>OY390737.1:13862051-23862051 GCA_959613385.1 Geotrupes spiniger
CACGGCGATCAGCGCTGCTCAAGGGTACGTTAGAGCCGCTCGTAGGGATGCCGCCGCCGCGCCCGTTTCGTTTGTCCGCACTCGCGTACGCGACCCGCACGCACCTCACGCGGATTTCGCGCCGACTTTCGGCCGCGGGGACAACACCCAGTCGCCTGCCGACGCGAAATCCGCCGAATCGCGATATTCACCAGGTGACCGATGGGCTCTTTGCTCCCCGATGGTCGGCCCGCAGTTACTGGTGCTATCGATCAGAGTGTTTACATGCTAAACAACGGGAAGTTTAAGAGTCCCGTCAGGCGAGGGGCGTGGTTTCCAATCGGTCTCTGACGCACCGAGGAACCGTCGAGGAGCCGCATCATTTTTAATTCACGTTACACCCACATATACGGTCGAATCGTTTCCGGTTGAAGATCGTAACAACCCAACCCACTTTTCATCAATGACACATCAGTGTTTACGGACCGAACGAGCACTTTCACGAAATGGCCCACAAATTTAATTTCATTGATTCAATAATCTTTTCTACGAAGGACGCTTGGGATAAGTCCCTACCCCAAACAAAGGAATTTCATTTTTATTACAATTATGAGAACGTGGTGTTGTAATTGGTTGAGGCCAATTTGATTGTCTCTCAATCATTTATTTACTACATTATTCCCTATTTTAATCCAACTCTTTAAATAAATCCAACCCCATCGTAAACTACCAAAGCAATTTTTTATTTCTTCCCTATTTTAACCCGGCACATGATATATCCAACCCCATCAACTACAAAAGCGTATTTTTCTCATTTCCACACATTCCCATCATCAACTCCGAAGGGAACTATTTATCTTCCCCGTATTAACCCAACCCAACCCCATCATCAACTACGAAAGCAATTATTTTGTCCTTATTTTCCCTATTCAACCCAAACACGGCATCAATTTGGAAAGCAATTGTTTATTTATTCCCTATTGCAACCCACAACAAATAAATCCAACCCCATCAACTACGAAGTTGTATTTTCCTTATTTCCACCCAATTCCATAAACAACTTTGATGGGAACTATTTACTTTCCCTGTATTAACTCAATCCTTTTATAAATCCAACGTCAACAATGAAAGGGGCCAATTATATGCCCTAGTTTACCCCAACCTCTTTCATAAATCCAACCCCATCATAAACTATGAAAGCAACTTTTTATTTCAGCCATATTTTAACCCAACACATCACATAAATTCAACCCCATCAACTACGAAAGTATATTCTCCTTATTTCCATTCAATTCCGTTAACAATTTTGATTGGAACTCTTTATTTTCCCTGTATTAATTTAACCCTTTTATAAATCCAACGTCAACTATAAAAGGGTCCAATTATATTCCCAACCTCTTTCATAAATACAACCGCATAATAAACTATGAAAGCAACTTTTTATTTCGTCAATATTTTAAACCCAACACATCACATAAATCCAACGCCATCAACTACGAAAGTATATTTTCCTTATTTCCACCCAATTCCATAAACAATTTTGATGGGAACTATTTATTTTTCAACCCTTTTATAATCCAACGTCAACTAAGAAAGGGGCCAATTATATTCCCTAGTTTGACCCAATATATTTCATAAATTCAACCCAATCATAAACTATGAAAGCAGCTTTTTATTTATTTTATTTTATTTATATAAATCCAACGTCGACTATGAAAGGGGTCTCCATCAAAAACAATGATTTTTTTATTTCTTCCGTATTTTAACCTAACACATATCACAAATTCAACTCCATCAACCATCAACCAAAGCAGATGTTCCTTATGTCTATCCACTCCCATCATCAACTACGAATGGAACTATTTATTTTCCGTACGTTAACCCAGCCCTTTTTATAAATCTTACCCCATCGTCAACTAAGAAAGGAACCATTTATTTTCCATATTTTAGCACAACGCCCACATAAATCCAATTCCGGAAATTGGGAAAAACAACAAACGCAGATCAATGTTTTCGTTTCTTATCCAGCCATTGATTTTAATCGGCGATTTCACCAGGCGAATGGAAATTGACATCAAAGGTGCGGCGGTAACTTTGCAAGGACGATAATTGTAAATCATCGAGTTCGAAGTTCGAAGATTTATTTAAATTGAAATCCAGGTTGAAGGAAACTATTAGAATGCATACAAGGGCATCCAGAATTATTTAATAGGAGTATGCATTAACGGATTGACTTTTGACTATTTGCGTTAAAGTTAAAATTTATTATTTATTATTATTTATACATAAGAACGGATTGAACGTCGATGATGAGAATATACTAACTAAAATATGCAACAATATTTAATATGCAATATCGGGTCGACTTTTGATTATCTAAGTTAGTTAATATTTTAAATATATAAAGAAGTTTCCATTAAAAAAATGTTTTAATTTTTATTATATTTATATTTATTATTATTATTATTATTATTATTATTAAAAAACTATATATATATAATATTTATGTTTTATTTCTTTTGTTTTATTGGCATTTAAATGTGCCATTTTCATATGATTTTCTTATATCCAACCCAATCCAATGTAATACAACCCAACTCTCAAATTAAAATGACTTTCGCGTCATTCTACTTCATCCTAAAAACCCTATTCAATTTAACAATCATCAAAATAGTAAAATTATGCTACAATTGTTTGATGGATTATTGCCTATTATTTTTGATTATTATTTAATCACATTGCTTTGCTCATTTTTTAAACTTGTTATGACAAGTTTGGTTTATTAGTTAAACCCCAAACCATTCCACCCATACCTTATGTTGGATGATTGGTTCGTGAAAAGTTAAAACGTTAATAGCAACATTGTGCATAAATGTAGATCCTAAAAATCTCGCATAATACAATTTTAATGAAAGTATGCGGCATTATTTACTACGTAGTAACGGATTGACTTTCTACTATGTGTTCAAGTTGAAAAAATCTTTATTGCCATGTTCACGTTCTACATATTTTATATTCCTTGGTTCTTTCTCCCTCCTTCCTTCCTCCTCTTTAATTTATCTAATAGTTCTAGTCCCCCGTCCGTCTTCTCCCATATCTCTTCTCCAATCTTGTCATTTGTTCTTTTCGTCTTCTTTCAGTTTTATTTCCTTGCATGTATTGTTCAACGACTTTTGAATTTTTGAAATGTTTGGCATAGTGGAAAACTTTTTATATGTATTATATGTTTTCCAAATTTATAATTTTTTCACACGTGTTCATGGTGGTTAGAAGGCTCTACGCATCGACGTTGGTGAAATCAGAGTGTGAAGAGTACAAGTGTACAATTTTTAAAAGTGTCCATTTTATAATACGTTATCGACGTTGGTGAAAGCAGAGTGCAAAGAGTACAGGTGTACAATTTTTAAAAGTTTCCATTTTATTAAATCTTCGTCAAGGTCGACAAAAATAGCAACTTTCGCTATTCAGACATCGTTGTCGAGTTTTGCATTTTAAATTAAAACATGATATTCTTGTCGTAATTTACACACTGGTATGTGACAGTGTCACAGACCGACTAAAATATGAAATTTATTTTCAACAAAGACTGCGAAGTAGTTATAGGTCTCGACAGTACCGACTTAATCGGTCAAAGAAGACCTCTGTGGTCACATAGCAGAATTACTAAATTTTTATAATTTTAATCACATAATTTATAAAAATTCCCAACAATTTATAACAAATGGCAACAGTAGCAAAAAATACATAATGAACAATATTGTCTAAAATAAAAAATATATATACAAAACAATGCGATTATCAAAATTGTGAAAATTTAAAAGAATTTCAAATATTGACCAAATTATCTTTAATTTTTTACATTTATAAAATTTCTCTAAACGATTTTTGCATTAAATCTTTTTTGCATTCGTACAATTTTGGCATCTTAAATTTTTATTTTTTAAATATTTTTTTAAATTTTAAGCTATATTAGTTATAGTTCAGCAATTATTCAGGGAACATATTCAGGGAAAAGCATTCATCATACACTTACACGTACATTTGAAAGAAGTAAGAGCCTACAGAATAGTAGTAAGAACTTTCACATCAACAAGAGCAACCAGCTGAAAACAACAAATATGTTTATAAAATAGCCAACCCAACCCAACACAACCTAACCCAACCCAACCTAACCCAACCTAACCCAACCTAACCCAACCTAACCCAACCTAACCCAACCTAACCCAACCCAACCCAACAACAGCAACGACCTTTTTTTGGCCTTGTGACAAAACAGTGACAAATAAAACTGTGATTTATTTTGGGGAACACCGTACAAAAGTATTTTCGCCACAAAATGATGATCAGGTACAAGAAGTAGGGACTAGGTACAGCCTTTCAGGAACTTGAATGACTACAACCATTCACCCCAAAGGAAATAAAAGAGTAATTAACATTAAATCCAAAGAATCTCCAGGACGTATCCAATTGCTAGATCTCAGGAAAACTGAAGAAACGTCAAGACTTGCTCCTTTCTAATGTACGGTCGGCGCAATCCAAATGTGAACGCTGTTTGGTTGTCATGGAATATTTTACTGAAATTGATTCCTATAAGTCTGGCTTTGTCCAGTTGTGTTATAAAGTGAGGTTAAATGTTACGGAATTTTTGACACTTTATATGACAATAATTTTAAGAGCTGTCACGAACGACTTTGATGCGAAGTGTAAATCACACCACTAAATTTTTACGTTCACATTTGGGTTTCGTCAACCGTACTTGTACTTACTTATTATTAGTTTGTACAACCCAACCCAACCCAACGCAATGTATTTGCTTATAGATTGTATCTTTCGATTGCTAATAAATAAAAAAAAATGTTAATCTTCCAAAATTTCCATGGTCGCTATTTCAAGCTCCTTCCACATCCTCAGTTGATGTAACTGATTTTTGATTTCAGTCATTTCTGAGATTTCATAAACTTTGACTAATTAAATTGATGAAATTGTTTACTAAATTTGAAGGTGCAATACAAAAATTTGCCGTAAGATTAAGAAAACACGAGAAACAAAATGACATGAAATGTTTAGTGACCAAACTTTCTGGAAAATTGCTCACCAACACAACCTTCTACGAAAAATAATTCTTCGTAAAATCTATTTATAAAATTCTAAATTCGTTCAAATGAATTGTTTGAGTAGAACTAATTGGTATTTTAAATTAGTAACATCGAGGACAAATAAGTGAAAAATAAAACAGCAGGGTAAAATGTATTGGTGTTACTCATGCGATACAAATGCAATGAACTACGAAAAATCAATATGTTTGTAACGCTGGTGAGATCACAACTAGGGCGAAACGATACGACCCAAGAGTCCCATTGCATTTGCGACGTATGAGAATTATTATACGATATTCAAACGCCTCTCGTTACGTCACCAAGACGTATTTAACGAGACCAAATCCCGCAGACGCAAATTCCCATCAAACAAAATCGCGAAACCGTGAAAAAACGAAGGCAAAACATTACGCGGAAAGTTGTTCGCAAGAAAACAACGAAAACAGGCGACTATTGCATCAATCGTTCGCAATTGTTTTTATTCGCCGGCCTTTGTTCCGCCTTCGGATCGGGACGCGGCGAAACGGCGAGCGGCGACGATTAAGTGAGTGTGGGGTCCTGATGAGAGACAATTACCCGAGATTATTGTGCTTTATTCAGTTCGGAGCGGGGTAATTAAGAAATGACGGCTCCGTGAACCCGGCGTGGCGCCTCCTCCGAAAATAATTATGATTTCGAGGCGGAAGCTGCCGCCGCCGCCGCCGCCCGAGACTCGTACGTGTTGCGAATCGGCGTCAAAGGTGGAAGTAAAATATTTAACGACGATGATAAAGAATTTTTATTTCGGCCTCGTCGATACTAAAAAGAGTTTAAGATTGCAAAAAATACGTCATATTTGTCGGCGGGCTTTTCTGGCGAGGTTAACTCGAGATGTGAGGGCGTAAAAAGTTTATTGGTGGACGTATCACGTGACGAGGAATAATGATGGGCATAAAGTTTGAAATAATTTTTTGGATTTACTTGCGTCTTCTAAGAGAATTATGGCGAAACCCAGGACGGTGAAATAATGAACAACACAGGCACGAATAAAGCGAAAATAAAAAAGAAGAAAGACGGAAAAGCACGAAAAACGAAGAGGAGAAATAAGAAGAAGAAGAAACGAGGAATGGTAACAATCCAGTACTTGGAACATAAGATACAAAGCGCTGGATAAAATTGTAAAATGGAAAATGTTTCAGCAAATTATGAAAATATCTGAAAAGAGAGATAAAGTGCTACTTAAGGCAATACAAAATATAAAAACATACGATAAAGTCGACCCAATCCAAT
The DNA here is from genome assembly GCA_959613385.1 of Geotrupes spiniger. Classification (NCBI taxonomy): domain Eukaryota; kingdom Metazoa; phylum Arthropoda; class Insecta; order Coleoptera; family Geotrupidae; genus Geotrupes; species Geotrupes spiniger. Next base: position 13,868,396 of record OY390737.1, read on the forward strand.
CCAACATAATCAAATTAAAAAAAAAACTGCAGGAAATAAAAATGTTAATGCAACACTAAGCCAATTGAAAAAAGATTTGAAATATTTAATTTCTGGGTTAAAATATAAATTAAATAATAGAGGCGTAGAAACCAAACCTTGCGGAGCACAATGAATAGTGTGAGAGGGGTTTAACGTGTCTGGACATATTCCTAATGGGAAAGAAACGTGAAATATTTATAAATTATAGTTTGGTTGCGTTGGGTTGGGTTGGATTGGGTTAGGTTAGATTGGGCTGGATTAGGTTGGTTGGGTTGGGTTGGGTTAGATTGGGTTGGGTTGGATTGGGTTAAAATATTTGCAGCTTAAAACAGTTCCGCAGGAAATTTTTAACTTCAAATAAGTCCTTGGACTCGCAAAAGAATTATTTTTAAATAGCTGAAAACACATAAAATAAAACGTGTTTTTTCAACTTTATTGGATTCCATAATCTAGTAAGTAATCATTTCCTCCATACTAGGGTATACGTTTCAAGAAATAAAAGAAACAAGCGTTTTGTAAACAAAATCGTAATCCATGCAAATTGTGGAGAATAACAAACCCGACCCGACAACAATTAATTCAAAATAAAAAGTTAAAACAACGAAAAAATACATACACAGTCAATAAAAATACAAACAACAAATAATTCGAGAAATGATATAAATAAAAAATAATGTCAAAGCAAAATAATATTTTTTTACTGGGTTGGGTTGGATTGGGTTGGGTTTACTGGGTTCCATTTGCTAAAGAGAAAAATTACGCCAATACCTACTTTCGCCAAGCACCAGCAAGACGTGGCTAGCTATATAGATAACTATATATGTAAATAGATACATACCTAGACAGAAAGCTAGATAATAAGACAAACAAAGATAAACAGGATGAACAAGACGGACAAAACGAACAAGACGAAAACAAGTCGAACAAGTCGAACAAGACGAACAAGACGAACAAGACGAACAAGACGAACAAGACGAACAAGACGAACAAGACGAACAAGACGAATAAGACGAACAAGACGAACAAGATGAACAAGACGAGCAACATAAACAAGTCAAACAAGATAAAAAATATAATAATATAATATAATAATAATATTGGCAAGTAGGCAACTAAATAAATAAGTAGATATGTTGGTAACTAGACAACTAAGTAGATAACCGGGTATCTAGCTATTTAGATAGATAGTTACGTATACATAAAAACCCCGACGCTGTAATCAAGGTAGGATTAAGGAGGGAGCAAAGGGCGCAGGGTTGCGACTCGTTATTTTCAATCATTTCAGTTCTATTCAGCCAAAAAAAGCAAATGGTCGTAAGGATGCTATTTTTGCTGCGTCATTAGTTTTTATACCAAGATAAGCACTTATCTGAATCACTTCTTCCTTCTGGGTGACCTTCTGTGGTCGTTTTCTTCTTCCATGTACTGTAATCTTTTCTGCCTTACAGAATTATTTATTCTTTTTATTTATTTTGACGTTTTATTTATGACAGGTACCATGGCTGTGAAATAATCTCCCCCACTTTGACTTTATCACCCTGCCAATTATCTTACGCCGCGTCACTGGTCCAATAGACTGATAGTCACGTGACATTCAGGTAAATTCCCATGATATTTGTGAATCATTTGCCTGAATCTTCATGGGGTGAATTTGGTTCAATTTCCACCCCAGATTTAAAAAAAAATGTCAAATATGTATTAATGTCTGTCGATGTTAATGTCTGCGAAAGCAGAAACTATGCTTATGATGTGTGTCAAATAAAAACGTTTTTCAAAGTGTCAACCATTTACGATTACTGTGGAAGTAGCTGCAGATATGACGTGGGGTTTAAGTGAATTGTGTTTGCAACCGAAATTGAATGAGTGACAAGAAGTTTGTGTGCGAGTATTAGCGCCATCTGTACGCCAATACTCCCACACCCGTCTGCTAAATAATGCAGTGTTTTTATCGAGCAACTAAGTTGGTACTATCTAGAGTGTTTGTCACTCTTGTTTCCATGACTTGATGCAGCTTCAGCTGATTCATGTATGGTGATGAGCCCAATGTAGAGCGAAACAGCTGTTATCATCTCAATATATTGGTTGAAAATTATTTTCAACAAAGCGGTTTTTATTACCGACGCCTCCGTAGTTGCAAGTCTAGACAGTACCAACTTAGTTGCTCGATAATCACCATTGCAATTACGCAGCAGAACAGTGTGGGGCATTGACGTCTAGATGCCGCTAATACTTACACACAAATTTTCAAAAATATTACAAACTTGACTCAGCAAATTGTTGTGTAAAATAATCAAAATTTCAAGAAAAAAATCCGTTGTTTATTTCTTCTTAATTTGGCATAATTTTACAAAAAGTTGAAAATTGTCAAAATGCAAGCCCACTGTATCTTGTAGTCTGCCAAATGAAAAGTCTTTCCCATTTTCCGTTAAAGCAGAAGTAGTCTTTTTAAATTAACCCGACACGTTGGGTGTCAATTGTTAAAGTATATATCATTTAATTTACTTATTTTCATTCTTTCATCTTTTCCTTATGTCATTTACGGCGTCGGATTTTGTGTTTTCACCCATGTCCTCCATTCGTCTCTATTCTTTGCGATCTCCTTCATTTCCTCCGTTGATTTTCCTCTTTTTATTCGTGTTCTATCCTCCCATTTCCTTCGTGATCTTCAAACTTGTATTTTTTCTTCTCTTCTTGCTTCCATTACCCTTCGTACTAATTTAATCAATTAAAACCTTAACTAAGTTATATATATTTCCTGGAATTACATCGCTTACACAAACAAGAAATTGTTAAATCCCCCCCAAAAAAAAAAAAATAGACGTAGTATCAACATACGTATGCTGATATATTTCTATAAATAACACCACTATACTAAGTAGTAGAAGGGATCGTTGTTTAGCTCAAATTCTATTGGAATCAAAAATAATTTCCGACATTTATGACATACATTATATCTACTTCACAAAATGATACCATGTAGTTCATATTTCCTTTCGTCTATCTATAGCACCATTCTTTATCTAACCCAACCCAATCCAACCCAACACAACCCAATCAAACTATATCCACGACCATAGAACATATATTTTGTTTTGGAACGCACAGAAGGCATTGTAAATACTTGAACACTAAATACATCGTTTAGTTTTTATTTAATATTTTTTAAAATAAGAATATGTATTGCGTTAGAAATTTCAGAGATTTATTTTGGCGATAGGTAGAACTTTGCAAGTATACTGGTTTTAGAAACAATAGCTTAAAAATAACATTTATTTATAATAACATTTAAGGGAAACTTCTCTACCGTAACATTTGGTAAAATATTTAGTATGTTTGTTAATATTTTAACAATACCGTAGAATAGAAAAAGAAAAAGAAACAGTTTTCGTTACATGACCTTCATATGATAATTCGAAGGACATGTTAAGTTACTATTACATAAACAAATCATCACAAAATGTACTTTAAAAAGCAGCTTGAATTTAGAAAAACGACTTGTGAGACAATTTCGTTCTTTTTGGGCTTCTCAGCAATCACAAAACCAAACCATGCAAATTAAATCATAGATGTTAAAGATTAATTAATATGCATTTTTCATATTGCTTTCACTGAAACTTCGCTGATAGAGTCAACAAGTGAATAATTAAAATTAATCGTAGTGCCTTCTGTGATCTATTTTAGTTTGAAACGTTTCAAAATCAGTTGGTTACAATTTACGTCTTCAATTTGTTTTATAACCTAGATCTGATACGTTGTTTTACTTCTTAGCAAATGTTTTTCAATGATTGAATTTATCTTAAATTTATTAAAAAATATATTTTATAGGTGAAAACCATTGGACTGGATTGCCTACAATTTTAACCCAAATTAGCCGCATATTTATGATGTTGGGTGTCAAATGAAAGGCCCTTTCAAACGGAATCAAAAATTTAATCTAAATTGTTTATTAAATCCAAGCGAGTTTTAGACCAAACTCTACGTAGGAAACGCCCCACGACGACCGTCACGTGTCACCGGCAACTGCAAATTTGCTTCGTCGTTGGCGAATTTTCCGCGGGCGCCGCGCCGCGACGGACGCGAAACAATCGCGCGAAGAAAACATTAAATAGTTAATAAGACGACGCGCGATGGTGGTTTTAACAGCTGTTGGTTTGCACACAACAGGACGGAGTACAACGCGGTGAGATCGGAGACGTGGGGGGACGGATCAATAGCCGGCCCGTGCCGCGCCCTTATCATCCGCACCGGCACATCGACTTCTTACGTCTGCGAGCGACAGTGGCGTGTTCGGCTCGTTCGGTCGAGGGGGTGTACCCGCGTTGGGCGCCACATGTGCAGTTGTTATCGTCGCCGGTCGAGTAAATGTGCTAATCGGATCGTTTCGAGTAATTTGTTTATTTGTGAATCGTCGTTCATGCGACCTTACTTTAAATCGCACGTAGAAATATTGAAATAAATCAAGAATACAATTACGAGAAACGCTTTGTTATTTTCTTCATTTCCGGTTTGTTCGTACTCTCGGCATCTTTCTTATGTCTCAATCTTCTTAGTTGGACTTGTTTAATTAATACTTAGTTATTTTATCCATTTACACATTTATACTTTCCATTTTTTCTTTATCCTTATCAACCCCTGACATTTCCATCGGTGGGTTCAAGTCCTTGCACATTCTTACTATGTAATATATGTCAAGCATCGAAGTAATGGTTTTGAACAACAGTTACACCATCAAATCGGTTTTCAAAAGCAAGGTCGCGATTGAGCGACACGAATTGAGCGCCACGAAGCTAAATTTCAAAATGCACCTGCGCTGTCTGTTCTGACGAAACATCGAGATTTTATCAAACGACGGCGAACATATTAATTACATATATTATAAGATCACCAGCTAGGACTAGAGACTACAAAATGAATACGAAGATTTGGTAACACTGGCTTTAAATTTGCACGTACGATCAAACGACATAACTATCCCTTGAGATTTGTTTTATAAAATAACACACTAAATTTTTAACTTTTATGTTTGGCCTCGAACGACGACACTCTAATAATTAGTTAGTGCTGCGCGATTTGTGAAACGTCAAACTGAAAATAACATTGGAAATCGAGAAACGTTAAGCACAGTTTACGAGACCTGTTTTCACATTCAATGTCGCTTTATTTAAAATTGATTGAGCCACCAAATCAAATGTAGAAATCAAAATCGGAATCTCGATCTTCATAAATAATCAACAAAGACAATTAAAATACTTAGCTGAAATGAATAAATATTTATTTTTGAGGTGACTTTTAAATTTAAATTTAAAGAAACTGTAATTTTTATCGATTTTCATTTAGCTTTTTACTAAAGATCTTTGACTTATCTTCTTTTTCTGTTGGAATCAGCAAATGGTTTGGATTGGGATGGGATGACGCTTACTAGAGGGGGTGTGTGTACTTGTGTAGTCATCGTGGTACAGTTCAACAATAATTTAAAAAAATACGTCGTCACAAACAAAATAAATTTATTAGACACACAATAATTGTAAACAGTACTCGCGAAATGAATCTCTGTTTACACAATAATGAAAGGAAGACGAGTCTATAGTATTATTTTTATCATTCTTCTCCAATAGCATTCAGATAAAAGAAAGAACACAAGCAACAGAACATTCTGTAATGTCTGTAATATATTCCTTCTTTAAGGTCCAAGTCTAAAATATTTATGCATGCAAGTTCGGTATTATGTTGAAATTAACTTACAATATGTATGCACGAAGTGACTTTTCTTGATTTGTATAAAATTACTAGGTTAACACAAGAATTTTAAACTGTACTCGCGAAATGAATCTCCGTTTACACAATAGTGAGACGGAGACGAGCCCATAGTATTATTCTTCTCCAACGGCCTTCATATGAATGAGCCAACACAACCAACCCAACCCAACGTCGGGCCCACTTAATTTATGGGCACGACATTCTGCAATTCTTTAATCTACCATAAAAAAACATGAAACAAATATTTACATTTACATTCTTGGTAGGAAAATGTATTAAATACAAGAAAGGTTCCAAAATTACTAAGTAATATAAGAAGAATTATTCTAAGGCAATTCGTTGTTGCTCTGAGAATTTTTGATACCCCCGGTTAGCTAGGAATTGACTCAAATGAGTTTATCTTTATTATCATCGCTTTTCATGAATCTCAGTTTAGATGATAATGAGAGGAATACGGTTTTAAATTTTGCTTCAACGAACTTCAGATGAAACATCGAACGCAGCCAAACTAACCCAACCCAATCCAACACAATGCCCATCATTAGACACCTGAAAATAATTTGCATTCATGCCATTCCACAAGCCTCAAATCTATATACTCTTCTTTGAGTTCCAACTTTAAATTATTTTCAATGTTAATTTCCGCCATTCACTTAAATACACGATATGTAAAATCTTCTTCAAGTCTCAAAATATTATAGTTAAATATAGAACCTGAGTTCAAAGACAATATGTAACTACAATGATTTTTGCTGTTTTTAATCGTCCTTTATATGTCATTTTTATAAAGCAACAATCAAGACAAATTGTCATAGTTGTTGATAGGGGTTGCGTTTTGATTTGGTCGACACGTTGGGTGTAGAGTTTTTATGATACAGGTTTATTGTTTACGCTAACACGTTGCATGTGCATTAATATGACTTGGCGAGCTTGATCATTCACTTAACTGTGAATATGGCCCAATTGAATTTTCTTCTGATTTTATTCATAATCACGCCGTTGAGACTTGTGATTGTTTTGGAGTGGTTCCTTTGCCGTCGGAACTCATTTATATTGCCGGCAATGAAATTCGGAATTACAAAATAAAAAAATAAATAAACTTTTATGGGCCATTTCTATACATAACAAAATATTTATACTTCAGATTTACTTTCCCTTTGCACCCCTTTCAAAGGGGGGGGATTCTATGTACATGATTTTCCCTGATTCTCTTCTCTCTCCTTCCCTCTACTTCACTTCTCTGTACCCTCCTCCCCAAACACATCTCCCTCCTATTCCTCATAACCTGCAACAAACAGATTTTCATTAATTGCCCTCATCTTCCTTTTCCTTCTCTCTTTTCCTTTAGTTTCTCCAGTGACACCACCCCCTACCACCACCTCCCAACACCTCCATCCATACTCTTCCTCTCTCTATTTCTCCTCCTTGTTCCATCCCGTCTCTTCGCACTTCTCCTACTGATGTTTCCAGTCATCCCTTCCTTTACCACATATCTCGTACTTTTTGTACTCATCACCCGACACCAATATTTGTTAAATTTTCAATGAGTTTATAATCTTTTTGTAATAGTGGAATTGTGGTGATTAGAATTGTGATTGCCAAGATAGTTTGACGTTTAAAACACTTTTTTTGGTTTAATTTAAAGACTATATTTCGACTCTTGGACTTTTTGTTCTTTTAGGTTAAGGTTCTGATACGAACGCTGTGCTCTCTAAAATGAGACTTCCCCCTTCCCGATGCGGCGATCTAGAATTCTATCGACGTTTTAGTCTTACTTTAGACACAATTTTCCACGACATTATTGGCATTTTTTTTTGTAGATTGTTTCGTTTCTTGTATGATTTCATTCATTATTAAAATTAATAGTTTTGAACTCAAACACACAACGACAATACCATTGACTCTTGTATAATTTCCGTTGGTCTTGAACGAAGTTTTGATAACGGATAATATTTTCTCTCATAAAAAACAAAACCTGGGGATCCAAAATGCAAAATGCCAAATGATGTCTTTCATGCTTAATTTAATTGCGAATAGCTGGCTCTGCGTGTTGTACCCCTTTCCGAATCTTCTAATTGTGGTTGTTATAAATTTTAATCCTTCACAAACACACGCGGTTTCCCTTATCGAGTAAAATTAAGATCCATAACGATGAACAACAAATTCTCTGCAATTTTCAAAGACAAACATTACATACATGTTTGACATAAGTCATTTGTTATTATACCCAATACCCAAATAGATTTAATTTGTACACTAATCGTATATTTCAACCAAATTTATATAATATGTAAATTTGGGCTCAGTTGGTAGGATTGGGTTGGGTTGGATTGGATTGGATTAGCATAACACTAATTTCGTGAAATTTTCGTAGTTTTATGTCTAAAGTCAGTATGGTCTAAAAGAAAATAAATTATTTAGTATTTCTTGCTCTAGCTCGATCATTGAAGATATTTTCTTCTCTAGATTACCAGTGGGATAATACTAATCGTTCAATTTTGACCTTTGAGTCTCCCATCCAACCCATTAAAATTTTCGACAATGCTACCAACTTATTTTCTCAATCAAATTTCTAATTATGCAAATATTTTTTACATGTTTGTACACTAAGATAAAACAGACATTGTTTCTGTTTGTTTCTTATTTCTTGTCTCCACTTTCATTCATTTTCCGACAATGTGCGAGACTGCATCGTCTACCTACTCATTGGATGTCTTATTGGACGCCTCATTGCTTCTTTCCTCACGGTGCATTGCAGACGAACAAAACGAGTTACTAATAAGTGTTTACATTAATAACTTATTATTACAGTTCTTAACATTATTCCCATTTTCATGGAATAAACTTTCATTTATCTTAACAATTTGATCTATTTTACATTAAATTATGTTTATAATTTTATAATTATAATGTTTATAATTTTTCATCATTTCGTTTAGTGGAGAGCTGAAGTTACTTTAAGTAATGTACATTATTTAAATTTCGTCAGATTAAAATCGGGTACGTTGTTCAGTCGATAAGTACAGACTTTTTATTATTATGCAAATTACTTATTTAGTTAAGTGGGTCAATGTGCAAGTATACTGAGTGTTCTTGTGACGTTTAAGGTTTTGTTTTTTTTTTATTGTGGCGACTCATTTTTATTGTGTGTGGCGCCCTTTTTCTCAATGCGTACCGAGGTAAGTATTTTAATACCGAGTTCATTTCTTCAATTTCATCGCCATTTACGTCCCCATTTAATAAACGCTGCATATTTCCTTTAAACTTCACGTCATTTCGTCCTAAATTAGTATTCATCGGCAGTCGATTAAAATTTACCGCCGAGCGCGCCGACAACGAACCGACATCTGCGCGAACCGGTCCAGAACTTGACAAGTACTTAATTATTAGTTTGTCGCCGAGTAATTTCGCAAAGATCGACCGAATCGTTTAATCGGCGCAATCCATCAGGGGCGCCGGCGATACCATCAACGCCACATCATCGAACAACGTTCGGGCAACAAAGTTCAAGGGAAGCGTCGATTAATAATGTTAGCTACACGGCCATCGACTTGACATGACAAGCTGCAGATTTCGGTCGGGTGTCGATGGGGCCGACTGGGAACGAGCGGGGCTGCTTGGAGGTTTCCGATATCGAAACGGATCGATTCGATTAGGTTAGGTTAAACATTTAATTTGAATTTATATTTTACGAAGAAAAATAATAAAAACAAACCTGTCGTTTATCAAACACGAACATCAATCTAAATTATGGATATGAATTGTTACATTTTATAAAACATTAATTAAATTAATCCCAATCACATTTTATAATTTAAATGGATCTCTCGTTTATCAAACACGAACGAAATTTCGAAATTGTGGATTACGTCGGAACAATGAGACCGTGGCGCCGTGATTTCAAACGATATGATCATCCACCTAGCAAAAATATCAAAGTTCAACCGGTCGCGGCGATGTTAACTTCGAGTGTTTCGCCGTAAAAGGAAGAACGCGACGTCCGAGACCGCGCCGTCTTCGTGTAATTGCGGCCATAATTTTAAACTAGTTAATTTGCAGCCGACACCGAATAGAATGGTATACGATAATCTGGATACATTATCTTGGCCTTTCTGCGCGTTTTCATAAATGGAAAGTTAATTGCCAAAAGCGGCGAAGATAAACGGCTCGGGGTCTGCGGCAGCGGCCTACGTCGAAAAAATCAATAAACTACATTAACTCCGTTTCGGTGTGCAAGGAACATTAGCGCGAACTTTTAGGCGCAATCACGTGCGTCTAGATTAGGGCGAAGTAAATTCAAAGGGCCACGTAAGCGAGTTGTTTGCGTCGAATAATGGGATGTGCTCGTAACTGTGGTGATTATGGGGCTGGAAAAGGAGGCGATGGAGCCGGATGAACGTTGAAAGGTAATATTTTTCGGTTTGGAAGGCGATGAAGTTGACATTTCGTTTAGAATTATAAAAAAAATCGCATAACACATAAAATAATTGAACAAGCTAATTGAAAGCTGGGAGTTTAAAATTATTTGTACGCCCCACGTTGGGCGCCAAGTAATACCTTTTGAAAGACGCTGATGTATTCGTATTTGTTTTTTAAATTAAAGTCGACTAGCTTTAATCAAAATCCTTTTATAGCAGACAGAAAATAAAAACATGGACGTAACTTATTAAAAATTTAATCTATGTTGTGCAAATATTCTGCCAAATGTATACCTACACCACTTTTATGGTTCAAAGTTACGCGTAGACTCTTAAATTAAATAAAACGCAAATTTTATAAATGCGATCTTTGGCCACAACATTTTTTATAATTTTTAAGCCGTATTGACGCCGCAGGAGGGAAAATGCGATGTTTGAAGGTCTCTTGCAGATGCTGGTAGCCATCGTTTCAAGTCACTTGTTCGCTTCAAATACGTTTTACAACGGAAATTACAAAAAAATGTCTCTGAAGATACCTTTTATTGCAGAAATGAAAAAAAAAGTTTTCATCTCTTTGAAATTGATTTAATGATGACAATTCGTATCTGACTCTTTGCAGACATTGCAAATCTTGTGCATCAATTAAGAATTATTTTTTCAACGTTTTCTATAAATATTCCCTCCGATTCAATTCCACGCCAATGTGCTGCTTCTCATAAGTCGTTACATATAGTGTGTTTTATCCGATGATATATGTCATGGATGATTGATAAGTGCACTTTAACGATGTTTACGACATAAATCGACCTTAGAATACAAAACATCCACATTTGCTTTCTTGATGTATATAGAGGTCTGATATGTTAATTGTTTCCTTTCAAAAAAAGATAAAAATTCTAAATGACTTTCCGATGTTTTCAATACTCATTGACGTTTTTAAAAAAATATTACTTATTACAACTCAACCCAACCCAACCTCATCTAAATTTTCATTCAATCACGAGAAGCCTAAATACGAAAGTTAATTGTTAAACAATTTATTACTGAAATTGTAATGAACCTGACGTATTCTGTTAGTTTGGATTGGGTTGGATTTTTTGTATTGGAATGGGTTTTAACCAAAGCCAGCTTTCAATGTTGATAAATTTAACAGGAGTTGATATATTTAACAAATTTTCGAATTATTCTCGGGGTTTAATAAAAAACCTAAAAATAATAGTTGGATGTTGAGGATGTCCCAAGACTCGAAATGTAGAAATGGGCAGATTAAACAAATAAAAGAAATAACGTTGAAGTCTCAATCTGATAGCTTGGCTTGAGTTGGTTTAGTTTGGCTTGGGTTGGGTTGGGTTGGGTTTGCTTAGCTTGGGTTGGGTTGGGTTGGTTTGGGTTGGGTTGGGTTTGCTTGGCTTGGGTTAAGTTGGGTTAGGATGGGTTTCATCATCCTCGATTGGATTTTAATCTTTTATAGTTAATCTATGTGTATGTTTTTATTTAGGGCTGGAACAATTTTTGAGATAAAATAAATAAGAATGAGTAATAAACAAAACTTATTTGATATATATATATCATCAACGACCTACCTATAATTTTCTTCCACACCCAACACGTAAACACCGCTCTTCCTAACCAAAACTAAGATTCAGAATTTGACAGAAAGCTCAAAATGAACTGGAAATTAACTAATGGGCTTTTTGGATTTATATTATTCGAGAGGTCACAAACTTTAATTTTCACTAAAAATATAAAATATTTATCGACATTAAAAGCAATTAAAACCAACAGAAGTGAAAATTCTTATGCCCCATCTGTGACCATTTTAAAAATTCCAATTTTCAATCAACGATTTTTTTTTGATATTCAACTGGATTTTAGGAAATAAAGATGAGAATGCACCAAAAGCAAAAAAATGACAATCGCAAAAAATATTAGATGGCCTTAACGGAAAAGAACATGAAACGACAAAAAAGGTTAGCACAGAGCAAATGTAGATTGCCAAACTGCAATCACAGAGACGGCCAAACAAATTTACTTAAGCAGAGCAGTAAGAAACAAGCAACATGGTGAAGAAATGATAAACCAAACTAAAAGATAGATAATATACCTAAATGACAGAACAATTCAAAATCACGAGTTATGTAAAGATGAAGGAAACTAGCAAAGCAGCAAAACGAAACTGCTGGAAAGAGCTTGGAGATAAAATGGAGAAGAGCAGCAAAGGAAACTATTTTACAGAGTACTGAAGGAAATCAAATATAAAAACGACGAGTTGCTGAGAGACGATTCAGAAATAATGAGATGGAAAGAATGTTTTGAAGAGGATGGCTAGGCAAGAAGGACGCAAGGTTGGTAACATAGAACCACAATGAAAATAATGAAAAACAGAAGGCATATACCAGATCAAAGAATAGTTATAAAAGAACTGTGACAAGTAACAAGCGCTTAAAATGTCAAAACGCCAGGGTACCATCGAACAGCAATGGAAATCATTATAAAATTGATCAGTAGTACTGTTAGAGTATGGTGGGAAGAAGATATTCCAAAAGACTAGCTGACAGCGTTAATACAACCAATTTATAAAAAGGTGATAGACGATAATCTCAGAGTGGATCGAGCACATTTTCAAAGCAAGGTATCTAGTCAATCTTAATTTTTGATATTGCAATAAAGTAATAGCGTAATCAGTAGTAGTAGCAGAAATTTTGGACATGTAAAAATTTGAGACATATTTCACATAATTTCATTTTTTTTTAATTTTTTATCGAAATTGTTTGCGATGTTCTTCTTATTTCTGGCAATTCTTGGCTTTGGCCTTGATTTTCTACTTGCTCTTGGGTTTCGCCTTGGGCTTGGTATTTTTGTAATTTTTAAATTGCACCTCTTGGTGTTGGTATTCTTCGTCTTAGTTTTATTCGTCTTGATAATTTTGGTTTCCGTAGGTCAGGTCTTTGTCTTTGTTCTTTATTTCGTCTTGTTGGATTAGATGTTGTTGCTTTTTGCCTTCTTGATCTTCTTGCTCTTCTTGGTGTTATTATTCATCCTTTTTAATCTTCGCCAGCTAAGCCAGTTAAGCTATTGCTAATAAATGTGGATTTGTAGTCGAATAGCGAAAAATAAATAAAATGATAAACTTGTTATGTCATAATTATTTAAGTTAAATAAAATTGCCAACAAAGACGAAATGTGAAAGTGGCCATAAATTCAAAAGTATTAACTTTAATAAATCTCACATCACATATCTCTAAAATTAATGCAACCCAACCCAACCCAGGAGTTAAGTTCGAAAGTAATTCTTTCGTTGGGTCGGGTTGGGTATAAAATTAATACGAACTACCGAAATATCTTCTTCAGGATTTGAAATCCTCGACAGGATATATTTGGGTCGTATTCCATATCCAACCTAACCCAACGCAAGAACTAGTTTCGAACATAATGCCTGGGGTTTGTAGACCAAATTATGGATTTCAAAATTATGTTTGGTAAACTTGACACCTGATTTATTGGTAAACTTTCCGAGGTTTCTGTCAAATGTCAAATTGAATTTTGGATTTCATCTTAAAACCAATGCAACAATTACTTTACTACGACCCAGTCATCGATTTAACTTTGCGTTGAAAAATTTTGATAAAAATACGAATTTCAAAAATACATGTAGACTTTTCAAAAATTTTGAAATAGATATTTGGGTTGTATATGTTCGGTCAACCAACCCAATGCAGGCAAATTAAACCCAAAGAGGCATATGAAATTCGATTTTTATAAATTCAATGAGCGCCACAAAGCTGAAAATGCTTATTAAAAATGTGTGTTTTGACGGAAAACATGGAAATTAATTATGTCCATTGATTATTTATACTGTTAAAGTTCTATATTATTATGTTATACATCTTTTCATTTGATATTTTTTTTATAACTAAAGACGTCGTTTTATAGCTACAAGTCTTTTAGTGAATTTTGCGTGAACATTTAGTTGGACTGGTGGCGATTAAAAAATTAAAAAAAATCACACTCCACCTTCACTGAGTGAAAGTTTCATGAAAAAAAATTGTGATCTTATTTTACTGTTTTTACTTAAGTCGAACGAAGTTTTGGGCTTGTGACATTTTGACAGCTCGTACGAAGGTCACCAACGAACTAACAGTAATTTTCTTCCACACTCCACACAGGCTGGAGGTAATTTTTTAGAACGTGTGTCAACAAAATTTGCAGTATGTGTCTATAAACATGCCTTTTACTAAATTAAATTAAAAAATATATTTTTACTGAAATGATATTCTTTAATTTTTGGCAATTCTTAGGCTTTGCCTTGATTTTCTATTTGTTCTTGGTTTTCGACTTGGTCTTGGTGTTATTCCTCTTGATCATTTTGGTTTATTTGGTCTTTTTGTTTGCTGAGCTGAGTTTTTCTGTTTTAACGAAATTGGGTTGGGTTGACTTGATGAACCAGTATTAGATTTTGCCGAGTTGATGGAGCAGATCTGGGTTGTCTTTATGGATTGTGTTGGGTTGATGAAATTGTTCATATTTTTGGTATTAACAATTTTTAATTAGTATAAGATCTACTATAGTCTAGTCTAGGTGTGTGTTATATTTTGGGTTTGGAACAATTTTTGAGATAAAACAAATAATAATGAGTAATAAATGAAATTTAAATTGTAAACGAAATTTAGGTAGTTTATATTTAAGGGTTTCTTTTTTTTTTGGCTTATGAAATTTTGATATCTCGTACGAAAGTCACCAACGAACCAGCAGTAATTTTCTTCCATACCCAACATGCAAACACCGCTCTCGCTAACCCAAAATGCTAGAATCAGAATTTGACACTTCAAAAAGCTCAAAATTACTACAAATTAACCATTTGGTATTTTACCAAATGGTAGGTTACCATTAACTTTAATTTCCACTAATAATAAAAAAAAAACTAATATACGTCGACTTTAAAAGCAATTAAAACCAACTGAACTGAAAAAGCTCTTATGCTCCAACCTTGGCCATTTTAAAAATTCAAATTTCCAATCAACTTTTTATTATCGACTTTCAATTGAGTTTTAATGGGGTAGTAAATTAATTTTCAACTTTTATCGCAATTATTTTCGATGTTCTTGGTGTTCGTATTTCTGGTAATTATTGGCCTTGATCTTGCCTTCTATTTACCCTTGGTTTTGGTTTTGGTATTTTTGCTAGTTTGAACTCGCTCCTCTTGGTTTTGGTATTTTTCATCTTAATTTTATTAATTTTGATGAGAAGCTTTGGTTTTTACGTTTGCTGTTGATTTATTTCGCCTTTGGACTAGATGTTCGTTTTTCTCTCCTTGACTTTTGCTCGTCTTGGTTTTAGAATTCAGCCCTTTTTGGATTCAGCTTCCACTGTTTAGTTGATAAAGCTGGCTTTGTTTGTTTTAACGAAGTTGGGTTGGGTTGGGTTGAACGGTTGAACCAGCCGATTTCATCGAGTTGTTGGGGTCGATTTGGAGTTGTTGATGGAATTGTTCATATTTTTGGTGTTAATAACTGTTATTATCATATGAACTTTAAATTTGTTATACTGATGATGCATAGCGTTATTACTGATTTAAACTCAATATTTGATATTCGTATGCCGATGCAGAAAAAATAGATCTTAATGGAACCTGTTAGCTTGGATTTGACAGAATCTGTATATATTAAAATTGTACTTAGAGCCAACTACCTTCAATATTTGTTGCTCAATGATTCACATCGTAATTCAAGTTGCTATTAACTCGCTATTGACAAACTAGATTAAGCAGGCGACCAACCAAGAATAATTGAAAGATTTTATCCTGGAAAACGAAGCATCAATCTTCGAATCGTGGCATTGAATTCAGTTCGCATGCAATGGCTTGTAAATTCTTTCACATTACAAAGAATTATTCGAAAGTAGCAAATAGAACAGTCTCCCAATTTAATTCAAATCGCCAGTCTGAATAAATACACAAACCGATCTTGGACATCTAGCGAAAATTATGAAAGTGATCGAAGCAGTGGGCACTTAATAAGAACGAATTAAATTTCATTGTATTCCTACTCATAATCACAGTTAAAATAATAAACGATGTAATTCTGAATTTAAGGGAACACCGGGCGAAAATTATCTTCTGTTACGATTGCAAATTGATTCAAATGTGCTATAGTAAAGAAATTGTCCAAGCTCAGAATTAATTACTATTGACGTAGATTTTACTTTTGTTAGAAATGTAAGATCCATTGTGTATGTTGAATTGTAATTTTCTCTTTTTTATCAGTGATAAGGTTTATCTAGAGGAACAATAACAAAGACATCGTAGTGAAAAAATAATAAAAAAGAATAATTTATATTTTCACTCCCATCAAAGAGATGAATAATTCAAAAAACGATGTCGTCCGCCACGTCATCGACAATTTGCGACCACGCCGATCAGTTCCGTAATTAAAATGTCACAACAGGGCGACGACAATCCTCCAGCCCAATTAATACCGATATATCAATGCGCGGAACGACTCCAATAGATATATTAATATTTGATTGGGGCAAACAAGCGGCACTACATCAAACGTCAATTTTCGTTTAGAACATCTCGCGCGGTCGATTGTGTCCGCGTTTTACGTCGGCGTTTGCATTATTGATACGGCCGGCGGCCCCCTCCTGCCCCGCCGGCCGACGTGCAAATCCCCCGTCGACGACGGCCGTCCGTCGGTGCGCGGCGATTGCCCTCCGCGAATTTAAATTCGTCGCGATCGGAATCGCCGCAGAATCGATTCCCACTTTCAGCGGAACTTAATTGTCTTTTTCGAAATCGCGCCGAGCGCAATATTTTCCGACGACGCGCTCGATAATTGGGACGGACTCGTCTCGGCTCGGGCGGATTGGGATCGAAATCGATGGACGTCGCTCGCTTATCGAATTATCTTGGATGGTGGCTGGCGTTACTGTACATTTTTGTTTCGTTTGAAGGGCTTCATCGATTTGCTGAAAATTCCCAACGAATTGTAATAGTAGATGCTATGTGGGTTTTAAAATTATCAAAGGCTACCTCAACCTACTTTGTTGTGTAGTGATGACACTGGCGTTCTGAACGATATCGCAAAATTGTGTGTAAAAATTTGTGTGCAAAAATTTCTATACAAATGTTAATCATGCAAAGTAATGCTGTGAACATTTACTATAGAAGTTTGAAAAATAACACCTTTTGCATTCTTGGAAGATATCTCGATACCTCGACATGTCAGTGCCTCTAATATTGTTACAGATTACATGTTCCACTTATTTATGAACGACGACATGCTTTTACCACTATTTCTGTCTTAATACGCAGTGGAATGTAGGGAGTATTTGAGGCAAAACATATTAAAATATCATCAAATTGTATTCTTAAGTTGGAAAAGATGTTCAATAAATGTTCGTAGCATTCCTTTCCATGATTAAGATAGAAGTCGTGCAGAACGTCAGTGCCATTACGACTTAACAAAGTAGGTTGATGTAGTCATTGATTAAACAGACTCGTGTTAGTGGAAGCATATGGCAGGAGGTTGTACAGAAGTAACCAAAACAATAAATCACATGGAACCAATATGACAAAGATATGAAAAGTCCAACGTTGGCCCAGTAGTTGTTTTTTTTTTATTAATTACGATTTTTGTCGCAGTGATTATGGGCGTTCCATTATAAAGACAATACAGATTTTATTAAAAAAAGTTTAGAAAACAAACCGAAGACATATTTTGCGTTTTAACAATGCACATGTGTTTAATTTGTTTCTTAGTTTGACACACTAATCCATGTGCCCCATTTCAAATAAAACAACATTATAAATTTACTTTAATAAGTGTCCACTCGTCACTTTTTGAATAGTATTGATTTTTCCTCGTTTCTAATTATTCAATTTTATGAAATTTTATATAAATTTGGAGGTTGTGTTATTATTAAGATGGATAACAATTCAAGATATAATGAAAAATATAAAAAAAATAGAGTATTCGGGAGATTCCAAAATATCTGGAAGGGGCAAAGACGGAGGAAGAGGAAATAAGAATAGGAAGCTGCAGATGCGGAAACGAGGAGAAGAATAATAAATATTGGATGAAAGAGGAGTACAAAAGGTGCGAGATATGTGTAAAGTAAGGAATGAATGGAAACATTGGTGGGAGGAGTTCGAAGATACGACGTGCAGCAAGGAGGAGAAAGATAATGGTGGAAGGTGTTGTGCGAGAATGGCAGGCGGGTGGATTTATTGGAAAAGTTAAGGATAAGAGAGAAGGAAAATGACGATGGGGGCAGTTAATGCAAATATGATTGTTATGAGGAACATGAGACAGAGAGATAGTCGGAAAGGAGGGTGCAGGGAAGTGAGGAGAGTGAAGGAAACAAAAGGCAGAAAGGAAATAGGGAGAAACATAGAAGGGAATCAATAATATCTACAATAATGAACCCAACCAAATGAAATATCAAATTAACCAAATTAAAGAAAAATGATAAAGATAAAAAATTCCAACTGCACGAGAGTTATCGGAAGTAAACCCAAACCAACAGAAAGTTAACACAAAACAAAACAAAAATCTGATCAAATTTTCTCCACAGATGCTCTTATTTAAATCTGTAGCTCGAGCTTCATGCAGTTCTAGCTTCATATTTATTTTTTGTTAAGTATTGATGATCGTTTCTCGATCGCGTTATTGCAAGTCAAAGTGATATAATTTTTAGATCATGACCAAGTTACCTTGCCTCTGTTCATAATTACAGACTAATTAGAATGTTAGAACTTTTACAATGCATTATTATTATTATTATTATTATTATTTATTTGTTTGTTTGCAGGTGAAATCGGAGGTTTGGGCTTTACATTCACCTCCCGCCCTTGCCCCCGACTCTGACGATATGGTGAGTATGTGTATAACGTTTTAAACTTTTGTCAAGTGAAGTCTATGTAAATTTAGTTATTTTTTGGAGATTGAATTTGCGGAGCTTGTCTATGTGTAAAGTTCGTACAAATGTACTCAAGAAATACCGCCGGTGGTAATCTTGGTAAATCGTGGCGACAGCTGGCAAGGTGCGGGCAAACATTAACTGCATCAATCATCGCGACAATCGTGTGCGAGTAGTTAAACGTGAATCATTGGCTGCGATTTGGGTCTGCGGTTGTAGTAATCTAAATAAGTTCTATCTGAGGTAACATTACGAGTGCATTGTGATTTGCCACAATCGTAGTTTTCGCGTAAATCAGTAGGATGGATTGTTACAACTTGTAACGAGTGTTGTTGATGTATTGCAACATGCTCTAGTTGGCTATAAATCAAATATTTCAAGAATAAAATTTTCGGGTCATCGTGAATTATTTTTTATATTGAATGATTTATTGAATTACTTATGTGCATTTGGTGTGGCATACCACCACACCACACCCTACGGTCATTTATGAAACTTATTAGGACAACAACTCTACATACACAGAAGTATATCTATTTGCGAATGCGACATATTTAGAATCGCTTAGATATCACGTTGATTCAGCAATGAGTCGATCAGTTTCACTTAAAATTTTTACATATTTGAGTTTCTTGTTCTATTTACAACATTTTCATAGCCATTCTGTTCAAGTAACCTGAATGTAAATATTCAAAAAATATTTCATTTGGCATAAATCGAACGTCAGTAATATTGACGATAATTAATGACTTAATCTCGAACTTGTCAAGAAAGAAATAATGAAAATAAACCAAACCACACTTGCAACAAATTTCAATAAACCAAAGCTGAAGGCGAATTAAAAATTGGGGAACATGCAAAACCTGCAAAGAAACAAACAAAAACAGGTACAGCGGTGTCCAAAAATCTTCTGATTCGTCATAGGAACGAGGAGAAGAGATTTTACATCCAATGAGAACTGAATTTAAAATTTTAGGAATACAACGTTTTTCTAGTCGCGTGTTTTGACAATACTGCGAAATTTTATTTTACACTTTATGAAGTTAATATTTGTAATTTAGCAAAACCAGGTGTGAAGCACTCCGCTGCGTTTCGTTCGATACTCCGCGCAAACGGTACCGAAGACGACAAAATTGGTCATAGATAAAATCGTAGAAAATTAAATTGTCTAACAGAAATCCCGAATGAAAATTCGCAATTAATTAGGTTTTTTTAATGAATAGCACTTAGTTCAAATGAATTAATTGTAGTTTCAAATTGTTAACTGGGTTTCGATAAATATTTTCAAAACTCTGAGTTGGGTTGGGTTGGGTTCATGCGACGCTGTGTTTTCATTTGGAAATGCGATTCGATTCAAATCTCAGTTTGGCGTTTCGAATACAAATATGACAATTATTGATTAATTATTTTTAAAGAGTGAATCTTTGTACAAAAATTAAATTACACAAAAAAGAAGACTCATTAAAATTAAATTCACCCAACATAAAATTGCAGTACCACATATCTAAAGGATTTAATTAACATTTAATCGTCAACATATAATTCGCAAACGTTTTTGTTGATTTTCACAAAGCAAGTTCAGTTGGACATGTGGTTTATGTTCACATGCCTCATATAAGTCCCCTGTTATACAAAGATGCGACATGCATTGAGACGCGTAGATTAGGTGCAAATTAACTGAGTGTTGAAAGTTATGATGTTGTAAGATTTGCTGCTATAACATACCTGTCCCCCAATCCTCCAATATCCTTTCGCTTCTAAACCTAGCCGTATTTCTTCATTTAGTGCGAACGAAACATTAAAATGTTTTCCTTTCATTCGAAAATATGTCTTTTGAAGCCTCCGTCGAAAGCGATTGATGGGCGCAATAAGAAGTAAATTTAATTTCTCCAACAACGTAAGACTTTTATTAGATCCTATTTGTCGCAAATCTAAAGAATCAAATGCAATATATGGAGTTCCCCTGGGATGTGAGTAGGGTTCGGTATTGTTTCGTATTTTAGTACTGAACGTAGACTTTGCTTGCTTAAATTAATTGAATTGAGTGACCACTTTGCTTCGAGAAAACTGTCTGATTTTTTATTTTTTGTGTCGTTGTTGATAAGGTCATTATTTTTTTATAAATTAAAAAATTTTGTTCTAATTAATATTGGTGAAAAATTGTGGTATTTGCATGTAAATTGTTACGTAAATAGTATTTGAATTTGCACATTTTAAAAGTAAGAGTGCCATGAATGCGATGCCAGATCCAGGATCAAACGGTTGAGCAATTCTCCCCATTGCCGAAATGGATGGAAGAATTGTCGGCGGGTAATTGTGCGCATGAAGCGATCAAAACGAAAAATACTGACGTAAAACTTCCGGCGATGTTCCGGATAGGCGGCTGGCTAAGGGGTCTCGGGCACTTTCGCGTATTAAAGGGGCCCTTTTAGGTTGATTGATGCGTGGGCGTCGCCCCGACGGATGAGCACGAACGAGCGATGTTGCACTTCCGCGCTGCATCACAAGCATCGAAAATCGTTTTAATTGCCCCTTTAACACGATTGATACATTTTTAGCTTTTTGGCCGCGTTGTCGTTTTTGGGACGAGACGCGCGGACGCTTCGGTCGCAAATGTTCGGGTTTTTGCTGCGGCGATTAATTTTTAGCACTTGCACGTTGTAATTTTAGCGCAGGAAAAACGGTTTTGAATGTCGGGAAGGGAACGCGGACAATGAAGCTGGAATTAAATGACCTGGGGGTGTCATTATCGGGGCTCCTTTTTGCGCGCACGTTGCGGCCAACTGTGTCTGTGCGAAAAGAGGGCGACGGATTTAACGCGTTTGTTTGTGAATGTTCGCTGCTGGGATTGTGTTGGACCGGGCACCAGAGGAAAAATTCGTCGTGAAATTTATAACAAGATGATTAATTTACTTGTGGATGGATATTGGATTCATGTCTGTCAGGAAATTTATAATAATGTGATCGATTTACCTACAGCTAGATATCGGCTACTCGATTCACCATCAACAAATACACACAAAACACACATCGAACATGTGGCAACCAAAAATGTAGCCAATGCTGTTATATCACCTGTAAAAAGAGAGATAAAGAGAAGAAAAGGAATGGTATGGAATAGATTGGCAAGGAAACCGATGGGTACAAAAAGAAGAAAAAAAAAAGGTGTTGAAGAAAAAACTCATAAAAATATTGGTCACGGGACTGATAAACGGGATAAAAAGATAGATGAAGAAAATAAATGGAGGGCCAAGACATAGATTGCTAAGGAGAGTGGTGTTGATAAAAAAGGAAAAAAAGGAATAAAGAGTATTAAAGCGAAAAGATATTCGCAAGGAAAGTGATAGGATAAAAGATGAATAAAGAGAGATAAAACGAAGAAAAGGAAATATGGGTAAGAAAATTGATGGATGCAAACGAGAAATAAAGAGGGGAAGGTATATATTATTGAGCTAAAGAATAGAAATGGAAGACAAACGAAGACGTGGAGGAAATAAACAAACCAATATAGGAGATGAAACATATGGTAAGACGGGACAGTTCGGAAGAATTAGGTTAATGGACAATGCAAGAAAATTTGTATCTAGTTCATAGTTTGGGCAATTTTTTTATGGGTTGGGTTGGGTTGGGACGGCTCGTTAGGCCTATGTTTCGGCCGATCAGAGTCGAGAATTCAGAGCCTGATGGGTAATGAGGTGAGGGAATCGATATTATTTTGACAGTTGTTCTCAATGTTCTGCTGGTTCCGAAATTGACACGTATTTTTTTCCCGAAATAAATTAAATTAAATTGTTAAAAAGTAACGTTTTAATTATGACACTTCGAAAACATAACCACAACCATCGAAGAACAAACACCAAACGTACCGGAGAATACACACACATGATGTGTATCACTAACGTTTCGATGAATGTCTATTTTGATATCTTTGACATTTTGAATCATTTGAATCATTGTTCACTTTCTGGACAATGCAATTTTCCATCGTTGTAAATTTGGCGCATTTAAAATTTTCAGAATTCGAAATTTTACACTTTAGACAATTAACATTTTGACAAACGTCAATTTTGATAATTTTCGTTATTACATTTTTAACATTTTTAAAGGATTCAATCACTTGTCAACGTACTTTTTGATAATTTTTAAATTGCTTAACATGTTAATTGACTTGTTTGCAATTTTACACTTTTACACATACGGAGTTCCTGCGTTTTTAGTATTTTTCGGAATTTTTTTCATATTTTTGACGATTTTGCATTATTTGCTTGTTACACAACGCACAATTAATTTTTTTTGTTTCTCTTACCTTTTCACAATTTTTACTTGTTTGTCAAAGTAAACATTTTAAATAATTATTTTGTTAGTTTTGACTTCTCAGAATTGTTATACATGTTTGACATTTTATATACTAAACAAGGAGTATATTGTTAATTTGCAATTTTGCCCAGCTATTTTGGATGCATACATAATTTTTATTTTTCCATTATCAACAAGTTTTGAATAGAAAATAAATTTGTAGTGACGACCGCTTCGCTCTCTATGGGCTCATCAGATCACATCACATAAATTTGCTGAAGATGTACCAAGTCATGCAAGCATGCGTGACAAACAGCTTTTGTGCGAGGATTAAACATGCCAATGCCTTTCGTGCCGAACGGCTGCGAATAATTAAAAGTCACGGCCATACCGACTTTGTCGGTCAAAGCAGACCTCTTGCGTAGCACCACCACACACAAACTTTTTATCAATTTCTGAATTGTTTATTATTAGCCACCAAAAACGTTTTTGCAAATATTAATATATTTTTCAACATTTTCACCGTTTACATATTTTTGACAATTTTGGCAAATTTTGAATTACTTTTATCATTGACATTTTTGGATTTTTTATAATTTCATTTTTCAATTTGTGCGTCATTGACAACAATTTTTTTTGCAATATTCAACAATTTTAACATTTTACAAGCCACCCCAATACATTTTGGTAATAGTCACGTTGTCACTTGTCACATATTTTTCAATTTTGCATTATTATACTTTCACCATTTTTGTCGCTTATTATTATTTTTAAATTCACTTTTTTATATTCACCTTCAACATATTTAATTAATTTTTGAAGCATTTTAATGCATGAACATGAACATGAAATATTGATCTTTTTGATTACTTTACTGACATTTGTTTTAACAACGTTCATTGTTTTAACATCTTTGTCACCTCTTGGATTTTTTCTCATATTGACGAGTTCAATTTTTTGCAATGTAGACAATTATTTCTGTATTTATTACAATTTTTTGACGATTTTTGAAAACTTTTGCATTTTCCATTTTAGACAACCAACCTTTTGGCAAATGTCAAAGTTGACATTTTCAATCTTTGAAATTATTGAACATTTCTATTTCATCAACATTTCATTTCTATTCACAATTTTCACTTGTTTTATTATTTTGCCGACAGCAGCTCATGGTGAGGGCGAATCGATAGTATCGTCCAAGATTTCAAATTGTGCTAATATTTTAGATTTGGATTATTATTATTATTATAATTACTGCCGAAGTTTAATTAGTCGATATTAGTTAGATCTGAAACATTCGAACCTTATTTTACAGAACTTTGGTATAATTAACCTCACTAATCGTTAAAATCAATCACGGGCTGGTCTTACATCGAATGATCGCAACAGAAAACGTATATGTATTAATTTTAGGTAGACGTTAAATCGTTACATCGTTTGTTGATGTTCGTACGTCGTATATCGGGTTGCACTTCAGCACGTATTAATAGTCAACGATGAGTTGCTATTTAATTGTGTTCTATTTTAGATTATTCCATCATCATTTGATAATGTTATTAATGAGAGGGGGAAATGCATCAAAAGCTCCGTGCTTTCGATCCAATTATTTAATACAACAATAAGTTTTTTAAATTTAATAATTTGATCGAACATTATTTATAATCTCCAACGTTTGCGTCGATGCAAACCAAATTAAATTAACGGACTCGCGCAATATTTAATTAAAAATGAATATTCGCAATTTCCACATAGTCGCAGTGCGCCCCATTTATTAGAGCTCTCAACGCACGATCCCCGTTTATATTGCCGGCCTCGGACAAATGAAGGTCCCGAGCTGTTTTATAGTTTAGGAACTTCCCGAGCGGAGCGGGGGAAAAAGATTTATTTAAGGGACTTAACCCTCTAATTTTCTTTCGACTTTGGCGTGTTAATACAGCGCCGTGTCATTAGCCGATGCCCTGCGTGTGTGTCGTTTTGTCCCCTTTGTCCGAATTTCGACGCCGGCGCCGCGGCGCCCGCGCCACGCCCCATTTTCCCTTTCGACCTGACGAAGTAATGCATTTTGTATGTATCCGGGCGATTCTATAGCCGGCCGCCCTTTCGTTATCAATGGGTCATTATCCCAGAGGTTGCGCCGTTGTCTTCATTGTCTGCGGGGCCACAACACCGAACGCGATAATCACTTTTGATCCGATTCGATGCGAATAAATATTTATCTAGTGGTCGATCCTTAAACGATTTCACAATCATTTTGATGACGTTTGATTGTGAGTCGCAAATTCATTTAAATGTTGTTGAAAAAAAATAAATAAATCAGATTCGTATTCGATTAAGAATTTAATCGATTAGCGTGAGCCAGACACCGACGTGTCTAAAAAATAAAACGTCTGCGCTTTAGCCGGAAAAAACGGGTTATGATTTTTGCATTTTCGTACGTCATCGCTTCGGTGGCGGAGAGGGCGTCGGCGACGCTCGTTCGCTAACTGGCGCATCCACCAGATTACGTGCTTATCGAATATTCGCGACGACTTTTATATTAACGTCGTCGTTGCGTAATCTAGCAGGAATGTTCCCTGGTTCATACTTCCTCGTCTCGAAACTCACCCGATATTCGCACTAAATTCGTTACCTTAGTTATGAAATTGCCTCAAATTCCTGAATTCACTTCGTAATGAGCTCGGCTGAAATTTTACATAAAGCAGTCCCGACGGTGTCGATGGGATATTAATTTCATATGACTACATTGTGAAAAACTGATTAGTTGAAAAATTCATGGAAAGGATTGACTAGAGGGCGTACTTGTAGGGTTCCATTGAAATTGTATATTTAGGGGAATTAATTGAAAGAAAGAAGATAATGAATTATAGAAAGAACAAGTATTTTATTTTGAAAAATTTACAACATTCAATTGACAGTTACAAGAATTTTGATTTTATGAAAGTATTAACAGTTATAGAATTTTTATCCTTTCATTTTGATACTATTTTTCGAACACACTTAATTTCACAACTCACAACCCACAACAATCTGATTAAAACTGACATACTAGTCCTTAATTACATGAAACAGTCACCCGTCTAAACCCGATGTACCTTTAAGAGTCATTTGCTGTTGCAAACGAACGATTTTTTATTGAATGAACGGTGACTTACCACAACTTATAACTCTCACATCTTTTACTTTAACGTTTGATTTTATACAATCTGATTTCTGTCAGTTATACTTAGAGCTATTGCGTATTTTCCACATATACGTGTTTTACCTCACTCTGTTTCTTTAGAGGTTATGTTCGATTGCCACATCTCGCATTTAATTATTTTACACGATTTTCCTTTGCATGTAGCCTATTATTCCATTTTTATTTCACAAACTTGATTTAAAATATTAATTTTATATATTAACATAAATTAACATTTATTTAACTTCAAACCACCTTGAATACTCGGCATATGTTTCTACATAGTTCAAACAATCTATTTGTCATATACACATATAATTAGTATGTCCAACCCGACCCAACCCAACAGGCGTTGTTTTAAAATATTTTCCAAACTATATGGTTCGTTCACTGTTCGTTTTCATCAATTTGTCTATGACTCGCCATAGATTTATCTTTTCGAATTCATACACAACATTGCAAAATATTCTTTGCCTATTTCGCGATCTCGCAATATATTTTACAAATTCGTTCCTCAGTATGACATCATCAGAATTCACGCTTGACTTATGTCTACTATATGTTCATTTCCTGTGACTAATTCATTCTAACCCTTGATTCGATTAAGGCTTATTTATTGTGATTTTTTTCTGTTTTAAATATTCGAAGTTGGGTTGGGTTGGGTAAATAAAAGTGCATTAACGATCGAATCGAATAACAGGGGGTGCGTTTTTTATGGATTTGCGCTCACGTCCGATTTTCAGATGATGTTAAATTATTTTTCATTATTTATTGTATGTTATGCTCAATTCTATGTGTGAGCACGTGAGTAATCGAATATAATTACTGATCGCGCCTCGATTGATCTTTTGTGTTAGTTACTTTAGTCCACAAACAAATTTATATTCAAATCTACGCATTAAGAATTAAAACCAACGACAAGTCGTACTTGTTGTTGTTCTGCGGCCACGTCCGACTTTTAGTTGTTACTTTGTAAATTCTACGTATTTTTCATCGTTGTTTTCTCGCTTGTTCAATGGGCCGTTTCTGGTCAAATTTGTTGTTGATTCTAAATCAGATTTTTTATAAAATCTGAAAATCAAATTGACTGTAGCATCGTATTTTTTCATTAGAGGCAGTGCAGAAACAACAGCCTGTTTCACTCGGTCGCCAGATGTATTTACTTAATTAAGCTACACCTAAGCTAATTTAATTAGTTTCATTGTTGGATCAGGTGGCAACAAGTGCACTTTATTCTTTGGTGAATTTTCAATTTTCAAGCACATTGTATTGTCATTTTTATCATCCATGTATTCTATGTTCTATTTACCCCTCTGCTGTTTTTATCCGTCTCTTGAACTCGCAATTTTGAAATTCTTTTTCTGCTTGTTCTTGACATATATTTATCATTCGTGGGTCTCTTAATGTGCAAGTTTTTTCCTCCATATTGCCCTTTGTATTATCTTACTTTTATCTTTCGTTTAAATAATTGCTTTATTTCTTGCGTCTACTTATTCTTACTCTCACAACATTTATTTCTTTTATGTAGCCATTCCATTATTTTACGTTCAATAGTGCTTTTATTCGCCTGACAGCTCAACTCAGTTTACGACCAACCCAACTTCATCAACATGGGTTGGTCGGTAATATAGATTGGTCTAGGAAAGACGGATTGAGGGTGGGTTAGAAGAACACGAAACGCGCATTAGTTTGGGCCGGGTTGTCTAGAATTCGTAGGCACATTGGGCTTGAAAACTGAACTCAAAATGTTGCAAATTAAGACATATGAAAATTAAGCAACCTGGGAGATCTTTTATCGATTTGTCATAGTTGGGTTGGGTAGGGGAGGATTGATCTGAATTGGCCAAGATGAACCCATTTTAGATACATTTATAATTCCAACCTAACCGTGATTTGAAACAAATGTAAGTTTGACAGTTATCTCGACATAATTCGTAAAACGTAGCAACTGTAAAAAATACGCTTAAGATGACAATTACTGCCTTGAAATTGGAGTACCGCAAACTAAACGAAAATACGAAAACTGGAAACTGTTCCAGAAACGCAGTCAGCAGCTTCTTTAGGACGTAGGAATATTTTCTTCCAGTCGGCTAGCATAGCCGATTCATAGATTTGGTTAATTATTTCGCCTTGTTCTCCCGGTTTAATCAACGGATCATCAACGTCTCCCAACGATCATTTATGGGCAAATTTATATTTGTTTAGCTGCCACCAGCCCGAAATCGAACGTTTACTTCGTCAAAGTGGATGGTTTAATTTAAGTTTATTTCAATATTAGAATTAAACCAGTTATTCTAGAACAATTAGGTAAGAGATATTATAAAGGTTACAAAACATTTTTTCTTGTAAAACTACTTATCAAACATCATAATTATTAAAAATTACACGTTTAAATATTGAACTGGAGGAAAGAAGAAATCTGCCCTTCATTCATTTTTTTTTATTAATTTAACTGGTCAAACAAAATGTAATCTATCAGAATCAACATAATTCCCGATATTATTACAAATAATATTTAATTTCTTACGCAAAAATGTCTCTCTCTAATCTTAAATTGGCGGTAAGAAGGTTTAAAACGCCCCTATTCGAAATTATTTTATCACATGGCTCGATTAAACAAAATACTATTGACTTCTAATTCTAGAAGTTCCACTTAATTATTTTTTAACACTGTCCTGCTGCCTGAAAATAATCAAGTTCCATGTGTCTCTCGGTTCATTACTAAACAGTTTGTCATCACATTCGATATGTGAACCACAGGAGTTGACTTTATGAACGGATATTTATTACATCGGCTAATATATTGCAAAAATATTGCTAGGTTACCTTATAATTTGCTTTCGTTCGGCAAATATAATTAATAAAATTTAATTTTTTCCTTTGGTTTAGTTAAGTCTATAAATTAGTTAACGGCTCTCTACATTATTAGCACGAAATAAATTGCATTAAAAATCTTAAAGAAGCGCTAATAATAGTTTCAAGCACCAAAAATAGAAAATAAGCAAAATTTCAATCAATCAAAGGATCGTTTTTTGTAAATTCGGAAGATTGGAACCCGGTCCGCTTGTAACGTCATTACAAAAAAAGCCGGGTTGCCAGCTCTTACGAAATTTACTATTAACGAGGCCAGTTATTGGAATCATATGAAACACACGTTTGTGTATTATAAATGTTATTTAAGAAGTAACATAAATAAAAGTCGACCCAACCCAACCCAACGCAATACATCACAACCCAACCTAATCCATATAAATGTTGACTAAAATTAATGGAAAATCGTTAATCTTGTTATTTATACAAAGACAAGAAAAGTAAATCAAAATTTCGACGTCGCGTTCAGAAACTTTGCGAGGTCTAATTTTTTTTTAAAACGACCGTTAACACATTGATTATTATTACATTATTTTTGTTCTCATGCAAGAATAAATAAGTAAGATGCTATAGATGAATACCCACTTATTTTAATTTATTTTCTTCTCTGTTTTTATTAAATATTTGTAACATAACCCGTCATTTGTTATAGTAGTTTTTTCAATGATTTTTTGTTAACTACTTTTTATCTGATAACGTGTCACGGTAACTTAACAATTTGAAATTATAATTACTTTGAACTTAGTTTTGGAAGTCCGAGTTTCAACGCTTGCCATTTCTAAACTATTACGGATAGACATATGACGTCCCGGATTAATTAATAATACCCGCAATGGAAAAATAAGTTACGTTAAATAAGGATCTCAATACACGAACTATTGTATAGTAAAAATACTACGCACTTTATTGAATAGATAAAGGAGAAACCAATTGAGCACAAAGATACAGAACACATTTTCACAAACATTTGATTCGATTAAAAACACTAAGAAGTCTATATCAAAACAAAAAAAGGGAAAACTTTGAAAATAATCAAGACGTCAGGTTGATTATGTGATAATAAACAGGAAATATAGGAAATAAATATTAAATACAATGGTAAAAAGTGAGCACACCACTACTTAGCCGTAGCTAAAAGAATGATGCAAGGAATAAAGACAAAGTAATATAAATAAAAGTCGACCCAACCCAACCCAACGCAATACATCACAACCCAACCCAACGCAATACATCACAACCCAACCTAATCTACATAATTGTTGACTAAAATTATGGACAAGAAAAGTAAATCAAAATTTCGACGCCGCGTTGAGAAACTTTGCGAGGTCTAATTATTTTAACACGACTGTTAACACATTGAGCCAATGCATTATTTTTTCAATGATTTATT
The DNA here is from genome assembly GCA_959613385.1 of Geotrupes spiniger. Classification (NCBI taxonomy): domain Eukaryota; kingdom Metazoa; phylum Arthropoda; class Insecta; order Coleoptera; family Geotrupidae; genus Geotrupes; species Geotrupes spiniger. Next base: position 13,899,243 of record OY390737.1, read on the forward strand.
TTTTGAACTATATTTTATCTGATACCGGTCACGGTAACTTAACAATTTGAAATTATAATTACTTTGAACTTAGTTTTGGAAGTCCGAGTTTCAACGCTTGCCATTTCTAAACTATTACGGATAGACATATGATAATAATACCCGCAATGGAAAAATAAGTTACGTTAAATAAGGATCTCAATACACGAATTGTATGGTAAAAATACTACGCACTTTATTGAATAGATAAAGGACCAACCAATTGAGCACAAAGATACAGAACAAATTTTCACAAACATTTGATTCGATTAAAAACACTAAGAAGTAGGAAATAAAATTAAATACAATGGTAAAAAGTGAGCACACCACTACTTAGCCGTAGCTAAAATAAGGATGCAAGGAATAAAGACAAAGACAGTAAACAGGAAGATAGAAAAGCATAGAATAAATTAAAACATTCAAACTGCAAAGAAGTATAAAGAACGTGTTGGACATGATATAAATGGGTAATACCATAGTAATTAGAACAGCCAGTGGACAAGATAGTGGAATAAATATATTAAAATAGAAACAAGAATTAAAAAAGAGAGATCGAAGAAGTATCTGAGAAATTGGATACTGAAAAGTACGATAGCTACAAGGAACAGAGAAGTAAAGTTAAGATGATGGTGAAAATAGCTAAACAACAAGAATTTTGAAGTGAATTAGAGATAGACCACCTAGGAAACCAAAAACTTCTACTAAAAAACATTTAGACAAGGAAAAAACAGGGGCCAAATAACGAGGCGAAAATACTAGAAGCGGATGAAGAAATTATAAAAAGATGTTATTAAAAACAGACATGAGAAAGAAACCAGAAAGTTGCAAGGAGCAAAGGAAAATTGTAATAGCCGAACAAATGTTTGTTCAATAACAGGGTTTTTGGGATTGTATTTTATAAAAATGAATATGATTTGTTGGCTGTAATAATTTAATTATCGATTAATCGAAATATTTGATGAATGTGTACTAAAATATGCTGAATGTACTGTGGCATAATTTTACTCAACTATGTCACAATGGAACTGAATTTATTTTACAAGATGGATGTCTTAGTTACAAGGATGCAAAAATCTTTGATCAGAGTTTATCGTCTATTGAAAGATATTATACATATTGTATAAATGGCATAATTGTGGTCTAACTCGGAGCCACAGAAATTACTAAACCAAACTGGGTGTCGCTCGCGCCGCGATCCTTTTAATCGCAGCGGTTAAAACCTTACAGATGAGACACGGCGCAAAATCTAAAATACCTTGTCGCAAATGCGCTCAAATAATAAAGTTAATCACACGCCTTTGCGAAGGGGCCGAGGGGCCCGGCTACCCGGTATCGGAATTGCATGGATTTCCGTAGACGTCGGCGTTTTCTTTATCCTCTCCAAATTTAAATTTAGATTGGTTGGTTTAGGAAGCAAAGCGAGGGTCTGTCCATTAATCGAGTGGCGCTACAACAACAATACGTTTGGGATTTCTAACCGTAATCGGGACGGGATTAACATTAGGTTCTCGTTACGTGCGCCGATGTTTGTATTTAGGCGAGATTATATTGTTTATGGATGGCGACCGATGACGGGCGTTTCGCGTTGATCTCGCTTAGAGTTTTTCGCGATCAAATTGCGACAATCTCCCGACACGACCCGGCGCTGAATAATGCAGCAGCCGGAAGCCGGCAGACTGATTCCTCACAAATGGTCCGTGGGTTTATACGGTTTTACGGGCCGCATTTTAAAACGTTTGACGGGTCGTTTCGAATGCACATATAAATTTGTCTTTATGAAGCTTTGTCGTCGGTCCGACGACGTTTTGACTTTGATCGCGTTTAATGCTGCGAGTAATGCCCTCGATGCATATGCGGCGCCGTTGGAAAGCTTGCAGTTCGAGACGTTACGAAGACGTACGATTTTTGAAAACGCTCATGAAATTTCATTGGTAGTCGACGCAACAGACGAAATCCAATGTAGCCTTAGATTTTTTGTGGGTGCATTGAAATACCCAAAGAACGATCGACGTGATTTCGCTGCGGAGCGAACGATCATTAACTGCACCCCCCTGCATTAGAAACTGCGGGATTCATTGTTTCGGAATTATGGACCCCGACAACGTACTTAAAATGTAAAACAAATTATGCAGTTTCATTACAACGGATATGTTGGTGATGTTCGCGATTTAATGCCACTGTTTCATCGTTAGCTAGTTATTATTACGAGCATCTAAATGACATGGCTTCAATACCCGTGGTTGGGCATCAACCCATCGAGTTTAATTTATTATTATTACTTATATTGAATTACTTTGACGAAACAAGACTTCAGAGAAAAGTTCAGTTCAAACTTCAATCACACTTATTCAGTTTTGACAACTTACGCCACTTCAACTGAAACATTTTTAAATATTTCATATCTTGTTTCTAATTAAAACCCCATAGAATTTTACATGTTTTGAATTACGCTTCATTATTATTCTAGGGATTTTCTGATTCATTTTACTTACAATAATTATATATATTCATCGACTTATTGTAAATGTACACGACGAAGAAAATTGTATTAATAAAATGTTGCTAAATACACTAGATCACTATATTTTTAATTCAAGGTTATTATTAGCCCGATCGAATTAAATGAAATCCGTTAATCTTAAGACGTTCTTTAGGCAACTTTGAAACAATTGGTTTTGATATCTTGACATATTATAGTCATGTTAGTTCATAAATCGAATAACGTCGACGAATTTAATTAGTAGAAAAATGTTTTTATTTCCACTATTAATTTAATCCTCATTTAGAATATTATTAAAATTTCTATACATTGATCTGTTATTAGTATCAGACATGTTATGCTCGTATGTGTATATACAAGATAGTAAACGAGTTTTTCAAGTATCACGAATTGCATTCTTCACTAGTTGTACTTCTTTAACGATCAGACAAGTCGAAGCATTTGGACTGATCTGCGCAGTAACCGCCAATATTATTAAGCTTTGTGGCGCTCTTAAAATCGCCTATAACATCATCACAAAAGGACTCCTTGTTTATGGGTATTCAGAGACTTCCAAAGATTATAGTGCACGAGTGAACAACCTTGATTTATTGATTGCTTAGTCTCACAAATTTGAATTCAAGCTGTCGAACAATTATCGCGTCATGAAGAGAGCCCATAATTGAATCTACTGACGCAATATGGAACCAAATAAATTGAGATTTAAAGAATTATTATTCTTGTAATAAATTAATAAATAGCGTTACTTAATATAATAATCGGTAAGATTACCAGAATAATTCAATTTCCATTAAAACTTGCTTCAATACGTATTGCATACAAATATTTATGATTGCGTAACACATATTTCATAATGTAAACAGTTGAAGTATATCGCTGTTGTCGCATAGCGAAGGCGAAAGCATAAAAGTACAAGCAGAGTCGGCAGCTCGTAAAAGCCTTGTCGATGCAAGCACTTCGCATTAACACAAAACTAAATGAATTTACGTAAGTATTATAATTGACGCGAAAATAAAAGAACGCACAACATGAACATTTTAAATTATTTCACCATGATTAATATTATTTCTCATATCAAATATTTGAACGGTTACGTCATTTACCTATCAATGATATGAAAATAAAATCATGTGAACATTTTAAGAGTTATGAACTCATTCCTGTTGAACTGTTGACTGTTGAATGATTAGAACAGTGTTGATATTAAGTGAAAAATCATAATGCGCTATTTGAGCAACATACAAAACGAAAAGCTTGCACAAAAGCAACATAACTTCAATCCTTCTCTTCTGCCATATTTTTGTAGTTTTTCACAAAATTTAAAGGAATTTAAATATTTTAAATGTTATTGCCGCCTGACAAATATGACTTGACGATGTCGCCATCGTTACTCGTAAACATCCCTAGGTTATAATGCCACATTTTTTTGTATTTGAAATTTTGAATTTATATTAAATCAGTAACGCAAAGTAGATAAAATAGTATATTATACTCGTTTACTAAGAGGCATTGTAGCACTTGTTCCATTGGAGCACTCCTCGCTTCGCTCGTCGTGCCCCAAACCCACGCGTGCTACAATAAGGCCTCTTAGTAAACTTGTATAATAATATACTATTGTCAGTGGTTAAAATATTTTCATAAATATATAACTTTTGATTATTCTATTATTTTCATATTTGTTTAAGAAATTTGTCATGTTTTAAATTGGTGTTTGTTAACCATTTTAAATTAGAAGAATATTTTCTTTGTTAAATTCGAAGAATAGCTTTTTCAGGCCCCATGTCATTGACGGACAAGATCCCATGTTTACATCATTGTAGTCATCAGTACCCTAACTTTATCGATTTTTTAAAATTTCATTTCATTTGCGTACCTCGGACATTTATTTAATTTATAATCAGTTAGCAAATATGTAAATTTCTGAGTTTTAAAAAGTTTCAAGCTGAGCTAATGTGTTTTCAAAAAAAATGCAAAAATGAAAATTGCAACTCAAGCAACCCAACCCAACCCAAATGATTATAAATCAATCGAAAATGATACAAAACAGTTAAAAACCAGTGTAATCTAGACAACCATCCTAATTTTTTTCTTTGGTTCGTTTTCCTGACTCAATGCAAATGAAAATTGCAACTGAAGCAAACCCAACCGAATTCAACCAACCTAACCCAAATGATTATAGATCAATCGGAAATGATACAAAACAGTTACAAACCAGACAATCATACGACTCAATCTAACGCAACGTATCAATACATCACGATCCCAACTCAATTGTTCTTCCAGTAACCCTTTCTTTTAGTATTCTATATGATTGTTTAAATCGACGAATAAATTAAATGACAATTGCAACCCAACCTCAACCCAATCAAATCAAACCCATTGCAAATGATAATAAATTATTTAAAAATGAAAATTGCAATTCAAGCACACCTTACCAAAACCAAATGATTATAAATCAATCGGAAAAATCGAAAATAATACAAAAATGAAAATTGCAACTCGAGCAAATCAAGCAAATCCAATGAAATACAAACCAACCCAACCCGAACGTTAATAAATCAATCGAAAATGATACAAAACAGTTGTAAACCAGTGCGACCTAGACAATCATCGCAATGAAAAAAATTATCTTCTGATTCTTCTTCACAAAATTGAGGTAAAAATGTCATTTTTCCTGGTTGATTTTGTTTTTCTGTTTCTGGGCTACAAATTGAGATTGGGTTGGGTTGGGTTGGGGTTTCTTTATATCATCGTTTTTATTTAAGTATATAATCAGTGCAAGTTGAGTTTACCAAACAATTTCCATTCCAGGCTCAAATTATGGACAAAATTGGGTTAATTTTTCAAATGTTTGCGTTTTAGGTTGATTTTCTTTTCTGTGATGAGCTTGAAATTAAGATTGGGTTGGGCCGAGTTGGGTGCGGTTGGGTTGAAATTCGTCAATCATAGTGTTTAAAATACAATAAGTGGAATAGGTTCGCAGTTGTGTATATGGATTGGATAAAAGTTTTCGAAATATTTTTTATTGTTAAAGATTTTGTTGCCTGGTTTGTGAAAGCCGCAGATATTGAATGCAAAAGACCGATAGGGCTTTGACATTTTAGGTTTCATTTATCCTACATTAAGAGGAAGTGTCTTTCTATAGATTATGAAGATTTTTAAATTAATTCTGTTATTTTGTGTAACCCAACCCAACCAAATCCACCTCATATTTCTTCTCCAGTCTCAGACCAGAATTATCATAGATTTTTCGACTCCTTCCTTGCTTCGATGTATCGCCAAGATTTCCCAAAAACACTTTTGTCGCTAACTTCCTTCCTACCCCACAACTTACTGCCTTCTCTCATCTCACCAATTTTAATGCAATTGATCTTAATTGGTCTTAAGTGACTTGAAGTTCTATCAACCTTGCAACCCATGTGACCCATATATACGAGGGGAGATTATTATTTAGTGTTCCTGACATATTAGGCATTGAATGACGTTGAATCAATTTGACACATTAAAGTATTAATCATTTGTTGTTACGTCGGTTCAATTGTAGTTTTGTCAGCTGTTACCTGTTCAAATAATTTAGAATTTAAGTAGACAAGTTTAGAGAAATTCTAAAAATGGAAAAATCAGAGGTTCGTGCAGTTATAAAATACGGAAACGGTTGTCGCCAAAATAAATTCATGAAGACATGGTAGGTGTATTAGGTGAGGGTGCTGTTTCTTACCAAGTGGTGAAAAATATGTCTCGAGAATTTAAACTGGGAAGACAAACATGTGAACATGCGAAGGGTGCTGAATCGTATACACGATATGGTAATCACAGATAGACGACTGACAATTCGCCGGATAGCTGAAATTACGAATTTTTTATGGTTATATTTTAACAAATATTTTGGAGCTAAAAAAGTTGTCTGCACGTTGGGTCCTACGAATGTTGACACCTGATCAGAAACGTTCTAGATTATTGCAGTCTGTATTGCAAAGTTGGCAAAGCAGATCCGGATGAATTTCTTTCTGGATCCGTCACAGTTGATGAAACGCAGGTTCACCACTTCTATCCTGACTCGAAGCAACAAAGTATGGAGTGGCATCGTCGAGGTTCTACGCCACCCCGCAAATTTCGTGTTTTGCCATGCGCTGGTAAAGTTATGGCTTTTGATGATTTTGGAACGTCGACATACAATAACAGGCTCCTACTAAGCCAACTTAATTTCAAGATGGCGCGATTGTGTTAAGGAAAAATGACGGGGAAAATGGAGCAAAGGAATTCTGACCAGACAACGGTCCTGTCCACAAAAGCCATGTTGCCATGAGCGCTATTCTGAACGCAGGATTTCAATTGTTTGGACATATATTCACCAGATCTGGCCCCTAGTGATTTTTTTCCAAAATTAAAAGGACATCTTTGGGGGACCAGATAGTACGACGATAATGAACTGATGGTGGCCGTAAACGATTGGTTGGAAGAGCAAACCGAAAGAATTTTTTTTAGAGGAATCAAAGGTTGGAGCATTGTTGGACCAAATGCATCGACATTCAGGGATATTATGTAGAAAAATAAACGTTTGATATTTCTTCAATTTGTTTCCTTCTATATTAGGGACCGGAATTGTGACCTTCCATTCCATCGTCCCGTCCGTTGATTTCAAATTGCACACGCGTCGAAAAATTCGATTAATAACGCGACATAATCATCGAAATCGCATTGTTTTCGGTCGGTCCATAATGACCCAGAATTGACTCCATCGACGCAATCAAAAACGTCCACACAATCACGCGCAAAATGGACGTTCGGGCGTTTAATTCCCGCGGAGTTCGTTAAAGCTAATGCTATGTTAACGACGCGAATTACGCGCCGCGCTGTTTATGCACAAAACCCGCCCGATTTGATTACAATTAACACCGGCGGCGTCCGGAGCGGCGTCCAGTCGAAACGGCCCCATATTTTCTTTGTTCGGCGGAGCTGCGAACTGAGCAATTTATATTAGTTTTATCAGAAAGGGACGTTCGCCACTTGATAAGGTCCCATCTCATGAATTACAATAACGGTGTTTCCCGGGCGGTCTCTCGCGCGAAACCGATCCTGGGGTACAGTAGATAGGCAACCGCTTTAACACCGCCATACATCACCCGCGACGATTGAAATATATCACGGTAAACAGAACTGCGCCGTAGGAGACGTATTTATTTATATTACGCGTTTATCCGGTGAAATGTGGCGGTCTCGGCGTAGCGCAGCTGCTATTTTAAATGTACTTCAATCTTGCGATCAAATAATAACTGACGCAAAAAAAATACGATTAAATTCCCGGCACTAAATTGTGAAATCGTTTCATTTTATTGCTATATTAATAGATACAGATGTACATAACTAAATTACGTATATAAACAATAACCGTTAAAAAAAAAAATTAACACGCAAGTTAAGTTTTTTTATTTTTATGGTATAGTTTTTAGAATTAGAAAAATTACGTTGATGACGCGCTTTTAGACTTAAATTACACGTTTATGGTATTTCTCTTAGTGCGTATTTGAAATTTTTTTGTTTATATTGAATTATTGCAAATTTTGTAATGAATACGAGGGGCGATCATTATTTACGGTCCCTATTATACAATTTTGAGCAACGATGCTCCAAACTTTTTGATTCCCCTGGAAAAAAATCTTTAGGTTGCTCATCCAAACGTTTACGGCCGTCATCACTTCATCATCGTCGTAATATCTGGTCTCTGGCAACATGGCTTTTGTGGACAGGAGCGGTGTTTTTTAACCCCAAAATATTTGTTAAAATATTTTCTAAAATGACAGTCACTGGTCGTCCAGCCTTCGCATGTCCACATGTTTGGTTTCCCAGTTTAAATTCTCGAGCCATATTTTTCACCACTTGGTAAGAAACAGCACCCTCACCTAAGGAAAAGAAGAGGGGTCGGGACTGGAGAGAAAGTGGAGGAAGTGGAGCTGTTGGGAAAGTTAAAGAAGAGAAAAGAAGAGGGAAGATGTAGAAGGGAAAGAAATATAATACAAAATTTGTTATAGATACCAGTACAGGTTGAGTGACGGAGGAGTTGGGAGCCACCAGAAGAGAAGGGAACCGAGGAGTCAGGAAGGAGCACGAGGTTTTGAAGGAGAAAGGAGTCGAGCAGAAATAAGTTTATTTTTATATTTATGTAAATTATTTTGTTTGGTTTATTTGTTTATGAGGGAGAATATGCCAATAAAGGTTACTACTACTACTATGTCAAATTGATTCAACGTCACTGAACGCCTACTATGTCAGGGACGCTAAATAATGATCTCTCCTCATAATACTCACACATACATTTTTTATCACTTTTTATAACGCTTACAATTTTTTTACGAAATAATTTGATTTTTTTTTACTAAATCACTAAACTGATTAATTATTTTAACTTGATTGCAGTTAAGGAACTTTGCAATAGTAAAAATAAAGGGCTTGCACGTAAATTGAATCGTAAAACACCGATAAGAACGAAACAAATATACATAAAATAAAAAGGCAATTTACTTGGAGTTAAAGTTACTTTAGTGTCGTCTGCGCCGGTTTGATGGCGTTGTTGGAACCATCCCCCTTCCCCTATGTAAATAAACATGCAAATCGCCTCGCGGTTTGTTTGAACCTTCGAACAGATCAAACGTCTGCTCAAATCTAATGCATGCGAATAATTTGCATGGCAAATTAGACGTTTTAATTCGTCGCGCATAATCGAAAACGTCGCCCGTCAAACCAACAACGAAGACAAGCGCGAAAATGATTCCGGCCGTAATCGAATCGAAATTAATTTACGACGGGACCGTCCGGGCGAAATTGAAAGAACGGTAATGAGGTTCGTTTTATAATTCATTTCTCCGGGATTGATATTTATTGCGCCGCGGAGAATCGAATTAATCTTGGTGAAATATCGGCGACGGTGGCGCGTCGCCGGACGAACCCGACGCCGCGAAATTCGCGCAGAAATTAGAGCCAAGACGGATGGCCGTTTTTCGATGCACGGGACACTTTCAATCGAACCGAGACGTCTCAGCAGCTCCGTGAATTTTAACGAGAGGATCTGCCCCGCCCCCCCGCGGTGTCAATGGTATATACGTCCGCCTGGAGTCTATTCAGACCGTTTCAGTCGTGCGTATTCACGACCCCCCCTCCGCATTATCCGCAGAAGCCACTTATTAGGGAGGCCGGCGTGCGCCACCCCCTGTCGACGAACAATAAACGTCGCTGCGTCTCGCGTTTCCGCGGGTTTTTAATTGGCGAGCGCTTTTTTACGGCCGTTGCCTTTGCGTCGAATTTTTTTATCCCGGCTGAATCGGTGAATAATTAATTTTCAACGCACGAATTAAATAAATAACGAGGCGAAGGCTAGTAATGATTCCGAGGGGACACATGATGTGCACGAGTTAACTCAAAGCACCTATGTTGAGTTTTGAGTTAACCCCGCGTTTATTTAAATGGACCTGTGTTGTTTCGGTAGTCTGTTGGTTCTACGATAATTTGCAAAGAAATGCGATTTATTTGCTTCGTGTTTACGTCCACCGTTAATTGAATCAGGTGAGTTCTCGTTTTAGTTTAAACTTAAGTTTTAATGGGCGTAATTTGCTTTTGCATTAATTTTGTCATCACGTAAACTGGATGTAAGAGTGTTCATGAATCAGGTCAAAAAAATTATACGTACAACTAATTCGCGATATAACGTACAGCATGGTCCAAAATGTCTTAGGTGACTACTGCACGTTCGTCAGTGTAACCAATATTTGCTAATAAAATAAATTAAAAGAAAAAAAATAAAATGTTATTAATTCCCGCCTTGTATTTGCAAATAAAAGTCTTCTGGACACCATGTCTCTGCTCACCTGTAAATGATTTCACTTACTCTTCAATGTAAGAACATCGATGTGAAATCAATGTCACGTCGCGTATTCCTATCCGACACCACTCCGATAATCCGACGTCCCTGTACTTCACAACTCTGAACTTTGAACTTTCTTGATTTGTGTGTTTACATAGGATAAGCAACTTTTAATACTTTTTATTCACGTCCCCTTTTCTATTTTCTTCTTCTAATATTTATTAACCAAGAATTTACATATTTTTATAACCTTGTCACTTCAAGAATACCATCGTTCCTTTCTGGAATTCGTAATTCTTTACTTGGACCTCTGTCTTCCACCGACTTCTTACCTCGTAACTTCCACGAATCAATTTTGATTTTGAATAATTTCCTCGCAGACTTTTCGTGTCCTTCCGCAATGGGCACTGTGTTATTCGTATTTGTCTCTCATCTTCAATTGTAGCTAGCAGTTACTTATTGATATGTATTTAAGACATGAGGCGAAAATGTTTGAGAGCATGTGAGAAATAACGTTCTTTTTTATTCTTAGTCGCAATGACGTCATAAAAGACAAGGAGTATTGGGTGTCCTTTGTAAAATACCTATTATACTGAGCCTAATGAACAGTATAGTTAGACGCAGCTGTTTATCCACCATTTGAAGACGAAATAGTCTGAGTAAAAAAAGCAAAACGACAACCACTCAAAGCATAGAAGTTTGAAAGTAATTTAGTACAATGAGAGGCTACATATAATTGTATGGTCATTTCTTATCAAGCAACGCCTTCCCCTTGCCAGTAAGGGGTGGAAAATTTATGGAGGAAGCTTTTAATCCTAAAAAGATTTTTCTACAAAAAACGACATTAATTAGTGCACCAAGTCATGGAAACATGTGGAGTAATTGGATTTGTGCATGCGCTGTTCTTCATGATTGCATTGGATCGTTGACGTTTTTAAAATTCTAAAAGCTGATGACGATTGTGGTCTCAATGTGCATAAATTGTACTGTCATGTACTAGTAATACAAAATATATACGCGAACCAAGTTGCTTTAAAAATATGTAACCTTTGACTCAAAATTGCAAACGTACTTTCCCATTTTTATTCGTAATTATGTTATAAAAGTCAAGTACAAGTGGGTGTGTCATAAATGTGTGTCATAAAACCTTTGACTCAAAATTGCAAACGTACTTTCCCATTTTTATTCGTAATTATGTTATAAAAGTCAAGTACAAGTGGGTGTGTCATAAATAACTAGTGAAATATGTAACATCGAACACAATATGGTTTGATGTAGCTACAAAAATCTAACTTTAAAGCCATTAATAATAAATAAGGAAGTCAACACGTTTGATACAGATACAGATTTGCAGGGACTTTTGGATGAAGCGATTTATTCGCCATAGAATTTTTGTCACGACCAGTTTGAGATTTTTCCTTAGCCACAAAAACTTCGGAATGTACATAAAATTCTAAGTTTAAACATCTTCTGTTTCAGTGAAAAATTATTTACTCATCATATCGATTATGAAACGTTCCAAGCTCTCAAGTTGTATACAAAATATCTGAATGCAGCTCGATAGTTGTGCATGCGTTTTAGAATGTAAGTCGGCATCTATTTCTAGCTAAGCGGTTACCTTTGAAGATATTCTCTTCACTAGATTACCAGTGGGTTAACACTTTTTTGTACATTCTCTTTTTCATTTTTATGCTCATGTTTAGATTTAGGTTTAATATTTTCTTGTCGTGTTTAATTTCCATTTGTACGAAACTATGAAATCTATTCGAAATGTCTTCCTTGATTAGCAACGTGGTCGGGTTCTTATTTTTTTAATTGAACCCGAAGACAAATCCGTACCCTTACCGAGTGAGAAAACAACGCATCTGTTCTTTTTGCACATCCAACCTCCTGGTCTTTAAATGCATGATACACCGAATTGGTTTCTGCTGCTAAAATGTTTTGTCTTGCGTTGGTGATTGAATATAAAAAAAAAATAAAACGGAGATTTGATTTACAACTTCTTATTACTATTTCTCGTTAAGGAACTCAAAATCAGAACGAAACGATTGTTCAAGAATCTAAAGTGTGTTCTTTTTGCGGATCCAAACGGTTTAATTAATTTTCATTACGTTTTAATGCAGGAATAACATTAATAGGGTTTGTTATATATAATTTTTTTTTGTGATTAACACGATTGCATTTAACAATTAATATTAAATTTGAATTAAATTTTTTCATATTAGGATTTGATGTTAAAATGTATTCTCTTAGGTTGGTGACAGGTTGTGCTAAAAGTAATGTCCTGACTAACTTTGCACAAACATTGTTTGCCAATTACTTGACTTGCAAATGGCTTAGTGCTGATGAGCTCATAATGAGAGCGAAATAAGTGACAATACAAACTGTTTTAATGATTACATATACATACACATAATGTTTCACGATTTTAGCTTTTAGTTTTTTTGATATGATTCAATTTTTATCCAATGATAAATTTCGGTTTCTTCGATTTTTTACAATTTATTTTCGATTTCGATTTTTTAAAATATACGACTGTTTCGATTTTCAATTACTTAATTAATTACCTAATTCGTAGAATAAGTCGACCATCGAAATACTATTGATTTTTTTATTTATTTGTAGGCCGGGTAATAATTTTGTTTGCCTAATTTATGCGAAAAGACCGGACTATTTGTCAGAAGAAATAAAGACTTAGTGCATGGAAACATTGGATTGAATGTGGGTGGGGGGACTATTTTGAGCTGTATCGGGATGAAGGCAGAGTAATTACTATAGAGGAGGGATGGATAGATGGCTGTAACAATCAGGATAAACGATCTGTCCCTTTTCTAGAGGCATTGCCTTTGTTACGTCGTTATTACTGCGTCTTAAGGGGTGCCTCCAACTTAATGCAAATACGTGTCCGTAAAAGAAATTTTGCCGAACATATGCAAATTATGAAATACATGAAATTTATTTTCAATAACAGGCAGTTGTTTTTTTAATTAACTCTTACATACTTGTTGGGTCCAGAAGTATTATGATGGATGTGAAAAATAATTTCGTTTTATCATAGTCCGAAAACGACTGTGGGACTTGAAGTTGAATTGGATATTTTTATGTGATCCGATCTAGTTTTCTTTGTAGTTTTATCAGTGTTTTAGCACTTGAAGTTTTCTGTTTACTTGGGCTTCGTTTGCCGTCGGAACTCGTACGAAGTGCGTAGAATAAAAATCCAAGATCACATAACATTAATTTTAGGCACGCCAATGATGATGAATTTTAAATTGTCACAATTTTCACGCTGTTTATTTCACGTATTTAGTTTGCAAAATTTTAATTATCACATTTTTTGAGTTTGAAATTACGTGGGTTTCTACAACGTTTTTGTACTTGTAATGATTGTAATGATGACTTGTAATGATTTTTGACAATTTTGATGCTTCAAGTTTTATTGTTTTGCAATTTTCTGATGAAATTTATTGCGTTCGAGTTTTATTTTTTTATGGTACGAGTTTTTCAGTAGTTTTTATTTTCTACACAAATATGGTACATCTTGTGTTTTTTACAGAAAGAAAAACTGACATTTTTATATTTATTTTCGTTTCTTTTTTAAATAAATTTTCTACTTTCCTTTGTAAAGTTTTCAATTCTAAAGGATTTTCAAGTTTCTCATGAGTTTTTTGCTTTAATTCTTTAGAAGTACAACAATGTTTTCGACTTTTACGATTTTTAACGGTTTACGTGCAATTTGTAACAATAAAAAATCTCATCCCAACCCAACCGAACGAAACCCAACCCAACCCAAATGAAAACTACGTAAAGGGTCATAATTGAAATTACTGACATGATTTTCCGAATTAAACTTTTTTCGTCAACTTACAATGTTGACAATTTCTTTCATTTTGTTGACAAATTACACAAAATAACTGTGTAAATGTTTGTGTGTATGTATTTTTTTGTTTCTTTTGCGGTTTTAATAAGTTGTCAAATTCGATAATTTTGATCATTTTTATAAATTTTACATTTTTGCGTTACATGGAATTTTGATATATTTGACGCTATTTACGAAAATTTGATTTGTTTTTGATAAATTTCACAATTTTTTCATTCGATTAGTTTTAAACTTTACACATTTTATTTACATTTTTGAAAATGGTTTTTTCTAGAAATTTTGGAAATGTTTATTATCGACTATTTAGACATTTTATGAAGTGCAGAACTCTGTTATTTCCCGTCAATATTGGATTTCTTTTAAGATTTTGGATATATTTGATTGTTTGAGCAATTTCAGTATTCACATTTAAAAGTTTCGATCAGTTTTACAATAATGAACAGTTTTGCATTACGTACAAATTTGTACCTTTCACATTTGTTTTGTTTGTGAATAGTTTTCCACAATTCTTGCATTTACGACATTTTTTGAGTTGGTTTGGTTTGGGTTGGGTTTCGTTGATTTGGGTTGTATTTTGTTTTTATTTTGTTTAAATATTTATTGTTTATTTTAATATTTCACGCTGCCACGTTCGTTATCTTGTACAGGTTCTAATTTTATTTTAAATTGAACCTGTAGACAAATCCGTACTCTTACCGACTGAGAAAACGACGAGTGTGTTATTTTTAGAGCGTGGTCTCTTGCATGCTGACACGTGCCATCAGACAGGTAAACGGAACGGCTTGGTTTCTGTTGCTAAAATGTTCTGTTTTGCGTTGGTGATTGATTCAAACATTTGTTTAAAAACGGAGAATTAATTTATAACATCTTATTACCACTTCTCGTTAAGGATAGTTCCAGTTCAAGTGTGTTGCTTTTGTGGATATTGACATTTTTTTGTTGTGTTGGGGTGAGTTGTGTTCCATACGGTTGAGTTGGCTTACACTTTTGTGGGTTTTTCCATTATGATATTTTTTGCAATTTCGAACGCGTTTGATTGTTTTCAAAGTATAACTTTTTCTGCAGTTTTTATTGTCTATACCCATAGTTCGTGTTTTTAATTTACTTAAGATAATTCGGAAACTGGTACTTTTTAAACTTTCTCTGCATTGTTTAAAATTTATATTCTACTTTTTCTTTTTCTTGGTAATGTTTTCAATTTTGAACGATTTTTCCGATTTCGTATAATTTTTAACACATATTTTTTAATTCTTTGAAAGTACAACACTTTTTTCGACTTTTAACGGTTTACTTGCGACTTTTTTGAATTTTTACAATTTTGTTTTGATTTATAACGATTTTATTTTACTTTTTTATTTTTTATTTAACTCAACCCAACCGAAGGAAATCCAACCCAACTGAAACTACGTAAAGGGTTGCAAAAGCTTTTTCCCACTTAAACCTTTTTCGTCACTTTACAATTTTAATATTTTTTTTTTAATTTTGTAAACATAATTTTGACTTTGTCAATGTTTGTAATTCTATTGCTTTGCAAACCAATAGTGAATATTTTTGATGTATTTACTTTTTTGATTTTTTTATAATTTTAGTTGGCATTTCGATAATTTTGATCATTGCTTCAAGCTTAACATTTTTGTATTACATTAAATTTTGACACTTGAAGTTATTTTTATTTTAGGCAATTGTGACAATTTTCATTCGTTTTTGACAAATTTCACATTTAATTTTTTCATTGGCTAGTTGAAACTTTTTGACATTATTTGCATTTTAACCAATTTTAAAAAAATTCACAGATTTAACATGTGTGACATTTCCTATAGAGGTAATTTTACGATTTTGCATTTTTTCCATCCTAGATGATTTGGAACTTTAGTAAACATTTTGGACAATTCTTGCAGTTTCGAGATTTTTAATTTTACTTGGGTTTGCGTTGAGTTGGATTGTATTTTATTGGGTTGGGTTAACATTTTTGTCATTTTCCAATTTTTTTCACCATTTTGGCTTTTCGATATTTTTGGAATTTAAGCGACTATAAAATATTAACTCGTTTGTGAATGTTTTGAACCAATTACAAAACTATTCCGAGATGGATTAATTGAACAGATTTGATTTGCAAAAATGTCAGGATTCTTGGACAATCGATCGTTTCATCCATATTGTGAGCACCTCAGCAAAATACCCAATGATTACTCAATTAACCTAAGCCATTACCGCAATTTGCATAAGTGTTGGGAAAGAAATACACGAACATTGCAAATTAAATCTGAAACCATTTATGAAAAATTCATAAATTTGTTATAAGAAAATTACACAATATTTTACGACTATACTTCATTTAATATAACGTATGTAACAATTACAATGAAACGATTTAATTTCATGTTTTGTATATTAACCTATTCGAATATTTTAAAAACGGGTCGTTTTTATTGACGTTGCCGTTCCCGCTGCGCCAATAAAGTTTATGGTGCGTTTATTGTTGGTAGCAAAAAATCTCGAAAACAGACTGATTCGCCGGCGATGAACTTCTTCCCGAGGAAAAAAAATCTGCACTGAACTTTCTTATACTCAGTTATACTACATTTTTCGAAAAAACTTTTCAAATGAAAGTTGTTTAAACTATCCACATCTATAATTTATGTAAGAATAATTTTTTCTGTAACGTGTATGTACCGTTTTTGAGATATAGAAAAAGGTCATAAGAGTAAACCATCACTTCCGGTTGAGAGATTGCGTTCAAAATATGACGTTTTCCTCCTTGCTACATACAAATGTTAAGTTTAAAGTTTCATAGAGCTCTAGTTTTAATCGTTTGGGCCGTAGAGCGCGCACAGACACACAGACGTCATTCCAAAAATAGTCAGGATCGATTCTGGGCACCTCAAAACGTGTATATCCGTTGAAATCTCGAGTTCGAAAATTTTCATGATTCCTATACTTATACATAATGTATAAGAAAGTAATAAACTGCAAATGGTTAATTATTTTTGTTTGAGACAAACTATGAAAATGAAGTAAGACAATATTTTTTTTAATTGTGTGCCATTCGTAGTACCGCAGCTAGTTGCGACAAACTCGATCGATGCACATTATCGCCGTCGCAGCTCACAAAGCAAACCTCTATGCAAATCGAGAGCACGCAAATCTATTTATAATTCGCACCGCGGCGACACGGAAAAACAACCGCTACGCTCCGTATCGGAAATAGCGTGCGATGGGCGTGCCCGCCGTCAGAGTACGCCGCGCGTCCGCTAGATGGCGACAACTGCACCGAACGGCGCGCCACCTCCCGGCCCTCCGCGCAACCTCCGAGGGCTTATTGATCTATCGGAGCCCATTAAAGAGTTTTAAAGACTTGCGGGAGCACTTCCACTTATTTGTTATTATTACGTTACGCTAAGTCCATTACGATTTTATTGGCTGAAAGGAATTGTTTGAGGAACGTGCTCATGTTTAAGTTTTCGAGGGAGACGAAATTGCGATGCAATTTGAGGTGCCGCGAAAATTGATTTTGGGGGCCGAACGGGTTGAAACGTCTAACGGCGGATTTACGAACGCGGAGGGCGTCGAGTGGTCGGGTTGGGCGAGCTGAAACGTCGGAGATAAAGGTGGCGTGGTTCCATTGTTCGACCGCTGATTTATATCTGGGACGATCCGTGTGCGACCACTACAGATGCACTGCTCTGATTGCAGCTGACGATGTGCACTATCCGCCTGCACGAACTGCATTGACCCGACTTGACTTCGACTTATCTATGAAGCGAGATTAATTACTGGACGAACTAACTGGCTTCGTCTTATCGACCGGAGTGGCACTGAGCACGCTATATATTCGCGCTGTCTACATCGCGAGAACTTGAACTTACACACCTTTTGTACGTTTCGGGGAACGAAGCCAATTAAAGATCGACGCAAACTGGGAATTAAATCAGATTATTCCGTCCCGGCGAGCTCGGTGTGATGGGTTTGGGATCGATTTCTCCTCCTTGGACAGTTGGAACTAAGGGTGACGTCGCGAGACTAATGGGAGACGTCCCAAGCAATGTTACGTCGACGCCCACTTCTCGTGAATTATCAGCCCCTTATGTATACGTCTTTAAAAATCCAGTAATTAATCAAAGTTTCTAAGGCTATGAGAATAGGAAGAAAAATATTTATTATTAATTGTAAAAGACCGAAATTGATTTATATCCTTGAAAAATTTTCATAGTATTGTATACCTTCTAGGCTTTGAAAATGCTTCAATAAATAAGCGAAACGTCAGCTTGGACAAATTGATGGCTTTTTTCCCAAATCGTTTAAACCCGAATACAGTTCTGCGCAGTAATTTTTCAATTTGTATATATAGATAAAAGTTTTCATTGACATAGC
Source organism: Geotrupes spiniger (assembly GCA_959613385.1). Taxonomy (NCBI): domain Eukaryota; kingdom Metazoa; phylum Arthropoda; class Insecta; order Coleoptera; family Geotrupidae; genus Geotrupes; species Geotrupes spiniger. The sequence goes on from OY390737.1 coordinate 13,917,864, forward strand.
TGGAACACGTATTGTTTACATTGAACTACTCACTACTCATTAAGGACTAACACAAACGGACTACTCAGGCATGAAAACTTAGTTTTTAGAATCTAAAAATTCTAAGAAAATTTAATTAACGCCATTTATACGTGAATACCACCACAATGGTACTGCTACATAATTATAGACGTCTTTGACCAATGGTACTGTCCAGACTACTTCGCAGCAGTCGGTACAAAAGACGGCTCTGTTGAAATAAATTTCAACGAATGTAGAAATGATGTTTCACCCTCTATGGCTCATCAGATCACCACACATACATTCGCTGAAGGCATGTGTTGCGATCTGATAGCTATAAGTTTTGACAGTACTGTACTCTGTGACGTCTAAGTGGCGTTAAAACTTACACACAGACTTTTTGTCTTCCATGCTTGTATGAATTGGTGACCTGATGAGTCTAGGCGAAGGCGAAACGGCATTATCCGTGTCTCTTTACGTAGAAGCACCTTCAGTAAGAAACGGTGAAACGTTTTGCAGGTTTAGAACAGAAACATTCAAACACTTTTGTTAAACTTAGCTTAATTTACCAATTTATTAAAACGAATTAAGCAACTGAATTATTATTTATTATAATTAATTAAGTTATTTATAATAATTGCCCATTCTGTTTTGCTGATGAACAAAATGGCAATGATCGAATACGACAATACTTTCAATCAAGGCGGAAGAAGCAATTGGATACGTAAAAAAATTAAAATTTCAAATGAGAAAAATAACAATTTCCATAAATTTTAAAACGAAAAACATACAAAATCGCCGATAAATAGAAGTCATAAAACATTCTCAAATTCTCTAAAATCCAAAACACAACGACGAAATACGAAAAAAGTTAAACATTTATCAAGAAATAAACTCAGGATTGGTAAGAACGAGAAAATTAAAAATCAGGAATCGTTACAATTGACAAAAGATTTTCAAAAACGATTTGTCTACGAAGAAACGAAATAGGACATAGCAAGGAACAAGATGTGAAAATAATACAATGCCAAAATGAAAACAGATGATCCACAGAATGCACTGGAAAGGGAAAAAGTTCAACAGTGTCAGGTTTACAAATATGCACGGTGAGAAACAACTGAAGAACGCAATAGAAAACTTTACATGGAAAGAGCTAGAAATAATCAGAATTTCGGTCAATAGAATATATTGGAGAACGAGGGCACACTGGAAGACTGAGGAGTGGATTTACAATGACGAAAAGGGCAAAGAAACTAATCGAGAAAGGGCGGAAAAAGACAAACATATAAAATAGGTCATGGGCCTATAAAAGAGGCACATAAGAGGAAAAAACTTAACGGATGTGGACGACTATATATTACTTATCAGCGCCAATCTAACCCAAACAAAACAAAACCAAACCAAACCAAACCAAAATAAACCAAATCAAACCAAACCAAACCTAACTCAATCCAACCTAACCCAAACCAAACCAGGAGATTTGATGAATTCTTGAAGAAAAAAATGAAGGAGCAAGAACACGTCAGTGAGCATCTTCGCATCTACCATCATAAGAAAGAAAGAAATCCTCTTGACGAAATTCAACAAATAAATGAGACATCAAAAACAGATTTCAAAATACAGGTAGGTGATGCAAATGCAAAAGTGGACAAGGAGAAAGGAATTGACTAATGATAACGAAGGTAGATTTTATATTTTTTGGCATTTTCAATTTTTTTTTAATTCACAAGTTTTCAAAACTTTTACAAACTTTTCTGAATCCTTAGGCAAATATTTTTGTGTTATTAATTTTGTATAAAATAGTTGATTTTGTAAGCTAGTTATTGATTATGATCCATTATTAATAATTTAATTTTTTTCTATTTTTTTTTCTATTGCGTTGGTCGAAACCGAGTCACGGAGTTTTTACATTGTAAGGGATGTAATAAAATAATTGTGCTTTGTTTATTAACTAATTTTATGTAACGTGTATTTGTTTAGGATACCTGCCAACGATTTATAATCAACCCACTTTTCCACGACTTTTATGTCATAAGTGTGTTTTAGAATAGAAAAATGTAATTAATAAAAGGATAATTTGTCTCTCAACCAAACGTTCACTGTTTTATTTCTCTTACGGTATCTTACAGTAGAAAAGCATATAAATTAGTTTCATTTGTGTATATTTCTTTCTTTCAACTCGGGTTCTGACTCAATTATAGTCTGCCAAGGAAACTAGAAGTAATCTTTTCTTAATAAAAAATGTGACTTGCAACTCAATCTCTCGTGGAAACTTTATCTGAAGCAACAGTGATTAATAAACTGTTGGTCAGCCCTTGAATAACTGTCTAGAAACTTCAACCTACTTAAATAATGAACTGCGTAAGTGAGGATGCGTGAGTTCTTCAAGGATTGAACCCATTCCCCATACATCGATTGATTAATCTAAGCAAAGGTGACATAAAAACCCGCACAAGAATATAATGTGTGAAGAACCCTCAATACCCTGGTTGTGGAGTAAAGAAAGGAACTTACTTTTGACCCGATCCTGAAATGCAATCTTCAAACATAAACTCCGCGAAACAACAAGAACATTCAACCCATTTTAACAAAACGCGGGTGTTGTATCAACGATCGTCCAATCACACCCCTGATGATTAACAAAAGGCTCCAAAATGAAAACAATTTTTATAAACAGCTCCATAGTGAAAATTTTAATCTACAAATTTTCACTTTTTTTTTTATATCGCCCAATATAATAGGCGGCATTGCAAACATTCCGATTACTTTAATGGTACCCTATATTATTGTGTTGTGTTATACGTAAATAAAGTAACACAACTTTAACGGGTGAAGTGAAGCAATATTCTACTAGTATTATAATAAAAATAAAAAATTTAAAAATAATTTAAACAAATAACCTCGAAATTTTTACCTATGTAGCGATAATAACTGAAACCCTGACGTTTTCACGCTATTTTTGATTTTAATCGACAAATAAGGAGAAACACCAATAGAAGAAAGCAAGATGCATTGATTGTAGTCAATTTTTAAATGTGGTTTCGTTAATAAAACTAATTTGTTACACGTGCTAATAATGTATTTACTTTTCAGGACACAGTATGGCCCCAGCACACCGGCACACCACAGGAAGAAGTCTTGTTCTGTCAATCCTCTGTCTCCAAGCTATATGTCTTCAGGTTACAAGTGGTGAGCTACTCTTTTAATGAATTCCACCGCTTTCGCCCATCGACCCAAATCCCCATCGATATTTTTTGTTTGTTGCCGAAGCCGAAAACAATAAATAAAGTTTTATCAATTTTTCCCGACGCGGCGGAAAGTTTCCCCATCGCGTCGAGTCGAATCTATTCAAATGTATTCCGTATATGTTTATCGATCCCCCGTCATCTGGAGTCGGGACGATTTCGATTCGGATCCCTCCGTCGCGGGCTCCGCAAAGTTGGAGAGATACGCACGTGACCATAACTGAATAACGTATCGGATTATTTATCGCGCACGACCTGCCAGCGGAGAGTTATCGCCTCCTATATTAATTCAGAAACCCTAAACAAGCCAGTGCATGTGCGCCGAAATTAAATTCCGATGTCCATTTTTCCCGCCGCGGGCATTATTTACTTTTAGCGTCCGAACGATTATCCGAATTAGTTTCGGCGGGAGATTTATTCGCGTCGGACGATCATGAGCGATTGATTTGGCGATGTGCTGTGTTTGGCGACGAACGTCGGGCCGGGTTTAATTTAGACCCGAGGTCGATAAATTCTGACTTCCGGATATTACAGATTTTTTGTACCAACGACAGATTTATTATAAAAGCAGTGAAAATAACAACCATAAATAATAATATTAGAAATTAAGGAATTAAACGTAAACATTAACAAAAATTAAGCTTGAAATGCAAATTAATATTAATAAATAAAGGTTGAAGAAAAAAATTAAAAATATTGAATAATTATTTTATCAAATTTACTATCATTAAAAGTAGAGAGTACATAATTAATTTGACTCAAGCTTGTGATTAATTACACGTTTTCTGGCTTATCAGTCAAAGGCCACCATCATCCCCTGAGCTGGTGTGAATTAATTTTCTGTGTACACATTATCACGAGACATTTATTTTATGGAGAACATTTTATCTCATTCAAACTGCCTTTGGTTTAGGTCACAACACAGACTTGTTTACTTAACAAAACAGGTTACAGAAATAAACAAGAATAAAAAATCTTAATTGTCGATTTTCTATAAATTGGGGAAAACATTTTTTTTAAAGAAACAATGACGAATATAATTAATTAATAACAATAGAAGTAGAAGATTATTAATAATATACATATGTGAAAAGTTGAAGGAATGAGATAAATATTAAAATATGATTTGTTTCGTTTTTTATGTATTTTGTCTTCGTAAATTTTTTCTTGCTGTTTGTTCTGACCTATGTTATCAATTGAATTTGTTGAGAATTATTAAATTGAAAATCAGTAACCATTGAGAAGAAAACTTAACGAAACAAATCCGACCTATGTCGAATTAACGAAATGTTATCGAAAGCAAAACCCAAAGGAAACACTAATATTCCTATAATACAATATGGGAAAAAATATAATAAGAAACTAATACTAAAAAACCCAAGGTAAACTAATCCAAAATATGTGTAAGAGGAATATATATAAAAAGCACAATTTAAAAAATAAATAAAAATAAAAAAGTAGCAACAACTAAATAAATGAAATTTCAAAGGGGAGAGACGCAACTTACATTAAAATTGTTCATAGTTATTTATTCAATTAAAACTTAAAAAATCGATCAAAAAATATAAAGAAATCAAGTCCAACTCGACCCAAAGTAAAAAAAATTGAACGAAAAATATAAGAAAAACTAAACGTAATAAGCTTATACAGAACGATAAGAACAGGGACCAGTAAAATAAAAGCAAATAGAATGTCATATCAACGAACAACAAAGTTTTGCTAAAATTTAGCTATTTATGGTATAAACGAATAAAATCGATTTTTATCCACGAAAATCGTATGATAAGCTTCTTGGAAAAGTACAAGATATTGACAAATAAGTAGAGTGCTTATATTAAACATCGAACAACACCCCGAACAATATACATATCGATGTGTGAAATATTAGAAGCACTAAGTATGAACCAAAATGTGGTTGGATTATTTATGGATCTATCGAAAGCTACTGATAGTGTGAACCATGGCTTACAATTGAAACTCTGTTGTTTGTCGTGTGGCATAATATTTTGGGGAAACTCCACCGATGTTTCACGAACTTTTAAGTTACATAAATGCTGAATACTTATTTTACTTTTCCTCTATTGACTTTTTTTGACATGTTCTACGCTATTTTTGGCAAAATGGAATAAAGAGATAATTGCAACCTAACCCAATCTTGTTCTTTTCGTATATCTCACCTGAATATTTAACGCTTATGGTATTTTATGCATCATTAATCGCTGCGTGATATATAGTAGCAGAATTGAACATCGCCCACGTGTGTCACGGGCGCCGAAGATTTCTGCTCATTCAAATATTATAGGTTCTTGTTTTCTACTTTTTCATATATTTCAACGGATACAAGTCGTAAATCTTTTTATGCAACCTAAAAGATATAATGATCAAAATGTTTACATTACTCATAAGAAAATAATGTTAGTGGGTTTATTCACATAGTAAGCTACGTAATTAAATGTCACCATATCTATTATTTGGTTGCTAGTGATAGTTTTATTATTATTAAGCTGTTAAATAGATCATTTGTATTAAACCTCAACTATAATTTTCTACCAAAAATTACATGACGTTGACACTAGTTAATTTATGTGACTATTAAATTGTCTTATTTTATGTGACCACTTCAATCCAATCCAATCGAATTCAATCCAATCTAATCCACCCGAACCCAACCCGACCCAATTAAACCCAACCGAACCCAACCCAAGCCAACCCTATCCAACCCGCCCGAATCCAACCCAACCCAATCCAACCCGACCCAAAAAATCTACTAATCGATTGTCAAATTAACACGTGTACTGAAAAGGCTTCAGACTTAAGGGGGGTCCTGCTTTAGAAGGCTCAAAATATTTTTTTTATTGCTCAAATCTATGCCTAATATATCTAAGAATATGTATAAAAAGTTATAGCTGCTAATTCGCAATATTTTGAAAGATACAGCACTAAACACAGTGAGGTGTCGAGCAAAAAATATACGAACGCACGAACGCTCGGATAAACGAAGCGCGCCCCCTCCCGCAGTCACATAACACCGAACTATGTACTGAAAAAAGTTCAATCGGTCGTTCGAAACAATAATATTTTGAATTCGTAAGAGCTATAGTAGGATTATAACGAGATATTCCGTAAGTAATCGAAAATTAACATTTTTCCTGATCGTAAACTTTAGAGCGCGTTTTCTCGAGTTTTCGTTTTTACGATTTTTCTAAACTGGTGGGCGTGATTGCGAGAAAACTAGACAAGCAATCAAAACGAAACAAAACTTTTGTTAGCTTCAGTAGCATTCTATTTGATTTGAACTAAAAAGATTCATGAAAAAAAAAATTCTAAACAACTTTTTTAGTAAGTTGAAATGATTTTCTCTTCCTGCAAAGAGCACATTTATTTTCAAACCTGAGAAAAATCTTGAATTTCAAAATTTTGGGGGATTTTTTTTAGTTCACCTAGAAGAAAATATATGAGAATTACAATTTTCGTTGGTTTGTTTTTTGTTTCAGACAAAAATTACGAGCTACATCTTTCCCACCGATTGTAGATTGCAATTGAAAGGTGTTGCACAAATGTGCATAAAAATCGGTTCCGTTTAAATATTTTTCTCGCGAAATATATATTTTTTAATGCTCAAATATGCAATAAAATGCTCTAAAAAGTTCACTAGACTTGCTCATTTTTTCTGTCCTAAAAACATGACGACGTATATGACAACCTTTACGATTTTTTTTCATACAGAAACACATTTATCTTCGACATAACACAGAACTCGTAAATTTAATACATTTATTTTACGAACAAATTATATAACACTAATAATGATTTACGGAAAATTCATCATGGAAACATAAACATTAATAATTGTCGAGTTTGGGTACGTGGCTTTGAAATGAAATTAATATCCACACGTGTATGATAAAAGCAAACAAGATTGGCTCAGCTCGTCCTAGCCCAATTTATCAAAAATCATACCAAACCAACCCAACCCAACAAAACCCAATGTGGCGAATTACGGCGAAATATTAATTTTTATCTTAAATTGCCAGGTTAAATACAATGCTCGAATGCACTTTAAACGATCAAGTTCATCCTAATTGACACTAGTAAATATTTATTTCAACTTTATAATTTTTTTAATTGGTTGTACCACCATCATCCTCATTATTTATACCAACATAAACACCAATTATTTATTAACTTTGTTATTTTTTTTTGGACTTCTAGCTGTCGCGGAACCTATTTTTAATGCCTTAGTTTTCCTCCTGCTGATTTTGACATTTCACACCATTGCCAAATTGTGTAACTCACCCAAATAAAATAAAATTAAAATTGCTTCTTAAATTAAAAATATTCAAATGTTTAAATAAATTATATACCTACAAGGAACAATTAAAGCATATAGTTTAACGTTTAACGATAATCATAAATTTAACACTCTAATGCATTTTACCGGACGTCGTACAATTATAACATCAAAAATATTGTAAATCAATCATTCTATTATGTTACGAGGGAAACGTAAAATAACATTTTATGTTATATACCGAAAAATACGATAAAAGAGTAATGCCCGGTTTCACCAACGCTAATCGGTCGTTAACAGCTTGTTAACGAATCGTCAAAAGTTTAACGATTCGTTAACGAGTCTTTAATCAATCGTCAAACATTTGACGATTGATTACCTTGACGAACCGTTAAAAGAAAAATTACCATTGTTTTGGATTTCACAAGCAATAACGAGTCGTCAAAGGCTTGTTAGCTAATTCACCATTTGACAATCGTCTGTGAAACCGGGCATAAGAGTGTAAGAGATTTTTTCATAAAATTTTTAATATTTCTGTTGAATGTTTAAAACGTTGTTATTATTGGCGATTTTCGTACCACGTTGGTACCTCTATGGATCAGTTGGTGGGGGTGGTGTATATAATATATTTTTGTATGTAAATAAGACTCTTCAGAAACTCACGCCCAATTCATCATAAGTCCAGCTCTCCGATTAACGAAAATGACGACGGGGTCGAATTTGTCGGATAAAAACGGCGAAGCATTCGCATAAATTTGCAACGATTACGTCGGTCATCCGATTCTGCAAATTGCTTACGTGAATAGCCATTACGATAAGCGGGGCGCAAACATCCTCGAGAGGCCAGCAAAGCGTTCCGCCAGATGTCGCACTCGTCGCGCCGAACAGTTTCTAATTTAAAAGCGGCCGTCCCGCGCAAAAACTGCACATTTTGTATAATTGGCTTTTATTTCCGAGTGTCTGGTCGCCTCGGCGCGTCCTTTGTGCGGAATTACCCCGGGCGACGGCGCGAATTCGAAAACGCAGGGCTTTTAGTACTTCGCGATGCAATTTGCTCATTAGACGTCCGGGATCACGGACTCGCAGTTTTCCGGTCGCGTTTCTTCGTGAAATACGCCCGCCGTTAGGAGGAAGCGATAAAATCGAAGCACAATTTCGCAAAGTACGGCATAAAAACGCTTACAAATTTTACATCGGACAGTTTAAATGTACCGGAACGGAGTGGAGCGTCGGCATCGATTGGGGGGCTACGCCCTGCTGGATTTTCATCTTAAGTTTCCGTGTTCGTGTAGTTTCGGTAATGACGGTCATTTTTCGGGCGGCGCGCCGATCGCGCTTCCGTGACTTTCGACAAATGTCGAGCACGCCCAGTGCACGACTCTAAGTACTTTGAATATGTAGAATTGGAAACGTCATTCCGTTTGTTTTATTTACGAAAGCTGCAATTACAGTTACAAATGACGTTTAGCAGACTTGAATTCCGGGGTTAAAAATCTCTCGATTTCTTTTCGATACGTTGCACAAACGGCACGAGTTATCACAAAATTACACATAAATAAAGTTATAGGGAACGAAATTTCTTAATGTCGTTATAGACATGTATATGTTCTCGCGAGGTTTCTGTTGGGAAACTTAGTTCTCCACAATGTGCTTATTTATGTTGTTATATATTGCGTGGTTTGGGCAGCGTTTCGAATAATATGGAGCGGTGCGTTTATTTGTCACATAACTGTATGAAATTTTAGCGACGATTTTGTCAGACCTGTCATTACGCATCGTCGAAATTGTGAAATATATTTCGTTAATATATATTTCGTTAATTTTATAATTATATTATATTTATATTAATTTATAATAATGTGAAAAATTGGAACGCGAGGTGGTGGAAACCGGTCAAACATATGTTTTCTAACTTTTGCCCCTCAAATAATTCGCGCTGATTCTTCACGTAATTTAGTGCTATGAGTTTTATGTCAAATTGCACTCTGTGCGTGTGCCATATGACGTCACAAAACATGATAATTATGGATTAATTACGATATTTTTAATGGACAAAATTTAGTTCAAATTAATTGTAGCTTCAAAATATTAAGAAGATGATGAAACTTAGTTCAACAATTAAATCATTTAAAAAGGATTACTTTAAAAATTTTATTAACCTAGTGGACTTATGTTATAGTAAATGTCAAAATTTTTGAGCGAAGATCTGCAGAATTTCTGATTTATTCGTCTAAAACACAGCTTTTGTTTTTAATAATATTAATTAAAATGCCACAACTAATAGAAAACTCAAAAATATGGATTACAATGATAAATAAAGTAAATTGTAGCAAACAAACTATAATAATGGACTAAAATTAGTAAATTGAGATGAACTGACTTCACTGATTTGGTCATAATTGGGTTCAGCTGTATTGAGTTCAATTCAGCTTCTTAAGCCAGCTAAATACCTCAACAAATTATTTAAAATGCAAATATAGGAATTTCGAATGAAGTGCAAAGTAAAAATGTCAGATTGATAAAAATCGCTTCTGATGGAAACGAATTTCTTAAAAAAAGTCTAATATGGATTAAAATGGCACAACAAATAGAGAAACTGATAAAATGTGTGAAGAATTGTGCAGCTCAATTGAACGAGGTCGAGCTAAAATGAATCAAAATCGAAAAATATAAAAATGAATAAATAAAAAATTAAACAGCCAAAATATTGATAAAAAAACACCGAATTGAAAAAATCGTCTTTAATGAAAAGAAAAATGTATATTTCTACTCGATGCAATAAATGCAAAATGCAACATATTATGTATTAAAAGTTCTTGACATTGGAGGGGACATTTATTATTATTTATTAATTATTTTTAATACACCTCCTTTGTCTTTAACTCTCCCAACACCATTTTTACCAACGTCTGCTCTCCCCATTTGCTGTGAGTTCACCGTCATCGTCATTCCTCATCTCTTGCAGATTAATTTCTTCTCCAGCATGCTCCTTATACCACCATCATTTTTTCAAACAACTTACTTTCTCTTTTGTTCCACATACTCCTCATCAATCCTTCCTTTGCTTACCTTGCTTCCTCCATACATAGTTCAAGTACACTATCATTATTGTTTGTTTACAAAACCTTCCGATAATGTATTACCCACACCTTGCATCATCGTACAACTCCCCCATTATTCTGACCACCCTACTGATTGAATTTACACTACTTTCATCGTCTCCACTAATTTTTCCTATCCACCCTATCGAACGATGCCCTTATAACCTTGTCGTTGTTGTTGAGTGATTCGCAGATGACGAGCTATGTGTATGATTTGAGATATTTGGATAATTTTACACGAAAGCTCAAACATCTTAGGTTCTGGTGTGTAGAGTTTGAAATTATGTTCTATTTGCATAGCCAACCTGATTAATTAACATTCTTTTGTATGATTAACATCGATATAATAAGTTTTATGTTAATCTTCCGCTTAATTTTCCGCGTTAATGTTATTAATTATTTCTATTATTTAATTTCCTCAACTAGGTTACTTTTTATAAGTTTTCAATCGCAACTTTTTAAGTCTATATTCTATTTATTATTTTATGCTTCAGTTCATTCTTTATTTCACATTTATTTCTTTTCTCGTTCTTATTCGCGAAAATTAATGTCGGACAATGGGTATGATAAGGAATAGGGCGCCGATAGATGAAGATGTAAAGAGACAAAAATGTGTGCAGAAGAAGACGAATTTTAGATTAATTTATAAGGCAAGTAACCATTTGACGTGAAAAGACAAAGATATGGAACAATGCAAAAATATGAAGAAGTTAATTTCAGACTTATGGAGAAATGCCGATAGGTCACCGGACGAAAAGAGTTTTTACATCAAGGATTTTATAGAAAGCTAGGTGGACAATACGATGGATAAAAAATAAACTATTATGGATCGATGAAAGATTAAGTGACAAGAAGAGTGTTGGGGTGAGATTTGAAAGCGATAATTGGGGCAAAAAATGTGTTTCTATCGACGAAAACTGATTCTGGAAACGATTTTTGATGTAAACAACTCTCTGATCTAAAGTAAGTGCTATTTGTCATGTTTTTTTACAATTCTTTCGCTTGGTAGAATATTTCACCTAGTATTATTTACTACACAACTACTACTGAGTTGGGTAGGGTTGGGTTGGGTTGAGTTGCACTGGGTTGGGTTGGGTTGAGTTGGTTTTGGTTGGTTTGGGTTGGGTTGAGTTGGATTGGGTTACATTGGGTTCGTTTGGGTTGGGTTGAGTTGGATTGTGTTATGTTGAGTTGATTTGTGAAGTGAAGATCCAGATATTACTTAGACGACACAGATTTCAAGATGCTGTATGGAAATTTGAATGTGGTAAAAAATCTGTTTTTGCCCACATTTATACCGTTGTTGATTATGATTATTTGGAACCCTCAACATACTATTTAATGATTCTTAAGCTACTGATATTTTCAGGAATGTGGTAGTGAGCTGGTTTGGGTTGGTAATGATTGAGATTTGAAAACATTTGCGTTTCTGCTCAGGAAAACAGGAGCATTGCGAGGAAGTCAATGGGCAAGGCATGATCGAAATGGTAAATTGTGAGATGAAAGAATGAACGAAGGTGGAATATGTTAAAGGGGTTAAATGGATGGGATATAAGTTGGGTTGGGTTGGGTTAGATGCAGCAAGCATGGGGAAGTGAAAATATAAAAATCTATTAGAGGATTTGGTTTTAATGGAACAAAAAAACTACAAAGAAGCATAGGTGATGGGAATTACAGGATGGAAGGGACTGTATAGAAAGAGCAGATTACAGATACAATTAATGAAAAGGTAGAAATTCACTAGGGGTTGTAGTCCAAGGAAAACAAGGAGTAGCTTAGAATCAGTTAATGTTAATTGCGTGGTGATCATGAAATTTAAAATCTAATCGAAGCAATTGCAACAACGACAGCGTCGAGCGAACCGGTCGAAACTTCACGTGAATGATGCACGTACGAGATGAATGGTGGGAATCCGAGACGACGATTGCAACATCGCTTCGCGAACGACACCCGAACTCGTCGATTATCGGCGTCGGGGCGCCAGGATCCGGGTGTGGAGGGGACGCGAATTAAGTGTGGCCGCACCGTCATTAATCGCACAAACGCGTACTTGCGAAAGACGTCCGTCGTTCGTTTTGAATCGGGCATCGATTCCTGCCACTCGAGGGCGTGCTGGTGTCGTCTTGTGCCCGTAACTTTGGCCATTTTGCCGAACGACCCAAGGGCCGCCCAATCGATATTTCATCCCTGTGTTGTGGAACGACGGCGGCGGAGGTAGCTCCGGGGGCGGCGGGGTGGGGATACTTCGGCACATCGGCCGTTAGCTCGCAGTTCGCTCCGTGTAGACGCACATCATGGTGGCCGTGGCTATCTGCTGCATCCTGGTGCTGCTGGCCGTCTTCATAGTGTTGATAATCGTCGTCGGGCAGTCCATTGGGGAGCCGCCGTCGTCTTAGCGCCGCCGTCGACCCGACGTCCCGTCTTCCCCGACACGCCAGCAAGTTAGACCAAGCACATGGATTTTTTGAGGATGCCGCTCGCAGGAGTCGCTGCGCGGCCGCCCCGACGTGCACGTAACTGGAGATGAAAACGTTGATGTGCGCGATGTGCGATCGTGTTTTGTCCGTTCGTGAATTATTTAGTGGCTTACCTGTAGATTCGTAAAGTGTATTTTGTATAGATGATGAAGAAACCGACAATAGTTTTACGACACTCAATGAAACCTCCTTCTCTTCCTCGACATATCGTTCGAGTCCGCCGTCGATAGATGAAGATCATATCCCGGATGATTTTATGATTTGTATATTTGATATTTGTAACGTCCCATCATCGGGGAAATAAAAAGAAACTATTTTGCAATAAGCTGTGTTTTTACTCACTTTGTCGCCGACTTTATTGCGGTAAGAGGAAAGATTTTTAAAATAAAAACATATTTAATCAACTTTCCATATTGTTTTCGTTACGAAAATCAAATTTTTATTTATAAATAAATAAACATCGAACCCATCTAATTTAAAAAATATATCCATACATTTTGTTTTTGAATGAAAACAAATCCCAATGTTAAATCTGGATCTTCATTATTTTAATTGGAACAAACTGCGCAATTTGTATTTCATATTTATCTCTTCGTGTGAGCTCATCGCTTGATAAAACACGTTTAGCAAAAGTTTCTTGGAATAAGGTGCAACAGTTATTTGGCCACGTTCAACAAGGAATAAGTCATATAAGCAAATAACGGAAAAGCATTTCGAAAATATTAATAGTTACAAAGTGGGTTAATTGGTGAAGTTTGAAAATTTGTTCTGCTGAACAACTATGTTATATAAACTTAGGTTTCCTTAAATGAATCCCATGTAACTAATATCATTGATAACATTTTGTACCTCGAGCCATAAACTGGTTATTATTCATACTATTAAGTTTTTATTTAAAACAAAATAAAATGTCAAAAGAAGACAACGAAGCTAAAATTCAATTAAAAGTTTGTAAAAAAAACTTGATGGAAATAGAAAATTGAATAAGAAATAAAAAAGTAATATAAGTTACCCGAAGGACAAGAAAACCTATAAAGATGAAATCGACATCTAGCAATATAATAAATGAGGTTATAAAAATTAAAAGTAATAGTTCAAAATCTACCAAAGCATACAAATATAAATATTCGACACTCATGACACTTTTTACTTTTGTAATATTGTTAAATTTTCGTGTACGAACAACATTTTTAAATAAAAAAATCGAAAGAATTTTATAAAAACGAGCACACTCTTGCAATGGATTTGGAATAAGCTAAAAAAATAAATTATAATAATTGGGGTTGTTGATCCAGGGATCAAATCGTCGGAACAGAAATCAAGGGTTCGATGGATTTCAACCCCACGTTGCATTTCACCAGGAATGATTATAACGCTGTCCTGATCACAATTTTTCTATAATACAATTGGGATGCAACATGAAATAATTAATATGGAAACATTAAAAAATTAAGATAAATGGAATGATAAATATAGTAATAATAAATCATAACAAAGAAATAAGAAAGAATATAAAAAGTGGAAGCAAAAGTAAAATATAAAAATGAAATAAAACATTAGAAAATAAAGAGGATTAAATGTATCAAGACCAAGAAGATCGATAAAAAAGAAAAGGGAAGAAATAAAGAAAATTTAAAGGAAACGTAATTAAAGGCAACGTAGGTACAAAATTGATAAACTATTTAAAAATGAAACGAAACGAATGAAAACGAAAAAAAAAAAATTAAATTAAAAAAATTATTTGAGGGCGAAGGTTTTTTGAATTTTTGAAATTGACAGTTTTGTATAATTAAAATCGTAGAAGTTTTGAGAAATGAAGTATTTTCAAATAAGCTGCGAAAATGGCGAAATAGACACAAATCGTAGAAATCGTGAAAGCGGCGATGAATTAAAATTAAAGTTATTTGTTAGTAAGATTAAGAAGCAATATTGTTCATGATCTGCAAACGTCCGTGCTGTGTATAAATAATTATTGTTAATGTTAATAAAAACTTTTACAAATTATTTTAATTTATTTAACAACATAAATTATTATAAAAAAAGTTGTATTGAATTAAATGATCGAATCTAGAATAGCTTAACTAGGTGTTCACAAAGATCTTCCTAGTTTATATGTTAAATGGTGGAGTATGTACAAGGTCGGCCGCGAGATCGCTCTAGAATCTGTTTAATGTCACTTGTCCTATTAATGTTGCTTTTCGAACTATAATATTGCTAATAATAGTGTTTTATTCGATGATATACGAAACAAAATATATCTTTCTAACAATATGTATAAAAGGCAATTTAAAAAAATGTGTCCATTTAATTCATCATAAACACAGAGCTTGGAAAAAATGAAAACGTTGGGTAGACTTTTGTTCGTTGGGTTGGTGAAAAGTACTGACGTCATTGGATGCACAATCCAATGTTCGACGATTGATAAATTGATTTTCAGCATTTGCACTATTAATTTTTGCGGCATTGGCAACATTGGTATTTAGATTTATTAGTATTTGCCAATTTTTATAATATAGAATTTTTGATAATTTTAATAGTGACGTGGCCTTTTCAATTTTGAAGAAATTTCAGACTAGATGGGTAGAGAATTTAAATTTCTTTTCATAATTTTTCATAAATTTCTTTTCATAATTTTTCATAAATTTTCTATTTTCAAATTTATTAACATTTTGGTAGTTTTGACTTATTTGATAATTATATCATTTTTCCATCATAACAATTTTGCAATAGCATTTTTAACACTCTCCTTGGCACCATTTTTAATTTTTATTTTGCATTTTAGTCTTGTGTGCATTCTGAAAATGTGACAAAAAGGATACAAATATGAAAATGGTCATGTGGTGAAATTTGTAATAATTGTCATAATGGACAACTGGTAAAAAATTTCTCATGTTCCAAATTTCAGGCTTCCAAAGTTTGAATTTGAAATTGAATGAAAGTTGTTATTTCCTCATTTTTAAAATTAGATTCATACTTAATTTCTTTTATACAAACGTACAACAAATACATGTTATTTTGATATTTTTATATCAACAAATGTCTCTTTACGTGACATCTGAAATGTGACAAGTTGGAAAAAGTCTGTTTTAATAAAAAAATTCCCTCACCATCGATTATAGATAAAGTAGTCGAAGTCATTCACAAACACCAATTAGCTTCTGAGGCTAACGAACGCCTCTACGAATTCTATGATATGAGAAAATTGCATTAAAAATTGGTCTCGGTGTCGAAACTAATGGAGTTTCATATCCGTAGATCGTAATGTAGTAACTTTTTGTTGTAAGTAATTTAAAAATCAATATTAGTAAACATAGTATTTGTATCGATTGGTTGAGTTGAGGATGTGTTGGGTTGAATTGGAATGTGTTGGGTTGAGTTTACTTGATGTCGCCGATGGAGTTCATCTTCGCGAAGTTTTTCCATTCCCACAAAACACTATAAACCATAAAAGTGTAGCTCACGAGTAATTCATAAATAATTTATTTTGCATTATCGTTTTTTATTCATCGTCCATTGTTTTACTTTTAAGTTGGCCTTAGGCAGGACACAGCCAGATTTGTTTTTCTTTGTTTACATTTGCAGCCTTTTTCATTTATTTAAAAAAAAATACATCTCTGCTACGTCACAAAGCCGCAATTTCGCTGCAATTTCGCCAACCAATTTGTTTTTTCCAAATTAACCCGCTTGTTTGTAAAACGTGTCCGATTTTACGGAGTGTGTCGACGTTGATATTACTCGCCCCAGTCACGAGTTGTGCTTCGTGGGTGTTTTAATTTTAGCCTGTTTACGTTTGCATCGATTTCGGAACAATTGATTTCAATATCGCCGCTAGTTTGTCGTCCCGCCGGTGGGCGACCTTTTGTCGGATGTTTGCGACGGACCGAAATGAAATTCTGGCCGTCTCAAGATTGAAGCTCGAAGGGCGCTTTGTGCGGATTTCCCCGGCGATCGATTCCGACGTGGATGCACGTCTCGGGCCCGTCGATTGTTTCGGAGCGTTGTTGTCCGACGCGTTGATTGGATTTTTTTTATAAGTTGTTAGTGTTGTTTGCGGCTCAGCCGTGGATATTGGTAATGGGGTTATTAAACTGGTTTAATTATTGGAAATTAAATCTAAATTTTGTTTTGTTTCAAATGCAAAGATTTGTGGCAACCAAAACTTATGACTGCACAAATACGTTGGCAAGTTCAACGAGGACTCAAAGTTGAAAATCTCGTGAAGATAAAGAGTTTTAATCAAACTGTCTTTGGTGGCGACCAAAACTTATGACTGCACAAATTCGTTGAAATGATTCGAAATGATCAAATATGGGGGTCACGAGTTAAACAAAGAGATTACCAACCTCTTTCGGAAAATATTCGTATCACAAAGTATCACAATACCTATATTCAAAAGAGGAACAAAGAAAGACCCAAAAAACTACAGAGGAATCTGCATGCTCTCTAATATCCAAAAGGTATTCACGTAAATCATATCGCAAAAATTATCAACACAAATACGAACCAGCGAGGAACAGCAGGGCTTCCGCACAAACAGATCCACCATCAACACCATATTTATACTACGTCAAGTAATAGTAAAATCCATTCCATTTAACAGACCACTCTACCTCTGCTTTGTAAATTTCACTAACGCCAAGATATTCAACCTTCACATCTCAACCCAGAAGATCTAAAGTCCCGTACGATGTAAACTAGAGGTCGACTGAACGCCGATAGAGCAGGTTATGCGATTTAAATATCTCGGGGTCGAAATATCCAGCGACAATAACAACAAAGCAGATGTGAAGGCACAGGCAACAAAGGCAGGAACAAACATATGTCGACACGAAGTAGTGTTCGTATATATATAGAACCTGTGTAAGACCAGTCTTAACATACGCAGCTGAGACAAGAGCCGACACCACAAGTACCAAACAAATCCTGAGAACAACAGAGATGAGAACATTGAGATCCATCACCGGATTGAGCGACAGGATCCGTGACATTTGTTCAGTATAGGACATTGTATTGACAAGAGACATGAGAAGGTACTGGAGAGACCATGTCGGAAGAATGGGAGAGGACAGGATGGCGAAACAGGGGACTACATCAAGACCGAACACAAAACGACCCATCGGACGTCAAAGTCGCAGGAGTGATTCCAAGGCCGAAAATATAGAAAAGACAGGGCGAAGCCCTAACAGAAGAAGAAGTAGAGAAGAAGAAGAAATTCGTTGGTAAATGCAACGCGGAATCAAGATATCAAAGTTGACGAATCTCATGAAGATTCGAATGCAAAAATTTACAATCAAAACTGTCTTTGATGACGACCAAAAGTTATGATTGCACAAATACGTTGGCAACTTCAACGAAGAATCAAGATATCAACGTTAACGAATCTCATGAAGATTTTGAATCAAAACTGTCTTTGGTGGCGTTAAAATTTAAGACCTTCTTCAAGTCCTAAATCGATTATTCAATTATTCAAATATTTTGTTATTATTTACATAAACAAATTATGTTCACGATCTGCAATAAAAAATAAAAAATTAGGAATGAATAAAAAAAATATCAAGTGGGAGAATATTATGAACTAAAGCGAAAACTCACGTACTAGAAAATGTTAACGATATTTTATAAACAAAAAATAAATATTTAAAGATATTGTTACCTTGGGTTGGGTTGGGTTGATTTAATTTTGTTCAGGGTGGAGTAAATTCGTAAAATTGCAAATTGAAAAATATTTGATGTCCTATGCAAAAAGCCAAATTAGATTAGACACAACTAATTGCAAACACTAATTGACAACACCTCGTCGACCCACCTGTATATAATCACACGAAGAATTTGTCAAACGTCATTTTTAAACATTTGAATAATTTCGTTTCATCTAACAAATTTTAATCATTTTTTTCAAGTCCCTAAATATAGATTAAAACATTAGATTTGTTAGGGCTCACTTCGTTGCTTCAATGTTCAATCAGACACTTGGATTATGTTAATCAGGCTTTAACATTTTTTAAAAATTGATCCAACCAAACCCAGCTTAATGTCGTTATTTCGCCCTATTAATTTTAATAATTACGGTGTTTCTATGACGCTCTTAATTTATTCGATTAATTTAGTTTTCATTCGTGCGTTTTCGCGCGGAATTAATCAAAGGCAGTCGCCCTGAAACTTCAGGAAATCACGAATGAATATTTATCGCCGAGGATATTTTTACGCGGCATTCAAATGAAGTAAATCGTTATTAAGGGGAAATTTTAATAACGACCGTATTTATTTTTACATCGCATGGATTATATGTTGGTTTGGAAGGGATGGGTTCCAGCTAATGGTCTGTAATCCGCCACTGACCCTGCTTGCTAATGACCCACAAATACAAGGATTTAAATCGCACCATGTTTATTTTTCAGAAACAGAATCATATTTTTTTATAATAAAAGACATGATATTGGCGAAAGGGCAAATTTGGAATTCAAATAGTTTGGTTTATGAAGACTTCAAATATGGAAAACGACGATAGATGAATTAATAGAACATAAAAATTAGAGTGAAAACGACGTGTTCCCTCTGGGTTTTAAAACAGATTTAATATTGTAAAAATATCTACATGTTATTTGTTGAAAGAGCAAAGTTGAAATTGAAAAATGTTGGTCATGTAATGACTAGATATGACAGCTTCACTTGATATAATTAGAAAATGATTAAACGAGCAGCCAGAATAATGTATCAGCACATGTATTTAAATCAAATTTAAGACACTTGATGTGAACTTGATATCAACGTTGGCATATTTATGCAATCGTGCAAATTTGGGTTAAGATACTTGTCGTTAAAACAATTTGAAGATGGTGTGAAAACGAATTTAAATCGTAAATATTTGGGCCTTGATTTTAACCTTTAAGTAAGTACGAAGTTTTCGTGTAAGAAATCTCAACCTGACTAATTATTATTTCGATTACTTCTTTTCCTCTCAGTTGATATAAAGCGTTTAGAGTAAATGTCGCAATACCAAAAAGGAATTTATCTTCGTGGCGCTCATTAGAACCTGAAGAAAAACGACCGCACACCCTAGCCTGTGTAGCCCGCTGCCTTAAATGTAGATGAGTATGATTTTGAAGTTGATATGCCAATATTATTAGAACCCTATAATTGTTAGGGTGCTTGTTAATTTTTATATTTATGGCTGCCACCAGACAAGTGAAGATTTTAAGGGTTGCGTTTTGAGGCACACTTTGCAATTTTAATAACGTTATTAATCTCCCGGAGTTTTCAGATTAACGGAATTATAAAATAATAAAAAATACTTCACGTTTGATTTGGAGGAGATACTGTTTTTGATCAAAAATTTCGAAAAATTTGTGAGGTGGGGGTAGAAATATTAATGCCATTTTTTGAGTTTTGATATTTTCTTTCGCATTTTAACTTCATTTTAACTTCAAGGAGGTTTATATTCAATTGCACTTCTTCTCTTTTGCGAAGAGCCAAAAAGGAATCTCAAAATTTAATCACCAATTACTGGTCAGTGTTCTACATTTAACATTGTTGGAACGCCATGATAAAGATATGTTTCCATACAATTATAATTTGAATCCAACCCAACAAAACTGCAAATTAGTTAAACTTGTGTTGGTTGGGTTCATCAACAACATTTATTGAAGAAGTATATTTTTTTGCTCTGAAATTTCAACCCAAACTACAACCCAACCCAACCCAACCAAATCTGACACGACCCAACCTAATTAACTGGAACATCAACCAGCCCAACCCAACCCAAACTAACTTGAACATAATCCAAGGCCAGCAATGGATTTGCTTGAACTCGTTCTTGTTCGCATTTGGAATTTTTGAAGGAAGGAATATTTCTTGAAATCTCAAACCAATTCGACCCCTAGTTGGATAGCATTGAATTTAATTGGTTTGGTGTTTTGTAGACTTGAAATTTTCGGAGGAAATCAATGGAAATAACTTGAACAAAATTCAAACCAACTTGGATTCGATTCGGTTATTTAAGCTTTCCATTTAATGTTGGGGCATGTATTATTTTTTTCCAGTTTGAGGAAGGATAATGAAGATCTGCTTGGTATCAACGTCAATTCAAACATCTCTTAACATAACCGTGATTTAGTTACATTTGAGCAGATTGAGTTGGTTGCCTTTTGTCATTGATTTTCTCTGAGGAAGTATAATCTTTAATTTGAAATTGCGACCGAAATCAACTTCAACCCAATCAAGCTAACCCGGGCTATATTGCAATGGATTTGTATGAATTCGTTCTTGTTTGCATTTGAAATTTCGCCGGTAGTATAATCTTTGCTAAAAACCAACACTAACCAACATGAACCCAACACATCTTTGTGTTGTGTTTGTCATTTTTTGGGTTGAATCAAATTGAACCCAATCCAAACTAACTATGTTATTTTTCTCCAGTGATGAAGGATGCTATATATTCCAAATCGAATACAACCCAATCTAACTGCAGTTTTTTTTAACCTTTAAGGAGATTGAATTGGTTAGATTTTACGTTTGATATCATCTGATGAAGTATAGTATTTGCGCAGAAACTCCAATCCAAACCAAATCGAAATAAACCCAAGTTAATCCTGGCTGGGCTGGGCGTTGGATTTGATTAAATTTAGTTTGGTTTCAAGTCCAGCGAACCACAAATTCAATCCAATTCAACATTCATTTGTGTTAAAGTTTAGGAAAAATATAAAAAAAGAAATACAAACATGGAATAATTCTTCTTGTTGGTATTTTTTTTTTTAAATATTTGCGTACAAACTGTAACCCAAATAAAATTGTATTGAATTGGATTGGATTTGTGCTTCCCCGGTCAATCAAACCAAATTGAACAAAATTTAATTAAATTGATTTGGATCAAATGGATTCAGTGGATTGGTTTCGTTTCCCTTTTATAACCAAGAGTTGGACCCAACACCCGATCCAACCCAACGTAGGCTGATATGGGTTGGGTCGGATTGTGTTGGGTTGGGTCGGGTTGTGTTGGGTTGGGTTGCGTTGTGTTGTGTTGTGTTGTCTTGTGTTGTCTTTAGTTCAATATTATCACTTTGATACAATTTCAATGTTAATTAGGTTTATAGATTTTCATATTTCATTCCATATCAACACTGTTGTAACCGTTCATAACTTCATAACTATTAAAATGTTCACGCGACGCCTTATAGCTATAGTTATAGCAAGTTCTCTCACTTTTGCCATGCTTTTCAATCCATACTCTTTCAGATTTATTAACATCCTTTAAACATCTTTTTCTAGATCATCTAGGTATCTTTCGTTTCCACCTTCTCTTCCCATTAAAATTCTAATGTTCCAGATGGCTCTTTGCATCCCTACTTCATGTCTGTAACGTGTCAACAAAAATGATAATGATCTCCAATGTTGCTGCTGTCAACATTTTAATTCTGATCGAGTTTGGCGACAAGTATTCTTCCTATTCCAATTTACAACCGAATTTATCCTGCCGGTAAAAAAAATAATAAATTAAATTCTAAAATACAAACTGATAATTATCATCATCATAATCATCATCATTGATTTAATATGGAATGACTTAATTTGTCGATCCCGAGATCATGCACGTGATTTCAATCCACTGCCACCAGTTTCAATTAAATACACGGGTATACAAAAAATTAGCTGTGTAAAGTATAGATGAAGTTCGATGTCAAAACGTCAACGTATTGTAACAAGAACAAAGAATGAACTAATGCATTTTTATGTCTGCGTAATTAAGATTGCTCTTGACCAATGAACATGGAGAATCTCGAATTACAGGCGGCGATGATAAGTCATTTTCAAAGTCCTACGATTGCTTGGGAGATTTAGTACATCAAGCAGTGTTTTGTTACCTAAATAGGTAACAAAGCGTTCGCACGTATCTCATTTATTCACAACCCAAAAATAAAATATAAAAAATAAAGTTTGCGTTGTGTTTTTAGTGAAGCGTTAACGAAATTTAACCTGAAAATTTGTGAAACGTCAAAACGAAGAATAGTAACATTTTTAATTTAAGTCGATTGCGTTAGAAGATATCTCTAATCTTCAAAACGTCAAACATAATTGTAAATAAAAATCACTTTATATCAGATTACGTCATCCAATTATATGCTGCGTTAGAAATAAAAATAAACGTCGATTTCACTTTACTTTGCGTTCCAATTAATCGATAATGTCGACTTGTAATAGCAAATACATCGTAATTTGTTCCAAGTAAATCTAGTTTTTCCGTACTTTTAGCAATTACAAGATCTTGTTACCGAATTGATCCGTCGACACGAAGATTTTCGTTGTCGAAGGAAAAGTATAGTATGCACACTTTCAAACTCGGACAAAATGATGCACATTTTGTGCTTGTTACATAATATACTATATCACTGCACTCGAAATATTTGATAATTATGACATGACTGTGCCTTACAGTGGAATATTATAAAAATATGGCCATATTTTGTCTTCCGCTTGAATTCTTCTGCATCTTCAGCGGTATCTTAACCATCGATTTTTGTCCCCATTACCAATGACGATACACAAAACACACGTACGCACCCATTTGCATAAATCATGCACGGTTCGAACGTAATTAAATTAATTCAGACGGTCGGGCCGTAAATTACACGGCGCGTCGGTGGCGCACGTGTACCCCCAACCCCAGCTACCGGCGCCTCCCACGCCTACTTAAAAAATCCGTTACGCGATTGTGCAAATCTGGTTCGTAAATCAAATCGACGGCGCGCACGAAAATGCACTGCCCGATGAATAAATAACGGTTGTCCGATCCTGACGGGAAGAGCGTCCAGAAGTTGGCATCGATCGATCGTATCGGTTGACGTTT
Source organism: Geotrupes spiniger (assembly GCA_959613385.1). Classification (NCBI taxonomy): domain Eukaryota; kingdom Metazoa; phylum Arthropoda; class Insecta; order Coleoptera; family Geotrupidae; genus Geotrupes; species Geotrupes spiniger. Next base: position 13,941,818 of record OY390737.1, read on the forward strand.
CGGGGCGCGTTTAAAAATGCAAGCGTCCGAAGGGACGAGCGACTGCAGTGACGGAGGACGCGAATTGTCGATCACGCTTTAAGAAAAGCAGAGCAGTTCAACGAAATGGTGTCCCATTTGATTTTACTGACATTTTAAATAAAATAAAAAGATAATTAAACAAGGAAATGGACACGTGAACCAAAAATGTGGGATTTATCTTCAAGCTTGTGGCATAAATTCGCCTTAAACCCATGAAGCAATACATGGCGCTAGGTTCTTATACAGTTTTTTAATCAATTTTAATTTGCACGTTATGTCTGTCCAAATAAAATTCTATTGTCTAAATATTTGATCTGATTTACAAGTGGTTATTAACTGTTAACGAGAGATTTAACATCTAGCATCTTAGCATCTAGAATATTTGTAATAAATAGTAAATGCTATCTAAACGAGTTTTATACATCATTTTTGACATTGATTGTTTGCAGTCTAAATTTGCTCTAAAACCACGATTTAATACTTTTTTTTTTAATTGAATGAATCTTAATTTGCATCTCCAACATATCCAACATATAAATAAAATTGAAAAATGAATATACAAACAGAATTACACATACATAGTTAAACAAAATTGCATACATTTTAAGCTTTACTGAAATAATCATTAGCTAAATAAAAATAATCAACGAGGTACATTTTCACCACATTCTTAGATCCACCGAAATTATGGTGTTTGATTGATAAATTGATAAATCGTTATATGTTTTCGCAGACACATTGCAAAATATGTCAAATGATTTGATTTGATTGATTTGATTTGATTCTTCACAACCTGCTACGGCGAATTTTCTTAATAACCAAAAATTGCCAGTCTCAAGTTAGTCTCAATTATGTCTGTCCAACATCGTCGCTCGTGGAATGGTCAATTTTGAATATTATTATTTATGATTTACCTTCGACGTTTTAGATTTTTTTTACAATTTATTGTTATTAATGTGAAATATTATTGGTTAGACCAGGTTCGCCATGAAATATTACTAGTTAGGGCTTGCCGTAAATGATACTCGTCGGTAGTTGAGATGTATGCATTTATTAAAACTCTACATAATTGTTTCGTTTGCAACGTTGTTCGCTTCGCAGCGTCGTCTGGTTTGTACTGACCTTCTCTACTGTCGAGCGTTGTCGTTACGCTTTGCAAACTATGCACGTACTACTATTCGCACTACATAACGACGAAACTCTAGTCTATCGACTATCTATACAAGACTATGTATCACTAATCTTCGAGTCCTGCAAGCGGATATTTATATTAATCGCGAGAGGGTTTCCAAATCAATTGTCCTCAATACGAACTATTATTTCCATTCTTGCTGACGGCAAGTGTAACAAATGAAATCAAAGCAACCACCATTCGCGGAATGCGAATTACTAATCGGTGAGTGTTGTAATTGGGTCGATTGTGGATTAGTTCATAACCCAATTACGGCATACTATTATAAATGCCTTAACAATTTATGTGTATATGTTTCGATTTTTATAGAATAACGATTATATCGATTTTAATGATTTTTTAAATTTTTTAAATCTTATTTAAAATAAGATGTTCAATGACAATTACTATAAATATTTTTTATTTAAAATATTTAATAGAAAAAGATGCATTTTTACTAATTGTAAAGTTTTTGTTTTAAATTCAATAGAGTTGGAGTTCGAATTATGTTTTTTCTCGATAATTACGATTCGTAAACATTTTACGTTTACATTTTCGAATTCTTATAATAAAATAATTGTAATTTATTAAGGTTGTTAGCAGTTTTTTTGATAAGTTTCAATTTTTTACGAATTACAATAATTTCTTCAATTTTGAACTATTTATGCTCCGCTTTCCGATTTGGTTTTGTTTGAAAAAAAATTCAGAGCATGTATTAAGGTGACAGCTGTTTCACCGTCTCTGAGCTCGCCAGACCACCTTACATACACCCGTTGAAGGTGCCTTAAGTCAGGTAATCATGAGTGCAAATGCTTGTGTGAGTATTAACGTCATCTAGGCGCCAATTACCCTCATATTCACTGCTACGAAATTGCAGTACTCTTTAGCGACGGACAAGTCGGTACTGTTCAACTACATCGCATCCGTCACCATTATAGACCGCTTTCATCAAAGCTGTTCGCTGCGAGTTAGTTTGGACAGTACCGACTTAGTCGGTCGATAATGACCACTGCGATTACGTACCAGCGAGAGTGTGAGGGTATTGACGTCTAGATGGTGCTAATACTCACACACAAACTTTTTGTCAGTTTATAACGGCGTTTTAAATTTTATCGATTTTCAATGGCTTAACGATTTCTGTAATTTTTAACAATTTTTTATAAATCACAATAATTTTGATCTTTTACAATATTTACGATTTTTAACGAATTTTTCTTTTGTTCTAAATTCACAACAATGACTTTTACGATTTATTTGTATGTTTTCAATCGTTTTTATAATTTATGACAATGTGTTCGATTTTTTACAATTTGTCTATATGTTTCGATGTTATTACGAATTATAACGATTTTTTTAACCGTTTATTCGATTTTAATTAAAATGAAACTCTTTTATTATAACACGGTTCGGCCTTAGAAAAAGAAGAAGCTCAAAGCAAAAAAGCACTCATTCATTCTTTCCTCAACATCAAGACCGAAGACCTTAGAACTTAGAACTTAGTGGAAAACAGTTCTTCTAAGTCACCGAGACTTCCGAGCTTCCTGAAAAACTTACGCACCAACATATATATTTTCTAAAAATGTTGCTCTCTTATGAACGCGTAACCACAAGTTCGTTTTTTTATTGTCTGTGGCTAGGTTGGGCTATAGCAATACCAGTCAATAATTCAACCGTTGATTGACACATGTCCATATATGGACATTTGAAACAAATTTGTACTAACCACTAATTTACAATATCTGAAATGTGTCGTTCACTTCAGACCATAAATTTCCCATTTTTTAAAAAATAAAATGATTCAACAGTTTTCGTCGCCGGCAAGTACAATGTTTAAAAAAATTTCCAAACCTGGCGATGCGAAATAAATCGGTCTCCGAAAGCGTTCGCGTTTTTAGGATCCGTGCGAGCGAAGTGCCATTCCGGCGCCGGTGCGCTTTCGGCTGTTTAACGTCACGAGCTCTTCTTATTTGGCTTTCCATTCGCCGTGATTAACGATCCGAATGTAGATGTAACGATGCCGCAAATCGATGGAAGCGTAATGGGCCGTTTAATTCTAAAATTAGTCAACCCGAGTAATTATTGCATCGACGGTAATTGTCCGCTGATGTCCCGATAATTGACGTGAACAAGAAAATTCGACACGAATTTGCATAAAAATCCAATCTGGTCGTCAGCAAACCGACATTGGCGATGTTTTGCCCCCTGGGGTGGGGGCACCTCGTTACGGTTCGCGTTCCGCACAAAGAGACGAAGTTAACTAATTTTAAATAGCGCTAAAAATGATTGCAAATTTGAACAGTGAAATGAGTTATTTACAAATTTAATCTATGTTGGTGTAAATATAGGTTTTTATACTTTAAATTGGTCTGGCTGAGTTGTTCGTTCGTATTGTTTTTTTTTTGAAGAAAAATCAATATTTTATTCGCTTGTAAAATCAAAGCGTGTTATTATTTCACAATTTTTTAACACTAAAATATGTCGTTGATATAAGTCACCTGTTCATTGATCCACAACGGATCTGTTACGTGTGATTGCTTTATTGCACTAATACAACAGAAGCAAGGCTTGCGTGCGTGATTTATGTCTTTAATTGCACTTTGGTGCACTTTCTAAGAAAACTCGTAAATCCACGAACATATTAAAAATAACGAATGACACATTTGTTATTTAACGACAATTAAGTACAGCATGGATTCATTGTGGAGTTGCGACTACAGTAACGAAGTAATAAAATCGTATTCAAAGTTTGAAGCACTCGCCACGTCAAAGATGGTCGATTATCGGGTGTCTGGCGTCGTCGCGACTATAATTAGGAGAATTATCTCCCGATGGCCACGTGGTCGATATGAATTCCGACCCGAGCTTTGCATCTCCAATCTGCATTTCGAACGTGTAAATCGACGCGGCTAAATATAAAATGAATCGATAGAGCGGAGTGAACGTTAAACCGCACTTTCTTGTGCCGAGAGTTCAGCAAACAAGTATTCACCGCGCGCGTAACAAATGCCGCTCCATCCGACCTTATCTTCACCGCCCGCCTCGCTCGCTCGCTCGCGCACACAACCGAATCCTAAGCGCGATTTCTTGTCGAACAATGGACGTCGCGTTTAATCGAATTGTTGCGTCGACTGCTTACGTTAGAATGAAACGATTTTCGTATATTTTTTATAATAATATTATATTAATGTAGAATAACAATATAAGTTTAAATATTATAGAAAACGAATTATATAAATGTTGAAGGTTATGGAGTCCCTTGACTGGTGATAATTCAAACTGAAACAAACGATAGTTTAGTGACGAGACTATTCATGTACTCTGTTATAAGTTTATGAAAATTAGTCATTTCACTAACATCAGCCAAAAACTTCCATACGTGTATGGTTGCTGCCCGAATTGGTTTATTAAATTAGAGCGATCGATCGAAGAGCATCGATGTTTCTACATTGTCTTCGATCACCAACTTGTGAACATTAAATCAATTGGTTTGATTGTAAATTAGTGACTAGGGTACAAATCTAGAATTCTTGTTATTTTGTTTACTTATAAGTTGGATTTTACCCAAGTTTTTATTAATTACACAATTAAAACAATTTGAAAAACATTTTACGAAATATATTAATACTTTTTATATTTTATTATACTTCTGCATTATGCCTTTTGCTTTTTTATCAAAAAAAAAAAATATTAAATGGTAAATTTGCAACAAAAAGAAGGAGCCTATAGGTTGTTGTTGTGTTAATTATAATAGCGCGTCAAATAATAATTGGTTAACTACAGCTTACGAAGTTGGGAATAAATTGTAAAAAACAATAAATAAAATAATTTATAATAAAGTAATAACTTATATAAAAATTGAATTAAAACTCCAATCAATTTTTTAACGTAGAAATTGTGCAAAAATTGTCAAAAAAGTCAAAAAAATTACTGCATCTCTTTGAATTTTAAAAAAAAATTATGTAGATATTGTGTAAAAAAAGTGATATGAAAATCTTTCAAAGTTCGTGTAATTAAATTCAACTAATGGATTTAGCTTGCTTATAATACAACGTCGTTTCAAAGTGGTTTAAATTTATCCGGCTCGCTTGATCATCAAATTGAAACGTTAGTTAAATTTCTTGAAACATTTTTTAGGCATTTTGTATCTATTTCTTTTTAAATGGATTGAACATCCAATTCAAATAATTTTTACGTACTTTGTAGTTATTTTTTAATTGAATTCAAGTAAATCTTTTCATTAGTTTGGACGATTTTAATTTTTATTTGCGTAGTTTATCTAATGGATTATTTGATGGGTTGGGTTGGGTTGGGTTGGGTTGGGTTGGGTTGGGTTGGGTTGGGTTGGGTTGGGTTGGGTTGGGTTGGGTTGGGTTGGGTTGGGTTGGGTTGGGTTGGGTTGGGTTGGGTTGGGTTGGGTCGAGTCGGGTCGGGTCGGGTCGGGTCGGGTCGGGTCGGGTTGGGTGAAGTTGGGTTGGGTTGGGAGAAGTTGGGTTGGGTAAAGTTGGGTTGGGTTAGGTTGGATTCAATGCTTACTTTGAGTTATTTTCTTTAATTGAAATTAATTCAAATAAATTCAACTAAAGTTACTTCAAAATAATTTTTACACACTTTGTAGCTATTTTTTTTATAAAATGAAAATCCAATTCATTTTAATCTTTTCATCACTGCTTTGGGCGATTTTAGTTTTTATTTGAGTAATTTATCTAATTGATTCTTTAAGTTTTTATACTTTGGCAACTTTCATTTACGTAATCGATAGTTTGATTTGTTATGCTTTGCAAGCAGAACGTCCATTGAAAGCGTGCGAAATTCACTCATTAAATAAATCAAATCAATACAATATTATACCGTCCCCAACACGATTTTTTTTCAAGAATCAAGTTCCTTATTTTCTTCAGCAATGTAAGGTAATGGAAATATTTTTAACATGTTATAGTTGTTAATTATACATAAAATTCTAGGAGCTTTAATTATACGGAATTTTCATTATTTCAAGATTATATATTAATTTTAATATTAGTCATAATTGACACTAAACCATTTTTGGAATTATTTAAGTCGGTTGTAAATGTTTCTATATAAAAGTTCGTTACACGGTTCAATTTGAAACAAAATACGTCATTTAACTGCAAAGTAAAACTATTTAAAACACAGTTGAAAATATGTTAAACAATGTAATCGTCACCTACCACCTAACTCGAAACAAAGTACAGCCGTTTGGCGGATTAAGTTATTCTGCTGTACTCGTTGTGATACCTAAGTGCATTGAGACGTAAAATTGTCACCTATTGTCATTCTTTCATATAGAGTTGTTGTTTATTGCTTATATATTTATGAGGTTTATACAAAAATGTGATTTGCAACATAATTCGTGGTACAGTTGGGCTGTGTCTACTGATCCAACGCCTGTAGATTGTTCAGAATTATTTGTTTTCATTCTTTAGAATATTGTTTCATTGGTAAACTTTAATTTTATTATTATGACGGTAAACGATATATATAAAAAATGTACAAGAAATACCGTTAGGGACATTCATTTTAATACTTTTTTTTTGCTTTTTTCCCTGTGTAATTCCACAATATAATTCAAGTCAACAATTTCACTTGACGTAAAACTTGGAAAACCGCTGTATTTGCACAATTATTTAGTAACCAACACAAAATGGTACTACCTATACATTATAGCGCCTTCTCGATTGCACGAGATTAAAAACGCCTACAACTTTGCAAACGCATGTCGTTCGAAAATAAACTATCCGCCAATTTCCGCGACAGATGAAAAATGCACGGCGCCCAAACAATCGCCAGCACCCGTCAACAAATCTCACCGCACAAAAAACAAACGCCCAAAATAACCACTCACCAGGAGACGCGGTCCTTCGTCCTTCCTCGCTCCCAACGCCGAATTTAATCTCCGTCGGATTCCGCCAATAAATCCGCCAACTTGACGCGCGGGTAGCCCACGACGCGCCCGTTCTGTTCGCCGATCATCACGCAAATCGACAGCCTCGTCGTCGAAATCACGTGCGACGTGAACCTCACGTTGAACGTGAATGATTTGCTGCGGTACCTCATGGCTAAAACGGCGCCTCCGCGCTTCCTCACGAACGTTTTCGGACGCACCACCACCGTAATGAAGAGTTTTCGCTTTAAAACGACCATTTTTGCGATATTTATCCGACCGCGATCGTCAATACCGCACGATAGACTGTCGAACTTGGGATTTTTAATAGTGAGGGTTTTTGTGCGTTCGGGCGTTTTTTGTCGGAAATTTGATGGCTTTTAGCGTAAAAACGTTAAGATGATTAACGTCGTCGTGTGTATATGTTTTTTGTGCTTACAAGAGCGATATTAAATGAACGTTTTGCCAACTTTATTCGCATAATCGATTATTTATGTAGTCATATGCGAGGTGAAATATTATGAAAATTGTACAAGATTCAAAAATTGTTTTCAATCCAATCCAATCCAACCCGACACAACGTGTACAAATATTTTAAAACAGAAACGATATCCAAAAATGTCAATTTTATTTGCAACGTTTTAATAGCGATTCCATAACAATTTCACTATAACGTAGTATGGAGACCAATATCTGGTATTAAAGCAATTAATTAAAATTTACATCTCCTTCATATGGTTTTGATAAAATATTTATAACCTAACTTGTTGGTATTAGTTGTGGCTGACAGTTGGTATTAGTTGTGTGTCACATGTGTTAGTTCTGTGTTACATTTTATAATGTTTGGTCTAAATTCACTTAATTCGTTACATCGTTTTCTAACAAATTCATAGCTGCCAAAATTCTCGAAAGAATTAAATGTTGATTAGTTCCAACAATGTTGAAATATTTAAAAAGGTCATCAAATTACGATGCAATATGATTTGATTTGTATCACCATCATTTGATTTCGATCAAATATCGATAACATAAATTTTTAACAATAGTAGCCGCGCACCTAGTACATATATTTCTACTATGTAGCCTAAATTCACTTCAAAACTATGAACTAACACGTTCTAGTTCCTTCGTTTTCTAACAAAAATCAATATAAATTTGCCGAGTCCAAAGTATTTACGCTGCATAAATAGTCAAATTAAGACATCAACTGCACATCAAATGGCATGTACTTCATATGTTGTTGTTATGAATTTCTACATGTTTTAAAAAATTTACTGCAATCCTACCACTTAGAATGTAAGTCCATTGAATAATTAATAAAAATGACCAAGCTTTTACAACAGCTGTGTACAAATCTTAAGCCTTACTTAAAAAAAATAAACACATATTTAAATTTCTATATAAAACAAAATATTTACTATTTACTTTCCTTTTACACCCCTTTCACCCTTATCTATGTACGTGATTTTCCCTGGTTCCCTCTTCTGTTCCTCTGTATTTTCTTTCTGCCTTTTGTCTCCTCCCCTCTCCTTTATTTCCCCGCATCCTTCTCTTCGAACACATCTCTTTCATATTCTCTACAACCTGTAATAACCAAATTTTCATTATTTGAACGCATTCTCCTTTCATCCCCTATTCTCCTTTAGTTTCTCCAGTATCTTTTCTTACTCCTACCACTAATTTTTCCACCCATCCCATCCTTTTCCATATATCTCGCGCCTTTTGTATTCCTCGCTCATCCACTATTTGTTGTTCTTCTCATCGCTTCTGCATTTGTATCTTGCTATTCTTCGTTCCTCTACCACTTGGCACCATCCATGTATATTGGTTTCCTCGCGAATACTTATTTCCTTATATTTTCCATTATATCTTGAATTCATAATTTTCCCGCTTCCTCTTGTTTCAGCCTCTCCACTACCTCCCCCTCTACTTCCCTGCCCTCCCTCCTCCTTCTATGTACTTCATTTATGGTACGGTTTTGCATACATTTTCCTTCTAATTTCTTCCCAGTTTGATAATTTCATCGCCTGTCTTCTACGCCCTTGTATCCCTTCCATCACTCTTTTCCCCAAACTGTTACCTCTCTATCCTTTTAATACTTTACTAACCTCCTCACCTTGTCGAATGGTGCTACAGCTACTACTAGTGGAGTATTCAAAAAATTCGACGAACAATCGAAAATGTGTTTTTGAGTTCTAGTTCTAAACTTAACAGTGTTCTATCCGAAATATGGATTTATGTGCTGACACGAAGTTGTTGATAAAATGGTCGCTTAGTATCAATCTTACGCACTGAGGTAAACAAATAGAAACTTTTATTGTTAATATCGTCATATATCATATATATCATGCTGACCTTTTTACTTGAATCGATATTATTGCTTTACCTCGTTAATTATACACCGCACTTGCAAATCTCTTTAGCGTCGGCCCAAAACCGACACACACAAAAATAGAAGGGCCATCTATCCACTCACAAACAAATCGCTTATCATCGCCCCGATTAAAGCGACTACGAAATCGGCCGCCGGCGTTCGTTTCCCGCGCGTTTAGCAAATTGCGTCGAATTGTCCCGATGACGTCCTCGATCAATTTCGTTTCCGGCGCGTTGGCGTCGTAATTGATATTTGCAGCGGACGCGCAGCGCCCGTTAAATCGGGCCATTAATTCGTTTATGAGCCACAAAGTAAAGCGAGGCCCGGATTCAATAACTAATATGTCGTGGCGGCGATTTCGGCGTCCGCACCGCAAAATCCATCGATCGGACGGATAGGGCCGAGGGGGGCGGGGTGCGTCCGTGCCGACGCTGCGAAGTGATCGACATGCAGATTTGTGTTTCGCAATTTGGGCGGGCTCGCATTTGCATTTGTGTAACGCGGCACGCAATGAGTGATTTGCACGGTTGTCAGCACGCAGTTCTGTCGCTTATGGATCGACGTTTAAAAATAACCCGCGGGTGTTGGTTATATCACAAAAAATGTTACATAAACATTGGTTTACGACGACTCAATTGCGACGATTTTTGTTTTGTTTTTGCTGGGATAATAATAAGGGCAGGCTGGGGTAATAATTAACTGTTATGAAAGAAATTAATCTAATGAATTGTATTACTATAACCTTGTGCAATAATATAATTAATTTAATTAATTTATTTGTACCAATAGTCGAAACGTTCTACTAGATTATTTCAGGAATATACGCAGATAGATACGAATACACCATCAGTTAGTTATAAAAGGGTCGAAGTGCAGTTTTTCAAAGTTAAATACTATCTATTACTATCTACCATTGGAAGCAATTGGAAGTAAAAAGGTGTCACAATTTCAACATATTAGGTCGGCACTAAATTTTATACGAAATTAAAATACATTCAAAAGCATAGAAAGTCAAACCAGTCTAAAACAACCCAAACGCAACCCAATCGCAAATGAAAGGGACATATTTCAATACCAACCCAACTCAATTCAACCAAACCCAACCCAACCTAAACGCAAAATAAAAAATCACAGATTTCCATGCCAACCCAAACCAACAACCCAACCCAACTCAACCCAAACGCAATATGAAAGGCACAGATTTCAATACCAACCCAACCCAATTTAACCAAACTCAAACCAACCCAAATGCAATTTAAAAAGCCCAGATTTCAATACCAAGTCGACTCAATCCAGTTCCATACAAGAATCAAAAACGACAAAAACAACAATAATTACAAATGTTATATGTATATCTATAGCTTAAATTATAAGCCTCAGATATGCAGGGCCTGTAGAGATACACTTATTTCAAGGCCTCGTTCTGGTAAAGAAACAAAAATAGAATCAATCCAAGACATGGTTCAGTTAGGTTGGGTTCGCTTGGTTTGGGTTGGGTTTGGTTACGTTGGATTGTGTTCGGTTGGGTTGGCATAACGCTTTTATGAAACATTCTTCGTGCTGCGACTTTGAACTCATCCCGTTTCCAAACCAAAATGGATGGACATGTGCTTTAGCGGATATTATTGTGGCGAATTCAGTTCTTTGTATTTGATTTGCAACGAATTGCGGTGATTATCCTCGATTTGTAATTCTTATTGGTTTTTGCGATTTATGGTTATTTTCAACAATTTTTAATACCTTTGAAAATGAATATGCGAGTATAGTGGACGTTAATATCCTCTTATTTGAACTGCGATGTGATCTCAGAAGTCTACTTTGACCGACTAAGTCGGTATCGTCGAGACTTGTAACAACTTCGCAGCCGTTAGCACGAAGGACCGCTTTGTTGCAAATGAATTTCAGACGCTTTGAGATTGCTTTTATAATTTGAAAGGATCTTTCAATTTGTTTGCGATTTCTTAATACCGCTGCGTTGATATTATGACTTTAACGACCTTTACAACTTTGTTTTGTTTTCCATTACTTTTTATAACAACGAGTCAGTGATGAAACCCAACACAACCCATTTTATTTTTCGATTTTTTGCCGACCAGGATTTTTGCAAATTTATAATAATTTTTATGATTTTATTTCATACATATCTTGCAATGTACGATTTTTAACAATATTTCTACATAATTCGATTTACAATGTTGTTTTTAAAGATATTTACGATTTTTCGACTTTGGCTATTATTCTCGATTTTTAAACAACGTCTTATGTCTCAGTTTGAAACAAAATTTAACCCTTACACTTGTAAATGGTCGACCTAAATAAAAGAACTTCAACGTCAAATTTTTACGTGACATATTTCAGACTGAATTTCAGACTAATTTATGGAAATGTAAAATGATTAAAATTAATAATTATCAATAAACTCATATAATGAAAAAAACTAAACGGTTTGAAAGGTAAGTTTTAAATAAATACCAGAGTAGAAAGGTGTGAAATAATTACAAACGTGGCATCTGATTTATGTCAAATTTGAATTATAGTCTCGAAGACAATAAACCAAAACATATAACATATAATAATATAAACATACTTTAACAAAGGACGTGGGCAAGGCGATAATAATAATAAAAATCATGGTTCGACAAAATATGTAGGAGAAGGAAAAGGAGGCTGAGGAAAGGTAAGAGAGAGACGGAGAACTTGTGAGGAATTTTTAAGAGAAGTAGAAAGAGATATGATAGCGGAAAGAGAAATAACAGAAGAAGAGACTTGGAGGGGAGTACAAGAGAAAAAGGAAATATGGGAAATGTGGACGGGGAGAAGGTAACTGCCAGAATGGTGGAGGATGACGATAGTGGTGCCAATCTGGAAGAAGGCGGGAAAAGTGAGGTAAAATATATACAATGTTCGTGAACCTCATGGCAGCCTTTGACAAGGTTAACAGAAGATCATTGGTAAGAACAGTGGCAAGGGTGGACATATCGGAGGGGATAAGGAGGAGGAGCATATATACGAAAAAACGTGGTGTATGGTGAGGGTGGGAAACTAGACATCAGTGAGTTTTAGGACATGGAGAGGGTTGAGACAACATCGTCTACAGCTCTTCAAATTGGAAGAAAACAGGATAGAAATATACGAAAAGGATTTTACGTCACGTTCATTCTTTCGATTTTGTGGCTGTTATTTCTTCAATTTATTCCAACTACGTCTTTCATTTACTCCATCCTTGCACTCATCACCCTCATTACTCTATTTTCTATATAATCCAATATTATGAGACAGAATGAACAATGTTTATTTTTTGGGTTTTGATTAATGGTTTTTCGCAGTTTCCCATTTTTAACAAAAGTTCTTCGTCTTAGGAGAAGGTACCGCGTGTTTCATCTGAGTCGTTCATACTTCAGTGTTGTTAATAATTGGTATTGTATCTAGTTATAAATAATATAATTCAATTTTTTTACATAATTATTGGTCAAAAACTATTTATTTAATGAAAATTTATCGTGTTTGTCATCTTAAAGCTGCACCTCAAATGCTCTTACCAATTCAAGTTGATTCACATGAATTTACCTTCTATATCTTTTTCATATAATTTTTTTCCAATCAGATCTAAAGTTTTTTCAATTTTAACAATTTGGCATATTAGGATATTAAATTTTGATATTCTTTACAATGTTGGCAAGGACAAGGTTTGGTCCTTCGCTTACGTATGCGACATCGTCCTTGTGTGGCTGAGGCGAAGAAGGAAAGTTGGAACTACGAGGAAGACGAAAGTGATGGTGCTCAGGAAGAAAAAAATAGGCTGTACAAATGAGTTGGAGGAAGGGAGAGGTGTCGAGGAAGAGGGATTGAAAGAGAGTCTGTGAAGAAAGAGGAATGTATATGGTAGAAGAATGGGGGGTAAAAGAGCAAAGAAGTTGAGTACATGTTGAGTAGAAGCAACGTAATGGACTTGCATTCGTCAACCAACTGAACTCCATTGGGACCAAAAAAATTGAGAACACAGGATTGATGCTGATGTGTGTACGCAATGGTGGAATTCTGTAGGTGTGATGGTTATGGAAGGATTTTGTTGAATATTAAACGAGTAGGTGGACTTTATTTCTTATCCCACTAAACGCCAGTAGGACCTGCATACTCCTACCTTCAAAAAGGCATCAGATACACTGCGAGTGCGATTCAATAAATAATCTGCTCTAAGACCTAGACCAATGAACGCGCACTCACATAAACCGTCAAATTTAAGGGCTGCTGGGCGCGCATGGCCGAGCCATTTACAATGCGCCCTTTGCACGTCCAAGTACGTAACGTGCAAGAGGATTCTTTCGAGTGGCGCCGCGAAAGAACTGATGAGAGATGAGAGCCACGCCCCTCGAGGAGATTACTAAACGTGGCGTTTCCGCGTGACCTCGATTCGCCCCCTCGGCCGACAATCACCTCCGGAATATATATTCTCGACCGCCCGGAATTTCTCCGAGTTACTTTTACGTCCATTAAAGCGCAGTCGACGCCGTCACCGCGGCGATGTTATCGCCGGCGAGCGACATTTTCTTAATATTTCTGATGGGAATACTTTGGGAATTCGTCGACGCCCGAACGATCAAAGTTGAAAACGCACCATCAAGGTTTAAGGAGATTTGTTGAACAACTTGAACAACGCAGAGTTAATTCAATTGGTACATTGTGAATTAAATTATAAACTTCGATCAAAATAATTAGCCACCGTTTTAAAATGGAACTCATTTAACCAATTTATTTGCTTCGCCACAATCAATAGTTAAAAACACGAAAAGCGTTGATGTAACAAATTATTTTTCACTCCTAAAAGAAACTGCGAATGTTGAACGAATAAGAAAAAAAACATGGGATACAAACATTACACCATAAATAAACTATGACTTATTCAAACCAAAGTTTCTTGTCGTAATCCCCGAGTTTTTATGCCTAAGACGTTTTATTTCCGTGCTTAAGTGCCCCTAAAATGCATCAATCACTTCTCAAGAGGCGGTTTTAGAACGGATGTGGCCGATATGAAGGAAAGTGGATGAGACTTATAAGTTTTAAGAGGACTATAATTCAATGTGTCATTTAACGTGAAAATATCGACGCAGGGCGGCAAAAAAGCGTTATAAAGTTGCCGGGACCGGAAGCAGTTGGGAAATGAATGAATAGGAGACTTGCGACGAATACCAAGTTTTTAAGCCGAAATGAGCGGAGCTTAATTAAAATTCATGTGAGGTTTTGTTTGGTGGATTTATATGGACGGTGCTCCGCTGCTGATTTTTCTAATCGTTATAAAGTTAATTTGAATAGGGGGAGAATTATTGCAAGAAATACCAAAACGTATGTTAAACTATCGATACAACTGAAATAATATTTTAAATAATATTGAAGGGCTGTTCAATGCACCATACACCAAAATAAAAACTGGGTTAGTGGAACCCCTTTTAATGTAATTATGAGAAATTTAGTTTATGCAAACCGTGGAAACGGTAAGGAATAGTTATTTTGAAAACAGTCAGTACAAATAGATGTACCATTGTATTGTAAATATCTATTGGAGTTTCTTTAGTGCACGTCAAAACGCAAAACGGCTACAAAAGTACTTATTTATAATTTAGTTTCCAAAAATGTCATTGGTTTATTTATAATTTTAATACCAGTATAGATTGTATATATTGTCAGTAAATATTTTTGAATGATATACATATCGATATATCGAATCCCAGCCCTTGAATCTCGAGTTATGGCAAGCCATGTTCGATGTTGAGTCTGTTTCACAATTCCATGAAAAGGAAAGCTTTCACTTGGAAGTGGGTCAATGTGTAATTTAATTTGTATAAACCGTGGGAACGGCGAGGAATATTTTTTTATAAGACAGCCAGTGTAAATCGTTTTATCGATTATGAAAGTGCTATTTGTTTAAATAGCAATAATCATGACGACGAACCAACTTATAACTGTTTAAATGTTGTTGCAATTGATACAATTTTTTACATTTTAAACGTTTTTTCTATTTTTTAAATTTTCCATCGAACAAATTTAACAATACTGCAAATGTTGACAATTAATGCATTTTTGAAAATGTTAACATTGTTATTAAAAACTTGTTGGGGTCTTTACCAAGTTTAACCTTATTTGGCATTGACATTCCTTTTACTTTTCGCGCAATTATAGGATTATTAATAATAATTTTGGCAGTGACAAAATTGGGAATGTGTTTACAACATTTGAAAATAAAAATATTTCCATTTTGAATATGGCGGCTGGAGTGATTTGCGACATTTTCTATAAAAATGCAACAACGAACTATTAACACTACAGATTACTGTCTTAAATCGATCTGTTGCTATATTCCTATATATTTGCTTATATTTGCCAGATGGAGGTCGACCAATTAAAATCACACATCAATCAACCACGACAGCTCTACATTTCATCCAGCCAACAATAATATATAACGTGGGGAGCGCAAAGCAAATCGAGCGAAATTTAAACCTTCAATCTATAATTACATAAGTGCTAAAGTGAACTTAACAGCAAAAACCTAGTCAACCAATAAGAAATATTTCAAAATTCAAGAATAAACATGTGAAGATGTCCATCATAGTCAAGAATTGTGGACTATTGTCATTTCATGAAATGTCAACTATGCTTAACTATAAACTGCCATTGATAACTTTAAGCTTTCGCTGCCATTGTCAATGATACTATTATCATTCTTGGTATTAAGACCATTGCTAACTGTCATCATCTACTGCCATGGTTAAGAGTTGTCGCTTGTCAGTTCGAATTATTAACTGTCACCATAATTATTAACTGTCAACTGGCATTGTGATTGGAAACTGCCATAGTCAATTGCCATCGGTAATTGTCATTGTCAAGTATCATTGTTATTATCTTTGTTATTGTCAACTGCTATTTCGTTATAAACCCAAACCATTGTTAACTGTGTTTAATAATCCTGTGAATAATTAACTTCTATTGGTAACTATAATGATCAACTATATTTTTTAACTGTCAACTGTCATTGTCAAGTGTTATTGTCGACTGCCATTGCCAAGTGTTACTGTCAATAGCCATTGCAATAGCACAAAAATTGCTTTTAAAATATTGACATTTTTATACGATTATCGAATTTTGGGTAATTTTCAGTAAAATTTAAAAAAATATTTGTAATTAAGTTATTTTTAATAGTTTTAAATAGTAGAATTGAAATATAACATTTTTGACAATTTAATTCAAGTTATTTCTACTGTCATTGTCATTCTCATTCACTATCAGAGTCAGCCAGTGAATTTATCATAAATATGGAACTATATCGAAATGATGACAATAGCTTTAGATATACACAAGACAGGATAATGTATGGGACCCAATTCCCCTAATAAATTTATTAATAATAACATTGATACTATTCCTGTATTTATTATCATGCAATATAAGATTGAAAACAGAAAAACAATATCACCCATAACGACTAAATAAATATTTGGATTACATGAATCAACCAATGCAATTGTTTTCAATCTTATTCGAAGTAAAGAATCGAGCGAATAATGTCTCGAAAGAAGTGAAGTGCGGAAAAGACACTTGAAAATAAATCAACGCGCCACGATAACATTTTTAATCGTCATAAAGTTAATTCGAACGAATTATCGCAAATACAGGAAAAACGAATTTAATTACAGTAAACCATAAACGCAATCGAAATACGATTTTAAATAATAAATAAAATTTTAATACGAGCAAAGCGTTAAGAATATGCAATTTAACCCTAAATTTGGGACTGCGGAGAAACAACGACATACATAATCATACACATCGTGAATTTGTACAAAACGTGTGAATTAGCAAAGTATAATATAACGTCATTGGTCAGGCGATTTTTTTTGCACAATTTCAATCGCTCAATTAAAAATAAATATTTGAAATATGTAAACACGACGTTTGATTCGAAGTAAATAACGGATAGAATATTATCTCGTGAAGAAGAATTAAGTAACTTGGTAATAAAATAACGCGCAGCACTAACGTACTTATCGTATAATAACAATAAATAACCAAAAAAAAAATATCTAAATTGGCAAAGTGTTAATGCAATCAAAACTTTAAATAATGAAAGTTTCACGAATTTATTAATAAGTTTAAATCTTTACTTCAACATTTATTTATCAGTTATTATGTAATACAATATACGTTACCCGAATGCTGGATATGGTCCAGAACGGCCGCATGTGCATTGTACTGAAAACAAAAACAAAAAATTAGTTATAATGATTAAATAAAAATCTAGATCAACTAATAATATAAATAATATAATTATGATGTTAATTAAATTATGGTTTATGAATTTAATTGAAATAGGGCTTTAAACAATGAAAGTTTAAAACGAATGCCCGACATGGGACGTTATTCCCACAACAAATTTATTGTTAATAATTTTTGCGTCACCCGAAAATTGACAACAGCGAAGTCTAGATCGGTGGCGGACTATTGCATCATATACCCAACAAAAAAACAAAATAAAAATTACAAATACACGTGAACTGCTGTATAGCACAAAGTAAGAGAGTGATGAAAACAGCAAAAGTATAAAAACCAGAAATCAACTTCTAAATAAAATGACGTGCCGCGATAACATTTTTAATTGTTATAGAGTTGACCTGCACTTTGGTAAAGCATCGAAATATATGTGTGTGGAGCAACAGGAGAACGATGCAATGGATCATAGGTTCCAATGCAATGCAGTAGTGGCTAAGATCCTGTAAAGTAATCCTGGGTTGAGTTGGGTTGGCTTTGGAAATTAATCAATATAAATGCGATTTTTTTATTATTGAAACAAGTTTGAATGTGTTGTAAAAATTCAAATGGAGAAATAAACGTGAATTAAATTTTTATATTTCATCTAATTATAATTTTTATGTTGAGTTGGGTTGGGTTGAAAAATCAATCAATTGTCAATTGGGGAAATAAACTTTCGTTAATGTTCTAAGAAAAAAGGGAAGTAATATAGATTTTAGTTAACAATCTATTTCTTTATTATGCAGAATAGTGTTGAATTTTATTTCATTTAATTTCCCTGTCCTAATGACCGGTAATTATGAATTGTTGTTGTAATCGTTTCATAATATCAGAGCAATCTTGAAAAAATCCGGTTAAATTTCTTCCGTGCGCCGTCCAATATCGCACTTCAGGCGGCGATTCGCGCCGCGCGTCTCCAGGACTAACTGGCTCTTTCACTCGAAGGAATCCGTTTTAATTTCGCATTTAATTAAGAACGCTGAAGTCGTGTTAACGCCGCGCGGAGTGGATCCTTGATAAAACAAAGAAGTAGGAACCAACAGACGAGGACAATTTAAAAACGTAAAGTTTTAAGTGGTTTCGGGATTTCACTTCCAGGCTATTTGCTCGCCTTTTGAGATTGCGTTACCGTCCCTATTGATTTACTTAAGCAACTTGGCGGTACGCAGTTTCCAATCGGTCGGCGATATTCGACAATTCTAATCGAAAGTTTTAATGGGTCGGGTCATTTATTGGAGACGCAAAAAAGCTCGAACTTTTAATGCAAGCTTTAAAATTGTTTCGTCGTGAATTTACTTAGTTGTGTGGTTTACAGAAGAAGAATTTTTGTTTATTTCTTCTTGGTGTGATCTTCACGAACCGCTATATAATTAATTAGAAAACATGGTTCATTTCTTTAGTAGCAAATCATATATTTGTGAGATTTTTAAAACGATCATAAAAACTATAAACGTTATTTTTATGTTTTTATGATGTTTGTGTTTGCTTCTTTGGGCTATTTTTTTGTGTGCACTATACGGTTAATTCATAATCATGATTTATAATCTGTCAGTATTAGAAATTTAGAAGAAAGTGGTTCGGTTGCCGTCGGAGTCGTTTTAGTCGTTTTATTTTCATAATTTAACAGAAATGACGTCCCACACTTTAGTTTGATCATTTTATTTTGCTAACAAATGATCTTTGTTGCAGAGTGTGACCAGACATTCGTGAGCAGACCCGGAGGTCCGTTGAACGGCACGTTCCAAGCGCCCGATTACCTGAACCCGCGGGCCCTTTCGCGACAGTGCATCTACACGTTTCTGGCGGGACCTGGACAGCGGGTCGAAGTGGTCTTTACCGGCTTTGCGCTGCGCGGGACACCCCCCGAGTTAGTATCGCATCCTCTCATTCACCGCCACCCATAAACACTTACACGAGCACACTGGCGGCCGATCGCGCGAAATTTCCGCTCGACTGAGACGCAACGGTTTGCTCAACGTGAAACCGCCAAGAGGTTTCAGGTTTCACGATTACAATTATGATTATTTTTTTGGGGCCAAAGCGAAAAAAAAAATAATCAAAAATTAAAAGTCGTGGAACTAAATCGAGGGCCAAAACATGGTTGAAGTCAAAATCTATAAAATTTGCGTTAAATTTAAGTTTACATGTTCGCCCCTCAAGTTTCCTCAAATGGCGATTTCCAACGAGGCAGTCGAGTTTCGGATCGTGGCGAACGCACAAGAAACTACACCCCCGGCAAGACACATGAACATAATTAGTATTTAGCGATGTGATGACGTAATTACACTATTGGGCTTCTACATGTAGATGTATTTGGTGTAGCAGGGCGAATTGCGAATTTTGAATTGTGAATGTCGTTGGTAAACATTTGGTTAAACAAACGATGAAATAGGAAGGGATTGCAACTGAGTGTTTTGTGTACATATGAAGCGGTATTTGTGATCAATTGGAAGCATCGTCTCTGTTGCATCGATTGCCTTTGTCCAAAACTGGCCGTTGATGCCAATCTTGCAATTAATGCGGTTAACTTAAAATGAAAAGATCGATGGCAGTTATTAGGATACGCGTTTCGTTCTCATTTGTAGGCACACCCAATGAAGTAAAATACTTAGTTGTTAATTTATACATAATAAATTATTTAGCATCAAGATTGATTGATCAAATTGTTTTCGTGAAACGTAAATGAAACTTGACAAGATCTCCTAGCACGTGTCATAAATCTTTGCAATTGAAGTTCATTGCATTTATTTCCTATTTGTACATATACGTCATTAGAAACATAACTTTAGTTGTCAAGATAAATAAAATTTATACACAACCATTTGACGATAAGGAATAAAACAATTAAATAATTCTAATGGAAAAAAATTCAAAAAATTAAATTACCACAACAGGGTTCATTAAGAAGTTCAACGTGAAAATAATTTAAGTGGAGACCTATGACAAAGGATTCATTTAAAGAGGTTAATTATAAAAAAAGTTAAAACGTTCAGTACTGACTTAGATCAAGATTATATAGACTTAAACTAGGCCAACTCAACCCAATCTCACTCAACCTAACCCAGTTCAATCTAACAGAACCCAACCCAATCCATCCCAATCTAACTCAACCTAACCCAGTTCAACCAAACAGAACCCAACCCAACCATTCTAACTCAACGCAACCCAGTTCAACCAATCCAACTCAACCCAACCCAAGCCAGTCTAATCCAATCCTATCCAATCAACACGTCTAAAATTTCAACAGTTTTTTTCCTAAATGATACTGTAAACTAATTTCACCAGTTTGCGATGAAAAAAATTGGTTAAACCTCGCGATGCAACAGGGTCGGTGTTTTAAAGTTGAGATACTCGACGATTATGCACGTGCGATGCCATGCCACGTGTTGTTGACTGATTGTTCTTGTGTTGCCGCTTATCCAGTGGAGCTGCGGTGGGAGATCTCCCCGCGTGAGTAAAACGAGACATTCTCATTCATTTGTTTGCTGTGTACATCCTTTCACCTCTCACACCTCTCACTTCGTTCTGGCCAAACGGCATGAGTCACTTCTTTCGGCTTTTTCCTCCAGTTTTCAGACAGTTTTCCGAACTTGGCGAACGTAGCTTAGCGCGCTAGCGTAGAAATTCTTGCCACGTTTGATTGCCGATCGGTAATGGACATGGCTGCGTTTTCGCGAAATTTTTGATTTTCAATCGTGAATCGTCGTGGATCAGATCAGGTACGAATCAGAGTAATTAGAAGCGGCGTCTGGAAAAAAATGTGTATTGAACACGACGTCTGGTGCATGGCTTTGAAATCCTTGCTCTAACCTACAAACCAATGGATTTGGTAGGTACTGCTATTGCGTGGTTTAGTTTTTGAATGAAGTACTGATGAAGCATGACGTATTGCAACCACTTATTTTTATTTCTGGCTTGCACACAATGGAACACGATAGGTGATAAAATTGAAGAAGATGCGCCCCTTTCTATCAACCTAATTATGATTTCTTGTTTTTTTTTTGGCTTAACTAGTCATCTTTAGTCACTCATGTTTGCATGACTTGATCCAACTTCAGCGAATGTATGTGTGGTGATCCGATGAGCCCATAGATGACGAAACAGCTATCATCACCTTAATACATTCGCTGAAATACAATTTACATCTTTATTTTTTTGGATTCTGTTTCAATTTCTCTCAGTTTATTTTCTTGAATTACGCTTTATATCCTTTTCCTGGCCACAATGGAACACAATCGCATCGACTCGCTTTTTGTTTTTGTAGCATTTTGCCTATTCTCAAATTCGTTCCTTTCGAACCGCGCGTTTTTCGACTTGCTCTGACTCCTTTCTCCCTTGCGATGTAGCTGCATCCACGAGTACATGGACGTTTACTCCGAGGTGGTGCAACCGGATGCCGGGGAGCTGATAAATTCACCGTTCGGTGGGCGCTACTGTGGCCAGATACCTCCTAGAAGAAGGGTGTCTTTGTACAGGGCCATCGCGCTCGCCTTCTATTCAGACAAGAACGTATCCACCAGTGAATTGTTCAGCGGTCGATATCAATTCCTCAACGATTGTAAGTATAAAATGGTCTACAGTTAAAACACCATACATCATTATAAGTAATCACGTCTGGATGATAAGAACATTACCATAATATGTAGTCAGGTCTGTTAATAAGAAAACACTCTTGATCATAAGTAACCAGATCTGACGATATATATTTTGTTGTCATGACAAGTAATCATACTTGCTACTAAGTAGACATCCATCATAATAAGTAATCAGATCTGATGATAAGTATTATTGTTATGATGACAAATAATCAGGCTTGATACTAGGTAGACATCCATCATACCACGTAATTAGATCTGATGATAAGTATATTGTTATGATGACAAATAATCAGGCTTGATCCTAGGTAAACATCCATCATAATAAATAATCAAATCTGATGTTAAGTATATTGTTATGTTGACAAATAATCAGGCTTGATACTAGGTAGACATCCATCATAATAAGTAATCAGGTCTGATGATACTTGTATTATTATGATGATAAATAATCAGGCTTGGTACTGAGTGGACATCCATCATAATAAGTCATCAGATCTCATGATACGTACATTGATATGATGATAAACTACCAAAATTGATATTAAGTAGACACCCATCATAATAAGTAACCCAATCTGATGGTAGCTACATCATTGTGATGACAATGGCCAGGCCTGGTAATAAATAGACGAGGGTGCTGATTATAAGTAACTTAATTTAATTGCTGATCCTTAACGTTAGCAATCAATTCAGTTCAGAAACTAGTTTTTTTTGCAGATGCAAACTTTCCTAAATTGTTAAATACATGTGACTAACTGTTGTTTTTCTAGCCGAATACGAGGTGGGTGCGCCGGTAGCCAACACCCCGTGCAGCTTTCTAGTGAAGGGTGCCGTGAAGCCCTCGGGGGTGATTCTATCACCGACATATCCGGGCGCGTATCCGAAAGCGCTCACTTGTTCGTACCAGTTCCTAGGCACCCCTGGACAGAGAGTCAGGCTTGAGTTCAGAGATTTCGATCTCTTCTTCGGTGGACCGCAGTGAGTAATTCCATTTTTTGCTATTGTGTGCCTTTTGTATGAACCCTTTCAGACTCTATAGACTTAATTTTTTTCAATTCCGTCAACTGAATGGATGACTTGTGGAGATGTGCAACACGTCAAGAAAGGGCCTGGATGATATTTAAAGACGAGTTTTTTCCAAAATATCCAATGAAATAAATTTTTTTAAGGGTTAACATGTTGAATATTTTCATTTTCGCCCACTCTGTAAATATTAAGTACCAGTTGTCTTCGTTTTTGTTCTTCTTCAAATTGCTTCTAATAAAGCTTTTCTTCGTGTTGTTTCTTGTTTTTCGATTGTTCTACTCCTGTTCCCAGTTCTTCCATTCAATGTTTTCCGATGAATTCTGTTTGCTGTGGGTCTTGATGATTAAAAGGTTGTCCCTTGTTCATATACTATATGTGTTAATTTTGCAGTTGTCCCTTCGATTATGTGAAGGTACACGACGGTCCGGACAACAGCTCAGCGGTGATAGGTACTTACTGCGGTCAGCAGCGCAACCTGGTGCTCTACTCCTCGGAGTCTTCTCTGCTAGTCACCTTCGTGACCCTTCCACGCACTGCCAATACTCAGAACAGAGGCTTTAAGGGCATCTTTGAGTTCTCCAACTCTTTTACCAAATTAGGTGAGTACCCTTGCAATTTAGAGCCATTAACGTCGCCATTTCTTCTTGGAAGCATAAAAGATCCAGCACTTAAGATCAGTCGAGTTGAATTAAAAATTAAAATGCCTGAATCTAAAATGTTCGTGGTTGAGATCATATTTATTGTGAGTTTAGGAAGTTGGGTGTTATTTAAGTTGAAATTAATTTTTTGGGGTTAAATCAAAATCTTGAAATTGTATCGAAATTTCGTTTATTAAAAACATCAACGTTAATAAAAAGAGAACTGTCCTAAATGAAAGATAATGATTTCAATGTTGTAAATATGACCAAAACTCAACATTAACTTAATTAGTTTGATGGTAGTTTATCCACTAATTAACGATGATAAATTGCACCCCCTAAACTAGTCCAATGTGCAGTCGTACGACAAGACTTAATAACAGGACACACCCATCGTCGAGCAAAGCCATCGATGTATTTCGTCCAAGGAATATAGCAAAAATAACTCAACTGAACGAGATTATGGTCGATTTGATATGCCACGAATGTTCACGTGGGATTTATGTGACTATGCGGAAGATTTACGTAGTTGTAAACGCGTGAGCCGCTCGTGTCGTTTGTGTTGAACAATTGGAGGTTTCGTCGATTTAACTGCCGAAGTGATCGAAGGAAATGGCTTTCCAATTAGGAAATAAGTGGTACAAATTGTGTAACGATGTAACGGGGATTTGTTCTGGATTTTCGCGAATTGTACGATACAAAAACCAGCGCAACTTAATGGATTCTAATTTAAGACATTTTAACGTCCATTACAGTGAGACAAATTATTTAATTGTAAATAATTTCGGAATTTTTGGAACAAGGAACAATGTTGCAGATTAGTAGCCAAGCACTTGTAGAAAGCTCATAATAATTCCTGCAATAAATGACGCTTTGAGTCGGTTTTATGGCAGGATCGCCATGTAATAAAAGTTTTGGTTGTGTTGACAGATGAGGATTATCAATATTTGTACCGTCCATGTATCTCCAACTAGTACATCTAACATCTGGATCGTTGTGTTATACCTTTGTCACAGATTCACCTCTAAGCATCGCCATTAATTTATTTAAATTTATATTCAATTGATTGCATCGACCAAAGGTGACCCCATTGATGTTTACGTATTTCCTTCTTGCAGATTTCATAAGTAAGAACGACGGTGTACACATCCGCGGGTCGGAGTGTGATCAGAAGATCCTGAGCAAGAAAGAATCCACCGGTTTCGTCTTCAGTCCGAACTACCCGTTCCCGTACATGCCGAAGCTCGTGTGCAGGTACTTCATCTACGGTATGCAGGACTCCCAGCATCTGGAGCGGGTCCGATTAGAGTTTTTGCGGTTCGAGATACCCAAAGGGCCTAAGGGAGAGTAAGTGGCAAATTTGGATAGTGAACATTTTTAAAAAATGATAATTAATAGTTTTGGTAATTTTGGCCCCTCAGCAAAATTACTGCAAATTATGAACGTGGATCTTTTCATCTAATAGCCGCATGTCCTACATTGTCAGTCTTACAAATCATTTTTTGGGGAAAGGTGGTAGTTTCTGTGCGCGACGCGAGCAGATTCGATCACTGTAGATGGCCGTCGTGCACACCGAGTGTGTCGTTGTTCTTAATAAAGTTATGATGGGTTGTATTTGGTTTGGTCGGGTTGGGTTGGGTCGGGTTGGGTACGGTTGGGTCGGGTTGGATTAGGTGGGGTTGTTACCAAATGTCATCTACTTATATATTACTACAATGTAGTCCAATTAAACAAAATATGCTAAAAAAATATTTTTTGGATGTATTTTGTTTAGGAAATAAAGTGGATGGTGTTTTGAAAAATTACCAATTATTTCAAAACAATTTGTGATGGGATTTCCCAAAAGTGTAGTAATTCAGTACATATGTCACGATGCAATATAAATTAGCTTACATATAAACTAGTGCATAATTATGTACATTATTTCATACATTAACTAGGTCGCTCAGGTGCGTCGGAATTAGGTCACTTTAATTATGAAAGGCTACATCAGCAGTAGTAAGAACTATTTAAAGATACGAAATATCAGTATAGATGGGTGTATCCTTGCGACTAACGAGTTGGTCAGTGGATATTCATCCTAACGGCGAAGAAACAGATAAGTAACCATGCTTCCGGATTGGCCCTGCTCATTTTACTTTCCACCCCAAGGAAAATTCTCAAAATAAATAATTAGATGTAATATTTTGCTAAAATTTGCAAATTGCCGAAATTATATATATGTGATAAATGTCTAAATTGACAGAATTGTAACAAATGCGATAAATTGGCTAAAAAGCCAACGATACACAAAATTAAAAAAAATTGCTTAAAATTAAAGAATAAATAAATTATGATGTGTTTTAAATTTTTATCGAGTTATCCTCTTTATAAAAATTCAGTTAAAAAAGAAATAAAGTGTTTCAGTTTTTAAAATTTTGTTAATGTTTTCTGTTGATAGGCTCTATATATCTCATAAGCATTGCATTTGAAAAAAAATGTAAAACTAAAAATGAGCTTTCTGACAGGAAAAATAGGAATAACTTCTCAATCTAGTTAAAAAAACAGTACATAATGAACCTTTACTTCTTCGACTCATAAAATTGTTTAATGTTGAAATAATCTCGAGAAGTGTATTCCAATTTTTTTTAACATACAAGTTCTCTAGACTATTACAATATTGTCATATTAAAAACAAGAAATATAAAACAATTTTGTGAATGATTATTTTTGTAAATTCGCGAAGTATGTGGAAAGCCTGGGCTTGCAGTGAGTTATAAAAGTACAGCCATATCTTTCATTCTCCCATTAAAAAAATAATAAGTAAATAAATCGGTAAAACTTGACAACCATTAGAGAAAAAATTGCCTCCAAAATATTGCCAAAAGAAACACAGTAAATCCTACCAAATGCCCAATCGGACTTCAGTTTGTGCAACTTGTAGCAGCTGGATAGTGAACTCAACTAGAAAACTTAATCTGACTACAAATTCAAACTACAGTCGACAGCAAAAGTAAACGTAAACGCAAATCAAATTTTAAAAAAATCACTCAATTTTATTTCTCATTGATCTCAATACAAACAGGAGCTAAACCCACCATAATCAGCCGAAACGCAAGTTCCATAAAATCCAATAGCCAATAAGTGAATTATTTCCTCATAAATCGTAGATTAACCATAAACCCAAATCATTTAACCACAACATATAAGGTACATATTTTTTTTATTCTCCTTCTATATTTCGATTCTTATTCCCATTTTAAACTTAAGAGTCTGTTGGGTTTCGTTGCATTTATTCAATTAAACGACATAAATGTGATTGGGTTTTGATTGGGTTTCACTATGGGTTCAGTATAGGTCTGGCATACGCTGGATTCGACGAGATTGCATTTCACCGATACAATGCTACATACATGGCCCAACGTTTAATTTTACAAAACTCTCAATAATGAAAAAAATTGGCTGAAATATTAAAATAAAGAAAATTCAACAATGATCGAAAAAATTGTCAAATTACGAAGTGAAAAATTGTAAATGACAGACAACATTTTCTAAAATTTAAAAATAGCAAGATACCAGATATGCAAGCGACAAAATTTTATAAAAGTGGACAAATCATGAAATTAAATTAATTAAAACCTTCAAGTAAAATAAATCATATTGTTATAAACATAAACAATTTTTTTTCCGCATTGCACATTTGATTGAAAGTACAAAGAAAAAAATTACTTTACCTAATGTTTCGTTTGCGATACAATAATCCGGAGTTAATTTGACTTTTCTACAATCACCATTTTCAAGAAATTAAAATCCATAATCATTCAAAGATACATGAACATCAAAGATGATTTTTCATCTTCTAATTATCCCTCCCCCTATATCCCATTTCCCATTCACTTCCTCCATTTATCTCAGACTCACGACAAATTATACATCGCATCATATAATTTATATCACCATTTTGAACAGCTTCATGTTATTTATACTTGCTTTATTAGCATAATTATTAATGATTTGGGCGAACGCCCTCTTTAGATACCTGGTAACAAATTTTATTGATTTGTTTCTCTTAGATTATTCACATGTGCTCTTTATTAAGCTATTGCAGACCACCATAATGATTTCCCACTTGCCCATTTTTCAAGACGCCTTAGACATTCTATTAAACCAGACCACACCCTTTCATTTCTTTAATAAATTCAGTGAACTTCCCCCTTCGCCCACTTGCTAGGTATTTTATTAGAACACTTTCAATTTCAGTTATTTGCCCATGTCATCAACTATTTAAAGATGTTCTTTCCCCTCGACAATTTGTCAACCCTTCGTACCATTGTCACTTTCCTAGACCAGTAACCAGTAGACCATAATGAACTGCGAAACGAATCAGACTACGACAATTCTACCGGAGACTGAAAACAATATTCACAATAACTGAATAGCAAATACAAAGACAAGTTTAATGGTCAAATATTTCAGAACGAGTTGAACTTAAAAAAAACACTACAAAAATAATTAAATGTACAAAAATTAAATTAATAAAGTTGAGATAATAATAGAAATAAGGACGAAAAATATGAAAATCCATAAAAATCATAAATGAATTAAACTTAAATTTAAAAAAGAGTATTGAAAAATATGAAAATTCATGAAATACTAAAAAAAATTATAAAAAATTCACATAACGACGAATTATATGAACCAAGTCTTAAATCCCCGTAACTTCGAATCCATTACGCATTTAAACGCTCGGATGTGCCAAGGGCGTAATGCACGATGAGATACGCGCCGATGTATTCGCCTTCGGCACTCCGGGGGTTAATATGGCCGAGGGTGCTTCCGTTCGTACTCGACGTTACGTGTGAACGTACGTGTTCCGTTGTTTAAAAACTGGGACGAATTCGATGGGGTGAGGCGCGCCCCGTATCGAAACGTGGGCTGGGCGAGAAGCACTTGACCCAGATGGAGCCGAACGAATGACAAAAGACTCCGCGAATGTGGCCATGTGGTGTTTTGATTTTCGTGGCCTTATCGCTCAATTAATTTATAATTTTTCTTGCAGCTGCTCGGACGGTTATTTGAAAATCTACCTGAAGGGGCAGGAGACGACCGATTCGTACGATAAGTTCGACTACGAAATGTGCGGCGACGAGAGCAAGCCGGCTGTGGTCGTATCGGACGGTCCTCGCCTGGTCATGGTCTTCAGCAGTGGGGAGCTTATGGGTCGCGGTTTCAAAGCGAACTACACGTTCGAGACGGGTAAGCAAAAATCCGAACCGAACGTAACACACCCAATTAGTGGTGAGGTGCACGAAGTTGGTTAAACATAATTAAATTGGAAGCAAAATTATAGTTCGCGACACAAACTTTATCGTTTGTCGAATTACACGCATGACTTGTTAACGTGCCCTTTGATATATTTGAAGTGCTGCCTAAACGGTCGACTGTCTCAATAAAAAACATACGTTAACGTGCTCCGTGATATGTTACACGAGACCTTTTATGGTGAGCCATAAATGTGATTTTATGTTTTTTTTTAGAATATCGGATTCCGGGGACGGCGGCTCCGGACGGCACCTGCGCGTTCACATACCGAAGCACCAGCAAGAAAAGGGGGGATTTCAACTCGCCCCGATATCCTTCCAATTACCCCAGTGATACCAACTGTACATACATGTTTGTGGCAACGCCGAACGAACAAGTCACACTGGTTTTCGATAACTTTAAGGTCCGCGCCGACTCGGCCAATTCTACCATTGGCTCCTATGGGTGAATATTCATGAATTATTGGTCAGATTCTCGATACTATTATTTTTATTATCGTCGTTGTGATGCAGAGTTAATTTAATCGGGGACCTCAACGTTACATCGTTGAGTCGCGGTGACAACATTCTTTGTTTTTAAGATGGGTAAACAATTTTATTCACATACGTTTTCGTCTGCAGAGCTACAATTTGTCAAGAGGACTGGCTGGAGATCTTCAACGTATACAGGGACGGCACGGAAAAAGTCGTGGGTCGCTTCTGCGGCATGACGGCTCCCGGCCCCATCGAGTCGAATCGCGGCGCCATCGGGCTCAAGCTGCTGCTGCACGCCGATTCGGAGGGCGTCTACAGCGGCTTCAAGGCGCGCTACAACTTCGAAACGGCGAAGTCGATATTCGGAGACTGCGGCGGCAACGTGAGCAGCCTGGACTACGGCGTCATATCGAGTCCGAACTTCCCCGACAACTACGACGGTCCGAGTCGCGGCCTCGCTTCGAAGACGTGCAACTGGTACATCAACGTGCGGCCCAAGTACAAGATCCTCTTGGACTTCGAAAGGTTCGCCGTCGAGGGTGAACCAGTCGGTATGTTTGGACGTCGGGAGTGAAAGCGACGCTTACGCTGGCGTTTCAGGTCGCGGGTGCCCAGCGGCGGTCCTGCGCCTGTGGACCAATCTGGCGAGCTCGCCCGTCGAACTCTGCGGCGAGAAGGGCTCGTCGGAGAAGCTGCAGTACGTCTCCGACTCGAACGCGATTCGATTTAGGTGGGGGGTGAACTGGATATCGGGTGAATTGTAATTGTGTTTTATTGCAGTTTTATAACGGCCGATAAGGCGGTCGGTGCACAGGGTTTCAGGGCGGTTTGGACGGAGGTCCAGGAGGGTCCGAGTTGCGACGAATTCCAGTGCTTGAAGAGCGGATTTTGCATACCGAGCAAGCTGCGGTGCAACCTCGTCAACAACTGCGGTGCTGAAGACAATTCAGACGAAGCCGACTGTGAGTGACACAATGGTTACTATTACAACAATATATCTATTAATAACGAAATTTGCATTATAAGCAAAATTATGTCTTTTATGTACATTGTTTTTATATTTCTTAGACGTACTTGTCGTTGCTGAGCCAGTAGATTCATTTTGCACGAGTATCTTATTTTCGTATTTTGATTTGAACAAGGTTTACACTTTTTAAAGAACCAAACCAACGGTTCCACATTGCCATTGGTGGTTCCAAACCATTTTATTTATAAATAATTTACAACATAGAGTGATCATTAATGATTTACTATGTCACTTTATAGATGTGGTCGAGACAGCCGTCTATGTTGAGGTTGAGCATTACTGTAACCTGACTTCCCGACACTTGTATCAAACTTCGTTCAGCACATACTGAAATGCGATATGTTGGCAACTTTTTAAGGTTGAGTCAATCAAACGTATCTATCTGTCTATCAACAGTTAGCCTTCATTGAACACTTATTGATTACATTGATTTACATCAGACACAAAAAATAAAAATTGAGTCTTTCACGGTGGCAGACTAGATACGTTATCAGCAGTTTTGGACGAAGAATCAATGCGTCCTAGTGTGCTAGTTTTCATGAATTGTGTAACAACGCCATGTTCTAGTTCAGTATATTGTTGGAATTTCTTATCGTTTACTGAACTCACTACATTTTTTTGCAACATTTTTCAAATTTTACGAATATTTTATTATTATTTCTTTACATTTTCCCAATTTTTCAAATTTGTTAAAATATTTTCAACATTTTATACAAATAATTCGCAATCGAATAAGTTCGAATCCTATTTTATCCAATAGGTGACCACTATTTTAATGACAGATTCGAACTTTAGAGTAACATTAAAAGAATAACAGGGAACTGTGAAGGAATTATAAACAAGCGAAACAAGACCAGCAAAAAATAAAGAAATGAATTTTCGAACATTAAACCATTATAAATGGTAGTGAAATAATAGCAAAGATTTTTGGTTGTATTATAAAATTGTCTAAAAATTAAAATGACAAGTAATACAAAGGAAAAAATAAGCAATTTAAAACGAAATTAAAAAATTATATATGAACAAGCGACGAAATAAACAAGAAAGGGAATAACATAAAAATAGCAAAAAGTAAACAGGACATAAACAAAGTAAAGAAAATGTAAATCAATTGACTAAAATCTCAAAAACAAGTCATCTATGCAAAACAAACCTGAATAATAAAAAAACAAATCAAAAAAGCTAACAATTATAATAAAATCCAATCAAATGAAAATTTTACCAATGCAACAAAATAAAGATCAAAGCAAAAATTAGGGAAAGTGGAAGCAAATAAAAATAAGTAAAATGAACGAAAATGAAAATAGATAAATTAGCTCATGATTAAGGGAAAGTGTAGTTTGTAGTATGCTCATGGCAAACTCATAATCTCAGTTGAAATAGCTTTACGATACCCCATTCCATATGGTCAACTGCATTGATTCGTTTTCGATACAGTTGTCAACATATTTATTGACTTCATTCATTACAAGGTTTCTGAGTCAATGAGCTTAGTATAAAGGCAAGCTCTTTAAATATTGTGGTATGATGAGTAATCTGAGTGGCTCTTCACTGGAATTGTCCTCACCACTCCATCACAGATCACATGTGTAGGTTCAGGCCCTAACAGTTGTTTCTTAGTAGAAAATCACCTGCGATGTTATCACTCCTGGTACCATGAGGAAGAGAGGGAGAAACACCACCAGTATTTCTCTGTCTTCCATACCAACTCGTTTCTAGAATCTTTTCCTTTCCCTCCTTCTTCATTTGATCTACTCCATTGCAATCAATTTCTTTTAACCAAAACTATTTTTTATTCCTCAAATAACCATTGCACAATAAATTTTATTTCGCGCATCGATTTGTGTGGCTACAAAGCTCTTATTCAAGTCCAGGTTGCTCTCTCGTTTGTTTGCTTCTTGCATCAATTATTTGTTGTTGCCTTAATTTCATCCATTAGTTTCCATTGGTTCCTATTTATTAGAATTAATTATGCCGTTTCAAAAGGATTACCAAAGGTGTAGAGGCTTTTAATTTTGGTCTTCGTTTTGTATTATTTAATAGTACTTTGGAGACAATTGATGTCGTATGCTTTTGTACGTTTTGCCCCAATTTTGTTTCACAAATAACTTTCGTCTGTACATCCTGACCAAACTTATTGGTTTTGAGTAGTATAACCTTAATGCATTGGAATTTTGCTGGTTCCCATGATGTTAATTTTGCATTAGTGCGTAACAGTGTTTGTCTCTCTTCCTCATCCAAACTAGATATTGTTTAAAATCATTTCCCTTTTCCATCTTCGTTTCATATACTCCTTTCCACCCAGTTCTTCTATCCATTCTTTTTGTGTAAAGTTTTTTATTCCTCTTCACGTCGTTACCATGTTGAAGTATTCGATATTTTCGTCGATTTCCAACTTACTATCCTTTTATTGTGGCCACTTGATTTTTCTTCTTATAATTTGGTTTATGGTTTTTTTGTCTACTCAGTAAATTTGCAACATAAACCCAATCCAATCCAAAACTAACGAACCCAACTCAACTGCGGCATAATTGAAAGAAAAATTATGAAGAACGGCAAAATTTAACAGAAATTGTTATAAAATAAATAAAAAATAGGTTAAGTAACCGAAATGGAATATAAGAAGTAAATCTTTTTACCTTGCTATTGTCTTGTGAAACCGTGTGCTTTATTATTCGCAAAAAAGAAAAACATAGTGGATTTCATGATAAGGAAGGCAATCGAACGAGATATCCTCAGGGATCTGGTGATAAATTGGATTTTCGTTGAGAACAATGACAGGTGGTAGATTCCGGTTCATTTAATTTGGGATACGTCGTGTTTAAGACCACGACGTGAACGATAAATCGATAACGCCCCACACACCGTTGTAGTTTTCGTTTTAGATTATTTTAGTTTGCGAATAAAACCATAACTTTTAATATTTTTAGCTTAAGTTACGTTGTGTTTAGATTGTTGTGGCGATATTTTCTAGTTGTAACTTGATAGGGGTAGATTTGCGTCTAAGTGATATATCAAGTAAATGTTTGTTATCGATTATTTATATGCATTTATGATGAATATAATTGAGGGCTGATCAGCAAATCTGCTCCTGCACTTTGCTAACTGATGATATTTTCTGTGGGCGAGGTGCAATGTCCCATCAGAGACTATCCTCGGCGTGCTAGTTTACATGAAATATATTCTTAGTGTTGTCGACTTGTAATTAGCCGCGTGGAGCTAATTTCGGAGTGAAATCCAAGTCAAATTAACTTGGATTTTACCCCTTGATGTGTCCATCAAATAGTTGATGAAGACGTAAGTGGTGTTTTATTCTGGAGCGGCTGGTGGCAGGATTTGTATGTCTGCAGGTGGGTCGAGGGCGCCACTGCTGACAGCGTGCCCGTCCCTCCTGCTCCTGCCACCGCTGTTCTTGGTGGCGCTGCTGGCGTGATGCCATCCGACACAGCATGCTACTACCCTCACGTTCACGTGAGTCTTTCTCTTATCTTTCTTTCATTCACTCTTCATTTCGTCGCACGCTTGTTACGTTTTGGTTTCGTACCATCGGTTATCATTGCATTTCACGGGTATCATTTGTGCTTGGTTTTAGTTGCCGCTATTTGCTCCATATTCGAATTAGTCGGACGGGTTTCGGCGCGACTAAGTCGGGCTGGTTAATGTGTGTTTTGTGCAATAGGCAAGGTGGAGGCGCCCAAGGCGGACCACACGGTGCTGATAGCCTGCGCGGTGGCCGCCATCGTCGCGTTGCTGCTGACGCTATGCGTCCTGTGCCACCGGAAGCGGCGCCGACGTCGTCGCGCCCTGCACCGCCCCTTCCAGCTTCCCGTCCCTTCGGGGTCGTCGCGACGACAGCCCCAGCACGTCTGCGAGGAGCTCGGTGAACGTTTCGCGAGCGTCGACAGTGTCTGATGTTGGCTGTTTTCCCTACGTTGTCGTTTTTACCGCCGCCAGCGATACACGCCGTTCAACACAAGCTCGAACGCGCTCACCTGACGACCGTTCATTCTTTCGGCCTACCGACGACGATAAAGTTGGCATCATCAAGTTCATGTTCGTGTTAATTACGTGACCGGTCACGACTGACGGTCTTATCCCACTTGTCGATGGGATTTCGAAGGTTATAAGCCCTGGGAGGTTAGACTCCTAATATTTTTTCTATATTGAACTTTATTAACTCAAAGTTCATCTCCCAAACAATACTGTACTAATTTTGCAGGTAATGGTTTTGAGTGCCTCTTTAATAAATTTAAGTTGTCTCAACTCGAAATACATTTTTGCTTTAAACTTTGAGCCAAGTTTTGATATTTCTTGCCTGATTTGTGCCCGCCCTCGATCCCAAGTTTGTTCCTATTGCAAGTTACTTTCATTACATTGGATAGATGTCAATAGAAACCCATTGGTCCCTGTTTCTTATTTCCTCGTCACACTGTTTTTTTTTTTTGTTCCATTTCTATTATAGCATTTTCTCTATTCTTTTTCCAATTTCATTCCTCATATAGTCTTTACATTTTTATCTCATCTCATATTGTTTCAAACTATATACTTTGTTCTTCGAACGTTCAGCTGATAAATCATTTATTTTCTTAACCCAACCCAACCCTACCCAATCTAACTTTTCAAGTTTCGCCTCTGGGTATCGATGTGTGTGTTGGCTCTTGTGCAAGTGCATGTTGAAGTCTAATTTGGTTCCTCTAATTTTTAAACTTCAGTAACAACTGGTGTTGTTATTTATTGAAATCTGTTTAGATTCGGTAATTTCCCTGTTTATTAGATTTAAATATACGACCTGTCCTCATATACTTATCTGGAAATCTGCGAAAGGTATAGATTTGTCTTAATCTCTTTTTGTTTTTCTGACAATTTTTTGGTTGGATCCAGTCCCTTCAAGTGATGGTTGTTTTCCAATTTTCTGCCCGAACTATTTTGCCATATCCCCTTTAGCCCTTTGATTACTTTCATCCTGATTGTGTGCCCAAACGACGTAAATTGTTGGCCTACATTTTATTTTAGTCCAACCCAACTTTAGTAAGCAAGTTGAATCCCCACGACCAAGAAAGTTTGCAACTGATTTTGAGCACTACCTTAATACATTCTTATTGCTGCAACCCAACCCAACCCATCCCAACATTTTATTCCTGGCATCGATTAAAGTCTAATTTCGAGCTCGATTAAAATGTCTTTTCGTGCTCTCTCCTAATTTTCTTTTAATTTATTTCCTTAGTTATTTGCTCCACCCCTTCAGCCCTAAGTTATAGTGTTGTTGCCATTTGCTATAATTGCAAATTATTTCCTGCAATCCATCTTAGTTATTAATGCAATTTACCCTTCAGCTGACGAACCTTTGATTTTTTCACTTCCAATTGAACTATTTCTTTTATAGTCTTCATGGTTACAAGGTATTCCTAGATCTATGCTTTCTTTTTGCCTATCCCAATGTCCGATTTCAATTGGGTTTGAGTACCACCTCGATAGATGTGAATTGGACCAACCCAACTCAACTTTACAATGTTGTACACCCGACGTCGATTTGCGTGTTGACGATAAGTCTCTTCAGCTGTTCAGCTGTCGAATTTCAGGTCTCATTCATTTTCTCATGATTTTTTAATTTTTTTGCCCAAATTATTTGCAATTAATGCAATTTGTTTCAGTATACCTGTTAGGTTCCAATGATTATTTACGCGAGCTTCAAAAGAAGGCACCAAACTTTATTTATTTATTTATACAATTAGTTCTACCAAAGGCGTAGATTCTCTTAATCTACCTTCACCATGTTTATACGCCCAAACAATATAAGTTGCTGCTCTTTGTAATTTCCCGTAGTTTTCTTCTATTTTTCATTTTACTTCGTTCCAACGAAACAAGTTGGGTTGGGTTGGGTTGGGTTCATTCGATTCTTTCGCCGCCGACTCAAAGTTCAAAATCAAATTTCGACGATCAAACGAAGCTGTACAAATTTTGGCTAATTGTCATTAGACACATTCTTAATAAATTGGATTCGCTCTAACTTAAGACAGTATAACGTATTAAATGTTTAATACCTTTGTGTACCTTTGTGTACCTTTCCTCCTCATTTTTTACTCTTTGTCTTGACTTTGTCTCTATTCCAACTTCCATTTTTAACTTAGTGCCACATATTCTTTGACTTTGACGTTCGATTAAAGTTATTTTGCCATGGATTAGGAACGTCTATAGGCAGATTCAAATATTGACACTTTTTACAATTTTTTTTAAAGATATTTTGTCGAGACGTCAAGTCATACTTCCAACTCAATCCGGTGATAAGAATAACGACACAAAGTTATCCCCATTTTCATACCAGACCACAAATGCAATCTGCTGAAAACAGAGTGAACGATAGTTGTTATGCGATTTGTTAAACGACACGAAGTGATTTTTTAAAGCACATCGATTTATATGAACGCATCCATTGCTTTGTTTTAAATGACCCGTCGCATCGCACAGCAACTAGCGTTCACTCTATTTCATCGCTTAAGATATATTATTACTTTCCATTGGACTTTTTTTGCAGTTTGCATCAAAATATTATCTTTAGCCTTCCTGAACCTCAAAAAGCCAACCGATTTGAATTTTAACCAATTTTCCACGACTCGTAACCTTCCGACATCGCTCGTCGAGCGGGATAACGCAGTTACCTGTAAATTTGTAGATGCACACGTTCTCTCTCACAAACACATACGCACACACATTCATGTTTAAGTAACGATAGACTCGACTTCCGACCCTCGCGTCTTTACACAGCCGTAATTCGATTTCGCCAACTTCGACAGCTCGAATCTCCCATTGTAGTCGCTGAAATGTCGACGTCGTTTACTTTTATTTTCAGTTACGTACATACGAGGCTTTCATTATCGTGTAGTATTTGCCAATTTTGTGCGCAAATATTTCTCACAAAATACGCCTTGTATGATTAATTTGTTGTAGCTTGGATTTGAACGGTATTTTGTTTCAAAATATTTGAGTTCAAAGATCAAAATGTTACGTTCGTGTATCGGTGTCGAGTGTTGGAAGTGAGTCAACGCAGTTGGGACAATCATTTAAAAAAATCAGTATTGCTGACGGCGGTGTTGGTGTTCAAAATCTACCTCGACAACTCGTGGAATACGAAAAATCAGTCACAAAGACACCGCAGTGAAAGTAAAAAAAGGCGCAACCGAAAATATTTTTTAACAATGTCGAGATCAACAATAATAGCTAATAAAACACGGTTACGACCTCGATTCCAATAAGAGTATAAATGTTAGTGCGATGTATACGCGACTGTAGAGTTTACCCGTTAAAAACGAACAAATCGAGCGCAGCTGGTGAACAACAAACGACACGAGCGTAATCATATAAACAATCGAAACTGTATGCAAAATAGCAGACGTCTAAACCAGGTTCATTAATTTAGTAATAAAAGTATTGTTCGTGTACCTACATCACCAGTCGTTTAGAACGTCGACCGTTCTTTGTTTTTTAAAATCACCGATTTGTATACATAATGCAATAACACTTTTTTGCACTTGGCACAATTTTCGCGAGAGACACCGCAACAAATGTGTTTGCTATCGTATAGACTGTAATTGCGATTTGGTCCAGTGGCAATTGTACCAAATCGTAATTATACCAAATGTGAATTAGGTTAAATGATGATGATGGTTGATATTCATGGTAATTAGCACATTTGGAGCGAAACTCTCGACGTTCAGCAAAAAATGAATTAAAACAAACAAGAAAAACACAATACAGGTGCTGTAGATTTTATTTTTTACAACGAATAACCATCTTCCTGGACGCAGAATTGAACACCAGCGTAGTTATTATTTAAAACGGTGACAGTGGAGTTTTAAGGAGAGCCTACATCATCAACTGCCGTGTATTAAAATAACGTCTTTTTCATGCAGATACTTTTCCTGCGCCA
This sequence comes from Geotrupes spiniger, assembly GCA_959613385.1. NCBI lineage: Eukaryota > Metazoa > Arthropoda > Insecta > Coleoptera > Geotrupidae > Geotrupes > Geotrupes spiniger. The sequence goes on from OY390737.1 coordinate 13,980,574, forward strand.
TTGTTCTAATGTTGTTACTTATATATTAAGGAAAAAAAAATGACTCAGCGCGTCATTTTGTGGAAGAAATCTACGAAAAAAAAACACACACACAGACATTCACTAGTTCGAAGAATGTGGGTACTTTGTTTAATATGTCTTTCCAAAGAAAAAACCAATACTTTAATGTAGCTATGTATTGTATTGTATTATCTAATATGCTCAGTTAAATTGGTTCTGACTCTGATTTTATTTGGGGTAGTTGATTTTGCTTTTCTTCGTTGAAATTGATTTATTATACTATTAATAATTTTTGTTCCAACCTATTTTAAAGAACGCATTGATTGTTTCGTAGTGTTCTTTTATTGTTAGAGTTTCGTTGAGAATCGTATTATTGGGCTTCCTATTGACACAAGTCTCGTGTATCCAGACTATTATAAGTGCATGCTGCTGCACACACACTACACTACAACGATTTATGGAAGTCACTGATGATTTAACTGAGTATAAATGTATTACAGCTTCCACTATGGTACACTAGTTAATAAACGAAATGGTCCTAACTAATCATTGCGGAACACCTCTTCGTCATTTTTTTTTAATTAGTTGAATTATTTTAATTTTTTTTTGTTTAAATTTTATTAACGACTAAAAAAATTAATTTGGAAGTTATTTAGTACCATGGTGGCGGCTCGAAGAAAAAGTGTTAAATGTAAACGATGTAATCTCCATATTGTGTTATAAATGGCACTGCAGAAACGTTGTTTAACATAAATAGTAAAAAAATAGTCTCGAGGCTGATAAACTAATGATTGTAAAAATATGTGTAAATTAAAAATTAAAAAAAATATATAAATGTTGGACGTGTGCAATGGCTCGGCGACGTTTCCCGTTATCGGTGAAAATTGCGCCAACGATGTTTAATTGCAATTTATGCTGGAATTTAAAAAAAAAAAACAAGAAACACCAAGAGGTTATTTTTTTGGTGATCGCTGAGTCATTGCACGTTTTCACCGCGAACTAAAATATGTACTTTAGGATAGCTTTTAAAAATTATCCTAATAAACTGCAACGTTGTCGATTTGCCCTTTTTTCCAGTTGTTACGCGGACGTACTGTGGTGAAACTGTACCAATTATGATGTTTTAGATTTTTTATTTATTAAAAAATTATGTAATTATTTATAATAAGTAATAAGTTTTTTAATTGTTATATTTTTAATCATAAAAATGTCATTTCGTGGGGTAGATTAAATTTTAATTTATTATTAATTTTAATTGGTAAACGTGAATAAATGAGATGTGTAAAATTATTATTATTTTAATTTGTATCTAATGATCTGAGAATCTATGTGACCCAACACAACCCAAACCAAACCAAATCAAACCAAACCAAACCAAACCAAACCAAACCAAACCAAACCAAACCAAACCAAACCAAACCAAACCAAACCAAACCAAACCAAACCAAACCAAATCAAACCAAACCAAACCAAACTAAACGAAACCAAACCAACCCAAACCCAACCCAACCCAACCCAACCCAACCCAACCCTATCCAACTCAAACCAAACCAATCCAACCTAACTCAACTCATTTGGTCTCAACGCATTTTGTCAAGATAAAAAATGTATTAAAAAAACACGACCAGTTGTTAAAAAAATATAAAATTGGCATTACTTTAAAAATCATTTCTGACTGATTTAATTATTTTACGAAAACTGGGTGCATTTTTGTAACACCATGACGAAGTGCAATAAAAATGCAATTGGTGTAACTTGCGTTTAAATTGGTTGCCAAGATTTTAAGATCATTAGACGATTAGAGGCAAATTAATTTTTAATTTTACAGATTTTTCTTTCGATAAAAGATTTTGTTCAAGGAGTGTTTATATACATTGATCAACAATCAACAGTAAATGATTATAATTCTTAACTGTCCTAACAGCCTTAACATTTTTTCAAATTCTGAAAAATTTTATGGATTCGAACATTATCTGATATAGTTTTTTGAATCGATGACACAATTAATTTGCATTAAATATTTTTTTGGCTACTACATGTATAATGCGACAACCGTTTAAACTAATGAGATTATTTATTTTCATTAATTACTAAAGATGCATAAACATTTCTCAATTAAAAACTTGTGTACCAAGAAAGTATGTGTAGTAATAATCTAAGCAGCCAATTTGAACAAAACTTACACCATCGATGGCTTTTTTATTGTGCATTGACAAGACATAATTTTATTGCAAACACTAGTTTTCGTAAGAAATGCAAAATAGGAGCTCTATATAAAATTATTTGCTGCTTTTTTCTAAATAATTTTACAACAATTTGAAGCATTTTTAACAAAATAACGCTAACATAAAAAGCTACCGATTAGTGTAAAGTACCTTCTTTGATTCTGAAATCAATTGGTAACTAAAAAAAAATAAACTTATTAATTATTAATAATTTTATTAATTATCTTCGGACCAATTAATTCCGACGTTTCATGTTTATTAATTAAAATGAATTAAACGTGACTGTAATTTTCTAACAACATTAAAGACATTGTCACCCATTTAATTAATTAATTCATTATTTTGTCATTTTTTTAATTTTATTAAAAATGTGTGATAGCTAATCGTCATAATATGAATTTAGAAAAATTGTGCATTAAAATTTTGATATTTCCTGCAATTGGGATATTGATTGGCGTCACACCAATAAAATAAAATATTAAAATCTATTTTGATTTATATGACTTTTACTTTTTTACAATTAAAGAATGTTTCGAAACTTCGCCCATTTAAAATAAATTTGCAGTAATTTGTTTGACTGTTACGTTTGTATTGATAAAAGTATTTACTGTGATTATAACATTTGTAAGTCAGATCGAAAAAAAATATTTATTCATGAAATGAACAGTTCGCTGTATTAGCAGTTTAAAAAGGTGATTAAATGTACCTATTTTTCATTCACTTATTAATAATTTATTAGGAATTCTAGTGTAATATTTTTTCAAATTGTTTTTTTCTAATATTTTTAAAAAATCATATAACAACAAGATTTACGTCATGACAAAGTACAATAAAAGAGCTATCGATTAGTATATGCTGGGATTAAATTGGTCTCCCAACTTCCCAGACTACTAGACAATTAGGTACGAAATAATTTTATTTAACTTTACAGATTTTTCTTCTGACAAACCGCTTTCATTAATGAGTCGTTTTTCAAGTTGAACATTAAGATACCATGATTATTTTTTTCACCGGTCTTGATGACGTCTATTTTCGATTTCTTTGCAAATTTGTATTCGCATGCAGCTGTCTATTGATTTGGGAATTTCGGCCATCAATTTAAACGCAACCTTCACCGGTAGCTCTTTTATTGCAGTTTGTCACGAAATAATTTTTTTTTGCAAAAACGAATTTTCGTGAAGTAGACACTCGAATTAAGTCATTCAATATTTTCCTCAATGTTTGAGGAACACATTATTACAACAACATTTATCTCAGTACAATTGCAATAAAATCCGTCGATTCGTGCACGTTGGGTCGCCCAACTTCTCAGATTACTAGATAATTAAATACGAAATCATTTTATTTACTTTTACAGATTTTTCTTCAGAAAAATATTTTAATTAATGAGTTTAATAATTAGAAACTTGACACATTATACTAACAACATTTATGTTCGTTATGATTGCTGTAGGTTATATTTAAATTGGTGGCCTATATTCTGAGATTATTAGACATTAGTAAACAATTAAAATCTAACAATCTTAATGTCATTGCACCTAAATATACACAAGACAATTAGCTACAAATAGTAGTGCATTAATTTTTTCCTTTGGATTTTATCTAAGAAGCATTTATTTATCATTAATTCATCATCAAGTTTAATTTTTTAAAGAAGTAAGTTTCATTTACATCTAATTGCCTATTGATCTCAGAATTTATGTCACCAATTTTAACGCCACTAATACCAATCAAGTTTATCCAGTATACTTTGCCATGACATAAATTTTATTGCTAAAAAAAAGGTAAATAAAATATGAAATAAACACTACACTTGAAGTGATTTACTGTTAATGTTTTCATAAATATGCAAACTGTAACAAGAAAATTTATGGGCAGTTAGATACGTATTAACACTTACCAGTCTTAATGACGTATCTAAAAAATATAAAAAAAAATTATTCGTAATAGCTACATTTGCTTAGATTTCACAAATTATTGTTTAAAATACCTTGAATTTAAAATTATTTTATTTATTTTTTAAATTGCATTTAAAAATAGTTTAATTTGTACCAACCACAGTACGTTTAGTTAATGGAAAACAATGTAGTGAGTTTAATTGGATGCAGTAGCAAACGCACTGCGAATTGGTCGAAGGCCAACATATTGTTAATTAGGATAAAACATTATTTTTAAACAATATCCACTCGCGATAGATATTTATATAATGTATGTAATCATACATAATATGCAGTTGTGCAGTAGTGACGATGTTAGATTTTTAGTCACTATCATTTAGATATATACGATACCAACTGTTGGGAATATTCAGTTACATTTCCTTACAATTTCGTGGCAGATAACAAACGTTTTAACCCCCCCCCCCCATTAATTTATTTGTTTCCGGATAAATATGAACCTCCAACCGTGTTATTATTTACTTTGCCATGGTGTTTTGGGTCACTCGCGCCAATTATATTATTTTATTATATTATATTCTTTGCCATTCAGGAAATGTGATATTTGGGTAATAATATTCCTTACGGTTGGTAACACGAGCACCAAGCGGCTTCCATACTATCAACACGTGCAACTGCGTCCGACGCACTTTGTTAACGACTATCAAAAATCGGTTCTAGTGAGAGACGAGGAGCTCACTCCCCCAACCCAAAACTATGTAATAACGCCCGCCCCCCTTCGAAAACAAAAAAAAAACGACATCGCAAAAGAGCCACGCAGTCATGGAAAAACTTGTCACCCACACGATAAACCAAAAATCAAACCACCCGAGATGAAAGCGCCCCCCATTTTGTATTTGATTTTTTTACATATGAAAAGCAATGGATATATAATATACCGTACGTATAGTTATTATACATATAGTGTTAGCGTTCTTACATATTTTTGGCGTCCGGCGGGGGGGACGCGGGCGCCCGACTGACGGATTTTTGTTCAGCCGGAAGCGGGCGCCGCGGCTCCGCCGCCGGACAAAAAATATATAAAAAAATGTATTTAAGAAATACATATGATTGTATTTTGAATTTTCATCTTCATCAATATGTTATTTGTTAACCTAAAGCTCTTACGTACTGTTAAGATAATGATGGTCGCGAATTGTAATATATTGTATCAAAATGCTCACAGCGACTAGAAAAGATTAAATAAAGTGTACTCCACTGTAGAATGTTGTTTTATTTCTGGCCGATGCACGACTTTGTTCGATTTAGTTGTAGGATTGCTTATAATAAATGTTCAGTGCATATGTATGCACAATTAACATCGTATAGTAACTGTAAACAAATATTCTAGATTTAATTTTTGAGCTTTATTGCTTGATTTTGTGTAATTTGTGTAATTGGTTGGTGGCTGCGCTGTGCATCCTGTCAATCTTTTTGATCAGAATCAGTTGTAATTGGAGATGCATCTCCATAAAACTGAATAGCAGAATTAAAATAAATAATAAAAAAAGGGTTTGTTAAGGCATCAAAAATTTAAAAATTAATTAATTACAAGTCTACAAAAATTATGAAACATCAAAAATAAAATACCATAAAGATTGTTAGATAACAAATCAATCGTAAGAACGTCAAAAATCGTAAAATCGTTAAAATTCGAGCAAATATTGCAAACCAAAAACTTAAAAATCATATAAAATCGTTAAAAATTGTACATGTTGAAGAAATCGTAAAATCCACAACGTAAAAAATCGACAAAATCTTAAAAATTACTAAAATGGAATATAATGGTAAAAATTAGAAAAAGGCAAAAATTAGAAGCAAACCTCAAAAATCGTCAAAACCTAGAAAAAATAGTGAAAATTGTAAAACAAAGGTAAAATTCGTACAAATTGAAAAAGAATAGTACAATCAACAACTACAAACAAATTCATTAAAAAAAAACAAGAAAAATCATTAAATATCTTAAAAATCGTTGGAAATAAACAAAATCGACAAAATCGATAAAAAAATAAATGTTGCAAAAATTGCTGAAGTCGATCCAGTTGCAAAAATTAATTAATGTAATCCGGTACCCGATTATTTATAAAAAGCGAGGAAGCCAATTTATATCATCTTAATAACCCCGTAGACTCCAGTGTCCTTCGTATGTCAAATACATTAAGTCGGGCGGCAACTAAACATGCACAAAAGTATGTGTAACGAGTATAAAGATGCAATTTTGACGCGATACATCAAACACAATCAAAATCAATCGAGCTTAAATTTGAAACACTAATTAATTAATTACGCAGTTCTAATGGATTCTTTTAAAAAAAAATTTGCACTCATTGTTAAACAACAGGGTTACTCTGGGTTGTCCAATGAGATTATTAAAGCATATTAACCCAATCAAATTTTTATTTTTAAATTTTGTCGTTCGTATCTTGAAGATGATTGAATAGATTTAAAAAAGGACAAAAGGCAAGAAACTCGAACAATGCCCCAACGAAGCAGCCAGTTATTTTAGTCGCCAAGGAACAAGAATCAAGAAAATTAATTGTGAAAATTTGCAAGTTGCATTCAGTTCAAGACGTCCGAATGCCAACGATTACACACTCAACCTACAGCTGCAAGAAAATCAATTGTGAGAATCAATGTAATGTTTACGTTTTGGTCTCATTAATTACGCCAACCTACCCAGGGGACTGGATTCGGTGTTAATTTCTATATTTCTATATATTTCATTTCAATTTTGTTCATTTTGTCGTTTTTTTTTTTGAATTGTTGCATTCTATTTATTTTTTATAGTTTTTTTGTAGTCTTTTAAATTTTATGCACATGCATTTTTCAATTTTGACATTTTAGAATATTTTACATCTTATTTTTGTTGTAAATTTTATTATTTTCGCGAATGTGTGATATTATAAAGTAATGCAAAGATATTTCATTCAATAGATTTATTTGTTTGATTTTGTGTTATTATTTCTGCTTTAATTTTAGATGTATTGGTTTATTTTTCATTTCCCTCTGAATTATTTCTTATTACTTATTTTTGAACACATATTTCTTGCTAATTTATTTGGCTGGAGAAAGATAAAATTAAAAAAAATATTTATAAACAATTCAATAAAAAATCCAAATAAAGAAATCATTGGCAAAATTTGACCAATTCGGCTACAAATTAAAAAATGGACAATTACCGTAAAACATTCACAAATCAAATTAAACGAGACTTGTCAGACAAAAGTTTTATTTTGTCTTGATGCACGCCAATTAAAACGAACGAAATTCATGGCCAAGTTTAGAAACACAAAAGTAATTTTGAAGGGGTCAACTTTTGTACGTATATTTTATAGTAAATGATGATGATATTGATGATTTGATTATTTAATACATATTTTTTTGTAATATACTAAGAATAACATTTTTTGTGGTAAAAACGTAGTCAGTATTGTTATTATAAATGGAAATTTGGCGTCCACATGAAAATATACCATCTACTTCACAAGAAGTAGCGGGTAACAGTGATGTGCACATGATAAGTTCGGATACAGAAAACGAAAGTCAGGAATTTGTGCCCAGACGAGCAAATGTTCTAAAATCCGGAACTAGAGAATGCATATTGTTATGCTACGACACTCTCAAAGAAGGTATCCCATATAAGTATTGAATGGCATACAAAATTCTCTTTTCAAAAAGCTTTGTGTCATGTTTCATCTAAATCATAGAAGTTACAGCAAACGACTATATAATACGTTTGTATTTCCAATTTTAATGGAGTAACTTGTTTTCACAATTTGGAAAATATAATCCATGCTAATTCAATGCCTAGGTGTAGATGCGAAGTTCTTTAAGATCGTCGAGATAAAAAAAAATCGAAAATTGATCCATTGAGATTGTTGCTCGATATTCGATTGTATTGACGATGACAATTAAACCCAACCCAACCAAGTTTTGGTGAAGATATAAGGCCCCCCTAATTATTGTTATAAAGATATGATACAGTTGAATTTATTCGAGAGAGTTCTTTTAAATCACAGACTTTGCATACCAAAGGAAAAAATCACCTTTCTCTTTATATGTGAGTGTAGTTGATTTATTTAAGTTGGCTTGGGTTCAATTTGCGGAGCTGTTGCTTTTGGATACAGTTACGTTCCACATTTGTTGCAATGGTTTGAGATGAATTTGAAGCATTTCGTGACTTTTCAGTTGGTTTTTTGTTTGGATTAGTATCTCACAGATCTACCCAAATCTTTCGACGTTCCCCTTTCAATGTTACAGCCAATCCAATCCACCATGCATGAGCTGTCTTTGACCTGCCAATTATGACGATACAAACCCAAAATGTGTACAGTTACTTTCTTTCGTATAAATTGCTTGGATCAATAATGTTAACTCAACCCGTTGGATATACAAAGTTGGATAGGATTGGGTTGGGTTTTATTAGGTTGGGTTGGGTTAGGTTAGGTTGGGTTGGTTTGATTGGGGTGGATAACAACATCTTTTAATGGAAAAGTTTTTAATTTTACAGATCCAATCTAAACCATCAATGAAGGCCTTTCATTTTTGTACTGAATGTCCGATGCTAAATTGAAGATAATTACTAAAAATTAAGTGTTGAAACTATTATATCTAACCTCATCAAGGTTCCATGTGATTTTTGTCCATTGCTAGAAGAATATACCAGTAAACTAAGACTTCGTTTTGAACAACCTATGCAATAAATACAAAAATCTTCGCTGTTTTACACGGTTTAAACAACCTATCGCAAAGGTAATCTAAAATTTATATTCGAAACAATATAAATTGTTTACAAAAAACATGTTTTTCTCTCACTTCAATTCTTCTTCATCACTATTTCTTTATTATTTCCATGGCTTCCAGCACAATCTTTGCAAATATTTTCTGTAGTCATGGTCTGTTTGTGTGCACGAACATTAAAAAAAAAAACATATCATTATTCTCGTTATTCCAATATTTACTTATTATTGTTGCATTTGCATTAAATTGTTTTCATAATTACCCTCATATTTCTGGAGAACTGTGGTATAGACATTTTAAATGCAAATTTGCTAGCATTTAATGCCCTTAAATAAATTAGAGTTGTGCAAAGAGTAGAAACTTTATTCAGATGTGCAAATATCTAACAGGTTAATCAATTACGAACAAAAATCATAACTGCCATCAGTCTTAGCGGCGACCAAAGGATCCGTCTCAGTCATTACCATTCAAACCTGAAACGTTGCAACTACAACGGAAAAAAAATAACAACCGCGTCAATCAAACGAAAGATTCAAGAGCTACGCTAAACGCCTAAACATCGATGCGAACCAAGTGACCATCACTGCCCCCCGCGTAAATCTCCCCCTTCTCCCCGTTCGTCAAGACGTTGACCACCATATCGGCGTTGCACGAGGTGACCAAAGTGGCCGAGGTCTTCCCGATCTTCCACTGCTTGACGACTTTGTCCCAGCCGGCGCTGTACAAAAAAGTGTCGTCTCCAACCTTGGCCCCGACGATGGAATTGATGATCATCTCATGCGCGTCTTTCACCTCCGTCACTTGCTTAAACTGCAGATCGATGGAGTTCTCGTGTATCATCAGATCTTTGCCCCCTCTGCTGGAGAAACAGAAGTTGTCCCCGGCGAGACAGAGCGGCGCGCGACCCATCAGAGTGCACCTGGTCTGCGAGTTGCTTTTATCGCCCACCAATTCGGTGACGACCACGTCTAAATCTCTGGCGGTGTACATGATTTTGTCGATGACGATCATTTCCTTAAGGGGCTCCAACAAGCTGTGCTGGGCTGTTAGTTTGTTGCCCTCGTAGACCCTCACCTACGCAAAATTTGGTTTAAACGGGGAACGGGGTTGGCCGAAATCGAGCTTACGGTTCCTTGTTCGTCGCAGGAGAATAGTGAGCCGTCTGAGAAGGCGAGGCGATAGATTTCGCTTTCGGCGGCTTCAAAGATCGTTTCTTTCGCGGACAGGTCGCTCAAATTCCACGACTTGACGGTTCCGTCGTTGGAACACGAATACAAAGTGTCTTCGTTGGCCACCAGGCAATAGACGGTCGATGGGTGGGCGTCAATTTCGCCCACTTTCGTCAAATCTTCTTCCCATACCTGACAACGAGATTTGCGATGTTCGTCAAAAAACGACCAAAAAAGAGGAAGTTGGGTGAAATAAAACGTTAAAAGTCGTACAAGTTGAAATCAGATGTAAATTTAAGGTCCGGTAGTTGGATTTGAATCACCAACGATCAAAATGGATTTTATGACAATAAAAAATAGTTAAGTTGGGTAGAAGGAATGTTATTAGTTGTGAAAGTTAAAACCAGATGTAATACAACGTCCATTAGTTGAATTTTAGTCACCAACGACTGGCATGGATTTCACACCAATAAAAAAAGTTGAGTTGGGTGCAATGAAAAGTTAAAAGTGGCCCAACCAGATGAAAATCTAACGTCCACCAACCTTAATTTTACCATCGTCTGCGCCGCTGTACAATTTACCCTTGTGGTAAACCAACGTATTGATGTCGGCAGTGTGCTTGTCGGCGTTATCCGCGCGGGTTCTAATTTCGAACGGCATGTTTCTTTAAAAATAGACGCGATTAGCAACGCCGGGCGATTTTCCCAAATAAATTCCTTACCGAGTTGCAATAGCTTAGGTACAAACACAACACTCACCACCAGGTTCAAAACTGATCTGATCGAGTTGCCGCGCGTCTCGATTATATATCGAAAACCGCTGCTATTTTTACCGACGCGAGAAGAAACATTCGGGATGTTTTCGAAGCATTCTTGTTTACACTCAACAGAAGCAACTCGAACGCTAAAAGTATTTTTATGATTTATTTGGCATCCGATAATGTTCATTCTATTATCGTTGCCGCGGCGCAAAGTGCGAAAAAAATTTAATTTCATCGATGAAATGTAACGAGATCTAATTGGACGAAATGGGTCGAAATTTTCGTGCCCATCGCTGGAAATATCACCATGGCGACATTGAGCAAATAAGTCGAAGACTGAATCCGGTGAGTGTTGGAAGCTCATCGAAATAATGTAAGTATTATTATATGTTATCTGTGATTAATAATTCATTATTATATTTAATAATAAAAGTAAATAATTACAATATAAAAAATGTGTCGTTTCAACTATCGATCTGCTGTTTCCTGAAGCCAAAATTAAAAATAAATCTATAAAACGATAAAAGTTTTTTCAGTACGTGTAACAATTCATTTTAAATTATTTTTAAAGCGGGTATCATAGGCCACTTATGACTTTCTCCTGATCTTGGGCCAAAAGAAAGAACGTATTTTTAAGCAGCTATGCGACGAATAAATAGTTAAATAAATGGTTTGAGAAATTGTCGATTTAGTAGACTACAAAAATCACTCTTGTTAGATTCTTCCATCGCGTTTTAACAATACAATATTCTACCACTATGTTTATTATAAATTATTACAAATAAATGTAATGTAGTCGATTGACCGTGGAGTTATTTGTTGAAACTTCATTTCAATAAATAAAATTCAGGTGACCTAATGAGGCCACAGTGTTGGTGAAACTACAATATATTTGAAGCTAAAAACAATTTGTGTTAATTTTATTTATTGAAATGTTATGAGTATGCTAGCAGGATATGTAATATCTAGCATACTAGGAACATGGTATATTTATTTATAAACACATTTTCCTTCAATTTTTTTATTTGATCCTTGTCTTGTCCCCAGGAGTGTTTTTATAAAACAGTTAAGTTTCTTATTTTTATGCAATTGTTTTTAGAATTAAATATGTTGCCATATCATATAGTATATCAAAATGGATTAAGATCTGCACGATTTTCGAAAAGTTAACTTAATTGTTATTATTAGTTTTTTGTTTTAGTGTTTAGAATCATTATAAATGCTTATTTATGCTTTTTGAAGCTATCCATGGCACAATTAATAATTTCAAAATGGCTATGAAATTATAATAATCATTATCAATGAAACCTTATGAGAAATAAATTAAAAATTTTTTAGTAGTAGTGTGTACGGAATAGCTCTTGCATTTAAAAAAAATTATGAAACGAACGAAAATATAATGTAAATAAATGTGAATTAAAATGAAATAAATTAAAGCCAAAGACGAAAAATTAAATAATGTAAATTGGGGCTAAGGCGTCGATTGAGTTCACATCGTGCCCATTGAATTTCGTTTCAGAGCTTTTTATCGATTCAACATTTTGGTTGATTGGTTTCATTGGGTTGAGCTCGGTTCGGCTGAGCTAGGTTGGATTGGGTTTGCTTGGGTTGTCAATCAGGGACGTGCGTGGAGTAATCGTCAATCAATGAATTAAATCAAAAGTAAATTTCAAAAGTTTTTATAATCATAACATGTCAAAGCCTGAAATTTATCGAAACTACCAGAAATGTCAAAATAACGAAAAGTGAGAATTGCCTGAAGAGCTGGTGTCGAAATTATCTTTACTCTTAAAGTTGCCAATATTAAGGGTCCAAAGTACCCACATTGACAAAAAGTTTCAGGTATTAAGTGTACAAATGATAAAAATTGTCAAAATTGTCAAAAATGTTAAACTGAAGTACAAAAATAAAAATATCTTCAAATTAGGAAACGTCAAAACTTTAAAATTTCCACTGCGTAAAAACTACCGAACGTATTTACAGTCTACTAATTCACCACCCCTTACGGTCCTCTACCTCTCTTCAACTCAAACAGCTTTCTTTATTCATTTCTCGTCATGTAATCTTCATAGTACCTCCATGTCACTACACTCCTTCATCTAGACATCGCGTCCAATTTTTACCCATTCTTCATATTTGAAAATTGTCTAAATTTTCCAAAATGTCAATACTCTCAAAGTTGTTGAAATAAACAACAACTCCAAAATTGTATCAAAGTGCAAGGGGTTAAAAAATTGCCAAAAATATTAAAATAAATATTGACGCAATCGTGAAAAAGTTCGCATATAACATTTTGTCAATAAGTTTGACTACAACAAATTTTAAAAATGATAAAATTTACCCAATTTAAGGCACTTAGAACATACATATTAGACATTTTATCATTTGTGTATCAAAAGTCCGTAGCGTCATCTAGACACCTACACACTCAGGCTGCTGCGTAATTGGAGTGGTACATCAGCCGACTAAGTTGGTACTGTTCAAACTTGCAAATCCTCAGCAGACGTCGGTACTAAAGGCCGCTTTTTAAAAATAGATTTCAACGGATGTATCAGCATCAGACCACCACACATACATCAGCTGACGGTGCATGAAGTGCATGCGTGCAAGCGTGAGTGACAGCAAGTTTTGTGTAAGTATTAGCGCCCTCTAGGCGTCAATATCCACATATTCGTCTTGCTAGGTTATTGCAGTTGTCTGTATCAACCGAGTAAGTCGGTACTGTCCATGCTTTCAATTACTCCGCAGAAATGCAAAACAATTGTCAAGACGTCAACAAATTTGTTAAGATTTTCAAAAATGTAATAAAATAAAAAAATACTACCTTATCTAAATAGACATACATGAAAGTGTCCGAAAATTTAATTTCTTATTTGGAATTAATTTGCTGATTTGCAAAAAACATATTTCGCTTAATTCATGCTGCACGCCCCCGCCCATTTAACGCGTCCACACGAGAGGCAAGCATTGTATTTGCCCCTTCGCCAGATCATTGATTTTACGATTTGTCTAATTATAAGTGAAATAATTTAATTTGTGATTCTTGAATTCATTTGTTGATTTTCAAATAAATATTTCGACAAATCCCAGCTTTGTGCCCCCGATCCCCATCTACTAACGCCCCCACTCCCACACCGTTCTCGCAATTTTTTCATTGCGCCACTACACCCTTGCCCTTTTTTACGATTTTTACTAAAATCACTTACACGCTACTAATAATTCCTTACAATTAAAAGTTTAAATAATTTCTATAGTTTATATAGTTCCTCGCCGTTTCACTCGGTTTTGACAATACTTTTGTTTTAATAAAACTGTATACGAACAGATTTTTCTTGGCAAGACATCTGTTGGAATCGTCTAACAAAGAAAATATCAGAAATTAATTTTCCTGGCAATTTCGCACAAATCTTAATATTGAAAATATTATGAATCAAAAAAAAATACAACGGATCATGAAACCCAATTGATCCTAAATGAAAATTTTAATTTAATTAAGGAAAGTATAGAAACTGTCTTAAAATTAAAAAATGTCGAAGCTGCAAAAATGTCCAATAAGTGAAAATTGGGGAAAATGTCTAAATTGTGAAAATATCAACGAATTATCTAAATTATCAAAAATGTCAAATTCGCTGTTCCCAAAGTTATCAAAATGTTAACTGCCCAATGTGTCAAAGTTGACAAAAATGTAAAAATTGTATCAAAAAGAACGACACAGTAAAACTCCAATTAGTGAAAACTGCTGAAAATGTTCAATATGTAAAGAGATAAAAACGAATGATTGAAATGAAAAAAATCACAAATGAAAAATATCTAAATTGCGTAAATATTTCAATTATGAAGTGTCCAAAATGTCAAAATTATCTGCATTCTATGACTAATACTCACAAACTCTTTATGACTCATGCGTGCATGAGTTGATGCCCCTTCAATGAATGTATGTGTAGTGGTCTGGTGAGCTCAGAGAGAGTAAAACAGCTGTCATCACCGTGGTACATTTGAAATTTGTTTTCAGCAATTCGGTCTTTAATAATGGCGACGGTTGCGAATTAGTTGCAAGCCACAGTACCGACGTAGAAGATAAAGATCACGGCAATTACGTAGCAGCAGAGTGTGAGTTCTGACGTCTAAATGGCATTAATACTCACACATAAAGTGTTATATGGTTATGGACCAGTGGAAGGTACAAGTGTACTGGCACTGGGCCTCAACAGATCCCTTTGTATTTTACTCCCACATCACTGGTCATCCCTAAGCCTACCCTAACGACCACTTAAACAGTGACAGGGACCGACGGCTTGGCGTGCCCTCCGAAGCATGGTTCGGCGCCGTAAAACCGTCTAAATGGGTGATTTTCGTCGGGCGGTGGAATCGAACCACTGTTGTTGATTGTTGATTGTTGATTCTCGGCTTCCCGTAAATCATTCTAACGCACTGATCCACTGGGTTGACAAATTATTTATAGTCTACGAGTTGCCAAACTGTTTAAAGTTGACTACAATGTCAACATTTTTCAAGATGGGTTGAAAATTGACGAATAAAATGTGAATAATTATCAAGAATGTAAAATTGAAAATTCTATAGATTGCAAAACATTCATGAAATGGTACTTCCAGAAAATGTCAAAACTATAATATCAAAATCATATCGAGAGCAAAAATGGCAAAAATTAGAATAATTAAAAATGTTACATCAACCAACCCAACCAACCACAGGCCCAAAATGGACAAAATTGTGAACATTTCATTTCACTCGTTAAACTTCGAACAGACATTTAAATCATTTGCTTATGATTTACATGTGACATTTATATGATAAAAAATAATAATAAAAGACCATAACTATAAAATTATTCTCGAAAATATTACATCTGTTTATGGAATTTATTTAGATGATTTATCTTTTCATATTAGTAGCATTAAATTATTTAAATTTGTTCCAATTACATTAGGCAACATTTTGGGAAGTTTTAGTACCAATACGTAATATTTTCCGTTAGAAATACAAAGTATATTATTGTGAAAATTGTCTACTGCAAACCTTCTACTAATCGCGAAATTCTACGATCATTATTTCAATTATTGCAGGCAATGTATGATGTACGATTTATCAGATACTTGAGTTTGCTGACAAGAAAACACATATGTAGAGCAATGAGAACAATCCGAAACCGAATTCCATGAACAATAACATAAGAATGACAAGCTTTATTGGCATAACAATTACAGCATTTCCAGAGACGCATTTAAAAATAATAGTATTAAAATCAACAAAATTTATTTACAAAAATATCTCTAGCACACCACTCACAAATATATATATCGTTTATTATTCATCACATTTTTAAAATGACAAATGACAATGACAAAAACTTCTTATATATGGCTTAAAGGATTGGATTTCATCGAGTCATTTCACTAATTGATTTTTTATTTGCAGATATAATTACCGAGACAACTTTGACTACTACTGTTTTCAGGATTTACCAAACTATTACCAAACTAGTTTGGTTAAATGTCCCCATGGTTTACGAAATTCATTTCACTCTACTTTTATATGAAAATACTTTTGGTGCTGATATTAGAGCTTTTTCAAGATTTTCATAACAAATATAAAATTCGTTAAGTTAATTTAAACACATTAACGCTGTAGTTCATTATCTTAAAAAGTAAAGTTATCCGGCAACCAAACCAACGAATAACAACTCAACAATTTGAAAACCCATACAAAATATAAATTTTCCGACCGTTGAAATATTTATATGCTTATATTTATGCGATTTAATGTAGTCAAAGCAAATCGTATTTAAAGCAGCTTATTTTACGATTTTTTCATAAACATTTTTTATAAACTCGCGCTTATTTAAATAATTTTTAAATAAATAAATGCTTTACATCCGCGCTCCACTCGTTACTATCTTTGTGTTTATACAATTTTTCAACTATGTAAACAGTCATAAACGCGATGGTTCTGTTTGGGATTTATGCGTAAAATTCTTTGTAGCATCATTGCATTTATTAAACCGAAACAATGTTAATTTAATTTATTAGTTTTATTGCCATACGTAATATCCTACAGGGCTTTGATCTAGTGAATTAAATTTTCTTCGAACACATTTTCATTGTTGTCATTTGGTGTCATAATAAAAACTTTAATTAATTAGGATGGTATTAATGGAATTAACGATAAAATCCACAACATAATGTAATATATATTTTGTCGTAGATTTAAATACAATAAAATAAAGCCAATAAAAATTTTAATCACAAGCAAAATAATGTGTTGTTAAAACGCGGTGGTAAAATTTAAAAATGCTTCTGATATTAATATTAATCAATTTTGATAATTACACATCTATAGAAATATCTTATCTATTATCAAAAAAAAAAATTGATGAATCACTTGTAATTAGTAGTTCAATTACATCGAATTGTCTACTAATCCTAGAAGGCTACAAACGTTAACTGCTAAAAGTCTGCACCGATCGACAGTTTATTGCACTCTGCCAAGCTATAAATTTAGCGCAAAAATGCGGCGAGTTTTTGTAAAATAATTTAGGAAAACTCTAAAAATAGACACTCTATTTTTAATCACTGTGTGCTACTGTTTTTCTAAATAATTTTACGTAAGCTGGTTTTATTTTTTTTTTTGAATAAAATTTATGTCCTGGCAAAATGCATTAAAGAAAATATATGTTGGCATGAGTTGCATTTAAATTGGCTGCTGATTTTCTCAGATCAATAGACAATCAGATATGTTTTAAAATTAGAAATTTCTTCGAGATTTTATTAATAAAGATTAATTTAAAACTCAGATGAAATTATTTCAATAAGTTATTAAGCTTTATATTCACTAGGTAAAATAAATCGAGTTTATTAATGTATTGATACATCCCCATACAGCCATTTGATTTAATGTCCCTTGCTCGGTTTACCTACTTACTTTGATTTAATTAATTTTCTTTCATTTAAATTTGTTTTGTTTTGTGTACTTTGTTTTTTTTTGTTACATCTTTATGCTCTTTTTTGAACCAGCCAGTTTTGTCTACTTTTCTATGCTTCTTTGTTACGTTGTTTGTGCTTCCTCTTTTAATTTTTGCTATGCTTTCCAACTTTTCTTCTCATTGTCTCATCTTCGTCCCATCTTATTTTTACGATTTCTTGACTCACCTTTCAATGTATACAAAATATCATAAAGGTCGAACAGTTAAATGAAACTCATGATAAATTTGCAATAACATAATTGTGAAACGAAATATATCCCTAAAGATATAAAAGATCACCAACGTCCAAGTATTAAAAGCTCAACTGAACGACTTGGACTAAAACTCGATCACCTACAACTATATAAATACGCAAGAAAATGCTGAAAAAGTTCACAAAGATGCAAATTTAAAATATTTTTAGATATTTAGTGGCAAATAAATCTTGTGTTTAAGTGAGCTTTTAAATAAATGCGAGATCAATTATTGATGAATAATCCACGACCGTTTTTATCGCCAACTGTTTATGTAACAATGCAAGGATTAAAAACTCAACTGAACGACTTGGACTAAAACTCGATCACCTACAACTATATAAATACGCAAGAAAATGCTGAAAAAGTTCACAAAGATGCAAATTTAAAATATTTTTAGATTTTTAGAGGCAAATAAATCTTGTGCTTAAGTGAGCTTTTAAATAAATGCGAGATCAATTATTGATGAATAATCCACGAACGTTTTTATCGCCAACTGTTTATGTAACAATGCAAACAAAAATATATATATATATATATATATATATATAATTATGGCCCAAGTTATAAATATTCCATTGGACATATTCGATATTTCCGTACTTAAAACGTACGGTTAATGACCTGCGAGCTAAATTAAGCACTTACATCACACATTTACGGGCGCACACACCAGAACACACTGGAAGATTTGCCCGGACCAAAATCACAAAAATAGATATTGTTTATAATAGCGTAAACATTTCATTGTATACATAACATTTATCCAATGTTTTTATGGCTTTTTTGTTATCATTTCTGTAACAGTTTATACCTTTGCTTATTTCAAATTAGACAAGTTGATTTTGCGCGACCAGTAACAGTCAGCAGACGTACATTAAAAAAATAATTACGTCCGAAATAAAACGACTCCTGAACATTGTATCGAACACTTGTACATAAGTTGACCTATTTTTTCCGAAATGTATAAATTCGTATTTATAAATAAACGTGCTAGTAAAATTCATGGAAAATATTAATTAATTTATTAGATTTTCAACTAAATTAGTTTTACAAAAATTAAGAAAATTGTATACTAGATTACATTGAGATTTGTAGTTAGTAATGATTTTTTTTTTCACAAAAATAATAATATTGTTATGCCCACAAGTTTGTGGATTTGTAATTATATCATTAGTTGCATATTTTAGTTGTACTTATTTTATTTTAGTTCATTGCATCATTAAATCTGTTACGAAATAAAATTTATAGGAAGATGAATTTTAAGTAAACGTGATGTAAGAACTCTGCGTTTGTCCGGTGGCAGCACATATCAATAATTAAATATTCGAATATTTTTCAGTCAAATGCCTGGGAAAGGCAAAAAGAAAAAACCGAAGGCGAACGGCGACAAGAAAAAGCCCAACAAGCAGAAAAAAGTTAGCAGAAAGGGACGTTCGAAAAGCGCCAGGTGCACCGTCGACATCTTCACCGAGGCCGCCATGGAGAACGCGTACACGACGTGCCACAACGTCCAAGACGTGCTCAGGTGCCGGGGATTTCCTTGGCCGGACGCCCAGAAAAAGAAGAAGAAGGGGAAAAAATGACCGCGACAATTTATTGGCATCGATAATTTCATTGAGTTAATGTGCGTTCCTTTCTCGATTTCGCGTTTGGCTCGCGTCGCGACGGAAAGGTGCGTTCCGCGGTTTCAAACGCGAAATCTATTTTCGCGAGTCCTTGCCCTTGCAATCGCTTCAAGTTCGTTGCAGTCTTGTATATGCGGTGCATCGTTAATTTATTTGAGTAATTTAATTGTGGTTTTTTTTTTGAAAAAAATTATTAATTAAATTGTAATGTAATGTGTGTCGTTTTATTTTTCTTTTTAAGGGTTGACATTAAATACCAAAATCGCAATTGAAACATATATATAATAATATCTTGCCATTTTTTCGCTGAATAAAAAAATAATCTTAAAGTTTTTTTATTTCAAAACTTTTTAGATTCTTGCCAAAACGTGATCGGGGAAATTAAGGAAAATCAGACGAATCAAAATGATATTTGCTGGTGCTTCAGTTTTTAATCGGATTTTTCAGAATTCGGTTTCCTATCTCAGTAGGCCATTTAGGGTGCATTGACTTATTCCAACAGTATTTGTAATCGTTTGTCGAAGTTGATGAAACGTTGAATTAAAAATTGTGTTGGTAGTACAAGTGGTATGTGGTTTCTGATTTGGTACCTAAGGTTGCAGCATATTCTTTTGACTATATTTTATTAAAAGTTCTAAAGTTTTGTTTCTACAACAAAATGTGGCAGCTGTCAAGTTGGTAAAGTTTAGGATCACAAATATGCAGATATTGCTATTACGTTGGTATTCAGTTACGTCTTTAAAGAGGAGGTCAAGTACAAAGTGATGACCAACAATTAATTGTTGGTAAACGGAATTCGACATTGCTCAGCTGGTAAGTGTTAAACAAATCTAGAATAACCACAGAATGGATTGCATAACTTTTACGAAAGCTCTGCATTGTCAGCGAAAATTTGTCAACTAAAGACAGCAATAATTTTTTAAATAAACAATAAAAGATGAATGAGTTATAATCAGATCTGCTTGATATACATATAATGGTAGTGTGCAAAAAAAATTAGAATTCAAACTTTTTCATAAGGTTTGGTCATTAAGTGAAATAGTTTTTTTTTGTTTTTTTTTTGAGAAAATGCTGAAGATAAGAAACAAGGCTCTAAAATGTTTTAAATATTCGATTGTGAGAGAAGCTGAAATGCTGCCTGTCTCTTAAATGGTTCAGCAAATTTTCATTTCACCTAGGACCACCCTCCTTAATAAAGATTTACTTCAAATACATCGTAATGAGGTTCTGAAATATATAAAAAATTTACTAATGCAAGTATCCATTTATTTAAAAAATAATAATTGCGTCAAAATACATCTATATAATTTTGGGACATTGCTTTTGATTATTATTAAATAGTAAATTAAAATGCAATATGTGGAAGAGAGTTAAATATTTCTTTGTTATATATATTTTTATCTGATAGAAATATCACGCACAAAAAAAATTTATGAAGTAATCAGGTTTGCAAAAAAGAATTGGATCGCTGAACGAGATCGTTTCGCCGTTGTTTGGGCTTGTCAGCAACTAAACTAAGTTTCAATGAGTTTTAACGAAGAAAGTGTACACAGACATTTGATCGATAGGCGTTAGGAAATGCAGGTGGATCGATACAGGACTCTTGTCGCAAAAACTAGACAGACATTTCAGAAACAGAAAGCATTGCAAAAATGATGTTTCAATGGTTTTTACGTTTAATTACTTATTGGACGTTTTGTATTTACTTGGTGGTCTATTGTTTCGTATTGGTTTCAATTGTGTGCGTCAATTTGTTTCATGGGCTTATTTTAATTATTCGTCTTCGCCGAGTTTTTATTACATTTAATTTTTTATCATTGTTTGCTATCAATGTGTTATTTCTTTAATAAAGATGTGTTAATGGAATAAAATATAAAACATTAGGCCATTTTTCACATGCATATGCAGGCATGCACAAGTTTTATATTTTGTTATTCTTTGCACTTTTCATTGTAGAAATTTTTGAGTGGTATTCGTTACTTTCGTTTTTTGTTCGACTGGTGTTCTCATTTTACATTTTTGCTTTTCAATTTCTTCTATGAGGAATTTTTCTTTTCGTTATTTGTCTTTTGGTTACTGGTTGCATCGAAAAACACCCAATAGGTGTATTTATTGTTCAGAAGGAAGATTTTATTTATTTTTTATTCTGACTATTTTCAGAAACAGGTCTGTGTATGTGTGTCTGTACGCGTCCAAACTATTGAAGCTAACACTATTCAACTTTAAACATAATTGTAACGTACGTTCAAGAAAATCCTAATTTAAGAGGGCTCTGAAATTGACAATTGGTGTTTAAAGAACTTTAGCCGCAACCAAAAGAAACTACAATAATGACAGTGTTGACAGATGAGATTCTAACCTCAAAAAACACATTATATATTCCCCATGGAAATCCGTAAAGCTCTCAGGAATGGAATAATGCCAAACACCATAATTTTTTTGCCATGAGATATAAAATGCACAACGAACATTGAAAACAGTCCAAAAATTATCAACAGCGAATAAAGAATAACCAACAACTTCAAAAATGTTGCAATCGGAATAAGAATAAGGTATGATATTTATTTTTATGCTAATTTAATTTGTTAATTTAGGATCGAATTTACTTACACTGGACTTGCGATTCGATGAACCAATAATTACTTGACAACAAATTCTACAACGTCCGACAAACATGAATAAAAATCGGCAGTGCACGCGTTGATCACGTTCAAACACACGTGGGCATATTATAATAGCGTGATTGGTCCTCAGTCAGTGAAATCTGAATAATGTGAAATCGACGAATTCATCTACCGCGATAGTGTTAGTAAAAAGTGACAGCCATGGGATTACTCCAGATAGCTGAATACGTATTCTATGTCCGAAAGGTACTGATGAAATACTTCAGACAACTATACGAAATTTGTAAATTGAAAAAAATCGCACAAATTCTTCAAAGTTTGAAAACAAACTGATTTATAATAAGATTCTAGTCTCACAATACCAGCTTGAAGGAGCCAATGCTGCCGAGCAACCTCTGAAAACAAAAGTCTGAAAACAAACTAATATAGATGTGCAATTCAATATAAGTAGTAGTACGAATCAACGTTGCTGACTTACTTCTGGCCATCGATGGCCGATAAAATCTTGTATCAATCTCCATTTCGTAGGATTTTGTAAACTGTTGCAATACAGTATTTTATTTAATTGGTGATAGTGGATTTACGAATGCCTTTCGACTTTAGTTGGGTTGTATTTTGTTTATCGTAGATTAAGTTTGATTATTGAACAACATAATTTACGTCGAAAAATATTCGTTTCGTTTAAACATTTTTATAAAAATAAAACAGGAGCAATTTGTTAATGTCAAAAAATTGTATCACATCGTTCTTTCCACTCATTTGGGCAAAAAATTAAAAATAAATTTGCCCCATTACTGGTCATTATTCAATAAGTTAAATGTTGTTACACAATTAACACACACAATTAAATATATAAATAACTAGATACATATTTTACGAAGTTGAATTAAAATATTTTGTTTTAATTTGTCGAAAAATGGGACTATTATTCTTCATTTTGACGTTTCAAAAATTTCTAGGTTGAGTTTTGTTGTCGTTTCGCTAACAAAGAAGTTAAAACCCTACATTTTTGGGATACACACAATTTTAAACAATTTTACCACAATTAAATTATATGTACATTTATATTAATTTATTTAACAAATGCAACTAAACATGTGCTCCTGATATAAACCGTTCAACATTTTAGAGTCGTGCAACATTCCGGATAAGCTTTTTCTGGAATCGCCGTCAATAATTTTGCAATTTAAACCCGGATTTTGTACAGGTAGTAAACATCTAA
This sequence comes from Geotrupes spiniger, assembly GCA_959613385.1. Taxonomy (NCBI): domain Eukaryota; kingdom Metazoa; phylum Arthropoda; class Insecta; order Coleoptera; family Geotrupidae; genus Geotrupes; species Geotrupes spiniger. The sequence goes on from OY390737.1 coordinate 14,004,112, forward strand.
AACGAAAATGAAGAACATGAACATAAAGAAAAAAATTGCAAAATTCCCCAAACTTATCACAAATAAATACTAACACACACAATACCACATCTATTAAAGGGGTATCAAAGTTGACATTAAAACATATGTTACCGTTTCCAGTTGGGATTAAAAATTGCTTTAGTTTTTTTGTTAACTATGAACAGTCGTTTTCAATTATCTCCCATCGCTGGCATCCGTTCACAGATGCTTTTGCCTTTTAATTACCTAGCTATTAATACCGACTTGCAAAAATACATACGAGGGAAAGATGGGAGAGGCCAGGAAGAAAATATGATTGAGTGGTTTAGAAGTTGTACCGAGTTATATATATTGATGTTTAATTATGAATTTTGAGGAATGCCAAATAATTTTTTTTTATATTACTTTTATTTTACCGGCAACGCGTCCGTCTTGTACAGTTTGAATACAAGTGACGGCCTTGAAAATCATCGCCATGTAAAAGCAGCTTAAGGGGGGATCATGCTTTAGAAGGCCTTAAAATAACGTTTTTAGGGGCAGAAAAAAATGAGCAAGTCTAGTGAACTTTTTAGAGCATTTTATTGCATGTTTGAGCATTAAAAAAAATATGTCGAGAGAAAAATATTTAAACGGAACCCATTTTTATGCACATTTGTGCAACACCTTCCAATTGCAATTTACAATCGGTGGGAAAGATGTAGCCCGTAATTTTTGTCTGAAACAAAAAAAACCAAAGAAAATGGTAATTCTCATATATTTTCTTCTATGTGAACTAAAAAAAAAAACAAAAAATTTTGAAATTCAAGATTTTTCTCAGGTTTGAAAATAAATGTGCTCTTTGCAGGAAGAGAAAATCATTTCAACTTGCTAAAAAAGTTGTTTAGAATTTTTTTTTCATTAATCTTTTTAGTTCAAATAGAATAGAATGCTACCGAAGCCAAGAAAAGTTTTGTTTCGTGTTGATTGCTTGTCTAGTTTTCTCGCAATCACGCCCACCAGTTTAGAAAAATCGTAAAAACGAAAACTCGAGAAAACGCGCTGTAAAGTTTACGATCAGGAAAATTGTTAATTTTCGATTACTTACGGAATATCTCGTTATAATCCTACTATAGCTCTTACGAACTCAAAATATTATTGTTTCGAACGACCGATTGAACTTTTTTCAGTACATAGTTCGGTGTTACGTTACTGCGTGGAGGGGCGCGCGTTTCGTTTGTCCGAGCGTTCATGCGTTCGTATATTTTTTGCTCGACACCTCAATGTGTTTAGTGCTGTATCTTTCAAAATATTGCGAATTAGCCGCTATAACTTTTTATACATATTCTTAGATATATTAGGCATAGATTTGAGCAATAAAAAATAAATCGATTTTTTGAGCCTTCTAAAGCAGTGTCGAATCTACAAAACAACTATCTCCTAACGTACATCATATTTATTTATAATAATTGAAAGGATTCTGAATATTTTAATAACGATTATTTATTAAATACGAAAGTTAACCGGTTTTGAAATTAACTTCGAACAATTACGGAATTTATTGCAGGCAATATTGAGTAAATGTATAAATTGTGTGATTTAACTGCTGTCGTGATCAGGGGCGTTTCAAATGCATAGCGAACGGGGGCGGATCATTACTCAAACATTTTAGACAATTTGGTACCTAAAAAGAAGAATAAGAAGAAATAATAATCATTCCATTGTAGAAGTTTTATTCATCGATGGATGCAGGTAGCTCGGCAACATTGACTCCTTTCAACCTGTTATTATTTAACTTGAATCGCACTGCAAATCTCTATCAGTTTGTTTTCAAACTTTGAAGAATTTGTGAGATTTCTTCAGTTTAGAGACTTTGAATACTTGACATTTCATCAGTAGCTTTTGGACATACAATAGTATTCAATTGTCAGGAGAAATCTCATGGCTGTCGCTTTTTACTAATACTATCTCGTTAGATACATACGTCGATTATACTTACACGCGTTCGTCAATAATCTGGCATCGTTGAAGTTCACATTATTCGAAATATTCGGACTGTAACCAGATCGCTCGCTATTATAATATGCCCACCTGTGTTTTAACGTGATCAACGCGTGCATTGCCGATTTTTATTGTCAACCTTTGCCGGACGTAGTAAAATTTGTTGTTAAGTGGTTAATGTAATCGCAAGTCCAGTGTAAGTAAATTCGATCCAGAATCCTGAACAAATTAAATAAACATAACAAATCATATTTTTTATTTTTATTCCCACTGCAGCATTCTTTTGACGTTGTTGGTGATTATTTATTCGCTGTTGATAGTTTTTGGACTATGGTTGTCATCACATGATTTTGCACCGCCGTTTTCAATGTTTGTTGTGAATTTTAAATCTCAATTAGTTTCAGGAAATATCCCATGATTTGTTAAGCCTACACGACTTGTAAATTTAATTAAGATACAATAAGCAAAGACCAACTTAAAACATTCGACCAAAGCGCAAGTGATTAAGTATATAAAACAAAGCAATAGATCAGGACTTGCCATAGATGCAGAGTTAATGTGCTAAATAGTTGTGTGCCACAGAGAAATCAGGAAATATATACATCAAATATTACTTATTTAGATACTAATCAGATCATCCAAGGAGTCAGATAGCCTCAGAGATATAATTTAATTGTGATGTTAATTAAATTTTAGTTATGAATAAGTCCTGGCTAAAAAGTGCAATATGTCAAAATGTTCATACTATAAATTTGAATGGACTGACACTGCAATCAATTTAATCGAATCTTAATGAAATATTAAAAGATAATAAAACTTTGTTAAAGTTAGTATTTGGCATCGAATAAGTAAATAATTAAAGAGAATAAAGTAATATTTTTGAAACATATTCGATTTCTACAAAAGAATAATTAAGATGACAGTTTAAGACTTTTGTAGGCGAATTTATTTTATATAAGTAAATGAGGACATGCGATTTAATTTTGTCATTTCTTGTTTGTTCAGATTGTCATCTTCTTTGGCGACATTGGTGGTTCTACTCGCTATGGATATTGTTTGGACGCTGGTTGTCATTTTCACCGTTATTCGGAATTTCTTTGCACATTTTGAATCTCACTTATCTTCATGAATGAGAAAAATTATGCGTCTTTTCTGCAGTTGGGTAGGGTTGGTACTAGGTGCCCAAACATTCCCAAATTGTCTAAAATCTCTGAGCTGATAGATTGCTTTAATTCAGAGATATCTATTTTAGAGCCCCCCGTGCCCCATGCATCTGTACCGCCCCTGATCATAACAGCAGTTAAATCAACCAATAAATTTCATAATTGTTCCAACTTAATTTGAAAACCAGTCCACTTTGGCACTGAATTCACACATTTAAAAAAATCGACTCGTTTTAATTATTATTTTAAACAAACGTCTTGTATGTTGCTAGCCAGTTGTTTTGTACATTCCACACGCGGAAGATGAACACCTTAACCTGCTTTTACATGGTGATCTTTTTCAAGGCCGTTGCTTGTGCTCAAGGTAGAGAATTGGGACGCGTTGAAGGTAAAATAAAAGCAATATAAATCGGGGAGGTAATTTTGTAATTTTTTAAGATCCGATTTTCAAGAAGCTTGGCCTGTCGTCCAACGAGAAAATTGGCCCGATGAAAGCCGGTGAAACGAAAACAGCACGCGGTATTTGCATCGTGTACGAGTGCGGATCCCAAGGAGTCATCTTACTAACTTCGTATGTATTTTGCATGTTGGCATTAATAGCTACGTACGAATTTTTACATTTAATTTTTGACCACAACTGCAAACGTAAACGTTAAAATAATAAATAAATAAATTAACTTAATTAATTATTAAAGATAATAATTCTTTTAGAGCGGAGCCCCCTTTAATTAAATTATTAGTATTTATAAGAGATAAGTTTGTTTTTGCGGAATTTAGTAACAAAATCGACATGTTCATTTTGTTTTAGATGTACGCCGCCTGCACAGTTTTCGAATTTAAATTGCAAAATTGTTGACGGCGATCCAGATGAAGCTTATCCGGAATGTTGTTCGATTGTAAAATGTTAAGTAGTTTATATATATATATATATATATATATATATATATATATATATATATTAGGTGCACATGTTTAGTTTCATGTATATTACATTTATTAATATATCTATAGATACAATTAAATATTTTAGTAATCATGTACTTGTCCCAAAATATATACTATCTCTTTTAACTGTGTGTTTAGGAAAACGGCGTCAAAATGAAGAATACTGAACCCATTTTTGGACAAATTAAAACAGCAAGAATTTCTAATTAAATTGAGGTATTGTAATTGTATTCAGGTGATTGAGATTTGTTGGCCGGACAGATCTCTGCAATTACGTAGCAGTAAAAGTGTGTGTCATTCTCAAGAATATCCTATTCAACTTTTTAATTCCTAGTTAATAAAACTTCTCGAACTCACTGTATTTTCTTTATTATATACATACATAAAGTATATAAAAAATATATGATATATGTTACGCTACGGGTATGGGTAGCGAAACTCCGAATATATCCAATTTTTGAAAGAATCTGATCAATGCTTGCACTACTGATTTTTATTAGCCACGCTTTGTCGGAGGTTGTAAAATATTTGCTGCCCAATATGATTGATTCATGTAATCACATGTGGAATCTAAGTCAATACGATCCTGAATGTGTGTGTGAAGCGACTAAATTAAATAAACGTAAAAATATAAAAACTGTGTTGTTAACAAAGTTAGTTCTAAATTAGCCCTGGTTAAGAAATATAACTTGTCAAAAAATGCAACTTTCAGGCTACAAATCTGTATGCATTGAGAATATTAAAATGAAATAAAACTTTGTTCACAACACTAGTAGATGATATGATAAAAGTAGTACAAGAATTACTATTCGCATATGGCATGATTTTAAAAAAAAATTACTACAGAACTTAAATAATAATTTTTTTGGCCGGTTACGTAAATTCGTAAGCATGCGTCGCATATTTCATCATACAAATTTTGATTTAAATTTGTAATTTTAAATGATTTAATTTCGGTAGTTAATTCAAGTCAGGCATCTTGTCCATTTCCCTGAATGTTTCTTACGATTAGTCTCCTTGGGCAATTTTTACACTTTTGAAAAATAAAACGGTTTCACCAATTTTGAGATTTTTAAGCCAAATTAAAGAATATTAATTAAATATTAATGTCAACCAAAATAAGTCAATAAATTATTATTATGTCCAATTAATGCATTTTTAAAAATGTCGACATTTTTGAAAAATTTTTGACAATTTTAAACAGTGTAATTAATTAACTTTAATCCAAATGGACAGATATTCATCATTGTTGATTCAAAATTATTCATAATTAAGTACAATTTTGGTAAATTTATCATTTATTCAATTTTGATATTTATGGGCTTTTGAAAATTAAACACTGATTCTAGACAATTTTATAATTTTTATTATGTTCGTATTTATGAAAATGTTTCATAATTAATTAGGTAAATAGCAACATATTAATAAAAATTAATCCAATTGAAAAAAAATTAATCATAATTAAACAAAGTTCCTGCAATTGAGCTAAATTATTTTTAATGAATTTTCCAATTTTATTGTGTTTTTTGTAATTATATAAGCTAAATTAAGAGAAATTTCGCAATATTCCGTAGATATCGTGCTTAATATTTTTATTAATAATCCGCCAAAAATTTATAAAAATCTCTACGTTTTCAAAAATTCTAAAAATTAAGCTTACTTGAAGATTTAATCGGCAATTTAATTTAATTTGTCTTAAATAACACAAATTCGAGTGAAACATTTAAAAATTTGCGAATTTTCAAAAATGTCAGGATTGTCTACAATGAAAAAGTTTCAAAAATACGATATACTTGAAAACATTGCATAAATTCATTCAAATATTTACCCAAGAAATAATTAAAAAAATTCCAAAAAATTATAAACATTGCCAAAAATCTCGACATATTTAATTTGTTTGCAATTTTGCACGTTCCTAGGTTTTTTTCCTTATTTTAGTCACATTCGACACGACAATTTGTTGCATTTTTTTCATTTTAAACAATTTTTATTTATGTTGCCATTTTTACATTTGTGAATTTTAATTTAAGACTTTTTTTAACATTTTTCCACTCGCATGGTTTTAAAAATTCCACACAACCAAAACTGCAAAAAATTTAAACTTTTAAAAGACTTTTTAAATTTGTATTTTTTTTTGCAGTTTTGATTGTGTGGAAATTTTTTTAATTATTTGAGGTTTAAAAACTATTAAAAAATCTTAAATAAAAACTTTCGCAATATTTCGTGGATATGGCGCTTTATTCTTTATAATTGACAATTGACAAAAATCTCTAGGTACTCGAAAATTCAAAAAATTAAGCTTAATTGAAGATTTAATCGGTAATTTCAATTAGTTTGTCTTAAATGACAGTAATTAGGTTTAAGAATATCGACATTTGCGAAATTTCAAAATTGTACCGATGTAGTTTTAACGCGTGCACTGACGATTTTTTTATTGTTCACGTTTGCCAAAATTTGTTGCTAATGTTGTTAATATAACCGCAATGAAAATACTGTTTTGGACTTCCATTCGCCTGTATATTGAAAAAATTGTTTACAAAATACACAAATACTAAATAAACAAAATGAAATGAATAAATATTCGCCGTTTCAAGGACACTTCAACAGAACGGGCATCCGTAAGGCACCATCAAAAAAACCCTTTGCAGAGAACAGAAGGACACGTCGACAATCAGGACGGAAACAAATGAGGTACATATGGTCAACCGTATTCCATTCATATCGGGTCCAATTTGGCACTCAACTCGTTTTAATTATTATTTTAAATAAACGTCTTGTGTGTTGCAAGCCAGTTGTTTTGTAGATTCGACACGCGGAAGATGAACACCTTAACCTGCGTTTACATGGCGATCTTTTTCAAGGCCGTTGCTTGTTCCCAAGCTATAGAGAACGGACGCGTTGACGGTAAAATAACAAGAGTATACATCGGGGTGGTAATTTACTAATTTTTGTAAGATCCGATTTTCAAGAAGCTTGGCTACGAGTGCCTGTCGTCCAACGAGAAAATTGGCCCGATGAAAGCCGGTGAAACGAAAACAGCACGCGGTTCTTGCGACGTGTACCAATGCGAATCCGAAGGAGTTATCTTACTCACCTCGTATGTATTTTTGCATGTTTGCATTAATAGTTAAGTAATTAAAAGTGAAAACATCTGTAAACAGAGACGATGGGGCAGAATCGAAAACGACTTCTTAGTTAACTGAAAAATATTCAAAAAAATATTTTACGTTTAAATTAAAGCAATTTTTGGCCCCAACTGCAAACGACCAACATATTTTTTAAAGTCAACGCCTTCGAATGCCCTAAATAATAAATAAATAAATTAACTTAACTAATTATTAAAGATGATAATATTTCTTTTAGAGCGAAGCGCCCTTAATTAAACTATTAGTATTAATATTGTTTTTGCGAAATTTTGCAAAAAAAAATTTCGTCATTATAATTTTGTTTTAGATGTACGCCGCCTGCACACATTTCGGGTTTAAATTGCAAAATTGTTGATGGAGATAAAGATGAAGCTTATCCGGAATGTTGCCCGATTGTAAAATGTTAAGTAGTTCATATATCTTGGGAGCCAATGTATTACATTTTTATGCATACAATTATTTTAGTAAATAATTATCGAAAATATCTGCTTTAACTGTGTGTTTAGGAAAACGTCGACACAATTTTGAAACGTCTAAATAATGAAGAATACTGAACCTATTTTTGCACAAATTAAAACAGCAAGAATTTCTAAAAAAATGTCAGCGAATGTGATGGATGTTTGCTGGTCGGAAAGACCTCTGAAATTATGTAGCAGTACAACTGTGTGGGCATTCATGTCCAGATGGGGTAATATTTGCACTCAAACTCATTGTCAAGAATATTCTATTCATTATTCACTGTATATGTTAAGCTACGGCTATTGGTAATGAAACTTCACAAAGTTAACGCCGAATATATTCAATTTTTTAAAGAATTAAACTAAATTTAATAATGACCAGTAGTGGGGGTAAATCGTGGTTTAGTTTCTACAAACGAGCGAAAAGAACGATATGATGAAGATAGTGAAGGATAGAATTGTGCTCGGTTAGTAATATGAAAATTATGCACTAGATGGCATCACATGGTCGGACAGGACCGTGAACTTAATCCAATAGAAGTTTACAATTTTTTAATCATTAAAGATTTTTTTAACATTGACAAATCACTCTAATTAACTAATATTTCTCGTCACCTTCAATCAGATGACATCACTTATTTTATAAACTATCAAATAAAATAAATCTAACCAAAGTCCCAACCCAACGAAAATCCTTCGTCAATCCGCTATCACCAATTAATTAAAATGCTAAATAATATCTCCATTTCAAAAGTTTTTCGCCCCGGTCGATCCTGTGGAGCTTTTATCGACCGTTCGATAGCCAGTAGTAGCTTAGGAAGATTGATTCGTTGCAAACTGTTGTTTGCAAATTTTGAAAAAATGTTCGTGCATAGACCTCCAGAACAAGCTCTTAGTCAATCCGCTATCGCCAATAAAATAAAATACTAAATAATAATCATTACATTGTAAAAGTTTGATTTATTGATGCGATGTTTAGTCGAACCTCGATAGTTGATGAGTTATTATAAATCTACATCAGTTTGTTTTTTGACTTTGAAGAATTACGGAGAATTTTTTTCAAATTTCAGACCTCGAATAGTAGCCTGAATTATTTTATCAGTAGGTTTCGATATAAAATAAGTTTACAATTATCCAGGCTGTCGATTTTTGCTAAAACTATCTTTCGTTGACGTGAGAACTTAGATGCATACCTCGGTTGTACTTACATGCCCTTGGGTTTCACTGGCTGTAACGATTTTACTACCTGTGGTTTAACTTGATCAACGCGTGCACTAGGTTGTAACATATTTGCTGTAATGTAATCGCATGTCGAATCTAATTCAAAACGATCCTAAATATGTGCGCGAAGGGATCAAATTAAATAAAATATGTTTTAATTTTGTCTTTCTTGTTGTTTCTATTGTCTTTAGTTCACTTTACTCGTTGTTGATATTTTTTGACGATGGTTGTTGTGGTATGACCTTCCGCCGCTGTTTTCAATGTTGTGAATTAATTTCAGGAATGAAAACAATAATATCATCTACGACGTCTAAATGTAATTAAATTTTAATATTATTTTATTGGAAATTAAATCATTTTAAAAATCGATGGATCTAAAGCTGTCGATCAGTACGTACCACATACGAAAAATTTGTGTGACAGAGAAGTCCGCAAATAATCACGTCATATATTAATAAAGAGACAAATCAGCACTGCCATAGATGCAAAGTTGAGGTGATTGCAAGATAATTGTGTGCCCTAGAGAAGTCCACAAATAAATACAGCAAATATTACTTATTTAAATAATAATCAGATTGTTCAATGAGTCAGGTAGTCACATAATTTTTACGACTTTTCTAACTTATGATTTTAATTTTTATAAATAAATGATGATTGGTTCAAAGTGATATTGTTTAGGAAGCAGATTTGAAAAATTTTGTAAATAAGTTTAAAATTTAATTTAGAATTAAATGTAAGTAAATAAACAATTATCCGAAGAGAAATAAGACTGATAGGTTAGCTGTAGAAAGTAAGTTTCCGAGCATGTTATAGCTGGTAACGTGGTGGTGGTGACGGTCATCAGACAAAGACACTCGCTGAAGGTACATAGTCATATAAATATGAGTGACAAAAGTTTATGTCAGGTTAGATGTAGTTGGTGAATTTATTAATTCATTTCAGTGCTACACAAATCTACGATAACCTAAATGTGTTGTAAATAATCTACTGCACCTCCGCAGTATAAGTAAAACATGATAATAAGTTAACTATATATCGCTATTATTTAATAAACTAAATTCATAGGTAGCCCAATAAAAACATTATTTCGCTTTAATCTTGTTGTATATTATATTGCAAATCACGCCACCTATGATACTTAAATATTTACCACATTTTTGTGACTTTTACGACTTAATTGCATCTTACAAAAGAAACGTCCATAAATGACCAAAATGACCAACGTGATTTATAGCTGGCTCGCGTTATTTTAGACTCCGCAAATAGATGGTTAAAGGAATAGACACTGAGACGCAGTCAAATCGATTTAAACAAAGCTATCCTTTGATTTAAACAATTGAGCCATTTGGCCTCAATGAATTGTTTTTAGTTTTATGCAACCTAGCAGTTGTAATTCTATAATTTATTTAATTAATTTATTAAATAAATTAAATGCTCAAATCATCTTTTAATGGACAATAATTTTTAATATTTCTGTCAACTGCGAAACATTTTTAAAATAACTAAATTGAAATATTATAAACAGGAAGACGAACGAATATGAACAATTTTTCTGTTGAGAGTGAACAATTTGTAAATTACATTTTTTGATATTTTCGGATTGAGTGAGCAATCAAATTAAATTGTAACAATTAATTGCGGTTTGCTATGCCACATACATATGTACGACGAGCAGCAGAAAATCGAGAAATACAGTGGTGTGGGACAAGGAGCTTAGCACAACACAGGAACTTAGGGAAAATAAATGATGTGTGAAGTTTGAATTCGACATCTAACGATAAAAGGATATTTAGTTCAAATAAAATACTTTTCTACGCATAGTCATATGATAAAGAACAAATTGTTCCCTTTCATCGTAGCTAATATAAATCTGGTAATAAATAATTTTGTACAACCTCCAGTTACGACTTAATTACATTCTTGTGTACGTTCTCTCGTGGAGCTCTTATAGGGGTAGTTTATCAAACATTGCGGCTTCCTGAAGGTGTAAATATATTAACCTCCATATTTGTGTTTAAGTGACTATTGGTATCTTTGAATATGGTCGGTAACAAATAATTCTGTAGTACATCCAGAAGTCAATAAAATATAAAAACAAGAATTGTTTTAACTAGAATTATTGTTGCAAAATTCCTTCGATTGAGTCAAGGGCACACTCGGCCGTTACGTCAGTCGAATAGGAGCATCGATATTTATGAGTATATTGTTTGGCCGGTTTGACTTTTGGACGGTGTGTGTTTCGAGCGGTGGTTGACTTTTCGATGGTGACAGGGGCGCGGCGATGGGCATCGCACTCCAACGAGCAATAGTAAGTAGATTTTATAATTTTTACATGACGTTTTCCGGTCCATTTCGGTTATTTGTTGAAACGTTCTAACGAAAGGACGACGACTTGTTTAACAGCACGCCGTGATTTGCAGTTGCTATGTTAGGTCATCTGTGCCAGATGACTTCATACGTTTCGTTTTTTGCGATATTTCTTTACATGATACATTTGAACGAGTGTGAATATCTATGGGAGTATTTTTGTATTAATGGTGATAAATTGGTGGAATGTATGATTGGGATCGAACATATCTTTCTTCTTTGCGTTAGTGACTGGTCTTGGTACATAAATCTACTTATGTTTTTTAAATTGAAAAAGTAAAGGATGATTTATCTCAAACCTCAGCCATCTAATATTTGCCCAGTTAAATCCATAACCGAAAGTTCTTTTATTATTTGTAATAGAATTTTCTAAAGCAACGGTACTCAAAAAATCATCATTTTTCATGTTGTTAATCAAATAAGGTTCTTTGCCATACATTTGTCAAACGCAGCACTAGCGCTCTCTATTATTCCTAATTCCCCATTGTTAACAACATAAGAAAAATCCAGGTACCAAGAATGTGTGGTCTATGATATCACTATAAGGATCTTGTGCACGCTTTTAATTGCTTAACAAGACATGCTGCTATGTCTTGAGAACGTCTTCCACCTTCAACTTCCTCCACACATTCATGTATACTGTTTTAAAATTAAAGCAATGTATTCCCTAATTTTACAGTTTGCCACTGAAATAGTTAATTTTGGGCAGGGCAAAGCCTTCTGCAGATCAAAAGTTAGTATGTATGCTTCATCAATATCATGCGAAGGTTTCCTGCTGTTGATGAAGTTCTCTTTGGACGTCAAAATCCTTCTTCCCGTCCTTTAAATGTCGACGTTAGAATTCCCATCTTGTCTACTTGTTCCAGTGCCCCTCCTTTTGTTTTCCATTTTTTCTTCACTTCTCCTCCTCGTGCATTTTTTCAGTTCTTCTGGGTGATTTTTGTTCCAACAAATCTCTTTATCATCCACTCTACTCCAAAATTTCTTTGTGAATGAAAAAGCTTTACTGGCCTCTTAAAAAGCTTCTTATAAAAAATAGCCACCCAGATATTGATAAATTATCACAACTGTTGGTGGTGCCTGGAGATCATAGATCTAGGATCTATGATCCAGAGTTGAGATAGTATTGACTAGCTGTTATTGATGTATTATATGGTAGCAATTTTCTTATTGCAATGTTGTGAGACCTTTATGGTGACTGTGGCGAGTCGAGTGGTGTTGGGGTCGGCTGATCATTTAGTCAGAATCGATTCGCATGTCATTGTTCTTAATCAGCCGCTAACAGGCATGGGGGCTGGCGCCCGTTAGTTCTCCCATAACTTAACGGGGGAGCGACGAGCACGTCAAGTGCAATATTTCAGAAAATTGCATCCAAAGATGTCCGCGAAACGGTAAAGGTGTCCAAAGCTGATAACATGGTAGATTCGAGGATAGCTACTAGAAGCAACGTGGGACCGATCGGGCCCTCGAAAGGGGCCCACTAAGTAACTCTATGTATCGGATTAGCAATATTATAAAATTGTAAATGCAAGATATGTGTTGAAGGCCGTTTTATTTTGGTAAATAATTATAAATCCATTTCTCCATCCAAGAAGATGTTGAATCAGATTTACTACTTAAACAATGTTGCAATTATCTACTAATTACATTCGCACTACGCTGTCCGCAATTACATTCTATAAGCTTTATTTCGTTGAGGATACAAATAATTTAATACCAAATTTCATGACAAATTTTATGTTAGCCCGGGGCAACACCATAACGACTTGTCGTATCAACTCGGGAATGTTTTGTTACACGAGCTACCTTTCCCATCGGTCGTTGTACAGTCGTAAAACATCCGACATGAACACCGCTTTCGTTTGTGTTTGTGTTTGTGTTGCATTGATTGCGGGATACAGTTTTGGAGCCCAATACGTCGAAATTGGACACGTGGACGGTAACAAAAATCTCAATAGTCACAACGTCGCAATTTTCATATCGTTCGTATTTTTTAAGATCCACTTTTTAGAGACCTTGGCTACGAATGTCTGTCTAAAGAACCAGCAATTGGACCGATGAAAATAAACGAGACGAAGAAAGTGCGCGGCACTTGTAGTGTTGCCCGGTGCATGCCCGGTGGATCCGTTATCCATTCATCGTGAGTATCTTTTATATACAATTTGAGACGAAATTTTGAAATTAGTACACAATTGGCGTCTTTACCTATTTATATGGTTGCAACCACTTATGCACAACGCAATACAGTTGCACGTAACAGGCGCTTAGGCATAAATATTTCAAGAATTATTATACACAATTTAAAATCTAACATAAGCACAATAATAACTATCCAGTGATGTAGTAAATAACAATCCAAATTTTAATGTCAAATCTATGCATTGTAAAATTTACGAATTGTTTTCTATTACAGTTGCTTACTGAGCTTTATAAAGCTTCTGGAAGATCAAAATTGCAAGGAAGTTGAAGGCGATCACGATAAACCATATCCAGAATGCTGCACTACTATTCAGTGTTAAGTTTTATTTCATATGTTGGAAAGAAACAAATAATATGAGGTACTTAACGCCGATAACGCTGCGATGTGTTTTTATATTATAAATTAAAGCTGATATGTGTATATTTATTATGTCGATTAAATTGTACTCTGTCCGCCGTTTTGTATGTTCGGTTCCCGATTAAGAAATTTCCGCACCGATGCCGAGTTGTGAATATTTATTACGTCTGACCCGATTGTCTACCCGCCGTTGTCTATGTTCGGTTCCAGTTAAAGAAACGTGGCTATCGGTGTTACGAACGGCATATAATTACTATCCCGCCCCATGTGAAAAATACATAATTAAGTATCTCCCAAATCATCGCAGCATTTTTTTCTGTTGGCAACAATAAAATATTGAAAATAATATTTGTACAGCGATTTGTTATCGTAAAAAAAACGTTCATAGCCACGAAAAAGAAACGTTTACTAACTACTTAACAAAGACAGGTTTTATAAAATAAAACCCTATCTCTAGTACTTGACCAATCCCGGTTTTACTACATTAATAAGTTTATAAATTGTATTGTATTTACATTAAAGCTGATATATGTAGATTTATTATGTCGACGAAATTCAAGTCGATGAGCAAGTCTTGACGAACGTCTGTTTGCCGTTGTCTATGTTCGGTTTGAGACCCCAATTTTTTTTACGAAAGTAGTTCGTTGCTCAAACGATCTTCACAAGTAAGGGGTCAGTGCCGGCTCCACAATCGGAGAGAGATTGAGGCCGAGAGCATCTTTTCCTTTTGCCTTGCTTCTTGTAGTGCTATTGATTTCTTCTATACTGCTTTATTATTTCGCTTGAGTAACTTACTGCCCATTTTTATAAGTGCCTCTAACGTTCCATGGCTAACCATTTCCTTCCTTTATGATCATTATTTTCTTTTTCCACAATTTCTTTCCGTCTCATAATGTTTTCTTCATTTATAATATTTTTTGTTTTACACAAACTTTTTGTTCATTTAAATAACTGGTATTATCCTAAGTATCCAATAAATAAGCGAACAGGACAACATTTTAGTAGATTATTTATAAATATAATTTTGCAAAATATTTATGAAAATTTTACATTTTAATTAAGAGTGAAGCATCTTTTTGCATCATTTTCTAATTGATTTTAAAAATTTATTCCGTGCTGATGATCATATCCTTTTTTTAATAATTTTAATAATTTGATTATAAAAACTGTGCAATTCAATAAACTGATTTGAAATTGTTATCTCGTACGATTAGGTGGTATAAAGTATGAACTTGGCGTTGATCCCGAGGAATCTGGTATCATAATGAGTTGCCTATCAACATTTGTTGCTTCGGACAGTTTACGTGCGCCGTTGGTCGTTATCTACGTCAAACATGAAGATCGTATTGTTCTGCTTTTTCGTTGCTTCCATTGCGAGAAACAGTCTTGGGTCTCGGGATGTCGAATACGGGCACGTAGACGGTAAACGTTTTAATTTTCAACAGCTTACAATTGCATGTAATGTGATGTTTGTGATTTTTTAAGATCCACTTTTCAAAGCACTCGGATACGAATGTCTGTCGGAAGATGCTTCGATAGGACCGATGAAAATGAACGAGACGAAGAATGTGCGAGGCAGGTGCAGTGTTTCCGAGTGCAGGTCTGGCGGTTTCATCAGCCACACATCGTGAGTGTCTAAATACATCCACAATATGATTTGTGCAGCACTGATGAAAGTACTGAAATTCGAATGCAATAGGGAAGTGATATATATTTTAAACATTTGTTTTTGTTTCAATTCTTTGATGACCACTATCTTAGTTTAGTCTTGACTAGTCAAGGAAATGTGCGTTTTTGTTACATTTCAATTTATCATGCTTCAAATTCATTCAATTGACAAAATTAAATTAACAACATTTTTAGTGGAGATTGGATTTGTGAAATAAAAAAACTCGTGCAAAATCCCCTATTGCCAACCACTACAGCTGAAACCATATATACAATTC
Source organism: Geotrupes spiniger (assembly GCA_959613385.1). Taxonomy (NCBI): domain Eukaryota; kingdom Metazoa; phylum Arthropoda; class Insecta; order Coleoptera; family Geotrupidae; genus Geotrupes; species Geotrupes spiniger. The sequence continues at coordinate 14,019,892 of OY390737.1, forward strand.
TTTTATATTGTTGCGTTTCGTCCCCTACCAAAAAGCAGTTATTTAACCCTTTCGCTACGGATGTCCATGACCATGTTGTATGTGCACGATTTATCGAATTTTATTATGGGCAACCCAAATTACTTGGGTGCATGAAATACACTTGCCTCTGATCTGGGACATTTATATCCTTGTATATATATACTATAGTAAGACAACGCTTATGGGACGATTGGAAACCGGCTTGTTGTGACGGTTGCATAGTTTGTAGGGTTTATATTAAGCATTTTCGCATTGGCCCTCTATCTTTTATTAGATTAATATTCAGTATTTGATAAAATTTTAAATTAGCAAGGAACTGAACAATATTTTGTCATTGTAGCCCAGTATATGTCCAGTATACATATACAAGGTGGCAGATCGACGTGGGAACCTAATAAGCGTACGAAATATAAAGTGTAATGTAACGATTCATTGATCATTACCATTTTAACGTATTTTAAATCAAATATAATTATAAACGGCAGATTCGTGATACATATTATTTAATATTAAAACCTATCATGATGGTAGGCTGATTATGGCTTTGACGATATATGAATTAAAAAGCGTTCCGTACTGAAGGTGAATACAAAAAAACATTGACGAAAAATGTATTCGATCGGCCGGCTATCCTCAAGGTCACATTATGAACTATTAGACGAATTCGTTGCGGTGAAATTAGGGTTTTATGATAATACGCAAATATGTAGGTATACTCGGAATTATGAGAAGGTGCGTGCACGTCATCAATTTTTAATGACGTCAAATTTTATATGTTTACATGTTTCTCACACAAAAGATACTCTTCAAGATCGTATGCAACCAAACAGACAGCGTATATACATATACAAGGCTATAGTATATATATACAAGGATTTTATTATCGTTTGCCGTGCTTTTACATGGATATAATAATTTACTATCGGTGCCAAAGTAATAAGCGGCTGCGTTTGAAGGTCTATATCAAAGAAACGAATTAACGAAAAAAATTGTTACGATCAGCAATTATTTCTTCGTAACATATTGTAAGTTTTTCCTGTCTATGGTTTAAAAGGAATAATTAAAGAAGTGCAATAAAGTACCGATTTTAGCGATTTGTAGCCGACGTCGTTTTTACAATTATTTTCTCCTACACCGTTCACAAAAAGTGTGAATCATATCGAGCACCGACGGATATTTTTATTTTTTAAATAACCTATACTTTTTTTTAATCATAAGTTTTGTATACTCTGTTATTTTAGTAATTAGATGTCGTACCTACGAAAGCGGGGCGCATTTCTTTCAATGGAATTCTCAAATTACGTTTATCTCGACCAATATATAAAATTAAATTTTACAAAGTATTTTAATTTTTTTAATATATCATTTTTTTTACACAAATAACGAAATAAACGTCGAAATCGCGTAAACGTAAACGCACCTCATGAATAAAATAGGTGCAATGACCAGCCTATAAATATCCCGCAGTGAAGGGATGTCAATCAAAATAAAAGCGTTGCTTCCCAAACTTTTACGACCAGCGCACCGCTTTTACACCGGCGTTAAATTTTGAAATACATGAACATGTAACGTAATCTATTAACATAAAAAGATTAAATAATCAAAGAAATTAAATACGTACGTAAATACCGATTAATGTGCGAGTCGGCGGCGGGAATCGACGTTAACAAATGCGCCCGACCCCGCTTTTGAGAAGCGCCATCTGCACACCAACAAAAAAGCGCCACAGCGGGCGCGATCGCAATTACGGTATGAACGAAACAAATACGATTTTCGTGGAATTGTTTTATAGCTTCCTAGAAATTAGACGACCTCGACCGAGTCAAGTACGAATTTGTTTCTAGTGGACGACCTTAGTTTTTTGTTTCTTCCGAGAAATTCGACGACCTTCGCAGGAAAACGACTGTATTCTGGACGATATTAGATTATGAATGGAAATTTCGGTGTTTTAGATTTATGAACGATTTATGTATATAAAGCAATATATTTTTTTTTGATTTTACTAAAATATGAATATGAATGTAATAAATAAAATAAAAATTTAAGAAAAAACATTTTGTCCGTCATTTTAGATTAACGATCTGATTACATTATCAACTGCATCTGTGATATAAATTTAATTATATTTTATTTGTCTTATTTTGAGATATATTTTAGGGAAACGATTTACCTTACAATTGCAATGGACGCCCGGCGCGACAAAACTCGACATGCAGCGAAAACTGTCGTTCGTGTGAAAAAAATATATAAACAAAGTTGTCGAGAACGAATTTACCAATGGAATCGAATCGAGCCGCCAGAACGTACGCACCAACATATATATATATATATATATATATATATATATATATATATATATATATATATATTTGCTGTCAGATTTGACAAGATACATTTTTAATATTTGACAAGATACATTTTTAATATATATATATATATATATATATATCAGTGGCGGCTCGTGGGTTTGCTACTTGAGGAGGCAAACTCAAATCTGTGTAATGTACAAGGTCCTGCATGTAAATATTAAATGATTTTTATTTGTATTGATCGAAAATATTTAAGATAAAAGATAAACTAGGTACTTTAGTGCTTATCGAAAAAATTCCCATAAAATTACGAGGCGGATATTATGCATTCCTATTCCTATGTGATTTTTTCCTTAGAGCTCCATCTCTTATTGCTTTATAATAATACTTAAACACTAATGCCCGGTTTCACAAACGCAAATCGGTCGTTAACGGCTTGTTAACGAATATTCAAAAGTTTGCCGATTCGTTATCGAGTCTTTAATCCATCGTCAAATACCAAATGTATTTGTCTTGTCCATCGTCAAATATTTGACGATGGATTAAAGACTCAATAACAAATCGGCAAACTTTTCACGATTGGTTAACAAGCCGTTAACGATTAGCGTTTGTGAAACCGGGCATAAATGTTGTAAGTTTCAAAATTTTGAATTTTATAAAATGAAGTTTCAACAAGTAACTCCAGAATCAATCAACATCGTATTGCTTTCATGAAATAATATGTTAATTTATCTATGTGCTTCAGCAGCCGGCAGCGTGGAGGGTAAGTCTGTGTTTTATGTGTTATTCGTTGAGTTGACTTTTTGTAAATTCTCGTTACCGAAACTTTTGAAATACATTCTCAGCAGTTCAAACACAATTTCTAAGCAACTTGGTGAGGTAGATTATATTACCTGAATTTGTTTTGGGGATTGAAAATTTCATGTCCATGATCAGGGACAAATCAAGTCAAGAGAGTAATATTTTTACGAATATTCAATTCAACGTTTTCATTACATTTCTTTGAAATATCTAGAGATACAATAGAGCTATTTTTCTTACTATAGGTGCTCGAAAACAGAAAATTTTCATAGAAAAATACGTCATGAGAGTGGAGAAATCTTTGGTTGACATATTGGATAAATTAGACAATGGAGATAATTCTGACTTATATGATCTCTCGGATTATGAAGATGATGAAGAGCTTGTGGTAGCCGCAGAAAGAATGGAACAACAGTTATATGAAGAAATCGAAGCATAAGAAAATGAAGCAAGTGATGAAATGGCCGAAGAAAATGAAAATAGTAACAACGAAGAATTAGTTATTACTTTTGGCAATGATGAAAATGGTCAAGAAACAGAAGAACGTGATTTAGAAGAAGAGATTTATAGAATTTCCATACAAAGTACAAGCAATATAAAAACTACAGAAAAGTCGCAAATAAAATGGCGCAGAAAAACGTTTTGAAATTGAATTCGGAAGGACGGTAGCCACCAGAAGAATCGCCAATAACTCAAAGTCATATTTAGGGGCCCATTGAATATTTTCGTCGTTACGTTACCCCCAACCTGATAGACGAAATGGTAGAGAAAACTAATATTTGCGCTATACAAAGCGAAACTAGTAGATTCAAACGAACCAATAAAAAAGAAATCGAGACACTCATTGGTCTACATCTATTTATGGGATGTTTTGGCTTTGCAATGATTAGCATGTACTGAGAAAATACTTTCGGTCTATCTGTATTTCGAGAATCTATGCCCAGAAACAGATTTTATCAACTAAAGATGAAGTTGAAGTACATATAAAAACAATAGTCGCCGAAGAATATTCTTTGAAAACATCAGGAACAAAAGCAAAAGGACCAAAGAACAGATAAGAAGGAAATTAGAGGACCGACGTAACGATAAATTGAAGACCCTGAGGGATTATTCTTCAAAGAAAACGATCAACACGAAGAACAACACAGTTATAAACCTGTCGGGACACTCATTTACACCAGAGGGCAATTCTTAAAAAAGGACTGAACTACTCCATTGCTCCCAAACACGTACCAGTATTGGACATCAAAGCAGAAGAATACAGATGGAAGGTACGAACAGCATTGGAAAGAAGTAAGAAAATCCAACCCCAACATAACGATGAATGAGCGGGTAGTAATAAAACAACTGCAATCCAATATGAAAATCTTACCAGCGGATAAGGGGAATGCCACGGTAATCTTAGACAATGCATTCTACAAAGAGAAGATTGACGACATAATGAAGACCGCCAGCATGGAGAAGAAAGTCAAAGAACTACTGAAGAAATATAAAGGCCATACACAGGAAAAAACTTAATGAGAATAAACCCCACACACAGTAAGCCACCACATCTCTACGGGCTACCGAAAATTCACAGGGAAGGAGCACCGTTAAGATCAATCATCCGTTCAAGAGGTTCACCATGCTACAAGCTAGCCAAGTTCCTAGTTCAAGTAATTACGCCAATGGCAGGAAATACGAAGAGTTATATAAAAAAACCCATAACTCCAGAAGATGAATTGGTAACTTTGGACGTGGAAAGCCTCTTCACCAACGTGCCCAACAACGAAGTACTGGAAAGAAACGACTCACGGAAGACAACCAGCTAGAACTTCGCACAAATTTGCCTGTGGAAGCCATCATGGAAATGCTGAAGCTATAAGCCTTCAAAATACCGTACCGATTGCATCATAGCTAATGTAGGCAAACATAATATATTGGATTTGTTGCACTTCAAACTTGCAATCGCAAACAGTTTGGCCAAATGTGGACAGACTTTAATTGAAAGAAAGCGTGGGCGTCATAGCTGTAGTAGCTCTACATCAGTTGTAGCCAAGCGTAAAAATGATGAAGTAAAACACTCTGCAACTATTAGAACGGATACAGTCGACCATCTTCCTATCCATAACGAACAGAAAGAAAGAGGCAGGAAGATGTAAAAGATCTGGGTGCAAAGAAGGTAATTCGCACTTTAAATGCGAAAATGTAGCAACATTCATCTTTGCTTGGGCAAGCAAAAAAAATGTTTCCGGGCATTTCATGCAAAATAAATCGAGAATAAATTTGTTACTGAATAACTGACTAAGTTTTATTTTTAAGAATAATCACTACATTTAACTACATTTGTCCATGATCATGGACAGTCTTTTTTCCCAGAAAAGCCCTTATATTAATTTTTTATTCTTGCATTGCATTACTGATTGATCATTTTTAAGCGAAATTTCATCTAATTTATTTTTTATCTGTTCTGAAAATAATGTGGTAGCGAAAGGGTTAATATTTTTATAAAATTTGAAATTAATATGAAACCCTGGTTCTAATCATCGCTGGCGTACGATGAATAATAATAATAATGATGATAATTAAAACAAAATAGAATTTTCGTTACATTTAGAGATTGTTTTATATTGCAGTTGTTTACCACTCTTGTCTTTCCTAATGGAGGAATCGAATTGTAAACCCATTGACGGTGATAGGAGCAAACCTTATCCAGAATGCTGCCCGTTTATGCAATGTTAAATTTTGGCTACGAAGAAAATAAAGACTATTCAAAACAGACGTTGTTTTTTTTTAACAAATCGTAATCTACACAATATTAATTTATGTCAAGTTAATCGAAAAATAAAAAAAAACACAATTTTTATTAATCAAACTGGGACTTAAAAAATTAAAATCCCCACGAATTTCCAAATAAAAATGATTGAAAACATTAAATGTTTATCTCAGACCGTTAAGTGGTAGAAAATATGAACTTGATTTCGACCTCCAAGAACCAGGTATCACAATTACTTGTTTTTCAAGATTTGTTAATGTATCGGACTGTTTACGTCCGTTGCAGATTGTTATCTAGTCGCAGAACGTCCAACATGAACATCGCATTGTTCTGGGTTTTCGTTGCGTTGATTGCGAAAGACAGTCTTGGGTCTCGGTACTTCGAAGACGGGCACGTTGAGGGTACGAGTTTTAATTCTCAGGAGGTTACGATCGCACGTTTTTAATGTTTGTATTTTTTAAGATCCATTTTTCAAAGCACTCGGTTACGAATGTCTGTCGAAAGCAATTTCGCTCGGACCCATGAAAGCAAACGAGACGAAAATTTTGCGAGGCTGGTGCAGTGTTTCCGAGTGCACGCCTGGCGGAATCATCAGACATACATCGTGAGTATTAAAATACATTCACAATATGATGGAAGTACTGAAATTAAAATGAAATTGCCGACCATTGTTAGAGCTGCAACAACATAAAGTTTTCTTTTAAATCATTGCATGCACTTAGTTAATATTTTTATAAAATTAGAAATTAATATGCAACCCTGGTTCTAATCATCCAGTGACGTACGATGAATAATAATAATAATAATGTAATTAAAACAAAGTGGAATTTTCAGATCTAAGATTTTCGTTAAATTTATAGATTGCTTTCTATTGCAGTTGTGTACCACCCATATCTTCCCTAATTGACGAATCCGATTGTAAACTTATCGACGGCGATGGAAACAAACCTTATCCAGACTGCTGCCCGGTTGTTCAATGTTAAATTTTGACCACGAAGGAAAACTTATAGGCTACTCAAAACGGCATTAAAAGAAAACAATTCTTTTAATGCGAATTCATCGAAATCTACACAATATTAATATTTAATTCATATTTAAATTATGTAAGAATATTTGCTTTCGAATAATAAACGAATCATTATTGCAAAACGAAAACGTTTATCATTTATATGATTACATTGAAAAATGAAAATAAACTAATATTATTAATATATCGAGTCTAAACTTTTATGTGGTATCTGAAAGAAATTTCACCAAGGCATACAGTAATCTGCAGTGGATTATTGCATTAGCATCGATTAAGAAGTTCAGCAGTTGGGTGAGAGATGACACTACTACAGGTAACGAATGCATCGAAATTTGCATAGTTTTTAGTGAATGCGATCGAGAAACCAAATGTAAAATGACCCAAATAAAACTCGCTACGATTTTTCCAAGTAGGCTTCAGAAAACCTTAGGAAATAGATCTAAATGAATTTATAAAAATATGACACGTTTCTTGCAACTTGTATAAAAATATGACACGTTTCTTGTAATTTTAAACGAAACTGCAAAAGACATTTTTGCATTGTAGACAAAACCCTTGTAAAAAGCTCGAATGAATCTTGCCATGCCCTTACTCCATTTTGTAGAATTTGGTGTAGCAAGTCGTGGTTTTTGTACAAAGAAATTAAAGGTAGAAACCTGCATATGGTTATAGAAAGTTAGATGTAAAAAAAGGCGCTTAAAACGATTTAAAATGGTTACAAGGCATATAATTCTATAAAATATCTATAAATGTAAACGCCATTTCACTATGTTTAGTTAACGTAAGCAAATCTTTTAATGTTTGTCGAGAATCTATCTAATTGGTCTATGTATATGTAAATTATAAGTAAATTTGGGCGATTTTAACGCGTTTACGATTCAACCCAAAGTGGGCGAGCTAGCAGGTTATGATTTTGACCAACGAGATTGGAGGATTTCTTCGCGATTTATCTATTCGCTGCGAATTTGGTGTACAACGACTACACGGGTCTCTGTGTCGAGTTCATTAAAAAATGAAAATGAATACCCGTTTTTTTGACAATCAAAACCGCAAGTATTAATTTAATATAAACTGATTGCACCTGCAAAGCCAAAAATATACCAACAAAATAAACATATCCCATTCTCGTTAAAAATCGCAATATATAAATAAATACAATCGTAAAATTAAATATTAGCTTCTTCTGTTTCACGAGGCGAGTAGGTTTATTACCACTTTATGTTATAAAGTGCATTTATTACAACACGATTTATTTTTGTTAAAATGAAGTATCATAATTTCATTAAAGAGAAGAAACTGTTCATTTCTTTGTTCACTTTTCCCACTTTCTCGATTTTGTTTTACAAGTTTTTAATTTCGACGATTTTTAACATTTTTTTTTTAATAATGTCCCAACTCCTCCGTCACTCCTTGGGAATTGGGACAATCTTTTAGCCATGATGTTTATCTGGGGACGTCCCACTGACAGTTTCTGTCGATGATGACCCCCAAGTATTTGTGCTGTTGTACTTCTTCGTTGTGCACACGCACTTAGGTCCGGAACCATGAAAATGATGCAGACATAACGATGAATGATAAACTATTTGTAGAGGCCTATTGTCTCCTAATTTTGGGAGTGAAATGTGTAGGAGCTTCGTTTTCTTGCAGTTTATTACCAGTTCTTTGTCATGTGCCCAGCATTGAAACTTTCTGAACTCTTCTTGTAAGTCTTCATATAACCAATGTTTACACTTGTTAAAGCACTGGCTGACATCGTTTATATAAAGCAAGTATAACACTGGCACCAAGATGCTTCCTTGTGGAACTCCCCTCAACACCTGTACATAATCCCCTATCTGTTCTCCTATTTTTACTGCGAATGTACGATCGTTTAGATAGTTTTCAAACCACTCCTTCACAACTCGTTTTATTCCAGCCCTTTCCATTATTTCTAATAATTTTCCATGATTTATAATATCAGAAGCTTTGAAAAGTCTACAAACACACAGTACGTGCATTATTCTATTAAGTCGTTCATTTAGGGTTTGTGCAAATTTTTCTTGCGGCAAAATCGTTCATTTTCCTTTCTGGTACCCATATTGGTTTTTATATCTATGTTAAATTTCAGGAGATAATCCCATGTTTTTTATGAGATGTACCTTTCCATAATCTTTTCAATGACAGGCAACAGTGAAATTGGCCTGTAGTTAGTGTATTCACTTTGTTTCCCGCTTTTGTATATTGGCTTCACCAATGCCCTTTTCATGCCCATAGGTCTTGCTTGTAAGGAAGTGTTTATTATTTTTTGTATGGAAGTGTCAAAAAGCTCTTCAAATTCTTTTATATCTCGCGCTATTATTTCGTCTGCACCTGCCAATTTAATTTCGTCTAGTCCGTGAATTATCTCCTGCACTTGTTCAATGGATATTTCTTCTATAACCGTTGATTGAGTCTGTGTTTTCGTCCTTGTTTTGAACAACATATCACCACAACTATGAACGATTCTCTCAACCTGTCTGCTGAAGACATCTGCGAAATTGTCTGCAATTTGTTCCTCTGACAAATTATATTGCTTTTTCATTTTGTCATCGCCAGCTTTTTCCTTTCTTCTCCTCACTATTTTATTCATGTCCTTTTTTTATCCTTCCATCAATTCAATATAATACATCTGTTTTGCCATATGTGTACAATTTGTAATCAAATTTCTCGCTTTATTATAATTTAATCTGAGAATCTTTTTGTGTTCATTTTCGCGGTTTTTTCCATGTTTGAAAAAGCTTGTCCCTATGTTTTATTTTTTCCCTTATATCTCGCGTGACCCAAGGTTTTGCAATTCGTCTCTCTATCTTTCTACACGTCGTCTTTGCTAACTCATACGCTGCCTTATTTATCCTATGAATAAATCATCTTCTGGACGTTCTCACGACTTGGACAATATATGGTATGATATGTATAAGATAACTATAAAATTATCAACATTTACAGGTAATTTTTTACCTGCTTCGCTAGGTGTCGCACTTCATTCAGTTCCTTTATTGCTGCCCCTTCCATCAGGGACTGATATAGCCATATTTTTGACATTTTGACATTTTTAAGCGTTTTCTGTTGTTTCAAAGAATTGTATAATTTTGTCCAAGAAGAAGTGGTGTTGACAAGACTTTTTCATCCATTACATTTTCAAATAAATAATTAAATCTGTTACTTTTAAAGCACCTATGTTCAAATTATTTTTGTCATTGCCATTAGTATTTGAAACGTAATGTATCGGACTAGAAACTACCGTTTTTTTAATGTGTATATAAATTAGCTGCATTACGGGTTAAGTAAAAACTTTTTCGTTGCAATAAAAATCACATCTCCTCGCAGCTGCGAACTCCTACAAGACTCCGCCGCGCCGATCGGAAATAATTCACGTACACGTCGCGATCTATTTTCATCGCCGCTTCCCAAAATAGCCATCGGACCGTCGCGTCGGAGAAAAACGCTCCCAAAATTCGTCACGCCCCGCGTCCGAAACTTCGTCGAAGACGACGATCGAAAACCGCCGCATCGCGAACGTTCTGGCATCTCGACGACGCAATCCAAATCGTCCCACTTTCGTCCGCGCGGAATTTTCGCGACGAAATCGCTCGCCGCGAAGTCGGTGGGAGACTTCGAAACAGATATATAATAGCGCCGGCGAGGTCGCGTTTTACGCACGCTGTGTGATCTCAATCGCGACCGTTCACATCGCGCTCAGCTGCATTCGGTTAAGTGAGTCGTACACCGGGGCGGGGAAGATGAGCAAAGTACCGGCTGTGGGTATCGATCTGGGTACCACGTACTCGTGTGTTGGTGTGTGGCAGCATGGCAAGGTGGAGATCATAGCCAACGACCAGGGGAACAGGACGACGCCCAGTTATGTGGCATTCAACGACACGGAGCGGTTGATCGGAGACGCCGCCAAAAGTCAGGTAGGTCGGAGGATTTTCTAAAAAAAGGAAACGCGGAAATCGGTGCTTGCGGAATTTCGATCCTGTTGGTCCGCGCCTAACATGGTCACGGGCGAATTAATGCATAGGCTAATATATCGATAGACTTCTGATTGGTTGGTTTAAAGAGATCTTCACTTAGCGGCCAAGCTGACGTCATTACCACAGAGTTCCACTTGAGCTTTCTCATTAATGTACATATGTTATCTTTATTACACTCAGACTTGTTGCTTTCAAGCAACGTTAAGCAAAAAATTGCCAGAAATTTATTATAAATATATTGTGACGCTTTTGAGATTTTGCCATAATTTTAAGTTCTATTAAAGATAATTGTGGAAACTCAACAGTGAAAAACACTGAATCTAATTAGCAGAATGTTGACAAATATAACTAAAAATAAAACTATGTCCTAGAAAATTTCAGGAGCTTATTGATTAGAACCAAAGCTTTCCACTCTTCATTTTTGTTTTGTCCATGGGTATTTTTGACGTCCACTATATATGTCAAAAAAATATTCAACTCATCGATAAATACAACAACAAACAATGTTTCAGCTGGCAGGTTTTTTTTTTCAAAGGGCGACCAAAAACAACTGGGGAACGCAAATGAGCGATGGAAGAAAATTGAAAGAATTTTCGAAAAACGCGTTTCAAGGTAAATCGAAATTAGGAAGTTGGAGGTTGATGAATCGAACACGAAAGTATGAAAAACATTTGATGACCATCGGTTAAAAGCACGTGCTCCCCCCCCCCCTATTAACTTTTTTGGAGAATAGCCTTCCACTTCATTTCTAACATATGGGTACAAATGAAAACTGACGGTGATGATGATTATGCCAGTCTTACAGATTAATGACACAACAACAGAAATAATATAGAAGAAACAAGGATTCATTTTAATGTATCTGTTTCTAACCCATGTCTTCATATATGAAAAAGTGTGTAAAATTTAACATTTAATTGATATATTGGCTAACGTAAGATTGGTGTTATTATATATTATTAGTGTTATAGATTAGAGTGGATTGTGACAAACGTTCGAAAAGTTCAGTTCAATTTAAAAAAATATGAAATATTAAAAATTTAGCACAAAATTTGTGGCAAAAGTATACATCTAGTAAAGAAACAACAACACACAATAAGAACAAATGAATGAAAATCGCATGAAAGTCATGAAAGCAATGAAAGTCTAGTAAAGAACCAGCGATGCAACTAACAAATAAAATAAAAATTTAAAAAATGCTGGACTAAAATTGTAGGAAAATAGCGGGGACTTCTGAATTTGAACAAAGAATTGAGACACGTAACGTGCATCGCAATGAGTCATAAAATATATGAAACGTTAAGACCCCCCCCATATTACTACAATTGTAAAAAACGACCGTTTGCCACTTTATTGCATCACGAAAGCGGAGATCAATTAATCGATGAGCTAACGAAAAAAATGGACGTCGTAGGGGCAAATGAAAAAAAGTGAACAAAGCAACAAAAATGCATAGAAAGCTCTAATCGACGTCATTTAGTTTTGAGTCTCAATACAAAGTTTCGCAATCTCAATACAAACCACAAAAAGAGTAATTGTTGCAGGATCGTGAAATAAAACATGGGAATGACCCCCCCCCCCATTCACACACATCGAATTTGTATCGATAGGGAATTAAATTTTGCAAATGAATCCGTTAACTTTTGTACAATTGTGTATACCAAGATTATTGCACCAAAATATGAGAAAATGATACATAAGAAGATAAGGGAACAATGAACAGACGGAAATTTTAAACAACCCTGCTTAGCGCAGAATGCGTTCGAGGAAAGATGATTTATTTATTAGTTTGTTTTTTGCAAAAAGGACAAAATGAATGAAAATACGTAACACAAAAATATGGACAAAATTTAAGGACAATAGAGTAAAAACGCCCCAATAAAAATTAAAAGTAATAATAATACAATATCCAAACAAGTATACATTACATCAAGAACACAAACCGACGAGGTTGAGGGTTCAGGCGTTGTTGTGGGTTTGGTTTGGGAGAGAGGATGACTACATTTTTTCATAACTGCACGCATTTCTAAAAAATGCAAGAGAAATCGGTTAAAAGAGTAATTGAAGAGAGACAAGTTGGGTGATTAGGACGTCTCCACAAGGGCGAGTTTTTCATAGTAAGTAAGTTTATTTTCAAAACACAAAAACATTAAAAACGAAGGTTATTACAAAGGTATCAAGTGATGTAAACTTAGTGTCGACACATTTCTTTCATATTTGGTCGTGTCTTTGCGAGACATGCTCTCATCTCATTTTCAAGGACCTTTAGTCTTACTCTTTGCTTCGTTTTAATATTTACGAGTGCAGAAAATCCCATTTCATAAAGATACGGTGTGTAAAACTGCAATAAAATATTAAGTACTTTGAACCCTGTATTGGTATATTCCTTCAAAATTGTTATCCAAAATGAATTCAGAATTATTTCTGAATGCTTCACGACTATCAATTAATTCTTCAACGTCTGCAAGACTGAACTCACTCATTTCTGATGTTCCTTACAAATCAACTGATATGTCTGGGAAATATTTTTTTCTTTATTTCTCTTTTTGGAACAAATCCTTTTATAGTTCAATCCATTGAAAGGGCATAATCTGTGCATATATGTACCTACGCAAGTTTTCCAAGATAGACGAGTCATATTAAAATTTCTGTTCTTCATATCAGAACCATCTTTTCCCGTCGTAGTTTATTCGAATTTCTTGCAACATAAAAATTCTTCCAAAATCATTTTCAATACATCGAGTGAAGACAGGTAATTCTGATATCAGTTGGCTCATACAACTGCAAAGTAAATAATGTCGATTCGATTATTTTGATTTTTCAATATCAACTAATGCATCAGTAATACGTCTCCTTATAGCGTCATTTGACTGATTTCGTGATTATTTCGGCTGGCTTCTTGAACGTGGCAATTGTATACTTTTTAACAAAACTTGTACTGAAATCTTGAACTATTTTTTAGACAGCTGATCATGTTTTGTTTTAGACAGCCGATCATGTTTGATCATTTTTATCAAAATAGTTTACTGAGAATTATAAGAAGAAATAATGTTCTTGCTATAAAGACGAAAAATATTTGTTTATGATAAAACAAACAATAAAAAAGACAGATTGATAAATGCAATAATAAACCACAGAAGTAAATACAATAAAACATAAAAAGCAATGTCGCGTCACCCATGTGGCGTACTTGTGTCACCATAAGGTTCCACGACAATACTCTAAGAACCACTGATCTAACCGAACATGCATAATGCTAGGTTTCTCCATAATTTTAATTTAATGATCAAAAAAGTCACTGCATAAACTTAATAACGAAAAATACATTGGCAACTACGTTTCACATATATACGTCCGGGACCAATGATTTGCTCGAACCATCGCAAGCGTTCATGTGCCAAAATATGGAAAAGTTTGCGGGTACATCCCGATAAGATTGCGGAATTAGGGCGCCATAGTGAACTAAATCGTTAGTGTCTTTAATAGTCTGAAATACGGTACGCATTGGAAATAAAGTGCAGTGTCCCGTACTGGACTTTCTTATATTAATATTTACTTTTTGAGGAAAATTTTAACATTTTTTAATTTTCATGAAATTTTGGATTTAGGGTTTTTGGGCAATTCTTAACAATTATTACTAGTCAAATATTTCCATAAAAAAAACCCTAAACGATTTCTTGATATTTGCCATTTATTTTGCCATCGCAGGGTGCTTTGCATTTAAAGAAGACAATTGGTTTTTTGACAGAAAAAAAAAATTCTAAAAGTGGACTAAAAATAAAAAAGATATGATGGTGTTACACTCTTAAGTGAAACACACTGTATGTAACAAATTGAAAAAAAAAACTAAATAATGTCAAAAAACTCAAAAAACTGTTAACATTCTCAAGAAAAACAAATATTAACAGAAAACAAATTTCAAAAATATTTCTAAAAACTCACTAAATATTTAAAAAATTGGAGTCAAAAATGTCAATTTTGGAAAACTTAATATATATGTTTTATCTCTTTTATTGTTTCAAATTATTGAATTGGATTTTGACGTTTGAATGAACCATTGAATGTTCGAATCAAAGATATGAAAATATTTCAACATTCTACCCTAATCTGAAAACTTGTTGATCACACGGTGTATATACTAGTTTGCAAAGTGTACAAAGTTAACGATTGAAATTGAAATATTTGGCTGAAATACGGACTTAGCACAGAGGCTATGAAAGAATCGCAGGAACGTGTCCACTGATAATTTTATTAATCTGAAATTTTGCATTAACATAGCTTCAACACGGACTATGTGCATTGAATAATTGAGAAAAACTGGGGCAAACAAACTACTCATTAATAAGAACTACCACAAACGGACTACTCATTTATAAAAAAATCGTTTACCTAGTCTTTGATATTTACAATTGAACGATTTTTTCGACTTTTTACATTTTTTAATTATTTTTCCAACGTTTTCGATCAGTTTTATAATTTATAAACATTGTTATGTTAATCATTTTTTTATACAAGTCAATTTATAATATTTATTAAATTTTTATTTAATAATGATTTTTAGCAACTTTTTAACGATTTTCAACAATTTGTTTCAATCTTGTTAATTGTTGATTCTGATCTGAATATAATGATTTTTCCCCACTATTATTATATTTACGTTCTTTAACGATATTTTATTCTCGAATTTTGCATTTTCGATAATTTTTAACGATTTTTATAAATTATCACAATTTTTAATAATTTTGTTTAATATGTTTAATTTCTTTAAAATTTATTTTCAACATTTTCATTTTTTATGACGACTTTTAATAATTTTTAAATACATGTTTCGAGTTTTGAATTATAATGATGAAATGTCAACTTTAGCTTACAATTAAATATCGACTGTAGGAATTTGAATAGCACCAAAAATATGAGTTGGGTTAAATTCTTAAAATTATCGTATTTATAAAAAAAATCGTAGCTGCAAGAGTCAAAATTGTCACGCGCCAAAACATCTGTTCAAAATGTATATTGGTATCAGGTGTAACGTACAATGTCGACACGGTGGGGATCAGAATGTAACTGGCCTGCCCTCTATGACGTAACAATACATTTTAGTAATCATACATCTATGAATTAGCAGGCAACAATACCGCAAAGGAGGTCGTTCAACCTTGACTCCACCTAGCCATCTTCTAATCTACCTACCCAAGACATTCCTTGCAATAAAATGTCAATATTTTTGTAAGATGAGCGCATGTACAACGTGTTCAGTTCGGATAAGTTATCATTCAGCACTTTTGGTACTAATATAACCGTATACACGTCCGGTTCGAAGAAAATCGCAAGAAAATATTCACCTACCTTACAGGAACGAAGAGCTCATTTCGCAGTTCCATCGACCGTCCAGAACGCCAAGACTCTTCAAAATACTCCTCCAACGCCGCACTCCACGAACGTACCCGCAAACACCACGAATAACATCTCGAAAAGTAAAAATTTTCACGAAAAATGCAAGAAACGAATTGCACTGTGCACGGCGTCCATTACCGACGAAACTGACCCGCTTCGTTTTTTGCCGCGACATTGCCTTATCGTCAGAGGCACGTCGCTTTTTGTGATTGTTGCCAAACGCACATGGAGATAACGCGAATACGTAAATGGGGATTTAAAGACGCCGAGAATGTTGAAACTAAATCGCACGAAAATTAATCATGGATCTGAAATATCATAAAAATCGACAAAAATCATTGAAATCAGAAATCAAGAATTTAGAATAAAATTAAAAAAAACGTAAGTACTTGCAGAAATCTGTTAAAATTTGAAAACTAATTACAAATTGTAAAGAATCCAAAAGAACATTGATAATCTATAAAAAAATTAAAAAATCATCAAATCAAATTGTTAAAAGCTGGAAAATCATTAAATGTCGAAAATTATTGCAAATCGTACAAAATGTGTCGAAAAGTTGTGTTAAATTGAATGTTATATCGGAAAATATTACAAAATTGTTTAACTCTAAAAATCGAAAAAGTAAAAAAATATAAATCGCAAAACTAAGTGAAAATTTTTAATTAATTTTAAAATGTTTTTTTAAAATGTTTAATAAGTTGAAAAAAATAAATGAAAAAATATATTTGCAAAATCGTTTAGCCCATTTTTGTCGTATTAAGGGGGGATCCTGCTTTAGGAGGACCTAAAATATCGTTTTTGGGGGAATTTTTTTAGGACAGAAAAAAATGAGCCAGTCTAGTGAACTTTTTAGAGCATTCTATTACATATTTGAGCATTAAAGAAAAAATATTTCGAGAGAAAAATATTTAAACGGAACCGATTTTTATGCACATTTGTGCAACACCTTTCAATTGCAGTCTACAATCAGTGGGAAAGATGTAGCTCGTAATTTTTGTCTGAAACAAAAAAAACCAAAGAAAATTGTAATTCTCATATATTTTCTTCTATGTGAACTAAAAAAAAAACAAAATTTTGAAATTCAAGATTTTTCTCAGGTTTGAAAATAAATGTGCTCTTTGCAGGAAGAGAAAATCATTTCAACTTGCTAAAAAAGTTGTTTAGAATTTTTTTTACATTAAACTTTTTAGTTCAAATCAAAGAGAATGCTACTGAAGATAACAAAAGTTTTGTTTCGTTTTGATTGCTTGTTTGCTCGCAATCACGCCCACCAGTTTAGAAAAATCGCAAAAACGAAAACTCGAGAAAACGCGCTCTAAAGTTTACGATCAGGAAAAATGTTAATTTTCGATTACTTACCGAATATCTCGTTATAATCCTACTATAGCTCTTAAGAATTCAAAATATTATTGTTTCGAACGTCCGATTGAACTTTTTTCAGTACATAGTTCGGTGTTATGTGACTGCGGGGAGGGACGCGCGCTTCGTTTGTCCGAGCGTTCATGCGTTCGTATATTTTCTTCTCGACACCTCACTGTGTTTAGTGCTGTATCTTTCAAAATATTGCGAATTAGCCGCTATAACTTTTTATACATATTCTTAGATATATTAGGCATAGATTTGAGCAATAAAAAATTTTTTGAGCCTTCTAAAGCAGGATCCCCCCTTAACAGACTTGATCAGCTTGACAGCAAAATAATAATTGACACAATAAATGACTTGCGTTACGACTTTGGCAAATCGACATCTAAATTTTTAAGCTACATTTAACATGTGTCAGGTGCAATTTTATCCATTTTTGTAGATGCGAGCCGTACACAGTAAGCCTTGTAATCACTTCAGACGTCGTGCGCTTACGCTATTTATGGCGCTGCAAGGTCCTCGCGTGCTAGATTGCAACGGCGCTTTCATACGATCGGTGATGCAATATACTCGGTAGTAAAGACGTAATCAGGGCCAGGCGTAGAGGTTGTTCGTGTGTTGCAAAAATACGCTGGCGACAAAGAGTCGGCGGAAAAAATATGATTGGTATAAACAGCTGGGCCATAACGCAATACGGGGTGTGAAAATTATTAACGATCTAAGAGTTCTTTAACTAAAATAAATAAAATGCTACGACAAATCAATAATTAATAACAAGATCAACTTTTTGTATAATATCAGCAATGGTTCATGTTACAAATTTACGTACATAACAAAGTCATATATAATTTGCGAAAGATTATTTGCGAAAATATTAAAGCAAAACCCTAAGTCGTTAGGGTATCATTTCTTGCTTACATTGGTGCGTTAATATGTTTGAAAATCTATCTATGCAATACGTCACGATGGATCAAAAAAAATGTATGTCAATATTTGAAATAATGATACATCGCTGTTAACAAGTATTTAACAACGACAAAGCTTCCAAAACATTGTAGATGATGTGATGGATATTTTTTGTAAGAAATTGTGAAAAGAGTTATTGCAAATCTTCTTACAATGAAATGTGAATAGCATTAAGTAAACATTTTCTGCAAGATTGTCGCCGAAATATCCAAACTTTGTAAGGTCAAAATATTAATTTTTCGTTACACCAGAAAGTTTTGAATGCCACCCAACTTAACCCATCCAATCACTTTGTTGCATTACAAATTAGATTGCAGCTTGTACGAGAATAAAAGTGCAATTCAAATAATCTAACACAACTCATCTATTAACGATTTTTTCAAACGGGTATACACCCAACGCAATCCATCGTGGTTAGAGCTTGGCTATTATTTTTGCGGTAATTTTATGAAAGAACTCTTAAAATGGGTACATAGCCAACCCAATTCAACGCAATTATTCGTGGATAGGGTTCGACTTTTATTTTTGTGCCAATTTCACGGACGATTTTTTTAAATATTCCAAATCCGAAACCAATACATTCGATTTGGAGGTGGTGTTGAATTGAGTTAAGGGGTTCGTATGATATTTTAAGATTTGTATTGGGAAAATTTTATGGCATAGGTTGAGTCTGAAATCAATTAATGTTGCTGTTTGCCAATGAAAAGTACTCAGCACTTCAATATTTGCTAAAGTGTCCGCATGGGTCTGTTTATTAAAACGTAACCTGTAAAAGTTGTACTACATTAGAACATTTGAAAACGTCAAAACGAAGATTAGGAAACCATTTGTTTCGACACAGTTGAGTTGTGTGTTTCTGGAAACTTCATATTGGATATTGTTGATGAGAGTTGGCACGACATAGCCAATAACACAAATATTGACAAAACTTACTTCTTGAAATTAATTTCACACAAATTATGTCAATTTGGAAGGAATATTTTACACACAGCGGTTCTGAACTATGGATATGGAGTACTTGCCAGTATGGCAATGAAGAAATGATTAATAGAGACTCTTAATGATATTGTCATTTGATGTTTTTCTTTTGCTACGTAGACGACATAGGTATTAACAAATGAAACCCAAACCATTTTAGACTATTTTAATAAATACAATCAACTTTACTCTAGAAGTGAAAAACGGCAATAGATTGGTATCAGAAAGGTACCAGCTCGGACAGCTGAAGAACTTTACTTTAGAACTAAAAACAGAGTATTAATATTGAGCAAAAAAATATTACATAAGAAGAATCTTAAAGGCATAACAGAATTATTATTATGATTCATACCCTACATATTTTTTTAAATATTTACCATACATCTTTTTATAAATGCACTTTTACTTACATACAAATCTAATTATATTTTTTTTAATAATTAATTAAGATAATCAAATATGCAAAATTACATTCATCTTTGGCGATGTTGTGAAATGTCTTAAAAATTGTCTCCATAACCTTTATACTCAAAATGTGTTTTCATATGGGATTTTTTTTCCAAATCATTGACAAGGTCGAAATATTTGTTGCCTTGTTTATGCCGTTTGACAAGTTGTAAGCTATGTACAATTGTAAATACTTTTTTCGTATAAATCAATTTGCGTCTTTAGCAGGATAGCATTACTTATCCATTTGTTCCATTGGGAAACAAAGAGCAACTTGATAATGAAGTTGAAATCTTCAATGATAACATGCCACAGGCAAATGGAATTAAATACGAAGAACTACACAAAATCAATAATTATTTAATTTCTAATTTTCAAAACAGCACCAATAATTTAAACAGAAAATTTACAAACTTGAATAAATCCTTGCCTTCATGTATTGAGAATATGACACTCACTCTGACTATGCTGTGGGGAAAACTACTAAACGATCAAAAACGCCGAGCATGACTCCACCAATAAGATAAGAGAATAGAAAATGAGGGAAAATAACTGAAATCACCCAGAGATTTTAAAATAAAAATATTAAACAACATCGTTGATGGATAATCATTTTGCTGAAACAGTGAGCTACAACGATACAGTGACGTGGGCAGGTCCTCCACAGCATTGCGTACATTACCAAACGCGAGAGGACACAAACAAATCGTATTAGGTCGATGCGTGCCGTTCTTCATTGGATTGACACCAATTTTGTTTTTTGTTTTCCAATTGGTTTTCTTCGGCTTGGAGTGTGATTGTTGCTAATAGGAGCGTGTATGTTGTTTTACAGCTCGTTTTGATTAGTTTCAAGGCTAATCAGTATGGAGTGTCAAGTATATGCTTTGTTAAAAACTCATTGGAGTTTGTAATAAAACAAAAAATCTATAAATTTTTATAACGAGATTTGGACCTCGACCATTATGAAATATATTAAGGTAAAAGACTTTATGTTCAGTTTGTACGATCCAGATTGCCATAATTAACCAACAAATCGACAATTAAATGACGTGACAGTCGCCAGTGTCACTCAGTACCCGTCATGGGAAAAAATTATTACGAAATCTTAGAGATACCAGAAGACGCCACAGACGACGACATAAGAAAGGCGTATCGCAAGATGGCATTAAAGTACCACCCTGACAAGAACAAATCGCCAGGCGCCGAAGAGCTATTCAAAGAAGCCGCCGAGGCGTACGAGGTCCTCTCCGACAAGAAAAAGCGCGACATCTACGACAACCACGGCGAGGAAGGCCTAAAAACCGGAATTTCGAGCGGTCCCACCCCCAGATTCAGCTACGAGTTCCACGGCGACCCGCGAGCGACGTTCGCCCAATTTTTCGGCGACTCGAACCCGTTCCCGGATCTCTTCGGGTCGTCGTTCAGCGACGCCCCGTTCCATTTCGGCGACGACGATCAAGATTCCCACGGCGGGTTCCACCGGATATTTCACCACTGCCACCACAGTCCGACGCACAGGCACGAGCAGGACGCGCCCGTCGAGCACGATCTTTTCGTGTCGTTGGAGGACGTCATGAACGGGTGCGTTAAAAAGATGAAAATCAACCGGAAGGTTCTGCATTCGGACGGGACGACGGCGAAAGAGGACAAGGTGTTGAGTGTGAACGTGAAACCCGGTTGGAAGGAGGGGACGAAAGTGACGTTTTCGCGCGAAGGGGACCAGAAGCGTCACGCGATCCCGGCGGATATAGTCTTCACGATTAAGGACAAGCCGCATCCGGTTTTCAAGAGGGATGGGAGTGATATTAAATACGTTGCTGAGATTTCACTCAAGGAGGCTTTGTGTGGTTGTACGGTGGAGGTGCCCACTTTGACGACGGATGTGGTTCCTATGCACTTCCACCACGAGGTTATAACCCCCACCACCGTGCGAAGGTTAAAAGGACGAGGGTTGCCGGTGTCTAAAGAGCCTTCGCTCAAAGGAGACTTGCTAGTTAGCTTCAATATAATTTTTCCCCAGTTTATTTCCGAAGCTGTCCAGGAGATATTAAGAGACTCTTTGCCCAGTTGATGCAAATTGAGATAACTTAGAGTAGTCGTATATTTAATAAAATTTACATTGCTTCAATAAGTGTCCTGTACATTGATATAATTGCTTATAATAAGATACATTTGTGTAATAAAATATATACTTGAGTTTCCAAATTTAATTGTGAGGAATATTCAACCTGCAATATTAATAACATATTGCCACTCATAAACATAGCACAAAATGGCGAAGTGTAACTACTCACACTTATTGAACAACATTTTACTTTTAAATATTAACAGTCCTTCAACAGTTCATAATTACAGGCCGGGGGCCTATAAATAATCGCCATTTTAATGATTGAAATGTCATTTTTGCAGCTCTTGATCGGGGCCCTTTTAAAAAAAGGCACACACGTCTGGCACACTCCATGCCTTTATGAATAAAATTGTTGCAATTTCAGCGATTTCGACCAAAGTAACACGCTGACATAAGCTTTTGATCTCCATCCAACTCCCACAACTTTTACTCCACTCGATAAATTACGACCCAACATGTGCACCTAAATTCTCACGAAATCGTTTTAATTATCTCGTTGGACGAAATTGCCCGTCGTCTTGTCGAAATTTCCTAGGTTGAACTCGGCGAGGGAAGTGATTCATTAAGCCGGGCCAGAAATAACCGCACATGTTTTTTTTTTTATTTTGGCAAACGTTCAAGTCACGCCGGGCGTTATAAAAAATCCGTTCAAGAAGCATTCGATTAATGCATCGAGTTAATATTTTTCAGTCATGTAAAGTTTGGCACGATTTGCTGATTGGACTTATTTTTGATTGATTTATTTTAGGTGATTTGCTTTTTCTTGTTTGTTTCTTTTCAGCTTTGTTATTTTTGGATAGTTTCCAAATTTGAATATGATCTTGATTTGTTCGGGTTTACCTTCATTTCGATTTTCGTCTGTAATTTTTTAAATAACAAATAACAAATAAAACTTGTAGACAAAGCAAATTAAATGCGTTTCTAATTATATCAAAATTTGTGCTTCATAATTTTTTTTATCTTCGGTTTTGTAGAAAGTATCACGTCTTTGATATTTTTAAATTGTTCGTGCAAATTAGATACAAAAATTTTTATATAAATTCAGGCACCGCCAAATAGGATTTTTTATACCAACTAAATTTCATTCTTGTACTAGGTCGCAGTGATTTTCATATACATTTGTTGAATGCATTCTTGAGACTATCACTTGTAATTTCGTTAGATAACATACCATGACTAATTTTTTGGTGTCATTCTTACAGGTGGCCATGAATCCGAAGAACACCGTCTTCGACGCGAAGCGTCTAGTCGGGCGAAAATTCGACGACCCCAAGATCCAACAGGACATGAAGCACTGGTGCTTCACCGTCGTCGATGACTGCGGCAAGCCCAAAATCCAAGTCGAATACAAGGGAGAAATAAAAGTCTTCGCCCCAGAAGAGATCAGCTCGATGGTCCTCATCAAAATGAAAGAGATCGCCGAAACGTATCTCGGCGGCAAAGTATCCGACGCCGTCATCACCGTGCCTGCCTACTTCAACGACTCGCAGCGCCAGGCGACCAAAGACGCCGGCGCCATCGCCGGATTGAACGTCCTGAGAATCATAAACGAACCCACGGCGGCAGCGCTGGCTTATGGCCTGGACAAGAATCTTAAAGGCGAGAAGAACGTCTTGATTTTCGATCTGGGCGGTGGTACGTTCGACGTCTCCATTCTGACCATCGACGAAGGATCGCTGTTCGAGGTGAAATCAACAGCTGGGGATACTCATTTGGGCGGAGAAGATTTCGATAATCGCCTGGTGAACCACTTCGTCGAAGAATTCAAGAGGAAGCATAAAAAAGACTTGAGTGGTAACAGTCGGGCGTTGAGGCGTTTGCGCACCGCCTGCGAACGGGCGAAAAGGACTTTGTCGTCCAGCACCGAAGCCAGTTTGGAAATCGATGCCTTGCACGAAGGCGTTGATTTTTACTCGAAGGTCACCAGGGCGCGATTCGAAGAATTATGCATGGATTTGTTCAGGTCTACTTTGGCGCCGGTCGAGAGGGCGCTGAACGACGCAAAATTGGACAAAGGGACCATCCACGATGTTGTTTTGGTGGGCGGTTCCACTAGAATTCCAAAAATCCAAAAAATGTTGCAGGACTTCTTCTGCGGAAAGACGTTGAATTTGTCCATAAATCCAGATGAAGCGGTTGCCTATGGCGCCGCCGTACAAGCGGCCATTTTAACCGGCGACACGAGCTCGCAAATCCAAGACGTCCTATTGGTGGACGTGGCTCCTCTTTCGCTGGGCATCGAAACCGCCGGTGGAGTTATGACGAAAATCGTCGAGAGAAACTCGCGCATACCCTGCAAACAACAGCAGACGTTCACCACTTATTCTGATAACCAGCCTGCTGTCACAATACAAGTAAGTTTGGAATTTACTTTGCTCTCCAAGCTCACATTATATCAAAGTTGCAAATTGTTCTAATCCATCAAGTGGTATAATCTTCAATTTGGTTCATATGTCACATGTCTTTGCAGGTCTTCGAGGGTGAACGTGCGATGACGAAAGACAACAACCTTCTGGGAACGTTCAACTTGACGGGGATTCCACCTGCGCCACGCGGGATTCCAAAAATCGAAGTCACGTTCGACCTGGACGCCAACGGTATCCTCAACGTATCTGCGAAGGATTCGAGCACGGGAAAATCCGAAAGGATCACCATCACTAACGACAAAGGTCGACTGTCCAAGGACGAAATCGACAAGATGCTTTCCGAAGCGGAGAAGTACAAGGCGGAAGACGACAAGCAAAGGGAGAAGATCATCGCCAGGAACCAATTGGAAAGTTACATCTTCAGCGCGAAACAGGTAAGGCCAATAAAAGTTACACATTTTGGGAAAATCTCGTCTGATTCTTAAGGGCCGCCGTAGACTAGCGATTAAACAGTCGGCCGATAGTTTAGTCGGATCGGGCTGGAGCGCGCACACTACGCCGACTAAACTATTTGGTTGCACGAGGACGCGCACACTGTCCGATAGTTGCCCGATAGTCGGCGGCTGAATACATCGCGAAGCACAGTTCTTGGGCGAAACGTGTTATAATAACTGCACACATCAAAAAGAAATGTTATCTAGAAAAGTTATAATATTATATATTATATTAAATAGACGAAAGAAATTAATGAAAAAAAGAATTCGAAAGTTTTACATGTGTTTCATTTAAATTTTAATGATTCTAATTCTATATATTAGTTGACTGAACTTGTACATATGAAGTTTCCATTGATTGTTTCTTTTAAAATGTTTGGCATTGCAAATGTCTGTAATGATCGTTGCTAATAAATTATTATTATTCAATTGTCTTTTATAAACGGCAAATGTACGCACGCGCACTTCTTATCAGACCCGGTCGGCCGACTAAATAGTTGTATAGTGTGCGCTCTCGTATTGAACGCCATGCACTTCAAGCGATCGGCCGATAGTTGGCAGACTTTAAAGTTGGATGGGAATCGCACTGCCCATCAAACTTTTTAATCGGCCGATTTAAAATCGCATAGTGTACGCGCTCCCATAAGGCCACGTGTAATTCAGCCACCGACTAAACTATCGGCCGACTGTTTAATCGGTAGTCTACGGAGGCCCTAAATCAGATTGGGTAAGTTCCGTCCTCAGACGTAGTGAAAATCACACAGCACACTTCCCATCCCAATAACTTTTATGGCCACTTGTCTTAATCGCATTTCTAGGCTACTGAAGATGCCTCAACCGAGAAACTAAGCGAAGAGGACAAGAAAACCGTCCAGGATAAATGCTCGGCTGTGCTGTCGTGGCTCGACGGAAACCAGCTGGCAGAGAAAGACGAGTTCGAAGACAAGCTCAAGGAACTGCAAAAGGATGTCGCCCCGATCATGATGAAGTTGCACCAGGGCGGCGCCCAAGGCGGCGGTCCACAGGGTGCCGGAGGCCCCAAGGTCGAAGAGGTCGATTAGGCGACCAGTTTCCTTGGCTATTGAGCTTTTGACGCACCCCGCGACTTACTAAACCATTAATTTATTCTTTAAGGTAACAAACGGCAGCGCATTTGAAATTTTTTTATTATGTAATTTATTGGTGGAAATAACAAGTTGTGAATAAAATATGTTCGTTTTCTGTTGTTTGGTTTAATCCGATTTTGGAGTCGTTTTTGTCGCCGGATGAGGACAATTGTCAAATCCTTGCAAATCAGGTCGAAACGAAAACCCAATCTATTGCTTGGGTTGGGTTGGGTTGACTATCCCAAATAGCTTCGTATTGGAATCTCTCTTAACCATGTGTAACAATGACTAGTTAGATTGGGGCAGATTTTGAACATATACAGAGTTTAATTTCATGAAAGATGGGCTTGGCAGAATCTTCTATTCTATATGAAATATTTGCTTTTTGGTTCCCTATCGATGTAAGGCACCAGTTAGTTCCGGACCAAATCTTCTCTACGAATGTATGTAATGTACGCGTTATGTTGTCTGTGAAGTCTTTTCTTAATTGAAATTCTGGCGGATTTCCTCTAAAACCAAGTAGAAGATAACCTAGCTTTTCTCATTTTATTTTGGGTTGGGTTGGCAATTAATAAAATAATTTTGAATTTTTGAAACTTGAATTTTTTATTGCAAACATACGACATACTCGGCCGATAACGAGATCGAACGGCGCACAGTGTTCAAGCGCGGAAAAAAGTCCGAGCCATGAAAGTACGAATTTTAATTTTTTTTGTACTTGAAAGTACAATATATGAACGACATTTTGGTGCCAGCATTTTAAATTTAGTTGATATTGGCATATATTTAGACGCGAGCAAAGCTGTAGAAAAGTACAAATGGTATAAAATGCCATCAACTGTACACAATTCATGGGCCACAGATCATGGAAAGTGCTGTTTTCCCATGGGCACTTTGTCCGAGGAAGCTCAAGAATGCAGAAATAAAGATTATAACCTTTACCGGATACACCATTCAAGAAAATGTAGCCGAATAAATGAAGATGTCATGCATATGATACTTATCTCTTCAGATCCTGTTATTACAAATTTAAAACCAGACCCACGGAAAAAAAATTAGATCTTACTCAAGAACCCAAACTAATGCTATGTGATCCATGAGAGGAAAATTTTATTCTACCACTGCGGAAATGAATATGATTCGCATAGGTTTAATAAAATTACTAATTAATTAAATCAAAAGACTAAGGTCGCCAATTCTTAACGAAGCTTTATGCCAAGCAAAAGAAATTAATTCCTACCTTCTCCACATACGTGCTCTAATTTATAATAACTTTATAAATATCAATAATAAAGTTGGAATTATTGAATTCGACTTCAATGCATTATTCGCTCCACAGTTTTACACCAAATCGCAATTTTTAACGAATCCGATGGCGACCAAAGTGCACATTGCTATGCACATTGCGCAATCAAACCCACTGATCGCCGATCAAAACAATTGAATTAAGTCACGGCGTTGACATTAATGACATTTGCGAAAACAATCGTCCATAAATTGATTCGTCGTCACGATCTTAAGCACATGTCGAGTTCTCAATAACTGCGCAAACACGTCACGCAGCACACTAAGCTGATAAAAAGACGTTTCGTCCGAAAATGGCCAACTGGTGAATGAAATGGGGGTCCTGAGTAAAGAGTATTTCGACAGCAGCGTAAGCGTCGACACGCCATGCAGCATTTTACACCCGTGGTCCAGCAGTTGTCTGCTCGGACTGTCGAAGATAGTTCTGAACGTCATCATCGGATCAACGAAGTTTTTCGTGCCGATTTATGTGGTAAGTGCAAATTTTGTTGCTGTGGACCACCAGAACCAAAAACTATCTTTGGTGTCGAATATTTGGTGGGTGTCGTTTGTTCCTTTGGTCGATTTTCAGGATGCTATGTTTATCGAAGTGCTTTCCATTGTAGCTCAAGGTATTGCTGAACTGGAAGAAAATTAGTAAAAAATACGTGAAGGAACAATCGTTTGCCTTCTTAAGGACGATAGTATACGCGATGTTGTATGCCACAATATTGTTTGGATCCACATGCCTGTTAATGTGAGTAAATTTGCCTAATTTGTCTCTTTAATTACTAAGAGGTCTGATTTTCAATTTTATTCTAAATCTATAGTGTTGGCGGTTATTTATCTACGTTATATTAATTTTATTATCCAAACAAAGTAAGTAAAATAAATAATAAAAAGTTGCTAAAATGACAACTCAAATGGTATATAAACACATGAAATAACAAGTCACGTATGAATAATGTAAATAAGTCAATCAAATTGTGTAACATGCATAATCCAATTGTTTAATAAAAGTTCAAAGATCATCTAAGACGATCAACGAATTGCAACTTTGTGCACATCGTTGGTAGAACAAATGGAACAGGAATAAAATCAATGAGAAATAATATACAAGGACAAAGGGTAAGAATATGAAAGAAAACATTGAAAACAAAATCAGTGGTAAGCAGGAATTAATAGTGAATGAAACGCAAACTAAATTAAACGAAGAAGAAAATTAAAAAAAAACAGCCTCAGCAACACAATTAAATGAAAATAACGCCAAACAAATAATCAAGAAAAATTGAAAAAATTCAAACAATTGAAACGAAGGAAAAAATAAGAAACGAGGCAGAAACAATAAAGAAAAGTACAAAGGAAACAAATGTAAAAGCTGAAACAAAATCAGGAAATTTGGGGGGGGGGGGGGGGGGATAATTGAAAGAAACAACCAAATCGAACAAAATTTATGAATGCACAACAAATAATCAAAAACGCAGCCATGACAAGTGACAAATGATGAAATGCGAAACAAAAATAAAAACGATACTTTTACCTACAAAAAAAAAACACCAGAATTCCACAAAGTAATAACATAAGAAAAATGATAAAGCGATCAAGTACAGTCTGAAGTGAATAGGCAACAAATATATATGATAGCTCTCTTTTTAGTAGACGAAGAAATATGAAAACTAATCGACCAAAGAAAAATTTTCCAAATTTTATTTTTTTTTTAATTTGAAATAAATGTAAAATTTGAAAATTTGGTAATTTGAAGATTGTGAAACATGATTGGTCGAGTTGATTTCGATTAATCTGTTCGATCGCGTTGACGAAGTAAGGTCAGTGTCAATCGCGTCGACGATGCACAGCCATCGAATCGCGTGTTGACACTGCACATGTCCACAGCCTTGCTGGGTAAACAACTCAATTATGCAGTTATCGCAATAAACCAACATCACATCGCCCGACAAGTGTTTCAATGTACTACCTTGTGCTTCATATCCTGTTGGTTTCTATGGTTTTGTTTTTGCCGCTGCTTCATTTAATTCCTCCACACTTATTACATCTTTTAATTATTGCTCATAAATTGAGCGAAGATATGTTTTTTTTTTTTTCGTAAAATATGAACCGAATTATATTATTTTCTTAGTGATGAAATGTAAAAAGATATATTCGCGTATGTTTATTTTTCTGGTTTAAAAACGACAACAATGATTACGCCCCGTTGCGTATTCTAAGAATGAGAACAAAGATAGTATAACGGAAATATTGTTAGAAATAAATTTCAACGAATGTATTAATGCGATTTCTATTTCACTCTCTATGGGCTCATCAGACCACCACAATATATTCCCTTATCGCAGTCATGCAAGCATGATTGTCAAGGAGTTTTTATGTGAATGTTAACGTCATCTAGACGTAAATATCCTTACTGCTATATAATTGCATAGATTTTATCAACCAACAAAGTTAGTACTACCCAGATTTGCAACTACTATTGTGTTTGTGTTTGGATTAATAATCATGTTCGTTGATTTAAATATAAAATAAATAATGCGTTGGGTTGGGTTGGGTTGGTTTGGTATATTTGGTAAGTAGTTTGTGTAAAATGTGAAAACGACAGGTAAATGATAAGTTGAACAAATCATGGAAAACGGGAGGGAATAATTATTTGCATGTTAGTTTGAATATGTGTATTTATTTCAATATTGTTCATGATATAGAAAAAATTATCTATTGCGGCCCAGTACTAACTATATCGACAGGTTGATTAATTAGATATTTTTTGCGTGGTAAGTTCTCTTTTGCTCAAAACAGTATTCCTTGTCAGCCATTGGGTATTCGTTTCGCGTGGGTGCAGTGGGTGCATTTACGACATAATTGGTCCTTACAATAGAAAAATTGTGAGTCACATTTAATTACGTCCGCTTTGATTGATTCGACGTTATCGTTATATCTATTGATATATTTACTTCACGTTTTTGATCTAATTGTGTTGGGTTGGGTCGACGTATATTCTAGAAACCTCGGAAATTACAACTACTACACGATCGGAACCACGAGCGCGTTGGGTGGCCTATCTGTCCTCGTCGAATGCCAGGAAAATATGCACCTCGACACGATCCTGTACTTCAATCAGGTAGGTTTCATTAATCAAAACCCGAAGGTAGTCCAATGAAGTCTTAGGTCGTAGAAGCCACAATAAATCGCATGGTATCCAATGAGATGATAACGAGGACGCGTTGGAACGAGACTGTCGCCTTCATGATGGTTAGTTCGTGTTTGATGTATACGTTTAAGACGCAGACGACGACCAAGAGGATTATGAACTTATGGTGAGTAAAACGACGTTCCATCACCAAAAATAATTGTTGATGCAATTCCAGGTTTTATCCAGTGACGAGCATAAGACGTCGTCAGTTGAACAAGGAAAGCGAAGCTACTGCCTGTAAACATCCAGAGTCGTGTTTGTCTTATTCCTGTAGGGTAAGGAATTTATTTATTAAATTGTTCATTATAAAGACTTGTTTGTTACAGGGTGGGGTTAAATATTTCGCGATGGGTTACATCTTGGAAATAATAAAGTCGATCCTTCCAAAATTCGCGATATTTGTGTCCAGTCCGAGGAACGTCCTGAAGTTCCTTTTCAATAGAAAAAACGTCCTGTTCGGCCTGTTCTTCGGAATCTACATAGCCATGTACAGGGTAATTTTATTGATTCGCAATTTATTTCAATTTCAATTTTCAAAACCAATCGTTCCAGGCAATAACTTGCTACCTGTTCAAGAAAGATAAAAAGGAAGTCGCTGAGCACGCCCTCATCGCCGGATTTTTATCCGGAAGTGCGTATTACTTGAAGCCTAACATCCAGATTCCCATTATCGCCTTCACGACGTTACTGCAGGTAAGTAAAATAAGTCGTTGGGTTTTGCATTTATTCTAATGGATTTCAGCTGTTGATTCAAAGAGTTCACGAGGCGTACGATCTGCCCAACCTGCCATATTGCGCAATTTTATTTAGTTTGTGCAGCGGTTACTTGTTCCACAATCGGTTCCTCTTGATGGAGTACTGTCCTAGGTACACGAGAAACATGATCAACATCGTCACGAACAACCTGTACGTAGTTTCATTGCGCAGATGCGAGAATATAGCGCGTTTGTTTCAGGGCGCAAAAGATTCATCTGCATTTCTTGAAGTTCCTCAAAGCCAGCGATTTGTACAGGAAAGCGGCGCCGTCGCAGATTTTGTGTTAAAAGTGAACGTAGATTAATTTAAATTAGGATGTAATGTCGAATTATTCGTTTTGTGTTTAGTAATAAATGTAGTTTTTAACTGTTGGGTGTTTTTAGTTGAGGTGTGGAAGAAAACAAGAAATTAGTGGTTAGTCGAGTCAATTAATTTTGGCAAGATTTTAAATAAATTAATTTTTTTTTCTAATTATCGGCACGAGACTATTTCATTCTATTGCCGATTGTCTTCTAAAAATTAACTGCCAATGCACTCGTAACATCGACTATCAAATAAAAGTTATATTGTGAGTGAATATTCGTTTAAATAAAAACAGGATTCTATCGTTTTTGGCTATTTTTTATTTTCTATAATTGGCGATTTTCGTTTCCAATGTTGGCGACACTCCAAATCTACAGTTGGCAACCCTGCAACACCACCGCGCTTTGAATCGTAAAACACGAACTTCAACGTCAATGAAGGGCCGTTCATATTTAATGATTGTATTTACTTACACACAAACCATATCTGTTTTAATCATTGATGCAATTTGTTCGCGATCACTGCAATCGTAACCAATCGAAGCTCACTTAATTCAACGACGTGCGCAACCCGCCATCTTCTACGAGCCTACGACCATCGAACGTCGCCAAAATAGAAGCGTGCCGCGGAATTCGATCCCGAAACAAAAGTCGTTTACCGCGAAAAAGTTACCCGCTGGCTAGAAACACGACCGGATTTTCTCGTAGAAATAAATCGCCGGGATAAATTCAGCGATTCTCAATGGAAACC
This sequence comes from Geotrupes spiniger, assembly GCA_959613385.1. Classification (NCBI taxonomy): domain Eukaryota; kingdom Metazoa; phylum Arthropoda; class Insecta; order Coleoptera; family Geotrupidae; genus Geotrupes; species Geotrupes spiniger. The sequence goes on from OY390737.1 coordinate 14,052,330, forward strand.
GAGAAAGGCCGCGAAAATAACAAAGAAGGGCTCCGCGTCGAGGTGAGTGCGCCAGTTACTCGGCAATCGCGGGAATTTTCGTTTTGGGGTTTTGGGGTTATGTGACGCGATTTCAGAAAAACGCTGCTGATGAAGTCGACGGCGTCATGGAGGTGCGAAGTTGCGAGCCGAAATGCCGCAGGGTTCGAGAAAACGGCGACGACAACGACGAAAAACCGATGGATTTAACGTTCTCGCAGCGTTTTCCGAAAGGAGAGGTCGAAGCGTCCACCAGCTCGCAGGTACGTCGGTTACGTAAATAAAGATAAAACTTACCTTAGTCGTAGCTTATGGCATTAACTTTTAAATGCACCAACGAATTTGAATACAATTTGATGACAATGATACTTTATGGTTATCGTCGTCGTTTGACGTTTAAGGTTAAGTTAATTTGAAATCGACTGCACTTTCGCACAATAATCGAATTGGTGATCACTCGTACGCACAAACACTCAATTCACGCGTTAATATCCATTGTAGATTATATCATATTTTCTTTAGCACTAATAACTTTTACATTTTAATATAAAAATTAGTTGTGTAAAAATCAAATACTACACGCGAACACAACTCACAACCTAGTAGTTTTTTTGTCGTTAAGTTGTGGCGAATGTTACTAGTGTGAAGTGTGTTGCGTAACGTTATTGTATCGCCGTTGATCGTGAAAATTTAAAAAATCGTGCTGTGTAATGAATTCGAAAGAAAACCAGTGGAATATTATTAAGATTAGTGTACATATTATTCAAATTGGATACACGTAACGGTAAGTTATATACTCGCCGTGATAATTCTGTTGATATAAACATGACATAACCTGAAATATTATCGCTACAAATTTGACGTATACAACTGTAACTTTAACTGCACGACATAACCTAAACGTAACATTCTATAATTAAATGTTTTAAATTTTCTATTATTCACAAATCTATTTTTAACTAATTATCAAGTATGTATTGTTGCAATTGTCGAAATTGTGTAATTTATGAATGTGCGCACGCAATTTTGTTTAATGTTTTTATTTATTGTATTCAGTTAAAATTTATGTGGAATTTATTAGCGTTTACTTCAATCGAAATTACGTAAAACGTATACGATATTTGTAAAGTCATCTGGTGAATTTACTGACATTATTGGCATTTTTTTTGGAAATAACGTTGTGGATCAAAAATCATTTTTTTATGGATTTTCATGATTTCTACGTACTTTAAATTGGCAGATAGTTCGATATTAAAATCAGTGGCGTAGCTGGCTCTGAGTGGACTCAATTTTTCGTGGGGGGGGGACTATAGCACTCTCGTAAACAAAATATATTTGAAAATAACAAAAACTGCAATACATTGAAGAAAATAAAAAATATTGTAGTGGTTAAGTGCATACTTGTCTTACCTTTGCCCCCCTCTAGCTCGGCAACTCGGGGGCAGTGTGTCATTAAACAGTTACTTTACTGATTGGAGAATAATATACCTAAAAAGTTTAAAAAACGTTAATTAATCACGTCTTCAAAGAACACGTGATCGCTGTACAAAATATTGATTAAATGTGTACCTCCTTAGCAGGGGATACCAAGAAACTTCGTTGTTAAATCAAATTTATTTGGTGTAAATGGTTTCCAAAAACTCACGATCTGCACTTGATCATTTCCAATCAATCATCCGACGGAAGAACACTCTATCAACAGAGAATGTCTTTCGGTGGATGATTCCTCCATCAGCAATTTTTTACATGTTTCTGTCACTATTAACATGACGTATTGAACTCATAAAAGTCAAAGTAGAAGTCTCGTAATCCTCACAGAAGAGGAATTGAAGCACGTCTGAGTTGATTGTATTGGATCCTAAGACTAAAAGTTAGGTTGGGTTCGATTAGGTTGCGTTGGGTTGGGTTCAATTAATAAAGATAAAAGAAAATGTTTTAGATGAATTCTTTGGATGCAATTGAATGGAAACACCAAAGTTTGCAAAACGTCTCATCTGTTATATTTAAATAGAATATTGAATTTACTTAAACGTTAAATTTGTTTAAATTATACTTAAAGGTTTTTATTCATTTTTTCAATGTCTTAGCTTTTAAGTTTTTTATTCAGTTATTATAATTTCGGTATATTTTGTCGTCATTGACATTTTCTACTTTGATTTACCATTCGTTTATGTTCATTTATTTCCAGTGATTTTGTTGTACTTCATTTTCTTTCATTTCTAATTAACTTTGCACTCATTTACATCGTGATTTTGATTTGTTTTTTATGTGTTTATTCACATGCATTTCGTTTATTCTTCCTTCGTTTCATAGATTCATTTAATGCTATCTCTCATGACATCTCGTCGTTCGTTTTTATTTGCTTTTCTTTCGTAATTAAAGTTATTTTAATTTATTTTTGTTTCATTCCGCTACATTCACAGGAGACTGCATCTAGATACAAATGTTCTTAATATAACATTCGATGCAAGAGTAAATCAGCACGATATGCACCGCAACCCTTCGAACCACTTCTGCAATAATTCAACAATAAACGACAGATGATCTCCAAAAAGATTTCCTCGCTCGAAGGACGCTCATTAAGTATTTAAGTCCACGTTAACATATTACCATATTACTGAGTAGAATGGTTAACAACAATTCGATGATTAGACGATGGTCTAGTATTTTCTATCAATAACCACTTGTAATTGTGTTGTTTCTACTTGATTAATATTTTCTTAAATCAGAACACCAGCACCGGATCAAAATTAACAGAGTCTGACTGTCGGGTGTACGACGAGGCGAAAGCAAATGCCACCGTCACCATCTCGAAGCTCGCCCAAGCCAACTTGATCGCCAACGCCGCCGTTCCGAAGAAACGCGGCCGAAAGCGAAAAGACGACATCGAGGTGAGAGGACTTGATCCCTTTTCAAAAATTTAATCCACGAATGTTCAAATCAGGTGCAAATCAACAGCGCCAACATAACCACCCCGTATGACAACCCCGACTACGTCCAAACCATGGACTCGAGGCAGACTGAAGTCCTGATGGCGGCGAAATCTTTATTTTCCAAAAGGACCCGGACGCTTTACCACTGGATGTACCCGAATACCCCGAAGGCGCAGTTGAAGTCGGCCGTTTCGATGTCTTGGGAGACGCTGGGGATGCAAGAGAAGGAATTTTATATATCGCAGGTTTTATTTAGGGATAATTTACTTAATAACGATCTTTGAGACGCTGTTTTTAGGTTTTGGGTAGATTTGGTTTTCCTCAAAGCAGTCTGATGGTGAATCCTCAGCTGGGTGGGTTGCGCGGCGTTCCTATTCTGCCGCCGTTGGATCTTAGCGCTCCGCCTCACCTGACCATGGAAACGCACAACGCTGTTTCCACGATTTTGGAAAATCAGGATTCTGGTCCGTGGTCGCAGTTCAATTATCCTCCGCCGCACACGAAACGAGTGAATAGGAAGAAAGGTCGCTTGGGACGTCCGCCTGGTAGTAAGAGTCACAAGATGCAGCAAAGCGCCAAACCGGTAGCCGTGGAGAACATAAGCGACGATTTCCAAGACGATCCGGAGCTCAGGAGGGAGTTTGAGCAGTTCAAATGGACTTTGCATATGACCGATAAGTAAAAGTCGATCTTCGTCGAAGACCAATTTTATCATTGGCTTTTATGCATCGTTGGGTTTTTTGTAAGTCGCAAGAGTTTACAACAATTGGCAATTTTTGAAGTTGATGATTTTAAACTAAAGATTTTTAATTTGTAAAAATAGGTGTAAATACTGTTGTTGATGTCAATAAAATTAGATTAAATATATTTGTTATTATTTTTGCAGATGCACTTTGAATTTTGCAAATCGTTTAAGTGGAACTTATTACACTTGTGACGCCTCATATCTACTTGATAACTGCATATTGCAGGGATTGGTAGTCGCTGTCGCAACCAACGTTACGATAGGGCGTATAGTTCGTTCTTTTATCCGAGTTTGTGACATACATAGTGCAACTGTATTCCGCTTATTAAGACTACTATGGAGACTGCTTCGCGCTGTCACAACCTTCTTAGTAAAGGTGTTGATGACATAGTTCTTTCTGTCGCCAATTTTGTATTCCACTGTGATTTTCGCAGAAAATTAATATGAATGTTTTTTATTTTTGTGTCAATTTTTTGTGATATGGTAATTATGGTATGGATGTTAATTTCTACGCACTTGATGGAAATCGCCGCGCACGTTATAATCAATTACGCTTGCATTCTTAATTGGCGTAATTTTTCTGGGCGGCGATACGATCGGGCGTTTGGGACACTCGGCTGCGTACAGATCCCATTGTTGTCGGATTATTTTAATAATTTCGAAATCGCGAGTCTCGCAACCGTTAAATCCCCGTCCCAATTCACAAACCATTAAAAGTTTCCATTGTGCGGGTTCTTTTTTCGTCTAACGCGATAATAATCGCGGCGAGTTTACATGAAATGCACATTTGCATAATTTTTATTATAAAGGGGCGAACAATGGGGGTCGAAAAGAGTGTGAGAAATCGCTTGAACGGAGTCGGAGTCATAAAGGCTACTCTGAGGAGATAATCCTTGAAGTGGAACTGTCGTTTGATCCTATTCGCGATGTTTAATGTTTGTGACTGAATCGTATTTTTAAAGTCGTGGAAAATTAATAAGTCCAGTCGAAGTCAGTTTAAATCACATCAATTCAAAGTAATATTTTTTATTTAATATTTTATAGGTCCCGTATAATGATTTATGATTAATGCAAGGCGCAGTTAAGTAATAAAAGTTAGGTTAATCGTGTGAGCAATCTTCTTGTGTGTGGACGGTATCATTAAGAACATGCCACTCAATTCATAATTATATGAGATGCAGTTTAAACTGACACTGATGTTGTTAATATCTGCAAATATAGGACGTTATTGTATGTTTGTTATACTGTACTAGTTTCAACATGATGACATATTATAAATATTTAAAGTAATTTAACTGATCGCAAATAGGTATAAGCACAAAACGTCGGTACCCCCTCATTTGTCAATTAACGTGAAAAATTGCGTCATTTGACCCAGCAGCAGCTTTAAATTTCGATGAATTTATATGCATAAATTATCGTAATCGTGCTTCCAGATATTTACACTTATAAGATTTTATTGAGACATTTAAAGAACTCATTTCAACATTTAACAATTTATTTTAATAAACTCAATCGATAAACATTTCGAAACCTTTTATAATGAAAATTTTACAAAAGCCGTAGCTTGAATAAATCTTTTGACTGATTTTGTTGACTTTTAATTATCTTTCACTCGAACTGACCAAACCTGCGACAACCCAACCCACCCCAACCCAACTCGACCCGACCCAAAAATTGTCAAACTCTGTTACTGTCAACGCCGTCTTCGGTGTAAATCACGTAATTTGTTGGCTGTCATTTTAAACGTCGTTTTCCCAGTTGCTAATCTACGTGGCGATCACTGTCAGAGTTGTGTTTGATGCAAATCAGGTGATTTGAAGTTTGTAATTTTAAGAGACGCTGTGACAAAACACGGCTGCCAAACTGTTTCTATAACTGCCAACGTTGTAGTTTGACAGTTGTCATTTTAAACATACTCGTTTCATTCACTATTAGTGTTGTGTTTGCTATAAATCACGTGATTGACGGTTGTCAGTTCATGCTACCTATTGAGGCTAGTCGAACTATGTTTAAATAACTGTCAAAGTTATATTATATTATAAGTTCACAACAGGTATTTTAAACATTTTGACAGTAGTCAAAGTATGTTTACATAACTGCAAAAGCTGTAGTTTGACAGCTGTCATTTTAAACATTTACGTTTCAATCACCATTAACCTATGTTTCTATAACTGCCAAAATTGTAGTCTGACAGGCAATTAATGTTGTGTTTGACGGTTGTCACATTATAAGACGTTTGAGAGTTGACACATATTTGAAACATTTTGACAGTAGCCAAACTATGTTTAGATAACTGTCAAAATTGTAGACAGCTGTCATTTTAAACGTTTACATTTAGATCGCTATTAAAATAGTATTTAATATCAATCACGTGCTTAGACTGCTGCCAGGTTATACGTTACAGTGGTAATTGTCGTACTACATTTAAATAACCGTCAAAGTTATATTTAACACAAATAAAGGCAATTGACGCTAGGTATTTTAAACAACGTTTTAACAGTTGTCAAAGTATATTTCTATAACTGGCAACGTTGTAGTTTAACAGCTGTCAGTTTAATACTACGTTTCTATCAATGTTATCAATAAATCTCGTGCTTTGATAGCTGTCGGTATAGGACATTTTGACAGTTGTCTAACTCTGTTGTCGCAACTAGGAACTTGATAGCAGGTAAACAACATTTTGACAATTGCCGAACTATATTTGGGTAACTGCGAATGTTATGTTTGAGATAATTGACAGCTGAAACATGTTGACACTGTTTCAATTTTATTTTTCAAACGATTTTCATTAATCAAACAGCAAATAAAATGATGCTAGTAGCATCATCAGTATTAGTAATTAGTATAAAGAAAATATGGCAGATGACATTTTTTTCAACCAGCAGATAATTAAAACGAGTTTATCACAAAAAAACGTTCCTTATATTTCAGTGCACTGGTTGAAAAAATGTTCTGGGAAGAACGACGGTGGTAAGATGGCACGAGGGGTTGCGCCAGACGCTTCACATTTAATTTTCCACTATGTGTGACGTACCAGAAACATCATGAACTAAATGTCCAGTAAACTGACCGCAATATCTTAAAACCTCTTTATTTCCTATTTTTTATTATGCAAGTGAAAACGTTTCAAGTCATAATAATAACTTCAATTAACTTAAAGGGTTACTGTTTCTTCTACATTCAACATAAATTTGATTCAGTCCATGTGACCTAAATTCTTGGTCAGTAATTGTGGAAGTTTACTTACCACATATATCTACAAGTTGCACGTGGTCAATACACAAGAAAAAAACATGATTTGTAAAGTACCAACTTCTAACTAAATGTTTGTGCGTTTGTTTTTATTTCCGAATAACTGAACTCGCCAATTATGTCTCACATACAAATAATTAGTTTTTATTAAAGCATTGGATGAATTTGATTTGTAATAAATAAGTCATAAAATTGGTCAAACTTGAAATATTTTTGAGAAATCCCCACCAAGTTTAATTGTATGATAAAACTGTATAACAGTTAATGATATTAAAAAAAAATAAATACAAATGAATTGCAATAATTATTTAATCGCAAATAAATCATAGTTACAGACGTTGGCCAACATTTATTTTGAAATTTTCAATCGTGTTCATTGAACTGGGAAAATTGATTTGCCATTTCGTTAGAGTTAAGAATTTTCGCTTTAAAATTTTTAATTGCGTATATAAAATAATTATTAATAGTGAATTGGTACACATTGCGCTCATATCTGGGTGTTTAGATAAAATTATATTGAAAGTGTTAAAATTATTTACAATTTTATTTACTTGTATACATTGTTTAGTTTAATAGTCGTTGATAGTTGTTGAATAGTGACCAATATGCTTTTGTGTTAAGCTCCTCAGAACAATGTTGATTAACTATCATCGCTTTCTTTTTTTATTCTATATTATTTAAATTCGGAACACAATTTATAATTAAATTTTAATTGTAATATCATTTGACAATTTTACACGACCCATCATTCATAAATTTTTCCCTTAATTGTCCTTTGTCAGTCGGTTCTAGAGCACTCCGATTGACTCATATATTATATTGATCATTAGGTGTAGCTGCACATTATCCCACATTTTGATATATGCTAATGTCAGTTGCTTACATTGCAATATTTCAGTATTTTATGTTAAAGTGGGTCCTTTTCTAAATGCGCCGACACCCTCTAGCTAATAATGCTAATAAGGCATCATACATATATTCATAGCAAGTTTTTTTTTAGACAAGGACTCACAGGCAACCTTTACTTTTACAAAAAAATACTTTAAATACAATTATTATGCTATCGTGTACATTGCCATTGTACTCAACGCAAGTCGACTACAAATTTTCTGCATTCAAACTCACACATTTAACAAAAACACGTCTTTCACAACAACAAAATCCAACAATTAAAAAACGATTGGTTTTCTAATTTGTGGCATTTCGTCTAAAGGTCGTCCGACGTTGAATCATTTTCGATTTTAGACTCTGCGGTGGAAAAAATTCAACTATGACATTTCGAAGGCCGCAAATTACGCCCATCCGTGTAATTTTTCGTGCAAATAGCCATTCGACGACCTTCACTTTTCCTAAGTACCTATCGATATATTTTTGTAGATTTGTAGCTTACTTCGCAAGTGGAGAGAATTCCAAGTGGAGTTACGAATATCCGGAGACGTTCACGGCCGCAGTTGATACGATGAGAATCGAATACAAGGACTCATAATGCATAGCTTAACCTTTCGTCGTGGTATTTTTTATTTTTTATTATTGCCGATGGACGAGGTGACTAATTTACGTGTTGTAATTTTAATTAGGCATTCACGTAACTGTGTTAGCGAGGAGCTCATCATATTATTGAAATGTAGTGGTGAGGTGTGGCCGTCGCCACACTACCGGTTTGCATCTTTGCATGCGATGAGTATACAGGGTGTTGTTTGTATACGAGATATTTTGAGACTGACATTGTGTTATGCAAATCGAGATTTTGCGACTGACATAGTAAATATTTTGAAGGTGACCAATTGTATACCGATGAATAGAAACTGTAACTAATTAGAAATAAAATTATTCGCAGTAGATAATATAAATAGAAAACAATATTACATACATCAAGACATTCTAATATTATGTCTTAATCTTGGAAGATGGCCATGAATTTAACACAAAAGCATACTTAAATATAAAGCCATAGTTGAGGCAGACGATTGATTACTTGTGTTACCGATATTTGATTGGTAATTTATTATTGTGGATAGTTTTCAAACATAACATTTTTTCAAACAATTTTATAACATCTAAGGTTGTATTTCGCCCTGTATAAATACTGCGGAATATTTACCACACATTTATTTAAATTGTGTAACCCAAATTTATTTAAAATTCTAATTTAATTCTAAAATTATCTACTCTGCACATAAACACACCTGCACCCAGTAAAGCATGTGATTCAGACTAAGCAATTAATTTTTGATTTTCCTATTAAAAGAGACGTCTTACTCTATATGGGAAAGTATCTACTTTGAAGGAAATGAAACGGACAGCAATAAAACGTGCATCAGTCACCAATGGCGGATAATTTCTCCACGTAAACATTGTTATCGTTCGCAGAGGTAACATTAAGAGTCTCAATGAATTCTGTGTATCTTGATCTTTATATGCGAAACGCCACATGGGCTATAATTAAAACAATAGCCTTTTGTGGCAAGTTTAACGCCAAATTTAACTGCACCTATTTTTGTCACCTGTTTGTATTGAAAAATATTTTTGATACTCAGAAGTAGTTTACCTTCAAAGTAAACGGTTCATATTAATGGTTATTACCAATTAACAGCGTTAATTGCTGCGTCGGAAATCGCATTACATAATGGTGTTTGCCGAAAGGCAGTTATTTAATCTCGCAGTATCTCAGAAATGAGACTTATTCTGTAAATCCTTTATTTGCATATTTATGTAATAAGTTATATTGACTTTATATATATATATATATATATACTCGTATATATTTCATGGAATTTATAATCAATATGGTGACATTAATTAAGGGTATCGTCACCTATGGGCTAGTTAACACCTCCGTGTACTGATGTGACTTTTAATAAAGCTTTCTAAATTAGTTTTGAGTTTACGATGCGTTTATCCTATGTGTGGCTTAATTTCGTTCATTATGTTAATACGCAAACTCGTTCAGCTATCGCCAACTTTTACGATGAACGATCGCTCTTATGGTCTAGTTGCTTCAAAACAAATTGCAAGCTGTAAAAATGCACATATAATAACGATCATCGTCGACTTGCAATTTCCACTCTAAATAATTGCTCCTTTCAATTAAAAGGCATCGATTTATTACATTGGCTCGAAGAGAAAGTATTTTCTCCGATGTGTGCACTTTTACGTTGAGAGAAAATTGATTAAAGCGTTAGTTGGGTATGTCGACGTACTTATGTAATTTATAAATTTATAGCGTTATGTTGTCAACGATTATAATTAATGCTGTACATACTTTATTTATCGTCCTTACAAGTTTCATGCAATTTAAAAGTTTATCCACAACTTATTCATTAATTCAATTGAAATTGTTTAAATTCAACATTCAATAAAAATGTTGGAAGAAATTGGTTCCTGTTGAAAGTTAAAAAATTTGCATAATTTAAAGTTCTGACGCGTTTTTTACGCACTAAGTCAACAAGAATCCTTGACGTTTTCACGTCTTGAATAAAATATTTATGCATTATACAGCTTTAACAATCGACTGGCAAAAGGCATTATCGTTGTTCACGTTTCGCATCCAGTAATTTTACGGCTGATCTAAAATTGCACGTAAATGTAGGCCATGATAGTGGGAGGGGGTGGACATGTTGGCAAATTTTATTAAAATAAACTAAATAAGTAATCCCAAGATAATAAATTAAATTATTTGAGTTCAATGGCAAGAAACTTAACAAAGAAAATAATTACGTAATTAAATGCGTAATGCTGTCATATTTAGCTCCCTCTATGAGAACTACCTAAGTAATTTCAACCATAAATGTACATACTAATAAATAAAATTATCGGAAACAGGAATGCAAGTTACTTAACTGTATTTTATTATTAAAATTTTGAACAACACTTTCTTGACGTTAGCTATTATGGTTTCCCTAAATTATTTTACGAAAATTTTTAGTAAATTAGTTTATATCATAGTGCATGCAATTAAAAAAAAACTTCGATTGGTGTGTAAAACGTTTAATTTAATCAATAGACAATACTAATTATTAATTAAACGTTAACTGATCAATAATTTCTATGGAAACTTTTATTGAATTGTACGTCTTTTGCGTCACTGGCAGTGAAGTTTCCTCCTGTACTTCTCATACATTCAACACAACTTGTTGGAGTTCTCTTCACTTCCGCACCTGTACCTTGCTATATTTTTTCTTCTTATATCGATCTCCCTCCCCATAAGTATGTTGGTATCCACCCCTCCACTTTTATCATTTTTTATTTTACGTTGTACCTTGAATTCCTAATTTTGCTTTCTCTTTCCTTTGCCTCTACAGGCTTCCATCTCTCCATTACTTCCATCTCCACTTGTTTCCCGTCTCTGCTTCTCCTTTCTGCCTCTTCTACTGATAGTCCTGACTTTTCGTATATTTTTCATACATTCTTCTCATTTGGTTAGTTCTGTTCCCTTGTTTCCTTAACACCTTCATTACCTTCTTAACGACGCTCTATTCTGCCACCCCACTCTGCCACCTCATACCTCACTACCCCTTTCCCTGCCTCTACTTCCAACCTTGCGCTCCCTATCTCCTGCCTAACTATGTAATCTGGCGTTGATCTCGCCAGTTTCAGTATCCATTTATTTTTCCTATGTATATCCTTTTCAAACTTTTCCTTTCCTTTCCCCACATCTGTCCCAGAATGCTCTTTATGCATGAGTTCCATAGCTTAATTTGAACATCTCTACAACAGATTCCTCCTAAATACTTCTTTGACTCTCTTCGCATTTTTGCACATGTATTACATGTCTCTCTCCAGTGTTATTTTATCGTATTACATATCCTAAGTAAGTTGAGTTCCAACCCTCTTCTGACCGTGAATCCTTTTCAATTGTTTAAAACTAGAGGTCAAGCAGTTCTTACTAATTGTGTATGTATCCGAAGTAGTTACCAAATAACAAACAAGTGTTATCTCTGTTACTCTTAGTACATGGCTACATATAAAGTCAGTTTAGTTGAGTGAGCCCATATGAGATATAACGACAGGATCTGTCAATGATTCGAAGCTCTCAGTAACGGTAGTGGTAAATCATTGCAGCATTGTTAATAGGTGCAAGTGGAGGTAATTGTAAAACAAAGCACATGACTTATCGGTAGGTTTCAGTAGCAGTCAGTACTAACAAGCCGTTATGGTGGGTGACAGGAGGTAACAGACACTACGTATAAATTAAAAAAAAATCCATTAGCGCCTCATTGGAATGCTTAGTAATGCCATCAAACTGAACTTTTGGATATAAAGTACATTTCGTTTGCGTTCCCATACGAATTATTTTCTTTCCTTGTGCAGTTCGACATAGGAAAACCATTCAACATATTAAAATGCTTTCAATTATTACGAATTTAAATTATTATTTAATTATTTCCCCTGATTTATTCTCTTGAAATATTAGTTGCCATGAAGGTTCCCTTCTCAGGTACTGAAGTCAGTTACCACTTGTAAGCATTTTGTAGCAATTTCTGGTATTGGCTAATATTCCTGAACTTTACTTGGTACTTGGTTCCATTACAAATGTTATTTTTATTGGTTTCAGTCGAGTTGTTGCATTTTCTGACTGGTATATGTTAGGGTTTTCTCGTCAACCCAACCCGACTTACTCTAACTGCAACCCCATCAAACTCACGCTTTTACATATTGTCACGTAGTGACGGATCGAGCTTACTTTTAGATCAGCATTAAAAATTAAAATGATAATGATAATTTGATTGTGAAATCACACACAACACACAAACCAATATTTTCTTAAATGAATATAAAAAATATGGAGATGAATCCAACATAATTTATTAAATCAATAGTTTAAAGGATTTGGGAATCCTTGAAACACAAAGTATGTTGAGGTGGGTTTTGAAAAATCGATGAAATCCAATTTCAGGATTCGAAATGAATGTTGTGGGGTTTTGGAAATTCGTTGAAATGAACCAATTCAAGCCTTGAGAATTTTCCGAACACATTGGTTAAGTTATATTGGTTTTGAAAATGATTTTCTCTTCTAAATGGTGGAAAACAAAGTCAACGCGATAGTACTTAAACATTCCGATTTTTAGAGTTAGAGCAAAATGTTGTGCATTGAGTTTTAGATATGAAGTAATTGAAGCCAAGCAAATTTAAAATTTGTGTAGATTTCCAAAAACAATATTTATGTTGGTTGTGAAGATTTGTGGGACTAACGTGATTTGGGTTGAGTAGTATATGTGTTCCTCATTGGACCAGCGTTTAAACCTTTGGATTGTGTTTGAGTAACTATGAAGAACAACAGTTAAAAAAACTTTCCAATTTTGTTATGAATTTCATCAAACTGTTTTAAGTTCGGTTGAGTTGCGAAATGATTCTGCTGATAAATGAGTTTCTGCATGTCCTTATATAACAGCTCTGGCCATCTCCTTGCAGTCCTTTGTCGATTTCTTCTTCGTGTTTATTGTGCAAGTTATTATTATAACCACTAGCATACAATTTTGGAAAAATAAAAATAAAACAAATTAATTGAAAATGTAAATGAAGCTAATTGCTACAAAAAGGTCAATAGAACCATTAAAATGTGATTGGGTGGAAATGTGAAAAGTGTCAAAATTGCAAAAATACCAAATAAGAGAAATCAAAATTACAAAATTCAACAAATTGAAAAATTTAAATTTTCTAAAAAAAACTAAACAACAAAAATTAAAAGAAAACTTCAACGGCGACAAATCTAAATGTTAATAAAATGGCATCACAGGAAAATAAATAAAAATAATTACAACAAAACGTCAACAAGCAATTCAACAAATCGAAAAAATAAAATATTTTCAAAAAGTGTCAAAATTGCAAAACACCAACAATACAATAAAATAAAAAATATACAATGAAGGTAAATATAATATACGTAAGAAAACTGTAAAAATTTGTAAAGAAAACACAAATATTAAAAGGAAGCATATTCCAAAAACATTTCTAAAAAATATTATGAACAATATTTAAAAAAAATGACTGAAGTCAAAAATGTTAAATTTGTACTTTCCTGCGATATAAACATTATTTATGAATATTTATTTATGTATTACCATATCTGTCAAATATTTGTACATATTTTTGAATAGTACTTGTAGAAAGTCTGGCATTATATTGAATTAGAAACAATTCTCTAACTTTCTGCAAACTAAAACTAGAGTAAAAAAGTTCAACATGAGAATGTTGAGGTTTTTTTTAATTTGCATATTTTAAATTGGTGGTTTATGAATTTGGGTTGAGATGGGTTGAGTTGGTTTTGGTTGGTGGAGGCGGTCCAACCAACCCAACCCAACCTATAATTTTCCAAAATTCCAAAAATTGAAAAAAAATTAAAACATGCGTACTTCAAAAAAGCCTGAACATTTTCATATTGAAAATCTTTTTCGAAAACTTTACTGACAAAAGTTTTTGTTACGCATATTTTTTACATTTTTATTAGTCAATTTTTTATTTGGAAAGTTCTACATTGCGAAACTCCTCACCATTTTGCAAAACTTTGATTTTTGATATTTGAATTTTTCATATTTTTAAAATTTTTGATAATGGTTTTACATTTTTCTACCTTTTCCTAACTCACCAGCATGATTAATTTGAAACTTTTCACTGACATAGCTGAAACTAATGAATCATTAGAACAAACAACAACAAACGGACTACTCATTCATAAAAAAATATTTACCGAGTTAGTCAAGTTAGTAAACAAGCAAAATATTGTTTGTTTTTATAAAATGAAAAAAATTCTTGAATGAAATCATACAATAATTACTCTAATTTGCGTATCCAGGAGCAATACAATCTTATTTGGGGTTGAGTTGGGTTGGCTCAGGTCTACGCCCCATTTAAAAATTCACAATTTTGTATTATAATTTTATTTGTATTTATTGATTGAGGGTCAAAAATTTAATCGAAGATTTTGTCTCTGAGAATTTAACGGTTGCATTGCCGCAACATCGTGGCGCCCATATTTTTTAATCATTAAGACACCCGCACCCCATCTTGACTGATCTAATTTTCTAAGAAATTTTTAACATAATTACTGTGGATTTAGAACTTTAGCATATATATGTATATTCATTCAGGAGTTTAAATGACTCCAACGATAGATCATCACCCCGAGCACTTTCTCGACTTAACCTAGAACCAATTCCGAAACGCAATACCGCGCAATTATTCAAATCGGACGATTTCGCGGACCGCAAACTCCTCGACCATGCAGGAAAACGCGCGAACGGCGATTCGATCGAATTCCGACACGCAGCGCTCTCCCGAATTATATCATCGCACGCGGCGCTTTTCGGTGCAGACGGAGCGGCTTGGAGTGGCGGCCACTTTCCAAGTAATTTATAAATGGCCGCGCTCCCAAGCAGGCTCACGAGTCTTCGTTAAAAGCGCTCAGGAGTCGCATTGAGAAGCCAGTGCGAAGTTCCTTCCGGACGTGTAGTGACTGCATTTAGAGTGGACGAAATGAGGAGTGAAGTGTTTGTGATCGCTGCCGCCCTGCTGGGTAAGTCGACGCGTTTGAGTTTTTTTTTAATTTTAATTATGTTATCACAAGTTTAACTATAAAATAATTTTCGTACAAATTTTAATTAAGTATAAAAAAATTGTCAAAATAGACTAAGTTCTATTTGATAAAATGGAATTTAGTCTATTTGGACATTTTTTTAATCATTAATTTAAATTTAATCTAATAAATGACTTGAAATTTTTTGCACCTAAGTTCGTTCTCTTCCGTATTTACGTCTGATATTAGCTTAATGAATATGGAATACGCAATGTAAACAAGGAAGTGGCAACGACTTGAGTTTATGAAACGTGCAAAACAAATATTTGTTTGTCATTAAAGAAAATTGTTATTAAAATAATACTGTCGTAAGAATTATTTAAATTTTCTTAGCATCGTTTCGAACAGGATTTATGCATATGGATTAAAATAAAGCATAAATCGACATAAAATTAAAATAGATTTATTTATTTATATACATTTGAAAATTACGATACGATATATGCCAATAGATTTGTTTAACATCAAAATTGCTTGTGCAAAAATGTGGCCCGCTGAGCATCTAAAACGAGAATGAAACGCGAGAACAGATCTCGTAGTACGTATGACCTTTTTCATTTAAAGTTTGGCGCAGTTAGTGCAAAATTAACATCAACATAGATTCGACTTCCGGCTATAACGGAAGTCAAGGATCAATTTATATCGACCATCAATCCAATATAATTTTAGGTGAGACCTGGTCTTCAGGACTAATATTTCATAAAACAAAATTGACTGCTTCGACGATTTGATTGCGATCTATATGTAATTGTGTAAAGGTCAGTTCTGTTAACGTAGAAAAACATATGAAATACGTAAAGAAAAAATAATAAAACTACCACTAAATTAAACTGCAAGCACTGGAACATTAGGTTAGTCAAAAAGGTTACAATACAATAAAAGGTCGAAGATTAAAAAAAAAACAGATAACAATAAAATAAAGGAAAAAACGCAGGGCATAATAGGGATAGTCATTTCTAGTGATTTTTTCCTCAATAACTTTACTCCATGTTACGATTTTAATTAGCAATCGAACGAAACCCAACCCAGCCTAACCCAATCCAACCCAACCCAACCGAACCCAATCTAACCCAATCCAGCCAAAGAAATTATTTTATCTTGTTTCCCTCTATTTTTATCTAAGTCAACAAATTCGAACCCGCAAGTCAAAATCTTATTACTAAAATATGCTTAAATATAAAAATTACATCCAATTGTCTAGCTTTCGACGACCAACCTTAATAAAAAAAGACAAAGGTAATAAAGGAAGATTTATTAACAAGTAAACTAACTTAAGATTTAGTCGTTGAAACTATTGAATCGGGTGGCAACGGTTATTTATAATCTTGACCAGACGATAACAAAATAAAATCGTAACAAAATATCGATAATTAATTTCTATTAGTGAAACTCCAGAATAAAGACGCCATTTTCCTTCGAGGAATTTTTCTAAAGAAAACCTAAACAATGTGAGAATTTAAGGTAACGTTTTGGCCCGCCCAACCAAGTCCATAAATTCGAACTTTAATGCCCAAAATTTAATTTAGTTACTAAAGTTTGTTTTCCTTGTAAATTTTCGCTTAATTTTTGTCATTTAATCTAAATCCAATGCGTAGTTTATGAGTTAATTTGGTAATTTTTTTCTGTTAATCTGTTAATAACTGCAACCATTTTGGGATTACATCCAAACAAATGAATTAATAGATTTCGACATTTACTAAAGTCTAATAATTTGGACTAAAGAAAGCAAAAAATGCAGACTACATAATTTGGTCGATAAATGGCAATTATTAATTGCCGAATTATTAATTATATTTCTTTAAATATTAATTAAGGCATTAAGTTCAATTTGTCCAGTCCACAATTTTGACCTTACATAATTAAAATCTTTTAAGTGCAAGTATGCTAAATCGTAATATGAGGGATTACGGTAATTAATGAAATTAGTGTCAACAACTTTAAATGTTTCACTGTCAAAAAAAAAATTTTTTGATCAAAAATTATAAACAAATTGATCGTAAATGGCGTTTCGCCCAAATTGATTTCTTATTAGTCGACATTGTCGACAAATTTCTGTTCAACTAAAAAAAATGAGAACAGAGCAACCAACCCAAGCAAGTCGATTCCAACCCAGCACAACTTAATTAATCCAAAATCAACGTAAGTGAACCCAACTTAACACCCACCGAATGAAACCAAACAACACCTAATCTGACACATATTTGGCCAATTCCCAAACGTCTTACTATAAATTAAAATCAAATAATAATCAAATTAAAAAAGCGTTTGGGGTTCTTGATCTATTCGGCAATTGCGAAAAAAAAACTATTTTTAGGCGACCGACACGAAAAATTGAAATTTCAGTCGTCAAACGCGGACGAAAAGTAATCGTTTTTCGTCCGCTTTCATTTTTCGTCCGCAATAGGGTGGCGCCATCTACCGACAGTTACCGAAATTGTATAAAAATAACCACATTGCCGTCAGTGTCAAACTGTGCATCTTGTTTACATTAGTAAATACGTGTTGGTGATAGACTTTTTAACTGATTATTGGGTAATTATTGTTTATAAAGCCGAAATAACTTCGAATGTAGACAAAGAAAACATAAACATGTCTGAAGATGTCACAAATATGTACAATTGTTCAGTTGTCATAAATGACTATGTCAATAAATTGTAAGTAAATGTTGCAATAAATTTGAAAATTTTATGAGGGTCGCCTAAAAAATGTTGTGTGCACCACGGCCAAAAAGTGTTTTTTCGTCCTCGTTTGCTTTCCGACCTCGGCTACGCCTCGGTCGTAAAGAAAACTCGGACGAAAAAACAGTACTTTTTGGCCTTGGTACACAAAATACTATTATTCAAATCCAAATGATATTTTGGATTTTTTATTCGATTGAACGTGTAAAAACATTAATCTAAAATTGATCTAAAATTTGCAAAATTATGTTCTGTTTTAGAAGGTGATTACAAATTGATTTAAAAGAATTTTGGAATTTTGGAAGCGATACGAATCCAACATCCACAACTAATGGGAACAATTAAGGTTTTTAAATTAAAGTTTTCACAGTCACATTTTAATTAACAAAAATATTTATTTAGTTAATTGTTGCCAACAAATTATTTGTAGGAGATTAGAACCAATCGATTTTTTTTTAATTCTTGCTTATAATAAATCCAAGGTGATAATGACGTTTCTATTCCATCTTACGTTAAATTACTTCAAAGTTGGGTTAGATAATGTTGAGTTGGGTGGAATGATAATTTTGCGAAAATTTAGTCATTTATTTCGAGTTAAAAGTAATTATAGAATTTGCACACTAGGACTACTTTCATTGCGTCTATTGGTATAGCCCTGCTTCACAGAAACACCAAAGATACCTAGGTTCCATAAAGAGGATTTGAAGTCACCCGTTTGATTTTTTTAAATTGTCATGTTACATGGTACACCTTCTCAACGGTCCATTTCTTAAATTTTGGTATTTCTGCTAGACGTTTTTCCTTACGATATAATGTAATTTATTTGACTGATTGTTTACAGTTATTTAGTTAAAGATGATTGTACCTTGATAGTAGATGGTCCAATTACTCAAAAACAATCAAGTCATCTAATTTGAGACATAGAGTTCGTAATACAACGAATTCAATTGGCTCAGCTCGAAACCAACAACTCGGTTTCTAGTTTTGTTTTGCTCGAATATAAGAGCGCATTTTGATACTCAATCGCACTCATATATATTCTACTCATTCTCATTTTGAAGATAATTAGTCATCACAATGGCTCATTGGGTAGTATGTAGTAGATGATATTCTCATAAACAATCAAGTTAATTATTTTAAGATATAAGTAATTATAGAGCCACGACTAACCGAACTGACTCAGCTGGTAAGCAACTGCAAATTTTCAGTTCTACTTTAGCGTACCTCAATACCTACTCCATATAACCAACTACATATTTCTAGTTTTCTCTTGCACCACAGTTGCAGCTAAAGGCACTGGTAGGAACTTGATATTTTTAACTTAATTTCCAATGTCATCCAGTGATCTAAACGTAAATCTTGAGAAAAATTACTAATTAATTTAAATTTTCAAAGATAAAAAGGTCATTGGTATATTCGCGATCTATATCTCATTTTCAAGCTCTCTTAGTTGTCTCCCGCCTCGTCTTGCCGCTCCTTTCTCTTTCGTTTCGTTATTTCTTGCTCCTGTTTTATCATTTCCCTCCTGTTCTTGCTCTCCTCCTTATTCTCCTTTATTTTCTCTAAGATTTCTAGTCCCTCTCCGTCTTCTCCCATATTTCATTCCTGCTTCTACCGGCTTCCATCTCTCCACTATCTCCCTTCCCAGTTATTTCCCGCCTCTTCTTCTCCCTTTCTGCATCTTCTACTGATAATTCTGCCTTTGTACCCTACATTCTACCCATTTGGATAGTTCTTTTCTCTCCTGCAATATCTTCTTAACTAGGTTCTGTTCTGCCCCTCTCCATCGCTGTTACTAGGATTATCGTATTAATGTTGGTGCGAAATATACTTAGTAGCTTAGAAAAAATTGAAACTTTATAACGTTGTTGAAGAATATCGACAAGATAAAAGCTTTTGCAAATAAAAAAAATTTAAATAAACAACATTTATTTGAACGTATCCCATTGATTTTTTGATCATTTTGCCTCCGATCGCCAATTTTTTAAACTGAAGAATCTCAAACATAAAAATGTTTCACTGCTAAAATACACAATAAAAAAACTTAGAATAAACACCGCTCAAATTCCGGTTGCAATTCCCATACGATCACCAAGCAAACACTTGTCTCAATGTGCGATCGCGAAATTTCGCCTAAACTAACAAACGAACTTTCCACCCAATTAGCGCAAACGCGTTAATTGCCAGCCGCCGTCATTGTGCGACGTTACGAATTCGAACAAAAGTGAAATTTGCTTGTTTTGTAACGCTAGATGAGACGGCGGCAAATCTCGTTCGCATGGCACCGGCCTCGTGGACCGCAGGTGGGGCGACAGCCTCGGACGAAACCGCACGTTGTAATTAATGGCGCGAGATGCAGAAGTAGAAAGTGGCCGGAGAAAGTGCTCGAGAACTCTCTCGCGATAAGGAGCGCGAGATTAAAGGGAACGCCGGCTACTATTGTACTTAAAAGTACTGCCATCGGGTTTAGGAATAATTTAAAAGTGATACAAAATATGGAAAGAAATATAATTTAATTGTATGATTATTAGGGAGGTGATTATTTTAATTTATTTTTATTATGTTCTATGTCTGTGAAACGTTTTTTTCTTTACCACATGCTTCACTAAGGCTATTTTACTCCTTTACTTAAGTTTTTATTTACTATACATTTCACAATTTACCATAAAAGCTAAGCACAACTATTATTTAAAGCATTTACATGTAATATTTTTTCATGCAGCTTAGTGCAACTAATATCTAATACAGCCTTGAAATAAATAAGATTCTCGATAATACATGCATCGTGTATTGTTTATTTAAGATTGAATTGATTTGCAAAGTGCAACCCACCGGCGCATTCCTTATTACACCAGTGGCAGCTGTGACGTAATTTGATTGATAAATAAACCAGTAAACAACGTCACGTTGCATATACCTTTAAGGCGAATACGTTTAAAATTGCCAAACAACCGATATCGTTAGAACGCCAGAGCCGTTTCAAAATACGTGCTCTGTGAATAATAGAAAGTGGAGCAAAGATTGCGACCGTGAACTTTCGATGCTGCATGAACCGCTTCCAACTTCGGATCGGTACCGAAAAGGAAATCATTTGAGAGTAAAGAGAGCCGGTGTACTCAGGTTTTTCGATGATCACCGTAGATGCAAACGTCGGCTGTTGTATCAAAAATATTTTAAAGTTAGTCTCTAGTTTTTTGTTTCCCCAAAAGTCTTTACCACCTGCCCATTAGGTCCTATCCAAAAACCTTTCTTGCAAATGTGCTCAGTATCCTCTTCGCGTCG
Organism: Geotrupes spiniger; assembly: GCA_959613385.1. Classification (NCBI taxonomy): domain Eukaryota; kingdom Metazoa; phylum Arthropoda; class Insecta; order Coleoptera; family Geotrupidae; genus Geotrupes; species Geotrupes spiniger. Next base: position 14,073,813 of record OY390737.1, read on the forward strand.
TCTTCTTCGTTAAATGTGCCAGCGTCGTATCATCATCAAAATATTTGTTGCTTTATCTCTACGTTCTGAATTAGCCAGCTCAGCGAATCATTACATCTCTCAATAATTTTCAACTTGTAAACCAATCCTTATTTCGATGATTTTCCCTGGAACCTTGTACTACTGTTTTCTTCTGTCTTCACTTTGGTGGTTCCTCTCTCAACCACTCCATTAGGTCATTTTATGAGACTTCCATTAAATACCATTTTTATTAACACTAAATGTACATCTAGTGTTAATAAAATACTGTGTGGTAAGGATAACTTTGTTTCAATTTATTTGCCAACCACAGTCTTCAATTTACTATTAAATACCTTTCCCAACAAAATGCATAAACAATCTTTCTTCCAAATATGCTCATTATCCTCTACTGGTATATGTCATCCTGAAAGTTATTATCACAATAAATAATGCTGTACAACCCCTAGAGACTGTTAATACATTATATTCTCCAGCACACTTATATGGTACTTGTAGGAGTAGTTTATTATGGGAGTGGGTTCTTTGAATAAGGGCTGATTAAAATGTGACATGTCATCCCATCACCAATATCTTGTAACAAATAATTGTGTAGTCCAGTCAATAAAAAAATTAAAACTCTTATTGGTATGTGGTGTCACACACATTCAAAATTTACATTTTCAGTGGATAATACTGGATGGAAGTTTAGAATTTTGAATATATATTTTGCATACTAGCGACTCCAATGTGTAGATCAACTAATTATCACACTACCCCCGAAAATTCTTATTTCTACGAAGCAAGAAATAGGTAACTTTTATGTTGCTTACGTTCTTGTTTTGGTGACAAAATGCATTATAAGTGCTTATGTAAGCTTTTTGAGGTGTTCTGCGTGTTAATTAAAATACGAAACTCATTATAGTTTTACAAATTAACGGTGAAAGATACAAGAAATATCTTAAAAAATACTGTTACTTAATCCAATCAAGGACATTCTCCTTTTTTTAATTAATTTTAATTAAACGAAATGTAGTAGTACTGCCAATAATAACCTAAACGAGTGAATCTTGGGTAATCCGGAAAAACACGAAGGAAAGCTAACAGCTAAGGAAATAAAAGTGGGATGAAAAACGAAATGAAAATATGAGACAAATATCTGTTCGAAAAGAAACAATTTAACTGGTATCGACATATCTTATCTTAAAGCCATATCAGAATGAAGTAAGAGAATGTAGTTAAAAATGTAATCGGGTCAGGAAGATCGAGGAAGGTATGGAAAGATAGAATCGCAGTGATTTCCAAAACTAAGGAATGACAAAATTAGCAAAGGGCCGAAAAGAGTGGAAGAAATGGATACAAGATTATGGTAGAAAACTAGGAAGAAGGAAATTCGACACTTTAAATAGGGCACCAAGGACAATATAAGAAGAAGAAGAAGAAGTAAATAAATCAAATTTTCAAATTTAAGTTCAAATATATTCAACTATACATGCAATGCAATGAAAACGAAGCAATGTGTTCGGATTTTAAATGTTTAAATTTAAATTTTTGTTTAAAGGATCAATTAAAATACATTATAATAAACACTTGCGGTTTTACGTGCAGAAAAATGACATTTGCAAAAAATTTTAAGTTGCATTAAATTGCTGGATATCAGATCGGACATTTCATATACTTTTTAGGCTAAGAATTTAAAAAAACACACATAGAGAACTATGTGCGCAAATTATCAACTCATCGTCCGTAACAAGGGCCACTGTCGAAATGGAACCATAATTCAAAGCTTGGCAAGAAAATCGTACGTGCTTAGTTCTTAGTGTAATATTAGTTAGAAAGGCGAAAAAATGGGTTGAATTTAATTTGGTTAATTTGGTTGGGTTGAGTTTGGTTGGGTTGGGTTGGGTTGGGTGTGGATACAATTATTCTTGTCTTAAGTTACGAAAATTGCTACAATCTTTACATGTTTTCTGGTTAGGTTGAATTGGATTGGGCGTCAAATGTTGTGGATTGTAGGTTATATACAATGCACAACAACCGAACATAACCAGAAAACATGAAAAGTTCTCTTAAAAATTATTGCTCTTGGAGGCAAAACTGGTTTGCAAGATTATGACAAAAGTAAAAAATCCAATAAATTGACTCCCAACCCATACCAACCGGAATGTAAATATTCATTGTCAATAGTAAAAATATTATGTTAAGTATTTGGCGCCCAACATGTAAACTAAATACGAAATTGAAGATACTTGACCTAAGAAAAGTCCCACAGTGGTCATGGCACCAACCCGAAATAAAGAGCCACAGCTTCAATGAATGACATTGGCGTCCAACGTGGTGATACTTAACATGGCAACTGAATATTGCAACAAAGGCGCCAAGCATGAAATTTTTCGCTCAACTGCAATAAGCAAGAAAAGCCGGGCATCGATGAAATTATATTTTATAGACATTTGCTAAAAACGAGGACACGCGAGAACATCCGAATATATATGTTACCTAATCAAAATTATCAATCGACTTAAACATATCGGCCCAAATTTCTTAGAATTTCAATCGTGGCGTGAGAACCAGCACATTTTAATCTTCGCACTGTGAAATTATCCAGGCGTGCAACGTTCATTTTTTCGTTTACTCGAAATTATTTATTTCTCACGCACCAAACCAGGTAAATAGGTATGTACATTTCATCGTGACCAACGCAAACGTAGCATTCGTTCCACGTCAAGGTTAGCTTAAGTTAACATGTTTTGTTTTGAATCTCTTGACCAATCAGCTAATGTATAATAACGAAACAAACAATCATTTCACTTTTCGATCGTTTTAAGCAATCGCAGTTACGACGCAACAATTAATTTCGCAGCTGACTATGGGAAGGTATTTCACGTGCATAGCCCTGGCTTTTGCGATGAAATCTCGTAAGCTGTTCCTTTGCCACATTAAAAAAAAATTCGTGGCACAAAATCGGACGGGTCGTGAGTGCGCGGCGCTCCACGCCCGTATTGACATCTTACGCAACGACTTTTACTTGCAACTTTGACCCCTGCCATTAAAATCACGTATGCGGCAGACTCAGTTGGGTAGAGTGTTGCTATTTGACGAAGGAACTTTTCTTTCCGGGTCGTCAAAATACAAATTAATCAAACATAAGGCGGCTCCGGCTATTAATAATAATATATTCGTGCGATGAATAATTCACGGGGTCACCGCCTTTTTTAACGTCGCCGTGTCCTTTTACGTGGAATTACTATTCAAGCTGATGCGTTGATCGACAGTCAATGCACGTTTGAGAAAAAAAAACTGTTAATTTACCATAAATGTATGGTCGGTGACAAAGTCAATGATACTTTGAGTCTGTCGTTGGACGAGAATCGAATGTTACTACGAGTGCGATGATCTGTCAGAATTACAAATTTTGGTAATAAAAAAAATCCAGAGCAAACATTCCCGATGAATTAAAAAAAAAACATCCAAGAGGTTTGATAGCAGTTTTAATTCACCGGTCATCGAACTTATTTTACGTTTGGAGAGTAATGTTGCAGGTGTAAACAAAATATAATGAAAATACAATACCTAGAAGGGCGAAACGGTTCATATCCACCTATTACATTTGCTGGAATTTATTTTGGGTCAATCTTGAAATATTCCTCTACTTTTGTAAAAGTTGCATATTCTTTCCATAATGACACAAAATTTTCAGAAAAATGTTGACAATATGATTTAAATTAGCTTTGTCGAAAAAGCCAAAATTTTCCGAAAATATAAAACAAAATTTTGCAAATCCTTTAATTGTCAAAATTGACGTAAAGTGTCACAAATGCACAAGAAAATAAAAAAAAATTAACAAATTTGTTTAAAATTTAAAAAAATGAGAAAAAACTAAAATACAAAACAAAAATGGAAAACATGAGAAAAGTATAAAAAAGTCGCAATAAATTCATTAGTTTGTTTAAGATGTCAAAACCTAACTAAATTACAAAAATTAGAAAATTAATTAACTTTGTTGTCAAAAACTGACAATATTGACACAATGCCAAATTGTAAAAAAATAAGTAAGTCAAAAATGCCAGATTTGAAATTGAAATTGAAAATATTTGTAAAATATTTAAAAACGAAAACGAGTTTTGTGAATAAAATGCATAAATATCCCAGAAATTGAAAAAACTAAGTCTATTTCTTTTAAATTGTCTTAATTTGATTTAATTGTCAAAAATATAAGAAAATTGATAAAATATTAAAATTGACTGAAATTAAAAAATATATTAAATTGATAGATGGAATTTTTCATAAATACAAAACTCAATATTTTCTAAATAAATTGTCCACATATGCAAATAGCCAAATTCTGCAAAATTGTTTATTTTTGGTTTAACTAAATTGAAATTTAAAACACTTTTATTAAAATTTGGATAAACACAACAACTTTGATGTTTGACAAATACAAAGTCGTGGTTGCAAAATAATGGTTGTTTAATATTTTTGATTTAAACTAACAAAAATCTGATCATCTTTCGTTTGAAAATGACAACACTTTTTGGAATATTTTACAATTTAACTTTTGTCACTTTTCACAATTTACATTTTCAAATATTTCTATACACTTTGAAATTTTAATTTTTTTCCATTCGTATAATTTTGACATCTTGAGTAGAGTTGTTTTCGAAAAATGGAGTATCTAAGTATAAGAAAGTTCAGTGCGGACCACTGCAGATTTTTAGATTCAGTCTCAACTGCATATAACTCGAAGGGATGTCCACTATTTTGTTTGTTACGTCAGTGATAATGGTTCCTTGTTTAACAAACCAATTAAGGAAGACGATCATTTATGGTATAATTAACGATGGAAAAGTTAATATCATTAAAGGCTGTAGTATACTCCCAGAAATTGTACGTGGCAAGATAAATTGTGGAATTCAATGCACAGATCCTGAACACATGATAAGGGCCCAACAAAATCAAAAGATAAAAAGAGACAACACAACAATTTTGTCAACATGTGATAAATGAATATCACAATAGTTTATTTTATTATTATTTGGTTAGACCTATCAAAAGGATCAGAAAATCACTAGTAATCGATAACAGTGAGATGATTTTATAGAATTCCAAACGTATTTGGCATCTATTGCTACTCGAAGGTATTATTTACTTACATGAAACTTATACCATACAATAAATTAAATTTGAATGGAATGAATTGTTAAAAAAACTTATGTCAGATATGGTTTTCACGCCATTAAAGCCTAGGTATTGAAGGAACTACCTGGAATTAGTGGAATTATTAATTCGTTTATTTTTTTCAAAATTAACGGGTCCTAGCTCCTCCTTAAATTTCGAATATCGGATCGCAGTAACTATATCAAATGCGTTAAAGTGACATATATGTTCAAGTTACCACCCTACATCGAGTTTAACGTGAGCTTTAGTTGAACCCTGGTTTAATGGACAAATGACATTGAATTCATTATGAGACAAATTTTATGAGACTAAGATTAGCTGTGTTTCTTCAGCCAGGCATTGGTAGCCCTTTGTTATTATTCTATTTTTCAAAATTGTTCAACTTTGACGGTAGTGATATTCCATTGATCGAAATATTTCGTTAATTTTTTTTATAGATGCATAGTTTCATTAAACGGTTTTGTGTGGCTAATGATTAGAAGCGTAATATAACAATATTGCAAAATAGAAATGAGGGAAACGTAGACCCGGCATTTTCCAATCACATGGAAAAAACTTGTTCAGAAATATTAATTAGTTTCCAAGCGAACTTAGTTTGCGGCAATCTATGAATCCCCAACTTTAAAACCTGACACAGAAGAAAAGAAAGCAACACATAATTTCTTGTTTTATTTTTCGCTTTTACTATTTTTATTATACGAGCTATTAAAACAATGTTGGTTAAATATTGAAAATAAAATAAGAAAAGATCATATATGAAAAACAATTGACCAAATTTCGTAAAAAAAATCTCAGTGGCAAAAGACGCAATCAAAATAAATTAGATTAAAGGAATATTAATTTTCTGTGTCCATTCTAAACTAGCAACAAACTCAAATTTAAATTTAGACAGATGTATGTGTCAAAATGAACAGGCATTAATAATAACTTTTAATAATTTTTTTTTAATTTCGAGCAAATCATGTATTCTTCGAAGTGGTGACATCGAAATATCGTATTTTTTCGTGACATCGAAAGTCATTAATTAATGAGAACAACAGACATTGTTTTCACCCGAGTCTTTACTAGATGTGTCCTAGTTATGTCAATGCAACCCAACCCAACCCAACACAAACCAACCCAACCCAACCAAGCTATGGAAATGTTATTCATTACATTTGCTTCGACCGACTAAGTCAGTACTGCCCAGACTTGTAACTGTATAGCAGCCGTCAGCACCACAGACGAATTTGATGAAAATAAATTTCAGCGAATGTAACAGATATTGATATCTAGATGGCGTTAATACTCACGCACAAACTGTTTTTTACCACAATTAACAATTTCGTAAATATACACAAGTTAGGCCACTATTGATGCGTATATATATATATATATATATATATATATATATATATATATATATATATATACAGTGTGTTCCACTTATGAGTGTAACACCCTCATATCTTTTTTATTTTTAGTCCAAACGCAGAATACATATTGCTCTATTTTTCTGCCAAAAAAACAATTGTTTTCTTTAAATGCAAAGCACCATGCGATGGCAAAATAAATGGCAAAAATCAAGAAATCACTTTAGGAATTTTTTTATCGAAAAATTTTACTATATTAATTATTAAGAATTGCCCAAACACTAAGCCCAAAATTTCAAGAAAATTAAAAATGTTAAAATTTTCCCTAAAAATCCGCAAATACTCATTATTAGCTGCACCGAAAAAAGTATGCTGTGAAAATTTTGTTTGAAATAAAACCTGAATTGTCAAAGTTGTTTAAAGTAGTAGATGTTTAGGCGAAGCCTCCTGTACAAATAATATTTACGGAATTTGAATAACTTTTGAAGAAAATTTTAGCATTTTTGATTTTCATGAAATTTTGGATTTAGGGTTTTTGGGCAATTCTGAACAATTATTACTAGTAAATTTATTTTGCCATTGCAGGTTGCTTTGCATTTAAAGAAGACAATTGTTTTTTTGGGAGTAAATAGAGCAATAACATTTGGAAAAAAATACTAAAATTGGACTAAAAATAAAAAAAAAATTGAGGTCATCTGTCAATTTTTCAGTATGTTTGCATTGACTTCGCTAACTCGATGTAAAGTAATCCATGCACTAATTTCTTAAATGATAGGGCGCGATTTTATTTCATTGCTGCTGGGACACTTACAGCGCCCATAAAAAGTAGTTCATGGGCGCTGTAAGTGTCCCAGCTATGTAGCTTCAAAATTGTAATGAATGTTGTAATCTTGTAATAATTAAGCTTAGTTAGTGCTATCCAATAAACAAGTCATTATTTGTTCAAAGGGTTCGAGATTCGTTTATATATAGTCAATATGTCAATGCAAAATTTCAGCTTAATAGACGAAGTAGTTATTCGATTGGGTTGCATGTAATGAAGGTTTTAGGTGATTTTATTACAAAACATATGCCACAAAGAATGCAATAAACTGTAAACATTGTCAAACTGTGACTATGGAGAGTGTAATTTTTTTTATTTGGCCAAATGTCGATAATTATACGTTCAAATAGTTCAAAAGGCGAAAAAGTAAAAAAATTCGGTATTGTCAAAAATTTCTTGGAGTTTTGTGGAAAATTCATTGATATAAAACATTAAATTCTAATCCCTACACAAATGGAATTAATATGAAAATAATTGCAGACCCCTCATGTCGTACAATTCTTCTCCTCGAAGATGGTTGGTATTTAAACAGGATTGATACTCAGATGACACAGAATATTTTTAAATTATTTGAGAAATGTGTGGATTTGAACACTGAACTATTTATTGTATACGTTGCATTTTGAATATGTGTTGAGGAAAGGTGGCCAGGGGTTGTATACCAAGGAGGGTATAAAATATCACCACTGAACACTGAAGCAGAAATTAATTACTGCTTTGGAGGCAATTGGTGCAACGAAGGGACACGGTGCAGACTGTGCAATCAAAATGACACCGAATCTTCACTTTGCTCACTAATCCTATAAACTTGATATTTTTTATTTACTTGTTGTTCAATTGTTTCCCAAATAGAACCAACCCAACCCAATCCCAATTAACCCAACCCAACACAATTGCTTCCCCGTTGCGTCACCGAATTATAAAAAAAACAACGAAATTTGATGACGATGGAGTAATATGAAAAAGGGAAAACACTGAATGCGACATAATCACAATTTCGATCCACTAATCGTTGCTCACCATCATCGTAAAACCGGAAACAAAGCTAAAAAACGTTTTAATGAAGTTTCACATAATTAAGACGTAATGGACAGCGTTGGCTACAGCGCATTGTTCGTCGAGACGATTGCTTCTTCCTTGAGAACGGGACAGGATTTTCTATGAATGCAAAACACCAACACGCCATCCGGTTAAGTAACGACCAAGGTCGGATGGCCTCACTTTTACTTTTTAATGTAAAAAGACGACCCAATCGCATAGGAATTTAATTCTTGGTCGAAATACGTGAATAATTCAGTTCGGCTCCCGGAGGTGCGAGTGACGTAAGGCGACGTACACGTTATGAAAGTGAGCGGTAGGAAATGTTAACGAGTTTTTTGCGAACGATACAATGGATTTGCAAACAGCTTCTGCAGACGTCGAAATAACAATACGTTTTATTGAAGAAGGAAATCTAAGGCAACTACTCCAATTAATTGAGGTGGAAAATCTCTGTGCCTTCCGATGGGGAAGTTTGCGGAAATATTAATCCCTTTATGTCACACGTTTCTAGAGTTTGTTATTTAACGTCGGTCGGCGTCTTCTTATTGCTCGACCGTTCCGCACAAAGCAAATAAATCATTCGTTACGCGTATGAGTTAATGGGGACCATAAAAGGGAAAGTATGGATTTTTAGCGTTGGCACCTGTTTGGTAATTAAGTTGTGCTGCACCGAATGGACTTTCATCAATACGAATAACCGTCGAATATAAAACTATCTAATTTCTTCAATGGGTGACAAAAATGCGCAACTTTCACCGATAAGTCTGTAACTCTAATTTGTAACCAGGAAGTGTGTTCGTTTTTTGTCCCAGACAATACTCGATAAATCTTTTTTTTAAATAAATAGTCTGTTTTCTATTGTGCAATGGATTGAAACTGGTATGCAGATTTTCCTGCATTGTTTAAACATGCAAATAATTTATGTGGAAGTTGAACTTGTCTGGATTTAATTTTCTGATTTTTAAAATTATATTTGGATCGTTTTATATCTTTTATAATTTTATTTAATTTGTTTCAATTAATCTGTTCCTTTTTTTAAATTTATTTAACTTCATCGAATGGCATGTTTGTCAGCTCGCGCTGAACAGCACAAATCGAGGGTGAAACGATCGTCCAAGAATCGAATCCATATTACTTTTGTATATCCATTGTAATGATGAGCAGTTGAGTCCTTTCGTTGCTTCAGCCCTAACTTTATTGCTTCCGTACTTTCTTTCTATTATTGCTTCCGTACTTTCTTCCAGATTTCTCTTAGCTTAAGTCAAAGAATCCATGTAGAATATGTAATGCATCGTTAATGTACGAACACCCAACCCAAACCAACCTATCCCAATGTGTCATTACCAACCTTGATTCATTCTCCATTTTATTCCCATCGATTTCTGCATTTTTCTTCTCTAAAATTTCTGCCTTGTATTTTCCGGCCTCTTGTAGTTATCAGCGTCATATTTTGCTGTCTTTTTCCTTTTCTTGCCCCATTTCCTCCATGATTTATTGCATTAACTACCGGGTTATTAAGTCTACGTCAGTGTTAGTTTCACTTGATTGTCTTCCTTCCCTTTCCTTGCTCGTGGTCTCATACTAGGTATTCCTTTTCTAGGTTTTCCAATATTGTCTTCCCTAGTCAAACTACGATTTCTATTTTTCTTTCCATTTTACTTTTTTATATGTCAATGTTTTTATTTCAGGTGTGGTGTGCGCACAGAAAGGTGCCCAAGAGGATCCATGCAAGTCGAAAGCCCGAGTGGTCCCCGACGAAACCTACTGCGACAGGTACTGGGAGTGCGTCAACGGCCAACCGGAGCTTTACGATTGCCCCAACGGATTGGTCTTCGCCGGCAAAAACAGAGGCGTGACGGAAGGCTGCGATTATCCGTGGAGGTCGACCTACTGCGAAGATCAACAACAAGCCAGTAAGTCGCCAAATGAAGTTTTCGATTTCCCCACGATTTTTTTGCAGACGCTCCCATTGGAACCGATCACTGCGATTGGTTGTACGGGATCTTCGGCCACGAAACCTCCTGCACCAGGTACTGGACCTGCTGGAACGGCACAGCCACTGAACAATTATGTATCGGTGGATTATTGTACAACGAGCGATCGCATTCGTGCGATTGGCCCGAGAACGTCGATGGGTGTCAAAAGCATCGTAAGTACATCGACTGGTTTGTACGTGTTTATTTGCAATATTTTTTTAGCTCTTTGCAACGATGATGCGAATGGAAACGTCCCGTTAGGGAAATCGTGCAATAGATACTGGCAATGCCAAGGCGGATACCCGCGCTTACAGCGATGCCCAGCGATGTTGGTGTTCGATCGGCGATCGCTGCGTTGCGTAGTACCACCGACTGACGACTGCGACGTCCCGACGACTCCAGCGCCACCTCTAGAAGACGAAGGCGAGCAGAACATACCGCAAAATTCGCCACAGAAACCGGAATTCAACTTGCCACCCGGTGCCCTTCCCGTCCCTTCCAAAAACAGAAATAGAAACTAACCGCTCCGGCAGCCACTTATCAAAAGCGTATATTTGTATTTATTATTAAATAGTTAGTAATTCAGAAGCATATCAAAGCCACTGATGAACGCCAAGGTGCTAAAAAATATTTTTTACGGTTTTTACTCCCACAAAATCAATCGGATGAGTAAACAGAGTTCAAAATTAATTTATGTTTAACCCGTTGTTATTTATGAGCACGTTCTTTGTTATTCTTTTTCCCCTGCGCCAGTATTCCCCGATTATTCCCGCCCTTTCCCCATTCCCTTTCACTCTTCTTAGATCTAAGATTTATGTATCATAATAAGTGTATTTGGTAAATTTAATAAAAACGTTTCTGTAACGCCTCTCGTTTTTATATTTGTTAACGACGTAATAAGTCACGCAAATGGATGTTTTACCTTTTAATTTCGATTTTATTATTAACGATGTGTGTGTTTACAACGCTGCTCGCTTGGCAACACCTAGAAACCACCACAGTTCGATAAGTCGTCGCCTACAAAAATGATCGCAAGGCAGATTTTAATCGTTTTAATTTGTTTTATTTTGGGAATTTTTGGGCAAAACACCCAAACCATTAACGTCTGTAAGTAGGTTCGACGATTTTATTACCAAGGAGATTTATTTGCGTTTTTAGTGTACGTCAACGAGGAGGATAATGACGTCGCTGAAAAATCGATGGACGTCGCTTTGGATTACCTGAAACGCAACCCCAAAATGGGCGTTAACGTTGAAATTCAAAGGGTGGCCGGTAATCGGACCGATTCCAAGGGTATTTTGGATTCGTGTAAGTTTAAGTTTTGAAAAGAAGTTGTGACGTTGTAATACTTTTGGACACTAGTTAAGGACCAAACCCAACTCAATTTGGTTATAATGTAATTCAGATCCGACATCGTACAGTGGGGTTAATAGTTGGGTTAGGTCAGCTCAGTGAAGACTATCTGACTCTCTGCTATTCTTCTTGGAAGCCCTTTGATATTTTCACGAACGACTCAATTTACAAAGAGTTCCTAAATAATATTACGTCTGATTTGGGGCACAAAATTATTCAACTCTATTGTAGATTTTCTAGACGAATTATTGCAGCGATTAAACCGTTCAAACACATCGTTTTTGCCTAAAAACACTTATCTGTGAGAGGTGGGGGTGAAGAGGATGATGAGATGAGTATAGAGTTGTCTTCTACCTACTAAACTAGCAAAGTGAGCATCATCATACATGTTTGATTATCTATCACTGAGCCGTGGTAGATAATAATATTGACGGACGTTTGGTCCAATATTTTATATGATATTTTATAACGGTTACGATTTTTTAAGATTTAACTGGCTATTCGGATCATGTTTTCACGTCTTCATGTATTATTATTAGAAAATGTGCTCTTAATATTCGCACATTCGTAATATTCAACAAAATGCTTTAGAGCAAAATCGTTCAAACTTAGGGAAATTGGAACTACTTAGTCTGTTCATAATATAAAGTAGTTTCAAAGTAGGTGGAATAATTTAATCAATATATCCTATATTCTCTTAGAACTCTACTAAGCTACATTTTTCATGTAAAATTGAAACATGTTAAATACCAACGATTATTTAAATTGAATTTAATTATTTTTAACCCGATCGTAACTGCGAAAATGTGTAAGATACGCTTCGTAATTAATTTGATTTCAAAAAACATTAATCGAAGAGAAGTGAAGGTAGACGTGTCGGGCAAACTTTCTGCACCATTATCGAGGTCTGCCAATTTAAGATATGTCGTATTCTCCACCCCACTGGTATTGTGTCCATAATATTTTTCTTTCAAATCTCAACAATTGGTAACCACTGATCTTATATTATTTTGTGCATCTGTAGTATTAACGCTGGTTCAACCATTTTCTCATCTGTTCTTACATATTTTTATATAATTTTGTTACTTCAATTTAGCTTCGCTTTCACGTAACGTGCAATGCTTAACATCTTAACAAATGGAAATGGAAATGGATGTGAAGATTTGAATAATTGTTTCTATGATGGAAAAGTTGTGCTTTAAAAGGTGGTGCTAACAGAAACAAAGCTAGATCGTTGTATGATATCGTTCCATTTCACTTCGACTTCCTTGTTATTAAAAATAACTCAGCTTAGTTGTTAGATATAATAATTCTTCTCCTCTTATCCTTGGTGGATTAATTAGGGTGTCGAATTCCTTTCTTCCCAATTCTATCCATTTCTTCCAATCCACCCTGTCTTGTGCCAAAACTACGAATATTCTGCTTGTAGGTGCCATCCATTTTTTATACATCTCAGTACTAAATGTCGTTTACGTGTGAACAAACTTTCTTCTCGACGTCTCAGCTCTGAATTTTCATCTTGCTTTTCTGGACTTAGACACGAATATGAATGGGCAAATATTAGATCTGCCTATCACATACAGTGCAATACAATAGACTAATTGATTTATATGCTATTCTGAGGTAGTGATTGTAAAATATTTTCAGTTGCATCCGGCAAATTCAATTTTGTTGATTACTGATTTGATTTATGACTTTACTTGCATTTTTTTTTTCGATTTCCCGTCCCAGTTAAGCTCTACTTTATGAGTTACATCAAAATACAATAGGATGACTTATTCGCGAACTCTCCTTTCATATATTGATTGCACAGCCTTTAGGATAATGCCACCGGTAAATTATTGGAATCTTTTCGCTGCCTTATACCCCCCCCTCGCCAAAAATCGCAAAACGAACGAAATTTGTGAGTAATTTCACTTGGTAATTAAATTCAAATTACTTATTTTTAACCTGATCACAACGATACGCAAATATATTAATTTGACTTGAAATAACATGCTTCGACGACAACTGAACATACACGACGGTGGATATGCTTTCACCGTTTAACCCAAATAATTTCGTCAAAAGTACAATTACACACGAATACGACACAATAGAGTGATTGTTTACATACTATTTGGATGTAATTGTAGCAAAATATTTTCAGTAGTATCCGGTAAATTCAATAGAATATTTGATTTATGAGTTCTTTTGGCAGTTGCAGATCTTATCATTGATTTATAAATTTAGTAGTAAATTTGGAGTATTCGCCCGAACACTCATTAAACCACATGTGATTATTCGTCGGTCCCTATTGACGGTTTGAGTGCTATTTAAAAAATACTATCTGTTAAAATTAAATAGAGTAATTGACTTATTTTTTGTCACGATTGCACATTGTTTTTGGTAGTAGTGTTTTTCGTCCGGTAAATCCAATAGAGTTACTGATTTATGATGTAACACGTCACGATTTTCCTTGTAAGCGGATATGAATAATCGTTGCAACAAACTAAAAACTAAAAACTTGTAGTACGGGTCAATATTTGATTATCCTGGGGAATGTGGATCGACTTAATGATTTAATGAAACATATGAACGTGTCGGGCAAGAATTTTAAGCAAAGACGAAAATTTAGTGAAATATTAATGTTTTTGGTACGGAAACAAAAACATCGTTGTAAAAAGGAGAAAATAGCCATTAAATTTATACCTATTATAACAAAAAATTAAAATGAATAAGGTATGGTAAAATATTACAATTCTTTAAAAAGTATTTGACCCCTTGACCGAACAACCCTAGGTAGATATTGTCTGTTGTTCTTGAAGTCGCGTGGAGTGATACAGGAGAGAATGCAGATGAAGTTGAAGTGGGCTATTTTATGAATCGGCTCCGGTACAATACAATAGAGTAGAATAATTGATCTTCCATGTCATGGTTTTTTTACTTAAATATTAAACTACATTGATTCATTTGATGGCAGAAGTGCAATTTTATAAATATCATCCGGTGCAATAAAATAGAGGCATTGATTTAAGCGCTCTTTTGAGGTACTGACATAATGCTTTTAGTTTTAATATGTTGCTCATGTGTTTTTGTGATTTCAATCTATAATAATTTATAGTTTATTTCAAGTTTATTATTCAATAGCAGAAGATAAGTTTTGCGAAATAATTAAATATCACCGACAGCTTAAGGATAACATATTGATTTGTTTTAACGATGTGAATTAAAACGTCGTTTTCTCGATAGAGTTCCGACGGCGGAGTCGATGTCGACGTTGATCGATGGTAGTAGAAAAGGGTTAGAGGATTATTCGGTACAATTTCCCTAAAACATGGAACAAGTAGCAAAATCTACGAACTTCAATATTCAGCGAGACATTTACAATTACATTTAACGCTACAGATCTGATAGATCGGGATCAGAATCTGCCTCACCCCACCCCATCAAAATCACTAAACGAAAGTTATGACTACTTCCATTTGGTCGAATTTTGATTAAATCCCCCCCCCCCCTCCAATGAATGACACTTCTTATTAATTTTCAGTATGCAAATCCTACACTACCATGTTGGACGATAAAACACCGCCGCATTTGGTCCTAGACACGACAATGTCCGGTTTGGCGTCAGAAACAGTCAAATCGTTCACGAAAGCTTTGCAACTGCCAACAATAACCGCCTCCTTTGGCCAAGAAGGCGACTTGCGCCAATGGCGCGAGATCGACGAAATCCAGCAGCAGTTCCTAATCCAAATCATGCCCCCGGCGGACATCATCCCTGAAATCGTCAGGACTTTGGTCCTGAACCAGCAAATTTCCAACGCGGCCATTCTATTCGACGACTCATTCGGCAAGTTACCCACCGATTTGGGGCACCTTTCAACATTTTGCTTGCAGTGATGGACCACAAGTACAAATCGCTGCTGCAGAACGTCGCGACGCGGCACGTCATAGCCCCCATCCAGGACGATAGGACGATCAGGGACCAATTGCAAAATTTGCGCAAGTTGGACATCGTGAATTACTTCATTCTGGGAGGTTTGGTGAACATCAAGCGGGTTCTGGACGCCGCCGACGCCATCGGATATTTCAATAGGAAATTCTCATGGCACGCGATCACCCAGGATAAAGGCGAGGTGAAATGCTCCTGCAGGAATGCTACCATATTGTACGCGAAGCCCATGTTGGAGACTCAGTTCCAGGATCGAATGGGTTTGATCAAAACATCGTACCAGCTGACCATGGATCCGGAGATAACGGCGGCGTTTTATTTCGACTTGGCATTGCATTCGTTTCTCGCAATTAAGTAAGTTGGGTATTTTTTTTATATCACTGGGAGATAAATCGTTGAAATCAGCGATGAATCCTTCGTATCGATCCTAAAAATTACCAACTTATAAATGTTATGGGTGAGGGAAGGCTTGTTGCCAATTCGTTAGATCGTTGAAGAAATTTATGTAATCGTTAAAATCACAGAAGGACTAAATTTATATGATGAAAATTGAGGTGTATGTGCAGTTTTATTTTATTTATAATTAATACTTGTGGTGTCGAATGCCGAAAAATGGGCAATCCTATTTATTATGGTTTCATCAAGTTTTGACGATAGATTCTATTTCTCTGACGAACTTTTGAAGTTATCTATTTTACTCTCCTGGCATACAGGATATGTGTGGTTAGACAGATTTAAGAGGTGTACAAAAATATTCCTTGATATTTTCGCTAACCGCGAGTTTGTAACAAAACTTTACTTATTTTTATAATTAAATCACCTAACACTTTAATAAAACGCATGAACATTGTATAATTTATATTTATTTCAATTATATCTTTTTCGTTCGAGTACTATCTTTTCTTGTTGTTTTTCTCGTGTAGTTCCTTAAGCTTCTTCAATATTTTCAATACACCCTCTACCCCACCTAGTTCTCTTTTTCTTTCTTCTTCGTTCAAATCTACATTCTTACAATCTTCCATTCATTGCTTCCGTACATGCACCATTTTTTTCGAAAAGCTTGTTCACATCCAATATTTTTCAGTTTCTCCTCATGGCCAAACCTAAACCTCACTATGTCCTTGTCCCGTTCTTCCCCTTTAGATATTTCGGTTTTCTTCTATTCGCACTTCTTCTCTTGCACATCTACTGGTTTTCACTCAACGCACCAACGCACATTCCACATCTCCCATCTTTACTTTCATCTCCGTTCTGTTTCCGTCACAGTTTTCACTGCTTCTTCGTACAATGCAATGTTGTTCCCATTTCCTTTTTGCTTCTCCCCAAAACTATTTATAAAATTCTAATCACCCACTCTGTCGCTACCAATTAATACCTTGTCATTTTCCCTATTTCCACTGCTACCCTTTCACTTCGAGTTTCCACAGACCAAATGGTTGTACAAGTTTTTGGCACATACATGTAGAATTTCCTTATGTTATAAACTCATAGACCTCAAAATAGACCTCAATATTATCAATGCGCATACCATTACACCTTTCTTGATTGACTTGGTTTCCTGCTGGCAACCAAAGAAATCCCTCCCCCCAATTAACAAGCCATACTTTCAGAAACATGATAATCGATGGAGCCTGGATGAACAACATGTCCTACATCAGCTGTGACGAGTACAACGGGGGCAATTCTCCAGATAGGGCAGGGGTGAACTTGAAAAAATACTTTTACAAGGTAAATTGTTGCAAAACTCGACGATTCCATTTAGAAAACATCAGTTACGATTATAGGACTCCAGTGAGTCGCCAACGTTCGGCCCAATTGAAGTGATGACGAATGGGCGCAGTTTTATGGAATTTTCGATGCAGCTAACTGCGGTCGGCGTTCGGGAGGGGTCATCTGACAAATCCGTAACGCTGGGGTCGTGGAAGGCCGGGTTCGGCAACAATTTAACACTGCTCGATCCTGAGTCCATGCAAAATTACACAGCCGACGTCGTGTACCGCGTCGTCACCCTCATAGTAAGGCATTTGTTGGTTTAAGCAAGGGATTAATTTTGAATTTTTTGTTGGCCAACTTATCACACCATCGCAAATACAAATGGATCTTTAGGTCACAGCTTTGTCACTGAGAATCCAAATACATTACCTTACAATATTTGCAATATACTAAAGTAGATCGTCGATGATTTATTTTTTATTTTATGTTCTTAGTATTGAAATTTTAATTTATTTTAGCAAGCCCCCTTCATCATGCAAGACGAAAATGCCCCTAAAGGCTTCAGCGGCTACTGCATCGATCTCCTGGACGACATAGCCACCCTGTTGAAGTTCGATTACGAAATTTTCGCCGTCGCCGACGGGAAGTTCGGAAACATGGACGAGAAGGGCAACTGGAACGGGGTGGTCAAGGAGCTGATGGAGAAACGCGGCGACATCGGACTGGGCTCCATGTCCGTCATGGCCGAAAGGGAAAACGTGATCGATTTTACTGTGCCCTACTACGATCTGGTGGGCATCACTATTCTGATGAAGCTTCCAACGACGCCCACGTCCCTATTCAAATTTCTCACCGTCTTGGAGAACGAGGTGTGGCTGTGCATCCTCGCCGCGTATTTCTTCACGAGGTATAATGGGTGGAAGCATTTCATTTTTTTTAAGTTGGGCGCACAATTATTTGTTAGGGATGGAAGGAGGATGGATGTGAACTGAAATAGAATGAATTTTGGGGTAAATTGGGGTATGACGTGGTGTTGTGTAATTCATAGCCATATGGGGAGTGCACTGGTTATGAATAAAAAAGTGAAAATGTTTTACAAATAATATTGAGGCACCTGGTCGTGGATTCATCTTTTATGGCAAAGCCTTATACATTTTTTACCGCCTCAGGCCAAGATTTTGGTTTGTTAACTGGTCGGATGGTTCCAATTGCTTCAATGTTCCAACGTAAATTTTGAACTGAAAATGCCACGTGGCATTTCCAGTTGCCTATGCGAGTTTTCAGTACAGTCACCAAAATAATCTCAACGTTGAAAAGAAGCCAACCCAACCGAACCCGACCAGGACGAATTCGTTTGGTTTGGACTTTCAGGGTTTGATTGGATTCCATTGAGTTGGGTTGGGGCGAATTGTTTTAAGTCAATACCACGTTCGCTCATTTTTATCTACCTGATCGAGATTAATTATTTTGAATATTTATTTACTAAAAAAGAAATTTCCTCTTTGACACATTTTCTTGGAATTTCGAGAATCGAGGAGTCATAAATATTGTGCTGACTTAAATATTTACTTGTCGAAATACACATTTCAGTTTTTGCAAGCTTTCTTAAAATTTCAGTCTGCAGAGCGTGTGAATTACAGGAAACTTTCCCCAGACTTATTTTTTAATGAAATTCTCTCACATCTCTACAGTTTCCTAATGTGGGTGTTCGACCGATGGAGCCCATACAGCTACCAGAACAATCGCGAGAAGTACAAAGACGACGAAGAAAAACGCGAGTTCAACCTGAAAGAGTGCCTCTGGTTCTGCATGACCTCGTTGACTCCGCAAGGAGGCGGCGAAGCCCCGAAGAACCTCTCTGGGCGTTTGGTCGCAGCCACTTGGTGGCTGTTTGGATTCATCATCATCGCCTCGTACACCGCCAACTTGGCCGCGTTCTTGACGGTTTCTCGACTGGACACACCGGTTGAATCGCTGGATGACCTTTCCAAGCAGTACAAAATCCAATATGCGCCGTTAAATGGATCGTCGTCGATGACGTACTTTGAACGCATGGCCAACATCGAGGCAAAGTTTTATGAGTATGTATCCAACTTTACACAAATATTTTAATTAAAAATATTTACCTTCACCATCAAGTCTAGAAATAAAGGACAATTTTTTAAAATAAATTTAGTATAATCTCAATTAACGTTTAGTGCAGCTTCTCACTATGAGAATCTATGCGGCCACATTGAGATGAGACTAAACGTGGAATGACTCAAAATTTTTCCTCAGTATATGGAAAGACATGAGTCTCAACGACAGCTTATCTGACGTCGAACGGGCCCAACTGGCAGTCTGGGATTACCCCGTAAGCGACAAGTACACGAAAATGTGGCAGGCGATGAAGGAGGCAGTGCTACCGACGACGTTGGACGAGGCTGTGGCTCGAGTACGTGCGTCCAGGTCGTCCAGCGAAGGATTCGCGTATTTGGGCGACGCCACGGACATCAGATACTTAGAGTTGACCAGCTGCGATCTGCAAATGGTGGGCGAGGAATTTTCGAGGAAGCCTTACGCCATCGCCGTCCAGCAGGGATCGCCACTAAAAGACCAATTCAATTCAGCGTAGGTCCAAAACATTGGAAAGAAATATAGTTACGATGGTTACTGATCAAAATCCTATATTATTTGAAATGTGGATTTCAAAGTGCTTTACGTCAGTTGTTTTATAGACCTAGCCCATGAATCAACCAAGCAAGAGTACTATTATTCATATGCCACTACACTATCACTTCTACTGTAAAATGTCTAGGAGCGATTCTGTTCTCTGCTTGGTTAATGGGCATGCTCTTTATAAGATTGCTAAGATTGCTAAATACATTCATCCTCATCCCTATCCCACTCCCATTTAAAATAACTTGGGATTTTGATCCATATGTTACTTTTTCAACCTAAATATCCTTCCAATTTTTCAATTTCAGGATCTTGCAGTTACTCAATCGGCGACAACTGGAACGGCTGAAGGAGAAATGGTGGACCAACAACCCCAAACGCTTAACATGTGAGAAACAGGACGACCAATCTGACGGGATCAGCATCCAGAACATCGGCGGGGTCTTCATCGTCATCTTCGTCGGGATCGGGTTGGCTTGCATCACGTTGGCTTTCGAGTACTGGTGGTACAAGTACAGAAAAAGCTCGAAAGTGATCGCCGTGCAGGAAGCTCCGCGGAAAAAGGACCCGAAAGATCCTTCCAAGGACTATCCGCAGGCTATGAAAAAGATGAAATTGTATCCACGATCACGATTTTAATTTTCTTCGCGCACAATTTTATGGGAGTAAAATCCATGATTCACGTTGATTTCTTGTGAATTTAACGAGTGTTATGTGTAATGTTTGTAGAAATTATTTGTTGGTTGTCAATGTGGGGGGGGGGATTTATTTATTATTTAACAAATATAACTGCTGTCTATAATTGTGTTAGGTTGGTTAGGGTAGAATTGGGTTGGGTTGGGTTCCATATATCTACGAATAAATATCATTATTATCATATTGAAATTCCAGCAGTTGCAATCGCTAACTCATTTCCGGACTCTGAAGGTGCAATAGCATTAGCAGCAACTATTGACAGTCTTTTCCTTGCAGCAACCCAACCCAACCCAACCGAGCTAATAATTTTGCAATGAGGCAAAACCAACCCAACAGATCATTCCATAAATTTGACAAAATTGATGTTTTCGGAAAACGAGTAAAAATCATTGTATTGAATTGATATTTTGTAAAACGTCGTTGGGCTTCACTATCTTCATTAGAAGACGAGCAATACTCAATTATTTGTCCAGATAGAAGCAAAGCGAATTCATCAAAACCAAACCTATTTGAAGTCCGGATTCATTACGCAACAACTTATAATTGGAACTCTCATTGGTGTATATTGATATATGTCTGTAAAACACACAACAACCCAACCCAACCCAACCCATCATATTTTGCATAAATTTGCCCAAAATGGATGCAAAAATTACATTGTAACGACATGAAATTTTCTAAAACTTCAAAGGCCTTCAGCTACACCAGTAAACGAGCTATAATTATATTTTCTGAAACAAGCAAAGCAAACGTTTATTGAAAATGTTGACTTTAACAACGTGTCTTACGTATCTTGACTTTAAAAACGCCTGACCTGGACTGGTTTGAACTGTTTGGAAAATATTTTCGGAAATTGAACTTTCACACTTTAATGAATCGCAATTTTGTACAGTCGTGAAGAAAAGAAAAGAAGCAAAGGTAATCAATTTTGCTTCATTATTGTTTACCCAACCCAACCCAATTCAACGTACACGTCTATCCACTTTGTATGATTAGTTTAACTGTCGGTGAATTTTGTAGACGTCATAGAGAACCCATCGAAACCTAACCTAACCATTCAAAACGGATAAGATGTTGAGCCAACCCAACCGGGTTCGCTCTCATACTTTAATTAACAGAAGATTTCTTAATCCTTAATCCAAATTTCTGGAAGAAGATTTGCTTATTTTAATTAAAAGCAAATAAAATTAGAACACAACGTTTCAACAACTCTGAGTCTATTTTAGTTTAGTTCACCTGAAGACGACAACAGATGTAATACTGCTATCCAACCTTATTTATGCAGTCATTTTGCCATCTAGCAACGACCGATTGTTCCATAAAACTGTTGTCGCTGTCTTTTGGACCACACTCGTCGTAAAAGGGTTGATTTATGACTCAATTAATTTATGTTTATATAGATTTTTTCTCTGATCCAATATTTCAAAACTAAGTATAGTATAACCAACAATTAAATAGCCTCTTAAATTTGCCAACCCAGCCCAACTTCCTCTTCGTTTTTTCCATGGTAAGGGTTTTCATTCAAAATCATCATCAAAATTTATCCCAGCTATTCAAAGTGTATAAATGTTGGATTGAGTTGGGTTGGTATTTGTATTTATATTTTGCAAAATGGCCCAAAAATGTATAAAATATAAAAAAAACAAAAGTGAACGATTATGTTTTGATTTAGTAGCAAATTCCAATCCAATCCAGTGCCCTAGATTATTCACGCACATGATTCCAAGCTATTTTGGATAGCAGTACGAAATATATAAATGGTTCGTGCTACACGTCGATAGAGGACAACGAATGACGAGATTATATAGGGAATCGAGGTTCATAATACAATGTGCCATCTTAGATGGCGCTCTATGTATGACTTACACTCGAAGTACTTACCTTACTTTTTTGTACATACAACATATACATTCTTCTTAATTCCGGCTGGATTATTTTTTTGTTTTAGATATAACAAAAAATATTGTTCAACAATTAAAATTTATTTAATGTGATCAAAAGTTTGTAGGTTTACGCTTAGTTCAAAATTAAAATAATAATCGAGAAAACCACAGGTACACTAAACGATGTAATTAATATAAATCCATTCTTTTTATGTGATGTGGGTTGATTTTAGTTTACATCAGTTGTAGTTAGAAAGGCAAAACAAGATATAAAATAACGTTATATTAAAAATATATATACAAGTTACAACAAGTCAATTAAAACTACAGGAATTGCTAGTCTATAATGGTACAAAAACGGTATATACATTGCGTACAACTATATAAATAAATAATCGAAAATCACATAGAATTATTACCTAACGTAGAAAATCTAAAATTCGTTGTGTTAAAATTCATTTCCTGCGCAACTTTGTAAGAAAATAAATTCTAACTGATCCACGTATATACAGCACTTATAATAATATAATTTTAGTTGCTAGAGTTATACACATTAATTTGGTATCTTATATTCTTGCATAAAAACCATAGATAAGACACTTATAACATATGAGGCTTATTTGGAAGACTTTAGAAAGAGTTTGTAACTTAAGCCTATGAACATTGCGTGAATTAATTAATATAAATATAAAGATATTAAAAGCGTTCGTTAATATATTTCTATGTACAAGTTTAAAGAAGTCAAAATAAGGGATAAAATTCAAATAAAAAAAAATACTTTTAACTCCTCTTATATAGAAAGATCTACACGAGAAAAAGTATTTCGTCGCGCATGCATGACGAGATCATAATTCAATAGTTTGCGTCAAGTCGGACGAAAGCTGCTTCTTGTGTCCGGTTTTGTCCAGCTCTAATTCTATAGTAAGGCTCTCGACTTCGTCCTCCAACGCGCGCGTCCTCCTATACATTTGTACGTAGTTCATCTGCAGCTGTCGCTGGTATCTCAGCACCTTCTCCTTCTCCTGCGCCCATATCAGCCGCTCCTTCTCGAACTCGCGCTTCCTGCTCTCGATCTCCTGCTTCAGCTTCTCGATCTCCTGGCGTAGGTGGCCGTTGGAGATTGGCAAGATCTCGCTGTATTTCGATATCTCCATGTCGTCTTCGGATTTGTCGGAGATCCGCTTCGTGCGCTGTATTCGGCCCGCTTCGAGGCCCTCGTACTCGCTCATCGAGACTTCGGAGAGCTCCTCGCGCAGTTCGCGTATCTCCGCCTTTAACCGCTCCGTTTCCGAGTAGCTGTTGCACTCGGAGAGGCGGTCCTTGGAGCTCAAGTCGGAGTCGGATAGTTGCAAGGAGAGGTTCCTGATTTGCTGCTTGAGTTTGGCGACGACGTCGTCCTTTTCCGAGGAGAGCTTTTTCGTTTCTTCGAGCTCGGTGTCGCGGAGCTCGAGCATGTCGCGGGCTTCGCGGAACTCGCTGCGTAGTTGCAGGAGTTCGTGGCCTTTGGTGGTCTGATCGTTCTGGAACAGAAATGGGTACTTTTATATCAATCGGTTAATTTGGTGAAAACTACAAATTAAGCGCTCCGGCCTCGCTTCCCTCAGTTTGAAATGGTTCAGTGGAGAACACACGATCGCCTCCAAGACTAATTATGACCTACCATTGGAAGTGGTTGGCCTGTCTTAAAATGAAATAAATATAATAAAATCTTTAAAAATGCCTAAAAACTAACGCAACCTAACCCAATAGTTCCAATTTACAATATAAACCAGAAATGGAAATATTTTGGAATTTTCGTAAATGATATTTGCAATCAATGTGCATTATTTCCCATTAGTTTCAGTTTTTTCAGTCTCATTTCACAGAACCTTTTCATTTAAAATTTTCACCTGATATTTAAAATTAATGATAATAATAATATTATTTTAAACTGGATTAAAAATTATTTTCTTGATTGGGTTGGGTTGGGTTGGGTTGGGTCGGGTTGGGTTGGGTTGGGTTGGGTTGGGTTGGGTTGGGTTGGGTTGGGTTGGGTTGGGTTGGATTAGGTTGGGGTAGCTAAGGTTGGGTTGGGTTTGGGTAGGTTGGGGTTGATTGGATTGGGTTGGTTTGGGGTAAATTAATTAATTGTCTATCCTTATATCAACCCAATGTATCGTTCACTATTCATTATTTTGTGTAACATGTTGTTAGTTTTGGTATCTTTATATGCCAATTTAATTAATTTAATTTCTTACTTACTTACCATTGGTTTTGTTAGATATCTTATTTTTTTTATTTTTATTAAGATTTTTCCCATTTGTAGTTTTATTTTTCCTTACATACTTTCTGCTGTTTTCAATGTTATTGTCATCTTTCTGTTTTTTATGGAATCGAGTTTTTGCTGTTGTTCTTCTGGGTACTATTTTCATTTTTACACTGATTTGATTGCTGTTGCAACTTTTTGTAGTTTTAATTTATTATTTATAATCTAGAGTCGATGTGATATCAGCTGTTTCGTTCTATCTTGAGCTCATCAGACCACCATCCGCAGAATGTACATCAAGTCATGCAAGAATAAATTGTTTGTGGCTATAAAATATTATTAAATATATTTTTTAATGCCTAAGAAAAATTGGTTGGGTTTACTCAAGTTAAGTTGAAATGGATTCGATTGGCTTAATTAATTGCCTTGCTTCAATCATCATCAATCAAGCATCAATGTTATTAATGCCAAAAAAAATTTATGCAAGTGAAAATTACCCAAATGTGGTCAGAATTGTCTATTATTACTTATAACAAAAAAAAATTACACTCAAATTATTCTTACGATGGATAGAACTGTCAAAAATTGTTTGAAATTCCAAATATTATAAAACAATAAAAATTAGAATTCGAAATAATTCAAATTATCTAAAATAAAAAATATTTGAATTGTACCGAAAATGTAAAAAATATTAAAATTACCGCAGAGGAAAATTATCCAAAATTGAATTAAGGTCAATGTTGTAAAATTACGCGGTAAAAAATGCTGCCATGCTGAGAAATTCTAAAATAAGCAAACTTTTACAATACAATTTAAAAGTTGTGCAAAATTCCTAAGTTATCTAAAAATAAAAACATAAACATTGTAAACTTGGTCAAATCGAGAGCTCAAAAAATTGAAAAAATACCACAAATTTCAAAAGTGTATAATAATATTGAAAAAATTCACAAAAATAGCATAAATTACGAAAATTGATAAAATTGAGAAAATGCTAGTGAGTTATCTAAAAGGTCAACCGTAAAAAATTATGAAAATAATAAAATATTGAAAGCTATAGAAAATGGTAAAAATGGAAAAATAGCAGCTATGGAAAAAAAATAAAAAATGCAAAAATTAAACAATCAGATATCGTATAAAATTCTGAAAATGTAAAATTATCTAACATTAAAAAAATGTAAAAATTAATAAAATATAATTAATATCAAACGATTTTGAAGATGCCAAAAACTGTGAAATTGACAAAAATTAGAAAAAATCGACAATAATCTAATTGAAAGAAAATAATGCAATTGTGAAAATGATAAAAATAGGTTTAAATTGGCAATAATGCCAAGATGATAAAACTGTGAATATGCAACAAATGTCTCTTAAAAAAATATGTATGTCGGATAAGTAATTATGGATAAGCATCCAATAATTTATTAAAATTCGTACCCAACACAAATCTGAAAAAGATAACTAAATTTTCTTTTTAATTAAAAACAATCCATGAACAAATTCTAATACTTGCTTTTGCTCATTGATTCTTATCCAAATTTAACTTATCTTTTTACTGACGTTTATAAAATATTTGAGCACTAATTGCTGTTCGATTACAGATGTCCTGTTCAAAACTGCACTCTCCTTACAAAGCAACGATCAGAATTCATATAACTTCGATTTGCGTCGCTTTCTTTGTGAACTAATTCCTCTCCACTCTCATTGGTCAAATCGGATCTTTATTTCAGTTTTTGTTGTTTTGTTTTCGCAGTTCTTGTAGTTTTGATTTACTAGTTCTGTTCCTGCTGAGTGATACATTACAATCCGAAAATATTTCACCGATGTCAAACATTGACTTCGGTTGGGTTGGGTTTGGTTAAGTTTAACTGTTTACAAAATGTCTACCAAAATATCTTACTTGCATTGGATTGGGCTGAATTTAGTTGGGTGGGTCGAATAATCTACCCAAGTTTCTATCATTTGTCATTGTTTGTTTTATGGTAATAATTTTGCTACCATTAAGTTGATTTAATTATTTTGCCAAATTTAGCCAACGAATGCATTGCCTTTCTTCACATATATTATATATTTAGTGTTATTTCGATATTTTCGCAGTAATTTTCTTTTCTTTGTAATTTAGTTTGATTTTGATTTCCAGCTTAATATCCATTTTTATTTTTCCAATGAATTGTATTGAATTTTTGTATTTGTTTCTTTGCATGATTGATTTTTTTTTCACTTTTTCAAGGGATTTAGTTTGTGCAATTTTCCTTTTTGTGTTATTTTTACTTTAATTTCCATTTGATTGAGTTTGATCGTTGCATTTTTTTTAAAATATGTGATATACTTATAATTATTCTGGATTCAAAATGAAAGCTTTTTGATTAATTTTTTTAGAATTATTTTTTTTATATTAAATTAGATTGAAAGGGTAAAAATCTGCGTAATATTTTTAGACTTGATAAACTAAATAAAGAAACCTTACCTGGAAGTCTTTAAGTTGCGATTTGAGCAGAGCAATCTCTCCAGTTTTCTGACACAGCCCCCATTCGGTGTCTTCGAGCCGCTCCCGCAGTATGTTCACCTCCTGCCTCATCTTCTCGCTTTGGCAGTTCGCCCTCTGCGTCTCGGCGCACAGCCTCTTCTTGTCCTGCTGCAGCTGGTACGTCTGCGTCATCAGCAACTGCTCCAGCTTGAGCGTCCTCTGCGCGTTCGCCCTCAGCCGGTTCTCGTGGACGTTCTTCATGCGACGCAGCTCGCGCTCCCACACCCGCTCCTTCTCCTGGTAGACCCGGAAGATGACCTGCTCGTTGTGCTCCATCGTCTGCCGGAGGTAGGCGAGCTCCGAGTCCCGGTCGCGGAGCGCCGCCTCCAACTCCGACACTCCCGAGTCCGACGGCGACGGCGTTAGGTCGAGGAAACTCCCGCCGCCCGCGCCCGAGAGTCGGTACGACGACTTGTTCCTACACAGCGCAGTCACACATTACACTGCGGCGACGGCGACGTGCGGGTCGCATTAAAACTTACGTTATTGAGCCATCGGCGGCCGGCGATTTTCTAACGCTTTCTAAACTATCGTAATTCATCAGCCGGTGTGGAAGTGAAGTAAGCGAGCTCATCGCCATGGGCGGCGAAGACGATGCGGATGGGCACGACGAACGCAGTTTTCGATCAAGCGAGTAATTGGCATTGCCTGGCATTTGGCGAAGGTCGTTGCTACCTACGAATGATTTTTGAAAATTAATTATTAGTTTAATCAATATTAAGAATCTTTATTACCCTCACACGGATAAAAAGCTAAAAATAGCAAAACTTAATTCAAAACTAATTACAATAAATAAAAGAAAATTTAATCATGGAAAGAAATCAATTACATTGAGTAAGAAATTTGAATACAAAATATTACGTAGTCTTTTTGTGAGTCTTAGATAGTCGACTTGATTTGTTATAATAAAATTTAGCCCACAATTGTCCAAACAGCTAGAACTTCAATCTACATGACTTGGATCCGAACTTCTTGACGTATAAAATTTTTGTTAATGAAATTCGTTTATGTTTATGTTGGGGCTCCATATATTTTTCATTTTTCTCTATTTATTTTCACGTTAACTCTGTTCAGGTTTTCAACTATTCTTTCCAGTGCGTCTTGTATAGCTTTTGCAGATTTCAGAAAACAATTCCATTGTCTTTATTAGGTTCATCATCTTCGTTCCATTTCTTAAAACATCATTGACTCTTGGACTAATTTTGGTTCTAATGGGAAAAGTTCTTTCAAAAAATTTGTAATATAACTAAATTTAAGAAAATTCAGCGGAGAACTACAGATTTTTTACATACAATTGGAGTTTATTATTAATGAAATATCGTTATGTTTGTACCCATACGCCGTTATTTGCACATCCTGTATACATAAAAATAATTCCGTTTCTATTTTCGATTCGGTTACTGCACACGAGAATCGTTCTTGTCCGAAACAGTCGGAATGTATGGTTTTTGCATTCCACTGTTTTACACCCAATTATCGAAATCTACATAAAAATTAAACGCAAATTTCACGCCGATTTAAAACCGATACCTCGAAGACGAAGTCCTCGACCGTGCAAAAGTAATCAGGCTAAAAGATCGCGTAACTAATGCCCATCGGTGATTGCATGCACAATAACTCAACTTCTAAATTAAACCGCGAACGAAAAACGTAAAAAACACTTACTTCCATAAAGCGTGAGGCGAGAACCCGGTCTGGTCAGTATGGGCGTCGATCCGTATCTTTCGCCGGATAATCCGAATCTCGGGGCCGGCGTCAAAACGGCCGGCTTGAAGGCTATCGGTCGGATGACCACTTTGCCCTGAAACAAACGGAATCGTTCTCGTTAGGATCTGGTAACTGGATCTCGTAGCGCGAACTCTTATCTAATCTGTCGATAACATGGTTTAGATAACTTGGAAGTCTTAGGTGCTGGATTAAAATTTGCGTCGAATGATTACGTGTTTTAGAGATTTTAGCGAATTTGTAAATGTTGTGGTTTGGACTATTATATATATATTTGCCTAGTCGTAATAAAATAGGTTAGTAACCTAAAATTTCGGACCTAGCCTACAAAGTGAGGCTACCTAGATTCGAGCGCTACTCTACTGACTAGGTTAGAATTCCACAAATATTTCGTTACTGTGCGAAAAAATGAAAAACTGAAAAAATGATTTTCAAAATTATTGCAAAAAGTGCAACAAAGTCAAAGTTAATGAGAATGCGAACGATAATTTAAATTTACTAATTGTCAGACATTTCAAAATTGTAAATTAATAAAATAAATAAAATACAAAACTGTAAAATGACAAAATTCATAAAAAAGAATAACTGTAGAAAAACGCAGAGCTGTCGAACATTTTGGTAGATGCGTTGTAAGTACAGAAATATTTGCATATGAGACGTGTAATCAAAATTGGGTTGGGATGGGTTGGGTTGGGTAGGATAGAGTTGTCGAGCATTTTGGTAAATGCATTGTATGTACAGAAATATGTATTTGAATATGAAAGTTGTTATCAAAGTTGGGCTGGGATAGTTTTGGTTAGCTTTGGTATATTTGTATATGAAACGTGTAATCAAAACTGGGTTGGACACACTTGTCGAACATTTTGGTAGATGCATTGTATGTACAGAAATATTTGTATATGAAACGTGTAATCAAAGTTGGGTTGGGTACATTCGTCGAACATTTTGGTAGATGCATTGTATGTACAGAAATATTTATATAAGAAGCGTGTAACCAAAGTTGGGTTGAGTACAATTGTTGAACATTTTAGCAGATTCATTGTATGCACAGAAATATTTGTATACGAAAGGTGTAATTAAAGTTGAATATTTTTGTTAAAAAAACCAACGACGAGATTGATATTAATTGTTGCTGGCTAGTTTAATTATACTATAGCTGAATTTTGTTAAAACTAAAAATATAAATAAATATTAATTTTCTATGGACATTAGTTTTGCCAGTTGCATTTCTTATTGTGACGAAAATCGGTCCACTGCAACCCAACACAGCAACACACACCATAAAACTAATTCCTTTTTATTTCTTTCATAATTTCACGTTGAGATTATTTGTCTTCATGTTTAACTCGAAATGATCTTCCGGCTATGTATGGTTGTATATATTTCTGAATATTGTTTTGGTATCGAGTTTGTCCTTTGTTAGTCCTATGTACCATACTTCATGGAACGCTTGGGTTATGTCTAAGAACATACATATTTCTTTCCCTTCGATTAGAGCTATTACTTTGTGTACTTGGATAAGTATGTTTAATTGTGTTTTTCTTTATTTAATGATAGTTGCAATTTCCTTAATTACTATGTCAGCTAGGGGTCCATATAAAATATGTTTAGTAACATCCCCATAGAAAGATTAATTATCCTCCATGGTTTGTGTGTAACAAGTGTCCCATTGCCTCTCGACAAAAAATACAACAAAAAACTATTTTATTACACAATAAATATTATAATGAAAGTTGTTTACAAAATTAATAAAAATTATTTGTTATGAATATTAATAGTGCAGCTAGTTAAATTGTTAAATGTAATTTCATGGGATGTTGAAGGTTCTGATATGTTTAACGTTATGTTCAAAAATTTTATTTTAATTGTTGTTTGATTTTTGTTTACCGTAATTTTGGATGCTGTTGAGAGTGTTTTGTTGGATGTTCGATGACTACTACATGATTTGACTGGCTGCTTGGCATTTCTTTAAAATAGTATCGCATAAATATCCATTAGATTGTAGATTGCCAACCTCCATGTTTCTTCAGTTTTTAATATGTCATCCAACATTCACTAATAAATTAGCTGAAATTCGGCGAAAAGTATGTCCAGTATAACTATCAGTTTCCAGTAAATTGATATATAATATTTAGGGATATTGTAAGCTACTAGAGCTATTGTATTTGTTCTAAGAATTTGCATAGTATATTTTTCCCTAAAAACCTACACACATAAAGTTTCATTTAAGGTCAATAATTGATACTGTGTTAATTATGTCATTCGTAACAGTAAAAGTTCTTTGAAAGGCAGTTTTACAGCTTAGTCGGCTTATGTCAAGGATAGTCATTTTAATCAATTACACGAATCAACATTTATATTGAGAAACTGAGCATATACCCTCCCTCATCACATGTATCAAAAAGTCGAAAATGTGAACAAATTTGTCCGAATTAACAAAAAGTCCAGCGTGAGCAAAGCAGTAAGGCTACATATTGCTGCGCTACTGTGAAAAAAATTTACATCGATGAAACTTATTTTGAGCACAGTTTATGTGAAGACAAAAGAGAAAATTTGACGGCAATAAAATTATTGCAAATGTTCTAATAATGATTTTAACAACTTTTGTTAAAATTTATAAAAATAAAATCGCCGTCAATATTTTTGTGCATAAAGTAAATTTATAGGAGAAGACACTGGATTCGGCCGTCAAGTGGTCATTATTTGTACTTGGGATGCAACTGCACGTGACAGGTAGAAGGCACACATTTGGAAGAAATAAATGAAGAAAAAGACAGCCAATCACACACCGGAAGCACAACCACTCGAGATGGTGACTAATTTAATTTAATATTAATTTTATTTAAACATTCACAATTATTGTTTAATCTTGGTTGTAGTTCTAACGGGTACTCATTCAAAATTAACGGAGTAGTTATCGTGCATTATTTGCAGTAATGAAAACAACACAAACCGAATGCGAGAGTAATAATCCAACTGTAATAATCAAAGACACTATTGTTGGTCTGAGATTTCTTCCAAACGTCAGTTACGGCCTACATAATGCAAATAATGTAATAAATATTAATACCATTATCAGATAAATATTATTATTATTACCGAAGCTGCTAAAATATCAAAATCTTAAACACGAAAAATTTTATGAAAAAAGGCAAAATATGCCAAGGCATTGTCGAAATTGTCGAAAATATGATTTTTTTATACAAAAACTATATACCATATATTAGTATTTATCAAATGTAAGCCCCTCGAAATCAATTCTGTAAAGTAGGGCTCTTGTAGCAGAATTCAATCGTATTCTATGACACATTTTAGAATTTGACAGAAAATTCTATTTTATTTATTTAATCTATTCGAACCCTATTTCACCGATGTGAAATTTAATAAAAATGCAAGAGAAATTAAATTGGCAAACATTGTAAAAAATGTTAAACTGCCGAAGTTTGAAATGAAAAAATGAGAAAACTGGAAAAATTTTGCGACGTTGAAGATCAGAAGGAACAATTTCATTTAAACAATGATGATTTTACAATGTTATTGTTTAATGTTGGTTACAGTAGCAAATGCGAGTTTGTAGTTTGTTGAAATTAGCGTTTTTGAATGTTTTGTCATCGTTGATTTTCCACCATTTTTTGAAAATATATAGAATTTACTTTTTACAATTTTAAGTTTTTGATAATTTATTTTTTCAATTTTTTTTAATTCATTGTAACCAACCAATTTTTTGTTGTTTTTTTTTTAATTGTTTAAGTATTTTTTTTTATTTTTATAATTTTTACGGTTTGGTCTAAATGTCACTTTGTTTGACTAACATTTTGTTTCAATTACTTTTATTTACGTATCCAATTGACTTCTTTTGTCTCTATTTAATTTTTTTTCGTGTTTTTTTGGCAGTTGTTTACTTTTTAAATATTAAAACTTGCCATTTTCCCAAAATTTGCACATTTTAGCATTTCTTCCATTTATTTTATTAATATTTTTGAAATCTTTAGAATTGTCAATAATTTCATATTTATTTTTTTACAATCTTTTTATATCTGATCAGAAAATTAGTTTTTTTTGAATTGTTATATAGTTTAATTTTTTTTGTCATTGCTATTTGTTAATTATTTGTTGTTTTCGAAACTTAAATGTAGAAGTCAGCATTCCACGGATTTTTGAGTTTATCATTGTCACAAAATAATTTCCAGAAAGGCATTAGCTGCATTTATGAAGTAATAAAATAAAAATTTATTCTATCAAAGCTACATCTGCTTTTAGCAAAGCTCTACGCCATAATTAATTAACTGGATTGAGTTCCAATAAGCAGTCTTTTTTGTTGTAGATTTTTTTTCAATTTGAACTAAGCTTTAACTCTAATGCGTCAAATTAATAGGAATTAATTTGAAGTTTGATATTTTTTACAATAGTCGAAATTTGCTGAAACTACTACCAACACTATTACGATTAAAATCCTTTCTGCTTCGTGCTGTCACAACTCAACCCAATGCAACCCAGCCGAACCCAAACCAAGCCAACTCAATCCAACGCAACACGAGTTGTGCTGGGTAAAAAGTTAAAATGACCTAAACTTTCGTTAATTTTAATACCTCTATCAAAATATTGATAGTGTATGTTGTAAATAGCTGTATGTAAGTTGCAGTACTGTGTTATTGGCTGCTCCAGGAAGAAACTTTGGGACATTTTTTACTTTCATGCAAGGTGTCCATATAAAATGTACTCACTTTCCTAAAATACTAGACATCTACATTTTATCATTGATTTTAATTGCCGGTCTATTTTGTTGAAAAGAACAATCACAGAATTTCTTAATATTTAAATATAAAAGTCAAATATTGTTTTGTGAATAGAAAATGCAGCGTATCATATAAAAAAAAAATGATTATGCTTTCTCGTGTTTCATGGCTTAATGCAACTTCAGCGGATGTATGTGTGGTAGTCTGATGAGCCTGTAGAAGGTGAAACAGCTGTCATCACCTTAAAACAATCCCTACAATTTATTTTCAAAACATGAGATCAAATGATTCCACCAAATATAGTAAATTCGTCGCTTTGTAATGTAATAAAGTTACACAAAAGCACTCACTTGGGACAAATGAACATCTGTGTGAGAAGGTGGTCCTATGCGTCAAATTGATATAAGTTGCATTTATTTTTCATTTCTATTCTCAGTGTTATTATATTGTACAACTTTCCTGATTTATTTTACAATTATTTGTAAAACGAAACAATAGTATAAACTGTATTTTGTATAAAATACTTTTTCATAAATCTTCATTGCATATTTTGTACACGATAAACATCAACTAGTAATAAATAATTTAAAATTGTCAATTACCATGCAAGCCAAACTCGTCAAAAATTGTGAATATTTTACAGCTTACAGCAAAAAAATTATGTTGAAAAAATTACGAATGACTTTATTGACTTTAATTAATGCAACGTTTGCCATTTCTTGCAACGGAGCTCATAATAAGAACGAAACGATCGTCTAAGAATACAAACTGTTCCCTTTATGTAGATCCAACTTCGTTAATTAAGTATCACAATATTTTATGCATATAACACCATTATAATAGGAAAAACAAATTACATTTTCAATCAATAAAATGATATCTTTATTAATCAAGTCGTCGGTGATGTACTTCATTAATATTATTAACTGTTGCAGTTTTCAAGAACATCTGGGATTGTAATTTGCAAATTATCTCGTAGATGAGAAATCAATTTCTGCGGAGCAGATTTTTGCCACCTCCCCAAGAACTCATTTTACAAATAACGCACTTAATATACCGTTTAAATCCGCATACATTAATCCTCGCTAATTATTAATATGCAAATATTAGTTTTAATTAAATTTAGATTAGCGATCTATAATAGAACCGATTTTTTTGCGAACTCAAACGAGTCCAGGTGTTTAATTACACACCGCGTCCATTTCGTATCGTTTTGCGTAATTGCGTTCTCGCGGAAGCGATTCCGAAAGCGGCGGCGGAAAAATCCAACCCGGCGAATTAATCGCGATAGATAAGGCAATTTTTCGACAGCTTAAACGGCGTTAAGACGACGACAATTTATTAGCACTTCCGAACCGCAATTGATTTAATTTGCATTAACGATCGCGAAGCACAGCGATCGTTTCAGTTACATAACCAGATGATTTTGTTGTTAGGATCGGCTTGAGGAGCAGCAGTAATGGTGTGTAATTAGAAGGAAACTAGTTGGCGAGTAATGACGACGAGTAAGAGGCCGGTTTGGATTTCGAACGATCGGCAAGCGAAAATGCGACGAAATAATTCTACCAAATTATTTCATGCGTGAAAGGCGACGACGTGATCGTCAAAATCATTGCTGTATTTTTTCTTGCTTAAATCTGAACAATATTAGAATTAAATGCCTCCTGGATATGTGTATTTGGATTCTTTTAAACTTAAATTATTATTATATATAATATTATATAATAAATAATTAAATCTTAGATAGTAACGTTCTTGACAAAAAAATTATCAATATTATTAATATTATTAATTACACAAAACGAGTAATTATTGTGCCGTGTGGTCATAAATCAATCTGTTCTATTAAATTCACCGGATGTAGATCGTTAAATGTGTATATTTCTCAGAAACTAAGATGTGGGATTAACACGTGGGCTACTTATACATACAGGACTAAAGCTGGTAAAACAATGCATAGAGTATTTCAATTAAAATAGAAATACTAGGAATAATGAACAAATAGAATAATCGCATTGACTATAGTTTGAGAAGTTATGTGACCCACTCTATTTTAATCTAGTTACATATTCTCTTAGCTCAGTCGCTCCATGACGGTTTCAAGTTTCAGAATTTTAGGACCAACCTGCATGTTGCCATTTTCATCAAATATACGTTGTGATGCAGAATATTATTGTTTTAGGTTAGGTTTTTATGCATATTCGTTGTTTACATAAAATGTTATAATTTCACTGGCACTGGGACGACTTCATTGACTGGCTGTCCTGTACAATTTATTCTCACCGTACTCTAAATTTATTTCATTATATTTTCTTCGCCCAACTGGTCGTTATTTATTTCTATTTCCTCAAATGTAAATCATTAATTGAAAAACTTTCTGTCACCGTTTATGAATGTAAAGCAAATTTGCACTGAATTAATGTACATCGTTTTATCCCAGTAGGAATTGTCGTAGGCTGGATCGTTTTGTCATTTAAGATTAATTGTACCAGAACGTGGTACGAAGTAATTGCGTATGTGATGATAAATTATTTGTAAAAGTTACATAATCATTGGCTTTTGTGTTAATTTACTGTATATTTGGTTTATTTTCTCTGTATGGTTATTTCTATGAATTGGTACTTAGAAATTTTTCAAGCTCAAACATAAATTACCATGCATTAGAATGTAACATTCAAATTGTCTAATTATCACAGGCTGGTTCGTTTCGCAGTTCGTTTCCACTACTCTAGATTTTAAATTGAAAAAATGTCGTACCAGAATATTTAATAATTGAATATTTTATGACGATGCACGCATTCTGGGCGACTTAAAACCACTCTATATAAATACTGCTAAGGACGAGTATTTTACCCTTGTGAGACTTCAACTCTAAACATGTAGATTGGGGCTCCAGACTTAACACGGTGGTACTATTGCTTTTCTTAATTCTCTTCCTTTGGTGAGAGGAAGAGAATTAAGGAAAGCAATTCAAGAGATGAATTGCAACCACCACTCAACAGGAAAACCGACCTACTGATACCGATAAAATTCTTCATCACCAGGAAAGTATCGTCCTACTTCATCACTCGATCATTCTAAGCGAAAAGATAATAAAAAGAACAGCTAGAGCTACTCTCACAAACAAAACTACTGATTGGGAAAGCTTTCAGATTGACCTTCAGAACAACATGAACCTGAACATCAGTCTGAGAATCACTGTTCAACTAGAAGAAGCTAAAAATTCACTAGCCTTATCCAAACAACGGCATACAACAATACCAAAGAGATCACACATATAACCAAAGGTGTAAATTAGCCAGCTGAGATCAGAGAACTGGTCAAAGAAAAACGAAGAGCTAGAAGAAGCAGCTTAAAAGAGAAATACGAAAACTTAGAATCCATATGCACCTATCTACAAGAGTTATCAGCAAACGAGGAAACTGACTACTCGTTGTGGAAGACAACCAAGCAGATTAAAAGACTGATGACGGCTATTCCCCCCATCAGAAACAGCAATGGATCATGGGCCAGAGACAATAAGCAGAGCTGTTTGCAGAACACTTGGCTGACATATTTACCCCCAACCCAGGACAAGTGAACCAAGATATCACTAACATCGAAAATCAAATAACTGAAAATATCACACCGGTTACTCCTAAAGAAGTAGCAGATGAGATAAAAACCAACCTGAATCCAAAGAAATCCCCACGATTCGACCTCATAACTGGAGAAATTTTACAGCACCTGTCTAGAAAATGTATAATCATGTGGACTTACCTATTCGACGCAGCCTTTAGATTAAAACATACGCCAGCATGCTGGAAAGTTGCAGAAGTGATTATGATACCAAAGCCAGGAAAGCAACCTAATGGCGTTAAATCATGTAGACCAATCTCTCTACTGTACATAATCTCAAAACTATTTGAAACGCTGCTGGTCAAGCGATTGAGGCCAATAATAGAAAATAACAACTTAATCCCAGATTATCAATTTGGATTCAGGCAAAAGCACTCCACAATAGACCAAGTGCATGGAATAACTGACGTGCGCTAGAAGAAAAGCAAGTTTGTTCAGCAATCTTCTTAGATGTGGCTCAAGCCTTCGACAAGGTATGGCACGAAGGACTAATACACAAATGAAACTAATTGTTACCAAAACATGCGGACATATTAACATCGTACATATCAGATAGATCATCAGAATCAAACAAGAGGACGAATACTTTGACATAAAGGAGATAAAAGCGGGCGTGCCGCAAGGCAGCGTGCTTGGGCCCATTCTACCTACTATATACTAGCGATTTACCAGTGTTAGAAGAAGCAGTCATCGCTACATTCGCTGATGATACTGCTCTTCTCACACTGGATCAAGACCAGGAAAGGTCTGTTAGTAACCTCCAGACAGCAAGCAATGTGATAGTTGATTGGACCAGACAATGGAGGATCAAACTTAATGAGCTTAAATCTGTACAGGTAGATAGATGTCGATTTATTTTTTAGTATTTTAAGAATTTTCCATTTTTTAACGTATTACCATTGTAGTTTGCTTGTTTTTAATTTATGTTTTTTTTTGTATTTATGAGTCATCAAATTTAAGTTTGGTGTTTCATTTTCTTTTCATGAATTTGACATTTTTAATTTTCATGAAATTTTGAATTTAGGGTTGTTGGGAAATTGTGAGCAATTATCACTAATAACATTTTTCGATAAAAAAATTCCTAAAGTAATTTCTTCATTTTTGTCAATTACTTTCCCATCGCAGGTTGCTTTGCATTTAAAGATGACAATTGGTTTTTTGGGAGTAAATAGAGCAATAAGTATTCTACGTTTGGAAAAAAAATTACTAAAATTGGACTAAAAATAAAAAAAGATGTGATGGCGTTACACTCTTAAGTGAAACACACTGTATATTAATATTAATTAATTAGTAATATATATATTAAGTGGATATTTCATGATGAATTATTCTCATCAGTTATGTAATCGTTGGCATCCGGACGCCCTCATTAGCTGGATGTTTAATTGAAATTATTGACGGAAAAAGTCGTTATTTATTTAAATTTTGCAGGTATACAAATGTTATTGTTAACTTTACTACTTTTAATTGCCGATTAAATTAAGTTGGCGATAGAAATAATTTAAAACAGCCATGAATTATTTGCTAAAGTTCACCTACCTAACCCAACTCTTTAAAATTGTCAAACCGAATTACAAATTTTTCGTAGGCTGATTCGTTTCGCAGTTCGTTTTCTTTGACGTAGGTTTTATTCTCTTTTAAATTGATAGAAAATTAAAAGGTTTCATTGCACCTCATCATGCAAAAAAATGGATATGTGACGCTGAATTATTCTCAACTTTGAAGGGACTTGGACGGAGTGCGAAGCAGAATTGGACCCAACACATACGAATTGTATTTCTGTACATCTCGGTCGAGGTTTAATTAAAGAAATAAGAAGTGTGTAGACGAGCATGTAGTCGGTTTCAACCAGCAAAGTGCGTCGTATGCGTGGAGGCACGTGCATTGAAAGTAAGTATATAGATTTGATCATGAATTTTACTAATAATTCTAATTCGCGTTGAAACTAAACCCAATTTTAACTTATTTTAAAATTTTCAATTCGATTACAACTGAGGATAGGTTCGTGGATTCCTCTACATGGAATTATGCAACGCATACAAATTGTATAGGTGTTCATTTACGTTCCGAGACAGTTTAAATCAACGAAGTGGGAAGTGTGTTTAGCAAGTATGTCGTTAAAGTCTTTTCAACCAACAAACTGCTTCAAAATTATTCTCGATCAAATTGAAACAAAAAATCGAGCTTGCATTAATATCGACGATTATTTTAGAAAGTTATTATTGTTTTGCCCACGCGCAGCACTTTTGCACCACAGTTTGAAATTGTTATTGGTTTTCATAATGTTTTATCAACTTATTCTAATTCATGTACAACCTTATATAATTATTCACATACATATTTATTTCTATCATTAAGGATACGCTACGACTATTCTAAGTTTATTTCATTTAAACCATTTCCATTTATAGTTCCGCATTAAAGACGACGTGATTGTTACGACTTAAAAAGAAATTAATAATAACCGAGCGCGTCTATTATATCGCGTCGGACAATTACAGATATTAAACCATTAGTTGTTTACAATAGCGCGGAGCAAACTAAGCAGCGAGCACATAACATTTGTATTACTAAATATTGAAGGCAAGTTATAAATTGAGAAATTAGCATTGTGTAGTCAATGATAATTTATTGCCTCGACTACCTTTCCATTTCTGCACGCTGTGTAATACACATACATTATCAATTTCAGGGAAAGTGTAAAAATATCACCCACACGGTATTGTAATAAACTAGTTTTACAAATCCGACACGTTCACAATATGACCTAATAAATGTCGCTAGGTAAATCGACTCCGGGCGATCGAACCTGCGCTGGTCACCGCGTACATTGCGTGTGGTTACCCGCGCACGAAAACCCAATTAAGGAACAAAACGAATTATTACGGAGTTGTTTATTAAATGCACAACCGGTGCAAAAGCAACCTGTTCAGGTGGTCCCCGATTTCTTCGCGAATTCCTCCGCTAAGTGGGCTATGAAGCGAACTCAAACGAACTAAATATCCAAATATGCATAACAATAATACTAAACGACAATTTAGATCCGAAAATGCGATGTTGCGGACCAAAACATAACCTTTAAACGAGCCATTAGAGTTAATGTTATGGTTCTGCGAGATTGGAATGCCGCAGGTCCGTAATAGGACGTGTTTTTTTTTCTTATTTTAAACGGTGGTCTACTAATCGTATACGTTGTATAACTACGAGCGATATTGTTTCATCATCGTCTGCTTTGTGTTTCGAAGCCACGGCGATCGTAAATACCGGTTTACAAATTTATAATTTCTTTCAAAACATTAATGCAGTCTTCGGAGAAGAGCGCTGGGGCATCTCGGCCGATATTGTTCAAGTGCATTTGTAATTATGTTGTTGCCGGATGCTTTCGTCCGGGCGATTTTTGTTATGCCATTCATGGACGTTTTGAAATTGCGGAATTTGGTTTGGCGTCGCCGGAAATGATGAGGCAATTACGGTTAAATAATGCGGCGATTACGTTTCAATGGACTGGTAATTAAATTGTAGGATAAGAATAATGATACGAGTTTAAATATTTATTTTTTTATTTGTGGATCGAGATGGGTTTATCTTTCGTAAAATGTTGATATATATATCAAGTATAGAAAATATAATTCACCATAGCAAATACAATAGCAAAACTTGTAGTTGCCAATATATGTTTTTTCCTAATTGGATTAAAGATTTTCCTGAAATAATTTTCCCAATTAATCACATGTTGATGCTCCTTTATTTGTTCTTATATTCCTTTGTTTGATGTTTTTTTAATGTTTTTAATTAAAATAAAGCCCTTCATACATAGTAATCATCACTCCTTAACCAATTCACGTTACGATACGAATTTTTTTGTAACATGGCTCGATAACAAATCCTGGGAACTATCATGGATTTAACGGAAACATTGTGTAAACCCAATGCAATCCAACCTGAATCACCTTAAGATGCAAACTTAATTTGCATTCAACCCGAGACAGGAAAAGTCTAGAACCTCAACCAAGTTATACCATATGACAATATTAATTTGCAATAAATAAAGTTTAGAACCTGTAAAAAAGGCTGCAAAATGTTTTCATAGAAAAACTGGAAAAATCTATAGTCCTGGATGCAATTATTTAATCCACAAACGTCTTGAAATAGAGACCATCAAATCCTACACAAATCATATTACCATGAGGATTTGATTCGCAATCAAATTGTCAGAGAGAAATGCTAGAAACTATTTTTTACATGCAAGCTATAAAATCCTAAAAACCGTTCTGGTTTCAATTATAAAATTATATGAACTGTCTGAAAATGAGAGACCCAACCCAACCCAACCCAACCAGACTTCTATCGATGAGGTAACGCCTAAAATCTTCTCTTGCAAGAAGTGCAATTTGTGATACATCCAGAACCCACGTCCAACCAATTAGAAAAAATAAAGTTGTATAAATGTCTTCGACTAATAACAGACATGGAGAACGTTCATCACCATATGAATGAAATCATATTGAAAATGCTAAAATGATAAAGCAGCTTATCATTACAAGTAGTCCATATGGGAAAAGATTATTACCAAAAAGAGAAGAAAACGAAAAACTGGCTAGGGAAAAGAAAAGTACTGGAAAATTTACATCAACAATCAGGAAAGTTAGGCGAGTCTAATCCAACAAAATCTTAAAATTGAGGCAAGCTGAAGTGATATAATAATCTCAAACATAAAGTACTTTCCAATTGAAAGTACAACCGGGTAACTCAGTAGATATTTATCAGGAATCAATAGCTCTTCCTAAACAAGTTAAAGTAACAATCGGCACTGAAAGGGCAATCAGCCCAAGTAACCGAACTGATGAAAGGGTTGAAAAAATTGGAAACGATCCAGGTCCACACATTCCTCGACAACCAAGAGTTCAATTTTTGATACAACCAGGAAGCAGGTTGTGGAGATTTTTCAAAAAAAAATTCAAGTGACATAAAAACATTGGTTCCGCTAGTGGCATGAAGAAACATTCATATAACCTAAATGTAAAATATAATCCATCCCAACACAGGAACTAAATTTGCATATTAATAATACTCGTTGATTATAAACTGTATATGCATTGGTATCATTTTTATACTGAACTTACAGAAAATCATGTAAAAGGCTAAATGAAAAGGGAAATGGTTAAATAGTGTTTCTAGAAATAAGTAATGTTTCTAGAGAACGTAATAGTGTAACCAATTATGGTAAATAGAATTAATCATCTTAGACAAATCTGAATAAAAAAATAAGATTTCGGATATATAATAACAGGTATCGTAGCTTGTACAATAATTAAACAAATTGTATAGATATCTTATGTAGTCGATTATATGCATCTTGTGCTGTCTCCTTTGCATGTCCATTTCTGTTCCGTCACTCGTACTCATCAGGCTACCAGAATTATCTTAACTCTTCCATTTCATTATCCTCTATCGCGTCCCCTGACTTCTCATTTTGTACCTTCGGCTGTGTTGCAATAATTCATACCTTTCGGTAGAATTCAGTAGAATTCATTGGTTTTCTTTCAACTTCTTGAACTTATCTAACTTACCCAACCCAATTCAACCCAACCCAACCAAACCTAACCTAACCCAACCCAACGAAGACAACCCAACCCGAATTTGAATACCATGCTGACCACGTTTTATATATTTTAACATTAACCCAATTAGATCCAATCTTCTTTTTCATTGTTCTTCGTTGATGATTTTATTGTTTTCGCTCTCTCCAAAAGAGCTTATCTCCTCTTTTTAGGAGACTCAAAGACGCTATAAGAGTCTCCCACTGATTCTTGTTTTCTTATTTCAAGTACGATCCTGCGTGCATCAACTACTGAAAATGAAAAGTGAAAGAGATATGATTCATATAGCGTTAGGGAGCGGAAGGAGCCCACTTATTTAAGCTGCAGGAGCCACGATTATCGTTTCAATTAAAACGAGATTTGATTGGTTGTCGAGTCGCATTATAGCGTTTTGATAACAATTTGTAGCTATACACCGATACGTTTTTTAATATTTTCTACTTTCAAGTGTTTAACTTAAATATTTCATAATTAGTCATTTTTTAAGGCTGTTCTTCGTCGAATTAAAACAAAACGATCCGCACGTGGGAACCGTTCCGCGAAGGTTCAACCGACCTGAGCCTTTTTGCGGGATTTTTGCGCGCAAAAAAGCGTCATTACTTTCGATGAATGCCTTTTAATAAGTACATTAAAATTCCACGGCGAATAAGATAAGTCGGCAAATAATCACTTTTACCGGGAGAATTAAGATCGGTTATAATTAATGAAGCGGCGCGGCATCCGCGGCATCAAAAGAACGTGACGGACAAAGTTGTATCTTTCACACTTGATTAACTAAATTACGCCCGACTGCCGGCTAATTTAGCCCCAAAATTATTCGGCGGGCTTAAATGAGATATTTGCATATTTTAATTCGCACCGACGACGGCGATGCGAAAAACGATATAGATGCAACTCTGGCGATGGGAGGGGGCGGATAGCAGCGACGTAATCGTCGAATCTACGATTAATAAATGTTAGGTTTAACGTCGAGTTTAATAAGATTATCGCGCGCTACGTCATTGGAGTAATTGGCTCGGACGTTTTACATACATTTTTTTTCCAATAGTTATTTTGATTTGACCAGTTGGGGAATTTTTAATTATTTTTTAAATAGTTAATCAAAGCAAATATTCACGGAATGCACCGCGTAATTCCCCTTCAAATCTAATTGGTGTGCACGTTGACGAGGACAGCCAGCCAGCTAACGGAGCAACGTCGTAGAAAAGGCGATCTTTGATAGAACGCGGTTGCGTGCGCGTCGGCGAAGGGTCATAAGTTATATTGGAAACAAACGGCGGATTATTGATGCCGCATATTATTCCAACAAAACGTAATTAGCCTCTTTCTCGCAACCTACGGTAAGTGTGTCAGACAGGCGGTGCGGCCCCAAGGCTTGACCCTGCGGAGCGTGGCTAACTGTCCGGCGAAGCGCACGCTGGTAAGCGAAATGTAAATGAGGCTCAAATGATCGGGCGCGAGTACCGCTAACCGTAATGGTTGCCGATGCCACCTCGGGCCGTATCGCTCGCGAGAAGGCCGAAATTACAGGTGACTTGGTTAATGCCGGCGCAATTTCGCTACAAAGTTGTCTGTGCGAAATTTTGTTGGGATTCGCTTATAATTTGCGTTTCGAATGTGTTATTAACGTTTGAAGAAACTGTGGGGTTGGATGAGCAATGAATGATGTGGGGCAGTAAATGTGACGAGGGCCACGGAAATTGTCGAGATTTTGTGCTTTAGATCGATTATTAAAAAACCTCTCTTCTCTGGTTAAATAGTCGTCGATAAATATTTTTTCCCAT
Organism: Geotrupes spiniger; assembly: GCA_959613385.1. Classification (NCBI taxonomy): domain Eukaryota; kingdom Metazoa; phylum Arthropoda; class Insecta; order Coleoptera; family Geotrupidae; genus Geotrupes; species Geotrupes spiniger. Next base: position 14,118,649 of record OY390737.1, read on the forward strand.
AGACTATTTTTAAGTTTACTTTTGTTCTGCATCACTAGCAATTTATTTCCTTCGTTGCTAAGTTCCACCAGACGTGTCTTCATATCTATTTTCCTTGCTGCTTTTGCCATCTTTTATTTCAATTGTTTTCACAGGGAACGCGGGTGGTAGATACATTTTTTGCAATTTCAAAAAATTCAGCCCAGCACAATCCAATCCAATCCAACCCAACCCAGTACAATCCAGTTCAACCCAACACAATCCTACCCAACCCAGGTTGGATTGTGTTGGGTTGGGTTGAATTGGATTGTGCTGGAAATAACCTTGGTACAAGAACTTAAAGTAGAGGTAAAATAATATATACACAATCACAAAAATGTTTAAGTGAGTCATATTCGAAATGAGTAAGAAATAATAATAGTTGTATAATAACTACGAATATAATCAAAGAAAGCAATCAAAATCAGACGTTGAAAAAAAACTAAAAAAAAAAATCATTGAGTAATTTGAATTGAATGTAATTAAAACCCATAAACGTAGACCGAAATGAAAACGACCAAAAAAAGCAAAATAAAGCTAAATAAATAAATAAAAAATAAATGTGCGCAGGAGATGAACAATTTAGTAATAAAATTATGGCAGTGACACTGATATAAAATAAAATAAAAAATTCTATATTGATGTTAATGATCCATTAGAGTGCTTACTATGAACAAGTTCGACCAACAAAAAGAACACGACTTGGATTCTTCAACGACTGTGGCATATTATGAGCTCCTAACTGAAATACATTTTGTGTTTATCTCTAACCAAATACCTAATCCAAGACGTTGTAGCAGAAAGACACTAAATAGTAAGCAACAATTAAGTTTAAATTTGACATCAATTAAAAAATGAAATCATATCAGCCACACATAAAAAATAACCAAACTCGTTTCATTAATCGTTCATTAAAATGCTATCTACGTTAATTACATTAATTAATCAATTGAAGCCTTGGAAATCCGGCTTATTTGGGATCTTCAGGAAGAATCAATAAATGTTATGCACAACTCATCATTTGCGTAGCTTGTCATTAGTCAGTTACCCAACACAAAAATTTTCCGGGCAACTTAGAGCTATTCACTTTTTCATAATTTTTCACTATTTCGTAATTGTATTTTAACGTTTTTGATAATTGTAATTTTTTATAATTTCGCCAACCCAACCCAACCCGTTTAAATATACAGTTTTATCCCAGGCATCGTTGTTATATCGTCTACTTACTCCCAAGAATTTGAACTAGATGTTCTTTTTTTCTTATTATATTTCATTTGTGTTTTATACTGGATTATAAACACCAAAATATCGGCACAAGTATGCAACATTTTGTATAAAAGTTCGACATTATGGTGGCATCATTGACGAGAATTGCTAATTCTCTTGCGGCGCCCATTTTCAACAATAAACAAAGCCGTCTTCACTGAGCGTAAAAAAATAAAAGTTCAATAAAAATACCGCGAAATCTACGTAAACATATGATTGTAAATAATGGCGCAAACGTCTTCCCCACACCTCCAATAATTAAGGCGACCGACGATAACAGTATTGCACACTAATGTTAAATCAGGTGCGGCGGAGCCCCATAATTCATCGTCGGGCGAGCAAGTGCGAGCAGCGTTGCAGTCCATTAGAAGTCGTTGTTAAATCGGCACAAGTGGCCGGTAATGACATCACGCAAGCAGACGCGTTCTGGAGCTGGCTCGTGCGGGACTCCGCCCCGCTTTGCCCGAGGGCCCCAAGTCGCCGACCGTGAGAACGCGCCGAGGATACATCCGTTCCGGCGAAAATAAAACGATAGCCCGCGCCCGTCTCGTCTTCTTTATTGTTTGTTAATGCCGAGCTGGTCTATTTCTAATGTTGTAGGTGTTCTGCCAGTTCTGCGTTATTTTAATCGCCGTCTGGGAGCGAGTAAATTACTTAAGTCGCTTAAAAGGAGGCGCAAAGTTGTCGGTTGTTTTACGAGCGCCGCAATCAATTCGATTTTTATTTCGATGAGTTATTGTGTTTTTGATCCCGTTAGCTAAGAGCGAATTTCAGTCACCTGGGATATGCATTCAAAAATCATTCGTCATACTAGCTCTAAGGGAAGATATTGAGGCATTAACACAGATGCAAGATCACAGTCTCATTAGTACTTGTCCCTCCTCCGTTATATCAGTGATGTATATATCTGACTTTTCTTCTTATTGTTTATAGGTTTCATTTTATAGGTCATCATTTATTGTTTGAGAAATGTACATTCACAACCTACCCAACCCAATATTTCACTTTTAATCAATGCTCTTCGTAATTTGTTATTATTATTGTGCCCTTACGTACGTTGACCCGACGTTTCTACTAATGTTGAACAACTCCATGAACTTTGACTTGAGAATGAACAACATGCCTATGCCCGACAAACCCAACCCAACCCCACTGATAATTATCAACATTCAAAACAAAAATCCCATTCAACCCAATCCGATTTTTTCAGAAAATGCAAACAATGTCAAAAATACAACATTGCCAAAACAAAATATGCAACACATCTTCTCCAACTTCTCCATGACTGGCATGGGGTCCAATATGATTTTCTTGTCGTTCTGTTCAACCCCACCCAATCTGTCATCGTAGCATTCAAAATTTGATGCATCGGTATACTTAGAAAACAATCTACGTCCGGTGAAGACAATACAACAGATTGATTTGCAATCCCGTTCTCCGTTTCTGAGAAAAATCGCACATGAAAGCTTATTGTTAGGACGAAGTAATTCAACGACCAACACGAACCAATTGGAAAAGGCCAACATTGTGAACAATACGTAAAATGTAAAAATTCAAAAGTTGTCGATTAAAAAATTAAATATTAAAACGTTAACCCAACCCAATCCAACTATTTAAAAATATGCAAAATTGGCAACACAATTTTTGTTATCAGGTTTGATGCATCAATACTCATAAAAGTAACAATACAACAAAAACAATATATGTGCTGTGAATACAATACAACAGATTGATTTACGATCCACTTATAAATGTCAGCTTCTGTTAAAAATCGCACATCAAAGCTAATTTTCACGACAACGAACACCACGAACCAATTGGAAAAGGACAAAATTGTGAACAATACGTAGAATATAAAAAGCCAAAAGTTATCTACGATTAAAAACATTCCAAAAATATTTAAGTTAATTGTCCCCAATAGACCCAACCCAACCCAACATTTTTATTAAAATACATGTAGTTCTATTTTTAACATTTTCAACAATGTCGAGTTGGGTTGGGTTGGACTATCAAAACAAATATTTTTGAAATGTATTTAATCATAGAAAACTTTTGCATTTTTAATAAAAATGTCAACCCAACAACATTGTTGAAAATGGACAAAAATAGAACTATGTAAAAATTAAAAGTGCAGTTGGGTTGTGTTGGGTTGCCATTTTTATTAAAATATTAAAATGGGGCAAAATAAAAATGTCAACCTAACCCAACCTATTTTAATAAAAATGTCAACCCAAATAAACCCAACTCAATTTTTAATCTTTGAATAGTTCTCTTTTTTCTATTTTCAACAATACCAACTCAACATTGTCAAAAATACAAAAATGGAACTATATTTAAATCACCAAAAATCGCACAAATTTGAAGAAAAATATACAAACTCGTTACATATTCATCTTCATATTTTCTAACCCAATTACAAAACGACAACTTTGATGTCATTGTGATTGCAAGGATATCCCAAATGTTGTTATTTACAGTTTATATCTCAAATTAAAAAAAGAACACGTGGTAAATGGCTGTTTTTATCACAAGATTATTGCGTCCCTTGATAAAAAGCTGTTCATTTTGCAAATAGTTTTGTAAATAGTTATTTCTGAAAAAGGAGTCTGATTATTTTTCAGATAGATCTATAAATGGGTAACAATATAATGGGTAACAATATAATTTTGCAGTTTGTATAAGAGAGGCCTTAAACTGCCTTCCGTAGGTAAAATAGTATGTATCCATGACGTGAGCCTTATGTCTCCTAGCGCACATAAAAATATCACTTTACATACTCGTTGCATAAATAACTATTATTATATAAATCTAAATTGCTCTAAATTTTTGCATCGATTATTTTTTTTGTAATTTACTTCTGAGCTAAGAAATTAATATTAACAATTGCAACAATATTTTTTTCAAAATCGCTCATACCCGCTGCAGTACTAACTTGAATACCGATAACAAAGCTTCAAAAAATCTCATCCTCATGAGAATGACCTTAAAAAATTACACAGTGAATCGTAGATATTAAAATCCAATTTCGACCTCGACCTCGACGAGTAAACATTGCATTTGCAATATAAAACGTATCGCTAATTACGCAGTCCATTATTTCACTTACTGGAATCGCCGGGGCACCTGTACAGTGATAAATAACGGGTCGCGGTAATTTTACAGTTCGACGGAATAATGGAAATAATTATAAGCCGCGCATTAATTAATTATGCGCGGTTGTTTGTGAGATGTTTTTCGTAAAACTGTCCAGTTTATGGGCATGTTTTGAAAGGCGAAACGTCCGATTGAGCGCTTAACCATAAGAACCGATCGATGGGGGACAATAAACGCGCAGTGGGGATACACTAATTATCGCCATTAGAAATAATGACGACGGTAAAGTATTCGATTCTGACGTTGAATCGATTACACGTTAGTGGTATATGTGAATATGAACAAGACGAGCTATAACGACATTCCGTTGATGAGTTATTTCCATGATTTTTAAAAAAATGTAAATATTTGGCAACGTTTAAAAAAATCCTTATTTTTTTTTTAATATCACTTTCATTGACTAAATACATAGTAATTACGTTTCGTCATTTTTTTCCAGGCCCGGATTTATTACCTCTACACGTCCATGTCGTACAACAAATTGAAATTCACACACATGCAGCACAATTTTGTGATTAATTATGTTGATGTGAAATTACGTATTCAAATTTATGTAAAGCCGTATTATTTGCATTATTTATTATTTAAAAATAGTAGCAGTTTACGACGTTGCGGGGCGGCGAGTGCCCTGTTATAAAAACGACGCCGTTTGTGGTGTGGTTTATACGCTAGATCGTAGGATACTAACCACGGTGTAATTAAGATGTTAATTAAAGTTAATGTAGAGCACTGACTAGTGTAATTTAGATGTTAATTGTTCGAATGCAAAATACTGACCGACTTCGATCGCTATTATGCGAAGTTTTAATACTTCTTTCGGCTAACTTGACATCGCTGAAAGCGCTAAGGAATATACAGCGCTCAATTTGCATTATATTACATCCATAATTGCTGATGGACACGCTTGGATGTTCTACTAGGGTCTAACGTGGTGATTAATAATCTTTCACTTAAAAAATCACTAAAAATCACGTTGGATAATTTGAATCGTTTCCAGTTTAACTCCTAATCAAAAACGTTGTTATGACCATTAGTTAAACTGTTATTAAGTTTGTTTTCCAAATGTCATCGACATCGACACTTTATTTTTTAATTTAGATGTTATGAAGAACGATACACACGGTACGCGGTAAAAATCGATTTTTCCAACGCCCACAAACCACAAAAATCTTTGGCTATAACTTGCTTAATTTTCATTTTTAAAAACCACTGCTTCATTTTGAATTAAATTCCCTAGTAAAACTGTCTTGGAAAAACGATTTGTGATATATATTGGAAATGCAATTAATTAATCGCTTGATGAATGTGTGCACAATGGAACGTGAAGTCGAATGTTGCATTTCTTAATTCCGCTCCACCTCAGGGTTCTCTACATGGACCCCGATTGTTATGTATTATAAAGCAGATTTTGTCAGTATTCAATATGAAAAGGATGTTGGGTCTTCGGTGGGTTTTTATCGTCGAAGCATTGAGTTGACAAAGCGACTAAGTCACTGCATTTAATCTTGTCGAATAGATGATTTAGGTGGTCACAAAATAACTAGGCATTATCATTCCGACGACAGTTAGCATAAGTATCTAATTGGGAGAGAATACCCACGACTATCCTATCCCACCGATAACCAATTTGGTGAACTAAAACTTATTTTTAACGACTTGATAATATTGTTCACATTCATTGCTTTAAGTGCAATCTCCAGACGCTAATAAAGACAAAGTTTTTTCCCATACCAATTCAACCCACCCCGATGTTTTAATCGAAAATATCGTGAATTTATTGAATTTATTGAAGTATTTTAGTACAAATTTTCCAAATAATCGCTTAACTGAACTAACAAAATTACCTTGAGATGAGATAATTTGCTTCGAAAACGACAACCAAATTTATGGGCAAAGCTTAATCAAACAATCGTATCGGGGCATTCGGTCAAGAAAGACGTGTTCTCGGAAAAGGTGAGAGGAATGGAAAAGGCTGGACATTTTCACAAAGAGCATGAGGATACATCGGCGAGAAATAGAGAAAAGAAAAGAGGTGGAAAAAGATAAGACGATTGAGAATTTGATGGGAATGATGAAAGACATGACGAAGTAAATAAATGAGACAAAGAAAGAGGTGATGGAGCTAAGAAAGGAAAGGCAGAAAGATAGGGAATGGAGAAAGTAGGTGAAACTCAAATGGAAGGAGGAAGAATGTAGGCGCATGAAAGAATAAGAAAATTAGAAGACAGAGTAGAATTTATGGAGAAAAAGGATATAAGGAACAACATAGTTATTAGAGGAATAGAGGTGATGAAGGAAATGGAAAGGCAACAAATAATAGATAAATGAAGAATTGCGGGTAGAGATGGAGAGGAAAGGAAGGAGATTGGAAGTACGCGGTGAAGGAAAGTGAGCAAAGATGGTATACAGGAAGTTGAGAGTAAAGAACAAATGGCTAGTGAGGGAAGGGGAGTTGGGGAGATAAAAAAAACTAATGATAGAGAGGGAGGAGGGGAAAGTGGGCGAGCTAACAGGAAGGGGGGGGGGGGCAACGTGAGGATAGAGCGGGGACACGAGTAATGTAGGTTTTAATGCAGATAGATGAGGGAAAGAAGGAGGAAATATGGAGAAGAGGAATATTGGAGAAGAAAATGCAATGTTAGCAAGTGTGATGTTGTAAATATCTTGTGACAATTCAGTTGGCATCGCCTCGATCTATCCATTAGTTGCTTCTGAAAAATCCATTGCAACAAATAAAGGCAGGCAGACTTAACATTATCATTAGTTTGCGCTCCACTCTCGGCATAGAGGCTGGCCGGTATTGACGGAAAATACGAGTGCACTTTTGCCTGCCCTACGTTTATGATAAATAAGAATTTCTAAATGTTTTAAATTACAAATGACCACGATAGGCTTTAAACATTTCGTACTTGAATTTAAAAACATTGCATGAAATTTGCCCAATTTCTTTTAAATTCGCATCAAATGTTCCCTCGCATGGACAATATTGCCTAATTAAATGTTTATGTTTCATTATGTGTCAACATTGAATCAGCTCAGCCCAATCCAATCCGCCTATATAATGATGGAGGAGTGGATTGACTTAAATCGACGTATGAAGTACGAATCCCACAATTTAACTGCAAGTGTTTTGAAATCAGGTACACAATATATCGAGTGGGGCTGGGTTTGTTTGAATGAATCGATTTTAAGGGCGGCTGCGAAAACGTTTAAGCGATTACACTCTTCCGATTTTGTTATCATAATCAGTAAGTAAACACTATTTGGAAAAAAGTCATAATGATTACTATATTATCACAGTCGCCCCGACCTAACCCAACCCAACCAAATTCTCGTGTAGTTATTTAAAAATGAATTTGTTACGACCTGTGCCATTGGCACTTTAATTAAGGCACTTGAATGAATTGTACATTTGCTTACTACAAAGACCCCCTCTTGTTTTCAATTGTGAAGTTTACCAGCTTTCGCCGAAAAGCCGTATATCAATCGCATTTTATTAACTAGTCATAAATTGTTTTCAAAACTCCTTGCATATTATTATACGATGCATTTTAAATAACAAAATGACCTTGGCATTTCTTAAACTAATTAAATGGTTTACAAATTGCTGTCAATATTTATGCAGTTGAAGAAAGACGCTTTATTTTTAGAATCGTTAACGCTACTTAATTGTTAATTTACGATCTCAAACTGTATCAGGTTGGCAATTGTTCAGTTCACGAGTCTTCTTGCAAGAGCCACACATCACTCACGTTTTACTAACTAGTAAACGATTGGTCTTAAAACCCGTTTCACAATACGTATTTTAATAATAAACAAGAATAAATCCTAATGATAATCGATTTGTTATTCATCGAAAGAAAAAAAATATGTGTGTTCACTTCCCAGGGTGGGTTTACAAAGACATTAACTTCTTAGAATAATTGTCGTAAATTGACCACATTGTAGTTGAACTGGGCTTGAATTGCAATCTTTTAGTTTCACTTAATTGAATAGAAGCTCGAAACTATTTTTGGTCAGTTGAGTTGGGTTGGCTTGGATTGTGTTGGGTTGGCTAACAAACACATCAAAAATCAGCATAAATGTGTCAAAATTGCCTGAAATTTAAGAGCCGCCAGAGAAAGTTGATATTTTCAAAAATGCAAAAGTATTAAAATTGTCAAAATACAAAAATTAGAAACTTTTCGAAAATGCTACAAGTAATGAAAAGCTCAAATAGTTCAAACAATTTAAAATTTACAAACGTACTTATAGTGGTGAGAAATGTATAAATTTCCAAAAATACTAAAAATAAAAATTTCTTATCGATTATTATAAATTAATTAATTATTTATTTGATATTAATTTCTGTTTATTTAATGTTCACAATATCCTTCAGGTGTAAGATTAGTCCACCTTTCATGTAAAAATAAAAAAGTTAAATGTTGTCTAAATTACAAAAACAACAAACAAAGTTTCGACAAATGTAGAAGAAATTTTCCAAAAATGCCAAACAATATAATAAATTCATTATGAATTCACAGAGAATACGAAAACGAAAATCCGTCAAATTCCTTACAAATCTTACGATCGCTTTCCGGTCCACACAAACGTATCATAACGAATCATAGCATAGTTTGATTTATGTCTGAGTTTACATTTCTTTTAGGTTTGACATTTTAACAATAGTAACGTTCAAAAAGAACTTTGATTTGATTCTATTATTCTTACATACGACTTTGTATCTATATATATCTAGTAATTTTAAATAATTTTTTGTGCTAGTATAATTATTATCCACGATTTTAATTTTAATTTAGTAGAAATTTCACAGGCGTATTGATTTATTTATTCCAATGAGAAAGTTCATGTATATAAAATGCCAACAATGTTGATGATATTAATGGAAATATTGACTCATCTCTTATAATAGTATTACAACCGCAAGATATCATACAATGTAACATGCTTACCGCAGACCGCTGAACAGATTCGTTCCAAATTAATAACAAATTAAACTTTGCATTTTTTTTTCGAAAACCAATCAATTCTAAATAATATAACAAATGGTCCCAAAATGTTCATCAATTTATTTTAATTGCACATTTGCGGGCAAATGATTTTATAAGCGCATTAAACATGCAAGAAGTACCCACGCGCAGTCCATAATAAACCATCGATAATTAACCATTAACATTAGAAATTAACGATAAGGCAATTAAATTACTTCGTGTCTCTCGTCCTTCGGAGTTAATAACTCCGCGCAGACTGCGCCGACCCTTTCATGCGGCCTTAAATTATACACGAAATGGGCCGCAACAATAGATGACTCATTAGTAGGCAAAAAAGAGCGATGGGTGATTCGCGCAGCGAGAACAAAGACGAGACGTCCGTGGCGCACGAGATGAATGGGAAGTCGCCTAACCAGTACCGCGACGACGCCACGTTGGCTGATGGGATCGTACAGATAAGCGGGCGCGATAAAATCTTGGTCAGGTACTATTAAGGGACCACGAGAACTGCGCACAATGGTAACACGATACCTCGCCTGTTATGTTGCATTATGTCACTGTACGTTTCTATTTTTGCTGCGGACGGTAACGAACTTCGTCCCACTTCTTGTCTTACGGCGGCGGTCGGTAAAAGTGACGCGGCGTCGCATGAATGAAATTAACGAGTGGATCGGTACGAACACCGGTAATATTCGCGAAGATGGCGTCGGGCGTGCTTTATGGAGGCGAACGAGGTCGTTATATCTCCATAGGATTCAGACATTTCGTGAATGTTTTTGTATTGATCAACACGTTACATTCTTATTATGTTTAATTAAATGGAATGCTGTTGTCGTGTAGATGATAATTCAGAGCTGCTATAATTTTCGAGATACCAGGAGTAAAAAATAAGGCACATGCACCATTTCGACGTTGGGACGGTTCCTTAGATTAAATTCCACGAATATATAAACGTTATTGAAACGTTTGTCCGATCCTATCATCAATGTCTTGATACGTTGCTCATTTATTTGCCAAATTATTCCGAAACATCACGTTCAGTTGTATTGTAAGGATTCGCGATTGCCTACCCAACCCGACCCAACCCAACCCAACCCAACCTAACCCAACACAATGCAACCCAACCTAAACCAGCCCAACCCAACCTACCCGAACCCAACCCACCCTAGCACAACAAACCCGTTTAACCAAACAAAATATATCACAACCGACTCTGTTGCAGTAAACAAAAAAATCAAAGCGAAATATAAACCCAGCATTTTATCTCTTAAAATTTTTCCATTATTCTAATAGAAAGAAACATCTCGTCTGAGTAAATGTTATAGGATGATCAGGATTGGCTTTAATTTGGAACCAGGTAAGAATCCAGTCGAATGAAATTGTTCCACAATTTCAGCTGAAATTGAATTCTGTTTCCCAAATTCCACAAATTTACCTCCTCTTTATCTTAGCAGTAAAAAAATTTCAAATAATCAAACTTGTTTGGAGCCATCCAGAGTTTCCGATTTTATTGTGCACAACTGATTTTTTATGGAAAATTAAAGATACTTTATAATGAACGAATAATAATATAATAATAAGAAGAAATATGGCAAATCCTTGAAATTAGTATCAAACTCAATGAAAATGTAAAAATTAATTGGAGTGCTTGAAATGAAAATTTATTTTCCACTTTAATAGTCAGTACTTCTAATTAAATTGCCCACTTGTTCTCGATGTGTATTTCCTCATCCTTGTCTCCAAGTGAATTTTCTCGGTAGCTTTTCCAAATTACCTCTTATTTTCAAGTCCTACACGTGCTCTATGGGTTTTTAATCTTATCAGCAAGCTAACTATTCCAAACAGGAACAGCTCCTAACTCCAGAAAATCTCTGCCAACTCTATTGGTATATAGGGGTGCATTATCATGGATGAAAATGAAATTTCCCATTGCACCCCTCCACAGTCTATAGGATGTAGCACTAAATCAGCATCCCTGTGACCTGTTAAACTTTGCCACAATTAAAGCAAAGTGTTACCAATTACAATAGTTACTTCCCCCAAACATTATAGTTCTTCCTTTATATTTTGGGACATATCTGGCAGTTTGTAGTAGAGCTTGCCTTATCTTGTATTATCCTTCTAAAATCCGAATTCGACGGACATATGATCTGAGACCAATGACTTCGAATGAAAAAAGAACGATATTTTGAAAACGTTCAATTGATCAGTTCTGGTGCTCCAGACACCAATTTATCCGATCAGTTTTGTTCTGCCTGGATAACTCGTGAACCCTTAACTGTCTCCTTGTCTCCTGTTTGTGATTTCGGGGAACGACATTTCTCGTATTGTTTCATTATTTCAACCGAAACACTAACACCTGTGGTCTGCTGAAGTTATTTTTAGAGCTGCGGAAACGAAGACACGAAGATTGGATTGGGTTTTCCTTTAGCTACTTCAATCAAAATGTCTTGTCGAACAGTAGTTGTAATTCTCCATTGGCTCATAATTTATTAAAATTAGGAATAAATGCAATTTTTAAATTTGCTAAATCGTTCCAATTATCTTGCATAGGTTTTTGCCTTTGTGAATTTCCCTGTTCAACTAAAGCTTCCACTTTGAACACCTGACAAACCTATATAAGGCACACTACCTTTTTTGAATACATAGTTTATTATTATAATTAGGTGTTCTCAAAAATAATTTGCATAAATTATTTATTCGTAAGAAATACTGGTTGTTGCAATGTTTACAGAGAAAGAAGTTACATAATCCTAAACGACCTAGAATAATATTTATTGGTAATTCTAAAGGTTGAAACTATGACTTCGTGACAACCCAAGCAAACCTGAGAAAACCAAAATCATTAGAATCGATTTACCTTAATTATATTCAAATTCGATTGCACAAAACCTCCCCAGTTGTGTGTTTTAAGAAACCCTCAATGAAACCTAGGCGCATCAATTTATTAAAATACATGTGTTGTGTGTAAGGTAATCTCGGTAGAGTCACGTGACGTAGCTTTGATTGTAGTATGGAAGCCAATTGTGAAAAAACCCTAGCCACGTAGTTATATACACGTTTTATAAAATAATAAAAGGCAATGAGCTAGTTTTCTAGACAGGGTAGGATTCCATTCTGGGAATGCTTTAAATTTGCCCATGGTACCAATCAAAAATAACTATAAGTCACTTTCAGTCAGGTCTGCAACTCCCTGCATTGCAAAGCTAACATAACTAAAGATTTTGAGTTAAATTTTCATCAAGTTAGGGATCCAGCTGTATGAAATCCAAGATATTGAATTAAATTTTCATGTCATAAAGACCCAGCTGCATGAAGCCCAAGCCAGTTCAATACAAGTTTCATAGAGGAATATAATCTCAGGAGTTTTTTCGATTATGTTGGGTTGGGTTGAGTTGAGTTCCATTCAAATTTCAGTGATCTAAAAATTAAGAAACCTTTTTTTTTCATTTAGAAATCATTTACGTGCATAAAACCAACTAAAATTAATGTCATCTGCAATTCCCTGCATTGCAAACAATCCAGTTTAAAAAAATTGCAAAAGTGGACTAAAGCTAACCAAACAACTTCAAGACTGGAGAAACCCAGCCAAATAAAACTTTGTCTAATCGAACCTGAATTTTAAAGGCAAACTTTAAATACTAATATTTTTCTATTGATTTAAATTTAACGTCGTCCATTGCAAATCAACGATGTCCTTAATAACATTAATAACTTTAGATGCGACATTTAAACTTTATTTGAGTAATTTTAATTAATACTTTGGAGATTTGTAGTTAATAACACTTCATTGCCACACTTTGTATTTTATGTTTAATCTTGATATTTAATGTTCGTAGTTTGAAATTCTTTGTTCAAATTTAAAAGAATAGTTTACGACTTCATGAGCAATTAATGAAAACATTTCTAAATAATTTATAGTTTATCAATTTCAGTTTATAAATAAAATTGCGTTTTTGCAGGTCTACTTCGTCGATACTTTGCAAAGAGCTGCGCGATCAGCACTTATTATAATAAGGATTGACAATCAAACATGATTTTTAGTCGAATGTGTACTGATTTGTGGAAATATTACAGTTCAAAATATACTTATTGCTGTGGATATTTTGCATTTTAATCATTTGAATTAAAAAATTTAAATTATATATTTTTTCAAATCTGGGGCTCTACGATACTTATCCATCTTATCTATGCGATGCCTAGAAGCACGTGTGGAATTTCTAGCTTTGATAGAAATTGTCCTAAAATATATTTAATAGACATTTTAATAACTATTGGCAATCAAACATGAATTGTTCGTTATTAGTTTACGTCAAATTTTCAACGAATTATTGAAGTATTACTGTTCACGATATAACATCCTCTTAAGTTTGTGGCAGCAATTAGTTTTTGAAAGCCAACCCAAACTAAACCAACCCAACCTAACATAATCCAACCCAACCCAACTCAAGTCAGCCCAACCCAATCCAACCCAACTCAACCTAATCCAATCCAATTTCAATGATAATTTTATTTCTGTTTAATTTAACTTATCGTATGTCATGATAGAAAATTCTTATAAATAATAAATAAATGTTTACTTTAATTAATTGTATTTAGTATTTTGACTATGGAAATGATTTATTTTCACAGTTGATATTTTGTGTTTAATCATCGAATATAGAATAATTATTTATAAGTTCACTTGTCTAATTATAAATATTTGGTATAATCGTTTAAAAAGTTCTTGTGCCAAACACCGCGATCAGTACTTTTAAAATTCCAAGTTTAATACACAATGTACAATAAAATAAATCTAAAAACATATTTTAATAAGAATTGACAATCAAACATGAGCTATTTTTTATTAACTTATATAGAACATGCAATGCTTTCGGTTAATAATATAATAATAAACGCTTTAAATAATTCACGCCACCAATTGCTTTAAACTTAAAACTAGCCAAAATAAATTTCTGCCAAGTAACAGTGCGATTGGTACTTTGTAAAATTCCCGGTTTCTAATTTTCATTTAAATATATTCAAAGACATTTTAATAAGGATTAACAAACAAACGTGATCTTTGTTAATAGTTTAATTCGATGTGCAATGTGCATTTTGCAATTGTGGTAATATTAAAGTTGGCAATAGAAAATTAGTACAAATAATTTGACCCACCAATTTGTTTGTACTTAAATTAGTCCAGGTCAATTTCGAATGTATGTCAACGAAAATTGTCTTTGTATTTAATTTAATTTAATTGTATATTGTAATTTAACGAAAATTAGTGAAGATTATTAATAATTAGTTTAATTTAAAATTTATTTTATGTCCAATGATGTAATAAATTGAATTAATAAATAAAAACACATTTGGTTCAAACTTTGCGTATATCTACAACAGAATATTTGCATTTTTCTATTGCAAGGAGTAATTATGTCATAAAGTTCAAGACATTTAAAGTGCAGTTATCAATCATTTGAGACACGTCTATGGTGATCAAAGCAAAGAAGATGTGAAGTACGTATGAGTAATTGACCCAGATGAATAGTCAGTTGATTCCAGATAAAAGAAAGTTTTCAGTCATTCAAAAACATCGAATTATCAACGTCTCGTCTACGCAATGCAACGACATACTTCTTTTTTTGGAGTTCTTTAGTTCTATTAAAGTTAGTAAGCCCAAGTGATTTTTTTTATCTTTGGTACCAATAATGGATTTTTGCTAAAGTTCGTATACGAACGTCAAACAAATTTCATGTATGTTTGGTAAGAATCAAGCAACGACAACCGAAAACTGAACGTTCTACGTCACGTCTGACAACATCAAACGGATCTTTTCGAGCATTTCAACAAAAAAGTATGGAGAGGTTAAAACTTACGTATCCTTTAGTTAATATTCAGGATCGGGTGGATATTTGTGAATATTTTGATTTAATTTAATTCTATCGACCTGACATTCCAATTTAGCAATTATTTCAAGTCAATTTTTTATTACATTAAAAAATTATGTTACTATTTTTAGATTTGGTCAAAAAAGTTCCCGACGTTCTTTTCCATCTTTAATTCGTTCAGGAACTAAATTTTGAAACGCTTTTGTTATTTTCCTTGCATGTTTTGATTCCACGCAAAAAATCGCTTGATACACATAAACGTGTGTAACAAAATGCAACCAATATACTTTTAAAATACACTGTTGCTGTCACCGTATATTATTAAGAAGAATGTTATGCTCTTCAACACGTTTTATTTTGTAATAAAGTTGTTATGGTAAAGTCGATGACACACAAGGTGAATGGAATCGAAACCTTTTGTGACGGCACAGCCAACAATGCATAAGTAAAATTTCAAAGAATTGCCATAACGTACTTCATGGACTAATAAATATACAGCTAATGGTGTGCGGGATTCTTTCGTGTCTTGTCAGCGTTGCACGAAAATTGAAAAAAAAACTCAGATTTGTTATTTTGGCGCTTAAAAAAAATGATTATTAATGTCTTTTATTATTATTAAATATCTTTGAAAAATTAATTGATGTATTAAAAATAAATTAGTGGAGTGATGGTAATCCTGCATAAAATGCAATGAATGGCAAATACATTGTTTGAATCTACAAGAAAAATTTAATTTGGCACTATGAGGTCTTTTCTTCCTTATTATGAGGTCTCCAGTAAGAAAAAATATCGAAATATGAGTTAAAAAATTACTAAATGACAAATTGCAAAAATTGCAAAGTGCACATTATTAAAATCAAGGACATAGGAGCATAGCGCGGGAAACTAAATGTTTTCAAAAAGTGACGGACGATGTCTTCTTCCGTAGGATCTAGGAATAATGTTGTACGACAAGAATACAAATTTTGAAAATTTCGATCATTAATGTTATCAATACTAAAAATGGATCAAGCTGGATTCCCAAGATATCATAATTGTTAGGTGAAAATTCTACAATTCTTAAAGGTATTATTAAACGATGCAATATCGACGGAGCTCTGCATTATCGGCATTTCTCGGCCTCTGTTTTACCGGCAATGTCATTATTTTCCTCGCTAAGCATTTACATTAATAATATTGTGCGTCATTTTAAAAATTTGACATTCCCGCGTTTTGATTAAGGTACTCTACTTTAGCTACTGACGTTGCAAAGTTGATTTTGATTTGTCTACTTTATTTACATTTATTTCACGTCACTGACCTTCATTTCCAATTATTAGTTTTTAATTGGCTTCAATTTAATGTTACACAAGTTAAGTTATCATTTATTTCAGTTTGCTACAACAATAGTTTGGTTCTATTTAATTTTTTTCATCTTTTTTTGGTCTTATTTCAGAGTTTTCATTTCTCGCATTTAGATTTGTTGCTGTGGAACGGAATTGTGACAATTTTTGTATAAATATATATATTTTTTTGCAGCAGCAGTTTTTATAATTGTAATTAATTGACACTTCTGATGGTTTCATAAATTTGCATTTTTACAATTTTGACATTTGACGTCCTGTGAAGTTTTGATCCGTTTGTAATATTTTCTCAATTTGGAATTTTTCCATTTTGGCCAACATGGACATTTTTCACAATTTATCGTTTAAGACACTTTTCACACTTTAATTGAATTTTTGACATTTTAAAAATATTTGTGCATGTCACTCATGAACATTTTTTATATTTCTGTGAATTTGTAATATTTTGGGGAGTCATAAGGACAGATTTCCCATCTAACAAAAACGTCTAAATAAAATATAATACCAACGTCAAAATTTTCTCGACCATTCACGATAATTTTGACATATGGCATAGTTACTACGTTCGACAAGTCAAGTGATCCCTTTTGACCAATAGGACCTTAGAACACTATCATAAATATTAAAATCAGTCAGTGAGGTTTGACGGGTGAAACGTCGATCTAAAGTAAGAATTTCTTGAAACGTCAAATGAAGTTTACAAGACCCGTCCTTTGGACGTGCAAAATCGAAAATTATTTCCACCTCCAAATCAAACAAATCCCACAATTTTTTTCAATAAACCATTTTCACTTTCTTTGTAGAATTTTGGCATTTTCTACACAGTTTGGACAAAATAACTCTGACCACAGTTCAGGATTCCGGTAAAATTAAACGAAAGTATATCTAAAAAATATTAATAAGTATCCTTACCTAAGATGACTCATAAATTTTCAGAGCTGCAAAATTAATATTGACTACATTTGCAATAAACAACTTCAATTAAAATTTTTGCAATTGAAAATAAAATTATGTTAATTAAATTTCATTACAGTGTCCATCGATTTTTATAGGACCCTGTAAGATAAGCCTGTCAAATAATATTATTTAATATTATTATTATTTATTATTTATTTCGTGTCGATGTATTTTTCACCAACGTGACTATTTTTGTCATATTGGCAGTGTGAAAGTTTGGATGAGTGTACTAACGCTCAACTTCGTGGTGTCATGTGATCACAGAGGTCTGCTTTCACCGAGTAAGTTGGTACTGTCGAGAGTTGTAACTACTTCGCAACCATGCATGCTTACATTTTTGATGACTTTTGCTGTTCGTTGCAAACAAATTTAAGTTGATAATATTAGCAATTTCGACAATTTGAGAATTACAAGCATTACATTTTCACAAGATCATTTTTCGTATTTTTCCTATTTCCCAATTTCGAATATTTGTGTTAATTTTGGCAAATTCTTTTAATCATGTTGATACTTATGACATTTAAATAAGGTTTGCAGTTTTCACAATTTTAGCCATTCTAACAATTGACAATTCTGTTTTTTATGTATTTTTGATAAATTTGATCATTTTGGCATTGTTTGCATTTTTGAAACAATATTTTTGCATTAGGGACAAATGACGTTTTTTCAGGGTTTGATTTCTCTTGAAACTTCTGAATTTTAAAAACAAGTGATTTGACAATATTGTAAATTTGTCGGTATATATTTTTTGCGTTCAAAGAGACGTTTCGATTATTTTAGAATGGTGCGACAATATTGTAAATTTTTTGCATTTTTTTTTCATTTTTCTTCTTACTGTTTGATAATTTTGATCAGGATTCTTTTCTTGACAATTTTGAATATATTTGCAATTTTGATCTTATGACTCTCATTAATGTACTTTTGAGACAATTTGGGATATTGTTAGATAATCTTCACATTTTATGGATTTAACACGATTGACATTAAATCAAAATTTGGAATTTTTCTTTTATTAGACTTTGCATTTGACAATTTTAATATTTAGGGAATATTGGAAGGTTCAAATTTGGGCATTTTGACAATCTTCGATTTTTGCAAATTCTCGAAATTTGCCAATTACCAATAATTTTGATATTTCGGCTGCATGTTTTCATCTACGCAACGTTGAAAGTGTTTACAATTTTTCTACAATTTTAGGGGGTTTGTTTCATTCTAAGTTTTATTATATATTTTGAAATTTTTGCCACAATTTTGACATGTCGCATTTTTTTATGTTATTTCCCACTTATGCAGTTACATGGTTTTCTATTTGTTGAATTTTGTTGGTAGTTTCACTGTATTTATTGTACTTATATTTTTTACAGCAGGTTGTCGTTTGCGTCGTTTATGTGCATTTTTTGTAATTATCATTTATTTTGAATTAAATTAATATTACACTATTTTTTATTTATTTGAATCTTTGCAGCATTTTCGATTAATTTCAATTTAATTTTTTTTCATTAATTTTAATATAATATAACGATAATTTGTTTGCTTGAAATCTTCGATTGGGTTAGGTTGGGTTGAGTTGGGTTGGCATTTAATACATGAGATACCAGATGATCTAATTTTATCTAAGAAATAATAAAATCAATGTACTCCGGCCGAGATTTGAAACCCGCAACCTTTGAATTACTAGTTCTATGGGTACGCCACTACACCAGCAACCCCATGGGGAATCAGTATGTATGTTATATCTTATTCGTGTTTTCCTATCATACACATTAAAGAAAGAAAGAAAGTCTCCTACCGCATAATTAAAATTACACTAATCATTGAATCCGTTTTATGCACCAATAAAAAATTACGGACCCACTTTAATTACAAATCACTAATTTAAGTGCTAATTCACCGAACCGCTGCGCGGCCGAGGCGCATCGCGACCTCCGCGACAATAAATCGACATAAAATTTTTTAGGCGACCGACACGAAAAATTGAAATTTCAGTCGTCAAACGCGGACGAAAAGTAATCGTTTATCGTCCGCTTTCATTTTTCGTCCGCAATAGGGTGGCGCCATCTACCGACAGTTACCGAAATTGTATAAAAATAACCACATTGCCGTCAGTGTCAAACTGTGCATCTTGTTTACATTAGTAAATACGTGTTGGTGATGGACTTTTTAACTGATTATTGGGTAATTATTGTTTATAAAGCCGAAATAACTTCGAATGTAGACAAAGAAAACATAAACATGTCTGAAGGTGTCACAAATATGTACAATTGTTCAGTTGTCATAAATGACTATGTCAATAAATTGTAAGTAAATGTTGCAATAAATTTGAAAATTTTATGAGGGTCGCCTAAAAAATGTTGTGTGCACCACGGCCAAAAAGTGTTTTTTCGTCCTCGTTTGCTTTCCGACCTCGGCTACGCCTCGGTCGTAAAGAAAACTCGGACGAAAAAACAGTACTTTTTGGCCTTGGTACACAAAATACTATTATCGACGGCGTTTTTTACGTTGCGCCGCGTGAAACCGAAATCAATTACCGGCGCGCGTAATTAATAATCGGCGTAGCTTCAGCGGCAGACGGCCGCGTCTAAGCCACATAAACAATAATAATAGATCGTAAAATTACAAGCTACATAGTTGCGAACGCTTTGGCTGGAGGATTCCGGAGAAACGCTAATTATACGTCCGCGGCGCGTACGTTATATTTTCCAACGTAAATAAGCGCCGCCGCACGTCGCTGAAAATGAGGCTCCCTATGAATATAAATTAAGGCGGGTAATAATAGTGATGCAGATATGATTTGCGGCCGGATCGGTTTTTATTCGCCGGGGTGCCGCTTTCTTTCAATTACCCGCGTTAGCACTGTGACACCTTAATGGGTTCTAATTTGCGAAGTTCGCGGGAATGTAAATTGCGATAATTATTGCGTTGCGGAGTGATCGCCTTAAGTGTGATTGGAAACAATTGAGGTTGCTTCGTTGGAATCGGTGTTAAAATTTAAATAGTTAAAGACGAATTGGGCCGCTAATTTGAATTACAATACAATATAAATATCGTTCATAATTAAACTTGATCTTTCAGAATTGTTTGTTGGACGAACAACAGTTTCCTACTACTAAGTGAACGATAGTTGCTGTGCGATCCGATAAGCGTCACGATGCGGTATTTAATAAACCCCTTGATTTGTATGAACCCATTTAAAAGGTCCACACATGAATACATTTTAAAACATAACATCGCCCAGCACCTCACGTAACTCTATTTCCAACCCAGCTAACGACGTACATTTTTAATCGGCCCTATTTATTAATAACTTTCAATAAATACAAGTCCACTTACGCACCTCCTTCATCATCCACTTATTAGCGCAGCGTTGGCGATCGCATTGCACATTTACGCGGCATTCGACAGGAAATCGTAAATAACCATTACTTGGCGAATATCGATATTCAATTGCGATTTTTCCGTAACGCGAAACGCGCAGCGCGGATTTAAAAACGCCACAAAAACGTGTTTACATTAAGCGATTAAGTAGATCGGCGGCGCTAATTTGCAATTAATATTTATGCGCTCGCAATGCGTGAGTATGCGGAATTAATGAATTAATATGCAAATTATTTAATTAGTTGAAATTAAGAAATTATCGTCGCGTTAATCGCTTTGATTTATTATTTATGGAACGGTATTCGCATGCGGATTTGAAATTAAGCGCAAACAAGGTCGTAAAAGGCGCGAATTACGATCTGCATATGAATGTATGCTATCCGGTCTGTTTGGTTGAAAAATGTATTATGTAATTTTTACGTTTTTATGGTTGGAAAGAAATATGAATTTAGTTCTCGTTCGTAACGATTCGATTTTTTCGAAAATGACGTATAATGCAATTGTGATTGGAAATGTACGCTCGTTATTTATTTATTTATTAAATTCTTGAAATGTGTTCTAGTAAATCATTGGAATTGTACTTTGTATTATAAACATCGTAACTCAATTTTATGCTCGAATTTAATATTAATGATACTGTTTAGGATCTGGGACCAATGAAGACAAGTCTGATGAGTCTTATTACAAATCTTACAAAAATGAAAAAAATTGATGAGCCGGGTTTAGTTATCGATTAGTTACCAACAACTAGAAGAAGGCAAATATAAAAAAAAAACATATAAATTGAGATCACGTAAAAATGCATATGTCGCCAGAAGGGTTTGCAAATCAATCACTCTAATGTCCAAGACAGGACGATGTTTTATGTTTTATGTTTTGAAAATTATTTAAAAAATAATCAATGAAACAAGCGATAGCCAACCGACCCCAACTCAGTCCAACCAACCGGTTGGGTTGGATTAGATATCGCTTAGTAATTGTTGCTCTTTTTGAATTTCTACCACAGTGCAAAATCAACATAAAAAGAATTGATATTAAGAAATGATATTAAGGTATTTTTGCCTGGAGCTGAAAACCCCACAGAAAACTTGAAAAGCAGGGAGGAGTGTAAATTGAAAAAAAAAATGCCTCCACTGGTAGGATTTGAATATACCGTGCCTTCAATTAAATTCCTCATTAAGGTGGGCTATGATTTCATTGGTTTTTCTCCTAAGATTTGTAGCGCTGTTCAATTATTTAATTTAAAACGTAATTTTCAGTAATATAACTGACAGTTACTTACAACTCCTTTCTCTTCAATTGCGTGTCGCCAACTTTATAAAATAAACACAGCTTACATTAATGAGGAATTTAATACAAGATATAAACATGGCGCAGTCGGTAGAATTTAAGCTGATTGACAAATTTATTATTGTCTTCATTATATATCCGCTTAATATTTTATGTCTCACATCCAGGTGCATTCGTTCTTTGTTATCGCATTTAAATGCTCGTTTTCCTCTTCACTTGCGTTAACCCAACTCAACCCAACCCATTTGAAGAAATGAATTGTTTTGTGTTTCCATTACTGACTCACGTGGTTTAAAGTGTGTACGTTGTTACAATGGATCGGTAGCTTGAACCTGCGAAATCAGTGCGTACGTTATATTTGCCTCAACAATTGTTTGTAAAAGCTCATAAGTATGGAGCTATTTACATCGAAAGCCTTAAATAAGTAAACAAACATAAAATGGCACAGTCGGTAGGATTTACAATCCGTTATCTCAGAAAAACATTTAAACGAATGTAATATTTTCATTTTCGGTAAACCATTGGACTCTTTGAAATTACTTTGTATTAAAAACATTGTAAGTCAATTTTATACGCAAATTTAATATTAATGTCCGGATATCGAACCAATGGTGACCAAGTGCGATACAGAATTGAGTCTTGTTACAAATCTTGCAAAAATGAAAGATCTTGATGGGCTGCGCTGGTTATCGATTAGTTACCAACAGCTAGACGAAGTTAAATTAAAAACATATAAATTGAGATCGGAAATGCTTAGTGAAAATTATCTTGTCGTTAGAAGGGCTCGTAAATCAACCATTCTAATGTCTAAGACCGGAACAAATAATCAATCAAACAAGCGATAGATAACCTAGTCCAACAAAGGGCTGGCTTGGGTTGGGTTGGGTCGCTTAGTAATTCTTGCTCTTTTTGATTTTTTCCCCTCGTGTTAAATCAACAAAAAATGATTTGGTGTTCAAATTATATTAAGGAATTACTGCCAGGAGATGAAAGGTACAGAAAACTGGAAAATCAGGAAGGAGTTTAAATTGAATAGAATGCCCATCAGTGGTAGAACATGAAACATAAAATGGCACAGTCGGTATGATTTACCGTTTCTCAGAAAAAACATTTAAACGAATTATAATTTTCATTTGGAGAGTTTACCTTTTAACTTTTTTTCCTTATTTCCTTCATCACTGCATTTAGATGAAGACGAAGCCTTAATCTCGACTTGCGTTACCCCAACCCATTCGAAGACAAATGGTTTTGTTTAAAACACGAAGACGTTTGCTCATGAAATGTTCGTAGTTTAATTGCATTATTGGATCCTGACAAATCCATCCCCGATTTCGTTTCCCGATCTTCAGAAAACACACTTTTGGTAAATTTGTAGTCATTTCTTGTTTTGTTTCTTCTTCTCGATCTTCAAAAATTTATTGTCCTAGTTTCAGAATTCATTCATTTGTAGAAATTTGTATTTTTCTTTCAATATTTACTTCGAAGCCCTTGAACGAATGACAAGGCCCTTGAACAAAGGCGCAGTCTGTAGAAAACAACCTTTCGCTCCAAACAATTTTCACAAAAATATTTAAACTAATTTACAACTTTCCACATTTCCATTTGGGGCAAATTGCGTTTAAAAATTTTAATCATTTATGTTACCACATCCCCATCTGACTGATAAATAAAAAATAAAAACGTAATTAGCCAATTTGTATTAAAATTTGAAAAAAAAAATGTTCGATGACTGAACTAACAAAAAGCTTACATTAAACCATTAAAATGGAAAATAAATCCCTAGCGGGCGAGACCATGCACGATATTTAAAAATGACCTAAACTCGACGCAAGTTATAATTATCGCATTTTTAATGGATCTAAAACCTCCAAGGACTTGAACGTGCTTTTCTGCCAGGCAATAATTATCATAAAACTAGATGTTTTGCGCCGCTTTTTTCGAGCTCTGTGCAAGGTAACTGCATTTAATGTAAACAATAATTTCGCGAAAAATTAGAATAATTGTTATTCATTAAATTACAATATGGAGGTGTTCGAAAGGACACGGTTATGCAATGTGACATTTAACGGAATTAATTTGCTTAACGTTCGAAATTTATTCAGGATACATGGGTGACAAAATAAATAGAATACATAGGTTCGCGATTAATGATATATTATTATATGCTATATTTTCTTTAACGGTTAAAATGAGTTTTTGCGTCAGTTTTCGTTAATTTTTGACTTTCGCTGCATTTCTTTATTTTGTCAGTTTTTTAAATCTTTTTTTAATTTGTCCGCTAGGTTTCATTCTTTTGCTCTCAGTTTTGTCGTCGATTGTACTTTCGATTTAACTTATTACTTTAATTTTTATCTTTGTTTTATTTTCCGACGTAATTCCAGTTTTTACATTGTTGCAGTGCCGTTGTTTGCATAAAAATCAATCATCCGTCGTTGATCGTTGGCAACTCGAAGAGGGTTAACACTAAGGTACCGATGCACCCGGTACGTTAGTAATACCTTAATAATAACGTCGTAAATTAACGACGATAAGTGAAACGATTAAATTATAAAAAATACAAATGAAAATTGTCGACTTGTTCTAACGTTGATTAAATATGGGTTGAAAATCACTGTCATAAGGCAGTCAAAACGATCGACAGGTTGAAGATTTCTAACGCTATGGTGCTGAGACACCCGGTGCGTTTTTTTTCCATAATACATTTTGGTTCTTTTTTCTTGTTCTTGTACGTTTTCATACATCGATTCATTTGTTTACTTTTATTTAATATCTTAATTATTTGTATCAGTTTTTGATTTTAAATTTGTAATACCATTTAAACAATTTCGTTTTATATCAGTTTTTATTTATTCTTCCTTTGTGGTCATTTTATTTCTTTGCAATTTCGACCCAGATTATTTATAATTATGTCCATCTCATTTTGTTGTTACATTCTTTTGCTTTTCGTTACATTTTCGGCTTCATTGGGTTGGGTTGGGTTGGGTTGGGTTCGGTTTGGTTGGGTTGGGTTGGGATTGGCTGAATTGGGTTTAGTTCTTGAGTTTCGAAGCATTTTTTCAGCAATTTTCTTCGTCTCCTGGTTGCATATAATTAATTTTTTTATTGTCCATTATTTAGAATTTCTAAATTTGGTTTTGTGTGTAAATTTTAAATTAATGTAATTTCCATTTGGTTTATGGCTTATAATAATTTTCAGCGTTTCAATTTTTATTGTTCCAAAGGTTAATGTGCTCATATTTCTTCGCTTTCGTATTATTTATCGTCTTCTTGTTACCTTTTTGTCAATTCGATTAATTAACTTGAATAAAATAGCATTTTCAAAGTGAGTTGTGATAAACCTCATACGTCGCTAGTTTTCCTGTAATTCGAAGACGTGACTTTTATTGAATATATTAGTTGATATTTTTAAATTTTATTTTGCTTTTTATTTGCACATAATTATTTCTTCCCTTCTGTATTATTTTGTTACTTTTCCAATGGTTTATCTAGTTTATTTATTTATTTAACTTGACTTTGTGATTATTGTGAATTATTTTTCTTTCCCATCTCCCATCTTACAATTTACAAATTGTCCATCTGCTGTGTTTAATTTTTGTTCAATTTTACTTTCACATTTTGATTTTTTTTATTTTTAATTTTTTAATTTTTTCATTACACTGTGTATTTATTTTTAATTTCTCGTTGACTTTGCATTTGTTTTTCTTTTATTTATTTTTTGTTTCTCTAATTTTTGGAGCTCTGTTGGTAGCTTTTTACTTCTAGAATACATTTCGTTGCATCACTAAAATTTTATTTAATAATTTCCTCAGTTTATTTCTTTTTTTTATAATTTTGTTGCTCCTTGTTGCATTTTTATTTCTGTGTTTTGTGGATTCGATCGTGTTGGGTTGGGTTTGCATTTCCAATCTAATTTATTAAGTTTTGAGAAATTTTAAATTTTGATCTATTTTGTCCCTTATTGTATATTTAATTGTTTGCATGAATTAAATGATTTAAATTTGAGCGTGCTTGTTGTTGATTATAAATAGTTTTCAGTTTCTTCATTTAACGTTTCTTTCTAATCATGTCCTTCATGAAATATGTAATCGTTTCGCTGTTATGAAGAGCCCATCAACAAGAAACGATCGTCCAAGGCTGCAAGTTCTTGTTCCTATTACTAACTTAAAATAATGTTCATAGCATTTTAACGCACGATTGAAACCAACATCAAAATTTTTGGGTGCTTTATATACCCGTTTTGATTTAAATCTAGAACGTATGATAAATTTTAATTTATGTGCTTGGCTTTTTATTATAATTAGACCTCGTATTTGACAGTACATATTTTTTAAACGCAGGTATGTAGTGTTAAAATACCTTGGGTATGACTAGCTATGCTAATGGTGAGTTTCTCAGTCTCTACTTTGCCATGCAAGTTTTTTCAGCACTGGGGTCTGTCTGGTAACAGCTTAGCTGATAAAGTCATAATGAAAAAAAAACGATCGTTCAAGAGTCCAACGTTCGCTTAGCACATACAGCCGATTAAATGATCAACATAGCAATTGTGAGATATTATCCTTCCTGCCATGATTAGAATGATTTATTTCATTTAATAGTTTTTTCTACAAATTTATGTTTTTTTGAAAATGCTACATACCCTTATTTCGTTCCTACTGATTGAGGTATTTTTATAATTTTTTTGTAAAATTCCGTTTCTCAATTCGTCAATTTTGTTTCAACATTTGCTGACGGTCGTTCGGCTCTTTATGGACTCATCCAGCCCACCATACATACATTCACTGAAGCTGCAAGTCGTGCAAGGATGAATGACAAGGTTGTGAGTATTAACGCTAGTACCAGATGAGCTCATAGATGGCGAAACGGCTATCTTACTCTGTAAATGCGCTCAAATTTATTTTCAACAAAGCCATCTTGCTTTTTTATAATATCTTTTGTTGTTGTACGTTAATTGTGACATTAAGGTATATTATTCTATATCAAATGTTGCATTATTAGCGCATATTTACTTGCATTACTGCGCAGTCAAACATGTGAAAGCGTTGTACAGGTGTATTGCACTCAACTTGCATAGTCCCGCTACGCAGGGGTTGTTTACGTATTTAAGACAGTACGGTTTAGAATCTAATATAGTTCGGTATTAGAAGTTCCCGAGGATGGTCGGTGGATTGATACTCACACACCAGTGACGTGTGGCAAAAGGGGTGACTGTTTGTCGTATATTATAGTCATTGGTGTGAACGGTGACTAGCGTTATTTGGTGATTACTGAGATGTATTAATGACAACTGCTTTGAGTACGTTGCAGGTGAGCGAGTGATTGCTGGTGGAGTTGGGCAGATCGGATGCAGCGACGATGCTGTGGTTGGCGTGCTGCTGTTGTTGCAGTGTTGCTGTTGTTGTGGTTGGCATTGTTGCGCTACTATTGTGGTTGTTGCTGTCATGGGACGCAACCCTATGTAAAGGTCACCGCGAGATAACTAGTTATGTGCTTGTGTCATGGATAGCGAAAGTGGGTTATCCTGTCTCCTACAAGCGGGTTGTACATGACACAATTCTATGAATTGTTGGTATGCGAGCTGTCCTCTGATGGCTTGCGTACGCAGGCATGTAGATGCAACTTTCCTGTGACGGTACAGCAGGTTAGCACTTGACCTGGACAGGTTGTCGAGTGGTCCACTGATCTGTTCTGACAGATAGTGGGCGTGGGTACGCAAGTACATCGGACAAGACTTGACTATCGGGTTGACTATGTCTATTAACTATTTTGTTCTTATGTGACGTACGTACTGACGTTTAGGTGTACACGAAGACCAACGATGGACGAGCAATGGAAAAAAGGATAAAGGTGTAGGCACGGTCCGAAGAGTGCTAAAGCAAGGGTGCTGGAGCACCAGGTACGTTAATACTAATTATGGTCGGTATTCATAATCGCTAATTACTGTATGTGTTTTCATGTTGATCGCTGTATAACCTGGTTTACCACTTATTAAGGGCGGAATATCTTTTACTGACTGGCGTTTTCAATTGTTCTACGGGGTTTGTCCACTTTACATTGCATGCAGTTAATATGGAGCATTATACATCGCTCTCAATCGTCTAGGTTGTACATATCTAGACATTTGCGTGTCATTCATCCCTCGCGCGTTTTGTCCACTTAATAATTAATTTTTCTTTTATTACCATTGCTCCGATTTTGCTTTTCTCTTTAATTATTTTGGTAACGTGGTTTCAAATTGTTTGAACTGCGCCGACAAAGCAACGCCTTACGTACAACATTTTCCCCATCCATCAACGCTTGCTAAACATAAATTCAACAATTTCTCCATTGAAATGGGAAATAATAACGTAGCCAACATAACGTCGCTGCCGCGACGTAAATTTTGCTTAATTACTCTCTGAAATTTACGTTCGTAACGGCGTCCAGTTTCATTTCCGTAATAATAGCGGACTGCTGGGGACAAAGTGAACGTTACGCAATAAAGACGCATTTGAGACTTGGATCGGCGTCTCTCTCGCTCTTCGCCTCCGCCTCCGGTCGAATTTACGTCCATTCTAGACGCGTTCGCAGGTCTCGGAACTTTGGCGATCGAAAACAAAACCGAACCGGTTTTTTACACCTCGTTTCGGTGGGGCGAAAAATGCACGCATTTCGATCGACGCGCACAATCGACCGAAGGCGGCGAAAATAGACGAGAAAATCAAATAAATTTTAGGCCGAAAGTTAATGGTCCAGTTTAACAGTAACGTTTAATCAAAATCATCGCCGCGGTCTGTTGTTTAGTAACGGAGTTTTACAGGAATTTGAATTAAATTGTAATTAAAAGTTTTTGGTAATTATTAGATTTTTTAATTTTGTTCATTCGCCAATATACAATGTTTTCATGCGGTGGCGGATGTCCTACAAGTTTCTACGAATGCGAAACACCATCGACGATTAAGTTGATAATTATTATGATAATAAGATTTGTCGTACATTCAAAGTTGTTGCCTCGGCATTAATAAATATTTAATGCGGCGTTGGCGTCTACGTATTATAATAATGTGCGGCGAATTCAATTATACAAGCTGAAAAATTACCTACACGCTTAATAATTTCCATAAACGTATTATCTTAAAATAATTTATTTTCGTGGTGGAGGTACTGCCAAGAAAGTTATGAATAAATTTCACATTTCACTCCTCTGTCGCCAGGCAAGGAAAGACATTGCTAAATATCCCGCGTGTTTAGAAGAAAAATATCTAAGCTGCTTATGATAAATAATTCAGAAATAATAAATAAAATTAATGTACAATTTTGCAACTTCCAAGAGCAATAAAAAATATTTAATACACGCCACTGGATAGAATAGAAAAGGTTTTAAAAGAACAACGCATAAAATTAACACGTAACGTAAACCTAGAAAGGAAATTCAAAACAGAATTTGTGCAAGTGTCAACTTCTATTTTGATTTCCATTCTAGGTAAAGTAATCTTTTTTATAGCAGAGGAACAAGGTTTGTTAATCTTAACTAACTAACTAATAAGCGACAAACTGTGGATCAATGTATACAATTGATCCACAATTGGTTGGAAAGGAATTATATCACAACTAAAAAATATAAATAAACAAAAGAAAACAAATGCAGAAATCAACGCAACGTAACCCAAAGGTGAAAACCAAAATCAAATGAAGAATATACAACAAAACTAATGGACCCAAAATAGAGCCTCATGGAATGCCCCTATAAAACACATAGCAAAATATCATTAGGGAGACATTTTTAGAAGTAAGAAATTAATAATATAAATACAAAGGAAAACCCCAAGAAATGGTAAATGAAAAAATTCAAAAACTAAAAAATTGTGTAAATGGACAAAAATGTCAAAATTTTCCAAACTGCAAAATAATCATATATGTCCTTGTTGTAAAATGATTAAAGTTGCACTTAGGAATTTGAATACAAAGTAAAAACTAAACCACCAAAGAAAAGTCACTGAAACGATTTATTATTTTCTGATTTTTTTGGTACATTAAAGAATAATCATAAAAAATATCGCACGAAAATTGATAAGGAAAGCAATTAAGGAGTAAAAAAAATAAGATAAAAGAGAACAAATGACTAGTAAAACGCATTATAAATTAAAGTCTCGAAGAAAGTTAAAAAAAGCAAAAAACAAATATAAATAGGCAAGAAAAATTAAAAATAGAAAATATTTGATAACAAAGAAATTGGCGAAATAAATAATAAAAGTAGCAAAAAATAGTTAATATAAAACGAAACAATAAAACAAACAAACTATAAAAAACGTAAAATCAAATTAAAAACTAAAATAAAGGGAAATTGGCAGTAAATTATTAAAAAAATTTAATCTAGAAAAATCATAGAGGAATATTGAAAAGATGACAGGGTACAATTAAAAATAATAAAATAACATTAAAAAAAATTAAAAATATATATCAAAATATAGTTGGTTTGGTTCCTGTGTTCTGACCAATAGTTCTAGTTTGCCATTTTCAAGTGATGTTGTTGTGTTCATTGTTTCTGGCTTTATTGTAGAGTATGAGGGCGTTGGTAATATGTTTTTGTTTCGTTTTGCTCTTTTTTTGAATATTTTAAGATTTTCCATTATGTTTAATTTGCTGCTTTTTTTTGTACTTTAATAATTTTCATTGTTATGTCCATTGTACCGGAGTCGTGATTGACGTATCAAAATAGTGCAAACAAATCATAAATTACAAACAAAAAATGGACAACAAAAACAAATAAAAAAAACAATTGCCAAAATTGAAAAAAAAAATCACAAAGAAACTACAACAATAGTGGAATAAAAAATTGACAGCAGATGTAAAATAAACTAATGAAAAAGCCTAGAAAAAAATTAATGCAACAGACCAAGAAAATTAATAGCAAAAGTAAATCTAAGGTAAAATAAAAAGGAACGATAAGAAAAAATGTTAATAAGAAAGTAAAAGCAAATCAAAAATAAAAATAAAGTAGAAAATATATTAATAGCAATAAATAAAGTAATACCATTATGGAATGTTGAACGAACATTGATAAGGAAGGCCGTTCCAAATAATAGAACAATTTGAAAAAATCATTAATGATGCGGATTGAAAATAACGAAATTGATAAAATAGAAAAGATTTAAAAAAGGAAGCAAATTAGAAAAAAACATGTAAAACGAAATAAGACAAATTGAAGAAATAAACAATACAAACCACACACGAAAACGGATAATCAAAAATAAAACGCAATGGACAAACTAGAAAACAAATAAAATTAAAAAATAATAATTAAATTGTCAAAATCGAAAGGCTACCAAACTAATTAATTTACCGAACGTGAATAAAAATCCAAATCTTCAATTACATGTCTCAAATTCAAAAAAATATCAAAATGTCAATATTGTATTAAAAAATAATAAAAAAATGTAATATTTCGAACAAGAGGTTATCATAGAAATTAAAAAAATTGAAACCACAATGGAAATTAAAAAATACACAATTCCAATAGTGAGTGTATTATTTTATGGTCATCGATTCAAAATAATCAATTATTCAATGAATTTTAGACGTTTCCTATGTCGTGGTTTTCATTCATTTATTTGTACCTCCTGTTCCTGAATAGCATAAAAAATATATTAAATCATTCATATGAAAGACTCCTGTTTTTCATTTCATCTTCATTTCATTTTCTACATTCTTAATTTGCTTGATGCTCAAATGTTTTCACCAGTGTATTACAATCCCCCCCCCCCCCTACATTTATAGATTTCATTTCCATTATTAGATTTTTATCGAATTTTCAATTATTTCTCTTGTATTTTCCATTGTAATATATTTTGAAGTTAATTCCTTTGATTTTTGTTGGTCTTGACTGTTGACCAGTTATGAAAAGGTTGAGTTCCTGAAATATTATTGCACAATTTTACAACAAGCCTCAACGACAAAACTTTCTTGCTGATGAGTTCATAATAAGAACAAAACAATTCCCCAATAATCCAAACTGTGTTCTTTTTACACTTAACGTTTCGCGAATTGTTATTTTTGCATGTAGAACTCGTTTAAGCAACGTTCCTTGCATTTTATTGCATGATTTACATCAATAAAATATTTTTTTCAAATTTATGCTATGCCTATGTTCTTTTACGAACGTAAGGCGATTAAAATTTCTTTATTTAAGAATGACTACTTTCTAAAATCAACACCTTAACCGTAACATTTCGTCCACGTTGCGACACCGCTATTTTCAATCCGTAATGATTAATATTAATAAACGATCGATGTCAAAATTGATACGCGACCAGATAAAATCTAAAGTTTAATGTATGAAATCGCGGCCTACTCACACAATTAAAATACACCTAAGCTCACATAAAAAAATTATGGTACCATATGCTAATATCGAATATATAATACTTATCACAACTATATCGAAAATCCGGCCATGTTTATCACCGGCGCTCATTAATAACAATTACGAAACCAATTTAACCACCTCCGCGGGATTTGCGCGAAATTTACGAGTCCCCCGATTTATTTTTGTGGCCGGGGATCGGGGAGACATCGCCGACCGTTAATCAGGAATTTCGGCGTCGATTTTGAAACGCAACTCTCGGGCTGTCCCAAATTCTTTCGACCATAATAAAAACCACTTCGGAATTAACACACTTCTTTAAGTGTGGACGAAGACAAATTACCCAATCTTCAATAGGATTATGTTTTATGTCTTTTACCGTTCCGTTCGTGGAACGTTTTAGATTCTACACACTTAACGCGAACAGAATTCGATTTGCTTCATGGGAAATCGGAAAATTGCCCGTTTGCGGGCTAACGCGCGTTAAAACCGTTTGTCTGCGACGTCACACCTCACCCTTACATATCACAATAATAATAATAATAATAATAATAATAAAGTCGAAATGGTTGCGAAAATTTTGGGGATTAAAGAGAAAGTGAACGTACCTTTTCTAAAACGCCGCTGTAAGGCTGAATGTTGGGCGGTCCGAGTCGTGCGTTAATTTCTTTTTGGAGATCGGATACCTGTGCTTCCGTGTCATCGCCTGAACATGCACTGGGTGAACCCACCAATTCACACGGAGAGTCATCGGAAAATAACGTCTCGGTGCCACTATCCACCGTGGTAGCCATTATTACATATTTTAATCTGTAAAACGACATAAATTTTAATGAAAGCACCTTATTCATTGTCAGGGCAGTTTAATTTAGACGTTACGTCCGCTTACACTTCGACTATCTATAACGTGATTACGGTATAATTTATGTTTCAAATGTTTACACGGCTGCGTTTATGACGAATGCGTAAACTCCGTTCTAAGTTGTTTCTGATCAATTGCCTGACGTTGTGTTCACTGTTAATCATTACTCATTAAAAAATTATAATAAATAATAATGATTTAAATAAATACAAATTACTATATTGTTGTTCATCATGCATTAAAATGCAATGAATGTCAATTAAATAGGTTGTATGTGTAAAAAGAACATAGTTTGGAGTCTTTGATGATTGTATCGTTCATATCCAGAAGTCAGTAAGAGATACAAAACAATCTACAAAAATTACGCAGTGGCTAATTATTTTGTTACCAGTCACTTGAAATAACATATTTAAAAAAATACTTTGTAATAAAGAACAATATAAATTATTTAAATAAACAGAAATTAGTATATTTTTGTTAATCATGCATTAACATGCGATAAACATTAATTAAACAAGTTATATGTGCTGATGAAAGAACACAGTTTGAAGTCACCGTTCATATTAAGAAATCAGTAAGAGATACAAAAGAAATTCGACAAAAAATGTCAACGACTAAATATTTTGTTAACTCTTCCTTTGAAATAATAACGTATTTATCGAAAGGTTTTTTTATGCAATCAACTACATATTTTATTGGATTTTTTATTTTATTAATTACCCAGTT
Source organism: Geotrupes spiniger (assembly GCA_959613385.1). Lineage (NCBI taxonomy): Eukaryota > Metazoa > Arthropoda > Insecta > Coleoptera > Geotrupidae > Geotrupes > Geotrupes spiniger. Next base: position 14,152,839 of record OY390737.1, read on the forward strand.
ACTTCCTTTTTAATTTGCTTGACATTAGGACGTTTTCCCAAGTTTATAACAATTATAATAATTTATAAAAACTTGTTGTTAGTGTGGCATAATAAATAATCAGAACAGTTTGATTCGTTGTTATCTAAAATTATTATTCACTATTATTTACACTAGTTTCATTAATTAAGATGAAATAAGGACATTTTGTTTAATAATTAAATAATCACATAAATAGCGTTGTGTCTGTGTCGGTCGATCTCATGGAACCCATAATATAAAAGTAAATACTGTTCAGCTGTTCTATTGTTCAATAAAAGTCGACTCCCATAAATTTCGAATGAATATCAGCGAAATCAAAAAACATGCATAAAATATGCTAAAAATATACTAGTATGTTTTTTATTATCTCATTTCTTGCCCTTACTATTGCATCTATTTGAGTCATGTTTCCATTTCTATTTGGCCTTCGAAATGTTAACCCAAACAATTTTATTTTCCAATGTATTGAATCCTCACTTTATATTTTCGTGTACGTTGCCTGTTGCCTTTTCCTAGCACGTTCATTCAAATTCTTGTCTATTATCCCCATGGAAGGCGGATATTAGGTTTGGTTTGGTTTGTTCGGTTTGGGTTGTTTAAGTATACTGTACGTTGATGTATTTTTATAGTCTCGAATGTTTTTTTGCAAATCCTACGACGATGAAAGTACGACGAAGACCACTTCCCAATTTATCATATCCTTTTTGTCATCTGAAATGACGCGTTGAGGAGAATTGTCAGTCTACAACTTTAATAATTAATAATTGCTACGTTGTTTCTTGGGCGTTAGGATTATTATAAAGGCTCATCACAACAGAGTTATAACGTGTGACTCAGTACATCACAATTTGAACGATAAAAAATCGGAGATCTTGATAAGTAGTGCACGCGAAAAAACCATTTACAGGACCTGAACCCACATGTGCTATGATTCAATAAAGAATTCACACTGTCCACCACAGATTAATTGTGTCAAAAATTATTAAAGCACCGTATGTGCTTCGAAATCGAAAAAGAAACTCCACTGCACGTCCTATGTGACCATTCCAGCCAGGTGACTAAATCAACTAATCTCTGGGTAGCCCCATTCACGGGTCACAGGGAATCATATTATAGTAATGCACAGATTGATGCATTTCCTTCAACAGAGTTTAATAGTCTTAATTTTAAGATTTTACACGTTTGACTGTTGGGTGTGGTTTGGTTAGGTTGGTTTGGGTTGGGTTGGGTTGGGTTGGGTTGGGTTGAGTTGCGTTGTGTTGAGTTGGGTTGTGTTGTTTTGGGCTGTGTTGGGTTGGGTTGTATTAAGTTGGGTTAGATTGAATTGGGTTCGGCGAGCAACCTGTCGCAAAAATCCGGTGTAATAAATTTCATTCAGTGGGCTTAAAACATTTATGACATTTATGACCATTTATTACACAGTATTTAAAGATAATCATTATTGTGTCTAATTATATCCACACAAACGTCAGTAAATAAAAATTAGTTGCACTGTATTTTTGCACATTTGAAGCACTTGTCATTTACGTACACCAAATACACCAACAAGTTTCCTGTTCCTATGAGAGTTGGATTATTATATTAGGTTTAGATTTTCGAAATTCTATCCCCGCTAATTTTTAATATGACACGGATGTTGTGATCTCAGCCCCACAAACATAAATCTGTGCTGTGCATTATTTAATATATTTTAATAAAAAAAATTGCGCTGAGATACTGGAAGCATCTACGTGGAATATATGGTACCAGAAATAGTCATCCAGAGGAGCGCATAGATTAAGTTTGAACTTTCATGAACATGTCTTGGATACACATTTGTTTGAAAAAAAAATGTCCACCATCTAAGAAATATCTAGAAAATAATATAAATAAATAGTTTTATTGTTAATATAAGAGAAAATCTAACACCACTAAGTAGGGGCAATTTTTGGCACAAATGTGTAGATAAGTTTCACCGCATAACCTTAGAACGCATAATTTAGTCCATAAAGATGAACAATTGTGTGCATTGTAGCCGCATGTAATGTTAAAATTTAGGTTGTAAATATTAGTTCGAAATCAAATGATGGAAGTGCACAACAATTTAACGGCAAAGATTAATTAATTTTAATTTTGTAAAATAATAGCAATTTAAACTATTCTATTGATATTGAATAAAGGTTTAGGCGATTTAATTAGAAAAATATACAAATTTAAATTTAATGAAAATGTGTCTTAGTGACTGTCGTATAACTTAAATCAATTCGCGTGTATTATAAATATTATAGAATTTTTTTTATATATGAATTGAAAAATATTTGGTTGATATGCGAGGCTGTCAACCCATGAGAATTGAGATTATGTTGTAATCAGGTTTAGTTTTGCTCTTTATGGGAACGCACGTTAACTTTATTTCGTAGAATTTATAACCTTAATGTGAATCCTTTGACTTTACTCGTACTAAGCAGAAATATTTTTCACTGTAATCAAAATCGGTCTAAGCTGCGAACACATATGTATTTTAATCGATTCAAAAGTCATCAACTGGTTAATGAGTTGACAAGTAATTTTCGTCCACTGTGCCATGTTTCCTATCACTCTTTGTGGAATTAAAACTTTACCATAATTTTCATTTATTTGGCTTTTAAGTTTCGATTTCACTACATTATTTTCTTAATATTTAGCTTTCATTTGCATCGGAACAAAGGACACAATTTAGCAGAAAAATGGCAAATCTACTTAAAGAAAAATTATAAAATTTGCTAAAACTATCAAAAATCCAAAAACATCAAAATTGATAACATTAGAACATAGAACGCATGTTTAATTCAGACACTTCGTTGGGAGTAAAATTTTTTGATGAGATCAACCAAACACGTCGGTTGTGTCCGATTGTGGTTTATTATTTTGGATCGGCATTTTTCCATCGGAACTGCTGAAAATCGAACTTACAAAACCACATACATGTATCTTACATACTTGTATCTTTCATTGTATTGTGCTCTCCTCAGTTTTCTTTCTCTTTCCTGCGCGGCCACCTGCTTCCATCTTTCCATCATTTCCCTCTCCACTCCTTCTCCCTCCTCTATCCTCCTCTCTTTTCTCCGCTTTTCTGCAACTTCCTTAATATCATTTTCCCTATTCTCTGCTCTCACCATAGCCACATCCTTTCTTCATATCGCACTACCCTCCTTGCTGCCTCCACCGATATATTTTCCAATCCCGTTTCCTGCAGCACTATGTATTCTGGCGTAGATCTTTCAAGCTTTAGTGCCCTCTTCAACGCGCCCTGCCTCATTCTCTCCATCTTTCTCTCCTCTTTCACCCCCCCCCATACTTCGCCCCAAATATCAATATACTCCTCACACACACCTCCTACACTGTCATCCTTTCTCTAAACTTCCATTCTCCCTTACTCCACAACATCTTTACTAACCATTCTTCCGCCTTACTCGCCTTGTCGCATACATACTTAACGTGCTCCCCGTAGTTATTTCCATACTCCATCACGCATCCCAGATACATCCACACCTTCACCTCTCTTATTTCTCCACCCTTCCAATCTATTTTTACGTCCCTCCTCACCCCCCCCCCCCCCCTTCCTGAACACCATAATCTTTGTCTTTTCTATATTCATTTGTGATTCTCTTTTTCTCCAGATACTTTTCCATCCGCCCTGCCGCTCCCTTTAGCCCCTCCTCTGTCTCTGCCAATATTACAATATCATCCGCGTACGCGATCGACCAGATTCTTATATTTCCCACTCTTACTCCCCCCTCCTGTCCTTTCTTTAACACCTCTTCCATGTCCGATACATATAAATTAAATAACGCTGTACTTAACGGACAGCCCTGTCGTAATCCTCTTGTTGTCTTGAAAACCTCTGTTGTCCCTGATGCCGTCCTTACTTGGCCCCATGTCTCTTTGTATATTTTCATCTATTCGTTTGTTTTAGCAATTAAATGGAAGTGCAAGTACTTAATTAATAGTTTTAAAACTTGCATTTTACGTTAAATTAATAAGTTGGTAAATGATTGCCAAGAATTTAATTATTTAATAAAAAAAAAAAACAACAAATTCGGAAATTCTGAAATTATCGCAACCTAATTGGCGTTGGCCAATAGATGAAAATTGCTATTGGTTACTGTATTTGCTAGAATTTTGATATAAACACCAAACTACTTTTTTTATGTGTTTGGTGGGATATGCCAAAAAATTTCATTGCCCTATATGACCTTCTTTTCGTTTAAGTTTTGTAAATATTTCCCATTGTACCAATTGTTAATAATAAATGAAGACAAAGATAAAAAAAAGTAAACTATGAAGACATGAAATGAAAGATCAATTGACAGTGAAAAGAACCGATATTATCGCTTACTCGCATATACAACGTGTGAAAGTTTTTAGTCCAGTGACTTGCCATTTTCGGTAAGAATAACACAACGTGAAATGCACACCACGTCTTGCCATGGAAGGAAGATGTCCCCGCCTTTATTTGCGTTTCATACACCGGATGTTTACGACTTGAAACTTCTGATTTGCTGAATAAAGAGACAGCGTCGTGCACGTTCGAGAATAACGGCGACATGTACATGATCTGAGGAACTTATCCAGAATCTAATCTCCATTGTATCGCGACATATTATCAGATATAAGTACGATTTCGTGACATAACGGGTCCCGAGAGTCAGGGTCGACTCTTCTTTATTTTGCTCGCGTATTATATAAATAGCGAGTTCAAAAGGTTAATTAAGGCTGTCCCCCTTAGCCAGCAATATAACAGCAATATCGTAAATATAGAATTGTTCGCGGCGGATTTATATCGCGGCAATAAACGACAATAAGGTCCCCAACGGTGGACGTAATTTACGATTTGTGATGTACTGCGGCTCCTAATTGAAATGAACCTAACTGTACGCGAAAAAATCGTTAATTGTGTGTATATACGTTGGTTAATGTACCGTATAAGTGTGTTACCGATTTGTTATGTGGCGTTGAATGGCGCTTAATTTAAATTTATTTCGCACCGTCATCGATGCAAATATAAATGTCCGACGGACGTTTCGAGACCGTTTATTTAACAATTGCTTTTACTGTTGTTTATAATATCCAATCCAAGGTGTCAGGGCGGCGACGAGTTCTACATTCAATACTGGTTCCCTAGAAAACTGAGCAGTTATGGTCACATAAACGGCCAAGTTTACAAACTGCGAGAAAAAAAAAATAGTATTGACTATTCGAATGTAACGTCCTACACTTGAACACATCGGCAAGAGTAACCACACGTGACTTAGACTTTGATCATCGTCATCCGAACGGTTGTTTTTAGGCCTTCTCGGCTCCTTGGCGTCCTTTTTCCTCACCACATTATATATCTCTGTACATCTCTGCAGAATGTTGTAGTGGGGGCTGATGATTTCTCATCAATTTGTGATCATATCTTTTGGTCTTCTAACCGTCGTTAGGTCCCCTGGACCTACCTCTTCGATGGTCTTTCAGTTAATCTCTTTTCCATTTTGAATATCCAGATATTCTGTGGTTTGTGCGGTTCTGGCGTTTCCTGATGCGTTCAGCACTTTATTTTGAAGTATAAGTGAGTCAGCGCGGGCTTCAGAATGGTCTTGTGTAGGATCATTTTACTGTTTCTGTTGAAATGGCTGTTGTTGAAAAACGGTGCTAGTAAGGGTATGCTGGCTTTAATTTCTTTGCAGATTTTTTTCCGTTTGCCTCCTCCACATCATCTTGATGTCTAGAGTCACACAAAAGTACTTGACATCAGAGTTCCAGGGCAGCCTCCTTCCTTCAATCGAGTTGAAGTCGTCTGGATGAGAATACAAAATAAAAGTATATGTTGAAGAAGAAGCAAATGTGGGGAGAAGAACAAAGAGGGAACGGAAGATCTAGATTGACTTGACAAAAATTTTACAATATAAAAGGTTCTATGCTGTTGAGAACATTTTGATGTACTCTTCGATGAATTTATTTTAATTTCTTTTCATTTTTTATTTTGCACATCACTATCTTACTAACTCGATCACTGCCGAACATGGCAAGTTTTCACCGGTCGCGCGAAATCTGTCGCGGTAATTTACACCGTGCGCGCGTCCATTATCGCAAAATCCGCTAAAAACTCCGACACATTGTGCCGGACGAGTGCAAAATGCGAGACGAATCGGCACCAATGCGAAAAAAATGCGAGAACAGTTACGAAGGCGACGTAATAATTGCCCGTGAACCAAGGCGTTCACGAGGAATGTTTTTATTGGCGTTTGATAAAACGCCATCGTGACACTCGCTCGGCCTGCGAAAACCATCAACAGTGTATCCAATCCTCGCCGTCGTAATCGATTCAACTTGAGAGATACTTTGTGGGAAAACAGCGTCGTGGTAGCTTTGTACATCACGTGAACGTAGTTGGAAACAATTCTGCAAAGCATCTCATGAAAATAATTCGGGGTGGATTAGTTTAGTGCGCCACTGGTTTAGGGGTAAAAAGATTTTGATTGGCCTTTTAAATGCATAAATAAATATTTAAATTTTATTCCACTATTCACACAAAGAAAATGAGCAAGAAATACGAATACAAACAACTGCTACATGAAAGAAACTAATTTCGATATGTTATAAAAGTGCACGCGCAGATCACGTGACGATATTCCAATATCAATGTTAAAGAATTCCAGTCTACAATTTAATTCATCAAAGTCCTAAGCGGACAAAATAACGTTTGCAAATCTGTAGCAATGAAACTTCGGCGCAGAGTTTCATGGATACCATAAAAATGCACGCACGTATCACGTTAAACGACATACACTTGGTCGTTGTGTACAACGTGACCAATAAAAAAAATAACGATAACAATACCCTATAGCGACAGTTTTTTTTGTTACAGCCTTTCTCATTATTTAACAATTTTTCATCTAACTCCTTATCTATCATCAACGATACTTCAAAGACGTTCCTTTTAAATATTTCCATCGAACTCGAGTCGCACGTATTTCTTAGATTCCCATCTGGAAGAATCGCAACTAATCGATCGTTAACCTTAACGTGTGGGCAAATATTACGTTTCGCTATAGAAAACCGACACCGATGATATTAAAATTTAATTTGCGACACGCTGTTCTTTTATGTACGTAACGTTCGTAAAACGCGCTCGTTCCCCGACGCGCTTCCGCACTTTCACCGGTTCGACGACGAGCGTCTCCGCAAAATTGAAAAACGACTCGGGCGCGCGGAAACCGTTATCGGCCGGGCGCTGTGTGAAGCACAATAATAATGGTTATTATACAATTAATAACGAGCAAATAACCGGCAATTATTTTAAGGAAGGTTTGTGCAGATAATCGTTGACGTAGAAACGCAATTGAAGGAAATATAAACGAAGTAGTTATATACTTTGAACACTTTAAGTTAGTCAGTCGTTTACAACTATTGCATAAGTACAGTCGCAAAAAAGTTTCGTCGAGAATCTTGGAGCGTCGATACGTCATATGTGGTGATAAGACTTTTGCTCGCGACTGTACGTACGAACATTAAATTAAAATTGTTAGTTTTATGGCCGCGACTTATTATTTCAAACGATAAAAATCCGTATGTTTTTACTGCCCAGCATTTTTTCATAGCGGTTTTGTTTAATTGGCTACCGGGCATAAGGGGACATTGCGAAGCAAATTAAATATTGTGCGTTTCTTTTAAATTGAATTACGTACCGGGTGAGCATTCTGCACATGGTCACGTTTTACTTAATATAAATAAAATAAATTGGATTTGTAATTGGTTTTTCCATGGGTGTGTTGGATCTTGATTGAAATCATTTTTGTGTGCGGTGAAAAATAATATTAATTCTATAACCAATCTTTAATGACATAACGCAAAGAGTTTATCATCAATTTTAATGAAATAAGACTAATCGCACGATGAAAATACACGTTAAAAATAATTGCAAAAATTGGAAATAAGAAATTGTATAAAAAAGTTTAAATAAGCACCAATTACAACTACATAAATACACAAATAAAAATATATTAAAATAAACGAAAATGATACAATTGAACTTAAACCAACCCAGCCCAGACCAACCCAACCCAACCCAACCCAACCAAACCCAGCTCGATCCAACCCAAACCAAACCAACCCAACTGCGCAAAACCCAACCCAACCCAACCCAACCCAACTTGAAATTATAGCGATGAAAATAAATCAAAGCAACTATCGACTACAAATAAAATCAATCAAAACTGACTTAATAATAACTGACCTGGTTATTAGAATTTGTAACCAAATTATAATGAAAAAAATAATAAAATAAAGAAAAGGAAAAAAAACTATTCTTTTAAATGAAATAAAAGAATATTAGAATTAAAAACACTATTTCTTGTAACGAAAAACAACGCTTTACGCGTTATTCCTATTACGTCGTGCAGTTTCCACTCGCGTAAGGCATGGTCAGCTCGTATCAGACTCCAATAGCACTTTATTAATTAGTGCACAGGCACAATCAAAATATTAAGGAAGGAACAGCGCACATTTTGATATATGTAGATAACGTCTAAATTAAGTAAAAATAAAAAGTGCAAACTATGCAGTGGTGAAAGTTACAAAGACGAACTTTAAACCTCAGAACGCAAATGAATTTTCTCCGTTTCTTGTAAATTTCTCGACTCTCATCGACAAAATTCTCGATTTAATTCGTTCGTAAAAGTTTAATTCCATAATTCATTGTTGTATAGCAAAACTATTATTAATTTAGATTGACGTCACAGAGCTGATCCCAAAGGAACTACACCGAAGGTGATGTATGTAATAAAAATATATTCGCGAGATAAAACCATAATGAAGTTGATAATTTACTATACACTTAATGAAACAAAAGCATTTAATTACAAGAATTTATTGCATCAGGATACTGCATCGAAAGTAAATTGTAAAAATACAACAAAATGTCAATATGTTTCATATTTAAACTAAAAATGATAAAAATCGATCAAAATAAGAATGAGCGAATAATCAATAATGGATTACAAAAACAAAAGTAACTAAATCGATTAAAATTTTAAATTAAATTAAAATAATAGAAAAGAAATAATGAAATATTAAAAAGTAAAACAAAAGTATAATCTAGGATGAATTAATATTAAGACATATAACTATATTTGCACTAAAATCTGCCAAATCGTGCCAGTATGACTCACGACTGCAAACACCATCTATACCACGATTTACTCGCTGTAAGGAGGCAATTAATTTGTGTCTAAATGTCGTTAATTTACTTTGCAATTAAAATCTAGGAGCAAATCATGTGGAAATGAACCGGAATTCAAACGCGAAAATATGCAACAACAAAGAATGAAAACCTGAACGTACATGACATAGAAATAAAGCAAAAATCAACTGATGAATAAAATATATGGATAGAGAAATACGTCGAATATTTTGAGTTTTCGCTAAAATGGCATGACAAATAAATTCAAGTAAAAACAACACAAACAAATTAAAGTGTGAAAAAAATTGTAACGAAAATTGTAGCGATGATGTCATAAATAAAAATCGAAACAAACTTCTTGATTTTGTTCATCGATGATTTTGCCGCTTTGTCCTTTCTTATTGGTTTTTTGTCGTCGTATGTATATTTAGAACGTAAACTTTGTACGTCACATTTTATTTCAAAAATTTGTCGAAATCAACGATTCCATTTTGTATACTTTTAAATTGGTGTTACTCAACAAATTTATATTATGTTTCTGAGTTTTTAATAGGTATTGATTATAACATTTGGCTAGATTTTTCTCAGAACACTTTTTCATTCAGATTACATTTCATAAAATGTAATATACAGTTGTTTTTAATGACGTATGAAGTTATTAAAAAAAGCAATATGTTCTGTTCTGACAGCGACCTATGTTTGCAATATTTCGAATCCGGTAGCGTCAGCTTAAGCTTCAAATTAACTATTTAACTGTACCGTTCGAACTACGATTAATTACGAAGAAGAAATTTCTATACCGCTCCTGGCATTTTCTAAACCGGTACGGGGTCCTAGCAAAGCCGACGAGTGACGAATTTTTGATTTTCAAACCTTTTTTAATATTTGAAAATGTTGAAATGTTTTGGTGTTTTAGAGGACAAAGCAATTTGATGACTTGTTGAAAATACAAAAGAAATATTAAAATTGTGAAAAAGTAAAAAAAATGTGGAAATATTGTCTCAAGTACAAAAAATATATTTATTGTTAATTGAATTAGTAGAAAAAACATCAAAATGCAAATAAAGTCAAAATGTGAACATTGCCAATAGGTAAAACAAAAATGCCAAAATACTAAATTTATCTAAAGTCTAAATATAGAAAAATTTGCAAAATTGAGAAAATTTTTATTATTGCAATTGTAAAAATTTGCTTCACGTCAAAGATGTAACAAAGTTGCAAAAAGTATCAACATAATATTGTTTAAAATGCAAATATTCTTAAAAGAGTAAAAATTTGTCGAAATAGCTTTTTATGCCTAACAATCCTCATCGAAAAATGCATTTGTTGAATATTTTTTTGATTTTTGAAAATTTTGTAAAGTCATAAAAACTGTACCATTTTTTTGCACTTTTTCTACTTACACGTTTTAGATAGTTTTCACATTTCTTTTTGCAATTTTTTACAATATTTTTACATTTGTTATATTATTTGTATGTGTTAGACAAACAACATTTTTGACATTTGACATCGACAAAAATTGTATTAAAAATTAAAAAAAAATTATCTACCTATTTTCAAATTCACAATGAAGAGTCGTCACAAATACCAAAAACATGTGTCAAAAATTCAATAAAATTGTTATATATTAGATGTGTTATTTTGCAAGTTTGTGTTGGATTGGGTTTTGTTATGTTGGGTTCCTAGGAAAAATCCCTTTTAATTTCAATCTTTACCGACGTATTTTTACGAATTTTAAAAATTCAACAGAATTCCCAACATTTAATAAGTTTAATGAGTAATCATAATCACAATCAAAAATTCTTTAAAAATACAAAAACTAAACAGTAATAATAATTGTTAAAATCTGTTGGGTTGGGTTGGATTGTGTTGTGTTGAGTCAAGCTTTTATTTGCTGGTGGCTGGCAACGCAATATCGTGATTTCACGAACATAAAACTCGTTGATGGCCTGATGCAATGTTATGATGTAAATATAAATTACTGAATATAAAGTAATAAATGTAATAAACCTTGAAATGTCAAATTAAGTGCAATTTTCATAATTTTCAATATCAAAACATACACAGTTATAAATAAAAATGATCGTTAAATTCCTAAATAAGTTTATTGTTTTAAAAATCGAAAGAAGATAGGGAGTTTGTGTGAGTAGTTATGTCATCTAGACCCCAATACCCTCACACTCTTACTGCTACATAATCGCAGTGGTTTCTATCGACCGACTAATTCGGTACTGTTGCGATTACTTCGCAGCCTTCGGCAGCTTTGTTGAGAAAATAAATTTCAGCAAATGTATTAAGGTGGTGACAGCTCTCTGATCTCGTCAGACGACCACATATTCGTTGAAGGTGCGTCAAATAATGAGGGACAAAGAGTTTGTGTACGAGTACTAGGGAGACGTCCACTGCTACGTAATTACAGTGGTTTTCATTGACGGGTTGAAATTTATTTTGTATGTGTGGTGGTCTGACGAGGTCAGAGAGAGAACGAAACAGCCTGTCATAACTTTAATGCATTCGCTATTTTCAAGAAAGAAGATAGTTTTAATCTTGAAATTGTACTGGTTTTCACTTATTCGATATCCGACCATACCAATGGGAATTTCACTAGTATTTAATCAATAAAAATTTCGTATGGTAAACAAACAAGCATATCGTGGACAATAAGTAATTATACTGAATTGTCGTAATTCAAACAATTGTTGCATTTTATTGAAACTTTTCTAAATAAGGAAAAATGCAATCGTGTTATGGTCTTAATGTATCGTTTCGATGCTGATGGTGAAATTATGCAGATAATAACTTCTAGGATGAATTTAAATGTCACCCGATCGTCGATAATTGAAAAATTTAAATAAACATTTTCGTTTCGATTGTTATTTTATGCGGTTTTCTCGCAATGGAGGCGACCCGAGGACGCGAGAGCACTGAAATGTATAAATATCGTTATTGGTATAATAGGCGAGCTGAATTTATCGACGCGGCGAGTTTTGCATCTCGAACAGCAGCTCCGCCGCCGAGTAATTGCAGATATAAATTCGTGTCAACGAAGCATGTTCGTCGATTTCCTTGTAGAAACGCTCGTCCGTCGTCGCCGATCGCGGCGCTGCCAGAGGGGCCCGGGCTCTCTTCCGGGCGGAGAGGGCGCGGCTAATCCAGATATCGCCGACTAACGAGTGTTTCCCATACCGGAGTTCCGTATCTCCGCACGCCGTTATGTTGCGTTGTCACCTGTCAGCGACCACACCAAAGCCGTTTTACGATACCGGCAATTTATTGTTAACTCGTACCGGTTTTTGTTACGGCCAGTTGCTACATCGTAAAGTGTTTTTATTGCAATTATTTGATTCTGCGGCGATGCGAAGGCGGCTGCCCTCGCTTCATTGCGTCCCATTAATCTATATGCGGAATGTACACGGGTACTTACTCGCGTACACGAGCAAATTATGAGGCGGAGATTGAATCTCGGCGTTAACGTATTGGCTCCGTTTCAGGTGTTAAATTGGCATGTGGACGTCATATCGGATATGTCGGACTTAATTGAGAACGACGAAACACGCGTAGCGCTCGACGGCCGCCGCCGTCTATCCGAAGTTGAAATCGACACGAAACCCATAGACGAGCTTTGAAAATTGAATTTTTAGTCGTTATTATCTCGCTATATGTGATAATACGAGTATAAATCTCCATTTTTAATCGCCATGATTGATTAATCGTTAAAAGAGAACAACGACTCAATTAATTGGGAACGTAGAATAAAGCTTCCAAAACTCGAAGCCAAAAAGCCAAAGCCAAATGTTTATTAAAAATTTCACACTTACATAATATTTACAAACAATACTACATATCACACAGAAATAAAACAACTTACACCTACGAAAACGACGCTTATTAAGTACATTTCACTTACAACTAACATTTAAAAACATATATGGTGCTTCCTTCGACGAGGTCAAAGGTTTTGTTTTCAGTCCATCCGTTGCGTCTAATATAGTCTAGTCGACGGGAAACTTTCAAAAACCCGCCCTGTACGTCTTGTTTTTTTTTGGTCTGGTTGCGTGGTTGTTCGTGCGTTAATCAGTTCTGTCTTCGTTGTACAAGTCCAACGTTTCGTATGGTAGTTTGTGCGCGTGTCTTGGTAAATGTCTTTGTTGTGTAATTGTACGTATTAGTACGTTGTGATGATCGGCGGTCCGCCGGTAAAAGCGGTCCGCCAACATCGTCATGTATGGTACGATCATGTCCACGTCCGCTTGGTCGTGTAAGTCACGTATACGTATATATCGGTCAGTGCCCAGGGCGAACCTAAGACACTTATTCTGTGTCACCTGCAATTTCTTCAGGTTCGTTACTGATGATCCGAAAAATACAGGTGACGCGTATGTCATCGTCGGTCTTATAATTGTTTTGTAGAGTAGTAGTTTGTTTTCAGTTGTGAGTCTGCTGCCCTTGAAGACCAACGCGTATATGGTCTTTAGGGCGGCGTGTCCGAGTCGGTTCGCTTCTGTAATATGTGCACCAAATGTCGTTTTTGTGTCTAGTGTTACTCCTAGGTATTTCACTGTCGTTTTGATCGGTATCGCAATACCGTTAATCCTTGTCGGATTCGGTATTGTATACCGCCTGTATCGTCGCGTGAATGTGATCGTCTCACATTTAGTTGGGTTTATAGTAAGTTTCCAGTCGGAGTAATATTGTTCGAGTCCCCTCATGTGATTGTCGATGTTCGCGTGTGCTATGATTTCTGAGGATGAGACTGAATATATGGCCGTGTCGTCTGCGAATAAGGCGATTGATGTGTCATCGTGCGTCGGCATGTCGTTAATGTATAATGAGAACAGTTGCGGCCCAAGGATGGATCCCCGGGGCACTCCTGCTCTTATGATATGGGGCGCTGACATGATATGATCGAGTTTTGTCTGAAATTGTCTGTCATTCAGGTATGAATAGATCAGTCTGATTAGTGATAATGGTAGTCCGTACGTAATTAGTTTGTAGATAAGTCCGTCTATCCATACCCTGTCAAATGCTTTGTGCAAGTCAAGTAATGTCATTGCCACAACTTGTTTCCGATTAAAAGCCGTACGTATGTCCGCTACAAGTCTTGCCACTTGCTGTATGGTGTCGTGTCCGGATCGGAACCCAAATTGCTCGTTTCGTAAGAGATCACGCCCTTCGACGTAATCCCTCAGTCGATCGTTGATTACTGTTTCTGTCACCTTCGATATCGTACTGAGGAGGCTAATTGGTCGGTAGCTGTCAGGGTTTGTCGCGTGGCTTTCCTGGCTTAGGAATAGGAATAACTACACCATTTTTCCAGTGGCTTGAAAAATGCTGCAGGGTTAGAATGGCGTTGGCGATATGCGTCAGTTGAACGAGGGCTTTCCGGGAGAGGTTTCGAAGGATTTTGTTTTGAATATTATCTAGTCCCGGGGCTTTTAGCGGTCCTTGCTTTTTAATTATTTTGTAGATTTCCCGGGGAGTTGCCATTTTAATGGACTCCCCGTCGTCGTTGCCGTTTCTGTCAATCGAGCCGCTCATAGCTATCCTGACAGATTCGACTATGTCCGCTTGTTCATCAGTCAGTTCGTTTAGTCCGACGTCATGTATTTGTTCAAAGATCGAAGCAAGGATTTCCGCTTTTCCCTCGTTTGTCATTTCCGTCGTCCCTCCATGCACTAATGGCGGCACTGGCTGGAATTTCTTCCGCAACCGTGCCGCCATGCGCCAGAGGGATCCGTCGCTGGCGGTCAGTTGTGTTAGTTTTCGTGTCCACGTATCGTTTCTGTGAGTTCAAATTTTGTTTCGTATATATCTCGTCAGTTCGTTTGTCCTTAGTCTGTCCGCGTCTAGTTTCGTCCTTTTCCGCTGTCTGTTTCGGTCCTTAATGTCTTGCAGGATATGCGCGGGAAGCATGTCAGGTTTTTGTGGGTCAATCGTTCGGTTTTTAATCGAACGATTGCGTGCGTGCGTTATAGCCTCCGTCAGTAAGGTGACAGCGTCCTCAAGTTTACCCGGCGGTCCAATGTGTCTCGGAACAACGGCCAGTTCGCACTGCGATGCAAGCAAGCATGCACAAGCGGTGCATACAAAAGTTACTTCATTATTGAAACACCAGATAAAATGCACGTTGCCTTTACCTCATTCTCAGATCCATTTATTTTCACTGGCACGTATCGAGCGAACTAGGGTTGTCAGTCGCGAAATTAAAATGAAATTATTTATGGGCATATGTACCATTACGTTCATAAGTGTTGTGGTAGGATGATAAAATCTGTACAGTTTGAACAATCCACATTTTCTAGATCATTTTCACGTTTCTTTATTCATTGTTGCATCCCAATACATCTTTATCCATTGAGTAACAATTTAATATGGAAATCTAACTCGAAAATAAAATCGAAATTCAACTCGAAATCCTCCAAATATAAATTCAAAGCGAAATCCACATCGAAAATCAAATCTAAATCGAATTCCAAATCTAAATCCAAATCGAAGATCAAATCGAAATCGCAATTAATACAAATCGAAAATAAAATCGAAATCGAAATCGTAATGCAAATCGAAATCTTCACATCTAAATTCAAATTCGAGATCAAACTCAAAGTAAAATCCAAATTGAAAACCAGCCCAGCCCAATCTAACCCGAGCCTACCCAACCCAACTAGAAAATCCAATCGAAATAAATAGGAACATAGAGGAAGATATGGTAAACGGCCCATACACGATCTGTAGAAAGAGTTGTTAAAGTAGTAACTGCAGCTTATGGGCCAAAATCCAAGGATGGTTTTATATACTTGTGCATTGGTTTAACACTAAAGTTGTTAACCTAACATGTGCAAAATAAAATATTTATATTTATTATTACAATATTTATATTTATTATTAGGTTTAAACATAGTATATTAATACCAAGTGTTTTTTTTTAACTTTTAGTACTAGAACTAATCGAAAAACGATGTCTAGTTTCCCATAACTTAACATCTAAAGAGTTAACATTCAATTGAAATAGAAAGATGGGGACCAAAATAATTGCTATAGAATCATTCTAGATTAAGAGACAACAACGTCCTTGCACTAGGTCCACAAACAAAATTAAAATCTCAAATCTGCTTCCACAGAGTTATTTTCTTATCTTATCTTATCTTTGCTTATCCGTCGAAGTGTTCACTGCAAATATGTATTATTAAGTTCAATTTTTTATAATCAATAAATAAGGTCTGCATATTTTTCGCACAACGTCATATTTTAATAAATTGCAACCCAGAGAGGGTTTTAGATTTTCAAATTTTTTCACATGAAATTTACTGATCGTCTTCAATTTATTTGATTGATATTCTTTTTGTTATTTTTTATTTGGTCGCATAATTATTTAATGTTTATGGAATTTGTCTCGAAAAGGAAAATGAAAATATTCCTCAAAATTGGAACCATTTTTCCTTAACGTTTTATATTTCATGTCGCCCTGGACCCCACAAAAACTGTGTATGTTCAACTTTGTTGAAGTATATGATTTTTTATTTATTACAAAAAATCAACATGTTCAAAAAGTGCAGTTGGAAGTGCAACACGATTCGCAATTTATAAGAAATAACCATCAACAAGGTTATTGTTATTTATTTAACAAGTCGCGTGGAATAAAATTCAAATCGAAACCCAACCCAAATCAACCCGGCTCTACCCAACCCAATCCAACTAGAAAATCAAATCGAAATCGAAATTCAAATCGAAGCCCAATCTAACCCGACCCAACCCGACACTACCCCACCCAACCCAACCTACCTAGAAAATCAACTTGAAATCCAAATCAGAATTCAAATTGAAAAACAAATCGAAATCGAAATTGTAATACAAATCGAAAACCAAATCGAAATCTAAATTAAATTCAGGTCGACATGTAAATTCAAATCGAAGTTCAGATCTAAATTCAAAGTGAATTTCAAATCGAAATCCAACCCAACCCGACCTTACCCAACTCAACACAACCCATTAGAAAATCAAATCGAAATCGAAATTCTAATCGGAAGCCAACCCGACCCAACCGAACCCGAACCTACCTAACCCAACCTACCTACAAAATCACAATTGACAAGTAAAAAGATTATGATGATAAGAAATAAATTAAATTCAGGTCGCCATGTAAATTCAAATCGAAGTTTAAATGTAAATTCAGAGTGAAATTCAAATTGAAATCCAACCCAACCCGATCCTACCCAACTCGACCCAACCCACTAGAAAATCAAATCGAAAGCCAACCCAAACCAACCCGGTCCTACCCAATCCAACCTATCTAGAAAATCATATCGAAATCGAAATTCAAATCGAAACCCAATCCGACCCAACTCAACCCAACCTAACTAGTGAATCAAACAAAAATCGAAATCGTAACCGTAATCCAAATCAAGAACCAAATCGAAATGTAAATTAAATTCCAATCAACGAAATTTATATCAAAATCTAAGTTCAATGCGAAATCCAAACGGAAGCCAACTCGAATTATAAATTAAATTTAAATCTACATTTAGATGTCGATTGGGTTGAGTTGGGTTTCGATTTGGATTTAACTTTTATCGAAATCGAAATCCAAATCAAACCAGAAAGGCAAAGTAAAATCGAAATCCAACCCTAAAATAAAATCGAAATAAAAATCCAATTCGAAATTCACCTCCTAATCAAAATCGAAATCCGAATGAAAACGCAAAAATTAAAATTCAAAACCAAATCAAAATCTAAATCTAAATCAACGTGTACCAAACCACAAATAATGGAAAACGTGAAACAAGATCAAACATGCAGACGACGAACGTAATAAACTGACAAATAAAAAGAATATGTGTAAATTGTGACAAACAACTAAAATATATAAAAACAAATAAAAAAAATAAAAAATATATGCAAAAGAAAATTAGAATTGAAATAAGTGGGCAAATCAAATTGAAATCCAAATCTAAATTCAAATTGGAATCCAAATCGAAACCCAACCCAACCCAACTAAATCTGACCTCGAAATTAAATCTAAATCCAAACCCAATTGAACCCAACCCAACTCGAAAATCAAAACACAATCAAAATGTCGAAGCTCGAACTCGAAAATAAAATCGAAATCGAAATCGAAATCCAACTCGAAAATCAAATCGAAATTCCACCGGAAAGTCAAACCGAAATAAAATTCCATATCTACCTCTTAATCAAAATCTAAATGAAAATGCAACCTTAAACTCAAAACCAATTCAAAATGTAAATCTAAATCAACTAGTACCACACCATAGACAAAAACATAAAAAGAATTGTATCAGACAACTAAAATATAACAAAACAACTCTAAAAAAGAATACTAGAGAAAATAAGAATTGAAATAAACAAGAAATGAAAAAATATAAATGAAAAGATAAGAGATGGAAAAATAGTAGAAAATTTAGTAATAAAAACAGTTGGCGTAGTGGCCAAGTAGCCAAGTTGAATTTTATTTCATATGTAAAGTTTACGATGATTCGCCGTTTTCAACATTTCCTATAAGGGATTAGTGAAGACGTCAATTTTCAACGTCTTCCCCAATCCCTATATATAGTAGGGATTGGGGAAATGTTGAAGTGGTTTATCTGTATGTGATCGAAATGAAAAAAATAATAGTAACAATTCCAAAAAAATGAAAAATAGAAAAATATAAAAAAAAATAATTGGCGATCAGCCAATATTGAACTTTAGTGGATATTAAATAACTTTAGCACCAAATGCCTTTTAATTATTACATTACGACGACTATTTTTATCCCCTTTCGTTTATTTCCATTAGTACAAATAAATTAAAAAAAAAAATCCTCGCGTAGCTTTCATAACAATGGAGTTTCACCTTGATACGAAATGCTCATTCATGCATTTATAAATGTAAAATTATTTATCTTATCTGATAGCTATATTCCACCAAGCAAATATAGTTATTTTAACTTCAGGAAACCTTTGTTCTTAAAATGCACCCATAATTGCTTTCGAATAAATTATGAAAATAAATATCGCTTAGGGGGAGTGTTTTAGTGTTAAATACTTATGCCTTGAACAAAAATTGCTCCACAAAGTTAAGTGGGTTGGGTTGGGTATCAAATTAAATAAATTATGTATAACTTAAGGTATTTTGATGAATATAATTAACGTTTTAATGGAATTAAAATAAATTGAAAAGTAGTGTAAATTGCAATAGGGAACATAAGTCAATTTGTGTAAATGAAACAATGGAATCAAATAATGTTTTTTAGAAAGTCTGTGGAATATTTTTTTTTCAAAAATCACTTAATATAAAATTTTAATTTTAAAAATCGAAATTGCAGGGATCAGCTTTTTTCTTGATTTTTTATGCAACAAAACTGGAGATTTGAAAACAAAAATAGTACCCTGTGAGCGCTCTACCGTCCAAACGGCTAAACACGCAAAGTGTTCTTATACTTAGTTATAGTACATTTTTCGAAAAAACTTTTCAAATAAAAGTTGTTTAAAATATCATAAAGTATCTTTTACTTTTGTAAGAATACTTTTTTCGATAACATGTACCGTTTTCGAGATATGGAGAATGTGATAAGAGTAAACCATCACCATCACCGGTTGAGAGATTGCTTTCAATATAGGAAGTTTTCTTCTATGCTGTACACAAATTTTAAGTTTAAAGTTTCATAGCAGGTTATATAGCAGGAAAGAAAACGTCCTATTTTGAAAGCAATAGCTCAACCGGAAGTGATGGTTTACTTCACTTTTTCGATATCGTGTGCCTGTGAGTGAGTGTCTATGCGCGCTCTAGCGTCCAAACGATTATAGCTGGAGCTATGAAACTTTAAACTTAAGATTTGTATACAACAAGGCGGAAAACGTCCAATTTTGAAAGCAATATCTCTACCGGAAGTGATGGTACGAGATATCGAAAAAATATTTTTGTAAAAGGTAAAGGTATTAAAATTATAAACAACTTTTATTTGAAACGAAAAATGGAATATATCTAAGTATAAGATTGAAGATTTTTATTTGATTATTCCAACGCTTTACGCAGTGGGAGCTCAACGATCGCCTAATTTCTCAAATTCATTTACCAAATTATTATTTAGATACCCCTCCTTTCGAACGTCCACGTCTTGTTCGTTTAGCAAGATTTGTCATCGTTTACGAAACCAGATGGCTGGAACATACAGGGCATTAATTGCAATTAGGAGATAACTGCGCACGTCGCAATGAGCAACTTAATTTGACATAAATCACGCGTAATAAGCGAAAACTTCCTATAACAATAAATCAAAGACGACGAAAAAAGCGCAGGAATTAATAACGTGTCTTCCTTAATAAACGTCCGCGAGCGCAGCAATCTTCACAAAACGTGAACGTTGCGTAGGCCAGCGTCCGAGTTGATTATCCTCTTCGTTAATTGTGGCCACAAAGCTGCGGCCGAATGTGGGTCACATTATTTAGCGTGCCTTACGAGCGGTGCTCCTTTTTTCGAGATTTACGACACGTCGGGGCGGAAAGGACACAATTAGAGCGTAAAATTTCTTTTGTGCGGCGTTAAAATGGTAAAATGCGTCACTAATAACACCTACTTTGTCTCGCGAGGAAATGCGGCGCAAAAAAAGCGTGTATGTAAATCGCCCGTGTCTTGTAATCGTGTGCAGCGAAGGGTTTAGCACGCATGCAAATACGTTGATATCAGGCTAAGGGGCTAAATGACTTTGTTGCTGCTTTCGACGATGTTTAAATAATTCAAAACATAAAATAATAAAAAAAATGCACACGATATTGTTAAACATGTGCAAACGTCGACGTTAATTGTCTAAGAAAATATCTGAAACGTCGAGATTTATTTGTTCAACTAATCATTGTTAAATGTTTAAGAAATAATCCTGCAAGACGTGCAAACGCCAAGATTAATTATTTAAGTAAATTTTGTTAAAAATGAGCAAACGTGGACGTTAATTCTTCATGAAAGTGTTATTAAAGATCTGAAAACGCGAGGTTAATTGATTTCAGTATGTGTTGATAAAAATGTGTAAAAGTTCAGGTTAATTGTTTAAGAAATAATTGCACAAGACAATGTTGTTAAATAAACAACAAATAAACAAATCGACGTGATATGAAGTCTCTATGTTGATGGAAGATACACAGTAAGTAGTCACTATTAGAGACGTAAAATACAGGGTGCTTTCCGCACCCTAGCTTCGGCGCTCTTCGAATCGTCCCTACATCTACTGTGTTCTTCACCAGTGGTCATAGCGTAGAAGCCAACAAATTGGAATCAATTAAGCCCCACGAAACATAGATATAAAAATATATCACTAAAGATTGAAATTTAAAGAGGTAAGCAACATGGACGATAGGGCAGTAAGCGGTGATTGATCGATGTAAATTAACATTTAACATTAACCTATTTTTTGGGAACAAAAACCGAATTAAAAGGTCAACTTAAAAAGAACCACATAACATGGTGAAAAAAAACGGAGAGGGATGAAGCAATTTAGAGAACATAAGTGATTAAGATTTAAAGAAACACCAGAACCGCAGAGGAATAGCAGACCCCCATATACGGTGGCTGTGGTACCTCCTATATGACTGTGGGAGTGTGATGACAAAGGAACTAACTTCCTGAAACACAGAGAATTAAAGAGCAAAATGCCTTTAATAAGATTCTGGAATTCGTAGAGAATTACCGAACTAGCAAAATGGCATAGTTGAACATACCAAGGGACACCATAGGCCGGGAATATTAGCAACGTAATAAAATTCACAGGACAACCTGCCCTGGGTTAACACAAAATAAAATGCTTTTCGCACCCTACGTTTGGTGCTCTTAGGGTCGTGTCTGTGTGTACTGTATCTTAGACTGGCGATCGTAGGTTGTTTTCCTATGACGTGTAGCCCAAACCGACATAACAACACCCAAACCAATACGAATTGCAGAAAAACTTTATTTTATTGAATGGTTTTTTAATTTTGAACAATGTTGACAATTTATGTAATCATTCTGATTATATTTAAGACTCCTAACATTTTTACCAATTTTTAGAATATTTTTCTTAATTTAACAAGTTTTGGTCATTATTTAATTTTTAGTGGTGTTTTTATTATTATTATTATTAACGATTTTTACAATTTTTATGTTTTTAACAATTATTATATTTTTGTGTATTTCATGATTTATTGATTTTTTTACGATTTGTCTAATTTCTTGCAATTTTTACTGCCTGCCAATTTACTTTTTATAAGTTTTATCTTTTATGTTTTTTGGAGCTTGTTACAATACTTACTCAAATATTTTGGATTTTTTGACAATTTTTAGTGTAATAATTTTTTTGTTAATTATCTTTTATTATTTTCCCGAGTTTTGACGATGCTTATAATTTCTGACAACTTTCACGATCGTTTCTGCAATTTACGGTTTTTACTAAATTTTTCCATTTATATTTTTCGTAATTCTTAATTTTTTTCAACACTTTTCACGTTTCTTTTATTATTATTAGTATTTTTAGTGATTTTTACGATGTTTACCTGTTTTCGTGGATGTTTTTACAATTTTTTATTTACATTTTAAGAATTTTTTCAATTTCTACAAATGTTGCCCCTTTTTGTAACCTTTAATAATGATTTTTATATATTTTTAAGAATGATTATGTTTTTGTGGATTTTATTATTTATTGAATTTTTTACGATGCATATGATTTCTTGCAAATTTTACTGGCTGACGATTTCTATGAAATTCACAATTTGAAAAATTTTACTTTCCAAAATATTTTGATTTTTTTAATGTTTTTGAAGATTGTTAGCATTTTTTAGTACATGTACAAAATTTTATGATTTTAGTAGGGTGGATACCTTTTTTAAATGATTTTTTATAATTATTGTGACTTTAACGATTTTTTTAATTTCTGACAACTTTCACAATTTTTAAAATTTTTATCAATGTCAACACCATTTGCCACTTTATGAAATCTTATTACGATTTATGACAATTTTCACGATTTTTCATAATTTGCATAACATACATATTATTGGAATAGCATTTTACAATTTTAACATTTTTTAATTATTTTTGACGATTTTAGTAAGTATTGCAGTTTTTAATGAATCATTTGTGCAATTATAATGCTTGTTACTAAGTGTTTTCATTTTTTGCACAATTTTTTACGTTTTTTATTTATTGCCATTTTTGTGGATTTTTTAATTTACACTTTGAGAACAATTTCAGCAAATTTTGCCCCTTTTTACCACCTTCTATAATGATTTTAATACTTTGATTTTAAATTTTTACAATTTATCAAGTTTGAAACTATTTTTATGAATGTTTATAATTATTCACGATTTTTATTTTGTAAGCAATTATTACATTTTTTGTGTATTTTATGATCTATCGACTTTTTACGATTTGTATGATTTCTTGCAATTTTTACTGGCTGCTAATATCTATGAAATTTACGTCTTGAAAAATTTTATTTCATAAGATTTTTTTATATTAAACTCTTTGGGGTTTTTGCAGATTGTTACAATTTTTTACAAGTTTCAAACAGTTTGCGATTTTTGACGATTTTACTTACATACTTTTGTTAATTATTTTTTATCGATTATTAGCGATTTTAATAATTTTAATAAGTATTGTAGTTTTAGACAATCATTTGTGCAATTTATAATTTTTCCTTTTACATTTTTAAGTTCTTTTTTATTTATTACTATCATTTTTGGTGATTTTCACGATGTTTGACTATTTTTGTGATTTTTGCAAGTTTTCATTTACACTAAGAATCTTTACAATTCCAGCCCCTTTTACGACCTGCAACAATGATTTTAATATTTTTTACAATTTTTACTATTTAACAAGTCTGAAACATTTTTTTTTTATTTTTTTAATTATTCACGATTCATGTAAGGTTTTTGAAGTGTTGCAATTTTTGCGCTTTTTGACGATTTTAGTATTCTAAATGAATTTTGTCAGTTATTTTTTATAATTTTTGGAAATTTTCACGATTTTTTTTAATTGTTAGCAATGTTAATTATGAAATCTTATTATGATTATTATGATTTTCACGGTGTTTCATAATTTTTATTATTGGGAGAATGTTTTACAATTTTTATGATGTTTCGCCATTTTTGGCCATATATAGTATTTCACTTTTTAATCACTTGCGCAATTTATATAACTTTTTACAAAAGTTTTCGTTTCAATTTTTCATAATTTACGATACTTCATGATTTTAAACCATTTTTAATTTTTTTTATAATTCTTACCATTGTTACCAAAAAATGGTTGACATAAATGTCCGATGGGAGCTGCGACAATCATTTCAAAATCGACCAAGGTAATTTTTGATATCAGTACAATTTTTAAGAATTTTTGACAATTTTCTTTTTAATTTCCATGTTTACGATTTTCACAATTTCTCCACAAGTTTTATCAGTTGTATCATTTTTTTCATAAATTTTAATGATTTTAAACGATTAATAAATTTTGACAAGTTTGCAATTTCAACAATACTTGTGAGAATGTTTGACAATTGTTGACGATTTTTGTATTTTTTGCAATTTTCAATTTATTTTATTTTATTTTTGTTCCTCACACATGGCAACAAAAAACTGGTGGAGGACAATACTCCAAATGGGTAGTAGACAATCGATTTAAAGAAAGGATTTCGATTAAATATTAAAAGAAATTGTAGTAAAGAGACTTGTTTGTAGATGAGGGTTTGCCGTCGGTTATAAAACGATGAATAAACTGGAGCGGAAGCCCACCATGGCTTCCGTTCCAGTCAAAGGTACATAAAATGGGCTAACGCAGATGTCCACCTTGGTTCAGGTTAGGTTTTGTCGATTGGAATTTTTAAAGTTAGTGAAAGACCCAACTAAATCGAATCTAATCCAAGCAACCAGTTCAAGAAAATCCAAAACTTCGTGCAATTTAATTTGGATGAAATCACGTTGTGACGGGGATGGAGATTTTCAAAAATGTCAACAGAACCAAAACGATGAATTTTCCAAAGAAGAACAAAAATCAAATCGAAATGAACCCAAACCATAATATCAAGGGAATGGAAAGCGTGGTACTATTCAACTTAGATTTATTTATTGGTAACAAGCATTGGAATTTGCAATTGCATCAATTGGATTCAGATTCCACTAGTGGGGGTTAATTGAAAGATTGGTTTAGTTTAATTTGAATTATTTCCCTGTTTGCCATTTTGATTCGGGCCTATAGGATGACGAAGTTTGGAATTGCCAAAGATGCCCAAATTAACAAATCCAAAGACCAAGCAAATACAATCGAACCCAACCCAATTCTAAAGATAATTCAAAGGTTGCGAGGTTAGTTAATTCTATAATTTTCTCGATAAAAATCAAGCCATCCAGAAGAGACCAACACAAACTAATACAATCCAAACCAAAGTCACTAATTCAAGAAAATTCAAAGTAAAATTTATTTCAGATTAAGACAATTAATTTTCATTTCCCATTGGCGAACATTGGAACCATCACAGATACCAAGAAGAAACAAATCCAAAGATGAACCAAATCTAATCGAAACCAACACAAGCCACCGGTTTGAGAAAATTCTAAGCTCGGTGCAGTTTAGTTAATATTAGTTGTGACGTTTGAAGTTTTTTTTTAATTTTAGCAAATTTTGCACTTTCTTTTTTATAATTATTATTATATATTTTTACCTTTTTTCACAATTTCTTCCCATTTTGCAAATTTTAACAAATTAATGGTTTGAATTGGGCATTTTTGACATTTTTAAATTATCTTAAGTTTTTTAAACGTCACGATTTCTATTTTTTATTAATTGATATGATTTATTATGAAATATAATTATTCGACGTTTTTTACAATTTTTTGCATTTTTTAACTATTTACAATTAATCAACACAATAACAATATTTTCCTACTGACGTCAGAATATAAAGTTCAGCGGATGTATCAGGTGACGACAGCTGTTTCGTCCTTTAAGACTCATCGTATCATCAGCGACACATCCGCTGACGTGCATGTAACCAAGCAAACATGAATTACGAGGAATTTGTGTGAGTTTACTAACACCATCTAGACGTCAATACCCTCAAGCTGCGATGTGATCACCGACGTCTACTTTGATCGACTAAGTCGGTACTGTCCAGACTTGTAACGGCTTCGCAGCCATCGCCATGCAAAACCCATTTTGAAAACAAATTACTAGCCACGACCAGTAGTTACAAACCTCGACAGTACTGATTTCTATGATTATATATCAGCACTACAGTGGGTGTGTTGCCGTTTAGATGACACTAGTACACTCGCACAAACTCTTCGTACTAATCTCTGGTTTATTTAAGATGTAATTCTGAAAACATTTAAGATATTTGCATCATTGGTTAATTGAAATTATTTTTTAGATGGTTTTATTCTAGACAAACAGCACCCACACTAAAAAATAATTGACCATTATTTGCCAATTAAGAAAAAATAAATTATTTTTAGCTTATGTCCATTCAGAATTTCTGAGTAAACAATCCGGAAAATATAATAAAATCAGTTTTTTTTTGTACACGATATAAACAAATTCATTAATCACATCTTTAATACCCGTTAACATAATATATTTATTCGGACAAGCATTCTCAAGTCACTTTATGTAACACCGACTACTACGACATGAAAACAAGAACGAAAAAAAAAATGTTATTTTCGCGTTGATCGATTTTCATTAGTGATTTCCACGCCGATTTATTTTCTAATTTAATTTTTCTGCAATCGAATTTCAGTTCAGTTTCAGTTTCTTCAACATTCTTCGGATGTTGGATAGAACAAAAAGTTTGTAGGCAATAAAACGCGGTAGCAATTAGTATTTTTATGGCGATTTTTTGCCTGCTCGATACAAGGTCTTTGACACACACGTTATTAACGAGAAAAAATACACCGTAAAATGCATAAAACTCCGTCCAGGTGCAGGCGACTGCGATCGATCCTTTCTCCAATACCGAGAACTGATAAAAATAAATTGCACAAAATTAGCATTATTATCCTATTAGCGGACATAGTTCAGCCGCTCGAAATGTGATTTAATGTCTAATAACCGCGCAACCGCGAACATTCAACAATACGGAGTAATTAACACGGAACATTTTGCACCGTGGCTTCATAAACCAACAAGAAATGCAGCAACTAATTGGGGCGCGAGTCGAAAAATATCTTTTTTACGCGATTTCCAATTAATATGCACAGTAAGAATAGGTGCATTTATTTAACGTTTAAGCACACAAAAGTTTATGATTAAAATCTTTGGGATAAGATTCATAATTTGACTTGGACTTGACCGATGGAAACCCATTCGATGTTACTGCGACCTGTAAATTAAATTGGCAATGAATTCTGGCGTAGTTATACTTAATAAAAAATATAAAGTGTAATTTGTAGTGATGTGTTACAGCCACACAAAAACTGGGTTTAATGCTCTCGGAGATTACCGCCTCGGGTGGACCATTTGCAAGACAATATATTTTCGCCGCCTATAAAACGCTCACTGCTTGTTAGAGTGCGCGGGGTTTTTTTGCCTTTTTCGTTTCGGCATTAAAAAGGTCGCCATAAATAACCAGCCAGTGTTATTTCCAGTTATAAAAATATAATTACAAGGAGAATGTTACTCAGGAGATATCGGCGGATGTTGGGCCCAAATTGCGAAAATCAATTCCGAGTCGAATTAACGACGCGGCTCCTTAATTGCCGCGTTCTTTTAACGACGCATTGTATCGGCGCGCGATTTAATTTATCGGCGGACGGCGCGAGGAGCAGCGACCAGCGCCGTTTTGTGTAAGCGAGCGTGCCTTTAATTTTTACTACTGTATTCGATCTGATAACGCGAACGCGACAGAACAAAGCTGATAAGCTTGATTAAGGATTTTAATCGGATTCGCGGAGTTCTATATTTGGATTTGCTCGGCTTTTTAAAGCCCCTTCGATGATATCGCACGTTGTTTAAACTATGCCAGACAGTTCAAGGAGATGAGGCTGCTCAAAGCAGCTCGTTTAAGGAGTAGGACGTCGCAAAAAAGCTCGCCACTTGTACGGAAAATAAACGAAGTTTTTAGTACAAATACGCAAATGTTTTAACGATATAACGTTCTAAAATATATTTTTTAGCTAATTAAGAAGATCTTCACTATGCAATTAATTTCAAGTGAACAAAAAATCTTTCGTGATATAAATTTCATATTTATTTTAATATTAAATTAGTTCACCAAATATTTAATACTGAGCATATTTCAACTAAATCCAACATAACCAAATCCGATCCGACCCAACCCAACCCAACCCAACCCAACCCAACCCAATGTAGATTAATTATTATCAAATTGTATTAATTTATTCTTTTTTGAGGAGTCATAAAAAGTCAAGTCCCAATGACTGTATTAATATTGTGGAAATGCAAAACTTCATGATCAATTTTCTCAAAAATATCTAATGTAACCGCGTATTTATTTATTCGTTCGTTAATTCATCCATTCGTCCATTCATTCATTCAGTCAAACCAACCCAATTAAATTCCAGTTCCTTATATGATTTTTCCATTTGCTCGTTTACTCATTCAACTCTACCAAATCTAATCCGTTCCAATTTGTTCGTGCGTTCATTAACCCAGTTCGTTGTGCAATCGTTCATTAGTTAGTTAAACAACGTTCATTTATTCACTCATGCACTCGTTCGTTCGACCCAGCCCAGTCATTCATTCATCCTTTGTCGTTCATCGTTCATCATTCATCGTTCATCGCTTATCTTTCACCATTTGGCACAATCCAACCCAACCCCAGATTATTTGTTCTTTCTTTTATTGTTCGGCTATTCATTAATTCATTCAGTTGAACCCAACCTAATTGAACTCCAAAGAAATAGTGCATTTATAAATACATTAATAAAGCCGGCCAAACGAAATCTCAATACATGTGTTAATTTATTCTTCCATTCGTTCATTCATTTAATTCATTGAACCAAGTGCATTACAGTTTGTTCCTTCATTCGGTGAGGCATTAATTCGTTCATTAATTCAACTTAGCCCAGCAGTTTGCTTTTGTGCTTTCTTTCAGTCATTAATTAAACAAAGTATAATAACTTTGCATTTCACTAATGGACTTCAGTTTGTTCGTTCATTCGTGCATTCATTCACTCAACCCTGTTCGATCAAATTCCAGTTTTTGCTCGACATAGCTCAATCCAATCTTATTTCGTTCGTTGATTCATTACTACATTCGTCCATAAAACTCCACCCCTAGTCCATTCGCCATTTCTTTATTTGTTCGCCCATTCGGCCAAATCAAATCCAGTTCCAATTGAATTAAAATAATACTCGTTCATTCATCCATTCATGTAATTTATGGAATATTATTATGAATATTAAAATCGATACACATCTACACTTATTCAAAAATACTGGCTGATTCCATGCATTTAAAAGAGTCAATGCTTCCGTTAATTCGTTCGTTTGAATTATATTTTTAAATTCAACGAATGAATGTATGAAGGAATCAATTAAGTAACATTTTAATAAGTTCTATTTATTATTATGGTTGAATGGGCTGGCTTAAATTAATGAATGAATGAGCGACAAAAGAAAGGAAGATGACGAATAAACGAACGAATGTATGATTGAATGAACGAACGAACGTATGACCAATGAACGAATATTAACCTCTTGAGGAGAATATTTGATGTCGGTTTCTTGTGGGTAATTCCGTATCGTCGAGTACTATACTGTTACAGTAATAACACATTTCTGTAGATCCTGCAAGGTTGTCGGTTATATTCGGTCGCAACTGACCTACATACCTTGTCATATCTCGTGCCGATGCTCTTCGAAGTAACTGGCTCCTAGGCGAAAGCAAGAATCTTCCTTCTTTATCGATTTCATGTGATTAAATTATTCTTCCTATTGCTGATGTTGCGCTTCATAATTAAGATAGCATCGTTCTAGTAATTCAGAAGTTAAACATTGATTAGATAATTGCTAAATATGGTATGTTTGGTATCTTAACGTTTTATAATTTTGATATTTTAACATTTTTTCATTGGCATTTAACTGTTTTATTAATTTCTTAATATTTTTGTAGTCACATTCGTTTCTGGGTTGGGTTGGATTGGGTTGTGCTAGACATTTAATTTAATCCAATTTGAGAGGACATTCTTAGATATTAAATGTTTCGTATATAATCTATTAAAAACTGTTTTAAATGTTCGTAGAATCGCCAGCAAAGTCTGCATCCGAATAGGCTCAGATCTTAAGAGCCGAAGTATAGTTTAAACCAAAATAACAGAAATCCAGTCAAACGTAGTTGGTTCTGCCATTAGCAGCTTTTGATACAGCGTTTGCGATTTGTTTGACTGTGGAGGTTGGTAACCTACTTCATAGTCATCGAATTTTGGAATTTTACTGGCCGTCGCATCCTACGAACTGAAATGCAAATTCGAACAGGGGTGTTACTCCTTTCTTGAAAGTTATTCAATCCTGCATTGGTTTCCGGACTGTTTTCATCTCCTTCCTACAAGTGCGATTTTCTGGATCTGTGGCATCTTCGTTTTCTTCTTTGCAGATTTTAAGGTTAGCTTCGTTGATTGAATTCTTCATACGAGGTAAGCGCGAGTTCAATCGACTTGTTCGTGGTACACAGTTTTTCAGGACGCGACTTCATTATTTCGATGGTACAAAAAACTTTTTTGTTTGCATCACCAACGATGTATCCAAATACAGCATTGATATGTAACTTGACATAGCACTTTGAACCAAAAACTAGCAGATAATCGAACAACAATGATCTACCGGACAATCATTCAAGAAGTGTTTTACCTGGAACACCTGATTTTCCTGTACGATTAATTAAGAAAGTTGCTGGGTCAGATGCGTGAAATCAACTGGAACAAAGTCTGTGTTAACTGAGAGAGAGTTGTATGTCATGTAGTTGGTTTGCTGCTATTTTTCGAAATAAAATCAGAATTTTTGTTGCTGTTATTGTTATTGCTCCAATGTTCGTTGTAGATCTATGACCAAACTTTTTACAATAATTGCACGTACACTTTTCTTTCTTCTCAGTACTCGAAAAATACTAAATAAATGTGCATGGAATCGATTCACCAACAAAAAAGCTTCCTTAAGTGTAAATGACAATATTTCTCCTTTAAAAAATCGTCATAAGAAGTAATAATAATTACTCGACCGAAATAATTGAGCAAAAAATATACGTGGCAAAAGGAATGGTACAGTTCCAACCGGTACCGGAAAATGGAAAATGGATTTTTATATCACAACTGGTTAATTCGACAACAGAAAAAGACATAGGAGATTACTTACTGGCCAACTGTATAAAGGTAGCAAATCGTAATAAACTACCATTTAAAAAAGCCGTCAACGAGGAAATTTATGGCAAACTAATTGACCAAGAATTGTACCCGACGAATATTATAAGATTCAGAGCTTTGCCGTAGACCAGGCGAGAATTGGGTGCTAAATTTGCCTCGTGCATTTCAAGAATATCAAGTCAGCATATTTCATACAACTGAAATAGTATCTTTAAAAGTGAAAAATAAGCAAACAGTGATGGAGTGGATGCTTTTGTTATATCGGATTGGTTTTGTTGACGACCGCAGGACGAATTTTTGACAGATCCTCGCTTGTAATAAAATAGGTACTGAGTTACATTCTCATAGTCAATCGCACACACGATGTCCTGATGCATTCGCGGAATCCATATTCCATAGTGATACTTACCCGGAATTAATAAAATCCAGCTGTTTCACTCTAGAATGGTAGTATAAGAAGGTGGTTGGTTGGATTGGGTTGGGTTGGGTTAGGTTGGGATCGCTTGGATTTTATATATCGCTTGAAGCGATATATAATGTGAATAAATATTTGTTTCCACGAATATTGTTTGAACCGGATGAGATCTTGATATTATGTAACTTCTCGCGCTCAGAATGCGTCGTCGTACCTCTGTATTGTGAACTTTGAATCATTCGTAATTGTGTCTTTATTCCGTGTGACGTAATAGTAATTCGCTAACTCGGTGTTTTGCTTGATTTTTTTACACTATTTATTGATTAACGCAGAGTTTGATAGATAACTAAAGATTTTTCTGAAGGTCCACTGAAAAGCTCCGGAATTGCACAGAGTGAGTTCACTAAAATGTATTGTGGTAAATAATTCGAACGAAGACGTGTTTATTGCCCAACGAATTAAAGGTGACGCAACACGATAAACGAGGACGAAAAATTGCGTATTGAAACGGCGGGGCGTCGCGTGCTGTTTGTACTTTTCGTCGGTGTCCCTGCGGTTCCCAAACCGATAAAACACTGCGGTTTTTTTCGCCGTGCGACGTGCCCGCCGATGCAAAACAGGTTATGATGGAAAGCGCCGTTCGAAAATAAGAACGAGACGCATTTCCGAAACATAAATTCCGCGGTCGGGCAACACGGGCAATTTTATCGGCGGCGAGCACCGCCGCTCGTCGAATTATGATAATGCCGGGCATTTTTCCCGGAGCAGCGCAGAGGAGTTACAACGTCGTAAAGAGGAAGAATAAAGATACGTTCGCCGGCCGAGACAAATTACTCGCTAAGTTAGCTAATGTGGAGTGCACTGCGGGCAATGGTTCGAAATTGCCATGCAAATGGAGCCACAATTGAGAGCGGATAATGCAGAAGCGCATTTATTCTCTCGCGGGCAGCGGTGATTTACGGCGCGGATCTGCATGAACACTGCGCCCGGCTCTCCATACACGGACGCCCGGTATCTTGGAGATGCGAGAACGCTGTCGCGCATAAACTGTATAAGCCAGAAAGTAAAACAAGAGCAACTTTGATTCGAGACCTTTCGCGGCGGGTATCGGACTCTCGCATGCATATTTCGTATATTCTTCATTCAATATAAATTCTAGCGCTGTTGTGCCATTTTCAATACAATACGACAGGCAACTACCATATAATAATCAACAGACAAGATACGTTGGGGCACCGTCGATATTGCAGTTTATAACTAATTAGGACCTCAAAAGTAACGATACGATCCCAATTTAGATACTAATTACCATAAATTTACATTTTTTTAAAATTATGTAACTTTATAAATTTCTTCTTCTTGGACTTTTATTTGCCTTTAACGAATTAGAAGAATCAGAAGATGCGAATTTGTTTCGGAATAGAAGACCACATGGTGCCACATTGTTAGTCATAACAGAAATCAAACTTAAAACTTCACGATGTAAAATTTGATGCCGCAAAGATAAAACAATGCGACAATAACAGTATTGCACTTAAAAATATGTCACCGACATTTGTATTAATATTAAAACAATTTACCTCACATTAAGATTTTACAATGTTAATAAATGCAGCGACACAGTTTAGTTAATTTTTAACGTTCATTAGAATAGCAGAAAGTATAGGAAATATTGCTACTGTTGTTAACAACTTAATTCATCCTTGCCAGAGACGTCGACTGCAGAAAAATATCTGCAATTCAGAAAAAAATAGGAATGAGTTAACATTTTTTATTCAGGCATCTCAATCAATGCCATTAACTAGAACCCAAATTATTTTTTAAAGAAATTTAGACGGCACATGCCGAGAACGGGAGGTTGCACAGTAACACACATTAGACCGAATTCGCATGTGACCTTCATTCGATTTACCCACGGGGACGATTATTCAATCACGGCTCGGGTTCAAGCAAGTACCCACCTACGCAATAACGGTACCCAAAATAACCACCACTTCCTCCCGACCGTGACGAAAAACACGGAGGTACTGTCCGGAATCAGCTCAGGATTCCGGCTAAGACATCACCACTCTCTTCAAGATATAAAAAGAACCACGAGGAATTCCAAGATGACAGGACGAGAAGTATCGTGCGAACAGGTATGATGCAAAAAACTAACGATTTTTTGTTCTTTTGCAGGTGGGTCGTTTACTCGGACAAGGCTTTCCATGATTGCCTTGTCTGTAAAGTGAAAACCGAGTAAGTCGGTTTGGCCACAACCTCTCCCCTTCAATTCATCCCGCGTAAAATATGTCATAAGCGACACATATTTCAACAGCGATTGCTCCTTCAGATAAAGTAGGTTAGTGGCAATCCACAGTACTCCATTTTGTGAATCCCGATAAACATGGAAACTACAGTGAATTAGTAGTTACAGTAATTGCTTGCAGGAGTGACGTGTGATCAAAACAATGGCGTAACCTGTCGTTGGCCATCAATCTCATGCAAAATCGCGTTGAAATCGTTTTTAATCAATCCCATGGATGGCAGATTCCGCGTGTTGTCCGGAAGTAGTGTCTATAATTGACGTTGAGAATTATATTTTGCTAAAGGCAGAAGTATTGGGATTTTGAGTATTTCGAAGAATTCGTTGCAGCATATTCGTCACTGTAAGAACGCCAGATATGTTGATCATTTGTTGGGTTGAATTCTATAGAATTGGATTTAAGTCGTCATATATCTCGCCGCACATTTCACAAACTTTTATGCTATACATTTTATTTTCCACGATGCGACGCAACAGAAAACCGTGGTGTCATTGTTGGGCTACGATTTCGTTGGTTCGATTTTAATGGGGTTGGGTTGGCTTGGATTTCTCGCCTTCGGTATGAGTGGCTTTAATTCAACTTTCTTATACGTCATACGTTACGTTACTGCAATCGAATGTAATAAAAATCTTAGATGAGATATCAATCATAATAGAATTTGCTAAGATTTCTTATTCGTAGCATGTTCCCTTGGAATGGCTTTCGCCGTACGAATTCGAATTCGAATGTCTAAACGACAAATAACAACAATTTTTGAACGTAGTAAATTGTTAATAAAATTAAAACGTTTAAATTAGTAGAACAATTACTCGACACTCTCAAGACTATTACATCCATTAAATTTTTAATTTTCTCTGTTTTAAGTGCTCGGGCAAAATCCATTTCACTTCGATTAATCACCGGCCATTCAAAGCGAATGAAGCATTTCACTGTTTCTTAAAAAAAATATGCCAGGAATCTTTTCAAATAAATTACGTTCCTAGACGCGCATTCCAATGCAACAATTCGTATTAATCAAAAAGAAAATATCATTTTATAGTGGTGCCTTTGTTCCACGGTGACAAGGAAGTCGATACATATTTCTTTGTGCGCGGACAAGCGAACACATGTAAGGTTATACGTACGCCGTATCGACTGCAACATTCGGGGCCATCACCACCAGTTCCAACAATGAAAATTTACTTTCTAAAGGCATTAATCAAGCACCGACGTTAACGGATACTACGTCTAGCCTGGCCTATCAATAGAATATAAATTGAATGTGTGTTCACGGAAAGGGAAACAGGAAAAATATACAGCCGGCATATTAACGACGCGACGCAGTTTAAAAATTGATAAAATCTCAATCGGGCGCAATTGAGTCACTGTGAATGAAATTCGCGCTCGCCGGTTTACGCGCGGCGCACATAAACACCGCCGTTATGTGGGTCAGAGTTAAGGTGAATAAATGAACGCGTTAAATGGAAGGAACAGTTAGGGACTGAATTAAAACTTTGCTAATAATAAGAGGAACAAATTGTATAGCGCCTTAATTTCATCGGCTGGAGAACAATGACTGTTATGAGGATGCATAGGTTACGGTACTTGAATACAATTACTCGCCATACGATGTTTTGTTTATTTACAAGAATGGAGGCTTTGAAGGCGACGTTTTAATATTTAATAAAAGTGGGTGATTGAACTTACGTGGATTTTATTGTGTTGAAAATTGTCGTCGTCATTGAGTAGAGTTTACATATGTTATTTAAATGCTTACAAAAATTACGATATTAAATTATATTATTAAATAGAAGTTCGTTCGAAGTTTGAGTATGGAAAGTCGATTCCTAGTGTAATCTGGAACCAGTGGAACCCTGGAATTTGCTGACAACTTTATTAATTATCGTTAGCTATAAATAAAGGAGGGCAAAATAATTATTTGAAAATTAAACCACTCCGAGTAATTTATTCCAGTGTCCAAGTCCAACCGACAATGTCGAAAAATTTGTATAAAATTTTAAATTTGTAGATAATTTACCCAATTTTATTTACAAAAATAAATAATGTCAATTGTCAACAAAGACAAGTAAAGCAAGAATACTTGAAAACAAGGCCCGGGGGAATTTAGAAAATTTATGTTAACAACGTAACAATGAAATAAATAAACAATTGCTACTAGAAATATAAGTATTTTTTGATACTTACATTTTGATAGGTTATTTGTACAAATGAGAATAAAAGAATTGCCACAATGTGCATAAAATATTAGACATTTTAGCGATATTCGAAATGACAAAAGCAACGTCCATTCAGAGTCGAGCATTGCAAACATAGTGGCAATGTTAATGGTAATGTATTTTTAGCGATAACATGACAGGTCGTTTTTGCTAAGACAAAATGATGAAAGCAAAGGCCATTCAGAGTCGAACTGAAACGTTATTCGATGAGTGGTTGGCGAACTGTATGTACCTCAGGAGCCACACCCGTTTTGATCGATGAAATTAAAAATCAAACTCATTTAGATAAGTTTAATCTGAAAAGAAACATGGTTTGGTTTTTTGGGCGGTCGTTTCGCTCTTATTGTGAACTCACGAACAAGAAATTCCAAACTTCTTATCCAAAAATTAATCATCTGCTCGCTATTTGCAGAATGACCAACTGTCTTATGTCAGGTGTTAGCAGAAAAAGCAAATAATTGAGGAATCAATTTAATAATTATTACATGTTACATTTTTCTCTCGATCCGGGTAGATGAAGCAATGAAGAAAATGATTTGATGCTCAACGATGATGGGTTCATAATATGAATGAAACTACAGGTGAAAATTTGCATATTCATTTTGCAGATTTAATTTATTAATTTCATTGCGTGTTGATTACCAGCGCCAACAAAGGTAGCTAGGCCCACCAGTCCTATAGAAGAAGAAAAACCAAGGATGGTCCTTAAGGATAACGAAATTGAGGCAATGAAAAACAAATGGGAAACGCTGTAGCATTCAACACAACTCGACTCATCGTGAAGCAAACATGGAAATAAATAAAAGTGAAAAAATAATCATTGTTGGTAGGATACAAAAATTCTTTAAAAACAAATCAAGGATCAAATGTAAAACATAACCACCAAAGCAAACAAACAGCGAAATAACCAAAAATAAAAATAAATGTAGACGAGCCAAATTAAACAAATCCACTAGGAAGGAAAATATCCTTCAATTAATACAAATACAATCAAAAGAAAAAAAATCATTTAAATGACAATTTATAACAAAAAACAAAAAAAATAAGAAACAAGGTATCCCAACCCAATCGAAAGTAACAAAATATGAAAATTAAGTGAAGGCAAAAAAGTTAGAAGAAAACAAAAGTTTAAACTGAACAAAACAAGTTAATTAAAATATACAAAATTAAACATGAAAACTCAAATCTTGAAAGAAATCCAACTCAACCACAATGAAAGAAAACTAAGCGAGGCAAAAGAAAATCAATCCATTCTAAGAAGAATATAAAAGTTCTCTTAAAACCCCAAAGAAGTCGACTTAAAAGAAACTTGTTTGAAGTTTGGCAATTTGTGGCGCAAAAATAATTGATGAATTGCAATACATATAATAGGAAAACAAAATGAGTTAAAATATCATCTTACTATTTCTAATAGCCCCATTCGGTTTCACGAAATTTACTAAATTAACTTACTTGCCAAATTTTACCAATTACAATACATATTAATTTTAAGGTTACGAATCACGATAGGCAAGGCTCTTTGCTCTCCAAAAACATGCCTGTCAACGTCAGAGCTTATATTGGCGCATCCTAGTATGTGATATCATTCTCCATTCTCATTGGTCAAAACGATTACCGTACGTTACGCTGGTGCTAGATCATTATTTATGTTTCAAAATTTTAACTAGGGATATTTCGATGTGTTTCTGATAATTATAAGAGTATTAAAATGTAAAATGTTGTAGTCTGTATCATGTCATTTAGCATGTAAGGAAAAATGTAAAAAAACAAAAAAAAATGTTTTCCATTTGCTTTCTCCTTTCAAATGGTAGAACTAATGAGCAGAGTACCAAGATTTTGTTCTATGCAAGATGAGAGTGATTTGAAAATAAAGGAAGTGGTTAGCGGGGCAATGCTGAGAAGAAAAAATTAATATTGGATGGAGGGAAAATCTGAGATTTGTGTCTGTTGGTTGAAGACTACGAGGTAAATTTTGTATGGGTGAAAGTGTATGAGCAAAAAGTATATTCATGAGAAGTCAACACTCTTTGCAACCATCTCTGTTATATTCTCTCCAGTCTTTTATCCTATTTCACTCCCTAAATTCTTTAGTTTTCATATATTTTCCATACTAGGTGAATTACATTTTAATGAGTCGTAACTTGCAATTTTTTCTATCGTTAATTTTTGAACTAAGTCTTATCTGCCAATATGTCACCATAAGTTAAAAATTTGAACAGGTAAGCAGAAAGACAAAAATAAGATAGGATCTTTGAATGAGAAAAATTAAGACCACGAAGGTACTTCTTAATGGCCTTAATTTTAAAGACATTGTCAATAGGATTCGCAGTTGAGAACGTTAAAAAGCATCATGAGCTCGCACTTCGATCATAAATCTATTCATAACGAAACCTAAATTGCACCCAATGTTAGAAGGAATCAAAATCACCACATGATGGTGGTAATGATAACACAGTTAAGATATGACAAACAAATCAAAAATAGAAATGTCGACGATAAAATGTAATGACAGGCAATGGCAGACCAAAAAAAGGAAGGGTAAATATTGGTTTGGTGATGATTGTAGGGAAGCACGAGCAAAAAGAATTACATCGCGTCAAAAAATTGTAAAATGGTAGCAGCCAACCCAACCTAAGAGATCAGAGGAAACAACAACACGAAGCACAAAGAGAAACCGTAAAAAAAATTCGTGGGGGCAAAAAAGAAGATTTAGATAAAAAGTTGCAAATCATCGAAGATCACAACACAACATTTTTATCAAGAGGGAAAAAAATTTAAGTAATTGAAGACAAAACTCGTACATATGGATTTGTGGAAACTTGTGAAAACGAGTAAATGCTATAAAGATGGACGAGACAATAATTTGTCTCATTTACAAAAATGAGATGAAACCATAGATGTGTTGCACTGGGTGTAGTATACAAAATAGGAGAATTATTAAGAATAGACTTGATAAAGCTACACAAATGACCAAAAAAGACACATCGCCGAGAAACCAGATCTATTTAATGAAAATGTTATATGACTCGATTAAAAGAAGATACGTGATGGCTTTCAAGAAATTTTAGAAGTTGAAGTCATAAATTAGAAAAGGAATAAACCCACTATGTACGTAAGTTATTATTGGGAAATATGTTTAGAGAAAGTAAAATAAGAACAAATGGTACGATATCTGGTAGCAAAAGCTTGTTTTATGCCCACGACGATGTCCTTAAAGCACGATGACATGACACCATGAGAAAGAATGTTAATTGAAAACCTGGGGGTGACGCTAACACATAGAGGCGAAGAGGCAACAGAAATTGAAAACAGACACATAACAGTGGAGTCACTACAAAAAAAATACTAAAATCAAGAAGAGAACACACTTGCATTTGTAAGCGGCCAGATTTAAGAAAAATAAAAGTCAAGGGAAATATATGGAGAACTAAAAGATAACGGGACAGTGTTGAGAGGAGAAGGTAAAAGGAAAAAGAGACGGCCTAACAAAAAGTGGTTAGAAATATGCAAAGAAGACTTCAGATAAATACGAATTGTGTCAGGAAATAGAGGAGCAGAAAAATTAGTAGCCATGGGCTTCTAATACCTGAAGAACTGTCTACGTATAGATTTAAAGACAAATTAAAAAAATGTCATAAATGTAAAATCTTCGTCAATATGGATGATTTTTGACTTTTTTGCTTTATTTTAAGATGTTTTACAAATTGTATTGATTGACAATTTATACGAATTATATTTTCTCATACGATATTTTATTTGATTTTAGCAAATTATAAAACTATTTTGATTTTGCAATTAGCTATCTTTGGTTGAGTTGGGTTGGGCTGGTGACTGAAATAACGTCTGATGTGGTGTTCTTCTTGGTTGGGCACTTCCCTGTATAACTTTGTTTAGATGTCTTGTTCAAATTTTTGTAGCTTATCTCGCTAGATATTGTATTATTTTTCAGTGCTATGTTGTTATTAAAATTCCAATAATCATCAGTGTTTTCCTGTTAATCGGGGCGTTTTTTTTTAGTCTTAAATATGTTTAATTTTGCTTCTAGAGGTTTGTATATGAGTCTAATTGCCATTTTGATTCATTCATTTCAGCGCTCCAGGCCAAGTAGGCCCATGGCTTCTTCTACCGTTCTTTTCCATTTTTTCCTCTCTTGCGTTTTCGCTCTCCATCCTGTAATTTTGCCTTCTTCCAAGTCTTTAATCACTTCGTCCTTCCATCTCGATTTCGGTCTTCCTCTTCTTCTTCCCCCATATTGCTCTCGATTAATTTCTTTGATGTTCTATTACTTTCCATTCTCATTATATGGCCCAGCCATCTTAATCTTTGTCCCTTTACAATTGCCACTATGTTTGATTCTTGGTATAGTTCATATAATTCTTTGTTTGTTCTTCTTTCCCATCCTTCCTGGCTTTTCTTTGCCCCATATATTTTCCTTAGTATTTTCCTTTCCTATACTTTTAGCATTTTTTGTTCTAATATTCCTAGTGTCCAGACCTCGCTGCCGAATATTGTTATATGTCTTATTATTGTTTTATATATTTTTAATAATTGTAATTGTAATAATTGCCATTTTATCTGAGTTTAAAAGCAGTGTTAAAATTTCCACTTTATTTATTGATTTTTTATATAGAACTTCGCATTCTGTCTTTTCTTATGTAGATGATAATCGTCCTCCTCTTGTTTCGCTTGAGTTGTATTCCGTATTGTAATTTTGAATTTCATATAAATGTTCATTGGTTGGAAGGAGCCATGTTTCTGTAAATGCTTTAAAATTAATTTCGGCTTTTAACAATTACGCAATTGGAAAAGAACGCGACGACGCGAAAATTCTACTCTACCAAACGCACCCGACTCCGCAAAAACAACATTACCGCATTACCGCTCGAAAGAAAAGCAGTTCTAATGCCCGGTTAGAACAGCTAATACGATGGTGTTAAAATCCGTGTCACTACCATATTAAGTAAATATTATAAACGAGTATTTATTGTATATATCGCATTGGAAGCTAAATCAGACATTAGTTCGTAACAGGTTTTATTCGCTCGGCGCTATTTAATGGCCATTGACTTTCGAGTTCGGCAGGATCAAAACTTTTATTTCGCCTTTTTTGCTCTCGGGTGCGTTTCATTTACAAACGTTCCATTGCGGGCACGATTTAATGTTCTTCCCGTCGCGACAGCAATTAGCCTAATCGCGTAGACAATCGTTAATTAAATGAGTCCGTTGCATAATTTATTTTCGCCCAAAAAAAATGTGCAAATTTTAACATTTATCAAATATTCAAAAATCGACACGAAGGCCGCCTATAAATAGATAATTTATCGACGTGAATCCACATTTTATTCTATTATTAATTTAAATTTAAATTAAACGCGCACGTTTTTAACGGAACGATCAAAATTCTGAAAATCGAGCGAAAGAAAATTCAAAAAATCATATTCCATGACTCTCTCATTAATTAACTTAAAAATTCGTTTCATACCTAACTTAAAATAACAAAAACGCGCACGTGTTGTCGAGTTAGATGCTCCGGAATTGCCTCCCAATTTAAAGTTTTTGCCGCCCGGTTGCGGTTCGTTTAAATATTATAATTAAAGGAGTGATCTGCGACTGCGTTAAACGACCGCGCCGACAGCTATATAATCAGAAAATATCTATTAGGTGGAACTGCGTGGGTTGCGACCCGAACAATGATATATTTGTGTTTATGGGATGAGCGATTTTCTATGGGATTCAGCGCTACATGAACGTCTGACCGCGAGGCGAAAAATGCGGCGCGTTGTAATCTCGTCGGATTGCACGAGATTATTATACCTGCATAATTTAGAAGTGCATTATTTTTGTTCGGCGTCCGGTTTGTGTTCGAGAGTGTATTTCTCGGAAGTGGTATTGCAGTCAGTCGCATTTTGCGGCGGAAATTATCGGAGTCATTGAGGGAATGCGCAACGCTAAAGTGATAATGATAGATTAGTAAAACAAAAAGTTATCAAAATGGTAAAAAATAGCGATCGCTTTTTATAAAATTGTCGAAATGTGGAATTTGGAACGAGAAATTCTTTCGATAACCCGGTTAATTTATGTCAATTATTGAAAACAGTGACCTAATTATCATTTATAAATAATTATATATTTACCAGGTTTAAAGACAAGAACCAATCAGTGACCCAACCCCACTCAATCCAACCCAACCTAGAAGAATGGACCGGAACCGAGAGACAAAAACCGGTCGCCCCTTATTTTAATTAAACTTATTTTGTTCCTAATGAACACTCCAACCAACTCATCTCTATAATGATGTTTTTACGAATTAATAAAATTAGAATTAGTAAGAGAGCAGTCCCATAGACTTTTTAAAAAATCATCAAGGAGTCAACTTCAGAATAACAAAGCAATAAAATATTCAGGCAGCTACCCAACCCAACCCAACCCAACGCAAAATAGTTAAATTTCATTTAGCTGCAATCATTTAACATAAACTATTCTTTGCGACAAAAGCTAAAACATTTTTTTGTAAAACGAGCAATGAAAGCTGTCGATTTCTGAACAATGTCTTATTTTATTTTTCACCACACCCAATCTGGTTACCTTCTAAACGTAAAACTGATT
The DNA here is from genome assembly GCA_959613385.1 of Geotrupes spiniger. Classification (NCBI taxonomy): domain Eukaryota; kingdom Metazoa; phylum Arthropoda; class Insecta; order Coleoptera; family Geotrupidae; genus Geotrupes; species Geotrupes spiniger. The sequence goes on from OY390737.1 coordinate 14,195,912, forward strand.
TGGACAAATTTTGGATTTGTAAACAATTTTCTGCTTATTATTTCATTTTCGGGAAACCAAAATCTAAACTTAAAATTAATTGCACACAAAATATTGTTTTGATAATCAAAAATTTTGAATATGTAAATTGCACAAACGCAAATCCAACTGCAAACTAAAATAGATACCAAGTATAATCTGGTGCTTTCTTATCTTATCATAATGATTCATGGGCGATTTCAAGTGCTCATTCCGCAAAAGATGCGAGAACACGGCAATTTAATTATGCTATTCCGCGAAATGTCGTTGATATTCGAAATCACCCTAACTGTGTCTCTTGCACACAAAAGATGGAATTTGCAAAGAATATGTTCGACGATTCCGTTCCACTCTATGATTGAGATCATCGACAACGATAAGCTGGTGCAAATTAAAGAAATTAATTTAAAAAATGCCGTGATTTCTATATATTTTTTGTCACATTGACAAGATTGTGTTGGGTTGGGTTGATTATTAGCACTACGATTAATTTTGATTATTAGCACTTGATGGTTTCATCAACGATGGGCATATCTATCATGAAGATTGTAAATCAATTTAATTAATGATGATTCGTTTTGACTGATCCATATTATTCCATTAAAATCATTTGTGTTTTATTATAAATAAAACGATTTTTACGCTACATTTATTCTAATTTTAAGGACTATGTAACTTATATTATCGATGTACATACTTGGAAACAACGTTGTAGTAATAGGTAATGTTAGCGGGACGCGCATACCTATCTGCGCATTACTTTTGTGAGGCAGGAGCCTAGGTACGTTTGGTATTGGCACTTTATATAAATCTGCAACATTGGGGCTGGCGATCATCTACGTATTACTTCACAGGAGAGTGTCGAGTACGGAAAGTACATATCTTTACAAACACTAGCAGGCGGTGATATCCAGTAACGGTTAAGCTACCCAAAGTGTCGGCATTATCGAATAACGTAATTGTTTTCCAACCCAGGTCTATTAAAACGATTTTAATGAAAACTAAAAAAATACTAATCGCAAATAAACCCAACCCAACCCAAACCAAACCAATGCAAAGTGTAATAACAAAGCTACCACTTTGCTAAGTATCCTATTCTTATTTTTATTCAACACTAGTTTTTAACTTTATTACTTCACATTATTTCTACATTATCGATAAACGCCTTTGGATTGGAGTGGGGTGGCCTGGTTTGTACAAAAACCTTAAAATTCGTATATGTTACCCACGTTGGGCATAAACTTTTTACTATTTGTACCACTACATTGTGATAGAATATGCTTTAGATATAGTACGTTATATTATAGTAATTCTCCATTTATTTTATGAATTTACTTTAATCTAGATCCTCCCTGTTCAATATATTTTAAAATACATATTGTATCGATTTATTTCAAAATCGTTGATCGAATACCAAGTTTGCAATTTTTCGTACCAAATAGGCGAAGAAATATTATTTGTGAGCAACTAATTTTAGGAGATTATCCCATCTCGAGTTCACATTGCCAAGCCATCATGGAAATTGAGGTACGTTTTATGGGGAATGATTTTAACTTAAAATTTTACCCGCACCAATTCCGACCAGATTTTCCACATAGTTGTATGGCATTGTTTCATAACGAACAAGCTGATTTATATTATCAAGACCAAAAGCGTGTTGTGCTACTATCGTAAGAAATAACAGTTTTTTTGCTGAGCAGAGAAGTGTCCATTACCCTTGTATGGAGGAACAAACCATCTTTACTGTCTTCAATCAAATAGTAGTCAGATTTCTGTTAAAGCCTTGAATTATGAATACTGTCCGGTGCACCACAGAACATATTGGTGAAAACCTTGGTGTCCCATTTTGTTATAGTAAGTAGTCTTCCCTGGTTATTCTTTGGTCTACGAGTATTTCTTTTGAATATGGGTATCATCGGTGCAACTAATAACAAATTGCAATTATTTTTTATAATAGTCATTTTGCAATTGCTCTATATTTTCTTTGCCAAGCCACTGAATATATTTTATATTTTTTACTTTTATTCCTTACAAGATATGTAACTTATTTTATTGTGGCATGACTTGCACAGACAATTACGTTAAATCGATCAGACACTCGTCGAAAAGTTTCAGTATTTCACAAATACAGCGCCATTAGAATACGTTTTCTTTGAAAAAATTGTGGCCATCCTCATCTACTGTTTTATTAGTAAAATCTGCACACTCGTATAGTGTCCAATAATCTCACAATAATCACAATTGTTCTCTTCATAAAAAAAATAGAAATCAGCAAGCATTCCTTTATTTATTTAGTTTACCATTGTCACAAAATAATGTCAGAAAGACATTAACTACATTTATGAAATGGGCAAAATTCAAATACTAAGTTTGTAGCTATCAAAGCTACATCTAATTTTAACAAAGTTCTACGCTCTAATTAATTTGAATAAAGTTTTAAAGAGTAGTGCTTTTTTGTGGTATTTTTTGCAATTATTTAATTTTTGAACTAAGTTGTAGGTACCTGTAACAATTCGAAACGGTGATTAATTTGAACTAATTTGAGATTTTTGACTTCAGTCGAAGTAGATACTACCAACTGCTACAATTAAAATTTTATATTATTTTTCTTTCCTTTTTCTCCACAGGCTCCCTGTGATCCCTCGTCCGCCTTCCACGCCTTTTTGCATATGCCCCTCCCTATTATTGTTTTCTCTCATCACGTAGCCTACGTACATCCATTCGCCCCCCCCCCCTCCTGAAAATCATAACTTTGTCTTCTTCGTGTTGAATTTTAACACTGTCCTCCCCAGGAAACTTTCTAACCTTCTCACCATTTCCTTTAGTTCTTTCTCCGTCTCCGCCAGAATCGTTTCCTTCCCTACATTCACCCCCAGCCCTGTCCCTTTTTTAGTACTTCCTAGCTATATTCACATTAAATAGCTGCGGGCTCATTGGGCACCCCTGTCTCAATCCTTTTGTTGTCCTAAATCATTCTGTCAACTACTTACCCACTCTCACCCTACACCACGTCTCCTCGTATATTTGTCATATTCTTTTCACACTCCCTCCAATATCCTAGCCCCTTCGAAGCCTTCATGATTATTCCTCTATCGATTAAATCGACGAACATTGATTATACTCTCCACACCTTCCTTGCCATTTCCCACAATGAAATTTAGTACCGAAAAATTATTGGGTTGGGTTGAGCTACTGTTTTTCCGAGAACAATCTAATTTTGGATGGTTTGACTTACGATCTAAGTAATACAGCTTCAACGTTATACACTTCACCCCTGAAGTAAGTAATTGGTATACCCTATATTACTATTTCTATTTAAAAAATCGAAAACTATCGTAAATAGCTATAAATGTTCCAGGATGAAATAAACGACATCGATCTGACAAAAACTTCCATATATATACATAGAAAATATTAGCATACATTAACACATAATATAATCGTAAAACATCACCTCAGGGTGGGATCCATTTATTCCCGAGCGTTTTTCAAGCCGTTATGTAGGTTGAAATATACATATCAACTTTGAACTCTTGATCTTTAATAAATATTAGCGCCGCACACAATGCACAATAGATCTTGAGATCTTTGTTTGGCGTTAATAATTCTATGGCATTTTCTCAGTTTTCAGCATTCGATCGATTCAAAAAGATTGCAATTTTACCTCCCGTATACCTACAGGTACTCAATCGCGCGTTTGTTCCGGATGTTATGACACCATTCGTACATACATACACCTAACATATGCATTGTCGCGCGGAGAAAGGAAGTCGATAAGTTTTCATGAAATCCAACACGTGAAAGCTGCGTCGTGTCGACACGAAAAATTAAACGAAGCGATTACTTTCGATAAACATGCGAACAACGGCGGGATTAATTCATTGCTGATTGTTCGGATCGACGTCGGCTCGTTACTTCCCGTGTGTTTATATGCGCCATTTAAGCCCGAGAGTCGTTCAGGATGTACTCGAATCGGCGTACTTACGCAGTGAATTAAATTGTAACATGTCGCATTTAATTACTCCCGCGATCTTATCGCGACGCATTCTCGGGGATTTTCGCCGCCGGATGTGAAATCGCGTGCGGGTTCCACGTATCTTACAGCGCTTCCTTAATAGTTTTCGACGACTTGACAGGATATTCAATTTAAATTGATTTATTTTTGGGTGGGGCGTTAATTTCGATTAGGCAACTAATTTTAGAATCAGTGTTTATCGTCTGTTTGATGTGGGATCGGTGATAAGTGCACCGGAGGGCGCGTCGATCTGCGCCCATTCAACTCACCAACTGCCCCCATTGCAAATCTGAGACTCCATACGTAGCTAGATTTTAAATAGCCCTCAACCAATTCAACATATGGGCATATTTTCCATATATATTAGTTAGTAAAAATATGTACTTGACGTAGTTTGCGCCCTCTTATTTACAAGAAAACTAATCACTCTTATTTTTCGACTACGTATTAAATATTATTATTCAATATTCCGGTAATTGTCTCTCACAGTTGGCTTTGAGTCGACTCGTCTAAAACGACGACCGTTCAGAGCCAGAATTAATCGCCAAACGCAAATTGAGATATTACGTCGTTACGCGTTAATTAATGTGCGACGTTTCCAGCATTTTTGGCCGCCTTAATTGATGTTATTTAAGGCCGTAATTAATGGCCGCAATTAATATGCGATATTTCGTAAACGGCGTAATTTATTCGCTTGTCGTATTATTACCGATCGTAAGTCAATTAACGATCGTAGATAAGGCGTCGGCGGTTTTCATATTCTTTTCGTCGAAGGTCGCAGAAAATTGTCTCGCTGTCGTATTAATACATTTATTTGTGCGGTGATTTATTGCGTTGTCGCATTCTGCGTTATGCTAATGTGAACCGTTCGAGTTTATCGCCGATTTCGTTTCTGAATTGAACGCGACGTGTGATTGTTGCGGATTGGGTTGCTGGTTTGTCAGTAAAGACGGGTCGGTGGTTGATGTTTAAGTTGGGGGCATGGGCGCCACAAAGTGAATCCATACGTTTATTAGGTAACAAGAATTGTGGAATTGTGGATGCTAAACAAAATAATTGCATCAATTGTATTAATGATGAATTAATGTTATCGTATTTTATTAATTAATATTTACAACATTTTACAAACATCGATAAATATGAGAATAATTAAAAAAATTCAGCCAAATTTAAACCAAATTTTGGTTGGATTGGGTTGGGTTAGGTGGGAACGGCTCGAATTCAGTTGGGTTGGGTCAAGCCGGGTTGAAATAAATATAAAACCAATTAATTGTTTCAAACACAAGCAAAACCTTTATTAATTAATTTTTAGGCAAATTGATGCCACAATTAATAAGAATTAACTTATCGTTCGACTCTCTTTTATTATAATAAAATTCTTTGTACTGCCAGATTGCTATAATTAATTTTGATCGCTTGTAAAATAAAAACATTTCGTGATAAAACTGTCATGGATTTTTCATGAATCCACCAAGGTGACTTTTAGGACGAGAAATTTTTGACAATATTAGTTATTGCAATTAGCATGATATGAAAATTATCCAGCAAGTCAGAGTCGAATATATATACATTGATGGCTAGTTTCATGGGCTCAGTCGGGTTGGTTGATATCTCGACTGAATTGCGTTGGGTTGAAACATACAAAATTTTAAATAATTCTCACATTTTCTCCATTGTTTATGATTAAAATTGCAAATGCTTTATAATGTTAGATTTCGATGTATTTGTGACAATTTGATATAATTTTTGGATATTTCTTAAAGATTTTCTTAAATTTTCTTTGCATATTTTAGATAACTTTAACAGTTTTTATTTTTTTTATGATTAATATTATCAATTTTTTTTCTATGCATTTTTCAACTTTTGGATATATTTTTAAGAATTTTTATTTTTTTATTTTCTTGTGTATTTAGTTTTTTGACAATTTTAACATTTTTTATGATTGCTATTATCAATTACTAATGTTTTCTAAATTATAGGTAAGTTTATATGTGCTGTTTAATGGTTTCGTGCATTTTAGACAATTTTCAATTTTTTATTATTGATTTTTAATTTTTTTAAATTGTACGTAAATTTACTATCTATTTAAAAAAAATGTTTAATAATTTTAAAGATTTTTTATTCTTACTTTTTATTTTTACATTTTTTTTATTATTATACATTGTCAATTTTTAACGTTCTTTAAATTTTAGGTATTTTTTTATGTAGTTGAGGCAATTTTTAAGTAGATTTTTTACTCCTTATTTTTTCAATTTCATTTCAATTCAATTCAATTCAATTTCAATTTCAATTTCAATTTCAAGTTCAAGATTAATGCTTCTTAAACTTTTTTAAGTGTTTTTAGAGATTTTTATTTTCTTCTTGTCTTTTAGATAATTGTGACAATTTTCCATTTTTTTAATTTTTAAATTTCTATGTAATTGAAACAATTCTTGGATATATTCTTAGTCGTTTGAAAGATTTGTTATTTTCGGGATGTATTTTAAATAATTTTGCCAATTTTTCAGTTTTTTAGTTTCTTAAATTTTAGATATTTTTCTAGGTATTTGAGACAATTTCTTAATACGTTTTTGTCAATTTTTAATTTTTTTAATTTTAGGTAATTTTTCTAATGTATTTGAGACAATTGTGTCATATTTTTTACTATTTCTACAGATTCTTAATATTTTTAGATAATTTTGACATTTTTTCAATTCTTTATAATGAAAATTGTCAATTGTAATGTTTTTTTTAACTGGTAGATTTCTATGTATTTGAGACAATTTTTGGATATAAATTTTTTATTTCAGATGATATTGACAAATTTTCAATTTGAACATTTTTTGATATCTTAATTTTTGAGAGAATTTTATACCTTTATTTTTTTGTTTATTTTAGATAATTTTGACAGTTTTTTAATTTTTTTTATGATTAATAACAATTATCTTCAAAATCGATAAACGGCCGCTATGCAATTACAGACTGCTTCGTAAATAAGTTGGTGCTTTAGAGACGTTAGGCGTTATATGTGTTATATGTAGGTGATGACGGCTGTTTCGCCTTTAGATGTCTTTGGTGGTATGATGAGCCTTTAAGGGCGAAACGGTCTTCGAATGTTATAGACATTCGCTTCAAATTGTTGAAAAAGTAATCAACGTTATATGAATAGTTAAATCTTGTCTAAAATGTAAAAATGACAAAATCCTAAAGTTGTTAAGTAAATAAACATAGTCTACGGTAATAAAAATGTGCCAAGATTGTTAATACGTATTGACGTCAAACTTTCAGAATACGTACTAAAATGGTCAACAAAATCAAAATTATATTAATTGCCAAGCTGTAAAAATTGCAAAAAATGTCAAAAAAGTATAACTTAACAATACGCCAAAGTATACAAATTAGCAAAAATTCGAAACTTGTACAAAACTCTGCATTTTCCACGTCATTCGTTTTCGCAATTAAGAGGATTAAAAAAATGGCATCAAAATTATTATCATTATCAATTATTTTACGAATTAGACGATTTTATCATTTTCGACGTGTTTCGCTTTTTTGTTTAAAAAAAAGTAATAAATAAAAGAATCCAAAAAAGTTGAAAGAGCAAAATAAAATCAAAATGCCGATAATAATATTATTTATTGGTGCCTAGAAAATTCACCGTGGACAGTTAAAATTGTGATTGGATCGGGTTGGGCTGGGCCGAGTTGAATTAGGTTGGGTTGGATTGAGCTTTGTTGGGTTGAATTGGGTTGGGTTAAGTTGAGTTGGGTTGGATTGGGTTCAGTTGGTTTGGATTGAGTTTTGTTGGGTTGGGTTAAGTTGAGTTGGGTTGGATTGGGTTCAGTTTGGATTGAGTTGGGTTGGGTTGGTGTAAATTTCTTTTTTTCCCCGCGATAAACTTTCCAAACCATAGATTTTCGCAGGATGATTTTTCAACAATTTCAACAATATTTCGTTAGCTTTGTTTGTTTTGTTTTACATTAGACTTTCTACTGTTTTCTTTCAAATATTGCATAAATTACAATCGCAAGATAAACATATGAAAATAATGAAATAAACGAGACAACTACAGTAGAACCCCGATTATCCGTGCGCGCTTTATCCGGGCGGCGGATTTTCCGTGCGGCATTTTAAATTGATGATCCGTGCGCGGATTATCCGTGGATGACGGCCATAGGTTGGGTTGGGTTGGGTTGGGGCGCATGAACGCTGAATGCAGCGTGCAGACGTTCGTCTCGGGGAATCCTCAAGTTGGGCTCGGGAAATCCCCCATTTATGGGTTTACTTATTATTTTCGCCAACTGCCGACCGACTCGTTAGTTAAACGTAAACAGGCGCACAAAATGCAGCGTACCGGTGCTAATTGAAAACGTAAACGCAATGTTTTGACTATTGAACAAAAACTGGAAATTTTAAAACACTTTGAAAATAACATAAGTGTTGCTGTGTTGGCTAAACAATTAACATTGGAAAACAAACGGTTCGTGACATTGTGAAGAAGAAAGCTGAATCACATATCTTTGTTGCTAAAGCTGACAGTGCAGAAGCTATTTCTGACAGGAAATCTCTAACAGGGTCTACTTTTGGACAGCTTGATGACGCTATGACCAGGTGGCTCTTGCAGGAAAGTTCGGAAGGGGTTCCAATATCATGACCTATGTATGCTAGGCAAGCCCAACAGTTTCATGAGCAGTTGAAAATCAAAGGAAACTTATCGGCATCTTCTGGTTGGCTTTACAGGTTTAAAAAACGTCATGGAATACGAGAATTAGCTCTCCAAAGGGAGAAATTAAGTGCTGATGATGTAGATATGGTAGAATTTTGCCATGATTTGGAAAATCTTACAAAGGAGCACGAACTAAAACCTGAGCAAATATATAATAGGGACGAAACTGGATATCATTGGAAAGCAATGCCGAAAAGAACACTTGCTGCAGGCTCAGAAACTAGTGCACCAGGTTAGCTTTACATACATACTTTTACGTATATGTACAGTGTTTTTTAAAGTATTTTTTTAGATTTCAAAATAAGCAAAGACCGTTATGCTGTGCTAATGCATCTGGAATCCATAAGCTTAGGTTAGCCGTCATTGGAAAATCCAAAAATCCGAGCGCTTTGAAAAATGTAAAAACGCTGCCCGTTGATTATTATAATCAAAAGGCAGCTTGGATGGATCGAGTAATTTTTAAAAAGTTGTTTTCCGAAAAATGTATACCCCAAGTTAGAGCTTATCTCCAAGAAAATAATCTTCTACCCAAGACGGTACTGTTACTGGATGATGCGCCATCACATCCTGAGGTTGAGCAATTAAAGTCCGCAGATGGGAACATATTCGTAGCATATTTTCCTCCGAATGTAACATAGATTGCCCAGCCAATGGACAAAGATGTTATAGAGACCATGAAGAGGCTTTATAGGAAAGACCTTACGCTTCCACTGTTGGGAGAATGTGACTTTATGGGGTTTTAGAAACGTCTAACTTTGAAAGAAGCAATTTATGTTAGCATTAAAAAAGCATTTCATAAAATAATGACCTTAGAAGATAATCAAGGTTCTACTCTAATAGGAATCGAAAGATCGCGTTGTTGAAATTTAATTTTAACAATTTCTTTTAATGCGCCCTTTGCGCCTTCGAGTTGAGACTCCCATGTATATTCATTTCCATTGTGATATAAAAACGCCAATGGCATAACAACCGTCGAACCATCATAACAAAAGTTGCGTAGCAATCGTTTGTTAACTCATCGCATATTTATCGACTTCATTAGCAATTGTAGGTAATTACAGCCGGAGAAATAAATAGGCGCTCGTGAAATGTCGCGTGTGACGCGTTCGAGAGGCAAATTAAAAATACCCAACACGGCTGTGACACGAATGCAACGCAGACACGTTGTTAGTCCCACATTACATGAGAAGACGGCGATGTTCGAGAGACGACCTTCAGGGGTTAGGCGTGACCTTCACTCTTTACGAGCCAAATTTGAATGATAATCGGATTTTTGTCAACAGGTTTTCTTTCGGTAAACGTTCGTATACAGGTTGCTAGTCAAACCGTACCGTGGATTTAAATCATTAAAATAAACGGTTTTTACGTCGACCGCCTACGTGAAATTCTGTATAAATCGCCTCCTCGTCGTCGTCGTCGTCGTCGACTCGAATTAAATTACATCTCTAAAGCGTACAATAAATATTCTACTGTAAACTTCGCCTAAGCCAGTTATAAAAACGTTTTATTGAGCCATATAATTATAAACATACTATTAATTTGTCATTTATCTAAAAGCAGTTTTACGCCCGTGTATTTTATTGCATCGGTCGCTTATAATTTATTTATCTATTCGGATTTATCGGGCCGAATACACAAGTTTTTCGAGATAATAAAACGGAGACCACACGCAAAATGTACCGCAACGCTCGCGTTAATAATCTTAATTATTCATACGCGGTCGGTGGGAAAATTTGCGACGACGAGAAACAAAAAAAACTTTTAAATCTTATCGCGTATCTCGGACGCCGCCGACATTTCCCGATGATGCCCTAATTGAATTTCAAATAACGGGGCGCGGGTCGAAATCGCGCGGCGGTTAATCAAAGGTCGGGCGACACTTTCGGGAGCGGAGGGGGACAATTCCGCAATTTGAAGGGCGTCTCGTCCTCGACGTGCGCGCCACACGCACGCCGGCCGGGCAAAGTGTGAGGTCCGCTGATTTCATACGTCCCTCCGTTATTTATGCGACTCCTTTTGCTGTCGAGGCGGCGCTTTTAAGCAGATCCTGCTTACTTAACTTTTGTGTGGCCATCGCGCCCATAATAACAGTACTAAACGGTTAATGCCGCCTCGGAATCGCCGCAAAAAATCAAGATTACGCGACCGTAGAATTACGTTTTAAGTGGCGGTCTCCCGTTTCGCAAATGCCATTGTAATTGATGCTAAGCGATCGCGTCGCGCTTTCCCCCCCGCGCACGTTGTAATTATATTGTTTTTGCTTCGCGAAATTTATGTTCTTTTAATCACGTTTGATCGCATTAGCATTTATTTGGAAGTTTGCGTACGATGAAGTGGATATTATGCAATGAAATAGCTGGAACACGAACGTCCCTTATTAATTTGAAATTTTCCTATACACATAGTTATAATACCTACTTCATGTAGACGAAGTGGACAATGACATGGTGCGAAGAAAAAATTTAATGTAATTTCCAAAAGTGTTCGGTCCCACATCTACATATGTGGATTTAATTAAGATAATTTAGATCCGCGCAAACCCTGTAAATATTTGTCACAATTATTTGTAAGTATGCAGAATAGTTTTATGTTAATTCGCACGACCCTGTTCAGATACAGATGGTGACGCCGATGCGGCTAGCTAACGGTAGGTTCGGTCATTTACATTTTATTACTTATTTTGCAAATTTAAAATCCAAAAACTCTTGGACGGTCACGTACAAGACGTTATGTATTTTAAAACATTTGCTGCCCCAATTCCACTTCCACAATTCTACTTCCACACTCATAAGTCGTCATTTCACGATTGCCGCACTTTCACAAAGGCGGTTGTAAATAACCAATTAACGAATATTTAAATTATTATATGGCTTTCGGGATTTTAGATTAATCCTTCGAACCAAATGTTCCAAACTTCCCTTTCTTTCATCGCTTTAAACTCATTCTTTACCAATCACGACGAGTTCTTCATCTTACATCAAAGTGGGGACATTTCATTCCAACCAATTACACAAAAGAACGTTAGTATTTAAGGAACGTTTTCACCCTTAGACGGACATTATCAGTATCACAGTATCACATTACCACGACAACAGTCAAAGTAACAACATTATCACGACACCAGTCGAACAGTTCGTATCAAGACAACAATCTTAACAGTTACACACAGTAACACATCCAGTGTATCTTTATCAGTGCCAATTGTAATTGAGCAAAGTTGTATATTGTAAATATTAATAATAAATAGTGTACATAGATAAAAGAGTTTATCTGAGCATGCCTTCGAACGATTGAATAACTCCCAGACGGTAGCGACGCAGATTATTTGGCGTAACATACGTGAGCGAGAGACGTAATCGAAATACTCGTTGAATTTACAACTCGCCACGAGTCGATTAAAGGCAGTTCCTTGTCCACGTATCGTGAACATTTAACACATATGAAGGTCGAGCTGCAACTGGACCAAAAATAAATCTACTTATTTGTTTATTGGGAAAAATCGATGTGTTTGTGTTTTGTTTCCGTGCCAGACAATTAATTTGTTATTGCACGCTTTCGGTATAATTTATGGTCGCTTAAACATGTGTAGTATTCAGGTATTTGGTAATAAAAAAGTCTCAGATTGTCAGCACTTAATACGTCGAGAAGTTATATCGAAAAAATCATCAAATGTTAATATAATCGATTTTAGGTAACGAGATGGAGTGACTAGATGGAGTGATAAAAATGTAAACGTACAATAAATGAAAAAAATCATTGTCTCGAGGGACGTGGCATTTGTCTCGAGGGACGTGGCCATCAAAACTTCTTGGCGCGAGCCAATCAATTAGTCTCCGCAAGGTGTTAAACAAGGTATCGTCTCGTCAGTGTTCTGTTGTCAGTGGTTCGTTAGGAGTGATTGGCTCGCGCCAAGAAGTTTTGATGGCCACTACATGTAAAGGTATTTCAACAACTAAGGTTCTTGGTAATCGCTACTGACGAAGGGTAATAACCCAGAAACAATATTGTCTAGCGATCCACCAGTTAGTCTTCATGGACCTGTTTTAATTAATGTTCACTGCACCATTGAGGTGTAAGATTCGACCATCTTTCGTGTAAATAAATTATATAACATTTTGCATTAAGTGTTTTCTTCAAATTAATTGAACACGGAAATATGTAAACACTACACAAAACTTATCTGCGTTTATCCACCGCAACGTAGTCTCATAACTTGACCTGATTGTGAAAATAATTTAAACAATTTAATCAATTCTTTTCGTATTATAAATTAATTCAGCGAATGTGTGAGATCATACGCAGATCGGGCGATCTTATTTTTCTACCAATGTTTAATTTAATTGCGAATCCAAAATCGTATTTTTGTTATTTGAAATGCCTTAATTAGTCTTCTAATCAAAATAAGAGGCTATCGGTTTTTGTATCTCGGTCCCGGTCCATTCTTCTAAGTTGCGTTGGATTGGGTTTGTTTGTATAGTAGTGTATTGCACAGTAACAATTATAACGTAATTATATTGCATTACTAAATTATGTAAAAATCAGGCATTACGAAGTGTAACTCGTGACGTAAGCGATGCACGTATATTAAATAAAGAAACATTGTCATGTCAGCAACATCGGCAGGTATTTAAAACGAATTGTTACTTTGCAACAATAGTTACAGACAAGCTATTATATAACTTTCCGGTTGGAGGTAGGAATTATACCTTGAAAATATAATATTTGCAGTCGTTGCAAATGCAGTGCAAAATAATTTAAAAAAACAATTAAAATTTGATTGCTTATTCGTTTTAAAATGTATTTGCGATTTGTTTAAATGTACTCATAAGTGCTGATGTTTCGATGAGATTTTTGAATAACTTCCTAAATGTTGAACCAGTTCAACATTTTAGCAAATTTCGTAGACGTAGCTTTAGACAAACAAAAGAAGAGTAAAATGGAACTACAACATGTCCACTTTGCACGCCTACTGCATACTACCCTGCATGCGTTAGGTCGTACACTGGTTTACCGATTGATTGCAAATACGAACGTTTTCCAGTTTGTAAAGAATAATGACGTGATATAGGTGCCACCATTGTACTTTTACATGTCGATTCAACGACTTAATTATTCGATTCCGCGAAATGTTCATAAATCTTTATTGTGCGATGTTTACTACATACGCCCATGTTTGTTTCCTTCACATCACTCGTCACTCCATAAAACTGTTCCATATTAGTTACGCATGTTTGTCCTAATTAATACTTATTTTGTGTCGTAAATGTTTTATGGTCGAAAATAGTCGAGAATATATCGTAATCGTTTTGTGTACCAAGGTCGTGATCTAGTTACTTGTCTAGTGGCTTAGTTGTAACCCTTATCCAGCAACTTTTAGCTCTGGGAAAACAGCACGCAGCAAAAATTGAAAAATTATGAACTAATTGGTGCACCTACTGGATATCTCGAAGGGTTTCGTGCCGAAAAATAAATTAAATGAAAATAATGAAAAAAATTATCACCAAAAAGATTACTTGTAATATTTCCAAGTAAAGAATAAAAAAGTACAATTCTATGCTTTAAACATAGACATTCAATGATAACGTGTTACGTTGTCATTACTGCGACTTATGGGGTGCCTGCAAAGACATATTCTGTTGTAAATTTTTTTCGATTTTCAACGGTTTACCATTTTTTTTATTTTTAAAAATTTTTCAAACTGGACGCAAAAAAACTCAACACAACCCAACCGAACGAAACCCAACCCAACTAAAAACTACGTAAAGAGTTATACTTGAAATTACTGCCATGATTTTTACCAATTAAACCTTTTTCGTTTATAATGTTCTTTAATTTTGTTGACAAATTACAACAAAATAATTGTCAAACTTGACAGTTACTTTTTTTTGTTATTTTCGCCTTTTGATAATTTTGATTTTGTCAATGTTTGTATGTATGTATTTTTTGTTTTTTGTGGTTTTATTAATAAGTTGTCAAATTCGATAATTTTGATCATTTCCATAAATTTTATATTTTTGTATTACATTGAATTTCGATACATTTGACGTTATTTACGAAAATTTTGATTTGTTTTTGATAAATTTCATTGGATTTGTTTGAAACTTTACACATTTTTTTATATTCTAGACAATTTTAGAAATTTTTATTATGGACTATTTAGACAATGTATGTATGTGCAATGTTGTAATTTGCCATTTTGATAATTTTTACTTTTACCCATTTGTAGAATTCTGTCATTTTACGTCAATATTAGATTTTCTTTTAATGTTTTGGATATATTTGACTTACCTTTTAACAGTATTTGCATTTGAAATTTAATAATTTCCCAATTTTTACATCATAAACATTTTTTAAATACTTTTCACAATTCTTGAATTCCCGACATATGTTTGAGTTGGTTTGGGTTTCGTTGGGTTGGGTTGTATTTTTTTTTGTTTAAAAAAATCTACGTTAGAATCGAGCTCTGCACGTGTCTTCTCATGTATTGGAAAACCCAAGTGATCACTTTTGACCAATGAGAGTGGACAATTTAATAACAAAAACCATTGATTATTGATTGATTGATTATTTATTTTAAACTAAACTTCGTTGTAAGGGACAGGATGACCAGATCGGGTTATGATTTTCGCTAATAAGAAAACTTTAGCTTTAAAGCCGACTGAAAAGAACTGAAAATTTGTTTTATTTATTATTTATTTATCATTATTGTTTATAAAATTCATTTTCATAATTCTTATTTTTCATTTGCAAATTTCATTACTCATTAAACCAATCGATATTTTTTAATTAAAGTTTTTTATCTAATCTCTTAAATATGGACGATGATTTATGTGCTATCTGTTGGCCGAATATGATTAGAGACAACCTAGCCATCTTAGCGAATTCGGTACATCCAGTATGAATCTCGTGATTCTTATCCGTACAACTAGCGTTACTGAATTCTTGCAACGTCAAACTAAATTTAACCTTGAAATTCATGAAACATCAAACGAAGTTTACAAGCCACGTTTCCGGACAACCGAATTCGCAAGTAACGCTTCATTTAAAATTTGCTGCATCTCTTCAGGCAGCGTGTTGATCGTTAGATACACGTTTTAAAAACAATTAACCAAAAACCATACCAATTCGAAGATAATATGAGAAAAATCTCAAGAAATATTATATCAGAAATTATATTTATTTAGATAAATAAATACAACTTGGCTGTTAACGTCTCCAATTATATTTAATTGCATTGATTAGCATGATTGTAAACTTTCCGTGGGCATTATTTTGTGACCGAAGGCGATTTAACTATTGTAAAAATTCTAAACGTGCAATTATATATTTAAGTAGTATTTAATGGATAGGGCGCAGAGGAAATATTTTAATGGCTATATATTTTTTTTAATTTCATTGTAAATGTTTTTATAATTTTTCTTGTTCACAATTCACAGGATTCTATTAAACAATGTGACTTAAAACGAATAATTTGTCTATTAATATACGTAACTTTAAATTGTTTAAATTTGCTCCAAATCACCATCACCAAAACTATTTTTTTTTTCTTTTTACTAAAGACGATACAATTATTTAGTTATAACCACTGATCCTGTTTCCTTTATTAAACTGTTGCTGATTTTGTGTAAGTTATAAAAATAATGAATAATGATCATTAAATCGTGTCTCATGTAGTGTTTACGTCACGATCCCCGGTGATCTGAATAGTTACATCTAATCCGCTACGTTCCCACACGTTCCGACGAACGTATCGACGTTTTCGGATCTGGGTTAAATATATCGATTACTTTCGAACGCATTAGAAACTTTTTACCGATCCCGTCGTCGCCGTTCGACGTCGGAAAAAACCGATTCGCGGTACCGCACCGGGTCGTGCGTACGCGCCAACAGCGGTCTTCATCTCCCACGAGGCGTTTATTCAAATTCATGTCGTAGATACTGTTCGCAGGGCGCTATTAAATAGACTACCTGTGCGAATCTCGGATGTCAATCTGGAAATGCATGTCACGCGTGAGCCGACGGGCTGATGGATATCTGCGACCACCGCTCACTCGATGGCCTTACCGTTATGTTATTACAAGTAACAATAGCTTAATCACGAGGGCCGGACTTGAGGAGGCCTGACAGAGTGCTGATTGTGATATATATCGCGAAAGTTGTCTCGGCAAGTGCCCGACGACGAAATTATTTTCTTCTTTTGCGACGAAGCGACCGGGCGAGCACCGCATGAGAAATCGTTCGCATGTAGAAGTGTCATTTCACAGATCCGGTATCCATTGACAGGCCATTAATACACGTTTGCCTTAACGCGATTCCGTTTTCAGGTTTTATTGCGTCAAACGGCTTGTAACTGATATCAGGATGTTATGTAGATACGCAGCCGCATTTGTAATTCATATCGATACGATAGCATCCTTAGATAAGGTTAAATATTTTGATTTTACCGTTTACTCGAATCAATGTGCACGTGGGCGATGTTTTTATCGAAACCCAACCGAAATATACAACAATTTTGTTTTCAATTTTTCGAGGTTGCGAGTGCATTGTTAGGATAATTCGTTTAAGTGCGCTTAAAAAATAGTTTCGTGTCATTACAACGGCGTGGGCTTTTAAAATGTACATCGGAAAGATTAGATTTATTTCACCATAAAACATACATAATGCATATTGTAGAACATGGTGTCGTATGCTTTAAGTCCTTCTTGGAAATAGTTTGAAAGGTAGCAGGAACGATTATGTTAACAAATGACGATAAATCAGGCGCACACAGTGACTTATTGTTGCGTTTTTTCTGGGTAACAAACACGAAAGGATATATAAAAATTAAAGAAAAAAATTAAAATGTTAATACCGTTTGAAAATAATCGAAGTAGATAAATAATCTTTTGGTTTTTATTTTTTATCTATCTCACATTGTAAATAGGAATTGTTCAAAAAATTTTTTTTTTTCAAATTTTGTCAATTTTTCCCAAGATCATCCAACTCACGTTACTATATCACTCTTATTCGTGTTTGACGTGGAGTCTTGACAACGAGCTTTCTCTTCACACGATAAGAAATAAAGTTAGATGGCACACAAGTATTTTAAACAATGCTCGCGAAATGAACTTCCATTAAATAATAATGAATCAACGTTGGAAGTAAGTATGTATCCGTTCAGTTATCTGCAACTAAATTTAAAATTTGCAATTTTGCGAAACGAGCGACAGAGTGGCCAATAATTGATTCTTCTGATTCAGTTGTTATCAATAAATCAACATTGGAAGTAACGTTTGACCGGGTCAGTTCTCTGAACGCAAATTTAAAAAGTTTTTGTAAAACAAAGGAAGCGATTGCTAACTTTGGAGGAAGTTTGTGAATCGATGAATCAACATTAACAGTAATTCTGAATCAATAATTTTTTCTGGAACTAAATTCTGAGTATTTTGCTTCAGTTAAAATACCATCTTTGTTTGAATAATAAAATCAAAATTTTACGTAAATTGCAAAGACTCTACTAAAAGTTGCGATCTGGCACTGGATTGTTCCCGCCGCGCAACTCGTTGATGACGTACATGTCCTTTACAGCCTGAAACTACTCTACTACTACTACTACTACTACTACTATTTTTGACTTAATTAATGAATAAATTTTTTAAAATTCTATAAATTAAGTTTTAAACGTAGACCTTTCTATCACAAAATAACCGCACAATTATTCCATTGACATTTAGTTTCATTAAATTACGTTAATACGTGTTATAAAGCTCAACAAGACCCAAAACCCCATATACCTTTAATTATATGAAAATTTACCCGATTTACCTTAAGAATCCTTTGCCATCGGTACAATTTATCGAATCACAACATTATGATTTTACATTTTAATATTCCGATACAACTTTATTTGGTCTTAAACACATTCATTTAATTTTCCTTCATTCTTTGTGCATCAATTTCAATTACGATTGGATCCAGAGCTATTATAGTTTCCGCAGACAAACCTGCTTTTGACAAATTTGTTTTCTAGAAGGTACATTTCTCATATAATAGAGCATGGTTCAAACATTTTTTTACTCTGAATAACGTTGCTAACGTTCAAATTCATTGTTTCAATGTCTCACATACACTTTCTTTATCTTAGCAGATTATTTTTATCCTAGACACATGTACTTGGTATTAAAATACGTAGTATCGCATACATTAATTATTTTATGAATTATCAACAGTTCATACCACTCATGCGTTATATAAGAATTTAGAATTCAACATTCATTTACTATACATTGTACTATGTAGCCTAATAGTTTCTATGTAAAAAGATTCGTCAGGCCTTTCCGAATGAAACGGTCTTATATAGAAGCTTGACCTTGAGAAAAAGTACAACTGGCCGTTTCATTGGGGGAGACCAAACGTAAACAATAGAATTCTCGAAAATCAAATGCGCGAGGGCATACTTCTATCTTTTGTACTTTAGAAGCGAGTCGAGGTCAAAGTCGCAACTTCGCGTTTCGCAAATCATGTTTTGACTTGGACGTTTCCAGAGTCGAAACCCTTGAACATAGATATGTCGATTCCATTATCAAATTTCATTCTCCACAACTTTGTTTATATAATTGTTTTCATATGAACGAAAGTTTTCGCTGCGTGCGGAGTATTACATAATTTGTTTGTTTCCAAATTTAAAAAAATATACAATTTTCTGTGGGGGAACTTGATTTTAAATGTTTCAAACCCAACAAGAAATGTTGTTTCAGAGGCAATAAATGTTTCAGTCGAAGCACATCGGTCATGATGAAGTGTCGATTTTGGTGATTTGGTTTTACCAGTCTTCCATTTATTTTTATTATATTCTTTACCTGGAAAACATGTTAAGAGCTTCCGTAACAAGAGCAATGCTGCATTTTTTTAATATTTTGTCATTCTCTCAAATGTCGTAATTGTCTAACTTATTGCACTTCAACGTTCACATCGTCTAAATTCATGCAAATTCAATGTCACTTATACTTTATAAAACACTTGACTGTGAAACACTTATATTTCGTAAATAAATGAACCGGAAGAAAACATCTAGATGAAACAATTATAATTAATTTCGTTGTCTATTTGTACTTAACAATTTGTTAAGAAATAATTTGGTCGCTGTTATTACCGAGCATTTGAACAGCGAGTTGTGAAAACTTTTTTGAATATATTGTTCAATCTGGTTCCATTTAAACGGTGTTTTTTATATTAATGTTTAATATCAATAAAATAAAAATAAGGTTTTAAAAACAAGAGCCAGTTGTTTTAACTAAAATTTTCAAATTTAAACGAAAACATGTTTTTAGTGCAATTAATACAAAATAATTTAAACTACGAAATAAAGATTACAAATATGATAAAACAGCAATTTTTAAATTCGGGTGTTTTGTGTTGTTAGATCGGAATTTTGTCGTAAAATTGAGGTAAAATGCAGAAATATCAGTTATTTCAAAAATATTAATATCCTAAAAAGAAGCATTTACTTTTCTATTATTATACACAACTTAAGTCGTAAAAGCCAAGTAATTGTGTTTTCCTGTTTTGTATATTTCTCTTTTAACTAACGATTTTTCGCAACTTGTATTTATCATTTGAATAATTGTTTTCGATTGCGCATTGTAAATACGATTCAGTTGCAGCTTTTTTCGTTTTTCTATAATTTTTGTTGTGCGCTCCAAATTTATCAATTATTTTGTTTATTTTATTCTAATTTTTATTCATATTTGTGATAAGAAAATGTCATCCAATCCTATTAACTAATGAAGAATAGAGAACTAATCGAGAGAAATAAGAATATAAGACACAATTATAATATTAATCAAATGTTTGATAAATTTTGGCACATTTCGATTAGAATAATTATACTATAGCTAAAAGAAGCAAAACAATGTATTATATCTGGGTTCGTACAATTCGAAGAGAATTGACTTTGACGACACTAAATTTCAATGTCAATAATAATGCAAACTTTTTTAAAGTGAACTATTTAATTGAATTTATTTCGATTAAATCTTCAATCAAAAATTTGTCAAGTGTAAATTGTGCGCATTTTATTTAGTTTTACAATTTTTGTAGGTTTTTTGTTTATAAGTGGTAACGTCATCGAGTGCCTTTTGTAGGAACTCTATCGTATCATATTGTTTGGTGGATATTTATATTTTGTAAACTGGAGAAAATATTGAATCGTTTGTTACATAACAAAATTTGAAGGAAAAAGAATATCAGTATTCACATTGATAACGTAAATGTTAAATTATTAATATTTTTTAATATCTAATATACAAGATGAGTTTGTGTATCAGAATGTGTTGGGTTGGGTTTGTTTGATAAATAAATAAATATTTGAATTACAACAACGACAGAAAATTACGACACATAAATTGCTCAAAGTCTTGGATGTGCTCCGAAGAGAGTTGATTATTAAATGATTTTTTCGACCGCACAAATAATAGTACAATAAGTCAAACTGTGCAAAATTTATATTCTATAACTATTATTAATTGACGTAAATCTTACGACCTGCAACTCTGAGATTAAAATGTCGAATTAATAAATTACAAAATTTATCGCTGTTGTGACTAATTAATGTAATTTGCAAGCATCATAACGATGACTGGCCTCGCCATATTGCACCACTATATTGCAAAGGTTTTAGTTAATAATTACAAATAATTACACATATCGAATACATTTCGTTTATTTGTACTCGAGTTTTTTGGCTTTTATGAACAATTTCACCGTAACTAAGTATATAATATACCACAACACTGTTCGAAACACCTACCAACGTTCTAATCATTTTTAGTAATGAAATTTCAAATAACTTGCATCATTATTGAATCTTTGAGCACGCACGTCTCCTTTAACTTTAATTTAAACTCATACATCAAAAATAAAAATAAAAAGGACTGACATCGCCATATAGCACAATTTTATTGCAACTGCTTTAATTCAAATAAATTCCATAATTGCATATTTCGAATAAATCTCGTTTATTCACACTTGCTCACTCTAACTTCTTGTACCTTTCTAAGTTTTACTTTAATTTTTCTTACTTGTAAGAGATATTAGTACGGTTCATAGAGTCACCATCATTTTTGTCAATTGTCTAGTTGCCTAATGTGTAAACAGACTAATAATGTGTAATTTTTGGCTACACTGATTGTTACATTGAGTTGGTACTAACACCGGCGATTACTTTTAAATGGATTTGAGTGTACAGTAGTTCGTGCATAGTTCATTCGTTCATGCTTTGTATTCGCCTTGTTGGTGAATATTGTAAATATTAATTGTAATGTTTATGGATTGTTTATGTGCGAAATGTTTAATTAAAGCATGAAAACTTCACGTACGAGTTCGCAGTTCCGGCTTATAAAATAGGTCGAAGATTTATGAAACGTAATTTGACAAAAAATGATCAACTGTTAGTAGTTGGTAGCAACGGGGGACATATTGTGGATAGTTGTGAAAATATTCGAAACTAAAAGGACACCCCGGTGCATGACTGCACGAATTAATTTATCACCCGGTGATCTTTGACTCTAACCACGATGGCGAGTATACGTTACGTTTAATACATTAACATAATTGACGCAAGCTCGATCGTCTCGTTATGAAAAAAAAAACAATAAATTTTTATGACGTAATAAAATAGTTTTAGTGCCTCCCGTATCGTAAAAGTGTCACGTTATCAAATATCAACTTACTTTACTGGAAGCCACACAAACGGAATCGCTTATTGTTCCCGCGGCGAACCGGTGCCATCTGAAAACAGAAAGGAGCCAATTAAAATGCAAATCTGGCGAAAAAACCGCCGGCGGCGGCGAGCAGCTTCTAACGCGCATCTCGAAACCCGAGAAAAAATCGCGCATGATTTACAATGACTAAATCGGCACAGTCGAACATATGAACGATTAGACCGTACGCCGAATGCATTATTCATGAAACGTCCGTCGCGATCGGAATTTCAATTATTGATAATTACTGAACAATTACTACCGAGCGCATTTGAGAGAACGAGCGTTCTTTTTCCGCAGGTAGTTTAATGCGCACGGACGCCGTATGTTGTTCCACTCGCCGAGATTTATCGTTATATTGTTATTGTAATGGAATAAATACATTAGACTATAATGTAAATTTTATGTTTACATATGTACGTAATGAAACGGGCATTTTTCTCGGCGCATTGTTTTCAGGTATGAGCGAAGAATTCGAAGCGTTTTATAGACCGAGTTTGAAATTGCTAGAAACGTCTAGTAAATATCAAATTATTATTTATGGCGTCATTGTATGTAAATATACGTAGGTACCTATTTAAATCTATATGTCGTTGCTTTTTTTCTTAGCGTTAAAAACATTACGTTGAATAAACAAAGCACCACTTCAAAAATATGCATCTAGATGAAAGGAACGCGTTCGTTGCTGGCGCTGTTGTTGGCGTGAGGCAACAGCCTCTTAGAAATTCGTTAGATCATACAAGGTGATTCTGAAGGATGTTGCATAATTTATACAATGGAACCTACGCGTCAAATTCAAATTGGACGAACGCCCCTTCGTATCAAAGTGGCCCCCCGTAAGGTTATTAAAAGGGGTAGTGCCAGACTAAATTGTCGATATAAATCATATTTGAAGAATAATAATAATCAATTTAAGTATATCATCGAGCGCAATGCACCATCTACTTAACTTTACTATTTTCCAATCAAATATAACATACATTTATTTTAAATAATGTTCAGACCAACATATTTGTGATAGTAAAACATATATTAACAGCTCATTATTTACAGAATATGTGGAAATAAATTTGTTTGCAATAGTAATACCATTTAATTCAAAATATAAAATTACCTGTAAGTGTTTATAATACAAAATAATTTCAAAGTATTTAATACATAACTCTTTAGTCATAATAATTAAGTCAGAAAATCTTTTATTATATCTCCATTGTGGACAAAGTCATTGAGATTATAGTCACTAACCCAAGCCAACACCCAAATCAGTCCACACCAACCCAAACCAATCCCGCAAGTATCAAGAAAAATAAACAACTATAATTAAATACTAAAGTGAACTATTCTTCTCGTATCCTCTGTACCCTAATCTAGGGGTTAGATTTATTTCTTCCTAATCTTGTATTCATATCTTACATTCCTCCATGTTCTTTGACCAACCCAACCCAACCCAACTCATTCTGTAAACAAGAAATATCAGGAGAGTAATGGCCAAAAATATATAGAATGTATGAATGCCAAAGTGAACTAATTCTTCTATTGTCCTTTGTACCCTTTGTGTCTGCATTCTTTCTTTCTATTCTTCAATTCCTCCCGGTCCATTGGCCAAGCCAACCACGAACGTATTAAGTATGACGAGAGATAAAGCACTGGCTAAAAAAGAGGCACAGAAGTTCAGCAATAGATTAATGTAGGATTTCTTTCTTCCTAATTTTCTATTCATATCTTCCATTTCTCTAGGTTATCGCCCTTATTTTTACCAATCTCTGTGATTCTATCGTTCCATCCTTTCCTCGGTCTACCCCTTCTTCTCATTCTTATTTGTCGTGGATCGATGATACTTTTAATTATATTTTCCTGTTTCATTCTGATGGCACGTCTATTAGTTAACTTGTTCTTCAATATTTTAGTCATTCGATTTGTCTTTTTGAATGGCTAGCTGCCTAATTTTTTTCCATTTCTCTATGACACTTTTTTCTTGTCTCTCTGTTTTTCTTGAGAATTCCAGTTCCATGGCAGTCTATTTCTAGATTACTCAGAACTGTGACATATATTTAGCACTACTACTTCGTTATAGACCTTCAAAATCTTCAAATTTAAACCAACTGGTAATTCAAATTAACTACTCATTTATGTTTTATACTTTCATTTCTATTACAAATTCTATAATGAACTATAAACACTTTTTGATGAAACATTCCTTAGAAACATCGTATTTAGTTTTATTAAGTCCCACAATAATGGGTTTAAAAATCCCCGTGGATGGAAATAAAATAAAATAATATGTGAATAAATTCTAGTGCCTTAGAAAATACAAAATTTTGAAACCAATAGACGACCAATATCGACCTAATTATAATCTAATTTTTAGAATTTTTGCAATCTCTTTGAAATAATAAGATTAAAATGCAAGCAATGATCTCGAATTATTGAGAAAACACCTTAGAAAACCAAGTTACGAATGTTGATGGGGGGGAAGGAAGAATTTACGAGTTACTAATTCAACCCAACTAGACTCGGATTTTTTATCAAGAGAAAAAGAAAAATAAAAGAACGACATGTGTGCATGTTTTATTATTTTATTTATTTTTAGCTTTGATAAATTTGTAATTTCCAGTTAAGTCTAACGTGGTTTTTGTCGACTAGCGTTCGTTACACGTAATAGAATGATTGATTTACAAGTTAAAAAGCACCAATTAATAGTTTTCAATTAGAAATCTTTTGTATATTGCAAAAACGATTCGTTCAATAAATTCTTGAAACATATAAAGTGTCATAATAAAAATTACGTAAAATTTATATGAAATTTGCCATACAACCCAACCCGAGTATTACGAATATTTTTAACTATTGACCCCCCTTGTGGAAAAAGGAATCGATTGAGTTGGAGAATTGCCTCGTAAATGTAAATTTTGTTAATTTTCTCTACTACATTGCCACGTTTTTGTCCCAGTTTGTATTCAATTATTTGTAGTCATTTCCTGTGGGAGGTATCGTAACCAGACGTGACAGTCATGACATTCGCTCTCTTACTCGTGGTTTTGTTTTAATTTCTCATGCGTTTCATGATCAACTAATTCATCGCCGAATAAAAGTAACAACATAAATATGACGAAACAACAAAAATAATAATAGCAATGTGTGGATTTTAATTTGATTTTGTATTTGCTTTCTACCTTTTTTTATTTTCTATTTGTCGTTAATTTTTATAATTTTTTTTTTATTTTTCATTCTTGATTCCTTTTTATTGTTTCTAATGTTTTTAATACTTGTAATCATTTCAATCTGGCCATTTTTAAGATTTCCGTTTTAATTAATTGCTGCCTCATTAATTATTATAAGTTGGGTTGTTCTTACTTTTATTTGTTTGTATGTTTTGAAGAAGTTTTCATTGTTAATGTGTTTTAGAATTATTTTTTCCGTTGTCCTTGGTATCCAGACCAACGAAAAAATATTAATGATAAAAATGCGAATAATCAGTTCATCGTCTAAAATCCAAAAAATCATAAATGTGAATTTAACAAAAAAAAAATCAAAGGAACTAAAAGAGGAAGGAAGGAATGAAAGAAAAGCAAGGAAGAAGATGAAACATAAAGATGAATGATTTCTTGTCATCCTTGGATTATGTGTTAAATTTAGTTTCATTTGTTCTTAATTGCTTATAGGATTTTCTTCGCCCTTTAGGTTCGGTTGGGTTGGGTTTACTGCGGTACAACTTATTTTATTTTTATCGAGTTCGTTTGTATCCTTAACAATTGTGTTTCACTTATATGTAATTTTCAATGTTTTTTCACATTTTCTATATTTGTGTTTATAATTTTCCTTCAATTGAATTTGTTCTTTGTTTTGGTTGAATTCGGTTGGGTTAGGTTGGGTTGGGTTACAATGGGATACGTTAGGTTATATTGGGTTGGATTGAGTTAGGTCGAGTTCTCGGTATAACTTGTTCAATTTATTTAGCTTTTCCTTTATTTTTAAATGTTCTTCGAGTGCCTTCATTTTGATTTATTGATTTTCTTTTATGTGTTATTATTTGATTGGTTTAATTTTTTACATTGGATGGTTAAACTACAAGCACCAGTGCTTGTAGTTTAATTATGACATTTTTATTTTTGTTTTAGTCCTTGTTCTCTATTTTACAGAAATAAACTAAAGGTGTTATTCGTTCACTTATCACTCATCTATTATAAATGTAATAAAATTTTTATTAATTTTCGTGTTACGCTTCTTCTGGATTTAGTGTAGTATTATGGATTTTTCGCCAATTGTTCAATTTTTGAATTTCATACAATTATTTTTTTTAACCATTTTCGCATTCGCTAACGTCTGAACGCTCCAATCCGTTGCTTTAATATAAGCAGACATAAGAAGAGGTACGATGACTAAAAATAAAATATCTAAACGTCGTTCGCAAAAAAATTAATAATAAAAAGGATGAAAATTACGACAAATATTAATAGCATTCATTAACAAACGTGGGTGCATTAGATTTTTTAACGAGCGATGCTTTCGGTAGACAAGCGGGCGCAAGACGAAATCTACGAAACCATTTTCACAAATATTTAATTGATTAATTCACTTATATATTTTTTATTTATAATTTTAAAACATTTTCAAGTTTTGGTAATAATGACAACATTGATAATGTTTTAGGTAAATAATACTTTGTAATATTAACCTTTCTGAAAAATGTTAGTTTTACATTTTTCTACTTTAATATTAAATTTTTGCAACATTTCCTTATTTGTGGAGAATTGCATTTCAGGCAGTTAGTTAGTTAGTTAGTTATAATGAGTGGGACGTTTACCGCCCCTCCACTGCGACCGCAAGGATCTATTGCGGCTCACAACTATTTATAGTTCACCCTCCATTCCCATTCCCATTCTCTTTGAGATTTTGTCAAGTTCGTCCAGCTCCAGTTTTGTCTCATCAAAGGCTGTGATCCTGATTTTGTCCCCGACGGGGCAGGCACACATAACGTGCTCTGCTGTCTCTTCAGTTTCACAGCATAGTCGGCACTCAGTGGCCTCAGCCACTCCCAGCCTATGCATATAATGCCTTAGTCGGCTATGCCCAGTAGCCAGGGCTGTCAGAGTGCGCAGGTGTTTCCTACTCAAGCCTAACAGTATCCTGGTGCGTGCAGTAGATGGGCCCTTCAGTACTATATTGGAATGTCTCATTCCCTGGCTCTTATTCAAGCTTCTGACCAGGGCTCTTGTAATCCCAAGAGCCGGTTCTGGACCAATAAATTCTCGGTTAGCCCCGCTCTTTGGCAAGCAATCGGCTGCTTCGTTTCCCTCTATTCCAACGTGTCCCCAGACCAGACCAGGCTGACCTTCTTGACTGTCCCTAATTGAGAGAGCACTACGCGGCAG
Organism: Geotrupes spiniger; assembly: GCA_959613385.1. Taxonomy (NCBI): domain Eukaryota; kingdom Metazoa; phylum Arthropoda; class Insecta; order Coleoptera; family Geotrupidae; genus Geotrupes; species Geotrupes spiniger. The sequence continues at coordinate 14,223,761 of OY390737.1, forward strand.
TCCCTGGTCGACATCAACGTACATTGATTGTCAGCAAGGACATGCACTGCTGTTCTACTGTCAGAAAATATTATTGTCCTGTGCTGTCGAGGGCTTTTCAACAGTGCCATCTGGTCGTTTTATCGCCCCTGGCATCTGTGTCGGCTCTCTGGATAAAATCTTGTGAATTCGTGCGCTACTAGGGGTATCATTTACCCTTTCGCAGAACCTCCTCCAAGATTCTCTGTTGACCCTGCGTACTTCCTTATTGTAGTCCGTTAGAGTACTTCTATAAAGGTCCCAGTTGCTTGTTTCTTTAGCCCGATTAAAAAGTTGTCGGACTTCTCTTCTTCTTTTACTTAGTTGATGGTTCCACTAAGACTTTCCTATTGTATTTCTTCTTCCTGAGTGGACAATGTTCATGATAGGCAGAGACAACCGCCTCCCTTACTTGGTCCGCGACTATCTCAATCTCCTCACAATTATTCATTAGAGTGATCACGTTTTCCGTAAGTTCACGGATGGAGCGTCTATATCCGTCCCAATCCGTTTTCTTAGGATATTCCACTACAGGTCGGGGACCTACTTCAATACTAAATTGAATATTTCTATGGTCTGCGCATGAGGGCTCAGTAGATACTTTCCAGTCAAGTATCTTGGTGCTCAAATAATTTGATCTGAACGTTATGTCCAGTATCTCCTTTTTCGTAAAAAAAACGTTGGTTCGGAACCAACGTTATTAACTATTAGTACCTCCCCTATAAGACAGTTTAACTCGAAAGTCTCCTAAATTTTGATATTTTTTATATAAATTTTTATATATTTACATTCGTACCAAGATTTGTACCCTATGTTGACAGGATTAATTTTTCATTTAAAATTACGTTTCGATTTGCGAACCCAACTCAATCGAACCCAACCCAACCCAATCTAATTGTCCAAGCCTGGGCTCTTCAATAATTCACGTGTTTCCTTAATTAACTAATTAAAATTTTAATTGTATTATAATTTTGTCTTTTTGTCACTCGTGCTTGCATGACTTGCACTTTCAACGCATGTATGTGTGATCCATAGGGCGAAACCGTCGTCAACACCTGTTACATTCGTTGAAATGATTTTTTTTTTTTGAAAATTAAATCAATTAAAAAATATATCGAGTCTATATTTACCAAATTGTCGACAATCATCGATATGAGCAATCAACGAAAGGAAGTTGATCTGTTTGTTTTGTCTTTTAGTTTTTTTCTTTGAGTTGATTAAAGTTTGGTTGAACATTACCTCAGCGACCTAAAAATAAAACTGTTTTTTTATGTTTTTCACAATTTACATTATTTGCAACGTTTCACTACTTTATTTTATAATGTATTGGGTTGGGTTTTAAAGTTTTCCTTGTGTTCACCCTAACTCAACTTAAGTTGGGTTGAACACTAACAACCCAATGCAAAACTTGGTGGGTTCGCCTTTTCGGTTGGGTTGGGTTGGGCTGGGTTTACTTTTATACGCTTCGTTCTATTTTTAGTGATTTCGTTTTCTTCTCTACCTTTTGTGACTTGATTTACTATTTTATGTGGCATTCTTAGCTGTCGTGTGTCACTTACTCTTCATATGTAATTCTCAATGTTTTTTTTTCATTTTCTCCATATTCTGTTGCTAGATTAAAAATATGACCACTGAGACCACCATCGCTGAATGAAATACGCATGAAAACTTAGTCTCACCATACAGTTCTTTAGCATACTTCCATCTGATTAGGTTGGATATAAATGTATTTTGGGACGAACCGCTGCTGGAGTTAATCATCAACTTTGGATACAAAATTCGCGATCAAAATTAAAATTAATGTCCAGTACTGCAGCATTCCGTCACGTGGTTGGGTCCACCAACAATGCGATTGAAAATTTCTGGACTATCATTATTGCTAGATCAAAAATATACGACGACTACATATAACCTCCAAACGTAGCCTCATCATCCAGAGCTCCAGCATCTTTGATTTGATTATGTTAGCTATAAAGGTGTTTTTGGATGACCAGTTGCTAGAGTATAATCATCAACGTTAGTTAAATAACACAATCAAAATTAATCTAAACCTCCAGTTCTCCAGCAATCTGTCTTTTGGTTGTGTTGGGCAACAATGCGTCAAAAGATGTAAAATTGTCGGATTATCATACATTGTTGCAATCTCATGTCAATAATTTATACTTCATAGCTAATTAAAATTTTATTGTATTATTCACCTGGGGTTGTTGGCTTCAATTGAATGTTGTCTTTCGTTGTTCCATTGGCACCACCACTTATCAAAGATTTTTTTCTTATTGTACTATTTGTTACGCTTGTGATTTAGTTACTTTGTCATTGTGTATCAAATCAGTAAATATATTTAGTGTGTATGGTTGTTTATGCCATGGTTTACCGCAGTAAATACTTATGGGAAAGTTGTACAGGTTTATTACTTTCCCGGCCCAAAATTTACCCTGCCGCGGTGGGGTTGTATTGCCGGATAGTACAGTTTAGAATCTTGGAGGGTTCGGTTTGGATCGTCTTAAGAGAACGGTCGGTGCATCGATGTTTGCTCTCACCAGTGGCGTGCTGGTTCGTCCGAAAAGGGGGCTGTGTTTGTCTCAGTATTTACGTGTTATTGTGCTATTTATATTATAGTCATTGGTGTGAACAATGACTAGTGTTAATGAGATGTATTAATGACAACTGCATTGAGTACTTTGCAGGTGAGCGAGTGATTTCTGGTGGAGTTGGGCAGACCGGATGCAGCGACGATGCTGTGGTTCCCGTGCTGCTGTTTTTGCAGTTGTTGCTGTTGTTGTAGTTGCCATTGTGGTGCTACTGTTGTGGTTGTTGCTGTCGATAGCGATTGTGGGCTATCCTGTCTCCTACAAGCGGGTTGTAGGGGCACACGACACAATTCGAGGAATTGTTGGTATGCGAGCTGTCTCCTGATGGCTTGCGTACGCAGGCATGTTGATGCAACTTTCCTGTGACGGTACAGCAGGTTAGGAACCGACCTGTGTCACTTGACCTGGACGTGCTGTCCAGTGGTCCGCTGATCTGTTCTGATAGATAGTGATAGTGATAGTGATAGTGGGCGCAGGCACGCAAGTGCATCGGACAAGACTTGACTACCGGGTTGACTATATCTATTAACCATTCTCTTCTTATGCGACGCTACGTACTGACGTTTAGGTCTATATGAAGACCATCGATGGACGAACAATGGACAGGAGGATAAAGAAGGTGTAGGCACGATAATCGCATTCTATTTAAAAACATGAAAATATTCTTCCGATTCCTGAGACTCACGTTAGTACTGACGTGTTAAGTACAATTCCGAACGCGTCGATTCGTTGAGAACTCAATAAATCGATTGTTTGTGTGTGTGTGTGTGTGTGCATATCGAACTTATTTTTAACGATTACGCTCGGTAAATATCTGAATGCGTTATAAATGTTAATTCCAAGTGCGCATAAATTTATCACAAACGTACAAACGCCGCATGTAACAATGATAAAAGTCATAAATACGTTAGAGGTCAATAATGCCCGCAATAACTTTTGATATCCAGGTGCATTTTCAATACCGGTCGGCGTTGCATCACGTGCTTTTCGCTCGACGCAAATCGAAAAAGTGGTAAAAAATTGTAACCGAAAACGCGCCTACAAACAACCGCGACCACAGCAGCGAATCGTATCGGGGTCAAGGTAAAAGCGCTATTGGTTACAAGTGAAGTACTAAATGCGTCGAAGAAAGCGACAATTAGAGCAAGTTTCGGTTGCAAACATAGTTTTAGATTTTATAATGGCAACGAAAATAATAATTAAATTGGTTCCGAGGGCTCCAAAGCGAGCTAGTTAATGCCAAAGAAACGAAACCCCATCACTTCACTTCAACAATAAGAAGCCGCGGTTCGAAGCAATTTACTAATAACGTGGCATTCATCTGGAAAACAGCCAATAAAGATTTTATGGGGCCATAATTTCCGAACGACTTTCGCATTTTCGTGCACGTATTATCCGCGCGCAGGAGATTCAAAACGTGCAATTACGTCGCTAAGTTGTAAAAAATCAATGACCGTGCCGGGTTTTATTAACATATTTCTACGAAATTTTAATGTATGTACGTTCGGTTTCTCCGTAAGGATGTGTTCATCGCAGACTGCGTTTTTTACGATGGAGGACACTGGCTGTCATTTTTTATTGTTTTAGGTTCGTTGGGATCATTGAAGTATGCGTATTTTGTTCTTCAAAAACTCCGCAATTTGCGATTTATTTAGGTCGACCCAGAACTTGAGAAGTTGCAAATCGTAGAAACAATGTGGTACGGACGAATGAGCCCAACCGCACGCAGTAATTCAGGCAGTGCGTATATTTAAACAACGAACACGATCTGTCCGGCGAGAATGAATATTGCATGGCTTCAGGGAAATACTGGACCACATATCGCCTCTCGGTCATTACGCATTCGCATAAAACGGACTTACTCCGCCGCAACGCGAGACTGCAACGCGGGCGCGCAAATCGAACGAGCTGTTCTTTTGTGCGGCGGACGATTTCATTGCGTGTCGTCGATATTTATACGAATTATTACTGTGTCGATATACGCGTGAGAAATTGCCATAACGACTCGCCTATTGTTAACAATTATAGCAACAAACGTCTGGGCGAGTTTTTAACGCGATAATAACGCGAGGCACTTACGAACTGATCGTAAACATAATGACGGATGTAAGTACGTTTTTAAGCAACGAAGAATAATGAGACGCAGTCGGTTTTTTCCAATACCGGTTGTTTTTTTGTCCAACCAATTCCACCCACCAATTAAAAAAAACAACCTCGAAAATCATTGTTTAATTTTCTAGTTTCATTTTATCTAGTTTTATTTTATTTAAATATGAAATATTTAAAAAACGACAAAGTTTCATGCAAATGCGACTGAAATTAATCGCGATGACTCGCGAATCTGTCAAACGGATATTTTTATTCCACTCAACCCGGAAGAGCCAACCGTAAAAGTCAGCGCGTGAAAAGAAATTCTCGGTACGATTTACATCTGATGTATTAATAATATCCGACCGCGGAATCAGCATATTCAAATATTAACGCGTTCCGGGCGCGCGAGCGTTGAAAACAAGAAAAAATGTTCGGATGTGGTACCTGGAATGGCACTAATGGCTACATTGCGTTCTTAATGCGTCGTTATTAAACCGTTTTCGCCAATCACGGGGTCGCACATTTTGGTTTATGGCGCTGGCCGCGATGGCACGAAACGTGTTTACGGTTAAAACCATGAAAAAGATCTCGTAAATAAATTACGAGTTTAATTTAAATAATTTTAGAAAACAATTACTTTAGTTCACACTGTTGTTGAACTTTTGACCAGTATCTAAATATTAATAAAAGAACACTGTAAAAAAATTGTCATTGCTAGCCAACGTTTGTCGTAGATCATCACTCATACATACATTGTTTCTAACTAAATATTAATAAAAAAAAAACCTCAAATAAAAATGATATATAGTTCAAAGGCAAATTGAAAATAAAAAGAAACAGGCGGCAGTCCCCAATTAAGTATAATTTCCCAGATGACGTCCGTCGAAAATCATCGGGCTGTACATCAATTATTTCTAACTAAATATTAATAAAACATTTAAAAATTTTAAGACAAACAAAAAATAAAAATTAATTAAACTTCAGTGTACTCTTCTAATTTTAATTTCAGCAAAATTTCGAAGACATTCTTGAAGTCTCGAGTTGCGAGGCTCCAGTGGTGTAGGCTGATGGAGTATTGGGTCGATGAATGGTATCAAATCATCTTCAGTGTTGAATGTCGATTTTGCCTATGGCAATATGATGGACGGTTGCGTGGCCTAGAGGACAAAGGGTAAATATGCAATTTGCACTTAGACGCCATTCTGATTTAAGACCGGGTGTTATGGTTTGAGATGCAATACAATTTGGAAGCCGGTCAACTCTAGTCTTCATTCAAGGAATTCTGAATGCGACCGGCTACAACAACGAAGTTTTGGGGCCAGTTTTGTTGCCATACCTTCAAAGACATCGCAACAGTGTTTTCTAGCAACGCCAGGCCACATATTGCAAGAGTAACGCAATATGACAATAATGTGAGTTTATTGCCATGGCCTGCAAAGTCCCCAGATTTATCATGTATTAATTATGGGACATGATCGGCAAAAGAGTCGAAGATTTTCCAGCGCCCATATACACTTTGGCTGAACTTGCATTTCAAATTCAAAGAGCTTGGGATGAAATTGATCATTTAATTTTAAGTATGCCCCGGCGCTTAAATAAATGCATTCGTTTTGGATGAGATACCAGGCATTATTAATTTTTTAACATTGTTCTTAAAAAGAGATGTTCTTGAAATTGTTATCATTCATTGTCTTACTCAATCTCAAATTGTCACCAAAGTTCAAGTTCGTACGATCGTCCCTTCTGGCTGCTCTGATTTTTTTGGCAATCAGTGTATAACTCTTACCAGTAATCCAAAAGGAATTACTAGATCACATCATCAACAGCTGTGAAATTTTCGCCAGGAATCTTTAAGCATTACACAGTGCTTTAGTTTTTTATGTAATGGTGACCATTTTAAAAAACATAAGAAATTAAGAACTTAGTTCTATTGCATTGAATTACTTGCTGGTCAAGTACCATAATTATGTATTGTCCTTGTTAATAGTTTTTAATAACACTAAAAACACAGTTTTATCAGCAATAATTTAAAATCCAACAAAAAAGTTTTAAAATAAAATAGATATTTTGGTCTTAAATCATTCCAAACTTTTTATTAGATAGCTTTTAACAAATAATTAAAAAAAGAAATAAATGTCTTTGTCTTAAACACAGTTATATCATTTTAGAAATGTATATAGAATAAGGTTGTTTTGAAGTAAAATAAATATATACAGAATGGGGCAGCTCATACGACAAGGAGTTTCTATGGAAAACCATGGAATATTGCGAATTTCTTTCTGGTTGGCTAGATGTAGAATATCTGTATGCACAATTTAGAATTATTTTGATATATACAGGGTGCTACAAAAAAAGATACATATCAAAGTTATGGTTTTTTTAATGGGACAACCTGTATTTTTTTTGGCATTTTCGAAATCTAGAGTACAAATGAGGGTGGGTGCCTGCAATATTCCCTAGACCTATCTTTTATCGTTTTAGAAATATTTGAAGATTTGTTGAAATGCGCGGTAATTTAAAATTTTATATTTGTCTCAGTAATTCATTTTGAATCACTACACCAGCCTTGATCGTTCAAATTATGGTCGAAAATGTAGATTCATTGCTACTTCGATGTCAAAAATTATACAGGGTGATTTAAAAATATGGTTGGAATATTTCGATATTCGAAGACGAAGAACTTCCTTATTTTAAATGGCACACCCTATATTTTATTACCTATTCTGGCGTAGAATATTATTCTCTTTCGAACTGTATTAGGGTTCCCTATAACTAAATTCAATACTTTTTTGAATTTTGGCGTGTCTACTTTTTTGTTCATTTAAATCAACCGGGCTATAACATGAAAACTACCATAAATCGATTCAGAGTGAAAAAAAACCAATCATTGAAATTCTGCCCCATTTTAAACAAATAGAACATATAATACAAAATATGTATAGACATAACTACAACAAAACACAAGAGAACAAAGTATTATGTGACCTACTTCAGAAAAAAATATATTTTTATTATTACGCCATCATCAGAGTAGATGCTCGAAATGATGTCCTTCCTCTTCGATGCATAGACGAATTCTTTCCTCAAAGGATTTTTCTACATTCACCAACATCTGCGTTACGGTGTGGAAAGCGGCGTTTATTCTGTCTTCTCATGTTTTCCATTGTAGTTGGCGGAGAAGCATATACAATATTTTTTATGTAACCCCATAAAAAAAATCGAGACAGATCAAATCCGGAGACCTTGGTGTCCAATGTTGTGAACCTCCTCTTCCTATCCATTTATTGGGGAATTGTAAATTTAAGAAATCCCTAACATTCCTACGTAACCCCATAAAAAAATCGAGACAAGTCAAATCCGGAGACCTTGGTGTCCAATGTTGTGAACCTCCTCTTCCTATCCATTCATTGGGGAATTGGAAATTTAAGAAATCCCTAACATTCCTATGGAAATGGGCACAATCTAACTGTAGCCACATTTTTTGTCTGATATTTAGAGGCACATTTTCTAGGAGTTCAGGAAGGTCACGGCGCATGAATCTAGGGAATTTTTGTCCATTCAAAGTTCCGTCAAAAAGTAGGGGCCAATCAGTTGCGATCCCAGAAAGCCCCCCGCACATTAACAGACCATCTATGTTAGTGATAATTTGTGCGAAAAATATATCTCTCCAGCTTTGTCTAAGACCCAAACACAAAAATCAACTCGTTGATGAAAATTCATTGGATACAGTTCTTGGTGCATTTGAATAGGTAAGGGTGGAATTTATGATTTTTAATATTCTATATTGCTCCGTCTACTGATACCTGTTTCGGATTCAATGGTCCTTTGACTCGTATGGGGGTTTTCTATGATAGATCCTGTCACTAGAAATTCATTTTCTTCACTTCCAATTATGGGTTTTCGCTTTTTAACACCTACATAATTTACAGTACCATTCCTTCGAAATTCTTGCAGTAAGCGTTCAAATACAGCTCTGTTTGGATGAGTGAGATTTGGATATCTTTGAGCATATACCCTTGACGCCAAAAAACAATTTTCTTGGCATTCAACAATTATTAAAATCACATTGATTCTCTCTTGCAAAGAATAAGTTTTCATTATGACTTCGGAAGGAAAACTTGATAGAACTGTCAATTGTTAAATTTTAATGTCAACAGATCAACAAAACTATATTCTATGCGACACCCGCATCAATGCCGCCTTGTTCATTTCAGAGGACATGTATCATCAGTTAAAAATTAAAAAATTAAAAAATGTATTGAATATAGTTATATCGAACCCTAATACTGTTCGAAAGAAAATTAAATTCTACGCCAAAATAGGTAATAAAATATAGGATGTGCCATTTAAAATAAGGAAGTTCTTCATCTTCGAATATCGAAATTTTCCAACCATATTTTTAAATCGCCCTGTATAATTTTTGACATCGAAGTAACAATGAATCTACATTTCCGACCATCATTTGAACGGTCAAGGCTGATGTAGTGAGTCAAAATGAATTACTGAGGCAAATATAAAATTTTATTTCGTACCACGCATTTCAACAAATCTTCAAATATTTCGAAAACGATAAAAGATCGGTATAGGGAATATTGCAGGAACTCCCCTCATTTGTACTCTAGATTTCGAAAATGCCAAAAAATACAAAAAATCATAAACATAAAACATAACTTTGATATGTATCTTTTTTTTGTAGCACCTGTATATATCAAAATAATTTTAAATTGTGCATACAGATCTACATCTAGCCAACCGGAAAGAAATTCGCAATATTCCATGGTTTTCCATATATACTTGATTATATGATTCTATCAGAAAATTAATAAATCAGTGAAACCATTTCTGAAATTGATTGTATCCCCAGCGATAGATTCCGATATAGTCAACAATACAGAACCGTTCAGAATTCTGATTGGGCAAATTTGCTTAATCGTTCACACTTTCAACGTATTAAGTTAAGTATGTAAACATTTTCAACACCGTGTGAAGAGTAATAAAAATCTTTATTTACTACTGTTGATATTTTGTACTTAAATCTTTTACTGTCTTAATTGGAATTGTAACGGGTGGTTTTTAAAATTTTGCGTCAAAGCTGTCCGTGAATGTTTAACTGCGAACGAACCATCATTATTAATTTGACATCTTAACCTATGTCTAACCTGCCTAACCTCACTTTTAATTGTCAAAAGTTACTTCAGTGACGTTTAAGTGTATGTACAAAATTGTGGTTCGTTCACAGTTAAAGATTCATGGCCAACTACGACGCCAAATTAAAAAAAAAAACACCCGTTTAATTCCATTTTGATTACAACAAATATTTATCAATTAATTGTGTTGTCTAATTAATAAATAGCACAATATTACTGTAATTGTTTTATTAACATCGAGGCAATTTGTGGTGCCCACTTTTATAAGTTTACCCTCAAATGAACACCAACCACCGTCTTCACTGAGCAAGTGGTTGTAAGACGATACATACTGCATCACTCAATGAATAATAATTAACCAAAACTGTAGGTATTTTTCTTTTTATTAGTAAAATATAAATCAATGAACCCGAAACATAATACTACTTACACTGTATATTTAAATCTATTTAAAAGTAAGAAATGTCTAAATATATATATATAGATATTTGAAATGCAGATGGTAATTAATATTTATCGTAAATTCACTTAGAATAACGACAATAAAAAATCGCAAACCCACCATAAATCATAGCCAATACTTGGTCACCTAGTTGATCGGCGGGGAAAGGATACAGCGTGCGATACAGTGAAGCAGCGTGGGAAAGGTGCTAAGGTGACTCTCGGATGGGCGGCGAGGCCCCGAGGCGACAACGCTCCTCGCCGCTACCTTCATCAGGATGCATTCGCCCGCGGCGAGCAAAAATCTCGCGGCGTTTCTATATATCTCAGTTATATTATCAGTATGTAATTGCCTGCGGTACGAAACAACCCTGTTATAGTTCCTCGGTGCACTACAATTATCCTTTTTTTCCCGCGTGTGTGCGGCTTCGCCTTCGCGGTAAGTAACGAGCAAATGGAAACTGTAACACGCTGCGCCGAGCCGAGACCGTTTTTATCCGCTCAAATTGCAAAATTGCGGCGGCGCATGCATGTCGTTGCGTTATTTCTTCTATTCGCGGCGATCTTAGTTTTCTGGAGGTCACGTGCGAGTTATATTTAGAATAAAAACGACTTCTTTGTTCGGCCGTTTACAATGGAAGCGGCACGGGCGAAGAGCCGAGGAAAAATCAAGGTGAAATCGACCAGAACTCTTTAATGTGATCGTTTATATTTTAAAATATCATGATGCCGACTGTGTAGACGTTTATTGCGATACAATGGCTAAAAATAAAACCAATACGGTGATTCAGAGCGAAGGCGTTTGCTTTGAATTTAATGACATACCGATCACAATGAATTGAAATATCCAGGCAAAAAGTTGCGACGGGTGAATTGGAAATATTGCTACGCAAACGCACAACGAAAACGGCGAAAATTAAAACGTGTGGGATTTCCGAATTTAATTCACATGGCCAATCGAAATATTCCATAAACAGACTCGATAAAATTATACCAATGTACAACATGTGCTGGACTGATCATGTAATTCATCGGAGATAAAATTCCACTTTATAATAAAAATTATTTTTTGCTGTTCAACTAAAGTTATTTACGCAACGTTTGCGTAAAGCGATTTTTCGTACTCGTTCAACATTTAAAACACCAGCTGTAACATTAGATCCAACCCGACCCAATCCAATCCAATCTCACCCAGCCCAACCCGACCCAACTGCGTTTTCATAAATTTCGAAAACACAAATTTAAAATTCTGAAAAAATTGTTTTGAGATCCTTAAGAAAATCCCTGTCAAGAACACCCCTCAAAACTTGGAATTAATTTGCTATTTTGCTACTCAATGAAAAGTTATTTATGGAACGTGTGTGTAAAGTGAACGTTCGTGCTCGTGGAGTGTTTAAAATACGCCAGCCGTAAAATGAGAGCTTTGAATTCTAAAAGCACATCAACGACTTCATTCGGTGACAATTCTACAAAACATTTGCAGCACGAGCTGACAGCGACCAATCAGAGACGAATAACACGTAGCGTGTTCATAGAATTTTGTTCAATTCGGTTACACTTAACTCTTACACGGATTTCATAAGGCTTTTCATTGGTTCTATCGATTATTTCATTGGATGTACAGACCCGTCATCCATGACTGATGAGCGCCACTTAATTAAATATGTGAACTAACAGCTTGCAACAATAACTGGCATCGTCGTGAAATTCTTAGTGTTTGTGTCTCTGCAACACAAAAAATCGTTGACGTTATTAAAAAACTCTCTGACATTTTTAGTACATTTGTTGCACTGTATAATATTACATATTTATTATTACAATTATAACAATATTGTTAATACACAATTTATTCTAAGCCCAAACGGTTGTTCTTTCTTCTATCCTTTAGGAATTCGTGTTCGATTCCATCATCACAAAAAAAAAATTGCGACAATCTTATTAGATCTGATAACTGAGACAAGAACGACGCTTTCAGGCATTATTCGGACGTTGATATTGTCCTTCAATCTTATTTAGTTTGTTATTTCTTTATAAAACCCTTAAAGCCTTGTTCCCTACTCAGAAGACACACAATGATAACATTCGATCTCTTCGGGGGCGACTAAGATATTCAAAATGAAAGAATAATTTACATACATTTTTATAAAAAGGAATATAAGAAATTTATTGTTAAATATTTTTTATCCCTTAATCTTAATTTCGATATACGTATTCACTTCCAGCCTTGTTTTCTATTGATCGAGTTGCATTCTGTACACACAGTTCAGTTCCTAATTTATTTTGTGATTCTTCGCTTACTTGGGTTGGGTTGAATTTTATTTTTTTTATTTTACATTTGCCCTGATTGGGTTTATTCGCTTTTGATTTTGGGTTTACTTGCATTTTTTATTTGTATAGCTTTAAATACTTTGTTGTTGGGTTGTGATTTCCTATATTTATTAACTTTTACTTAAAGTTTTTGTTGTATTTTTTTTTGGTTTATTTGTTTTGTTAATTTTTGTTTCGTTTTACTTTCTTTTATTTTTGTTTCTTCGACTTCTTTACTTTTACTTCTTTAGTTATTAAAAACTCCAAGCTGTCTAAAATATAAAACAGTGGTGAAAGTGGACGAAGTCAAAATCATCAAAACAACAAAATATCACCAATTGCACAATTGCCAAATGCTAAACATGTACAATATGTCAAAATTGAATGAAGTGCAAATATCAGAAACGTCATATTTGTTAAAAATTCAAAAATATATCAATGCGTAAAATGTTTAACTTGTATAAAAATAAGGATTGCCAACGAAATAGAAAATTCCCAAACAATGTCAAATGTGCAAATGTCAAACTCGTCAAATTTGCGAAAACGTCACACGCATGGATTGTAAAAATATCTTTAGGACGACAGTTAATAAAATGCAAAATGTATCTAAAAAATCCACACTTGTCAAAGAGAGAAGTAAAAATGCAAAAATGTCACAATTGGCACAATTCGCGAATGCAAAAATTTACAACACAATGATTGCAAAACATATTTAAAAATATTCCAAAATTACAAAAAGTGTCAAAAACGCCTTAATTGTATACAATCGTAGGATGGTCCGAGAAAAAATCACAAAAAAATATCAAAATTAGCAAATATTAAAAACATCAAAGTTGTCAAAAACAAGGATTGTAAAAATATCTAGAGGGTAATAATTGACAAAAAGGCAAACTGGTCTAAAACGCAATCCAAATTTGTGAAAAAATTGTTAAAAAATATAATTAGAAATCAAAATGTTAAAAATAAAACATCATAACTGTCAAATGCGTTTAAGGTACAAATATTGCAAAATATGTCAAACAATTTAAAAAGCAGAAATGTCAAAAACTACAGATTGTCAAAACTTCACAACAAAAAAATTAAGATTGTAAAATCACAATTACGAATTACGAATATCAAAATTCTGAAGCATTTCACAAATATGTAAAAAATGCGAAAAATTGTACAATTGACAATTGTTTGAAATGTCAAATTTGTATAAACACCAAAAATGCGAGGCGTAATTGTAAATATAAAGAAATGTGGTAATTGCAAATGACAACATTAAAACGTCAAACTGTCAAAGGGTTAACATTTCCGAATTGGTCCAATGTCAAAAATGTCAAACTTGTTTAAAGTGCAAAATTGTATTACTGCAAAAAATCGCTCGTAATTGTAAAAAATGGGAAACTTACAAATTGTCAAAAATGTGAATGGTCCCAAAATGTCAACATTTCAAAATTGAACCAATTGTCCAAAATATCAAACATCCAAATTTCAAAATGTCAGAATTGCCCTTTTATGAAAAATTTCAAACTTGATTTAAGTGTCAACAACGTCAAAGACGACAAGTGTCACAATGCTAGCTTCATAAATTGTCATAATTGTAGCAAAGGTAAGATTGTCAAAAATGTCAAAATGGCGTTCCAAAATTGGTCCACTTATGCAAAAATGCCCAACTTGCATGATTCCCATAGAGGAACAAATCAATAATTGTTGTAATTTCCAAAAACATCAAGTGTCAAAAGGACGATATTTAAAAATTGACACAATGTCAAAAATGCCAAATTTGTTTAAAATTCCTATAAAAAATTCCAAACTTCAAAAATTGTCATAATTGCAGAAAAGTCAAAATTGTTAAAAACTTCAAAGGTGTCAACATTTCGGAATTAGCCGGACAGTCAAAATGCAAAACTTGTTTAAATTATGTGACATAAACCCCAACCCAACCCATTATTATCGATGCTACCAATAAAAGCTTAAATGTCTTTATTAATAAATAAATAAACAAATACAAAACGTAGTTTTGCAAACAACCAACTTTATTACTATAATTTACTATAAAAGTTGCAGATTATATTTCGACGATCAACGATTAAAGACTATCTTGTATCAGTTCACTTGGAAAATTTTATTATTTTTAATTTGTAAAGGAGAAAATAAAGAATCGACGAAATGAAATACATTCGTCGAATTATGTCGAAACCCAACCCAGGCCAACCCAACCTAATCTAACCCACCAAACCCAACAGTAATATAATCAGGGACGGAATCAGGTCAGTTGATAGTAAATAAGAGAACTTTATTATATTGAGAACAACCAACCCAACGCAGCCCAAGGCAACCCAAAGAAAAGAAAGCAATTTGCAATTCCTAATAACATTAACGACCATTGACTTGGAAAATTAACATTTTTTAATTGGTGTGGGAAAAACGAAAGCAGGGACGAAACGATATGACGCATCGACAATTGCAGAAACTTCCAACCAACCCAAATTAGTTAGATATGAAAACGCTACAACATGTCCCAATTCAATCCAGAAGGAAATTTCTTGAGCATTGTAGAATCTTAACCCAACCCAAAAAAAAAACAATATATTTTGAAATTGCCCCCGCGCCCTATGAATTGGAAACATTCATTTTTTAAATTGGTGCAGGTAAGAAAATGAAACGAAATTAAAAATTGCATAAACTTCAAGCCAACCTAAATTAATGAAATACGAAATAAACTTTGAAAATAAATCTGCAGCTATTGACTGATAACTGAAAAGGAGAATGGGACCAAAAATATAAACGGCGGAGGCATTGGCTGCATTGGAAAGCCAGAAATCAAAGTCAAATGAGCCACGAACCAAACTTAAAAAAACTCACCCAGACCAGCAAATATTTTGTTTAATATGTGGATTAGTTGAAAAGTCGACCACGAAGACGAAATTTTTTTAAGTTTTTATGACCAAGACGTGAAGAGATATGTTAATGGTACAAATACAAACTATAGACGGAGTGCCCCGCCCCCACCCATTTGTGTTTGTCTTACGCGAGAAGAAAGCCTTAGCACATTTAATTGCGTTGCATGCCTGACACAAGAACCAAAATCATCTGCTGATCTGTGACTGGCCAATGTTGCAAAACAGATCAAGTTAATGACAGAAATGGCGTTTCAAATTAAAAAAAAAACGATAGTGAGGTTGTGTACCAACATGATCCCACTAACACAAACTTATTTAATACGATTAAAATTATTTAACAACTAACGACGTGATGATTCAGGAACTAAGTAACGAAGGACGTGATCTCAATGCAATTTCTTGAACGCTGTACATCGATGAACTTAAAATGATCGCAGACGGATCTGGTGAACATACAAGAAGGCATCACAATTCAACTGTTGACCTTTGACCAATAGAATGCAACGAGAACGTAGACAAAGAACGAGATTTGAAAATTCAGAAGAAAAGGCTGTTGTTTTTTTTCGTATCAGGTCCTTTGGACTTTTCCAATGCAAGACACATTAAGTAAAAAACGCCAAAGAAAATAAAAAAACTCATCAGAATACGTTAAAAATTTGATTCCTAGATTCCATTTAATTCCACCTTGTTATAAATTACCATTGTATGCCCCATTAGAAAATTAACGGTAAACCTCCCGACAGCACTTCGTAGAAACATAAATATTGAAATTTCATCGAGCAAAACCACCGGCCAGACATAAAACTTTCATGTCGTCGTAAATCAGTCAATACAAATATGAAGTCGTGCACCTCAAAAGTACTTTCTATTTCTTTAAATTATGACTTCATTTATCACCGGGTTAAAAGGAGCAAGATACACTGACCTAAATAAATCCGTCCAATGCGACGCGGAGAAGAAACACATCTATTAAGTAATTAACCTACTTGTAGAAGTCTCGTAGGTTCACTATTACAATATCGACATAATTAACTGTGTAATTTGAGGTTTCAGCCATTGTTTCAGCCCGCTTTATGCGCCGTTACGTACCGGAACTGTTGCACAATGGCCAGTCGGCGATTGATAGATACGTTCTGAAAGATATTCGACATACACACCCAACCGGATTTGAAACAGTACCCGGAAAATTAGCTCATTAAGTGGAGTAATGGAATGAATTGTATCGACGTATTGGCTCGTACGTGAATCAGATATAGGAAACGTGGAATTATATTCTCGTACATACGTGGATAGTAATATTTCTATCCTCCTTGAATGTGTACAAATAAAAAAAATGTTAAATAATTTATCATTTAGGTGAGGTCATAAAAACGATTTGCTAAATTTGGTACAACAACCCAATTCTGATTAATAAAAAATATCTCTATCGATTTTATTGTTAACTATAAGAGGAGTTTACAAGAGATGGGGCGATAATTCTAGTAAACTTTGCAACGTTAACATTTTAACATTTTCATTAATTCAAATGCTTTCCTCGGTCAAGAAACGTCATCAATGCGCTCGATTGCTAACCAACGCGATCGTAATTTCAGATAACGCCACAAATTATTCTTTTGTGTTTCCTAACATTTCGGGTCGCATCCGCTGGTAATTTATATGATAATATTTTTTATTTACGTTTAACGATTTACATTTTCTAACGAGATCGTCACCCGACGTTGCGCCTCGTTTTACTATCGTTTTTATTATCTTTTCTACCTTTATGTTTATGTTTGAGCTGCCACTTAACCGGACGGCAATATCTTAGAAAGTTAAAATGGTTAATAAGATTTATTTCCTACACGAGATTTTATATTTTAGTGTCACGTTTAATTTACCGTCCGGCCGGCGCGCTTCGTCCCGCGGAGTCCGTTTCGATGAACGCCGGTCCTGAAACGATACGTGCAAATTAGCGCTTTTTGCGCGGGCTTCGAAGTAGGAAGTGGATCGGCTCGACGGTGTGTGGTTTTTCCATAAATCGATTAAACGCCACTGCGGGGATTTCAATTAGTCGGCATTCCTATTTCGATGGAAAAAGTGCCAACCGGTCGGTTGTTCGTCGATAATTATTAGATTTATTCGCGACGGTCGCAAGAACCGTTAATTACTCTCGGGAATATTTGCATTCCAAGTGCGAGTTAATCGCGTCAAAAAAATAGAAGTCATTTAAATAACACACCAAATATCATACGATGCAAATTCGATCAATCTTCGTGAGTCAGTTGTGCAATCGTTGGCATTCGGACGTCTTCATTGAACCACTAAAACTACCACCATCGTCATAAGTAAGTTGAGACCATAATGACATAAATGATGAATAATCAAAACCAGAATATTATGAATGACGTGCAGCTCAAATGGAACGCATAACAGACGAGGCCACCACGTTGAGTATGATTCAAAATTTCAAATAAAATAAATAAAATCAGAAGAAATTGAAAAGGAAGAACAACTCCTCATTTTCACACCAATCTTTCCACAGCGACGAATATATCAAAATTTCATACTAATTTTTCCACAGCGGCGAAATTACAAAATAATATATGTGGTAACAAATTGCTTAAGAGCAAACCCAACCCAATCCAATTATGCAAAAAAATCCGACACACCCTAAGATTTTATCAACGCGGACACAAAACATGAATTGTATGAAATACGTGTAACTCAAATGGAACGCATATTAGTAACAGACGAAGCCACGACGTTGACTGTGATTCAAAATCTTAACAAATAAAATAAATAAAATCATAAGAAATTGAAAAAGAAGATTAACTCCTCATTTTTCACACTACCCTTTCCACAGCGACGAATATATCAAAATAATATATTTTGTAACAAAGTGCTTAAGAGCAACCAAACCTAACCCAACACAACGATTCGGACACATACTAAGATTTTGTCAACGCGCCCACAAAACCTGAATATTGTGAATGACGTGAAGCTCGAATGGAACATATGAGATGCAGACGAGGTCGCGACGTTGACTATGATTCAAAATTCTAACACATAAAACAAATAAAATCAGGGAAAATTGAAAAGGAAGAACTAACTCCTCATTTTTCACGCTATTAGCATAGTCTTCAAAAAATTATTGTCATGATCATGTGACCAACCCAACCCAACCCAACCCAACCCATATCGCCCATCCTTCAATGATAAGAGCTGTAGGTTATTTTACAAATATTTTACAATTCAACTTTAATAGAATTAATGATTCACAAACTCTGCCAATTGATTGTTATCAACCTCAGTGGAGGAACTACTTTGAATTACGATATAGAATCCCTGGCCGAACTTTATTTAATAATAATAACTTTAATATAAATAAAAGCGTCGTCTTCAAAAGGTGATGACTTCATCATTTTCAGTTCGTCGTTGGTTGGATCGAAGCGGAACGACATGGATTTGAACACCAAATCAACTCATCTCAACTCAAAGCAACCCAACTCTCCTTAACCCAACTCAATGATTTCAATGAGCGATAAGGTCGTTCATTTTGGGTGCCAACCTAACGTCAAAGCTTGCAATTTCTTGGTTCAAAGGTGTCGCTTTTCAACGATTCTTCAACCATAGTTGATGATAATTTATTCAAGTGGCCTCAAAAAAAATGCTACAATGCTCCTGGTTGGTGTTGAGCTATGATTTCTATGATTTACGGAAAATTAATCGTGGAACCTTCATCGTGGGAAGTCAACCCATCTAAACTCAACCAAACATAACCCACCAAACGAGATCGATCAATTTGAATTTTTTACCAATCAAATCATAAACAATAAATATCAATAATTTATTAACAAATTTCCAGACTGACATTCAAACGTGTTTGTTTTAATAAAAAAAAAGTTACGTTAAGAATTAACAATTTCCTCAACATTCAAATAAATTTTGTGGGATGGGCTTCTAGCCACCCACTTGCACTTGCAATTACTCGATTTAATTATAATTTAAAATTACATCGAATTCACGAAAATAGTATGACGAGTTTTATAATTCGTTGCAATATGTAATTAGACACAGAGCTTGCTTGCAGTGGCAGACATTCTTGGCCAGGAATTGTGGAAATTGACAAGGAGTACGAACTAATTTTTTTTTTCAGTTCTAGGCACGTACTTCTATTATTGCTTTATTGCCTATTGATTGAGAGAAGGCACCAATTTTTATAAGTAATTTGAAAATAAAGCTCGCTTTAAAAAATCCTTATGCCACGAGAACAGTATTTTTCCTTTTTTAACCATTTTTTTTTTTAATTCTAGACAACTAATTTTATTGTGCTTGTATATTGCTGCTAATGGATTGAGTATCATCGTGGATACCAGTTAAAGAAAACAATGAAAGCGGTTCGAATAAAAATATATCGACTCGTTAGGAAGCCATTGGATGTGAAGTAGTAAATGTACATAATCACCAAGGACACCGTACACAAATAATAAAAATCATCGAAATAAGAAAGACAAACAAAAACGAAATTTTAATCGTTGCAGAAAAAATTTCTAACAAACCGAAAGCAAAAACTGCAATAACACTGAATCCATGTCGAAACAAAGCGATAATAAATCACATAAATAAGATAATTTGTCAGTCGCTGATTTAGACTTAGGAAATGAAGCCATTTTCATTAAATAAATGAATTAGTTTAAACATAAAAGTGTTTCAAGCATAAATGGAAAACAAGACTGCTTATAAACAATGATTGTTTCTAAAAATGCTGCCCATCAAAACATTTGCCCTATCGGCAGTTTTTATAATTAACACATGGAAGAGTCCACGACAAACGAAGAAATTAACCAATAAATGATGGAAAAATATCAATAGGAAGAGAGAAAACACAGCGTTAAGTTAACCCGCGAACAACGAATTATCTAAAACCTCGATGACATGAAATTAATTTGAAAATTTTTAAGCGACTACGTTAGGAGTACGACTAAGAATTACTAAGTAAACAATGAGCTCTTAAATAATAATTAAAAGTTAATATAAGTTCTACGGAAATGAGGTTGGGTTGGGTTGGGTTGGGTTTATTTGTAAATTTTAAACGTATCCAATCGTATAGTTTGACATCGATATATATAAATAGAACTACAGTTGAAAAGCCTAACGTTGGTTAAATAATTTAGATATATAGAATATTTCGTAAAAAAACATTTTTTGTAAAGTTATGTAACCTAAACGCTTGTCCAGGAATTGTGGAAATTTGTGGTACGAAGTATACGAACAACCTAATAAATTTCAAACGTATGCCATTGTATAGTTTTACATCAATGTGTATAAATTAAATTGTATTTGACGTATTATATTAATTCAATTTGTCTTCGACCATTTTATTGCATTGTAGTTTAATGTAGTTGAGCGATCAAACTCTCATTAAATAATTCGATAGATATTTAGAATATTTTGTAAAAAATACGAGTTTTGTAGAGTTATTTAACCTAAATTATTGACGCGGAATTGTGGAACTTGCCCAGGTGGACGTTCCATTAATGTTTATAATATTGTATACGGCCATATCTTTATATGCTGATAGAATTGTAGTTGACGTATCGTTTATTAACTTAATGTACTAAATTTTGATAAAACTTTAAATTACTTGATTGTTTTACGTTTTCGTTGGTTATGAGCTCGTCATAGTGTGAGTTAGCATAGCTTGCCACTCATCATTTATCTAATACAATACAAATTTATTTTGAACAAAATTTATTTAGGAACTCAGGTCAGATTTACTCCAAAATAATTTACTATTTTATAAATTTAATTGATTCGTTGTAAGAAAAGTAAATGTTACTGAGAATGTAGAACCTTGAGGTGTAATGATAGGATGTCCTCGATGCTGCAGAGGCACCAATTCTTGTTTTATCCAAATTTTCTTTAACAAATAAATTCTGTTCACCATCCGATTTTAAATAAAATTTAATCGTACAGTTATCTTCATGTAATTTAGTAAATCGAGCGTATTATTTAAGATGGTGCCATACCTAAATTAAGAGCGACGATTACGAAATAATTATCAGCCGGCGTTTAATTTCGCCGCGACAAAACCCGCGTACGTTACGACACGCTCTTGCACAAGTTAAGCAGTCATAATTGAATTACGCAACGACCTTGACTTTAGTAGAGTCATTGTTGAAATTCTTTGCAATGACATTTACTTTCCTCGGCAGCCGAGTTATTTGTGCTATCTGTAACAAATTGATTAAAATATTACTTATGAATGACAAGTTCAGTTATTTCATTAACGTTGAATAAATAGTTATTAAGTGGCCACAAAGAATCCGCTCGGCAATCTATTAACTTCACAAGGACTCGTTTCCCGCTCGCAGATGTCGGCGCACAATGCGCCACAAGAACTCGACAATGCGAATTGCGTCGTTAGGAGCCAAAACGGAAACGCGCCGATCCATCTAGGGCCGTTTAGCGGACAGCTCGAGCGTTTCATTCATTTCATCTAACACTCGGCAGTCCGCTCGTCTTTTTCTCGAGCCATTCAACCGGGCGGATTCTTGCGAGAAAAATGCGTTTCCACACAAAGGGATCCACATATTTATAAAATATTTGACGATCTATTGATCCCAACGACCGCTTCGATCAAATCGAATTTTTGCCATTCGGCCGTTAATGGGAGCTTAGTTATCAACGTGCTATCTCCGCGCATTTTAAAATGCAAATAACGATCGTCGTGTACTATAAATAGTCGTCTAACTATCGATGATATCTTCGCCATCGACGAACGATCCCATCTGCGCCGAGGCAATATATCAATCCGAGATATCTTCCCTATTGTCTTGTTACGCGGCGTTAAAAAGCAAATTTGACGTTTAAAAATCGCCGCGAAGCACGTCAATTTAAATGTTGAGCGTTTGATCACGAATGATGGCTTTTGTGAGACTGGTGGACGCGGATAGAAAGTCAATCAGGCGGGTGTCCGAACGCATCGAGAAAAACGGCGCTCGATGTGATCTCATGTGGAAAAATATTCCATTAGAAATTCATGTCCGGATCGAAGGAATCAAGACCGCTGTTGATTCGGATTTACGACGTTGGTAACCTTGTTCGTACTTAGATAGATTAATGAATATTATAGGATAAATGAATACGTCTAAAATAAATAAGTAATTACAATAAAAGTTTGATCCACCATTGGCTAGGACGTTGGAGATGGTTGTGTGGTCATTTGAAAGAAATAGGGCGCCATTGAGTTATATACATGGGACCAAATATGCATGAATTGTTTGGCATCCTGTTCGCCTAGTTTCTATACTAATAAAGTCATGTTGTGTTAAATTTAGTTAAAGTTAAAGTAGAAAGCTTTGAGTTGAGTTCAGTTGGGTTGGGTTGGGTTGAGTCTTTTTTACGATTTGCTTTTAAGTTAAACTGAACTTTGCCGAACTAGGAAGCTCGCAGTGAATGTATTGCTTACATGTTTGTGGTTTACGTTTAATTTTTATAAAATTTATCTCAGCTTTTGATATCACGAACTTTTAAGTGTCTGCTATGCAGAATCATTTCGTTACAGTTTCACCAATTATAATTGATTCTGAAATGATTTCATTGCCAAATATGACAGATGAAAAAAAGGAAATTACTAAAATTGTCAAAATTGCAAAAATCGTTTAAGTTAAGTTCAAAAGTTTATAACAAAATAAAATTTTCAAAATCAAAAATGTCTTGAATGTAAGGAAGGCAAAAAAATATTTTCTTCAACATCTTCGGAGTAGTATATTGGTATATACAAAAATAAAATTGTAGAGAATGAAATTGGCAAACGGAAACCTTGTGATGGAATATATCTATCTATTATAGTTTAGATGCGGGAAGCGTGCAAAGTCGAAAAATTTTGGCCACAACTCATAGGTGCTGAACTATAATACGTAGATATATGCCATCGTGGGGTTTTCGTTGGGCAATTTAATCCTCCACAACTTTATTTATGGTCAATTTTGTCGTATGTCGTATAGTTGTGCGCCGTGACGATTAAGCTTCGTAATGCGCTAACAATGTTTTGCGAAAAGCAGAAGTTCGAATTTAAACGATTTCCATTTCTAGACTTATTTTATGGAATTCAATTCTGTTGTGCATCAGTTCGAATTAAACGTACCGCGGTACTGCGTGTACAATTTCTCTGGATAGACGTTTTCGTTGTATAATATGTGGTTTGTGGCAGTTGCTAGATGGCGTTCCTCAATATAATGTCTTAGGACCTATTCGGTATCTATTTGTAACAAGTGATATAGTACGTCTAGAAAATGTTACATTAGCTACATAGCTATGTAGATATATGCAGTAAAATAGGTAGTACTGTGAGCTTAACGAAATATAACCTAGTCTTCCCCAGGGTGGTGTCTTGGAACCTGGTTTGCATCTACTTTAAACATGTGATATCTAGAATCTGTTACATTAGCTACACTGGCACGTTCATGGCAGTAGTGAAAGAGCTTAAGGAAATATAACCTGGTGTTCCTCAGGGTAATGCATTTGAAACTGTTGGTTGGTGTTGGTTACTTTAAACGTGTGATTTATAACGTCCAAAAATGAGCATTAGTTACTTTTGTGTATAGCACCCGTTGGAACATATTATATTTACTGTACTGTACAATTGAACGCAGAAATAGAAAATTAAACTAAATGACAAAGTATTAGAAAAAAAAACACAATATACTTTATGCATGAATTTTTGGAAGCGACTCCTATTGACGACGTTTAAATTGCAAATTGAAACGCATAATAATTTTGATGCTCCATATTTTTATTTTTATTGGATTTTGATTTATTCAATGTAAGCTCATTGTGCTTATAATCGAAAAGGGTGCGTTGCGTTAATGATGAATAAGCTGTCAAGTTCCACCCACGTCTTTCGCCTCTCATACATCAAACGTCTACACGAATCGCAAAAACATTGACAGATTTAAATTGCAATTTTCACGTCTGCGTCAAACCGTTTGTTGATTTAATCCCGATATTCAGCTAAAAACATCGCCGACTCGCACGTAATTAATTACGCTTTGATCGATGCAACGGCAACACAAAGAAAAATAACACCAGTAATTTATTTACTTTGAATACCGAGTTATTTATTATTGTGCGCATCCGATCGTCTCCACATTGATCATGGACTTCATGGTTAAACAACATGATGTACATTGTAGATAGTTATTTCTATCAATTTGTTCTATTCAAATACCCGGGACGTGAGAGACTATCCTTGGCGAGTTTTTGCGGACGATCGTGGCAGCGTCGGATTTTTCGCGCGGCCGATGATAATGACGGCGATGCATTTCGAGATAGGAGCGTTTGATTCACGTGTCAATAACTCCGTAAGTCATCGCGGCCAATGTTTATTTTAATTGCATTGTGCGCCGGCCGGCGGTATTGTGCCGGCATTTATCGAAACTGTAACTAATTGCATGTTTAATGCGGTGGAATTCGCGTCGTACGTAACTCATCGCGCGTTTCGCCGATTTAATTGCGTCAGATGTGTCGACAACGGAACGAAATCAGTCACATGGACGTACAATCCGACAGGTTGCATTTTCGCAGTCACGGAGCGTCGTTATATGCTGTGTTTAAATGTCTGAGTTTCGAGCAAAAGGGTTGCCAGGCAATAAATTATTTTTTTTTACTGGACATTGGGTCCGACTTTTTATCTGAAGTCTGAGAGGTGAGATCAGTGGCTTCAGCATTTATTTCTTTGTATTTTTATTAATTTAATTCGATTTCTGTTTTTTTTTCTTCATTGCATTCATTTTATTTCGAACTAAGTCCCCTTAACGAGTAGCCTGCTTGTGGTAGTTTTCTTTTTAATGATTAATTTTTGAATTTCATCGTCTAGTAATTTGTTACAGAGAACGTGGTGAACGTTATTGTTACCGCATGGCGATCCTGCAAGAATGTGTAATCGATGTCTTGGTCAAATACATTTTGTTTCACAGAAAATTTACCTTTTCTCGTCAATTGTAACGCTGTTCGCTATTCTTCTTGTTCTATTATAACAATCGATACTAAAACAACAACCATTATCGATGTTATAACTGTTCGTCTATTACATGGCTATTAATTTCAATGTGACATCGTTTCATTACCTAACAGATCCAATCAATTAAAACCAATATAGCACAATGATTAATTTATGTACTTACATTTTTAAATTTAAATAAATGTTGATCGACATAGGGTTGGGTTCGATCTGTTCCATAATTTCCACGTGCCCTGGACTTAATGCCAATGTTTCGTTTGTAGTTTGGACAATTTTTATTATTAAGTTGGGTTTGGGTTGTTGAACAAAATATAATATTTTTATGAAACAGTTGGCGATCATCATGGAGTCCTGCTAAAGTGTAGAACACCAAACTTTCAGTAGTAATGAAAACACTTGGTATAATATCCACAAAATAATTAATATTTCGACGCCTTATATTAAATATTTCATGAATATTAAACCAATTGTTTTCATTACTACCCGTTATTTAAACTTTTTCCTACTTGGGACGCTTCCCGCATCTACACTATAACAGATAGACATGTACCATAACAGAGTGTCCGTTGGACAATTTAACGAAACGTTTGACGGATCAATTTTGAAATTTAAACATTTTGGCTCTATAATGACTTTACACTTGAAAATGGCCATAGGTATAACTATACCAGTGAATTAGATATGAATAGAAAAATCTAAATTACGGCAAAACTGCAAAATGAACAGTTTTTCACCCAATTTTAACATTAGAATACTTAGGCCATTTAAACGCGTGGAACAGACGAATATTAATTGAAATATTTTAAATGCGACTAAAAGTACTAGAACAATGCGTTAGATCATGATTTTAAAACGAAAATAAACCGCAAAATCGAAAATCCCTTGATAAAAGTGTTAAAATTTCATGCTACAAATTTCTGAATAAAATCATCATGTATGAAGTATAAATATATTAAAATCCATTAGGCATGTATTTTGATAGCAAGAACAACCTAGATCAACAATTAGCTCAATAATGTGTCAAAGCAATTTAGATTGAAACTTATACGGTTAAGGTTTTAATTGAGTTTTAGTATAAAAACTGTAAATAGTGTAAAATAGTACTTAACGTAGGGTAAATTTCTATAAATGTAAAATGTGTGTAGCAAATACAATCGTACTTATTTTGAAACTGGGTTTGGTTGAATTTTTGTTCATGTCCACTACAAACAAAACTCTACCAACTCTACCCAATCCAGTTTCACATATTTTGTTCACAACCTATATAAAAAAACTCAACCCAATCCTAACAAATCTTACCAAACGCAATTAGAACTGGATTGGGTTGAGTTTTGTTCATGTTGGATGTGGATATTGTGGTAAGTGTTGTTCATATTGAATATGAACATAACTCCAGTTTCAAACTTGAATTGATTTCCGTTCATATCCAATATAAACAAATTTCAGAATCGAAATAAAACGCATCCCAACCCGCCCCACAAAAAAATTTCAAAGTCGTTAAAAATTTAATGATAAAAATATAAATGCAAAAAAATCAAAAATTGTCAATTGTCAAATGTATAAGAACTCAGTAATTACAAATTTAACCCAACTTTCCAAAAATGACAAAAATCCAAAGAATTACAAACTTGGCACAAACAAGACTGCGAAGAATTTCAAAAAAATTTTAAATTCAAACAAATTTAAAACAAAAAAAATTTAAAAATATACAAACATACTTTTTAAATATAGTAAAAAAAATACAAAAAAAAAACAGAAAATACATGGTGAAATTTTTTCTGACTTGACAGCAACTGCTTTCGATCGCCAACCATATTTGGCAATCGAAAGCAGTTGCTGTTAAATTAAATTCAATTTTTTTCTTTGGTTGGGTTTAATTGAGCTTGAACCACCTTTTACATGCAGCAATTTCACAGTAACTCAACCCAATCCATATTTAGAATCGTTTTAACTGCGTTTTGGCAGAGTTGCTCTTGTTGGGTTGGATTGGGTTGAAGACCTCTTCAACTCAGCTCTAATTGTTATAAATTTGAATGTATAATAGTAAAAATGCATATTTATCAATAAAAAATTAAAATCGACTCAATCTTGGATATAACGAAACTTAAAAGCAAATTTTAATCTGAGCGTTTTGCATCGTCAGATTTGGTTGCATGGTCTTGATGTGTCGGGGGCAATTTTTGTATTCCCCTCGCAATTAATTTGCTGGAAAAAAACTGCTCATTGTCTGAGAAAGAAGCAGTCTCTAGAAATAATTGCTTAGAAAACGATAACACACCCACCGATTACTTGACTTTTACGACGTATCCACATCTAATAATAGAAACGTGCCCGCAGATTTCCTACTCTACTTGACTATTGAATTATTTCTGTTGCAAAATATGAAAATGAAATTTTGATTTATAAATCAATTCATTTAAACTATGGCCAACATTTGATCGAAACAACTGTATTTTTTTTAAATCTAATTTAAATTAAGTTGGCAGCACCAACTTTCAGATTTTTATATTCCAGTTACAAGAAGTTACACAAAGTAAAGTAGACATTTCTATTGGACAGCTCGTTAAGATTTTTTCTTAATTTAGTTACAGAATGCTCATAATCTCTTCGAATTAATTCAAAAAAATAAAGTACACAGTGTATACAACGTTTTTGAATTATATTTCGTTTTTAAGTAATTACTTTACAATAAATAAACTTCGATGTATAGGAGCAATGATGACATAAAATTTTGATTTTAATTCATATAAATAAAAGTATTTTGTACTATAATTAAACATAATTGGTGATTTAACTGCTGAGCCATAGAATTTTATTTTTGCACGTTGATTGCAAACATCTATAACATTGTTCGTTAATGAGATTTGAGTTTTGTTATAATTAAAAGAAATTGATCAAATCTGTGCAAAGCAAAGTTTAAAATTCCACATCGACGTTATTGGAAAATATAAAATACTGGGTTTCAGTCGCACACCTTCGAAATTGCCTGGGTCGCAGGCGAGGGGATTTAGTTATTTGTAAAATCTTGTCGCCGGAATAACAAAAAAACTAGTTTCACAGTTTCACGTAAGAACAATTAAGTCACCATAAAATATTTTATATCGACCATAAAAACCAATAAATAACTCGACGACACGCCACTGCCGTATGATTAAGAGCAGTAAACGTTCTTTAGTATTTATTTTGTCGCGGCAGTTTACACATCTAAAAAGGAATTACGCTATAATTATGGTCGCCACTAATCAATAAAGTGTGCTGTTGCAACTTATGGCATAACCTACACGTATAAGTCCTGGGAATATTTGAGATCGAGTGGGCGTGCGTATAAATACGCATTTTAAATGCAAATATCGCATATAGGCATTTTATTGCTCTTGGTAAAAACATGTTCTTTAATTTATTTCGCACGCCACCATGTTCCCGCGGCCGCGATAAATCTTCTAAATGCTTTTATTTCGCAATAAGGATCTCGCAGATTTGATAGCTGCCGCCGCCTTTTTTTCCAGTCGCCGGCCGACGCGATTCGCTTTCTACCAAGACGGACCGTAACAAAGATGGTTTTGAAATTGCTTCGCCTCTAACTGTGCTTCATTAGTTTAATAAATTACAGATAAAATCGTTTGTTGAAAAGCACCGTAATGTTTGCACGTTATGTAATTTATTATCTGCCACGGAGCTTGCGTAATTTCACTTTTGTTGGCCGTCACACCAACGCCACTTCAATTACACACGCTTTTTTGTTTCGTCAATAAAGGTTAAACAGTTGAATGGAGATATCGTTACTATTAAAATCTTTAATATTCAGACGACTGCGAGCAAAATTAGGAAATACTGTCGAGTTTTAACTCCGCTGCTTTCAATGGGAAAGGTCACGAGACGTTCGCGGTTCGGGCAACACGCGGGCGATACTTCGATTTAATTCAATTTGAAGCAATTATGGTCTTTTGATAACAGACCCGATCATTCGTGACGAAATAATTAATTTGAGCATGAAATAATTTAATATAAGTTGCGGACTAGGTGTTTGGGTTTTATTCCAAATCGTTCAGTTGGAGCCCATTTCAAATAAATAATAATTGAAAATTGAAAACATTGTTAAAGATCTAATAAAAAAAAATGTATTTAATATGAAACATAAAAGTGTCACAAATAAACGTCGTTAATAACAAATAATCCAATGAAAATCTTTTACCTAAAAAAAGACAAAAGGTTTGTAATCATATTTCGTTTTTAACTCATTACTTGATAACCTTATGTAATTTATCGTTTAACTATTCCAAAACTATGATTTTTAAGCAATTTTACAAATGCATTGCTCTTACGGTACGATGAGTACTTATGATAATGCTACAACCAAATCAATCGCGGTGTACCTATAAAGTAATAAGTCAAAAACGAAATACAATTTAAAAATTTTACTACATCTTTCTCCAATCTGTTTCTTTACAACTGTATGTATTTTCAACCAACACGTTATATAAATGCTATTTATACATAAGCTTCCAGCCGTCCATATCCTATCCTAACCTTATCAGGCGTAAACAATTAATTAATAAAGAATATAACTATTTAGTTGTTCGGTAGCAGCCGCATGAAATTCAGTAAAAATGTAATAAATTTATTGTTAGTAATAATAGCCGGCAAAGTTGTTTAGTTATATTTCGTTTTTAACTAATTACTTTCACGATAACAAAGTTAATCACCAAACCAAACCCAACCCACCGAACCACAATTAAATTTATTTTGTTTACATGCGTCACTTTTTAGTTTAGTTTCCCGATTTTGATTTAAAAAGAATCAAAAATCAGGAAACTAAAATGAAAGCTTAAAAGATTTTTGGTCGAATTGCGATTATTGTCAACAATTTTATTTATTGAGGCAGTGGTTTCATTTTGCATTTCCCTTTGTTTCAATATTTTATTCCATTGCTATTATTTCTATTGAAGTTGTAGTTGTTTGATTTCTGTTTGTCTTGCTTTTATATTATCGATTTTGTTTCCAGTTTGATTTTTGTTCATTTAATTTTAATGATTGAATTTAAGTTCTATTTATTTTTATCAATTTCACGCATTAGTTTTGTGTCTGAAATGTTACTCGTTACTTGTCTGCTATCACATACTTCGCTTCGTTTCTACTTTATTATTTTTTCCGTGAAATTTTCTTTAAATAAACTTAATCGACGTATTTTTGCATTTGTCATGCACCCAATTTGTTGTGGGTTGGAACAAAACGTCTTGGGTTGAATGGTGAAATTAAAGAAACTAAATATCCCCAAACGAAAAAATGCCAACTATTAAAAGCATCTGAGAAAAATGTCGTTATAACGATGCTTATAAAATTAAACATTTCCAGTCAATAATATTTAATAAAATATTACGTGTATGCGGGTTGTGTTGCTCAGAACGTCTTGAGCTCAATGGTGAAATTAATTTAATCCCCAATTTTATAAATTAAAGGCTTCTTTCAAAAATTACACTGTTCTATAATGCTCTTTGCTTGAAAGTGCATTAAACCATCAGTAGAGTCAAAATTGACAAAAACATAAAATTAAAAAAATGTAGTTCAAATTCTTAAATTTTTAACAATTTCAAAATTAAGTGCATTTCAAAATTATCATTACAACATTAATAATATTAAATATATCAGAGTACAAAAAATGACAAAAGTACAGAAATTGTAATTCTATGAAAGGGTTAAAAATGTTAAAAAGTCTTTTTTTTTAATATAAAAGTTTCCGATGTCCCCAAAAATTGTTAACCAACATAAAACTACATAAAAATTACTTTACAAACTGAAAATTTTCAAAAATTTATAAAATTGTATAAAATGTGAACGTGCGAAAGAAAATCTGCAGTGGTCCGCACTGAACTTCCTTATACTCAGTTATAGAAATTTTTAAATTCGAAATATTTGAAAATCAAAATTTTCCATTTTTCGAAAAAACTTTTCAAATGAAAGTTGTTTATTTTTTTCGATAACTCGTACCGTTTTCGAGATACCGAAAAAGGTGATAAGAGTAAACCATCACTTCCGGTTGAGCTATTGCTTTCAAAATAGGACGTTTTCTTTGCTGCTATATACAAATCACACAGCACAGCACACACACACACTGCCACACTGACACACACCCACACACACAGATGTCATTTCAAAAATAGTCAGGATCGATTCAGGGGTCCTCAAAACGCATATATCCGTTAAAAACTTGAGGTCGAAAATTTTCATGATTCCTATACTTACTTATCCATAAAGTATAAGAAAGTAAAAATTGAAAATTTTAACATTTACAATATAATACAAATTGGCCAAAGCATCAAAAACGTCTTTAAAATGATAAATTGGTAAAATTATAAAAGTTGCACAAAAGACTAAAATTGTAAGCAAAAGTATCTAAAATGGTAAATTTTCGTAATTCTAAAAAAAAGTTGCCCAAAATACTAAAAAATTTGTCCAAAGTGTAAAAAAAAACAAAATGTCAAGATTGAATACATCTAAACTATCACAAATTGGCCGTAACAAAAAAAATGCCAAAATGGTAAATTGACAAAATTGTATAAAAATTATCAAAATAATTCGTATAACAGTAAAGTAAAGTAGAAACATTGAATTAACTTTCAATGTGTTTCCAATATGTCAAACCTGTACAAAATTGTCAAAATACTACGAAAATATTATGCATCAAATGTCGAAAATGGCACATTAGCAATCTTTTGTGAAATGCTCATACTGTACGAAATACAAAAAAAATAAAAAAAACAAAATTGTACTAAAAAAGTGAAAAGTGTCTAAAATAGCAAATTGAAAAGTTGTTGTTTGATTTGGAAGTGAAATCAATTTGCGATATTGCGCCTCCAAAGAACGGGTCTTGCGAACTTCATTTGACGATTCAAGAAATTCATACTTCGCTTGACGTTCCACCAATCACACCTTTCTAATTGATTTTGATACATACAATATTATTCATAGCTCTCATTGGTCAAAAGGGATCACTTGACTTGCCGAACGCAGTTACTATGTCATGTAATTATGTCATTTTATTCCATTTACGACATCAAATCTGTCCTTATAACTGCCCAAAACTGTTTTCGATGTTTACTCTTCCATAATTTAATTTCAGTCAGATATTTGGTTTGACTTTGTATATTTCACAAAATGTTCACTTTTGTATAATAAATTTTCGAAGCTAGTATTTTATGTAGACACATGGTTTTGGTATTAAATTACTCGTTTTAATGATGGTGTGCATCGACACATCTATCATAACACGTCCGTGTAAGTCCTTTAATCATTTTCTAATTATAGAGTTATTCAATCCAAAGTACATAAATACCCAACATGTTCAAATTTCACTATTGCTAAACCCCGTATTTTTAACTCACTACTTTTACAATAAGTCTAATCACCCACCCCAACCCAACCGAACCACAACTACATAAAACTGGATAAAAAGTTATTTCTTTTGAAAAGTTTCAAAACTGCATAAAATGCCAAAGTATGTAAACTGGTAAATTTTCGTAATTCTAAAAAATTTGTCCAAACTGCAAAATATTAAAAAAAAAATCCAATAATTGTCAAAATAGTACAAAATGATCAAAACAACAATAATGGCATAGGTCCATAAATTGGTAAAAGTTTAAAAAAGTTCAAAGCTGAAAACATATCATGAAAACAAAACGAATAATAAACGTTGACTTCCTCCAATAAACTTTGATCACAATCAAATATATTTATTTCACTTCAAGGAAACATTAGTCTTAATTAAAATGCAATATATGGTTCCAAACGATACAAAAATGTTGCTTAATACTCGTCACTACCATTTGAATTGTGCACCCCAACTCAACCCAACCCAACCTAACCAAATCGGTAAGAATTCTGGATGGGCCTTGTGAAAACACCTTTCAATTCAGCTCAGTCTAGAACTGCCACATAAAAGTCGTAAACAAGACTAAATAAAAATCTTATCGATAGATGTTATTGCCCTATTTGGTCGTTCTATGCATTTCTGATTTTACGTTTTTTTGGAAAATTTTGAATATCAAATTTGTATTAAGTTCCTGTGCTTTGATTATTCTTTTTTTGTCGTGCAAATTTAATCGTTAATCAGTTGCCCACATTTTTTTGTACGCAATCTTTGTTTTTTCTTTTGTGGCAAACATTGCCCTCGTATGTTTTCCGTTGCACTCACTACCTTTTAGGTAATTTTGTCCTACATATGTCATACTTGTCTTCATCAATATTTCGTATAACTTTTGGATCATCATGTCTTTGATTTTTTCCTCATCGCAGTTTGTTAACTCTGCGTTGTTCTCCTTCGTTATTCAAACTTTAGTCTCCTGTTGTTTAGTGAGTTGATATTTAAAACGATAAAATGGACACGTTTACAATTACAGTTATTGGAAAAAATGTGAGTGTAAACACCAATGTAAAAATTGCGAAAATGTCAAAATTGTAGAAATGGTAAAAATTATCAACATAACACAAATTGACCAAAACATCAAAAATGTCAAACGACTAAAAAAATAAATTGGCAAAATTGTGAAAATTGCACAAAAGGAAAAAAAATGCCAGAACTTTAAAAATGTGAAGTGTTGACCAAAGTATAAAATAAAAAAAGTATAAAAATTTCAAAATGTCAAAATTGCATAAATGGCAATAATTTCCAAACTTTCACAAATTGGCCATTACATGAAAAAATACCAAAATAACAAAATTGTGTAAAATACTCATAAATTCAAAAAATTCGAAATGTCAAAATTGCACAGTGGCAAAAATTATCAAAATAGGAAAATTAGGATGAAACAAATCCCTAAAATGGTAAATTAGAAAAATTGAATTCACTTTGAATGTTGTGCAAAATTCCAAAATGACAAAGTTCTATAAAATTGTCAAAATACTATATTATGCATAAATGGTTAAAGTTGACAAAAATTGTGAAATGTCCAAAATGTAAACATTCCAAAAATGTAAAAATGTACACTAGCAAAATTTTGTAAAATGCTCATAGTATACGAAATACAAAAATTAGAAATTGATGTATAAAAAATCTACAAATTTGTAAAAAATTACAATGTTATCTACGATGCAAACGAATCCGTCAAACATGTCGTTGGAAAATGGTGTAAATGTTGTCCAAAAAACGGCAAAAAATTGTCAAATTAGTACTAATTTACCAAAACTCAGAAAATTGTGTCCATGTTGTCCAAGATGGGAAAATTCCAAATTGCAAAAATATTGCAAATAGACTAAAACTTCACAAACGTCAAATGCCAAAATTGTCAAAGTACAAATTCACGAAAATATCAGAAATCTCCAAACTCTGTAAAATAGTAAATTGGTAAAATTATAAAAAAATCAATATTGTGCAAAGTGAAATAAAAACATTCTAGACGTAAAAACTGCACACCTTAACAAAATAGAACAATGAAATAACAAGAAAAAGTTCTACAAAATTTCAACGTTATCAAAAATGCACAAAAATCCGTAAATAATCTTATTTAAAATGTTAAAATTGTACAAACGTTAAAAATTTTGAAATTAGTGCAAATTAACCAAATATCAAAAATATGAAAATATTCTAAAATGGTAAATTGTAAAAATTTATAAAATGACAGTCTCTCAAATTGTAAAAAAATGTTTCCGAAAATGCAAAAAATACATATGTGTTAAATTGCCAAAATAGAACAAATTGTGAAAAATATGTAGGGGAAAGTATCCATCAATGCCCCATAGTCGAAACCGATAATCGATGACATTTTACGACCTCGAATGGTTTGCTAGAAATCGATCGAAACCGAACGATCGGGTCACATAACAATAGAGTGACATAAGTACCGGGCACTATCTGAAATCTCTTTTACGATAGATGATTGCTGTACAGGTATGCTAATGGACGTCTTAGTCATGTGCTCTTTGTAGTTGCAATATACTTAATGCGTCTCGACGATAGAGAGTGGTTTATAATCGTCGAATAAGTTCGCTATCGCTCGCCCGCTTCGTCGCGGGTGTCTTTAATCCCGCTGCACTCGCGCAAATAATAAATTCGCACTAATGGTTCATCGATTTGAATATTCATCGCCTATAACGACCGCCGACGTATGGGAAATTCCCAAACGTTCATTTTTTGCGATCGATCGATAGAAATGGAAGTGGATTAGCGTAGGCGACGCGCTAATCCTGTTTACAAATTAAAATTAATAAAATATATCATTTGAAAGTTCTAAATCCGGATCTGCAACACAAGCGAAATTTTTTGAGAATCTACGACTTTTTTAATCAAAACTCTCGATATAAATTGCAAATGAGTTAATATAACTAATTTATTACAAATTGCACACAATATAAATATGCAACGCGAGATTGTGTAATTTATGTGTAATAAATAACATAACATGTAAATTACATTAGCCTAAACAAAAATTACAAAGCACGCTGCGGAAAACAATGCCGCAGAATTTCGTCGGCCGAATTCGATATAATTGGCTTTGATCCAAATACGGCCGGTGGGATAATAGATCTAAGAAAACTTCATTATAAATACAATGCGTGAGCCGAGTTTGTTTATTAAGGCTGGCGCGTTCGTGTACGAAACGGAGCCAGCGACTGCGGTGATTTTTCAACGACGGCGAATCGATAAAATTACGAAAGAAAGGTCGCATTACTAATGAAAATGGACGTTATCAATCTCGCCCCAAGGTTGCCGAACAATGTTAATGGCGAACAAGTCATGCCATCTGAATTGCGAAACTGGTAAATGTACCGATTGTGTCTTACAATAACGAACGACTTGCAACAAATCAGCGCATTGCGAAACTTAAAACGGCCGCTATTGTTTTGTAATACAAATCGTCTGGTGCGGTGAAAAATTATTATTAATAAATAACAGATGTAGATTTAAATGATTTATTGCGATCCGCGTGCGGGATTTATTGTGATATTAAGCTAAATAATTGGTTTCTTGCTGGAATTTTTTTTGCAGAGTGTCGTTGTTGTTATTTATGTTGGCTATTAATTTGAAATATTACCAAAATTAAATAATAAAATTACTAAAATGTAGCACATTGTAAAGTTGGCAAAATTTCGTATACAATTTATCAAATTAGCAACAATATGTCGTCAAGCTATTAATTATGAACCATATATAAGAAAACATAAATATATCATAGAAACACCACGCACAGTAATTCAATGGGAAGCGTACGAAATATTCACGAGAATTACTGGGAGGAATAAAATTTCATCAATTTTATCATAGTAACATGTTTAGGTTTATTTCAGGTTGCTTTCGACGGAATAAAATTTAAAAAAAAATGAGAAATCGACATAAAGGCAAAATAAAAGTAATAGAAAGCATACATTAAATAAATACGAAAAGGGAATAATACACTAAATAAAAATAACTAAAAACAACGAGAAAATTGAGCACAAAAAAGAACGTTCAGGAATTGACTTTTGCTCCAATTGATTTTCTAATTCCATATCAATAGGAATTTTTCATTTGCAACTCTTAACATATTCAAGGTAATGTTGGTCCCTAGTTCGCTGAACGAAAATGTACCATAATCACGGTTACTTATTAAAATTTTATTGGCGCAGTCGTTGACACAAATTGGTTGCACCACTACTGGGGATTGTAATAATGAAACAAAAACACGCTATGCCCGACCAATTTTCAGTAATTTGTTTCTTAATTACCAATTAATTATTAAGATAACTTGTGGCATTTCTGACAACGTTAATACTTTTACAGTTCTCACGTCAACGTCTCACCCAACCCAACCCAATGATAATCCCAAACCAGTTTGGACCAACATATTTAAGGTAATGTTGGTCCCTAATTCGCTGAACGAAAATGTATCATAATTACGGTTACTTATTAACATTTTATTGGCGCAGTCGTTGACACAAATTATCGCAGTCGTTGTTTTGTCACTAATTTGTTGCACCACTACTGGAGATTGTAATAATGTAACAAAAATCCGCTATGCCCAACCAATTTTCAGTAATTTGTTTCTTAATTACCAATTAATTATTAAGATAACTTGTGGCATTTCTGACAACGTTAATACTTTTACAGTTCTCACGTCAACGTCTCACCCAACCCAACCCAATGATAATCCCAAACCAGTTTGGACCAACATATTCAAGGTAATGTTGGTCCCTAATTCGCTGAACGAAAATGTATCATAATCACGGTTACTTATTAACATTTTATTGGCGCAGTCGTTGAAATAAATTGTCGCAGTTGTCGTTTTGTCACTAATTTGTTGCATCACTACTGGAGATTCTAATAATGCAACAAAAACACGCTATGCCCAACCAATTTTCAGTAATTTATTTCTTAATTACTAATTAATTATTAAGATAACTTGTGGCATTTCTGACAACGTTAATACTTTTACAGTTCTCACGTCAACGTCTCACCCAACCCAACCCAATGTTAATGCCAAACCAGTTTTCAGTAACTTTTTTTAAAGATAATTTGTTTTAACAATTTTTGCACTTTTAACAATTCTTTCTTGTTATATTTTCAGTAACGTTGTCTTCCAACGTTGAATTCTAATAATTCCAATGTTGATAAAATTGGACATTTTATCACTTCTTGGAAATTTCATGAATTTTACAAATTCTCTTTTTGAGTGCAACTTTGCAGTTAAGTGATAAGGAAAATTTTTACAATGTTTACAATTTTCCTCAATGTTAGTCATATTTTTTAATATTAATTGTATAAATTAATATTATTTAAAATCCTCCTTTGTCATTTGAATTTCAAGATTTTGTCTTGGCTGTATTTTGCACTCAAGGCGAATTTTGAATTTTGTTCTGTGGCATTCTTTGCATATTTTTTAAATTTGAAATAAAATAATAAATTTATGCCAACCCAACCGGACTCAACCCAACCCAACCTAACCCAACCCAACGCAACCTAACCCAACCCAACCAAACCAAACCCAACCCACAAATGTAAAGCCGTCCAAATTGGTGTCCGCCATGTGTTCCATGTCGTTGATGTTACGTCTTTCCTTAAAACCGAGAGCTAATGCATTGTTTCAACTCACCTTATTGTGTTCCAATTACATCGATCGAGATTCACAAGTTTCAAGTATTACTTGGATATTTAATTTACCAGTAGATGGTGAAGTAACCGGTGTCCTGCGCCATTGCAAATGCAGACAACGTGGCCGAATAATTTTTCGTCAAAATGTGATGTTCTTCATTGTGGATTAGTATATAACATAATTAACTTGCTCATCCAGCAAGGACATGGACGCGACTTGTGCGGTGTTGGCACGTGATTCAATAGCAGCGCATCGTCGACGCGATTGGCAGTGACCTTAGTTCGTCGACGCGATCGAACGGCTTGATCGAAGTCAATTCGCCCGACCTAGTTTACAAGAAGCAATATTGTGTCCTATTACCACAGTGGCATCAGTTGTGATCCAGAAACAACGCACCCTCTCGATTCCTCAATAATAGGGTGATTTATTAAACCACCATGGTAGATACCAAAATTGCTTCCTTTGCAATTAACTTTCTTAGGCTAAACCCTTGAGGTTGGATTAAAATAGCATGAATGGTGTGAAAAATCGAATAAATATTTCCTTACTTGTTCTCATAACGAAACATTAATAACGAAACAATCATAACATTTCGCCACAAGGCGAAATAAATGAAAACTACGTGCATTATGGCTCGCACAATATATTTTTAATGTAAGACTGACGTGGAACACATTTCAAATATCTACTACATTTCGCGATTCTCCACGTACATTGGTCAAAATCAATCTCATGTTAACCCCATTACTAAGCCAAACGTTTCAATTTTAAATACAAATCACATTCATACAAAAATTAAAATGTACAACATAGATCTAACTTAAAGTCGTAATCATTGTGAAGTTTTTTCTGAAAAAAATACAAATACCTCGATTGAGATTTGAACCCACTATCTTGGAATTGCTAGCACGCGATCTAGACAATAATTAGTAATATGTTTTTCTTCGTATTTTCTTTATTATTTTATTGTTCGTACTTTGACTTTTAATATTTCTTTTTGTGTAATTTTTAGTTTATTTCGACGTTTTAATTGTTGCTAGACATTTGAAAAACTTCGCCATATGGATTCATATATTTTATTTATAATTTCACAAAATATATCAATTCTTTAGCAACCAGCAAAAAAAATAATTTCCCCAGTCGAACTTGTACAACAACCGAGTCTCTCCAACAAGTTTCTTCCGTCAATTAAAAGCCCCATCAAAATTCGTCGTGGAAACGGTCCGGAAGAGACAATATACGAAAGGCCACGTTCGGAGGTACATGAAGGCTGATTACGAATCTCGTTTTTGCGCGTTTTTTGCCCATTCAGTGATCTCACGCGTCGAGCAATCAAAATAACTGGTTGGCTTTGGCTGGCGCACAAGTTTAAGTGGGACAGGTAAATTGGCGAAAAAAATTCGTTGACCTAGGACAACAGCCCAGTCGTAGTTTAATTGTCGTAGATGGAATTAACGATGTAACAACATCCAGTGCTTACGCAATCAGAAACGCGTGCGCGCACCGTTCGTTTGAAATTAAAAAGAACCTTGGTTGGGTGGCGAAATAACGTAATCTTGGATAATTATAGTTTGTGTTACTTAACGAAGGATCTGAATAAGTTTTTAATGAAATTATTTTTTAAAAATTGTTCATTATCACCATCAAATAAGAAGGCGCCAACGTTGAATGAGAAAAATGGAGATGTACAAAAAAAAGCTTAATATTTTGAAGCACGATTGCAACAAACTGCGAGAAAAGAGGGTGGAAGCTTAAGTGAAAGTTTGACGATTCGTTAGCGAGTCTTTAATCAATCGTCAAACATTTGACGATTGATTACCTTGACGAACCGTTAAACGAAAAATTACCATTGTTTTGGATTTCACAAGCAATAACGTTCAGGCTTGTTAACTAATTCAACATTTGACAATCGTTTGTGAAACCGGGCATCAAAGTGTTAAAAATGACAGCTGTCAAACTACGTGGACTATAATATAATATGTAAACATAGTTTGACAACTGTAGAGTGTTGTTTAAAAATAGCTATCATGTTTCGTGATTTACGTCAAATGTAACTTTGACGCTTATAGAAATATAAATTGACAACCGTCAAAATGTCATTTAAAATAACTGTCAAACTATGAATCGCTTTATGTTCGTATTTGTTTTGGTTCATTGTCAACGCAGAACCCAATTTCCTCATGTTTGCCTATCGCTCCTTGCCATTTGTTTTGTTTTTCATACCCAAGAGTTAAAATATAAAAGATCACGAATCTTTCAGGATCCTTCATTTCTATAGGTTGCTGCAATTGCACAAACAATACGTTCTTTGCTTCCACACTAACGTCTTCACCTGTTTCACC
Source organism: Geotrupes spiniger (assembly GCA_959613385.1). Lineage (NCBI taxonomy): Eukaryota > Metazoa > Arthropoda > Insecta > Coleoptera > Geotrupidae > Geotrupes > Geotrupes spiniger. Next base: position 14,264,647 of record OY390737.1, read on the forward strand.
TGATTTCACTTGGTTCACTGGTCCTGCTTGAGATCATTCTTTTTCGTTTACCTCTCCATATATGAGTAGATTGCCATCTCCCATCATCTGCATTTCTTGTACCGTTTTCTTGGTCTGTGTAATTTAATATCAGTTCTCTATTTTGCCATTAGTTTTCTGAATTAGTCATTTCGTTTTGCCTTTCTCTCCCAAGAACCAACTTGTTTTATATGATTTATGATTAATTTATTGTACTTCACATTAACTGTGACAGTGTTTTCCTCTTTGATCTCTTGCCTTTATTCTATGGTATCTTTTTTATTGTAAATTCTTGGTTCTTTTCTGGTTCTGGTTCTTTCTGTAATCTATAATTTCACCTTGACCACTTTTGTAGTGGATCGGTTTCCATCAATTGGCATCTCGTTCTGTGAGTCTCGCTGTCACAATAAAAGGCTACGTAATTTGCTTTGGACCAACTTTATTCAGTCCTACCGCAATGTGAAGTACTTGCGTCAACAAGGCTGCTTGTACTTCTGTATTTGTCGATTCTTCTGTGACTACAAGTCTATTTGCTACTTTATAATCAATAACTTATTTCATAATTAATTCCTACATTCTATCGCCACACTTTATTATTTATTTGCAATTTTAGTATTATTTTTTTAACATTCCTTAAGATGTAACCTTTTACGTTATTTTTCTTTTGGTTTTTTATTTTTTCCATTTTTCTTTGCAATAAATTTCTTTCTTTATATGTTGTTGTTCAAATCTTATGTTTAGGTCCGCACTGCTTCATGGATCGCCCACTCGGACGTCATAGCATAATTTTTAGTATAATTCACCACAGCAGCTTCACTTCTTACTTGCTATTTATACAATGTATTTATCCGGTGTAATCTTACTAAAGTTTTTCAATCGTTGGGTTAAATTAAAAGACGTTTTACTAAACAATATATTAAAAATAAATATTACATGAAATCTTAATAACTAAAGCGTCAAGCAACGCATTCCGTTGTGATATTTCCCATGACTTTGGTGAGGCACTCCACCATCTTTGCGGCGGCTTCGTAATCGAATATATTCGAAGAGGTGGTCTTCTCCGATTTGACCAGGACGCGTTTCATCTGATCGATCCGTCCGTCGATCATCTCGTTCAGGATGCACATGACGACCAGGTGCTCCGCCTCCTCTTCGGTGACGTTCAACTCATCGCTTATAAATTCCATCTTAATGATCCTGTAGGGCTTAATCAAGTTGAGCAGCACTTGAATGCGCACGATCTGCAGCAGCCCGTCCATGTGGTCGCGTATGAGCGGGTCGCTAATGAGGCCCTTGTTCTCGCTGAAGATTTTTTCGAACGCGCCTTTGTCGTTCTTCTGGTAGGCGACGATCAGGTTGTTCATGGCGACGATTTCCGGGTCGTTAATGTACGGCTTCGCCTCCTGCGAATCGATCGGATTGATCGTGGACTTCATCAGCATGCTCGTCAGGATTAGGTACTTGAGGCACGTGATGCGCCTCGGGTTGCCGGACTCGTCGTAGTTCTTGAACGCGAGGAAGAAGTCCGTGTACGCGTTCTCGTAATCGCCGGATCGGAGGTGCATTTTTCCGCCGCATTCCCTTATTATGCTCATGATGAGTGGATGGGGGATCGCGGACGGCACCTGCAGGGCGCGCTCGTACAGCTTCTTCAACTCCTTGTTATTCTTCTGCGTGGAATATATTTGAATTTCGATCGCGTAAATCTCCAGCAACTGCGTCCCTTTTTGCAAATCCTCGACGCCGTCGTCGTTAATGCACGACTTCTTCAACTGCTTTATGATCTGCATGGTCTTCGCTAGCTCGCCCCGTTCTAAATAAATCTTCCCCAGTTTTATATTGGTCTTGAACCACAAGCGGTCATTATTGGCGTCTCTCAGCATTTCCAGCGTCGTCTCGTAAAAGTCCTGCAACAAATCGATGTTCTTCGACGTCGACGTGAAATCCAATATCGAATTGATAGACTTTTCGCCGTGGTTCTTGGTGACGGCGTTCTTTAAATACCCCAGCATGTCCCTGTACTTGCACAACATGTCGTCGTAATTCTTTAGTTTGAAATTAATTTTAACCATCTGCTTCAGCGCACGGAATCCCCACTCGCCCCGGTTGTCGCCTTGCAGGTCGATCACTCGCTGAAAAGCGGCCAGCGCTGCTTTCGGGTTTTCCTCTTTGATGATCTTGCTGTGGTAATATTGGTTCTCCAAGTCGACGTCGGGTTCCGACGCGCTGTCCTCGGAATATTGCAATCCGTAGTCGTCGTCTTCGTACAACACGTCGTTATCCATAACTTTATGAAACGTCAACGAGCTTTCATAAAAACGACAGATCGTGTTACTTTGTTACTTTGATCGTAATTCGCACAACATTCGTTCCTACAAAATAAAAATTTAGCAAAAATATTCCAATCATAACGTACGATAAATGTTAATTAAGAATGGGACTGGAATAAACGACGTCGTTTAAAAATTAACGATAATTGTACGGCGAATTCGTTACCGAAACGAAATTTTCAGTGCATCCTCATCACTAATATTTAATCCAATAAATTGCATCTGGGTCTCAGCTATGATTTTGAAACATAATTGGAAATGGTACCAACTTATTCTTTGCAAACTATTTTCATGTAACGCTCACATTCATTATCGATTTACATGTGGTACGTCGGCGTAGGTTGGGTAACGTCCCGGTACGAAAAGTTTGATGCCCTATTTCAGTATTTTAGAAAAAAATGTGTATGAGTCGATACCCCCACACTCGAGTAGCGGCGCGTACCGACAATGTGTGATCTGATGACTCCATAGAGGACGAAACCGCCATTCGTCCTCTATGTCGTTACATTCGCTGCTATTTATTTTCTAACGTGAAAAATTAATTACTCAAAGAGTAGAATTTTTTGGTACCTATGGCTTATCTAAAGTTGCCCACGCTGGATTTATTGCCAATAATTTACAAGGCAATCGCCTCAATTTAGCTACCGCCACCCCTAGCTGATAACTACTCGTCCGGATCGGTCTTTATTATAAGATTTGCAATTGAGATGGGATCAAGGCTTTAAGGAATTATTCGTACCCTTATTTAATAACTAAATACAATGTTCTTGTATTTAATGTAAACTATAAAAAGTAAATTAGGAATATATGCGGGTCCATGTGAGAATTGACCCCCCCCCCCCCCCCCACTTTCATATCAAGATAACCCTTTTATCACGCATTTATTTTATGTATATATGATAGTTAGGATATGTTTTATTATGTTTAAAATATTTATTATGAACAAAAATATATAAACTAAGTTAATTTTCTTTTGAAATTTTTGTATAAGATTCTTCGCGAGAAGTTAACTTTAATATATTATTATTTTTTTATGGTAAAAATAGAGTTAAAATATCTTTTACGGGAGAAAAGGTTTAGATCAAAATTCTCGTGTTCATGAATTTTAGTAATAATCAATGCCAAGGCGGGTCAATGAGTGTATCAGAAATAGGGGCGGACCAATTATTAAAGAAAAATCAAAACGATGATTGAGTGTTTCCTTTATCAAATTTTAATCAATTGTTACCTTAGACTAGTCCAATGTTTCTGCCAAATTTGGTCCAAAAATTCCCACCCCTTCTAGGTGGTGCAGTTTATATGTCACTGAGTATATGTCCTGGTTTATGTAGTAACTAGAAAAATGATTTCTTTCTCCTGATTCTAATCAATTACTGTACTCATTCATGCATAGTTTCTAATACACTTTGGAATATATTTTCTGTAACTGTAAGATAGAGCGAAACATCTTCACTTTCAATTTTTAGTTTCAAGAAACGTGCAAGTCTGGACGGTACCGACTTAGTCGGGAGATAAAGACTACTGCTATTAAGTAGCAAAAAGAGTTTGGGGGCATCGACGTCTTTTTGTCATTAACAACGACTTTAAATTATTTATAACCGCGCAACAGATGTTGCGTTAAACTCAAATTATAAATAAAACAAAGCATTTGATTAAAACAAACTGGAGCCAAATATTCAAACAACAAAAAATTAATAGTTCGAAATGGTATTCATCCTCGCATCACCTTAACTTGAAAAGTGGCGGGGATAGACTGAAACCGTTCACGTTACACCCATCGAGATTTACAAACAAAAACACGTGCTGTTGAATGAATCGCTTCGGCAATTATCAATTTTCGAGATATAGAAATAACACCCACAAAGCATAAAAAACGTATAATATGCAACAGTTTAAATTTCGTGTTTATTATTCACGTATCCCATGCAGTTTGGCAAAACCGGCGCAGACGGGTTTCTTTTTCAACAATATTAGAACTGTCAATTGTGACGTTAATTGTGCGTGTTATTTCAATCGAAAATGAACTGTACTCACCTGTCAGTTATTTCTTCGAATTGCGAATTTCAATATTAACTTCACAATGCACCCTTACGCACTGGGAACAACGTATTTCGTGTTTCTAACGCCTTTATTACGCTACTCTTGACAGCACGATTTAGTTTACTTTACTAGTTGGTTCGCTTGCGAAATGTCATTTGGATGTATTGGAGCGCTCGCCGCTGGCGCTGATGGAGGCGGCAAATTTAAAAATGACACAACTGTCAAAAATATTCGTTGTTATTCGATAATTTCGTTGTCGTTTAATGCAATTTGAAAATGTGGCTCGCGTTTTAGTGACATTGCAAAAAAAATCATGTCTGCTATATTAACTGTGCGTCTAACAAACCGATAAATCCTGATAAATGCAAATATAATTCACCTTAATTAGGCATTATATCAATGCCTGTGTAATAATAACTTACCTATTAATGCATACAAATCAAGATTAATGGGTAATAATTGTAAATTAAAATATATTTATGGTCTCTGCCTAATTGAAAGGACAAAAAGTTTTCGCGAAAAATGACGTTGCATTTTAGCTCTGATGTATGCGCGACCGCGAAAAAATTGGAAATGCTGGAACGGTTGTAGAACGCATAAATTATGTTGCGAGTTTTCCGCGCAAATTGAGTGATTATGGTATTTTTATTGAGGCCGAATTATTGCTCATTAGATGCAATTATTGCTAATTGTACGTTACGTAAGTGTATTTAATTGGCCATTCGTATGTATTGCGTTGATTTCCGCGCGCTTTATCAAAGTCAAGTTCGATGTTTTTTTTTTAGGTGTCCAAAACGTGTTTGTCAACAATTTTCAAACTTTTTATACTTTTAGATTTTTACTGTTGCTGCATTTTTACATTTTTACGATTTTTACAATTTAGATATTTCTGATTCGGGGGGAAAGAAGTGCGCAGGGGAAGGCTAGCAAGAAAAAGGAACACCGAGAGGAAGGGACGCGCGAGCAGGATGTTAGGATGGCTGATATTTTCACAAGAAGCAAAAAGATGCAAAGGTCACCAGGGATAGGAAGAAAGGGAGAAAGTAATGAAAGTAGTAAAGATAGAAGAAAAGGAGTGGCATAAGGAAAGGCATATGGTAGATTATGATGGGATTTCCTGGAAAATATATTGGGAGAGTTGAAAGAGATTAGGAAGGAGAACGCGAAGATAAGACAAGAAGATAAGGAATGGAAAGAGACGATGGGGCAGGAGTGGAGAAAAAGGAAAGAGGAAATGGAAAAAGGATGAAAAATTGATGTAAGTCGTGAAAATATCGAACGAGAAAGTTGGAGGAGAGGCTAGAGATGATAGAGGAAAGGGGAAAGAGGAACAATGTAGTGACAAGAAGGTTAGAGGTGGAGAAAGGAAGAGAAAACGAACAGGTAGAGGAGTGATTCAGAAAAGAACTGCAGATAGAAGGGTAAGTGGAAGAAGCATATAAGATGGGAGGGGAAGGCGAAACAATTACTCTTGCAAAGATGTCATCGGAAACGGAGAAGGTTATGAGAAATAAATTCAAGCTTGCAGGAAAAAAGGAATATATTGAGCTTTACATGACAGAAAAGGAGCGGGAGGTGCAGAGGGAAATATGGAAGCAGGGAAATATGGAAGGTAGTGTTCTGCGAAGTTGATAATCTTCTTCAGAAAACATTTTGACATTTTTATATTTTTACGATTTTTAATTATTATTAATTATTAATTAGTTATCGTTGGGTTGGGTTGAGTTAGGGTGGGATGGTCATTTTTAAAATTGACATTTTTTGAATTTTTGACTAATTTACAACCTTTAATTTTTTACTGTTAGGGTGAGTGCCAAATGCATTCTTTGTGTTTGACACTTTCGCAATTTTTAAATATGTGATATATTTAACGCTTTGTATTTTTTGCAAATTTAATATCATATTTTTTAAATAATTTAAAATTTTTATACTAAATTTTGACATCTTTGTCCATTTTGGCAATATTTTCAATTTTATCAATTTTATTTTTTTTTTCATGAAGCACTGATGACATTTTATTTTAACAATTTTTCCTTTTATGCTTATTTGTATATGCGAATTTATTTTTTTTTTTTTGAAATTTTGTCAATTTTTTCAGTTTTACTTAGTTCTTTTGATATTTTCAATTTTGCGTGATGGAAATTTTGTTATTATAGTAATTATGCAATTTATATTTTTAAAATTGTACATATTATCACTTTTTGCAAATTTTGTCATTTTAGGTATCTGATATTATATTTTCGGAACTTTGTTAATTTCTCATGTTTTGCTTTTGACAATTTTGAAATTTTTGCAAATTAACTTTTACAACAATTTAAACATATTTTGTGATTTTGAAATGTTTTTTCTTGCATTTTTGCAATTTTGGCTATAAATAATTTTATTAATTGTCGTTTTCTTTTTTTTTTTTTTTTTGATTTCAGGAAACTGAATCATTGGTATTATTATATTTAAATTTTTGATTATTTTGACGATGCAATAGCATTGTCGCTAATTTAAAAAAAAAATTGTATCTTCGACAAGTTTCCATTTTTTGTAATTATGAAAATTGATTAAAATGATTATGAAAATGTTAACAACGTTGTAACAGCGTTTCGGGCTCAATTTGCTAAACGAACATAACGATTGACGGTTTTATTAACTTTATTTTATGATTTATTTATTTTTTTGGCAATTATAAATTTTTTTGGCTATATTGAAAATTTACATTTTTGCAATTTCGGTAATTTAAGAATTTTGATAATTTCACCATTTTGTAGTGTATTTATTTTTTATATTTTTTATTTATTTTTTATATTATATTTCAATGTTGAACATTTTTAGTTTTTTTTTACAAATTTATTTGTTATTAAATTGAAATTTTTGCCGTTTTTAACTATTTTGCGATCTTTTAACAATATCGCCGATTATTGTAATAATTATCGCTATAATAATAAATTATTAAATATTATAAACAACTCAGATACTGACAATTTGGTTATTTTTTACAATTTTGTTATCTATACATTTCTTTATTTATTGGGCAACTAACATTTTGTATTTAAATTTCTTGCAATTTTAAACATTTTCACATTTTTTGCAATATTTTTATTATGCTGATATTTTTGTCAAAAATTAAGCAAATTTTACTTTTAGGTCTATTGTGACATTTTGCACACTTACACTTGTCGCATTTGAGAATTTTGCAAAATTTTAACGACATTGTAAATTTAGATTTTTTTTCATTTGAGACAACTGACTTTAGACAATTTTGTATTTATATTAATTTTTATTCATATGTTTTCGGATTTATGAATTTTGTACGAATTTATCTTTGCTGACTATTACTTTTTTGACAATTTTGGGAATTTTGCCAATTTTAACGACACTGTGAATCTTATTCTGTTCCGTTTATATTTATATTTTGTCGAATATCTTTAAGACCTATCATATAGAGAGTTTCGCCAATTTTAGATTTGTAACATTTTGGGAATTTTGATTATTTTAACGATATTGTGAATTTTGATTTTTTTCTCAGTTGTGTACTTATATTTTATATTTTTATCAATTATATATTTTCTGACTATTTTGATATTTTTAACAATTTTATTTACTTTTTGCTTTTAAGAATTACGCAAAAATTGATAATACGATATGACAGAGTTACACAATTTGTTTATTTATTGGATTTCTTACATTTTTATAAATTTCATCTCTTGAATTTTTCAACAATTTTAAATTTGGAATTTTTCTATCATATTTTATGCAACTTGTTGACTGTTATATATTTAATTTTTTATTTATCAATTTTTTTATTTTTTTGCGTTTCTTAACAATTATACATTTAAGTGAACATAAATTTTCTGGCATTTATGCTAATTTCATCAACAGTGTTGTACTTTTACATTTTTGCATTTTAAGCAACTGGGATTTTGCAGTTTTTGGCAATTTTGACCTTTCTGGCTACTTACTACTTACTGGCTTTCTGACTGGGTTTTATGTTTTTGTTAATTGCACTATTAGCAATTTTTCAATTTTTTATTTTTTTCACTTAAACTTTAAAATCTTTGCATTTTAGGCAAATGTAGTTTTTTTAGATTTTATTAATTGTGTTTAATCATGACAACTTTATCAAATTTTAGAACAAACACGTTTTAAAAAATGTTTAATGAACACAATTTCCGTAAATTTAATATTTTTAATATGTTTAATTGTTTTGAAATGCTATGAACATTTTCCGACAAACTTTTTAACAATTTGAACAATATTTTCAATATTCAGAAATTGTTGTTTTGCAAAAATTTAATAAATTTTGCAGTAGTTTTTTTTTGCAATTTTTACATGTCTTGGATTTGGTTGGGTTGCATTGAATTTGATTTTGATATTTCTGGCTGCTTTGACACATTTATATTTTTTACTTTAGCAATTGCAGTAATTAATAAAAAAAATAAATTTAACCTTTATAATTCTTGCATTTTAGGCAACAATTTTAATATTTTCACGAATTTTCATTTTCGTCTATTTATTTTTTTAGCAGCGTTCAATTTTTACATTTCTTACATCGTAAACGTCCGGTATTCGGGCAATTTTGTCGTTGATTGTATTGACAATCTTGTCAATTTGATTAATTTTATATTTTTGGGAACTTTCACTTTTACATTTCCACATTTTTGCAAATTTGAAAACAATTGATTAACAACTGCCCCAAAATCACTCGAAATCGATTTGTTGTAATTTTAATATTTCTGCGAATTTTGTCTTTGAAAGTTTGCCAACGTTTACTGTTGAATACGAACATGACCTTTTTGATTTAATATTTCCAATTTTCAAATTAGAATTTATAAAACTTGTTACATTCTACGAACCTATTATTCACTAATTATATTTATTTTTTAACAACTGCCACTGAAACAATGACAGGCAATTACGACGATTTTTAAGGGTTAAATCAAATCGTTTCGACCTTCGTTTCATGTGATTGTTTTTCCCTTGGTAATAATAACAATTAAATTAATTATAACAATTGAGGCTAACGATTATTACACAATTAAAGCTTTAATTGCCAACAATTCACCACGTCGCCTAAGCACCGAAATAAATGAAATTAATAATTTAAACTCCAGTCAAGAGCGATTTTTAAGCATTTAACTCAGCACTCAATTAAAACTCTGTATAAATATTAATTAATATTAGTAATGCAGATTTAAATTGATTTAATAGGTTTTATTCATTTATGTTAAACTAATGGTAACGAGGCAGCGTATTGCATACGATTTAGGTGTCAAACGCACAAATTCATCATTCGCGGTAATAAGTCAGGTTAATTTTTTTGCGTGCGACGTCGAAATTAATGCCCGTCCCACCAGCGCACTCTGCCCATCTTATTATATTCTAATAACGCGATTTAATGTATGTACTCTTAAACTATTGCAGTGCCCACTACTCGTTGGCCGTGAACCTCCGTGTGGTCCGGTCCCCGGTCAAAATTATCTTAAATTTATTCGCCGACGAAACTCACGGCCTGCCGTTATTTAAAATCGTGTTGCGTGAAAAAAGATTTTTTTAAAAAATAGGGGAAAAACTCACCCGTGTTTAACTCCACCGGACGAAAAGAAGTTTTTCACTGCACACACACAAAAAAATCACAACTTTATTGACCCAGTAGACGTCGTTCGTTCTACAGGTGAACCGAGTAAACCGCTCGCCGTTGACTGTTGCTGTTACCTGATCGCGACTAACCATACCACTGACTTACTAACTGCACCATCAAGTGTTCACATTGTGGCAGGTGAACTAACCTAACATATTCGATGAATATTTACCAGTCATATCGCGGCTAATGTATACACAACTTATCATCGCGGATGTTTAACTACTGAGTAAATAAATAAGAAACATACGTGGAGTTGTTTTGAACTAGGCACGCAGGCTCCGGTGATATTTTAAATTAATTCCGGCGCGTTCGTTTGTTACGTAAAGAATAATTCGATTAAATGGAAAAGTCGAGATTATTTTCGGCCCGCACAACTCGAAATATTGAACTGCACTGGTCTTTTAATGTATTTTTTGCACACGATTTTTATCAGAGGCGTAAAAAATGCGTTGTGCGAGAGCGCAACAGACACGTTTAGTGATAACGAGTCGTTTTAAATCACCTGTGCAATAAAACTTATAATAGATTGCAGTGTTTTTTCATAAAATGTCTTAATATACGTTTTACTTTTTAACGCATTAAAAATAAACACTATCTACAATTCTAGATTTTCTACTTTGTTCTCAATCAAAATTTTGAAATTTTGTTTCGTGGTTCAAAAAATACATCTGTAAAATTATAGGCGGGACGAATGATTAAAATGTTTGATATAGCGAAATTGCGAAAAATTTTAAACAAACGCCAGAATTAAAAAAAAATGTTTAATTAGTCAAGAATTTAAGAACAATGACAAATATATTTTTTTAAAATAATGTTGAAATATATCAAATAAAAAATTTTAAAAATGAAAAAAATATCTAAATTCTACAAAGCAAAAAAAAAATACTTCTCCAAATTCTGAAAACCGCAACGAAATGGTGTAAAACTCGAAAAATTGCAAGAAAACAAAATTTATCACGATTAAAAATAATCACTATTAAAAATCATCAGTCACGATTAAAAATATATGAAAACAAAAAAATTTCTAAAAAAACAAATGAATGTGAATGTGAATCTGTTAAAATAGTGTAAAACGTAATAAAAAATTGACATAATTTTTTAATTCAAATGTTTATACGAACTGTCTAATTTTCAAAAAATTCAAAACGCTTTTCAAAATTATGCGAAAAACAGAAGAAAAATTTTGAAAATTTGCACACACATTACAGAAACTTCCTAGTGTTTCTACTCAAAATCCTAAACGAAATTGAAAAAATCGAGTGCCTAAAAAAACGAACAAAAATATTTGCAAATTTGCCTAAAATGCAAATGAAATAGCAACAAATATTCAAAACTGCAAACTTGCAAACTCGACGAGCTTCAAATTTGACAAATCAAAATTGTGTAAAACGCAAAAGAAATTTGCAAAAAAAATTGAAATTTTTTTCCGAATAGTCTAAAACTGCTATTTTTTAATTTTCAAAAATTGAAAATACGCAACCCAACCAAATCCAACTCGACCCAATCCAATCCAACCAAACGCAACCCAATCTAACCCAACCCAAACAATATTATCTCAAAAAGGATGAAAAAATGAGTAAACTTAATTAGTAAAAATTCAAAAAATTTAAAATTTTATAAAAATTATCTACAATTATTAAAATTTTTCTAAAAAAAAAAATTTTTTAAACTGCATAATTGTCTAAAAACAGAAGATAATTAAAAAACACCAAGAATATTTTAATTTGTGTAAACACAATTCGAAAAATGTAAAAGTTGACCAAATCGCCTTAAAGATCCATATAGAAAAAAATTATTTCCAAAAAAACTCAACAAATTATTTCCCAAAAAAAAACCCAACAAATTTTCAAGTAACAAAAACCTAACAAAATTGTGTAAAACGCAATAGAAAATTGTTAAAAAAAATCAAAATTGATAAAAAAATTCTGAAATAGCACACATTTAAAAAAATCGAAAAATGTTTAAATGTGTTATTTGCCTAAAAGCAAAAATGTAATAGAACATTTTTAAAACTGCAAAAAACAATTTAAACGACAACCCAATGCAATCTAACCCAACCCAATCCAACCCTACCCAGCCGAGCCCAACCCAACCAATATTATCTTAAAAGGATTTAAAAAAATGAATAAACTTAATTCTAAAAAAAGTCACAAATTGTGAAGTTTGACTAAAATTGTGTACGTTTGTTGGAATATCCAAAAAACAGTTCAAAATTGTCTAAAAACAAAAAAAGATTTTAAAATGCCAAGAATCTTTTAATTTCTGTACACACAATTCGAAAAATGTAAAAGTTGATCAAATCTTCTAAAATTGCCATAGAGAAAAAAAAATTTTAAAATCAAAAACCTAACAAAATTGTGTAAAACGCAATAGAAAATTGTTAAAAAAACCAAATTGATAAAAATCAGTTTAAAATTGTCTGAAATAGCACAGATTAAAAAAATCGAAAAATGTTTAAATGTGTTATTTGCTTGAAAGCAAAAATGTAATAGAACATTTTTAAAACAATTTAAACGACAACCCAACGCAATCTAACACAACCCAACCCAATCCAACCCGACCCAACCCAACACAACAAATATTATCTTAAAAGGATTTAAAAAATTAATAAACTTAAAATCAAAAAATGTAAAGTTTGACTAAAATTATGTACATTTGTTGGAATATCCAAAAATCAGTTCAAAATGTCTAAAAACAATAGAAAATTTCAAAAATACCAAGAATATAACGCAAAAGAAAATTGTTAAAAAATTCAAAATTGTCCGAAATATGACAAATTAAAAAAAAATCGAAAAATGCTTTAATGTATTTGCCCAAAAGCAACAAATTTATAGAAAAAAATCCAAAACTACAAGAAAGGATTTAAAATTGTGTCTAAAAAGAAATTTTTAAAAATTGAAAAAAATATTATATTTGACAAAATTACCGTAAAAATAGCCTAAAATTCAAAAGAAACTTGAAATAAATAATAAATAAATACACTTAAAAATGCAAAATATTAAAAAAAAATTAAAACTCAAAATGATAAGAATTTCCAACGTTTTGTGAATGCATTGCCACTAACTATTAAAATTTGATAAAATGTCCAAAAAACAAACAAAAATTTAGAAATTCGAAAAAAAATAACAAAAATGTCCTTAAATTGCCTAATTTTTCAGTTGCTCGCCATTTTTCTCGTAATTTCTAATCCATCTACACAGCAATTTTAAACACAAAATTAAAAGGGCGCTGTTTCATTACAAATCATCGGCCCTGTCAACTAATAATGAACTCGCGACATTCATCGCTGAGATCTGTTTGATCGACCTATTAAAAGTAGCAACTATGGCTTACGAGAAGACACGTTTGCTTGACGCTGTTTACTAAACGGAAACGTTTGATTGGTCGCGCTTGAATTTCCCAAACTACAACGGTTGCCGCACTAAATTAGATAAAATAATTATTCGGGTTCATGTTTGTTGTTATCAATACAAGTTGCAAGTTTCGAAGCAAAATCTATCGAATTTTTCCAAGTTGATCGGAAGTTGACATGATAATGTTGTCAATATAATCTTAAGATGGAATATTGAAGACTCATTAATACCAGTAATTAAAAAAAACACAATCCAAGTTTTTTTTGTTGTATTTTTTCTTTTTTATCTTTAACGGCTTTATTTCAGCAGTGAAGGTTCGTTATTCCGTACATTAAACTGCCTTCTTTGGCACGAAACTTTTCACTCTTATAATTTTTTGTTTTTAAAATCGGTAGGCTTAGTACCACATATTGGACAATGGACATGCTTGGTTAGATTTTGTGTCTTAAAAAAATTAGGACTTTTCCATCAATAAGAGTTAAATGCAATTTGTAAAATATCTCGATACTATTTCCTTCTTCGAGTTCAACTTTAAAACTTGTTAACTTTGCAAGTTAATTTTTTAAACTTCATCTTCATCTTCCGCTAATATAACTTGTTTGGTCTCTTTTATAAATTCAAGTTTTTTTTGGATGGCAACATCTAATGGAATGCGAGCAATTGTCCCACAGTATTCTTCCTGAAGATTCTGTCTGATTTAGTGGGATCAGGGCGATAGCCAAAAGGGATGAATTAGTTTGTAATGATTTGCCATGTTCAGTAAAGTTCTGCTTGAATTGCGATTGGCTAGTGCTGCTATCGAAGCCATAGGTTACAATTAATTCTGGTTCCAAAGAATGAGCTTTGCCTTCACATATGGTTTGCTTAATAACTTCATGTTGCTACTATTCATCGTGCTGTAACTGTAATACCTTCAGGTCTGCATTTCGATTTGGCTTTAAGAATTTCAGCATATGAAGCGTAAATATCGTAATTCTGGTTTTTATTTCAGTGCGTTCATTAACATATTGCTAAGTTATTATCTAGTGGAAAGGCTAAGTCTTCAGCAGAAGACATTTTAATGGGTTTAGTTTCATTACCACGGTAAAGTTTTCTCATTTTTGAAACTCGATCTGGGCTTTTCATTGATTCTTTGAAAACTGCAACTAAGTCTTTGTTGTTACGCTTATGAGCAGATGGAGTTGCTGCACGAAGAAGTAGAGCGGTTTCATCCCCTGTTGATGATGGCAAACGCTTTGCCTCATTTCTCTGTCCGTGTTCCAACTTTTCTGAGAATGGAAGTTTCTTCCATCCAGTAGATAGATAGGTGCTTTTCAGCTTCCATTGAAATATATTTGAAATTAATTATTAGATCACCATTAAGGATACTTTTACTAGAATCTATCTCGCCTTCTGTGGCATTTTTCAAATTTTGATTTCACTTTAATGCATAACATACGTGCTTTTTCCATAAAATCTTTGGAAATTTCATCTTCAATATTTCTATATGCAATTTTATCCATGAAACAGTCATAAATAATATGTTGCTTTCGATTTTCATTATCTTCTTTCATCCATATTTCACATAGTTCAGTGTTTTTAAAACTGACTTGTTCACAATTAATTTCTCAGAAAGCGCAAAGAAGCGAGTTTATATTAAAGTTTACACAAATTAAGAAAAATTTATATCATTTTTCATTTTAGGTTATCTATTGTAATCGAGTTCATTTTATTACTATAATATTTGATTATGTGAAAAAGCAATAATTCAACACAATTTTGTATCTTAGATGAACAAATAAACTTTTCAGTCGAGCTTAATTTTCACATGCATTGAAGTATTCCCCAAAAAATTACGCCTATAACGCATCACAAGTCAAAAAATTGAATTCTTGCCACTTTTCTCGACTTTCCGACTATTGTGCACTGGTACGATACAAAAATAATGCTTAGTTACTTCGAATGGAGTTCGAGGCGTCAGCGAATAGGAAAGGTGTGTTAATAAAATGCAATTTCAGTTGAGTACTTGTTTTATTTGATTTTTTTTCACGTTTTCACCTTTGTAAATGAAAATCACATTCCTGTTAGTACAACAAAATCTATGTTTATACTCATTACAGTAATGCACAACGAAATTCACTAATCAGGACAAATTTTGTTCAAAAGCCAACGGACAAGCCGAAATTTCCAAAAAAAAAAACCATACAGAAAAACAAGTACATTACGATCATTTCACAAGTAAAGTCGTATTACATTTGTAACGAGTTGCCAAATGAAAAAAGATACATCGGATTAGTGCGCCTAAAACGTAGGATTCCAAAACTCTCGTTTTCTAAAATATTTATACGGTTCAGTAGTAATATTTCCTTCTACGAAACTACTTAGTAAATATTATGCAATAGAAGCAACAAACTGCAATGTAACTGATGGCGTAGATTTTACACAAATTGTTAATCGATGTAAATTAATCGTAAGGCTGAAAGTGAACGCATCGTGTTTCTAACCGCAATGCAAATCCGGGGCGACGGCCGTTCCTAGAATCAAAATTTAAAAAACCGCCGATCGCTATTAAACGTAAGCAATTTGCAACAAGTTCACTGCCGTCTACAATTTAATTGCGAAAAAATACGATTCAAAAGGAATTTTACACCAAAAAGTGGAAGTATCGATATTTACTAAAATACACCTATAGAACAGTGAACGAGTTTCTTACATGTAACGTATTGTAATATTATTGCGATATTAAAATGATTTTTACGAAGCTCCACCATAACGAGCTATTTTTTTTTTTTTAATTTTCTTGTACAAAGCACCACACAACCTTTCACCACTTTCACGCAATCCAGTCATTCGATCATTCGAACATCACACCTGCTTCATACGGCTAACGAAAATCCTCGAAATGTAAGTGCTTTATTTTCACAACCCATCCAATTGCAATGCACACACCACTCACACGACTCACACACACATTGTCTGAAGGGTCGTAAACGAGATTCGGAAATTGGTAGAAAACAAATCCGATTTGTCGAATTAATCAAATTAATCGAATGAATCGAATTAATCGAAGAAACACAAAAGTTAATTCCGAATCCCGGTTGCGAACCACTACCAATTCAACTAAATATTTTTAATGGAAAAACACAAAGCTAAAACTAATTATTTTTTTCCTTTTTATGTTATTTCGTGGATTACAGTTCCAAACTAAGTACGGATTATAGAGTGGCCGGTGAAGATCTGTTTATTAAAGTTACGCTCTACTAATGTTATTTATTCATTAAACTTTGGCTCCAACTGACTATGACTCGACGTCATTTGACTATTTATTAAAATCGTTTAAATTTTTCGTGGCCACTCCACAATCGTAATTAAACTAAAATATAACCAGTACTGGTAGTACCCATTTCCAATATACTTATTATATACTTGAGTATATGTCTAGGGGTGAGATCGATGTGCTTTACAACTTTAACTTTCATTTGTAACGCACACAATCCCGAGCAACTAGGTGTTTTTTTTTTTTGTTTGATGCTGGATTTACAAGAGCTATACTAAAATGCCCTATTTTAGATATACATAGATATACTTTTACTAATTAAATACAATAACGTTAAAACAATATAGATTAGATATTGGAAATAAAATTTTTAACTGAAGACCTGTTACAGACATTGTAACCAACCAAATTTTAACCGCTAGGATTTAATAACTTAAATGGTTAATTTCGTCAAATAATCAATCATGAATAGTGAAACATGCAGACTTACGTACAAATCTAGCACTGAATCACCATCGCAATTTCATAAGTATCATAAGAAATTCCCATGAAGCAAACGTAATCTTAAGCAATAATACAATTAACAGCCAGGAAAATTTACAGATTATTTTCTTACGATACTTAGCGGACAAGTCGGTCAATCAACACAAAAAAATCGTTTAGATCCGTAAAACTACCAACAATGAACGATGTAATCAATTTAAATTGAGAAACTCCACGTTTAAATGAAATTCTGGGAAACGCTACTAATTAAAACTGTCGTAGTAAAAGTACTCTAGCCAAGTAATAAAACAGATCTTCCGAAAACATAAATAAATAAAAAATAAGAATTATACTACAAAGTATTTACAAAAATGTCACCGATCATTCAACATGTCAGAACGCTAAGGATACTCCAAAAACAATAAAACATGAAAACATGGTCGGCGATATGTATATAAATTTATAAAATTAAAGCATATAGGTAATGCATATATAATTTACATACAAATACAGTAGATGATAAATGATTTTTATTTAACTGTATATATTATAAAAATAGATTTTTGATTCATTAAGAACGAAAACGAAGATATCCTTTAAAAGAATTATTAACCGAGTGGCGTGTTATTTTCTCCGCACGACGTCGTTTACACTCGGCACGTACATCGTATAAAGCAAGCACAGTTGTTATAAGTGGGTTTCACTCGCAGGTCAATTGGATGACCGCATTGTCAAAATCAATACCTAAGACATAAATAATGTTATCCCATAAATAAAATAAATGTCTTGTTCGTTCACATTTCCAAATGAGTGACCTCCAAATTCACGTTAAGGCTCTAATGCACCATTTTTAAGATATTCTCATTAGTCTGAAAGTAGTTTCACGTGGCCGGTACCAAACAGCATCCAAAGCAAGTTAAAATTACGACGAATTGAACTATTGCGTTTAAACGGTCTAAGTCAAGCAACATCCGCATGATTAAAATCCTACGTTCAACTAAATTTTTAAATACGCGCCGAGTGTAAACGCTAATTAATCATTCGATTAAAAGAAGATAAACCAATGATCAAATTTAAAACAAAACACGGATAATTTTAACTATCCCTGATAATTTCAAAAAATTCTCTATGAGGAAAACACAACAATAAAACATACAAATTCATACTAAGAGCTCAAGGGTACGAACGCTATTTACCCTTCATTCCTGCATAGAACGACGAAACTCGACGGTCCAGCAAAACAACGTCGTCGACACGAAATTTATCTACACGCGTTGTTATCAGCGACTGACTGTTTTACGGAACCGCCGCACATTTTAACTATACGTACGTTACGTAGGCACACAACAGGTGTTCAATAACTAAACGGCCCGGGGGCTTTAATTCTGCACTGAAATTAATATGGCAGTTGCTTAATATGATTTTTGTATACGTTTAAAGCAAGTAACGTATACTCATGAACACCGTGTGCGCACATCTTTTTTTTTTGTTTTGAACCTAACTAAATCCAGGGCGTGGCTCTTAAAGGGTCACCGAGCGCAGTGTGGGTATCGTAGCTATTTTCATAAGACAGTCCTCTTCGAATCGTGACGCAAAACTGAAACACTCCTCCTGCATGGCCATAGCACCTTCAAAATTTATCGACGAGTGGCGTCTTTTACGTTCCTGAAACAAGGAAGAATAGGATATATTCTTCCTGGTTGACTTCAATGCAAGAAATGATGTATGAGCAAGTACTAGGAAAGTATGGAAAGGACGTAAAAACGATACCGGGATAAAGGCTAACTCACACATATGCAAGAGAAATGACAGTAGGAGAGAAAAATTCGTAATACACTAATAGTAAAAAAAAGCAATAAATGATGGAGTGGATCCTGATGAATAAATCTTTCTAATTGGATTATTGAGATACTTATCTTGTGTCATAAGGTATTGATGAATGAAAAATTTTAAAGTCTGTCATGATAACCTTTTCTGCAATGTCTTGGAAGACAACCCTCATCAAGTAATAAATATAAATAAGACAAATGTCGTTAAATAAATCCGTAACCCTCAAGGGATAAGACAATCTTTCTAAAGCTCGGTTGTGCAATGAGTTTAATGTGGGCTGTATATTAAACCATAGACGACAATGTGACATTAAAATGACTCATAATTTTAATTAAATTTTCTAAAGCTAAGCTTACGCTTATGTGATATTAGACCTGGTTGTGCAATGGCACGTTTAATGTGAGCTTAGTCATATTGAATTACTTATCTAATAGACCATCCTTTATTGTAGAATGTACCAAAGCTTTGTACGTGAAACTGATTTTAAAGGAAAGTTTCATTTAATTACAAATCTTTAAAATGTATAAAAGCTTACCTGTTTTATGTAAACTAATTAGCTTTGAACCCATATTTGCATAAATGTTTAGAACTCATGAAACCATTATTCTAACTTGTCTTAAAATGGTTACCTTTATTTGCTAGAAAATGTGACTTGGTTTTAAGTAAGTACCAGGTTTTAAGTTCATGAACAGTTTTTGAATTACATTGAAATAAAAAGGAACTTAAAAGCTCGAATTGATCAATGTAAATAATTATACAACATTGACATAAAAATTTCAACTTTTATTAAAAAATTATGGCGATAACTAACGCATGTTAGTCATTATCAGTTTTGGAGCTTTTAAAACACGCACGACAAACAGTTTCCAGTAGTGTGATCATTTCACTTTAGCAATTGTTTGAACTTTTTACCAATTACTTGCAAATAAATGTGTAGTTTTTGTCGAATATTTTAGACGTGAATCCTATCAATGTTCACTTTAGATGTAAATGTAAATTTTTGGGACAAATATATTTTAACTCCATGTTAGGTTCAAGTTGCATTTGCTTTACAATATAAAAAATCTAACAAATAAAGTTAAATAAATTGTGATAGTTACTTACTTTAATCCCAATCAATTCAGATATATTGCAAGTGACTTCGGCGACGGGTAACTCCTCCATATACGATCTCTGTATCGTGCTCAAATCCGAAAGCAGTTGCTCCCCATCCTGGCTGATATCCTCCCTCAACTTCGACTGAATTAAAGTTAAGGGCGGTTGCGGGATGCTACTCTTCCTGCAAGCCCCACAAAACTCCCCGACGCTCCATATATCGCGGATGGACTGCTTGTTTAATTTCCCATCGACCTCGTTCACTTTGTACCAACTCGAATCCCACGATGTGTTATTATTGCAATTGTCGCACTTGCTTTCGCATTTTTCGAAAATTTCCGCCAAAACCCCATCGGACTGCGTCACATGAACGGGACAACAAAAATCGTCGACGAAAGACTCGACACTCATCGTGAACTTGTCTTTGGCGCACGTGCATTCGCAATCTTTGTCGACGAGCAGCTCCTGATCCCCCGGAAAGTAGAACACGTCCTGGTCACAAGACTCGACCGGCTCTTTAAACTTAGCGGCGTGGTCGGTCTGACAGGCCTTGTCGTTTTGACAAACGTTAAATTTCAAAGAAAAATCCGCACCGGACGTGTTCTTGTACTCCAGGAATTTCTTGCACGATGGCTGCTCCGCCTCCAAATACAAATACCCGCTTTCGCTGCGCTTATAATCGAATTTGTCGAAGTTGCTCGGGATGATGAACGTTGTTCCGTTTGCGTATTGCCCCTGAGTTTTGTGCTCGACTTTTTCGTTGATCGGCTTGAAGTGACTGTGTATGGAATGCAGTAAATCTTCGTTTTCTTTCTCTAACTCGAGCTTTTTGAAAGCAGCGTCGTGCATCAGAGTCAGCTTGATCACGTTGGTGTTCTTGCTGAAGATGTTAAATGCCGCTTTTCCCGGTCGGGGGATCACTTCGGTGAACGAGCTCTCCTTGCTGTGGTTCAGCATGGTCAGGCTGCGGATCATGTCGTTGGTTTGCATTTCGTTCTCGTCGTTTTCGGCGTCCGACCATTTTTGGAATTTCTCGTTTGGCGTGTAACTCCACGGAATACTCGAGACGTTGCTATTATCGGAAAACGACTTGGTGAAATTTTCGAAATACAAATTGGTTTCGTTCTCCGCCAATATGTCAGTCGTGGGCCATTTTGATTTGTTATCTATCGAAATTGAACTAAACTTTAGGTCCAGGAACGACTCTGTGGAATTTTCATCGAGGGCCGAATTGTAATTATTGTCATAGATACTGGTAGCGTCGTCCATTGTTGCGTCGTTCGACCATATGGAGCTAATTATGTTAGTCCCACATTGTATGAAGGTTTTGTTGCCGGTGTCCCGCATGTTCGCCAAGTTCATCATTTCCACAGTGTCGTCTTGAGGGCTCGGGGAATCCAAAAGCTCGCGAATATCAACAGGCAAATCATCGTACATATTCAAATTATCGTCCAAATTCCAATTCTCCTCCATGTTTAAATTTTCCTTGCGGTCGAGTAACTCGGCGTTCGCGGCGTCCTCGTTATCGAACACGTCCCTCGCCTGCGCCCAGCTAGTCGAAGGGCGTTTGCCCTTCGAGTTGTTGTTGAACATGTACAGCTCCCAGTCGTTCGTGCTTTCGGATCGTTCCATTGACTTGGCCATGTTTCGGCAGTAGCCGAGATCTTTCTTGTTCCTCGAGAAGTAATTAAAACGCTGCTTTCCCGCCGTCCTAACCTTCATCGTTTCGAGATCGACCTTGTAGTGCAGTTTTTCTTCGTACGACGACGAGCGGCTCTGCTTGCGCGGCGTCCGCTTCTTCGGTGACCCGAACCACTTGGGTATGAAGGTGATCAAACTCGGCGACGCGACCGTGGAATTTCGAGCGAGGGGAGGAAAAGCAGCGTAATATCTTTTTGCGGGATCCTGCGGCGAAATTTCGCGCCGTTCCAGGCCCCTGTCCAGCGATAATTCCGAACTGTTCACGGAATTGCTGTTGATCTGTTTCAGTTTCTCGCAGAGTTCGTCAACCAATGATTCGATGCCGCACTTCTGAAATCAACGAAGTCTGATTAATCGCACTGTTTAAATCTTTAGGAAGTTGTGGGATTTTGCGGGGTCTCATGTTTGTGAAATTAATGTACAAAAGTAGTACCTGGTCAGCGGCAGACATGAGACATTCCACTGCAGCCGAGCGTTTCAGCCTATCAGCATCAGCCAGTTCATGTCCCCACCACCCGGTTGATCGACGAAAACGTTTGCGGCCTCCACCAGAACGTCTCACTTCCTGCATGCATTACGTTAATATTAACTGAATTACATCTATTACTAGACAGGTCGTAATTCGAATTACGTGCAATTCGAAGAAAGGGAAAGTGTTAGTAAAAAAAATTAACTAAAACTTAAAAACTACAGGACTAACTCTAAATTCACCACATAAATAAACTCCCTTATTACTCCATATATTGTTAGTGAACTAATAATTTTAAATTATTCATAACTAATTATTTGTAATTCCAAGATATATTTATTATATTTTTTATTTATGATCATAAATATAGCAGACTCAATAATAATTATAAGAATATTAACTCCAAGTATTCACGTTCTTCGCAAATGCTTTTAAATAGAAAATTCACCTGCAATTACCCCAAGAGACAAGTCAAATGTAATAATTATTAATAACTACTAGGAAATACAAGACCATCTTTTAAAACTATAAAAAAATACTATTAATTGTACAATTATTATTATTGTTATTAGAATCTGCACCTATTATTCAATCATATGTATTTGCTGTAATATCAACACTATGTTCTAAAGAAATAAACTAATATCTTACGCAAAAATTACAAATATTGCTTAATATAATTGAACGACGCATTTTGGAGGAACAAAACTCACAAATTTTTATTTTAAATGTCGCCTTCCTGAAATTATTGACCCAAGAAAATGTACAGGAATATAACAGACCCAACCCATGATTAACATCATGATATTATTAATATATGATATTATTTTCTGTAAATTTTTACATTGCAGCTTTACCTAAGCAGGACAAAAATCATTGTGATACGGGTTCAAACTCCAGACCTTGCTCGTGCAAGGTGAATGTGATTACCAATGTCGCGACAGCATGTTAATTACAAATTATTGTGCTTGTCTATCTACTGCAATCACAAGGTTCGGATATCTTCGTCCAATAATATTTTTATTTCAACAGTTAGTCCTGCCTCAGCTTTTCATCACCCCCTACCCGTATTTCTGCAGTACATGAACTGCTGTAAGTTCTATTTCTTGCATTTTCATGGGTTCACGTCAAGTTAGTTCACTTATTTCCACTTATTTATTTTCCACTTATTTCCAAAAAAAATTTGTATTACAGTCGAATGCGAAAGACAAAAACAGTTTCCTGTAATTGATTTTCCTCAAATTGTTGTTGTATAAATGGGGTTTTTTAAAATCCCCTTTACTTTCAAAATTTGACAATCTTTCAAAGTTGACATTCATTTTAAAACGTTTACGAAATTTTGTTAAAATGCCTCTTATAGATGAGGATATTAAAGTCAGAATTATCGCAGACTCAAATAACAATTACTCAATAAGGCAAACAGCTGCCAGAAATAACGTCAATAAAGTACTGTTTATAAGATCATCAAAAAATGGCGAGAACGCCATAGGATTTCCAGAATCACTGGTTCAGGTCGACGAAGAATATTGACAGCTGAGCAAGACCAGCAGTTCATAAAAAATTACATTGCGAACTATCAAATATAGTAGCTCCACTGGCTCATGCCATCAAATCATATTTAATAACAAGTCGGTTTGAACGTCTATTTCCAAATTGTTATCTCTGACAGTGGGTATGAATTGTATCTGTTGACTACATTGTTACACACAAACAATAGAGCTAGCGAAAAATATAATACATCACATAATAGGACACGGAATATTATTAAATGTAGTTTATTTAATATCCTTTAGGAATTCGGGTAAATATTTGAGAATTGGCAAAAATAATAGTAGTTACAACACAACATTATATAAACTGTAATTTAAAAGCAAATGAAGTTATTCAAGGAAATTAAAAAAAAAATTTATTGTCTACAAATTTTTGAAATACAAACAATAAATATTTGCTACAGCATCAAATCGTCTTGTAATAATAATACATTGAGTTCATGTTCTTTTTCACGTTTACAACGTTTGGACCTTAAAAGTTTAGTTTTTTGTGTAAAAATTCTATAATATCTTGCACAGTAGTTTTTGCTCTTCGTTTGCTTTTCATTGAGAAAACATTGAAGGACGCTTAAGCTCTTTACTTCTCCATTCAAATTCAAGGGGTATTTATTTACCATTATATTGGATTGGGTTGGGTTGGATTGGGTTGTGTTATGTTGTTGGCTTGGGTTGGGTTGTTAATGCAGAGAGCATTAACAATGCAAATTTGTAAAATACATTTCAAGAAGAAATCATTAAACGTTCAAGTATAATGCATAAGGAATTCTGTTTGGGAAGTATGAGTTATTTGTTTTTTAACGGCTATTACTATTCCTAGGTCTAAGGGAAACAAAAATGGAGAAAGAAAAAACTCTATTTCGACTCTTGATGAAGAGTCATGGACATCTAAACTGTTACTAATTTTAAGTAAAAGTCAAATTATATAGAATCTCCAGATGAAATCGACGAAAAAGAAAATTGAAATATCATCATCCGTCTTACACAAGAGAGGTAGACAGTAAATAATATTTTCTTAACATGCTTGTAATTTACAATGAAGGTTGAACATTGTCTAGCATTGAAGGTGACTTCTTTAGTCAATTTTTCTATTAATTTACTTTTAAATAAATGATTTTGTTAAAATTTCAGTTTTCAATTATACGCCCACCTTAATGTAATTTAACCCTGGTTGACTAATATTACTACGAATTACATATGTAAAACATTCTGAAGGTAAAATGACTTTACATGCACTTTATGCCAATTAATATAAAATCTATTTATCTATACACACCTTGTTGGGTTGAGTAAAATGTAGATCTTGATCAGGACAAATAACATCTATGGGATCCCTGTACAACAAACTAAGCACATATCTCGTATAAACTACAGCATCAATACCACGTGCTTCGAGCTGCTCTTCAAGCCAATCAGAAACTGCCGAGGGCATGGAAACCAGTTGCGGATACTTCATAATATTCTGCGACACAAAACCACCGTTAAAATCACGACAAATTGTCAGTATCGCATCAACAAACCCTTAGTTCAAGTCGTAAAAGTGACGAAGTGCCATGAAAGGCCCGTTTAGTTCACGAGAGGTCTGTTCCAGGTTCGTTATGTAAAGTATAGTAAACTTGCAACCGGCTGCGCTTCGATAGTAAGTATTCATTGTGTGGATGTAGATATAATACAAGTCATTGGACGCATAACAAAAAAAGTGTACAAAACAAAAACAAATAACAAATAAATCGATTTTAAGCACTATACTTCTGAGGAATTCCGTAGACCCCCATCGCAGACCTGCAAAAAAAAAGCACGAATTAGCGACGCCTTTGTGGCAGCGGCCCTGCGACTTTGGGTGTATTTACTGCGCGATTCTGAGAAATGCAACAAAAACGTCTGTCCAGCCGTCTGACCTTGGACAAAGATGCACGAAATCTCCGCGTCATGTAAACAGTTTCCCGCCAAATGAACTCGGCGAACGATAACCGCACGGTAAACAGGTAGAGCAAACGTCGCGACCGCCAACTTAACGCGAATATCGACACGGACTTTATTTAATTTAATTTATGGGGCGTATGATCGCAAGCATAAGTCGCAACACGTGATAAATTTCCAACCGACGTCAATTAACAACGAACTCACATCGAACGAAATTAAAAAAATCAATGCGAAACACGAAAACAGGCACTTTCGTGCAAAACAATCCCACCTATTCGAGTCGATTATATTTTCCAATTTGGCCAGGTAGCGCTATCACTCCCATAAACACGAGCGTCTTAATAGCGTAAGGCCAGATTTAATTATTTACATTACTATTACGTACCGGACAATCAAACTGTTATTAACAATCACCATTCATCGGAAACAACATGACAATACTAAGTGGTGAATTGTACTGCGCCATTGCATTGCACAATAGATTCACGCTATTTCGTCCGACGGTGTGATTCAATCGGGCGATTTAAATTATTTCTTTGGCGTTCGGACGAGGGTGAGCGTTTGCAAACGTACCTTTTCAGTGGGGTTATAGTTACAGCACTTAATTTCGCGAACACACCCGCAATTAATAAAACATGGCAGCTAGGCACAATGGCCACTGCCAATCAGAGAGAACACTGGATTTACGTTTCGATCATATTGCGCGTGCGCACTTTGGCACACGTCAGGACAATTCGGTAAACTTCGTTCGAGACGAACGGGGAAAAGTGCGCTCGTACAAATCAAAATTTTCGGCGAGTACAATTACATGCCTAGTTTGACGTTCGTTTGGAGGTTAAAACGGACAATTATTTATAGAAAATATGTTTCATTCACCTTGTTTTGCGTGAGTAAATACATTCGGATGTTCTCATAAATTGAAGAAAAAAAAATAGTTTAGTCATGTCCGATAATTCTATCTATGTACTTTTATTAAAAAATGTAATTATGTATTTTCTATGCACAATTTTTCACACTTTACGATTCATATATTACTTTTTTTCCTATATGGTCATTGTACCAGAAAGAGGATGGGTAAAGAGGAGAGAAGGGAGATTGGGAAGTGTATGAGACGCGAAGACAAGATTGGAATACAGAAAAGCAAGGACATTGAGGAGAAACAATGGAGATGGAAAAGCAATAACAAAGAAGGTGGGGAATGGGGGGGATTGGAAAAAACAAACCATGATTTTTTGATGATGAATGCTGGAAAAGAGAAATGATGATATTAATGAAGGAGACAATTGAAGGACAGAGAACGTGGAAGGAATTTTTAGAAGAGAAAAGAAAACAGAAGAAGTTGTGGAGGAGAAAAGAAAAAGGGAGATAGAAGAGGTACAGGGACTAAAAGGAGAGACAGAGATTTGGTACTTTCTCAGGAAAAGGAAGAGAGCAACGAGGAGCAAAAAGTATAAGTATAAAGGAATGGGAAAAACACTTTCAGCAATTACTAGGAGGGGGAGTGAAAGAAGAAGAGACGGGACAGCGAGAGATGATGAGAGTAAAGCAAAAACTAAAAAAGGGGAAGGCGGCGGAAGAAGACAGGGTAGACTCGGCAGGCTGTTTGAATGCAGCGAAAATAGTACCAATTTGGAAAAAAGGAGACAAGCAGAAAGCAGAAAATTATAGAGGGGTGGCGCTGCTCAATGTATTGTATAGATAGTATACAAGAATGGGGGGGGGGTAGAAGATGAGGTGGAGGAGGGAGGGATGATGCCGGAAGGACAATCAGGCTTCAGGAAAGGCAGGGGAATGAGCGACAATATTTATGTAGTAAACTACCTTATGAAAGCTAACAAAGTAAAGAGGGAAAGTACATGCTATGTTTGTTGACTTGAAGGAGAACAGGAGAAGGATGGTGAGGGAAATGCAGGCAGGAGAATAACGTTGACAGAATTTCTTCCCATTTTCGATTGTTGACGTTTCGCTGATTAGGCTGACTTTGTCAAAAGTTCTCTAATGACTTGACAACAGCCTCGAAAGTTTATATTCTGCTTGACGTAAAAGAGTGATGTTCTATGCAACCGAATATACAATTATCACAAATCGTTTATTACATTATTTTCACCAAATTTAAGGATATGCAATATACATAAATCAATATTGACGTATTGATTGATAATTTGTATCTATATTTTTTTTTATTTTTAAAGATTGTTAGGTATATTGGGAATGTTTGCGTTGGCAGTATCAGTTGTCATGCGTTGATGTCATGCTACATTCATGACATCACTGGAAAATTTTCATGTCAAAATTACACACTACGACTCGCGTGTAATGCACATAAATTGGTATTTATACATGGCAGTTTATTGTCACGTTTACATAATATTTTTCTGAAAAGTGTCTATAATTTTTTGTTATCAAAATGCAAGTATTTTTGCGCTCCGCACATATTATTAATGGACATTACAACATACTAAAGTGTAGGTATTAATGGATTCGTTGATGATAAACATTATATTATGTAATTTTTGTGTATTAAACAAGACCTTGTCATGTTTTAGGTTGTCGTCGTTGTCACCCGTGTACCAATTGCATGTGCAACAAACGAATCCGATTAAATCACGATTTTAAGTTAACCAAGCGATACTTGTCGGTGAGTAGCATCGGCGTCAATGTCTCCTTTAACCAGAAAAAGGGCTGCGCGTCGGGATTCATCCCTCTGCGCAGCCCGAGTTTGATCTCAATAAGCTTCAGGAACATCACGTCATCTGCGGTAAATTACGATAAGGAGCCCTTGAAGCCGTCTTCGAAGATCGAAGTCGCCGTGCAAGAGCTCAAGAAGCAAAAAGGCGAAGTGCCGGCGGAAGTTTCCAAGCCCGTCGTTAAAAAGTCGATAAAACAGAGAGTGATTGACGAGATCGTCCACTATTATCATGGCTTTCGTCTGCTGTTCATCGATATGAAAATTTCGAGCGTGTTAGTGTGGCGAATATTAAATGGCAAGACTTTATCGCGTCGAGAATATCGGTTGTTGACGAGGACCGTCGGTGATATGTTCAGATTGGTGCCGTTCTCGGTGTTCATCATCGTGCCGTTCATGGAGTTCCTGTTACCCGTTTTTATTAAGTTGTTCCCGGGAATGTTGCCCTCCACGTTTCAATCGGCGACCGAAAAGGAGCACAAGCTGAAGCAAAGCTTGAAGGTGAAATTAGAGATGGCCAAATTTTTGCAGCAGACGCTAGAAGACATGTCTGCTCAACACACCGATCGAAGTTCACAGCTCGCGAAGGAATTCACGTTGTGGTTCCAAAAAGTACGAACGTCCGGCGAAGAAGTCTCCAACGATGAGATCCTAAAATTTTCCAAATTATTCCAAGACGAAATAACGTTAGATTCGTTATCGCGGAGCCAACTGGTGGCGCTTTGTCGTGTCTTAGAGGTTCAAACTTTAGGGACGAATAACATGCTTAGGTTCCAGTTGCGGATGAAACTGCGTAGCTTAGCCGCCGACGATAAAATGATACAGAAAGAAGGCGTGAACTCGATGACGTTGGCAGAAGTCCAACAGGCGTGCAGAGCACGCGGTATGCGAGCATACGGTGTTTCAGAGGCACGATTGCGGACACAGCTCTCGCAATGGCTGGTTTTGAGCTTAAACGAGAAAGTTCCCCCGTCGTTGCTTTTGTTATCGCGTGCGTTAATGTTACCCGAAACAATTCCGACTAGCGACAAATTAAAAGCGACGATCTCTGTACTTCCCGACACGATCGTTCCCCACACGAAAGCCGCCATCGGCGAGAAAGAAGGAAAAATCGACAACAAAGTCAAACTGGAGGTCATCAAGGAAGAAGAGAGGAAAGTCATCGAGGAAAGAAAAGAACAGCGCGAGCTCAAGAAGAAAATTCAAGAGGAATTAGTCGATAAAGCGCCAGTTATATCAGCAGCGGCAACGCCAGTGATCAAAGACACCGCTAAAATCATCGATGTGGCCGCCGAGCCGAAGCTCGAAGATCACCTCCGAACGAATGACTTGCAAGTTTTAGAAGACGCGTTAGACACCATTTCGAAAAGCAAAAAGGTCATGGTTGAGAAGGTCGGGATCGAAGAGCTCAAAGAGCAACTGGCCGAGTATCAAGAGGACGTCGATGATTTGAACAAGGCCGTCGCTGAAATGCCGAAGCCTGAGATAAAAGAGACTAAAGCCGCCCAACGTTTGTTCAAGAAAGTGAACAAGATGATCAATAAAATGGACGTTGTTTTGCATGAACTCGAAACTAAGGAAAAGCAATTGAAGAAGGATCTCGAAATCGAAAGCACCGACAAGAAGAAAGAGGAATTGTTCAAGATCGACGATATAATGGACGCGATTAAGCGAATCAAAAACGTCCCAGACGAGTCGCGCCTGCAGCAGATTCAAAATGTTTTAAGCAAAATGGACGACGATTGCGATGGTTCTATTAAAGTGGAGGATGTTTTAAAAGTGAGTAATATTTTTGACAAATAACGTACCAATAATTTAATTTACAATGTCAGACAAGTAACATAAAGGGTTTCAATTTAATTCAATATTATTGTTATAAGATATATTTTCACAGTTTTCTTGAAGACCATACGTCTTATGTTCTTTGTTTCTAATGGTAACTTATTACAGCAGTTTATGTCCATATTGATTCGGTTTGTCCAATGTATTGGCTACTCAATTTAATAATTTTTCGCAGGTAATTGAATTCATTGGAAAAGAAAACGTGCAATTGAACACGAAGCAGGTCAGCGAGATCATCGATCTGATCGACAAAGAAGAGATATTGGAAGTCGAGGAGAAAATCGAAAAGGCGTTGCAGAAAGAAAAAGAAACGAGCGAGGGTTTGGTACAAAAAACTGCACAAAACGACGTCGTCGTCGAAGGTACTAAATCCGCCGACCAGCCTGATAAAGTCACGTCGAGCACAAAGCCCCCGCCGAAGATCGAGACACAATCGACCGGGATAGTGCCGCCCCCTTACAACAGTATTGACCCCGCTAAGAAAGATAATTCGAAAATGCTTTAATTTATTTCCCCTCTTAAATTTAGTCAAATTATAATATTTGGTATTGAAGTGTACATATTTTCGTTTGTTATTAATTGTCATGCTGCACATGCTCCGTGTGTGCGAGAAGCGGGTGTAACGTAGGTGTAAGTTTTATGTTTGTTTCGACCCGACGGAAATTGTAGTAGAATGTGGTCTTTTCGTGTAATTTGGGTTACTTAACATTTCAATCCGAAGGAGGATACTACTTGGTGCTGCACGTTGTCGTTAATATAAATTTTGCAAAAGTGATTTGGTTTTTTATTTGTTACGTATTATTAAAACTTTTTTTATTTAGTCGATAGTTTTATTTCGTATTTCGATTGATGGTGATCTTGAATCTTTGTATGTATACAAATTTGTTTGAAAGTGTTATGCAGTTATACATAATCTATTACATTTTTACTATTAAAGATAATAATTACATGTGAATTTTTTTAACTCGTTAATAATTATAGGGTAATAGGGTAATCGTCATATGTTTATACTTGTAAATAAATAAACTATTCTCAAAGCTAATCCTCGTAACAATTTAACCATAGCACAGCACTGCAAGTCCTTGCTGACTATCAATATACATCTATGTATATGTGGAAGTGTCGTGCAGTGCTTTCACAACTAGGGAGATCCAATTTCTTCACACTTGAATATTACAACAATATTGGAAGTAAAGGAATATTTCATTAAAAAAATTAAAATTAAACCGAAAATTTCTTTAAAAAATTCAAATCTGAATTAATTTATTCAGTGACGAAATTTAGCCAGTTTTCTTCAATTACTTAATGAGAATAACCGGTTGAAAAATTATTTGGAGCTAAACGAAAATGTTTTCAATATTTTGGAAGCAAAACAATATTTTCTAATCTAGTAGAAGATTTGTTCGTTCGATCTATCTATTTTCGCTACGCGTTGATCAATTCTATTTTCTCCGTGGAGCTTTGAACTATCGACGCTTTCCAAAAACGAAACTAAAGGCCTCGTTCATTGAAACTAAAAGTTTAATTGCGTACGAAAAACTTGGCCCTGTTCCAGTGCAGTGTGCACTTTGACCGAACGCGTGCAGCGCGTTACGTAACTTCGATGAACACGTTCGCTGGTCGAAATCATACGATGCATATTTTATATTTGTTTGTCTGGTTATCGTTATCAGGAAACATTAGACTGTCTGACTGCGCCTTATCTATTTTTATCGCTGCAAATTCGGCATACGTTGAAACGCATCGATTAGAATACAATCGCGTTGTTACATAAGGGATTTGTTTTTATGCGAATTCGCGTTTGATTAGTCATCGAACCGTCATCAAGTACACGTGTGCTAGTAACGCCAACCTGAAATAAAATAGATTCCCTAGAGTCTACGCGCTAGCTAGTGTCTTTTGTGTGCAGTTGTACGTCCCCTAAGTTTTGTTGCGGGGGTGTTTTGTTAAACACCTATATGAGTACAAAAAAATCTGCAGTGGTCCGCACTGAACTGTCTTATACTTAATTTTACTTCATTTTTCGAAAGAACTTTTCAAATAAAAGTTGTTTAAAATTTCAGTATCTTTCGCTTTTATTTGAAGAATGTTTTCGATAACTCGTAATTAGGACGTTTTTTTTTCCTCGGCTCTACAAATCTTAAAGTCATACTGCCCCGAATGAAGAGCAAGGGTGACCTACTGCCGTAAGCAATAGCACCCCACACCATCAACCCCACAGTTCTGTGAACATGCCTCGCAATCGAAAAATCAGGATTGCGCCTTTCTCCACGTCTTCGTCTAACAGTCATCCGACCATCATGCATTCCTAAACAAAATCGCGATTCGTCACTAAAGACAACTAATGCCACTCCAAGTTCAATTGAAGTCTTTCCGTGCACCAGGCCAAACGTTCCTGGCGATGTTGAGCAGTGAGGGGTAGCACAAGATGTGGGCGGTAAGACAGCAAGCCAGCAAGGTTCTTATTCGACGACAAACTGTTCGCAAGCCTATCGGACGACCTTGTTCACCTAACCGTTGATCAGCTATTGATCTAGTTGTAGACAATCGGTTTCTCAAGGCCATTAGTCTTAAGCGGAGATCTTGACTTTCATTGGTTCGTCTCTGAGCCCCAGTGCCTCTTCTCCGACGTTCAACCCTATGTTTAGACCACGCTTGATAAACAGGCATTATTGTTGAGTGGTGCCGTCCCAAACGGTTGCCGATTTCTCTAAACGAAAAACCTGCTTCTCGTAAACCAACAATCCGCCCTCGGTCAAAGTTACTCAATTGCTGGTAAACTTGAGGTCTCCTTCCTCTAGTCATCATTAAACACTTGAAACACTTTAAACTAAAGAACGGGATCCAAAAAAGTGGAACAAATTCAAAAAATGACTCGATAATTGCTTGTTTATCACCACCTCTAAAAAATTACACAAATGTCAAAAATCCCATGACTACTTGATGATTGGGTTTCAAATTTTAATTAACTATTTCCCTGGACTAGTCCACTATTCCTGCCAAATTTGGTCCAAAAATTCCCACCTCTTCTAGGTGGTGCAGTTTATATGTCACTGAGTATATTAAACAGGTCTCTAATTTTCAGTGTGGAGATGAATAAAAACATGCCTTCAACCAATGCGCCTCCTGCACGTTACCAACAATACTCATGCAGCAAACTGTTGGTATTCTAACACAACGCTAAGTGCCTTTTCACACACAGCCGGTGCCGGGCAGTCGGTACCGACTGTCCGGTGGCAAGTGTATTGAGTCTTATGAGACCTTTCACACGCAGTAATTTTGCCGACTACCCGGTTTACGACATTTCGGTCCCGGACAACAGCCGGATGCCTCCATTGCAATCACGGTCGCCGGAGACCGCCTAGTCGGCGGCCGAGCTCGTAGTAGTGCATTGATTTAAATTGACGCTTTCACACACGCCAGACATTGCCACCCGGTTCCAATCCGGTTTCATTCATTTGAGCTGTGTTTTTATACTGTATTCTGATTATTTGCCAAATTCTACGTACGTACGTAGTATTGTTTTCGTTCATCATATATACAATCGGATGTAAACCGGCTTAGTGTGAAAGGCTCAAATAAATCCAGCTAGTCGGTACAGACTATCCGGCCTCGGTTCCAATCCGGCACGTGTGAAAAGGCACTAACTCTGCCACCTCAGGTCCGGTTCATATATATATATATTTATATATGTTTTATTATAATATATCACTTATTTCGCTTCATTCTTAAATGTGTTTAATCTTAAGTTAAAAAATCTGAACTTTCGTTTTTTGAAAACTTTTTACATAAAAGTTACATGCGTTATTTATGACCTTCCCTTAAATTTATATAATTAATCGCATTCAGGATTTTAGTGGCAATTCATACAAGTAAACAAAAAACCAACTAATGACTTGGAGTCATTCTAATTTTTTCCTTTGATCAGAGGATAGTAGAAGTTTTCGTTATAAATTTTAGCGATCCCATTGCTGCGAGTATTGTTGGGAGACCAATAAAAGGAAATAAAACAAAAGTAATATAAACATTTTCTTATTCAAACCTATTCTTACATAATATACATAGTACAAAAAATTAATATTGTCCTCTTGACAGAGGAGCAAGGAAACATAGTAAGGTACTCTGTACAAAAACTATGCTACTGTACAATGATCACTGTAAAAAGCAAATAAATAACGTTCTTACATCATTGAAACAATATACATATATGACAAAACTAAGATTGTAAATTTGAAAAATATACAAGTTCCATCCGCACGGAGGATTCCGACAAACCTACGGTGAGTAAAGTGGGACAAGAATTTTATGATCGTTGTAAAACAAAGTCGAGATCATCCGATTGCTGGTAGCGACTGCGAGCCGCTCGACGCGCTCTAGTTCCTCAAAGTGTGCAATCACTTCACCAGCGACCACCTAAAATAATCTTAATTGGCACTTTGAATGAAATAGCACTTTAGAAAAGTTTAAAGATGCCGAAACTAGGTCACTAATGTATAACTAGTTGAACATTACAAACCCACAAAGAATACTGAATAGCGAGTTTTAAAAAGTTTGGTAGTTAAAAATACCATTTCTCAACAGGCACAGTATACAAGTGACAAAAATAACCACTGGTACTTTGAAACAACATTGATATATAAATCCAAGATTAAAACTCGGACACCAAGTCAACAAGTGAGTAGAATAGGCTAATTACAACCGGCGACTCGTAAGCCGCTAGTCACTACTAACAGGAAGATAAACCGTGCATATTCAGCATTTCATCCAACTAAATGTCAATGTACAAGTATGTACACATTTATAATTCATGTGCATAGGGCAACCGTTTATACACACACATACACACGTGTTTTAAATTTACACATTTTATTATATCACACAAGAAGTAATTTACAAAATTGCTTGCTGACTTAAATAAGCATCTACTATCACAAATTAAGCAGGCTCCGTGGAGTCCAGAGTTGTATTAGAAAGTTCGTCTGCACCTCCATTGTTACCATTTCGTTCGGGTTCCTCTTTCTCGATTTTAACAGCATGTTTATTAAGTATCGACGTCAGCGTAGACAGAGAATCTTTCACTGCATGATAAATGATATTCTTAATCTGAAGCTTATCTTCGTGATTAGTATGTGTGTCGGACAAATCTCTAAATTCTTGGGTGAGATGGAAGCAATGGGACACGTTTTCAGGGGAGACGAAATCCTCGGCGACCTTTATGCAATTGTGAAGATTTCGCACTTGATGTGGCGCGCCCGCTGGAATAAACACAGCATCGCCTAAGCATTGCACTATCGCATAACCCTCAACGCCGTACTCCTTATAAAGTCGCTCACGCAACGGCCCGTCCAAATAACAACTCTGATCATGGATAGGATCGTGATTCGGCTCTAAACACCCGCCTTTCTCAACGACGACTTTATTGAGAAGATCTCTTATTTTATCAGCATCTTTAGCGTTGTATATGTGCCACAGGGCACCCGGTAATTCGCCCTTATCTCGCACTCTGCGACGTGTTAAAATATCACAACCAGCTTCATCAATGGCCCTGAAGGCTTCCTTGATGTGTTCATCACTGTCACTGTCTTTCGGGATACCGACGTAAACCATCACGTTCACCGCATCGGAGATGTCCAAGTGGAGATTCGTTGTGCCCTTGGATGGGTGCAGAGCCGAGCCGTACGCGTTGTACATCTTTGGACCCAGATCGGGCCGCACAAAGCATTCGGGCAAGCGGCTCGCCAAGTTCAATCGACCATTGCGATGCGTGTATTCGGATAACGGCAGGACTTTCATTAAATCTGCGAAACGCGTGGGGAGCATTTCGGCGAAATCTTCCCCTGGTGGCCAATCCTTTAATTTCAAAAGCATTGGGTTGCCCTTTTCGTCCTTTAATCGCCGCGAGTAGTGTTCGAAGCCTTCCCAGAATTTCTTCATCGGTTGGTTTACTATGGCGTTTCCGGACAGGCAGTTCACTAAGTCGTTCTTTTCATCGCCGAAGTCTCTGATGAAGGCCTCGGGAGTCCACAGATCTTTGCTTAGGTAACGTGCTACGTCAGAAACAAGTACAGGCTGACCACGTTTCCACTGGTCCTGAAAATTAAAAATAGTTTAAAATAATGTAAATAATTTTCACAATCAATCTAATAAAATTCTAATAAAGGCAATGGAATTTACTCAATTTTTACTTTCTTATACATTATGTATAAGTAAGTATAGGAAACATGAAAATTTTCGAACTCGAGATTTCAACGGATATATACGTTTTGAAGTCCCCTGAATCGTTTCTGACTATTTTCGAAATGACGTCTGTGTGTGTGTGTGTGTGTGTGTGTGTGTGTGTGTGTGTGTGTGTGTGTGTGTGTGTCTGTGCGCGCTCTAGCGTCCAAACGATTATAGCTAGAGCTCTGAAATTTTAAACTTAACATTTGTATGTAGCAAGGAGGAAAACGTCCTATTTTGAAAGCAATCTCTCAACCGGAAGTGATGGTATTCTTACATAAATTATAGATATTGATATTTTAAACAACTTTCATTTGAAAAGTTTTTTCGAAAAATGAAGTATAAGAAAGTTTCATGCGGACCACCACGGATTTTTAAAATTGTTTTCGTTTGATATATATTTTCAATTTATTACTGCAATATTGTGTGCTAAATTCTATTGGAAACCAGTTGTGCTATTTACATGTTCTGCATTATGTTAAGGATGTGTGAATGTACCTGTGAAGCAGTGGAATAATTAGTATGAGCTTGTGTATCATTTAAAAAACTTGATATATAACACAATAAACTTTTACAACAAGAAATTCCAACTTACTTGGAATATTTTGTAGTTTCCTGGATGCGTTGTGTCACTGAGACGTAACAATTTCCCGTCGCATAACCAACTATGCGGCGTATCTGGATACAGCAGCTTGCTTTCAGTGAGCGTCATTATCCTAATAGGCAGCGTTCCCCTAATCTTCGCCTGATAATTATCGCGCCGAATGAAGTGTTTCAACTCAACTTTCGTGTCGGTGATAGTTTCATTGTGTTTAGGCACGCTGTCTTCTATGACGCTTGATATGACCTCATCCAAGGTGTCCATCCTGATCCCGGACTTTTTCATGGTCTTCGATGCGCTGGACACAGGCGATGCCGCCCTGCTGCCATTCGGCTTGTGCGACGGCCTGATCAGCAGCTCACGCAGCGTCGAGAAACTCCCGTCGTCGGAGTCGCTCGTATCGTCATTCTTCTTGTCCTCGTTCGACAGAGCGACGTCGGCCAGCCAGCTCAGCGAGTTCTTCTCGTCCTTCGCCGATCCGCCGTTTACTAAAGATTTCGAGTCGGGGTCTTCTTTTATTTCCTTTTTGATTCCGTTCAGTTCCCCGGACAGTATTAAGTTTATGATTTCTTTTCGAGCGCAATTCGATTTTAGCATGGCCTCCTTGCTTAGGATGCAGCCGCAGTGCTGCTCGACGTTCCAGAGGTCGCGCATTTCGTGCACGGACCTTCCCAGTTTCAGCAGAGATTCCCCGGCGATGATCTGAGTTAGCATTAATTTTTCTTGCTCGTGGGCTTGTCGATTCGTGCACAGGAGCCACGAGTAATCGTCACGGTCTTTTCCCGGCTCGCCCCAAATTTTAATTGACTTGTTTTTCCGGCCCTGTACATTGAATTAATTAGGTAGGTTCTTTTTGGTTAACAACGACAATTTACCTTGTAGCAGTCCAAGCAAACGACGAAACCGCATTTACCGCAAGCCCAGTGGAAATTGAACAGAGTCGTCTCACACACGTCGCACATCTCTCTAACACCTTGAACGACACGCTTCCAGGCAATGGTTTTATCTGGAAATAAATTCAAGTGTTTAACTTTTGAATCATATACATTTTTATAAATATTTATAAATTAATATAAATTAATCAAGCATTAAAAATTTACCATCAGACATATGTTCAGAGTGGGCGTCCTTTTCTTGCGACAGTAAGTTGCAGAAATGATCACCGACTTGTTTTAAAATAAATCGGGACGTTTCCAAGTCCAGGTCAGTTGGTGGCTTCTCGGCTGATGGTAACCAGAGTTTTAAATCGTCCTAACAAAAAGAAAATAACTTCAATTTTGACACTAGAAGAATTTATTCACATAAATAACATTTGTATACAAAGATCTGTTAACAATAAGAAGACTATTATTTAGGACTTCCACTCATCTATTTACATTAAACCACCAGGAGAATATATAAAGATTTTTAAATGCCGCACATTCATTTCTTAGTAGAGCAAGTTCTTTTGTAGAATGGGATTTCCATATAAATTTTAATGTAAAGAGAGACAGACTTTTAAAGATAAATATAGCATAATACTATAACTAATGGTACGATTGACACTTTTTCATTGAAAAAAATTTCACAAGCCCTTTGTTTTAAATCAAATAGGTTTGAATGTTCATTACTTTAATTTATGGATTATTTCCTTATAATAATTAAAATACAATACAATGTCCTCAGGAACTAAGAATTCTTGACTTAAATTATTATGAACGCAAATAAAGATGAATAGGAGTCCAAAATTGTTTTAATAAAAATATGTCATAATGTATTGTCACAGAAAGAAGAACGTGGCTGTGAGGAAAGATTGAAGAAATAATAAGTGGAAAAAAGTTTGTGGGGACAATTAAACAAGTGGTTGAAACGAAGGTATGAGAGATATCAATCTAATACAATTATTGTAAAAATTCTCGACTGTAAAACACTTTAGAAACATAGTTATCTTGTATTGTGAGCAGCCAGTTGGTGAATTAAACACTTTTAGCAATAATATTGTGACAATTAAACATTTTATTGCAATAAACTTTAATATTATGAAAGTGTTTCATCCAGCAACTGCTCACGATGCAAGTTACGTACCTTTCTTAATGTACTTTTGTAAATATTGAGTATACACACCTCTGATGCATCTTTATGTGGATCAGAAAACCCGGCGATAGCCAACAATCCATTCTTGGTGTACCTAAGCCGCCGGAACGCGTAAAATCGACAGAATATGTTGGGCATATTCTTGGATCGTTGATTAGGCGTCCATCGGCATTCTCGGCACTTGGCCAACTTGGGAGCTACTTCAAAACATGGTCCGTCTTGAAGGAAGCTCTCGCCGGTTTTCTTAAGCTGCCCCACTGGGGGTTTGCGAAAGGGGTCGCGCTGGGGCACAATATCATCTTTAGATTTCTTTGGGCGCGGCTCCTCGCCTTTCTCGTTTTTTGAAGTCTTTGGTCTACGTCCCCTCTTCCTGGGCTCCTTCTCCTTGGTGGGGTTCACCGGATTGCCCGACTTTTTCCCCGAGGCGACGGTGGTGCTCGCGCCGGAATCGGAGTCCTTCTCACTGCCACTCTCCTTCTCACTCTCACTGCCACTTTCA
Source organism: Geotrupes spiniger (assembly GCA_959613385.1). Taxonomy (NCBI): domain Eukaryota; kingdom Metazoa; phylum Arthropoda; class Insecta; order Coleoptera; family Geotrupidae; genus Geotrupes; species Geotrupes spiniger. Next base: position 14,304,244 of record OY390737.1, read on the forward strand.
CTCACAGGAGTCGTTTGGTTGCTAACTTTGCGTTTCTTGCCGTCGTCGCTTTTCTTCGGCGCTCCCCCACCCTTTTTCCGCTTCATTTTCGGCGGTTTTCGCTTGGGGGGATCCTTGCGGTTGCGTTCCTGGTCAGAGCTAGAGGAATCGTCGCATTTCGACGAGTCCACCGGGTGCCCGTTTAAAGACGCCTCTTTATGTGTGGTTTTTCGGTTGTTTGTTTTGTTAGAGAAGTGTTTGGTTTTGTTTATGCTGTTGACGGCCATGGAGCCGATGTTGTGTAAGGATGTGATTGGGGGGTCTTTCGTTGGGGTGGTTGTGCTGGCGTTTATGTTTATGGGTAATGTTACGCAGCTCCCAGTTCCGGTTATGCCGGTTGTGTCTTCGACGTCTTCGCCGGTGTGTCGTTGAAGCCAAGCTTTTTTCAAGTGTCTGACTGGGTAGCTCGAGGTTTTGTTTGGGCCAGGACTGTTGGATTTTTCGGAATCGGCGTTAACGGGAGTCACTGATAGTTTGACGGGTGTGTTCGGTGGTTCCGTGGCCGGTGGTACGGATAACGGTGTCGAGACCGAGACTGATATCGAAACTGGAGTTGAGCTGTTGCTTTGGGACCCCGACGACGGTGGATTACTATCTGGGGCTGGGGATCGTTCAGCTGGGACCATTACAGCCGTTACACTGACATCCGGCAAAGATTCAACCAAAATCGGCTGAGTTTGCGTTATTAAAGTGTTCGGGGTTCCACGAAATGCTGCGGTGTTAACCACGGTTGTTATTGTCGTGGCTGCGCTTGCTATAAGCGGGCTGGGTTCGCTGACCCTCGCCAGCTGTGGTTGAGACGTGCTGCCGTAAATCGGCTGATTCGGTTGTATCGGGTTTCCAGACTGTTCTATTCGCCGTTTTTTGTTTTCTAAGCAGATGGGGGTCGAACTCGCCGAAGTGACCGGGGTCGCTTTTCTCTTTGGGGACGTAGCCGAATCGTATTTCGAAGAAACGCAAAAGTCTAACGGTTGCGTTTGGACAGAGTGTGAGCCGGACATACTTTGCGGTTGATGTGTAATACCGGTCATGTTGTACAAGGGGTGATTTCTTGAGATTGGGGACGGAGCAGACGCGGCCGTGGGTGGTGACGTTCCGTGTTGTATCGTTGGTTTAACCGAGAGCCCACCGGGCACAGAACTCCCGAACCTGTCGTACATAGATGATCTCGCATCTGTCGTCAACCGACTGCTGTGAGCAGGCGGCGGGAAACCTGTGACCACAGGCGTGCTTTGCGGGTGCGGTGGATGATATGGCGAGACCTGCTGGTACGGAGACGGAGATACTGATGAAGAAAGCGGTGGTTTTGAAGTTAAAGGCAGAGGATTGATCGATGTTGGGGTATCCGTCGGCCTTATCACCGGTAAACCTCCCATGATACCAGCCGAAGGCTTCCCATATATATGATGTGGCGCAGGGCTACTAACTTTCGGTTTAGTGTTAGACAAAGTGCTCGAAGCGACCGTGTAATGAGAAACCGTCGTAGCTTGCGGGAGATACGCGTAACTTCCGGTGACACCTTTTCCACTTGTCGGATACATCATCGCTTGCGATGATTCCGAGTTAGTTCGAAATCGGAGTTCCGGCGATGGATGCTGTTGAGCGTGCGGGTGGTGCGGCGACTGCTGCTGATGGTGCGGGCTTGGAAGTTGCCCCGTCGATCTGTGATGAGAAGGCTTGCCGAGATTTTGCGGTTCGTGATGATGGTGGTGGTGTGGGCTGGGGGTGTGGGGCGGATGGTGCGGCGACTGCGTCGGGCTTCTGTAATCGTACAAGTTAGTCTTGTGGGGCTGATTGGAGGTCATGTAATGTCCCATCAAGTCGGGTCTCAATTGGGGACTCTTGGAATGGGCTAGCGGCACTCGGGCGTCCACATGATGCGGATTTTTTTCGTGTTTCACGATCACTGAGTTTTTGTGTTCGTTGAGTAGGGTCGGGGTGTTGGACAGGACGTCGCGATCTCTGTCAACCGAGCCGCCGCTCTTCGTCACGACCAATCCGCTCGACTGCGAGGTCGACTTGTGATGTTCGGCCTTGTTCTTTGGTTCGTGAGAGAAAAATTGGGTGGGTTGGTAGGCGGGGTATCCGTACGCGTTCACCTCAGCTTTGGGTAAACTTGCGTGCATGGAAAGTTTCTCGTTTGGTTTGCTCGCCGATACACGACTACTGTGTGCCGGCGGTGGTGGGTATTCACCTTTCCCTGGCACACTGGGGGGTCTTTGAACCTGGAACGAAATATTTCATTTATTCGTGGACGATTATTTAGCTAAAACATACTTTACATTATCAATTTCTTTGTTTAAATCTAAGTATGCTCGATTATGACATTTTAAGGTTATACAATTACACAATGGCGGTGGGTTTCTGGCAAATGTTAGTAACCAGTGTTGCCGCTTAATGATCATAAAATGCACTGAATTCCATTGTAATCTAAATTTCCATAGAGATAATTAATAACGACAACTCGTTTTCAGTCATTTGAAATGGTTAATTTTCTTAAAATATCACATGTAGTGAAAAGAATATAAATGATTTTTAAATTAACCTTTTTGTGTACTTTACTATTAATTCAATACGTTTATTCTTTTTAGCAGTCTTATAGAAGTGTATGTTACGTATACGATTTATTTGACAAACTTTCACCGTTGCGGTATAGGGTAATGTGATAAATCGAAAACGTTAGAAAAAAATATCGAATTCTGATGTATGGAAGGTAATAAAATGGATTTAAGTCAGTACATATGTATGTATTGGTAACTGTGGACAGAGTTGCGTTCATTGGGTTGCCAGCGCTGAAGCTTTGTTTAATTAATGGCGCTCAGAGGCTTCAATGAAGTGTATGTTGGCGATGTAATATTGGCTGGATTGTGAAGTAAAGAGTGCTCGTAAGTGGCTAAATATCGAATTTAAACGTGCATGCATATATAAATATATAATATTTATATTATTAGGGATATTATTTTCATCATTTTTATGTTGGCATGTTTAACATTTCTATACTTTGTTTTTAAACTATACCTTGTTCTTAAACTAAGAGGAGTAAATGGAAAAGCCATATTTAGATTGAAACTGAAACTGACAGCACAACCTATTACCACAAAACTACCTCAATTTACTTTAACCCTGTTGTAAATCAAATCATCAGTTGTATGACCTGCCACTGCTTTTGAATGCAGGATCGGCTTAAAACGTATTATGCGTCGAAAGTTTAGTTGGAATGATAAAAATAAGCAAGAATTACCCAACAAAAAACAATTCATAAAATGTATATTTGATAAATAATTGTTAATGAAAAAATCGTGAATGTAACACTACTTTTTTTTAATCATCGTCAGAATGATTAGGTAGAAAGAAGTCATCTACATCATTGTCACAGTCATTCTCAGTAATAATGAATTGTTGAATTTCTGGACAAACATAAGTGTCTTCCACTTCTATCACGTAACGTACATTTCTGTCAAAAATCTTTTGTAATTAAAGTTGTTTGTTGCCGAATCAGATCTACTACCACTTAAAGTCGGGGACCTAATGTTTCGACGAATTGCCTTCTTTAACGTGCTCCAGATTAGTTCAATAGGATTCAGTACACAGTAATATGGTGGTAAGCGTAACAACTCGTAACCCTTGTTTTTAGCCATTTCGTCAACTCTGTAACGTCGTGGAACATTAATAATCTGTAAGAGATCTCTTTTGGTACATCTTCCTTTTGGAATTGCAATTCCGTTGTCCCGCATACAAGTAGTTATCTCATCCTTCATCGTGGCTGCTGTAGATTTTTTAACAAGCAATTTTGAATGGTAACTTGCATTATCCATTACGATGACAGACCTGGGAGGAAGAAACGGAAGTAACTGCGGTTGAAACCATGTTTCAAATAACGTGGAATCCATATCGCAATGATTACTCGCTTTCCTCTACTGGGAGGAGTTTTTGATGCCATCCGATCACGTCTCGTTAAGGCATCTGCCTTCTTGGCGAAATTCTTTTGTTAGTAATGTATTCTCCACTTCGTCACACGTCGATTCAAATCCAATACTTCGTAAATACAACCGGAAAGTTTCTTCACAACAGTTAATTTCAATCCCAATATTTGCTATTTTTTGTTTCACATTAGCTGTAGTGGGCACATGGTTTTCTTTGTAAGCACCATAAATTACTTTTTTAATTTCAGTCCGTAGTTTGTCAGGAATTTGTGAACACTTTTTGCGTTCATATTTTTTTCTATTAACGTTTTCACTATTCGATACACTGTTGAAAGGAGCACCTTTGTAAGTTCACTTGTCACTTTCAATTCAACTTTGAAACACAGTTTTGATAATGTTCTCAGCATCCGCTGAAAGATAGTGATAGTGATATTTGTTTAAACTTTTGTATTTTTGATAAATCTGACATTTGTATTTTTGACAATTTTACTATTTCATCAATTTTGAAACCATTTTTGTTACCATTTATTTTAATTTTTTTATTTGTTTAACCCTTTGTAAAATCTTGCCAATTTATCAAATTTAGTTTTTTGCATTTTTGAAAAATTTTATATTTATATTTTGATTTGAATTGTTTTCATTTGTATTTAAATATTTAGATTTTGACATTTTTGGATTGGGTGGGATATTAATTTTTTTAATTTTGGTGTTTTGTAACAATTTCACATTTTTTCAGTTTTGGCAATTTTAATGCGTTGAATTGGTAAAATTTTGGTAAAATTGTAAAAATTGCAAAATGTTAAAATTGGAAAAATATGAAAATACCACCACACTTAATTTAATTTAAATTTGATTACTAGTGACTAATAACAAATTAATCAAAAATTCAACATTTTCTCCACCATTACGACATTCACTCACCGAAGGAGTGTAATATGCCCTCTCTCTGGTGTCCTGTCGAGAAGCCATGTGCCTTTGTTGTTCCCGCTGGTGATGCTCCTGTTCAATCCTCTTCCTTTCCTCTTCGGACCCGCTGATGCCCCGTGGAGGCGGCAGATTGAAATTCCACGCATTCGCGTGCGACCGCTCGCCCTGCGAAACAATCAAACTGTGCAATTCGTTCAAATGCAGCCGGGGACCGTTTTAACGTACCTTATGCGACGGCATTCGCCCCAAGGATTGATCGAAGTGTTTCTGAACGGCGTTCAAAGCAGCGTGTTTTTCCGCGTGCTTGTCCCTTTCCTGGCGCTCTCGGTCCAACCTCTCCTTCTCCTTCTGCTTCTCCATCTCCCTGGCTTCTTGGTTTTGCCTGCAATGCGAACGTAAAATTTATGCAAAATAATATAAAGTAGAAATTGAAATTAATGCAATTCGACGATAATTTGCACCAAGTCCGAAAATAAACCGACGCTAACGCTTGTTTGAACTTTGCGAAGTTGTTAATATTTAATTGCATCCGTAATCAAAACGAACAATCGAATATACAGTTATGCAAAGAAATTGCAGTGGTCGTTAGGTAATTATTTATAGCTGCTTAATTAACAGATCGTTTAAATAATAAATCGCCAGGTAAGTGGTTTAGATTAACGTGGCTGACGCAAATTTGCGCTTACGTCGGACGAAACAAATTCACACCGAGTTATTGCGGTTTGTGTGTGGGGATTAAAGGTTTCGTGAAATTCGGAAATTGCTGACGTCAGCAACTCTTGAAAAGTAACGAATTTGTACATTAAATCCATTAAAAAATATTTCCCAGGTATATTTTAAATTTAGTTTTCAAGTTATTGGAAATTTGTTTTGTAACGTTATAAATATTTAATTGTTTCAAATTAACGTTGCGAAGTTATTGTCAAAACTAGTAAATACTATTATTGGTAAATGAAGAACGACTTAATGAATATGGTGACCTAATTGAACTACTTTGATTAAGTATTTGTGTGAAATGTAAATCGGTTGTTAATTACGATGTTGAAGGAAAGAAAAAAATAGTTTAAACGATTTTTATTCCGAGTCTGGTAAATGCTGAGTATTGGTGCGCTCCAATCAGGAGTGGGATATGATTTCAATAAAATTTGATGACGGGCTGTTGAATTATTTAGAGCCATTCTAATTAAACTTGCGTTAGATTAAGGACAATCCAATCCAACCCAACTTAACTCAAAGAAAAACTATGCAATGAAGGAACGAAGAACGTTTCAAACATTACGTTATTACGAAACAGTATTAAAAACTTTGTTCTGATACATAAAGTTACAAATAACGGTTGATGGCCCAATTTGTATTTCTGTGAAATGTAATCAAGTCATTATTTATTGGGTAGGATGGCGGTAAACGTTATATATAACAGTGAAATCTTGAATCGTAACGTTACGTAACGTTATGAAGTTATGGCACTTGAACAAGCGAATCTTTTATTTTAGTTTCTAGGAACATATTGGATTTTAGCTCAGTACACCTCAATCAGTAGTGGGATATGCTCCAGATTACATTTTATTTGAAATGCAATCTTAAAAGTAAATAAACTCCAGTAAACCAAATATGTAAAAAATACAAAATTCATATTTGACAATTTTTAGATAATTTAGTCAATTTTTTAGAATTTTTCATTTGCACTTATTGCTTGTGTTTTCGTGCCCCATTGGTGTTTTAATTTGTTTAGACATGTTATGTTGTACACTTGGCATTTTTGGCATGTTGGTTGTTTTTGGACTGGGTGGAGTTGGGTTGGTAGTAAAATTTTAAAATCGTGACCCTTTAAAAATTTACAATTTATATTTTATACTATTTTGAAGGATTTTCGTATTATTACTTTTTTTAAAACATGTTGGGTTGGGTTGGGATCAATCAGAAGTGGGATGCGACCTTTATTGTGAAATTTGATTTGAAATCCAATTATAAAAGTAAAACACAAAATTTCAATAAATATAAATTTCATTAAGAACCAAATAATCTTTAGCACATCTATTTTAAAATTGAAATGAAACTTAAAATATCGTCAAATTTGATAATATTATTAACGAATTCACTTGGCGTTTTACAGCTGAATATTTGTGTTATGGAAAATTCAAACAAAATATTTTAGACAATGATGTGAGGAATTAAAACAACATTACCTCTGGGGTTTAAGTTTTTTTTAAGACGTAAATTGTGATGTTTAGTACCAGAGCAACAATAGCAACAGCAACTAGAGCAACAATAGTCTACGTTGTGTTAAGATTACAACGCTCGCTTAATTTGTAGTTACAACCAATAGGAACTTAAAATATGCTAAATATTTGAATTTAAATAAAAAAAAATCAATTGCTTTATATGTAACAACCATTTACCAGATGTACCAAATAAACCACTAATTATGAAATAGTTAAGTTAAAAATTTAATGTTAAAGTAATTTAATCAATGTAGCATGAAGCGTTATTGGTTGTTATAACGTTAGCAGGTATCGTAACGTTACGTTTCCATACCTGAATTGGACTGTTAAATTACGGGAGTATTTTTGAAATCTGTTAATGTTGGTGTTGAAATATTGGTGAACAAATTTCGTTTTCATTTTACCCAATTACTAAATGAACATTCAGTTTTAAAAAAAGTTGCCAGTTGTACTAAACGTAGTTTATTTTTTAAATAATTTTATTTTGTACAATCTGTCATTTTGTTTCAAATTTGGAAAGTAGAGAATTGATTATTACGAACTTTTTTTTTGAATAGGTCAGGAAATGGTAGTTTTATTTGATTTCCATCTATAATGAGTTGAATTAATGAAAATTATAATACATAAAATAAATAAAATTCAATTCTACGACTTCACAGAAATTCTACGTTCGACAAGAACTCGGCCCAACCCAACCGGACAAAATTAATTTTGAAGTTTATTTCGAAAAGTCACGTGCAAATAGACTTCTTTCGCGCAGGCTCCCATTTGTTCTTCAATAGGTGGCAAAGGTACTACAAAAAAGCGTTCAATGCAAATGGGTATGTGAATCAAGTTTTATGGAGATAATTAAGTTGAAGTTCAGTGCACAGAAGATATTTTGAATTTGTAATATGGGTCAAAGGAATGTCTTTTTGAATTTACCAAATTAATAAGTTTTTTTTTTGTAAATATGAAGGAATAGGAAGTAAACTAATGAAGTTATTAACGTATTGGTTTCATTTAAATTATTTCAAGATTTTATTTCCTCTGAAGGTCATGACTTTTAGTACCATGGTGGTGTGTTGTTTATTTATTTGTGAGGTTAAACCCAATTGATGTTCACTTTGGATTGCGGTCAAGACCATTTTATTAAAAATATTCAAGTATTAAACGCAATAAAAAATGCACCAACACAAAAAGTTAATTTTTGAAATTATAATAATATTTATTTATTCCCTGGTACTAATACAGTATGGAACAAGTCAAGATTACAGTATTAAAACTAACAAAACAAGTAAATCAATAATGGTACAATACAACATGTTAAAACTATGATTATCATGATCAATTGTTATTGAGAGCCAGGTAATAGATCTAGACAACAATTATATTTCCTTTAATACGTATTAAATGGCTTTACATCAATGGCAAAAAAAGGATTATTGAGTTTTTGAAAGGAAACAAATAATTTTAAGCTGCTAGTTTCCTGTTCCACAATGACAATAGAAATCATTTTGACAACCGTTTAATTAAATTTGTTCGTCTTCGCTTATTATTAATTTCTGGACTATTACTGTTGGAGACGTATACTGTGGAGTACACACATCACCACGTAACACCACATTTTTTTCGAAATTATAGGGTTTATGCGTTTAAAGAAATCTTGGAAACTACGTAGCATAAAATTCTGCAAAAAATTGTTTTGATATCCTTAAGGATCTTGCAAATTCTACCCCACGTGCTCGAATATAGATATATTTTTGTGGGTGTATAAACGTCCCCCCTGCCCTATTTAAACTATACGATAAAATTCTGAATGTTCGTAAGCTGTATAATTACGCAATTTCAGCTTGTTTTGTCGATGGACTAGTGTTACATTTGAAAGTTGCCATTAAGATTAATTAATCAAGTTCGCAATTTCGATTATTGACTCTTCCTATGAAGTAACGATTTTCGTAGTTTTTATTTACGACGTTGCAGATAAGTGGTCGAATAAATGAAAACGTTGACACGTTGGGTCCTAGTTTTGTTGAGATCCGGCCAAATCTAACCAAATCCAACCCAACCTATGCTTCGAAGTCAACTGTTTCAGATAGTTTATTTATGAGGTTGCACTTAATATGTCATGGCGAGTGGTCGATCAAACGAAAACAACGATGAGTTGAGTTGGGTTGCGTTGGGTTGGGTTGTGTTGGGTTGAGTAAGGTATCAACAAATCTAGGACCCAACTTGATACGTTGGGTCGTCCTAGATTTATTGATACCCGACCCAATATAATCCAACGCAACCCAAAACAATCCAACCCAACCTACCCATCCAACTCAAATATCTTATAGAGTAAAATTATTATGAATGCTGCCATCAATTTCTGATTTTAAAGGCAAAGACGTAAGTGACTTACATATGTATTAAGGCGTTAACTATAACATCGAAGACTGTAATTGAAAAAAAAATGAACACTGCTCTTACCACAGAGGACTTTATTGAACATCAAATGTAGATCTTCAGCAGTATACTGAGTATGCAGCCTCAACTATGATTAATGTATTTGAAAAATTAGAATATATTTGTTTCGACTTGTTTTTTTTAAACATATTCACATATTCACAGTCGCGATCTTTAACACATAAAGCGCGAGGACGCCACAAAGGTAAACACCCAATACTTACCTGTCGCAACAACCTAACTCTTACTTCTGAGAAGATATTTTTTAAACATTTTTTTATTCTTAAACACTACGTTTCAGTGAAACCTCGTCAACAAATCCCTGGTCAGAAAGTTGAAAATTGATCAGTGGAGTGAAAAAAATATAATAGATAATATCGAGCAGTTGCCTGTGGTTACGTTTTCTACGTCCATTAATTTTGGACGAAATATGGAAACGAAATGTGTAATTAACGAACTTTATAGCATACAAAAGTAATGCTTTAAAAGCTATATGTAGACGGAGTTAGGTATGAAAGATTAAAATTTTCTTGAACATAGTTTTTTTTAATATTCGAGTTTAAACTCGAGGGCAGTACATTTTTGCATGTATGCCATTTTAACAACTAAACTTAATGACATTTGCTGTTGGCGAGGTGAAATTACACTGAAACAATATATAGTACAGCTATTCAGCTTAGTGGCTTCTTAATTATTGTTCATGTTCATCTTTTATGTGTAAGATTAGTCATTAGTTAGTTCAGAGAAATGAGTTATCCCATTTAAGGTACAGAACCTTGAAAAATTGCATAAAAACTTTGATATTTTAAAAAGGAAGTAACTTTATCAATGTATGTGTTAATTTAGTGATTTAAATATTTTCATTGGCCTTGAATATTTGATCTGTTTACCTTAATCGTTCTTGTCTATCGCGATCTTGGGCAAGGGCACGATCGCGTTCTAAAAGTTCCTCGGCTGCTCCGGAGTGTTGTGGTGGAGTGAGGATGGGTCCGCTCAAGGTGTACCGTTGCTTCCACAGCATTTCGGTCACGTGGTGATTGTAGATGGCGTGAGGTTGCAGATGCGGGTGTTGTGCTAGATGTGGACCCATAATGGATGGAGGCGGCGGCACGGGCGCGTAGGACAACGAAGGATGAGCTGCTGCAGAATTGGGAGGTGGGCCCGAAGCGGCCGGTGTTGATGGGTGCGACATTAGCAGTGACTGGTGTTGTACACTGTGTATGTGGCGTACGTGCGGCTCGGACTCCAACAGCAAGTTGGGGTCTCGCCACACGCGCACCGGTTCCGACGTACTACCACTCGATGGCGTACTGAACGTAGAGTTGGCTGGAACGAACAGGGGCGATCTGTTCGTCGGCTGCGTTTGGACGTTGTGCTGCGGTTCGTCGGATGAACTCAGGGCACTGGATCGTGAGCCCGATCGTTCATCGCCACTGCCGGATCGTAGTGAGCTTACGCCCGAGTCCGACCGGTCATCGGGGAATCGAAGGAGCGACGCGTTTGCTGTGTCTGCGAGTTCCATCCTGTTGAAGGGCGAGGACGAGGACAGGGGTCCGTCATCGTCACCGCGACTGGAGCACTCGCGCTCGACGATTTTTGGTGTCGTCCTCTGAGCCACTATCACACAATCGTCTTCTTCACTGGCGATCTCGGCGACTACCGTTTCAGGCACCGGCACCGAATTGCGCACCTGATCATCGTCAACACTGCACACTTCTTCCACAGGCACTAACTGCACACTACTACCGTTGCTAGTGTCGTCTAAACCGCAATCGTTTTCTTCGATTGTGTTGGATTCGTGCGTTGCGGCCGGAGAAATCGTTTCTTCTCGAATGGTCTCAGGCGCACTCTCCTCGAACGAACGCCTGCAGACGGCCGAGAGCGCTAGGTGATGAGCGGCGTTCTGCAGGCAGTCTTCCACTCGAACTTGAACGTCTCTAAGTTTACTGTTATTCGCTTCCTCTAGCACTTTTTTCTTGTTGCCTCCGCGATTGACGCCGTTCTTTTTTCTACCCTGCTTGTTCTCCAAGTCTTCCTTTATATTGCAGTAGCTCGCGTTCCTCGGTCTTGCAGAGGTCTCGTTTTCACTCGACTTGCGTTTACGTATTGTTCTTGCAACTGAACCTGCAACGAAAAAAAACCGTCAACCATACACACCATGAATATATTTTTTTAAATATATACTCGACGTACACGAGAAATTTACACAATGCGATAACCGCGAAACTAGGCCGAAGTCAACAGTCCCCGAGAAGACACACAATCACTCTGCATTCATTTCTCTTATTCCACTGCACGCGAACCTAGTAGCAAAAGGTGAACGACCGGCAGAACGATCGGATGCCCCACCACAAGTCATTTATTATTACCGTACGTTTATTATGCAAACGGCTATTAGTTATATCTTTGTCCTACTTATACAATTTAAACAATGTCATCAATTAGAAACTAATTATATCGATATGCAAATTCCGTACGCCATTACCTCGAACGTCGCATAGAAATGCTTGACAGTTTAATAATAAGTAATAAATTGATCCCCCATTTTTTTTTTAAATAGTTGCACGTTTAATTTATTTATTTCTTTGACGTCAACTTAGCGAAAACATTCATACTCTTCATCCTTCCCACGAGGTACGTTTTTGCTGCCGTCGTCGTGACACGTTTCGTGAATGCACCGATCCTTTAATGAGATAATCGTGACATTTCTATTATTATAATTAACGGAATTATTAACAGTTACACTTGCGTTATTTTATTTAATCTGTAGTTTTATCTAAATTTAGTAGGAAATAATTATGAGACTTATAAACGCGTACTGACACAGTGGCGTGTGGAAGTTACACCGGCGCGTTCTAACGAGGCTAAGTTATTCAACAATAATCGTATTATTATGTATATATATTTTAAAGACTATATTGGTGTTATCTTGCAAAACATGCATAAAACTTTAAAAGAAAATGAGTCATGTGACCTGTCATTTCGTTCTCGTTGAAATCATCAGCAGAACACGTCCACTGTACAAATCAATGTCAGTTGACACAAGACCTTAAACATTAGGCGAAAATTTAGTAAAGAAATATATCAACCTACTAAAAGTGTGCTCCAAATTAGAATTAAGATTATTAATATGTAGGAAAAAACTTTTTTAAAGCATAAGAATAAATTTAAAAACAATTTGCTAACCGAAAGTAAAGTACGAACACGTGAGGTTCATGTTCCAAATACTGATTTCGAACCAGAATGAATTTAAGTGAAAATAACGTTTTGGACATCGTAGGCGAGCTACCTTATAATAAAACGTTTATCCTATAGATCTAAAGAAGGCAATGAAATATGTTTTGTTTAATTAACGTTGGCAATGAGTAAATCAATTTCATAATTTTCAAAATGAAGTGTTTTGTTTACGTTAATAATTTTATTTTTGTAATTATTTTTAAGTATAATTTAGTACATGATTAATTTTGATAATTTAGGAAATAGTTTAAATTCCTTCTGGAAATCAAAAATGGAAGGGGCTATTTTTTTTAATAAAAAAGATTTTAAAATTAAACTAAAATAAGAAAAATTTATATGAATAAAAAAAAATAAACACAAATTTTCTTCTGACTACTACTAATTGCACTTTGTAAAATGAAAATGCACTAGTCGTTCAGTCAGTCACACTTCCCTTTGGCTTCCTTGACTTGGGAATAAAAAATGAGGAAATTATAGAAGAATTTCGTTTTTCAATTCTTTGGTTTACGTCTTCAACTAAAGAGGTTAAGTTTGTTCTTCTGTTCGCATTACCTCATAGGTGTCCAACAACGTTTTGGCCACTTTTTCACCTTGAAGATCTCTTTTGGACAACGATGTTTGCAGTTTTGCAGTGGCTTCTTTATAAAGACTATCTGTAGTTTGTTCCTTAATTTCCTTCTCTTTCCTATACTTTAGCTTTGAAACAACGTCAAAAATGGTTCAAATGAAGCAGCTCTCGCCGCAATGAACAGAAATTTTGATTTGAGCAACACATCCTATTACTGGAAGCTAATACGTGATTTCGATTTTTGTAAGTGATTCGTATTTATAATTTTTTATTTGGTTAGTAACGGCGTTAACACGAACCCACGCGATTGCTTTTGAACAATGTACGTGGAGAATCGTGAAATTAAGTAGATATTTAAAATGCATTGTGTCCACGTCGGTCGTAGACAATAGACGTGGTTCCTTTTTCTTTGGTCTCTTGGCGATGATCGTTATCTTAAACATTTCCTTACTTAACGCGTAAGGAAATATTTATTCGATTTTTCACATTATTCATACTATTTTAATCCCAGCTCAAGTGTTTAGTTTAAGAAAGTTAATTGCAAACAAAGCAATGGTGCTATCTGCCATCTTGGCAGCTAAATTAATCACCATGTAGACACTTGAGGAATCGAGAGGGCGAGTTGTGTCTAGATCACAACTGGTGCAACTGTAGTAATGGGACTCAATATTGTTTATCGTAAACTATCGATTAATTTGTTCGTTCGCGTCGAGGAAGTAAGGTCAGCACCAATCGCGTCGAAAATGTACTACTATCGAATCGCGTGCATAAGTACATGTCCACGTCCTTGCTGGATAAGCAAGTTAATCATGTTATTATATAATAATCCACAATGAAGAACGTCATATACATATATGTATAGTATATGTACTCTTGTCTGCATTTGTAACAGCGTAGAGGTACAGTTTAGTTCACAATCTAGTGGTAAATTATATATACAAAAAAGACTCCATACACAATACGGAGAGCTAAGGACAATTTAAAGACTTAAACGACATGACACACCTGGCGAACATTAATTTGGAGGGTTTAATTTGGGTTGGGGTTGCTTTGGTCGGGTTAGGTTGGTGGGCTTCACGTTGGGTTAGGTTGGGTTGAGTTGGGTTGAGTTGGGTTGAGTTGAGTTGAGTTGAGTTGGGTTAGGTCAGGTCGGGTTGCGTTGGGCTAGGCAGGGTCGGTTACAAAAATGACAACATTTATCGAAAAAAATATTTTTGTTTAATATTCTAAAACGGTAAAAATTAAATAAAAAAACTGCAGTGGTCCGCACTGAACTTTCTTATACTTGGTTATATATACCACATTTTTCGAAAAAACTTTTCAAATGAAAGTTGTTTAAAATTTCAGAATCTACAACATAATAATTTTTCGATAATTCTTACCGTTTCCGAAATACGGAAACAGTGATAAGAGTAAACGATCACTTCCGTTTGAGATGTTGCTGTCAAAGTAGAAGGTTGCTGACACACACGGACGTCATTCTGAAAATAGTCAGAAACGATTCAGGGGACCTCAAAACGTGTATATCCGTTCTCGAGTTCGACGTAGTATTCGACGAAGTATAAAAAGTAAAAATAAATATACAAATTATCTTTTATTTAAAAAGTTACTCAAAATTGGTTTGGCATTAGCATTGGGTTGGGTTGGTTGGTTGACCTGTAAAAGTATTAACGTTACCATAAATGCCACAAGTTATCTTTTATTAAAAAACAAATTACTGAAAATTAGTTCGGATTTTTTATTTCATTGTAAAAGTATTGAATAGTGATGCAAAAAATAGTAAAGAAACGAGGACTGCGAAACGAAACAATTTGTGTCAATGACTGCGCCAATAACATTTTTATGCAAAACATTACAGGGAAACGAACTAATAAAATAAGAAATATTCATGGATTCAATTATTTTTTTCAATAAGCCAACTATTCACGACTGTAAAAGTAATGAAAATTAAAGCGAAATCACACGACACTGCAACATCAATCAAAGTGTTTTTGGTTTAAGGACGAAAAAAGTGCCAAATGACCATTGTCATTAACGTGCTTTACTTTGGTTTCCTTTCTATTTGTATTGCCATTCTCCATGAGTCCAATTTCATTTCTCTTGTTTTTTTATTGTATTCATTCCGTTTGTCTCGTTTTATTTGCGTCTTCTTCACATTGTATTAATTTTCACGTGTCTCGTATTTTTTCGTCATTTTATTTAATTTTTCATTGGATTCATTTTTATTTGCTGTGGTGTATTGTTTCCTTCATTGTCTGGTTTTTCGTTGGGTTATCTTTTGAATAGACTTTTCCATTCTATAATTTCCACTGGCCTAGCTTTTTCACTTAGCTCTTTTTTATTTATCTCGCCTTTTAAGTTACGTACTTGCAATTACTATTTTTTTCATTGTATTCGTTTTTAGTTGTCATCTTCATTCAGATAGTTTTCACTTCTCTCGTGTTTTCAAACTTCCAGGAAAGTATTGCCCTGTTTCGTGTCTCATAAATAATTTTTTTAATTAACGACGTAAAGTGGATCTTGGATCAGACCAAACCAACCCAACCTATCGACGAACCTAATGTAACAACTGGCATTCGTGATGAACAGTCAACGTTTGTTTAGTGGGATGGGCCAAATTTTTATCGTAATAATGAATTAAACTAAATCCGTGGACGTTTAAGGTGACGTAATTTACATTGCCAGATAATTTTATTTTATTTTTGGGTTCGCGAATTGTCATCGATGCGTCGCCCAAACGATACGAGATACGACTTAATGTGTAGAGAATTGAATTGTCTCAAATAAGGTTCACATGTCTATCTGTAATAGTTTAGATATGACAAGCGTGTAAAGTCTGACTTTCTAGTACGTCGCGAAGTTTCGTTAATGCGTAGCTGAAACAGTATGAGGTACGACATAATGTATACAAATAAAGTTGTAAAGAATTAAATTGTCTGAAATAAAATCCGCGACGTCACATGTCTATCTGTAATAGTTTAGATATGGTAAGCGTTCAAAATCGAACATCTACTAAATATTTATATAACGATTAGAGGTCGAGGTTCTGGGAAAGTTATTTTCCGTACCCTAGATTCGTATTTCAACTAATAAAGTAGATTTTATACGAAGCTGGAACTACCAAGATTACCACGCCAAGAAACTCGATCTATCTTTCTTTATTATTTTTAAGATGTCCGCTTCAAATTTAAAACTTGACTGTCGACGTTAACAGACGAGACCCGTCAAATTTTGCACCGCCTTGGCAGCAGATGAAAAGCGGTCTTTTATTGGAACCGTTACGGTCGACTCGAGAGAGAACGTTGACGCGCAGCGGCTCTAATTATAGCAGGGTGCCATGAATTAAATTCGCATCGCCCGCCGGCAGGCACGAAAAACTCCACGAAGAACGAAAACAATGTTTTACGCAACGAAATTAAGCAGCGCAATTAATCGCAATTAATCCGCTCGTCTGCAACAGCGTTTGGCAACTACTCGGAAACTCTGTCGAGACCTTACAACGGGTTTAGAGCGTGAAACTTTCAAAACGCCGATTGCGCGCACAATGGAAAAATTGACTTTTTGTTTCGCAAACGCCTTTCGTCGGGTCCGTTACCGTGTACCGAACGGTATGCGGCAGCCTCCGGCCAAACTGGGCCGTGACGTCGACTGAAAAAGTCTTAGAATTCGTTTCGTTCGATCGGGGGGGCCGTTGTTGTTCACGGTTACGGCGGGCCGGTAATTCGCGAAGAAAGTGGCGTTTGGAAAGTGCGCCGCCGATCGTTCCGACTTTAATTATCATGTTCGCAATTACTCGTTACGCAATAATTATTCAATTGCGAAATTTCCTGCTTAGTTTAAATTGGCAGTTAAAACGTTATTTGCGGTGATTTACGGCGCTTGTCCGGTTGAATGACTTGCGAACGGTAGTCGTGGTGCAAAAACAGAAACGGTTTTGAAATCATGCAAATCGGTAAGCCCTTGGGAGCTCACGTTACATTAGTCGCGCATTTCTTTACTGTTCTGCATTGTGATAGGTTTTGAGGCAAGGTTTTACGTTCTAAGCGCTTTTTTTAATTGTTTCGTTGTGATATCTAAATGCATTTTTCGATCCCAACCTACAGATAAGTTGCAGTCAACGTAATGCAGATAAATCATTCGCATCTTGCAACAAAGTGTTTACTCAACACAACGTATCGTGTATCGAACCACGTCAAAACAAAGTTGATGAAATGAAATTAAAATTAACGCAAATCCAATAAATAAATACCTGACATTGATAGCGTTTCCCCAAAAAATTACCCAACCCAATCCATGAGAAGCCAAAGTAAAAATAAATGTAAATTAACCGGGGTCAAAATTGATTAAATGAAAGGAAAACCAATACAAATGTTTGACATGGAGAGGGTCCCAAAAAAATTGCCCACTCAATGAGACCCAAGCGAAGCCAAATTAAAGAAATAAATACAAATGAACCAAACGAAATTAAAATCAAAATTGATTTAAGCAAAACAAAACCAATACAAATGTATAAAATGGGAGGGGGGGGGGGGCAACAATTGCTCAAGTGAACCCAACTCACGCGAAGCCAAAAAAATAATTGAAAATTACATGCATGAAATTAATACATGTCATTAATTAAATGAAATCAAAATCCACGAAAATGTAATAAATATTTAAAATGCCCAACTGAATCCACGCGAAGCCACAGTAAAGTAAAAATTGAAGTATGAAATCAAAACATATCAAAATTGGTTACATGAAAGATAAAACAGATGCAAATGCAATAAAAGCAGCGATGACCCAACATTGTGAATGATGGGTTGATAATGAGTACGAAATGAGTTCCTTTTACAAATCAATCCTGATCAATGATTATACGAACATTTATTGATCAGGTTGGACTTATAAAGGAACTCACGCGAAGTCAAAGTAAATTAAAATATTAAATTAAAATTAAATTAACCCAACCCAACTCACTAGGACGGTAAGTGAAGAAATTAAACAAATAAAAGCGAAATTAATGCAATTGATATGTGACTATTTGGGAACCAACTCAATGTACTGAAACAATGATTTTTGAAAATGTTGCTATTTTACAATGTTCTTATTTTGTTTCAATTTTCAGAAAAACGCAACATATGTCAAAGAGCATGAGAATTCAATATAAAAAATTGTCCAAATGCATTTCTTGATTGTTTAGAATTTTCGAATTTGGATTTTGTTTGTGGGTATTAGCATTTTTTGAAAATAAGTCAACATGGGGTGGAAAGAGATCTCCCAACAAAACCCAAGCAAAGACAAAATAATTAATTGATTTGTTGGGACCATACACACCAAGCCAACCCAATGAAAAGTGCAGCTGTACTTCGAAAAAATGGTGAAATCTTTAATTGACTTCGCGAATTAATCAGTGCCTTCTAATTTCTTATTATATTGTTATATTTCAATTGGCAACTGATGGCAACCCAACCCAACCTACTTTAAACAATATCATCTTAACTGCACGTCTAACAAATCTAAAAAATAATTCTCAAAAAAAGTTCAGTCTTAACAATTCGCTAGAGGATATCAAAATGAAGGATTCCTGGAAAATTGTATTTTCTCCATCAACGCTAAAAAACAATTTATTTGAAAAATACGTTTTTCTACCAATGTTTTTGTCAGTCCGGAATTGGGTTGGGTTGGGTTCGGTTGGATTGGGTTGACTTGGGTTCGGTTGGATTGTATTGAGTTGGGTGGGGTTTGGCCAATGGTGGATGACCACAATCCGAAATACAAAACCAATAATAAACAATACCAAAAATAATCGTCTGCTTTATCCATTTTTTAACGCATAGTTCTCCAAATGAGACCAGGGTTGAAAAAATAACATGCTAAATTATACACAAAACAGATGATAATCAATCACAAATTAAATAAACTACAAAAACTACAAGTCGATGAAATAATATCAATGCATTTATTATAGATCTTTTCGATAGACTGACTCATCAGGTTACTATAAATACATTTGTTGAAAATCTGTCAAGTTGTGACAGTTTGTGTCGTGACTGCAAGAGGTCTATTTAACTGTTTGAAAGTTGGGTGAATACATTTCCGCGTAAATTACATTAAGATACTTATATTGTAAATCACAAAAGCCAACCCAACACACATAAAATTTTCGAAAATTTATCCTTTTCACCAAATGAATTATTGATATTGTGTTGGTACGCACGATTGCAGTTAAAGCACAAAATATTCCAAACTTTTGAAAAATAACTCTTCCAAATGAACTATTTCAGCGTTTGGTTGATTGGTTTTATTTGTTTCGATAATCAGATGGCGGGAATGTACTCACTTTTGTAATTAAGTCACAAAATAATCCGCACCACCTTTATCTCGACTCTGCGTCGATTTTTTAACAACTTTTTCCAAATGTACACAGTTGGGTTGGATTGATCAAGACAAGAAAGTGGAACTAATGAAAAATGCGAAAATGTAGGATAGAATTTTTTCTATTTTAGGCAATTTTCATGATCTTTGTTTTAATTAAAAAATGTTTGAAATGACGTTTTTGACGATTTGTTTTACAATATTGTCGACGAATTATTGACACGTTTAAAAATAAATTTTTAACAGTTTTGCATTTTAGCAAATTTTTAAATTTTTTTACTAATATTAAAATTAAAATTTATTGGCGATGCATACTTTTTGTCGATGCATTTTTGTTTTTCATTAAGATTCTTAAGCGTTAAATATTTGAATAATATTATTCATTTTTTATTTAATGTTGCTTGTTTTAATATGCAATTCTTTTAAATTGTTAAATTGAGTTGGTAAGGAGTATGAAAAGATCGTCCAAGACACCAAGGGAACATACGAACATTTATTGATCAGGTTGGATTTGTAAAAATAATACAGTCTGGATTCTTGGATGATATCGTTTCGTTTTCATTACGAACTCATTGCAAGAAACCAGTTTCTCTATTTCCCTATATATCGTTATTATATTATTATTAAAATATCTATATATCTTGCTGCTCCTTTAATTTCAATGTTAATGGACCCTTAATATGCTCTTCATTTTTACCACACACAAAAAAAGAAACAAGAAATTTCTTCACGAAATCGCGCAGTGGCTCCACTGATTTTTTGACGTCATTCTTACTAATTTATATCACGTGGTACCCATGCATTTTTGTGGGAGGGATCATTTTTCTTGCAAGGCAAAAATCTCCATTAAAAATATTACATGAAAAAACTAATTTCATTAAAATATTTGTTGTTACTTTTAGCTCTTGGTTTGTGTTCATACTTCTCGTTTTGCTATTATTTTGTTAGATATTCGTCAGCATTAAATTTTCATTATTTTTATGACTATTATGACGAACAACATTTTTGTCACAGTCGTCGATGCAATACTTTTGTTCGACAGTGTACATCAAAGTATAGACATTTTGATTCAATACATTTGTTCGAAACTATCTCTTTTACGGTACCTCTTTGTCCTCCATTGATTTCCCCATTACTTCGTAAAAACTTTTCCAACATGAATATCACTTACAAACAACGATTACAAAGTCAGGATTCTTTCGACAAACTGCAAACCAATTAATTGCAAACGTTTCATGGTTCGGCTGCCTCGCCGACACGTCTGTTGTTATGGTACGTTTCGTAAATAGTTCCCATTCGCAAAACGCTCGTTACGTAACGTGCGAACGATTTTGTATAGATTTGCGGATGTAATTCACGGTAATTAATAATAACCACAAGGCTTGTGTTGCAATTTTACCTGGTGAAAGTGATTGTACGGTACTACTTTCTAACCTTTCCATATACACACACACACAAACACATCGCTCCGATAATTACCGATTCTCTTTGGCGCGTAGCCGATTTATGCATTTCATGCGGAGCGGTTGTCACGCGAGCGCTGGTATTCCTGTAATGTCAAGGTCGACGGTATCCGCGAATATCACGGGTCGATACGCATTGGGATTAAATTAAAACGTATGCGACAGTCACTGTGGCATAAATCCGCAGGGTCATACGTTATGTCCATTTTTTTAAATATTAAACCATTAGCGTTGCCTAAATTCGCGCCGTACTTATCGCCCGGCTCTCTTCCCGCCCACGCGGCCTTTCGTAACAATGGACATGTGATCTTTGAACAATGGGGCCGCGGCTCGTTTGTCCACGTCGGTGCTTCGACTCCCACATTCTTTCATTGTTCGCGTTGATCGATGAACCGGCGAAAAATGTATTTTTAAGTACGCGTTCGAAAATCGCTCCGCGGGGCGCTGTGTTGTGTTAGGCGTGGAAACCGTTTAAATTGAGTCGTCTTTAAAACATGAGCTTCGCGACGCACTAATGGATATTTTAAGGCGTTCGCAAGTGACGAACGACGAGCCGGGTATTCGCGTGGGCAACGAAAATGGATAGCGAAACAATCGGGTGATTTCGCAATTATTTACGTCAAGGTGCAGCAGTGCACGCGACGGCATAAGCGAGGAAATTTAAAACGTTTTGTTTCACATCGGTTTAGTTCTAAACCGTTTGATGTCAATAAATTTTTTTTATATTTTTGTTATTTTAAATAAGTTAATAGTCACACTTTATAAGTGTGGTAACTAAATTAAAAACCATTGTGAATACACCGGGTGTTTACCGCACCCTCGTTTCGATACTCTTCGATTTGTGTCTACACCTACATCGCTGGTATTCCAACACACATAAGTTACTTATTACTACTGAACGTGTAGAATTTAGAAGTTGCAGATGCTTACAACTTCAGTAACAAAAATTTCAATAAAATAAGTAATATTGATTGTACGCTACCTGACACTGAATTTTTAAATCAATTTAAATTCTTATTTAAATCTTTAATATTCAGATTAGATAAGATTAGGTTATGATTAAGGGTTTAGTATAAAGCCAGACATGTCTGAACGTCGCCTTGGATTTATTTGCATTATAGTTTGTATTTGAATATTGAAGCAATAAAGCTCGTTTATTATTATTATAAGTAGCCATATCGGGGATGCCGTCTGTCAACCAATGAAACGATCAACAAGAATTATCGATTGTAATTTTTTACGAACGTGCCAGGTGCCCTTCGCACCGTCGCTTCAACCCACTTTGCTTTGTGGTACCTTGTATCGTGTGTTATAGAATGAAAACTGAATTTTCCTTTCCATTTGTTTTGTTGGATTTTGATCAATTTTGTTGCTTTTTAAATTTAATTTAACATTAAATGCCATTTTAGACAGTTTTTTTGTATTACTAAAACTTCACCTGTATTTGCATTATTATTAAGTGTCGTCTCATTGTCGTTTGCTATTTAATAGAGGGGAGGGGGGGTTATGAAAATTATAAAACAAGAATTTTGGACAACATTAAATACGGTTCAACTGATACATCTAAAGGTTCTGCGTTGGGTGTTTTAGTTGGTTCATACTAAGTGTTTCATACTAATT
The DNA here is from genome assembly GCA_959613385.1 of Geotrupes spiniger. Classification (NCBI taxonomy): domain Eukaryota; kingdom Metazoa; phylum Arthropoda; class Insecta; order Coleoptera; family Geotrupidae; genus Geotrupes; species Geotrupes spiniger. The sequence goes on from OY390737.1 coordinate 14,327,027, forward strand.
TATTTCAATATACTTAAAACCTAGGGATTTGATTGAGTTTGGTTCTAAGTATTGGTCTTTTGCGATGAGTTCGTAATGAGGACGAAACGATATACTTTGCAAATAGAACACAATTTGGACTCTTGGATGATTTCGTTTCGTGCTCATTACGAACTCATCGCGAGACACCAATACTTACAACCCAAGCCAAGCCTAGTTTCATATATTTTCAGCTATATCGTTATATTGTTATTATTATTAAAACAGCAAAAATATCTTCCTGTTGAAGACTTGACTATCTATGGTAGCTTGTTAGTTAGTTTCAATGTAATGGACCCTTTATTTTCATCAGCAAAAACAAACAGTTTGTCTAAAGCCAATCCAATCCAACTGAACTCAACACAACCCAACCCAAATTCTTCTTCTACGAAATCACGAATTGACGATTTTTGACGTCATTTCCTTCTAATTTAAGTCACTTGACGAAATAATATTAACAAAAACAATAAAATATAAAACTTAAAAAATTTAATTTTGTTATTTTGTTACATGTTTCTTGGCATTACACTATCATTATTTTTTATACAATAATTTGATTTTTTTATTATTATTACGACGATTTTTGCTGCTCTTGGGTTGGGTTGGATTTTTGTCTTATTAAAACTTTTCATAATGTTTCATGGGCGATGATTCTTGTGAGGAGGATGTTTGCTGCTCTTGGGTTGGATTGTGTTGGAATTTTTCGTATCATTCGACGACGATTTTGCTGCTATATTATTATTTACGTTCAATTATTACATTAAAAATAACGTATCTATACTCTTGTTCGCCACTGTACATCAAAGTAAAGACATTTTGACTCCATATTGTTGTTTGAAATTGTACCTCAAAGTACAGGACGATTCAGTGTCTTTGTTCGCGACTGTACATCAAAGTACAAACATTGCAATTCAATATCTTTGTTCGTGACTGTACATCAAAGTACAAACATTGCAATTCAATATCTTTGTTCTCGACTGCACATCAAAGTACGTATATTAATGCCACTTATTTAAATAATAAATTTAAGTAAGTAATTACCATCTTGATGTGAAGATATTTTTAGACGAAATCCCATTTACAATTCATTGTTGTCGTCAAACGCAGTGTGAGTAATGTTCAGGTAAAAGTGTTACGTGATCATGCAACGTGGATCCCCGCGATGGCGAGGAGAAATTCAAGCGCTTTGTTGAGCATATGAATGCCTACCGAGTAACGACTTCCGTTACATGTTAAGGATCTAAATCGTTATATAATTATTTCTGGGTTGTTTGTTGCAAAGGTTACCACGTCGCTGACTCGTCAGGCGACGATAACCTAATTAGCCGTTTTAAATAAACCAGAGTTCGAAATTAAATATCGACCACCGGCTTGAAAGTCAGTCACGTAGCTGCTGAAAATTCGCAGACACGTAAACCCATCGACATACTCCGAGCGTGCGGGGCGAAAGAGAGAACGAAAAACTTCACGAGCAATCCAATTAAAAAGTTTACGATCGCAGAGCCGGCGTATGTGAGGCCGAGGCCCCCGCGTGACGCAGCGAGTCGTGACTAGTCGGCTCGCAGACGACGAAAAGGGTCAAGTCACGATCGCGTCCCATCTTGTGACTCATCGAGAAGACGGGGCATTATTGGTCGTTACGAGCGCAAACGCCATTGAAACGGCTCGACAATAACAAAAAGCCATTAATTATCCCCGCATTGTACGCCCACGTGATTTAATTTCGCCTGGGAAGACGATGGAGTGAAATATTGCCAACGGTAAAGTGGAGTTGTATTTAATTAATTGGACGGGTGGAGGGCGGCGCGAGGGTCGGCATCGAGGACACTGTACACTGACCCTTACCCAGTCGACCGAGCTACGCAAATGTGGCAAAGGAAAGGTTAAAGGTTGCGTGAAATTGCTATAGGATTCAATTCACTCTACTGTTAATAAAATTCTACGAATATTAATAAAATTGGTGGCGCCAGGATTTGTTTTATTAAAATTTAATTTATGAAAAAATTACTTGAAAATGTTTTTCATTATCCAATAAAAATTGCTTCGAATATTTTTGTAAATATTTATGCTAAATTAGTTAGCAAGTCTCGTGGATATTTTTTTATTGAGATATTTCCAACTAATTTATGCATCTTATTAAATACGTGTCTCTATCTATACATAAATTATTAATGTCTCACTTTTCATGAATAATAATAAAAGTACGAGTAGTTGAACTTTGCCCCCAGCTGACACGATTTATTATAATTTATGCCTTTTTTGAATTGAATTTATTATTAATGCATTTGTTTTGTTGTTTCATTTATATTTATGTCTCGTGGCCTTGCGTGTGTCGATTTTTATTTCTTGAACATTGTTTTACTTCCTCTTGTTCCATTTTCTTTGAATAAATACAGTGGCCAACCCGACGTGGTAATACAGTCGCTAACTCAAGCTGGTAATACAGTGTCCAACCCAAGCTGGTAATGAAAAATCGCGAAAAAGTCCAAAATCAAAATAGCGGCCATTGCAGGTTTCTCTATTTGAGGTTCATTGTATTTTGATTCTGTTTTTGATTACTTTTTTGTTGTATATGATATTTTAATCTTCAATTTTCTTTAAATTTCTTTTTAATGATTTTTTGACTTAATTTTTAAGTTCATTCCCTTTGTTATTTTTTCTTTGGGTTGGGGTTGGATTGTGTTCGATTGCGGTAGTGGTTATAGGAAAATACTAATTAATGCACCAGCCTTAGCTCGTAAACTAATGTATCAACCTGGATGGTAAAATATAGATCTAAGTGTACAATGTCGGTAAAAAAAGGACTTCAGTGTGTCCAAGCTATAGGTAACCAGTGCCCAACCCAAGCCTATAATACAGAGCCATTGCCAGTAAAATAGAGTACAAGGGTTTCAAAATTTCAAAATGGTGACCATTGTCGATAGAATTGTTTAGATGTAAATGGCTACGACCCAATTTTGTTGCACCAGTTTCGATTTCTGTAATAGTGTTTTATTTCATGTATATTTATTTATTTTATCTTTATTTAACGTGTACATTAATTTTCATATAATCTTTTCCAGTATTTCTCTTCAATTTGTTTCTCTATCGTATAATACTTACTTTGTTTTGATTTATGCTTTTGCCTGACATTTCAAGTGTTCCAACTTAAACTTTATTTCGTATTTATTTGTTAGATTTATTTTGATTTGGTATAATACATTTCATTGTTTCATATTTATTTCCTTAAAGTTTGATACAAAGTCTTGGTCACATTTGATTTAATGTTTGCATTTATTTTACTCTTGATGCTATTCCAGTTTGTGTCTATTTTATTTCCATTTCCTCGATTATTTTATTTTAAGTCCTAATATGTAGTCAACCTTTTCATTTAAAATCCACTCGATTAACATCGATGTAGCATTTTTTCCATTGTGATAGAATAGTTCGTTTGCATTTCATTTAGCTCCGTTGCTCTTCCGTTACCATATGGCAGATATAATTAATTAATTGTAACCAAATCTAATAAAAGTATCTGCCCCACTCGATTAAATCGCGCGTCAAGTCGAAACCATGCATTTCTTCTCACGCAACACGGGCATTGTTTGCTCCACCGAGGCTTTCCATTGTTCGAGTTCGTCGGCGCCATCTGTGCGTCAAATCTGATGACGACGGGCCGATAATTCCGCCACAATAACGCACGAGATAAATCGGCACGTAAAGCCGTAATTTAAACTCGCATTAAAAAGAGCGCAGTCCATTCCCGAGGCAATCTTATCTTTACGGTTATCCGTTTCCTTTTCTTGCACCGTCATCCGTTCGCGAACGCAGCTGACTGGGCATAATTGGACGCCGGACCGAAATGTTTTACCGTTTGTCTTCGCAAGCATTCCGGAAATCCAGCTCGTAATTAAATCGCTGCGTCAGATCTCTGGGTCAGCGTTTCCGACATTTTTCAGGCTCGGCAATTAAATCGCCGAGCCGGCCGTAGTTTCAATTCCGCCGAACTTGAAATAATCTTGCGAAGTTAAATATGCAAATGGTTGTTTAAAAATGCCATCGAAGCGACGTTTACGTTTTTGTCATAGTAATTATCGATTACAAGTAATTGGCAGTCAACGTCCTCGTGCACGTTGCGAATACTAAATTGAATGTGCGACAACAAATTTTTCCCCGTCGTTTACGGTATCTTGGCATTTGTGCACATGCTGGGGTCGGCTCTGCAGAATTGTAAATGTTGGAGAAATCGAAAAATTGCATTGGTTTTTACGCTGACATTGACATCATATAAAACTATGGTTAACACGACTTAAAACGCAGCATTTGACATTAATATGCGGTTGAAGTAAACGCAAGTTCAATTTTGGATTAGTCATTCAATGGAAGTACTTTTGAAGTGGAATGCTTATAAATAAATTATCTGGAAAACAAGTTTGTCACACAACACATTTCATAGTTTAAATGTAAATATGACGCACACACAAATCGAAATATAAGATCAGTTGGGGTATTTGGCCCCAGGAGATAACCGGGAGCTTTTCCCAAAAAACTTGTGAGGGTAATTTCACTTCAAGCAGTTGGCTGCACTAAAGAACAATGGTGTCCCCGTCAACATCCAGTCTCATGCCTCTAAGTGGCGATAAAAAATTACTAAGTGACAGGTGCACAATAATTTTGTAAAAATGGCGCTACTGCAGCCTAACCCAACCCAATTCAATCGAACTCAACCCAACTTAACTCAACCCAATCTAATTTATATCATTTTATAAAAATAAAATATTTAAAAATAATTAACTGGCACCCACGATTCTAAAAATTTAACCTATAATGCAAAACAACATAAAAATAATTTTAACACAAACAAATGCAGAATCACCATCAGAATAGTGCAAGGTTTAATTAATAAAAAATTAAATTAAAATTAAATGTAAATGTTGTAAAAATTGCATTGACGTAGCTGGGGTACCGACCTCAAACATATCTAACAAAAATTACGACGTCAAAGAAAACGTTGGGCTGCTATGTCAAGCTGAAACTGAACAGCAACTACAACCATAAATTACAAATACCCTGCCATGTCAGAAAAATGGTTGCATTGATTAAGATACTATGTTGTAGTGACATAGCTGGACAACCAACTTCCAACATCGCTATTAAATTACGATTTATGATTATTTCAAAACTGTCGTTTCAGATTTTGTATTCGAGTGATCATGAACTAAATCAATGAATTATGATTAGAAATAAGTAAAAGTTAATCAATGTTATATCTAAAGTGTGCCTTGAATTTCCGTGTAGACTGCAAACGTTTTAAAATTTGTTTAAAATCCCAGAAATTTTTTTTTTTTAATTTTCAATTTTGTACCAATTTAGAACGAAACCATTCTACATCTTCAATAAAAACATCGTGTTCTGATATCTGGCTTTCAAAACATAACTTTTTAAAATATCGCTTTTCAAATTGCCACTTGACAATCTGTCAAAATATCATATGTCAAATTGTCACATACCTAACGGTCACGTGGCAACATGTCAATTGTTGTTAGACAGCTGTCAAATTTCCATCTGCCAAACTGTCAAAATGCCACCTGTTAGATTGGTATTTGTCAAAATGACCTGATCAACCTGTCAAATATAGAACTGTCACCTCTCAAACAGTCACTGTCAGAAACATTTTCAAGACCCTTGCACTGAAAATAAAGATAAGAAACTCTTCGCAATAAATAATCAAAAACCTGTCCATCCATTTTTCAAGAATACTGAGCAAGCTGCTGTCCAACATTCAGAGTGGGAATCATTGTCACATTTAAGATAAATGTGCTACAATGGCGAGAAGAAATTGTCACATGTACTTCATAAAAAAAGATTCAATAAATAATTACGCCCAGAAATTTTCGTGTGATGGGACGTCAAAAAAAAACGCCAAACTGTCTAACGAGTTCAAATACTTTGTTTTATATTTGTGGTATTTTTCAGATTTTGTATTCGAGTCCTCATGAGAAATAAGTAAAAAGATAATGTAACTGCAAACACCTTAAACTTTGTTTAAATTCCCGGAAATGATTTTATTTAGAATTTCAATGTAATTTCAATATAATTTGTTAAAATGTTGCCTTTCCAAATTTCACCCGACAATCTGTCAAAATATCGTATGTTGACATGTCACATACGTAATTGTCGCCAGGCAACATATCATTTGCAAAACAGCCGCTCGGCAAATTTTGAGTTGAATGACAGATGTCAAATTTCCATCTGCCAAACTGCCACATGTCAAATTGACATAAACATGTCAAAGGTAGAACTGTCAAAAACAATTTCAAGACCCTTGCCCTGGAAATAAAGATGAGAGCCAAAACGTTTTTCTTGGCAATAATTCATCAAAAATCTGTTAATTTTTCAACGACAGCGAGCAATCACATTCTTCTACATAGATTGGGAATCCTTATGATATTTTAGATGCATTGGCAGATTTTCTTTTTATAGCGGCCACATATACGTATTTTTTACGGAACAAATAATAAAATGTTTATGAACAAGGCAATCGATTGTCTGCCACAATGGGCAGAAGCCAAGTATACTTAAAAAACTATTTATCAAATATACCAGGCCAAGAATATATCGAATGCGATCGTTTAGATAAAAACGTCAAACGGCAAACTGTCTAAAGAGTTGCAAAGTTTCAAATTTTTATATCAAAAAAATTTAATTTTTACTTTTTTTAATATGACAAAAACGTAAAATGTGCCACAGTCAGTACTGTTAGAGTTTCATTCCAAGAGAAAATCGCAAAACTGTCACCTGTCAAACTATCAAACCATTACGTGTCAAAATAGCTGACATCATGTTGTAAAAAAATAATATGTTTGTGCTACACATTTTTGGTAAAATTGTCACCAACCAGCATATTTCATTGGGAATGAAATACTTCATTATTTTTCACATTTTCAATAATGTAATTTAATTAATTAATGTTTCATAATTTTGTACATTTTCTATTTTTATACAATTAGTTTTATTTATATTTTTTTACAATTATTTTCCATTTTTAATGATTTGTTTAAATGTTTGATTTTGTTTTGCAAGTTACGACGTCGTCTAATGATGTTTTTCAATATTTACCGATTTATGAGAATTTTTAACAATTTCGACGATTTTTGCAATTTGATGGACTTTTTAGATTTTTGATTTAACATTTTTTTACATTTTTTAAATATTTATAACGATTTTTTAGATTTATTGTAATTTTTTTTTTAATTTTCACAATTATTCTATTTTATGTTTTGTTTTCTACAATTGCTTTTGTTTTGTCCATTGCTACCTTAATATTTTCTTCATTTTCCCTTATTTATGTCTTATTGATTATTTTACATTTCGCTTTCGTTTGTATAAAATGTTCTGTATTTTCATACATTAATTAAAATTATTTTTATTTTTTAATTATCCCCACTCTAATTAATTTTGTTTAATTTCATTTTCCAACCACTTTCTAATTGGAATAAACCAATAAAATTATCTCGCCTCAAAAAATTATAAAAAAAATCCACCAGAACAATTTTTTTCATTCATAAACCAAGAAGCGCACATTTCCACTGGGGATTCCGTACGACGTGTTTACTACTACATTTACGCTAAAGGTCATTCGGATTCGCAGAAGTCGTAGTAAAAAAATCGCACCTCCGTAACGCAGCGCTTCTCAACACTTTTTTTTTACTTTTTTTCCGAACACCCTTCGACGTCGATTAATTAATGCAATCAGCACGTGTATAACACTCTGTATTTATGCCCCTTAAATTATCGATCTTGAAATTTAATTTTTAATAAGCGATAAGTTAAATAATAAAATTATTAAATTGGTTGTCAAAGTTTGGGGCACGCTGACTACTCTCGAGCGACTTCCGAGAAGTGTCAACGCTCGCGTTCGTCAAATCTCGAATAAAAAAGCATCGGGGCGATGATTTCATTGCGTCCATTGCGATTTTAAGCGCAAGGTTACATTCTATCTAAAAAAAATTGGAGTTGAGGTCGAGGTTTAGTGAAAAAAATTCTTTTCCACGAATCGTCGGGATTGCTTTAGTCTATTAATAGATCAATCGGCGCCTCTAATTTCCTAGAAAAATGCAGCGTAAAACATAAAAACCCTTGCGATTTTTTACTACAAATTTACGGCGAAGGTCGTTCCAGTTCGGAGAATCGTCGAGATTTATTTCGTTCATTATTTTAAATATATCACACACGACACGAGGGGTTATGAATGGAATAAGTCGTTTCTAATTTATCATTTTTGATTGTTTTTTTTTCTATCTTTGATAATTAGTTTATTTATGGTATTTAATGATTTGATAATTGATTTATTTTGAAATTGAAAATGCAATAAAAGTGAATTATCTGTTGATTTTTTTTTAATTTTTTTGATTTTATTGGGGACGTTAAGGTGAATAATTATATTTGTCGATTATTAAAATTTGCGATGAAATGTGGACAATTAAACGAACGATTTTAGACTGGATTGTTATATTAATAATAATAACGTAAATGTAAATATATTATTCGATGTAGTCGTATCTAAAAAAAAATTGGAGTTGAGGTCGAGGTTTAGCGAAAAAAATTCTTTTCCACGAATCGTCGGGATTGCTTTAGTCTATTAATAGATCAACCGGCGCCTCTAATTTCCTAGAAAAATGCAGCGCACATAAAAACCCTTGCGATTTTTTACTACAAATTTACGGCGAAGGTCGTTCCAGTTCCGAGAATCGTCGAGATTTATTTCGTTCATTATTTTAAATATATCGCACACGACACGAGGGGTTATGAATGGAATAAGTCGTTTCTAATTTATCATTTTTGATTGTTTTTTTTTTCTATCTTTGATAATTAGTTTATTTGTGGTATTTAATGATTTGTTAATTGATTTATTTTGAAATTGAAAATGCAATAAAAGTAAATTATCTGTTGATTTTTTTAAAATTTTTTTGGGGACGTTAAGGTGAATAATTATATTTGTCGACTATTAAAATTTGCGATGAAATGTGGGCAATTAAACGAACGATTTTAGACTGGATTGTTATATTAATAATAATAACGTAAATGTAAATATATTATTCGATATAGTCGTATCTAAAAAAAAATTGGAGTTGAGGTCGAGGTTTAGCGAAAAAAATTCTTTTCCACGAATCGTCGGGATTGCTTTAGTCCATTAATAGATCAACCGGCGCCTCTAATTTCCTAGAAAAATGCAGCGCACATAAAAACCCTTGCGATTTTTTACTACAAATTTACGGCGAAGGTCGTTCCAGTTCCGAGAATCGTCGAGATTTATTTCGTTCATTATTTTAAATGTATCACACACGACACGAGGGGTTATGAATGGAATAAGTCGTTTCTAATTTATCATTTTTGATTGTTTTTTTTTTCTATCTTTGATAATTAGTTTATTTGTGGTATTTAATGATTTGATAATTGATTTATTTTGAAAATGAAAATGCAATAAAAGTAAATTATCTGTTGGTTTTTTTTCAATTTTTTTGATGTTGGGGACGTTTAAGATGAATAATTATATTTGTCGATTATTAAAATTTGCGATGAAATGTGGGCAATTAAACGAACGATTTTAGACTGGATTGTTATATTAATAATAATAACGTAAATGTAAATATATTATTCGATATAGTCGTATCTAAAAAAAAATTGGAGTTGAGGTCGAGGTTTAGGGAAAAAAATTCTTTTCCACGAATCGTCGGGATTGCTTTAGTCTATTAATAGATCAACCGGCGCCTCTAATTTCCTAGAAAAATGGAGCGCACATAAAAACCCTTGCGATTTTTTACTACAAATTTACGGCGAAGGTCGTTCCAGTTCCGAGAATCGTCGAGATTTATTTCGTTCATTATTTTAAATGTATCACACACGACACGAGGGGTTATGAATGGAATAAGTCGTTTCTAATTTATCATTTTTGATTGTTTTTTTTTTCTATCTTTGATAATTAGTTTATTTGTGGTATTTAATGATTTGATAATTGATTTATTTTGAAATTGAAAATGCAATAAAAGTAAATTATCTGTTGATTTTTTTTTAATTTTTTTTGATTTTATTGGGGACGTTAAGATAAATAATTATATTTGTCGACTATTAAAATTTGCGATGAAATGTGGGCAATTAAACGAACGATTTTAGACTGGATTGTTATATTAATAATAATAACGTAAATGTAAATATATTATTCGATATAGTCGTATCTAAAAAAAAATTGGAGTTGAGGTCGAGGTTTAGCGGAAAAAATTCATTTCCACGAATCGTCGGGATTGCTTTAGTCTATTAATAGATCAACCGGCGCCTCTAATTTCCTAGAAAAATGCAGCGCACATAAAAACCCTTGCGATTTTTTACTACAAATTTACGGCGAAGGTCGTTCCAGTTCCGAGAATCGTCGAGATTTATTTCGTTCATTATTTTAAATATATCACACACGACACGAGGGGTTATGAATGGAATAAGTCGTTTCTAATTTATCATTTTTGATTGTTTTTTTTTTTCTATCTTTGATAATTAGTTTATTTATGGTATTTAATGATTTGATAATTGATTTATTTTAAAATTGAAAATGCAATAAAAGTAAATTATCTGTTGATTTTTTTTGATGTTGTTGGGGACGTTTAAGATGAATAATTATATTTGTTGATTATTAAAATTTGCGATGAAATGTGGGCATTAAACGAACGATTTTAGACTGGATTGTTCTCACCTTTTAATTTAATTTTACTTAAAACAATTAATGTCATATTAATTTTTATTACTAGCTAATGGTCTAAAACAAAACACCTTATTGCAAAAAAAAACACATACATAAAGTATAAGAAAATAAAAACGAAAGAATGTAATAAATCGATCCAGATGTGATATTAATGTGATAAGAACAATTGCAATGAAAGGCCAAAATAAATCAAAAACAATCTAGGAAAGTAAAACGAATGGAAGTGAAATAATTGTGAAAGTAAAAAAATTAAACTGCATATAAAAAAATTAAAACGAAAGTAGTTGAACGAAAAATTTGATCGAGATAATTGAGCGCAAACAAAAACAATAAATAAAACAAATCAAAAGAAAACGAAACTGATTTAAATGAATATTGGATTTATTTACTTGAAATAAATTTAGTACGTGCACTTTCCGAGATGTTCCATTGTTTGCTGGCATCAATGCTATCCATAAATCCTTGCGAGGGCAAGCGAAAACTTTAACGTGCGCCTTTGCGCATTTTTCAACGAAGAGATAAACCCAAACTTTAACGCCCGAACTTCCCGGACGACACGTAATTTATAACGAGCAGATGGAACCCATCCAACTTTGGTATTTTTACATACGACAAGTGGGTCGACTATTCTACCTGCGTTCGAACCCTCGTCAAGGGTCCCGAACCCCCCCACGGTCATCCCCGACCGTAAAATTGTCGCAAAATATCAACCGTAAACGTCGAACAAAAAAAAAACCAAACAACCGAACGTGAAGGTTAAACGCAGGTCACACGCAAGCGGCGACTCACGGAGCCGCATTTTCTTCCGCGGATACTTTCCTTTGTGAACCCGCCTGGAAAAATCCGGCGATAAATCAGAGGTCGCGCGGGTCGCACGAGAACTTTTACGGCGCAATTAGCCGCGCCGTAAATCGGCGCGAAATTATTACGGAGCGGGCTCGGGGGTCATTATTTAATGTTTATTTGAAGTTGCCCGAATGAAATTATCAACAAGCGGGTAACGTGCCGCGAAAATATGCGCGAAGAAATTTGCCAGATGTTGCGATGAATCACCGGCTCCGTTTATAAAGCGTCCGTGTGCACACACGCACGGGAAATTTATCGATCGCTAAATATAACTACGGAAAAAAATCAAATTGATACAAAAAAGTTACGATCTTTTTTTTTCGATAACTGGAATCGTCGCACGAATTAGAAAAAAAAATTAAAACAACGATGTAATCGAGTTGAAAGCGATGCGATCGAGCGCGACCAGACGCAAAACGCGAGGCTATTTTGATCGCGGAGGCGGCGGCGAGTTCGTTCGCAAAAAGTAAATGTATAGGAAACATGTGTGCCATGTGTGTTATTTCCGAGTGGGTTTTTTACGTCGTCTCTTGTATACGAATTAATTTGATTGCGTTTGATTGCGCAACGACGGCGAGATATGTGTCTACGTAACATCCTGTTTTGAGCGCGTCAAAAATGATGAAAGCACCGGAATGCATATTAAAACCGCACGTTCGGGACGAAAAATAGTTCGGGAGCGAACGCCCCCGTCGGGTTATTTAATTACGTGGCAACGCCGGTTGCCAACGGCGACCGAACGTGCGAGGGAAAAAAACTACCGAGAAATGTTTCGGGGGGGAGTGGATGGGCGATATATTTTTGTATCAATGGGTCTCTTTCCGGGTTTATTATTAGCTTAAATTACATGAAATTAGTCGTAACATTTCTAACAGTTCCAAAGCTTCGAACTTAACCCAACCCAACTATTAACAGTATTTCAGAACTAAACAACTGTAAATAAAAACAATAACCCAGATCAATTAATCATACTGGAAATTTAATATAAATTTAATTACAGAAGGGCGGTATTTGAACAATAAACGTCAAGAATTTAAAATCAATAATGAATTCATATCAATTGTGATATTGAAACACAACACAACCCAAACAAACTTAACCCAACCTGTCCAATCCAAAATTGGATTGGTTTGGGTTATCGAAATTGCATTAAATTACTCAAATATCAACCCATCATTGGGGTTAGGTTGGGTTGAGAGTTTGTATCAATGTTGGAACTTTGATTACAAATTCATTTCGTGCATAACTACGATCGCAATTTGCAAATATCGTACGTTTATCGTTTATTAAAAAGATTAACGAAAGGCACTAAACGTCAACATTTGTGGCTTCGAGGAATTGTGTGGCGTGTCTGCCAATCAGTTTCGATTAAATGAAGATGAAATGGATTTGTGTTAGTTAGAATTTTTAAACTCAATGTCAATGTAACGAGCTCGTTCATGACACCGTGCACAAACTTTGTTCCATTGAAAATAGGACAACGTTAAGTTTAAATAATTTATTTACAAACAATGGTGGAATTTGTACAATTCTGCTACAAATCCGATCGGATTACTAACGCCTCGTTTTGGATTAATCGAGTAGTGACACTTTAATTAATTTTTGAACAAAAAATCTTTTAGTTAAGATTACGTTGGGTTGGGTTGAGTTGAGTTGGGTTGGGTATGACTTGATGAACCTTACTGAGGAACTCGTGACGAGGACTAAACGATTGTCTAAAATGACAATAGTGTCCCTCTTGTACACCCAACCCAACCCAATTTCATTGTAACAAATCCTCAAATCAGATACAAAGATAAACTATGAAACTTCTGAACAATATAAAAAATAATTTTTGACGATGATAAATTAAGTAAGCAGATACGGAAAACGACCCGAAATAGAATAACAAGATCAATCACCCCAACCAGGACATGACAAAGAATGCAATAGTAATAAAGACATCGATCTCCTTCGCACAGTAGGAAAATTATGTGCAGGGATACTAGTGAATAGGACATCAAATAAAAAAAAACAAAGTTTTAGAAGAATAGTGGTACCCAAACCAACCAAATCCAACCCAACCCGACCCGACACAACCCAACTCAACTCATTTCAACCCAACTCAACCCACTATAAGAAATCATTTTCATAGTCAAACAAAAACAAAAAAGCAATACGAATACTTTATGGATAAGGAGGAAGAAATTGAAATGGGAGGATGACTGGAACAAAGAATGAAGGATCAAAAATATTCAGAACTAAGTTTAATACAAGTCTTTAGTCTAAGTTATCGAACATTGTTTGAAGATTAAAGCTCACACTAAGCATTTTGGAATTGTCAACGCTGCCCAAATGAACAAAATCCGAAGACCAAGCCGATCCAATCAAACCCAAGCCCACTTTAAGAGAATTCAGCTTGCAGGTTGGTTTGGATTAATTCTGCAATTTCATCGATACGAATGTAGCCATCCAGACAAACCAATACAGTCCAAACGAACCCAACCCAAGTCACCAGTTCAAGAAAATTCAAAGTAAAATTTATTTTAGATTAAGACAATTTTGTCATTTCCCAGTGACGAACATTGGAACCATCAACGGTACCAAAAAGAAACAAAGTTAAAGATGAACCCAAACCAATCGAACCCAACCCAAGTCACCACTTATAAGCTCGGTGCTATTTAACTTAATTATAAAAATAAAAAATATTTCAGCAAAAATTTCACTGTTACATGTTTTCAAGTTATAATTTAATACCGATGAATGTTTCAACCTTTCAGAAAGTATTAAAAACATTCATAAATTATTTATAAATATATCAATAAAAAAATAAACAAATCGTTACGAACACAATTAATTTAAGGATGTGACGACGTGTTTTATTGTGCGGTAGCGATTTTAATAAATGTTAAATAACAGCAATTACACTACTTATTAATATCATTATGATGATTTTTCATTGAAATTAATTGCTCCATATGCACCGTTTTAAAAACTCATTTCATTGGTATTGCGGTTTCCCAGTTCTTAAACATTTAGCGGTTGTAATCAGCAACTGGTGCATGGATAAATAAACGTAGGCAAAACTTTCGATTTCCAGAGCCGCCCCTAACAATGCACCATGAAAATGTTCGGTGGGGTGCCCCTGAAATTAAATACTTACAGCGGCATTTGCGCCAGAACAAGATTGGATTCGTGTATAGGTGAATAATGAACGAGGGAGGCTAGACATAAACTCAACCGGTTCTTCGACGACCGCGCGCCGTTTAATTATTCAAGTATTGTCGCTGCGACGGCCCTCCCCCTCAGCCGCACCGGCGACGATATTAAAATTAATTTGAAACAGCACTAACCAATCCCACTGGCTCACGGACCGCGACACAATCGATCGGCACGGCGCGGCGCGCAAACAATAATAAACCGCGCGACGTGGAACTTAATCGGATAGGAGAGATGTGGAGATAATCGCCCGTACGAAACAATGGAGTAAATATTACCAGATCGTAGATATAAGTAACCAGGTCACACACACACGCGCACGAACACGAACGCGAAATAAAAACATCATTGTGTTCGTTATCTGGGCGGGCGGCGGAGAGCGGCGCAGACGAGTTCTCGTTCCGCCGGAGCGTACCGAGCGTGATTAATGCAAGCAATGCCAACTTCCCATCCCACAGTTGTTTACAATTACACGCCAGCAATCTGCCGGTTACGGCGGAAGTCCTGCTGACTGTAGACGGGCGTTCTTCCCATAGCTCAAGGTCAAACTGTAACGACATTTTTCTCCGGCGAGTTATGCAAATGCACTCGCAATTAGCGAGTCGTCTGTTTTCGAGCAAACAAAAATGGTCGACGTTTGTATGGAATATTTCAAAACTTTCATGGCCATCGCAAAACGTGTGCAAACTGCAGCTGTCTGTCAACCCCAGTCAACCCAACCTCGATATAAAACAATGAAATTTGTGTACTTCAGAAAAATTCGTTTCAATTTCCCTCAGTTTATTTCGGAATTTATTTTGGTTTAAAATTAATTAGATTTGCGATTTTATCGCAATCATTTTTATCAGTTATTTAATACAACTTGTGATTTCCATAGATGATATTAGCTAACAGAAAGTTAACGATCGTGGATTATTAAAAATCAATTAATGTAATCCGTGAATCTGGCCTTCGCCCAAATTCGTCGAAACAAAACGCTAACGACTAGTCTATTTTTGTAAATACAGTAT
Source organism: Geotrupes spiniger (assembly GCA_959613385.1). NCBI lineage: Eukaryota > Metazoa > Arthropoda > Insecta > Coleoptera > Geotrupidae > Geotrupes > Geotrupes spiniger. The sequence continues at coordinate 14,342,828 of OY390737.1, forward strand.
GTGCGTTGATTAAAATCAACGCCTTCCCAAATAGAACCCAATAAGTATGTATCTTAATCCAATCGAACGTATCGCAAAGCAATTAGTCTTTCCTTCGAGAAGGGTGGAATTTCAGAGACCAATCCAATCAAATCGGACACAACTCAACCCACGACTGTTTCAAGAATTTCCGAGCTTGGTACAGTTTATTTTTCTTCCCCCTGCTGTTCAATGTCGATTCAAGAGGAAAGTCCATTGTCATAAAGTTTGGGGGGGATTCAAAACAAGCACTCGCACCAACTCCTATCAGACAGTCAGCAGTCAATGTATCAAGAATTTTTAATTACATGGTCAAGTAATGAACAATTTCATTTTAATTCCTTTAGTTTTTCTATTACACCTCCACAACCCCCACTCGTTTTGTTTACTACATTAATTTGCTTACTGTTCAGAATTTGAGCTATCGCTTTCATTTAGTTGTTGTTTCTAACACCAGTATAATGTCATTAATTCATTTATGTCTATCTTTCATGTTCCTTTTTAATTCGTATTTTTTACGATGTTTATTTTTGTTGTTTTGCGTCACGTCACTTTTCTCATCTCATCTCGTCTTTTATCTTTATTTTTATTTCTTCTGCTATTTGGCTTTTTGTTGTATATTCGTTGCTCGCTGATTAAACTTTGTCAGTGTATCTAGCCCATTCCATCTACAAAGTCCAAAGTCATAATCCTGATAAACTTTTTGTGAAAAAAATTGCCGATCCTGAAGAGATTTGAACCTAGCTACTAGTCTACGACACATACAATTACACCACGGAGCTGGATACGAAGTGAACTAACTTTATCGTTGATATAAAATACTTATTTGTTATTGCATTTGCATTTTTGACTGTTACGTATTTCATATTTCTGTTTTTCGAGTTCTTTTCAACCAGCTTTAATTAATTAGAATTAATATAATTAATAAATTTCCAAATCAAATAACGTCTGCACGTGAGTCCTTAACTTTTCGAATGAATTTCTCGAACTTATCAAAATGTTCGTGTGTGAGTATTAACGCCGTCAATATCGCCACATTCGTGCTGTCACGCAATTACCTACTAAGTCGGTACTGTGCAAACTTGTGTAACTACTTTGCAGCCATCGGCGACTTGAGTTGATACGGCGAATGTATGTGTAATGGTGGTCTGATGAGCCCATAGAGGGCGAAACGATCATTCGCTGAAAGTTATTTGTTATCCAGTTATTTTGTTGCCTATGGTTCTTTTTCCTTAGATTTGAATTACCTATTTGATTCACAATTTGGCGATTGAAAGTTATGATTTATTCATCGCCAAAAATCATAGATTAGTTTTAAACCACCGACGATAGATTTGATCGCTTCGTTTTTAGTGTAATTTTTTTTGTTGGATTGTATTTCAATAATCTTAGATATCAAAGATTGCAGCAACATTTCTGAATTTGCGTTTATTAAAATTCAAGTTCAATCCAACCTAACTCAATCCAATCTAATCTAACCCAACCCAACCCGAAAAATCAACATCAATTCAACCAAAACGCAGTCATTTCAAAACGGTTCTAATTATGGATTGGGTTGAGTTCCTTTTGGTTAAGTTACTGTGGAATCGTTGCTCATGTAAACCCAACCAAAGAAAAACTTAAATTTAATACCATATTTGGCGATCGAAAGCAATTGTATTTTTTGCCAATATTGAAATTTTCGTATTTATTGAAAACGTTTGTATGGGTATTTTACATTTTTTGAAAATTTAAAAATGTCTGTTTTCAATTAATTTGAATTTAAGACATTTTTTATCTTTTTCGAACTTCTACGCAGTGTTGCTTGGGTCAAGTTTGAAATTGCTGGCATGCTTTGAACTTTTATCAATTTTAGACACGTACTTGTTTTTTTTGCGGATTGGGGCGAGTCTTGTTATGATTTTGTAATTTGTTCATATTGGATATGAACAGAAATCAATCGAATTTTGAAAATGCATTGGGTTGAGTTTTGTTCATATCCAACATGAACAAAACGCAACCCAATGTTTATATACAATATGAACAAAACTGAACCCAATTCAGATCGAATTGCGTCGACGTTTGTTGAGATTTGTTCATATTAGATATTGGATATGAACAAAACAAAACTCAACAAATCACTGGAAACCGTTCTTATTTTGAAACTGTCAACTTTGCAACTTGGTTTCGGGGGTTTGGGGTTAAGTTTTGTTCATGTTAGATATAAAACAAATTCAAAATAAGTACAAAACTCAACCCAACTCGCAAAAAGATCAGTCGTTCTGATTTCGAAACTATTTTGTAACTCGATTTGGTTGAATTTTATTCATATTTGGAACAGGCCTTTGATACCCAACCTAATCGCAATAAATCAAAAAAGCAACTAAAAAAATATATTTACTACATACTTGAATTGATTAGATTACATATTTGGCAAATGAAAATAATTGGAAAATCCGCCAAATTGAACCAGTTGTCCAGCTCAATCCAACGAGAAAATAAATCAAATTGTAGTAATTTTAAAATTGCTCTAAATTCGGGTTGGGTTGGGTTGCATGTGAATGGGTTGAAACCCAAGCCGATAGAAATGAATCGGAAAAAAATGATTGCTGGCATAAAACGCTATCGTGTCCAATTTTGTTCGGCCTATAATTTGTCCACGACTCTCAAAACTCTATTGATGCGACGTTATGTACGTGCGTCGTTGCAACAAGATTCTCCACTCTCATTGGCATTGTAAGAATTGTCTTGAATTATTTGAAACGTGTGGGTTCAATGTATCTTATTATAATAAATGACCATCAGTTAATAAAACAAAAATAATTTAAACTTAAACATATTTTTTTTCAACAAAGCGTATAAATGACATCGCGCGGAAATAACTCAAAACCCGAGGGGAAAGAAGCCAATTAAATCTGCATAAACACGTCTTTGTATAATAAAATGAATTTATGTACTACCTATGGTTCATTAATTCAAAAAAAAAACAGCGCAATAAAAGAACGAAAACGAAGTTGCGGGCGTCCTCTCCCCCTTTTCGTGCACACATAACAAATTCATGACCACGCAGGCATTTCCGGTTGTTCGAATTCCTGCCGCACGAACAGATGGTCGGTTCGAGCAACCGCCACTCGCTTCCCCCCCATCGCAAAATTTAATTCGCCTCTAAATGTACGGCAGAAATTTCAAATGAACGAAAAAAATAATTGTAAGTTGCGTTTCCGCAAAGTAGTAAAATTGGAGCAGCCGTTAGTGCGCGCGACTGCCGCTAGATGGCGCGAGCGTTCGCATCGGCGACTCGATCTAACGGTACGTTGAAAAATTACTCGCGGAATCGATCGAAAAGGTCGAAAAAACGCGGCGCAAAATGGAAAGTGTCAGCGCGAACAAGTAAACTTTCTATGGCGAGGTGAAAAAAAAGCGACGAGAACGTCGACCAAACAAAACGATCTAATTACGCGCGGACAAAGGCGCGACGACGGATCGCTCGCGTAACTGTATCCGTCCGCGGGGAACGGTAAACCGGCGAAATGAAGACAGGCGATGGACGACGACGACGACGACGACGTAATTTACGAGTTGTCACGGCGCGGACAAATGGAGTCAAGGAGACGCACAAAACGACTGCAACAACGTCCGATTCGGAGCGGCGTCACGCTCACGCGGAGCCGAGGGAGCGAGAGAGGCGGGTCGGGGAGGCGGCGGGGCGCGGAGGCGCACTGCAGCAGTCACTGACCTCCATTGGTTGAGCCACATTGCGTGATCGTAGAAAATCCGACGCGATCGAAACGGAAAATCAATCCACGGACGTCCATAAAAGCCCGGCCGGTTTTTTTTCTATTAACGACCAGGAAAACATTTTTACTACCGCCAGAACTCCTCACCGTCTCAAATAAGGACGGGTCGAAAATATGTCTGCGTTAGAAAACGTCGACGGCGTGGAATAATGCGGTGCGAAGCACGTGACCTTTCCAATCAATTCGATCGAAAGAAAATTTGCTTTTATTTGAAATCGTATTATTTATTCTTTTGTGTACAAAAGGCGAAGCTATTTATTGCGGTAATTTAGTCGCGTTGAAGTTGAAGTAACTGAAACGTTTCACTCTAGATATAAGAAAGTTTTGCAATAATTATAATTAACAGTTGTTCGATACGTACAAATAAATCGGAAACGAGTACACTTAATCGATTTATAATTTTTTTGGAACAAATCTCGATTGGCGATAAATAAACGATATCAAAAAAATATTGAGAATATAAAAAAATGGTAAATATTATTAATTTAATATTAATTGCTGAGATAATTTTTTTCAAACAAATAAAGCACCAGGTATTATAATAATAAAATGTAATAACCTCTACGAAAGTCCATTTTGTTAAAATTGCACGAAAATCAATTTAATATCAAGTGCGGACGTGGATTTTTTCACAACGACAGGCAGACTTTTTTAAATAAATAATTCACCAGAACAAAAAAGATAAATGCTATGGTTCATATTAGACGGAGAAATTATGATTATCGACTTATACATATTTATGAAAAATATAAAACATGACAATGACAACCCAACCTAACCCAATCCAAAACAACCCAACCCAATCCAAAACAACCCAACCCAATCCAAAACAACCCAACCCAACCCAACCCAGCCCAACCCAATCAATGAAATATTTCGACAATAGTTGGATTTATTTAAAATTTTATCTTTGTTTTTTTTTGCCCCACTATCTAAGTTTATCAACATTCATGTGTACACATTTGTAGCGAATTTTAAACCGAATAATAAATTATTTTTGCAAATTTTCGTACAAATTTCTTTTTATATAAATTTTCCTTCACGATTTTTTGAATTCTTTTTTGATTAGTTCGAACTGAGATTCGAACTTGTTCGGTTACGATGTTTCGCTTTAATATTTGATGTTTGGTTCGAACTGCTTCGATAAAATAAGCTTAAAACATAGTTTTTCATGTTTATTATTATATTATCATACAGATGTCCGAAAAGAGCTGCCCATTTAATAAAATACGACTCGAACTTCTTCGTTTACATATTTGACACCCACCAGGTTTTAATTTCTTCGGTAAAGCACAGAATCAATTTTGCTTAGTTTTTGTACTGTTTCGTTATACAGGTGTCCTAAAAGAACAGCATACTCGATTAAATATTGTTCGAACCTATTCGGTTCCGATTTTTTACTCTATTTGATGTCAGGTTGAAATTTCTTCGGCCAAACATAGTTAGAATAAATTTTGTTTAACGTTTATTGGTGTGTCACTATACAGGTATCCCATTCGATAAAATACGGCTCGAACTTAGTCACCAACCAATATTGTTCGAGCTTCCGACCGCTAAAATAAGCTTAGAATTAATTTGAATTAGTTTTTAGATTTGTCTTTATTATACAGGTCCAAAACCTCTTCCGTCAAATATGCATCGAACCTGTTGTATTTAATTTTTATTAATTACATCTTTGTAAATATTTCTTGACTTGGTCGCAATTTTACTACCGACGACCATTGATAAATTCAGTCAAAATCATAAGAATTTTAAGGACGTCGTGTCCAAATTGCCCAAAAACAAAACGGTAATCATGCAACTATCGTAGCTGGGAATTAAATTAATTTCAGTTCAGTATTTAAAACATTAAAATCGTTTACTTTTAATTTCTATTTAATTTTAATTACTCAACGATGTTATCACTAAAAAAATTCTTATCGGAATAACGACCGTACATGCATAAATAAATAAAACCGTTTATCTGACGCAAAAATCTCGAAAGTTATTTGTCAAGGCGTAATTAATAATTTTAATTCGTATCTAAGTGTCTATTGTTCTGAGAACGTAGTCGACCGACTTAAACGTAACCTACACCAATCGATGGTATCTTTTATCGCGCTTCGGCGAGATATAAATTTTATTGCGAAAAATGCGTACAGTTTTCGTAAAATAATCGAGAAAACCGTAACTTAAAATAGAGCGAATTAAAACAATTTTTTTGCAAAAACATCTATATGATGGCAAGTGCAATAAAAGAACTATCGATTGGCGTAGGTTATGATTAAATTGCTCGCGTGGTTTCGCAATCCAATAGACGATTAGATGTGTAATTAATTGCAGGTTAATGGGCAATTCTTTAAATTGAATCTAATTAAAATTAATTATTTGACCGGTCTAAACTAATGTTATTGTAATTTTTTCGGAAAATTTTATACAATTCGATTTAATTTACGCCACACAACTCGAACGTCGTTAAAATCCAATTAAAAACTCAATAGGAAACTTATGTGAAATGTACAAATGTACATCGTTAACGCACAAAAAATTATAATAATGTAATTTATGCGAATGACGCAAAAAAAATATAAATAAACGGGTTCAATTTTTTTGACCCACTCAGAACCATCGCATTAATTTTTTTTCCTTTTCGGGGGAACCATCGAAATTAATTTCGACGAAATTCCAGCAACGTCTGGCGTTGTCCCGTATTGAATTACGGACCCGCTGGGTCGTTAAACGCGACGCGTCACATTCAGATACAATTGGCAACCGGCTCCACGTTTCAATTATGCAAAGGGGACAAATTCGTAGAATTAAAAAAAAGAGCACACGAAGCGGAGCGCAAATTCCGTGCCAAGAATGCATTTTGCATACGCTGCATTTTTCGACGAGCGCATGTGCGTATTTTTTTTTGCTTCGCGTGCATTTGCTATTTTGTTTTGAATTTTCGGAGTTGCGACGTAATCGTCCGGTTTTAATTGGGGCGATTTGGGTTGCGATTGAAAGCGCTCGGTTAATAAAAATGTGAGTTTTATTGCAGGTAATTACGTGTAATTAATTAAATTGGAACAGAAACGTTGGAGTTTTGTAAAATCATCTGGGAACGATTTAAATGTTTTTAATTTGTGAGTTTGTTATAAATTCATTTAAGGAGTTTAATGTATTTAAAGTTTTAGTTATTTAATTCAATAAGTGGACTCGTTTGCTATGAATTTCTGAAATTGAAGCCGTTCGAAAATCACGATTTTAATCGCATTATTGCAATTGAAATTAATAACAATCGTCGTAAATATTTTGCCAATTTTTATCGCGCAATAAAACAAGTCTCCCTCGCAATTAAGGATGTGAACGGGGAAAACCTTATCGCCGGAAACGATTCGGAACGCGCGATAAACTCGAAACGATTTCGATTCTAATTTAATCGACTTTGTAATTAGTTTTTTCGCCACCGCCGCCGGCGGCGGCGGCGGCCGCAATTGATTTTCCCGGTGTTTACGGGCAGATGCGGCTGGCGAACGAACAAACAAAGAGCGACGTCCCGAAGAATGCGGGCGCCCTGCCAGGTCGAAATCTTCCAGCGGATAACTCGCAGTGACTCAATGAAATCTGAGGAACTGTGGATTGGATTGGATTGGATTGAGATTAAAAAAAAAGTTGTAGAAAGTTAAATTGTTTAGTATAGGTAGGGGGTTGTGATGAATAGGTCATAAAGGTTTCAAGTTGTAATAAATTGCAACTTGCAATTTTATTTTTTAATTATTTTTTGGAGATTAATTGAAAGGCATTTCGTCGTCGCTTCAATTTCTTGCTTCGAGTTTTCTACACTTCGTTATTTAGTGTATGCCATGGACAAAAGTTGATTTATTATAAATGAATGTTTTAAGAAATGTCGTAAAAAATGTTGTTCGAATATTTCATTGAGTCACTGCGCGTTGTTTGTTCGTGTAATGCGATATGACGTTTGTTTGCGCAAGAAGTGCTAACAAACCACAAAACGCGTCGGGAAAACGTTACATGATCGATTAAGGTTAACGACGACAGCATCACGTAATTTACCCTCAACGACAGATGGTCACTGGGGAGGGTCGTTATCCGCCCGGCCAAAGCGGACACTCAATTTGCACTATTAAATAATGGCACTGTGCACTTAATGCGTCGACGAAGGAGAAATCGCCGTCCTACATGGACGCGCGGACTGGCTTGGCCTGAATCACAAACTGGGAAGCACTTTCACACGGTCGCACCGTTATTAACACGGCAAATTGGAGCCGCAGACGATTTGCCACACACTGCATCGTCATTCGTTTCGAAACGAGCGGAGAAAGATTCCGTCGGGCCGTAATTCACCAGATGCACTGCGCCACACAAAGGAAAATGCCACGCAGGAGACCATCCTTTCTATTTACAGAGCACTTACCAAAAACCAAACAAAAAAAAAACTGAAAAAATCCAACGTCCACTTAGGAATAATCCAGGCGGGTCACAAGCGCGCACACACACAATTCTTGAAATAATGAGTATGTCCTTGAAACTCACTTGAACGGCGCTACGTCCGCACAGTTCGAACAAGCACAAAAGACTGAATTCGTGCGTTCGTGGCGAGCTCGGTGCCAGAACCGGTCCTGACGACTCGAGCCGAGCGTTTTAGCGCGCTGCTGCCGCCGTTCGCCGCTGCTATTGCTGCTAAAGCAACAAGTGATAGGCATCGAACGGCAACGGAGTAAAACCGGGCACGTCGGGTCGCTACATATCCGCATAATATGGGGAACCTGTTCGACCGCTTTTTAACTCAATTTCGCAAAAATGCCATTTGCGGTCGGAGCGTTCGAGCGGAGAGCGCAACTATTCGAGCCGCTCGGTAATTCTCTGACTCATCAGCATGCCGCGGACGAAACGAACAGGAGACGGGAGGGAAAAAACGAAAGAAAGGAAATGTGGAGCGTTGGCGGCGGCGGCGTTCATTTAATTAAATCGGGTAATAAATTTCTCCATTATGATCGTTTACGAGGTGTACTAGTAATATGGGAATTCTGCCAGCGGCGGTTAACGCATTTTCCACGCACGTGTTCTCATTTAACTCGTTTTATTCGCCCAACTCGACGGAATCGTTTTTAACGTTTAAATTGAAATCTTTTTTTTCAGTCTGTCGCAACGACGCTGTAGAGTCATTAACGCAACGGAGTAATTAAGTCAAACATGCAAATGATGATTCATTTTAATAATTAGACGAACTACAAATAAAAAAAATCAAAAACCTTGTAACTCACACAATTAAAATAATTCACATAAAGCAAACCACATTCACACCACACCACATTCCTTGCATTATTATTTCTAATCTACAAGTAAATATAACTAACACAAGGTTCTCCCATAATTACAAAACCTTTAGTATTAAAGACACGAAATAACAATTGCTGGATCCTTTCTCATAAATAACTATAAAATGCTAATTTTATAAAAAAAATAAGTGCAATAACCTGTAATTGTTTCTGAGATTAACCCTTAAATTCGCGGTGTTGTTTAAAAACGACATACTGAAAACCACAGACTACTATGAGGAACCTCTTTGTTTTTTTTAGTAGTTATAACTACTAATTCTTGTTTCTGAACGTATTTAGACTTATTTTTCGCATTGGCACAATTTAAATGTCAAATGACACTTCGAAGAAAAGTTTGTTTTTGGCGCGAACCAAGTTTTGAAAGTGTGTTTGGACAATAAATATTGCGTAAGTATATAAAATTAGCCAAGATGCCACAAAACACCGAAAACGCTAAGAAATCTAGAACCGCCACACAGCACGCACCAATGGACTTAGTGTCGACACTTGGAGGCGCTGCAGATTTTGTTTGCGCAAATAAATGCTTCAGCAAGTCAGCTTAGGAAAATTTTACCAAATGTGAACATCCCAGCAATGCCCTGATGGGAACATTAAGAGTAGTTGACTGGAATGCAAACGGCTCGAGATATACTTCTAATCAGCGAGACGAGTCTGCGTGCAGGCGACCATCTTAGAATCGCAAACTACGTAACGCTAAGAACGTCTCATGTCCTTAGAAACCATGGCGATCTTAGTGACAATCAGGAAACAGAGAGAGCTGAAGATCGTATCGGCCTATCAACCTCCGATCAGTATTTTCGACGACGATGGTCCGATCTTACTAGCCGGCGACCTTAACGCAAAACATCAAGATTTGGGAAGAAGCTGCGACATCTTCTCCAAAACTCGGACTTCGTGCTGCATCATCCCCCAGGAGCCACGTATTTTCGCGCGGGGTGGAGACCGGACATCCTGGATACAGCGCTGGTGAAGGATCTCTCTTGCCAGGTTGAGATGCAAAACATGTCGGAACTCAGCTCCGACCACAATCCCATCCCAATAACGATCGGTGATGTCCCTCTGAAAATTGGAGGAAGAGAGAGGAAAAGAGTGGACTGGCAGAAATTAAAAATACAATGCGAGGAACACGTAACCACCGGAAAAGTAGAGACGACTGAGCAGCTTGATAAACAAATAGAACAAATGACAACCGCTATAGTAGTACAGCGTTGGAGGATGCAACAACCATGAGGCCCTTTACACCTGATGGCTGGTTGCCTCCGAAACTCAAAAACCTGGTGCGCGAAAGAAGAAAGAAGAAGAAAAAAGTAAATGCCGTAAGCCGACTTCTCAGACAAGAACTTGAGTGTTTCCGTAACGATAGATGGAGAGAAAAACTAAATACTCTAAACGCCAGGGATGGCACACTATGGAGAATTAAAGAACACCCAAATGGAAACAGCATTGTCCCAATTCACTGGGAGAACGGCCTTGCTTACAATCAAAAAGGCAAGGCTGAAGCCTTCGCCGACACAGTAGAAAGGAGCTTTCGAAACAACGCTAGTGACCCAAACGATACCTTTGAGGAGGAAACCGAGGAGATAGTTAGGGAGGTTCTGGGAGCTGATCTGACTCAAGTAAAAAGTGAGGAAACAATGGGCATCTTGAAAAAACTCAAGACGAATAGAGCACCTGGCCCGGACCAAATCACAAATTTGCTAAGAATCTCTCAAATAAAGCAGTCAACGCCATCACACTACTTAAAAGTTACTCTCAGGCTGGCACACTTTCCTGCGGTCTGGAAGACGGCCAGGGTCATGGTGATTTTGAAGCCGGGCAAGGATCATATGCCGCAAAATTACATCAGCTTACTGTATGGCCTGGGAGAGATCGCACAGAGGGTGATATTATACCGGTTAAGAGAAGACCTTATCGAAAAGAACACCATACATGATGAGCAGTATGGCTTAAGAGAAACGCATTAGACAGATTTGCAAGTGTTGAGATTAACTGAGGCCATCCTTGATGGGTTCAAAGGAAACAACAGCTGTCGTGTTCCTCGATATCAGCAGAGCGTTTGATGGCGTCTAGCACCACGGCTTACTCAGAAAAATGAGGGAGTTTGATTTGAACATTAATTAATCAAACTGATCGCATCATATTTGGAAGATCGTAATTTCCGAATCAAGGTAGGGACATGCGAGTCCACAACGAGACCGATGAAAGCGGGAGTCCCCCAAGGTTCAATATTGGGACCAGAACTCTTCCTAATATACATGGCCGACTTCCCCAGAAGACAGGGAACAGAAGTGGGCATCTATGCGGATGATGCATCCATATTTCTCCAGAAATTAGGACCTCAATACTCATAGGCTTCAAAGTGCAGTGGACGCAGTAGAGGACTGGTGCCTCAAATGGGGAGTTGCCTTCAACGATGAAAAATTCGTTGCGGTGCGTTTCACGAAGAAGATTTCTCCACCCCCGCATTACATCTGCATGGGAAACCGAAGACTACCTTGGAGTAAAGAAGTCAAATATCTCGGAGTCACATTGGACAGCAAACTGACATGGAGGAGTCTCATGGAAATGGCTTGCACAAGAATGAAAATGGCCACTCCTTACTCAATCCCCTGTTGAATAGATACAGCCACCTCAGTCGAGAGAATAAATTGGTGATATACAAGACCATCCTAAGACCAGCGATTACTTACGGATCGGTAGCGTGGTCGATAGCTGCGAGATGCCATGTGCAAAAACCAGGGGTGCTCCAAAATAAAATGATGAGGCGCACGGGTACTAACGCTCCACGGTTCGTTAGAAAACAAAGCCTCAGACACGGCCTGGACCTGAGGAGCACCTCAAGGAGACCAACAAGAAAATACTGGACATGGCACGAGAACATACAAATCCAACCCTAAGAAGGGCGATGGATTACACACCAAATCTGCGTTTATTTTAACATTTTCTAGACCTCTCAATTATAACTTCATGGATAATGTACAAGAAAGTACATACGATAAGGGCCAACGACAAACTCCTCAATCTAGGTAAGTTCAGGCTAGAACTTGCTGATACACTGTGCCAAATTGCTCTACCTGCAAATGGAGCTAAACGTGGTCGGTCTAACGCGGGCTCCTTACAAGGAGAACTTGAGCTGAAGAAGTTCTGATGTCCAGCTCAATCAGTTCCATCGAAAGATTGGGCCAAACATCTCACTTGGCAGTTTTGATGGATAAGCAGCAAAAGTGCAAGTTCCCAAAATGTTCAGGGTTTACCTTTAAAATGTGCCAAAAATGTCATGTCTCTTTATGTGACACAAAAAAAATAATCATTTTTTTAAATGCCATAATAACCACAAGAAAATGCAACAGGATCGTACTCGATAATTATAATAAAAAAATTCCCATAACAAAATACAAAGTAATAACATATTTTCCACTGTGTTATGAGTACGTGCCTAACAAAAAAACATTTAAATTGAGGAAAATATAAATTTAATAAACAATGAGAATAAAATTTTCATTGTATCTGAGAAGTAATCGATAATATGTGTAGTGAATACTCAACTCTGTGTAACTACAATTTAATTTATTTGATAAAGTCTCCGAAACGTTAGTCATCTGCCATCGTCAAGTAGTTTTTCTTGGACTTACTGAGTTAGAAGAACTACCTGAAGATGACAGATGGGATTCTGCCGAAACGTCGAAGCGACCTTTCGGGAAACATTTCCACAACGCGATTCGCAACTTGAGGAATAATTACATAAAATAATTGTTGTTATTCCTAGCTTCGATGAAAAGTTAGAATACGACTAAAAAATGTAATGAAACAATGTGCTAGATAATTGTTTGAAAACGAATTTAGGCCGCAGTGGAAAATTAACATTGATGTAATAAATATAAGTATCAAAAGATATAAAATATATGTAAACCTTTCAATTTCATGAAGATTTGTGCGAAACAAATAAAAATGTGCCGTAAAATATATGTTATCGTTATGTAGTAAAAAGTGCAAGGAATCTCTTAATGTGCCTTAAGAAACCTGTAAAATTATTATACGTTAAATAATTTGCATGTAAATTCACGACAGTTTGATTTAGTAATAAGAACTGATGATGCGTTTTGACCAATGAGAATGGAGAATGAAATCACGTCGTCTAAATTTTATATTAACTTTCGGTGTTGCTACGCTCGCTAGTAAATACATCTTCAGATATAACGTGTTCACGTCCGTGTATCTCGTGAAATCATAACCTAAAAATCAGTATGTGCCACGTTTTTGATGAAATACCGATGAAATTTAACCTAGACGTTTTCGAAACGAGGAAACAAAGGAGAGCAGACCCGCTTTTGACAAATAAGGCGATATTGTCGCACTCGTTCTATCGGAGCACTCCTCGCAAGCTCGTCGTGCCCCAAACCACTCGTGCGACATTCCGTTGCCTTACTAAACTTGTATAATAATATACTATTAGTGTGTCTCATTCATAATATTGACGAAATTGACTTGTTTTTTTTTGTTTGCATTATCTTATAATTTTTTTGCCTTTCATCAATCTATATATTTTATACGGTTGCATAGTTTTGTTCTGAAGGTCGCGGAATTTAAACGTTGCTGTAAAATAAAATAATTGCAAACGCATATGTTTGGTAGATAACTTTTTTTGTCGCATTATCTCGGACATGTTTTTGCTCTTCATGTATTTAAATTAATTACATTGATGCGAATTTTTGAAAAATAAATTCAAATCAAGTCGGACAGAATTTTATTGCATTTATTTATGAACCAAATCAGCGATAACTTATGCCTCAATAAGTTATTTTATATTCAAGGCCACCACTTAATTGGGTAAAAAAAATCATCGGAGACGTGTAAGATATTAAGTTATACAAAAATCTTGTTTCGCCATATCTTAGGAAAAAATGCCTCGTTTGTTTATACCAGTTTGCAAATTGTTTTATTACGTGGAAGTGTATGTAATTTAGTGACCTTCAACATGATTTTGTTGTTTATCGCATTTTACAAAGATGAACAACAAAAATTCGATTTACGATTACATTGGTTTTGATTTGGATTGGTTTTGACTTGGATTGGTTTTGTTTTTGATTGATTTTTGTTTGTATTGATTGATCTCTGTATTGATTTCGATTTGGATTGGTTTTAGGTTGGATTGATTTTGACTCCGACTTGGTTTTGATTTGGATTGGTTTAGACTTGGATTGGTTTTGTTTTGGGATTGATTTCGGTTTGGATTGGTTTTTGGTTGTATTGGTTTTGATTTGGATTGCTTTTGATTTGGATTGGTTTAGACTTGGATTGGTTTTGTGTGGGATTGATTTCGGTTTTGGGTTGGTTTTGGGTTGATTTGTTTTTGATTTGGATTGGTTTTAGTTTGGATTGGTTTTGATATTGATTGGTTTTCGTTTGGATTGCTATTGATATCGATTGGTTTTTGTTTGGATTGCTTTTGGTTGGGATTGTTTATGGTTTGGATTGGTTTTGATGATTTGATTGGTTTCGGTTTGGAATGGTTTTGGGTTGGGTTTGATTTGGATTGAATTTGGTTGTTTTATGCCGAAGATTACAATTTTAATGATGCTTCCTTCTCTAAGAGCGACAGCAAATCTAAATTTTGAGTTACATTCAACAAAGCTGAAGCCGAGCATTATGTTTAAACATACTGGCTTTACCTAAACGTCTTTTAGTGCTAATCCAAGCCACCCAATTACCACGAACACTGGTACACATTTATTGTTTTCCTTTAATATAATTCGTTAGTAAGTCAAGTTGCTTTGAATTAACTCTGGATTCCGTTTGAGTTCATGCTTTGTATTCGTATTTGTTAAATGTATGAGACTCTGATTCGAAGAAATGTGCAACAAAATGTCACTCATTGGAATTATTAAATGAAATAGTAAACGAGGTTGGATTGGGTTGGTTAGTTTTTGCCTTTCCTTTGACTTAAGATTGGTTTTTTTTTTAGTTTGCATTGGTTTTGTTTAGGATGGATTGACCAACATTCAGTTGGATAAGCAAATGTATACCAACCCAGTCCAATTAGGTTGGATTGGGATGAGTTGGGTTGGATTATTCTCGTAGAAGCTGCAATCTAATTTAACGCAACAAAAGGATAAAACTCAACCCAATGCAACAATGGTATTCGGAATTTTGTTACTTTTCTTTGACTTTTTCAATTTCAAATTGCTTTCTGCAATATGTATTATATGTGTTATTAATGAAAATATCTTCTTTCCTGTCTTACTTGATATTTTTTAATTTTCATTAAATATCGTGGTGCTGTGTTTGTCCTAGAACCACCCCCACCCAGCTATGTGAATGACCAAAGAAGTCAGGAGGCCACGTTGAAATTCAAAGTCGGAATCACTGCGAACATCATCTACCAAATAACTTTGTAACTACCTGTGCATTACCACCTGACCACTTGTACCTGCACAAGCAACCCCATCTAGCATTCTTCTGATTTCCTATTTGTTCTTTGCCAGATGCATATTAATTTGCTTCAGAAAATGCTTTAGATATTTTATTTTGAACTTAATTTTGATTTCATTCAATTCTCATTAAATTTTCTTCAGTATTTCGTCTTTCAATTTATATCCACGTTTATTTCAAATTAATTACAATAGAATACATGGTTCTAAGAGGTGTCCAAGGATTATATTTATTTATTTTATTATTATATTTAATTATAATAAAAAAATATTTGAATTATTACTGCAATTATTATGTCACAATACACGAACAAAGCGAAAACGTGGAACCCTCGACGTTCGTGTTCCTTTGTGTTCGCCGGCGCAGTGAAATTTTCAACGTATTCATCCTCCGGGGAGTTAAATACGACCCGGCAATTTTGAAGCTTTAGTACACAACTTCGTAGCATTAACTGCACTTAAAACGCCATTATATAGATCAACGCTGTCCAACTGGTCGCATCCGGCCCACGACGACGACTTGTAATCATCCGGTGCAGGTGATTACTCGTTAATTTACGGTGCGCCCCATTACCAAATCAAATTTGATTTAATCTGAATGCATACATAAATGTAAGTAAATACGTCCAGCAAACATACGCACGTTAAATAAGTTACTTATGAAGAGGCTGGCGATGAATTATTTTTTTGATTTTTTTTCTTTAAACTAAGCAATTGGTACCAACCGCTCAAGTTCGTGTTCAAGGTTACATACGTTTTCTTTTTAATATTCACGGTCGTTCGATGATTGAATAAAACATATGTGGTTTATTGAGATATTTGCGGTTTTGACTGCGTTGTTATTTTAATTTTATTTTACTATGAACTTTTGTGACCTTGGTGTATGTATAAGTTGTGTAGTTGATTAATAATTAAAATTGTTTGAATTTACTAGAATTTAAAAAATAAAATTGATTGAGGCGTTTACAAATGTGCCCTTGATGTGACCTTCGGCGTAACGCTATTAACTCGCAGAGAAAATATTTTCTATGCGCCATGCAATAAAACATCTCGTCTCCGCGTGTTGACGACGGCGTTTTTTTACGCGTCCGCGCGTCCGAAATAGACGCGCCCGCTTCCACGTACAAGACTAAATTTACATCAAACGTTTATTTTCGTTTAATCATTGTATAAATTGGTTAGGAAATTGCCGACGATAACGAATGTGTAACGAACAGAGTAAATATTTACGAGAAACGCAATTCGCGAGTTATTAATAATGGATTATTCGTTCGGCCGGTTCGAAGGACACCCGAGAGACTTTCTACCGAGCGCTGACGCGCTCGCGCGCGGACCAATCGCGCGAATTCCGCGCATCGTCCGGCCGAAGCGTTCGCGGAATTACGTCGATAATAATTGGCGAGTAAGAGCGCCCGATTGTGCATTAAATGCACGCGAATTAATGTGTAATTCAATATCGGGCTGATAAATGGCGCCGGGATAATAATGAAACCCGTTCGGAAATTTATGCGCTCCTGAAAGCGATTATTCCGCGTGACGCGGCGGTACTTATCTGTGTGGATATTCGCGATTGCCACACGAATTTCGTAATCGATAAAGCGGAGAACTGTTTACAAGTGATAAAATTATTTTCGTGCGAAGTTTAGCGTTAACTAATCTGTTTTTGTTTGCTGAACGCGCGGATAAAATCGGAGGAATTATTTTACGAGCTGACGGAACACGGGAGAAAGGCCAAATGAAACATATGGAACGTTCGTTAAAAAAACATGTTTTTCCGTTCGTATACTTACAATGGGAGATTTGGAACGTCTGCGATATTTAAATGCGGAATTATTTTCCATTTACGCAATTTTTTTTATATTAATTTGTTACAAAGATAATATGAGTTAGAGGTGTCACGATTTGTTTGGTACGTGCCGACGAAAATGGTAAAATTATGACAAGGGTGATAAGAAAACAACAGTCAAAATTTCATTATGTCAAAATGAATTACAGAAAAAATATTTCATAATATATTGATTGGGATAAGTGCATTTCCATTTGGATTCGTTGGGTTGGGTTGAGTCCATTTGTAATTCGTTTAGTACTAAACACATTTCAAATGCACCCAACCCAACCCAACTTAATGCAACCCAACCCAACCCACAGTAAAAATATATAATAAAAAATACAAATATCCAACCCAACCCAACCCAACCAAACACTACTCAACCCAAGTCACAGTAAAAAATATATAATAGAAAATAGAAATACCCAATCCAATTGAACCAAACCCAACCTGACGCAACTCAACCCAACTCACAGTAAAAATATATAATAAAAAATAGAAATAACCAACTCAATTGAACTCCCAATGTTTTTCCGTTCGTTTATTTACAATGGGAGATTTGGAACGTGTGCGATATTTAAATGCGGAATTATTTTGCATTTACGCATTCGATTTTTTTTATATAACTTTACAAAGCTGCCCTACACGAAATGAGACCCCATATGGGTTAAGGGCGTCTCAACTTACGTGGCGCAAGGCGACGAAAAGGGTAAAATTGTCAAAAAAGTCAATCAAATGGACAAGAGTGATGAGAATACAACAAGTCAAAATTTCATCGTTATAACAAAAATGCAAAAAACCTCAACATTACGTATTAAATAATAATAATAATAATCAATGTCAAATAATTTGGATGTGGATTGGGATGGGTGCATTTGCATTTTGGTTCCTTGGATTGCATTGAGCCCATTTATGATGCGTTAAGTACTAAACACATTTCAAATGCACACAACCCAATTCAACTCCTAAACCAACCCAACCCAACCCAACCCAACCCAACTTAACACAACTCAACCCAACTCATTGTAAAAAATATGTAATAAAAAATACAAATGTATGGTAGGTTTGGATTGGGTGCACTTGCGTTTGAGTTCCTCGAGCATATGCAAGACATTTAATATTAAACACATTTCATATGCGTTCAGCCCAACCTAATGCAACTCAAACCAACTCATAGTAAAATATATAAAATAAAAAATACAAATGTATGGTTGGCTTGGACTGGGTGCACTTGCGTTTGGGTTCATCGAGCATATGTGAGACATTTAATACTAAACACATTTAAAATGCACCCAACTCAAGCAGACCCAACCCAACCAAACGCAAGTCAACCCAACTCATTGTAAAAAATATACATTAAAAAATACAAATGTATGGTTGGTTTGGATTGGGTGCACTTGCGTTTGGGTTCCTCGAGCATATGTAAGACTTTTAATATTAAACACATTTCAAATGAGTTCAACCTAACCCAACCCGACCCAATTTAAAGCAACTCAACCCAACTGAACCCACAGCAAAAAATATTTAGTTAAAAATACAAAGGTTGTCTAGTTGGTTAGGTTTGAGAGCATTTGCATTTTTGGTTTGTTGGATTGGTTTGAGCCCATTTGTAATACGTTTAGTGCTGAAGTACTTTCAAGTACACCCAAGCAATTTCAACATACCTAATGCAACCGAACCCAATGCAAGAAATAATTATCAAGTGTGTCATTGGGCTCGACTCGTGGCGAGTTGTAAGTTCGACGAGAATTTCCAGTACGTCTTTCGCTCACGTATTTTACGCCACTGATGTGCGTTGCTATTGTCTGGGCTTTATTTTAACGTTCGAAGGCTTGTTGCTGAATAAGCTCATTTAGCTATGTACACTATTTATTACCACTATTTACAATTACCGAACACAAGGTTTTATTTTTCGTTTGGATTGAGTGCATTTGCATTTTGCACTTTTAAATTTCAGTTGGATTCTGTTGGGTCAGGTTGGGTGCATTTACAATGCGTGCAATACTAAACACATTTCAAATACACCCAAGCCAACCCAACACAACTCAACCCAACCCGACCTGATCCAATCCGATCCAACCCGACTAAACCCTACCCAAGCCAACCCGACCCAACTTAACGCAACGCAACCCAACTCACAGTAAAAAAATATAGAATAAAAAATACAAATGTATGGTTGGTTTTGATTTGGTGCATTTGCATTTGGGTGCCTCGACTTGGATTTCAAATGCAATGCATTTGCAATACCTTAAATACTGAACCTATTTAAAATGCGTCCAACCAAATTGAACTCAACCCATAGCAAAATATATTTAATTCTAAAAATACAAAGGTTGCATTTGGGTTCGTCGAGTTGGGTTGAGCCCATTTGTAAAGCTTTCAAAGCACATTTCAATTTGAGTTGGAAACCGTTGGATTGGGTTTGATGCATCTGCAGTGCATTAAATACTAATCACATTTCAAATGCACCCAACCTAATTGAACATAAGTCACAGCAAAAAATATTAAAAAAAATACAAATGTATGTTTGGTTTGGATTGGATTGGGTTGAGTGCTGCAATACATTCAAAATTCAATACATTTCAATGCACCCAACTTTACCCAAATAAATTTCAAACAAGCACAAAAAATTTTTGCACAAACAAAACGCAACGGCATCTAAATCTGGCCCACTTGGATCCCACCAAATTAGGAGCGGAGATGTCGACGTTTGACAAAGTGAAGTGTTTTCGCATCCGCGGCTCTCGCAGATGGGCCATTATCGGCGATCGCTCGGACGTCACATCTATGAAGTGTGACCCCCCGAAGCGCACTTTCGAAACGCTTTTACTTTTCGCTCTAATCTCCAAACAAATGCCGTACATTTGTATATTTGCGCGCGCCTTATCTCTCCGCGCGAACAATCGCTTATCTTAATTCTCAACCGCCCGATTCCAGTTCATTTTTTATCGGAAATGTGTTAATTAAGCGAATTGATTTCGTGGTGCGATCGCATCTCGTTTCGCGTTTAATTATCACGGTTTATATTGGGAACGTTGTACTATGTATTAATCAGTTGAAGGTTGAAAATGTGTGGGTGACCTAAAACTGTACTTAAAAGATTTTAAATTTCAAAGCACCGCCATAAAAGTTTTGAACGAATGAAAATGAAGTAAAATAATGAGCTTTTTCGTTGTATTTAAATGTCACGGAATTAATTAAAACCATAAACGAGCATTCATATTAAACTTTAATTGTCTGTCCCAACGTTCCATTATTATTAAAAAACCGGCAACGGAGCAATAATGAGTCTGATTATGTAATAGAAAATAAACGGGAAGCGCAGCAGCAGCACCTATGGTGCCCATGTCGCTTTTTGAGGTCATCGACCACGTGGGCTGCGGCTTTTAGACAATGGCAGACGGCGGCATCTGGCGCTCGAAATACAACAACAAAGGACGGGACAGGTTTGGGTTATGGCACTAACTTGTGCTACATTTACTGACCGCTCTCCCGCTGCGCGTCCCCTTCGACTCGCGGGCACCGATTCCAAGAACAAAACCGTTTGGAAGGAATCCAGAAGTGAAAATACGTCTATTTTTTCCGACGCCCGGTCTATTTATACCATTAAATGGCCTGCGTCTGTATGTATCTGTCCGATTCGAATACCCACACGCAAACATAAGACACCGTGCGTGGACATGTTGGTTGTTTATCGATCGGAAAATTGGTGATTTCAGTGTCAAATGGCGGTCATTCATGAATCACCTTGTTTTCAAGGAGTTTGATTTAAACTAAACGATTCTATTAAGAAAAATGCGGATAGCTATCGAAAATGAAATGAAATAAAGGGACCGAAAAAACTTATTTGCCTTATTGCCATTGATTTGGTTTTATTGACAGTATTTAGTAGTTATAGATTTTTTTTAATTGCATTATTTATGCTTTTGTGGTTTGTTTACTTTTCGTTATCTAAAGTTATTTAAATAAAAAAGAATCGTTCGTCGTTTGCGTTAGTGTAATTGAATTTTTAATGGTCTCTTATGTGATCTTTATCTTTGCTTTTACATTGTTCATTATTTTTTTGTTTGAGTTTGTTAAGATTTATGTGTTTTGTTTCTTTTGTTTGATTGGTTTAACTTGCATGTTATTTCCATTAATTTTTTTAATGTTTTCTATAATTTTTGTTTGATTGTTGATTTTTTTCGTTTCCTATCATGCTTTTTTTGTTTTTCATTAGTTGCACTTTGTTGGCTTGACCAACTCAAGCCAGAGGAAAAAACACCAAATGAACGCTATCCAACCTAACTCAATGGTGAACATTTGTAAAAAGTTGTTCAAAAAATCGACGAAGAGTCGAGAAAAAGTTGTGGATTATTTTGTGATTTAACTACAAAAGTTAGTACATATAGAGGTCGAAATTAGAAAAAAAATAACCTAACTTAACGCTGAAATATTTCGTTTGGAAAGTTATTTTTTAATGGTGGTCTGCGTTGGGATAAAGCTGTGACTTATTTTGACCTTTAACTGAACATACGTACCAACAAAACTCCAAATAATTCATTTGAAGAAAGGGTCGTTTAAAAAAAAATAGTGGTCTGGATTGGGTTGAGTTGGGTTGGGTGGAGTTTGGTCAATGCTGGTGACCTCCATTCCATTAAACAAAACCGAAAATAATCATCTGCTTTATCCAAATGATTTTTTGAAAGTACGTTGTTCTTCAAATGGATTTAAAAAAAAATCACCGTCCTAAATTCATAATTTTTGTTTCATTGTTGTTTATTTCGTTTCCCTTCTCTGCATTTTTGTTTTTCGTTTTTCGTTAGTTCCACTTTGTTGGCTTGATCAATCCAACCCTTGTACATTAAAAAAACACCAAATAAACCCAACCCAAGCAACTGTGAACATTTAGAAAAGTTGTTCAAAAATCGTACAAAACATCTATTCGATTATTCACCCAACGCTGAAATAATTCATTTGGAAAAGTAATTTTTGAAAAGTTTAGTGGTGTAAAGTTTATTTTGTGTTTTCACTGAAAACGCGTGTACCAAGCAAGTACAACCATATAATTTATAGGTCTGGTTTGGGTTGAGATGTGTTGGGTTGGTTTTTGTTTTGTGATTTGACTGCAAACATAATTTTAATCATTTACACAGAAATGCGTTCAACGTACTTTCACACTGTCAACTAGATCTCTACTTTTGTGCCTGCACTACTACGTTTGCGGTCACGACACGAACTGTCACGGCTTGACAATTCTATCGAAACGATTGTCGCAAAATGTAATAAATACATTGGTATTATTTCATCAACTGTGGTTTATTTAATTTGGGATTATGGGTGGATTACTTAACATCATCTGTTACGTATAATTTATTTATGTATATTTCCAACACATTTGAAGGAAAAAGTATTTTCAAAAAATCATTTGGACAAAGCAGATGATTATTTTTGGTTTCGTTTAATTTGGAATAGAGGTCACTCACCACGGACCCAACTCCAACCAAACTCCACCCAACTCAACCAAACTAAACCCAATCTAACCCAATTTCTAATTAACAAAATCATTTAAAGAAAAACGTATTTTTCAAATAAATGCATTAGTGATTTTTTGGCAATAGTAGAGAAAATAAAATTTTCCAGAAATCTATATATGTTCTGACAGGAAGATATGGAATGGAGAGAGGGTGGAGCAGGAGTGGAGGAAAGGGAAATAAAGAGTGGAACAAAGAGTAAGAAAAATGGAGATAGGATTGTAAGAAATAAAAAAAGACAAGAGACTGGTAAAGTTTGAGGAGACGCTAGAACTAATAGAGATCACGAAAAAGAGGAATAATATAGTGATAAGACGGTTAGAGGTGGAGATAGGAAGAGGGGTGGCTTATAAAATAAACACAGGTGGAAGGGAAAGTGGAGGAAGTACACAGGTTGGGAGGGGAGGGTAAAGGAATGGTATTATCAAAGATGAAATCGGGAAGGGAAAATGAGAAGATCATGGAGAATAAATATAAGCTACCAGCAAAAAAGCAAATACGTAGATCACGATCTGATGGAAAATGAGAGAGATACTGTGGGACATTTGGAATGGACGACATCTGTTCGGTATGTGAGGAGGAATTGGGAATATTGGTACAAACAAATAAAGAGGGGAGCAGAGAAGGGAAAAAGGGTTGAGGATATGCTTTTGGTATGTAGCGGGGCGTAAGAAGTGGATGAAAGAAGAGGAGAGAGTCAATAGAGGCCATGAGTTGTCTATTGTAATGTTATAAGACCTTAGAAGGCAGTGATTAATTTACGAACTCAATTAAAGATTTCACCAATCCAAACCAATTTTTCAAAAATCAGTAGTTGTCACACAGCTGTGCGTTTAATTGGGTTGGCTTGATTTGTTGGGACCATGACATTGAATATTAATTTCTTAATCTTAAGGTGGGTTTGGTTGGATCTGATCTCTTTCCGCCAGTTATGCGGTGTTGATTTATATAATCGGAAATAAACAAAAAAAATGTTAATAATTTGGGATTATGTTTGTAAGCAGGTACATATGTTTTTATAAATTCAATACTTGTTGGATGGGTTGTGCGCAAGCAGTCGATTATGTTGCGATTTATGTAATTTGAGATGGTGAGTGAAAATTCCAAAATAATCCAACGCTTAAATAGTGTATTAGATGGAAATCGCATTTTTCAAAAAATTCTGTACTGGTTTGGCCTTTAATCCATTCAAAGAAAAAGTTAGGTTATGATAAAATACTGTTACTATGACATTTTTATAAGAAAAAAATGGATTCGTATAAATTGTAGAGTTTACTGGAGAAGGGAATTGTGCAAGTAATAGTTATACTTTAATTTGATTGCTCCCTTAATCTGAAAAATATTTTTATTACATTATTGGGAAAATCCAAGTGATTATGTTTATAACAATTAAATTTCGTAATGACAAACTTTTATTTTCATTAAACGTGACCAATGTAAATCGTATCAAATAAAAAAAAATTAATTAAATTTCGAGCTGCAGCGAGGTTAGTGTAACCCCAACCTAGAGATTTTAATTCAAATCGACGACTTTTCCACATGCATCACCTCGGCGAATTTAAACCCGACGAAATAAAATTAACGAGCCGGGATAAAATCACCGCCGGAAAATGTTACAATTAAAGTTTTTAATTGGCGAAGCCGTCGCTACTCGACGCGCAGGCCGGCCTCGTGTAACTGGACAAACATCTGCGGGCGAATGCTGCAACCGATTGCATCTGCAGCAATCAATATAACAGCCGCGACCTCGAATCTTGCATGCGCGCTACGTGAATGCATCAACCGGCCATTAAAGTGCGTGTTTCACCGATTCCAAACAAATTCGTTTTAATTTAATGCTCGCCGCTCACCTTGACAAAAGGAGGGAAAAAAAGCGTGCGCGAACAGGTAATCGAAACGGGTTCCGCTGGACCGATTTCTTCAAAGTTTTAAGACCGGTGCGACGTTTTTTCTCGTCCTGCGACGACCATTAACACGTTCTTTCACTAACCCGATCGCCGGAAAAAACGCAACGAGACCAGTTTTTATTTGTTCCATGGTGGGTGGCACCGCGCGGCAGCTGCGTATTTAATAATAAATATCGAATAGCCGTTCACGGATGGACAGATGTTTTATCAGAATGTTGTTTATCTCCCCGCCGTCGATTACGAGTAGATTGGAGAATTTAAATAAATTCCTGGGATGTCGACTAAACGCAAAAGTAATTAAAGAGATACATTAATTGCGTTCGGATCGAGTCCGGTGTTTTCGTATCACGTGAATAATTCATTTGGATTGCGACGTCTGTACAACCTGTTCCTATACGAACGAGGTTACGTGTGTTCGTCATAAATGTAATCGATGTATGATTGTTGTTACATCTCTGGAAGTTTTTTCCACGCGGTTTTAACATTAAAATACTTTGCTGATATTTCTTTAGAAATTGTTTAACTATTTTTCTATATTAACAAACAAAATCAATGAACTCTTACTCTCTTAAGTTATATGATAAATAAAAAACCTGGGAACAGCTGTCACTGTGGATATGGCCACCTACATGCAGAAAATGAGAAAGCATATAAGAAAAAAATATAATATATACAAATACAACACTACAACATTAATATACAAAACAGGCACAAACCACATCCATGCCAACCCAACCCAACTCAAACCAACAAAACCCAACCCAACCTAAGAGACGAATAAATGTTGGACGAATATTGGACGAAAAATAATGAAGCTATGTCATACAATTATATTGCAAAAACACCTTGCTTATCGTAAAAGATAGTAAAAGAAATCTGTTCAAAATTTTCTTCTAAATACTTTTAATATTTTTATGCTATTGTATTCAAAACTATTAACGCATTATATAAAATACTATTGTGTACGTATTGTATTGTAACCATTAATTGTTTTTGAAATAATCAAACAAACGTATTGTACTGATAATAATAACACGACATTTATCTGGCCTCTTAAAACAAATTTCATATACAAATTAAGTATTAGTTTTAGAATAATAAAAGTAAATGTATCATTTAATATAGGTCACCAATTTCCGAAGAAACTAACTATATTAAAATTGTTATCAACAGATCAGCGTCAATGTCAATGTCATTATCAATGGCATTGTCAATGTAATTGTCAATGTCATCATCACTGGCATTGCCATTGTCCATGTCATTGTTAATGTCATTGTCGATGTCATTGCCGATGTTATTGCCGATATCATTGCCGATGTCACTGTCGATGTCAGTGTCGTCGATGTCATTGTCCATGTCATTGTCGATGGGATTGTCAATGTCATTGTCGATGTCATTGTCGATGTCATTATCGATGCCATTGTTGATGTCATTGTGGATGTCATTCTGGGTGTCATTGTTGATGTCACTGTCGATGTCACTGTCGATGTCATTGTCGATGTTGTCGATGTTATTGTCAATTGCATTGTCAATGTCAGTGTCATTGTCGATGTCACTGTCATTGCCGATGCTATTGTCGATGTCATTGTCGGTGCCATTGTTAATTTGCATTGTCGATGCCATTATAGATATCATCGACAATGGCATTGTCAATGTCAATAGCAATATCAATGAATACTTGTAAACTGTAATATTGGCTGTAAAAAATTAATTTCACTTGTAATGATTTTAAGATAGACGCTTGGGTTGGGTTGAACCACACGAATGTCACATTTGTGACTTTTGTGTAACTACAGATGTGATAAAACATCTGTGGCGCAACAAAGTAAATTCTCTGTATGTATTCTTGCAAGCAGAACATCATGATTGAGGACAACAATTATTTGATGCAATCTTTATTTCGATTAGTTTATTCTTGCTTATGCAAGCTTCTTGAGGTTTTTCATGCCATGATGTTCTAAATAAAATTTAAAAGTGATTGAACTGAACCAGAAATTTGGCAGAAGGTGGTTAAAGATGTTGAGTTACTTGTAATATATTTGTGTAGATATTTTTTGATTCATCGATTTTTTATATTTTATAGATGTCTTAAAAAAGTTGCAATCACCGGAAATATTACAAAGAAACAAAGGTCAAGTTTATAGGTCATTTGTATAAGATTTATGTAAAATGGTGTAAAAATTATTTCCTTTGTGAAAAACGGTATTTAATGAAATTATTTTCGAGATGACTTGTCTATTAATATAACCCAGCGTAGCTTTAAATTGTTTAAATATACTCCAAAATATACAATCACTTATTATTTAATATAGTGGGAATATGTTTTTATATAATTGAGTTTAATGTTATGTTTGCCTTCTGGTTGACTTGGGTCTCATTTATTTGAACAAAAACGATTCAACTCAATAATGTTGATAAAGTATGTGGATTTAAGTAGTAGCAGTTGTTGACTTTTATTTTTGTCTAATTTTTGTTTGAGCTTAATGTTGGTGGGTTGCTGGGCTTGATTGTATTCGTTTGGGTTTGGTTAAAATAAACAGCAAGCAAATCTGTTCGTTGGGTATAACCGAAATAAATTTGTCAAATTTAAGCGGTCCGAGCCAATAATAATTCGATTTGATTATTCTCCTCTTATGGGTTGGGTCTAGAATT
Organism: Geotrupes spiniger; assembly: GCA_959613385.1. Taxonomy (NCBI): domain Eukaryota; kingdom Metazoa; phylum Arthropoda; class Insecta; order Coleoptera; family Geotrupidae; genus Geotrupes; species Geotrupes spiniger. The sequence continues at coordinate 14,370,274 of OY390737.1, forward strand.
TTAGATACCACTAAATTTGTCGGACTTTCCGAGGTTTCTTTATTGGATTTCATTGTTTCCATTTAGGTTTGGCGAATTAAAAATGATCTTTAATTTCAGTTTTCTATAAAAACGTGTGTCTTGCGTGTTAAATATTACTGAAAAATTGATGAGTTTGACATTCTCATTTTGGAGTGAATTAAGTTTAAGCGAAACTAAATGTTTGTCTACAAAATTTGCCCAAAGTGCTGAACAAATGGTAAAATATTGAAAATGTGAATTCTACTTCTTTTCTCCAATCCTCAAGCGTCGTCAAATAAGGAATAATTGTTAAACATTTCAAAATGAAAAATAAATAAATAAAAAGCTCAATGCTCAAAAAGGTAAACATCGACAGAAATTCAATATCCCCAAAATATTTTATTCGAGATTTCTCAAACAATACCAAAACATTATTCTTTTTAAAAGGGACTTTGCTAAAACAATTGATGTGAGGATGACTATTCACATTTTCAAAAATGCAATAATATTGCCGTTTAAAACTTCACATCAAAATTGCAAAAAAATGTCAAAATTCAAACTTCTCTAAACTTCCAAAAAATTTAACATCGACAAATGTGAAGGCTACTCGAAAAATGTGAATATCTTCAAAAATCTAACGAAATATTATTATTACAAAAAATGCAATGAAATAATATCATGAAAATAAAAAACTCTTGAAGTTTTCGGCCCAAAGGTTTCAGCTGAAACGATAACTTAATCAAACTAAGGATGGATATAATTCGATAACTTGTACTTGCAATCTTGACATTCAGATCTAAACGTAAAAACAAACCATATAATGAAACTTTCATCTCCAAGCTTAAATTATTTGAACTGTGAGTAATAAGAAACGATTTTAGTTTACCGAAAAATCTCGTAAATCCACAACTCGACACAAAACTATTACGCAATTGGCATAAATTGAAGTTGTCTTCGATTATAAATCTACTTCAAAACACAGAGGCAATACATTGCTGCAGTTCTCTTTAATGTTAAAATGCATTTTTTCGTTACTCGACGTTCATCAACATTTTGACAGTTCATGAACCTCACGTTAATCTTATTTTTACAATTCTCATCCTAATGTTACTTCAAATATAATTCAATTTATTTATTATAGAAAGACATACATTGCAATTGTGGAACTTGTGAAATTTACTTTTACTGGGCATTATATTATTTTTATTTAAAATTTCGACGACTAATAATTTCGAGCTGTGCGAACAAAACGGGACACGTGCAGTTTCGTTGACAACTTACTAAACTTACTGTCACCTTCATCGCTGCATTTGTAACAATGGTAGGGTTCGTCTGATTTGCAAAGAACGATTTGAATTGAACGATTGGATGGAATTTCAAGACACGATTATGTCGATAAAATTATGCAAATTTCATGTAACGTCAAAATTATCGAATTGCAAACTACTATATCTCACAAGGTTCACCCTTAAATGAGCGAGTTGAATTGAGTTGGGTTGTATTGGGTTCTGTTGGGTTGGATTGGGTCGGCTGTAGTGGAATCCACTTTAAAACTGTGTATACACCCACTACGATGGTAGCCAACTTAACCCAAATCAACCTCCCTTAACCCAACCCAAATAAACGAAAAAAAAAAAATGTAAATCTTAATTTTAATTTTCTATTATTGTTATTATTGCGATTATTGTTACACGGTGTTGCTATATGGGTTGGCGAAACCTGAATTTATATTGATGACGTAGATTGACAGGAAGCAGCGGGAATGCCCCCTCCCCCGTGAATGCACCGAAACTACTATCAATTTTGTCTGCTCTGTCTGCTCCTGAATTTAACTTTTCTATTACTATTAGTGGTATTAAAAATGTCACAGGTGAAGAAGAACTGAGTTTATTTCATTTAGTCTACGACCCAATTTGTTAATCAAAAAGAAAAAAAAATATGACCGTTTGTTAAACATTTAATATTAATATTTCACTTATTTGATGATTTTTTTTTCATAATTTGGAACCTAACATTTTTTTAATTGAAGACAAAAATAGACAAAATGTAATTTTGTGCAATTTGCAACATTAGATTGCTTAAATGTGCTCCAAAAATATTTGTACGAATAATTTCAATGGAATCTGTTTGACACAAAATTAAAAATACCCCTTTTTTCTACTTTGCGTTTATAACAACTTCACTTTAGCAGCCAAAACAGTGTTAAAATGAAAACTCGAGTTTTAAAATGAGGCTGGTATATATTTTTTCTTTATGTTGGTAGCGGTTTGTCAACGTATAACGTCAACGAAATGTCAGTTGTAATCTATTTAAGAGCAAGATTAATAAATAGAAATTATCTATGTGGTACCAACACGCGCAAATATCCCTAAATGTTGGAAAACTTAAGAAAAGTTTAATTTTTCACGTAGAAAAAATAGTATAAACTACTCGTACAGAAGGCTATTCAGGGCATTCGTCCGTTCAGGACTCATGCCTGAAACAGTACCTTCTGTAACTTGTTTTTTAATATACTATTCTCGAATTGTTATCGGAGTTAAAATAACCCAATCCAGTGATTTTATTTTTAATTTTGCTTATTTTTTTTGTTTATTATATGGATATTAATCTATTTGATAAAAATTTTGAAACTAACTTTTTAAATCAGAGATTTACTTGTCGGAATATTATTGACGTTCATCCAAGTTTTAAGATTAACGTCACTGACAACTCTTAAGTTAATGATTCCGCGAGATCGAACGACATAGACACAGCAACTTTCAAGAATTCATTGATACGTCATAGCAACGGTAAAATGTATCGATTTTCGACGCCACCTGATTTTTAAATTTAAGTCAAGACGGATTACATGATTTTTCGATAACTCTACATACAATTCATTGATATAATTATTTTGTTTTTGCGAGTTCATTATTTAATGTATCAAAACTGTTTGAAGCAGTTTTCAATTGATTGACGGTATGCGAAACGTTAATATTATATTTACATCTGACGTATTTATGATTTTTATTGGTTGGCAATCCACACGAACAATTTTCGTCCATTTAATTTATTTATTTATCTTTCTCTTTCCGCTCGCGTCCCAAATCACATCAATAAGCGAGTGGTAATAGGATTGGGCACGAACCAATTTAAAAGCGACCTTGAAATAAATGCACTCGAAGATCCTAATTAGATCTTCCATATACGATTTAACAAGATCATTTAAATAACAATTGCTTGTTTTGCAGTTGTTACTCGGCGCGTTAATAAATTGCCCGCGCTCGGACGCTCGGGCAAGAAGAATGCTGCAAATAACGGCTCGAATTAATGCGGCGTCTGCTCAACCAGAAACAGGAAGATAAAACGATCCCAGCACCGACTACATGCACGCGGGCTTAGACGTACTTTAATTTAATCGCGGCGCTGTAAACTTAACGCAGCCGGAATCTCCGCAATTATAAATGAATATGCGCGTTTTTCTTCGCGTAATCGGCGCCACGAACGTCGAACGTTGTACAACGTATAATCGAAGTCTGTGTATCGAGCAAATACATCGCCGTGCTGGTACTTATGCATACAGATAGGTTATGTAAATACGGCGTAAATGTAGGAAGCTCGTGCAATTCCAATGCAATTCTCACAGTCGGCAGCGCCAAATTTAATTACCCAGGATGTAAAATTTTAATGGCGTATCCTTGTATGGTACTTGACTGTCAAAAATGCAAGGCTTAGGTTGTTATTAAAGATTGTTAATTAAAATTGGATTCACATTATTTTTTTTTACTGTAACTTATAGTTGACGTTGATTTGTCAGTTTCTTTGTAAATTTGTTACTTTGTGGTTATATTTAAATTATTATTCGAAATGATTATTAGATAAATTTACTAATAATGGCCTTTTTGTCATTGATCACTTATGTCGTTTGTAATTTTATAATATTTGTGCAAATTGAATTATTTATTTCTAATTTTCGCCGGCACATACGGGCGCCAAAATGATTTGTTAAATTTAATTATTTATCTGACTTAGCTGTCACATACATCAACCAAGAAACACGGAGGATAATTGGATTTACGTTAGAAATTAAACGTTGGACGAATTTTTTGTAATTTTAATTAATTGGTAATGAAATTCGTTATTGCCGATTTACCATTGTTTTGGTTGGGACTTGGGCTTCCATATATTGTTTATTGTTCTCTATTTATTTTCACGTTAACTATGTTCAGGTTTTTAACATTTCTTTCCAGTTTGTCTTGTAGGTCTTCAACAAAACATAATTCCATTCTCTTCATTAGGTTGATCGTCTTCGTTACATTTTTTTTTAAAACTATTCTCATATTGGACTAATTTTTGTTTTATTTGCACTTGATTTTTTATCTTCATTTCATTTTACTCCTGCGTTTTAATGGTTTTTGATTTATTTATGATGTAAATTTTATTCTATTTGTTTAATTTGGGTCCCTTAACAAATTACCATACATCGGATGAACGACGAGGGGGGACGAAATGAGGTTACATATGCGAGAATTAACAGCAATGCAATTGGTATTTTTCAGTTCTTTAATTTTTAATTCAAATTGCATCGATTTTTGTTAAGGTTGAAATTTTTTAAAATGATTTTGACAGCATTTTGTAAAATTCAAAATTTTTAAATAACATAGTGTTGAGGTTGCTCATATTGGACTAATTTTTGTTTTATATTGCACTTGATTTTTTATCTTCATTTCATTTTACTCCTGCGTTTTAATGGTTTTTGATTTATTTATGATGTAAATTTTGATGTAAATTTTATTCTATTTGTTTAATTTGGGTCCCTTAACAAATTACCATACATCGGATGAACGACGAGGGGGGGCGAAATAAGGTTACATATGCGGGAATTAACAGCAATGCAATTGCTTTTTATTTAAATTAACCTTCGAAAAAATTGCTTTCATTTTTGCAATTTTATTGAGTTAGTTGTCCATCGAAGAGATAGATAGTAAAAAAATACCCAGATACATTTTTGTTTTGTGGTATTTTATGAGAGTTAACACTCGAGAAGGGAATAAGGCTTTAAGGGACTATTTTCGACGTGTGTCTAGTAGTTCACATTGCATGGACAAAATATGCTACACAACAACTTATTATATAAATGTACGGGGGTGGGGAAGGGGTAGTTTTATAACCAGTTGTGTTACATCCTACTCGTCGATTAAAAAAAAAATAATCCAGAACCAAAATCCATCCAACCTAACACAAATCATATTTTAATTATTTGTTTATTTTTGCTATGAAAATTTGCCCCTTTCATATATTATTTCAAATTGCATTAACTTAAAAAAATCGCGATGCATAAAATCCAACCCGATCCGATCCGATACGACCCGCGCTGAGCCGACCCGACCTGACCCGACCCAATCCAACCCAACCCAACCCAAACCAACCCAACCAAATTCTGTTTAAAATTCCGTGAAAAACGTTATTTTTCAGAATCAATTTTTCTTAGGTTGGGTAGAGTTGGCTTAGGATTTTTGGGTTGGCTTAGGATTTTTGGGTTGTTTTTGGTTTTGATTGCGTTTTATTTTTGTCTGTTTCGTTCCATTCAATCTTCATTTGTTTTTTTAATTATTATTTTACAACTTGTTAACTCCAATTGAAAATTGAAACCTTGATTATGACACGAAGATGTTAATTATGCATACAATGAGGGAAAATTAATTGAAATGATCTGACGAGCCGTGCAAATGGCGAGCTTTCCGATTTTATTTTTTAATGTGCGAAGATTTTTTCGATAAGATAGAATAGTTGTGCAGGACTTTGGCTATGGTTTTGCTAACGAGATCATAATGAGTTAAATAACCTGTTAATAGTATTTTGTGTATCTAGGCCAAAAAGTACTGTTTTTTCGTCCGAGTTTTCTTTACGACCGAGGCGTAGCCGAGGTCGGAAAGCAAACGAGGACGAAAAAACACTTTTTGGCCGTGGTGCACACAAAATTTTTTAGGCGACCCTCATAAAATTTTCAAATTTATTGCAACATTTACTTATAATTTATTGACATAGTCATTTATGACAACTGAACAATTGTACATATTTGTGACACCTTCAGACATGTTTATGTTTTCTTTGTCTACATTCGAAGTTATTTCGGCTTTATAAACAATAATTACCCAATAATCAGTAAAAAAGTCTATCACCAACACGTATTTACTAATCTAAACAAGATGTACAGTTTGACACTGACGGCAATGTGGTTATTTTTATACAATTTCGGTAACTGTCGGTAGATGGCGCCACCCTATTGCGGACGAAAAATGAAAGCGGACGAAAAACGATTACTTTTCGTCCGCGTTTGACGACTGAAATTTCAATTTTTCGTGTCGGTCGCCTAAAAAATATATTAATTGTAATTGTTTTTTAAGATTCTTAAGTTTACATCGTTATTATTTTATTTATGTTACTGGTAGGGTAGGGGGGGCTTTTGCCTCTTTTAGGTTTTTAGTTCAAATTGCATAGATGGTAAAATAAATGGTAAAAGAAAATAAACCCAACCCAACCTTAACTTTTTTAAATTTCGTGTAATATATATGCACTGTTTTAATTGTAATAATGAATACGGCGTTGTTAATCATACATGAAATATAAAATTAAGTAGATAAACTGACGAGCTGTGCAAATTGCGAGTTTTTTTATTTTATTCTTTGATGCACAAAGATTTGATAGAGTGGGTATTGTGTTATTTACGGGGTAGGGTTGGTATTTTTCAGTTCTTTAATTTTTAATTCAAATTGTATCGATTTTTGTTAAGGTTGAAATTTTTTTAAAATGATTTTGACAGCATTTTGTAAAATTCAAAATTTTTAAATAACATAGTGTTGAGGTTGTTCCTGATTTGGTTGCACTCGATCATGTGCGTTATTTTTCGACGATCAAGTAATTTTGCTTTTATTTGTTTTGTTCCATTTATTTTTATTGTTTTATTTGTTTCATATTTTAAATTACTATGACATATACAACATTAAATTCGTATAACGTTATATTTTAATTGTGTGAATTGTCAATTAGTGCAGAAAATATTTAAAATTTACCATAGCAATGCTAATCATGCAAAAAAAACGTGAATGTTAATTAAACAAGTTGTATACAGAAAAAGAAAAATAATTTTGAGGAATATAACACAATGGGTATCAAAACAAATAAGGATCGAAAATAATAATTGCGAATTATTTTTTGCGTTGAATTAGAAAAGGCTTTAAAATAAAAAAGTAAAAATGAAAATAGTAAGTAAATAAAAGAAAAAATAAAATAAAAAACAGAAAAGAAAAAATCGGAAAAGAGCCTCAAGTAAATGTTGGAAAAATTACAACAAATTACACTTGCAAAGCGACCAAAATTGTTTAACTATAAAAAAACTTTTCAAAAATGCGGGCAATTAATCAAGACAATTTTGAAATTCTGGTAATGTTATTACAAAAATTAAAATTAAAAAAATATTGTTAAAAACAACAAATATTTTCCAAAACACCCAACTCAATTTGATTGGGAAATAATATCATTAACAAATCGAGATGAATATCAGAATGAACAATTTCCTACGATTGTACGAGACGCACAAATTGAATTACCTGGTTTTACAATTAAGTCGATGACATTAAATGCGAACGTAATTGCTTTGATCTTTATGCTTTGTGTTTTGACACGTGGCATTTAACAGTGAACTGCTCGTTCATGTAGCAAAACATCGCCGCGGTTACTTACGTTAAATCACGAGTTTCTAACTTTGTCCTATTAATGTATTAATTAGCAACTCGGTTTGTGCTAGCGGTGCGTCGCTGACGAGCTTCAAACAACGACGAAACGATTCCCAACCCAACCGTTCGTTCAATAACCACAACTGTCTTCGTGTAGCAGATCCGATACATTTAATTATAATTCATTGCATTTTATGCATGAGTAACATCACTATAGGATTTTAATGTTTGTTATTAAAATGCGCAAAAAATAAAAATGCTTTGATCTAATTTACCTTTTACAACAATTAAAATATATTTGCGATAATTTCAAAGTATTTGCACATTATTTTGTATTTTCGCAGGAAATAAAATCAACAACCGCCGAATTTGTAGAAAAAAGTTTCTATGGTGTGTATTTACGTAATTACGATTACGAAACCGCTCGTTCCAATTACAAACGTCGTCACGTTGGGTAAAATTCGTTAGATTTTCTGTACACACACATAGTAATGAGTAATGAAAATAACGAATAAACAATTCCACGACAAAGCAAACGTCGTAGTCATTGTTCATCACGCAGATTTTAATTAGTCATTGTTCGCCGTCGTAATTCGTCGCGAAGCTACGCTTCAAACAACAGGCCTCGTTCATTGCTTCGCGTCGAGGCGAACCCGCACCGCCATCGTATTTACGATTGAGATTGCGACAGGAATTTCATTCAATGCATATATCACAAATTCCTTGGCATCTTTTCCGGTTCGGAATGCGCCGGCTTGTTATTCCGCGTCCGACCGAAGACAATGAGGGATCATTTCAATGCCAGACATTTTCTGTGCAGCGCCGCAACATAAATCCACGCCGTCGAATCGACATCGCCATTGTACGAAAGGGGGGAGCAATAACAATTAGACCAAGCGGGCGTACGTAACATAGGGGGATACGATTTGCACAAGAGATCGTTCTTTATAGACTTTCTTAAAGTGTTTGGTTCAACGAAATTTATCACTTGTAGGCGTCGCCGATTCATCACATCGGTTAGTTCTTGAAAAAATCGTCGATAAAAAAAAACATTTGGCAACGTCGCCGTGGTTTTTAATGGGAGACGTGGACCCCAAAGCGTTTCTCTTTTTCAGCGCGCGACGTCAAATAATGAGTCAATTTGTCACTTGCGCGTATAAATTATCGGAACGCGAAACGACGCCGATAATTAACGGGCGGCCGACCTCCTCCTCATCGCTCAATTTAAAAACTCGAACGCGAAACGTGGAAATTACCCGGCGGTATTTTAATTAAGTTTTAATTAATTTTCGCGTATTAGTAGAGAAATTTTAGTTGCGTTTTTAATTTGAAACGCGGAGCGCACTTCCATGTGCATAATTCGATGATGAAAGCACCGCAACATGTTGAAATATTTATTTCGAATGCTAGGTCACGTGCATGGGAACGGTTTGGTTATCGCGTAACAGAATTAATAAAAACAAGTTTCACCTCAATGAGGATTGTTTTTATTATAAATCTCTATATCTAAAATTACCAAAAAAACTTACATTTCAATAATTTCATTTAAATAATTGAACGTAAGAGGTGATCAAAAGTGACATGTTTGAAATACAAAGTAGTTTCAAAGTGCCCATTAAAACCTGCAAATAATTTACCAGCGACGTTTAACTAAAACATTCAGTTGTCAGAATTTCTAATTAAGTTTGATTTTTTATTGAGGTCTGTAGCTTCGAATCAATTGTTGTGCGTGTAGATTTGTAAAATTTTGCGGTTTCCAAGTTATTTTAAACATAGAAAAGTTGACAAAAGTTAGGTTATATATATATATTTGAAGCTGAGCAAGTATCGTGAAAGCTTGTGAAATTGTTGGTCCACTAATGGACTGACGTTGGCCAGACCCCAGAGAGAAAATGTCGCCATAGTCAATAATCAAGATAAAATACTTCGAACTAAAAATGTGATAAATTATTTTTTGAGGAAATATCATTGAATCTTTTAAATTAATTTTAACTATGAAATACGAACGAATTTAAATTAAAAACATTTTAAAAAAATGTTATAGTAATCGTTCATCTAGCAAAAAACTATCATACATACATTTATGTCCGGTGGTCAATCTCGAAACTTACCTAAAACAAAAAAAAAATTGTTATAACACTCAACTAGTAAATAAATAAATTATCTTGCAATAAAAATTAAAGCTAATTTAAAATCGACCCTCCTGAAAATTGTTCAGGAAAACAATGAAAAAGCATTGTCATTGGTGGTTGTAAAAATTTGCTAAATTAATGTTGGCACCAGCACGAAGAGTATTAAAATCTTTGTTTGTGTTTAAAATCTTTAATAACTTTTGAATACGTAGATTTATAGTCAACTTGATTTGTTCCTATAAGTAGAAATAGATTTGATCGGTTTGGTGTGAAAATATCTGATTCATACTTTCCAATTTCAAATTTGTAGTAAATATTGTCTATAAACCAATGTTTAATGTCAATGTAGGCCACACTTTGTAAAAAAAACGAAGTTGGGGAAACCGAACATGACAATCTGTCGCAAATATATGATAGGTAGTAAACAGATGAAGTCTTAAACGATTAGCTTTAAAATTAGCGACAAAAAATTTCAACTTTAGACGTAAAAATTGCTTTATAAATGGTGTACGTACGCTCCTCCACATGTATTTAAATAAAATTTAATTAAATTAAGTGTTATCGACATAAATAACTAATGTTTTAGGTGATTTAAATGTAAATTTGGTTAAAATTAACCTATTTCGCAATTTTGTTAAAAATGAGATAGTTCCGTGTATAATTGGTAACATGTTTCGATTTCTGCCAATCAGAGTCGAGAATTCACAACGAACTTTGCCATCAGATTGTTATATGTAGGCAATTTGTTGGCTTTTCAAGTTCAGAGTGTAATAAATCATAACAAAGATTAATAAAAACAAAACTAGTTTTGACAATTTTAACATTTTTTGATTTTGAACGTTTTATTCCTTTTTTACATTTTTCAACTTTTTTATGATTGGTGTTAATATTTCTTAAATTTGACATTTTTTCATTTGTTATATTTTTTATAATTAATGTTGACATTTTTCATTCACGATTTCAGCTTATATCTGATAAGTTTTTTAATTCAACCTGATAGCTACCGTTAGGAGGTATTTAAAATTAAAGTTTTGATTATTTTTCCAAAAAATATAGACCCACTTATTATATTATACATACATATTGTTTCTGGTGTCCTTTTTGTATACTTATGTATTCGAAATTCATAATGTTATTGTAGTTCCATATGTATGTATTCCCTTAAGCGTCGTGTGACGTCAGTGCATCCTACACTGGATTTTTCCTACCACATATTCTACCGTTTTCTCATAATATTTTATATATTGTATACACTGATACATAGATATAAAAAATATACTCGAGTCCACTATATATTGTTACGACGCGGACGTCTCAATCTTATGTTACACGTCAATAGTTATTGTTATGATGTGTGCTTTACCCCACGTTGGGCACCAATATTTATGTTATGATGTTGAACCGAATCCAACCCAACTCAACCCAACCCAACCCAACCCAACCCAACCCAGCCCAACCCTTCCCATGAATTTTGACACCTCATAACAATATAATTAATGGGTTGGGCCGTGGGTTGCGTTAGGTTGGGTTGTGATGGATTCGTTATGAGAAGTTCCTTCTGTCTTCTCCGTCGCCATCAATCTACAAAATACTCCTCTCTCCTTTTCTCTCGTAGCACTCATACATTCATCAAAATCGTACTCACGCTTCGTTTCAGTTAAGGCGGTAAAACCACTCTAGAGGCAGGAAAAAAGAGCTAAATGTATCAATTTATTTTGGGAATATGATAATCGGAATAGAAATTCTTCGCAGAGGGTAAAACCACTCTAGGATTTTCAAAAACACATTTTTCTCTTCGCTCTAACGATCTAGGGTTTAATTATCGATCAACCGCAGCGTTTCAGAGCGCATGCGTGTTTATGAAACTTTAAACGCATTTTTCTCTAAACCACTTTTTCCAATGGGAGGACAGATTTCTCGAAGACTATTGCATGGATCCATTTAAAATTTTCACAGTAGCTTCACAATAGTGTTCTCTAAGGAAGTACGTAGCCGTTTAATGATTGGATGTAAACATTTTTTATGAACAATTTCATTCATTTTTAGGGCAAAATATTGATCCATTCTTTAAAAAGTGCACAACTTCCACAAAAATTTATAAAAAAAGAAAACCCCTACGTACTTCCAAAGCCCAATGTACATAGATTATAAATTTGTTTACTTTTTGCTTCTGGACTCATACAAGCCGAGAAGTCCGTCCTCCCGTTTCGGTGTTTTTAAAATAGGTGTTCTCGACGACGGGCTCTATCGCCGCAATTTGTAATGAAAATGACAATAAAAAAAATTGTTTTTTGTACTTCAGTATGTCTTCATTACCAAAGAAGATTAAAATATATATTGTTGTCGTGCACGTTCCCTCGTTAAATTTTCCCAGACGACTAAGGGTAGACACTCGAGTTTTAATCCAAGGAATTTTAATACCAGCCTATTTTTAAATCACGACATTACTTACGATCTCGATTAGTGTTATAACATATTCATCGTTCATATGAAATATGAACATTTTCACTACATCAACATACAATAAGTTAACCATAAAAACTTCCTGTTCTTCAATAACATGTCGTTCTATATGCTGAAAAAGCTGAAAAATCGTCCATGTCATATTTGACATCAAATTGGTTCGTCGTATCGTATGTTTGGTCAAGTTGTTTCGTGGAGAGCTTAATGTTAAGGATCCGGACACGTGTGAGCAGAGTGAGCTCACGTGGAGTAGTTATTTTTAAAATTTTTGTTTCGAATCGACCCTTCTTTCTCCAGTTTTAAATAACATTTCACCCAGAATTGATCCAACATTGTGGTATCGCGAAAGCAACCCCATTAAACTATAGGCCGGATTTTTCTTATAATACTGTACAAAATTAACACAGTTACGTATTGATTTACCCAAACCAACCCAATCCGATCCAACCGAACCCAACACAGCCCAACCCAAATCATCACACATTGAAGATCATTAATCAGAAGTAATAATTGTCATATTTTCGTAATTTCATGAAGAAATTTTACTATTTTATTCCAATTTTTCAACAACTGTAAATTTTTTCAATTTTCCAAATTTTTCAAATTCTTTAAAATTTTCCATTCTGTTTTAAATTGCATATGCTTTGGCTCATGTTTATTTTCATAGTTAGGTTGAGCAAGCAGCTTACTTTGGATTGGGTTGGGTTGAGTTGGATTGGGTTGACTTGGATTGTGCACCTAGCTTGATAATACTTCCAAATTGAATTTTGACTTCATAATTTTCTAAATTTCTTTAGTTTTTTTATTTTCATAACTGGGTTGAGCAACTATCTTGAGAACACTTAAAAAATTTGACAGGTACGTATTCAAATAAAACTTCATGTTACCTATCTTCGTAGGCGTTTCGAAGCTACCAACTACTAACTTTTTGTTACAACTTAGTTTATTTTTATGACTATAAGTGGCTTGAATTGTTCAATGAAACTGACAACCTTATATTAATGTAAACTGTCAACGTCGTTTTTCTTTCTATAGAAATAGTATTTAAGGATTAAAATATATATCGTTGGATGTAGGAAACTTCGCATTTCGAACTCATCATAAATATGTATAAATATGATCTAGAGCGCCTGTGTTAGTCGTCTAGATTCCGAGATCAATGGCCAATTTAAGAACGAATTAAAATTATTTTTTCCCCGAACAAACGTTTTTAATTAAAACGCGTTTATTCGCGTCCAGCAATAAAAATTAATTAAAAATTAGGATTAAACGATTTCAATATTATCCAAGTGGATAAAATGTGCCTTAAGTGGTACAAAAAAATGCGAAAGTGGCGCTCAGCAACTCGAAAATTCACAGCGGAATTTCCGCGTCGCGTTTCGGCGTGGGAGCGACAACGCCGTCACACCCCATTTAATTGTTAGCGGCTCCGAGTTAAATTCGGACGCGTTGTTCGTTCGCGCGTCTGCGGTCCCTGAAACGTTCTGTTCCAAGTAGTTTACCCGATTAGATTTAATCGCTAATGCGATTGAAATTAAACGGAAGACGACTTTTAATGAAGCTATTGATTTTCGCGTCTGCGTTGTCGAACATGTGACTCCGGAGTCGCGCTGACCCATTTCGCTCATCGATCGCACGGAACGATGAAAAAGCGCCCATTATCCGCGGTTCGATAACCGTTAAAAATGCGCTCTCAAATCGTGACGATGATTTACGACTCCGCTACATCGAAACGCGTTTTTTTCCTTCGCTTTTGTGCGACCCGGAGCGAACGATCGATGCAGCATTTATTGTTTACTGTTATTTATTTGTATTTAGGTCTCATATAATGCATGTGAGGCCGTCGCCGCTTATTGATGACAGACACAAAGGCTTGGCAATCTCCCACATTGTGCGTGGTCCACGTTAACCACGTGACCGGTATGTAAATGGCATATCTATTCGAGGAGCATTCACACAATGGATTAAACATTGAATTGCTAATACATACTTGGCCAGTTTATCTTCTCCCAGTCCGTATTGCCGTTTGTACGACTGTATATAACGTTCGCTCGCTTGCATACAAAGTAACTGTTTAAAATCCACGAGCGTATCCGCGCGCGCAGGCTCGGTTCGAGATACCCAGACGAAAAAATTAATAATTTCACCTACTAGTCGAAAATAAATATATATCTTTGTTTCGTCTCTGCTTCGTCCCTGTTTGGAATTCGAAACTTGATTTTAATTGGGTCCGGAATTATTCGCCGTATTTTATATCCGCAGCGGCGGGATTCACGAGCGCCGAATTAATTCGGGACAGGGAAGTCCCGATAAGCGTCGCTTCGGACCGCATTTGCATACAAAGAACCCTCTTTCCTGTATAATGCGGGCGTTTCAGCGCGCCTTTGGATATCCGACTGCTCCGAGCTCGGCTCCGCTCCGCTACGTCGTCGTAGCCGAGCGATTCATTCGATTGTATCTGCTGATACGTCTGCGTTTGTGAGCAAGTTGCTCGTGAGTCATTCGATTATGGTTCGCTGCCGCTCCAAAGTGGCCATTTGCATGCCGAAAATGATGCTCTCGGTTTCGTTCGATCGGTCGTAAAATAATACGAGGAGGCGGCGGGGGTTGTCGCGTTTTAATTGGATCGGGGCGAAGGCCTGTGTAAACGAAACGAATTGAGTGAAAACAACGAACCATATGTATAAATATGGATGCCTTACTTGATGGGGCGGTTTTCAGTCGTAATAATACAATCGCGGACAAACAAATTATAACAGTGACTAACAAACCAGCAACACTTAAGTCAATTGACTAGAATTTTTTTAATCTCAACATGGTTTACAATGGCCACAACAAATCGTCCAAATGAATTGTATATAAATTACCAACCCAACCCAACCCTTCTACTTGGAGAGACCCCACCCAACCCAACCCAAGTAGAAATTTCCTGAAATTTTTGCCGTCTACTTGGAGAGATCCAATTAAACCCAACACAACCCAAACCATGTCGAAATTTTTGGTAAAGTCTTGTTATTGTTGAGACCACACTTAATTGGTTTGAGTTCTTAATTGCTTATACAGAATACTATTTTAAATACAACACCAACAATTTTTGTTTTATTCACTTGACGGCACATTCCTTCGACGATTATTTTCAATACCGGAACTTGCAACTTAAGGTTGTACTAAGGTTGAGTTTTCTAATTTATACCATTTCAGAACCCAAGCTTTTGCTTTGTTTATCGTCGTCACCAAAATGTCCAGCGGTGGAACCGGAGTGAAGGGTGCTCGTCCCTAGATTACGAATATTAAATTTGCATTAATACATTTTCAGCTACCATTTTTGTGTTATATGACATTTTTTCTGCAAAAAATTGTACAATCTGTTGAAATCTTTCTCAAAATTATTTGATTTGGGTGGGTCGTGTTGTCTCACAATGGGCTTATTTGTCTATGCTGGTAACTCTAACACAGAGTTGCTTTTGATTGTACAAAGAAAGAAATATTTTAAAGATTAGAAGAATAGGTGTTAACTAGGTTCACGATTCACTCCATTTGTTGTCTTATTTATCAATAAGAGGGACGAAATTTTAGATAATTCATCAGTCATTCATTAAGTCTCAGTATATTACATGAATTTAAAATCATGAACTTTAGATTTTGCTGGAGATGGCAGTCCCTTGTATGGTTTAAGTGGGAGATTCTAAAATAAATAACACAGACTTATTTAAGGATAGCGAAAATGATAATGAGACCTGGTAAGATTCGCTCCATGCATCTTAATGAAACAATAATATGGGAAACAGTTGTTAATTTTTAATTGATTTTTTAATAAAAATGAACGTACATTATTTTCACTAAATTTATCAGATTTTATTATTTTTTAACTGTGCAACGGAACACGGAAAGGAAAAGTCGTATAAAATGAAAGAGTTCAAGCATGTTCTTATTGTATACCTAGTCTTATTTATTAATATTCATGGCATTTTGTTGCACTATTAACATAACCATAGTAATACTTATAATTACATTGTTCGTGATTGATTACTGCAATTACAAACAGTTTTACTAAACAAAAAAAGTTATCAGGTCAAAAATTTTGTCATTTTTGACTTCTACTTGGATAGACCCCCCGACCTAATCCAATCCAAGTCGATATTTTCGAGAAATTTGTGCCATTTTTCTAACCCAACCCAATACATCCCAATCCAGGTCGAATTTTTGGGAGATTGTTGTTATGTGACTTTTATTTGGATAGACCTTTTAGACATCGCATATCTACGAACAGTATTACTAAAACGAAAAAAGTTATAGTCAAAAATGTCAGTAATTTTTTTTCATTTTTTACATCTACTTGGAAAGAGCCAACCCAACTCAAATCGAATTTTTCAAGAAATTCTTATTATTACGAACAGTTTAACTAAATCAAAAAAAGTTATAGTCAAAAAATTCGGTAAAGTTTTGTCAATTTTGACTTCTACTTGGAGAGACCTAACCTAACCCAACCCAACCCAACCCAACCCAACCCAACCCAACCCAACCCAAATCGAAATTTTCGTATAATTTTTGTCATTGTTGACTTCTCTTTACACCTAATCCAATCTAACCTAACCATGACAAGCCAACCTAAGTCTACATTTTTGGGAAATTGTCGTTATTTGACTTCTACTTGGAGAGACCCTTAATTTGATACCCAACATCGCATAACTACGAACAGTTTTACTAAACCAAAGAAAGAGTAAAAAAAACGAAAATTTCCTGAAATGTTTGACTTCTACTTCGTTTTCAATTTTCTATTTTTCCATTAACTTTCTTTTTATTTCGTTTAATTTAATTTCTTGGAGAGATCCAATCCAATCTAATCTAACCCAAGTCGAAAATTTAGGGAAATTGTTGTTATGTGAGTTCTAGTTGGAGAGACCTGGAATTTGAGAACCAACATCGTAGATGCCTACGAACAATTTTCTAAACCAAAAAAAGTTATACAGTCGAAACTTTTATCTGTTGTTAATAAATGGAAGATAATATAACAGTTATTAAGTCCTCCTTGCTAAGGCCATCGGAATGACTGAAGTCTAAACACAAGGGCAAGCTAATAAAAAAGGCACATGACTATGAAGGAGGCCGTGAAAGAACATTTGTATTAAATTATAATTTTCCTTAAACTGTCAGAATGTTGTCACATAATAGTCGATATTGCATTTTGTTTGTGGCCTTTTGTAGGTTTTCTAGTGATCTGTGGTTTTTCTAACAATGGAAAATATTGAGCAAAACGCTATTATAAGATTTCTCCCAAAAGAAGTAAATAAAGAAGGCCAATGGAAATAAAAATCGCTTGTTTATCTTCTTATAAGGCAATAAAATTGCTCAAAGCAATCAGTCGAATCAATCGAAGTGGTGGACCAAATTCAGCCATTACCGAAAAAATCATTAGAAAGGTGGAATTTTTGTCATTCTTCTACTTAGAGAGACCAACCCAACGCAACCCAAGCCGAAATTTTCCAATGCCAATGCTTCTCGTTCGATCATGGCAGGATTGTACGATACTGTCAGCTGCTACTGTCTTGAATACACTAGAGATGTCAAAAATATTTCTACCTTAATTGTTTCGTAACAAAAGAAACGTGTGCTTTTTTTCTGTTCGTCTATAATTGCAAAACTACAATGATTAACATTCCACATATTTAAAATTCGAAGCGTCGACGTTCCCTCATAAAAACATGGCGCAACCGCAACAATTCTTTCACTAGGAAACGGGCGTTTTTTCGATCGTGACAATCCGAGTCTAAAAGTCGTACTTTTTGATAACATCGGATAATTATACGCGCACGTAACAAAAACCGCGGCCGCGGAGTTCCCGTGAAAGGAGGATTTGCGTCGCGAACGTAACATCTGAGCGCGCGTGAAAGGCGCCCACCTATATGCAGTGGCCGATTGCATCCACCATCTGCGCTATGTTCACTTTCCTTTTCGCCATTTTGCGCGGCGCGCGCGCGCACGCAAAAAGGCCAAATATGCAAAACGCCCGCCCGAAAAACAATTCGGAGCGAGCAACAAAAATCAAGGCGATTGGAATGGATCGGGTTCATCCACCTACTAGATTGTCTGTGCGTAGTCGCAAGTGAGCTAATTGCCAATTAACCGTTTGCTAATTAATACGTCGACTATGAAAACGGATTTCACCTTTTTTTAGCAGCTCGTTGCTATGGCTTCCTTATAATCTGCGTCTATTTCAGTTTAAATCAGGAAATTGAACGAAAATATACCATTGGGTCGTGCAATGGAATTATGTTTGACGTTTAAAAAGTACTGTGGATTTTAAATCGATTTTAAATAATGGAATGATTCGTAAGATAAGAGGTCTGTAACGTGCGAGGGCTGGGTATCTTCATTAGAATTTATCTCATGTATAATCAGTCGTTGATAAAAAAAAAACTTTCAGCAATTATGATATTGTCCCTACAATAAAAAATGTACATGTACATGATTTATATCTTTGCTTGACACGTAAATTGTTCCGTTTGATTTTTGGAATAAAGGGTATACACATCGGTTTATTTTGGACATTTATGGTTTCTATTTCTAATCGACGACGATGAATTTGAGTGAAAAGAATAGCAAAAGGAAACGGATCATTGAGAACTATGTTCAGGTCTAAGAAATGCAAAAATAAGAATTTACCAAACTGTGATACGACCTTTAGTTACATGCGGAAGAGAATTATGGAAGCTAAATCAAAGAGAAAAAGAAGCACTGGAAGTATGGGAAAGAAAAGTATTAAGGGGACTATATGGATGGGAAGAAAGTTTGAAGAGTGATGGATGAGAAGAATAAACGAAGACCTAACACAATTGTATGTACTCCCAGGCATAACAAGCAGAGTGCGGGCACATAGAATGCGATGGCTCAGACACGTTGCAAGAATGGCAGAGAACATACCAAACAAATGAAGTATTAATGGGAGGTGTCACAGAAAAGAGCAAAAGAGGCATGTCGCTAATAAAATGGATTGAAGCAGTAGAAAAGGATTTGCATGAACTATGAATACCAAATTGGAAGCGGTTAACAAGTAACAAACAGGAATGAAGGAAACAATGAAACCAAGCTGATAGTATCATAAAATTCTGTAATAACGGACAAGAAGCATTGGCATGATTTATGACATTTGAGTAATGGCCATCATTACTGTTCAGCGTACTAATTTGAGAAAGTTATGGAAAAAATGCTAAAGTTGGAAGAAGAAAGTTCCCTAAATGCTGAGTAGAGTAGATTTGGTAAAGGTTTCAAAGGAAAGGTAATAGGAAAGAAAAAAACATTACAACATAATAACAAAGCGTTCTTTGGGTATATAGACCTAGACCTAAAAAAATGTTCCAAATGATGGAAAATTTCAATCCAACACAACCATCTATTTAAAATTCCAATGAAACCAAACCCAATCCAAACGATTTTTTGAAATCGCAACCAAAATCAATGATTTATAAAACCGAACAGAAATGGGGATCCTAATTAAGTTAGGCTTCGCCACATACCCAACCCAACCAAACATTCATAAATCCCGATCAAACCTGGACAAAAACGTTTTCTATTAAAGCCCTACTCAATCAGTTTTTTAATCCAAATGAATAAACTTGAAAACCAACACAGAAATGAAAATGAGTACCCTAGCTTGATTGGATAACCCAAACAGTTATAAATCCCAATCAAACCGGAATTAAAACGTTTTTTATCCCTACTCAATCATTTTTTGTATCCCAACCCAACTAGTGACTTGCAAACCAAACAGAAATTAAAATAAGCACCCAACCTGGGTTGGATTACTCCAAAATTTTAATCCAAAGAAAACTAAACATTTACTTAAAATCCCAATGAAGCCAACACAATCTAAACTTTTTTTTTAATTTAACCAAATGAGTGAACTTAAAAATCAAAATGGAGATGCTAATTGGGTTGGGTTGGGTTGGGTTGGGTTGTGTTGGGTTGGATTGGGTTGGGTTTTGATAAAATTCTAATAATACAAACATACAAAAACCTGCGCAAGCTTATTGTACTCATCTGTTTCCATTCACCGATTGTAATGTTTTTTTTTATTCACTTCATTGTGTTCGTGTACTTTAATGATTATCATTTTCGCAGTCGTATTACTCATTTATATGATGGCCGAAATTAAAACCAAAAATATGCATAGCTTTGATTTTTTTTAATCGCGACCCAAATTGGTGATTTGGAAAACCGAACGGAAATGGCAATGAAGATCCCAATTGAGTCAAGTTTCATTACTCACCCAACCCAACACAACCATTTATGAATCCCAATCAAACAGGAATTAAAACGTTTTTTATCCTTATTCAATCATTTTTTTAAACCCAACCCAACTAGTAACTTCAAAACCAAAAATTAATATCCTGGAATATAGTTGGATTAATTCAAAATTCCAATGCAACCAGACATAACATTCACTTAAAATTATAATGAAGCCCAATCCAATCCAAACCAATTAAAAATTCCAACCAAATGAGTGAAATTAAAAATTAAACAAAAAACGGGGATGCTAATTGGGTTGGGTTGGGTTACGTTCAGTTGAGTTGGGTTGGGTTTCGATATAAAATAATATAAAATACAAACATATAGAAAACTGCACAAGCTTATTGTACTCATCTATTCCCATTCAGCGATTCTAATGTTTTCTCTCGTAATTATTTTCGTAGACGTATAATTTAGATTTTTTCCACCGAAAAGATCTAGAAAATCACATCGGCGCCCATCGCAAGACCTTTGAGTGCGAATTATCGACTATGATTGGCCGAAATCAGAACAAAACTCCCAAAACCATGCCTAACTTTGAATCAAATTTTCAGCTACAAATATACTCAATATGTCTGTATATGATTTTCAAATTTTTGTTGTATTACTTTGATGCATTCACTCCGGGCACACAAAGACGTGCAATTACATCATATGCTCAAAACTGATTACATTGACCCCCATATTTGTTTGCGAATTCTCGACTCTGATTAACCGAAATTCATTATTAATTTCATTTACATAAAAAATCATTCAATTTAGTGCTCAAAAAAACATTAAGTTAGCAAAGACTTAATGTTTTTCAGTGATCAAGATTTACTGTTTACATTTAATATTTGCGCGCTTCGCCAGGAATTCAGATTCGAAAAATTATTAATTATACGAGGTAAGTAACATGAATTAATTATTATTAGGCACAGGTTGTACGCAAACTGAATCTTATCAATCAAACGCAACGGTTGTAAAAGTCTTGTTGGTTGATTCATTAGTTTCGTTCCATTCAAAATTTTCGACAGAGTCAAGTCATTGAAAATTAGTACCACGTGATCAACGCGTGCACTAAATATTTTTATATTTTATATTATACTACCGTCAGAAAGTCGCGAATTTTCGCCGGCATGTGGAACTTATTTATGTTTGCTTGGTTCATGTTTTTACATACACATGATACATAGCTTTTTAAGGCTTCGACACACCAAAGCACCATTAATTTATTTGTTTTTGAATATAGATTTTCACTTGTTAGTTTACCTATATTATTTTATATTGATGTCTAATTACTAGTACAATTATTAACATGATTGTTTAAATGTATTTTCTTTGTAACTAATATGTAGTTTAATTTATGGTCGTTAGAAAACGACCTGTGCGCTTTAATAGAATACTTCGATTATGCATTTTTTGTTTGAAGACGTTCAAGGTTATGTACCTTTGCGTCATTTATTAATCGCATCGTCCTTCCAGGTTCTGCAGGCTCTTCTTACAGCGTAATGTTTGTCTTGTTCACGGCACGCCGTAAATTGCGGTAATGCAGTTTGTTCTGTAATTGATCCATTAAATTCGAGCCGAGTGTGTCCGTGCCCGCTTCATTAAAACCGATTCGTTCTCCCCGTCCTTTTCTCGCCCTCGCCCTGCGCAACGCCGCGCCGCGTTACGGCGACAAAACATCAAAGGGCACGGGGAAGGTCGTCTGTAGCGAGCTCGCCTCGCACAAAGATTTAAGCGGCGGCGGCGGCGGCGTCCCGTTTCGCCGGGTCGCCATGGAAACTGTCAATGTCATACACTGCGTCCCACACATCCGCACGCGCTACAACCACCCCGTCCCGTCCGGGGGCTGCCGGCGAAGTCGGCGCCGCCCCTCAACCCAATAACTGTTGCCAGGCAACACCTCTCCTTCGCGCCGCGTCCCCAATTTTCCCCGTCCGCCTAAATGTTTACGTTGTTTGAAAACCCGTAATTACATTTTCCTCGCGTTTTCTCCGAGGATTCGATGTGGGCCGTTTTTCAGTTTACCGCCACTTCGAGTGCGACGACGGGCCCCCGCGATGGGTTATAATAAGATTTCTTTGCACCGGCGTAATTTCCAATTACGAAGTTCCCTTTGATGGTCGACCGTTCGCGGCAATTATAACTTTGGCCGGGCGTCGCTTTGATAACGAAATTATTTCTTCTGATTTATCCGACTTGAAATTTACTTGCGCGTTGTTGGTCTTTGTGCGTGTTTTTGATACGCGATGGGTAATTTGCAGTCAACTTAACGTCTTGATTTAAAATGGAAACGAAACAAACTTTGTAATTTGTAATTTATAATCTTTTCGTGCTTACGGCTGGCAATCGTCCTGGATAAAAGGATTTCATAAACAAGGACACGCCAGTATTTTAGATCTCATCAATTTTTAATTTAATTTAATATCTTTCGAGAACTACTTTTTTGACCTAGTTATACCGTTGTGTGAATA
Organism: Geotrupes spiniger; assembly: GCA_959613385.1. NCBI lineage: Eukaryota > Metazoa > Arthropoda > Insecta > Coleoptera > Geotrupidae > Geotrupes > Geotrupes spiniger. The sequence goes on from OY390737.1 coordinate 14,393,329, forward strand.
ATTGTATAAATATAAAATAAAAACTTGAGATGCTTTTATCTGCGGTCAAAGAAATCTTTCGAAGCAAACACAAATCCCACATGACGTGAGTATTCGACAAAAGTGATAGTGTTAATATACATAATCGGTAGTGCACGCGTTGATCACGTGCTACAAAAACTTCACTATGTCGAAGATTTCAAATGGAGCGAAGATAATTAATTAATCAACAACATTTGTTTTGCTGGGTTGAGTCGGGTTGGCTTGGGTTGGGTTAGCTTATGGGTCAAAGTAACTGGGTCAGAGTTTGACCAATAAGCCAAACCAACCCGACCCGACCCGACTCAATCCAACTCAATCCAACCCAACCCAACTCAACCTGACCCACACCTGAGAATAATAAGCCATGTTACTATCTACATCTGTCATAACTATATTTACCTATTATAAGAAAAATAGAAAATTACACAATTGCATTGAAAATATAAATTTTCAAAGAAAATGTTGTTAAAGCAAATTGGGCAAAAAATGCAAAGAACGGAAATTAAATACGACAAGTCAAATGAAGAACAGAAAATGAATTGTGAAAAATAAACAAGAAAGTAAAAAAATAACAATGAAAAATGATGCACTGCACTGTACTGATGCATACAAGACATTATTTGAAACGCTGCTCAGATCGTTTTTTAACTAAAAAAATAATAATGGAATGCTGGACTTACTGATTTTTACATGCAAGTTGTATTCAAACTTAGTTGTGTTTTTCAAATTCAAATTTCGGACAAACAGAGTCGAGAATTCACAACAAAGTGGTCATGCGATTTGTCGGTTTTGTCTGCATATTCAGTCGGTTTCGTAGGTGGCCAAAATAAGTTATAACTTTAAAGTTACAGAACAAAAGTGTGAATTGTGATAGTTGGACAACAATATTTTCTTATTGAGTATGCAAATTGTATTTAAAATCATGTATGATTCTGTTCCAATTTTAGCCAATCAGAGTCGAGAATTCGTGGCAAAGTGTCGATGTGTTTTTGTCGGTTCCTCTGCATAATGAGTTTTGAGCATATCATGCAATCGTAAATTGTATTTAAATTAAGCCACATTTGTGACAATTCCACTGTTGTTCGTAAATGTACAAATTTCAGCCAATCAGAGTCGAGAATTCGAAACAATTAATAATAAAGCGTCGAAAAATAGCTTATGTGTGATGTATATGGGTTTGTAATTATATTTATTTATCATTATTTTCTACACGCACCGTTCTTAGCTCACAGTACAATTTCAGCGATATTTCACGAACAACCAGTTGATATTTTCCGAGCGGCCTTTCACGAATCGTCGAAACAATGCAAACATATCGATTTGGTCCCGAAACAATGCCGACGCAATTTTAACATTTTTTTTTCGGCGAAGCAATTACGATTCGAATTAAAGTTACAAATTGATTCGGCATATGCGTCGTTGTGAAAGGCAAAATAGCTTTTGTTTCATGAAAATGACAATTGCAATGGGAAGAATGTGGAACTTTTGTTGTCCCGTTTGTTTGATAAATATATCTAAATATGCAGTAACAATGTGTGGCATTGTTGTGTTAATATTTTGATAAAAAAACATGTATTCAAAGGATTGAAAAAAATCGCTTCCATAGCATACTAGGGGGTATATACATAAATTAGTGTGGAATGAATGAATGATTCAGTAGGTGTACTTCGCTATCCTTAACCTTTTCCGCGCTGATCGTCGTCTTCTTCTTCGAAAGTCTTCTCCCGGCGATATCAGTCAATCACTGCTTCATAATTTTGGAGGAGTGTTTCTTTTACATCCTCATAACGCTGCTTCAATTTTTCATTCTTCATTTGTGTACAAGAACCCAGGAGAAGAAGAAGATTGACATAAAAATCTTCTTCTTCTCATGGGTTCCCCCACAGTTAAATTTTATTGGTTGCATTTTTCTAATTTATTTTCTATTCTCCAAAGTTTCTTTCCCACTTCAAAGATATTTATTTAAAATAAACCTTACGTTTGTTTTAATAGCTCATACAATGTTTCCAATTACAACAAAGAGCTATTTAAGTGATGAAAAAAATTAATTAATTCTTTGGCATTTCATGAAATGTGTTGTCGATCAATTGCCCGTCCCTTTAAATTCCACCGTGCGACACTGGCGGCGTTGCCGAAGCCGTAGCGACTACGAAAGAGTTCATATTACATTGCATACAATCTGTCATCGCGTTTTTATTAAATCTATTTATACTACCCGGGACCGTTTTGGCCGTGTTCCAGCAAGTTGGCTAAGGTGACGCAGACGCGAATGGCGCACATTAAAGGCGAACTGCTCTTCGGAACGCCGACAAGAGCAGACACACAGCTGTGTCAGTAACCCGGGCGACCGACCGGTCGCCTCGCCTCTACCCACCCACGCCGCTGGGCGTGTCCTCCACTGCATCGCTAATACCTGGAGCCCGATGTACTGCATTAAAAACATCAATTACGGAGCCGCGTTCGGAATAGATAACGGAACGCGGCCCGCGCCCCGGCCCCTCGCGCGCCCCCGACGGCGGAGGTCGTGTGATTTCGAAACTCGTTTCGTCGTCGCGTTAACCTTGTCTGTTTCCGATGTCACGAAATCTCCGATCGCGTCGAATTACTTAACGGAAACTATCGAATAACCATTACTTTTACTCACGTCTCCTAAACTAACGTAACTGTGAATCGTGTCGATTCAAAAGGGGCTGCCTTAAAAATGTACAAAGAGGAAGGAAGTTATTCGTTTCAATAGCGTTACAATGTCAAATGTATGTAGTAAATAAGAGTCGATGGTATTTTCTTAAATTTACGTCAGTGTTGCGCGAAACTCCTTACCATCTGTGAGTATTATTAAAAAATCAATTGCATTGTGTTCTGGTAATATTTAAAATTTGACCAATATAGTTCAATCGTGTATTGTAAGGAAAATTGAGCACTAATATAGTATTTATAATACTGGACGAATATATAATCAAGTAAAACGATGAAAATTAACTATATCGATATCAACACATTGGTAAATGGGAAAGACGATTTTAATGTCCAAAGAATCAACCATCGCACTTGAATTGTTCTCGAAAATTAAACTCCCCAACGACAACTCCAAGTTTTCAAAAACGATTAAGAATGAAAAATAATTAAATGTACATTTCTTACAAGGACTTTCGAATAACGTCTTCAAATACTGTCAAGGTCGTTGAAAGTCAAAAAATGTCCTTAGTTAGGGTGCGTTTAGAAGAAACCAAATGGTTTAGAAATAAGATGAACTTGTGACTTCATTAAATGCAATCCAATCTAAGGATACATATCTGAATCATTTTTTCGTTTCTCGGTTGATCTGGCGAGCAATTTAACATGGCTGGATTTGGTTTAATTAATTTCCTAAAATTACAATTAACGTTCAATTTACTTCAACCCGCCCAATCCAGTAAAACATGAGTGAAATCGATATATCATTTCTGAAAATTTCCAATTGATTCGCAATTTTATTCAGTTACTTCAACGCAAACCAATCCAAGCCAACCCAATCCAACCCCACCCCACCCAGTAAAACATAAATAAAATCGGTGTATCATTTCTGAAAATTTCTAATCGATTGGCAATTTTATTCAGTAACTTCAACCTAACCCAATCCAACCCGACCCGACCCGACCCGACCCGACCCGACCCGACCCAACCCAACCCAACCCAACCCAATAAAACATAAACGAAATCATTTTGTCATTTTTGAAATTTTTTATTTGTTTGACAATTTCATTCATTTACTTCAACCCAACCCAACCAAATTACACGTATGCGAAATCAGTTTGTCATTTCTGATAATTTTGATTTGATTGGCAATTTTATTCATCTACTTCAACGCAACCCAACCCAACCTAACCCAATTAAACATGAACGAAATTAATTCGTCTTTTCTGAACATTTCGATTTAATTGGCAATTTTATTCAGTTGCGTTCGGTGCAGTTGTTACCCTGGCGAAATCTACACCCAATTAAACATTTCTTTTAAAATGTTTTACGTTACGTTGTAATTTTTTGAACTAAGAGCGATTGGGTTCTACTTTGATTTTTTATCGATTTTGATAACTGGTACTAAAATGGAACCAGATTTTTCTTATTGATCCATTAATTTGGTCACATGTATGACAACCCAACCGTTGGGTTGGTCTCAGCAGACCACCAAGTTTGACTATAATCCGATGGGTTCCTAATTGCATTAGTGTTGATTTGTTTGATCTATTTGGGCTACATATACTTCTAGAATTTGAAAAATAAAACCAAATCCAATTCAACTGCATCTAAATCGATCAAAGAAGATAATTGGATTGGGTTGTTTACGTGCAAGATATTTTATTTTATAAAATTTGTATTTTGTATTTTGTATTTGACGAAACTATAATTTGTTGCATTTTGGTTCTAGTTTGGTAAATTTTGAAAAATTGAAGAATCATTCAGGTTTTGGTTTGTTATAGCTTTTCAAACATATTGGGATTTGAATTTGAAGAGAATTGGATTGAATTACAACAATGGATTATTTTTTTATTGAGGAGGTTGGGCTTAGTAGATCCCCAAGTATTGACCATAATCACATGGGTTCTTAATTCGATAGTATTTTGAAACTTTTTTAGAACCAAATGAAATCCAACTGCACCTAACTGTTGGATTATGATTGGATTAGAGGAGGCTGAATTAATTGAGATATTTGAGATCGAATTTACTTCTTTGTTATTGAGGTATATTAATGACGCTCCAACTGGTATTGGGCTTGTCACAACACCAATAATGAACTATGACCACATATGGTCTCAATTTGATCGACTTTTGGAACCTGATTGTTTTGTGTTGGGTTGGGTTCGGTTGCGTTGCGTTGGGTCGAATTTATATTGATGCATTATTTTTGTTCTTTAATTCGTAATTCTACATATTCTATCAGTTTAGGTGAAAATTCTACGCCGAAATGATTAGAAATACAAAATCAAATTATATCAACTACCTTATGAATATTGTTGGCTATTTAGACCTAACCCTTTTGGTAGAAGAGTGTTTAGTGCGTAGTAGAATTTGATTTGTGTGTTAGCTTGACACGTAATCGTAATCGATTTTAATAATAATTTTAATGAATGGCAATGAAAGCCACCTCAACCTAACTCAATCACTTGTGGCCTCATTAAGTCAGATGGAAAGATTTTTATGTAATCATCCCCGTCCAATTTTCTGTACATATAACTAAATTATCCTTAATGTCATAAATATATAACCATGAAATTTGCATAAATTCTATTTTGAATTTTCATTCTCGGTTTTATTAGCTCCCGCGATTAATGAAAAAAAACAACGAGCAACGTTACACAAAGGAAGACGAATAATTTTTGTGTGAAATTGCAATGAATAGAACATCGTTCAAGAAAGAAAATGTCACTACTATGAAACTATGACATGTTTGAGGTTCTTCCTGCAAATAATTTTATATTTATTTATGATCGACTTCTAACTTCTTCCATCTGGGTCGATCATTTTTCAACCACGACATTTTCCATACAATTTGTGTCCAAAGTTACCATATTATTATATATTTTGATATTTGTAGTTCGTGAGTGAACACTTTATCCAATGAGAGGCGAGATTGTACAGTAAAAGTTGTCATCAATTTATGATTAGATGTGGTTTTTTAATTTTTTATTGAAATCAGTCGTAAATTCGCTTGCAAAGGAAACGCACGTAGTCCAGAGTAATGCAAATCATACCAATATATTTTTTAAAAACAAAAATTACAAATGGAGAAAACCTTACAACAAAGTCTAAACATCAAAGTGTAAACACCAGAATTTGTACCGAAATAAATAAAGGCAATAATAATACTAATAACAATAATTTTAATTTGTTTGCATCGCTGCAAGAATCAACTAATTTTCTTCTAAGTTCTTATCAAGTTTCTTCACTCTTATTGAACAATTCGACTTGATTGTTTATGCATTTTTTGAAGCAAAAAATGTCATTGTTGTTTTGTATAGTTATGCGTATTCCTATTATAGTTCGTTTATTTTATTAATTCATTATTTCATTATTCATATTTATGATATTCGTTCTCTTTTCCTGACTGTAAATTGTTCAAAAATGTCTTTAATACCAAGGATTTAGTTGGGTTGGGTTGGCCTGTGAAAAAAACCAAATGGTTTGGAAACAAGGCAAGGGATTAAACATGTTATGTAAGAGAAAACATTTCCAGCAATTTGCCTTTCGATTCCCCGCGCCGTTCTGCGTAAAGATTCCCCGATAACTTATTCAATTCGCGGATTAATTAAATTGTCCAATTTGCATACTCGCCATTAACTCGTTTGAATTCTAACCTTCGCTTCCTCATTAACGATGCCGCGGGACGGGACGCTCGTCAATTCGATTTACGGCGCCTTTTATTTTTATCCTCGCGCATTATTTATAAGTGCACGGAATTCTCCGCTGTATTTATAAACGCGCGGCGAAAATAGCGCCGGCGATTTCTGCACGGCACGTCGGTCGGTTCGGAGCGAAACGGAGACCGTTCGTCCGCGCCAATTTGTTATGACAATAAGTTATGTGCCAGGTCGTATGTCCTTTGTGACGCAGGCCGAGCGCGAAATAGAACGGTGCCACTCTATCCTGAATTAACGAGTTATTTCGACGCGCGGAATTTTTCGAAATCGCCATTCATTTATTTACTACGCCGGCGGTTCGCGCCGCCGCGCCGAGGCGTTCCGCTCTTTCACCGAACGCTATTTATGTTTTCTGCGTCACGTGCGCTAAATGGCCGCCGCTATTATGTAGATACGTCTAATCATTATTAATGATGGTGTGTTTGCACAATCGGTTTTGCTGGTTAAAAATAGGAAACCTCAATGTAAATAATAACCGCGTAATAAACACGTCGACATTGGATTTATGCCGTGCACTAGAAATGGGAATTAATTGGAGAGGTTTTTTTTTCCTCGTCGAGTCATAAATTTAAATTAGAACGTCCAGCTGATGATACGCTTGCGAGAAAAGATTGCAGAATAAGTTCAAATAGCTTCCTAGTGAAAGAATTATTTTTATCAGGAAGGACAACGTGCTTAGAGTTTACTTCGTATTTTAAATATGTGGATGAAGACGTTAGATATTTGTATGGAAATGTTAATAAATCATTGACATTTTACAATTGTAGATGAATAGTAAATCGCAAATCAAAAAAGCTTATAAACTTTTCTTTTGCTTAGAATTATACGAAACAATTGTCGTGTCAAGCCGAGACATAAATCAAAGATATGTACATCTCCTATAGATATGACATCTCTATAGTATTCATGACAGCATCTATGTGCAGCTAATAGTATCATACAATCATGTCGCAACCAACAAGATCCATTGGCAGTACTATGTTCCATTGATGCCAGGGGAATATTTTAATAATAATAAAACAATTATAGCAAGCAGGGCCTAACATAATAAGAAAGTAACAAATCTTTTCGCAAACGATATTTAAACAACATTCAAAAATAATATAGACGATAGAGGTTATGTTTTATAACTTGTAACTAAAAATTGATTACAAACCCATGGACATAATTTTGAATTTTCGTCTTTATATTCCAACTTAATGGTCATAGAAAAAAATGTTGTATTCAACTCGCAGGAATGGCCACCATTCATAATGATTTATGGCATCCGCACTCGCTCGTGTCGCAACGTCATTCCCTGGAGTAATGGCCATCATAACTGCTCAGTGAATAATGTACTATTTTTATTTATCAAAATATTTTAGAAAGTTTTGTGAAAAAGGCTAAGGGTGGACGAAGAATGTTCGCAAATGATGAGTGAATCTCTCAAAGGTAGAAGTGTTCAAGTGAAAACTGAAAAAATTGCATGAAACGAATAAAACCGAACTAAGGTAACGGGGAAGGATTACACCCACTATTTTATTACAAGTATTTTTATACACGACTAATAATAAAAATTTCATATTGGATTCAAAAATCTACAGACGATAAAAATATATACACGTGATGAAGGAACCCGCTTAATTTCCTCTTGAGTAATAACTACCATTATTGTCTAGTGAATAATATACTATTACTTAGCATGTTTGTGATTTAGTATGTTATAGTTAGCCAAAGCACATTTAAACTTAAATCCAAAGACAATAAATATATTTGAAAAATCATTTAGAATAATACTAATTTCAACAATAAAAACAAAAATCCGACAGATTTAAAAAATGAGGATCCTAATTGAGTTTGGCTACCAAACAAACCAAACCTAATTCAAACATTTTTTCCACCCCAAAGCACCGAACTTAAAAACCAAACAGAATTGAAAATGAGGATCCCAGTTGAATTGGATTCCTTCAAAATCTCAATCCAACCCAACCCAAATATCTATTGAACAGAAATGATGATGATGATGATGATTAAGTTAGGTTTCCTTATCAACATAACCCAACCCAAACATATATAAATCTCAATCAAAACCCAACATAATCCAAACGTTTTCTTTTATCCCAGCCCAATCAGTTAACTTGAAAACGAAACAGAAATTAAATTGAAGATCGAATTAAGTAGAGCTTCCTTGCCAACCCACCCCAAACATTTATAAACCCAAATCAAACCCAACCTAATTCAAACCTTTTCTTTTATCAAAACCCAATCAGTGAACTTGAAAACGAAACCGAAATAAAAATAAGTGTCCTAGTTGAATTGGATTTCTTGAATTCAAATCCAACCCAATCCAAATATCTATCCCAATGAAATCCAATCTAGGTGATTTTTTTTATCGTAACCCAAATCTGTGATTTTTAAACCAAAGAGAAATAAATATGAGGATCCTAATTGAGTCAACATCCCAATCCAAACGTTTTTTATCCCAACACAAGCATTTTTTAAATCTTAACTTTAAAATTAAAATTAGTGAATATAAAAGGATGAAAATGATAATCTTAGTTGCAAATTTCTTCAAAATCACAATTCCATCTAACACAAACATTTATTTAACACAGCAATGAAACCCAACGTAATCGAAGCGCTTTTTAAAATCTCAGCCACAAGGAGTACGACTAAAAACCAAACAAAACTGAAAAAGGGGATCATAATTGGGTTGGGTTTCGATAAAATCCTAAAAATACAAAAGAAAAGACGTAGTAGCATTTTAGGTTTAGAAAGAATTCTCGACTCTGATTGGCCGAAATTGGAACAGAACTGCCAAGACCGATTCAACGTACTGCTATAATTACACTCAATACGTCCGTATATTTCTTGAACTTTCGTTGCATGATTTTGATTGAGGTACCCAAAACCAAATCAAACCAACTACACAAAAAACCTCAAGAAGAACTTATCGAGGAAGAATGGGCACATACCAAAACGATAATGCAAATTCTAGAATTGGGAAACAAAATAAGAGTAACATGGGAGAATTTAAAATATAAATTTTAGGAATCCAAATTAAAAAAAAAATTTGCCAAAACATCACCAATTTTAAAGGTTTGTATAACTTTTAATAAAATCTTTAATCTTTAATAAAAAAAAATCTGCATTGCCCACAAGAATATGGAAGTTGATAATAAGAGTGTGGGGAAAAGAAAAAATGCCAGAGTCTGAAAGGATACGTTATCCTTACATAACAAAGAACTTACAGACGTGACATAAACAGTATAGCGAAAATAATTAAAAATATGATGTACTGTGATGAGGAAGTAGGAGGGTTCAAGCAGGAAGATCCACCATTGACCAACTGTTTATTATGAAACAACTCCAACAGAATACATATGAACACAATCTAAAGAAAGTAAACCTAGTCATTAACTATGCAGGAAATAGAAAGTACGCGATAGAAAATATAGAACAAACTGAACGTTGACATGTAAAGGAGAGGAAGAGAAAGAAATAGGGGAAAAGGATAGCAGAAGGAACGTTGACAACAATTTTAAAGGCGTAAATAAAATACAGAGCATCAAAACAAAAGTGTGCAAGACAGTAATACGACGAAAAATGTAAAATTTAGTGGTGGATTAAAGTGATTGGAGAATTTACAAGGAGGACGAATAGAGAAATAGAAGAGATGTTCGAAAAACCACATATTGCTCAAGTAGTGAGAATACAAAGAGCTAGATCGCTGGTTACAAGGTTTCGGCGATAGATGGGTTAATGGAATTTTAGAACGACGACCCAGAAAGAGATGATTGGAGGAAGTTAAGAAAGATCTGTCAGGGATTGGAAAAAATATGCAAAAGACTGGAGATAATGGCAAACTTGTTATAATTGTGGCTTTATCTTTCAATTTGGGTCAATCAGAGTCGAGAATTCGCAGCGAAATGTGTTATGGTATAAAGATGACGAACTTTGTCGGTTTGTTTTATTATTCGAATACACAGCGGCTCACGTCTTTTTGTGTACAAGCAGAAATGTAAACTGTCAATTAATCAAAAATCAAAGCAAAACTGTCAAAGTTCTACCAATAATAACTTCATTGAACTCTCGTTGGTATCGGCTTACATTTGTAGTTTTTGTATTAAGCTGTCCGGTCTGACAAACATGGTCATTTTTGTTTGTATTAAATTTATAGTTTCGAAAAATCTTATATCGATTTTTAATTTTATTTATTTATCATTATTTTCACTTTATCGACAACATCGCTTTAGCCTTTTAGTGCGATTGCTAACGTTCTAAATTTTATGACAACTTTCAGCAGCGTATACTACTTACTTTAAGACGTCATTTAGAATTGACAGAGTGTAGTAATGCCTTTTAAACACTCACTGAAAGCTTTCACTTCAGTTATTTATTGACCTTGCCATTAAGTACGACGAAGTCATCATGTTTTCAAGTCCACCCTTGTGCCTTTTTATTTTATTTAAACCAATGTTATTTTTTTGGATTGCACCCACGCGAATGATAAATTGGTTGTTGCAAACTTCTTCAATATTCACTCTGCATGAAACTTGGTAAATCTGAAACTTTCTTCACATTACTTTTATTCATCAGACTCTCATTCACAACTGCAATCATTACGAAGTTTAAAAGGGGGATATTATTCGAACATGCAACCTTTGGATTACTAGCTTAGCACATATCATGGTAAATAATCCGTTTGTAATCATCACGAGAGACTTTAAAGCGAAAATACAGATATCGTAAAATTTTATCGCGAGCGATTCGCTTTAAAACTATCGCAATGCGTCGTGGAGATGAAAAAGATAGCAGAAAACTAAAAAGATTACTTATGACTGACAAACACAAAAGAATGAGTTGATGCAGTCAACATTCATATAATCATGTCACGTTGCCAGTCTCGGAGAATGTACAGTCGCCCGCGCGACTCGCAGGGCCGCCCAAAGCAATTCACGACCAGGCCACGTCTGGCCGACAGCGTTAATGTCGAGGGTGCACGGAAGCAGCTGTCGCTCGAAAAGCATTTAAAGTACGCAAAAGGTCGTGCAGCTTGTGGGGCGGCAGGTGATGCTACAATCCGGTTTAGGGGCATAGGGGCAACATGTGGCGATGGAATGCCAGTTTTCTCGAGCCGCTCCGCCGGGGCAACCACCGAGCAAGCAGACAGGTGAATTTCGCGCGTTACACAATCAAATTCGGGTGCAGCTCAGCGCCGACGAACGCGCGCCATGTTATTATTACCATTTGCATACGCGGCTAATTGTTATTCGATAAATACGCGGCGCTCGCTTCGGATGTAAATACGACTCACCTTCAGGCGACCTCTAAAAATTCAATTAACGCTGGCATCCGCTTTGTGGCACAATTCGGGCGATTTCGTTGCATGGGATCGACAGCTGTTTTTTTTCCTACGCCATCGATTTCTAACTCATTTTTAATCAATAAGGAAATAATCCTTATCAATCGTCACCGCGTTCGCGTTAAAAAAAAACTTATCGTAAAATTCATGAAATTTCAATTAGCAACGCGATATAAATAAACACAACGCGTACATTTTTAACCGATTGCGCAAGTTGTCACCTTGTAACATTTACATCAGCCAACGATCGCGTCGTGCTTCCGCATTTTCGCTGAAATTCAAAAACGTTCTTGGGGTCGATTTCAGTGGGACAAGTGGCGAGAGAATTACGGCGGGTCTGCATCGGATAGAAACTAGGGGCGTTCGTTCTTGTTACCTGCAGCCGAGCGTAAAAGAGAACAGTGCGTGTTCCGAGAATCACCGCCGTCCCTTTCGGATTAATGCGTCCAGCTGTTGGAATTTGATAGATGATAACGTTTCCTTTGTGAGAGATACACTTGAACGAAGCGGGCTCACAGACGTTTCTAAATAACAATTTAGTATGGACGTTAAGTGGCGAGTAATCAAAAAAAAAGCGAAAATTAAATAAAGTTATGCAAATATTTAGATGGCATTGGACGAGTTCTCGGTAGAGAGAGAAAGAGAGATACTGGAAAACGAGCGAGATCGCACGTTTAATTATTTCTGAGAATAAGTTGGTGATTTGTATCACGTTGTGAAATTTCATGTTAGAATTTTAAACATAACAATTTGCTTTATCACTTATTTTATTTTTAAATGTATGTGTTGTTTACGTTTTTCATTCTCCGAGTTTAGATCATGTGAATGATCGAGACGACTTCGTCGTTGTTATGCACAGAACTAATTCATTGGGTTTGAGCAATTTTTGAACGGTTATAGTACATGAATATTAAATGAAATCGAAAATAGGCATAAAATTAGTTACGTAATTTAAAACAAACACAACTCAACCTAATCGCACCCATTCCACTGGTGACACAAAATACGTAGTTTCCAAACTCGAATTAATCCGAATTTGTCAGTAAAACTCGTCCCAGTCTAAACGTGAATATCCAACAATTAATCAAACCAAACCAAACCAAACCAAACCCAACCCAACTCAAGCCAAATCAACCCAATTAATTCCGCTGGTGACACAAAATTCGTAGTTTTCTCAACTCGAATTAGTCAGAGTTTTTTAGCAAAATTCATTGCAGTCTGACTTTTGTCTAAACATGAATCCATCAATGAAATTAATCCATTAATGAAATGAAGCCGTCAATGAAATGAATACATCAAGAGATTTTCAGACAAACTCTTTCCAGTCTGAATTTTGTCTAAACGTTAATATCCAACAATGAATGAAACCCAACCCAAGTCAACCTAATCGCATCCATCCATTTAGTGACACAAAATCCTTAGTTTTCGCAACTCGAATTAGTCAGAGATTTTCAGCAAAATTAATTCCAGTCTGACTTTTGTCTAAACATAAATATCCAGCAATCAATCAAACTCAACCCAACTAAAGTCAACTTAATCGCATCGCATCCATGAATTAAACCCAACCCAACCCAACTCAACCTAATCGCATCCATCCAATTAGTGACTCAAAATCCTTATGCTTACTAACTCGAATTAGACAGAGCTTTTCAGCAAAATTCATTCCAGTGTGACTTTTACCTAAACATGAATATCAAGCAATGAATCACACTCAACCCAACCCGACTCAACCTAATCGCATCCATCTCACTGACGACTCCTTTGGACAGGGGGTGTGGATCTCATAGAATTACCAGATAATTTGTTACGATTTAAAACGTTGCAGGGAACGCTGTAAAAATTCGCGTACATTAAACGTACTTGTGCAACAATTAAAGACAGAGCTTAAACGAAACGAAAAAACGGAACACGATGAACTAGATCACATGTAAGATTACCATTGATTGACCATTTTCGATAATTTAGTGTGAAAAATTGTAGCAACATTTCTGTGATGTAATAAATTGAAATTAGCAATGTAACTTAATAAAGCAATTCCTCTGCCAGTCCTGGTAAGTTGACATGGAAAACTCTTATTAATATTTCTTCATATTTTAAATTATTTAGTTGTTTAAAAAAATATTGTTTAAGACGAGTAAGGAATAAGCAGAGGAATTGCTTTATTAAGTTGTTCGTCCAAACGTTCAGGTTATTTATTTAAAAAATGTTTAATAAGCAGTAACTCGTAAGTTACTTGTTTCATTATTATAGCTAACAAGTGCAAAAGTTGTTATTTATTTGAGTATTCTAGACGTGTAAAGGTTGAGGACATTTGTTTAAGAAATTATTGTTTATAACGTGTTGCGTGTCTGTTGATTCTTTTTGACAATTCATAAAGTGTTCACGTCGTGCAAAACGTTGAGGGTTTTGTTTATGACAGTTTTTAAGACAAGCAACATTTAAATTATTATTAAATTATTAGTTGTGATTCTTCTCGACGTGCAAACATCGATGATATTGGTTTAAGCTATTATTCGTGGAGACGTGTAAACGTCAATAATATTTGCTTAAGTTATTATTGTTCCAAACGTCCAAATGAATTTATTTGAAAGAAAAATATTGTTTAAGAGCAGCAACGTTCCTAGTTTATATAAATTATAATATAATTATTTTTACAGCCGTCTAATCGTCGGTGGTATTTGTTTAAATTATATTGTTAACGACGTTCAGATTATTTGTTTAAAAAATATATTGTTTAAAGTTTGGGGTTACTTGGTCGAGTTGTTCAAAGCATGTAAACGTCGAGGTTATTTATTTAAGAAAATATTGTTTAAGACATGTATGGTGAAGTGTTAAGCCCAACTTAAATTGGTCAGAGTTTTTCAGGCAATCGAATCTTTAGGATAATTGTGAAATTATTTAGTTTACAATAATACCAGTCTCAATAAATCTTTAAATTATCGTTGCTTCAATTGTATTAGAGTTTGATTTTGTTGAAGTTCCAAGTTTCAGATATAGGGCAATATTATTAAATTAAAAAAAAAATGAGATACAAAGGAGTAAAAATAGAAAAGAATAGAGTGGGCACGGTGGAAAGAGTATTTTGAAATAAATACAAATCTCCAACTTAAGCCCAATAAAATTAGGCCTCGAGGATGACTTCGAATTATCGCTTATCAGATAAATGTTACTTGGGTTGACATCAACGAAGTAACGTTTCTTGTATGAGTCAAATTTAGTTTAACTGAAACTGTAACTCAACCCAACCCAAAGGTTTAAGAAAATTGTACCCAGTTTATTGGAGAGATTTGTATTAACTTGCACTGAAATTAAATAGGGTAAAATTAACCCAATTTGGCCCCAATATCTCGTACAAACAAAGTATGTTTAATAAATATTTTTAGGAACAAAATTGTTGTTTTAATATTATTTACATATCCACTATCCATATGAAGTGATACAAATACAAATCTCCAATTCGGCGTTTCGATAAACTTGGCAAAAATATCCCAAGACTCAATTTCTTTTGGGTTTAGTTGGGTTGGGTTGGGTCGGGTTGGGTTGGGATGGGATGAATTGGGTTGGGACGTGTAGCAATTTCCTTTAGCATGCATTGTTGAGCGAAGTAAATTATGTTGAATGGTCGATTTTTCGGAGATAACACAAACGTCTTTTTTTATTTTATTGAAAATTAAATTTTTTGATTAATAGTAAAATTATTCAATTAACAATAATATCAGTCCAAACTGACAGATCTTTAAATTACAATTGCTTCAATTGTCTTTGGGTTTGATTTTGTGGGACTGGGCACAGGCGATAAAATGAAAGTTCCAACCCACATGTGATTCATACCTGAACCCAACCCAAAGGAATTATTTCTAGTTTACAGCGAAATTAGTTTAATTCGTCCAAATCTACATAAACATGACCAACACCACCACCAATGATGCAATGGTTTTGTTCGTTTAAAGCTGGTTGTATGGAACATTTCAACTTTCGATTCAAAAATTATTATCATTAATGATGTGACAAGAATTTTTGGGATAACCAGATGAGATGCTATCACTGCGCAGAGCCCTAGAGTAAAGATTTTGAAGGTTTTAATAAGAGTTGAATATAACAACGAAATAACAAATATAGAAATAAAGATTATAAAAAGAAAAAAAATGAGATATAAAGGAGCAGAAATTGAAGAGAAAGGAATTGGTAGGATAGTGGCCAGATATCTTGAGGCGGTGGAAAAATTATTTTGAAATAAATACAAATCACCAATTTAAGCGCAATAAAATTAGGCCTTAATGATGACTTCATAATTTCGGTGGTTTTTTCAGTTTTCTTGTTCTGACGAACACTTTGCTTATTGATTTGACCACGACGCGATGGACCACTTGAAAATGGCAAATGCCGAAACGCGTCGTGGTCAAACCAATAAACAAAGTGTTCGTCAGAACAAGGAAACTGAAAAAAACACCGAAATTATACAGACGGAACAAGGACCCACCAAAGCAATCAAATGACTTCATAACATCGTTCACCAGATAAATGTTACTTAGACAGTCACTTGGATTTGGGTTGGGTTGGGTTGACATGAATGAAGTAAAGTATGTGGTGTGAGCCAAATTTAACGTAACTGAAATCGCAACCCAACCCAACTCAACCCAACCCAACCCAACCCAACCCAAAGGCTTATGAAAAATCTGTCTAGTTTATTGGAGATTTATATTAACTTCCACTGAAATTAAACAGAGTTTACAACAGGGTGACATTAATCCAATTTGGCCTCAACATCTTGGACAAACAAAGAAGGTTATATTTTTTAGGGCCAAAACTAAGAGAAAAACTTGGCCAGAAGTACAGTCATCGTTGTTTTATTGCATTAATATTATTTACACATCCACTATTCATATGAATGAAGTGATACAAATACAAATTTCCAATTGGTTTTCCGATAAACTTGATAAAAATATAATTCCTTTTGCACTTTCTTTGCATCGTCGTAAATCACTTTTATTTTAAATTGTGCCTACATTCCTTAACATCAAAGCTCGTGAATCGAGATTGTCCTTATCAGGTTGTATTGCATGTAATATTGGTACAGCAACACCAGCTGCCATCTTGATTTATACCTCAATTTATGAAAAATGTCTTAATACAATGCTAATTGCGTTTTTCCATTAGCATAGCTATCGTTTGACAATTTTTTGGTAACGTCGTAAATTCGTCGTCATTTTTTATTAACTCAACTTGGCAATTATCGTTTTTGCATTGTTTAAATTTTGTTAGTTTACGTATCCTGTAATTTTATCTTATTTTAACACTTTTGATCATTGTAATTAATTCTTTCTGCGTATTATTTGCGTGCAATGTTGTTGTTCATCAAATGTTAACAAAACAATTTAAAATTTGTGACGAACTGTCTTAGTCTAACCCGACGATTTAAAACCATTACGTTGAGAACAAATTTCAGCCCCTGTATTAAATGATCCTAGCTGTTTTGTCCTACAGGACTCATCAGATCTCCAACGATACATCCACTGAGGGTGTACGTAGTCATGCAAACATTACCCCAGTAAATAATTCATAGCCATCGTGCCCTTACAAGTCTCTACAGTACCGAGTTAGTCGGTCAAAGCAGATCTCTGTAATTAAATATCAGCACAAGTGTGGGTGTATTGACGTCTAGTTGGCATCAGTATTCTCAAAGAAACTTTTCGCACTGTTGTAAAAATTCATAAATTAAATAAAATTTGAAAAAGTTGTTTCGACGAAACAATTTTTCAAAGCCAACGTAAGGCTGTGGATTGGATTCATCTGAGAATATGTGGCTTGTGGTGCATTAATTAATTTTGATGAATTTGTCGCTCAAACACAACCCCTTAGAATAATTGCACCAACTTTATTTATCTGAAGGACATTGGTAACCGAATCAAGCCAAGGTCGCCTCATTTATGCGAAAAATTCCACAAACAACTAATCTACGACACTTTTTCGCTTTCGATTAAAATCAATAAAAACGACTCGATAAATTTTATCGCGTCGAGTGCGCCATTATGAGCGGTTCCAGCTAAACGCGTGACGTAAACAATCGGTGACTCGACGCTTTCTAATTAATCGAAAAATCACCACGGGCCGTGTTTACAAAACGGTCAAATTCCACCTCAAAACATTCCCATCGTCCGAACTATGAATAAAGCCGAGTTCGCGGCGCGACCTCCAAATGACATTCAAGCGACGTTTCCAAATTTAAACAATTTTAATACTTGCGCAAATTAGTTCGCACTCTTTGGAGTATTTTTGCGTGACCTCCGAGTGACATTTACAGTGCGTTTGTTTTTTCGCCCAGATAAACTCCCGAGACGATTTAATGCACAATAAGTACGACAAACTTTTGTGAACTTGACACTAATTTATTAATAAAGAATTTTGTGTACGTATCGCGGCCGTAATCTTTCAGTCGCGCATGATTTATCTCGCCTATTTGAGTCACAATAAATTCGAAAGGATTTAATCTTGAAAATCGAGCAGGTGAATTTTGTAAATCTGTATCGCTGATTAGAGGAACGATGGGCGCAGCAGAATGTGGATAAACACATTGGTGGCAATTCTTTAGGGGAATTAATTGGAGATTACAAAAAAACGCGCGCTTAAATAAAATTCTTAGAAGCAGACACATCAACGCTGGAGAACGTTTTCGATTGAAATTAAACCGGCGGATTAAAAATAAAACGCGCGACGTGACCTTCACGTGACATTCAGTGTTTTATTACAAAATTTAAATTTCAAACATTAAACGCTATAAAATAAAATAATTAATTGGGTCAGTTACATTCCTCACATCACGTGACATAAATTGGTATGGCGCAAAAATATAATTTTTAACCCAAAAATAAAATCTAATATGAGCGATTATTTTCAAGTATTTCTGCCATTAGCAACTTATCTAATTTTGGGAAATTTTTAGACTGTAAACTTTTAAAGATTCGTATCAGACCATGATTTATTACCTTGTTCATTCGTATCTCCAATCTTAGCGATTTTGAATGTTGTCGTCGAGTTGGGTTGGGTTGGTATGAGAATTATGATCTCATGATTTATTATCTTGCTCATACGTCTTGCACAAATACAATTTATGGCGTTTATCAAAGTTTTGATCCAGGTCGAAACAACCTGAACATTCTGAACGGATTTGGAACAATTTAGATCAAAAATAAACAATATCTATAAATTGGTGAACATTGGTGAACCCAACCCAACCTTGAGGTGACAAACGACGAAAGTTGAAGAAAAAAAATGCTCCACACAAAGACTATAATAAATAAACTCAAAAGTGAATGTACAGTAAGTTATTATTTAAAGCAAGACGTAAGAATTTTAAAGCATTTGGTAAAGATGCTACAGCTGTATAGTACTATAGTGTTCAATATTTAAAAAAACAGAATTACAGAAGCTCAAAAGAGGTATCTGGGAAAAGCTGTTGAATTAGATCGTAGCAAGACAGGAGCAAGCAAAAGAAACAATTGGTGTTGTAGTATACCAATCGTTTATCAAAATGCTTAGACTGTCAAATATAAAATGTGTCATTTTATTACGAAAGTGCCAACAAATTAAAAATAAATATGTTGATAGCCTTTTGAGGATAAGAATCTTAGACAAAGGAAATCATCTGGAAGAGATGTTGTCATATATGTTAATCACAAAAGCATAAATGTGATGTTTAAGAACAACTGTGGGGACATCAAGAAGTTATGCACTCAGCAACAACGGAAGCAGCTGGAGGTGGTACTACTAGTCGGGATAGTACAGAGAACCAAAACCAAGAAGAAGGAAATGTGAACAGAAAGAAGAATTAAACCAGATTAACTTGAAGGATTGACGAAATGGATTTCCCGAGATGAATCAATTATCGCACCTTATGGTTATGGGTTGATATGGGTGTGGAGAAAGTAAATAGATGGGAGCTGAATACTGAAGAAAAAAGACTATAAAATAATATCGACATTATCTTCGCATGCCCCACTTGGTTTTGAATTCACTGATGAACCAAGAGCTCTCGTATTAAAATAAATAATTATTGGCAAATTCGTTGGCAGTTCTACGATTTTTTTAGAAGCGGCGTGGTTAGGCTGAAACTAGACAAGGTGCCAAAAACGACGAAAGAAATGCAACGAGAATTCAAAAGATAAGATGACAGAAATAAGCGTAGAGGAAGCAGATAACTTGACGCTAGATCGGATGTAAAGGTGTCTGGATGCCTTAGGCTAATGCGTTGGGTTAGGTTGATGTGGGTGGAGAATTGAACGAAAATGATAAAAATGATAAAATCAAATCGATTAAATCTCATGACCCACTTGGCTGTGAATTCTCGACTCTGATTGGTCGAAATTTTAATTTTAATTTTAACGACACGATTAAAAGTTTAAAATTTTAACTAAACCCAAAATTTAAGAAAAACGTATAATTGTAAATATAATTGATCTATTGAGGTTGTTGCAAAAACCTTGACTAATTTTACACCTTAATTAATTTGAAAATTTCAATTGCTGGACAAAGTTCTATTTTTTTAAATTTTGCTTGTTTAAAGAAAAATACTTCGTTTAATGTTTAACTCAACCAAAACTGTAGCTGTGCAACTGATGATATACTTGGGGGCCTATGTATATCCGAGGTGCAGTTTGGTTTCAAGCTCATCGAGTTGTTGTTGGACTTTTGATCTCATTGATCATGATCGGTTATTTTATAAGCTGAGAACAATGGGTATATTTTGAAGTGCAGTGTAGGAAGATCCAAGTGAAAGTCTACATTCAAAAGAGTTAAGAAAAGTGTACCATCAGGTAGCATTGTGAGACCAATTTTGCTTCTCGCGTACACAGCTGTGTTACCTAAAGTAGTTCTGCTTTGCGATGAACATTTTTATGCTGATATACAATTAATTAAACGATATACAACCCAGCCCAACCCAACCCAACAGAACATTCATTAAGGTCATTTAATTGGGTCGGGTTGGGTTGAACTGGGTTGGGTTGAGTTGGGTTGGGTTAGGCTGATACACAATTAATTACCTGATTGGTTGTAACCCAGGCCAACCCAACCCAACATAACACAAATTTAGCTGTCAATGTACATGACCTCAAAATAAAAAAAGTCAAAAAAATCATTAACAATGGAAGACAGAAGAAGATAACACTTAAGGGTAAGCTGTTGAATATTTAAATGGGTTGGGTTGCGTTGGATTTGGTTGGTAGTATCGGGAACTAATGAATTTTACCTACTTGATGTTGAACTGTATGTGTGATCTTTAAAAACCTAACCTAAATAATTTTTATGCAAAATTAGTCGCAACTCATAATTACCACACCTTGTCACTAATTTCACATCGAACGACTGTGGTACACATATCACGCTCTGCTGCATATAACAAAGACTACCAAATTCGAACTGCAAACGCACAACAAAATCAAACAAATTTCTAATGCATTATAAATTGTAAAATAAAATTGCAAACTATAGTTACTGTTGCGTTCCTTACAACGAACGTCGTAGCTTAGATATTTGAATAGTGACAAGCTATGCGAAAGGTGAACAAAATGGCGAAATACTATCTCAGGAACGTGTGCCCTGATTACGCAGAAATTTTGCATTGACATACTTGGGGCACGAAGTTTGCATATTTATTAACTTTTTAAAACTTTTTATAACCGTTCGATGTTGAAGTAAAATGCCATCTCAGAAAGGTGTCCTTTCTGAGATAGCACTAGAACTGAAACTTTGCATTGACATAGCTGCATCACAGACTTGGCACATTGAAATAAAAGTTATCATTTTATTATTAACATTATTATATGGTAGAGAAATGGAAGCTGAATATTGACGCACTTTGATGTTAGATCTCGACTCTGATTGGCCTAAATTGGAACATGTCTCCATAATGATACTGTCAATATTTGCATTTTTGTAATGAGGCGAGCAATAGAGACAACAGAGTTATTATACAGATCAAGAACTCGGCATTTTAGGATTATTATTACTTGGGTTTGGTTGGTGTTCTGAACCCAATGGATTTAAAGAACTGGATCGACGACCTGAAAATCTCTGAACTCAATTGATTTCCAGAGCTAGACGACCTGAAATCTGAGTCTGATTGTTTGGAGAAAAAATGATATTGGGGGTAATTTTAACACATTTCTAAATATCGCAGTAAGTAACCATGGAAGATATTGTTTACGGTTACGATTTTGTAAACGACTTATGTTGGGCTGGGTTAAGTGGTGAATTAACCATTTTCAGATAATTTCAAAACAAATTTCGGGCGATGCAAAATTAATGTGTTAGGTATTCCACACAAAAACACCACCACCTAAATGTTTTTACATTGCGGACTAGGGAAGGAAACGAAGCAACCATTGAAGATAATTGGGGAGCATTTCTGATGACAGATACCTAAACAAACAAGAAACGAACGAAGTGACTTAGCACAATTTTGCATCAACGGTAGATAAAATTCCCCGCTGGTCGCCACAATAATGACGCAACGACCTAAGTGCTTTATAGACCTTGGAGTGTAACTCATATAAATGATGTTCCTATTGAAGAACGCAATTGAAGAGATGGACTGGTAAAGATACTTTAGAAGATTCAAACGAAAACTCAAATCAAACTGTAGCAAATTTAGAGGTGGCGGGCCAGGAAACCACAAATACGATTGTTGTTGGAATTTCGATTCAATCATTTCATTCGACGATCTTCAAAAAGAAGCAACCACACAATTTGATAATGTGGTGATTAACAACAAAAGGCAGAATAAAGCCACAATCATTAGTGAGGAAATTGTTAACAGCACAATTGAATCCACTGATTTTAAAGCAATATGCAAAGGTGAAACAGATCGAATCGATTGAAGAAATTAATGACGAAATCACAAAACGAGTCAATGAAGAACTAGAAGTAATTCTACAACTCAGGTGAATTTTCTTACCTAAAAATAAAGTTCCAATTAAATTAAACAGACACCTTTTTTCTCACAATTGATGATGACGTGGCGGTTACCTACAAAGAAATGCCAATTTCTTCGATATTCATTGGTGGAACATGGATTAAGAAGACGAAGTCAAGCAGATCAGTTTAAACTGAAATAATAGCAAATGAAGAAAGCTCGTTTGAATAAACGAAGAAGATTACAACACGTTGCCAAAGGAAAAGGAAAACTCCTTCAAATCATTTGTCTTAATGATGCATATTAACCATTAATATTATATTGTGGAATAATTAATGGAGATGGGAGTTGAATATTGATCTAATTGGTTGTAAAGTCTCGACTCTGATTGGCCAAAATGGAACTCGACATTTTTGGATTACTATAAGTTGGATGAAGGTTGGTGTGAAGAATCGAGTTCCAAAGGTAGATCGAGGGCCCAAAATCTCAGGTTGATATTTTAGAGAAAGAATTATGAATAATTTATTTCGATAAATCAGATTTCATAGTTACTAACATAGAATACATCGTGCACATGATTACGTTAGGCTGGTTGGGTTGGGTTGGGTTGATGGCATTGAAATTCCATTGCTCAGTTCAATTACAAAACACCTATTCACCCATCTAAAGCCACCCATCAACTATCTTTTGGAACTCATGATGAAATAGACTGGGCGAATTTTTTCGTACAATCCTTCGGGTCATTGGTCCACTTGGCTTACCACCAAAAATTCTGTTACGGCGGATAAGATTTCGTATACAAAATCACCTTGTGAATTTGGTTCGGATCCAATGGGAAAAGTTATAGTTGCACGATTCCAGTTATTCGAACCGACCAACTTCGCTCCGATCCCACGTTAAGTTTCCCAACGCATTCTTGTGAAATTTCAATTTCGCGTCAAAAATACGTTGGCACGTACAACATAAACATTACTTCGCAGTGCACAAGTATGCAAATTAGTGTGTTTTGTCTCCTCGACGCTTTATAAATATAAAACACGAGTTGACCTACAATTCGCGCAATTTTGTTGCAAGTGAAATATGACGTTACGTTCGTCGGTTTAATGTCACATCATTTGATCACTGCTAGTCCAGTTAAATGGTAAAAAAGTTTAATTTGGGTATTTGACCTTCAATGACATTCAATTGTTTCGAAAAGAAAAAAGGGATCGATTCTGGGACGTGCACAGGAGCGCTTATTCGTTATATAATAGTTCGATGGAATCATAAATTTCCCTTATGGCCGTAGACATCCACGTAACTGCTCAATAAATAACGTCGGCCTGCAATGCAATCGAATCGCGCGCTATCTGGCGGGCGACCCACGCAGCTCTCGCCGGGGCACTTTACGACGTCGGGCGGGCCGCGCCGGCTGCAGCAGCGCGCAAGTTCAACTCGATGGGAAACCGACCGACTCACCCCGAGTAAACACCATTAGTAGAAAGTTCGCGACTCCGAAACTAGATTAGAAGCCAATGACAGCGGCGCAAAGTTTGCGTTGCGTGTTCGCCGTAATAACCATTCGGCCGAACCGCAAATTACTTTTCTTATACGGAATACATTACCATACCAGTTTAGCTCGTTCATTAAATCCACCATGGGAATTCAAGTTTTTGCGCTTTCGAACGTTTCTTTATTCCAGATATTTTACCGAGAATGTTATTCGCGGACTCGCTTAACGACCGGACGGCATGAAAACAGCGTTTTTCCGCGAAGCGATCGACGCGCGTATGCGAGCCGATGTTTGGTCAAAAAATACGCAAATTCCTGGGGATCCTTGCCGGTCGGTACGTAAACAGTAGTTCGAAAGTTTACGGCTTAACCCTAATCCGGAGGGCGACCCGAGCACCGGGCAAGTTGCCAGGCCTGGTGCGGCCCACACGCTGAGTCCGTCTCGCTTCCTCTCGCTCTTTCCAATGCCCTTGTGTGCAACGTGTGGGTCGCAACACGCCAACATAAATATAACTGACAGATACTCTCCAGCCAACACAACATTCCTGTACTTGTATATGATTTGCGCCGTGTGTGTATTTACTCAACGCTTTAGACGTTTAGATCGACCGATGATAATCGTCCGCACAGGGACGGACTGAACATTAGATGCAATGGGACGCAACTTACATAAATTTCTACCAACGCTATATTTTATGGCAACGAGGGACAACAGCTTTAATAACGTTTATGTTTCATCACTCATCGTTTAAAGAAAAATTAATCAATAATTTTTGTTATTTATTCACATAATCGATTATACAATTTTGGAAAATTTTATTTTACTGACAAGTATTATTCATTACTAGTTGTAATTTACAATTTTATTTTATTTATAATTGCATTCACTTTTGTTAGCGTCTACGATCAATCTAACCCAACCCAACCCAACCCAACTCAACTCAACTCAACTCAACTCAACCTGATCCAATCAAACCAACCCGGTATAAAAAATAGGCAAGTAGACAATAAAAACTAGATGTAAATAATGAAAGACCATGAGTCTAAATTAACTTGAATACAAGGTTGGAATCAACCAAATCAACTAAGTTGCAAATTGAGGCTAATGAACTAAAAACCAGGTGCAAACAAAGTAAAACTATGCATGTAAACGACAATACATGGGAAGTTGTAATAGGAGTCGCTGCCTCAGTAGCAACTTTTGTATCCAACTAAAAAGAAATAAAGCTCACCTAACTTACCCACCTTCAACTGCGCCGACAAGTGAGGCTAATAGACTAAAAATTAGGTGCAAAGAAAGTGAAACAATGCACATAAACGACAATACATCCAAAGTTGTATGCCACGTCAATGGCAAAACAACAAAATTTTATATCCAAATAAAAAGAACTAAAGCTTAGAGGTATCCCAGCCCAACTGGGCCGAAAAACTAGGTGGAAATAAATAGACAAATGATCTAAGCTACAGAACGTACAAAGGTGTAATAAAATTCAACCAACCCAACCCAACCCAACTCAACCCAACCCAACCAAACCAACTCGGTACAAACAACGAAAGACCACGAGTCTAAATTAACTTGAACCAAAGATTTGAATCAACCAAATCAAATAAGTTGAAACCTGAGGTTAATGGACTACAAGCTAGGTGGAAGCAAAGCACGTACACTACAATACATCCAACGTTGCAAAAGGAGTCGTTGCGTCAGTAACAAAAGTTTTATGTCCAAGAACTAAAGCTCAGAGGCATCCCAATCCAATCCAACCCAACTGGGCCGAAAGTGACTCCAATGCAATAAAAACTAGGCAAACAAATAGATAAATCATCTAAACTACAGAGGCACAAAGTTATAATATACTTCACTGCATATGGCGAAAGTCCATAATTGTTATCATTAAAGAGATTCCCTGAACGATTCCAATCCAATTTGGTCAAAAATACCTAACATCTAGCAAACAACCCAAAGTGTTAATAGTAATCCTAGTTCGAATGAAGTGAAAGTCCAGAGTTTTGGACGCAACTTACTGCATAATTACTGCATAATTACTTTATTAATTAATTAAAATGATGGAAACTCTCGTGTCTTCAAAACGTTATTCGTTGCTCCAGGTTGCGAAAGTCAAGAATTGTATAGCTATCTAGAGGGACAAAGTAGGTAAATTACAAAACGTGCAAAGTTTCCGTGGCCAAGTCCATATTAATGTGATGTTATGAAAAAATCAAACTTGATCGAAAAGACCTAGTACACTAAAAACTAGTAGATGAAGAATCAGCAAAAAATTACAAACCAGACAATTTAATAGCATCGTTGTATGTAAATCGAAGTCCAAAACTATGGACGCAGTTAACTAAAATGAAAAATCTATGTTACGTACGCACTTTAAGTTAAAATATGGCTACTACTAATACTAGTCTTCAAATTTTTGCAATATTTAAGAAATATTCATAGCAAGCTGCAAATAGGAGTCGTCCAAGTCACCACGAAACGATAAAGGATACAATTTAATAGGCATCGTAGACAGAACATAGGATCTTCAGAATTATGGACGTAGCTAACTTAAAGCAATAATCTGTGTACGTACTTTAAGTTAAAAGATGACGACTACCACAAGTCTTCAAAATGTTACAATTTATTAAAAAATACTAAAAGCAATTTGTAATAGTCGTTGTTCGAGGGGAAAAGTCCAGAATTATGTAACTAGCTAATTAAAACTAGTGCCAACCCAACTGGGCCAAAAAGCGAGGCGTATAACGAGTTATTCAAGTCTGAAGCAACTCAACCCAATTTGGTCGAAACAACCTAGTGGACTAAAAAGGACTAATCACATAACTATAAAGCACACAATAAAATTGTGACACAATGGACGCAGCTAACTTAAGCAGTGACCTCTATACATACACATGGCGACTACGATACAATGGATTTATAAATTCATTAACTTTTTTGTTATTAATTTATTAAGTTTTATTTACTAAATTATCCTTATCCTCGACATGACACGTCAGAATAGTTTTCCTTTTGCCTTCTTCCTTCACGCATAACCTAGTTATTCTTGGAACCAACCCAACATAATTTTTATCAACACCAACCTCCCCATTTTCTCCGGTTTACATATTCATCCTATTTGTGTTTAATTCCCAAAATCAATCCAACCGAACCCAACGTAATCTTTATCAACACGAACCTCGACACTTGTCTCCATTTCTTCACTACCATTATTTTTTAGTCGTATCTTGTAATGTCGTCGTTGAATTGTTTCAGTGTTTGTTAAAAATCAATCTATTGTTGGGTTGGGTTGAAGGGGGGGGGGAGTTAAATTGATTGATTACAATTGTTTGATATTTTTTGAATCAACAAACAGTAACATCTACAGGATTAGGGATAGTTATTCCACTTGTTCTTATTATTTGTTGAGATTTTTTTATTTTAGTGAGTTGACTTATTTCAATGAATTAATTCAAGGATTCGCTCATTTTTAAAAATGCTATTATTGTCAGGTACACTTCGTACACGAAAGCTGGGAAACTTTGATTGGATCTGGAAAATGTTCTGGCTGTCATTGCAGCATGATTAAGAACAAGATTTCATTGAATTAAAGTAAATATATATGCTAAAAGTTTTCTTTAAATATATTCCAACTCATGGTTACGGTATCATGGTGTTTTTCTCCTCTCTGACGTTGGTGTAATTTTTTTTGTATTTTGCATTTTTACATTCGCATTGGTTACAACTATTACTGTTGAATGTATCCATTTTTGTTTATACTTTTGACATGACATTTTGATCTCATTCCCTGATTGCTCTAGTTTAAATTTTCCTGACGGTGACGCTTATTTTCTTCCCACATTTGTCTCTTACTTTCAATCGATTCAGGGGTTTTCCATTTAATTGTTTTCCTTGCTTGTTCACTTTGTTATTTTCATGTTTTCTTCTTTTATTTGCTTCTGTGTTGGTTTTATATTTTATTTTTTGTTTCTATTTATAAATTTCGTTTATATATATATTTTTATCGCTGATTTTTTATTTTCCTATTATTTATGTTTATGTTTTGCTTTGTCCCCTGCTTTAATTTCCTTATTACATGTCATTACAATGGAATGAATAGTAATTAAATAGGTTGATATCTGCTAGAAGAACAACGCTTAGATTCTTGGACGATCGTCCTGCTCTTATTATTAACTCGTCGTCCAGAAATGTTAAACTAGCATATCGAACGTAATTGTTACAAAGTTTGTGTAATTTACCGCTCGTGTAGCACATGTCCAACCCAACTTAAGACTTTTTAACATATTTATAATAGTGTACTTACCGTACACAGCGCCGTCCTACGATTTAACGCCATTTAAAATCAAATTTTATGCAACTATTCGATGAAATTCGCATCGCATGATAAACGCAGTTAACTTGCGCCGGACCTGGGTGGGCGATCGCATCGACCCGTCGTAAGAAACGGATGCGCCTGTGGGTTTATCGTCGCCGCCGTTCGTAGGAAGCGGTCGAACGTGTATCGGAAGCCGGCGTTTTCGATAAAAATCGCTATCAACGCGCGCGCGCCCCGCTCATACAATCGCGCGGCAGCTGCGAAACGCGAAAAAAAAACTGGAACGAAATGACGTCCGACGTCGGTTAGGCAAATGGGAAAACGCGATGCCCGTGCGGTTCTCCTCTTTAAATAAACCGAAGCGTCGACGTTCGTTTTGCAATAGCCGACCAGGCCGCGGCGATAAATAAACGAGTAACAATAGGAGTTTCCTGTATCGCGTTCGGCCGATCCTGGCGCGAGTCCAAGCGCTCTATATTTATCGAGTATCAACAACCTATTTGTGAATTTGTATTTGTGTGCCTGCGTTGCGGGGTTCGACGATGAATGACAGATGAAAAGTAGGACATGCATTTCGAATGTTTATGCGACGGTGGCATCCGAAATTTGTTTCTAAAAATAGGTCGTTACACATGAAGTTCTAATCCAAGGTGTTTATAAACATTACTCATGAATGTGGAAATGGGATTAATAATTCCTCGATTGATCGTAAATTTCGTTGAACTCTAAAATTAATCCATACTTTATCATCAATGGGTTTAATGTCGGATAATAAACATTGTTATTTTTATTATCATTGTTATTATTAATAACTGAAATAAAATTGGAAGGGACATTCAGAGGCCAATGTGAAAATATCGGAAATAAAAATGCAATATCTATAATAAATTTATCGTATTGTATTATTACGTTCGTGATTTACAAATAACGTACGCTTTCATGTGAGCCAACGTTCGTTAGTTACTTCGAAGAATTCAGTGGAGTAACTTAATTTGTATTAAAGTTTGATTACATTTATTAGTTCTCATGGGAAAATAAGGACATGTTAATAAGGATTTTCAAATTCAAATTATCACATTCAAGTTATAATTTTGAAAGAGATGAACGTAACGACAGATCCCCTTTCCAAAAGATCAGTTAACGTTAACGAAAAAACAAAAATTTCCAAAACTCTAATATCCGGATGGCATCGTTAATTAAATGTAAACTATGAGGAGACTCGAGCGTAACGTGATTGGCGCAAGATAATTTGCATGATTCACAAATTTGCTCCTAATCAGCTTTTGTGATCGTGATTCTACAAAGTCTAGTGAAATCTTATCATTAATTGATTTCGCTTTGTTTTCCTACGATAGGGGGAAATTGAAGATGGAATTTTGTAATTGCATTGTGAGTGGTTTTCGAGTGCCACTGAGTTTCACTTTGAAAAATTCGTCGTTTCTACGAAAGATACGACATCGACGCTTTCGTAAACTCGCATTTTGGTTTATTTTTGTATTAAAAAAAAATCCCAATCTACTAAAATAAAGATAATTATCGTTGATTTGTTCGATGTATATATTTTTTAAAGTGTGTGCTTCATTTGGATTTTTATCGTTTATGTTTTGCTCGATTTGGGTTTTGTTGGATACTTTTGAAATTGAAAAATTATGCATGAGTTGTTTACACTTAAAATAGATATAAAATTATCATCACAACATAAAATAATGTCCAATATAATCAATAAATTTATCACGAGCCCAAAAACATTTTTTTAATAATAAACAAGCGATAAGGAAATTACAAACAATTTTTATTTAGACGCAATGCTAATCTATCTTAATAAAAGCATTTTGCAATATTTTGGCTTATCATTCGAAGCATTTA
This sequence comes from Geotrupes spiniger, assembly GCA_959613385.1. Classification (NCBI taxonomy): domain Eukaryota; kingdom Metazoa; phylum Arthropoda; class Insecta; order Coleoptera; family Geotrupidae; genus Geotrupes; species Geotrupes spiniger. The sequence continues at coordinate 14,423,674 of OY390737.1, forward strand.
CACGCTCGTTGTTTGCCTTTAAGAAAAAAAAAATGTACCGGCAGTCAATGACTACATTGTCGAGCGATAAACATGTTTGCATATTGCGACAGATGTGAATATATTAAACAAAGGTTACAAAAGAGATAAATATTGAACACATAAATCAACATCTGATGTTATATAATCTATATTTAGACAAATACGATAAACGCGAGTAAACAATTCGCCGATAACGTGTATTAAATTATTAATCGTATCTGCGTTCTTACAAAATCATCGCACACACTCACCTATCGATTTTGATTGACGAAAGATTGATAAATGGAATATTTTTTTGATTAATTTAAAATTTAGTTGTTTGCGTTTTTTGGGCGATTAAATATTTATGGAAGGTTTTGCATAGGTTTGTTACGGGCGTCATAGTTGGAATTGCCGCTTCCCACATTGTCCCACAACCCAACCCAAACTGCGAGATGAGGGTCGAAGTCGCCCTGAAACTTCGCCGAGTCTTCAAGGTCGCCTCGAACAAACGGGAGGACCGGGTAACTGTCGCATCGCACCGAATACTTAACCCAGATATGCAAGGAGCATGTGACGCCCCAAGTAATCGATTCCATCGCAGGTATAAGTCGTAATTTGTCGAATACTTGAACATTTAATGATAATGGGCTTAATTGCGTCAGATTGAAAGGGCGATGAAATTTATCTTTAAGGATTTTATGTCCTTTTGTTTAATTGCTCGAAAGGTGAAGTGTTCGCACCTGGCCACTTGCGTTTTTGAATCTACAATTGCTTGTTTACTGTGTCACCATTTGGTCCTTTTTACAATGACACTGACGTCATAATGGCGCAAAAATAAATCAATGGGGTAATACATAAAAAACCCCAATCAATATCTTCGTCTATTTGCAGTTTTTTACATTTTTTTTTTCGATTGTTGTCCAAGTATGAAGCAAACTTTTCGATATTAATTCAATCCAATCCAGACAAACTAAAGCCAAACCAACTCGGAACAATTTAACTTGGAAACCTTATTTTATAATATAACAGTTTTTATGAAGTCAAGAAATGAGTTAACTCAACTCGACCAAATTAACCTTCGAAATCAAATCAATTGTTATTGATGTGATTTCATTATCTATGCACCCAACGTCCCAACCTAATCCAATGGAAATTGGCTCAATAAAAAAATTATGGTTTATGTTCGAGAGAAAGATAAAGTCAAGAAATGTGTGCACGCATTTAATTTACTATTAATGTAGTTTCATTATCGATGCACCCAATCTACGACATCTTATATTTTCATATGTTTTATTTCTTAGACATTTTAGTTCGCAATAATATCTGGTGGGATCGAGCACCTGAAGTAGATCGAACGAAAGATATTTAAAGACGTCAAGGGCAAAATTAAATCAAGAACCAGTGGCATCAAAAGAAAACTAAATTGATTTTGACGTAGAATAAGAATGGACGAGAATAGGTTGGTGAGAAGGGTGATGATGACCATAGTGAAAAAAGAGGAAACAAACGGTTTGGAACAAATTGAAGAAATGAGAAACAACAGGAAAGACAACGAATTGAAATATGAAATAGATTGCGAGGGAGTGGAAGGTTTGGATGAACAGAGCAAAATTGACTCTCAATGACGTCATAAGGAATAGAAGTAACCACGCAATACACGACATTTGCAGATCTTTTATATAATTTTGTTATGTGCTTTGTTTTCTCAAAAATTTTTGACATTTCCAGCAATTGAAATCATAGCTGCCTTTTAATTAAAATTCAATTTACTTATGATTTAGATTTCAGACTAAGGATAACGACCAGCTTGAAAATAAGTTGGGTTGGGTCGGGTTGGGTTGGGTTTGGTTGGGTTGCTTCGGTTAATCTTCCTGAGCGTACTTTGAAAGTTTCATGATGATGGTTATTTTTGACAACCGGAACAAATGGTACGATCAACAAGTAACTATATGTAAGCAGCTATAGCTTTTTTTAAGGTTACTCATAATCTGCTAGTGGACTCACCAATAAAATTTAAACTTTGACGTCTTTCGTGACAGCAGTATCCATTGCCCTGAAATTGGACATACTGGTTCAATTTTTTTGCTGAATACAAAAATATTGCCACAGCTTACAAACCAATGCATTTTTTACAATTGGGTCTGAAAATGGCCACAAAAATTTGTGGCGAAAAATGTTGGCCCAATTTCGTTGTCTCCATAACTTCGTAAATAAATCCAGTATTTACCAGTATTATTAGCTCGCAAGCTCACTTAATGATTCTGCTGTCTGGCTATGAACATATCAAAAAATTGAAAAATCAAATTTGATTTAATTACTGTAAATCAGAAAACTACCACAATTCTTACCAGGCGACTATTTTAATTCAATGATGCAAAGAGAAATGCTTGGCAGATTTTATTGTCATATTTATTTTCAGCAGAAAAAAATATTCGAAATTTTAGAGTTTTAATTACGGAGTTTGTTTCTTAGGTAACAATTGCCGACTACAAGTCAGACCACTATAACAGTTTTCTTACAATTAATGAAATAACTAATTTATACTGATGTGAATTTTTGTCACTTTTCTGAACAATCGATCAAGTGATAGTTATAACTTTGTTGAAAAATATTTTACTAAATGTTGTTACGAAAAATCGTATTTTTTACGAATACAAAGTTTGCATTAAGGTTTCACATGTTGTCCTTTTGTTCTGCGGTCATCCTGGAGCCCCTTCTCCTTCCACAAATAATGCAATAATACAACCTTCTCACCAAATTAATGAACATAGTCAAAGCTCATCATAGCTCAATGCCTATATTATAGAATATATAATCTCTGCCCTTCCCAAACCTACCATCCCTTTTTTTTGTATTCGATAATTCAAATATTTCATTGTTTGCACAAAATTTATCGGACAATAATTTAAATCTCTATTTCTTAGATTTATGGACGATAAAGGTATTTTTGGCAAACCATTCTAAAATCAATATGCCCTCCCCAAAATAAGGCAGTGAACGTGCATTCGTGGTAAAGAGCTTTTTCGAACATGAACAATACATAATCAATTTTTGTATATTCTGCTTCTGTGTTTAGATCAAGGTTTCCTAAGTCAAAATTGTAGGTGCAAATGTATATATAAATCAAAGATTTTCAAGATAACGAAATTTTAAAAAAATACCTTACAGCTGAAGTAACAACTAAACGCAATTTTGGTTAAATTGTGCTTTTGATATTTATATCATGCGCAATTCGTATTGATATATTCTACGAATTATGGAATATGAAATAAATATTACGACTAACATACTAGTACTTTGAGGTACGCAAAATTATTTGCTGACGACTTGACCAATAGAAAATGATGACACATGAAGAAAATTTCTAGAAAAAAATTTTCAATTTTATCATTTGCCCTCCTCGACGTTTGTGGAATCTCTTGCAATAGTGCCATGTCATTTTTGATCATGATTGTTACGCAATTCACCCTATTTTTTCAAATTATTCTTAAGCATGACTCTATAATTGAGTCTTCTGTTCTTTGCTGCTCGACATTATTATGTACTTGTCCATTTGATTATTGATTATTATAGTTTGTCTCTGATTGTCTATCGATTTCCCTTGATTGCCAATTTTATAGTTCGTTCGAGTGATTTTAATTAAAACTTGATGTTCCTGTTGGTTGTCAATAACTTACATTTATATTCATCATCGCGTATGGTGCTTTCTACTTATCGTATCTGATTGTTCATGTGATCGTTCTGTAGGTCAACAATTTCTCACTAGACGTCACTTTTATCCTAATGTCCTTCATAATTCAATTTTGTCATCATCTTTTTAGTTACAAGTTTAATTAGCACAGCCAAAGTAAGGACGATAAATCAGGGAACAATCATCATCGTTTGGTTTACTAATATTATTGGAGGATTATTTTATAGGTAAAAAATGAAAATAAGAGAAAAAAACAAGAGGAATTCAAGTATTATTCTTAGAATAAATAAATTTAAAAACTGCAACTTCGTCTTCTTCTTTATTTTGTTGGTAAATATTCGCACATCATTACTCCCAAAATTGCTCTCCATACTTTCTGCGTTTGTTTCCCAGTATACTACTACTACTGTTTAATTTTGTTATAAATTTGCTGATTTATTTACTTCTCTTACTTCCCTTATTGTTGTATCCCATCCTATTTCAATGTTGTCTCCGTAATAGGAGACAAGTGTTAGGAAATATGGTAACTACCTAATTCCACAAACGCTCATCCTTATATGAATGCTTCTTGCACCTCTTTTACTAAATTGCGATTTCAACATATTTTTGCTCCCAAATTTATAACACTGAGGTTTAATGTCAGAGGATTTTATCCTTTTTATTCTACATACATGAACACAAATTCATTCCTTGACATCAAAAATTGGCTTTTAGGATGAAGGATGGAATATAGCTCGCAGTTAAAGAAAGTTACCACTATTTCATGTCCAATGGTCACCAACATGGTTGCTCATCACTAAACAGTAAATTCCTTCCTCCTGAACAATATTCATGAACGCTTCATAATTGGTGGCGACTTTAATACAACATCATCGACAGCCACCAACTTGTACGTTGCAGTGTCAGGATCCACCTATAATTTCCACTCAGCTGGAAAACCAACGTATTGGCCAACAGATCCATGAAAAATCTTTTGAATATCTTCATTTCCAGAACAATTAATTACACACAATTATCACAAGGAATTGCGTCAAAATTGATGAAGGACTGCAACTATCTGTGATCACTCATCATAATGACGTTTAGTGATTACATTATAATAAAGAAAATGTATTTGCTCTGGCAAGAATTTTAAGTTACAATTCTAAGCTAGTTCAACTTCAACACAAGATTGAAAAATATCCACGAACTGGACAAAGAAACTGAAGGATTTACTGGTGATATTCAAAATGCAATCTGGAATAACACACGTGAAATTAAACGAAAAGCAATCATTCAACAGAAATTCAGGAGCTTGTTACAGAAAAGAGAAGGTTAATAGTCAAATTGGATTGGGTAGAGTTGGGCTATGTTGGTTTTGATTGCCCAATTTACGAAAAATGTTTAAAATATACAACATACTGAAATTGTTGCAACGGTGCGCGGTTCCCTCCAGAAATATTTATCGTACGTGTTAGGGCCGCCGTAGACTAGCGATTAAACAGTCGGCCGATAGTTTAGTCGGATCGGGCTGGAGCGCGCACACTACGCCGACTAAACTATTTAGTTGCATGAGGGCGCGCACACTGACCGATAGTTGCCCGATAGTCGGCGGCTGAATACATCGCGAAGCACAGTTCATGGGCGAAACGTGTTATAATAACTGCACACATCAAATAGAAATGTTATCTAGAAAAGTTATAATATTATATATTATATTAAATAGACGAAAGAAATTAATGAAAAAAAGAATTCGAAAGTTTAACATGTGTTTCATTTAAATTTTAATGATTCTAATTCTATATATTAGTGGACTGAACTTGTACATATGAAGTTTCCATTGATTGTTTCTTTTAAAATGTTTGGCGTTGCAAATGTCTGTAATGATCGTTGCTAATAAATTATTATTATTCAATTGTCTTTTATAAACGACAAATGTACGCACGCGCACTTCTTATCAGACCCGGTCGGCCGACTAAATAGTTGTATAGTGTGCGCTCTCGTATTGAACGCCATGCACTTCAAGCGATCGGCCGATAGTTGGCAGACTTTAAAGTTGGATGGGAATCGTACTGCCCATCAAACTTTTTAATCGACCGATTTAAAATCGCATAGTGTACGCGCTCCCATAAGGCCACGTGTAATTCAGCCACCGACTAAACTATCGGCCGACTGTTTAATCGGTAGTCTACGGAGGCCCTTAGGGCCGCCGTAGACTAGCGATTAAACAGTCGGCCGATAGTTTAGTCGGATCGGGCTGGAGCGCGCACACTACGCCGACTAAACTATTTGGTTGCACGAGGGCGCGCACACTGTCCGATAGTTGCCCGATAGTCGGCGGCTGAATACATCGCGAAGCACAGTTCTTGGGCGAAACGTGTTATAATAACTGCACACATCAAAAAGAAATGTTATCTAGAAAAGTTATAATATTATATATTATATTAAATAGACGAAAGAAATTAATGAAAAAAAGAATTCCAAAGTTTAACATGTGTTTCATTTAAATTTTAATGATTCTAATTCTATATATTAGTTGACTGAACTTGTACATATGAAGTTTCCATTGATTGTTTCTTTTAAAATGTTTGGCGTTGCAAATGTCTGTAATGGTCGTTGCTAATAAATTATTATTATTCAATTGTCTTTTATAAACGACAAATGTACGCGCGCGCACTTCTTATCAGACCCGGTCGGCCGACTAAATAGTTGTATAGTGTGCGCTCTCGTATTGAACGCCATGCACTTCAAGCGATCGGCCGATAGTTGGCAGACTTTAAAGTTGGATGGGAATCGCACTGCCCATCAAACTTTTTAATCGGCCGATTTTAAATCGCATAGTGTACGCGCTCCCATAAGGCCACGTGTAATTCAGCCACCGACTAAACTATCGGCCGACTGTTTAATCGGTAGTCTACGGAGGCCCTTAGGGCTACAAAGAATTTTCAACAGAGGTTTGTCAGTAAATGGTGGATATTTCGAAAGAACATTTCAATCAAAAGTCGTTTGCAATTTCAATATCTTTAACATTTATAAGAAACGCGTTTTCGATAATTTGTACAGTTTTCAGGATATGGAAAAAAATAGAAACGGTGATAAGAGTAAGGGTTTTCTTCCGAAACACATATAAATCTTCAGTTTAACTTTGCATGGAGTTAGCTTCAATAATTTGAGCACTAGAGCACGCACAACCGCACACACATATACACGTTATTCCGAAAATAGTCTGAACAGAATCAGGAAAATTAAGTTCAAAAATGTTCATAACTACTTTCTCACACATAAAGTATAAGAAAATCAATACTCTTTGACGTCTTGGGTTGTTGAGATCAACATTTTTAAATCGTCAAATTAAAAAAAAAATTGTACAACATAGCCTTTAATTGCTTTATTCCCACAATTTTGAAGTTAATTCAGACGATAAAAAATACACAAAATACTAAAATCGTTGGCGACCTTATCTGTTGAATTCATCTACATGGATTTTGCTTCATTTAACTTAATCTGGCTTAAGAGTAACTGTTGATTTTTTTCACTCGATTAGAGTTAAAAAATGGAAACATTATCAAAAATGCACAAAAATTGATTTCAGTTGGGTTGGGTTGGGTTGGGTTGCACATATTTGCTTATTTTATTGATTTTCTCAATTATTATTATTTTTAATTTAGTTTAACTTATTTAATTAACATCCATAGACTTACAAAAAATACTCAAATATTTTATAAAATACAAAAAAACAGTTTCTTTTACTCCATTATTAAAAAATAGATAACAACATCAGCTGAAAATGCGTCGAATTTAGTTGAATTTCGTTTAAGTTGAATTGATATATTGAAATATTGACAAAAATACCAAAATTATCAACGATGCAAAACAATTCGAATTGCCCAAAAAAAGATATTTATGAATTTAATTTATAATCAAAAACATTTCTAAAATCTATAAATATTTTTATAAAAATGACAAATTTGATTTAAAAACGCAAATTTCAATGAAGCCGAAATTATAAATAAATGTAAATTTTTTCAAAAATACAAACTGAAAAATAAAACAGCATTTTTCATATATTTGGTTGGAACATGAAAATGTTAAAATTCAATTCAATAACAATAAAATATAAAAAAATTTAGGTATTAAATGTTTTTTTTTTGTCTTTTATTGTTTGAAATTAATGAATTAGATTTTGACGTTTGATTTGTTGTCATTTGAATATTCTAATTAAAGATATTAAAATATTTCCACATTCTACCCTAATCTGAAAATTTTCTGATCGCACAGTGGGATGTAAAAAGTTAACGATTTTTTCCCCTATGTAAACTGAAATATTTGACATCGTCTTATAATTAATTAATTCTGATCAAGTGACAGAGTCGATTAAGCTGAGATTTTGCAATGCCATAGCTGGAACAATGAAATGAATTCTTGGAAAAAAAAACCACCACAAGCGGACTGCTCATTCTTAAAAACTTAGTTCACCTATTTGACAAACAACAGATACGACAAATTCCGAGGGGTCTTTAATTTAAAATCAATAAACGTAAACAAATCCCCAGAGCAATTCCTACGTAACGTAAAAATTATCACTCGCCGTATCTGGGTTAACTGTACGTTGAAATACAAGCCCGGCGATAAAACTCGACGGCGCTCGGTTTATTTCCTTATCTGATAGTTAATATGCGGCGGATTTACGTGACACACATCAAAGATTATTTCGGTTCCATTACGCAAGACGAATAGCGGATGCGAATGTGGGTCCGCTTAATTTATTATCACGGCGCGAATTACCGCCCTGTTTACGACCGACATAGTTGATACGTTTACGCGGATCGTTCCACATTAAAATCAAATGGAGTGTGCGCGCACCCAAACGTTAAATTGCTTATTTACATTCTTAGAGTTTTTACGACGGATTTAAATTTAAATCATTGTGTTGCTATTAATTACTTCATTTATTGTAGAGATCTCGACGAGTCGATTAATCAGCGAGTCGTAATTGAATGCAAGCGATTTTAAAAATATTTAGCGTTGCGAAGGCCGCGTAGAGGTCGAGACGAGCTTTGACGCCCGATGCGACGATTTCGTCGACACCTGTTTACGCCGGCGAATTACGGCGAAGACGCTATCGTCCATTCGTTATATTCGCCGCTTATTTATCGGCGAGGATGGAAGGATGATGAATGGCGCCTTTTTCCGACGGCACGATAAATCACGCGAAGTTTCCTTTTGTGTGCGCTTTTCGCCGTGGAAGCCCACGTTTCCAGAACTGGGGTAATTAGGGTCGATCGCGCAGCGGAGCTGCGGAAACTGCCGCCGACGCGAATCGATACGCGAAAAGAAATATGAAAGTCTGGCTTCGCGTTCTTCGGAGAATCGGGGTCAGCTCGACGCTGCGCTCTAATGAAAAAGATCGAGCGTTTCGTAAATCGGGCGAGTAAGTTCCGCCGATTGAGCGATAGGCGTTGAGTAATGATTAATAAATCACGACGAATGAATTGGCGCGGTTTGCTTTTTAACGCGAAGCGACAATTTCAAAAAATATGAATATTAATTACAATAGAAGAATTATTATTAGTGATATTTACTAAATATATTATAGACATTAGGGTAATTATAACTGAAACGACTCTATGATGATGCTATATGTTTTAGGTGAAAAATGAAAAACGACATAAAACTCTGTTAAATGTAAAAATTTGCAAATTGTTAAAAAGGCAGAATAATTTATGGAATTTACGAAATTTACGATAAAGGTTATCGACTCAGTTACCTATGATTTAATTTGTCACGTCACGCTAGCACGTCAGCTTTATTGAAGTGGTGGTGAAGGCAGTCTTTAGAATCAGTATATGACTGATAATTGGGAAGAATATTATTTTAGTATTTACAGATTCGTCTGTATTGAAGAAACCCCAGTTTATATAAATTTGGAGAAGATACTGCTTCAGGTATAAAAATAACTATCTTCACCAAGCTCCTTATTTCTCATGGAGCAAGCTTGACATAAAAAGATGGACATCATTGACAAAAAGAATTAAGACATTTTTACCAAAAAAAAATAGGAATATAAACAATTGTAAAGATCGAGAAGGAAATCTCCATAAAAAATTAAAAGAGCAGCAGGTGGACAGAATATTTCGATGAATTGCTGAATTGGAATAGGCAAGCTGAAACTGTTGAAACAGGAAGGAGTGAATGTGAATAACCAAAAAGGAATAGAAACTCCAAATGTGGAAGAAGCACTGAATCAAATGGCAAATTCATATAATTTGGAGGAGAGGAACTGGAAAAGAAAATTGCGAATATCGTAGCTGTCGTATGGATAAGAAGAAATGTCGAAGGAATGGGCAAAAGCTTTGTTGTATCCAATACTTAAGAAAGGAGGTAAGGCAATGTGTTCAAATTACAGAGGTGTGGGATGTAGTCCATAAGTTATTAGCTAAATTTTTAAATAATTGAATGAGAGTTTCGAGTTTTAAGCCTCAGTAGAGGACGTTCGACGATTATTTATACGAAGCAAGGACCAGGAAGTAAGTCAGCAATAACGCCAGGAATTGTGTATTGTATTTCTCGATGTCAAGCACACAATTCGAGGGTCAGAATTGTACCAGGCATTGAGGGACCGCCGCAAAAAGTAAGGCGATTGATGGGCATGACAACAGAAAAAGAAAAAATAAACATCGACTGGTAAACTGGCATAAATTGATCCAGAAATCACGAAATAATACACTGCTTTAACCATTTCACTTTCTAATAATCATATCAATATAAATTTCTCCGACATGGATGTTCAAACGTATCAATCTGCACCGAAAATAATACACTTGGAATGTTTCCAAGTACTGTGCGAAATTCGATTTAAAAGCACGATCTAAAGCACTGTTCTAGCTTCCCGTATCTTTTTCCAATTACCACTCGAAACTTGAAAATAATTGATTCACTTCGAACAAAATTGCGATGCGCTTCGAGTGAAATAATAGTAGTAATAAATATCCTCAAGTACAACAATATTTTCTTGCTCATATTTTTAATAACTGCATTGATCTATAAAGGATGATGTGACGTCACAATAATTTCCTTCGAACCTCGTGTGTTTTAAATGTTAATTAAGATTCGGACATCGATTAGTTTTATCATTGTTTACTGAACTTGTGCACCAATTTCAGCTTAATTGGTGTATGCGTTCCCGAGATAAAATGCCGCTATTTTGTTTCAAGATTGTGGACATTTTGTTATAGTCTATGTGCCGAGTTCGTGTTAGCTATTTCAATACAAAATTTCACTTAATGAAACCTGGAACGGAATGTCGCCACGTTGTTTTCAAGATGGCGGAGATAGATACGAGTTGTGAAAAATAACTTTGTACAAGCGATTCCATTATGTTCCTATTGCTTTAGATTTTTTTTACTTTTCAACTTTTAAACCATTTTGCATTTTTTGCACTTATAGTTTTTGCCATTTTTAAGTATTTTTGAAATAAATTGGTGGCACTGCGTCGCTTCGTTTTATTTTCAAAGACGATTAAAATTTGCAAGCGGTCAGTGTGATCGGACGGAGGCCTTAGTGTGATTTTTTTATTACATGTAAACGACCTAAGCTTTGGATGATCAACCTGAACGCTTTTGACGAAACAGTGTTCAAATAGTACGAAGAGTGTGGAGTGATTTTAGTGTCAAAAAATCGATGAAGAAATTTATGAAAGCAGTGAGCACGATACTGACACTGACGCAAAATATAAATTGAATTTGAATCCTTTACCACATATCTCGCACCTTTTGTCCCCTATTACTTCTCCTCCCTTCCTAGCTGCCTGCTCCTCCTCTTTCCCTCCTTTTTCAAAAAGTACTCTCCACAATCGTCTATTAATATTTCATTCGATTTTTCTTTTCCTTTCCTTCTTTTCCTGAGATAGTCCCAATTTTTTTCTCGATTCTTAGCCTCTGTACTTCCTCCTCATCTCTTTCTTATTTTTGCTCCCCCACAACTCTAGCTGTCTACCCATTTCTACCCAGTACTATTCCCGCGTCTTCCCTCTTTTCAAGCTTCCCTCAACGTCTCCCTCGTCGTTCTTTACCCTACCCCCCGTTCATTTGCGCCGTCTTGTTATTACCAGATCCATAATCCTTGTCATCTCTTCTATTTTCCTTATTTTTCCACAGACCTCTCTACTTAGGCCCTCATTGTATTTTCTTCTCGTTTCTTCATTCCAGATGTCCACTCATACTTCCTCTCTTCCTTTCCTACCTTTCTTCCTTCTTCCGTAATGTTATCGCTAACGGACCACCCTCGACCCTTTTTTACTTGTGATCGCATAATCTGACACTGTCCTCCCATTGAGCCCTACGTATGTGAACTCTTTATCTCCCTTCTACCATCCATTTACTATTGCCCAGTTCTTCTAATCACTCCATCAATATTTTCCTTCTCCGTTCGTTACTTTATCCCTGGACCTACTTCCTTCTCTCAACCTACTCGCCTCCAATCATCCAGCTGCCCTTTCCTCCCTATTTTTGCATTCAGATCACCTTCTAGGAGTACGTTCACCCCTCCTCGCTCTATTATTTCCTCTAATTCCCCTCTCACCTTTTTTATCTGTTGTATACTATACACTGTAAATATTCCCAACTTTTTTCCCTGGTTTATTATCATCCTCCATTTTATATTCACAGTACTATATCTTCCTTCTTCCATCTCTTCACATCTCTCCTTCACCCCTGTGATTATTCCTCCTCGCCCTTCCCCTTATTGTTTCCCTCACAACTGCCTTGCATTCAATTTTGAAATCCCCCGGCATGTTTCCTTTATACCTTCTCCACGACTCCTCAGCTACCCAGGTTTTTATACATATATAGTGGTGTAGATACAGATGGATTTATCGACTTAAAAAATCTCCAAGCCTACACAAATGATTTTAAGATTGGCAGGACTAATTTATAATACAAATCGTAATATAACAGGAATAAAGGATTGTAGGGATTATGACGAAAACAACAAAATCGCAAGACATGTTGTACCTGTGGCCCCAGAATTAAAAAGAAGACTTCCCATCTTTGCTTTGTATGTCACATCAATCTGTCTGGAGTGCAGTGCAAAACTCTGCAAAATTTGCAAAGAAAAAGTGTTGTGAATTTTGTGATTTCAGTATTTTTTTTTTCATTCTATGTATTTACCTCCATTAACATTAAAATTGTTATTTGCGAATTTTATTTCAAAAATATATTTTTTTTTAAATTTATTATATGACCAATGCACCATAATATTAAAAATGGAGGAGTCAAAGTGTTTGTGAATTAAGCACAAAAATAAGAATGGTGACGATGGTTTAATAGACTCGAATTTGGGTGGACATTTTTTTAAAATTTATGAGTATATTTCGATGGCCTCAAGTAAAATAATCGCCTCATAGACTCAAAGTTCACGAAATTCAATTTGTTGTTCCGACGAAGGGGCGTCGAGGTCGCGTCCCCGCCGACGCGAAACGACGCCGCAATTCATCAAACGGGGCGAAACTTCAATTACACCGAAACCCAGCAGTTACGCCGTAAAACAGTAACTGAAATGCACGTATAATCATAACACGCCTCGACAATCTCGCAGTTATGTAAATTTGCCCCCTTTATAATAAAGTTAGACTGCCGCGGGGCTCCTCGCATTCCGGGCACATACACGTTCCTCTGTCCGCATTATACATTCACAATATCCAACGCGGTTTACGGCGGAAACTTCTGCACATAAATTAACGTTCGTTTGTTTGCTTTGCAGAACGACCTTTGCAGCGGCCTCGGGCGTTCTTTTATTATTCGTGTTGGCGTTATGTGGCGCGGGCAAAGGGAACATCGGGAGCAGGTAGTCGGGATGGATGCTGTGGGAGAATCGGGCGAAAACTCAAGGTTCGCTTAATAACAGGCCACGAAAGCGGAGACTGCGCTCGAAATTAATGGCCTGTTACCTTTTTTATTGCGCGACTACCATCATTACTGGAACGGCACAATACCACTCGGGTTAAACGTTCGTTTTGAGAATTTGCGCCTACTGATTATAAATAATGTTGAAAGGAATCAGGCGTAAAGGTTTCAATTTGGCGCACGTTGGCTACAGTCGCTACGTGACGTGGAAAACTTAACGATTCAACGTGGTGTTTAGCTTTTACCAAGCAGATCGCGAAATTACAATTCATGAATAATCTGCATCGATTATTCAAATTATTGTTTCTTTTTAACTGACGTAAGCGTACAATTCATTCACTGAAAGTTTGATGTAACAAGAATTTAATAATAATACGTTCCAAGTTCTATTAAATAAACATGACATATTAAATATTAAACGAAGTATACTCATTTAACCGATTAAAAACGTCGTTGATCATCAACACTACAATACGTTCAATATACAGGTGTACAACAGCGGCGCACTAATACTTATTAATGTGCCCCACGTTGGGTTCGCTAAAAATAATGTATCATCTACCTCCACGTTGGGTTGTCTAAAAATAATTGCAGCAGTTCGAAATACGTGAAACTTTAATGAAATTATGTTGACTCAAAGACACGAAAATATGAGCTTTGGAAAGAAACACATACAGAACTAAACTAAAAAAAAAACATTTGTCAAATAATTATTGGAGACATGATGATTATCTTATTTATTTTTATCATATCATAAACAAGATAACTGTAAACAATTGACGTTTGAAGAAGTGACGTCAAATTTAAAATTTTGAACCAACAGGAAATAATAACATAATAATATGATGGGTTAACACGTCCTCTTCAAATAAGTACATAGAAAATAAATACAATGGAATAAAAGAATTCTTAATTTAATCACAATGCATATTTGTGAAATTTATGACAATTACAAAAAAATCGCTGCTGACTAATATAAGCCAACTCACCCTTAACAATTAATTAATGAATTTGACTTTATTATTTTTCAATGTCTATTTATGTATAGTGATAAGTAGGTTACAAGATTCAATGATTCGTGGCGCGGGGGGGGGGCTATTAGTACATCGTTATTGATATACCAAACGATCCTTAATTGGTCGACCACGGTTGCAATCTTTGAACAGACGATTTTTCAACGCAGACCAAAAAGCACGATAGTGACTCAAAACCAATTAAAAAATATACTTTGAGGTAAACTAATAAAATATAAACAAATATATTTGAGATGATTATACCCATTAAAAATTTTGGGTTAAATAAAACTTCATTTATGGATTATTGATTGATAAAAATTGATATGATCGATTAGTTAAAAAATATATAAATTAATTGTGACGCCAAGAGGGCTTGATACCATCCTCACCGTTGCTCGAAACATCTTCATAAGTCAAAGGCTCATGTCGACTCCACAATCGGAGAGGGGTTGCCGACAACGATGTTAAGGTAATGCGCCACAGAAGCAGGGGGTGGGTCAATTATATTTAGCCAATTCACGAAAGCTCTGACCAATTAGTAACGCTATGTATGCTTTGCATCTTAGTTCTGAATTTTTCGGAAAACGATAACGTAAAGAGGGTCAGAAATAAAACGACTGCTAACATACACCTTGTAACAAGTAATTTTTTGTTTCAAACAACAGCATTTTCTCCTATATTTCAGATTATTTCAATTTTTTTTGTTATTTTTCTATCTACTTTTCCACGTAGGTCCTTTTATTGCCATTTTGTTAATTTAAAAAATGCATATTTGTTTTATTTATCATTATTGTGAGTCCATTTAATTTCTTAATTTGATTAATTTTGTACTTTTTGTTCTATTATGTTTACGCTGAGTATGACATTCAATTCGTTTACTTGGGTGTTTATGTCACCATTCGTATATCTATAGTTTTATGTATTATTCTTGCAATATTCTTTTCAATTGTTTCTTCGGGATTTATGTTGTTTTATAGTTGGTCTTTATTAAGAATAATTATTTGCATTCTATGCTCATCAGCCTTCATTAATTTTTTGTAAGGTTTAGATTCTTGGTTAGTTATTTATTATTTCGTATAATTTGCTGCACAGTTTTTTTTATGATGCAACGTGAATGAAAATTTATTCATTTGTTATGTTCCTTACTCGGTTTTCTGTAGTCTTATTTTTATTTAATTCCATTCAGGCTTTATTTTGTTTGCAATTTCTTTTTTGCTTTAATTTGTACATTTTTTCTGTATATTTAATTAAATTAACTGATCCTTTCCTTTAATTTGTTTATTTTGTATTTGTATTTTCGATTTTATTATTTTTAGATTTATCTTCTCCTTGGTTTCACGAAACCCTTCTTAATTTGTTTATAGTTTCGTGCTTTTTGGAATTTTATAATAACGAACACGATAAACAACATATTTTGCAAAAATCAGCGAGAAAATAGGAAATGTTGTGTCTAGTAATATGAACTTTTTTTCATACAAAATTTTTAATGCTAAAGATAAATTAGACCCACTCAACAAAACCCGGATTTATGTTAACGTTTAGAGATTTTAAAGGCTGTATATGTAGGACAAACTGTTAGAAGTTTCAATATTAGACTTAAAGAACATATAAGATCATTTAGATTAAAAATGCTCATCTCAGATGATTGTGAATTTTGCACAATCCAACTCAATTCAACTCAACCTAATCTAACCTAACCCAACCCAACACAACCCGATCCAACCCAACCAAACCTGTTTATCAAATTATAAAGCAGATAAAATAATGTAATCGGCCCACAGAGAAATCCATTTGGCATCCTGATGCCCCTTAAGAATGATATCATAAAAAGAGCCATTTAACAATTAAAACAGTTTAATAGTTATATTACGTTTTAATTAAGAACAAGGTTTCCCTGAAATCAAGTAATGTGTATGTGGGATAATAAAAGAGTATTAATAAGGTTGTTACATTACGGAAATTTTATTGGGTAGTGATGGCCGGATACTTTGTACAATACGTTTCTAATCAATTTTAAAATTGTATTGGGCGACAAAGAATTTTTGTGTGAGTATTAGCGCTATCTAGACGTCAATACAAATATGATGGGGTGTTGACGTCTATAATAAATACTGTTTGTGACTCATGTTTGCATGAGTTGATGTACCTTCAGTGGCTGTATGACGAGTTCAGAGAGAACGAAGCATCCATCAACTTAATATATTCACTGAAATTTATTTTTATTGTATTGGGTTGGGTTGTATTGTAAATAGACATCACGGTTTGTATAATTTTATCTATTGATACAACAAATTCTTTAAATTGTATTCCATTTCATTTATTTGATCATTAAAGCTTTTTCGAAGGATATGACATGTCAAAAGTATTTACAAACTAATTCTAAATAAACACTGTAAACGCCATAAACAATTAAGAACATTACAACATTAGGTATTCCGTAAAACAATATAAAACATTTTCTGACTAAGTATGATAAGTTCGTCTGCGATTTGAATTTTTGAAACTAAGTTCGCTCTTTATTTTATTATATAACTTTGCTCCTATGTAAGACGGTTTATGAGCAATCTTAGCTGGCTGTAGTTTAATACCAGCAAATTATGAAGAAATGTTGTAGTTGATTGTATATCTATGTTATTTTGTGAAACACATCCCTATTTATAATTTTCCTATTGTCAAATTGATACAGTTTTATCATCATCATCAATATGAGGCTCTACACCAGTTCAACATTTCTCCACAAAACCCGTGGTGATCGAGTTCGGCAGGTTATTAATGAAAAAAAAAAACATCAAAGGTCCCAGCGCAGATTCCTGAGCAACGCCCATTTTCATACATTTTCAATATTTGTGGATATATGAAAATAAGCGAGCACACAGCATGCTTTAATTTAGAGAATTTCCAATTTCCTCGTCCAGAAAACATCAATACTTAAAATTTTATTTTTCAGGAGATATTAAATACAAGTGTTACATGACTTTAACTGGCTTAGCTGTGTTTCGTGGGGATCAAAAAATATGTGACAAGTATCTGGACATCTTTAACTGGATTCTACATATGTTTCAATTTAGTCATTTTATGAAGATTAATTCAATGCTTTAAAATGTTTCAATAGGCACTAATAATAATTAAAAACATCAATGAGTTTTAGAATTCTAAATAAAAATAATGTACTTAATTGAGATATGCTAATTAATACTTGGTTACCATATTGAACAGTCAATGAACGATAACGTCTTTGTGCCTGGTTCAAAAAAGTACCAAACCCAACCCAACCCAACACCCACATAAGTAACTATTAGAAAATATTTCTCATATATTGAATACTTCCTTCATGACTTGTGTCGCTGGTCAGGAAAGAAATATTTGCAAATTTATGGGAAATGTAGTTACCTGGGTGTTGGGTTGGCCATTGCTTGCGCGCATAATTTAAGCACTTTATTTGGCACTTGATCAATTCCGGGTGATGAATTTGCTTCCAAAGATCTAATTGTATCAGCAACGTCACGTTCAGTGGTCGAGAGAAACGTCATCGACTGCATATGTGTTGCACATACAGTGGTATGGCCCTATTTGTCTTATCATTTCCTGAGGTTTTCTACTTGTGGTGAAATGTAATGCAAACTGTGCCCCACATCTTCTAATGCACTATGATATTTGATTTCTTCTTTGATCCCAGTTCCATGTTAACTAAGTTATAGAAGTCTTGTTTTGAACAATGATTTGCCGATACTTCAATATAGATACGAAAGTTTACTTTTCATTTCAATAACGTCCTCAGTAACCCAAAATTTGCGTTTTATGTTTTTTGGGAATGTAATTATAATTGTTTTATATAATATTTGTAACAATAGGAAATAATAGAAAAGCGTCACCCAATGAGAAACCAAATCTATTGAGGTTTGTTTATTGTAAAGTAATGAGTTAAAAACAAAATGTATGCATGCTGAATCGATTATATTATTATAAAATTGAACGTTTTTTCAATTATTAGTAAATTGGAGACTCTAGTTGGCAAATAGATTCAAACAAACTCACCCTTGCCACAAAGTATTTTATAATGTTCACCAAATGTGCATTTCGAAAACTAAATTGTCACTAAAATTTGTCAACTAAATTTCAGTCACTGCGATGATGCAAAACATATATTATTATTAGTAGTTTCGATCACAACATTTCCCTTTACATATTTATGGCATTGTCTCATTTTTTCATTTGATTGAATGAAAATCCCCCCGTTCCCCGCATTTAAAAACCAACTGTGTAAAATCTCCTTTGATTCCCTCCGGTTCCTAAATACCTACATACTTAAGCCGATTTATTCATAACCGGTTCCATGTCGAGCTGTTCAATTTGCGAAACCTCCGGAGATAGTTTTTGTGCAGTTACACGAGATGCGGTCTCAAGTCCCAAACATTCCTCGGATCTCGTTCAATTACTGCCCGACTCGGATGACTCAGCAGCGGCAGGAGGGTCGTCGCCATGGCGACGATTCCCTCTCGCTCGCATCCGCAACCCCCAGACCGAGTTTTACGCTCGACCATTAAAGGGGGTCCGTCCCCCTCGCTCGCCCCCCTTATCGCGAATACTCCCATGCGCACGGTCTCGAATACCTGCCAGTCTGCGGGTCGGTACCTAAATCGGTTCTAATTAGACAAGCGCAACTTTTAATAGAATAGCTGGCATTCGGCTCGGTCGTCTCGACAATGCCTCACGACAAGGTCACATTGTTTACCACGGCGCGCAATCTTTATGTGCTCGTGATTGCGGCGTTTTTTTTCCCCGCGAGCGGTGACGCAACGGGTACCGATAGAGGTGCACTTTGCGCTATGAATCGCTCTCGGCGAGAGTGGTCGCGTTATTTATCGCGCCGTAAAAAAATGCGTGATTTATTGCGCGAGATATCGATTATAGTATGTGTGTTGACATTTTAATGAACGCGCGCGGTAATTGATCATCGTTGAAAAAATGAAAAGTCGTTTTGTTGCTGCGGTGGAATAACCTCGACTCGATTCATTGTGAAATGCCGTTTATAATCGATACGTTGAAAGAAGTCGGCGCTGACGAACACCCGGACTGTGTCGTTTTTTCGAGCGATTTGTTGTAATCAACTGGCGCATTCATTCACAAATATTCGTTGAAACGTGAACCGTGACCGATTTTTACGACTAAGTGTGACTGCTGATTTTTTTTAAATATCCCATAGGATTCCGTTCTCATTCGCTTCAGTAATCGATAATAACTTTTCTAATTCAAATTGCCCCAGAAATTCCTAGCTACTTTTAACCAAGGTCACGTAGGCGCACGATTTACCACTTTTAAGTTTTCTACATCAAATTTCGTCAGAAATTCAGAGATTCATAGCAGATTACGGTTATTATTTATTTTATCAAGGCCAGGTAGGTGCACGATTTATGAACACATTAAACGTTTCTATCACAATTTCCCTAAAAAAATGTACTCGTAAACAAAAAAATAATATTAATCGATCTCTTATTCGTTTACGAATCACCACCACTAGCGAAGCCGATTTAATTAACACAGTCGATCTTTTTTCAATTTTTCCGCGTTCATCCATCGCCTCGCGAAATGAGATCATAGTTTCAATTACAGGCGGCCAATAAAAATGCGCGCCGCCGCTCTCATGCCAAGTGGCGTAAACATTTCTCATCGGCACGGAACGCGGTCGCGCCCGTCAAGGTCTTTTTTATTGTTCTGCAAACTAGCAAAGGGCGTATTGTCATGCAAACATGCTCGCAGCAGATTATGATTAATAGACGTGCGGCTCGTTGTTCGGCCGGTGTGTGCGTGCCCGACGGATCTGTAACGGTCAATCGCGGTACGTTCCTGCGCGTTATGGAGTATAATTTAGAGCGGTAATTATCGCGGGACAAAAAAACGAAGCTTCGGCGTTGCGAAGCCGCAGAGGCCACGATCGTGATGGGAGATCACGTGAGGCAAGTTGGTATTGGAATTCTCGAGGGGAGGGGAGCGGGTTGGGGGGGTTGTTTAATGTTTGTGCAAAATGGTAAAAAGGAAAATAATTGAATTTTTTCCAGCGGGGCACTTCCTGATTATATAAAATGATTGCTTTGGTTGTCGATGTAAATAATTCTTGTGGTAGTTTACCACAATTGTTATTACTAATTTATGAATAATTGTTGACTTGGAGCCGCGTTGAATCAATATAATAAGCGTTGTGACGTCGTTTCCAATTGACTTGTGGATATTCAATTTTTTTTCTAATTTTAACGATATCTAAACCCAACGTGCGGAGTTCCTTCTCAACCCAATTCAACGCGAGCCAACCCAACCCAACCCAACCCAACCCAACCCAACCCAACCCAACCCAACCCAACCCAACCCAACCAAACCAAACCCTTTGCGAGGACAATATATAAATAAAGAACAGAGCAAAGCGAAAATTCTCCTAATTCCTAATCCAATCTAAGACAATGCAATCTTAATTGAAAAAAAACTACTGCAATTTATCTTTAAACCCAAAGGAACATACAAATGAACTCTTTGCAAAGTAAAAATATAAATAAATCTATTGGAAAATTATTCTCAATTACAATACAACCCAACTCAACGTAATGTTTATTGAAAAAACTAATGATCCATATTTAAATGTAAATGAACACAAGGTAAGCAACCCAATATATGCCAACCCAACTCAATTCAATCCTACCCAACCCAACTCAATTCAATCCTACCCAACCCAACCCGACTCGATCCAACCCTCGACAATTGGTAACGTGGTGCGCTACGTATGGATAGACTGCTTCCTTACACTTCGCATTCCACAACAGAGGTGCTCGAGCGGTTGGATTTTCTGTGAAATTTACATTAAAGAATTTATTAACTAGGGCTAGTTTTGTGGATTGACAGTACATTTATTTAATAAAACGATATCGTCTAAGATAGTTAAAGGTGATTTTGATTTGTTTAGTATGTCTTGTTGTACAGATATGTCCTAATTGAGTTTTATGTGGAAGAAATTCGTTCTGCATCAAGTCTATTTATAGTCTCTTGAAGATTTTCATTAGTCGTCAGGAGAGGTAGCAAATGTAGTTTGTTGTGTCGCCCGCATATTATGTATGCAAAATAAATGCCGCACTGGGTCATAAACATTACCATGCGGTACACCATTCATTGGTCTCAATTCGGAGTATTTTTCCTCCACTTGTGCCAGATTTATCAAAAGCCTGTGCAACGTCGACGATTTCTGCTGAACATAGCATCCTGACCTACAATTGCACTTTTCTCTGTTCCAAATTAGTGTGTCGGGATTATTCTCCTTTCTCAATGATATATTTAAGTCTTTCAGAATCAATCTCTCATACAATTTTGATATTACTGGCTGCGGTGAAATAGGCTCGTATGTTGGTTTGCTGAGTTAATTTTGAAGTTTTTGTAAAGTTCAAGGATGAGTTGTAGTAGCAAAAGTTCTGCGAAAAAATTTCTGCTTTCAAAATATGCATGAAAAAAAATTTGCCATTAGTTTGTCTTTTAGAGCAATGAAGTAAAAATTTTAATTTAATCTCATTCATATTGTAACACCGGCTAATTAACTATTTTATTTTTAACCATTGTTGCAGGTGTTGATGAGCTTTACGCTTTAATTTCACAACATCAGATTCTTTTGCCTAATACAGCATAAGATTGGACTTGAGTTTGAGAACACAATTCCTATGTTAGCTAAGAAAATAATTTTGTGATAATACACAATTAAAAAAAAATATATTATACCAAACAACAATTTATTCACTACAGCGTTATTTTGAAGATATACATAGAAGTCAATGCACGTCGCTCAAGCCAGCTTAAAGCTCAACCAAAAATATTTCCCCTGTCAAGTTCAATATTCAATTTACTGCTATAATCGTAAACATAATAATAATTTCAAGGCAGTAATAAACAAATGGGTGGTCTAATTTAGCACCAAAACTGACGCAGAAATATAAAATCATATTCAATTTCTAATGTTTTAAGCATCAGCATTTCAAGTTTTCAAGATCGTCCATTCAAAGAAGCTTCGCAGAATTGTGGAAACTGCGCTTGTCTCAGTAGCACATTAGAAAAGCTTTACGCAGAAGTTGCGCTATGTACGAAAGCAGAGTAAATTTCATGAATTAAAAATTGTTAAAAATAAATTGGCAATTAAAATGTATTATTAAGATTCCACAAAAAACTTTCAGGTGACCATTTTGAATGCATAATTCAAAGCTTGTTGCAAAAATGTTGCCCTTGGGGAAACAGGTCTAAAATTTTATAGTCTAGTATATCTAATAGGAGTTTGTGTGTATCACAGTATCACAGCATCAGCGCCATCTAGACGTTAATACTCTTTCAATCTTGTGCTATGTAAGTGCGATACTGTCCAGAATTACAACTACTTCGCAGCCATTAAAGTGATGCCAGCTGTCTCGGCTCTATCTTGAGCTCACCAGACCACCACACATACATTCATTGAAGGTGGATGAAGTCATGCAAGCATTGGTGACGAGGAGATTGCGTGTGTGTGTGTGTGTGTGTGTATTAGCAGCATGTAGTCATCTATACCTCGACGATTGTGAAGTAGTTATAAGTCTGGAATGCACCAACTTAGTTGATAAAGACCATTACAATGACGTAGCAGAAGAGTATGAGGGTATTAGCGTCTAGACGTTAATACACACTCTTTGTCACTCATGTTTGCATGATGGTGGTGTGATAATCTCAAGATAGAGCGAAAGAGCTGTTATCGCCTGATAAATAAATCTATTGGAAAATTACAAATTACAATTCAACCCAACCCAACGTAATGCTATTTGAAAAAACTAATGTTCCATATTTAAATGTAAATGAACACACGGTAAGCAACCCAATACATGCCAACCCAACTCAATCCAATCCTACCCGACCCAACCCGACCCCACTCGATTCAACCCAACCAAACCCTTCATGAAGGCAAAAATATGATTGAGAATGAGCAACGTGAAAATTACTCATAATTCCAATGCAATCCAAGTCAAGGTCAATCATTACTAAAACAAATAATGTAATTTATCTTGGTTGGGTTGGGTTCTTTTTCTTGAACTAATCAGACCACCGCAAGTCACGCAAGCATTTTGACTTTATTTCATTTTTTTATTGATTTAATCCCATCTCCTCGCCTACATTATCAATCGCAATAAACAATACATGAATTAAATAAATAGCAACAGTCATAAAAATGCATACCTATTCATAAACACTATAATTAATCATTTTACTCCGAGTGGGTTTATATCTAACTAATGCAAACATTTATTGGCGAAGGTCGTCGGTTTTTAATAACGAACTCGTGCTTCGCTAATAAAAAATTCTTAGAATATTTTACGATATTCGCGCTTACGCTTCTTTGTTTAGCTTTCGAGATGAACATAAAAGCAATATTTTTGCGTGTTTATTGCTTTGCAATCTCAGACACTTACGTTCGAATGGGGATTTTTCATTGAAGTTTGTTATACATTTCATTCAATGCCTGGATTATTTTTAAACGTTATTAAGTCGTTACAAGTATCGGAATAATTGTGGGAGGCGAATTTGAATGATTTAGCATTTCACGCGGACAAGTTTCGATCGATGCGGACTTTTAAATGTGGGATTGTTGAGTCTAAATAGGTGGGAGGTGGTGGTGTAAGGGTAAGTGAGAGGGTTCGAATCGCGGTCGTGGCGATGGAATTTATTTCAGAGATAAAATTCGTGATGGATCAGTTACTGGGAAGAGTTACTCTTCACCCTTTACGGTGAATTAAATTCAGTATACTGAAGATAATCCCCAAGGGGTGTGTTGTAGATGGGGTCGTCCTTTGTTGAAATTATTCAAGAAGAAATTGTAGGAAGTTGTGGTCACTATTTAATAAATTTGCAAACGTAGTAATTTCGAAATTTATTGCTTGACTGTTTCAATTACCAGAAAAAAATGCATTAAGTACATAATGTATATAGAATTATAGCCAATTAAGTCCTTTAAATTTAACTTTGATTTGTCAATTTGTTGATTATGAAATAATGACAATGGCTTAATTTTAGTGCTTACTTGATTTGGGTTGGTACTGAAACAGACTTGACACAATCTTTAAATTGATAGACACACAAAATAATAAATGGGTAAGAAAATAAATTCGTCGATACTACGATAAATGATGACGTTAACGATTTGCAAATAAAGTACCTTAACAGGTGATTAAAATTATATGAATGTAATATTTCAGGCACAAGTTGTGTTTTTCGGAAACTGTCGGTAGATGGCGCTACCCTATTACGGCAGAAAAAACGTTACTTTTCGGCCGCTTTTGACGCTCGAAATTTCAATTTTTTGTTTAGGTCGCCTAAAAAATATTTTACGTAATAAATTTTATATGTGGCACTCAAATAAGACCAAATTATCATTGAAGTTATATAGTATTGGCAGAGCATTATATCTAACGCTATGTACACAAACAAATTGGTTGCAAAATCAATTTGTGGCGAAAATTCCAAACGTAGACCTAGCCACGTTAAACAAGCAATACAATTGATTTAATTACTTGTCGTTGACATTGTCTTTTTCGAAGACAATCGCGTGGTTTATGCACACCTTCGGGCAGCAACCTTACATACACAAAAGTATGAAGTAATGAATATGCAAATGCGATTTCTCTAAAATCATTACGTAGATTGCCTTGGAATATACAACACGGACACAAAACTTCATCGAGCACCTATATTGTTTTTAATGCGTACTTACAGGACACTGTTATATAATGATTTCTATATTAGAGTTATAGGTCATGATTTTATAACAATAATAACAATAAAATAAATTTAATTAAATAAATTTAATTTTTGTTCCATTGAAATGTAGCAAATAACGTCTTTGTTGTATAGCCTGTATTCATAAAACTTTTAAAACGTTTAATTATTCCATTTTGACATCCAACCTATCTGACCTTTTTTCCACCAAAACCACTAAATTGCATAATGCGATATTTCCAACGACCTGACTTTTCGTTGAGTCGTTTCCTGCCTGCACCGAAAGATCGTCAACGCAACGAGAAAAAAGGCGACTCTAACACGACAGACTTTCTAAGCGGTCACGGAAGATGATCTAGTCACTCGTGACTGTTTCACGTCCCAACGAGCAGGCTGCAGCAATTATGCTCGCCATCATGGTCACGTTCCCGGTAGACGTGGCAAAGTTCAAACGTGCACGGTGATTACGCATTATTGGAGCAAATCTGCAATAATCTCGTTAATATCCGCGCAGCTACACGAAAGGTTAATCAATAGGCTGGCGATGTTGCGTGCGATTACGGAGGCGATTAATTGGGTTGGTTTTGTTTTGGGGGGCGCTGCCGGTGGTGCATCGGGCGAATGACCTCGTGACCTTGTTCGATTTGTAAATAAAAAAACTTTTTAACCCATATAGGCATCGCAAAAGTTACTTGAGTAAAGTTTGCAGTAAATCATAATTAGATAATCCATGTCCGGTCTGTTCCGGTGCAATTCATGTGCCCGTACGAATTCTTCGCTGATTATATCAAACATAAAATTGTTGAACAATTACGTGTTTTCCAATTTTGAATTTAGTAAGTAAGTGTTTCTCTAAACTTCAATAATAAAATGTAGAAAAATCATTTCTGTAATCAAAGATTGTCATCGAATTTCTCCACGCTTTATTATAATGAGTGGTCAATGCACACAAATCGGACACTTCGGAGTAATCCCATCGACTCGAGCGCGTTTACCCATTCCACGGAGATAATTACATTAAGCAGATCCGATCGACGGCGGCATTAATTAAATCCGACGAGATGAAGCGATATAAAAGGAGGAAGCGGACTCCACATATACCGGGTAGTACCGCTAAGCTATTCGTGCTGCCGTCCGCCCAACTGTGAGATTGCACTATTGATTTAGTGCCCCTCGTGTTGAATGCGAGTTCGGAATGCAGGCAGCGCGGCTCGCGGAGGGTGGGGGCTGGATTTCTGTCGGAAACCGCCTCGCTGCTTCATCACGACCCGTGTGTACCTTATAAGTGGTTAAGTACGTTCGCAATCGATATTTGATTACCGGGACGAGCGGAACGGTTTCCGAGGTTATTTTTCGCGATGGGAAAATTTGTCGTTATTTAACTTTAATCCGCGGATTGATTGATTAAATTCACGTGCGCGTACGGATTGAAATGTTTTCAGGTTGTTATGAAATAAATTGATATTATTGGGTAGTTAAGTTGTTTGAAGTAATTAACCCAATTATTAACTCAAGATCCCATATTTGCTCCAAAAACAAAAAACCATTTACAGAAAAATAAATGAATAATACTAGGGCACTAACCCCACATTAACCAAACCTAAATATTTAATTATTTATTCAAAATATTTTCAAATTTTTAGCAAGAATGAGATACATAAATAACAATAGGGTTCTACGTGAAATACTTTTTTAAGTAACAGAACCCAACACAGTCCACATTATATATTTCCCAAAACCTTGCACAAATATTTAAATTAGTTTTTGAAGTCTTTCTGAACAAAAAAAACAATATTTTGAGTTCTGGTAGAACTTGCTGGGTTTATAATTTTTAAAGAAATGCATCAATTTTACTCAACCCAACGCAAAAATCGTTATCGTAAAAAAATAATGTAACTATGACGTTTCATGAAGAGATGTATACTTTTTCAAAAACAGAACGTATCCAAAATATTAATTTATTTGACAGGAAACTCTACTACGTTGTTCATACTAGCGTCTTGAGTTATTCATAGCAAATAAATAAATACCATTGATATTTTTACAAAAGTATTGATTGAAAAATTAAAAATTGGAGTCAATTCAACTCTCACGCAAAACAGAACTAGAAAAGTATTGGATATAAGAAATCAATGTAAAAATTTCTAGATACAACTTAAATGTCTACTCTACCCAAGATTTACCTTTAACAACCCAACCCAACCCAACCCAACCCAACCCAACCCAATGCAGTTTTTACTTTAAGATTCGTTGAAATTTATTTTCAACAAGAGGTCCTTCGTGCCAACGGCTGCAAACTGGTTACAAGTCGCGATAGTACCGATTTAATCGGTCAAAGGAGACCTCTGTGATCGTCGAGCAGCACGAGTGTGACGGTATTGGCGTTGATACACCCATACAAACTTTTTGCAACTCATGTTTACATGACGACATGCACTTCAGCGGATGTATCGTTGACGATATGATAAGTCCTGAAGGACGAAACAGATACATTCGTTGAAATAAATTTTTAAGTGACCTAGTTTACAAAAAAGGACTGAACCCACTTCTACACAAATCCAGCAACAGCGATGAAATAAATATGAATTAATAATATACTCAATAATAAAATATATAATAATATATACTATTGGGTACTAAAATTCTACGTGAAAATGACTTTTAATTCTTGTTTCTAAAAAATACCCCAACCCAAATATTCAATTTTTTTTCAAAATCAAAAGTCAATAAAATATATAAAATAAATTTTTTGCGGTTCCTTGGAGAATCATATTCAGATTAAAAACAAAGAAATTATGGTGAATGATTGATATTGATATTGATCATAGAAAACTTTCAATAACAAATTGACGCAGAATTTAACGAACACTACCACACTTGATTTTAACTAATCTTTTAATTTATTTATTTTCTATAGAATAATTTCATCAATTATTATTATTATTAAACATATCCTTGGAAGCGTGCTCTAAAGCCCTTCACGTAATTAAAAATGTAAAAATCTAAATATGTTTTCTTGCATTAAATTTTCATTTCATTTAAATGCAATTTAATTATCGGGTTGGGTTGGGAATTTCATGAGTTGGATTGGCACTAATTCTTTTCCAATGATTTCATTTTTGTATTCTTGTTTCATCTACTAATGAGTAATGAGATGTTAACAAATTTCAAAATTAGAATTAATTTACAGTAAATTTTTGACTTTGAACTTGAACTTTTATTCTCTATAACTTTGTTTATTAAGAATTTTGTCGAATCTGGAGCCGTATCGCGGAAACGGTTGAACGCTTGCCATTTCTAAACTATTACAGATGAACATATGTAGTAACAAATCTTATTTTAGAAAAGTCAATTGCCCACAAATGTTGTAATGATTCGTGTACATAAAGTATAAGGAAGTAAAAAGAATGAAACCACACCGAACAAATGAAGCAAATGGCGAATAGTAACACTAAAGCCATGAAGAATAATTTGGGTTTATATCCAATTCAGAACGAAGTCTATGAAGCTCAGAGGAAAAAAAATAAATCATTTTTCGATTGAGCTTTGTTAAACGCAAAATTAAAATTGAAAATAGAAATAAAAACATATGAAGACTAGTCAAATTAATTTTATTGCAGATATTTAATGGAATGAAAATAAATTAATAACAATATAAAATGGATTGGGTTCAGTCAAGTTTGGTTTAAACAAAAGATATTAAAATGAACAACATTAAATTTTCCCCTCTGAATTTCGTAGGCACTGTTATGTTCCTTGAAGACTGTGTTATTTTCTCCATTTTCTTTTTATTCAACTCTATATTCAATAATGAAATTGTATTATGTGCATTATATGTATGGTTTTGTTTGGGTTGAGTTGGGTTGGGTTGGGTTGGGTTGGGTTGGGTTGGGTCGGGTGGGGATGGGTTGGATTTAGTTTGGTTGGTTTAGTACCAACCTGACCTACCCCAACCCACTCCAATTTAATTTAAACTCAACCCAACCCAAAAACTTAATATAATTATTTTGAATCAATGCAAAATGGAATTGAATAAAACGCCCATTAAAGTATGTTTGGGTTGGGATTAAACAAAACCCATTGCCTTTTAATAATACGTGTTTTGTGTTTTTTTGTTCAATTGTTTCATTTTCCATTTTCTGCGGTATTTTAGGCTTGGGGGTTCCTTCGAGTCTGTTTCATTTTGACCATTTTCTTTTTATTTAAAGTCATTTTGCATGAAATTCAAAATAATTGTATTATGTGTATTATATTTATGGGTTGGGTTGGGTTGGGTTGGGTTGGGTTGGGTTGGGTTGGGTTAGGTTGGGTTGACTTGGGTTGATGCAGTACCAACCCAACCTAATCCAATCCAATCCATGGAATTCTAAGTGAAATATTATAAATTGCAATTTCTTATCTCTTCCAGGACCGCCTAGTTAACAAACCTAATTCAACCCGACCTATTCAAATTAAACCCAAAATAATGTTTACACAGAAACTCCATTACATTGATCACGTTGGCAAAATTAGTAACAACAATAAAATAAATAATTTTTTTATCTACTTTTTTCAACCTTAACTATTAGAATAATTAGTTGTCTATTCCACTTGAAATATTAATGTTTGATTAAAAAAATCGACTGGAAATAGCACTGAATACAAACAAAAATATTTCGTGTAAATGAAGTCGAGTGAATTCTTTCGACCAATTCGAGTTGTAAAACGTCTTTATATATATCAAGAGGTTGTGAAAATAGTATTCGAATAGTAGCTCACAACACTACTGGAATGAATTTGTAGTCAATAAAATTATTCGACTTGAAATAGTATTGCATTGAAATGAATAAAAATGATGCAATAAAACTATTCGAACGAATAGACAATGAAATTCTTCGATTTGAAATAGTATTGAATACAATAAAAATAGTTCCAGTAAGAGTAGTCGAATGAATTTGGAAATATATCGACTATGTGAAAATGTGAAAAAATCAAATAAAAATATAGTTTATGAGTAACCAATAAAATTATTACAATAAAAGCAGTAGACAATAAAACTGTAATACGCGGTGGATGAATAAATAGTTTGTCGTTACATCTTTGAGCATTTGGGACAACTTTGTGACGCATTACATGTTCATTGTACTATTTATAGATTAAATGAAAATAAAAATACTTCGTTAATCACCGTTGATTGCAAATTCTAGAATTCGTTGAAAATCTAATTTATGATGCAAGTTATGACGTCATGTGGAACCAATTAACACAGATTTAATAATCAACGCAATTTTATTTCTTAATCGATCTCGCATGTTAATTCAATCTCCGCTTTATTGAAAAGGTCGACCGAGCCACAATTACATTCGAATAAGCGGCAGGCATGCGGTAGGTAGCGTTACCTGTCCACAGCCCTGACTAATCAAGTAAATAAATACGACGAAACGACCTTGTCGTGACCGCGCCGCCGAATAGAAAATAAAACAAATAATCGCACGCGTAACTTACTCTCTTCGCGAACGTGCGTCTGACTTTTTCCGAGCGCAAGTCGGCGAACCGTGCGGCGCAAAAATCGGGCGCAAAAAGTGTAACACACATTAATTCCGTACGCGCTCCAGTAAATAAATAAGTTTCGAGATAGCATCGTTTGAAAGTAACCTTGACTAGCCCGGAGGAATTGCCACGTAATGGTCTGGTCGTGATGTGTTCGAATAATGGCGCTGCCCATCCCGGCCGCCCCGGGGTAGCTCGCCCAACATTTGTGTAGACTCGTTCCTTTGTTTGAGAAGCGCGCAGTCACGTCGCCGTTAATTGCACTTGCTATTGTAAACTGGATGCCATTAGGCAATCCTTGGCATTACCCCAATGGTGTATTTCTTGTCGCGCGCGACTCGTCCGCGATAAATGGACGATAATTAAAATGAAAGGGTTGCGACGAAATCAAGGTCAAAACTGATTTTTCAAACGGTTTCGATCGGAAAGTAAACGCGAACAAAGGTCGTCCGTTATTGTAATTCGTGGGGACCATTATTAAAAAATATGCAATTGTTTTCTCTTCTATAACAATAAAAATTTGAATAACATTCTTCGCCAGATGTTTCTGTCTGCATAATATTACACGTTTAAGTTTAATTCCCACGCATTAAAAAATTGCAGGCGATTACGTTTCGTACTTTACATACATATTTTGTACAGTTATTGCTGCTGAGGTCGATAGTTTTAATTTTAAAAATAAGTACCGGAGACCAGCTGTTTTAAGTTAAATTATAATTTAAGTTGTGTGATTATAACTTTCATATAATTAAGTCGGTGCGTAATCATCTCCTACAGTTATTGAGGTAAAATAACACCTCAATTTTATAAACTCTTTGAACGTTTGCAATCTTAATTTTTTGTACTTAAATTCCTTGAAGCTGCATCACATATTTGCAAATCATTCTTTATAAGTATGCCATTCGGAGCAGAAAAATGGGTAACTATGCAATGACGTTTCAAAAAATAGATAAGAATGAAGAATGAGTTTCAATTTCAACCATTACCCAGATGTTCAAACGGCTTATATCTCACTTAATAATTAAGTCGTAGTCGCAGAAGTTCATTAAATATCTATCATTGATCTTTCAGCTTTTGGCGACGTTTGCGCCATTGTATTCATTCCATTGATTTTCCCAAATCCAAATAAGAGCATATAGGGTTGACTTCAGTCGAAATGGTAACTGTGTTCCAGGTGGTTGTTGTCTCAGCGCATTTGTAGTATAGTGAAAGCCGATTTTGTCATCAACCCAACCCAACTGAATTGAATTATATTCGTTATGAACTTTCCAAATTTCAATGGTCGTTGGGGATTATCGTTGAAGTGTAGTGAATGACCAGACTTTGTGTCGCTGACCAGGTCAAACATTTCTGATTTATAGTCATGTCTGACATTTCCATTTCGGTGGAATTTGGGATTAAATAATTATTTATTATCATCAACGATAATATAGAAATTATAAGAAAATCCATTTTGTATCTAATATTTATGGGTTCTTCAAATTTCCAACGTGGTCTTTTGGAATTAAGACGCTTTTATCACTTGACGTTTCGTCGACGTTTTGGAATATTAATTTTTTTGCCTTTTTTCGATAATTTTCACTTTGTATAAAAATTTGGACATTTTATTTCTTTTTAATTGATAATTATCATTACAACAAATTAAACTTTTAAACACCATTGTAGTAATTCTTCACAATTTTGCATTTCTATTAATTTTGGCATTTTGACTTATGTTTAATGAATTTGCAAGTTTGTAATTTGCATTAATGTATTTTTGCATTTTTGGACTATCTGAAGTTTAAGTCAATTGTGGCATTACTTAGAATTTTCAACGATATTTTTCGTTATTTGACATTTTCAGAAGTATTTAATAAACTGTAATTGTTCTTGGACGAAGGACGAATCACCTATTTTTTGACGTTGACGATTCTACTTAACGTTGAAAAATTTTATGGCCTTTTAATTCTAGAATTAAACTTTGGCGTTATTGGAAACACATTGTGTCAATTAATTGGTTCTTTATTAAACTTACTTACCACTTTTGTTTCATATAAGCTAATAATTTCATCATTCATAAAATCAACAAATTGCATAGATAAGCGAATTTATATTTTATCCCGGGAAGCAGTATTTGCACACCAATGCATTTATATTAATATTAGTTATAATAATCCTGGAATTTAATTTCTCAAATTTTATTAAACTTTCTTTAATCAGATTGCGCTGAAAAAATTTTAATTCCTCTTGACCTAAGAAGAACCAGACATTTAATCATGGCCATTTGTGGGTCTTGGGTTGGGTTGGCTTGGGATTAAAATTTAATTATGCCTGCATCTTTTTCCCACCTTTTACCACTGTAAGGCATGATCGCATATAACCTCGTAAGCCAAAATTGCCATCAATGGTAATATTGAAATTATAAACCAAGTCAACGTTAATGAGTAAGTACAATTTACTGGAGAGAAAATAGATAACTTAATATTTTGGATTTTGTTGTAGACTTTCAAGGAACAAGCAACAAAAAAGATAAAAAAAACAAAAAGGAAAAGATTGACGAATATCTAAGGATAATTGAGAAAATTTGTATCTGAAGAAATAGACAACGAGACATTAGTAAAATTACTAAATGAAAACTTCCGAAAACAATCAAATGAAGAAATAATAACATTGCAGAACAAAATGAATCGAACATATTAGAAACAAAATCATAAACAAAACAAATAATTATATGAACAAAATGGGCCAAACTTCGTAAACTTAGTAAATGAGTAGCTGGAAAAGAAAATTTATTAAAAATGAGGAAAATAGAAACTGAGAAATAAAAAAACGAATAACTCACTTTTAATGTAGAAAACGAATAAAAATTAACTGGAAAGTGAACACGAAAACCAATTAAAGTTATAAATAAGAGAAAATAAAAAAATTAAAAACAGTAATGTGAAACAATAATTTTTTAACATATTTATTGTATATTTTCCATTTTATTTTAGGATTTTATCATGAAGATGAAAAGAAACTAATAAACAACAATAAAAGAGATAAAAACAAAAAGCAAAATTGATGGAAAGTCTAACAAATATCTAAAGAAATAACGAGACGTTAGTAAATGAATAATTGCGAAATATGAAAATATGGAAGAACAGAATCCAAAAACAATATAAAAATATAGAAAATTAATATAAAGAACTCGTAATAATGAAGATAGCAATATCTATAGGAGGACATGATAATGAAAAATGAACTTAAAAAAACACCTCGCCTTTTAGGGCCAACCCAACCCATCACAATGCAAAGTTGCTATAAATTTACTAATATGAACCCTTGAATTTTTTTTCATGGCATTAAAATAAAGTTGGGTTGAGGTGGATGGGGTTGGGTTGGGGTGGATAGGGTAGGGTTGGGTTGGGCTGAATTTATCCAATGCAAATGTATAGGAAGTATTCCCTTTTTCAGTTAATTGGGTTAATTTTTTTGGGGAAATGTATACTGAATTTTATTGTTTTAATAGACCTATAAATGCTATAATAACAAGCGATCTAAAATAGTTCACAAATTAAAACGAAAGTAATCATCGTAAAACAACACAATCATTATAATTTTACAGCAAATACATTTTGAATAACTTCGCAGAAAATTGCAATTTTACGCGGAATTAGATTTATAGATATTTTTTTTGTTATAAACCAAATAGCGTTAAATAGATCAGTAAATCAACAAATTAAGTAGATAATTGATTTTAGAAATAGGCATTATCTATGGACTAAAATAAATATCATTCTATACATTCTAAGAATTTTATTTGTTATTGAAATATATTTGGCTGGCCCTGGGATGTACTTTCGCGCCTACTCCATAAACGAAATTTAAATATGCATAACAAAACAGAACGAGATAATAATGGGGGAGTACATTCTGGCAGATTTACGATGTATCATTTTTTTAAAAAGAGCTTCACAACCATTTGCATATTTCGCTGATAATTTGTCTTCGCGGAGCTATTTCGCATTCCCGTTCGTTTTGTTTACACTTTGCAATTGATGAGATAAAAAGCTATTAATGTATTCGCCAGTAATGTTTACAGCACGCTTTTGCCAACATTAACGAAAAAAAAAAAACGTTGACCTCAACGTGAACTCGAATCGAACGAGCCAGAAGTTCTTGATCCGACTCCAAGCAGTCCAAGTTTTTCACAAAAATGCTCGAAATATTGGCACGGAAATCACTCTCGAAATACGCACGCGCATTTTATTGTCTGTAGAAAAATGAATGGAGCGAAAATATGTCGTTTGGTCATTTCCGGTGTTGATTTTCGACGATAATAGATAATATATGTTTATTTATTTCCATGTACAGTAAAGTTTGAAATCGTTTGAATCAAATAAAAAGATTTAATTTCGATTTAATGCAATTATAGTATATTATTTCACGCGCCCGCAAATCGTGCAATTAAACGTAAACAACATGCAGGAGAATTAAAACCAATCGCGCATGAAATATAATTTACGACGGCGGTGGGGAGGCGTGCAAGGTTATCCGCATGGGAATGAAACGTTTGAGATGTGTTATTTCGGACGTTATCTAAATTCGTGCGTGACATACTCATCTGCACGCCGACACGACTCGCCGGCTTGGCTTCCGGCCAAGCGCTAACTACTTTTTACCATCGCTCTGTGCGTTAACTACCGGAATTTCCTACGTGATGTGTCGATCCTGCCAAACGTTTATTTCTGATACCCGAAACGTTTCGAAAATACGCGCACCGCCGATGTATAAAAAACTCATCGACCCGGCGCGCCGCGGCGGGTCTTAATTATAAATGTGACGCCATCGACTCGTTGCGTCCGTTTGTTTTCGTTGCGAGATCTCTATTAATGACGACGCTTGAAGTTGTGTCCATTTTTGCACAACAACTGTTCACCAAGCCAACCCAACCAATTGTATGTTGTCGCAATTATCAATTTGATCTTCAGGTTATTCTTCGTCATATTTATTTTTCTTGTTGTAAAATTTTCGAAATTTCAAAAAAAAAATCAACGTAAAAGTTATAAGTAACCATTGACTCTAACACAATTTTATGAATACCTTGTACCACAAGGGTGGACCAATACAAAACGAGTTTGGGTAGTTTTCACTTTTGTACTACACACAAATTTATTTCTGAAATTCCTTAAAATACCCGTTATAAAATAAACAAATAAAGATCTCAGATTAGTTCTACGACCTTGGCTGTAACACAATAAAAAAATAAACCCCTCGAATTTCATTCCTCACACATACCGAGAAAAAAAACACCAAAGCGACAAAACAAAGATAAAGGCGATTGGTCAACGAAGCTGTAATGAAATAATCATAGATGGTCCCAGCGCCCCTTGCGGCGAGGTCACATCTGGCGGAGATCCAAGATTTCGTAATTTTCGCCGGTCGGGGGAAAAGGGTCGAAGCCGATACCTGGACCCCTGTGGCAGTAAACATACAGCCGATTTACGAGGGGCTCTCCGAAAGAGAAAGGTGTAAATGTATACGGTGAAGTTTACGTTAGATAACGGCGTGCCGACATAATGCAAATTATGCGCAATGCAAATACTTTTCGAGAGTTGTGGGAAGTTCGGAACACGGTCGGTTGAACAAACACAAACAAAGTTGCTTCTGAGAAATTGCGCGGTGCACGGGCGTTTTCCGTTTGTTTCGCTGTTGTTGTTTTGTTGGTGTTTGTCAATCGAATGCATTAAAGTATTAAAATGTAATAAAATATGATCGATATGAATGTATTTTATGTTTGCAAAAGGAAATAACATTGTTGGGACCTGCTGGTTGGATTTCCAGTTGCAAAAGAATAAATAATTGTACAAAATATTAAAAAAAAAAATAAATCAGGATGGTCTAAAAATAAGGTATTTAAGCAAAACTGTAGGAAGATTGTAATAAAGGACACAGCTGGATATGGAAATGACATTTCAAAGAAATTATACCAATTATTATTATACCATTGTAGTTGTCAAGTGTCACTAATGAATTGCCATTGTCATTAAC
The DNA here is from genome assembly GCA_959613385.1 of Geotrupes spiniger. Classification (NCBI taxonomy): domain Eukaryota; kingdom Metazoa; phylum Arthropoda; class Insecta; order Coleoptera; family Geotrupidae; genus Geotrupes; species Geotrupes spiniger. Next base: position 14,460,564 of record OY390737.1, read on the forward strand.
GTCAAGTTATACTGAAATCTGCTCTTGTCATTGTCAATCAAAATTGTCTACTATCATGGACAATTGTTATAGTCAACTGTCTATTAATCTCTGGCACCCCAACTGTCATTGTCAACTGGCATAACGAACTGAAATTGTCAATTATTATTATTGGCAATTCAAATTAAAAGCAATATTATAAAACACCTTTGGCCACTGTCATTGTTAATTGTCATCAATGATACAATCATTGTAGCTGTCAAGCTGATTGTCACCAACATGGTTAACAGTTGTCGCTTGTCAGTTCCAAATTAGCAACTGTTAACATTAATTGCCATTGTTAACAATAATTGTCATTGTCTTTGTTACTGTCAACTGCCTTTGTCAACTCGCGTTACAAACCCAACCGAAACCAACACATCTCAACCCAACCCAACTCAACCCATCCCATCCCATTCTCTCCCATCACATCCCAATACAACCCAACCAAATCAAACCTAACCCAAGTGTCTTCGGCGACTACAATTGCCCAATGTTATCATCCATCATTGCCAATTGTCACTAAAAATGTATCTTTGTCACCTGTCATTGCTAACTGTTATTACCAACTTTTATTTCCCAGTGTAGATGCCATTGTCATTGTCAATTATCATTGCCATCGCTATTGTCAACTGTAATTATAAAGTACCTTCTGATGCTCCTGTCAAGCCATTTTTAAGTGTCAATGCTGGGTCATTATCAAATATCAATGCCAACTGTCATATTGATCAATTGTCATTGTCTTTGAGATTACCAACATCACCAAGTGTCCTTCTCAACTTGCAGCATTGCAAACAATGTTTTATAACTACTATTCAGTAGTTATTGTCACTGTAAACTTTCTTGGCCACATTTCCATTGCCAACTGCCATTTGCAACTGCAATTATCAATAAATTATGATTATGAGCTGTCATAGTCATTATCAATTGATACCTTCTCCCAAACCGTAAAAATTTTCAAATAGATTTTTCAAATTAGTTAGCGTTTGTTACACGCATTGTCTTGTCGTTTTTATTTTAGTAAAATCGATTTCTATAATTTTTCAATGAGTATGTTTGATTTTACTGATTTACCAGTTAGTTTACGATGTCGTTGTCGTTCGTTCTTTTACGTTCTGCAACTCAACGGTTCGATTCAAATGATTTTCTTCAAATTCAATCCCACTGCTGATTGTTAGGTTGTCTATATATTATGGTTTAATTTTGATTTTTTTGTGTTTTATTCTTCGTGCTTTCATTTTTTAATTTTACTTTTCGTTAACTTTAATTTCGATTATATTTCGTTGAATAGTTATCTCGTTTCCATTTGTTTTGATTTGTTTTTCCTTGGTATCAGTTGCTGCATTTGCAGTAATTTGGGTTGAGTTGCGTTTGTTTGGGTTGGCTCGAGGTGGCTTGGGTTACACATGTGGTAGTTTGATTTCGTATCATTTAATCTTGAGTGCTTTGTTGTCCACGTGTTTTAAGTAATTTTATTTAAAACATTTTTTATGGAGCTTTATCTCCTTTAGGATGATTATTGATGAAAAACGACGTCAGGTTTTAATTTTCAAATAGTAGCCGATGATTCGTACCTCTTTAAAAATGTGTGTTTCAATTCTAATTAAGTTAGAATAACTTAAAACATAAAATAATCTTACATAACCATAAAATCATTTACAATCATTGAGCAATTGAAAAGTATACGTTACTATTTAAAAACATACTCCATGTGGTGTATTTTTCGATTACAGTAAGGAAATTAACACAAATTTATGTTTTTAGACAAATTTTATTCACGGTACTACAGTTCATCGAAGAAAATCATCTAGAATCAACATGAACTGTGGAGACATCAACAAGTTACGATAGTTGCAACACAGGAAGTAACTGGTGAGGGAACTACTGGTGGAGATAGATACTTCCATTGCAGTAAAATATTAACTAAATATAGACTTAGATTAATTAAATAATTAATTATGGTGGTTAAGATGGCGTGGATAAAATAAAAATATGGCAGCTGAATATTAAAGGAAAAATACGATAAAATAATATCGACAATATCTATCTGGCCCACTTTGCTGTGGATTTTCAACTCTGATTGGCCGATATGAGAAAATACCTAACGACATTATTAAATCTGGCAAATTTTTACAATAATTTTTGAAAAATATGCATATTCAATGTACTATATAAAATAGAATATGTCAAAAATATAACATTTCCTATTTTAAAGACTAATCGGTGGACTACAGAATTGCTCATCTTGTTAGGAAATTATTTGGATTGTCATTAGAGCTGAATGTGTAAGTTCTTAAGTTTGTGATGTTTTTTATTGTCGTCAATTCAATCTCGTTAAGGAACATTTAGTTTGCATTATTCAAGTATTGCCAAATTCGTGTGAAATTCTTGTATGCTTTCTTTAAATAAAGTAAATAACAAAATAATTATCGTTGTTTATAGATTATTTTATTTTCGTTTACGATGCTAAGGATATGTGAAACGCAACAAGGAGCCAAAAGGACGGAGGAAATGCGACGAGAAAAATACATACATCTCCCAGATCGCAGTAACAATTACAGAAATAAGTTGTTCATAAGGTCGAGAAATTTGCAATAGATCAACTAAGCTCTAAGATCAACTTGCCTAAGGGCAACTGCTTGCGATGGGTTAGTTGTGTAGTAGAGGAAGTAAAGAGATGGGAGCTGAATATTGAAGGAAAACGTTAAAATCACATCAATGCCCTCATGTCATGACCCATTTATTTGGCTGTGAGTTCTCGACTCTGATTGGTCGAAATTGGTAAATATTCCTCACGACATAATCAAAATCAAACTAATGGTTAATCGATCAAACCTTTCATGGTTTTAACGTCACTTTGGCTACCCGTTTAAACTTTCACATCAATTCCTGATCAGAATCGAACTACGTCATAAAACTAGTTAAATAACTCATTGTTTTTTAATTAATTCAAATTTACTCCTTGTCTACACGGACAACTTTAAAGTGAAAGCAGTTACGTACACCGTTCGAAATAAAGAGATTGGTAACCAGAGGTCACGGCAACGGTCAAAAGAATCAAGACGACGATCGCCGCCTGGGTCAGGAAGTTACCAATCACGAATCCTGGTCCACGATTAAATTGTGCGTCCGCTCGCAAGAGACGCAAACGCCCATTCGCGCCCAACACAAATATCTCTCAAGCCACTCACCTTTGTCCGGCGGCTCCGGCGAGCTGTTCGAGATGATCAGGTCAGCGTTGAGGTGGAGCTTTCCGGATCGCGGTTTCCTGGCGCTCGGCGTGGAAGTCGCGGTCACTCCGGCTAATCCACGGACGATTCGAGTCTGCACAAGGTAAAAACGTGTGTGAGCCGGGCGTTCGTGAAAAAAAAAAGGCGACGGGTTCAATCAAACGCACATTTTTCTCCGTCGACGCTGACGCAATTAGGTCGCAACGAGCCAGCGCCGGGTATTAATAATAACGACTTATGCTTCATTAATCTTGCAAGTGGGCAATAGTTCGTGTACCGAGTTCGTAAATATTGCACGTTACAGTTGCACTTATTTCACGGTTTCGAGATGCATTACGGCTAGAACTGATTTGTTGCGGCGAAAATAAAATGAACTTCCTGTATTATTAGAAACGTTGATGTGGCTATCTGTTATGTGGATTAATTGCGTAGTTGGCGATTTGAATATCGGGTTCGTAATTTAATACGAAAACAATGCTTTTGTTATCATCATTGCTTATTTAGGTCCGTCGAATAATTTTTAATTCATTTTAAATAATTACTGAACATGAACAAGAATGATTTAATAAAAACTTTAGCCTAACGAACGGCAAAAATAATTTTAATTCATATCTAATTGGCAATTGATTTAGATTTAGGCGATCAATTCTTACGTGAGCCACACCAGTCGGTACTTGGTATATTGCACTTACTGATTTTAATGAACAAGTTGTTATATTTTTCTTCAGACGTTCTTAAATAAACTGTTTAATAATTAAAAATAGTTAAAAATTAAGATTAATTTTTAATTTTCGATGCCTCAACCCAATCAAATCAAACCCAACCCAACCCAACTCAACTGCACTTCGCTGAAATTAAAAATGAACCAGGGTAACAAATTCCGAAATCGATGACTCCGTATCCATGGCGTCTATGCCACGTTCAAGGTTACCTAAATAAGAGTTGTAAATCATTTCATAAAAATTACTTTGTTTTCCACATAAGATTTCTTTTTACTGGTAAGGAAGGAAGAAAAAATAACTGGTGTTATTCTTATTCTGGTTGGGTTGGGTTGTGTTGGATTGGGTTGGGTTTTGTTCTTTAAATGGTTGAAATCGTCAAACGGAAAATGAAAAAGAATTAAAAATTGTTGACTTTTATGTCAAATATGACAAATTTTTACTACTTAATTTAACATAAATTAATCGTTCTTATTTTGATAATAAAATTTTAATCAAATTTACATAGTTTCTAACTGAATCGCCTAAAACCTTAATTAAATTTTTAAAGTTATTACAACATAACTTTGAATCTGTGTATCAAATTGCTGGTTATGAAGCAATCCATGTTTCAACGTCTACGACTTTTCTCCACATTTAGTATTATTCCAATGAGCTAAATTTCCAGTACAATTGCAAATTCGACAGTTCTGGAACTGCGATTTACTTTTGGTTACATTTGGTAAAACTTGAAATCAGTTTATGTTGAGTTGGGTTGGGTTTTTAATTGTTTGTACGATCCTCTTGATGAAAACAAGAAGAATAAATCCAAAATACCATCAACTCGTAGATAGAACAATAGTTCAAACAAAACTTGCTAAATGGGTAAATTTTACTTCGCGCATTTGCGAAAAAAATACTTAACATTTAACATCGATGCCAACGCATTAAGAAATAGTTCAAATTCACCAATATATGTCTAACTGTTACGAAAGCATATTCTAATATTCTAATAAACTTAAAGCAACACACCGTTGGTATGAAGAAAACAGTCGATAGCAAAAAATAGTTCAAATGCGGACATCCTGCTAATACTTTAATAAACAAATTAAAAATTCAAATATAAAATAGTACAGAAATTAGCTTAAGTCGACGAAATAGATTAAATGCACAGTAGATCATATGCCTTTCGGCTACTTTACGTGCAATATTTACTATATTTTGGTAGATTTTTTACGTCATTGTAATTTTACGTAAAGCAACAGAAAATGAAAATTGTGAAAATTATAGTTCAAGTACATTTATAACGTGAGAGCAACGGAATTATGTTTTAGAGTTGGCCCTGGAAGAGGGAGATAGACATACCATGAATGTGTAATTTTAATCCAATAAAATAGTTCATTTAAACTGTCACTTTTTGAAGTATTGTAAAACAGTTTTTAATGAAATTTTAACGCCATTTATGAACATGTTGCACGACGTGAAAGGAAGAGTTACATTGTGATGTCGGTGGTGGCCATATAACTCATCTTATTTGATAATTACTATTGGTTGTCATGATTAAAATGTATTATTTAAAATTTTATTGCCAACATAACCTCAGTTTTTACAGCTTTGCTTGCAGTTTGATTTAATCTAAATTTAAGTTACCGGTAAAAGGGTTGGTACACCTGTTAGTAACGGCGAGTAGTTCTATTACTCAAAATTAATCTAAGACATACGCGAAAACTTCCAAAGCCCTCCCTGAATCACAATTCCGTTGCTCACACGTTATTAATATTGTTAAAGTTCTACTACTACTCGAAATTAAACAAAAAACAATCCTGGAAGTGCACGTTTGACTAAGTATCTTATATGGAGCACCGTTGAAAATAGCAACAACTCACACATTACTATCGCACGTTGTGTGCACCGAACGGAAAGACGATCCTGTAAATAGTATGCAGTCAATAGTTCAAATGCACATGTTTAACATAGACGGGCAGATAATATTTTTAAAAGATTTCCAGAATTCTGAATAGGAAAACACGAGCAATTAGCCTAAATCAATGAAATAGATTAAATGCACCCACCAGACGCAGTAGTTCATATGCATTCAATTTAACAAGATTGTTGGTTCGAATTGGTGCGAATTTAATAAATTGCTATGGATTTTATTACTGAAAGGGGCAATTGCATTCGTAAGGCAAACTGTACGACAGCTTAGAAGGCGTGGAAACTCGAAAAGGCACAGTGCGAAATTTAAATTAGATTGCTATTGGTATGGTTTTTGTATGGACAGTACAAAAAGCAAAACAGCGATAAACAGAACAAGAGGACTCGAATCGTATAGAACAAAAATCAACGTCAAACCCCAGTAATGTTTTTGATCTAAAACCAAAATTGTGTGAAAACAGACTTGTCTGTAAGTGTAGGGTTGGGTTGGTTTAATTTGGTTTGGGTTGGGTTGTAACGAATAACGTGAACCTTTTTGCTACACATACCACCATTTTCCTTCGATCGCTATCACTACAACCCTGGACGGGTCTCCACAAGTCACACTCTTGCGATGTCAGGTTGGTTCGTTGTTTATCTGATCTATCGATTTCTTTTAACATCACTACAACCCTGGATGGGTCTCCACAAGTTACACTCTTTCGATGTCAGGTTGGTTCGTTGTTTATCTGACCTAATACTGTCCCTTTGACATACGCGGACGTCCCAATGATTGGTACCGTTAGAACCCTCACAATTATAATGGTCGATTAAGTCACGACCCCCACAATAACAATTTTATTATCGTCGTCGTCACTGATGATAATTCGGCATTTCGTTTCAATTCCTTTCCAAGTTTTCCTCCTAATCACATGTGTCCTCTTCATGGCCCACCGAAACCTTTTTGAGATTTATTACGAAAACAATGACTTGGGAGTAGTGAACTAAATAAATTGGATATGCACAAGCATGGAGATGCGATTCTTTGGACGATGTCTTCATCAGTGTAGAGCTGGTCCATTTCGTAACCATGTACAATTATTGCCTTTATCATCGATTTAATGACTTGGAATGTTAGTTTGATGTCATCATCATTATTTCACTTCAATATTTAATCTGATTTGGTTGCGGCAGGATCTAAAGATCATTCTAAACGACTTGTTCCTATGTCAGTTTCTTTCCATTTCAGTTTGACAATATTTTGCAGCCATTTGCAATTATAGAATTAATTCACAAACATTGGATGGGACCCTTTAATTTTTCAATTGGCTTCTCTTCAAAGGGTACCAACCCACCATAAACCTTTATTGTTTCATATACCGGGTGGAAAGTATCAAACCCGAACATAGCAGAATTGCATTGGAATATACGTTTATGCATATTCCTGCTCCCCATTTCCACCGATAAAAATTATAATGACATCAAATGAAAGAGAATAATAAACGGCGTCAATTGATACTTCTTCTCTTCTCTTAATACCTTATCATTAGTTTTTTACAAAGCAGTTTAAATCAATTATGCAGTTGTCAAATCTGACAAACAGTGAGTTGTGCCGACAGAAGCACGGCCGCCCATAATTTATAGCACCTGGGTTTTTAATATTAATTGCTTTGTAAAAAACTAATGATAAGGTATTAAGAGAAGATTTTAGTATCAATTGATGCCGTTTATTATTCTCTTTCATTTGATGTCATTATAAGTTTTATCGGTGGAAATGGGGAGCAGGTATATGCATAAAAGTATATTCCAATGCAATTCTGCTATGTTCGGGTTTGATACTTTCCACCCGGTATATTATGGAATTGGATTCATTTATATATGACTGAGATAAACATAGTTTATACTGCAAATGCAAATTTTATTTCAAAAAAGGCACAACTTTTACCCAAACCGTTTGAATAATATAGTTTAAGTATAGTTGCGTTGGTGGAAAAGAACAATAAACATTTTTAAATGTCATTTAAATGTGTTTTTACAGTTACGACCCATACTGGTACAGTTAACACATATACTAAAAAAGCTTCGAATTTAAAAACTAAATTTGCATTAAAAATAATCCCCCCCCCCCCCCCGAAAGGCTTTATGCTAATTTATTTTTGGCTTTGTTGCTCACGACTGCGATAATTTTGAGCACCAGTAAACGTATGTTATTTGCAAATAACGAATGTAATAATACAATGAGTTATTTCGTTTTTGGGGAACTTTTTATCTACGAATGAATTTTTTTATCCATTATTTTTTCATTACGCCACAATAACGTCACACACTTGTTGGTGGATTGACTAACATGTGAACACATGTTAAACACACACCAACAAAATTACACCAATTATAGTTTACTGGTATAGATTTCAATTTTTGAATTGGATTCATTTCAATGAGTACCCAAAATTAATTTTATATAAAATAGACACGACCTTAAATTGCAGAACTAGGAGAGAGCCGCAAAAAAGTAAATTAGCGAAATAAGGCAATTAAAATTTAAAAAACCTAAAAAAGTAATTCAACTGTAAAAACCAAAACCAATTGCACAATAATTGAAGAATGAAATACAATATAGACGTTTGAATGAAATGAGAAAACTACTTTCTATAAACATGGAAGTATAAGAAATGGTATTATAAGCGACGAAATTAAAGATTAGTGAAATGGAATCAAATACAAAGCAAAGGTGTTGGTGGTGCAGTGGTCTAGAGTCCAGACGGATGGGCGAGTAAATCTAAGATTACAGGTTCAAATCTCAATAAAGTCATTTAGGATTTTATTTCAGAGAAAAGTTACAATGATACTACTTTGTATTCCACATATGGGCAGGTAAGGTGAAAAAATGAGAAAAGTATTATAAACTGAAAATAGGAAGCAAAGAAAAGTTGCAGAAAATAAAAGAAAATTGACTTAAAAATTAAAGAGTAGTGGGCATGGAATAAAAAAAAAGTGTTGGTGGTCTAGAATGCAGGTGGATGGGCGAGTAAGTAAAAACCAAAGATACAGATTCAAATCTCAATTAGTCGTTTGGGAGTTTGGGAGGTTAGAAAAAATGTAAACAAAAAACTAAACTAATGACCATAAAAAAGTAAACGAAGAAAAATACATAATTATGCTCTGAAACAAATCCAACCCAATTACCCTGCCCTACCAAATGAAACAGAAACGATGTTGAAAATGAGATTGATATAAAAGTGAAAGAAAATTAAAAAAAAACATGGATTGAGTTTTTTGGTCGAAACTAAACACTATAAAAAATACGTAAATATGAAAAGTTTAGTTGGAAAGAAAGGAAAATAAGAGAATATAGAAAGTAGTAATATAGTAGTTAGTTTGGATTTAAAGAAATTAAACGACTGGGACAAAGGAAAAAGTGAAGAAAACGTACAAGTTTAGGGAGGAAAATAGAAAAAAAAATATCTGATTGGCGAGAAATTAAACGAATACTAACTAAGACAAGAATCCCATGGAAAATAAATGAATGGAAATTGGAACGGAAATCCACATTAAAAAAATTATAAAAATGCAAAATAACAAAACCAGAAATGGCAACTTTGTTGTTTTGGGTTAATAGGACACGATAAACTATAGGAAGTGCATAATAAAAAAGTTGTGAACAATAAAAATGAAGACAAACAAACTGCAATCACAGGTAAAATGTTGGGTCTAAGTTATTATACAAAATAAAGCAAAGTTCGTTGGTTGAGTCGAAAAGCAGTAAATACAAAAAGTTAAAAAGGAAAAAAGCTTAGTATTTGAACATTTTAGCAACGTCAATGAATTCCATATCACAATAATGAGTACAACGTTCTTTTAATATAACAGCGATTTGGCAAAGAGTTTGGCAATGAGTTCACGATGTTAGTTCAAGTTTTGCCTGTTTATAACATTTATGTCAAATATTAAAAATATTATGTTTTAATACAAAGTAATAAGGTCAGTTTTCTGTTTCACAAAGTTTCAGACAACTGTTTTGGTTGAGAACAAGGAATAATATAATAAATGGGTGGAAATGGATGTTCATAAATATTGGGAACGAAGAAAGAAATTTGTTTAAGAATTAAAAAATAAAGCAAGTGAATTTTAAATGCAATGCAAAACTTCGTAGACATTGATTATAAATTCGTTAGTGACGGTGTGTTGATAACTTGTTTTAAAAACTTTGAAATGTTGACGAAGAATGAATGAGAATAATTGAATGGAAATATTTTATTGAAATAAATTATTTCCTGTAATTTGATATGCAAATTTATATAAGTTTGTTTCACTGAACAACAAAGACGTCCTGTTACGACTCTCTGTTTATAAATTGGTCAGTAACTTTCCTCGATATCGATTGCTTTTTTATCACCAGTGGGTGAATTTATGACTAACAAAGTACGCGAGGAATTTACTTTTATAAATAAATACGTTTAGGTTTACCCATTGTTACCTTTTGTTTACATATTTGCAAGATTTATGCGCCCATTAAATTACGCCAAGGTTGCGTGAGCAAGTCCGGTTCCAAAACCTGTTCACTGGCACCGCGCGAAATGGCCGTCCGTTGACGTAACGAAAGCTCGCAGCGAGGAGAAAAATATGCGTCCGCAAAACCGGTCGAGCGTAACCGCTTATCTGCACGAAATATGCAAAAACGCGAAAACCGATAAATATTCATGGAGGCTCGATTATGCCGGCGCGTTGTTTTCATGCATCGCAGCGGCCATTTTACCACCGATGGCGGCGCGAATCCGAAACGACGGCCGCATTATGCAAATCGACGGTCCCTTTAAGGTCGCCATCCCGCGCTCTCGTTACTTACACCACTCGGGCTATCCTCGATATAGTTCAGTGGCTCACCTATCCTTTATGCACTGGCGCAAAGCACGAGTTCGAAAAAAAAATTAATCGGGCGACCGATCGCACACAACACTGCGGCACCGTTCCAAAAAAAAAAGACGCAATTAACGCGCAATTATCCTGGAGAAAGTGCACATGATGTGTAAAGAAACAGGGCGCGGAACAAAGAACACAACCAAACTCGGCCGAGTTGGCTGCGCGGGTCGTCGCGTCTGGGCGGAGTGCAACTCACCAGGGCAGGGCAGCAAAGGCAATTCGAGCGCAGCCGCCGAGCTCCTCTTTTACCAGCTGGCTCGTACAGGGTGATTACCGATCAACTCGAGTCGCAATAGACACCCATTTAAATGTTAATGACTGTAGGAAACTGAACAACAAAACTAAATTTAAATATGCATACACCGGTGTTCCACGAATACCAGGTCATTACCTCATGCAAACCACAATAACTACGACTATAGACGCTTTATTTTATGCTTTTATTTAAAATTAGATATAAACGATTCAATTTAATCTCGTACCGGAATAATAAATATTAACAGGTATTGACTTATTGGCAAACACTTAATTCCAAATACAATTTCATACATTTCTGCGTTTAATAACTAAATAATTTTACATGTGTCATGAATTATTCGTTCTCCTTATCCCTCACATTTCCATATGTTAAAAATTATGATATATTTGAAAAAAAATGACGATGTATGTTGATAATAAATTTTAATTATTTTGGAGGTTAACCCAACCCAACAATCGCATTACATGAGGAACAATATTAATGATTGTTTTGTTTTGTTCCAAATCCGCCATACTTATGCATAAGTGCATATTTCTGTGTGACGTAGCATCAGAAGCAAAGAATGTGGTCTGTCATAAATTGCTTCTAAACAAGGCTAAATTAAGTTGGAAACCCACGTTAGATTTTTAAAAATGTTAATTGGGTTGGGTTATCTCCCATATTGGGTTTAATAACATCAAGAGCTATCTATATTTTCACAAATTGTTTCCCGATTATAACTTTTGATTGACGTTCAATTTAATCGGGATCGAGAACTCATTTTGGTGCTTGAAGCAAATTTTAAGTCTAAAACCAGGCACCTAATCCAGCCCAACCCAACCTAACCAAACCCAATGCCTCGTAATGTTATTAAAACATTGGGTTCACACAATGTTATTGAAAATTTGTATTCACAAAATGTTGGGTTGCATTGGTTTGGCTTGGATTAGTTTCCACGTTGGGTAATGACTTCAAACTGTTTATTTTTATGCCATGTTAATGTTGAAAAATTTTGCATATATTTCGACAATATTTTCTATTTAAACGACATCAAGTTTGAGTTGGCTTGGATTAGTTTCCACGTTGGGTTCAATTTTAATAATTTTAAATTATTTACTTTTATGTGGCGTTCCCGGATAACAATTTTAAATGGCTTGTATTGTCATTGGGTTTATAATAGCAAACGCTATATTTTACGAATTCTTTCTCGACGAATAATTTCGATTCAGTCTCCCCATGTTGAGGTTAATATTTTTAATCGCGATCGACGTCTTTAACTCTCGAGATGTTTATAAAGTACCAACAAAAACGAACCCAACCAAATTCGTAATTGTATTGAACGTTCACAATATTTTACTGCAATGTTCAATAATGTTGGGTTTATTTCTATTTCAACGACATTGAGTTTGGGTTGGGTTTGATTGGTTTGCCTTGGATTCATTTCCACGTCAGGTTTAAAAACTATAAACTGTTTATTTTTATGCCGTGTTTCTGGATAATAATTTTAATTGAGTTGTGGGACATATTCAACAATGTTGGGTTTATTCCGAGAACATTGTCTATTTAAATAACATCTAATTTGGGTTGGGTTGGGTTGGATCAGCTTGGATTAGTTTCCACGTTGGGTTTAATAACTTTAAACTGTTTATTGGTATGTGTCGTTTCTGGCTAACAATTTCAATTGGATTGGACTGTTTCTCAACTTGGGTGTATTTTACGGATTCTTTTTCGACAAATAATTTCGATTCGGTTGTCTTTAATCGCTATCGACGTCTTTAACTCTTTGGGTATTTAAAGCACCAACCAAAGCAACCCAACACAAAATCTAAAAGTAGTACCCACCTAATGCAACCCAACCCAACGTTTCGGGATTTATTGAAAATTTGCATTCACAAAATTTTATTGAAAATTTGGATAACCCAACCCAACTCAACTCAATTTTTCTTAATTTTATTGAAAATTATGGTGCACAAAATTTTACTGCAATGTTCAGCAATATTGGGTTTATTTTGGCAAACATTTAATATTTAAAAGGTATCGTTTAAAGTTTGCGTTGGGTTGGATTGGGTTGAATTAGTTTCCACGTTGTGTTTAATCACTTTAAATTGTTTAGTTTTATGCAAAGTTCCTAGATAAAGAAAATAATTTATGGTTGGATTGTGTCTCACCTTGGAATCAATAATGTAATATTATCAAAGGCTATATTTTAAACAAACTGTTTTTAGGCGGTCGTCTCCCACGTTGAGTTTAATAACTTTAAATGCGATCGAGGTCTTCACTCATTGAGATGTTTAAAGGAAACCTAAACTCTAACACCACCCACATAATCCGACCCAATGTTTCGTAGATTTTGGTTCACAAAATTTTACTGAATTGTTCAATAATGTTACATTTATTTCGACAACATTTTCTATTTAAACGATGAGTTTGGGTTAGGTTGGGTTGGGTTGGGTTGGGTTCGATTGCGTTGGGTTTGGTTGAACTAAGTTGTCTACAACCTTGGGTTAAATAACATCAAACGCTATATTTTTTACAAATTGTTTCTCGAGGATTAATTTCGATTCGGTTCTCTCACCACGTTAAGTTTGATAACTTTAATCGCGATCGAGGTCTTTAGCCCTTGAGGTGTTTAAAACAATTCCATCTAACCCAACTCAACCCAACATAATTCAATGTTTAATAGTTTCCATGAAAAGTTGGGTTCAACATTTTATTGAAATGTTTGACAATGTTGGGTTTATTTCTAATACATTTGCTATTGAGACGAGAAACCTCATCGAGTAAGATCTCATTAATTTCTCAAAAGAGTGTTGGGTTTATGTTCGACTGCGCCAATTTTTAGGTCACGAGGCAATAAATAACAGCAATTAATTTATTAATTGAGTTATTCTCCCACGTTGAATTTATTAGGTTCAAACGAGCGTAGAAAATCGAATCTCAGAATTGAAGTAAATATATTATTTGAACCCACCGTCAATCTAAGTCTATTGTTTCGGAGCTGCATTGAAAACATTCTGGCATAAATCGAAAGCGATGCAAAATTGCTTCACAACTCAACTCATTCGAAGTGGGTTTACTGTCAAAACACAAAACCCCATGACCTGTCAAAATTTCTACGAAAATACATTTTTTTTCTTGACAAGTTTGTTCCAGTTGGATTGGGTTGCCTCACACGTTGGATTTAGTATCTTTCAACGTTGCATTTTATTAGCCACATATTCGTAAATGATTATTATTTGAAATATTCCTGGGATGTTTATCTGAATGAATTTGAATCTTAGTGAATGAAACAATTTTATCGAGAGAAAACTTTATAGCAACCCTTATCAAGTAAATCCGTTCAAGGGAAACGTTATTAAGGAACCCCTGTCAAGCATAATTAATATGATGAATGAAATTAAATATCCTATCCTGGTATCAAGGTCATTTACTCCACGATCAAAGTATGACAGCACTAGCCGCGGATACAGGGGGGAGGCAATTGACCCACCCTGACTTACGACCGACGCACTTTATTTTTACCAAATTAAAAATTTTAAAATCGTAAAGGACATCACTACCTGGGTACAAGAATTATTATTAACTCATCACTACCCAAGAAGATTACATCAATCGAAGTGTATTTTATTCGAAATAACTGATAATCTACTCAACGTAGCATCAATTTTTTTATTGATAAAAATACTACGATACTGGGGGACACTTGGCACAATTCTAAGAGACACTTGGAATGTATGTATGCATTGGTTAGGTCGGGGGGGGGGGGGGGGGGTATTTTCAATGAACTATTGAATAGACATAGCAAGTGACTCGATTACATGAATTTAATTGACGTTGGATACAAAGAGTGCTCAAGATATGGTGCGTAATGCACCCGGTTAGTTAATACCAATAACTTCTAATTAAAGTGAGAGTCCCCAATGTATGATGAGTAAAACATTTGAAAACAAAGCCCATGTTGTAATGTTTCGATTATTTTATTGCTTAACATATGCATTGCTTGTATAAATTTCCAATCGAAATTTTAAGATAAGTTGTAAAAAATTCTTAAGATACTCGAAAACATCGAAATTGCCTTAATGTAAAAAGAGATAGAACTGTCAGAATACCAGAATGATAAAATGAGAAAATTGTAAACATTATTTATAATAGCGATGTCTAAAAATTCTATCAGCACGAGTAATATAAATAATAATGCTTCGTCCACTTTTTCGTTCAAACCATTGCGTTGTGCGATCTTTAGTCGCATAACACAACAACTCGTATCAGACTACAATAATACGATTTGCATCGAAATCTGATGTAATCAGTGTAATAAGGTCGGAAGTGTCTTTGCTTGATTTTACATCATTAGCAGCGTTAAAACGTCAAAATTGATGTTACAGAAGTCTGTTTTGGTTTCACTTCTATTTGTTCCTTTTATACTTTGTCATATCTTCAACTTTGCCGCACGACGTTGCAAGTAACGAACTAGATATTGGCGACTAGATGACGTTCATAATCACACACAAACTGTTTGTCACTCTTTACCGTCAACAACTGTGTGGTGGTATGATGAGAAAAAATATGGCGAAACGATCAGTCATCATCTAAATATAATAAATTCGCTACTATCAAATATACAGTTGTGTACAATTCGATACATAGATTTTTTGGCACATCAATCGACAATCGAATTTGACAAGAAACTGAAATTGAAATTCACATCTCCGTTTAAGAAAAACGCGGGTGCGATCCAGTTAAGCAAATAATCCAAATCTGTAATAACAGTCAACAGTCAACTAATAGACCATGATAACTTCAAAGCCACTTCAAAGTTTAAATCCTTTTGTTCAGAAAACTGATTATTTAAATAATTGCACCCTTTCACAGCCTTGAAAATAATTGATTTCAAATATGTGACGATCAAATAATATATGGTTCAATATGAAGGGATCGCGAACTTTTGATACAAACATCGTAAACACCCGCCCATTCAAACCAAAGTAAAGAGGATATAGCCACTCGGTCCTGCATTAGACGTTTTACGTGATTTGTGTCGCTGGCGAGCAACGTTAGTACAAAAGTCTACCAATCAGTGACCACAACTAGAATATTTATAAGTTCAGATCGATCCAGGAGCGGAATTGGTACGAAAATTCCAAATTCCCATTCCAAAGCTGCCGTCGACTCGAGTTTCAATCGGCAGTTTCGTTTTGATCCCTCGCCCCCACCCCTCACATAATATCGACGCACTCAGCTGCGAGCCGGTTCAATTGGCGACGAAAGGACGCGGCGAAAGAAAACGCCAAAGCGGATTAAATTTATTTGAGTTTTCCGCTGCAATGGAATTTCGTCCGGTTGCAATTCTCATCGGCGATAAGAAAATAAAGCTCGCCGTTCAATTTCAACTTTCAAAAGTTAAATTTCTCCATTTCCATTTGTGTTTGCTTGGTGCTTATGTTTATTTTCATTAGTTCTGATTTTTTGTTAATTTTTGTCCTATTTATTGTTCTTTTTTTGTTACAATCCGTTTGTCTTGTCTTCGACGTTTTACATTCGTTGATTCGTTTGTTGTTACTTAAGTAACTTAACTTAATTTCAAAAATTATTCTTGCAAAGTAAAATTCGTATCTTCTATTTTAACTTCGATTACTTTCGTTTAAGTCTCCCCGAGTTCTTGTATCATTTTCGTTTGTTTATGTGCAGTCGATCGACTAATTCATATTGGATCTTTGCTTTGCCTACGTTAAATATACATAAATGTCATGGGGATGATACACAGTGTCCAAAAGTTGTGCAATGAATCCATAGGAGGGCGCCGAGTACGTCAAGTACCCAATTTGAAGAATATATTTGTATAAACATCGATTACTTTTATTTATTCCTTCCAATCTTCGTCGTTTTTTAGTTACTTACATATCATCTTCGCATATTATTATTATTTAATTTGTTTCGAAACCATTGCTTCCATTTTAGTCCTTTAATGTTTTTCCCTCAGCACTGACTATTTTCTTATTTTTCATAGACTATTAATTACAATTGCAAATTACTATTAGAGCAATCGAATAAAATCCCACGTTTTTATTGTTCGGCTTCGTTAAATCGCAAGACAGGTTAGCTAACGCGCACATTACCCAACAACAGATCATAAAACAGCGACGTGAAATTAATTATTACGAGATTGACATTTAACGTTCCACGTTAGGCACGTAAGCGATAAATATTTGCTATTATATTCGAGTCATACAAGTGATGAGACAAATTTCAAATAATAAAATAGCCAAATCCACGAGGGGGGGGGGGGGGGGTACGCATAGTCCTTAGATCTCTTTCTGGATACACACATTTCCATTAGTTTTAGTAAATTTGTAGTAATATAATAATTTATGGATTATGGACACGACGGAAATAATCTAGAAGAAACTACATTTATTTCGTGCAATTCGTCGACCAACCGAGATAACGATTTTCTCAATGGAATCGAAACGCGTCTTCGGGAATTTCGCGCGACCGTCGGGGGGGTTCAAACGCAACGACTCGTAGGGACCCGACCAAACAAACGTCCGTCGACGCTACGGTACACAAATTCGCCTCGCTTTATTTAAGTTGAAGTGAAGAAGTGTGTACACAAGATAATCTATTTCGAGCGCTTGGATGTGCGCAGTGCGGTACTGTGAACTCGAGTGATGAACCATAAATAGGACACCGTGGACGACCGGCCATTTTGCATGGGAGCGTTACATCGGGCTGTGACATCGACATACCTAACGAACGCTCGTATACGTGACGCGATCGCTTAAATAATGGTCCGTTCCGACAGACGACTTCTTTTTGAATAATGAAGTGGATCGCGGACACTGTTTAACGGGCGATTAAACGAAAATCGTGTCATTGACGTGATTTATAGACAGTACAATTTTTTTATAAAATGTATTTATAACTATGGATCATATAAAAAAAAATAAAAAATCCTTAGTTACAAAATAATAACTAAGGTGAAATTCTCTGAATAAAATCGTTCACTGTTATTGTCACGCCAGTCATTCTGAAATGGCCTCAAATAAAGATTTTAACTTTGTCGCTGACTGAATTTAAGACCCACCCATAAAAAATGTATAGATCATGTCGGGCATATTTAATGTCACGGGGCAATAACAGTACGCGTATTGATCCAACCGTTTTATGAACGTGAATGACTGGGTCCGCAATAAAATGCAAATTCTGTGATTCACCGGCACATAAAGATTTACAAACACACGCGTCCTTTAAAAAAGCGTTTTGTATCAAATCAAATTTGTTTTTAAAATGTTCCTTAGATTATTTATATTTATTTCATCAATGAGAGCATATATATTTATCTTCGTTCAGCGAAATCTTGCTCATAATTAAAAAGAAAGGACTGTTAGAGAGGGAAAACAGAAAAAATAAGGAGACAAGGACAAAATACTATTCGGACATAAGTAAATAAAATATATAAAGAAAAGAAAAAATGGGGAGGAAATATGAGGCAGAGATGATTAAATGAGTGAGAAATAGGGAACGTGAAGCCTACGTATAATATGTGGAGATGAGCAAGGAAACAATATCCAATGATTGGGGTAAACATCTAACCTTCACAATACCTAGAAAGGGTCAGAGTGACAATATGGGAAACTTTACAAGATCTGAAAGTTCATAAGCAACTGACACATCAACTAAACTACTTAAGACATATACAACAAAGATGTGCTCGAGTTTACAAACAAATGTGCAGGAACTATTAAAATCGAAAGAGTAAAGAACCCGGTAACTTTGGCCCTTTATTATTTGTAATAGGCATGACCACGTAAATTAAAAGAATGAAATGAAAGTGGAATCAATTAAGATTGGATATGACAGACAAAAGGTGGCAAACGCGTGGATACAAGAAATAGAGAAAACGCGAATAAAAATACGAAAAAAGCACAATTATGAGTCAACGAGGCAAAAATGAATCAGGGTGGAAGAACGACAACACGAAATACAAATGACATAAATCCAGCTAAAAGAAGACAACATGCAAAAACATCTACCAAACATGAAACAGAACAATCGTGAAGAACAAGTACTATACAATGCAACCCAATCTTACCCAACCCAACCCAACTCAATCTAACCCAACCCAACCCAACCCACCTTATAACTCAGAGGCGAAACTAAAATTGGATACGAACAAACATAAAAAAATTAAACCTAAAAACAAACTAAACAACAACAAAAAAAACCACGTGAAAGAATTGTAAGAAAGATCGTACAAAAAGGAAGACAAATAATAAGGGGGAGACTGAAGAAAATGTTCAGAAAACTGTTGGATAGGATCGGCCAAAAAGGTTACCTCATGTCTGTAGAATAAAGGAAATGGGTCATGGAACCAGAAACAATTTTTCTAGCCAATACCCCAAAGGACTTTCAATGAAGACATTGACATCGACATTGATGAAGAAATTGATTCGACCCCAACCCAAACCACCTTATGACTCATAGCCGAAACAAAGATTGGATACAAAGATAAAAAAATTAAACCTAAAAACATACTAAACAACAAAAAACAAAGTAGTGTGGCCATGGAACCTAATAGAATGGCAAAGAAGATCGCACAAAAAGGAAGAAAAATAATCTGGATCAGACTGAAAAAAAATCAGAAAAATTTCGATAGAATCGACCTAAAACTCTAAACTGAAAATGCTAGCTCATGAAGAATGAAGGAAGTAAGTAATGGAACCAGAAATAATTTTCCAATCCAAAACCCCAAAAGGACATCTCAGATATAAAGACAAGCTGACGAAGAAATTGAAATAAACTTAACTACGAGAGAAACTTTTTCTTATAAATATTCCTTGGCAATAAATCAATCGAATTTTCTTGTTGCAAAGCAATGGGATGAAAACGACATAATACAAAACGTTGTATAGATTTTTCTTTATATTATACGTTTGTTCCACGTTGCCTAGAGAGACACAATTTAAACTAAAATTCAAAACACTATTCCTACATTTTAAATCGATGCAAAGAAGTAAGTAGTAGGTGCATTTTCTTGCGCGAAAATTGAGAAAATATTTATTGGAGTTGTAATCCTGATTGCTTTATGAATCATTTCATGGCTAATGGTGTATAAGATTTAAATTAACATTTTAATTAAGAACAAGGTTGAAATGCATTAAAGTAAATATAAATTTATTACTCAGAGAATTACATTAGTAAATGTAAACTGATTCGGACCAAACTCTCTTTTGAACGAGGAGTGGTGTTTTAAATCTGTGGCTTGGTGAATTACATTTTATTTCAAGTTCCTATCAAATGTCTTCGCTCTCTTCGCCCAAATTCCCGATTGGATTGTTCATTTTTATAAAAGTTTAATTATCGAATTAAACGCTTATACGAATAAACGAATCAAATCGAGAATTTGGTCGATGAGAATGGAGAAATTTTATAGAAATATTTGTTGTCGACTTTGCCTTTTTCAAGTCTGAAAACTATCTTTTGTGTCTTATATATTTTTTTCTCAATTCATCATTACTCCGTGCATTCCACATTTTTGTACGTGGGTCTTATTTATATTTGTGATTTTCGTTTGCTTTTTTCTCCCGATTTTTTCGTTTTGTTCATTCGTATTGTTTCAATTTTCTGCATTGTTGTTTCTTTTTGGATTTTTATGGATTTTCACTTATTTTCCTTTGGTTTTCTTTTGAGTCATTGGTAGTTTTGTTAAAAAATACATTTCTAACAAGTCCTTTTAATATGCACATTTTCACTTTTACATTAATCGCTTCAAGTTTTCGATATTTTAAATTCTAGTTGTTTCCTAAAAAATGAAAAATGTGCCGGTCTCGATCTAATCAAAATTGATACTAGAATCAGTCTCGTTGGCTTCAAATCAAATCAAGATCATTTAATGTGACCGTTCAACAATGTTGGTTTCTTAAATCCTATAATACTAACTAGTGATATCAAACAATTTATGTTTGATAGTCAATCCGTTTATTAAAAGTAAAGGAACATTGTTTGTCTTGTACCCAACCCAACCTGGCGCATTTCGATTGGATTTTTTTGCTGTTGCCTGCTTTTTTTTAACCATTAACAAGTTTCGTTGAAATCTGCACTTCGATCGTTACATTCTGCTTCACTTAAGTTATCTGAAGTTATCGGACATACGTCGGTAGTTTTATTAAAAAATGTGAAAATTTTACGACTACCGATATTGCTAATGCTATAGGTTTCCAATTGTCATTTTTTTGAATTCATATTCCACGAAAAGTCGTTACGAATTTTCGTCTTTGAATTATTGTTTGCACGGGCTGTTGTCAAAATCTCATTATTCGTTTCTATAAATTAGCACCCAATGGCTTGTTCAAGTGATAATTCTTATTATTCTAACTTATCTGGTATTTTTGTTCCATATTTAAATATTATTAGTAATTATTTATATCCATTTATTTCCAGATTAATTGTGTAAACATGGTTTTAAAGTGCATAAATACAATACATGTTCTTGACGAAATTTTCTATCATCGTTAAACTGATAAGTCACATTAAAAAAAATCCAAAGTGTGAATTTTTATAGTACATGTAATAAACAAATTGTACAGAGTGAACTTTGCCCATACCATCGGTGTTTCAACGTATAACAATACATAACGGACAACGAAAAGGTTGGGTTGGCTTAGGTTGGGTTGGGTTGGGAAATAGATTTATTTTCTCTTATTTGAAACATAACATTTTTACGTTATTGTGGACGTCCTTTTTCAGGTCATTTTGTTCCATTCTTTTGTTACAATTAGAATTTTTATGAAACAGAATCTGATAAAAAAAATTATTTAAATGAGAAATATTGTTTCATATATATATTTTTCACCTTTTGCTTTATGCTGCTTTGCTTGGCTTGGCTTTAATTTTTATAATTTCTAGTATGTACATTCATGTGTCGTATTTTCTTTTAGTCTCTGTCACGTACAATCTTTCCATTTGTGCTTTGGCTCTTATACATTGTTCACTTTTTTATTTTTTGTTACATTAAATTTGTTCTATTTTGAAATTCTATTTATTTTTCGTTTAATTTGTGAACATGCTTCGTTTCAATTGCTCATATTTTGCATTTTTTATGCATAGTTTTTTCGTTGTAGTGTTTGAAACCAATTCCCAGGTTTCTCGCACGTTTGGAAATCGCACACAGGAAGAGTTCATCAAGTAGGCGCTTAATGCTATGATCACCTATGGAGTCATAATTACGATGACGCATCGCACGTTTTATGAATTTTTGTTTGGACAGACAGACGATTATATCAAAAGTCATTAACTGCTAATTGTCATTAAATCTGAGCATTTTATTTAAAGCACATCGTAACGCATTGAACGCCGCAAGGTCGAATGAATGTCATAGGCAAACATATGGCGCACAGAACTAAAATCCGCCGACGTTTACTGGCGATGTACGATGCGTTTAAACGCCTAATTCCTATGTTCGTACTCCTAAATCGCGATGAAATTACGATCGCTTCCAGTTTTACGAAAGCACCGCCTCGCTTCCTACACATTTACATTAATAAATTAAAGGCGATGTTGTAAAAAAAAAACGGCCGGAGTGTACGGTACATTCTCGACCCGAGACGGTTTAACTAAACAACGGCTACAAATCTCTTGAGCGTGACGTGTCCGACAAAACTCGACTGCGGCGTTGAATGCGAGGGACGCGCGACGAAGCGGGGCAGACACGTAGACCCTGACATGGCAGGCAGGCGATTCCCGTCCCCTATCGAATAACAACGGCTCACAAAGAGGTGCCATTTAAACCTAAATAATCTAACAGGTGTAACGGTATGCCGTTTCGTTTGGAGGACAAAGAAAGGTCATCAACCGGGAGCCGAATTATCTCGGATTTAATTGCGCAAAAGTGCAATACTGTTACGGTGGCTGGGCGCGCGCGCCGACTCGGCTCGATGTATGAGTAATAAGACATATGTTCGATACGAAACAACTTTCTCGTGTCGGTATGTTAATGCCGCACAGGAAATACGAATTAATGCGTTTGATATTAAAACGACACTTTCCATCATTTCTGGAGTTAATTAACGAGTTGACTTGCGTGTTTTTTTCTTCTTTTCGACGCGCCGAGCTAACGAGCTGGCTTTTTTCCTAATCTATGATGAAACACAATTAGCCAGTACAGTGATCCATGTGTAACTATAAAATTTTACGTGAATCCCATTGGGTGTGCGCCTTTAAAACCGACTTACTCGTGATATTTATGGCGCACGTAAATGCTTTTGCAATTAATTCTTAACGTACTATATAATTTTCTGTATCCACGTTAAAGCCACGTTAAGAAACTATATTTATTTGCGAGCATGGTGTTTAAGTGGCTCGAAAAATGTTTAAAATTCCCACATACACAAAAATGTCAGTTGTAAAATATGTTAACTAGACATAAAATATAATTACGTTTCCATTTCGCGCATAAAATATTACGAGAGTCGTATAATTTAATTTTAAGGTACTTTGCGTTTCTATTTTACTGAAATAAATTGACCATATCAATAGTCAACACTTTTCATATTTAATTAACAATTAAATAATTTTAGACATTTTCGACAATTTTGATGTTTTTTAATTTTCCTCAAAAACAATTATACTGTGGTAATGCGATTTATACAGTTCACCGTATGTAGGTCGTATTACCACATATTACAAATGCAAAATTATGTCAAACGAAACAAGACCACATGTGATGCAATACAAAATCCTTACGTCCGCATTACAATTGACTATATGAATCAATTTTATAACCTGTGAGGGTACTCAGCCATTTATTACGGTCTACTACTAGGATCACTTAGTGATGATTTGAATGATTTTCAAAGATGTCCAAGACGATAAAACTTGTATAGTGTTACGAGCGCCACGAATATTAAAATTTCAGCGAAATCAAGCCCAACGTTATAAGTCAAATTTAATGGACAAAATGACAGTTTGCTTTCAAATAAAATAATTTCTAATGTTCAAGGTCATTCTATATTAAAACTTATATTGATTCGAGATGTAGAAACAATTCATTAACCAAAAACTGATAATTTCTAAAATTCTAATAAACTGTTATAACTGTATTAAATTTTGTTGTATTATTCATCTGGGGTTTACCATTCGTCGAGGTTGATGCTTCAATTGAATTGTGTCTTTTTGTCACTCATGACATCATGGCATCAAGTATCTTCAACGAATGCTCTGATGAGTCCATCTATGGTGAAACCGCCATCGGCAACTGTTACATTCGTTGAAATGATTTGTTTGAAAGCTATGTCAATTAAAAAAAATATATCAAATCTATATTTACCAAACTGTCGAAAATATCCATATAATCAATGAATGAAAGAAAGTTGATCTGTTTGTTTTGTCTTTTGGTTGATTAAAGTTTGGTTGGACATTACCTCAGCGACCCAAAATTAACCTCTTTTATATTTTTTACAAACTGACATTATTTCATTACTTTATTTTATATTTTATTGAGTTAGGTTTTAAGGTTTGCCTTATGTTGATTCCAACTCAACCTAAGTTGGGTTGCACGCTACTAACCCAAGCAGAACTTTACTACACAGTGTCATATGTTCGCCTTTTGGGTTGGGTTGGGTTTACTTTACTGGACGACTTGTTCTATTTTTAGTCATGTCTTTTCTTTTCTACGTGTTATTACTTCATTTATGCTTTATATGTGATTTTCAATGTTTTTCTATTTTCTCCATATTTTGGTTTACATTCGTTGTTATTTGTTTGGGGTGGATTTATTTTGGATTAACTTTTTTGTGTCATTATTTGACTGTCGACCTCTTTAATTTTTTACAATGATTCTCATTGGGTGTTTGTAGTTTAATTAATACATTTTTATTTTTATTTTAGACTTTGTTTATTTTTTATCTGAAGTTTCCTGTTGATTCGTTAAACAAAATTGTCTCTGGTCTCTTCAATAATTTACTCCGTATTCCATATAACGAATTTAAATTTTAATTGTTTTATTAGGTTGGTGGCTTCAACAATTTTATCTTTCCATTGGCACCCTTTGCCTATGAATGTTTTATTTTTGTAGTTCGTCGCATTGGTTCTGCGAATTGTTAATATTGCAGATATTTCACGATTCATTTAATCGCATTTGTTCAAGTTAACGTTAATTTATTATATCGTTCGCAATTCGCAAATAACGTGTATTTATGGGCGTTAACGCATGAGTGACTGCGATCGAAAAGATCACAATCATGACATACAATGAGAGATAAGCTCAGAAGTATTTCTAAGGTGAAATTTTACACAAAAGTAAAACAATATTTTTCGTTTTGACGGATAATTATTTTTATCCAACATTCCTAGATGGATATATAAGATGCATCAACGTTCGCGTGCAAGAAAGTTGAGTTAGGTTTGGTTGGCTTGAATGCAAACCGTATTGTATTAAGTATGCAATTTTGAAAAGAAATCTTCGCAGAATGAAATGTAAGTTGGCTTACCTGTGCCAATTTACAACGATCAAATGTTCCGCAGGTCACGTGATCATTGATAACAATTCAAAAATGGCCAAAACCAACAAAAAATATGGATTACAACACAACATATTACTCATATTCCGAACCACCCTGAGGTTAAATGTAGCAATTCAAACAGCAACCCAAGATACACCCAAACATGATCGCTGTCGCTCATTTAATTGCGATGAGCAAATACAAACATAGGGTGAGAAATATTTATAGAATTAAAAAAATTAATTAGTCTTCATAATCTTTATTGCAATGGAAAAGACGCGATTTAATGGACTATTTTAGAGAGCACCAACCCAACATCAAAAGAGTATGTGTAGAAGCCAGAGTCAATCGCGCCGACGATGCATTGCCATTTCAGCGAATACTGACATAGTGTACGTGAGTATATATGGCCTTGCTACGTAAACAATTTAACTCTGCACTAGACCACTAATAAAGATCATCACATTTTGAAGAAAGTTCGAGCTAAACTCTGTCGCCCACATCGGCCCTAATGTGGAGACACAATTTACTTCAATACATAATATCGATAATTTTAATATTTTGCCGCCGAAGGCCTATGAATTGCGTCGAATGCCTATTTTAAAATATTCATTTTTGACAATTTTTAAATTTTGACAATTGGCATTTTTTAGAATTTTGACCTTTTTAAAATAATTATTATTTTATATTGGTTTCATTGCATATAGGAATTTGGCAAAAAAAGTTTTGTCAATTGTACAATTTTTTGACAAGATAATTTTTACATTTTCGATAATTTTGTAATGCATTTTTATATACAAACAGCAGATATACCTCTCTGCCCTGCTACTTTATTTTTCTTGAATTGTGACATACCAGAAAAAATGGTCAATGCAGGATCGACCATGTCTGCTTGCTTCTTAATTGTTTGTGGTCCATTTATTTCTTTTTGTTTCATTTTATTCTACTTTACTCTATGTGAGTTTACTATTTTTAGCTAATATTCGTTTAATATACTTTTTCCTCATTGGTTTCGTAACATTTATTCACTTTCATTTTTATTTGTTTCTTGGTATTTTATTTTCGGTTAGTGCATCAATTGCTTTCGTTTTGACTTATTGTTTTAACCTTAATTTCTTTATTATTATTTATTTTCTGAATTTTATCAATCGTGTTCCTTTGCAATTTTTTTTTTGGATTCGTTGGGTGGTGTTGGGTTGACACATAATTTTCTTCTTTGATCATTATAATTTCTTCTTTTTAATTTTTCCTTAACTTCGCCTATCCATTTTCTGAGCTGTCCACACAGTGTTCGTTTGCAACTTTATTTGCTAGTTTTGTTGGATCAAGTTGGGTTGGATCAGGTTGGCTGACATTTTGGTTCGTTGTTCATTATAACTTAATTAATTTTAATTTATCCTTAATTTTCGTTTATTATTTTATTTTATTATTTTCAACTTTATTTGCTGGGTTTGGTTGGATTGTGTTGTGTTGTCTAAAAGTCGGCTTCGATAAATAAAATAATACGTTTCTAGTTTACTCAAATAAATTGATAATATCAATAGTAAGCACTTTTCATATCTAATTAAAAATTAAATATTTTTAGACATTTTCGACCACTTTGATATTTTTCCATTTTCTTCAAAAACTGTTGTAATAGGATACAATATTTATATATAGTTCACCGTATGTAGGTCCTATTACCACCTATTACAAATGCAAAACTAAACAGGGCCATATGAGATACAATACAAAATTCTTTCGTCTGCACTACAATTGACTACGTGAATCGAATGCAAGGAGAGTTCCATTAAAAAGTTCGATCAACCCAACCCAACAATTTTAAACTTGGTATAATACGCGGACCAGTGATGATTTGAATGATGTCCAACGATGTTTAAGACGATAAACTTTTAATAGAATAATTAGTAACATTCAAGGGCATTCTAAATTACACATTGTTCATTTGCAACTTTATTTGCTGGGTTTTGTTCGATTAAGTTGGGTCGGGTTGGCTTCATTGCTTATCATAATTTTCTTCTCTATAATTTTCCCTTAATTTTCATTTATTCCATTTTCTGAGTTTTCCATATCATGTTCATTTGCAACTTTATTTGCTGGGTTTGGTTAGATTGTGTGGGGTTGGGTCGGGTTGGCAATAATTCGGCTTCGTTGTTTATCACAATTTTCTTCTTTTTAATTTTCGTTTATTCTATTTTTTGAGTTTTCCATATCGTGCTCATTTCCAACTTCATTTGCTGGGTTTGCTCGAATTGCGTTGGGTTGGTCAATTTTATCATTTTTTGACAAGATAATTTTTACATTTTCGATACTTTTGTAATGCATTTTCATATTTTATGCATTTTAATAATTTTTTACGTCTTTTAGATGTATTTGAGCACGTTGTCATTTTTCTTTCTAATTGGATTCATTAATATTTTCAACGTTGTTTTTCATCGCTCTTGTGTTCTAGCCATTTTCTCGTCAAAATGCTAAAGTTTGTACACAAATAGATTTGTGAATTGTTTCTTCTAGATAAATTCTGTCGTTTCAATTATCCACCAAATGTTGCTTTTGTTTACAACATAGATATACTAAATTAATTGTTGTTTCTTTGAGATGAATTCTGTCGTTTCAATGATCCACTTTCATAATCATTAAATATTTTTAGTATTGCCTTTCTGAGTTCTCTTATTAATTCTTGTTATTCGTTGGCAATGACGTAAGTAGTTTATTAAAATACAGGGAAATTGTGTTATGGAAACAATCAACTTCACGTGAAACATTTTTTTTTCAAACTGTCGGTTTTTATATTTTCAACAATTGAGATATTTTAGAATTTTAGCAACAATACATTTTTTTGCTTTCTAGAATCTTGACATTTTTAGCAATTTTGAAGCATATTTTCGACCTATTTACAACTTGAACATGTTATACTATTGACAATATCATTCATTGAATTGTTTTGGACAATTTTCATTTTGTTATCATCTTTTTTTGCAATTGTTGTGTTGGTCAGTTTTGCATGATTTCCATGATTTTAACAATGCCAACATTTTAGAGTAATGAAAATGCCCTTTTACCAATTTGGAAACAGCTTTGAATGTTTGACTGTTTTGATTTCATATTTTTTGAAAATGTTCATACTATGCGTCAGCTTTTTCGTATTTAATTCAATTTTGTTGTTTTAAACAACTTCGAAATTTTCTAGTTGTTAATTGTTTTTAAATATGTGACTTTTGGACAGTTTTGACTTTTTCCCAATTGCTAAAAAAAAATCCATTTATTTTTGGCAATTTTAATAATTGGTATTTTCAATTAAGTTCGGCGTTTTGGAGTGTTTACTTTTGCAGATTTTCCATATTAAATAATTTTTGCATTTTTGACAATTCTGATGTTTTTGATTTACGGTTTTCACTTTTTGCCCTTTGGCGTCCATTTTCGTAAATATTCAGGTTAATTGTAATGTATTTTCAAAATCTACTTATTTGGCATATTTGTCATTTTGCACATAAAAATATTTTTGTTTAATTTTGGAATCAATGCTATGTGTTCTGTGGTGGTGAAATACGGTCGTTCAAAGCATTTAATCCCAACAATATTTGCAAGTAGACGCATAACTTCCAAATCTTTTTTCTTTTCTTTTCAAGATTTAAAAGCTCAACATTTCATAAAACGTTACCATTTCAATTGGACAGTAGTTTAAGTACACAATGTAATGTTTATTTTTAACGCGCTCCTGATATTAAAAACGTAGATGCTATATTGTTTTTTTATCTTAAACCGCTTATGTTAATTGACAATATATTCTGATAAGATACCAACGATAATCTTTAATGATACGAGTACATAAACTATTGTTGTATGCTTCCCGATCTGATTTGTTGACCGACATCACTGCGTTGTTACCAATTTGTTATCGTTGTATTTTCAATGTGGAAGGTAGTTTCCGCGTGTGTTTCGGATTCAAATAAAAATTAAATGAAAGATATAAAAATAAAACGTTTGTGTTCATGCACCCATACGATTACGGAGGCTTGTTTTGACCGACTAAGTCATAGCGACATCTGATGGCGTTAATGTTTTCATACCAACTGTTACTGTATACTCATATTTGCAAAAATAATTGAAATCTATGAAATTGAATAAAACAAATAAAAATCAATAAATGTAAAATTATCACTACGACATCGATCAAGAGTAACAAAAATAAAATAACATTCGTTGCTTGGGATAGTCTGTGAATGGGGGGGTCTGTATTTTTGCCCCAACGTTGGATCATAATAAAAAAAGCTTTGAAGGGTACATTCATTCAAATGCAGCAAACATCACAAGAAAATGAACTGAGTCAAAAGAGCCGCTGATTAGTGCGAAGATGTTGCGCTTTTTCGACTATTTGCTCCTTTCGGCCATTAATATTAACCAACGGCATAATTTAATTGGTAAGGGAACCAAGTTTTCAATAAATTGAAAAAAGCAATCAAACGTAAGCAAAAATAAAAATTCGTTGAAATAAATTAAATATTATTTTTAATTTTGTATTTATATTCTTTCTCGTTCGTGTTAATAATTTTTGTTTTTGTTTTACTTTGTTTGTTGTTGATAAGTTTTGGTGGCGTCTATGTCTCATTTTTAATCGGTTTAATCTCTTAGGTTGTTTATCGGGGTGCAAGGGATACATATCCCCATACAATTTTTCTGATCGAACGGAAATTAACGTCCAGTTAATCAGAAGCCCACGTTTGTATTCATAAAAGTAAATTTTCCCTCTGCTATTGTGAGACAACGAAAACATTTTAAGACAAGGCTCAACAGTCGTGGGAAAACGAATTAAGTAATTTTCGTTGTAAATTACGACTTCCCGTGATCAGTATGCCTCGCAAACAAGTTCACATTATACACAAATGACGAAACGTTCGCTTATAATCCAACTATTAATTAAAAATTCATTATTCGAGTTCCACTGTTCCATAATTCAACAACACGTATTCTACGATCCCTGAAACTATATATAGAATGCCGGGGCAGACAAGCAATTTCCACGCACTCACACACACACCGCTCGAGAAAACATAATTTTCCCCCCAAGGTCAGAAATAATGCCTATTCAAAGGAACACAATGCGAAATAATTGCGTAAGAAAAGCAAATCGAGTTGTTTACAAGATCCCCGCAAGGTTAAGCCGCGTGTGTGTGCGTGCGTTGCGTCGTCGTCTGGGAGATCGCAATGACGCAAGTTTCAGGACGGGTCGAACGGGCGAGGGGGGAGAGTTTCAGCACTTACCGGTTGTTGTTGATGCTGCGTCTGGAGAACTGCAGAACGTGACCTTCGAGGGGTTATGCCTACGTTCTCGCCACGCATGATCGATTCCACCACTGGAAACAAAAGTCGCGTTACGAAAACAAAGAAAGGTGGACAAACTCGTCGCTGCAACGAAAATAAATAAACGAAAAAGGGGGGGGAGGCGTTTTACGAGTTATGCATTTCATGTGCCTTTTTACGAGCTCGTAAAATTTTTAAGTTCGGTCGACCGTAAAGCGTAAGCCAATACTGGAACGGGTAATAATAAACGAACAGTAAACATTTTTTTTTCATACGCCGAAATATTTAATTGGTGTTTTTCGTACGTGGTCGAACTCTTCTAAATTATTCTCCAATTTTTGTTAAACCTATATTTGATTCATGTTTAATGTAGCCTGGTTTTTGTTCGATTTTACAATGTATTGCAGTTTCAGTTTCAGACATTTATGGATTTTTAGCTGGGATCCTTTTTCTAAAACCAGGTAACGCGATTCCAATTTGATTCGTTAATAAACGAGTAACTTAAATCTATGCTTGAACATATGACTAACGCTGTCGAACGTCATCGTTATTACAAATCGATAAAAATACATTCACGCCATATTACAAACAAGGTGGAAACGCCTCGTAATTATATCTGATGAAAAAACGCATGTCGTGGCTGACGCAACCTTTAATTGCTATTTTTACGACCGTCGCGATAAAACGCAACAACAATTAATCGCCACTGTTACAAAGTTGTGTTTTGCGTTCGCTGGTCGTTTTGCGCGCAGGCATTGTGAGGGATTTACAATTGTCAGTCGTGCGGCGAAATTCAATCAAGTTTTGCTTTCGCCGAATTAATTTCGAGCGAAAACATTTTCCGTCGAAAATGGCGAGCGCGAACCGCGACAAAACGTCCAAAAAGGC
This sequence comes from Geotrupes spiniger, assembly GCA_959613385.1. NCBI lineage: Eukaryota > Metazoa > Arthropoda > Insecta > Coleoptera > Geotrupidae > Geotrupes > Geotrupes spiniger. The sequence continues at coordinate 14,492,269 of OY390737.1, forward strand.
GCCGACTGACGAGGCGGGAATTTCCATTATGATCGCTTCGCGAGCACGCAGTTTGAACGATAAATAATTGGGTTGGAGAGCACGTCGAAGTTGACCTGGAAATAATAAAGCGTCGTCGCGAACGCGACGGTAATTAATGGAACTGGTGGTTGTTCGACATTGTTTGCGTAGTAAAATTACATTTTTCAATTTGGACCCCCCCCCTCATAGTACTACAATTATCTATTTTCATCTTATTTTTTCTCTTCATACATCTCTGTGGATTTTCCAATAAATCCCATTTTCATTTAGTGCAATAACCTTTGCTTTATATTTTCAAGTCCCATCCCATCCAGGTTATCTTCATTTATCTCCAAACCAAGTCGAACCCAACTCAACTCAAGTCAACCCAGCCCAACCCAAACCAACCCAACCCAAGTCATCCTGGTATTCTTCATTCATGTGTAATCCCACTCAGGTCTCCTTCATTCATGTCCAATCCCATACAAGTCGTCTTAATTTATGCTAAATCCCATCCGGGTCTTCTTCATTTATGCCCAATCCCAGCCAGATCTTCTCCGTTTATGGTGAATCACATCCAGGCCTTCTACATCCATCTCCAATCTATTCCACGTTATTTATGTTTGTTTAATACCACCCTGGTCTTCTTCATTCATGCCCAATCCCATTGAAGTCTTCTTCATTCATGTCCAATCCCACCCAGGTCTTCTTCACTTATGTCCAATCCCAACCAGGTCTTCTCCATTTAATCTATTTATTCCATGTATTATTTATTCTTGTCTAGTCCCACCCACGTCTTCTTCTTTCATACCCGACCCCACCTTCGTCTTCTTCATTCATGTCTCGACCATCGTCTTCATCATGTACTTCCCTATTCTCCCCTTCTCCATCTTCGCAAACATTATGTCGCAAAGAAACTGTCCTTCATATTTTCAATAATTCAGCGGTATGTTAATTGTTCATTTGTTCACTTGTCATCTCGTATCTTATCAAATGCAATCCATTTCAACATAATCGGATTTCAATCGTCCATATTTCGCACGTTCCTCATATTATTTCTAAGTATAATTGTTCTCGTGCATTTTTAGTCTCATTCATTCTAAAATATTTCTACAAATAGTCTTTCAGCATCTTCAATCAATCCACACGTCTCTGTTATATATTATTCAGTACTATCACCAACTATCACATTCTTCATTTAACTTTCAAGTCAAACATTGTTACAAATCGTTTTTTATAGTTTTCATGCCCAATTCCCAATAAGATGTACCCTGTTGGGTAAAAGCATTGTATCGAATTTTGAACCATTTCAGGCGAGTTTTTTTATAATTTATTTCCACATTTCTTGCATTTGTACAACAAATTCTTCTTCAGCTTTTTCAACATGTCGTACGATTACTTCCATGTACCGTTATGCATTTTCCAATACATTCTATTCTGCATTTTATTCACACATAACTTTCACAAATAGCATTGTTTACTTTATCTTCATCCCAAAGACTGACTACTTCAAAAATCATTATACGTTTGAACATTCTATCCTCGTCCATTAGTCTTGTCTATAATTTATGCCATTTTTAGCCCATTGCATTTACGCTTCGCTTCCTTCTCAAATTTTGTTTTCCAACTTCTCCACTATCTCCCTCATACATTTTCAGTGCATCTTATTCTTTCTTTTGTCTACAACCATCGTCTTTGTCATATATTCCAATGTCATCACACAATTGGTCAATGTTCATGTCACTATTGTCACCATCTCGTTTCCTGTTGCTAATGTCTCCGATTGTCGCCTTCACTTTATCCTCTACTGCTAAAATTACCCCACTTCATAAAATTCTTCATGTGGTCTCAAACCAACGTCCATTTCCACTCCCATTTTCAATTTCTTATAGTTCTACTACAATTTCTTCATCATCTACAAAGTGCTACAAAGTATTCTTCATTTTCCAACATGTCCAATCGACTCTTGCTTTCCCTTATGCACTTTCAGTGTACCATATATTTCATTTTGTCTTCAGCCATCGTTTCATGTCATTCACACTCTATATCTCTCATATATTTTTCCACGAGTCGTTTTGTTCAATTTGCCTGCAATGATCTCCCCAAACTGTGTTACAAGTTCTCCTCTTCAACACGCCCAAACCCACTCCATTCATCTCATGATTTTTATGTGGTATTTATCCAACTGCTGTAGATTCATCTAAACTATGTTCCAAATATTGTTACAATTTTCTTCTATTGTCTTCTTTTAGATTTAAATAATTTTGCCGATTGCGTATGGTTTTTTATTAATCGGGGACGAATATTCAAACATTTCTGGCCAAGCACATATAATGGTACTAAGACAGCTAGGCCATCTTCACCGAATACAGCACTGGAGTGTTTCCGATATTGCCAAGTGCTTAGACAGATTCGTATGTGGGCATACATGACTTTTAAGTTGGCATTATACATCTTAAATTGTCAATTTTATGACAATGGCGTTGACAACTATCCACGTAAGTTGTTGGGTAATTTATCCATTAGCTAAAAAAAAAAAATATATGGCTCTATTGAATGGAATCAACTGGCGAGTTGAATTGTATAGTGGAACCAACCTGTCATCGTGGAAAGTATTCTCCTCAACAGATTACTATGGATTTTCATTGAATATTAAACTTTTGATTTCAGAGAGAGAAAGCTGCCATGGTCGTTTTCTAGTCCACTCCATTTTTATTTTGTCATCTCTTTGAACAATGTTGTATCAATTATTGCCAAGAAGAGTATTGCCATAAACTGTACTGGATGTAATATACTATTATTCAGCCAAGTATTACCTCACGATTTGAAATCAGTATAGTTTATATTTTCTACATTTACAATGCACCTACAAGTTAATTGTCTACCCCATTTTTCATTTTATCCTGTTCCCATACATTTCCATAAATTCTCCTACTTTTTTTGAATAAGTCTAGACCTCCCTCGTCGAAATTTATTTAATTCTTGATTTTCGTCACCACTAATTTTCCAGCATATTCCTGGCGCCAATTTGTTACCATTCCATACATTGCTACATATTTTTCTTTCCTTGTCGTGCCCTCTGTCTTCACACTTCCAAACCACATTTTATTATTAAATATTTATGTTAGATCACAGCTTCAGCATTTTTGTTTCACTTATTTCGAAGGGTGTCAAAATATATTCTGGCCCAGTGGTGAGGCTTCGCCATTTTTAAATTTATGTTTGTTATTTTTAACAATCGTGTTACCACCATTTTCACAATAAATTCTCAATACCCCTCAAGGGTAGTTTACACTTAGCATAGATTATTTCTAACGCAATTTTTTTTTAATTACACGTCTAGTTCTTTCGTTTTATTTCGTGTTTACTCCCATTTATTTCATGTTGAATTTCTACTCCCTTTTCATATCCGTTCCAATGATTCCATATTGCGTGTCACGTTCCATTTTCACTTATTTTTCGAAAGTGAGTAAAGTTATATCGTTGTTGTGGTTCAATTTTTAGGGACACGTCGGGACCCGATTGATTTTTGCAACGATTTTCAACCTCAACTCCCCGGGCGAGCAGAAGGGGAGAGGCTAAGAGACTACCTGCCCCGTTGTAAAAGCATTGTATCGAATTTTGAATCACTTCGGGCGACAAAGTTTTTATAAATCAATTCCACTTTTTTCCGATCCAATTAACTTTTTGCGGAACTCGTCGTTTTTGCGAGTTGTTTATTTTCGTATTTGTGTCAAGTCGGTGGCGCAATGAATGAAAAGTACAATTTTCAAACAGCATCGGCTGCAGTGCTTTCGAAAAAGTAATTGGATGTGTTGGTTCCAATTATGTCAAAAACATAACATATAATTATCAGACCAAGGTTAATCGATCATAACATTTTTTGACGTGTTAATGTCATGTTGATCATCTTTAGGTTGGTTGATTTTATTGGATTGGGTTTATGTTTTCAGTGTCCTTTAGTTCGTTTTATTGGCTATTTCTTTTATGTCTTATGTATCAATTAAACCCGTTAAAATTTGTTGTTTATTTCGTACATCGTAGTTTAGATTTTCTTCCATTTATAGTTTTTATATTCTGCAATTTTATGTAACTCGGGTTATTCTAATTAATTGGGTGTTTTTCTGCAACCCAACCCTCGTCGCTCAAGAACTGTCTGGTGGTAGAAGTTAATAATTTATTGGATAATTGATTGGAACGTAATGTGCAAACATTGACTACTGACTATTTTTTGCAACAACTGTAAACTGAAGCGATATAAAGAACGGAATAAATACACACTTGAAGCAGAATAATATTTCTTACTAATTTTAAATGAAATGTTCGGAATTAATCTAATTTACTTAACCATTTTGGAAGAAACAAAACGGTCAGCTTAACGTTTAATAAACTAATTTAAGGTCAAACTTATTATAATTAATTACAACTGCATATGAATTAACTAACGCTTAGTGGTGTAGTGTTATAGACCAGGAATCCACAAAGCTTAAGGTTCGGAGATAATATTTACTATTTTAAAGTGGACCCGATTGGCTACTCCGATAAAGTTTTCTGCCATTCCATTGATTGCAATTGTATAAGACAGTCGCAGTTGTGATATTTTAAAATGAAGGATTATATATACAAGTACAAACAAGTCTGACCTGCCAACTCTAAACGATAAAAAAACATGTATCCAATCTTCTAGTTTTGATCTTTGCAACTCAGTGTGTATGGGGTTCGAGAGTCTTGTTTTAATCAGACGCAACAAGCATTAAGACGCGTAGATTTGTCGAAAGTTGTAACTAGAATAACTAGACTATAATAATATGTTATCCGTCCTTGGTATCAAGTCGGTGATTACAGTGGATTCGCAAACCAAAACACGATCACGAAATTAATATCTACGAAGCAATTTTCAATAATAATGACCACTTGCAAACATTTTTTTGGTAAGAAATTGTTGAACTTTAGAATTTGATTTGAAGGTTGAATGTTCTATGCGGACAATTAAGATTTTCCAAAATTCTCAACCCGAACTGACCATCCCAGTGACAAGATTGACAATTATGAAGCACTTTTCGACGAGATATATTTTGCAGCTCTTGGCAATCTTTCATATTACACTTCTTATGAACTATACTCACATTTTACTTTTGGTAGGAATCGGGTCGGCCTCCATGACCTAAATTTTCTTACGTTAGTTATTAGCCGCGCGTATTCTTCCTGAACTAGGACGTGATGTGATCTGGTCTGTCTCGTTCCTTCCTGGTATTCATTATGGATGTCCTTTGTTCCAAAGTGTGTGCTCATTATTTTCATGCATATTGCAAAAGATTCTTATCCCATTGTCATTCCTTTCTTTTCGCCAACGGTAATTCCCTTATGAATATCCTCTTCGCTCACTTTAGCAATTGCATCCCCCATAATTAACTGTCAGCTACCCAAAGGTCGTGGTTTCATCAAACCTGTTCCCTAAATCGACCATAGTTTATATGGATTTTGTTTATGGTTGTTTGAAATATCCGAATTTTTATTTCAACGTTTGATTGCTTCGACGACATTAAAGATATAATCCAGTCGAACCCAACCAAACACCCAATCCCACCAAATCCATTGCAATAACACAAATGCAATTATTTTTGGGTTGGTTTGCACAACAAATGACTTTGATGAATTCTTTTGCTTGCTTATGTGCTATATTTTTAATTTCCTTCATAAGTTTACTCGTTTTCGCTATCCTTGTCGCTCGTTCCTCAATACTATTACCGTCTGTTGTCCTTTCACCGACAATTCTTCGCCTTCAGCTTCACTTATAATCTTCATCGTATCTCTCTTTGCCCCATCTTGTTTTCCTTGCATTTATGAGAGTTATATTCAAAAATAGTAACAAGTCTGGAAATCCAGTAACCGATCCAACCCAAACCAACCCGACCGCTCCACCCCAAAAATCAACAGTTTTGGGGGTGGAGGGGTTGTATCACATATTTGCATCTGAGGTTTATTTCTAAGAAACAAACTATTTCCTGGGTTGTTAATTTGTCAACGTCTTTAAGGATTTAAATTTCAATCGACGCTTGTTGCCTTGTTGCTACATATTTCGATAGTTTGAGGTCTACACATTCAGGAACAATGACGTGCATTGTTCAAAAATGTTCAAGGATCTAGCCTGCTGAGAATTTCAAACGAGAAAGAAACACGAGCAGGTACCCTAGTATTCGTTGTATTTAATGCACATTTATTGCAGATTAACATCAATATTTATGTAGATTTCTGTTCTCAATCAATTTTCTTAGAATTTCGATTGATTGGGGGGAATTAAACGGGAATTAAACGGAACTAATTCCATGTCCAATTGCGTCGGACGATTTTAACAAAAAAATGTAAGGTCATGCGACACCTGAATATTTAAGCGTCCATAAAAACACCTAAACGTAAAATGCGTGCAATAACAAATTAATTGACTGGCGCGAAAGCAAACAACCAAACAAGTCGAGTGTTCCCGGTAAACAGATAAATAAAACGGGTACCATTCCTCTTCACCTTGAAACGTCCGTTCGTAAAACGAGGAAACGTCAGGTAGTCGCAAATACGCGGAATTGCGGTTGCGTGTTCGAGCGAACATCAATACATTGCGGAGCGAAACCGCACGGCCTTTAGCCGGGATCAAGTGACTATTTGTGCGTTAAATAACAAGCCGCTGTTTGTGTAGTCGAGTGCACGAGCGAGCGGGCAACGTTTTACTTTGGCCAATTAGTCGACACACAAAACGCGCAAACGCATTACGAATTGCGGATCGTGTAATTACACGTTCGGCGAAAAATCAGCCGGCAATTACCCGGTTTAATGAACGGCGCAGCGCGATTTCTCTTTTCGATCGGGCGACGTTTATTATTCGTGACGCTCGGATTCGACGAACGACGGAAATGTTTTGCGCGACGGAACAAAACGACCGCACATCTGCGCTTCGAAATCGCCAACGAACGACGGCCACATTGGCCGATAACGATTGGTGCCGGCGAATCGAGTAAATGAAACGGTGTTTTGTTTTGGATCGTGCAGAGCCCCCCCCCCCCCCCCCCGCGCTTGAACAAGTTAACGAGAATTTCTTTATGGCAATTACGGACAAGTAAAAGTTACTGAATGGTGAACGATTTACCGTTAATATTGTAATTAAAGGTATTGTGTGGCTAAACAGTATGAAAGTTTGTTACACGCTGTGAGCACGGCAACAACAGAGGTCACCTTGAGGACGGTCGGTTGTTGTATACAGTTCTTAATACATTTCTTTAAAGGCTGTCAGGCAGACAAAATATTTATAATTAAATAAATATTGAATTAAATATGAATAAATTTAAGTTTCATTAGAAACAGTGATAATTTTAAATCAATTGATCTGCAAATCTAGGCACTAAACACACCCTACTAATCAGTCAGCTAATCTACAGCTGTTTTATTGCACTAAATATTATTGCAACAAGGCACCAATTTGTGTAAAATAATTTAAAAAGTTCTATAAATTTTCTAAAATTTATTTGCTACCACTCTTTATTGTACGAAAATTCAGATAATTTTTACAACAAATTTCATATCTTGGCAAAGTGTAGTGAACGAATTTTACAAGAAATTATTAACTAAAATAAAATTAACTTAAAAGTTAAGTCGTTTGGATGATGCATACAACTATGTAAAAATACTATGCTAATGTTAATCAACAAATTGACGTGGTTTCCCTTAACGATCAAAATTAAGATTTTCTTCGATAAAAATACAAAATCAATAACAAATCTGGTAACCCAACACAACCAATCTGACCCCCACCCCACCCCATAACTATTGAATATATCACCTATTTTCACCTAAGATGCCTAAGATCTAAGAGATAAATTGTTCCAACGAAAGTAAAAAGAAATTAAATAACTTATTTGTAACAAGATTATAAGGGATGCGAGAAAACGATTGGTATTTGCCAGCAGTTGGGCGTCCAATCCATCCAAATTTAAATTTATATTTAATATTTAATCTCAGAACGATTAGAATGATGTGAAAAGAAGTTTGGATGTAAATGATGAATTATTTCCACAGTGCCCCAGTGAAATTGAAACAAATATCTGGCGATAGATATTCAACAACAACAATAACTCACCTATGCGACAGTAAAATATCATATATGTTAACTCGAGCTCAATATACATAACTGATTAGTATCGCAGATGCAATCAGCGAGAATGAAAACCAGTACGATTCCAACAGTAAAAGTTTCTAGAGAGCGCAAGTATCGGATAAATTAATGGCAACCAATCAATAACTATGTAATAATAAATTGTAATATATATACAGGGTAGTGAATAGCGTTCACATATACATATGCAAGTAACCAAATTTTAAAGAGAGCGTCTGTAATGTTTCACGTGAATCAATGAGTATAGAATATTTTTGGTATTGCAGGTAAAACTATAAGGTAATCAAACTCAACTCAACTCAACAAACGCACATAAGCTCGTTGGTTATTCAGCGTACGTAACGATAACGAACCTGAATGTAATTTCAGCCACAAGGACTCAACAAAACTACAACAAATCACTCGCGAAAAACGTTCACGATGTGGCTATAGCACCTTAGAAAATAATACGAGTTCAATAAACATATCCGATACATCCAAGTAACGTAAGTGAAATTAAGTCAAAATTTACGATTCTGGACAAGGAAAAATTGGCAAATTTGACAACTGGGAAAAAATCAAATAAATGAAGCCAATCATAAACATTTCATTGAATTATTTTTTTAAATTTTTGTTGATGTTGGCAGTTAAAAAATATAATTGTGCCAACGTTTCGTTCCATTTTAGTAAGTTGCACCGAAGCCAGTGATGTATACCAACCCACATATCTTTCTTAGTTCAAGAATCGACATACATCAACATAACCGAGCCAAATTGGTTACTCGATATTAATAGGATTTAATCATTAAACAATTAGAGTAATAATAATTATGGAATAAAAAAGTAAATAAATCGTAAACGTTATAGTTTATTTAACCATAATTAATAATAATTGAACTAAATCATCGATTACTAGTATATTTTAACTTAATAATTGAAAATATTTTAATTAATCAATTTATTTAATTTAAATAACATGCAATCTCCTTTTCTCTTTTCTCCTCCTTCCATCTCTTTATTTTCATCATTATCGCAAATCCACTTCCTGACACGTCCAAAATCATTTTCCAGTTTCTTCCCTTTATTTTCTCCTCCATACTCCATTCTATCTCCCCACAATCCTATATCCAATGCTTCCACTCATCTGTCCCCCCTCGCAGAACTCGCATCTTCTGTACCCTCGTCCATCCAATATTTGTTGTTTCTCGCCTCACTTCCGTACCTGAATCTCGTTATAATTCTTTCCTCCCTCCCTGATCTTCCACCTTTCAGATATTCTGGTCTACCCCCATACGAGCAAATATCTATGTACCTCTTATTATAACTAGCGTTCCTTATTTTCCCTTCTCTTCCTTGCGCCTCTACCTACTGCCATCTTTCCACGATTTCTCCCCCAATATCCTTCCCTTCTCCCCTTAACCTTAAAGCTTCCTGCCACGCTATCGCTGCCTTTTCGTAAAGGTTCTTCCCATCCCATTTTGATAATTCTTCTTTTCCTTTTTCTCTCGTCACCATCTCCCTTAACGTCATCGTCCCCAGTATCTTCTCCACCTCCATCCACTTCCTCAGCTTATATCGCACTACCCGTCTGCCAGCCTCTATCACGTATTCTGGTGTCGATCTCTCTATCCCTAAAGTCTTTTTCAATTCTCCCTGCCATCTTTTCTCCATCAATCTTTCTTCTTTCGCGCCCCATACTTCGGTCCCATACATTAGTATGCTTCTTATACAAACGTCCCATATGTTCACCCTTTCTCAAAATTTCACGTCTGTTTTTCTCCACAACTTCCTTACTATCCCTTCTTCCGCTTTTATAGCTTTCTCTCTTACATGTTTCATATGTCCGGTCCAATTATTCCCGCTCGTCCATGCAGATTTTCACTCCATCTTGACCAGCTTTCTTTTCACCCCCACCTTTTCTTAATACCATAATTTTTGTTTTTCCACGTTTATTTCCACCTTCCTTTTCTCTAGGTATTTCTCCAACCTTCTCCCTGCTCCCTTTAAACCTTCCTCCGTCCCTGCCAATAACGTTATGTCGTCAGCGAATGCTATCGTCCATATCCTCTTTTTCCCTAACCTAATCCCCCCTTCTTGCCCTCTCCTTAATACCTCTTCCATCTCCGATGTATATATATATATTATACAATTTCGGGCTCAACGGGCACCCCTGCCTCAGCCCTCTTGTTGTTTTGAATTTTCCCGTTGTCTTACTGCCTATTCTCACCTCGCACCATATTCCCTCGTACAGTTTTTCCGTCTTCTTCCTTAGTCCTTCTGATATTCCCACTCTTTCCATCGTCTTCTCCAATATCTTATATTTTATCTAATATATATATTTTTTTTGAAAAATATTACGTACACTCTCAGGTGTCATAAAGTTGTTTAGCCCCACACTGACAAGCAATACTTCGAACATATGCAAACGAAGAACGTTTATAAACAAAATACATGTTTTTATAAAAGTTATCGACCAAGAAAGACGAAGCACGTCACACAAATAATTGATACGCGTTGCGAGAACAATTAATTAACCACTAACCACCAAAAAACGAGGAATAATCAATTGTTTCACCGGCTCGGAGGCGATGAGAGATTTATTGGATTGGGTTGGTCCAATCATCATTATTTAGTCTCCTTATATTATTTTCAACCGTACTTTTTATCAACGATACATTTTGTTTTAAAAGCAATTTCTAGCAGAGTTGCGAAAGATTTATTGGGTTGGAATGATCGATTACCGCTTGAGTACTAGCTTAGTTACCATCTCACGTCTTTGTATAATTTTAAAATTTTTCACACTTAGATTTTTTTATACAATTTTGTACTTGTATTCTTGTCGTATGTTAAATTCCAAACAAATTGATAACATCACAAATTTCACATTCCTCCCATACACCCTGTTTTTTTCCTTGCATTTCATTTTAATCGTCCGTGACCTCTAGCGACCCATTTTCAACCATTTCCTTCATTCATTTCATTGATTTGTAATCTCGCCGCATTTTCCATTAAAATGATTCTTTCGAAATGGATTTTAAAGAATTTTACCATTTGTTACAATCCCTAATATATTTGACTCCAGTGACCTTCGCTACAACTGTACAATTCAGTTGAAGTTCACGTATATTCTTCTACATTCAGTTTCCAATTTGCATCTCTTTTTGATTTTTGAACGATTTTGAGAGAAAGTTAGTTTTAAACTCCTGGCAATATTTTGAAGTTGAGTTACTTCTCGATGCGAAAAACTCATCTAATCGATTCCCCAATTAACCAATTTAAATCCCCGGAAATATCGAAAAAAATAGTCGAACTTGCGTTTGGGTGAATGAAGGGGGAGATACCTCCACATTTTTCCTACCTTTGTCTTAATGAAACGATCTATATCAACAGAGTATTTTCTTTGTTTCTAAGTTAAGAACCAACTAAGACTGTTTATCTCAAATGTCTCAAAATAAAACAATCAGTTTAATACGTCTTAACATCTTTGCTTGTCTGGTGGCAGTAACAAAATTAAAAATTGCTAATTGCGAATAATTATTATTTGAAGGATCAAGTTAATGAGTGACAAAATAAATTTGTATTTAGCAAACAAATTATATGCATTACATTACAGTAGATTTATACACCAGGGTCCTTTATAGTCATTTTACAATGTTTAAGTGATCGTACACCGGTTAAGATGTTGATTTAATTAATTTAATAATTGGAGAACATTTCTGAAATTTTTTTTAATTTCCTAGCGTTTCATTTTAATTTGTTTTAGTTAATAATAATTTTGAGTAAATGTAAAAGCTACACACGAACCCAAACCAACCAAAACTCTCATTTAATAATAATTTATTTTTTTATTTTAAAGCAAAACCACAATTAGAAGTAAACTAAAGCCCAAACCTCATTTAATAAATATTTTATTTTGGACAAAAGTAAAAACAGCATCAAATGGTGCTAACGTATTTCAAAGGACATTTAATAATTGTTTTATTTTGTTTACAAGCAAAATATGGGAGTATTTTCTTGTGGTACGATATCACTATTATAACAAAATTGCAATTTACTGCAACCAAAATTAATTAAGTTTTAATTACGATGTTTACTGAGGTTCATCACGCGATACAATGTTGCAACTGAAACATGAACTGTTAAAATTCCTGCTATTTGCTTAATAAGGTTATCTCGGAATAATTTAGTTTATCTCGTTGAGAAACGTGCGAGAATATCAGACCCGACCGTGAGTAATATCTGTCTTCGTCGGACGCACAATAAATCAAAACCGCATGACGTCTGTTTGATTACAAACAAGTTCTGAAAACATGGGAAATTTATTAAGGTCACGTCTATTTCGGGCAATCAAAAACGACGCGCACGGAAAAAAAACAACAAGACATAATTGCCCGAGTTCAATAAAATCGAAATCGCGTCGACTCGACTATCGCGGCGGTTTCCAAATACGGCTTATCGTCGCCGGAGAAAGTAAACATGTTTATCGCTTCGTCTATTGTGATTGCGACCGAGGCTATTGGCAGTTTCAGATGTGTAGCGGTGCGTGTCCCGGAAGCAGATAAGGCGGGGCACCTGCAACTGGCTCATCGGTACAATGACTCCAGATCGCCGGACTGAAATAAGCGGACGGATCCATTAGGGCGCCCACATGTGTGCGTGCACTTAGTCTGTGCGCGACGTAATGTCGGCGTGAAATATGCAATTAAATAACGACATAATTCGTGGCGAAGTGGACTAATCGGCGGATGGACGCGCAAGGTTATCGAAGGTCGCGGATTTAACTTTAGTCGACGCCGCGATAAAGGGAACCTATTGACCTTCAACTATCGCGAACGACCATAACAACATATAAACTATTTGTTATTTAATTGTTTACTTAAATGTTTGCCAACAAAACAACCAAATATATTGATATAAACCGGTCAAACAAAAAATAATAAATAATTTACATTGTAATTTATATTATTTAAAGCAGATAATTAATTAATTAATTGATTAGAAATTTCGTACATAATTTTTCGATTTCAATTGAAGACGAGAGGCTAATCGTTGAGATGGGAAATTTCCCCAAAGAATATCGCCGTACATTTTAATCAATTTGTAATTTTCATCGAGCTATATTTATAACGTCCATCTTGATATTTATTTTTAATTTATTTTGCGTGTCTTTCGCGATATTTTAGGTGGTTTCAGTTGGTCTATTCGTTCTCCATTTATTGTCACATTCATTTTTTAGGTTACATTTTGTTGGGTTGGGTTTTTCATTTTGTTTTATTTTGCAAATGTCTCAGTTTTCAACCCAACGAGGTGAATTTTCCATTTTGTTGTTCTTTGCAAATGTTTCCGTTTTGATTTATTTCTAGTTTTATGTTTTTTTTGTCGTTGCCATGGTTTATTTCAAATATAACTTTAACAATTTTTGCTTGCCCTTAGTGCTTGTGACCGACTTGTATATGCATTGTCACTGTTAAAATTTTTGTACCTCTATTGAATCTGCTTGAAGATATTTGCTTTTTCACGCAAAATGGATGTCGAGAAGATATTTTTTTCTCTTTGGTTCTACTATTATTCTATCTTCGCCAACGTCGAGTGCAAGTTCTTTTGACGAAATAATATTCGGTAATCTAACTTCAGAATAGAGCACATTTTGATCGTTATCGTTCTTAAACAACCGATATTCAGGACATTTAGTTCCATTCTCACTGCTCAAAACTTCATTTCATCAGCGCCTCCCCCAATTTCTTCGGTACCCATCTTCTCATCGACGTCCCTCTGCTGTATGCATTGCACCTGAAGCGTCCCATACGCCTTACGATTCTTCAGAAGGATAATCGATTCATATTTGTCATATTAGTTTGCATTGTGTTGGGTTGGATTTCTGTTTTTAGATGAATCTCTATAGTTTTATTCCAGCTTTTTATAAAGTTTATTGTTCATTGAATTAATTTATTATTTTGTGTTTATATTTTGAATCTTTTACTTGAACCGGAACCCATGGACATCCATATAAGAATCGTTCATCAAGTTTATGTGACCCAGTTTTCTTAAGCCGCGCTCAAACTAATAGTTACAAGCGCGAACTCGCCCGAAATATGCATTTTAATAACGCGCCAAATTGCAGCGATATTCTTTCAGTGGCGCGCGCTTTTTCCGCGAAACTTTAATAAAGGTCACATTTGCATATTCCCAGATTTTAATTTGCATTTCGCCGCCCGTCGCTGCATAAATTGCGCCGTCCTTTGCACAATTGTATTTGTTTTTACAACGCAATTTCATACAAACACATTCCGCGTCCGTCGTAAATCACGCCTTTTTAAATTTTAATACACGCGATAAATTAGCGAACATCGAGTACATTATAGCAATAAATTCGTTCATCGCGGTCGATAATTAAATTGCAATGGACGACGAAGTTCGCATTACATTTTTCATGGAAGTTGTTGCGTGCGAACAAGTCGAACAATCAAACAAGCGAAGCCCATAAACTTCAGCGTATACACGCCGACCGAGTCAGATCAAACAAATAAAACATTTACTGGCGCGCTATGTAGGCCAGCTGCGAATGTTATCGAAGCGAATTTCCGCCAGGGCATTGCATATCTGAGATCTGGCACTTTCGGAGATTCTAAAAATGCGATAGCGATTTACTCGGAACGGCGTGTGTACATTGTCTGCCCCATTTAAAGTTTTCAAAGTTTGCGCAATCAAACGCTTTGGTTTGTTTGCGAATAGTTCGGAAGTCGCGGATGACTGGAGGATAATTGCGACGAGTGGGTGGTTCAACGTCGAGACGATTTTCAGCGGAATCGATTCGTTTGCGGCTGAAGTCCTTGAATGTGAAAAATAATCGTACGGAGTTGCCGATTTTAATGTGTAACGAAAACCGATACGAAAACATATCTCGGCGTTTATAGGAAGTTGAACGGCCTTTGACCTCGCAAGTAGCCTTATTAATGTTAAAAGTCGATTCGATATGTTGTCGTGTAAACACAAAATACGAGACCAAACAACAACACAAATAAGATCGAAAGGCCAACGCATGAATAAATGGGGAGATAATCGGTTTCGTCAGTATCTAGAGGTCAATTTTAAGGCAGAGAAAAGTGGAACGACTTACATCCAAATAAATCAATATATAAAGGAATCCGAATTCAACCTAATATTTGAATTTTACCTAAAAGCTATATTACTGTTAATAAAAAATTTCAAACATAATTGGCTCAGTAAAACAACTGGTTAAAGTAGAGTTGAATTAAAATACAACTCATATAAGTTCGATGAGTGTACAATCTGTTCCAAATGAAACGATACGGTTAGGCGACTACTTGTCTTTTTTTCCCTTAACTTACATAGTTCATTTTTTATCACTTATAATATTCTTCGACAGATGACTTATTTAATTTTTTTTTAGAATAAAAAAATAGGTTGGTACGCACGCAGTAATCGATTTTAAAGACGTTTATTGCTTCGTTTCATTTGGAAAATATTGAACTAGCATTTTTGGGGGCTGCACATTTATGTTTCGCCGCCGACGGGTTTTATTACCGACCGATTATCGACATTTCGAAACACTTTCTTGACGCGCGTAATTACAAATACCGGGCAAGTCGTTTACCTCCATCTCCGATTAGCCGCATCTGCACCAGGGCCGGATCCTCATTATGTCCCTCCAGCACTGTATCGTCCGTTACTGTCAGGTCCTGGAACAAAAGGAGAGCACAGTTATAATGAAATTATCCGCGCGAAGGAATCAATTTAAAAGTTGATTGCATATTGTCAGTTGAAAGACGTCTATTAACTAGGCGTTGGAAATTGCGTTACTGTTAACCGCGCCGGCCCATAATAGCGGAACAATAACATCGGTTAAATCGGAAAAATCTGTTTGTGTGTATTTTTTGAGAGAGTGGGGGAACAACGACGGTAATGTAAAGGTGTTTAAGGAGTCTGGTTTCTTTTATTTCAATTGTTTCAATTTTTGTCAAGAATATAAATTTACAATTAGCAGATATAGATAAACAATTAACTGTTTAAAACAAACTTACCCTTACCACACAGTATACCCCATACAATATTTTGTGGTAAGGGTAAGTTTGTTTCAATTTATTTGCTAAGCACAGTCTCCAATTTACTATTATAATTAAGAATTCATAATTGTAAACGTAAATAGGTATCATTTAATTTAAAATATAGTGCCATAAATAGAAATATAACTGTATTGTATATTTGTGTGTAAATGTACGTCAGTAGCAAATTGCGATCGTGATAATACTTTTGCGATTAAAAATTATTTGCATTATGTATTTTTCTGAATCGTATGATCAATTGGAATATATCTACTTCACTTGAAAGAATCCTCGTTCTTAATTACATTGGAATATATTTTTTAAATGTGAAAACGTGAAAAGCGTCGCCAGAGAAACGTTTTACTCATTGTAAAATAAACTTTCTGAAAACATTATTAAAACAGGTTTCATGAAACAAAAAGGCATAAAAACCACATCCTATAATTTTATATTAATACGAATTTTAAGAACAGTATTTTCTCCATAAAATTCAATATAAATTTGTGGGTTTTGCTATAAATAAGAAGCGGAGTAAACATAACATACGTGGAAACCGTATGGATAATTTAATAATAATATGCAATACGTATTTGAATTAGACTATTTCGTTTTTAACTGATAACTTTATAACACTTACAACTAAAACATATTCAAAATTTTAATTTTCCGATCTATCGCCGCCATTCCTTTTTGCCAAATTATCGGTATAAAACTTTTATTATAGACATTCTCTGCTTGATTGAAAACAGAATGGTTCAAACAACAGAACAAAGTGTATTTTAAAATTATTATATAAAAAAATAGTCTTTAACGCTGATTAATTCTGCATGAAATCAAGTTTTAAGACTAAGCTAGTAATTTACAATGAAAAAATATTTCGCTTTTAACTCAATACTTTACAATAAGTAAACCTTGACGACTTTGGTTCTTATTGAATGACAATTCCAAGAATTTTTTTGGTTAATTCAAATGTTACTTTTACATTCATTTACAGTTTTAATTTACATGAAATTTTTAATTATTTATATTTTTATTGAATTAATCATCATCCAGCCCAACCCAATGTCGACTACAAATTAAATTTCTTGAAGTTTCCCCCAAAAACCTACCACAAAATTATTGGCTCTTAGCTGTGATCATGTGTCCATCGGTAGCACTCAAATTCTTCTGTATAACTTTTCCAACCCAACTCAAGCCTGTTCCTGTTCATGTTTATGTTTTTGATATCGTGTCTCATATTCATTCTTTATCTATGATCGATTCATTCCACTTCAGTGTCAACAGTGTTTAATTTCCATTAATTTTAATTTATATTCTTTTTGTTTCTGTGCAGCTCAACCCAATCCAATCTTTTTAAGAAATCGTGTTTTAACCATTACGCTTCATACTGTAGGCACCACAGAGTTGAGAATTCCCATTCACCCAAATAAAAACGTTAATTAACCCAATACTTATGTATTAAATTGATTGGATTGGAACGTTACGACGAAGTTAAATTAAACCACAAAAAATACCTCGAATCTTGTTTAAATTTTCAACAATAGCGCAAATAATTCCAATGTATATTACAAAAACAATTCCATATACAAAAATCACTTCATTGATATTAAACAATTTATGTTTGATCTTCAATCGATTTTTAAAATTGTATTTAAGAATATTGTTTATGGAAATATTATCAAATTTTATGGAGTTTATGAGGTTTGTTAAAATTTAATAGATGTCGTTTCTCTCGAATTCGTTCATTTGTAGTTGAATTTGTTGTTTATGTGTATGAGAAAATTATTGCTGGTGAGTTTGGGATTTCATTTTTATATAATATGCGCAATGATTTATGTGCGCATTTGTTTCACATGGAGCTAATTTGTCCTCGTCTCTTATTCGTATCGAAATACACATCATACGATTATTTTATATTCAAAATAGTAGCTTGTTGCATTTCGAATTTATGTTTGTATAATGGACTATTCTCGCGAAATGTTGTTAAAACACGTCTGACGTTATAAACATCGTGTATGTTATCGCTTTTAAAGAGAAGTGAAGAAGTCTCAAATTTATTCACGAAAGCTAGAAGTACTATTCATTAAAAAAATCATATTTCGTTTTTAACTCATTACTTTACCTCAACTTCGGTTGCTTTAATTAGTTACTGGCTACATCCTTTCAAGGATTCTTCAGACTATATGTCCAATGGATATATAAATTTAATATTGCTCAACGTTCGTATTTTCATTTTATATGTGCTTTGGGTTTATAATAATTTTTTTGATTGGGTTGCATTTTTTTATTGTCCTATGTTTCGGTTTAACTAATCTGAAATTTTTATTCTTTATATTTGGATTTTGCTGTCAGTTATTTTTACTTTTACTATTTTTACTTAGATTACTAGTACTGTAGTTGGTAAAGTAATTGCGGAGCTGTATGAATGTGTTTTTAAAGGGGTTGTGGATTGTTAATATTTTTTGTGATTGAATTAATTATTTATATTGATTTTCTATTGAAACATATTTCGATTATGTTTTATGCACGAATTTCACTTCAGAGCTTTGATATTTTCTACTTGCTTTTTATGATTTCGATGTTTTGCATTATATTTGTGTTCACGTGCTTTTCTTTGGTTTTATTTAATTATTTGTAGCTTCCTTATTTTATGTCATATTTCCCAGTGATTTGTAATTAATTTTCTTCGTTTTTTATTCTTTCAGGTTTTGCTTTCGCAAAAGTGTTGGTTGTTTTATATTTCGATTTTTTTTGCATTTGAGTTTAGTTTCAAATTACTATATTTGATTTAGCTTTTAATAGTAACTTAGTTTGTATTGTTGTTATTTTATTCTTAGTTTGAACTTTGATATAAACGCTATTAAGTACATTCAGATATAAATTTATTTACATTTAAAAAAATTCCAATTACTTTGATTTGAATTATTCGTTCGCTATGAGCGATCCAATGCGATGACCAAAGTGTATTAAAATTTCCAATTAATTCCAATTTGTCCAAAATATAAGATATGCGAGCAATTTTCTACGACCTACCCATCAATCCACGGAGCAAATCGCAACACGAAATTTATTTCGTCCCAACATCACATTTTCGTCTCATCACTTTCTAATCCCACACGGACGGAGAAAGCGAACGTGCCCGCCGTAATTGATAAATAGATAAGGCACGATCGCGATGCACTTATCAATCCATCTCTTACGCCGCTTTCTAATGCAGCAATTGCGGACGGCGATTAAGTTTTAATTAAAACGTCCCGTGTTGTTTTGATGGGCGAGCCTGCGAGGCGGAATTCTTCGCGCATCGGCCGATCGGATGACCCGAGCGCTTAATATTTTATGGCGATGTATCATCGAGCAATTAAAACGGACATAACTTCTCGTTAGAAAGGTCAACCGGCGTTGCCCGATGCAGCAGCACGCCGCGCGCCTCAAAGTTTCTTGACTTCGGCGGTTGTTTTTAATGACGTTCCGTCGAGATAATGCAGTGGGAATGTAATTGTGGTGTTTGTGGTGTACCGCGCCCCGTTTGTACTAACAAGGCATGACGGGCACCCACAATTTTAAGGAGGTTTGTTCCTGGAAAGGATTTACGTTAAGGATTTTTTATTATGAGTAGTATTTATTAAGAAGTGTGATAATTTGGGGCTTTATCTGGGCTTACGACTTACAAATTACAAAATTAAGCAATGTCAAGTCTTACTACTTTCACTTTTGCAGTTACCAATCACTAACTTACCAGAAGTAATCGAGTCCGGAGTGATTCGCACTTTTCTGTTTTAAAACATTCATCAGAAACAATAAAGTTGCAAACATCAAAAGTGTCCAAAATTCAAAAATTTTCTAATATTAAAATCGGGAAAGAGATGGGATTAGAAAAGTGTAAAATATGCTAAAGATTACAAAATGTATAGAAAAATATATTTTAATGTTGAATAACAATGCCATTGAAAGTTAGGAACATAATCATGGAAGGTTGCGAAAATTCAAAATTCTCCAAAATGATAAAATTATGATAAATTTAAAAATTGTCTAACGTGGTTAATATACTCAGTGACACATAAACTGCACCACCCACAAGGGGTGGGAATTTATGGACCAAATTTGGCAGGAATAGTGGACTAGTCCAGGGAAATAGTTGATTAAAATTTGAAACCCAATCATCAAGTAGTCATGGGATTTTTGACGTTTGTGTCATTTTTTAGAGGTGGTGATAGACAAGCAATTATCGAGTCATTTTTTGAATTTGTTCCACTTTTTCGGATCCCGTTCTTTAGTTTAAAGTGTTTCAAGTGTTTAATGATGCCTAGAGGAAGGAGACCTCAAGTTTACCAGCAGTTGAGTGACTTTGACCGAGGGCGGATTGTTGGTTTACGAGAAGCAGGTTTTTCGTTTAGAGAAATCGGCAACCGTTTGGGACGGCACCACTCAACAATAATGCCTGTTTATCAAGCGTGGTCTAAACATAGGGTTGAACGTCGGAGAAGAGGCACTGGGGCTCAGAGACGAACCAATGAAAGTCAAGATCTCCGCTTAAGACTAATGGCCTTGAGAGACCGATTGTCTACAACTAGATCAATAGCTGATCAACGGTTAGGTGAACAAGGTCGTCCGATAGGCTTGCGAACAGTTTGTCGTCGAATAAGAACCTTGCTGGCTTGCTGTCTTACCGCCCACATCTTGTGCTACCCCTCACTGCTCAACATCGCCAGGAACGTTTGGCCTGGTGCACGGAAAGACTTCAATTGAACTTGGAGTGGCATTAGTTGTCTTTAGTGACGAATCGCGATTTTGTTTAGGAATGCATGATGGTCGGATGACTGTTAGACGAAGACGTGGAGAAAGGCGCAATCCGGATTTTTCGATTGCGAGGCATGTTCACCGAACTGTGGGGTTGATGGCACTCCACGCTGTTGCTTACGGCGGTAGGTCACCCTTGCTCTTCATTCGGGGCAGTATGACCGCCCGACGCTACATTGACGAAGTGGTAGAACCACATGTTCTTCCATATCTTCGAGGGCTGCAAGATCCACTTTTCCAGCAAGATAATGCACCTCAAGTAGCAAGGGTTTCTCTTGACTTCTTTGAAGAGACTAATGTTAATCTTTTGCCTTGGCCGCCAAAATCTCCCGATTTGTCGCCTATTGAGCACGTGTGGGACATGATGGGTAGAAGTTTGAGGAATCTACCGAACCCACCGTTGACAATAGAAGCTCTACGGCATGAAGTACAGGCTGCTTGGGATGCCATACCCCAAGAAGACATTGATCACCTGCTGGAATCAATGCCAAGGTGGGTCAATCAGTGTATCAGAAATAGGAGCGGACCAACACATTGTTAAAGAAAAATCAAAAAGATGAAGTGTTTTCTTTATCAAATTTTAATCAATTGTTACCTTAGACTAGTCCAATGTTTCTGCCAAATTTGGTCCAAAAATTCCCACCCCTTCTAGATGGTGCAGTTTATATGTCACTGAGTATATATCAAAATGTTAAAATGGTAAAAATGTCAAAATTCAAAAAATTTAAAAATGGACGGGGGGGGGGGGGTACATTAACGGAAACTTCGACAGGCGATTGATTGTTATAAATAAATAAATAAGTTTACTAAATGCAAAATTCTTTAACTAGCAAATCTTAAAATTATCAAAATTATCTAAAAAGTTGAAAAATGAAATTCTATATAATATAAATTGAAAAAAACTAAAACCTTAATGCTGACGACTTACAATTACAATTTCTTACTTCTTTTTGACAATTTTGATAATTTTACCATTTACAAGTTACCATTTATAATTAACATTCTTAGTTTAGCTTTCACTCAGCTAATTCAATCCCATTGGGTTTTTTTTTAACAAATTTGTGTCCAATATTATAATTTCTTTGCAATTTTGTATAATTTTTGCAATTTTGACATTTACTGTATTTGGTATCCGGAAACTACATCGTGGAAAATGAATTCATTGTGGGAAAATTGAATGTGAGAAAATTCAGCGTGGGAAAATGCATCATGGAAAGTTAACAATGTGATTGGGTTGGGTTGGGTTGGGTTGGGTTGGGTTGGGTTGGGTTGGGTTACGTCAAGTTGGGTTGAGTTGGAATGGGTTGAGTTGAGTTCGGTTTAATTGGAATGGGTTGGGTTGGGTTCGGTTGGCTTGGGTTAAATTTTGTCTGCCCACTATGAATATGAATTATCCAAACGATGAATTTTACTTTTACACTTTGAATTTTCCCTCGGTGAACTTTCTGTAAATCAATTTTAACGTCTTCGGGGATTTTGCCCTTTTTAAATAACGGTGATATTCATGAACACCCATTGCATTCTACCTCCTCCCCCAGTTTGCAATTTAGGTTTTACAATTTTGTAATTTATCAATTTTTTAGCTTCTGAAAATTTCACATTGTTTGACAATTTAGGTTCTAAAGTTTGACCATTTTGTCAACGTTGCCTGCTTCTTTCGCAGATAAGATTTTAAGCAAATTTGAAATTTATCACAAAAACATTTCAATGAAAAGTGAATCCAAATATGGGTTAGGTCGGTTATGGATTATGTGAATCCCGGGATAACTAGAAAAGAATGGAGCAAGTTTACGGTGTGTGCGCCTTTATAAATTGCAGTCGAAGCTCAGATCGATTTAATTACAGTGAGAATATTTCTATATTAAACAAATATTTTTATCTTCAACAAGAAAGGAAATCCTGAAACGAAACTATCGCAAACATAACCAATCAATATGGTAATTTTGCAGATGAAAATGGGGAATTTCATTATTACATTTAAATTGCTCGTTGGCCTTTTCACATTAAGGGTGCTCGAAATTGTGTGCATGAATTCTCAAGAAAATACCAACATTTCAAAAAAAAATCCAAACGCCTTAAAAGTTAAAATGAAGTGTGAAAGATTCGACTTGTAAAATTGTGGAAAATTAAAAAAAAATCAACATCGCCCCATCTTTAATTAAATACACCGACCTCATGTAATTTAAAATTATTTTATCAAATTGAAAACCTTGAAACCCGTTTACATTTTAAAAGCTTCCCTTAGCACATAAAATATTTTTTGGAGACCATGCTATGATGCAAATACTTCTAATACAATCGAAATGATTTTTTGTTAACGATTGCTACCATTTGATTTCGAACAAATTTTTACAACTTGCTTTCAAATTCATGGCCTAAATTCGGTTAAAAAGCACGAAATAACAAGTTGTTATATGCCCTAATGTCGTTCCCTTATTAATTCACTAACACCCAAAGCATTGAAACTATGTATACGAGATATTATTTATTATTGACTTCTCACACTATTTTCTAGATAATTTACTATAATCTTATTACTTCAAATGTAAATATTTTGAAACATCTCCGATTATTTCCCAATACAACAATTTAATTAAGTTTAGTACTGTAAACAAATGTAATCAACATTAATTTGCATTTATTTCATATCAATTAATACAATGTTTTGTAATAACATTTCTTACTTAATCGTATTTTTTTATATGAATAAGTTTATTTTGAAAACATATTGTCGATAGAATTTAGTTAATATAATACACTAGTCACAAATTTGTATCGTGAATAGGGTGATTTGGAAAGTGTTGGAGATAAATTCGTCTAATACTTGCTTTTAAATCAGGATACAAGGAATTAAAACGACGAGGTGGTATCAGGTGCGGGGAAGAAATATATAAGCTAATCGTTCCACATAACGTCAAATTTTAAATTTACGTTTTACATTTATTGGAAATGGAGAAATTATCTTTATACTTTTTGTTTGATTTGTATTTTACAAATTTAACGCGCTTTGTAAACTTTGTTTGACGTTTCAATAAATATTCTAGGTTAACTTTTTTCAATCATTTCACTCAATTCAGTTAATTTTTAATTATATGGCAACGCTTTTTTAATTAGTAGTATTACGCCGTCTAGCATAGTCTTTTAAATTTTATAAAATCACTCAGGACTCATTTACTTCTGAAAAACTTAACTACAATATAATATAATTGCTTAAGCTGGATTCGAATCGTTTATTATTTAAAGTAATTTAATTCTGTAGGCCTGGGGTAATTGAAATGTATCATCGTTAATTATTTTTTCTAATTAATACAATTTCAATGAAAAATGCAAAATGCAACGAACATAAACCACGTTCCTAATAATTGCCCGCCTCTCTTCGCTGCTCGCTTTCATCGCGCACATAAATCCGAAGCTCGCGAGACGCACAAAACAATGGAAATAAATTACGTCGGTCTCCCGAACTTCGGAACTCGGCGAACTAATTCGCCTCGAGCCGCCGGTGTCGGGGAAAAACTCGACTCCTCGAAGTTGGGCTTAATGGAGATAGTTTTAGCAGCCACGTGCCTGCCGGGGCGGCAGGCAGACTCCATTTCGAGCGGAACTCGAGACGGTGGGCCGCTCCAGTTTCGCAACTCGCGACCGCAGCTGTTGGCGAATCGACTTTACTCAACTTTTATGCGACTTTTGCGGGAACTTTTCGTTTTAATCGAAGACCGCGATGAAATCGTCTCGCGTCGACGTACGCGTGCAATTTCGAGAGATTTATTCCGAAGGAAATGGGACGACCTGACCGGCTAAGGTTAAAGTTCGCCGATGCTTTAATAGATTCTGGCTTTGTGTTGCCTCCACGGAAATAAAACACCATTGACGTTGATTTATTGCAGAATGAGGAAGTTTACCAATATATTACGAAATCATGACGTCCATCGATACGAGAAGAACAAAAGGGCAAATCAAAATTAACATGTTTATATTTTTGGTTTGTTTTTGCTGCCATTTTGCTGCCATCCACCGGATAATTAAAATTTTGGTAACCTTGGTAATTTGTTACGATGATCGAAACGATTTAACGAGTTCTACTTATCTTATCTTATCGGTGTGTGTATCGTACTCACAGTCTCGTCATAATAGTGTTGAAAAAGGTATACATTACCTTGATCTAAGGAAAAATTGCACAAATACACAACAGCGGTGTATTTTTGTCCACCCTCATTGTTTTCAATGGTTGGTCTCCTCACCAGTCTTGATTGTTTAATATGTGAGATGGTAATGTCATCTGCGTAGCTAATAACATGACAACGCAACACACAAAAAATATCTCTTCGTTTTTACATCATATTTATTCGATCAATGATTATAGTGATTTAATACTAAAGTATTACTGTTGGTATAATATTGTGACGGATTTTATTGTAGTACTTTCGGCGCTGTTAATCACGAATATGTACTCAGTTTCGGGTGAGGGTCAACGTTATGAGTTTACATTTGAAAAATTCAAGTAATTAGTGATGAAACAATTGTTTTCATCCATGATTTTGGGCTTGTTGGGAAGCTAAAGAAATGTAGAATTTTAAAAAGTATTTAAAACAAATACTGCAACCAGGTGCATTGCACTGAAAAGAATTATTGCTTGTAAATTAATGGAATATATTGTACACATTTATGACAGACCAATATGAAATAAAATTATTAAATACGTTTTTATAACATTTCCTATTGCATTTAATGGTATTAATTGTTTAAGAATATGCTTTAAGCGCAATCCAAATAAATATTTACTTTGTAGTTAATCTGTAATGTTTGCATTTTGAATCAAGTGTGCAATGCAAATAGTTTATATAATAATTTATTTTACGTTTTATAATTTTTAATATTTCGTGAGTTAAGTTTTTCGTTGAAAAATGAAATGCAAAATAAAAGATAAGAACAATACAAATATATAATATATAGAAGAAAAATCCCAATCAAAGCCAAGCCAACACAATATATAAATAAAACAGCGAAGTTGGGTTGGGTTGGGATGGGTTGACTGAGGTTGGGTTGGCTTGGCTTGGCTTGGGTTTGGTTGGGTTGGCTTGGCTTAGCTCGGTTTGTATTGGGTTTACTTTTGTAACATTATGAGTTAAAATATCATGCATTTCGAGTCACGTTGCCTTAAATTTCAATGATTTCATGGAACTGATTTTATTGTATTTTCGAAGAATATCTAAGTTTTAATAACCAAGATACCTGTTATATCATCAGAAAGAATCTGTGTGGCGCAGATTATAAAGTCATTTGAAACAGAATTATGATCCAGTTACCACCCTTTAGAAGCAGTCGAGAGGCACATACCACTCCACAATGCAATCTGCGAGCTTTTAGTACGAGTTTTAAATTTGAGTAAAATTAAGGCAGAAATAACAATTTACATGGAAAAAAAACATTCGCGTTACATCGGCACCGATCACACGAATTGCAATGTTGAGGGATCGATGAAGGTATTTAAATGGTGATGGTTTATCGACTCGCCTAAGGCCACTTTAAAAGTTGCATTGATAAACAAAGAGAATTGATCTACAATTCCTATCGCTTATTCAGTGCCAACGAGGGAAAAGTCAACTATTCGAGCAGAGAATTTGGAATTTCATGGACCCCAGATTGCGGAAGCTTCTTTCAGCTGAAATTTTCCAACAGTCCTCCTACTCCTAGATTTGTAAATTTTACAAATTGTAGAAATATTTTAAAAACGACCCCTTTAAATTGTACTTCTTCAAAGTGTTACATGTATGTTTCATTTCCTATGTTGTTTTTTCTCCGTTGCTCCTATTTCCTCCATTAGCCCCCACCCCCGTCTTCATTGGTCTTCCCTTTCCTCTCTTTGTGCATGAATCACGTTCCCCATCATGATATCCCTTGGTCTTTACCATAATGCTCCATTTTTAACTTTTGGCCCCATCAGTCTTCTTACTTAATTACTCGTTAACCCACCATGTCCAAATATTTATATATGTTTGGCTGTTTTAGTGCTGCATAGTTTGTTTCCAAATTTAATATATATTCCGTTGGTTGTGTTTTTTCTGTTTTGATTCTCGTCCACCGTCCTTGTTTTCCTGCTGGCCCTATACTCGATGGGGAGTTTGACCGTCTTAAAACATCTGGGACTGAGAGATTTTACAACAAATACCTTGTAATTTCCAAACACATTGCAATAAGACATGGATGGCACTGTTGCGAGCTGCGTTTTTCTTTTCATGAAACCAAGTGGAGGTGGTTCAATTCTCGAAATACTCTACTTTCATCAGCATCTTCAGTTATGCTTAGGAACTCCTTAGGAAAAGAAACCCAAAGGAACAAATAATTTCATTTACATTTTAATTTATTTTGATCTTTTCTGTATGCTTTGACATTCGTCATTTTTAGTGTGAATTGTTGTTATTTTATATATTTTGGTTCTTAGTTGAACGTCGTCGAGGCCATTTACGTTTTTTAATATTTCAGTACTTTTAGTCCATTCGATGATTTTACTTGTTATGTTTTTATGTCTAATTAGTTTTCCTTGTCTTTTGTTCCTTATCGGTTTTTTTCTTCATTTTATTTGTTTTTATGTTTGCGTTTGGGTAGTTTTTTTTTAATTTTCTTCGACTATTTATTATTTTAATAATAAATATTGATATAATAACAAACAAAATGTGGATGCTTCTTACTCTTTACATTTTCACATCAGTTGGGATGACTTGCAACGTTTGGTGCGGGAAACTCAAAATAAGCGCAAACCTAAGAATCTGAACTGTGTTCATTTTGCAGCGGTCTTCTCACAATCAATAAATAATCCCCGACTTCTTCGTTGACAAGACTGGCAACAACATTGTTAGTTATTAATTAATTAATCATTCACGGGCATATTTTAGATTTTTTTATGTCGTTAATTTTATTTGGCTTCATTTATTACTTTTTATTAGTACAAAAAAATATATTTTTTATTTTTGTGCTTCCCCTTCTTTTAAGTTAAGATTATTTTTTTTTTAATACTAACAATTAAAATGAAAAAACTGAATAAATTAATTAATTAAATTTAAAATAAACAACTTGGGTTCGTTCTGAAAACTGCTTTGAATCATTCGTGATATGCTCTATAAAACACGAAACGTTGCAAATGTAATCTATGTTGTGCAAAGTTTGCCGCAAACTCTAGGAACGAACTTAGCATTCGTATAGCTGGTCACCAATCAGTTACCCAACACAGTACGTTTTAACAGCAGACATCGATCTGCGATTGTGATGTTAAAAAGGACCACAGTGTCAACTGCGAAAAACTCGATCAATCACGTTCGATTTAATGTAAAGTTTCCAATGGATTTTGGTTGAACAACTTGTTTAACATTAACAACGTTCTGAATTTATTGCAATGGAGGGCGAAAGGAATATCCAAGAATCGGAGCTGCGTTCTTTTTGCAGATCCACGACGATTAATTATGATATTCGTTGCACTTTAATGCACGATTAACACTCCTATGATGTATTACCTGGGACTGTTTGCTTTTTTTAGTGACACTACTCCAGAAAGGGAAAATTTATCGAATATTCTGTTGATATAGAATTTTCTAAAAAAACTTTAATGCCAACGATTTGCATTTGCAAGCGTGTATGCCCAACAATTTTGTATACGCAATTCTTTGCGAGGTATAGGCAAGGTATGCAGTTTATTTGTCACGTATCCAATTATATTAGTCTCAATACAAACAAAATACTTATTATTAATTATCACAAATACAGGAAATGGAGCAATGATTCAAAGAGGCAAACTAACAATGATGATGATTCAAAGGGGCAAACTAACAAAATTGTCGGGCTGTGGTATCTCTGTTTCGGGAAAATAGAAAGCGACACAATAAATTTAATAACTTAGTAAACAAGTTTTGTAACCACAAAAATAATCTCTACTTCGGCGATACGGCAATTAAAATAGAAACCCTTAAAATTGCGATCCAAGAGGAAAAATCTCACATAATCAGTAACCACCACAATAGGCCACCCAATTTTTTCAAAACGCAAAAACAAGAAATAAAATGAAAAACTATAAATATCCACACAAAACGAAATAAATAAACTTATTACGCATCAAAAGAGGAACTATAACAACCTATTCACTATTAATAAAAATAGGATAGAAAATAGAAAAAATTGCATAGAAACAATCCCTGAAAATATTCAATTTGTTCATAGTCTGTTTTAGTCCGAACGTCTCTATAGAAAAAATAAACTTACCGTCACAACACCTGTACCCCTGATATTATAGATAGGATTGAAAGTGGCATAAATGAATTAAAACCTTGAGGTTTTAAAATGTATTTGAACTTGAGTTCAAAATAGTGTAAGTAATAAAATAATCACCATAATTACAAACAACAATAGTAACGTAACAATAATCTGGAAGAAATCCAGATTATTAATAAATTAAATTAATAAATAAGATTTTAGAAGATAATAAAATATACAAGACGCTACACATGACTCTACTAACAAATATAAATAAAACATAAGTAAATTATCTTATAAGAAAATGGCACAAAGAAAAATTTGACAAAAAATTAGCAGATTCAAAAACGAATAATACCCAACCACTAAAATTGTTTGGATTACCTGATTTACACAAACAAGATAATCTCCTAGTACCAATAATTAGTAATTAGTAAATAATTAGTTAAATTCGAAAAGACAAATCCTAGGAATAACAATATACCAAGAATATCAAGAACTTGGGATTTTGCAAAATTAATAAAACCCAAAAAATACCCAAAGACCACCAGCTATTAGTATGGTTATTTCTTTGTACACTAACATCCCTATCGATCTGGATACCATCATTCTAAAAAAAGGCACACCCCACTAAAGATTGCTTGATTGAGGCTACTATTTTCTGCCATAATTTTTCATCTCCTATCTCTCCCTCAATAGCTAATTTGGCAATGAAAGACATGAAAATACATTTTCTTAATCAAGGGATATATCATATAATATCATTTTAGTCGATGCATATTTCAAGTTATTATACATTTTGTTAAGGAAACTTGTGGGCAAATTTGTTGTTCAAAAAAGGTTAACGTTAAAATATAGTTAAATAAATAAATAAAAGTTAATAGAACGATAGAAAATTTTAAACTAAATAATGAAATAAGTAAAATAAAATCGTAAAATCGTAATTTCTTTCAAAGCTGAAGTCAAAAATGTCAGGAAGTTTTAATTTTTTAACTTTTCTTTTTTTCTGGTTTACTGAAACCGCACGTAGTAGGTCTCGAATGAAAGGTCTCGCCAACAAGAATTTCTAGAAAATTTCGACCTTGGTTGGGTTGGGTTGGGTTGGGTCTCTCCAAGTAGAAGTCAAAGATGACAACCAATTCTAACCTGCGTCTTGTTTAGTAAAACTGTTCGTAGATATGTCTCGTTGTCCCGAAAATATCGATTTGGGTTGAGTTGCGTTAGGTCCTTCCAAGTAGAAGTCAAAAATGACAAACATTTCTGGAAATTTTCGACTTTTTAAACTTTTTATCTCTCGAAGAAATGAATAAATGCAACGAAATAAAAAGAATGCTGATGGAACGTTAGAAAATTTTAAACGACGATAATGAAATAAATAAAATAAAATATCGTAAGTGTGGAAGTCAAAAATTTCAGGAAATGTTCGCCTCTTTAATTTTTTTTTGGTTTTGTAAAACTCCACGTAGATATGCGATGTTGGATCTCTAATGAGAGGTGTTGCCAAGTAGAAGTCGAATAATAACAATTGCCCAAAAATTTAGACTTGGGTCGGGTTGTAATGGGTTGGATTGACTTGAGTTGGGTTGGATTTTGTCTCTGCAAGTAGAACTCAAAAATTTTGGTCATTTTTGAGTACATTACGGAAATGTTTGACTATAACATTCTAGTCTTTCCAACTAGATGTCAAAAATTACAAAAGTTTACGGAAATTTTTAACTATAATTTTTTTTTTTTTGGTTTAGTAAAACTGTTCGTAGATATGCAATGTTCTGTCGCAAGTAAAAGGTCTATTCAAGTAGAAGTGACATAAAAACAATTTCCCAAAAATGTCGACCTGGATTGGGTTGGATTGGGTTGTGCTCGGTTAGGTTAGGTTGGATTGGGTCTCTCCAAAGAAAAGTCAAAAATGACACAAATTTATCGAAAATATCAACTTGCATTGGATTGGGTTGGAGGGTCTGGCCAATCAGAAGTAAAAAATGACAACATTTTCGTCTTCATAACATATGTGGATATGCGATGTTGGGTCTCAAAAACTCGCTTTGTTTCATTGTTTATCTTCTCATGTTGCTATGTTTTTCTATTCATACAGCTTTCGTAATAATTATTCGTTAGTCAAAATATTACTGTTTATCGAATTGGAAGGCTTTTCGGGGTTTCCAGCCATTTATTAATATGTGACGAAACTTTTGCAGCGTTATGCAATATGATACGAAGCCTTTTAATTCAGCACACATACAAATTCGTGTCTATTAATTCTGCTCAGCGTATCTTTTTTTCGCAACTCCCACTACCTAATCGAAAATCTTCATATATTTTCAATCAGTCAGATATTTATGATTAATATCACCCAACTCAACCAGTGACAGGTTTTCAGGACAGGTACAGCCAGGCTGCACCTACTACATAATACAAGCCAACATAAGAAAAGGTAATCCAACCCGACCCAACCCAACTCACCCCAACCCAACCAATTATGAAATAAAATTGATAAATTTGATAATTTTATAATATTTCAATTAAAATTTCGAATCAGGTAAACGAATCGAAATGAAACAAATATAGGAATTCTTCGCGCCAATGAACTGTACTTTAGCTAGATGTTTCGTGTTCAGCCCCATGTTCAATTTTACAATTTCGCTGTACGTAACTTTAAATCGCACCGTCAGTGCTCTTTGCAGACGATAATTTTGTCGTTGCAAATGAATCAGCGTTCCAGATACGTGTTTAATTATTTTGTGTTCAATTATCTTTTAAGGTAATAGACGAATAGATATTTATAAAAAAAAACTTTCATGGCAAGATTAGCCGCGCCAAGTATTTAAGAATACATCACTGATTGTAGCTGAAAATAAACGACGAGGATCCAAGCAATCGCAACAATTTATACGCGAGTATGATTTATCTAAGTAATTTATCACACGCAGTTGCCATTACACTAATTTCCATAAAACATTAAAAAAATAAAACAAGGTAAACAAAGCGGGAAAATTCCGATGGTAATTATGCACCTAGTTAGGTATTTGACCTTCGGCGATGAATTACACGCACTGAAATGGATATGAGATAACCGGAATTAAACCTGCATTCGTATCCCATGCCGTAACCACATCGAGCATATCGAAGTGCACTGCAACGATAAATCGATCTTTTAATCACACCGAGAGCCAGAAGCGGAATACGCGAACAAAGACGTCTCGATAAGGCGACGAATCGAGGAATTTAATTCGTCGCGTTCAACCGGGAATCAAAGTCAAACACTTTTCACGTTGCCTACATAATCTGACGAATAAAACGACGAGGGATAACAGTGAGAGATAAGAGGATATTTATTTACGAGTGGTCTTTTTTCCGTTCCGCTGCCATCTGCCCCATCTGCTCCAAATGCCGATATGAAACGAACGATGCGATAAATCATGGTTTTTCGTCGGATGCGAAGGAAACGATGCGGAGGTGCGATTTATTTTTGTTTTGGTCGTTAAGGAAAATCAACTTAGCTGACCTTTCGATAAATGCCAATAAATTGCAATTTTGAAATATGTTAACTAACGTGAGAATGTGTGTGGGATCGCCTTGAATATTACAGTGGAATAATGCAATATTTCTATGCATGGTGATTGGTTTATACGAAAATTTTATTTTTAATGTCATTTTAATTTTTTGCTATTGTTGTTGATTTAACTACCACAACATATTAAATTCTTTCGTAAATTTGCAACGTCGAATAAATCATATTAACGTCCATGTATATTTTACTTTGTAGGTGCGCGACAACCAGTTTGGGTTTCCTTATTACGGCATAAACGAGCCTTTAAAACCGGGGAAAGAAGACATCCGCGCCGAATTTTACGATTACGATGTTTACGAGCAGACGTGGGTGCGTCGCATCGCCTCCTGAAACTGCACACAACGTATGCGGAATCGAGGCGGCGTTACCTCAACTGATAAATTGCGCGAGGTCAAAGTTGCGCTATAGGTAATACTCGTGGCGGAATGCCCGCATCGTATACAGTTATCCAAGTTATTTCATCATCGCATTTCTCCCTGCAAATCTCAATTCTCCGTGTTTACATTCCGGGGAAAAAGGTCGCCCGGAAAAAATCCCGCGTTTCGTTAATAACGAAATTCCGCGCGCGTTTAATTCGGGCCTTATCGAGCGCCCGCACTTACTTTTATCGAAATTCCGGGAACTCGTCGATAAATATTTACTCGGCTTGGGCCCACGGCGAGATTAGGTCAGCGTCGATAATCCGTGATAATAGATTTCGAACAGAATGTTAGGTAAAAATCAATGGGAATACGCAGCGCAGATAACGGTTATAAATAGAAAGTGGGGGGAGGATTTTCGACACTAATCGGCTGTCGTTTGTATTTATAGCCGCTTATCGCTGGTGGAATTTGTAATTTGTGCGTTACAATGGAGTATTTTATTGTTGTTTTTATCTTATCGGGAGGCGAACGAGTGCGGGACGAATTTAATTAGAAACGTATTAAGATAAAAGTTTCGCAATTTTTCGGTCATATGTTTTCATTGGCGTATTGTGCTGATATCGCGTCTAAATTTAACGCAACTATTATCTCGCATGTGATGGGAACGTATTATCGGATTCTATTACGAAAATGAGAAATTTAATTTCGAGCATGACGACGTTGTTCGAAAGTACAACGTTGCATATCTTGAACTACAGCCTCTGAAAGGAAACAAGGTAAAATATCAAGCAGCAAACTTCCGTGACTTCAAAACGAAATCGGGTCAAATAGACACCAAATCAATATCGGGGAGAAAATCACTTTGTGGAAAAACTAGATGCACATTACCATAAATTAAATTGTGTACAAGTTTTGAACCAACAATTATACCGTGATATCAAAAATTATCTTGGTCAAAGTTTGCCATGGAATGTAAAACGGTTGTCTTAACTTAAATCATCCTTTTTAAACAATTCTGCCATTGTCAGCTACACTGACATCGTCAATAACTTACAAATGTGTTACCTACTTACTTCAGCTGTAAAATAGTAATGAACTACAAGTTATGAAATACTAATGACGTTTTTATTAACAAGAAAAACTAAATTACAGTAATTGTTGGAAATGTCACAACGACTTGACAGATTTTGACACTCAAAATATGATTGACATAAATGTACGACGAGAGCTGCAACAGTCATTTTAAAATCCATGACCACTCTTGACCAAGGTAATTTTTGATATCATTAACACGTAGACATACAATCTCTACGTGTTAATTAATTATGAAATTTCAAGGAACGATAACCCCATCTATCAAACGCATGAGTCAGGATGACACTCGTTTCTGTTCGTTAAAGACTTCATTCATAGATAAGGAGGAAATGTTCGATAAAACTATTAATATCAAATTAATTCTATGAAATTCAACGAAATGACAAACTATTTTGATTTCAAACGCGAAGATAAAAAAGTTCACAATGCATCCATAAATAGCACTATAATGGCAATCTACATAAATGGATCAAGAGGTCTTTTCGAATAGATTAAATGGTTTATAGAAACGCGGTAATTATTACTTCAATGCAAAACAGATAAAATATCTAATGAATTAGGTTCACATTTATATTAATTGTAAATTGTGTTGCTTCTTCGATCCAGTCATGATAATGGAATTATTTCATTAATATTCATTTACGTTTTAGTTTTAGCAGTTTTCATTTGAATCGACGTGAAAAATTGATTAACAGCAATACGTGTTGGACTGGGTTGGGGTGAGTTGAGATGGGTTGAGTTGGGTTGGCTTGGGTTGAATTGGGTTGGGTTGAGGTGGGTTGAATTAGGGCTGGTTGGCTTGGTGACGTTGATAAATTATATCATAAATAAATTATTTGTGTTTTATATTATTCATTGTTAAAGTTTTTCCCTCAAATAATCAAAAATAGTAACTTATTAGTAACGTAATAAAATCAATTGCTAACTTTCAAATCAAGAAATTGAATTGTCTTAAATTCTCGTGTTTATTTCCATCACATTGCTAGATTACTAATGAATTTAGTGCTTTCGATGTAATTATTACTAAGTTCA
Source organism: Geotrupes spiniger (assembly GCA_959613385.1). Lineage (NCBI taxonomy): Eukaryota > Metazoa > Arthropoda > Insecta > Coleoptera > Geotrupidae > Geotrupes > Geotrupes spiniger. Next base: position 14,527,564 of record OY390737.1, read on the forward strand.
AAAAAAAAAACTATGACGTGTCATCGAACCAAGACATTGTTTTCTATTTAACAATTATATACCAAATGGTATCAAATAAAGCTTTAATTTGCCGAATTATGTTATATTAATAATTATTGTTCTGTAATTAATTTATCACAGTATATTTAACAAAATTATTGGCCATTTTCTTTAAGTAACATTGCAGGGTTATAAAACTGTTAATTTCATTCTAGCGTTAGAATAATTAGCAACGGAAAAAACTGCGCAAAGGAAGTTTTTTTTTAGTTTAATTTCATCATAAACAATTCGCGATAATTAAAAATATTTTTAGTTTATTATTGTTAATCATGTATGCAACGATTATTAATTAAACAGTTTGGGTCCGTGCACGATCGTTTCGCTCTTATTATAAACTCATCAGCAATAAATACCCAACGAATTCATTGTGAGTAAACTCGTCGCTAACCCAACCCAACCCAACCCAACCCAACCCAACCCAACTCAATCCAACCCAACCCAACACAACCCAACATGATATAACATATTACATTTCAGTACGCTTAGTTAAACGCAAAAATCACGAAATTGAGTTGAACTTAATATGAATTGAAATGAAATCGTCTCAATCATAACAGAAATATATAAAATGTGAAAATTAATATCTTGATGTTAAGAACGCGTTTGACATTTGATAATTTGGATCCTATAATCGTTTCGACATTATTATGAGCTCATCAGCAAGAAATACAAAACTAAGATTTTAAACAAATGTTTATGCAGTAAGTTCTTGGCTAACTCATCATTTGCATTGATTGATACTAAGCAATCAGACTATGCAACACATTTTACCAGACATCGCAACGATTGGGAACAAATAAGTATGTTGAAATAAATCTAACAGTTAATTTTAAATTAATATAAATTGTAAAATCAAATCATATCAATGGTTACTGAACATGATATTAATGTGAATATGGCACTGGGAGTAGTGAAGAAAAAAAGTGGAATTCTAATTCGAAAATTCTTCTTTTCCTTCCCTTGTTACGGATTTGATGTTTCCACCAATGTCATCTAACTATTCGTATCTATTCATTTCTAATTTCCTTTGTCCATTTTATCGATGTCTCTATTCTTTATACTGTTTTCCTTAACCTAACTTCCAATTCCTTGTCTTCCAAGTTTTCTCTTTAAGTGTCAGGAGTAGTTTTGCGGGATTAAAAAGTCGAAAAAATTTAAATTAATAAAGCTAAATAAAAATTAAAACAGACATGTGTTAAAAAGAGAAATGATAAATGAACACACACAGGCACAGGCACACATTAACACACAGACGTCATTTCGAAAATAGTCATAAACGATTCAGGGGACATCAAAACGAGTATATCCGTTGAAATCTCGAGTTCGAAAATTTTCATGATGACACAGGATGAAATAAAATATTTTTGTGAAAAATCTATTCCATTCTTTTGTGCTTCACGTTTTCTCTTTCTAATTTTGCATTTTCATACTTTTTAGATGTTGTTCTACACTTTCCAGCCATCTCTTCAGTGGTTTCTCCTTTTTTCCAATTGGGACTCTGCTAAGAAGGATCATATTTTGCTAATATATTTCTGCCCATTATTTCTATATGCCCTATCCACCTTAGTCGTTGGTGTTTTATGACGGATGTTATCTTTGCTTCTTTGTACATATTGTCTAGTTCCTTATTTGTTTTTCGTCAATAGCCGTCTTTTGTGCTTATTCCACTTAGTATTTTTCTTTCCCATCTATCAAGGGCATTCGATTAATACAAATAAAAACTGTTACGTATTTCTAATTTTAATATTTTTCGTTAATAATTGTTGAATCCCTGCTTCAGTTCTTCTGCAAGAATGCAATTCTTCGTTTGTCTCCATTTCTATGCCCACATCACTTTATTATTTTCTTTCCTACAGATTAAACACTATCATCCATCAAACATTTACTTCTGCTAGTATTTTGCTCTTCACATTATCATTTTTTAGTGCATCGGATTTTTTTCTTCCTTCTTATTCATCCAGCTGTTCCAACAGTTTAATAACTTACACTTTTAATGACCTATATGTCCCTTTTTTGTACACGTCCCTTAGAGTTGTTTACTCGCTAATACTTTCTCATAGATCTTTAGCTTCCCTTTGCCAGGATCATTTTAGCAATCTTCCCTCCTCATTCTTTCATCCTTTTACGGCTACCTTATGAAAATGTCTGCTTAATATGCTTCTCATAGAGATCAATCTCTTCAAAGCTTCGCACAGTTATCCTTTAGAATGTAAATTTAGGGTTTCACTGATTTTTAAAATTTAGCACTGCCTCTAGAAATTTGATTTTTAAAAAATCGAAATAGCAGTCTAATTATGACTTGGTAAAAAACATTCTCGCGTTCTTTAAAAATGAATTATTTCGTTTGATTTTCCCAAATAAAATTTGGGTTCGTAACACCCAGGCAGTAACTTTATAATAGTAACTGTTATTGCCGATATGAACTGATTCCGTCATTTGTTTCACGATGAAAACCAGTGTTGTTGTTGTTGAAATTATAATCTGGTGCAGTATTATTTCAAAGGTGAGGGTAAACGATTACAAGCCAGTTAGTAGCTACCGCAAGTTATTGCTAGTCGATATAACTTTTTACTGGTTATTTCTAGCTCCTGACAGCTACTGCCATGTACTGACACATACTGCCATTTATAGACCGTTGTGCACTGACAGTAACATTCATATACTGACAGTAATTGTCATGTACTGGCAATAAATTGCATGTACTAGTAGTCATTTTCACGCGCTAACGGATATTTTTATATACCGACAGCTAGTACTCTTTGCTGACAGTTAATTTCATTTACAGACAGTTACTTTCATGTACTGATTCGCACCATCATGTGCTGATAATTACCTTCATGTACTGGCAGTAAGACTCATGTACTAACATTCAATGTCATGCACTGATGTTATGTTGAGATTCATGTACTGATGGTTATTTTCATGTATTGACAATCACTTTCATGTACAGACAGTTACTTTACAGTTACTTTCATGTACTGACTAGCACCATCATGTGCTGACAGTTGTTTTAGTTATTATAGTTCCTATCATAACATATAACGTCATGTACTGAAAATTACATACATGTACACAGTTAGTGTGGTTATTAAAATTTCCTAAACAAATATTTACCCCTAATTTAGATTTCATGTACTGACACCCTGCCATATACAGGCACCCTGTCATATACTGACAGTTACTTTCACGTACTAACACATACTGTCATTTACTGACAACCCCTACAACTTATTGCCGGGAGTAATTAACTTAATAGATTTCTTCATACGGAAAGGAGCGATTTTTCTATTTAGTTCCGATTTGCACCGCTAACTGTCGGCATTGATTATTTCGTCGATGTTACGCAGTTACAGTTACAGTTTCTCAGTCTATCGATGAATCGAAACGGTTTAATTTAACGCGAAACACAAAAGCGATTGTGCACCCACTACACGGTCGCGTTTAACGTTTCTCAGATCGTTTACCGACGCGACGGAAAATTATATTTTAATGCAACGCGAAACAAACGCCCGAAAACGGGTCCCGCACGTTCGACAATTAGACAAAGACTGTTGCAATTATTAGTCATCGGCCACTGCATAATCACTTTTCTTGGTGCAAAAACTGCCCAAGCGGCGTTATCTGCATTTTTTCTCGGAAGTAACTATTGGGTGTCTTTGATACGTGTGTTAATATTTTAACGCTTTTTACAGCTTCGACAAAGCGAAAAATCAAAAATCGTATAATTTTAAAAAATTAAAAAATATTAAAAATGCAAATAATTTAAGAGTTGCCAAATTTAACAAATTGTCAAGTTCAATTATTACAAAAAAATTTAAATAATTCGAACAATTTTTAATTCAATCTTTTGGATCTAAAAAAAAAATTTTTATTTGTCACATTTTTGATAAATATTTTGATAAAATTTCGGCACTGACTTTCCAAAACTTCACATATTTAACGAATTTTGACTAATAATTTCTGCGATAATAATAATTGTCATATATATTTATTTGCAGTTATGACTTTTTCTATTTTAAAATATTTGTACATTTTTCCAATTTTTAAATTTTTCATTTGACAATATCTTTATTATTTTTAATTTTTGAAGTTTCAGTAATTTAAGTATTGAAACATGTCTTGTAATGCATATAAATGTTTTCATTCTAAAAGATTTTAAGAAAATAATATAAAAATTATGATTTTGTATGTACATAAGATAAAATGCCATGTTGGTACACATTGACAAAAAGTTCGTGTGTGATGGCGACTTGATGCACCAATAATGAATGTTTTCTGGTCTGATGAGTTCAGAAAGAGCGAAAGGGCCCGACCCAACTTCGATTCAATCTAATCTAATCACATCATTTTACAATTAAATAAACTGTACGATGTAAATATAAAATTGTACAAGAAATATTACATAAAATGCCAATGTGATAATTTTTCAATTTAAAAAGATTTATATCGGAGCTAGATACCAACATAAATGAACTCAAACTAACTTTGATTCCATCCACTCATCACAATAACTTGTGACATGTGACGTCACTTGATTTGATAATAAGAACAACTCAATTGTAGAACACTATAATACAATAGCTGGATACCAAGAAAAATGTACTCAATCCAACTTGTATCCCACCCTGAGTCTTTGCACCTTCACTCCTTCACAAAAAATTTCATCAAATTTACCAAAAAATTACATAAAATTACAATTAAATATCTTATAACGTAGATGGATACAAACACAAACCAACTCAAACCAATTTGATTCAACCCAATGCTCCACAAAGATTTAAGACATTAATTTCTCTTAATAGTAGTAAAAAAATTTCAAAAAAATATTATTGCGTAGCTAGACACCAAGAAAAAGCAACCCAAACTAAGTACGGCAGTATGTGACCTTCCTTCCTTATATACTAAGAATAAAAATAAAGAGACACAACATATTAAATAAAATATTAAATAAAATTACGATTTTATAAATTTGGAAATATTATAACACAAATAGACATCAACACGAACCGACTTTGATGGAACAAATTCGCACCATACGACTTGAGACCTTCACTTCTTTTGATAGGAGAACAAAGACAATAATACATAAAGAAAGATTAACTCATACCAACTTATTGTTCCGAACGAGTTATGATCTTCAATTTTCTAAGAAGTACAATAGTCAATAAAATTCTATAAAAATATTATCCTGGGACAGCAGATCGTCATTTCTTTTGACAGTAGAACAGACTCAATAATTCACACAAAAAAAAACTCACCCGAACGAACTTCTTCAACTGATCTTCACTTCTGTATGTAGTAAATTTAACTTTATTCTATAAAAATATTACGCCAAGCTGCGATAGCGGAATGTTGTAATGTTAGAAATATTAACAACACATGTGGCCAGCAATAAAAACTAACCCAAACCATCTGCAGCCTTACCCAACGATTTGTGACCTTCACATTTTGCAATACTTAGACAAACTGGATATGAACGTATAAAAATATTACGTAAAAATTTTCATAATTTCAAATTTATTAAAATGTTCTTTTGGTAGGTAGAACAAGTGGTTGGTAGAACAAGTTCAATAAGATCCTAAAAAATATTACTCGTAGCTGGATATCAAAGCAAACAAAATCCAAATCATCTTCAACCCTACCCACAACCCAACCCTACCCTTCAACACTCCTATCCTTCATATCTTTTGGTACTAAGACAAACGCTATAGATTTGTATGAAAATATTTGTGAAATTTTTTATCTAACAGCTTAACTCGAATGTAAACGACCAATCAAACCATTGTGACCTTCACTTTTTTGACAGTAAGAAAAATCACATAATCAGAACCATGAATTTTCATAGAAATTGTTTTACTTGATGGACAAAGAAAAAAAATAATCAAGTCATCGCTGTCGACCCTAAACATTCTTAGATTTATTTGCAAGCATCATCAAATTTAATGATAATAAAGACGAATAAATACTTTTTCATTTTTATACCAAATTTTCTTGAAATAAACAATAAGTGAAGGAGCTTAAGAAATGTAATTCGAGTTAAACTCGCACGAGGAAATATTTTACGAGGAATAATTTCAACGAGGAGTGATCTTGAGTTATGATATTATTTTAAATTTAATTATCGTGAACAAGTATTGGAGACTTGGACTTAGATAATATTATTTACACCGTTGCAATTTTAGTGATTTGACTATCATTGGCCAGTCATCAGCTGTTATGAATTAATTTTTTTTTAATATTGTATTATTTTTCAGTCTTAATAACCTCGAAGGGTTATAACCAACTTGAAACCCCAATTGAATTATAAGCCTTAACATTTCCAACGTATCGACCAAACAACCGCTCCCGTTACTAAACCCAATCTCAAGGATACGACATTTAAACTGCGACACAATTATCAAACACCTCATTATGACATTTAATTAATCGATAATTGTCGCATTCTAAATGCGCGTATTACTTTCTACAGTTATGCATTCATTTGCATATTTCCATATATGTAACCAGAACGCGGCGTGTCTAGTGCTTGTAACGTGTAATCGTCGAGGCCATTAATTTATTCTGCCTTTGTGCGGTTTTGTTGCTGGCGATGTAAACAAATAAATTTCACCTCCAATCTAACGGAAAAACGTCGCGTTAATATCGAACCGAAAATCGCCATTCTTGTTCCACCGGATTATTTGCTCACGTGCATTCACGGAAACTACGATTTGTTCTAGCGTTCGTTTTAGAGTTAGTTTTAGTGTCGAATTATACGTTTTATTGCACGGGGATAAATAATCCGCTTTTCGAAAGGAAAGGCGGGTAAGAAGATTACAGCTCGAAGTTTGAAGTAGCAAAGCCTGCTGATATCATTAATTTTGTAAGTCGTTTCGTGGAAGCGTCGAGAAACAAGAAGAAGTGAAGAAGTCAGCAATAAAAATAATGGTTGCATTTTTAAACCGATTTATCATGGGCTGTCGTGGTAGAGCACGTGTTAATAAAATCACTGGAATTGCAACTGAGGTCAGCAATTTTTCTTACAAAATTTTGCATTTTGATATGCATTCCTTAGAATAAATTTTATAAGAAAAATAAGTTCTCTTAAAAATTAAAATACCTTGTGAAGTGATGTGAACCCCGCAATTCCTGAAATAACTTTTATGACTCAATTTTAATAAACGCAATCATTTCTGGGTTGAGTTTATTGCGCCCAATTAACCAGCATTTCGCAATCATCTCCAATAAAACGTTGGATTTCGACCTAATTCACAAAGGAGTCGGCGCGGAAAGTTCCCCCCAAAGACAAAAAAGACTACTACGTACGAACGCATTAAGGCGCCCGCTTATCCGCGCGTTAATTTTAATTGCGTCGCGTTGCGCTGCGCTCGAATTGCTCCAATCGACATTCGTCATTGTGTAATAGAGAACGTTTAAAATATCGCCAGCGATTCGGTCGTAAGTGCTCCACATTTACTTGCCATTAAGGATAGCCGAGCATGTCTGTCAGGGTCGTCTGTGCCCTGTTAAACGCGATCGCGTCTCGGTAGACAGACAAGTATGATTTACTGGCGGTTATTTTTTATGTACGGGGCCGCCGCGACCGAGTCAATTGGTTGTTTATCGTGTTTGTTTCAGTGTTATTTATGGGACTCGTTGCAACGGCTACGAAATGTGTCAATAAAGACTTTGGACTTCCAGTCGATAATAATGAAAATACATGGGAAAAATTTACCAAATCATTTAGAGAATGAGTCAAAGAACCAAAACAACGCACTACCTCTACGTTTTAAATTTAATTTTGTGCAAGAGCAAAATTGAAATGTGAATAATTCGGCTGCATGAAAATCTTGCTTCATATAATTAGATAATAATAAATAGAGCCAAAGCAACGTATAACGTCTTAGTTTAGTAACAAAAGAAAATGGTAATTAATGGATTGAAAATATTGATGATTTAAAATATTTGAGAAACAGTTATTTACTGTGGTAAGGAATGAATGAATTTTCATTAGGGTAGCCCAAACATTTTAAATGTACCCTACACCCCAGGGCACCCACTATTTTTTTAAATTTCAGTTGATAGTAGTAAAGTGTCAAAATTTCCTAGGTTGAGTAGATGGCAGTGCTCGAAGTATTTTCTTATTTTTTAAATATTAATTTCTCAGTTTTTCTTTCTTTCCAGATGCTGTTTCTGCGAAAAAAATACCAAGAAAAATTAAAAATTATAAAATATGACTTGTGAAAGTATGGCTTTGTTATCAACTTCAACACTACACAACAATAAAGCGGACACTATATTCTTGTCACTAGTGCATTAGATCGCAATAAGGTTTCTGAAAGAGAAGCCTTAAGATTAATGGTCCCTATTGCAGCAGCATTGGGGCATGGCCCTAGTTCGTTGTCATTATCACGAAGCAATATTCAACGCAAAAGGAAAGAAGGAAGAAAAGTTGTGTTTGATGAAATAAAGCAATCTGTTTCTGTTGACGATCCAGTTATTGTTCATTGGGACGGGAAGATTGTTCATGATATTTTGGGCACTGAAAAAATAGATCGTTTGGCAACGATTGGAAGAAGTTCCTGGCAGTGAACATTTAAAAGTCACTGCGGTAAATGCTTTATTAGTTGGGTCGTGGAGAAGGCAATAGAATACAATAAACCAGCCTTTGACGAAGGCGTTCGACAGAATAAAGTTGGAAGACGTTCTGAAGGAGCTAAAACGTAGAGGAACACATCCAAGCATCATCGAGGCAGTCAGACAGCTCAACACAAACAATACCACAGAAATAAGGACAAATTCAATAACAACAGAGAAAATAGAGCAAAACAGGGGATTACGGGCGACAGCCTCAGGCCATTGCTCTTCAATAGCATAATAGACAGAATAATAGAGCAAGTGCGTAAGTTTAAACCATGGGTGCAAGATGGGAAAACAGCAATTTAAGATTATCTGCTATGCTGACGACTCAACGCTATTCGCGGACACAGAAGACGGACTGCAATGGCTCTTAAAGGCATTCAACAAAGAAGCCGCAAATGTTAATATGGAAATATCAACCACTAAAACAAAAAGCATGGTAATTGCGAGGGAACCATGCAGATGTAAGCTAGAACTAAACAACAAAATCATAGAACAGGCCTTCGAGGTTAACTACATGGGGGCAACAATATCGCCTTATGGTGACCTCAAGAATGTCGTACGAGACCAGATCAAAAAGTCAGCCAGAATAGCAGGACCCTTGAGAACAACTATCTGGAAAAATGCATGCATATCAACTACAACCAACGTCAGAATACACAAAGCATGTGTAAGACCCGTAATGACATACACAGTACGCGCACCAATGAAATGGGAGTACTAAGAGCAATAACGGGAAACACGCTCAAAGACCAAGGAGTACCAAGGAGTAAAGGAGTAAAGAAAATCGGGAAGAATGCGAGACAGATGATGTGATGAGGTGGACACGAGCGCAAAGGACATATCTAGGATGGAAGATCACAGACTAGGAAAAGTCGCGCGAAACGGAAAACCACCATCAAGTCGATCACCAGGACGACCAACAAAGAGACAGAAGGACAGCTGGTCGTCAGAATCTCAAGAGCACGTGAAATGAGGATGGGGAAAACAAGCCTTTTAGGCTTCCGGAAAGAAGAAGAAGAGGCACACAAATCAATAACAGAATGGAGACGATAGAAAATAAAATAAGTTGAAACGCGCAAAGAAAATAAGAGAAAAGCAAATTAATATGAACTCCATAATAATTGTTTTCACAACGTCATAAAGGATGGTCAATCCTGTTTGTGAATAAAAACAATTGAAACAAACATAAAATAATAACTAAGTGAAAATTAAATGAATAAATGAGAAATAAAATGCGAAACAAAATAAATAGAGACACAAAAAGAAGTTAAAAAACAAACAAAGAGAACGAAGGGGGGCGACAAAATAAAATAAGTACTCAAGAATTAACGAAGAAGTAACTCAAAATTGACAAAGAGATAAGAATGAAAATATACACTAGGAGTAAATTAATGAAAACATTTTTTTTAAGAACTGCAACACAAAACAATAACAGGAGTCTCCATTGTGAAAAAAAATAAAATAAGTTGAATGAAACGCCGACAAAAAATAAAAAGGAAATAAGAGAAAAGCGATACAAATTTGAACGCGAACAAGTAGCCCAAGTCGCGTTTCATTCAACTTGTTTTATTCATCTTTCGTGTCCATTCTGTTATTGATTTGTGTTGCAGTTTTTCTGATTTTTTTGTGCATTAATTTCATTCTAGTGCATATTTCATTCTTATTTCATTGTCAATTTTGATTTACTTTTGGTTTCATCTCAAGACTAACCCACTCCAACCCAACCCAACCCTACCCAAGCAAAAAAGCTGCAAATAAAAATCAGAAATGAAAAAATTCAACCGAGTTTAAAACAACTTTACTGGGGTGGAAACTGACATTTATATTTAGTATATTCATATGAATTAAATTCTGCGTAATTGTATTTGGAACGATTGGTATTAAGAAAAGCTCAAGAAACATTTGCGAACAAAATGTAACCTTTCCAATTATGACAGCAATTAGAAAAATCTTACGAATAATTTAATCGACAATACTAAATTGCAATTATTAATCCAGCGTAGAGCTTTGCTGTGCATTTAAAAATAAAATAAAAAAAAACAGTTTACTTAAAGTTTCGTAAGTTCCATGAATCAATTCTGGGTAAAAGTAATCATGTTTATCTTATCAACAGATTAATTTGCATCTACGATAATTTTGAATTAAAAATGATGGAAAAATTCAATTCGCAGAAAAGCTTTTAGCAAAATTGTTAATATAATTATTAATTTTTTTCTTATTATTATAATTACATTAGAAAAGCTTTCAGGATAATTGTTGATATAACTTTTTTGCTTTTTTTATTATAACTGCACTAGAAAACGGTTGAAAATGTAAAATAAGTTAGTATATATATATATATATATACAATTAAGAAGGTAACTATATAAATAAATTGCATGTGGAGCGTTACCCAGAATTACACTAACACATCATAGATTGTAATGTGTTATGTGTGTTTTTGAATTCAATTTCAAGTACAAACATTACACGAAGTGTGCATTTCAAAGAGCTTTACGTTGAAAGCTCTGCTTTTTCCGGTAAGATTCGCCTTTCAATCATCACCATTGCTATATATCATTTACATTAAGAAAACCGTTTTAAAATCAAAATTGTCAACATTATTAATAAAAGGCTCTATTGCATGATAAACTCTGTGACGAAAATGAGCAACTTCAATAATCGACAAGATTGAAAACAATTTTCGATTTTGCGTAAAGCACTGTTTTTGAAATCATCCCAAATCGTGCTTTTATACGTAAGATATTTATTTCATTTTTGTTCCATTCTCCATGACTTCTATAAATCTAATTCTGGGTAAAATTGCAATTTTCTGCGAAGTTATCGAAAATGTATTTGTGGTCACTGTGATTCACTAATCGTACAGATAATTAAATTCATAATGATTTTATTGTTAACTTAGCCAGAAATTCTTAGACTTACTGGCGCATATCTTCTTGAATTGCTGCCAGATTTATTTAAATCGCACGATTTATTTATAATCGTTAATAATGGGTATCTGCAGTATTTTGAAACAAACAAAAATGAAACGACCGATTTGCAGATGTATAATAAAATTTAAAAAGAAACAAAATGAGCACTACAAAAATGAGCATACACACTTTGCAACTTCTTGAAGATGATTTTTACGTCTTTTTGCAATTTATGTGAAGTTGTTAATTTCTTCCGAACAAGGTAACATAATTTTTGGAAAATTTAATTAAACAAATGTACACGCAATTCGGACATCTTCGCTGGTTCTCGTACTTAACGACGTTTTGAAATTGCCATTTACGTTTAACGATCAATAATTTCCTTGTATAAATCGTAAATGGAATAACGACGTTGTAATAATACTAACCCCACCAACGACCATTATTACAACGACACACATTCATAAGTCATTAACGACCAAATCGATTATCTATTCTCAAATTGATTTATTACGTCGTCAGCGGCCAAAGCCAGACGTAGTCTCGCGAAATTGCACCGACGTATTTGGCGTTTACATTTACGGTGGGATCACGACGCGGCGCTAAAGTCCAGAGAGCGAGCAGATAACCATCTCGGAATTACAATTCAATTTATATAGACACGGGAATTATGCTAACGGTGCGGCGAGTAACAAAAATCGCCTTCACCGTTATCGCCTTTCTCGTCTTAATTTATTCAATTTCTTTAGCGTTTCCATTAAGCTCGTTTTATTACCGCACCATAAACGTATGCAAATACGCTCCCACACCGACAGTTATTAATATAATTATTACGTTTGAATGTCGTTGGTGCGTCTCATTAGAATACGAAAATGTAGCCGTGTTGCAAACGACGACAAAGTAAACAAAACATAAAACGGCGTATATTTGTAATTATATACAAAGCTGAGGAGACCTCCGTTTTCAGACAAAATCCACTCGTAATATTGCCTTTTAACCCGTTTGTGTAAAAAATTAGTAACAAAGAAACTAAAACTCACCCTTGTAGCTTCGTTATATCCGACTATGACGGCGGTGTACCATTGTGTGGTGCCCTCGGCGCGGTACACCTCTACCCTGTAACCCACCAGGACGCTCGGGGTGGCCAACAATATTCTCTGCCCGTCCTGTTGTTCAGCCCACCGTCGCACAGCCGCCCTTAGCTCCGGATACTCTCTGACACCCGGCAGGGTCGAATCCCATTCCTGCAAAGAACAAGAAATTCTAGATTAGAAATTCGAAGATTATGCATTTCGAATAAATAAATTATAAAAATCCCTATTGATTGAAGAAGACGTGGAACGAATTGGTAACTTATGGTTCGTTATTATTCTGTGGGAAAATTGTGAATATGTGAAATGTTTGATTTATATCTACGCGTTTTGTGGGATACGATTGAATATATATGTATTGGTTGCGTAATGAAATTCTTGGTATTTCCATAGTTTTGAGGACAATTAAAACAACTTGGAGCCGTTAACAATACTGAAACGGTCATGTTTAATGGCACCATTTCCTCTTTTAAAGTTACTTTAATTTCCACTAGAACGAAGATATCTTTGACGAAGCTTGAAATTTATATCAAACGATGTATTCGTCCTGGGCCATTTTAAACTAATTTAAAATAATTTACTAATAATTTTACTTCTTACTAGCACTAAATTTTTTACATGTTTTTTATTTCCTTGTCAGACATTTTTAGTTACTTCATCCATGTCCATTTCGTTCTTTCTTTCGAATATTTCAAATTTCTTTTTTGTCCTTCATTGATTTTTTCTGCATGTCATTGTTATATGTTTCTTACTTGACGTTTAACTTCGTTTGTTTATTTAACATTTCCATTTTGTATTTCATTTTGTTTTAGTTTTGACGTTATTTTAACGGTTTTCGATTTATTAAAACAACTGTAGAATTTTCTCGGTTTGTAGCGTTTTTCGTTTGTTTCGAGTCTTTTCTCTACCGATTTGATTTTCTTATTTGTAATTTTCTGTAGTGTGAGGTGTGATTGCAATTTCGTTTTTTGTGTTTTCACTTCACTTAAGTTCTAACATCGTTAATTATTATTCGTTGCCTCTTGATTTTAATTTATTGACTTGTATTTGAGTCATCATTAATTAGGTCTCTCGTCCATTATTTTTTTCACCATTGTCCTCTTTGTTATATGAATAAATTTTATTTTTATTTCATTTTTTTGGTCCTCGTATGTTCTCAGTTTATATCTATAGTTTTCAGCTCGTCTTTTCTTTGTTCATGTTTTGTTTTCATTATGTTCCAGCTTTATTACATTTCTGTTTATCTCTTCATTCGAACTAAATGTGGAGGGTTTGTTTTTTAGCAATGATGTATTTTTGAATATTTATAATTTTCCAATGATCACAGTTTGTTTATTTTTTATTACTTCTTTTGTTATTCGTAACTCACCTTCGCATGAATTGTTGGTGATCTGACGAGTTCTGGAGGATGAAACAGCTGCTTCATATTGGTGTAATAAAGTTTGTTTATTATTATTATCGTAAGTACACATACAGAAGCATATGACCGAAACGATAACTTCTTTCAACCAATGAAACGATCAACAGGAATTACTGATTATAAATTTGTATGAACGTGAATGAATGTTTTGTAAAAAATTACCAAAAATATCAAAACTGCCGTAATCAAATAAAACAAATTATTAACATTTTCGAAACTGCTTTTTTGTTTTTATTGCATTTTTAAAAATGAATTGATTTTTTGTCAATTTCATAATTTTCTCAAGTTTTCAATAATGTTAGTTTAGTCACTGTTTGCTTTTAATAGTTTGGGGGGGGGGGGGGGGGGGCATTGAAAGATTATATATTGTATCAATTTTGACATTTAAACAAAAGTATCCAAGAAACTGTCTAAAAGGGATACCAATTGTCTAAAACGCTAAAAAAGTTTGAAATTTTGGAAAATGATTTTGACATATTTTGCATTATATAAATAAATTGCGTAGTCGACTGGGTATTTAGCTGAAGGAAACGAACCAATGCAACGTAATAGGACAAGGATTTCAAACAACTTTGACAGAAAAATTTCAATGAAGGTCAAAATGACTTACACATTTACAAATGTGGTCTATATTTAAAAAAAATTCAAAGTTGTCAAAATTTTGAACCTGACTGTTATTTTGTTTTTTTTTTGAATTTTTAAAATTTTCATTTTATGAAAGTTTTACAATTTTATCTTTTCGATATTTTACTTACTGTTTGCATTTAAAATTTCTCTATTTTTATTTTCATTTTGACAATTTTTTCGTACCTTTTTAAATTTAATTTCAATATTAAGTAGCATTTTAGACAGTTTTTTTACATTATGAACTATTATTTCCAAGTGTGGTCTCACGGATACTTGCTAATGAATGGGGGGGGGGGGCAATATGAGATATATGCGCTGAAATTTATTTTCAACCACTTCGTCGGTCAAAGTAAACCTCTGTGATCACATAGCAGCACAAGTGTGACGGTATTGTCTGCACGGCGTTAATACACTCACATGAATTCGTAGTTAATTTTACTTGTTTATCTTCACTTGGCTAAATCTTGGTTTCCCATTAATTTTTTATTGCGTTCATTATTTATATTTTAATGTATATATTTTTAAAGCTATTTTCAATTGTCTAATTTCAGATAGTTTTAATGATAAATTTTGTTTTTGTTTCATTAAATTAGGATAAACAAAATTTGGTGGATAAACTTATACTTTAAGTTTATTTGAAAAAATACATTAAGCATTTAATTCAAAGATTAATTCCAAATCGCGAAAAATTACGATTTTTTGTAAAACCTGTTTCAATTTAGACGATCACTTGCACGCAGAAATATTGTAAACGGAGCCTGCAGGAGAAATTATATCAGTTGAATCATTCCACAATGGTCAGAACACGAATCATGCAGTAAATCGAACAAATTGCTTAAATGACATCAGAAACATAAACACTTAAACATATTTTATCGACAGGAACCTGGGAGGTGTAAAATTGCAATAGATACGACAAACGACCAATGGGGAAGTTAATCTAAACAATAGTGATAAATATCAATGGGATTTGTGAAGGAGCGCCAACCGCCAGCGAAAGGAGTTGACCATTTGAGAAAACAATGAATTAAAAGCTTTAGTTCTAGAACCTAAAGTTAAATATGTAAACATGGGCTCACTGATAACCCCAAAAATAAATAAAGTAAAAATATAACAAATTTAAAAAATGTATATATTTTGCACAATATGAGTGGAGAATTTTGTGAAGAAATTGCGTGCCTATTATCTGGCCCCATAGACTAAAAATATAGGGTGGGCGTGTTCTAACAGAAATAAATTGTATGTAATGTTTTAATTTAAGATAGCACTGCTTGATGATAATGCAAGTATTACATTTGCAAAACTATGTCTAAATTTAAAAATACTATGCCTACATGTAACACAATTGTTTCTGATTAGTTTACGTCACCATTTTCATTTTATATCTGAACTGGCCAAGGAGCATTGATTCAATTGACAATTGCGTCACCGTTACCACGATTTGCACAAACCACATTTTAAATATACACTTGCACAAGACTTGAACCACAAGACTGTTTCGCTCCCGGTGAGCTCATCATATCGCCACATATACATTTTTTGAAAGTACCGTGATATCAAAAATTACGAAGGGTGTTCATGGATTTTAAAATGATTGTCGCAGCTCCCATCGTACATTTATGTCAATCATTTTTGAGTGTCAAAGTCTGTCAAGTCGTTGTGACATTTCCAACAATTACTGTAATTTAGTTTTTCTTGTTAATAAAAACGCTAGTAGTATTTCATTACTTATAGTTTATTGCTATTTTACAGCTGAAATAAGTAGGTAACACATGTTTAAGTTATTGATGAAGTTACAGATGTCAGATGTCAGTGATGTAGCTTGACAATGACAGAATTATTTCAAAAGGATGATTTAAGCTGAGACAACCGTTTTACATTCCATGGCAACCTTTGACCAAGATAATTTTTGATATCACGGTACATCAAGTCAAGCAACTTTTGAATCAACAAAAATTCTACTGTCCGTGACTTACGCGGAAATGTGCTGTGAGTTTACGTTGCCCATACACATCACATCACATTAAGTCTTTAATATCGATTCCATCGCAAAATTTATCACCAGACTAACCGAACCCAATCAGGCTCGATTGACACAGAAAACCCATTCATTCATTATTATTGATGGAAGCGCCACAATACACACATTAACGCGATACGCCGCCCAAACAAGCATTAAAATTTTATCGGTCATTGTCGTGCGTTGTTAACTGGATTAGCTCATAAAAGAGAAAACATTTTCACTCATCAACTTAATTGGACGTTGTGTAATGGCGCACAAGGTCGCCGCATAATGAGGCGGATCATAAAAATACGAGCCGGCGATGCTCAGAAATCGCATTAGCGTGCAAATTTTCATCGCAATATCGAAACAAGGTCAACGCCAACGTGGATCGCGTAAAAACACGTTCGCGACGACAAGAATCCAAACGAACACAAACCAGACCTGTGCACACGCACGAAAAAATCGAAAACGTCTCAGGTCCACTCGACGATTTCATTAATGTTTTGTGGATATGCGCGAGTTCGCGCCGCTCGCGTTCAAAGTATTTTTATCCAAGGTCGATTTAGAATTATTTATACAAAACAGATGCGAGAGAAATGTACTTTATTCGGTCGAGTGTTTTGATAGCTCGTAACGTTTCGATTTTTATTTTGATGTTATTTATGTGCGTGACCTTTGGGATTCGTCGGCGATATTACGTGTTGACTGGAAAAAGGTTGCGTTTAACGGCAACAAATACGTATTTGTGATTAAATGTCGAGCTTTCTCCGACATTAAACGTCGACTTTCTAAAACTGTTTGTGTTGTTTTGGCCATTGATTGGAAAAGTTAAAACTCCCAATGATTTTAAAACCAATTTCCTTACGATTATAATCAAAAACGATGTTTAATAAATAATGACCCAATAACATATTTATTATTTTTAATCGAATAAACGTTGGTAAATTTTCCGTCGTTAAAATGCACTTCCTGTAAATTTCGAGCGATTGAAACGTCCTTGTGCGCCAATAAATGGTCAATATGTTATTCGCTTGCAGATCAAACATTCGTTTTAAATTAATAAACAAGCAGATATTATGCTTGAGTCATAGTTCGTAAATCGTAAAATAATAAACGTTGCAAAATGTGCAATGAAAACATACAAACATTTGTCTGAAACAAACAGATCTTAGATTAAAAATGATTAATTGCGACCAAATGTTATGTTTGTTAGTGATGTAAACAATGAAAATGAACGCTAAAATTTATTGTTTTATATTTTTGCATTACGTTTCAGTTTTGTTTCTCTCAGCTCGTGTCCTTAAAATAGTTTAAGTGGTGTTATTATATATTTTTTTAATTTTTGGTTTTATTTAACTTTTTCTATCTGTCGTCGTTGAATTATTCTGGTATTTTAAATTCTTTAAATGAGCATTTAAATGGTTTATTTTTATTTTCGTCTCTATTATTTTTAAAACTGATTTTTGTTTTCTTACGATTAGTGTGATTATTTGCCTCCAGTTAAACTTTAATATGGTTACTTCTGTTATTGCATTGTGTCTTTCTCTTTTAGTTAGTTTTTCGATTATTTTTGTTGTTTTTTCATTTTTAGTTTTCGTTTCGAGTTTAATTTCAATTTGTACTACGAAACTATTCTGGTCTTCCTTGATCAGCGGCGAAAGTTGGGTTTTTATTTTTTTCAAGTATACTACCGACTGAGAAAACGAAGTCTAATGTTCTCTTTGTTAATCCAATCTGGTTAATTATCCTAACGCAACCCAACCCAACCCGACCCGTACACTTAGCGATTGTGCCAACGACACCTCTGTGTTCCTTTTGTAGATCCAGGTTCATTAACGGCCCATACAGCATTGTTGACACGTGATATTTGACAGGAAAACGTACCGATACACGAGATTAATTTCTTCTCATAAAATCTTTTGATTTTGATTGTGTGTAGTAACGTATTGTGACTAATTTTGAACCTGTGAGATTTTGGCACTTCTCGCTAAAACGCTCATAATAGTTCAAGAGTCTAGACTATGTTATTTTTGCGGATCCAACCTATTTAATTAATTTTCATTGCATTCTAATGCATGAATAACATCATATTTTTAACCATGGTTAATATGATTTTATTTAACAATTAACATTAAATTTAAAGGTAATTGCTTGATTTTTTACTCTGGTATTAAAATGACTTGTGTTGCGGTAGTGACAACTTGTGGTAATGATAAGCTCGTACCTAACTTTGCACAAAAATTGTTTGGAAATTACTCGGTGTGCAAAATTCTGTATGGAGAGGAGCTCATAACGAGAGCAAAATAATTCTCCAAGAATACAAACCGTTTTAATGAACGTTCATATAAATTAATTGCATAATTGGCATCAACTCAGGATCGAGAGTTGCTGGCTAAATTAATGTAGTTTTATTTTAATCAAGTGTCAATGGCCAGGGAAAATAAAACAACCAACTTTTTTGGATATTATGCCTTTCTGTCATAATTGACATGCGGTCATTTTACAGTTGATATTAAATTTGAACTTAACTTCGGAGGGTGCAGTGTTGAGTTGGTAAAAAATCGTAAACTCCTGACTAACATTTCACATTTTTTGACAACTGAGGTTTAGCTTGAAATCTCAATTATTTTGTGACTGAAGAGCTTACGTCTGTCTTGTAGACAAACAATTATCCAATAATCCGAACAATTTTAATTTTTGTTATTGTTATTACTACACGAGTAACATCGATATAGTAACAGGGATCATAGACTGTATATTTACCATTTGATACTTAACATGTAGTTTTTTATTTATATCTGAATAACGATGTCGTTCACATTTAAATTATATATTGGAACTTCATGCCTTTGACGTAGGAGTATATATTAGCCGAATGACGAAGATCTTGCACCCGTTTTACACAATAGAATGATTGAATTATGAATATACATTTGCTGATTTTTTATAGTTATATTTTTTGTACTACTTAAAGACTATTACTTGTTTATGAGAAACATTAAATGTAAGTAAATTTGAATAAAAATAAAAATCTCCTCCAGAAATTGATTGTTTTCGATTTTTTTTTCGGTTTTCTTTCGTTTATTTCACACTTCCTTGATCATTCATATTTTAGAATAAAGTCCACAATTCGTTAAGTTAAACCTTTTGTGCGTTATTTCTCGTTTGATTTTTTATTTTAATTTGCTCCTAGATGCAATTTATTGGTGATATTTTGTTGCCAGTATTTTTGTGTTTTAATTTACCTGTTTTCGTTACGGTTGTTGAAAGATTTTTACGATTTTTAAAAATAATTCGATGTAACATAAGAGAACATTTTTCGATTCCCTTTTTATGATTGACAACAATTGTTTTCAATTTTTAATGGTGTTTCACGATTTTGGTTTTGCTGTTTCGATTAATAATGTTTTTCTTCAACATTTGGGATTTTTTATTTCTATTTTCGAATTTTAAAAATTTTAATGATTATAGTTAGTTTACGTGTCACCAGAAAATTTCAACCACAAACTTTTTTCGGAGCAATTTTGCCCTCGTCAAATATTTTCAGTGCGTATAAGTCGTATTGTTTTATGTAACTACAGAACGATATTTTTTATAACAGTCATAAAAGCAATAATGAAACTTTATTGTGTTATTTATTCACATAGTAACCTACATACTAAAAACTTTTGTATTTGTTATTTTATTTGTTTGCCGCTAGTTTGCTCGTTTCGAGGTCGAAAAACATATAAATTTTTTCTGATTTATTGATCTATCATACTGAACTCAACTTTTAATTAAGCTATAAATTAATATTTGGTTAAATTAAAAAAATTGGGATTTAATTATTATTTTTCTTTTCAACGTAATTAGACCTATCTTCGATTTATGCATATTTGCATAAACTTGCACAAATGTTAAAAGGGATAGAGGGAGAGCATAGTGGAGACGAGACATAGGGAGAATTGAGGGGTTATTTTATGAATTTGTTAGTTAAGAGGGGGCGAAGAAATAGATGATGTAAAGCAAGGTCAGTGGGCCAGATGAATAAAGAGAAGAGAAGGGGATGAGTTTATCTGAGAGGAGCTGCAAATAATTAAAAGCAAATGAACTCGGCGGAAGAGAATGGGATAAACAGTGAAGGGTCGAGATAATCATAAGAAACGGTTTAAAGACATTTTCGCCCATATTTGGTTACTAACGTTCATCGGGATTTTGTAACTCTAGAGAAGACCCAAGAAGGCCGACAAAATACTACTTTAAGGCTAGAGAGGTTCCTCCTACAGGAGGAGGTGTAAAATTAGAAGGGAAAGAAGAGAGAATTGGAGAGGAAGAGGATGTACTTGGATGTAATGCATGTGACAAGAATAAACTATAATTTTTACTACACTTAAAGCATGTCGGAAAATAAAAAAAAAACAGAGGAAATATTGACGACGAGTCTGTGGAGTCAAAAATGAGTAGGGAGAGGAGAGGTTGGTAAATATGGTGTTGGGAGAGTTAAAGACAAGGGAGGCTAGAAGAAGCGATTTATCGAGATAGGCTGAGAACAGGATAAAGATCTATGAGAAAGCAAGTATATCGGTAGATACACGAACTGGAGAAGGGAAAAACCAGGAGCAGGAAGTGGTGACTATCAAATATTCTAAGTGGAAATAAGTGTTCTACTTTCTCTACTGTTTATTTTGTGTTCCCTTCTCCTCTTATGACTATTTCTAATTTTTCCTCTTTACCTTTGTGATGAGAGCACCATATACTTTTTGTACTTTTTTTCGTTAATTATTAAGCCATATTCTTTTACTCTTCCTTCTAATAACTTGAGTGACTTTTCTATCTCTTTTTTTATCCTGGTCATAATTACTGCGTCGTCCGCATATAAAAGACATTGATGTCTGCTACCATACATTATGCCTTTAATTTTTATCTCACTCTCTCTTAGATCTATTTTCTGTTGAGTTGAAAGGGGGATATCGGGTCTCCTTGTGTCAGGCTTAACTATGAATTCATTCGACCGACCTTTCTCCAGTATTACTTTATTGTCAGTTTTTCCAATAGTTTTTTCTACCCGTCGTCTCGATTTGCTCGGTACTCCTAACTTTGACATAGCCTCCAGGAATTTCTGCTTTTTGATTTGAGTCACACGCGTGCCCATAGTCAATGAAAAGAATGTATAGGCTCACACGTGTTCCGTTTAACTAGATAATGTACACCTGGTCAATGTTCGATCTTCATCCCTGGTACTCTCCGACTTGTTCATTGTAATATCTACTAAGCCTTTTTCTGATTATCCTGGTGAACACCTTATATACAACATCTAAGAGTGCTATTCTTCTGTACTTACTACAGTACCTTATCATCTATTTTCCCCTGCACTTTGGTATTTTTCAATTGTTTGACACAGTCTTCTACTTATTTTCTTGACGGTCTTCTACAGCCTCCTCTTGTTCTGCCTTCAAATCGTGTTCGTTTTCAAGCTTACCTTCCTTAGTAACATTAGGCATTTCTTTACAATACCGTGCCAATGTACCCCTCCACAATGTTACCGACTTGCCTTCTTAAAAATTTTTATTAATTTCATCCCCTAACATTTCTTCAATTGAACTTGAACCATTATTTCAATTCCCTGCTCTTCTGATTTTCAACTTAATCCTATTACCTAAATACTCGTAAGTATTACTATTAGCAATTAAGATATATCAGATACATCATAAATAAATCTTGTGAAAAATACAAGGGGGATAACTATTTAGTGTTTTCCTTCTGAATCATGAAGACGTTTGGCTTGGCTTGGGTTGGGTTGGGTTGGTATTGAGCTATTGATTTTTTTTAAATCCATTGTGGTTGCAACAATGCGATTAAGGTGAGTAATTTTTTGGTGTTTTTTCGTTATAAATTTTGAAGAGGTTTGGCTTGGTATTGAGTTATTAATTTTCTTTCAATACATAGTGCCAGATGCTGCCAGACTAGGCATTTTTTAGTGTCTTTCTTCTGAATCATGAAGAGGTTTGGTTTGGGTTGGGTTGGGTTGATATTGAGCTATTAAAACATTGTGGTTGCAAAGTTGAGTTATTTGGATGTAACATTACTTAGGTCTTTCATTCATTGAGATTGTATTATTTTGCAGCTTGATATTTTGTTGTTCGTATTAGGCCTATAAAAGTGTATCGTTATTGGGGTCATTTGCAGTGCTCGTTTTACAATAGGAAAATGCGATCGTTATTTTTTACGCCCGATTGTACGTGCGAACAAAACCTTATCGTTCAAATTTAACCTATTTAATAAATGTTCATAGTTCATGGCATCTCTTTGTATGATTAACACCTATATGGTAATTTTATTTTGTTTATGCATAGCTGACACGATTCATTTTTCCATATCATAAACATATTTATTTTACGCACAAGGTGACCGCATCGTGTGACGGTTTGGTGACCGCAAGGCAATAAGTACATAACAAAGTAATTTGTAAACGTTGATCTAAGGATGATGACTCAGTTTACCAGATCTTGTATCGCCGTAACTCGATCTCCGCAGACAAAGCACACACGCAGATCCTCTCACACCCCGACCATCCGGTCGGTCGCGCAAGCAGAACTTGAAACCAGTTTCTGCCAATAATGGCATTTTAAATCCCGATATGGCCGTGTCATGGTTACAGGCTACGGTTTCTCGTCGAATTCATGCCTTCCTAGAAACCCGCCGAGCCGGTTTCCAGTGCACGCGATTTTTAATTGCGTTGTTTATCGAGTACGATGTTTAACATAAATTCGCTCGGCTAATAAGGGAAGTAATTACGAAATTCTTTTCGAAATTCTCGGTGCGCCCGCGTCCGCGCTCAAGTTAACACACACGTTTTAATTTGCCAATTACCGGTTGCGCAACGCGTCTTGGATCGACGTGCACCTCGTTATTTGCCTTGCATTAGCGGGGTAATTTAACGCCGCCGCGTTTTCTTTTCTTCGCGTTGCGGGCAACGTCGACACAATATCGATTCGATATTACGACGCAAATTGCAATTGCGGTATTCGGCGCGTTGCAAAAGAACATTTTTACACACTTTCCGGACGCCGATAACGTTGATTATTCGCCAACAATTGCCACCTTGAAACGTCAGCTTGCGACGGAGATTTAATAAAATCGCCTTAATTGGAAAGGCAAATTGAAATCGTGCAAACCATAAAGGTGCTAAAGTAATAAGAACGTACATACAATATAAACATTGACGTTCAGGTGGTACATTAACGAAAGTTTGGATCATTAAATTTATTGTGTTTTATTTATGACAGTTACGTATATTATTCTATATTAAATATTACATACTTATATCATAGTTTACCTCAGTAAATACTTATGAAAACATAATTGCCTGCCCAACCCAACCCAACTCAACTTTGTCCCCCAACTCTCCAATTTAAGTTCTTCGGCCGTTTCCTTTATTTCCACCCAGCACAACTCCTGTTGAGTTCAGCGTTATTACCTTTTAGACATTTATCACATATTATATTGCCCGTGCCACTCCATTTGCATGTTCTTTGTTCTTGGCGTCAGCACCGTATCATGTCCTTTCAATCCGGCGTAGCATCCTCCCCCCTCACGTTTATATTTTCTTCTACATGCTTTTGTTAATAATCCCCTATCGTCACTACCGTACATTACTACTGATCGGATAACAGTTCTTCACATTCTTAGCAAAAGCCGATACTAATTTCTATCAAAACATTCTCTGCATTGCTCCTAGTGCCCTATTTAATTTTTCGATTCGTTCTCCTGAACGCAATTCAAGTATTCATACACAAGTATTTGACTTTTTTAACATCCGACAGCCTTTGGTTGATGCTGGGAATTTATTAAATAATTTAGTGGCGTAACCAATAGTCCATTGGCGACAGAATTGCTACATAATAATTTGGACGTAATATCAAATTTTTCATTTCGCAAATCTGTTTCTGTTACTTTAACTTTACGTAACAAAATTTAGGCTATATATAATGAAGAAATCGTTAATAGATCCAGCTCTGCAAAGAAATACATCAATGACGCGAGCATTTATAGGTCTTGATACGAATATATATTTTTTTAATTGGTATCAAGTAACTACTGCATCGACTATTGCCACAGCATATAATATTATAGTTCAGGATGGCGTGAACATGGGCACAATGGTGTGGTTGTAAAATAAATTAACATGCTTCCGAAGCTATGGTTTCATCATTTATCCTTACCATTAACATGGGACTTTTGTTGAGAATAAAAGTAGCTTACGTTTTTGATTATTCAGGACATAGATGAGGCCAGCAGGAATGTCCTCCTGGTAAGGGCGTCAGTGCTGCTGGTTATCACTGTTGCTGATGTATCGTCAGCGAACGTTTATTAAGATAATGTCATTTATATATATATACTTTGAACAGCAGCGGGCCCAGCACACTACCCTGAGGTACTTCACCAGAAATTCACCCACAAATAGATTCATGCATTTTGTCATTATTGATAATAACAATTTCCTGGATTCGCTTGTACGTGTATGTATGACTTCACCCATTTAAGTGCTGGGCCATTTGTTGCAATTTCCTCAGAAGTAATTCGTTGTTTACTATGTCAAATATATACACGTGATGTCGCTCAAAGATATTCAATATATGATTACACAGTGACGTTACCGCATACTGGATCGAAATACTGGCACCAAACTGAGTGTTGGATGGAATATTCTGCTTATTGAGAAAATTATCAAGTCTCGTACAATTTCCAAGATACAGATTGCAAAGCTGTTCATCGCTAATTCGAAATCAACGACCTATCGTCTGTTTTATAAATGGGGATAATTTCACAGTGCAACATTTTGAAGGCATCGAGTGCAAACTCCTTTTCGTGTGGAATTTGGGTTTTGTTAGCTTTAACTGCTGTTCGAATTTTATGGCCTTATGTATATTTTGGCTAAAACATGATTTTTCCGAAGAACACGCAATTTTTTTCACGGCTATATCTCGGAAACCAATTGGAACTTTGTTTTCCTGTCTTCGATACAATTGTAGATATAGACTAGGAGAAAAAAGTGTGAAACAAACTAACCCGAAAAAACTGCATCTAGTGCATTTTAATTTTTTTCCATTTTTTTTCACAATTTTTAACTGCCAAACTGTGGGAAATTCAATAAAGTAATCTTCAGAAAAAATATTCCTCATAATGTAATTCATATTTACAATTTAATACTGGAAAATGTATTTTTCACATTTCCAGCTGTATTTTACGTCGACATTCGAGATTTTAGTTTATCAACTATGTGCAATTTCTTTCCATAGATGGCGGTTTTGCAAGTGCAGATAAAGCTTGAACTAGCCCTAGCAATCAATACAAATGTAACAAGAGACAATAGCACATTGTTTTGAGTGAATAAAAATTGAACAGCAAAAATGCTTCAATATGGAAAATAAAAAGTGCCCAAAAATAAATGAATTTTGTTACGTTTGTGGTCAGATAGTGCCCAAAGTTGGAAAGAACGAGCGAAAAAATTTGTTAACTCCGTAATTTTAATTTTCATATACGCAATATTTCGATGAAGTGGATACAAGTGGTGAAGATTTCACGCCGAATACAGCGTGCAATAATTGCTATAGCACTATTTTCAATTGGTTTCATCGACGAAGAGGACACTGCCGATAATCTGGGTGGAAGATCCAAACGGTCATGATGAAACCAGGTGCTACGCATGTATTAATTATGCTGTTGGAACAAATAAGTGGAAGTTGAAGACAAAAGCATATGTTGCACCTTTTACTGCCTCACTTACACTGCCACGCTCTGATGGTGTCGAACCACCTAACCCTGCGTGTCCCTGACATTATGTCAGCATGGGCACTCGAAAGTGTTTTCTCCTTGCCATCCAAATGGATTACATTGTGGCTAAGTTGGGATTATCGCAACGGAATTCAGAACTTTTGACCTCATTTTTGATTATAAATGATCTTCCCAGTTACAAGTTGGGACGTAAAGTAGGTATCGGTGGCAGGAAGTTAATATGAAAATTAATAAATAAAATATTATCGGCGACATCTTATCGATTAATACAGAGCTACTATGTATTTTTTTCGATAATTTCAAATATACAATTACTATAGAGTAATGTGCAATATTATAATAAAGTTACTTAATTGATACTCACGCCGAATTTAAATTGAATAAAACGTGCCCGAAAATGGGACAAATAATCGACATTTTTATGCAGATTTAGGTAAATAATTAATTTTTGTCTAATTTCTTTGATGGTGTAAGTGTGGCGTCAATTCACGTTATCATAGAAATAAATTAATTATGGTTGACAAACAATTGATTCGAAACTAACTTCCTGTTTTTTGATATAACAAGAAATAAATTGGCGATGTATGCATTTGAAACGTTTTAATTGATACCAAATCGTATAAAAAAGCTGAAATACGTAATTTGAAAAAACGATTCCTCGTCCATGAGAATTTTACATAATTTGCAGCAAATTTTTAATCATGAATTGCCAGTTTCATTGTAAAAAATATACGTGTTTCAAAATTGAGTGTTGATGCCTGAAGGGGTTGACATTGAACTTCGAAACACCCCTGAAAGGTGAAAGTTCAGCTTCGCTGAAAATATTAATTAGTAATTAATTTATTAAGAGTTAATTAGGTATTTGACAATAAATCATTGGATGCTTGTATTTTGGAAAAATTTTGATGAAGATATTTAGAATATTTTTCATATTGGCGACGAAGAGGAACATATATATTCTATTCAAGCATTGACCATCGTGTTTTGTTATTTTTGTCATTTATTATATTCATTTAGGAATGTTTGTTATTTACATTACCTTATTTCCACTGAAACGTTATTTATTATTTCTTTGGAAATTTTATATTTGTTTTAACTTAGTTTGATTGTTTATAATTTGTTACGTGTACTAGTTATCTCAGATGATCTAAGTCAGTTTAGTGATTAGTTCGATAAATGTTTCTATGGGATGCAATTTAAAAGCTTGCAAGGTTATTCGTCGAAAATTTTGCATTTTTTAACCTTATTAACAATTTAAAATGCGTTCAGTTGCTGGCGAGTTGGGTTGAGTTGGGTTGGGTTGGGTTGGGTTGGGTTGCTTTGGATTGGGTTAAATATATTTTAGTCTCGGCTATAAACTTAAAACGATTGAACATTTGAGTTTTTGAGAAGCTTACGTAATGTGTTTTCAAAAAATATATATGTAACCTTGAACCTTTTAATTTAATCACACTACTTATTACATAAGAACAGGTGCAAATAATGAGATTGAGATCTTGTGCTTAGAAAAATATGTAGACAATCGAATTAATTGGACGTCACAGATTTCGAAATACCGATTGTTCTTACAACGTAACAACCGATTAGTTTTGTTGACGCAGCGCTCGCACATTAACATAACAATATCAACATAATTACAATTTCAAGGCCTGCAAACAAACCATCCCACATAAAACTCGCGTGTCGTAAAAATAAAACCACGCGACGGCGAAAATAACAAGACCCAGGCATCCTCACCTTCAAACATAAGAACCGGAATGACTCGGTAACCTGTTGTGCAATTCGGAAAAAAAACGCATAAATTTCCACCATCGCCGCCACAAAATTGCCATCAATCACAACTTTTACGATATGTTTGCTCGCACAGTAAGAAAACCGGTTGTGGTAGTCATACTTGAGTAAGGTGGGCGACGAGACTGGAATTATTAATCAATAGCACGCATCGCGCATATGTGAGTAACAGTCAGGGTTACCAACCGTAGTGTTTGCGCCTCGATGATGCAAATGTGTTGGCGAGATTCTCGTTAAAACGATTATCGTCGCGGGCGATCTGAAGTGCACACCTTGCGCGACTGACGCGGTTCACAATGGTCTTTGTTCGCGACGGCGCTCTTAAAATAAATATTAATTGACTCGAGATGCTAATGCATCAAGCGGAATCGAATTGTGCCAAATGGGTAAATGGGAAATTTCTATTCGCTGTACGTCGTGACCAAATGAACTAATTAGGTGCCTGCTGAGGTAATTTATATGCACACACATTAATCTACGAATACTTTTCGAACCGATGTTTAACAGTAATTAATTGGAATACATACCCAAGAATGCATGCATTCGTATTCCAACGTTGTACTAATACAGAAACGAGGCCATGAACATGTTTACACCCACCTTGTTTGTGTATGCGCTGCGAGTATAACAACAACATAAAACGTTCGTTTTAGGCAATGCGTCTTGGTTTCAAATAAACGCTTTGCGGTTGTCGTAAAATGAAAATTGTGTAATTGGCGACTGTGTTCGTTTCTACTTGTGTTGCTGTCACGATGAAAAACCATTAAATTAAACCTCATAGAAATGCTTACCTTCCTAATGACTCAACTGACTTAAATCATTTAATTGTTCACATAGTAGGTTAAGTGTAACAAATTCTAAACTATCAATGAAATCACAAATAGGGGCTTAATTATAAAAAAGTAGGTCAACCAATATTTATATATAATAAGTGATCGAAATAAGAATAATTTTAATGCTTAAGTATCTGCGTTACTCTCAGGCATTGCAGATTGGGAGCTTGGAATATGAATCGAGCAATGATAGATTCGTTAAAAATACCATGCAACAGTTCGAGTAAATATTTATTCAATTTTATTATATTTAAAAACAACATTTTATTTAAATATTGGTTTGAATAAACCCCCTTAAAGCCTTGTTCCCTATATGTGCTAAGAAACTGCACATGAACATAATCTACAACTGATCCCAATGAATTGTTGATTTCGACTGATAAGAAATCTAGGGTGCAATAAATCATACGATCAGTTTTTAATAAACGATTTAAATGTATTTAATTCTTAAAGCAACGTTTTAAACATAAATCCAATCAAACCAACTAAACAAAACTGAACCAAACAAAGTGGTTGCAAATATCCCAACCCAACCCAACCCAACCTAACTGAACTCAAATCCACCCAACCTAACGCAACGCAACCCAAATCAACCCAACACAACTCAACCCAAATCAACCCAACACAACCCAACCTAATTGCACGAAACTTTCCATCTATTTTTATTCACTAGCAGTGGCATCCAAATGAGTTGGCATTTTCCAAGACATTCAATTCAGATTTCGCAATTTCAGATTTTCTACATACACCTGTTTTTTTTTTTATTTCTACATATATTCTTTTTGTTATTCTTTTATTGTTATTCTTTTATTCCTCCCTTCTATATCTCTATTTTTTTGTTATTTTAGTGAAAATGTATAATTTTTCAAAAATTATGCAGCTGTGTTATATGTAGTCTTAACTCATTTGCATTTTTTGTTATTTCCTCTTGTTTTAGTACATTACTTATTTCTTTAATTCTTGATTTTCTTTCTATTCGACCTAAACAGTCATCTTTATTTTGATCTTCGTGTGTACGTCCTTTTCCATTTTTGTTATTTGCTTGAGTTTCTGGCTAAACTTGAACCTAAGACAACCCCACTTGAGTTAATCCGATAGGCAAAGTGTCTGGGTCTGGGTTCCTCGCTATACTTAAACCTAAGGCATCCCCACTGGAGTTAACCCGTTTGGGTTGGTTTGGATTGGGTTGGGTTAGGTTGTCTTGGGTTGGGTTGAGTTACACTTCGTTATACTACATTATTTCTCTTGGTGAAAATTGGAGAAAAGATAAACTCGGCTACCACTCCATATAAAGATTTAATTGGACTAACCTTCACCTGGTTGGATTTAAAATTTCGTTGCCAAAGTTAAACGACTCGATGAACCGAGGCTCCCAACTAATTAAATCCGTGAGGGAATGACATAATTAAGCACAAATTCATATGTCACCAAGTTAGGTTCAATTCGATTGCGTTTAATTTCAGCGACGAACCTAACGAAATTCAGCGATCTATATTTAAATAAAAATTTTGCTATACTGTTATTCGTCAAAACTAAACATAAACATTGAGAGAACAGAAAAAAGATTGACTGAACCAAATTTGGATTAAATTGCATATTAACAATATTATCAATATACAAAAACTGTCCGATAGTTTTTTAACAACGTCGATGATTTTTCTGTCAAGAATTCTATAGAATTTCACTACGACGCTACTTAGATATTTTTTTAGAAATCGAGAATTGGAAGCAGCTCACCAGTCATAGATGACAGTATATGAAAAGTCTTAGAAAATCTATGTAACCGTTAAGTACAATTGAATTGGATACGCTACTAAGTTACGCTGTACGAAATGCTCGTCTCTGATTGGTCGCTGTCAGCGCCAATATTTCAGAATTGTCACTGAATCGTTAAGGAAACTGTGTGTTGTGGTCAGTCAGATGTTTGTGCTTTTAGAATTCAAAGCTTTAATATTATGGCTGGTATTTTAAATCTTCCACGAGTACAAAAAAAAACACTTTACGCACACGTTGCATAAATATCTGTTCGTTAAGTAGTAAAATAGCGAATTAGTTGCAAATTTCGAGGGGTGTGCGTTGAAAGGACTTTTCTTAAGGATCTCAAAATTATTTTCTCAGAATTTTATGTTTACGTTTTCGAGATTCATACAAATGCAATTGGGTCGGGTTGGGGTGGGTTGAGTTGGATTAGGTTGGGTTGGGTCTAATGTCAAAGAACCTAAAAAATCAGTAAATTTTGTAAAATTTCGAACTCGAGATTTCAATGGATATGTACGTTTTGAGGTCCCCTGAATCGTTTCTGACCATTTTCGGAATGACGTCTGACGAATGACGAATGCGTATCTGTGGGCGCTCTACCACCCAGACGATGAACGCTAGAGCTCTGAAACTTTAAACTTAACATTTGTATGTAGCCAAGAGGAAAATGTCCTATTTTGTACGCAATATCTTTACCATATTGATATCGATAATTTAAACAACTTTCATTTGAGAAGTTTTTTCGAAAAATGTAGTATAACTACTAAGTATAAGAAAGTTCAGTGCGGACCATTGCAGATTTTTTTATGAATATATTTTTTTAAAAAATTGTCAGTTTTTACCTCTTTTTACATTTTATGAATTGCCATTTTATTCCTTTAACCATTAATTTTAATTTTGCATTTGAAGCTCAATATTTGATTTTGTTTTTGAAAATTTCACAACTGGTATGTATTGAATTTAAATTTTTGACACGTCATTTATGTGCGTGTTAGGAGTGAATTGGCTAACATATTTTGTTATTTATTCCAATTAATTAATCCCAAAATCCCAAACTAAATTTGATTAAAATTTAATTAGGGTAAAAAATCATAAAACAAAGAAGCAACACATTTCAATAATAATTTCATTATTGGGCGTTATTTCTATTATATTGAAGACTATTTATGAATGTGTATGAGTTATTGGAATAAAATTCAAGGCTTGACTATTGATTTTGTTGTATATATTTAACTGACGTTGGGTATCATTTGAAAGGGCACTTGAAAATAATTTTTTCATAATTTTATGTTTACGTGTTCGAGATTCATGAAAACGCAATTAGGTTGAGTTTAGTTGGGTTGGATTGAGTTTTTGATAGTTGGTTGAGGCTCCAATTACACAAAAATAACCAAATTTGCATAACACATAATACGGTCGATTTAATTTGGGTTTAATGCTAACGAGTAACTCATTGATCGAATCTCATGCAAGGGAAGGAAGAATTTTATAACGCACCTAATAACTGGTCTAACTGTAGAAAATTTGAGCTCCTGGATGAAGAAATCGTAATCAATAACGTGTACGATATTTTACTAATCTGTGCACATAAAACCATCTCATACCCAAGCGCCTTGCATCGGTTCATCTCGCATCAAAATCAAATACACACGACGAAGCAAAACGACGAAAAAGTAGGTCAAAGACTAAAACGTTAATTTCCCCGCGTGCATTAGAAGACGGCGACTGCGATGTTGACGTAACGCTGCTTCCGACGTTTCATTAACGATAATGGCGGGGTCTCTTCATCTCGTGTGGTATAATTGATGAGAAACCGTTCGCATCGACGTGACGTGAAAGTTGTTTGAACGCCATAAATTTCCATTCATTTGCGAGCGTCCGGTACCCGGCGAGCTGGCGAAATTCAAAGAAAACGTCCGCGGTGAATGCGGAATACCGTATTATTTCATTACGGCCGGTCTCATTAGCGTTCGGTTGTTGCGAGTGAAAAGAATGCCGTTAAGAACGCTCCGGCGCACCGTTTTGCTATCTCGCGTAATTTGCATGAAATCTAGATTCGCCGAGCGAATT
This sequence comes from Geotrupes spiniger, assembly GCA_959613385.1. Taxonomy (NCBI): domain Eukaryota; kingdom Metazoa; phylum Arthropoda; class Insecta; order Coleoptera; family Geotrupidae; genus Geotrupes; species Geotrupes spiniger. The sequence goes on from OY390737.1 coordinate 14,560,527, forward strand.
TCGTTGACGGTACCGTTCGGTGACAGTTTATGATTTATGTTGCCACTTGATTTTATTAATTACGTTAATGTTATTTCACGTGGCTTTCGAATAAATTACCTCAAGTGGACCATTAACTGTTTAAGTGGAAAAAAAGTTAATGAAAATTTATAAGGTACGAAAAAAACAAGTTCCGTTTAAAAACAGCTTAATTTAATTTTACTCGAGAGCAATATGCACGTAAATGCAAATGTCCAGGAATTTATGAGTATCCTCAGAGTACAGCTGCAAAGTGAAAAATAGTCGACCCTGATGCGTTTGATTTTCAAATTTCTGATTAAAACCGAAGTATTGAAGCACAAATACATTCAAATAATTTACATAACCCAAGTACAGTCAACAACAAAAATTACCTGAAGTGTGAAAAAAATCCACAAATCAATCACGAGGTAACGACAAATGTATTTGAAACGATATAAACGGTTTGAAAAGTATCAAATTAATTAAAATAACAATAAATATATCCTACATGGCATATGCTCATAAACCTGTAAAATAAATAATAGGAAGAAAGGGTATATGGTTCTCATAGATCTTGAGAATGCCTTTAACTCAGTACCCAGGCTGTTGAGAATTTGTTGTCGGTAAAATCCAAGAGGATATATGACAGATTATGTCATGACACGAACATGGCACGAACATAACCAAACTAAAAGTTACCAAAAACAGTTTAACAATACGACTCATTATTAAACTGTTTTCGATGTAACAATGAGTCCATTATTAACGCGAAGTCTATACCGAAATAGTAGAAATTATGTAATTAATAAAAATATTTTAAAATGGAGAAGGGTTACTAAAAGATGCAAAATTGTAAACAAGATATAAGAACTTTTAAATTCTTAAAGAACGAAAAGGAAAAAAATCAAAAATGTTAAAAAAATTTCAAATTTTGGAAACTTAACATAAATTTTCCATCAATGTAAAAACTGTTTTTAAAAATCAAATTTTCAACAATCCAAAATAAAAAAACAAATCAATTGAAAAAACTTAAAAAATTGAAAATTCAAAAATCGAAAATTTGTAAATAAATATTTAATACAGACGCAAAATCCAAAGGGCATCCATAGGCATTAACAGTGTATCCCCCCAGCAGTGCGAGGTATTTGCCATTATTTCTATACTACCAAATTTTTTTGTTACAAACTGTCCAATAATGTCTATAAATTTATAGTAAAATAAGCACACATATGTGGCTTTGTAATTATAAAATGACGTGGCCCATGTTGACCAATTAGACTCATCGTTGAAAAATGACAGGCTTTAGAATGACGAGGTTATACAAACCTTATACGCTGCTATAATAATCAGTACATTTGTAAACATCGTTGTTTCTGTGTCGATTGATCTTGCGAAATAATGCTCAAGATCACCTACAATGGATCTCGCATAAAAAAATATTGAAATGTGCCAAAATCAAAACGACGGTATATCTGTTAGTCGTGAGCAAACAGTCCCAACCCAACGCAATTTATAAGGAAATTTCCTCATCTGCATCATGATAATAAAAAAAATAAAAAAATCACAATAAAACAAATTAACCCAGCCGGTACACGAGGTCCCAACACAACCCAATTCAGAGGGCAACGTAGATCTTGTCATAGTGCTCTTATGCAGCATGAGATAAACCGCTATACAGACGGACTAGCTACGCACTCCTCAGAATACTGCTATGCCAATGTGTAGTGCTCTGTACCAATCTGTATTGGTCCAGTGGTGCTGGTCTCAAAACTAATCCAACCCAACCCAGTACAGCTGTTCAAGTACATCTCGCTGCAATGCTCTTATGTAGCATAAGATAAACCACCATACAGGCAGGTTGCCTATTTTTCTGCATACAACTACGTACTGCTCAGAATATTGGTACACCGATCGGTACTGCTCTGTAGCAATCTCCACTGGTGTCTAGTGGTACTGGTCCAAACCCAACCTGATACAGCAGGAATGTAGATCTCGCCACAATGCTATTATGTAGCATTATATGAACTACTATATAGACAAACTATATTTTTCTGTATACAACTACGTACTGCTCAAAATGCTGCTACCAATCTATACTGGTGTACTGATGCTGGTACCAACACACAATTGTCGTAAATATTTTATTACCTCAAATATATTAAAAATAATTAATGTAGAAACATAAACATACATTAGTACCTTGGTGCCTGCGAGTAAACCTACATATATAGTTCCCAGGTTACTCGACAAAAATGTCTTACAAAACAACAGATAATTGACCTTCGTAGTACTTGAGCCACGTGTGTAACCTCTTATTCATCAACTTTCGACTATCAACGTGCCAATGATCCTGAAAGCTCTAAATAACACTTTCAAGGATATAACTCAAATTTCGTACGCGGTTGGTTCCTTTGCCACGACTGAAGACTAAGAAATTTTGCAAACTTCAAATGTTTATATAAAACTGATTAAGAATTAAAATAAACAGGGTTAGTATTTTTAATAATCAGGTTATTAAATGTGTTGTGTGACATGCTAACGTGTTCGAAACAAAACAGAAACAGAAATTCAAAAATTAATTTGACATGTGGCGAGAAAGAGCTGCAAAATAATGACGGCGGCGACAAATAAGTTGATTACTGGAATTACAATAAGACGGACGTGCAGCGTAGATGAATGAGCGATTAAAACTCAATGCATGTAATTCTGCTTATTTTGCAATTAATATATCGATCATTAATTGAAAAATAAAAAGTGTCGACGGGGACGATAATGGTAACATTCAGCTTAGTGCAGTGAATTCTGACACCATCTTAAAATGTTTTGGGTCGATTATCCCCAAAGTGGTCTAGTTCGTCCTGTTCTGTTTTCCAGTGAATTGAATTGGGAGATTGCTGTATATCCCTCTATTTGAATTTTAATAACGTTTTATTCTAAGGTTGACAATTATTTTTGACGTTTCTATTCCAACGGGTAATTTGGTGAAGAAAGAAAGAATAAATGAAATTGGAAAATAGGAGTTAGTAAAAAATTTTATATGATTTTATGGGTACGAGTATCTAATGATGATTATTACTTATGTGCATGAAATTTGCAACAGCAGCGAACGCGAGTGCCTTAAATGTTACCCCAATCAAATGTGGTGTCTCTACAGCGATTTCTACGTCTCTAATAATTTTGCAAAATTAATTATCTCTTCAAAAATCTGCGGTGGTGTGCATTTTTTTATTGGCACTACCAGAGTTTTGTACAAAAAAAATAATAGTAATTTTTAAAAAGGACCTTTACCGACATAACTATTTTAAGAATAGTTGCATCTCTAAAATGACCATTACTGTATATATTTGACTAGATTAGTCTACGATTAATGATGTTCTAACATAATCTTACATTTTAGCAAGCAAATAACACCTTAATTAGTATCATTATACCAGGTGCCTATTACACCCTAGCATTGGCCCTCTTCGAGTGCATCTACGCCGTCTGTCACCTCTGGGCCAGATTGGCTTTACTGCTTATTTTCGATTTAAACTTCAGATCTAATCGTTGTTCAAATGTACGTTACAGGGTTATATCAAATGCAAAATACTTTTGCAATTTGTATCGAAGGTTTTACTGGTTCTGGTCATCATTTTCTAATCATCTATCGAAATTTTCAAGTTTAAAGTCACTATGGAATTCAGTGGCAGTTTCATGATTTGTGTATGAAATTTTCTTCATGACCCAGAGTTAACACACAGTTTTAGTTCCCTTTGCTTTGTTCCAAGTCTAATCCTACCATATTATATCTAGTAAAAATTTCATGAGCCAAATTGATGGTTGTGTTTTTATGAAATTAAGTTTTAAATCATTATTTCTTTCTCCAAATGTAAAATTTAATAAAAATAAATTTCATATAAATTTTCCATTTTTTTCATAATTATTTTTATTTAAATCAATCACATATTGTGTTTTTAATAAATCACTCACCGTAATTTTATTATTTCCATTTATGCAGGTTTACATTAATTCCCATATTCATGAAAACTAATTATTATTAACGTAATCCGCCGATGGTTCATAAACAGCTCTGTGGTAAATAACAGGAGATTAACTAGCTTTTGCAAATATGGCGTTTAATTGGATGCGAACAAAATATTTGCTCGCAACGGCATTATTAACGCATTCAATTTTGTTGTACTCTGGCACTCATGTCGTCGAGGTTTTTTCCAAACTACCGTACAGCCCCATTACAATTATGCAATTATTATTTGTTTTAATCCGAGGAAACAGTGCGTTAAATCGTTGCTATTTCTTCAGAGCTGCCGTGACTAATTATCGAGCACGTAGCGTAATTTCAATAATTTTCCGTTTCATACGTTCGGTTTGCATTAGAAATTTATTCCCTCGTTATCCACGTGATTAGTCGGTCGAACGGCGGTAATGAATTTAATCGTCTCTCGATTCGAATACAGATTTGAAAGTAATCGGTTAAATTCGCGATTTTTTTTTTCGTTTTGTTTCCTCGTTGGAACACGTTTGTAATAGCGGTAATAAGTATTGTGAAATTACGTGCCTTTTCTTCTCGAAGGCCGGGTAATTACACATTGAAAAGTTATTATTGTTTCACTTTACCATTACGTTGTATCTTTGTGTTGTGAGTTTTTTTCAGTTGTCATTTTTTCACACATGTTTTTTTTTGTGTGCTTTGTTTACTGCTGTTTGTATTCTTGTTGAATTATAAAAATTATCAACGTGCCAATGTGTATAAGAGCATTCGATAACAAACTTGTATTTATTGCAAATTAATAAAAGCTGAAATGAATAAATAAGAGCAACCATTAAATTATTTGAAAATATTTTGTGTTATTTAAAAATAATTATAAATATAATCTTCCCTTGTACGCTGTTGTTCTTTATTTGACAAGAAATATAACCAATGAAAATATTAAGTACGCGAGTTAAAGATTATTATTTAAATAATTAAAAGCAAGCCCATACAATCAACTTCCTGCATCAGGACATTTGTTTTCAAAGCAGACCTCCATATCAGTGGATTTCCAAATATTTGAACTTTATCAACTCAGCTGGTTAATCGTTTCATCAAGCCATGTCATTAATGCGGCACGAACCACCTTTTGAGTTAGATCGTGTTGTAATTCCGGCACCAACCCGACATAAACTAAATTACACGTGGGTCGTGCAAGCCAACCATTTCAATCTTCGCACATTGTCACATTGGTAAAAACAACGCCTTTTGGGAAGGCGGTGGTTTATTACAGTAATCCGGGCAGCAACGCACCATACATAAAAGTATACATTAAACGAAGAATCCAACCAAATCAATGGGCACATGTTTGGGGAATGATAGAAGCAATGTCGCCTTTCGGCAAGACGGTAATTTACTATACTAATTTGGGCAGTAGCCCAACATACACAGACGTATACGTTAAATGAAGAAGCGAAGTGATGCAATCTTCACATATTGGGTTGGGGTGTGTGTACTAATTTGGGCAGCAACTCAACATACATGTCATTTATTAAATATACATTAAACGAAGAAGCTAGCCGACGAAAGTTGCCAACAGCGGTGAGGCGTCAAATTTGATAGCTCACCACTTTCAATGACGCCCAAGAAAAGTAAAAATGTTGCAATTTTTTCCCAAAAATAAAGATTTATTAAGTTATTCTTGTCAAATATTGTCACCATAACAAAACAAGAAGATAAATTACAAATATTTACGTTTTCTATATTAATTTTCATATCCGGAAGAATTGATCCATCCATTTAGAATTCCACACATCTTTACTTCTCCATTGTCGTAGCTTTACACGCATATTTTTACATTATTAATAATGCAACCAGACCCAACTCAAATCTCACCTTACAGATAATTATATAGTTTCAAACAAAAAGATTAATGTCGATTTGTAATTTCGTGGGATAATTACAAATAAAACGAATCATTTGATCCAAGTGGTTCAGGATCTCTTAGAAAAGTCCATGACGAACAATTCAATTGTAATTATATTCAGATATTTAAGTGCGCACATTAATCATACATGACAGCTACATTGTTTGCCCGGTCTTAGATTTCGTTGCCCTCATTTAAATGGTTAAAGTGCGACAGCTACTATTAGCATTATTTTCATAATTCCAGCCAACAAGAAATAAACATTTCACACCCCGAGAGGGAATTCTTAGTTCATTACCTTCATATACAAAATCGGATTGACTTTTGACTACTTCCATAATTTAATGTTTATTACAAGCATTGCTTGCATCTTAATAAACAAAGTTCGTCGTTGCAAATTACTTTAATTACTTTAAATTATCTTACCAAAACACTTCGACCACAACGTTGTTATAGAGAGTTGTTTTCTCGAATTATCAAATTATTAGTAGCCATTTTTTTTTAATAAGAGTACAAGATATTTTAAGTCCTATATTGAATTAGTTATAAAGCTCGTCTGTGAATTCGATGCTTGATTTTATTTTGGTGCATATCATTGTTACGTTCGAAGATTGCGTTGGAAATGAATTGTGTCAATGTATAATAAACGATGTGACATGTCACGTGGACTTTATTTTTCAATAAAATTAAATTTTAGGCTGTGCAGTCATTAATTTAACTAAACGTTTTCATCCTAAATCATCACTCAGTGTCTGAGAGCAAGCGGTTAAAGATAAACATCCCAAGACACCTGCGTTATTGAGTCAAGTCACATAAAAAATATGGGAGCACATACTCCGTGATATTGATCGGGATTTATCTAACTCGATTTATAGTTGAGACTGTCAACAAATTATTATAATTTCACGAAAAGAAAAAAAACGATTCCACATAAAAACGCACGATTATTACTGTTTTGCAAACGTCACGCATCAACAACACACACATTCATAACAATTTCACAAGCCAACCGTGTCACGAATAGAACAGTGGAATTGATTGTTGAACGTGCGTCGTTTCTTTGTCGAAAATTCTACGAATATTTTTCGCGCACGTTTTTTTCTATTATATTAATTTATTTATTTCCTTTAATATGAACTCAAAAAATCGTTCGATAAATGACACGATCGTCGACAACAACATCGTCTTTCTAAAACGATTAAACTAATAAAATTTAACCTTTTCGTTTTTTTTTGTGCCGGTCCGGTCGGTTCTGGTTCGGTAATAATTCTGAATGAAGCTACAAAACAACGAGCGAAATAACTCCGTGCGCACCTTCGTTCTTTTTGCGTCCCGCCTGATCGAAACCAGTTATTAAGTAATTATGGACGAATTACATTTGACTTAACGAGTGCGCCGAACAGCAGCTGGGGAATAATTCAATTAGACTTCGTTAATCCGAAATAATTAAGACATGATATTTTTTCGGCTTGCTTGTCTTATTAACGGTAACGACGTTGTTCGGAAATCGGCGTTTAACGACGTGTTTACAGCGGGGCACCGGTTTCCTATATCACGGTGTAAATATGAGTGGAATATTTGAAGTTGATATAAATTGGTTGGTAACTAGGAAGCTGTTAATAAATTTGCATTTGAACATTAAACCATCGATGATAAAGTAGAAAACGTGCAGATATAAAATAATCCAGCTAGCTAGCTATAGGTTTAAAGTAAATGGTGATCCAAATTAATTAAAGTGATTCACACTTCGAAAACACAATATCTAGTTAATGTTCAATTGAAAAAATGTAAAAATTTTACAAAATTTTTCAAATTATGTAAAAAATGCAAGTAAAATTGACGAAATTATGTCATAAATGTAACTAAAATCCGAGCAGCAAAAATTAAAACATCAGAAATCCATAAAATGTCAAAAATGCAAGTGAATGAAAATTATTCAAAAATATAATTCGAAAAGCTCAGAGTGCTAAAAGGTCAACAAATCCATTATTGTAAACACAACACAACATAATCCAACACAACACAAACCAACAAAACCCAATCCACCCAAAACAACCCAACCCAACCAAACCAGACCCATAACAACACAACCCAACCCAACCCAAACTTATCAATTATTATATTTGGGACGCTTTCTAAATTATCAAAAAATATAAAAATGTCGACAGAATTGACATGAAGTGGTAAAAAATGTCGAAAATTTATTCGACGAAAATTTTCCCCAATACTAAAATGTCTCAAATGCAAGAAAACTATTAAAATTTTCGAAATTTTGTAGATAATAAAAATGCAAAATTTATCAAAATTAGTAAAATTACCTAAAAATGCTGAAATGAATAACAATTTTTGTTTTTTTAATTATTTCATTGTTTTCTATGTCTAATTCGTGATTATTGATTGTCTATTTATTTTCTTGTTTACACTAATTTATATTTCCCGTCATCATTTTCTGACGTCATTTCAGTGAGAAAACGGATTTTAGAATCGTTGGCTTTTCACACCGTTAGAAAATTACTGTAAAGGTTACAATAAATGTATAGTTGATTGGGCCTTTCAGAAATTGATCGCTTTTTCGATGATTTAATAAATCATTGATATCAACCCATGATGATCTGTAAAGTTTTATTTCGTGACCAAGATCAGATGAAGATGAAAACTGCTTAGCAATTTTAGTGTAACTTGTTTGCGCTATAAAAGTGTAAAAAGTAGTCGATTAAGTGAAATAAAGCACAACTTAGTTGGCACTTGGTAGGATGTTAAACCGTTTATAAAAATCCATCTCTTGATATGTTTGTGCAACATGTGTTTGCCTGGTTCTTGGCTGATTCTGCCATCCCATATATTTTTTTAAATTATAACCAGGATGTAACTTTACTACTATTATCATTAAAATGTTATATATGCTTCATATTAAACCAAAAAAGAAAAATAATCAGAATTAAACAATTGTCAATAATGAAACACATTTTTGAAATTTCGATAAACTCAAAAGGTAAAATAAATATCTCCCCAACCCAACCCATTCGCTCCCTGGCAGAAATATAATGTTATTATAAAATTCGGTTTCTAATGAATTATGCAGATGTCAGCAGGGATGTTTTCTTGTCATTTTTTACAGTTTTCATCTCCTCCAATCGTTGATTTTTTCCTGATGCCGTAGGTTTACTAATTAAAGCTCTGCTTGGATGAGTGTCATTTCAAAATGGTGACATCAGGCAAACGTCACAAGTTCTACAATAGCAACTTGAATAAGATCAACAAATAAAGATTGATCGTCAATTCATTTTTTTTTGTTATTGAGACAACATTCCATAGAAACATGGTCTTTGTCATCTGATGTCATGTCGGTTAATTTTATACGTAGCTGGGCGTACAAGAGGATACAAGTTACTAATTCAACCCAACCCAACCCAACACGAAATGTTCAATAATAAATCATAATAAAAATTACCAGTAAAACATATAACTGTATCCACTACCACTCGGCCACTGTTGGTGGGGTCGCTGCATGAAATATTTTAAGGTTGCATATGGCATACGTTATACAAAGCAACATTTATTTAATGACCAGAACCAAATAATTAGGATGACTTTTTCCAAGGTTTACTATGAAGTCTCGTTTCTATTTCATTGGAGCTTCCACGCGAATTCCAATTCAATCAAGTGATGCACCCCTTTGATATATACCTTCTCGACGAATTAGATTGTATGACAAAATAGAATGAAATATTATTTTTTAGTACTAAATCCTCTTGGGTTGAGTACTAGAAGTAATGTGAAACTAAAGGTCAAATTAAATGAAAAACAATTTTCGTTTATTTTTAGTACTCAACCCAATCCTGTTGTGTTGGATTGGGTTTCGCACTAAAAACAAAGCGAAAGAAAGGACCGAACTAAAAGAACTACCACTGGATTGGGTTGGCTGGGGTGGATTGAGTACTGAAAATAAAGTAAAATTATAAATGACGTGGTTAAACGAAATGAAAGAAACGAAATTAAATGACATCTTACTGGATTGGGTTGAGAACAAAATTTTGCTTTGTCTTTAGTACTCAACCAAGTTGGATTGGGTTAAAGGAAGGAAATTAAATTAGAAACAATTAAAGCAATAAACAATTGTTAAAGGGGCAACACAATTAGCCTAAATAAACGAAATTACAAATTGACATAAAAAACTGGATGGCTCCAAGTTTACTTTGTCTAACAACCTATGGTCTGTTCAAATGTCTTGTGGGTTTTGTAATTTTATTTTACATAAATCACATAATAAGAAAAGTCAACACTTTGTATTAGGCGTGCAGAGAAAATAAACAATAATGAACAGTAACCAAACAAATAAATTAGAAAAATAAAAATATGGAATGGGAACAAGAAATAATATAAAATGAAGTAAATGAACTATTTTATTGAAAATTGGTGTAAAATAAAGAAATTAATTATAATTAATCGCAGGCTAGTAATCTTAGGATCACTCTTTCAAATCTCAGTCGAGGAATTCGAATTTCTGTTCTGTTGGGTTGGGTTGGGTTGTGTCGTGGACGCAATCAATGAGTTTGGTAAGATTGGTTTGGGTTCGACCATTGCGGTGTCACCTGTTGTTTAAATAAATACATGTGCTGGGTGAGAATGGGTTGAACAATATTGCGAACAGTGTTCAGTGATGTCATTTTGCTGATGTTCTTGAGCTTTAAGTTCGTTCTAAGTTGCGGTGGAGGTTTCAGTGAACAAAATTTTAATATGTTCTGAACGCTTCGGGGTCATCTGCAATATTACTTGATATAGGGGAAAAACCAAGAACAACACATCAAAAAAAATATTTGGACCATTAATATATAACCCAAGACAGAAGCAAATGGATTAAGATCGTGCAGATCTTCTTGGTCTAGACCAAGAAGACCACATCTCATTAGATAGAATGCCAAGACCAAGACGACAAGTATCTAAGAGGCCCACTCGAAGACGACCAGAGCCAAAGGACAAAATCATAAAGAACACATCTAACTAAATTAAATCCAAGTAAATCAAATACAAAAATACAATGAGTAATAACAAAAAAGATCAAAAGAGCAAGGTGGCGATTCACCAAACTAGTTTGGTAGCTAGAATGTAAGCGCTATCCTTTTCGTCTGCGCTTTAATGTGGTGCAGTTGGATTGGATTGGATTGGATTGGATTGGATTGAATTGGGTTGGATTGGATTGGATTGGATTGGATTGGATTGGCTTTGGCGTGGCTTGGTTTGCTTTGGCTTGGCTTGCGTTGGGTTGGGTTGGATTGACTTGGGTTGGGTTACTTTGGGTTGGGTTGGACTCGAAGTATCTGAAGAGGTAGGATCTCGGTGTTCGTCGTAGAGGATATGATAAGTTATTTTTTATATTAAAAGTAGTCGGGTTGGGTTCTCATCAGTTTGTGTGAGTAATAGTACCATTTTTTTCTATCCACATCTGATGTTACAAAATATAAAACTTTCACAAAGGAGTAAGGATTTGATACAATTAATTGTCTATTTCGTCCAGAAACTGCCCAATAACCTCTTCAATTATTGTCAAGGTCTTTGAAGTCTTTAGTTGGTGTAGATTTTGAAGAATGGAAATGGTTTGGAAATAAGGAAAACTTGTAACTTAATTAAAGTCGTTTGCAGAATAAATCGAAATGAAATTCAACCTAAGTGTGCACATCTCTTTTTTTTTCATTTATCAATTGATTTGGTGAGCAATTTCACCTCGTTGGATATGGTTTAGTTAATTGCAAAAAAATGGAATTAACGTTTAATTGACTTCAACCCACCCAACCCAGTTAAACATGAACAAAATCATTTGTAATTTGTAAGTCATGTTTATTTAGGTTGGGGTTTGTCGTGTCTGAACATGTTGATGTGATTGACAATTTGTTCAGTTACTCCAACGTAATTAAATGGAAACAAAATCAGTTTGTTATTTCCGAAAATTTTTAATTTGATTTGCAATTTTATTCAGTTGTGTTCGGTGCAGTCGTTTTCCTGGCTAAATTTGCACTTAAGTTGTAATTTTTTGAATTATGGGTGATTGGTTTCTACTTTTTATTTAATCAATTTTGATAGATTCTTCTGATTGGTCATGTAATAAAATGTAATGACATGTAATAAAATCGTATCCAAATTGACGCTGCCTTTACACGACACGTTCTAACATATATCGCGATATACAACATTGCGACATACAGTGCTTAAATAATTTACGCCGTGACCGAAGTCGGTTGCAGACCGCCGCCCGTTAATTTAGAAAACATGTCGGACAATGCCCAACTATTACGTTTATTAAGTCGTCCACTATTCCCCCTACATGGGCACAGCGCGACGTAAAATTGAAATGGAAACTCCATTATCTTACGATACCACAATGTGGGCGAGAATTTACTTCTTTATTATTCATGCCTTTGCGTTTATTCGACGAGAATACGTCGTACGTACACGTTAGACGCAAGGCAAATAAAATATAGGTAGACGCTGGCTTTTTATAACTTCCAACGATTGTCTGCATAAATCGTGCCTCGCATCGAATTTACGACCGTGTGCACATTGAATAATTTATTCATTGGATGTCGTAATTTACCCAGTCGTTGCATGAATGACACACTTTATTAAAATTTTAAATTTGAATTTTTCATTCCGATTCGCTAATTAATAAATAATTCATTCGCTCGGGTGTACGCGCATTAATCATGAGAAACTCGCTAAATGGGAAAGTCAAGCGCATTTTAAATTGTTATGCGAGGATAAACAAACGTAATGGTTTTTCACTTTCATGGCGCAATGATTCATACGCTCCAACTTGCTATCTTTTTATAATTGGGTACAGTCACCGTCATGCATAATGTTTATGAGGCACACTTTACAAATTAGAATGAAAATACGTTCCAATTATTTTGTTTCAAATCACGTTCTTATTTGTTGTGTTCTGATTCATGTTTGGCATAATTATTGATAAATAAACGCCGATGTAAAATTTAATCAATTTGGCCGCTTAGTTCTCCCAACATTAATCAAATATGCACGGATTGTGATTAAACAGCGAAATATTCCATTGTTAATGTCGTCATAAACAGAATCCTGTTAAATCCTGCAAAACGTTGCGCAATCCCGACGCAATAACATGACGAATTCTCGCATATTAATCACGTTACACGTTCAATTGATAAATAATTAAAATCACACACGCAGAGTGGGCACAATTTATATACGAAACGGCGACGCAGCGTGACACATTACATAATTGGCAAATATAAATAAAACGAGATAATGCACAATTAGCGGACGCCCACTCGTTACGGGTCCCAGCGATGGCATAAATTAAACCAATCGGCCACATGTTCAAGGTTAGGCAATCCTCCAATTTACGGCGCTAAGGCATATAGATTGAGAGTGGCATGCGTGCGCTGTTTGGTTAATTGTTGGCAATAAAAATATTATTAATAACGTCGCAACGACAACACGATATTGTTGACCTTGATAAACAGCTCGGCCGAAGAAAAAGTTTATAATTTTAAAAGCGACGCAGTTCGTATTAATCATCGTGAATTAGACGCTTAGTTGTAAGAAAATTGAACTAAACGAAATAGACAAAATTCTAGTAACTAGTTGACAATTACAATCTAATCCAACCCAATCTAGCCCAGCCCAACCCAGCTCTGCCCAATCCAAGCCAACCCAACACAATCCAACCCAAATGAAACTAAACCAACTAAACCGAATACGAAAACGCAACGTGTTTTGCTGAATGCCTAGTAAAAGTATAATAAGTGTACTTTCCCATCACGAGCACCTCAGGATAATTTATGAAAGCTAAAAGGGCTCATAGCGAGTGCAATCAAACGAATTAAAACGAATGAAGCCAATGCACTGATTAAAGCAAAAGTAAGCTGCAAGAAAACATCTGGATATAATATCAATCAGGGTAATTAAAGAACCTCCGCGAGGAGAAAGATGGGGGGAGGGGGCAACTGAGCTACTCCACAGTATAATAATCATCAATCATAAACTTGTACAACTAGTTCTTGGGGAAGTTCCTAGGGAATCAGGCTACTACCAGTATTGACAAACCCTTCGAGTAAACCTTGTACCTTATTTGCATCTAAAAGATTGTCACCTAATCAGTTAAGCTGCTTTAAACACGTCCAAGAGAACATGATCCTAAAGAAGAAGGTGGAGTATGGTATCCTTTACTACTTTTCAAAAAGGAAAACTAGTGGCACTTAATGGACATTTACTTCCAAGACGAATGTCAACCCAACCCAACGTCAACCGAAAGACAGTGTGTTAGGACCTATCACCTATTTAATTTACTGGCAACATTGATATTTTGGCTATACATGAGGACTCTTGAACTACGTCAGAAATTGTCCAAATTTACTCAAGTTTAACTCGGGAATTTCGAAAGAAATGGTAAAGGAAAAATCGGTGACATTTACTTTGAGAAAGGGAACTAAATCTAAATCGTATTCAGGGGACTTGCTGCAGGTATGAAAACATATATGGCAAAGAAAAATACAATTACAACCCAACCCAACCCAACCTAACCTGACCCAAAGAGACAAATCCGACGCATCACAATCGAAATAATCCGCGTTGTTTCGTTACTGCTCTGTAATTTTTGTTATTAACGTTGACGTGTCCTTGTTTCATTAGTTTAGCAACATACTATGTTGCTCAAGTATGTTGCTAAACTGATGAAACAAGGACACATCAACGTTAATAAAAAAATTACAGAGCAATAACCAAACAAAGCGGACCAGTAGCTTCATTTTGAAAACTGATGTAAATTGAACAGAGGTAAGCGGAGAAAGTCAAGATGTTATGCTGAAAACTTCATAAAAATATAATAAGTGCAAGTTTCTCATCACGAGCACCTGAAAATCCAGACGGGTTGATTGAGGAGAGTGCAATCAAATTAATCAAAGTGATTAACATAAAACTGAGCTACCAGGAAAAAACAGCAGGATATTCAAGCAGGACAATCAAAGAACTTAAAAAACCACGTATTAAACTGATAAGTCAGCTACACAGCAGTATAATAAAGTGTGTAGTTGCCAATGTCAATAAAATAACTGCTCCCTGGCTACTGACACTACTGACAAGACCCTTCAAATGAAGTTTAAAAATGCCATCAATTGAATTACATAGAGGGAGCCGCCCAAGATAATAAAACGTTTTCAAAAAGAAATAGTCCGAATATACTAAGTTAGCACCTGATGAACAGATACATCCAAGTCAACACAACCCAACTGGGATGGGTTGGATTGGGTTAGGTTCGGTTGAGGAGAGAAAATTCGCTATCCCAACTCCAACCTTCTATAGCTTGCAATTTTTTAGTCGATTTATTAGCATCTGTTCTCAACAGAGTTTATTAAGAATTGATATTAATTTTTGGCCAGAAACCGTATCAATGTCCTGATGATTCTATGAACGCAGTGCCACAGGTGATGAAACCACGGCAATTTTCTTTAACTAAAAATTTTAATAAATAAACACCTGCCCATTCGTGATGACATTTCAGTTAAACTGCTTCTGCTTCTGCTTATGTTGTGATCCTTTGTTCACAAACCAACAATCGTACTGAACCATCCGCGAAAACGAAACCAAACAACGTCATTACCGCATCCCACTCACCCATATCAATGCATCGAATCAATTAAATCGCAACCGCTAATAACAACCATTAAATAATGAAATTCACATGACCGCACTTTCCATCCTCCGCGCGCACAAACGCCCTCTATGGCGACTGACCTTGTTCCTATGCGCCGCTTAAAAACCCGTTATCCACACATATAATATTATATAATTAATGTTTCCTCTAGCTGCTCTGTTATTCGCGATGCAAATCGCGCGGGCCAATTACCGCGAATGCAAAAGAAATCGCCCCGGTTAATATTAATATTTATCGGCGTCGAAGCGAACACTTAAACGAAACCCTAGAAGACATTAACGACATTATTTATAACTTCGCTAAAATATCCTAACTACATCAGTTGGGAAACTTTACTTTCCTGCGGAGTTCGCAAGAAACTTCGCGAGTTATATTTGAGAAGTTAACAGCATTAAAGTTTCGTAATACCCTCTCTATATAAGTTTCGCAAATAAACATGTTTCAGGAGTAATATCCTGCGGAGATTTATTATCGTCCTTTGTGTTGTATTATTTGAATGAGCGAACCTGAGCGCGATGGCTGGTTTTATTTTTAAAATAAGTTGATGGATTTGTGGGAAAAAATCGACTACGCGTTTCCTCGATGATCTTTTGTAATAAGGAGGAAGAGCATTACGTTATGAATACTCGGATGTTTTGTTAAAAATGAGTAAGAATGTAATGAAAATCGCAGGTACAAGTTATTAATAAACAAAGATATGCTAATTTGTACGTTTAAAATAAAATTTAATGAGTTACCACCTATTAACTTTGCTAAAAATGAAATGCACTTTTCAGCTGTGTTAAAAAAATAATCACAAACATTTACCTACTCACTTATAATACAATCACCAGAACAGCTGACCAAATATAATACAATAGAGCTGTTATATTGAGTGATATGTGCTTTCAGTTATACGACCAATATTGTATATCAATATTTATAAAATATTCAGCGATGAAATAGAAACTGAAAAAGAAACTAAAGAAAAAACTCATTCCTACGATGAATAAACAATATAAAAGATGCAGTGTACACGAAAGCTTCAGACTAGAGATTTTGAGCTTTCATTACCTTCTGGCGACAAAGATTAAAGAAGAAAAGAAAATAACTAACAAAGCAATACGAAACCATCAAAAATTTTACAAAATTGGAAGCAAAAAGGACCACAACGTCGAAGATCTTTGGAATATATTTAAAGAGGCTATAGTAGAGGAAGCAAAGTAAGCGTGTGGGGTTTGAGTTTAAAATAAGAATCATGGTACACTGAAATGATAAATATACTGTCAAAAAACAGCTTGAAAGATATACCTTACAACTAGAGGCAAAGAAATGAAAGATCAAGAAGTTCAGAAAAAAAATAAGCACTATTTACATTGGAGCAAGATAGCAAGTGTAATCAGAATCTTTTTATCGAATTCTGAAGTCATTCAGAAAATAGGAAGCCAACCTATATATAAAAAAATGTAAGAGTAAAAAAACTAACTGAGAAAGAAGAAATAATGGTGGGAATACTTGAATTATTGCAAATAAGTGATTTAGGAATACTAGAGAATGATAACTCAGTCGAAATAAGCCAAGAAGAACTAACCAAGGCTATCGCATGACTAAAGAATATAAAAGTTGTATATGATAGAATTATATTGCAAATGTTAAGGCATATGACGACAGACTAGCTGGAAATATTTAGTTTGACCATGGAATATGGAGACAATGGAAAAAATACTGGGCAACAGACTGAGAAATAAAAGAAACATTAAATGCTACATAGGAGCAAGCAGGTTTAGCAAAGACCAGAACCAGGACCACATGTTGACAACATTGTAAAGCAAGTAATGGTAAAAGTACTAGCAGAGGACAATACCGGCTCTGGTAATGTGCCAAGAGAAAAAAAATTGGGAATCATTACAACGAAAACAAGTAAATGTGAAAGCAATACAGGCCATTAAAAGTTTATACAAAAAGAACGAAGGTGTAATTGGGCATGAGAATTGGAGACGTAAAAGAAATGAATATTGGAAGGCACAAAAGAACAGATCGATGTATTTTAATATCTAGAAGTCATGATTGAAAGCAGGGGATTGCAAAATGCGGAAATTAACAGCAGAATAGACAAATGGCTAAAACGTATGACTCAATAAGAAAGGGAGAAAGATCGCAAAGACTCGCGGAAAACAAAGACAGAATAATCTACAGGCCTACACTAACGTTTCGATGAGAACGATCATAGAGGTTAAAGGGCTGCCCAATTTCTAATCTAATCTGCCATTTTATTTAAGTCCAAACAAAGATTCGAATTGTAAATATAGATCAAACTCAAATTTGTTCTAACCCAAGACGAGTTCTGAATTTGTAAACAATTTCCAAATCCAAATTTTAGTCAAATTTTAGTTGTGCCCGCATTGAAAAACTGCTAATCGAGCAAACAAATGACGAAAATATCGTCGAAGCTAAACTAAAGAGCTGCGCAATTTTTAACCCAATCTAACATTTTATTGAATTCCAATAGTTCGACTTGTAATTGTGGATCAAATCCAATCCAATCCAATCCAATCCAATCCAAACCAACCCAACCGAACTCGATCCAACCCAACCAAAGACGAGTTATTATAAGATTTTATTTTATTATAAGATAAAAGTTTCATATGTTTCTGGAAAAAAAAACGTACAACAAGGGCATTTTTGGCAATCGAGCATCGAAGCCAATTGGCTGCCCAAACTTTTAGTCTAATCTGACATTTTATTGGAGTCTAAACAATATGTAATATCTTAATATAAAAATTAAAAGTAAATAAGTTAGTTTAGGTTGGGTTGGGTTGGGTTGGGCTTTGTTCGAAATCGTTCACATTTTGCATGAATGGTGTCTTAATTTCATTAACTGTTCTTTAATTTTGTTTTTAAATCGCAAATAATCGGAAACTTAAAAAAATAAATAATGCTAGAGGAGATTTACAATTTAAATAAAATAATTTTTCTTATAAGGAAAAAATCTCAAAGTACCGCAGTTCTTACATCGTAATTATTGATATTTCATATATAATCTGCATTTAACTAATGAAACGGTGCATTTGCAATGAAATCGTGCACCAAATGATTTTAAAACATATAATTGAAGAGGAATTAAATGTCAAATTAATGAAGAGGAATTAAATGTCAAATTATCTCAGTAAAGGAAAGAGTAATTGTATTTTCCTATCGTTGAGCAATTTTTACATCAATACAGTAGAGTTTGCCCAATTGCTCCAACAACAAAGTGACCACCAGCTAAATATCAACTTCAGAGGGCCAAAGATGAATTATGAATCGACGAACAATTCAAGACCATTTGTGTTAGTGCACGACAAATAAATTAATGTTCACTATCTTCAGACATTAATAATTGTGTGCATGGTGTAGTTAATGATAATTATAAATTGTAATTACCCTAGTTGTAAATTTCACTTTTAAAATTCAATTAAAATTCAATGTAAAACCATAAATTTACAGGAAAAGCATTTAGCAGATTTCCCTGATGTGAAAGAAGAAGTGGGATCACCGCAAGGACAAATTATTGTACATCAAATTTTTCATATTCTAAATTTATTTGTAACCATTTTTATTGTGACTATTTTCTATATGTCATTTGTTCGTTCTGCGTCATAAAATAAACGTGGTCTAAGCAAATTTAATTTCAATTTTTTTAAAATCAAACATTACCACAAAAAGCGCAAAAAAGTTGTACGAAATTATTTATTTTATAGCGGAGTCAATTAATTTTTGAACAAATCCTAACAAACCCCAGATTACAAACACAAACTCGTAACTAACTTAATTTCTTAATACGGAAATGAGCGGGCGCAACTCGATTTTTTTATTTAGTTCCGATTTGCAACGCCAACTGTCGGTGTTGATTATTTCGGCGATGTTACGCAACGTACACGCAAAGTCCGCAATTTAAGACATTATTGAAGTGCTCACCCGAACTTCACCTTCTTCTGGTCGACACGACCGTGCCCGTTTGGATACCAGATCGACGCCACCATCGAAAAACACGGAAGTCAGTTCACTAAACGTTTAAAGTTTCTCAGTTTATGGATAAATTGCGATTTAACGATTTAATTTATGCACCCACTAAATAAATGGTCGTGTTTCTCGGATCGTTTATATTTTAGTGTAACGCGTAACAAACGCCCGAAAACCGGTCACGCACATTCGACAATGAGACGAAGACTGTCGCAATTATGAGTCACCGGCCAGTGCATCACTTTTTTGGTGCAAAAACTGACCATTGCATCTAAGCGACGTTATCTTTGCATTTTTTCGGAGAAGTAATTATTGAGTGCTTTTACGCCGGCGACAATTAGAAGCTAAGTTTGTCTCTTCATCGGTTGCTTATTTACAAATTGAAATTTTAAATAAATTACATATTAATTTATTATTCGTAAAGCTCCTGTGTTTTTTCATTAGTGAGGGTTTACTAAGTACGAGTTATCGCAAAAAATGGTTGTTACAACATTTAAAGATGATGAAAGTTTTGTTTGAAAAGTTCGTTCGAGAAATCTACCATTTATTTTGTAATAACCCTGCGTTTTACACCTGTTATGTGAAATTTGTGTAAATTAACTCACCTTATTTGCATTTGATTCAGGAAGATGAGCATAGCAACTTCCAGTGGCTTCAACCTTGTTGGGGTTTGTAAACAACAATTGGATTGATTAGGGGGGGAGACTTATTATTTTTAATCTCTTCCTATTTATTTGTGGAATTGTTTACATGATGGTTCGATGATCGTAGTTTTTTAATTTCATTGATTTGAACTGATCCTTTTTAAAGACATGTGTAGGGTTGGATTAGGGCTGGTCCGGAAATTATAAAAACGTTTCGTTACTCTAATTACTTTGTGGTGTGCTTTCGACATTACTGGTTGTAATTTCAATCACGTTTTATTGCTTGTGAATTTCTGCAAGATAACAGTTGGGAGAAGCTTGCCTTTTTGTTTTATCGACTGCCATACATTTGAAGTTCGTATTTGTTGAGTCGCATTTTTGATCAAAACGTCGAGAAAAGCTGGTCTTTTTTTGTCTTATCGATCGCCATAAGTTTGAAGATTGTTAACATGGAAATAAATTAAGGGGGATGCTGCTTTAGAAGGCTCAAAAAATCGATTTGTTTTTATTGCTCAAATCTATGCCTAATATATCTAAGAATATGTATAAAAAGTTATAGCGGCTAATTCGCAATATTTTGAAAGATACAGCACTAAACACAGTGAGGTGTCGAGAAAAAATATACGAACGCATGAACGCTCGGACAAACGGAGCGCGCCCCCCTTCCCCCAGACACATAACACCGAACTATGTACTGAAAAATGTTCAATCGGTCGTTCGAAACAATAATATTTTGAATTCGTAAGAGCTATAGTAGGATTATAACGAGATATTCCGTAAGTAATCGAAAATTAACATTTTTCCTGATCGTAAACTTTAGGGCGCGTTTTCTCGAGTTTTCGTTTTTACGATTTTTGTAAACTGGTGGGTGTGATTGCGAGAAAACTAGACAAGCAATCAAAACGAAACAAAACTTTTCTTATCTTTAGTAGCATTCTCTTCGATTTGAACTGAAAACATTAATGAAAAAAAAATTCTAAACAACTTTTTTAGCTAGTTGAAATGATTTTCTTTTCCTGCAAAGAGCACATTTATTTTCAAACCTGAGAAAAATCTTGAATTTCAAAATTTTGGGTTTTTTTTTTAGTTCACA
This sequence comes from Geotrupes spiniger, assembly GCA_959613385.1. Taxonomy (NCBI): domain Eukaryota; kingdom Metazoa; phylum Arthropoda; class Insecta; order Coleoptera; family Geotrupidae; genus Geotrupes; species Geotrupes spiniger. The sequence continues at coordinate 14,581,821 of OY390737.1, forward strand.
TAGAAGAAAATATATGAGAATTACAATTTTCTTTGGTTTTTTTTGTTTCAGACAAAAATTACGAGCTACATCTTTCCCACCGATTGTAGACTGCAATTCAAAGGTGTTGCACAAATGTGCATAAAAATCGGTTCCGTTTAAATATTTTTCTCTCGAAATATTTTTTCTTTAATGCTCAAATATGTAATAAAATGCTCTAAAAAGTTCACTAGACTTGCTCTTTTTTTCTGTCCTAAAAAAAATCCCCCAAAAACGATATTTTAAGTCCTCCTAAAGCAGGATCCCCCCTTAATTAAACTTAAGTGAAGGGAGGTGAAAGTTATCAAGAGTATAATTATGGGTAGGGAACGAGGACAGAACAAACGAGGCGAGGGTGAACGGTCAGTCTTAATGGAAGTAGATAGAGGAACCAACAAAGAGCTAATATCCAAAGATAAAATCACGGTGGGGTGGAAAAATGTACCATATTCGTAAACGTGAAACGGTGCTATAAATGTTATCATATATCGAGGTGTACAAAAGACGAAACGTGTTTATAAAAAGAAGGGAGGCGAGGAGGTAATATGAAGTGCTATATTGAAAAATGGCGTTTAGTGGAATAAAAAATAAATTGATTACAGCAAGCAATGGAAATAGAACCAAGGGGGTTGGTCCCAATCACAAAGATTTGGGCCAATTAGTATATATATGAAAATCGATTCAAATATTCTTTTTATTGCCCATTTTTATGCAAACGTCGTATGTCATAGAAAAATAATTTTTATTTTTTATTAACGACCAGAGCCACTAAACGTTTCTTCATAAGCCGATAAATTATTCGTCGAGTCAACGTACCGCGCTATTGATTTTCGGCACGGAATTATTTACGTAATGGATTCGGAACGTCGTTTTTAGTACGCGCTGACATCACTTTGCCTATTAAAATGCAAATTGACAGACAAACATCGTCGTTAAACGAAAACGATAAATACGCGAAAGAAAGTTGAAAATGCCTAAACGTTCTTGCAAATGTATGCAAATTTTGTTTTTTTTTTTTAATTTCGTTCAAAAGCTTGCTGTTTAATGACAGTAGCGACTTACGGTTGCAAATGGCCCATTTGATTTATTTAATAAAACCTAGTTGCCATTACCGAGCACATAAATCTACGGAATTTAAATCAATATTTGCTTGTCATTAACATACGCATCGGATTACAGCCAGAGCCAGGCAATTTATACGAAGCCGAGATGATTAATAAATGTTAGGTGACACAGTGGTACAGAAACGAATCAAGGACAACTAATATAATAACTTTATTCATTCACAATCACTATAGTAATATGTCGATTCCTAAACTTTTCGAGTTTTGAAAGTGCGTCATTTCTAACCGTCCTTATTTTCCCACGGGTCGAAAGTGATCACTATCCACCCATGGGCGAAAAAGTAAGGCCTGCTAACCATTAGACAATTACATGTTCAATAATATTTAAGGCTGTAATAAATTTGGAAACGCTTAGGCAGCTACTTCTTTTAACTCAGGTGGAGTGCCATGATCCATTTCACTATCTGAACTTTCATCTCACCTCTCATCTCATCTCTGTGATTCTCACAATTATTCGAAGAATAATTATTGCAAAAGTCAGATTGATTGAATAAATGTCAAATGAATTAAATGCAATGTCATAGGCTACTTCATCAACCTAACCTGAGTAAAATAAAAAAATATATATTTACTTCGTCGATACAAACTGCAAAAAAATCATCACGACTCAGCGCCTCATTTGCGTGACTCGCGAAACGCCGCCACGTCTCCCCGAGTTCACTCGGCTAATGAATAATGCAGCCGGTCCCGCTTTTTCCCATCGCGCGAAGATTAATCGAACTTTCACTCGACAAAGGAATTTTGCGCGGATCCGGAGACGTTCCGCCGCTAAGCGGGCGAATTTATTCGGTCGCCTTCCAGAGCGGCGGATCGCTAATGCGATTCGGAAAAGTTTTAAACGGCGAAACGAAGTTTTCTCGTTACAAGTTGCCGGAGTTGTTTACGCCGAGTTTCTCGTAAATTTGTTTGGCGAGCGGCTGTGAGCATAGACGCGAACTCGACGAAGTCGGACTGCATTTCGGGGCGCGGAATAATAAGTCGGCGACGGTTGCGGGTTTCTCGTTTGTTAACTTTTAACTGGAGGCGACAGAAGAGTCCCGAAAGTGCATTTTTATCGTGCTCCGGTTTAAGCTGTTTGCGAAAGTCTAATTTGTAAATTGAATATCTCTTTGTCTATTGAATTATAAAAAATCGTTTCCAGTCTTTAACTTATCCCCACATGTTATAGGACATCGCAGAATATGAACATTATACATTTAATAATCATTATGGATTATGAAGCAAATTGCAAAGAACACGCGATTTAAACCGGCATCTCAATATTCCTGATTAAAATCAATAAAAAATGGCTAAAAATGTATACGCGATGGCTAGCAATATCTGGAGTTCCGCAGGGATCCAATCTTGGACTATTTATTATATTCATAAATAATTTGTTACCATCCATTAAATACCTTATTTATTTATCTTTCTTTCTTAGAAAGCATTATGAATGATTTTGGAGTGAAACTTAACTCCCTGACCTTTGGCAATCATGTTTTATCGTTCTGTATCAAAGAATGTGGGGTTCCTGAAAAAAATTAAGGTGTTCTGAAATCTCTGTATTGTATTCATACTACATCTATGACTACTACAATTCAGCTGCAGGTACAACAAGTGGAGTAATTATCTAGACGAAAAGAGAAGCGTAGGTCTTTATAATTTAATTATAAAAAAACATGTCTGCATTGAACTCCATAATAACGTAAAGTTTCACTACTTCTTCACGTCATATTTGTCGTATTGAAAGGTTGCACCTTTTTGGCAATAAATTTATTATTATTCTTATGCTTCTCTATGCTAAACAACACCCATCCATTTTTTTCACTTGTAGTTCTCTCAGGTCTTTTGCTTCACCACTTCTCTCCATCTTCTATTATATTATATTATATAGACTGCAAACGTAATTCTGTTGCTGCTACTAACTTAAATTATACGAGACACCCTGAGCGGCATCAACCAAGTAATTTTATATTTAAAAGGTTAGAGCGTAACTTTTTTAAATCCTTTGTTAAATCTAGGCAAAGAAGTTACCTGAAGGTCGCAGCAGAATAAATGACAATAAATATGTTAGCATTCCTCGAAGCTAATCACAACACTTCTTCAAGAGAAAATCCACTGCATTAAAATTTAAAAAATAATAAATATCAACGATATGGACTAAGAATTAACCATTACCTCTACCCCACTGATATGAGATTTGGCTTTAATATTAGTTGCAGTTAGGAGAAGATGTTTCTTGTACGTAGAGTAAAACGGTGTACAGTTTGAACAACTTTTACAAAAAATTTTTTGTTGTTTGTTCCTTTGTTTGGAGATTAATTTTTTTTGTTTTATTATTTTACAATTTGACTTAATATTAATAAAGGTTTTTATTCTTTCATTGCCAGATATCATTGTCAGATATCATAAATAATGTGGTAATTACTAATGTACGGCATCATCTTTTTGGAAATCACAACGACATTCAGAAAAATTTCAATAACTCACTTGCACAGAGTAAAAACTAAAAATCTGTATCTACCATTGACGTGGCCTCAGAAGTTGGCCCATGAACACGTGAGTCGTTTTCATGTATCACTAACATGTCATATGTGAGCATCGAAATTGGTCCAGCCTGTAGAGAAATAGTTTAGAGACGACCAGTCTGAGCCCTTAGCCACACGCATGCAGCCGCACTTGCGCAATTAATCTCTTACAATGGCAAAAGAAAGGCAATGCCATTTGCTGTTGTTTGTGCATGGTGTCACCACTTTCTGGAGGCAAGAAAAAACGCCAAGCTCCCACAAATCCCCTTCAACTGTTGACGTTGGTATGTGGTTGCACTATTGATGAAGCATATGCGCCACATAAAGTTACCTAGGATGAACTGCACGAACTTGTTCGTGATTTGGATCTGTCCACTAGCAAAGCAGAAATAAAGGCCTCGACACTCCGACACTAAAATCGTCCCCAAGAAAAATTCAAGTCACTTCATTTCGCACTCGTCAACAGTGCTTCGAATTTATAAAGAGAATAAAGCCATGCTTTTTGCTGTGATTTCGATAACCTACTGCAAGAACTCGCTGCAGCAATTACACATAAGATTCTAGTTTCAGTTTCCATCGATATCTATCGCACGCGCTGTCTACCATGAAGGCTTACCACAATCTGCTATTAAAGAGGTGTAGCAAATATGACTTGAAGGTGGAAGTGTCTGTATGTTTGCAGCAGTAATATACAAAGTATTGCTGTTTTCTTTGACCGTGTGACACCAGAGCCATCGATTTGCACTGCATCAAGAAAGACTAGTATCCGACAGCACATTTTAAGCCTGTAGAAACGAATGTACACCATCACCAACCATTGGTAGAACTACACAAAATTATATACCTCCTTTACTCAACAAAAACTTGATAATTATGGATCAGCGTTCAAATACATGTTTGCAAACATTCCTTCGTCCCAGGGGCGTCAACATTAAAGAATGGGCTTTGTGGGGCCTTCAAAATGGCTATTCAGAGACTCTATGTTTGAAAAAATCCTTCAAAGTGAAACAGTTTGGGATGCGTTATGTCAAGCGGCACAAACCTTCCAGGGGAACGAGAAGGACGAAAACTACGAAGAACTGATCCAGGATATGTTCTTTGATTGATCGGGAAATATTCCCTGCAGCATACATCGATTGACGATGTACCTCATAGGGTTGCTGATGTAATTCACATTATGTTTTAAAATAACTATTTATTTCATCAAAGCCAACTGTTTTTGTATTTTTTGTGTTAAGATCAGTCAATAGAAATGACGTAAGAAAATGTCTAAATTTTCTTCCATAGATTGATAAATTGGTTGCTCAGCCATGCTTTGTTTACTGAAGAAATTATTTATTCTTATTGCAGGATCCTTGGGGCTTTCTCCCTCCAGTGATATGTCATAATTGTTACGATACATCTTTTTGATTAGTTTTTAATTTTTTCAGTGTTTCAGATAACTTTCATAAAAAATATATACGTCAGCTGTTGGTTTTCTATAAACACAGTAGGATCCTTTTCAGAGTTTACAACCGCACTGCATTCAAAAGTTTGTTCATTGAATACATTTTTCACCCCATTTTGCGATTTTATGTTATCTGTTATTAAATTTTGTTTATCAATCTTTTTCGTTTGTTGTCTAATTAATTCTTCTAAACCAACTGTACTGTTCGTGAGTTTTGCATTACATGATTGCATTATTATTGATAGCAGTCATTTCTGTCGACTAGGAGTTAGTATATTCCCAATCCATCACATTACTGCACCGAACATCACCACATTTGATAGTTTTTGTGCACACGTCATTTTTAATCACTTTGTAGCATACTACACACTTGCTATCCTTGCCTTTTTTTAGTAAATAAACTTCATTGGTATCAGGATTAAGTCCCGATGAAAATCGTTGAAATCAATTTCCTTAAAATTTCGATATGTGCGTATTATTTGCGAAATTTTACTTTGAAGGTGAACAGGTTACAGAAAATTATGTCCAAACTACTGTAATTAAAATTAAATCCAATAATAAACAGCGAGTTTTTCTAGTAGGTTGGTCGATAAGCTGACTAAAATTAATCGAATCTAAGAAGTTTTCAAAATAAATCGTAACGGGGCTATTAATGTCGATATTAAAATCCCCACAACAAAAAATTCGAAGAGCCAAAGCAAGTAGCAAAACAATCGTACAATTCATTTAAAATTATTCACAGTTCAACTGCGTGGCTGTACACAACACCAACAATAAACTGTTATGTGCTAATTTGAATATTCAACTACAACTGTTCAATATTATCGTTCCCATTAACAACCAAATATTTTAGTCCATTCCGAACACAATATGCAGTTTTATGCATCGCATTCAATCGCCAAATCACAATTTTTGCCTCTAACAAGACTTGAATCAAAATTTCGTTTTCTATTTAACGAGAATTGATAAAATACTGCAAAACGTGTTTGATTTAACGCCCGAACAATAATTCTATTTATGACGGTTCCCGAACATAAAAACGCAATTACATTCACGTACGTATGTAACATAAATAAATATGAACACCGTGGAATATAATTTATACGAGTAAACGTTTCAGAACAACTTGAAATTAAACACCAGTAAATGCGGCAATAAAGCACAAGAGACCGTAAAAACCTAATGACTCCTCCATCACGCTTTATCGCCGCGCGAGCGGCCATTTTACCGACGCCACCCATAAACAACAATCGCAAAACTTCCGCGAAAACAATAAACCTTGATCTTGCACGGTCGCGTCGCGGCACGCGGCGGCGACTCTGTCGCGTCGCGTCGCGGTCGTTGCGCAACGACCGGAAGTTCACAGCGAAACTTTCTATCGGTCCGGCTCGCGTTCCATATAATCCGTTGCATAATTCCTGCTACGCCCGTTACAATAACAACAATAACGGCGCGCACGGCACACATCGAAAGTTTTACGCCGCTCGAACACAGGATGTGGTTACACGGAATGTCGGGGCGTGCAGTTTAATTTACTTCGAAGTTCGGAGTTGGAAACTGTGTAATACGACCAAAACCCATTCAAACTCCCACGTCGAACGCCGCCCGCCCGCCCGCCTCGCATTAACCTACGTCAATATTTCATCGCAGACACGTAGAGAACCCGCCAATTGGATCGAGGAGAAATGCCTTATTTATGCCTGGCGTACGCAGATGTGGAGCAAATGTGCGACGTGATTCGAATAAAGATAAATTCGCCGGTCGTAATAATTTGTGTCGAGAAAGGTTTGATCTTCGTTTGAGAACTAATCGAAACATATAAATCGCAAAAGATTAAAGAAAGGGAAACCGATATGTTTTTTTAAATTAGTATCTAAGTGAATGTACAAGATATATAAAATATAAATACAAATAAATAAATTCGTCAAATTCTGTCAATAAATTTTCAACAATAATTAGTCGTGGACACCTGTAAACGTACGTTATTTGCAAATTACGAACGTAATAATATAATTGCATAGAACCAGCCCAAAAATTAATTACCTCCAACCTGATATATGTGCATTTCGCTTGTGCTACGAAACGCATTAGTTTGATAATAATTTTATTCGATAATAGTACTTATTTATCAAGACTTGGTTACATTCCTATTATAAGACTCTCGGCATCTTAATGTGACTTTTGCTGTTGTGGGATCAAACCAAAAATATCGTAAACTAATTGAGGCTATTGTAAAAGTGGAAGTTTATAGGAGTTGGTGAATGAGGTAGATACTGACTAAAACCTGATAATTATTCCTCTTATATGTTTACAGGGTTAATGGATAATAATCTTATCCGAGAAAAACGAATAAAATAATACATGTCATTGAATTCCAGAAGAAGTATAAACCAAAAGCAGATCAAAACCTATTTATGGTTTAAAATAAAAACGCCTATTTACCCACTAGACCGCATCCTAGTTCTCAATTTCTGGAGGTTCCTAATTTGAAACTTCCTGAAAATTGTCGATGTGTTGTAACGAGGATTGATTTGAAAAAATCGACTCCACCCAGGTGGGGTGTAACGTATGTACAAGGTATTGACTTTCTGAAAGACGAAGAAAATATACGGAGGCAGAAATTTATTGAGATGATGTATAACCTATTCGTTTACAACGTATACGTCATGTGTTCAGGAGAGGTACGATAATAATGAAGTTTATATGGAATCTGTTATTGAAGATATTTTATATTTTGTACAAAAATAAATGTCTTGAACAGTCGAGCACTGTAATATGTAATTCCGGTGGCATTTAAAGTTGGCACAAATGCAACAGCCATATACAGTGTGTTTCACTTAAGAGTGTAACACCATTATAAAAATAACACGAAGCAATTCCTTTTGAATTAATTAATTTGATCTAATTACCTTAACTATATTGCGATCACTTTTTAAACCATGCGATAACTTCAAGCATCCGCGTGAATTTACTTGACGCGGGCGCGAGTAAACGTGCGTTATTTACAAATTATGGACGTAATAATGGAATTGCGTTATTTGTATGTATATTTTGAATGTCTAAATGTGAATTATTTCCGTGCTAATACGTACAGCTGTGCATGTTCAGTAGATTTGATTGTTTGTTCTAGACTACCTTTAACCATTCACTTTATTATTAACTTTATTATTGTTCACATTGTTTTCTATTTTGCATTTGTGCTTATTCAATAAGGATGGAGGCTTCTACTGAAGTATATTTTGATTATTTTTTTAGTTGTCAATTATTTAAACTTTTTGAAGCTTTCTATACTGGACATAAATTTGGACAACGTGGACAAAAACTGCAACCTTCCAACATATTTACGTAAAAATCGATACTTGATTTTTAGCCATCTTTTTCTCAAATTTTTTTATCAAAACTATACGTAACATTTTATGAATTTCTGTATCAAATTGATTTTTGACTTTTTGTTATATTATAACCCCTGCAATATATGTATCCTTTTAATTTACAATGTACATACAGGGATGTAAAAAAATTAACGACGTGAAATAATTTAGTTAGTAGCTCTGACCATCTACATGCTTTAAAATATTAAACAAGTCAAGTAATTTTCGTTTGGTTCATGTTTCCTAATGAAAAAGTTAAATAACATGCAATAGAACGATTGATTTACGAGCTCTGACACTCAATTCTCTTCCAATGTTTCTTGGCTATTTTATAGTCATCTTGCGTGTGAATAATTGGTGGATAATTGGTCATGGATAACTGATAGGTAGCTACGTAACGAGTTTGTACGAAAATATATTTAATTTAAGCAGTTTTCATAATTTTTTTGCTTATTAATGAGGCTCGTGCATACCAAATTTGCTTGAACTTACCATTACTGTCAGCCTGTACCCAACACAATCAAAATAAATCCAATCCAATCCAACCTAATCAAATCCAATCCAACCCAACCGAATCCAACCCAAACCAATCCAACCCACTCCAACCCAACGCAACCCGACCTCGGGTGTTGTCACGTGCCTCTGTTTCCACAGCTGCGTGTCATACATGTAGTATCAACTTTGATTAATTTACGATAAAAGGCAATGAAGTACTTACATACTGTAAACAACAATAGAATGGTTGATTTACGAGTTATACGAGTTTCGATGGAACTAAATGTTCGTTCTCGGCCAAGTTTAGCTTGGATTTAATATTTGACTTGGGTGTGGCTGTAAATATGGGTCATTTCCTATGGTTAAGAGCTACGAACGTAACAAGTTTTGTTTCGAAATCATCTACAAAAAAATTTATTCGCCTGCTTCCGATTTGAAAAAAAACTAGTCCCAAACGGTTCGGTTGTATATTCACCAGATTGCTTCCGCCTAGATGATATTTTCACAACTGCATTTGATTTCACTTCCCCTTCACGATGATATTATTTTAACACCCGCTTCTTCTTTAGTTTTATGACTCAATTGCGCCTTACAATCAAACCGATTATAAAACATGTTGGTTTATACTCTACTTTAAAAATGAATGTTACTTAATTGCACAGCTAAACCGAATTTAATATTATATTATATAATGATTTTTAACACCCATTTGTTCTTGACTTTTATGACGTCATTGCGTCTAACGATATAAGAATACAATTTTAATTTATTACTATGCTATTCTTGACATTAGGTGTCATAAGTTTAACGTAGTAAAAGCATTGTTGCTTTCCCAGCGTTATTCTTATATGACATAACTTGTACAGAATAATTCATTGTCTAATTAATTAACAACTCAAGTTTTTTTGTTATAAATAGTCATTGCCGTCCATACGAAGCAGAAACGTTTTAAAACTTTTAAAATATTCAAAATATTGTTTTTGTGTAAAATATATTATTAAAAAATTGTTAATTAAATTAAATCCGATCCTACCGGACCCGACCCGACCTAGTCCAACGCAACTCGACCTCTCCTTTCCACAGCTGCGTGTCATAAATGCATCAGCTTTGATTAATTTATGATAAAAAGTTTCGAATGCAATCAGTAGTTGCACATCCGGTAAATTACAATAGAATGATTGATTTATAAGTTATATTTGGAAGTAAATAACTAAATATTTATTCTCGGCAAGTTTAGCTTGCATTAGTATTTGATTGGCGTATGAATTTAAATGGAAATTTTTCAATGATTAAGAGTTAAGAATGTAACGAGATTGTTTCCAAATATTTTCAACGAAAGCTCTCATTATTTCATTACTTGTGTTTGGTTCAACTGGTTATTTAATGGTTATCAAGTTAGAGTAAATCTGTTTGTAATTATTTTTGCTTGTCTGTACGACACGATTTCGGACGTTCTCCCGCGTCCTTGTTTTCCAAAGCTGCAAGTCATACAACAATCAGCTTTGACTTTGACGTTTCAAATATTACAAATTATTTGCATCATTTGAATTGATTTATCGACGCGAGTAAATGTTTGTTTTTGGTCAAGTTTTGCTTGAATTTAACGGTCGACTTGCGAATGAAAATAACTTCGGAATTTTCCTACGATTAAGAGCTATGACGGTAACGAGTTTGTTTAAATTTTGTTATTAAATTTTGCTTCAAGACGGATTCGTCCCCTGAATTTGACGCAAGGTTGCTGCAAAAAGGCACATTTTGGAAACCAACGATACCCAACGGGTCGAGGTACTTTATTATTTGTTGTCAATTATCATGAGGTTCTAGGAAATATATGTTACTTTCTGTTTTAATGCAGCAATGTAGCTTTTTTTGAACTGTGCCAATAAAGTAGCATATGCCATATATATAAAGATCAAATAGGTACTTATTAGCTAGTAGCAGGAAAATTATTTCTAGTGAAATTGTTATATGATAAATTTAGATTAAATCTGTCTTGACCTTTTAAATGCGTCCATTTTAATTGGGCATCAACTGCACCAGTGTTATTTTTTTAAGAAATTATATTTTTGCTCCACTTCATTCCCTATGTCGAAGTTTTGAAATTGAACGAAGACAATTAATCTACAGCAGTTTTTGTACTGCATGCATAATGCATAATTTTAAAAACCTGAATTAACGTCTGGTGGAGCGAGTGGAAATAGTGTTAGATGAAATCACCAGGTTCGCAATACAAACAAATGTGTGATTCGTAGACATGATAAAAATATTTATTCCATTTTCTATTTACATCGCTTACGATTATTTTTTGCAAAAAAAAATATTTATATATTTTGTTCAAATCGCGAGTTAAAATTAGGGCACTCATTACGTTCATATCCTGCATATAACACAAAAAAGTTCTATGTATTGCTAAAATTTAACTTAGTTTAATTACATGCTTTTGTCGAAATTAATTGAAAAAGTCACACGCATACCAAACACCTGACTCTGGTTTGTGTATTTCATATTTCCCGGTAATAAATAGGCTAATTAATATGCATCTTTAATATGTTTTGTAAAATTAAATCGTAATTTGCTCTCTTTTTGATTCATCCAGTAGCTTTCCAATTATTTTTTAAATTCTATTAATTATAATACGGTTGTAACCATAGAACGCCATTTATTTGCACCACAGTTGCCCCCCTCCCCGCTCTCATCTCTACGCCACCGAGAATCGTCGCTAATTTACATAATTCAAATAGTAGAAAATTGTGTCACTAAAGTTGATTTTATTTTTTCATTTATTTTTTCATTCCCAGTCGTGTAGTAAATATATCTTTAAGTATATTAAAATATATGTAAACGTACTGCCTTTGCAAATTACGAACGCAACAATACTATTTTTATATCCATATTTATGAATATGTGTCAATTTTTATTTTAATGTATTTTTATGTAAATTGTGACGTATTCTTTATCTCTGCGCTGACGACTTTGATAACCATAGTAAAATATTTACGCACATTTTCACTTCCGCACAGGAGAAATTATGTCAAACAGCTCATTGATACTAATTCGTCATCCAAACGTATTCACCGCAACTTCGCTTCCCCTTTGCATCTCAATAATAAGTACAACAGGTATTCCGGAACGACGCGTCGTTTCGTTAACGAGTTTCCGCCAGCCGGTCGAACACGCCGGAATATCCGGGATTCCCCGTCGCCTCCTCGTCACATCCGGCGAATATCTGACGCATAACTCGCGAGTCTCCGCGACACTCAATGAAACCCCAATTGCATTGAACTATTTCCACGTCGCGGTCGGTGACATCACGACGTCTGCATTCGTGGAGCTGATAAACCTTGATCGTGAACCGGTGAGCACGTTTCGCATGAAAGGTTGAATTCGCTCGACGATGTTCGAAGGGAATGTTCAACGTACGATGAGAAATCGGCGAGCGGAATTAATTTATCGCAACGGCCAAGTTGCACGATGCGAGTTATTTTAACCTCTGGAAATTTTACTCAGCGACTTGTAAATTATTAATATTGGCATTAAAATTGGTAAAAGTTGGTTTTCTAGAAAAAATAATACAACGGTGAATTTTCAGTCAATTTAGTAAATCGTTTTGTTCTATTATGTAAGCCCGGATGAGGCTCGTAGAACGATAAGCTGGCGCAGCTTATTTAATTCGATTTGGGGACACTTGGAAAATGCTGATTTAGAATTAAGTTGGTTTTGTAGAAAATATAATAAAATTGCAAATTAAACGTAGTTAATCATTTTATTCTATTGTGCGTGGCTCAAAAAATGATAAGCCTGTAGACGAGGGAATCATTTTGTTCTATTGTGCGACGCTCAAAAAATGTGGACCCCGCTTAAGTTTTCTGAGCCCATAAAATCTCATTTTTTTTTAAGCTGTGTTTGGTGAAAAACAACAAAAATATATCGTCTAATTAGAGATTGAGATTGACTCAAAATATTTATTGATGCAGCCAAATAACAGCCGAACCCATCCTGCGAGGAAAAAAATTGATACCTGACAAATTCAGTTGGAGGTGTTCAGAATTTTTGTTAATGAGTGCGTAAGTAAATATTTTGATTTATCCGTATTTGGTGTATTAACTGTGTAATAGAATTGGGTTGCAAATACCATCGTGAGGTTTTCCAAAATGATAAATTGTACAATTTGTTTTCAAATTTATTAGAAATTTTCTCTTGCTATAAAATGGTGAACAGCACATTTGGGTGGTTTCGACGATTCGCCGACTTACAACGATTTGGCGGATCCTTTTACATTTTGATTTACAAGGACATTAACGCAGACGAAATTCGAAGAAAAGTAACACCCAACCAATTCGAACACAAATAAGAAATCCGATCGTAAAATTAAGCAATTAATTCAAGGTTTCCACGTCGCGTTTCCCGTCGGCGTATAAATCAGCCGGGGCTATTATTACTAACGAGGTTATTGCCTACTCGCGGAGATCGGATCGCGGGAGGCTGGGATAAGCGCGCACCGCCAGCTACGGCCACGGAACGAGGTCAGGTCTGCGCCATATCGAGCGGCCATTCCCACGGAGGCGGCGCTGCACCGGCATTCATCACCCTCCGCTGGCCCTCTTTATTACCGGTGACTGCAGTCGGCGTGGATATCGTCGACTCTTTCTTTTCGACAAGACGTACGGACGGCAGGAAGCTGTTATGCGGCTATCTACGGGCAACCGGCGCGTTCCGAACGGTCGCTCGCCGGATTGAAGCGAAAGGTCAACCGCAGTCGACGGAATCGAGAATGCAATGTGCGCCCCGACTGCTCCTTAGCGAGCGTTTAACTTTGCATTCCGGAAATGACCGTAAAGAGTAAATTTGTCGAGTTTTTGTGCTTCAGTTCGCTTAACGCGATTATTCATCCGGCGCGCGTCGTAAACCATTCACGCACTACATAATTTATTCGCCATTAACTACTGTCCAAGCGAATTGGAACACATTCACGTAAATTAAATGGAAGCCTAAGGAAATACGTATATGCTCTGCTTCTTCATTTTAACGTTACGACTCATAGGCTCCGAATGCCGGAGACTTATTAACGTAATTTTAACGCTTTCTTAGTATTTGTCGTCATGGGTCGACGATATCTTCAATCCAAATATTTACTTTTCATGTTAATTGATACCATTATTTTTTTTTACTAAAATGTAGAAATATAACAATATTTGTGATTATAAAAATGCCCCATATCTTTGCTACAGTCACCAAATCTTCATTAATGAGTCAAATCTATCTTGCCCTCAGCTTAAAAACGAAAAATTTTATTGAACTTTTTTCAGGATTTTTTTAAACCACCATACACCCAGTAGTCCCGGACTTCAAACAGATATTTTCGCTTCTTAAAGCTTACATGTATTTCAAGTGGAAATCAAAGCTTTTATAATTTTTTCATCACATGAGTAATCCTCAAGTGGTGAATATGTTTAGAATACATTTTAAGCTCCACAATCCTTTATTTTAGTTCGTTATAGAAATTAATAGCTTTGGAAATTAACTTTGACAATTATTGTTGAGACAAATTACGTTGCAACTTTATTTTATATGTGGGGTTGTGAATACTGAATTATAGCAGTTAATGGTTCAGGGGAAAACTTTAACATATTCAGGCTTTCAAAATTAATTTTTCCTCATTCAGGACTCAAGTTCAAGTTTAAAATTTCACTTTCGAAAATCGCAGTTTATTACTTTTGTCGTAATCTTTTCGAACTTTACAACTCTGATCGTAATAAAATAATCGAAAACTTATGGACAAAAATAAAACATGTATTGATTATTTACAACAATTAATTATTGATAATTATAGCAAACGTTGGCATGAAATTATTACAACAATTATACAACGCAACAAGATTCGCTACTTAAACATAATTTCTGGTAATTTTATTGCTTGGAATTGATTAGGTCGGGTTGATTCGAGCGATTACACTTCAGCCTACTAATTGGTGTTCCATCGTCATCAATTGATGTTACCATGAGTTCATTAAACCCAATTCAACACGAACCCAACCCAATCTACATGTTTGATAATGAGTAGGAATTTATATTCAAGTCATCAATGCATTTTCTTAGAATTGATTAGAATAGATTAGAACCCAACCCAACTCAATTTTAAATAAAATTTGAGTTGAAGCAAATTAAAGAAATTAAGTAAAAATGTTGATCACTTTGCATTTATTGCAAGAATAACGTAATGAATGTTGTCGATATCAAACATGAATGACAAAACAATATCAATATTAAATTAAAGCTCAAATTCATCGACAAAGAACGAATGGAAAACATTTGAATTTAATGTGTGGTCGAATTAATATTCCTATGACATGAAGCATAGCCGGAAATCTTATACCAAATATGTAAATATGAAATAAAAGAAACGAAAACACAGCAAATGATGTCATTAGTAATTAAGTGTTAACATCCACGACAATGTAAATCTCGAACGCGGAAAATGTCGACAATGTGCCGTCGCACGTAATTTTTTATGGTTTTAATGGTGGCAATTATTATAAAATAACTGTCTTCCATATATTCTCAAAGTAATGCATGAGACCGGGAGCGACATGTTGACGGTCGAAGCAGGGGTAGGCGTTGAGGTATAAGTTGTCAAAAAGAGATGGAACGGAGCAAAGTTTGGTAAGGATAGCAATAGAGGAAATAAGAAGCAAGGACGATAGGAGAAGGGAAATATCTAAGTGGGAAGAAGGAAGGAGAAAGCAGCTGGAAAAGGCAGGAATATCAGAGGAAGAAGTAGAAAGGAGAAATAATAGATAGATGGAGGCAAGAAAGAGCGGGCAAAATAAGGCAAAATATAGCACAAAATACAAAGAAATAAAAGTGGATGCTGGAGAACCAAGATATTTGAGGGAACGCAGGACGCCCGACGAAGAGAGAATTATGGCGAGGGGCAGGTGTGGAAACGAGGAAAAGGCGAACAAGTACTGGATGAATGAGAAGTACAGGAAATGCGAATTCTGTGTGGAAGGCGAAGATAAATGGCAGCACTGGATGAGAGGGTGTAAAGAAGTGAAGATGGTGGAAGAGGAGAAGAGGAATGGAGGAGATTGGAGAAGAAGCATTGAGGAGAACGGAGAGGGGTGAGATTCTTGGCAAAGCTAACGGAATTGAAGGAGAACAGGAGCGGATGGTGAGGGAAATGCAGGCATGAGACGGCACAAAGGAAGAGATGAGAAGGGAGGAGGAAGAGCCGGGCGAAGAAAGTGGTAGGCCGGAGAGAAATAACATGTATACTAGGTATTAAACATGATGTATGGAAAATAGTTATGCCAATAAAGTTTTTTTTATTCTCATCCTCTTGGATCTTACCGGCAACAAATTCGTAACAGCCTTTTGAGCGGTTTCGCGTATGTACGGCGGGGTACACGTAAATTCAGCGTTTTCTGCCTCCATTTTGCACACAAATTACAGAAATTATGACGGCTATTAGATTATTTTGAAATTTAATACAAAGTGTCAATATCAATGAACCCAACCTACGCAAAAGTTCCTAGCCTAGTACGAAAACGTGAACAGGCGAAATTTTAAGAATTACTAAAGCAAAGTAGATAAAATAGTATAGTACACTCGTTTAGTAAGGCAATATTATCGCACTCGTTCTATTGGGGCACTCCTCGCAAACTCGTCGTGCCCCAAACCACTCGTACGACAATCCTTTGCTTACTAAACTTGTATAATAATATACTATTTTACAACTCCTCTCCGGTTATATACAAACGGATGATTGATTTATGACTTGTTTTTATATAATTGCAATTTTATGTAATTTCAATGTAAATGTTAATGATTGTTTTTCACTTTATTCTTCACTTTCGAGTGTTCGTTTCCACATAAGTCGTTAAACCATTTCGTCATAAGTGCCCGATGTTTTTTGGCCTATCGCCATGTTTTTACTTAAAGGTTGTTGCAAGTCATGACAAAAATGTCAAAAATTGAAAATACGAGAATTTTTATAAATTAAAAATTATAAAACACGACGATCATATCAAAATATTGAAGTGGTCATATTTATGAAACAATGTTAAAATTGCCCGAAAAAGGGAGAAACCATTAGGAGGTGAAAATCAAAAATTGTCAAAATAATAAAATTACCTACAATTAAAAATTTTAATGCCCAAAATCGTGGATAATACAAAAAATAAATTCATAAATTGCAGCCTATTAATTAGACGGTGGTATTAAAAAATTGTGGTTCTGGATTGACTGGGTATAATTATTTTATGGCAACTCTACACTCTACGCTTCCTCACAATTTCAAAATATTGTGAGGAAGTCAACGGTTGTTTACGAGTTTCGTAGAGTTGAGTAGAGTACAACTATAATTGAGTATCGTTTAAATACTTCAATACAATGTCATTATTTTCATCTTTCGAAAATTATTTCCATTAAGTACATAGAATTATGAATACGATGCACGATGTGTTTAATTGTCATAAATTAATTGGAACATAATTATTTTTTTTTTAATCCCGTATTTTTTTATCAGTGAAAATAGCTCTGACTATAAAAAATGTATAAAAAAATTACTACATATATCAATGTTAATCATGACACGAACTTTAAATTAAAAGGGGTGAATTTGGATTCTTGGACAATCGTTTCGCTCTTACTAGGAGCTCGTTAGCAAGAAGTGCAATACTCCTACAACAAACGCAGTTGTTAAATTAATTGCTGTTGAGAAATTTGCCAAGAACTCACCGTTAGCGTAGCTCGTCAGCAATTAATCAACCTACACGAGATATTTTAACACCAGAACCGAATTTTAATTAACATCATGATTGACATGACTGAACTTGTTACCTCTTAACGACATTATAATTCACTTTTCGCACCCACGTGAATTATCATAAAATGCGAAAACTTACGTCACCGATAGGCAAAACCTTATCGGACGTCCTTGCGCTGAAAACACCGCTTCCGGTCCGCGAAAGCACGCGACGATCGATCGAACAAGTTTTAATTAAACGCCTCTTTAAAAACGACCGATAAATTCCTTAGCGCCGGCTATTTTGCAGCGCCCTCGAAATGCAAATTCGATAACGATAAATTCCAGTTATCGCGCGGCCAACTTTTAGCCCCCTCCCCTCCGCGCCGCTAACGAAATCGCGAAATGCACCGGTAAAGTAATCGCCGCCCGATGCGATTCTCCGGCCGCAACCACTACGACGTATCAGTTAATAACTAACGGATTAGTTCGGAATTTAAATTGAATGTCCGTCGGCATGCGACGTTTCGTTAAATCAATAATATTTAGTTCGGCGGTTGGAATTGGGACCACTTGTGCGGCGGAACAATGCGATTGAATTTGGATTCGGATTTGCAAATTGGCCGGGAAACAATCGGGTAATTAATGCAAACTAACTCTAGAATGGAATGAGTAATGGGGGCGAGATTAAATCGCATGTGTGATCCCCCTATGGTGTCTTTTAAATAACGGCCATATGGGCCATATTGTACTACTTTAAAACTTTCAAAAAATCTTTTACTTTTATTGATGTAAGATTTTTATTATTTTATATCAAAGTTGAATAACGTGAAACTAAACTGAACTAAACAATCTTCAAACAAACTAAATCAGACAAAATAAACCTTAGTTGCAAAAATAAATAAACTTCGCAAATTTTAATTTAGTCGATAAAGCACAGGAATTCACATTGCGACTAGATTGATCGACGCAGGTTTCCGGGAAAACCGGACCGCTCGCTGAAAGCGTTGCGTAACAGGTCTGCACGCCGCGCGCCCCAGACGGAACCCATGCGGCGAGTCCCAAAAACAGGCATCCAGTCACAACGACGTGGTGCACGGCGCGGCCAAGGTCAGGCGAGAATCTGCGACGATTTTCCACCGCATTAATCACGTTCGTATGGGCGCATACCGACCGCGACCCGAACAAAAACATAGGGAGCGCAAGGTGGAACAGGTTGGTTATTTCATGTCGGTCTGGTTAGAGAGAGGCGGGCGTTTTTTTTTTTTTATTTTAGTTCGGTTTAGTTTTCATCGTCCTTACCTGGAAAGGCTTGAGCTGCTTGTAATCCGTGAAGGCGAGTTCTCGATCCAGCAAAAACTCAACGGGTTGCGCTTGCGATGGCGTATCTACGGTGGATACCAGAGCCGAAAACGTCTGAAAAAAAAACGAATTGGTTACATGCCGCGATTATATCTACGTTAAAAGTCACAAGCGTAGTATAAATTACAGATGAATAGCATAAACCGACTAGTATCTACTACACGAAGTAGATGTTGAATTATTAAGCGCGGAACAAATTAGGTTATACACGTAATTAATTAATTCATACGAAATTATTATACAAAATATCAAAATAATACAATTTATGAACAACAAAACTTAATCTGATTTTAATGAATCCATTTATTTATTAATAATAACAATAGTTTAGATTTGAGAAGACGTGCTAAGTTTCATTTGTATTTCGTTTTTAAGTAATTACGTTAAGAAGTCTAATCACAACTACATCAAACTGGATTCAAAGTTTTAATTATAACAACGAATATAAATTGCAAACAACAATATTGTAATTTTTATAATATTTCATGTCAAAGTTGCTAACAATTTTTATAGACTCTGACAATAGAAATTATCCTTATTATTATAATAATGACAATATAGTAATTTTTATAATATTTCATGTCAAAGTTGCTAACAAGTTTTATATACTCTGACAATAGAAATTATCCTTATTATTATAATAATGGTATTATTATGTCACTCCGTAACAAACCAAAGCAATCAAGGTTATAACCCATTTGGTCGGGGGATTGGGTTGGGTTCACTTGCGTTCGAGTTGGGTTGGCCACGATTTTCGAATTGTAGTTCGTTTTTAACTAATTACTTTGACATATTACAAAGTAATTAGTTAAAAACCAACCCGAACGCAAGTGAACCCAACCCAACCAAATCAATCAAGGTTTTAACCCATGTGGTCGGGGGTTGGGTTGGGTTCACTTGCGTTCACAATTCGAAAATTGTGGCCAACGCAAGTGAACCCAACCCAACCCCCGGCCAAATGGGCCTGGGGTTGGGTTGGGTTCACTTGCGTTCGGGTTGGGTTGGCCACGATTTTCGATAGTCAATTTACGGCAATAAAAATAGATTACATTCATAAACAACCCATTCGGTCGGGGGGTTGGGTTGGATTCACTTGCGTTCGGGTTGGGTTGGCCACGCTTTACGAACTACAATTCGAAAATCGTGGCCAAGCCAACCCGAACGCAAGTGAACCCAACCCAACCCCCCCGACCAAATGGGTTATTTATGAATGTAATCTATTTCTTGTCGTAAATTGACTATCGAGGACATTTACTTAAACTTTCTTTTGTATTAATTTATTTGATTTTTCATAATATAACTGTAAACTCACAATCATCTTCTTGACACCTGTTTTTAATCACAGCAATGGTATAAGTCTTTAACACATTACATTGCATCTGTGTCCTTGCAACCTTTTTACAATTTTCCTCATTAATTTCTTAGTGATAATATCCTAACGCAATGAAAAACATTTGACAACATTTGCAACGAAAGAAAAAAACAAGGATTCAAAGTAAAAGAACTGGGTACATGATCCAAGTACAATAACGATCAGATTTAGAAAAAATAAGGGCAAAAATAATCAAAGCACTTATCGAGGACGAAAACAGTTCCAATCATAATTAGAAGACACAGACTGCAATTCATGAACAATAGCATTTGTAGATAAGTCAATACAGACAAAGAAATGTTCTTAATTTTCAGCTAAGGCCATCTTAAAAGTTGCTTCGAGATTTGACTAAATTTACGTTTCAGTTGTCGACAAACTGGAATTGGGTTGATGTTGCAAAAGGACAAAGAAAACATCACAGCAGAATGAAGTTCATAAAGAATTAGAAAATAAATTTGAAGCATCACAATTTGTATGCGTACTCCGTTGGGTTGGGTGGGAGGTGCAATCCAGAAATCTCAGTTGGTTTGGTAGAAGAGTATTAAAATATCACAGCACTTTGTATAATTTAAATATAAACTTTGCACATTAATTAAGAACAAGCTTTCGTTGAAGTAAAATAAATATAGTTGCTTGCATTGACATGCACAAAATTTATTATAGGATGTCAATATTTCTTAAATCCATTGTACATTTTATCAATATCTTTTCACTAAAAGTCCAAAAAATATGCTATGAGATTGGGTCAATTATTCGCATCGTCATACAATCATCATACATAAAATTACAATTACAATATATGATAATAAATTCGCCCATACGACTTTTTAGATTGAAAATCTTCGCATCCACTAATAAGATAGGCAAGGCAAATTTTATCCATATTACACAAAATGCTCTAGATTATTAATAATAAAAAAATAAATGATTGTATATTTAGTTAATAATAATAATAATATATTCACTTTGCAAAAGAACCAATATATCATTTTCAGTATAAAGGGTGAGATAAAACGCAATCTTTTAAGATGGACCCGAAACACACTTATTCCAAAACTAATTTTAGATAATTTTAATGGATATGAAAGTGCGGCAAAAATTAAACTTTTATCTCGATATAATTAGTCCAACGTGTTTCTAATTTTCAGTTTCAGACTACGTATTCAATCGGTGTTGGTTGGTTTCTGTTGATTGCAGTTACGACTCTGGATTATTTCTTACTATCTGCTGGCAACTTGACGAATTTTACAGGCGACCCTTGACTTCCTCACAATATTTTGAAACAAGTTTTATGTTATATTTGTAAAGTTACCACTCTTTCTGTTTTTCTGTATAAAAGTACAGTTAATACATACAATTTGTACTAGTCCAGCAAAACTTTTAGATGTTGTTCCCATATTTCTATTTAACCTTTAAAATCGTGCATCTCTGTATGTATCTAAAGTCGCGACAATAGTAGACAGCAACATCGTATCGCTTTTTTTTTAAATACGTCAAAATTTTGAGAAATTGCCTTTGTCCGTTCGAAAACAGTTCAATGTTCATAATAAAACGAGTATGTAACTATACTATGGAATACTTCTCGTTGCTATGGACGAAGCAATACATTTTTGAACAGCGCTGTATCTATGTCGTTCCATCGCGTACATTCAACTTTGGTAGTTGGATAAACGTCGACGGAATTTCCAAAAGCAATTTTCCGCAAGTAAAAAAAATATGATAGGCGATATGCAGTCATATCCATCGTTCATATGAACAATGAAATGATCTGTTGAAATCCATTTTGTTAGTTTTATATTTTATGTGTCCTATATTTTCTTTTGTATTTGTTTGGTGTTTCAAAAATTTTATCAGAGATTCGTCGAATTTTTTTCTTTGGCGACATTTCTGTAGTGTATCAAAAATATAGCACTATTGCTGTAAGTGGAGGTTCATTCATTGAGTTCCTCCAAAAAATTGGAAACATTTTCGAATCTAACCAATACAACAAACAATGTAATATAGGAGCACCGTACCTGCATCGATAATATAGATTCCCCAACCCAACGCATGTCGATAGTAGAGACCTGTAACCCAATTGATGCATTCAGAGTCCGTTTATATGTTTGGTAATCTTTGTAACTTGTATGTGATTGGCTGGGTTCTAAATCGATTCCGTTTAATGTAGGTGAGAACCAACGTTCAAATATCTATTTTTGTCTTAAAAGGGTATTTTTGATATGGTTTGTGGTAAAATACATGCGCTTGCTATCAAAGAAACACCACCGCTCACGGGGCCAGCTTTCATCAGATTACTTTTTCGAACAGTATACGTCCCAAACCCAACCAAATTAAGAATAGCATTACGAGCATAGCATAGCATAACATAAATAACTACAGTAGAGTCGCGATGTAGTGAACACTCGTTCGAGTGAACTACCTCATATAGTGAACACCTAAATTTTATAATTGTGTCGCGATATAGTGAACAAGGGTACACCCCGATGCAGTGAACTATGGTATTTGCGTTGTTTCTTTGAGGAATTCCCCGAAATACGTGGTTTCTATCTCCGTCTAAGTAGTGCTCATGCATCCCAGTTCAGTGGTAAATCTCGGCATACACACTGTTAATTTTTTCTCCAATCACGATGCCATACAAACGGAAACGTTTAAATTTGAAAAAAAAAGCTGAACTGCTAGAATGTTTGCGTAAAGGTGAATGTGTAACAGGGTTTGCTAAAATATATGAAATAACAAAGTCTACTGTATGCGCAATAAAGAAGAAGAAGAAAGCGCCGATTTTGAAGAAAGTTACACAAACTTTAAAGGACATCTAAATACCCTAGAATGGAAAAGCTTTATATAAATTTTTCTTAATCTAAGAAAAAGAAATGTCCCTGTTAGTGGATTAATGCTGCAAGAAAAGGCTAAGATTCTGCAGAAATCAATTGACGAGACTTCATCATTTAATGCTAGCAATGGTTGGCTAAACAGATTCAAAAAACGTTATGATATAAGACTTCTACAGAGTGGAGAAAAGCTGTCTTCTCAACCTGTGTTGGTGGATCCGTTTAAAGAAAAGCTAAAACAGAAGATTGACGAGTTGTATTTGACACCAGATCAAATTTATAACGCAGCCAAACAGGTCTTTATTGGAAACTGTTACCTAGTAAGACATATGTTTCAAATTCTGAGAAAACTGCACCTGGTAGAAAAACTTCTAAACAAAGAATTACATTTTTGGCCTGTACAAATAAATGCAACAGGAAATCATCAACTGAAGGCAGTCATAGGAAAGTCTAAAAAACGAAATTTCAATTGTCCTGTTCACTGCAGACATTCTTGAACAGCATGGATGACAATGCAGATTTTTAGAGAATGGTTTCATGAGATGTTTATTCCAGAAGTAAGTACATACTGTATTAGACATAGCGCACCCGACGATGACAGTAAAATTTTTAGGTAAAAAGATTTCTCCACATTAGCAACCTATCAATCAAAGCGTTGTTGTTGTTAGATAACGCACCCAGTCATCCACCGGAAGAGGAGGTAAAAAGTTCTAATGGATCTATTTCTGCACTGTATATACTACCAAACGTAACACCTTTAATCCAGCCGATGGATCAAAATCTTATTAGAATCATGAAGCTTTTCTACCGTAAAAATACTGACACAATTGTTAGCAAAAGATTCTTCTGGTGATCTTAGTGCATTGGTGCAAACGTACACTTTGAGGGACGCAGTTTCAAATTTAGCTAGGGCCTGGAATTCGTTAAAGCCATCTGTTATTCGCGACTCTACTGTATTACGATATTTAATCCTACACCGTTTTCGATTTTGCGGACCGCGAAGCTTAATTCGTACCTCTCGGTAATCCGGTAAGTCCGGTCCGCTGCGGGATTTGCTCCGTTCCCCGTGGAACAATAAAACTCAGCGGAGAAGTACCATAAAACAGCCATAAAGGACACACAATCTGCACGTAAAACCTCGCCCATAAATTGAACCGTGGGCATTTAAAAGCGGTTTTGGAACGAGCCTGTAAAAATGCATCGTTTCCCCCATTTAAGTCGGCAAGCGACTCGCCTCTAGACCAACGGCGGGCAAAAGTAAAAACGCATCTAGCTGGCAAAACGGCGATTCCGAGAACGCGGATCCTTGAACTTGACAAATTTACGATCCGCCTTGTGTGTTAATTAAGTGCTCGCCGTGTATTGTTAATATTGCGAAACGCCGAACACAATGGCACAATACGTGAGAACGAGCTCCGTTCGTTTAAATTGTAACGTTGACAAGGTCGCTGTAGTTCGCGCTGCGTATGATGTATTTCTCCTTACGTATTCAAATTCCGAATGCGAATGTGCAGTTGTGCATAATAATGATGTGTGTTGCATATGGAGTGCGCGACTTGTTATTGTTGTTCATGCTCGTGATGGCTGTGTACTATATTTATTTAGCCATGTAAATGAACAATAAGAATATGAAACGTTATTAAGGTCCTATGTTATTATAGAGAGAAACGTAACCATAATTGCCATCGCATTTTCCAATAATATAAAGGCAGTTATTTGCTTTTTTTTTTAGTTTGAAATATGACACAGTTCATAACATCCTTAATTAAACCAAGAAAACAAAAAGATTCCTTGTTGGTTTTCAAACCATTATTAATCTTTTTCATATATTCACAGAAAATTCTCCGATTTCACAATTTTATAAAAATTGTCCAAAGTTCTGTTGATATTCCACACATTGCCCTAGAATGCCCACAACCCACCCTCCTCAATCACACCTGCCTTCCTCTACATTCAAATCTTTTTCCGTCAATCGAGAATCTAGGGTTAATCGAAAATGTACATTTTTATAATATTCCATGCTCATAGGTGATGTGAATCTTGATGTTGATATTTTATAGGTGTAATGGTCTAGATGGTAGGCTAGCAGTAGTAGTAAGTTGCAGGATCAAAATATTTGCGTTTTTTGTATAATAATTGGGTTCAACTCATTGGATGGTGATGGCGTTGAGCGCGTGTGACGTTGTGCTCTAATAGAAGTGCAGTGTGGCTCGAAAGTATATAAACCACAATGGACGTTGAACTTAAAAACTGCGGCGGAAGCTATTACAGGGAGAAGACCCTACGAGAGGACGAAGACGATCTATTTAATAATTAAATAAGAGTACATACACATGACCGAAACAAGAAAATAATTTCATAAACTTAATATTTATCATGTACGCTGCTATTCGCCTTTGCTGTCCTCTTCTCTGCAGATAGTCCTCTTATCAAATTCAACATTCATCGTGGTTTATATACATCAGAGCGACTGTTCACTTCTATTTAAAGCGCGTCCAATGCCGTAACGTCAACTGCGATCAACGTGCCCAACGCTACTTCATCATACTTAGAGGATTATTAAATGTCTCTACCTCTGAGTCATAACATAAACATTTTTAATCTTTTTGTTTGTTTACCCTTTGTACTTGTTTTCTTTAAATTGTTAGCATCTTTATTTCCCAATTTTATTTTGACTTCAACAACTAAATAAAAAAACTTGCAACTATGTGTAAAAATAGAGGGTAAAAGTAGTCGCAGTTGCAGTGGTAACAACCTTAACCTGAAAAGTTAATTTTGGAGATTGTCCCCAATAAGTAGGTTGAGTTGAGTCTGGTTGGGTTGGTAATGTACCTTCAATCTCGGTCAACTAACTACAATGGGGTCGACGTATTTGTTTTAACAATTGGCTAAAATAGATGGTCACTAGACTAGACACTAGACACGCCATCGTGTGAGCTCAACTTCACTTTCTACGTTCATGACAGCTCATAACAAATTTAAAGTCTTTCGATATGCCCATAAAGAAACCAAAAATTATATGAAAATATCATAATTACTTCATCAACTATACTTTGTTACAAACATACCCTCCAGGAAGGTTAGACAACTGATTTTCAAATTGATAGAGCAGTGAACTTAAAAAGCACACCTTTGATTAACGCAATAGAACAAATTGATTTGCGACCTTGCACTTAACACAACAATTGGATATTTCACGCTTTTTCTATAATCGTTTTAAATCGAAGTTTATTGAAAATTATTATAAATCATTTACATTTAACTACTTCGTTTCAACACCCACAGTTATATCTCGGTCCACGTTGAAGCACGATGTATTTTAAAATCGACAGATCTGTGTAATTTTCTAATAACAAAATTATATATAAAATTATTTTCATATCATTTTTATGTTAGTTTTAAATAAGACTTAATTTGGTTTTTATCTTTGTTAATTATATAGTAGTATGCAATCATTTTTTATTTCATTGGAAGTGGGAAAATGAAAAAAAAAATCATGAATGGACGCAAGGCTTTAAGGGCCGGTGGGGTGTTCGACAGTCAAACACATACTATGAGACGTGAGCGAATAGGCTACAAAACGAATACGGTTCAAAAACATAAGCAGAATCGATTCTTTTACCAACACAACCCAACCCAATTCAACTCAACCCAACCCAACCCAGCCCAGCCCACCTCAACCCAACCCAACTCAACTCAACCCACCCCACTTCAACACAACTCAACCCAGCCCAATACAACCCTACCCAACCCAACCGAACATTAATGTACCACAGAAACCTAATTGCAAAATCAAGAAAAAAGAAAGGAATTAATCAATGGAACTTTAGTTTTTTATTTCCTTTTGGTCTTTGTGATAAAAGATGTTGGATTGTTTTCTTGCGTTTAGTCAATTAGGTCGACTTATTTCTGTTTATATTATTTTTTGCTCTTAACACAAGCGAACAAGTTCTTCATTTGATACAACTCTCAAAGAAAAATAAATAGCAAACACAAGCAAACATCAAAAAACACAGATTGATGAAAGAGCCAGCACTTGTACTTTAACAACAATATACTCAACCACCACCAAATAATTGTAAACCATGGTGCTATTAACAATTATGGTAAAGGAATAATAGGGACGAAAAATCAGCGAAAAGATCTGATACTATTAATAAAAGAATTTCAAAACCAGTGTAAATAAATTACAAATCATTGAAAGCCAAAAAGAAGTGTAAGCATTAAAGCATGACAATTGAGAAATTACGAAGCAAATCAAACCACTGTGTGACAAAATTGTTAAAGAAGAAAATTATCATCACAGGGTTATGAACTACAGGAGAAGATACTAATGAGCTGAAGATACACATTAAAGGAAATATTAATAAAGACTGGATCGCAAAATTGGACAGGTCGAAAGATCCAAGAGATTGAACAGTTTCAAGATCCAAAGTTTAACTAGAAAACATACAAGAAAAGGAAAAAATAATGAAACACGAAGAAATTAAGGGAAGTAAGAAATTAAAGAGTATACATAAATGAAGACTTGACTAATGAGGAAAGAGACCAAAACATGGAAGTAAGAAAACTAGCAAGAGGGCAAGAACAACAATAATAATCAAGTGTAAAATACCAGAAATAACACACGTATCCAAAAAAAAATGAATCACAAACATCACAAGGATCTAAAGACTACTCACACACCAGGATATCGCTATTTATATTTATATATATATATATATAGCGATATATATAAATGAATATAAGAAATGAACAAAAGGACACGAAAGAAATAATAATGAAAGTTGGTACTTGCAATATAAGAAGTAAGTAAGTAGTAGTGTGCGAAACCAAGGAAAAAGGGCAAGAAATCAAAGTACGTACTATTGTACAGTAGAGGCAAGAAGAGCCAAAGAAGAACTAGGTTGGGTTGGGTTGGGTTGGGTTGAGATGTAAATCACCTTGAAGATGGGGATATTTGTATAAACAAATTCTAAAAGTTGAAATAAATTTAAAAAACCAATAAAGGTATAGATGAAAAATCAAGCAGTAATGATGTGGGGCAGCCAAAACCCATATAAAACCATAATTAAAATAAAAATGAACTTCTTAATCATTTTTGACCCCCTCCCAAACAAACCTTGCCTCAAGTACAAGACCTATCAACCCAACTCCTCATCAGGACATATCCCACTTCTGATTTTTTAGATTATAAGTGGGAAATCTTTTTCATTTGTTGTTGATGAGTTTGTATGTTTTGCAATAAATAATATTGCAAGGAACGCCCATAATTAATAAAAATTAAAATTCTTACTTTGTTATACGGCCACCTCAACCTCATGTTGATAATACCCAATCCATTTACTTCAGAGACTTCGATTTTATGACAAGTACGCACGATTTTCGAACCTGAGATAACCCAACCCACATTATTAAACAGGGCGATATCGATTAATAGAAAATCCTAGAATTAATGCCAATAATATAGAATCCTTGAACCCAACCAATATCGATAAAGTGCCCCAGCCCAATCTACGTCTATGTTCCAACACAGGCCATGTCCATAAAACAAAAACGAAGTAATATAATTGATGATTTTTGTTGGAATTAATTATTAGAATCTGTCTGATATTATCGTTGCATATAAAACAATAACAAGATCGTCGAACCCAACATCGAAAAAAAAGACTCCCAACATCCAATGCACAAAACACATCACGCAACTAATGTAGTTCAAAATACTCCTGTGTCGATATTATAGAACAAGGATGATGTCTGATTTTGTGGGCTGGGATCTGTTTGCCATGAACTTTGAATATAAAGTAATAAAATGGTGCCCAACCATGTAATATAGAATCTTGGAACTGTTATCGGTAATATACTCATCCTCTAACTTATCCATGTCGATAAAACAGGGTCCCAATCCACTCAATGCCCAAATAGAAACAAGCAATTCAAAATATTTGAATTTCTGTTTCATAGATTCCTAGGTAATAGTCTAGCTCAATTAAAAAAGGGTCCCCAAGTTAAGCAACACAAAAAAATCGTCTATCGCAACTCATGTTGATATAACAAAACCACAATCCAGCTCATGCCGATAATACAGCACTGTCGATAATACAGGATCGTTCACCCCATTTAATCATCGACTTTTTCAGCGAATTTTCATATTCATGAGAATTTTCACCCAGACCAACATGTGTAGCATATGAAGAACTTTAAATATTTTCAATGGATTTTAATTTAAGTATTAATTATAGGAATCTTATATAAATCTTAAAAAATGCATATTTGATGAAATAAATGTTGTCCAGGTAGATTAACAAATATTTTTTTCATGCAACGTATTTTTTTGACTCCCTTTCGAATTTTTAACAAAAGTTACAACGTAGCGCACTGATTATTTATCCATATACCTTCGACATTGGATACGTTTTCTGTTTTCGACGAATTCGTTCGAAACAACTGGCGCGCAAACAATAAATTAATTAAAAATGAGAGAGAATTTTTTAAAATATTTAAATTTAAATTATGAATATAAATGGGTCGCATTCACGTTGATTAAAAATGAATATTTCAAAAGCGAAAATGTTATACAAACGAACAAGTTTATTTTAAATATTCGCACATAGATAAATATTCTATTACAATTGAAATAAATGCTGTCTGAATAGAATTTTTTAAAACTTGTATAAAATTAGTTTGTCGTTTATTTCGTCTTCAGTTACGTCACGATTTGATCCAGCCCAATTAATTAATTTTCTTGCGGCCAATAATATTTTCGCGACTTAGTCTCCCCAACATCTGTGTTATTGCCATCTTGCGCCGAGCGATTTCTATCAAGCTGTTTCGATTATAGTTCACGAATTGATAGAATAATATGATATAATGGAAAATTCTCCTTCACATCGAACTTTCTCGACATTGTGAAAAGGAAAGAGTGGTTCCATCCCGGAAGATAAAATAACAAACCCAACCCAACCCAATAATATATGAGGAAGGTATTCAGTAAAAGATTGCACGAAAGCACGCAGTGGAAATGCAAAAAAACGAGCAGGTGAGTATAAGGGAGAAGAAGCATCAGCTAAAGAGATTAATAATACGACCACAAGGAAACATAATGAAGCAAACCAGAAGTAAAAGGACACAGAACATAACCACGCCTGAACATAAAACAAAGTTTTTAAAAATCTTCTTGGTAACTAGCGAAGGAAAATAAAATGGAAAAGGAGATCTAAATAGGCTATAAAACTTGAGGTAACATGAAAGCTCATGTTCAAAAACTGCAATGAAAAGACAAAATAAGAATCAAAGTTTGTTTTATTTTTGTTGGCTCCCCTGTAATTAATGTACATCGTATTTCTGTGTATTCACATTTTTCTATTTCCTTAATTAATTAAATTTTTTCGTCCCTTTTATTCCAATGAGTTTAATTTCGTCATGGTTACTTAAGTGTTGTTTTATTTTTATTTACTTTACTTTAATATGTGTATATTTTCGTTACTCATTATCCGTTATGTTGCACTTTTGTCAAAATGCAGATCTCTTTTCACCGAATCAAAAACATGAAAATTAAGTTGACATTTTATTGACTTTTTTATTGAACTGTGATGTTTGATTCACTCAAGCTTCCAACAGTCGTTGTAGCACTGTCCTCTGGACACATCCATGGATACTGCCAATCATTATGACAGGACACTTTTAATTATAGGCTTGTTGATCACTGGTCTAGATCACCAGTGTCAGGGCAAAATGTCGAAAATTCGAAATTTACATAAATTATTGTATAGAACGATATTTTAAAGAATTTGATTGCATAGAGGCAACATTTATTTGAAATAAAGTTAATTCATATTTAATTAGTTAATGTTTGCATTCGAACCTGTTTTCCCTCGTCAGATAGTTTTTTGTCTGCTAATTTCGACACCTCTTTAATAATAAGAAAAAATTAAGATAATGCTGCAGGTGGAGTTGACCTAGAAAGGATGGCCAACGCCTGAACAGCTAGTGATATAAGAAAATAGGGCAAAAGGATGGCAGTGGAAGCAGGTAGAAGAATTCAAGCGACGAGGCGGGGGGGGGGGGGGGGGGGGTAAATGAAGAAAAATGAAGCTAGGAGGAGTCACATTAAGATGGGTAGAAATATAATAAGATTGTATGAAAAGGCAGAGATAAGAGTGACGGAGGCAGAAAAGTTGAAAAAATAAAGGAAAGAAAAGTCGAAGAGGGTTCATGGGTATAGTGTGGAAGAAAACATGAACATCTGCGAGCAGGAAGAGATATGAAGATAGAGATTCAGGTACAGCAGTGAGGAAAAACGGAACAAACATTGGATGGATGAAGGGCACACAGGATGAAATAGTGAGAGTATGTAAGTTTTCAACTGGAATGAGAGAAAGAGGGATAAAATTGGAGGGAATATAAGAGTTAGGTGGGTGACGGGGATGGAGAATGCGCGAAGGAAAATTTTCAAATTGCATCGTTGCATTTGCCAAAAAATTTGTGCAGTCATAAGTTTTGGTCGCCATGAAAAATTTGCGACAGTTTTGATTCAAAAATTCAAGCCAACCGAATCCAATTCCAATTTATTTCATTTATCTTTTTATCTACCACATTGAAGTCCCAGTTGTCTCGAATATAACATTTCACAAATTATTTTTCTAATCTTGTAGAGCTGTGGTCAATCATTCAAAAGTACATTTCAGGCTGCTGTATTTCAATTCTTGCTTTTCTCGATAATGTTACTTTACTCCTTTTCTTTTTCTTATTTGCCAGATCTTCTTAGCAATCAGACTTTTAAATATTTGGGTTGGGTTGGTTTGAATTGGGTAGGGTTGATTTGGATTGGATTTTTGCTGGTGTAAGGCCAGGTTGTATTCCATCTGGTCAGCGTATTATTTTCCGATGACGTGGAATGTTTTACATCGGCAGATACTTTTGTACAATATCAATTGCTGATTAAATTTTGTTGATCAATATCACATAGGTTTCCATAAAAGACACGATTTCATTACAGGGTCACCAAGTGCTCCTTGAATTAATTTGAATATGAATATAATATAGATATCGGTGTTATATTCATTTTTAAATCACCTGTCATCTTAAATATAATAAACTGTCGAGCGTCATGGTCTACAACCATATTGATGATCTCTCATTAACCTTCCAATAAATGAAATATTTATAAACCCAGCTGTTGGATTGTGTTGTATTCAGCAAACGATACTTCATTGATTCGACATATTTTTATTTGATTGAATCAACGAACGTTGTTGAGCAAAAATTGAAGCCCACACCCAAGCTGATTTATCCCAATGCAAAAGTAACTGAACACTTGTGATAATTGGGTATTACCACCAATGTCTATCTTCCATGTCTAAAGCCACATTGATGCGTTTAAATACAAGTCCAATGAACTTGAAATAATACTTTTCAATTACCTTAGTTTCCTCGCATTATAACAAACTAGAATTTCATTCCACTTTTTTCCTTATTTATCATTTCCCATTATTATTTTTCGTTTAAAACCAAATTCAAAACGTACCAACCCAACCCAACTTTAAGTCAATATAACTTCTTTAAGGGAATTTGTTTTGCACTCATATCAACTTTTACAAACTTTTATATAATGATCTTCCACCTTTGGTAATTCACCAACATTTAAGCATTTATTTATTTTGTAATAATAATTAAAAACAAAAAATTGCAGTCGAAAACTGTTAAGATTAAAACATTTTTGATAACACTGGTGCATTAAATGTACGGGACATTACAGATTGCATCTCCGACAGTAATACAGTTGGGATTCTCGAACGGCCGTTTTGTCCTTATTCTGAGCTCTTTAACGAATTTGCCAAAAGTTTGTAGAAGTAATGTATGTTATTGAAAAATTTTAGACAACTCATTACTTACGAAGCTTGGCGGTAACTTTGCCATAAATCAGACGATGTAGTTTACAATTAAAATATTTTTTCATCTAATCTGTTGAGTAATAAGTTGAACAAAGCAAGCTTGAGCAAACAAAACAAAAAATATATATATATTGTGGTACCGATAATTAAAGTTATTATTAGAGGGATGTTTACGTTTGACATCATTCATATCTTTGATAAATAATTTATTGTTAATTTTAACTTCCTCTGTTCCCTACTTTGAGATTTCGTTTCGGATGGCCATAATTCAAAACATCCACTTTATTTATTATTACTAACAATTAATTTCACACATCAACTTTCCAATTGTTCAGTTCAGATGCTATGTAAACTAAAATCGAATGGTGACTCAAATTTGGGTAGACGGACTATTATGATAACTTCGTTATTTTCCGCGTTGTGTTACAAATATAATTGCGGTTCTTTATGCGTCCACTCGCCGCAATATTATTCGACATTAAACTGACGCCCCGTAATGAATCAAATTTAATTACAAACACGTTCCGCGGCATTAAACAGCGCGTAACGATCCATCAAGCTCCGATAAACGTTATTATTAGTTTCACATTAGCAGCCGTGCATCATAAACCGCGTCTACGAAACAAAAAACGCGAAAAACGTTTCGAATCGTTGGCCGGCAACTAACTAGGTCAGTTCTAACGCAATTGTGTATTTGCCGGAGCAACGAAAATATACAGGCCTGTACGCGAATAGTACGTGCGGATATGCGGAACAGTTTACTGCCGGCGTAAATATTTACGTTCGGCGTTTAATTTAGCTCCGAAAATACAATAAAATTACTTTGGATGGAACGAAATGTTTGTTTTCGGTGGGTGGAAAACGTCGATGTTTAAAACGCGCGCCGTGTACGGCGGATTTATAAATAGGCGGAAGTGTTTTTGTGGTGGGCCGCGGAAGTATTTGCAGATCGAGACGGCGATTCCTGAAAGTCGTTAATCTGTACGCAGTTTCGACATTTTTGCGGAGGTGCTTTCATCGCGCACGTCGTCGCCAAAATAAAGGATATTTACGATGGGCTTGGTGCTTTCGTAAATGTAATTTCCTGGTGTGGGAGCTTTCCGCGAATTTCGCAATAGGATGATTCAAACAATGAGATGTGGGTTCCATATTTGATTATTTCACAAGAATAACTTTCTTAATTTTCATGTCTTCTCGTAGTTATTTCTTATTTCAGCCGAGTTGTTTTCATCAGCTCTTTCGTCATTTCTCCTAACCACCTTTTTTAGTTCTTTCATTATTATTACTTCACTATTTTCTTCTTCACTCTTTCTGTATTCCAATCGATATTGCCATTGCTTTTCAAGGAACTATTCTTTTATTTACGTTTTATTCATTTGTTTACTGGGTAATGAACTCCTTTGCGTTAATCTTACTTGGTGTTAAAGTTTTTGCTTTTATTCTTTTTCTAATTCTTCATTTTTTTTTTGTCGAATTGGATTGTGTTGGGTTAATAACATTATTACTCATCTCTGCACTAGACTTGATTTGCGTTTTCGTCGTCTTTTTGTTTTTGGCTCTAGTCTTCAATTTCCAAGTTATTAATTTATTAGAAACCCAACCAAATCAAATTTCATAACGATCTCTCATCAAATGCGATAAAATTGAGACAGAACTGAATCGAATTTATGAACTGGTGCTATGTGACACATCCAAGTCAGCTCATATTTACAAAGCTGCATGAAATTGTTTTGTCCTGCATGTAGTAGATCTGTCACAACTGGGACACCCCCTTTTTCTTGACTTGTCATTTATATTTCTTTTACTGCTAGATATTCACCATTAGTTGTACACAGCAAACGCATGAATTTATGTCGTGTAACTAAGTTTTAAAAAAATATTGTAAAATTTTTAACTGGGCGATCAAACTCGTTTTCAAATTACCAATACGTAAACTGAAAACTTTTTAAATCAATCGTTTGATGTTCGCAACGTCGTTCGAGACTCGACGCCTTTTGCATGCGACTAATAATAACCAACCTATTACCGACCCTCGCGTGTGCGATTCGTCAGCTTCGAGTAATTAGCTCGAAAATCAAATTCCTCGTGAGTCACGACTCGCATTTACCGAAAGCAAAACGGGCGCATTTATGACTCGCCGAATTATGCGCTCAACTCCGCCGCAAACTGGATGACGCGGCGTTATTATGTGAAACGCGCCGTGTTAATTAGTTCTGAATACACCTACGAGAAACTTTCTGCTTATTTAACGCGTTGTCTCGACAATGCAGCGCCCGACATGAGATACAACACGTTAACCGTAACGCGACACAGATCCGCTTACATAATGGACCGTAATGAATTGTATTAGCGTCGTTCGCTGAAAAAATTCCGGCGAGCGAGGAGCTAATTAATGGCGATTGTTATCGATCCGGCGTTGTGGATTGAATACCGCGAACGATACGGGAAACTATTTATTCTAAAAGAAAGTTGTAATTTGATGCGGCAGCGTACCATGAAAGGAAGCATTGAATGCGACGTCGTTCTGCGTTAGCCGCTGAAAGTGTTATTTTATGTTACATGTGGCGGATAAATTGGTGTTCCGTATACGGAGACGCAATGGCGGTTTCATAAATATCGGGATAGTATGCCGGTGAAACAATACGAAAAAAGATTAAAGTGAAACACGTATGAAACAAAAAAGGACATTTTAGATACTTGTTTTTTTTCTCCCTTTCACATATACACGTTATGCAATCTCTTGCCATCTGAGGTAGGGGTACAAAAAGTATTAATACAAAATCTATTAAAATTATATGAAAGACGGCGGAACAGAAATAGTAATACGACAGCAAAGCACCAATGGTCCAGTTGAGGCGATACAAAAGATGGGGTGCCGACATAATCGGTTTGGAAAAAGATAGGAAACCAAAGAAGATGATGGAAGAATAAGACGAACGATACTTAGATTGCATAAAAGCGCGAGGGGGTTATGGCGGAAGGAACGATTGACAGCAAATAGAAAGAAGCTCAAGAGAAGGATGGAGATCTTCACCATAATGTCACATGCAGGGGCACAAAAACTTATAAAATTATCTAGGTCAAGATTTCAACTTCAATCCAATCTTTCCTTCCACGACAATTTCTCCCCACCCTTCATGGAATCTTCATAACAATGTCTATCTACGTTAATACTAGTCTCCTGAGTCCTATTATTCCTGCTCGTAGCTGTTTCAACATCTTATTGGGTTTCTTGTCTTCTTCCATCCTCTACCTGTCTATACCACGACATTTATATCTTTTGTATTGCTTCCACTGTTATCTTTGGAACTGGATGTTTCCTAATTTTTTCTCATCAAGAAAACCGCAGTGATCCTAAGTTGATTGTTATTGGAGCTACTTTAGATTAAATCAGTAAATTGATTGTCGCAGATGTATTCTACCTGTTTGAATAATTATTAATAATTGGAGATTGAAGGCAGAAATAATAATAAGGTGCCCTCAGACACGTGTGGTTTTAAAATAAAAGAAGTCTAGCCAACTAAATATTTAATAATTATTTCAACGTTCATGGCGGAAGGGGGGGGGGGATTAAGAGACATTTCGTCAAAAAATCGTTGACAAACATTTGAAGTGAAAGACGGTACAACAATCTTTACTTAGTAATCGTCCTACCTTTGGGTGTAAGATCTTAGAGTTTGTGAATTTCCGTATCTCATTTTTGCTCTAGTTTCTTTGTCTATATATTTGCTTTGCACGCCTTTCTTTATCCATCCCTTGTGTATGGCCAAGCCATCTCAGCTGTGCAATTTTTAATTTTTGTTCATACACCGCCATTCTAAATTGGCAAAAAGGTGCTATGTGCATATGACGAATGGAAGAATGGAAGAATGCATTGTACACATGAAATGCAAACACAACCTAACACAGCACCACCTAACCTAGCCCAACCCAACGTAACCCAACCCAACGTAACCCAAAATATTGTTACGTTAATGCGGGCTTCGACATTAGTAGCTTATGTTCTAAGTAACTATTAAATTTCTATTTTCAAATTCTAGAAAATTGCTATATAAGTGTTTGTATATTGTCTTTGGCTCAGCCCAAAAGATTAACGTCCAATTGGTAAAGAGCAAACATTGCTAAAATACGATTCAAACCTATTCGATAAAATGTTCGAGCGTATATGGTTGGGTTGGGTTGGGTTAAGTTAGGTTGAATTGGGTTGGGATGTTTCTGAGAGAATTTTTGGTTTATTAATTTTCATGTTACGTCTCTTCTGCATCTTTTGTAAGGTTGTTAATATGGTTTGTGCCAGCTGTTCAATTTTTCAATTTCATACAATCATTTTTTTTTCAACCATTTTCAAATCTCAAATTCTCTAGTATTGGAAGGCTGCAATCCATTATTTTAACGTCAGGAGATATAATTGAAATTGGCTGTAAATTATATGATTATACGATGACTAAATAATAAAACTCAAATGTCGTTCTCGAGGAAATTAATAACAAATGATGAGCATTACGACAAATGCTAATAGTGTGAAAGTTAATTAACAAGAAATTGGTGCATTAGATTTTTCAACGAGCGATGCTTTCGGTAGGCAAGCGGAGGTAAGACTACGAAATGTTGCTAAATGATTTACAAATTTCTACAATATCATTGTTATGTTTTTACATTTTTCACATATTTTAACATTTTAATTTTATTTTCAATTAGGGTAGTTTAAAATATTTTGTTTTAGTAATAATGGCAACAGTGATACTATTTTTTTAACTTCTTGGAAATTTGCAATTTTTTTAGGTTAATATTAAATTTTGCAGCATTTCTTCATTTGTGGAGAATTGAATTTCAAAAAGCTAACACTATGCCAATTTCCTCAATTTGATAATTTTTACATTTTTAGCAATTTTCACATACTCACGCTGGCACGATTGAAGTTTTATAAGTTTTTGAATTTGGAAGTTTACTTACATTTGGACAATGCTTAGAATTGAAGAACACACGTTTGGAACTACTTTGTCATATTTAGCACATTTAAGTATATTTGATATTAGGCGATCGTTGAATATAAATTTCAGCGAATGTAATAGGTGGTGACAAACCGTTTCGCCCTTCTGAGCTCATCTGACCACCAAAGATGTAATCATGCAAACATCAGCTTGTGTGAGTGCATTAACGCCATCTAGCCGTTAATACCCTCACACCGTGCGTCGCGCTGCTATGATATTACAGAAGTTTGCATAACAGCACGAGTGGGGAGGGAGTATTGTGAATAAATTTTATTATTAT
Source organism: Geotrupes spiniger (assembly GCA_959613385.1). NCBI lineage: Eukaryota > Metazoa > Arthropoda > Insecta > Coleoptera > Geotrupidae > Geotrupes > Geotrupes spiniger. The sequence goes on from OY390737.1 coordinate 14,620,255, forward strand.
CATTATTATAGGAATTGATGCAAAAACTAAAACGTTTTTTTAACTCCCTTTATGTTGGCGTGCTTTAAACACCAAAAGAAATCACCAATAATTATTCACGACATTAATTAATTATTTAATCGACTAATCGACCTGTCGAATCATTGATTCAACGCCGCGTTGTTCGTCCACGCAATAAATTACTTCCCATCCAAACTCACCGACGCTTTATTTTCATTACAAATTCAAATTCGGGGAAACGATCCAATAACGAGGTAATTCGCTGATTCCGACCGTCGCATCGCCGAGCGACAAAATCGGGGGCACGCGCTGCATAAATAATCATAAATTGAAATTTCCGAGTAAACATCCACATAAATTCCCGGAGCTTTATTTTCTTATCGGTTTTCCCGGGGCACTGCTGCGTTTTCAGGCGAAATTTTGCGTTGCGTGACGCGAAGCGGAATAGGATAATAAACTCCTTCGTCAAATGCGAGATAGAGGTGAATGGGTTTCGAATCCGGAAATAGACTTAACGACTACCGGACACGTGACCAAAACTGCGATCTTGATTGAACAGCGGCGGTGGGGTTCAACCGGGGATGAGAAAACGCATTGTTGCTAAAAACGTAATTAAGACTATTCTTTAAAGTTTTTCTTTTTAAAGACAATCTGAATAAAATTGGTTCAAATTCAAAAATTCGGGCATAAAGACAACTGAAACGAACCCAATTTGAAACATATTTCAAATAAAAAATGTAGAAATTTTCAACAAATAAATAAATAATAAAAACAGCGAGGAAACATCAAAAGTAATCCAATTATATTTTTATTTGGCACATTATTATTTTGATTTTATGTTATTACTTTATAATAATCCCACTCCTGATTAGTCTCATTGGGGGTAAATGTGGAAAATATACAGAGGTTCGTAATCACAAGTCTTTGAACCTGTCATGAAATTCATCGAATCATTTCTAAATTAATCTTCCATCCTATTTTACAATAATGCAATTGAACGTAATCGGCAATCATTTAGTAGCAAGCGTATAAATGAGAAATAAATCAAAAAATAGCAGAATCAATCAATCAATGGGCACAATAAACTTATCTTCGTCGAAATTAATCAATCAAGTTTATTGCGGGTCAATAAAACAGATACGATCGGTACAGTTAAATTGCTCAAATGTGATAAATTATAAATTAGTAACATTTATTGGTGAAAAAAATTCGACCTTACATCCAAAGTATGCACTTATGATAAACTTATCATTGGATTATGCATAAAATGTGGTACATTGCAATGCGTAGTCGATTATTTTAGCACGGAATTTGACGCAAATACTAAATAGCATGGTTATCGGTTTGCAGGTGTTGGAACATTACTGATACTGTGTGAACATGTCTTCAACGATAAGAATGATGGTTTAGAGCAAGACAGAAACAAAAAGATTAAGACCGAGCAGATTAATGCAAAGGAGTTCAATACCAAGAAAAAATAAGAGCAAACAAAACGAAGAAAACCCTGACCAAGAAGACCACAACCTATCATAATCACCAAGACGACAAGGATCCAAGAGACACAAACCAAGGCGACCAAAACCAAAAAGGACAAAACCATTAGCAACATACCCAATAAGGTTGAATCCAAGTAAATCAACTCCAAAAACACAATGAGTAATAACAAAAAATATCAAAAGAACAAGATGTCGAAGGTCATGAATGGAAGACCAAAAAGTAGAAAATTAAGATCAAGAAGGCCGCAATCTTTGTAGATTGCGGTCTTCTTGAATTTATTTTTTTACTTTTTGGTCTTGTTGAGTTAATGATTAGATTAGGTTGACCTTAGTCTTCTTGGTTTTTTTTATTCGATACATTGTTTTTAGTCTTATTCTTGGGATTGTTCAAAATTTTAGGTATTCGAAACATTGTCTCTGAGATTGTTCCCAAGAACAAGACTAGAAACAATGTCTCGAATACCACAAAACAAGACTAAGAAGACTAAGACCAACCCAATCCAACCCAACCACAATTTTAGCAACGATCACAAACCAGTTTCATCAACTCAACGAGGCAAAGGCAACGATCCTCAAACTAGCCCAAGAATACCAAGACAAAATACATTTAAGAAGATCGAGAACGAAACCAAGACAAAAAAAGCAAAAGTACAAATCCAAATTAGACGACAACGTATATAAAGAAGGCATAAAGTACAAAAAAGCCAAAAGTACCATAACAAACACCAACCCAACTAACGTGAGAGCAACGAAATTATGTTTTAGAGTTGGCCCTGGAAGAGGGAGATAGACATACCATGAATGTGTAATTTTAATCCACTAAAATAGTTCATTTAAACTGTCACTTTTTGAAGTATTGTAAAACAGTTTTTAATGAAATTTTAACTCCATTGGTGAACATATTGCACGACGTTAAAGGAAGAGTTACATTGTGATGTCGGTTGGGCCATATAACTCATCTTATTTGATAATTACTATTGGTTGTCATGATTAAAATGTATTATTTATTGCCAACATAACCTCAGTTTTTACAGCTTTGCCTGCAGTTTGATTTAACCTAAATTTAAGTTACCGGGAAAAGAGTTGGTACACCTGTTAGTAACGGCGAGTAGTTCTATTACTCAAAATTAATCTAAGACATACGCGAAAACTTCCAAAGCCCTCCCTGAATCACAATTCCGTTGCTCACACGTTATATCATTACGAACAAAACGTGATCCAATTTTATCAAATCAACAAATCCATGACGATGAATATCAAAGTGACCCACACGAAAATTCCCCACCAAGATTATTAAGAACCAGATTTCAACATCAAAATTACAATTGGGTTAGATTCGTAACTGAAATGATAAAACTGTTTATGACTTTCATTTCCAAAACGTCACAACATAATTATAAATAAAAGTAAATATCAATATCAAATATTTTGTATTAAAAACGGGACAATGGACGAAGAATCGTGAAAAAGAAATGAAAACTGAAAATGAAGATCGAAAATTCAAGTAATTCAATTTAAGTTTGTTAATTATCAGCACTTAATTCCATGCATTTAAAGGTAAACTTTGGGATTTTAAAGCGGATCGTTTATTTTTGATGGAATTCGACAAAATTATAAAAAAGTTAATTTGATTTTAAACAAGTTCATTCATTGAATTTGATTTAATTAGAATCGAATTAAAGTTCTCGTGGTGCCCTCAACTCATTTCTTCCATGTATTATTATATCAAAATTAAAATAAGTATGCATTAGAATACAGTGAACATTAATTGCATAGATTATATCCTCAAAATAACACTGTGTGTATCTTTGTTCGCTCGTTTCGTCCTCGTTGTTACCTTTTCATCAAATCACAACAAACACATACATCAAACCTAGTCGTTACATTTCTTGTGCAAAAATTAGTACTTCTTGTTAGCACAGCTTATTGCCTAACACGTGGCAATCGATCTCAGGTGTTGTGATGTGCAAGAAAGACTCCATCGAAACTCTTTTACATATCGACCATATTTAATGAATTTTCACCGCATTTTAATGTATGACTAACATCAATATTGTAATTTCGACATTTCATATATTACTGTCATGACTGACATGAATCCAATTTACATATATTGGCATTTGTACAAATAAGCAGGTGGTGAAATATTTAATTTGTCATTTGATGGGAAAAGTTCTGTTCTATAAACAACTCCAATTAAGGTTGAATGATCAAAACATGTGTATCGTTGATATATTCATATTACCTTGAAATTATCTAATTATGAATAATAATTTCATTACATGTAAATGGAACGTTCATTACTACAGAGATAGTATTATTTGCACTTTTCGATAATTTGACTTTTAGATAATATTGGCAATTTTTACAAATTAAACATTTTCGAATTGTAATTTTTGAATATTTTAAACAATTTTACAATGCTCTACTTTGACATTTGGGATAATTATGACTTTTTAACGATGTTGATCATTATCACAATTTTCTCAAACTATCATTTCGATAATTTTTAATATTTTGGGCAACAAGTTGGAATTTTGCACATTTATTCAAAGATTATTTATTTTACGCGTTTACACAATTTTAACTTTACCAACGCCATAATAATGTTTGCCTTTCGCGTCATGCAAAAAGATGACGAGTCAATCGACGTGATTTATTTACACAACCGTCGTTTTGTTCTTTTTTATATGAAATGAGCTCCCATAATGCCAGGTGATTTGTCGTTACGACATTACTCTGAAATCCATTCACATTACCCGGGGAAAAGACGAAGGTCACATGCAAACGAGGTACTTTTCATAAATTGCACCGCGATAATAGCACACGTTATATAAATAAAAATCACTCAGTATGCACGCCCACCCGCGCCATGTCCGCGTACACGCTGACGGTGAACAATGAATGAAATATGGGCATGTGAATTAACAATGTCGACTGCATACGTAAAGCATGTTCGTTGGAATTTTACTGGGTACATGTGAGTTTTTCAAGGTTGGACAATATTTATTCGGTGAAAAAAAGGTGGGCACTTGGATGTGTGGAAAAATAACAATTAGGTGTCACGACGAAAAGACTGGTGACCTAGAATGGAGATGATTACGGAATTACGTCACGAAATTTGGGCGAATATTTATTAATTTATTAAATGTTTGTTATTAATATAATTTAATTAGAAACTGTCAACATTAGTATGTCAGTATGATTCATTTTTTGAAAATAATTGATTTCATGTGTTGTTTTTTTTTTAATTAAACAAATAGATGAAGCATTTTAGGAAAATCATTGTAATTCGTGAAAAAATGAATCATATCAATAAATATTAAAAACCATAAGATGTAAAATTAAAATCGTAAAATCCGAAGAATCACAGAAAAAATTACAAATCGTAAAAATTGAAACGAAAGAGATTCTAACAAAAATCCGAAATCGTCGAAAAATTCTTCAAATCCCATTAACATGCGATAATACATGGTCGTGAGTATTAAATTAATGGAACCATCATTTTCAGCCATTGTTTTTATAGTGCTAATCTGTGATAAAAATTGAAAGAAATAGTAAAATAGACAAAATTGTTAAAAATCTCTACAAATCGTTAAAATAAATAATCCACAACGGCTGACTCAACTGTCGCAAAAATTCGACAACCCCTTGCCCGACACAACGGTTTCCGGCTCCAACTTTTGCAAAAAAATACAACGTTGTCGTGGATGTTTTGTAACCGTTGAGTCAAGTAACTGTTTCTTGGAGACTTCCCTATTGCGCAACAACCGCCGACGACAATTAATTTTGTGTTAACGATCATAAAAATATCGATTTTTATCAATTTTAACGATTTGTTGGGGGGTTTTAACAATGCTATCTACTTTGCGTTTTTTTACATTTTTATCAAAACTTGCTGCTTTGAAAAATCTGGGGGACAACTTTTCCCTAGTTTTAACACTGAAAGCGTTTCCGATAAAATATTAAATACATCATAGCCGCAAATAGCCCCGGACGCTGAGTTGTGTTTTTGGAATTGCTTTTCAATCATGCCCATTGTTCGACCGGATGTGGGTATTTATTTGAGAAACTGTTAGATTAATTAAACTTACCGACATTACGATTTCAAAAGTAAACAAAATATTAGCGCATATGTTGCGGGCGTGCCATAAGATCCGAATCTTGCGTGGGCTAACGTTCCCCGCTTCGAGAAAAATATTGAAAATATGATTTTTAAGACGGGAGATGAACGAAAAGCAGTCAGTCATTCACGAGGTCCCTTCGGAAGACAGTCGTGGATGATCTCCTCTTGTAAGGAGTTAAGTCGTACTCAACTCCCTTAGGGAAGCAGTGAGTTGATGTTGATATCTCACGCTTTAAGTTAAATTATCGAAGTCTCCAGTCATTCCCGGGCCTTCGGAAGCCAGTGGTAGATGAACTCCTCCGGTAAGGAGTTAAGTCGTACTCAGGTCCCTCCGGGAGGCCGTTAAAGTTGTCGCGCGGTAAATTATCGTAGCATAATATAGTGGCATCTCGGAAAATAATTTAAAAAGAAAATAATCGGCATCGTTTAAAGTTAAAAACGTGTATAAAAGTGGAAAATTCTATTATTAGAATTCAAATAGATTTGATTTTGTTTACGAATTTCAGGTAAAAATAAAGTTTGTGCGAGACGAAGTTTAAGCAGAGACGAATTATCCCTCTTCCGATCCATTATTGGGATTTATAGGATCAAGAGGATATATAAGAATTATTATTGGTAACACGTGTGAAATTATGTGGGTTCTGTTAATTTCTGATTTGATGAATTAAATTTTAAAAAATGGAAATCTGTAAGGGCAAGTTTTTCCATCCTTCCTCTAAAAATTAAAAAGTATAAAGATTTTATGGAGGATCGTTTTTTTTGTTAAATGTCGATTACAAGTTCGTTCGTCGCCTCTTTTGAACGTATATTTTATGTGCCTGTTTTATTTTAATGTAATCATTTTTCTATACATCAAAGTTAATTAAACCATATTTGTGTTGTTATTAATTAATTAATGAAGGAAATCTAACCCTAATTTGACGAGGACAAAAAATGTAAACAAGTAGACAACGAGCATTTTGAGTGATTATCCGCGAGAACGGAAAGTTGGGAAAGTAGAGAAATCTGGGAATCTGGACAATAGATTCCTACGCTCCGAAGGAAGCCCTTTTGGTGACCAAGTTCCTGGCACTGGAACCGATTTTCGGAATCACGTTCGGCTTACTCGGATAGCCCGTATTCTGATTCACAAGCGTTTCGGATACCGGCCGGCGTTCACAACGTAAAACAAATAGTCAAGAAGTAAAATAAAAGCAAATGACATTGATTTTAATGCAACAAAAAATAACAGAACTACAACAGAATCAATAACTGAATGGAGACGATAGAAAATAAAATAAGTTGAAAATCGACGCAAAAATAAAAAAAAAGGAATAAGAGAAAAGCAAATACATGTCAATGAGAATACATAATCCATCAAGACCAACTCAACCCAACGAAAACCTACCCAACCCAATCAGAAATATCCCAACAAAAATATCTAATGAAGTAAAAAACGAAGCAGTAAGAAACTACCCGGTTAAATAAAAAGAATAATTAAAAATGATAATTGATTGGAAACTAAATCAAAAATGTTAAGAAATAAAATGAAAATAATAGTGGAAACAAAATGGACAAATGAAATGCAAAAATCATCAATTATTTTTCGAACCAGATTCGGTTGGGTTGGGTTAAGTTGGAAAAATATTCAAATTCAAAAATACGACTGATAACGTGACTGGACGCAAAATTTTTATAATGTAAAAATACGAAGTGCTAACAAAGATAAACGAATCAGAAACGTTTGAAAAAGGCAACGCAATGAATACAAAATGGAACACAATGAAAAAGACGTTAAAACCAGCAGATTATTTAAATGAAAAAAGCCACAAAGAAAATCACTAGTAACACACAGAGAAGACATCAAAATTACAAAAGAAACTTGAACGTGATGAAAAATGAAAAAAAAGAGCAAAACAATAAAGTTAATAACAAAATCATATCAAAATTCTTAATAATCACTTTCAAAAGATTATAAAATGCTGATGAGAACAAAATTCAATAAAGAAATAGAAAGGAATAATAAAAAGGCAGTTCGCCAAAAATCATCTGGTAGAAAATGAAAAATTGAAACGTAGATATAAAGAACAAATCTAAGAAACAGACAAGAGAAAAACATTGCAAAACACGTATAAATAAAATTATTAAAGTAAAATCATACAAAAATAAAATAAAAACATAAGTTTGACAAAACAGCAGCGTTTCTTTAAAACAATTTACACGTGGAAGATTAAAATAAACTAACTGTAAATAAAGTGCAAATAAAATAACGAAGGGGAAGTAAAAACAAAATAAGGAAATTTCTAATAAAATGTCACAGTTGGTTTCATTTATGACATATATTTTTCGATATCAAATATTACATATTCAGCTCGAATTTACTTATATTAAGGTCTAGCTCAGTTAATATGTGCGCAGGAGTTGTTTAATTGCTTCCCAATTCACATTTGCCTGATCGTGCAATGTGGTTGTTTACGAAAACATTTTCGAACGAATCGTCACGAAAGACGGTTATAGATTGATACCACGGTGGCGTGCGGGTTAAGCCAGTAAGGGGCGAATGATTGTCGGAGTAGTTATGCAATTATTGTGATAGTAGTATAGTATTTGGTGTGAAGAGTGACAAATATTGTTAATGACAACTGCTTTTAGTACGATACAAGTGAGCGAGTAATTACCAGTGGAGATGGGCAGACTGAATGCAGTCGCGTTGCTGTGGTTGTTATTGTTGTTGTTGCGGCTGTGGTTAGTATTATTGTTGTGTTCACCTGCGAGTATGCTAGCTATGTACTTGTGTGATAGATATGCGAAGGACTTTCCTGGCAATGCAAATCGGGTTTTACTGGGGCACATGGCACTATACAATGAATTGTTGTTACGCAAGCTGCCTGCGGACGATTTGTGCGCGCAGGGGTGTGAATGCAACTAATCCTGCGATAGGATAACTCATTACGAACCGACATGGTCGTTTGACCCGGACTAGTGGGTCCAGTAGTCCATGTTAATTGTTCCAAACAGGTAGTGGACGCGAGCACGTAGCGCAAGTGAGACTTGACTAACTCGCTTGGCTATTCTTATTGCCGTTATGCGATGACATTCAGGTGTATGTGGAAGAACAATGGAGAGGCGGATATATAAGGTATAGGCACAACCTGAAGAGGTCTAAAGCAAGGGTGCCGGGAGCACCCGGTGTGTTAGTATTAATTTGGTCGTTATTCATAAAAACTATTTACTGTTTGTACTTCTCACTCCAAAGGAATCTTTGGTAACGTAAACAAATACTTAACTTGTGTGGGGCTGTATGAAGGCGAAGGCAATTATTATTAGGGTGGAATGAGTTTGATTTTCGCCGTGTTAACAAAATGCATAAAATCATTCATTATTTTTCCAATAGTATCAAACAAATAATATAAAGTTTTGATTGTGGTTGGTTGAGTTGGCAAAAAAACCAAAATTCAAAAAGAAGACAGACCACGGTTATGCAAAAAATGAACCAAACGTGTTGCTTACCAAGCAAAAATAAATGAAATAAAAACGTTAAATGAAATACAACAAAATTAACCGATTAAAAATATCAAACTGATAACAAAAATAATAATTTTTCTAGTGTTTTGAATCCAGCGTAGTTTTCGACTGGATCGAGTTCCACAATGCCGTCAAGATCCACTCCTATGACTCCGCACAGCATAATTCACGCTAATTACCATCAATGAAATAAAAACCAATTAAACTGGCGCGGCGTCGACGATTCGCGCGCATAAATCAACAATTCCCGCGATAACACGTCATAAAATGCAAATGCGCCTAACACAAAAATAAACAAAGGCATAATTAATAGTACAGTTGTGTCATAAATAAAGTTCCCATTCGTTTAATTACGCGCACGAACGGCTGCATGCGCACGGACAGCTGCGTTAATTAGCTCCTAAGTAAGCGAAAGGAGCGGAATATCGCTTCCTACCGAAAATAGACGAAACGCGCGCTAAATGCGGCGGCCCCGGTTAAAAATTAACCGTTCGTCGTAATTACCCAGTTCTTCTGCGAATAAACGACCGGATTAAGTGCCACTTTCACACGCGCGCGTCGCAATTCATTAGCCCATTGTCGAGAGCGCATATCGAAAGAGTGCGCCATCGACCGTGAAAATTATGTGAAAATGCCGTATGTGCTATTGGCTTACAAACGATAATATTTCATTGCTAATTTATGTTGGCATTTATCGACTGACCTGAATATCTTACGGAATGAGTTAGAAGAAAACGACTTCTCGGCAAACATAGAAATTGCTAACATGAAATAAAAACGACGTTTGTAGAAAAAATGATGCAATTATTTCAATTACCTCAACCAATGTTTGCAAACTATTTCAAACATCTCATATAAAAATAAATAAGAATATAAAAAATAAATCGATATTATTACAACAAGTCAAACTTGAAAGTGCAATAAATGATAAAATCATGAAACCGTTATTTATTCAGATAAAACATACTCACTTTATAATCGATGTACATGTGTTTCATATGTACGAAAGTAACAATTTGCACGATTAATTTCTGATAATTTCGCAATTTCCTTTAAAAACCATTTATTAAAGATACAAAGACTGTTTTAATAACTCATGAAAATGAATCCAAAAAATTAACAAAGTAATGTTTAGAATAAAACAAAATGACCCAATTATAAAATAAATTGATTTTATATGAAGTGAGCTTGAAACGCAAGTGATGCTATATAAATGGCCTACGAAATCTGAGAGATTTTTGACAGTTTAGTAATTAATAATTAATGTTAAAAAAGGCAGGGTCGTAAATCATTGTGTTCTATTATATTCACCGGAAGACGTATACGGCACAAGCTTATACAAACCATATTTGACATGTTTTATGCTTTCTTTGCAGCGACTCGAACATTTCAGAATCCGTATGTGGGCATACATTCGAAGCTCGCAACGATAAAACTTCTGTTGAATTGTGTATAACATTTTATAAATATTATAAGTTTAGTGTAATAACATTTAGAATACTTTTGGTTAACGGAAAAAGAATTAAATTGAGTTTTTATGAAATAAATACCACAAATTTCATTATAATTTGACGAATGCGTCATGGATGGAATCTAGTTTATGATATTAAAAAACTATAAAACCAATCAATTAAATCCAAATAAGTTACGACGACTCTTGGAAAAATCATGTGACACGTCGTCGTGTCAATCGTACGGTCGTAAATCAATATGTTCTCTTAAATTCGGCGGATGCTAAAATATCGAACATGGTTAACGGGAAACGATACTAATCGAATTTTAAGGAAATGTGACCCGTCCATGTTGTTATACGTTAACGAAAAAAACCTTAAGAACAGCGAATTTATTAAATCTATTTGTTAAAAAACACTATATCGAATAACTCTGAGTAACTTAGAGCAATTCTTAGAAAAAGAGTAAAACGGAACATTTTCATGCCAAAGGTCGCAAATCAAGAATTTCTATTAAATACACCGGATGTGGATAGTTCAAATTGCAACCGTAGATATGCAAACATTATTTTTCCATAGAATGGTATTCAACTCATGTTTTAAAGATACTGCATTTAATTAGATAAAAGTAAAAACTTTCATATATTTTTCAAATTTATTAAATATCACAGTAAAAAATGGAAACAGTCGAAACGGTCTCTTAACGTCACAATCAAATAATAAAAATCTAAAAGAAGATGCTCGGGAAGAAATAGAAATATTGCTTGTATAATTATTTATATTTTAGTGCCTAACGGTTTAGGTTGGGTTGTGTTGGGTTCGTCCAATAATGTCCTTTTCATAACTTAATTAATGTTCTATTTGTCTGCTAATTGTTCTAATGGCTCCGTTTTCACCAGTCTTCAATATTATTAATATTTAAATAATACAATCGACTTAGACTTCAGTAAGAGACGTATTGCCTGAATTATAAGCGAGACAAACAAAAATGGGCAGTTTTCACCAGAACGTATATTTGTGACCACGCGCAATTATATGCAGTGACATGTGAAGGGAGTTGTGTTAAATGATGGTGAGGCGCATCTTGGAGAGGAATATTATGACATCTGCAACATTAGTAAGATCGTGTTGACTATCTATTGTTAGTCTGACACCTTTGTGGTGTCGGTGACAATTGGGTACTGTGGCGTGGAGTCGTTGGTTTATCTTTTAGACAGAATCGCATAGCATGCTATTTGTCTTGTGCCTCCGATAACAGTCGTGGTTATTCTGGAAAGTCCATCGGTCCTTCAAAGGATGTACTTCATGTGGTGTCATTGTTACCAATGTCTGTTCATAAATGGGAACAGGACTACCTCCGGCTCTTTCTGCCCAAGATGATTGACAATAAATGGTGAATTAACAATTATTCTGGTGCAACCCTTTGATTATTAATATTTATTTATAATATAATATAAACTAATATAAATAAGATTGTATTAGCTATATCCCGAGGGGTAATGAAACTTTCCACCGTGGATAGTATACTATTTTATTCACAATCATTCACGGTTTGTATTAATTAATTATCAAAATGCTAATAAATTTGCTGCTTTCATTTGTGAAATTAATCTGGCATATGCAAATTACCATAGTTTTTGAATCATTAAGAGCATAGAGGTGAGGTTATGGTTGCAAGTTTAACATCACTTTGATTATTTCTATACATGTCGTTCGTTTTAATTTCTCAGTAAATAATTTGTATTTTTTGTATAATTTTAATTCCAATCGTGCAAAAAATGTTATAAGCACATCGAACGTACATACTTAATACACTAAAACTAATCGACATAACGTCGATCTACGATCGTTACTAATAATTTTTCAGTTGATTTGCAGGCATATAACGCTTTGGAGTGTCCCTCATAATTCAGAGCTATGCATCTTTGGGTTAAGTAATAATTTTCGATTTTGTCTTCTCAGAAATGTTTTTTTTTTAATACAAGCAAATAAACAAACGGAAGGTATTTATGACGTCTAATGCCGAATAGACACAGCCATTTAGAGTCAATAATTCCCCAAGGTTAATTAGAATCAATTACAAACGCGAAAAATAAGTCATTGGCAAGCTATATATATCCACACATAAACATTTATTTACATTAACATGCCAAGTACAGCATTAAATGGAAACGTGACCTTCGCTTGGGTTCAAATGTCATAACAGTTTATTGCAGATACGTCGATAAAAAATCACTTCAGACTTCGCAATCTGGACGCGTACAAAGTATTTACTACGAAACCGTAAAACACACATTTTTACGTAACTGATAATTCGCACGTGAAATTAGAGACCTCGGCCGTGTACCAAGTGCAAAGTTTATGAACCAAGTTTCGCGAACCGTCGTTAATCGCATTCACTCGAGATAAGTGAACATTCTCCGTTCGCAGGTTTTCATGCGCGCAACGATAGCGCTAAATACCCCCGGCGCAAAAATTCGAGACACTCGTACAGATAACGCGCTTCAAACACATAGATCTGCGTTCATCTGGGTCACGACAAAGTGCGGGTAATCTGCCGATCGTTTCGTTCGGACGACGACGACGACGACATGTGACCCACTTGCATTATCAATTTTATCGCATGCACGTTGCGTTTTTAACCGGCTGGAATTTCGTCCTATCGAGACGTCGTCGACTGTGCGAGAAACTGGTTTGCTTCGAAAGGAAATCCCAAAGGGGCAATTCAATGGCGAGTTATGAGCTTCGCTTTGATCGATGTAAACATCGTTTTTTTTTTATTTATGGTGAGAGTCACGGGAATTTTAATGATGCAGCGCCTTGAGTCGTAAAAATTTAATGTACGAAAATGAAGGGGATAAAAACGTTGATTATTTCTCGGTTACGTAAAGCCTGATGTATTATAAGACACACCGGCAACCACATGATTGATTCATATGAATGCAGATGACGCAAGTTTCTTGGAAAAAAATCAATTCTTAATTTTTCTATGTGTAACCTGGGACTTTCCCAAACTTTTTGAACTACTTAATTTTTATAAACGCTGCGCCAAAAAAATATCGCTACACTTGCAACTTAGCAAATATGTCATATTTAACGCGGAAGAAACCTGTACTCGGACAAAATCTGCATCCTCCTCAAAAAATACTTAAATTATTACTCGCTTGAAAACTTCAGTTCGGTTATATTATTTATAACAAAAACAAAACGCTAACAAGAATTAATAACATGTTTTGCCTCCTCTGGCTGCAACAACACTTTGGCAACTGCTTGAAATTAAATTTCTTAAGGACCATCAAATTGTTTCCAAAATTCTATCAAATCTCCTGATAATTCTCCTAATGTGGATGACTCCGTGGAAGCATAACGTTCTCCTGGTCTATTGTAGACCGTTACACGATTGTCAAATGAAACTAAACAACATTTGGATTCGTTTGTGAAGAGAACTATGCCCCATTCATTAAGTCCCCAGTTAACATGTTGTTCGGCCAAGAAGAGGACCTTTGGCTGGTATTTTTGGTATCAAGCGATATTCTTTCAACCTATTCCTAACAGTCTGAACGTGACTGTGTTTCCGTGCAGTAACAAACCGCTGTTGCAGGATGCACAATATCAAAAGAACTATTTTCTACGATATTTGTTGCCCTTTATCTTCCTTCTCCACGTCTTATTTTGTAACTACATATATATATATTTTTTTCTACATTTTTGGCCTCTTGGCTTTCACTATCTGTCTCCATCCTGTCCTGTCTCCGACTCCTTCTTCCCATCTCATAAATCCAGCATCTTCCAAATCATTCTTTACTGCTCCCCACCATTTCTTTTTCGGACGTCCTCTTATTTTCTTGCTTCCTTCTCCTCTCTGTAGCACTCTCCTTGGAATTCTGACTGGCTCCATCCGCATCACGTGCCCGAGTCATCTCACTATTTGACCTCTAATAACCTGTGTTACGGATGGTTTATTATATAAATCTGCAATTTCCTTGTTTGTTCTCTCCTCTAACTTCCTGTCTCGTCCTTCACTCCTCCGTATATCCTGCGAAGTATTCTTCTTTCCCATACTTCTAGTTTTTTTGCTTCTTGTTTCTTTAACACCCATATCTTAGAGCAATACAGTTGGTACTGTTGGTCGAATTACTGTTGCATAAATCCATTGTTTTACTGCTCTGGATATATATTTTGAACTTTTCCCTTCATTGCTCCTGCGACTTTGCTTATCAACTTCTTTGTTTTCTGCATTACAATTTGTGACTGTTACTCCAAGATACTCAAATTCCTTCACTGTTTCAAAACAATACTCCTCTCCATCAAACGACCGTACCTTGAAACTGCTCGCTCCTCTTAAATTATTTCCCTTAATCACCATATGCTTGGTTTTCATCTCATTAATGAGCAATCCATATATAATTCCTTCTCTGATCTCGTTAACACTGCCATATCGTCCGCAAACGCCATACACTGGTGCTTGTGATGGAACACAGTTCCCTTTGTTTGTATTTTTGGCTCCCTTAGTATGGCTTCCAGAGCCATATTGAAAAGCGTAGTCGATAGTGGGTCACCTTGCCTTAGCCCTCTCCACACCGCGAAGCTCCTTGATAGAATTCCATCGACCACCACTCTGCTTCTGGTGCCTTCCAATGCCATTCGCACCAACCGTATCAACTTCACAGGGTATACCAAAACGTGTCATGGCCTCGTATAACTTAGTTCAACTAATTGTATCATATGCCTGCTTTAAGTCTATGAATAGGATATGTAGTTCTACATTCTGCTCGTAGCTGTTCGCCTGTATCTGCTTTAGCGTAAAAACCTGATCTGTTGTAGACCTTCCCACTCTAAATCCACTCTGATATTCCCCGATTACTTCCTCAGCGATGGCATCCAGTCTGCTTCTCATAATTCTGGCAAATATCTTATAGGTTACGTCCAGTAGAGATATGCCTCTACAATTACTGCATAAGGTTGGATCACCTTTTTTGTGTATTGGACACATTACGGCTCGTTTGGCATTTTTTCTTTCCTCCATACTTCTTTTACTATTTCTATTATCCATCCTTGTAAGGATATTCCATCGTCTTTCACAAATTCGGCTGTGATTCCATTATCACCCGCGCTTTTCTTATTTTTTCCTTTTTTAATTGTTTCCTTGACCTCTCGTTCCGTTGGTTCTGGTACTCCATCAGGATCTTCTAAGTCTTGCTGTATCCTTGTCATTTTTTCATGTTCCTCTTCTGCACCTGCACTTAGCAGCTTTTCAAAATACTGTGCCCATATGTCAGCATTCTCTTCGGTTTCTCCTCGTTTCTGTAGTACCTTAATCTAGCTTTATTCCTTTCATCACATACTATGCGTTTCATTAAAACTTTGATTGTACCTAACGATGATTGAAGGATGGATATTTAGAGTTCCGGAAACATTCCTAACAGCTTTACCACTGTTGATTAAAGCGACAACTTGAGCCGCTTCTTCACTGCTCAAATATCGAGTTTGTCTTTCTTGAGAATTTTAACCAATGTGCAACGAACTTTCTGTCGAAATTTTGGTGGTTACTGTTTTTTAGTTTAACTGTGTGTAACATCCTATTTATGCATCTTTTATCGAAATTTCATAAAGCATTTGAAAGTAAAACAGAGATAAGTAAATCCTGCGATATTTTTTTGGGGCACTGTAGTCGATCTTTTCGGAATAAATTGGAGAAATATCCAGGAACGACTGGACAGGTAGGCCCGGCAACATAGGCCAAAAAGAGGGTGTAGTCAAATTAATTCCCGGAGAGCTGGAAACCTTTTAATCTCTTCATTTGCATGTAAAAAGAGGTTCTTGAAGTTTGAACTTGAAGTTCATTTCCTTATGCTGTATGAGGTCCCAAGAGACTTGAAGTTCTGCCTCTGTCTTTCAGTGCGCAGTTGACGACAGTAAAAGAAAAAGGTATCCAAACTTTCATTGATAGCAGTACATAAAAATCTGTATTGCTCCGCACTGAACTTTCTTATACTTACTTATGTCTCATTTTTCTCTTCAAATAAAAGTTTTGTTGAAGGATATGACTTCGTTAACTGTAACACGAAACATTCTGAAACAACTACAACAAGCAGTCATACACTGATGCTGCATTAGCTGAGAAGTCTTTTGTGCCTAGCACTTCTAGAAGATCGAATGAACCGTTGTTTGATTTCAAGAGACATTGTTTTTTTGGTGCAAAATATGCAACCGATGAATTCATAAAAATTCAAAAAATAAAAAAATTAAACCAATACGACAAGAAAAGTTCATGACATGTATGATCTTAATCAAAATATCAGCGATGCAGCTAAAATAATAACAATGAGGAAAAATGATGAGTGGAGTAAAGCTGTTGTTTTTCGAATTCAAATTGAGCCTGGTCTTGTTGCATCTGCAGGAAGGTGTCATGGATCATGTTGTAAAAATTATTTCGGAGGATGGGCACAATCAAGAAGTGATGGCTACAGTGGACTACATATGCTCGACTGCACGTAGGGCTTTCCTACAAATTAATTTGTGGAATGGTCAATTAATGGGTCCAGTTCAATGGTAGGTTACTGAAGGCTGGAGGAACTGATTAATAATACTGCTTGCAAATGTTTGAAAGGGTACCGAAATTGTTGCGGTTGCAGGAAGCAAAGGGTGAAATGTTCCCCAACTTGAACGACATCAAAAATATGCCTAACAATTATGAGGAATTCGAAGACCTTATGGATGACGATGACCTTCAATTACGATGATTAAGAAGCGATTATTTCTCGTCGCTCTTTTAAACATGGAAGAAGCAAACAGAACATAGTGGCGCAGATTTATCCAGGAAGACTTATAAGTGAAGAATATTCCCATTATCTGTAATATAACTTAATAACATCAAATTCTTTAGTTCTGCAAGAACTAGGAATACCCATGACAAACCATGACTGCTGTCTAAAAAAATAAGTAAATATATAAAACGAAAGTTGTTTGAGAAAAATAGTTTCTTACTTTCAGCAACCGCTAGATATCATCAGGAGCTGATGTTGCAAATATAATATCCCTATTGAAGTCGAAATGGGCAGGTCATTTTGCGAGAGACGGAAGATCAGATAACCAGAATAATAGAATGGTACACAAGAACAACGAAAACAAGCAAATGAATGAGACGAGGCGATGTCCTCCAGAAAATGGCAGGAAAGAATTCGGTTCAAATCGCCATAGAGGCACCTGAAAGGCTATGGAAGAGGCCTGCATTCAGAAGTATATGCTGAAGGAGAAGAACAAGACGACGACTACCACAAAGATGACGACGATGACGAATAAGATAAAGAAAAATACAGAAACAGCTGTGTAAGAAGTGATGTTCTATTTCTCGTGGAATTTATGGAAAAATACATATTAAACAAAGATTTAAAAGAAAAATTATATAATATTGATATATTCACAACTTAGTCGTCCAAGTGAAACTTGATATGATTTACCCACATTTTATTAACGGAACGTCTAATATTGTTTGATTTATAACCAGTAACACATTAATGGATCCAAGGATATTTTTTCAAAGGTTTGCGTCCAGGTGCTATTTACAGAAACGTCGCAAGCTATCTGACTCGTGTAACCGTAAACCATTTAACGGACATTATCCTTAATCAAAGTTAAATATTTCAATGTCGTACGTGCTATCTAAAGTGCCCCTTGATACGAATCTTATTATCGTTCGCAGTAGCATTAATCAAATTATCTCCGCTTGTTTGTTTAGGAATGCAGTTCGAATGATAAATACATTTCTCACGTTACTGCAGACTTCTGCGAAGGGCGCTTATTGTAAAAGATCCAGTTTGCAATGCAAATCGCTATTAACTGGAAAGTGTTTGGCGAAGAACTGAACAAAAATTATTTATCGGCACGTTGACGCGTCCTCTAAAAATATTGATTTATACAACACTATTACGTTGGTGTGAGATAAACTTCCATAGTTAGCGAAGAAAGTTCACGCAAAGCAAATAACACGTATTTCAACGGAATTTGCATATAAATTGTCTAAGTTCCCGCAATTAGCATATAAAATGCGCCTAATGTCGTAATTGCACGTAATTTGATTTACGCGTGTAAATGTTTGCAATAAATTGCGCCACGCCGCCACCTACACGCAAAAATGGTCGAGGTGTGTGTTGCGATGTTCCGACGCCAAATATTTACCTTGGGCGATCAACTCGTCGATCCGATTAGAGCAGCGGGCGAAACGTACAAATTTAATTATACCGTTAAAGCCGGTTTATTTTGAACGGTGCGCTAATTAGCTCCGCTTAAAGTCGCATTTGAGAAAATTAGCCGCGGATCATCTGGATTTACGTCACGCTGAATGTTTGGTTGATTAATTTAAATAACTGGGGGATGATGAACTGTTCATAAGGTTACTTTGAGTCTATTTATGTTTACTATTGTTAAGAGGTCGGAGCATTTAGGTAAATACATCGATGATTGGGAGCGATGCGTAAAACTGCATATTAATTGTACGGAATAGTTAATAGACATAGTCAACCAGATAGTCAAGTCATGTACGATGCACTTGAGTGCCCGCGCCCATTACCTGACCAGAACAGATACAATGGACATTAGACTTAGAGATTTGAATTGGACTTACGTCCAGGTCAAGTGATCACGCCGTTATCTGTGTGTTGCAATACCACTAGATTAGTTTGGATTTACATGCGTGCGTACACAAGCTGTGAAGCAAACAGCTCGCGTACCAACAATTTATCGAATTGTGTCAATGTGCCCCAGTGCGATCCCGCCTCGCAACGCTGACAGCAATGCATAAACTCCGCATTCCATGACACAGGAAAATAGCTAGCTAATAGATAACCTTTCACCAGGAACCCAGTTGCATCTAACAACAACAACTGTAACAACGGCAAGAGCAACAGAGCATAAATAGCAACACAGCAACAAGTGCAACACAGCATCAATAGCAACACCACTGCATTCGGTCTGCACAACTCCAGCGGCAATCACTCACGCAACTGTAACGTACTCAAAGCAGTTGTCATTAATACATCTTGATAACCATCCAATAATACTAGTCATTGACACCAATGACCGAAATACAAATATTACAATAATACGCAACTACTGCGACAAACACTCGCCGTACGCCCGCACGCCACTGTGAGAGCATAATGATAGTGAACCGACGATGAATGCATTCTTTGCCCAAACAACCCTGCTAGGGCTAATGTGGTATGGGGGAAAGCAATAGACCGCTACAACGTTTTCATAATTATTCCCTAATATAAGTAAATGCGCGTAAAATATGTAATCTTTGATACAGAATAATATACCTACATGTCTTAAACAAAATATAACCGTAACACTATTTTTATTACAAACTAAACATTACAACATGTAACGTAACGTAAGAAGCGGCATACATTACTTATTCATACACACAAACAGATATTGTCACGTCAGCATTAGCCGCAGGTATTTAAAATAACAGCTTGCTTTGCAACCAGGAGTTACAAACCAACTAGCATTGTGTCGACTTATGAAGGTCAAGCAATAGAGTGCTACCTTGTGCTACGTTCCTCGATTATGTGTTCAGCCAAATAAACTGCATCACAAGTTGAACTATAAGTGGTACAATAAAAATTAAATAATCAATAAATTAGAGAAGATAAGAAAATTAATGGAGACAAAAAAAATTAGAAATGTAAATGTAAGAAGTAAAAGTAAAACAGGGTGTGATAGATCAAGATACAAGTACTAGTTAATTGGCCAAAATAAATATTTATTTGAAAAGACAAAATCTTAAAGTTTCAAAATTGTCTTCGAACAAAATGCACCAAATACCTACATTACACAAAAAATCTCAAAAATATAGAACACTCTCATAATTATGCGGAAATTATAAATTGGCAAAAGATGGTTTAAACATCTAAAATATTTTTTTCTTAAATTATGAAAACTGAAGGCACTAATCGATCAAATGATCCCTGGCAGGTAAGAAAATTACTAGACATAAAATACAATGACTTAATTCTGCCAGTCAGTTTTCCAGCAAAAATTAAGAGCCCTAATTAGTATAATAATTGCTAGAAGAAATCGAGTTCGAAAACTTCAGTTCTTCAGCATTTAATGTACAATACAACTAAAGGCGATAATCGATCCATCGCCGAAAACAACTGTTGAAATATTTAACAATGATTTAATTTTGTCCGTCAGTTCTCCAACAAAAATTATAAGCCCTAATCAATTTAATAATTGCTGGAAGAAATCGAGATCACCCAACCTAACACAAAATTGTGAAATAACAACAAAAAATATGCAAAAGAAAAAGAAAAAGGTCAATAAAAATATCTAAGGAAAAACGAGAAAATTTCTATTTGAAGAAGACAACCAAAAAAGAAAAACAATAAAATTCCAGAACAAAATTAATCGAATACGTTATAAAAAATTCTAAACAAAACGAGCAAAATGTCTAGCACAGCAGACTAAACAATATTATTAGACCAATGGAAATTGAAAGATACAGAAAACAAATAATTCATTTTTAATGAAGGAAAGGAAAATAATCAGTTGAAAGGATTTACAAACGGAGATAGCTTTCGAAATTGGGAAAAATTGGTAAAACTAATGCAATTATAAAAATATTAATGAAATTTATGAAACACAAATAAAAATGTTAAAGTTGCCAATGTTTCCAAAATTGCAACATATTCTAAAGTTATAAAATGTAAAAAAAATGTAGAAAAATTTATTTGGACAAACACATCAAAATTGCAAATGTGCTTAAAATTGACAACACTACACTTACATTGTCTGAAGTGCAGAAAAAATGTAAAAATTGCAGCTAAATTTAAATTGGCAACATTGCCAACATTATAATATAAATTATTTTGCAGAAAATACTAAAAAATTGTTAAACTTGTTCAGAAAAGCAAAACTGCAGTCGAAGTTAATAAATTGTTCATATATTTTTTGTTGAATAATATTTTTCTCCCAAAATTTATTAAATTTGGGAAAAGGGGAAAGGAAAAGACTCAAAATTAAAACATTGAGAACCCAACCCAACCCAACCAAACTATTGTGTGTGGACATTCGTTTTTATTCACATTGTTAAAAATACATAATTACGACTGGATATGTCGTCGTCTTCGTTTTACCTAAATATGACAACGAATCCAAAGTTATCGAAACATTTACATTTTTTTTTACTTTTTATATTACCAACTAGAAATAAAGACTGTAAAATAATTGCTCTTTATGTTTGTGTACGAATTGAACCAACAAAAGTGAACCAACCCAACCCAACAGAGCACCTTTAATTTTATCCACTCTGCCCAATTATATTTACTAGTATTCCTTAAAAAATAAATTGTTGAAGAATTATCCGATTTAAAACAGCTATTGATAAAAATTTGTAAAATGATATACAGACAAGTTTTAACGATGTTGACATTAATTAATTGTTTCATTCAATTGGGTTGTAGTTTTCTTATTTGTTGCAAACATTTGTTTTATTTCATTGGGTTGGGTTCAGTTGTCCCCAATTTTTCTTTTGTACCTGTTTTTGTTTGTTTTAATTTTTGTTCATATTACAATCATTTGGTTTTAACTTAATTCCAAATAAAGTCATTTCAGGACACATCAACGTTCTTTATTTAGACGGACAAATCTCGGATATATTTCTCTATTGTTTCACTTTAGATTTACTTATTTTTCAATTTTGCAAATGAAAAATGCAAAAGCAATGATTTTGTTTTCTATTATTTTAAGGATTTTATAAAGAAACTAAGAAACAACAAAGAAAAAAATTGATTGAAAATATCGATGGAAAAACAAGATAGAAAATTATAAACAAAACGATTTATAAATTATACAAAAATAAACAGCAGTTCTGCAGAATTTAAAGCTTTAGTTTGTTGGGTCGGAATACAATTCAACCCAACCTAACGAAAACTTAAGGCACACATCGATTGGAAGGTTGTTGGGAGGTAAAAGCAACAGCTGGAAGAAAACCCAATCGACAAATTTAGCTTCACATCACTTAGTTTGTTGGGCCGAAAAACGATATAATCCAACGAAATCTTAAGGGATTAGACGATCGAACGAATATTGAAACGAAACAAATAATTGCAGACGTAGATCATTCAGTCAGTTCTCCAGCACAAATATTCAGCATGGATTAATTGAATAATTGCTGGAAGAAAACTTAATACTTTGATTTGTTGGGTCGGAACACAATCCAGTTCTCCAGGAAATTCACAATTACAGGCAAAAATACACAAATTTAGTTGTGCAGATCAGTTTTCAAGCATTTAGTACTTCTGGGTTATTGGGCTGGACAGCAACACAAACAAACGGACATTAAAAGTTTTTGCGATCGAACCATTATTCACACAAAAAATTGTTGAACTACGTCTTTCAGTCAGTTCTCCAGCACCAATCGATTAAATAATTTCTGGAAGAAAATTCGTACAACAAACTTTTTACATTTTACTGCACAACATGAATTGATTTACATCGCCAGTGTGTATAAAGCAAACGCTGGAGATATTTTCGCCCACGTTTTACGACCGTCGAAACAATAAATCGCGCAAAAACGTTCGCTCGCCCGTTACGTTTCCTTCCCTCAATTAAAATCGACCCGAAGTGCGTAAAAACGGACACGATTTGCCCGGCAGTTCGCCGAGTGTAAATATCGTAAAATTTTACGATCCGAATCGATTCGACTTTCGGGCGCAATTTGTATAACCCGCCGAGGCATTAAAACCGATTCGACGTGCGGCGATAACGAGAAACGCGAATTAGACGATACGAGTTCAGTTTTTAAAGCAGACGAATTGCGCAATAAAATTAAGCGAATGAAGGCTAAATGTCGAGCTGCTCTGTGCAAGTAATTAATGTTGCTGGCGGACGATTTGATGCGAATTTAAATATTTTTTGCAAATCTACACAATTAATGACTAACTATGCCTAAAAATTAAGTAACCGAATCAAATGAAAATTTTCTGAGAGAAATAGTTTCTCACTTTCATCAACAGATAGACATCGGGGTGAATTTTCTTCTTTGTTTTGGTTCATGTATTAACTTTTAATCAAAATGGAGAGTCGAATCCTAAGCATTACAAAGTAGCGCTTATTTACCGACCACTTGTGTCACGACTGACAGGGTGCGTTGTCTGTAACAAAGCTAAATCTGCCAGTTGGTTAATCACCCATCTAAACTGACCGCCGCAAGGCTGTGTACTGGGACCTCTCTTCTGCGTACTATAGGTGCATACACTATAGACGCATTTGCAGATAGCAATTATATTCTGACTAATCAACAACGATTCAGAAAACACAAGACATTTTTTTCCATACAAGATTGACCCAAGAAGTCCAATATGGGAAAAGGAACGATCAGTTGCATTACAAAATAAGCTACTACCAAATGTACATGATACAAAATACTTAAAAATGCACTAATTTTGAAAACTCTATTTGTTGATAGGCTGAAGATACTAATAGCCTTCAAAGTCAAACGCGAATGGCCGCATGGGAAACTCCATAGGTTGATCGAGAAAAGATTAGGATGTACAACGGATAAAAAATAGAAGGTCAACTAATTCTGGGTAATCTATAAAACTTCAGTCAAAACCTGAACAATTGTCAATATTCATTGACGTAGGTGGCCAATGAAGTTCATCACAACCTTCACGTGCAGTTTGTGAATGACGAAATGAAGAGAGCTGGATAACATCAAAGGCACCATTGGTGAAAGTTCTAAATGAGTTCTATGTTCATCACAATTAATCATATAGTACATCGAAGTTGGGTTGGGTTGGGTTGGGTTTATAACAATGGCAAACATTGGTATAAGTCCTAAATTAGTTCTATGTTCATCAAAATTAATCACATAGTACATTCAAGTTGGGTTGAGTTGGGTTGGGCTAGGTTGGGTTGGGTTGGGTTGGGTTGAGTCTATAAGAATGGCCAACAATGATATAAGTTCTAAATAAGTTCTACGTTCCCCACAATTAATCGTATAAAGTACATTGAAGTTGGATTTGGTTGGATTATATTGTATTGGGTTGGATTGAGTTACCACTTGTGTAATCGAAATAAATTCTACGTTCACCACAATCATATAGTACATTGTTTACAATGTATTATATGATTGTGTACAAGTTTGCCTGGGCATCTATTTGGCCCTTGTATTTTTTCCGGCGTTCCACAACTCCGACCCATTATCATACATCCTCACCATGTTTAGTTACAATTTTGAAAACTTTGTCTTTTCTGCTTCCCTCCATCCCTCCCATTACATTTTTTCATAACACATTACCGTCCTCGCGAATCATTCATCACATTTTCACCATCATATATTCAATAATTTTTCATTGATACCATCCAGGCTTGTGTAAAAGTTTAAGCTTGTAATCCCCTCTATGGACCTTGTCACATAAAGAATTTTAATACTAGGAACTTATAGCAATCTCATTTTTGTTTTGCCACAGATTGCGATAACAATATTGACATCTTTTATGATCCCCAAAAATGTGTACTTCTACATTGTTGTCTATTGATCTAACTCAATGGTATTTAGCTTGATTTCACGTCTGCTACTTATGCAATTTTTTAAACCCATCAAGTTTTTGATCTAATTCCCTTGGAATTGTAATAATCTCGATTCGACCAAACCTAACCCAGTTCAAGTATCTGGTCCAGGCTCATGTGAAGCCTTTCGGGCTTTACCATTCCTAGACAAAACTAAAATTTTTAATAATTTTTATTTTAACGAAATTGAATATAAATGCATTAGGCCCTTCTTTAACATTGTATTTAATTCATCAGAATATAACCCGGAGCATAAAGATTAAAATATCATTGTCATTGAAGTATTTTATGACCACGTGAAGAAAAAAATTAAAAGTAGTATACGTTTTCACATTCTCCACATTAATGTGATAATTCTTATAAAATAGTTCTTAGCAATTAGTCTCGGTAATTTTCATTCATATGTTCCAAGGTCTAGAATAATTTATATTCGCTATGTAACATTAAATTGATTATCTCATAAGGAAGTAACCGCATCGGTTATTAATGTTGCACATCTCACTCATTATTAATGACACACAGCGAATATCAGTTTCTATGCCATGGCTGAAAATAATCGATTAGACATTCTAATGCACGGTTATGAGTGTAAAGGTTGCATGCAATAAACGAATCGAACGGCCTTTTTTAATCACAACCGAGGTACCCTTTTCTTGACATTTCACTTTCGTATTTACTCTGTTCCATTCTACGCCTTATCGCGTAAACGAAGTAATTCCTTCCCAATGCCGAGAATGCATGTGTGCGTTTCGTAACGGCCGCTTATAGATTCATGGCGATTTAGCCGCGGTTCGCCTTGTAATAATTAAACCGGCAATTTATCGCTTGAACTTCTGCACTTTTTCGAGACGCCGCGCAAAAAACGCGTAGCGGATCGCGTGTGGGTTGCGCCGTACGCGCGCGATAAAAATTGACATTTAATTTCTAACAGGGCAACCGTTTCACCTTTACTTGACCTCCGGACCTAGGACTGGTTTTCTTTCGTGTCTCCCTCGCCGCGCCGCCGGCGATTGCATCTCATGTTTTATTTAGGAGCGATCGGTAACCTGCTCGCCGGATTCGGTTTAATTGCCGTTCCCTTTAAACGTCCGAAGGTCATCCTGAAGTCGCGGCAGGTCCGTGACGAATCGTGAATAGGGATGTAAATCGGCGACACCTAAACTTTGCGGTTCAACGAGTCCCGGTGACTCATGCTTGACACAATCGGTCGCGATAAATTTAGTAGTGTAATTCTTTTCGCGAATCGTGCGACGCATTTTTTCCAGGAGTCATTGGTTTAAGTGGAATCGAGTCTTGGTTTTGCGGAAATTCAGACGTTGTTTTTAAAATGATTATATTTACATTACCACGTAATTTAATTACGTACATCGCTTTGTACAAATGAATTTCAATAAATTATTTTATTATAAAACCTATTCTAGTTACGTTCACAAAACGAACTAAAGTGAAAGTAGAACACATTTTCTTAAATGAGAACAGTAATTGAAACAAATTGCCTATCATTTGACATTCTTTTGCATTTATTTCTTTCACATAATCTACTCGTTACAAATTCTTTACATTTAGATTTTATGAAACACATCCCTTGACAGTAGAATCGTTATCGTGATTTAGTCAGAAATCGTTGAGTTAAAAGTAATGTTCTAATTTAAGTTAACAACAATGTGACTCATTTATGTTAGGGCCATCGCCTGTTTTTATTTTAAGATGAAACTAAATGAGATTTGAACGATATTTTAAACGGTGGCAACAAAATTAAACGTAATACGGGCCTAGGAAGATTTACGACGAAGGCAATCGTTAAAAAAGGTTGAGGGGTTGCATATTATCGTTGGGTACTCTTCGCAGACCTGGACTTATGTGCAAACTAAATATCGTCTTCAAGCAGAATTAATAAAACAGTCCATTGGTGAGTTTCGAACTGAACGCCAGATGAATCTTCGAAATGTCAACATTTTTACGCAAATACTTTCAAGATGGACTTAGATGGACATTAAATATAAACAATATTTTTGAAATCTTTTAAAATGTACATAGTGTATCTCCATATTCCCAAATGGTGTGCTAATGTAACCTCAACTAACAACAAACAATTCATGTTTGATTACCAATTCGATTTAAAATATCTTTAAAATGTAGATTAAGTGGATTATCAAACTTTTTGCTTTTCTGTGTGGGAGGGTTGGGGCAGTGTGGACCACCTTAACATCTGCTTGGAGTCGTAAAACCCGACAATCATACGTTTCGTATACCTGGACTTAGGCAAAGTGTAGTTTCTGCTGGAGAAAAGAGTTTCTTCAAATTGAATAAATAAAAGATCTAATGTTGACGAAAGTCGTTAAAAATGCAACTTTTTTGAAATGTCAGTGGATTAATCAATAATTTGAGTAGTTCGATCCAAATTATTGTTATTTTCAATCTGGCGATGAAAGATCTGAAATTACTCAAATTAAAAAAAATTCAAGTCTTGAATTTTTAATTATGGTCAACTCAAATACGTTCCGAATCAAACCCAACCCATTTCAATTGTGAACTTCTTTAAATTATCAAAAAATATTTTCGTTGAGAAGGTCGTCTCAACCAAACCAAACCTATCACAACCACTGTAACGAGGAAGATAGTTGCACTCTGGAAATTTCATAAATTGTCAGAAATATTGTAAAATTGTTTATGAAATCTGGATCAACTTTAAAATAAATCCAACTTAATCCACGCTAAACTGTGTTAGTTATTCTTATCATGATTGTCTGTCAAAGAGGTCAAATTATTATACTAGTAACTCATGGCAGTCACAAGCTATGTTTTTTTGTGTAGATCATTAAAGCCAAATGGATTTTAGTCAACGGTATACCACAAAGTATTATTTACATTCTCATCTGTTTGCCAAAAGACATAAAATTTTCAAATGGATTCTGGCAGCAACTGAGGTTGGCGAAGATTTTGAAAATTTCATTGAATATGTTGGTCCACGTAAACCATTATTTTCGAATCTTTGACGAGATTCGAACCGTGAAATTTCTACAATTAGTAGAAAATGTTTACAATTGTCGAAATATCCTAGTGAACATTTTTCGAAACCAACCCATCGTTATTATGATTCTTTGGCTAATTTATAACATTAGAATCAGTAAGAGATCAGTACCATAGAGTTTTCAAAAAATCATCAAAGAATCAACTTCAGAATAACAAAACAATGAAATATTTAGGCATCGAAGTGCAACTTAATTCAATCCAGTTGTCCTAATTAGTGATTGGTCAGACTTCAAACGAGCTAAATGATTATGAGGCTTCTTTCACCTTTGTAAAATTTTGATTTTTCAACAAATCAACCCAACCCAACCCAAACCAAATCTGCAACCAGTTAAAATAAAATATTCTTTGCGATAAAAACTGAAACATTTTTGTAATACGGATAATAAAAGTTATCGATTTCTGAACAATGTCTTATTTTATTTTTCACCAATCCCAATCTGGTTACATTCTAAACGTAAAATATTTGGGATAAACCGAACTTAACAAATTTTGGATTATTAAACAATTTTCTGCTCATTATTTCATTTTCTGGAAACCAAAATCTAAACTCAAAATTAATTTACTGCACCGCAATTATCTGAACACAAAATATTGTTTTGGACAAGAGTAATTTTTTGCAAAGCGGATTATCAAAAGTGTGTAAATTGTCTTTTCTTTCAACAAACACAAATTCAACATCAAACTACTAAAAGTATAATCTGACACCATTTTATCTGTCCATTTGGATGGTGTGTGGGTGTGAGAATAACCCCATATTTTTTAACGTTTCGTGGACCTGGACTTGCGCAAAATAAATGTAGTTTTACTAGAAATTTATTCAAAGAAAATAAATAAAATAGCATCGCCAGTAACGTTCACTTTATTGGTGACTGTTTAGATCGAAAAGCTCAAAAAGAGCTGCCACTAAGCCTCAAGTCGTAAACGTCACACTCGGTCAATACACGAACTTTTAATTACTATTAACAAATGCTTTTAAATTTTACGGGCATATTCCGGTCTTCGCTAATTAAATGATGAATGTTCCCACGTGCGTTTTCAAGTGCCCATTCCACAAAAAGATGTCACTGAGACCATGGCAATTTAATTATGCGATTAAGCGAAATGGCGTTAATGTTCGAAGTTACCCTAACAGCATTTCTTGTATACAAATACTGCATTAATACAACTTATAATGTTAAACGATACCGTTTCACTCTGTCATCGACAACGATAACCTGGAACAAATTAAAGAAAGTAACACAAGAAAACCGTGATTTATATATATTTGTCATTTGTCACAATTGACAAGTTTGCAATTAAATTTCATTACTCCATAGAACCGATTACGAATACTTTTGATTTCTTTAAACGAGCCACACTGCAATAAGTATTAAAAAGGGTGTAAACGAAAAGTAAAAAAAAATTATCGGAAATAGACCCAACCCAACCCAACCCAACCCAACCCAACACAATTTTGCTTCATATCTCATCTTCATATTTTTAATCAACGCTAGTTTTGATACAATTTGTTGCGCTTGCATTTCAAATATCGAATATAAAACGGAAATTCTCGAAACTTATCAAAAAAAGTCTAAACAATGTAAAAAAATGTAAAAAATTAGAAAAATCGAAAATAAATTGTAAAAGTTGTTGAACATGGGAAACCATAAAGTTTGCGTAAATTAATAAATAAATAAATAAAATCGCTAAAAATCATTATAAATTGTAGAAAAATTGAAGCATTCAAAAATAATTATAAAAAAGTTCTAAAAGTCGAAAATAAACCTTAACTGTAAAAAAAACATAAACATCGTAAAAGTCTAGAAAATCATTATAATTCGAAAAAAAAACGAAACGAAGCAACAAAAAAATCAAAACCATAAGAAATATGTTAAAATTGTAAAAATTCGAAAACGTGAATTAAAAAATTGCAATTGTCGACGAAAATCTTTACAAATCAAATGTAAAACAACAATTATTTTAAAAAACGTATTTAAAATTACAAATATACTATAAACAGTAAAAAAATCGTTAAAAACGAAACAATCGCTGTCCATTGTCAAAAAATCAACCAATGTCAATAAATTATATAATAATAATTTTTTGTACAAAATTAACAACTATGTTATGCTTGTAGCTTGATATCTGTTGATGAGCAGCTGGTAATAACAACAAAACGATCGTCCAACAATCCGAACTTTCATCTTTTTACATACCATACCCGTTTAATTGCAATATTGCAGATTAAGGGATGATCATAACGTAACATCAATTGTCTATTACAATTATTATCTATAATCACACTTGCTTTTGAATTTTTGTCCCCCTTTTTTTCTTGTTTCAACTTACATTTTCTATTCGAATGTTCATTGGTTGTCTTCGTCTTATTTTCAATTACCACTTATGATAATTTTCGCGTTTGTTATATGTTTCGTCTTTTTTCGTGTCAATGTGTGTTGCTTTGTGTTTATGATGAATATATAAGGTCGGGTTGAGTTGGGTTGGGTTGGATTTGACTGAAGTGAAGTGAGTTGAAGTGAATCGGATTGGCTTGGGTTGCACTGTATTTTATTTGATTGGATTGAAGGTAATGGAATTGAATTGGGTTGGGTTGGGTTGGGTTGGGTTGGGTTGGGTTGGGTTGGAATGGAATGGAATGGATTGGATTGGATTGGATTGCATTGCATTGGATTGGATTGGATTGGATTGGATTGGATTGGATTGGATTGGATTGGATTGGATTGGATTGGATTGGATTGGATTGGATTGGATTGGATTGGATTGGATTGGATTGGATTGGATTGGATTGGATTGGATTGGATTGGATTGGATTGGATTGGATTGGATTGGATTGGATTGGATTGGATTGGATTGGATTGGATTGGATTGGATTGGATTGGATTGGATTGGATTGGATTGGATTGGATTGGATTGGATTGGATTGGATTGGATTGGATTGGATTGGATTGGATTGGATTGGATTGGATTGGATTGGATTGGATTGGATTGGATTGGATTGGATTGGATTGGATTGGATTGGATTGGATTGGATTGGATTGGATTGGATTGGATTGGATTGGATTGGATTGGATTGGATTGGATTGGATTGGATTGGATTGGATTGGATTGGATTGGATTGGATTGGATTGGGCTGTCAGTTTGCTCAGTTTGAAAGGATGCTTTACTAATATCTAGTAAATCTGGCCAAACTTGTTAAGACGGAAAACAGCCGTCTTAACAAGTTTGACTAGATTTACCACATATTAGTAAAACATCACTTTCGCCAGTGTTGTTTCATTAGTAATCAATGTCCACGTCCAAACCATAAAAGCGAACGTATTAAAAATTCACCGTGAACAAATATTTAGTTGATGTTAAACACAAAAATACGTAAAATACGCAATTTCCATGTAAATTTATTTCTGATTTACGTGTACTTTCTTTTAATAAAAATGCCTACCCAGTACCATCGCATAACAAACATAAATTATGTAAGTGCTGGAAGTAGACACTGAACAATGAAATCAATATTTTTATTATCGAACCGTGCTAGACTTCAAAATCTGCCTCCAAGAGAACCAAAAGCATGTCCCAGCATCCTAAGAAACAAATATTTTTTTTCTTGCTGTGCAGAGAATCAAATAGTAATTGCCAAACAGTTTTTCTGTATGCTGTGTGATGGTGTCAGGTTCACCACAGTATATATTGGTGAAAAGCTTGTCGTGAATGGCGACACCCTGTAAGCATCCTGTGGTGTCTCACTCTGTTATAGTAAGTAGTCTTCTTGATTATTCTTCAACCGGTTTATTTGAATGTGGGTATAATAGGTGCAACAAATAACAATTGGTAATTAGTTTTCTTTTTTAGAATATTCATTTTGCAACTGCTTTATATTTTTCTTTCGAAACCACCGAATATATTTTAAATTAAATTATAAATTTACTCTTATTCATTACAGTTTGCGTAACTAATTATTGTAGCATGACTCGCACAAACAGTTATGTTAAATCGATCAGATACTCGTCGAAAAGTTTCAGTATTTGCCAAATACAACAATGTCATTTGAACACTTTTTCTTTGGAAATTTCTGGCCATCCTCCATCGTTTTGTTGATTTATAATCACAGTATCTACTATTTTATTAGTAAAATCTCCATGTATAGTCTTAAAACGTACAACAAAGTGTACAAAGGTAAAATTTCCAACCCAACCTAACCCAACCCAACCAAACCCAACCCAATCTAACCCAGGTCTTAATTTGTGGCTGGGGTTAAAATAGGTTGTGCGTTTCAATTATAGTTACATTTAACTTGAAAACAATATTTCGTTTTATAAAGCAAACCTTTTTTTGCAAGAATGTGGTTACTACTAATTATCTCAGCAGGTTTACACGCATTTTAAACAACCCTGAAAATGTGCCAGCCTCTTGAAACACATCGCGCAATGACAGCTCTATCTTTCGCGAACTTTCGCGGATATATATTGCTGTTTTATTTTATATTACCACCAAGCCTACAAAGTTAATCCCTAATCATTCGAAAGTGATTTTTAAATTCAAAACCCAAATATGATGGCATGTTCGTATATTTATATTTATTATAACTTTCACTCCTAGTACTGCTGCTGTCACTACTACCACTGATTATATTCAACACATTTTGATATTCGATTCGATTCTACAGACATTGCTGCCCGAAAGCGAGAGCATCTATGCGTAATTATCTATTAGGTATTATTTAACGTATAGAATCAGTTCGCTTTTGAGTACCAGCCTTTGAGTGCTTTTGAGTTGGCTTGTATTCATTAGCTTTTTTAAAATACGTTCGTCTTCTTCAGTCATTTTAGCCATATTCTACATTAACAGTCTAACATCTACAGTCTTTCATTTGTATATTTTTACTTTTTTAAATGGTTAATATATTTAGTGCAGTTATTAACGTTATACCCTTTCTTTATCTTTTTGTTGTTTTATTTTGTAATTCATTCTGTTAAATTTGTCATTTCCTTCACATTCCATATGCGAATTCTGATTTTTTTTCTAATTTTCTCATTCGTCTAATTTTTACAATATTTTCCTCCCAGTTCGTTTTTTTTATATTCAATTCCATTTTCACGTTTTCTTTGTCCTTGACCGAGGACTAGTTTTATATCAATTATTCTTATCTTTACTGCCTCCAGTAACTCTCATTCATACAATTCCTTATGCTTGCTATTAAGGAATGTTTTCTTGCATCCCAAGAAACATTGCATCATCTTCGTTTATCCTTTCTACAGGATTATCTTATCTTTTTTCTAACACATCTTCATTTTTGTATGACCTCGTGTTTAGCGGCATTTATTTTACCTTTTTCAGTAAACTGTTTACTTCCTCACGCCCTGGCCCTGTTCGTTCAAAGTTATTTTCTTCTTTTCTTTAATTTTCGTTTTATTGGCAACTCATGCCCATAATTGATTGGCATCGCTCCATTTCTTATTGTATTGCAAAACAAATCAAATTACAAAACATTTCTTACTAATTCTTCCCATTATTTCTGTTTAATTTTCCAACGATTTTCATTGGTTCCTTTTGTTGCAACATATTTCCCTGACCTTTTTTTTAAATTGATTTGATTTTGTTACAAATTGGCGAAGCGGCAGAGCCACAATCGAGATCAGAACGCAATTTCCGATAACACGGCGGATTCGCAATAGATCGCAAGATAGCAAAGAATCGTGCAAGGGAAGTTAGCTCACGTGTTCAAGCGATGTCAAGGCCACGAGCAACAATAAAACTTTACGATTTTATCATCGAGACCTACTTAATAAACAATCGACATTTTAAGTGCCGTCTCTGAATCACCGCACGGATATTTCAATGTCGTCGATGTTTAAAGTGCAAATAAATCGACGTCGAAGCTTTGCAACGTTGTTAGTCAGACTTGCGAGCATGCAGTTATTTGACTCGCAAACAGAGGAAATATTTCAAATGTTGGGCTCTCGCGCAAATATTTATCTAGTAACATTCCCATAGATTTTGTTATCAACAACGCGAGATATTCCCAGAAAAAATCCATTAAAATAGAAATTTATGATAAGAAACTTGTGACAGAAATTATCTTGTTGATGAAAATAAACGATGTTGTTGTGTGTAAGCAAAATAATCTTGCGCCAATTATGTTTAGAACGACCTAAAATATTTATCGGTGATAATTAACACGTTCATGTGACTAGAATCAGATTCGACGACAGAATTAAACTATAATTAAACACATATTTATATTCTAATGGGTTTCCTGTTTCATGGTCACCGAATCATCAGATCACCGTTACGTGCAGAGCAGACAACGTCTGGTTTATTTTAATAATAATAATAATAATAAGTAGCTTCTGGTGTAATAATTCTAAAATCGTTTCGATCCCTCTCCCACGGTATCAAGTCACTGGTCATCGTTCATCGTTCCCATGCAATAATAAAAAAAAGTCGCGGAATGTTAAGTATTCATGTGATAATTCAACGTTTATCGTAGGCAATGATACACGAGCGTTTCCTTGAATACCATTTGCATTTAAAAACGTCAGCTGTGAAATTTATTCAGCGCGCCTCGGAGCTGAGCTTATTAGCACATATATCTAATGAAAGAAGCACAAAAGAAATAAAATCAAACAAACGGCGTAATTTGCATTCCATTAACTATGTAAACGTAAACTTTCGCATTTGCAAGTCGGTATAGCAATGCATAAATATTTGCAAGCTTTATCTACGCCCAATGACGAGATTAATTGCCAAGAGGTGCATTTTTAGATTCAAAACGGACGCGATTTTTTTATTATATATAAAAAAACAAGATAACGTGCAATATGTAACAACGTTCACGTTCGTGGTTTTTGTTGAAAAATTCTCGTTGTTTTCGCATGTCATGCATACCCGCTGGATAAAAAACGACACACATTGCAACATCATTACTTTAATTTGCTGCAAAAAAAAAACTCAAGGTTATCCGAACGGGCAAAAAAATATTAAATGCGCGGCGATACGTAACAAGGAAGGCTAAAAATAACTTCACGGTTTGATAATTGCGCTTGCCAGCGGTTGTTTATTTGCGAAATAAATTCGAACAATGTTTTGCAACATTCCGATCGCTAATAACGAGGTAAATCCGAGTAAAAGTCGCATAATCAGAATAGCACGCCGAGCTAAATGCCACGTGCAAACAAAATGGGTGCAATATTTGTCGATGTGAACAATTTAATTTTAATTTAATTTGTTGATTTTTGTTGAAAGTTGGCGTTTGAGATACTCTGAGATGTAGCGATGAGTTGTATTGGTCGGTTTCTATAAGGAACATAAAGCACATTGTAAAGTCGAAAATAATGCACAAAACGGTGAATCCTTTCAAAATACAAAAGTGCAAAATTTATCCAAAAAGTGTGAAAAATCCAAGTAGCAAACGTGGCAATTGAGAAATATTAAAAAAATACCTAAGATTGAAAAAAGTATCAAAATTATCAAATACATAAATAATATTGTTAACAAAAGAAAATATATATATATATATATATATATATATATATATATATATATATATGCAAACATAATAAAGTTCTGAAAATATCAAAACCTTTACATAAAATTTTTTCATAATTCTTAAAATTGCCAAAAATTAAGGGGCAAATGAAATAAAATGATCCAATTGTCAAAAAAGACAAAATCGTTAAAATTCAAAATCAAAACTTGTCAAAATTCTCAAAACTGTAAGCAATTTAATTTAAAAGACAGAACAGTCAAAAAATTCTAAATTACAAGATACTTGAAAATGTAAAACATTGTACAAAATGCAAAAAGGATAAAATGTTGTAACGTCAACATAGAAAAGTCATCAAAAATGTAAAAGTTGCCAATAAGGAAAAAAAGTTGTCAAAAAAGAAAGACCAAATTGACAAACAATGTTATTTGAAAAATAACTATTTCCCAAGATTGTCCAAAAAATTAATAGATATCAAAAATTCTATTAAGATGTAGCAAAAAATGTAAGTTGTCAATAAGGAAAAATGTCAAAGGTGCCAATAAACAACATTCTCTAAAAGAGACCAAATTGACAAACAATTTCAGGGTATTTGAAAAATAAATAATTGTTAAAATTGTAAGAAATTATAAGGATCATTATAAAAAGTACCCCAAACTCCAAGTGATTTCATTTCTGCTTGATCTGGTTTTGAATTGAATTAAATTTTGCGTCGAGGGTTGGGTTTAGTTGGGTTGAATTGAGTTGGGTTGGATTGGGTTTGGTTGGGTTCGATTTGCAAAATGTTGCCATCTTAAAATTTTTGTCTATTTTAACATGTTTAGTTTCGATTTCTTTACATTATAAACCTTATTGTTTGCATTTTAGACAAGTTTGAAATATATTGACAGATTCAAAAAGTTTGTAATAATCATTTATTGTTGTTAATTTTTAAATCCTTTCACAATTTTCACAATATTTGCAGCAATTTTAACATATTTTGAATTTTAAATATTTTTACACATCTGCTTAGACAGTTATAATATTTTTGGTATATAAAATTCATATTTTTTATTATTATTTGATTTCAGTTCGCTGGAAAAATTAATAGGGATAGTTTCCAGAAACTAACTTTTCTGTATGTGAGGCTCTCAAGCACTTTGCCACAATCTTCGATAATTGTAACTTATTTGCAGTTCTGATTCGACGATTTTATTACCTAAAATTATCTAACTGAGTTATCATCATCTCTCAATAACAATAAACAAAAATAATTTCGTACTTTCCACAATAACTTTAATCTTGTATCGCGATTTTAAAAAATTAAAACTTAAGTAGCCTATTTATAGTGAAAAAAAATGTAAGTCACTAGGTCGTATCGGCGGAAATTTAGCTGCATCAGTAGTTCCACTGATTATGTAAGTTCATATTTTATTGCTATTTGTATTAATCGGCTTGGATTCTTGGACAATCATTCCGCTCTTATTATGAGGATGAGCAGTGTTAATAAAAAAAATATCGTTGTTTAAAAATCGATTTCGTTACGTAACCGGAATTGACAGAGGGTACTGTCGAGTAACTGGAATTAAAGGAGTGAATTTTGATGGTAACCTTATTAAATTTTTTTTAACCGTCCATTATTGCCCCAGATGTCAACGTCTGCCGACGTCTGTCAACTCACCTTTCATCCTTTTGATACAATAGATTTTTTGACAAACGTCCTTCAATTTAATTTGCAATGGGAGCTCAGTCGAAAGTCAAGTTCGTAGTTAGAAAAACCAATACATGCCAGTCAACTACTCAATTACTCAGAACTGGAAAACTAGCAAACTTAGTAAGCATACCATCTCAACGCACCTTGGAGCAAAAAGATGTGCTCGAGAAGCATTACTTTAAAAGAACAACTGCACACGTGTGCGGTGGCACCCAACCCAACCCACCTACGTTATGAATAGTTAATGAAAAATTAGTCAAGAAAATTTTGTGAAACGTCAAACAAAGTTAAACAACAGGCAAAAATCGCAGGGATCGCTTTATTTAAAATTCATCGCATATACAAACCAAACAAATGCCCACAGAAATATAAACGCACGACATTTTCTCGATTGCGTTGTGAATTGTTGAAAAGTTAAGTTAAAAAAATTTGGTGAAACATCAAACAAAGTTAAACAATACTCAAAATCGCAAGGATCGTTTTATTTAAAATTCTTTGGATAGACAAACGAAACAAATTCCCATAGAAATATAAACACAGGACATTTTCGCAATTGTCAATGTTCAATAGGTCGCATCATAATTACAAATGAATGAACCTAATTACTAAATTTCTGTATATGGCGTTATAGTTAAAAATAGAAAATACATTTTTAATTGACAACGACAAAGGCAGTATACAGTGGGAGTTAACAGTGACGGTTGACATACATGTCTATTAACAATGACATCGACAGTAATAATGACAGTAGCATTGACAAGTCAGTGTACAGATATCTATGGCAATTGACAACGAGAATAACACTGGGCAATGGCAATTAATAATTAGAGTTGACAATAACAGTGACAATAACATAATGTAACGCAGTATCTACACCAGCTGTTAACATTACTGTAAGAATCGCAGTTGACTATGAGTTCACAGTGAGAATTACTTGATAATTTAATTATTCAAAATTTTATATTTCGATGACTATCAAATTTTCTAAATTCGAAAATTGCATAAAAATTTCAATATTTTAAATCAACAAATATGACAATGTCAATGCCAAACACACACACAACAATGACTCTTGACAGTACCACTTGATAATCGTAGTTATCCAATTAAAAATTTTGTTAACCATTATGGTTACTAATAGGTTTTGATAATAATAGTTGAACGTAACAATTGATAGTAACTATGACAGCTGATAATTACAGAAGCAGAAGCATTGACAGTTGACAATAGCAGTGACAATGCCAGTTACAATTAACTGCGGTTGAAAATAGCAGTTGATAATCACAGTTAGAAATGACAAGTAGCGAATAAAGTTAACTGTGACAATTAACAATGACGAATGATAACAATTAATAATGGTAGTTGCTGGAGACAGTTGGGTTGGGTTGGGTTGGGTTGGGTTGGTAATATCAGTTGACCAATATAGTTGATAATTACAGTTGGCAATTGAAAATGGAAATGGTAACAATGGAACTTGACAATGACAGTTAACAATTAACTTTAACAGTTGTCACATCAGGTCGTACTTACAATTTATTTCTTACTTGGTAGTTGTTCTCGTTATTGATTTTTTTAATCTGATTACATTTTCAAAATTCATAAATAATAAATAAAAATATTCCTATATCCGAAAATGTATAAGTGTAGACGAACCTGAACGCGTTCGTGGTGGAGGAGGTTTAAACGAAAATGAAAAAATACCTTCATCTTTAATTTAAGGGCAACATAAGATTTTTCCAGATCAACTAATTCCCAAGTTTATTAGTAACTTATAGCGCCTGGTCTTACATTTCTAGTTTGTGAAAATTGCTTTTTTATGCATTTGACAGATCATATTAATATTGCTAACTTTTTGCGCTTTTTGACTTATATCGGTTGCGATGGAAGGAAGCAGCCTATCTTCACGACGTTTGCGTGCAAGAGGTTTTAATTACAGTGCTTTATTTACATCTCACTTACTTCAGTTGTAAAAAATCAGGACTTTGTGTATAAAATTGTACAAAAGTATAAAAATTCTATTCTATAAAAGCACGTATCTTAACGCAATTTAATGAATTTTTCAGACGAATCAACGAAACATTAAATTAACTTAATCACGTCATTATCTGTATTTTTAACGTAACTTTTGTTTTATTTTAATTCTTAATATTTGGTCCACATTGAAAACAAGTAAAATGGACGTCGAAGTTGCGAAACACAGCCACTCCGCGCCATCTACCAACCAACCCATTTACATTCCAATATTATTAACATTGCACGTTCAGACTCGCATCGAAATTCTAACAAACGCTTTAAAACGTACGTTTTCATTCCGCCTAATTACGCGAGTAATTAATTGCAAGTAACATTGCCCACATTTCTGTGCATTTACGCAGAACCACTCGACTAATTAAAGCCGCTGTAACGAATCGCCTAACGGCCATGAATCGCCTAATTAATTGGACAACACATCGCCGCTTATCCGCACATCTAATCAATAATCGCCGCCTAAATATAGCCCCGGTTTCTTTTTCCAGCGCGATAACCGATTAGGTTACGTGCCAAATCGTTTCCTGGCCGCTTGCCGAACGACATTCCGAAACGCATCGCGCAATTTCCACTGCGATAATAAAAACAAACAGATTTCTCGCCTATTAAGCGAAAGTTAAAAATACGAAACCCTTGAACTTTGCGCAATGAAACCGCCCGCCGTTCGTTATAATCTCACGGTGTGTTCGTAATAAAAATCGCGCGTGAGATAAATTAACGTTGTTTACGTTGCGTCGAAACGCACGAAAGTTGTGATTGCGATGCGCGTTCGAAACTCGGTAAATAATGTTTGCGATTTATTGGGGGTGCTGATAACGTGCTTCGATGTGTAAAGGTCGAAAAGTGTTGGTGTACATGTTAGAATTTCAGTGCGACGTAGGTTCTAGAAGTCCCGGCGATAAGAGTAATCGGCCACGAGATATCGACATATTTGCGCTCACTTGTGGTTTTTTTTAATCAGGCGAGAGTGGTTGGCGATGATATTCCAAAAATGAACGGAGATAACGACCAAAACAAACATGAAGTTGCGCGTTTACTACAAAACATGCAATTACTAGAACAATTGAGTCATTGTATAATATTCCGGTCGTTTAAATTGAAAACGTAAACATACAAATAAAGTGATAATTATTTATGGAAGCAACATACTCAGTTGCAGATCCATTGTATAAATTTTAATTACAATTTATATGCCTTAGTTACTTTAGAGTTGCTTAGAACCAGCGATTTTGAAACGTTTCCGTGTGATCGGTAGTTTTCATTGTTGAATAATATGTTCAATTCAAACTTTGACCACAATTAGTTACATGGTTAATCTGACGCATAATTCCGGCTTGAAAAAAATATTTGGCAATATGTTAAAATATTTGGCAATATGTTAATGGCATTCGCTGTCTATGATACCCATAAATTATTCTCCTTCAATGCTTTGCGCTCTTGAATCATAGTGTTTTTTCATTGTTACATCTCCAATTTTTGAAGAAAATCTTCGTTAATTTTTTCTTAAAATATATAAGTAGAAAAAATGGGAAAATCCTTTGAGTTTAATCGATATGCCAAGGCTGCTAGAACGAATTGTAAAAGTACCGTACGAAATTATTTTCTTCGCTGCTCATGTGTTTTAGTTGTTTAAAATATAAATTTCATATTTTACAGAAATGCTAACCCAAAACTTTGTATGAATTTAACGCCACCAGTTCCGAATGTGCCCTTTTTGGTTAATCCTTATTTTGAAGTTAAAACTTTTGACGACGATCGTACGATTTTAATCATCTACGACTCTACTTTTCCATACTTTCCAATTAAAACAAAATAACATCGAAGAAATTTCCAAGGCTTTTAATTCACGCCCCCTCAATAAATATTGATTAGCGATGACATACTTAAGTCACTTGATCTCTGCATTCTTATTGCACAGCACGGCTGTTTGTTTTACATTCCTCGAATCTCAGCTCGCTCCTCTATAGATTTATGATACACGCACACACGACCGTAAACAAATATTTAATTGTTTTCGCTTTGCTTAACATAAACGACACGTTATTTAACAACGACAATAATTTGTTATGTCTGTCGTTAATCCCGCCTTATCGCGCTTAGATAACGAACGACCCATTTAGAGTGCAAATCCTCCGTTCGACGATGCACTTTCTCCGCGCGCAGCTGTTCCATTTCTCCGATGGATTTCGAACGGTCGTGTGAAAATGCGTTACGCTCGCGTTTCCGCGTCGTTACCGTTTCCGCCGGTTTCGATTATTCGCTCCCGAGCGCACGATTACGTATTGCCGATTGCAACATTCGTAGGCGAGGTCGAACAATAAAAACAATGCATGCGTTCGCTCGGACGCAATGCGATTTGTAAAATTGTTTCATTCATGCGAAGTGGCATGAGTGGGCGCGCGACATGTGTAGGTAGGTTTTAGGCGAAGCCAGTTTAGGATCGGATGTTGTGATTCGACGTCGATGGAACATTTTCGCCAACGCAGTAAAGCGCGTTATATTTTCGTGTCGTAAATCACAAATGTCCAATAAAGGGGTTAATGACAGAGGGGTGTATTCCAGGATTCTGTGAACATGACACCGTACTTTCGAAAAAAATATTTGGAATTACCAATCGATTGTAAACTGAGATTTTCAGATATTAGAAAACCCAACTATTTCAATTTTGAATTCTGCTGACGACAATCGATGCAGAATCGTTAATACCCGCAGGGATCACTTTGGTTCTTTTTCCGCCTCAATAAAGTAGTTCGTAACTTTATTTGGTTCGAAGTATTAACGAAAACCAAAGTGATTCCTGCAGCTGTAGAATTCAAAATTTTTCCAAATCGGAAGAGTTAGGTTTTTTTGAAAATTCTAGTGCCCCTTAATTTTTTTTTGTTTCGAGGTACTAACGAAAAACTACGTGATTCCTGCAGGTCCTAATGATTCTGCGTCGATTCCCATCAATAAAAATAGAAAATTTTCAAAATTGAGGAAGTTAGATTTTTGAGATAATTAAAAACCTTCGTTCGAGGTACTAACGAAACGAAAAGTTGCACAAACCTGTCGAACCTAGTCCCTCCCGTTTTGTAAGTCGGGTGCCAAGCGCTCAGAAGTCCATTCCAAAGGATCTTATGGATGCATCAAAAAATTATTTCATTTTAAATATTTTACAAATTTCAGTGAAATATTCCCAGAGACAATGAATTTACAAAAATCTGACCACTAATATACAGAAATGAACAAAACATGACAAGCATTTTCCTTAAACTTTTCACCAAACAAGACTTCCTTCGTACACACAACAAATGGGTTGTCGATCGATTACACTTAATAACACACACACACACACACACACACACACACACACACACACACAATAAACTTCCATTGAAGTCATAGATATGTCACGTATTTTCAATTTTTTGCAATTTGTGGACTAACATAAATATCATTCAATGCGAGAAACGAGAAATATTAATGCCTTAATGGCGTCGTTTCATATATTGAAGTCCCAACCCAACCTTCATCAGCTCAACCCAACCAAACTATTTCAGTAAACAAAATTACCAATTCCGGCAGCAACCCTACATACACAGTCAGTGACCAAATAAACAGGTAGAACATCTTTAGAAATACAACGGCATATCAAATATTAAAGTATCGTAAGTTACCTACAAACTCGGGTGATTTTAGTTTCCTTTAATCTACTCTTGTAATCTAAAGTTTTTCTGCGAGATTTTCGTTAGATTTTATTTGACTTGAAATATTTACAAATCGCATTTTATGCACGGTATGCATGTAGGGCTTCTGCCCAAATCGGTTCATAAGTGGTTGGTTGTGTGTTCTCTGACTGGGGATCATTTAAATCGTCGGCACCAATTGTTTTTGCTGCAAACTTTACGATTACACAATGGCCAGTTCATGTTATTATTTGATGTTGTGTCCGAAATTATGTGATTCTTTAGAAATTTCCTTGTATCATCGCTAGTCACGACGTCCATTACTATTTGTTTGCAATTCTGTAAGCGTCCGTTATGTGCAATTCATGAAAGTATTTTGTGCTATTTTAATGAATTATTTCACTGTATTTATTACAGTTACGAATTTTTGCGTTGCATTGTGAAACAACATCTAATGTTCTGTCTATATTATTGTCTTACGCAGCATGTATCTTCCAACCATACCTGGCGAAATCGGTGAACAAATAGTTAAATAATGTGATTTTTTAGGCGACCGACACGAAAAATTGAAATTTCAGTCGTCAAACGCGGACGAAAAGTAATCGTTTTTCGTCCGCTTTCATTTTTCGTCCGCGATAGGGTGGCGCCATCTACCGACAGTTACCGAAATTGTATAAAAATAACCACATTGCCGCCAGTGTCAAACTGTACATCTTGTTTACATTAGCAAATACGTGTTGGTGATAGACTTTTTAACTGATTATTGGGTAATTATTGTTTATAAAGCCGAAATAACTTCGAATGTAGACAAAGAAAACATAAACATGTCTGAAGGTGTCACAAATATGTACAATTGTTCAGTTGTCATAAATGACTATGTCAATAAATTATAAGTAAATGTTGCAACAAATTTGA
Organism: Geotrupes spiniger; assembly: GCA_959613385.1. Lineage (NCBI taxonomy): Eukaryota > Metazoa > Arthropoda > Insecta > Coleoptera > Geotrupidae > Geotrupes > Geotrupes spiniger. Next base: position 14,664,229 of record OY390737.1, read on the forward strand.
AAATTATATGAGGGTCGCCTAAAAAATTGTGTGTGCACCACGGCCAAAAAGTGTTTTTTCGTCCTCGTTTGCTTTCCGACCTCGGCTACGCCTCGGTCGTAAAGAAAACTCGGACGAAAAAACAGTACTTTTTGGCCTTGGTACACAAAATACTATTACCTACTTTGCGTTAATAATGGACTCATTGTTACATCGAAAACAGTGTAATAATACACAGTGTTTAGTAAGGCGATATTGTCGCACTCGTTCTATCTCAAACCACTCGTGCGACAATCCATTGCCTTACTAAACTTGTATAATAATATACTATTATGAATCGAATATGTGGATGCGTGGAATAATAATAATCATTCAATGCCTTTATTCAAACAGTGTCGGTTTATGTGCTACCTCGAATGCTTCCATTGGCCATAGAGTCACGGATGGTCATAACGGCGTTGGAGCTGTGAAATAATTAATGGTCAAGTTGGCTTTGATAAGCGCGAATGTATACATGTATGTTGGTGTTAACGTTATTGCTTTAATGACGTCGTTTCATATTGAAGTCCCAACCCAACCTTCACCAACTGAACTCAAACTATTTCGGTAAAAAATATCAATTCCGGCAGCAACCCTACAAACACACATATGACAGACATATGGGAAATTGCATCTACAAATTCGTTTTTCAATGCGTTGTGCTTTAGAAATAAAATTGCATATTAAATCAAAATAGAAAAACACCAACGTACCGTATCTACAAACTGGTGAGATTTTAATTTCCTTTAATCTGTTGTATTCTGAAGCTTTTCTGTAGGTTATTCGTTGGATTTTCTTTCAATAAAATTTTTAACATTTTACTTTTTTGCGTTTCTTGTCGTTGGGTATTACAACGCGTTACAAATCGCATTTTATGCATGCTAAGTATGTATGTAGGGCTGCGGCCAGAATCAATAAAAAATTGAATTTGAAAAATTGCAACAAAATTTCGTTCTCTGGAAACACTTAAATCATCGGCATCAAACTTTGGCTGCAAAGTTTATGATTACACCGTGTCTAGTCGGCAAATTCCTAGTATGATCGCTAGTCACAACGTATCTCACTATAAATTCAAACGCACGTGAATATATTTGTTTGTAATTGTGTAAGCGTCCGCTATTTTCAAATCACGAAAGTATTTTGTGCTGACAAAGTCAATGAATACCTGAATATGTGATCTAAAACAAATGCTTGGCATAATAATAATAATCGTTGAAAACACAGTTTTCGTTCTTAATGTACTTCGAATGCTGTCATTGACTTCGTGGTTTATATCTAACTATTGGTCATGGACAAAGGTGGGATTTATAGCCACTTGCATCAAGTTAGCCGAAGGCAAAGAGTGAACGCCCATTGTCAAGAAATAATGTACACGTTGGGAGTTCTGTTGGGGGTTGCATTTAGTTTAAAATTTATGATAACAAATTAACTTTTGATAGTTAACTTTCATGTATGTTCTTGTTCCTACCATACCAATCATGCGTCAACATCGAACGTATTTCTGTCTCGTTCGACGTACGAACTGCAAGTAGGTGTATATGACCCCGTCGTTTAAATAGTCATGTCGTCGTTGTTTCAATTACGCCAGGTGGGATTTGTTTTTTTTTTTGGAAATAAAAATAATCCACGTCAATAGATAGAAATCGTGTTTGTTTGATTAAATACCCTATATAGGCGTTTTTCTTTGACTTAATTTAACTTTAAATTTGATTTTATCCCTGTGCTTTTTGGGCATTAAGAAAAAAAATGTTGTATAGTTTTCATTGAGTATATTTTTTTACATCAAATGTCGTTTTCTGTTCAATTCGCCTGAATTCTAATTTATATGCAACATAGAATTCCCACATTGACTAGGGCGGTGGTTTCTAATTCCAACTACTATTGGTAAATATAAAGAAGATCATGGACAAGGGTTTGTTTTGAAGACGTCGGCACATTCGCTAAAATTAATTTTGTATAAATTCCTCGCTTGACTTTAACTCTGTAAACGTGCGTTATTTGAAAATTGCGAACATGTAGATTTTCGGATATCATTCCATTTGCAGTTATGCTGTTTTCTGTTTGTAGTTTTTCAAGTTTTTGCAAGTACCAATCCTTCCAAAAAAATATATTAAATACATATAATAAAACCTATACTTAAATCTTGTATAAGGCCCTCAATTTTAATAACTGATACATAATACGGCCCATAACCATCCGGCGCGAATTGATCGAAACCAAACACATTACGTATGCTTCCGAGGCGAGTTTCAACGATAATAATCAGTCACTTAGGTATTACATACTTACAAGTGCAGGCCATAGAACTTTCGAGTGCGTCGATGAATACGGATCGCCGCGTTCAGCCCAATATAAACCCTGCTCGACCATAAACAGGTGGAACAGACTATCCTTGTATATACTAATCCATTCGCGCCTGTGCCACTCAACGTCGTCGTATTCCACTAACACCTGGAACAAAAGGAATCACGTTACACGACATCAATGAAAAACCCAAAGTGCAACAAACGTGAATGACATTGCGGCGACCTCCGCGATTCAATCGCGCGCCGCGTTGATTTTGTTGCGTTAATTATTGTCTTTCTATTTGCATGGATCGTCGCGTTTAATCTTCGCCCGTTTCTTTTCAGCGATAAAGGCCAGCCACCGGAGGAAGTCGTACGTTACGAGTAATTAAAACGTTTATGCTCGTATAAATTAAGTTCGCCTCGCCGTGTTCGGTTATTAATTGCGCTCACGCCCGACGACGTCGCATCGGCCTAAATAAGCTGGGACGTAATTGTAACGATGATGGCCAAATTGGTTTTGTTTGTTGGACAAACGAAATTATAATAAATTAAATTGCGGAATGCGATTAATCGACGCGCCATGCAAACTTTCTTAATTTCATTCATAAATAAACGATGCAAACTCGCATTGAATGTGCATTTAATTGGACAAAGAAACGCAAACATTTACGACGTTTTGCATAACATAACGATATGCGTAATTACATAAAATGTATCACTGCTGTGTTAAATTAAACGGAGTGATAGTATTTGAATGGATACGGAGCATGCAGCAACACCTATTGGTCAAAGTTGGCAAGTAGCAACTAACACTACTAACTAGATATGCTGCGTGAATACATTTTTGTGTCAAACGTGCAAAACGTTAAATTAAGTTAAACTAAAAGTTCTTGATACGTCAACGAAGTTTACAAGACCCACTATTGAGTGCGATTGCAATCAAAAAACACCTGTAAACGTCATAATAAGAAGTAACTTAGTCCATTTTCGCTGTGAAAATGTGACAACGTAACTGTGATTAAACGACCCTTTAAATTTCATATATTTTGGAGGAGCATACAGGGTGTGTGTGAAGCTGGCGTATCATTTCGTGGAAACTCATTAATTATTGATAGTTCTGGCTTCCTTTTTAATAGTTCTAGAGTTCCTGATAGTTTACACACATAGTTCAGGTCATTAAAGCGAAAAAATCGCTTAGTGCAAAGTGAGACGCCAACTTCACGCTGCGTCTCACTTTGTCCTACACGATTTTCGACTAACGTATCTTGTCAGATTTTACGAGATCTATAGTTCTACAATAGTTCTATAAAGAGTTATGCCTTGTAAAGCCAAAGAAATTAGTTATAACTAAATAAACAATAATTAACACAAATACGTCAACTAAGAGTTGAGACGCAGATCGAAATTTCGGAGTTCTGGCTCTTCTAAAATAATTCTCGTGTAGTGTCGAACATATTGAAGCGTTTCCCGAAGAGTTCTATACAGCAACGATAATCGGTAATTAATTAAAAAATCAAAACTGCCCGTAAACCCGCTTCAAGGCAGATACAGGACGCTGTGCGGTTTTAGAGAGTTCTGTGCAATAAACAATATTTCTCGCGTAGTTCTGAATGTACTTAATCATTTTCCAAACAATTCTGACTCTAGATATTACTAATTATTCCTTAAAAAACCTTTATCACCCGCGAAAGACACATTTACGGATATATGAGTGAGACGCTGGCCGATTTTCAGGAGTTCTGTGCATTGAAAAATATTTCTCGTGTAGTCCTGAATGTATTTAATCATATTCCAAAGAGTTCTGACTCTAGATATTATTAATTATTCCAAAAAAAAAAATATCACCCGAGAAAGACGCATTTACGGACATATGGGTGAGACGCTGGCCGATTCTCAAGAGTTCTGTGCGTTAAAAAATATTTCTCGTGTAGTACTGAATGTATTTAATCATATTCCAAAGAGTTCTGACTCTAGATATCATTAATTATTCGTTAAAAAAAATTATCACCCGAGAAAGACGCATTTACGGACATATGTGTGAGACGCTGGCCGATTTTAAAGAGTTCTGTGCGTTAAAAAATATTTCTCGTGTAGTACTGAATGTATTTAATCATATTCCAAAGAGTTCTGACTCTAGATATTATTAATTATTCGTTAAAAAAAATTATCACCCGAGAAAGACGCATTTACGGACATATGTGTGAGACGCTGGCCGATTCTCAAGAGTTCTGTGAATTAAAAAATATTTCTCGTGTAGTTCTGGACGTATTTAATCACTTTCCAAAGAGTTCTGATTGCAAACATTATTAATTATTTCTTTAGCAAAATTTATCACCCGAGGCAGACACTTTTACGGACATATGTCTGAGACGCTGGTCGATTTTGAAGAGTTCTGTGCATTAAAAAATATTTCTCGTGTAGTTCTGAATGTATTTAATCATATTCCAAAGAGTTCTCACTCTAGATATTACTAATAATTCCTTAAAAAAAATGTATCACCCGAGAAAGACGCATTTACGGTTATATGGGTGAGACGCTGGCCGATTTTGAAGAGTTCTGTGCATTAAAAAATATTTAGAAGAGTTCTGTGCATTAAAAAATATTTCTCGTGTAGTTCTGAATGTATTGAATTATATTCCAAAGAGTTCTGACTCTAGATATTATTAATTATTCCTTAAAAAAAATTATCACCCGAGAAAGACGCATTTACGGACATATGGGTGAGACGCTGGCCGATTTTAAAGAGTTCTGTGCGTTAAAAATATTTCTCGTGTAGTACTGAATGTACTGAATCATATTCCAAAGAGTTCTGACTCTAGATATTATAATTATTCCTTAAAAAAATTATCACACGAGAAAGACGCATTTACCGATATATAAGTGAGACGCTGGTCGACTTTCAAGAGTTCTGTGCGTTAAAAAATATTTCTCGTGTAGTTCTGAATGTATTTAATCATATTCCAAAGAGTTCTCACTCTAGATATTACTAATAATTCCTTAAAAAAAAATGTATCACCCGAGAAAGACGCATTTACGGTTATATGGGTGAGACGCTGGCCGATTTTGAAGAGTTCTGTGCATTAAAAAATATTTCTCGTGTAGTTCTGAATGTATTGAATTATATTCCAAAGAGTTCTGACTCTAGATATTATTAATTATACCTTAAAAAAAATTATCACCCGAGAAAGACGCATTTACGGACATATGGGTGAGACGCTGGCCGATTTTAAAGAGTTCTGTGCGTTAAAAATATTTCTCGTGTAGTACTGAATGTACTGAATCATATTCCAAAGAGTTCTGACTCTAGATATTATAATTATTCCTTAAAAAAATTATCACCCGAGAAAGACGCATTTACGGACATATGGGTGAGACGCTGGCCGATTTTAAAGAGTTCTGTGCATTAAAAAATATTTATCGTGTAGTTCTGAATGTATTGAATCATATTCCAAAGAGTTCTGACTCTAGATATTACTAATTATTCCTTTAAAAAAAATTATCACACGAGAAAGACGCATTTACCGATATATAAGTGAGACGCTGGTCGACTTTCAAGAGTTCTGTGCATTAAAAAATATTTCTCGTGTAGTTCTGAATGTATTTAATCATATTCCAGAGAGTTCTCACTCTAGATATTACTAATAATTCCTTAAAAAAAATGTATCACCCGAGAAAGACGCATTTACGGTTATATGGGTGAGACGCTGGCCGATTTTGAAGAGTTCTGTGCATTAAAAAATATTTCTCGTGTAGTTCTGAATGTACTGAATTATATTCCAAAGAGTTCTGACTCTAGATATTATAATTATTCCTTAAAAAAATTATCACCCGAGAAAGACGCATTTACGGACATATGGGTGAGACGCTGGCCGATTTTAAAGAGTTCTGTGCGTTAAAAAATATTTCTCGTGTAGTACTGAATGTACTGAATCATATTCCAAAGAGTTCTGACTCTAGATATTATAATTATTCCTTAAAAAAATTCGTTCTGACATCTTTTCTCTTTCGTCGTTCCATTTTTGTAATATTTCCACACTAACACCGATGAATTCTAATACAACAGTTCGTCTCGACGATCAGCGAACGAGTGGGCACTAAGCGTCGTAAAATGCATATACCTAAGCCCCACCAACTTCTCGAAACATGACCTTGCTATACGGTCAGTTACGAAACGCTGTAACTTCGTCATTACTGCGAATTTCCTTATGAACTTTTTGAACCTTTTTGAAAAATCGATAAGAGAGCAACTGATGAAACGATAGTAGACACACGTCGCTTTGCTCTTTACTCACTAAAATGTATGATCATAGCAAATTGCTCGAAGTATTAAAAACCTCAGAATTTAGATGTATAGATGTAAATTCTGGAAAATGTTTCATACCTTCACACCCTATGTATGACAAAGTAAGCGCGAAAATGAAAACCTTAAATTCTGATATGAGTCCGAAGCATATATACACTATATTACATACAAATAGACGAGGTATATATTTTGCTGTAGTAGAAGCATTCAATTTAAAAAAAATTATCGAGAAATCTCCAGAAAAAGATATAGATACATCTGCCACTGTAAGTTCGTTTGAGCAGACAGAAGAAGATAAGAATGTCTTTCGGCTCATTATTTCGGAAAAAAATTGGAACAATATAAAGCCTGTCGCAAAACAGTATAACAATCGGCGGTATTTTAAACTAAAACCCGGAGAATGGTCAAATATTTTGGCTGCGAAAATATGGGAACAATCAAAAATTCCTTGTGCCTTCACATTTAAAAATGGTACTGTTTTTCCAAGCCTCAATGCTAAATCTTTCGTTCGATTTAATGCTGTTTGTAAAGAATGTAAGGCAATATTACGCGGAAAAATGTACAGAAAACCAAATGATGGACAAGATGCAATATTCGAATGTAATTTATATGGTTTCGATAATCAAATTATCCACATTAAGAAAAGACAAAGGGTCTCTCCGTCGAAAGATTGCTAGTCATTTAGTGGATGCGAAAAAACAAGCGACTATTTGGCGCATTGAGGAAGGTAACAAAATTATGGACTTTGGCGATAACAATCCGCCAATTTTATATTCGGCAGAAGTTTTGCGCAAGGCTAAGCAAGGCGAATTAGATAGTCGTTTAGGCCTCGACAATAATTATGACGCCATTCAAAATATACAAATTTTTAAATATACGAAAGTGCCCGGTTCGATTCATGCAATAGGTTTAGATCCTTTCTACGTTATGTATTGGTCAAAAGAACAAATGACGATGTACAAATTAATTAATCGTAACAGAAGCGCTTATTTCACCATGGATGCTACAGGTGGCATAGCAAAGGCATTAATTTTACCTGATGGAACAAAATCCCCTCATCTTTTTTTGTACCAATGTATGATTGTTCCAAAAGACAAACGAGGTATTCCAGTGTTTCAAATGATTTCTACGAAACAAGATGCAGCACTTTTGACGTATTTTTTACTTGAGATTCGTAGAACCGGCGCTACTATACCATCCGTAGCAATAACTGATCATAGTCGAGCATTGTTAGCCGCATTAGCTCGCGCATTTGCCGATTGCGCTGACCTAAAGCATTATCTGCAGTGCTGTTATGACATAGCTGTAAAAAATAAAGAAGCATTTCTACCTGCTTCATATTTAAGGCTAGACGTTAGCCATGTCGTCAAAATAATAGCTAATTGGGAATGTTTGCGACATCAGCCTCGAAAAGTACGTCAATTTTATTTAAGATGCGTATCTCAAGCATATAAAATGCAATCCATAGAAGAATTACATTCTTTTTTAACATCTTTACTCGTTGTAGCTCTAAGCGAAGACATAGGTTACGTGGATGACATGTCTGTTCCAGCTCAGGTGTGCTTGCAATCTATTAATGATTGCATTAAAGGTATATGCGTCGAGGAATCTGATATGGAACATGAAATATCGATATCAGATGACTTCGATTACGAGGAAGTTCCGTTATCTTGGCAAGAGTGGAGCCATGAAATGTATGTGAAAGCTAACACTTTAGCATTAGAATCGCACAATGTCGGAAACGTTGTCAATGCTTTCTATAATCCAAAAGCTGCCGAAAAAATTCAGGGTTTAATTAAAAATTTACCATTATGGACGGGTATTATGCGTCCATATTTTAAGGCAGGAACGGAAATAGCTACGTCCTCCTCAGTGGAATCAATTTTCGCTGAATACAAAAGTAGACTCTTTAAAGGCTCCATACCAATGAGAGTGGATAAATTTATTCTCAATCATTTGAGTTATATCGACGGCAGAATGCGTTTAGATTTTGCAAATAATGCACAACAAAAATGTAAAATTTTTGCGGAACCGAATGTATTACAGAAATCTGCACAATCTGATTCTTCTAACGATGTGCCGATGTTAAATTCAACAACGATTTATGACAATAGAGATACAGCTATAGAAAAAGATAAAATTTTTGCGAAACCGAATGTAGAGAAATCTGCACGATCTGATTTTTTTGATGCATCGTTGTTAAATTCAACAACGATTTATGAAAATACAGAACATACAGAAAATGATAACTCTATAAATACAAATACATCCGATGACAATGTCTGTATAATATCAGATTCATCTGACAATTCGTTCGATTATAAAGAAAACTGGATGGGCTTAATAAATAAAGCTACCAAAAAGTATGGCAACATAAAAAAAAACACGTATTTAGATAAATGTCCAGAATGGGACAGCGTTGAATCTAGCCATACAATTGTCATACCTATTATGAAAAATGGTAATTTATGTCAACCTGTAAAATTACGAGGAGAAAATATAATGGTACGCAACACATGCGCTTTCGATGCTCTCCTTCACATTACGGTACACATGATAGGTATGCATACTGATTACAAAAATATCTTACAAAAGAGTGATGATCGTTTTTTACAATTATCATTAAAAATTGCATCTGGAGGTAAAATTAGTAAGAACGAATATGCAGAAAGGGTCTCTTTTCTAATTGAAACACAATTATTTCAAACATCAAAATATACTAGGCGTTTTAACACTTTAGATGCAATGTGCAACGCAGCTCATTTAGCTGAATATACTTTTGTGTCTCTACCCAGTTTTGTAAGAACCAAAACATGCAAAGTATGTGATTTTTCAAATGAGAGAAAATTTACAGCTCTTAGTATTAATGTAGATATAATATTGAATAAAGGCCTGCAAAGTATTCAAGAAGCTCTTAATGACACATTAACATTAAAACAAACATGTGTCAAATGTAATAATTCATGCGATATGAATGAAAATTACGGACAACAGATTATGATTGACACAAGTATTTTAACAGATACTAATTATACCAAAACTGCAAAAATAAAATTAAACATATATACATTAGATAATATTGCCAAAACTATTATAATAAAAAACAATAAATATGCACTTAGAGGAGTCATCAATTATTTACATAATATGCGCCATTATATCGCTTTGATATTTACAGGAGCTTCTTGGTATGAATACGATGACTTAAAATCCAAACGTATTGAAATATCATCCACTAAATACACGATCACGCCGCATGTGTTACTATACGCTTTAGTTAAGTATTAAGTATAACACACTTACAAAGTGTTTAAAAAATATGTTAAAAAATTTATAAAAAATTTGAAAAAACAAACTAAAACCAAAAAAACAAACAAAAAAACGAAAAAGGAACCAGATTCTCGTCACGTCCACGCCGTGGTTCTGGGTTACGCTAAGTACGAGATAAATACTTTTAAACCAACACGCTTTGATAGTGATATAAAATATTTAAAGTGCAAATATAAAGTTGTGGAAAAATGATCAGCGTCTCACAACAGTACTTGTTTAAATATGTGTAAAAATAATACGAATAATTTTTGCAAACAGATTCAATCTAGAAATTTAAAGGGATTATAGACTGACACGAAATCTCATTTATCGACTACTATCGAGAAATATCGAAAATCAACCAGCATCTCACCATATGTCTGTAAATACGTCTCTATCGGGTGACAATTTTTTTAAGGAAATATTAATAATATCTAGTCAGGACTCTTTGGAATGTGATTAAATACGTCCAGAACTACACGCGAAATATGTTTTAATTCAGAGAACTCTTGAGAATCGGCCAGCGTCTCACACATATGTCCGTAAATGCGTCTTTCTCGGGTGATAATTTTTTTTAAGGAATAATTAATAATATCTAGAGTCAGAACTCTTTGGAATATAATTCAATACATTCAGAACTACACGAGAAATATTTTTTAATGCACAGAACTCTTCTAAATATTTTTTAATGCACAGAACTCTTCAAAATCGGCCAGCGTCTCACCCATATAACCGTAAATGCGTCTTTCTCGGGTGATACATTTTTTTTAAGGAATTATTAGTAATATCTAGAGTGAGAACTCTTTGGAATATGATTAAATACATTCAGAACTACACGAGAAATATTTTTTAACGCACAGAACTCTTGAAAGTCGACCAGCGTCTCACTTATATATCGGTAAATGCGTCTTTCTCGTGTGATAATTTTTTTTTAAAGTAATAATTAGTAATATCTAGAGTGAGAACTCTTTGGAATATGATTAAATACATTCAGAACTACACGAGAAATATTTTTTAATGCACAGAACTCTTCAAAATCGACCAGCGTCTCAGACATATGTCCGTAAAAGTGTCTGCCTCGGGTGATAAATTTTGCTAAAGAAATAATTAATAATGTTTGCAATCAGAACTCTTTGGAAAGTGATTAAATACGTCCAGAACTACACGAGAAATATTTTTTAATTCACAGAACTCTTGAGAATCGGCCAGCGTCTCACACATATGTCCGTAAATGCGTCTTTCTCGGGTGATAATTTTTTTTAACGAATAATTAATAATATCTAGAGTCAGAACTCTTTGGAATATGATTAAATACATTCAGTACTACACGAGAAATATTTTTTAACGCACAGAACTCTTTAAAATCGGCCAGCGTCTCACACATATGTCCGTAAATGCGTCTTTCTCGGGTGATAATTTTTTTTAACGAATAATTAATAATATCTAGAGTCAGAACTCTTTGGAATATGATTAAATACATTCAGTACTACACGAGAAATATTTTTTAACGCACAGAACTCTTGAGAATCGGCCAGCGTCTCACCCATATGTCCGTAAATGCGTCTTTCTCGGGTGATATTTTTTTTTTTGGAATAATTAATAATATCTAGAGTCAGAACTCTTTGGAATATGATTAAATACATTCAGGACTACACGAGAAATATTTTTCAATGCACAGAACTCCTGAAAATCGGCCAGCGTCTCACTCATATATCCGTAAATGTGTCTTTCGCGGGTGATAAAGGTTTTTTAAGGAATAATTAGTAATATCTAGAGTCAGAATTGTTTGGAAAATGATTAAGTACATTCAGAACTACGCGAGAAATATTGTTTATTGCACAGAACTCTCTAAAACCGCACAGCGTCCTGTATCTGCCTTGAAGCGGGTTTACGGGCAGTTTTGATTTTTTAATTAATTACCGATTATCGTTGCTGTATAGAACTCTTCGGGAAACGCTTCAATATGTTCGACACTACACGAGAATTATTTTAGAAGAGCCAGAACTCCGAAATTTCGATCTGCGTCTCAACTCTTAGTTGACGTATTTGTGTTAAGTATTGTTTATTTAGTTATAACTAATTTCTTTGGCTTTACAAGGCAGAACTCTTTATAGAACTATTGTAGAACTATAGATCTCGTAAAATCTGACAAGATACGTTAGTCGAAAATCGTGTAGGACAAAGTGAGACGCAGCGTGAAGTTGGCGTCTCACTTTGCACTAAGCGATTTTTTCGCTTTAATGACCAGAACTATGTGTGTAAACTATCAGGAACTCTAGAACTATTAAAAAGGAAGCCAGAACTATCAATAATTAATGAGTTTCCACGAAATGATACGCCAGCTTCACACACACGCATACAGGGAATAAATTACGACCTTGAGTTTAAATGATCGCTAAAGGAATCGGTTATTAAAAAGTGAATGGACAAATAATACCATACAATGTAATAAAATGAAGAACTATTTACATGGACATAAAAAGTTAATTAACTTATTTGAGTAGTTTCAGTTATTGTTCCCATAGTGAATTCATAACCTAAAATTGATTTAGGTTAACCTAACAGTTCACGAAACGTCAAACGAAGTTTACAAGGCCTAACCTTGCGCACTACAAATTGTAAGTCAAGAATAAATATCAATTGATGCATTAACACGAACCTGAACAGCTATTGATATAAACGTGAACAGTCGATAAAATAAGGGTTGGGTAGTTTTAGTAATTAGCAACGTCTATGATCAATGGTACAAGATTTACTAGCAAAGTCATAAAATGGTTAAATATTCTCTACATACATCTCGACACATCAGATATTATGAAACCGTTCATGTACCTATAAAACAGTGTAAAATAATTATTGTTAGTTTAAATTATCCATCATTTTATTTAAGAAAAATACACAAATTGCTAGCAACATCATCAGAGATATTTTACTAACTTTCACTAACTATATAACATTTTACTAGCATGTTTGTATGTGTATGTATAAACAGTAATCGGAAATCGAAAAATTGAAAACCACGCTAAGGTAAAACTTCGTTTACTTCTATTGCATAATTTTGTTGCTTTGTTGACTTTGTTGATTTCATTTTACAGCACGCAACGAAATCAACTGAAGCAGTTTATTTCGTAAACTAAATCATATTATTATGAAGTAAACTAAAAACGTAAGAAGCAACATACAGGGCATATTAAATACACAAACAGATAGTCATGTCAGGTACAGCGACAGGTATTTAAAACGGCTGCTTACTTAGTTACAAACGAACTAGCATTGCGTCGAGTCATGACGGGCATGTGTTTAATGTTCACATTACGCTTAAAACACAATTCACTTATGTACAGATGTGTTGTGAAATTATTCTCTAGATATTTTCAAGTGTTTGTCTTCCTTTTTACATTTCAGTTGCATGTACTGTTACTTAAAGCAAAAACTTGTTTCTTTAAATGCATGCATCTGAAACGTTGATAAAAATTCTTGTACTTTTACATCTTTAATATTTGACCGGGGGAAAAAATTAAGGAAAAAGAAAGAAGTAAAATCTTAAAGTGAAATATAAATTGTGTATGAAAAAAAATTTGACGATCACGATTGGCCAAAAAAGATACATAAATGTAAAACGAGTAACAAGTAATATATGTCTGACAGAGGGTGTGATATTCCTTGTGCTACATAAAAGAACTGTTGTCGTTGAATTAAACATATTGCATTATGAAATTTATGAGATTATGTACCAAGTGGACTCAAGCTAGGGTGCGTAACGCGCCTGGTAAGTTAATACCAATTACACTTTTTGTTATATTTGCTTATACGAATACACACCAATTTCTGAACGTGCAATATTAATATCTGTCTCATAAGCAAACTAGACCTAAACTATTTGTTGCGCACGGACTCATTGCTTATGAAATTAATTTTCCTCTAAAAACACTTTCTCGTCATCGTTAAATAAAGTTTACTTTACGTTTTTACTGACTTTACTACTACTTTACGACTCTCCAATGATTGACGTGTGCACTTTACTTTTCTTGATTTTAGATGAGATAATTTTTCGTATAATAAAAATTCAATCGTATTGCAATTCATTATGGAACGATTGCAAGCATTTCGTTTAGGGAACAGTCTATGATTGCCAAAGCATATGTGGTACCCCAACCTAACCCAGCCTAATTAGAAACGTGGCTAAGATGTACGTTGTCATTAAACGTTTGGTATAATTGCTCATAAGCATGACAATTAATTAATTAATTAGATTATTTAACCAAAATATATTACTGAGTGCCCTGAATCCGCCCTCCGTTGGACAATTTGGTGAACCAAAATTTATTCCGCCGATGACGTCGATCTAACATCAGTTTATTCATACAAATTTTATATTGTATAACAAGAACATTTTCGAATCTTAATCGTTGTGTGAGATGATGTAGTAAAATAATATAACATAATATATAATGCGTGGGTGTTGATTATGGTGGAGGGCATTTGTTATTGTTCGTAATTAATCAATAATTTTTTGGTCAATCCTTCTTATGTTTTGAATTGTTTATTTTTTATTAATGTCCGTACCATAATAACTCGTCCAAACGAAAACACACGAATTGAAAACTCAAAGTTGCAAAGTGTTACGCTCGCCGTTAATGCTGTTAATGGCTCTAAAGTTGCAGCCTTGAATCAACAGACTCCGCAACTAAAAGTAACTTTACGACCGTTTAAGAACTTTTGGGAATTCCTTTAACGCATTATTTATGCTGCAGCTGTATCGCGAGATCGAAGCTGCACTTGGACTCGTAAGCCGCGGTCAGGGGGCAACCGCGAACGTATAATTGCGGTTTTTAAGATTTCAATCTCAATGAGGCACATTTAATTATTAAAGATTAATCTCACAGGAACCCGTAGCAGTGATTTGTAATTTGTTTGTTGTTAAATAAGACGATATTTTAATATATATAGCTTCAACTTTAAAGCCTTTAATTTAATTAAAGGATATTTTTTTCAAATAAACTTTGTTAATACATTTGGATAAATACTATTTTTTTTCGATAATAACAAACTTTGATGTTTCGAACTGCTTTGCGCTCAAAACATCGTAATCCTATTCATAAACCAAGAGCAGTTCGTAGAAAGCAAGGTTAATTGCGCTTCAAAAGATTATTTGAAGTTGTATCCCGTAATTTTCAATTCGAGTACACGAATTGAATGCCGATGCATTCCATTTAAGAGATTGCAATCGACTGGTTCCAACCCTGCTCTATTTTTGGGTTAATCTCGAGATACTAATAAAAACGTTCGAAGCCGAATCATGTCGAGATATTTTCAGGGTCGATAGAAAGTGGAACGGAATGAATAAATATTGCCAAACGTGTTTGTCGTTAATTATGCGCACGTTTGACATTCAAATTTCATCGATGCGGACGATGTTGAAACTCAAACGTGCTTCTGTCGTCGCACGTACTGGGAGTGTTTTAAACAACCGTAGGTGTACTTGAAAAAGTGCTCAAAGAATCCGCTGACTAAACAACTGTTTTTGTTTGGCGCCATGTGGAATGCATGGTTTATTGTAAAGGGGTCAACAAACTCGCCCAATGTTAGTCAATGTGTGCTGGAAAACGAATAATTGTGCACAACTTTTTATAGAAATTCCCAGTAAAAATTATATCAAAACATTGTAACATTACTGTAGCGCCGATATTTTTGCAGAAATACATGTTTCCGCTTTTTATTTAGATTCCTTAAAATGCATACGAACGTGCACATATTTGTGTAGCCAATCAGTTAGGGGCGTCCTTTAAATGATGAGGGAGCTTAAGAAAAGACAAAGTGGTGCTTAGTAGTCCACACCGTAACGAATATCTGTTACCACTTCCAGTGGTGTGCAAAAGGGTGTATTATAAAGTTGTGAACATATAGTTGTGTGTAACTTCGTATAGTTTTGTGAGTTGTGTTAAAGGACGATGCATGTGTTAGAGAGGAGTGCCGTTGGTAAGACATAGTTGTCTGTATATTATTATTGTATTATTTATTATGTTGTGACGCCGTCACCTTTGTGGTGAGGCGGGCCGTTACCTGTGTGGTTGAGTCTCCTATGTGGTGACTGTGGCGAGTCGAGTAGTGAGGGCCCCCACTGTGTGCTATGGGGGTCGGCTGAACATTTAGTCAAAATCGAGTAGCGAGCTATGAGTCTTGTGCCTCCGTCCGCATTTAGTTAAATCAAGTTCGAAGATTCACAATCTGCATAAACTATTGTTTAATATGTTGGGTTCTGTTGTGTTGAGTTGGGTTGAGGTTGGGTTAGTTTGGGTTGGGTTGGTTTGGGTTGGGTTAGGTTGGTTTAGGTTGGTTTAGGTTGGTTTAGGTTGGGTTAAGTTAGGTTAGGTTAGTTTGGGTTGGGTTGGGTTACGTTGGCCTGGGTTGGGTTGACGCTAAGAACTAACTTATTAACTACAATATTATGTAAGTGTGCATATTCGTTAATATAAATTTATTTAAATGTGAGCCAGTCGACAACTGAGCAAGCCGATATGATCTCTGATATCGACGCGGCATTGATTCACTCACCCGCATGCGCTGGCACAGCTTAAGCCAACTAAAAGACAATATGTTAGAATATTGTTATAGATTGGTTATAGTGAATGCGTGAAGCTATACGCAAGAGTTTAACGAAAAATCAATATCTCAACTATTTATTTAAAATTAGCCATCCCCCTAATTTTCTTCTTAATATTCACCATACACGTTCAAACAAATGTCGTTCAAATTTTGATTAAAATTAATATAGAAAAAAACTTGCAAAATCGTTGATAAATTGAAATGTTTATAATACAATGTAGTTTCAAAGTGTCCAATAAAATTACTGAAATCATTGTTTTGTCAAAACAACCATTTAAATTCTACATTTATTTACGATGTCCATAGCTTAGTTATGAAATTTACTTCGTATTCAAACATATCGTTTGTATACTTGTACACATAAATGCACATACAAAATATGATTGATCATTAATATCAGTCATCATTTTCAAAACTAAAAGAGTATATTTTACACTCTATTCCTGTTCATTCGATCTTCGAAATGTGCTTTCATTGCTCCGTCAAACTGCTCTAAGTATTTGTTGATTGGCGATGAGATTGAGAGCGCCTTCCTGAGTTGTCATCTATGTGCTATTTACAATCTTCAATCCTTAAAATATAATAGAATGAATGATTTATGAACTCCCAACACAACCCGATAAAAAGTAAAACATAATTTAAAGATTTCGAGGAAAATAATATTCAACAGACCAGACATCATCAAAAGTCAACATTTGCAACTGCTCTTTCATGATTAATTCCATACGAAAATATCTTATTAATATCCCCGGACATGTTCAAAATCTTTAAAATTACACAATAGCAATAGAGATTTTTTAAATAAGGTTAGCTTGTGTATAATATTAAGTAGTTTAAAAGTATTCAATAAAGTCATATACGAAGCGAATAACTTGATTATGAAAAACTTTCTTTTCGAACATATCATTTGACTTTTACACATCAGTTATGTATATTAATGTAAATAAAAATATTAGTAGTTTGCTGTCAGTTTCAACTATTCGTTATCACTAATTATTTTTCATATAAATATTAAATTTTGTTATCCAATGGATGTACAATCTTGTGGGTCGGTTTTGCTGTATAGTGTGTCTCCATTAAGCCATATCAGTCCTCTTCATCCTTGATCTACCTACCACTGGTTTCCATCCAACCCAACCCAATCAAATTCAACCCACTCAGTGTATTATATTACGCTAACAATAATGCCACAAACAGTACAGAGCATAATATCGCCGTACCAGTCTTAGCTAAATACATCAATGCAAGCTATTGTGGTTTTACAATTAAGTCCGGACTTTCGCGCTGTACTGTCTTTCTTTCTTTCTTGTGGTGAAGTACAACATACAACATCGACTTCTCACTTGACAATTTACTAAGATCCGGGCAACCCATAATATACAATAGAATGAATGATTTATGACCTCCCTTGGCGTGGTATTGCACTTTTTATTTATTTCGTCGAAAAACTGCTACAGAATAAACGATGGTCGATTCAATAAGACGCCACATATATAGCCAACCCAACCAAATGAAAACCAAAATTCATTTAGTAATTCCAAAAATAATATTTGTACGTTCCATTGGATGTTTAATTTAGTTTTGCTTTATTCAGTCGGATTTCATTTGGCTGGGTCGGTTCAGCTTCTTAAACCCAGTAATATTTTCACCCAGAAGTTGATTTGGATTCAGTTTAAATTTATGGGTTTATTTAGTCTTTGGTTGTTCTTTTTCGAATTTCCAATATTTTACAGCAAATTTTAAATATTTGGTATGTTTGACACGATTACATTAAATTTCATTGTAAACTTAAATTCTCCCGCATTTTTCAATTTGCCATTTCTCGTCTCTAAACATATCAACTTCACTCATTTTTTCACATGTTCTCTACCTTTTCAGTTTCCTTTTTTAATTTGCGTTTTCACTATAGTTGTCCGAAATAATTTAAAAAGCGAATGTTTAAGTACATTTCTTGGCATGTGCACTTAAAACGAAACCTCGAATTATAATTTAATGAAATATAAAACGACGGTGAAATCTAAAAGCATTTTGCAAGCCACATGTGGGGAAGGAGTGTATAATCAATGGAAAACTACATAAAGAGTTATCTAGACGCATCACCAAAAAATGTAAAAATGCACGTTAAAAAAGGGATTGACAATCAAACATGTTTTGCTGATATTGTTTAAGTTTGTCATAAATTATACTTTGTACAGAACGTAAAATATTTCGACACATTCGTCATTCGTCAATTAAGTCCAGACAGAAACATTTGACGCCCAACTTGGGGATTGCTTTGATTTGATGTTTTAGATATGTTCAAGTTAACCTGCACCTGTAAGTACATAAGTAATAAGTCATTGTTAAGTAAATTGATTGAATAGCATAAAAAAACAACTTCACGTTCGTAGCAAACAAATCTCCACGATTTCTCAATTATTTTTTTTAGTATTCTAACTAATCGTTACTAGCTGTCGTGGAAAACGCATAGCCATTTTGCCGCAAGCTGAAACAACCGTTGTCTTATATCGTCTTATATCGTAAATGCAATTACGTATTTAATAATAATGTTTTAACGACTTCTCCAAGAATTTGCACTTAAAACACCCGACTTACCCACGCGATAAATCAACATTAACATTAACATTAACGAACAGTTCTATAAGAAGACGATGACAAACAAACGAGACCCAGGTTGTAGATGGGCACAACCTGTTAGTGTTGGAAAATACCAACATTAGTTGTTTCGTAAAATTTATCCGAGCCGAAAAATATTAATTAATGTACCGGTATATGTACGTAGTACTTTAGAATAAATTCTACGACGGAAGGTCATATTTGCGCCCATTAATCAAAATAAATAAATTCGCACTGACACAAAGAACCCACTATGCCAACATGGAATTTAATCAATCCGAACGCAAACACGGGATGCGGGTTCGCCAGAAATGTACACGTAACACACTATTTGTATTTCGCCATTGAGAAAATACACACATCGAACGCAAAATAAACAAAATTCGCAGGAAATCTGTTTGCCGATGAATGGGGCGATAACGTATCCCAGTTTATCGATTAATTGTTTTACTATACCTCACCAGAGCTTCGCAAAACGCGCAGGTAAAAACAAATGGTGTACACAAAACGAAATTTATTTGCTCGCGAATTTGTTATTTAAAATAAAATTGTTTCGCTGCCAATTTGTACATTTCATACGAAATTATTTGAGCTCAGGTTACATCTCCGATGATACGCGACTTGAAGGCAATTTATGTAAGTGAATGACATTAAAAAAAAAATTAGATATAAGGCTTGTAGAAGGTCATAATTTTTTTTATTCGAAACTTGTGGATGTATCCAAAAGTAATTTGTTTAAAGTGATTGTTTTAGTTAAAAAACTGATGTTAAATTTTTGAATTTATTTATTCAGTTGAGAAATTTTGATACCCGGAATAAAAAAAAATTAAATTTCATCGTCAAATTTGAAACGACACTAAACAAACAACTAATCCCATTTGATTCAGGAAATATCGTAAAAACTGAAATAATTGCATATTTCGTTCCAGCGTCAACGCAATTTATCCACCGAAATAAAATATTTTGCAATTACGAATTCGAACATAAAATATTTTCGGCACTAGTCATTTAAAACATGGCGATTTATTACAATAAAAATAAAATAAATTTCGCGCGGCGCGTTAATAAAAAGGGACACCAAAAATAATGTTCATTACCCCCCCCACCTCCCGTCGTCCATTAAATTTGTCGCCGTTGATGTTTATATGAATAATTTTGCATACCGATTTAATTGCGACGGCTTTCACATTTATCGAAATTGCGCGATTGTGTAATTTGAAAGCACGATACTCTCGTTCTCGGCGACCTTTACGCCGAACATTGTGTAACGGGGGGATTCAATGAATTGTCCATTATGCGAGCTTCAACTTTTAACGAATCGCATGAATACTTAAATACCATTTGGCAATTGACGTGCAAATATATATAGGACGCAAAACTCGACGAGCCAATTTGCAATTTAAAGCAGACGGCGCGGATGAAAAATGGATTAGTTTTCCGCGAAACGCGGTTGATTAGTAGACAAACAACAAAGTTCCGTAATATCTCGCTGGAAATGTTCGTTTTAATTAATAACGTGGGTTAATGGATGGAAAATAACAAGAAATTAGGACATATTTTCGATATAACAAAACTTGTGTTACTGAGATTATTTGTTTAATGGATTAATAAATAACATAAGAAATAGTTGCTATTAAAAAATATTCAACTCATACATAAGATTTTTGGGCACTGCCACCATTAATCTTGAATGGAACGACTGTTGTGCATAATATTCGTATTAATTACAAGAATGAAAGTATTGTTGCAATCTTTCAGTCATTCGTTGCATGTGCAGAGTTTTTTCGCCAAATTCTCTACAGGAGACTATGAATTAATTATATTAATTCACGTCGCAAGATTGCGATAATTAATACCTATAAATTCATCGATGCACTACACTTTCTTGGGTTGGGTGAATGCTCGCGAGCGGCTAATTTTGCACAAATTTCTTTAACGAATTAAGTCTGATTTGAACGCGAAACTACGGTCCACCGTGTACTTTTTGCATATTCGATCCGCCTATTTAAAGTTTGTTTGAATTTTATTTGCATCGTTTATTCTTGATTTTATTTTCAATGATATTACGTTCGATTTAATCCTTTATTGAAAACTACAATTCTGAGCTCAGACTTAAATGAATTATTGAATTATAATTATTGCATCAGATTCGTATATTCTTAGGTAAATGGTTATGTTAGGTTGGGTTAGTTTGAAAATTCTTACCCCAACCCAACTATATAAGTTTAGAAATGCTGTTATTTTCATTTTAGTTACGATATTGCCGACAAGACATTAACATGTTGCGAAATTAACGTTGATTGTTAAAGAAATGTTGTGAAAATTAGTCCGAAACTTAACATTTGCATAGCTCACAAACTAGTCATTTAATTCATTCATTTAATACTCGTTAATTGCCCATTTGCTTCGATTTCTCTTCTTTTGATTGATTTGAATTGATTTGATTTTGAATTGATAATGTTATCCACTTTTTCAGTTTTATTTGCTTTGTATTCTTTTTTACCTCATATGTCCACCCACATTAAAAAATGTCGATAAAGTGAAAATTAAAAATGTAAACATTGTAGTAAGAATTGTAATTGTTCAAAATTTAAATAAAATCCAAAATTGTCAAACTGACCAACTAACAAATTTGTTTCAAATGCGAAAACTGTTAAAGAATACAAATTTGACAGAATAAAAAATGTCAACATTACTAAAATTGTCAAAAATCCCAAAATGCCGGAAGTATCTAAAAATTCTTTCTTTAAATGTGTTGCCTTTGTAAAGCAGACCCCAAACCAATTGGATTGGGTTGTGATGTTCTAACTCACAAATTAAAAGGATTTTTTATTTTTGTTTCGTACCTCAACCTACCCCAACCCAACCGCTAGCGTTTGCCATTGGTTTTGATTTTCTCATTTTATGATTTTGTGATGTGCCAAAATCGAAGCCAAAACAAATACCGACTTCAAAAACCAAAATAAACTGACTTTTACTTAGATCTCGAATTATTAATCAACTCCAGCCCAACTTAACCCAATCATATTCACCTGAACCCAACAACTCTAAATCAAATTATATCGAAAAATAATGGTTTTGGAATTGATTTTGCACGTTTTTATACATTTTTGATTTTCCTTCAACTAAACAACTCAGTTAGTCGATTTCTTTACTTAAATTAAAGCAATTTTATTTACCATTTTACTAGGCCACACACAGTTTTCGAGTTCAGAGTTCAACCCAATATAACCTAACCCAACTAGATCAAACGTCGAACATAATTAGGTTGGGTTGGGTCGGGTTGGGTACCTAAAAATAGGTATCTTTCGAAGTTATCATTGTGAAATCTAATTCTTTTTCTTGCCCATTTTCGGCCCTTTCGCCTTTACGGACTCATCACTCCCGCAACAACACATTCACAGAAGGTATATAAAGTCCTAACAACAACCAATACAACAAACAATATTGTCCTTTTATAGTGAAACGAATTATTAATTCTTCCAGGTTTATATGTCACCGTTAAACGGGACAACATTAAAAAATGCTTTTTATATTATTAGCTCCTAATATTAAAATATAGTTAATTTGTGAAAATCCAACGAAATACATGAAAACATGAAAATGTGAATAATCAATCTGGGCGTTCAAAAATACATCGAGAAATGGAAACTATATAACAACTTCTCTTGGCAACGGGCAATTGAAACGTTACGGTTAGATTGTATTCATTTTGACCAAATGCAAGTAGTAAAACTAAAAGCAAGAACAAAATAATCTGAGAATTAATTCATTTATTGGCTAAGTTTGGCGCAGCGATACTCGACCTTACTCGCCAGGCATAAACGATAAAACTATTGCAATGTCCGATCTGTTGTTTCGAACAATAATCCCTTCAACGTGGCGCGTCGATAAATTTATATGCATAAATGATCGAAATCGTGATTTACAGCATTAAATCATTGTGACGAAGAGATGAGGTTTGAAGAATGAATCTACCTACAGGTACGAATTATTGTTACAAATAAGTATACATATCAGGTCTGAAAACGATGAAGCGTTGACGTGTATTTATTACATTTTGATTTTTCAGAAAACGATGCACTCATCATTTAGTATTTATTTCTCGATTATTTTAAAAAGATTTATTTCGTTTTTATTCACTTCGCTGGTTTTAAGGTTATGTGGTTATCCAAAATGGATGACCACTGAAACAAATTTACCAGTTTATAGCCCGAGTCATCCATTTTGGATTCTAACCCAACTTCTGGTGTTATTTTTTTAAATTGTATTAAGTTTTAATGTTGGACCCTTTAGGTTAATTGCAATTTTATAAATGTTTTTTTTTGTTAATTTCTGTACGAAATGTATCTTTTGTGATCTGAATAGTCCAGAAGGACGAAACGGCCCCTCGCCACTTATTACATTCTACGAAATATATTTTCAACAAATTCATGTCGTGTCGATTGCAAGAAGTAGTTACAAATCTAGACAGTATCGACTTAGTCAATCAAAGCAGGTTTCTGTAGTTGCATAGCAGAACGAATATTGACGTCTAATTAACACACTCACACAAACGCTTGTAACTCTCTACAATGTAGATATTATTTAGAAATCTAGAAGTAATCAATTTTATACCAAATGTCGAATGAATCATCAATATACACACACATGAATATATTATAACGTTTCGGGGCCAGGTCCGTCCCTTTAAACTAGTCGCACTAGACACATTGCCTATTAAAAAGAAAAAAACAACGATGACTCGACGACGTGTAAGATTTCAATCAACTTATGGTAATTTAATTGGACAATTCAACACTTCCAAAGGAAGCAAACGAACAACTGTCTATTTTATTACCGTCATTTAGCGTTAAATTAACGGTGCACATCTGCATCTCGAGTAGTTCTCGTTGCGCAGATTTCCGTTGCCTCAGACCGCAAATATGCACTTCTTCAAGTCGAAACGTCTGCTGCAAATCGATGATTAAGCCTTGCCGAGTCATTATTTAAATGCAGTTGTCGTTAAAGCGACTGAATATCCGGCGTTTTACTTATGGACGTTTCGAACTTGACTGTGAGAAACAGGAAGGCGATGGATAGTTTAATTAGCATGGAAAAAGACTTTCCTAATGCATAGTGCGCGAACGACATCACGGAATTTTACATAAATAACGCGGTCGCGTAAAATAGAAGAAAATGTTCTCCGGATGTAATTGGTAGGAACGTGATTTGCATATTGACAAATGGTGAAAAACGTTGTTATTTTATTGTTTGTCGTTTCATTTTGTTTTTCGTTCGGGTTTCTGGTCTCGTATTTTCATTTCGAATTGTGTCAAAATGTCAATGAACTCAAATCAATGTAGTTCATATAATTATAATAGGTCAGTCAGGCTTTTAAATAAATTAAAGATGATTAAATGTCAACACTATACACGAATCGTGCAATTATATACAAATATAACTTATATTAATAAAATTATGTAAATAAATATTAAACGAGTGGATAACACAAAAATCACATTTTCACGTAGAAATTTTGTTTAAGTTGTGTGAAACAGTGAGGAGATTATTTGTTTATAACTTATTCTGTTGCTGCTGGTATTGCTAAATGTGGTGTAGATATAATAAGCGATAGCATAACAGATGAGATGACAAAAAATAAAAAAGTTCATGGTCAAGAATCTAAGTCGAATATACAGACGTAATTTACAATAATTGGTAAATAAATTAAAATAGTCAACTAGCTAGAGTAACTTTTAGATTTTGTCTTCATTCAATTTGTTACGTGAATTCATTTGAACTAATTAAATACTGAATTAATTCTGTTTATAACTGAAGGGGATTCCCCTTTTTTTGTATAACGTTTCGTCGACAGATCCACCCCTTTCTCAAATATTTTATTTTTTAAATTTGTACTTATTATAAAACAATTCTCCAAGTTAAAGAAAGTTGTCTTATTGGCGATAGTGTTGATTTGAAGAAAGTTTAGAATTTTCGTGAAACTTACAATTATTATTATTTACAATAATATTATATGGTAATATTTTGCCAAAGCCACGATGACTGCTTTAGCAGGCATATTTAAAAATAAGAATACGACCCTTTGCTATAAATCTTGAACGAAATGTCGCTGTTCGGTCCAAATATCTTGTAAAAGAACTATAAAATCAATTATTCCATTGTATTGTACCGGAACAAGTCAAAAACAGGATCGGAAACCAATCAAAGCCTTTCATTATGGTCATTATAGTCTTATTTTTTTATATAATTGATAGTTATTGGGTCGGGGTGGATTGGTTTTGGTTGGGTTGGCATGGTTTGTGTTGGGCTGGATTTGTTTGTGAGCCTCCAAACATGCCTTTTGTAGTTTTCTTGTTAGAATCTCCGCCGCATACTATATTTTTGCTTCAGTTTCAATCGAGACAATTAAGTAATAACTAATACAAGTATTTCATTTAATTTTCATCAGCAGTTGAAAAATTACCAGTGTTGTTATTTTCAAGTCATATGTCACGTTTAATATTTTTAAATATTGTACATCACATTGTCCATTCTTTTAACCATATCTTAGGTTCTTCAAGCACATCTTTTATATTATTTATTGGGGTGGTTGGTTCATTATCATAGCTATTCGTCATTTACTATTCTTTGGATTGTCTTAGCGGTGGAAACCTATTTTTTAGCTATTATTCATGTCTGTATTACAGAAATCTTTACTGCGTTTATCTACTTGATGTGGAGTTTCCATTTCCGCAAGGATTTCCTCTTCTTCTGGTGTCCTCTTTGATGGAACTGGTTCGGTTGGGTTGGGTTGGATAGACTTGATTTGGGTCGAGTTAGGTCTGGTTTTGTTGTTTTAGGTCTGTCGGGTTTACTTAGGTTGGATTGGAAATTATGGAAATGGTTGGAAAACTTCAGCACAGATATTTTCCTCCCTTTGCACAATTCCTCTCAAATTTCCTTATATGAAATATGTATTATTTGGTTTTGCAGAATTTCATAATGGCTTTTATTAGTGAGTGTTCATTGACTCGTGTATGTGATAACTCTTCTAGGTATTTATCGGGGTTTCTATTGCTTCCTTCATGAATGAATTGTTTTAGATGTTTGGTACTTTTATTCACGATTGCTTTATCTTGAGGACATGTTATTATCAATCAAAAAAAAATCCATAGCTTTATTTTTCACATATGGTTTCCTGAACTATTCCTGTTGCTTTTTATTTATCATATTTGGAACTAGGAACTGGAGCCTCCCAACATACTTCTTGTATTTTTCTTGTTAGAATCTCCACCGTTTTCTATATTTCTCCTGCGAGACATTTAAATAATAAATAACCGTTTTTCATTTAGTTTTCATCAGCAGTTGAAAAATTCCCAGCCAGTGTTCTTATTAACAAGCGATGATGAAGTTGTCTCAACGCAGTGTGCATTCTTTTAACCATATCTTAAGTAATTCAGCATATTCTTTTTTATTATTTATTGAGTCGGTTGTTTCATTACCATAGCTGCCCCCCTTTGCTGCGTTACTTCTTATTGATTCCAGCACAACTTGTGATACAACAACTTGCACTTTCCATTGCTCTCAATGCATCAGATCAATAATATTTTAGTTATAATAGACCAACGTGTCCTTAACTTTTGTGACTAAATTGCGCATAATAATAGAAAAATCATTATTTTTATTCTATCAGTACTAATGAACCGCTTTCACTTTTTTTCATAAATTATATAATTAATCTAGCGAAACCATCTTAAACGCCACCGTACATCTTGAATTATTGCAATAATTCTCGGCTACAAAATACTTATCTGGACAATCAGTTACATTTATCAAAAATCTTTAATATTGCTAAGTGTTTCATCCACTTGTCTCACGAGACGAGATGAATATTTTCTCAAAACATAACAAATGAGCGTTATTGTTTTATGTAAAAACTAACCCCCAACGGCCCAAAACTCGAAAACTCTGGCTTCAGTATTGTGCCACAGTAATGCACGTGTCGCGTTCCTTTAGCTTAGTCCTTACACACCGATTGATATGTCCACTATCAAATAGCTATTTCTATTGCCCTCAATACATTAAATCTGTCACAAATCACGTATCTAACAGCTTATCGTCGACTTTTACGACTTAATTGTGCTTAGCAACAGTAAAGTCCATTAATTCTCAAAGATGACTAACATGTTTTTGTAATACAAGTAACCATAAACCGGTTTGACTTTCTCTCATCACAAATTAAATAATTAAGGTGACGTAAATATCTTAATCGTCATCCTTCATTATTTATACAACATCTTGAACTAGTTCAAAAATTTTCTTTATTAAAAGACGAAATTGTATCTCCTTTTGTGAGCTGACACTTTAAGACTTTATTATATATAATTTATTGATGAACGTGTTTCATTCACTGACAGCTCTTGAGACAAGGTAAGTATGTTTCTATAAAGTATTTTTCCATATCTTGCGATCGCAGGCTCCATATAATTGCCAATCAGAGTCGAACATTCTGAACTCAAGGTGATATAGTTATTAATCAAAGTTTTGTGCGAAACTTGGCCATTCATAATATATCATAAACACAACCCAACGGAACCAAACGGAACGTATTTTTTTTTAGAGCAAAGCTGTTTCCGTATAACAGCCAATTAGAATCGCGTATTGTGAATTATCTCCATTACCAATGTTTTTATCTACTTTAACTAGCTAGAAAAACCCGATTATTAACTTCGATTGATTCTTACACGGTGGGGTGATACAACCCAGTTACTTTAAACATTATAGATTTACAAATGATTCATAATGCACCCACCATTCCTAGTCTTTTACGACTTAACAGCGTCTAACAACAAAAAAGTTTCAATTTAACAAATTTTTCAATAACCTTGAACCGCTCAGACCTTTTCCCCAGTACAATTACACATTTAAATTAGGATCAAGTCGCGTTGTATTTATTTTTTTACCGCAAAAGAAATTCAAATAAACAAACACGCAATTTTCAGAAGCAAACATCGGGTGCTTCAAGCTTCATTTTTCGCGTCGATATCGCGCGCGGAGATCTCCGCGTTTCTCTAATCCAATCCCGGCCAGATCGGCCGTCTGTAGCTGCAATTTCGCCGTTCCTGGAAGATGTAGTACGTGCATGGAACCCATAAAGCATGCACGTTCGCGGCGTGGGGCGGGGTATTACGAACCGGCTCCTAACTGCATCATGCGAATTCGCGTTTCTTCGCCGCAATTTATTTAATCGCCCCCATCTGTAACGTTTAATTGCACGATAGTTTTCGACTGCGACCCCCCGCGCCGGCCACGCGAAAACATGACTTATATTTTATGGAAATGCTTCGCATGTCGCGGCTAATTACGTTCGTTGGTGCTACAAAGTTTCCTTCGTTGTTATAAACGATGCACGTTGGTTTAGAAGAAAATCAATGTGGGACAAGAACCGACAATGTTAAGTTGGTTATGTTCTGCACTTATTAATTGGAAAACTCGTTCGCTTTCCTATTTATATTAATTGCGAAATTATGAACGCGATCTTCGTTAAATATTGACGAATTTTTCGTTTGATGTTAATTGCAATGGTTTGGTTACTTTATGAATTTTATTTATTCTAAACTTAGTCCAACACTGTCCGTGTTATTCGAGCAGTGCCTTCGGGCGTTTTGTATATTTACGTTCCCGCCGTAACATGTGTCGACCTTCTTTAAGCGCCTTGCGCATATTAAACGTTGTTGTGTCCGTCGTCTTACTTCTCACGACTCTCGCCGGTGCGTGGGGAAAATCGCTCGGAGCCGGTATTTATCGGGCACATAAAGTCGATGCTAACGTAAATTGTCGATTTGCCGACGACTTTTAAAAAGTATATAATGGGGCGCGCGATGTTTCGCAACAGACGTCGCTTTGAAGTTTCCTTGTTATTGGCAACTGTTTTAGATCTTCGATAAGTGCCGTGGATGTTTGCTTACGGTAGCGAGAAAATATCTAAATTGGAGGAACTTCAAACGTGCAAATAAATAAGCGTTGCGTAATTTCGCCGGCGGGGAAAAAAAACTTGCTCGTTACATGGAGCGCTTTTGTAAATGAAATTGTTCGCGTGAGTTTGTTACGACTCTATTTTTGACTTCATTTAAATAGAAATACATATTTCAAGAAAGAAAAATATTCCAATTCCTATAGTCGATACATGGAATTAATTTTATTGTAATTATTACGTTCATATTACAAAGTGACCCATTAACTTATGGGACACTTTGTAACTTTTACAACAAATATGAGACTGGTGGAAAAGGTTGCAAGAGTGAACTCGGAAAATAAATTTGATTTCATACAAGATGGCGTATGAAGTCTACTGCGAATGATTTATTTTTGGGTAATCGAAGCCACAACACTTATCTTTGAATATCTTAAGGGCAGTTGTATCTTTCTGGTGAGAATAGGTCCCTCTTAGACATTCTCGATTATGATGTTTGAATAGAATTTTGTATTGGACAGGGGTTGGATTTTTTTTCTAAATGAAAACAAATTTGCATTGAATTTTATTCCAACCCAGCCCATCCTCTGAATAAAATTGGAACTGACTATTAACAAGTTATAAACCAAACCCAAACTGTATACGAAAAACGATTGAATAGTTCGGTTGAATTTCATAATTAGACTTCTTTAAAGTACATCTGCATAAAATATTGACCAAATCCCACTATATAT
This sequence comes from Geotrupes spiniger, assembly GCA_959613385.1. Classification (NCBI taxonomy): domain Eukaryota; kingdom Metazoa; phylum Arthropoda; class Insecta; order Coleoptera; family Geotrupidae; genus Geotrupes; species Geotrupes spiniger. The sequence goes on from OY390737.1 coordinate 14,694,058, forward strand.
AAGGAAACATTGATCCACTTGGTTTGGGTTTTTCTGAACTGCACAAAACTTTGATAAGATTTTGACCGAACGCAACCTTTAAACAAAAATTATGCGAGACTGGTTTAAATTTTTCTATCTAAATTTGAACGAATTTTCCTACAATTTTCTCCAACAAAACCCAATTTGTAAATAAAAATTGTACCGGCGCAACTAATTGTTTATATAATTATTCGTAATTTTGTTATAAATAATGAAATCAGTTGAACAAAATTGTTGACTTCCAAGAAATTTAATGCGTTTCCAATTATGTTACTGGTGAGCATATTCCAATCAAGTTAAGTTGGGTCAGGTTGGGTTTGGATTTACTTCTAAATTTTTATTCAACGAAAAGCCAATCGGATCAACCCAATGTAAAAATAATCACCAAATGTAAACATGCAACTATAATAAAGCGAATATTAATCTACATTATTTAAATTCTAATAAAAAAGATAAACTTTGTTTTCAAACTTTCGTTTTGAATTACTGGACGAATTGTAAGTTAAGTTTCACGCGTTGTTTTAATGAAAAATTAAGTATATGTCACTTGCAGATAGACTACGTAATGCTATAACTAATTAAGTTGCAAGGTTTCAGTTTTTCTACATTTCGAATTCACGCCGTGGCGTTTTCTTTACTAACACTTTATATATTAATTAAAAATCTCGTATTAAACACAAATTCACGTCTCGTGATAAAAAGCAGTATATTTTACCACACCAATCCAACCTTTCATTTTCAAACGATTACAGTTTCTTCTCCGATTGCATTTGCTATTTGACCATAAATAAGGTAAAGGCCAGGAAACCGTAACAGGACGAAGATTGTCCCGGGAAAAATCGGGCTCCCATACTGCGATAGTTTTTTTTAAATATTCAAAATGGAAAATGTTAAAAAAGCGTAAAATGTGTAACTTATCAAAAACCAATATAGCTAAAATTATCAGAAATGGGAACGCAAAACATTCTAAAATAGTTAAAAAAATTTCAGTACTGTAACAAACTGTAAATGTTTACAAAATCGCCTGAATTCGAAATAGTTCTGTCTAAATATTTTATTTAATTTTATAATTTTTGTTAAGTATAGGTTAAAAAATACCAAAAATATATTAAATGTCAAAAGCACAAAAGGATAAAACGTTTCATAATTTTATCTAAAATGTATTAATTGCAAAATTGCCAAACAAGCAAAAAGTCCATTATTAATAAAAAAATTTAAAAACATGTGAAGCTGCTAAGTTTTATATTTATTTAGTGTTGACACCCACATGTGGAGGTAGTTTGTGGCCCAGTAGAAACATGGATTATCAAACAAATAATTTCAGTCAAAAATTTCAAATATGGATAATCCATTAAACGTTAAAATTTTCAAAAACGTAAAGAACGCTTAAAAATTTTAGACGTAAAATTTTTTTAAAATATCAAAATATGAAAAATATTTATTGCAGTTTTAATCCAATATTTCGATATTTGTGCCGAAAATATCAATCAATAAGATAAGAAAAATCTTAATCGTCGTTGAAATTGTGTAAAATTTTTTTAAAAATTAAAATTTCGAATGAAATTTAAAATTTGAAAAAAATTGATTAAGTTAACGGTAACATTCTACATGTCGATATTTCGAAACCCTATGATTATGGTTCAATTGGATGGATGTTTACACGAGCCCTATAAAAATATTTAACCGTAAATAGTTTTATTTATTTTTACAATTTTTAACAAATAAATGTCACTGAATACAATGAATAACTTATACAAAATGCAAATATTATTTAAAATGCAAAAATATAATTAATATAAATTGTCTAAATAACATAAACAAGTCACAAAATTATTTCAAATTCAAAAAATATATATATCAAATGGTATAAAATTTAGAAAGTTGTTAAAACTGATTCAAAGATAAGATATTTTAGAAAAATATACGGAAATATCTATAATTTCAGAAAATATTAAAAATTAGTTAAATTAGCAAAAGTCGTAATCAACAATATTGTTAGTGCCTTTTCACACACAGCCGGTCCCGGACAGTCGGTACCGACTGTCCGGTGGCAATTATATCGAATCTTATGAGAACCGGGTAGTCGGCAAAATTACTACGTGTGAAAGGTCTCATAAGACTCAATACACTTGCCACCGGACAGTCGGTACCGACTGTCCGGTACCGGCTGTGTATGAAAAGGCACTTAACATTGTTGAAATTTCAAAAACACCGAAACGTCAAAATATCGTACGAATTTAGAAAATTGATCGAAAATGCAAAATACCTGCATTAAATTATATAATAATCAGCCGAAAATTGTATGTCTGTCAAAAAATTGAAAAAATCATTCAAGATGGCAAAATATAAAAAAAATCATAAAAAATGTCAAAGGTAAAAAATAAAAAAAAATCTTTGCAATGCGAAATGATATAAAATACATTAAATACAAAATTGCCAAAGTGTAAAAAGTTCATGATTAATAAAACTTAAAAAAAAAACATTTGAAGTTGTTAAAACTTATATTTAGTGTTGACACCCTCATGTGGAGGTTTTTTGTGGCCCATTGGAAACCTGTTTTATCAAAGAAACAATTTCAGTCAAAAATTGCTAAACGTTAAAATTTTTAAAACGTGAAGAACGAAACATTTGCTTAGGAAATTTAGACGAAGAAAAATTTAAATGTCAAAAATATGAAAAAAAATGCAATTCCAAGAGAAAACTTGCCGAAAATATCAAGAAAAATACATCCAGAAAAGTCTCAAAAATTGACGTCGTCAAAGAAAAGTCAATCGGATCAACCCCATGTGAAATTAAGTCAACGAATTCAACCACTGTGAACCCACATCTTGAAAAAAAAACAAAAAAAATATGATTAAACAAGGCTGCCGAAGCAACAAGAGAATTATATTGAATTCTTTTGCATTTGATCACAAATTGCTAGAAATATTTGAACAGAAATCTGTTAACAGTGTTGCTGGAAAAATGACAACTGCCAAACGTATCCAGGTTACAACTAAAGCTGGATAAAACGTAACTGGATACGGATTGATGTTAAAAACGAACCAAATTAAACACTGGGGGTTGGGTTGAATTGAGTTAGGTTGGATTGGGTTGGCTTGGCTTGGCTTTTATGCATCAGGATTTGTTTTTTTTTTTAGTTTGTGCAATTTGAATTAAACAAGGCTAAGTTTCATTGAAAAAACAAACAAATAATTTAAAAATGGCTTGGGACAGTTTTTTTTTAATCGACGAAAAAAACGTTATCATAACATAACTGGTTATAAAACTACCCCCGTATATTTATACATAAGTTGTTGTGTAGCTTATATTGTTATAAAAGTCGAACAATAATAATCATAAATAGTCCCTTAAAGCCTCGTTCCCTTCTTAGTGTTAACTAATAAAAATCACTAACTATGAAGATTGCGTATTCTTCCAGCCTTTATAGAATCTCTTAGTGCTATTTTCCTTTAGATATTTGAGGAGCAAAACAAAATTAAACGATTGCTTTTTCCATCCAGTGTGAAATGATTGGCAAAATGAATTCTTCGGTTGAAGCTAACGGAAAATCTAACATCAGCATTTACGTCATTATGTACAATTGATTGGCGCATTTAACTTTCATTTCGATTTTGCTGGAGAGCCGAAGGGCACATCGAAATTTAATTTGATTGGTTTGGCGATTGCATTTTCGACCCAGCATCGTGAATTATCTTAATTGGTAACTACCTCCAGTTTTCTGTTGAACTGGCGCACACATTGTCTCATGGTAGTTGACAGCCAGCAATTATGAATTAATTGCTAAAATTAAATATGCTATTTGCGTGCGTCTCTACCATTGATTAAATGCTTCTAATTTTCGTTTTTCTGGAGGAGAACAAGAGGACGAGTCCTGCATGATTTTATTGAACAGCTTCGATATCTTATTTTACAATCGGTGGTTGCATGTTTTGTGTTTCCTGGAAAACTGGCGCACAAATCAAAATGCGTGATTGCTTTAATTCCAGCAATTCTGACATTCAAAACTAAATTTGCCGTCATCTAGCAATTGTGTAATTGATTGATGACGAAATTTGATTATTGTATTTTTCATCCAGCATCCATCATTGTTTTCTTTCAAATTTTAATTAATGGTGCCTTCAGTTTTGGTTTTTAGTTTGTCGGAGAACTTGCCTGGTTCCATTTTACGTCCCCTAATTAATGTGAAGTGATTGATCAAACTAAACCTACCAATTGATTAGTGGCTTCAACTTTTATTTAGGGTTTCCTGTGGCGAACTTGTAGTCTAGATGACATGTGTTGGATTTAACATAAAGCTCGTTTCATTGCCTTATTGCCTTTTCGGTCAGCAATTGTATAATTAACTACTGTATTTACTTCTTGTTTTCTATTGCTGATGAACGTGCAGCAATTATTCCAAAATAACTGACGCAACTTTGTATTTTCTTCCAGAAATTGAATTGTAACAAAATGGTGATCATATTTTCCATCCAAGTATTTTTTTTTTTTTTAATTTTTGATTGACTGCTTTCAGTTTATGCATAACTTCCTGGGTAACTGACAGGCAAATTGATATTTTCTAATTATATTTGAGGTCCTCCAATTATTCTGGACTGATCGGCGAAGCCAAATTTGCAGATTCCATTTTATTCCCAGTATTGTACAATTGATTAGTGCATTTAGATTTCATTTGGTGTTCGCTGGGGAATTGGGAAGGAAAATGAAATTTGATTGTATTTTCCACCCAGCCATCGTTTTTTCCCTACAGCTACCTTTTAATTCATTAAAGCTTTCAGTTCTCTTTTTGCTTCATAAAGAAACGATAACCGAAATCAAATTACCTGATTGATTTTTTTTCACATCCAGCAATAGTTCATTTCTACTACATTTCTAATGAACGTTGTAAATTGTTTGGGTTGGGGTGGGTTGGGTTGGGTTGGGTTGAGTTGGGTTAGGTTGTGTTGGGATGGGTTAGGATATGCTTTGGCCAATATTGTGACACATGTGTCCTCCATTATTTATCGACCTTTCATGACAAGGTCAATGAGAAAAGAAAACATTGATTACTTCAGATAAAAAATTTCAAGCTACTTTGAAAATTATTTACCTCTCGTTTATGACATTTTAGTTCACGCCCAATTTAAATACAATAAAACCACGTTGTGCGTCACCTCGTTAAACCTGATGATGGGCAAATTACTTTAGTTCGTAATAATGTAAACACGACTACTTCGTTGGGCACCAATTTGTTCTACTTTATTAAGTTGTGGACATATATCATTATTATAAGTATAAACATATGCTTATAAAACAAAAATTGTAAGGGCTCATCTAATGGTATGATTTCTTCGGATTTGCGCCACTAACCATTCATATCTCTTCGCCGCGGATTTTTTTTTTAAACTACATCGGTTTACTTGTTGGCAGAATTCAATAAATAGCCGAAACTCGGAGTGTCGCGGAATGTCGAATTTCCGCGACGGCGTCGAAAATAAACAATTCAAATTTTAACTGCGTTTTGTGAAACGCAAACTGGCGAGGGCGCCATAACAGCGCCGTTTTACGGACGAACTTCGCCCGGCATTTATTTAAAAAGTTTACGCGCGGCTATTATTTTTAGAGACGGTTAAATCTGGCCGCTATAAATACGCTTTAATGTGTCCGCATTTTTTCGTGTCGTTTGTCGTATATATCGGCGTTGAATAATTGGAATTGGCGCTGGTTGTATTTTTTTTTTATTGGCGGCCAAATTTGTGACGTGTTGGAATTATCGTGTTATTAAACAAGTTCTAATTGTGTAGCGTTATTATATGAATGGGCGTTGAATATATATAACAATAAATTAGTATAACAAAATTATATTAAAGGTTAAAATTTGAAAAATTAGTTGTTTTCTTCTCACTGTTATTTTCTGTAAATTTTTTCTTTTCATTCTCGTTTTGCCTCTTAATATTTATTTGCTTTTCAATTTTTTACTAAAACTCGAAATTCAGTCACCCAGTTCGGTGATGTTTTTAATATTTGTTTTTATTTTTCATACTGCAGTGAATATAAAAGAAATTCGATAGAAAAGTAACAGTGCTAGAAAAAGTATCATAAAAGAATAAATTAAGAAGATATACAAATATGAATTGTATGTGATAAAAATTACAAGCGCTATAAATTTAAGGCAAAGGAATCAATAAATGAATAGATGGAAATGCTCATCCGGTCGCGAGCCGTTTAGTTCCGGTTGAGTTCTGGGCCTCATCGTCCATACTATATGACCCAGAATTGAACGAAAGTGCGTTTAGGGAGGGGGTACATATATACAGTAACAACCATCGATTTGTTACCTTCACCTGGCAAATCATTTAAATAAGTTGAAATTATTGTTCAAGACGTTATGTAAAATTGGGTTGGGTTGAGTTACGTTGGGTTGGGATGGGTTGAGTCTCCAAACAGGACAACTAATTTAATTTAATTTCTAGATAAATTGAAATTATTAGTTAAGACGTATGATCTTCAAGTTAAATTATATAAATAATAAATAAATAATAATAATAAAATTGGGTGATGATCAAGACGTTAGTTAGGTTAGTTGTACATTAATTATAATATAAATCGTCAAAATCAAGTTGTTATATACGAGTAGTTGGAAAAAATTACAATTCAATAATTATGAATAGATTGTCAAAACTCCGAAAACAGTAAGGATATATTATCTTTGTTTAATATGCCGAATCAAATCATTTGTTTAATTAGTAGTGACAGAAATGGTGATATAAATATTTTTTTTATTATTGGTTATAATTTAAATTAATAAAATATGTGATATAAAATAACAAAGGTAAACTCACTACTTCTGATCTTTGACTTAAAGTTTATATAACTCGGACTAACGTCAAACGGTACACCGTGAATTGTCAAATCGTTTGCGTTTTCGGGTCAAAATAATATATTGTTCTTGCTCATTGACCAAAAGTCTTCTATGTGTCGCTCGTTGCATAATTTCATCCTTGAAACCTGTAGAGTATTTTTGTAGCACAAACTAGTTTCTTGTATGTAAATGCTTCGTACATTTAATTATGATTTGCGGTGTCTTGGGTTGTATTCGATTGGCATACAGCTGAACTCTTTTCTTTATCTTTAACTGTACCAGTGAGCGATTGGTTTGGGCCTTAATGTTACGACGTTTCAAGAAAATTATCGCTGCTGCCCCAATGAAATTTACAAGTTTTCCACAACTTTTTTCGGAAGCTGTACTTACATTATTAACCCCGTTGGGCGCCAACCTGACTACATCGATCATGAAACCAACAGGACCCAGCGCAATTTAATGGACACAGAATATGACGAAAAGAAAAACCACTTTTTGTTCTATTCTGTGTCGATTAAATTGGGTTCGGTTGGGTTGGCTCCGTGATCGACGTGATCAGGTTGGCGCCCAACGTGTGGAATTTTCAGAATTTGTTCAACAAATGATGACATAAAAGTGCAAATCCAAATTAATTAATAAAAGCACATGACAAACGGGAAAACAACGGAAAAAGTGAACAAATAATTATGAAGAAAATAAGAATTTCATTGCTATATGTAGAAAATTGTTCAATTAGCGCATAAATATTTTTTTTATATCTAAGAAAGACTTAAAATCTTTGATATTTGCTGAGCTTATCTCACATCAAAGATCCACCGATGACATGAAAAGTGCGGTAATTGCAAATAATGAACGTAACAAGATAATTTTAATATTTCCAAACCAACCTAACCCGAGAGTAGCAAATATCGTCATGAAACAGTATGAAAAGTAATAATAGGAAAACACCCTTCCCGACCCAACTCATGGAACATGAAAAGTAAAATAGAAAAATTAATCATAAAATAATGAAAATTTCATGCTGACGAAAATCTAACAATATAATAGCAAAATAAAATCTATTTTTATCGATTTATTTTTATTTATTACTATTCCGTTACTTTAGCCACAAAGAAAGAACTAAAAGTAACAACAAATATGAAATTAGTTTTTTGATGTAATATTGTTAATGGGGATTCTTGCCTTGCAAACAAATAATCCCTGCCACAAAAATGCATGGGTACCACGTGGCATAAATTAGAAAAAAGGACGTCAAAAAATCAGTGGAGCCAATTCGTGATTTCGGGACGAAAGTTTTGGTGGCTTCAGTTGGGTTGGATTGTCTTTAACAGATTGTTTGTTTTTTTTTGTATGTGGTGAAAATTAAATATTCCTTTTATTAATCAAACCTGATCAATAAATGTTCGCATAATCATTGATCAGGATTGATTTGTAAAACGAACACAGTTTGTAGTATTGGACGATCTTTTCGTACTGATTGCCAACTCATCAAGAAAAGGCCAAATTTTAGGATGAAAATAAAATTTTAATATTATTAAAAAGAATTGCATACGCTTATACGCTTACAAATACGAAAGTATATGAAAAACAAAAAATTCAGTGGAAAAAATTATGCAATAAATTTAAATTTTAATATTTGTAGCAAATGTTATAAAAATTTGATAAAATGTAAAACATTTTCAAAGATTATTAAAATTGGCTAAATGTGAAAATATTAACGATATATTAATATTAAAATTCAAAAAATATAAGTCAATCTTAATGCAAAAAATACTAATATCCAAAAACAAAATCCAATTCCAAAAATTCGAAACAAGTGCAATTTTTTATATTTCAAATTATAATTTTCTTAAAAATCCTTGTTTGAGTAAATGTTGAGTAGGTTACCAGATATTCATATACCCCCCCCCCCATAACAATATGAAAAAATGATTCATTTATTTTATATTTATTGCTTCAATTTGGTACATTTTTTCCTATTTGCATCTCACAGTTGCCCCACTATTTTACTTTTTACAATTTCTACTCATCATACTAATACTAATTCTACTAATCAACAAAATTGTATGTAACAAGGTCACGATGATTTCAACCATCCTCTATTTTTTTAATATCAAAATTATCAAAAATGAAAATTTCGAAATAGTAAAAATGAGCAATATTAAAAAATATGTGTGTGATTGTTGTTGTGTTTATGGTTATTATTAGTATTTTCAACCATGGCATGTCAATTTATTACTGCAAGTAACAGAAAAAGTGGATAAATTAAATAATTGTGAGTAAAACAAAATAATAACTATCATGTGTGTGTATGTAGGGTTGTCCGAATTGTCATATTTGGTATTTTCGTAATCTCCCCGCTCCTTGACGATTGACAGCGTCCAATGCATTGCAGATCACGAAAGCTCTCAAAATATCCTCAAAGTCTCCACGTCATGTATCGCATTAACTGTACTATAAAAGGCATAATCGCATGTTTATGTTACGTAACATCATAGAAACGTCAAGCCTGTGTATGTAGGGTTGCCGTTCGAATTAGTACATTAGCGCCTCATTGCTTTTCGCTGCGAACTATGCCATTAGCGTGACCATCTTGGATATATAGCGATCGCATTTCTGGCGACTCGTCCAGTGATCAATTTCATATTGAATTTAGTAATCGTCTCATTGAAAACCTGGATAATTGGCTATCAAAATTAGAAATGGTCACAATTAATATGTATTTAACCATCTCGGACTCTATTTTATAAAACGAAAAAAAAATTCTAACAAGATTGTATTAAAAATAAACGTATAATTGTGTGCACAGGCAAACGCGTTGGGTTGGGTTGCCCAACGCATTATGCAAAATATGTGATTTGAAATAATCGTGGTTGTAAAACGAGACGCAAATAGATACGTTCGATGTCTATGTGCGAATGTTTGGGTGTGGCAAATACACCCAAACCTTCGCACAAAGACATCGAACGTATTTCCGTCTCGTTCTTTTAAAACTGAAATAATATTTAAATTATTTAGCAATGTCCATAATAAGCGTGTGGTATTTGCAAATATCGAATGTAATAAACGTGTATGTCAATTTACGAATTTATTTTTTGTAAGTTATAAAAAAAATATTACTCATTTGATTATTTATTATACTGCGTATTTTTTATTTAATTGTCGTTTGATTGTCCTTTCAATAATTGATTTGTATATAACTTCATTTTCAACTCGGGCCTTCATTCGTTTGGAATTTCCAATTTTGTGTTTGTTTTAATCCCTACAATTTTAATGGACTGTCGTCGGTGTAAATAAATCCGCGAAAAACTGACGACCACTCGCATATTTACTTACGACACGTAGGCGAAATAAACTCCCGTTAAATAATAGCTGGCGTTCGTCCAGACTAGTTCAAGGAAGACATAAAATCTGTGCCAAAGCTGTTCTGAAATGCCGTAAACTTTCATGCGTCTCCAAAATTTACCATTCGTCTAATTTATTACGCAACTCGCGCTATATAAATACATTTAATTACGAGATTACAGCATTCCGTAAACTAGAATTGTTTATTGGCACTAAATATTTTAGGTTTCTACTTTCAACGCGATCATTAGCAAGTCAAAGTATTCACAACAACATTTTAAACTGCTTCGCAGAATAATAATCTGCTTAATCTCCCGGCTTTTAATAATCGCAGTCACTCGGAGCGAGTGCCACTGATACAAATTAAAGTCGCGGAATGTCTTGGCGGAAATGAACGTTGACATTGCTGGATGCGTGAATAACTCGTTTCTCGTTTTGAGTGATGCGAACAAGAAATGTCTCCGCCGGCCGCTATAATTAAATTAGAAACGTAGAGTTTTTCCGGCCGATTCGAAAACGACGAGGCGCATAAATTACGGTCATTAAAACGTTAATTATATTTTGATGCTAAACGCGCGCGTTCTTCATTGACCTCTGTCAAGGTTGTTACAAATCAAATATTTTCACAACGAGAACGCGCCGGTTTGTTATTCAACGTGTGTGAGAATAATTTCAAGGATCTTACGTAAAAATATGCGGTTCGCGAGGAAACGATTCATAAATAACCATGATGGACACCGTTCGAGTTTTTTTATGGGCTCCTTTTCGAATTACATAAGTTATACGCCTCACGCAATCGCCTTTTACTTATTTACATTTGACATGGCGAGCTCGCAAATGCAAATTTGCTGCGCGATCTGACCTTTGCGAAGGTCGCGCGTCGCGTTGCGAATATGCAAATATTTTTCGTTAATTTAAAACAAGTTGTTATTATGGTTTATGATATAAAAAACTATAGTTCACATTTACACGAAATAATTATATCGCTGAACAATAAAAGAGATCAAGATACAAAAAAAATCAAAAATGGAATCACAACAAAATATCGATAAAGCGATTTTTCGATTTAGTTCAAAATAGCCAGCTGAATTAAATTTAACATTTTAATTTAATCAAAACCGTTCTTTGATATCCATGATCGTATTCGATTGTATATATTTCCAATCCTTGTACATATAATTTCACCACAAAACGTCACAGTAAAAGCATCCAATATTAATTTAAACCACTCGATCGAAAACAACAGAAATCCAAATAAATTAATCAGCGACTAACTGAACATGATCCAAAACAAGGGAAAGCACTTTAATACCTTTTATGCCAATTATTCTCGATTGACCTACATATTTATAATGGCACGTAATAAGAGATAATATCCTTGGTGTGAAGTGACAGCTGATCCCTCACCGCCCCCTCGCCGCGCCCCACCTCTCGCGCCACGTGCATGCATCAAACTACGAACGTGACGAGAGAACATTTAATTATGCAAAAAATCGATAAGACCAATTTAGTGCCGTGGCGACTGTGTAAAATTGCCACCAGTTCGCATGCAAGACGAGCGAGATACGAATAGTTGGTCGTGCAGGACCGTAGTGAGATTTACTTTTATCGCCATCTTGATGAAATTTCAAATTTGCTCGATTTCGATTTATTATTAAAAAAAAAACAAGAAAATGATCGAAAAATCAGTGGAAAAATCCCGAAATGTTTTCTTAATTACTCGCAATAATTTGTTAGTAAATATGACGTAAACATTGTTAAAAAAAAATTAAAAAAATTAAACTATCTATAAAACTAGATTACAATTAATGGCCAACAGTTTGCAGTTACGTATCATTTTTTTACCTAACAATAATCGTGTATGAATAATAGGGAATTGCGAGAGGACAGGAGAAGAGAGAAGGGGTGAGGAGGGAGTATGGGGAAGCGAGGAGAAGAGGGGAGAGGAGAGAAGAGATTAACGATAACCAAATTTACTCAATCAAAATATAAAAAAGACTTAACAGTGACTTAATAATGATTAATAATTGAAATGATGCAGACTAGGTAGGCGAACGGTCTCGCAAAGCGCCAGCGAATGGTGCCAACCGAATATTTTATAATTTTGGCAATTTTGATATTTTTATGTATAATATTTTATAATTGTTATATACTTTGATTTTGAAAACACTATCGATTGACTCAATTAACTCAATTTTAGTTAGTTTGGTTTGGTTAGTCAACAAATGTTTAACAATTCTGTAATTTTTGGATTTTAAGTTTGTTGAAATTTTTTAAACTTTAGCAATAATTATGAAATGTTTGGTAATTTTTACATTTTTTTAATACCAGAGCAATTGTTAATAGTTTTTATATTCTTTGAAAATATTATCAATTATTATGAATTTGTTCGATTAGTAAATTTTGTTAATAGTTGCAATTTCACAAACCTGCCCCACCCAACCTGTCCCAACCCAACTTCGCACAGCCTAAGCTGACACAACGCAACCTGTCCCAACACAACCTGATACAACCCAACCTGACCCAACCCAACCAGCGAATGGTGCCAACCGAATATTTTATAATTTTGGCAATTTTGATATTTTTATGTATAATATTTTATAATTGTTATATACTTTGATTTTGAAAACACTATCGATTGACTCAATTAACTCAATTTTAGTTAGTTTGGTTTGGTTAGTCAACAAATGTTTAACAATTCTGTAATTTTTGGATTTTAAGTTTGTTGAAATTTTTTAAACTTTAGCAATAATTATGAAATGTTTGGTAATTTTTACATTTTTTTAATACCAGAGCAATTGTTAATAGTTTTTATATTCTTTGAAAATATTATCAATTATTATGAATTTGTTCGATTAGTAAATTTTGTTAATAGTTGCAATTTCACAAACCTGCCCCACCCAACCTGTCCCAACCCAACTTCGCACAGCCTAAGCTGACACAACGCAACCTGTCCCAACACAACCTGATACAACCCAACCTGACCCAACCCAACTTGGCACAACTCAACCTAACACAACCCAACCTGACACTACCAAACTTGACCCAATCTGATTCAACTAAACCCAACCCAACCCAACCTGATGCAACCCAACCCGATCGAACCGGATCCAACGCAATCCAATCCAACCCAATCCAATCCAACCCAACCCAAACAGATACTGAAAGATTAAATTTCATATTTTCATTTGTTTTCTTTATTTGCTTTTTCGTCTCTTTTTACGTTTATTAGTATTTTCGTTTGACCTGTGTTTATTTAAGTTTTGGTTATGTTGACAATTTTTTTTAAGGCCATTCTCTTTTTTCCTCGTTGATTACATTATATTCCTATTCATTCCTTTAAGTTGTTTCCACAGCGATAAAGAAAAATGTGAGATGAATCTACTTCGATTCAGTTGTTTAGGTAATTTACTTTTTTAGTTAATAATTACTACCCAACCCAACGAGGCCATATAACATTTAAAAAAAACTGCATACTTTTGTATATGGACGGTACAATAAATGTTTTTAATATGAATTGTACGTAACGTTAGTTAAATAACTGGAAAATTGTGGAAAATTAATTTCTAATAATAATTCAAACGACGGAAATAATCTGGAAGAAATGGTCCTTCGACTAACTCGTTTTTATTTTTGTGCGTGCAGTTTCGTCGACAACATTAAAGACATCGTCGTCGAATACCGGTTACTGACATAAGTGGTTTGAATGTTTCCCTTGGGTTGCAATCTTAATAAAGTTATTGTATAATATCTTTTTTTATAGCCAATATTTCGTAAGTTAATTTCCCACATCACTTTCAGAACTAATTTTTACAATTTTTACGTTTTTTACTGTCTGAGGTTTTACAAATGACTACATTGCCATATGCCATAATGTTGTGGCTTGTTGGTCAACTCTGTATAAATTTATTGTTATAACATTATTTTTTTTCCTTTTTGTACAAATTTCTTCATTTCATGTTAAATAATAAGTAAGGTAATATTAAAAATTATTGTTATTACTTAATTGGGAGATTTAAAGGTAAATCAGAACCATTTTAACTTGAAAATTGGACCTTTAGTGCCACGAAGAATACAATTCGTATTTATAATATTGTACTGACTTCATTGCTATTAAATTAACGGCGCATTTTGAGATTCGTAAGTGGTCTCAAATTTTTTTCCCGTTGTGTTTGTGGCTTGAAGGAGGTTTAAAATATTCTGTGATTCAGGCAGCCATGGAATTTATTTTGTATAAATTGTATTGCGATTTTTAATTTATCGTGAAATGGTTCAATGTATAGTAATATACAGTCATTGAAATTTGGCAATGGACATGTGCAAAGAAGCGACGACACGCGAGAGCATCCGAATACGTAATCGTGGGAGTATACATCACCCAGAAGCACATAGATCAGGGGCAATTCGATCTGTATCTACATAGGTAATTTAATCTGCAGTACACTATAGCGATGTATAGGTTTATTTTTTATTTAAAAGTATTGATATACAGCTAACAATAGAAAAGTGGGTTGAATATGTAAAAGTAGTTTAAGGTTCATTATGGTGTTGATTGGTGTTTAGTGGATACGTGAGTGGCAAGTTACTGGCAATCATTCCTATCAACATTTTTTGAGCATATCTTGCTTAATTTGCGCAGAATTTGTCAACAATAAGTGAAACGTAACAAAATTGATCAAACTATAAATCTACAAATAATGTGCGTAAATATTTTTATATTAATTGCACAAATACTAAAATGAATAACTTTGTACATAATTAGGATAATTATGCAGATCAAATCGCAATATTAAAAGACAGCTTAAATAAGACACAATGTGTGGGCGGTTACAAATCCATCGAACAATTAATATCTTAATTATTTTTTTATGGACATCCTATTAAATCTTCTGAGAGACCAACCCAAAACCTAACCCAACCCAACCCAACTCAACCTAACCCAATCCAACCCCACCAAATGCAACGACATTCTCACGATTGCCTTATTGAAAGTTTCAGTGAAAGGAAACCAATGAAAGTATTGCATCTGATAATTGTGTTTCGTATTCAGAATCATAACATTATTTATTATTATATTCAGCTCATATTCAGTCTACCAGATAACATAAGTTCGTAAGTTAGTAGTTGATTTTTTATTGTATAATTTTTGAACTAAGTTTGATCTGCTTTCTGTTAAAATAATTTAACACAAATTGGAAAGCACAACTTTCTTTTCGTTACAAATAACCTAATTAATCCAAAATTATCTGACATTTCCCTTGATAAAAAAAATATTTTAGATAATTTTAGTATTTGTTTGATATGGTAGTTTCAACATTTGGATATTTATGTAGAAATAATTATCACATTTTGCGAACAATATTTGAATGTGACATTCTTTGAAGTGTAATAAAATTTAAAAAAATAATTTAAAAATTTTAATCCATCAACTTGTATTTATAATTGGAAGCCAAACAATACCATTGGAGTGGGTTAAACATTTGGAGCGTCTAATTGAAGAAACGTAATCAACCCAACCCAACCGAACCCAATCCAACCTAACCCAACCCAACCCAAACCAACCCCACCAAACCCAACGATATTCTCACAATTGCCCAATTGAAAGTTTGAGTGAAAAGGAACCGATGAAATTATATTCAGCTCTATTCAGATTACTAGGTAATCTCAGTTCTTAAGTTAGTATCTTTTTTTTTGAAGTAAGTTTTATCTGCCATGTGTCACAATAAGTTAAAACAAATTTGAAACTACAATTATCATGTTTTATGGTGTCATATGGAGAGAATTTGAACGCTTGCCATTTCTAAACTATTAAAGATAGACATATGCCGTCGCGTACTAATTTAAACAATTCGATTCTCTACATATCGTACCGTTTGTACGCTGGATAGAATTAATCGACTAATCAAATAGCCGGATTCACTTTTTCTGAGCACAGATGTTATATGAAATGGTTATTATAAAATCAACATCATTTCAACACCAACGCATCAAATTACGAAGAATCATATCATTTGGTGGCGCTGTAACTTAATACTTCCCGCAGCTGCACAAAATCAAACTTGCTTTGGTCCCGAACAGACAATGTGACAAAATCTTAACCACGTACGTACAGTTCCCTTGACTTTTACGACTTTATTGCCCCCAGCCATATGAAAGTGTATAATCAGCATTGATTAATATGGGAACTTGATATTAAGCAATTTTGCACATAATCATTTTGATTTATAGCTCATATATCATTCTAAGCCAACTTCGACGTGACCTACATGATGCATTATAAATTTGTTATTGAAATTTTCTATAAATATCTATTGCTATTTATTTTTTTGATATTATTATTAACGATGTGTTTCTCGAGGATTATTTTAATCTCCACTCTATCTTCCATTGATTTATGTCACACCCAATTTTTATTTTTAAACACGGCAGAGTATGCAATTGATTTATTCGCATTAAATATAGCCCGTCGGGTGTCTCGTTTGACCCATTGACGCCGACATCGAAATCCGCTCAATCGTGTCCGCGATGTAATTTATTATTGACCGTCCCGTCGCCGGTGTCGGTGTCGGTGTCGAAAATGGAACGACATCCGAGACAATGCGTCGCCGGCGAAAAATAAATTTTTGTGAATGCGGGCAGCGGAAGCGCCGTTCGCCGTGAAGCGTCCCTCGCCCACGCACCAGAAAATTCCGACAAGAAAAACAAACACGATTATATTTACAGATCGCTCGTTCACGTAGTCTTGGCAACGTCTGCGCCATTATCTACGTCCGTGTTATTTGTTTTTATTAGGCGAACGATGACGTTTTTTACTGGCGCGCCGTAACGGTTCGGCCAGGGCCGCATCGAGATCGTTTTTAGTGCGTGGAGTTTTTATTGGGAATGGGAAGGGGTCTGTTGACATAGATTAAATGAGCATGGCAAATTGGCAAAATTAATTTGTTTGCTACCCTCCACCAGTTCCGGTTATTGTTTTGTTTTTTTATTAAGAAGAAATACTTTACGGTTCGCATAGTCTCGTGTTTTATTTTTTATTATTATGTATAGCATAAGTTTCCTAAGCCTTTATGGTTGTGAAGCTTGAATCATTTATTATAATTTCGTTCTAATCAAAAATTTTAATTTAAATAGGAATAAAAATTGACATAATATTTTTTCGCTTTGGCGTTTTAATAATCAAGTAGAACGACATTAATAATTAATTACTAACGTCGTCAAAAATAATCGATTCCTCCCGGCTCATAAATAAATTTCTAAAACAAAGTTATAATTTATAATAACTGTAGTTTAAACCAAATCAAATGTCATCGAAACCGATTCTCATCCTGCATAATCGCCGCGCGACAAATTACACCAATTAAGTCGGAAAACCGAACGAAAGTTAATCGCCACGCCTCCGCCGAAGGAAAAACGAGCGCAACAACATTAATTGCTAATGCAATCGAAATTGTCCGATTTGCATAGTTTTTGCGCGCAGCGTTTTGCTTTCTTCCGTTGCGCCATCATTGCGGTACATTCGCATTAACCAGTTTCCTCGTTTCATATTTAATGAGGGCCGTTCGACCGCCGGAGCTGGGCGCATAATTCCCGGACCCACGTCGCCGTAACGAACGACGTTTTGCTTAATTATTTAGTGCGCCGTTTACCGTTACGCGCAGCGCGCTAACACGTTCTCGACACACTTTGGCTGTTTTTTTTTTGTAAAGATTTTAATTGAGTGGGTCGGGTCGCTAGGTTTATTTTATTAATTGCACCGGAAATTGATTTTTTTGGGAATATTCGATGTGTGTCATCGGCGACGCTTGTAAATATTCATAAGATGAACGTAAAGTTCATCCCACATATGGAGATATTTGCAAGTCGTCGTTATTTTACTTGATTCTTGTGCAACATCTTTAAAACTAAGATTGGATATCATTTAAAGAATAACATTCCTAACACAAGACTTATAAAAGGCAACAAATCCTGCGAAGTTCCACAATTTTAATTGATTAACCAAATAAGTCTTAAGTCACTAAGAACACTTATATCTTATCGAATTCTAATCTAATCGTTCATTCAATAAAGTAAAACTTAGTGATTTACGACATTTCAAAAGAAAAATGTAACTCGAACAATTAACGTGCTAAGTTGGAAATGAAATTACTCACTTGGCATTGTACTCTGACATTTATGGCATAAATGGTCGAGATGATAGTCGACAGATATGAACAAAGCGAGCGAGGAGAAACCACGTGATTTTTTCCATAATTCGAGCTTATATAAAAATTTGAATTGATTGTAGTCTAATATGGTTAAAATGTAAGTCAATATCGATTAACAAACGTGCACATTACTGTCGGTGATTTACGACGTTTCTGTGAAAAAAATCAAACGAACAATTGACGTGCTAAGTTTGAAACTTAAATCAATTAAAAGTGCTTTAGAAATTTTTGCAATTTCGGAACAAATATGGCTTGAAGTGGACGAATCGCTTCATACATGTTGAGAGCTGCGAAACTGATCGATACATCGAACGAGAAGAGACGGCCACGAGCTTTTTATTCAATTATTGCGCCACCGATTGAAATCCAAAAGTTGCAATCAATGAGTTGATCAATGAATCAATTCGCCAAAGTCCTAATATATTAAAAAAGTCAATAATTATATAAAAATTAGAAATAAGTGTAGAGTAATGCTATTGGAATAAATCAATATCACTTCACAATTGATGGATTTTTAAGTTTTACTACTAACTGCGATGAAACTTCTAGTCTTTGTGGCTCGTTCTTTTCAGACATTATTTCAGCCTTTGAGATGCTCTTCTTGCTTAGATTTCGTTTACCGTCGGAACTCCGACATAAAACAATAACACCAACAACAACTTATTAAACATCGCGTTAAACTTGAATTATACACAAGATTATTTTACGGTTTGACACTTAGATGTCCCTTAAATGTGCCTTTAGGTTGATTTGCCTAATATTACCATCTTTGAAACAAATTAAAATTCGAGGTTATTCGAGATTCGCAAATGAACATACGACTTGCATGATAGGCAACTGATATGTTTCCAACGCTCACATATGTTGACATTTGTCTGTCGACGTGTCGCGTGCCTATCCATCACTATTTGAAACACGCAGAAGTCTGATTTTGAACTCTTCCCATTTCTAAACTATTATAGATATTGCCTACCCTACGCTTTCATTTGAATCGATATGCGTTACATCAATGTGATCATACGGAATTCGCTTAAAAATTGTATATAACTTTAGAAAAATGGGCAAAATAATTGTTTTTGTTTGCACTGTATGTAGTTTTATAAATAACACTATTATTTCACAGATAATCGAAACGGCGGAAATTATCTGGAAGAAAAAATGTATGTATGCGAAATATGCATTATCGGAAATTTTTCTGGGAAAATGACTGACCATAAACATGATGCGATGAAATGAAAAAACCTTAACCCCAATCGTTAAATTTCAAGAAAGCGTAAAAATCGCGATTAATACATTAATTCGATTAAAAGTCAATTATTTACATTCAAGTTATAGGTACTGATAATTTGTAGAATAATAAAATCAATCGCCATGTGCATCGATCTCAAAGATTTGCCTCGCATTAGATGGACTTAAAATAATAATACTGGCAAAACAGTGTAGAAACATATTTTAATTTTCGTCTTTAATGTTACATTTACAATACGGTCATAAATTACATCATTAATCAACTTTTCGCAAAATGTAAATAATCGATATTTTTTCTGTTTCCACGTAATACAGAAAAGCATAAAATTTTCATTGGAAATAAAATGCGTTGTTTAGCTGTATTGTGGCATTAAAAAAAAATACTCACCACATTTCTTTGATATAATAATAAATAATTTAATTTATTTTTTAATTTGTTTATTTGCAGGAATTTCTTATTGCTGATCAATTGCATTTATTTGTGTTGAAAAGAAATGGTTTTGTAAACACTAAAATTGTACATGTGTGCCTCATATTGATTATCTATGCGGTAGTTCGCTTAAAGTCTTAGGATTCATTAATAGGAACACTAGATTATTTTAGTATGTTGAGGCAATATGATTTTTTTTATTTTCTGGGTTGAAATTGCACATAAATAAAGTTGTAGGGAATTAAATTGCCTAACGGAAACCAACTGTTGACGTATATCTATCTATTGTAGTTTAGAAATGGGACGCGTTTAAATTTGCACCTCTGTCGTGTAGGTTCAGAAGTTTTAGCATTTCTCAAGAACGACGTTCCTACATTTTGCCTCTGTTTTTATTTGGACTACATTTGCCATCATTATAATTAATTAAGCAACGTAAATGAAATTTGCTTTGCCGTTTACTTACAAGGATTTAATTTTGTTTGGGTTGCAACTGCATTGATGATTAGCTCACGCTCACCTAACTTGCGTTCCTCTTGAAACCAATATTAATTACTACAACAATTACAAGAAGCGAAACAAGCTTAAGAAGAAATAAAACAAATTCAAAACAGTTCGTTTGAATAATCGACTGCTAGCCGAAAATTATAGCCGCCGAACATCTTAAGTAATGTATACATAAGTTTAAAATATTTAGATTGTAATCGAAGTAATTTCTCGATTGTGTATTTTTATGGTCACATGGGATTGTTGTTTGATGTGATTTTTACTTGTATGCGTATTTGATATCTAAAAGGCAGGCTGGTGACGAGAGTGGGTTATCGACTGAGTCCATCCTGGTGTCTCAACCGGTGTTGTGTTGGGTTGACTAGTTTATTAAACGAGTCGTTAGAATTCTCTTTTTAAAGGGGAAGTTGTTTGTGGTAGTTTTCAATGATTGAATGTTTGCAAGTTTTATCCTTAACGAGTCACAGTAAGTTAACAATTCAAATTGAACTAAGAATTTTTCATTAAAAATACCATAGGTAATCCATAATTATTATGTTGTGTGACGTCCTAGCGTGTAGAGATCGATTTAACATAAGACATACATTACGTGAAGACTAAGCATACAGATCACATCATACTTTTAGCTCCGCACATTATTCGAAACGCTGCCTAAACCGCTCGATGTCTGAAAAAATTTAAGAAACAAAACATATATTTATGTAAAACACTTTAGAAGCGAGAGACGTCCAGTTTCCAAAAATGTTTACCCAAAACGCATACTCCCGAATTTAAACGCGTGCCACTTCTAAACTGTCATAGATGGATTGGTGGAGTAGCGGACTTTATTTTAGAGAATATTACATATTACATACATTATTATACACGGTGGAATTTAGTTTTATGGGTGAATAAATAAATCCTTGTGATCCAAAATTTAGGTGAGAATTATCAAAAAAAAAAATTGGACGACCATTTTCAAGAAATTTGCAGAACAAATTGGCTTTCGAGTTTAAGAGGTAATAGGGCAAATTTGAAGTAGGCAGTTAAGGATAGATAGAAAAAGACTTCTCTGTGAAGTCTTTTTGGAGATTCGACCAGTGGACGAATATGGAGTTGATGGTTGCTGGGTGATAGAAAAGAGTTTAATAGACACGTAGTGCATAAAACAATATGTGAATTGAAGCACGATAAGATATATAACCCAACTCAACCCAATTTTTAACAAGAAATTGTCCAGAGTTAGCATTTAATTAATACTATGCTATTTAATGCATACAAATAATGTTATAAACAATGTATTATGCGAAATTACCACAAACTGTATGCTTCAAAAAAGCTCCGATTTCATACGAAGTTAAAGTAAATAGTCATATACAAATATGTTATAACTCGTGCAGTAATAAAACCGTTCTGCGAACCATGAATTCTCTTAGAAATAGTTGATGTTCCTCCAATTTTGTGGACCTTTGACTTTTAGTCACTCTGGCACTTGTCCACGGTACCAACGACTCGGTTCATTTATAGGTTTGTTTACAATTTTTTCTTGACATCTATTCAGGCACCGCGTGTGTAAAAAATTAAACTTGTGCACTACTAACACTGTTCTGGGAACAATGAGTTACAAAAAAATAACCTCAAAATGTGGGCTTCAAAAAAATTCAATTCTGTCTAAAGTTCTGATTTCATACAATGTTGTAGTAAAACGTAAAAATATAACTTGTACACCACCATATCTTCTTGAATTTGTTTTAAAATTTCATAATAAGCTTTAAAATTCCCTTTAAGGGCTCCAACCTCTTCTTCAATTTGCCTTGTAATTTGATAGGGCGATATCTCCATGAATGTCTCTTAAAATCCGACGCCAAAAATTCCTTTTACACTGCCTTAAAGTTTCTCGATATCTTCTTTAATTCATCTTGAAATATCACAACAGAACTTTTTTTCAGTTCCCTGAAATTTCCCGATATGTACCCAACCCGACCCGACCGAACCCAACCGAACCCAACATCATTCGTAACTATAACTGTTTCCCTAATTAACATTATTTTGAAAATTTCTTCCCTAATTGCTTTCCATTGTAGAAAAACTGTAGGTTCTCCAAACGTAAAATACTTTTTCAAGTTTGAATGCTTTCTTGCATTATCTTTCCTAACTTTTTTAATACGATGTCGGACTCTCCAAAGTTTTCACCAAAATAAATTTTCAGTTCTGAAATAATATGAGCAATGAATAAAATATTTTTTAGTGAAATTCTAGAAATAACATAAGTTCACTCTCATTTAAAAATCTTCCATTCTCATTTATCAAAACGCTCGTGACCTCGAGCTTCTTAATTATTTGAAGTATCTGTAAAAATTCATCATCACTCAAAAGTTGCTGCCATCGTTCATGAGACCTAGTTTCGTTTTGTCTAACGCTAAATACCATAAATATATATGCACATTAAATGGGTTGAGGTCATCTCAGGATCATGGTGTGAGGTACAAAACTTTGGACCTAAGATATGATTTGATGGAAGCATGTTTTCAAAATGTTAACATCGTGCCGACCATCGTCGACATATTCTAAAGAGTTGTGCGAAGGATGACTGGATAAGTTCAACTATTGATTTAACTCGAAAATACTAATGTGGTGTGCGCAGTGATGCAATTTAATTTTACTCGAACAAGACGAAGGAATGGATATTTATGGAGGGGGAGGGGACACGTCGCGTCTATATGCTGACTATCAGAGAAATAGTGACAAAATGAAAAAAAAATATGGATCATTAGACTCAAAGATGCGGTGACGTCTCTAACCATGAAGTAGGCGTTGCTCATGAATAATTTCACACTCCAGGAACTGTAAATGAGGCAGGTTGGTTTAAACTTATACTGTTCTTGGTACCACATAAAAAGAAACTAATCAGATAATTGAACTAGTAAGCTGTGCTTCCCTAAAGCATTTTGCTCAACAAATCCAGGAACGTACAATATATTAAATGGAAAGTATTTCTAGCGTAGGTGTAGCCGCAACAAGTCATTCAATGATAAGTATGATGATGAATGCTTGTTTTGAAATTGTGATAAAGCAGTTAGGTATTTCAGAAATTAATTAGCAATTTCGGTTATGGTTACATTCCGAAGACCAAAACAATTTTTGATGTTCCTAAACGAGCAAAAGTAACGGGCCAAAGTTTCCCAAACTCACCCACTTAACTAAAATGCGCATAATAACCCATTTCCAGAACGTGGGCACATTCGCAAACCGCGACCAAAACGAAGCGCACCGAAACACGTCCAATCCAGTCAGAAACTTGAAGCAAATTAACCGGATCCATTAAAGCAGCCGAGTCGCAGGCAGCGGACGCGATTAGAATCTCTAATGAATTCCAGAAGCGAACCGCCGTCGTTCGGGAAATCCACGCCAGGGGGCGCCAAACCGCAGCCGAGTCGTGACGTCGCCGGCGTCCATGATGGCGACCGGTTCGAAACTCCTCCTCCGACGCGGTCTCCACCCAGGTCGTTAGCGACCACGTGAAACTGCGCCCGCCTCCGTTGTTGTTTTAAGTTGCTATAGTAATTACAAAGACGTGGCCATCTTTGCCGCACGCACCGCGCTCCGATTCATTCAGAGCTTCGATCAGACGCGAGGCGCGCGAGGAGGCGCGAGTGTCGCGCCGCGGATGAAATGCAAATCTTCGGTCCGCGAAAGGAGCGATCCGCGACGCGGTGATTCATGGCGAACAGGTGCACGATAACGATAGGTGAGCGCGCGCGCGCCTGCCTCACCTTGATGGGTTGCGAAAGGCGATTGCGAAACGCCGTAAAAGTCGGATTTTGTCCCCTTAGCTCTCTGAAACTGGGTGGCGCGTGCTGACGGCACGCAGCGACCTTGGATATCGACTGGTTGCATAACTTCTGACCTATATATTTCCGGGAGCGCCGCCTCGAGAGAAACTACCAACTCTAGACGCGATGTCAATTCATTAGCGGAATGGATGAAATATTACACCGACGTTCGCTGTTTGCATAATTCAAATATTTACATGTATGTGGGCGTACTTATAATGTGGTTCGTGCGTCATTTCAGTAATAAAACTCGTCGACGATTCTAATTTATGCTTGGAGAGGTTACTAAACTCCTTTCGACTATTAAAATATGTTGTTTACGACATAATTACCACAATGTTAGGAATTTTTATTAAAATCATGTTCATTATCCGTTGACACGTTGGTATGCTTATGTGTACTTATCGTTCTAGGCGCCCTCCTATTCCTCATATATAACATACAGTGTAGGGATTCAAGCCTGGTCATATAATTGCTACCATCATGGTTGTGAGTCTTTGATATTCAACTTCAAGCTTAATCAATCTTGATACGCATATTCACAATTCTCCTTCCCCATCTTCTATTACTCTCAGTGCCCGAATTAGGGAGACAGAACTACCCAATTAAAGTATTACAAAGGTGAAACTCATAACCACAAATATACATAACCACAAAAACATCCTGCAAACCGAATATTTTTATAAAATATCATCTAAGGGTTGAGTGGTAGGAGCGTATCGTCTAAATTGTAACGTAAACAAAGGACATAAATGCGGAGAAGTATACGTTAGTGTAAGCAGTTGCTAATGGCATTGAACATAACTAGCCGATGTCCATGTAGACTACAGTGACATAGTTAAAAAGTGTGGTGTTGTAAGATGTCTTGTTAAATAGTGGTGAGGCACTTCTTGCAAAGCAATATTATGGCAAGATGCAAACTTGATTGTCGACTATTTGTTGTTGATATATTATGTGGTACCCATTGCATTATTATATGCATTGTTGTATGGCACTCATTTTTGTGGTGTCTGTAACAATTGTGTGCCACGCTCCGCCCTAGGCGTAGGGGTCGTTGAATGATATTTTAATCAGAATCGACACTGGTGGATAACTTGTTATCATTCCACCAAAAACAATAGCAAGCTTATGCTATTGTCATTGACTTAACGATAACAGTTGTGGTTATCCACGAACCTCTACCTGCTCCCGACGCCCGATGGGGTAGAGGCTTCTGCATGCTACGTCCGTCAAAACTAAAAAATACAAATCTGTCCTTAATCTTGAAATGCGATTAATATTCAAAAGAAAGGAAATAAAGTTTCTACGAATTAAGGTGTCTGAGACAAACACTATTATAATACGTTGGCGTCTGTTGTCCGTACGCGTTTGACCTTAAGAAAAAGTACACCTGGCCTTTTCATTGGTCGAGGCGGGGACTGGACGCCGATGAGGTCTTACTAAACGCTGCTCGAACGGTGCGAGATATGACAAAATTGCACATAAATAAAGATGTGGAGAATCGAATTATCAAAAATAAAGTACGCGAGGGCCGGTGTCTATCGTTTTTACTTCAGAAACGTGACGAGTTCCAAGACGCAACGACGCGTTTCGCAAAAAAATCGACTCCAGCTTCGAAACCGTCGAAGATAGATATGCCTCGTTTCACGTTGCATAACTTTGTTTGTATTTGGTTCATATGAACGACGGTGTTCGCTGCGAAGTGAGTTTTGTGACGCGGGGCGCCCGTTACTGTGCCATTGCACAGTAAGAAGTTGCGACGCCCATCGAGCGAGCCCCGTCAAACTGAACATTCGAGACTCAGACTTCTGCGCATCGAATGACGTGGTTTACGTCGCGTTGACATATTTGTGCGTACCCTATGACGTCGTGTAATTGAGGAATTTTTAATAGGTGCATTACATTACATGCAATCACAATGAATCGTGTTTTGCCAATTTCGGTATTTTGAGTGACACTGACAAATTGAAAGTCGAAATTAATCCTTATACAGGGAAAATAGAATTTTACATTTTTCCGCATGACACGTGACTATCAGATCGCGCAGTATGCAAATCGCTACCTTCATTGGGTTGAAAATTTTTGTTACCCTACTTAGTTTAGAAAACAAAACTGGACTAACTGCATGCTTTAATGTCATAAAATAATCTAATACATTAAATACAGTGCCCCCCCCCCCCCCTACACACACACCCATCGAATAGATCATACATTATAGTAGTAAATTTTAAGCCATGTCAAGAAATGTGAACTAAGAAATTATTATCAATTCCATACAAAAATCCCATTGTGGAAATAAACTTTCGTTAATGCTTTGCGAAGTGGAAGTAGCGATCCACGGAGATAGTACAGAAAATGTCGGGACAATGTTTCTTATCAAATTTTATTTCTACTGTTTTCTTGTCACTTTTATTGAATGAATGTTTTTGTCTTAATTACGCATAACACCAGACCCATAGAGGTGTATTCACGTCCAAATCACACACCCTTTCTGTTGTTCTTGATCAAATTTTCCATTCTTTTAATTCACACCTTCATAAAAATATTGTTTTAAAAAAACTATTCTAAACCTCCGGAAATATAAAGATTAAGAACCAACACGAAGAGAAACATAATTACAAATATCTCGATTCAGAATAATATCAACAAAATCAAGTCAATCAGTTACGAACTCAACCCAATCAAATCCAACAAGAAGTGGTGTAAGTCTTAGTTGTTTTTTTTTATCAAACTCAAAACCAATCCCATCAGATGTAGTTCAGTCAATGTTTTTTTCTGCATTAGTAAAACACGTTTCTTAAAATAAAAAACCAACCCAATCTGGCAACGGTTCTTTTCAACATTTTGTTAAAAATTTAAAAAATATGACAAATAAAACCATACCCAACCCAATACACCAATCATTTCATTTTTCAGGAATTACTTATTTTGTCATCATGTTTCTAAATTTCAACGTCATGCAGCTACAACCCAACCCCAATCAAATCCAACCAGAAGTGGTGTAAGCCAATCTATTTTTTTTTGTCAAACGATTACAAGTTGTAGTTCAATCAACGTTTATTTCAATTTATATAAAATATTTTCGAAAATATTAAATCCATCCCAATCTGATGTGGGTTATTTTCCATATTTTGTTAATAGTTTTTAAAATATGGTAGATGATACCTTACCTAACCCAACCCAGCGATTTCTTGGTATTTCCTAAAATTGTTTAGACTGAGATTAAAATGATTCAGATTTTCGTTCGAAGGCACCTATCATATTATTTGGTTATTTTTTAATGATAACACTTAGTTCAAAAATTTGCGATTTTTTTAAGTACTAGTCACTGTCATATCGAAAAGTACGCCTGTCCATTTCATTGACCCAACCCGACACTCATCTACGTAACTACTAGAAAATATTTCTCATAAATTAATTGCTTCTTCCATTACGATTATAAATTTTGAGCAACTTCTTATTTTTTCTACGACTCGCACAAAATTAACATTTACACTTATTATTAGATTAAACTATAATTCGCGACATATTCCACATTATTTTAGACACAAAAAAAAAACTTAAAAATTGCGAGCCTTTAATCTCATGACGCAGCTGTGAAAAATATATTGTGCGAAATATATTCGTTTGGATGAATTTCTTGACTCATTCTCATGCACTTGATGCAAAAATATTTTAAATTTAAAAAAATAAAATAAAATTTAAAAAGTTCTCAAGATTTATAAATATTTCGAAATATCTGACAATCGATGCAATAACCACGGGTTACTAAGGACGAAAAACAAGTTCATCAGTTTCATTAAAAACGTAGCTTGAAAATATATTTTTTGCGACCAATGAATTTATTTTATATTTTTTGTAATACCATTCACGTCTGGTTTGATGTTTTGTTGGTAGGTGTAGAAAAATATTTACCATTAAACGTGAATGAAAATTTATTTTTTAAGAACTGAAAGAAACTAAAAGAACAATAAAATTGAAAAATAATGCTTAATAAGTTAAATGCGTGGCAAATTCTACCATTTTATGTTTCCTAAAACATGAGTAGTTAAAATATTCCATCGGCAAACAAGAGGAATGAATGTATTACCCTTGTATATATATACTATAGTAAGACAACGCTTATGGGACGATTGGAAACCGGCTTGTTGTGACGGTTGCATAGTTTGTAGGGTTTATATTAAGCATTTTCGCATTGGCCCTCTATCTTTTATTAGATTAATATTCAGTATTTGATAAAATTTTAAATTAGCAAGGAACTCAACAATATTTTGTCATTGTAGCCCAGTATATGTCCAGTATACATATACAAGGTGGCAGATCGACGTGGGAACCTAATAAGCGTACGAAATATAAAGTGTAATGTAACGATTCATTGATCATTACCATTTTAACGTATTTTAAATCAAATATAATTATAAACGGCAGATTCGTGATACATATTATTTAATATTAAAACCTTTCATGATGGTGTATATATATATATATATATATATATATGCGCTTCTTGGTTCTCGGGTTGTGAACCGCGTTGTGGAAATGTTCCCCGAAGGGTCGCTTCGACGTTTCGGCAGAGTCCCATCTGCCATCTTCAGGAAGCTCTTCTAAGTCAGCGAGACCTAGAAGAGCACCAAGAACCAAGAAGCGCAGATTTCAGCCGCGAGAACTTACGCACCAACATATATATATATATATATATATATATATATATATATATATATATATATATATATATATATATATATACACTTAGTTTTCTATATTTGTCATGAAAAAGACGAAATGAATTTGAATCTAGGGTATTTGATGTCGTAAAGATCGACGAACCGTTTCTGTACGTTCTAGTACGTTTACATACGTAGATCAATCGACGGGCGTAGTATCTGGTATATCTGGTTGCATACCACCACATACATATACATACACACGCTGTCTGTTTGATTGCATACGATCTTGAAGAGTATCTTTTGTGTGAGAAACATGTAAACATATAAAATTTGACGCCATTAAAAATTGATGACGTGCACGCACCTTCTCGTAATTCCGACTATACAAGGATTTTATTATCGTTTGCCGTGCTTTTGCATCGATATAATAATTTACTATCGGTGCCAAAGTAATAAGCGGCTGCGTTTGAAGGTCTATATCAAAGAAACGAATTAACGAAAAAAATTGTTACGATCAGCAATTATTTCTTCGTAACATATTGTAATTTTTTCCTGTCTATGGTTTAAAAGGAATAATTAAAGAAGTGCAATAAAGTACCGATTTTAGCGATTTGTAGCCGACGTCGTTTTTACAATTTTTTTCTCCTACACCGTTCACAAAAAGTGTGAATCATATCGAGCACAGACGGATATTTTTATTTTTTAAATAACCTATACTTTTTTTTAATCATAAGTTTTGTATACTCTGTTATTTTAGTAATTAGATGTCGTACCTACGAAAGCGGGCGCATTTCTTTCAATGGAATTCTCAAATTACGTTTATCTCGACCAATATATAAAATTAAATTTTACAAAGTATTTTAATTTTTTTAATATATAATTTTTTTTACACAAATAACAAAATAAACGTCGAAATCGCGTAAACGTAAACGCACCTCATGAATAAAATAGGTGCAATGACCAGCCTATAAATATCCCGCAGTGAAGGAAATCGGAGATGTCAATCAAAATAAAAGCGTTGATTCCCAAACTTTTACGAACAGCGCACCGCTTTTACACCGGCGTTAAATTTTGAAATACATGAACATGTAACGTAATCTATTAACATAAAAAGATTAAATAATCAAAGAAATTAAATACGTACGTAAATACCGATTAATGTGCGAGTCGGCGGCGGGTATCGATGTTAACAAATGCGCCCGACCCCGCTTTTGAGAAGCGCCATCTGCACACCAACAAAAAAGCGCCACAGCGGGCGCAATCGCAATTACGGTATGAACGAAACAAATACGATTTTCGTGGAATTGTTTTATAGCTTCCTAGAAATTAGACGACCTCCCGAGTCAAGTACGAATTTGTTTCTAGTGGACGACCTTAGTTTTTTGTTTCTTCCGAGAAATTCGACGACCTTCGCAGGAAAACGACTGTATTCTGGACGATATTAGATTATGAATGGAAATTTCGGTGTTTTAGATTTATGAACGATTTATGTATATAAAGCAATATATTTTTTTTTGATTTTAATAAAATATGAATATGAATGTAATAAATAAAATAAAAATTTAAGAAAAAACATTTTGTCCGACATTTTAGATTAAGGATTTGATTACATTATCAACTGCATCTGTGATATAAATTTAATTATATTTTATTTGTCTTATTTTGAGATATATTTTAGGGAAACGAGTGAAACACACTATATATTTGTAATTAAAAAAAATACCTCCTAGATGATTTTATTTAAAATTCTTTCCTTCAACTTAATTTTATGCATATGTTTGCTGAATTTTTTTTGAAATGTGTCCATTGAAATACTGCAAATTGTTCTTGCATAATCTGACGGTACTTTTCATCTACCAGAATCAGTATTCCTTTCATTAATTTATCGCAATTTTACTTGAGCAGAACTTATCTAAACACTTTTGAACCAAGTAACCGGCGAGGTATACTAAGGCACATTGTTCCAATGAGGAAGTATCAGCAGTTGAATCCGACGTTGACGATGGTAATGTTTCTTCACACAATGCCGTAGTGGAAATGTTTACCTGTACCCCTGCATCTTGGTCCATGGTCATATATGTGCCGTCGTCGACTTCGCAATTGGTTGCCGACTACCGACGGTGCTTTACGCTCACTTTATATCACTAAAACATATTTTCCCACCATCAAGGACATGATCTGCATTAAGCATATTATTCCGCAAGGTTTTGAATAGATGGAACATCATAAATAGAGAATATTTTTTTCGCGGAGCTGTAAAAATATGGTATATCCAGTGACACTCCTAAATCTCTGTATGCACTTCTATTATTCGATCACCTGGTCACATACAATTACCCTATTTTCGGGATTTCATGCAATGTTGCCATTATTAATTTCCTTAATTCTTCATGCTTTGTGCCAAATTCACTAATAAAATACATGAGAGGTTCTTTCCAAGTTCTTGCCATAAATAACAAAGCTTGTTTATCTATTCTAGACCCACGACCAAGATCTTCAAACCCTTCAATCAAGTCCATCGCTTTAGGAACTAAGACGATTCGAAATTTACTACGTTGCGAAATGTAATGTGTGCAGCAAAGGCAATAAACTGCACCTTTGAAACTGAATAAATTAACCAATGTCGTAAGTGCTTTTTATAATGCGTAGTGAAAATTCTCGGGCGGAAGAATCTTTAACTTCCTTAGGACCCGTTTCTAAGTTGGGTTGGGTTGGATTAGGACTTCAACAGATTGTT
The DNA here is from genome assembly GCA_959613385.1 of Geotrupes spiniger. Classification (NCBI taxonomy): domain Eukaryota; kingdom Metazoa; phylum Arthropoda; class Insecta; order Coleoptera; family Geotrupidae; genus Geotrupes; species Geotrupes spiniger. The sequence continues at coordinate 14,725,867 of OY390737.1, forward strand.
CACGTTCTATATTATATAAAATTATTTCAGGTTTTTCTTCTGTATTGTCTGCGGGTCCCAAAAGAGCGACAGTCTCTTCCATTGTTTATCTCCATTAGAACTGCAGCTCAATTCCCAGCTAATTGAATCTATCAAAAATTTTTACAGCAACAAGAAACTGGCTCCGAATAATTTTTCTTGTACAGCGAAGTACTAAGTAATTCTTAGAGCTTCTTTCTCTCCTTCTTGATTTCTTGCATTTAATACATTTTTTCTCTTTGGACTTTTAATCAAAGCAGATTTACTCATTTTTAATCAATTTTATTACTAAAATTTGAAATTAATTTATTTCGACTATTAAGAAAAATATAATTAATTTCTTTAGCGAATTATCCAAAATCTGGCAAAAATTTTCTCACATAATATTTTTATGGTACAATATGAGCGGAAATAATGATGGCAATTAATAAAATGTATTTCTTAACAAAAAAAAAACTCCCTTGTACATCGGCTGCGAAATATTTCCCACCCAAGAGTACAAACACACAAATTCGTAATTAACTTAATTTCTTAATACGGAAATGAGCGGAAGCAACTCGAGTTTTCTATTTAGTTCCGGTTTGTATCGCCAACTGTCGGTGTTGATTATTTCGGCGATGTTACGCAACGCAGACGCAAAGTGCGCGATTTAAGAAATTGAACTGCTCACCCCAACGTCCACCTCTTCACGTCACGATGCTCCCATTTGGATACCAAATTGACGCCGCCATCCAAAAACACGTCCGTTCACTAAACGCTTAAAGTTTCCGAGTCTATCTATGAATCGTTAAATTCCAATTTAACGATTTAATTTAACGCGATTGTGCACTCACTAAACGGTCGCGTTTAGCGTTTCTCAGGTCGTTTATCGACGCGACGGAAAATTATATTTTTTAATGTAACGAAACGGACGCCCGGTAACTGGCCACGCACGTTCGGCAATCAGACAAAGACTGTCGCAATTATGAGTCACCGGTCGCTGCTAATCCCTTTTTTGGTGCAAAAACTGCCCATTGCATCTAAGCGACGATATCTTTGCATTTTTTCGCGGAAGTAATTTTTGAGTGTTTTTGATATATGTGCCGGCGACAATTAGAAGCTAAGATTGTCTCTTCATCAGTTGCTTATTTAAAAATTAATATTTTAAATAGTTTACATATTAATTTATTATTCGTAAACGTGTTTTTAAGGTTTCTGAAAAGTTTTAAATATCAATCCTTGATAGGCATACTAAGTCTGGTTATTAACAACAATGGTAAACAAGTTCATTATTTTAACGAGGTTCAGTCCAACTATCTCTTGAAAATTGAAAATGTATGATGAAAGATAAAAATTAAAATTGTATAGTGGGTTAATTTAATTTAATTGGATTGGGCTGTGTCGAGTTGTGTTGAGTTGGGTGCATTTTAATGGGAAACAAACGAATAATCAATTACACTAAGGTCTAATAATTTTTGATTCATGTCTAATTGATGTTTTGCACATAATCCACATAGATCGATGGAAATTGAAAAATTATAAAAAAAAATAGTAGTTTAAAACATTATTAAATTATTTTACTAAGATTTTACATTTCACAAATCACAATAAAAATGTGGTGTAGGTTACGTTTAAATTGGTTGCCCAGCGTGGACTAAACTGGGTGGCTAGGTCTCTCCGGACCACCCTCTGGTTGCAAGCATGGGTGTCTATTGATTTCTTTCATAAGTATGATTTTTATATATCATGTGCACCGTTTCGAGTGTTTGTTCTCTATTTTCTTGTCATTTTTGTTTTGGTTTTTCTGAACTGAACCCCCTACAATATCTTTATAAGACAATTAGACAATAAAAATATTTGAAATAATTGCAATAGCAAACAACCAAAAAAAAAGGAATAAAATGAGTAATTAAATTTGAAAATATGTGAAAACAATACAAACGAATTAAACGGCGAAAATATAAATACAATCGAAATAAGCAAACATGTGGCACAGAATCAGAAAACGAACAAAACATTATTTTCCTAAAATAAAAACAATAATAAAACATACTCACAAGATTAGATCTATTAGTGTTGCGACAAGTGTTGCGATTTTCAATGTCACACGAATGAATGTAAGCTTTTAACTTAACGAGGTAACTAAGCTCCTTGATGTTCATTGTGGAAATATATTGAGCTTTCAAAAAGTTACCTTTTATTCTGATTGTATTAAATGCACCTCCATTCAATAAATGATACTTACAAAATTGCCAACTTTAGATAAGCAACTGGGGAACTAACTTATCCTATCGCCAAATTCGCCAAATTTGAAAAAATGGAATATTTTAAAGTTCAATAACTTGAAAACGACATCTCCCAGTGATTTAGAAATTAGGAATTTTGTTTGTGTAGGCTAACGAGCTCGAAAACCAATAATAATTTGAACCGGTACTGTGTTAACTTTGAATTTTGTCGATTGATCGTTGTAGATTCAAACAATTGAAGAACAATGTCAGGATTTGTCTGCTATAGTTTGACGGATACTTCCGCGTTGTTAGTCGCAAGAACTAAACCTCCTTCTATATTGATTTCCTATGATTAAATAGTTCCTACTACTGCTGATGTCGCGTTTCATAATTAAGATATTCCAGTCCGAAATCGACCTAGTTAAAGTGTGCAGTATTACACATAATCGTGAGCTAATTGACAGCACATAAGTAAGGAACTAATTAAATTAATTGTCTGATAGGTAAGTCTCACCTAATAATTTTGCGAGTTTTCATTTACCTTACTTTTTATAAAAGTTTTTATCTTGATCAATTATTGTGGACATTGATTAAATATTTGTGCCTTATATTTTTACTACTGTTAGTTTCGTTGAGGTATGGGAATACTGCGATTTTCTAATCGCTTGAGAATTGGTTTTTGACATTTTTGAAGGCTAATTTTTGTTAATTTAAAGCTCATTACTTTTAGACTATTTCTATATAACGATTTATTTAAAAGAATGTTCGATCTTAATACATTTCGAAGCTACACATTTTATTCAGAAGTAAAGTACTGTTCTGGTTGGGCACTATGGGCAGAGTTGGTTTAAATTAATCACTTGTGTAACAAAGTGAAACAAAACCAAGCTTCTTACTTTTTTACTTCGATATATTTTTTTAAATGTTTCTTCAAATTTTCAGGATTTCATTATCCTTTTTTCAGTTTCCTGTTTAAGTTTCCTTTGATTCGGTTGACTTGCGTTTTATTTTATTATAACATTTGTATATTCGTGAATTATAATGTTTTTCTCTTACTAATAATTATTCTCAAGTATGTTGTTATATTAATGAAAAACATGAACAGCAGATTAGAATTTCTATTATATTATTAACTGTTTACTTTGTGTTATTTTTTTAATTGAATATTTTATCTTAATTAGGCATTTTTATATTTTTTGTCATTTATGGTACGGACTGAATTCATCACAAAGGGGGTGGAAATATTCGGTCGGTTTTCTCGTTATATAGAGTGGAACTGCTATATAATAAATAATTTTTTTAAATCAATTTTTCAATCAAAGACTATCCTAATGAAAATGACATTTCAAATAAAAAAGTCACGATCAGAAAAACAACACGTTTTTTCCACGAATTTGATCAAATTATTAGTTGCCTGATTGCAGGCACTTGAATTTTCAACCTTGCCCTACTTGAATCGTTTCCAAAAATAAACAATATTCACGTGGTGATTCTCATAGATAAAATGTGACATAGTTAGTTTAAAAATATAACAGATTCTAGTTTAGTTTGATTAATAGTAAAGGCGGCGGGTGGGGCGCAAAAATATTCGATTGAATCCATAGTTAATACATGAAAATAGGGCAAACAAGTAGAAAAACAAAAATTACGAAAATGTGTTAGTGTGCCAATTTATTTATTTCACAAGCACTTGTAAATCAGTCCTATGTACTTTCGTTTCAGTTGTCGTGACGACAGTCGCATAAAACGATGAATAAAAACCATTAATGTTGAAACAAAATCGAAAAATAAAGGACAAAGGTAGCAAGTTCATGTTTCAAAATTTTGTTTATAAAAAATTGGTTGGTTCATATCTTAATAGTTCTCATAAAATTGAACCAAATATTATTAAATATCGCAGTTATTAAAATATAATATATTAAAAGGATTTCTTAGTAACACGACTCAGAAATTTAAAAGGCAATTTCATAATTTTATAAATTATATAATAACCACCAGCAGGGATGATCCATCATAAAGTAAATGTCAGATAAAAAATATGCGAAAGTTAATAAAATGTAGGTTCTATTTACTGTGCGAAATAACATAAAACAAATAGTAATCATCAATCAAAAACATGTACATACTTGTCCAGTGTACGCCCGAAAAGATAAGATAAAGTGGATGTCCCATTTGTGGCAGATTTATTGCATTGGAAGACGATAATGAAAATTAATTGTTAATTATTTGTGCAAATAAACACAATAAATTAAGTATGGATCAAATTTAAATAATTCAACTTTTGATAAATCTCAATGCCATATAAACTTATAAACCAAAAATTTCGAAACTTTGTCAGTGCGAGCTATTTATTCCTGAGCCTCTGTAAATGAATTGCAAGCATGTTTGTTTCAGTTTTCGCGGCCATTAATACAAAAATAAAAGCGATTTAGTATTTCAGTCAATAATAAAATTGTTGCGTATCGACGTGGCAGTTATAAACAAATCGTGAAAATATCGATATATTATTAACAACAGCAAAACATTTATTATTACAAATTTTATAACAAAACAACATGTCTTTGTACTGTTCTATTGTAAGGCACAATTAAGTCGCAAACGTTAAGGTAAAGGATGTGCACCGATGATCAAATATAACAGATTTTATTACATTAATAGACAAATGACAACACAAACAAAACAAATAAAACAACTTTCATATAAAAACCAAATTTGTAATAGAATAAACTACAGCCTCTTACATCAAGAGAAAGTAAAGAATTGTAAATTGAAAGTATCTGCAGATATAATTTTTCTTAACAACTTTGTATGCAACCCCATAACACCAGAAACACCAAAGTATAACCCGACAAAGAAAAAAATGGTGAAATTTTTCATTTAAAAATAAATTCCAACGCCTCAAGTATGTACATACAAGGAAACGAGATACATAAATATGATATCGTAAAAAATTACAATACTTATCGAAAATATTACAGTTAGGCTGAACATAAAAAAAAACCATATCCAAGGATCGATCGCAATTATCGCCGCCGATCGAGTACGACGAATCGATAAAAACGACCCAGTTACGATTCGCGCTAACAGACCGTAAAACAGCTTAATCCGAGAACTTCCGTTACACAACAACAATATAATAACACGTTACGCAAGCAGATAAGAGGGCAGATAAAAATCGTACGAGCGATTTAATCACACGGTCTGCCCGACAAACGGACGGCCTCGAAATAATGGCATCATCGTAAGGTCGCGCAAGGTCGTTTCGTAGTACTATATAGTAAATAATGACGGTACTACAATGTTTGTTTACATTCCGTGAGCACGTGCGGCCACTCATTGATATTGCTAATTGCGTGGCCCGCTTGGTGGCGACGCGCGGTGGTCATTTTTAGAACTAGTGCCGCGATGGATAGCGTCGGCGAGTGGTGCTGTGTAGAGCTCTTTTTACTCCGCTTTAAATTTTGGCTGAAGTGATTCGTAAAATCTAAAAGTGTAAAGTGAATTTTTTTTTCGAAGATAATAATTGGAATAACGTACTAATGAGGGCGAAATTTGCAAATTTACGGGCCTTATAAAATATTGGCTTTTTATAACAATTAAATAATTCTTCTACAAATCATAGGCCTGAAGGCTAAAATCATTGAAATCATATTTTTTACTAATGCGAGCTATCTAACATTGAACAAATAGAATTTTTTTCGCAATTGAATAATCTTACCTATGAATAAATAATTCCGTCGATTACTCCTCGCCGTTTTTCACGACTTGAACAATCTTGTAATATAATTTGAACGTTAAAGGCCCAGTACAGTATCATGTCCAGATAAAAACGAGTGTCTGGGGCCATTGCATTATATTAGTAGTAGTAACCATTATTGGCATATTTACCCCCATTCTAACAAACAACATATTTTAAACTTATTTTTGCTCGACTCTCCTCCCTTCCAAATTCGCATGCTCCTTCCTAGCGCCTCGGTTCCATTCTCTGGCTTCCTTCTCCTCCATCTCTCATTCTGTCCTTGTATCTATAACAAATTATGTATTGCATTTCTTTCCCTCCTACATCTTCCCTCTTCTTTAACTTTCCCAACAGCTCCACTGCGTCCCCTTTCTCTCCTAGTCATCTTCTCCAGTCACGATCCATCTTCTCTTCCTCTTTACTCCATACCATTTCCTCGCATTCCTGCCATCAGTGATTCCATGCATCTGCCCCTCTTCCACATGCTTCGCACCTCTTGTGTTCCTCTCCCATCGAATACTTGTTCCTTCTCTCCTAGTTTCCACACCGGAATCTAGCCATTAACTTCCTTCCTTCCCTATCCTGGGCTTCCACCTGAGTTCACCTCTCTACCAACTCTGTCTCCACCCGTCGTCCTTCTTTTCTTCTCCTTTCCACCTCCACCACCGACATCCCCGCCTTTTCGTACAGTCTTCTTCTTGCCACCTCCCATCTTGATCCTCTTTCCGGCTTTTCTACCTCTTCACCTTCTTTCCCAAACTCGTATCTCCTCTCCCCTTCACCGCCATCTCATACTTTGCTACTCTCCTCCCTGCCTCCACCGCGATCCTCTCGCTTCCAGTCTCCTGCCATATGATGTAGTCCGGTGTCGATTTTTCCAGTTGTAATGTTCTTTTTAATCGCCCTATATGTTCTCTGTCTACCATTTTTATTTCCTTGACACCCCGTACTTCATTATGCCCCTAACACATACATCCCAGCATTATATTATAAATAGCATCCACTTATGTTCTCTGCATTTAAGCAAGAGTAAGATTTTTACTTAATTGTCCTAGTTGTTTTGACCACCACATTTATAACAAAATCAAAGCAGTATTAGTTTTTTCTTCATTGATGTACATGCCACAGGACTTAAATCGAAGTCGTTCTCTTAAACTGTACATGGGTGCCCTGTTCGGTTTTTATAATTTGCATCTCGACATATTGTCTGCCTATGGTCACAAATCATTATGTGATGTGTACAATAGAATTTTTGTTAATCACAATATTGGTCGATTATTTTGTATTGTCTCTGATAATTCAAAGCTGCATTTTATTCAAATGATGTCGGTTGTTTTACTGTCTCGATTTTGATACATTTCATATTTTACTTGTTTTTTATTTGCATTAGTTTAATTATTTTATATTTTCATTTATTTTATGAGCATAACATGTACGAGTAATTACCCCTAGGATTAATTTTGTACATAGACAAAACCCGTTTGCTGTCGGTTTGTCTATTTTATCTTATTTATTATTACTATTACTACTCGTATTCACCAATACCAGGGAAACTTTCAAAAACAGTGTAATGTTATAGCAACTTTCGCAATTTGCAAATAACGGACGTTTACAACTGGCCGTTGGTGTTGTTGTTGTTGTTGTGGTCTTCATTATTTTCCTTGATATTTCATTTTGATTCTATAGCGGTTACACACGGTTATGATTTTTGTTTGTTACGATTCAAATTTCCTTTGACTTTCCTTCAATGTTTTGTTTGCTGTACTCTAATATTTTTCATACATTTTTATTGCCTATTCTGTTTATTTCGTTTAATGTTAAACCTTCGGTATTTAGTTTTTTTATTATGTGTTTGTGGTTTTTATTTTTGAATATTTTTGTTTTGAAAACTTTAATTTGATCATTTGTGTTTAGCTTTTTCCTTTTTTCATTTTCTATTCTTTCCACTACACATCTTTTTCTTGCTTTGTATGAGTTGGAATATTTTGCTACGAATGAGTTTCCTACTCATTTTATCTACTTACCAGCCAATATTTTCCAGATTGCAACACCAGAGTATTAATTCTATACCAGTTTCCTATATCTGCATGGCTCAATTTCTCAACCAACTTCTCCACAAACCTCGAACTAATTAAACGTTTTATATGCAATTTCTGACACCTGCACGTCTGCGACGCTGCATATGCAAACGACGAGCATAAAGAAATCGGACACCCAGACGGCCAATTTTCGGGGAACTTTGCCAAGAAAACACATAACTCAGCCAGATAGCGTTTCCACAAAGCGCCAGTGAAATATACCGGGCATCTGTCATCGTTTATACGAGTCGTATATTAAAGGGGAACAGCCGACGTTAAAGCGTCGCGAAAAAAAAAACACCGTCGAGTGTTAAATTTCATCAGCGGCGAAAAAATCGTGTCGTTGAACGCAAACAACACAGGCAACTTTTCACTAAACAAGGAGGAGAAATAATGACTTAATCTTTTTACGCTGTTTAATAAATATCTTATTTTGGCTGTGAGTAAAATTTTAACTGATAGCCCAATTGCTGTGTCGCTGTTAGAAATATGTTACGGTTAACAGTAGATATCTTAGATCCGCACAACAAATTTCCTGACCTGCTTGGTAAGACACGTACTCGGAGTTGTAGTACATTACTCTAACATAAGACAGTGTTTCAGTTTTCGTGTCCATAGGTGTATGTTACTGATCGATTTATGTTTTTCACACTTACTAACTCACCTGTAGGTTATTGACGTATCTGCGCGTTGTCGCACAATCGCCTTGAAACAATTCGCGGAAGTTTATCGCATTCGCGATTTGCAATTGTAATTATTTCGCAAGGTTACTACATTTTTACTACAATATCCGTTTTGCGCGGCGTCACTCGGCGGCCAATGAAACGTCCGCAATCTGCGCGATCAAATTTGCTGGCTGCCACCAGATATCGCAAACGTCCGACAAAAAAACGTTAATCAATTCGCGAAATTCCAACGTTTGATGCGTCCGCACTCGCTGGTGATTTTGCACATTAGGCAAATATTTAGCTACCCAGTCATCAAATACGTCCTCTCGGTTAGCGAGCGTGTTTGCTGTTGACGCGTCGACAGTCGGTTTAATTTGATGGGAGCGCAGTCGAAAAACGTGATCGACGATTTTGCAGTTTCAGCTTGCTTGGATTAACGAAATTGAATCGATGAATTAATACGTTTGCATGCTTTAAATTAAATTTAAATTTAAATCCGGTACGTATTCAACTTTCCTGGGATAATTGCAACTGCATTAGGTTACTTTTGCCATAATTACATAATTGTTCGGTTTCGTAGTACATGCCGGCATTAATTATATTGATGTGTGTTGCAGTCATGCCGGTTATATAATAACAGAGCGATACGGGTGGAAAAATCCGGGCTCACGGTACTTAGACACGAACGGATCGTATCAACTGCCTGTTATCTTGTCATTTCTGCCGATGTGGTTTCCCCGACGTTAAATATCAAGATCGTTAAATGGTTTTAAAGCAAATTGATTGCAAAGTTAATGTTTATGTCGTCGTTTCGTGTCCAATCAAGAAAGTCATGATTGATTCCATTGATTTAATTTATTTTCGGTATAACTGTACATGCGCCTGGAATATAACAAAACTAATTTATATTAGCCGAGGGCGCAAGTGTACCCTGTCCGTATTATCGATGGGACAACAACAATCATAAATTTTAGGCGCCACGAAGTTAAATACCCCGATTGCCCTGCGCAGTTGAGACAGCTCCGGCCAGTCTAACGAAAGAGGCACATTGGAGAAAAAACATGTTTAACACAAAAGATAGATTCTTACAAAAAAAAACAGTGGACGTTAGTCCAATATTGTACTGTATTCAATAAAAATAAATGTAATTAATGTTAAAGGATATATGCGAACAGGAATAAGGGCTGGGTTGGGGTGGATTGGCCATTATTATTGGAGATGCAATTTTAATACAAAAAATATTTTTTGGGCGATGTAACAAAGCTTGATTGCAGTCGTAGATATTTAAATTTGACAATTTGGTATTTACACCCTCCAATGACTGAGTTACATATAATCTCTGAACTATTTTTGTGCATAATAGTGCAAATTACACAATGCTCAATTTTCGAAACAAATAACAAAATGTTAATGTAGAATTCGGGTTGCACGATCATTAATATAAGTCTAACTTTCTCAAGTTAACGTTTCGATTTGTTAATTAAATCTTTTTCAAAGCCCAAATATAAGTTACAACAGCAAAAATATTGAAGTACTTACTAAGAAAGTTATAAAATAAACAAAGGATAGTAAATTAATTATAACTTATTTTTGTATTGTATGTAATTTTAATTTTAGATCTTAATAAATCGAAACGTTGACATTGTTAAAAGTGAACAATGCCGAAAATTGTATAAAACGATTGCTAAAAATCGTGAAAAATTATGAATTAAAAAATATATAAAATAATATGAAAGTAAAAAAGTAAAAAAAAAACCTTACAGGATCGTTAAAAACCGTAAATATAAAAGTCAGGAAAAGGCGGAGCGGAGTATAATTGCAACACGCATTAAGTCGAGACATTGAAGTAAAAATTGAAAAATCATTATAATGTGTCGAAAATGTAAATGTAAAAGATAACAATTGTCGAATAAAAGCATCGACTTCTATCGAATTTAGAATAAAAACATTGAAATTAGTAAAAAAAAAACGTTTTACTGTAACAATATATATCATATATATAAAGGTCATTGAAAATTGAAAAATTGGTGTTACAAATGTAAAAAAATAAACTTCAGTATTAAGGTGATGACGTGATGACAGCTGTTTCGCCCTCTATGGGCTCATCAGATCAACACACGCTGGCTGAAGTTGAATGCAAGCATGAGCTACAATCAGTTTTTGTGTGAAAATTACTGCCATCTAGACGTGAATAGTAAATACAAGTCCTTATAGTACTAATTCGTAAAATGTTGATAAAATGCGAAAAATCGTTGTAAGTTGCAAAAATTGAAAATAAATCGTTAAAAATAATTGCATCCACAAAAAAAACTCCAAACATCAAAAAGTAATTATTAAAAATCATTTCAAAATTAGAACATAATCCATAAACCAAAAACTGTTAGAAATCCCAACAAAATTAAAAACTATTCGAAAACTTATAAATTGTAATACATTGTAAAAAGACGAAATAATCAAAAAAATTTTGACAAAAATATGTGTATGACATTACAGATCTGCTTTGAACATCTAATATCGGTACTGTGGAGATTTGTAACTATTTCCCAGATCGTTTTGTTGAAAATAAATTTCAGCGAATGTTATAGGTGGAGACGGCCGTTTCACCCTTTCGGGCTCATCAGACTACCAAAGATACATTCCCTGAAGGAGCATAAAATGCAGGTATAGTAATATCTCGATACTGTTAATACATACAGACAGACGTGTCACTTATGTTTGAATGACTTGATACACGTTATCACCACCTATAACTTTCGCTGCAATTTATTTTCAAATAGTTATAGCTTGTAAAACATGTAAATGGAAGAAGTACAAAGAATTGTAAAAATTGTTAAAACCGTAATACCGTAAAGATAAAAAACAAAAATGAAAAGATTGACGAATATCTAATGAAAAACGAAAAAAGTTGTATCTGAAGAAATAGATAACGAGACTTTAGTAAAATTAGTAAATGAAAACTTGCGAAATAAGGAAGATAATCAAACGAAGAAAGAAAATAAAATAGCAGAAGAAAATTAATTATGAAACAAAAATCATAAACAATGATAAGAACAAAATTGTTCAAACTTAGTAAACGTAGTAACCGAAAAAGAAATTTTCTAAACATTAGGAAAATAATTGGAAAACCTATAACTCACTTTTGATGTAAGAAACGAATCAAAATTAACTGGAAAGTGAATGCAAAAACCAATTAAAATTAATAAGTGAAAATAAGAAAATTCAAACAATAATTATTTTTTAACATATTTATTGTATATTTTCCATTTTATTTTTTTAAGGATTTTATCGTGAATGAGAAAAGAAACTAAGAAACAAGAAAAGAGATAAAAAACAAAAAGAAAAATGTTGATGGAAAATGTCTAACAAATATCTAGGAATAACGGGACATGAATAAATGAATGATTGCGAAATATGAAAATCTGGAAGAAAAAAAAAATCTAAAACAATATAAAAATATAGAAAATTAATATAAAGAACACGAAAATATGAAGATAGCAATAGTCGCCTTTTAGGGCCAACCCAACCCGATACAATGCAACCACACAGTTGCTATAAATTTACTAAAATGAACCCTTGAAATTGTTTTTTGTTTATAGCATTAGAATAAAGTTGGGTTGTGGTGGATGGGGTTGGGTTGGGTTGCCTATTCCTTTTTTCTGTTAATTAAATGATAGGCGAGGTTAATTGTTTGGGGAAAGGTGTAGTGGATTTTTTAAAACTTTATTGTTTTAATAGACCTATAAAGCTAGACCTACATAAATAATCGTTAACAATTTTTATTTCAATTATATGATTTGTGAGCTCGCTCGTTAATTGTCGCAATGCGCGGTTTCACGAAGTCGTAAAAACTCGTACGTTTAATTATTATATTCCACGAAACGTGATTTTATTGTTCGATGTACTTTAAAGGTGCCCACGTTTGTTTGTGTTTAGGGTGGATTGACAGTAATGTACACATTATTTTAATATAATAGCTTTGCCAATTCGTCACGATAGGTATTCCAACTTATCAACATTTACGTCTTATTTACATCTTGTGAAATTATAGGCTTGTATCACTTTAGCGCTTCTTTTGCATCTTTAAATGGTGTTATCAACATTGTTCAAATATATAATAACCGACTATCTCAGATTTTCGTCCTTATTATTCGGTCAGTGTCAACATTCCACCCGTGATCTCAAAGGCCACGTCTTATCACCTAACAATTAATTTCATCGCGCAAGATTACACCGATGTCGCAACGCGCTTACTCAAATCGCGCCTACATTACTCCGCACGAACCCATTATCTCCCGTGGTTTCGAAATCGTGCGCGAAGGTAGAGCCGCGCGGCGAACAACGGCGGTCCAGATTTAATTTCGATCGTAATTTGGCGGGCGGGGAGCGCGCCGGAGGACCCTCGAACGCGTCTAGACGTGCGGAGCGTAATGGCAGCAACAAAAGTAGATCGATGGCAGACAGGATGATTCAAAGGAGGTGTTGTTGCCCGACAGGTTCTGCGAGGGGTCGGCGGCCGAGATCCTCCACCTATTATGAGGCCGCTCGGACCTGGTCAAGTCTGTCATTCACCGGGAGCGGTGAAAAAACCTGTTCTTACGGCAGAATGAGCCGGTCGAGATTTTAACGACATCGACAAGTGCACTTCAGGTCTTCCCCTCGGATGAAAGACGGAGTCGCTGACTTTTGTTTCGCCCGCTATAAATTAAATGAAGGTTCGCGATTCGCTGGGGCGATGACGACGACGTCGACGACGACGAGGTCGTTTCGTCGTTTTGGTTTGTTTGATTAAAAGGTTTTGTTCGGTGATTGTTGGCTCGGTGTTGTTGGGCGATGATACGAAGGAGAGGTTTCAATCTATACTAAAAAAATTGAGTGAGTCATAACGAGGAACTTTTATCTGGCAGGTACCATCTCACCAATATCGTCATAGATTTTTTAGAATAATGACATCAAGTGCAAGCAAATATATTTAGTTTAATTTCATGGATGCTTATTCTTAATTAAAATGTTATATAATTTTCAAGTAAAATAACATTTAGTCCACTCCATCAAAGAAAAATCGTTCAATCTCTTGCTGGACGAGAAATAACACAAATTCGCAATGATAATTGATTTGTTCTTCATGTGACCATATTACTGGCCCATAACACTTGACTGGAACGTCCTTCGAAGTCACTATTAATTAAACGTAATATATTTCCATTTCTAATATAATCTCAGAAAACTATTCATCATTTGCTCCTCTACGAATGAATTCGGAACGCACATACTATACTAATTTCAATACTAATTGAAACAATCAAAATTATGTTAATTTGCACTTAAATAAACTTGTGACAGATTTGCGATTTTTTTTTCTTTTCATAACAATTTCGTACCAATTTTTTACTGTTCTTCTAAGAAATATTCTGTTACAGCAAGAATTAATACACAGATCATAACTATTTTTTTTAATATGAAACAAAAATTTTGATAGCATAGCTTTACTATAGTACAAATATTTACATAGATCCATGTCTTTATAGTCGCAAACTGGGTTTCTTAGCTCAAGTGTTTTGTTAATTTAAGAGCATGAAAAAAGGAAGCATATAAACCTAGATAACAACCCCCTAGTAATGATGTACGAAGAACTGCAGTAGATGTCATATTCAAGAGTTGGCTGAAACCTTGAATGATTTTCATTGTTAAGTATTTATTTAAAGTTCGCTACATTTATGGCATGGCCAACACTAATAAAAATAATAGAGTTTCAATTGCAAATTCTGGCAAAGTGCCTTGAACCCTTTATTCCGCCAATAATTTTCAATCGGTAGATCGTCGTGGAAATTGTTTATATTGAATAGGTTTGTGCCAACTGTGCAAGCATTGAATACTGACTGTTTTTTCCAAACATGTTGTTTTTATTTTCTTATAATTAATGTGTAAGAAAGTATAGTAATCATGACGGTTTTCAACCTCGGGAAATACACATTTGGATCTTCCCTGAATCGATTCTGACTATTTTCCTCATGACGTTTCAAAGAGTTGCTGTATGTATCTGTGTGTGCAATGGAAGCTAAATTGTGAAACTTTAAACTAAAAATTTGTATATAGTACGGAAGAAAACCTCTAATTTTTTTATACAAATATCTCAACCAGAAGTGACGATTTGCTGCACCCACTTTTACTTATCGCGAAAACAGTACGAGTTATCGAGAAAAAACTACTCATATAAAAGACGCCTTAGTTCCCACGAGGACGATCGTAGTGTTGTAATCGAATTTATCAATAAGTATAAAAAAGTTTAGTGCGAGACGTTAAATATTTTTCTTTGTTTATTATTTTACAAAATTTGAGTTCATGTACTATTTTTATTATTATTATTGCCATTGTTATGATTTTTAACAATATGTTTTTCAATTTTATCGAATTTCAACAAATTTTATCAATTGTCACGATTCCGAAAATCGCAAAAGACGTCAAAAATGATTAAAAATCGTAACAATTATCAAATTTTGTAACCTTGTAAATTTTGTAAATTTGATAATTGTTACGATTTTTAATCATTTTTGACATCTTTTGCGTCATTTACAAAATTTGATAATTGTTACGATTTTTAATCATTTTTGACGTCTTTTGTGATTTTTGTAATTTGCAAATTTTGTTGTATTATTAATGCCTTGTGACACTACAAATTGTCCCGATTTTTCAAAATATTTAACACATTTTTTTTTGTTTGTAAAAATAAATGTAATTTTTAATGAACTTGTGCAATGTTGATTATTTTTTACTACATTTATCTTTACAAATTCTTTTAATAAATTTGTTCTCATTCGCGATTTTCACAATTTATATTTTTTTAACCGAATCTTATATTATACATTTTTTTTATATTCAAGCAATCTTGAGATTTTTAAATTTTTAGAATTTTTAACAATTTTTATTCTACCGTTTGTTCATATTCATTTCCTCAATTTTCTATATTTATCAATGTATGTAATATTTACAACTATTTTGACTAATTTTGTTTTTCTTTTGTGATTTTTATTTTATAATTAGTTCTACTTTTAATCAATTTATGCAATTTTGATTACGCAAGTATTTTCTTTAATTTTTTTAGCGATTTGCACACAGTTTTTTTTATTATTTTTTCACAATTTTTACAATTTGTAATATTATGATCTTTACCTTTTTTCAGTCAACGATTATATTCATGCCTATTCCAACTCAACTCAACTCAACTCAACCCAACCCAGCCCGATTTTGCGATTTGCATTATTTTTAGCAACTGCTGTAATTTACCTGGTTTTAACGAATTTTCACGTTCCTTGGCGATATTTTTAAATGTTTTTAAAATAAATTAAAAATGTACAACATAGTTGTGGATGTAGCATAATATGATAAATATTGTAGAAAATCATGATCAATAATAACGACAATTTTCATTTAATTATTTTTACGATTTTGCTTACTTTTTATAATTCTATTTGTCACGATTTCTACACAAGTTTGTGAGTATTCATTCCATCTAGAATACTCCCACACGTGCTGCTACGTAATTTCAATGGTGTATATGATGACAGCTGTTTCGCTCTATATTGAGTGGTTTACCGAGCTCAAGATGCAATTAAATACCTTGATACATTCGCATTCAGATGTTTAATTTTTTTCAAAGTTAACGAAAAATAGAATTTTACATAATATATAGTAAATTGAAGCCTGTGGTTGGCAAATAAATTGTAACAAACTTACCCTTACCACACAGTATTTTATTAACACTAAATGTGCATTTCGACAACTAAGTTGTCATCTTCAGCAGTACACTAAAAAAAGTATACGGTTGAAGATGACAACTTAGTTGTCGAAATGTACATCTAGTGTTAATAAAATACTGTGTGGTAAGGATAAGTTGTTTCAAATTACAGTTCTACATGTTTTTCAAATTTTCCAATTTCTTCTCACCCACTAACTTTTACAAATTTTCTGATTTAGACGTTGCGCCAAACCTACACGTTAAAAAAAAATTTTGTCCTACTGGAAGCTTCGCTAATTGAGAAGACACATTTGGACATTAACCTAAAAATTCTTTTAAACGTCAATTGCCGCAGATCGTTAGGATAGACGAAAATAATAGCAGCAAGGCCACAAGGAACGTAATTCAACGTATAAATAAATAAATTAATAAATAGTAAATAGAGGTGCACTCAAATATACTACATAAGCAGGAATATGGAAAAATGTTGCAATTCGTACAATAAATACGTCGTACAAATTATGCAATATATATTCAGGTGAGGGCAATTGACTGAGCTGGTGTACAACGAGCGCATGTCTGGTTTTCTTACGCACAAAATGTAATAACATGTATAGACAACCTCGTCTTTCTCCAAGATTGTTCGAGCATAATTTATGCTACTTTGTGATTCTCGTTACATCGGAAAATTTCGCCGAATACTGTTTTCCATAACTTGCAGACTGTTAATGCAGTCGTAACTCTTTACCCCCGCGGCCCGAAAATTCACTTTCTAAGCGTATTTTACGAGTCCGACCGCAGGACTGCAGGAACAAGAACGCGATACACCGAAAATCCACGGCGCGATAAGCTGCAGTTTGCAGTTTCGCCGGTAGTTATAACGTAGAGGCGGTTTTACGACGGCACTAAAAATATTTTATTACGCGAGGAACAAAAACTTTATTGCACCTGTCCGCGGCAAGTGCATTTCCTTCGGGGACGGGGAGACGGAGCGCGGTCTGCATACCGAAAGGCGTGACTGGAGGGCCATCAACTGGATTTATGTCGTATCGGATTCCGGATCACCACTTCCACGTTACCAGGAAATGGCAAATCCTGCAGCGTAAGCAGGAAGCGCTATAGCCCCGGACGCAAGGATGGATGTTCTCGCATTCGGGGAATCATCGCCGTTGTTGCTGCCAGACGATAAATTTCCAGTTGCCGGCGAAAATTTATCGGGGGCGATCATGCGGCGCTAATCCTGCATTTACCTACGTACGGTGATTGCGCAGAAATAAATGACGCGAGCGGACTCAGTAATGCGAAACGGTGTTTAGGAAATTGCTTCTTTACGAACTCATCCCCGAAGCACTATTCAACCCGAAAGAAAAGAAGCAAGAAAAGCTCTGTTTGAAGAAATAAAGCAATAAAGTTACTTTTGAGGATCAAGTATTTGTTCACTGAGACGAGAAAATTCTTCATGATATTTGGGCACTGCAAAAATAGATCGTTTGCCCGTATTAGTATCTGCAGATGGCAAGGAGAAATTACTTGGAGTGCTAAAATTTGTAAGTGGTACTGGCGCAAACGCAGCTTATAATGTACTAACTGAATGAGAGAATGGAGAACAAGATAGTCGGCATGTGTTTTGACACTACATCCGTTAATGCTGCAATTATTGCTAAAGAATTATTATGACTAGCATGCAGGCACCACATTTTGGAGATCGTACTCAGTAAGGTATTTACTCTCTGTTTCGGACAATCCAGTTTTCCTGACATTCCTTTATTCAAAAGATTAAAGGTAGCATGGCCCTTTATACACAAAGAAAACTATCAACCATCCGAAAAAGCTCCGGGCAGTGAACATTTAAAAGTCACTGCAGTAAATGCTTTATTAGTTGCCTTAGGAAGGAAAAAGCAGCTCAGACACGATTACATGGAGTTAATAGAGCTGCCTCTACTTGCTCTGGGTCACACTCCAGATAAAATTCATTGGAGAGATCCAGGTGCAGTACACTCCTCTCGTTGGATGATGGCGAAACTGATATACGCCATCAAAATCCACTTGTTTCGTGAGGAAGGCGGTTCCAAAACCACACAAAAGAAAAAATCGCCATATGTAAAATATTAGTTTGGAGCCCATATGGCTACAAATGCTGCTTGGGCAGACGTTTCTCTGGAAAGACATGAACAATTATGAAGTTATTGATCCTCAAATTAGTGAAGTGGTTAAAAATGCCGTAAAATCCCATATTTGGTACCTCCCGGATGAGTTAGTTTGCTTCAGTTTATTCTCAGAGAACGTATCAAATGAGGCAAAGGTGGAAATTGTCAACAAGATGGAGTTTCAGCCAACTGACCGGAAGGTAAGATGATATTCGTCACTTTTAACTGACCAAGCTGTTTTGGCTGATTTTGCCAATAAAAGATCATTGTAGCTGTTTGTTGAAGATAACAGAAAGTGGATTCCGAGTAAAACAACAAAACAAGCAGTTGTTGAAAGTTTGAAGCCGTTAACTACAAAGTACTTTCCTACAAGATTTTTGTATTATTCATCAGTATTATACTATCAAATAAACTAATTTACTATTTCTCAGCTAGTTGTACTTAATTTAAGAAAACCTAGAAAATTCCCGATTTTTCAAATTTATTATTATATTATGTTTCATGTATTTGAGCACTCCTTTCAAATTGGAATATTATCTTCAAACTTTGCCAAAAAACTTGTGTCATTACTAGTAAAAAAATTAGGGGTGACCTAATACGTAAATTAGTTTTGAAATTTTGACAAGATAATATGGACCACCATAATCTCCACGCTGGGCTCCCTATTAGCGTGTACGTGATAATTATAATATGAGTGAAATAATAATGAAGGCCTTATCGTTTTGCCATTGTCAAGAAAAATGTTTAATTATTAAAAATTTTAAACTACCCTTGCGTTGGGGGCCAAATTTTTTTAATGGAAGAATTTTGGTGAATTTCGATCACTCTATGAAAGCTAATTAATTTTAATTATTAAAAATAATAAATAATAAATAATAAACAATCAATTCAAATAATCATTTAATGGTAAATAAAATGTAACTTAATTTTACGGGACGAACGAACGTGCGCGCGGGTTAAAAGCAACTAACATAGCCAATTTACCATTACGGGCATGAGAAGCTAATTGTTGTTTGTTGGATAGGGTTGCGTTGGGTTGATTCAGAATCGAGCGCCTATTTTAATGAATCCAACCCAACACATCAAAACGTGTCTCTTGGATTGAGCTCTAATTTAAAAAAAATGAACACCGTTTGGCACTAACCTAACTTGACCTAAATCCAATCTAAGAATTAGATTGGATTGAACCCAAACGAACCATTTCTAAACATTTAGACATTATTGCTGACTTGATTGCACCCTAACTGGAATCCAACGCGACACTGTGAATTAATCGGTAACTGAAACCAGCCCTACCGTGACATTTGACCTATTTGACAATGGGATAATTTTCACCTCAGGTTCAAATTGGACGTTAGATCATAAAACGTCACCCACTAATGTTTGGACTCATTCTTCACATATCTATACAAATCTCGTTAAAAACGAACTAGAATTTTGCTAATCGATTTGGTTAAATATTCCGGTTTCGCTTTGATTTTGTTCAAATTAATTCCAAAATATCAGACGTTCTAAAGGGAATGGGTTTGAAGACGGCGATGAAGCGGTAGCGAGGTGATAGGTTAGGTTGGGTTGGGTTGGGTTCGGCTACAAAATTCTTCTGATGAAGGGCATTATAAGGGCATTTTCATGATTGGGAATTCATCCAGCCAGAGGCTATATTAGCTATCAACCAATTTTATAAATTACTTTACATTCAGTTATAAACGAAACTGCAAGGATCAATTTTTCAGCTCCGCTCAAAACTATTAATTTATACACAATTTAAAGTGACAATTGATGAACCATGGAAAACAGTAAATTGTAGTCATCGCAAATAGTAAGCAAAGTTTGAAGTCAGCTGTCAATGAAACTGCACGCATCCGCATCTCAGCTCCACTTATTGAAATTATTGAAATTTAAACCCAACACCCACTTTTTAAACAATAATTGAAAATTGTAATTTAATTACTACTTATATTTGTAAAGTAATTTTGGTTTGAGTCCCGTCACAGTAAATTTAATCACAAAGATCATAATTGCAATATTCTCTACAATAAGCAAATATTGTTCATGTTTCGAAACACATTTTCTGCACAAAATTCAATAAGATCGTCCAGGCCAGCCCAAATTTTCCAAACTCCCAGAAATCAAATTCTATTAAGCTCATCATTATACACAACAATACAAATATATAAATTTAAATGCGGTACAAAATTCTTTAGATAATGAAATAAAAATGCAAAGAGCAATTTTAATATTGAAACATTTTGCATCTGGAAATATTTCAAACTTATTAAGTACAATACGGAGTACTAGAGCAGTGTATTGACTCTGGGTTTTGAGGAAGATTTATAACGTGACGTTTACAGGACCCTATGTCGTCATTCATGAGGTTGAGGTGACATATTAGATTAACATGAATTATAAAATTGAAAATGATTTGGTATAAAGCATGAAATTATTAAAAAAATGAAAAGAGAATTCGAACTGGGTTTGAACGAAACTTATAGGAATAATTGTTAAAATATGATTAACATGACGTTTTATGACAGTCAAACATTCAGAATGTTCTAAAAGAAGTTCGACAACGAACTGTCAAAATGTCGATTGACGTCGACCAACGAAAAAACGTATTTGAAACGATTTACAGATCAAATGAAATAAAATACGTACAATTAGAGAAGGCTCGATGTATTTAAATTTTAAATCAATTAAGAAAAGTCTGTGTTGTGTCATTTTGTATATAATGAAACAATTATACCATAAGACGAATTTTACGGGGTTATAGTAAAAAAATATAAAGCATATCAATTCAATTATATGTATAAGTGAATAGCTTAGAATTTGGCAAGATCATTTAATTAGTTTTTACCGAAATGGGAGTACATTTTTTATCAACGTTGTCGCTGTGTCGGTTGATCGCGTGCAATGTCGAAATTAACCACAAAATTTTAATAAACGTCGAAAATTTCAAACATTAATCGCTTGAAAAATACGTATTAAAATGTTATCTATTATAGATTCCTTAATCCGAGCTTCAGGCAAAACAGTTCAATTTTCATCGTGAATTAATTATCATAGTCAATGCCTTTTTCAAATTGCAAAGATATATATGTCCGACGGCAAGCAAGCAGTTTATAAAAACCCAGAAACTTGAACATAAAGTCGACACCCTACGTGATAGGGATAACTGTAAAATAAACAATGAGCAAATTCATTACACAAGTGATATGAAAAAGGCGTGCAGTTGTACGTTCGTTATCCGTTTAGCAGCCATTGATGCTACGATGCCAATTTTAAACTTCTTTAATGTATTACTATTTATTTACTACTACGATAGTTATAGGAAACATATTTTAAGGTTCTTGTTCATTATTGCAATATAACTGCTTCTTAAATGATCAATTGACCAAAATTAACATATGCTTTGGTGATATGCGACTCATCAGCGACTGAATTGCTGATGATTTAATACAAGTAAATAAATTCGATTAAACTTCCTAACGCTAGTATACTCCCCTGGATCGTATTTTATTAAAAAAATATATATAAGTGCAGTACCTGTTTCTACCGCAACATCAGAAAGACCTGTCTATTACTACGTTGATGAGAGACATACCTGAAAGCAAAAAAATGATATTAACCATCAGCATTAATTTCACCATATATTATTAGTGCATTTTTTGTTACAACGAAAGCAATAAATTCGAAAATAAATACGGATATAATATAACCTAACCTATCCCACGTTCGCAAAAAAATTCCAAGTACATAGGATCGACTCCATCGACATCGGTCATGTTCACTTATAAAATATTTATCGACATTCCAACATTTTCCACGTCTAGCAATGTACAATATTCATGCATTCGATGCCACGTATTGCGCAATTGCTCGCGGAGACGCAGGAATGCGGAAAAATGTCGAAGTGCAGGCGAATCACGCCAGATCAATTAATCAGTTTGTGCAATAGAAAACGTCCCGCTGAAAAGTTTCAACTGCCTTCGGTTAATTTCAATTTGGAAACGAAAGAAAATCGACTTCGTGTTGCGTGCATTGAATCATTCGGCGCTGTCGATTATTCATTGTTTATCTGACAGGCTTGAATTGGATATTTGGTTTTAGTTTGATAAACGTTGCCAGCGCAAGCAAGCCGACGACTATTCGAGGATCCCAACCCGAATAATCAGCCTGGTAGTGATACAAACCAAATATATATTTTTAAAAAGTTTATATGAAAATTTACGTTTTCCAGTTAATGTAAAGTAAACAAAGTTTCGTTGTACCGAACTTAGCCAAATAATTGGTTTTTCATTTTTAACTATTCCAAGTCCATCACATTCTGCGTAAGCTAAGCAATGTGCAACTGCCTCATATATCGATCGTGCGATTGCACATGACTGCAACTGTGGTCCTTAAAATGTCACATTGATCGATTAAAGACATGATGGCAATGTATTGTGTGCTTTCTACGACATGCATCCGGAAAATATAATAGAATTATTGATTCACGAGTCCTTTTCGATAGTGTACTTGCATGTTTTATACGTTTCTCGAAACAGGATACGAATGATACGAAGGATTATCAACATTATAAAAAAAATATGGCTAGACCACATGATTTGCATATTACAGAACGAAATAATTATTTTAAAACATATTTTTGTTTTAAAAGGTTCATACGTGAAAATTTTAGTGAAACATGAAAGACTTGGTATAGAATCAAAACAAATTCAATATTTTTTAATTATTGCTGAATATACCATTATCTGGATAAGTCTGGTATAGCGATACTTCGTTTAACGAAATTGTGGGCGCTGTGTAAAAATGGAATTACTTTAACCACTCAATTTATATATTGCAGGTAAATAATTCCCAAGATCTACAAAATCCGGATGGAAACATTTAGTATAAACCCAAATATTTACAAAGGATGCAAATATAGGGGTTGCAAACCAAACACTTAGGGTACAAAAACACGAAACATGGAGCAGAAACTCTGTTCACTTTTTCTATCAGAGTTTCTGATCCATGTTTCTTGTTTTTGTACCCTAAGTGTTTGGTTTGCAACCCCTATATTTGCATATCGTCACACTTGCGCTGCTAGGTTTTTAAGGAATCACTATATGCACCTTAGGCGAATGTATCTTTGGTGGTCTGAAGAGCCCATAACGGAGAAACGGTTCGTCAACACCTATTAGATTCGCTGATATTTATTTTCAACAAAGGTTGGACATAAATAACAAATCTAAAATTAAACGTAGCAGGAAAAATAATAACTTCAACATGCAAAACAATACAAAAAATCAAAAATAATATTACACTGACATCATAACTAGTTCAAAATGTAGTTAAGTAGATCGGAGTAAAAATTAGCATATAAATGAAAATACGGATAGAACATTGTAAGTAAAATGTAATATGCAGGGCTATAGAAAATATAATAATGTAAACAATAAGGATACGTAAGTAAGTAAAATAAACATATCTTCGACTAATCTGATTTTAAAAAATCTAAAGGAACGTCATTGACATTTAGAAATAAACAACGTCGTGAAATAGTACGAATAATCATTGATGCATTCAGTACCATTATACCTCGCACGGTATGTATCTTTCTGCATAACCTCAAATTAAAAATTCAAAGTTGCAAAGAAATTAAGCAAAGTAACTTAAAAAAATTAATATCAAATGTCAAAGCGATGTGTGCAATAATAATTAAATAACGTCGTATATGTGTTAAAAAGGAGAATAATGAAATAGAACGCTGCACTGAATCATATACATGTTGAATATAAAAAGGAGTATTAACTCACAATATAAAATTCACGACACAATCAAAATGATTTCGGAACAATAATGTAATTTATTTTTAATGTAAAACATGAATCAGTACGTTCTGGGTTGATTAGGGTTTGAAAATGTGTTTCAAACTGCTCTGTAACCCGACTAGGCTTGTTTTTAGCTGCATCATAAATGATATGTTTCCATTCTCTAGCAACCGTTGGTGGTTTTACTAGCAAATTCTTTTAATTTGTACAAATGTTTTCAATTTCACACAGCAGATTTAATTCAGTTGCGTTGTCACATTTCGTTTTGGAGTGCAGATTCAACAAAAAGTCGTAACAAACGTTCTTTTTTAATCGTTGTTTCCGCGAACTGTCGTTAAAATACAAATCGTTGTATCAACAAAATCGTACACGTTCATTTCTTTAAACTGTACGAGCACCAATGTCGTTTATAATTTATTATCGATCTTAATTGGTTGGCTTATTGTATAATTTGTATATAATTGTATACGTGTAATGGGTGCATTGGTGCATTAACTTTGATTGGTTTCAATTTTTCATCAGTCAACATTCCCTCAAGATATATTCACATGACTTCATAACCCAATCCACAGGGATGGATGCTATGCTTCTGGTAGAACTAAAATCAAACTAAAATATTAAAATTTTAGCTAAACTTGTGAATTTCAGAATTGTGAGTATTGCCAAACTTTATATATTTCTTTTTTTGTGAGCTTAACCTAAAGCGAGGTTATTCGATTAGGACTCACCAAACCCATAGCCGAATTCTATAAGTTTCATTACTAAATTTAATCGGCACATTTTAGAGTTACAATCAGTTTGTGTATGAATATTATCGCCATCTAGACGTGAATACCCAAACACTTCTACTCCTATTCACACACAAACCTATTATCACTCCTGTTTGCATGACTTGATGCAACTTCAGGGAATGTATGTGTGGTAGTCTGATGAGCTCAAATATAGAGTGAAATAGTTGTCACCTTAATACATTGGATGAAATTTATTTTCAACGTTTAGACTTGCTTGTAATGATCTCAACACAACGCAAGTCACAAGACGAAACCTATCTTAATATTATGCACAATTACGTTGAGATATCGAGCAAAATTTTACAACTTCAGTCTAAATTTATTAATTGCACAGTTTAGTATTGCTTATAACTCAAACTAGCTGAAGTTTTTATTAATGAGCGAACAATTGTTCCCAATGTTTCAATGTACACAGTTCGTGTGTTCAGGTTAATGTCACTTGACGAGCATTAATTATTTGTTCTGACAATGCAAAATATTTAAATTTGCATTGGATAAAAAAATCGTTAACTTTTACACCCCACTGTACATATACCATGTGTTTAAAAATTTTCATTTTACGGTAGAATGTGGAAATATTATTATATCTTTGATTGGAACATGCAAATGTAAAAAATTCAAACGTCAAACATCAACATCCAATTCAATAATGTGAAACAGCAAAAGAGATGTTAAGTATCTTTTATTTTTACATATTGAATTTTTGCATTTTCATGTTTCAAGAGATGGAAAAATTGTTTTATTTAACGTTTTCTTACAATTTAATTAGTTTCATATACACATTTTTCGATTTTTCCGTTTGTATTTTTGAAAAATTTTAAATTTATTTACAATTTTGGATTTGTTGTAATATAACATTTTTGACTTCAGCCTTTTTTCGCAATTTTAACAGCTTATTACATACTTTTACGATATTTATTTATTAGTATTTTTGGATTTTTAAATTTTTGTGTACATTACGTTTTTTCATAATTTTTTTCAATATTGAAATTTTTTCGCGTTCGCAGCAAATTTCACTTAAATTGATTTTTACTTTTGTTATGTGTTCTTGTACGTTCGACATGAGCATTTTTTGCATATTTGTTCTTAATAATTGTCGAAAAAATCCAAACATTGTCCTACAATAGACATTCATTACATTTATGAAATAGGCAAAATTGATCTGTAAAAGCTACATCTAATGTTACCAAAGTTCTACGCCCTAATTATTTAATTCAATTAAATTAGTCTTTTTTTTTGTTTTTCAATGATTTAATTTTTCAACTAAGTTGTACCTCGAATGTGCCAATTGTGTTGGGACTAAACCCAGCCTCAACATGGTTTATTAAGAGCAACGTGATGTGTTAGCACTCACCAAAATAAGAACAATTTGATCATTTTATCGCTTTAACTCTGATGGCCTTCAAAGTCATTAACGGTCAAGATTAAAATCCAAATGACAGATTCAGGTCAAGCCAACCCAAAGTGATTTGTATTGGGTTGAAATAAAAACAACATCAACATAACGCAGCATTGTTTATCATCATAGTACAAGATGCCCAACCCAGCCCAAAATAATTCAACGCGATTCTTGTATTAGGTTGGGATTTTAATTGATTATTTTTCAACTTCGTCTTCACCTCTAAGGCGCTTAACCAACCCAGCGCAGCAAATTATTTATCATTCATTTGGATTATAATAATTCTATAATAACATAACTCGTAAGAAACATTTGCATCAATCACCTCACATCTTCATCTCTGATTGTATTCAAATCTATTAAGTGCATTTAATGAGCTTAACCAAGCCAGCGCAGCCTCAACATTATTCCATATATTTACGATGAGCTCAACTCATTTTGATTATAATAATTCTATAATAACGTAACATTTGCTCAATCACTTGATCACTTAAGCGAAATCTCGTCCGAAAATAAATACGTTGCGTAAAATCGAGAGAGATACTCGTCCCGTCGTGTTCTTTCCGCCCCGATTCCTCGATCTCGAGGACCCGCCTGCACCCGGCGTCGACTCTTCCATTTTGTTTGTTTGCGTTCAATCTAAATTGTAATTTTTGCCGGATTCAATTTATCCGAGCTACGCTCCGACCCGCCGCCCGTAACAGAGGCAATATCTGCGCCCCATAAAACCCTATCTGATCGCCGCATTTCCCGCTCTTTTATGGCATTTATCGGAGAAGTACACGGTTTTTGCGCGCCCGCGCCAAAACGTTTCGTTTTTACGTCCGGACGGAGGGCGAGCCGGCGCGACGGCAATAAAAGGCGAAACGACAGCGTTGGCGCAGCGCTATTGCGAAGGGTCGCCATTGAAAAAAAAAGGTCATTGATTGCAGAACGGGGATGATGTGTAGTGTTTAAAGTCAAAAAGGCAACGTTTTTATTGACTACGATTATTGCTCAATTACTAACAGGATCTACGTAGATACGTAGATGAACAGCTTTGTGTGTGTTGCGTAGCAATGTAAGTGGAACAATATTTCAATTGAATGACAATGATATTCAAATTTGTGTATATTTGTACCAAGTTTGAGATTTTTTGAGCAATATTGTTTGTATACCAATTTGCCATCCGATTAAAAAAAATTTATTAAATGAAAAAATCTATTGTTAAATATTAAATTTAAAATACCAAAAAATGATTCCCTTGACAATCCTGTGGGTTCAGCATAAAACCCGAAACAATTACTAACTATTCAAACATAATTACCCGGCATTAAACTAGTATTCTTAAAAGCTTTGGAATGTTAGCAACAAATGCACAGATACTTTGCAAGCAGGTAACTGTGTTCTCGAGCCGATGGATCTCGTCATGTTTGTGTATTTTAGGTAATTAGTAAAGTTTGCAAGAGGTAGAATTGTAAATATTCAAACTTTTATATCTAATATTATGAAGTTGACTTCAAACATTCAAACAACAACAATGAAATATTTTTTATCTTTTAATAAATCTTTTGTAAATGTACAGTGCTGTCCATGGCGACCGTCACAGAACCCTTGAACTCTCTTAATATTAAAACGTCTGTTATTTTTCGAAAACCTACAGCTACACCTACAACAGTACGATCGACGAACCATTTTTCATTTCATTTCATTATTGTTGAAGACTTTCTTAATTGTAGAATCTTTACTAAGTGTAGTAATTTATTACTATTAGTTGGCTATATTAAACCATTTTTTATATTTCTTGTTGATAAGACTGCTAAAATCAAAGAAAACATGGTGGGGAGGCAATTTTGTAATAATTCTTTAAATTCATTACATTGCTTTCCATATAACTTAAATCAGACTCGGTTATGGACATTTCTAAATTAAAAACACGTTCACCTAATTTTCCTTGACTGACTTAATGTTTTCTACATTTTGAAAGGAATAGCCTGCGATTTTTTAGTTTGGCAATTTTTTCAGATGTTGATAACCAGTCCTTTAATTATTTGTTCAAGGCATCGTCACCATAGTTCGATGCAATTGGTTGGAAGGACCTCATTTCACAATAAAAGGACAAAGAGTAGTTGCCATTGAATTATATTTCATAAAAAAAAACAAACATCAAAAAATGTGTTTATTGGAACATAAAGGTGAAGAACCACCAAACGTAACCTACCTCTTTACTATCGTTTGGTGGTTGTTCACCATGTTCGATTTTGCAAGTATAATTATTATAGCAAAGCCTTCTTCAATTAAATTGTTTTCATAGATCCTGATTAAGCATCCGTACAAGATGCAAAATATTGATTTGTGAAAAAATAAAGAACATACAATACTTCGTCGTTTAATTGCCGCAATTCCCAATAAACAATTTTTTATGTTTGTTTTTTATGATGTAATCGAAAACATTTTTATCAACATGTGGGTACTTGCTTTTTATGGCATTTACTAAATAAGGTTTAGAACGCCCCAGAAAGTTCTATATTAAGAAGTGGGTGTCTAATAAGAATCGGTGGTGCACGCGCTGATAACGTTAACTAATCACCACGATTTAACCAACGAAAATAAAAGGTCTAGTCGAAATCGTATGTAAAGATGTCAACATGAAATGTTAATCCGTTCACCTTGTGCGATTTTAGATTCATTGAAAAATCAGATAACTTTAGCCGACTATGTATACAGTTTATTGGTAGTACTGACCCGGTTGACTTACGTACACGTGATGTTAAACCGTGACATAAAAATAGCAATATTCAAGTGTTTGGTAAATGCTAAGCGAACATTAATCATAAAATTAAGATATACGACAAAAGAGAATTATAAAATTATAATTAAAACGGATAAACAAAATTAAAGAACCAAACTATTTATTTCCATTTATGATTATATATTAAATATATTTAAGGAAAACAGGATTTTTTCTAATGCAGTAAGTTCTACACACATGAGCGACATATAATGTTAAAAATACTACTTGTCGTTTATTATTTATAAAACATTGGGTTGAATTTGTAGAAGGAACACAGAGGATTCAAAATATCAATCAACTCGCCACGAAGAAGCTATAAAACTGCCAACCCAACCCAACCTAAACCAAGCCAACCCAACCCAACCCAACTTATTCTTGTGGATCTTGGATTATGATTTTATTTCAATACCTTCTCAAAACAAATTGAGGGACTCATTTTATTTAATAGATTTTCAGTGATTATTCGATCGGAGTATGCATTTCGTTAGATTAACTAGCTTTGAAATGCTCCATTTCCTTCTGCTCCCCTTTTTTTAACCATTTTCTTCATCTTCCACTTTCTTTAATGCAAGTAACTCCAAATTCCCCACACTCAATCGAATCCAGTCTCGTTCGACCACTTTGTTTATTTCAATTTCAATTTCATGCCTCTCCAACCCATGTGAGGGTTTCTTCCCTAATCTTTTAATCTTTGTTGAGTTATTCAAATCTGACAATTTATAAACTGCTATTGGCTCCAATGCAAATGATACAGTAAGTTGATAAGTTCGAATTTAAAGTTGCAATTGCATAATTGCCTATGACATTTCTTCGGTTACATATGAAACGACAGACAACCAATAATGCAACTTTTTCAAATTAACTGCGAAAAGACGATACATGAAATAATTGCGGTCGTGGAGGTTCAATTTACTTACCTACGATGTAAATTGGAAGAGAAGTGGGGGCTTAAATGAGGCCAGAACGATTTTTTTTATGTAAAATGCGATACAATTCAAGACTTTGGAAATGTTTGAATTAAAAATGAAAAAAATTATTAAACGTATTTATGATGTAGACGAACAATTCGCAGATTTTGCTGCGACGCTAATTTGAGTTTGGACATTCGTTTTAACTTTGAGGTTAAAACTAGACGCGGATTTTAAACGCTTATGTATTTTAATATTTAATAAACAGATCAACGATGGGATGTTCACAAGTTATGATAAAAAAATCATTTGATGCTATTTTGTGCTGTATTCACATGTTTTGGTAATTATTAGTGCATATTCGAGTTTCTTAAGGCTAATTAAGTCGTTCTTTACCTTTTACTGACTAACGTACAAGATATATTTGTCAAAAGTTGTAAAATGTTGTTCTCAGAACATTGGAACACACGCCCATCAAGTCCAAACTATCATGTGCCATATAAAAATACAAAATGTCCAGCTCCTTGCCACATGTACCAAACAATACTCGAAACATCCACTAGATAAACTTATATCCAGGAATCAATTCACGGAAATCAGATTTAATTTAGGTGAAATGAGTGAGTCAATTGATTTAATCTACAGGTGTCGTACTAAATTAATGCGATTCAACGCACCAATTCAAACAGCAACCCAACGTGCTCAACAGTAATATATAATGAATATAAAAATTTGAAAATCTGCCTTCATCTACAATTATACAAATCATTCATTGTAAGCATTAAATGACAACTTCCTATAAACTTTATTTCATCGTTTGATGCACTCATTTAACATCATTATCCCATCACACTTACTCGCAAAACCTCATTTTATCTGACATACTTTCAGCCCCATATGCAATTCCAATACGCCAATCACGAAATTGCAATAAACGACGCGACGTAATTGTACCCCAGAATCAAAACCCGGCGTATAAATAATATATGCGCGCCGTTGCAATAAAACACGATCGCGCGCTTGTAAACACAGATAAAACTAATTTGCCCAGCTGGTTGCCTGCGCGCCTTCGGCGATTACAACGCTCATGACACGCATCTGTAAATCGCCGGGACGCACCGTGGCGCTTTTACGGCGCAATTTTGGGACCGCAGACGGATCGAAAAAGTCGCCGGTCTAATTATATCCGACGTAAAAGAAACGTTAGCGTCGCGCGTCGCTCCCGGGATGCTGTTTAGTGCCATCTCTTAAAGAGCACCACCTGTTCACCGGGCCGCCGCGTTTGAGACGTTCCACTTGAAAGTATAGATCGCTCCAAATACGGAACGTTGTGTACGTCGTGAATTACGGACGCGCCGTGATTTACGTTGGGCCGGTGATAGTTTCAGGTTTTAGGTCTGCGAAGTTTTCGTGGTGGAGTAAATAAATCGGTGGAGGTAGAAGCACGAAGCTATAACATTAAAATGTGTGGATAATTATATGGTAACGCAAAGACAACGTGGATATGGTTTAATCTTATTTGCTTAAACATCAATACGACCGTCTGCACTTTATTGATGTTTCATTGATATTTAGTTTTAAATTAAATTAACGTTGAAAATAATTTTAATCAAATTGCATCAATAAATTCCTTGCCGCCAATGTATGCCCCCATTTACATATGCTACGTCATTTCTTATATTAAATAAGTGCAATAGATGATGAACGACCGTTTCGCCCTTCCGGGCTCATCATAGTACAACACATACATTCGCTGAATATGCAGTCTTGAATCATGATAACAAAAAAATTGTGTTGACGGTTTTAACGCCATATAGGCGTCAATACCCCTATGCTATGCAGTTACAGATGTCCCACTAAAGTACAGTACACAGTACAGAAACAGTATGTAGTACAGTAACAGTAGACAGTACAGTAACAGTATGTAGTACAGTAACAGTATATAGTACAGTAACAGTATATAGTACAGTAATAGTATAGAGTACAATAACACCACAGCCGCAGTACATAGTACAGTCGCACTACACATTAGTTACAGTGTGCAGTAGTCACAGTCCAAGAGAGAACCGGTTTAGTCGCTCGAAGCATACTTCTGTAATTGCATAGCAACATAAGGGTGGCATTGGCGTCTACATGGCGTTAATACCACCACACAAACATTTCACTCGTGTTTGCAGTACTTGATGCACATTCAGCCAATATATGTGTGGTGGTCTGATGAGCCCAGAAGCCCAGAAAATAATCCAAAATAAAATCAGGAATGACATTAAATTAACACCATGGAAAAATGCAACAATGAACGTAATCAAACCAACAACAGAAATATAACTAAATTGCTGATCCATTTAACAAAGTACACATAAATTAAGCTAGTATAGAAAACATAAGAAATAAAATAATGGTAAAGAAAAATCATACATAAGAATAGAACCTGAACCGACCCAAACCAACCCAACAAAATGAAAAATTAATAAGAGATATGAACGAAATAATGCAACGAATAGCCAATGGCAATTATAAACGAAGCAAAAACAACATAAAACAATAATCAAAACAGAACTAGGAACTAAAAAAAAAACTGGAAAAAAATACATGAAATATCCAATAAAATGAATAAAATCTTGTAATTATTCAAAAAATCATTTAAAGATTTGATTGCTTTGAAAATAATTAAAAAAAAATAAACGAGAAATAGGTGAATCCGAATAACAACATACCCGAATGAAATTCGTAGAAAAATAAAAAATAATAATAAGAAAGTTAAAGTAAAGCAGCAAATGATTCAAATAAGTATTGATTCAATAATTACAAATAAAAGTAATTGAAAATGACACAAATAAAAAGAAAACGAACGACGAAACTAACGAAACAAATGAAAACATACACGACAAGAAATAATAAAAATACAATAAAAAAGCAATGTAAACGAAGAAAGCAAACTTGAGATAATCGCATAAAACAAATAAAGACACAATATGGAAGAAAATAGAAATAATATGAGAAAACTAAAAAAAAATGAAGAATTCATCACCAACAAAATGTCGAGAATATGGTCCAGGAATAATCAACAATCAAGCACAGGACAAAACGCAAGTCAACAAAAAATATAAAAGCGAATGAAAGTTTGGGGGCTTTTGGTCGGGTTGGGTTGACTTGAAAAAATAATTTAAAACTTATAACAAAAAGGGAAGAAAGAAAATCTAAATCAACGAAACTCAAAAATATGTTTAAGAAAAGCTACAAAAATATAGAAATGAAAATAACTTATAAACCAAATGTTTAAAAAAAAAAAAACGTTTAAACGCAAAAAGCAAAGAAATCAAATGGAAATTTAGAGAAAAATACTACTGAAAAACCAATTACAAAGGATTAAACACAGATTAAGTAACAAAACATAGTAAATAAAAAAAATGGGAGAAAAAGTACAACTAAAATACGTTATAAAATATAAATTTTATTATTTTCCCAATAGAGTTAGATTTCCTTGAAGCTTTAGATTGGGCTTGGATGGGTTGGTTGCGTTGGGTTTAAAATATGAAAACCGAAAAGAACGAAAATCTAAATCAACGAAAAAACCATACGCCCCACAAAAACAAACCAAGCAAACTGAATCAGAGACAAAACGTTCCTTTAAAAAAACCTGATAATACAACCTGGTAATTAAAAATAAAAGAAACGAAGCATTTGCAAAAACAATAAAACAAATTTAAATTTAATTACTTTTTGGGCATTTTGTTGCATTCTCCGAAATTTTCTCATTGGTAATTAATAGAAAACTCCTCGATTGAATTCTGCATTCATCAAAGTTCAGGTGTCCGCCCATTAGCATCTGGAGAAACAAGAACCTCCCCACCCTCTACTGTGTAGTACGAATGCCTTTGAAAGATTGTTGAAATTTAAATTTAAAAAAATTAGATCCAATCGTATGTATCAAAGTCATATTGTTTAATTCAGTTATTTTCGTTAATGGGCCTACCCACAAAGTGACCCAAATGGTTATTGCTAAATTAGTCAAGCTATGAAAAAATGTGTCACTTAAAAATATTTGTAGGATCATTTATCGAAAGCCGTTCAAAAATGCCGCTTATGTGAAATCAAGGTAAAGATTACTGAACCCCAGGAGCTGCAGATCGCATCTCGCAAGACCCGAATCAACCCAACCCAACCCAACAACTAATTAAAGTAAACATTTAAATATTATTTTCTGATAATTATGATTGATTTGATTATAATCAGTTGGGTTGGGTTTGGTTAAAACAACAATAAACTAATAAATATTACTTGTGGTCTCATTGACTTAGAAGAACGTTCATGTAAATTAATTTCCGAATGATAAATATAAGTTATTTCCAAAGAATTTTTTTTTAATAAAATTGAATTATCATTATTATGTTTATGGGGTTAGAACTTGTAAACATTAAAAAAAATCAATGCCCTAACATAATCAAACACCGTTATTTTATTCCCGACACGTTTGTTCCAAGAGAACATCGCGTCGCACTATTAAT
Organism: Geotrupes spiniger; assembly: GCA_959613385.1. Lineage (NCBI taxonomy): Eukaryota > Metazoa > Arthropoda > Insecta > Coleoptera > Geotrupidae > Geotrupes > Geotrupes spiniger. Next base: position 14,760,648 of record OY390737.1, read on the forward strand.
TATTTTGATTGAATTTTTCTCAGCGACGGTTGCTCGAATCCAAGCGCCATAAATTCAAAATGCATGGATATAAAAGCTTTTGAGGCGTTACGCCAACTCCGAAGTAGGCCACAATGCAGGGCTGACACCCCAAAACGTTCTCCTTTATTTATTACATCTGCCCCAGAGAATCGTGACCGAGAGCTTAAAAGCTCCGACCCAGCCCGCGTCAACGCGCGATATTTAGTGGTTTCCGCGCCCTTTTTCTCCTTTTAATGCATATTAATGAAAAAACGTAAATCCAATCGTGGACAGAAGAATTGCAATTACTATTTTAATCATAACGAACCCAAAATATTCCATTTTTTTAAATCCAATCAATTTTTTTTATTACTTACAGCAAATAGGGACCAAATATTTCCATTTTTATTTTCAATTCAATCTACTTGAATTATTTAATTTATATGCATGTTACTGTATTTGTGTCCATGGTGCATAAGTATATAGAAAATTTCAATTAGACGTTGCCAAATCCGGTTATTTTTCAACAACGCGCAACTTCTTCATCCTTACTTTCACTATCCCATCAACGCAACGGTACACGCTTTATCGATCATGCATTTTTACGTCCGCCTCCTCGGCGATGCGCGATCAAAAAGGCAACGTATTGTGACACATCTTTACCGTTGCGGATTTCGTAATTATCCGAACGTACCGTTAACTTCGAGTGCAGACATCGCGTTCGAACGAGCTTTCGACGTCGCAAGCGGTGTCGACACGGACACGGCATAATGCGTTTAACAGAACGGATATTCCAGAGAAAACGTCTATTAACCTTTCGCGTATCTACGGGTGATTTTGCAAAATGGATAATGGATCGTGACTTCTGCGTTTCGTTCTCTAAATGGCAGCTGAGTAATATGGCTAATGGCTGCGTTATTGTGTGCCACGGATGTATGGAACGCGGCCGTACAATGCGTTCGCGCGTTTTTTCTCCACATCTGCACAAATGAGTCATTTCGCGTCGGGGTTTCGCGAATTCTGCGAATAACGAGTGACACGAGTTCTAAGGTTTGATTTGCAATCTCGATCTGCGACAGAGTTCGTTGTGTGATGACGGAAAAGAAATGTGCGCTCCTGGACTGGAAAATTCGTAGTTGGTAGTTGTATGCAATGTTTTAAATTTATTTAGATCCGGGAAATGGTTCTTTGTTATGCAGTGTTCGGCTAAGCCAGTTGTTCTTGCGTTGTTTAGAATAGATTTTTTATGTTCGTTCAGGCGCTTTTTGAAGTTGCGTCCGGTTTGACCTATATATATATATATAGAGCGTCACAGTCCTTACAATTAATTTCGTATACTCCGCTTTTTGTGTTTGGTCTAGTTTCTCTTTATTGTTTACCAATATAGTTCTTAAGTTCTTTTTATTTACACTAATAGGTGTTAGATTGCTGTGACGTAACCTATTGGAGATTTTGTCACTAAACTTAGGAACATAATTGATAAAGCAATAATTGCGCGGGAAATCCTCCACCGGTGCGTACAATTGCTTGGTTAATAGCTTCTGACGTTTTTTCCTTATCAACCGATCGATGACGCTTTCATGGTAATTATTGTTTCTTGCAATGGCTTTTAGGATCTCAACTTCTTTATTGTAGTTGGCAGTCGATAGGGGCAATACTAGAAGCCTGTGTATCCATGACCGAAAGGCACTAATTTTTATATTGTAAGATTGACAAGAATTGGCATTTGTTATGGCGTCTGAGAAAGTATGTTTTCTGAATATGTCGAAGGTCAGGTGTTGTTCTTTTTTCCAATTTGAACGTCTAGGTAATTGATCGTGCCATCTTCGTTGTTTTCTGTCTCTACGGTGAATTGTACTTGCTCGTAGAAGGAGTTTAGGAGATTTAGGAACATCTGCAGTTGTCTATCGGAGCCAGTCCAGATGCAGAAGATGTCGTCGACGTATCTGGACCAATGGAATACGTTTTTCACCAGACTATTGGTGGAACTGAATATTTTTTCTTCTAGGGACGCCATGAAGATTTCACTTAATAATAGTGAAAGGGGGGGGGGCATCGGTAAGTCATCTAATTGTTGGTAAATTTGACCGTTGAACTTGAAGTAACTTTGCTTGAGACAGACTTTGATTGCCTTCTGCAAAGTTAGTATCATTTGACGTGATAAGTATTTTCCCATCCAATACCAGTAAGAGACCTAACTTCAATCATAGCTAATCACACACGTAACAGTCATCATCTGCAAGAAGAACAAAAAGAAGAATTACTCCTGGCAATCAAAGTCTGTCTCAAGCAAAGTTACTTCAAGTTCAACGGTCAAATTTGCCAACAATTAGATGGCTTACCGATGGGCTCCCCCCATTATTAAGTGAAATCTTCATGGCGTCCCTAGAAGAAAAAATATTCAGTTCCACCAATAGTCTGGTGAAAAACGTATTCCATTGGTCCAGATACAAGTACAATTCACCGTAGAGACAGAAAACAACAAAGATGGCACGATCAATTACCTAGACCTTCAAATTGGGAAAAAAGAACAACACCTGACCTTCGACATATTCAGAAAACATACTTTCTCAGACGCCATAACAAATGCCAATTCTTGTCAATCTTACAATATAAAACTTAGTGCCTTTCGGTCATGGATACACAGGCTTCTAGTATTGCCCCTATCGACTGCCAACTACAATAAAGAAGTTGAGATCCTAAAAGCCATTGCAAGAAACAATAATTACCATGAAAGCGTCATCGATCGGTTGATAAGGAAAAAACGTCAGAAGCTATGAACCAAGCAATTGTACGCACCGGTGGAGGATGTCCCGCGCAATTATTGCTTTATTAATTATGTTCCTAAGTTTAGTGACAACATCTCCAATAGGTTACGTCACAGCAACCTAATACCTATTAGTGTAAATAAAAAGAACTTGGGAACTATATTGGTAAACAATAAAGAGAAACTAGACCAAACACAAAAAAGCGGAGTATACGAAATTAATTGACGAAATTAAAGGACTGTGACGCTCTATATATAGGTCAAACCAGACGCAACTTCAAAAAGCGCCTGAATGAATATAAAAAATCAATTCTAAACAACGCAAGAACAACTGGCTTAGCCGAACACTGCATAACAAAGAACCATTTCCCGAATCTAAATAAATTTAAAACATTGCATACAACTACCAAAGGCAAACATTTATATTTACAATTTTTTACAATTTTACCGATTTCTAAAATAGTTTTGATGTGTTTTGATATTTCCATTTTAACGTTTTGTTTTATATATTCATCTTTTTATTTATTTTTTACAGTTTATAATGATATCTTAGATTTTCAATGATTCTTACAATCGTTACAATGATACTTTGACTTTTTCGATTAAAACTATTTTTACTATTACTTTTTAATGATTTTCATTACTTTTTTACCTATTTTTATGGTTTTTCGACATTTTACGATTTCTAACAATTTTGTTTTTATGTTTCCATTGTTTTACGAATTATAATGATTGTTTTCAATGTTTAACGATATCCATTCCATTGCTATTTTATGAATGATTTTTCACTTATTTTTAAGATTTTAACTATTTCAATACAACAAAAATTATTTTCGATTTTTAATGATTTTTCCGATTTAGTTTTATAAGTTACAACGATTTTTACGATTGTTGACAATTGTTTAACAATTTTTTATAACATTCAGCAATTTGTGTTTGATGGTTCATTTGATTATAAAGTACAATTTTAACGATTTTTATATTTATATTTCGTTTGATTAACGTAAGTTGTTATTTCGCCGATCTTTTCTCATTTTTATTCACGTTAGATCAACTCAATTTGCAATTTTTTTAGTCAATGTTTAAATTCCCATTACCGTTTACAATTTTTAAAAAATTATTTGTTTTCGTTAGAGACGGTTTTTTTTTAATCTAACAGATTTCTTCCATATTTTATTTTTCATTTAGACCTCCTTTTCTTGTAAGTTCAACTTACAAAATAATAAAATAACTTTTATTCATATAAGGTCATGTCCGTTCAATTCAGCTGAATTCTGCCCACATTTTTGATTTGCTGTTTGAGCATATTTTTGTTTAAAATTCAAAAAGTCCAACAGCAATTCCATTTTAGAGTTTTGATGACACTTACTTCTTATAACATTTTAGTCCTCAATAGTTTTTGTTTTATATGTATAAGAACATACCTTATCTTTTAAATAACTTGCTAATTATAAAATTTTGGTCCATTTGTAAGTTTTTTTTTGTTTTTAATGAGATTTCAATTTGTTGTAGAATTTTAATGCATGTTGGATTTTTTGAGAATTTGTTTGCATTAGTACAGACGATTTTTTAAATATTCAATTACAAATATTCAATTATCTATTTTCATATTTATTTTATTCCGGCGTTTTTGTGTCATATGTTTACTTTAATATATTACAAATTTCTATTTAATTTATATCAATTAGCTGAACTAAGCCCTTCTGAAAATTTTTGTTTTCCATTTTAGAAATTTATTCGATTTTAGCATTCTTACATTTTAGATCATTTCATGAAATGTACTTATCGCAGTTGCACTCAACCCAGGTCGATTCAACTCCGCTCAACAATTCGAGTCCAGTATGGAGGTTTTGTTTTCATTATATTTTTGACACTTTGCTTCTTTTATCATTTTGATTTACCATTTTGTAGTCCATTTTAAACATTAAACACTTTGCATTTTTATAAAGATATATATAAATTTTTAGTTCGTCTTTCTTTTCCTGTAAGTTTATTTTACAAGTTTTCATTCTCATTGAAGTTAACTAAACTCGGTTCAATTCAGCTCAACTAACTTCTTAAAATTATTGTAATACTTTAGTAATTTTTTCGGCCTTAGATTTTTCATTCAAGACGACTTTTTCAATTTTTAAAATTCTTACTCCAGCATTTTGGTCCATTTTCGTCGACTAGCCCAAACCTAATCCAGCACAACCCAACCCAACCCAAATCAACTTAGCCTAAACCAGCCCAACCTGGCCCAACCTAGCCCAACCCAATTCAATAACAATTTTCCGAACACCTATACCTATACATGCTGACAATACGATGATCGAATACCAATAAACTTAGCCAGGATCCACAGAGAATATGATGGGAAAAAACAATATCAGCATTAACACCCTCAGAAAGATATTCATTGTTGCCTCCAGCTAATCGCATTGAAAGATAAAATAGCTTCTTAAAATCAGAGATGCAATAACCTCGACCATTTTTCCAACAAATAAGGTTCACAGGAATAAAATTTCTGATCGGGTTATCTTTTGTATAACAATAAATGGAGTAGTTCAACCCAACCCAATGTGCAGCCTTCCAAATTGATATTCGCTAGGTGCGTCGTGTCGTTGGTGTTACGCCTTAAAACCGGGAGCTAATGGATTGTTTTAGCTCCCATTGTCTTCCAATTACATTGGCCGAAATTTTTCTGTATTGCATGTATATTTTATTTGTGCCGTTGCAAATGTTTGCAGGGTTTAACGAGGTCGAATACATTTTCGTCGAAATGTGATATTCTTTATTGCAATTTAGTATACAATAACATAATTAACTTGGCTGTGCAGAATGGACGTGAACACGTACTTGTATGGTGTTGCATGCAATTCAATGCCAGTGCGTCGTCGGCGTGATTGGCACTCACCTTAATTCCTTGACGCGATCGAATTGATTGTCCGAAGTTAACTCGTGTCACGAATCTCTCTTTCTCTCTTGCATCGGTGATGTGAGATAGTTTATTTACCCTAGTTATGATAAGCAATATCGTGTGTGTATTATCAGATACAACTTATCCTTCCGATTCTTAATGTATCTACATTTTATTAATTTAGCTGCCATCATGATAATTTTTTTAATTGCTTTCTTTGCAATTAAGTTTTCTTAGATGTGATTGGAATAGCACGAATGGCTTGAAAAATCGAATAAAGATTTCCTTATTATCTAAGAGTAAGGAAATGTTGACAATACAAGACGAAAAAAGAAAAGTACGTCTATTTTGGTTCACACAATATATTTAGGACTTTACGAAATGGACTGACGTGGACGCAACGCATTTTGAATATCTACTAAATTTCGCAATTCTATACATGCATTGGTCAAAGGCAATGGTTTCATGTCAACACTAACCCAAACATGTCGAGATTTTATATATGAATCGCATCATACTTACGTTATACACAAATTAAATGCCATGACCATTGTGATTATTCTTCTGAAAAAAGGATACAAATACCCCGACTAAGAGTTGAGCTACTTATTTGTGGCATACTTTTCTTCTTATTTTCTTTATTATTAGTCATTCATACTTTGATTTTGATTTATTTATATGTAATGTTTGGTTTGTTTTGCGTACTTTGATTTGGCTTTCTTTTTAGTAATCATACTTATTCATTTGCATATATTTAATCGCATTCCTCTTATTCAGTTTCTCGTGCTTTATATATTTTTGTGTGACAGTAAGAGTTATTGAAAAGTATAAAATTTAAAGATCTTTAAATTTTAAACAACTTTTGCATCAAAACTTCTTTGGAAAAATCTACAATTTAGTGGAAAATCGCGGATGAAAAAATCTTTGTAGTTCTAGCAACGTACGACAAATATTCCTGGGCGCAGTCGCAAAATTTATCCAAGTATGTGAAAGTTGCACTGCAGATTTATATATTAATAAAATATTTTTTTACTAATTTCAATTCGACAATTTCAGTACTAAATTGATTTGTTTTCTGAATCACTTTTGTCATTAAACATATTTTAAAATAATTAAAACGAAAAATAACTGAAAAAGTTGTAAAAGCAATTGTGCAATTTGTGCATTTAATACAAACTGTTGAGAAGGATTTGGAGGAGGATGATGAGGAGGAGGAGAAAAATAAGGTGACAGGAATAAGCAAGAAGAACAAATATAAGTTGCCTGCGCAAAAAATAAACATCGATGGTTTTACCAACTTTGGTGGTAAATCCCATGTAAAGTTGGTAGATCATGAAACTTAAAGTTTATATTCACATGCCCAACCTGCAGCAGTATATGTTGCAAAAATGAGCAAAGAAAAGAGCGGTGGTAGCTGAACTTAATTTGCAGCTAATAATTGAACTAATAAGGAAGTGACTTTATAAATAGTATAGGAAGTGATTGTGCTTAAACAAGTGATAAAATATGGCATCTCAGTATATGTGGAAATGGTAATGAGTTGTAATTTTGATAAAATTGTTGTCATATTAATTCAATTTAGTTAAATAATCGTTTTTTTAATTTGCGCAAAAATCCAGCTTTTAATTTAAATGACTACCGTTTTCAGCACTTTTTTGCAATTTAATCCACTTAATCCATTTTAGAGTTTCCATAAAAAAAATGTTTGCATTTGTTTAATTTAATTTTCCATTTCGTCGTAAATTTACAAGAAAATTTCAAAATTTTTCAATTTTCATTAAATTACCTCAACTAACCCCAATTTTTCTTACATTATTTTGGCACTTTAGTATCATTTTTAGTATCTTTGCATTGCAGTCCATTTTTAGCAATTTCGTAGCATTTGATAAAATTGTTGGGTTATTAACAATTCTAGAATTTAAATGACTTTTGCAATTTTTACTTCAACAATGTATGTGGCAATGAATTTCTCTATTAATCTAAATCTCTCAATGTCATTTACAAATTCATTTTAGACTATTTAAAAAAAAAAATTGCATTAAAAACGATTTTTTTTAATCCAACTATCGACACATTTACATTTCCCACCATTGTTAGTCCACTCGTTTTCCGTTTTCATGCATTGTCCAACAACAAACCGAATGCGTGTTTTTTTTCCAGAAACAACCAAATAAATTCGAATTAGCCTTTTCAATGTCCTACATGCATTGTTATTTTTGGGAAGGCGCGCATAGCCTCGCATCAAAAAATAAATCGACACAAAAGAACCCCGCGTACGCTTTAATCTGCTCAAAATAGAACGGAATATGGTGCATCAACGCCGGTCGCCGATGGAACGGGCGAAAAATAGAAACCAAAATAAAGCAAAATCCCCGGATTCAATAAGCGAATTCTGGGAAACGCGCTCGTACCGCTGAAAGCCACCAGTAATTATAAAAATTCGAAAAAAGCGTAATTTAATACACAATAACAGAACGACGCAGAGCGGAAACACAATGGAGGCCGAAGCCGGAATAATGTGTCCCGGCGCTCCGCGCTCTTTTATTACCGTCGACGGGCTTATGGGAAAATAACCTTCCCGGTATATATTTTGCAAGGGAATCGGCTCAATTCCAACGAACGCCACTTAAATCGGTTCCTTGCTAAGGTCCTTTCAACGATTAAATTAATAAATAAATAAATTTGGATTAATAACTTAAATATAACGAGCTTTTTTTTAAGCTGGCTTGATTTGCCAAGTTTTTTAATTGACAAAATTCGTCTAGCACAAAAATTATATAGGGCCCTTCATTCGTGACATTTAAAATTTTGGGCGATTAGCTTCAATCGTCGCCTTATTAATCAATTGACGGAGGAATCTATCCAATTGAAGAACTGGGTTACCATGTGCGAGAGCAACGCGAAATAAAAGGAAGTGGCGCGAAGATATGCGCATGATAAATAATTCCACTTACATACATAGTAACGGTCGGCGATTTTTACGGCGGATAAAGATTTGTCAACGCGGGCGCCTCTAAAGGCGTCTTGCCATTTACGGAATGATATAAGGCGCTGGGCTCCGCGTTATCTACGAAGTCGGAGTCGTTAATTCTTTCGAACACATAAAACCTTTTCCTTAATTGTTTTACTTGCCTGGCAACTTTTCGAAAGTGCTAATTATCGACGCCGTTATGCTCCGCGAGTAGAAATTTATGAGAAGTCGGGAATTTTGCGCAGTGGCTTAGATTTTTTTATAATTTAATTTTAATAAAATAATTACCACTCTGGGCAGAAAAAACAGTAACGGTGTAAACACAGAGTCCACATATAGGTCCAAATGAAGATTTCAAATTCATTGACGTAAGTCACGATAGTAATAAAATAGAAACACCAACTCGGTACGATTAAAGGTTACATATGCCAGTCAAAAATTGTTAATTTTCCCCATAAATTTAATTGTTTAATTGTCATCTGTTAATTCGTCATAATTAGTAAACAATTTGAAACTACAATTAATTTGAACATACGACCATTTTCATGAAAATTTATCCTGAATCCAAATGCAAATGCAAATTGTTTATTTTGACGACAATCACAACGAACATTTGCAAACACAACCCAACTACTTACGAACACTTTTATACAAGTCGTTGCAAAATCCAAAATAAAAACGCTAATTACAAAATATTTCCAAAGCAGTTTCAACAATTTAGAAAAAAAATCAAGCCAGTAATGCATGGTTGCTAATCCGTTTATAAAAGCCTTAAAATTTATTTAAGTCAAACGTTGTTTTAATTAAAAAAAAAATAAATCGCAAATTGTAAAATAATCCTCTCACCAAAAGAAATGAATAGTAATAACGTTGAAAGTTATATTTGACTAATTTTCTATCGCCCTAAAACTAGGCATTGATATAATTAGGAATACCTTCCACCAACGGTGGATTCAAAGCAACCCGATGCAAGATCGTGTTCATGTTTGATTGTCAATCCGTTAAGAAATCATTTACAATGTATTTAAGATATTTCCATCGCATACGAATCGAAAAAATACCACCGAATTAAATTCAATAATAATTATGGCAACAAAACCTTCGGTGACGTATGTTCGAGTTGTTAATAATTTTATTTGTACATTTGTGATAATTAATGGTTAACTTTAACTTCTATTTAATGAAAAAGAAATTTTTAATTTTTAAGCACAACTATGTGAACAACAATAAATAAAAATAATAATGAAATCAAAAAAAATCTAAGTATGAAATGAGATGCGCTCAACATGTTTATAATAACAATGACGGAGTGTCCCTCCCCGCACTTTTTGAATACGACCGGATTCGCTGTAAAGTATAGAAACATATAGAAAACCTCAATCAGCCAAAAGTCGCCAACGCGATATATGTATAGTCGAAAAATGGAAACTGTAGGAAATCTTTCAAGGACAATATAACAATGTCATCATCTAATGAATCTAAAGCTGTTTGGGAAATTATACTGAACCAAGTAAGGATGGTGATATTTCATTTTATCTAATAGAAACAGAATAACTGAATATGCTTCTTCAATAGCATCAAAGTTTAATGACACTTTTTCCCCAGTTCTCTTCTTCTTCTTCGATTTACAATAGCCAAGCCTTAAATGAAATATTAATATGTAATCACTATCTACTTATATCCCACTAACGTTGATGAGATCTGTGGAATAATTAAAAAATGCCACAATGATCCAGGTCCCTTCTCGTGTACTTCAGTTGTTCTCCGTGTATTGCAGCGCCCTTAGTAAATATCATTAATACAATGTTCATTCGTGGAGTGCTTCCTAAGAAACTAAAAGAAGCTAAAATAATTCCAGTATTATTCGAGAAACTTAAAAAAATTGAAAGTCAGAATTATCGACCTGTTTCATTAATTTTGCTCTAATGAAATATGGCGTCCCTCAAGGATCCATTTTGGGACCTTCATTTTTTTACATATATATTAATGAGTTGTGCAGTATGTTGTTGTGTGTATGTTGATATAAATTTATACCAGTTTCGAGCTAGTATCGTGACGGGCATTTTATTAGATATTTATGTTTACATTTATGTACAGAATGTGCAACATATTGTCACATACATATACGACAGATCAATATGTCAGCTACTACTATAGTAAATGTAGAACCACTACCGTGAAGATTGCGATTTCATTTGTGGTTGTGGTATGGTTGTTAGTGGTGGCCATAAATTGGCAGATAGATTGACAGGACTTTTAATTTCGTGAGTTATTACTACAATTGGGCTTTTACTGTTTGCATATTGCCAACTTTATGACAAAATCACAAACACAATTCTACCAGTTGAGCGACGTATGTTCCCTATTAAAACCATCAGGTCAGGTGAGTTGGGTTGAATTTGGTTAATTTGCCATTGACATTTAAACCAAGGCAGCCCAATCTAACTGACGACAAATTCCCCTACTATCCACCGTTGTTCAAATGGTGTCCGGCTCCACAATCGGATTTATTGAGGTTTTGTCGACAATATAAGTAATATGTTAGGTTAGTGCGTCACCGAAGTACAATGGGGCTAAAAAGTTTAATTAAAACCTGCTTTAAAGAGCATCGAACGTCACACAAGTTTAAAAAAACAGGCCAAGCATTACTAGCGGATTGCATTAAATTAATTAAAAATGTTCAAGTGTAGTAAATTAGACAATTTCGGTAGTATTTTCATGCAAAGAAAAAATGAATCCTGTAAATGAAGCTAAATATAGACTGAACAGTGCAGTCTATATGAATTACTTGATTTATGTTAGATTGGCTTTGAACCGCTGATCATGTGGACGTTTCGCTACATGCTATTTTTACTTTCTTACTTTATGTATAAGTAAGTATAGGAATCATGAAAATTTTCGAACTCGAGATTTCAACGGATATACACGTTTTGAGGTCCCCTGAATCGTTTCTGACTATTTTGGGAATGGCGTCTGTGTGTGTTTCTGTGTGGCTGTGTGTATGTGCGCGCTCTACCGCCCAGACGATGAACGACAGAGCTATGAAACTTTAAACTTAAGATTTGTATACAGCAAGGAGCAACGTCCTATTTTGAAAGCAATATCTCAACTGGAGTGATGGATTACTCTTATCACTTTTTCCGTATTTCGAAAACTTTTTTGGGCATTTCAATCTAATTTAAAATCTATGTATATATGCATTTAATTTTTATTTCCCTTCTTACCGTATGTTTCTTTCGATGCTTTTCTAGAAATTGAATGTATCTAATATTAGTTTCGAAATTTCGGAGCTCATTTCATTTAAATTTTCATTTCATTCAACGATTTTTTCAACATTTAAATATTTCGGTAATAAACAGTTTCGTTGGCTTTCATTTTTAATCAACTTGCGAAATATGGTTGATCCAAATTTGGGCAAAATAAAAAAACGGACGTATTATGTTTACTAACTTTTCGGAAAGAGCAACTCACCTTATTATACAAGTACATTTCATATAATCGAATGTGCATGATTGTTACGTTTTGCATTAAATATTTTTTTGCATATAGGTTAGCGGAATATCGGCAATAAGAACCAAACGACATATCCACTGTACATTTTTTACGAGGTAAACAATGTGATAATATTAAATTTGTATAAAACCCTTGTCAATATTGTCAATGTTATTTTTTCTGATTTAAACAATAAGTATAAATAATTATTTGTATGATTTGCATACTTTTATAATTAATAATTATTTCCTTACTGTTTTCCACGGTTTGTATAGTCTTGCTTATAAATTTGAAACAAATATTAATATAGATATTTGGCCAACTTAAGGAAACCAGGAAATAAATAAACTGAATGTGAACGAACACAAGAAATCAGTCTAAGTCCCTATCGAACAACAAATAAAATAGCAATTAGTTCGTGATAATTTTGTACATATTGATTAAAACTCATGTATTCGGTATTTTTTAGAAAGGTCGTCGTCATCGACTGGAAAAATACACCAAATCCTTTTATTATTTGTTTATCTGGTCGTAAGCGTAACCAAACCTTGTTTTCCACACGAATTGCACAATTCTAGGCCCGGAGCCAACTTACGAAACCTACGACTCAGCGCCTATCTTAGCCGGCGTTCGAATATATCAAACACACTTTTACACTCGGGCGCTCCGGTGCCAGATAATTTATTTTTTCGACGTTCTGCTCCGACAGGTTCGTTTGCATGCAGCGTTCAATCATATTACGACTGTCGCTTCGCGGTGAGTTCGATCGGGTCGCAGATATCGCACTTTCATTTTCGCGTTTCTAGCCGACGAGCCGGAGACTTGTAAGATAATCATCTGCCTTGGGTCGTGCACTCCGTTGAAAACCGTGGTCTTTTGAACAATGGCAAGGCGCGCATGACGAGTTTATCAGAGCATGGCTCTGTGCACTTACACTTTCACTGTCGTCGGCAGCCGTGCAAACTTATTTAAAATCACCGTGACCAAGGCAAAATTTCATTTTAATTTTAGAATACGGAGCATATTTCACTTTCCCAAGGTCGTTAAGTGGAATTTCTTTTGTGTTCATCGGTTTAAACGTTAAGAATCACTCGAAATATTAACCTATTAATAGGCAATGTTCATGGATACGAATGTTTGTCGAAAATGCAATTATATGCAAAGAATGTCAATATTATCAAATGCAAAATTTCTAGAAATGTTGAAATTGTACAAAATACATTTTTCGTACTCACCTTATTATGCAGGCAATTTCATATAAACCAAAATAATGTATTGCACGATTGTAACTTGCCCCTCGTCTTAAGTGTTTTACTCGTACGAGTTAAACAAAATTGAAAACATCAAATTATGACAATATTCACGATTATGACAATAAATATTCAAAATGATCGAATTGCTAAAAAAATGATAATTGTTATTTTATTATTATTCGTTGTTTATATTTGAGGTAAGCCATACGACGATGTTTATTCCTCGCAAATGTTTTAATTTACCTGAAAACGATAACGAATCCAGATCTTTCGAAACGTCATATTTTTATTTTTATTATTTTTTTTTACTTTTAATGCACAATATTTTCTTTAAGATGATTACGCTTATAAATTTCAACGAAACGATTCATAAAAAAATATCATTTTGAACTATACAAACACCACCCTCTCATTTAAAATGAATTAGTTTGAGTACACTAACAAAATCTAGACGTCAGTACCTTCACATTCAAGCTGCTACGTGATTACATAGGTCGTAACTGTCGAAACTAGAAGGAATTAGCATATTTAATTATATTTGCTTGCGAATTGATGAAATAATTTCAGAAAATATCTGCAGAACCCCAACTGTTTAATTATCAATCATACAATTGTTATTATCGTTTTGTAAACCAAAATAATTTCTTCCAACCATCAACCATCATTGCATTTTTTCAAAATAAAACCGTCGTTATTTTTAGCATAAATTGTTTCTATTGCAATAAATTCAACATTACTGCATTATAATAATTGACACTCAATTTAGAAGAGTGAATTTAGCTGAAGATGGGAGATGTTTACCTAGATTCTGAATTGTAGGTTTGTTGTAAATTTAGTTAACATCTAAAAAGGTTCGAGGAATTAGCATATTTAAGTATATTTGCTTGTGAATTGATGCAATGATTTCAGAAAATAATCTTGGAATTGTCAAAGGAACATGAAAACACTACAATTGCAATTTTAAATTGTAATTCATAATGTGCTGCGAAGTCTGAGAAACAGCGATTCTTAGAAAATCGAACACTTAGTGCCAAGTACCGTCGTAAATCAAGCAGTTCTATTATATTCACCGGATGTTGATTAACCACAACCAGATATGCAAATATCATTTTTTAGCGGAATGTTCTTTAAGTCACTTTGTTCAAGATACAGAATTTAATTAGTAAAAAGTAAGTAAACACCAAACTGTTCATCAAAATTTTCATAAATATCAGTTTCGTTAACAGAATTCATTTTGTGTTAGAAGAACGTCATTGACTGCAATTATGATAAACTAAAAAAATAAAACTAAAAAGAAATGTGCGTGCCAATGTTAAAACAATTTCCTAAATATACAAAATATACAACGAACACATTAAATCTGTCATAAAGGGATAATTAAGGTGTCAGGCGCGGGATCGTAAATCAATCTATTCTATTAAATTTGCCGGATGTGAATATGTACCGCCTACAACCAGATAATCACATAGCACTTTCTATTAGAGAATTTGTTTAAAATACTGAATTAAATGAGTTGGGTTAAATTGAGTTGAGTTAAGTTGGGTTGGGTTGGGTTGGATTGGGTTGGGTTGGGTTGGGTTTGGTTGGGTCGGATAGGTAAACATTTAGTAAACAGCGTTAACTTTGTTATTTTGACGAAAATTTTGCAAAACGTAATAACCATGTCGTTAAAGTCTATGTTAATGATAATCGTGAAACGAAAAACAAGTTGTGGGTGCTTTAAAACAACGAATATACTCAAACCTGACTCAAACGACGACATTGAACGATTAATAATAAATTAATAATAAATCTGTGTACGGCGGTTTTTAGAAAGATCATAAAATGGACAATTAATGAGGTTGGGGTCGTAAATCACTTCTTCTATTAAAGTCGTCCCACAAATCACGTTTCCGTTTCATCTAAATGTAAATATGAGGATCAACCAAAAAAAAGGAAACAGAACTGCGAGAAGAAATATTAATTTTTACAGAACATTGCATATCATTATTATTATTAATTTGATAGTGTGATGATTTAATTTCATATCCACCAATCCATTATTTTGACAGCTTTGTCATTATGAAAATTATGCAAAATTGTCAAATTGTCAATTTCAATGAAAATTATCAAAATCTTAGGCGCAATCTCTAGCGCAGCTGCCAAACTATCATTGATAATTAAATATTTGAAATAAATGTGTCATTTCTTAAGAAAGTTAATGCTGTAAATTATAAACTCGTTAAAATACCAAAATAAAAATTCCAGACGTGCACATCTATCGAAATTTGCGAAATTAATTAGTGGACACCTCGCTGAATTCGTTTTGACAATTTGATGACAAATCTTGCTGCCAGAATGATGTCTTCACATGTTACTTTAATTGTTTTTCGTACACTTTTCAAAGAAACGTGATAAATCACCTAAAGTTAAATTGTTTTATTAATTTTAAAAAACCAAGTTAAATACAGTGATTTGATTCTTGGCCAAATTGTTTATATACTGTACAATTTCTGGTACATCATGATTAATAATATTTATACGAAGTTTTTTATGTTCGTGCATTGTTAATTTGTTTTCAAAATGTTTATGAATAAAAAAAATTAAACAAAACATAAAACAATAACAAAGTGAGTAATAAAAAGCTAAACAAAATAAATAACGACACAAAAATGGAAGTCAAAAGAGACATAAACGAATTCAGACGACAATATAAAACAAATAGTCAAAAAGTAAAATTAAAAAAAAATCAAAATTGACAACGTAATAGGAATGAAATATGCAGTAGGAAGGAATTAATTTCACGAAAACATTAACAGAACTGCAACACAAATCAATAAAACAATGGAGAAGATAGAAATATAATGTAAGTTGAAAATTGACGAAACAATAAAGAAGAAATAAGAGTAAAGCAAATAAATGTGAACGCGAACACGTAGCAAGGAAACTGACATAAAGAAACCATAAAATATAAATCCCTAACAAAGTAAAAAAAAAACGAAGTGGAAATAAAAATAATAAGTAAACAATATAATAATACTGGAAACAAAAAGTACAAATGAAATACGTAATAAAATCCAGGATCCATTATTTTTACAACCAGATTCCATTGAGTTGGGACTGAGTTGGGTTAGGCTGGAAAATTATTTCGAAAAATACGACTGACAACAAGGGTGAAAACAAAATGTTTTAGTCAACGATATGCTAACAAAGACAAGCGAATCAGAAACGTTTGCAAAAGACAACAAAATGAACAATTAATAATGAAGCAATGAAAAAGACAAGCGAAAAAATTTAATGAACATATACTTAGTGACATATAAACTGCACCAACTAGAAGGGTGGGAATTTTTGGACCAAATTTGTCAGGAATAGTGGACTAGTCCAGGGAAATAGTTGATTAAAATTTGAAACCCAATCATCAAGTAGTCATGGGATTTTTGACGTGTGTATCATTTTTTAGAGGTGGGCAATTATCGAGTCATTTTTTGAATTTGTTCCACTTTTTCGGATCCCGTTCTTTAGTTTAAAGTGCTTCAAGTGTTTAGCGATGCCTAGAGGAAGGAGACCTCAAGTTTACCAGCAGTTGAGTGACTTTGACCGAGGGCGGATTGTTGGTTTACGAGAAGCAGGTTTTTCGTTTAGAGAAATCGGCAACCGTTTGGGACGGCACCACTCAACAATAATCCGTGTTTATCAAGCGTGGTCTGAACATGGGGTTGAACGTCGGGGAAGAGGCACTGGGGCTCAAAGACGAACCAATGAACGTCAAGATCGCCGCTTAAGACTAATGGTCTTGAGAGACCGATTCTCTACAACTAGATCAATAGCTGATCAATGGTTAGGTGAACAAGGTCGTCCGATAGGCTTGCGAACAATTTATCGTCGAATAAGAACCTTTGGCTAGCTGTCTTACCCCCCACATCCCTCATTGCTCAACATCGCCAGGAACGTTTGGCACGGTGCACGGAAAGACTTCAATGGAACTTGGAGTGGCATCGAGTTGTCTTTAATGACGAATCGCGATTTTGTTTAGGAATGCATGATGGTCGGATGACTGTTAGACGAAGACGTGGAGAAAGGCGCAATCCTGATTTTTCGATTGCGAGGCATGTTCACCGTGGGTTCAACTGTGGGGTTGATGGTGTGGGGTGCTATTGCTTACGGCAGTAGGTCACCGTTGCTCTTCATTCGGGGCAGTATGACCGCCCGACGCTACATTGACGAAGTGGTAGAACCACATGTTCTTCCATATCTTCGAGGGCTGGAAGACCCACTTTTCCAGCATGATAATGCACGACCTCACGTAGCAAGGGTCTTTTGACTTCTTTGAAGAGGCCAATGTTAATCTTTTGCCTTGGCCGCCAAGATCTCCCGATTTGTGGCCCATTGAGCACGTGTGGGACATGATGGGTAGAAGATTGAGGAATCTACCGAACCCACCGTTGACAATAGAAGCTCTACGGCATGAAGTACAGGCTGCTTGGGATGTCATACCCCAAGAAGACATTGATCACCTGCTGGAATCAATGCCAAGGCGTGTCAATGAGTGCATCAGAAATAGGGGCGGACCAACACATTATTAAAGAAAAATAAAAAAGATGAAGTGTTTTCTTTATCAAATTTTAATCAATTGTTGCCTTAGACTAGTCCAATGTTTCTGCCAAATTTGGTCCAAAATGCCCACCCCTTCTAGGTGGTGCAGTTTATATGTCACTGAGTATATAATAGACGAAATGTTAACCGCGATGGTAATAAATAAAATACAAAAATATTCCTTAAAGAACTGGAAAACGTCATGAAGAATCTGCTTAATGGGAATAAAAGTATAGAGGCACGATTCCTGTCAAGTAAGTGAGAACCAACGTCTTATTTCACAGTTGGAATTTTCAAGCTAATTGCATTATCATTATACATATTATATGACACATATTATTTTTATAACATAATTAAAAACATTGATGACCTTAAATATTATGACATCCATCATAAATTACACATATTTCATTATCATTTATTTACTACGATCTTCTCATTCTTCGTAGCAGTCCATGAAGGAAGTGTAAACATAAATAGTAAATTACATGTGTCGAGACAATGACGATGGCGTTCAGGGATCTTCCTGGTGGATTTGGCGAGGAGCGTCCGCGTCGCGTTCTAAGAAAACATCGCGGTTGCGAAAGCTATTTGACATCAACAGGACACGGCGGCGGATAAAATGCGCAATTATTTTGCGATTTGCATAAAATTTGCATTCTACACGTTCGCGGCGCGGGTCATTAGGAACTGTGGAGGAAAAGCGTAAATTTTCCCGCGGGAAAAACGAAAAGTGCGCGCGAAGCTTCGCAATTTGCGGCCATGGATGGCGCAAACATGCACTCTTATTTAAATGCGCGTGATCACGGACGATTATGTGCAATGATGTGATCGTTGTCGGAGTTTTGAAACTTTATTGGAATTTCTTGCGATTCGTTACAAATTTTAAGACTTTTTTTAATTATAATTTGTTCACTAAAAATTTTATTGCTGTAGAGTAAGTGGTAATCGAGACCGGTACATAATAATAGCATAATAGCAGATTAAAAGTCTGCATAAATTACAAAATACGTAAACATTACGCATATAATGAAATATTAAAATGCAATAAACTTTAAGTAAACGTGTTCGATCTTGGCACACCAAAAAATCCTAAACGCATTTTTAAGTAGAAAGTAGGCAGGACTCACCAATAATTTAGCTTGTCACTAACCAATCAAGGAAAGTCACGACTATGTTTTTTGAATTTTGTCATTGTTTGTACATTTGATAGTTTGGGTATGTTTTTACATTTTGGACAGTTCTAACAATTAAACATTTCTTTGTACAACCTCAAAATTCAATCAGTGGTCTTTAGTATGAAGTGAAGTTAAAGTTAACGTAGAATTTTTTGAAACGTCAAACGAAGATTACGAGCCCAGTTGGTGCAGACGGTTAATTGAACAAAGGCCCACGACATCTAAATTAAAATAAACATTTTTTACAAATTACATGAAACTTGTTACATTTAATGAGACGTCAATATGAAGTTAACCTAGAAATTTTTAAAACGTCAAACGAATGGGTGTTTAATCTACACTCAGTTATCGATTTTTTAAATATTACATAAAATGCAAAATATGCAAAAAAGATAAGTGTGGAAATTGGCCAATTTATAAAAATGAAAACACTAATGTTAATTACTTTCCTTCATGCCTTTCTACCATGTGATGTAAGGCGCTTTTGAGTTGACTTCATTCTGTCTCTCTTGTGCATTTCTCTCAGCTTCTTATGCCCTTGTTATGATCTTCTTCTCCTATTCCATTTAATTACTGTAGTATGTCTGATTACACTCTTTACTGCCTCGATTTTGATCATCTACCATTTTTACCTAAGAATTTCGTTTCATTCCTTTCTTTTATTGTTGCATTTAATTATTTGTCTAGTTGTCCATTTTTCTCTATTAAGTCACCAGATGCACAATTATATCTTCAAAGAACATCCGTTTTGAGATTTCTCTTTCCTGATCCCACTTTCAAGTTTCTCACCTCTTTTCGTTTCTTCCTTTATTGCATCGTCCATTACTGCTGAAAAACGCATCGGATGCAGCACACAACCCTGTCCGACCCCAATTTCTATTTTGAATTTATCCGATATTTCATTTTTAGTTCTTATATAGTTTTCGTTTTCTTTGTACTTTGCCTTATTCCACGTCTGCTCCCCGTCTTTGTTTTTTTCTCCGTGCCTTTTTACTGACCTGCCTTATCATGAATATAAAATATTCATATTCATAAGTCAGCCCTGAATCCGCTTTCCATTTTCTTTGATTATTCTTATTGTTTGTCCCATAATCCTTGCCAATATTTTCCCCGGTATGCTCAAAAGAGATTCTTCTATAATTTATTTTTATTATTATTATTATTATTTATTTTTCTAGTAATAATAATTACGTTATTTGTTTTATTCGCTGTCTACTAATGTTTCTTCTTTCTTTATTCTCTATTCTCGTTTCTCCATTTGTTTTATGTAACTTTCCAAATTGTTGCTTCCATCTTATCATTCTCCTGCCACCTTCTGTTATTACTCCACGATCGTTGTTAGATACGTTAGTTGTTTTAATGTTCCATTTTGATTTTTATATTATTTCTCCAAACTTTATCCACGTTTCTTTTTTGCTTCTTTCCCTGGATATATTTTTCATGTTCTTCTTGTCTGTTGGAAATTGAGTAATTTTTTCACCGCTTTTATTATTTTTTTTTTTTTTTGAGGTCGGAGCTCCACTATTCGGTTCTGGTTATATTTTTCCAGGATTCTTGAACCTTGACCATTTCTGTTCTGTCATTTCTTCGTCTATTTTCTATTTTTATTGCCCTTTTTTACGTTTATGTTTTTTTTGTTAGTATCTTTTTTTTCTTGTAATCTTATTTATTTTGAGTAATTGGCTGAATTTCCATGTTTAGTGGTCAGTAACTATTTCCACTGATATTGTAATTTTAAACAACTCTCATTTGAAAAGTTTTTTCGAAAAAATGGAGTATAACCGAGTATAAGGAAGTTCAGTGCGGATCACTGCACATTTTTTTTTTAACTTGAACCGTCGAGATGAAGCCGTCTCGGATTTGCACATTTCCCACGTGCACGGGCTCCCTCATGACATTCTAATTAACGGCGCGCGCTTTCAAGGATAGTATTTAGGTTAAAAAATCGCACACGTTTTCCATTATGCCAGCCGGTCGCCCATAATCGACAAAGACGTCATTAACTCGGCGTTTTTCATTCCTGTAAATGGCCTTCGCCGCCGGCTTTTACTTTAACCGTTAGCGCGGCAACATCTTGATGCCGGTCGACTTATTAAAATGTAGAACCGCGCGGTTCTTCTCCGGTGTCAAGTGGGTCGCTGGAGCCGGCGCGGCTTTCGACGAAAACGTCGCCCCGTCCAGGAGGCCGTCTGTCTCGAATAACGCGCAACCTCTTCGGGCCATCCGCGCGACTTAACCCAGTTTATTTTTAACCGGAGGCGAGGAATGCCGTGGGCGTACACGAAATTACCGCGGCTATTTTTACCGCATTGCTACGTATTATTGTTGTTACGATTTTGGGAAAGGGCGAGATGTTTACGACGATATAAATAAATCGATGTTTTTTTAATAATGCAATATTTAGCCTTGTATTGCATTTTAATCAAAATATTAGTAGTCTATTGATGACCACAATCATTTATTCACAACAAGAAAATGTTAATCGTATGCACGGTATAGTAATGACAGATGGACGATTGACCATTCGCCGGATAGCTGACATTACGAATTTTTCTTATGGTACTATAACAACGATTTTGGGGCTAAAAATGTTGTCTGAACTTTGGGTCCATCGAATGTTGACACATGATTAGAAACTTTCTAGAATATTGCATTCTGAAGCCACTTTGGCAAAGTTTAAAGCGGACCCGGATGAATTTCTTTCTCGATTCGTCACTGTTGATGAAACGTGGGTTCACCACCTCGATCCTGAGTCGAAGCAACACAGTATGGAGTGGCATCACCGAGGTTCTCCGCCATCCCGCAAATTTCGTGTTTTTCCATCCGCTGGTAACGTTATGGCCACAATTTTTTGGGGTGCAGACAGAATTTTGATGACATACAATAACAGGCTCCTATGTTATTATGTCAACTTCTTTTAAATGTGCGCGATTGTGTCAAGGAAAAAAGACGGGGAAAATTGAGTAAAGGAATTCTGTTTCATCAAGACAATGCTCCTGTCCACAAAAGCCATGTTGCCATGAGCGCTATTCTGAACGCAGAATTTGTTTTATTTCCAAAATCAAAAGAATATCCTCGGGGGACCAGATATTACGACGATAATGAAGTGATGACGGCCGTAAACGACTTTTTGGAAGAGCAATCGAAGAATTTTTTTCCAGAGAAATGGAAAGGTTTGTAGCATCGTTGGATCAAATGCATCGACGACAGGGAGATTATGTAGAAAAATAAACGTTTGATATTTCTTCAATTTGTTTCCTTCTATGTTTGATATTTCTTCAATTTGTTTCCTTCTATGTTAGGGACCGTAAATACTGATCTCCCCTCGTATTATGATAAACATGATTAAGACAAACAAACATTGACTCTTCCCATCGCATACAAGATTTGCATCGCATTCAGTCAGTACATTTCATGAAAATTAATAACCCCCGCTCAATTCTTTAGTCTTCATTCCAATGGGCGTAATTTCCGCTCTGTTTGACTAAAACTAATTTCCCGCACCTTTCGTTTTTCGCGAGGCGTTTCAATTAAGACGCTTTGTGTGTTTCCGCAAATCGAATCGCGCTCGTTGATTTTCCACCGCCGCCTGCGAATTATAATAGGGAACGCGTATTCCCCCCCCCCCGCGATTTATCTCTTTAAATACTTTCGCAATTAGCGTAGGCCGGTTGCAGAGACAGGCGCGCGGCGTTAACGATTTTTAAAGTCGCCCGTTCATGGATGTTTGGAGGACGTGGATGCGCACGGTGGAGCCTGACAGCCAGATTCATCATTGGGGTCTAAGCCGTTAGTCGGACTAACTCGGTTTGCGCCTGTGCAAAGCTATTCATGAAACATACGCCTTTTTTTACGCCCCTATTTACGCCAATATTTGCGCGAAAAGTTAGACCTGCTTGTTGGGGTGTGTAAGTCGTGGCGTAACTGTTGCGGTGTGCTCATTTTGTTAATTTACGCGAATTTCTCTTAACGAAAAGTACTTTTCAGTGCTATACAACATTTTCAGAGTAATCAAAGTAAGTATTAAATCACATTTTACAAATATGTTTGAGTGTAAATTTTTTTCGGCTACTAATAAGTTGCAATTAGAACTATTTTATTTCATCAAGTTTCCGCACCTGAGTATTATTCTACATTTATAACGTTATAGTAAACATGGTACCGGGTCCAGGGAAGAATATGCTTGCTCTGGAGGAGGAATATGGCCAAGGTTAGGAGCCAGGGCAAGATGTGACTGGGCAATTGCCATTGACAAATATATGAAGTGTCAGATTGTTTCACGATTGATTAGACCCACTACAAGTGCCCGAGGTGAGTAAACACTTCTCAATATGACTAATCAAATTTAAATATTACTGCAATATTATTGTAGGTACTATAGTTTGCCACGGCATATGATTATACGAGCTAATACCACAGCTGGAACACTCTACAATAAGAGAAGTTCTTTATCCGTGATGCTACAAGTACTCATTGGCTTAAGATGTGTAGCATCGGATGGCTTCCAAAGCTTAATTGCAGACATTGTTCATGTGAGCCAGTGAACATGTAGTCGAGTACTGACACATTACTGTGCACCTATTGTATAAATGATCCTGGTTATATAATCGGTGTTAAGAAAGTATTTCATGGATAGATAATATACCAAATGTGATAGGAGCCGTAGATTGCAGTCGTGTATTGTTGTTGATGCCTTCAAAAGAAGATACACTCAACCATATAAACAGTAAATGCTAAACATCTTTAAATGTACAGGTGTATGTAATGTACAGCTCCAGATTTTTAATTTGGTTAGATGGTTTGGTTACATGGTTTTGCATAATGTGCATTAATGCAAACATTAGTCTAGAGCAGGATCAATTGATTCCTCTGGATGATCAGCCGAAGAGGTCGATTACAAATTATAGACATGAATATTCACCGTTTTAAATTTGTGTCTAAAGCGTGTAATACATTCTAACATGCATTCCTTTTTTTTGTATATTTATTTGTACGCATCAGCATTATAAATTATTAGCAGCATTATGTGCTGCGAAAGCGCAACGTGTAATTTACTGAATATGTTTTTATTCTGATTTAATAAATTTGTATTCCTAGCAAGTTTTATTATTTTGTATACAAAGCTAAGTTTTTAAAAAATTTATTTAATAGTTTTGTATTAATCCTAATTTTAAATAGACCTTCCAAAATCATGTTTTTTTGTAAAGAAAATATTAAAAAAAACATGAGTATAATTTTAATAAAATTTTCAATTATTTCAATAGAACTAAAAAAGACCACTATAAATGAATTAAATATTTAGAAAAAAAGCTTCAAAATAAACTTGATAATGTTGACATTTGTCCAGAGCAGGATTAATCGATCCTTTGGATGATCAACCGCCATCCCATGAAGTGGTTTATATAAACCTCTCACTGGCGTAAGACTCAACCTGTACCCAGTTGGTTGCAGTGCAATGCTATTGGTTTTTCAGTTTACTTATTATTATAGTATTGTGTTTTGTGCAATTAATAACGGCAGTAATTATAGCTTGTGAAACTTATTTTTATAGTTTGAAATAATCCTTACGTCTGTTACGAGATAAAAAGATGGAATCAAATATTTTTTATTTATATTCTATTATTTTATTTATGAAGCCAAACTAATTGTTACTTAAAAAGTCCTATCGCCTGCCTCTGCGCCCCAACTCGAGAATGGCGCGCTCACACAATTGTCAAGGTTAGACGAATTTTGTCTTGTTCATAATGCGAAACGATGACGTCGTGTATGTCGTCAGAGATTAATTTGCGCCCGGGCTACGCGATTTTCATGAATAGGCCTACGCCGTTTATTTAGACCTGTGCAAGACTGGCGTAAGTTTTTGGCGCAACTAGCGTTAGTCCCACTAACGTTACGCCTCGTTGATGAATCCCTGGGTGAGAACGCGACACCATCGACGTTATAGTTTAGGATTGTGTCGTAAAATGTGGTAATTTTTTTTTTGTTAATAGGCGATCGGTGTCCCTACCTGGCGTCGTCTTATCCGCTTTCTCTAACGTTCTTGCTCATCGCCGAGGCAGCAGCAGCAGCGGCAGCGAACCTCGGCGCTTCCGCCCATTGATCACGTTCCGCAATAAGCGAAAGCACTCGTTCGCTTCTAACTGACATAAATCATGGCCCCCGACTCCACGCCTACGCCACGGTGACGGTCGTGCATTTTCCTGTCACTGTCGCATTGTTCTTATTTTTGTGCATCTGGCGAATTTATGTACGAACCGCTATTATAATAATATTAGAGAAATGCGCGCACAGTTAGGACATGCAAATAAACTGTAAAGCGATGCAAATATAAATATTGCATGTGGCAACAACCGACGGTTGCGTTGTACGTATTGTTGTGTTATATAAACCCAGCCGCTATGCAATGCAAATCATCTATTGCACAAAATGATAATCGACCTTTCCGTTGCATGCGTTGTGAGTCACAAACGATGCAGTTTGCTATTTTTTTTGTGGTTGACGAAATCATTTATAAATAAAAAAAAAGTGTAATGGTCAATCTTATCAAAAAAAATCAAATTATGAAAATGTCAACCATTAAAATTCAAAATAACAAGAATCATATAAATTGAAGAATTGTTACAAAAATGCGAAAACTAAAAAAAATGCATGAATGTCAAAACGTGAATGAAATGAAAATACTAAAAATATTAATTAAAAAATAAACATTGACCACCAAACTCACTTCTCATACATATTGCTGTGCAAAAGTCGCAAGGAACTCAACATTTACGTAGCTTGTTTCCAAACACAAAAATTTGCTCGCAGCCAGGATTGAAGTAAAAAAAAAAAACGTTTCCTATAAGTTTGTTTATCTAAAGGGACGCGAACGATACACACATTTGGTGTAGAGTTAGTGCATTTATAATGTTGATACACACAATTTCTAAGATTACAACAGTTGTTGAACAGTTGAGTAGAACAGTTTGCTATGAAAATTGTATTTAAAATATCAAATAATTATGTTTATTATATTAAACAATATATGCAGCATTAAAATATTTATTGCAGCGACCCTACGATGATAGATGGCGGCTAAGGGTCGAATTCATAAACGCTCCTCGAGTGGACCTTACACTCGACTCACTTTTCACTCATCTCCCACTCAACTTAGCGCGTCCTCACCTCATACTCATAATACGTATTCAGAGACGATTCCTTATATGAGTAACGCTCGAGGACAGGGTAAGTGTACAAGTCATTAATTGCGTCATAACCAAGCAGATATTTTAGTGGTTATGGCTAGCATCACTGCCATCGTTCGCCGTTAATGGCATTAATTCTGCCTTGAACGTTACCAGCAGTATAGTGTTATAGGTATTTGAAATAATATGGAACTCACCAGTTTTTCTCTAGTGAAGAGAAATTGTTTTTAAAAGAGTTCGTCAGAAAGGAAAAATCCAAACTATATTTTCTCTGCTCCAATGAAAATTATATTATACGTTGATTTTGAAAATGAAACAACGAATAATTCCTTTCAAACGAAGGGGGGGGGGGGGGGTCGCTACGACTCAGCTATTTACACAGTTATATTAAATTCTTTTGTCCGTGGTAGATCTATTACAACTGATTTACGAGACACCCATGTTTATCCGTTTTGGCTTCATAACCTTCGCAATCTTGGCCTTTTGATCTTTTTTTGTTATTACTCATTGTGTTTTTGTAGTTGATTTACTTGAATTTAATTTAGTTGGATGTGTTCTTTATTATTTTGCCCTTTTTGGCTTTGGTCGTCTTGGTCTGGCTCTCTTAGATACTCGTCGTCTTAATAAGTTGTTGTCTTCTAACCCAGACCAAGAAGACGTTTTGTTTGATTGCTCTTATTTTCTCTTAGTATTGAACTCCCTTGCGCAAATCTGCACCATCTTAATCTTTTTGCTTCTGTCTTGACTTATATGTTAATGGTCTAAATAATTCTTATTGTTTCTGGGTGTGTTCTTCTTGGTCTTTCTCTACATCAAGTAATATCGCAGAGGAAGCGTTAATATTTTGTTCAGCTTTGTGAAATATTTGCGAAAGTTCAAGAACATCACTGAACAGTGTAATACTGCACGAAGTTGTATCGTGATGACTCATGCAAACAATGCGTACATTAGGATACAATCCAATTCGTTGAGAAGGTATAGATATCAAAGGGGTGTATCACTTCATTGAATTTGAATTCGCGAGGAAGCCACAAAGAAATAGAAACGAGATTTAATAGTAAACCTTGAAAAGGCCAACCTAATTATTTGGTTCTGCTCATTAAATAAATATACTTTTATATAAAGAACCTTAAAATATTTCTTGCAGCGGGCCCTCTATGATAAGTGGTGGTTGATACACATTCATGTCTATATGTAAATAACCAAAAAGATTAAAATGGGAATGAGCTGTCCTACCATATTAAAAAAAAAACAGGAAAAATGTTATTTGCAAATTATACTAATTTTTGACAAATTTTGAACATTTTGCATTTTTTATTATCTAAACAATTTCGACAATTTTAATAGTTTTCTTGCATTTGAGACATTTTAGTATTTGCAAAAATATTGACAATTGAAGAAATTTTTCAAAGTATTTTAATTTTATTGGTATTTTTAGATTTTTTTGATAATTTAGAAACCGGCCTAAATATAATTATTGATTTTTTTCAAGTCAATTTGTGTTGGACTGGATTGGTTTGGGTCGGGTTAGGTTTCGTGGATCACATAACAGGATACGATTCACGGTCTCTCCGCTTCTACCGTTTTCTCTCAAACCCGGTCGTTTCTTCTGGGTGGTTTCTTGGCGAGCTTCAGCCAGTATTATATTTACTTTTTCACCATTACCGGTGTTGCTCTAAATATAAATTTAATATTTATGTAGTAGATAGCAGTATTTATTTCAACTTTATATATAGAAATTCTACGAATAACATGTTTTGTTTTCGCAATGAAATTTCAAACGTCACAAACTTTTCTCTACAGCTTTTTTTTGTCAGGCGTCTCATCATTTGTTAAGCAACGGTATCGTTATCTTTACTGTTTATTTGCATATCCGTATTGTAACAAAACTTAGATAATTGCGTTGCATTCGTTTAATAGCAGGTCGTTGGGAAGTTATTGTGTGTTTACTTCGTTAATAGGATTCAAATAAGAATTGCAAAAATCAACAATTAAAAAATATATAAGTTGTCAAATAAATTGACGCAAACGTAACTTTATTATGATGTGAAAATTACGTAAAATTTCAAATTAAACCAAGCAATGGTAAGATGCCAAGCTTGGACATTCAGCAATTATCTAAAATGTTCCCTTGATTATAATATAACAACGTAAAAAATGCAAATAAATGCAAAAATTTACTAAATTGTACCAAAAAAGTCAAAATACATATTAGAAAAAAACTGCAATACTGTCAAAAATAGGGAAAACGTTAAAATTATTGCTATAATAATAAAATAAACGACAAGTGGGGATACAAAAAAATCCTCAAGAATTTCAAGAAGTGCTTCAAGGGCAAAGATGATTACCTCAACGTATATTATTTTCGGGTTCATAACTATTGAATAAATATGCTGTGAACATTTTGTGTCAATATCTGCACTGGTTCCATAACAGTATCAATATATTTTTTATTGTTTATTTTTTTTTGTCCTAATGTAATTTGCATTCTGATTTCCTTTGATTTTACAAAGAAATTCTTGTACGTTTCCGTTTGATCGGAGAAATAAAAGTTTTAATATTGCGCGAGGGCATTCAAGGGATTCAACTTAGTGGCGCCCATATTACACATTTTATTTAAGAAGTTAGCCTCTAACTATTTTAAAGTTTGACACTCAACGAAATATATAACCTCGACCATTTCAATTGAGTCATGGACGCAATTAACAACTTGCACAATAAAAACTTGCGCCAACATTTTCGCAACCCACAAACGTCCCGAATGGAGTCGAAATTTCCGATCGCAATCAAATTGAAACCGAACGCAAAAACGTGGAAAATTTTATTTCAAACGCAATTTATCATACGACAACGGCAACGTTCGCTTTTGTTGGCAACGAAAGCGAGATTATTTAAGACCACACCGCTGCATTACAATTACATGCATCGCTCGCCTGCAAAAGGAGACCGATGAAAATTAACTTTTTCAATCTCGCGAGCGCGATAGAAACGTTGCATTCAATTTGCGTTGCGTAACACAATGCAGCCGGTTTTACGTTCACAAATAAAACAATTTCGCTAATTGCGCGAGTCGTGTAGGCCAGAGCTCGCTGTGCAACAATTAAGATTTTTTTGAAAGTGGAACAATCGTAATGATTTAATAATGAACGCTGCGTACAGACATGTGGGGCTTTGTAGCACCAACGATGTAATTAGCGACCATTACAGTTATGTGTCTCATTAGGAACAATTTTGATCAATCTACGGCCGTGCACGATAATGCGGCACAATTAGGGTTTCTTGCGATAATGCCGTTGAAATAAATGGGGAAATAATTGCGATTGTGGTCGTAAAATAATTGCATATCGAGAAAACATTTCAGACCATTGATCGTGAAGTTCAACGGCCAAAATAAAACGATCCGGCAATAAAAAAAAACATAATTACGCCAATCAATCTGTCACGAGTGACATTATTTCATTTCAGATTAATTTTACAATTAATTCCTCGATCATTTTGCATTGACACTTTGACATTGTTTTCATGTCTCAATCATGCCTGATAGATTCATTATTTGATTAAATTACATGCACACGTTTTGTAGATCCTGCAAAATAATTTATAATAAGAACGAAACGACCGTCCGAGAATCCGAATCGTATTTTTTTGGCATTATTTTAGTTTTCATAAAAAAATGTCTTTGATGATAACGTTGCGTTGTTCTTCACCTTGAGACCGTTGGGTGCAGACGACGTCGCTCGCTCGTAAATTTGGTTCACCGCCCCGATCACAGGGTCGATCGATATCCAGTGAGGTCGATGGGAGTCCGTGGAAACCGACACCCGTCTGCTGCCCGGGCGTTACTTTGAGAACTTCGCCTTCTGCTTAATTAAACCTTCCAGCGTCGACGTTGCGTGCGCGCCATTTATAACTTTCGCGGCGAAAAAGCTAACGAAGTGCACCGGGTTGGCATTTCGGGCTCGATTTAACTCGAACGACGCGAATTTAAAAAACGTCGTGAAACGAGCAAAATGAACCAACGCCGGCCGACAAAAAAACGTTTGAATGTACCATCGAGTTCATAACTAATGTCATATGTTACATTGTTTAAAATGTCTGTCTGTGTTCTCAGTTATTTGAATATTTGGTTGATTTGCCTCATTATTTATGACCATGCTGTGTAGCTATTCTTCTTGAATTTTATTTCCTTCGAGATGTTGTTTGCCTCATTTGGTTCATTTATTTACATTTTGATTTATAGTTAATATATTTTCTATGGTTACAATTATTTTTCAATTTTTTTTTGCTTCACTGACTTTTTTTCTCTTATTCTTATTTGTCGTAGTCGATTAAATTTTGTTTTGTTTATTTATTTTTACTTTAACACTTTTTGGTCAGAGCTTGGTGAATGTTTGGCTTAATGTCCTTATTTTTTAGCTCCTTTGTGGTAACGTTAACTATGTTTTGTCATTCACTGTATTTATGAGTTGCCACTAATTTCTCAGTTTCTGCTTTTCAGCATTTTTGTCTAATTATGTAGGAATCTTCCTTTATTTGAGGTGTTGTAAGGCAATGAGTAGCGAATTGAATGTTAAGTCCTCAACTTGATTCGTTTAATTTTTCTCCAAATAAGGTCAAATCAGTTCTCTTGTTATGATTCCTTGGCTATGATTTCAGAAGAAATCAATATTACGAAAACGAATTAAAGACACCTAAGCAACTTGTGTTAATGAATGATATGTTTCGTTTGCAATTTGAGAATCTACTGGGTTAATGATTACTTCACATTCGTTATTACTTTCTTATAGTTATATAAGGGGATTTATCCAAGTATAAGGAAGTATAAGGAGCACGTTAGGAGACTACGTTAAGATTTGTTGTAGATTATTAGCTGACATTATTTTTGTGAGGTCTCTTTCATTCGTCGTTGCCCCCACAATGAATTGGGGTAGGTTGGGTCGGGTTGGATTGGGTTGGGTTGGGTGGGTTTGGTTTGGTTTGGTTTGGTTTGGTTTGGTTTGGTTTGGTTTGGTTTGGGTTGGGTTGGGTTGGGTTGGGTTGGGTTGGGTTGAGTTGGGTTGAGTTGGGTTGAGTTGGGTTGAGTTGGGTTGGGTTGGGTTGGGTTGGGTTGTTAGCATTATAGTCAAGTGTTTTGAAGAAGATCTTATAATACTGTTGTTTGTTGTTGTTTTATAAAGGAAACTAGATTTTATATCTTGATAGTAGTGCTATATATTTATTTACTTAACTAACTTGGTTAGGACTGTCGTTAATAGATTAAGCATTGTGCCTATCTGCTCTGTCAGTTCACTTCCATTTTTGGTTTCTGCGCATTTGGTTATGTTATATTCTTGACTTGAGAATATAACATACTTTGTTGAATTTGTGGATTTGGTAGTATACCTAGTCTTCTGAGTCAACTGATCATAAATTGGAAGAGATTCAGATGAATGAGTGACATGTATTGTATAGAGAGTAGATTGAAAATTATAATTGTTTACATAAATGTATAATTATAATGTAAGTAAGTTATAGAAATTCGTTTGGGTTGGGGTTGGGACTCCTATTATTTAATTTGGTAATGTGGTATCTCTAAAAAAATTAGACGAATAACGAAAGTTAGATTCAAGTAATCTAACTTTCGTGTATTTTTTTTATTTCTCCGACTTGATTAGTTTGGATTTTTTGGATATTTGTTAATTGTTTTGAATTTCCTAATTTTTTGAATTTCTTTTATTTTTAAACAATTTTTTCCATTTTTTTTTTTAATTTTTATTGGTTTACATCGTAGTTTCATCTGACTTATTATGCCACTGATCGTATTTAATGTGATTCAATCTATTTTCCTTTTAATTGTTTAACAGTTCTATATACGTTTGGAAAAGTTCACGTACGAGGCCCTAGATTCGGCTGACAACATTTAATTTGCCTTGCGTTGTGAGTTGGGATAAGTTATATTAAATGCAGTTGGGTTGGATTATCATTTCTGAACAATTTCTTTCATTTCAATTAATATACGAATATGCGAATAAAATAGGAACTTTGCTTTGGATTTCTCCATTATTTGAACATCACTTTGAGTCCTTTCGTTCACTATATTGCGCCTTTTCGCAAGGTTCATTATGTTTCGCTTTGTTATCTTCCTCAAATGTAATATCAATCCCTTTTCATGTTAATTATCATTCACTTCTTTATATTTCGCTTAATTTGGGTTCGTTTTATAAAAGTGAGGTCAACCAACGTGGAAAAGCTTCACGTACGAAATCCCAGATCCGGCTTACACAACTTAGGTTGAGTTGAGTTGTGTTAAATTGGGTAGAATTGTTCACATTTCGCTCAATTTTCCAAGTTGTATCCGTTTTACAACGTGACGTCAAGCAACGTCGGAAAGCTTCACGTACGAGATCCCAGATCCGGCTTATACAGCTTCGGTTGGGTTGAGTTGTGTTAAAGAAGATTAAATTTGATTACTCTACGATATACATGAGTGAGTTAAATTTGTATCTATTTTTATAATGAATTCTCAACATTGCCTTAGCTAAATAGCTTCTTTTATGGAGAAATCAAGTTAATTACAAATGGATTGCGATTTTGATTTTTTCGCTTATTTGTTAGTATTTTAATAAGTTGAGTTGTCTCCCCACCGAGGTATGGCGAGACCGGTGTTTAAGTATCTTTAGCTTTTAGATAATTCAATCAATTGATTGAGAAGACCGTTTGTCCAAACTATTGTAGTCAGACTCGGCTAGTAAATAATTGTTATCACATTATCACTTCATTCATGCATGGTGATTTATTTCTTTTTCTATGTGGCTTTCTTCGTCATTCAGTTAAGTTGTCTCACCACCGAAGTTTAACGCCACTATAAATATATTTTTTTAATATAGTTTAGATAATTCAATGAATTTTTGAACATACTCATCAATTATTGTTGTCAGACGTCAGCTATTAATTAATTATTTCTGCACCACCATTTAATTCATGTGCGGTGATTTCATTCTTCCTCTACATATCTGTTTTCAGTTAACTTCTCCGTATGGGCGCAAATCTCATGCGCTTTTGATTACCGGCAATCTCATAAAAACATATATGTGTTTATAAATAGTCTTGTTTTGAAACAACATTTCCGATCGGAACTACTTTTTTGAATTGAAATTGGCGCAGCAATGCATTTCAATCAAGAAAATATTTATTTGCGAATATCTTTGAAACTAATACATATTTTCATTTATAAAAAACCATAATTTTTAGTATTTGAATTGTGGTTCATATCAATAATTACCAAGTGGTAGCCAACCCAAGTTGGGGATTTTATTTATAACAGTGCGACTCTTTCTGCTCTTACCTTGTCGCTTTCCCAAGCTCTCTAATTATAAATATTGTATAAATATATAAGGAATAGTAGTATCAAATAAATTTGAATAAGTGACTCCATTCATTCATGTGTATCATCAATTACAAGTAATATACGTGTTTTAACGTCGTTTCGCGTAAGCAGACAATTAAAGATACATTTTTGACGGAAATTCTGAGGAATGGAAGAATAAAAATATAACAGTTTATGTGGTAAATTACCTTTCGAAATTGGTTGAGAGTAAGATCAATATATAACCAGACCAATAATAAAACGAAGATAAAATGATAAACGAAAGTCGGAATACGAGACCAATGGATAACAAAAGCGTTTACCCAGCGCTACAGCCTTTTAAAATAAAAACTGAATAGAAATAATTTTTAAGTCCGAGGGGCCATTAAACGCAGAATTCAGAAAAAATGTTTGAAAGGTAATTCATTGCTGAATATTTTTGAATATTATAAAATGGATTGAAGATCAAACATAAATTATCCCACGGCCTGTAAGCATATTCTGTAAACTAAAACAAGTTTCAATAATATGCACCAATTCGTTTAAACCTAAGCCGAAGTAACTTAACATGTTTCGACATATTTTTAAAACGAATCTATTATTAAAAATGTTTTCCTGTATCAAGTCTTATAGTATAAAATATGTTTAAAATATAAAATTTACAGGAGACTTCATAAGGCTTAATTAAATTGCGATTTAAATACAGCCATAAATGACAGTTAATGTTTATTTTAATTCTTAACGCAACGAACGATAAATATGAGAGATTGAGGTTTATTTTTAATTATTGTATTATTTTCGTTATGTAGTCACGCTTCGATGGCGGAAATTGAGAAATTTTATGAAATCAAATTTGATTTTATTATTCTTTCTTCAATGTAGAAATGACGACATATTAAATTAATGGGGCTTGTGATCTTCGTTTGACGTTTCAAAAATTGCTAGGTTAACTTTAGTTCGATGTTTTATTAAAGGCATAGCGCTTTAAACTTACGATTTGTATATAGCAAGAAGGAGGGAGAACTGTTTTGAAAGCAATATCTCAACCGGTGAGTGAGTCATGGTTTACTCTTATCACCTTTTTTCGTATCTCGAAAATGGTACGAGTAAATGTTAAACAAGTTTTTTCGAAAAATGTAGTATAACTAAGTATAAGAAAGTTCAGTGCGGCCAACGACAAATTTTTCTATTATTAAACCGCTTCATCGAAATTGTAACCACGGCTCCAGCCAACTACGACCGTGCGAAGCGACGTTCCCTTTACTTATCTCTGCCCGTTCGACGTTCGATTTTTTTTTTATTTCGCTCGTCCGCGCCGATTCGCACCGCGGTTCTCGCTGACCCGATACTTTTGTTTCGGGGTCGTAAGGTCAAATGTATTTATAGGTCAGAACCGGCTGTTGTCGTGGGCGCGAACGAGGTAGGTGCACTGCACTCGGCTCTCGTGCAGCCCGCAAGCCGAGAGATATAGGCGGCGACCTCGACTGCATCATGTTGCAAACGCTAAATATGCGCCGAGATAACCTGCGCGCTTTACTTTCACAATGCGGTCCGCGGGGCGGATATTAAATGCGACTTTAGCGAGAGGTGCCCGCCCCCGCGCTCCACGGAGATAACGAGCGACCCCTCGTTGTTGGCGACGCGAGTGCGTTTTGACGATTTGAGAGGTCTCGGGCCTCCGGCGAATTTGAAACGGTGCATCTGAATTTATTGTGAAACATCCAAATACAGCAAAAGATAAAACGGACATCAGTAGCCTGTCAAAGATTTATTTCCAAATAATAATTTTTTTTTTAATGTTTATTTTCATATAAAGTGTAATAAATGATTGCAAATACACGATTATGATATTTGTATTAAAATTGCTTGAACAGATCAATATGTTGGTAATAAGTGTATCAATCGATATTAAAGCAACAACCTTGATCGGCGTTTATAACTTGTCGTTTATTACATGGCGATCCTGCCAAGTTGTAGAAGAATACATTTTTAGTTCATTACAATTTCTTCACAAAACGAATGTGTCATCGATGTCTTGGTTAAAGGCAATTTCTTTGACTGGTCATATCTGCGACATATATTGGATTGGGTTATGCCTTTACAACTTTTCGTCGATTGCATTGCGATCCTACCAAGTTATAGAAAAATGGATTTGTAGTTTATTACAATTTCTTCACAAAACAATTGTGTCATCGATGTCTTGATCAAAGACAATTTGTATAACTGGTCATATCTGTGACATATTTTGGGTTGGATTATGCGTTTATAACTTTTCGTATATTACATGGCGATCCTGGCTAGTTGTAGAAGAATACATTTTTATTCATTACAATTTCTTCACAAAATGAATGTGTCATCGATGTCTTGATCAAAGTCAATTAGTTTGACTGGTCATATCTATCAAATATTTTGGTCCCAGCTGGTTTATAGTAAAATTTTAAAGCATAAAAGCATTAACTCAATCAATGAAATTAAAGAATAAGTCTTTTAACACAACATCCACAAATACCCACGGTATATAAGGAACATAGGCCATGGTTTGCAATAATTTGGCAACAAACAAAGAAGCCTCAATAAATATGCACGAGCAAAAATATTAAACTCTATGTGTAAGGTAAATCCAATAATTTTTGTGATTCTAAAAACAATAACATAAAAATAAGAAACTTCATTGTTATAACAATATAACAATTTGTGGGGAACAAGATTAGTAACGTTTTAACTAAATTTCTTTTAAAATTAATGAAATTATTTGTGTCGCAGCATTCAGCAAAAAATAAAACGAATACACACCAAATTTTAAAACAAATACCAAACAAACCGAAACACTCAACATAAACGTAAAAATTTTAAAATTAATGTAAATTTAACGACATTTTTTGGCCATATTCTACATTAATCGTTGGCTAGATCCTCTCGTTAGTTGTGGAACAGTTTGTACTGTCACGTTTCAATGCAAAGTAGGGCAATGCAACAATGCAGTACGATACGTGTTCGAGTGGTGAATTTTTCACGTCTGCTAATTGCCAACCGTGTATTTTGCACGGGGACGCTTTTACAATTCACATAAAAAAAACGCAACGACACTCTAACGAACGTGTAGCCTGAAAATAGAACGTGCCTGTTTGGCGTGAATAATCCGCGCGGAGGTAGAAATTCCAATGTTCGTTTTTTCCCCAAACGAAGCGATTTCAGTTGGACAGTTTCCATTGAGCCCGCGTGAATTACATGCGGCGTTAAGCGCGTCATTCTTTTTTTTATCAAGTTTTGCGAACCGTGAAATATTCGAAACGACGCGCCGCAAATTAAATTTTAACGTCGTGTGGTTCTTGATTTATTTTACGTGGAATCTAACAAAAAAAAATGATTAGTATAAATCATGCCAGGGCATCAATTATACGGGTTAGACGTCAGTGGCGAATTAACCCGACGACGATTGTTGCATTTGTGATTAATGCCCCGGGATGATTTATGCATTTTAGATAAAATATGTCAATTTTTAATTTATCGCTTTTTCTTCAAGCGAACAACGCTAACGATTGTTTGTTTGCTTTGAATTCGCTATTAATACATCGGCTGGAAATAAAAGTTCATTATCCTGTCCGTATCGGTAAATATTATTGTTTATGGACTTCGAGGATAAACGCAAAAATAATTCGCATTTGACGATTGCCAATCCGCACGTATGACGACGCCGAGTCCTATTAATAGAAATAATTAATCATAATGCAAGTGCGGCTGATTTTGTTTGATTGTGCGATTGTGCGTCTAGACATGTAAATCATGACTAACCTTGACGGTTTACCCGATATAATTTACTATTATTGCTGTTGCATCATTTCAAATTTACTATGCATGAATAATTGTTCGATACTTAAAAACTTATCTTCGTTGTAATTTATTATGAACTTGCGTATGCAAATCTTGTTGTATGTTTTTTTTTATTATTTATATGTCATTAATTGGTTTTGATATTGATAACAAATATATCTGTGGATAAGAAGGATCTAGTTTCCAAATTTTTTCAATGTCACTTTTTATGAAATGTTAATTGGCCAGAAAACAACAGCGTATTAAAAAAATGATTATGTGGTGACATTATTGCTTTTGTCGAATTCGCCGAATT
Organism: Geotrupes spiniger; assembly: GCA_959613385.1. NCBI lineage: Eukaryota > Metazoa > Arthropoda > Insecta > Coleoptera > Geotrupidae > Geotrupes > Geotrupes spiniger. The sequence continues at coordinate 14,798,438 of OY390737.1, forward strand.
TTGCATTTGTATTTTGGTCCTTAATTTAAGTTAATTGCAAAGAAACCAATTTTGCTATCTACCATGGTGGTGGTTAAGTTAATAAAATCAACCTGTAGATACTTGAGAAATCGAGAGGGTGTGTTGTATCTGGATTACAAACAGCCATTGTGGTAATAAGACAATATTGCTTATCGTAGATAAAGGCACGTAAACTAGTTCACCTCACCGATACAACAAAAAAGAGTTCGATGACAATGGGGCGAATTGTCTTCGATCAATCCGCTGAATCGCGCCTACGAAGGTCAGTGTCAATCGCGATGACGATGCACTGCCATCGAATCGCGATACATTTCCACGCCCTTGCTGGATAAGCAAATTAATTACGTTATTATATACTAATCCACAATGAAGAACATGATGAACGAATAATTTTTCGACCTCACTAAGCTCTGGTAATTATAATATCCAATACTTGGAACTTGGAAATCTTGATCGATGTAAGTGGAACACAATAAAGATTTTGTCAATTTTGGTATTTTTCGAATTTTTAAATTTTAGCAGTTTTGCATTTTTTATTTTAAATTTTTTACAAATTTGTTTCTTCGTCACTTCAACAATTTAACGTTTTTTTATTGGTTAATTCGATATTTTGGTATTTTGATAAATATAAGATTTCTGATACTATTACATTTTCAATTTTTTTTCATATTTGACAATTTAAATATTTGACGATTATTTATATATTTTTGCAATTCTAATATTTTGAACAAATTAACAAAATACGAGTATTATTGCATTTTTGAAAATTTTAAAATAATTTTGTTTTATATTTTGTATAGATTTTCTTAGATTTTTTAGATTGTGGGTTACTATTTTTGATTTTAGTAAATTTTTAAACATTTAACTACTTTCTGGATTAATATTTTTTATTTATCCAAATAATGTTAATTTTTCATTATTACACTTGCTTGGTTGTAACAGAAAGGGATTTTAAATGGTTGTAAAACAAAGTGGATGTATTTTTGTTGTAAAATCCAATACTTGACAGTAGCCTTACATGGGACGATTTTAACCAATGAGAATGGAGGATTCTGTGAAGCCTGCAAATCTTGCATTTTATATCGTGGTCATTTCTGCGGAGAATAATTATAATTGTGCGAAAACTTCAAAACGACAAAAGATTATAGGTTCTATGTACGGTGAATTCTGAAAATCGTCACCATTTGATTCATTTCGTAGCAATTAATCTTAATTTTACTCGTTAATGAAAACCACAGACATTTGTGTCGAAAAAAGTCGTTCGTCCCTAATTACAATATTGTATATTGATTTTCATTTTCTTAAACACAAATATATATATCCTAGTATAATTAAAATCAATCGAATCATCGAATACAATTTATAACAGCGAACACCGTAAAATTTGATAACGCAAAACAGTAAGTAAACGACTCCATGATAGCAACGACGCACCTAGTAGATTTTTTCAGTCTCAACTTTTGATTCATAGGATACAGTTTCGTGCAAATTACTCCCAACGATGGCATTTCATATCATAAATCTGGTCTCCGTATCAGATGTATGTCATATTTGCATTTACATACATTTCGTATGCACATGTAAAGCAGCGAGATATCAAAATTACCACATGATGTATGCATGTAACCCACCCAGAATTATCTCTCTTGCCTAAAATATGGTCACAATTGACGTTGCACAAAAATTTTAATTTAACTTATAGGTGCAATTAAGCTAGATCTGTAAGTCAAATATAAGCATTGTCCTTGCATCATTGTTCAGCAAAAGTATAAAGCTTTTCTTAATACGATCAATAGTTGGCGAAACGAACCTACTATTGAACTAAGTGTATTACACATCTGCCAGGGAAAGTTATGGCGAGAAGGTCGTACGTTGAACCGAGTACAACGCGCACTTGATAAAACGCAACTTGCCACTCAAACGCGAACGTCAACATCTTCGTTCTTTTTTGTTTTGTTTCGTTTTAATTAATACGATTAACGCGGAGGTCATCGCAACTGCTTAAAAACATAAAAAATAACAACAGCGTTATTTAGTTGCGGCAAAGATATCGAACCCGCCGGTTACACATCACTCGAATATCTCTGGCGCAAATTAGTATTTTATCTTTTTTTTTAATTAATGCTGCGAAATAATAAATAAATATTTCGTTTATTCAGTACGTTGCAAATAATAAGTTCACAGTCACACAAATAATTATTACACGTACGTTTGATTCTCTAGTTTTAGATCTTAATTCCCTGTGAGTGACACAAGAAAATAAATTGAATGGAAGTAATGCAACGGAAATGAGAAATGGAAAACTGGCAATTTCTACAACGACGACGACAACAAAATCCTGATTCAACATAATAAGTGACGACAGATCGAGAAGATTATAGACTACTATGGGATAATGTATCAGGTTGGAGGCTATGTTCTTATAAGGTAGCACATCGACCTGTTTGATGTTACTTTAAATATGTTTGCAAAAGTCGTATATCGTCGATTGGACATACATTTTAAAATAAAGGGAATTTTCTCAGCAAGTCAATACACATTTATGTTTAGAAATTCAACTGGAATTTTGCTAAAATTTTAAGTATCTCGACAACATTAGTTTAAATTGTTTGCACCACCAATACCAATATTTCTCTAATTTTCTTTAATGATATTGTAAAAAAGGATTGGCAATCAAACATAAATCGTATAAAATCATAAAATATTTCAAAATCAGCATCTCAGGCATATTTATGCAATACTACAGTTACGAAAGAAGGAAATATGACCATGTAATAAAATATTTAAATACATTCATTTTCTACTGTACTTTGTCATTACAATGAACTATATAATTTATATCGTCGTTAAACGCCATAATAAATTGAGCAATAAGTTTGTTCAAATAATTAATTATCAAATATATATTTATTATGATAAATTATTAATTCCTCGACCTTTTCTACAACTTGTACAAACTATTTATGAATAATTTGAAACAAATATAGCGTTGGCTAACTTACCGGGACCACAAATTAACCTGAAATCATTCTTTGTGTTGGGCGATCTTCGATTGTGTTTGAAAAACGAAGACAAGCAATTTGTAAGAAATGTACCTCAATAATTACGATCGTTGAGAATTGCATACGTTCATGAATCACCTAGTAAAGGAGTCAGTGATGGGTTCTTGTGTGCACCGAAAAAAGTACTCACCTAATGATACAGGTACATTTCACGCACGCTGAAATATCAAATTCGCACGATTGTGAAAGTTTTACATCGAATAATTATTTGCATTTTATTGAAAAAATCGTCAATAAACGTATGAAAAAAAAGTATGGAAAAATCGTCGAAAAATAGTGAAATGCATAAAAATTGCCAATAGATATCAAAAAAGTAAAAGAAGTAAAAGAACAAATTGTAAAAATTTTGAATTATAAAAATCGCTACAAAACTATGTGAAAAAGTAATAACAAAAACGTTAAAATCGAAAAAAGTTATTAAAATCCGTACAACGTTGCATTGATGTTCTATGCGTAGGTACAATCGTCAAAGAAACCTTAGGCGCAAAAAATCGCGTAATTGTCAAAAAATTGTAAAAATTAAAAAAAAAAATGCAGAAATCATGAAAATCATAAAAATTGCCAGACGCTTTAAATAAACTTTAAAAATCGTAATAATCTTCAAAATAGCAACACAAATTTAAAATTAAAAAAAATTGTTAAAATCGCAGAAATCAAAAATTGTAAACAGATGTAAAAATTGTTAAAAAGTCGTCCTTTATTGTGAAATATGTAAAAACTATAAAATGCGTTGACATTTTTTTATAAAAAATCAAAAATCGCGAAAATTCAAAAATCGGTTAACATTATGAAAATCGTAAAAAATCGTAAAACTAATAAGAAATCGTCGACAAACAATATTAAAAAGAAAAAGACCTATAAAATTTTAGAGTTGTAAAAAGAAATATAAATATTAAAAAAGTGCCAATCGTCGTCACAAATAACCAAAAATTGTGGAAATGAAAACAATCGTAAAATTTTAAAAAATGCGAAGAATCGTACAAATCATCAAAAATGTAAAAATTTAATGAATCGTCAATAAACTAGACATATTGAAAGTATGCAAAAATTGTCAAAAATAGTTAATACGTAAAAAAGAAATCATCGCACTATCGAAAAAATAATCAAAACAGTAAAAAAAGGAAATCACAAAACATTATAAAAATCATAAAATCGTGATAACACGGTTAGGTAGGGAAAAATAACAAAAACCGTTAAAATCGCCAAAACAGCATCCAACATTACATACAATTGAGAAAAATTAAATCGTCAAAAATTGCCAACAATATCGAAAAAATAATCAAAAATAATTATTAACATGAAAATAGTTACAACCCATGAAGTTAAAACGTTTGAAGTATGATGTAATTTGTGGGAACGCACTGATCCAATAATTGCTCGTTTTACAATATTCTAAAAAAAAGTCGTAAATCACTTGATATTTAATTGCCCGTTTACTTTTATTTGTAAATTAGAGATTAGAGATGCATTTGTATGGCGAAGCAAAATGTCAATTTTAATTAATGCATATTTTTGTTATAATTCATCGAATAATAATAATAAAAAAGGATCAAATACACATTGAACAAAAAAGTTTATATTTTCATTTGCCATTTTTCAATGAATAACAATGCTCGTGGATTTTTCTCGTGGTTTTGTAGTAACGTGAATCATTCATTCAACGATTCGCGAGGACACTACATCCGTCTACAATAAACGGAAGCATGACCGCCATTAATATTTCGTTGGAATGTCAAGTTCAACGCGTGGTACGAAACGATTTATTCAAATGAAGAGTATTGTTATTACGCAATTTGATGGCATCGTTTGCATAATTTAACTTGATGTAAATATTTGTTGTGTTAATTTACAAAATTAAATGTAAATAAAAAGGTAACAACGATATTTCTACCATATGGATATAAAAGTCAATTAAAATGCGTTCATGCAATCGATTTTCGTGTGTAGAAGATAGGGATTTTTTTTTTAATTAATAATAATTAATAATAAATAACAATGAATTTTGGGTCAAAGCAGTTGTTAGTTTCTCCTGGATATGGTACATAAAACCATTTTAACACAAGCTTTGTTGTTATCTCTATTTCAAGAGTAAACATCATCACATAACAAAATATCGCTATCGCTATGTTTGAACTATTGAACTCTTCGAAAAGATTTTCTTAGCATGTTCCCATGAAATTCCTGTCGCCGTACGAATTCACAAATGGTATACGCGTTTAATTATCATCAACACTGATAACGATTTATTGCTTAATTCAAATTCAATTAAAACTTACACATTACCGAGTTCCTAATGAAATTCCTCCAATATCTTCAACGAAACATGATCATTATACATGTCCTTGACTTACAAACGATATTCAATGAATATATTTAATATTTTTTTTTAGTTTTTATCGAGCGATTAATATAAGTCGCAACCGTGCAAGTCTCACGCGTCGGCGACCGTTACGTAAAGCCGTTTCCAAAAGCGCGCGACGTCACGAAGTGAAAAGGTAGGCAGCAGATGCATGCGACTCGTTTCCTGAAATAAGATCGGTGCCTGAAATCAGGCCACGACTATTTATATCCGCATGCTTCGCAGTCTGCCAAGGCGCATTGAAAAAGCACGTGCGTCTGCATGCCCGAGTATCGTTTAAAAAATTATGGTCGATGGTGTACGTTGATAAATCAAAATAACGACTTCCTTTGCGGAATAGCATCGCAGGAGCTGCGGGTCCGTTGTACACGCCCGTTAATAAATACGTTTCAGTAGTATCGGTGGACTAAATACCTCTGCGTGTTTTTTTTTCTTGAATATTTCACGTTGTTCTATTTTCAGGAAACGTGAAAGATGCGCGTGAAAGTAAACAAATGAGACCAATGCATCTTAGTATATAATTTCAGTGTAGTGAATGACTTGTTGAAAGTTTAAAAACTATTTTGAGTTATTCATAAAAAACACGTAAAATAATATCATTCAAAATAAATTAAATACACAGATGTATTATTACATTGCATTCTCGAATTACATACTAAATTAAATTCTAAATAGACAACTTTGAATTATTCTTATGTTGCTTGCGACTTAAAATCGACGTTTTGTTTCATCTAATTGCATAACTCTAATCTATGATTTGAAAATAGCAGTTGCCAGCTTTAATAAATGCTGCGTTGGTGTTGAGCAAGCCTTGTATGCAACGCGTGTGCGTTTAAAAATTAGCAAATTGACAATTAAATCGTGATTTACGACTTTTTTAGAATATTGTAAAATGAACAATTATTAAAGCAGGTCGTAGATCTGTTTCTACTGTACTCACAACGCAGCGAAAATATTTTTACAGCTGAATAGGTTGGAAATTACGATTTTGCATTTAATATAACTGGTGACATGTTTTGAAATATTTCAGTTCCAAACAAATGATGTCATACTTCAACATTTTAACTTCATGGGTTGCAATTATTTTCATGATAATAATTATGTTGATTATGTTTATTATATTTTTTGCAATTTTTGACGACTTTATTTAATTTTGTTTCTTCAATTTTTGCAAAGTTGGACGTTTTTTTCTTTAGCGATTTTTAAGGTTTTTGTTATTTTTTCCAGGCTTAACCGTGTTATGCTTTTAAGATTTTTGTAATGTTTTGTGATTTTTATAATTCACGATTTTTTCTTTTTTTATAACTTTTTGGATTTTTTTGATTTCCACGATTTTTGATTACTTGTAGGGCAACTTTTGAGGTCATTATTTTCACAATTTCTTTAATATTTATATTTCTCTACAACTTTTTTAATTTTTAACATTATTTTGCGAATTTTTATGATTTTCATGATGTTTACCGTTTTTTTTATATTTTTGAATTTCTTCAACGTTTTATAGTTTTTTTCGTAGTTACGATTGCAATTTTTACGTTTTTGATACTTTTTACGTATTTTACATTAAACGACGACTTAATAATTTACGTTTAACAATTTTTACATTTTTTGCGACTTTTTACTTTCTTATACTTTATGTATAGGTAAGTATAGGAATCACGAAAATTTTTGAACTCGAGATTTCATCGGATATACATAATTTTTCCATTACATAATTTTTTGGCGATTTTTATAATTCATTTTTTTATTTCTATTTACTTTTTTTATTGTTTATTGGCAATTTTTATATATTTGACTATTTTTACGATTTTTCAAATTTTTACAATTTAAAATTCTCTTCGCCAACCCAACCCAACCGAATCTAACCCAATCCAACCAAATCCTACCTAATTCAACCCAAAATTTCTAACATTATTAAATTTTTTTGTAATTTGTTAAACGTTTTTTTATGACCTCGGCTGTTTTTTAAATTGTCAGGTATTTTTTGGTATTTTTGTGGAGACGTTTGACAATCACCATGGTTTATCGATATTTTACCATATTCACATTTTTTTTATTTAATTTGTACCGATTTTATATATTTCATGATTTTCTATTGAAATATTAACGATGTTAATAATTTTTACGATTTTTTTGAATTTTTAACATATTTGACGATTTTTTACAATTTTTGGCATTTTCATAGATTTGCTTTTTTATGTGTAATTTTTTTCAATCGCTGACGATTTTTGGGATTTTATGCATTTTTTAAATCTGTTTAAAATTTCGAATTTCATGATGTTGCGATGTTTTAATATTTAAAATTATACGACTGAAGATTTTAGCGATTTTGTTTTTCAAACCTTTGTCGTTGTCTTGTGATTTTTTATTATTTATACGAGTTTTTATGAAGTTTACTGATTTCCATCATTTTCAATTTTTCATTGAGTTTGTGATCATTTGTGATGGCGTTTGACAATTTTCACGTTTTTTTTACATTTAAAAAAATATTTGCCGATGTTTTCATTTTCACGATTTTTCAACATTTTTATGATTTTTGACAATTTTCTAAATTAGTTTTGTGATTTTTATGATTACCACAATTTATAACGTCGTTTGACAATTTTTCATTTTTATAAAATTTTTGCGATTTTCTAGATTTGTCAATATTCACAGCTGAAGATTTTAGTGATTTTGTTTTTCAAATCTGAAGGTTGGCTTGTGATTTTTTATAATTTACTGATTTCCACGATTTTTCAAATTTTCAATTCAATTTTTAATTTTTTTATTGCGATATTGTTTATTTGCAATGACGTATGACAATTTTGCTGATGTTACAATTTTCACAATTTTTTTAACATTTAAATTTCTTTTCTACTTTAAATTTAACGTTGTCTGGCGATTTTTATAATTTTTACGATTTTCGTTATTTTTATTATGTTCACCGATAGTTTTCAATTTTCCAATGTTTGTTCATCAATTTGTTGTTTCTTCACTATTTGGCAATATTTTTAATGAAATTTGTTTGCGTGGTTGTGATTTTCACAATTTTTAACATTATCTGATTATTTGTGGCGAAGTTTGACAATGTTTGTTTATATTTGTTATGATGTTTACTGATATTTTACGATTTTTACAATTCTTTTAAAGTTTAACTATTTTCACGATTATTCAAATTTTTAATTTGTTACGAGGAATTTCTTTGAGTATAGTCACGCGATCTAGACATCACTCTCAAGCTGCTATGTGATCACAGAGGTCTACTTGCTGCTGCGAAGTAGTTCCAAGTCTCGATGATACCGATTTAGTAGGTCAAAGTAGAAGTAGTGTGCTAATGTAGCAGCACAAGTGTGGGGGTATTAGTCTTCATGGAGTTAGTACACACAAATTCATTGTAACTCATAACGCATAACTTCATGCACCTCAGCGGATGTATCGTTTGTGATCAGTTTCGAACCACGAAACAGAAGCCAAGTTTATTTTTAATATCTTCAACGATGTTTAACGTTTTTTATGATGCCTGGCAACTTTGTTGATTTTCACGATTTGTCCATTTTTATTGTTCTTTTTCGATTTTTAACAATTCAACGGCTTTCTTGCCATTTTTCGTTTTCGTTTGAATAACAATAATTTTAATAAAAAAACTTTTGAAGTTTATTCATGATAAATTACTGTTGTGAAAATAAAATGTATGAAACAAATTATAAATAAAAAATGATAACAATCAACCGAGCGATTTGGATTCAAACTCGATCATCCACAAAAACTTGCAATGGATTGTTATTTTACAAAAAAAAACTTTTGCCATGAATATTTTTTCTAGAAGGCTATATTACAAAACTAAAATATTTCACGTTAGGCGATTTCGTGCCCATCTTGTTCGCTTATGCTAAAAGCTCCACCAGCGATAAATATCGCTAATGTTGCTTCCTACTTAATATCTTTTTAGCATAATACGACTCTGTTGCCTCACTTGATAATCAAATTAGGTAATTGGACGTTGTGCATGGCGCATTTTCTCTCAGGTTGATGCCAGCTTAGCATAATGCAATTTATGCGGCATACCGTTCAAAATATGTGCATAAATTTGTGTAAATTTTGAATAACATGCATTATGCGGGCATTATTTTGTACAAAATTGCGAACATGATGCGATTTGCATGTTAGGGCACCACATTGGGTGCACTTTTTGCGACGAACGGATTCGCTACGACTTGGACGTTCGCGTAATGTATGCGTCACGGGATTTAGTTGATTTGGGATAATTTTCAGTGGCCCCACGTTTGGCGCCATGAAATGATTGTCATAAAAATATATCTAACACAATTAAATTTATTAATATTTTTGTAATGGTTTATCCAAAAGTCACGTGGTACTTAATTTGTTTAAAATTATTTTTCGGTAGCTCCACATTGTTGATAATAATTTACTTTGAATTAAATTTATTTTTCATCCATCATAAGTTTTAGGATATCGCAGGTTGTAAGCTTCGCTTGTGGTTGATTGACTATTGATTAAATCCATATGTAGGTTGGGTCATACAGTGGCTTTTTATTTTTTAATTTAATTTCAATTTAATATAATTTGCAATTGAAATTTTGAAAAGTGAAAATTCTCAGTTAAAGAATTCCAGCTTTCAAGCTTTGGCTATTTTCTGAGTTAGATTGAATTGGGTTGATGCTATCTATCACAGTTTATAGATTTATAGTCTACAGCATTGCTGCTAGCAGCTTCTAACGAGTTGGATTGGGCTGGGTTCATAGATTTTTTAAATTATCAAACCCATCCAACTAACTTAACTCTAATCGACACATAATTGTGATTGAGTTGGGTTGATGCTTTCCAAGCCAGGTATTTCTTTCTTCAACTAAACATAGTTTCTAGGATTTTCCAACATTTCTCCAAAATATTATCCAGCCTACAAACTGGCTTACTGGTCATAATGTGATTTAAGATTGATTGTGTTGAGTTAATTTGGCATGCTCTACATTTCAACACAGTTTCTAGGAATTTAATTGGAATTTATAAATGAACCCATGATCGTTTCTAGGATTTTTCTGCAATAAGTTTTCCAGCAAGGTTCTAGAATTTTGCTATTGCAAATTTGTTGCGAATATATCCTGATCGTAACATGATTCAGTTTAAAAAAATTCCAACCCAACCCAAGATTTTCCAGCACATCTTTAAAAGATTTTCCAGTCAGGTTCTGGATGTTGCCTGATGTAAATTGACGCAGTAACCTGCTTAGGTTGACTTTGGCACACTCTTCCAAGACAGTTTGCACGATTTTCGATCATTTCAGCAAAAGGTTTCCATGTTATGCGTTGGACGCGAATTAAATCTGCATCTTAATGTTCATTAGGGTGGATGAGATTGGATTTGCAGATTTGTAAAAATTGAATCCACGATAGTTTCTAGGATTTTTCAACTTTTCCTTGGACGTTTTCCCAGACAAATTCTAGATTTTTCCTATTGCAAAATTGGTGGCAAATAAATCGCCATCGTTACGTGATTTATGTCGGTGACTGATTCTGTGCATTTCTAAACAGTTTAAGTTCTTCATTGAATCTAAAATAGTTTCTAGGATTTTCCAGCATTTCTGCAAATGATTTTCCAACCAGATTCTAGAGCTTACTTTTTGCAAATTAGCATTATTACTCATTTCAGTTGAATTGACTCGAGCTGGTTTGTTTTCGATTCAAGACCTTAAAATATTTCCAGCCAGACTATAAACTTTCCCTGTTATGAGTTGTAAATTAAATCTGTGCCTTAATAGGATGGCTGGGATTGGGTTTGTAGAATTTTGTAAATGAACTCACGATGAGATTTTTCAACTTCTTTTGTGCATGCTTTTCCAGCCAGGTTCTTGACTTTCCTATTACAAAATTGGTGGCAAATAAATCCTCCTCGTAACATGATTTATGTTGTGTTGGGTTTGATTGATGATCTCTATTTCAAAACGTTTTATTATTTTCCATTGAACACAAGACAGTTCCTAGGATTTTCCAGCTTGTCTTTAACATATTTCCAGCTGGATTGAAGGCGTTCACTGTTATACGTTGGATGCAAATGAAATCTTCATTTTAGTATCATTTAAGATAATTGGTTTGGGTTCGTAGAATTTTTAAATTGAATACACGATAGTTTCCTGAATTTTTCAACTTTTCTGTGAACGATTTTCCAGCCAGGTGTGAACTTTTACTATTGAAAATTGATTGAAAATGTGTTGAGATGAAATGCTTTCCATTTAAGATTTAGATCGAGATTCTAGAGTTTAGACTCAAGTTGAATGCGAATTAAATCCGCATCTTAATATGATTTAAGATGGATTGCTTTATGGTTTGTAGAATATTTTAATGGAATCCAAGACAATTTCTAATTTCTTTAACTTTTCTTAAATTACCAGGTTCGATTGGGTTGGTGATCTTTATTTCAAGGCAAATTATATAATTTTTTAATTGAACCCAAGATTTTCCATCTTTTCTGTAAACAAATTTCTAGTCAAGCCGTAAACTTTATGTTCAAATTAAATCAATATAATTCCATTTGGATTTGATTGTGATGATACTATCTACTTCAAAACTGTGTTAATTTTTAAACGTTTTAGAGTTTTCAACATTGTCTGTAAAAAAACCCGGTTAAAAATTAGTTGGGTTGGGAACCTAAAGCAGATTTTTCAGCCAGGTTGGATTTCACAAGTTTCACAATGTCAACTTGCCTTCTGTGACGTACTAACTCAAACGACAGTCGTATTAATACTATTTTTTTAATGACGATGCTATTCTCTTCAGTACTGTATTTTTATTCTACGTTCATGAAAGTTTAAGCAGATTTCAGTGTCATTTATCCAACGGGTTTACTTTAACAATTTAATGCCCTTTTATAAAAACTAACTTAATTAATTTTTATCCCAAATCCCTTACACATGATTGATCTCCCCCTTTCTTCACCACTGCAAATCATTAAAACCGTCGCCACTTGTCTATCCATCACACATCGCGAATAAGTCATCAACATGCGTTGCGGTTTCAGACGTCGGGGGAAATTTCGCGCCGCTGCCAAGCCGGCGATTAAAACGCGAAAAGTTAACAAACTCGACTGCCACACTTAATAGGGTGCGGTCATCTCCCAGCGTAAATTATGTGCGGTTTCATTTACAACTCGAACACGACGTCGCAGAACCGAGGGTATGAATCCTAATGTGTCGAAATTAAAGTCGCCGCCGGCATTCTAATGCATCCTAATGGAATTGCGAAATTTACTGCCGTTTGTTTCAAATTTCTTCAAAGTTTAGTTAGTACGAAGGTTTAAGCGTTCGCATCATTGTGACGAAAAATTATTATTATTGCATATTGTGTTGTATTGTGAATCTGTGAAATAACACGGCTTGGATTATTGGGTTTGTTTGGATTGGGTTGGGTTTGGTTGGGTTGGGCTAATATACATCGAAATTGAACCGGAAAATAAAATCGAAATCCAAATCGAAACCCAACCCAACCAAGCTCAAAACTCAAACTGATAATCAAATCAAAATCTGATTCGAAATCCACCTCCTAATCAAAATCCAAATCCAAATCGAAATCCAAATAAAAATGCAAACTTAAACTCAAAGCCAAATCAAAATCTAAATCTAAATCAAGTAGTACCAAATCACAAACAATGACAATTGTGATAATTTTCATCATTATTAATCATCTTACAAATTTGTAATCAAGATTAAACGAACATTAAATGCATTTCCATGATTTTAAAATAACTCTAACAACGATTACACACATCTAGGATGTCTGGTTGCAACCATAAATATATACTCAGTGACATATAAACTGCACCACCTAGGAGGGGTGGGAATTTTTGGGCCAAATTTGGCAGGAATAGTGGACTAGTCCAGGGAAATAGTTGATTAAAATTTGAAACCCAATCATCAAGTACTCATGGGATTTTTGACATTTGTGTAATTTTTTAGAGGTGGTGATAGACAAGCAATTATCAAGTCATTTTTTGAATTTGTTCCACTTTTTTGGATCCCATTCTTTAGTTTAAAGTGTTTCAAGTGTTTAATGATGACTAGAGGAAGGAGACCTCAAGTTTACCAGCAGTTGAGTGACTTTGACCGAGGGCGGATTGTTGGTTTACGAGAAGCAGGTTTTTCGTTTAGAGAAATCGGCAACCGTTTGGGACGGCACCACTCAACAATAATGCGTGTTTATCAAGCGCGGTCTGAACATGGGGTTGAACGTCGGAGAAGAGACACTGGTGCTCAAAGACGAACCAATGAACGTCAAGATCGCCGCTTAAGACTAATGGCCTTGAGATACCGATTCTGTACAACTGGATCAATAGCTGATCAATGGTTAGGTGAACAAGGTCGTCCGATAGGCTTGCGAAAAGTTTATCGACGATTAAGAACCTTTGGCTTGCTGTCTTACCGCCCACATCTTGTGCTACCCCTCACTGCTCAACATCGCCAGGAACGTTTGGCCTGGTGCACGGAAAGACTTCAATGGAACTTGCAGTGGCATCGAGTTGTCTTTAGTGACGAATCACGATTTTGTTTAGGAATGCATGATGGTCGGATGACTGTTAGACGAAGACGTGGAGAAAGGCGCAATCCTGATTTTTCAATTGCGAGGCATGTTCACCGAACTGTGGGGTTGGTGGTGTGGGGTGCTATTGCTTACGGCAGTAGGTCATCCTTGCTCTTCATTCGGGGCAGTATGACCGCCCGACGCTACATTGACGAAGTGGTAGAACCACATGTTCTTCCATATCTTCGAGGGCTGGAAGAACCACTTTTCCAACAAGATAATGCACGACCTCACGTAGCAAGGGTTTCCCTTGACTTCTTTGAAGAGGCCAATGTTAATCTTTTGCCTTGGCCGCCAAGATCTCCCGATTTGTCGCCCATTGAGCACGTGTGGGACATGATGGGTAGAAGATTGAGGAATCTACCGAACCCACCGTTGACGATAGAAGCTCTACAGCATGAAGTACATGCTGCTTCGGATGCCATACCCCAAGAAGCCATTGATCACCTGCTGGAATCAATGCCAAGGCGGGTCAATGGGTGTATCAGAAATAGGGGCGGACCAACACATTATTAAAGAAAAATCAATAAGATGAAGTGTTTTCTTTATCAAATTTTAATCAATTGTTACCTTAGACTAGTCCAATGTTTCTGCCAAATTTGGTCCGAAAATTCCCACCCCTTCTAGGTGGTGCAGTTTATATGTCACTGAGTATATTTTAAAAAACATCTCGTCCAGAGCAAAACGTCTCCAAACCTTTTCTTCACTTTATTATTAATCAAACACTCATCAATCGAACATCGCTTCATACGTGCCCTGCGATTCCCGGTATCGGGGCGATTCTGGTGGCCTACAGGTGGCGAGGTCGACGACCTTTAAACGCGCACCAAGCCCACCATACGTCTTCCGATCGACTCCTGCATGTGTTATTAGGCAGGACTGGTACAATCGCCCCGACATGTCCGAAATAACAACCGCGCTCTATAATTACGGAATTATTCGTGAGTTTCGTGCAATTATCGTACCGAAAACTCCGTATGGGCGTTCCCAGCGTCGCATGGCGAAAAGAAAATCGCGCCAAAGTATACGGGGGCCTCGAAGTGTCGTCACGACTGCGTTTAGAAAATCGCGGATGATAGACGGATTAGTTCGACGTGGAAGGATTTTACCAATTTCCGGTGATCTACATACAAAAAAATAGTTCAAGAAAGGTATAAGGAGCTTAATAATTCCGTCGTCTTAGAAATGTTAAATTGTATGAAGCAGCCACGAAATATTTAATTCGATGCACGTTATACTATTGTGGTCAAGGAAATCGAAACACTCATCACTAATTGTGGTGTATTGGACGTGTTGGCAAATAAACAATGAAATAAACGATATGGTGAATTTTAAAAAAAATTGTTATATTTGAGTTTGAGTTTTTGAGTTTTTATTCAAAACGTTAAAATTTATTGATATTTTTATTTAACTCATTTTTTCCATTTAATTGCCTATTTATATTTCAATAGTTTTTCATTGATTTATTTTTGTATTTCAATTTTTTAAACTAAACTTTTAATTCGTTTTGATTTTATTTTTATTGCCTTATTCCAAGTACGTATGTTTTTTATTGTAGATATTTTTAATTTGATTTGTATCAAACGACGATTAATTTTTTTTATTTGTTTTTTATCAATGTTTACTTTTACTTGGTGTATTCATTTTCAGTTTTTCGTATTTGTTAGGTTATTCGTTATTAATTATCAAGAACGCGATTGATAGTTTTCACCACTTGGTGCATTTTTTCGTTTTCTATTATCAATTATTTTTTTTTCAAAACTTTTTAACTGTTATATACCAATAAAAATATATCACCTTAACAAGTAAACAAAAAAAAATCCAGCAGAGCATTTTTTTCTCATTAATTATCAAGGACACGATTAATAGTTTTCTTATTTTTAAATAGTCTCCACTTGGTGCGTTTTTTTCGTTTTCTATTATCAATGATCCTTTATTTTTTCAAAACTTTCTAATTGGTAGAAACCAATAAAAATATCCCACCCTAACATGTAATCAAAAAAAAACCAACAGAGCTATTTTCCCATTAATTATCAAGAACACAATTAATAGTTTTCTTATTTTTAAATAATCTCCACTTGGTGGTTTTTCCGTTTTCTTTTATCAAGGATCGTTTATTTTTTCAAAACTTGCTAATTGGTATAAACCAATAAAAATATCCCACCTTCACAAGTAAACAAAAAAAGTCATTTTTGCTCACTTCAAGAAATGCATTTTCATTCATGATTCCTTACGATACGTTTACTACATTTACGGCAAGGTCGTTGTAAAAAAAACTAGTAATAAAAAATTTCTCGGAACTAATTATTTCATTCTATTGCATTCGCTCATCCGTAAAGCAGCGCTGCTCAAAACTTTTTTTCGGGTACCATTTGATGTCGATTAATTACTTCAATTATCAAGTATTAATGTAATGTATTTATGCCCTCCGTCATTGACTTTGAAATTTTATTTTTCTCGGTTGAGTTGGATATTATTATCTAATATACATTTTGTTTGTTAGATTTGTCAGTGACGAGCGGTGAGTTGCGTTGGGTTCGGTTGGGTTGGGTTTGGTTGGTTTGGGTATCTGTTATACATATTTTTATGTTATTGTTGACTTTGCTTTTATTCATTCTATTTATTTTATATTTTTTATTATATATTTTATTCTACTTTTACTTGGTGTATTAATTTAAAAAAATATATATATTTCTTTGGTTTTTCGTTATTTTATTTTGATTTTATTATTATTTTCATTTAATTTATTTTTGGTTCTTGTAATTTTTTATTCTTTCATCAAATTTTCAATGTGTTTGTGTTGTTTCTAATTTATTTGAGACGTTTTTTAGTATTTTTATTATTTGGTAATCTATCAGTCATTTTTCGTTTTATTTTTAAATGTATTTCAATTTTTATTCTTCTTCATTTTTGAGATATTTCAAAATTATTATATATCTATCTATGATCTATATCTTCTTCAATTTTGGTCCAATTTTTTCCAAATTCTAATTTAGATTTTCCCAAAATTTTATTTTAATTCGTTGAATTTTCAGCAATTTTTGCACTTTTGACAATAATTGATAATTTTTTTAATTATATATATTGAAATTTTGACGATTTTCCAGTTTAATCAATTTCCAAACTTTACCAACATTTGTGAATTTTCATATATTTTAAATTATTTCAAATTTTTATGATTTTTTTTTTCAGTTTGATTTATGACCACAATTTCACAAATATATTAATTTCAATATTCTCAGTTCAACAATTTTGATTTTCTTCACATTTTAAGTAGTTCTTACTATTTTTAGAATTTGTGTTTTGAAACGATTTTAATTATTTCTCCAATTTTGATTGCGCTCCTATTCTGACACAATTCAACTTTTTACATTTTTCATTTTCAATTTTTTTTTATTTCCCACACGATATTGTTAATTTTAAGCAACTTTAACAATTGTTACAATTTTGATATTTTTTGTATGTACTTCACAATTTTCCATTTTTGTGAAGTTTACACAAATTTGTGAATTTTTGTATTTTTAAAATTTTTACACATTTTAAAACCATGTTAATTTTAATAGTCTCTCAATTTTCATAAATTTTATTTTCAATTTAAGCAATTTTTAGAATCTTGATACCTTATCTCTTTAATTTTTGTAATTTTCATTAATGTTTGTACCTTGACATTTGTAATTTCTAAACGTTGAGACACATTTTCTCTTTTAAACATTTACATTTTACTGGATTTCATTTAAGATTAACACCTGACTGAAAAGAATTAATATAAATATAATATAATATAAAATCTATAAATTTATAAAACAAAACTTGTCATCTTCAGTAGTCTAAAAAAAAGAAAAATGTTATAGTTTGAAGATATTCTCTTCACCAGATTACCAGTGGGATAACACTTTGTTGGATCGTTCGAAGTGACTTGTTGCAGAAAATACTATTTTACACTATTTTATCCACTATTGTATACAAAGCGAGCACTTGCTGATATTTATTGCGGGTCAACGATTATAATTATCTTGGTTAATCAAGAATTATTATTTATATGAATTATTAAAAATATATAGCAATAATTATTTTGAATGATAATTACATGGGATTATATTTTGAATATTGAGATCTCACCAAAAAAGATTGTTAATAGTAAAGTTATATACCTGGCGCCCTCGTTACCCCAACATAAGCCCTCTTCGAAAACCTCACGTCTTAATCTGTTAAATGAATAGAGAAGTTATTTTTATTTAAAACAGAGCAATAATTTTCATAATTGTGTCGGGTTGAGTTGAGCAAGTTGTTATAGGTTCTGTAATGTTTATTTTCCGATGCAGTGAACTTAACGAATGTTTCGTCTATGCTCTTTTTTCAATTTATTTAGTTCTGGAACCAATAGCGTTGACTTGAGTCGACTAGTTTATTTATTATATTCGTTTTCTTGTGGAATCGAATGCAGTTGAGAGTTTTCCAGTCACCGCTATTACACACGTGACATCCAATGTATTCATTTGGTTGGTATCTTCAGTTTCACCAACGAGGTCCCAGGATTTATCCATAGCTGTTACTCACGCCTTACCTTAGGGTGAAAATTTTTAATCTTAAAAACAAAATATTGTCTGCACCTTGTACATTAATCCATTGAGGTGAGTCCTATGTAATCATCGCAATTTCATCGTACACAAATTTCCCACTTTTTTATAATAATTAATTTTTTGAATTATTTTTAATTTTATAACGTTTACTGAAGTTACATCATCGATGTCTCATTTCTCGATTTTTAATCGTGTCTTCTTTCACGTGTTAATAATCATTTTCATGATGTGGTTGTTGCTATGGTATTGTTTTTTATTATTCGTTGGTTTTTAGTTCCATCTGTTCTATTTTAATTTTTTATGAATTTATTGTAAACGTTATTTCATTTTATGTAATTCCTTGTCCCCTATTTCCCAATGTTTCGCCTTTTTCGTCGCTTCTCCATTTGTTTCAAATTTAATCCTTACTGTTATTTACAATTTTTATTCCTTTTTGATATATTTTGAAATAATCAACATTTTTTTAAATTATTTTCTAATTTCGAGAGCCCATTTTTTCCAATTTTACTTAGATTTAGATTTTTGCATTTTCATATTCTGTAGTTCTTGCATTTTGCACAAATAAAATTAATTAATTAATTTTAATATGTGAATTTTCAAAATATTGATTTGTTTGCATTTTGAGCAATTTTTGTTTAAGTTTTCAATTTTTTTGATTTTTCATTTTTGATGTTCTTAGAGTTTTTTTTTACAATTTTGCAAACATATGTTAATTTCAACGTGCGAATTTTCAACAGCTTTCATTATTTTGCATTTTGAGAAATTTGAATATTTTTTTGGTATTTAAAACAAATTGTTTTTTCCAATTTTTACGACTTAGTTTTTGATTTTTTTAGTTCTACCATTTTGGAGTTTTTATACAATTTTTCACAAATATGTTAATTTTTTTGACATTTATAATTTCTTATAAAATTTTTGACAATTTCAACGAATTTTAATTTTATTCAATTTTGTATCATTTGTATCTTGTGATTTTTTTATTCGTTCAGATTTTCGATCTCGTTTCAATTTTTCTATTTGTGGCCCCGTTGCGTATTTTCGTTTTTTTTTTTGCTTAGTCGTATTTTTGATTTCTGTCCATTTTTATTCATCGTGTTCTTCATGGCAACGTAGTCCTATTGACAATAACTATTTTATTATCTGGGTGAAGTATATTTTACTTATTTTTCTTCACCGGTTTAAACTTAATTTTGTTCATTTTGCATATAAATTTAATTTGTATATATTTTTTTATTTTATTATTAATTTTAACGTCATTCAATTGTATTTTACATTATTATTTATCTTTACATTAATTAAAATTAACGATTGGAATGTTTCTAAATGTACAACATAGATTAATTAATTTATGCATCGTATATGAGACTTCCAAATGTTGAATGTATTAATTTAAGCGAAAGAATTAATACAAAAAAACATTACGTAAAACGTTTTTTAAATTGCAATTGGCAAGTTTTTTGCCCTTAGTTTTTATCGCATTGTTCTGGTGCGATAAAAACGCGCTGTCAGACAGGTCGTAATTCGGAAGCACATGCTGGTATTTACAATGCCTGATCGGCCTATACTGTTGAAAAAAATCGTACAAGTAAATTCCAATTGGATTTAAATTACCGATACGAAGCACCCGATCAAGTCAACCACCGCGTTTTATCATCGCCCACAGCTCAACAACTTATCTGTACGAAAACAATTCGTGACGTAACGCATCGCACTTGTCGAGGTACACACCCCCTTTTTTCCTCGCCAATATTTCGAACGTATTTTACCTGCAGATCCTTGTTTCCGTTGTCCTTATGCGTAGCGGCACGTATCACACCGGACCTCCACCCCCACTCACTGATTTTTCCCAATTTCAACTTGGAAAATCCACTCACTGACAGAAAACGTTTGCCGACGATTTCCTCGCGATTCTTATACGCCATCGTCGCACTGCTAGCACATCTCGCCCAACTGACCAGCGACAACACCAAAACTGATAACTAAACTATTTTCACGAAATAATAGCGCGCAGACACTACGCTTATAAAGATTTTCAATCTCGTTGTGGCGGACCAGCGAGGCCAGCCTGAAAGACCTTTCGCTCGGACTCGAACACAGTCGTGCCTCCTCGCCGATTGTAAACACCACAACACGAGGTTAAACCTCCTTCTGATGCACGAAATCCCGGTGCGACGCCCTAATTCGACCGACGCCCGCGAAAGCGCCACCGTGCAGGTGCGCGCCCGCCGCCATCTCCGCACGATTGACTGAACTACGAGGTGAAGAGTGCGTTCGGATATGCGATGCGTCTAACGAAAATCTTATCAGTGCAATCGCATAATAAATTTCGTGTTTATAAACATTAAATTATTTCCAATGTAGTTAATTAACGGTCCAAACGGGAAATTTGAAATAAGTGCGCGTTTTCGGCCGCCGCCGCTCCACTGACATTTAACGCCAGTGGGGGTAAACAAAACATGGCTGATATGTCAAACGGTGCTAGAAGTCGGTGGTTTGAAAGTAAACAATTTTGACGAAACGAGAAGAGTTGTAAAATAAGTGGTGATACGTAATATTAAGTGAGCTCAAAATGATTTCGTCGATCATATCTAGGCTAGTTATGTAAGTTATTATTTACGTTTTCTTTGTTAATTGTTGTGTACACACACAAAGCAGCGTTTCGATCTGTACGATTCGGTGATTTGTCTGTGAAAATCGCAATTTGAATCGACGGCACGTTTGACGGTAATGCTGGTTTTGACGTGCGTTTTAATTTTTTTATCGATTTTTTTCCGCGATGAAATCTAACCTGTTGGTTTTTCTGCGCGACAACAAATTTGTTGTTTGCGCTTTCGATGCCGGGTGATTGGGACATCGTTTTTGGTTTACGGCGAAACGACAATTGATTGTCCATAAATGGAACGATTTGAGATCGGTCACCTTGAGCCAAGCGACCCGATTGCACCGGTTTGGAAACTATGATTTTAGGTGTAGGACGTTGCACAATCTTTTTTTATGTCGTTCTTTATGTTTCGATTCGGGTGATATAACGATAACATAGACGCAAATATCGTTTCTTGTTGTTGCATTGATAAGAGACTTTGAATTGTAGAATCTGGCGTTTGATTTTTCGTATTGTGGGGCGATAACCCAACGAACCTTTTTAAGTTTCAAGGCTGCATTGTCCAAACGCTACCCTATTTCTGACATCCAGACGTACACGTTACAAATATAGATTCCGCATGTTGTATTGTCGGCCATCTATTAAAAGACGGGTATTTGCATTAGATTTTAATTAGGTTCGTACTGCCAGTTCATAAATCTGAATCATATCAACACAATATTTCAAACAACGATTGTAGGAAGATATCATTAAGATAATAATTTATCGCTCTACTGTTTTAGATAACGAAAAATAATAATAATAAATATTAATTAAATAACTGCGCCAATTCAAAGCTATGATAAATATTCTTTTAAAAAATTAAATTAATAATCTGTTGTATAAAGTGTACATTTAATACATTTCACTGAAACCATCGACACTTTCGATTACATCCGCATTCATTATCGCGATCTATCAATGCCATTCATTGCACATAACGATGTCCGAAACCCATCGCCGTAAATTAATCGGCATTAAGCAATTTAAAAAGTTTTTTTTCCGTGCGTGTTTCGTAATAATTGTGTGCGAACGGTACGTGGTACGTGTTGCAGATCGGTGGGTTTCCTGTATTTCGGCGTTTCTAAAACCTTGGGTGCGTTCGCGGCTTTGTTCGTCGTCGTTGTGCGGGGGCATCCGTTTTTTGATCGTTCCAACAGACTAATATTTCAGTGCGGTGTCATGTCGGCTGGCCCACGTCTGTTTGGCACGAGTGCCGCGGGTCGGTGTAAATGCGACGTACTTCTGCGGGCTTAGATAAGACCGAGTTCTGTGGGTGATATTGCCCATTATCGGACGATGCATAATTTATCGAGTGTCCCGTTTCAATGGGATAATTGGCGTTTGAAATTGTCGCGGAGACAATGCACGTTGGCGCATTAAAAGCGACAATAAAAAAAAATGATATAAATTGAACCTTGGACTAAGTTTCACAATCTTCTCACTTTTTGAAATGTTTGCACTTCTTAACTTTTTTGCAACTGTTAGGAGGTCGAAAATTTTCGAACGGAGCATATTATGTAAATACATCGATGATTGGGAGCGATGCATAAACCTGCATGTTAATTGTACGAAGAGCAAGATGCACAATATATCTCGAATACTAGAAAACGCCCGGCGACCAAAACTACTGCACCCTTAATAAGTGGCACCTATTAATATAATTGCTTTCCCTCTCACACAGCCCAAGGCAAGTCAAGTATAAGTTTACGTTACCAAACTCCTCTCCTCGGACGATGCTCGCGGACCGACAGATGATGCTCTCACATGGGCGTGCATTCGGGTAACCAAATAATACGGCAAGCAACATGAAAGACAAACAGTAATTAGTGATTATGAATACCGACCTTAATTAGTATTAACATACCGGGTGCTCCAGCACCCTTGCTTCAGCACTCTTCGGATCGTGCCTACACCTTCTTTATCCGTCTCTCCATTGCTCCTCCAATGGTGATCTTCGTGTACACCTAACGTCTATTCGTAGCGTCAAACAGAATAGTTATTAGACATAGTCAAACAGATAGTCAAGTCACGTACGATGCACTTGCGTGCCCGCGCCCATTATCTGACCAGAACAGATACAATGGACCACTGAGCAGCGCCCAGGTCAAGCGATCACGCCGTTACCTGCGTGCTGCAGTATCGCTAGATTGGTTGCATTTGCATGCCTGCGTACACAAGCTGCCAAGCAAACAGCTCGCGTACCAACAATTCAACTGATTGTGTCAATGTGCCGCCAGTGTGCTCCCGCCGCGCACCACTGACAGGAATGCATCTACCTCCACATTCCATGACACAGGTATATAGCTAGCTATTTCGGTAACCTTCACACCGGGAACCCAGTTGCATCTAGCAACAACAACAACAGCCGCAACAACGGCAACAACAACAGCAACACAGCATCAACAGCAACATAGCATCAACAGCAACACATCATCAACAGCGACACCACTGCATTCGGACTGCACAGCTCGACTGGCAATCGCTCGCTCACCTGTAACGTACTCAAAGCAGTTGTCATTAATACATCTCAATAACCACCCAATAATACTGTCATTGTTCACACCAATGACCATAATACAAATATCACAACTACGCAACTACGGCGACAACACTCGCCGTACGCCCGCACGCCATTGTGAGAGCAGGACTGGTAATGTTCGCGGTACGATGACGAATGTGTCCTTCCCGTAAACAACCCCACCGCTAGGGCTGGTGTGGTATGGGGAAAGCAATAAACCTCTACGACGTTTTCATAAATACACTCATCCCTATTATAAGTAAATGCGCGTAAAATATATAATCTTTGATATAGAATAATGCACCTAAATGTCTTAAATAAAACACAACCGTAACACAACTTTGTCATTTTTGAGTTTCGAACAGTGAAATTTTACGAAATTTCTTTGAATTTTAAACATTTTTGCAAAAACTGACGATAATGCAAATGCCAGCAAAATTAAATATGCCAAAAGTTTTATAAAGTTTGTAATTTGTTTAACATTTCGAAGAACGATTTATAGTTTAACACATATTTTATCACATTTTAAAAAATATATTTTTATTCGAACTTTGCTAAAAGAAACATCAAAATTTTTAAATTTGTGTAAAAGTTCTAAATTTATTAAAATTTAAAAAATGGGCAAAAAGAAGTATATCTCTCATCGGTTTATAACGTTCTACGCCGTCTTCCGATTCCCAACCTCCACTGTTCTCCATCGATCCATAGGTTATCTGGTACGCCTATTTCCTTCATCTCGTTGTCCACTCCCTCTCTCTAACTAGTTCTCGGTCTCCCTCTTCTTCTTCTTCCTACGGGTGTCCATTCCAGTATTTGCTTAGGTAACCTACTATGTTCCATCCTTTGTACGTGTCCGTACCATATCAGCTGTTTAGTTCTGACAGCATCCAGTATTGTATGAGTTGTTGTCATAATTTCCCTAATTCTAGTATTTGGTATTTTCTCTATTCGCGATATTCCGGCCGATCTTCGCCAGTAATCCATTTCCGTAGTTAGTAGCATTTTTTCTGTAGTTTTTTTTATTTGCCATACTTCACTTCCGTATGTCATTATGCCTTTTAATATAGTATTGTATATGCGTCGTTTGTTTTCTTTTGATATATTCTGATCCCATAGTATTCCATTCAACTTGAATGTTTTTCTCCCTAATTGCTTTCTCCAACGTTCCATCCTGTGTTATTTTTTGTCCCAGATACTTACACTCTTTACAGTGTTTTATTTGGTCCCCGTTGTCTAATACAATGTCTTCTTGTTTTCCGCCAATACACATACATTCAGTTTTTTCGATATTTTCTTCTAAGCCCCATTTTTCGTATTCTTCAATGAGTTTGCGTGTCATTTAATTGATGTATTCATGGCCTTGGGCTAGTACAATCTGGTCATCAGCTAAACACATTGTATTGTTTTATTATTATTAAGGGGGATTCCCATTCCGTTACCCTTTTTCTTCCATACTTTAAGCGCTTGTACTATATAGATTTTATATATATTCGGGGAATTGCCAGTTACCTCCATCGGGTGCGTCCCCATGGGAATTGGGGAACGCTCGTCAGGTATGCAATCCAGCATATCTGAAGGATAGTGGGGAAATAAAATACCCACCGTGAAACAAAAACTGGACTAGTCCTCCAGGTTGGGGGTTGAGGCATCGGGCTAACTCCTCGATACTCGTAAAAAACACAAAATGTTAAAAAACCTAACCAAAGCCTCGGAGTAGATCGGATGAAAAGGCGACGAATTAAGCAAAGGAAACGGACAGTGACTTATGGTGCATGGAACGATCAAAGTCTCTGCGAAAAATAAATGAAATAACTTCGGAATTGGAAAATGGCGTAGCAGTGGTCACAGAAACAAAGAAGAAGGGAGTAGGATCAGAAAATCTAGGACATTACGACCACTTCTACAACGGAGTATCTAAGGATCAAAGAGCTCAACAATTGGTGTCCGTACTAATTCGAAAAACATTAAGAAAGTACATAGTCACGTGGGAAGCTGTAAATCCACGTATTATTAAGATGAACCTTAAAATTCACGGCCAAAGAGTAACAATCCTGGGGATATACGGAGTAAACGATGAAGCAACAGTAAATATAAAGGACGACTTCTTTGAACAGTTAAACGACGAAATCATAAAGATAGGAAATATGAGAGAAGTAATCGTACTGGGAGACTTGAATTCTAGGACAGGAAAAAGAAACAACGATAAAGTAGTGGACAAATATGGAGAAGATACGGAAAATGACAATGGAACACGACTAAATGCGAGTTGTGAACAGAACAACTTAAAAATATTTAATGGATTTTACAAACATCACGACATTCACAAGTACACGTGGACACAAACAACTCGAAACCTGAAGTCAACAATTGACTATACCATTGTCAAACAGAATACAAAATTGAAAATACTAGACGTCAAAACATGCAGAGGACCATCATGTGGCAGTGACCACTACTTACTTAGAGCAAAATAAAAGTATAAAGCAAATACGATATAATTTGGATAGTCTAGAACACGAAAGTGTGAGGAGACTATATCAAACACGACTAGACGAAAAGCTGAAAATAGATGACTTTAAGGATACGGAAATGCACTATAAATATACAAAAGAACAAATACATGCAGCGGCAAAGGAAGCCCTAGGGGAGTATGAGGAAAACCAGCAGACGGAAGACGGAAACCATATTGGTGGGATGAAGAAATTGAAATCCAGATAGTAAACAAACGAAAAACATACCAGAAGTATTTAACAACTAAGAAAGAAGATGATAAAGCAAAGTACAAGGAAGCACAAAAGATAGTTAGGAAGAGTATCACACAAAAGAAAAAGAATCATGGGAAAGAAAGTGTAATCAAATTAACACATATTTGGGAGGCAGAAGATGCACGGAAAGTTGGAAAGTAATTAACGGTTTACGTAAAGAAAACAAGACAGGCCTGATATCGCTGATAACGACTGAAAAATGGGAAAGCAGGTCTCTAAAAAATAGGAAAGCTCCAGGACCGGGAAATATCCCGGCCGAACTATTAAAATGCAGAACAGATAAACTATTCACAAATAACAAAACTATGCCAAAATTGTTTAAATGGAGAGGAAACTCCTGGCGAATGGAAAGAATCGATAATATCAACGATCTATAAAAAGGGAGACAGAAACAATTGCGATAATTATAGAGGGATATCGGTCATAAGCAGGACATACGGAAAAATCTTGAAAAGTAAGATCGAACAGGAGTATACGGACCTGGAGGCGGAAGAACAGGCAGGATTTAGAGCAGGGAGATCTACAGTAGACCATCTATGCTGCTTAACCCAAATTATAAAGAAAAAAAGTGCAAGAAACCAGGAAATACACTTAGCATACGTCGATCTAAAAAAGATAATATCCCACTCACTAAACTATGGGCAGCATTAGAGCAAACAAATATTAAAAATGGGCTTATCCAAGCAGTTAAAAGATTATACAAAGACAACGCATCAAAAATAAAAATAAAACATAAAATATCTAAGGGATTTACACCAACGAAAGGTTTAAAACAGGGATGCTGCATATCTCCTACCCTCCTTCAAAAAAAAAGAAGTATAAAAGTCGATATTTTTGCAATCATAGTTATTAATTATAGTAAACTATAGCACTCTAATTGTAAATTTTAACTTTTTGTCATGTTTCGGTTTGACATATTTTAAATTTTAATAAATTTTGAACTTTTACACAAATTTAAACATTTTGAAATTGTACACAAATTTGTTAATCCACTTTTACTTGAAATGTTTTACATTTTTAATAATTTATATAGGTTTTTTAATTTTTTGCATATTTAGTTTTAAGTTTTTTGACATTGAGTATTTTATGAGTTTATGCTTCCAATTTCGTAATTTCAATATTCTTTTTTAGTTTGACAATTTTTTTGAATTTTCAAAATTAAAAAAAAATTAATTTTCACAATTTTGTATTTATAAAAATTTTATTTTTATATATTTTTTGCATTTAATGTTGATACTTTCATGCCCGGTTTCACAAACGTTAATCGGTCGTTAACAGCTTGTTAACGAATCTTCAAAAGTTTGACGATTCGTTATTTTTAATCAATCGTCAAATATTTGATAATTGATTACCTTGACGAACCGTTAAAAGCAAAATTACCATTGTTTTGGATTTCACAAACAATAACGAGTCGTTAAAGGCTTATTAACTAATTCACCATTTGACAATCGTTTGTGAAACCGGGCATCAAAGTTTCAAATTTTTTGAATTTTAACCAGTTTTTGCATTTTTTGAATTTTTGTCAATTTTTCTTTGATTTTAAACAATTTAGCCATTTCCTGACGTTTAATTTTCATGTTTTCTTTTTCTCATTTTTTCGTGATGTTGGCAATTTATTTAAATTTTAAACAGATTTTGACATTTTTGTCAATTTGATATATTGAGTCAGATTCCCCACAATTTTTAATTGTGATTTTTAACCATTTTGTATTTTTTTCATTTCTGGTATTGGCGGTTACATCAATTTCGCATTTTCAAATTTTCACGTATCACAGTTTTAACATTTTGTGCCCTTTTGCACTATAATTGCAAAAATAATTGTGTGTTTGCGAATGTAATAGGTAATGGCGGGCAGTTTCGTCCTTCTGGACTTATCAGACCACCAAAGGTACATTCACTGAAGGTGGATGTAATTAAAGACGTTCTTTGAATTTTTTTATGAATTTTAGATAATTTTTCACTATTTTGACATTTTCAATGTTGCCTTTTTTCATATCTCGACATTTTGCATTTAAAACAATTTTGATGACCTCGTTCAATATTTTCAATTTTTATTATTTGAGATTACGGACAATTTTGGTATTTTTACCAGTTATTAAGTATTGTAATTTTTGAACGCTAGACAATTTTGATATTTTATAATTTTACAAAAATTTTAACATTTTGTAAATTTTCAGCAAGTTTGGCCTTTTTAAATTTAATGTTGGCAGTTATTGACCTTTTTGTGATTACACAAGTTTGTTTTTCAAATTTTGACTATTTTTGTAATCAATTACACAAATTTCTGAAGTTTGATGTTTTCAATTTTTTCATAATTTTGACATATTTACATATTTTGTAATTTGTGCATTTTAATTAAATTTGTCGTTGAATATTTAACAAAATGCACAGGTTTCAGTT
The DNA here is from genome assembly GCA_959613385.1 of Geotrupes spiniger. NCBI lineage: Eukaryota > Metazoa > Arthropoda > Insecta > Coleoptera > Geotrupidae > Geotrupes > Geotrupes spiniger. The sequence goes on from OY390737.1 coordinate 14,827,351, forward strand.
GTTTTTGGAAATTTCTAATGTTTGTCTGTCATTCTATCATTCTGGTCAGTTGTGTCTTTTGGTGCACTTTTGACCATTTTGGTAGTTTTTTGTCAAACTTTACATTTTGAATTTTGTAACAATTTCAAGTGTTTTTGCAATTTAATAAAGTCTTGAAATATTTTTTTATTTTACAGTTTTACACAGATTTATCAATTTTGACTTTTGAGATTGACTGATGATTTTGTTTTTTTTTTAAGTTTTTCCGCAATGTTCATAATTTTCAAACACGTGGAATTTTGACATTTATCACAATTTTGATCTTATGAAAGTTCTAAGAAACATAAATAATTTTGTCAACTTGAAATTTTTTTCGACTTTTTTGACTGAGAAATTTTTCACAATTTTATCTTTTTTTGCATAATAATTCGCATCAATTTGTCAACTGCAGTTGCTACCACTGATACCAAAAATTACAATCTTCATGAAATATTTTTGTAAAATTTCTATATTTTCCACACAGAATCGTAATTCAAGTAAATTAAATTTATTTACGATTCCTATGCGTTTCTATTAATAGAGTCACATTCGTTTTCCATTTCCATAAATATTTATGCACGCCAATGCGCGTGTAGTAAACAATACGTTTCTGCTTCGGTTCCGCTTCATTACAGACGCAGTAAAATCATCACAAATTATCACCGCGGCGACGCGCCAGCCGTCAAAATTCACTTACTGTAACGTAAACGTACACCGGAGGCTATTTATTTTTAACGCATTGTCGCCCGACGCCGGAACGATCCGGATCAAAAACGCGTTAACATGGCACGTCCGTCCGACGAATCTTTCTCTGTCGCCCCAACGATTTAAATGATTTTCGTTTGTGGTTTTCGCCTTTTGGCCCGATCGCCTTCTAAAAATACACCCGAAACAGCTGCCTTGATTTTTAAACCGCTTGGCGAGCGTCCCTTTAGTCGTCGCCATACCTTGGCTTAATATAGCGACCCGTTTTCCGAAGCTCGAATTAAGTGCCTTTTTGGTTTTATAGCTTTGCGACGAAATGTCGCGTAGACGGAATCCGCAAATTCGCATCACCATATATTGGAACGGACAGACCATCGTGCTTTATATACCCTGATGCATTCAAGGTAATTTATTTGTTTTGATAATCGACGCTGTGTGGCGCTGCGTACATGTGACGTAAACTTTGCTGTACGTCATCACCTTTGTCAATATGGAATCCCCAACTTTCTGGATCACCATTTTCACTTTGTTTGCTTTGAGATTATTTGTAATTTTCGTATATATCTCCGAGTAGAACGTGATCGCAACTGTACAATTGCTAGCTGATTTTTTTTCGAATTTTTAATGTCTTCGCCACAGCCGCTAGAGCGTTATGTTTAACGTAGTTGGCATATTTTTCAAAAATTCATATAAATTGATTATATCGCGGGTCGCGTTTGCTATTACTGGGCTATTAATTTAGTGGCAACAACGCATTGCCTAAGAGAATCTCCTTCATAGTTTTGAAGTTTTGGAGTAACTTTAAGCATGTGTATTTGCAACAACGTATTTCTGTGCAGTTCGAATTCACGTAACTCAGACGCATGTTGTTGAATTTGCTAAGAATTTACGGAAACAGCCACACAAGTGTAGCGGAAGCAGCAAAAAACGACTGATCGTCAAGTATTGTTGGCAAATTTGACTTGCAAATACACATGCAAATTACGCATTGTAATATCTGGTGAGAAATTATTGTATCAAAACCCAACACAATCCATCCAAACCCAAACAAAAGGTTTGGACTGAATTGAATTTTGATTTAATTACATTGCATTGAGTTTTTGTTGGGTTGCGTTGAACTGAATTTAAATTTGTTTTCAGAAAAATGATTTTTGTTGGACTAATTAGAATTCAGTTGGGTTGAACATAATCTGGGCTGCGCTTGAATTGAATCAAATTGAATTGGCTTTGGACTGAATTCGATTGAGTTTCGTTCGTCTGTAAAATGTTAAAATTTCAAAACGTTTCAAAAAATTTCCAAATTTTGCTAAACGTCAACAATTACAAATTGGTGACTAATTTTACGCGTAAAAAAAAATTAATAATACAATTGAACTAATCGTCGATAACTCTAAAATTGTCCAAAGAACAAACAAAAAGCCCACCCCATGTGATTTTTTTGCAAATGTTGATGAATGCAATGCAAAAATTATAAATTTGCAAAAAATCGCAACAAATAAAACGATTCGAAAATAGCTATGAAAAACGCTAAATATTGTCTAAACATTTAAACATGTCTAAAATGTTAAAATTTGTTAAAAATGAGAAAAGTATTTTTTTATGTAGAAATTGTCCAGTGGCTCAAACGTCAAAGAACAAACAAAAACCCAACCAATGCAAATTTGGCGGACTGTAAAAAATATTCCTTATCTTGAAAAATTTGAAAGTGACAACATTCAACAAATTCAGAACAAAAGTTGAAAAAATTGCCGAAAACTCCAAAAAATCATAATTGCAACATTAAAATATCAAAATTGTCAATAACGCAAAATTGCCCAAAAAAATATGTCAAAATTCTATGCTGTGCAAAAGAATCATCTTCACAATTGTAAATATGGCAAAACTTGTCAAAAATGCTGAAAAAATATTTAAAATGCAAAAAAATATTGTGCTACATAGAAATGGAAAATTTGTAAAAAATCAAAATTTCGAATTGAAGAAAACTCAAACAAAGAAAATTCTCGCTATTGGCAAAATTATGAACATTTGGAATACTATCTAAAATATCATTTCGGAATGTCATAATTGCAAAACTGGAGAAAGAATCTACAAATTTTCCAAAATTTTTCGAATTCAACATTTTTTTTTATATTATCAAATCAATTTTCTAATATTTTCAAATTTTATAATTTTTTTCATTTTACGACAATGAGAAATGTAATATTAAATTTGAAAAAATTGTGACATTTTTTTTTAAATTTGAAAGAAGTAAAAATTGAAAAAATGGAAACTGCAAGCAAAACGAATACTGTCTACTAAAAAGATAATTTTCATAATGCCGAGACTGTTTTTTTTTTTTTAAGAAATAGCTACATGGACAACCAGTTTAAACATTGGAAGACTGTCTAAAACAGAAAATTGTAGAACTGGCCAAAATTATCAAACAGCAAAACATAATCTTCACTAATCTAAATAAAAGCATAAATGGAAAAAAGTCAATTGGATTAATTTATTAATTAACTACCCCCAGAAGAATAAACACAGAGATGGACCAAACTTGCGACCACGTGCAGAATTTCTTGTTTCTTCGCCTAAACCAGGCAACTTAAACAGCAACGATTGTATTACTACTATTGTTTTATATTTGGTTGTGGTTATGCGAAAAATAGTTGATTTAAAGTGGGCACCTGGTATAAAAGACTAATGAGCCACATATGAAGAGTAAAAAAATAATTTTAATAGGACTATCAATACTGTTAAGGGAAAACAGCAAAAAGGGCACGTTAACGCCATCTAGACATGTCTCATAGCGTCACGCGTTAATTTATCACTGGTAAGGGGTGTGTGTTAATTATGAGCAGAGTTTCGATTAAAATGCATTAATTAAATAATTAAACACAACTGGGGCAAGATCTATTATATTATTACATACATTTTAAATAATTTTTATTTCATTGCACATATCTGGGATACAGTCTCGATTTATGTTAATGTATTATCAATATCAGCTTATAAATTGTGCCAGAAAATATTAATTATATTGTTTTCTATTTATATTTAAATGTCGTTTCGCCAATAAAAATACACAACCTGTTCATGACAATGACTTACATCAGAGGTCACCATTAATAAATATTATGACAATTGTAAGGTTTCAAATAGCACGATTTATAGCAACCTCATTGTCGATTGTTTTATTTAACGCTTCCAATTGTGCGGTCTGTCTCCATTGTATTTTTAACGATTGGCAGGTTCATTGTTTCGAGCTTAAATTAGCCCCGTCGGAGATTTTCATCAAACTGAGATTCGATTGCGCGCCCGCAGTTATGGTCGTAGTCGCCGTGCACCGTCGCCGTCGCGGTTTCCCCGTACGCATCCATCGGATCGTTGCGAAGTTTTGCTCTTATTTGTGGGGTATTTTGGTACGCGAGTACGGCCTCCGGCATTTCAGCAGCCAGACGCCGTTGAACTCCGCCAACGTTGTCATAGTCAACTATCAGCGAAACACGGAGATGGTCACCGAGAGCAGATATCTCTTGGATTTCGACTTCGGCGCCGTCTTCAAGTCGGTCGTCGAACGCGTCGCTCCGTCGCTCGGACGGCTCGGGCTCCTCTCGCTCGCCTTCTGCGTCGTGTGGCACAAAACGCTCACTTACCTGTTTTTCTATCCTCTTTTCAGATTGCTTTTCGGGACTCTTTACCCCGCTTATGCGTCATATAAGGCTGTGAAAACGAAAAATGTCAGGGAATACGTAAGTAGAAAGTTTTATATGCACGTCCTTTTTTGTTGTTGTGTTAATCCACGTGGATGTGTTTCAATAGATGACTGTTATTTGTGCCATTAAACCATCGAGTTTAAAATATCACCACATTGTTTTTTTTTTGTAATGAAGATATGTGGTTCATATAATTCAATTGGGGGATTGAAATTGAGAGTCGTTACACTGTGTTTTATAATTATTTATTATTATATTTAATGACAGTCATTAATTTGAAATGAATCTTTATTTTTTAATACCTAATATTTATTTACCAATACGATGACGATGATCTTCTATAAATCCTCATGATACACCAACCCCTTTTCTCTTCCCCTTTTCCATTTAACAAAGTGATGTGATCAAGATCAAATTCTATTCTCTAAACCTAAAGTAACTGAAAATTCCAGTCACTCGGCGCGGAGATTTGAACCATTGGCCCTTGGATTACCAGTCGGGTATCTAAACCACAAGACTATTAAACTCATTTAACAATCTATTGAAATAATTCATCCACTATCATCATATCCCTACTCTTTAATTGTATCCTATATTGCGGGATAAATTAAATAGTTTCAACAGCACCAAGAACAAAAAAGATTTAGTTTCGTTAATAAACGAACGGCAAAAGATTGCAAGAACCTATTAATTATCGAACTAAATGTATTTACACATCGTGATAAATCTTTTTCGGGCGTTCATAAAAAATGCGTAAGCTATAATGAATTTAACGAGGCGAACGTGTCTGGAATTCTCGGCCGGCTTTAAATACACGAAACTAAACCGTGCACCATGTCATCCAGTGTTGCATCCACTATAATTAGACGCCTCCGATATTTCATGTGCGGTCGTTCTCTTCCCGTTCGCATCGTTTAGATTTCGATGTTTCTTTTCCAGGTCAAATGGATGATGTACTGGATCGTGTTCGCGCTGTTCACGTGTGCCGAGACGTTCACTGACGTTTTTCTCAGTTGGTTTGTATTAGTTGTGAGATTGGGCGCTTGGCGCTGTTGTTCGTTTTCGGTGCATGAAAATTGTGGCGAGCGTGTTTTGCGCCTATCGATTTATTCATGAATTTGTGCATCAAGGACGGGTAATTGGTGAGTTAACACACAAATTATCGTCAATCAATTTGTGACGGCGTCGAGTGTTGTGAACTTGAAGATGAAATTGTTGGAAATTAATGAAAATTTATTGCTGACGGGTCAAAAAATTATAAGAAGGGTCAAATTGGCGAAGTTACCAACATCGGCAAAAATGCCAATGTAAAAATAATTGTAAAGATTTGAAAAATTGCAAGCAAAGAAAAATATTAAATATTATTAAAAAAAAACTACCTTTATTGGCATTCTTTACATTTCATCTATTTCACTGTTTAGAGTTTCATGTGCCTGTCCCTTTCCCTTACGTCCCCCTGTGTCTCTACTCCTTTTCTCTTTTCTCTTCCCTCAATTATGTTTTTTTCTTTATTTCCTTAATTATCTCCAATCTACCTCCTGTCTGATCCAGTTTCTTCCCTTTATTCTTCTCCTCATTACTCCATTCTATCTAACACAATCCTCTATACAATGCTTCCACTCATCTGCACCCCGTCGCAGAACTCACAGCTTCTATACTCCTCACCCATCTAATATTTGTTACTTCTCGCCTCACTTCCGCAGTTGAATCTCGCTATCACTCTTTCCTCCATCACCGATCTCCCTCCTTTCAGATATTCCGGTCTACCCCCATATGTGCAAATTTCTTTATATATCTTATTATACCTTGCCTCCATAATTTTCCCTTCTCTTCCTTGGGCTTCTACCTGTTTCCATCTTTCCAAGATTTCTCTCTCCATCTCCTTCCCTTCTCCCCTTAACCTTAGTGCTTCCTGCCACGCTATCCCTGCCATTTCGTAAAGGTTCTTCCTGTACACCGCTCATTTTCTCTCGTCACCATCTCCCTTAACGCAATCTTCCCCAATCTCTTCTCCCCTCCATCCACTTCCCCAGCTCATATCTAACTACCCTGCTAGCCTCTATTGTCATATTTTCCTGTCCTGTCTCCTGCAATACCACGTACTCTGGTGTCGATCTCTTTATATGTAATGCATTTTTCTACGTTTATTTCCATCTTCCTTTTCTCTAGATATTTCCCCAACCTTTTTCCTGCTCGCTTTAATCCTTCCTCCGTCTCTGGCAATACTGCTCATCAACGAATGCTAACGTCCATATCCTCTTTCTCCCTATCCTAATACCCCCTTCTTGTCCTCTCCTTAATACCTCTTCCATCTCCGATGTATATATATTGTTTAATTTCGGGCTTTTCCGTTCTGATATTCCCACTCTTTCTATCGTCTTCCCCAATATCTCCCTATCCACCCTGTCTTAGGTCCTTGTCCTTTCTCTCTCTGCTAAGTAGTTGAGTATATATATATTATCCCTTGTTCCCCTGACCTTCCTAAACCCCGCCTGTCCTTCTGGTAACATTCCTATTCTCTATACTTGTCAAGTCTTTCTGCCATCATCCCCACGTCTATCTTATATACCTCATCCATTAGCGTTATCCCCCTATAATTCTTCACCTCTTCCTTGTTTCCTCTTTTCCATGTTTGAACCACCACCCCCTTTTTCCAACCTTCTGGTACCTCTCTTGCTATCCATCCATCCATACCTCATTTATCCCTCTCAGGAGACTCCTCGACGCCTCTTCTGGCGCATATATCCATCCGTTGCTATCTACTCCATCTTCTCCTGCTGCATTCCCCTTCTTTAGCTTATTCCTACCTTTCATTATTTCTTCCCATGCAAATTCTTCTCTTTCGATGTCCCTCTGTCCTATAGAGATAGGATGGGAAACGAGAAAAATAGTGTCCATTTTTCTCGTTTTCCACCCCCCTTTATACCTCCTAGCATGTAATGTAATGCCTTTTCCATTCCATTAATTCTATCGACTGCCCCATCGAAAATTATTTTATTGATTATTCATATTATCAAAAATGACGAAAGAAAAAACTTAAATCTAAAAAATATTTATTATTAAAAAATGTCAAAGAAAAAATATAAAACATTCATAAAATTCATCTAAAAATACTCCACTTTAATCATTAAAATTGAAATTCTATTACGAAAGATTATTCACTAAAAAAATTCTCGTGAATTCATGTTTCTTGAGGTTGGCAGCGTATTTTACGAATTTCTAAGTGCCAACGTAGAAATTCAGAAAATTAAATGTCAAGTGTTAATTTAATTAATCCAAATTGTAGGTATAAAGGAGCTTAATACTTTGACGTCTTGCGACGTATAGCATGATATAAAAACTTATTTAAATTTATCCATTAATCAGCTAAAACAATTTAAAAAATCCGATAAATTAAGGTTCATTTGAGGATTTTTGGTGTATCAGTGTTGGCAACGCTCGATTTCGTGTATCTGACATATAACCTTAAAAGTCACATATTTTGAGTTTTAATGACATAGAAAATTCTTGAATAAATCGATCGGTGTAAACGCATAGATTAATTTACGTCATTTTTCATGTATAAATTGACACGTAAAATGCTTCACGCCACTAAATTTGAAACATCTAGTAACTTTTCTCTTTTAAGTTTCTTAAAATCGTGTTGTGATTGTAAGAAATGCTGCGTAGAATAATATTGACGTTCAAATGTGACGATTTAATAACATTGTTGCTTAAAGCTTAAAAAATACTTTTTTCGGTACAGCTTCAACGTGTGATTTAGTGATCTTATTAATTGTAATTTTTAGGTTCCCATTTTATTATGAAATCAAAATTATACTGGTTATATGGCTGCTGTCGCCGGCCACGAAAGGTTCAAGTATCTTATACAGAAAATTCGTACATCCGATGTTGAGTAGCCGAGAGCAAGTAAGTTAGCCGTTTGAATTCTCGATCGTGCACTAAACAATTTTCGTAGGAAATAGACGAGTACATCTCGAAGGCGAAAGAGCAGAGTTACAAGCAGGTCCTGGACTTGGGGTCCAAGGGCATGAACGCCCTGATGCAAACGGCCATAAAGGTTAGTTGAGCTTCGGCGGCAAGGCTTTTCGTCGTCTTTAATACTCTTAACGTCGCACTTATGTTTAACTTTTATTTAACAAGCTTGTTTTGGTTTTCCCGTCACTCGAGCAGAACCTTAATCCCGCGTCCCTTGCATCATCACTGTCCGATTCTTCGTTGTCGAGCAGGCAACGTGACGAACCTGACGGCGTTAAGAGGTCTCAATCGGCCGACCATGTCGGCGAAGATTCGCTAACCGACGACGACGAGGACATGGATTATTACGAGAACACGGCCCCCGAAGTCAAACCATCCAAGCCCGCTAAGAATAAGGCCAAAGGTAGCGCTGGCACGAGAAAGAGCACAAGAAAAACTGCTAAGGTTATCGACCACTATGAGTTTAGCGACTGAACGCACACTAGTTGCATTTTTTATATTTTTAGCGTTTTTTTAAAGAAAATTTAATGTTACCCTTTAATTTATTAAATTTTTTATCGTTTGTGATTTTCTAGTTTAAGTTATTATTAAAGCGCGTTTGTTTAATTTCGTCGAATTATAGTTCAATGTTTTCTACAAACACCGAAAATTGATTTATTATATTTTTTTTATTGAAATAGCCGATCGACGATCAAGACTCGGTAATTTAAACGCAAACCCTACGTCCAATGTGCCAATTTGCATACGTTCTAGACTGATAAGCAACTGTTATTTCGAGCTCATGTATTTTATTGTTTAATATATTTTATAACTGATTTAGTTTTTTTTTTTTTTACTCCTGCTTGTTCACGTTTCTTCTCTTCAGTCTGCGCATCTAATTACCAACACTGAAAGCACACATACATAGTGGCGGAATTATAACGCTTAATGACTTATAGCTCCGCTGCTGGCAGGGAATCCCAAAGGCTCTCAACCGACTCAAACCACCTAATTGGCTTATATTAATAAACTGACATCATTAAAACCGTATCACTAAAATTAACACAGGTGTCCACTTGGTGCATGATGTGTAAGTTATTTTTGTTTCGTTCCATCGACCGGAAAATCCACTAGGTGTACAAGATGGCTTTTTTGTAGGGCGGCGGCGGTCTGGTGAACCAAATCAGGAAGAGCTACAGCCTGAGCGACCTGACCGAGCAGGGACGTGAGCGCGAGTACGAGGGTAGTGACGAGGCCGACGTCATGGCGGAACCCCGAGTGATTAGGCGGCGGCACAGCCCCCGCAGGCACACGACATCCACAGCTTCGGCCATTTACTTTTCCGAAATCGACGTCAGGCACGATATGCTAGGGCCCATTCAGTCCGTCGGCGAGATCAGCTCAGGGTACTCTAGCGGGGAGGTTCTGCACACCGGCCAGCCTCCTAAAATTCAAGGACGCGAGGGGCTGGTGAGGACTGGTTCCATTGGATCTACGAAAGTTAGACCTACGAGGATTACTAGATCGACAGTTCCTAAGAAAAGTAGTGATGTAAGTACATGTGACCGATTGATGTTGTATGTTAAGAGTCCAATATTTGTAATATAAATAATTTGTAATTTAAAATGTAACTCCAAGGAGTGCAAATGTGGTAATCAAATAAGATGGGAAAGGAGGGAAGAGATGTTCCTTTTGCCGGTAACATTGGGATTGGGTTGGGTTGGGGGTGCATTTTTTAATAATAAAATAAGAAATAAAATCATTATTAATATTATGTTACATAACTACATATATTATTTATGAAGCAGATCAATTCTTCGATCCTTCGTTTTACAAATTTGTCAATGACGTCCTCATTAAATAAACTTTTCTCTCTAATTTGTCAAAAATGTCTTTATTTTGAGCAGCAGTGCAAGAGAAGATAATCTTATGACATGGTATTTCTTAAATAGGTTTAAAATTTAAAAAATTGAATTAAGAATAATAATTGTCAAAAATTTATTTCTGCATTTAGATGTTGACTTCAGAAATCGATGTACCCGTGTATTTTTCGAGGATTCTTTACAGTTCCCATACAGTATTTGTTTTGTGCAGTTTATCATTCGATTAAGAAATAATTTAATAATATAATTTTAACAAAACTTTTTGTTTTACAGTCACTGTATTTTCTCAAAATATCCACGAAAACGTAGGTTTCCAATCAACAAAGTAAAAGTGTTGAAACCCATCCCATCCCAACCCTACCCAAGAATAATAACATTTGATCTTGCGCAAATAATTACATGATGATGCAATTATAAAATAAAACACTATTATGTTATATATTATCCATGCCAATTAAATTAGTCACGTAATGTGCATCAAAATACACATTCACTTGTCTGCTGTATTGATTTATTCTTTGGGATGTAATTTTAAAGGATCCAGACGTAGAAGTCACTAACGCATCGAACTCGAACGTGATCTACCTAAATGATGAACCCCAATACATCGATAAATTGCTGCCGCGTCCAGAATCCGCCGAAAACGCCGAAACTTCAAGTGAGGGAGAATTTAGTGACTGCGTCGAGCATGAAAGTAATTCCCAACAATCTAATCAACTTTGCACGATTGATAGCACCCCAGTAGATTTGAAAGAGACAAAAACCGATGTCGAAAGTAACTCCGCGAATAAAACCGAAAATATCGAAGCAATCGACGCAAACGTCCCCAGCAAAGACTGCAGAGCCGGGAAATATCGCAAACGTGCGGCGCCGAGTCCCCCGGACGACGTCGCGCGCACCATCAAAGCCACTCTGGTCCTGAAGCCCGGCGTCGTCAAAACTCTCGGCTTGCCCGCCGACGAATCCAAATCGGAAATTTTCTGCCACTCACCAAAGCTAAAGAGACGCAATTTAAACGTTTCGCGATCGCCGTCGCCGAAAAGCAGGTCTCCGAGTCGCTCCAGGTCGATGCTGGACGCGTCGATTTCGAAACTGATGATGCTGCCGAAAAGGCTGTGGAATAAAGACGATTGCGCCATCGGCTTGAGTAAGAGGGCGACGTGGTACGACTCGAAAGAAACGCGCTCTTTGTCCGAGTCCAAAGACCACTCGAAGAGTGACGACGACGTCACTAAGCTGAAGTTGCAGCAGTTGATCGACGCCGAGCAATTGATCAGGGAATTGTCGCAATCGCCCGGACGGAGTCGGACTTTTAAAAGCGAGGACGTTGATTAGAACGCGAAGTTTTAAAGGCATGGTGGTGTTTGACGTAGGATATGATAACTTACTAATGTTTTCGTGTGGAGACTTACGCATAATCGATAACTAGTTTTTTTGTGTGCTATGCGCTTGCGTTGCAGGAAAAATTCGATCAAATTCGAACTTAATACTACATTTTAAAACAATTATAAATAATTGATAAGGCAAGAATTTGATCAATTCACCTGCGACATCACATTGTCGTTAAACCTCCATTTGTGCAATTTACCAGTCAGTCAACGTTTTTTCTGTTTTAGGATTCGGCGAGCGCGACGCTTCCGCGCATTAAGAAAATCAAAAAGAAGACTCTCTAATCTGTGTAGTGACGGGGCGAACGATTGTGATTTTTATTAATTTCGTCATCAAATCGGTTAAGTTTGCGCTAAAAGTATGTGAATGTTGAATGATATCACCATTTAATTTATTTATTAAATTTTACTATTGTTAAAGTTAGTATTAACAGGTTTGACGTCATTGATTACCTGCATGTATTAAGAAATTTGTTATTGTACCATAACTAGACGAAGCGACTGTGTAAGAAATAAACTATTTAACGTTTAATTCTTTTCTTTATTCTTCACTTCAATTCTCTGCGGAAAAATATGATTTTTTTTTTACAAAATGTTTAAAATCATTTAATAAAAAATAGTAATAATAATTGTTGTGCGACTCACACAAGTCACACCAATAGAATTAAATATGTCAAAAATCGTAAAAATTATCAAAGAAAAGTATTTCAACTTCAACATTTGCAAAATTCGTAAAATTGCAAAAGTCGATAAAAATTATTGAAAAATCGTAAAAAGGAAATTACGTAAATTAATCAAAATTGTGAAGAAAATGCGTAAAAAATGACGCAAACTGTAAATATCGCAATGAATCGACAATTGATAACAAAAATACGTAAAATTTGCAATAATTGCTAAAAATTTATTAGTAAATGTTATAGAAATAGTGAAGATTGTAAAAACTCTCACTAAGTTGTATTAAAACTCATAAAAACATAAAAAATTAAAAATAATCAAAAACAAGATGGGAAAATCTGCAAAATATTATTAAGCATAAAATATGGTAAAAAATGCAACTTTCATAGAAATTGATTTTAAAAAATACAAAATGTTAAGACGTCTAAAGTGCAAAAATTGTTAAAAATCAAATATAATCAAAAACAGTAATTGTTAAAAATATAAAACTAAAAATCGTATGTATGAATAATCAATATATTATTAAGAAATTGATCGATCTCTTTGTATATGTCTGTTCTTCAGCTTATGCTGTATAGTATTTTAATTATTTTGTTTTTTATTGTATTTTGCATACATCTTTTTGACTTAAGTCTCCCCGTATTTAATAAAAAGTAATTCACATTTGAGGAGAAGTAAGCATGATTTTGGGGCTTGTTTTAAATTTTAGTTACTGCTGCTATTGCTTTAACACGTTGACTGCCACGGCAATTTTCAGAAATCTGGCCTAAAATGACAATTTGATTTAAACACATATTAAAAACTTTAAAAAATTAATTATCTCGTAGTTGGCTTCTGTAGCAGAAATCTCTTCGTGAAAACCAACTACGAGTTAATTTGCACACAGACACGCTTCGACCTATCGCTTTGCTAAACCTGAATCATAGATACGCGTCGAGTGCATTTACGTGTTTCTTGAGTGTTTTGTTTTATAAATAATTATTTTATTCCTCTTACTATTTTTCTAGCATTGTTTACATTTACAAATTTCGAATTCTGTTATAATATATTGTTGTGTGTGTTGTATATTGTAATTTGTGATTTTAATTATCGTCATAGAAGCTTTTTAAATGTCTCAAAGTTCAACATTTTTATGTGGAATGCTAATTCATTGTAATTTATTTCATAAGTCGTCAATGTTTGTGTATCTTTCTTTGTTGTGAATTTTCTGTTCGCATGTATTTCATTGTTTTGTTTTAGTTTGTGAACGCGTTGTAAGTGACTTATTCATTATTAAATCATTTATATCGAGTTCGTGGGTTATTTTGTACATTTCAGTTGATGGGAAGTATGTTTAGTGAATATAGAATTTCAGCTATCTTCGTTTGTTGTAATGATCACAAAGGCGTTGAACAATGGCACCAGATCTTTCCTGCACTCTTAACGGTAAAACTATAACACAACTATAAGTCTCCATGTAATTTGGTTAGACGCGTTGAGGTACCACGCAGACATTTAATTAAGTATGTAAGTATTTCATAAATAAAATTAATAGATTAAAATTAAGAAATCGTATAAATTTCAAACTGCAAGATACATTAAAGTATTTTGTCTGTTACAAGGACGACGCAAGTTAAATGAAATTTCGATAGCAGTACGTGCTTTCATTAGTTAACGACAATTTTTTATAATTAGAATTTCATTTAAAACTTTTTTGCATCTTGAAGTTAATCTGCACACCCAATTAATAAATTGGAGACTGTGGTTGGCAAATAAATTGAAACAAACTTACACACAGTATTTTATTGACAACTAAGTTGTCATCTTCAGCAGTGTACTGTTGAAGATGACAACTTAGTTGTCGAAATGTACATCTAGTGTGAAAAAATACTGCGTGGTAAGGGTAAGTTTGTTTCAATCCACACCCAACACAATTTGATTGACTGTTAAGATTACTATGTTTATATTTGATTAAAATTAAATCACAAAAAGCCAGTTGGAATACCGACCAATATTTATTTTAATACAACTCATTTTTTTAATTTATAATAAAAACATAGTTATTAACAGGATGAGTTTAGCAAAGAATTGGTGTAAATTAAAATGAAATAAATAATTAAGTTTTTTTTAAATATCACAACGGTGTGTAATAAATATTTTTTCTTTCGCTATGTGTATAAAATTTTCCTTCACGTTTTTTCCGATAAAAGTTTGCAACACATTTTTCGAGTTCATTAATTTTTTTTTTTTAGTTCCAACGATTGAAACCGTTGTTAAATAGTTTGATTGGCTCAAGAAATTCGCGGATTTCTGCAAAGAAGTCTCAAAGGCATTCAAAATAAATCTATTTAGATAAACACAATCGTAAGTAATAAATGAAATTTATTATGCAAGTTTTCGTTCAACATAGTAAAAAATTAAAACTACAAAACATCAAACAGAACATTTATCACACGTTATCGTTTATTCATCAATGAATTATTTATAACATTTGCAGGAATTGAATGGATTTCTAAGCTAGGATTTCTATTACACCTGACTAGTAACTGCTGAAGTTAGACTTGCATCTTATTTATTGATAAGAAGCGTCGTTAGTTACATTCGATAATTCTCAATTGACGTATAAACTGGCAGTAAATAAATTAACAATCCATATAAACCAAACCATGCAACTTCAATTAATCGGCTAGCTCATACTCCACAGAGAGGTAATCCGTGTAGTACTTCGCATTTTTGTACACAAACGTACGATTCACCCTACAGTGGACCCCGCACTTGTTGGACGAACATTTCGGGCAGGGGAAGTGACAGCCGGGGCACGACTCTTCG
Source organism: Geotrupes spiniger (assembly GCA_959613385.1). Taxonomy (NCBI): domain Eukaryota; kingdom Metazoa; phylum Arthropoda; class Insecta; order Coleoptera; family Geotrupidae; genus Geotrupes; species Geotrupes spiniger. The sequence goes on from OY390737.1 coordinate 14,842,480, forward strand.
AGGCAATCGCATGCGTCCTTCCCGCTTTCTATGTGCACGCCGGCGTCGTCGTAAACCGCGGCCCGCGACTTGCGAGCGAACCTCCTGCCGTTTCTTCTCTTTTTGCGCACGCCAGCCTTGGGGAGGAAATAATTCACAAAATCGCGTTTCGTTTTGGCTTGTAGAGTGCTAGTTGATTTTTTCGCTAACTGGTGCGTTATATTATTTGGTATTGTGGTGTCTTTGTTGTTGTCGTCGTCGTCGTCGGATAATATTTCGATGACGGATTCTTCGTCGAATTCGGACATGTTGGCGAAAACTTGTTGCGTTCTAGAACTGACGGTTTTTGATATTTGTTGCGTGCAAGTGAATCATTTGATTGCGACTTTTGAAAATCGCCTTGTTTGGACTAGTCGTCGTTTCAACTAGCGTCCGCGTTGAAAAAACGGAAATCAAATGATCATCGTTTAAATTCGAAATAAATAAAATATGGTGGGTAGAATCGTTCGAGTTGGTGGGTAATCAAATGATAATATCGCAATTTCCAAACAATTTTAAGCCTTTTAATATTATCGTAGATTAGATGAAATGATTATTGGTCCAAATAATAAATATTTCTAAAGTGTCGCTGGCAGAATTGCCAACTGCCATGGAATTGAATAGAAATATCTAATTCCCCACAAACTCGCGTTCTTTTAGCGGTAGAAACGATGTAATTCCTTAAGAATTATAATAATGCAAAGTTGATTGAGAATATTGGAAACGTTGCTTATAATTTTTACATTGCCTCTGTTGATCTAGTGGATTTTTATAACATTGTTTTAGGGAGAAACGTACTTCACACTATTAAATGTTACCAAGCCTGCATTTACTAAATTGAGCATTGCCAACCATAGAATAATCGCTAATTAGAACGAGCACTCAATAGACTTTAATCGGTAACGTGTTTCAGCGCTACCTGACGTAAGATTTTTTACTAACTCAGAAAATGGCGGTAAATACAAATCTATTTGGTTTGGCTCGTTTGTACCAATAATACAAATTTTATTATTATTTTCAGATATAGATATATAATTTACAGTGTGATTTTGTAAATTATATATGTAACAATGAAAATAAAGTTAAAATACATAACACAACTTATTATTTTCATTGAATTACTTACCTCCATTACAAGTTTTCATAGCATAGTTTATCATTCATCTAACAACTTATTATAATTGTAGTATATTTTGTTACTGGTGAATGAGAACTATTTAGATAATTTAATCGCTTAGAAACAAAATCAACACAATCCATTTTTGAAAGTACCAAGATATGTATTATAACAAACATTACATCAATAATTTGTAGGCAGTTTAAATTAAGGATAAATTAGATATGGTACATTTTACAAAATTGAAGTAGCTTGACATTGCAAAAAACAGGATTTAGATTGCTTGATTTCCAAACAATGAATACACATCGAATGTACGTAATTATTTTATTATTATAAAATACATAATAAATACAATAAACAATTTATGCAGTGGACTACTCTGAACTTTCTTATATTTAATTTACGATGCAAGGCAGCTTGTTTTACTTGTGTTATATATGACTGAGGTAAGAAAGTAAAAATTTAAATGAAAATTGTACAAAACATTTATTCATTTGATTTGTCCGGATCGCATGTGAAATTTAATGTACACTGCATTGCATCAACTACCCATATCAGATTTCTGTCATTGAATGCATTTAGTACAGTCAATTTTAAGGAAAGAAAAGTATGATTTTACTTAGAAAGTGAAACAGACATCATAATTTTGTGTGGATAAAAAGCTGCTGGGTTCATATATATTCAAGAGATTAAATTATTCAGACAAGGAATGACTTCATCTTGAGCCGATTCATTGACTGCTGAACACTATTTTTATAAACTCATAATATTTTATTATGTTTTATTATTTATTGCCTTTAAAGTAGAAACATATTTCAACAAATATGATAAGCAAGTTCAATAGAGTAAATAAAAACTTGTAGTTCCTCCTGTGATCGGCAGTTAAGCAATACTTTGAAGAACTATTTTATATGAGCACAAGTTAATATGTTAAACCCTTCTTACCTCTATTTGATATGGGATGTGGTGTATTTAAAATTTGTCTCGAAGTCTGATGACCTGCATCGGTATTTCTTCGTGGTATACATGTTTCTTCACTTTTTGACGAACATCCAGGAGCATCTATGTGAAAAAGCAACCAGTATAATTATATAAGCATTGAATATTGATTCGTTACACATTTATCTTTTTCAATAATGTCAAAATCAATTCGTTTCAGTTAGGAATCATTTTGAAATAAAACATGCAACAATTTAAACGGCATACAACACTTACTTAAAATTAAATGTTCACTTTCAATAGAAAGTAAATTTCGATCCACAAAACAAGAAATGCCTGTTCTCGTTGATGAACACATACATAAGTCGATTAATAGTTTATACTATTTATCGATAAGTATTCATTTCATAAAACAGTGATTAAACAACTAAGTAAATATTGTAAACATAAGCATAACATTATATTGACAAATAATCACTACGTTTTCTTGCCATGTTCATTATAAATTTATGTTGGAGTGTATGCTCATTCTCTATAATACATTACTTACCAAGTTAATATTTTTCACATTCACCGATACACAGTTTACTGTTTATATCACTTAATTACTAGTAGTAACAACCTTTATTGGCATATTTACACGCATATTTTGACCAAATTAACTATTTACATATATACATTATGCGATCCTGCGCGTCTCTCCTCCCTCCTATACCCTCGTCACCTTCCTAGTCCTCGCTTTCCTTCTCTTTTGTTGGCTCCCTACTCCTCCATATCTCATCATGCCTTTGCATCTATAACAAATTATGTATTTATTTCTCTCCCTCCTACATCTTCCCTCTTCTTTTCTCTTCTTTAACTTTCTCAACATCTCCACTTAATTACTATTATAAGACTAAATAAGAACACTTAACACTAAAAATATTAATACGACGACAACAAATAAACAATGGCGGACGATGAATTACACTTGTGCCTAGCAAATATTGCAGAAATCATATAAATTTTGTAGCGTTTAACACACTACCGTTTATTTGATAAACTTTATTTATCAAATAAACTATTATTATTAGTATTAACTAATAACAAATTGTATGATTGATTGAAAATCGTTGTTATTATTGTTGTCTCCAGGGAGATCAGTGCCGCCTCGAGTTTCAAAAATGTAGAGTGACCACAATTTTGTTACAACTAGCGCCACCTAACCGAAACTTTTTTACTAATGTCGGCTCGACCAATCAAAATAAGGTTACAAAAGAGCCTATCTGTGATATACCCCTGTTGCCAACTATAAATCATGTAAATGTCACATAAAACATAACCTCATTCAAATGTTAATCTTGAAATAACCCGTCCTTTCTTCGTCGCAACTGCAATTAATCATGTCGGACGAAGACGCGGTTGTCGAGGTCCTATCGGACGGAGACAGCGGCACGATAGGCAGCCGCGTTAAATCCATGAGCTTGAACGAGCGGCCGAGGGCGAAAAAATCCACCGCCGCTCCCGAACCTAAATACGCGTCGCTCACCAAAAGGCAAGCTGCGCTCGCCAGCAAGGACAAAACCAAAGACATAGCGAAGCAATTGAGCTCCGACAGCGTCCGGTTCATGGACAACTTCGATCCGGAGAACAGCTCCCGCGAAAAGAGGAAATTCGACCGGAGGGTCGTGCGCAAGATTCCGGGCGCGCTCTACGACAGCACCGGCGTGCACATAACAAGCGGGAAAGACATGTGCGATTGCCTGCAGGAATCGTGCAGGGGTTGTCACTTTCCGTGTCCGAAGTGCTCGTCGAACAAATGCGGCGTGGACTGTCGGGTGAACCGCAAGTTCGGCTACGAGCAGATTGAGTATCACGGGTACGATTTCGTGGTGAAAAATCCTTTGCTGTAATTGGATGATTGGTTGATTTTTAAGACAGGTATAAGTCTTCTTTTTTCGAATATTGCCGATTGGTCTTTTTGGACATTTTATGCCGACACGATATTATTAATTGAGCGGTAACAACACGAATAAAATGTATTTACAAAGAATTGTATTTTAATTCGTTTCGACTTTAGTGAATAAGTGGGCGATTAATTCTTAGAGATTAAAGTATCAAAGAACTTGACAAAATCTCACCCACTAAAATCCTACTCTATTTAAAGAGAATGGGTATGGAGGGTGAACTATAATTAGTTGTGAGCCACAATAGACCCTTGCGGTCGCAGTGGAGTGGCGACAAACGCCCCAGTCAATTATAACTAACTAACTAATCTGCATTTATTGCAAATCTTTTTGTGAATTTTTCAAAATGAAGTTAAAGACGATATTTATTTTCATGGGGTTTGGATTATGTGTGTTGATGATATTTTCGCGATTTTTGATGGTTTGAATCTTTTGTATCAAAATTAAATTCTAAATTTCCAACAATTTCTTTCACATGTGAAATTGAAATGGGTAACTGGATAATGGACACTGGGTTATCAGAAATGATAAGAAATTGAAAGGAAGAAAAGGAACTAATGTTGATAGATTTATTACACCAGCTTCTAACCATTGTTTTCAATATAAAAAGGCTCCTTTTAATTTTTTAATTAATCGTTTATGAAGTTTTCCATTAACGAAGGTTAGGTTTGAAAATTAATTAAAATATATTAAATTAATAGCAAATTATAATGGTTACTCTGATAATTTAGTTAATTGTTAGAAAATGTGAATCTGGTACAACTTTAAATTTAAAAAAGCTGCAATTTATGGAATTTCTTGTAGTACATGTGATGTGAATATATGTTGGGCAAACGAGACGTTCTATTTTAATTCGTTACAAAGAACACGTGGCTCAAAATCTTTTGTTGCCCAAGATATATTTAAATCTGGACATGTTATAAGTTTAAATAAATTAAAATTGTTAAAAATGTATCTTCTAACAATCGCAGACTATTTTGCGAGTATTTTTATTTTCAAGAATAGACTTAATTTAATTAGTTAAAATTATGGGCCGATACCGAGATCGCCACTTTATGCTATGAGATACAATTTTTAACTTTTTTGTAAACATTTATTTGTTATTTTATAGAGTTAATGTTGGTTGCTATTTTTATGTTTATTTTGTTAGTCTAGATACGTATATTTTATGACGATGACAACTTATATGTTGAAATGTGTACACATTAAGGTGATTAATAAATTTGTGTATAAAGAGAATGTATTATTATTCACATATACACTGCTCAACAAAATTAGGGGAACATTTCTATAGCCGTGCGTAATTTTTCAAATTAAAGACTGATGCAAGTATAAACTTCTTTGAGTCGTCTTCTAAGTGTCTGATCAGAAGTAGATTTTTTAGCTCACGAGCAGTAGCAGTTTGTCCGCAAGGACAAGAAATAACAATATACCGGTCGTCCCGAAGGGTAGTTTTTCTTTTACGGCCTTGTCCAATTCTCCTGGAATATGTACCCGTTTCTTGGTACCTATGCCAAGCTCTGCAGATAACAGATGGAGTCGAATGGAGCTGGATATCGCATAGATCGACCATCTTCAAGCAAACCAACAGCCCTCGCGACTTCAATTTCACTTAAACAATGCATTTTGGACTTACGGTTTTACTGTGTCCAGTGATTAATTTGATGAGTTCACTTTGCGGTGAAAAACACTTTGTTTTGAGACTTTCTTTACATTTTGGCTTATATGATGAAAAAGAGCAAACGAATCACCGTAATTCTTTTTGCACTTTGTCGATAAAGGTGTAGACAATAATATAACAAGAAAGAATCCTGCTTCCATCATTTGCTGGAAAACTTATAGGCGCTGTTCTCTAATTTTGTTGAGCAGTTTATATCAATGTTCCAAAAATAGCCAAATGAATAAAATGTAAGCTGCAAAATATATAACAAATTCATAAAATTCGCAAAGTTGCAAAAAAATAAAATAATTAACGACGTCTAGAATGAAATAAATTATAGAAGAAAGATAAAATTGTGAAAAGGTGCAAATTTGTAAAAATAGTTAAAAAAATCTTAAAAAGTGCAAGAAAATGTTTATGTTCAGGACATTAATGTACGTTTTATTAATACAACGAGTTATTGCCTCTAATGCGAGCTGAATTTTACATTTTAAATTGTTGCAGATTTCTTTAGGGGCCCATGGAAACCTTAATCCGGCACTGAGCAACTGGTTATAGTAGGCCGTGAATTAGTTCAACGTTTGCCATAAATTGTGCGAATTGCCAATCCTTGAACTAATTATCCGCCTACTATTATCAGCTGTGCTCGTGTTACATAATTACATAATTATAAAAAATAAATATTCTCGACGAATTTTTGTTAAATAAATAATGGCTCGAATTATTTTTAACGCTGTGCAAACTTACATTCGTAAGTTAACGCTTGAGAAAAAAATGTTATGAAATCCCTATAATTGCAATAATATTTAAAGAAATGCAATGAATAAATGAACTAGCGAACAAAGTCGAATATTATTTTTTTTTTTGAAAAATTTAAGGTCAAGTTAAAATACTGATAAATTTAAAATATAACGTGGAGTTCATGTTTTTAAATATTTAATGTTTTGGTATATATTCGTTCTTACTCGGTTAATTTTGATCGTTTTGGTTTTTGTTGAAGTTCGCAATCGTTTGAAAATTTAGATATTTTGAACGCTTGGTTCATTTGCAATTTTCCTTAGTTCGTATCGGATCTGTCCTGGCGGTCACCACCGTTTGGAAATCCTCCAGAACAGAAGTCAATATACTTTCGCTTAGAGGCAATTTTTGTGTTAAATAATTTAGTAATAGTACTAGAATGAGGATGTTTACGTGCTTGTTAACTCGTCATTTAATCATATGAGCCATATTTTCCACGAAAATGAATATTCGGTAAAGAATAGTAAAAAAGCTGTTGATACCAGGTAGGAATCGACCATTTTAGTTCAGGATAGTACTTTGTGAAGTTGCTTTTATTACATTCTGGTTTTTTTTCGTTGGTGATGTATCGCGAAATCTCGGACGATTACCGTTCCTCGCGGTCGTTATCGAATTTTATTTGCTTAGAGGACGAAAAATTTTCAGGTTTTATTATATAAACATGGTCTCGACGCGATTGATGTCCATCGTGAGCGAATCCGTGGCCGAAATTTGCGGCCAGGGTTCGTCCACGGACCACGTAACGACGAGGGTCACGAGGAACAGCGCCGCGTCGCACGCAGCCGCCTCGACGTCGGACGCCGTCGACACGAACCGTCCGTCGGTCTCGAAGAGCACCCTGAACATACTGGAGCTACCGCCGGAGATCCTCGAGAAAGTCCTCAGCTTCTTAAACTTCAAAAATGTCTGTCAGTTAAGACTCGTAAGTACCTTGCGAATTGTAGGCGGACAATCCAGGTGGAAACGTTTTAGGTCTGCCGGCCGATGGACCGGGTGTGCGGACAGGTCTTGAACTCGACGTTTCAGCGGCTGCAGACGCAAATGCTCAACCGCTTTCAGAACATCAAGAGCAAGATGCCGCGGCGGGAGTCCGCCCGTCGCAATCATCACCTCGCCTGCGAGAGCGACATCATCGAGACGCTGTACATGAGGCTGACGCTGCTGCAGATGTCGTTTGGGAAGCACATCGAGCGGAAGCATTGCTGCTTCTTTCCTGGCGAGATCCTCGACGAAGTTTATAATATACTGCGGTATATCAAGGCGACACCGAAGCTGGCGAGGCCGTACAAAGTCACCGACGAGTTGTTTGACTTGTCGACGATGGCCATGGAGTATTTTAAGGAAAAAATCGAACCGGAGTTGCCTGAAATCGCTTATTTTGGTACTGATTTTCTTGATCTCACTAACACATTTCCACGTAAGTGTTCATTTAGCGGTTTATATTATTTCTTATGGTTTGCGTTGCGGAGTGTTTGTGTTTGTTTTGCCGGGTGGATCATCGTTTGATTTTCCCGCACTTTTTTCGCCGCCATTTTGAATGTTCCTATTTGGTTAGGTTTAATAATTTTATAGTAGAAGCAACAAGTAGGAACATATAATATTATTACAGGCATATGAATTTGTGTAATGCGTAATCACATAGGTACGATAATCTTACGTATTCCATACAAAATTTTATCTACTACCAATCATGTACAGAAACATTTTCATTCATATAAATTAGATTTTTATGAATTTTAAGCGAAAGTAGTAACAGTCACTGACATTTTACAATTCAGCAACCTGGTTGGCAATCATGTGTATCACGTGCGCCTGCAAAAACATTAATTACCACACTACATGCGATAATGTTACTTTATCGTACCCCATGCGATCAAATCAGTAATTACAAAATCAAAATGCAAATATTGTTGATAAACTTATCTGTTGGGTTCTCCCAACAGATTAGCGACGTTTTTATCCATTTTAAGTTATTTCAATATTATTACTATTTTTTTACATTCTTATGCTTCATGTTTTCATGAAATATTCAAACTAGATATTTTAACGGAAATATACCTTCCGTAAGCCTATTCTGACTATCTTCTGAATGATATGTGTGTGTGCGTGAGCTTCAGCACTTAAAGTATTTAAGTTGAAGCTATGAAACTTTAAACTTAAAAAAATGTCATATTTTGAAAGCAATATGTCAACCGAAAAAAGTGTGCCGACAAATTATAAAATTGTTCTCCGTACGAAAAATAATATTTTCATCTTATTTTTGCTATATTGTTCAAAGTCGTGACTTTCTCGATTGTCTTTCTTTAATGTTCGTTCCATTTTTGTTAATTTAGTTGCTTAATCGCATTTATCAATTTCTTTTCTACTCCTTTCTTTTCCAAGCACTCCCAAATTTTCTCTCTGTCCACTTTGTCAAAGGCGTTTTCCAAATTTATAAATACAAAGTATGCTTTCGAGTCCTTCTTCAGCGTTTTCTTCATTATTTCTTTTGGGGTGAACATATGGTCTTGTGTACTTCTCCCATTCCTTAATCTGCTCTGCGTTTCCTTCAATTTTCCTTCTTTGTTTCCTTTCAATCTATTTGCTAACACTTTTTCATAATTTTTTGGTGCGTTGTTTAATACCGTAATTTCCTTATAATTCTTACACCCTCTTGTATTCCCTTTTTGTTTATTGGTACTATCATTCCTTTTTCGCAGTCCTTCGGTATTTTGTTATACTTCCATTCCCTTCTCTCCCAGATTTTTAGTATTTCTGCGGTGGTCCTATAATGCCCTTCATTAATAGAATTTTATTTTTTCTTCTGGTCTCAGTTCATTTTTGCTATTTTTCTGACTGATTATTTCATCTTGTGTTATCATTTAAGAGTTTTTCAATATATATCTTCCATCTCTCATTAAAGATTTTCGTTTAATTCATTGAATTAAACGAAAATGTGATGCTTTGGGTTGGACTCGAAAACCAACGAAAATGATTTTGGTTGGGTTAATCACAGGTCTGATGGAATTTGGTCGGGTTGGCCTACTATATTACTTACCTATCTCCTAGTTTCATTGCTTCTTTAACTTTACCTCTAACTTTAGTTTTTCTTTGACTAAATTATTTGACGTCACTTTTAGCTGTTTCACCTTAGTTGCGTCAATTAATAAGCCTTTTGTTACTACATTGTTCTATTTTATAACTCATGATTATTAATTCACTCTTTATCTCTCTACTTTCTTTTCATATTTCCTCATTTCCCTTATTTACTTATTTTGTAATCCTCTTGTTTGAAATCATGTTCATTGGTTGAATCTTTATTTTCAATCATTTTATTTTCTTCCGATTTGTTATTTTTTTCAATTTTGAAGTTTCTAAGTTTTCATTTTAGCTATTATTGCAATCTGCTTGAAAAGTATCCTAAGTGTAACCTTGTCTGCATCTTTATAAAATAATAAATTTGAAATCCTCAAATTAAGAAATTTAATTTTCTTTCGTAAAGAAATATACGTGCATTATTTTTCAATTGCCTCAACTTGGAGTTAATTAATTTAATTTAGTTTTGAACAAGACACATCTGTGGATTTCAATATCCAATGCGATTTTTATTGTAAAAAATTAATTTTCATTTTATACAAATTTTGTTTCACAAAACTAATTCGATTGATGTTGAATTGTATTTCCAATTAGTTTTACTTGATTTTTACTGTTTCTGTGTTTGAAAATAAAGAGGTGAACAAATATTGCAAAAAATATGGAATGAGTCGAAGGAAAACATTGTTTCGTTTTGCATGTTTGTTGCTTTTCTGTCACCATTCATTTAATTACATAATTTTTGTGTTTGGTTTATATAAAAGCTATAATTAAGTATTCGTCTTGCAGCGTCTGGTACAAGTAAATATTTGGGCTTAGATTCGTCGCCGTTAGGTCCAGAAGAAACTAAAGAAGTCGATCCGATATCGCAAGACGTCTTGGATAACGAAGATTTGGTGGAACCGTTACCTCAGTCTAACATGGTTTTGCGCAAACGTATAAGGAAAATAAAGCAGGGTATGAAGCGGTACAATAGTCAGTTATCGTTGCTACGCCAGGATCTCAGGTCTTGCAAGCGTAAAACGGCCGAGCAGCAGAAACAAATAGCAGAGCAGCAGAAACAGCTCGCCGAGCAGCAAAAGCAGACGTTGGAATACGCGACCAGACTGGACGAGTACGATAAGAAAAATGAAGAGATCTCACGTAAATTTAGCACATTACTGCAAGAACTGAACAAGTGCAAGACGGAGTTGCAATACTGGCGCTCGAAGTCGCCGGCAACGCCGCCGTTTTGCACCGGCTGCGGTAACACCATTCCCCCTCCGCTGGAGGAGCTGCAGGCCCTCATGAATCAAGGCGTGAACCCCGAAGGTTTGGGTTTGGACCCCATGTCGGAGTTCATCCCGATCGCGGGAAGCAGCACGGACGCCGAGCCGATCGCGGAACTGTCGGAGTACGAGTTCAAAAAGGAAGAGCCCAAGGTCGAAACGTTCGTCGAGCCGGTCGAAAAAAGTGCTAAAAGGAAGTTGGATGATGTGAAAGACACGCCGACGAACGCGCCGACCTCCAAGAAACCCCGCAGAGTTCCGAAAGTTCGCAGTAAAAAAGTTAAATTGTAAACACTTACGTGCAGTGTTCCGTGTTTTTGACTATTAGGTTGATTCTCTGGCTTATGTAGTAACCTGTGTAATTTTACGGATGTGTACGGTTAGTTGGTTTGTGCATAACATTTTTGCACATGTGATTAACAAATTGTTGAGCTTTATATAAATTTTTTATCTTCGGACCAATCGACGAAAACTAATGTTTATTATCAGTCACAACTCACATCATTAAATCGTAATTATTCGTAAGGACATGTTATGCCTGAACCAATGAGGTGTCATGTTGTTTCGATATCTGTTGCAATTGTGTTTAGTATAATTTACCGCCAGAGACAGTTTTACTACGATAGTTATCGTCACCGTGGGGTGATTGTCTTTCAAGACTGACGCCAGATACATCTGCCCCCACGAAATCTTAATATAGCTTTTTTATGCACTGCAACTTTATTTGTAATTGCCTCCACCAAATTTGGGTAGAAAGTACAATAAATTACTTAGCTTTAAATTCTAACATGGTAGTTGTATATTTTAACTCAGGAAACGTTGGTATTTTGGTAGCCAGTACAAGGCATTTAAATTTAATCTGCCTGGTGCCACAGGAAATTTCAATAAGTAACATACAAATCAATTTAATCAAAGCAAATATTTTTCTAGTGCAATGAAGCACAGCGCCAGTATCGTTGTGTGACAAATTTGCTTGGAGCGGGCGATATCGTTCATCAGTTACTATTGAGCTAGATATTAATCAGTTGACAGATCGTAATGCAAGCAATTAGCTATCGGCAGTTTAGTCACAGTAATAAAATCAGGATTATGTAGGTAGGGTTCTGCTCACTTTGTACAATTAGTTGAATTATTTTGCTAGTCCTTAACTACTTTATGTATATTTATTACAACGCTCACCAGAGGCCAGACTGGTTATAGAAAACTAAGATTCAAAACGAGGATGCCATAAAAACGAATTATTAATATATAATTACCTAAAATGGTGTCAAACTACAGATATATCTCGCACAAAACTTTATGCTAGTGGATTCGTATTTTTCCATTCGAGACTTTTATACACTTAAACTTTAAATATCAACGTGTATATAATTTGACTTTAGTTTGTATTTTAACCGTTGCACCGTTAAGTATAATTGATCGATGTGTGGTCGATTTTCGTGGAAAATTGTCCTTGATTCAGTGTAAATTACGGCTGTTGGAAATTTGCGTTATTAATGTCGTTGATTGTATGATTTTAATTAACAAGGTGCAATTTTCTAAAAACATAAAAGGACACTCTAATTTTATGAACATATATATATATATAAATACCATTTTAATTTATGACTAATTTATTTAGAAAACTTGAAATCGTTGACAATCTTAACTTTGTAAGTTACTTATTGAAAAACAAGGAAGTTGTATCGACGAACGGCTTTTGTTTCGGTTGTTAAGAAAAAGAGAAATTCACACGGGTCTTTCGATAAATGTCCGGTTGAATTACATTGTCTGCTTGCAGTCGACCTTCGCGTTTTCCGTTACGAACTCATTTTGTGACGTCGGCCTTATTTGGAAACTTGTGATACTTATCTTTGGGAACTAAATTTTATTCCGCTCGTTTGGGAGATTGCATTCGTTCGAACTTTTGATGAATCTAAAAAGACTGAGCAAAAATTTCCCGACTGAAAGAGAAATAATGTATTCAACCTGATGTGTTTTTATGGAACAATAATCTCTTTGAATTAATAGAAATATTAAAGATAGTTTTTCAGTTGTACATAGATATTTATCGACATATAATAGTGTACTATATTAACTACAATGTGCTTTATATTTTAATTTGCACATATAGATAATTTCTATTAATAAGTAGTTTGTAGATAGAATAACTTTACTAAAAAAAAAAAAAACATGACTATGATATGTTTTTCTTTTAATTGCATTGTAAAGTGTCCTTTTATTTAGTTCAATTTAGATAGTAGTTTTGATAATGTAAGAACATTAGATAAAAAATATAAAGAAAATTATAAAAAAATTGGGTCTATTTTCAAATTCAATATTGTGTAATCTATACCCTTGTATGTTATTTAGTTTTCAATAAAGTATATGAATAACAGTTTTTTCAGCAAGTTTTTTTTCATTTTTTCCTAAGAACCATACGAACTTCATTTTATTGTACTTTAGCTAACCGGAAATTTATTGGCTCTTGGGATTACAAGAGCTCTGGCCAGAAATTCAAATAAGAGCTGGGTGGAGCACAAGGTACTTGAATACTGGCAGGAGTGTAAGGGAATGAGACATTCCAAGATAGTACTGAAGGGCCCATCTGCTGCACGTACCAGAACACTTGGGTTTGGGCAGGAAAGAGCTGTTAGAGTCTTGCGCTGTTAGAGTGCGCAAGACTCTAACAGCCCCGGCTACTGGTCATAGCCGACTAAGGCATCACATGCATAGGTTGGGAATGGCTGAGGCCACCGAGTGCCGACTATGCCTTGAAATTGATGAAACGGCAGACCATGTCATGTGTGCCTGCTCCGCCGGTGACTAAATCAGGTTCACACTCTTTGGTGAGACAAAACTTGAGTAAACCATTTAGAACCCTATTTGTACTCCAATGAATGTACACTACTTTGCATTGTTAAAAACTTAACTTTAAGTAACTCTGAAGAAATAAAATGCGAATATGCAAATAGTTGGAAGACCAGATTAAATTTTCAAGAAGTTTGTTGGATTGAACTGGCCAAAGCGTTATTGAGTCCATTAAATTTCCATAACAATGGTTTTTACTTAGTCCTATAGTTTCTTCATTTATTTATAATTTTCTAATAAATACATTTTTAAAGAATAGAAACAATTAGCTACTTCTAATTTAACAAAATACAAAATTTAACTTCAAATATATGCAAAAAATTCGCTCTTTCACTGAACTTTTTTACTTACCTATACTAAAATAGTAAATTGGAGACTGTGGTTGGCAAATAAATGAAACAAATAAGTACTTTGTGGTAAGGGTAAGTTTACCTATACTTTATTTTTCGAAAAATTTTTCAAATAAAAGTTGTTTAAAATTTCAATATCTTTAATAATAAGAACATTTGTTTCGATAACATTTCGAGATATGGAAAAATCTAAGTAAAAATATTCCACACAGTCACGCGAAGAAAAAATAAATAATTTCTTGAAACAACTCTCTTCATTAATCAAAGTAACGAAAATAATAAGTAAATGGAAAACGAAAAAGAACATATGACTTCAGTCGTTCTTCCACCTAAATCTTAAGAGAAAATTTAAAGTTGGATACAATTAGAATAGGGGATGAGGAAACGATTCTAAATTTTTGTAATTTTCCTGTAAGTCATGTGTTGCTAATTGGTAGATCCAAGTTCGTTCTTGTGTCTGAAACCACAATCGGAATTCGATTTAATTTAATATCGATGATGCCAATAATTGTTATTCTGAAACAGAATTTTTCTGCCAAAGAAAATCTCCTTCAGTTGGCACTCTCAATTATTCTCTCTGCCCCCATCTATGAGAGGATAGCGACATTTCTCAAGGACATCGATTATCAATGATGGTGTGTACTTGTTATTGTACTTGTTTATTTAAATTTTTCTAGTTTAACATGTCTATACAAACTGCATGCACCTTGGAATAGTATCACTCTAATCGCGCAGTACCATCAAAAGTCAATATGGATAGCATGTATAATAGTTCCTTTGAAATTTATGGTACTCGCAGATCATTGTTTACAAATATCGACACGTACAAATCTAACTGTTTTAGCCGATTTGCAGCAGGGGCACATCGTCCAACCCGAATGCCAGCTGAAAACCGAAAGCGACCTAATGCCTCGTGAACACTTGTTCTCGCGAAACAACAGCGTAAGTTCAATAAACACCCCAAACACTTCTAACCATAACACAGGTATTTAGGTGACCCGCCAAATTTCATTGTGTAACGCCGTTTGTTCGCAGATGACGAAGACGAGCTGGAGGTCAACAAGCTGTCGTCGGTGTCTTATAAGGAGCGAAGGCGGGAGGCGCACACGCAGGCCGAGCAGAAGCGACGCGACGCCATCAAGAAGGGGTATGACACGTTGCAAGAATTAGTGCCGACGTGCGTGCAGCAGGACATATCGGGTAGGCACGTGCGCGTGAACCTGCAAGATGAACCGGTCTGTGCTTTCAGGTTATAAATTGAGCAAGGCCACCGTCTTGCAGAAGTCGATCGACTACATACAGTACCTCAAGCTGCAGAAGAAGAAACAGGAGGAGGAACGGAATTCGTTGCGGAAGGAAGTCATGGCTCTGCGGATCATGCAGCAGAATTACGAGCAGATCGTTAAGGCACAGCAGTCGCAACCTAGTCACACGGATATGAGGGTTTCGGACGAAATTAAATTCTCCGTGGTACGTTTTCTTCGCACTGTTTTATGATTTAATTCGGGGGGAAAACTGAAGAATTGACGAAGTTGTCCAAACACAAGATATTTAACTTGAAAGTAAATCTTTAAGGCAGCCATTTATGAAAGTTAAAAACTCAGGGTCGTCTAAAGCACAATATAGGCCGAGCTGTTTCACTTACGTCTAATATCAAAATTTGTTTTAAATTTGTAAGCTTCAACGGGGATCTAATTGTGAGTGTAATCCATTAATGCACGAATAATTATTATATTACCTCGGTTTAATTTACTTTTTCTATGGAAAACTTTACTACGGTTATTCTTTGCAGTTCCAATCGATTATGGACCAACTCTTTGTAACGTTCAGCTCCATATCGGTCAGTAATTTCACCGAGCTCTCCGGAGGCGTTTTCAGTTGGCTCGAGGAGTACTGCAAGCCGCAGACATTGAAAGACACGGTGTTCCGCGTGCTGCAGAAACATCACACGCAAGTCACCAGCATATCGGGGCATCAGTCTTCATAGTCGATGAGTTAAAGGTACATTGCGCTGTCCGTTTGGGTTTTCAGATCGTCACACCACATTTGACTGCTGTAGACATAAGAATCATTTTATATTTATGTTGTACACTTATTTTGCTAATTTAGACTCGGGGGCGATGTACAGGTAGTTTCATGATGTGAATATGTATATGATTTTAATTGTTAATTTGTTGCGTAAGTTTTAAATTTTATTTACGGGCGTTTATGTAATTACTGGGTAAATATGTTAGTTTAGTAATAAAAGAGATTATATATTTTTTGAACGATTGTTGTATTAATAAATTATTGATAAGATTTTGTGGTCGTTTAATGTCGTCGATTTGTAAACGGCAAGTATCAAAACGTCGTGGATTCAAGATAGTTTGGAAAATACCAGAATACAAGGAAACGGGGGAAAGATCACGGAAAAGACAGAAAAAGAGTAACTAACTAGGAGTTCAGTAACTGAAAACCTATAATAAAACTTCAAAACCAAATTGTAAAATAGAATAATAGAAATAAAGTGCAATAAAAACAGAGTTTGGTTGTTTCTTTTTAAATAAAACGAAAAACCGAATAAATTCTCACAAGTGAAAACATTGATAAAGATAAAGATCGAATGACAAGAAAATACGAGGAATTCCCAATCTATGAAATAATAGGCAACGAAAATATGTCATAAATGACGACCTGACAAAAAAAGACGTGCAAATTAAAAAAAGCAGCATAACAGGAAAGAAATAAAGGAAACAGTGGACGATTAAACTCAGAAATGGGAGAGAAGAGAAGGCACAGTGAAAATTAATTGAAAAACTGCTTGCACACAAGAAACATGTAAAGGAACATAAACAGGCACAAGAAAACTGGAAAATGATTACTACGTTGTGAGAAGTAAGTAACTTTAATTATAAGAGAAGACAAAATTAAATTTGTCGGTAAAGATTAACGAAAGGTTATTATTTTGAAAAGAAAAATACACAAAATAACGGCAACAAGACAAGTATTAATCAGGAACGAAAAATCTACCATTGATTATTTTCTTGTAAGCAAAGATATATCAAAAAAAGTAAGATATAGAATGATCATTTCCTGTTAACCCAACCCAACCCAACCTATTTTTCATGCTTTTTAATTTTATGTTGGAAAGTTCTAACATGTTTGACAATTTTGAATGTAATTAAAAAACGTAAATCAATTTAATTAAAGCGAAAAATTAAAGTTAATAAAAAATTTAAGAAAAATACAACAAAATGCAAAAATTAAAAATTATGTTGAAGTGGCAAGGAAATCGTTGTTTGGATTTGTTGTTTGGATTTGTAATAAAATCACTATTACCAAGTACTATCAATGAACAATGTTGTCAACCCAATTCTTTTACTTTTTTTTATTTATGTAAATATGTATTTTTGAATGAGTTCATTTATAAATATTGTAAAGTTCAATTATGTTATTTCCATTTCAAATATTGTACTTTCAATAGAGCACCCTGCAGATTGTTTTTTTTTTGAACTGGTTTGGGTTATTCATATTTGACCCTTATTACTTATCGAGAACAACATTTTTTATGTATTTTTTAATTCAACATAAACTCACAATTACTATGCAGAATATAAATAGAAAAGAGCATCGTAAAAAGAATAATTAAGAAAGAAAAAGAAAAGACAATGGAAATTAATTGAAAATAGCATAAAACTACAATTTTAGAAGACTAAGCTCTAATAAAAATATCAGAAATATAATAATAGAAGAAAATATAAAATATCTCTTAGAGGGAGAAGTTTTACGTACAAAATAGAATAAATACTTAAGGATGCAAATCTAATACCAAGAGAATACATTTCTGGACCATTTTCTATGCCACCTTTTTTTAATAAATTGGCTACGATACCATATATAAACCACCATGTAAGGCAATGTTATAGATGATCAATATATTGAGTCAATCAGAAACAGTTTAATTTTTATCGTTCAATCTGATAAATATTGACTTGTCTGTGGGTGACATTGTGCAATATTGGTTCAGTTCTATCTCCGCAGCCATGCAGTGTTCATCAGACTATTTTTAGTTTAGTAGTATTCATATTATAGAACTAACGTTATTTTGATAAAATTAAGTTTCTAATAGGTCATGACAAACCAAGTACATCACAAAATACTATTCGACAGAGGATGACGCCAAGGAAAAAGCTGAGATTTATAGACACAATGTGGATAATAATGGTTATTTATGAATGACTTCTTTTTAAGTAGTTGTGCAACATGCTAAGACAATTGTTTGGGATTTTTCAGGAGAAAATGCAACAGGTTGTTGAAATACAGCAAAGGTTGGAACAAAAATGCCAAACACATTTTCTACGATGGACAACTCGGTCGATAATTAAAAATTCGTTTTTCCACGGTTAATCCTGTTAGCTATAAGGTTTCATAAAATTTTCATTTGACGCAAAAGCATTGTCACTCACATGGTTGCCACATGTGGAAACTTTGTCAGACTCATTGTCATCAGCAAGCTATGCAGTGAGGAGAATTTCGCAGTGCGCTAGCCGGGCAGCAGGGCTTCTGCGTTGTTTCAACGCATGGTAAACCACATGACGTATGGCATCCAGCTGTGGGGCAGCTTGTCATGCTGATAAGATTTTCATTATTCAGAAGAGAGCGGTCAGAGCCCTGGAGGGTGTGGCGTCAACACAATCATGTAGACCAATTTTCAAAAGACAACGAATACTGACCCTGCATTCCGAGATCATTCGGCAGTCCGCTCTTTCCCTGCGTCAGCGACACGAGCTCAGACGGTGTGACACACATGATAACGACACTCATATAAAAGATCTGATCGTCACTTCTTTCACTCGCCTTAGATCATCCCAGCATTCATCTCTAGCAGTGAGGCTGCACAACAAACTACCCCTCGAAATCCGGAACTTGCCAACCTCAAAATTGAAGCCAGCCCTGAAAAAATACCCACAGAAAGAAGCCTACTACAGCCTGTACGAGCTTTTTAATAAATGATGTTTTTACATCTTATTTTGATGTAATCTGTAATTTATTTTGAGTTTTGAAATAAATTTATTATGAGCCTGTATGTGGTGGTTTTATCATTGACACGGGGTTTCCATCGACTGTTCCCAGACAATTTGGAAAATTCCAGTGTTCATTAAATCCATTAGCAAAGCTTTCCATTTTACTTCTGTTGAATGAAAATATGTTTATTAAAAATCTGTATTTATTTATAGTGCAAAGTTGGTCCTCCAAGGCAAGAAAACTTAATGAGACCGATGAATTAATATCGCTAGCACATGAATAACTTGAAAAACCTGAAAGTAAGGATTCCCTCCAATCTCAATCTCTGTACAATCTCAACAGACTGCATATGGAACCAGTTAATGCAAGCAGTTCAAGGGCCTCTCAGGCTTCTCAATAATTTTCAAAATTTTCATAAAACAATCATTTCCTATGTTACAATTGAATATTTATAAATAAATTTTGAACAATTTTTGGTATGATTGTTTTTTTTTTATATGAAGGCATATAAAACTTCAAGCTGTACAAGCTCTGCAAGTTTCAAATAGATAGAGATACAGCACTTGTGAATTTTAAATCCTCAAGACTTTCCAGTAGTTAAATAACGCAGTTATTGATAAACATTGACTTGGAGGAATAACGTCTCGCATTACAGTATCCATTTTTTGAATTTCAGGTCAAACCAGTCTCAAGAGTCCATCAAATAATGTACTGTTCATTCGCAGAAAGTTTCGAAAATAAGTTGGATCACTTATTCTTAGTTTTTTTGAACCATTCCTTCATCCATTTGCGCTTTTTTCTTCTTCTTTTTTAAATATTGATTCTCCCACGGCGAGTTTTTGTACAACTGAACAAGCATGTCGTAATATTCAAGAAGTTGTTTGTGAAGTTGTTTGTGACTCCACCGTGATCAACGTCATGCCCCAGTCATGATCAACGCCTTTAGCTGACGAAATGAAGCCATAAGGCGAAGAAGAAATTAATACCTCAAATAGTGTAAACACATTGGTGTTCGTCAGCAAAGTATTGTACATGCAGTGACACACGTTGAACAGATACTCCCAGTTGTGGTACGGGTTCTTCCTGTAGGCAATGTTCAACCAGATCCGGCATAATGTACCATGAGAATCTGTCGCGACGAATCGATTATTGTGCATCGTTGTGAACGACTCCTACGAAACGATTTCTCTATAACCCAATTGCAAAACTTATTTTGTAATAGAAAAATATACAATTCTGATTATTCTGAGATGCCACTTGCCTATGATTCCATTTAGGCCCATAACGGGCATGCATAGAATTGATCTGGGTATGAAACCGGTCTTCTGGTGTTCTGATCCACTTCCTTGAAAAACCTCGGGTCGTTGTAGGCATCCTGAACGTTGATGAGTTTGCAGGTCCTGCCCACCAGTCCCTTGTTCCTTCCCGAACCTGATCTTGTTGTTTCGCTTTATGTATCCGGTGTCGGTCCCCTCTTGGCCTTCGTCGAAGACGTCCGCAACGAGTTCGACTTTTTCACGATCGATGACAATCATCAAATGCAACTTATAAAAATATGGTAACCAATGTTCGCATTTTAGCTCATTTATAACATTTGTTCCAAGATGGATGGAAGATCCTATTTTTTGCATTCATTTTGTTCGTCCTATAAAATTGTAAATGTTTGACCTAGAGATTAAGTGAGAGAGACATATAGGAAGGTTTAATTGAGCCAATCATGAAAATGCAATGAACTAGAGGAAAAAATGATCTACGAGTAAATCAAATCATGAAGGAAAGTAAAGTAAAATGCTAGACAACTTTGCATTTCGAACGAATTCGAAAATGTTGAAATTGTTGTGCACACAACAATTTGAATTCACACAAACTTTTCGTAAGTTGTATTTGCATGACATGCATTTCAGTGGATGTATCGTTGGTGATCTGACGAGCCCTGAAGGACGAAACAGCTGTCATGAACTGATAAATCCATGTTGGTTTAAGACCGAAACAAAACTGAACTCGACCCAGAACAATACAACAGCATGTGAGGAAAATTGCTATTTTTATGAAATTTTTTCATCTTTAATTTTGATTTTTGGCTTATTTTATCCTTGGCTTCATATTTCCTTTTTTATTTGTTTCCGAACTTTATTTATTCTAACTTATTTAAAATAATGTTATGGAGTTGGGTTGGATTGAGTTTGGTTATTGCATTATTTGTTACTTTCAATTTATGACACGTTTAAATTATTATGGCTATAATTGCAGCAACTTGTTTGCAGAAGCGTCTGCAAATAACTAAAAGTTTGCGTAGTTATATTGCAACGTGTAGGTGGTTCTAGAAATAGATTGTTTAATATTATTGATTGTCTAGGGGCACCGTACATATGCATCAATATTTAACACACCTCACAGAAATACGTGAACTTATACATGGAGAAGTTACAAATTTGTCTATTTACGTTGGTGACACTGATATAGAAAAACCCTAAGTGGACGCTCGCCATGTTGGTTTTAACTGCGGTGCAAATCGCACTTAAATAATCGTTTCTATTTATTTCAAATTTGTGTTTGTCGTATGGAAAGTGCAGTTCAGGTAAGTTATATTTTAAAACATGCATGTTTCATATTTATAATTGTGTTCTTGTAGCAACGAAGCTGCATATTGATAAAAATTTATCGATAGCCCTTGCGTTAATAGACATGTCGAACGACAGAAGCCACGGTTTAATTTCAGCAGTTCGTGCTGGACACTTAGCAAAAGTAGCAGAAATAATTGACACTTTTGGAATATCTAATGTGGAAGATGGGTATGCATCGGTTCTTGTTGCTACTAAAAATAAACAAGCCGAAATTGTGAAGCTGCTGCTAGCAAATGGTTGTAAAGTCAACATGAACATCGAAAATGGAAACAACCTATCAGATACTCCTCTCCATTATGCTGTGGCGAACAAAGATATTAACATTGTTGTAATGCTCTTGTACGAATGTGCCGATGTTAATGCTAGAGGGAAATGTGGACAAACTCCGCTTCACAGCGCCGTTGGTTGTATACAATTTCCAAATGCATTAATCATTTCTCGGGGCTACCAGAGACCGCCGAGGATATGTAACCGTGCCAGCATTAAAATATTAAAATTGCTCGTAAAGAGCGGAGCAAACGTCAATGCTCAGACTATAAACGGACTGACGCCACTTTACGCTGCCGTTGAAAAGCGATGTTCGAAAGCTGTCGAAGTCTTGTTGCGATATAATGCAGACGTTCATAATCGAAATGGTACTCCTCTACTTTTTATGTCGATTCAAAACGGAACTCCGAACATCACGACGATGCTTTTAAACAAAGGGATTAACGTAAACGTTATACACAATGGAATATCCGCGCTTCACGTTGCTTGCACAACTAGTAACGAAGTAGCTATTAAAGCTACGATGCGACAGCTGGCCACTCAAGCCAGCATTAGACATGAAACACCTCTTTATTTTAGCGGTAGAGGAGATCACAACGACATAATTGAAACCCTCTGGAAATTCGGCGCCGACATGAACATTAGAGATATATCCGGTAAAACAGCGCTTCATTTCGCTTCTCAATTTGGCCTCAGCCAACATGCCGCAAATCTGTTAGAGCATGGTTCCGACATTAATGTTGTCTCATACGATAATTGTACACCACTCGACGATGCCATGATTCGGCATCGGTCAGCGACCATTGAGGTACTTAAACAGCACATAATTAAGAGGTGCGTCGCAAATCTATACGTCGTTAAAAGAAATTTACAATCGGCTCGCAGCGATGTCTCAAACGAATTTTATCGCAATTGCAAACGAGAAGTCAGACGAATGAGAATGAGAACTATTTGCAACGAAAACAAGGCGACATTTTATAACATCGTAAAGAAAGGTGTAAAACACTGGACGATGTACGCCGAGAACGAAAATATAGCGCGAGTTTTGCAATCGGGTGATTACAAGGAAGAGTTCCCACTTTACGCCAGCATGATCGACAATCATTTTCAAAGAGGAGTTCGGAGACTAGCGTTGGTAGAACCGAGTACAAAATGTTTCAATTTTTTATTTCGGCGGGAGCTACCCCAACTCGTTATTGACGAATTGTTTGGTTATTTAAGCGATTACGACCTAGAGACCTTGATAAAAGTTGGGCCTTACACTGATAGCTAAGATGTAATATATGGATGTTATGTTAAGATGTAAGAATTGTTTTTAAGTTTAATTTATCGAATTATATTTTTTGATTTGAATATTATTTTTGCTGATTTATGGTGCGTAATATAATAGATATTAGGTCAAGATGTAAGAATTGTTTTTTAATTTTAAATTATTGAATGCATTTTTTGATTTGAATATTATTTAAGCTGATTTATGTTGTGCAATATAATAGATATTAGGTTAAGATGTAAGAATTGTTTTTTAATTTTTAATTATCGAATTGTATTTTTTGATTTCAATATTATATGCTTATTTATATTGTGTATTGATGTATTTCCCAGGTGTTGATGCGTTTGTTGAAATAGTCTTCAAGTTTCACTGTAATACTTCTTCTTCTAAAGACTGATGTTGATGTCTTTGGAACCAATAAAGAGGCAGCCAAGAGCATCAAGGACGAATCCAAGCATTGGATATGATTCAATGGAACATAACGGATACGCATCATCAAAGCGAAGCAGCAACTGGGTATATAATAAGGAGCGAAAGACATCATCAGTCTATCTACATAACTTCTGATAGTAATGTATTTTGCATGAATTCATGAGTGAAAGCTGCAATTTTTTATCAAAATGGTATAAATTCACAATCACCCATTTTATCATAAAATTCAAAAAACAACATACAGAAAATCCTTGATGGGTTTAATTCAAAAATTGTATAAATCCCAATCAATCCAATCTGAATCACCTTAAGATGCGAATATAATTTGTATTGAAGCTCTGAGAGGTAAAGTTCAGAACTTCGGGGCAGTCTATAAACTTTCTTGAAATAGAGAACATCAACTCAAATTCTATACAAGTCACGTTACGATGAGGATTTATTTTGAAACCAATGTGTAAGTGGTAAACTATACAAACGATTTGTTAGAGGAAAGCGGTAAAATCCTAGAAATGGTGCTGGTTTCAATTGCAAAATTGTATGAACTGTCTGAAGATCATCCTCCCAAATCAATCAAATTCAACTTGAACATATAAAGAAGTCTGGAACCTGGGTGAAAAATCATTTACAGGAAACATGGAGCATTCCATGAACTGTTTTGAAATGTAAACCCAACCCAACTTATACTATGTGACGATATATAAAGTTTAGAAACTGGCTAAAAATATTTTTACAGACAAACTGTCTTGGGTGCAGTCTATGAACTTCGTTGAAATAGAGAACATCAATCCAAATCCTATACAAATCACTATTGAAAAATTTCTAGAATGCCAACAATATGAAAATAAACATTTTAAATCCACAAATGACATTTCTTAAAAAATAATAATAAAAAAATGTAACGACATAAAAATGCGCTGAGACAGAACTACTGCGAACTGCATTAATGTAAAAAGGCTCAAAAATTCTAAACTAGTCAGAAATAAATATAGGTGTCAGAAACCGAAAGGGAAAGATCCTGCGAACTGTTTGAAATTGAAATACATTGAAATTAAAAACAAAACAAAATTATGAAAAACGCAAAGAGGTTGATAATACCCAAAAATTGTAGAAATTGAACAAATAATAAATAAATAAACAGAAAATTTTAAATTGCTAAAATTCAGCGGGGTTGGGTTAGGTTCCAATCCTGAATAATGATTACCTAATCTCGAAGAAAACAGTTCGAATACATTACTCAGTCACATTTCAACAATTTTTCAGCTTTTGTAGTCGAAGATTGAAAAAAAATTGTTAATCTGTTTTGTATGTAGGCTTCTGCAACAG
Source organism: Geotrupes spiniger (assembly GCA_959613385.1). NCBI lineage: Eukaryota > Metazoa > Arthropoda > Insecta > Coleoptera > Geotrupidae > Geotrupes > Geotrupes spiniger. The sequence goes on from OY390737.1 coordinate 14,867,421, forward strand.
AACTTTATTGGCATTAAATCTTAATGCAGTATAGTTGTTGGCAATTACTTTTTTGTGTATATGTGCGTTTTTACCTTTTATATTTTATGCTATCTAATCTGTGTGGGGTGTAAAAACAAAAGGTTCGAACTGCAAACAGTGTCAATGAATGTGTCGTCTTCACATTAATGCACCTGATTGTACATCTACTGAAATTTGTTAATAATACAGTAAGTATGAAGTTTTATTTAATGGTAGATAAGTTTGCAAAATTCTTTTACGACTGAAACAATCAAATCTAAACAATAATAAATTGTAAATTGTAAATTGAAAGATTTTGAACGATATATAGCAAGCTATTTTGTTGTAGTTCATTTTTAGAACAATTTATGTGATAATACAGCCATTAATATGCATGTTTTAAAATAAGTAATAATATCAATTAATTACAGTTGATGTTTCAGTACTCAATACTTTGTAACCAGAATTTTCAATAAATCTGCAATTCGACATAAACATCCTTTAGTACTAAAAACATCTCGTAATACATACAACTCCATATGAGGCATAAATCATCTACAAATTGACCCCGATTTACCTTTAGAGTCATTTGCTGTCGGCAAACGTATTTTTTTCAACTTTATTTTTAGAATGTTATGTTACATTGTAAGATTGTACGCGTCTTTTTCATATTTCTGAAATCTTTCTTTACACACACAGTTTAATATACTTCGTTGGGCCTCAATTTTTCGCAAATGTAATAATTTTATTTCTTTGTACAAATTTTAATGAATTTCCTCAAAATTCAATTTGTTTCATTTCAATCAGAATCGATTTTATTTTTCTCACATTTTTATAGTTTCGCCCTTGTCAATTAACGCATTCATTTCAGACGATTTGTAACAGAAATGTTGAAAACTTCGTTAACATCGTTTTACAAAAACAAAGTGATCTTTTTAACCGGATCGACGGGAGTTTTGGGCATGGCGGTCGCCGAGAAGTTATTGAGGACATTTCCGGACGTCGAGAAACTCATCCTGCTGATGAGGCCGTCGCGCAAGCTCAGCGTCGAAGATAGGATAAAAACACTCATCAGTAACGTTGTACGTCTTCGGATGTTCCAATTTGGGTCCCTATTCTGATTCATCTGTTTTAGGCGCTGTCCCGCGTAAAACCGGAAGTTCTATCCAATAAAATTTCATGGGTGACCGGCGACTTGTCTTTGGATAAACTCGGTTTGTCGGAGGAAAATTTAAAAACTCTAGTCGACTCTGTTAATGTTGTCCTTCATTGTGCAGCAACTGTAAATTTTGAAGAACCGATTGCCTACGCGTTAACGGTAAATTTAAAAGGAACACACGAGGTGCTAAAGATCGCCAGTCAGATGAAAAATCTACAAGTAAGTTTTCAAGTTTTCAGTTGAAGGATATGATTCATATGTACACTATAATCAAGTGCAAATTTTATACACATTTTATTATGAGAAGGGGAGGAAATGAAAAATAAAAAAAACTTTAAAATCGGTGAGAAACAGATGAGTACAATAAGCTTGTGTAGTTTTTTTGTTTGTATTTTTTAGGATTTTATCGAAACCCAACCGAATCCAAGTAGCAACCCCATTTTAATTTCTGGTTGGTTTTTAATTTTAATGATTTGGTTGAAATTTTAAAAACAAACGTTTGGATTGTGTTGGACTTCATGGGGATTTTAAGTAAATGTTTGCGTTTGGTTGGATTGGGATTTTGAAGTAATGCAATCCAGTTAGGGTGCTCATTTTCATTTCTGTTTTCATCAATCTTACTAATTGGGTTGGGATTAAACAAATGGATTAAGTATGGATAAAAAAGTTTTAATTCCGGTTTGATCGTTTTAGTGTATCGCTTATAAAATTAAATTAGTTCCTTTGAATTACTACCACGACATTATTTCTCACAAAATTGCAGAGTTTTATGTACGTCTCAAGCTGCTACTCAAACATTAACCAAAATAAAATCGAGGAAAAGCTATACCCGAACAAATTTCCCCCGCAGCTTTTACTAAAAATGCTCGAACTGATGGACGAAACCACATTAAATGGCATGTCCGCAACAATACTCCAAGACTGGCCTAACACTTACACGTTCACCAAAAATGCCACCGAGCTCTTGGTCAATGAATATAGAGACAAATTCTCCCTGGGTATTTTCCGACCATCCGGCAGTGCGTATCCGTATCACGTGCGCGATTATTTTATTCAAATTTGAAATTTGAAATTTTCAGTAATTGGGAGTTACAAGGAACCGTTTCCTTCGTGGATTCGTAAAGATCTTGGACCGACTTTTGTGGTCGTAGGCGCTTCTTTAGGACTCGTAAGGGTACTGTCGTCAAATCCTAGAGGAAATACTGCTTTCGTGCCCGTGGACATGACCTCAAATGCTTTGCTGGCGGCGGCGTGGGATGTTTCACGAAAAAAGTAAGAATAAACATAAAACATTCCTCGTTGTAATTCCCCCAATTCTTAGTACCAATGACGTAAAGATTTATAATTATTCTTCGATGGAAAACCCTCTCACCCCGGGCGATTTCGTGAAATTGTCGTTGAAACACATCGATGAGTGCAAATTGGGAAAAGCGCTTGGGTACCACCCGAAGTTGTACGTGGTGACCAACATCGATTTTTTGTATGCTTTCTTAAAACTATTATGGCACACCATACCCGCATATTTGATGGACCTTTATGCAAAATCAACTGGGAACAAAGCCAGGTAATCATATTTAATTTATAGACAAGCATTCAATTTGAGATTTTTAGACTTGTGAATTTTTATAAAATTTACGACCGCAGAATGAACATTGCCAAACCCATCAGCGAATTTAATTTTATTTTCGCACACGAAAATATGAATAATTTGTGGAGTGGAATGACGAAAGAAGAGCAATGTTTGGTGTATTTCGACGTGAAGTCTATAAATTGGGAGGCGTGCCTTTCAAGCGCTGTGTTTGGTATAAAAAAATATTTTTTTAAGGAGACGTTGAGTGCAAGCGAAACGGAGATATATCAAAAATATATGAACGATGAGTGATACATTGGAGCTGTAATAAATTTTGTATAATTAAAAGGTTTTGATATTTTTGTCGTTCAACCTAGACGTGTTTTTGTATTTCTGGGTACCAGTAACACAAAAATGTTAAGCTGATGAGGGATCGCTAAACTGGCTAAAAATTAAATGATTTCAATGTAGAAAACAGGATCCAACAAAAATATATTTTAAATGGCCATCTGTATTTACTGTATCTTTTTTGTAATTAATGTGATAATTTTGATAATATCCTTAAGGGAAATTAGTTGACATAAGTGGCCACATATGACTGGGTCATCGGCTTCTGAGTCGATGTTACCTGTATTATTGTATTATTTCAAATACCATATAAAATGTTTAGGTTCGATATATTATCAATGGCAGCTTATTACCATTTTTGAATGTATGATGTAAATGATAACAGTTTTCATTTTGCAATAATTCGGGTTATTTCAAACCACTTCATAATTTCCGGCATAATAGGAACATAAATCAAATCTTTAAATTGTGAAAATTAGGATTTGTTAAAAAACAAAGTGGGTTTTGAATAGCCAATTTGACATTGAACAAATCGGCAGCACTCTTGACATCTTTTGTTTCCATCGCCGTTGATAGGTTTACAATTCGATTGGTCAATTATTCAACGAAAATTTAACGAAAGTTCAATTTTGTTTTAATTATCAGTACCCACCCCAAATTATGGCCAGAATGGACCGAAAATCGCGACCGTGTAAAAATTATAAAATATACTTGCGATCTCTAGTTGAGATGTCAAGCACCATCACCGCGCACCCATCGCGTCGGACCCATCACCATCCGAAAGTCAAACACCGCCCGAAACGCCATCCGCGTGTTCAAGTTTAATTGCGAATTTTAGATGCTCGCCCGCCGAAGACACCTATATTACTAACTGAAATATGTGACATGCGATTGCCAATTTACGTAACCGGCCAAAAAATATTACTCAAGTATCGATGATCCGGTTCGACGAACCTAACGACTCAGCTGGCGAATCTTGGAAAAATTTGAATTAAAGTCGGGTAGAATTTTGCAACAATAATTATTGTTACAAAATGGTTTTTATTTTTTATTGACTTCTGGATGTACCACGGAATTATTTGTTACAAGGCATCTATTATTGGTGATAGTAATAATATGTCAGATTTGAGTCAGTATATTTAAAAATATCAATGGTCACTTAAATACAAATTCAGAAAGCCGCATAAAACTAATTATTGTCATATTTAGGCTCATGACGACATAAAGAAGAATGATTTTTCCTGGCCATTTTTTGACAAATTACCCCTGTAAGAGCTCCACGACAGAACGGGCACAAATTATTTATTACCAGATTTATATTAGCTATGATGAAAGGAAACAACTTGTTCTACTTTCACAACTTTTCCGCTAAAGTATCATATGAGTGAGCGAAAGAAAATTATTTTATTTAAACTAAATATCCTTTTACCGTTAGATGTCGGATTATAAATTACACATAATTTATTTTCATTTTCCTGTCTTGTGCTAAGCTCCTTATCTCACACCACTGTATTTCTCGTTTTTCTGCTGCTCGTCGTACTTATTGAGATGGGAAATCTCATTTTAGGTCTTTCTATTCTATTCTTTCTCTGTACTCTGGCTTCGTATGCTCGATATTCTACTTTCCTTCATTCGGTGGAGGTATCTTAACCACCCAAGTTGTGCCTTTTCAATTTTTCGGTCTCAATTTTCTCTTTTGTATTACCATATCATTCCTAATTTTATATTTCCTTGTGATTCATTCGATCTTTCTCAGGAATCTAGTTTTATTCCACTTTATGGCCGTCCAAGATACGCTGCCACGAAGTAACGAACGTCTTATTACTTTTTTTTTGTAACTGTGTGTTTATTTCTTTTGGTATTTAATTTTTCCCGAAGAATGTGTCTTTCAGTATATTGCAAATTCTTCCTGCCTTCACTATTCCCTCTGATACTTCATTATCTATCATTTTCTTTTATGACTGTGCCTACGTAGTTGAAGTTGTTGACTTGTTCTAGTTGTCTTCCATCTATCCATATTTTGTGTTTTTTCAAATTATCGCCAATATCGTGGTTCTTGGTTTTGGCCATATTAATTTCCATTTCAAAGTCAAGTAATTTTTTTCTGAATCTGCTACGAAAATCATGTCATATGCGAATAGTAATTCTTGTAGTGTTGTTGCATTTTCCAATTAGCCACTATCATTTTCTTGCATCTTTTTTGCAGTTGTATTAGAGTTGTGACCAATAGAGCGTGTACGTCCATCAGCAGTACCAAAAGCATCGTTCAATTTGCATCTTCTATAGCTTCACCACCTATTTTGAACTAGAAACAACAAGAACAAGAAATTGCTAACATTGATTCTATTTTTCGTTATTTGTATATTTTAGTTTTCTTATATATAAGGAAAACTAAAATATACAGTACAAACCAAACATGGACATGTAATGCAAGTGGGGCATGAAACTTTGATAAGAACTGGAATCAAGAAGAAACAAGAAAGACACGTTTTAAAGCGGTTGCGGCCATGGTTCCTTTCGCTCTCGTTAAACATACGAATACTATTAGGTGAGGTGAACTCCATAAATTAAAAACACCTGGTACACAATAAAAACATTTTAACTCCGATTATAATTGTAATGTCCATGGACTGAATCTCGACCAAGTTTGTCGACCATTCCTTTTCACTTACCAACCTTGCCAAGTCGAAGATTTATGTATAATCAATAAAATTAATGTTTCGTGTCGTTTGTATTAAACCATTCGCATGCAAGAATGTAAGTTATTAACATTAATTCCTTAATGCGATATACTTGCTAAATAATTTATTTAATCTGTTCGTGTGTGTTGTTACATATAGAGTTCGTCCATTTATTTTATGCGGCTTCATAATTGAGTCATTCACATATCAGCACATCTGAAGAAGAAATGTAAGTATGCATTTAGCATTAAAAATGTGTTTTGTAGAATCGTATTATGCAAAAATTCCATTGGGTACTTAAAGTCGCGCTTTAAATTGTTTATTAGTTTGAGAAAAGTTTATTTATTGGAGAGGCGACGACGAGGAGTATAATTTACATAAATAAACTGCTAGTTATGGCGACAACATTTTGAAGCATTTGAAGAAATATAACGAGATAATCACATGTATGGTAAATAAGTTGTGTGAATGAATGTTTTTTGAGATTATTTTAACCAATCACCAATGATTTAAATTTAAATTAACAAATTGTTTAAGTTATCTCGAATAATGTCGAAGAGAACTAATCAGAGAAACTCTAAAAGGGCTGTTGTTCGCGCGAAAAACATTAATACATCAAGTGCACGCCAAAGGAGTGTATAGAAATAGATTTGGGACGTTAATCCCCATTGGATAAATACATTAAAATATAAAATTCTACCAGGTGGTAAGTTGAAGTAGTGTTGAGAAAGTTTTGATTATTTTGAACGTATTCAACAGGGGAAATAATGTTTCGTTTGACTTTGACTTGTTATATAGTGTGTGGACATGTAGATAAAATTATTATTATTATTTAGGGTATGGTCATTTTTATATCTCGTAAGATTCACACTGATGAGATTGTGATGATTCTCTAATTACCAAAGGTCGAATCGACTTCAAACTCATTACGCTATAAATCAGTTCCATTTCAGACGTTCGCCCGAAATAAAAATGTTGAGAACTTCGTTAACATCGTTTTACAAGAACAAGGTAATCTTTTTGACCGGATCGTCTGGATTTTTGGGGACGGCGGTCGTCGAGAAATTATTGAGGACATTTCCGGACATCGACAGACTCATCCTGTTGATGAGACCGTCGCGCAAACTGAGCGTTGAAGACAGAATAAAATCATTCACCAATGACGTTGTACGTCCAATGATGTTCACTTTGAGTCGCAATGCCCCTTATCATCTGTTTTAGGCGCTGTCCCGCGTAAAACCGGACGTTCTATCCAGTAAGATATCTTGGTTGGCCGGCGATTTGACTTCGGAAAATCTCGGTTTATCCGAGGACAGTCGGAAGACCCTCTTCGAGAAGGTGAACGTTGTCCTTCATATTGCCGCAACCGTCGATTTTGATAAACCAATTAGGCAACCGTTAACCGCGAATTTAAAGGGGACGCACGAGGTTTTGAAAATCGCCAGTCAGATGAAAAATTTACAAGTAAGTTTTCAAATTTTTATCTTAATTGTCGAACAATTTAGTTTTCGTTGGGGAGATTTTTTTTTAATTTTGGGGAGATCTTGCACTTTTAAATTTTGGCGCTCCCCATGCAAACCGTCCTTCAAACGTCTCGTAAGGAGTCAACGTTAAAGCCGACTACAGAGAGAATGAGGGATCTGGTCGAAACTATTGATGTTGAATTGGAGGTTTGGCATCTCGAGTCTATTCCCTCGAGGCTCCCAAAATTATCTCACTAGTTTCTTTGAATTACGGTCCAATTTTTTGCAATTGCAGAGTTTTATGTTCGTCTCCAGCTGCTACGCGAACATGAACAAAAACAAAGTCGAAGAAAAGCTATATCCAAACAAATTTCCCCCAAAGCTTTTATTGCAAATGCTGGAAGTGCTCGACGAAAACACACTAAACGGCCTATCTTCAAAAATACTACAAGATTGGCCGAACACCTACACGTTTTCAAAAAACGCCACCGAGCTCTTGGTTAACGAATATAGAGAAAAATTCCCTGTGGGTATTTTTCGACCATCCGGCAGTAAGTACCTGGTAACGTACAAGGCAATTTTTTGAACGAATTTTTTAGTAATTTCAAGTTATAATGAACCGTTCCCGTCCTGGATTCGCAAAGATTTCGGATCGAATTTTGCAATCGTGGGGCTATGTTTGGGACTTCTGAAGGTAATATCTTCGAGTCGCGGTGGTAACAGTGCTTTTATACCAGTTGACATGACTGCAAATGCGTTGTTGGCTGCAGCGTGGGATGTTTCTCAAAAAAAGTAAGATACACATAAAACAGTTTTTTTAATTTTTTTTAACACTTCGTCTTTTGTAGTAACAAAGACGTGAATTTTTACAATTACTCTTCGATAGAGAACCCACTTACTCCAAGCAATTACGTGAAATTTTCATTAAAGCACATCGATGAGTGTAAATTGGGAAAAGCGTTTGGGTATTTTCCCAAGATGTACGTGATGACCAACAACGATTTTTTGAGTAATTTCTTAAAGCTGTTCTGGCATACCATACCTGCATATATAACGGATTCTTATACTAAATTAACGGGGAACAAATCGAGGTATGGATCCAAATGGAATGAACCGTTTTCATATTCAATTATATTTAATTTTTAGGTTAGTAAATTTGTATAAAATTTACGACGAAAAGATGGAAGTTAATAGACCGTTCAGAGACTTTAAGATCATGTTCGCACATGAAAATGTAAATAAGTTGTGGAATATGATGACGAAAGAAGAGCAAAGTTTGTTATATTTCGATGTGAAGTCTATAGATTGGGAGAGGTGTCTTTCAAGCGCCGTGTTTGGTATCAAAAAATATTACTTTAAAGAGCCACTGACAGACAGTGAAGCACAGAAATATCAAAAATATATAAATGATAAGCAATAGATTAGAATTAATTAAAAGAGTTTTTTTTTTCATTTAGTTGGTTTTAAGTATAAGTGGAGTTTGTTTTGTTTAATGGATGTCCAATTGTTACCTATGTTAGTCATGGATTTTTAATGGTTTAAATGGTTAAATTTCTCACCCCCCATTATAGTCATCACATAACAAATTTTTCGGTGATAAGGGCCTTCAATTGTTATTGCAGTTCTAATTCATGCTTTTGTAGCTGCAGCCTTGGATGGGTTGGGTTGGGCTGGGTTGGTTTGCAGACAATTTGTTCAAAGGTAAAGTAAAAACTTGATTTTTTTAAAGATGGGTGTTTTTAAAACTGAATATATACGACTTGATGGTTTGTGTTGGGTTGGTGCTGAAAACTCGCTTAAAAGTCAACCAAAAGCACAAATTGTTACATTTTCAAGGAATCTGGCTAGTTTTAAAATCCTTGCACGGGTTGGGTTGGTGATGAAAACTCGGTTAAGGGTCAACTGAAAGAATAAAAAATATCATCCAAACACAAAAATTAATTACGTCTAACAGTTTGCTGCCATCTTGCCATCAAATTTACGATTATAAGGGTGAAAGTATTCATTAAATTTTATTGGTTATCTAAATTGCACAATTTAAAATTTGACAGCAAATATTGTTGATTTAAACGATAGATTGTTTTTCTTCATTTTTCCTGATCAATATATTTTAAGTCAACGTTCTGAATCTGAAATAACATTTTATTAATGTCATATATAATATGTATTTATTTTTAAATAAGAACTATTAATTTTATTTTTCGCCGAATGATTTTCTTCGAAATTTATATAAAATCCTTAAATTATCGTAATTTTTAAAACCCTTACATAACGATTTTGTAACCCAACGTGTCGATATAATTAATCACCTTTAGATAATAATTTTGAGTACTACATGAATGACTTGGATCTTTAATACCTCCACAATAATATACGGGATTAATATAGGTAATGAGGTACAAAATAAATTCCATATATGAACTCACGTCAAATCGATGCCGAGGATTACACTGTAGAATTAACTTTATTGAAATACATATATTTTTTTCATCTGACGTAAATAAACTCGGATAGTCACATTAAACCAAGTAAATCTATGCTACGCATGTGGTAAGTTATTGGGTATCAGATCCTTCACACAATTTTGAACATCACCTTTCATCTTCCTATTTGATACTTCGCTACATTTTTTAAAACACCATTTTAGTTGCATCTTGGGAACGACACTTGTATACAAATAAATATATATATGCAGATAAAGCAACAGAACATGTGATGCAGAAATTTGCAATTGATTTTAACTGAATTATATAAAAAAACCTTCACGTTGTAAGAACGAGAATATATAGTAACGTTGGTACTTAAAAAAATTATTGTACGATCGAATTAAATCCTTACCCTAAACGAATAATTGCGATAATGAAGCAGTATTTTTAATTCTTTAATCAATGTTTTTAATAAAATATGCTTGTCGACCATATCTTTGTTACCCCCACGAATTGACTTTTATTTTGAACTTTGACTTCCTTTTCCTTTTGGTTCCCTTTTTATTTTACTTTTTCTCTTCCACTTTAATTAATGTTTACGTCTTCGTATTCCAGTTTTATTGTCATACTTTTTGATTCTTTCCATTTTGTTACTTTTTATTTTCGTAGGTTTTGAGCCGGTTATATTGCCCCTCCCATTTTCTGTTATTGTTGTTACTTTGTTGCGTTTTTTGTATATTTATTATCTATGGTCATTATTTTGTTAGGTCTTATTTAAGTTTTTCTTTTAAAATTATTTATTTACATCGACAACCTTGATTGCACTGCCACAAGTCAAACTCAGTGTTAACAAACTCCGTTAGCATTCGTTGTGAACGTGAAACATTATCGAAAAGGTTATACAGGTGTAAAAAAATGTCACAAACTTTGAGGGCTGATACCCAAAATATGCCGAAAAGGACTAATGGGAAATCATTTACAGGCGTAGCGTACACTAACATTTTCAAATATCCCTAGAGAAAGAAATCAAGGGGGTTTAAATCGGGCGATCTTGCAGGTCATGATACATGTACATGATACCGCCCCTTCCTGCGCATCTTCGTCCAAATCTTGTAACCGTGTAATTACTCTGTAACGGCTATCGAAAAATGCATTGGAGCACCATCGTGCTGCAGCCACATTTGTTGCATTTGTTTCAAAGGAATCTCGCCTAAAAGATTACCCAGTGCGTTCTGCAGAAAGTTCAGATAAAAAGCAGCACCTGTCAATCGGTTTGGTAAAAAAAAAACAACAGGGCCCAGTAACCTGTCGCCCAAAAAACCCATCCAAATGTTCAATGAAAAACGTATCTGATGTCTGGCTTCCATAATAATATGGGGGATTTTCGTTGGTCCACACACGCTTATGGTGGAAATAAAAAAGTCGCATCTCCGAAACCATGCATTTGCGGACCCGTTCATTATGATTTCTCGGCATATTTTAGGCCATACTATCAGCCCTCAAAGTTTGTGACAACACCCTGTATGAAAGTCATAATCATTGTGGACTTCTATGAAATAAAATTCCAATGGTCTTAGTGAGATTTGAACCTGCAACATGTTTAATAGCCTAATAATTATTCCTTAAAATTATATAAATTTTCTTGTTACTCTGACACACGATTTCTCTGGCATTCTCGTGTTTTCATCTTACATTAGTTTTTTTTTAGACAATTTTGTCAATAGCTTAATTTACAGTTTAGACTAGATAAAAAAGTTTACGTTATGACTATTAACAACTTTGGCATTCCTGCATATTTTTTTATATTTTAGACTACTTTAACGTTTTTAATATTTTTTTTGTATGAATTTAAAAAACTAATAATCTTTGTGTATTTTAGACAATGTTTCAGACTTTTTAATGATTTCTATTATCAATTCTTAAATTCTTTGCATTTTAGACAATTTTTAATATATATTTTTTTGTATTTCGCATTGCTGGTTTTTACGTTATTTATGATTAATGTTGACAATTCGAACATTTTTGCACGAGTTTAAAATTAATTGAATCCTCGTGTATTTTAGACAATGTTGACAACTTTTCGGCTATTATTAATTTTTGTTATTAATTTAGAATTTTTTTGTATTTTAGACAATTTTTCATATTCTTCGTACATATTTAAACAATAATAATTAAACACATTTAAACATGTTTTAAAAATTCTTCAAATGAGTAAAAAGCTCCCTTAAGAGTATGCCCATCAAAAATGTTTTAAAATTTGCTTTAATGTGGGCATTGTAGTGGTGTAGGTAGATGTTTATTATAGTTGGATTGAATTGGGTTGGGTTGTGTTTTTAATATTGAAATTTTATCAATTTTGACAGCTTTGTATGTTTTACCATTTTGATTCCTCGCTTTGACATTTTTACAATTTTGAAAGTGTTGGGTTGGGTTGGGTTGAACTGGGTTGGATGTTGGGTTGGGGTTGCAATATTGAGATGTTTATCAATTTTGGCAGCTTTATATGATTTACAATTTTGACTCTTCGCTTTGACATTTTTATAATGTTGACAGTGTTGGTTGGGTTGGGTTTGGTGGCGTTTTGAATATTGCGATTTTTATCAATTTTGACAGCTTTGTATGATTTACAATTTGGCTCTTCGCTTTGACATTTTTACAGTGTTGGTTGGGTTGTGTTGTGTTAAGTTGGGTTGGATGTTCGGTTGGGTTGCGTTTTTAATATTAACATTTTTAGCAATTCTGACAGCTTTGTATGATTTAAAATCTTGACATCTTGCCTGTCTTTGGATGGAATTGGGATATTAACATTTTGACAGTTTTGTTTGGATTGGGTTGCGTTTTGAATATTAAAATTTGTAACATTTTGACATTTTTACAATTTTCATAGTTTGGGTTGGGTTGGATCGAATTTGCAATTATGTTTGCATTTTTTTAAGCATGCTTGACAATCTTCACCTTTTTAACATTGCCTTGTATACGTTGTTAATTTTCATTTTTAATTATTTTACCAATTTGGACAACTTCTTTTACCTCATGTTTACAATTTTTGAATTAATAATTGTCAATTTCTTAGGCATTTTATCCATCTTGAACACAACACAACAATTTTCACTTTGTTTACAATTTGAATAAGTTGTATAAATATTTTTTAGAATTTTGTAACTTTGTTACTTTTCTAACCTTTTGTACAGTTCAACATTTTGCATTTTTTGCAATTTTACTTATGTTTTTTTCATTCTCAGCTGGTTCAATGTGCTGAAGGACAATGTTTGATTCTCCAAGAAGTTTTCATTAATTTTGTGTCCAAACCCTTCCCAGGTTCTTTGATTAGCTTTTTTCATTAACTGTTAACGTCCTCGCGTTTTTATACCCAGAATTTCATTCCGTTTGGAGGTGTTTCTTCCATTTGCCTTTCTTGTCTTTTTGTTTTTGTTGTATATTGCGTCCATCATTTGGACTTTTCTTCCGCATTGGAGAGTTTATGGTCTTTACTGTTCCACAGCTTTTCTTTGCTGCATTCAGTACGTTCTCTTTGCATTGGTTCCACTTGCACTAGATTCCTCTTATTGTATTTGTTTCCGTTTCTTGCCTTGCATTTAATTTAGCTTGGTATACGTTCCAGGTATCCTCTTCTTTTAGTTCATGTGCTCTTCGTTTGATGAAATTTCCATCCGGACTGAGTAATGATCGTGTCTTATTTCTGTTTGCCTCCTTACTCTCACATCTGTTAGCTTTTGCATGTTTTCAGTGTTTACTATACAGTAGTCTATGATGAGCTTTTCTTGCCAATTTTGCACTTCTCTAATGAATTTATGAAAGTCGTGCATACATTTGTTGTAAGATAAAAAAATAATGTTGGGTCAGGCTTCAAATAAACATAATTTCATTACATCGAGTTAGCACCTTAAAGACATCCCAAAGTCCATTCTTCCAAAGGATTTTTTGACAACCATTTAATACATACCTGCTTTAACAACTAATGTTCTTTGCATTAACTGCTGACGAGGTTTTTTCTTGTGTCATGAATGACATGAATTTTCATTACTCCTTTTAGATGTATAATTCCCCTATAAAGTAACCTGACTAATATTAAAGTGATTAACTGGTTTGACACACATTTGGACGTTACGAAGTTCACGTTTGGATTTTTAATATAATTATCGCAATATATTGTAAAACAAAGAACAACAAGTCTGAGGTTTTGAAGAAAATCGACACGAGAATTGAAGAAATCGACCATAAAATTTCAAAAGCTCTGCAATAAGAATTTTAAAATAAACATTTTTTTAATATTTTTAAAAGGTGAAGTAAAAGAATAAAATCTACGTAACCGGTGTAACTTTAGCAATTAATGAATGAAAAAAGTTCAATACAGACCAGAATGGTAACGTTGCACCCATAACTTATTCGCAAAATGTGTTAGGCACGTTTTTGTCCCCCTGTCCCATGGGAATTTAAATGCGAGTTTATCCCTAACTTCTGTAAGTTCCCAACCTTTTAGCTTGTTGGCCAGTTTTTGTCGAGTAATCAGTTTGTTGCGGAAACGCTGTATCGGTTAATCAAAGCAACGTTGTTACTACACACGTAATTGCAATGGAATTTACTTTTTGCTGTAGTCGTTCGATATGTTATCAGAGCTCGAGTTCGAACGTCCTTACCCATTTGATTTTATTTGTGCTTTTAAATGAAAATAAAGAAGGTGGTAAACCGAACATTGAAACTTGAACGGTAAGGGTTTGTTTAAATTTTTATTTCGATGCAATTAAAATTGAAATGGAAACGAGGCTCCAGTCAGGTGTAGTTAACTTGCTAATTCGTAACAATGGAATAGAGAATTTCATCTTGAAGGTGTGGTTAATTACTGGCTAACGACATCAGTTATGTGTTTCTGTTGGTGATGGTTGTAGGAAGTTATCGAAAGAAATTAACTTCTGAGGATATCAATTTGATTGTTTAAAACATTTCCATAATTTATTAATGTGCATTTTCAAACAAAAAAATGTAAGTATTTTAGAGTTCGACCCAGGAGAGAAATGTTGAAAACTTCGTTAACATCGTTTTACAAAAACAAGGTAATCTTTTTAACTGGCTCGTCCGGATTTTTGGGAACTGTGGTCGCTGAAAAAATATTAAGGACATTTCCAGACATCGGGAAACTCATCCTCTTGATGAGACCGTCACGCACACTGAGTGTTGAAGATAGAATAAGAACACTCACCAGTGACGTTGTACGCACATCAAACGTTGAGTGATTCGTAATGATCTGTTATTTGATTTAGGCGTTCTCCCGTATAAAACCGGACATTCTATTCAATAAAATTACATGGGTGGCCGGCGACTTATCTTCGGAAAAACTCGGTTTGTCCGACGAAAGTTTGAAGACTCTCGTCGACTCGGTAAATGTTGTGCTTCATTGCGCCGCAACCATAAATTTAGAAGAACCAATGAGGCGCGCGTTAACCGTAAATTTGAAAGGAACTGACGAGGTGTTAAAAATCGCCAGTCGGATGAAAAATCTAAAAGTAAGTTTTCAAGATTCCATAATGACATCTTTACTGTAGTTGCAATTAATTAATTTTTGATAAATCTTTGAATAGAGTGAGGTTATGATGACTTTATTTAATTTCTGATTTAATAGTCTTAGTTGGAAGGTGCACAATTCTTGCCCAGAAGTGGGTATCGTTTACTTAATCAACCAACATTTATGGACTTGGTTCACTTAAATTGTCATTTTCTTGTTAGTTTTCATCCTTACTTCCAATATTACCCATTCCAAACTTTTATGGGCAAAAATTGTGGAAATTTGCGAAACTGGTTCCATAGTTGGGGGTTAGACATATTCAACATTGGATGCATGAGGACTCTGAATCTAAGAAAATAAATTTCTTCGACAAAAATAAGGGCCCTGAAATTATCAAGATGAAAAATGTTAGAAATTATAATAATTTTTTTTGAAGATCTGGGGAGACTTGCTGAACTGAAGGAAGCAGCAACCGGAAAAGTTGAAGTTTCGAGTAGAAGCTGGTAGGCATGTGGAGCTGTTTTATTATTATAAGTCATATACATTTTAATATAATGAAGTTGACCTTCTTTCTGACTAAGATGTGAATGAATTTATTTTTTGAACTTGTTTATTGTTCCATGTCTTCATTTATTTTCCTTGCACCTATTGGAGAAGGCCATGGTCCTCTTACGTCCACCATTGCCAGCAGGTTTTTCTTCACCGTGAAGATTTATTGAATGACATTGTCTAGAGCAGAAACTTTGAAAATTTCCTTCGCAACATGTCGTCCTTTGGATAATATGTCTAGGTGACGTGGCTCTATTATCAATTATTCCCCATTATTCACATTTTCTACCACTGGAAACAGGTATAATGGATCTGTAGTTCCCACTGTTTTTATTTTGTCCTGTGTTGATATTTTTTTTTATCGGATGATCAAACAATATCTCTTATCTGGTCGGCTCTGTTAGGTTTTTTTTATGCAAACCACAATTTCAGTAACTTCTGAGTTGAGTTGGGTTGGGTTGGGTTGGGTTGGGTTGAGTTTTTCTATTTGATACTTAAATACACCAACACGCAATTTAAACTTGCGATTCTTGCAGAGCTTCATGTACGTTTCTACCTGCTACTCAAACTGCAATCGAAATAAAATCGAAGAAAAGCTCTACCCGAATAAATTCCCCCCGAATCTTTTATTGAAACTGCTGGAATCAACGGACGAAAACACGTTAAATGACATCTCTCCAAATATACTCCAAGATTGGCCGAACACTTACACATTTTCCAAAAACGCCGCCGAGCTTTTGGTCAATGAATATACAGAAAAGCTCCCAGTGGGCATTTTTCGGACTTCAAATAGTAAGCACAGCAATGCAATACAATAGAATTGTAAAATTATTTTTTTTTAGTAATACCGAGTTACAAGGAACCTTTTCCATCGTGGATTCAAAAAGACTTTGGGCCGAATTTTGTAATCGTGGGCGCATGTTTAGGTCTTGTGAAGGTACTACCGACTAATTCTCGCGGAAATGTTGCTTTTGTACCCGTGGACATGACTGCCAATGGTTTGCTGGCCGCTGCGTATGAAGTTGCCCAAGAAAAGTAAAGGCAACTTAAAATCTTTATTTATAATAATTGGTCTTTTACAGTAACAGGAACGTGAATATTTATAATTATTCTTCGGTGGAGAACCCTCTTACCATGAGGAATTACGTCAAATTTACATTAAAACACGTTGACGAGTGTAAATTTGGCAAAGCTTTTGGGCGACGCCCAAAGATGTACGTGATAACCAGCAATGATTTTTTGTATATGTTATTTAAATTATTCAAGCACACCATACCAGCATATACACGAGATTTTTATGCAAAATTAAATGGGAACAAACCGAGGTGATCAATGCTAGAGTTTTTATATAGAATTATACAATTTTCCATTTTTAGGTTCGTAAATTTGTATAAAAATTACGACCAACGAATGAATCTTGTTAAACCATTCCGAGAATTTAATTTGATCTTCACAGCGGAAAATGTAAACAAATTGTGGAATAGATTGTCGAAAGAGGAGCAAAAGTTGTTATATTTCGACGTGAAATCTATAAAGTGGGAAAGGTGCCTTTCAAGCACTGTGTTTGGTATAAAAAAATATTATTTCAAAGAGCCATTGACAGAAGGTGAAAGAGAGGAATATCAAAAATATATTAACGATAAATAATATATTGAATTTATAATATATTCTGTATAATGAATTATATATTTTTTTCTTAATAATATTGATATAATATTGATTCCATCCATTTCTAAGTGTGTACGCAGTAGACTTCGCTCGATAGGTATCTGGAGGCAGTCGATTTTTGTTTTAATGTCAATTGAGCTCGAACCGTAACCTAAAAATCTGCAGTGGTCCGCACTGAACTTTCTTATACTTGTATAAATTTCCAGCCAACTAGCGCAGTCACGATGACAAGTACTGTTTTCGAAAGAACACATAAAAGTTGTCTAGAATTTCAATATATTTAAATTTCATAAAAACTTTTTCGACAACTCGTACATCCTTCCCGACGACATAGGTCAAAATATGACGTTTTTACTATTGAGTTTCAATAGTTTGGGCACTAGAGCGCAAAGTATAAGAAGTATAAAAATTCAACGCCTAATTGTAGCCCCGAATAAAATCACAAACTGCACTTAAGGCGGGAATTAGTTATTAAAAGTAATCGAATTAGTAGGATCGACTTGCCGACGATGTGACGCAACGACAAAAAATTAAGTAGGGCTCAGTTTTTTCGTGAATGGACTGGACCCCGTATGTTTGGTATGTTGCAGACGGATATTTTTAATATTGTCGAGCATTTTCTCCCCACAGATGGTGTGGTGGAAGATGGGTCTAACCTGGTAGTCATAAAATAATAATGATAAAAATAATGGTAATGTTTATTGACACTGACGGAACAAAATAATACAATTTGAGTACAAAAAATTGAAAAAAAAAAATAATGGCCCTGGCAGAATTACACAGCGCTGGACCGAAACCGCTCCCTTCTGGGAGAAATCTGCGCCAACTTTATTGGAATACGTATCTCGATGCCAATAATCAAATAATGGGTACAATTAAATTTCAATACGTATTTCCAGATAGGCACAAGTTGAGGTTTCCTTAGAACTACATTCCGCTTTCGTGATATATCTTGTAACGGAGATAACAGAGATCAAGAAAAGTTCGATTTACGGCTAAAGTAGGTATAATGTTGAAAAAATTAAATTTCCACCATGTGCACAACATATCAAATTACGTCTAGTCGAAGTTTTTGATGAACGGTTAAGTAGAAAAAAATTGTAAAGTCGGGTATCCGTTAGATATCGCAAAAATCGAATGCTTTTTTGCACCCTAATGATTAATTCTAAACGTCCCTGTACAAACATTTTAACTTTGATATAGGTCTTCAAACACAAGGGACTATTACTTTGGCACCGATAGTAGTGGAAATAAGCGTTTCTTGATTTTAAACAATTTTTACATTTTTACCCATTTACAATTGTGAAAGTTTTATCATTTCACTATTTTTGCATGTTTTGCCAATGTTGACAGTTGACATCTTTCATCGATTTCTTAACAGTTTTTTTATTTAATTCACTTTGCAATGTCTGTGGTACGATTTTAAGAATTGTAAAAAAAATATTTACTGTTTATAATGATTACTTATTTTTTTAATTTTAATTTTTTCAATTTTCAGTTATCCTTACTGCCTTTTACGATTTCTAACAATGTGTTCATATGCTTACATTTTTAACTCTTATTGATGTTTTTAATTTTTAATTTTTAATTACAACTTTATTTTGATTTTCAAATTTTCAATCGTTTTCAATGATTTTAAAATTTTTCGACATATCAAAACACAACGCTTTTTCGACATGTTTCGTTTTTACAAAATTATTTTGCAGTTTGTCATCATTCTTACAACTTGTTTCGATTTTTTTACGAATTACAAAGATTTTTCGATATTTAACGTTTTTTTTTAATTTAATACTATTTTACTTTTACATTTATATGCTTCCATTTATTACGAATCATAATAATTTTCTAGATTTTTGTAATTAATTACGATTTTTAATATTGTCACGATTTTTAAAATTTTTTTATTGTTTTAATTTTTTACGAATTACAATGCTTTTTAAAAATGATTTTCACAACATGTTTTTGACCTTTCCTATTTTTTGCAACTTATAATGTTCAGGACTTTCACTGATTTTCAAAGATTTGTTTCAATTGTTCACGATTACCATTTTCCAATCATTAGATTGGAGCCCCTAACCCGACCCAATCCAACTTGTAAGCTTTATTATAAGCAATTTTTGACAAAGTATTCAAAAAGAGGTGAAACGATCGATATTATTATTATCATCACTATTTTATTACATACGAAAACTCGTTCGAAGCTAACGTTCGTTGCGCCCAACGTAAAAAAAACTTGCATAAATATTTACGACAAAATTTATTTTTAAAGCGCATCCACGTGTAGTCGCTCAACTTGCGCTCGTCATCGTCAATCCGTAAAAATGTATATTTGTAGTATCCACTACAAAAGAAAACGAACCGAAACGTTTGTAGTTTTATTTAACAGGCATTTCGACAAAATCTCCCACAACGTAACCACAATCCCCGAAGTATATACACACACAACTCAATCACATAATTAAACCTTTGGCACACGGACATAATAGTTAAATTACATAAGCGAAACTCCATTTATTTCGCCTTCCCGCTGATTTTTCATCGAATCCACCGTGCGGTCAGTACAATCGCTCTGTCTCCGTGGGCTGCTGGCTGGACATGTGGGTGACAATCGTTAGCGGAATCGAATCCCTCTGACCCGTCATCCTCTTGCTCTTGTACCTATTGAGTATCTGGCGGAAAAATAATATGTAGAAGCCCAGGAGGATTCCGATGATCAGCGTCAGAATCGATGCGAACGTGATGAAGGCCAGGATACTGAGGTGATCCATAAGAGTCATGTATTTTCATATTTCCTCCAGGGGCTTCGGTATCTGCAACAAGTTTTGAATCGGATAGTTTGCGAAACTAATATGCACGAACAAACAAAACAGATCGAGTTTTAAATCGACCAAACTTGTCAGATTTTCAGCGTCGAACACAGTCCAGTCCGTTGCTGTTTTTAAACCAACCACTACTTGTTGGTTTAAAAACAGCAACGGACTGGACTGTGTTCGACGCTGAAAATCTGACAAGTTTACTCGCATGAGCAAATGCAAAACAAAACAATTGAAGCGTTAAAATAATATTTCAACAAATCAATTTAAGCGGATAGATTATTTTCATTTCGGTACATAATTTATCGCGATCGATTGGACGTTAATACAGGATCATAAATAAAATGTTCGGAATTTATATGCGTCGTCAGTCAGTAATATTGCTGCCCAGAAATGAAATAAATACAAAACTCCAACATGACTTTCAATAAACTTGGTGATATGTTTGCAAGGGTTAATTAGGTTGTGTTCACACTTCAACTGTGTTGATTTTTCAGAATTAACCACTAAGGTAATGAAACGCAACCCAAAGGCAACTGAAATCGTACTATAATTTCAAATAAAATAATAAATAAATAAAATCACATCCACAAACGAAGAATTTTCGAGGCCAACTTGCCATCAATGGTCATAATTGGGGAAATTTTGTTAGATTTACTCAAGGTTTGGCTTGGAAAAATATTAAAAATTCGTTATTCCAAGTCATCATGGCTTAACTTGGATATTGGTAGTTAGTTTTTTTAACATGATGGTCATCTTGAATATAATATTTGGTATAACTAAAAGTTTCGGAACAGCAATTTTTGTTGAATGAACAAACGTTCCTACGTTTGGTGAAAACTTAAGTTTGTATTTATTTTATAAGTTGCCTGAAAATGTATGTCAAAAAAGCATAGCTTGGGTTGGGTCTGAAGGAGTTTACTTCATTGTTTATATAAAAGATCAATCCTCCAGGCTCTGCTCATAATTTAGTATGGGTTCTTCTCAAGTACTATTTTCTTCTATTCTTTTCTAGATCAGCTTTTTTCTCTGGTCTATAATTCCCATTTCTCTTATTACATCATCCTGCGTCTTGTTTTTGGTTGGTCCATGCCTTCCATCATTTGTCTTATCATCTATTCCCCCTCACTTCTAATCATGTGCCTCAGTCATCATGTTCCTTTACTTCTCACGGCCTTTTTTTCTTTTCCATTGTAATGATCTTGGTAGCATTGCTTAGTTTTCCTTTCAAAAATTCTTAATTATTGTTCATCGTCATAACTTTAGCGGCATATGTCGTCAATGTGTTATGTTTATTAATTTTTATCCTTAACATGCTATTTTTTAATAATTTATTATTATTATTTAAAACATTCATGGGTTCATTCGTTCGTTTTCTTTATTGTTATTAATTATATAATTATTTTGTCATTTAATATTTTCTAAGTATTTACAGTTTCTGAATGTCTGGTATGAAATACTTATTTTAGTTTTACCCACATTTCCAAAAAAATGTCAACTATTAACGTCATGTTCAGGAAAATATGATCCAATAAGTTAATCTCGAAGCAACCACATTTAATTTCTCATAAGCGAAAACTACGAAAAACTACAAGACTACAAGAACAACTGGAAAATTATTCTGATTAAATATATATTTTTAAAACTATTTTATTGTTATTTATTTATATAAGTCCAGGTCTACGAAACTTATTATTATTATAATTATTAGCAAAATTATTGGACGATACTATATCATATATAGCATATATCACCCAATGAAGAAATCTGACATCTCTTTATTTTTACAATCCAAGGTGCGGGTCAGAAATCGAAAGATGTCAAAATTTATATTAAAAATGTTTCTTGAGAATTAAATGAATAATTTGGTATCAAATGCAGGTGCAATTTCTTTAGTTTTAGCAATTTTGTTGGTATATTTGCAACAAACTTTAATAGAATCTTAAGGAAAGTTCCATTATAATTTTTCATGCATTTGTTGCATTTAGGAGATTTGCAAAATTTTCGTTAATTATATTTTTTTGCCATTCTTTGTCTTCTTGACATATATTTGGTACATTTTTGAGATTGAATGTCAGCGTTATTAAGTTGAGAATATTTTTTTACATTTTACACAATTATAACATTAAGAAATAACTGTTGTTTTGCAATTGTTACATTACGTCCTTACAATAATTGCAAATTGTTTCCAACTTAAAACCAGCCGATGTGAATTTTCTTGGTTTTAATTTTAAGCTAGTTGTCGTTCGAGGAAATCATGAGGTTGTACTAATGCCATCTATACGTCAATACCCTCACGCTCAAGCTGCTACGTGATCACAGAGGGCTACATTGACCGGTACTGTCAAGACTTGTGTCTACTTCGCAGTCATTATCATGAAAAACCTTGTTGAAATACAATTTCAGAGGATGTATCAGGTGAACAACTGTTTCGTCCTTGATGGCATTGATGGCATTGATGAGTACGCACGATTTTCTTGTCACAATCAAAACAATTTATAAATATATAAAAAATTTGTTAGTCGTTAGAAACGGAGAAGCCAAGCCACGGCCGCCCGAAGTTATAGGCGTGGGACAGAGTACAGATCAGTCAGAATAATTGGAATATGGCATAAATCCATTGTATTAAAAAGATGATCTATCTTAAGAACACAAACGTTTAAAAAATAAATAAATATAGAAATCAAACTTGCGAGTTAACGAACGACATTTCGCTGAAATGAACAACGAAAGCATATCATAAAACATTCAAAGTACTTAGATTTTATCAGTGATAGTGTTGATTCAGTTGAAGTTTTCAATATAACTCTACCACCGTTGAAATCCACGAAACGATGTGTGATGTATGTTAGAGACAGTACACTTTGTTAGTGTTTTTGCAAACCGCAGCAAACCACAGCTCGGTACAGATGGTTACACGATTATTTTATTACAATTTGCAGTCTAATTTGATTGTAATTTCATTAAACTTCGCGTTTTAGTTCAGTTTAGTTCGTAGTTAATTTTTCCCTATTTCATTTTATCATATTTTATATATTTTTAAATTCTATTCTTGTTTGGTATATTTTAGATTTGCTCAAATAAGTGTTCTTAAAAGTTTCATGTACTGCGTTATCGACCCTATTAAGTTATTATTGAAAACTTCTCTGAAATTCATATGTAGCCACACTTAAAAGTTGTTCTCCTGTCTTCGTCGGGTACCGTGATACAAACAATGCTACATATTTGACTCGTAACCATCGAGTCGATTCGACCGTCGGAACTCTATTGATGCGACGTTTTCTTAACGATTATCTTACTGATTCCAACCATTCCCGTAAATAGTTCTCATTAAACTAATGAATGTAATTAATGTTGTTTTTTAAATTCACCTCGTCAATGGTAAATAACGTCAAAACATTAAAACATTAACGCCTTATTCTAGTAATTCCCGAAATGTATACGTTCACGTGGCAAAAACTTTATTTCGCCGGTAGCTTTAGCTAATTACCTCGAGACGTACGCACCTAAGTAGAACTAACTAATTTTAAACTTTTAATTAGGAGCAAGATTCTAAGTGCATTTCTGCAAAGCGGAGCTGGATCTGTTTCTGCGAAATGATAAAGTGTAAATTTTGAAACTGCAACTTTGTTGGTGATTGATGGATGTTGATACCGGTTGGAAACTAGATGTTTTTGCAACTTTCGATGGGCGAGACTCATGCGGACGTAAATCGGATTACGGGACGTCGCACGAGGAACGAACGAACGAAACTAATCTAAGGAACGGTCGTCAGTTTATCGAGCTCGACTAAAATTGCAGAAAATGCCAAGATAAGTACCAACGGATATAAATCTAGCGAAGCGTTTTACAAATTTATGAATACAGTTAGTTGTTGAAGAAATTAAAGGCTAGATGGTGTTATGTGTCTTCTGTTCAGTATCGAGTTAAGGGAGGTGCAAAAAAATCGTTTTGCTCGAAATTTTATTATATCATAAATTATGGCAAAAATATTTTAAAAATACAAACAGTCTACGTTTCTCATATATCGTAATTTTTAAAACCTGCTTTGCAAATTAAACTTAATTTCTTTGTCGTGCTCGAAGTGAGCTTTGCGTAATTTAATTATATTTGATGCGCGTCTGCTTTTAAAAAAAATTGCTTTATAATATGCTACATTTATTTTATAACTAAATAAGTTATGTTCTTACAAATGCCATGTGGGGAGCTAAAATCCATTAGTACGCAGTGAGTGCAGCGGAAAAGCTTTAGTCATTTATTTCTGAATTTATTTCAATGCTGTTGGCTTTTAATGGAAATAATAATTTAGTTTGCGTTTACGTTCATATTTGGACGGTATATAAAACGCATTTCAGCTTTAAATTAAAAAAAAAAAATACACAGTTGTACAAATAATTGTGAATACTTTTCATATTAATTGCGTTTTTTCATTGTTATATAATTAATATCCTAGTAGCAGTGGTATCCTATTTTCTTTGTGATCTATCGCTTTATCGTATTAAGATTTTTTTACATGTCAATTATTTTGTGCATTTAATTTATATCCATTCTTCGATGTGAGTAATGCGGTCAAATCTTAAATTATTCCAGAAGTCAGGTAATTGATTTTATTTGCTCTAAATGTATATAACAGTCTCGTTCAACATCGGTTCGACCGTCGGATCTCTATTGATGCTACGTTTCATTTATTAACTATTACAAAATTCCAGTAATTTATTTGGTATACTTATTTATGTGCAATTCTTGTTTCTTTCATACGTGTTGTTATTTTTAACTGAATCAGCATCCTGCGTGATTTTATTATTGTTGGTTCCTTCGTCGTATTTATTTGGTAAATATTCATTTCACTTTTATTCTTGCTTCACGTATGCCTGCTTATGTAGGGTTCGGTTGGGTTGGCTTGGCTGGGTTGGGTTTAATTGGGTTAATTGGGTGCATAATTTATTTGAGACCTTTTATTGATTTGGATTTTTAAAAACAACTCTACACACACACACACAAGGCGAATGAATGGAAAAAATTATAAGTATGCATGTGTATTTAGGGTTGCTGTCCAAATTATTTTATTAAATTACTAGAATACCCATCTTGGCGTGCCATTTTCTCCTTCGCAACCATCGAATGAACTAATCAAAATTATATTAATTTAATTAATTTAACAAAATAGAATCATATATTTCATTTAGTTCGTTTAAATGAACATTAAACTAAATTACGGTGCTTACAAATCGGCGAGTTATTTCCGCCATTATTTAGACAGAAATCCGGCCGCGGTTCGCATACATTGAAGGGAACATACAACAGACCTTTCGAGTAGTCCACACGTCCATGGGTGCTTACACGAAATACGCGATTCTACTTAACTTATTTGACGTTTCGGGTTTATTTATTCCCTGCCCATAAGAAACGACGCTATATAGTGCAGGAGATATTGCGAATGCTTCGAAACGTCTCGTTTAACGACATGAATGAAATTTCTATCTTTAAATTTCAACCCAATCTAATTTCGTTTTCCGTGATTCACAGCTGTAATGTAATTTAAGTACGAGATAATTTAATTATTTATGAAATGATGAATGCGGATTAAAGCGAATGTAATGTGGATTTTTATGCGATTTGTTGAAATAAAACCGTGTCATGCGTTCTCGTCGATGACGTGTTTGCGAACTTCGAACGTATTGCTGTCCCGTTTTATTTACAACTACGAACTTACGACCTTACGGTTTTTTTAATGTGTATTATGTAAAACAACTTTATAAGTTAACTATTTAAGTTCCTCGATAAATTTGAACAACGTCTTGAAATTTTTTGATTTAAAACTAGTAAACGTCCGTTATTTGCAAATTGCGAAAGTTGTTAAAGGTATATTGTGCTTTTTTGATGGGCATGTCGACTGTATTCGACTGCATGAACCTGTACATACATTTTTAGAACTATTTGATTAATTTTCTCGTTATCTCTGGAAATAGACGAATAGACGAGTCAATGAGTCGATTTCGCACTTTACCATTAATGATCGACATTTTCAATAATTACAAACTTCATTTATGTAAACGTTTTTATATAAACGGCTTCGCCTTGAAATTTAAATCTAAACCTTTAATGGGCTGTAAACACTCGTTATTTACAAAGTACGTTAATATATAAAGTAGTTACAATATTGTACCATTTTCATAATCAATTCGGTGGTATTTTCCAATATTTATGTATTTACTTTTTTTTTCCTGGAGCAATAGCTACTGTTTCTATTTTGAACTTATTCGATTTAAATTAGCAACGACTAAAACTCGAATAACAACAATTTTAGTGTAATTTTTGTAATTTTAATACGATTGCTATTTTGGGCAACTCTAGAAAACTGTCAAAATTATTACCTTTGACATTTTTTATATAATAAATTTTATTTACTGATGTGAATTTTTATATCAATTGTGAAACCATTTGATTTTGAAACTAGTAAGCGTGCTATCTATCTACGATAGCTTTGGTTGAATTTCGCCCGTGAACCCAAATAAAATAATATGCCTGGACCTTGACACGATTCAGGTAGAGTTTATTAAATCATGAAACGTTTTCATTAGATTGGATTGGATTAGGTTTCGTGGCCCTAATTAAAATTGATTTTGATGCATTTTAAGCAACACATGATCTTAACATTCTGTGTTACGTTTCCATATTTTCTTTTGTGAAGCAGAAAAGAAATTTCAGTGATTCCATAAGGGCCCCAGCACTTATGAACATCGAACTAGTACCACCCTTCAAGTGTCAACTCGATTTCAATTTAACTTCCCCTTTTGACCCAAAGCAACAATACCCAAACCGATCTAATATATTTCCTGGGTTCCTATATGATTTTCGAGAACAAGAAAGATTTCAGATGCAGCCAATTTAAATTTTGGAATTGCAAAATGTCTTTGGTACAAATCACACTTTTTGTCCGCATAATGCAACGTTAATTTGCAAAGCCAATTTCGTTTTATTTCAGTTGGGTTGGGTTGGGTTGGTTTCTTGCAAATTCATTTTACTGACTCGTATAAAAAAGCCAAATATAATACATGGTGTGACGACTATTGCTTTGTTCCAATTTCATCTTTGAAAGACACTGTAGGTGTGGCCAACGTTTTAAGAAGCCGCACAACCCAACAACCACAAATAAGTAGATGTCAACGATAAAACTAGTAAAATTAATGTGAGCAGAAGAATAATCATTAACACTAAAAATCGTATCAAATTGAAATTGTATAAAAATTAAATGAGCAAACTGACGAATTATATCTGTTTGCCAGATTTTTTAACAAATAATTAAACAAAGACGATTCCCTGCTTTGTTAGGTATAAACATCATAAACATTTTACAGAGACATGTCTTTATTGACGTTAAGTTATGATTTATACTGACAGAGCATTTTAGAACAACTGCTTTTATTTAACGGCTTGTATTCCTGGAAAGAAAGTATGTTTCACAGGAAGTAAAAAAATCGTAATCGCCAAAACGGCGTATCCTTCAAAATAACGGCATTGTATTATTAGGAAAGACAGTGTGTTTCGCAGGAGAAAAACAAATCAAAACCACTAGAAGGGCATATCCTATAAAAATATAGAATTGTTTGATTTGATAAATCGTATTCCTGGAAAGATTTAATTGTTTGACAGGAAATAAACAATTCGTAACGACCAGAGGGGCATGTCTTTCGTTTGTTTTAGTTTACGCGGTACCGACCATCCGAGACAAAATACGATAATGGAAATAAAGCGAGTGCAAATATTAAGTGTTACATAAAATTATTTAAAACGCACATAAAATTTATGAAAATTTAAAATCGATAATTTTTTTTAGATGTCAACGTTTTTATTTGTCAGCCCAACCCAACCTAACCAAGACATTATTTTGCTACCAAATTGCAAGCCTCAGTAAAAATTCAACCCAACCAAACTCAACTCAACCCAACCCAACCCACCCGAACCGAACTACAACTCAACACAAGTCAAATTCAGTCTGGATTTTATACCAAACCTGAACTAAAATTTATTAATTGTAAATGTACTCAGTTGAATATGGTTTAGGTGGATTGAAACCACCCAAAACAACGTTGTGTTGTGTTGAAATAATTATAAATCACTCATTAAGAAAAAAATTAGCACAATAAGAATTAAACAAAATGTACGGTTCAGGTTACGTCGAGGTCGAACCCGACGTCGAATTGGGCCGGGCTCATCAAAACAAAATTACAAATTACACCTGCTACACAATCTGTTTTAATAAAATGTCGTAAAAATTATTAAATGAATTGTGTGGAATTGTGCCACGTTGTGGCTCGTTGATATTTTTAAAATATCGTTGACCAACCATTTTTATTATTTTGAAAAAAAACGTAGTGAATTTAGTTCAATCGATTTCAGATTTATTACATTTTATTATGACATCGAAGTGTCAAAAAAATCCTACTTGAAGATTGATTCTGCCTATTTACCGACAATATTACACACAAAAAAATATCTTCATTTATCCCTCGCAACGTAGTCTCATAAATTAACCTGATTTCGAAATTAACTTAGACAATTTTGTACAAAGAAAAAAGAGAAAACTTATAATAACAATTATAAGATAAAAACCCCTTACCACACTTGATTTTTACAAATCTAAATACGTATTTCGGCAACTACGTTGCCATCTTCAGTAGAATCTGAAAGGATGAGTGTTAAACATAGTATTTCTAGTTAAGGTAAACACCTTTGAAGATATTCTCTTCACTAGATCCTTTCAGATTCTACTGAAGATGGCAACATAGTTGCCGAAATACGTATATAGATTTGTAAAAATCAAGCGTGGTAAGGGGTTTTTATCTTATAATTGTTATAAGTTTTCTCTTTTTTCTTTATAGTAAAACCACAGGCTTCGCCAATTTTTAATTTTGTACAAAGTAAGCTGTTTCGTTTTTTTTTTGCAATTTTGATGCTCTTTCTTTTTACGATGTTTTCAAAATGTAAGGATGTATGCACAGGTTGGGCCACCTTATTTTTGTAGCAATGTTTAATTTAATTGCGAATCCAAAATCTAATCCTATTATTTGAAATGGCTTAATTAGTCTTATAATCAAAATACAAGCCTATCGGCTTTTGTCTCTCGGTTCCGGTCCATTCTTTTAGGTTGCAAATTGCGACTAGTTTTATGAACATTTAGGTGCTATTTTAAACATTTACGTATGTTATCTAGAGTTACATTTTAGATCATGTTTCTATTTTTAATTGATTCGATTAAAAATAGTAATGACCAGAATTTTCAGGATCAATCATTCGATGCTAATAAATCAGGTATTCATTGATTGTAAAGAAAGTGGATCTCAATTGACACTTAATATAATTATAACTTTTATTTACAAGTGTGAAACTGTTTATATAAATTTTACAGCGTCGCCTTCATTGTGAAAATATCTCTCTTTGGCACCTGTAAATGTCCGTCATTTGCAAATTACGATAGTCATATTGCGCTATATTTCTACGAATTATTTCAGCAAATAAGTCGTTCAATATTATTTCATAAAGTTTAAACCTAATTTATAAATGCAATGCTGACGCTGTTAAATTAAATTTAATTACAACACGTTAACTAACTTTTAACTTCAACACGTGTGCAACTTATTATCTCTCGTTAATGGACATCAAACAGAAACGCGAAAGTATTGAATTTTTATTTCCTTTCAGAACTAGTACGTGAATGATAATTTCCTGGCACACATTTATAATTTACGTTGGAAAATTCGTCTCGTGTTTACTCAACCTTCTTCAAGTCCGAATAAATATTTAACAAACTAATGTAGCGAACGTTTCATCAGCATGCATTACCGTAAATCCGCCAAAATATTATACCATTCGTATCGTGTACTACCAACAAATTAAATGTTGTATTGAAGAGCGATCGTCTTTATAATAAGCCTATTGGATTTTATGTGGATTGATTTAAATCCTCTTGCCTTACCAGCGTTTTGTACATTTTGTTTGCGTCGTAAATTTAAAAGTACTTCCAGTCGAGGATTGATTAAATAATTCAAATTAACTTTGCCAGGATCAAGGTAGAAATTTATCCAAAATAAATAGTTTTAAATAAGATCCTTTGATCAAGAACGTATGTTAAAATATTTGAAGACTTGGTCCTGATCAAGTTTAGGATTTTTATATTTTTAGACCAGTTCAGATGTTACGTATCATCAACATTTGTGTACGATTTCATACGACAACTATCTGTACATCAAAAGCATTAACTTTCACCCTATCAAAGATCTGAAGTCTTTTAACGCAGTTTTATTTGCGAATGTAAAATATTTTATTTCTTTACCTCCTACACGAACGAAATATCCATCACGGCGTAGTGACACCGTTTCATCGCGTTTGTTCCAAAACGTGGTCTCCGCGAAATCACTCATGCGAATTTCGCTCGCAGAATTGCGAGCTAACTTCCCGTTCTCGTAGTGAAATGCGGGCACTCCGCAAACAATTTTGTGCCGGGCCAAAGCACCGATGTAAGTTTTTCCAGTCGTTGTAACCGCTTTGTCGTTAATTAAACCAAGCAAAAAGTGGCTGTGTTTTCAAAAGGCGGAACCCATCGATCGCTTAGATGGTCGCGAAACATTCAACGTGGTGATGGTTTATTAATCGATGCTGAAAGTCCATGTTTGAAAATTCGCAAACATTTAACGAGTCATCCATCAATTTTTGTTCCAATACACTCTATTCGATGTACTGCGTACGATGTGAACGTAAAGACGTTTTCATCGGAAAAATCGCCTCTTGTTGACTTATTGACGACGTATATTAACTTCTATGAACACGCTCATAAATCGTGTGTGCTGACGCTCAGTGTACCTACGGATAGTGCAAAGTAAATGTTTTTGTCTAAGTATAGCTCACCAGCTCGAGGTTATTAAATTATTTGAGTACGTTGAAAACGATTACGATCGAAATTTGCGGCTTGTTATGATTTGAAGTGTTAATAACAAATGAACATTTCGTATAATTGGTAGTTTGGTTATCGATTAACGCCCAATTGAATTAGGAAGAACATCAAGTACATACGAACAACGAGAAGGGGTTATGAAAAATAATAACAAAATTGAAAATAAGAATTAAAAAATCCATAAGCATTTACAAAAAAAAAATACCATATTGTATAATGTATTCAATCTAAATGTAATGTAAAATGCTTGATCGAAAATAGCAACAAATATATATCCGCAATATGTCGCGCAATTAAGTTAATCATCGACCATAATGATTAGATTACTAAGTGTTCACAAAAATAAACATTTGGTTGTATCATAAATCAATAATATTTTATTTGCGTCCCATTTGCGCCTACAAACATTTGTTGCAATCCAATTTGATTTCGTTATACATATATAATCGTTATAGTGGACTTGCCGTCATATTATTTGTTATTGTTGTTGTTATTTTTAACAGCACATAGCCTAGTTAAGAAGATATGGGAGTATCTAAGCAAAATAGGGAGCAAGAATGTAGAAGAGGATGAGAAGAAGGAGAAGACTGACAACAAGTCGAGAGGTGAAAACTGGTAGAAGCACATGAAAGGGACACTAAAATTATGTCCAACACGAAATATAAGAGAATAAAAGTACAGGGGAAGATACCAATATACCTAAGGGGAGGGAGATCGGTAAAAGAAGAAAATTAATTAACAAGGTTCAAGTTCGGAAGCGATGAGAAAGCCAATTAGTACTGGATGAAGAAGGTTGGGATGAATGGGTACATTGGGTAGGTGTAGGCAAAAAATACAACTGAAAGAAGACGAAAATAACAAAGACAAGATTGGAGAAGAAATATAGGAGAAGGCAGGTGGGGCCTAGAAATATTAGATAAAATAAAGGGGAAGAAGGAAGAGAGCAGGATATCGAACAAGGGACCGCAGGAAAACAGAATTAAATTTGGTATCAGTGGATAGTAGAGCAAACAAAGCTAATGGTGTAGGTTCACAACTCAATGCCAATTAGAATTTTATTTCATGCATAATCACAAAAGCTTTTAATTGAAGTTGACCCTTCCATACTATGGATTAAAATTGTCACGTTTCATGTTTAATCGTTTCCAACCATATTCTTATTTTTTACTTAATCATTATTACTATTCTACACTTATGGGTGGTTAGTTGTGTCTTTACATCCACGTCTGCCCTGTTATTGTGCCCTATTCCCCTTCATTTGTTTCATTTAAGTGCCCGAACCATCTTAGTTGCTTTTCTCTACTGTGACTTTCTTGGTTTTGTATTTTATTTGTTTTCCCTTCCGATGTAGTTCACCATTCTGGTCCAAACAGAAGAATCTGCCTGACTACGTTCTTGTACATACGTCTATCTGTTTTGGAATTTCTTTCGTGAAAAGTGTCCCTTCTGCTATTTATTCTTCCAATTTTTCGTCTTGTATCACTTTTACCCACAAGTATTTAAAAAGCTCTCACCTGTTCTATTTATACTTCGTTCCATCTATTTTTATTTCTTGTTTATTATTTATGTTGTTTATGATAATTGTGTTTGTCTCTGTGTTATTTATTTTCATATTATTTTTTTTCAGGTGTCTGTTGGATGTTGTTATACTTACCTAGATTTTCACATATTTTGTTTCAAGGCTCTAAAATGCTTAATCTCTATCCTTTTATTCAACCACTTCATGTCGTGCTTTTTAAGTTGGCTTTTTAGTTCGGTCTATCACTCCATTCAAAATCCCACATGTAGGTCCAGGCCCAATGAGTGGTTTTTCGTAGGAGAACTTCTTGCCAATAAATATTTGATATTTTCCTCCAAATCCTGATACCCCGAGACCCATATTTTAGTAACTCAATCATCCTTCAACTTTTGTGGTACTAACCCTGCAAAGCCAGTAAGGGTGCTTGACTCTCGCTCGAAATCCAGATGCTCTTACTCAGAGGAGAGTTTTGTAGTATGCTAACTGCACATGTTGACACAGCTATGATCTTACCTTGGAATACAATGAAAAAGGTCCCCATTGACATAGTATTTAAAAATGAATCTTGTAAACGTGGATAATATAATCGAAATATAGCATATAGGAAGGAATGATATTAAATTTGTCATTGCTGTATAAATATTTAAATTATGTAATTGATTGGATGCCCAAGTAGATTCACGAACGTTTAATTATTGAACGTTGTGGGAAAATAAATGGGGACAGAGTTTATGACTCTTCCGAATATATTGCATACGTTGTCAATTGTCATTCAGGGTTTTCCCGTCTTTCAATCAAAACTATATCATCTTCATTTATATGCCATTTAAGAGATTGGTATATATACTAGTTGCCCACTTTGTACTTTTCAGCTTGTCGATTAGCGTCCTTAACTGCTTTGTGTCACGTTGGTTAATTCTGTCAAAAGCATTTTCCTGGTCAATGAAACACAAATGCACAAAACACAACAAATGCACCCCCGCCTTCCCAACCGCTTACTGCGAATGCAACGTTGGTGCTAACATTCGTTTCACCCTTTTTTTACTGAGCAGTGAGGTTCCTCTATATTTATTATAATACCTTGCTTTGTGTAATGTGAACTATCCTTACTTGCCTGCCTTCTGGTGCTTCACAGGTCTCTAGCACCTATCATTTTTTAGTCCCCTACAACTTAAATTTTGTTCGTTTGTTACTGCTCTTGCTTGCCATCATTATCCTTTGGTGCTTCCTCTTCTGCCTTTTCTGTTGTCATCTAAGTACCTTCTAACAGCTTGTGGAAGTACTGGTTCCATCTCTTCCTCTTCTACTATTGCTTCTCCGTGTTCATCTTTTATGTTATGTGACGATTTAATTTTATTTTGTCTCGTTTTTCTTATGGCCCCAAAGAAGAGGTGCTGAATTTCCTTATATTGTTTCTTTATCTTCCTCTTTTTCTCTTTTCGCTAAACTTTTGACTTCACTATGAAATAATTGACTGTGATTATTATTATTAAATACATCTAAGAGAACTGAAAACTCAGCGTTAAACTTGAAATTGAAGTTTCAACACTTACTTTTTCCATAGTCCTTATTGCCTTTCTACCCTTACGTGTTAAGGATGTGTGGGGAGTTTTCTTACTAGGTCCCTTTCAATCCTCGTCTGTCCTGTGCCTTGTGCCTTATTTCCCTCCATTTTTTTACTTCTTAGCCCATGTTCTTCTCCGTTTTCTTTTTCCGTTCTTGCTTCATAGATTTTATTTCTCATTTTATCTGCTCCCATCTTCATTGCGTACCCAGCAATCATCATTTTCCTTCATCTACTGTGCATTTTGTATTCACGTTTATATATATATTGTTTCTTATTTATCCATCTTTGTTTTCTTTCTATTTTTCTAAGGACTCTCATGTCAACAAAATTGTATTTCTTTGTCCATCCAATGTAGTCAATCTTTCCGATTCAAACGTAAGGATTGGCGTTACTACCTTCTTGGAAATTTGCATTTTATATGTTTTGGAATGTTTACCTTGGTCAGATGTGTGTTTTGTATTTCATTGAAAAGTCTGCCTACTGCTCCCATACTCTCCTTTATTTCTTATTTTAATTTTCATCCTTTTGCCACTCTTATCCTCCAAGCTCTTGACCTGTGACTCCGTTCCATCTATTTTTATTTCATGTTTACTATCGTAAGTTGTATTTGACTTTGAGTCATTTATTTTCATATTATTTTTTCCATTCATCTGGTCTTTAGTAATCAAGACCATATCATCTACATATATAATTTTCGAAATTGATGCCTCTTGTATATGCCAGTTGCACTTTTAGCCTCGTTAACTCCTTTGTCTAACACTACTGCTGTGGGCTCAGTACACATCTCTGTGTTAACTTTTTCAAACATGGGATCTTTCTTGTTTTATTCTAATGTAAAGTTTCCGCGCATAGAGACTTTTTCTCCCATAGTTCCTCAACCCACTCCCCTTTCTTTCAAGATATAGACATCGGTTAACTCTGTCAAAAACCTGTGCATTTATTTCCCCAAACCCTGCTGCTTTACCATTCTTTCATCCTTGAATAGTCTTCTGTACCTCAATTATTTTTATATAATTTGTTTGTTGCTGTTGTTCAGTCTTATTCCTATTTTTTGGAGTTTCCTTCTTTACCTTTTTTGTTATTGTCAACTCAGTTCTTTCTTAACAACTGTTGGAAGTACTGCCCCATCTTTCCATAATCCTCCCTATTATTAGTGGTTTAATCTTATTTTATTTCGTTTTTCTTATGGCCTCAAAGAATAATGTCATATTTTGTCCAAATTCCATCCATGCTTTCTGTTTTTCACCAAACTTTTGACTTCTCTCCTTTTACTACTTATATACGTTTGGTTTTTTGTGCATATGTATTTCTTCCAACTTGTTTTCAGCCCCATTCACTATCTTTAATAATTAGCTGCGACCTGTTCAGTTTCCACAACAATAACTCAAATGAAAACCGCCAAGCGAGACGAAATGTTTCCTAGACTGCAAGCACTAAAATATTTGTATGGTATATACTATTATTTATTATAAACTTGGCAATCAAAAAAACCCATCCGATGTTCTCTTGGCAAATCGCGGTCGCTGTATTTAATTTAATAACTCGTTAAATTTTATAAGTCGTTATTTCCGAGGACGTCAATGTCAAATAACTTGGCGGTAAATGATTTTAATACTTCGGGGACGATAACTCCGCTTTTCCGGCTCGTTATTTATCGTGAACGATAAAACCGTTTGACGTCTGGTGTTAAAGATA
Source organism: Geotrupes spiniger (assembly GCA_959613385.1). Lineage (NCBI taxonomy): Eukaryota > Metazoa > Arthropoda > Insecta > Coleoptera > Geotrupidae > Geotrupes > Geotrupes spiniger. The sequence continues at coordinate 14,903,351 of OY390737.1, forward strand.
AAGCGTTGTTGAACATCGGACGAAGTTTTTGGGCAAGGAACGTTTCGCTTGAAACATGAATGAAATAATTGACTATGGAAGTTTTATCCGTTAATTTAGTATGTTATTAAATTATTGAAATAAATTATACGGAAACGACATCGAAGAGAACAATAAATTATAGGGGTTGTGGTGATGGGGTTCGTCATGTGATTCAGTAATGATTTGCTCCAATTTTTTATCTATTCATCTATTTTCAAGCCCCTTTGAAACTTCAAGTCATGTCAATAACACGTATCGTCTTCTCATTCTTAGTCCTCTTCTCTCGTTTCTCATCCTTCGTTCCTTATCCTAATCCCTAATCTCTGATCTCTATTTTTTTATTCCTCAACAATCAAAAACTCTCATGAAAGATATCGACAAAATTCACACTTAGAATTGCTAAAATTGACCAGATATGAGTAAACATGAACTTGCATCAAACTAAAATTAAGCATCGATACTAAAAAACTTATTGGCTACTGATATTTTTCTTGTTTGTTACTTTTCTATCTTTGACAGGTTTGAAAGAACTAATAATGTAATTGAAAATTGCAGAAAGATAAAAAAAATCCGTAAAAATCGTTGCAATCGAAGAAATCAATATCAGTCGCAAAAACGTGTTTAAAACTTAAAATTCTGTAAAAATTATTGAAAATGGAAAAACATACTGTAAATAATCTTAAAAGTAATGACGCAATGCAATTTTGCATGGGTTCTATTTTTGAATAACTTATCTGGGAAGATTGAACTTGATCGTCAGAAGTTGTGAGCTGTTGAGAATGAGGATGAGGATGAGGAAGTGTCAAAATCAAATATGGGAAAAAAGACGTGGAACAAATAAATGGGACTGAAAACTGAATTCCTCTCCATCGTTTATCGTCATATCAGCTTCACATTTAATTTTTTTAAAGATTTCCATCCGTGAATCCACTTGCATAAGTAATGAAATTTCGTCATTTTCAATTTTTTTAAATGCTATTATTTTGCCTGATTGCAACCACCCATCCATCCATCCCCTATTCATTCTTTCGTCCTTCCTTTCTTCCATCCATCCATCAATTCCTTCATCGATCCATTCACATACGTGTGATGGTAAGAAATCATTTACAAGCTTTTGCAATCAGCAGCAAAACATTACCTTAGGACACTGATCCCCCCCCCCCACCCGACAAATTTAAAATAAGAAAATTTGAAACACTAACCTTTTCGTCTCATATTCGTTGCAGACGGAGACAACAACACTACAAACACTATCTGAGGCTCACGAATTACCACAAGTCAAGGGAAAGAACTTGCTGAACTGATTAACGAAGTAAATTACTCATTCTTATCAACTGGTGTTCCCACCTAAAAAAAATTACCTTATCGTCAAGACTTTTTCATCAAATTCTACATGGACATCGAGGTAACCTTTGATTTATGATAGGGCCACACGCTTGTAATAGGTACAACCAGTTCATCACCAAAAAGCATAAAGAAAGTATTAAGACTTCGGCAGTTTGGGAACAATGTGCATAAAAACATAATCGGTGAAAAAATAAATCTGGGGTCGTAGAGAACTGGAAGAAACTTTCAAACCATTTGTAACTATGCTACAAGATGCTGCCAGGCAATCCAAACCTCCAATAACCTCGCAGAAGAACGCTGTAAATAGTCGCCTTGCATTAAAAAAAATAAGCAAAAGAACACAATCCAGCAGACAAAATTAAAATTCCTTCAACTATCATTTGGCAGCATATTAAGACCAACACATACCATCCTACCCCATACATAAAGACGATCTTTCCCCAATCCCAACCTGGGCTCGAAACGACAAAGAGAAAGCGGATCTTTCTTTCTGTAAATTATAAAAATATTAAATGAATCGTTAAATTATTGTAAACAATTGATAAAAATCGTGAAAAGTTGAAAATCTTAAATCTTTATAGATCTATACATTTCAATAAGTGAAAATTGAACAAATAAAAAAATCGAAAAAATCAATATTTAAAAGCACGTCGAAAATGTTTTTAAAAATTGTAAAAGTTTCTAAAAAAATCTAAGAAGTTTACTTAGGAAATCGTAAAAAAGTAAATAAAAAAGGAAACGCAAAACTAACTTCACCATTGGAAGATCGTAAAACAATCTTTATGAACTGTAATAACAATAGAAAAGCCAACGTTAGAAATATTGTTGAAATTGGTAAAAAAATATAAATATTGTTTGAAAATGTAAACATCACAAAACCGCAATAAATTGCGAAAAGGTAAGATACTGGAAAAATATCATAAAAATCGTATTAAAAAGCAAATCAATAAAAAAATATAAAACGAGAGAAAAATCTTTAAATTATTATACAAATAATTATGAATCGTAAAAAGTGTAAATTATTAAGAACAATAAAGGTCAAAAAATCGTTGAAGATCGTTGAACATCGTTAAAATCTTTACATTTCAATATTTGAAAAATTATCATTGACTGATAACTGAGGGGGGTGGGTTGTTTTTTTAAATATTCAAACAAATTTAATAATTTTTCTTCGTTTCCATTGGCTTAGTTTTTCATTTATCTCGCCAATAGTTTTAAATGATAATAATTTGAATGTGGCTAACTGTACTTATAAATAATTTGCTGCTACGACCATATTATTAATAATAATTGTGTACTAGATTTACGAAAGTATAACTGAGCGACAAATTGGCTTGCTTTTCCGTTTCAAATCGTGTACGAGATACGTCTTCCTGCCACGATTCCATTATGCGACGTGTCTACATAAAAAGAGCCACGTTCGCGGGAAATTGTTTTCCATCACCATAAATCGACGTCGACGTTGACACAGACGCAGAAAAACCGATTTTCCTCCGACTTAATGCGACATCTGAGTTTGAAAATACACTCGAACATCAACAAAGAAGACGAACGTCACAATATTTGTCTTTGTGCGCCGAGAGTATTTCACGAGATTCGTCGTTCGGCTGTAAATTTTCGCAGCGAGGCGTAATTGCTACACATTCATGTCCAACTCTAAGCACTTTGTTAAGATTACAGTCGCATTGTTTAACTCGAATTTCCATAAGGACGATTAACGACTCGATAAATTTGCTCCGCGCAATTTCCCATTCGACTCGGAATAGATTGCACGTGGAAATTTGATGCGAAATAGATTTAATTTAAAAGAATTAATGAGAATTCACTTGGAAAAACTAAACGGGCGATTTTAAAGTAGAATTAATAAAGACTTACTTGTTAATATGTGTGGAAGAAAACGTTAGTTCGACGAAACGGCTTAGCGAGGATTTGAATACGATTCTTGTTCGAAGTTCAACGACGACTGGATTTGTATCGGTGTGTCAGGACGCTCGCGGCACTCGGCGTCGTTCGATTAAACCGACGGAGCAAATAGCGTCTTTATGTGGACGGTGGATTCTCCTAGAGGCAAGTGGTGTTTGCGGGAAGCAAATAATAAATTTGAAAACGTTTATTTTGAATGGGAACCGTCCATCGGCAGCACTAATATGAAATAATGGCTTAAATTGCGTAAATGCAACGTGAACAAAATTATCACTCCACGATCAATATTATTTGTTCTAACGTGCACACGTGGACAGAAAAACTGTAACAGAGTGACGTCAGGTCCGATTGTAGGTTTACTTTGATGTGTATAGCTAAGGTTTTAGTAGAATTATAAAAATAAAAATTATAAATAGCGTAAAATGCAGCAGGAAAAACGACTAATCTGTGCTATTATATTGCACGTAGTGAACATTGCATTGTCAAAACAACAGGGAATCTCATAATGTATTTGTGTCTTACATCATTGAATTCTATATGGTTTTTGTTTATCAGGACTTTTCCCCAGTCCCTCGTTAACCTGAAAATAGTTTGTCGCCTCGTCCTTCTTTTTCAGATGTCTTCTCCAGTCTCACGTTCTTATAAAAAATACATCACTGTGTGAATCTCGTTGATTTCTTTTCTTGCCTCTTCTTCACAATAAGTTTAATCCCAGTGCCCCTTTTATTCGCGTATACTTTCTAGACCCTCATTGTAAAAAAATTGTTCGCGTTACATCGTGATTGTTTTCCTGTCTTTTTTCTTAAAAGGAGCCTGATCACTTGTCCCCTCTTATTAAGATGTATTCTCAAAGTCTCGTTATCCTAAAAATGCATTACGTTGCAAATCAGTGAGATTCTTTTCCCAGTCAAGCCATCTTGTACAGGTCTTTCTCCAATTTCTCATTATTCTAAAAGATCTTGCAATTCACACTTTGATATTTTTTTCTATATCTTTCCCCAAAATAAATTTCATCTGTTCGTAATCTCTTGTAACCGGTGTCTCTTGCCTTTTTCATTGCATTCTCCCAATCATATCACTCGTATGCTCCCAGATCCGGCCTTTCCAAATGTCATAAATACCCTTTTGGTCCGCATTCCACACTTCTAGGTAAATTCCTTCGTAAAACATCAGGCACAAGCGAACGAAGCCAACCAAGAAGAAAAATAAATAAAAACGAACAAAAAAAGACAAGAGAATTTGTCAACATTGAAAATTCAGTGTTCGTCAGGTTTTAATTATGTCGCTGTTTAGTATTTTTTTGTGTCCGGACGAATTAATCTACGACGTATGTTATTTTTTTGCATCCTTTTGTGCTATCATACGATTTTTTATTTTTTCTATTTTTCTTAAAGCAAGCAACAGTATTAATAGATACACAGTATTCATCGTCTCGTTTGTTTAAACAAAAATTAGAATAAGCGGTAGACTAAAATTGTGTATAGCCATATTAAAAGTAAGAATTATTTTTCCCGGAAATTGCGAAATTAGAATAAAATTTTGTATTCTCACTATTAATAGTAAGAAAAAATAAATAGCACTGTTTTTTTTGAAGGTCGAAAACTCATTTTTTTTCAAATTCCTTTGAAAAATTTTTTTTTTTAAATTTCGATATTATTGTATAATTTTATTTATGAAACATTTTACACATTGACATTATTTTTCAATTGAAATTTTGATCATTCTCCACTATCATGATGTATAAGTAAGAAAAATGAATCCTTTAATGCTCTACGTACTTCTTTGATTTATGGAAAAAAACTAAAATTTTGATGTACACAAAAATGAAGATCTTTCATTAAAAATCCCTTGCTCTCTTTGTCCTGTAAAATCATTTAAAGATAATAACAGATAGAAAATCCATATAGATAAGTAAAGCTAATTATTACCCCTTTGCTTCAAGCATTTCTTCCTCATCTGAATCAACAACTGGCTTGCTCATTAATTCCCAAAGCTTCTAGACACTTAGTTGCCTTTTAACTAAAACTTCTTCTTCTTTTGAGAATCTTTTGCTTTTCTCCTATAGAACTTTTAATCTTTCAAGGAAATCCGATAAATCCTTAAATAATCTTATAAAAAAAAATCTTTCCATTTTTATTTCCCTGATCTTCGATCATTTTCCAATAAAAATAAACGCAAACCTTTATCTTTAGCCAAAAGTTGAAGCAAAGGTCTTTGATTTCGACATTAAAGGAGGCGTTAAACTTTTGTCTTCGGTTGATTCTATGGCTCCTTTCAATGAAGATGTTCCTGAAGAACTTAAGAGTAAAGACGCTTCTCCTTCTCGTGAACTTTTCTATGCTGACGCCTTCAGCTCTGAACACTCTTCCTTAATGGTCAATGAGCAGAACGTTCGTGATGCTATCTTTTCCTTTCCGTCTGGTTCTGCTCCAGATTTGGATGGAATGAGGTCACAATATTTGAAAGACATTATTTCTTTATCCTCTGATGAAGCTGGACTTCGTGCTCTTAGAGCTATATCAAAACTTTTGAATTCCCTTTTATCTAACTTCCTTCTGAAATCGCTCATTAATATGGTGTTTCTTTGTGTGCTCTTCATAAAATAGATGGAGGTTTAAGACCTATCGCTATTGGTAACTGTTTTCGTAGATTGTCGTCAAAATTAGTCTCTTAAGTCGCAATATTGTAAACTCCTATTTATTTCCTCACCAACTTGGCGTTGCCACTAAACTAGATTGCGAAGCTGCTATTCATTCCACACGTACTTTTGTGAATGATGCCCATAACCATGGTAAAGTTTTTCTTAAATTGGATTTCAAAAACGCTTTTAACTCCGTCGAACGGGATTGTATTTTTAAAGAAGTTGAATGTCACACCCCCTTCTTTATCCTTATCTCTTCCAATGTTATAGAAATCCTTCATCTTTATTTTTTTGTAATAATGTATTGTATTCTTCTGTTGGAGTTCAACAAGGTGATCCTTGCGGTCCCATGATTTTTAGTCTTGCAATTCATCCTATTATTTTATCTTTGCATTCTCATCTTAACATTTGGTATTTAGATGATTCTCCAATTTTTACTCAAGGTTTTAAACATAGTTTTGAAAAAACTGCCATATTGATTGAAAACCTCTTACAAAAAGCTGAACACCTTAGTAGTCACTGTCGTTTCGTTCCTAAATTTAATTATTTTAAATACAGCCCATTTTTGAAAATTTTATGATTTTCTTATATCCATTGATTCCACTTTAAAATCTTCTTTAGAAACAATTCTTAATCTTCGTCTCAATGATATGCAGTGGTGCCAGGCCACTCTTCCTATTAGATTTGGTGGTTTGGGTATTCGTCGTATTCAGGACATTTGTCTTCCTGATTTTCTGTCTTCTATCCATGGTGTTAATAAGCTCGTTTATATATTACTAAAATCAAAGGATAATGGGCTTAATATTCACCTTTATAGTGAAGTTTTGGCAGAGTGGCACATCAAGAATCCTAACGAAAAATCACCATCTCCGGAATTTCAGAGGAATTGGGACGATATTAATTTAAATCGAATTATTACAATAGTATTTTGTGTATCTAGGCCAAAAAGTACTGTTTTTTCGTCCGAGTTTTCTTTACGACCGAGGCGTAGCCGAGGTCGGAAAGCAAACGAGGACGAAAAAACACTTTTTGGCCGTGGTGCACACAAAATTTTTTAGGCGACCCTCTTAACATTTTCAAATTTATTGCAACATTTACTTATAATTTATTGACATAGTCATTTATGACAACTGAACAATTGTACATATTTGTGACACCTTCAGACATGTTTATGTTTTCTTTGTCTACATTCGAAGTTATTTCGGCTTTATAAACAATAATTACCCAATAATCAGTTTAAAGTCTGTCACCAACACGTATTTACTAATGTAAACAAGATGTACAGTTTGATATTGACGGCAATGTGGTTATTTTTATACAATTTCGGTAACTGTCGGTAGATGGCGCCACCCTATTGCGGACGAAAAATAAAAAGCGGACGAAAAACGATTACTTTTCGTCCGCTTTTAGACTTATTCTTCAACTCTCAAACTCAACTCTCAACTCTTCAATGCAGAGAATCTGGTTCTTGACTTCACTTAATTCCCTCTCCTAACATCGGTACCTTTTTGGGTAACACTTATTTTCAAGTTTGCATCGGCCTTAGATTAGGCTGCAACCTTTGTACACCTCATACTTGCAAGTGGAACACTGAAGTTCAAGAAATTGGCATTCATGGCTTAAGCTGTCCGAAAAGCTGCGGAAGATTTTCAAGGCACTCTGAAATTAATTCTATCATCAACGGTTATTTAACTTCAATACACATTAATTCAACTTTGGAACCGAACAGATTGTCAAGAAATGATGGAAAACGTCCAGATTGCATGATCTTGATTCCTTGGTTTAAAGGGCGAGCTTTAGTTTGGGATGTTACTGTAGTAGATACCCTTGCGGATAGCTACCTTTTGAAAACTTCAGAAATCTCTGGTTCAGCTGCTGAAATTGATTGCAAACGGAAACATATCAGCAAATATCAGTTATTATCATTATTTCTTCAAACTACATTTTTAAAGGCATTGCCTTTGAAACCTTCGGTCCACGCCATGCACGCTTTCTTTCATTAATTAACATAATTGGTGACCGACTTATTTCTCTTTAAGGCAATCGGAGTTCCAAACAATTCCTTTTTGAGAGGATTTCTCTCGCCATTCAAAGAGGAAATGCAACAATAACCCGAGGAACTCTCCCTGACTCCGCTTTACTATCAGAAATCTTTGTTCTGTAATTTAAATGTACCATTTATTTAATAAATTGTATTAATAATAGGCAAATGAATTTTGGAATAATCTTGAATCATCAAAATTCTAACAATCTGCGACGTCGCACCGAAACTAAGCACAAAAGTGTATCGACGCTACACAAACGCCGAACGCCAAAACGAAGCAAATTGCAGACTACCGAGGTTGTTCCACACACATGTTTGCAGTTGCCAAACTCAATTTCGCGTTTCGGGCTAAAACGAGTCAAAGTTTCGCGATGTCGTCGTGTTCTGTCCCCGAAAATACCTCGTAACGTCGCCGGCGGCATTTAAATATTAATTTCAATTCGGCGGTTTCTATTGTGATTTGCGAAGGTAGCGTTATCTTGACAGCTGAGGCACTCAATACGAGCATTCATCAGTCGCAAGAACTTCAATCAATAAACGCCGTTGCACGTCCAGGGAATAAACAAGCATTAAATTGTATACAGTTAGTTGATTAATATCGTCAAATTTTCATTGTTAATCGAAGCGGGAAGTTTGATGCAATTGTTTGCTTGGGGTTATTTGTGGCTTTGTAGCAAGTCTCGTGTCTCTATCTCGTCTCATGGATAATCGAAGATTTGTTCTTTTGTAAGTTTCATGCGAAATGTTTCAAATTATGAAGTGCAGCAGAGCCTGATGGTTTTCATTCTCATTTACATTGAAATTAAAATTTCCACACAGTGAGAAATTAGACAAAAAAAAATTATTACAGGTTATATTTTTGTAGCAGTAGCAATTTTTAACGTATTCTTGTTGACTTATTTAAAACCAAACCAAAACGATAATGAATAATTTCAAAATGCCTTTATTTATATTATATTAGATGTACAAAAAAACAGAAAAATTAAAAAAGATTTTTTCAGTATATAGAAGGGGTGTACCCAAGTTGGCACAGTGGCCACTTACGAGTGAAATTTTGAAATGCACGCTTGGGAAGCTTTTCGGGAACTTGATTGACGCCGTCTAACTGTAAACCTTCAATGTTTGATGACGAAGGACGAGCAGCGTGTTTTTTTGGTGATTGTTTTAGGTAAAATCTAGCTATTGTTCGTCGAAATAGTAACTGATTCATGGTACCATATCAATCACGTAGATGAATAAAACCCACCACCATTTTTTGCCATTTATGCCGATTCTGTATAATGATATGGATTGATCCATTTCATCTACTCCGCCCATGCCCTTTTGAAACATATATGGAATCTGCATATACATCTTTTTCTTATTTTGCAAACACCATCTTGTAACATATTCCACTGGCTCATAGGAATCATAATTGTTGGCCATTGTGCAAATGCTGTTATGCTTCCATCGAACCAATAAGATCTCGTTATTTGCATCAAACCTATAATCAAACTCTGCTCTTGATTTTTTCTTAATTTCTTTTACATTTGCCAGGGGATATTTCTTAATACGATTTTCTCTGATAGTACCAGTAGCACGGTAACCTAAATGGCGTAAATCAGTTAGCAAGTCACAGCTTGTAAAAAAGTTATCAAAATAGATTTTGAGGTTGGCAGGATTAGTTGATAATTTATCAACAGCAACATTTTTACAACTGTAGTACCCAATGGCTCAGAAACCGACAATAGTATTTAACCATAGACTCATCAATAGAAATATTTTCGTGGAAAACCCCTCATTGGTTGAACTATTTGATAAGAATATCTGAAAGTTTGCGTGATTTGAACATTTTGTCATTAGTGATTGAAACTTCGTTATTATCAACAAGACGTACATTGCTCTTTATTTCTTTAAACCTATTCCTGGACGTAGCCTTTGACATAACTTCTACTTCTATATCTTCATCCACAGATCAATACATGCTTTCCCTTGGCAGGTTGTGGTACCCAGATAAAATAAGTATATAAAAAAAATCTTTAGCTCTGCAACGGTGACAATAAAGTTCTGTCGATTATTTTGATTAGCGTAAAATTAGCGATCATTTCGAAGCGCCATTTCCTGTACGTCTTCCGAAGCCACTGTTTGTTCTCTTAGATCCATTTTTAAGTCAGAATCGATAAATTAATAATCATTAGCAGTTTTACACACTTGTCAAATAGTATATTATTATACAAGTTTAGTAAGGCAACGAATTGTCGCACGAGTGGTTTGGGGCACGACGAGCTACTTTGTAGGTATGTATAATGTAGATTATTAAAGATTCTCACAAATAAGAATTGAAGAAAAATCTGGTCAAAACATAAATCTATGTATGCAACTCGTACATAATCTGGCTTTTTGGACTCGCGCTATTTATCAGACTCATTATACAATACAGTATAATTATTGCTAACCAAAACGTACCTCTACAGCTGTATTGGTGATGAAATTAATTTGATTATTATAGCAACAAAAATAAATCCAATTTTATCGTTCGATATTTTTTTTATTATTATAGCTCTTCCTAGTAATTAGTAATGTATGAATTTTTTACTTATTGTTAATACTTTTAGTATACTATAACTAGTGGGTTAATTTCCAAAACAAAAATAAGGCATTATTTGTACACTATTTTATTTACATATAATACGCGAGTATGTTAAAGAAAGAGGGACGTCGTATGCCCATAGCCACTAGCACTAGCCATAAGGCTAGTGTTTTTCGCACTAGCGGTTGCCAGCACTGCGTTGCTTGGTTACTTGGTTAAAAAAAATAAAAAACGTTGTTATTGTTAATGTGTGGCTAGTCGTCAAACACACAAAGTTTATTTTTCTTCTTCTCGTATTTTATCTACACACAAAATCTAACAGTTTATGGGCCCAGGTTCGCTTGTGAACGATTGGGGGGTGTAGGAAGATAAGCTAGGTGAAAATCCATCGTGATTCGGGAACTCGAGCTATAAGTGTCCGTCGCCGAACGGAATAACAAGATTGTGTCTTGCGAGTGTGCGTGTTGATGAAAGCAGAGCGTCAGACATTTCAATTGTGTGGAGCGAAGTCATACAAGTAGACAATTGAACGCTGTGATTACCGGCGAGCGCGGGAAGACGACAAAGAGTACGAACTCTATACACAAGTATCTTGTGAATTCAACATGAGCGATCCAACGAATATTGTGTTCACACGCAAGATGAACGGAAGCAACTATATGCTATGAAAGTTCCAAGTGGATGCAACTCTGCGCGGAAAAGGATTATCGAAATACATGAAGTAAGTCGTGGCAGCCACGGCAACGGCAGCTGAAAAGGAAGTTTTCAGCACTAACGATGGAAAAACTATGGCTATTTTGATCGCATGACAAAGCACAAGACGGTCTGACGTGCTCGACGGCAAAAGAAATGTAAGATAAGCTCAGTACAATTTATCCAAAGAAAAGTGAAGTCAGCATTATGACCCTTTATGAAGAGTATTTAGTTTAAGAATGGCAGAGGATGAGTCTGTGACGACCTATTTCTCGAAAGTGATGTTCAAGTTCACTGCGGAAATTGAATATCAGGGAGAAGCAATGTCGGACAATATAAAGATGTCGAGGATCATCAGCAGTTTACACCCGCGTTTTCAAAACTTCAAAACAGTGTGGTTCAATATAAAAGAAGGTCGCCATCTGAAGAACCTGTTGTCCCGTTTAAGACAAGAAGAAGATCATCTAAACAAAAACAATGATACGAATGGGGCAGCATTCGTGGCTTGGAAAATCAACAGAAATCGAGTTTCAATAGCCGATCAAAAGAAAAATACGGAGTGCCATAATTGTGGTGAAAAACAGCACTGGTATCGTGAGTGTCGGCAGAAACAAAAAAGCGGTAGCTCTGAAAAGAGGAATCCAACTGCATTCGTGGTTACAATGAGTAATATCCAGAATATTGCTGCCAAAGATGTGTGGATTGTCGACTCGGGTGCGTCCCAACATATGACGAGTCGAAGGGAGTGGTTTAGAGAACTGAACGAGTTCCCATCGGGAAAATATGTGCAAATTGCGAGTGAAAACAAACTTCTGATTCCCGGATACGGTTCGATATGCGCGGCGATGTGGAATGGAACCAGTTGGGCGGAGTGCGTTTTGGAAAATGTGCAATATGTGCCTGGTCTCAGGTAAAACCTTTCCTCAACGGGCACAGTGACCTCGCGTGGGTACGTGATGATTGAGAGACAAAACACGACTGCGAACTGAGATATTCAGATGGGGCAGTGGCTGTAATCGATGCTAAAGACAATCTTAATCAATATCGACTGGAGTTTCGTTTGGAAAAGGAGACAGTGGCAAACAGCGTGACTGTGACATAGCTTCGCAGGTGGAACGAAAGACTCGGACATTTGGATGTGAATATGATTAAGAACATGGTGAAGCATAATGTTGTAGATGGCGTGCCTTTCTTGTCAGACGAAAGTACATTCTTCTGCGGAGATTGTGCTGTGGGAAAAATGTGTCTCTCAACGGAGAAGACACATTTGTCAACCAGGTGAAAGACTCCATGCAGATGTTTGTGGCTCAATGAATGTTACATCAGTGGGAGGCTACAAATATCTTCTAGTTTACAAGTTTTCGTTATGTTCATTTCCTCGTGCACAAATATAACGTCAGCAGTAAGATTGGTGATCAGCTTGCCGCAGTGGAAGTCAAGAATGGATTTGAGTTTGTCAATGAAAAGATGACGAAGCTGTTGCAAGAGAAAGGCGTATCCCACGAACGCGCGTCTCCGTATACGGCGGAGCAGAACGGTCGCGTAGAGCGAGAGAATCGGCGAGGACAATGCTGCTGGCGAGTGGACTTCAAGTAAGTAAGCCTGTAGTCTGAAGCGATACGAGCTGCCGTGTATATTCTGAACAGGACGCCAAACTCTGGCAATGTCAACGAGACGCCCTACGAACAGTGGTTCGGAAGAACGAAGCCCAATTTGAACCATCTGAGAATTTTTGGAACAGAAGCATACGTTCACGTTCCCAAAGAACTGGGAAGAAAGAAGTGGGATGCCAGAACGGCTGTACGAGCCAACGAAGAAAAAGGTAATCGTTAGCTGCAATGTGATATTCAACGAGGAAGACATTGTCGCAAAGTTGTCGGAAGAGGCAAAGTTGATGAATGTTGTTCCGTGGAATGGTCGACGGACACGAGTTGTATATGTTGCTCTATGTAGATGATGGGTTGGTATTGTCTAAGAACAACGGAGCAATCGATCAACTGTTACGTTACATGGAGGCAAGTTTTGAAATGACTACTGGAAATTGTCAGGACTATATGGGCATGGAAATTAGAAGAGATCGAAATAAAAAGAGAAACAATTTCGTACAACAAGCGTACATGGAGAAGCTATTGTTAAAATTCAACCTGGTAGACGCAGTCCCCTTGCACACCCCGGCTGATGGAAACGTGAAACTCGTGAAGAATCAAGATGAAAGTTATCAAGACCAGATATCCAGTTCTTAGTGGGAGTCGTCAGTCGCATTTCATTCGAGAGGCGAATGAATCAGGGACTGTCGCAGTGAAATACGTGCCCAGCAGTGAACAATTGGCAGACATTTTTACTAAGCCGTTAACGAGAGACAAATTCATTAAAAATATTGAGAGCTTAACGTAGTGAATGTATACGACGAGTGGGAGTGTTAAAGAAAGATGGACGTCGTATGCCCAACAGCCATAATACTAGTGTTTTTCGCACAAGCGGTTGCCAGCACTGCGTTGTTCGGGAAAAAGAAATCAACGTTGTTATTGCTAGTTATCAAAAACGCAAAGTTTATTTTTCTTCTTCTCGTATTTTATCTACACAGAAAATCTAACAGAGTATGCTGTCAAAAATTTCGTGGCGCCCATTTTTACATAAAATATCCCATCTTCACTGACCTGCTGGCAAGCCAATATGCATACATAACAATTGATATTTTATTTAATTCAAACAATTCGTCACTCAACACTAATTATCATATTCAATAATTTCCTAGAGCTTGATTTAAATAAAGATTTTTGGAAGTGTAATTATTATATTTATGACGTGTTTCGATTAACGTTCTTTTGCTCCTAATTTTAATAAAAAATTGCGGACATTAACCTTCGTCAACGTTACATACATTTTAGATAATTTGTGTCCGCAATACATTTCGAGTGTTTTATTGTTCGATTGACAGTTATGACGTAATCGACTATTTTAGCAAATGGCAATATTTTTTCCGGCGATCGATGAATGATTTTATTCGTTTTATGGCCCGATAAAAAATACGAGGTCGTATAGAATTCCCTTCGTTAATTAGTTATTTTTAACGTTACATTCAAAGAAAAGTTGATCAAGTTAAATGTAAAGAACTTGCTTCTTAAGTATCGTTGCATCGTTTTATTATTATTTGTGCCAAATAATTAAGGGAGATTGAAGTGACCGAATATCAAATTTCAAGCTACATTAACATACATTCATACAAAAATGTTTTTTTATAATAATTTGTGTACAACAATTAATCCCAATAAAAATTTATAACTATTCGAATAATCGATTCAAGTTACAAAAGTTTTAAACGAATGAATGAAACAAATGTGTTGTTTAACGTGGCCTTACTCCAATCAAATGATTTTTTATAATAATGTTTGTGCATCAATTAATTCCACTATAAATTGTTAACTATGTTCGAATAACTAACTCAAGCTACAATATTTTTAATTGCAATCAATAAGGAAAATGAAACTTTTGTTTATTGTGGCTTTACACCAATAAAATGATTTTTTATAATAATATGTGTATAGCAATTAATCCCAGTAACGATTTATAACTCTATTCGAAAGATTGATTCAAGTTTTACCTGTAATCAAGATAAAAATGAAACGCATGTCTAGTTTGACACCAAAGCAAAGAGAAACATCGTCTAAACAAATCAAAATCAAAATGTAATAGAAATAAAATCGTTTCGTAACTTGTCTTCGGTACCAATTGATGACACCATCGACTCAAACGACCGTTTAAACGACAAATAAATCACAAAACATTTTAAAACAAACATTCATGGTAATAAAATAAATTACATCGACGTTAAATTACCAACGCAAACGTGTGTTCGCTACAGATTGTGATCCACCAATGCGTTTTTAATTCGATTGAAAGTTCGATTCGACGGGCGGTTTGTTTGTTTGGGTCGCAAGTCAATAAAGGAGTGAACCGAACTTCGGGCAAATCCATTTCCGCACATTCTGCGGTCAGGGAAAACAGATACATCAAGTTTATTACGTGGATCAAGAGCTCGTGTTTGCTACGAAGAATCGATTAAGTTCGATGAGTCGTTCTTAACGTAATTTAGTGATTCATTTGGTTTTTATTGCTATATCGATGAAACAAAAATAATAAATTGAAAATACATCTCGGCCATTTTGATGCCAAAAATTTATTGAATCAGGCGATGAAATTTGTGGACATGTGAGAATCTGTAAAACAAAAACAAATAAAAATGTGCGTGAACGTAACCGATAATTACTGCTGTTCGCTAATTAATTCTATTGTGGCGTGCATTGTGACATTTAAACATTAAAATTAGTTTCGAAATAAACTTTTTATTGCGCACATGACGCGTTTTATATGTAATTGTCATGATTGCGCAAGAGCAAAAATATGGACAATAACAAATAAATTATGCAAAATGAACGACGCTAATTTGTGAATGTGTAAGAGTTATATGGTGCCAGGTATTATGCAAGTTGATAGTCCTTCGCAGTCCTTCAATGTCGACAAAACCGCGCCAATGCAAAGATTGCATGAATTGGGTTTTTTCTAAAGCGTCTGCTTCAAGCTTGTCATTTCATTTAACTCAATTATTGCGCGGTTTCACGGACATGTCGTGTTTTCGCCTCACCGCGAGTAATTAAATCAATATGCTTTGCGGTGAATCTTGATTTATTTTTTTTGTCGATGTGATTTCTGACAAAATCGCAGATTGTACTGGAAAACCGCCTTTTTCGCGTTCGGCGTGGCCGCCGTGTCGTTTTTAAAATAGACGCATTTATAAAATATTGTTGTAATTTGTTGGGATAATGAATTTCCCATTGTTACAATTTCCGTCTAAATCTTTCGAAACCGATTGTTGACTCAAGTCAAAAGAGGATAAATAAAACACATAATTTATCCGTTACGGTCGTGCCGCCGTAATATTTATCGATTTGAAAATAAACTTATCGATGTTATTGGGATATTGACGTATATCACATTTCCGGAGCGTGGCGTTCCATCAAATAACGCGAGTGGCGTCGACACAGAAACTGCGAGGACGATCGAAAATATTTACTGATTGTGATCTAAAAAAAGTTATCTACGTGTCACCACCACTGTAACTCTACCCATTTTATTTAAATAAAATACAATTTTAGGACCCTGTGGAAGTCGATGGAATTATTGACGCTCTTTCAAATCTCACAAACTTTCCAAATATAATAATATCAATGCCTTATTTAAATCAAATGATTTCTAAAAATAATTTTGAAACTTTGTGTAAGACAAATAATATATTTGAATGCTTGGCCTATTTAAGTCTAAATATATTTGCTACGTCACGCTAAATAATTTTTAATTAACACAATTGGAAGACATTAACGAAGTCTTAATGAATCGCAAAATCTTTCACTTCTATAGGGTGTGTTACGACAGAGTTAGCTGTCAAACTAACTGCGCTCACTGTTTGACATTTACGATCAGTATAATCTGGCAAGTCATCATGAATAGGTTTACGCTTGAACAACGCTACCAAATTATCTAAATTTACTTTGAAAATCAGTCATCAATTCCTGCAACTTATAGACGACTTCGTGATTTATATGACGCACATAATCGTCCATCTGAGCAAGTAATCCTGTGGATAGATTTCATACCACTTCTTAATGATACAACAACACCAACACGTCGAAGGTATGTACGTACTGAAGAGAATATCGCTGTTGTAAACAAAAATGTCGAAGAAAATCAAACTTTATCGATTCGTCGTCGGTCGCAGGAATTGGCGCCCTGTCCGTCCACTACGTGGAAAATTTTACGCAAAGATCTTGGACTACACCCTTTTAAGATTCAGCTGGTGCAAGAATTAAAACCACGAGACCATCATATGCGTCGTTCTTTCGCCGATTGAGCTCTAGAGCAGTTGGAGACTGATCTGATGTTTTATCGCAAAATTGTGTTGAGCGATGATGTTCATTTTTGGAATGGAGTGAAACCAATCCACAGCAGACACCATTACATCCAGAAAAATCACCGTTTTGTGCGGTTTACACGCACGTGGCATCATTGGACCTTATTTCTTCAAAAATTAAGCCGGAGCTTGCGTTACGGTCAATGGAGATCGTTATCGCACCATGATCAATGATTTTTGTTTGAAAATATGGATGACATGATCCGGGCGAGATGTAGTTTCAACAGGATGGCGCTACGTGCCATACGGCGACCGCCAACCATCGACTGAAATCAAAATTTGGCGATAAGTTGATTTCGAGAATTGGACCTGTCAATTGGCCTCCAAGGTCGAGCGATTTGACATCTCTCTTCTTTCCTGTGGAGTCTCGTGCAGTGCTGGTGTATGCTGATAAACCAGCAACAATTGACGCCTTGGAGGTCAACATTGTTCGTGTTATTTGTGACATACGGCCAGCAATGCTCGAAAAAGTGGCCTAAAATTGGACGTCCAGAATGAGCTTCGTCAAGAGCAGCCGCGGTGGCCCTATGCCTGAAATCATTTTCAAAAGTTAATGCCATGTATTTATTCCATCATTTATTATTTCTTCATACATTCATTTACTTCCTGTTATTATTATTCCTGTGTTTCTTAATGGGCACATGTCGTCAACATTTCTTGACCACTAAATGTTTCATAATTTGGAAATGTTCCAGTTGAAGTGTTGATGTCTTTAATTGTCAAATAAAATGAAACAAACTTACCCGTACCACACAGTATTTTATTAGGCATGACAGGGTTCGAAATTGACAATTTAAATCTAAGACTGGTTGTTATTAATTTTTGACAATCCTTTAACACAATCCTTGGTTGTGTTGATCGTTTTTTGTAACGGATTTCTAAGTATTTGTTTGTAAGGTCCATCTTCAATTCCCTTCCAAGGAAGTAAGGCGAAAATTAAGGTCGCTGGATGTCCAATTCATCAAGGGGAGAACTGATCTAAAAATATATGCAGTGATCCGCACTGAACTTTCTTATACTTAGTTACAATACATTTTTCGAAAAAACTTTCAAAGCTCTAGCTATAACTGTTTGAACGCTAGAGAGCACACACACACACACACACACACACACACAGCGTCAGTCTGAAAATAGTCAGAAACGATTCTGGGGACCTCAAAACGCGTACATCCGTTGAAATCTCGAGGTCGAAATTTTTCATGATCCCTATACTTACTTATACATAAAGTATAAGAATGTAAAAATAAAAGATCATAAAAATTAAGGAACGTACATTTCTTCAAGAAATATTTTATTTTAAATATATGTATTGTAGCACGTCTACGAGTAGTACGCGCCATAAATTTTAATAAGAGCGTACGAGATATTTCCCGGGGATCAGCAATTAATCGTGCATGTATTTTGTCGTTAAGGATTAAATCTAACGCGCCATGTAATAAATAATTGTTAGTCGATGTCATATAGATCCGACTGTATGTAACTCCACATTTATGCCTACAAATCTTAATCCGTAACAAATACGTCCTTTGGTTTTCATTTTTTTGGTTTCGTTCGATTCATTTATTTTAGTTTCGTTCGTTTCGTCAACTTTTATTTATATGCATAATGTTCATAAGTAGAAAATCACAAAAATATCAAATAGAAATAAAACAAAAATTGGAATTAAATTAACAAGAGCAGAAATGGAAAATCAAGAAAGAAAACGAAAAGCAACAGACCAACGAAGCCAAATATATACAAATAGAACATACGAAAAGATCAATATCACAAAAATAACAGAAAAGTGAAATACGAAAAAAAAAACATCGCTAAAAATGACCAAAATTCATCACAGGGAAGTAAATAAAATTGAAACAGTCGAAAAAAAAAACGAATTTAAACAAACTAACTGACGACACAACATATAATAAAAATAACGAAACACAACTGGTGACAAACCACGAGATCAAAAAACTCTATGAGCCAACGAACATTACCAAATAATCAGCACCACAGCCTAAAACCGAGCTGTTAAAAATACGGCATGTGATGCTGTACAAAATCAGCACTACAACTGACTATATATATCGAATGTAAGACAGTTCGATCAGTGCGTCGATGCAACGAGTTACTTTACGGTTCGCAAAACGAATAAGGTCAGTGTCAATCGCACGGAAGATGACATCGTGACATACGAGTCAATATACGGCCTTGCTTGATAAGCAATTTAACTATGCAATAGACTACTAGTCAAGGCCATCACATTCTGAAGAACGTATATTATTTGAGTACGCTAAACTGTGGTGGTATAGTTTACTTCGGTTGCATTTTATATTTACTTCCAATTTCCTTTAGTTATGTTTGTATATATTTTTAACAACTACCGACCGCCACCGACGATAATCGAAGAAACCTGGAGCAAACCGATGAAGTTTTTGAGGGACGGACGAGGGTTTCGAAGAAAATTTATCGCCATGATGATGTAGGCGTTATAATGGAGAAGAAAAACCAGTTGAGGATGAAACTAGAAGCGTCGAAGACTATTGACGAAGACTGTGATATTGATTTTCAGAAGAAGAGGGAATCGCGTGTCAAGTTCTGTGATGACATACCCCAAGACACAGCGCTCGACGATCGTAGCGAGATGATTTTGCAGGAATTGATGGAAGACACACCACATTTTATTCCTTTGGATTGCATTGACGGATCGTCGGATTATCGTCGACGGATCGAGCGATTGCGAAAGTGCTAGCACCGTGACGGCAGATTTGGATCAGCCGACGTCAGAAATGCGATGCAAAAAAATATAGACAATGAAAAAATCAAAGAGAAGAACAGGTCCCAGTTGGACGTTAAAGTCGGAGGTTCTGTGTTGTCCAGTTTGGGGAACGTCGATAGGTTGCATGACATGAAAAATTATTGTTGTATATTTTGCATAACAACGAAGTGTCTTTGGTGCCCATCGACGACTGCCAGACGGAGTTCAGTTTGTTGAAGGTCTTCAAGAAGAAAGTACAAATCGAACTTGAAGTTGGAAGAGGAAAATAGAAGCGTTTGCGCTACGAAAGTGGGTACGACGAACTCATTGGCTGCGCGAGTTCAGTTTCAAATATCGTTCGGATATGAAGAACGTCTAGTATAGGAATTTGTAAACAGTTTGTATAGCGTATAGTTTTTAAGTTACGGCAATGGACTTTATTCTTAAATTATTATAAATTGTATATTACCTTCTCTGTTTGATTACACTGCTCCATACGTCAAACAGCTACCATACAAACAATAATTGAGTTAGTGAGTTCAAACTTCTCGTTATTTATTGCATCATTTATTTTTTTCATTTTTACAAACTTAGGTCTTAATTTTATTCCAAATGAGGTTGTAGAATATTATTGCATTTAAACGGTTCCTTTGTATTTCATAGTTTTATGGTGCAATCAAAATAAATTATAATTAACATTTGCGTTTTTTAGTGTCGACGAAGAAAAACCACTACACGCTGCAGAAATGACACATTCTACCGCTATTCCTCACGACATTGAAAAAACGTGCATTTCCATCAATAGCACGTTTCAGACTAAAATATGGCAAAAATCGATAAAACTGAAAATTCTAATTCATCGCAAATAATTCATCAATAACCTACTATAATTTAAAAATTTATCGCTACAACATCTGGTGATTTTAGACTTACTCTTATCTCATCCGAGAATAAATCTTGCTTCCATTGCTGTATAGTCCATCCAACGTGTTCTCGTGCAAATCTTAATCTGGCAACTCGATCGCGTCTGGTAAGAAGAGGATCAGTTGCACTCCGTCTGTTTGTTAATCCTGCTTCTCTTAACCTTCGCCTTACCGACTCGCATCTAGCAAAGTTAATGCACGAACAACTTCGAGTGCGGTTAAATGTTTTGTTCTTCTTTCTATAACAACCAAAAACCAATGTAAACTTTAAGAAATCAAAAAAAAATCAACCGCACCAAACAATCACAACTGACAAAGTAGAGACAACAATGGAAACTTTTGACAGAACATGTTTTTGGTTCATAGGTGAATACCAGTATCTTAAAATAATAAATATTTATTGTTGGATGATTCCGCGTGAGAAATATAAAATAATTATTTATAACCAATTTTTTTTTCAAAGATAATGAAATAATTTTAAACAACATGCCAGCTCAAATGTTGACACAATAAGGATTAGAACATAACCATTTCATTTCATGTAAATATAACCCAATAAAGATATCTAAATTAAGTAAATTAGATAAATTAGAATTACGTGAAGTTTGACCAAACAACAATTTAAATGTTTCCTCTGTACAGTGACCGGAATAGCGAACAGAATAATGTATCATGTCTGGGTTTAAAATTAAAATTAATGCAGAAATTGCAAAAGTATTTTGCATTTGACCACTGGCGTCTTTTCGACATGATCATTGAAATATTCGTAACCTATCTAGGTGCTTGGAAGAGGCAAATATTGATCGAAATAATTAAATCAATGTGTTAGGTCTGGGTTTTAAATCAAAAATAAACAAAATAAGCAAGTCGAAATGCAAATTTTAGTGCACAGGTTTCGTAATAATCCATTTCAGTATAGATATATCAAAATCACTTAAGATATATCATAACGAGCGTTTTATATCAAATATGTTTTATAAAAAAAATAAGCTCCATAAACTGTAAACGAAGTTTTAGTTTGAAAATTATCACTCAAATCATTATCTATTCAAAACGATTTAAATGGTTTATTGTATCAAATTTACCATACAAAGGAAATATGTATAACGTATTCTGTTTCACAATTACATAAATAAGATTTTAATGTGATGTATTTAAGTTACAAAAATTGTAAAATAGTGTACATTGTGCATTAGGTAACATCATCTTGAGTTATGTAATTCGTTTAAATATGGTCTTTAACCAGATGATCGCTTCTGACCAACGAAAGTGGAGAATCCTGTCACTTGAGGCAAGCTTGCCGTTTATGTAAACGCCTGGTTACATGCGAATGTTTATATCGTTTTGTTTAGTTTCCACCATATAACAGGAGATTATACAGGAAATATGTCCTACGTCGATATAAAGCCCACTTTATTTCCTATAATACAATACATTGCATACAATGTGCTAGTTATTTAAGAAGTTACTCTAGATATGATAAGGTGATCACGACATATTACGACATCAAAATTGCTAGAGACGTTGAAATGTCAAACAGCTTTGAATGGGGTTTAAACGTAATAGATGACGAAATCATGTAACGTTTAAAAAGACACAGAAATTTATCTATCGTTAGAAACAGTATTCGGATACCGAATAATTGAAAATCAAAGCAAACATTAATTTTTATTTCTAAACGTAATAATTTAAAAAAATAGCTTTTGTAATTGTTAACAGCCAAAGTTGTGATCTTGCAATAATTATGGAGAAATATTATAGAATCTATTTATGTTTAGAGGAGCAATCAAAATGAATTATAATAAACTTGCGGTTTTTGTGTCCAATATATTTTTTATACCAATTTTGTTGACACCTTAAAAATATAGAACAATAATGTTTCAAACGTCCAATAACAACAATATTGTTAAAAAATAATTGGTTTCTACATCCATAACATTTATTTTCCTCATTACGTCTGGATTTAAATAACAATTACTACAAAAATACAACGTAGTAATTTACTATCAATTTTTTATGCATGAAGATAAATGCCACCATAACAATAACTACAGTGTTAATTGTTTTGACATAAATACACAGTAATAGGTTTCTCTTAAAATATCACTTAATTGACATGAATGTACGTATGCGATTAACACCACGTTACTAGCAAATACTAGCGGTGTTTAATTAAGTCATTATGTCGCTAATATCTAAATATATAAATAAATAATAACGTTGATTTGCATATTACGAAACCAAGCACTCGAGCGTCAGCGAAAAAAACGGCAAACAGTTCCGCGTAATTGAATTTTATTGGTTTGGTGATTTAACAGTTTGCATTTGCTAAAAATTACAATTATAGTTTGAGGAAAATACTTTAAATTTAGTTAGATTTAGTGGAGCAGATTATGCAACCGAGTATACGAGGGTGCAGTTTGGTCGTGGACTAAATCGCCGCGTAAAAAATGCGTGCGATATAATAATAACGCTTAAGGTCTAAGTTTAACGTACTTGAGTAAAAGTCAAGGATTTGTTTATTGTTATACGTGAAACCTCGATGAATGAACGAACTACAGTTATGTAATTGTTTATTATGCGGTTATATAATTGTTTATCATCGACATCGAGTGTTTATTTATTTATTTATTTATCAATTTAGTTAAAATGATTTGTTATTTACCCAAAATTGTGTAGTGATACTTGAGTTGTTGATGGAATGCTATTTTAGATTATCGCATCATTCTGTTTAAAAATTGTCGGTGCCAGTGTAATCAACATCTAGATTAGCTGGCAGTAATAAAAGAAATTAATTAATTTAATTTTGGTTTTTTTACGTCATTTATTTATTTATATTTTCTTAAATCGGAATTTGGTAAACACGCACGTTTGATTTTTTACTACGAATCGAAGCGGATAATTTCAATTGATTACCCGATTTAATTGAGAGCTTCGCGGTAAACGCGCAACTGGGCGGCGTTTCTCCGGAATTATCGAGCAAACGGCGTTTTTACGTCGAATCGCGCCCACCTTATGATTATCGGTTTTCTTCGTCTTGTTTGCGAATCTTTGCGTGCTGAAATGTGTCATAATTGCCGCGTAATGTTTCTCGGTCGTTATTAAATTATGCGATGGCTCCGACGCGAATAACGCCTCTGACATGGTGGCAACGAAAGCTCGCATAAAATTTAACTTGTCGTTAAGGTAATTAGTGGCAATTTATAACAATTTCGTATTATGTATAATTTGATGGTGCTGTGGAATTCGACGCATGCGTGGCGATAATTGAATTATGAGTTTTTAGAACTGCGAAACTGCGATCAAATATTTGCTTGGGGTGTTGTTTGGAAATTGCATTTTGGGGCGGATGTTTCATGAAAAAAAAAAACGCGGGAACGAATCGGTTTAAATGCTTGCACGTTTGGTTGCATAGAAATCAAGTTGAAATCAACCCCTAAGCGTTTAAATACTTGAAATTGCATGTATGCAACCAAGTGTGCACGAACTCAAAATTTTAGCTCATATCTAAATTAAGAACAAGTGTGCTGTAAGTGATGAATTAATGAAAGCGATTTTGAATATTGATTTCGACAAAAAATGCGTACAATAACCATAAAAAATGTTCATATCGTTTCACAAATATATATATTCGATTCAACCAGTCAATTATTGGATTCATGTAATGTGGATGACTATTTTCTGTCCATTTTCGCCTTTTAACGTCAGTTTTTTTGTCATCTTAACAATATGTTCTTCTTGAATATTATTGAAATTTTCCCAATGGTTGTAAATTTTGAACGTGATTAAAAGTTGTACATACTTACCTTATTTACGAATTCAACCCACCCAATAAATTTAATCAAATTAATAAAACTTTTGTATATAACACGATTTTTTTGACTCGTTTCTCAAAACCAGAAACCCACCGAAAAATTGACACTAGGAAGTTTTAGATTGAACTTGCTCCGAAATGCGACTGATTGGCTTGCAGCTGTTGGCCGGTGTGTAATCACTGGCATTCGGACGTCTTCTTGAACTGGATGCAAATACGAGCAATTAATTAAATTTTCTTGACTCACAGTTATTATGGCGTTGCCTTTTAATTTAAAAGTAAATGTCTGATAGTTTTGACGAAATTCGCAAATTAATTTTTTATTTGCATTTTGTGATTTTCGGCCAAAACTAAATCCAAGCCAACTCAACCCAACCTAACTTACCCCAACCCAACTCAATTCAAATCTATTCGTCTTTGTTGCGATTTGTTTTCAAGGATTCATTTTTATTTATTTATTTATTTTTTGATAATTTTATCATTTTTTCATTTTTTATTCAATTTTGGTAAATTAATATTTTTTGTGGTTCTGCCCCCAACCCAACCCAACTTATCCCAACCCAACTCAATCCAACTCTACTCGTGTTTGCGATTCTGTTTTGTATGATTCATTTTTATTTATTTATTTATTTTTTGATAATCAAGCCAACAAGCCAACTCAACCCAACCTAACTTACCCCAACCCAACTTAATTCAAGTCTATTCGTGTTTGTTGCGATTTGTTTTCAAGGATTCATTTTTATTTATTTATTTCTTTTTGATAATTTTATCATTTTTTCATTTTTTATTCAATTTTGGTAAATTAATATTTTTTGTCGTTCTGCCCCCAACCCAACCCAACTTATCCCAACCCAACTCAATTCAACTCTACTCGTGTTTGCGATTCTGTTTTCTATGATTCATTTTTATTTATTTATTTATTTTTGATGATTTTATCATTTTTTCGGGATTTTTTTATTTCAGATCGTTTTGACCAGTTTTTGGTAAATTTAATAATGTTTGCGGTTCTCTTTTTTAACATTTTATATAATATTTTTTCAACGTTTTGAATTTAACATTTTTGAGCATTTTTTATTTTGCAATAATTGTTGCATTTATGTAGGTTTGATTTGTGAGAATTTATTTTTAGATAAGTTTCAGGATTTGAGTTTTTATCTTAGATCATCTAAACTGTTAGTTTGGCTAATTTTGAAATATCGTTTATTGTGTTTTTTATTTTATATATTTTTCGTTATTTCACGTTTCGAAATTGTAACATTTGAACAATATATATTTTTTTGATATTTATATGTTGCGATTTTTGTACAATTTTGAAAGTAACAATTTACTCAATTTTGCATTTTTTGGAATTATCACTATTTTTCAATCCTTATAATTTTAGCAATCGTTTTGATAATTTTGAAAGTTTTCAATCGTACTTTTTGGGCATATTTTAAATATTTTTTGTAATTTTTGGAGAATTTTCATTTTAAAAATGTTGATTTGAATATTTCTCATAACCTTATTTTGACTCGTGCCTTCTACAATTTTGTCACAGTTTGCATTTTTGCAAATTTGATTAAATCACATGTGCTGAATATTGACGTGATCCAAGTAGCTCTCTTTATTAGTTCGTAGGCAGGATCGTCATGTAATAAATAAAGACGATCTGTACGAAGTTATGTGGATTAAAATAACTTCTATAGATTTTTGGTTTCTTGTCGATGTTTAAGAATATCTTGCTGGCTTCTCTTTGATCTGTCCTGATAATTTTAATCACGAATTGAAAAGAACCCCAACTTCAAATAAAAATCAAGGCAGAAAGTTTTACATCAATCCTGGATGTGTCCATTGGGTTGCTTTGGTTTAATTCACACGGCACGTCAAACTGAAATTTTAACAAAATTTGCACATCTCCAACCCTATTCAACCCAACTCAACTCCTTAAAAAATATTTTCACACAATATGCCTTAAAACCACGGGGCAATACATTGTTTTAGCTCACTTTACGCGGAAAATCGTGGAATTGACAAGAATTATAATTGGAATTCGATTCAAAATATATTTTATTTTTGATTCATATTAAATCTGTCAATGGATTGGGAATTTGATTTATCATTACGATATTAATTTTTATTTGAATCCTGTTTATGAAGTCACTTATACAACTTTAGCCAATACCGTACCAACAATTATTAAATAAATGCAAAGCAATTATCTAATTTATTTAAAAATATGGATTCGTAAATAAACAGTAAAAATAAGGACACCTTTGCTTAAGGGATGATGACAGCGTTTTTCAGACAAAAAAATACATAACTTGTTGACGACGACGAGTAAATTTTCGGTTTGAGATTTTATTGAGAAAAGAAAATTTCTACTAGAATTTTCAGATATGAAACAAATATAAAATACTTGCTAAAAAGAATTAATTAATACTTGCGAAGAATACGAAGAATTGGTTGCTTTTATGCTGATGTTAACATTCACACAATGTTAGCGAAACGTTCAACACTTTACTACAGGATAAAAACGGTGAATTGGTTAATAAATAACACAAAAAATTATAAATAATATTGAATTTAATTTTACGAAATGAACCAATGTGTATATGGTAGCGCGGGTCTAAAGCAAACTAACCAATTTCCAACTAAAACGAAGCAATGAACGGTCATTACAAAATGTTTCGTTTCATTGGTCAACGTTTAGGTAATCTTACAATATTGTCCTTTTCGCCTATAAAATCTCATTATGAGCTACAAATAAAAATATCAAAATAATCCACGTTTCTTCTACATTATTTCCGTCATATCATTCAATCATAAACTTTTTGTGTGGTTCGTAGATGCAACTCAGTTGATTTTTACTGAAATACCAGCCTCGTTGGAAGTTACCGGAATCCTAAAACGGATTTATTTCAGTCTCTATATCGATTTTTCCATCACCATAAATGTACATAATATGAAATTCAGTTACTCTCAGTAAAAAATGAATGAATGTCACTATAATCTTGGTCACAATGTGTATACCAGCCTAGAACTGCATAAACATTCTTGAATTTGACATAAACTGCATTAATTAAGAATTGCATTCACTTACGAAAGATTTTAATATATTGAGTTGGGTGGGGCTGACTTGGGTTGGGTTGAGGTATGATGGAAGTGGTGAGAGGATTTAGTCACATTGGTTGCTGGTGCAGTAGATGGTGTTCTAATACCTATAGATGCGCCTAATGTAGGTGAAGAAGCTTTTGTTGACCGGTACGGCGAGCAATGATTAATGTCATGGGTGTATGTGGAATGTTTTATTTTATAAATTCTAATTGGCCAGGAAGTGTTCATGATGCAGGGGTTTTGTGAAATTCCAATTTGTATAGAAGAATGGAAACAGGATGGAGACCTATTCAAAATTATTGGTGACAGCGCTTATCCTCTGAAAAACTGGCTCATAACGCCATTGGTTAGAGATCCGAATGATCAGGCACTGATTCAATTTATTAGAAGACATACACAAACCCGCAGTGTAATAAAACAAGCGTTTGGCATTCTTAAAGCGAAATTTCCTGCAATCTGAATTTGCAGCTAATATAATAAAGTGTTGCGGAACACATTGTAATTATGCTCGAAATGACGATCACGATTTAGAAATAAGACACGACATGAATTTTCCAAATTTTCGCAAAAACGACCAACCTATTTCGAACGATAATATAGACGTTGCTGGTAGACAACGTTTACAAGAAATTATACACTTACACTAGATATATTTTTTATTAAAGGAACATCAAGTTAACATAAAAATAAATTAATTATTAATACCAAGTTCTTTTTCTAACTTTAATATTTCCTGGGAAGTTTTTTTTTATTTAGTTAGTTAGTTAGTTTCACTGTCTGTTATTAGTTCTGATTTTTCTAAAAAGAAAGAAAAAATAATTATGGACGTTAGTGTTGCACTCTCTTTTATTTGGTTGGTGATGCAATTAAATTTTGCGTTAGTGGTGCTATGGCCGCTTCCACTTCGACTTTCAAATTAAGAGTTTCTTCGTTTTCACCTTCTAGGGTATCGCTGACTCCTATCTCATGGACACTCATTAATTCCTTTCCTAAAATTTTGCTTCCTTTCCACCCCCAGTGCCAGTTCTTCTTGCATTATCTTTTTTTCCTAAAATGAACGTTATTATAATACAAGAAAAAATATATAAATTAAAATAACTCACCACAGCTCGTTTACGTAAATTAGGCCACACATTTTCTCTAACGTAAGTCCACTTTCTTTCGATACTAACTATTCCCAAACTTGCGGCTGTGGCATACATTTCTTGCCAAGTCGGTTGTTTGGTATGTTTGGTGATTTGAGGTGTTGAAGCCCCAAACAATATAAGTTTCTTTTTATTTATGTCCTCTAACAAAGTGATTTTGCCAGCTGTTTGTCATTTTAGAGAAAACACACAAATTGACAAGTCTTGTCAATAAACAAAATAATCAGCATAACTTATAAATTTGCCGTTATTTTACTACAAAACTATCTGACCATAACTTAAGTAAGTTGGTTGGCATAATATTATAAACCTATTTTTTGAAATAACACATTAAATTAACAGAAATTGCCAGTATGCTGAGTAAATTTGACTGTTTACATCAATATCAGATAGAGTCTAAATAGCTTAATACGTTTAAATAAATACGTTCAAACGAACAAGAGTAATAGTGATAAATATTGGTCGAAACAACCCAGAAGAAATGGCCGGGGCCGAGAGAAAACTATATCAGCCGAGAGACCGTGAAATACAACGCAATGCATAGTAACTTTCAACCCCATGAGGCCATTTGTTTTTATTAAAACGTTACCCTCGTTTATCCTTCGTAGAAACTAGTATGAGTCGGTCGTGGACGCAAGCAAAGAGCACACTATGTAATTGGGCACCCCTATGAAGACGTGCCAACTGACCGACTGAAATAATTCGTATTAATTAAAAGCCCTGACACCCACGTTGTAATCTTAAAATTTATTCATAACAACATTGTCAATGCACTTTAACTCGGATGTGCATCAAATGTGTATACCATTCGCGTCCCCTTTAGATAAACAAAATAGATTCTTTCACGTTTGACGATACGTCACTTTATCGGAAACATGATTCTGACTTTTTTTACTTAAACCCTGACCGAAAGCAAATACACTCTGTTGATATTTGCAACGATATCTAAAGCAATCGCTCTAATCAGTCAATGGCCCCTCGCCACGGCGGAAACGTGAAACTGAAACGCGAAGACTCCGCCGCCGACCTATTAAGGCAATAATTGAAACGAAACGTCGAATAAACGAATCGACTCCGTACGCCTGCTTGGCGGTTCGACATTTTCTTATTACTCGCGTTTCGTTTTTAACTGCCTACTTAGTTAACTTTAGCATTACTGGTTTTAAAATAATCACTGTAATTTCGCGCAGACATTGCGCAATCTCGAGCACTTCAGAATGTGTTTTTATCGCTCCGATGTGATATTTATAATTGCGCCTTTTAATTTTAATCATAAGCTTCATTTATTTCGTATTAAACTTAATGATAACGTTCGCGCTTGCTATGTTTTATATCTCCACTTTGTATCAATTCCTAGGCTACATGCACTTGTTATATTTTTCTTGTGAATTCTAAATCTAAGTCGTTTAATGTTTAAGGTTCCAACGTCGATAACAATTGAATTAGATGATTTATTAGAGAAAAAACACAAAAACGGAAACAAAAATGCAAAAACAAAGCCATCAATCACCTGAAATCACCCGAACAATACAACAATAAAATTATTTGCGAAAGAATCGCAGCTTATCGATGTTATCTAAAAAAGAAATTGCGATAAAATGACAAATCATCACCGAAAGCTCCGCTTTTAATTCTTCGGCCGGCCAGACGCAATAATTTTCATTTGGGACAGAGAAACATGTTTTCACTTTGACGTATTTTCGTCAGTAGATTTATTGCGGCGTTTCGGACGCCAATGGTACGTACTAATGGTTTTATTTGGTAGTACAATTCCTTTGAACTTTCTCTCGGGTCGTACGAATGCGGGCCCAGCTTGAATTACAAAACCGAACAACAGGGTAATATAATAAAACGCTACTGTAATAAATAAATTGCTTCATTGTGCATGCGCCGGGCCCGGCTCGGTTTGGTTTATTGTACGGGGTGAATTTTTGCTTGTTCGTGCGACAATGTGGAATTAATTCGAAACGCCCGAGCGCACTTCCACGCGAAAAATATCTAAATTAGTTTGTCAAAAACGAATTTCTTTAATTTAGTTTTAGTGGTTTTAACTTGCATTACTTGTTACTAATTTCTAATTACTAATTTCCCACCATATAAATTCCAGATACTCAATTAAAAATAAACTCTGGTTAATTTATTTATAAATATTTATCCCCTTTTGTCCCCTTTAAGTTGCCTCTTATTTTGCTATTGGCGTATCGTTCGTCTATTGTAAATGTTCAATAATTTATCTGGGTATTTTAATGTTGTGTTTGATTTTCCCTTGGTTTCCTTCGATATAATTTTACTTGGTGTTATTTTTTTCAGTTATAAACATTTTCATTATTTCAGCTTAATTTCGTGCCATATTTAATTTAGAATTTCTACGAGTGAATTCTTCATCGCAGGCAGACCCAATAAAACAATGAAAATACGTAAAGTAACACACGTACTCGCGATTAAACACACAAGATATTTCCCTTCCGATTCCAGAGCGTGCCTTTGGGGCCGGTTTAATGCAAAAAATCGATAATCGCCAGCCTGGGCGAACCATTACGTTCATAATAACTATTCACATTGCACACTTTTACAACTTGAAAACTATGCAGTTATAGCAAAATCGGTCGTTAATGCATACGTGACTCAGTGAGTTGACAAACGCTATCCCCTTGTGGGATACCGGATCGTATATTTTTGGACGTAGAATGTCGCTTTGCCTTATCAACGCGGACTAATTAATGAAAATCGCCTTTAATTCGATTGCATGGCGGGGACGTGCAATTAGTTTTCAGATATCCAGATTGTGCAATAAAATTCTCGTCGGAGATGTGCGTAAATATTTTCTAGCCAGATGCAAAGCTGCTAATTTGTGGTGAATTAATGGAAAAAAAAAACAGATGCTAATAAAAAATTCACACAGTTGGTATAATACTAATTAAATTGAATCGTGTTTGTTGGTAAATAATGACTAATGCACAAAAGTGATTGTATTTTCATCATTTTATTTTTTTATTTATTCTTTGATTTGTTTCATTCTATTTTTGTATGTTTTATTTTTTAATTTCTAGCTCTTCCTTTTTAACCTTTTCATTTTTGTTTGGTTTGTTTGTGTTTTATTGGTTTTTGTTTTATCGACAAGTCAGTTGTGCTTTGTGTGGATTGTATTAAGTTTAGTTTTAGTTTTTTTTACATTCATTTATTTGCAGTGTATTTTTCATTATGATCACATGATAGTTTGGCTGGTTTTGTTGATATTATTTTAATTTTTTCATTAAAAAAAGTTGTACTATTAATTACCATCAGCAAATTATCGTTCATTTAATTACATGTTTATTGTTTTTTTTACTATTATTATTTGTTCATTTTTATTGGCTTGATTTTATTTTTTATTTCATTGATTTAATTTCATTATTTTCGTCGTTTAGTTTGGTTTATTTTTCATTTACTTTCAACATTGTTACCTTTTTTTCATTTCATTCGGTGCCATATTGTTTACCTTATGTTTAAATTTATCTTCGTCAGTGTTCTGTGCTATTTGTTTGATTTTTGTTTGGTTCATTTTTCATTGATATATGTGACTTTGGTTTTAGTAAATTTGCTGGTTTGATTACTTTTTCGCCAGTGATTTGCGTTAGTTTGTATTATTTTTCGTGTGATTTTTAAGAACTGTCTAAGCTTTTCGCTTTCGTTTGGTTTGTTTACATTTTTATTTGTTTATATTTCTTATCTCATCTACTGTAGTTAGTGGCCCAACTTACTCCCCTTCCATTTTTTCGACTCACTTTATTTTCATTAGATTCATAGTTTTATTGCAATTTTTGAATGTTATACATTTTCACTTTCTTGATTTTCTTTTGCTTGTTAGTTTTCCTATATAATGGGTTTGCTTATTGAGTTTTATTCAAGTGGGTGCCTTTCAGGTTTTATCCTCAATTGTTTCAGCCTCTTCAATTTGCCCTATTTTCGTCGATTATTATTTTTTCTGTGTATGATGGTGATTGATGGTGTTCAATGAAACAGGGTTCGAGCTCCAATCGGTAATCTGGTAAAATATCGGTTGTAACCTATTCAGTAAAATACTATCGTGTCTTGCATCAAATATGCTCAACCCCAATTTTACTGATTATTTACGAACCCTATTTTTCTTATACGTTTAGAGCTCGTGATGTATGGGAAGGGAAATAGTAGGATTGGGTTGGAACAAAAATGGATAATATGTAGCGGGAATTAAGTATAGGATGCGATAAAAAAATTAAGAAAGGGGAAGATATAGCTAGTGGTCATTGGGCTGGGTTACGATAATTATGAGGCGAGAGCTAGAATACGTGCGAGGAACCATTAAATGGCGGAGGTGAAAATGGGAGAAGAAAATGAGGATATGGAAAAACTAATATGAAAAAGAGAAATGAAGAATAAAAATAAGCAACAAATGTAATTTGATTGAAGAAGGTCATAATGGGAACAAAAACTGATGAGCAAACGACGATAGCAAAGTTTTGATGTTGGAAGAGTTAAAAGATTGAAACAGTGTATAACGAGCCAAAGTTGGAGTCGTTGATGGATTGAGTTGTATGTCGATAATTTTACTTGCTTAATATAATTTTAACTGATCGAAATGCCTCATTATTTGATACGGCAGGTGTTATCTATTCTTCATTATTGTCTTCTAATGTAAAATGTAAAATATATTTGTTCATCGCGAATTA
This sequence comes from Geotrupes spiniger, assembly GCA_959613385.1. Taxonomy (NCBI): domain Eukaryota; kingdom Metazoa; phylum Arthropoda; class Insecta; order Coleoptera; family Geotrupidae; genus Geotrupes; species Geotrupes spiniger. The sequence goes on from OY390737.1 coordinate 14,936,954, forward strand.
CAATCTATTGCTTGTTCTATTCTGTTGTTAATTTTCGCTTCCTGTTGTCCATTTTCTTCTATTTTTACTCCTGGATGGAGCACAGTGTAGTGGGATACTAGTAGGCGTGCCAGGGAATGAAACATTCCAAGATAGTACTGAAGGCCCCATCTGCTACACGTACCAGGACACTGTTAGGCTTAGATAGGAAAGACCTGCGCACTCTCACAGCCCTGGCTACTGGGCATAGCCGACTAAGGCATCATATGCATAGGCTGGGAGTGGCTGAGGCCACTGAGTGCCGACTATGCTGTGAAAGACAGAGACAACAGAGCACGTTAAGTGTGCCTGCCCGGCTGGGGACAAAATCAGGTTAACAGTCTTTGGTGAGATAAAACTGAAGCTGGGCGAACTTGACAAAATCTCATCCTCTAAAATCCTCCTTTATTTAAAGATAATGTGAACTATAAATAGTTGTGAGCCACAATAGATCCTTGCGGTTGCAGTGGAGGGGCGATAAACGCCCCACTCATTTTAACTCATTAACTAACTAACTAACTTACCGACGCCCCCGGGAGAAACTTTTAAGATTGCAGAGAGGAACCTTGAGACTCATTATCGTGTTTGTCTTTTGCTTCAAACTGAGTTGGGAATTGTAATTGATAAGTGTACCTGAACTTATTGCTTTCATGAATCAATCAGTAATGATGTAATGTTCTTTTCACAAGAAATTAATTCATTCATTTGTCTCTACATCTACTGTGAACTGTAGGTACCTATTAAAAAAGTTGAAGAATGTTGGAATATTACTCACTTCCCTAGTAGTAATTGTTGTTAGGATATTTTCAACATAAATATATAGAAAATGTACTTTAAAAGGTGTATAAATTTTGAAAACAACTTTATCTTCTAAATGGGTTGCAAATTTTAACATTTTTACTACGTTTTAAAAGTTTTTTCTTCAATTTGTCATGTGATTTCAATTTCATTTTAATCCACCTTAGAATTGTGTTGAGTTACAAACTAGAGATATTTTTACCAATTCAATTATCTCTTTTTCATTCATTTTTCATTTCGGCGTTTTCTGTCATATGTTTATTTAAAAATATATTTTTATTTTAATTTAGCTCAACTAACTGAACTGAGCCGAATTCTTCTAACATATTTGTTTTCCATTTTAGAATTCTTGCATTTTAAATCATTTGATGATCTAAACCTCAATTCAACTCGACACAGTTGAACTTAACCAATGTCAATTAAGCTGAACAGTGCAGTGTTCGAACCCAACCCAACCCAACCCAACTCGATTTTATGCTTTACTTCATTGGAATATATGTTTGGGTATAGACAGTGCTGTAATCGAACCCAACTTACCCCGACCCAACTTTACTTTATGGTTTACTTCATTTGAATATCTGTTTGGGTATAGAGAGCCATTATTCGAACTTGTTTGGTGAAATATGGTTCAAACCTACATATACATTAGAGTTTGAACCTAATCATTAAAATAAAGCTTGACATTTAAGAAGCGACTTGAACCCTATTTTGTAGAATATGTTTAGAATAGACTTAGTCGATCATAGCAGACCTCTGTAATTAAATTTCAGAACGAGTGGAGCTTATAACTTCTAGATGGCGTTACTACACTCACACAGGTGTTCGTAACTTATGCTTTACGTATTATACTCGATCTATATTTTATATTTTACTTCATTGAACTTTCTGTTGGGTACAGAGGGGACGTGGTTCGACGTGTTAAGTAAAGCAGGGTCACCGAATTTATTCGTTAAATATATCTCTAACCAAATCATGCCTAGGATATTTAGAAAAATAGGTTCGAATTTCTCCATTACGAGTTAGGTTCACATGGCTCGGACTCTATTTTATCGACTGGGTTACCGGAGTATATTTAATGCTATGAGCGAACCTAATCGATAAAGCAGGGGTTGAGACCTAGTTAATCCAACAGCTTCGACCTTCTTTAATTTGCAATTATTTTTTTTTGTTCTATTCGTTCGGCTACTTTTTATTAAAGTTTACTTATTTATTCATTCCAGTCGCCATATTTCCATCGCATTACATATTGTTGTGTAAGTATTTCATTCGTGTTCATTTAACTCTTGCTTTAATTGACGTTTTAAGTCTTTCCAGTTCATTACTTTTTACTTAGGTTAGGGACAGGATTAAACAACACTTTTTGTATTTAAAATTGATCACACCGCTTAATTTCGGTATATAAATATCCAACGCGGATCTCTATATATTAGACATACTTACCCCTGATGGTGAGTAATGTCAGTGTCATCACGACCCAATAAAGGAGCATTGAGGTGATCACCAATGAATAGTGAATTGCACAACATTTTTGCTTGAAGTTCCAGTTCTCCTATTTTAAATTCAGTTTACTTTTGAATCATTTCCGATTGTTGTCCTGTTATTCTTATTTTGATTTCATTCGCTTAGTTTCCATTACCATCGTTTTGTAAGAATGCATTTGCTTGAAGAATTGATTACTCGGCATAATGCAAATATGGATATAATTTTGGCTGTTCGTAAAGAATACCAGTGTTGATCAACGAAGTGACTGAGGTACTCAACGAATACTTCAAAACGTCGACTTTTCTTAAATCGAACCAAATTAGTTTAGTTGAAATTTCGTCATATGTGGAACCGGGCCAAGTTCACATGTGGAACTGGGCCAGTACAAGAATATTACATGGCGATCCTGCCATGATTATTGGCATCACCATGTAATATGGAAAAATAATTCGGAAGCATAATACATGTTACCTTTCCTAGTATTAGTTTGTTAAAAAAATTGAAAACATGGAAAGACAGTAATAGAAAAGCAAAATATGCCAAAAAAGCTATAGAAGAACTAAAGTAAAGACAAAACATAAGGAAAACATATGAAAATAAGCAATAAAAACGACGATACAGATGAACTACGAAAGCAACACAGACATCAACTATAAAAATGGCAATGGTTTTAAAATATGAATAATTCCGGAATCGGAAAAGACGACAAGCAAATATAGAAAATGACAACATTCAACTGAAATTAAAAGGAAATATAAATAGAGTAAAGTAAAATATAATAAAAGCAAAAGAAACTTCACCAACCTATATGAATTATGTTACATTAATATTAATTACGTTTGTGGTGTACAATTCCGAGCAAAGCAGTTTTTTTTATAAAATGAAGCTGATCGATTCTGAAACATCCAAATGAAACCATCTTAGATTTTTAGTGCAACTGCGCACGCGTGTACACTTGTACTATTTCATCTACAATTACAAATATATTATCAGTGCTGCAGATTACCTGCTGACACGTTGGTCAAATGGCGTAGGATATTTTGTAATTATTAATATAGCAATCATTAGCACCAGCCTTGCACCTGACTCATTATTTTTATGTTAACTCAACGAAGACGTTGGGTTGGGTTCAGTTGGGTTGGGTTGGAGTAGGTTGGGAGTTGTTGCAGTTTTTTTTTATAAAACGATGCTTATTATATTTGGCAGAAATAATCGATTTTGAAACATGCGAGTGAAAGCATCGTATGTTTTTAATGCGACTGCGCGTGTGTGTACATTTATTCTATTTCATCTACAATCACAAACATGAAGAAAATATGAACTATATTACTTAAATATTAATTTTAATTGAAAATCAAGTTGTTGTCATTATATTTTTCTGATATTATCCTGATGTTATCAGTGATACAGAGTCAATGTCCTTGCTTTATTTTTACGTTGAGTTAATCAACGAAGATGTTGGGTTGGAAGTCGTTTTGTCGTTTTGAAAGAAGTGGTTCACTGAACCAAAACTTCTTTGAAGCCCTGCAGTACTCCAATCAAACATTGTATGAATTAGTACCAATGAAATTGAAATAAAACAATCGTTCGATTTGAAAATTTTACTCAAATAAATTTATCACGATAAATAATTATGGATATATTACATAAATAATAATTTACAATCTTAACTACACTGTCAATATACAAGATAATCTATTTACAATTAAAGTACAATACATACAACGTTTTACCTAAATAAATCACTCGTTCATTGAAACATATAATGCCTCGCCGACTTGTATAATACAAATTATAAGCAATAACTGTTACGAAGGCGCAATATACGATGACCGATGTGTAGTATTGGCGGAATTATTGCTGCTGTCATGGCATAAATTAAGGAACACTTGTGGGCCTACTATAATTAGAAAGGCCTCCGACGCTTTTCACATCAACGAAAGTCCATCTGAAGATTACTTACCCTAAATTATTATAGTTGCATAAATAGTACATTTGTTATTTATAGTGGGACGTTTAACAGCACTTTCAATATGAAATATATGTATTAAATTACTATCACTGGCCCATTTTTTCTTTCTAATAAAGCATATCACTTGTACATGTGTGATGGGAGTAAGTAATCACCGACGACGTACAACGCTTTGGCGTACCAGTATATCCCAGGTGTTGGGGTGCTGTGCGCAACAGTCGAAGTCCACCCATCGATAGGTCTATGTATGAGACTCCAAAGTCTGTGAACACCTTCTTTGAAATTGGCCATGAGTCTGATGGGCCCGAAAACCCAATGTGCGACGTAATCGCTGTCGAACGTCGCGTAGCAAGAGGCGACCACCCCGTCCACCACCACTGTCCCCGCGGTGGTCAAAGGCGCGAAAACCCCGGCCCTCAAAACGGGCCTCACATCCACCACAATGTCTTCAATTAGTTCATTATTTAAGTCACTCACTAGCAATCGACTACCCACGCTTACTTTCTCGGCGAAAACCGTCCGCGTCTCGTTATTATAAACAGTTAATAATAAATGCGACGGCGTAACCGCCAAAGTCCTCCCCGAAGCTAACTCGAACTGGAAGAAGTTGCGTCGCTGGCTCGGGTCCCAATCCAGGAACAGGATCACCTCGCTGTAGACGAGCCGCCTCGTCGATCGGTCGAACGACAGCACCTTTTCGCCTATCTGCAAGTCGGAGAGCTTCTTCCGATGGCCTGACGAAGTCTGCACGGTGCTCTCGCCCGGGAAACACCCGCCGTATTTTCCCGCTTGCGACGATTCTGCAACGAAAGAAACGACAATCAATAATTGGCAATTAACACGACGGATTACGTGTTCGTTATGCAATCGAAATATTTTACGACTTTTTGTTTATCATCTTTACCTTGAAGGCGACGTTAAGTAACAATAAAGCCGGCGATATTTCGTTACCACTCGAGAATTTATTTAGTCGTAAATAGTTTAATAATAAATCGACAATCAAGGCTGTGGCATGCGCGCTCGCATTAAAACCTATCGTTTGATTTCGAATTGATCTTTAGACGTACGACTTTGATAATTTAGGAATGCAACAAACACCGATTACTTATTCGAAATGTACTCAAAGCGATTTATAAACAATATATGGACGCGTTAGTGTTATTTATTTATTCACGGATAAAGTAAGAAAGATATTTGTGTTAAAATAATAATGAAATTATTAAAATAATATCATATTTATTCTATTAGATAATGTAGAGTTTTTTCGATATTTTGTGTGTGTATTACTATCTGTTGGCGTTTGTGGATACCGCATACAACCGTCCACGTCTCCTCTTTGGATGGCGTTTATCAAAATCATTCAATTTTAGGCCCAGATTAAAATATTATTTTATTACAAATACATTTTCACAAGTTAGAATATTTAAAGGGAATAAAAAAGCATAATAAATAGTAACTATTTATTATGATGTCACCGGAAAAGAACATTAGGATGACGTATGTACGATGCGAGTGTAAACAAACACCGGCCAGTTTGCATGTACGCGGTGACGAGTAGTGAACGTGCCGCAAAGTCCAGAAAGTCTCGATATACGCCTCGTGATATTTATGTAATTTTCAAGCGGCTTGTTGTGATTGGAGTTATGTGATGTAAAATAGAAAATAAATACAAAAACACGTGTTTTGATACGAAATGTGTAAGTGTCGAATAAACTGTAATTAATATCAAACATATTTGTTTAAACAAAGTGCGTGAAATTAAAGAAAAATAAGCTTCACATTTGCGAAGGAATTATTTGAGAATCGTGTAAAATGAGTAAATCCGAGATGTGGCACTCGAACGCAAATCTCAAAAAACAGAGCAGGCAAACAGGTAAATACTTGTTAATAATTAAATCGCCATTTTATTGGTTTGAGATTGGGTTAATGTTCAAAAAGTGCTTAGAAAATGTGTTAAAATGCTTTGAAGCGATTTATCAAACAACGCTTTGGGTTCGAGAGCAGAAGTAGCCTAAAGCATAAATCACAGCTGTATAGGTATCGGTATCGTTTGCACTTAATTTTCATAAAAGTTATAAATTTTGGTAAAACGAGAACGGTTTCGAGACATCAGTCGATCGAGTTGATCGTTTTTTATTTCACGTTTAATAAAAAACGATTAACGAAACGGAGAAAGTTAATCCATCAGGAATATCGGAAAGAAATTAAAATGAAAAAGAAATAAATAACGATGAACGCACAAATAAAAAAAAGTTTAATAAAAACCAATAACAAACATTAAACTTCGCTTCGTTATCCCCTCTTCAATTCCAAGTTCCTCTTCTGTTATCTCATGATTCATCCGTTTAACATTTTTCCGTCTATGTGTTATGCTACAGTTTTCCAACATTTAGGACACCTTTTTACCATTCGTATTTTTGCCACGTGTTCCCCTGGTATGGTTTCCTTGCATGAGATTATTTTCTCCCCGCAACTAGCTCTCAATTTAACTTCTCTAAAGATGGTAAAGATCGTGTACCTTTGCCCTTTGGTCTGGTGACACCTACAGAGATCCAAGTATGTCTCTATGTTGAAATAACATCCATCTACTTAATTATGTTCCAATGTAACTCTAGCATCTCCACCACTTCCTTGTGATTCGCACGCGACTTTCTTCATTTTTCTTCCTGTTTACGTCCACGTTTGTGTTCCCGTTACATCATCATTATGATGACGAACTCGTTGACGTTGAATGTAGCTCCGAAGGATTTCCTCTTCTTCAAATTTATTCCCACTCACTCTCCTATTCTTTCTTTCTTCTCCGAATTCCCATCATTCTCGTTATCCGGTAGATCACATTTCTTATTGGATAATTTGAATTATTTCCAAAGCATAAAAAAGAAATTTGGAGTTGCGTCGCTCGTGGATCGAATACCCCTTTCGCTCCATTACGGACCATATGTGCCTTTACTTGTATTCATCTATTGTAACCAGCCCATTGGTTTAATTTACATTTCTGTTATTTGTTTACTTTATACGATCATTTAGTGACAATACCTTAATTTTTTTTCTACATTCATTTCTTCGTAAACATTGACCTTGATTCTGTCTTATAGACATTAATTTCAGTTGTCCTGTTTTGTTTACAATTTTCTTCATGTCTTAATAGACTTTATTAATTATGTTAAGTCTACTTATTGCCTTCGTCGTTACTGCACGGTTACTCACATATAATAAAAAGTGTCCACTTGCAATAACATGAATTGATGCCATGCCATGTAATAAGTCGTTACGCACGATAAAATCTAATGAATAATTGGCGAAGACTTGACTGGGTTAAGTTGGGATGGGTGGGTTGGGTCTAGTTGAATTTGTTTTTATAATTTCTCACCATTACAAATCGACGTTATTTGGGTTTGTAACTATTTTGGACCCAACCCAACCTAATTTTTCATTATGTGAGACTTTGTGAAAGATTCACTTAGTGAAGACGTAGGTGGTTATTAATGTGGTTTAGTCACAAGTCGCCTGTATAGACCACCAGTACAACGAGAATATGTGTGATTATCCAAGTCGTGAGATTGTGTAAACTTGATGATGGGCAACAGTCTAATTTTCCTCGTGGTAACAACGATAGAAATTGTGCAAAAAAACTTATGTGACTAAGTTAGTTGTATTCGTATAAAAGGATATAAAATTAGCAGGATAACGCGCAAGTTTAAACGATCAGGAATGTTAACCCGTTGAAGCTGCAAAACTCTGCAAACATATAATCGCATTGCATTGGATTTAAATCGTTCACTAACTAACTTACACTTTTGATAAATTAAGCTCGAAGTAGAAATGTTTCGCTAGGAATTCCGTTCAGAAAGACACTGTTAAATCGCATCTACGCAAATAAATTCGTTCGTAAAGTATGTCTAATTTTCCAGAACTGTTCAGAATTTCATATCAAACAGTCCGCTGTATTCATCTTTGAACATCAATCGTCACCAGGTACGGCTTAAATATTTCCTAGCTCGTCGCAATAAATTATTTTCTTTAGTAAAGTTCCAACAATTCATAAGTTTGAAATTATTGATAAATCTGGCCGAATTAATATGTTAAATTTTATCAGTACGAAACAGGACTAAACTTACGTTCACAACGAATATTAAATGGCGCTCACAGTTTTCACGAAAATTAAAGAACGATGCGACATGGTCGCTAATTTAAGTTAAACGAGTATTGATTTTTACTGCAGAACGATCGACAGCCAGGAGAGCGATTCTAATGCAATGCACTGGCGGTCTCTCCGCGCCGAAATGTACTTGAAGGGGGGGAGACTTAATTATAATAATTATTCGATCGACGAATTTTTACCCTCAATGAATGAATTAGTTTGGGTTGGGTTGAATTTAATCAAACATTGTTTGGTTTACATTATTTAATACAATGCAATAAATCTGAAGTAACATTTGGGTGACTTAGCTTTAGTGTCAAACAGACAGCTGCATTTCACGAGATGTAAGATTGTAAAAATATGTCTCTTTAGTTACTGTTACAACGTACACTTGCATCTTCTGCGTACTTAAAAATTAAGTCAACTCAACACAACCCTACTTATTAAAATTCATTTACATTCATTGAAAATAGCTCCGGTCGCAAAGAAAACTTCCAGTCGTCTGTCAAAACCTAACCCAACCCAAACCAACCGAATTCACACAAACATGGCTCGGTTTCCCAATTCATCCCCTTTACATTAATTGACTTAAATTGATGTTTTACGGAACCAGCGTAATTTTCCAATCAAATCAAAACGTTATTGGGTTTAAAATGCGCATGTTGGGCTTTCAATCAGTTTCAAAACAAATTTAACGATGATATTATTAGGCTTCTTTAGGCTTTCGCCCCAGATTGGTTGCACCAGTATCATCTGGTTGAATTGGGCTTGGGTTATCATTAAACTCAACCTGACACAATAAACTCCAAACTTAATCAACCGGTTTCTTAATTTGCTTCTTACATAAACTCTATTCTTTTACGAACAACTTCGTTGTCCTTGAGACTAAAATGTAGTTCACTTTATGTTTTATCGATTTAAATAACATTTAAATAAACCTAACATGGTATGAATATTTGCGGTAAGACTTATGTTTTTAGTCCTTTCATTAATTGATATAATCAGCTTTGGTTTAATTGTGTGATAGTTAAGTGAAGGCTTTTCGTAATTTTCAGTTATCATAATGAAACATGTGGTTGAGTTCTATTGTATTTTATTCGTTTACACATTTCACAGTTGTTAATATATTTTGTTTGTATCGTTATCACAGTTTGGCCCAGTTTGGTTAAATAATTTGCTATATACTCTGCTAAAATCTTTATAGCTCCATCTTCAACCGTTGGTTTAGTGTATTGTTCCAAAAATAGAAAATTCGTTGTTCTCTTTTGTCATTTGTAAATAGAAGATGTTTTTTCCTTCAGTAATTTTTGTTTTCAATGGTAGTGGGTGAAAGTAAACTGTTTTGACATAGATTAGCTGATTTTCATTATACATGCTTTCGTCGTGTTGGTGGTCCATGGTCTATGTTGGAGTTATCAGTATTGGTATTTCATTCGAATAGGTAGAATAGGTTTGGATTTGCACTAGTTCCTTGAATAAATTCATCTAGTTGATTCAGATTTGTTAAAGCGTTTCCTTCTAGCAATTCGTCTATTGATTGCATATCTACAGGATTTATTTTTATCCTTGATTCGCTGTCGTTAAGAATAAAATGCATGGTTCGCTTTGTGTTTTGTCCATTTAAAATAAACTTAACGATGTCTTTTAAAGTATTAAACATGTTGAAACATTTGGGCTTTAAAATTTCATACGGCATTTTTTCCTTTCCATCCATTTGTACACAAAATGTTCTTTGTAGACTTGCTAGATTGATTATTTCGATTTATTTCAGGTTGACTAACAAGAAGATCCCAATTTTGATTTTTTTTAAACAGTTTATCTTCTTCAATAGCCGCCAAACCCATCAGAATTTGGGTTTAGATTCAAATTAATTTTGCATCGATTTGCTCTTTTTGAGTTCGACGAGATTCAAAATCGTATTCCACTTGGGTTGGGTTGGGTCTTTTATTCTTGGTCCTAATTTGAGTTTATTTATAAAATGAGCTTAATACCAATAGTGCATTTACGTCACCTCACGAGATGTAATCGGTTTATTAATGACATAATATGTTCCAATTGTGACGCATTGTATTGCCATTTTATTGGCCACATTGATGTAAAGGAAGTATTTTATATTTTTATGTCACGAATTATTTGTTTACGATTTAATCTATATTTGGAGCCACGATAATTGAAACTAATTTCCAAAGCACGTGTACTCGCACCATTCATGAGCGAAACGTACGCGGCGATAATTGCATTTAACAAACACATCAAATGCGTATAGGAACCGCGACCCGCGAAATCGTTCGTGCCGGTCACCTTGAAAAAAAAATGTGACGTCGTTTGACAACGGAATTTAACGTTTTCGACAAACAAAAACAGTTAACAATGTAAAGGCTTCGTCCCAATATTCTAACTTAATTATTTACATGATCAATTATTTTTACATTTCGAAAAATTTGTCCCCGATTTATACGTAAATTGAATCGAATTCACTGGTGTTGCATTCGATGCTAAGTTATTTGTTACGGGGGACTCGTAGCGGTTAGTAATCTTTCTTTTTAAGAGAACGACTGTAATAAATGACCGAGCTCTTTACCGATAGCGATAAAACTATGCTTTACATTGGTGGAATAATGGGTCGAATTCCGTTTGTAAATTAAATATTCTAGTAAAGATAAATATCGGAATCCGGTTGAGTTAGAGTAACGCGCTGGCGATGGTCGATTTTTAAAACAATTGCTCCACAAATTCACTACGTCGTAGGATTTAGAAAATAAAAATAGAATTGGTTATTTCGTACCTACATAAACAGACTTGCCTTTTAATCTTAGCCGGCCGGCACAAATGGAACTTATCACACCTGAACGAACTCGCCCGGTGTTTAATAAATAGATATTTTCGGAGAACGTTTCGGCAAAACCAATACGTTTAATCCGGGGCAACAATGAGAAGATTTAAGGGCTCGGCGATAAGTTCGGACTTAAGCGAATTGCAGTTTTTCCGCTGGTTGTTTTAACCTGCCTAATGCGATTACATCGGGAGTCATCCTATCCTGTTGACGTCGGGGTTCCCGAAAAAGTTTTATCTCCGCGCCTCAGTGTGCCGCCACGATTTCGCTATTTGCCGTCGTAAGTGTTACGGGCATCTGTTTGCGCCTATCGCCGTTGCGAAACGAAATTGTTTGTTTAGGGTTATTTCATCGACTAAGTGAAATTTTACGCCTGCGTTATTTGTACAATGAAAATGTAAAAATAATAATGTTCGTGAAAACATTGTCACACAATGTTTTTGTATTCAACCGTCGTCTATAATAAAATATTGGACGAAACGTAAAAAAACTGTTGGCCAATAATATCCCAATTAATTTCTTATTAATTATTTATTTATTTATTATTCCAAGTTTCACATAATTAATAGATAAAAAAATCAATGTAACAAATGTGACTTTGTTATGATGAAGAAAAATTAAGATGTGCAGTGATCTATTGCACTGGTGTGAACTGGTATGATTCTCTATTCTCATATTCATAATCGGTTAGGTTAGTAGGGTCGGGTTAGGCTGTTCTTGGTGGAGTAATAGTATAGATATTATTAAATTATTTTATAAAAATGCCTGCGATTTTGTACAAGATTTTGAGCAACATTTCGTAGAATTAAAATATACATCGATATGAAGATATAATTATGATTTTATCTTCAAATCCATTCTCACCATAAAATATAACAAAATAGACATTCGTGTTTGATAAACGACAAGTTTATTTTATTTACAAAATGTAACAGTGACGTCAAGTTAATTATTTGCTTATAAAAATAAACATTGTTTCCCATAATTTAGATTGATATTCGTGTTTGATAAACGACAAGCTTATTTTATTTCATTTAAACTATGTTGTTAAAGTAAGCTAATTATTTGTTAAATGCAAATGATGTTCGTGTTTGACAAACGACAACTTTGTTTTAATTAAGTATTACTGATTCATATTCATTTATATTCATTGATTCATAATAGTTCTTTTGCATAAATTTATTTTTTTCGTTTTTATTAAACGACAGATTTATTTTGATTGTAAAGTTTTTACCTTTTAAATCGAGACCAGTTCACATTAATTCGTTTATTAAATAAATCCGACTATGCTTTCTTCTTTCGTTTTGAAATAATTTTTGTTGTTCGTTTTCTTTTCTATTTTTTAAATATGTAATTTATTGTTTTTGTTTTTCGTTCATTTGCTTTTGATTTCTCTTATCTTTTCATTATTTCATTTTTATAGCAAGTTTAAAATTTTTATATCGCGTTTCAAGTCTTTTGCAACCCAACCCAACCCAACCCAACCCAACACAACTCAATCTAAACTACGCCAACCCAACCCAACCCAACCCAATCGGATGTGAAAATTGTAAAAATATTAATCAGATAAAACAATGGCAAAAAATTCAAGACAAATGAAAATTGTAAAAGTAAAAAAAAAAAACGGTAAAAATATACTCGTCTAAAATATAACCCTTATGGCTTGATAATTATGTGAATTTATTTTTTTTTGCATTTCACACATTTTTGGCAAAATCAATGAGCAAATTTTACGATTTTTTAATTATTTTTATCATTTCGACAATTCTCGAACCTTTGCCAACGTTCTCCATTTTTACATGTTTTTCTTTTTATTTATTGGTCGTTAAAATTTTTAAGCTTTCGCATATTTGACAATTTTTACTTTACTGGTAATTTGGTATTTTTGACAATTTTGAGATTTTGTTGCCAATTTTAACGTTTTCTTTCGTTTGGCAATTCTTTAATTGGTTTCTCGTGATTTTGAATTTTCTTTTTTGTTCATTGTTCATTTTTCAGCTCTTCGCTCTTGAATTGTTATTTCAGTTAGTTTATTAATGTGTAACAAAGTTAAAATTCAAACGGTGAATTAAATAAGCAATTCGGAGACGAAAACTAAATAGTAACTGAGCATGGCAAACTAAATAAAGAGATTTAGAAAGATATGGCTAAAGAAGGTGGATGAGTGGATGACTGGATGTGTGGAATGGCGGAGGAATTGAAGAGGAAATCACAATGAATAACTTGCTAGACTTACACAGAAACATTAAGAAGGACTAGACAAACTAATTTGAAGTAAGTCAATGGTCGTAATCACAACAGTAGCTGGACAACTAAGGAGGTATTATGGAGAGCTGCTCAAAAGGGCGAAAACTGGACGACGTAGTTGGAAGTGTACTGGATATTGCAGGCAATAAGCCACCAAGAGCGAAAATTAGAAGGGCAGTGAAGGCACAGTAAATGGGGATGAGATCTATACGAACAGAATCCAAATTTAAATACCACCATGGAAACCTTAATATCACTAGGTCAATAAATATGGGAACAAGAATAGATGTCAAAGAGATGTGGTGGAGAAAAAAATCGACACTAACAGGCATGATTCGAAATCATATCATATAGTCATAATAGAGGCAAAGAGATCAAGATGCTGGGTTTTCAAGAAGATCTTGAAAAAAAATGTTATACCAGAGATGATAACTCGACTATTGGTCATGATCTCCATAGACGAAGGGGCAAAGGGCGAAACAGGTCTGCACGACATCTTCGACGATATTTACCATCTGCCTGGATTATGTATTATAACCAGGTAAGATCTCTTCTAATAAATCCACATCTCTTCTGCTCGTAATATCAAAGCTATTGAAAACAATATTACACTCAAACCAATAATGAAATCCAATTCAAACGCATGGGAAAGCAGGGTGACTAAAAGAGTTAATCTTTTGGGTAGTCGATCTGAATCACAGGTGATTAAGGAAACTTGCCTTTAATAAAATTCTCCATAAACTAGATAAAGCATATTAAGGGATACAATAAATGGTCTAGGACAACCCCCAATTAAAAAATTCAATCCATCAATTTGGATTCAAGAACCAGCACTCGATGATGGATCAAGTACAGAACAAAGCAAACAATGCCAAGTGCCATAAACGTTTTGAAAATAAAAAAACGTTGGGCGGTAATTATTATGATATGATATGCTTTAAATTAATGACACATTGGGTCATTGGAACTGTCATGAAAAATATTTTAATTATAATTTTGAAATGATTTACTTGGTTACTTTGTCTTCGATGTTTCTGTATATTTATTTCTGAATGTATAACCAAATATTAATTGGCTAATTTATAAGGAATTATCATAGGTTGAAGTTATATATCACAAACAGAAACAAGACTAGTAGGTTAAAACGTGTAGTGGTAATGTGTTTTTATTAATTTTTTTAGCTTTGTTATCGAAATAATGTTGCCTTTTGTTTGTTATTTTTCATTTTCTGTTGTTTGGTGGATTCATTTTTTATTTTAAGTGTTTCATACAAAGGTTGATAAATCCACAGATGCCCATAAGACGCACCTATTTTCGTAACAATATTTTATATTCATGCAAATGCATAATTAGGTGCTTAAGATTAACTACTCATTATGCAACATAAAACGATTTTTTCGTTTCGAGTTTCGAGTTAATTATTCATATTTATAGCCACGCAAATATGCCCGACGACACTTTTAGAACCGTTAAATTGTGTGCGTCGAAAAAATATTGACTTTTTCGTCGTTATGTTAATAAACGTCTGACATTGAAAATATTTCGCATTTAGTCCACATAAAGGACACAAAAAAGGAAAAACGGCGCATCTACATACCTGAATCTACAGAACAGTGTATATGGGATCGACTTTCATAGTAGACCCAGTTGAAACCAGCTTCCACCGCGAGTCTAGCTAACATCCCATACTTGGATCGATCCCTATCTGATGTGGTGATGTCCACGGCGCGACCTTCGTAGTGCAGAGAGTCTGCCGAGTGGTATCCTTCCTCGTCCCAGCCTTCTGTAACGCGAAGTTTAACTCCGGGCCACTGATTCATCACCGATATCGCCAACGTGTTCAGTTTTTCTTTACACTTCTGCAACAATAACGTAAATAATGCGTTAAAATTTTACGATTTTTTTTAACGGGCTGTTTACGTTCGCCGGACGCAGATGCGAGGAAAATTTAACGGTGCATTATTTCGAAATATTTTGAGCGGTATTAATGGGGCTATATTAATTACTTCGTGGTTTATATGAGGATATTTTTAGGTGAATTATTATAGGATTCTATTGACATAAATAAAAAATATATCGTCTTAAACATCATTTTTTTCTGGTCTTAAACAGAATAAACATGTTTCATACAACTGTTGTGATTTAAGGTGGCAACCTTAAATCGCAACGGTTGCATTCAACAGTTTACTTTTATTTAGCTTCATATTTTGATACTCTGCTAAGTCGTTAACAATTCAATTCAATTTTATGATAATAATAATAATGAAGAAAGCATGTGAACAACAAGTTTCCTCAAATTAAGGAAGAAGCAACGTTGGCAAAAAGGTTAATCAAATAACAGGAATTTACATAATTAGAAGGAAGATAAGAAGGTGATAATAATAATACTCATACGTCTCATCAATTGTAAAAAAATGAAGTATATTAGAATACAGGTTGGGTTGGGTCGGATTGGATTAGATTGGGTTGGGTTGGATTTAGAAAAGAACAAGGACTCCGATGTGCTATTTCCCTAAGGAGAGTATTAGGTGAATGATTTGTTTGGAATGGGGAAAATATTATGCCATGGTTTCCGATCTGGAAAAGAAAACTGAAAAACAATAAATGTAATTGCAGAATGATTTGACAGAAACGGTGAACAATTAATGTCAATAAAACCAGGTATGCAAGAAAATAAAGCTCGTGGACACGTTGGGGGATGAGGATACAAATGAAGTGAAATATGGACGAGAGACAATTTTTACAGAATGGTCAATGGCTTCTTGTAAGTCACAATGCAGAAACGTTGACTTTGGAAGCGGAAAACGTGGTCTGAACCATTAATACTAAAAAATGGAATAGAAACTAATTTGGACAATGTCTAGTGTATAATACAATTCGTACAAATAGCCACTACTACGAAGATGATTTACGACATTCGTATTCGCTCGTCCTCTTGAGTAATGTTCATCATTATAGCTTATTGCATAATATACTGTTACGCAATAACGAAAACATTTACCACCAATAACGTCAAAGGGTGGTAACATTGCCCTTGATACTCTCATATGAAAATTTGAAGGCCTAATTAGTTTCCACCATAATTTATAATTTCAAAGTCAATAAAAAAAGCGATGTAAAGAATCTGCTAAATTGCTGAATACAAGAAATAACCACAGAATCAAATCGGAAGCAGGTTGACATTGAAACGGTTGCAGTAGGGGAATTAATTCGAATCCTCAGCACGATTTTGATCAAGAAGTTTCAGAATAAAGAAAACTGGGATCGTCTGAATTCTACAGCTAACGCCAAATGGCTGGTCTTGTTGGATTGGGTTGGATTCGATTGATGAATTAAGAACAAGATAACGCCGAGATAAAAATAAAGCATTTACGAAAAATCGGGGGCAGTGCAGTTGATGGGTACCTAAAATTTTATTATGAGTATATGACTATTGGTAAAATTTCAAAAGGGCCGAGGCAAAGAAAACCGAGTTTAAGTGAGCTAGTCAGCTCACTTAAACTCGGTTCTAGCAAAATTTTATAAAGTGGTTTTGGACATTTATTGGCAATATATTGGAGATGGATCAATTACATCCTGTATAAAAATTGTAACTCTGTATAAAATACATTCATGAAAGAGTGCCACAAGGCTCGCACAAAAAAGTTTTTGCGGCGGTAATTTAAGTTTCTTAATCGTTGAAAATCCGATGGGCCAGATAAATATATTTTGCGTTGCGATAGAAATAGAAATTGAGGAATTCATGCCGCTTAGTATAAATATTATCGTGTTGCAAAAATTGAAGACATTATAAATTTGTAAGGAAAACCTCTTAGAATGTTATAAATTTATTTATGTTTCAAGTAGGCGTTAAATAGTAATTTTGACTAATACTAAGTTACGTCCACGTACTGTCGCCAAATTACGAAATTGACGAAAAAGTGACGAAAAGGTTTTAATTAGAAAAATATTAAAAAATCGTGGTAGTAATTTCAATTGCAACCAGGTAGTTTAATACCGTGCTTGATTATTTCAATTGAACAATTGGAAAATTGAATTAAATTAATTCGAACACGTGTCAGTTTTCAAAATTGTCTAAAATAATAAATTTAAAATCGAAAATCATTGTGGAAAACCATAAACTTTGAACTCACTCCAAGTTGATGATACGTGTGAAAACGTGAAGTAAATTATGAAAAGTAATTAAAATATATATGGTCTTATGGATTAATGCGTGGGATGAGAGGAGTTACGCGCGCTTTCGAAATGAGCAAGGGGATGTGGAGCTCACCAGTGCGGGAAATGGAGAAAAATGCAATTACAATCAGGTGCTGAGATGGTGGAGTTGATGATAGAATTTGTGAAAGATGCCAAGAAAATAAGAAGAGAAAAGGCAGAATTAAGGAAGGAAATGCAGAAGGCACGGGAATTGAGAGAGAAGAAGGAAGTTGAATGGAAGAAAATGGAAGGGGTAAATGGAAGATTTAGAAAGTTCGGGGAGAGAATAGAGAGCATGGATAGAGGAAAAAGAAAGAATAACACAAGAATAAATGGGACTAGGACTAGGTATTGAGTAGCAAATTGAAGAAGTCGCAGAGTGGCTCAGAAGGGAAATGAAGGTTGAAGCAGAGGTTGCTGAAGTAATTAATTAGGGTTGGATTTGGTTGATGGTGCAATTTGGACTCACATTAATATGGTGGACTTACGAACGGCAAAGGAGACAAACCAAGATAAAAATGTAAAGCATTTACGAAAAATATACTTGATTGGTGTTTGTATGGTTATATGCATATTGAAATTGAAATTGAAACATCATCGATTCCTAGACACTTCAATGAAATCCTGAACAAAACTTCTGGATACGGGGGGGGGGGGGGGGAGGGGGGAGAAGGAGAAAAGTTCGAGTAAAATACAAGTGGGAAGAAAGGAGAACATAAGGAGGGAATGTGAGGGAAATAAACTCAGATTTCAAAGAATGTAGGACATGGACATCTGGGCGATATTTCATAGGAGTTCCTGTAGATATGTTGAGGACGGCAATGGAAAAGAAAAAGGAAACGGGGAATAATAACTAGGGTATGTGGAATGGGGAATAGGGTGGACCTACTGTTTAGAGAACGTCCAAGGAAGATTCAATAAAAAGGATGACAAATTGTGAGGAATGTATACGGTTGAAAGAATTCAGAAGACGACGGCGATAACTAACAATTGTATTGTATTGATTGGTGGAGATGTGAATGCCAGAACGGCAAAGTAAACGCGTTGGGATGCTGGAGATGATTAGTGGAGAGGGATGAGAGACACTCCATAGACGATGTAATAAATGACGAGGGATCATAAGGGATGACGCATGAAAGGAGGTGACGACATTCAGGGTGAAGTTTGATTACTTTCCACTAGAAGTGCAGATGGGAAAAGTCAAGTTCGAAGAAAACAACGTTTGGAAAAGACACGAGAATAAGCCACCAGAAGGCGTAAGGAAATATAGCGAAAGTAGATTTAAAGATTTAATAAAATAAATTCGTAACGGCCATAACAAGATGGAACTAGGGAACGAGGAAAAGACGAGGGCTCCACCTGAATACCAATAAACAAAAATTATAATGTTGGAAATGGGGTGGTCATTAAAAGGGGAGTAAACGTTAAATGAAAATGGATGCATCTAAGGTATGTGGTAAGAGAGACAGAGTAAATGTTGTGTAGGGCACGGGGGATCAGGGAAGATGTGATCGACGTACATTTTGGATAGTTGACGCACTAAAATCAAAGGTGTATATCAGATATATTTAATTGAAGATACTTTTAAAAGAATTATTGTTTGGGATGTAATGCATTTTTATTCATTTTAATCATCTGAAACGAGGGGAAGATTGATTAAAAGGCAAGGTCAGATAATGTTGATGTTGAAGAGAAGAAGTTATAGAGACAAGTGTATTAAGAAAAACGCGATCCCAGTTTCATTTTCTACTTAGAAACTATTCAGTTGCTACTAATTCTAGAAAAAAGAATAATTTGCTTGCATTGAATTGAGGTGTACATTTTGGTTCACACATATACCTATAGATGGGTCTACACAGCTTTGAGAAAAGATGTTTTGCAAAAAGTTTCCTCGGATGGTTAAGGCAGTTAAGCAGTTTGATTTAATAAGGTTTGATTGTAAATGATTGATTACCTACTTAATCTTTATCCATCCATGATTTTTCAACCATTTCAGTTATTGCTTTGTGTGATCTGTCAAATAAATAAAATATCTCAATTGCTTCGACTACAATGAAGCTTATGTTTGAATGAGCTTATAATGTAACTGAATACTTTGTTTCTAGATAACGTAGCGAGTGGAACCTACGGATTGTGTACGCTTGTTTTCAGTAAACCAATTAGACATGCGTCCAGCTTACTCGGAAAAACACATAAAACAACATTCTCTCCGGCCAGAAAACTGTCAACCGTTCGGGACGCCCGGAACGAATACAACACAAATATTTTGCCGTTTACGGCAAAAACGCACGCACATATCGAAATTATGACTGACGCACGTGAAATCAATTTTCTGTCAGGTTAAAGCAGTCCGGGCGAACGCGCAGCGTGACACCGGCCAAGTCTGTGTGCACCGAGCGAGGTGACAATAACGCGATTCGTCAACCCCAAGCTCCTACCGAACGCCCCAAAAAAAAAAACCGCTCCGAGTTACGTTTCGCATAAATCACCGCGCGTCTCTAAACAATGCGTGCGAAAATAAATGAAATTAGCGATGAAAGTTAACGAAGCGCGTGTGCCACTTATTCCGAATTGCACAATCGCGAGAATCTTCGTTTACAAGTTTGCATCGGGCGACCCCGCCAGCTGAATAAACACTGTCGATTTTGAGATTTTTCTGGCAGTTTTTCGGAGCGGCCGCGATTACGAATATTGTTTATTTTAAACCCGTTGCGCGACAGAAAACAGGTAACGTCAAATAACGTTCGGAGGTACCATAAAACTGTACAGGAACTGGGGCATTTCAGTTGCACACCGCGTATTTATTTTATTTCAACTTTGTAGTTCGTTTTGTTTGGTTCTGTATCGATTTACATCGACGTTGTAATATCTAACACATGCTTGTTTCAAAAGGTATGAAATTCATTTATTTTTGATTGAAGAAATAAATTTTCAAGACCCCCAGTTGCAGTTGCAGTTGCGTTGCTTTGGATCAGAACTGTGTACATGCAAAGTGACATTGATTTGTTAATTTTTTTGTGAACCTTAATGTCAGGGTGGAATAAATTTAATGTTGATTTCCATTGATATGTATCGTGCTATGAGCAGGATGGTACATTATTAGCAGAAAAATATCAAAATAAGTTTGTAATCCGGTAACATCCAATATCCAGAAACTTATCGGAATAAAACTGATTCATATGTGTATTCAAGAAATTATTTCATATAATATTTTACTCAAAATTCTGAAAATAGTACGTCAATTATTTGTTTTTTTTTTTACTAGCTGGTACGCTTATTACGCGCGTTTGATTTTATTTACTTTCACTGATTAAATTAACGCTGCTGAAAATAGTATTTGTTACATATAGAGTAACAGATGACTCACAGCCGCAAAGATTTTATTTGCGTGGCGAGAATTATAGATGAGTTTTGTTGTAGTTGGACGACGAAAAATTCCGTCCGAAACAAAATAAAGAAAACGTCACAATATGACATTTTCTTTATCTAATTCAAGTTTAAAATAATATTTAAAATAAAAAGCTAATTGAAGTTTTATTGTTGATTATTGGTCTGGATTAAAACATTGATGTAACTTATTCACAAATTATTATTTATTATTTAAATGTTTCGCTAAAAAACCACAGAAGAAATATAAAATGTGGTGGAGATTTTAACTTTAAGAAAAATATAATCTGAACTCGGAGGCAACTCCAATTCAAAATATGATAAATAAAAAGTAAAACACAAGTTTTAGAAGTTGTGTACAAACGAAAAAGGCTGATGAATGTGCAATGTGTGTTCCAACATTAAGCAAATGATTTAATTATTGTATGTACTAAGTTGTATTTGATAATGTGCCACAATAAGTAAACAATTTGAAACTACAATTAATTTCAACCAGTTTAATTAATTAAAAATAACATAATTGATCCAATATTCTGAAAATGTTTAACGCAGAAGTCCGATTTTGAACGCTTACAATCTTTAAACTATTACAGATGGGGAGAATTCAAGTTTCTACAACTGTATCAATACGCAATATTGCCCATCTCCTATAGTTTGCGTACGGAATTGAAGCGATTCATACTACAAATAATTTGAACGAAGTTTCATTCATTAAAAACAACATAATTGTCAAAAAATCGGAAAATGTTTGAACGCTGGCCATTTCTATACTATTATAGATCGATATAACCAGTCGTGGAAAGAATTCGATTCACTACGACTTTATTAATGCTCAATTTTCTCGCATCTTGTACCGTTCGCGGAGCATATCGAAAGAAACGTAACGGCGCTCAGCTCGGGATCGGAACAGCTCGCAATTTCCTCCGCCATTATTCGAAATGCTGCCCGAACCGCTCGATGCATGAAAAATTTAATAAAGAAATTTGTAGAGAATTAAACTGTCTAACGGAAACCCCGTGACGATATGAGTCTGACTATAAAGGTTTGGAAGCAAGAGGCGTCCATAGTCGCAATTTTTCGCAAAATGTAGAATTGCGAATTTGAACGCGTCCCATCGCTAAACAATAATAGATCGATATACGCGATTTAATGTTTTGCAATACATAAGAAATTATTTAAGTTACAAATAACATTAAACATATTTAAATGCTAAAGCAAATAGCATATAAAAATTTTCATTCATCATTTTTGACTGAAGTTAAAAAACCACTGCTACAGGTAAACAATACCTCTGCTGTCTGAAAAATATCCATGAATTTTTATACTTTATATAACTCATGTATTAGCAACTTATTTTGTTGAATCGAATATTCTACAAATGTAACAGTTAAGACTAAAGTATGTTGAAATGACATTTAAGTATTTGTACAAGGGATAAAAATTATTAATGAAGGAAAGTAACATTGCATTGCAACCATGTCCAAGATTTTTGAGAAACTAATTTTGATCAAACTAAAGCCAATACTGAAAGGACAAACAGCATACCAAAGCACCAATTTGGCTTCCAGGAAAAACGTTCTATAAATGAACAAGTGGTAGACGTGATTCTTTTGAAAATAAGGCATACTGCTCGGCAGGCTTTGTGGGTATCAACAAGGCCTTCGATAAGGTGTGGCATCAGGGGCTACTCTTCAAAATTAAGAGACAGTTACCACAACCTTACCATCAAATTATTGAATCCTGTTTGATGGATCGATTCTTTATAGTGAAATACCAAGATCTAGTCACAAATCTATATCCAATAGAAGCAGGAGTACTTCAGGGGAGTATGCTGACCCACTTACTCCAGCTTCTATTGTGTATAAGGTGATTACCTAAAATCAATTTGGACCAATCCACATACCAATCCATCGCACATACACCATGCAATCTCAAATACCAGAAGAAGTGCAAAACACTTCCAAAGGTTATATCATATTTTTTCGCTGTTATTAATTTTGATGTGATTTTTACACGAATCTCGAATCTAGTTGTCAGTTTCGATCGAAATTTATCTATCAGTCAGTTTTGACTTTGAAATGAATTCTCTGGACGTTATTCGATGTATCAGTATCGCCTTTCAGCAATACCTCGTCGATGTAGAGTTTATGTGGAGTAACTAACTGCTAATTATTCGAACCATCTCGGCCATTTTCATTGGTCGTATGTGATAAAAACCATATCTTGTCATTTAAATCGATGTCTACAATATATTTCGTGTCATAAATATTACCACATAACGCGAAATTGTTCATTTCTAAGAAAAGTCGTAAAACAATGATTATTTTCAACAAACCATAAAAATATTTCATATAATATTTTTCATTTCGATCTTGAGCAGGTAGAGATAGGGACATCTCTAAATGAAGTCAACGAAAACACATAAAAAATTAATTAAGTTTTTAACAAAAAATCCACGTTTATTCTTGATGTGTCTTTGTTTTAATTTCACCCCTTTCAACAAATTTCAATTTTATGATTAAATCTCTAATTGGTAACATTTTATTTAATTTTTTCCTTTATTTAACATTAACATTACTTCATGTTTCAAACAACGTCGTAACTTTCTGTTAGTATGTTTAGTATATTTGCTGATCAATTGGCGACGAAAGTATACCATTATTTGAACAAATTATTTGAACAACTCAACGATACGAAACGAAAATACAAAATCATGAGAATATCTTGAAAAGTAAATTGGTTATGTGACCCAGTTTGTTGATACAAAAAAAAATCTTTGTAGTTTTGTGGGTTGTATTCGTTGTTTTATATTTTATGGTTTCTATTTATTATATCGTGTTATATTATCATCAAATTAAAAATAAATAAATAAAAAAATAATATATTTGTTTAAAAAAATTAATTACTTCTAACTGATTTTTTTCTGCCTCAAAACATGAAAACTGTCTCGGTTGTCGCACAGCTGCAATTATGGCCCGTTTAAGTTTCTCAACGTCAATCACTTTCGTAGCCAGAACCATTTAAAACAATTTCGCGCATCAACGGATGTTCACCTACGTGCCAAAAATTTAAGACGCCGCACAAGAAACCCTCGAATCCCCTTTGTGCGCCCCCTATTCAGTAAAGGCCATCGGCGGAAAGCGCACAAAACGCTGATTCCATTACGGGCCGTCATCTTCGGATAGCTTTTCGTGCGGTTTGCGTTAACAAAACGTAAAGTGACCAACAGCCGAGGATTTATTAATCGACTCGCTTCGACATTCCAGAGGTAGGTAAATGGAGAGGCGGTCCCCTTTGGGACCTTGTACGTCCATTCATCCAAAGGCAATATATTTAAAATGGGCTAATGGAAATATGTGTACATAGGCGCAATGTTTGTCCGTTGAGTTTTGACTCAGGTATTGTTGTCGGCCCACCCCGGGGACGATTTAACAAAACCTTGCGGCTTTCTTTATATTGTCAAAACATTGTAAAGTACGGTTTTCTTCCGGTGTTTCGGGAACCTATACCTCGATAGCGCGTTAACGAATCTCGCAAATAAATTGCCTTCGAAGGGGAAAACGTTCTATTTAGTGAAACAATTAGGAAGTCGTTGTAGTATCGCCGCTGCTTGAACGGGACACAATGGCAACAATTTACCTTCTGTCATAAATGGGCAACTTTCATATATGGAGTTCGATTTTCAATTTATTTTATAAGAACGAAGTTTAACTCACAATCTAACCAAACAAAAAGAAAATACATTAAAAAAATAATAACCCAATAAAAGTATGATATAAGCAATTCAGTGGCAATAAAATTAATAATCAAATATTAATGACCAATTGTCCATAAATAATGTGAAGTCACCGGTCATACGAATTATAAAAAATGCAAGAAAGTTATTTTTTTGAAGAATTAATCTTAATTTTTTCTTGTATTTACGTTTTTCCACATAATTTCATAGCAATGATTCACACACGCGTTTCAATAAAAAGAAAACAACTAAGAAAATTAAAAAACAAATGTATAAGAAACGAATCAAAAAGAATATACGATAATAAAAAAACAAGTCAAATGATAAATGAGAACTACCAGAAAATTGGATTAAAAATAAATAAATCAAAAGGAAACGAATGGAAAGAAAAAAAAATATCTTTTTAAAAAGATTAATTAATGTTGCAGTAAAATTGAGGTCGAACTTTGAATAACGAATTGGCAATTTAACAATCAACTTTTGATGTTAATTTAAGTTCTGTGTCTTTATATTGTAGAATTGAGCCAATATTTCACGTACGTTATAATATCTTCAATGGTCGTGTCAAGTGTCAGTCATATCTCATTCAGGCTCCCTATAGAGTTCATGAATCGTTGAAATATTATGAATGCATTTTTTATTTCAAAGGACATACATTCCATTTCACAACACTGTTGAAAGCTCTTTTTCTTAGATTTTTATTTCATGTTTACTCATCAAATTTGCTTTGCGACAGGTCAAGGCGATAATATTATTTTCCTTTCAAGTTTTTCTTTCTAGAAAAAAACAAACACCAACCAACTTTAACAATAAACCAACAATTAAATAATAAAAGAGGAAAATTCATAAATGGCATAAAATTAAAACAAGAGAATAAGTACAAAAAGAACAACAAATATTAAAAATGACAAACAATAAAATTATCAAACAACATAAAATAAAATATCAGCTGCTCCTCACAATCAAATAAATCAAAGCGAAGTAAAATTTTTAAAACCTTTCCTAAAATATAAATAGTAACGGTAAGCGCAGCGTAAAAATGGTCAAAAACGAAAAATAAACATTTAAATGCCTTACCAGATTAAATTTTAAACTACATGAAAATAAAGATTTAAAAAATAAAAGCAGTATTAAGCCAATCCAGTCCAACCCAGCATACTGGAAGAACAAATAAGAGGATTTACGGAGGAAAAACAAAGAATCTCATATTGAAACCTCAATGTACAAAGTTGCAACAGATATACTTTTTGAACAAAATTAGTTCCATCTAAGTCAAGTGAACATAACAAATTAAACGAAAAGTGGAATAAAATACCTGAAATTATATTAAAATGAAATGAAATCAAATCGAAAATATATCAATCGAAACCAATTCAACCAAACCCACCTCAACCAAAAGCAACCCAACCCAACTCAATCCAACCAAACCAAACCCTACCCAACCCAACTCAATCCAGCCCAACCCAACCCAACCAAACACAACCTAACCCATAAGAAAATAATGAAAATAATTATAGAAAACGAAGAAAATTACTTTCAAAGCAAATGAAAATGAGTGACACAATTAAATGAAACCGAGATAAAGAGGAAAAACCAAAACCGAATTAAAGTAACGGAGAAAATTATCGAGAAATGAAAAAATATATAAAAAACTTAATAGTTGTACCTGACCTGAGCGAATAGAACCGACAATTTCATAAACAAATTTGTACTTAATTAAACAAAACGAAAGCAAAATGAAATGATTGATAAAAGAATAAAACAGAAATAAGGAAAAATAAAATTAAATATGTAATCGATTACTAAAATAAACTGGTGGAAAATTCAACTCGAATTAGACGAATCACAGAATAACAGAAACAAAATCGCGTAGAAATCTGGATGAACAAAATAACAACGAAAATAATTTCAATTCGAACGTATCTGAAAAAAATCACCGAATCTAACAAAATAAAAGTAAAACTAATTTAATGAAAACAAAATAGTCAACCCACACAATTGAATAAAAAGAACTAAAAACTAAAGGATATGAAAATAACGGAGAAAACAATCGACAAATTAAATGGAATAAAATACTGGGAAATTTAAAAAAAAAATCAATTTACCTAAGAAAAATTACAAAAAAATGCAGAAAACTACTTGTTAGTTATATGGAGACCTGAACGAATTGAATCCGATGATTTTTTATTTTTAAAACAGATTTAAAGTGAAAGAAAATGAATGGCAATAAAAAAAATAAAAGAAAAAATGAGGAAAAGTAAAATTAATCATATAATCGATTGGTAAAATAAACTGCGGGGTAAGTTCAACCCAAGTCAGCTCAGTCCATTAGAAGAATCACAGAAAAAGAAAATCGTGTAGAAATCCGCATCAACAAAATAACAACGGAAATAATTTCAATTCGAACGCACTGTATATCAAAATTCGATGGAACAAACGAAACGAAAATAAAAGTTAATGAATGAAAACAAAATGCAGAGAAAATTAATAAGTAACGAAACAAAATTGAACGTTTGAATAATGAAATAAAGTGCCGATGGATTAAATCAACTCGAACTCAATCTCTTAGAAGAAAAAAGAAACGAATTAAAGAAATAATGAAATCACATGGAGACCTGAATGAAAAACATTATTTAATCAAATTTAAAGCAGATGCACATCACTAGCAAAATTCAACAAACCAAAGTAAAATAAATGAACGAAAACCAAATTAAGAGAAAACGTCAAACTGGGGAATAACTAAATAAAAACATTTTGTAATAATTTGGAAATAAAATTCTGTCAAATCCAATACGACCCAACCCAATTTGAGTGATCTTAGAAAAAAAAATGAAATGATTTACGAAAAAGGAAAGTAAATCATATTGAAACTCGAACGAAGACAATATCAATAGAAACTATAATGTGTAATTAAATTAAATAAAACTAAAGTAAAAGTAAATGAACGAAAACAAAAATAAACAAAACTAAAAGGAAAATTGAAATTGAAAATCGGTTAATGAAAAAAAGTGGTTGGAAATTCCACCTAAAGATCCCATTCCATTAGATCAACCCATAGATGAAAAGACCACAGAAAACGAAAAAGAAAATTGCTCTACAACTGAACGAACAAAATAACAATGAAAATAATTTTATTACAACCTAAACCGAACGAACCTAACCACAAAGGAAAAAATAAACAGTACTTTTCAATAATGAAATAAAATACTGAGGAACATAATCCAACCCAACTCAACTTAGAAAGGAAAAAATGAAAAGAATTATAAAAAAAACAAAAATAAAATCCAGTAGGAACCTGAATGAAGACCATTTAAACAGAAATATAAATTTGTAGATAAATGAAATCAAATAATTTAGAAAAAATAAGAATTAAAAATATAGAACAAACAAAAAGAAAACTAAATGAACAATGTAATAATTGAATTTATGGTCATCTTAAATTAAAATCATCAAAACTCAACGAAATAGAAATTTTAATGAAATGAAATATTAACGAACTCTACCCAACTAAATCACATTACAGATAAAAAAAAAAACGAAAAGAAAATCACATTGAAATCTGAACCAACAAAATTATATTTTTTTGGTCATTCAAATTAAACTGAAGTGGAAGCAAACGAGGAATGAGACAAAATCCAAAACCCAACCCAACTCAACCCAAGTCAATTTAATACAAGACGAAATGAAAATAATTGCAGAATCCACACCATTTCTGAAGAATTATTAATCTAACATAAAATTTGACCACTAACCAAAAACCAACTAAAACCATTTTTTAATACGATATGGGTTCAAACGTTTTTTATTGCGAGTAAAATGAAAGAAATACAAATATTTAACTTAGCCCTCCAAAAATTTGATAGCATTGTTATTTGCGTGAGGGTAGTAGTGCTTTCTGTAAAATCATCAGTGGGCCAACGAAGTACGGAAATATTTCAAAGGTAATTGAGACCGGAACACAACGCAAATGATAATAACTTTACCAAATTTATTTCTGCTGAAATTATTAAGACTTCAACATCCACAAACGAAAATGTATTCTAGCTATTTTATGCGAGTTTATAATCGTTTAACATTATTTCAATTGATTACATTCAAAGAAATAAACAAAAAAAAAACCAAGCAAATGGAACGAAACGTGCTTCCACGTGTTTTTTTAAATGTCCGGGGACACAAATTTATATCGCGCTTTTGTTTAATCAATTTGTTTGCGCAGAAGACATTTATTGCAACTGTGATTAATTGCAGGGAAACCTTTGAGGTTTAATTAAGACGTCGCCGCAATTGCAAAACGCGTGCGTTACTTAACATTTATTTGCGCAGCGCAATTGACATAATTACGAGCAATGACGTACACAAATAGAAAATAAACTGTGTTTACGAGCAAATGTTTATGTGACATTTACTTCCATTTAATTTAGATAAATGTCAAGTTTTTCGATTGTGTGAACGCCGATGATGAAATGCGTTTTAAGATGGAAAAGTAATGGTTACTAAAAATTAAATGATCGTCCATTGTATATTAAACAGAGAGAATTTATTTTCTTTCCGTATTTTTTTTAATTTCAAATGGAACACCGCATATTTTTACGAATTGCTGCGTCTGCGAGTCATGACTTATTTCAAACCAAAATCTATTACCCTACACGTAGTGATTTACTACAATTCTCATACAAACGTATCTTTAATATATTTGTGATAAGTGACGAGACAATGGTTTTGACTTGAAGTTGCTTCAGGAAAAAATGGCCTACCTGTCTAGACTCCGCGGCTGCGAGATAAAGCAAATTTTGAGTCCCGCATCCATTGTGCATAAAACAAACAAATTTGTACGAAATTTGTGTACTTTAAAAGGTGCAATCGATGTCCATCGAAAAAAAAAAAGAAAAACAACGAATCCGTCGTAAACCTGAACAACCCGAACAAAAGTAATAAACTAATGAATATATTTATTGTGTTTTATCACCTGGGCGTAATAAATATTCGACAGGTATAATTCAAATGAGAGGGATTAAATTTATAGCATCCGGCGTTTCGGCGCAAGTAGAAAAGCATTTTTCAGGTTTTTCAATCAAACTGCGGGCCGTACGTGTGCGTGTGTTGGTCGCGCAATGATGATCCATTCTCATTAACGTAGGAAGGTTCACAACAATGCCCATGTTCATTATAATAACATAACACATTAGTATTTATGGCACCGGTTTTCAAAGATGCACAGACTCGTGAATTATGTTGCGTTGGTTTTCGCATTGATGTACCGAAAAAAAATTAAAATGATATTAATGTATGGTCGACCAAAATTTAAGAAAGATATAAATCTTGTGAGCCATGTTAGGACTAATTTAATAGAACGTTTGGGTATCGAGTTGGTTTAATCCACACTTACGCAGAGTCGGTGCAAGGTGCAAGGTGTGAGGTCCAGTGGATTAAAAATATTTAAATAATAAAAATTGATAGGAAAACCTCAGAATAAATTACACAAATTAAAACTGAAAAGATTAGAAAAAGAAAACGTAATGAAGACACAAAAAATAAGACAAGAAATCAAATTAAAAATAAAATACGAACCATAAAACAAATTATAGAAAATTGGATCAAATAAGATTGGAAAAAGAAAAAATGAAATAGGAACAAAACTATGAAATATAGACATAAAACAACACAAATGTAAAATAAAACAAAAACTAAACCAATCAATTTTATTTAGAAAATAGAAAATCAATCGAAAACTCAGGAGAAGAATCTTGCAAATACTGTATTATACGAAAAGAAAAAAAGAACAATAATTATCCTAAAAAATCATTTATTGCGATGATTTGTTAAAGAAAGTGGGAACAAAATAAACAGTACATAAATCGTAAATAAATCATCGAATCAAATCGAATAATAAAAAATTCTTCTCAATGTTTTTCCTTTTTTATCTAATAGGTTGAGTTTTGTTTTAATTTTGCTTTTCGTCCACTTATTTCCTTTTAATTTTGATTAAAAATTATATTTTTTTAAATCTTTTCGATCTTATTTCATTTTATTCTTTCTTCTAATTGGTTGATCTAGGCTGTGTCGATTTCTTCGGTGATGTTGATTTTAGATTTTCTTGTTTTATTTCAGTTTTATTTTCATCCATCGTTTTTCGATTTTTCTTTTATTTTGATATTTAAAAACTACTTAAATAAATTATCAAAAAATATATAGCTTCCAACAACACAACCAATGAAAAATACAAGACAGAAATGATTTTGAATTTGATTTTTAATTTATTAATTAAAGATCAAATTTTTAAGAAATTGTTATAAAACTCCTCTTGTATTATTTCCAGTATTTTCTAAATTATTTTAATTTTTTCTCCTTCTTAGATTTGTGAGTATTTCAAATAATTACTCGGTTTTTGATTTTGTTTCTGGCTCATTCATTTTCTGCTTATTTCATTCGTTGGGTCCGTGAGTGTGTTATTTCATTATTCAAATAGTCGATTATTTCGTTTTTTTAATAATCCTATTTGCTTTCGGCTTGAATTCGTCGAATTTTGTTATTTATTTCCTTTTAATTTGGATTAAAAATCAGTTACCTGGTCATTTTGGTTTCTATATGATCTTTTTTCTTTTTTTTTCTAAAAATATTTTCCATATTTTATTTGTTATTTATTTTCTTTTCAGTAAGAAAAAAATATTTTAGGTTTTATTCAGGTTTCTTGGTGATTTCCTTTATATTCTTTTCGATTTTTCCATTGTTTCTTCTAATTGAGTTAGGCTGTGTCGACTTCTTCAGTGATCTCGATTTTAGAAATTGTTCTTATATTTTCATTTTGTTTTGGTCCATGTTTTAGTAATTTCATTTAATTTTTATTTCATGTTTTAATTTTTTTTTAATATTACTCGTTGCAATTTAATTCCTTTGGGTGGATTAGTCCTAAAATGTCGATTGTAGTTGATAGTAAACGGTAAGGATTTATTAATATATGTAACACTTCATCTAAATCGTCGAGAACTACCAATAAATTATGTTTAGTAAATTGTTGATAAAATCGCGAAAATTTTCAAAATTATCAAAAATTCTAAAAAACAGAAAAACATCAAAATAAAAACAAGCGAAATTATTAATAAAACTTATAAAATGGTTTAAAATTAAAACAATATTGAAAAGGGAAAAGATTTTTTTTGCGTGGGTCATGGTATATATCGTGGAAACGGTGAGGATTTGTTAATGCATGTAATAGTCAGTCTAAGTCGTGGAGAATCATCAATAAATTATTTTTAGTAAATTTGCAAAATTTGTATAATTATATAAATTAGTTAGTAAAGGCATGACTTTCTTATGGAAGAAATAATTTTCCTAGGCCATTGATGGTATGGGTTGACCCTGAAAATATGGCCATTGGTGGTATGAGTCGACCCTGAAAAATAGAGCCATAGATGGTATAGGTTAGTCTCGCAAACAGCACCTACCCAAACCATTATTGACCAAAAGCTAAGGATTTCTTCAATCTTCAAGTACAGTCAAGAAATTGAAGACTGAACCCAACCCAAACCCAACCCTACCCAATCCAATTGAACCTTTGGATAATTGCACCTAGTTTATTAGAGTGTGTTAAAATTAAATTATTGCCACTACGAGTTGGCTTGGGTTGGGTTGGTGTGGGTTGGGTTAGGTTGGGTTGGTTGGCTTGTGGCTATTTGATTGAGCTGAGTACAGGTTTCCTTTGGGTCGGGTTAGGTTGATTTGGGTTATACTTCGTTGATTCAACCGAAATTTATTAAACTAATCAACGAAGTAACATTCGTTGGATGAACGATTTTTCAGGGTCAACAACAATAAAAAAAAATCAAAGGAAACATAATCAATTAGACTAAAAAAACATGCAGAATTTACGAAGTTTGAATAATTTTTTTAAAATTTTTGATTTCTCTTAATAGCCCATAAAAGATGTTTTAGTAAAACAAAAGGTAATCAAATAAAAGGCCAAAGAACTAAAAGTGAAAGTCAAACCATAAGCAAACGATCAGGAAATCTAAATAAATTAACAGGCATTAAAATAATTTTAAAAATATATAAAAATTATCATCGATTTACGTAACAAAAAACATGAAAACAACATAAATAGCAACGAAACAATACACTAAACTAAATTAAAGAAAAAATATAATATGTTATCTAAATAAAAACAAATTTAACAAAATTGGGTAAAGTAACTTGAGAACTAATACATTTTACCTGTACAAACATTAAAACTTGATCACCATATTTATAAGCAAAACCCGGCGAGTTTCCTGCATCGAATGACGTATGTTTTGATTTTGCAGCAAAAAATCGTGTAAGTACTAAAATATTAGGACATTGATATCAATGTTGAATGTTCATTTGCATTCATTAATAAATGCAATCATCAAATGGTGCTTTGCGACCAGCAAACAAGATTCATTTTAATTCCAAGACAAGAGAAAATTTCTATACACCACACTTGCAATGATGAATGTTCCAGGTGTCAATTAGCGAATCGGTCTCGGTGTCTCGCCATTGTCCACGTCGTCGGCCGTAAAATAATTAACTCGATATTTAAATACGCGCAGAATAAGTTTGTTAGACATACTTTCGCACATTCACAAATAGAAAACGAAGTCCTTTGTGAAAAGTCCTTTATGTGGCGTATGGGAGAGTACGCTCATGAATGGTACTAATCGGTCACTTGTATACGGACAAAGTTCCAAAGAGGCAGGTTACCTTCTCTCACGGGAGTGATTATTGAAAGTGTTCGCAGCGTTCGCTTCAAAACAAGATTAATGTTTATTTGACATATGGAGAATATACTCATGTACGTGTGAATTATGATTGATTATCGCAGCGCATGGTAGGCAGTAGTTTATATAGTATTTTACATTGACGTGACAACAGTAAATATTCCCGCGTTGTTTGCTCGCGCCTATCGCGGCGACGTTTTCTGTGAAATTTCGACGCTTGATTTTCCACGGAACGATTGTTCGGTTTTATGCGTTCGTCGAAAGCAAATTTATCAACATTTGCTCAGGGCTTAAAACACGATTAATTTAAAGTGAGGATAAGGATCTTGATCCTTGACCATTAACAAAAACGTGTTGATAACAAAAAAATCAATTTTAATGACATAAAAAATATTCATAAAAAAAATTCCCAGAAAGTACCCCAACCAATGCGCAAAAAATTTCAGCCATAATATCTTTACCAATAGTGGAATAGGAAGAATTCAATGCTTATAGCGGATCTATGAACATACAAAAGCGCAGATGCGCTTTTTTAATAATTGAAGCAATGCTGTCACAAATACAAAAGAAGAAATATAAAATCTCGAACAGTTCGAGGATGCAAAATTAGTGGCGAATCTACTACAAGAAATTACAAAAAAAACAGTTGAACGATAAACCTACCATGAAGACGTAAAGAAGAATAGGAAAATATGGAAATATGAAGAAGGTGACCGAAGAAGAGTACTGGGAGCGCACTAGAACGATTCTAGGAAAGGGGAATCATGAATTTGATGAATTGGAAAAGCACTAAGAAACAGAAATAGGCGACGAATCAATCAATAGACAGTACAAAAGAAGAGGACATTTAATGGATTTCGTTTGGATAGGATTGGTATGAATAAGCTTGCCATATTTACTTGGTTGTAATTACTTGTATAACATCAACCTCAACCAATTCTAACTGAAATATTTTTCTGGTGTTTTAAGTTATTAAATGGACCAAATATAATTCAGTTTAATTTGCCCTGCAATTGATTGCAAATTCGATTTGTATTTCAGTTTACATTGAAGTGTTATTTTCGGTTGGGTTGAACTGAATTTCAACC
This sequence comes from Geotrupes spiniger, assembly GCA_959613385.1. Taxonomy (NCBI): domain Eukaryota; kingdom Metazoa; phylum Arthropoda; class Insecta; order Coleoptera; family Geotrupidae; genus Geotrupes; species Geotrupes spiniger. The sequence goes on from OY390737.1 coordinate 14,971,585, forward strand.
CAACCTAACCCAATCCAATACAAAATTACTGTTACGATTTAAAATGTTCTACTTTGATTTGTTTGTTGTGTTGTCTTTTGTATTTGAATGTCATTATATTTATTTCAATTTAATTTATTAAATTTCTCCCAACGTATCGAGGCCCACGTGTTTGTGGTCACTGGTCCCGCGCATAATACTTATCGAATTTCTCTCTCGGCTTTTAACAGCTGAACGCATTACCTCCAGATTGATTATATGCACAAGTGATTAAAAAACTCGTGTAGGAATATTTCAATTGTACAGGTCGTAAATTCGTAAATTAATAATCGAGCTGAAAATATTACGGCAAATGTCAAAAATTTAATTGCTTTCAAAATTTATGTTGCCACACCCATTGCATTTTTCACTCCGCAAAAATACTTAGTTGACATACGCACACCAATTTACGTTATAAATTACGTCGGGGTACTTAATACCCGGTCTCCATTACCGAGTCGGTGCAGTCAAACGATCGCGTTACCAACTGCGACCAACGGGCAGCACGAAAACACGTTCATGCCGAATTATTCGGCTCGGCCAATTCCGTCTTACTTATTTGACATTTAATCGCTCGTTCGTTTCGATATTACAGTTGCATTGTATGGACACTTGTTTCGATTTTGATAATTATGTTTTTTTTTTAATTGCACGTAATATTCGTAACGAAAAACCTTGTTTTTAGTGCAAACTATAGTTAAATAATCAATAAAAATCAGTAATTGTTGTAATTTAATTTGTTACTCCGAAAGAAAATTATGCAAATGCAAATTGATAAGCAAACAGGCTGATGAATGTTAAACAGCAAACATTTTATCTTAAATGAAATAAAAGTATTTTGTTGTTTATTTCCATTGGTTATTTTATTTCATTCGTCCTGTTGGTCCTATTTGCGTTCTAATTTGTCTTCCCTTACTCGTCCTTTCTTCATTTTCCGATTTCTGATTTGTGTTTCTTTTATTTCACTTATTTCTTTGATGGAATTGTTGCAATTTATTTGATTTTATTCATTTATTTGCTAGCTTTCATAGTTCAATTCATTTTCAGTTATTTCCTTTGTTTCTTTGTCATCGTTTGTTGTTTCTAATATTTCACGATTCTTTCATCTTGTTCGTTATTTTTTTTTTAATATTTTTGAAGTCGCTTAATTGTTTCATTAGATAATCCTTTCGGTTCAGCAAGTGCAAATTTTTTCTAATTTTCCATCACAGTGATCTAGTAGATTCGCATCAATGTTTGTCTTTGCTTTATTTCTTGGTTCGGCTCCTGCTCGATTTATTCTCTTGTCTGCCTTCTTTCTCATATTAATCTTCATTTCCTTTTATAATATTTTATTTGTTTCGTTTCCTTTTCTCTATTTAGTCCTTTAGTTTCAGTTTTATTTATTTATTTTTGATTCTTCATTAATTTCACATTTCTTTCTTTTCTTCTTCGATTTGTAATTTAATTTGAGCTTATTAAATTACGAAATTTATAAAAATGTCTTTTAGAGCACATTTTTCTTTGGAAATTCTCTTGCCATAAGAAATCTTAAATTGTTTTCAACAATTTATTTCTTTTGTTGTTTATTTGCTCATCTTTCCTAATACCTAATTTCAGCGAATGTACTTAAGTTGCAGGAACAGTACCAATTAATGGGTGAAGCCGGCCTCTGTAATTGCATAACAGAACTAGCTTGGGTGTACTGACATCTAGATGGCGTTAATATACGCACACAAACTATTTGTTTAAAGTGCGAAAAACATTGTCTAAAATATAAATAGCGTAAAAAATACGAAAATTAACAACTGTAATTATTTATTTTTACCTTTTTAGATTTGTTCGCTTGGGTTGGGTTGGGTTGGGATGGGTCGAAAATTTAAAACAATACAAATTGCCAGAAATGACAATATTATGAATTGAACACATCGGATCGGATTCTGCTGTTAAAATAACGTCCATTGCGTGCTGAGTTAGTAGCAAAGTGATGAATTATAATTTTCTATTTTTCTTTCATAAAATTTGTTTAATAATTTATATTTATTTATCGTTAAGGAGCTCATAATGATAATAATGGAATTTTAAAAACATTACTGACATCGATATTCAATGTTGGTAGTATGATTTTATATTTTGTTATTTCGTTCTTTAATGCTAATCAGACCATACATACATTTGCTGAAAGTGCATCGTTACCTATTACATTCGTTGAAATTATTTTCAATAAAAGTCTTTAATGGCGACGGTTGCGAAGTAGTTACAAGTTGGAACAGTATCGACAATCGGTCGAACAAGACCTGTGTAATTGCGTAACAGCAATTTCAACATTGATTAAAAATTGAAAATTCGTTGAGGAGCTCATAATGGGCTCATAATAAAGAGCATCTCGATATTCATGTCGAAACTACAATGTAGCTATCCCTGAGCATAAATTGCCATGCTCGGCAAATGGGCCTATGGCCATGCCAATAAAATTATATAACAAACTCCCAGTTCCAATAAAGGAGTAGTCAAATTTCGGCCAATTTAGAAGTAAAGTCAAATCATTCCTAGTTTTTGTTCAGTGTCGGAATATGTAAACTGCACTGGTGCAGTCGAGTGATATTTTTTATTGTTCCAACCTGTATTTGTATTGCTATAAATTATTTTTATGAGGGGCACACCAAAAGTTTTTGTTGTAATTAACAAACTTGGTTTACTAATTAAACCTGAAATAACAAACCATTAAGTGCTCGTTGTCAAACATCGATACATTACGTCACCAGTATCTTTTATTCAATCAATCAATTCAATCAATTTTTGCAAGCTCCAAGTAAATCATAAGAAACATGGAGGACCCAACCTGTATAAAAATACAAGGTGGATTATCCACGCTATGATCAAGAATTAAAACTCGTTCTTGTATATTTGGATCAAATTCCACGTCAAATGTACGACGTGGAATTTGATCCAAATTTATTATATATTATATTAGAAATTACGAAAACCTAAAACCTAAACCTAGTTTTCATGCTTTTCGTTCGATGTGGATCTTTTCGTTCCACCTTACAATATAGAAGGACAGAAACTTAGAAAAATAGAAAATTATAATTGAAATGTCTTTTATCTATGATTTAAAAAAAATCTTTGGGCCCAAGGTTTAGACTCAGGTTGGAATGTAAATATCTAACGTCTAAGCTAAATTTTGTTGTAAATATGGTTAGGTTGACATGCTTTTTAATGTTTAATTTTTTAAGACTGGGAACATGTTCACCTAACTTTTGGTTTATATTGCATCTTCCAACTTAAATTAAACCTAGGCTTCTTCTTGATCACTGTGCAAAACTTCAACGTAAATCTGGAGCCATAAATGTTCCTCTAGATTGGATTTTGTTCGTCGAAATTATATGCAAAAAATGTCTATTTGGATCGCAACTAATCCACAAAACGTTACATTTAGTAACTGTGTAGTTTAGATTCCAATCTGATGTCTAAGACAACCCAATCCAATCTAACCCAACTCAACACAACCCAACCTAATCCAGGACGTTTGTTATTTGTCATAGTTTGTCATTTCGATTAAATAACGACGAAAAATTTCCTTGATAATACTCATAAAATCTAGGCATCAAACATGATTCCAACCTAACTATTTTCGTACGGTTTCTTTAGGTTGGTTGTTTTGCACGTCAACGTCGATTGATGTGGCTGTAAATAATGGCTTCGCAAACACATGGGAATACATCTCAAACTAATGACGTCCCTAAAATTGTTTTAGGTTGTCTTTTTTTCGCCAAAACTTCCAACACAAATTAAAATATGGCCAACAATGTCTGCCACTTTCATTGTCAACACACTTGGCTAAAGGATAGGCGTGAAAGTTATCACAACCTAAGTAATTATTTTCGTAAGATTTATTTTGATTCAGTTTCAGCGAAGTTTTCATACATCAGATGGGACCAAAAGTTGTATTGACTTTAGAATTGATTCAGAATCTTCACATTTTTTGACTTTTTATCAGTTTTTAAGAATTTATGTTCAATACGAGTGTATATATCAAAATGGAAATAATTTATAACGATAAAGTCTAATGAAAATATCAAAAAACGAAAATACGACAAAACAAAATACGCTCTTCCTAAAATGCAATTTTAAACACAACAAAGGCTGAATTATGTAATAATTAATTATAATTTAATATTTTAAAAAATACGTGTTTTTATCGACATAATTCCATTTTATAATAAACATGAAAGTAAAATTGAAAAATAAAATTAACTGTATTTGTATAAAACTAGCCATAAAGAAATAAATTTGATTAAAAATGTTATAAAGAATACAAATTAAAATAATAAGTGAATCAAAATTAAAACAATACACAGCATAGTAAATGTAAAACAAAAAATAATAAAAGAGCCCAAGTGGATCATGGTACGACTAAGACAAGGCGAAAAATAATTAAAATCATTTTGATTGTTGGTTATATCTGCATATATTCTGTTACTGAAACCTTGATAAAAATAATAAAATACCTTTTAATTTGATGACAAACACTTTTCTTTATTTAAAAAGGTGACTTCGTTTAGTTACATAAGTAAAAATTTCCAGCAAATTATAATAGATTTCGCGGAAAAAAATAATTGTGGTAAAATGTGGCAAACGATGTGAAAACCAGAAAATTACAAATGTTTTAATAATTTCAATTTACATCATTTTGGAGTGTGGTTATTATCGCGTTTTGTTTCTAAGAAAAAACGTTATCGTTTTAAAAATAAAAAAATTATATTTTCATTAATTATTGTTAGTTATGTTGTATATATTTCACATAAAATATTTCCCAATTGTTTTATTCGTTTCTAACTGAAAATTCGTTGTAAGCACCGAGCTTTACGTTCGTGCAGCCGCCGCTAAAAATCTTCGGCAGTCCTCACATCGAAATACCAAATAAAATCACCAACTAAAAACCAAATTTGCATTTAAATCGAATTTGCAGGTACTCTCTAGTGTCATTATGAATGGCGTAAAAAGTCTGGCGAAGCGATAGGGTTGAATAATTGCTCATTTCATTTAATTACCAACTCGGACCAGCATTTTGCTCAATTTGAATTTATTGCGATCGCGAAAAACCTGAAAATTAGTTCGACTTTAACGGCGCTAGTTGCACAATCAATTGCGTTAATTTCAGATAAAATGTGTTGTAATTTGTAATAAAATCGCCCGGTGATTCCGAGAAGGGACATATCGAGTGAGTTCGTGTAGTGGTAAATTTATGTGTGTGAAAGTCGAGGTTAAAAGCAACTTGTTTAATATTTTCTTTCAGCGTGTGCATACAAAAGGAGTGCATACTTTTTAGTCAATAGTTACATAATCCTTTTAGTGTCACCGATTGTTTTGTGACGATTTATGTTTTTTATTTGAACTGAAAGTACTTCGTTTGTCGACTGGTTAGCAAGGCGAGTGCTTTATACTAAAAGAAGCCGACATGGTCGGAATAAGAGTCCCGGTTCTTTGTGAAGCCGAAATAAGGGAACGAGAACAAAAAACGTTGCTAGCGTGGGGCGGGCGTTCACGTTGCCCGCCTACCGAAGCCATCGCGTCCATGGTCCTTCTATATCTTCCATCAATTATAGATTCGGATAAGCGTTATGGGTCTCGATGGGCCATCGACGGACGCGCATAGGCGACGCGACTCGCTTTTCCTATTGCGGCCGGATCTGCGTACGAATGTAATTTTCAGTAACAAAAAACGACAACGAAAATCGCCAACCATCGAGTGACCTTCGTAAGAAAGAGATTTCTTTGGCTTGTTGTGGACTGCCGGAGGTGTTGAGGCTGGTTCAGAGTCATTTTCTCAACGCACTGTCCAATTACTCATTGGTGTTGCGGCTTTAAACTTGCAATCTGCTGAGTGTTGGGTGTTTGCCTCCGGCAAATTGATGGCTATTTCGATACAGCATATGGGGTACTTTTAAATCAGATAAGATGTCTTTTCAATGTATTCCGCGTTTATATTTTTAACATCGGGCAATTTCACGCTATAATTAGAAACCATGCACGCATATTAAACAATCTAACTAACAATTAATGAAAAATGTTTATGAATCCAATTAAATCATCGTAAAATATATTCATATAAATGACCTGAAATTATATTTATTTGTGTGTCGCGCTAAGAACGAGTAAACAATTTCATTCCAATAAAACATTGATTACAGCTTATATGAATAATAATAATTCAACAAAGATAAAAACAAAAAATATAACTTAATTTTTATCATTCCGCATTGTATTTGTTATCCAATTGAATAATTCTTCAATTTTATGCCTCCGAAATGAATGCACGGCGAATTAAATCACTACTTGTGGTTGTATTCGAAGAAAAGTCGATAAGGCAGTTGATGGTTACATTAAAAAATATATTTGTTAAAGTTATTTTAATTAAAACATTTGGACAATTTATTTCAAAAGTCGTTTGTGATATTATTTGTATTATTGAGTGCAGAAACAATTTAACTTTCATTTCTTTATAATTAGAAATGACTTAAATGTCGTTTGTAACCATTTGTACCATCGACCCAACCCGACACAACCCAACAATAATTGCAGTTGGTTATAGAAAAAAGTAAGAAGTAAGAAGTAATTAGAATGAAGCAAAGTAATCGTGGAATGACAAGGAATAAAGCGGAATAAAAAGTGACATAAAAGAATGAATATGATTCTAAATAAATCAAAATGAATCAAATAAAATAGAAAGTAATCGAAATGAATCGACACAAATCGAAATATATTCCCATTATTGAATGAAACAGAAAGGAGCCGATATTAATTGAAACGATCCGTAATAGGTTAACCTGAAATGAAGGCAAACATACAAATAAAAGTTAGCTATTCCCTAACAAAATATAAAAAAAATTATGAGCACTATTAGTTGTTAGAATGAAAGCAGTATTTTCGTTTAAACTATGTATAAAAATTGGTTAATTATTTGTTATATTTTTAGACAATTATTCTGGTAGTGACGCGCAATGACCAATAGTGATTACACATAAATTTCACACAAAATTTCTTCAAGTTAACAACGTTGATGTGAAACTTTTTGTATGGCTTTATATTTCTCATAATAAGAGACAAACAATCGTCCAAGGATACAAATACTTCTTTTGCAGATCCATAGAATAAATAACAACTAATTATGTTGGTTGCTCAGTGGTCTAAAGTCTAAACCGATAGGCCAGTAATCTGAAGGTTTTAGGTTCAAATCTAATTAATGTCATTTGGAATTTTATATGAGAGATAAGCAAATAGCAAACATGGAAAATAAATTATAGCAATATGTGTAATAAATGACAATGAATATGAGACAAAGTTATACATAATGGTACCAGTCTAAATCCAAGTGACAAGTAACTGAAAAATTACATGAAATATATAAGAGGATTTATGGGCAATGTCAATGTCCCAATTGAAAATATAATGCAGAGCGATTCAAATGGAACAAAAATTGTCAGGATACAATAAGGATAGTTAAAAAAATTTAAAAAGATTACGCAACCTAATCAGCATTTAATGCAAATTATTAAATAAATTGGAAAAAAGCGCATTTGAGATATAAAATAAAAATCAAACTCATTATTTAATTGTTATTTCTTTCATTTGACCTGCTTTCATTAAATTCAAGTTGACTTCATTTTAATTCATTTTGTGATCATGACTTGTCTTCTCTTTATTTTCTTATTTGGTTTTTAGTCTGCATTTTTAGTTAAATTTTGTTCTAATTATTATTTATATTTGTTTAAAAAACACGGCACGAAAATTTAGAGGTTCTAAACTTGTATGTTGTCCTTCCTTTGTATCTTATTTTTTGTTCATTTTCTATGTTATAATTTTTTGTTATTTCCATTTTATTCGGACCTTATTTATAAAACTTTGTTGATTTCTACTGTCTTTTTTTTAATAGTGTACTAATTTCAAACCAACATAATTTGAGATGTCATTTCGAAAATTGAAGATCTGAAGTTGTCTTCTCCTTGCCTATAATCCATGTTAAATTAGTATCTTATGCACGTGGATTTGAAGATAAGCACAAAGATTACATAACATACGTAATTATGAGACCGTAAAAACAATGGACTTAATAGTCCCTCCTATGCTACGCCATTGGTTACCAGATCCAGAAAAATTGATTCGTTACTTGCACACATTGTTTATGCACAAAACACACTATGTCATCAAAGTGAGGAAATTGAAGAAAATGAAAGAAAAAGAACAAAAACAAAAAAAACATAATTAATATGAAAAGAATATGTAAATAAAGAAATAGTAAAAATAAATGAAACAGAAAGAAAGGTAATTATTTTAGAACAAATAAAAGGACTATGTGTTAGCTTTAAATAAATAAATATTTCGGAATCAATAGAACCCAACCCAAACCAACTCAACCCAAACAAACTTAACCCAACGCAAATCTAAAATTTATTAATAGGGAATAGCATTTCATTACTCGTGAAAGTGAAATAGAAGTAAGTAACAAGCAATTGTGGCGTTGGAGTTGTGGATTTACGGTTAGGCCATTAGGCTTTACTTCTTATGCAAATCTCATGCAGGCCATCGGACTTTTATTCCATAAATAGGCAAAATATAATAATAAATTGGAGACTGTGGTTGGCAAATAAATTGAAACAAACTTACCCTTACCACACAGTATTTTATTAACACTAGATGTACATTTCGACCACTAAGTTATCATCTTCAGCATTGTACTGCTTAATGAAATACAGTCTGGTAAGGGTAAGTTTGTTTCAATTTAAGAAAAATATACAACAAAGAGAAATGTAAAATAAAAATAACTAAGTCGCGAATTTATATTTCACTTGAAACTGTTACAATCAATAACATTAGATTAATTAAATCAAATATAAACACTTGAATTCAACGAATTAAAAATAGAAAATGGTGCGCGGAACGAAATTTGTAAAACCGAGAAAAGTAGCATAAATAATGAAATAGGCAACAATGAGAAGAAATATGAATAACAATAAATCAAATCGACAGGACAACCCACGACAAGAATAATTTAATTAATAACTAAAAAATTTGGGAAAAAATAAAAATAAAAAGTAAAAGAACAGATTTACAACTTAAATGAAATGAAACTAGATAAAAAAATAGTGTTGGCGGCGAATTGGACTTAATTGGCTACTTGGCGACTTCGTTGAGTAGGATATTTTTAATTTAGTGCAACATTGTGGCCTAAATTCGTCCTATAACCATGAACTAATACGTTGATTTAATTATCTATATCGTTTCATAGTTGTATTAATCTAAATTTGTAGTCTTTAGATTTGAACAATATACATACTTTAGTATACATGCAGCATAAATATTCAAATGTGTATCATTTTTATTATTTTATTTAATATTTAGTTCAATTTTCATGAAAAAGGATGCGATGTAAATGAACGGAAATTAAATGGCAAAAAAGCAATGGATATATAGAAAAAAATCAAGTACGAAACTAAATATTAATTAAAGGAATTAAAATATTAGAAACGGAAAAAAATTAATTCAACGTGAAAGAAATAAACGAAAAAAATCGAACCAATTTAGTGAAGAAAATATATTACTCGAAAATAGAAATAAATCAAATGAATTACCCAAAAAAAAGACAATGAACACTAAATAAATGAAAACGAACGATGTTTTAAACAAATTAAGTCAAACTAATCAAAAAGAAACAGACACAAAAATCATCAATCAATGAAATGAATGAACAAGAAATAAAAAGTAAAGAAAAGAACTTAAGCAACATTTTAAATTATTGTAGAAAAAAATGAAACAATATAAAGCCCTACCCAACCCAATCCAACCAAGTTAATACAAAACGGATATATTTGGTTGAATTAAGTTTGGTTGGGTTGAGTTTATAATTTAGGAACTGGAATGTTACTGAAAAGAAAGTTAATCAAATGATGAATCAAGTTAAATTAGAAGAAATAATAATAATGGGAATAAATAAAAAGAGAACATGAACATGAAATTTAGGCCACAATGGCTATAATCATTGCTTATCTTCATTTGATGAGCTTGGAACAGATTTATTTTATATAAAACCGACGAAAATAGACGAAAAATGAGAGCGGGGTGAATAAGAGGAAAAATGACATCAACGAAGTATTACTGGGAGACATATAGGAACGGAAGGGATGCAATTAAACGAAAATCTATCGAGAATGATCTACGCAGTCCCTCCCCTGCTCTAAACTTTTGTAACGTACGTAAAATGATTAAAGTTGGTGCTCATTAGATATAAATTGGATACAATGTATCGCTCACAATTTGCCAATTTAAATGTCGTTATTAATCCATTGCAAGTTGCGTCCCGTAAACTGTCGGCTATTAATTGTGTTCAGGTGTGGTTACTTATCTTTTTTTTTAATTTATTGGTCGGTAACGGACACACCAAACTGCATCATTTCGAAACCTTTTTCACAATCATTATAAATCCACGTCATGTGCCAACTCCCCCTCATTTTGACGGTTTAATGCTCTCTTACACATCTGCATAAATCAAGCAACGCGCAAATAACATAAATTGATAACGTGATTCGTTATTTGCACAGTGGACGGCGTACAAGTCAATTATTTATTAGCCGATGATTTGTTACGTAACTTAACACTCCATAGATACCCGACTTGTTACCGGCACTACAAACCGACCGCGACGGCAATACGTCAATTACGTACAGATAATATAAACGATTGTCTTAATTTAATTGTATAATTAATGCTAAACGCGCGCCTTGTAAAACACAGCTATTAATTAGCATAATAGTTTTTATTCCACGTCGTTATGCACTTGTCTGCGGAGATGCGTGAAATCATAATTAAATGCAGCAAATGACTCCATTAGCCGCTAATTCGATGCATAATTAATGCGCTCGCTATAAAAATAACTTTGCATGCGTATCTATTCCGTTTACTCGCGAGCCGCGTTCCAGATTATTGCTTTAATTTTATGCTATTGCAATAGTTGTGACGTCTCACTCGCGGTTATTAATTGATAAACGATCAAAATTTAAATCAAATGATTGTTCTAAAAAAATTCTTGTTTTTAAAATCATTTTGAGCGATGGTGGCGTCCGAGCACGTCACTATTCACTCGGTGGCAGATGTCCGACGCCTGCACGCCGGTTTTATTGGGTGCAGTTTTTCGTTTTGATTTATCTCATCGTAAATAAATTAATGATTGTCCGAAATTTAAGTCCAAAGACGCTCATTCGAAGGAAACGTTTATTAATGATGCGCCGTGGGCAAGGCGTCAAACCGTGCATTTTAAATAAGGACTTGTCTAAGCAAACAAACGGCGGATAATTAATTGTGAGTGCTTCGTGAGTGTGGGTGTCGGTTGAATGAAATATATGTTAAGAGTGACTTTTTCGTCCGCGCAGACTTCACGTGATCAGGATGAGGAGAATTTGCGGAAACGTCAACATTGAATTATCAATGTGTATTACCACGCATCGATTAACAATAATTTAACGCCGGCTGCGAGCCATCAATGCGTTCGGCTAGGAATTTTACTGGAAATCAAGTTCTGAAACTATTTCAATTTAATTTTGCTTCATTGGTTTCGTTTGAATTATTTCGTCTATTTGTTGTTACTTCCTGTTTGTTTTATTTGTATTTTAATGCGAAATATTTTCGTTTTCATTTCTCTTCCTTTATTGTTCACCCAGATTTATTTTTACTTATGATTTTCTTTTCTACTTAATTTCTTTCATCGTGTATTTGTTCAACATTTATTTATTAATTTTCTTTTTTATTTGTTGCTTTTTTACGTGAAATTATTTATTCATTACCCTAGCGGTCTAGAGACCCTAGACCACTTATTATTCTAGTAATATTACTTTATTATTTACTCATGATAAACCTTCGTTTATTTCCAATTATTTTGTATGCAAGTTTAATACACTTTAGCAGAAGCTTTTCGTTGTATTATGTCTTGCAATTATTCGCGAGAAAGTCTCATCTTAGTAGCAAATCAAATCGACTTCATCGTCGTAACAAGCAAATCCTAATTTACCCGTTGAGATTTGAACCTGAACCCTCTGGACCACGTTCGTTTTGATCTATTTCAATTATATTTGTTTACTTCATGATTCATATTGTTGTTTGTTCGTTTCGTTGTTATTTTTGCTTCACTTATTTTCGTGTGCCTACTTTTTTCATTAAACTTTTTTGATGTATGGATACATTTTTTTGCTTTATTTCAATTTCGTCTTTACGTTAAGCGACTCGCATTATTTAATTTGATTGGCTTAGTTTTCTTTAATATTCTGCCTCCTACGTTGTAACAACCTAACAACCTAACCAAACGAAATGCAACCCAACGCAACCCAGCTCAATCCAATCCAACACAACCAAATGTTCTTCTCATTTGTTTCGCTATCCTGTTTAATTTGTTGAATTTTTCTGTTAGTTCTTTTTTATAAAAAAACAACCTTTATTTGGCATACTCGGACAAATTCTATCCATACATTTCACTCTAAATCTCCCCCCTGTTCTGTTCTCCTCCTTTCTCGCTCCTATCCTCTCCAGCCTTTCTCTGCCTTCTGCCTCTTCCCTTGCCTGCAACATAACAAACTTTAAGCACTTTCCATCACCCTCCTTTTCCTACCCTCTTCTCTCTTTTCCTTTAGCTTTCTTAATAGCTCTACTCCTGTTCCTTCCTCTCGCAGCATCCCTCTCCAATCTTTGCCCTTCCTCTCTTCCTCCTCTTCCCACTCCATTTCTTCGCATTCTTCCCACCAATGTTTCCACTCGTCCCTTTCTTTTCCGCATACTTCGCACCTGCTGTACACCTCCCCCATCCAATATTTATTTGCCCTCTAAATACTTTGGCTTCCTTCCTTTTACTTGCAATTCTTTATATTTTTCATTATATCTTGCCCTTCTTATCTTCTCCTTTCTCTCCTGTGCATCTCCTTGTTTCCATTTCTGTTCCAACTCTCTCTCAACCCACCTTCTTTTTTATATCTACATTTACTGTTTCCTTTTAATTTGATTTCATGTCATTTGATTCATTTTTTACTTTTTATTTTTCAGTATTTCGATTTTTGCGCTGACTTATTTACCTTCACTTGGTATTGTTTTTCGTTTAGTATATAATTTCATTTTACCTTCATTGGAGGTGTTCACTTATCAATACATTGATGATTGTGTAACTTCATTTATCTTGGTTACATTTTATTTTTCGGTTGTCTGGTTTTACAAATTTAATTTAGGGTTCGTTCGTTTATTTATTTTCATTAACTTTTTGATTCACATTAATTTGTTTCGATATAATTGCTTCATTTTTTGACTATGGCGTTGTTTTACTATTGTTGTCTGGGATTTATTTTAATTTGATTTAGTCGCTAATTTTTTCCCTTCCAAATTATTTTTGATTAATTTCCATAAAATTCTTCAATCCATTTTAAATTTGCTTTTCCCTTTTTGAATTTTCATTGTTTAATTTGTTTGGCTTCGATATATTTTTTTAGTATTGCTATTCTTGCTAATTTTCGTTGTATTTATTTAGTTTTTTTGTTAATTATATTGAGTTGGGTTGGGTTAGGTTGTGTTGAGTATGATTTTCTTTAATATTATCTTTCGTTATGGGCACTTTTATATTTTCCGTGCTTCGTCGTTTTATTTTCATTTACCAGCATTTTTATTACGTTTTTTCGATTTGTTTCAGTGTCAGTTCATTGTATTTTATTTCAATAATTCGAAAATGACGCCATCGTCCTGTTTAAAAATGCTTAATGACTGCAAATAAATTTCAGCGAATGTATTAAGGTGTTGACAACTGTTTCGCTGTATCTTGAGCTCATCGGATCACCGCACGTACTACATCCGCTGAAAGTGCAACAAGTTATGCAAGCACGAGTGACAAGAGTTTGTGTGTGAGTATTAGTGCCATCTAGACGTTAATACTGCCACTTGTACTGCTACGTAACTACTACATAACTACCTGCAACTATTTCGCAGCCGTCCGCAATAAACACAGCTTTGTTGAAAATAAATTTTATAAAGACCACTGCAATTACATAGCAGTAAGATATCTAGAAGGTGCTAATATCATACACTAACTCCTTGCGTTATCACAGTTTCATTTCTTCCATATTTATCTTTTGTTTTTGGGTACTCAGTAGTCGTATTCAGGTTTCATCCATCTATAATATTTCTTTCTGCATTGCTATCGACTTATTAGCATTTTTCGTAATACTGTTTATTTGGTATTTGTATTTTCGTATGTTTTATTGTTTTGTAACAGTGTTAATTATTTCTTTTGTGTCGCTGAAGTTTTATTTTGGAACAAGAAATAAGAAACTGTATAAATATTTTAAACTGAATGACGTATATCATGAAATGACAATGATTTAAAAAAAGATTTGGCTAATTAATTTTCTTTTTGAAATATAAATATGTCCAGGGTGTTTGAGTCGGCGAAGAAAATTATTTATTGGAAACTATTTAGTAGACAATTCTAAAATCGTTGAATGCTAAACAAACGAAAGTGAAAGAAGCGAAGAACGGGTTGCGCCGGTGATTTCATTCACTTTGACAAACAACGACGTGCAAACGAACAAACGACCAATTCGTGTAGTCGCAGGCGTCGAGCACCTCTCATCGTCGCTTCCCCAGCCGACCAAGACGATCCAAAAAATAAAAGCCTAAACGATCGTCCGTCATCGCGCCGCAATCACGCAAACACATAATCCATTTACAACTAAAAAAGTAATCTTCTCGCGGGTAGTTGATTTAGTAAATGGAAAACACTGTCAATATTGTTTCGCTCCATTGTGCAGCTGTTGACTTTAAGAGACTCGCTTTGTCCGAGGCGAATACTAAATAGCTTAATGTTATTATACGTCGCTTCACACCTTTTAATTTACTTTTAATCACCTCGCGCACTAAACGCGCGAAGGCGTTCGAAATGCACGACGAAAATCGGGCGCGACGGCCGAGAATGCGTGCGTGTGCATTCGGGGCGAAAGCTTATGGCTGCATGAGCGGTTCCGTCGCATCAAGGATCGACCTCACGGTAACTTAATCCTTGATCGGACGAGAAGTGACTCCCATGTCAACGCTTCTCACATACGCATCACTGAATTTATCGGTACCGATTTATTTCAGTTAATTCGGTTGACCTTTATTCTTCGGCGACACCGCGTCGTTTTAAGCCTAATTCGGTTTCTGTGTTCGGACGATTCAATAATATCTGTGTGCGTTCAATATTAGTTTCTATAATACCTTGCATTATAAATAAATTTCATACACGTTATTAGCAAAGTTACTAATTTAAAAATTTTAAATCGTGCAGAATTCGTTGTGAATTCGTATTAAAAGTTTTAAAATGTCAAATTTATGTTGCATTCCTGAGAATCGACGAATTCAAATGTCACCTGAAATTTGTACAAAAGATACAAGAAAAGCCTATTACCTAATAATAATATTAGGATGATTGGTTACAATCGTTTTAGCAGTAGCTGAAGCTGTAATCCGTGGATTCCAGACGGCATTAGGGCTACCGTAAGCCGGATTATTTTGTGACCTTACCACATCAGTGGGAAACTGCTTCGCATTATACAGCTCGGACCAATCAAATGAAATTTTACAAAAACAAAACGTAAATTACTGATTTTATTAATTCGTCAATAATTTCTTTTTCAATCATAATTTAACCATAACGTACGTTAATATGTTTATAGTGATTCCTTGCATTATAAATAAGACTATTTTAAAAAAATTTAACACAGATAAAATGGTACCAACCCAAATTTTTATAAAGACGAATAAATATTAAATTTTAATTTATTTGAAATGTAATTGTGGCAAAAAATAACATGACTTTGTGTTGTTAACCAGGCAGGACATTTCGTGGTGTTTTATAGTAAAGCACTGTGATTGGTTGGTTCAACTGGTCTCCTGACCCTTTTGAGGTTTTTTAGTACTTATTTCTGATAAATAATAATAAACATTCAAAAATTTAATGCAAATATGAACACTATTTCCAACCCAACCCAAGTCAATTTAAGCAAAGGTTCTGGAAAACTCTTGAACAAGCTTTGTTTCCAATTAATTAATTATTTAGCACTCGACCAAACTTTTGTAACGAGTCAAAAATTACGTTTTAATATTTATTGCGAGTACTGTAGTGGGTTGGTGCCCGAATTTCTTCTCTTGTCGATGGATTTTTGTATTTAGCCAATTTCCTATTGCAGTTGTCGTCGATTGAGGTGGTGAATATACTTTTAAATTTAATGTAGACAAGCAAGTTTAGCAGACACATTACGTGCCAATTCAATTAGATCAACTTCATTTGTTGATAAGTATGTAACATAAAACTTACCGTCTCATTCTTTCTCTCTTGTTCACATAGGGTTTCTGAAAACGACACATTCATAATGTCCTTTTCAGGACGACTTTATTATAAATACCTTCAGTCGTTTATTCATTCAGTTGACGACTCATGTCGTAGTAAATAAGTCTCATAAAATAATTAGATAATTAGAACAATGTTTGTTGCATTCTGGTTGGGTTGGGTAGGGTTGCGTTGGGTTAGGTAGGATTACGTTGGGTTGTGGTGCATTTATTTTGCACTGTTGTAAAACTTATTTTCAGTTTTCATGCTATCCATGTTGAAAATATTACCTTATGATAATTTTGCACACCGAAACATCGTGACCAGATTTGCACGTATAAACGTGCATTATTTGCAAATCACGAACGTGATAATATAATGCATTATTTTTATAAAGATTTTGACTATAATGTAATGACTTTTCATGATTTTTTCTCCATTTTTAAAATAATAGAAACATTAAATGTATTTAAAGAAACATTTCATGAAGAAGGAAGCAGGGTCTCGATGCAATAAAAGAATTTATTGTGGCCCACTATGGTTGTGACATATTGATCTTAATGAAGGCTTTGATTATTAACGAGGACCTCCAGAATTTGTAAATTTTTGTGTCCTGCGGTTCTTACTCGCATACCCAGAACGTGTTGATGTGTCATAGCGTAAGTTTATATAAATTATCCCCTAAAAGTTTCCAAAAATTATCTAAATTTATGACGAAAAATGTCAACTAATTAAATTAAAGCAATTCAAATTCAGGTTGGAATTGACATCATTTCAAGGACTTTTTTAAAATCAAACGTTTGCTCAAGTGTTGAACAAACCTACAAAAAACTAGCTAGCTTTATCTCTATAAGACTTATATATAGGAGGGACATTTTTTAGACCATCTAAAACTCAACCAAACTTAAATTTTTATAAACGGTAATTGTAATAGAATTTTTCTTTAAATAAATTCTAAGACGAATTAATATCTTTTGCTCAAGGATTGCTCAAACCAAACCCAAAATACATGTCAATTAAGGACTGTTTGCAAATGGCCCTAATAGTTTGGTCTATCAACTGGTAGCTTGGGCCCGTAAATCCAATTCCAATTCCAATTGAGTTCTTTTACAATCCTGAAAATTTTTCAAATCTTGAATTTGTTTGGTTTCAATGAATTAAGTATGTTATATATTTTTTTGCCCAAGAGTGACTGTCACACCAACAGAAAAATTGTTATTTTCGTGGGTATCTTTGGGCTGGCATTATTTTTTAATTGTGTGAAAGCAACTTAATTCAAAAGTGCAAAACTTTTCAAAATGAGTTGGATTGGAGTGATTTGGCAAATATGCTAGTCCACCCCAATCTCGTAACAAATTGGGTTCGATCTATGACTTAAGAACAAACCCACATTTATTTTTTTACAACTAATTTACGTAAATGTTGGTGCAGGAAAATCTTCATAATCTTTAGTGGCATGTTTTTAATGAATTAAGAACTACGTTAAGAGGACTTGTGATGCATACCAAACCCAGAGCAACAATTTCAGTATTAGTGGGTTAATTTAACCACTAGAAAGATGGCAAGTTTCCAATCCACCCTGATCGAACTGAAACATTAATTTGAAAATGTTTTGGCCCCTTGAAATTTTAATCACAGTGGGTTAATTTTTAAAACATTATCAACATTTTCTTGAAAATTGGGTCTAAATGAAAATTGTAAAACTCGATACCGAAATAAATCTAATTGAAAAGCTGATTTTTTTTCGAAATGAACGCGTTGGATTGGGTTGATTTGGAAAATTTGATTCTCTCTTATTTTACAAACCCATGCAATCCAATTGAAATATTTCAAAAAAGTTTTCAGCTCTCGAATTAGGATAAGTTCAACCAGTTAATTAGTAAAACTCGATACCGAAATCAATCGAATTCAAAAGCTAAAAACTTTTATTTTGATTTGGATCAAATTAAATGAGACTTCTACAACTTCGCTTCATGGTTGCTCAAATTCTCCACGACGGCGATGTGCTGAGAACACTGTGGATTTTGGGTTACCTCATTTTTTTATAAAAATTTCATGTTTTTATTTTTCATTACTGAAACTTCTGCTCGAGAGTCGTTAAAATCCACAGCAAATTTGTGTGTGTTGTTAGATTGGTTCACAATCAAACTGAAATATTTCAAAAAAAGATTTCAGCTCTCGAATTAGGATTCAAGTTCAAGCAGTTAATTTGTAAAACTCGATACTGAAATCAATCTAACTTAAAGGTGAACACTTTTTCGAAATGATCGAGTTGTGTTAGGTTGAGTTGTAAATTTTCCAAAAAAGCGTTCAGCTCTCGAATTAGGATAAGTTCAAGCAGTTAATTCGTAAAACTCGATACCGAAATCAATCTAAATGAAAAGCTGAAAACGTTTTCGAAATGAACGAGTTGGATTGGGTTGAGTTGAAAAATTTTGGTTCTCTCCTATTTTACGAAGCAATGCAATCCAACTAATCCAGTTAATTTGAAAAGCACAACTCCCTCCTCCGGTTAAGAAATGAGTGAAATGCATCTCCCAACAAAGTCAACTTGCTGGGTTCAGAGCAACCCATTCAAACCCACAAACGAAATTATTAATTTGTCAGGAAATATTGTTTAAGCTATATTTTTATATAATTAAAAATAACAATAATTTATTAACCTAAACGTTTATTTCACGCCAAACCTTATCAAACATTGCATTGTCTTTATGTTCTCGACCTTGATTTTAATTAATTTTAATTGCTAAATATAAATAAACTATTCAGGAAGTAAAAACATTTAATTCTTATGTAATTGTCTATTGATCTCAAATACCAAATTTTCTAAAATTGCTGATGTTGATGGTAATTTTTAGGTAATGACGAATTTACTGTTCATACCTAGAAACTAGCTCAATACACAATCATTGTTTATTACGTAGTTTCATATGATTTTGGTTTTATTGGTGACGTAGTTTGATATTTTGTAGAATTGCTGATATTTAATCAACTAACTAGATACTATTTCAATACACAATCAATTTTGATTACTTCAGTATGCAGAATTTCTTTTTATTGCTGACGTTGTAGTTGGAATTTTTGACGTTTTCATCACTGACGTCAAATTCAAAACCAGTTTGAGGAAATTGCTGGTATTGACGGTAATTTTTTCGTCATTTTGAATTTGTTGATCATATCTAGACACTAGCTCACCACACAATGAATTTTTATTACGTCATTCTGGATAATTTGTTTTTATTGTTGACGACGAAGTTAAAATTTTTGATATTTCCATGAATGACATCAAATTTGAAACGTTAATTTGATATTTGGAAGAATTGGTGATATTTATGGTATTTTTCAAGTAGTGACGAATTTTCTGATCACTACTAAAAACTGCATCAATATGTAATGATTTTTTTACGTCAGTCTACAAAATTTATTTTTATTGCTGACGTCGACGCTAGAACTGTTGATATTTAATAGAATTGCTGATATTGATTGTACATTTTTTCGTAGCGTCGAATTTGCTGACCACAACTACAACCTATCGCAATACAGAGGCGAGATTTTACACAATTTCTTTGGATTGCTGTTAACATTTTCATTACTCATTAAAATTCAAACAACCGTTTAATTATTCTTAATTCCTAGACTTTAACTCGTCCAGAATTGCTGATCAGAATTTGGTGTGACCGACATGAAATGAGATCGTCGAGCGTTGCTGATAACAGTGGGTTCGAACCAAATTGGGATAGATTTTACTTATATAGTATTTAATCATGTGGAATTTTTATCAAGGTATGCATTTGCAAGCACAAATAAGCCAAGTTTTCGCGAAATCAATTAGGAAAATAGTATCAGCAGATAACTTAAGATTCTCACTCGCAGACTCTAAATTGGTGGAATTTTTGCAATAAAATTAATATATCACCAAAGTACATTAAAAAAAAAACATCGAGTCGTGTAGTTTTACTTTTAAATTGATCGTCGAGATTCTCAGATCAATAGACAATTAGCTTTTTCCAGCTTTTTTCTTCATTAAAATGTATTCAACTTCGTAATTACCTTTTTTTTAATGGCTTTAATTTTCTTTCCATGACAACCCACGAAAAAAATTACGAAAAAGAACTCTACACGGATACATATAATTTTGCCTTCATTAATTCAACCGATTGACCAGACATTAACTGTTAAATTCGCCACAAATCTATTTATATACAAGCAACGTAAAAATAGCCGACCGATTTAATTTATCGTAGAAATGGCAATCTAATCGTTAAATTATGTATACGCGACAAGGACAATAAAACTACAAACAAGCGTGAATGAAACAATGAATGAGATTAATAGTATATGTTAATGAGCAATTGATTAACAGCCAGTCGTTAGTATTAAATAACGTTTATTCTCGTTTAGAAAACGCATCAGACGAGATTTTTCTCTTGCGGCGTTGTGCAATAGTGAAAGTCCATACGTGACTAATGCGTTACACTCGATATAAACACGAGAAGTGTCCGCTTTGAAGTTGATAGCGATTGTTTTTGTGATAGATAGTAAATTCATCAACAATAATTTTTTAGAAATAATTATTGGCACACACTGTATACAAATTGTATAAATCGTAAATGATTCAAATATAGTTGGGCCACCCAGTATATGCTAAGTATTTTATTTTTATTCTAAAAAACACAACTGCGGCAATAAATTACAAACGTTTAAATAATTCGATAAAATACTATAAGATGGATCACCCTGTACGACCCAGCGAGTATTTAAATGTTCGTACTTGCAATTCAAATAACGGAATTTAATTTAATGTAATAAGTTGCTCGTGTGCGTGCATCTGCAAGTCATAACAAAGCGTAACAATAAAATTATACAATATTTATTTTGTCGGTGGATGCATTAATGCGGCGCATTTAAATTTAAGCTTTTTAATTTCCCTCGGAACCTTATTATTTATTATAATATAGTACGGTGATGCATATCGTAGTAACAATAGCTTGTACTGTATAACGACACGAAAATAATTTTCTCGAATTGCCAATACTGCTTAAATACAATAGGACTCTTGTCATATGTAAATAAGAGTACATGCCATTACATGGCTATAATAATTTGATTACATGTTTATGCGATAAATTTCTAGTATGCTTTATGTTCGAGGCCTCGTAGGCTTCGTTTCGTCGGATGTGTTTATCTTTTTAAATTAGGATCTATTTCGGTATTAATTTTAATCCTGTCGGCGGTTTTGTAATTAGAATTTATGGCGCATTGTTAAGCGCACGCTAATAAAAAATCGTTCATTGTGCGCGTATCGTGTGCCCATTAGCTTTCGAATTTTTATATAGTGGAAAAAATTATAAAATAGCGCATGGGAAATTAGACTCAGGTTTAGAAATGTTAAACGTGGGCTTACGGAACACGAAGAATTACTGCCATGTTTTGTTTTCGTTTTAAATTTATTTAAAATGCAAATCTGACGTATTTTCATTAAAACCGATTATTGAAATTATTATTGCAATAATATTCTATTTGACAAGACCGTTACTTGCGTATAAGCACGTTCACAAATACGCGTGTTTCACAAATTGATTTACAACATTTCTACGTGGAACAACTTTATAATTTAGCTGTAGAAAAGTTGTAATATCCTTGAATTATCGTTCAACGAGTTTGCGATAAATTTGAACGGCGTCATAAAATTTTAAAAATAGTAAACGTCCGTTATTTGCGAATTGCGAAAGTTATTAAAGGTCAATTGTCCTACTTTTATGGACGTTTCGACGGCAGATTATAATTTAATTTGTTCCGCTTCTAAGAAAAATAGTTTTAATGAACGTGTATATATATATACGTTTAAAATTATTTGATAACTATTTTCGTTATATCTAAACATAAACGAATAGGCAATTTAACTAAGTCGATTTCGCACATTACATTTTAAATAGTTACGAACTTCATTTACGAAAGTACGTTTTTATATTCATTTTCAAACGCCTTCGTCATGAAATCTGCTTTTAATAGCTGTAAGCATCCGTTATTTGCTAATTGCGTTAATATATTAAACTAGTTATTATATTTTGTCTTCAATGGTACCATAGGTGAAGTTTCTATTTTTAACTTATTTTATTTAAAATAGAGTAATTTTCATGTGTAAGCCAATACTTTAACAACTAAACATTTGCAAATTTGTGATGTCATTGTTCTTAAATTCATTTCAATTATCATTGACATTTTGACAAAAAAAATTATTTTTAATTATTTTTATTATTTCGTACATACTTGAGGTTGACAAAGTCTTTCGCAAAAGGCCTCAGGTTACTTTTAACTAATTAAGTCGGTGAAACTAAACCAATTTAATTAAACAATTTTGCAAAACGAATACTTGACAGCATTAAAAATGTTGGCCCCTTTTAATTTGTAAACAAATAAAACCAACCAGATAATACTACGAAAATAATGTTTATTCACAATCACTATAGTAATATATTCCTAACCTTTTCGTCGTTTGAAAGTACGTCATTCCTAACCGTTCTTATTTTCCCACGGGTCGAAAGTAATCACTTTCCACCCATGGGAGAAAAAGTAAGGGCTGCAAATCATTAGACAATTACATGTTATAATAATATTTAAGGCTGTAATAAATTTGGAAACGCTTCGGCAGCTGCTTCTTTTAACTTGGGTGGAGTACCATGAACCATTTCACTATCTGAACTTTCATCTCACCTCTCATCTCATTTCTATGATTCTCAGGATAAAACCAGCAGACTTCGTGCCTCGATTAGCCATCTTATCCCTCGGTTGTAATTAAACACTTTCCACCTTGGATGTAATATACTATTGATGAGGTTTCAGCCATGTTTCAGAAAAGGGTTTAGTTTGACTTTTAGAAAGCGAATTGAAGGTTGGAAAATGATTGTATAACCCAACCCAACCTATTTCTACCCACCCCATCCCAATCCAATCCAATTCAACCCAACCTAATTCAATCCAACCCAGTCAAAAATTTGAGCAGGTTGAGTTTTAGAAATAAACTCGCTGAAACCAAGGCACGGTTTCTAAAACCAGTGATAAACTGCTCGACTTCCAGTCGTATAAAAATATAGACAACAGCAAACAGAAAGCCAATTGAAGACTTGACAAGTTTTTCTAAACCAACTTTTAATTTGGTTTAGATTGGAAAATGTTTGCATAACCCAACCTAACCCAATCCAACCCAAAAGAATTCAATCCAATCCAACCTAATCCAATCCAACCCGATCAAAAATTTGAGCAGGTTGAGTTTTAGAAATAAACTCACTGAAACCAAGGCAAACAGAAAGCCAATTGAAGACTTGACAAGTTTTTCTAAACCAATGTTTAATTTGGTTTAGATTGGAAATTGTTTGCATAACCCAACCTAACTCAATCCAACCCAAAATAATTCAATCCAACCCAACCTAATACAATCCAACCCAATCAAAAATT
Source organism: Geotrupes spiniger (assembly GCA_959613385.1). Taxonomy (NCBI): domain Eukaryota; kingdom Metazoa; phylum Arthropoda; class Insecta; order Coleoptera; family Geotrupidae; genus Geotrupes; species Geotrupes spiniger. The sequence continues at coordinate 14,995,424 of OY390737.1, forward strand.
TGAGCAGGTTGAGTTTTAGAACTAAACTCACTGAAACCAAGGCAATGTTTCTAAAATCGGTGATAAACTGCTCGACTTCCAGTCGTATAAAAATATAGACAACAGCAGTTGTATATATTTTGCTGTAGTGTTTCCATTAGTAGTCCCACACTAACCTTCTGCGAGTTTACTAGAACTATTACAATTTCTTTTGCATCCTCTGAATTTGGACTACCAATTGATGGTTGAAAGTTTTAAGTTCGATTCGGTTACACGTTATGTATTTTTTTCTTGCCGTTAAAATGTTTCGCGTTTCATTGAGTTGGTAGACGAACATTTTCCAATTTATGCCAATCAGAGTCGAGAATTCATAGTCTCGATGTTAATTTGTCGTTTTTTCTTCACTATCAGCTTCCATCTCACATCGTTTTACTTCGTCAATTAATAATCCTAAAGTTTCGGCTTCCACCTATTAAACTCAATCTGCTCTGACGCCAATGTATACTTCATCAAAAGAACTTCTGCAAAATTATTACTTCAACCTTAATCATCATTCTCGTCTTCATTCTTCTCCTCGCGTTTTCTTCTTACTTTGTTTTTTTTATCTGGTTGTATCCTGGTCGTCTTTAAGTTTGGTCGAGCAAAAAAAACACTATTACGATTTTGCTGCAACTCTAACGTTGCGTTTAGAAATAAGCTCATTGTTACAATGCAAGTTTTCCAAATTCAGTTTTTAAGTTAATGGTAAAATGTGCCCGTCTTCGAAGTCCAATAAAAATGCACACAACCCACTGATATTTATCAAAGTTTGCACAACATATCATTCTTAGCTTGAGTTTCATAAATTAGTTCATTGGAACAAAGAAGAGAAGAAAAAATTTCCAAAACGATTTCAAAAATAGGTTCGTAATCTAAGTCGTATAAAAATAGAGACCAACCCAATCCAACTCAACCCAACCACCGATATTTATGAAAAGAGTTGGGTTTTGCTAAGTGTTTGAACAACCAATGATCCTCTTAGGTTGAGTTTTAGAAATTTGCTTAGTGGAATCAAGGCAAGCCTTCAAAGTCTTACAACAGTTGAGTTGTGTTAGAAAATCTCTTTCCAGATCGGATACAAATATGGCGAAGTTATGTCATCAAACATTGATGACATGGAATTATCATTCGAGGCTTCCTCATCAAATTGGAGATATAATTAATTTTCCATCTCAAGCTTTGTTACAAATATTAAAGTAATGAAGATGGACGTATGCAATAAATATTTGTGGTCAAGATTATGCAATTCTTATATAGTTTAAGGACTTCAACGAAGTAAATACCGAAACACAAAATTTTGGAGCAATGAAGCTCCAAAACGAAGCTCGCATGAAGTGAAGGCAAATCTGGGAGACTGGGACTCCAAAAACGAATCTGTGTTAATATACATTTTATTTATGAAGAACAATTCCTGGAACCGAGTAGAAAAAGAACGAAGGGAATTAATGACGTATTCCACATTGTTTATAATGTTGAAGGCTCCGTTGTATGTATCGGACATGGGTCAAGAAGGTATAGATCAGAATAACGCAAAGGTACAAGAAGAGGATCAAGATTTAGTGGCACGCAATGACGTCTGAGGTGAAATGGTATTGGAACAATGGCTTAATACCTACATCATTATTTTGCAAAGAGTTTTTACAACAAAATGGAAAAATAACGGGGGAAGTTCTAGATATTTTCCATGGACCTGCGGAAGCGATGATGGAAGGAATCAACACTGGCGATGAACAGTATTGAGTCCTTAAAAATCTTAAAAAAGGAACAAGGTTGAAGCAAATTTCCGAGATATTTGGAATGGTCTGATCAAAAGAAGGTGAAAGCATAAGAAGAATTAAATAGTGAAGAAATTAGGTTAATACCGGCATGGGGAGGTAAATATGTGGAAAGGAATTCGACATTGCTTGTAATCCTGGGGACTGCATCGTATGTGATGTATAGGGGTCGTGGTGATGCAGGCAATGATCAGTTGTGGCTTCAGTTGAATGGTAGAGGAACGTGGAGTTCATAAAAACGGGTTGCTAGGTTGGGTTGGGTTGGAATGAGACTAGAAGCACTAGAAATATTTTTTGAGACGGCGACGTTCGGATTTAAATTCCAGGAAGACAAGAACTAAAGACGATGGTCAAGATCGGGTTGAATGAAGTGACGATGGAGTTGAGAGAGAGAGAGAGAGGTATTGAAAAGGATTAACAATTTTTGTTTTAATTGAACAAATGTAAAGCCAATCCAATAAATATTCACTTAGGTTGCATGTACCCTCTTTTCTAATTTTTGTTGTTAATTTTCATATTGATTTCATTTGAATTAGCCACGTGTGGATTTAAAAACACAAAAAACAAAGGATGACAAGATAATCTAGATCGTATGGAATGGTGTTATGGTGGAGGTGAGCGAAGGATATTGAACAAGATTAATTTCCAAATCGAATGACAATATATCCAGCCCAATAAATAATAAGTTAGGTCTCATTCGTTTCTCATTTTAATTATTAATCATTTTATTGGTTATATCATTTTTAACTTCTATTAATCGATTAAAGATTCTGCTCCATTTCTTCTAATCAATAACCTTGCACCAATTTTGCTGGTATTTTCTGGGCCAGTTTTTTTTTAGAAATAATCTAATAAAGAAAGATTGTGTCGTGGTCGTGATCTTGCGTGATTTTCCACTCGGAGATAATTAAATCGTTATGTAAAACGAAAAATAATGTCTCGCTCCCAGCGCCCACGAATTTAGTAAATATTTGATTTAACGACAATCAGATGTAAATGCGTGGCATTGAACTTAACATTCTGACAAATCTATAGCAGATCGATTTCGCCAGTCACCTCTGAATAATGCATGGAATGACACTGATTTGAAAACCAAATGTTTTAGGTGCGATTAGATTCCCTAAACGGGACGGTTTTCGTTATTTTTCCGAGCAAGTGTCGGCAACTCATGAATGAAATTGTCAGGCCAGACCGCAACACATGTTCGCAGATAACCGTTTGATAACGTGAATGGACGGAGTTTCTAACTGCGCGTATATTAAGATATAATGTTGGCATAAATTAAATCGTATTAAATTACCGCGGCGATTTATGCATTTAATTTTCTCCGACTCGGGTTAGCGTAATTTGAAATTGCCTTATGGCAAACGTATAATTTCTATTCAATGAACACGATAATTTATGACCGACGATGTGCAATAAATTTATATTCTATTTCGTACGTCGATTATACCAAATATGTATTTCAGGTTCGGTCGAAAAAATGCGTGAGTTCAGACGAGCGGACATCAGACTTTCTAAAGATAAAAAAGATGATGCATGTTACCGGGCTTCTTGTGCACGTTCTGTAATATCCTTAATGTAGGAAACACAATGAAATGAAGTAGCGAGTTCATATATTATGTTACTAACAACTACCGGCACCTGCTGAGATCGTCGTTTCGAACAGTCTCACATATTCTAGTAATTCCATTCATTTCTGTGTTTTGCAGTCTTTTGTCAACCTTGACAATAACTGGGGAACAGCACGCGCCCGAAGTACTTAAGATAGGTCGGCATTCCATGACCAAAGAGGTTATCGTTTCATTGAATCACATTTGCACAAATATAGAAATACCTTTGATCTTTCCACACAATTAGAGGTAATGTGACATTAAAAATATACGGCATATTTGCGAAGCACGTTGAAGTATTCTAATCGATTGTAATTGACTTTTTCAGCGGTCGTCGAATAAAACGTTAAAATAACGTCGGGCAGATCGAAAAACTCTAATTGCGCGTAATAGCGACGTCGAATTAACGACCGTGCACTCGTCTAAATTAATTTGATTTAGCTCGGACGTAAAAACCGGATCGGGACACGGCGCAATTTACATGTTGCGTTTAACGAATAACGACAATTGGTAATGAACGCACGCACACACATGCACACACACACCCGAGCGAATATCGATACCAAACACGAAATGGAATTGATTCCGAATCAAGCACAATTGTATTTATGGTAGTCGTAACCCTGCGGGTTTATATCGAAGATTTATTCGTTTCTGTCAAGATTTATTATGCTTACCAAACACATATATTAATACGGTTATAATGGGTAGATTTATGGCGAAACGTATGTATTTTTTTGAAGCAATACAAAATTTACGTTATTTTAGAAATGTTTTCAACTAAAACTTAACACATCCATCATTTAATTAATTCCAGGTATCAATAGAAAAGCTCACCTTCCCTTGATCGGGTTTATTTCATTTTCGTCGTGTAGTTCATTTTATTTCATTTGATCGATATTTATTGAATTCCAATGTCGTTCTTTCCTTTATATCCGATTTCATTTCCATTTTTGCCAGCCATTTTATTACTAATGTGCTTCGCATTGTTATTGTTACTGTTGCCGATGCCTTTTTTCATATATATTTTTATATCAAGGCTACTAGAATTTACCTTGTCTTCATTTTATACATCGTTGTGATTTTTATATGTTTTTATTATAATTATTTTTGCTTTCTCATCTTTTTATTTTTGATGTTTATTTTAGTTTCATATCGTTTCGAAATTGTTATTATTTATTATATTATTTATATATATTTTTTCATAAGTCTGTTGTTGTTATGTTTCCTCTTTCTTTTTATTTCCAACTTTTGATTCGTTAATTTTATTGTAGTTAAAAAAGCTGATGCTATCCCACTCTCAGTCGTAACGTTTTCATTTATTTCATTTTCGTTTGACAAGTTTACTTGTTTATTTTTGCAATTTAATTCGTCTACTTTTGGGTTTGCCTTGTTGATGTAACTTGTGATAATTTCGTTTGTATCATCGATTTGTTTGAATCATTTGTTTCCAATTTTCAATTTTATTTGTTCCAATTTTTGTCTTGTTTTGTTTTGTTATTTACTGCATTCAAATTTCGTAAATTTCTCGTTTATTTGATTTGTGTTGTTCCACCTTTATTACATACAATGTTAGTTTGCTAATGTGTTTGATTGGTATTTAGTCTTTTCATATTTTCAATGGCCCACCATTCACTTTGTCATTTCATTTCCAGTTTTGTAACGATCATGCTAACTCAAATCATTTCGGTTCTTGATCATAAATTTATATTTTTTACTTTCTTATACTTATACTTATACTATGTATAAGTAAGTATAGTAATCATGAAAAATTTCGACCTCGAGATTTTAACGAATATACACGTTTTGAGGTCCCTTGAATCGATTCTGACTATTTTCGGCATGACGTCTGACTATCGCCCAAACGAAGAAAGCTAGTGCTATGAAACTTTCAACATAATTTAATATTTGTATACAGCAAGGAGGAAAACGTCCTATTTTGAAAGCAATACCTCAACGGGAAGTGATGGTTTATTCTTAACACATTTTCCATATCTCGAAAACGGCACATGTTATCGAAAAAAATATTCTTACAAAAGTCAAAGATATTTTAAACAATTTTTATTTGAAATGTTTTTTCGAAAAATGTAGTATAACTAAGTATAGGAAAGTTCAGTGCGGATCACTGCAGATTTTTTATTTCTTTATTCTTTCTTAGAACTTTCGTATTTTACTCTTGTTGTTCACAAGTTATTGCAATATTTCTTTAGTTTGTACAATTATTGTTTCCTTCTCTACAATTCACAGCTTTTGTTTCGTTTTCGTTCACCCAACCCAACTCAGCTCGACTCAACCAACTTTTTGTTATATACCTCAGCATAACTATTTTCGTTAGTTTGGAATTTTCCTCTCTTGCATTCACTTAATTTTTATTTTTTTTAACTGAATACATTGTTGTTAAATTTATTTGGTTTTGCATGTTCATGTTCGTCTCATTTTCCATTTCTTTACATTACATTTTTTTCGTAATTTTTAAAAGTGAATATAATAAACTTATGCAGATTGAACAAAACCCAACCCACCCCAACCTCTTTTGTTATATACTCCAGTAAAAAATATAGCGAATCATTTTTTCATTAGTTTGGGTATTTACTCTCATTCATTCATTTAATTTTTTAACTGAACGAACACAATTTATTTTGTTTTCGTATGGTCTTGCAATTACAAGTTTTGCAACATTACAATTTCTTGGTATTTTTTAAATTAAGGTAAAAATACACTTATGGAGATTGAACCCAACCCAACCCAACTTTTGTTATATACTTCAGTGAAAAATACAAAGTGTCGCTTTATTGTTTTTTTTTTATTTTCCATTGTTTTAAATTACAAGTTTTACAACAATTTTTCTTAATTTAAAAAATTATAATATAACAAACTTATGGAGATTGAACCCAACCCAACCCAACCCAACTTTTGTTATATAATTCAGTAAAAAATATAACATGTAATTTTATTTTCATTAGTTTATGCCTTTCCTTTCATTCATTCATTTAAGTTTTATTTTTTTTTTCAACTGAATACATTGTTATTAAATATATTTTATTTTCATATTGTTTTGCATGTTCACGTTCGTCACGTTTTTTGTTTTATTATTATTTTCCATTGTTTTAAATTACAAGTATTACAACATTACAATTTTTTCTTAATTTTAAAAATTATAATATAGTAAACTTATGGAGATTGAACCCAACCCAACCCAACTTTCGTTATATATTTGAGTAAAAAAATTACAGTTTTACATTACAATTCTTTTCGTATTTTTTAGAAATTATAATTTAATACATTTATGAAGATTGAAACTGAAATTTCAAAGATAAGAATATGGCATGTAGGTGGCTTCCCCACAGGAACAAGTAAATTCGATATTATTATGATAAAAATTAAACAATAGTCAAATGGGCAATGAATACACGAAGTCATGGAGATGTCCATCTCGTCGCCGGCAGTCAGTCAATAGGCGGTAAATGGGTAGCAAATATAGAAGGGACGCGCAAAGCACACAGCAACATATCTAAGTCATAACGCGAAGAGGATAGCAATTATTTAGATGCTAGGTTCAGGTAGACCATCGACAACTTCCATAATTACAATAAAATATAGCATCCATGTATATTTCGATTGAAATTTTAATCTTTACTGTAAATGTAATCGTCACGCTTGATGTGAAAAATATTTGTTACAACGATATATACGCCTAGACGAACAAGGTTTCAGTTTATCGCCAAAGATTAAACTGTGTGTGAAACTAGACCTTAACCCTTGAACTTGAGCGATTAAAAAATGTTGTTGTGAACAATTGACTTAAACATGTGTTCAATTTAAAGTACATTTGTGTATACAACAATTGATGTCGTAATAATAAATGAAATGCAAGAAGTGATGCCAATTATGGACCACGAATCATACGAATGATCAACGGAATAAAACTCTGATTATACTGCCACTGAAACTCTGTAATAGTGCTTTTAATAAGGAGTAAGAGGTATAGGAACTGGGCGGAAAATGTATCCCCCTTTCTACAAATGAAATTAAAGCAATCCAATCTACTTCTTTACAAAAAACTGTACAAACCCAAATCAACTAGAATGAATATATATATATATATATATATATATATATATATATATATATATATATATATATATATATATATATATATATATATGAAAAAAGGTTGTTGATGCGGGAACAAAGATATATAAAGGAAGACTTTATTGGGCAAAGCCCGCGTGGAAACACGCAACCGCCGACACGTGTTTCTGACTTATTAGTCGTCATCAGGACGGTATAGCCAAATTAAAAGATGGACAAAATTTGGAGATACAAAACAATCGGAGTCAACACAAGCAACCGACCTCCACATTATGACAACAGTCAAAATACCCACAATATTGTGGGAACATTCAACATAGCCACGCGGGAGGACATAGCCACCTGCGTGAACAACCGAGCCCAGGATATAATAATGAAAAAAGGTTGTTGATGCGGGAACAAAGATATATAAAGGAAGACTTTATTGGGCAAAGACTCCGATTGTTTTGTATCTCCAAATTTTGTCCATCTTTTAATTTGGCTATACCGTCCTGATGACGACTAATAAGTCAGAAACACGTGTCGGCGGTTGCGTGTTTCCACGCGGGCTTTGCCCAATAAAGTCTTCCTTTATATATCTTTGTTCCCGCATCAACAACCTTTTTTCATTATTATATCCTGGGCTCGGTTGTTCACGCAGGTGGCTATGTCCTCCCGCGTGGCTATGTTGAATGTTCCCACAATATTGTGGGTATTTTGACTGTTGTCATAATGTGGAGGTCGGTTGCTTGTGTTGACTCCGATTGTTTTGTATCTCCAAATTTTGTCCATCTTTTAATTTGGCTATACCGTCCTGATGACGACTAATAAGTCAGAAACACGTGTCGGCGGTTGCGTGTTTCCACGCGGGCTTTGCCCAATAAAGTCTTCCTTTATATATATATATATATATATATATATATATATATATATATATATATATATATATATATATTCTATTAGTTTACTTGGTAGTTGTTTTTGACGATCATTTTTTGTTATCTTTAAATGTATTTCATTAGTAATAACTTATTATTTTCAGGAAACGAAACTTATTTTTTTTCAACCCAAGTTAAAAACAAATTGTTCAGTCAGCCCGGTGGGGGGATTTTCAAGTGGCGTACTTGAGTTGGATTTCACTTTGTTGAATTAATTTTTTTTGATTATTTCCGTTTTATTTGTTATTAGAATTATCGTTTATTTTCATATGGTTTTTAAAATACGTTATTTTAATATTGTTTGCGTAACTTTATCAACATTGAATTTTTAAATTGTTTTTGTCGCAATTCAATTGTTACATATTTTCAACTTTTAACGAAGCAAAATACCAGAAATGTGCGAAGCTCGCCAAGTCTGAATCCGACTGAAAAATCCAGATCGTGTGATTTTAATCGATTCGAACAGAAATCACAACATCCTGCACGTCGGAGATTTGGGTTACACTCGCCATTAGCGTTTTGTTACACTAATACACATTCGTCGGGTAAATTACATCGACGTAAGTATCGAATGTCGAGCACCGAAACTAGTCTTAACGCTGGACCGAACCGAACCGCCAAACTCGAATTCTTGTCACGAGCCCGAATTTCACCGGAGAATGATTTGAGACCGAAAATAAAAAGAAACGCGCCGTCCCGAAATTCCAGCGTCCAGCGTTAGATCCCGTAAAAAACCAACGCCCGTCAAGGCGACTCAAGCCTTACGCGAATATTTTTCCGAAACTTTTCGAAATCGGAGTTATTTTCGTCGACAAACAAATTGTGTTTCATCGAGGACCAGAAGTCCTTGAGGGTCGGAGTGATGCGCCCAGTCACGTTATAAATGTTATTCCACCGGATTGTGTGTGTGTTTAGTTTCGCCCGATGTGACAACAGGAACAAAATGATTAGGGTTGGGTTGAATAGGTTAATGTTTGTGTATACAGCTCATTCAAGTGCGCGTGGCGAGTTTCTTCGAAGTCCTTTGTTGGTGCTAAATGCAGCTCGGTTGCGACGAAATGCAACCCCACCCCACCTCAATACGAGCTGGGCAGTTTTATTAGCATTAATTTATCATATTTTATCTAAAAGTTCTAGTTTAGTATACAATCAGAATTTTTGTTTAAACTGTAACAAAATAAGCTAAAAAATGAACAAATAAATAACGAATAAATTAGACAAATTTAAAACAAACCAATTTAATTTAATTTAATTTAATACAGAGCAAAAAATGTAATTACATTAAATATCGATAATGTAAAATTACAGCAACAAGTTCCTTGCAAATAAAAAAATTAGGAAAAATATAACAACCGAAAACAAATTAAAAGGAAATTCTAAAATTATAAATTAAAATAAATGGACACAGGAATGAAGATTTCTCTAAATAAAGACAATGGAAATAGAAAATATAATAAATTTTTAAAATAATATCCATTAAAATTAATAGAAATGTAGGGAACTAAAAATAGCACGTAAGAAGTGAATAAATAAAAAATAAACAATTTGTTTCACACAACTTTAAACATCAATATGAAATAATTTCGTTATTATTTCACATTACTTTAACGAAATAAAATTACCAATACATGGCCGTTTAACGCAACATTTCTAGATTTAAATAATGTCCTTGTCGTTTCATACAACTTTAACAATTCATAGTATATAGTAAAAAATAAACAATAACAAATAAATACTCAGATAAATAAATAATGTCCTGGCCGCCCCACGCAGCTTTAGCAACCTAGCCAATAAATAGGTTATTTTAGTTTTACGTAATTAAACTTTGACAAACATTTCCTGTGTGTTTTAGAAGGTTTACTTAGGTTTTTCGCCTTTACTTTCGTCGAACTTGATAGCGAACATACAAGAAAACGAATTTGTAAATCGAATTGAAATTTTGATTAGGTTTACTTCCGTGAGTAACGGATTAAATTTCACTTTTATTGAAAATAAATATCAGCGAATGTAATAGGTGATGACGAACCGAAGATATATTCATAATACAACCACACGGGCTGTTATACAATTACTGCTATGCAATTACAGAGATCTGCCTCGACCGACCATGTCAGTACTGTCGACAGTTCTAACTGCTTAGCAGGCGGCGTTTGTAATTCATGTTTGCATGATTATATGCACCTTCAGCGAATGTATATTTAGTGGAATGACGAGCTCAAAAGGGCGAAACGGTCCGCCACAAATTATTACATTCACTGGTATTTATTATCAATAAATCGTGGCGATGGCTTCAGCGTAGGTACGAGTCTCGAAACTACCGACACAGTCGGTCAAGTCTGTATACGTTCAAGAAATTTATTGCACTAAATCTACTGAAGCAAATTAAAAAAATACTGCGTTTTAGTTAGGTTGGGTTGGGTTGGGTTGGGTTGGGTGGGGTTCTGTTGGGTTGGGTTAAACTAGGTTTTTCTGTTATAATAAAATCAGCTTTTACCAATCAATTACCAACGTCACCTAAAATTGTCCCCCTATTTTTATAACTTGATAACTGGTTTAGATAAAAATGTTGAAGTCCAGTTATTCAGTTATTGTCAAGACTGCTGTAACTTTTCGTCGTCGCAGTATGAAGAATATATACAAAAAATTGCACAAGATGAACCCCATACTCTACAGAAATCGCATTGCATTCTTTGCTGTAAATGTATTTCAATCTCATTCCCTATCCAGTGAATTTATATTTTTATTTCTGTGTTTATTTGCATCAATTTTGTTCATTTTAATCCTCAATTCTTTCATTTTTAATTCTCATTTTTCAGTTGCTGGTTACATAATTTTTATTTTGGTTTCTATTGGATTCTCTGTCAATGTTGTTAAGTTTTATCATTAGTTTTGTTTCAATTCAATTCGCAAATTGTTACAGCTGTCAAACTACGTCAATTATATAAAAAGGACCTTTGGCAGTTATATAGACATTGTTTGACAACTGTAAAATGTTGTTTAAATTAGTACTGTCAAGTTCAGTGATTTACGTCAAATATAACTTTGACAGCTGTCAAATGACGTCATTTATATCATACGCAACTTTGATGGTGAAATAGTCTTTCCCATTAGTATTAATTATGCTTTTAAATTTATAGTTTTTATAAATACAGCCACAATACCTTCTTTACTTCCACTCTATCGTCTTCACCTGGTTCACATTTGCTCATGTGTATTCTATATGTATCTACCTGTATTAGTCCCTCGTCAATGTACTTTTGCTATTTTGTTTTGTCTCTATATTTGTATTTTTACATTTTCCATTGTCCTTGTTCACTACTTTAACTACTAATTCAGAAAACTATTGGAAAACTAGAGAACAGACCGTATTGTATTGAACCAACTTTTCTTATATGATTTATAATTAATTTATAGTACACACAACAACACTGTTTGCCTCTTTGATCTCTTGCCCTTATTCTAATGTGTCTATGTGTCTTTCACATGACTTCACACTTTCATCAATGTAAATTTTTTACTTCTTTTACTTTTCTTTATTTATTTTTATTCTGTAATAGTTTGTATTCTCTAATTGCACCTTGGTCACTTTTATGGTTGATCGGTTGCCATCTATTGGTCGATCGTTCTGCGGGTCTCGGTGTCACAATAAAATGCTACGTAATTTGCTTTGGACAGACTTTATTCAGTCCTATCGCAATGTGAAGTACTTGCGTCGACAAGGCTACAGACTCTGCTTGTACTTCTGCACTTGTCGATTTATCTGTGCATTGCATATTCATACTAATTATGACAACAGTCACCGATATACTTTACAACTTTATAACAATAAATCATTTCATAATTAATACTATCAATTTTTAAACATTCTTTAAGACTTAACCTTTTACATTATTTTTCATTTGGTTTTTTTATATTTCCTATTTTTCGTTGTAATCGATTTCTTTCGTTATACGTTGTTTTTCAAATCTTAGTTCTTGTAATAGTTTAAACAATAATATTGCTTGTCGTCCACACTCCCCCTGCACACTGCTTCATGTGTCGGTCACTCGGACGACACAGAACATTTTCTAATATAATTCACCACAGCAGCGTCACTTCTTACGTGCTATTTACACAATGTATTTATGCGGTGTATTAATTAGAATTTTCTCAATCGTGAGGTTTAAATTAAAAGGCGTCTTTAACGTTTATTTGTATTTATTTTGCAGACTTTGTATTTAGTTTTTTATTCGTTTCTGTTGGTATTGGTGGTTTTTTATGTTTATTTTATTATTGTTTTCATCGTCTTGGATTTGTTTTAATTCATATTGTATGTAATGCACATTATTACGTTAGAGGTTTCCTTTCGAATTTTACTGCATATTATTTATTTTGATTTTCGTTAATTTTTCTGATTAGTTTCGTGCAATCTTACGCTAATTACCAATTTGCCTACATTACGTACAAGAGTCTCATAAACGGAAATATTTGGAATATTGTATCCTAAGTTTGGGATCTGAATAGGGGCCTCGTAAATTGAGTTGGGTTGGGTTGGATTTGAGTTGGGTTGGGCTTCGCGTAACACATTCGATATTAACTGAATTATTTAGAATGAAACTCGGGCGTATATTAATAGTTGGTGAGAAAATCAATTATGAGAAGTTCTGGATAAATTAATTCTATGTTGATTTTCACTTTTATTAATTTCATGTGTTTCTTTTAATTTAGTACTCGTTTTTTGTAAATTTCTCTTCTACTTTTGTTTTTATTTCGGAATAATATTAGTTTTACATTTTGTGCTATCTCTTCGTTCAGCTTTTTTGTGGATTTTATATACTTTATGACCAGTTTATCTTGTACTCTTCATGGGTATAATGCACTATTTCTGCGAGTACCCAAAAATATCAGCATGCAACCATATTCTTGATCGATTTGAGTTTGAATGGGCTACTAATAACTGATAGATTTAAAATGAAACTCGATGAGGAATCAAAAACGTGAATCACCATAAATGAAGTAGACTGTAAATTATTTTTCTCTTACTACAACAAAATCACTATCCACTCTTAATACATAAAAATTAGCATGTGATGACAACCTTTTGAAATTAAAGACCGCAATGGACAAAGTTTGAATGCAGTCTATTTGAAAAGTACCAACCGGCAACAAGTGTAAAATCAATAAATTTCACTCGAAATAAATTAAACGGGCCAGAGAACCGCGCGCCCATCGAAACACGCGCACCACGAATCTAAGTAAGTTATTTGGCTTTTGTTTACACTGAGATAAACAATATTTTCGAACTGGTAATATTTATATCTCCGTTAATTCCGTATATCAACAAGCGAACATAAATATTATGTGACAACAAACTGTTTGTGTATCTACGAAACTATTCACGATGCTATGTACACCAAACACAGTTTAGAAAATTATCATATAAAAGCTAATTTCGAATTTATAGACGCGCAGCGCCAATGTCCGTCTGCGAGTGTTGGCACAGCAATTAAAATCCCAACGTATCAATTTACCGCGCTCAGAATCAATAGTGATTAATACACGTGATAAAATTACAAAGAAATTCACGGCGGGTACGTTACATATAAATGCGTAACGCTGCAGCGTTCACTGACCTATCTACGGGAAAAAATATTTTGCTGTTATGACACTGATATAAATTTATTTATTTTGCTGTGTTATGTCTGTATTTTTCGCGATTGTTGCCTTATCGACGGCGGTTTTTGTGTGTACGTACGTACTTTATAAACGACCACTCGAGCTCGGACCTAAAAATCACGGCGATAATAAATAACGCAGATAAGTGAATTGTAAACATTTATGTTGGTCACACGGAAAGTCAGTATACTTTATTCATACTCGTATAAGTTGGCGTGCGTCTACTCCGACCGAGTCATTGCGACGAATTCTTATCTATTTTGCGCACAGACACGTTGTGTATTTTAATTCAAATAATAATAAATAAAAATAAAATAATATTAAATAGTATGAAATCCAACCCAACCTAAACGTAGCACTAACCAGAAACAATCATTAACAATAATCGAAATGTAAGTTAACGTGGCTTATACACCAATAAAATAAATAATAATTAACACATAATTAAAACAAGTTAATTAATGACAAAATGCACCTAATATACGCGTCTTAATTCGTGTTCCAACGTTGAATGAAAGCACATTACTAATGTGTTGTAATTTCAAGCAGACTTAAAAATGTTGTCAAAATTTAAGCGAACATGACTTTTAGACCAGAGAATATAATTAAAACGGAAATAATCGACAATTAATCGAATTAAAAGAAAATTAATTTACACGTCTTAAATCAATCAAAATAATTATTCAACATTGCAACGACTGTTAGGCTAATTAAAATTTATTTCTTAACCCAAAAAAAACTTACCAACCTTGTCAACCCTGGATAGCCACGCTAAGTCGGGTTGTTAACAGCAATGAAAAACAAGGTTTTGAAATTTTTGAAAAATTAATAATAAATTAATTGGAATAAAAAATCTTGTGTGTATGCAATTGAATATCAATGAATGACAATTTTGATTTAAAAAATATGCCTGTATCCTGCGTTAAGTTAATTTAATTGGGTTGGGTTGGGTTGGGTGGATTGATTTAATTTTGATTTTAATGGGAAACAAACGAAGAAGAATTTACGTTAAGGTTTAATAATTGTTATCGATATCCAATCAACGATTTTAAACACAATCCACATCAATCGATTGCTTGTTAATTTAACTTTGCGATTATGTAAATTTTAATGTAAAAAGGCGTTCAAATTTTTGTAAATAACTTACCTAAACAGAAACAGCAATAAAGTACGTATTTTAACATTTTTCCTCGACCGTTTTACACAAACTTCCATCGATTAACGTCTCTCAGCAAATTACAATAAAAAAGTATGTCCATTTGTGCAGGTTGCGTTTAAATTGGTTGCGCTAACGAACGCCACGTTGCGTTTTTTCGAAGCGATGCCCGAACGGTGCAAAATACGACAAAAGTGCTCGTAAATAACATTGTAGAGAATTGAATTCTCCAAAATAACGTCCCCGAGGGCATATATCCATGTTTTTTTTTTTGTTTAGAAACGGGACGACTATCAAATTCGAAACTCTGCGTTTCGCAAAAACGTTTGCCAGCTCCTGCTTTGAAGTCGTTATAGACAAATGTATGTCATCGCCTCGATTCTGTTAGCAAATTTAATTCTCTAAGACATTGTATATATATATATATATATATATATATATATATATATATATATATATATGTGTGTGTGCTTTTTGGTTCTCGGGTTGTGAACCGCGTTGTAGAAATGTTCCCCGAAGGGTAGCTTCGACGTTTCGGCAGAGTCCCATCTGCCATCTTCAGCAAGCTCTTCTAGGTCTCGCTGACTTAGAAGAACTGACGTCCAATTTTATAAAAGAGTATTTCTGCCTCTATTTTCAACGATCAGCTGCAGTTTTAAATTTCGACGAACAAGTACCAACATTGGATGCAATTTGAGTCGAATTTGACTTCGATTTTTGAATGTTGTTGTCTCGTCAAAACGGCATGCTCATGCTAATTAATCTTCCCACTGCATTTTAGTCTTTTTTTAATTTTTTATCATCAATATTAATTGATATTTAGGAAATCTATATTTAATATTTTGACGTCGATTATTATACGTCAATATAATATAATATAATGTACTTGTAGCTTATTGTTCATCACAAACTCATCCCAATTCATCGAAAAGCAACAAAAAAATTATTTCATAATTTTAAAATTGCCTGAATTATAATTCGTGGTGTTCCGCAAGGTTTAGTGTTTAGTCCTCTTCCAATTTTGAATTCTTAAAATGATCTTCACTTTGTCCATAATGATTTTCATAACCTAGCGGGTTGGGTTGGGTTAAGTTCGGCTGGGTTGGGTTGGGTTGGGCAAATGATTATCGTACTTCTAGTTTGCAACGTTTGCAATTTATGACGTCTCACAAACTTCATCAAATCGTAGAAAAAAAAACAATTTCATAAATTAAAGTGGTGTTCCCCAAGTTTCTATGTTTGGTCCTTTTTATTTTTGATCTACATGAATGGCCTAAAATGTTTATAATTTTAAACAGATTTGTAAATGTTGTTGAAATGTAAATGTAAGAAAATAATTAAAAATGAAATTATCGACGGAATTAATAGAAAATTAGTAGAAAAGAAAACTAATAATTTGCAAAAAATAACATGGATCGACCACAAATGAATTTATAAATGCGAGGCATGAAACATTATTAATTAATGGCGCAAAAAAAGGTGTTAAATTTTGATGCGTCTGAGTAATTAATCGTCAAACCAACGCCGATAAAAACAATTATTTCGTGGTTTACACAAAAAAAAGTGTTACCAATCTTGAAACATCATAATACGATCCATCAGGAAAGAAGCCTCAAAAAATCTGGAGCGAAACGCAACGACACCCGTGGGAACCCGTCGTAGCGGATGTCTTCGCCGATTCGACGCCGGTGATTTCGAAATTCGCCGGCGAACTTGGGCGTCGCGCGTCCGAACGCGATTCCACGAAAGCCTCCGCGGTCGAGCGACTCGCTTCAGATTTAATCGAAAAAAAAAACCGATCGTTACGATTCACCGTGAATTGCGATTGTCGCCGGTTTCGAGATTCCTGAAATTATTAAAATGGGTCGTGCCCGCGTCATTGGAGACGAGAAACTGTCCGCTATCTAAGTCGAAAACCGGATTTACCAACTACTTAAAATTTATTCGTCGGCGTGCGTATAAACAGGAGCAATAAAAGAGGTGTCCGGATGACAGAATCGAGGTGGAAACATAATAAAACGATCTGTAGATGTGTCGAAGCGCAAATACGGCCCTAAAGTGACGATAAGATTGTGCGCTGAGCGTGAAGCCACCTACCGGAGCGACGCCTTTAAAAATATTTAAATTTCAGCCAATTTGCGGCCAAGGCACGTTTTCGATAACACTCACTATCTCTCATGTATAAGTTGGGTACCAGATCAAGGATTTCGATAGGGACGCATTAGAAAATTTTAATTTATTATCGATTATTGTTCGAAAATAATTTTCTTGATTTTACGTCATTCCCAATTATTTCTAGTTCTTGCGGTGTATTTTTTATAACATGTCCCTTTATTTTTTTTATTTGCAATGCCAAACTAAAAATATAAACTAAAATTAGAACAAATCTTTTTATTTAAAAGCGCGTTCTCCACACACATCGCATAAGTCAGTGTACCTGGTGCAGCCTTGGTGCACCCGACGTCCGCACCTAAGGCACTTGATCCAGTCTTCTTTCTTTTTCGTTTTCTATTAGTCATCTCATCGTCCAATGTATACAAGGCGCCTTTAACGTTTTTCTTTTGAATTATTTTCCCCTTTTTCTCATTCGATCGATATTTCGATGCCTTTAATTATATGACGTTCGTTGTGGCCAATCTATAGATTTAACGCATTAACCACAGAATACAATTTTAATTAATTAAAGGTTCCTAGCGAGGATCTAATTTCGTTAAACATTATCATGGACGTGGTGTGTTACCACGTTCTGTTGTTTTAAATTTCAAGTTAAATTTCGTCATTGTTTTGGAAATTCTTCACCAACCTCGACAGCTAAGATTAGACGATCGAGTTTAATACCTAGTTTTTCAGCAATCTTAACCCAACCCAATCCAACTATGGGAACAATATTTGAAGAACTATAAAATCGATAAAGTTGCAAGATATTGCGAATCAAGGATATTAACAGACTTTTTGGAAGGATATAGTGTGCTTAAATTTTTTATGAACATCGTTTATTACTACGTTTTGTTGTTTTAGATATCAAAATTTTGTTTGTTTGGCCTTTGTCGTCATTGCTTCAAAAATTCTTGACAACTAAGAATAAACGATTGCGTTTAACAAAAGATCTTTCAGTTAATACAATATTAACCCAACCCAATCCAACTATGGGAACAATAATTGAAAAACTACAAAATCGATAAAGTTGTAAAATATTAAGAATCAAGGATATCACGTTTTGTTGTTTTAGATTTCAAATTACTCAATTGTTGCTTGGTCTTTTTCATTATTGTTTCAGAAATTCTTTGCTTAAGATTAGATGATGTAGTTTAACACAACCGTTACCGTTAACCCAACCCCATCCAACAAGGATATAGTTGCAAGACAAACGAAAATAATTAAAAGAGTTACGTGTAATTAATAGTTAATGCGAACTAATAAAAATAATAGACGAAGATAATAGGAGCTGTAAAAACTAAAAAAAAAAAAATAAACTAAAAATAAAAATAAATAAAATGGAAGGATCTGATAAATATAAGTACGGGACAACTAATAAATAAATCCATAATCTCCATTCATAGCATTTATTAAATTAATTTAAATTAAGACAAAAAATGCTTGGTTATTATATTGGTTATTATATTATTACTAGTAGTAAGTAAAAACAAACAAAGTGAAACCAAACATTTAAAAAAATGTGATTATGGACTTCACAACGTATCGCCTAAATCTATCAAATTTAAATTCAAAGCATCTTTTAGTTTTAATCAAATTTATTTATTACGAAAAAACTTATAAACAAAAATCTATAAATTTGACAATTCTGGCTAGAAATACTAATTTTAACATTTTATTTTTTTAGCAACTTAGTTGCCGAAATATTTATACAGCTTTCTTAAAATCAAGTGTGGTAGGGTTTGTTAAATTTATATGTTTTCCCATATTTAAAACCACGTCAATTTATTATTGTTATACGTACTTCCAACCAATGCAACATGCATTAAGACGCGTAACTTTTATGCATTTTTCATTAATTCATTTCAACTATTGATTATTAATTATTTAAATTTAATTTTTTAATAATTTTCTTTGGTCTTATAGACACGTTAACTTAGATTTCGACAACGTTTTTAAGTGTGTTTGAAATTACAATACATTACTAGCTATAAATAGAGCAATTTTCGCAATAGTAAAATTTCGTTTCTACTAATTTACAAGCACATCGTAAATTGCATTACATTTCAATGATTTTTTGTTTTAATCAAATTTGTGTGTAATTATACGTGATTTCAACGAATGCAACATGCATTAAGACGCGTAAATTCGGTGTATTTTCTGAGATGTCGTAAATCTAATTGTGCAACTTTCTGTATCTTTGGACTTATTGTTCCAGAACCATTTTTATTCCAAATCGTCGTGGTTTAAAAATATCTTTGAAGTAACTCGAACTGAAACGTCGCGTCTCGTTTTTTTTTCATTTTCTTTAATCGACGCCGATTAAACGGAATCGCGCGCCCGATATTTCGATCCGCGACATTCGATCGCGCGCCGGCGCGATAAGATAAAATTTCATTCGCGTTATTCACCCGCAAAACGAGCGCAAAAAAATGCTAACGAGCGAGCGCGGATTGTTTCGGGCGATCGGTCTTTTTACAGCAACATCGACTTGTAAATTTACGATCGATTGTTGGTCGGTCGCGATTGCTTAGATTTGCATTGACGTCGAGTTTAAATATGACGAAGATACGGCGGCGCATTAAATTCGTGCACAGTATCGGTGCGCACTCGTGTACACACGCTAATCTTTTGTCTGGTGCCATAGACAGGTTTACCGAGATTTTAAAACAAACATCCTCTGTTTATATTAATATTTCTCACGATGGCTTTTATACAGTCATCGTTTTTAAAAAATATTTTAACGTGGTCGTCTTTATTGGATTCGTTGGATAACGCGATTTTGACGATTGGCAGTACGATGAACAGAGTTTCAAATTTGACGTTTAAATTAGAGTTATCTAGGTTACTGAAAATGCTTTGAAATAACGATAAGCGGTACGATTTGCATCGCACGTTGTAGATACGCAAGTGACACGAGTTTGAAAATATTTTTTTTTTATAAAAATCTATCTCGATTGATAATCGATGATTTTATTGCATATAACATCAACTTAGTTTATCCAAAAATATTTCTCGTGTACATAAACAAATTGGAATTTTTGTACAAATATTGATTTTTATTAAATTATTTATAAACGGAGGTGGGAACCTCGTAATGAATGTAAACAAATGTTTTACTGGCGGCAATAAATCGTCGATTTGTTTAACCTTGAACCGTTAATTGCGTACATTTTTTTCTAATCAGATGGTATTTAATCTAAAAAAAAATGTTCCGTTGTAAAAATTGTATCTGGAATTAGAATCGTAACGCTATTAACGATAACGGTGACCCAATTTCCCGTGCGAGTTTTTCCTTTGAAGAACGCGCGGTTTAACGCAATTGTGTAATTCGTCGAATTGTGTGAAAAAAGTAATGGAATTTTAATTATTAGAATTATTAATAAAATTTGTTAATTATTTTTTTTAATCGATTTATAAATATATAAAAAAATGTAATCATTGTAATTTATATATGTAATTTTTTAAAAATGTTTTTAACATCGTTATAAAGAGCTGTTCGCGTACGGGACGTTTCAGCGAGCGCAACAAGTGTTCGAATGGTCAGGGGCGTACTTAATTCTGCGAGTCGAAATTTCTCACCTGTGTCATGAGCCGATCGACGCCGGTGCCTTCTTCATCCTTGAAGATAATGTCCCTGTTATAGTTCGGCACCAGATCTCTGAATCTGGAGTCGTTCCTGCCGATGCGTCCTTCCGTCTGTCCGCTCGCCGACAAATTATTTTCCGATTCGTTTGGCACGTGCTGCTTGAAGACGAGAGCGGTAAGTTTTCGGGGACCGACGCGTCGCCCGTTCCCTCGTCCGGGACCGCAACCCTCAATGACCAGCACGAGGGCCAGAAACAGCGCTCCAACGGCGCACAACCTCATCTCCTCCTGTTCGCACTCATCCCGTGTCACACACATGCACTCGGATCTTCCGCACTCGATGCAGCAGGTAAGTACTTGCACTTGTCATAGGTAACGCACTAACTGATGGCCCCACTCTGCGGACCTGGCCATCTTCCGCCGTAGCCGGATCGCCCATTGGTCAGTGGGCGGGGTCCAGACAGGTGAAGGCATTGAGTACCTGCGGCTCGCAAATCATTGAATACTTTGACGTCACGACGACGACGACCGGCCGGGTCACCAGCCGAGCTTAATTACGGTCAAATAACTAGGATCACACAGCACCACGGCAATTGATCACCATCTTCCACTGGATCACTGCGCGGAGCGTCTAGGCCCTGCCGAACCGGCGACCGTTCGATAAAATTGACTACATTTCGGTTATCGAGACGCTTTATCGCGTTCAAACAAACAATGTCTCAATCTTTAATTCGTCGCTGTGGGCTCCAATGCAACGCACAAATTCCACTCGGTGGAACGAAAATAGAAGACGTACACGTTTCTAGCAACGTCTGTAATGTAATCCAAATAATTTTTCAAACTGAGTACCATCGCTGATCACCTGATGGGACACTTTACAATTTTTCATGTTGCGCTTAGGATTCAAATTCCTGGTTTACTTTTTTATTTCTTGGCCAACAAAGTGTTTTTCTCATATTTATATATATATATATATATATATATATATATATATATATATATATATATATATATATATTTCCCCACGTGGACGATACAAATTACATTTTCAACATCAGTTAATAAATTTTTAATTTTACTGCCTTTAATTGACGAAGGGACTTTAGACCAAACGCAATGAAACGCATTCGTTCAACTTAACATTGTGAAAATATTAAATATTCTACGCTGCCCACATTTATACTCATTCAGTACTCTACTACACTGAGAGAAATATGTATGAAATTTTCAACAATTGTGTCTTATTTAAAATGAGTTATCGACAGGAAAAATTTGCCTGAAAAAATTTCATAAAATTTTTACAAATAATTCGAACAAAACTATGTGTGTCTTGTTGGGCTTCTAATATTGTCTTACGACAAACAATATCTACAAAGAAAATGTAAAACAAATCAACCTTTTAACTCGATAACTAATTGATTAGCATTTTTCTCGTTAGCTGTGTAAATTTGCGATACGTGTATAGATTTTTCGTACAAATTTATTGCAAGTACTGATTTAAGGCCATCTTATTCAGGTCGCAACAAATTATTTCAGGAAATAATGTGCATGGTCCAACATCGCTCACATACAATAAGTAAGGTTTTAACGTTCACAAAAAACGCACACCATTTTATCCCCCTCATTACGATTTTCTTCCAATTTCCACTTCCCACATTTTGCACATCCTCCATACCACGAACAAAAACCTGCACGAGTTTTTGTTCTACAAGCTTCCATTCCGCAATATTTCTTGTCGTTTCGTTTTCATTTAGCTTCAAATGCAATGTCAAAATTCGTACACATTTTCCAGCCGTATTCTATGGGATATATCCAAATATTTCGTAGTATGTACTATCCTTTAATCAGATCTTTCCCGTCATCATCTTTAGTAATACACAAGTTTCACTCCTACGAGTCTTTTGTGAATTCTTGATTTTGAATGGTGGTTCAACATTCCGAAGCATTTCAATTATTATATTATATACACAACATATAGGGCAGTATGTGTCCATACCATTCGAAACTGTAATTTATACCAGTGACCGGAAAAGCCAAGAAAGCGGAGGGTTGATTGTGGAGGAGCATGTGGGAAAGAACGAAACGGAAATTCGACGAAACAATTGTGATATGGAACATATGTATCCCGGTGTTTGGAGCAGAAGTATGATGATGGAAAGAACAAAAAAGGATAGAAAGGGTGCACCTAGGACAGCTACAGCTAGGCCAGATTACATAATAAGGGAGGAGGCAGGGAACGAAAGGATGGGCGTATAGGCGAGGAAATGAGCGGTGAGGTACGAAATGCCAGCGAGCGGAAGCGTAGTGAAAATAGTATTGGTGGAATTAACGTAAAGGTAGAACAATAGAAATGGAATATACAAATGGGAAGAAAGTAGAAAAGCAGAAAGGGGGAAACGTAAAGGGAAATAATACAGAGATGGAAGCAGGGATGTAAAGGGAAAGTAAAATCGGAAATGCGAGATGCAACGTTATATACACAAGAATTAAAGCAAACGAGAGGAAGCCAAGATATTTAAGGGGAGACAGATCGGCAGAAAAAACGTTACCAAGTTTCAGATATAGAAATTAATGAAAGACCAACAAGTACTGGATGGAAAAGAAGTATAAGAGGCGCGAGTTCTATGGAAAAGGTTGAGATGAACGCGAACATTAGTTGGCAGGTTGCAAAGACACAAGCTTGAAACAAGACGAAAAGAAGGAAGGAAAAGACTAGAGAAGAAGTGTGGATAAAAACGGAGAGGGGCTAGGAATCGCAGGAAACATAAAAGGATGAAGGAGAAATGTAGGAAAAAAAGGTAAACGGAATAGCAACGTGAAGAAAAACGCTGGAAAGAGAAGGGGGAGGTAGAAAGAGGTGTTAAAGGGAAATGTTACAAAGTAAATAAGGGTTTTTTTGCATTTTAAAACGTCAATGCGGAATCTTTGTTACACGTAGAATAGTTCAGTATTTTTCATTTTCTGTCATACTAAAGCAGCCAAGACAAAAAAGCACAACGAAAACTCACCATATAATGCTGGACGGGAAATAAATTGAATAAGTAGAACACTTTCAAAACTTATGAGTAGTTATAGACCAAAATGGGTAATTGGATATTGAAATAAATGAGAGAATTAAGTTCCCTTTTTCTTGTGATAGCCATATTGGTTTTTAGCAACTAAATTATTTAACTAACTCCAAGTTTTGTCGGACTCATACCTTTCCATTACATTCTCCACGACTGGCAATGTAGATATAGGTCTGTAGTTGCTGCACTCGGTATGTTGTCCTTGTTTATATATGGGTCTTACTACGGCTTTTTTTGTTTCCTTCTTTCTGGATACTGCCATTTAATATGAGATGAGCTCATATTTTTTTTTTATTAAGGTGCTGAATAAATCTTGCAATTCTTTCAAGCCTTTCACTCTCATTGAGTCTATTCCAGGTGATTTCCTATCGATTAGGTTTCTACACAAGTTAAACTCCGCTCAACAAAATATTATACCAATCATACCAATGAACTTAAATTCTTAACAAAAAGTAAATTATCAAACAACAATGAATGGTAAATGTTTCTTTAGGTTCTAGGTCTGAAAAATGGACACAATGGCAGATTTTGATTAATGTGTCCATTTTTCAGTCCGTCTTCAGCTAACCGCATAAATTACTTTTCACTTTAGTGTTTTTAGGATTCAACACAAAGTAAAAATGTTCTTTTCCCATATTTGTTGTAGCATTTTTGTACCCTTAAATGCCCCCTATCTCTACATCTCGTATCATAAATATGATTAATTTTTATTTTGTTATTGCTGGTAGTCAAGTAGTCCTTTTACATCCAATAATCCACAGGTTATATATTTATCTGCAGCTAAGTATGTAAGGATTCAATCTACGATTTTCTGTAGTTTATTTGCATATGAATCGGATGCGTTTCCACATGATGTTATGGCGTATGCTAACGTGGATTCAACCAGTGCATGGTAAATTGTCTTCAGCACACACAGTCCTGCGTGAGCCGCTCCTGCAAGTAATAAAATTGACCTGAAGTATCTTAACCTCTTGATCATGGTATCAATGTGTTCATTCCACCGACTCCACACAGCAACATACTTGCTTATTCACGTTATTGGTGTTTGTATGTAAACAATTCGTGGAGTGGAAATATTGAGCACTTTCGTTTTATCCATATTTATACTTAATTCCTTTGTCATGAAAAGTTGAAATGTAAGAAAGTCCTCCTGCACTATTTCAATTGCCGTGCCTAGATCTTTATGAACTGCATACATTAAGATGTCAATCACCTATGTCGATAAGGTAAATTAAATATAGTATCGGTCCTAATATGCTTCCCTGTGGGACACCTGTTTCACATCCACGTACGATCCTTTTTTTCCTATTTTACAGCATGCTTCCTTTTCTGAAGGTAATCTTCAAACCATTCAAATAGCACCTCTTACACCAATCCTGTCCAACATTTCCATCAATAGTTTGTGATTTATGACGTCGATGGTTTTCGAGAAATCAACAAATATGTACACATTCATATTGTTGTCTAGATTTGTATTTATAATGTCTGAGAAATTCTCCAATAACATATAAGTTGCAGGGGCGTCATTTATTTTCACATTTAAACTCCATAGTCTCCGTTAACTTATTTTTGTTAATTTCTGGAAGGTTAGATTGGGTTGGGTTGGAGAATTTCTACATTGTTTCTAATCCGGTAATTGGTTACTTATAAGATCACATGTTCTTGTTTGGTTGAATGGAACAGTTTTTGTTTAGAACTTCATATAAGAATTTTCATACAGGTTCTAGATCTTGCCTGATATTGATCAATCCAGTCATCCGTCCAATCATTTTGGATCCTTCAGGTTTCCGTGCCAAAATTTTCCCATTTTGGATCCATACAAATTTCAATAAGGCAGTTATCGCTTTCATTTTTGTCTCCCATAGCAAAGTTTTATTAAACAATTGATCAAGAATGTTTATATTTCCCGTATATGTACTTATTGTCAAAATATCGATGTTGGCAATTATTTTGCCTCTATTTCTGACTACTTCATTTTTTCTTCCATTTCGTGTATGCCATGCAATTCCAAACATTTTCCATAAACAATCTGTTCCAAGTCGTTCACCCGATATTTTTTCGTCGTTTTCCTAACATGTCACCAATTCGGTCACTCTTATATGAAGATTTTTTATTTGCGATTAGATTAATGAATGTTTGACTTTTGGTGTTTCGTTTCAGTTGTTCTTGTATGATGGGGTCATAATAGTCTTTAGTTCTATTTCAATTTTCTTTAATTAAGCATTTTCTTCAGTTATTGTTGTTTTACTTTATTCTTGCACGTATCACATCTCCATTGCTTTCTATCTGATTTACCATTTGTTTTATAAGTGGACGCCTTCAGAGAGCAATCGTAGTGGTACGTCCCACCACATCCTAAACAGGGAACTATGGACCAATCTATATCCTTTGGAGCTTTATTTACATTATTTAAAAAAAGTGTTGTAAAATTTTGTCAGCCTTTTCAAGGATCCCTAAGATGCAAACATCAAAGTTTGCCCTTAACATTAAAAAAAAATTATATACATTTGTAGACTAAAAAAATATATAATTGATCAAAATGTTAATAATTTGTATAAGGTGCAAAATGTTGAAAAACAATGTAAAAATTTGTATAAAAAATTTTAAAATTGTAAAAATTGATTAAAGTGAAGGATATCGCGCCAAGAAATTCAAAAGGAAAATATTGAAAAATTTCTTACAACAGCAAATGATGAAGATTACTTAATGCAAAAAGTAAGAGTTTTTTTTGTCGTATAAGTTTGGTTACTATTTATTTTTTTCAGGTGGTTTTAATAATAGGAATTACGGGATCTTGTCCGAGGCAAGAATTACTCAATTTAAAAGTAAATGATGTAGAAGATTTAGGAGAATTTATGAAAATTATGTTGCCGATCACGGAAACAAAAGTGCCTCGTGAGTTCCCAGTAACAAAAGGGCATTTCAAAGACCTAAACTTGGTGGATATGGTTCGCAAATATGCAACACTGCGCCCATTTCATACTCCTCATGCCAGATTTTTTATAAATTATGAAAAGGGAAGATGTAGCGTGCAACCAGTGGGCATCAATACCTTCGGTGGTCTCCCAGGTAAAGTTGCAAACTTTTTGGAACTCCCAAATGCACAACAACATACTGGTCATTGCTTTAGAAGAACTTCAGCGTCTTTATTAGCTAATGCACGAGCTGATATGTCGGTTATAAAAAGACATGGAGCCTGGAAATCCTCAAATGTAGCTGAAGGATACATAGATGATTCTTTAGAGAATAAAAGAAGATCTGCAAGTTGCTAGTAGGTGGAGATCAGGAAAACACCCAGATTGAAGATTGATGAAACTGTTACTGCTTCATCGTCTTCGGGAGCTTCGAATGTTCATATTGAAAAAAAAATAATTTAATGAAACTGTTACTGCTTCGTCGTCTTCGGGAACTTCGAATGTTGACGAATTGCGTGTAACTTCTGGTATTTGTTTTTCGAATTTAACCAATTGTAATTTTTATTTTAATTCTAAATAAACTTGTCGTACATATAAAAAACGTTGCTAAATGAAAGTCCATATTAGTACTAGTGCGCAAAAGTAGCTCATTTTAGCAATCAAAATGTCGTGATATTGATTATAAATTGTAAAAATAGTATATTATCCAATGAGCTAGTAATGATGGCTATTACTCATGAGGATGATTTTTGTCAGACAAACTGTGGAAACTGTCAAAGGTTTCTCTAAAATGAAACATTGTACACTGGCACTGTCAGTTTCAAAGGTGTTTTTATCAATTGTCAGATTATGTATGTTCAACATTTTAATAGCTGTTTGCATCTAATCAAATTATCATGGTAATATTTAGAACTTATTATATATTCAACTAAAGAATTTCGTTCAATTAAAATTCATGTATAATGACAGTTTTATGAGAGTCTTCGATTCTTAGTTAGTTAGTTAGTAGTTAGATAGAATCTATTGTATCGATGTTATTCATGCATAAAATGCTAGAAATATTATAAAAAGTTGAATGCAACATTGTCTGCAACATATGACAACAACATAAAACATAGAGTAGTGAGAATAGTGTTGGTTTTATGGCACAAATCTTAATGATGATTCATTTTAATTACAATTCCATAATACATTTTGGGTTATCTTGTGTGAGAAATCTGTACGTGCAATCTCAAAAGTGTAAGTAATCTCAACGTGCACGAGTTGTTTCCGAACGTTCGCAATTTTAATGCGAAAATGTTAATTGATAAATGAAGAAGGTCTGGGCGCTCAATAAAAAATCCATCATTATTCAATTTTCGCCGGGGTAATTGTTAATTAATCCCCGTCCAAACAAATGTTATTGTTAATCTCGCGAGGGCAATTATGTCACTAATGAACAAATCGCTCGAGCACATAAATCAGCAAAAGTTAAATTTAAAACTCATTATCCGAAACGAACTAGAAGAAAACGGCCTTGGAGCAGCGCGTATATTGCATAAAAGAAAAACGAACATGGGGCATTTTGCATAAAGAAATAATCTTATCGCAAACGAGTTCGGCTGTTATTTTCGAATTCTTTGATGTCGGCGATTCAGTTAGCATATTTATACAGTCCGACGAATGCCATCAAACACAATCTTTTCCGAACGTTGGCGCTTAATTAACACCTGTTATGGTTATAATCACTCACGTTTGTCCTTTTCATATAAATGGAATTCCGATAAACGATTCGAAACACAGCCCGATAGGACGGCACTTAGCCTAACGCTTTCATTCACGACGAATTTTCGAATTTAGTCTCCGAGCGACTCCTCTACTGAGATTTTATTTTATTTTAAAAGATGTGATTTATGTCTCGCGAAGATCGTTATAATTATGGGGGTCATGATTCACATTATGGGGGTCCGGATTAAATTAAAATTTTATCTAAGAAACTTGATCGTGGGTTAAGTTTTGCAAATTCATTTACTTCACATCTTCAGTCTTCACATCAGGCTTTAATAATAATCAATGCTGCCATAATTAATTTAATTTAGTTTAAACTTTGGACCAACCAATTTTTACTTTTCAACTACTTCATTTATAAAGATTCCATTGTCTAGCAATACAATAAAAAATGTACCCAGCACCATTTTTAATAACATGTATGTATCGAATTATAAAAATAGACACTAGATAAAAGGAGCCAAATCATCTGCAAAATCTGAGAA
Organism: Geotrupes spiniger; assembly: GCA_959613385.1. Classification (NCBI taxonomy): domain Eukaryota; kingdom Metazoa; phylum Arthropoda; class Insecta; order Coleoptera; family Geotrupidae; genus Geotrupes; species Geotrupes spiniger. Next base: position 15,024,627 of record OY390737.1, read on the forward strand.
CGAAATATATAATAATAATATAGAATAAAGGCAATCAATGAGATGGTCAGGAGTTAGGAAGAAATTGGGGAAGAAAGTAAGGATGAAGGAAACATGGAGCCAGTACTGCAAAACTGCAAAGGAGGAATTGAAAATGTGCTATCAAGAAGTTCATCAATGACAAAAGTATAATTGAGCGAAGCTGAATAAAGGTATCCAAACAGAATATTAATTATTTGTCAGAAGTGGCGAAAGAAAGTAAAGATGGTGGAACGATGGAGCCAGCACTATAATGAAATAAAGCAAGTATGAGAATGATATGAAGCGAGGAAATAAAAATTGACTACCAATACGTCTCATCAATGACGAACATAGAATTGAGCGATGCTGAATAAAGGTATCCAATAAGATGGTCAAGTATGTATCAGATGGGGAACAAGAGGACAGTAAGAACTATCATCAATAACAAAGTCGAATTGAGCGAAGCTGAATAAAAGTAATCGTAGAGACAGTGACGTATTTGGCACAAATGGGCAAAGAAAGTATAGATACTGGAAAGACGGAGCCAGCACTTTAAGAAATAATGGAAATATGTTTATGATATGAAGTTGTAAACGAAGAAATGAAGATTGGCTACCAAGTCTCATCAATGGCAAAAGTAGACGCTCAATGAAGATATCCAAAGTCAAGTATATATCAGAAATGGGGAAAGAAGGTAAATATGAGAAAGATGCAGCCGATACTTTAAAGAGATAATGGGAGTAAATGAATGACAGGAAGCTGCAAAGGATTATGTGAAGATTGGCTAGAAAGAACTTTATTAGTGACAACAGATAGATAGAAATAGATAGGATTGAACGAAGCTGAATAACAGTAATCGAAAAGATGTTCGGGTGTTTTGTAGAAATCAGGAAATGAAGAAATATATTCAACGAAACCCTTAAAGTATCGCCAAGCAAATGTAGTATGGGAATTATTTTGCAGCCACGAAAAGGTGTTGAAGAAGATCCTTGAGCCTTGATATTAATGAGAAAATTGTATAAAATAAGAAGCTCTTTATCGATACAGGAGAAGACATGAGAGAAAGAACATAATTTCTATTTCAATTCTTACAAGAGAGAAAAGCATAAAGTAAATTAGCACATTCAGATACTTTTAATGGAACTACTGGGACTGATATGCAGAAATGCCTCAAAACTAATAAAGACACTGAAGATACTGAAACCAATGAAGCCTCACAAGAGTAATGGGAAAAATTAATGGACCTACTTAAACCCATTTTCATTGCTTGGGAAAATTGCCTACAAGGCTTATGTCAAGAGCCAACACTAAACAAAGCTAAATATGATAATAATAAATGTGTACAAAACGAAAAATATTTTCTTCAAGTCAAGAGATAAGTAAATTTTTAGGAAGGATAGCCGAAGAAAATGTAAAGCCAAGACAAAAAATTTTATGTGGATCGTTCTTCAAAATTCGAGAAAATTAAATAAAAAAAATCTGATTACTTGGTGAAAGAAAGAGAAGATGAATAAATTCCACACATTATTTTTTTACTAGAACATAGTGAACGATTAATTAACGATAAAATAACCAAAAAGTATTCAGAGAGCACTTGGAAGATAAAATCGGTGGTAGCATACATACAAAATATACAAAAACCCATATGGGATGGTTGGGCCACTTAAAAATATTCCACAGGATCTACATGCAAGGAGATGATATGCCACAAGAGCACAAAGAAGTGAGCGAAGAGTCCCAGGCAAGGAGCAACTCACAATTTTTTAATAGATTTAAAAAGCACTAACATAGAGTTTGACAAAAAGTCACATTGTATTGTGATGTGAATTTTTAATTTTCATGAAATTTTGGATTTAGTGTTTTTCGGCAATTCTGAACAATTATTGCTAGTAAAATTTTTCGTTAAAAAAAATCCCTAAAGCTATTTTTTTATTTTTTCCATTTATTTTGCGTTCTACAACTTAGCCCCATAAAAAAATTCATTAAGAAAAGCACATCGTACATCATAAATAAGTTGAAATTTTGAGTATGAAGTATGGTTCGTACCACAAATTACTTAAAATCAGTACTATAGAACTTAATATGTTCCGATGCAAATCCCCCGCCGTACGAATTCGCCAATGATTTCATATCATCACAGCAATTGTACAACCCAACAATAACGACAACGTTAATCAAAAAGAAGTCTGCGACGTCGAGGTCCACATTGAGTTTAAACTACTGGTTCAAAGTTATTTCTTTATTATTATTATTATATTTATTTTATTATTATTATATTATAAGTAAAATTATTTTCTTAAGAAAAAATTAATAGAATCCGCGAAAAGTGACAACGATGCAGTTCCAAAACATCGCTCGCGTTTCACCGCAATTTGCACGTCGATTCCTAATAAAGTTCCTGTCGTATTATCTATTTTTAATCATGTTTTACTATTTATCGCGGTATTTAATTTTTAATCTTAACAATCGAGATTTATTTGCAATGTTTTCCATTTTTACTTTCTTATACTTTATGTATAAGTAATTATATGAATCATGAAAATTTTTACACACGTTTTGAGGTCCTCTAAATAGATTCTGACTATTTTCGAAATGACGTATGTGTGTCTGTGAGACATGAAACTTAAGATTTGTATATAGCAATGGGGGAAACGTCCTATTTTGAAAGCAATAGTTTACTCTTACCACATTTTTGCGATAACGATACATGTCGAAAAAATTATTCTTATTTTTTATATCCTTGAAAAAATAAACTAACAGGTATCTAGATACATATTCTACGACATATTTCAAATTCATTGAGCAGTTGAACAGTCGTCGGTTGCAAGTTATAATAATTAAATTTGTAAATAATTACCTACGCTGTTTTAATTTGCTTAACTTTTGATGGATTGCACATTGCACTTTTTACAATTTGATAAACTTTGAAGCAAGTATTTTATTTCGAATCATTTTTTTTTAATAATTTGTATTGAAAGATTTACACCTTGCTACACGTAACGTCACACAATCCTATCGAACCAAATCCAATACAATACAACCCAACCGAAACTAATCCAACCCAACCCAACCGAACTTATGATGATGAACATTATAAAAATATTGGAACCTAAAGCAAACTAAAAGACAACATAAAACTTAAAATCCAATGCAGAAATCGAACAAGATATTGATATTTTAAACAATTTTTATTTAAAAAGTTATATCGAAAAATTGAGCATAAATTAATATAAGAAAGTTCAGTGCAGACAACTGCAGATTTTCTTTATCATTCTTATGATATTAATCATTTTTGACATTTTTATTTTTCACAATAATGTCAATATTTTTAATTTATTTACAATTTAGAATTTTGAATGATTTTCGATGATTTTATATTTTTTTACATGTTTTACAATATAAACTGCGACTTTATTTTTGTTCTCTGTAAATTGTAATCATCAATATAGCAACAATATATCCAGCGACGACGTGAACGTTGAAAGCAAGCCTCGCCCGTTGAGTTCTTATCAAATTTCCGCCATATCATCGCTAAATTTCATCGCCCTTTTGACAACCCATTCATATTGTTTCGTTACCACAATACGGTCCCGATCTGCCATTATCAAGAATCACTTACGTAAACAGGTCGTAACCAAGTGACTCTTTACAATCTCGTAAGCATCCATTAGAGAAACAATTTAGCAAACATCACTTACACTTCACCGAGCCTCACACGATGTTTCCTAATAAAATTCCCTATAATCGGCATCATCGGCAAATCGCTTAACCCACCTTAATAAATCTCAGACAGTATTTCGTGCTTTATTTCGAATGTATGAGGTGCAATCTAAATAGCAAAAATGTGAAGCACTTTGAAGACAAATGAACCAACATAATCAATTGACAATAGGAGGATTTGTTATATCTAATGATCAACTACGAATACACATCACGATGTACAATAACAATTTTTCAAATTAAAAATGAAAAGTCGTCACCGTACAAATTCTCCAAGTCGTCTTAAAGACATCGTAACAAGTGTACGGAGCAACACATTATTCAAAGCTTCTTTATTTTTTTCGTAACGTGTGTAGAATGTTTGTTAAACAAAACATAGTAAAAAAAATAAACAAATAAAACTACTACCAATGCAATATCGTTGATATGATTGTACTATTGATTTTTAAAGTTGCACTTCACCGAGCCTCGCACAACTGTTCCTAAAGAAATTGTAGCCACATGTTCGGCAAATTTCATCACTAATCATAAGTGGATTGGAAATTTCTTTAAAGGATACCAACTGAACAACAGATCTACAATTCATTTTTTGTTTCAGTTTGATCGATTCGTAATGACTCACAATGAACCACAAATTCTAAAATTACTACAAATCATATTTTCTCATTGTTTGAGTAAAACGTGTTCCATATTAATGCAAATTATGTAACCTACATGCACCAACCTTCAAATTTTCCAATTGCGCGCTAATTCTTTAAAAATTTACTTTAACAATTTTGAAACGTGAGTTTTTCGATGAGTCAAGAAAAAACCATGAACGCGAGTAACTCACTCGACAATTCCAAATCGCTCGGTTCCTGCTTCGTTAATTAAATAAACAAACGAATGCATCAAGAATTCTCGGAACGATAAATACGATCACGACGCCCTATCGTGTTAAGACTACGCTAGAACATTATTACGCCATTGTGACGGCGGAATTCGATTATCAATTGTTCGCTTTTCGATTGTAACGTTTCAAGCGTCCGATATCGTTCCGTAAAAAACGGTCCGCCGCCGACGGCCGGCGAGATCCGCTGGGCGCAAATGCAAATTTCCGACGTCGTAGACCAAAAACACGACCAAAATGATATTTTTATCGTCGAATAAAGGCGGAATTATCATAAAATTTACATAATAATTACGGTTTAACACCAGCGAACAATGGAAGGGTTGCGGCGCTCGAAAATTGATCCTTAAAAGCTCATTTAGCGGCGCGCTGCTGCGTTTGACTACGCACAGGTCCCATAACCATAAAACAAAGGCCATTCATGGTACCATCTATCTCCGGTATCGGTGCATCTGTCGGTATGCGCGGCGTTATTTTAATGGGAGGGTGGTGATGTCACCTGGACGTCGGGTAGCGCACCGTGGGAATTTTGGCGCCCCCTGACCCCAACAGGTAGTTGGTATACATTCAAGACGTATTAGATAAATCGATTACCACAAGAAAACACGATGGGGTCATATTTTATGTCATTAGTGGCGACGTTGTATTTGTCACGAAATTTGGGGGTTGTGATGATGACTATAAATATTTAAAATTTAAGGAAACTTCTAAACTGAAACTTTGAATTCGTATAATAATTTCAAATTACTTTATATTTATCCACATTTATCTTCAATTTATGCAATTTATTATTTTATTAAATAGAACTCATAAGTTCCCAACCGCGCTATAGAAAGTGAGCCACAAACGTACCTAAGTATAAGTATAAGTATAAGTCCAGTGCGGGATAAATTTTCCTATTATAGTGAAAACGTGAGATATAGAATTTAAAATCGTATTCAGTTCCTGTAGTATGCGAGGATACGATGATGTAATAACCAAGATTGTGGTATTGCCTCCACGTATTGTTTACGGATCAAGAAAACCGATCGAGTTACCATCGCACGTATCATTCGAAAAATGTTGTGTTTGCTAGGTGTGGAATCTGATTCTTTCCAATGAAATTTACCCACCTTAACGTCAAAGTCATTGCGCGATGTAATTTTGTACGAATCGTCAAACTTTTGACGATTCGTTAACAAGTTGTTAACGACCGCTTGACGTTTGTGAAACCGGGCATAAGTCAGCCACTTCCTTTCATGGAACACTTTTTATCTGATGAGCGTATCGCTCCATTTAAACGTAGAACATCTAAAAATTAATAATCCTAAGAACATGAATAAAGTGTAAAATGCCGATCTTAGAGGTGAAGTTTTTGTTTGTAAACATGGCTATATGACACGATCCCGATTGAAAGCTTCAAATAAAACGGTATTTCGGCTGAGTAGATCAATTTCATCTGACAGGTACCATAAAATTTATTATAATTATTTTTCATCATTAACACCGATCTCACACTTCAAAACGCAAACATTGTGTCAATGGCTACCGTCCATCAGAACCCATTCCCACCCACAAAATTTACGATAATTTCTGATCACTGTGTTATCATCCAGTTGCAGGTGTCGCAAGTCCATAAATGAAATTGATTGTCCAAATATTGCAAAAGAGTATAATTGTTGTGTGGAAGGTCTAGACTTGTGAGATTCTCTAAAAGGACCTCATAAATGTAGAAAGTAGAAAGTGGTATCACATATATTATCATTATTGATATATAATAGTGCAGTTGGGATGGGTTGTGTTGGATTGGGTTGAGTTGGGTTGGGTTGGGTTGCATCCCAATCCAACCCAACATAACCGGACCCAACTGAAATCCCACTTCAACTTGGAGACAAAATTAGAGATAAAATTGGCTCTCTTGGCAGAAGGTTGTGTCACATAATTTTAATAAGAGAGGTCGGTAAAGCACGTCAACGCCAGAACTACAAAACAAGCGAAATGCATGGTACCACGACGAATACGACATATCAACAGACTTACAGCATTTCTCATTGGCCAAATTGAAAGAAAAGTTCATCTCCGGTGTAGTTAAAAAAAATACTATTCATGAGTTATTTAAAATTAATCTAAAGCAAGCGGCAACATATCGGCGTATGTCTTGAATTATGGTCTTGTCATTGCAAATAGATAAGTAGGGTAACTAGGGTAACAAAAGAAAGCACGAAAATAAATTTCTAAGATATAAGCATGCAATTTAATAATTCATTTAATTATCAGTTGAAACCAAGAAAGAATCAATTTTTATTTTTATTACAAACAATAAATCGACTTACTTCCTATTATTAGTTAACACATTTTATTTTATAAGTTAACTTATTTACAATTTAAAACCACACTCACGTCAATTTATTATTCCTACCCCTGATACAAATTAACACAATGAAATTGCTTATGTACAAATTTACTTTATTATATTAGAACGTTATGCAGTAGCACATACATTTGTTATTATTACAACGTATCCATATATAATCAAAATTAAATTCAAGTTACACATATAAGTCAATAGTCAATCCGATAACACGTATTAAATAACGTTACAAATAAGTAATCCGAACATCTCACTCACGACATGTGATGATATATTATTTTTAAACTGGGTTAAAATTATAATTCCTTTCCTGATGCATCTACACGAGCATCGTGTGCCAATAAGAAAATAGTACAGCAAAATCATTTAGATTACATGCACGTCTGTCGTCCAACTTGATTTGTCATCTAACTCGTCGCCAATGCTTTGCAAGTATGATATTAGATCACTGTTAGGAATTCCATCACGTGCCATTTTTAATTCGCGGTCGGATCACTCCCATCGATTTGTTTACAATCGGCCGAGCTAATCGCTATTCCCATTGTTTAATGTTTAATGTTTAAAATTAATAATAAATAATCAATAAAAGTCCTACTTAAAATAGATGATATATCCAAATCATTTATTTTGCTACTCATAAATTAATATTTATCGTAAAATGTGGCGGTCTTCGTGAGGTCCATCATCGTATTTATATTTCCTTTGCATATTTACGTAGTAGTCTAGAATCGTGGAATTTGATCGGAGTAGTTTTTGTGGCTCGTTTGTTTACGTATGCGCGAGAGAGTGGATGTTTTCATCGTTCGAGATTCTTTCTCGTCGCATCGCACCCCGAGTTTTCAAACGCGCTGTTTGATTTTATTGGAGGTTTAGTGTTGCGAGTGAAACGAATCGTTATCGTTTCCGTCGTGATGTTTATTACGAGTTTCGTAGCCGATTGTGAAATGGTCTGCATCAAAAACAAATCGACGAATTTAATTTGAAAATTAATATGAAAATTTATTCTGACCGAGTGCGTTTTTATTAAAACTGCTATTATTTGTGTCCAGATCTACAAAATCCTGCGAAGAAATGCATCAGCTTTAATGGATTTGAAAAACATAAAAATATTTTAAAACGTATTGACGATCGAACGTGACTTGTTTGTTATTAATGCATTTGCGACGACTTTTAGAAACGTGGTTTAAAAAACTCACTTTAGACAATTTCTATCAACAATTGTTGTTATAACTTTACCGCAAAAGAGCATCAGGTTTGATAGACAATGTTCGATTTGAGAGAAATAAAAAGATTTTAAAACGTATTGAGTCCTGTGTGAGATATTGTTTTTCCTACGATTTGGCCAGGAATTTAGCAACGTTTTATGTGGGGCTCTTGGTGCTGCTAGTTATTAGTCGTAGTGGATTATATGGTTTCTGTAATTTGGGCAACCAACTTCGGTGGTTGGCATTGTTTGTTTTTAACATTAAGACTATTTTTGTGGCAGTTAGGTTACCTTTGTGCCATTTTGTTATAAGCTCATTTGTGTTTGTTGATATTTGTTAGTAGTGTTTTAGTGTTTCGTATGTTTATTATCTTCTTATTTATTTTATTTATGTAATATTTTTTGTAAGTTATTACTATTGTTGTGGTTGGTAAATATGTTAGTTATTTTCTTTCTGACACTTATATTATATGATATTAATATTTTGCACTTGAGGTCTAATTCGTGTATGCCACTTTTAATGTTAGCTATAAGGTCAGTGGTAGACGTGATGGTTGTTTTTTCTTTCTATAGCAAAGTTAGGACCAATCCTTAGAACAAGTTAAACATTTGCAATAATTGTTTCATTAGTTAAATTGTCTATCCAATTTTTATTAACAGTAAATTTAGTTTATTTATTTTGATTCTATAGATATTTTTAGTTTGGTAGTAAGGGTTTTTATTTTCTGATTTTGCGTTTCAATAAATTGCATGGCCTTATGGGCTGGTAATTCATTATGTAAGATTTTGCCTTTTGGATTGCAAATTTAAGGTTTTTTATTTTATTTTCTATCGGCGATGTGGATATAAAACTTGTTTACAATGTTATTATATTTAATTTGTTGTTAGAAAAAATGACACAAGGCTAGAGCAAATGTACTGGCTGTACGTGGTGGTTATTAGACCAATCATTACGTATGGCTGTATTGTCTGGTGGACGGACTCCTCACGAAGGAGTCAGAGTAAAACTGGCAAACCTGCAGAGAACGGCCAGCATATCGGTAACTGGGGCGCTAAGCACTACGCCGTCAGCGGCCATGGAAGTGCTACTGGTTCTTCCTCCTTTGCATATTTTGCTGCAAAGTGAGGTCAGGAAGGCAACACAGCGATCTCACAATGGGGAGATGCAAAGGCCGCAGACATTGGCGGAACAGGCTGTCGACCGACATTGAACCGGATGACATCCTGGGTATGAGGGCTGATACAATGTCTATAATATACAGCTTCGGACTGCCTTACAAAGTCATAGTTCCTACTAGAATGGGAACGTAATCAAGTCAGTCGCCCTGTTACTGGCAGATTCGAGCTGGTTTACGGATGGCTCTAGGACAACTGGAGGAGCAGGGGCTGCAGTGTTCTGCCGCAAACCCAGGACTGGATTGGAATTCAGCCTTGGCAAGCATGCATCGATTCAACAGGCAGCAATCTATGCCATTGAAATGTGCGCAAGAGAGCTATTAAAAAGCCCTCGGCAGCACAGGACAATATCTTTTTTCTGACAGCAGAACAGCACTGCAAGTCCTTACTGACAATCAATGTACGTTGATGTCGACTAGGGACTGCCGCGCAGTGCTCTCTCAATTAGGGATATTCAACAAGGTTAGCCTGATCTGGATACCCGGACACGCTGGAATAGAGGGAAAAGAAGCAACCGATTCCCTGGCAAAGAGCGGGGCTAACCGAGAATTTATTGGTCCAGAACCGGCTCTTGGGATCACAAGAGCCCTGGCCAGAAGCTCGAATAAGAGCTGGATAGAGCACAAGGTAATGGAATACTGGCAGGAGTGCCAGGGAATGAGACATTCCAAGATAGTACTGAAGGGCCCATCTGCTGCACGTACGAAGATACTGTTAAGCTTGGATAGGAAAAACCTGCGCACTCTGACAGCCCTGGCTACTGGGCATAGCCGACTAAGGCATCATATGCATAGGCTGGGAGTGGCTGAGGCCACTGAGTGCCGACTGTGCTGTGAAACTGGAGAGACAGAAGAGCGTTAAGTGTGCCTGCCCCGCCGGGGACAAAATCTGGTTCAGAGTCTTTAGTGAGACAAAACTGGGGCTGGGCGAACTTGGTAAATCTCACCCTCTAAAATCCTCCTTTAGTTAAAGAGAATGGGAATGGAGGGTGAACTATAAATAGTTGTGAGCCACAATAGATTGCGGTCGCAGTGGAGGGGCGATAAACGCCCCTCTCATTATAACTAACTAACTAGACTTTTTCCCAGAAAATTTTGGAGCTGTCATTCATGAGTAATATTTCATTCACATTTTAGGACAATTAATAGCGATGTAAATGGAGCCCCGCCATTCTGAACGCTGCAAAGAGGCATTCCTGTTGCAAATTACAGCCGAAAATCGTGTATTACATTTTTGAAGTACAGGTAATTTTATTATTTTTTACTAAGTCTTTTATTGATAAATAAAATATGTAATTTTATTCTCCACTGTATTTATTCGTATCCAGCACTGGCGTCCTTCGTCCTTTTATTGGTATGGTCTTCAGATCTTCTTCTACGTTATTAAGGAATCCGGTGTTCCTTATCATTATGATTGGATCATCGTCCAAATCTGACCCATCCTTACCATTAGAAACTTCAAAAATATTGGTCGAGCGCGATACACTTGATGCTGCTGGTTCTGACCCAGTGATAAATTATGATGGAACGGCTGATGCCTGTCGGCGAATTGAAACCAAAAAGCAATTAGGTCTAACCTACGAAGATCAAAGCTAAAACTTTGGCAATCAGAATCCCAGGATGACATGAACCGATTTGAAATAAATGATGTGCAGGAATTAAAAGACATTTGGACCCAGTTAAGAGCTTACCCAGATATTCTAATGCAGATACTTTTTGACTTATATTGGACCTAAAGTAACTCATCCCTGGACAATCTTGTCTAACTGGAAGGTTATTGAAAAAAACATGGTTTTTGTTTTGTTGTAATTCATTATGTAAGATTTTGCCTTTTGGATTGCAAATTTAAGGTTTTTTATTTTATTTTCTATCGGCGATGTGGATATAAAACTTGTTTACAATGTTATTATATTTAATTTGTTGTTAGAAAAAATGACACAAGGCTAGAGCAAATGTACTGGCTGTACGTGGTGGTTATTAGACCAATCATTACGTATGGCTGTATTGTCTGGTGGACGGACTCCTCACGAAGGAGTCAGAGTAAAACTGGCAAACCTGCAGAGAACGGCCAGCATATCGGTAACTGGGGCGCTAAGCACTACGCCGTCAGTGGCCATGGAAGTGCTACTGGTTCTTCCTCCTTTGCATATTTTGCTGCAAAGTGAGGTCAGGAAGGCAACACAGCGATCTCACAATGGGGAGATGCAAAGGCCGCAGACATTGGCGGAACAGGCTGTCGACCGACATTGAACCGGATGACATCCTGGGTATGAGGGCTGATACAATGTCTATAATATACAGCTTCGGACTGCCTTACAAAGTCATAGTTCCTACTAGAATGGGAACGTAATCAAGTCAGTCGCCCTGTTACTGGCAGATTCGAGCTGGTTTACGGATGGCTCTAGGACAACTGGAGGAGCAGGGGCTGCAGTGTTCTGCCGCAAACCCAGGACTGGATTGGAATTCAGCCTTGGCAAGCATGCATCGATTCAACAGGCAGCAATCTATGCCATTGAAATGTGCGCAAGAGAGCTATTAAAAAGCCCTCGGCAGCACAGGACAATATCTTTTTTCTGACAGCAGAACAGCACTGCAAGTCCTTACTGACAATCAATGTACGTTGATGTCGACTAGGGACTGCCGCGCAGTGCTCTCTCAATTAGGGATATTCAACAAGGTTAGCCTGATCTGGATACCCGGACACGCTGAATCCCAGGATGACATGAACCGATTTGAAATAAATGATGTGCAGGAATTAAAAGACATTTGGACCCAGTTAAGAGCTTACCCAGATATTCTAATGCAGATACTTTTTGACTTATATTGGACCTAAAGTAACTCATCCCTGGACAATCTTGTCTAACTGGAAGGTTATTGAAAAAAACATGGTTTTTGTTTTGTTGTGGTTTTTGAGGCTATGGACTCTGGACTACAGCAAACCAACTATCCATGACTAGTCAGCTTTACGCTATTATTTTTATGGTCGTCAGGTGTCTTTTACGTTTTCAAGGTATCTGACATTGGGTCTCCATACTATGTGTCATGATATTTTAAAGCTGATACAGTGCGTGTTTATCTTCTGTGTTATGTTCCATCTTCATTATTTTTTCTTCCACTCTCCCATTAAAATTTCTTATCGCTTTATTACCTTAACGTTTGCATTTGTTTGCTTCATAGCACGAGGTGTAAACGCTCACACAAATTACATAAACTCATTGGTCATGACGTGTTATCTATTTGTAATTTTTTTATTTGCAGTCCCAGTTCAAATGTCACCATCATTGCATCTTAGTCTCCTTAAACTGGCAACAAATAACTCGTTAAATTAAGTAAACGTTAACCGAAAAAAGCCTACGCTAGGGTTCGGGACACACCAGGTATCTAACATTTTTTTTATTTGCCTCAATACCAACAATTGCACTGTTTTAGGTATGGGATAGACGACGATTTTAAAATGAAACCAGACCCAAATAGTTTAGGTTGCAACTTTCGCACCAAAATAAAATTATGAAATTACAATTGGAATAAATGTATTAAAAACAGCTGGGGTCAAAACTTTAAAAATGCACATAATTGCACTAAGCAACTTACAAGGCCCCCGTTGCCCAAAAGAAACGTCTCATTTCCGAAAAAGAATTGCTATAGAAAGTCTGATAAACAAGATAATGTTTGGAGAAATATGTCAAACAAACAAACATGGTGTTGGTAGTTTATTACGTTGGGGATCCATGCACCATGCATGGCGGGTGCTAGAATAGAAAATTTGACTTCCACCAAGGGCACCATGGATCAATTTCTTGAATATTTAAGAAAAATATGACGGAATTAGGCCCAAACTTTTAAAATCAATTGCCCTTATTTATACTACTTTGACGACAATTAATACCGCTCAATGAATTTGTAAAATATACAAAATTTACAAAAATAATGCTTATTAAAACTTTACTACGACGTATGTGCATCGTTGCATTTACAAAGAATCGTTAAATGCAAAAGGTAAAGAAGAGAAAATGACCCACATTTTACACACACACACATACAAGAGCGTTTAATTTAAAGTTATACAAGTTCCCAGTAGGTGAACAGATATTCTTTACACACCGACGTTCTACAGTACAATGCCGAGCCTGAGACTGTGCTCTGTACGTAATTAGTGGGACGTGAATTTCACGAAAATCGTGTGGACCAAAATTTAATAAATATATGGGCATGCCTCCGTATATTTATTAAATTTGTTTGCAGAAAATTGTTATGAATTTTCGAGAAACATTCAATTCATCCTAATTTAATTCGGCAAATGCCAAAAATTATTTTAAAATGCCTGTTGATAACAAATTGAAATTTAAAATAGTTTTATTGAATTCGATTGGCTGTTTCAATTTTCAAAACTTCAATAAAAGTAGTTTGAGATCTTGGGAATTTATTTGATTTAAAAACTTGTCGACCAGGTGTGCAATCGTTGACATTAGGACGTCGTAATCGAACTTGATTGCAGACATAATTGGGACCCACGATTAAAAACTCGCAATAGTACTATTAAGCTTCGCAGGTGTTTCATCTACACTTAGCGCAAGTTTAACGTCGCACGTCGATGCGGATTTGCAACAACTTATTAAATTAACCTATGTCCAATCCGACGTAATAACAACGTAAATGATGACACGTAGATTTTTACGGTTCCTCCGTGCAAAATCCGCCTCACGATGGCGAAGTCATGCGCGATTTAACCGGCGAAAGACAAAGGTGCAGACGAAGCTCCGCGATTCCGTCACGTACACTACATGAGATCACCGCGTCCAACCCTATCAAACTTCACATGCGACGAGGGGAATTCGCGCGCGCAATTAATTGGTTCACGTGAACCCGAAACTTGCGGCAATTACCCCGAGCGAGATGTTTGGGCATATTTTAAGCAACAGTGTAGTCGACTTGCACACACACTGCGGCTACTAATGCTGATTAATGGGGTACTTTAACAGCTTTACACATAACCGTTTCATATTTTACAATGGAGATAACCGGGACGATCAGGTAGTCGCAATTTAAAGATGAATTGGAATAAAAATTCAATTTTGTTATTAGTTGATTTTCATCAAATGATGAAAATATAGGAAAAACGGATTTTCATCCTCTATATATTATTTCATTTGACTATTATCTTCGTAACCCTACATCCATTGATGAAATTTTGTCTCGACCCTTTCTTCACCCACATGTCCATTGGACACTTTCTTCCACCCAACCCAATCCAACCCAAAACAACCCAACACAACCCACATCAATCCAACCCAACCCAACACAAACAAGAGGAAGATAAATTAGAAGGAAGTTGTGGAAGACTCACAAGGGAGGGAGTTAATGACTAGAGGAGTAGGGGACCGTGGAAAAGGATAACCAGCCCATGAACGTAAAGGCTCAGACTATGCATCCAAATGAACATCAAGCGAGCTTACTTTAATTTTTATAGTTATTATTCCTTTTTATTTAATTTTAAATCAATAAACAACGTATCGGGCGCCGTAATAATTTAATTAAATTTTTTCCTTATCGTTGGTTAATTTAAAGTCTAATACAATGTAAACTATATTTGTATCAACATTCTGATGCAACAAATGATAAAATTTCTTATCTATTTTTGGCAAGTGTTTGTGTACAAAGTATGCCAATGGTGATTTATTAACATTGTGATCATAATCTATACGGTTGCACTCGATATTAGATAACGAAATGAATTTATTTTTACAAAAAATTCGTTTTTTTTCACGTAAATCGTAACTTTCATCAATGCGGAAGTAGTTCAAAGCGCTCTGTGTGTGGTTCGTGCATTTGGTAAAAGTCTATTGATAAAATGACTTTAAATACAATAAGCTTTTACCAACGGCAAACGTGTAAAAGTGTAGAAATAAACGGCCAGCATCTAAACCCACATCAGGCCGAACAAGTGAACAAGGTCCTGAAAACATTCATTAGTACAAGAACTGTCACCTGATAAAGGAGCAACCGTGTCGGCAAAGAGGCCCCACTAAATCTTGGCGAGTTTGTAGTGTTTGGACTGAAGCCGCCTGCCTAAAAGCCCGTTGAAGTCAAGGGGGATCGGGGGAGAGGTGGGCCCGCCGGGCGGGTGCTGCCGAAAAGGCTAACCGCAAGGCAGAGGGCCGACCTTTACAGGCGACTTGGATGTTAAACTGACCAGGCGGTCGCCTTGTTTTGATTAGAATCTGTAAACATGGTCCTCGGTTCTTCCAGTTTAAATTACCTGCTGTATTTTTGTCTGATTGATAGCCTTCTTGTCATTGCACATAAAGAGTCCGCTAAACGATATTTTTACTTTGTTATGGTGATTTTGGCTGTTGCGACACGACGTAAATTCGGTAATTTGGTGATTTTTTCTGTAGCGCAATAAAACTGACCGGTTTACACACACGTTTGAAATTGATTGTTTGCAATTGCTGTTAAGAGTTGCCAATTATATGAAAACTACTCTACGATATGTTATATCATAATGTTACGTAACGTTATATTAACCAATAACGTTTCATTTCACGGTATTTTAAACATACATTTAAATTAAAATTTGAAATACTGTAATTTTAATTAATTTACGTGAAATAATACAGCGCTGTAAATCCTCAGTGACAAAATCCAATTAAATAATTTTTAGTGTACATTAATATTTGATCATATTTTTTTATTTATAGATTTATATATATTTTTTAATTAGCTACATTTATTATAATTACTGATATTTCACAAGGTTTAGAAAATATTTACATAATGTTACGTTGTGTTATTTTATTATTTTTAACGTTACGTATTGGAAAAATTAAATAAAATTTTTAATTTATTTTATACATATTTTCGTGGATTTAGTACATTTATATGAAGGTTTTGAATAATTTCGTAACGTTAGATAACGTAAATTTTAAATAACGTTTCAAAATAACGTACCCATTTATAACGATATTCATCCCTGCTCAGCTCAGGAGTACCACGATTGGTTACGTTTTTTGAATTGGCTTGAAATTAAAATAGCATAACTGATTACTATGCAGTGTAGTTGGAGCTCCAACTTTTCCAAGGGATTTAGAGATTTTATATTAATGCAAAATTAATGCTCCATTTCGTTGAAGGAATCATGTCAAAGTAAATACATTAATGTCCTATTAATTCATTAAATTCAGCAGAATTTAAAATTGAAATTGTTAAGCCTTAAAGTGATTTTGATGACTGGGTGAGTTTTGATTTAATAAAGGTTGATTCATCAGAAAATGTTTGGGTTGGGTTGTAAGTTTTAATAAGTTTTTCTATGAATTTCAGTTGAATTTACATTACTTTGTGTCGTTTACCGTTGGAGTCGTACATAGTACGACAAATTTTCAAAATCACATACACCATGATCATTTATATTGAATTACAGCGTTACAATTGTTTTTTCTTTTATTCACTTAGTTTATGTGGCTTTTAATTTTAGTTGCCATTTTGAGGTTATACAGAATGATGCGCACCGTGCGAGGCAAATATCTCGACTGATTCAATTGTATTCCTTGATTCATTAATTATTTCACAATTGGTGTGATATAACTCCTGCTCACATCTTTTTATTAAATGTCGATGAGATTACACCATTGATTTTTGGATACCATTTTCTTAATTGTTATGCTTGAAATATATTTAAATAATATCGTTACTGTTTGAGAATCAGATTAGATATTTTCACTTTCCAATTTTTTAAACTAAGGTATAACTTTGAAGACTTCTCTTCGCTACATCACCAGTGGGATAAGACTAATCACAAAGAGATCTAAGTAATAAATGTGTTCTTTACTGTTTACACTCAATTTCCAAAAAATAATTAAAATTTTTAAACAGCATGAAGTTCAGTTCGCATTTAATTTCGCAACTCAATAAAAACCTCTTAGGGAACGTCAGCAATAAAATTGAAGTAGATCAGAAATCTAGAATATATGAAATAAATTGGTTTTAGCAAATTTTAGAATCAGAAGGCCTGAAAAGTCAAACGTGGCACAACTTTTATAAAAAAAAAATAAGCCACGCATTACCAGCAGATAATCTTAAATTAATTAAAGATGTGTAAAATTTATATGGAATTAAAACGTTATGAAGGTATTTTCATACAAAGAAACAAAAATAATTTAACGAATTCTGACAATGGGCCTAAACCACAATCCTGGGGGGGTTTATTTGAAGTCATTCGCAAATTTGCTACTGCGTATATTTGCGATTGCCAGAATTCGCATACGAATCAAAAAGTTGCCATGAGGGTCTTATTTGACAGCGTTCGAATTTTGAGATGCACGGATTTCTAGATTGCGAAGGATCTATGTGGCAACATAGCTAATTTTGACAGGTACTTCAGTCAAAATATTTGCTTGGTCAGTTATGTCATCGCAAATTCCAAAACGTTGCGCGAATGCAAGTTCCGAACAAAAGGAACTTATTGCGGAATTTGTAAAAAGACATCCTAAATTAATAAGTGGCAAATTTAGCAATAGTTTTAGTTTTAAGGTACGCGAAAGGTACGTATTAATATCTATTTCTACATGGAATAATTAAAGTTTAATTTTATTATTTTAAGACTTGGCAAGATCTTCAAAGCCGGACGAAAAAAAAATGGCGCACAAATAAAAAAACTTCGTTTAAAGACAGGCGGTGGTAGCAAAGATGAAGTACCGTCATTTAAGCCAGAGGAGTCAGCACTGAAGGACATGATGTTGAAGAAACCCATATTGTAAGTACTCCTACAATTAATTAGATTATTTTGTTCATCAAGTTTTTGTAACAAATTGTTCATATGTACCTTAGTATATACTATTAATGTAAGTATTAATTTATAAAATTTGTTTCAAGTGTGATTTTTTTCAGAGTTTCTCCTTTGAAGAAATTGGACTCCCGGATGAGCAACATAAGGGTATGTTTTCATGAGACTTTCATGATTTTCAATCTTAATTGATGCATATACCTCAATTTCTTTGTACTTTTTCTGGTTTTGGTTTATAATATGCACCTATTTCTTTGCAGAAAATGAGATGCTTATATCAAATAAATCTGGGACCAGTGAAAATCTTCCTGAACAATCAACCCGGAACAATGAAGGTAATAATGAATTTACGCACCCACAAGGGTTTCATTTCATATTTTTGGTAGGCATAACAAAAAAACGTAAATCTTCGTCTAGAATTTTACAAGAGACGGCGTCACATGCAAATTACCTTGGTAGTATCCAAAGGGACTACTTCAACGAAAAAAAAGAATTCAATAGAAAAGTTCTTTCGTTAAAAATGAGAAAAGTAGAAGCCATAGAGAAATATGCAGCTGCTCAAGAACGAACAGCAACAGATCTTGAAGCAGTAGCTGCTGCTCTTCTTCAAATATAAAATAATTTAAATTAGTGTAATTGTTAAAAACTAATTTTTCATTAATTTTAGTTTTTGAATACAATTGATTTATTTATATTATAATTGAATATAATATAATTAATTAGTAACAGTACATAAATAAGCATACAACATTTTGAAATTTATAAATGTATTAATCTCTTCTTGTAAGTTAGTATTACTCATTAGTTATTAGTGAATAAAATAATTGTGTACAATGTTATCTCTCTTTCGCCGTCCTTCTCCAAGCAGTGGATTTACTCGATTTACATTTCGATTAGCAACAGCTTGATCTTGTACTACATTATGATCATAAACCTCTTCGACATAAACCTCATTCTCATCGAATTCAACGTTATTTATGACACACATGTTGTGTAATACACAACAAGCGTTAATAATTTGGGAAGCAAGCTGGGGACCGTAATGAAGAGTTCTTTCTTTGCAAAGGCATCTAAATCTGCCTTTTAGTACTCCATTACATCGTTCAATTGTTGCCCTGCATCTTTTGTGGCATTTGTTGAATGTTTCTTCTGGACTTTCTTCCTCGGGATTTCCAAATGGAATAAGAAGCCAAGATCTTAGTGGGTATCCAGAGTCTCCTAGAATTATTACCATTCATTCAACTATTTATAGCAATTAACACTCTAGTAGTAGCAATTTTTTTTATAATTGCCTCCTTCCAATTTATTATTAGCAATGTATAAAATATAAAAGCGGTCCTACCAATAGAATATTTTAAGTTGCACACATCTTCTTACCTAATAAATGGTATCCTTTTTGACCTCGATTATGTAATGTTTCGAAAAATTCTGAAATGTTACTATTGCTCCAAATAAATTTGTCATTGGTACTTCCCGGATACTTTGCATTTACATGTAAAATTTTCAAATCAGGGTCGCACACCTAGATAAAAATAAGATTAGTCTTAATTCCATGAAAAATAGATATGAAATATTTAGAAAAGGAAGCAGTAGAAGTAAACTCTACTTACAACTTGCACGTTTATGGAATGGTAGCCCTTTCTGTTCACATAAACATGTTCCGGATAATCTGGATCATGAGTATTAGGTGGATGGATTGCCACATGTACAATCAATGCACCCAACAACTCCTGTAATTCTAAATTTTGTGAAGTATCTAAAGTAATAAGGATTTCTTTATTAAACAAATAATAAAACAACATTTACTTACTGTTTTCGAATCTGATTTAATTCTTCAGTTGTACTTGGAAATTTAATATATTTATTTAAAATTCGAGGCTGATTTAGGGCTTCAATTACCTCGTGAAGGGCTTTGCTGACACTATAGGTACTCAGACCTATGGCAAAGCTATTGCCAATTTCATTTTGGTAGCTTCCGCTTCCCAAAAGATTTAGAGTCGACAATATCTAATTAAATTTTAAACAATATGAAAAAACGTCTTCTGGTAAAAACTCAATTTTCTGCTAATTCAACAGCAGCAACAACTTGCAATTGCACTAAATTGTTCAAATTCATACTTTTCCTTAGATGAATGGCAATCGAATTGAAATTACGACTGACGTTTACCCAATCGCAAATAATCGCAGGAGTCATGATTGAAAGTACAAGATCCCAGAAATTAACAGCAGGAAAGACAAAGTGGTGAAAATATTATGCTATGAGGCAGGGACTGATAGGAAAGAGGGAACTGTCACGGAAAAGAAGATTAACGTCTATACAATCTACAGGGTGATACTAACATTTGGATGTGAGAAATAAGTTGGTGGGGACACCTACAACGTATGAGAAAGGAAATAAAATGTAGATGAAGAGGAGGAAAGGTACACCAAAAAAAAAGACGTGAGGAACATGAAGACTGAGTTGCTGATGAAGAAAAGAAGTACGTGGAGGAATGCAAAAATAGAAGTACAGAAGATAGAAGATAGAATACGGAATGGGTCAAATTTGTATACCAAT
Organism: Geotrupes spiniger; assembly: GCA_959613385.1. Taxonomy (NCBI): domain Eukaryota; kingdom Metazoa; phylum Arthropoda; class Insecta; order Coleoptera; family Geotrupidae; genus Geotrupes; species Geotrupes spiniger. The sequence continues at coordinate 15,045,301 of OY390737.1, forward strand.
GAAGGTATGCGTAATTCCACACACCATAAATGCTAATTTGTAGCAATTATACCTTAAAACATTTTGGATTATTTCAAAAATCTTGAGAATAAATTTTAAAAGGAATTCATTTCAAGATTGCTCCAATACAACTGTGTATAATTTATATTTATTGCACATTAAAGTGTTTCATTATTAAAATATAAATAATAATGGATCAGTTAGTAAATATTGCGATGGAAAAAAAAATATAGCATATAACGTCCTAATTCCGTCCTGGCTTAAAGTAGACCAGTTTGTCGATGAAGTGATAATTACATTTTTCTACGTAATCACAATATTGTTGTTACAAATGAAGTTCTAATTTGCATTGTTATACGTTCGTCATTGGGAAATTTTTGTATTACGCAAATATTTTTTTCCAGTTTTGGGGAAAAACGATAATTAAATTTTTCTACGTAATTTCAATATTTCTGTTACAACTCAAAGTACTAATTTGTATTGTTATGCATTCGTCATTGGGAAAGTTTGTATCATGTAAATATTTTTTTCAGTTTTAGTAAATAAACCATAGATAATTTGATGTCAAATAATTCAATGAATTTCATGTGGTCATCTAAATATTAAATAAAGTTCGTTTTGATTTATTTCGAAATGAAAACGAACAAAGTCTATATCTGCAATCTCACCGTGGAGTCAAATATACGAGAGGGTCTAGAACGAAATTAAAAAATACATAAAGCAAATTACGGTATTGGTTAATGTTTGAAATTTAGTAAACCAATTAGAGTTTACGATATTATTTCGAGCTTATTCACAAAGAACCCTTATCTCAATCTTGGCAGGTATAATATGCTTTATTCTGACAAGGTATTTTTCTAAAGGCGTTAAATTAATAGTGTAGTGACTGAAAGAATGGCTACCTTGTTAATATATGAACCCACGCAACGGATGAAAACTTGACCTCCCCGGCGTGGGTTCTGCTTGCGAATCATGTGAATTTATTAAATCGCTATTTAAATACGAACTTAAACAATAACGTTCATGATAACCGCGCCGTCGATAAAGCATCTTCCTCTATTGTGTAACAACGAGGATGTTCGTCGTTTACTTTTTACTTTAAATACATTTGCAAGTTCATGGACACATAATGTCTTTTGTCCGCATTATATAAATTAATTCGACCGGCATATTACGAAAAAAGCCCCGTTCGTTACGTTCGTTTGTTCTTCGTTATTAAATATCTATTACACGTTAACTCACACAACTTGGTAATAATGCGTATTTATAGCTTGACAAAATGAAAAATTCCTTTCATAACGCGCTGCGCCAAGTGGAAATTTATTATCTGCGCGGGAATCGTTAAATAAAATTTAATTATTTAATACTAGTTTCACATTCTGTTTGTAATATTGTCTGCACCGGAGCGTTTAACCAATTATACCGTGCAGCACTTACAAATATGTTTTTATAAAATCTTTTTCAACGCTTTTATTTCTCCCGGTTTGCACCGACTGAGAATCTCGGAAACAATCGCATATACAAACTATGATAAATGACGATTGTATGTTAACTTGGTTTTGTATACTTGTTACTTTGACGTACGTTTTATGATATACATCCCGTGAATAAAATCGAAAGTGTACTTACATACATGATTTATATGTTGACTTGCCAAATTAATTTACATTTTTTTTTCTAAACCTCGTAAATCATTCAGATTTAATTGCTTCATGTCATTATATTTTAAACACTTTTAACATTTTTATGTTCGTTCAAAACAAAACAAAACACTATTTATTTTAAAACAAACGCCCGCCCCCTTTCGTTTCTGAATCGTAATTACTTACACAACGATCTATATTAAGTGTGAAATATCGTCACCACAGCAAACATCTTGTCACAAAATGCACTTGTGTTTACTTGACATATTCATTTTTACATTTTTTCTTGAAACGTCGTAAATCACTCAGACTTAATTTCCCCGTTTTATTGTATTTTAAACGCTCATGTGTTGTTTGAAACCGAATTTTACAGCAAACCACTAAATCACCTAGTTTTTGTGTATGAATCGCGTACTCGTATTAAAATTGATGCAAAAAGATCGGGCTGCCAAAGTACGTACTCCCTCTTCCACAGCTAGTTCATCGCCCTAGCAAAGGACATGCTTTTATTTTTACGACTTTATAAAGTGTGACTTAGATCACTGCATAACATTAATTGTTAATTTTTACATCTTCCACGAAATGTCGTAAATCACTCGGACATGATAGCTTTAATTTTGAAACTGAAAAGAGTTAGGTTGGACTCTATTGTGGTGGGCTCGTTTACGAGCCTTGTTTCATACTGAAAGAATTGTCTCGTTTTCATTTGAATCTAAATCAGAAGCAGTTCATCTGAATTAGTATGACTTTGAGCCTATTGGATTTTCAATTCACTGCTACATCGAGTTTAAACAACGATGTTGATTGGTTAAGTTTTAGCATTATTTTATAATAGGATTGAATCTAATCAAGTTGCAATGCAGTTCGTTTTAGGAAAAGAGGAAAGCCAACCATCTATAACTCTTAAATAAACTCATATCGCATATCGCATCGTATGGGAATCATGAGTCCCAATCATGAAGCTGATCATGTTATTAAAAAAAACCTGCTAACAAAAGAAAACATCGAAGATATCTATAACATTGAAGACAATAGCATGCAATCTTCATTTATTTTATCGATGGTAAAATCATGCACAAAATGATGCTATGAACATTAATTAAACGAGCCTGCAAAAATAAAGGAGTTGAATCGTGGGGTGATATTGTTACGCTCTTGTTTCAGCTTGTCACAATGAAAACGAATAACTCGGTAGCTAAAACTTATGTGAGATTCTAATCGTCAAAAAATAATAGTTTGAGAGGAGTTTAATAATTTGAAAGTGATCATAGGTCGCAGGTCACAACTAGGGACCAGGAACTAACGAGGAAAGTTCCTGAACTTGAAACCAAGTTCAGTAAATTCAAGCATTGAGACTTGGCTGAGTAATTGTATATGGAAAAAACTAGGAAATCTTCTTAACCATAAATTTTTCATAATGTACACTTTAGCAACATTTCCTCTCTCCTTTGCCTAGCAAACACCTAAGCATTTTCTTCTTTCTACATTCTCCTCATCAGTTTTTCCGTTGCTCAAGTGACAAGGCATTGAGTAAATTATGTCGTGCTCATAGTATTTTAGCCATCGGTTCTTATTTTTATTTTCACTAATTCCCTAAGCACCACATTTTATCATGCACTATGACTCTATGACTGAAGAAGTATTTTGATATGATATTTATTTACATTGGATTTCTTCACTGACGTTCAAATAACATTTTTGTTTAAGATGATTTCTCATCTTTTGTATTTTATTATGACACAAATTATAGGTACCTAACGTTGTGATTCAGCCAGATATCTTTCTTTTGGTATTAGACGTTCAAAAAGATTTTTAGGTGTTGTATTCCTTCTAATATATGGACTACGTGGGAGCTTTCCAAGTAGAGTTTTAGAAATTTAAATCAAACCAATTCAAGGCTTGGAAGAATTCTTCAAAGTCTCAAAACAGCTGAGTTGTTTTTGAAAATCTCTCTCCAGGTTGTATACGAATTTGGCGAAGTCATGGCATCAAACATTGATGACATGTCATTCGCGACTTGTTGCGACTTCGAGATAGCATCCCAAGCTCTGGTATATATCAAATATTTGGAAATGTATTTTTCAATGGATTTCAAAATATGTGGCACACTGTGAATATTTGTAAATAGCGCAAAATATTAATTGCACGGAAATAACATCTCTTTTAATGAGTTCATGGACCTCACAGCCGACCTTTTATGATCAAGATGCTTCATTCCTGTGTAAAGGAGCTGCAAGTCCTTAAAAGGTGTTGAAGCAAATTTCAACATTGTTTAATCCTCAAAATAGTAAATCGCCAAACAAATCGAGCAGAGTTGTACAAATTCTTCCTCGTACCTCGTGACATATTTCCTTATATTTCCATCAGAGTTGAATATATTTTACAATCTTCCATTGTAAATTTACCAAATGGATTTGGAAAATTAAAAAAAAAAACAACAATAAAAAGTCTACTAGGGGGTCTTATTCAGACTTACTGTCCATCCTGAAAGGCTAACACAGCTATTGTGCTCCTGGAAGAAAGTATGATAGAGATGCTTGCAGCATAACCAACTAGAATGTACAAGGGATAGGGATAATCGCAGAGACTATATGAAACGACTACACACCTTTTGGATACAATTACATTCCGAAGACTAACATGACACTCCTCAACACCTACATGATCAAGTGGCGGCATTTATGGAGAAAGGTTTCAGACTTATCTCCAAAATGGAGACACACACAGAAACGAATGCTTAGCATTTCATTCACACAACCAACAACAATGGCTCAAATTATAAAAATCAAAATCACCAGACAGTGATCTGTTGACTATAGATTGTAACTATAATTGGATGAAATAAATAAAATAACAACTTGGTGAAAAAAAGCATCACATGTAGAAATGTTGATGTGTTACATAGGGTAACCCATTTCACAAAGTCAGGGCCATAGTCAAATACACAACACTCCTTATTGAAGAGAAGCAGTCGACCAAAAAGAATTTTGAGCAAGGAAGTGATCAGAGTTAAGATATCAAAGTAAATAGAAAAAATGCAAGTCAATAACACAATAAGGCAAGGCCCAAAAATATATATATTTCAGAAAAAATGGACCTATACAGGAAACTGATTACATTCGCCAAAATCATTATTACACCAGTGAGAAATAATACAGGATGGTGCAATTGTACTAGAAATATCAGTAGTTCACGTAGAAATGCATGCTTTTCTTGAGAAAACATTGACATGGTAGTAGTAGACCACATCGAAAAGTCAATGGTTGTCATTGATATGTCTTGCCCTACTGAACTTAATGTGAACAAGAAGGGGGGAAGGGTGAAGAGAGAGAGAAGGAATGTAGCCAAGGCTACTTGGGGTAGATACAATATTTAAAAGTCGTTATCCTTAGATCGGTGCATATTTTGAGGTCTTACGAGACTTGCCATCCAAGACCTTATGGCGAGTATTTTTCCACATCGAACAAGACAACAAGTAGAGCCAGGTAACAGTGAACTGTTTTAATTTGTTAGTGTGCATAATATCAAATAATGATACTTAGATACTATGCACATGATATCGTGGATCGTTAGAATTACGCAGGTGCGTTGGGTGTAGGGCTGGAGATTGCTGAGGGCTATCGAATATTATCAATACTACCTATCCAGCCTTTTTCCACAGTGAAAGAGTTAAGAAAATAAAAAAATAATAAACATGGAATAAAACTGGAAACATCTATGTAAGAAAAGTATAAAAAAGTATAAAAGTTGAGAAATAGAAATACTGCCCAACATCCATATAAACAAACTACATCGAAAAAACTACACATAATAATAAATTGCAATTCAGAATATAATTCTATTAAAATCACAGCTTCCTCCACTGATTTAGCTTTACTGACCAGGATAGCCATCGAAGATAAAATTATTAGTAACAAATCGATTGAAGATATAGAAACAATAGGCATATTAAAATTAATAATAACACAGTTCCATTAACAAACAACCCACTACATGCTTCGTTCAAAACCATTAGTATGAAGAAGAACAATATAATAATCAGAAACGTAACACGTTATTGTTGGAGATTCCTGTAATATTTGATATTGAAGATTCTATATTCGCTTTTTAACATGACAGAAGAATTTTAACTTATTTGTCCATAAATATGTACTGTTCGGTTTACGTTAAGGTTCATTTTGGGGCCCACAAGCGTTTAAAAAATTCGCAATTATAAATTGGATCAGATATTGGTTGAACCCGATCCAATACACCTATAGCATTTGGTTCGTGCTTGATATTAGTTCTTCCTTCTTCATCACCACTTTATATTTCGAGCATTTTCTTCCTGCTTCACATTGGTTCCTTTTTACCCCTCGTCTTAAATTTTACACCTAGACCTAGTTCATGGAGAATGAGGAGTAATAAATTAAACCAATTAAACGTAATTTTCTTCTTCCTTTTAATTAATTCTTCATTGTTGATCGTTATAAATTTTACTCCTGTAGCATTTTGTCCTTTCTTGGCATTTATCCTTCCCCGTCCATCGACATAAGTTGTATACCTAGAGCGTTTCGATCTTCCTTGTCCATCGTCATAAATGTTGCATCTAGGGCTAGTTCACTCAAGAAAAAAACAATGCAGCTATTTGAGTTTTTTTATTTCTAATGTAACTTAAAAAAGTGTTGTATTTGATTTGACAATATTGGGTTTGCTTTGCAGGCGTTTTTTTAAGGGACAAACAAAGTCAACAAGACAACAAGAAAATCATTCAATTGCCTTAGGTTCCATTGGATTAGGTTTGGATATGTTCCACGGTAACCTACCAACGGTATGCAAATAAGTACTACCAAAAATTAAACATGGTTCATAAAGAAATTAATCCACCCAAAAATTAAACCAAATGAATTGGATTGGATTTTTTAGTATTGGGTTGGAAACACGAAATGTAGTTGTTAAAAGATTCTTGTTGTTGGGTTGGGAATTTTTGGTTGTCCAACGAGACAATAAATACGTGGGAGTGACGAAAGATAAATGCGAAGACGTATTGTTGGATTGGGTGTAAAGTTTGTTATAGACCCAACATCAACAGCGCCATTTACAAAAGTATCCCAAAAAGAATTTATCGCAACCCAAGCCATCGTCCGAAAATGTTTGGCGTTGTTTGGACAGTGAAGTCATGAACCGGTTAAGAGAAATCACATGTAAAAGCAAAATTTGTTGAAAGCAACGTAGTAATGAAAGAAATTAAAAAATCAAAAAATTCAAGAAGACAAAGAATGAAGTCTAAAACCCTAAAGAATTACGAGAAAAGTATTTTATTGTTGTTTATTGTTTTATTGTGTTACAAACTTAGGCAATATCGACCCAATGCAACATTGTTGAAATGTGAACTTGTAGAAAAGAGATACGCCAATTGGCGTTGGACAATAATTAAGAACAAACTTTTTTTAGACTTGCTTGATGGCTTACTAGTAAAATTTTGTTTTCTGCCTTAAATTATATTTGATTAAATTTGATTCATTTGAACTAATAGTAAAATTTCATTGGCCCAGTGGCGCCTTAAAAGCAGCAAAGAATTTTCCCCCTCTCCTTTTTGAACCTCTTGTTAATTTAATTGTAAAATATTCTTTTATGTTAGTAACCTTGAATAATTTCTCTGAGCTTGTTTCCAGTTTGTTCCTGTTAGACATTTCATCTCTTTCGATTAATTTAATGGATTCGTTTTATTTCCAGTTAATTTGATTCTTTTCATGTATTTCATGTCCGTCTGCACTAATTTTATTGGTTTGCCTTAATATTGAATTTGGTGGGCGCGGTTATGCCTATTTTTTGAAGAATCGTCTATTCCATCCATCCTAACGTAGCGTTTAATTCACGCGGGAACGAAACCTCGCGTCGTCGCGTCCGGTGCTTCGAAATTTCCCGACGCAACAGGTGCATAAATATTAACACGTGTACCTTGCGAATTCCTTAATTTGATTTATGTCGTAATTAAGATGATTAATTTGGCGTATCGCATGATTCTGTGCCGCCGCGGCAAATGCACGTTGCGTACCCCAACCGTCAAATCAAACGCGCACACACACACACACAGAAACATGCGAGCGCGCATAATGCATAAAGAGAGGAGAGATCATTTACTATGACTAACCATAAATAATAAAGTTCTTTCACACAGATCACATCTCCAACACCCGCTATGTAACACGAGAGTACTGCACGGTCTTAGCCAATGGCATCGGACTTCATCCACGGCTTAGCAATATATATATATATATGAAGTCTGGAATATCGCTCTTTCATGTTACACACATCAATGTTCCGCTTTCGTCCGCGGCCGACGGTGAGGGACGGACGCTTCTAGTGTAATGCACAAGAACTGCAGGATACTACGGGTTGGCCGTGGCGAGCGATGCCTGCTGCGCTAGGGATATTATTAATATTCTGACGAGTCACCGAGCTATTCAAGAGGTCGCTGTAATACATATAGAATTCAGACTCTCTGGTATTTCTTTCCCTATTTACCTTCATTTTATCGTGGCGACGAAGCTATCACTACAAACTGACGGGGTCGTCTCAACCGAACACGTTTTTATTCAAATTTTACATATAAACAAAATAATGAATTATCCCAAAATAAAGTTACGTCGCAAGCCACGTCTCCTAATTTAGATCATTTGCTTTGAAAATGTCGCTCTAATCAATTAAAATCGAATAAATTACTTACTAAACGATTACGTGCTTGATACGGTGAGAAGTGAATAGATGCGGTAAAATAATAATGAAAATGTTGCGGATTCCTGAAATAGCGAGCATTGCAGTCACGCTTAGCACCTGTCGAGTTATCGTTTAAATCACATTACGCGATATTTTTGTAACAAGAACAAATCGTTGTTTTCAAACATAAAGTTTTATATGGTGTGATAATACAGCATGGGACATAAATAAAGTGTACGTTCGAGGGGCAATAAAACGGTTTTATGATTTAATTTTTCAAAACTGATCGTGCGCTTCTGAGCGCGAGATTGCAATCATGATGCAAATGATGTACGTTCACACGATCAATTATTGCGAATATTTTCTCAGGGTTCGTTTTAGAAACGTTTCTATCCCAACAACCCAAATCAATCAAGTTCCCATCCCTATGTCTATTTCTTCCATTCAAATCTACCAACCCAGCAAAATAATGTACACTGACTAAATTATTGGCATTTATTTCGTTAATAAAAAAACATTAATAAAAATTTGTCTCTTTTGGTCAAAATTAAGAACTTTCAAAGAATTTAAACTATTGGCAGCTGGCAGACATCACACCACACATTTCACTAATATGTTTTAGGTCATGATGTTTTAAACATTTTACATAAAGAGACGTGTGGTCTGAATGCTCACAAACCACAAACTGATCGTTACTGGCATTAAAGACTACAGCATTGAATATATTTTCCGCTGAATTTCAATGTCAAAAATGCAAATTTTAATTGCAATTTACATTTCCAAAGAATAATTATGCTGATTCAAGATATGCATTATCTTTGAAACAATTTGATTATATATATATTGATTATATATGGGAAATACCCGTTATTGATTTTTTTATAAATTTTACGTAATTTTACAATTAAGTCACCTAAAACCATAATCAAACTTGTTTAATGTATAAATATTTTATGGAACTGCATGGTTTATGATTGTCTTACATCGTTTTAAATGCATTTTTATATACATGACCTTAAAGTAACCATGATGTTTTCATTATTGGTGATAATTTATGATTTTCATAATAATGAATAATTTAAAGTAATGAAAAGTTAGATAAAGAAATAAATGAGAAATTTTTTTAACATGATGAAGGACTGCTTTTTTGGAAAGCAGGAAATACAAAAGCAGATACAAACGGACATAGTGCAAAAAGAAATAAAGACATACATTTTCTCTAGTCTATTCTATCTCTTCATCCAAAGAAATTTATATCAACTGCAAAATGCACTTCCTCATCTTCGAAGTCGATATTCGATGTAGATAAAGGTCACAGTGCATAAGAGGGTTGGGTTGGTACATTAAAATTGAATCAAGGCCAAAACATTGAAACTTTAGCATAAAGTCCAATCCTAGACGTTTCATATCTGAAAGGGTTCTGTGGGTTGAGTACCGATTCAAATTTACAATTTTCTAAAATAAAATGTATTTTGGGTGTAGGCCAGTTCTTCAAATATGTTAAGATGTTTTCATAAAAAATACTTATAACCCAATCCATACATCCACCAAATTCACTTTCCTAGGAAATTTTATGAGAAAAATAACAAGCCCTTACCATAGGAATTGTAGCCTAACAGGTTTACTTATGTATGGTTAGCATCGAAAATAAAACTTTAGATATTTAGAACCCTAAATTTAAGTTAGTTCTACAAAATTCTAATAGATAGCATTTCGAGCCCAAAACTTTGGATTCGGTTGCTTCCACATCATGCAAAACTTGGCATTAGGTTGGGTTCATCGCTCGTCAATCGAGTCCAAAACTCGATCGAACTGACTTCGATTTATAAACAATTTTGCGTTGGGTTGGTTTTCCAAAATCAAAATCCTAAAGAGTTAGACTTAATAAACTTTTGCATTGAGTTCATTCATCAGAATGTCGAGACAAAATCTTCTTCCAAATTGCAAGTGTTCCAAAAATCAAAATATTGAAAATCTTAATTGCAAAACTTCGCATTGGGTTGAGGGAGTTAATAAAAATCCTGTAGATCCTAAAACCTAAACCGAGCTCCGTTGGAATAAAATGTAATGCGTGGAAATGGTTTAGGTTGATTCGATTTCCCAAAATCGAAATCTTCCTGTCAGGCGTAAAAATTAACAACTGAATCGAATGCATAAAAAGAAAATTAGTTCTTCTTGAATTTTCGTTGATTATTGACTGTTATATGACACCCAACTCAAACCCAAGCCTCCCCAATTTATGAAGCACCTGTTTAGAACTCAAACTTACGATAAAAAAACGAAGCTATTTTTAAATTAATATCTTAACCGCGAGTGGCGGTTTGCTCCTGTCACATTTTTCATTTTTCATCTCGAAAACGGTACGAGTTATCGAAATATTTTTGTTATTATTATTATTATATAATATTATTAATTAATTTATTATTATTATATATTATTATTTATAGTTGAAGACATTGAATGAATGAATGAACATTTTAAGAGATTTGTTTCTATTTGGAGCTGTGGGTCCCGCGTGTAATCGTTGGCAACTGCATACAAGTTGAAAACTTTAATTAAATTCCACCCAACTCAATCTAACCCAACCCACCTCAACTCAAATATTATTAGTATTAAAACCGAGTGTAGAAGTGCACGGGGACTTTTATAAGTTTCTACATATTTAACTAATTTTGCTATGTTATCAAATTTTGTTACATATATATACTTTTGTCCATGTTTGGTTGCTGCCTCGATTAGCATATTCAATGCTGGTCCCTTCTCCATGTAGATTATTGATTGAATCGTCGTTTTTCATACAGTATCTCGCAGTTGTTATGATTACATCATTTGGCTTCCCCAATTAGAAAAAATAGACATTAGAAAAACTAGATTTGGAAACCAACTATTCTAGAAAGCCTTAAACGTCTGCACCGCTAAGAAGACAAAACAACTGTGAAACATGGGCAAATAGCGGTAAAGAGAATATTAAGCTATTTTATGGAGGTTCTAATTAGAGTTTTGCATTAATTAATAACCAAACAGGTCAAATAATACGACCGAATTTAGTCACTCCACTATAAATATATCGAGCTATGAAAGCAATGACTCCAAAAGAAACAAGGGAAGGTCAAAATAATGAAGGAATTGACACAAAAAAGGATATTGCTACTACGTTGTAGCTCTTGTTACAAAAGACCATCCTCAGACTTGCATTATTTAACTTAAACAAAGTGCTGGAAAACAAACATATTGTCTGAAATCTAAAATTATGGTGTATGGTGACGGGTAACAATAATTATAGTGAACACTTATAGTGGGGAAGCAAGAAAGGCACAGAAATGATTGACGACGAGTCTGTGGAGTAAAAGAGAATGTACGTTTGAAAAAAAGATGATGGTAGGGAAGACATGTGAATAGCATATTGATGTATGGAACGTAAAAGAGGAGAAGAAGTTGAAAAGAATTTAGATCAACATCCGAGTTATATACTCTCCAAGAGACTGGGAGAGTGTGGAGGGCGGTGGAGTCAGGGAGAAGTTTAAATACGAATTGATAGCAAATGGGTGGGTAGAGACGAGGGTGGTAAAAATGGTGCTGGGAGAGTTAAAGACAAGGCTAAGCGAAGCGAATTATCGAGATAGTTCGAGAATATATTTATTGCGTTTTAATTTTGAAATGTGGTCGAGGAACTATAACAATCTAATTGGGTTGAGTTGGTTAACTCAACGGATCCCTGCAAATTAGTACTGAGTGTAGAAAAATTGCAAAGAGAAAGGTTAAAGGTGTCTACATATTTAAGTAATAACTTTTATCAAAGTTTGTTGCGCTTACTTTTTTGCATGTTTGGTTGCTACCCGGATCACAATCACTTTGAAGTTGAGGTTGGGATAGGTTGGGTAGCCTAACGGAACCCTGCATATTAATATCGAGTGCAGTAAAATTGCAATGGAAACTTTTGGAATTTTTATATATTTAAGTAATTTTGCAAGTTTATAATATTTCGTTAAACACACTTTTGTGAATGTTTGGTTGCTGCCCGGGTTAGTGTAGTAGATCATTGAATGGTCGCTTTCCATACAGTGTCTTCAATGTTGTTATAATTATATTAATTGGCTCCCTCGCTATCTGTAAATTATCGTGTACCGGATGTACAACATTTACAATTAGTTCGATTTCAGTAATCAATGCACACATACCTCCCTTGAGGGACCTTGACTGTCCTAATTACCGGTAGCTCAACGTCGGGTGTCGACTGATCTAGGTACAATAACACTTTTGCAATATATGGGTACTGTTTTCCAAGTTGCATATGAGACAATTTTTTGAAATTAAAATTTTTGAATTTATAATATGATATGAATTGAATCTAATCAGTATATATAGATATTTTTAATATTGAGCTTTTGGCGCCTTTGTGCATCCGCGATGCCATTTGCGGATGCAATCAATCCAACCATATGCCATTGAATCCTATTCGATTGGATTAGGTTGGATTAGGATTCAACGCTACATGGTTGGGTTGGGTTGGGTTAGTCTATGTATGAATTGGCCGGGTTGGGAATAATTTTTCGATTTTTTTGTATATTTACATACATTTAAATTTAACATTTTTCAAATTTTTTAACACAGAACGATATTCATTAAGTTTTTTTTTTAATGTTGGCAATTTCAACATTTTTAACGATTTTTACGCTTTATAATGTTGTTAATAATTTTTCACAGTGTTATCTCCGGGATTTTCCATTTTGAACTATTTTATCGTTTTAGGATTTTTTATTGCCACAAGGATTTGAACGCGAATTTAGAATTTTCAAGTTTTTATAAAACTTGGCAACAATTTTAAAAATTTACCATTTTTTAGCATTGCAGATAATTTTTCAATTTTCAATCGTACGTACTTACAATTTTTTAATTTGTACAATTTTTTAAATTGTATTCCTCAACCCCTTAGCGACAAAAAAGATTTTTCCTTTTATTTATACAGTACCACACTCCCCAAGCGTACCCGATCAAAACCAACCCAACAACCAAAATCTTGCAAACATTTCCTCTTGTTTTTTTTTTCATTCTCACCCTCTAGGCACTACGACAGATTCAAAAACATGACATCATGACATCGATATTTAATCCCCAACCCAACCGTGTACATTTGAATCATATTGGGTTAGGTTGGGTTGAATTAGCATTCAATGGTACATGGTTGGGTTGGCTTGGATTAGTTTTTATACGAATGGATCGGGTTGGGTATATTTTTTTACATCGATTAATCGATATTCAATATTTTCTTTTTTAATTTTGGCAATTTCAACAACTGGTGATTTTTACATTTTGCCAAACATATACTAATTTGTACACTTCACAATATTATCATCTTCGGGATTTTCTATTTTGAATTACTTTAGCGTTTTATGAATTTCAGAATTTTTCAACATTTTCTGTTATCATAGAACTTCGCACAATTTTAAAATCTTCGCAGTTTTTAGTATCGTTAAAGATGCATCAAGTCATGTAAGCATGAGTGACAAAGACACTGCAATTACGTCTAGATGGCGCTATTACTGACACATATGACTTGATGTACCTCCAGCGGATATGTGGTGCTCTGACGAGCTCAGAGAGAGAGCAAAAAAATATTTTTGATTATAAGATATTATTTGGTTTTGGTTGATGTTGAATATGTTTTACAATTTTTTGGGAATTTTCGTAGATTGTATTTTTTTATTTGATTTCTGCAATGTTTAATGTGTTTTTATCGACCGCGACAGTTTCTTGCAAATGTATGTAAGTATTAGTGCTACTGCAGATTTTTTTTACTTTTATAACTTTACTTCAGATATTGTTATTACAACCAAGATTAAATTGGCATTGGTGGAAATAATCTTTGTTTTTCATAAAGTGACTTTACTGGTAAGATAATACTCACTGGTATGCTTACAATGATAATAATAACTGCGTCATATTACAAACTACTTTGGTGCTGTTAAAACTATTTGAAATGTCCCTGGTTAGCAACGCGAAGTCGGGTCATCTTCAATCCAAACCAAATTCATAAAATCTACGTCCGTGGAAAAGTCCACCTATGCGGGCACGCACCGCTCGTTACGTTTAATTGATATTATCTCCAGTTTAGCAAACATAAACGTAAACCGACTAAAAATTTTATTATTTCGCCGTAACCTGTTATGGAATTTGTTGCCGCTATTTCTGAAACATTGTGTATTTATATGGAAGAAGTTTACACGTCATAGCACCGCTGCACGGCTCGCAAGTGACTAGATCGGGTTACTCACAACTTGATTGAATAGCTTCTGCACGTACGTGTAAAGTAGAAATATGCATAAATCTGGTTTCCTACGTTAGTTCCTTATCAGTCTCGTCCGTGTGCGCGATTTCTTCGAGTCGACGTTTGCGTGCAGTTCAATTAAAACGACTTCATTTTTTTAAATAATCAGAATAAGCATTTTAAGCGTTCGTGGCTTAAGCGCTCGACAAATACATCAATTAGTGCGTCGCAAGTAAAAATGGTCGTTGTATGTCAATTTCTTTCGATTTCTCGGCGGCGAAGCCAACTATATTGTTTATTCGTTTAACGTGCATTCTTAAGTGCATTCCACCTGCGAGTTTACACGAACGTAATATCCAATTACCGAGTTATAAACTTCTTCATGCCCGCAAAAACTAGGCACAATTTTAATTTACCAATACGTGTGTGTGCGTCCAGTCGAGATGCGCTGCAGACGCACGGTGCACTTTAAAGGAGCAAAACTGCTAATTCCACTTGTCAGTGTCAGCGAAACTGGTGCGTCGAGATAAGCTCGTCATATTCGTACCGATTTCTTCCAGTCGAATTCCAATTACCGTGAACGGCCGTATTTCATCGCGGTCCTAATAATTCAACTTTTTTGCGCGACTGACAACGCACATGATCCAGTTAGTAAATTTTACACGGCATCGTCGTCCGTCAATATTGTGATTTTTTCCGCGGTTCGCAATTACCTGCGTTTATTTTACGTCGCTTTTTCTCGTTGTAAATGTATGTCACTGTTATCGACGGCGATATCTGCGGTTGTAATTCAATGGCGCATTAAATTCGTCTTTTTCTTCGATTCCGCGGAATGAGCTGCTCAGCAAAAATGCCTTTACAATTATTACGCAAAGATATATTCGACGCCGCACAAAAAGCGTTATTAATTATAAATAATAACTCTATAACTGTAATTGACGCTATTAACATTTCCAAGGGAATAAGACCTGAGATTAGTGTCTGCAGAAGTAACTGACATTTAACAATATCTGTAATTAACTTCATTAATTTTCAACTTAAGAAATCATATCCTTTCGATGTACAGAAAATAAATCATATGTGTTCAAGACTGAACTTTTCATTAAAATATGTGACCACTGAAGTAAATTCATAAAATTAAAAAATTATAATTTTTATTACCAATATTGCAAAAGCTGACAAGTGTGCAAAGACATCAAAACTACAAAATATATATATATTTTGCCTAATAATAATCCAAAAAAAATGTCGAATTTGTCTACAATGGAAAAGTGGGCAAGAACACATAAAAGTTTCAAACTGCATTAAGTATCTATCAACATTTTTAAAAATACAAAGTAAATTGTCAACAATTTTAGTTTTATAAATTAAGAAATTTAAAGATTTTAAATTATCTAAAAGGCGAACGAAATTGTTAAAATTTTCCAGATTGCAAAAAAATACCAAAGATTCAAAATTATCAAAAATTGTTACCATGTAATAAAATTACCAAAATTGCCAAGATATGAAGTCTAAGATATTAAAATATTTTAAAATACGAAAAATTGCATCTAAGAACAATCTACAATTTTCGATATCTAATTATATTGGTTTTTGTTTAGAGCAAAACAACGAGAATCTTTTGTGAATTGTTTTGAGTTGTCTTCATACCCTTTCTGGGAAAAGTATAAGTAAGATAAGATAACGCGTTGTTAATCTCAGTACTATGTCCACTAGTAAAGGATTTTGACTACAGATGTTAAACACTTCACCTTTCGTTGTTTTTGGAAAATTAAATTAAGTTAAGGTAAAATGAACTTGAACTGATATCAAAAAATCATCGTTGGCTTGTCCGTGCGATTTTTCAACATTGCTTATAATTTTCATCATCGTCTCTAAACGTAGTACATTACTTTGTTAACCTGGTGTCGCTTGTTAAAATTAAGTTAAATAATTGCGATGCAACTAAATAGTCAATTTCATGAATCATATAATAGAATACATGATTTACGAACTCCTTTTGACGTAGTTTGGTGTCCTTCTAGGTAAAAATATAAGATTTATGAAAACTTTTAATTGTTCAATGTCATTTAATTTAAATAAATCAATAATGGGAGCTCCCACTGAATATATCGACTAGAATACAAAATTGTGTAGTGAGTTGGATTGGGTTAGGTTGGGTTGGGTTGGGTTGGGTTGAGCTGGGTTGAGCTGGGCCGGGCTGGGCTAGGTTGGATTGGGTTAGGTTTTGTTGGGTTGGCTTTGGCTGTGTTGAGTTGGGTTTGGTTAGGCTGGGTTCGGTTGGGAGGTCATGATAAACCTCTTTGATATGGATGGTGACCAGACATCGCATAATTCACATAATAAAATCTCTTCGGTGACTTTATACCTAGGTTGGAAGAACTCGTGAATGGTACAAAATTTACAACCCTTCGCAACAATCGAGACTTTGGTACATTTTCGTAAAATATTCTCATTGAACATAAAATTTTCACCGCTCCTTTTGAATTCCTGAATCATTTTAAACTAGACTTTCTATTTGAACCTCGATTTAATTTTGAAAAACATTAATACTGCACTTTCTTGAATAAAATTAGCCACAGCATAAAATTAAAATATTTTGATATACAATTGAATAAGTTTTTGTTTTATTGCAAAATTAAGTTAATTTAAGATAATAATATTCATAAATACTTATAATTTCAATAATCTTCTCTAACCTTAAACATTACTTTCTTAACTAATTTGTTTTTAATTGTTAAAAAACAGTTAAATAATTGCGATATATCTATTTAAACTAAATCGTCAATTTTATTAATCACATCCGGCAAAATATAATTGAATATATGATTTACGACTACTTTTTGACGCGGTTTGGTGACCTTATGAATAAAAATAATAGATTTGCGAAAAGAATGTCGTTTTAGGTTAGTCCACATCACGATTTTGATTTTGATTATAGATTTTCTTAAACGCTCCAGCTTTCGATATTTAGGTAAAAATAAATTGCCAATTGTGACGAATGCAGTTATACCATAATTGATATTAATCCCATATATGTTTCAGTTCGATTGCATACAAAATTAACAGTATTGCTGACCAATGTAACCGAATGCAAAATGTGTAGTGAAGTGAGTTTGGTTTTGGTTGGATTGGATAGGGTTGGGTTGTATTGAACTGAATTGAGTTGGATTAGGTTGGTTGTTTGGTTTTATTTATGGACTTACGTATGGTTTTCTATATTTGATTTCTGATTAAGGATCTGGATAAACCGTATACTTGGATAAACGTGTTTGTTTGTTTAAAAACAGATTAATTGTCAAAAATATTCTTTAAGTAGAAAACACAAATATTGTTTTATTACGAGATTTATTTGAAAAGACATTGTTCAAGACTCATCATTGCCAAAGATTTTGCGGAAGTAAAAACTGCAAATAAAATTTTCTGAAGAGATCCAACGCTAAAGACAATTGTGACTTTTTTGAATATATTTACAAAAAAATGCTTACTTTTTTACATCTTAGGTAGTTTTTCCATTTTGCAACTTGAAATTTGACTTTTTCTACATTTCCTGAATTTTGATCCAATATCAAGTTTTCATCAATAGTCGTGGTTTTGTTTGATTGGCTTGAGACATATTTTCCAAAACGTAATTTATTCCATTGTTCTATATCCAAACAACACAACCCAACTTAGATCTCTACTGAAATTATCAATTTTGTCCCAAAATTGATGAAGCATTGTAGTGACGAGCAAGTAAAATATATAGCACAGAAAAGAGAACGTTGAAGAAATTGAATTTAAATATCATCCTCAAAGTTTGGTAATTTCTTTTCGTCTACATGTGTCTGGTGTTTTTCATAAGTGTATGTACTCCTTTTTTATTATCACGAGTATTTTCTACCACTATTTCTAATATTCTCCAAAATCAATTTTCCCACATTGAAATCAAATAATTGGGTTGGTTAACTCCTTTCTAAGGTTTACAACCTTAGAAAATTGATTTGGGCTCCAAAAGGAGTTAACCAACCCAATTATTTGATTTCAAATATATTTTTCAAATATTTGATGGTTTACAACCTTAGAAAATTGATTTGGGCTTGATTGCCTTCTTCGAAAGTTTTGAATTTTTCAATGGAATTATTCTGCATGAATTGAAAAGGTCTTCCAATAAACACAATTTAACCCAGTCCAATTGTGTTTGGGTTGGGTTGAGATTTATTGCCTAGACTTTACTTTTATGCTCCAAGATCAAGGTTGAGTGATCAAACCGAAGACCTAGATTTTCCTCAAACACATTTCAATAGTTTCATATCATTTTTTAACATTTTATTTTTTAACTGCTTTATTGACGAACAAGTGCAGCTATCAAAAAATTCAATCGAGAAGAACTTGCACCGAAATTGTTTTCTCTAAATATAACGATGTTGTCGAATGAATTGGGAAAGATTTTCTTGATTGTCTTCTAAATTTTTTTCTTCAAATCTTAACGATCGCCTGATTTTCAAGAAATATGCTCAGGTTCGTCTTAGGATTTGTGGTCACAAATTCAGTATTGGGGAAATGATTCGTTGAGTCCATGGAATGACAACAATATTTGAAAAAAAAAATAACTTCCTCAAAGTAAAATAACTGGAAGATAATCCCAACGGTTCAATTTTGAGTTTAATTTCAGAACATTCCCTGCTTGATAGCAGTAATGCAGAAAAAACATTTAGAATTTCAGCCAATAATTGAAACTCCACGTTATATCTATGGGCGATCACTTCGGTGAAGCTTAGGATAAATATTAAGAAAATAAAAAGGACTGAAGTACCTTTAAATATTTTTTTCTTTATCGTGTATTTCCTTAATATTTTTCTAAGCTTCACCGAAGTGATCGTCCATAGACGTTGTGTTTAAATTATTGTCTTAACTACTTGTCCTTGAGAAATAATTTAAAAAATCACTGTCGAACTTTTAATCAATTAGCTGGAATATTTGAATTTATAATTTTCAAAATAAATGACAATTGAAATAACACGCATTGTAAAAACTTTTAATTAAATATGAATCCTAATTTATTGAGGGATTAAAATAAATATTGTTCGATCCTGGAGGCTCAGTTAGATTTATATAAATTATTATCGTTTCTATTATTGTTATCATCGGCATTAAAGTCTTTGGTAAAATTGATGGTTTAAAATTTCGTGTTCAAAAAATATCAGATGGTGCCCACTGTGAAATTTATATCGAAATTACACACGTTAAGAGTTTAAGAGATGTTATCACCTTTTCTCCTTCCGAGGTAGACAACTTAACGTTTGCGCGAGTCGAAAACGAAACAAAAAGTGATTTCGTTTTTTTCCAGCAGACGCAGGAATCCCAACTATTTCCATTAGCTCGTTAAAGTCGTTCCGAAAATATTTACATATTTTTACAAGAAAAAACGCGCCGGAACAATAAACGTTTCGCGAACGGCGCTGCCCGTCAGGACTTCAATTGTAGCAACACAAAAGGAGCATCCCGTATAACGCGATACCCGTTAATTACAATCATTCATAAGCCTTGGTTTTTTGTTCACTGAGTTGAGAGACTGATATTCGATGCCCGGGGAATTGAATTTCATAGCCGATCGCTATTTGTGGCGGCGGTGACATCTAACACTGACCACATAAACGAAAGGAATGTGTCTCACCACAACTGTCTACCCTTTCCATTTAAGGATCCGAATTAGCAGAGCGAATTTGCTAACTATGAGCTAATAGGCCATTTGGTGTCGTTTAAAAAGAGTACGTAATAGAATGCGAATTATTTTCGTAAACAATGCCGCTGAGCGCAATTTCAACAAGCTTTGTTTTCTGCGGGCAATAAAATCGGTTATTGGCACTTAAATTATAAATGAAGTATTATGAAACTATTATTGCTTCGACGTTCGTAATTGTAACCCATTTTTTTTAACTAACGTAACCACTAATGCGAGAATGCTGGTTTAGTGTTATTTGCAATTTTGCGCGTGCATAATTACGGCTTTGTGCTCGTTCACGTTAACGTCGAATCTCGTAAAGTTTCATATTCTATTGTGTTAGGAATATGTAGCAAAATATTAATTATAATGTTCAAATCTATTGAAAACTATTTATAATCATGGAATAAAAAACATTTCATGATTACTATACTTATACATAAAGTTCAAACACATTTTTTTTTTTAATTATTGAGTTAACTAACAATAGAGTATAGAAAGATCGTTTTCCTGTTCGTCCTAGTTGGGCCCTACGAATAAATTATGCTTGATAATAAATCTGAACCCAATCTATCACGACCTCGATTCTCGCATTTTGCAAAACATTTTCAGCAGAAATCTGCATTGACTTAGTCTCCAAAATAATCCTGATTACTAATTTTTTTAACCCAACCCTATCCAAAAGTACAGAAAAATATATTTCCTGTTTGTCCTAGTTGGACGGTACGAATAAATTAGGCCCAAGAAAAAAAGTCAACCCAATCTATCACATTTTGCAAAACTTTTACACCAGAAATCTGCGTTGACTTAGTCTCCAAAATAATCTTTATTTTTGGCTTTTCGTTATGAACTATCAATCAACCCAACCCAACCCTACCCAATCCAAAATAAAATAGATTTTCATGGGCTTTCAGATCTGAACATACAATCTTGTTGTTTGTATACAACAACAAACAATCGTTTGTGTGGTTGTCCTGGTTGAGGGTCCATAAATAAATTACGATTATAGAGCTGAATACAACCTCATTGATTTATGGTAACCACAAAAATGAATTTACCTACGTTGTCTGGCAAGTCTTGTAACTAGTCTTGTAAAATTTTTAAATTTTTTTTTCTGACGAAATCTAATTGGTTTATTCTCTTTTGTTTTTTCAATCTGAATAATCAGCTCTGTTGTTTGGAAACAATATCGAACAATTTAATTATTTAGTCAAGTGGGAGACTTACGTATTAATATAAAGATCTTATAGAATATATCATAACTTAAATAAAACCTTATCGATTAATAGTAACCTTGTTATTGGGTTGGATTGAATTGTATGGAGTACAGTAGAAAGCTAATTTCCATCAAATCTGAATCCACAACCAAATCGAATAATCTGTGTGTGTATCCTAGTTGGAACCCTATGAAGGAATTATGTTTGGAAAATAGATCGCATCCTAGCTTAATAGAACATCATGGATTCATAGTAACCTTGTAATTGGATTTCGTTGAATTTGGTTGTCTGACAGAGATCTTTTTCAAGACTTTCAATATAATTCTATTGCAAGATCATAGTTTCCAAAGCCTAGAAAATCTAGAAGGTTAGAGCAATCATTATACAGTCTTTTCATAGTTTCAGGCTTAACACATACCTTGTTGGTTGGATAGAAACTCGTACTATCTTGCATGCGTCCTATTTGGAGACCTATGAATAAATTAGTTTTGAAAATTGATCATAACCTCATCGATGAAAGATAACATTGTTGTTGGGTTGGGTTGGGTTGAGTTGGGTTGGGTTGAATTATGTTCCACAACTTTAGCAAGCCTATTCTATCTAACCTTGTTGGTTAGATATACACTCGAACTATCTTGCATGCGTCCTATTTGGATGCCTATGAATAGATTAGTTTTGAAAATTGATCACAACCTCATCGATGAAAGATAACATTGTTATTGGGTTGGATTGAGTCGGGTTGGGTTGAATTGTGTTCCACAACTTTAGCAAGTCTTCAAATATATTTTAATTTTTCGTCAACTTTGGAATAGAAATCTACTGTGGCCTCAAAAACGACTTGAACTAGCGAATATATATTGGAGATTTTTGACCTGAAATTCCAACGTTGTTCTTAAGTTGTAATGTGGGAAAATCGTTGATGGATGGAGACGATTTAATATTAAAAATAGTTGACAAATCACAAATCACAAAACGCCGATAAAAAAGTAAGAAACTTAGGAAGAAGCAGGCAGAATGGAATTGCAAAAAACCAATATTATTTTCCAAATCACCAATTGTTTATAGTCAACACATTAAGGGCTGAAACTAGAGCATATGATTAATTAAAAAAAACTACTCTTTTTACCACAGATTTGTATTCTCTCCTGATTTATTAGACTTTGTATTGATTTTGTGAAATATTTTAATTCCCTTGGAAACTATGGGTCAAAGTCAAAATGTCGTTTTGTTTAGTTTCAGTTAAGAGCTTACTTTGCGTTTCCTTATTACTATCTATTTCTATTTCTGGACTTAACAAAATAAACATCATAGCTTTGATTTTGTACCATTCCAATTTAAACCATTACTGCTCGTTCAATAATATTATATTTTGGTCCTGATTAAAAAAATACTCATTTTCGTTTCCGTTTTGTGTTAGACGTGTTTTTATCGCTCAGATATTTTTAAATGTTCGTTATAAAACGCCTTTCCTTCTACACTACAAATTTTCGATTTCAGGCAGTCGCTTTCCTGCAATTGTTATTTCCACTGCTTCGTTTGTGGTTACATCGTTTTTCAATTTTTACATAGTTTCCCCTTTCTTCTAGTTTTATTTTATTCAAATTCCCCATTCGTCGGTTTTATTTTTTTATTTTCCATTGCAATTTACGTTCAGCTTTTGCTGTTGTTTTTCTTCCTCTATTTAATTTTTTGATAGTTTTGTTTCTATCTCGTTCATTTTTCTTCCATAGACAATGGACATTTAAGGTTGGGTTCTTACCCTCGATTTTATTTCTTGATAGTTTTCTTTATTTCCACCTTTCATTAGTGTCTCGTTCATTTATTTTCTATACGCAATGGACATTTTGGGTTGGGTTGGATTGGGTTGGATTAGGTTTTGGAGTTGATTTGATTCTAATTTATTTTCTTCTTTCTTCTACTTTAAGTTCCGATGTCACTAACCTGTAGTCCTTTGAATTTGTCGTCGTGGCTATCGAATTTTTCTTCTAGTCAAAAATTCATCGATCATTCATCACCGTTTTTATGGCCGTGTTAATCGACCCTTAGACGATAAGGATCTATGATGAAATTTCTCTATGCATAATTTACAACGTTTTAATTAATTATCATATGAGTAAATTTTAATGGCAGATACTCGTACAAGTAGGTGCTCATAAAACGATCGTGTCATAACATGACACAATAGTGCCGACATGAATGGGCTATGACGTTTTAAAACAGTATAAAGCACCGAAAACACCTCAGGACCACACACATGCAGCGGCACGCGCCGAGGCCGTCGATTTAATGCGCGTCCCTCTCTGCGGACTTCGTACATCTTCGACCGCTTCGTGTGTGTTCAGCTGCGCACAACGACAAGAGGGACCACACATAAAGCGGCACGCGCATCTCCCGGCCTGCGTCCCGCCCTTAACACGGTTCGTGTAAGACCGTCCGCGGCCCGACTGCGACTTGCTTGTATGCACGCGCTGCTCCGCGCTGGTGAGACCTAATGTGTAAGCGCGCACTAATAAGGTTCCAATTTGTCAATTATGGGGGAAATAAGGGACCACCCGGTCACTTGCTCAACCGCTGTCCGATGTACGCCAGCAGTCGACAGTTATTTAATAAGCGACATTTATGAAAACGACTCGTGTGCTCGCTGGCGGATCACTCGCAGGGCTGATCGCCGCCATACACCAGTGGCAGGACTGGACTTTATTTCTCGAAAAAGGGTAACATTTTTTTTTTAATTAACCGTAAACTTAATTCAACAAATAATATTGCAATTAAAAAAAAGCATTTTTCAGGTTTTTAAAAATAACTCTCCAAACTATTCCAAATCTATTTTCTACGACAGAACCAATTCGCAATAAATACTCTGTATTAACTTTTTAGAGCTGAAATGATCGATATGAGTAGCTCAGGTGAAGAACTGAGAGATTCCAATGAGTCAAACAAAAAATCAAGGACGCAAAGGTTTGATTGAAGAAAAACGAACGTCAACTCTGACTTCTAAATAATCGTTGAATAAGTGGTCGAAACCTGTAGAAGGGTTAGTGTTAAGGTCTTCGAACAAAGTCGTCTTCTTCGGATTTTTGTCGTTTGCATGTGGGATGATGAAATGAAGGGTCAAGGCTATCAACAATCCCACTGGCCAGAAATTTAGGAAAGATACTTATATGTACTGCAAGCTGGTGTCCACTTTTCACTCATCCAGTGAAGTTTTAAATTGAATTGGAAATTGCACCACATTTGATCATTTGCTTCAGAACAACACAAGCAAATGTTTTAATTCTTTGGATTAATAATTTATGAATATTGAAGGAGATGTCCAAGAGAAGATGGCAAGCAAATATTCATTTTCCATACAGTTTAATTGAAAGACGAAAAAAAAACCTTTTTGCTTGTATACAACATGGGACATTTTTGGTCGAAATTGGATTCGATTTCATAAAATCCAACCTAACCCAACCCGTGTTCATTGATTTCAGTCAACGAATTTAAAAACACCTCTTGATAAACAAGGAGATTAGTCTTATAGTTTGTATCATCTTTAGAGTTGTTGAAAGCTCTTGCGTTTAGATGAGTTCCCGATTTATGTCACCATTCATTATTTCTGGATTTGTGGCCACCTTTCTTTAGATTGCATCGCATAATCTTTCTCATAAGTATCCCAGTTGAGGAAAATAACACCCAACGTAACCCAACCTAAGTCTCATGAATCGAATCCAAGTCACAAACTTCCTGCACACAGTTTCAAAAACCATCGTCTACATTATTTCAAAGCATTTTTTCTTGTCAGTTTTGTTTGGAAAGTTTGGTTTGGCCACAAAATTAAATCGGATCTCTTGAAGCACCGTTCCATTGAAAAATTGCAATTTCAAGAATATTTGTAATGTTGGATAGGATTCCGCAATGACTAGCAATCTGAATGTTTTTCAATTTTTGATTTTTTTTCTAAAAACACAAGTACGATGGTACGATGACGAACGAGTTTAACCTCAGTTGTATTGGGTTGGGTTGATTTAAGGATACATTTGATGAAATAAAATCCAACCAACATTATTAATTGATGGAAGCAAACTCATTAAATTGCTTTGAGATCATTCACAACATCGAACGATTATTATTGTAGTTGGGTTGGGTTGAGTTAGGCATACATTTTATGAAATAGAATCCACTCCAATACAATGACATTGATCGATGGAAGCAAATAAATTTAATATTTGGGATCCAACCCCACCCTTTTCATTAATTCCAGTCAACAAACTCCATCATAAGGAAAGTCTATGAAGCAGTTTTCTTGCCACTTTCGTTGGGTTGATCTTCCAAATGGATTTTCAGGTTGTAAACTCAACATTGTTTCCTAGTTTTGAGGGACCACGTTTGGAAAATAGAACCCATCACAACTTAATCCTAACGTCATTGATCCGAGGCAACCATTGCGGAAACCTCGGCTTAATCATATAATTCAAAGAATCATTCGTCCTCATGATTTGAAAACACTTCCAGTGCCACTGCATTAATTCACTGTTCACTGGATTTTGCATGGTCTGCATAGTTGTTGGAGTCTTAGCAATTAATTACTTGCGGAAACTGGAACACAACCCAACGTTATTGATCAACGACAGATCCAGAAACTAGGTTTGAGAGACAACAACTGAAGGTAACATAATAGTCATAAACTCTTTCGGCAGTTATTTTGGATTTGTACCAATTAGGTGATTTGCCTTCTCTCAGAATTGAGAGGATAACACGTACGCTATTAACGTCAGTCAAATACTACACAAAATTATAAATTTGTAAACAAAGTTTTTGGCGTTTGTGTGTATACTGACGAGTTGTACTAATGTAGTTTTATTAAAACTAAAAGAAAATTTATTTTATATTAACAAAGTGTAATAAAAAATCGTATAACCCTTAGATTTCAGTCACGTTAACATTTTATTTTCGTGTAGTTAGTACTAAAACATTTTCTTTGCTTTTGAAGCAATAGGTGAAATTTATTTATTTATTTAAAAACTATTACAAGAATTTTTCACACGAATTTGTTTCTCACATTAGGTTGGGTTGGTGTGAGTTGGATTGGGTAAAATTGCTTGAAAAACGCCTGCACCTACAATGTAGATCAGAGGGTATTTTCAAAACTGCCACAGATTGTTAACTAAGCTTGAACTCAGCAACTCAACCCAACTCTGCTGACCACACAAACTGAATTATTAATAGTCGGCTCTGCTGACGTAAAGTGTTCCCGTCCGTAAAGTAGTATTTAGTCAGTAGACTCTAAATATGAAAAAACTGCAGTTAGGAGATAAATAAACCAACAGACTACGAAAACGTTTGCATTTAGTAGAACTGACTAATGTCGATGGAAACCAAAATAAATATCAAAATATAATGAAAATATAACAACAAATATAAAATGAAATACAGATTTAAAATAAAAATTGATACACTCACCAAATACAAAACAGAACTAGTAGAGAATTAGACAGAAGAAATGAAAAGGAAATAAAAGCAAATGACCAGTGTTATTATTGGTAACACCACAAGAAAAACACATGAAAACAATAGAGATTAAAATATAAGGCGAGGAGTCAGATTATTTAAAAATTAAAAAAATTAAAATTTATAATAAATAAAAAAGTTCGAAATTAAACAAGAGATAAAACAATATAATATAAATACGTAAATAAATGGCAACGAAATTACAATAAAACTAAGGGGAGTTAAAAAACGAAATGTGTTTCCCGTTTGTTGTAAATCTGTTCGAAATGTCCACCCTGGTTAGCAACGCAAAGTCCGATTCTTCTTTTTATATGGTGCGAATTTAATAAAATCACATCGGCGTAAAAAAACAATTATGCAACGATCTGAGAAAGATCTCGATTAATATGCTATCATAAATTCAATCGTTTTTTATTGATTAATGATGAGATGGAGATCCAAGTGCGTTTCTATTCTTGCAGACGTAGACAGTGTATTCGGGTTTTCAGTTTAAACCATTTGAGGAGGCATTTTTGTACAATTTATGTAGAGCTATTTTTGTAAGTAAAAAAAGGGACATGGGGTTTAATATTTTCAACAAACGATACACATATTGAAAGTTCTTGCTGAATAAGATTGTTTAACCATTTTTTCATGAAATATAGTTAAGAGCGATAATAAACATGGACGTTCACTTCTCCAAAATCGTCCAAGACACCGTTTTTTTCCCCGCGGCGCTACGCCACTGCCGAAATCGCGAGTGTAAATTCCACCATTGCCGTAATTACATGCGGGGGCATTCGTACACCAACGACACGTGAAACGCAACTGAAAATTTGCGAAACGACAACAAATCGATATGCATTTTAAATAACTGCCAAACAAAAGATAACGAGAGTCGGGCGCAGGCAGTCTTTTGTTCTTGCTGGGCCAAGATGGGGGTGTGGGGGGATAGCGGCGGCGGACCAGCGACATTCCACCGGCCCGTGGGAAATCTTCGAACCGCTGGACTCGGTAACTTGTATCGCTACCTATTCTCACTCCCGTTGTACTAAAAAGCTGACTGAAGCATTTTTAAGATTGGCGATTTGTGCTGATGTGACGGCAGTTACAATACCATACGAATATTCCCGCAAACAAAACGTACTTACTTAACATAACATATCAGAAAACTCGTTTTAATCATTTCTTTTATAGCACGCACGTCGGCTCGCACTGAAAATAAAATCGAAACGAGATATTATTTTAAATATTCCGCCTACTCCGAGAACGAGACCGGCTTATTTATTTTTTATTAGTCGGTATTATTTTACAATGACTCCTTCAATTGCGCTCTTTTAAATAAGACGCTAGAGATGTGATCGGTAACTTAATTGAAGGATATAACATTAAAAATTAAACGATCTACATTTTTATCTTTTATCTAATAATAATAATGAGTTCAGGGACCAGTCAGTGCGACGATAACCATTTGAATCGTTTGTTTAATAAAATGGTGGCCCAAATTGTGCAAATTCACTTGTTTGGAACCTCGTTCGAAATCCTTTTTACATTTTGAAATTTTTCGTTAACAAACAATTTCAACTACGTTCATCTTTTATTTATCAAAATCTTGAACAAATAAAAAATCAAATGTTTCGTGTTGAATAAAATAACTAGGTCTTATAAAATACAATTATATAAAAATGCAATTATATCAAAAACTGAACTTTAGCATTTATTTTATACGAAATCACTCTAAAATTTCGTATATAATCCAAAATTAAACAAACAAAACAATGTTCATGTCATAGTCACCTAAGCTCTAATAAACGAAAATTCACAATATTTCATGCCCACATTTTTTGTTATTTTAAAAGCAGGTGATGTAATAAATTATTTTAAAATTAAATATGTCAAATAGTTTGTTTTAGTTAAGTCGACATAAAATGCAGAATTCAAGAGAAAGGAGGAAATTTTGCAATAAATAGTCACGAGGATCAATTCATCGTAATTTTATCGTTTATTAATTTAATTAAATTAGACAAAAAAATGCAGTTGCGTTCAAATATTTTTAATGTTTCAGGTTGTATTTTGATCATTTTTACAATGTTTGCATTGCGGATTTTTCGAACATTCACAACGGTTGTTGTAATTTTTATAACATTGGCAATATTTTACATATTTATTGAGAACGTTGATCAATTCTTTCATTCTTTATATTTTTTGGCAATTTTTACAATCTGTCATTTAATTTTTCTGTTTTTAACAATTTTGAAATTTTTGTCCTATCATTTCGATTATTTTCCCTGTTGATTATTTTTACTTGTCGGTGCGGAATGTTATAATTTTTCGACCTTTAACATTTTCGACAATTTCTACCAACATTTACAGCTATTTCAAATTTTTTAATTTTATAAAATTTATCAGTTTGTACTGTCTACATTTTTATGAATTTCGACAATGTTAACATCTGCTACCACTGCATTTTTGCTAATATAGGAAATTTTGCGATTAGTTCGAGTGAGTGTACTAACATCTACATCTACATCTGGTCATCAATGACTCCCACACTCGAGCTGCTACGTGATCACAGAATTTATTTTCTACGAAGAAGTTACAATTATCAACAGTACCGACTTAGTCGGTCAAAGCAAACCTCTGCAATCACATAGCAGCTTGAGTATGGGCGTATTGGCGTCTAGATGGCGTCAGTACACTTACAGAAATTCCTTGTAACTCATGTTCAGTACATGCACCTCAAATTAGTCCTGAAGGATGAAATAGACAGTTTTGAAATTGTTCGCCTTATCATTTTTTTTGCATTTGCCAGAATCTTGTCCTTTTACACCAATTTAATAATTTTCAAAATCTCCAGAATATTTGCATTTTTAAATTTTTTGGCATATTTATTAATTATTTTATATATTTATTGAGAAATTTTATCGATTTCTGATTTCTGACAATTTTGAAATTTTCTGTCCTGTCATTTTGATTATTTGACCTCTGTCGATTATTTTTACCTTCTGCTACCACTCTAGAAAATATGAATTTTTGCAACTAGGAAGTTTTGCGAAAAGTTCGTGTGGGCGCCATCGTGGACGCCATCTAGTCGTCAATACCCTCACAATGGAGCTGCTGCGTGATCACTGAAGTCAACTTTGAACGGTTAAGTCGGTACCATAGAGACTTGTAACTGCTTCGCAGCCGTCCGCACGAAAGACCGACTTGATGAGTCGTGAAAGACGAAACAGTTGGCATCCATGTCCAATTATTTCAACGGTCTTTCGTACCAACGAAGTAGTTACTAGTGTCGACAGTACAGTCAGTCAAAGCAGACCTCTGTAATCACATAGCAGCTTGAGTATGCGGGATTGCCTTAGTACACTCACAAAAACTCATATTTGCATACACCGCTGAAGATCTGATGAGTCCTGAAGGACTAAATACCTGTAATCAGCATCCGTTGAAATTTATTTTCAATTATTATTATTTGTTACAATTATGTTAATTTTCGCTTTTTGGCATTTTCACGTTTTAGTTCTATAGACAATTTTGAAATTTTTCGTTTTTGTTATTTAGATTTTTTAAATTAAGAATCTTTTCCTTTTACACCAGTTGCACAATTTTGAAAATGTTCGCAATGTTTGCACTTTAAACAATGTTTGTCAATTCTGTCATTTTTTAATTTTTTACATTTTTTTATGCAATGTTGCCGATATTAAATATTTTAATATTTAATCAAACAAGTTGACTTTTGGGGCCATTTTCATAATATTGTACTTCATAATTCTAATAATTTAATTTTTTCCTGATGTACTGCTTACATTGTAGGCATTTTTTGCAATTAGTTATATTTTTCACAATTTTGTAAATTGATTTGACATTTTTTTTAATTTTAGACATTAATATTTTTGCAATGCGTTTTGGCATCGGTGACATTATGTCATTCTAGACATTTTGAATTTTTTACCATTTTTTGTTTCTTGGTGTTTTTAAGTTTAAATTCCTAAAATTATACGTATGAATTTCTTTGACAATTTTGAACAATTTTATAATTTTAATATTTAATAACTTAATTTTTGAAAATATATTTGAGCGAATGTAACAGTTTATTACAACCCTCTATGGCCTCATCAAGCCACCACACATATATTCACACGTGACAAAAAGTTTGTGTGCGAGTATTAACGCCACCTACACGTCAATTCCTCCACACTTGTGCT
This sequence comes from Geotrupes spiniger, assembly GCA_959613385.1. Taxonomy (NCBI): domain Eukaryota; kingdom Metazoa; phylum Arthropoda; class Insecta; order Coleoptera; family Geotrupidae; genus Geotrupes; species Geotrupes spiniger. Next base: position 15,076,503 of record OY390737.1, read on the forward strand.
GCTGCGTGACTACAGAAGTCTGATTCGATCGACAGTACTGTCCGTACTGTCCACACTAATAACTACTTCGGAGTAGTTGTTAGAGTAGACATTACTGTTGGTCAGCACCGCTTTCTAATTTTTTATACAACTTTGATCATATTTAAAACGTTGACGTTTTATTAAATCATTTGATTTCTTACTTAATTTCAACTTAATAGCCGTTTACTTTTGCAAAAAAAATACACTTACAACCATTTTCATAACATTTTATTCTGAAATTTTTGACAGTACCGAATCGTAATCTAAATGTTTTTAATTTTCTCAAAAAAAAATCGATTTTTTCCGTTTCAAGCATTTTTGACGATTTGCCCAATTTCTTTGGATTCTGAAGTTTTTGCCATTTTTACATTCCATCAAGTTTCGAAAATTGTGTCCCTCTTTAGCATTTTACACATTACTGTTGAAAATAACTATTAGTGGATTGATTAGGTGATTTTCATTTTATTTTTATAAAATAAAATAAAGACATGAAATTCAAATCAGCGGTTTTAATTGCGAAACTCTGTCTACAACTTGTAGTTGATACAAGTTAAAATAATGAAGGAAAATTTCCAAAGTATCAAAGTTAAAACATACAAATAGTGAAAATTGCAATAAAAAATTAAAATAAAAAAGTTTGGTAGGGTTGGGTTGGATTAAGTTGGGTTGGGTTGGCTTTGCTTAGATTAAGTTAGTATGGGTTGTTAATAACCAACAAAATTCATAAAATAGTCAAAAGGCAAAATATGTCAAAATTGATATAAATTCAAAAACAATAAAATTAAAAAAAAAGAAAACAACAAAATGAACATTAAAACATCGCGTTGTTATTTGGAAATTGTTAATGAGGTAGACTTATTGCTTCTTTGGATAGTAATGTTTTTCATTTTGTTGGATGCCCAGGTGTCCTTTAACCCCGTACAGTGTAACATCTTCTGCGTTTTGGTGTCGATCCACGTGATTGCTTTTTTTTATTTGTTCTGGTTCATTCTTTTCATTGTTTCCAATTTTATGTTTGCAGTCGAAAAATATAATTGGAAACAATGAAAAGAATGAACCAGAATAAATTTAAAAAACAGTCACTTCGTTCTAAACCCAAAAGCAAAAAAGGACAGCTGGGCATCCAACACAATGAAAAAAAACTACCCAAAAAAACAATTAGCAATACGTCTACATCATTAACAAAGACACATTTAAAGTAAAAAACACAATTAATGTACCATCGAGAGATTCGTTGCCGAAGATGTGGTTCAAATAACAAATAACGTTTCATTTTCTGATTAATTTCCAAAATCATTTTTATTAATATTAGTATACTTTGGAAATACTATGCACACCGGTAAATATAATAGATTTTTTTAAATTCCAATTAATGGCCAAGTTTAAAATTTTGAAATTTAGTAAATTATGGAAAACATAGCAAATTTTTGAAAATTTTGAAAACTCACAACAATTTTCAGGCCTCTGAGAAATTTGTGACATTTCAGCCATTTTTTTAATTTGGCAATTTTAACAATTTTTGGAATTTTTGTTCGAATTAAAATTGACCCATTTTTACAAAATTTTGCATTTTTTGGTTTTTGTATTTCAACCGATTTTTACAATTTTGGAACATCTTTTACATTTTAAACTATTTTGCTTTGTTGCCCCCTCTAAGTATTAATTTAACATTAATTTACAGTATTTTATATTTATTATGCCTCTCTAATCATAATTTCCCCCTGGGCCATATCGTTCCAGTCCGATCTTGTTTAGATTACCTACTTGATTACCTGTTACGCAAATGCCGAAAATTAATTATTTAATTATCTTAAATAATCGACCGCTAGGAACAACCCTGTCATAGACAAAATATGAACTTTTCAATATGACATGCAAAGCTCCAATCGTATGCACTGGACATTTAATGCGTTTGTCATGAGGTCCTAAAAGGACCAAAATATAACGTCGTTTTTTGTTATTATACATTAGTCTTTGGATGTATTATATTTTTACGTACTCTAGAAAGGTTTAGAATAGCTTATAGATAGTTACAAATATAATAACACCAAAGGTGTTTTAATAATAATTTTGTAATTGAACATCAGCGATTGCTTTAGGAACAGGCTAAATAAATAAATAACCACGAAAATAATGCAGCGAGTGTATGCAACCAAACAAGCTCTGCTGCAACGACGTTCTAAAAATTACCAATATTATCAAAAACATAAAAAATTTAAACTTTTCATATGCCCCTCACTACATTTTTATCACAAATTTTACACAATTTTGAAAATTTTATATATTTTTAAATTCATGTTAAAAATATAACAACATAAAAGAAATCAGTTTTAATCATAAAAAACTTAAGTGTTGATGAAATGATGAACAGATATACGAAACAATAATAATTATATTTCGAATTTTATATTTATAAAATGTTTTATACACGAAATTTTAATCGTTACAAATTTTAAAATCCCCCTTTTAAGTACCTCAAATTCCCCTGTAAAGTTGTTATATGTTTGTGTTGGCAGCGACGAATAGCGATTTCACTATTGAATTTGGCGCCTGTTTGTCCAGCGTCCGTTCCAAGTTTGACAATCAAATTCTTTGTTTGCCCAGTAAACATGTCCGATCTACTTAAAAAATGCGAAGAATACTACAACACGCGAGACTTTTACGAGATCCTAAAAACCAACCGCGATGCGACTGAAAAAGAAGGTAAGCGACTCAAAAACCACGCATAACCTAAACCTAAATCTCAAAATTTCAGTCAAAAAAGCCTACCACCGCATGTCACTGCTGGTCCATCCCGACCGCGTAGACGAAAACAAAAAGGCTGAAGCGACCGAAAAATTCAAAGTCCTTGGCAAGGTCCACTCGATACTACAGGACCCCGACAAGCGCAAAGTATACGATGAATGCGGCGAATTCGACGAAGAGAACGACTCGACGTTCAACTGGATGGACTACTGGACGTCCATCTTCAAGAAAATCACGACGGAAGACATCAAAAACTACGAGAAGGACTACATAGGTTCCGAGACGGAACTTCGCGACATTAAAAAGGCGTACATCAGCAGCAAAGGTGACATGGATCTGATGGCCGAGATGGTGCCGTTCTGCAACTGCGACAGCGAGCCCCGCATCATCGGGATCGTTCGGAAACTGGTCGACGACGGCGAAGTCGAAGAATACGACTGTTTCTTCAATGAACCGCAAAAGAAAAAAGACAAGCGGAGGCGTAGCTATGAGAAAGACAAAGAGGAATTCGATAAGATGCAGATAACAGGTTGGTGATCGTTTGCGCCATCTGGGCGATTGTTTACGTGTCATTTTTTAGATCAAGACTTGGAGCGACAGATCCAAGAGAACCACGAGAAGCGGAAAAAACAATTTTGTAATTTTATGTCTTCATTGGAGACGAAGTACGGGAAGGCAAAAGGCTCGAAGAAGCGCAGAAGTATTAATGAGAATGGGCCGAGGAAACGCACCAGGAGGTCTAAGGAATAACACGTCCGCGTCGTGGCATTTATTCTCATGCAACATAGGTTATTTGTGATTTAACGTTTACAATTTTCGTAATAAAAAAAAACTCTTATTTAAATCGATGTGGAGCAATTGCGTTTATTTCGTAAGAATCTGTTCTACAAACAAGTATAATAATAAAAAGATATTTACAGAATCAATTTTTTTATTGAAAAAATATAAATTACCAGGTCTCATACAAACTTCACTGTTCTTCGGAAATACACGAACGAAAATAAATGCAAGTGTTTTTAATTAAAAAGTCAGTCTCTCAATTTGTTACTCTCTGTGCACCAGAACGTAGAAACCGAGGCAGGCGAGAACTGCAAACTAAAAAAAAAAATTTTCACAATTAGTTTTACTCACACTTTTTCATTAAAAAATAAACGATTACAGCAGATTATTTTATATTGATTTCCTATTTAACCTTTTCATTTTTAGAAATGTTGACCGTGTGCCTGTATGTATAATTTTTTTCTTTATGTTTAGGTAATTTAAGTCAGACAGTTACATAAAACATAATTAACTAACGTTTCATTGCTTCCAGCTTACGTTATATTCATAGTCATCTATATTATATGCAATTTGCGATGTCATATCTGTAAATGTAATTATTCTATCATCATTTTCATAACAAGCATTATGCAAGTATTGTTTCAAGTGATACATATGTTACTTTGTAAAATATTTTTCATTGTTATTAATATGTGGTTTTATGTTGAATTGTAGAACGAATTTTTTTCTAAATTTGAATTTTTTTGGATAAGTTTCATTAAACATTATTGAATGTCATAATGGCATACAAAATTTACCTGTGATGAACTAAAAATAAAAACATATATAACTTACATTTTATTTCATTTACGTGTCGCATTTAAGTATTTAGATATTCATCAATATTGATCAGTGAAGAATTCTGGGCACAATCTTTTGAAAGTACACCTACTTATAATTGTCTGTGGTAGTTTATTGAAACAGTAGTCGGTATACTCCACTCTCAAATGATCAGTTGACTAACACGCTCAAAGGGCTACTGATGATATCCTTCACCGATACTATTTTCCCAGGGATATCTTCGATACCAAATGAATTCTTACAACATCTTTTAATAATTATTTCTTCTTCGGTGAGTGTTACTGAGCTAATGAATATGATGTTGGTTCGTCCTGTGTCTGTGTGACATTTTTGTTGTATTTGTCAATTTTCTAAAATATCGGCAAAGTAATTGTTGATAGCAACTCAGATATCCTCCTTAGCAATCTTTCGCAATATTTGTGGAGGCTAGGATTCGTTTATCATAGAAGCTCTTCTTTATGTGTTAAGAAGTTATTTACAGATTTTCTGATTTCCAGCGAAAATTCTGTTACTTCCCGATACATTTTAAAATTCGGAGTAGAGTGAGTCAATGTGATCATTCTCTAAATCTCATTTAATGTCTTGAATATCTTAGCTCACAATGTTATGAAATTTTAACGTCTTATCTTTTGCATATTGTCTTTTTACCTTCAATTGAAAGTGTGGTCAAATAGAGGGTTGCTCATGATTGCGACTATACCATGGCCCTTAACGGTATTTCCATGCAACGAAGATTGCTTATCGAAAACATACCAAAAGAATTGAAAGTTAACATACGAAGGATTTGAAAATCGAGGGACCGACAGTTTTGAGACAATCGAGCGTTGTAACTACTGCACCTCAGCCAACAATAGAAAAATTAAAGCCCAATGCCACATGTGTTTGAAATATATTTGTAAGGAACGTACAGTTCTTACTTGTGTGGGCTGCAAAGCAGAAGATATCAGTGAATAAACTTTCAATTTGTAATTATTTAGAAAATAATGTTTTGTTCATATTCGAAACTGTAAATTAATATTAAAGCTTTTATTACATATTGTTATCTTGCCTATAATAAACATGCCACATATTAAAATCATCTTATTTTGCTTGAAACTGTTAAAATTTGAATGTCGGTCGAAAGAACCGTCGTGGTGTGTGTTAACGTTTATAAAGGGCGCGTGAGTGATCTAGGGTCAAACAGCAAGTACATGATTGTATACTAGCCATCCCTAATAACAAAGAAGTCATCATCAACGAATTTAAGAAATTTCACCCTGAATTACACCAAAAAAGAAACAAATATATTAAAACTAAAATAAATTTCAAAATAATACACAGAAACTGTGAAATATCCACCGATTGGTTCACTAAACCGATCCATACAGGGAGATATTTAAATTACCATTCGTGTACACATAAAATTAATCTAACAACTTTGTGGATAGCACTTCTTCAAAACAGAATTATTAAATAACAATTAAATGAGATAAAACACTTTCTGAGGCAAAATGACTATCCTGAAAAATATCCACATTGTTGATGTGTGAATTGCACAATGAATTTATACGAAACTCATAAGCTGCAAGCAATAAAACATTAATTAGTTAATACAAAGTGTTTTTTTGTAATTGTGTTGCCGAAATTACCCAAACACAAACAAAAATAAACAAGATTATTATAAATACATTATCACACCGCAGCATAATCACCGATAACTTACCTTAAACTTAGGATACTCGTTCATCAAAATCGTCACCATCCCAACATACGGTAAAAAACCTCTAGCGCGACCAACGACGTCTTTCTTCGTCAACCACAACTGCCCGGGCGCATAAAGCCCTCTATCGTCCACGCTGTTGTTATCTCCTTTAGTCAAGAACTTGACTGTTCCATTTTCCCTTCAACAAAACATTAAACAAAACTCGAACGTACATACAACCGCACAACTTACTTTTCGTGCAACTTTAAAACCCTGTGCACGATCGGTATATCTCTCCCTTCGACTTTGAACACGACAATCTCACCGACTCGCACTGGTTCGTCGGGGTAATTCGTTAGAAATAATAAGTCACCGCGGTGGAAAGCTGGCTCCATACTGCCGGATAAGACTACGACTATGGGACTCTCGCTTCCCGTAACGACCATCAGACCCTTCCATATCATAAGCGCCGACGAAACTATCATACCAAAACTAAGCACTTGGTACAAGAACTGAAATTAAAATTTGTAAAGCACATAACCTACGTGACGTATCATTCCAATTAACCTGTCTCTTGTTCATGCGTTTAACGTCGTCGAATAAAGTGGCTATATCCATTTTTTTAATAACGTGTCGCTTTTAATAATAAATTTTAAAATTTATTGAAAAATCCACGTCAGTGTAACACAGACACAACGTATACGACGACGTATACAATACGTCAGCGCCGTTCAACGAATTCAGCGGGTGTTTTTTCGAAATTTGACAAATAAAATTTAATTTAATAAAATTTTGATACAGTTTTAATCAATTACATTTTTTTTTTTCAATTTTGTTTCGTAGGAACGCATTCGTTGTACCAAACGGAGGAAAAACTTTTCAGTTTGTCGTCGGATTGCCACAGCTCCGTCGATAACTGCGGCACGCTTTCGTTGCACTGCGCCGATAATTTCGAAAACATGTCGTTCATTTCATTGTACAATTTATTGCCGACTAATTCCAGCGGCATCGAAACTTCCTTTTGCTTGGAATCTTCCGTGTCCGTTTCCGAACTCGCATCTGTTACTTTTTGAAAAGTGCCTTCGCCGCAGTCGTTCACGTCTTTATTGCAGTTCCATTCCGACGCGATCATTTGCAGCGGTTGCAAGAACTGCACGCTCTGTTTAACCCTCAGCAATTCCATGTTGCACATATTCTCCACTTCCATCAATCTCCTCCTGTAATTACTAATCGCGATCTGCCTTTGCAAATTAACCCTGGTCCCCGTGTGGGCGTGATTAATAGCTTCTTCGTAAGTTTGGTGGGTTTGGTTGCATCCGGGCAATGAGCAAGTCACACCTAGATCTCTCCCACTGAAGCGATCAAAGTCGTAAGACGTCGTGCACATCTTCATGCTTTCAACTTCCTTCTGCCAGCTATCCCTTTCGTTTTTCAACTGCGATTTCAGATCGTGCATCGTGGCCCGCAATGACATCAAACGATCTTGCAGCATCCTATTGTACTCGACTTCGTTGGATTCATCGTCGACGGGGAAACTTTCAAGTGAACTGCACCGTGATAAATGCCGTTTCGTGTTCGGCTCATTTAAATTTTGAGTTAAACTCGACTCCGCCGGATTGCACACTTCCATTGCGAATTACAAAAATAAAATTTGTTTTACCGCCGCCGCCCATTTCAAAAATCGAACGCATGCGTAGTTATCCGCAGTGAAGTTCGGAAACCGACGACCTTCTCTTCCGTTTTCCGAGTCTGTCAAGATGAAGTAAGTATTTATTTTGCGCGATTTATCCAAATTAATTGCGATCATCCGACGTTTATACGTCGCGATTTGTGAATATTGCGATCGTTTCGAGCGGTGCCGTTAATATTGTGGTTTAATTTAATTAATTTTCAGGATCGGCTTGTGTGTGTACAGTGGTTATAAAATACATCCTGGCCATGGAAAAACCATGGTTAAAGTTGATGGCAAGGTATTTATTGCCTCTAATCTTACCTTTTAAAGTTTATAGTTTAGTTTACTTAATTCACGTGCATTTTTATTCCGATGTAAACATAACCTTAAAATTGTAGACGTTTACGTTCCTGAATTCGAAATGCGAATCGGCGCATTTGATGAAAAGGAACCCGAGGAAAGTGACCTGGACCGTGTTCTACAGGTGAGTTTAACGCCGTCGTTTGGTTCGAAATTGCTACCGATTAATTTCAGACGTAAGCACAAGAAGGGGCAAGAAGAAGAGGCCACGAAGAAACGCACGAGAAGGACGCAGAAGTTCCAACGTGCTATCGTAGGCGCTTCTTTGAACGACATTTTGGCCAAACGTAACCAACGGCCGGAAGTTAGAAAGGCACAACGCGAACAGGCGATTCGGTACGTCAGTTTTATTTTAAACCCGCATTTTAATGTTTGAGTTGTTATAATTACATGAATGTATTCGTTTCATACATGCCGCAGGTGAAAACTTTTTAATTTTTGCAGTGCCGCCAAAGAACAGAAAAAGGCAACGAAGGTTCAAAAGAAAGCCGCCGCTCCATCGAAACCCAAGAATGCTCCCAAGATGAAGGCGAATAAGAATGTGCAAAAAGCTGCACCTAGAGTAGGGGGAAAACGTTAATTTAATTTTGTGTAATTAATAAATTTTTATCAATAAATTTAATTATTACATCGCATTTTTTTTATTATACTATTATACGGTCGTTTATTTGTAGTTATTATATTTATTAATATTTTCAATTAAGCCTGCAGTTTCCTTACAAGCTTTTTTCGAAAATTTGTATGTATCTCATTTTGAATTCATGATCGTAGTATTTTTCAAAGGGATTAGCACGTTGCCATGATCGTGGTGATCTAATAAGTTCTCTCCTCTCGTTCTCTAACGAATCGAACCCCGATGAAGAGGATGAAGTAAGCCTTCTTGCAAAGCATAAAACGGAAACAATAATAACTAGATATACTCACACATTTGCCATTTTGTGTTGCAAACTTGCACTAACGTTTGAAATTATAAAAAATACGAAAATGAAGTAATCGCATGAATAAAAATTAACTCGACAAATTTGAGTTAGTTAACAAAATATTTAAAATAGCACTAACTTAGGTTGGTGAAAAATTAAATTTATTCGTTAGATAAGATTATTCTACACTTAAACTATTTAATCACTTTTGGTGAAATCCACCATAAGTATAAGATAGTTCAGTGGGATTTTTATTTTTTAAATTGATAAGAAAAACAACATACATAAAAAATTATTTTATTTGTTGACGTAAAAAAGATCAGTGAACACTTGTAACGACGCCGATACATTTATTCGCGACGTACCCCACTAAAGACCAAACCGGCATCAAAATCATACCAAAAATCGCCGCCACAAGTATAAATAATATGAACAATTCCCCGACAAAAAGCCCGCTCTTCAAAACCACCTCCGTTCGATCCTTAGTTTCGCAAATCTCGATCGTTTTATCCAAAACGAACCTCGCCAAGTACACGAATCCATCGAGCAGCGGAAACAAATTCATCAACATCATACAAATCGTCACGCCAGCATTGTAAGCCCTCTGGACCAACGAAGTCACCAGCGTGACGAACGAGCACGGCCTGAAAACGAAACATGTCCATCGCACAATTTACATACATTGCAATAGTTACGCGTTCTTCGGCAGGCCGTGTTTTTCCAGGTAATCGGCGATGGGTTCTCTGATTTTTTTTAAAAACGAGACGATTCTTTCTTGGCGAGACACGATTTGCGCCCTGCTTCCGTACCCAACCGCGTCGCAGGTCGGTTTTGGGGCGTAGTTTGCTTCGATTGGTTTACTGGCGCATTGTGATGGGGAACTGACCGGAGGCTGGAAGCTCGACGGGGCGACCGCTCTGCTTCCGCATCCGGCAAAACCGGGATCGACTGGTACCGACGAACATCCTGTGCCCTTGAGACCCTTTGAATTGTACCCGCAACCACTCATTCTAAAACGTCAAGTTTGATTAATTTAATAAAAATTATCGATAACTGGTTTATGCAAACATTTACTTGCACTTCTATGTTACACGACGTGGGACGTTTCAAAGTTAAATTTTGAGGCAAGAAATTTAAATGTCGAAAATAACAAACAAATAAATGAAATCCTAATGTCAATTGGGCATAAATTCCGGGAAAATTTATAACCAAATTACTTACTTGTTTGCGTCGGGCGTCAACTTGAAGAAATACAGTGGCAGCGATTCAACGACCGTAGTAGACATGTTACAATACCACGTTTAAAAATATGTAAAATTTGCAATAAATCTCAAAAATAAACATAACATAAGATAAATTTTAATCTTCACATTGACATAAAATTAAAACAGTAAAACTAAACTTGTTTATAAAAAAATTTTATTCGACAACTTGGCCTTCTTATTAAAATTATAACTGTCCGTATAGAACCATCGCGGGAATTGTCACTCCACGCAGTTTTTTCTTAACCCAATCTTCTTGTCTTGTAGGCACCTAAAAGGAATTTTGATGAAAAGACGGCTAAGTGTTATGTTGTGAACATTTTCATGCAGTTATTGCCAGTTTAAGATTAAAATTAATATATTTGTGAGAAATAGATAAAAACTTTTAAGATATGACATTTTTCGCGAAAGACATCTTTTATACTTTTATTAAAATTATCAAAATTCGCAAACATAATAAAAACGATGATCTCCCAAGATACCTCCAGATTCGAGGTCGGGATGAAGTAATTGCCGAATTATTAATACAATGTAACAGTATACATATATTTCAGCATTGTATCCAAAGCCCAATGAGACATCTCATATTATACACTCAAAGAGACATACCCTCAAACATAACTTACTGTTTTAATTGAAGAATCAAAATCACTTCGTAAGAAACTAATTTCATCGCCCTTACATCTGATTTTATAATATTCACAGTCGTTTATAACATCGACATCTTTCGAATATAGCAACAGGGGTCTAAGCACATCTACACGAAACGTCAATCGTTGACTGCTGTAAGCTACGGACATTGTTTGTAACGCTTGCCTAAAAGAACCAAAATAATAAACATAAACATTAACATAACAGAACCACACCACACCGTCTAATCGCTGGTAAGTGCAACGAAGCAACGCCAGCTAAAATGGGCGGCAACTCAACGATTAAACGACAAGTCCTGACCCAATTTTGCTTTATCGCACACAACGATATTTTCAGAGCTTCATTAACGATCTCCGTTCTGAAAATAAACGCGCAATTTATCGACTTAATAATTATGTGGACTCACTTCCATCTTTGCGGCAAACTGAGACCCCTGGTTATTGCCGTCGAATTCCCTAAATTGAACAACAAATATATTGCTTCAATATGCGGCCGGTTATCCGCATATAAATAATTGTACTCGTCGAAGTTAATTCGATTGTTCAACGTTGCGCATTTTTCTTCGAAAGCATCGCAGTCGTCGTATAAAACCAGCAGCCGTTTCAGGCACTCTTGTAGGTGTCGTTCGTTGGTGAAGGGATCGAATTTTGCAACTGGTAATTCACATAACCTGTAGGCGGAATACGCGTAAAATCTGACAATGGGTTGAAGTAAACTGATCGAGTATGACGGCGATAACCGTTGAATTACGATGTCTTGTCTGATTGCCAGCAATCTGTCGGCGATAAAGTCGTACGTGATGTACCACGGTAACGTTTCATTTTCCACCACTCTAGAATTATATGTATGATTATATGTTTTTATCTTGGAAAGATCGCTCACTCTAAAAGTAGGTAATTGACGGTTTTTAAAAGCGTTTCGGGGGTTCGTAGATTTTTCGGATTGTGCATATCTTTGCCGGCCGCGGACCTGCTGTAACTTTTTACGATTTTCTCTCTGTCGGCTGTTGGCTTTTCGTGACCTTCCGTTCCGGGTACCATTTCCAAGACGTGCAATAGGCGCTCTTTTTCACGTCTAAAATGGCAAATTAGATTTCGAATTCTAAGCCATAACCTTACAATTGTATTTCTTCGTCTGGGCACATTTGGTCGCAGAGTCCATTGATTCGTTCGCTCATTATTATAATAAAAATAATATGTAGATCTGTCAAATTAAACACGTCAATGGTCTTTTAAATTTGTATTCCAATCATCAATTAATTTTTCCGTAGGACACTAAAATCCCTAAATTTATTTATTTGAAATTTCCTAATCTACCACTTCGTAATTTTACAAAGAATCCACAACCAAGTGGCAATAATTAAGGCTAAGGAATGACCACGAGTACTCTTTTCTATTAATAGAGAACCAAGAAATAATTACAATTGAATATTTGTAAAATAAATTTTGAATAATTGAATAAATGATTGTTTTTACTACCTTTATATAATCCTTTGAGGTGAGTGTATTATAGCTCTGCAAGTTTCCAATATAATTATGCCTATGGATTGTTGAGATACAGAACTTGTGAATTTTAACAGCCGGATTCATCATTGGGGTCTAAGCCGTTAGTCCGACTAACTCTGTTTGTGCCTGTGCAAAGCTATTCATGAAACTTACGCCTTCTTTTATGCCCCTACTTAGGCGAAAAGTTAGACCTGCTTGTTAGGGTGTGCAAGTCATAGAGCAACTGTGGCTTTGTACGCAATTTGTTAATTTACATGAATTTCTCTTATCGAAAAGTACTTTTCAGTGCTATACAACTGGATACAATTTACGAAAATCACGATTTTTTAAACGACGTTCCGAAATCTACTGTTAGCACTGTACAGTACTGAATTGTGTTCTGAAATTAAATACAATAAGCGGTGCACAAGCGACAACTATTTATTATTCATTTCACATGTTTTGATCAGATGTTGGTGCTGCATTTTCACATCTCAGAGGTAGTGTAAACTCAGCAGATGGTCACATGACTCACGTCATAAATTTTGTCTCGTTCATAATGCATAACGATGACGTTAGATGTTACTTTGCGCCCAGTCTACGTGATTTTCATGAATAGGCCTACGACGTTTATTTAGACCTGCTGTATTTAGACCAGAGTTAGTCCGACTAACGTTACGCCTTGTTGATAAACGTGTTTGCACAATTATATCGCAACCTGTAGGTGTTCCTAGCAATATATTGTGGAATAGATTATTTTATTGATGATAATATTGATCGTCTAAGGGCACCTTTACAGTCATAACGAAAACGAAGTCCACTTAAAATTCCTATATATTTTTGGTTTCATATAAAATGTTTCTATACATAAACAATCAGGGACGTAAATCGATTTTCCGCCTATTCCAAAAGCACACAACATTCAGTTCCAGGGTAAGGAGGCAAACACAACTGATATTTCTCTTCCAGTTTCTGTGGAACAAATCTTCCGCCGAGATAATGATATTTCCCGCTGAAATGTTTAGCGCACATTTTGGGAGCGGTTAGAGAAATCAGCATTTCCGGTTTAATGCCGCCGTCGGCCGGTTCGCCGTTCTCCACGTCCCACCCGCTCGGAATGTCAATGCTGAAAGACCACCGTAAATAATTACCATCGTCACATTTACAACGTTTCACCTCACGACCGGTATTTTCGTGCACGTCATCAAGTCGACGACTGGGACAAAATCGGGCCTAACCGGCGGCTTGAAACTGAATCCGAACAAAGCGTCGACGATTAAACCATAACCGTCGACTATTTCTTCATCCAGCGGTAACGTATTAAGCATTGGGATGTTCATCGAGACGCACTGATGCGTCAAATTATGATACAGCGGCTTGTCGGTTCTTTTCGGGTAATACACTGTTGCGTTGTAACCGAAAAGTTTTAAATGTCGGGCACACACGAGGCCATCTCCGCCGTTGTTGCCCGGACCGCAACATATTAATATTTGCTTTTTGGATAATTGAGCATTGGGGTACGACTTGGCGATGGCACTCGCACAACTCAAACCGGCCAGCTCCATCAATTGATCGACGCTGAATTTGTACTCATTGAATAGCTCCAAATCGATGTTTGTTGCTTCCTCTTGGCTCAAGTACTTAATCATCGTGGATTTCTTTCGCAAAGTTTGCGACGTAAATCTTTTTATAACCTAAAAATGCATCGGACCTTAAATTTTATTTAAAATTGTATTATTACCTTTACGGAATTTGTTAAAAACAACATTCGTCAGTGATGTTTGTTCTGATTGTAGAAATAGTCATCTCGTGGAATTCCTACTGAGCAATTTCCCTTTGCTGGAACAGCATCAAATATAATCTTCGAAAAAGATTTAAATTTGTTACATTCTTATTACCATGCTTTTTCCTACTGTCCTGTTACGTTCGTTTAGAAATCGCTTGCAACCGCCGCGGTCAGTGACGACGAGATTTGACGTGGATTATTAAAAAATTGTAAACATGTTTTTTATTTATTTGTTGGAATTGTTATAATTCTTAAACACATAAATGGATGTAAATGCGGGGTTTCAATATCGATTAATATATTTATTTATAAATGGTAGTCGAAGTTTCTGAAATCCTGTTGCTTAAAATTTGCAATGGGTTGCACTAGTTGTTGTTATTAAGTCTAAATTCTGAAAAACGTTCAATTATGACGCAAGCAAATAAATATAAGAAACATAATATTGTTAAGTGGAAGAATTGAAGATTGGTTTGCAGATTAAACGAGGGGGATGAATGACACACGAATGTGTAATAACGTACATCGACTATTGAGAGAGTCAGTCAATACAAGATATTCCGCCCGTAATAAGTGGCGCCTAATAACAATTGCATTCCCTTTCACAGCCCCACGCAAGTCAAGTAATTGTCTACGTTACCAAGCTCCTACTCCACCAAAGATGTGTACGGGCCGATAGATGATGCTCTCACTTGGGCGTGCATTTCGGGTAATCAGGTCATACAGCAATCAACATGAAAAGACACACAGTAATTAGTTATTAGAATACCGACCGTAATTAGTATTAACATACCGGGTGCTCCAGCACCCTTGCTTCATAGGGATTTACATGGTAAACATTTTACCCCATGTTAACTTTTGTTGTCGTACAAATTTGAAACAATTTTTTGTTTTTATCAATAAATCAAACATTTTTCTACAAAATGTACATTATTTGCAGGACATATGCGTGTTAGAATTCTTCATTTTCGCTTTCAAAGTTGAAATTAATGCCACAAATAATTAAGACAAAAGATCAACTTGGCGTAAATGTGATAATGCTTATTGACAACTAAAGGAGGAATAGGACGATTTGGATGTGCCGCAGTGAAGTTATCCACAATTTCACGGCTTGACATGCCTTTTATGTATGCAGTTACAATATCAAAGAAATTAAATACGTACGTAAATACCGATTAATGTGCGAGCCGGCGGCGGGAATCGACGTTAACAAATGCGCCCGACCCCGCTTTTGAGAAGCGCCATCTGCACACCAACAAAAAAGCGCCACAGCGGGCGCCATCGCAATTACGGTATGAACGAAACAAATACGATTTTCGTGGAATTGTTTTATAGCTTCCTAGAAATTAGACGACCTCGACCGAGTCAAGTACGAATTTGTTTCTAGTGGACGACCTTAGTTTTTTGTTTCTTCCGAGAAATTCGACGACCTTCGCAGGAAAACGACTGTATTCTGGACGATATTAGATTATGAATGGAAATTTCGGTGTTTTAGATTTATGAACGATTTATGTATATAAAGCAATATATTTTTTTTTTGATTTTAATAAAATATGAATATGAATGTAATAAATAAAATAAAAATTTAAGAAAAAACATTTTGTCCGACATTTTAGATTAACGATCTGATTACATTATCAACTGCATCTGTGATATAAATTTAATTATATTTTATTTGTCTTATTTTGAGATATATTTTAGGGAAACGAGTTACCTTACAATTGCAATGGACGCCCGGCGCGACAAAACTCGACATGCAGCGAAAACTGTCGTTCGTGTGAAAAAAATATATAAACAAAGTTGTCGAGAACGAATTTACCAATGGAATCGAATCGAGCCGTCAGAACGTACGCACCAACATATATATATATATATATATATATATATATATATATATATATATATATATATATATATATATATAAACGAAAGATGGTCTAATCTTACACCTCAATGGTGTAGTGAACATTAATTAATACAGGTCCATGAAGACTAACTGGTGGATCGCTAGACAATATTGTTTCTGGGTTATTACCCTTCGTCAGTAGCGATTACCAAGAACCTAGCGATCCACCAGTTAGTCTTCATGGACCTGTTTTAATTAATGTTCACTACACCATTGAGGTGTAAGATTCGACCACCTTTCATGTATACATATATAATTAATTGGCAATGATCGCTGACATTTTGGCGTAGGTGTGTTTGCCAACCGGTTGATTACACCATTTGCTACTTTGATAACGCGTGAAGAAACAAGCAATCTTTGAAGCTTTTTATATGGTATCGACCTCCATTTCGACTGAATTTCGGACTGGGAAAACGCACACAAATCTTAACGTGACTTCTTCTCAATTTGCAAAAAATTGGTTAAAATTTCACCCGTTTAATGCATGGTAACACTGACTACTGGATTCAAGAAATATAAAAAATCGTTGATTGAAATTAATTTCCGCAAAATCAACAAAATGTAAATAAATTATAATCGGAAGCGAGAAAAATATAATAAGCCATGCGGAACGTAATAACTAACATTCTTCGGAAGAATTACGGGCCGCGGTTCCCTCGGCCCGTACAATTCTTCCTCGAACGTTATATTGTCCTTACGTTCCTTATGACTTAAATAACTATTAAATCAAAACAACACCAGTGGATCTTTAAACTGATTTATTTTTGCAACGAGAAATATATTTTTTTTTCGCTTTGTTAAATAATTCACAGTTATATTTGCTGCGTCTACTATCTGTACCTTTCATAATGTTATTTATTCTTCTAATATATTTAAAAATTCCTTACTACCTTACAAATTATTGTTTCAGTTAAATTATCTTTATGGACGCAAGAAAATGGAAAACTTACTTGAGCTTCCGCAAACCGTATCATAAACTGTCTGTTTCCCCCTGTTCCGTTCATATGATTTAACAAAATTTTGGTTATTTTATATGTTTTATTTATACAATTTATAAACAATAAGTTACAATGCTTTAGTCCGTGTGGTATTTTCCCTCCAAATTCTTTTTCGTATGTAATTTATGATTTGCAAACGGAACACAGGTGTTTTATTTTCTTCGCTACCCATCCAGACGATAAACAAATGGCTAGGGGTGTGCCACAGGGCTCTATTCTTGGACAACTCCTATTTATTATAATGATAGACGACCTCCCACTAATATGCCCAGATGCAGAAAAAATACTATATGCGGACGACACAACTATGTCGATCATCATCGAAATTTAATTCATTTGTATTAAAACACACGAATTAATTACAAATGGAACTTATTATTAAAACTCGATAAAAATCACCGAAGGAAACACATTCGACGTTCCTGTTGTCCTGTTACATTGCATCAGCGTCGCTTGCGCCCGCCGATGTGGGTGATTGCAAAATACGATCGAACGATTGACAAATTTGAAATTTAATTAATCTTCACTCCACCTACCAATATGGTGTCGATTGAATTTATTCCATTAATTACTATTTATTTCTGTTCCGGGAGACTGAATAAAGAAAATTGATTTTATCCCCCCTCCCCCGCCTCCTTACTATGTATATTATCTTTGTAAAGCAAAGCAAGTGGACATGATCGAATGATTCATTCACTCAATTAAAGTCAATAAAATAAATCTTCGTTATCAGTTCAATGATATAATTTTTTATACATTGATCGTGAATAATTTAAAACAGTTTTAGAACTGCTTCGACCAATTTCTGTACCGATTAATTCATTATCTCTGTATGCAATAAAACTTGTGATTTCTTAAACAAAAATATTTGATAAAATACACAACGAAAATAAAATCGTGTTCGAATCGGTTCGTGAACGCGTGTCGTAGAAAACGATTCCGAAGTCGTAACCGTTCGTAACCAAAACAAACGGACAACAACGCGTGCAAGCGATTGCTAACGTAACATAACCGGACGACAGAAATCGCAACAGATAAATATTTCCGATAAATGTTAACGATGAAATGCACATAAAATTTCGTAATTGCGTAATTCGTTTATTGCGTTCTGTTACGTATTGTACAATTGAAATGTTTTAGGATCAATTACAATATTTTATTTATTATTAAACTGTCGAATGCACGATAGAGAATATTTATCTGCGGGCTTTTCTGTCGTCCTGTTATGTTACTTCGGAAATCACTTGCACCCGTTGGTGTCCACGGTGCCAGTCAGTAAATTATAAGAAATATAAAATAATTTATTAGGAGGTGCGAGTTATGGAGCTGATAAGAAAATGTATTTTTTAATGTGCCAGTGGGGCAGGATTTTTAAAAAAATATATTATACATCCATTAAAAAATTAGATAGTTTTATTCGTACGTACTTACAACATAATAGTTTAAATAGTGGAAATGGTTTAAACGTATTTGTTGTATATTTAATACATTTTAACATCTTCGTTAAAGCGAACCTCGCGATGTAAACTAATAATCCTGGTAATGTAATAAATTTCTCAAAATCAATTTATGATTTAGCGAAGATTCAATAGAAATCTTTTCCTCGTTAAACTTAAAATTTGTCATTTGCTGGATAGATGTCGTACATTGTATACATGTATACATTCTGCTGTAATTAAAAACAGCACATTTCTCTAATCAATAGCAATTTAATTGAATGTGTGACTTTTTGGGAATTTAATTAAATGCAATGAGATGGTAGGTTCACTATAATGAATGACATTATAAATATTTTTGATAGACTTTATTACCTGTAGGTAACCCAACCTAGTTGGAGACTGTTTTATTTTTCTGCTGTCCTGTTACATTACTTTAGCATTCGCTTGCGCCCGGTGATGTTTGTTGGTGATGGGAGGAGGATGGGGATGATAGGACTCCAGAATTTTTCAATTACCCACATTTACATCTGGATGTTCTAGATCCTAAGTTATGTCGAGGTTAAAAATTTACTGTAAATCACCACCTTCCCATGAGTTTATAGAATTTTTTTGTGTTTTATCTTATGAACGTAACGAAGATATGAAATGTTATCAAAACGCAATGGAGAAAAAAATTCAACAAAAAGAAAATCTAAGAATAGGATTTAGAAAAAAGCTGCATCCAACAGAAGACTAAAACGGATTTTAAATCAAAATCAAAATCATTAGTTGCACAACTTGGTGTGCAGAAAGAAAAAGACCTATAAAAATCAGTTGAAAACAAGGACCGGTTTACTAAAAGACATATTTATGAGCTAAGAAGAGGCTGGGTTGCGTTAGAATGGATTGGGTTGAGATGGGCTGGATTCAAGTGCTATGTAGAACGACAACTCCCCCTCCTCCGATAAGAAGTCAGAAAACAAGGACCCGTTGCTGGTTGAAGACTATAAAACTAACGAAGAAAGCAATCCTTGAAAAAAGAGCGAGGACGATCCTTAAAATTCAATCATTTCAAGAAGAATGCGGTTTGTATCTGCTTCAGGCAGTCGATTATTCAACGATTCTTGCAGGACGAATTTGTCAAAAATTCTGAAAATGATTCGTTCAATTAACGGTGATGTTGTTACGTACAATGCGAACAGAAGAAATTCCCAAAATCCATGGAAGTATAATTAAAAAGCAGAGCTAACGCACGAAGAAACAATTCCCAGAAAATTAAAATCAATTAGTGAAATACATGGACGCCTCTTGAGAATGCATGAAGAAGAATACATCCACAAAGTAAAAGGGGCGAGCGTCTACGTGAAGAATGATTCGAAATTAAGAAATATGCCAAGTTCTTGTCCTACATTCATTAGGTGTCCATCTTTATAGGTCTGGTCGCTTCTATTACTTGCGATTCCCATCACTGTGTTTCCTTCTGAAATCCATTTTCTCGTATGTCCAACATATCCAAGTTATTTCGTCTTCTTCTTTGTCACCCACATATCTCCATTATCCCACGTCCTCCTCATCCAGACTCATGAAGTGTTTTTTTTTCTAGTTGACGTTTGAATCTTCTTTTCAATTTTGAATAAATATTGAAATTTTTGAAATTATGTGCCACTTAGCCAATTAGGGTTGAGAATATTTGGCATTTTTACAACAGGCTTAAAGTTTACATAATGTAAGCAAATTTGACACTTGTTGAATTTTATTTAATATCTTTATTTTATTTCAAAAATAAATTTTCCACCACACATACATCTCCTGATGGTGCGTCATGTCATGCAATGATGTGTGACAACTAGACGTATGATAGACGTCAATACTCTTGCCCCAACGTATTTGCAATTTTTTAAGGCCGTTTGTTGCAAATAAATTTCAGCGAATGTATTAAAGAGATGACGGCTGCGAGGTAGTTGCAAGTCTGGACAGTACATTGTACTTCTTTTTGGCAACTGTGCAATTTGTAGATTTTAATATTTTTTAGCATTGTGTTACTAACTTGCTTAATTCTTAATGCCTTCTTACCCTCTTACCTAGGCAGGGTGGGGAGTTATGTCAATTGCTTGGTCTCCTTATTTAGGTCTATTTCTTTCGTTTTGCTTCCTGTGCCTTCTGAATCATTCCCCTCCACTCAATTCCTCTATTTTCTCCTCTCGGTGTAAGGACATAGCACTGCACCAGGACAAAATTAGCCGAGGACGCCTTAGTATAAAACTTTCGTTTTATTGTTAGAAATGTATTGTTCTTTAAGGGTGTTAAGAAATTAGAGTAACTGTTAAACTTTCCTCAATTGTACCTTTTGCCAATATCCATAAAACGAAGGTTCGGTTTCAGTTTGTATTCAGATAAATTTGAACGCTTGCATTGGCGATCAAGTTTTTGATGATATTTGGATGATCTCCGTTTTAATTTCGAAGCCTCGCACTCACAAAGTACAAATACCACCGAAAGGGATTTCGCTCCTGCATCTCGACGTCATAATTTATGCATAGAAACGTTTCTTTCTTGACTTTCTGGAACACCAAGGAACGTATTTGATTACGTCACTGGCTGCCTGAAATATCGCATAATATATAACCTTGTTGTATATATTAGAGGTTTATGTGTGTTATATATCATGTACCATATTTACAAAGCTCTCGCGTGATTTATATTTTGCTCTCGAAGCTTTTACGCACACGTCAGATGCGTTGAAGTTCTGACATTAAAGCGCGCCTGATCTTAACGACCAGGCAACTGGAGTTTTATGCACCCTCGAATAAAAATAATAGCGCCGGACTACGTACGATATATTTTCGAAGCTCCCTATTGACGGTACACACGGCCAAGATTTCGTGCACGTTTTTCGTGTAATGAAACCGGTCGTGTGTTTTATGTCTTGTGTGGGTGTTATGGACGATGGATGGAAATTGCTTGCGATATGGACGCAAAACTCAGTTAACTAGGAAATGTGCTGAGGATATTTAGTAAGGTTTCATTTATTTAAATATAATTTTATACGATTTATTTATGATTATTGCCATAAAGACAAATAGGTTGAAATGTCAGTCTAAGAATTTAAAACTGAGATAAAATAATTTATAAATTTTTAATGTAAACTAATTATATGTACAAAATAAAATTATAAGTCTGCTCTTAATTTTGCTTCTCTTTTGCCCTCACGTTGACGATTTCGGTTGTTAGTGTTTCTGAGCCGTTGTCTTCTTTCTCCTGAAATGTCTCTGAAGTTCCTTGATTAAACTTGCACTTTTAATCTCAACCGAGGTTATTTAAAATAAAACATTAGTTCCTTTTGGAATGATATGCTGTTCTGACGGTCAAGAATTGTTCATTTCCTGGTAAACAATCCTTTCCAGAAATACATGTTTTAAATAAAACAATTTGGTAAGTTTGAAGGATATGTCCGTCTGGCGGTTTTGAATTGTTTTTTTCCTGTGGAACACAATTTTGTTTAGGGATGCGATTTATTTATTTAAAACCATTTCGAATTATATGCCCTTCTGGTGGTTTTTAATTGAATATTTCTTGTAAAAAAATATTTTCTTTGCAGGAATCCAATCTAGCCAATTAAAAGTAATTTTTCGCATCACTTGAAAATGGCAATCGCCGAAACCACTAAACCAACCAAGTTATAACGTACATTTAATTAAATTATCTACATAAATTATTTTATTATTTGTTCAAAAGACAATTCGTTATAGATACTTAATTATACATTCCAAATACAGTTGGCATTGAACTATGTATAAAAACATTGATCAACAGCGCTGGAATCAATCGTTTTGTTTCCTTATCTACGGAAATAAGCCATCAGTATATTAACAAAGGACTGGCCATAGGTGATTGATTTATTACATTTTGACGAGATAATTGCCCTAATACAACTATGTATATATGTGACAAATATTTGTCACTTTCATGTTGGTGCTGTGTCCTTGTCGTTTCTAACTTGAATGGTCTGGTTTAATTTTCGTGTTTCGACTTGATTTTCCATCTTATGTTTTGATTTTCCCAGTCTCCCCTCTTAATTTTGCAATGAAACTAATCGTTCAAATAAATCTATTTATTTAACAAAATGTTTATCTGTTCTATTTTTAAAGTGGTAGATAGCGATTTGATGGTTAATCCAAAAAAATGTAGCCTGAAAATGCGAACATTTTATGGGGTTTTCAAGTTACCTTGTACGTCACAGGTCATGGACTAATTCAAATAGTTTGTTCATGACGTGAGAACGTCGAGGATTATTATGCATAAATTAATCAACATTTAAAACTTAAAATTACTCAACGTGAGTCAAGTGTTTTTTCAATTTTTAGGGCACAATTTTCACAATTTTTTTTATCGATTTTTACATTTTTAATATTTCTTTTTTTTTCTCGATTTTTACATATTTTGATGTTTTTAATAATAATATATAATATTTGACTGATTTTTTAAGGATTCTTACATCTTTTAAGAAGTGTTTTGCAAATTTCCCTTGTTTTAATTTTTACAATTATATACGATTTTGCTATTTTTTCAATATGTACGATTGTTAAAGATTTTTACGATTTCTACTTTTTTGATTTGTAAGTTTTACAATTTTTTTTCTGGATTATTATGATTTTTGAGGTTTTAACGATTCATTGTCTATATGTTACGATTTTTGTGTGTTTGTTTTGCAAGTATCTTCAATTTTAGTCAATTTTTAAGAGTTTGCCGATGTTTAAGTTGATCAACGACTTTGTGGATATTCTCATTTTTTTTTAATTGTTCGAATTTTAAAGATTCTTACGTTTTTGTTTTGTACATTTTACAACGTTTTTTCTTGTTTTTTTCACACTTTGGTGCTTTTACTATTTGTTTGATTATGTTGCATTTTTTATTTTAGTAATTTTGAACTTTTTCTAAACTACGTTGGAATTTTTTCAATTTTTACTATTTTTTGTAATGCAATTTTTACTATTTTTTGATTTTGGATTTAAGCAACTATATCCAATTTTAGCATTTATTAACATTTTGCAGGTTCATACTTTGTTCAACGACGAATGTTTACAGTTTGTCTAAATTTTTACGATTTTCTTATGATGTTTATGTTTTACAAATTTTACACTTTCTCAATTTTTATGATTCTTGACTTTTTCACGATTTATTTAATTTTTAACGATTTTCAAGATTTTTCAATTTTAGTCATTTTTAAGAGTTTGTCGACGATTTTTTAATGATTTTTACAATTTTTAAGGAGTGTTTGGCCATTTTTACGATTTTTCCCTTACATGGATTTTTAAAATTATGTCAGGTTTTAGTATTTTTTTTCGATTTTTTTGTTGTTTAATTTCTTTAATGATTTTTTTAATTTATACGATTTTTTATGACGTTTACGATTTTGTTTTGCAAATTTAACAATGTTTTCCATTTTTATGATTTTTGACGTCTTCGCGATTTATTTAATTTTTAAAGATTTTCAAGGTATATAGTTTTTGTTGATGATATTTTTTCAATTTTTTTTTCGATTTTTGTGATTATCGGTGTTTATACGTTTTGTTTAATTTTAACGGATTTTAAAGATATTTTATAGCTTTTGGTTGACGTTTTACGATTATCATAACAAAATGAGTTTTTGAAGATGTGTTACATTTTTTCTAATTTTTACAATTATGTTCGATTTTAGTAATTATAAAACATTTTGAAATCTTTACGTTTGTTTGACATTTTGTGTTTGATTTTTGCAACTGTTAAGGAGGCTGTCGCGTTTTGCCTTATTTTGATGTTTACAATTATTTCCAATTTTGGAAATTATTAAAATATTGTAGATTATTACTTTGCTTAAGGCATTTTTAAATTTTTTTTCTACAATTTTTACAATTTTCTTATAACTTATAAAATTTCTCAATTTTTATGATTCTTGACGTTATCACGATTTATTTCATTTATAACGATTTTTTGTGGTTTATTTGTTGGTGTTTTACGATTTTCAAAATGAGTTTTAGAATATTTCTTCCACGACTTTGTAGATTTTTACAATTTTTTCCCAATCTTTTCGACTTTTTTGTTTAGCATATTTTACAATTTCTCTCTTGATTTTTCCATTTTTTTTAGATTTGTTTGATTTTTGCAACTTTTAAGGAAGTTTGTCTATTTTAGCCTTACTTTGATTTTTAAAATTATGTCCAATGTTGGTAATTATTAAAATTATGTAGATTTTTACTTCGTTTAACGTTTTTTACATTTTTTTTTACTTACCAAGTTTTACGATTTTCTTATGACATTTATGATTTTTGTTTTGCGAATTTCTCAAGTTTTATTTATTTTTTTACGATTTTTAAGATATTTCATTGAATTAGGTTCGATTTTAGGAATTTTTGAGAATTTTGAGATTTTTACGATGTTTGACTTTAGGGATTTTTTGCTATTTTACGATTTTTTTTAATTTTTCAATTTCTTTACTTCAAATTTGACGATTTTCTTATGACGTTTGCGATTTTGTTTTGCGAATTTTATGATTTCTCCCGTTTTATGATTCTTGACGTTGAACGATTTATTTAATTTTTAAAGATTTTTAAGTTATTTCATTGAATTATGTTTGATTTTTGGGAATTTTTGAGAATTTTTCGATTTTTGCGTTTTTTGTAATTTTACGATTTTTTATGATTTTACAATTCCATATCATTGTTAGCGATATTTAGTATATGTCATGGTTTTTATTGACGTTTTATGATTTTCGCAACTTATAATGAATTTTGTCGTTTATTACAATTGTGTATGATTGATTTTTAAGATTTGTTAGATTTTTCCATTTTTTATGTTTAAGGATTATTTTTTAATTACTATTTTTTGTTATTTTGTAATTAAGTTTTTTGACTTAATGTTAAGATTTGATTAGCAACATCCCAGTTGTTTTCGATTGAGATCAACGACTTTAATCCATTAGAGGATCAAATTCAACGCGATGCAGACGCGAAAAATCGCCCAAAAAAGCTAAAAAGCGCGATTCGCATTAAAGCGCTCGCCGAATATATCATTCGAAATTATGTATTTTGGCAGATATTAATTTTCAAATAAACATTCGCATGCTATCGCGTTATAGATTTTCCAGCGGATATTGTACTTGCAGTAATGCTGACAATAAATCAGTCAAACACCAGGCTGTTCGCAAGACTGAATTTAATGTATACTAGCGCGACGCGATATATCAATTCGCGTTTGCACGTACGCCATTTTAATAAATAACAAAAACGCATGCACGGAATTCGCCACGGCCGTTGAACGACCCGCGACCCACGTCGAAGCGTTGGAAAAAAATGAAAAATTAATTTCAAACAACTGTCAAAGTTTCATCGCGAACAATGAATCATTTAGTGACGATTACACGAAAAATGCAAAATATTCCAATAACGTTCCGAGATCTTTATTGCGAGCGAACGGAACGGCTCACAATTGAAGCGCATTCGAAACGTGTTGTCGTGCAATTTTATCTGTGCAAGAAGTACTTTACAATTTCAATGCTCTTTGTGGAAGGGGACTTTCAAAGAGCAAACTACTTCTAATCATCTGCAGTCGGCTTTTGTTTAGCGCTATATTGTGAAGTTTGCCTTTAATTTATTAATTTGCATATCTGATTCGCGTTGAACGCCCGGACAAGTGCAATTAACGGATTAAAAATTTAATTAAATCTGCATTGCATTAAAAACATGCAAAACCATTTTTAGACGTGGGTGTTAACAAGTTAAAATGTGCACCCACTTTACATTCGGGGAAGCGACGAAATTCAAATGGAAGTTTTTGAATTATGCAAATATTATTTGTATCGACAAGAATGTAAATATAAATGTTCGTTTATAAACAATTAATCGCAATTAGAAAGAAATACGAGTGGAAATCAATATTTACGGTCCCTAATATAGAAGGAAACAAATTGAAGAAATATCAAACGTTTATTTTTCTACATAATCTCCCTGAACGTCGATGCATTTGCTCCAATGATGCTCCAAACCTTTGATTCGTCTGGAAAAAAATCTTTCTGTTGCTCTTGCAACCAGTCATTCCATTATCGCCGTAATATCTGGTTCCCCGAAGATATTCTATTAATTTTGGAAATGAAAAGAAATCACTAGGAGCCAGGTCTGGTGAATATGCGGGTTCAAACAATTCAAATCCTGCGTTCAGAACAGCGGAGCGTTGTCTTGATAAAACAGAATTCCTTTGCTTAATTTTCCCTGTCTTTTTTCCTTGACACAATTGCGCAATCTTGAAATTAAGTTGGCATAGTAGGAGCCTGTTATTGTATGTCCACGTTCCAAAAAATCAGTCATCAAAATTCCGTCTGCGTCAAAAAAAAAATTGGTGAATCCACGTTGAACCAACAGTGATGAATCGAGAAAGAAATTCATCCGGATCTGCTTTAAACTTTGTCAAACTGGCTTCAGAATGCAATGCTCTAGAACGTTTCTGATCAGGTCTCAACATTCGTGCAACCAAACATGCAGACAACCTTTTTAGCTCCAAAATATTTGTTAAAATATTTTCTATAGTACCATAAGAAAAATTCGTAATTTTTGCAATCCGCCGAATGGTCAGTCGTCTATCTGTCATTACATATCGTGCATACGATTAACATTTACTTGGGTAGTGACAGTCATTGGTCGTTAAGCACCCTTCGCATGTTCACATGTTTGTCTTCCCAGTTTAAATTCATATTTTTCACAATTTAGTAAGAAATAACACCCTCACCTAATATACCTACCGTGTCTTCATGATTTTTTTTGGCGACAACCCTTTCTTTCGCAAATATTTTATAACTGCACGAACCTCTGATTTGTCCATTTTTAGAATTTCTCTAAACTTGAATACTTAATTTCTAAATTATTTGAACAGGTAACAAGTGACAAAACTACAATTGAACCGACGTAACAACAAACGATTAATACTTTAATGTGTCAAATTGATTCAACGTCACTCAACGCCTAATATGTAAGGCACGCTAAATAATGATCTCCCCTCGTATATTTCTATTATTTCTATGTGAGCTGCCTCAGCTCAAGACGAAGCTCGTATTTTTGGTTATATTAAATGTTGTTAAGAAAATGGAATCCAACACATCAATTACTTCAAAGCTAAAATACATTTTTAACTCGTTTTGATGGGAAATTCCATCCATGCAAATGCAAAATTATTAGTGCAAATTTCTTTCATTTCTATCATTGTCTTTGTCCACCATTTCACACTCCAGGATTTCCAATTTAGATGCAAACCACCCCCGACGAAAATCATATCCTGCGTTAACTTCAACACTAACCGCACTTTAATACATCTCATCTCGAACGGAAAAATTGCATCGCGTGTCTCAAGAGCTTAATTAATAACGCAATCGATAGTTCCCAAAACTTTTCCGAAACAAATCCCTTAAGGAGTTTAAAGTCGCCGTTAATGCGTTTACTTGCGGTCGCCGACTTGAGAAAACTGAAAGATTAAATCTCCAGAAATGAATGTTTATTCCATCGTTTATTTAATCGGCAAATCCTAATGGAACCATGATAAATGGTAGACGCTCACTTAATCCGTGGAAATTGTTTCAATTGCCCTGAAAATCCTTCTTCCTACGATTCGCTTCATCGTAACGAGATAGTTAAAGAAAAAAATTAAGCGTCTCTTTCCATTATCTCCTTTGCATTTTAAGCGGGCGAGACGAACTAATGCCCTTTTTTTGTTGCACCTTTAATTTAATGGGCGGCACTTTCGCTTGTTGGATTATGTTTTGTGTTTCTTGTTCCGATTTACGTTTACTGAATGCATAAAAAAAACACGAAAACTAAAATATGACGTGGAAATTAAGAGACGAGGACTAAATTAAAACAAGGGGACGCAAAGAATAATGAAGCAAATAAATTAAGGAAAATTGCTATTAAAAAACCATAGAATAGAAACCTAACTACAAAACAGTAGGATGTGGTAATTAACTTTTTATGTTGAACATTATTTCAATTTTGACGCCCAACTTAATATTTAGAATCCACTGCAACCATTTCGTTATATGCATAAGTGCAGTTTTCGTTAACGTAAATATAATATGTGTAATAATCTAGTGCAGAAATATGGCCACGATAAAAGACATTAAGGTCTGTTTAATGGATCTTAATGTGTAAATTATGTGTGCGTTAATAGAAGCGAGCCGAAATTATTTTCATTTATGCGGCAATAACATCCGCGAAAGCCATATAACGAGACGCGCTACACTCTCGGAGTTTGCGAAACGAAATGAATGAAAACCTTCAAGTGAGTGTTTGAAGCGAATATTAAACAAGTTTCTAGATAAAGGAGAGAAATTTCGCACAGGCAATATTGATTGAACGCGAGTTTCATTGCCGATACTCGTGCGGGCAAGTATTCTGAAAATAATACGATGCGACAACTTGTATTCGCATACAGCGAAGCCATATAAACTTTCCGACGTTGTGCTGTTCTTATTTCAAATTGTCGATTTTTGTGCTCAAACGAAATAAAGATAACTACAAAAGCGTTTCAGCTGACGATTTACTCATAATTATATTAGGTGTAGAGAACAAAGTGATGGTCGTTAAGTGTGATTACGTAATCGATGATATTGTGATAAAATACTTAATTTCGCGAGCATCCCTAAATACTTGTGTGTTTTTATGTAATTTTTTCGCTTCCTTACGGATAAGTTGTCACGAGTTTAAATAACGATTACTAAGCTTCATTTTTATCTAATTGGTGAATTTACTCATAATTTCGTTAGTTATTATTTTCTAATCGCTTTAGTTACTGTAATATTGAAATATGAAATATTCGTTATCAGGGTCGTTTTAAGTGAAAAATTTTACTATAGTGACTATATATATATTATATATTAGACACTTTTTTTATATTTAATACCGTGATTTTGATTTTCGTATAGACACCGTTGCTTAGCAATGTTTTATTTGAATTCTGAAGACAACCGTTGTGGACACTATAACGGTCAAATTGGTACTACTCTCATCGTTTTCTGACGTTTATCTTATATCCTTCCTTGCTTGGATCTGCATTATATTTTGATCAAGGTGTACAGTTTTCTCTTCCACAATTTTACAATCCTTTAAATCTTTTCGATTCTTGTCAAAAATGTTTTTCTCTTTGCAACGCTTTCTTTTTTCCTCGGAGTGCCCTAGTAACCTTATAAATTACAGCTTTTTCGTAAATGTGACGACAACATAACCCTAAACATAGACATTTCAATATAATATTCGTCCTAACTTCGAAATCTTGCCCGAAACATTTATTAAACATAAAGTCCAGATCTCACGAACCTTTTTCTCAACCCGCACGCTTCTATTTTTATCTCAATATTCAAATATAGTCTTACAAGATTTAGCCACATACTGTACTAACGTTACATACTAATATCATATTTTGACAACCTATATCAAACCGAAATTTATCTCAATCACGCAATTTTCACAATACGTACATTTCATTGCGTGTACACGACTACTTATGTGCCAAATTTCTAAATTACATAACCGCTACATTGCTCCCTGCCACCGTTTTATTATTTTCATACGTTTTCGTATTAAAACTGATTTCTAATCGCTCTCATTTAATTTCTTAATTCTGTATCGAATTGAATAAATATTCTGTTTCCAATTTACTTGACTTTTTGGTTCTAATCTGACATCTGACACATTTGTGTGTGGGCGTGTGTGTGCGCGAATGATTCTCTTACGCTCTTTCCTTTTTTTCTACTTTCGCCCTGCAATATCTTCAGCTTCCTCTATCTCCACATTGCTCCCTATGTCATTTATCGATTACCTGCAGTTTTTTCGCTTACTTCTCTCTTCCTCACTTCCACATCCACACACTGTTCCATCATATGCTTCGATAAACCTGCAGCAAAACTTGCACCTCCAACAACTCTCATCCATCCCATACTCCGTGTTGCCACTCATGTTCTTCCACCCGTCAAAGATTTCAGCTTTCTTCCACATATACATATATCCCTAAACCTTATATTATATTCAGCCTTTATGTTTTTTTTATTCACTTTCTTGTATACCTATCTGCCATCTCACTTTCCATATCGGTACCGTTTCTCCTCCATTGCGCCTTCGTCACTGCTGCCACTGCCTTTTCATACAACGTTATTCGATTCCTTCCCATCTCGATATCTCATTGTTCCTCTTTTACATTTCTTTCATCTCACTAACGCTTTATTTACCATATTCCGCTCACCCCATTCTGCTCTTAATTCATATCTCACCGACCTTATCCCTACTTCCACTGATATCCTTTCTTTATACCCGTTTCTTGGAACACCACGTACTTCGATGTTGACCTTTCCAGCTTCAACGCCGTTTTCAACCCTCCCTGCAATATTCTCCTCCCGTTTCACTCCCCACACTTCTGCTCCATGCATCGATTTGCTCCTCACGCATGTCTTCCATACTATAATCCTTTCGTCAAAAGTACATTCGTTCTTGCTCCACATGCTCCTCGTTGCCGCTTTTTTGCCTTTCTTATTTTTCCACACGCATACGTCACATGCCCTTCATAATTGTAACATAGCTATGCTGTCCTGAAAATCTTCGAATTTCTCAGTTTTTTCTTCATCCTCGTGTTTTCTTAGTACCTTCTTTAGTTCAACTGTTTTTATATTAATAGTTGTCTGTTGTGAACTTTTTTGCAATCCCCGCCCTCCGTCACCTTGTTCTATGCTTCTTCGTATATTTCTGATATTCTGTTCACTAGGTTCGCTGATAAACCAATCCTCATTATTGTCTCTGCCAGAATTTCGTCGAAGGCTGCTCTCAAGTCGATGAACATTGCATATGGTCTTCCCTTCTTTTTCGTCCGTTCTCTTTCTACCAGATAATTCAACTAGATACATGTTACGTTTGGTGCCTTCCCTTTCCTAAACACTGCTTGCCCTTTCGGCATTATTTCTAGCCTCTCAACTTCTTCTTCTTTTTCGTCTTAGTTCATTTCTTCCTGATTGACACTACTCATCCTTCACCTTTTCAGCAAGTTGCTTGTTCCTTGTTCCTCTCTCTCCATTTCATTTATCAGGTGCATATATCCATCCTTGGCTATCAATTCCATCCTCCCCTACTGCGTTTCCCTTCTTACGCCTCACCGCTTGTAGTTCCTCCGCTCTGAAATCTATTTTTCCTTCCATCCGTCCATCTCTTTCCACCCTCTTTCTCCCCCCCACCAGTATTCGTAATAATTGAAATGAAAATGTAATACCAATACCAAACAAGCAATATGGATGGGACGGGTGCATACAAAGTCTAATAAACAAATTGTGATAGCAACCCTACATACAAAATATAATGCTTATGCAAATTAGATTTGGCGTCACATGCTGTGCAACATGCTATATGAAAGCAGCGATTAATGTATTGGATATAAATAATTTTGTTGTTGTGAATATATCATTTTTCATTTTAATGACTTTGTAAAAATAATGCAGGATGTACTTACGAAGACTACTTTTCATCTTGTATATAGAGACGTGAGTAGAAGTTTGCAGTTTCTAGGAAACACCTTTACCGAGAACGTTCTTAGATTCGCGATACCCCCAGAAACTATTTTATGTATCCGAACAGACGTATGCATGAACGTAAACTTCGACGGCGAGAAACTGGAGTTGCGAAACTCACATAAAGTCGAAGAAATAATGACACGAAAACGTATAAAGTCCGACCCAATAAATGCTTTCCGAAAGGAGTTTCCCGCGAAATACGGGACGAAATTTACTGTCCGACCGCGAATGTCGGCCATCAAAATTTAAAATAGCTGCATTTAACGACGAGTGTGCGTATCGCCGATGCAAACGACGGCGTAATTTCGCTCGGCGGTAAATGGAGCCGGCCATGCGGAAATGTTCGATATCGCGCGCGCCGAGGACTGAACTGAATACTTATTTATTGTCGATAACTTACGGCTGAGCGATTAAATTCGAAAACAAAGAAACTCGCCGAAACAAGAAAAGTTCGATCGAACATATCCAGTGGTTTATCTGCGCAAGCAAGCGGGCCGGAACGAAACAAAAAGACTAATGACACGAACAGTGTGATACACCATTCGTTTTTGCAGGTTCGGAAATTTAGTGTCGGCACTAAAGCGACCAGAAATCAACGGATTTGATCGCCCAAAAAGGCGATTGCGCAAAGTTTTATTAAATAAGTTTCGCCGTGATCGGTTTAATTTAAAAGCAATGTCCAATTAATGGGCGAGGGCGGGTGGGAGAAACAAACAAAAAACATATGGTCGAAAAATGTAGGGGTGTTTGCAGTGTTTACAGTAATTATTTATAATTGTG
This sequence comes from Geotrupes spiniger, assembly GCA_959613385.1. Lineage (NCBI taxonomy): Eukaryota > Metazoa > Arthropoda > Insecta > Coleoptera > Geotrupidae > Geotrupes > Geotrupes spiniger. Next base: position 15,109,371 of record OY390737.1, read on the forward strand.
GCTGAAATATCAATGTCCCTAGTCTAAAGCAATCATAATAAAAGTTCGTAAAGCATCACCGTTCCAAAATGATGTGCACGAAAGGCGTGCGTTCAAAATCTAGATTGCGGACATTAATTCAGCACAAATGTCTTTTCAGCGCCGAACCGCGTTAGCAAGAAATTTGCGTCTACCTTATAGATTTAATTTGTATGTATCCTTATTTATGCCCTGGCTATTTAATTCACGCCCGGTGACTGCGTTTTAATTAAATAAATATTTTATGTGTTCCATGCCCGTTCCAAATTAATTTGCTGTTGAAGTCTTAATGCGCTCTTATCTGACCTATTTACGCGCAGCCACGGGCCAAAGTGCAATCGTTATAAGTTAATTAACAACAACGTAAATTTTAATTAATTCATCAATTAATAAGTGTCAATAACATGATTGGGTAAGTTGGTAATATAATTAGAGTCAGAGTACACGTTTTGCACTTTTTCTTTAGTAGTTGCAATGAAATATCTCCAATGGAACATCAGTTCAATGATATCATTACCGGAACATTTAAATTTAATTCAGGCGGACAAACAAAACGTCGTGATTTTGTTTGAAATTTTCATTATTTCGACTAATTGAGTTAATTAAATTTCTCTGCGAGCCTCTACATTAATACAAATCTTATTTATACTACAAACAAAACGAACAATTATTTTCAATTTTCTTTATTTAACTTCGACGAGTTTGCGTTTATATAAAGCCCATTCGAACAAAGAGCCCCTACAAGACACGAAACGATAAAAAATAAACCATTCCGAGCTCCGTACCTTTAAATCGCAACAATACGTACTTCGCCTTTCATTACAACAACGGCTTCACCGAATGCCTTGATTTGTTTGATTTTATTCCTTTGTCAGTACAAAGTATTTTCTTATCAAAACCCCATCGAGACTTTCGTAAATAAAACGTCTCCTGTTACGGACAAGATCCGCTTCCCATTGATCATAACAAGACTATTTTCGTCGTGGCTCGGCGAAAAAACCGAAGGAGTAACTTTCGGAACTTCCGCCATTCTGCGCTTCGGGAAAGGACTTTTTAATAATCCCGAATTGGAGAAGTATGAAAGTGCAATTTTTCACCGTCGCATTGCATCAGCCTTTGAGAGAGGAGTAATTTCGCGTTCGCGAATCCTAAAATCCGAGACAGTGATGTGAAAATGATTTCCCCTGTTTTATTCGAATTACCTCTCTCGAGATATTAACCGGATATTGATTTCGCCGGGTTTATATTCCGCAAGGTCGCGGATGGCGGTGCTTTGAAGATTCGGGAAGTTGTGTAAGTTGCACTTTGATTTTTTTCCGGCTGGGTGCCATAGTTTTACGGAAATAATTAAATTAAATTTGTACACGTGGAAATAAAGTTGAAAAAACGATCATCCAGGGCAAATTATAACGTAACAATTTTTTTAATAAGTTCACATCAAAGTGAGATTGGTGGTGAAAAGCTATAATGGCTTAATACAGAAAGCGATGACGTGAGAAGAATTTCTGACTACTGTTCTGAGTTAGACATCTGGTCACGTGTCACCGTTCAGTAACATTTCCAATGGCGGCTACGAAATTTTAAGTGGTTTGGTTCGAGATGAATATGACCACGAACACCCATCCACCACATCGCATGTGATACTTTTGAGCGTGCACACAAACCATATAGTGTGGAGACAAACCCGAAATAGCAGGATTTCGAACATAGCCTTTCATAGGTTTGTGTAACATGGGTGCAAACCTATTATTATACATAGTCGTCGATAGCTTCGTTATTCAATTTCTCTTGTGAAAAGCTTCTGGTCGAATATCCACCACCACGTCCTTCGCAATTAGCTCTGAGATGCTTGTTGGTATGATGGGGTTCAGGAAGTTTCCTGGTGTTATTGGCAGCAATGTGCGACCTACATAGTCTGACTTTGGAAGCCAACCACTTCTTCTTCCTGCAGCATTACGTATCTATCATTTGACAAACATTTTAGAGAAATGTATATAATTGCACACCTAGTATTAAAGTTTATACGTACTTTATTTTAAAATTAATCTCACTTTCACTGTCACTACAGTTTTAAATATTTCCTATTATTTTCCGTGTAATTATATAACGTAATATTACACATCGTGAATTAGGATACGTAAGTAGCAGTTCACCGTATGTAGGTCGTATTATCACATATTATAAATGCATAATTACGTTAATATAACACAGGTATGTAATACATATGAAATCCTCTCACATCAGCGCTACAATTGATATATAAATCCTATGCATATTTCAATAGGAGTTCAATCGATTAGAATGTTACATGTATGCGACGATGTAACGAGTTACTTCGGTAGATCCGCTGGTTCGCATCAATTCGCACAAGAGTAGATCAGACCCAATCTTCTGTCATAGAGCTAAGATTTAGTGTAATATAATAGCGAACAATAATCATGAACTATTGATGCGCTTGCAGGGTAAGAGTGCAGTCGAATCGGTGCGAATGACATGGATTACACTGACCTATGTTACTCTACGATAGATTATTGTTACACCCCATGGCATTGAAGTGTAAGCTTTATATATTAAACAAATTTTAACAAGTTTAGTCAAGTAATAAATATCAATGAATCACCGGCATCGGTTGTTAAGAAATTAGGTAGGAAGGTATTAATAAAAAAACCAGTTTTCTACAAGCATAATTTTTGTGGTGTTGTTGGTTTATATATTCTGGTGGGTAAAATATGTATTTAAATTGTCTCCAAACCGGCGTTTCGGGCCACATTTGCGACTTTCAAGTAGGTCTTTTCGGTAAAACTTTGCCCCAACGTCGTAATAATCGTTGGACAGCTGTGTTGATATTTTACTCTTTCTGGCCTACATATGGATTGCATGGCCATAGTGTATGTCTTCCCAATGGTCTTCGGCCATAATGTCATTTTAATTGTCAAAGTGCATTATGTTCTTTTTGACCTAGCAAAGGAATTTATTGTCACCTTCTTTGCAACACCGGATACAGATTATCCAGCACCAATGCATTTTAAGCACTCCAATAGTCCAGGATACTGCCCTGTGGGAACATTTGTTTTTATGATATTTTTGAATGACCTGTACTGTACCTTAGTGTTCTGTTCGCAGATGACAGAACAGTAATTATTGCCAGCGACACCGGCATTTTAAAACAGGAAATAGATAAAGGGAGGACGAAGTAGTTCCGTGGTTAGCATGCAATCGATAATGAGCCTAACACGTCAAACGTCCAAGCCAGCTAACAAAATTGCTTGCGTCTTGCATGTTGTTCTAGGATTCGCGAGGCGACCCCTAGGGTAATTCATAAGGTTGTGAGAATTATAAGTAGAAATGTAGCAAGACCATACTTTTCTTTGTTGTCTCTGAAATTTGGTTGTAAGTTAGTTTAGGTTTTTAGATTTTTGTTAACATATTATGTGAATGATTTTTTGAGACGTGTATTGTGTCGTTAATTGCAAATGCAAATTCAAACAATTTAAATTATGGAAACACTAGCAATGATGTCGCACAAATGTGAGATTGTGGCGAGAACTTAAACCGGTGACAATGATCAGCCTTCTAGAATTTAAGTTTTAAAGTTCAACTTTTTTGACGATTTCAAGAAAAAAATATTTCTCGCTTTCTTTGTGTATTCCTCTTCATGTTTGAGATTTATGATTTTAATGTGTGGTCATGTTTCCAATTGTTACCGTTTACGCTTTTTCTTATTAAACGTTATATTTCTTCAGACACAAAATGACGTGCTTTCTAACGTGCGTTCAAGAAAAATCCTAATTTAGGAGGGCTTTGAAATTCAATTGGTGTTTAAAAGTACTTTAGCCACAACCAAAATTAACTACAAAATTAATAGTATTGACAGATGAGATTCTAACCTCTAAAAACACATTATATATTCTTCATAGAAATCTCTAAAGCTCCGAGGAATGGAATAGTGCCAAACACTATCAACTTTTCGCCCTATTCCAAAATAGCATTCTAATATTGTGGTTTCTGCTCTGTTGTGGTAACCATTTTTAATTGGTAAAGAAGTATTGACTTTTGACGTCTTGTCAAAATTAAATTGTCATTTTGGTTGTGGCTAAAGTAGCTTTAAACACCAATTGAATTTCAGAGCCCACCTAAATTAAGATTTTTCTTGAACGCACGTTATATACTTCATGGAAATCTGTAAAGCTCTCAGGAATTGAATAATGCCAAACACCTTCAACTTTTTGCCCTTTTCAAAAATAGCATTGCAATAATTTTGCTTTGTGCTCTAATAACCATTTTTAATTAGTGAAGCAGTTTTCACTTTTGACGTCTTGTTAAAATTAAATTGACATTTTGGTTGTGGCTAAAGTACCTGTAAACACCAATTGAATTTCAAAGCCCTCCTAAATTAAGATTTTTCTTGAACGCACGTTATTTGTAAGCTAAATGTCAACTGGCGTCTCCAATATTCAACCAATACACACGATATAACGATGTAATGACATTTACGTTTTCTCTACTATGATTGGTCGAAATCGTAACATTGACGTAACGCTTGATATTACAACTGTCAATTATTTTACAAATTAAATTCAACTTTTTATATGTCGTTTTGGTTTGGACTTAACAAAAATAACAGTCCTATAAATATATTATCGACCAAATAAACATCTTTTCATCGTCAATTTCTTAGAACTTCAGTTAAGCTGGTGTGCTTATTAATACAGCGGGCGTTTTTTAATTACACATTCGAGAAAAACGCAATTCTTTCAGACCTAACACTCAATGGCCCATCCCCATCACAGCCCATCAAATATGAACCGCGATGCGTACGAGACGGGGGCGAAACAAAAGGAGTTATGGGCGCAGCCGAACGACAGCTCCAAAGCGACAACGACCGCCGAATTGACACTAACTTTTGCATTTCCCGTGTGTATATTTTGATCCCGGAATGACGGTCCGCTCGCAAGAAACTCTGAAATATTCATTCCTGATCCGTTCCATTTCGAACTGCGAAAGTGCGGATCTAGCGCGGGATGTCACGTTATATTTCCGGTTCGGTTGGATTTGCCAAATGCGCGTTTGATGCGCCGGAAGAATGTCAAGACTTTTATCCGAACGTATAGACGCACGCGGTATTGTTGGGTTTATTTCAATAAATAGTGAATTATTCAGCGTTCCGGCTTTTTCGTCGATGCAAATTGGCAGCGGTAGACGCGGAGACGTGCTAGCTTGCTGTTGTCGACGACGAATTGATTCTTGAAAGTCAATTAAATCGCGCGAGGATCATAACATCGGATATTAAGGTCTTACCAGATGAGTTCGACAGGGAATTATTTTAAAAGTAATGGGGAATAAAGATAAGAATATGTCGTTTGTTTGTAATGATTATTTAAATTTTAAATATTATAAAAAATGAGTTGTAATAATAATCATAAATTTGGAAAAACGAAATCGATAAATGAACAAGCGGAGATTTCCGTCTCATCGCTGGCGAGCATTGGATGGGTGTGGACATGATGGTAATAAGGCGTAGAATTGAACGAAATGCATCTTGTATTTTGTTGATAACTAAGTAATTTGCGATTAAGCTCTTAAAAATGGTGAGAAACTGGAGACCTAATTAGTTATAATTTCAATTGTAAAAATCCTGAGAATGGTTATGGTTTATTATTATTAGTAATCGTTGCAAAACTAATAGAAATGGGCAACGATAAAGAAATTGTTTTTAATTACTTACAAGTAACTCTTTGATCAACCGGGCTTGACGAATGCTTTATTATCTGGTTTTACAATTATTGACATTTGTTATAAAACCTGGAACAGTCAAGGAAACTGTAGGTAAATATGTTTTGTAGTTTCACTAGATTATTATTGGAATTATTAAGATCTTATTTTAAAAATATTTGTCTTTTGCTTGATGCAAAATCGTTTTTCGTCGTAACTTTTCACTATATTTAATTTCTACTACTACTGGCATTGTTATCCTGAAACAGTGGAGAATGTTTGGCGTATAATAATAATAACTTCTTCGCTATTGTTAGCAAATACATTAAAATTTAGTTTTAGAATGGAAGCTTAAAAAAATTATTACTCGTATCAAGATCTATTTTTATTAAAAAAAATAAACTAATAACATAATTTTTAACATATATATTATAATACATCAGAAAGCATTTGGTCAAATAACAAAACGTCGATAAATGATCTTGTTGTACAAAATATTGCAAATACTGAAATATGTATTTGATATAAATTCTTTGGCAATATTAATTATATTTTTATGCAAATTGTGTCCAAACTTGGATGAATTTTTCAAAAATTTTGTATTAAGATTAACGGTTGAGGCCATGTTTCGATGTCGGCCAATCAGAGTTAAGGAAACACAGCCAAGTAAGGCATTGCATCGTCATTTTCTGTCCAAAGTAAATTGAATTGTAACCCCACACAAGTGTAAAGGTGCCAGTTGGAAAGATATCATCAAAATAAAATCGTAAATATTATGAATTCTTTGGTCCATTAATTTATTACATATTGTGTAATAATATTCCTTGTACATTGACTTTAATTACCTGGATCTTATTTTTATTATCATTATTTTATTAATCTTATTTTTATTATCATTATTCTCTTTTTACTAACAAATCGATTTACGTTACGTACAATATTTAATTGTTTTAATTAAATTCTACTTACAAGCAATATTGGGAAATCATTACATGAAAACGTTCATTAAATTTCGATTACTGCGGAAATAAACTTTTGTTGAAGTACTAAAACTGTCAGAAAATGTAGTAATCAACATGATAACGAATCTACGTCTATGTCTCAATTAAATTTCCATTTTACGCAATTTCAACAATATTCATTTCTATTTGTATCTAGAATAAATATATTTATTTACATTGGGTAAATTAATTCCAAGTTGGGGTCAAAATTGAAAGTGAAGTGAAAAAAAAAGGCTTTAATTTCTTCTCTTGTGTGGTGGTAATAAGATACTGATTTAAAGTTCATTTTCAACCTTTCTTTTGACTTGTGTTATAAACCCAGTTATTCTTGCGTTCAATCCGATAGCCATCCCAACCCAACCCAACCCAACTCAACCCACAATATCTTGAGGGACGTTTTATCGACAAGTTTTAGGCAAACATTACTCAACTTAGTGTCAAAATTGTGATTCCTATTTTAATTTTTGGTCCACATTCAGCTCAGTTCATCTTTAACGAATGAATAAAATAAATTGAAGCATTGAGTTGGGTGGGTGTTAAATTTTGATTTCCCTTGATCGTCTAAAAGAAATCGTCAAACTGACAGCAAAACCGAAGTCTTCTGTGCAGAATTAATCACAAGAACTTACTCACCAGCGTAGCACAACCCATAAGAACGTACTCACCAGCCTAGCACAACCTACAATCAATTACCTACAAAATATACCAATTGATTCATTGCTTCTTTGCTGCGTACAATGGTAAACCATTGCCAAATGCGCAGTGTTACATAACATACAAAATCAAGTACTTTTGGTACATGATGTGAGTGTCATATATTTCAGGTAAAATTTAGACATATGTTGTAAAATAAAAAAGTACATGACACAATGTGCAAAATCGATATCAAAATATGATGCAAATTTATATTAATTTAATTAGAAAATGATGTAAGGTGCTAAAGTAATGTATCTGTTCATGGCTTTAGAACGAATTTAAGATTACAATAATTGGTGATGTCATAATTTTACATTATAAATGTTCGGCATCATGTGGAGAAAATCATAAGTTACTTGACATATGACACATGTAACAAACCACATATTAAAAACAAAAATACTAATGTTATGTATATCAAAGACATGTTACGAAAAGGCTTTGAATACTATATGAAAAGGTTATAAGGCATATAATTAAATATGTATAAATTGAGCCATTTTGATATGTTTAGCTAAGGTTTAACGATTTTGACCAACAAGAATGGAGAATGTTGTTGTTGGCGATTTTGATGCGTTATTGTCCGGTGTTAGGCAGATTACACAGTGTGTAGTGCTTTTTAGTAATCCATTTACAAAACAATGAGATGTTGATATATGCGATAACATAAATGTAACATAAAAACTAAAACTGCAGAACACGAAATGTTATGGAAAGGAACAGGTATGTTGTGATGTATACCTCGTATCCGTATAAACGTTTTGATTATTAATGTTTGACATGTTTGACATTTTGACAGCGGTGACGATTTTGACCAATAAGAATGGAGAATGTTATGGACCATCAGTCCAGTGTTATGGACCATCAGTTGATAAATTCCTTGCATATAGATCACACTCTTCGAAATAGTTGAGGAAATGTTGAGATATAAACTTGAATATAACCTAAAAACTAAAATTATGGAACGTCGTAAGGAAATTGCAACCACTCTACAATTATGTGTTCTCTATCGTAGTGTTCTAGGAGATCTAGAAGATCAGTTCTTCTAGACCACTGCGTATAGTGTCAAGTAAAATATTAATCAAAATGATCTCTTGTCATATAAATAATTAGAAGAAGTGATATGAATTAATTGTATGGTCTGCATTTATTGTGCGATAAACAATTAAAATTGTGAAGTTGAAATAAATAATTACGACCGTGAACTGGAATTAAGTAGATATAAAGAGCGTTGGAGCGTTGTATTTAACCTGTGTAAGATTAAAAATAAAACTTCGATCAGTAATGTACAAAAAAACTGGATGACGCAAATTTTGCAATAATTGTGATAACTGCGTAAGAAAACATACCTAGAATTTATCGAGGGAACGTACACAAGCAGTAAACAATTGCATTCTTATTTAATTTGAACACTAGCGATTAATTATTATGCTTAACTAGGTAAGTTTTTACGAATGAGTAGTTCATTTGTGGTGGTTTTTTTTCCAATGGTGTGTCCATGATTCAGTTATGTCAATTCAACATCTCGGTTTAATGGAATCTGACACTTGATGAGAATTAATTCAAATGACAAAAAAATGTCAATTAAATAAACAATAAATTTAATACCTAGATTTATATATACATTTTATATAACTATATGTTAAGGTGAAACAAACTTACCCTTACCACGCAGCTGTACACAGCTGAAGATGACAACTTAATTGTCGAAATGTACATCTAGGGTTAATAAAAATACTGTGTGGCAAGGGTGAGTTTGTTTCAAGTTATTTGTCAACCACAGTCTAGAATTTACTATTATATGTTAAGTACGTTCCTATCGAAGACATGAAAAATATAGTTTTATTTAATGTTTTGTTAAAATTTAATTAGTTTTATATACATTTTCTCTTTTTAATTTTGGAAATGATTTACATTTATTTACAATTTTGTTTTGGCTATATTGAAATTTGCGTTTTCGAATATTACATGTTTTTCAAATTAGGCAGTTTTTTTAATATTTATCGATTTTTGGGAATGTTTTAAAATTAAATTAAATTTATAAATATATTTCTGGGCAATTCGAATTGTCCTACATCGTTGATAATTTTGATGTTTTTGCCAATCTTTCAAAATCAACCAGATTCGACAAATTTTCGGCTGGTGTTATTATCTCTTTTTTAATAATTTCGCCAATAAAGTGAAAGGCCAGTTAATTTCGGAATAAATTAATTTGCAAACTAAATTAAAAATTGAGAAAATTAATAACAAGCATTATATTGTTAAATTCTATTGCTTTTTTTCAATTTGAACTCCAATCAAAATTAAATATATGAAATTAAAAAAAAAATACCTTTATTTGGCATTTCTAATTATTCATGTTACATTGTGTCTTTTTATTTTTATTTCTCCACCTCGTTCTCTCCACTTCACTCCATCTCTTCGTTTCGTCCGCTACCTCCCTCTCCAGCCCTCGACTCCTGTAACATGTCAATTTTGTCTCTCAATTACCCTCCTTTTCCTACCCTTAGCCCTCCTCCTTTCTAATTCCCCTAATGTCTGTATCCCTTCCCCATTCTCTCCCAATGCCTTCCTCCAATCTCTGCCCTCCCGCTCCCCCTCCTTGCTCCACCCCATTTCTTCGCACTCCTCCCACCAATGCTTCCATTCATCTCTTCCCTTCCCGCATGCTTCACATCTTCTGTATTCTTCTCCCATCCAATATTTATTTGCCTTCTCTTCGTTCCTGCATCTATACCTTGCTATTAGCTTCTCTTCGTCCGCCGTTTTACTTCCACCCAAATTCTTGTCTTGTATTAATTTTTTTTTCTATTTTATCAATGTATAATACATTTTTCAACAACCCAACCCAACTTCACTGAACCCAAATCAACCCAAATCAACCCAAACCGACCCAAACCAACCCAAACCAACCCAAACCTACCCAAACCAACTCAAATGCAATTAATGTTTTGAAATTTTCATAATTTTGCCATTATCTTAACTGCAATCGAGTGACAAAATTTATCAAAAATGCGGTAATGCTTATTATTGTCGAGCCAGATTAATGAAGCAAAATTAAACCACGTTGAATTAAGTCAAATAAAGGCAAGAATTTTGGTATTTTTTTTTTATTTGAGAATGATTTTGAATTTACAAAATTGTGCATAAATATGGCCAACTAAATCAAATTTACTTAAAAAATGAACTAACTTGAGGCAATAGGCAAATAAAAGGTAAATTTTTATCAATTTCTATGATTGATTTGTTTTTTTTGCTACTTTCGAATACATTTTGTCAAGGGGGCTGAGTTGGGTTGAAAATGACATAAATGGCAACACGAATGCCAATTAAAAAGGACAAAATGAACATTGAAAGAACCTTAAGGAAATTAGGCACAAACAATGTGACAACGAAACTAATTGAATTGTATTTTTTTTTAACAATTTTAATGATTTCAATTTTTTGATTTATTGTATTTAGTACATTTAATATTTTTGAGAGTTTTAGAATTTTTGATTTTTCTTAATTGTCGCATATTTTTTGAATTTCATTTCCATTGTTATTTTTTTTCAACGACATTTTTCGTGATATATTCCCATAATATTTTTTAAATTTATACAACACCGCTGAAGAACATCTGATGGCGACAACATATTATTAAACAGGACCGCAGTTTCAAGCCTGAATGATTTTTTTTAAAGAAACATTATTATTAATATATAATTTATTCGAAAATGCATTAAATTTATAAGCTCTGTATTAGTTCCTATGGCTAAGAAAAATGTGTTCCTGAATTAAAAAAAGTTGTGTACTTACTTATTTCGTCAGGACCTCTATAAAGGAGTAATTTAAAATTTTATGATAAGTTTTTGTCGGGCAATTTTGCGCGTTTCAATTATATATAATACACATAAACTGTAAAAACTAAAACAATATTTCTTTATGAGCCAAATTTGTATTAAAGTGCTTTTTCTGGCTCCACAACAATGAGCAAATGTTTGAAATTAAAATGAAATATTAAAAACGTTTTCAATCACAATTTAAAATTTAATCACTGCAACTTTGCGACGGTCTTTCCACCTGCACTCGAACTAAGTACACAGTTACGAACGCGAATTACGCAGCGCAGATTTTAAATAAGAAACAAATACGATTTTATGAGACGCCCGAGTTAATGAACATAAATGGCTGCAGAATTGCGACCATTTCGCGAGAAATCCAGAAATATAACCCGGCGCTACGGCGAACGCAATCAACAAGGGAGAAAATGAGAAATGTCCTTTTAATATCAGCTGCAATCGCATAAATAACACTCCAAGGAAGCATAAATGAAACACAGATATGATCTTTTTCTTTGTATAATCGTTCGCGCTGGTCGTGAAGTAAGTGGAGGAAGATTTATTAAGTTCCTCGGCGCTATTTCATGATTATTAACGTTTTGTGTCAACAGTGTGTTTATGAGTGTCGGACTGTAAAAAAGGCTGTTGATAATCTCAATTAATTAAAAATAATTTATTAAGCGCAATTAAATCCGTGCGAAGATTAATTATTTTTTTAATATATTGTATGCATTTTATTTACGTCGCTATTATGCATCACGTCGCGTCGTTTTAATCACTCCATTTTTTGCACATTTAAATCAATTTTTTTTGTGAATTGTCTGTGTAATATAATAATAACGGTGTAAAAGCTAGCTTTTATCCATTTTAACTCATAATTTCAATCCAATTTATAAATTCTAAATAAACACGGCGGATAATTCATGTGCGTTTTTGTTTATTTTGTCGAGCTCGAAATAAGTAATTTGATATCCAGTGGTAAAAATGATGCGCGCGATTCATCGGAGCGACTTAATTGTGATTTTAATTATAACGTCAGTTAAATATCGGAGCGTTTGAATGCACGGTGATTATTTATAATTGGATTAATTAATGTTATTTACTAATTGGAGTCTGTGTGCGTTTTTCATGCTCGAAGAATGGAATTAATTAATGTCTAAATTCCGGAGCGACGCCTTTAATTAAAACTGCCGGAAATTACGCGCTCAAATAGTTTCAAATTTAAATTGTGTGGACGACTTTGCGTCGATTCGACCGCGGAAAATTTTGTCGAATTATTCTGAAACAGTTTTCTTTTATTTCGAGTGAAACCGAAAGTTACGGCGGTTGTAGTCGTTTCGACGACTGTACCCATGTGAACTATGAATCCAAAGCCGCACAGGAAACTTTGTCGTGAAAGGTTTTCATCAAAGTTAAATTACTCAAGTTTCGTCCCCCATTCGAAAGTTGGCGGTTACCAAGTAAACTCGAAACTGTATAATAGGTAATTAATTGTCGATATTAGTACATTTTCAATTGTTAATTCACGTTATTGCCTAAATTCGGACTTGGTTACTTATAGCGGAGATGATGGTTTACTCTGATACCTTTTCTTACCCTTTTCCATTTCTCGAAACGGTACGAGTGGTTTTTGTAAAAGTTAAAGATATTGTATACAAATTTTATTTGAAACATTCTTTCGAAAAATCTACGATTTACTGAAAAATCGTCGTTGAAAAATTCTTTGTAGTCTTAGCAACGAACGATAAATATATTTCCGGACGCGATCGGAGAGGGGGGTGGGGGTGATACTTTGCGTGGCTGTCAGATGTAACTAACCTATATGAACATACACACAAGTTTGAGGTTATACATAGCGTCAATGTCTATAGTTTGACTAGTTGTATTGCTAATTTTATTTCAGAGCTAATAATTCTCGGCATTTTGAAGCAATTACTTTGGCAGTAACTTACTGGAAATAGCGTTGTAGTAGGCTTGAACTAACATATGTTCGCATATCAGACCCTTCAGTGATGAAAAATTGTGTAGCATGTGCAACATTAAAAAATAAATCTCAAATTATCTTAAAATCCGCATATATCTATCAGTAATAGTTTAGAAATGGCAAGCGTTCAAACTGTACGAAATACGACAAAATTGTTCATAAATAAAGTTGCATAGACTAAAATTGCCTATCATATCATATCTTATCTATGAATTAAAGCTTAGAAATGGGAATAGTTCAAATTCGCACACCTGCCTTTCGATAAACTTTTCCTAATTTTGGACGCCTCCAGCTTCAAAATCACAATTATTTTATTTTATCGAATCAAACTTAATTCAAATTAATTGTTAACTTATCGTGACACAATAGCAGATAAAACTTAGTTAAAAATTAAAATATTATTTATTAAAAAAAACTCAATGAGTATCTGTAACTTTTCTAATGATTTTATTCGTTAGATTTAATTACTCAAACTATTTGACGTGAAATAAAATAGTAACATTTAACCAAGTAACAAACGCAATGCATACAAATGTTGTATATTTTATTCTGTGAGCTTTGCAAAACAAATATTAACGTGATGCCAACAGTGCAATATTCATTTCCGGAATTATGTTTAATCGATATGAATTCAAAACAGTGTTTTAAACATGGATGATAAATAAATAGAAACGCAATCAAAAATTTGTTAATTGCAAATTTATGCATTAACAAATTATTTTTTTTGTAATTTTACGTCGACATGTACTTTTACGCCAATTTGTCATTGGCGTCATATATTTTTATCCATCAAAATATGTTATAGCGTAATTTTAAATAGTTTCGTTGTGAAGTTTTAGAAAAATATCCAAATAAAAAAATGAAATGGAATAAACAATTAAAAAGCAACCGACGTAAATATAATTAAATCGACAGTTTATTTCAATTAATATTGGTCGCCAATAAAACAAAAAATGTTTTGTTGCTACTGCGTATAAGAAATTATAAAAATCACTGCATCCAAAATGCAACAAGCTGTAGAAAAGCAGGTTGAATTTGCAAAGGACACGAGCTTATAGCGTTAGATGGTGTCGTTTCACTCTTTTGGATCTCATCAGCAGCACGTAATACTCCGTGCATATCAAACCAGCGATGTTCAAGTTGACATATATGAGAGCTAGTAATTTACCATTTGAGCAGCACACCATTAACCACGATAAACCAACACATTTTCATATTACAATGACAGGCATGCACATCGTTGACAGAACCTCCAATTTCCATTATCATAAACGACGACGTTTATCTACAATTTTAACCACAACCTAACCATAAATAGACCTAAAGGCAGTCAAGTAGGGACTACCACAAACCACAAACAGCTTTTCATAGCTGTTGGTCTGGTTGTGTTTGATATTTGTGATTGTGGTTTCTGGTTGTGGTTTGCGCTAGGTGGTTCTGGTTTGCGATTGCGGGTGGTTTACTCTTTTAGAGTAATTTCATGTTCTCCAAAGGCCTCGATCACACAGGTAAAATAGTGCTTAGAAATTTGACCTTAATTGCTTATAATAAATTGATTCTTAATCATTAATCTGATTTGAATTATTTAATATTCGTATTAATAAAATGACGATTCCTTAATTTCCATCATAAAGTGATATAAACTCATGGGCAATGAAACGGGTGATTTAGAAAACGTCACGACTAATTTGCGAACGTAGCGGAAGTCGTTAAAATTTGTGAATAGAACTGTTACTGGAGGTTTGAGGTTTTATTGGGGGCCTTGTAATGAGATACAACGCGATTAGCGGCGACTGAAGTGATACCAAGTGTGTCACTGGTGTGTCCATCAAAGGAGCCGGTAGGTATAAAGGTTTAAATAATTTTCAAATAGTTTTTGAAAATATATTTTTATGTAGAATCTTAATAGTAATTACCGCAAATTATGGGAAAAAGTATGGTTTACTCAAAGCATTTTACAACAAATGTTTCACACCATGTATTTTCCGTTTTTTTCAACCATTGTAATAAGTAAGTGGATATAGGAACGTGGTTTGGAGGTGTCTGTGAAACTTGCTGTGTATTTAAATTCATTCGCCTGTTCGGAAATTGTTTGGCCCACTGCACAACGACGCAAACAATTCAATGTAATTGTTTGTTAAACAGAAACCTTCATGCAAAATGAAAATATCAACATTTTCCGGCGCGACGTGCGAAATAAATTATTAGGTGCAGTAAATTTTACGACTTGCGCCGGTCTTTCGAATGAATAATGCGTCCATTTTTGCATCGCGCGCGCGGTAATGTATCGCAATTTACAAACCTTTCGCCCAAAAATGAAGCCGTGAAATATGCCGTGTTCGGCGGAGCAGCATCCTTTCCCCGTATCCTGTTTATTATTCTGGTCAACCGGTCGTATAACGGGATTAGGTTTTTTCGTCCAGAAAATGTTATAATATACGCTGCGAAGTGTAAATGTTTTGTGCGTCCCGCGTTTGAATGAACGATAAGCTCGGGGGCGTAACGGTTACAAAAATGATAAATTGGGGCAAGGAGATTCATGAACTAATTAATTAATAAAATAAATGACTATTACATGATTAATTACAATTAATAAAAATAAAAATACGAATGAAAAATACCCATCAGTAAAAGTTCAACGTAAATGGAAACGAAACGAATAATCGATTAAATAAAATCAAAAGCTGGTGGATGAAATAAAAATTATGAAACACCTGAACAAAAATAGGAACCCATCAGTAAAAGTAAACTAACTCTCAATAAACTGTCAGCAGTGTAAACGTAACAATTTATCTTGAATCCAAACTTAGAAGTTGAAGCATCTTTCAGCAACTGTATGAAATATCACTCCAAATTAGTATGAGCCTCGGGTCGATGTTATGCTTTTTCCTTGAACTTTTATTACTAATCGAATCTTGTAGTAAATCGTGCAGAATTACTCACGAAAACGTTTTCGTTATAACAAACATCTCGACATTGTAGTGAGCTGGGATTAGCAAACAAAGAGCTATGAATGTAGAAAATCAAACTCATGAAACTAGAGATGATGTACGGTGCATTATTTAATACAATGAATCAACTGAGAAAAAACTTTCATAAGCTCGTTCAAACAGGAGGGTATATTTACTTTCCTGCACGTTTCCTGCATTCGCAACGCCCATATATTACTAAATTACAGAACGTGTAATTCATATCCTGGATATAAATTTGTGCGTCAGATCTAAAATTAGTTTTGAAGTAGAGATAATGCTTATAATATATATATTGATGTGTGGTTATTGTAAATAATTGTACATGAATTAAATTGAAAATCAACGTCAATGTTGATTTATGATATGATTTAAAAATATTGATATAATAAAAGATTGTCTTAAATTAATTATTGTACAAAATTGTAGAGTATTTTCATAGAAAGAAATAAAAACTATTTAATGAATTCTGATAATGGACCTATACCACAGTCCAGGTTATGTGAATTGCACTTACGTTGGCAATACTTGTAAGAAATAAGTCAAACATTTACATCGATCCTTTATATTTTTACGATCTATTTATTACGCCAAAATTATCCTAATAGTGCCCAGGGTGCCTCAATACAACCTTGTGATTTCTATCTCTTGTAAACGTACGTTATTTGCAAATTACGTACATATTAACACTTTGATTTGTTTGAATTTATTTTTGTTGCTATAATTTGACTGATTTGTCAAACATTTCTCGTCTTGCTTAGGAAGCTTAATGGCTTTGCAGACTGACTGTGTAGATAGGCGAAATAATTGGAATACATATATGAGACCGGCAACGATGTTGGACTGACGTGGACAATCAAGGAGGATAGCCTGAATCGCCACATACAATTTTCCTTAACGAAATGAAACGAAATAAATGTTATAACATTTTATAGTAAATTATTATATAAAAATACTTTCCATTATTGACAGAACACATATTTGTTTAACTTAATTGATGAAATTATGAATAATTTACTGTTTTAATTTGTATCTTAAATTTAAAAAATTCAAACCTAAAACCTAAAACACATTTTGAGCTATTTCAGAACATAAGAGACAAAAATACTTTATAAGGGTTTCAATCATTCACAGTATTTTCACAAGTTTCCAACAAGCATTAAAAATGCTTTCGCAAATAAATTACGGATTTTTTAATAGAAAATACGTTTATTTCAACGAATTTTCAAATCGTTGATTGATGACTCTTTTGGTTATTATATGTTGTTATATAAATATTTTGTTATTTTAGCATTTGTAACAATTTGGACTAAATCAATTATACTTACACACCTTAGATTGCCGAACGAATAGAAATGTAATAATAAAAATTGACGTTGGTTGCTTTTTGAGTGAAACATATCATTCGTTTCAATGCGTGTGGACATTAACATCTTGTAGAATCTTAAAAGAGTGAAATTAAAAGTCACAATTTGCATGCTTCGTTTCTATTCTGCACAATATTATCTGATTAAGTATGGCTTCATTGTAAAAGTCAATTTACTTACCAATTATACGTTTCAATAATTAATCCATATCAAATCGATATTTTCGTCTGGCTTTCGTATCGTACTTTCAAGTTATGTACCGTGTGCATAACCGAATTAGATGGGCTTTTTTTGCGGGCGTAAATCAAACGGTTCGTGGTTTCTCGAAACATATAAAAGGGAATTTATTATTTGGAACATTCAGTACGGCTCAGTTACTCATTGTGACACAATGTTCACAAAGGTGCGTTGTATTTACTTAAAACAATTTAATTAAAATTTACTTAAAACAAATTTTTTATTTTATTTAAAAACAATTTCATCGTCCAGTTTGTTTTGTCGAAGATAAGTTTTCAGTAAAATTTATAACAAATATGACTTTTTTGATCTGCTTTCGTAAATTAATTAAACATCGTTAAAATGATTTTAATTTTATTTAATCACATGTATTCATCAGGATCCACAAACATTTAAAAAAAAAATTCAATTACAATTTAAAAAAAATGTGAATATTGTGATCATAATTTAATTTTTATCAGTTGTAATGAGAAATTTCTTGTCGTAAAAATGAGGTTTAGTTTATCGTTTTTTGATTTATTTTAGATTTTGTCCGTTTGCGCCCTTGTGGCGTACACGTGTAGCCACACAGTCCACGGTGGTGGAGGTGGGTATGGCGATCATGGTGGTCATGGTGGTGGTGGTGATGACAGCGGACATATAGGTGACATTGGTGGACACGGTGGCTATGGCGGATACGGTGGAGGCCATGGCGGATACGGAGGAGGTCATAGTGGATATGGTGCGGGAAGCAAAGGTGGTTACGGTGGTGGGCATGGTGGATCCAGTGGTGGTCATGGAGGAAACGGTGGTGATGGGGATTACGCGCATAAATACAGCTACAGTACCTACACTAACTACGGTGATCATGGAGGCAGTGGTGGAAGTGGTCATGGTGGCTCTGGAGACGGTGGCCATGGAGGTTCTGGAGGTGGTGGTCATGGTGGTTACGGAAGCTCGAGCGGTGGCGGCCATTCTGCAGGCGGTGGTCATGGTGGTTCGGGAGGAGGAGGTCATGGGGGCTATGGAGGCGGTAGTGGAGGGTCTGGCCATGGCGGGTATGGATCTGGTGGCCATGGGGGTTCAGGCGGCGGTGGTGGTTATGGAAGTTATGGAGGTGGCCATGGAGGAGGTGCTGGTGTACATGGAGGTGGATCCAGTGGATCATCTTATGCTAACACACATCTTGAAAGCGGAGGTGGTCATGGAGGATCGGGAGGAGGCGGTCACGGGGGCTATGGAAGCGGTGGTGTAGGGTCAGGCCATGGCGGTTATGGATCTGGTGGCCATGGAGGTTCAGGTGGCGGTGGTGGACATGGAGGAGGCGGCGGTGGCCATGGAGGTGGTTCCAGTGGATCATCTTATGCTAACACACATCTTGAAAGCGGAGGTGGTCATGGAGATTCTGGAGGGCATGGGGATGGTGGTGGACATGGAGGATCAGGCGGTCATGGTGGCGGTGATGGTGGCCACGATGATGGTGGTGGACACGTAAGTAGTGCACACTCATAAATATTTATTTTTCTTTATTTACATACGTTAAATCACACTGCTTTTTCACAGGCTTATCCCAAATATGACTTTAGCTATGGAGTATCCGACGACCACACTGGTGATAAAAAATCACAACACGAAGAACGTGATGGAGATAACGTTAAAGGATTCTACAAAGTTCAAGAAGCCGACGGAACTGTTCGCACGGTGCATTATACCGCTGATAATCATAATGGTTTCAATGCATTAGTGGAAAGAAGCGGCCAAGCTACCCATCCCGCAAATTACGGACATGGTGGCAAACATTAATTTTATATGTTGAATATTTCTGATATTGTTACGTTATTTATTTGATGTTACTGTTATTAATATAATATCGTACACCACATACATGCCAATTAATAGAAAACCCGATCAAATACTAACAAAAGGCTCATTGAACGCTGATGCTATACACCGGCAATAATAATTCCAAATATAAATTAAAAACTTGTTCAGAACAAATCTTATGAATTACATAAATAATTGTATGTGAATTCCTCATTTGTTCTAATTTCCAATAAGATTATATCTGCAAGCGCCATTAAAAAGGACAAACAAAAACTCACGAAGTAAAATACAAAAGGATACTTGTGCACTGCTAATTTTCTTTTGCCACAATCCACTAGCCCTTATGTTTTTATTGATAATTGCATAATTTGAGTCATTTTGGCAGCATTAAGTGCAACAAGAAAATTTGTTATCTCTTCCCTCACCGCGCCCATGTTCAACACAAAATCCTCATCGATTAACGAAATGAAGTCCCTGTCGGTCGGCTTCAAAACGAAAACCAAATTGTAGTTCAATTTACACGCACACTCGGACGTAAAAGTGCAAGATGTGCATTTCTTGATCGCAGCAGCCACTATGTCTTCCCTGTAACGCATGTTAACGTCGGTATACAGCAATGTTATCATGAACCACATTTGTATTAATTGTCATTGACCCTCAACCATTTGAAGCCCAACGATATTTTAAATCGATAGTTTTCCATAGTTCCTTACAGGAAGAAATAACAAGGGTACTTCGCTGATATTTAGTCTATCAAATGGGCCAGAAATTTCAGGAAAATTCGGTGGGCATCCATCGAATCGTCGTGGATCGCGAAATTTCCTTAACGTAATACCTTAAAGAACGTCAGTATTCGATTCGAGTGAAAGTTGTTTGATCGACAGACTGAGTAGAAGGCTAAATGGAAAGAATTGTAGAAAACATTTGAAATTAGAAATATTAGTGGAACGTATGGCAGTGACTCATGGACCTCGACAAAAGAATCAATAAAGTAACAGGTGGAAAGATGAGAAGTTTAAGAAAACATAAAGAAAAGTTAAAGATGCAGAAATGAACTGCATAGACAAGACACGCTGAGATGGTTTGTCTGGACAAATACAACGATTTAGGGAAAATTCATCTTGGGACCCAACCCAATCTAGTCACAATTTTAACTCTGCACCATAAATTTTCCACACGATGATATAGAAAGACAGGCAGGTTATGCAAATATATGAAATTAAAAATTGGAAAATGAAGACCTACAAAAACTGGAATTGAAGAAATCAGAAAGGCGGTAGAGAGGAATTAAAAATTTAAGTAGTCAAACTTACAAAGGATAAAAAGAAATTGAAAGAAATGTGGACGAAGAACGTGCCTCCTTCTTTAAAATCCGTGAAAGTAGTTTATCTTAAAGAGTGCCAGTGTTCGACTAAAGTGAAAGTTGTTCGATCGATAGACTGAGTACAGGAATAAAAAGATAACGGGAAGAATTCCAAAAACAGCTATATTCTAAGCAAAACAGGTATTTACTTGTAGCAGATACTCATGGACCTCGACAAAAACCAAGTAACAGGTGGAAAGATGAAAAATTTAAGAAAAATTAAAGAGAAGTAAAAGTTGTACAAAAGATCCAGAAATGAACCGCACAGACAAGATAACAAGATGGTTCGTTTTGGCAAACAACGATTTACGGAAAATTTAGACGAAAAAAAAAGAAATTTTACCCAATTCAACCCAACTCAATCAATTGCAATTGAACCCAAGCCAGCCCAACCTAACCGAACCCAACCCAACCCAACCCTAATGCTACATCTTGCACTTAATATATTTTTTGGACAGCCATACGCGAAGCGAATATTTCGCGTATGCAAATCAGGCCGCGAAATTCAACTTCGCGGCCACGGCCGCTAAATTAAACGTCAACCGTTACCATGCCGTTAACTAAATTAATAACTAACTAATAGTGACATGAAAGCCGGCTTTCTACTATATACAGTGAATTGGACTGTTCCTTAATTTTATCATAATTCAAAATTTTCGGTTGCCCAAAAAATGTTGTGTTCACCTTGTCCGCGAAATCCTTTAACATCCTTGAGATTGTCTTGCCTCGGCCGCAAGCGGCCCGGGGGACAATTCTTCTCTCGGAACGTTAAAGATAATTTTAGTATATTTTTTGCTGAGTTATGTTAAGTACTATGTGAACTAAGTTTTATGAATGAGTAGTAATGCGTTGTGGTAGTTTTATTAATGAGTAGGCAGTCGTTGACAGACGTCACAGACATCACAGACATTTGGCATAACCTATGTGCCAACTCCGTGTACCAGCTATGCCAATGCAAAATCTCAGCTTAATCACTCGACAAACATTAATTAATTGTTATGACCATGTAATATATTTCAATTTATTTAACTTCATTTATCTACAATTTTGGATTGATTGAAATATGCGTTTTTGAATATTTTAAGTTTTTGAAAATTTGACATTTTTGACTTAATTATCGATTTTTAGGAATGTTTTTGAAAATTAGTTTCTTGTAATTTTTTTTTTATATTTTGACAATATTTAATTTTTAAGTTTTTTTAAAATTATTTTAATTGCACATATTTTATTTTTGTATTTGTTCCTTCTTCCTTTTTATGCAATTTTTGCGGGAAATTACACTTTAAATTTTTGGATTTATTGTTTGAAAATTAAATTTTTTGAAATTTGTGTTATGGTAATTTTTATCATTTTCCAATTTTGGCATTATTTTTTAATATTTTCTTTTAATTATTTTTGGACAAATTAAAATTTCTTATACCTTGTTTACATTTTTGGGTTATTTTAATTTTTACTGTTGTAATAACTGTTGAAATCATAATTTCTCGGCCTTATTAATTTACAAAATAATTTTCAGAAAGACTTTAACTGCATTTATGAAATAGACAACGTCGATCTATCAATCACACATCTACGCCCTACTTAATTAATTGAATTAAGTTTTAAAGGGTCGTCCATTGTTGTATTAGTTTCGTTCTATGATTTAATTATTGAACTAAGTTGTACTTCTAATGTGTAATGTAATAATTTGAAAGGGCAATTAATTTGAACTAAGTTTGACATTTTCGTCAAAGAACACACAACACTATTACGATTGGAATTCATTTCGCTGAAAAACGTACGTTTGACTAAATCTGCGTCCAAGTCTGACAGTTGGTGAAAGCGCTGACGAAATATATTTTACAGTTTAAACAATGCGCGGGTAAATCGTAGTTAATGGAGTATACCACATATTCTAAAATTGAAGTCAACCTACCGTTTGCACGTGAAATGCGCGTTTGATAGTTGAAATGTCACGTATACGACTTGTACTTTTTTACTTTTGAAAACTAATTCAAACTAAGCGCTACGACCTAATTAATCGATTGATTTTTTTCAATGATTAATTACAATGTGTGTGAAATCGTACCTGATGCAAATAAACATCCATTCCAACTGTAACTAAGCTGACATTTAATCAGCAACTTAAGCATATATATAAAGAATGTATATTTATTCTTTTTTCTAAGTAGCAACCACCGTGTCCGGCTTTAATTAAATAAACGTCATAAACATGTTACACCTAACGTATCAGGTGTAAAATAAAGCCACACTTTCCTAACAAATTGGCTAGAGTCAGGCATAAAATAAATTCCCACTTTCATAAATTAACAATAACTAAAAATTGACTAACTCGTACAAATAGTTACTGGTTACATGTTTTCCATGCAGAATTAAAAACGATCTCGCAAATGGGGTAGAAATTGAAATTTTATGAACCCTGCCCGCTAATCAACACGCACCAAAACCAACACAGCAATAACCCTGCCGCATGAAAGGAACTACGTAAAAGGAAATCAAGCACGTCGTTAAAATCCAACACATCACGTAGTTTTATCTCCACTAGCAAATTTAACATGATACCGAAGGCATAACTAACGGGTTATCGGCGTTCCATATTAAGTCATAAAAGATATACCGCTGTAATGCTCCCTTTTTAAAAGCATTTTGCGTTGTTATCGCCGGCAGTTGTTTTATACGCCGCGTCGTCGGCTATCTGTTTCTTGTTTTTCATCGCCTACGTCGCGAAAAATTATTAGCGGATCGGGTGCTGGGATCCAAGTAATATTCAAGATAAATTTTCGAAATTTTGTTCGAACCATTAGTGCCATAATTTACTTAAATGCGAATGAATGAGTTTGATTGCAATGATCAGTCTAAAATATTTACTCGATATGTTTATTTAAGGCGTTTCGAAAAGTCGTCTTGATGTTGAAATCCAATTGTGCTTGCCTACAATTCTCGCAGTTTCTAAAGGACTAAGAACTCCCGCTGTGTTCAATCAAGTTCATAAACCACCCCTTTCTATATTAATTAAATTGGTTGTTATGTTTTGTATGATATGGATCCACAAGCACGTATGTATTTTATCGATTGGTGAACGTCTAAACTTTATGACATAGTTGCCCCTTACAATACAATATCGCAGGTATCTGTTTGATGTATATATCGTCGTATATGACTTGATCAATTCGATTATTTTGAACTACATACATATTCGATTGATTCTAAATTTGCACTTATTTATATTTATTACGAATCAGTATAAGACATAGTGATAGTTAAAGCAAACCTAATAAATCCCCACACGGAAAAAACCGCAAACGAGAATGCGAGCAAACAACCGTGTTATTCCGCGGTACTTATCGGGATTACATTTGCGCCGGGTGGAAATAAAATGACAGCGGCTCTACAAAGTGAACATGACCGTAAAATATTATTAATCCAGCTTTATCACCGTTTCCATTATATTTTTAAAGCAAATAAATCTCCTCATATTTACGAATCTATTATAACTGCAGCGCTGTACAAGTTAAAAAATAATAACGTAAACGGGCAGTTTGCTCGAAATCCGAACATGAATTGTTCGGCGTTGTTCTGTTGGCGGTAACTTTTTGCGCGCTCCGAGCTAATTTGGATCTGTGGCATTAATAATGAGATTTTGAAACGTGTGCCTATTTGTGCCTGCGCACTAAATTTTGTGAGTATGGCTAACACTGTTGCTGATTTATAATAGTTGAGAGTTTTAGATAATTTAGATAAAACACGATAAAATATAATAAAATATATTTGTATGCATTTTATTTACATATATAGCATTACGATATAAAATATTACTTACCTTAATAAACTGGGACTTAAACGTTAGCCTTTCGATCTCAAATCAAACCACGATTTTCAAGCATTTTTGTATTCAAACCTTTAACATTAAATTATGCGAAGTTACAATGTGTCTAAAATAAAATACCCTATAGAACATATATAAGGCCTCAAATACATGAAAAAATCATCAAAATTTACCTCGATTTACTTTTCTTGGCGAACAAAATTCAGACCAGGCGAATATGTTGGCTGGGGAACCACAGGTATTCCTTTTTCCATCAAAAGTTGTTGAAGGAGATGGCCGTCTGACAGGTGCCGTTGTGATTGTGGAGAATCCAAGTGTCCATAATATCTACTGTTTTATGGAAACTTTCAAGAGCTGGAGACACAAATCATAAACTTCACTTGAATTAAATTGAATGATTTATGATTATTCGTCAAAATTAGACTCATATAATAGTCAATCGAAAGAACCCTCAAAATGATTTAGAACAACGCATTATTTCGTGCTTATAGAACGAAGTTAGGTCTCACAGTGAAAAAATACAATGCCATGACAATATATGCAAAGCGACGAATATTTTCAGGATATTGAGCATTTTCTTGTAACAAAAATTTTGTAGTATATTTTTAAAATCTAGATTATTAAAAAATGGAAATATTAACTTCGATATTAAATGAAATTACATAGGCCAACGACCTTGTTATCGTTTTGATCAACCTGATTACCACGAATGCCATGGCTGGTGATGTTTGATGCAATTTTTTCGACTGCACGCTTAAAAAATTCCTAGTCTTTAAAAAAATACTAAATCGCTACTACATGCGATATGGGATCTCATTGAAAATTACAACCACGAATTACAAGCAACGTTTATCAACACTGAAAACCGAAAATATAAATTTAATTTAATTTGATGGAACTTCCTAACTAAGAGACACTCATAAAATTGTTCATTCTCGTAATTGCAAGTGAAACACTTAAAGCGTCAGCCTAAAATCAGTACTACAGTATGTCTCCGGATTGAGTTTACAATAGGTAAGAAATTTTTAATTAAATTATTAAAACAAAAAACAAGTATTAAGTTATTCTATTAATCATCCACTTTCTTCGCTGCATAATTCAATCCGCCGTCGCAGTTCCTTAACTAACGGTAACTATTTCCACGTTAGCGTTTAATTATAAAAATATTCTCATTACTTCGCAATGGAAATCAGTTTTGTGATATTACTTTAACAATATGAAAATAACGACCCATGTCATACTACAATAAATACTTGACATGTAATCGACGGTTTTTGTTTTTGTAATTATTAAGCCACCTCATGTTATCATTGCTGTTTCAATTGCAATACTGACCAATACTGGATTTTATGACAACGTCATAACTTTACATTCCAAACAACTTTTCTTAGTAACACTTTGGCGTACTGTGAAGGAAAATATAGTTTACCTAGAACTAAAATAGTTTTTGCACAACTGTAAAGGCCTACTCGATTAAAAAAAATCGAAAGAATACTAAAAATAAGTTTGCGACCAAGCAGGACGGAATCTCAAAACATGAAATTTCAATTCGAAAATGTTTGGTCAATCATACCTATTGTAAACTCAATCCGGGTACATACGGTATGATAAAGAGATTTGGTGGAACAGAGCTCTAAGAAACTGAAAAAAGTCGTAAAGGGCTAAATATAATTGACGATATATTTAAAAAGCGAAGACATAAGCGTGACTAAACCTTGACAAGCAGGCAAATCAATTCAATAATGTTCCATTAACAATTATTGGTTATGGTTTAAATAGAAATACATTGAATGAAAATTATAATAACAATGCTCCAACTAAGTAGAGATTAAGAGAAGTTCACGTCGTTAGTATAATGCATTTATAGTCATTATGGATCACGCCATAAAAGAATCACCTCCAACCAAAGATAAATCAGTTAAAGATGGGAACATTCTGATAAATTCAACAAACGGAAAGTACCAATCTGTAGATGTGGCAAGAAGCAGTGGAGAAATACACCCCTCACCCTGTGATTAAAAAAATGTTATTGTTATTTGCAAAGACGGAGACGTAGCATAAAAATAAAGGGTTGGACACGATAAATACATTTAAGTATCTAGGGGCATTACAAGAAAAGAGACATGAGACACAAAAATTAATAGAAGCTGAGAATGAGCAAATTGTCATCATTTCTAATCCTACCTTAACCCAAAATCCAATCTAATCCAACACAGCGGAGCCCAACTTAACCCAACCCAACAAATTTAGTTTGCCTTTTCATTCGCTCCATCATTCTCTATTCTATCCATTCTTGCATCCTAGCTTAACGGAATCTAATCTAATCCACCCCAACAGATGCCAACTCAACCCAACCCAACAAATTACTCCATCATTCTCTATTCTATCCATTCTTGCATCCTAGCTTAACGCAATCTAATCTAATCCACCCCAACAGATGCCAACTCAACCCAACCCAACAAATTAAGTTGGTTTTTTCATTCACTCCATCATTCTCTTCTGTCTAATCTAATCCAACCCAATAGAGCCCAACACAACCCAACCCAAAAAAATTAAGTTTGCCCTATTCTATATTCTGTCCATTCTTGCATAATTGCAATACCCTGGAAATCTAAAAGCTTTTGCAAATATCCAAGTTTTCCATTTTCACCAACTAACATTGTTTTAATTATCAATAATGAAAATGTAAAGAATGAATTTAATTTGTTGTTGTTCTTCCTGAGTTTTTTTACGTATCGATTTCTATTTCATTTATTTATATTGGCAGCTATTGTATTTTTCCCAGATGAACATGTTTATTGTTATTTTTTAAACGCAGTTACAACACAGTATAAATTTATCTTTAACAATTCCCGAATAATTCCTTTCGAAATCTTACATAACATAAAATGAGATCTTTCATATTCTTCGATGACGATATTTTACGCAATACAAATTTTCTATGACATCGTCCATTGCATTTAAGTAATTCTACAGTGATTTTCCTCTGACTAATTCTTTCTAACTTTCTTCATCCTTGATTCGACTAACTGTTATTTATTTTAACCTCTAATTCTGTTTCTAAAATTATTATTTGAAATATTCTAACTAAACATATCTGTTATTAAATAATATTTTAAGTTCGGCTAAAAATTGATTATAGTAAGACTTGTTTCTTTCAAATCATTCGGTGACATCATTTTTAAACATTCATAGACTTGTAGCTAATTTGTTGGGATGGTTTTGTAAAGATTTTAATAATAAGTGATATTCTTTTAACAGTTACTGTTGAATGTCCAAGAATATTGGACAATATTTTTGTTGTATTAGTGGTTCGTCTATTGTTGTTATTAATCCATCTCATTGCAGGATAGTAGAATGACTTCTTCTAAAACAGAATTGGTGGTTTGTGAACCTGCCATCTAAAATGATTTTTTCGTACATTCTTTTAATTAGTTCTTCACACGGAGATTTGCCCAAACTTGGAATTAAAATAATTTGAGTAAATTTTATTTGCATAGGTCAGTATTTTATTTCGACAATTGAGATAGAAATGATTCTCGTGAAATGAATTCCTTCATTTCATAGTTCAAATACCACGTTTCCCTTTATTAAGTACCATGAAGCTTTATTGTTTTCTAGTTTCTGCCTCACATTACCGCCACTGTTTAACATATTTCACATCACATAGTTTGTTAAGGACCTCCATGTATCGTCTTTTTCTCGAGGGCCCCCTTATCTAATATACTTAAGGGGCACGTCTCGCATTCATACAATACTGTCGGCCTAACTATTGGTTTATGCATAAACTTTTTAGATTTTGCAACATATATTTCTTATTTTTAATAATGCGGTACATTGCCTAAACTTCTTGGTCCCTTTATTCGCCGGGTTTTGATTTTGTCTTCTATTGTACCAGTTTCAGTTACTGTATTGTACAAATACGTAAACGCATGAACTTCTTCGAACGCGACATCTTTTCTTTTTCAACATTAATATGAAGCACATCTTCCAGGTTCGTTCTTGTTTTTCATACATTTTCATTTTTCTATGTTAATTCGTTGACAAACTTTTCGCATTTCCTATGCTTCCACCATCTCCCTCATTTCGCCTTTTTGTCTTGCTATAGAAGTGACATCGTCTGAAAAAGCCAGGCATTATTAGACATTTTAACAATGTGTTGAATAGGGTCGTCCTGTCGAAGTCTGATTTATGTCTACCAACCAATTGGGCAGGGAATTGAAGTTGTGTCCAAGCCTTCTTCAGGTATGATCACTTTATGGAGTCATATGAGTTTTTCAACTCTATAAGCAGGAGACACACGTCGCTTCCCGGTTGCTGGTTTGTTTCTATAAATTGCTGCAAAACAAATATCTGATCTATTTTTGATCTCCCCTTCTAAAACTGCCCTGATACTCTCTCACTTGTCCATATATATCTTTAGTCAACCATTATTGATTTTCGCCACTACTGCGCCCAACAAGGCTATCCCTTTCTAATTATCACATTTTATTTTATCCCATTTCTTATATATTGGGCATTTTATGGATCTATTCCACTCCTATAGCATTCTCTCGTCTTCCCAAATGGTTGTCGATAGTTCCAATAGCAATTACTTAATTTCGTCCTCTTTTGATTATCTCTATGGAATGATGTTTCCTCGTGGGTTTTTATTATTGTCCATTTGTTAGTGAATACTCTCAATCTCCTTCATTATTGACTTATCCCTCCTGCTTCTCTCGGTAAGCATCTTTTTCCATACAATTTCTATTGATTTTCAGCTGTTCAAAATATTCAGCCCATCTATCTAGTTGTACTACCCTAGGGGGCGATATCCAAAATCACGTATATCTTAAAAACTACCGGCGAAAGACTTAATTCGATTCACCAAACTGTTCGTGTTCTTAGATAGGCGATGTTTTTACTGAAATGAAAGATCTGCCATTGCAAAAGTGAAAAATTAAGAAGTTCTTCTTCCACACTTAAATATTGATGGGTTGGGTTTATATTTCCTCCAAATTGTGGCCACAGTCGCAATTTTTTGCTTTCCATACGTTAGGTTATGCAGGAATGTCGAAGTATGATTGATGGATATGCATAGGTCCTCTGCCACTTAGTATAGATATAAACAGTTTTCTGTCATTTATCACTAATTCGTTGTCAGGGCCCATGAAAATATTGATATTTAAAAAAAATCATTTTGTAGATTTTCAAATTGTCCAAATCTTTATGGATTGGTGCAATTAACGTAATATATTTTTCAAAATACCACTCCGCTTACCTAACCACCCATTTATTTCGCCATTGGTTCGGAATGAAGGTCTTTGGTTTTCGTAGATAAAATTCTTGTTTGGTTCAATTTTTAGAAATAAAAATCTCCAGCCTGATACCTATCCTAGTTTTCCAGAATTTCCTTAGTGGATTGTCTGACGATTCGTTGCGTTGTGTTTTTCACGAGTTGTCCATGCACATTGAGAGTATCGTACCTACATTACCTAGTCATTAATATGTTCGATTGTTTACCTGATTAATAAAAACGACTCAGATTTTATTTCAATCGTTTACTTTAGTCAAAGCGCAGCTGAACTGTAATGTCTTAAAATTACGAACTAGTTCTTTTATTTCGTCTGGCGAACTAGTTCTTTTGAATAGTTATGATCTATCCATCACTACTTCATAATGGTCCGCGAGTACAATTGCGTCACCGATTTCCTAGTATTTCCTACCCGAATGCACGTCTTGATTGCAATTGCAATGAATTACGGATGATGGGGCGTATAACGACGGCCCGTTGAACCGCCCGGGACAAACAATGTCCGGTGCACGATTGCATGCACAACTTCGAAAACGAATTACGCGCGGTACTTTCTGCGTCCGGAATCCGACGACGCCGTCTTGCGACATTCGAGAAGTCCGCGCCGAATTACGATGGCCCCGGTGAACGCGTGGGTTTCTCCGTCGTTCTCGCGACGACCGTAAAACTTTAGATTATTCCGGGCGTCTCGATGTTTCAACGAAATCAGGATCGGAACTTGAATGGAAATGGCGGCCGAGTTAAGGTCCGAGTAAATAAGTAAATCCCGAATGGCCGGGCACGACTGAACGGAAACACAAAGGCATATCTGGCGCATACCGACGGCAGCGGTGGACCGTGCTTAGGGGAATCGTAAAAACTTCTGGACGAATTGCACTGTTTGAGCATAATCCCGTCGGGCGAAGATCGGCGCATTAAACGTTTTCGCTTGGAATGTTGTTTTTGATGTGATGCATGACGTGGAATTAAAGACAGTAATGTCTACGGACCTTGGCACAAATGCGGTACGCAATGGTGTTAATTGGGTAATTAAATAAATTCTAAAGAACGTTATGTACGTTGGTGTTAACCCTTAAAGTAGAGCTTTCAATCTTGTGCAATAAAATATATATTGCATCAGAGATAACCTCAAATTATATTTTTTTAAGAACATAACAAATCTTTATAACACGGATATGCTGCATGTGGCGTGTGTTTAATTGGATATAATTGAGAAGAACTATTCCGATTATTGATTTAGTAACTCGTAATCAAAATATCGATGAAATTTCGAAAAATTAATAGTATATTATTATACAAGTTTAGTAAGGCAACGGATTTGTCGCACGAGTGGTTTGGGGCACTATTAAACTGCTTTCGATGTAACAATGAGTCCATTATTAACGCAAAGTAGATAAACAATATTTTGGATGCTTGTTAAAATGATTACCTCGAAGTACAACAATCCTTAAAATGCAATGATGCAATGATCTACTCACTTATCACATATTGTTGGATAGTAAACGTAACATATTTATAATTTCAAAGTCTTCGAGTACGCTTTCAGATTGGTTTCCTTGTCAATGAAATTTTGGGGTTCCTTTTTCTGCCCATAGATATTTTAACCCCATTAGTCTTTAGGTGCCTATTTATTTTTCCAAACATTTCTTTCGCATATCCAACATAAACACCTTTTAGTACTTCTGTTATTAGGTCTTAACACCTAATTCTAATTCAAATTTCTCTAGATCGTTTATTTTTCTATTTATATTTAATGAAATTATTGCCGCACTATTGCTTTCGCAGTCTTTATTTCTAGCTCTCATTTCCCACTCTCTTCTATTACTACCCAGGAATGCTTCTTGTAGATTTTTTCAAATTTATACCCCATTTAAATTATATTGCGTATTTCCCATCGGTACGTAGTGTCTTGTTCTAGTTGTTTTATTTATTTGTTCTAGTGTAGTTCATCTTTAATTCAAATGTTCCTTCTCCAAACGCAATTTTTTGAACATTCTCCACGTTTTACTGAATTAATTTCGTGAAGTAATATAGTGTTTTTTTAACTGTTGCGTATATTTTTTACTAAGAATTAACTGAATGTATTTTTTTGGTTTTTATGTAAGTTTTTATTTTTAAACATATTATTTAAAGCCGCTATATAGTTATAACCATAATAATACATATTTGAAATTACTCTTTCGCATCAATAATTCTATCTATCCATTTTAATATTAACTAGATTAAGAACTTTAATATTTTTAGCGATCTTAACGTTTTGAACTATTCTTATGAACATAGTGATTGTCGATGACATCATAGATAATTGTTATTAATTAATAACACGTAAACACAGTAAAGATGTCGATATTATATATGTCGTCATCAGTTCGTTCGTTCCATATTCAATTACACGTTGTACAATTAAAAGCTAATATAACAAAGTTCCAAATAAGCCCAGGTCGCCGCCAACTTGTTTATTTAAACGGCGACTTTACGCCCCGAAACTTTCCGCGTCACTTGTTGATGGCGAGCGCTGATTGCGATTCATGGGAGCAAGGGACATTATGGAAACGTCTGACAACTACGAATAACCGCGGGTAACGGCTGTTGTCACATTAATTCCGCCGCAAAACCGGAGAACTTTTCCGAAATTTCTCATCTTTCTCTCGCCGGAAATTTCATAAATTTGGTTTCATTACGCTCCGTTGGGCGCAAGATGCGTAAAATTGCGATTTATTGCGTCGACGTTTCGTGATTAAGCGGTTTCTGGAGAAAAGTTTGTCGCTGCCGCGGAAAATATAATGAAGCATAACTTTCGGGGCCGCTCATTAGAAGCGAGCGAAAGC
Source organism: Geotrupes spiniger (assembly GCA_959613385.1). Lineage (NCBI taxonomy): Eukaryota > Metazoa > Arthropoda > Insecta > Coleoptera > Geotrupidae > Geotrupes > Geotrupes spiniger. The sequence continues at coordinate 15,142,289 of OY390737.1, forward strand.
GCTATACAAAATTAACTTTGGGGGATTTTTGTTCGAATCGTTTCTGTCGCGTGGGACGACCGGCGAGACCTGCTAATTGGCTGCATTGGCGGACGGTCTGAGAAGAGTGCCAATCGAAAATGTCTAACGTTACACTAATTATGACATGTTTTTGTGGTCTAATTCAAGCACAACTTTTGGGGTTGAGTTGGGTTGGGTTTGATTTGCCATGTTTTAGATCAAATAAATGAAATCCAACTCAACAGCAAAATTTCGTTTATTTCAATATTTTTTTGAAGATATATTAACATTTCATTTCTTCTTTTGAGCGTTACTTATGACTTTTTTCTATTTGTCATATCTTCCACTTGACCTGCTTTCATAAAATTTTATATAAGTTCACTTCACTTTAATTTACTTTACAAACATATTTTCATGTTCATTAATAATTTTTCTTCTCTTTATTTTATTATTTATATCCTTAGTGTTTTTCCTTTTACGAAATTTGAAAAAAATGTGATTCTTCTTGAATTACCTATAATCTATGTTAAAACAATGGACTCGACGCTATGCCATTGTATACCAGATCCAGAAAAATAAATTGATTACACACATTGTTTACGCACAAAATCACACTATGTCATCAAAGTGAAATTGAAGAAAACAAAAAAATAGATGTTCAACGAAAAAGAGCAACGAAAACAATAATTGAAACAAAATTGTAAAAATATATCAAAACGACGCTGTCAGGTTCATCTACGTTAAGATGAGTAGAAGTGGATAAAATGATGTTGATGTCGGCGTCGATATGAACAAAAAAGAAAACGCGAGACAGTTATTTAATGTCTTCAACATAATTCCAATTTATTGTACCTGGATTAAACAATGGCCTTCAACGTATTATTCTCGTGATACAAGATATAAGTTCAGATATAAGTTCGCTCACCTATGCCAATTTAACGATTAATTATTATCATAGCTCCAATGCCAATTTAATATGGGCATGAACCTTATATACACAAATATATGCGCAACGAATCTGCAAATGTAAAAATATTTCCGCAATTCTGAAATTTCCAAAACATTTTGTGACGATGACCAAAATACAAAATAATCCGCAGGTTAAAAGAATTAAAAGAAAACTAATTGAAGGAACTTGTAAACTTTTTATGGCTGCTTAATGTAACATTTCATCGTTCGTAAATATTTTATCACGAGCAAACTTTCAAAGTTGTTTATGATGACAATATATCATGGAAATTCATTGATATTTCGATTTTTTTCCTTACTCCCACCTTTATGGTAAATAAGCCCAAACTGTAACGTATAAAAATGTTAGATCATAAAATCGTATTTAAAAAGAAAGTTCTATGGTGTATGACAATATACGAATAAAAATATAAAAATAACATGAATACAATCAATCTGATCCGCGGGCATTTCTTTTGTCTTAATCAAAACAATTGATATACCAACATGTGATCTAAATCAATGCTTATTCCACTTATTATGTTCTACTGTGAGGTACAATTAAGTCATAAAAGTTAGTAATGTTGAGTGCCGCAGTATTACAAGTAAAACTGTCTGATATTTTTCCTTCAAACTTGGTGAGTGACCAATTTGAACAATTTGAAACCGTGTTTATGTGTTATAGGACACATTTTAAATTTCTTTTGGAACTGTCTATAAAAACCATTCACATGGATGGTATTCAGTGAGCCTCACATTATCTTTGTGCCCGGAGATATTTTTTTCTTCTTTTAATAGAGACGTCAACAGATCCCTTGGAAAGCTTGAGTTCTCTAATTAGGTCACTTATCTCTTCTTGATTAAAAGGTTGAGTTACAATTTTTGTTTTAAAATTCAGTGTCATTTTCGTCGTTTGCACTGATACTTACGTCCATAGCATTGTCTTCCTGTGGAAGTTCAAAAAAAGGGAACAAGAACATCATTTGAGTGAGGCAATGATCTTCTAGCTGAAACCAAATCTGGATAACTCATATTTTTGGGTTCATGCCAATGGAACTTCACTAAACAAAAGTAGCAGAACTCGAAACTTCATGTGACTCCGTTAACTTTTGTCCAGTGTCTTCTCTGTTCACAGCAGGTTTTGCAGACAATACCTAGAGCCCATGGCTTATTATGGTAATGTGCATGCCAAACTCATTTATCTGTTTAACTTATTCTGGATATACTCCCATAAATGTAACAAGAAGGGTTCGGGTCATTTAAACAGCACCTTCTTGACGTAGCCATATCGTTTAATAAGTTTCGAATATACTAAAATGTGAAAATAACTCACCAATAAGTTGGACAAGTTGTTTACATCAAAACATTAAACTTGTCAGTAGTGATATACAATTAAATGTTGCCCCCATTATGCGGAATTTGTTTGTAGACTTGTGTTTTCATTTCAGCGGAGTAAGTAATTAATGTGTAGTGCCAAAAGTAATCGGCTAACATTCAGACCAAAATAACATCACAGGTAATACGGTTTGTTAGATGACCTGAACTGGTTTGGCATCTTTTTGTCGCACAGCAAGACCGCTTGGGCTGCAGGTTTAGTGTCACCACAATGTTCCTCTTATTCCATGTTTGTTTTTGCAATTCTGTATCATAAGATGAAGAGGAGGTGAGATATAGTAGACCCCTGGTGTACGCATACATTGACAGGGAATGGTCCAGATGTTCCTACTGGTGTTCGTACTGCACTTGTTGTTCCTTCGTATATTAGTTTCGTCCACGATATGCATTTGTTGATATATTTTCATAGTTTGGCAAACTAGTTGTATCGGTATTGGAACAATCGGAAACGTCGACATCTTTCAATCCACAAGTATGGTTCTGGTGGTTACAATGTGATTAAGTAGATATGTCAGGGGATGCGTACTAGTATTGCCAAGGAGCATTCAGGAATCATCGCAACTACATCTTGCGCTTTTCCATCTTTTTTTCTGCCTCACCAACTTCGTCTGTGCTGATCGGTTCTACTGTTTCAAGTATTTGTATGCACATGAGGTATGAGTGAATTGGGTTCTACGTATGATATGTTTTTATAATAATCCATCCCTTGTCGTCTCTGATGACGTTGCCATCGTCGTCTATAGATGACATGTCCCATGTATTGTGGACTCGCATGACTTTGGATTTCGCTTCAGCCAATGCTCGTTTAGCAGTGGCTGAGGCGTCTAGCTTTGATCTCTTCCACGTTTTTGATTCGTTTCATGCCATGTTCGGTGACCATAACGCCTTTTCGCCTGCGATTTGACTTGATTGATCAATTCATAATTATTGTTCATATGTTTAACATTAACGAGGATATGTGAAATTAGATGAATTGAGTGCCACATCAATTGCAACTTAACCCCATCCTACTTGCGATTAATGCGCTTTTTTCGCCTTAATACCAAGAAAACTATTTCCATCCTAGCATAAGTTATCGACGCGCATTTATAATTCCCTTAATTTAATTTTAAAGTGGAACGGAGGAAAATTCACTGCGCTTATATTTCAAATTTGAAATTACGTCAGTGTAGAATATTTCGACTCGATTTATTACTTGCCCTGTACAGGTCGGGTCGTTTCGTATTCAGCATTTCTCGGATAAATTGAATCGCCCGTCCATTGTCGTGCAAGAATCGGGATCATTGCGCGCCGGCAAATTGTTCCCTAAATTAGGAACCGTAAAAGTACCCGGGCGGACTGCGCTTTTAATCGGGGCCGCAGTCGGCCGAATAAGCCCCTTTCGGAATTAAAATATTTCCGCCCGGTTTGCGCGTCGCGACAATTATTTCGGCGAAGCGGATCCCGTCAATTAGCGGGGGCGAAAATGAGAGCCGGACATCATTTCATGGTTCATATTGCTGGTCGCCAATTATTGCGCGAAAAAATCGCGTTTATGCAAGTTTAGAAACGCAAGCGCGTCAGTCACATCGCAGTTTTATTTTAACGGGGAGTTTTGTTCTGCATGACGTAGCTTTAATTTTGTGATTGGTAATGCGAAATGGGCGAAAATATCGTTTTAATTTCCTATTTGATTTGCGATATTCTGTTAAACCGGTTTGGTACATGCAATCGATGTTACGTTTTCGGTTTAGTTAAAGCTCGTAATCTATTATGCACATGCACACGCACATTGTGAATTTAATTGCGTTCATTAATGAAGTCAAAGAATATCAAACACAAACTTTATATTTTCTAACAAACATTTCAAAAACTTAACTTAACAACAAAAATTACTTAAACTTGAAACTTGGAACTTGAAACTTGAAAAAAATTTAGACCCCACGAACCTTTTTCTCTACTCACACGACTATGCATTCATCACAATATTGAAATATTTCAATTTTTACTATTTGTATGACACGTTTTATCACTCGTTTATCACGGTGCGATTTTCCATGCAATTCATGGAATTGATAATCTTGTCGGTTTAAAGAAACTTTTTTAAAGTCGTCAAATTTTGGGCGAAATATGATTGTGTTGCTTGTGCGTTTAAAAAATCGTTTTGCAGAAAATCGTTTCCAAAAATGAGACAGTGATAACATTATTATTTAAACTTTCTTTTTCGAAAAATTTGAACATTGTTATAGGAAAAGTCAAAATGTCATATATATAACGTAATGTCTTTCTGTCCGACTACACAAAGTACACCAGGACATTTCGTTGTTCGAGGTTGTGACTAAACGCTTACAAGCGTTTTTTAAAACGCTGGCCGAACGATGCGAGATACGACAAAATTACGCGAACATGAATTGTAGAGAATTAAATTTGGTAACGGAATCGTATGGATGGCAATGTCTATCATTTTTAGTTTAGAAGCAGGACGAGTTCAAATTCGCAACACTGCGTTTCGCAAAAACATTTTTCCGAATTTGGACGCCGCCAGCTTTATTTCTTTTCAACTTCATTTATATAATTTTTTCACATATCCATCGATGTTTGCTGCCTATCGAGTTTTGTGGACCGGCGTGCCCGTAAATGGGCCATTACACGGTAGGAAGTTGTAACGCGAACTGGGCCGCCAAACTAATCGTTTCAAAGTAACAATTTGCACATCGAATGACGTTGTGCGGCGCGCTTACACTACGCGTTATTTGGCGGTTCGTAGTTTACGTCGCGTTGATATCTTTGAACGACGTGACAAAACGTTGTAATTATGGACAAATTCGGTTAGGTTAAAAAATTATTGACATTTTTAAAAATTACTTGTCATTAGAACATAATCCGCTCAGTCTTAAAAGTTTATCCTTATACTCATATCGACCTCACATTTTTGCCTTTTGGAAACAATTTCGTTAAATTGGATTTTGTTGGGTTGGATTGGGCTGGGTTGGGTTGGGTTGTATTGGGTTGGGTTGGATTTGGTTGGGTTGTATTGGGTTGGATTGAGTAAGATTTCGTTGGTTTGGGTTGGGTTGGTTTGGGTTGGTTGGGTTGGGTTGGTTTGTATTGGAAGTGGGTTCATGAAGCCAATCAATTGGCTAAGAGAGATGCAATCGTTCAAGAATCCAAGCTGTTTTCCTTTACGAATCAAACTTATTTAATTAATGTTCATAGCATTTTAATGCATTATTACCATTATCTTAGTAATTATTATGTGCATTATTGGCGAAATATTTTTCTACTCGGTACAGAGCAATCGAAATGTTTTTTTTCGTGATAAACTGCATTGAATAATATCTCCAATGCAAATTCAAAATAATACGAATTATTGAATTAAAAAAAGTACTACCCATTAGAACTTATTTCACTTAGTCGTCAAAGTTAATTCGTCCATATAGACCTCACATTTTGTCTCTTGGAACCTTACAAGATTTTGCCACATATTTTGAGAACCTATAACCAAAAGAAAATTCTATTCTCCTAAACTGAGCCCCACAATCTATAACCGAATCAAAGTTGTAAAAAAAAATATTTAAATGAAATTGTGACCAAGTGAAACAAGAGGTTGGCGTTTGCTATTTTGTAAATTTACGTCAATGTGTCCCTTCCCATATTTTAAAAATTTTATAACGGAATGTTCAAAAATCAATTTGAAAATTATTCTTAAAAATTCCACAATAAAACGAATAGCAAATCTTAAACTCATATGCAAATATTTTCACAATTATTTTTATTAATGCACTAGAATTCGCAATTTTAAAGACGATTCATTCAACAAAATGTGATTAATTCCCCTTTTGCAAATTTTTCAGTTCTACCAAAAATCTAGCCATTATATTAGTGGCATTCCACTTACCAACCTACAATTTCGATTATCAACTTGAAACATCAAACCTTCGAAAAATCAAAATTTTCCGCAAGACAAAATGCACCACCCAGTTAGGCACAAAAAGTACACGTCGTATCCATGAAATTCCAAAATCAGTTGCAAGACTTTGCAATTTTTTGAAAACGTTGGGTAGCATTCGACTGTATGATATCCAACGTTTTCAAAAAAAATGGTATCCACTACTCCACGATTTCTTTAATAATTGTGAACTTTTGAACAACGTCATTAGTTAATGCATTTTTAGGATCGAGGAAATAATATTTTTTTGCCTAAAAGTACCGCCATCAAATCTTTCCTTTCTTTCGCCAACGTCAAATATGACGTTATTTTAAAACATGGTTGGTAGGGAATCTCATTAAATATCTAATTGTTATGATATCTTTATAAGATCATTTTTTCGAAAACTCGTACCACTTCCGACTGATATATTGCTTTCAAATAAGAGATTGTCTATCGCAATTAATTTTAAAATTACATAATTGTCTTCAATAGTTTGTGCGCTAGAGCGATATGTAAAAATTCAACGCTCGATGTCCTTTAATTGTAGCTTGTGTTAAATGTACAACGTGCGCCTTGGTCTGCAGCATCGTTTTTTCTATGTGATCATGAACTTATCACGTTTTTATTGTTTACTCCCACCTAAGTTCGCAACGTTATCTCGATGCACATTTCCAAATTAGGAGGATCGACTTACCGATGACCGACGCGACGTAGCGACAAAAAAAGCGCTGTAGGTCAGTTAATCGCGGACGATGGTGTCGAACATTCGGTTAATTTGTCGCGTTTCTCGTGAAAATTGCACTTTTCCGGGGCGATTTTCATAGTGATTATTATGGTTTTCTTGTCTTCAGCAGCGCAGTGGATCCTGGATCGTACTGAGCGGTGTCCCTGGATGGTGAGTGATTTTTATGGTACTTTATTTCCACGGAGCGGTTTTACAGAAAATTTAATTTTTGTACGCGCGGGTGCTTCAAAAATATGGGAATTTCATTGCAGCAATTAGATAATAATAATATAAATAATATAATAACACAACGATACAATTGAATCGGCTCTTGATGTGTTTTTTGTTGCGGTTATCGATACATATCCTGATCGTTCTCGATGTAAGTTTCGAGTGCGTGCCAATCGGCTTAGAAATAATGTTTGATCTTGAATAATTTTATATTTATTCGCCCGGGGCGCTGTTTGCAGAGTTATTCATGAGATTATATTCAACGTAACAACTATTATGCATATTCACACTAGATTTGTGGCTACTGTAGTATTTTTTGCGGATAGTTGGTTAAGATTATCGTTAGTCGTATCTACCATGAACAAAATTTAATATCATATGCAGAGTATTTCTTAAATTATCACGTTGTCATTTGATAATAGAATATAAGTTGATATTAAATAATGCAATGAAAATAAATGTATTGGTAAAAAAATTGAACATCAGTAAATCTGGAATATTTTGAATACTCGCAGAGTTCTATAAATTAATGATCCTTTCTAATAATATGGGTAACTTAATTCGCCTTGAACTCCAAGTCTCATTAACAATTCTTATGTGCCTGATAAGAATAAAATCTAAGTTTGTGTGTCACAGTGCACTCATTATAGATTGTATTGTTGGTAAGTGATGAAAAATATCTTGAAGTGAATGACATCTATCTATATAATAACGAAATAAAAACACTGACTATAACGCAACATATAATTATGAATTAAATCATACTTCTATTTGTTAACCAGTTTGTCTGTTAATATTTTGTTATTTTTATTGCATTAAGGCACTAGACCACGGTGAAAAATATTTTTTTTCCTTATTTTTTTTTTCTTCATTTTCTGAAAGATGCATTTGTCAAGAATGCGCTTACCGAATATTTTACAGAAATTCGTCAAATTGATGGAGATACAGCATTTTATGTGAACTGTTGCTAGCGTACGACCGCGCCGAGCGGCAGTCGTACGATTCGTATATATAATATCATTCGATTTGTTCGGTCCCACATATGTATATATTAACAATTAATTAAGTTAGTTTAGATATGCGCAATCCAGTGCAAAATATTCGCTACAATTATTTCGTTTCGACCCTCCGAATATTTTGCATACGAAATTAGTCCCAAATTCACGGCTGTTCCGGTACAGATGGTTCGACACATGCGCCAGCTAACGGTCGGTTCGATTGTTTACATTTATTACTCATTTTTCCAAATTAAATACCCAAAAACTCTTGTACGGTCACGTACAAGACGTTATCTATTTCAATACAATTGCGGCCCGATATTAAGCGCTGAATTCCCCGTTTTACATAAGCCGTCACGAAACTGCCGCTAATATTGCATTAATACTTTTTAACAATGGTCACAATGGCCTCAGAAATGTATTGGAGATATTAGACATCAAAATTGGTGACGCACTCTACCAATATTGTCAAAACATCGACGAGAAACGAATATGCGAAGCCGAACACGAAGCCGAAAAAAGCAAGCATGAGGGTCGTCTTCGTGCAAAACATGGAAAAAATAATGATTCTCTGGACGCTGAGGAGCTGTTGTATGGTCCAGGAATAGCTGACTAAACGTAAGAAACAAGAAAAAATAGACCAAGAAAATAGTTAGTTTGTATGTTGAATTATGCTTCAGCAAAACTTTGAACGCGTTTTTCTCGAAAACTACTTTTTCAACCTGGTTGACAGCATATTAGAAAAACTGTACATCCGATTTGCATGCACCAAGTCTTAAACTGTTCGAAAATGTAGTCTCTATGGCACCACGTAGGGGTTTTCTTATAATAGGTATCCTTCTATTTTTTTTCACATGAACGATGAAAATTTTTCATAAAAATCGAAAATAAAATTCGCTGGTCCGCCATTTTTTTTTCCTTCTAGATATCAAAATTTCCCTACGTGATGCTGTAGACACATATGTCTAGTTTCTAAATATATTTTTATTTTATTTTTTAGATGAGCCGTATGGCTTAATCGCTGTCAACCACCGCGCGCGTAATCTCCTCTTAGGAGCGGCGTACACCGCAAACTATACTTTAGATTCAAGTATAAAAATTTGTATACAGTCTTCTATATGCATATATTGACAATAAACATTGATGAAATGAATTGCATTCATCATTCGCTTGAAAATAATTATGAAAGATACACCCTAGTACCGCGCGCGCACCGTGGTCTGGTGCCTTAAATTAAATGTTGGTCTTATACCACTAGGTTGTTACAATTGTTTCGTCTCGTTTAAACAATAAAGAGAAAGATATGTTCCTGCCTTATTAGTAAATTTAACATATATGCCTGGAAACTGCAAAAAAATAAACTGCATCTGCAGTAATCGAGGATTCTGGAAACAAAATATTGATGTAAAGTAATTTCAAATAAAAGGATGTCAGAAGTTAATTGCAATGAGAGGTAAACATTATACGAACCTGACAGTAATAAATAATTGATGGAAAAGTAAATAGGGTTGTAGTCGGTTACAAAATTTAAAAAACTGCGTTATTTCTCAAGGGTACCCCCTTTGTATAAAAAAGTGATTTTTTCAAAAAAAAAATTTTAGAAACCGCGAAAAATTGTTCAATTAGCGTTGCTGGGACTAAAATAGTGTATTCTGACTATTAGGAGTAAGAAAAAAATAAATATCATTGTTTTTTTGACGGTCGAAAACTGCGTTATTTCTTAAGGGTACCCCCTTTGTACAAAATAAGTGATTTTTTCAAATTTTTTTTTTCTAGAAACCGCGAAAAATTGTTCAATCAGCGTTGCTGGGACTAAAATAGTGTATTCTGACTATTAGACGTAAGAAAAAAAAATAAATATCATTGTTTTTCTGACGGTCGAAAACTGCGTTATTTCTTAAGGGTTTCTGATTCAATAACACAAGTTAATATTCTGATACAAAGAATTGTCGACGGAGCCTGAATAATAAAAGATTGCGTAACTGAAGGGTACCATTAAAACTATTTTCAATTTATTTCTGTTCACCTCCAGTAGTAGTAATGCGAATAAGAAATAAATATCATTGTTCATTCGGTCCATTTGCTACTATTTGTGTTCATTCTTCGCCTTCCTCTTAAATATTGATAGTAATCGATCATTTATTAGGTTTATCTTCCTCTAGAGTTGTATTTTTAAATCGATATTTTTGCCATTTTCTCCTTCGTTACTTCTTCTCACAATGGTAGATTTCATATTAATTAGGAGTTAAACATTTTTTTTCGGTTGATAAGTATTTATCCAAGAAACGTGTTTTAATAACTTCCGCGATAGTAATCGTTGACTAATGAACCACTTAAACATTAACCTTTCTTTAGGTTCAGATATTACTCTATAATTACATTTCTTTTCGGATGGGCCGAATAATGTGGAGGTTAGTTTCAATAAAAGTGTTGAGGGGCACCTATGGGAGCACGTCCACCTTAATAAGCTGTATTCTTTTGCAAATTCAACCCACTTTTTTATAGTTCGCTGCATTTACGTACGTGATAATAACCTTTGTTTGAATTCTACTTCAATCACAACAAATAATAAGATTTTTGATCTACTTGTTTTCTTGCGAAGAACCGGTTATTTAAATTTTCATTATGCTATCGGTTTTACGATTTTTACGATCGATGGACACAGACACAACACTGTTTATAATGGTACTCACGAAACTATGCTAACGGGCACCTTTATATAGAATTTTAAACCACAACGCTAACTTTTCCGTGCGTTTTTGGAAATCCAGGAGGATCCAATCTCGATCTAAAATTTTCAATCCAATACAAGCCAAACCAAAAACTGCTTTTCAAAGTTATTATTGCATGTGCGTGGGTTGGGCTATGGCATCAATAGCGATAATTAAGAAGTGAATTTAAGTAATATTTCTAATAAAATAAATTAAGCTTTATTATACTCTCGCTTGTTGTCGGTTGAGAAGAAATTTAGAGGAATCTTGAGGAATTGTATCGATTTAGGTCAGAACCATAGCCGACGCAGCATTCACAGTTTTATTGGGGAATCTTCGAATTGCGTTTACTATCTATGTTGAATGAATAAATTAAATTTAAATTTGATGGGTCAGGTTGGGTCGAGTTGGGTTGGGTTGCGTTGAAATAGATATAAAATTTATATTTTACTGGTCGGGGATTAGGTTGGGCAAGTATATTACTTCGTAATGAATGGGCCTTCTCTCAACCCAATAAAGTACTAAACCGGGTGGAATGCCCAATCGATAAAAACACAATCCAGTAAAAAATTAGATACTTCTTTCACAGGAAATCCATCAGGAAATATGTGAATTATTATATACCATAGCCAACCCAGCAGACATAAACCCAGCATAAATTTGAAAAAGCGGATTCAATCCAACGCGTTATTGGGTTGATAAAATATCCACGAAGTAATACATTTGCCTAACCCAACCTGAGCCAATCAAATATGCATTTTTTAGTTATTTCAACGCGATTCAGTACAAGATAGTAAACAAATCCAAGATTCCACAAGAAACGTCAATTGTTGAGTTAAAGGAAACAAGATATTTCCTTTGGGTCAGAGACCACCCAAAGAAATATAGCGATTAGGGTTAGGAACCATAACTATTTTTTTATAATTAACATTATTGTTGTAGACGCAAGTATTTGGTATCGTGTAATATTAAATCTTTTCACAGCGCGTAATTTTGATCCATTCTTACTTCCACACTATGATATTTTTAAATTAAAATCTCCACTAATTTGAACGTTATGGTTTTATTTCTTATACACACCATGATATAATGCTTAAAGTTATAATATAATTATTTAAATCAAAATGAGAATTCAAACTATTTATATTGATGGAATAATCAAAGTTATATCTCAGAGTTATGTATTAAGTGTCAAATACAGTTAATTTTCAGTAATTGTGTCCCAATTTTTTCTTAAACCCAAGAACCAGTACATTGTTCTGGTTGCGCTCTTCACCCCTTAATTAAATTTATCGAAATTACCAACATTAAAGTCATGTCAATCTCATTTTTGTCAATTTCAACTAGAATTTTGCTTAAAAACGACAGGAAGTTTATGATGTGAGTTCTCTTAGAACACACCGTAAACTTGCACCATTAATTTTTAGTTCGTATGCGATTTATTCACATAATCCATTAACGGCCACATCCATGATCAAAACCATCATCATTAACTAAAATTATCTTTGTCATATAACGTCTATGACAATGACACCCAACGTGACAAAAAATTATTCGTTGTTACCAATAATAACAATTTAAATTAAATTTTAGTTACTGGCGCAAGCTAGCTTAAAGTAAGATAGAAACTTTATACCTTGTATTGTATTATTTTAAATATTAATATCATCGATCCGAGTGGGTGCAATGCGAGATAAAATATTCCAACATATTTAGATCTATCTACATTTCCTATTCACCCCACAGCGCAGCTTTACGTACATAATAACACCAAGAGCACTTTAACTTGACTTTCTATCGTCTTCCAGAAATACCGTTGTAAAGTGCCTGTTATCGTATTCAAATATACATAAAGTTCATATTACCAGTCACACTTTTATTATATCGTGTGGTATCGATTAGATTCAACTGTCTTTATATATATGTTGAGATAAATATTGGAGGATACCAATATACTTTTTATATGATGAAATGTAAGCTGTTTTTGATGATTGATATTATTATAGTATATTGTACCATGTGCATTAGTGCTGGCTTTTACTCACGAGGTGATTGAATTTGAATTTACATATAAATCACTTCAATGATTGCCTAATAAGTTAAATGTATGTTTGTGAGATGTCATATCGTCAGTAATGTTTACTGATTGGTTACAACATGTTGAAGAATAAATTACCATCGATGATTCATATTACTTATTAAAAATTGCATATTAATGCATGTAATTTCAAAGCCGTGAAAAATGTTCTTTTAAAGCTACCGGGAAAACCTGACTGCACCCGATATTGAACCGAAGCGACGTTAATAAATGTAAAGGTAAACAGGGAGGCTCGCAAAATGAAATCCGGGAAGAAGCGGCGTCGAGTTGAATCCTTGTGACCGCCGAGTCTGTCAGCCATTGTCGATATTACTCGACAGAATCATTATTTATCCGAAGCTAATGCGCTGCGTCAGGTTTATGTAGTTGACCTAATTGTTTCCTGTTTGTGCACAAAATCGAATATTTTCTCGCTTTGTAAACTTTTGCAGTTTATACGCGAAGTTTGATAAATTACCGCTGACCTGTTTCTGGGCCATTTTGTAAATTAAAATGATCCTTCTTGCGAAAGTTACGAGAAAATTACGGGGAGCGTCTGCTTTAATATCAAAAATGAATTACGCGGAACTGAAAATCCTGAATGGGAGGAAAAATTATGGGGAACCATCGCCGTTGTTGAAAATATGAACTAACGTAGAGTGAAATGTGTAAAGGAGAAGAAATGCAAAGTAAAAATTGAATAGCTTTTAGAATGATTATTTACAAAATTAATTTAGACATTGATCGCGGGAATTATATCATTTACATCAAAGTATTACGTCATAACTAAAAACAAGAAATATTACCAATGATACCTCATAACTAAGGTCGTCGATATTATAAACAAGTATGTCGCCAGATATTGAAGAGTACACACGTCGCTCTCGAGAAATACCTAAATTAAAAGAAATTAATAATAAATATTTCATTACATTATATATATATATATATCATAATTCAAATTGTAATTTAGATTTAAATTTACGTCGAAGACCAACAAAATTTAATTAACTGCCAGGGAGCATCGCCATCAACATATAAGGAATATTAATACTGAATGTATCTCGCGAGTTGCGAAACTACTTTCATTTTAATATCACCGCATCAGACAGAAACATATTTTTTGAAACGAATATGCGACTTCTTTACCAGCAGCGGTTATTTGATGTACGCTATATGCGATATGCGGCGTTTGTGGTGCATTTCCAGGAAAATCCACTGCTGCAGCACAAAACTAATACAAAGTTCAAACGCATTGCCTCTGTTTTATATTAGTGTTTATCTGCTCAAAGTTCCCAACTCGTTTAGATAACAAACACAGTATAAGGAAACTCTTAATATTAAACTATGCAATTAATGTTTATGTTACGCTGCTTTCTAGCGCAGTATAGTAATTATTAGGAAACGATATAGATTTGTGGATTGTTGGCCTCAAGGTCTCTGACGTTGTTTTCAAATTATGAGTGCTTAGTTTAAAACAGATTATTTTGCAGATATATTTTTTTTATTAGATCATAAACCATATGCTACATAAGCAAATAAAAATAATAGTCGAATATCAATAGACAATCCGTTATCACTAAATTAAATAACATATTGAATAACTCTTCGATCCTCAAAGTAATTTTTAATTAACTGTGTCTAAGATTATTGTGGTGACTCTGCTTACCGAGTTACAAATACATAAGCATTATTGACTATTTATAATGTTTGACTTGACGCAGATGAATATCTCCATCAAGTTAGTCACCGATTTTGCACGGATTCTGTAGCATTATTAAGAGATTTATCGAAGATTTCGTTTGTGGACTCTGAAGAAATATTTATGTATGAGTTCAAACTTTTAAAAATGATTGAAACTATTCCTTTTCACAACCTATCAGGCGTTAAATAGAATCATTTTTTTAGCACAAAAAACCGCAAGTATTTAATTTATTTTAATTGCACATCTTAACAAAAATTTATGATTTAAAATTTTTCCATTTTTCTTGGAACATTTAATTTATTTAACAATGGCAATAAAATAAAATAAATATAAAATTTTGTTGTGGTTTATTTATTTTTTATTATTCAGTATACAAATAAAATTGTTAATATTTTACACCACATAAATCTATAACATCATAGTTAAACTGTTATGAAGGGGGTGTTTGAATTAATTGTGAAGTGGTTGTGAAGTTTTTAATTCATGAGAGGAATCCCCACGTTAGGCGCAAAGTCGATATGAAGTCGAAAGAATGTTACGCGAGTAACTCACTACCGCAGGATCATTGACCAGGTCAAGTGCTCGTTGATTTTCCAATGAAGATATGATTAATAATAACACGATGAACAAGATTGGTATGGAAGGCAAAGATTTCTGAAATATTTTAAATATTTTACAGCCAAATGCTCATCTATAACTATGCATAGGTTACCCATGCATGAATGAACCTCGCCTTGCGATTGTGTTAAAAATGATTCTGGTTATATTTATATTTTCTGTACTATTTTGCAGCAAAACAAAGATATTTATTATTATTACTTTAAATTTCGAACATATAATAACTCGCACGTTCTTAGTGTTGGTTTCACACGTTATAACACTAAATCTTGCACCTTGTATATGCGTTCGCATTAAAACCATTCGCTCGTCCAAGTGTAATTACGCAAGGAACCGCTTTAGGCGTAATGCCTTCCCCCTGATATTTATACACATTAGAAATGGTATAACAGTAACAGTAATTGTCATGAGTGGTGCGTGGACTACCCCGGATATTAACTAATGTAAATTAAAATACATTTTCTAATTAATTTACGACGCAATGAATATTTAACGATGTGCACTTAGCGCTATTGACGCGATTAAACGGCCGGAATAGTTTAGAAAATTTATAGCATCATTTCAATAATGCCTGGAATCTCGCAGCCCTCCTGCTTCGCAACCGTCCGTTCCCGTAAACGATATTAAACCGGGCGTACATCTTCCGGATACGGTCATCCTGTCAATATTCAAGGATGCCACGGTCTGTTGTTGACTCAAGAAATAGATTCCTCGAATGCGACATATTTCGCCTCGGAAAAAGGAAATGTAAGAATAATATTTACGAATTGATGATGTCGGAGCGGGGGTAAGTAAACATCTCGCAAAATGTTTAATGATTTCTTTCGCTCGCGTGTCGACCGTTGCATTTTCCTTTGCAATTTTCTTCGCACGATATAAATTACGCCATTTACATAAAAGCGTCACGTATTCTCTCCGAGACCTTGCCAAAGATAAGCGGGGGATTTGTTGTTGAAAAGCTGCATTTTACGTTCGCGGGATAACGTACAACGGCCCTGAAACATTGTACTGAAATCATTTTGTATTTTCCGACGTGGGTAATTCGATAGCCAAACAACTTAACTATTAAAGCTCTTGGGGGTTCGAAATGTTATTAATACAGCAGTATAACAGTAACCAAACAACTGTAAGTGATCTCGAACCACTACGCCAATATTTATCAAACTTAATCGGTCCCGGTCCGGAAATTACTGAATTACTGAAAATGTTGCTTGCTTGTAAAATCGGTACAATAATTGATGAACCAATATCCACCCTTGTTACAGACAAACAAACTTTTAGAATACGTCGAATTATACATTTGAAAATCACGTTCCAGAAAATTTTACGATCAAGTACATGTTTTTACGACTTTTCCTGAAACTCGCGCTTAAATGTTATATGGCAACATAAATCATTTTATTCTTGTGTAAGTGTTTAAGATTGTAAATCGTTCAAACATGACGGTTTCGATTTAAAGGGGGAAAGTCATTTAATCGTACGTTTTTCAAGTTTTTTTCATAAACTGATGGAAAGGTTTTCGGAATTGAAACAAATCATATCTCAAACTATCACATAAAAGGTTCATTCATAAATTTTTGTTAAGAAAAAAATATCAAAAATGGCCACAGCTGCTGGAAGTCGGCTCCTTAGATTTGCGGCGTGCAGTCCACAGGTCTCAAATCTCAACTAAAATCAGAAAACCAAATTTCTACTGTCAAATTACATCAATACGCTTTGCATGAGGTCGAGAAAAAAATTAAAAAAAAAAATACAAAATTCAAGATCCTTTTGAAAAACGATCCTTGTTCCTGTGTAAACAAATGGTATGAAACAATATGAATTATTATTTTTTTTTCGAAAAAATCGAACGTCATGCAATAGCCAATGAGTTAAAGAATTTGTATGGAAAGTTTCATCAAAATCGGTGGAAAACTCGTTGACCTATATTGCACGGCGTACGAAATTTTACATTCCGAGAAAAACGCGCTTGAAGTTTTCGATACAGAAAAGTAGATTTCCAGGGGCTTACGGCTTCCAACGTTTAGTCTGCGATACCAGGGCCATACAAGATGCCTTCTTCTTCTGCAAATTCGTCCATTCGAGCCGCTTCCTCCTCTTTTTTGCCTTGCTTGCTGTCTTCGACCTGCTCCAAGTACGACGGTCCTATCTCCGTACTCGGTATGCAGTTTGGTGATCTGCGAATGTCTTGCACTGCACGCCGATTTGCAACTGCATGTCATTCATAATGGTTAAAACAAAGTTGTAACCATCGTTGAACATGCCTGCATCCAAAAAGGCAGCGGTTTCCATGTTTCGCGATCCACAATGTAGGTGCTTAGGGGCTAAACGCCACACAGTCGTATTGAACGATTCATTGGCGTTCTGTGTATAGCCTCCCAAGCATCTCGTGAGCAAATGATCCCGGGACAAATCTTCATATATCGGCAAGATTCGCTTCTCTAAGTCACGATGTAGAGGAGGAGGATGTTCATAGGTCTGCGTTGCATCAAGGGCTTCAGCGACCCGATATGCACACCAGGAGTCGGCACCCGGGGGACAGTGCTGGTGCTGCGGCTGTTTGTTTGTCGAAATCATATGATGATAGGTGACCATTATAGCGTCCTTCATGTCATCCTTCGCGTTTTGATTCCTCCGAATGGCAAGTCCATAGTACTTGGTTAATTTCTTGATGAGTACATCTGTGAGCTTCCCTTTTCCTAAGAATTTATAGTTTTTTTTTTAAATTACGGAGTCGGCTTCCGATGCGTTTTTCAACGTGGCCGACTCATTCGCTCTTGATCACGTCGAATTCGTCACCGTAAGGTTGAGCATCCATAATAGCTTTGAATGTTTTACTATCTCCATCACCAATGAAATTTTTGTATTTTACTCCATAGAGTTCTTCCGATCTTAGGAACATTTTGGGCATCGCATCGATCTCCATTTTTCCAGGAGATCCTCGATGGTTTATCGGACAGTTTTCTTGGTGTGTCTCATCGTCAGGGTCTCTCGGATGATGTTTAAAATAGGTGCAAGCCTGACAATAAGTATTTTTCACAATCAGGTCGATAACTTTGGCGATCAGCGTTGTCGCACCAAAATGAGACGACAATCCTCTTTTCTTCCAAGAGCCGTCCCCACTGACAGTCAGGTTCAAAATGGGTCTTCCTTCCTTTTCGTTATTTTCCTTTTCTCGTTGAATGGCTTTTTTGCAGGTAATTTCGAAGAATTTCTTGCTCGATGCATATATGAGTTGCACTATGTTGTGATAACTTTTTTGGCTGAATCCTTGTCCGAAATCCATGATGCCAGAAAAAATATTAATACCTTCTCTGGCTATTCCCAATCGCCTCATAGCGAGAACAGTTCGCTTGTTAATTTCGAAACCGTTGCGGATAAATGGTCCGGAATCGATGAGGAAAATACCGCACTTACACTTGACAGATATTTTATATCCTAGTCCTCTACCTCCTGTCTGCCCAAATGATAAGTCGTGCTTACATTTCCTGCATACTGCTATATCAGATATGGCAGCAAACACGCTTAAAAACTCTATTATCCGATAGCAGAAACCTAAATTCACGATAACGTCAGTGCTAGAAACTCTCATTTTTTTAGGTGAGGCACTCAGTTCGCGATCGCTTAGCATTTCTTCTTCTCTTGCTTCTCGTTCAAAATTTGTTGGTGGTCGCCGACGACGAGGACGACTTGAGCGATAATTTGGCTCACTCTCACTAATCTTCCGACTCATAGCTGCACGGTACGAGAGACACGCGAGATATGAGCAGCTCGTTGACTTCCGAGCGCCTGACGCTTGGACAAGCTGTAACTCGCTTAGTCTTGTTCGGAACATGATACCCCTATACGCTAGACATCTCTAGTCTATACTTCGAATCTGAACATTTTGGAGCACATTCTCCAAGTGTTAAACTATTCTTTTAACTAAAAAAAATCATAAAAAAATTTCAAATTACATCACTTTCCCCCCTTAAAGCAACCACAAACAAATCTGATTGCATACGTACCTACGACGTTTTGGTTGTTTATAAGTGGATATCAAAGCAGACACAGCAGTTTTGCTCAAAAACAAAAATTGTTTCGAGCCCAGATTTACGAATCCTGTTAAGGTCATCATATACTATTGATTTACGAACTACGGTTGAAAACTAAATTACGAACGATTAAAATTTCATGAGCATCATTCCTGTGTTTGATACAACAAGGCCGTGGATATTTATGTGAACGGTGTCAGCATGCGATTCAATGGCTACGCATCGTTGGAACGATTGACACTGACCTTACTTCACTCTGCGAACAACCTTGATCGAACTGATCGATCTAAGTTAACTGCTCGCAGCATCTGGTCAATCGAACTATGGCGCTTGCATCCCTTGCACTCGATTTAACCAGGTTTTTATAGTAACGTCCCTTATTTCATTTTATTGCCTTGATGTATTCACATAGGTTTATTTGGTTGAGTAATATTGCATAATATGCATGACCCATACGGTGAACTAGTTTACGTACCCTAGTTTATGATGCTGTGTATATGAGAAAAAGAAAAAAAACTGTAATAATACTACACAGAATTCGTAAACCGATCCTTCTAATATGTAAAACCGGACGACGCTCATGAAATTATGTATTAAACCACAATGAATGAAATATTTTTATGGAAGTGTTTCTTATCTGGCTTTACTAAACTATGTTGTTTACATTGTCCTGTAGGGACACACATTAATTCAGGATAATATAACACAATTAATCATTCACAATTCATGAACTTTTAAGATACACTAATTATTTATGCTAGGTCCACAATATTTTACTCGAATTTTATGGCAACTTGGATAATATTTTAGGAAAATTGCCTTTATTATTATCAATTAATATTTTCAACGAGATATATGCTATTAATTATCGATCATTCTATAAGTCAAATATAAACAATTTCTTACACATCAGATATAATTGTAAAATAAGTAAAATCATTACAATTTAAAACAATTATACTTCGGTGTGAACGGAGAACAACATGTGCATGATTTACGATATTTCGTGGAAAATGTGTACAATTAAATAATTCATCGGAGTGCGAATTTGAAATTATTCCTTTGGTGGGTTTCATCTGCATTCGTGACAGATCAGCCCAACTCACATTATTCTAACCTATGCCCAAACTGCTCGATATATGAAAAAAATGATTAAACAATATTGTAGAGAATTAAATTATCCACGGGATACCCATCGACTGTATATATCAATCTATTGTAGTTTAGAAGCGAGAAGCGTAATCTTAAAATGTAGAGGTGCGAATTTGAGCGCGCCTGTTGAAATATCATAATAGATTATCTATAACTGTATTACAATTGTAATAAGTTATTTTGATAAAATAACAAATAAGAAATGTAATTCATAATTTAATAAAACAACGAAAATATAACGCTGACGCATTGCATTTTTGAATATAAATATACAACGCATTGCAGCAGCGATGACATAAAAAGAAGTACAAAGATAGTCGGCAAGATCCTTGTCGACGCAAGCACTTCACATTGCAATAGCACTGAATAAAGTCTGTCCAATCATTTTAATTTATAATTCTTTTTCAGCGTGTATATTCGCTACATTTCGGGCAGTTAGTTTGACTCTTACAAATATGACCCCCCCCACCTATATACTTCACTCTAGCAAAACTTGAAACTAGTTTGTATCCAGCAAGTATCGTACTTTTTATTTCCTCACAACCTAACCAATATTCTTGTTGCTACCAGAATCTGCTTCCTTCACTGTATGATTTGCTTATCGTTTGCTTTGTTTCAATTCTTCATTTTGTTTGTAAGCGACAACATTTGTTTTGCTGTTGTGTAATAGCACGTTTTTTTATTTTATATCAAGTTATTATTATTTCAATAGGTCTTTTGTCTCTACCTTTTCTTTATTCATTAAATTTTTTATATTAAAGAATTCTTGTTCCTTAATTGGATTATTCCTCGTTCATTGAAATAAGTTTTAGCAGTTAACAATATTGCCATTTGTTATTATTCTAGAGTATTTTCCAACGAGTTTTGAATGTCAAGTACTTTTATCAATGACTTGTATTCTTCTTGAATATATAACTTTATTTTCGTGGTTCTCCTCAATTTCTCGAGAAATGGGGGTTCATTAAAACCCTTTCTACCCCTTTCTGAACTAATAGTTCCTCACGATCGTCACTATTTGACTGAGTAACCCTTTCGGATCATTTGCTACATCTGCAAAGAACGAAGACACGCATTGAGACAGATATTTCTGCACAAACATGAAGGAAGCAAGTCTACTGAAAATTAAAAGGGTGTAACTTTCCAGGGTTGCATTATTATGCATCCCATCATCAAATTTCACCAATATCTTTTCGTACATTTGTAAAATGTAAATGTCTATTCCCCAAAATTAAACAGCGAATAAATACGCCCAAAATTAGTTGACAGTAAACTCGAGCTTCGAAATCTCCAGCACGCGCGAAATTGAAATTTATTTATTTACAAAACAGACTGAGGAACAGAAGCGAGCCGGCTCTCCGAATGCAAATCAACGGCGGATTGAGATACTCGCGAAGGGCACGCGAACGAATGTTGATTTAGCAAATGGAAGAAGCGTGTCAAGTGAAAGGGGTGGCCCTGCATTCCGCGAAAAACCCCGATCGTCGGCGATTTTTAACCGCCTTGAATTAATTATATTTGCGCGACGCCTTTCCACGTTTGCGATTGCGGGCGCCAGCGCCTCTTGTTCGGAACGTGATTAATGAACCCGAACGTTAGTTATCCTTGAAAATCCCCCGGGCTGCATATTATTAAACTATGTTTTGTATCTGTTGTTCATATTTTATTCAACGCGCTCGCAGAATAGTCCAAACTAAATGCGTCTAATGCCAGGCACAAAGGGATGGAAATATTCCGTTGGAATTATGTGCTACATTTTAAATTAAATCAGGTTGGGTGGGAGAAGCAGCGGCCTTGTTTCAACGTACGTTGAAATGAAGCTCACTTTTTGTTCGGTTAAGTCATATTTGTAATTTGCGAGTAAATTCGATTAATTAATGGACGTGTTGACGATGTTCATTTATATTAGAGTTACTATTAGTGAGATGGTGTGCAAGCTTTGGTGCGTCAAACATGTGGCACCATCTCGTACTTAATTTCTCATTGATTTTAAAATGTATCAACTCCCACGATAATTACGAGGGGAGAGCATTATTTAGCGTCCCAGACATAGTAGGTGTTGAGTGACACATTCAAATATTAATCATTTGTTGTTACGTTGCTTCAATTGTAGTTTTGTCACTTGTTACCTGTTCAAATAATTTAGAACACAAGTGGACAACTTACAGAAATTCTAAAAATGGAAAAATCAAAGGTTCGTGCAGTTATAAAATACTTGCAAAAGTAAGGGTTGTCGCCAAAAGAAATTCATAAAGCTATCGTAGGTATGTAGGGAGCTCTTTTTTACCAAGTGGTGAAAATATCTCGTGAATTTAAACTGGGTAGACAAACATGTGAACATGCGAAGGGTGCTGGACGACCAGTGACTGTCACTACCCAAGAATATATTAATTGTATACAAGTTGTGGCAATGACAGATCCGGATGGATTTCTTTCTCGATACGTCACTGTTGATGAAACTGATGAGTTTACCACTTCTATCGTGAGTCGAAACAACAGAGTATGGAGTAATATCTCCGCGATTTCCCCCCACCCCGCAAATTTCATGTTTTGCCATCCGTTGGTAAAGTTATGGCCACAATTCTTCAGGACGCAGACGGAACTTTGATGACTGATTTTTTGGAGGCTCCTACTATGCCAACTTAATTTCAAGATTGCTCGATTCTTTCAAGGAGAAAAGACTGTAAAAATTGAGCGAAATGAATTCTGTTTCATCAAGACAACGCTCCTGTCCACAAAAGCCATGTTGCCATGAGCGCTATTCTGAACGCAGGAATTGAATTGTTTGAACACCCCACCGAACATTCACCAGACCTGGCCCCTAGTGATTTCTTTTTATTTCCAAAATTAAAAGAATCTCTTCGGGGGACCAGATATTACGACGATGATGGCCGTAATCGACTGGAGCAACCGAAAGAATTTTTTCCAGAGGAATCAAAGGTTTGGAGCATCGTTCGACCAAGTGCATCGACATTCAGGGAGATTAAGCAGAAAAATAAATATTTGATATTTCTTCAATTTGTTTCCTTCTATGTTAGGGACCGTAAATACTAATCTTCCCTCATAGCTTTAAGTTATATTTTTGTAGGGCTGTGAGAACTGAGTCGAAGTTAATTGAAAAAAAAATGTCTTGTACTTAACAGGCCAAGGACATTTTTATTTTGTATGATAAACTAATAATTACATTCGTACAACTTCCAATAAATTGCAACTATGGCGAGCGGAATCACGTCGGCGTATACATTTAATTAATTGGGTTCGTTTGAATTTGTTACGTGTCAGCGCCGGTGCAGTTACTGCAGTTGAAGTTAATACACATCAAATGGATAGGTTCTTTGAAATCTAGCAGGAGACGCGAAACACTATCGGAGACCACGGATTAGGTCAACGACGGGGCCTTGACGCTAAATCAGAAACGTAGCGAACTTTACCTCAATTGAAACGGTCTGGCATGTGCCAGAAACAGCAGCCTTGCAATTTACAAGCTAAGAACTGACGTTGGCGTCGCTAAATTACAATTTTGAAACTGCACGAGCGATTGCAATTACCGAGCAAAAAAATAAACAATTAAAATGTAACAAAACAGTTTGCGAATTATTAATTACGTACACAAACATTGTTAATTGAATTTCAAACTACTGGGTTATTACATCGCCCCGTAATTAAGACCGCCACACTTTCACCGCAAATTTAAAAGTACGTCAAATAAAAATTAAATTTGTTTGGTCTATATTACTACACACTTTTCATTTAAATTGTACAATAACCCAAGTTGATTTTACACAATGCGAGTCAGATGAATAATTTCTCCGGGATGTACCGCCGGAATTGTCATAGTTTATAGATCGTTACCGAAGTAAACACTTGGGAGAATGCCCGGCGGCATTCAATGTATACCCTCCGTTAATGCAAAGTTCGTACCTGGTGTATCACGACGCGCATTAGAATTAAGGACGCTCCGAGAGCTTTCGAACGTAATTGGAAGTATAGCTACCTTTTAATTGCGTTTCACTTAATGCAGTTTTTAATTAAAATTTTATTCTTCGCGCCAATTAAGCTCGCAAACTCGAATTATGAAGTTAAAGTTGCGCCGGAAGTTCCGCGACTTCCTCAATTCACCGATTGTTAGCATCGCGACGGAAGTTAGCTTTGACCTGAACGTAGTCGTCATCCGTGGCCTCAAGTTGCAATAATTAATCGAATTTGGGTTATTTGCTGCGATGGCTGCGCGCGGATTTAATTAACGATGTTGATTCAAGTCGCTATTAATTATCGAGGCGGCGCGGCGTCAGTTAAGTGCCATAAATAACTGGCGTTTGATGATACCTGATTCCTATTGTAAATTGAAAGGGTTGTTTGCTAGGGCTTCCGAGTCGGTGCTGCACCAGCGAAATGGAGGCAGTTTTATTAAATGAGAAGCCAGGCAAATTTTAATGCAAATTTAATTATTTTTAAAATAAATTTAAGTTTAAAACGTACATTGTATTTGTCCTGGGCGCACTACGCCGACGTCATAACCATATCGTGTATACGATTAACATTTTCTTGGCTAGTCACAGTCACTGGTCGTCCAGGACCCTTCGCATGTTTGTCTTCCCCGTTTAAATTCTCGACACATATTTTTCACAACTTGCTAGAAACAGCACCCTCACCTAATACACCTGCCTACTTACATTCTAAATTATTTGAACAGGTAACAAGTGACAAAACTACAATTGAACCAACGTAATAACAAATGATTAATACTTGACAGGGACGCTAAAATGATCTCGTAACAGTAAAGATGGGAGTGAATTTTCACTCGGTGCTAAAGAAGTCTTAATTATTTATATTAAAATTTATTAAGTCAAAACTATTATAAAAAATATAAATTGAACTTACCCTTACCACTCAGTATTTTATTAACACTAGATGTACATTTCGACAACTAAATTGTCATCTTCAGCAGTATGACTTACAGTATAACTTAGTTGTCGAAAGTACATCTAGTGTTAATAAAATACTGTGTGGTAGGAGTAAGTTTGTTTTAATTTATTTGCCAACCACAGTCTCCAATTTACTATTATAAAAATTATAATATTATAAAAAACACCTGGATGGCCAAGAAAATGTGCGGGAATTATTTGTAGATAATTCGAACGAAGAGACCGCATCAACACCTGGTACATTATTCACAAACGACTAAAAGATTAAATTGGCAACATTGAAGGAACGAAAAATGTAAGAAATAAACCAGGGGAAGAAATATTCGACGTGGAAACGAATGGATGTAAAACCATTAATTGCTGTATGATGAGTTCTCTTTCTACCTCACTCACTCTCTCGTTGAATTGCAAAGCGACGAGAAGGAAAGGTTTTGCCGAGTGTTCCACAAATGAGTTGGTCCACGTCGAATGAAGCTTGTGAATTATTCACATTAAAACGTCTATATGTTAATATGAAATTTTAATTTATTAATTAATAATAACGTGTTTAATAATGAGTCGAATAATAATCTGTAATAAATTAACATTTAACATGTTTAATAGCAATCTGATAATAAAATCTATTTATTTGCTGCATATTAATCCGATAACTAAATCTATTTGGGTCAAAGAATTAATTGATAATTTGCTCGATATTAATAAGATAATAAATCCGTTTAAGTCTGAAAAGTAATGTTTCATAGTTTATGTAATAATCTGATAAAAAAAATCTCGTCGGAAAATTAATTTCGTTCAATAATAATCAGATAACAATTGTTTGGGTGGTCAATTAGGATTTATTATTGGTTTAGTAGGAAATCCGATAATGAAAGCTAGATGGTTTGGAAAATTAATTGATAGTAATAATTTATGATTTGCTTTATTATACTTTATTTAATAATTTATTTCTTAATTTTCTTTGCGGCTGTCATTTTGATCGACTCCATAAAAAGGAATTAAAGTATATCTTTTATCTTTTAGCTTAGTTTTATCGGTTGCTATCACCTCTTAAAGTTTAAAAATATTAATAAAATAGTTAAAAATTAATAATTTAAGAACATTAAGAAATTATGTTTAATAAACATGCAATTAATATTTAGAGCAATCTTACGTATATATAATAATATAAATTAACGAAGGACAGTAAATCAGATTTTACTCCACCTTAAGACATCAACATCGATTTCTTCTTGCTTAACCAATAACAATAAGCACTGCTTTTGTTCTTTATATTTTGTATCAAGTTTGTTGAACTCATCCATCAGTGCGAGCCCACGTTCATCTAAGTCATTAACAACTTTAATGGAAGTAGTTATTGCCTTGATTTTCTTGTACTGTGATGGATCTAATTCCACTAACAAATCGCTTCAACATCAAGATTTCAGGTGCTGTTGAAACAACTGGCTCAAGCATAATTTCGAGCACATGGTGACTGCAAGCCAACCAAAGCACTACTTTTTCCATCTTTTGTTGTGATTTTCCAGGAGTTTCATCGATAGCAATCGTTATTTCGTCCCCTGTTCCTGATTGAAGCTTGAAAACAGCAAGTACCTGCTCAACGCCATTTTCGGATACAATCGGTGGATCTATGAATATTTTCACCACCTGAAATATGTTTTCGTCCCTGCGAACGGTCCAATGCACATTTAGATTCATATTTTAAGTTCTTGACCGTCTTTTCTTATCTTTTAATCCTATGGTGGCGAATAGAAGACATTTGTTTTTCTGTCACTTAACTTTGCTGCATCGAAACTTGCAGAAACGTTACCGTCTAAAATATTCCTTCTACTCTTTTTTTCAATTTCAGTGGATGACAAGATGAAATTATTCCATGTATATAATTATTTTCACTTTCAGATGAGCTCTTTTCGTTTTCACATCCATTCGGATTTTTTCATGCTCTTTAATTTTTTCCAAAAGTGCTTTTCTCTATATAGATTTTGCTTCTTTCTTTACAGAGGTCTTATCGAAATTTCCCATTTCACCACGTTTGTTTTTGAGCAAGCAGAAAATCTTTATCTTCTTTAATTTTATTCATATTAAGAGCATTAGCACGACCAATATCAAAAAGATTTTCCAAAGCCCTCGTCTAGTCTTCTTCTTACTGCTTTAAGCTTTCTGAGCCCTTGACATTGTTTTCTTTGATCTTTTTAGCATTTGCCACCCCTTGAATAGACCTTTAATTTTATCAACTACATGTTTCATTAATCTAGAAGGAATCTTAGCTTTATCTAAAATAATAAGCACATCCTATTAGCAAAATATCGGTAGATGTTCTGGTGCAATGGGTTCCTTACTATTAGATGCCATACTTAAATGTCTTAACGTTCAAGAAGTATTAAATTATTACAAATGAATCCACTAAACAAAACAGTCAATTCATTTTACTTCTAAAATATATCACATCCCTTGTCTTAACGACCAAACGTTCACTCCACTGTAGTACACAAATCAATGTTTAGAATAGTAAAATAAGGCCACTGAAATTGTATATAACATAAATATATAACACGTTATTGCAAAGAATTCACATCTAAAGTTCAATTAGTGGGAAAAGAACACACATCGCACAAACACTCCTCACAGTACATTACCTGACATGGAACTGAGTGTGAGTACCCTATTCATTATCTTATGAGTGAGTGAGATGAAAGTGGGAGATAATTTACTATCCTCAGTTATTAATTAAATTGATAGTTAATGTCATTTTGCTGTTCACCAGTTTGTTTAATTTTTATAGATATTTTGCAATACGATAATTGTGAATAGTTTTGAAAATTGAAAACTCGAAGTAGGCTACGTAACTAGTTCACTGTATGTAGTTCGTATTATCACACACTATAAATGTAAAACTATCTGAAACAAAGCAAGACCATATAAGGTCTTAATTGGTTGTGTGACCACATGAATACCAATTATGATGCCGATAATATTTTGGGTATATTAGGAGTAGAATCTTGGTTCACCTATTTGCAACAAAAAAATGGTTCTTTTGACATTTAACAATCGAAACAGGGGACACAGTTGATGGAATTCCTTTTATAACTGTGATCAGAAATATGTGAAACGAATTTGGTAGATGTATAGAATATAGCTTCCTGTATAACACAGTCACCCACGGAAATATGTTTTGTGTGTGTAATTGTTATTCTGAAAATAAAACGACACACATGAAGTTAAACATCAATTCATTAAATTATTTGATAATAGAAATTTTTTTGTTAGATTTTGATATAAATTGCAGTTTAATTACAGTAAAATACATTACATTGTAGGCATTTTGATTAAACTCATTACTATTTTCGTTACCTTTCATTATATAATATAGTATATGCGAGTCACTCGACTATGAAAACACAATTGTTTAAATTATTCTTGTGTGCTAACTAACGAATAAACCCTTTTAATTTAACGTTTGTCGTGATGACAGTGTCGCAAAGCTAACTGACATATCGATGCCGCTTAATGAAGAACTGTTACTCAAACGAGGATCGAGTAACAAGCCAATTCTATCTGTCGCGCTGCCTTTATGGCATGTTGACATAGGCAGGACGAACCGTCGGAAAGGGAATACCCCGCATAAATCGCCACCCCGTGAGGTTACACCCGATGTGTAGAATAAACTAATTTCGGAAGCCGTACCTGCGTCGGAACGATGTTTAATTCATGAGCGCCGCTATAGTAATTCCGCTTAACATAAATATAATTCGCAACGAACTGCGTGAGTATCGCGCGTAATAATTTCGAAGCGTCGCCGCCGCCGGAAAGGTACAGTTATTTTCTGTCGTGTCGTTTCCAGCCACCCCGAAACTGCGTTATGAATGGTTCCGACGCACCGCGCCGCTACAAAAGACGACTTTATCAGTCTGCTTTATTTGTCGTTTTCGCCGCGTCCTTTCATGCAAAGCTTGTTCTTCGAAGGCGATTTCTGCCCAAAGTGGCGTCGACATTAAATTCGGAAACGCGATACTATAAATTTCGCGTTTCGCGCGCGCTTCTGATAAATTTTATTTCGGCCGCAATTCATCTTTCCATATTTTATGACGAAACCAAAGTATTGGATATTGGATATATATTTTACGGCTCGCGCTAACTTGCGAATGTTTCTTGTCCGCAGTAAAAAAGAACCGTATTGCATCGAATGATCGAATAATCGATAAATCTTGTTTTCCGTGAGAATGATGGAAAGTTAAGGAGGAACGGATTTGGGTCGCCATACGGTGGGGCCATTATACCTATACGAAACACAATTGTTTCATACCAACTGAGTTTAGTTGCTTGTTAATATTTTTTTTTTAATTTGCTCAAATTTACCCAGTCAGAAATGTTTTTTATATCGTTTACATTGTCTCGACTAATTCTAATTGAAATCTACAACATTTTTTTAACTTAGACACAAAATTAAAAACCTGAATGTATTGTTTATAATTCACTTCGCGCAAATTATGAACAACATTATATTCACATTTTCTGTTTGGTAAAATATATACAAATTCTTAATTTAGAAGCTTGTCAAGTCAAATCATCATAATATCATTGTTTCCTTATGGGTTGGGTTGTTTTAAGAGGTGGTGCTTAATGAGTTTTAAAGAGTGCAACGTAATTTTAATTTTTAGCCCCAATCAGCAATTGGGGTGTGTCGCGCTTTACCTATGTACCGTATATGTATATGCAGACCTCTCAAGATGATCGCCCATAAACCTTTTTGGTGAGTCATTTTGTCTTGTGGATTTTCCTCACTTCGATCTAAGCAGATACAATAGTGAACCACCTCCAACATACAGTTCTTTAGTCGTCTGTTTATCTTTGGTCTCCTACAGGATGACTCTGAATCTTTGCCTTTCTTGGTTAGTAACTTTAATAGTCAGTTTCATAAATAACAATGAGAATGAAATAAAGAATCAAAAATCGAAGATGTGTCGCAGTTCATATTTCACTTACATAAGTACATAACCAGATCGTTCCAATGGACTACGCAAACAATGCATTAACTTTCTTTCCATCAAATGTGAACACAAATTGCTATATTTATAAGGGCTGGAAGAGCTCAAGGAAATCGAGTATTTTAGCAACATCTCTTATATCCTAGAATAGTATGACTAATCAATTTCTTTATGCTGCTCATTTGTACATCAGGAGCGTATTTTGGGTGCCCTAATATTATACTGAGAACGCACTGAACATTATGTTCAGCTTCAAAAATGTAACTTCCATGAACTGGTTCTATCCGCATGAACCATTTTACGCAATAGTTGAAACCATACTTGTCATTGAATTATTCACTCTGTTTTCTTCTAAAGCAAGTCAGTGATATTAACTACTCAATTTCATTGAGATTGGACCTTGTTTTATTGACAAACACCAAATATTTAATTGAATAACGCTTTTTAGACCCAAGTATCAGTGGTTATGAAGATGGATTGAACTGATATAATATTTACTTCCCTCCTTCTTCACAAGTAGAACTCACCTGAAAAATGTTTTTCTTTCATCCATTCATATTGTTCATCATGTCGCTATGACGCCTTTAGATAATTATTCCACAAAAGACGTGTTAAACATGTAGTACTTTTATACAAAACTGTTATTAAAAAATGGTTATTAACAATTAATTTTACAACACGTGATTGCAATTGCGAAATAATATTTTTTATGATTTTATTGACTTCTGAATATACTACAGAATTAATTGTTTAGAAGATATTTATTATTGGTGACGGTAATAACGTGGCAGATTTCAATCCCCTATTCAACGAAACTACCCCCACAATCGTCACGTGACCACAAATACAGAGGTTAATATATTTATACCTTCAGTAAACCTCATAAAACTAATTATTGCCATATTTACATTCACGACTACACATCGAACATCTTAAATTTTTCCAGGCCATTTTTTTAAATAATAACCACCCTCGTAAAACCTCAACAACAAAGTATACAAAAGTAAGTAATTAATTTGAACATTCTGGAGGTTGCACAACATTATTTATTACCATGTTTAGAATAACTGTTATGAAAGGAAGCACCTTGTTTTCTTTCACCACTTTTGCGAAAAAACTACCCTGATAATTACTATATGAGTGTGCTCGCAAATTGTTTTCTTTTGTTTAAAGATTCACGAGGTTGTACAAAATTATTTCTTGTGATAAATTACATTAAAACGACACAACGAAGGCGCTTGATTTTTGCAAACAATTTGTTGATAAGCTACCCATGAGAGCTCCGCGGTACATATATACCAGTATTTAATTAATTAGTAGCTGCTGGAAGTTATACAAAACTATTTATTACCAGATTTACATTAGTTGGATCAAAGGAAGCAACTTGACCTTTTCGATACGTGTGTGCTGGCTGAAGTTTATAATTTGTTAAAAGTTTCCCGGGGTTGTATAATATTATTTATTGTGATTGCGTTCAGAATGACATAACAAATGTAATTAGGATAATAAATAATTTTGAACAATTCCAAGAAGCTAAAAATTTATTATATACTGGCATTTGAAGTTACTAAGAAAAAAATCATGCTAATTTGTTATGTTGCTCTGAACGTAAGTGTCACAATAAATAATGTTGTAGAACCCGGGAAACTATTAATAAATTATAAACTCCGGCTTGCACGCTCATATGGTACTTGTCGGGATGGTTTCTGCCCAAGGATCGTATAAGGAATCAAGTTGCTTCACAAATATTGTAAATGGGCGAAGAAATAACTTTGTACAACCCCAGTAGGTAAAAAATAATTGCAGTTCTTACTACCGCAGTATGAACATTTTTCATTATTTAATAGAAAATTATAAATTATTATCATTAGTTGACCGATTAAAATTAATTCGTTTTCAATAATGACCGTTTGAAATATCATTTATTTATAAAATGGAAGATGAGACGATATGAGGGGCGAATATTTGAACAACCGACGGAAGGAACAGAAGTAGAGGCTGTTGCCAGTAGGGGATTTATATGGTCGTGTAGATGATAGTGCAGATGATGAGGAGGAACAATAGTTATACGTGGGGAAACCACCAGAAATAATAACGGACGAAGATTAATTGAATCAAATATCGATAATAACACAAAGATGTATATACAGAGAAAGATCAATCATCGATTATATGATAAACAACAAAAAATGTAGGAAAGAAATAAAAGATACAAGCATTAAATCAGGTCCAGAATTCGATTTGGATCACTATTTCGTTCTGCTAAAAATATAAATATACAACATAAAACAGCAACGAAACATCAAAAAAAGTTTAAACCAATGAGGAATTAACTAGGCTAGTTTTCAAAAACAAGTCAGTCAGTCAGTAACCCAACATCCACGGTGGAACAATTTGTTTCAAAAATTATCTCATTTGGTTAGATTTGCTTCTAACAGCCAGCTTTGTTGGAATCCAACCCAAGCACGTCACAATAATCTATTTTATTAGAAAGTTTATCTATTTAGATAAGAGATAAGTTGAATAGTTGTTGATGGTGCACGTCTCAAACATGTACTTTATAATTAATCAACCCCAAAAAATACTAAGCAACAGATATGAACTAGAAGGATGTTTCTTGCGGTCGTTACGACAGAGTTTTTCAAAGTATGACCTATCAAATTCTGATTTTATTTTCAGTTGCAACTGACGAAAAATCTTCGCTGTCGAGTTATTCTGGTAAACTTTTTATTTTAAATGAGGCCATAATCTTTCTCACTTGAGCAATATTTAGTTTACTTAGTTCTGAATACGTTCTAATGACTCTTTTATCGAAAGAGCTAACCAAACACATTTTTGTTGTCCATTTATGATACTGTAATTATAACTTCCTTAATCCCTTAGTACTGTACTACCTGCCTTACTCCCAACTGGACTGTGCTAATTACAAATATTCTATATATATTCTGTGCATTTAACCTCCTTCTGTCACCCTCATCTTCTTACGCTCCTATGTCTTCCCTTTTATCTCCCACAATAACTCTGCTGCCTGCCCCTTTTCTCCCAACATCCATTTTCAATCTCTGTCATTCCCCTTGTCCTACTTGTTTCATCCGATTTCTTCATACGCCTTCACATTTCTTCATACGCTTTCAACCAGTCCTTCCATTAATTTCTTCCGTTTTCGCATGCCTCACACCGTCAGCTAATACTTCTTTCGTCTTTTCTTGATGTGCGAATCTAAACCTCTCCATAACCTTCTCCTCTTCTGTTGTTTTGCCTCCTCCCAAATGCTTTGTTCTTCTTACTTCCCCTCCTTCTCCGGTGCCTCCCCCTATTTCCATCTCTCCGTCCCACTCTTCTCCTTTTCGCCTCCACAACCGACGTCCCTTCTTTCATTACATTTGTATTCTTGCTACTTCTCATTCTGCTAATCCTCTTCCCATCATCTCCGTTTTCTCTAGCTCTTCCACCTCCCGTTTTTCCACACTGCCATCCTACCCCTTTGTGTTTTTTTACCAATATAATGCTCCTGAACACACCCTCCTCCGTCTTCCTCGGCTCTGTGCATATATTTTTTATGTGTCATAAATTATATGCTAAAGTCGTTAGAAACTAAAACTTTTTAAAATGTTTGCTATTATTTTGTGTAATAGCGTTAATATTAGAGACATTTAGTTTTACGTAAGGTATACGTATTGTACAGCAATTTTTCTTTGCTCACACAATTTATGATATTTTGCCATTGTTTTACTTTGACATCCTCTAAGTTCTGGTTTTCTTTGCAAATTTTGAATTTGATTAGATTATCTTCCATCACCTGTACTTCTCTCTATACAAAATACTGAACGTATTTTAACCACCTGATATGGACTGATTGAACACTTGGTTAAAGTTTCACTCGGGTTTGATTTATAATTTCCCTTGCAGCCGTTTCAGCGGTTGTTGGTTTCAGCGCCATTATCAAAGAGTATATTAAACTGCCGAGAGAGTTTCGGTGGAATTGAATCTTCAGGCAACAGTTTTTAAACGCAAACATTTCTGCGACGACAAATCAATATTTTCATACAAAAAGTATTCGAAATCGTTTTTGAATTTTTAAGAAAATCACGCAAGCCAGTTACTACTTTATCGCAGATGACGCTCCGAGACACGATGAAACTTAAAAAGTTACGTCCTGGATCGTGTCCGATGAAGTGGAACAACCGAAAGTAAGGTTATTTTTCAAGTAAGCTCCTCCAGAGCCCGGAACGCTGATTTTAAACCGATAATATATAATGAATTCCAATGAATAATATTCCCTCGACTTTTATCACGGCCAAGTTTTACTGTTCAACTTTTTGACTATTAGCGCGATTTATTCGGGTCGTTCGAAAGCAAACGTTTCGTCATTTATTGATCGCGACAAAGGAAAATTTGAAAAATAATATTCCAAATAACATCGAGATATTCGTTCATCCTGTATGTTGGGCATTAATCAAACATCGAAAAATTTCAGTTGGTTTAATTTATAATTTTGTTTATATACTTGAAAATATTTTTTGGTTTTAATTATTTTTTTGTAGTTAACATTGTATTTTGAAAAGTAATGAATTATCGAAAATATATTGCAACGAATTTTATTTTAAAGGATTCTTGCAAGTATAACTTCTTATCAAAACGTTATGATGACGTAACGTTTATAATTGCTATGTATTTATTTAAAAATTGAAATAAATTATATTGAAGCGGCTACATATTTTAATGATGCAATTGTTATTTTGTCTCTTTATAAAGCAGAAAATTATGAATTTCAATTAAAAGCTCGAAAAATCAAGTAAGATCTACCCCCGCGAGTCTATCGCGGAGACAAATTTGGTGGGGCGAAAGCCCCACGCAATTTGCGGTCGCACCGAGAAAGCTCGCGGAACGCCGCCTAATGCTTCATACTCAGTTGGCCTCCAACGTCCTCGCACAAAGGGCGCCCTGCCTCCTAACATATCAGTTCGCGCTTTAATAAAGTACGAGCCTTTGAGTTCGAAATTGGGACTAAAGCCGTCCGTTCTCCGGACTGTATTAGTTAATGCTCCCGAGACGACCTCTATAGTAGTCTTGTGATTAAAATTTAACGGTACTGTGAAGTCACTTCGCCGTTACTGCAAGATCGCACGCGTCCTTCGCCACCCGAATGTACGTAGTAATTATATTTTAATGCCGTCTTGTGTGTAACGTCTTGAATCGTAATTTGTCAAAAGTTGCGGCGCGGCGGTTACTCGAGACGCGTTAATTAATTTCGTCGTTGTTTTCGTCGGGCGCGAAATAACGAATGCGAAATTTCATGTACTGTTTCGTGTGTTTTAATGAAGCTTTGTTGTTATTAATGGGTTGTTTTTAAAGGCAGCTTTGTGATCGTATTACGTTATAGATCGATGTGTTGAACGAGGTCAGGGGTTAAATAATAATGATTTATGTCACGTTCATTAATTTACACTGAACACTTTCTAACTAATCACAGATCTAGATTTAAATTATTATGAAATTATTGAAGTGAACTTCGCCTTTTAAGTTCCAATTTAAGTCAAAGAAAAAGTATGAAGTTCAACTCGCAGTTTATTAGCCATTACCCACTTGCATGATTTACGATACTCGCATTCGCTCGTGTTACGAATAAAGGCCATCATTAATGCTCGTTTATTAATATACTGTTATTTGTATACTTGATGTGATTATGAACATTTCGATGAACGAGAGGGAAAATAAACAGGAAACATATTTGTTTTAGTTTTTCTCCATAACACATGTAATAATAAAAATAATACGAAAATTGATGATGATAATAATAATAATGTTTGAATATGAATCAAGAACTCATCTACACTTGTATAATTGTCTAGTCGCTTTTCAAGCCTACTCCAGCTAGGTGGGTTGTGTTGGGTTGTTTGATTTTAGTCTGCTCTTTCGCACACATTTTTCAAATGTTCTTGGCTGTTAAACGAACGAAATATAGAACGACCGTGTGTTTTGAAATTCATAAATAATATTTTGTATTTGTATGAGCCTGTGGAGAAAAGGTAAAAGGAAAATTCTACGAAACAATGGTGCTATGGAACATATGTATCAAGAGTACCCTGATGCACGGAGCAGAAGTGTGAGGATGGAAATAACAGAAAATAGAAAGGATTCAACAAGGGCACTCAACTTGGAGAAGTGAACGCCAGATTACATAGTGTGATATCAGACACGGAGCTAAAGGACGGGCGTAGACGCGGGGAAAAGAGCGGTAAGGTACGACATGACAGCGAGCGGTGGGACAGAACGGACCATATTGAACTTGGGATTGGGGGAGTTAAAGAAAAGGGAGAACAAGAGAAGTGATATAACCAAAATTGGAATAAAGTGGGACAAAAATGTATAAAGAGGCACGAACAAGCAGGAAGGAGGAGAACTTAGCACACATGTGGAGGCGGAGATATTAGAGAGATGAAATCAGGTAGAAGCGCAGGAAAGGGAAAGTTACATCGGAAATGCGAGGTACAACGTAAAATACAGAAGAATTAAAGCAGAGTGGAGGAAGTCAAGGTACTTAAGGAGTGGAAGAAAAAATGTTAGCAAGGTTCAAATGTGGAAGTAAGGAGAAGTTAACACATATTGGATGGAAGAGAAACATAAAAGGTGCGAGTTCTGTGGAAATGATTGAGATGCATGGGAACATAGTTTGGGAGATTGTGAAGAGATAAGCTTAAAAGAAGATGCAAAGATGAAAGGGGCAGACGGGAGAAGACGTTTGGAAGAGAATGGAGTGGAGCTAGAAGTTTTAAGGAAAATAAAAAGGATGAAGGAGGACGCTAGGCGAAAGAGGGAAACGGAACACCAGAATAAAAAATATATATAACTGAATAGAGATGGACGAGGTAGCAGATGGAAGAAGAAACAGATGAAGCCGTAGGGAGTGTTAGCGAGAAATTCTATAAAGAAATGTTAGAAATTGAATATACCAAGGTTTTTTTTTAATTAACTTTATTCATTAGCACAACAAACAAGAACATCAATACCTCAAATATACCTATTTTGTTGTTGATTCGCGTTAATGCATTGAAAAGTATTTTTGTGTCAATGCCATAATAGATTGGCCAGCCGCGTTATAAATGGCTATAATGGTTTTAAATTAAAAAGCAATTATTGATACACTTTATTACCACTTCCAACACATTCTTCATTTCTATTAGTTTTACTATCCTCTAGATTTCCGGATATATTTCCCTTTCTTGCACACAAGTTTTCACCCAATAATCCATCCATACCACAGAACCCATTGAAATACTTGTACTTATTCTCCTTATCATTGTTTGCGTATCAGAACATAGCAACTCTTTTTTATTCCTTCTTATGTTAGCGGGAACCTTGAACCACTCCTATTATTTCAGCTCTCTATATTGTTAAACTAATTTAAATAAAGAATGTAATTCGATTGAATACTACTGCGTTGGTGTTTAATAATACCAACCATGAGAGAATAATACCAACAATGTTTGAGTAGATATTTGAACAACAATTATACAAACTGTGACAACTCCATTGCAGTGAAGTACAAATAATGAAGACCCTGTAGGAATCTTTTTAGATATTGAAAACGATTATAATTGTGTCAATTTATAAATGTTAGTAAAAAAACTAAGTGACTTTGGTACCGACAATCAAAATATTTCGTAAACTTATTTATAAATTGGAAACTTTTATTACAAAAAATGGCAATCTTATTGACCAAGATATTTTTCGATTGGGCTTCTACAAGGGTCAGTGTTAACTCCAACCATCTTCAATCAATATTCAACAGATTTTCACCAACATTTTAGCACATAAAACTTATATAATATAAGGATCATGTATGTATATTATCTTCTCAACCAATAATACCACAGTTAAAAGAAATCATGAGAATTACTACTAACTGTATGACGGATAATGGTTTCGAACTGTCTCCAAGTAAATAGGTGGTGGTTCAAAACAAAGAATAGCCTAGAAAGAATAAAATACCAGCTAAGAAATCCATGAAGTATTTAGGAATGATTATTGGCAATAAATTGACATGGGCAGAACATTTCTCAATATAATGGGAGAATGATTTGTAAAATTAGATGGGGCGCCGATGTAACTGTAACAAAAAAATTACAATGCAGGTAATAGTATATTATTTATATTTATTTGGGGCAATGCAATTAAATCCAAATCTTGGTAATTGCTTTTCTGATTTTAATAATTTCCGATAAAATTACGCTGACGGAATCTGATGAATTGGTTGCCAATACCGGTCAAAACATAATATCTTTTCACAGGCCAACCCAACCAAACCCAACCCAATCCAATTTATCCCAAGGTTGAGTTCACTTGTGATGTTTAGGTTTTATTTCTCATCATTTTAGTTTTTCTTAGAACGTTAATGGATGAAGTTTCTGAACGAATCCTGTGCTTTCAAAGCCATTATTTAGCATAATTTTTCACAGGGCATTTGAATCACATGAGTTGCGATAGATTAGCTTAGGTTTCACTGTATTACTTGGTACTTGGTTATCTCAAGTTTCATTTTCTTTGCAGTTTTAAGTTTCGTTGGGTTGAACAAATTGTAAATTAATAGATGAAAAATATTCTATTTTCCAATTACAGTCTAATTAGTTTCGATGGCTTGAATGCTATCTTGTTCTCAATCAATTCTCGCAAAATCTTTGCGATTCCAAAGATTTTCGCAAGTTTTTACGACTTTGCTATTTTTAATGGTTTTAAATTTGAGTTTCACGTTTTATATATATTTTTAAATGTTTATGAAAGAAAGATCTACGATTTTTAAAAATTGTTTATGATAATTATATATAACCAATTAAGTAAGCTATTTGTCATAGCATTCGAGATTTTAAATAAATAATGACGTGCTTTGGTGAAGGGGATCAAACTAGTTCAGATAAATTATTACCAACAACGTAAGTAAGTAAGTAAGTAAATCTAAACAATGTCATAACAAATTCTTTATTCTAATTATTTATACTAATATATATATATATATATATATATATATTCCAATCATAGTTGATCTTAACTTTTTCTTCTTTCATATTTTGCCATTTACGGCGTCGGATGTGGTGTTTTCGCCCATGTTCTCCATTCTTCTATATTCTTTGTCACCCCCTTCATTTCCTCCATCTTTTTATTCCTATTTCCCTTACTCTATCTTCCCATTTTCGTGGTGCTACAACTTTTCTTTTTTCTTCTCTTCTTGCTCACATTACTCTTCGTACTGTTCTGTCCTCTGCCATTCGCATTACGTGGCCAAAACATCTTAATTGTTTCTCTTCTTGTTTCCTTGTTATTTTATCCTGCTCCAGTCTATTCCTTTTTGTCACTCCCAGAATTTTCTCATCACATTCAGTTCCATCGATGTAATTTTTCCTTCGT
Organism: Geotrupes spiniger; assembly: GCA_959613385.1. Taxonomy (NCBI): domain Eukaryota; kingdom Metazoa; phylum Arthropoda; class Insecta; order Coleoptera; family Geotrupidae; genus Geotrupes; species Geotrupes spiniger. Next base: position 15,182,098 of record OY390737.1, read on the forward strand.
GTCTCTTTCCACAGCCGAACTTTCACTCCCTTGTAATATTGTTGGTGGCATTATTGTATTACATACCTTCTTCTGTGTTTGTTTGTTTATTTATCTTTTTCCAAAAATAGTCTTGTGCATCTGGTAGTATGCTCTTGTTATGCTGTTTTGGTACAAGCCAATCATATCCAAGCCAAAATTTATCTTAATATAAAACACATTACAAAGCAGGATTCTTGGGTTGAGTTAGATTGGGTTGTTTGTTTGTTGATTTTAACAAAAATCTGTTAAATATTGCCTGAGAATTTCGTAATAGTCACTGAGAATATTTCGCATCGAGATTGAACTTGAAGAATGAGCCCATTCGATTTCCACGAATCTAGTTGGGTTGAGTTGGATTCTGTTTCTTGTGCCGAGAGATGCGAAACCAACCCCAGCATTCAAAATTGTCATTTATTGTCTCTGATAAATAATTTGAATTGATTTTCCATAAACTTTGCCAATACTTTGAACTTCACAATATTTAAATTGTTTGTGTCTCACTCACATCCAACATTTTTATTTGTTTAATTTTTCCTGCATTTTGTTTCGTATCAAAGAAGCCATAGATCGTTCCAAATTTCTCTGGCGTTCCAAACATAATTAAGGAAGCCCCAAATGGGAATATGCTTGTGCAGAAATGTTGTACATATTAGATTGGGTGTACATAGGGCATTTTCAAAGGGCCCAGCCATACGTGTCATTTGCGCAGCATTATGTAATTATGGTATTAATTATTATAATTAATACCTCTGTCATCATGAACGCAGTTGCAGTTCCATCGACAGAACCGATTGCGTTTGATGTTTCATTAGTTGAAAGCGCAGCAATAAGTTTTAATTATTGATTAAATCAAGATGTTGCACAACAGTTTCATTTCACGAAACAAATATGCAAGTAATAAACATGTTTCGCATATTCTGTGCGAAATGCAATATTCAAAGTATCCATAAAATCCGCTACAAATTCCGCACATAAAATTTTAATAACATTTAACGAGGTAAAAATATCGACGATCCATCAAATGAAAAATTTAATTTTACTTAACGACTGTTGTGATATGCCCTGCATGAATTGTAACAGAGCTGTCGTTGAATATTTATACACCGTGCAAGCCTTTATGTTTGCTGTCTTCCCAGTCAATTTTCCAAGGGAAACGGAGAATAGCGACGCCTATCTAACAACGACTTTGAGTCAATTTTTAATAAATAATATAACCGAGTCGTCGATAATAAGATACCTAACGATAGAGCGGAGGCGGAGAAATTCAATAGAAAATAACGATCTCGCGACTAATTGGGCCCTATTTTCGTTAGGCGAACTTATGAGAAATACATGTTCTTCACAAACGACGCGTTTACTGATGTGGATTAATTTCACTTTACGTAAGTTCCAATTAGTAGACGAGGCGGATGTAGGCTCGTTTCCTCATATCGAACTAATTTAACCGAACGTATCGACTAATCCGCTGCGATAAATATTTAGATAATTAAATGCAATCCTGCGGTGTTTTATTTACTTTGAACTATGCAGGTACTTACCAAAATGAGTTCACCTGAATGCACTAGCTTGCATTAAATATTTAACTGAAATTTACGGTCGTACGTTAATCCGGAGAGTTAGTTTAAGTATTTAAGAAACAAATGGCCGAGGTAAAATATTGCATTTTGTTAAGTGGTTCTGGGACAGTTATACTCACATATTTTAATTTATGTTGCTCGAGTTCTGCGTTGCATTGGATGGCAATCTCTTACGTATGCTGTCACGTTTAAACACGTTTGTTTAAATATCGTAAATGATTTGATTTCAGCTGCATTAGTAAATGAAGCATCGCAGTTTATTGATGTAAATCTTTTAACATTAATAGATTCCTGTATTTTGATTAAGTTTCTTACCTTTTCTTCAAATTTTCGCCAATCATTAAATGTTGGCAACAATTAGAGCTAAAATTGTGGGTAATTACTGGAATTTATATGGATTTATTTTGCTTAGGGTGCAATTCATTAACGAAGAGGAAAAACTGGATTTGTTTAAATTATAAATACTTACGCCACTGGTGCACCATCTTTGATAAATATTACACTAAAATTTATTAGAAACATCGCGGCCTCCAAAATTATTAGTTTTTCTTACAATACTAGAAGGATTGAAATAATAAGAGAGAATGCAGAGCTGAGAAACAAATTGCAAGATGCTACATTATGGAAAGAAAAGAAAGAAAATGAATGGAAGGAAGAAAAATGTGAGGCAGATTAAGAAGTTGGAAGCCTATGATGTCGGGCCAGAAAGGGGGAAATAAATACAATAAAAGGATTAGGAGTGGGACATGGACCAGCAAGAGCAAGAGCAAGCTATACAGTGGCCCAGGAAAGAAAAACAGGAACTATTAAATGGAGAGAAATTACGTTGGCAAACATTGTGTCAAGGGTGAGCGAAGAGATGGTGATGATGACTCAGTCGAAGTTAGGAGACAAGAATTGTAAACTGATCATGATCTGATGGACAAAGTGGAGTGAGAAAGAAGAATAAAGAAGGGGGTATAGAAAATAATAATTTAACAGCAGCTGGTTGGTCTGGAATGGGGAAGAAGGGAAACTCGTCATACGAAACATGGCAATGACAAGAGGCGGAAGTGGGGGAGTCGCTCGAAAGATTGACGTATTCTTGAACGTAGTAGGCCTTAAGAAATTGATACAGATGGGTGAAGAGGCGATATGAAGAGCTATTTGGATTCAATTATTCGATATATAGCATAACAAATGCATGGATGGATGCTGGACTGTGTGGGAAATTACAATGAGAACATAACTAAGATAAAGAAAAATAAAAAGCACAAAAGTTGGAACAGGAATAAGGGAGAGTTGGAACAGGAATAAGGGAGAGATCGATGGAAGATGGTGGGGAGTAAATTTCAGGACTATTAAAAAGGAGGGGACATGGTGGGGATTTATACGATATACAGTCACCACAATATTAATGCGATATCTGAGTAGTTAGATGAGATAATGAGGACGGTCGAGGGAGGATGAAAAATAGTGGGTCATAAAATAAAATAAATTAAATGTTACCTATGTTGTCGTCTTCAGCATTTTCTGTAATGTACTTGTACTGCTTATGTACGCACCACCCTTTCTCACCCCAGACTTGCCTCGATAAACACTTGTTGAATACATTTCAATGTACTTTGCTAACGTTGTTCCTCTTTTTTTTATGTTCCTAATTATAAACATGGTCTATTTTACACTCATTGGATATTTTATTCAATGTTGTACTTTTGCTTTCGTATATCTTTTTGGCTCCTTATAAATATATTATATTTTCATTCAGTTCCTTACAAGGTAATGTATGGGTAGAGACAATATTAAGCAAATTATGTGGAAAAATGTTTTAAAAATGCATGCAAGTTCAACTGCTGGATTAGCTAAAATAAGAATCTCAGTTCCTGAAAATTGTAACAAAGAGTGAACCAGTAACATATACTCACCATACAGACAAACAAATCAATAATGAAAACTACGTTTTTCTTGCTTTTCATAAATTCATTTTAATTTTGTCTGAACCGGAAATCGCTCGAAAAATTTAAAAGCATTCTCCAGGAGCTCGAAAGTAATTTAAACGTAAAAATAACCAATCTTCAACAGAAAATGTTGTGTTGGAGTGGGTTTTTGGGTGGGTTTCTGCATCTCGTTGCTTGCATTGCTATTTCTCTTTCTTGCACACATATGCCTGCTTCAAATTATTCTTCATCTTTGGTTGCAGAGGAGTAAAAAAAACTATATATGTTTTTAAATGATGTACGAATGTGGATGGTCTTTTGCAATTTTTAAATCATGTTTCACATCTTTGGAATACGTTACTGGACTTTGATGACATTTATTATTCGACCAAAAGACAAATAGATATATATATATATATAATTATAATAAATTTATTTGATTAGATTAATTTAAGACTGTAAATAATATCTTTTTGTCGGTCTCGATAGTCTGAACCTCGAAAAAAATTACATGAACGACATTAAAATCATTTCAAACATTTCGTCGTAGATATTCGTCCTATCTAGTCAACGTTGTTACGTTGGTTCAATTGTAGATTTGTCACTTGTTACCTGTTCAAATAATTTAGAATTTAAGCAGAAAGTTTAGAGAAATATAAAAAAAGAGGTTTGTGCAGTTATAAAATAAAAAGAAAGGGTTGTCGCCAAAAGAAATTCATGAGGATATGGTAGGTGTATTAGGCGAGGGTGCTGTTTCTTACCAAGTGATGGAAAATATGTATCGAGAATTTAAACTGGGAAGCCAAACATGTGAACATGCGAAGGGTGGTTTGAGGACCAGTGACTGTAACTACCCAGAAAATATTAATTGTATACGCGATATGGTAATGGCAGATAGACGACTGAACATTCGCCGGATACCTGAAATTACGAATTTTTCTTACGGTACCATAGAAAATATTTTAAGAAATATTTTGGGGTTAAAAAAGTTGTCTGCACGGTGGGTCCCACGAATGTTGATATCTGATCAGAAACGTTCTAGAGTATTGCAGTTTTTAAGCCAATTTTTCAAAGTTTAGAGCAAATCCGGATGCATGTCTTTCCCTTCTATGTTAGGGACCTTAAATGCCGATCTCCCCTCGTTTAAATACTGCAAAGTTGATTGTACAAGTTGATGTGATAGACAAGAAAGATTTTGTGTTAGTGAACGATGAATATTTGTTATCGGTTCAGATTGGTGTTAAACGTCACAAGAATGAGAGGTTAAAAGGTAGTGGTAGAAATCTAGTTACATTCAACCACAAATTAAGTAACACGGCAAATATAGAAAGGATGACACTGCAACAGATACAATGATATTTTTTTTTAATTCTGCCGATATAGATGCACAATATGTCAGAGTCTGATACGAGCTGACCATGCGTTCTGCACGACGACTTGACAACGTGTTATTATTTACTTTTTACATGAATACTTTTATTTCGAAAACTCCCGTCCCATACATTGTGTTTGTTCAGTTGTTATTTAATGCCACCACACGTATTGTTAATAAATTATATATAAAATTTTAATGTAAAATTAATTGATACATAAAAACTCTGGTAATGATTTTACAATCGCCAATTTACGTAATTATTATAGTAGTACAATTATTTAACATTTCCGAACTGGATTATCGCAAACGCTTTTATTTCAGCACATAACGTTCGACAAATTCGCATTAATCGGGCAATTACCGCATCGCATTAACGCAAAAGAGAATTTATTCGCGCTCATTACGCATAATTATATGGTTTTAAACCAACTCTTTATAGGCAATGTCGACGACACAAATGGGGTGTATGCATAATGTCGACCGTTCCCGACTACCGCACTTCGTTTCTTTGTCTCACTAATTGCGCCGCAGTTACACGAGAATAATATTCGTAAAACATCCGCGACGCTCGCCCTATTATACGTGCACTCCAACAATCGCGCCCGTTTAAATAGCTCGTCCGGAGCGCGGAATCATCTAAAAATACGTTACCTATGCTTAATTAACTGCGCCGCGAATCGGACTGCTCAGCATTCCGGATCGCACTAACGCGAGCGTGGACGTGGTAGTTTTATTAATATTTTCCATTACGCGGATTATCGCATTTAATCCGTTTACGCCCTGAAAATGTTTAATAATGTGGATGATTTCAAAGTAAAAGTACGTCTTCGAAAATGACGGCTCTACGTTCGCGGCACAAAGGGAAATTTTATATTAAGGCGAAAGAGGATAATTTTTATGTCAACGCAATCTGTTGCGTTAAACACAACGTATCCCCAAGAGCCACATTTTCGCGATGATTAAAGACCGCCACAAATCAAAGCTTCCACTCGGTTTATTACATTAATAATATCACGTTTCTTCAAGTCGATCGTCATAAATATCTGTCGATTTTACGTTCTCCCGCATAAAATCATTTTAACGATGCCAATCGATGTATTTTTCAAGATTCTATCGTATATTAATTTAAGTCTTAAAAATTGTGCTGCATATACGTGTGTATGTTGGAATTCATTAGGAATATTTATAGCAATGATAGTTTTACAATTAAATCAATTAGCCTGTGAAGATGAGACATTAAAAAAATATGAATTAAGAGGTAAAACCCCTCTAGAGACAGCGCTAAGTTGATCAATGTATTTTGGGAGTATGACAAGCGGAATAGAAATTCTTCTCAGAGGGTTCATTAAGCACATATTTTAGTAGTAGCCCGTCGTCGAGAACACCTATTTTAAGAACACTGAAACGGAAGGACGGGTTTCTCAGCTTGTATGAGTCCTGGAGCAAAAAAGTAAACAAATTTATAATCTATGTACATTGGGCTTAGGAAGTACGTAGGGGTTTCCTCTTTTATGAATTTTTGGAAAGTTGTGCACTTTTTAAGGAATGAATCGATATTTTGCCGTAAAAATGAGTGTTAAATTGTTCATAAAAAAAGTTTACATCCAATCAAAAAACGGCTATGTGCTTCCATAGAGAAGACTATTGTGAAGCTATTGTGAAAATTATAAATGGATACATGCAATAGTCTCCGCAAAATCTGTCCTCCCAATTTGGAAAAAGAAAAAAAAATGAAAACATGATAGTTACAGAACAAAAATAATTCATTACCCTATGATATACACGAATTATATCCAATTGGGTTGGTTTGGATTGTGTTGAGTTGAGTCGAGTTGGGTTAACTTTTATGACGTAACGATTTTTTTATATAACTAAAAATATTAACGTGGAATAACGTCTCAAATTGTTACGTTATGCAAAAAGGATAAAAAATTATTTTTTATTTACCCAATAAATAACGTCATGAAAAATTTCCAAAAACCTATAAATAGTTATTCACTATTCTAATGGCCTCTGTCGTAGATATGAATTAAATGTTTCTCTTTGGTTGTTGTGCATATAGTTTGTAAATATTAATATATTAAATAAAACTGCCAATTAATTGTTGGACTAATCTGTAAAATCTGACATTTATATCGATATTGTTACAAACATAGTAATACATTATTGGTTAATAAATTAATTCACAATTATTAGACTGATTAGAATGGTCTAAGAATACAGTTAATTCAAAATCATTAAACGGATTAGAATTTTATATAAATAATTATGACGGTATCTTATCTATATAGACCGACAATAATGATTCTAATGATAAATTAAACAGTTAATTAATTTCATTTGTACACAATATTAATATAAATACACCATAACATAATCTTAGCGTGACGTATTTAATTGTTTATAATAAAATTTAAGTTGCCCTTGGTTTTATTGACTAGTGTCGATCTAGTTGTTGTTGACTTTCTTGTTGATTCTTGAGCAACTGCCTTTCTTAGAATTTGAGTTTTCAATTTTATGCCCCTTTCAGATCCCCCTTCTTAACACATTATCATATGTTTGGCCCTATGTTTTGAATAGAATCATATTTTTATCAGTGTGTAAGCAAATTTTTGGTTACTGTGATTTTTAAATCGCTTGTGAATTATTTTGTGTTAATTTCAGTGTTGCATTCTTGATAATGGTTCCCACTTTGAACAATAATTTCCTAGATGTAAATAAACAATTTCTTAATAGTAACATAGTTTTGCATTTGCTGTTATGTGGATGAACAAAAATTTGTCTCATCATTTTTTGTATGTCATGCAATTAGTATTTACGCTTGATGCAATTAGCAAATTTTTGATTATGATATTTAAATCGCTTGAATTTTTTTTAAACATTTTAGTTGGAACTTTTTTTGTACTCGATTATTATTACTGTGTAAGGTACTGATTTCTTTAACACCATTTTTGACGTGAACAGACAACGAACACTGAATTGTTTATCACAGAAGTGTTCGATTTCTTCGAGAAAAATAAATTTCTTGAAAACTAACGAGAAACCATCAAGCCCTACAAAATAAAAATAGATGAACATTTCATTGAAATTATGTACCAAGTTGGAGGTAATCATCTTTAAGGTTGCGTCGCTTTCGTGTCGGCCTGAATTCATCTAATTGTTTGCTGGCGAAAGATTACCAAATTTATGATTTATGGAAATCAATAACTACGTTGATTGAAATTATTTTACTGTAAAATGAATATAGAATCTAATTATCTTTATATATGCATTTAAAGTTGGAAAACTAACGTATTTTGCATAGTACAGTACAAATAAGACATCAAGTAATCATATTTGGCCAACGAACAAGGAAAATTGTTGCATATAACGTTGGAGTCACACAGCTCCAGACTCCAAACCAACTTCAAGTTGAAGATGACGGATCTGTTAACATCCACCAACACAAACGTATTAAAATTGTGTGACTATAGTATTCTGAATAAAATAAACTTTAGTTCTCGTAAAAATACATAAATGCAAGTTTATTGTTGAAGTATTAAAAAGCATACCTGTACAAGATGATAATAATAAACACACATCGTAAAGTTCATCAAAACGTATTACATGAAATAAATTTTATGAAACTTTGTTTGAAAACATCAAACTACTGTATGTAAAATAACGACGATGCTATTTCATAAATAAGCTTCGCACATGTACAGTTGAAGGAGTTCTATGCGTATAAATTGTTGTTCGAGAACTTACGGTGGTGCCTGAACATCAATCAACTTCAAAGTATGAATATTATTTACTCAAAGATCAAATAAATATCCAAATCGTGTCCAATTATAAATTTTAAATTGAAATATATAATAATTGCGATAAATAAAATTGTTTGAAATGGGTAAATTGAAAAATACGGCTGGTGTAATCTGAAATAGAATGTCAAGTTTTATTTGATGAAAATTATTGTACGTGATTTTATATAAATATGCTTGATTATGCGATTGTTTGAATTTATTGTATGGATGATTTTTGTGCATCGATTGTGTTTTCGCCGTCGAACTTGTCAATATTTTTTTTTGAAATTTCGATAAATAAAAATTGCTGAGGTAATAAATGACGATAGCAGCCCTACATTATTTGCCAATGAAAGATTATTAAATGCGATTCATTTAAACTGACAAATGTGTGCGGTTATTGTCGTTAAAAACTATTAATGTAATATGTATGGCCGCGTATTTATATGTATTTTAAAATTTACACGAAAGATGGTCGAATCTTACACCTCAATGGTGCAGTGAACATTAATTAAAACAGGTCCATCAAAACTTCTCGGCGCGAGCCAATCACTCCTAACGAACTACTGACAACAGAACACTGACGAGACGATACCTTGTCTAACACCTTGCGGAGACTAAACAAGAGACGACTGTCAAACGTCCAGTGTCAACATATAAAAGGATTGCTGCAATTAAGTTCAAAAACAATTCAAATTAAAAATGTGTCTTGTCAAATCTGACAGCAAAATGTAAAATTTACACGAAAGATGGTCGAATCTTACACCTCAATGGTGCAGTGAACATTAATTAAAACAGGTCCATGAAGACTAACTGGTGGATCGCTAGACAATATTGTTTCTGGGTTATTACCCTTCGTCAGTAGCGATTACCAAGAACCTTAGTTGTTGAAATAACCCAGAAACAATAATGTCTAGCGATCCACCAGTTAGTCTTCATGGACCTGTTTTAATTAATGTTCACTGCACCATTGAGGTGTAAGATTAGACCATCTTTCGTGTAATTTTTTTATTATATATAACATTCTATTTGCAGAATGTTATTGAATCATTTGATTATTTAATATCATTTATATTAATTACAAAGATTTCACCTAATCATTGGTTCAAAATACTAAAAACCAGTTAGGTAAAATATTCTATATGGGGTTGGGATATTTATTTGAGGTAATGATGACGTTTCATCCTGGGTTGTGTTCTTATATTTCCTGCTATAAGAATCATTTTGTGTAAACTTTTTATTAATACCAAACATAACGTCGAATATATTTAAATCTTATTGATGTATTTGCTTATTTATTAACATTAATAACAAATACGGGGATTCCAACGTGAAATTGTTATGGACTCGATGAAAAATGTCAGAATAAGAAATTTTTCGTTGAGCCAAGAATAACTGGAAACAATAAAATTTCCAATGAGTAACTTTAATCACCACAAGTAATTAAATCTTAACCTTCAAGAATAAAAAATAAAAAATATATATAAAAAATTAATTGACGTCATTGCAATTTCAACGAAACAGAACTTTAAATATCCATAAATAACCGTCGGTGTAATAACATACATAACGGCGTTATACATTTCGAATGAAGAATTATATTTTTAATTATGATGTTTGTGATAAATCTACCTCGAAATGTTCTTTTCATTGTGTGGCGTAGTCAATTGTGCTAGCTTCGCGACGATCCAAATGTGGTATTTTTTATACCAGAAGAACGAAATATGCAGACTAGAAATCGTTAATTTATTAATTATAAGTTCGTTCTGTGAAACGTGCAACTAATCGCAATTGAGCATAATACTAATATGGAAAAATTCTTTCTCACCACAAATTTTTAACAATTGAGTTATAAAATATTAGTTTTCTTATAATATCCAATAATTATGTAATAATTTTAACGATCGCATTAATAGCATATGTGATGTCGATGGTTCTTAACAGTAAAGATTTAAACAAATTAATAATAAATTGAATTTGAATGTTAAAGCTGTTACTCATTTCCGCTTGTTTTTCTAAACTTGTTTATGATCTCGTACCTGAAGACGTAAAGTTATTTCCATAATTCCCGGTAACATTTTTTTTTATCTTATAGCAACACTTTACTACAATATTTTGTTTTTAATTATTGATCTTTATAGCTAATAAGTAGTTCAAAACATTATTTTTACAGATTCTACAATAATAAGTTAAATAATATTAAATAATTCATGTTTGATCGTCAATCCGTTTTTCATGCATTTAATTTTCTCTATGTGAAATACTCTCTTCATTAAACCCGTTGCATTTTTGGTTTACTACTGTTTTCCGGTCCTCATGATAGATTAATTTTATTTACAATGTTACATGTTTACGTTATTTTAAATGCAGATGTTATTAATAAACGCCACAAATGATTTTCTTAATTATACAAATTATTGTCCCGTGTATTTTTCTGTTACATCTAACGTGCATCTTTTTCAAGGGTAATGAATATAATGTATTTACTTATTGCACATTTTAAAAATAAATGGTACATGTAATAAGCCTTGAAAATATTTCACCTTAATCATAACTATAACTATAATACTTATTTCGGACCTATTAACAAGGTAATCAAAATTGTAAAAAGTAAAAAATAATACATTGAAAATAATCTTAAAATCTCAAACAGAACACTATTTGATTTAGGATGTATTCAATTTTCAATTTGATGCATCGAGAATGTTTATGTTATTTTGGTTTGAAGTTTCAGCAATCACAGAGCATTAATTAATTTTTAGAATATGATTTCACCAGATCAATCAATGATGACTCGAAAATGTGCTGAATCACAGTAGTAACGTTAGCATTTTGATTGAAAACGGCTGGTGGGCACATCACCTACATGTGATGACAATTGTTACCAAACACACGTCATTCGGTATCAAATTACTCATTATTATGTCATGAAACGAAAGTCATGTAGTTTTTCATTGAAACCTCCATAATTTTAATTCACGCGAGCGTTTGTAATTTAAAATTTTAACTTTAACATTAGCTGAAGTGGTATTTTAAATCGCCCTCAATTGACAAAATATTACAAAACTTCCGCGGACATAAATTGGATCTAATGAAGGTAGCAGTACATTTTGACAAGATTTTGAATCAAAACACGTTTAACTGAGGAGAAATTGTACAAATTATTTATAGCATGAATCAGAAATTAAAAAATCTTGATTGTACGTTCTGTTTTAAATTTTTAAATTAATTTATTTTTGCGCAAAATTTTTGGAACTTGTAATTAATATGTGATGGTGGAAGATAAAATTGAAATTGTTTATGGGATGTCATGATGATCATTTTAATATCAAATGCACTTATCAGATAATGACAATCTTGAAGGACTCAAGTCCAGCTGCGGTTGGAGTACAGTTATGGTTATCATATCAGAAGCACGTTTGGGTGCATTTAGATACATTTTTGTATAAACGAGAGTAGAAAACCGAACGTAAATATAAGTTGTAGTCCTTTATAATATGTCAAATTCATATGTCATATATTTGGTGTAATTAACTAGAGAATTGTTTTAAATTAATTTAATTAAAATATTTTCTATACATATATTTTTAACAGTAAAAACTACATAATTTGCTTTGAACAGGCGATATTTAGTTCTAACGCAATGCGAAGTGCTTGCATCGACCAGGCCTTTACGCGCTGTCGACTCTACTTGTACTTGTTGCTTCCTCTGTGCGTTGCATATTTATACTAATAGAAGAACAACTATCAGCGATTTACTTTCGCCGTTGTGTTATATTATGAATTACGCGTATTATTTGCTGCTTTATAACAATAACTTATTTCCATGTTAATTATATTACATTTTTTAATGTTCTACATTCTATCGCTACGAAAATATCAACTCACTGACTAAACATGGGTAAAACAAGAAACCACAAACGACAAACAAAACCAAAACACTCATATTGTATGGGAGGGGGGCTGAAAATTCAACCCACACCAACGAACCAAAAAAAATGAATTTGAATTACTTCTAAAGGTTAATCCGAAGTGAATTTGTATTTGAAATTGTTTGTGTTTCCGAAACTAAACACTAACAAATACAATAGAATCCAAGAAAATCCATGTCAGTTTGTTTGGCTCATTTTTTGGGATTATTGAACTGAAAATTTTTGATAAAATTGGTTTAAGTTTCATTTGCATTTGTTTTATGAATAAAACGTCCGGAATAATAGAAAGTGACTTGAGTATGACATGGAAACTGTTAATACGAAACTAAGTAGACGGGAATTCCATAAATGTGTATAAAATTACAGGACAATATAATACCGTAGATAATTGTATATAAATATAAATAATAAAACTTTGACCGAATGACAAATGCAAATTTTGTTTTGTCGCAATAAGGCGATGCATGAAGTTATATAATTAATCGCACAGCTGAACCGGGGTAGTTGATTATAGAAAACGAACAGATATACATCAACACTTCTAACCTAGAAGAACAAAGTTGATGTTAAACACAAAATGCATGTTATTGAAATTAATGTAAAAGGTGTTTAACCGTCAAAAATACATTAAACAAGTAATGCCAATAGCATCGTTGAACTCTATTCGACGCGGTTAAAGAATGACTTGTCTTTCTCAGACATTTCAGACTACAAGAGTCGATCTAAAAAGAATAAATATACGTTTTATATTTCATTTTTAAATTTTCAAATATTTCTATTTTTTTTAAATAGTTGTTAAGTATTTTTAATTTACGTAAATTCATAGGGTCTGCTCCCTACAAATATGCTTTTAAAATAAGATTGCCGAACATTTTTGAAGAAAGCATCGCAAATATTTATTAGCCTGTCGATTCCAATATCGACTTCGCCGACCCTCTTATGCCAAAGTGGGTACCATCGAAAATATTTGCAGTGGCTTTGTGTACTTACGCGACCTCGACTCAAATCCATAAAACATTTTTCTGTTTTTCGAAGGGCGTAATTCTCCGGGGAAGCCGCCACGCCGCTTGTCATTTGTATTTCAAGTGAAACACTCCAGCGAATACGATGTCGTTAGGCGATGGAACCGTAAGCGGTTCCTGCGAGCGGTGCTTACCATTTTATGTAAACTACCTCTTTGTCTTAGCTCGGACATTTCGCTCCGCATCAACGCCCTCAATTCGCCAACTCGCTAAATATTTGATATTTCTCCCAATGAGAAAAAGGCTTAATTGCAATCGCGGCCAAGTTTCAGATCGTTCCGTAAATCCGAACTTTTTTAATAACGTTGCAGCCACGACGACACAATTCCGGCGCGTAGCAAAGCGTTGAAACTTCGTTTGAAGTATTGCAATAATCAAAGGGCATATTTTAGTGCGCGTTTCGGATTTTCGCCGAAAACACAATGACGCTATTTATTACCGCGTCGCTATCGAGCATTTTTCGCCGCAGCGCCCGAAAACAACGAAAATTGAAAATCGATGCTCGGGAAGTATACCAACAAATCGCGGCGCTTAACGAACCCATCACCGCGTACACGCGTTTTCCATTTGACGAAAATAAAATTATAAATGCCCACAATGAAGGTTTATGTTGGCGATATTTACTGCGAAATAATTTTGTAGTTTCATATTTGTGTGTGTTTCATTAAATCGTAAATATTTGCGTACACGTGCTCGCTGCGTTCATCCTTATCCGTTGTTTACACCGCTTCTGCGATGGAGTCCCGAGTTTAATTGTCGAGTGGCCCGAGGGCTCTAGATGTATAAATAGCATATAGTGTATTTATCTTCCTTAAGAAAGAGAACTAGGCTAACGAGAATTGTGCAAATATATTATCCAGCTTGTTTTGATATGACAATTACTCTGTGTTAGGTTTGTTATTCCAAAGAGAAATCTGAACAAGAAAAATAATGTTACATAATTTAGCATCATGTACTACATTCTAGTATACAAATTCTTCACCTCCCTTTTTATGCACAAAAATTTAACAATGGTTGTTTTCATTACAAATTGTAAAATTTATAACTTATAATTAACAACATTTCAGTAATTCATGTTTATTATTATTCCGTGTCATTTGTTTTGCATCCACTGTCACGTATTTGATTTGCTTTACTAGTATTTCGTTTACTTTATTTATGGATACTTGAGTTCAACACTTATTTGAACAAAATTTATTCTTCTGAACCTGCATATTGGCTGTTTTTGCTGATTTCAGTGGCACTTAAAGAGATATATTATTTTTTATATATACTTTTAAAAATGTATGTAGTTTCATTTTTAGTTGGCGACACGATTGCTTACAACTAATTTATAACTAAGTGTACTCGCCTTATTACTTTTTGGATTTCTTACGACTTAATTGCATAATAATGTAGGTTTGAAACGATTTTTTATTTTTAATAATTGAAAACTTTCTGTTTTTAATTCGAGAGAATTCGGCTTGTGATGTTTTACTTCGACAATTGCGATTTTCGATATTTTACGAATTGTAATGAGCTTTCAAATGTTAACACATTTATATAATTAACTAAAGCCTTTAAAAAAATAGTATTGATTAAATTTTGTTTATAAATTATATGATTATTAACGATTTATTTTCAATTTATTTACAATTCATAACGATTTTTAATATTTTGTTGGGCTAGATCAAGGATATATGAAAGAACATGTCAACTGTGGAGCTACACAGGAAGAAAAGATGATGGGGGTTAAACCTCGCGCAGAAATATCGTCGTATGCGTAGAACAAACATAGTTGTGATCTTAAGAAAAACCCGCCCTTAAAATTCAACCAACCCATTTTAACCCAACATTTTAACAGGTGCACTGGTAGATTTTTAAATCCTGGCAGTAATCAAATAAACGGATTTGGTGAAATACTCCCACAATTTGTAAAGGGCGGCGGGTATTCGTGTCAATGATTTTTACAATTTTTTAACAATATTTTACATAATGTTATACATATGTTATATTGTTAACGATATTTACATAATATTTTAAGTTTTTTCATGTATTTTTTCAATTTATAACGCTTTCTTAGATTTTTACGATTTATTATAAGTTTTCGATTTTCAAAGATTTTTATTCTTTTTAACTTTTTAACAACTTTCGAACACATTTTTCTATATGTTTACGATTGACAATGGTTATTTTTCATAATTTTTTCGATTTTGTTTTACTACGAGTTACAACGATTTTTAACAATTTAGTATTGATGAGTTTGTTTATGAATTACAATTATTTTTAACGACTCATTTTCAATTTTTACAATCCATAACATTTTTTTTATATTCTTAGATTTCTTACGACTTAATTACTTAATAATTCAATCGATTTTCTTCAACTTTCAACGAATTAATTTCGTCTTTTTTGTGTTTTTGCAATTTACACATTTTTTAATCCGAACAATTTTTGAAAATTTCCAATGGCTATTATTTATATTATTTATTTTTGTAATGATTTGAACAATTTTGTTTTAAATTTGAGAGTTTATTTCTAATATTTTTCATGGAATTGTCATTTTCGATATTTTACAATTTATAATGATTTATAATCAATTTCCTAAAGTTTTTAAAAAATTTATTAATCTGCCAATATATAAATTTTCTTTTGGATATCCTTTATTTGGACATATTGTGAAATTAACTGTGCAGTACAATAGAACTTTCAACCAGAAGCCAACTATATTTATATATTTAATGTCTCGTCCAAATTTCTCGATTTTCATTCCATGCCCAATGACATTCATACATATCCGTTTTGCGCCATTGAAATTTGTCGGGTTAAACATTTTTTTCAATAAATACAGCTTTCGCACATATCCCATTCGAACACGCAAATCACAAAATCACACATTCCGATGTTTGCGCTCTTTCGCAAATCGACGCTCCGCGCTGCCCGTTATTCGATATGACGACGCGCTAATTCAACAACACGTGCCGGCGATTTCACGCCCGACTTTGACATAAAGGGATTTCCGGAGTTATTTCTGCAGCAGGTGCGTCCAATCTAAGTTATCTTTGGAATATAGTAAAATACGTCGCAACTTCCAATAAGTTTACAAGTAATCTTTGATATTAAATTTTCAATCGGCGCGATTCGTACAAATTCGATTCCGGAAAGTTTAAATGAAAACTTCGAGGAGACAACTGTTTTTAACAACGTGAAATACGCCGTAATAACTTGTCACCGGCGATATTGCCGAGAGATACGTAGATGTTATTTAATAATTGAAAAAGGTTTTATTGCGAGTTGTAAAACTTTCAGTTAGGAGTGTCTTTTATTTCGTTTCGTTCTTATTTTGCTCGTTTCAATATATTTAAGATGAAATTGCATTTTAATTTTGTACGACTACTTTGCTTCAGTCGTTTTTGCGAGGCGTAGGTTACTGAAATACGATACGTTGAACGCCAGAAATGCCACGTTGTTATGAGTTCGTTTAATGTAAAATGTTAGCCAGATGTACGACTTTGTAGTGGGATCGTCAAATTAATTCCAAGTCACTTCACTCATTTCCAGTTTTGTTCCAAATAAACTTAGCCTTTTTATTTTCCCTATTGGCTGCTTTACATTCGTTTTCGTTTTCTATTGCATTTCGTTTCATTTTGTATCAGTTTCATTTATTTTGTCCTTTAGGACCATTCCAGATTGTCTTTCCTTACTTCATTGTTATATCGTTTGTAATGGTTATTTTCTTTGTATTTAAAAATAAACCTGTTGCAAATTTTAGTTTTGTATATTCCTCATGAAATTTCCACTACTTCATTGTTTTTACTTTTGAGATATTAATCTATTTCTTGGGCATTTTTTTGTTTTCGGTATATTTTATTTGCCCAGGTTAGGCCGAGGTGAGTTTATTTTTTTCTTCATTGGTTTATTTTCCATTTGATTCGGTTTTATTTCTTCGTCTGTTTGATTTGTTTTATATTTATTGTTTTATGATTGTCTTTTTTTGCATTTTTCTTTGAGTAAGAAAATAAGAGGTAAGAAAATATAAATTGTTAAGAAAACGTTGGTGAAGTAGAGGAGGGCAACACCTCGACAATGACAAAGATATGGTGTTAACCAAGGCAACAACCTCGATCAAAGTGCATTGTTTAAAAATTATTATTAAAAATATTATGTAATCCATTGATAAAAGTCGCGAAGAAAGAGGAAATATGAGACAAATGGAAAATGAATTGAGCTAAATGTGATAGAAGCATTGACTTGGGTTGGGTTGCATACGTTCAGTAGTTTCTAAGATTGATGGTAAAGATATATGGAAACAAAGCAATAAATAATAATACCATGAAGGGATGGAAAAGAAGAGGGGCAGAGGCCAAGGAAAAATTACATGTAGTCAAAGAGGACTAGAGGCAAATTGAGATCCCAAATTGCGAATGTCAAATAATGGATGAAAATGAAATCTTTTCATTGAAAGAAAACAATACAATTGTTTAAAGTTAGAGGTTTGTCTCGACCTTTTCCAGGGAAGTTTCAAACTTCCTTGAACGAAAGGCCTGGAAGGTTGGTCAAGTTCAATGGATCAGGTTCAGATATGTGTATAAATTTTGTGATCAACCTGTAATATAGTATCGGTATTTTCAGGCCACATGTATAAATCTGCATGTGATTTATATTAAACCTGAAAACCTGAAACAACGAACATCTACACTCGCTGGGTATATTTCTCGAACTCCTCTCCCATTGTGATATATAGCAAATAAAAAAGATGTTACGGAAGTAAAAGAACTATACTGTTTGAATACTTATGTACGAGGAGAACAACAACGACAGGGTCAGTTAAATAAAATAATTTTTGGAAATGGAGCATAAACATGCACACAAAAGACATCAAATGAAACAATGGTATCGATGATGCTGCAAGAGAGACAAAAAAATCTGAAAAGAAGTCGGAGGTGAAATTACTGAAATGGATATGAAAGTGATAAGAAAAGATGTGAATAGACTGGAGGATAAAATGATAAAATGAAAAAAAAAATAAAAGATAAAGTTACGATGGTATGGACACGTATTTTGCATGGAAGAGAAGAGGATGACACAAAGGAAATTTTAAGATATGATAAGAGAAGGTAAGACAAAAGCAGTCAAATGAATAAAGTAAACAAAGAAGATTATAAGAAGTAGAGATAAAAGAAATATATGTATGAAGAAAATAAATTCAACGACATACATTTTATAACGCAAAAAATAAGAAAAAAGGAGATATCGTGAATGGACAATATGGTTAAAAAAATTCGAAACTATCCTAAGCAATAATTGCATGTACGTCAGAAATGAAGCGTACCTCGTTTTGACGTCCGTTACAAACGCATCGTTGTTTATTATAATAAATTTGATGTTCATAGCGAATAATGCGATATAGACACTTTGGCCTGAAAATTGGAATTCATAACCGCTGTCGAATTCTACAAAACTCGTCTACTCCTTACGCCATTTGGTTTTGTCCATTCTAGGTAGTCGTGACGAACATGTTATTATGTTTCTCGCGTTCTTTCAATAAAATGATTTTGCATTTACTTATTTTATTATTTCAAGGGGTTGGAAACGAACGAGAACAGTTGTAGCAAACACTGTCCGTGATTAAAACAATGGCAGATGGGGAGTACATTTCAACTACATTCAGTTTTAGGTTGGCGGTGATGTTCTTAATTTAATATAAATAATCTACTATTTCCTTCTCCACAAAATGAGAAGAAGTGAGGGACATTTTTGCCTACTCCACTGACTACTTTCTTTCCATTTGGATATGCCACTTCCCCTTCCTGCTAACTCCTCCAATAGCATTTTCACTAGGCTCTGTTTTGTCTCTGTTCGCTCTCATTTCGTACAATTACAAAAATATATAAACTGTGACCTTTTAAATGTGACCAACGACAGTAATAAATCAATCAACAAATCATAGTAAACTGGATGGAAGCCATAAATAAATCCACATCTGAGATTAACGAATTGCAAAGAAACTGCGGAAATATTTTTGTTCAAATATAGAGAAAGTAAGTCCAGATGGCAAGGAGTAACAAAATGAGAAGGAAAGGTACTCAAAGACGAGGTGGTTTCATTTTACTCTAGCGCAAGAGATTTATCGCCGACGTGTACTTCGATATGTCGACTAAAAATTTAAGACGTTGAGTTGAGTTGAGTTAGAGTGATTCCAATTTATTAAGGATGTGTTAAAGTTGAGTTAGTTGGGTTGGTGCAATTTGGGAAAAGAAAGAAGAAAAGGTAGATCGAAGAATACGTTGTAACCATTCTTTAAAAGGAATGGTTCGACGGGAACCAATAAATTAAGAAATCAGAGGTTCATCAACTGAAGGGCAAATTGCATTAATGGTAAAAGATGAGTTGTAGAAAATAAATTGGACAAGAACTAAAAAATGATGATATTTCAATTTTGAGTTAACGTCGATGAAAAATTATAAGAAAGCAATGGTTCATTAGGTTGCAGTAAATGCGTTTTACGGAGTGCAACAATTTATAAAAATTATCTGAGAAATTAAGTTGGACAAAATGGGAAAGTAGACAAAGGGGTACGTGGGGAACAGTTAGCTCCAAAATACATTAAAGCAATACAACTGCAGGTAGGAAGAGGTGAAGAAACGCCTCTAAACATTTCAAGGTACGCAAGGAAGGTTTGATGCTTTTGAAATCATATAATTAATTTTAATAAACGTAAATGAATGAGTTCCCCATTGAAAATTGACGAATATCACTGTCACTGGACGAAATTGCAACAGTTTAGGGAATAAATTATACTGATATGGAACGTCTTGATTCCATTAATTTAACTAAGTTTGATACAGCGGCTATGGTTTTTATTTTTTTATAACATTCGACGAATGGATCCAATTTAGCTATTTCACGAAATTGACTATGATCTGTTTCTAATTTATTTTATGAACCAAAACACCAAACTAAAAATAGGTGAGGTGGTATTATTTTTTACTCTGTATTGATTTGGTTGCATGATATTTTTTTGGGAAAATGTATTTGAAAGTTATACAGCAATTAAGGGTCTACTGTAATTCGATTATTACCACTGATAAGCAATAAAACTTTTAAATAAACTAAGTAAGAAAAACGAAGTATTTTGTGCGATTAAGTTTTATTTCAGACATCTTTATCCATGCAAATAAAAAATCCAGTAAAACCATTTCTCTCGGCAATAAAAATGTAGGTGATAATTCGAGTGAACTTGAAATATTAAAAAATAATAAAATCTTCAAATAATGCAACATATCTCCAAACAAATCAAAGAAGCTTCGTGTAAAACATTACTGTCATTAATATTACAAAAGTTATGTGATTTTAAAAATTTATTATTATTAATTAAATACTTCTTTCTAGTGCTGATGTCGCGTTTCATAATTAAGGCGGCAACGTGACATATACGCCATATGACATCGACCCAGTTATCATAAGATGTGTGTCGTGTTACTACAGACTAATTAAAGTTTACTCTTCTAGATAATACACTGACTTTAAAATAAAATAAACCACCCGGAACCACTGAACGTAGAATGAAGAAACTTGGTGGAAATATCTAGTGCACGTAGAAAAACAAATTATTATGTTTTGAAGCCAATCTGTTACTTCTGACAGAAATTATCTCGTTAGCAACAGTTGCCTGTGCCTTTAGTTTGACAACAGTTTCGTTGATTTGTCGCATTTGTTAGCAGTTTCTTCTTGATTGTTGTAACTGTTAGGCGCTTTAGAATGCCGCGAGTTGGAAGATTCATCAAATTACGCCTTTTGCACGAGGACGAATTAGCGAGATGCATGGGGCTGGTTTAACCTTCCGTGAGATAGCCAGACGTGTCAATCGGTCACACACCACAATAGCACATACTTATAGAGGCTGGTAGGATGAACACCTAGAAGCTCGACGTAGAGGTAGTGGACGATGAAGAGTGACACAAGAGCGAGAAGATCGATTCTTAAGGCGAAATGCAGTTGGATACCCGGAAGAACCATCACGGGCCGTTGGAATAAATTGGATAAGAGCAAGTGGCCATGTGGTATCCATGAGCACGATTTATCGCCGAATACGCACGTTTGGACTACGTTCTTATCGTCCTTATTTTCGTCTTCCTCTGACAAAAGAACATAAAGGCATCAGGCTTCACTGGTGCCAGGACAGACAATATTGGGTTCATGAATGGAATGAGATCTTCTTCAGTGACGAATCAAGATTTTGCTTATCGCACTATTACGGACGTTCGAGGATTAGGCGACCTAGGGGCCAGATGCAAAATTTACAATTTATTCAACGTCGCCATACGGCTTTAACTCCTGGGGTTATGATATGGGTGGCAATACGCTATGGAAGAAGATATCGTCTGGTATTCATTCCGTTAGATTGATTCAGTGTTGGAACCAGTTGTTGTGCCATTACTACAAAACCTTCCAGGAGCAGCCTTCCAGCAAGGTAATGCACGGTCTCATACTGCTCATGTAACGTCAGCCTTTCTAGAAGGAAACAACATCAATATGTTGCCCTGGCCTCCAAGATCACCAGACTTATCCCTCATTGAACATGTCTGGGATATGATGGAAAGAAGACTACGGCGTTTACCTCATCCTCCAAATACCTTAGAGGAGTTATGTCAACAGTTACAGATAGCCTGGGACGAGGTACCTCAAGAGGATATCAATAATCTAATTTCTAGTATGCCCAGAAAGGTTATTGAGTGCATGAGAGTACGTACTCATTTGTTTTTCTACGTGCAGTGGTTCGGGGTGGTTTATTTTATTGGAAAGGCAGTGTAATTATGATAATTTCGTTAAATTCGTTATATTAAAAAGCAGTATTGCAGGCCTGGTTTAGAAAAAAATAGATCTTGACTAAATATGTCGAAGAATGAAGACCAAGGTGAATCTGCAACTACATTTAATGGTTTTTGAAGCAGCGTTAATAAAAGTTTTAATAAGGTTTAAATAGATTTAAATTTAATTTTATAATGTAAATAATTTGTGTAGTTGAAATCTAGTTCAATGTTTATTTCATTATTTCATCCCCTTTGGTTCACTGGAACGAAATCGTACCATTCCGAAACAAAACGAAACGCCCGCCTGTTTTGTATGCATTTCTGCATCCAGGCTCGCTACAATAGCGGCGCAAAAAGAACTTTCAATAATCTCCACTGAACGACGCACGAACATGCAATTTTTCAACGTCGCATTGCATTTGCGCCGTGGTGAAGAAGTAATTTTCCATGTTCGCGTATCCTAAATCCCGTGACATTGACGTGAATATGATTTCCCTGTTTCAATGGAATTGCGTCCCCGGGGACATCAGCGTGTATCGCGTTACCGAGTCTAACACCGAGGCCACCAGGCTCAAAGCTAACTTTTACAATGGACGTAAAAGTGAGAGGTGGGGAATGTAATTGTTACTCTCGATAATCGTTCAATTTTTATTTGGCTTCAAATTGGAATTAAATAGTTAGCAATTTCTATGGATAACGTTTCGTATAAAATTTGGCCCATCAGAGCTACGATAATAAAGGCAACGCAAATGTGGAAGCAGTAAGCATTAATTTTAATTCACAATGAAATATTAATCAACGTGGGCGTTGGTTGGGGGTGGTACCAGGCGAAGCGTTATCTCATTATATGAGAAAAGTATTTAACTGTGCCTGAAGATTTCGGCAATTCCCTTTAACATCCTTTATTAACATTTCATATTCATTATTTAACGCACGTCATTTCCAAAATAAACCACGACGTATTATCTCTATTCGTAATAAATTTTAAAGGTAAACGTCGCGGCGAAGGAACTAAAACTCAATTTGATGCCGAACGGGATTAAAAGCGTAACCGATAAAAGTGAATTAGGCAGCGTTCCTGCGAAGGAATTGGCGGCGCACGTCATGCGTAAAATTGAAAACAAACCGATGTCGCCGTCATCTCGTATTCTTCAATATTATTATACCATCAAAGGAATGCCTCAAATTTGGGCGGAAACGCGTCCTGTATATTTACGACGCTAAGTGGGAATCAGATGTCGCCCATTCGCTTTCCTAAAAAGTTGGAGAAAACGACGCCTTCGCATTTTTTCGCGGCCATTATTGGTATTTTCGCGTTCCCACAGGAACTTCGAGCAAAGTGGATTTTTCCGTGGAAAGATGTTTTAAGTGCATTTTGCGCCGACAGAATTTAGCCTGATTTTAAATTAAGGGACTTAATGAAATGTAATAAATTATTTAAGGATGTTAGGGTAGGATTTTTGGGATTAAAAATTACAAGCACTTTCACTAATCTTCATATGTTGTTAAACTTGGACTATTTCTAAGTTAATATTACTAATAAAGTCGTTGTAATACGTTTGTTATAAAATAAATAATCCTTGCTCGATGATCCAAAAAATTGCTACACGTAAAACATATTTAATCGCCAATTCGCGTCTACGCGATTCATTTGAATAATCTATGGAGCGACCAATACTGGTTTTCGATGTGATGCAAAGCTAACTAAATATCAAGTCGAATAATTAAAATCGCAGATCTATAACGAATTAACTAACGAACCTAATCATTAAAACACAATGAGTTATGACGTAATTTTATGGCAGATATTAATTATATGTAACGTTAATGTTTTACGAATCGAGATTTATATTTATTTATCCGTATGGTGCAGTTTGCTAACGTGGGCGCAACGCTTGTAAAACTTTCGTTACTTTGTCTTCGCAGTCAATATTTGTTCACACGGAGGCCTCGTCCAATAAACCGTAATGTGTGTGTTCCAACTTGCTGCAAGGCGTCCGTATAAAACTTCGCGTTGCAACTGCCTCGTGTCACACTATCTACAAATAATATATAACATTACAAGTAAGTGCTTTTCACATAGAAACTTTCAGCAGTGTCTTTCCCGGCACCTTTTATGAGAAAACCTGCAAAGTTACTTCAAGTGCGGAATAACTTTGTTTCAGCGTCAATAAATTTCCCCAAAGGCTCCGACCTTTATGCGATGTATTTATTAATTAGGGTTGCTTTAAAAGTTGCGCAGTAAAATTGCTTACATTTTCGTGATGTGTGCGTTTTGATATATTTTTTAATATTATTTAATATATAAACGACCAATTAATATTTTGTTATATTAGTTGGTTGTTTTTTATTTTTCATTCTCTTTAGTGCACTCTTATCATAGTATCTTATTTTACAATGTACATTGTTTCTATTATTTCTTTTATGCCGCAGTAAATTATAAATTATCCTCGATATTTAAATTAGAAGTCTCTTCATGAGATTTAAATTAATAATTTAACGATCGCTCGTACGCTGCAAGAAGATGATCCTGTCGCTGACAATCGCGATAAGGCGACATTGTGGTGGCCTGAGATATAATGGCAGTTAACAAAGTATCGCGCCAATGTAACGCGCTGAAGCTTTTTTCTCGTGCGTTCTCCTCGGCAATCTTAACATAAATTATACTACGCGAAGACGTCTTTGTTTTTATCCCGGATGGATTTATGTATATACAACTTTAAAGCGGTTGCGATGTAAGACGTATATTCTGCCGGAAACCTGGCACGCACGCCACAATTTATTTGATGATTTAGTGAACAATCGAGCGTGCATTAAGCCAGTAATTAAATAAATTTCTGAATTGCTTTGATGAAATATGTCATGGGTATTAAATGCTAATATTTGTGATTAATATTGGTTTTTGAATCTTACTTACATATTTGCATTTTTATGGGCGAGTGGCTGATTATACTCATGAGACATCGCCAACTGGTTTAATGTAACTGTTACCGCATGACTTTATTGGTTAAGGGGTTGAAATTGGGGTTTGAATAAATTATTCGTCCTGGGTTTATAAAAAAGTTTGGGTTTTATATAATGGTTGTATTACCGTTGTTGTAAAACTGTGAGTTATTTGTAGTGACGTTGAAAATAAAAAAATCAATTGTAATTTATATTTCTAATAAGTTATTTATTGAAAATGCTCTGCAGGGCTTGTATACCTATGGCGTTAAATTATACCCTATTACTCTGCTCCATTATTTTCAGTTCAATCCTTTCTTCCAGTCACATACCTTTATAGTTAGAATAATGCTACTGCTAGTAGTACCATATTTTTTGGCCTCTTCGTCCTTCTTCCATCCATTGGACCTCCCTGCAGATTAATTTTCGGCACAATTTCTCCGCCCATCTTCTCAACATCCCCTTCGGGTTTTAATCTTCGTGTTTATTTTAGGTCCTTATAAAGTTCTTACATATATTTGTTTGTCTTTCTAGTCTCATCGTCTTCTATATTTTCCCTCCATATATGGCCTTTAATATATTTCTTGCTGATCTTGCCAGCATTTCTTTATCCCCTTCTTTTTATACCTACGTCTCACCGATGTATGTTACTGTCGATCTTATAATCGTCTTTTTCAAGTAGAATTTTAGAAACAATGTTTATTTTGTCTCTATGCTAGTAGGGCTTCTGGTTACAGTGTTGTATATTTGACTTAGGTAAGGCATGTTTGGAACCTTACGGGTCTGTTAAAGAAATAATAACCTACAACTTATATAATATATTTTTGATAATAGTTTCGGTATGAAACAGTGGGATTGGTTTGATTTGGTGATCTCACAACAACAAATTTAACTAGCAATTTTTCACTTAGTATTTTTAATTTTCAGATGGAATTTTCTTTAAGGGCATTATTTGTTTATTTTTTTTATTATTGAAAACAGACGAATATAAAAATGTTAAGAGAATTTCTGAGTAAATTATTGGGTTGAGACCTTTTATTTTTGAAAACTTTAAACCTGAAAGGAATACCAAATTGTGATATCATTTTTTTGAACTACAATTTCATTTACATATATTTTGTTGTTGTTAAGATAGGTGAATATAAACTTTTAGAAGAACTTCTGCATAAATTAATGAATGTGTGCTTTGGGTTAGGCTTTGGTTTTGGAAAACTGTAGATGCTGTGGATAAACAGCATGATTGCTATATGAAATTGAAAAACGACCAGAGCGACAAATACCACAAAGAATTAGAAAAGTTTATAAACAAGCTACAGTAACCCAAAAGAACCAATATGCAAAAACACACTACTGAAGCAAACACCAAAACTAAACGCGTTACAAAAATGCAAAAACAAAACACACCAATACACAAAATACCGAAAACAACTGTTACCACGAAACTACCATAAAAAATACAAAACGCAAAAAAGAATAAACACCGAGGACAGAACATAGCAATCAGAAACCGAAATCTGGACAACGTTCACATGTACAGGAACGCACATACACAGATTAAACAACAAAACTCTTCGAAAATAAAAACTACAAGCAAAATAACAAACATATTGTAGACTGCCAGCAAATCCGATAAAGATTCAAATAAATTAAGCAACGAAAAATGTTATTAATTTCGCCACTGTTACATAATTTATATTTGCAACGCAAGCAAATTGCAAAATAAACTAGCGGGTTTTTTGTAATATAACCGCCGACGCTATCAACATTGGCTCTCGAAAATACCACGGGTCCTGATAGTGAATCGATGATTAGCCAGTCTATATTTATATAAGGCCTCCGGAATAAACAATTAAAGAAATATATATAGTAATTGCCGCGTAACGAGGGTTCGAATCAAATCATATCTAGGAAGGCCAATCATAGTATAGAATTTATTTCCTAGAATCCTTTCCACATAATATTATTTATTCAGCATATAGTTATTGCATTTTTTGGTTGTAAAACGGTGAGTTAGCATAATATAATCGAGAAAACATTACTTCCACAAATTAATATTTATTATAATGTATATTGTAATAATGTTTACACTAAAATTTCCTAGCAGTCTGCTCAAATTTAGCAAATTGTGCCATAAAAATGCTGACTGTAACACAACCCACTGCAACCTAATGTAACCCAACCCAACCCATCCAAACCAACCCCAATCTAACCCAACCCAACCTATCCCATCACAATCTTGTACACATCAATCGATTAAGTTTTTATAATTTGCTAGGTTGCTAATATGGATAAAGTCAGTACGTTTAATTATTTATTTAAATAATGCATATAATAATTAAATTGGTTAAAATAAAAAAAAAAAAAACGTAAAAATTGCATAAATGCAAAAATGTCAACTATTATAAAATGACAAACAGTAGTAAATGTTAGAAATAATGTAAATTACAATACCAAGATTGTCAAATTATCGAAATCTAATAAAATTTAAATAGTCTAAAATTCAGAAAAATTAAGAAATTGTAAAAATTGCATTATTGCATTATTTACAAATTCAAAATTTATTTTAAAATGGTTCAAACGCAAATATGGAAAAAAATCTATATTGTGTTAACATGTAAAAGATACAGTGCGGTATAAAAGTAATAATTGTCAATTTCGACAAGTAACAAAAACGTGAAAATTACATAAAATGGGGAAAAGCGCCAACATACAGAAATACAAAAAATAACAATTAAAAAATTAATTTGCACAAAATGTAAAAATCGCAATACTAAAAATTGATATTGTAAAATGGAAAAAATATCAACATGTAGTAATCCTCAAAAAACAAAAATAAAAAAAAATTAAGATTGCCAAAAAATGTACCAGCTAACAAAATGGATTAATTTAGAAAAAGCACTGACAATTTAAATCGACGAAAATGCAAAAATCATGAAAATTGATCACAAAATTTTCAAAAATACCTAAAATTAGTTAAACAAGAAATTCTAAAAATCTATATTTTGTAATGTGGAAAAAAATATAAATTACAAAAAACGACATAAACGTAATAACAGTCAATTTGAATATAAACACGTCAACATTAACTTTAATGCAAAAAAACTAACATCGTAGACATCCTAAAAAAAACAACATCGTAGAATCCACAAAAATACGAAAAAAAAATTTGTGATTGCCAAAAATGTTCCAACTCACGAAATGGACTAAAATTAGAAAATTAAGTTACCTAGAGGCACAAAATGCACAAATCGTGAAAGTTGATTTTAACAGTTTCAAAATTATTCAAACACAAACACAAAATTGTCAAAATATTTTATTGTGTAATATAGAAAAAATATATAACTGACCAAACAAAACCCATATAAACGTAATAATGGTCAACTTGAACACAAAAATGCCAACATTAGATACAATGCAAAAAACGCCAACATTGTACAAATGCTCAAAATGTATCAACTGTGGTTGGAAAACTATGATATATTTACAGTGAGAACAAATTTAATTATGTAACATAGAATTTGTTTATTAGAAATCATATCTATAATATGGTGGTTGTAAAACGGTGAGTACCAGAAATAAGAATTTGTAAGGATTATTTGTATAGAAACGAAATGTACGTGCTATCATCAGTGGTACTGTAATCGTAAAAGTTTTAAATGGAAACTATACCAGTCATTAGGGAACGTTGATAAAGATTTTTTTATTGTAAGAAAGTTACTCACCTCACATCTGTACATGGTCTGAAAATAATTCGCTCAGAATCTTCGTATTTCATGAAGGTGGCAAAATATTTGAATCTGTGAGCCTCCAGTTTAGTAGGGAAATCCAATAATCGTGCTTAATAAAATAGTTTTCAACTTAAACGAATTATTTATAGATTTTATTTTATCTGTTATCTATTATCTGTCACAAGAAACTTTTAAAAGGGGGACCAATTGATATAAAACTTTCCATACGTAACTTGCGACGTCCATAATGACTAATTACGTTGTTTAGTCAAAAACATTTTTACAAATATAATAGTTTTCGTTGTTTGTGTTAAAAAATATCATTTATTGTATTTGTTAACAAAATACAACAGCTTATGTTATAATGTAGGACGAAACCAATCTCTGTTGTTAACAATTATTTGTTTATTTCAGTGTTAAATTCAAACATCAATACTGGGCTACAACTGTGACCGAAACCAACGATTTATTTGGGTAAGTGAACATTTTCTTGATCCCAATTGACCCCGATGGCAGCTAAGATCAAACGTAATCTGAATTAACATATTATTGTTGTTGGCAATATTTATCGATTGTCTATGATTATTAGCTATTAAGGCTCTAATTCCCGGGCGCACCAAACCCTGTTACATAAAACCCGGGCGCAGTGAAAATTATATCCCTGCATTGTTTACAGACACCATCGGACATAAAAATCACGTCTCAATGTTCAGGCCCTGCGACATTCAAACTAAATGAAACCGTATCGCGAAAACGTAACGATGTAACCATCGGCGAATGTATATTTAGAGCAGAGTTTGCCAACTTAAATTGGTGTTACGGAAACTCCGTCCGGGACGAAACTTTCTTGATAAAAGTGGCACACAAATAGAAATATTAATAAATACGTATGAGTGGCTTAAAAGTTTCCGAGCCCCATATACCAAACTTTTTAGTTTAGTCGATGCGATCGCGACTAATAATATATATCCACTTCGTCGATGGAGTCAGTTTGGAAAAACGACGTATAAAGCGCTGATTCACCCTTATGCGACAAGGATATTTATTAATATTTTGCTTTAAATAGCAACGAAATTTTATTTTTCATTTTTGATAAATTAAGTCAACACGATTTAATAAAAAAAAAATGTTACATTCGTGGTATTTTCGTACACTAACGTCTGAAATGTTGAACAAGGATGAAACATTTATGAAAGATAATGATGTCGAAGTTCTGTGCCTCCCATCCAAACTAACTTTACATTGGCCATATTTTTGCCGTTCCGGAAAGTTTTCAAATCGATACTTTTAATATAGAGGCGAAGTTTAAAGTTCTAAAGATGTGGACTTTTGCCTCGTTATCCTCGGCCTGCAAGGATTCCCGCAATTTTTACATTCAATGCAGGTAAAATGTCGAAAAAGTTACTTGAACGTTAACAGCGACAATTCCACTAAACAGCGTTTTTTTTACTGAAATAAACGCGCTATTAGTTGCAAAAAGAAGTCCGCCTCTTTAAATTAACAATTCGAAGATCCTTGCATGAATAATAAATTTCCGACATTTTAACGTAAGGAAAAATATTAAGATTAATGGCTACTTCGACGACACACACATCGCCGCGAACACTTCGAAAATAATCCAATTTACTGCAGGAATTTACATTATAAAGGATATCTGTTTGTATAGTCAATGGTACATAAAATGCATGTTCGCTTTTGGGAAAGAAAATGTGTTTTCATCTATATGTGAAAAGCTTTATAACGAGACGTGCTTTCAACGTTCATGAAGTAAATGAATACCGGCAAGTATATACTTCAAACGAATACAAAATAGCTTTCTATAACGCTATAGCTTGCAGCGGCAATTTATTAAAAAAATGTGAAGCACGGGTTAATTCATTTTTTATGAATTGCCACTTATAAATTATTTGTTATTGGCTTTTATTATAGTTTAATGTACGTGTAACTATACAGTAAATTATATTTAAATGCATTATTGAATATTTCATTACCGCCATAGGAAGAGTTACCATTAGACAGATAATCACACTTATTCGACTTTTGTCTAAACGTTGACTCAGTGAGTTTGAGATAAGTTTCGGTTCCTAATAGAAACCTATTTGCGAAAATGTGCTCTTATAAAATTCATTAATGAAAGTCTCCGTGAATTTTTTGAAATGGATCTGAAAGAAAATGTAATTTGGTACTTAAGTGAGTAAGTTTAATGCTACTTTTCAATTGTTTAAATTGCACATGAATTCCGGTATTATTTTGTCAATAATGACGTCTATTTTAAACACTGATTATTATGCTTACAGGTCATTAAAAATATTTTGATCAAATTAATTTGATCAAAATATTGAAGTTGTAGTTTAGTTCTATTTATTATATTATTTCTATGGTTGTCGTAATGATGTGTGGCCTTATCTAGTTCTCTTTCAACGACTGAGCCCGAACGATTAAAAACTTTATGACTGTGCCGTTTTTATTTCAATTAATGCGGATTTAATGCAAGATAATATTTTTTTATCCCATGGTATGGCTAGAATTCTTGCAGTTGATTCGGTCAAATGGTCATCAGAGACTTAAAAAATGAACTTATTTTTATTTCCTTGACTATCCTTCGGATTTAATTTCACGTTAAATCCTTAATTTTTTTAAATACATTTCATTTCAAAAGTAATTAATCATTCTTCTTCTTCTTTCTAAGACCTCATGGTCTGTTTTTTCTTCAAAGTCAGGTTCGATTTTCTTGGGACGTGGACTTCCAGCTATCTATCCATCGCTTTGGTGGTCTTCCCCTTGGCCTGCTTCCCTCTGGCATGTCATCCAGCGCTGCTCGGGCTATCCTTCCTGTTTCCATCCTTCTAACATGGGCATACCAGTGACGTCTCCTCTGCCTTCCCCATCTCACCACATCTTCCACTCCGCAGATCCTTCTTATTTCGTCGTTTCTCACTCTGTCATGGAGTGTTTTCTCAGCTATTGTTCTACGTGTTTTCATTTCGGCTGTCCTCAGCATCGATTTTGTTTTGTTTGTGTCTGCCCTGATTTCTACTCCACAAGTTAGTATTGGGCGTACGCACGCTTGGTTTCTCGTCTTGCTGTCGATATGCATGTGTTTGTTATTCCACGGGACATCTTTTAAGCATCCCGATATGATAGCAGCTCTGTTTATTTGGTGTCTTAGTCCTTGTGTTGGGTTGTGGTAACTTAGTGTGTCCGTTCCGAGGTATCTGAAATCTATCTCCTGTTGTATGCTGCTGCTATCAATTTCAATTTTACATCTTGCGGTGTCCCTGGAATAGGTTGTTGCTTCTATTTTCTTGTTTACTAATACCATATTATATTTCCGTGCCACCTCGTAGAACCGAAACACCTGTCGTTGTAGGTCGTCTTCCGTATTGGCCATGTAGTCTGTATCCGAGGTTCAGGGAGTTGACCTCGTCTATGATGTTTTCCATTATCATGTTAAACAAGAAGGGCGTTGGTATGTATTTGGATGTTTTGTCATTTGCCTTGATCGCTGGTTATTGGTGTTAAGTTGGTGTGTGATATTGGCGATCTCTGATGGTACTTGCCTCTCCTGTAGGATTTCTATCACACCCCTCAGTTGTACTCTATCAAACGCCTTTAGCGAGGTGTATGAAGCATGCGTACAGTCGTACAGTGGTATTCTATTGCTTTTTCTTTGAGTTGTCTTATTATGAATAATGCATCTGTTGTTGATCTATTTCGTCCGAAACCTTGCTGATCATCTCTATTTTCCACGTGTTCCTCCAACTTCAGTCTTAGCATTGAGGTGAACAGTTTCATGATCGTGCACAGCAGACTTATGCCTCTATAATTTTCGGGGTTAGTTGTCTGGCCTTTCTTGAAGATACGAATGGTAATATTCCTATGCCAGTCGGTCGGTATTCCATTTCGCTGATTATGCTGTTAAATAGAGTTGTTAGGTATTTGGCCAACTCCTCCCCGCCATATTTAAGAAATTCATTTGGTATATTGTCAATACCATGAGCTTTCCTATTTTTCAGTTTTTTCATTGCTGAAAATGTGTCGTTAATATCAAACTTTGTTGGTGATTCTTACGCCTGGATTACCACATCCATTTGTCCCTTGTCGTACAGATTTTCGAAGTATTCTTCCCATTCGTTTAATGGGATGTGGTTTGTTTGTACAAATTCATTTATTGGTTTCTTTCTGTTTGTCAGCATTTTCCATACCTTGGGTTAACCAAAAACTAAACTAAAAACTATCCCAAGCTATTATTTTGTCTCTTCGATAATGATTATTTTAATTTAATTTCTTTGTTTTCATATGTATTCTGTTTTGATCAATTAATTTTTAACAATTTCCGTCTATTTTCTATTTTCGTGTGAAGTCAAATGGGATTGTCCTTATTTTACATTAATTAAATTTATTTAGTTTTTAATTTCGTAGCTTCTTTAAACTCTGACATCTTTGATTTTTTTTGTATTTTCTCGTGGTACAACTACACAGGTCTGTTAGTGCCTTGAATAGCTTCCCTGGTAATTCCTTATCATCATAGAATATATGTCATTCATAATAATATACCTTCTCCATACCCACAAAATTATTATGACAAACAAGTGTGATCATAATCAAAAATGTAGGTATCTAAAAGAATCTGAAATAGGTAAGTTGGCGAATTAATATTACAAACATAGACCATATCTTTGGTAAAAAATACATTTTTAATAATATTACAAACAATAGACCTCATTCATTAATATATTTGGTAAAAAATACATTTTTAGATTAGAAACTGATATTTAACTGTAGGCCTTAGTATTGTTGGACAAGATTTAATGACCTCTTTTGGTGTTGAAATCATACCAGGAAATGGATTTTTACTTAATAATTTATACGAACCAATATAAATCATCAAATATTTTTTACATTTTAGCACTCTGCAATTTTCAGTATTTTGGCAATTTTCGCTAATTTTATATTTGGACTGTTTTATATGTTTGTCTATGTGAATAATTAAATAAATAATTTCAGCGAATGTATTAAGCTAATGACAGAGCAGGAATATTTTTTTCAATAAAGCAGTCGTTGCCGATGAGTGTGGAGCAGTGGACGATGGCCACTGCAATTAAATGGCAGCAAGACTGCGAGGGTATTGATGTGTAGATGTCGCTAATACTCACGCACAAATTCTTTGTCACTCATGTTTGCATAACTGTATGCACTTTCAACGTATATGTGTGTGGTGATCCGAGGAGCGTAGAGAGAGCGAAATAGCTTGCTTCACCTTAAATTCATTGGTTTAAATTTGTTTACAACAAAACGATCTTTAATACTGACGGCGGCGAAGTAGTGGTTGACAAATTCCACTGAAATTATGGAGCAACAAGATTCTAGATTGCGCTAATTTCCACAAAAAAATTATTTGTCAATTCGAAATTCCCTGAATACGTGACAATTTTTACATTTTGGCACTTTGGCATTGATTGCATTTTCATATTTTCGACAATTTTCATTGTGTTTGGTTCGACTAAAAAGGAATAACTATTTTACAGCTATTATGATTATATATGTACCCAAATATGTGTTGACCTATTATATTGCACAGTCACTGTGCTATAAAAAGCTTAAAAATACAAAACTTGACTAATACTTTTATTTGTTGTTAATTAACAAAAAAATTGTATATTTCATTTCCATCTTGTTTGTTAATTTATCTGTGTGTATGTATGTACATACACATTGTCGAAGATTCCCATTCATTTTGGAATTTGTTCTGATGGCTTATCTAGAGTGTCCGGAAAATCGTGAAACATTCATTTCGTGAAAATTCATCTTAGAAAGTTCATCGTGGAAAATTAATATTGTGATTTGAGCGAATCGGATTGGGTTGGTTGAGTTGAGTTGGGTTGAGTTGCGTTGGGTTGAGTTGCGCTGTGTTAGGTTGGGTTCATTTTTTCGCAATGAACTTTCTCACCCTGAACTTTCCAGGCAATGAATTTTCCAACGATGATGAATGTTCCGTAAATGTTCGTAACCGGATTGTTTTAATCTTGTTACGGAAGCTTTTGATCGCTGTAACGAGATGGGCGTGAGACAACAAAATGAGAAATGGTTCACAAATTTATTCTGCTTTAATATTACCAACTTGTCCGCTTTTAGATAAAAAATCCTTCTATAACAAATTTTTAACAATTTTTAATTGTTGGACCTATGTTTACTTACACGTTGAAAATTTCCTCTAACCTTGATTCCTTTTCTAAAATATTTTTCAGGAGATTCTTCAAAGTTTTTAATCGAAGACTCAAGACTAGATATTATGTCATCAATTGGTACGCTTCATCTTTGGAAAAAAATCCAAGATTTATTGCAAACTATCGCTACAGCTACCAATCCATTACGTCCATTCTTCTTTTCATTAGGACAAATCTTCAGAAATATTTAAGTTCATTTCCCTATAAATAAAGTTTATAAATTTAACAAACCCTACCACACTTGATTTGAACAAATGTAATTTAATTAAGTTTTTCATATATAAAAACCACGTCCATCATTTTTTTTATTGTGAATGTTGTTACTTCATTTCTAAGAGGCTTGTGATGGAATTTGAAAATTTACCGACCAAATTCAATTCGTACACTTTAAAATAATTGATAGATTTGTGGATAAGGAAAAGATCTAATTATTATTGACATGTAAGAAAATCCACAATTATATTTTGGTGACTT
Organism: Geotrupes spiniger; assembly: GCA_959613385.1. Taxonomy (NCBI): domain Eukaryota; kingdom Metazoa; phylum Arthropoda; class Insecta; order Coleoptera; family Geotrupidae; genus Geotrupes; species Geotrupes spiniger. Next base: position 15,217,887 of record OY390737.1, read on the forward strand.
TAAATTTTTCAATCATAACAAGGCAAATAATAAAAAGAAGGCAGTTAGAGCTTCCCCGTGTTGTTAAACAATTATTAAATTACCCGGCAGTGTCAAAAATCCATTTCCCAGCTCAGAGCAATGACATTTAACTAAATTATATCGTCACACTTTACGCAATTACGCGCGTGATACGGTTGCCAAGTTGCCTCATTTCTGACATGAAAGTTATTAGTGGATTCCTTGTTACCCCCTTTTCATTATCGGTAGTTCTTGCGGCTGCAGTGAGGAGTTTGGGACGCCGGCGCCGCCTCGTCTAACCGGAGCGCTCCTCGTTCCTAAGGGGGTTCGCAGAAATGTTTCAATTACGAAAGTCCACAGTAATCAAGTGTCGCACATGTGGCGACTGCGCGACACTACTCAATATTGGAACAAGATGATTCAAACTAGTTTTGAGATGATCTTGGCTCGAGTGTTCATTGTATTTTTTAATGTAAACATAAATTATTGAACTAGTCATGATTGCGAAATTGCCATCGCTTAGAGTTTTTTTTTAAGGAGTGAACTAGGTAGATTACTGGTTGTCTTTGTTGCATTTTCAATTGTACCAATTATTCAATTGTTTAAAACATCAATCATCACATAATAAGAATGCGAGCTGAACCCTTTCTCTTCAAATTTAATGTGCACACAACTTTATTTAATCTATTCAAATGCGTTAAACGATTCAACGACCCCACACCACTGTAATGTTTTAATGCTGAACGATGTGGGTCTCTTAACTCATATAATATTCATATATTGAATCTCGATTGTACGTCCACAATGGAGCACGGCTAGATAAATCGCGCGCGCGAAATAAAAGGCACGAATATATAAAACCTCGGATATATAGTTTTCCATTTTTCAATCCAAAGTTAACAAAAACGTCGGATAAATTACTTTTAAAATATCACATATGAATGAGCGGAGAGAGAAACGAGATAGATGGCGGAGCATTGTCCGAGGCAATTTGGCGAACATTTTTGAATTATGGACGCAGTCCTCGGTTAATGCGTAGCTTAATCAAAGCTGCAACAAAATAGCGATCGTCATCAAAGAATATGCGAACAGATCCCATTCAAGCGATGACTAAAAAACAATATGGATATAATTTTAATTACGAGGGCAAAAAATTAATTACGCCATAAAATTTGCGTTCAATACGATTAATGTGACGTAGTTGCATCGTATCGTTTGCGCAAGCTTCGAAGTATTTAGAGCTGCTCGTGGTAAGGAGCTTAAAGCACACAGAACGCAATCAATTTACTTCATGGACTACTTCTTAGAATTCCATTATGGTTGGTTTCGCTTGTCAATTACATTTTCCACGACATTAAGCAACTATAACGGCGATACTCTGGAAACTATCCCGATACTACGTAAACAAACGCCATAAAAATGTAACCGAACTAAACTATGATATTACTGGTAATATTAGCGCTCACGTTGATATGTTGGATAATTCCCAACATCCATTGTACACGGATGTGTACCTTATCGTTTCGCCCAATGCATACTAGTTTAGAAAGTTTACCGCATCTGATATAGTTGGCAGCACTGAGCCATAATAGTTAATTTGTTAACTTCATCCTCAGGAGTATCTCGATTGGACTAATGCATGTTTACTGTTGCAAAACTATGTCAGTGCTGAACTCTCTTAACTAAATAACATTAATCACTTTATTTTCGGTGAAATTGACAAAAGGATAAGTTGGGATAGTTTCAAAAACAAATATATACATAGTTCAAACTAGACAATTCAGATGGAATAATGTAAAATTAAACAAACGACGCATATCTGTGACAGATTAAAAGCGAAGACATTAATTGATTGAAACAGTAAAGTGAAAAGTTTGATTCGAAACGTAAAATTTTGCAAAACATGAATGACCAGAAACTTTTATAAAAAGGGAGCACGTCGAGTGGAATGTGAACGAAATGTAAACCATATAAAATGGAGAAAATAAAATAATAGAACAGAAACGATATGCTGAGAATTCGTCGTAATTATACATATAGTAAAATAGGTATTGCAGGTCTCTATTATTGAGTAACTATGATCAACATCTCAATTATTACCCCAGGTTTTTGCAATAAATCTGAAACTTAAATGAAAAAGTTGTATCGTTGTATGGCATAACCTGCACAAACAATGAAAACTGTCTAGTTTGTGTACAGCCTGTAGCCTGCTTAGGATTTCAAACGAATATGATCTTCGAGCATCCTGATAGGCGATATATGATAAAAAATGTTAGCAATCGAAAAATTTGATATCAAATGCAAAACAGACGCCTCCCAATTAATTAAAATAAATATAAAAAATGTAGAAAAAAATGGAAAATGATCAATCTTTCTTAAGTTAGTCCCTTCAATGGGGCAATATAAACATATCGCAATTTTGAGTCGGGGTGGGAGGCAAAATATATTGACATAATTGATACTAATAGTTGTTTTCAAAAAAATACGAAAAAGCGTCCTTACGAAAAATTGACATATTAATCAATAGTCAATAGTCAATAGTTAGTGGTCGGTGCAAGGTCACAGAATTGCCAATCGTGCAAAGGGGCCACAATATGAAAACATGCAAACATTTTTTGCTAACATTGATAAAGGTGACATGTTAGTTATGGAAGAATTTTAAATTAAATTAAAATTAGATTTGCTTAAATTCACAAAATATGTATATCAAAATTATCTACCAACCCAACCCAACCCAACCCAAAATTACTAAAGAATTATATTTGAAAAAAAAATCATAAAGAAGAAAAATTGTGAAAAATGCAAACCAGTCGGCCACATTACCAACTTACCAAAACGTTACAATATTAAAACTACAGAAGAATATAAAATGATATTGAAATCCAACATTCCCCACCACCCTACATCGACATTGAAACAGGTTCGGAAGAAAATTTCACTTATTCCAAGGGTGACAAAATTCAAATTAAATTAACCCAAGAACGAAAGTTCGCTCTCTCCGATTGAGAAATATGAATAATTTGTTAATATTAAGAGAAGATGGAAAAGAATATTGGCAAAGTTGAACGCATGCGGGAATTAATATGAGAGACAAAATAAAAAACTGACAGCAATCACTAAAATGCATAGTGATAACAAAATGTATGCAAATATTCATTCTTAATAAAACCAAAAAACACCTTTAAAAACAAAAAATAAAAAAAGCCAGTTAACCAAATTAATATGAAATTAAATACTTGCAGATAAATCGGGTTAGTGATGAACGTATTGGATAATGTTAGTAGACTTGGTAAAATCTTTTATCTACATAACACCTGTTTCATAAGTTTTGGGAAAAAGTTTAACCAGATATTATTTAAACAAAATAATCGTTTATTAAGCAAACAAAATAAAAATAACTAATCGACCTTAGACTTTAACACCTATAAGTTAGATTGCTGCTAATGGTACTCTATCTTCAATGAGACTAAGTTTTCTTCTGACGTGCCGCATCATGGCTTGGACGCTTTCTAAATCCACTTCTCTAATTTTTCGATAAATCAAATATTGTAAACATGTTCGGCGACCAAAACATTTTGCCGATGATGATTACATATTTTGGCCTGATCTAGCATCATCGCATTATTTCAGAGATACACTCAACTGGTTGGATGCCCATCATGTACCATATGTCCCTAAAAATGATAATCCTTCGAATGTCCCTCAGACAAGGCCAATTGAAACTTTTTGGGGCCTATTATCAGGAACATGGTTGGGAGGTCCAGAATGAACAAGAATTGCGACAAAGAATTTATCGAAAAATTAGAGAAGTGGATTTAGCGTCTAAGCTATAATGCTACACGTCAGACGAAAACTTCGTCTCATTGTGGATTGAGGACAATTAGCAACATATAGGTTTTAAAGTCAGTTAGTTATATGTATTTCATGCTTAATAAAGGTTTCTTTTGTTTAAATTATATCTTGTTAAAAATTTTCTCAAAACTTATGACACAGGTGTTATGACAATATTTTCTAGCTCCTTATTGCGAAAAATTCAACATTTTCTAGTTAAGAGATACACATTATACAAAGAAACCATAATGTTATAGGAATGATGCTTGGTGAATGACTGGAACATGTACTTGAACGTAAATTTGAGGAGATGTGGAGGGATTAGTAATTGGAACAGCAAATGGTAAAATAAAGTGAACGAGAAAAGCTGAGGTGAAAGATAAGAGAAGGGCATGGAAGAAATACGTAACAATGGAAAAAGTGGCACAACATGAAATGAGAAATTTCGAAATGCCAGTACTGAAAACCTTTAATTTAGACAACAATCCAGAGCAAATATGAAGAACTTGGAAATGGAAAAGTGGAAACAGATAAAATAATCGTATGGAGGAAGTTCTATGAATAGACAAAACATTTGCTAAAATCACAAGAAAACAGATCACGATCGTTTATCCTGTAGGATATATTTGGAACAAAATAATTCGTTGACCAATTGGCACCAAAGTTAACTAAACATTTGCTTAACCACCTCGCATTCCACTATGTAGACACCGGATTCGAATCACACTTCTTATGTTAGCAAATAATTTTCAATGTGCTATTCGTCGGCTTCACATCGCTGGGACTATTTCTTTATTTGGGTTAGAATCGCACTGACGTCAATTGGGTCGGGTTGCATCCCATGTCTGATGATGAATGAAACCAATTTATATAATATTTTTGGGTATATATGCGACGATGAGTTCTATTCTGCTAACCAACATGAGGAACTCATAGGGCATTGTTTATTTATTTCCTCTTTCACTAGGATTCTGACCGTCGTCAAGTTGATTTTGTTAGTTTTTATCTTTAAACGGATCATCTTAATAGTTTACTGGTTTCTTGACGTTATTACTATTTTTATTTATTGTTCCTTTTACATTTTTTATTTGGGTAGTTTTATTGGCAATTTTGATTATTTACGTTGCTTGATTCTACTTTTCGATTTGATTTATTTTCATTTCTTTGGCTTTATTAGTAATCCTTGTTTAATGTGGTGTAGTATACTGTGTGCTTCATTTAAGAACAACACTGGTTTTCCAAGAAAAAATCCCTGATCATTTTAATTGTTAGTCAACTTAAAATAGCCACATTAATTCTATTCATCATCAAGATTTTTTTCAATAGTTTGATATGGAACACAAGCACAAACAAGGCAGAAAAATTAAATCAATCAAAATTTTCTTTTCCATTGTAAGATGCAATGAAGACGTAAAAGTCAAGCCATACAGTTTAAATTCCTATATATTAAATAATTTTTAGACAAAGCAAATCTCCTCTTTTCATAATAATTAAAATTACGTAAATATTTCAACACATACTATACGTATAACACATTAAACTTAACGTAGTCTCAATCGAACCATTTTAATAATAATTAAGTTAAGTATTTACAATGTTTTTTGTTCAATCTTCAACAAGCACTGTATGCGGCCCACTTGTTTCGTTAGACATTTTTTCAGAGTTATGCCTACACAGCAGTGGCACGGAGTAATTAAACTAAGATATTCCCAGATTCCGAACATCCGGTCGAGTCGTCCAATTACCACGTTAACTACAGAACTACGCGTACAACCATTATGCAGCAACTCAAAAGTACCTGATAAACACCGAATCTAATTTCTGTTCGTAACTGCGTTTAACGTTAACTACGACGGGGACTTTTACGAGTTGCAAACATTTTAATACCTGCGACAAATGCCGCACTCTCCAAAACGCCGGTGTTACTTGCGGCCGCAATTGCGAGTTGCCAAAACGGCGAGCAATAAAATTTATTATTAGATACACGCAGGGGAAATGAAAATAAAATGGGGAGACACAGGGGGGCATAAACTAATGAAAGTTTCATATATATATGGTGGCGAATGCGACATATTAAATATTAACAGATCATGCGCGTCGAGGAAGTAACTAAGAGATTTTAATGGAATTAGTGAGGATTTTTAGGATGCGCTCGAGAAGTTATTTAATTAAAAGTTAAATAACGTATCAAATTCACTTAACCGCACGGACTGTTTGAAAACATATTGGATTCAACTACCTACAATGACGTTAGTTTATTGGAAGTTTCCGGGACTGTGAATGGGATTCAGACACAAATATATGGTGTGTGGGTAACTGACAGGCGTGAATGTGTTCCGGGTCGTTTTCGTATTTTTTTCTCTGGTGGAACAAATAAAGAAATACATTTATAAAACCGTATTTATTTACATAAAATAACAGTTTAGTTTTTTTTAATGCAAAACAGTAATAGTCTACATATTTACTTTAAAATATTATGTGGTAAAAAGGGTTTAAAAGCAGCATTGGAAATATTATTTCGGTTATATATATATAATGAACTGCACATATGACATCATCCACAAACTTGTTTATAAAAAAAAATTGATCATTGATAGGGTTGAGTGGGCATCGCATAGGAGCACCAAATACCCCTGCTTTAATTTTATATTATAAAACTTCCTATTCCGAAAATCGCAATTGAAGCGAGAAACTTATAACGAATTAAGTTGCATTTCGTTTAAATTCAGATCTGGAGGGTTTACGATTTTGTAACTACGCGATCGCCTATTAGCGAGAACAACATTTTAAATTCTTTCGCCAGACTTACAGAAGAAACCGTTCAGTAAGTTTCCGGGATATTTAAAATGAACGAATAGTTTGAGAACTTTTCCATATGCTTGCGAAAATTTAATACGTAATAAGTTTCGCAAAAGTAAAATTGTTTTTCTTGGGAAGATACCAGTCTCGGCAGTCTAACATAAACGATGCATCTGGGTCACCTTTACACTAACCCTCTTGTGCATGCATCTCACGATTCAACTATTTCGCTTTATAAAATGCGCGTAGAGTGTAAAGAAAAAAATCGAATTTAAATTGATTAATGTGGTGAGTAATAATTAATTCATTTACCTTGTGATTGATCTGAGATCACATCGTCAGGTGATTTCTAGTGCTAATTGAGCTAAGTTGTAATATAACGTTTGTGTAAACACCCTCATCATTGCGTGGCTCGGATGTTGACGAAGAAAGTGAAAAGATATTATTTGCGTTGAAAATACCGCGCCAAATTCAATTCGTGTATACCACTGTATTAATAAAGTTCCACGTTTGCAGTCACGTTTCAATATTGAGAGGAATATTCGAGCCCCTCAAGTGCCACAGTACACATTCGTTCCCATAAACGATATTAAAGTGGCCGTACGTCTTTCGGATACCCTTTATTCCCATCGATATTTGAGAAGTGTATCTTGTGTTGACACGGAAAATAAGTTTTCGAAAAAGACCGTTACGTCGTCCGTATGCCGCCGTATCGACGATGCGGACGTCAAATATAAAATCTGAGTGGGTAGTAAATCGTGGGATGGTCGAATTTCATTCGCGACTTTTGCACATGCACGTATTTGGTGTGATGCCGCGCACTGCCATGCAATTGATATCGAAATTCTTCGGAGATTTAAACGATGTTCTGTAAAAATTGGCTTAGAAATCACAAAAAACGTAATTTTTCTATTATGTTGGGAGATCGCAGATCTGTTGTACGAATAAATGTCATAAAGCCAACTCCTAAGCTCCTTAATTTACCCCGACAGACAAATTGAAGAACGAAAATTGCGAGGTTAGAAATCAGGCTACGTTAAATGGAGCGGTGAACTTGGAATGGAAATGTTAACACTTATTAACTTAGTCCAGAGTTTAATGAAACTAAACTTTCTTATAAGAGATTTGTCTTCCGCGAAATAACATCAACTAAATTTATTTTAGGTTAAATATCAATTTTTATATTATTGTCATGTGGTAGTGGATATCAAGTTTACCAACATGGTAAAGTGCCGCAACCAAGAAATTTCGAAACAAATAGTGAAATAAGATATGCGAACTTACAATGCGACGATTAACAGAATTTCAGAAACATTAGGTGCGCGATATTTATTGAATATGACGCGAGATGTTGACACAAATACGAACGTGCCAGATGTGCCATGATGTGGCAGATGCTCTCTATACCATCAGTGAAAAGTAAGTAAAATTTGGACGCAAAGTAACTGATACCATCACGACTTTGGTGAAAGTAGCCCTTCCGGCCGTTCAGCGCTGTCCACCAACCAACCAACCTCTATACCTAGTGCCCTGAAACAATAGCCCCAAAAGGTGCACAACATCAGACGGAAATGCTAGGTAAAGATTTATATTTGTATTCACTAAACATTTCTATGATGAACAGGCATATTTTTCTTTACTGGGATTTAGATATGCGACGATTTAAATGACTGCCCTTAACTTGTGTTGAATTTGTTTGTCTCTGCTGTGTGTTACGGCATCACAACTTCAATCCGCAATGAGTTCGTACGTTGATATTGCGCCGACAGTAAACGATATACTTTCCCAAATAATAAGATCACCAGCTGTTCAAATTATAACAACGCGTCCACTAGGAACAACAGCAGCTACCAAAGTTCCATTTAACATACCACCAAACATACAATCAGCCATTACAAACCGCGAAGGTAAACATAATAACAAGTTTTAGCAACAAATTTTTATCCATATTGCGGCCAACCAGAAAATGTTAACTTTCGAGTAGTTAGCAAAGAAGAAGCTCTTCCTGGCAGACGACCGTGGATGGTAGCAATATTTTTACATGTTTCGCGACTATCTGAAATCTGATGGAAATATCATCAACGACACCAGCCGCAACTCCATTCGAATCCATAGTTGTAGACTTGATCGTGCATCTCATTATTATTAAGAAATCATAAAGAATTTTTAAGTAAAATTATCCAATACAGCAATTTTATAATTTCGGGAACTAGCTCTCGTGTTATACATCTATCGAATCGTATTCATATTCTTCTTAAATCTCAAACAACTTCCCTAACCTCGTCTTGCAAGCAGCTACTGCCAAATTTCTATTTTAAATTTATTACAAGATTTAATACATAACCAGTTGAATAATTTATTTAAATTTGTAATTCTACGAAGCTGTAATATAATCTAACAAACAAGAGTGAAACTAAAATGGATCTGTCAATGCTAATGTGTTACTAGATTCGTACAACAAGTGGACGTAGCACCGATGTTGGTCGTAATGCTCCGGCTAGATCCAGGACAGTGGGAGCAATTCGAATTCTAGAGCGCCATCTGATATACATTTATGGATCAACCCAACCCAATTCAACCCAATTTAACCCAATCCAACCTGATACAACTTACTGAGTGCTTTGTAATGGGCCAAAAAGATGACGATACAAAAAGTAAATCCAATATCAATTATAAATGTTCTACCGCAAAGCTTAAAATCCCTAAATAAAAATTAAAATGGACTTATCGATTTCAGTCCACAGTTAGTTAACGCTGAGCTTAAACGATGTAATAATTTAAACAAACGCAACAAAACAAACTAAAATAACAAAGAGTTTGTGTGTGAGTATAAACGATGTCTAGGTGAATGCAGCTGTTTCGGTTTCTCTGAGCGCATCACACCATCATGCACAAATCCGCTGAAGTTGCATCTAGTCATAGTCGTAGCAGACCGATTGTGCATATATTGTCGCTTAGATGGAGTTAAGACCCGCAAAGAAAACTTTTTGTCTCTCATGCTTACATGTCTTGATGTATGTGTGGTGGTCTGATGAGTTCAGAATGAACGAAAGAGCCAAATAATTAACTCGACAAATTATTAAAATGCAAAATAATTATTTATAACATGAAAGGTAAATAAAAATTAGTTTACTTTAAGAAATGCGTTTGTTTCGATTCTACTTTCGTTCACAAGAATTAACCTCACCATCAACAATTCCAGGTGATTATTCTACCTGTATCGGTGATTATATAAGAATGTTCAATACGTAAATATATTTAAATAAAAAAATTAAAGTATATAAAAGTTTATTTCCTGTTACACATAAACTAAATTCCTTAAACGTGTACCGCAAACCAAAATAAATGATTAGCTGTTAATAAATTAATTTCCTGTAAAATATTAAATACGTTAAGTTGATTGGTATAATAAAATTACATAATTTTTCCTACAATTCTTTATACACACATTCACAAAATTGTGTGTATGAAAAAATATTTGCGTTTCTTTTTAAAATATATTGATTATATTCGAATATGAAATTCACGAACACTGAACCTCCTCGACATTTATATTTTAATTTTCTATCCCACATTTGCTCTTTAATATAAAACTTTGAAATGACAAGTTGTTGTAACTTAACTTAATTAACTTGTAGTATGTTATAGATAATTAACTTTCAAACACTTATATTTAGATTAACTTGTTAACGAAAAATTTAAAATGCTTTTACAACAATTATATGTTATTGTCAAAGCCAATAAATACACATCAAGATTTGTATAATAAATAATTATACAGCAATTAAATACATAATAATACGTTCATAAACGGATCTTTGTTTACAGATTTTAGCCCTTACTTAAGATGTTGCAAATAACGTTTCGAACAACAAAATTGGAAATTACAAATAAATTCAATAATTAATAATCTTACAGTTCATTTCTATATACAGACTATAATTAATGACTGTATTCCTAACAGAGACGATAATTAATTACTATCCTTTTTCTTATACGACTAAATGACACATTTTCATATGACTATTTAATCAATGAAATGAAAATTGCGAATGCATTAAACTAATTACAATTTTAATTATATATCCAGACTAAAAATAATCAACGTATTTTGTCTGGTACGATATTCCAAATAAATATGAATTTTGTAATAAGCTAAACTAATTGCACTGTAAATTACAAATACTGACTAAACTTTATTCCTATTATTTGTCTAATTTCTCATTTGACTTATCGATATTACTAACAAGAAAATTATTAATAAATCAAACTGATTCTTACTTTATTTATGGTACTATTTCCTTCATTTTTTGTGTTGGGTCGGTTTCTCAGTAAATCTATTTTATTGTCACGTGGCGATTTTAACAACGTATATGTGTCCCTCGTGAATTATTTTCAAACTGTATAAGTTTATGGATTTATTAATAATAATAATAATAATAATAATAATAATAATACATATTTACACATGGAGCAAAATTTTGCATAGTAAAATAATCTTTAAGATTTTTTTATAATTTATTTTAATTTCATTAATAACTCAGCGACACGAAAGGTAATACAATTAATATTTAAAACTAATTTAATACTTCGCATTAAAATCGTGAAGCTTCAATTCACAAAGCACAAACATAAAGCAAAACATTTCTATGCATCGCGTTCGCGTTTCATGCAATTCATTCACAAATCGAACCGTGCGGGCTGTTTGATCAAAATCTCAACCTCTATTGACTCTGCTTATAATTTTAATATTTGTCCACGATTGAACGTCGATAAATATCGCCGAGCGCAGAGAAACCGATCTTTATAAATTAATTGCAAATATCTCGCGATTACTCGTCCTTCGAACCTCTCGACGTCCCCCTATGACTGTTTCCCACACGACACATTTCCGCTTAAATGTTTAAAACCATTTATGCCGCACGATAAAACACACTTTACGTCATTTTCACGTTTCATGCTCGATAAAAAGCTACTTGCGTTTCAGCCGAAGAAAATTATTTCGTATGAAGCATGGAGGCGAAAGTGGTTGTAAATTTGGCGAGAAGTGCATAAATTTACGAAATTGCTACATAAATACGGCCGGAAATTATAACGTCGAAAATTAAGGCATGTTTATGCGTCGGCGTTTTATTGAGGTGGAGGCGAAACTACCACTGTGTTCCTTGCATCTGATTACTTAATGCACTTAAAAGCGGGCACTTTGCCGAAAGTCCGTCGGAACGACGCTTAAGTTTAAGGGCCGTCGACTTGGCGAACCACCGGGGTTTCAAGAATTATCATTTTAATTTAAGGCTTTTGGACATAAAATGAGTTAAAAGTGCATGCATTATAAAATAAGGCAGAGTATACACAGGATATTTCGTCCTTGGAGGATGTATTTGTTTCAATGAATAGAATTTGAAGACGCGATTTGCATTTCACACATTAAATTATCAATTATTTATTAATATAAAAATAATTAAATAATTTAAGCACGAAATGCATTACTGGAAACGCTTTAAAAACCCATTGTAATGAGCACCGTTTTAGTTTGGTTGAAATTTAAGGCCGTGGTAAGATAAAACGGAATACGATGTCACAAAGAAATCAAGAGCCATCGTGCTAATAATTTAGGCATTATTATGAATTAATTCAAAACTTGAAAATATCAAAATAAATAAAAACGTGTCATTTGGGTGCAAAACGAATCATTCATAGTGAATGTTGAACAGGAGTCAAAGGTGCAAGGTCAAATTTAATTTGAACCAATGAATAGAATTTTATGTAACAATTTAACTTTTACCTTAATATGCCAATCAACCAAATTATCAACTTCCAATTTCCAAGTTCCCTAGATCCATGTATTTGTACGACTGCTATTTCAATCTGCTGGAATGTAGGTGTCAGATTTTTGTATCATCTAAGGTTCGTGTATTTTGAAAAAAAAGCTCTTCATATCGAAATTCTTGCTGCCTCGAGTTTTACATTAAGTAATTTTGAACTAACAAATTTCTAATTATAATTGTATTAAACAATTTTTAACGTTTGTGTTGTTTCAGATTTCAGATCTTATTCAAGTTAAATCTGTTTTATTTAAATTTTGCAGAAATACTTCTAATACTAATAAACTAAAAATACTTAATTAAGCGAGTGATGTTTATGGATTCACACATATCTTTGATTTATCCCTTCTATCTACATCTACGTCTACGTCCATTTGTTCAACAAAAGTTATATAGTCAATTGTCGTGCTGAAGTAAGGACTTTGTTTTGTATCAGATACCTTATACGGTATTGTTGGTTTGCATTAATTTTGCATATAATGTCATAATACGACCTACATACGGTAAACTAGTTACGTACCCCAATTCACTTATGCAATATTGCGTCATCTTACCACACTAATACGGATATACAGTAGGACTCATTAACCTTAACTTTATCTATTCAAATATGTTGATTCGATCGTTGTTCCATAAAATGTAAGTCGTACTGTACGGACGATGAAATAAGAAATAATCGAAAATGAGATTTACTAATGCTGATGTGGAACGTCGATTATTAGTATTGGCTTAAACGTTGTTACGTTTAAAGATTCTCACATGAACTTTGTTTTTGACCGCAGCTTGTGGCGCGATATAGGTTTCTTAGTTGCCCTAAGATACCCACAGCGTTCGCTCGTTGTAATTGAAGTTGTGTCAGAACGAAATAATAAATATACCCCTTCACCGATAAACAACTACCTGATGTCACTAAAATACATCAAAATTTCGTATTTCATTTTAAATAACAATTTCGCAATTATTGCGCTTGGGTTTATTGTATCATCAAAGAATATTGTTGTTCTTCATGAAGGAAATAAAAGATTGGAATAACGATACGAAAAATAAAGAAGTAAAAATTGAGAAACTCTTTTTGTACTTGCCTTAGAATTTCTTTCTTGCATCTTTCTGCGTGTGCACTCGAACCTGTCATGTCATGTGTGGATTTTCCAAATTGAGTATTAAGCCATCGGCGCGGGAACTTTATGGTGATTCGGTACCCGAACCGACCGATCGGCGACGTAGGACGAAGATGCGTTTCACAATTCTATGGCGCACCTTAGATATAATGTGTGTTATACAACTTCCTTTACGATGATCTACTATGAGAAATTTGATGTTGAATACCTAGACTCTTCGTTATTGGATTTCCCGTATTGATTACGTATCAAGAAACCCGATCGAATATTAATTCTTTTCCGTTGACAATTCATTGTTCGATAGATCCATTATAACCTAAGTTCATTTTGCACAATTGTGTCATCTGAAAATCTGGAACGTTTCTATATTATAATGTTTGTACATACATTTAAGACCAGAACTATATCCATGAAAATCCTCGGTAACTTGAAATGATATGACCACTCCATATGGCGCCAGTGATGCCGCCCTTTTCCGTTGATAGATTCGTTGATCGTTGGCGCAACAATTAACCATCTTAGTTATATTAATTTTCGAAATCTTTTTACCACTTCATATACATATTCTCCTATTCCAAATTCTTGCTCATAATTGGTACACCATGTTACAGCAAACGAGGAAAGGTACATTAAACAATCAGAGGTTTGAGAGGAGGTGAAAATAGTATGGAAAACAGTGTAAAAATGTAAATGTTGCGAAGAAAAAAAGTTTGGCACTTAATAAATAGAGTTAAGAGTTAGGATAACAAACAACAACGAAATCAGTATAAACTATTCACTGAAATTATGATTCATTTTCTCACACAGTTTGGGTCACATTTGTAGTGTTTTTTTTTATTGCAACATAATATTATTGAGTGCATTAGAATGTAATACTTCGTTGAAATTAAATAATTTTTTGAAATCGAGAGGAGAAAAGTATTCAAAATTAAATAAGCTTAATAGTTAAAAAAAATTTGGGGCCGGTTTTTTAAAAATTATTATGATTTAAATTTTAAGTTATGTTTTATAAATATTTTCTGCATTAATTTAAGTTCCTATCAAGTTATTATTATTATCGTCAATTCGTCAATATTTGTCTAAATATTTGCGAAAATTGCGGAAAAAGAATTATAAAAATAGTTGGAAAATTGTGAAAAAGGAAAATTCAATTAAAAAATATTAAAGATTTAGCAGAACGCAAAAATTGCGAGTGTATGTTTGATGGACCTTCCGAGGCCTAGAGGGCGAAACGGCTGAACTTAATTTTAATATTTTAAAATGTTCAAGCTCTTCCTACATTTGTACGTGGTGTCGATTTTGCAAGTTATAAAGTATAACAAAGAATTACCTCTTTATTAATAAATACTTAAAAATGAATTATCAGTTTCAATAAAAATATAATAAAATATACAGCGTTTAATTAATAATTGTTCGTAGAGTAACTGGAGAATGCTTGACCAAAATATGACGGTTTAACTTAAAACTTAAAAAAATATTCATTCTAACGGAGATACAGTATCGAGTTTCATAAAAAAAGTATTTGAACTATATGTAACAGAAAATAAAAATAATAATCAATATTATAATATTTTTTAACTTAACTTTACTTATACTTTATCTGAGCAGTCTATTAGTTCTAAATGGGAAGTTGCATTTAAATTTACCTCAGGTGTTCTCCTAGGTCGAACAGATAGATCTCTTAGTGTATCATCATCTTCATTCCTTAATTCAATTATCTTCTGGACCCCTGCAATCCTTTCTTCTTGGTCATCCGAGCATAAAAGTGCGAATTACGATGAACGTTGGATTGTTGGAAAAACAATATCGGCTATTGCCCTTTTCTGAGATCTTAGGAGCTTCAATTGAAGAAGAATGTGGCGAGGTCCTTCCACCTAAGAGAATTTCGTTTTAATTGTAAACCAGCAGGAATAGTAAACGCCAACAATGTATTCCACAAGAAGTTGTAACGTCGTAAAGTTATTGCCTTTAAAGTCATATTTTGAAACGCATATGCGACAAATTTGCAGTTGTTAAACACCGAGAGTGGCTTACTGGACCAATTTCTAATAGTGCCGGATCAGTTGGAAGTACTCCTGTCGTTATAGCCTGACTTTTTCTGTAACCATAAGCCTGATTTGTAGAGAGATCTTTGACAATATCGTCACTCAATGGAGCCAAATGTGCTGGAAAGAATAATCTGACAAATGAGGGATTGATTTCAAGTTCAGTTCCGGTATCGAGCATGTTGCCAATCGTTCCACTCCACTTGTTGTTGGAGAAAGTTTTTCCATCCAACTCTATGATCAAGTGCCGCAGAGGTAGCTCATTGCAACGAAGAGCACAAACCGGCCAGATGAGTTTACGAATCAGTTTTGCCTCAACGTTGGATGCCTCCTCCTTGGCAACCAGTGTTTACATTGGTTGAGAACCACCAATAGCCTTACGTTAAGCGTTAAGTTTTTCTCTGGAGTAAAAGGGCAAAGATACCTACCACCTGGCTCACTACAAACAGTGTAATGCTCTTCTTCACTTATTTGTAATATTAACTCTTCCTTCATTTTCGGCTGATATTCTAAAATTCTTCTTAAATAATTTTCTTGCCTCTTCTGCTTTTTAATTTGTCTTCTGTGGTCATGTAGATCTGGCAATCCATTTTGATGCTGTCCAACAAATCCAACCTTGTCTCTTTGACTCTTAATAAACACTCTTCTTTGAAAGGGATCTTCATACCCTTACAACAAGAGCAGGAAATGTGAACATGTTTACAGCCAGCTCCACCTGGGCATGTACCCTCAAACTCCGAACATAGCTTAATCTCACACTTGCAATTAACTATGTTAAAGAGCTTGTCTAACGTTGCTATGAAAGCATCTTTCACTTCCAGTTTTCCTCTGCTAAGTGATATGGTTTTGGCCTTTTCCCAGTTTTCCTCTATCTTCTTCAGAACACTGATTCTCGAATTTAAAATTGGTACCACAAAATAACTGTTGTAATAAAAATTTTAACAAAAGATTCAAAAATGTGTAAATATGATAAAGTCAATGAATTTTTTCCACATAAATGTCGATAAATTTTACTTTGGATTAATTGGACACGTTTGTGCAGTGTTCGAATTTCAGGTTATCGTGAAACATTGAACTGCCCAGACGTGTTTCTTAATACATGTGACCTGAATAATGTAATAAAATTATCGTTTTATGCGACATACGTGACGATCTTGATATCGGATACCCATACAATATTTATTCGTCCCAAGCGTGAAACGACGACATATACCATTAAATATATATGAGCATGTCCAGTTGTATTTAATAATTGATTTTGTATTGGCTTATAGGCGAAGCTAATGTCGATGATACGTATCATATAAGACCAGGAAATCGTTATATTTAGGTGCGGCTTTTTCCTTTGATCAGGTTTCGTCGTCCTGAAAGTTAATAATGAAAGGTGGCTTATTCTTATGATAGTTATAAAGTTATTTTTTTATTAAAGATTGCTTGCAATTAAACATTTTTCTAAATGTCGGTTTCCTAATGATTATAGATAAGGGGCGTAATAGTTGGCGTGACGTTCTCAATAATTATTTAATTTATTTCTTCGAAAATTCTTTGTGTGGCATCAGCAGCTGAAGCTTTGCTGTATATTTCATATACCTCGGTTAGAATCTGACGCATCGAAGCAAGGCAATAAAGAAATTTTAATAATGGTATCGATTGACTATAAAAATATTAAATGTGCACGTCCTATACATGTTGTAATACAAGGGCCGTAATATATTGGAGCTTAAGGTGATTTATGGAGCGATGGAGGGAGCCTCATATCTACATTCACTCCGTAAAAAAAACGTGCCGCGAAACTGAATTTAGGAATTTATAAATGTTCAAAAATAGATCGACGCGATTAAAGTGGCTGGCGATAATTAAATATGCGAAACTGGCGAAATAAAGAAGAATAAACGCTGTCAGCTCGTACAGTGTTACAAAAATATTTCGACGGAAAGCTCAGCCGTGAAAGCAACATATCAATGGTGGTGTATTTTTTGAAGTCTGTTTATTTTTAATTCCGCCTACGGACTTTATCGCCGCAATCGCTTTTTTGTAAACAAAGTTAGCATATCATTTCGAGCGAAAGCTCCGCTTCGCGAATCCAATTAATTAATTTACGGTCGCGCAATATATATATATATATATATAGTGATCAAAATTAAATTTCGTAATATGTTATGGGGAGTAAACAACGATAACCGATAATATTTGATTGCGCAACAAATAGCAACTACTAATTACATTTGCGGTCGTTCCAGACCGTGCGCGTCAAAATATGAAGTCATAATACGTTCAGAATTTACATTGGTCCTGTTTGCGCGGCGTCGGTTGTTTTTGTGTCCGCAAATCTACATTACGTTTTAATGAAATTTCTGAAGCACGCGGACGCTTTAAATTACTACTTATGCACATTCAGGTCAGGGGGGTAACGTGATCTATAGATCGCCGGCCGTTGTGTTTCGGTGCCGGAGTACATCATATCGACAGCGACAGGTATCGTGAATTAGCGTCGTCATTCAACGTTCATTACCTATTCCACATTAAGTAACTTAATACGTATTGCGGGGCTGTCACGCTGCAATGTACGTTATGGACAGTTGAGTGTTAATTCAAATCGATTCGAACAACATTTCGGATCTGGTGAAGTGCCAATGGAGGACGTGTTGACTAACCACAAGTGCTTCAACCACTCGGTTAAGTCGTATGGATAATTTTACAAGGGGAGCATTTATTGGAATTGTCCTTTAGAGATCAGCCTTTTGATATTCTTGTGTTTTAATCCATAGAAGTTCCTTTAAGTTAGTTTGCAAGGATCTACATGCCTCGCTTTAAAAATCACTCGCTTGTCTTTCGTGCTTTTCTTCATCGTCGCTCATCCAGTCTTCCAATATTTCAATTCATCTCCATATACGTCGCCCCCTTACCCTCACCTCACCATTCTTCAACCTTATTGGAATGATCATTGTGTTATAAAGTAATTGTGTTGGGAATACATCGCCCCAAATGGCTTTGTTTATCCCATAATGAAGTTTATTGATTTTCATTCGAAAACTAAATATAAACTAAAATGTAAACATCAAACAAAACAAACGCTAATTCTTCTAAAATTAAAAAAATAATAAACAAAAAAAAAGGTTTCGGACCACTTAACCAGCAGTATCTAGGTGAGATTGCCCATGACCTCAACTAACTTAATTTAATTTTTTTGCTAGAAACTTTACCACTCCAGTCACAAACTCATGAACATCCTTCGCGAAACCAATTTTCACATCGTATACATTTGGACCCAGTCATCTTGTTTTGATGTATTTCTATAATTTTCTCCGCATCCAAAGCTTTCAGCATTAATATGAGAACTGTCATTTGATTCTTGTGCTTGGAAATCTGACACGTCGTCTTCTAATGAGGCTGAAAAATTAACAGCTATTTTGGTCTTAGATGTCTTCGCAGGTTGTTTCCTCTGTTGTTGTTCTGGTTTGGTCTTGGTCTTTACTTTCCACGTCTGCATTTCTTCGCTTTTCTATATTTTCATTTGATGTTAAGACGACGGCAACTTGTCTTCATCTCTTTCTCGCTTGGTTAACCAAATCTGATATACTAGGCACTTGATTTATTTTATTTAGCGTAGTTCCTGGCTTTTATTTTTTGGGGTGTGTTCTCATTAGTAATTTGTGATCAACTCGGAATGTTGAAATTTAGCCCTGGGTCAATCTCCATTTCAATTTGTGTATGTACTTCTTCTATTGACGTGTTTTGATTTTTGGGTATTTTTTTTTGATTTTGTTCATTGTGAGTGTTATCGCTCAAGAAGGCATAATCTGGAATTGCGTCTGGATTAAAAGGGGAAATTCCCGTAGCTCTAAATGCTGAAACTCCATTTTCTAGTATTTCAGTAGCAGATCTACATCAGCACTCTGACAAGTTTCCAAATTGCAATCTTGTTATCCTTCTGGTTGGATTTGCTCTAACTAAGTGTTACACACTATTAAAATTGGATTTTAGACTTTTAAAAAATGATCTGTCTAACGGCTGGAGAAATTATGTTGTGACTAGGCAGGCATAATACATATCATACTCCTCAGTAAATTCTAACATTTCAACCGAATTGCGGTGTTGAATAACCATCTAAGATTACACTTACATTTCCAGTGGGTTTTCGGGGTAAAAAGTGTGTCCTTAACAACTTAAAAAACAAATTGGTGTTAATGTAGCCAGATTTCTCGTTCATGTAAACCGCAGAACCCGGATACATTCCGTCCTCAAACTTTCTTGTTTTACCCTTAAACATGTATACTGGTGGTATGAAACAACAACAAATTATAGTCTCGCCTCTTTGACATGACGCCACCGCTGCTACATTTTTTGAGGCATTTTCTGCGACAACATATCCAGTTTTGTTATTCCACTGCAGACCATTCATCCATATTAAAGATTCGTCCCGGTTGGTTCATTAAATCATTTTCAGTAAGTGTTTTTTTCAAGAAGTTGAAAATAAGAAGCTACTTCAGCTTCCTTGACAACGGGTCAAAGATCTGCACGTCGTTTAAGGACCATGTGTAACCAGTCGTAACCAGCTAATCTCTTCTCTTTGTTAAAACGATTTTTAATGTTCAATTGTCCAGCCAAATTAAAGGCAATAGACCTGACAGACTCACGAGTCGGGGCAAAATCTTTGCTTTGAAGTTTTTTTATATGTAATGACAGTTTTTTTTTCAATTTCTTCACCCAAACACGAAGAAGGCCCTAAACCATTCATTTCAAAATCATTGTATTTCATACGTCGTCTTAGCGTAGGACGTGGGATGTTAAAATTTCTTGCAGCTTGATTCACTCCCATACTCCCACGTTGTACTGCTTCTGAAGCTTGTATGAGCTGCTCCGTTGTCCATGCTCCTCTTTGGAATGCTGAATTGCTTTCATATTCGGTTATTTAGCTGGGGAAATAATCATGAGACAATTAATGTTGTCGTAATATTGGACCATCTATCCCATATAAAATCGAGCCGTCTCACCCAAAAGTACAGCACAAATGGCCCACTTTTTTCCGCAAATGAAGTATACAACAAACGAAGCCAAACATTTAACATAACCTCAGAAACATCGTTGATCAGTTATGCATTAGTAGCAGGCATAAAACATCGAATTTCATGCAAATGATGAAACGTTAACTTAATGCTACAAATTTCAATGACCTTGCAATGTTCAAATAGTTTATAACTCACCTATTCAGTATTTTAACGGCACTATCGACTCTTTTTAAGATGTAACGACTTACTGGCGTTGACAGGTGTAGCAATATGCGGGAAATTTAAAAAATAGCCAAGATATTCAGTTAGGTCATCCCACCCGGTGGGCCATCTCTCCCAGAATTACCCTACATTAAATTAGTTGAAATTACCTCTGATTTCTACATAGAAATTGCTGAAAAAGTTCAAAAATAATTACTGAAAAATAACATTCAATAAATCATGTTCGTTCAAAAATACATGTTTTACATTATTTTTAAAATTATTAACTCCCCATTGCCATTGTAATCCAATTGGCACATTAGTACCTGGTTATCCTGATATGTTTTTTTTTAAATATGTTGTTATCTGATAACCAGATAATGTTATGTTAACAAGATTAGATTTATGGATCCTGAATCCTTTCATAAATATCCATCGTACCAGATTTATTAACCGTTTAAATTTCGTGGAACTAGGTTTCAAGTTGTGTGTGATCAAAATTTTCTATCACCGATAAACTGCAAACTATGACAAAGTACAATTAAGATATTTGAAATGCCGCTTACCTGCTATTAAGCTGCGATAGAAGTCCAGATGGAATTTGTTTCATGTGATTCATAGTGCAAAAACACGTTACTTTAATGAGGACTACGTTTCCAATTTAGATTACGTCATAGATTTAATGTTTCATCGTCAATTTGTTTCTTAAATTTCTTTCAAATTTCGGTCAGTAATACGTTTCGTAATTTTAAACTAATAATAATGTGAAATTTTATTCACTTTTATTCAGATTATGTTTTTGAAAATAATCTTTCAAATGGTGCCCATTATTTGCTTCGACCTGACGTGCTATTTCCAGAACATTTTCCATAACTTTTCTTAGAATTTCAGATCCCTCACTTCTTCTCGGATATTGGCCTTAACCTGTTGGATGGTTCTTGGCTTGGTGGCATATACCTTAACCTTTAGGTAGGCTCAAAGGAGTCGTTAAATCGAGCGAACGTGCTGGCCACCTAGGCCAGTTAGGCCAGAATAGCCATAGTTGGACGAGCTGTGTGAGTTGTGGCTCCATCTTGTTGGAACCACAATTCTGGATTGTTCGCTACATGTGGCCTTAATAAATTTTGCAATCATTGCCAATGATAATGCTGATGGTCCAATGATCCTTTCTGAAGTTATTCCACCCCATACTGTGCATCTAAGTGGGCATTTGATGTTCAACAATTATTCTTGGATGCCCCATATTTTGTTTATTCCCTGCAATTTTGTTTATCACCTCATTGAGGTGAGAATTTCGATATGATCTTTGTGTTTGAATAACCGAATGCTCGTTTTCCAAATAAAATTGAACAACTTTGGTTTTTTGTTCTATGCTGTGATGCTATGATGTCTTTCCATCATAAATTTCCTAAGTTTTTCAAAAATCAAAAATAAACTTTATTTATTATTTATTAATCATCACTCAACAAAATTACTTAAATAATGCTAAACTATACACGTTTAATCAAATTAAAAACACAACCGAACGTGACATAGATAAGCCAATTAAAAATTATATCAAAATACAAATTTACGACGAAGCTAATATCGCAATAATAACAAAAAAATGAGGAAAATAAATATAGAAATAAAATAATATATGATAAATAATAGACTAAATAATATAATTACGCAATTCGGGTAGTAACAATAAAAAATAATCAAAAACTGCCAAGTTGAAGATATAAATAAACAACTGAAACATTCCTTCACAATAGGCGAACGAAATTGATATCTAGTCCAGTTGTATTTCATTCCTTATTTCTTTTATTTTTCCCTAATCGTATACTTAATTTTGTGTAACAATATGTCTCTGTAAACACTGTTCATTCCAGTCATTAAATTTTTATGTTGTTCCTGCAGCATTT
Organism: Geotrupes spiniger; assembly: GCA_959613385.1. Classification (NCBI taxonomy): domain Eukaryota; kingdom Metazoa; phylum Arthropoda; class Insecta; order Coleoptera; family Geotrupidae; genus Geotrupes; species Geotrupes spiniger. Next base: position 15,240,622 of record OY390737.1, read on the forward strand.
ACATTCATATCTATTTTAAATGGCATTCCACGCAGTGACCTGTAATCTATCATTAACGTACAATAAAAATTAAAAGTTTCGACGTGCAATCGCACGGAGCAGAAATGCAATTTAACTAAAACTAACATCGCATTATCGGGGCATAATTTAGGACATGTTGACGTTTTGTAGTAAGAACTTGTTAACAGTAAAATTACACGTTACGTAATGGCTATACATTAACTTTGACAAACGTTTAATTTCAGATAGATGGTTTATTTTACTACGCTATTACATTACATGTTCATAGGAAATTACTGTTGTACACAAATGGAAATATACCCATCCGACGATTAATTGAACCGATCGAGTTCAAAATTGATGATGGCTTTAATGCAAATATGTTGGTGAGTTGATACTAGTTAAAACATTTTAACGTAAGAATTAATATTATGTATCCAGGCATGTATAAGTTATAAGAAGAGCGGCAATAATGGAAAGTGATCGGAGGGCGATTGCAAGATATTTTTTTTAGTAAAATAGAAATCTAATATATGAATAACTCTAATTCTAAATAAATAAATGTTGAATAACATTCAACATTCAACATGAATTGCCAGATATTGGCAATATTCATTTGCAATCGAATCACGAAAAATAACAACTAATTGAAAAACACAACTGGGCGATTAAATTTAAACCTGATAAAGTGCGGATCAGTTGAGATTTTAAATAGTACCAAAAGTCCTTAAAAGTTACTTTGAAAATGAACCAAAGCGAAATAACTAACTTGGTTTCTGTTGATGTAGCGCCGCTCGCTTGACACAAAGAGCCAAATCATCTGCAACTGAACGATGCTGTGAAAGAGAATATGTGTGTCAAAACTGATAAACTCGCTGAAGGCGTAAATATTGTACGTCGTTGTAAGTCAAAAGTGTAGCGTTTTTACGTTCATCCGTGACAGGTGTAAATTATACGTCAAAAAATGAAAAATCACCAAGAATGCCAAAGTATATAATTATTGCAAATTCAAATCTTGTCTAAGGTGTCGAAACAGTAGTGAAAATCAAAATCGTCTAAATGAAAAAATACCACAACTTGAACAATTGCCGTCGTCAACATTGCAAAATATATCATAAAATGTCAAAACTGAAAGTGCAAATGTCATAAACGTGAAAAATTCAAACTTAAAAAAATTGTCAAAATACCTAACTTGTATAAAAAGTTAAGCTGTAATCTTTGGGATGGTTATTGACAGAAGGCTAAACTTATCTATAATGCAAAAAATAAAAATTGTTTAAAAAAAATGTAAAGGGAAGCCCAAAAATGTCAAAAACATTTCCAAACAATGTTAAGACTCGAAATAATCAAAATTCAAGACTGTCACAATTGGGATTGTCCGAGAAGCAAATAATCACAAAAAATATAATAGGTAAATTGCAAATATTAAAAATATGAAAACTTCTTAGTTTAAAGTAATTCCCGCAGTGACATTTTAATTTTTGTATGATAATAATTTTAAATAAACTGAAGCATAAGGCAGGTGGTTATTAATAAAGTTAATCAAGCCATTTGTTGAAAGGAGTATGCAACCATCCATCCAGTAAATTCAGTAATGTTACAAAAACCGACGCCTCATTGTATTATTTGGTTAAATAATAAAAATAGAGAATGTATCGAGACTGCATCTCTGTTTGTTGAGAGACCTACACCTTGTGCTTAACTCATCGTTTATCATTCGACGCTTACCCATTGGGTCACCCTGATCCATCTGGAGAATGGCCTTGTATTTGCAAAGTATACATTTAACTTCGTCATTAAATTTTATTGTTTTACTTACGCTAAAGTGTATGCGTATATGTTTGGGAATAATTATGTAATCCGGTTATTTCCAAACTCGCCGAAGTAACTTCTAGGCCATATGTGAATTTGTTTTAATTTTAAAAATTTGCTTTGTTAACAAATGTCGATATTCACGGTTAGTATTACCTAGGACCGTCACTTGTAAATTTGATTTAAGCGAGTTTAATTGAATTATTTAAAGTGCAATTATTTTAGTTTTGATCAATGTTGTATTTAGATTAGGACATGAGTCTTACGCTGATGGCTTAAATCCCTTAAATAGTATCAAACAAATCACGTTTGATCGTCAACATGTTTTTAATATTGTCTTCAAAGATAATCTTCTGTCAAAAGTGTTTTTATGAAGGCGCTGTCATATTTGTCTTGAACTCTTCTCGTTTGTCCTCGCTTCCTTATCGGCGTGTCCATTAAAGTCAATTTGTGTTTTTATTCCAAACAGTGTTATTTACTATCCTCACTGTTTTTTGACTTATGTCGTCAGGTGTATTTTTTTAATGTAATTCTACTTTGTAAAATGTTCCATTTTAATTAGCTGCTTCTGTGAAATGTCGTAAAAACACATTTTATAATTCGTTTAGTAGACTATTGAATGTCATGAATGGATAGGGGTTTTTTGGGGTTTTCATAAGTTACAATTTTATGAACGGAAATGTAACACGTAGGTCATTTAGATAAAATTGCAATTTTGTTAATTCCATTGTCTTTCAAGGCCATTTGGGTTGCAACTATCCACTCTAGTCCAGCCCAATTCACCTTCAATTTGAATTCCGTTCGGTTGTGCCAATTTTTAATTGTTAATTAAATATATAATATAATATATATAATATATAACCAGTTGTTTTTATTTATTGTTTCGAAATGTTCAGTCTTTCGATGTTTTGAACTGGGTTGGTTGCACATGTGTTCCAAAGCAATTACAAAAAAAACAGTTAAAACTCATTGAATTAAATTGTTTCATTTTACGTCGAAAATATTTAAATTTTTAATTTTGAAATTATAATTTTGCAATCCAATTAGGTCATGGAGGCACTTCCTACTTATCTAAATTCTCGAGGCGAACTTCATAATTATCAGTCAGGGATTAGTTTATACCTACATATCACTTTCTCTCTCTATTTTGTCGCTAAATTAGCAACGTATATTAAATATGTAAATATTTTGTCTTTGAGCTACATATACCTAATTCAATTCGCCATAAGGAATTGATAAGGGATTAGTGTGTATCCAATTTATTTGACATTTGGTATTAGATTTACATTTTATATATTATTTGCAATTATCCACAAAGCGTTTAATTGTAAATTAAGTAACTGTGCACTTCTTATAATGTAAAAATAATCGTATTAAACCATTTAATACCACCCAACATGAAAAACAACATTAACGGCACCGACGTGTGCGACTCGATTCGAAATTTACGGTCCGCGCTCCAATATGAAATGTGCGATAAAACTAATGTTCTTATAAGATATATGTTGGGAAACTTATGTGAATTTCAAACAAATTATGGAGCATAACGTAAGGTAATATGTTTCACACTATCGGTTTTCCTGTTCTAGAATTTCTGGCACCACTCCAGAACGTCCGCCCCGAAATACACAATTGTTCACATATCTAAATCATTGTGCATTTTCTTAAACGGAGCGTGCAGTTTTAGTCCATTTCTTCCACGTGCTCGCACGAACGGTTTTTGCGACACGGAAAACATGCATGCACGTTCAGTTCGTCGTTTTTTTACTCAAATTAATCGATCAGAGTTGCGATAGTCGACTTTATTTCTGGCTGGTCGGTAACTTTTTGTACGAGAATTCGGCGTTTTTAATGAAAATCATTAAAAATGAAACATTGTTTAAGAGTATCGTTTTATTTTAATGGATGAAAAGAAAAGACAAAAGCGAATCAACTGTAGCCTTGTATGCAAATGAAGTATATTGTGTAGTGTTAGATGGCGATGAACTGAAAAATTCATTAATTAGTAATTCTATTTGAGATCCTAGTTGAACATCTCGTGCACTTTCCATTAAAATTTAATCGCACGTACGTTGCTGTGCATATCCCGCATTTTAAATTTGTTGTAAATGTAAAAAAAGAAAACGAAAACAAAATTACTGCGAATAAGAGAAATAAAATAAAATAAATCTATTAAAAAGTTATTGATAATAAAAATTAGGTTAGGTTGACAAACGAATGTAACAATATACAGAGTAACTTTTTGTACGTCTTAACTTCCACGTTCCGTTGTATTAATCATATTTTACCGTCAGCTTTCATAAAACATAATATTAAAACTAACAACGTGCCATTTATTATGAATATGGTCGGTCCATTTAGGGGATACAATGTAAACTACGCGAACTGTATAAAAAGTTTTATGCAATCTATTAGAGGGAAAAATTTAATTAATTGTTAAACTTTAGCGCTCAAAGTGCAATTTTTAAAATATATTCAACTTTTTATTACTCTCCCCGTGACTTTGTAGAACGAAGAGATTATTAAACTCGGAACGTCGACAAAGTACTTGTAAAAAGTTCCTGCTCTGTGCTAATTTATAAACCCGCGCTGACGCAAAAAAATTGATTGCATTCTTTGATATTCCGTACGGTTGAGCTACGCTCGCATCCGCTCGTCTTTAATAGGATTTGATGAAGCATATTTCGCATCATCAATCAGTAATATGTGGGGAAATATTGCTACGTGTCAGTTCCTGTTTCGTGTGGAAATAGAAATAGTAAAAATATAATCCGGTGTTATTAAGAAAGGTTTCGTAATATTTTATTGTAGATAGTCGTCGGGCCCCCGATCGCATAGTTTTATAAATTTAATAATTTGGTGGTATTTGTCATACTTACTTATTTAGCATAACATAATCATCGTTGTCTGTTCGTTCCCCTTCACATGATAACGCTCTACAAACTATTTGAATAAAACAAATTATTATAATTTAATTAATATCAAAATATCAAAAAGTATATATTTTCGGAAAATGGATCCCAATAACAGTATTAAGAGAATTGAAAAAATAAAATATGTTCGAGGATAATAATGAAATATATGAAAATCGTACATTATGGACGAAACAAGGATCCAACATACCAATCGAATAATAATGAAACCTTCACAATACTTTATTCCAACGACACTGAAAAATAATAATCGGGTTAATAGAGGGCGGAAAAATTATGAAAACATTCTTGATGCCAACTACAAGTAAGACTACCTTCCCACTTACGTATAAAGAGCATAACAAGAAAAGAAACCGTTTAATAAAGTGACATTGTGATTCGAATTTAATTAAAAAAAAACATAATTAAAATAATAATAAAATTTGATAAATTTGTGCTGTCGGATCTAAATTAAGGGGCACTCCGCACTAAAATTAAAAAAAATTACGTCGATTAAAAATTATATAAATATACATAAATAATAACTGAAGACAGAAGCCAAATTATCGTCGACAGAATTATAACTCTTATGAGACAAAACGTTCAGCAGTGAATTTGTATTCAAGATAATCAGAATTTAAAAAAATCACAAGATTCATACGATAGAAAATACTTTCTCGTTGTACAGAGGGGGCTCCTACAATATAAGATATTACTGAAACAACTTTGTCCGTTAATTCAGACGTGGGCGTTACTCTCGATCCTATCATCCTTATTCCAAAATGCTTGCTCCAGTCGATCCTTTTTCTTTGCCGCTTATGCGCTTTTCTTTCGTTGTCGTTTTTAAATAGCTTCTCTTCGAGTTTCGATCCCACTACTCAACATTTCATTTTCATGATGCTCACTGTCTGCGATTTTCGATATTGAAAATCAATGGACAATAAGTTGCTCTTATATGAAATAAATTTAATCCTGGGATTTTGTAATTATATTTTAAATTAAATGCCATTTCTCTATGCCATGACTTTATCGACACAACCTCGTACCAAGATTCACTGTCGTTGTTTGTCTTGAATGATATAATTTATTGTTAAATAAATTATAAATATATGGCCGTTACTTTGACTCAGACCATATTATTAATAATGTCAATGTTTGTGTCAATTATTAGGACGTTCAAGTGCAATTTAAATTGAAATTGGGGAAACGAGGAAGTAATTCTATTTGGATTTTATACTTGCATACTTTGGGTTCCCCATTTCCCAATCCAGTGATTTCTGCCCTTGGCTTTGATCAACTCTGGGCGGCATCATCGGTTATAAAAGAGGCTTGAGATCCTGGATCAATGAGCGCTCTCAGATAATACAAAACTCCAACGTTTGATCGTACTTGCACCAGTGCTGTTGCTAGCTGTAGTGTTTCTTCTTGTTTCCCAGCATGGTTTGAAATTACAAGTGGTTATTTTTCACTTGCTGTTGCCGCATTAGCGACTGCTCGTGTCTGCTTGGAGGGTTTTCTTTGTTCATCGTGTAACAGTGTATGATGTGGACTTCTGCATATGCGACATCACTATATGTTCTTGCACCACCTTTCATTTAATTTGTAGTTCAAGCAATTGAAGCAGAGTCTTTTGCTCTTTACAAATAGATTCCTTTCTGGCGTTGCTAGTTTCAATTTAGGGCATGAGTAGATATTGTGATTTTGCCTGCAGTATTTACATTCTACCGTGCATCTTGAACTGTCGGTGCTAGAATAATTATTTGATGATTGCCATGTCGAGGTATTCGCTGAATGGTTCTTTGAATTAGTTTTTCGTTTTGCTTCGGTTATAGCTTCCAGCGACTGGAATCTTCTTTGAAGAAAACCCATATTGTTTTGAAATCTTGCGTTTCGTGAGGGTCTTTTATGGATTGTTCGTAAAGTTTATTGGTGTCCGCGTCCCATTTTCTGGCAATAATCCTACTCACCAAAAGACCCCATGGACTTGTTTGAATATCAAGATTATTGATGGCTTCCAAACATTCAGAAGTAACATCATGTAATTTGTCACTGGACTCATATTGAATGCTCGGTAGGTCCAGGATTTTGTGGATCAGCGTCGATAGCAGAAGTAGATTATTCTGATACCATTTTTGAAGCAGGTTCCATGCTCCTTCGTAGTTGGCCTCGCTTATCTGGAGATGTTGAATTAACTTACTTGCCTGAGGAATTTTCATGAATCACCTTTTGAAGCTTGGCCAGTTTTCATATTCGCCACCGAAGAATGGAATTTGCATTTTTGGGAGAGTTATGTGTGGCTTGGAAGTTTCATTTCTTTATAGATTTGCTCGGCATTTATGTATTCGTTCTCCGGGAAGTATCTTTCTTGCGAAAGTGTGTCGTTCACCCTTATCTCTTCGTCCAAGTCTTGAATTCCATCCCATTGTTTATTTATTTTCTTCAGTAAGGTTTCGTAGCGGGTCTTGGTTTGTTTTGAGATAATTCTTGATGAATTTGATCAACGATATATTGAAGTTGCTGTAGCCTGATATCTTGTTTTTTTAATCTTAGCAATTCCAATGATTTCAGGATTTCGTCTAGTTTTGGCTTCTTGGTACCTCTTGATGATCTGTTCGAGGTAGTTTGATGGGAAATATGTGTGGACAGCAGCATCCTGGCATGGTTGGCTTGCCCTTCCTCCCACAAGTCCTCTAGTATTTGCTGATTTTTTCTTGATTCTGTTTCATGTTTCGCATGAGCTTTTGGATCTGTTGTCCTACATCTTCTTGTAGAAGTGCGAGTTTATTCATCTCCTCCATGTTGCTTGATAATAACGGTGTTTTAAAACTTAAAACGATCCGGCTCGAAGGACCAATGTACCGGGCCTACTTGGAGTAGCTTGGTGACGCTTTTTGTTCTGTCGAGAACACTACTGAAGAGCAGCCTCACTCTTCACTGGGGTAAGGTGGCTTGGCCGCAGTGTTCGATAACGACGTTGAATGAATAACTCACATTAATTATTGCATCTATTTTATAAAATGTTTAATGCTTTAAACACACTATAACTTAATCCTAACATTGTACTTTCTATTTATACTATTATTACTATTATTGTACCTTTACATTGGCTTTCTATTTATTGGGAAGCCGATGCGGCGATTGACGGGGTGACAGGAATATAACGCGCGATGTGAAATAAGTCATCATAATTCGTATTGTGTATGTTTACGTGTGCCAAGCCATAAAAATTACAACCACCGTATAAATATGGTGGTGTGTATGAAATATACTTGCTTCCTAAGGTGAGTACTTCTATCAACAACTATCAAACTTTTGCATTACTCACACGAACACAAGTAATGCCATATATTCATTCATTTATTCATTTCAGCGCTCCAGGCCAAGTAGGCCCATGGCTTCTTCTACCGTTCTTTTTCATTTTTTCCTCTCTTGCGTTTTCGCTCTCCATCCTGTAATTTTGCATACTTCCAAGTCTTTAATTACTTCGCCCTTCCATTTCGATTTCGGTCTTCCTCTTCTTCTTCTTCCCCCCAGATTGCTCTCGATTAATTTTTGGTGTTCTATTACTTTCCATTCTCAGCCATCTTAATCTTTGTCCCTTTACAATTGCCACTATGTTTGGATCTTGGTATAGTTCATATAATTCTTTGTTTGTTCTTCTTTCCCATCCTTCCTGGCTTTTCTTTCCTCCATATATTTTTTGTTCTAATATTCCTAGTGTCCAGACCTCGCTGCCGAATAATGCCATATATATTAAATTTAATCCGTTAAGCTACATATGATTCAAGCAGTTTTTGTGTATACAAAATTCCTTAACTTATAATATGTCGATAGCTTTTCATCGAATTTGCGGAAATGTGTCCGAAAAAAAATAATTCTTTCAGACAAAACAAATTTGCGTTATAAATTAAATCAAATTAAATTTTTGATACAATCTAAGTAAATGCCCAATACGCTAAGTGATTGTTTACGGGCCGGTTAGGTTGGTCGATCAAGGGAGCTAGAGCAAGACGGACGTGATGGTTCGCTACACAGGCGCAATGGAAAAATAATGAGAAAAAGTTAAATTAAGTAATAAATAAATAGTGGGAAAATATACCAACCCAACCCAACCCAAGTCATCGAAATAGTTAAATTTCATAATTTTAAGATTTGAAATTATCTTGTATTTTAGATTAAATTATCTAATTTTGAAGTTGTTTGCGTTTTTAATATTTTGACGCCTTAATCCACGAAAGCGAGGGGGGGAAATGCAGAACTTTTTGGAGCTTGTACTTGAGACTGAGGTCCTCTTTGGCTATTCGGTTCACCGATCTGTTGCTGTTGCTCTTGAAATTCGCCTGACGCGCTCTCGGATGAGTTCTCGGTTCTTAGCGGTTTTGACGGTGCGCTCTCTGCCACTTTCTGGACGGCGGCTATCGTGACCAATCTCCTGGTCCCGCTTGATAGTTCTGGATACAGTCGCTGGGTCGATGCCGAGTCAACATGCAATCTCACAGTTGCGCATTTCGAGCTCATGTAAAGCTGACTTGACATCTAAAAAAATACTAAGCCGATATAAAGTAAAATTAAAAAATGTATACTAGTAGATTAAAGTACGGGCAATCCAACTAAAAAAAACATGCATTAACCTTGTAATTTATAAACGAACTATGGTGCTCGTTATCACGACTCACATAGAATCTCATATAGCTAATTTTCTTACCATCACCACTGTCGTTAAGCAATCTAATTTAAAATAAAACCTGGTCGTTCTCACGTCTTGTGCAGGATAACTAATGATTCGACTTGTACAAATATCTTAACATTACATTACATTACATGGGCTCCTAGAATTTTTGTTAGTAATATCTGCCTTAATGACGGCTTTGTTCTAAATTACCTGTTCAAAATTATTATCGAATTAAATAAGAACTAACCCTGGCATAAAATGAACGAACCATTAACTACAATTTAATTTCGTAACACGTTATTAAATTCCCCATTAAAATCTCTAAGTGGCCATCTGTTCTTATTATAATAAATCAACAAGATTAGTGACCCGCGACTGTAGATATGCACTCTATCAACGGCACACAGTAATGAATAAATTAACTCGGAACATGCTAATGGAAGTGACAAATAGTGCGGTGTATTTCGTACTGACCAAGTACACAGCAACCAGCTTGCGTGGAATATCATCTGTACAGGATAAAGTAATTAAATTTCACATTATCGACTGCCACGGTCCGCCAAAGCGTAACACAACTAAAACGACGCTCGAGTAAAAATGTTACGAAAACATCAACACGTTTAGTCGCCCGGTGGCGCTACAATTTGCACCCGCTGACAAATGGGCGACGCGATTCTGGTCGCAAATTAAAAGGTAAACGAACTGCTTTTTCACTTCGAACCCAATGGTTTTCATGCACGCAGCTGAAATTTAAAAAAATGCGCTTTTAACGAATTAAAACCGCTCGGCCCTTTATAATTTAAACAAGTTCCACGAAGCTCACGGTTTACACGAGTTATTAATTTGTTTAATTATATTTATTTAGTTTTTATTTCAGATTTGCGGCGCGCACACAAATTACTACAGGATTTAATAATGCACATATTCATTAATTAAAATTAGGTTGTGATAAAGCATATGATGTAATTTGATAATTCGCGTTTTAATATCCATAATATATTAGCCCATTAGTTTTGTATGTTAAACGGAATTAAATATTTCGTGAATGATTGGTGTAAAATCTATTCGAGAGGTAATAATCGCACAGGCAATGTAAATGAAGGATTTTGTCAAAAACCAGGATTGGATGTGCATCTAGATGTATATTTAAATTAAAATTGCGCCAAAAACGTTTAAGTCTTCGTTGTCAGAATCTTCAATTATACAACGCGATGCTTCCATAAATGTGTTTTGCAAGACATCAATCTTGAAATATTCAAAATTATTCGAAGCTTCAGTAATACAATTAGCAACTAAATTAATTACCTTGTCGATTACAGAGCTTGCACAGTATATAATAATTAATAATTCATTCCCGTTACCATTCGTCTTGAACAATGCATTTCCTGTTTGAATTTGTTTTAATTGTCACCTATCGTTTATACGAGGGGAGATCAGTATTTACGGTCCCTAACATAGAGGGAACATTTTTGTACGTAATCTCCCTAAACGTCGATGCAGTTGGTTCAACAATGCTCCAAACCTTTGATTCCTTTGGAAAAAAAATCTTTCGGTTGCTAGCCGTCATATCTGCCCCCCATCCATTAATTTTGGAAATAAAAAGAAATCACTAGGGGCCAGGTCTGGTGAATATGCGGGATGTTCAGACAATTTAAAGAGAGAGAGAGTGAGAACCTCGGCGCTGCCACTCCATACTCTGTTGCTTCGACTCAGGATCGAAGTGGTGAACCCATGTTTCATCAACAGTGACGAATCGAGAAAGTAATTCATCCGGATCTGCTTTAAACTTTGCCAAACTGGCTTCAGAATGTAATACTCTAGAACGTTTCTGATCAGGTGTCAACATTCGTGACCCAACGTGCAGACAACTTTTTTAGTCCTAAAATATTTGTTAACACATTTTCTATACTACCATAAGAAAAATTCGTAATTTCAGCTATCCAGCGAATGGTGGGTCTCGGTTCTCGGTTCTCGAGACATATATTTCACCACTTTGTAAGAAACAGCATCCTCACCTAACACACCTACCATGTCTTCATGAATTTCTTTGGGCGACAACCCTTTCTCTTGCAAGTATTTTATAACTGCACGAACTTCTTATTTTTTCATTTTTAGAATTTCTCTAAACTTGTCTACTTACATTCTAAATTATTTGAACAGGACAGGGACGCTAAATAACGATTTCCCATGGTATGTCATCTACATCGTATAGATCGCCGCTTCTAAATTCGAAACTTGCAATAAATCAAATTACCGTCCATTAAATCAAATTTCTTTGATAATAGATGTCGTTAAAATTTAATAGACTTTCCATCTCCCTGGACTATTCTGAGTGCTCGGTGAGCAGTGGACATTTAATTAAAAATTAAGTTCGTTTATATTTTCAAGACGAGAAACTAAAAAGTCTCGATTACTCTGTCACTGAAAAGGTTTTTATTTAATAAATTGAAATTTTAAGTTAATTATTGCGTCCGATGCAGTATTGATGGCACTTTGATGTTGATTATTTAAGTGCATGGATACATGACGTGATGCTGGTTACGTCGGGGCATTTTTAAATGTCACTTACTAGTTTAAATTTACGTTATCACCTACATACTATATATATAGATCGTGTTTGTTTCGTAAATTCTAAATTGAACCGTTTCTAAATTATAAACTTTGTATCCGATTAATACGTGTGGATGAATGTGATGAGAAATAAAGAAGAAAACATCCCTGAAATCGAGACCTGAAATTAATCGGCAGTATAATTTCTTATGTGTTTGTTGGATGATATATGTGACGGCGAATATGATATAATTTTTTAATTTAACCTATAATGTTAGCGCCCGTACGTGAGGGCGAAAATTAGAAATAAACTATTTCATTTGAGTATCTTTGACAGTATGTGAAGGCGAAAATAGAAATAAACCATTAATTGTCGTAGTACCCATGTGTGAAGTTGTATTAAATAATAAAATTAAGCTGCCTTGTCTTTAAGTTTTGGTTTGTTTGTGATTATAAAACACAACCCAACCCAACGCAACCCAGCCGACCGTAATATTCATTTTAAATCAAATTATAAAGAAATATATACGAAAACATAAATACTGCAATATTAATTGACGAAGAATAGAATAAGATGTATAAAAACAAACCGACCTGGTCCCAATTTTGAGCTTCCAGTCAGGTGTTTTGCTCCTTCGACCAGTACAGAACCTAAGCATTCGACACCAAACAAATAATTCCATTCATAAAAAGAATTAAGTAGATAATCTCACAGATCTACTGCTAGATGAACATTATAATTTGTAAGACACACAGGCGCAGAAAATATGAAAGAACCGGATATTTTAATAAATTAATAAAATTGCAAAGATATCAGCTGTTAAAAGATATTACAAGAAATTAAGCAACAAGAGGAAACTAATCGCACCAAAACAAGAAACATTTTATGATCTTCACAGAAATCTATATCTTTGATCATTAATGATTTTGCTTCCAGATCGAGAGGTAAGGAAAAAAGTTCCTGCGAGAGTGGCGACTAAAATTTATTCTTTTGACGATGATGTTAAAGTAATTTTTTTGAAACGAAAAGACCCATGTGGTGAGAACAAACGATGAACAATCGACATAGTTTGACATAACGAATGTTCTGAAACAGGGACACTGGATTTGAAAAAAGATATATTGGAACTGCAATTTGCGGATGATATGGTGGATGGTGATATTAGTACATTCAGAAGAAAACTTACAGCATAATATAGACAAAACAACTAAAAACCCAACTCAACTTAATCCAAAAAAGAACGAAGTTGATGATCACTGGACAAAACAACGAACGACACGATATTCGGAAGAATGTAGACAAACTAAACGAAGAACTAAAAACCCAACCTAATCCAACAAAAAAAAAAGATAACACAAGACAGAATAGAAGAAAAGAGTTTAGTTAAATAATTTAATAAACAAAAGAAATAAATGATAGAACAACATTCTTTGGGAAGAAAGAAGTACATAGGAGGACGTAATGGTAGCAGCTGTCAAAAAAATTAACTCATCACTATTATATTCAGTTACACTCTCGAAATAAAGACAAGAGCAAGATAAATAAAACAAAAATGCGATTTTTATGAAAAATATAAAACTGGAAGAGAAAACTGAAAATAAAACCAATACTAATACAAATTAACAGAATGCCATATGGGACTTACAAAAATGTTATAGGAAGCAAGAAGCCAAGGAATTAAGCAAAACGGAAGACTTAGAACAACATGACAGGACGGAATGAAAAAAGTGTACATGAGACGGATTCAATAAAATGCAGTCAAAAATTTTACACAAGCGAGGAAGGAATGCAAAATACTATAATAAACTCAGTTTAATTTTTTGTTCATCTGCCATAATTTCATTTCAATTCTCTACTCTTAGACTACCGTACGAGTCATTGTTCTGGGATTTAATTGCTAAACCTCTTCATTGAAAATCTTTATAGATTCATCTTTTAAGTCAATTGAAAACAATAATTTGATGGAATTTAATGATATCGGCTTTTTTCGTTTTGAAAATCAGATAAATGCAGCAATAATATGCAAAGAACTTTATAGTTACTGGCGCGTCGTAAATAGTCCAATGGAGGACCGGAACTTGCTAAAGTTTCTTGTTGACTGATTACATTCAAAAATGCAAACGGTCCAACATTCACTTGGAGAATAAAGCACACAAAAAGGGTTATTTGATAAACAAACGAAGCATGATTAAAAAAATATAATAGTGACGTTGGTGCAACAATTAAGTGATATATTTTTTGTGAAAGTATTTCCAAAAATAAAATTAAATGACAATTTTATATAAATCGTGTTTATCAATATCAGACTATTAATTTTATTGTGTAGCATGGTATAGGTCATTAAATTGTTGGCTAGGATTCGATTTCTCCTAACCCTAATTATTTTGTTTTAAGATAACAATGTCTAGTCTTTCTGTTTATGTTGTTTAACATTCGTTTTGCTATTTTCATCTTTTTTTGTAATTTGCCTTTAATTGTTTTTTGAATTAACATTGGTTGATTTTGCAACTTTGTATTTCTAGAGTTATTTTACTTGTTTTTGTTTGTATGTTTTTATACTTTCAGTGATGAAGAATTAATGCTAACTATATAGATGACGTGAAACCAAAGACTGAGTTTTTAAAATTTTTATATTTGAAACAGATGAAATCATCTTCATCGTTCATTCACTGTCATACTCATAGATATGCAATGACTTAATAATCCCTATTTTTCATCGCAGACATTGAAGTCATACGTTGCAGAATAGCACGAAGTTGATTTTATTGCTTCGTGATACTGAATAGCCAATCTGATTTTTTTTAGATTCATTTCTATAGATTTTATCGTATTTTAAAACACTTCTTCAGTTTTGTAGTCATGAGGGGTCGTACTGAATGATCATGGATCATAAAGGAACACACTCGATTTATTGTAAAGTATCATTTTAATATTACGCGATATTGATTAACCCTTGCCGAGTTCAAACTTAAGTGAATGTTAGATATTTCGGCTGAGGCTCGCGTCACTTGTGCCGTTTAAAAGAATCTGTGGGTTAATGTTCAAATTTGAGATCACGACCAGCGATGCTTTGTTACCTTCGTCGAATTTTGGGGGTATGTTTCTAATAGAATTTAATAAATAAATTCTGAAAATACCATCCACATGGCATTTGGTGAAATAGCAAAATTAACATTTAAACAGTTTACTAATATAATAAGATGTTGATGTATTCAAAGAAAAATCTATAGATCTAATAATTATTACATTAATACTGGGTTTTAATTCAAATTTGAGCCACAAGCACGATTTGCATACTTTAAACGTCTATCTTGAAATAAAATAATATATTCTAACTAAGTTTTTCGCCAGCCTGTAGACGACAAGTTCTGGGTCAATCAGTGTCAATGAATTAAAAAAAAATAGTGCGCATTGATAGAGTATAGCGTTGGTATCGAGACATGGAATGAACAAAATTAGTCGGTGTTTTGATGTCAATGAGAGTTACAACAGTAAAAGGTGAACATAGTTTGTTAAGATACAAAAAAAGGTTATGTAAGTTTGTGAATTGGGTTGGATGGGTTTACTTAATTTTTTCAGATTATGTCTTCAAATAAACTATATAAAGTAAACAACAACTGTACGTATTACTATTGACAAAGTGGTTGAAAATTAAAGAGTTGTTCGAATTGGACATATTCACCAACTCAAAAAGTTCGATATGCTTGTAACTTATGCTCAAGTAGAACTATGTCAAAGTAAAATGAATAACTAAACAAAAGCATATACAAATATAGCAAAAACCAACGAACAACATTAAGAAATTCATAGGAATTATTGGGTGGAAGGAACACGATGATATCAAATGGGTTAAAATTAAAGCAGTGAAGTAGAGAAACTTAATTAATTAATTGAAAAGGTGCGAGATATGTGGTAGAGGAAAGGACGAATGGAAATATTGGTGGGAGGAGTATGAAAGCGGGGGTGGAGCAAGGAGAAGAAATCGGGAGGAAAATAATGGAGGAAGGTATTGGGAAAAAGGTGGATTTATTGGAAAAACTAATGGAGAAGATCGAAAAGGGAAGGAAAAGGAGGATGAGGGCAACTAACTAACATTATGATTGGCACAGGTTATGAGGAAGTGGATAGAGAGATGGTTGGAGAGGAGTGAAGGAGGTAAAAGGCAGAATGACTTAGAAGGGAACCAGGAAAAAAATACACTTACATAGACAATGGGGGAAATGGAAAAGTAAATTCAAGGAATAAATATTTTGTTATGATTAAGTTCAAATATGACAATAAAGGTTTTTGACAAATATTGAAAATGTGGCGCAGATAAAAGTCTAAGGGACGGAGACTACAGGTAATTGATGATGAACGCAATGACAATGAAAGCTTAAATGAAGTAAATGACGAATGAGACGAAGAACGTACCAAAATATATTAGAACTTGTGGAATAGTATAGACTTGAAGATGTTGATCCACAAAGTGATTACATGCACTTTGTAAGTGCCAAACCAAATGGACTAAAGTTCACCCAGTGACATCACCCCTGACTGCACTTTGCGAGTAACCTGTGTTAGTATTATAGTTCATTAGGTTCATAACTCAGAAAAAAAAATATCTACACCTTAACAAGTTTTAAATCATCACAACCCAACATCGTTGGAAAAGATTTTTATTACGACATTAACGAAAATGTATGTTCTATTTAAGCTTTTACGTAATCTTTTGTTGCACCTAATTGTTTCTCAATTAAATTGGAAGTATTGGACGGCGTCCCAACCCAATAGGCATTTGTCGGGTCATACCAGTTGACTTTTCTGGTTGGAACGTTGTTTTCGATTTGTGGAAATTATGGAACTTAGCTCACCTCATGAATTTTTCTTCAACCCAATCTAACACCGTCGTACATTAATATTCATTAATGACAATAACGAAAATTTAGTAATTAGACGCCACGTGGATTCAAGTATTTTATGCCCTTTTCCTATTTGTTTCGTCGTTGACGTTTGTGGAGGTTGTCGAACTTCTTTGTCTTTGCCTTACCGACTCCTAAATTAGCCTAAACATCGCTGCCAGTAGATCTTCAAACGATTTCAAATTTTGACTTGAAATGTTCCGCAAATGAACTTGAAGTATCCGATCCATATTTTGACCAGTTTAAGTAGTCTACGTGAAACATTTGCTTTTCCAATGTGATATACTTATGAAACTTCATTTGCTCTGTCTTGCCAACTTTCAAATCAACCCGACCAAACATCTTGTTGATTTTAATTAATGACAATAATGTAAATCTATTCCAAATCATCTACACTTCTGTTTACTTGATTGGAGGTTTCTATTTAGATAGAATTGTTCTGCATTTTTTGCCTAAGATTTCTTCGTCATTTTGTATAAGTTGACGTTTTCGTTCGTTCCATTTTTTCAGTTTGTTAAACTTATGGAATTTCCTTGACTCAATAACCAACAACAACCAACATACTTTAGAGTAGATTTTCATTAACCACAATTCATTTGACTCTACTTACATTCAAGGGTTTTTACATTTTTCAATTTAATCGATGATTTCAAATAATTCGTGATAGGAGGCTACTTATTCCAATCCTTTAATAGGTTCGGAAATGCTGCTTTCCACAGTGATTACAACTTTGTAGTAAATATGTGAGTTAGATACGAAGGGGTTTCTCTAATAGAACCTTTAATCATTAGTGATGAAGTCGTAACCTGGAATTCTTTGAGATGTAGTTTCTGTTGACTTAAACACAATGTGTTATTTTGTATAAAGTATCTAGGACTATCTTCCCCCCTCAAATACCAACTTATAACCATTGTAAAAATGCAAGGACTCCAAATGAGATTTGAACCCTTGAATATTACTAGCCTGATTATCCAAAATCCCAGATACATAATCGTACGATTCTTTCACCAGCTGTTCAGCACATATTTCTTCTTCTTTTCGTTTCAGTTTCCTCGTAATTAGATTCAATAAATTATAATTTACAATGATATGTAATAATTAAATTCCAGCAAGGTGCTGGCAATAATAATAAATGTTAATAAATTGGATTTTATAATTGAAAACGAAACGCGGAAACATTGATTCTTACCTAGTTTAATTGTACGTCAAAATTAACTTCAACTACTTGTTAATATTAACTACGCACTAGTTTCCCCTCAGCCTCATCCGGACCTTTTAAATTTTTAACCAGCGCTTTTGGACGACGGCGATTGAACATGAAACACGAAACATGAAACACTTACGACACTAAATAAATCCACTTATAAGACAATTAATAAAATAGTGATTTAAACAATGTAAGAGGATTTGAACGCAACGTTGCACTTTGGACCAGTTTCCACGTGAGCGTTCTGTATTGAAATTATTCCCGTTCCGAATTCCATTTGCCCGTTTCAATTATTAAATTTGCCAGTATCTATGCAGACGTAGCGCAAATTATTCGGCATTAATACTGAGCGTGCCACGTAGATTTATTTGGTTAGCTAAACTACTTGCGGAAATACATTTTCGCCAATCAAGGTTCGGCAACATATTGCGGCGTTCCTTTCCGGAACCCGGGCCCGACGGAATATTCCATTCACGAACTTTATCAAACATTAACCGTTAGGCGTGAAATAACGATTGCGGCAGCCATGATTCGGTAGAACTAATGAATTGCAATAAAATTCGTTCCGTGGGTGGATTTTTAATGATGGATGTCTGGTAGGTGATGTAATTTGACTTGTAGTGGGTCAATGAATTAATGTGACCCAGGTGACGAACATTTATCTCTATACATTTTGCATTTAACTCATAAAATCATGGGAGGAATGGGGTTCACTTACACATCTTCAAATTCCTTTAAGTAAGAAACCCAGACTAATAGGCTCCACACTCTATCAATATCTATTTGAATTGTTGATTGATTGTGGAGTTACTTGGTGAAACTTCATTTTATAATAATACTCAAACACTAAATGTTGTAAGTTTCAAAATTTTTATTTATGACACTACATATGTTTCGCCAACACTGTGGTTTCGTCACAGTGTTGGCGAAACATATGTAGTGTCATAAATAAAAATTTTGAAACTTACAACATTTACTGTTTGAGTATTATTATAATATCTATTTGCTTGTATCAGTATATATGTCTGATGTGCATCTCTCTCGTAGTCCGCTTGCTTATCCATAACAAAATTTGCACTTATAACTAGGCTGATATGTTGTGAGGTGGGCCATATGAGTTACATTTCCCTGATGTTATTTAGTTCACAGAAATTGGACGGGGGAGCACCAGAACCACCTAGTAGCCTCTACCTATCCGTTGTTGAATCATCTTCTTATGGTCTTAGACCAACCATTGACTTCCTACCCTCGCCATTTCCTGCACTGTCCTTATTGTTCACGAATCCTACGTTGCTATTACGTATAATCCAACGCTTAGTTTATCATCAGGTTATGATTACCATATAACCTTTTTCGTCGTAGTCTATATTTGGACCTCGTCATAATTTGTTTGTACTTCTATATCAAATTAATTACATTCATAATCTCCATAATCTCCCCCTCGCTCTCAATTTCCTTCCCGATTCATTTAGATTGTATTCCTGTATTCTTCGTCCACTCATTGTTATTGATATAATACGACATTATCGTATAATGATAATCAATTGTCTGGCCTAGAAACTGCACCGTTCGTGAGTATTAAACGTTACGAGTAACCAGTTAGTAGGTTAAATATGTCAATGAACACTTAAGTAATTATGTTAGTCCCAGCAAGATGTAATGGGACCATTTGCGTTTATGACATAATCGAAACCAAATATTGGTAAACATCCAACGGGTTGCGATCCATTACTACCAACAAATTGGGATCTAATGAGGGCACATTTAATTTGAGGTCACCGATCGTTAGCCAAAGTTGCAATCTGTCTGAAACCGGAGTAAGTTCAACGAGGTTTGATTAAACACCATTATCGTGTCGCGCAAATTGCACGATAAATTCAGGTGCGGTCGGTGTCCACAAAACGTGATCGTCGATCGCAAAAATATTTTAAATATTAAATCGCTGCCAATGAAGGGCAGGAATTTAATAACTACCGGAGTGTTTCTATGGCGGGATTTGCGCGGTGATTGAAGTTTCGAGCTTTTTGTTTTGCCAGTAAAAATCGTAACCAATAATGTAATTAAAAAATAACCAGATGAGTGATATGAGGATTTGTCATCACAGTATAATCGTTAAAATTGATACACTTTTAAATATTTTTGATTAATTTTACTAATATGAAAAATAAAAATTTCAGTGACATGATTTTCGTTATGTTATTTCTTAATGTTTATTGAAATTGAACAATGAAATATCTAAGGTTATAATAGATAAATATATTATTTTTTGTGAAATTGTTATTGGAACTGAAAAATCGCAGCAGGTAGATCAGAAAAACGAGTAAATGGTAACGTCATAGTGCTGCATAACAGCGCGTACCAGTCTCCATCCATTAGTACGTGGTAATGCCATGGTTTGATTCAACTGAAACAAGTTAGTAAATTTTGGATTTTAACAAAAAGGAAATTGTCAAATTCCATATTCATAAAATAATCCATTCCACTAGCTACAATTGTCACCAAGATTGTCAATGTGTCCTGACAAGAATGAAAATAAAAATGAAAAGCAACAGGAAACAAATCAAGTAAATTTTGTTATTTTTTTATTTGTTTCCTAGCCATTTTATTATTCGTTCTTGGAAATTTATGAATTTTCAACGATTTTAAAACAATAGATCTAATATGCACCTTGGCACTGGCGTGCTTTTTTTTATCACTGTTCAAAATAAATACAAAAAAATAATTCATATAAGTACTATGTCATTGTTGATTCTTTTTAAACTATAACCAACCTGAGTGGAAGTAAAAAGTAGTAAAATGACATGGTTTTATAATTTTGAACGATATAAATATTTTTACGGTTAAAAAGTACGAAGGAAATAATTTAGGATACTTCTGGATGCCTGTTATTTATCAAAAAATTGTCAGGCGGTGTTTGCTGGCGAAAGTTTATATATTTCGGCCAATTAGAGTCGAGAATTTCTAACAAAGCTTTTCGATACGACACTGTTGATATTGCCGACAAATTTCATCGTCATCTTGTTATCATGAACATGGTCACGGTTTCGAAAATTATAAAAGCATAACATAATATGCAATTGATCAAAAGGCGAAAACTGTGATCTCAAACATAACCCGAAGAAACACAAAGGCAAACCTGGCAGTTGCCAACAAAAGTTTTGAAATACCATTTAACAAATACAATATTATTATTTTAAATTATGACAGAACAGTTTCTATTGAAGATGACAACTTCTGATTGAATAAAGTGCTCTGTGGGAAGGTGAATATTTATTTTATTTTATGAGTGGGATTGACCTTCTAATTTCGATGTTCGTTATTATATGATTTGTATTATTCAGATACGTAAGTTAATATTGTTTGGGTGCGATTATGTAATCAGAATGTTTGCAAACTCGTCGAATAATTTACAGTGGTAAACCTAACCAGGGTCACATGACCCTGATCCAACCAAACTTATTTCT
Organism: Geotrupes spiniger; assembly: GCA_959613385.1. Lineage (NCBI taxonomy): Eukaryota > Metazoa > Arthropoda > Insecta > Coleoptera > Geotrupidae > Geotrupes > Geotrupes spiniger. Next base: position 15,262,141 of record OY390737.1, read on the forward strand.
TTGGTTTTCAATTTTCGAAGCACTAGAGAAAGGACGAATTAAAATAGCGACCCAATTATTTAGGCTCATTATAGCATTTGGATGTGAAAATTTTATTCATGTAAGTATATAAATCGAAACGATTTCACAACAATTAAAATTATTTGTCATCTCAATTCCAAATACGACTTTCAATTTTTAAATAATCGTGAATTAATATAATTAGTTATTTTCTTTTACCAGTAAATATTTAATATAATATTTCTCGCCTTTAGTAGAATTCGAATTCCTTTACTCCTCCAGATCTTCATAAATAATTTTGTCGCCGTAAAATGAGACAAGGAACATTAGCAATAAAATAGCTTTATATCATTTCTACTTTCGTTTTACTGACGAGTCAATTAAATTTTTAAGCACCAAGGTGGAGAATTTTGTGTCTGAACTTCTACATTAATAATATAAAAATATAGAGCGTTGATCTTTTACTAAATCGTCGTATAAAAAATGAAAAGTATTATAATATTATACAAAGAAATCATATCAAAAACATCGACAGACAGACAGAGTGATATGCATCGAAATCACAATTCTTTTGCAAGAAAAGTTCAGTCAACGAAACATGACCAATTTTACTGTTGTTTACAAAGATTTCTAGAGACAAAAGCGAAGCAACACATATTGATATAGCAAAATGTGTTATATTTGACAATATTTATATATATTTGAAACGAAATAACTGACTGACTGGACAATGAAATTCTCCAAAAATATCAGAGATAGGAAAAAAAATCGAGACACAAAAACTAGTAAAGCAAAGAGAATAACATTTTAAGAACCAACTTGGTATATTGTATTATAAAGTATCAATCGATAGATTAGGTTAGTTAACTTAATTGCTTTCATGTTTTTATTTCTCGTCGCTGGTCAACAGATATGTTATAAAGTTATTTATTTAGAATATGATCCAGATAGAAAATGTTACAACAACCACAAACTCATTAGTGAAATAACTCCATTAACGTTGACTATTCTATATGTAGCAACAAATTACAATCAGCAAAGCGTATGCTCTTGGTATTACGAACTTTAATGTATTAAAGATTTATAATAGGTAATCCCAAAGTTTACCATTGTCTTTTGCTTCGGTGAAAAATACAAATTATTAACATTGGTTCTGTAGCTTTCGTGTGTAAGACTAATTAAAAAAATCTGGTTCATAATTTTAATGTGTGTCTTTTATGGTAAGTATATATTGTTCGTGCTTCGAAACAACTTTTCTGCACAAAATTCAATATGATCATCTAGACCAACATTTACTACACTCACAAAAATCAAATTGAATCTAGTAAGCTCATAAACAAACCATATATATAAATTTAAATGTGGTACAAAATCCGTTAGTTAGGTAGAATGTAAATAGCAATTTTTAAATTCAAACATTTGCCTCTGGAAATATTTAAATACAATACGGAGGACTGTAACAATGTATTGGCGCTGGGTTTTGAGGAAGATTTATATGAATCAAAAAGACTTGGAATAAAGCATGAAATTATAAAAAAATAAAAAGCTAATTCGAACTGCATGTCATCTCTGGGTTTTGAAGGAAAATTATGCGAGAAATTGTTAAAATATGACTAACATGGCGTTTTACGACAGTCAAATATTCTGAATGTTAGAATGGAAGAAGTTGGATAACGAACTGTCAAAATGTCGATCGACGTTGACGGACGATTTACACATCAAATGAATTAAAATTGTAAAATAAGAAAAATAGAAAAGTCTGTGTCACGTCATTTTGTATACAATGTAAAATACAGTGGAATTTTACTTTTTATTTTCATGTTATAGTAAAAAATATAAGGTACATTAATTGTATGTATAATAAGTGCTTAGCTCAGAATTTATCAATTGATTTTTACCAATGAGAATGGAGGAATCATTTGAAATATTATTCTGGGTCGACTTTGATTTGGTTCAAATTAATTCCAAAAAGTCATGCAGAGATCTAAAGAGAATGGCTTCGAAGATGTCAATGAAGTTGGTATTAAGGAGAGTGGTTGGGTTGGGTTGGGTTGCAAAATTCTTTTGACGAAGTACGTTATACGGACATTTTCGTGTATTGGAATTCATTCATATAGAGGCCAAATCGCTTTTTTCAAATCAAATCAAACCATCAGGCAATTTTATAAATGGCGACGCGACAGCGACAGAGAAGTAACTCTAAACTCAGTTGGCAACGAAACTGCAAGCGTCCTCTCAATTTTTTTTTATTATTAATCATTAATTAAAAATAATATAATATTGGTATTGGTAACAATTTAAAGTACCAGTTTTTGAATAATAATCCTAAACAGTAAGGAGAGTTTAAAGTCAGTCAATGAAACTGCACGCGTCCGTATCTCAACGAAGTCGAAAAGGTTTAGTCATTGCCATTTAAATAAAAATTTGTGTAATATTGGATTATTTAAACACAAGGTAAAGTGTAGAATGGTTAAAATCATCTTCGACTGATCTAATTCATGGAGTGCTATCGGAGGCTGATGCGAGTTAACCTTGCGACCCAATGTCGCATAATCCATGAGGAACAATTGAGATAGTTCTCGGAATATTAAGTGTCCACATTAAATATTCATTTTAACACTCTTATTATAAATTTTATAATATATAATGTGTGGTCTCGTTAAAAAAAATACTCAATTTATATTTTGATTGGACTTCAGTGTCCGCTGATTACAAACTGCCCGCGCTGTTCCAACTTCGTCGAAAATAAACTTTATTAGGCCTTGACGTAATACTGAAATTTCGCTTAATGCCCGCACGTGATGGCCGCGTTTAATTATTCGATTTTTACGTCCTGACGGACAATTCCACCAGCGAACGGATGTTAATCCAACTCATAAAATTCAAAAGTTCTAATTCGAGTTTTATAGTAAACCGGGGAAACATAAGGGCTAACAAATGTAAAAGGGAATAAATGAACGCCATTTCGTATTCCATCGAGGCGGTATATAGAGTTTTAATTGGAGGGCCTAAAAGTAACGATTTTCGGTTTTAATGGTTCCGTGCAATTTACTGCGCGCTGACGAATTAGACGTAATTACTTTCGGCGGAAGACGGAGTGAAATTGATGAAAAAAAAAAATTGAAAATGGATTATTGATAATTGATTTTCGGTGCAATAAATTTCCATATCCTTTAAATTTCCAATATTATAATTTTCGAATAATTATTTTTAATCGCATGATAAAATTTCATCGATTTGGTTTAACTTGGGAACTTAAGTATCGAAGTTACGCGTCGCAACTTCATCGATACTTACACAAACATGGATCATAAATGATAAAGTTAGAAGTTGTTAGGTAGACGTTAAATACTAAAATTTAACGATTCTGAAGGACACGAAGTTATTTCACACTCGAAGTAACCGGTTAAGTGCGCTGAAGCGAAAACTTGGCAAGTTAGTTCCAAGTGCATTTAGTTTCGTCGTTATGTAATATTCATACGGTAGATGAACTATTAAATGTCATTCAATATAACGTTACGTGTGGTTACAAATTGTTTGTATTGAATTATTTATTAATGAGTACGAAGACAAATTTTTCTATGAGCGATAATTAATAAGCAGTGGGAATACAATGTAAATAACAGACACTGGAATTCCAGGTGTGCACTTGTATCAATGGCAGTTGAATGGTAATTGGTATCATTATTAATTTATTTTTATGTTTGGCATTTGTCTCACAGTTGTGGGTAATGGCGAGTAAAATATAAGTGCCTAAAGATTATTTATTTTCGCGAAGAAGACTAATATTCGACAATTTATTTGTAAATTAACGTTTTGTATTTGTTCATTATGAATATATAATCTTCAAATACAATATTTTTTTTTATATTTGAACTTTTAGCAGGCAACGAGACCAAATAATTAAATAGTCTAAATAGATTTAACAAAGCGTAATGAATGCAGACCTACCGACAACGGACACCGTAGATCCGAAGAGAAAAAGAGAATTTCCTCTCCCTTGCTCAGAGCAACAGTAAACTAAGAAGAATCCCAGTTAAAGGCAAACTAGGTGATTTACTACCAGAAACGAAGAAGAATTAAGAACTGTTTGAAAAAATGGTGAAGGAAATCAAGGATATAAAATCAGAAATCCAAATCAGCCAAATAATAAAACTAGATGAACGAGTCGAGAGACTTGAGAGAGTAAATAAGCAGCATAACTAATTATGGCAAGGATTACTATGGGACACGATAACAGCATGTTAAAAGAAGCGGTGGAGAACTTTATGGTAGGCGGAAATAAAAATAAGGAAAGTAAAGAAGATGGGGAACAAAATGTGTTTAGTGGAAATGGAAGTTATGGCGGAGAAAATAAAAGTGACGAAAGCAAAAGTAAGTTAAAAGTCTTCAAGGGTTACAGAATATTTATAAATGAAGACCTGATAAAAGAAAAAGAAATCCAGCAATACAGAAGAAATGAAAAGGAAGAGAGAAACAAGGAAAGCAAAAATGGGATGTCAGAAACTGATCATAAATAGTGCAATATGGAAGCAGACAAGCAACGGCTCAAAAAACTAATGAAGGAAGATGAAAGGACAAGCAAAACTGAAAACTGATCGGTGACAAACAAAGCGCTAATGATAAAGATGAATAAAATGAATGAGACATAAACGGAAAAGAAATAGGAGTTAATGATAGAGATAATGAGAGGGGAAAAAGGTGAAATCAACGCGATTATTGGTGTATGGACACTTGTAATGTTAGGAGTCTCAATAACATGTAGACAAGAAGAGTTAGTAACCGAATTTGAAAATACAAGATTGGAACAACTAGCAATTTCAGAAGCGAAGAAAAAAGAAAGTGGGTGTATCGAAACAATGGGGGAACATATATTGACGCATTATAAACAGCAGAGTTAATATATACGAACTATAATGCAAAGCTTATTCAGAGATGATAATTCCAACAAAATAATGACATTGAAAGCAGTATCAGAAGGAATATTGTGGGTTGAATATAAAAACATGACGGCATTATCTTTACAATACTAATTAATTATGGACCAAAGAACGATGTGCTAAATAGGATTTTTTTTTAGTAAAGTTCAGAATAAAATAGAAGGGAAAATAGGCTCGCTGATAATTATCGGAGACCTAAAAGGTAGGATAGGCAATGGCCAAGAAGGGTCAGGAGATATATTTGGCAAATTCAGTGAAATAATAAAAAATACGAATGGACATAGGATCATTGACTTGTGCATATTAAATGACTTACCAGTATATAGTTCACAGTTTGATCATAAAGACGTAAATAAATATATAAGGGAAGTGGGAGAAATCAATAATCGATTTAATACTAGTAGAAAAATTAATAAATCATAATAAAGTTCGTGGATGTTAAAGTAATAATTGGGAATAATATAGGTAGTGACCATCACTTGTTTGAAATCAAAGTAATTAGAAACCAAAACCCATACCAAGGAGTAGCAAAGTTAGAAAACTTAGAATAATAATAAATCAGTTAAATAAGAAGAAACCAAAAGTCGCACAAAAAATGAAACTTATGGAATTACTTTAAAGAACTGGTTAAGAATATGGCTGCAGAAGAGGATGTAAAAAAATAGAACACCATGGAAAACTTTTTTAGGGAAAAACAAAGATAAAACAATCTACGAAATGTATAAAAAACAAAGAGGAAAAGTGGCAAAACGCTCAAAGGAGCAGCCATGGAAAAAATTTGGTGGAATGAAAAAACGTTCGAGGAAACTGTAAGGTACTATAAAAGAAAAAAAGGTTTCACTGACCAACTAAAGAAGAAGGCACTATATCAAATGGAACAGAAATACTAATCAGATGGAGAAAGTATATTTATGGATCTACTGGGCATAGAATTTAGAGAACTAATCAAAGGACAAGGAGGAGTGTAAGAATAAAACCAAGAACAAGAAAAAGAAAAATAAAACTGAGAACATGAAGAAGAAGACATAGCAAGAAATTAAATAAATCGGAAACCTAGAAGAGGCAACAAATTAAGAAAAGAAGGAATAAAACTCATACAAAAATGATGTAAATAACGTTGAACGCCTAAGAGATCCCTCAAGACTGGAAGATGGCAATTGTGAGTTCTTTTTATAAAAAAGGAGATAAAGTGGTATGCAGGGATATACCTCTATTATATATACCTTATAATATTTTGGAAAGGATAATAGAAAATAGATTAAGAAAACAATTAGAGACCACTTTTTTGGATATAACATGTGTTTCATAAGTTTTGGGAGTAACCCTCCAAACAGATTGGAGATACGTTTGCACAAATCCCGTTTATATGGCATTGTTTATGCAGTCAAAAACAGTCAAAAAAACACATGTCATCAATACTTGTGAATCGGGATTTACAGGAAACTGGTCACCCCAGGATTTGATCTCCGTATTTCGACAATTATTATGTTAAGGAAAAGAGGAACAAATGAGAAAATCATTGAAACGATGAAATAAATGTATGTACGTTGAAACTTTTAATGTAGTGAGAATCGGAGCAAATGTGATAGAAACGTCAAAAGAGAAGGGAGTTAGGCAAGTGGGAATACTAAGCCCCTGCTCTTCATCACGCAAAGAAGAAATATAAATGCACACCGTTAGTGCACCGAAGATTGAGACCTATCTATATAAGTGAACTTTTATACGCCGATTCTATTTCCATTTTAAGAAATAAAATAGAAACATGGTCAGAAACATTACAAAAGCACAATCTTAAAATAAATAGTTAAATTAAAATTTGTAAAACAGAGGTAATATGTGTAGACAAGAAACCGCAACAAACGGCAATATAAATTGGGAACGACCATATAACACAATTCAAATACAAGAAACAAACAAAATAAAATACCTGGAGACAAAAGGTGGACTGAAAATTGAAATCAACAACAGAATAATGAATAAAATATATATGGAGGTCTATATAAGATATGCTTTAATAACATAGAAATCAGTAAGAGAACGAAAATATTTAACTAGCACCCACCTTGATGGTTGTGAATCATGGCAGAAAAATGCATAACCAGAATACAAGCTACAGAAATGAAGATCTTGCGAAAAATCAGCAGGTAACAATAAAAGATAAGATAGAAACCGAAGTAATCACAAGGAGGGTGGAAGAAAAGAGTATAATTGAGAAAATCAAAACATAACCCTGCTGGTATGGCAAGGATGGAACGTGATCGAGAGTTAAAAACGGTGAGGGAACTGAAAACTGTTGGAGGAAGGGGGAGAGGTACCACATGGAATGCAGGAATTAGCAGAATACTGGCAGGGAAATGTATTTAAATGATATTGAGAAATATCGACCTCTACACTTTTGGTAGAAGATGGCTCGGTATAATTAAGTAAGTGTAATTGACATTTAAGTGAAAAAAATTAAGGTACATGTATGCTAAAATTCGTTAATAAAGCACGTGAACAAAAACGTATTGTGTGACATAACTTGGCAAGCAGTTATTTCACGAAGAAATTCAGGATCATTATTGGGCACACATCAAAAGTAATGAAGGGCACTGTAACAATATTATCAAATATTAAATTTTTTGCCATTATATATTATCAATAAAAGTAAAAGTGATCATTATATTTGTAAACAAAGAGACCTAACGCAAATGTAATTCGTCAATATCGATGAGGTTTGATTAAAAAAAAAAATAATAATGCCTGGTGGTAACTTAAATGATAAGTATTGTACAAATCATAACTCAAAAATGCAACGGGTGAAAGGTAAAAAAATAAGGGTATAATGCTAAAGTGTTATTGCACCGCGTTGTTCTTTCTGTTACATACAAGTAACAAGTAACGGACCATATCCAAACATATTGTTCGTTTTTGCCAGAAGTCAGCCAAAAATGTCTTGTTTCGTCATAGTTTGCTCGGCGACAATTCAAATGTAGTGTTAGAAAATGCTACTATGGGACGTAACACAACTAGATTGAATAATTTAAGCCAACCCAGCCCAACCTGACTTAAAGGATATTTAGTGAAACTTTTCTTTTTCCCAAAATTAAAGAAAATAACATTAATGTTCTGTAGTATTACGTAAAAATTGCAAAGCTTTTTTTCAAAATAAAACACTTATACTTAGCTAATACATACAGGTCATACTAATAGAAATTAGAAATTTTAAGTACAGTAATGAAATATAAAATTTTAACACCTGCTTAGCATGACTATATACGACGTTGGAATTTTGAAATTCATTCTTTCACCAAAACAAGATTATCAAAATATCTAACATAATTAAACTGATTTTCTATTGGACTACCAATGAAACTGCAAACCCATAATTTTCCAAATAATTGTGAAAAAAAAAACTGCAAAATGAATTTATATTTGAACAAATTTTATATGTCTTGTTGGCATTATGTTATTTATTATTATGATATTTAGTAAATGATCGTTTTTTTGGTCAAGTGGTTACAAATTCTAAAAAAAAAAACTATAATCGGAGTATTTTGTGACGTTATACAATAAAAAGTAATGTACATGTTTATAGGACTTAAAATTTCTTAAATTATTACAATCGTGAACTAATAAATGATAAATAAGAAAGCATAAATAATATTTATTTTGTATGGAAGTAGTATTATTATTCATTCTTGTGGGCAATTTCGCCGAAAACATTTACGCGACTTTCAGCTTTATCCTCCGGATTGGCACCTAATGAGATTTCGTTCTGACCAGGGCCCATTACATTCAAGTTAAGGCAGTAATTACGACCACTTCGGTCGCACTAAATTCAATTAATGCCATTCGTCGGAAAATAAGTGCAATGCATTTCGTTAATTACAGCGACGCACGTTTTGCTCCTTTAAAACCGACCGAACACAATTGCATTTGCGAAGTACGAAATCTAGCACCGCGGCGCGGCGCCGGCGCCGCCGCCCGCATTAATTTTCGTTCATTTATCAGCCGCATGAACGGTTTAATTAACTGCCATTTTTTTCGGACGCGGGGAGCATATTTCGTTTAATTGCCAATTAAATCACAGTGACGAAGTTCCAACGGTGACGCCGAAACGTCCGGGAGTAATTCGAAATGATTCGCCAATTTTAGTTGCGTTGTAATAATAATAGTGTTATTTTTGTGTGTTTATATATTTACGCAGATGCGGCGGTTAACAAACAATTTTGCGAATATTTGGAGCACCGGACCATATTTCTTTTTTAATTGCACCGAATGCCGAACTTTTGCGGAAATATATGGCATTTATTTTCCGCAATTTATTTTAAATGTATTTTAAATCGGAACGTTATTTAATTTATAGGACACGTGCAACAATGAAATAAAATATTATACACAACGCGTAATGTAGGCTATTGTTTTAGCAAATATATTTAAAAATTTAAGACAGCAATACAAACAATTAATTTTATCCTACATTACCAATTATTATCAATTGAATCATGTCAGGCGCAATAACTAACCGCATAAAAAGTTTATATTTTTAGTTGATTTTCTTTAAATTTATTGGAGTGCATTTGTATTTTTTTTTTATTGGAATAAAAATTTGGGCGATACATACTTATTTTTTTTATATTATTCCTCAACGTCTGTTGCTAAAATTTCAATGGTTAGTTGGAGTGTCAGAAGTAAATCTTATACAGGAAATCTGGGAGAATTAATCTACCCTTGTAAGGGTAGATTAATTTAACAATGTGTTTGATAATTAATCTCTCGATGAAACAGTATTTGTGTTTTTTAGTTTAACAATGTTATTGGTAGAAAATCTCTCTGTGAAATAATAGTTAGGTTTTACTTCAACGGCATCTTTCCCAATGAATCTCGATGAAAGAATATTTGTGTTTTTTAAATTTAACAATTTAAATATGGACGCAGAAAACAAAATGATAGAAAAACAAACAAGGAAATCAGACTAGTTGATGCATGTATTAAATTATTCGAAATCAAAGGAAACTTTGCATAAGAAAGGTGTTAACAACTATAAATGGATATAGCTCAGAAAGTCAGTGAAGTTAGAAAAATGTTTCATTCTATTTCAGAAAAATAACTTAGATTGTTCGACCATGGGGTAAAAAAGAACGGGATAACAAACTAGTAGCGACTACTTTAAAACAAAGAACACCATTTTCCAGGTTCTATAAAATGGGTAAGAAGTAAACCATGAAGAGAGGCATGAAACGTAGAAGATATGATTGAAATAAAAACACCACGAAGTTAAGAACACAAAAACTTACATAGCATGGAGCCAGGACGAATTTGTTTGCAGAAATGCAAACAGTAGGAGAGCCGTTTAGGAAGAAATTATATAAGCTATAATGATTTGGGAAGAGGGAAAAATCCACGAGAACTGGTTAAAAGCTGTGCTGTGGCGAATTCATAAGAACATGGACAAACAACGTGTTTGTTAAGTTTGGGACAAAATATTTATCGCAGTATATGTCGCAGTTTTTTCGATAATTTATTTATAATTAATTTAAATAAAGTCATTTGTGACCAAAACTTTTAGGACATACGTTAGATATCGCCCTGATATTGAGAAAATTTCTCAACCCAAACCAACACTTGGCATTCGGTTGTGATCGATCATCAATGTGCTTGGTATTTTGGATGGTCTTTTCCAGTACAGCAACAGCTGGCATTTGACAAGCAACTGCTTGGTGTGTGCGTTGAAGCTGGTGTCTCATTTGCTGGAAACTCACAAACTCTTGAGCGTGCTGGCTTCCTTTTGAATAGTTCTGATGGTTTAAACGAGTTTTTTGTACCCTATTCCGTCGAAGCACTGCGAGCTCGGGCAGAATTAATTTATTTAAAAATTTCTTTAATTTTATATAGCGGAACTCTTTATAGAACTCTTATGGAAATATAAATTTAGCAGAATGTGACATTGTATGGGCGCGGAAATCGTGTAGGACAAAGTTTACTAGAACCGTTTTTTTTTGCTTTAATAAGCGGAACTATTTATTTAAAATATCAGGAACGATCAAATTGTGAGCAACAATTCGATCCTGACCATTTCGAGTAACTGTGGCTTACCCTTTCATTTCATTAATGAACTTTACAGCCTCAACTCTAGCAACGTAACTATGTTCCCCAAATGATCATTGTATTCAAGTATTCAAACGCGCACTACAGCTAAGATGCTGATACTGATGGCACAAACATTTTATCTCCTTATAAATGTCCTGAGTCAGCTAATTATTTTGAGTGGCATGATAACAGAAGCAACGAAAGCTGTGTGGAAACAGAAAATAATAAATCACAATTTCAACTTTCCACGATGAATTTTCCCAGGATGAATTTTTCAGACAATTAAATTTAGATGGCTATGAATTTTCCCACGATGAAAATTCCACCATGAATGGTGCGCCATTAATTTTCCGAAAGATATCTAAACCACATATTACAACAAAATACTGTTATATTCATAGATTTCAACCAGGTATATGATAGGATGCAGAAACATTTTATCAGGTTCTATAAGATTTAGAAATAGGACGTGAAATGATATATATATCTGGAAAAGTTAGAAATTCGAAGAGTAAGTCTTAGAATATCTGTAAAAAGTTGCCCATTTTCTATATCCATCACCAACCAATGTTTAACTTTTGTGGACGATCTCACCATATTAACGCAAAGGAGAAGATAAATGTGCAGATTTTTCAAAAAAGTGTGATTGAGGAAAGAACATTTGAATCCGAGATGAACCATGACCAGAACAGCACACTACGTGGTAATGGAGAATACACAACATACATTTGAGAAAACCAACAAGATTGCGTTCGTGGGTAGTGCTGGAAGAGAGGGGGAAAGGAGAGCTAGAAATAAAAGCTGTAGAAGCAGAAGAGCAATAATTTGAAGAAATTGAAATAAATTTGTAGAGAAATTAAAATTAGTATTAGGTGATACGACCTAAGAAGAGAAGAACACTAAGCGTTATGGGCAAATAAACACTAATGTCGTTAAAATATCTATAGGCAGAGAAAAGAGGCCCAAAATGCCATTGACATGGAACCCGGTCCGAGGGAAAGAGAAGGCCGATGGAAAGGTGATTCGAAAGCGTACTCGAAGACTCTAGGGAGTGGAAAGAAACAGTTTCAAGGGCAGAAGAATAATAAAAAATTCAAATAATGTCAATGACATTATAAGGCGTTTTAAATGAGAAATGCAATTTGTAATATAAATAATTTGTAGACTGGATGCACGCCCTAGCTTTACAGGCCCTTACAAACCGGTTTAATTCAAGGCCCAGCTAGTTGTAAACTTCATGGTCATCGGGGTGCACTCATTGATAATTATGACTCATCTATTGAGGTTAAGACTGACACAACGAAGATGTTTACATCTCACAATTAGGAACAATTAATGGGTAGCGTATGTATGTGGGATTTAAGGGCGGTAAGCAGCTCCAGATATACCAAGATGCGAGGTCATCGACTCATTTGATTCAATACATAATGAGGGGGCATTGAGTTATCAACGGCAATCCTACTTTTGTTCGTACAACCCAAAAAGATTTATAATTTCTATAATGGAACAACAAGTCCATGATATTGTGGCCTATTTATTTGTTTTTTTTGGGTAAATATTAGTTTTGCCCAAAGTTTTCTCTCTTTTTATTTGTAAACCATATGGAACACATAATGACGGTATTTTTTAAATTGGTCCAAAATTAACTTTCATCACGACAAATTTGCAAACCCTTAGGATGCTCTGGAGGTTTTACATTCTAGTTATGTTTCTATATTTCCTCTGTTTAAAATGTTTAATTTATCCCTACTAATACTAACTAATTTCTTAGCTCAGCTTCATTCAGTGAAACGAATCGTATCGTTTTGCAGTTGGCTGATCAGATGCAAGTAAAGTATAAATTCTGCACCCTTCAGTCAAACTACTCACGTTCATATATGATGATAGTACTTCAATACATCACTGCTGACTATATGCTTACAAAATCGCCCTTTCTAATTCTCATTGCTTGGTAATTTCTGTGGAATCTTTTCCATAATTATAAGACGTACCTAAATAAGTGTCTAGCAGTTGTAAATTGAAGCAACATTCGTTGCACATTAAAAATGTTAAGGTAAGCAATCTGTCTTCCTATCTTCTCTGAAAAAATATATACTCTCTTAATGGTGCAGTATACCCAGCTTGAGCTCTGAGTGAAATTTTCCTATAATTTATTAATTATGGTATAACATGTTACCGATTTTTTATTATTCAGCTTTTTTAAAACTTTCTTCTCTTGTCATGCTCGGTACAATACTATACCCTGATGTCACATCTTCATTGTTTTCTGTTGTTTTCTTGCCATTGAGCAATGGAAAGGCTCAAAATATTGGAAAACATATGAAGAATAATGGGACTAAAGTTAAAGAATCATGGAACTGAACAGATAATAGGAAAGAAAATAATAGTGAGAATTATTAAACTAATGATAAGTATGTGATATCACATGTAGAGAAATAGAGAAAAGTCAGCACTGAGGGGAATCTATTATATGGTCAATTCAAGGTAAGATCAATGAGCAATGCACACAGAACAGGGTACCAAGGAACTGAAGCTGGAATAGTGGATGGAACAAATGCTATGTTGTATAGTAACAAATATATATGGTTAGTTGTCAAGACAAGCCTAAATCTGCAAATGTGAATATTGCTTTAAGGTAATGACCAGCACAAGATTTCTTGTTTCTACTTTCCCCGAATTAAATGCAATCTCCATTCCATTTCCACTCCTGGATTTAGTCAGCTTCGAGTAGTTCAAACCAATATTAATTATGTCATTTCAAACTTTCTACTTCTGTCGTTACCAATTACCAAATTCCCTGGTGCTCAAAGTTACCCCAGTAATAACCTTGTCGTGTCCAAAACAGTACTAAATATCACCAAACTGGAACTCAACACCGTAAAAAATTGCGCCCATTTGGTTACTCATCGCGACTCTTACCGCCCAAACATCCGCATAAGAAATAGTCAAGTAGTTAGTAGCTGTGTATGCGAACGCGGCACAAAGTAAGTGCATTAAATCACCCCGAACGATCCGGACACGCGGCACTAATTCATTAGCACCAGCTGCCATAATTGAAACATTTCAATGTAACCCCCCGAGAAACGCGGAGGCATTAACTCGGCGGTCGCAAACTCAGCGCCGCAGCCGCAAGAACACCCGATAATGAAGCCGGATAGCATTGCCGCCGTTAATAGCGTTCATGTCAGAAATTGGACAACTTTCCGATGTTATCGTTTCCGACTAGGTACAATAAAACTTTAGTGCTCGTTCATGATGCAATTAAATTTAATTTCATTATCAATAACATAACGTTTAACTTCGGTAAGCTCGGTTGCGCGACAACCCAGATAAGACCGGATGTTTTTACTGCAGGCTTGGCAATCGCGATCGCTTGCTGTGTTTGTTATGAAAATGCGTGCGGGGGTTTTGGTCATTTATTTGTGAAGATGCTGATGGGTTTAGTATTTAAAAGGCTAGATGGATGAAACTGGGTAAAAATTTCAAAAGTTAATGAACGTTGGCAGCAAATAATTAACGACGTATTGCAATGTGTATTGTTTGTGGGATATACATTTCCCAATAATTTATTTCAATTTATTGACAGGAAAGAACGCAATTAACAGTTATTATAGAGCCATAACCCAGTAAAATGTATTCAACGATAGAAATGTTTGACGAACCTTTTCACTAATATAGTGCACACATGGAGAACCGTTACTATGATCAATTAATAATTTTAATAAACAACGATTTAAAAATTTCTTCTCTGAAACTACAAAACAGTTTTGATACTAAAAATAAAATAAATCGAGAAGCTGAAGCGTCACGTCACAAATTGTTGCCTTAAAAATCTACACATATTTAAAATAAAGAAATGAATCAATCAGTTGTTAAAAACTGCGTTCAAAATAAATATATAAAATCAAATAATGCTTTGGATTCAAACCAAGAACAACGTAGCAATACGTTGACGTGCGACGAAAAATACTAACCCAGTAACCTCCCGCAGGATCTCGCGAAGTCGAGAGACAAAATCTTTATCGCCAATTGCAGTTGCCAGCGGAAATTATTTCTCGGCGATAGTGATGCCGAACTCAGAACGTCTTTACCACGATGCATTTGATCCCGCCATGCTGAAAGAAGTTTATGATGAGTGAATCGCTTGTATTACACTAGCCATCATGAAATTCGCAAACTTTGTGCTGAATACCATAACTTACTTCGCGCATTTATTTGCTAAGTTGAACGCTTAAGCTAATCAGGTGGAGTAAATTACTGTTTAATTGTCGGTTTACAACTTATGTTTAATGCATATAGTTGCCATTAGCACGTGCATGAACTTTGGGATCGGTTTGAATAGCATGTGTTTTAATTTTTGTTTGTGGATTCACATTTTGTTAGTGTGCAATTTGTTATCTAAACAATTTTAAGCGAACCACAACTAGTAAAAATCGTTATATTTACTTTATTTTTTTATTTTAAAATAAAATTAAACCTACAAATTCTACAGTAAAAGAATTTTATTCAAAAGTTTGTGTATGGATTTTTAGTCCAAATTAATCACATCATGGTTCTGCATAGTTGGGATGTGTTGGGTTGGTTTGGTAAATTTATTGGTAGTATTTAAAATAAATAATATACCCCTGCCTGACAATAACACAGATGAAATTTCAGACAAAGAATTTCTTACTTTAGGATCAATTCGATTATGATTGTGACTAAAGATAGCAATCAACTTTTCTGCTCAATAATTCTTATACATTTTAACCAAATGATATAAATAATTATAGTACGGTGGGGTGAGTAAATCAACCCCACTGCTGATGAATCGATTGCACGAATATATTACTGACACAGCCAAGTCACATTACAACATTTAAGTGATCAAATATAACCTCAGAACAAACGAGTTTTGGCAACGAAATATCAAGGGTTGGATGCATGAAGACCAGGAGGTATTTAAAATGGCCAATGGCTACAGATTCTAAGTATGGACATGATGTGATTCACCCTGCGTGGCCATCTTACTACATTTTGAGTAGTTTACTGAATTGTTTTATTTATTAGTTTACTCTAATCGCATGTAATAAACGTTACTACACAATTTCTTAACTTTTTCCATAAGACAATTTTTTTTAATTCAATTTATAGCATTGTTATGGTAACATATTATGTAAAAAAATTTCTAGTAGATATTTCTTAAAATAATTTCACAAATGTATGACGAAACCTCTACATTTATTTTAAAATGAAGCAAGCCTGAAATTACTACAACAAATTTACCAAAAATAATTCAAAAAAGTCGACGCGAGTCACATAACCGCAAAAACGATCGAAATGATCGAATGAGTTGAAAATGATAATATTTTAAAAATTCTAAAATAAAAAAAATTTTAAATATTCAAAAATTTAAAAAATTACCACAGCGTCAATATGTCCGAAACAACAAAAATGTGAACAATGTGTCAAATTATCAAATTTTCTAAATTGAAAAAACGTTTAAAATTGCTAGCACTGACAACAAAGTGAAATATATAACAAATTACAAATACTAAAAAAAATTAAAAAATCACTAAAGTGTCAAAACGTTCCAAATGGACAATATTATCAAAATCTCAAGTGAAAAGTTTGAAAAAGAATAAAAAATGTAAACAATGTGTAATATATTAACAATTCTGAATGGCACCCAAAAAGAAAAATTAACAGCGTCTAAAAATGTCCGAAAGTAACGAAAATGTGAACAATGTGCTAAAATTATCAAATTTTCTAAATTGAAAATATACGATAACTTAAATTATCAACATTGACAAAATTATAAATTTTTTTAAAGTGAAGATATGTCATAAATTGCAAAACTTCCGAAATTACCAAAAATATCAATTTTGAGATATTATCAAATATAAATTTATGAAATGTGTAAAAGGACAAAAAGCGGAATTGCCAAAAAAAAAATTCAAAATTTTCAAATTTAGCAAAAATGTGGCAATTTGCCAAATTACTAAAATTTTTAATTTGAGTAATAAAAAAAATAGGTTCGAAAATGTTCCTTTAAAATTTTTTTCTAATAAATAATTTGTATACACTTTTAAAAAATTTTATATTGAAAAAAGTACAAAAAATATGCCAATACTGAAAAACTGAAAAAATCAATGAACGAACTTGGCAAAAATGTTAATATTGAATTATCTAATTTTCAACTGTTGCAAAGAACGGTTGTAACTGACGAAAATGCGAAAATATTTGATGTCGACAAACTTAACAAATTGTCTAAACTAAAAGAAACGTCGGAAATTGGGATTATGGCGAAAATAAAATAATCAAATTTTATAAAGTGCACAATATCGAATAGTGCCAATACTATCAATAATTCAGAGAGTCCAAAATGTCAAGTGCATTAAATTTTTTAGGTTAAAAATTGTCATAACTTGAAAAAATTGAAAAAATAAAACCCAAAACTGCTCTAAAGTGGCAAAAGTGTTAATATTGAATTATCTGATTTTCTACTGTGGCAAAAACGGTTGTAATGGACGAAAATGCAAAAAATCTTGATGTCGACACATTATCAAATTAAATTATCAAATTTTATAAAGTGCAAAATATCGAATAGTGCCAACAATTATCTAATGTGAAAAGCTGAAAAAGAAAAATACCAACTAGTCAAAGTGCTCGCAGTTAATAAAAATATATAATCCGATTCCACGCCTATTAAATAAATTGGAAAAAATACTCGAAATAGCACAAAACATTTATAGCTATTGTCCAGCTTGTGCAGCTCGAAATATAACGTTGAATATCACTTATAATTAATTAACTAAAACATAGTCAAATTATGCTATGTCAAAGTGCTTAAGCACGATTTAAATTAATGCAATGTTTGAATCTAAATTGTCAAAATTGAAGTTTCAAAACGCGCAGAACTAACAAATATGCCAATATTGCCAAAATTATCTAACATTAATTATTACAAATTGTTAAAGTTGTAGAAAATGCAGATAAAATCCCCAATGCCTCAAAATTAACTTAAAATAAAATGAACCAAATTGTAGTAAAATACCGTAAGTCGTCAAAAAAAGTAGACGCAAAAATTATAAATACTCTCAAAAATTCATAAAATATATGTGTAATACTACAAAAAATGATAATAAAAAATGGAAATTTTCAATATTGAATTTAAAAAAAAATCAATTTCTTACACAATCTACTAAATTATTAACAATTTCAACTCACGTCAAAATTGTCTAAACTCAAAGAAATCAAAAATTGCAATAAATGACGAGCTGGCATTCGTCATTTATGCAAACGTACAAACGTTTGTTTGGTTTCGATGGCAAATATAAATCTCATTTTGGACGCTTACCATTTCTAAACTATTACAGATAGACATATGCCGTTGCTTAACTTTATTTAAAAGAACTCTTGATAGGTGTCATAGAATATCAACATTTTTAAGAATGTAAAACAAAAAATTAAAAAATGACAAAATGCGAAAGTCAACAGTGCGATAACATAATTTCTTGTTCACGAGTTATAACTACAATTTGAATTTATTTCCATGTATATTAACTATTTATAATCTAGCACATCGCTATTCAAAGAACAGCTTGCCACTAAGATCTAAGATCATGTGCTCAATTTTCCAGAGTCCACTGTTTACCAAACATTTACATCAGCGTTTGTTACTATAATTGTCTCAGCGCCTAAGACTTTATTCAGTTCACGTGGTCACCGAACCGGGTTCGAAGCTCAAAATTGAAAGAAAGAAATATGGCGGATAAGTAATGATTAACGTGCAATTAAATCGCGTATACTAATAAATAAAAATTAATCGATTGATCATATCGATTAATAAAAAATGATAGATTGGTTGATTTGAGATGTTTAAGTAAACCACTCATTCATAGTTCGTGATTTGTTAAATTAATAAAAAATAATACACCTTTGTTAAAGCCTGCTCATAAAATGTGGATTGTTCACGTTTACTGGAACTACTTTTCACATTTTCAGAAGTTTTCCATGTTTTAGTAAACTAGGTGACGATGCAAATTTCCACATCTGCTTTATTTCCACGACTATAGCACTTAAATTTACCACTCTTTTATAAGTTTAAAATACAAATTAAATGAGAAAATTGTTAACCATGGTATTACTTAAAAAATCCCTTCATTTATTTGAGCAAAAGCTGCAGCGTTGTCTATTATATGATACCATCTCAGACATGCAATGATGATCAATTCGTAACTGTGTATTATTTTGTCCTCGATTACTTTCTTTGTCACCCTATGATACTTTCAACGAAGTTACTAAAGGGAGGGTACATAAACTCAACCCTTTCGTTCGGTCTCTCGTTATCAAGTGCAGTTGACTTGACAGCGAGAGTGGGGAGTCATAATCTTCTAAAGACGTTAAAAAGATACCACTAAAGCTAATTGCCTTTGAATAAAGTCATCGAATACTTAGGGCATCGGTACCGACTGATGAATGGTAAGGAAGAAGAAGGGACGAAGGTTCGCACTTAAAAAATTAATAGATAGTAATTAAAAGAAAATAACATAAACATAAAAATAATGCAAATGTGAATAGCAATGTAATTAAATCATTCAAAGATGATGTAAAGCTACAAAAATTACATGTCTCTTCATGATGTTATAAATTTCCACAATTCCTTGCCAAGAATGTTGGTTGCATGCGTTTATATATATTGTCACAGTCTTGATTTGTTCACTTTATCGACTTTTGTCAAATTTGTTTTACAAAATTGAATTATTGGGCGATTGATCAACTAAATAGTTGACACATCCCTCATAGACAATCTTGTCTAAATTTTATAATGATTCGCACATGAATAATGGAATCAAAACCAAATCGAAAAATATTCCAAGACATTAACATAAACTTTAAAATATTGTAGTGGTCAATAATAATGTAATTAAAAAATTGAAACAGATGCACAATTATCCTAGGTCTTACCAAGTTATAATTAAATTATTACAGCTTCGAACATAACAATACAACTATAGAACATCTTTACTTGCTTACTCGGAACGAAATAATAATTTACTACATAAAATTATTTTAATGTTGTTAATCATTATTTTCGGCTTATAACTCAAGAACTCTAAAGGATTTTCAACAGCTAATTACGGCGGAGCCTACTTGATCATAGCCGTTACAAAATCCACCCTTTCTTAAAACCTTCCACAATTACTTAAAATAAAATACGTGATTGCCAACGTAGACATGGGATTGAAGTGCTTAACATGAAAAGACGTACGGATTACAACCATTACAAATTCTGCCCCGATTTCAATTTTCCCATCTTCACATAATTGCCAATTTGCGTTACATATTGCAGCCGCATTTTTGAGCGGTGCCCTCATGTTACGCTAATCACGGAGGGGTCGATAAAACCAATTACTCTTTTCGAATTTAAGCGCCGAAATTCCGACCCGGCGATAAAACCGTGACGTTAATCGTCATTGTCTTCTCATGTTTATGTTTCCGATTATGAATCATATTCATTAATTTTGTAATTTTTATTATTATGTTCATTTTTACTAACTTTGCATCAATTCTAACGTCTGATGCAATTTACGTTAAATCGCATATCATTTCAATTTTAATAAATAGCAAAATTGTGGACGACGACTAAATCACATCAAATCGCATCTCCGAACCCCCGGATCCCGCGAATTGCCACATTTATCAAATTCACGAATCGCGCAGGCGACATTAAAATCTGATAAAGTGTTAAATGCGACGAAATTCGCAAACATTATTTTTGCCGAATAATGGGACCTAATTTCGACGCCCCTTTGTGTTTGGCGATGTGAAGGCGTCCCGCGTTCCGTATCCCTAATTTCCGACGCATCCGAGTTGTAAAGGAAATAATAGCGTCCAATCATCGATCTTCGTGACATTAGCGAGCGCCGTTTTTATTTCGCTTCATATCGCGAAATCGAACGAATCGAACGGAACGAATGTTTGTCTTTGGAATAAATCTTCAGAGCTGCGAGTACACATTTGTGAAATACGACGATTTCATGCAAACGAATCGGAATTTCGAAATTTATTAAACCGGGCGGGAGTTATGAGGGGACCTTTTATGTTTGCTGTAAGGAAAAAGTAGACGTTTTGGTAAACAACGTTTATGAATTTATTTAAATTTTTATTACGTTCAGTCTGGGGTAGTTAATTAATGACGTGACATAGAAAAATGGGCGCCACAAAGTTTATTGCATTGCAATAGCAACGCAAGATTATCATATACAACAGTCAAATAATTGCATCGATGTAGTCTTAATACAATTTCTAAATAATTGGAGACAAAATGTTTATTGCAATCAGAAAGTAATCAGTTACTAAAAATGTAGAGATGACAATAATAATAAGTTCCCCAAAATAAGTAAATATGTTAATTAAATCATTGGGATTAATTCTGGAAATAACCAGAACTGAGTTGAAAGAGGGTAGAGAACAAATACAAACCGAATTGCTGGCCCTTATTCAAAACTACATTGTTTTGAATATGAAGAAAAAAGAAGCAGGCAAAATTTCTAGGTCGTAAAGTGCAACGTCAACGTTGGTTGTTGAAATTTCACCGTACAATGAAAGATGCACAAGTAGAGAAAACGAACATCGTCATAGCAGTGCCACCGCTAAAAGTGCTGATGAAGCAAAAACCTAATACGTTAAAGACCGTGACGAGAAAAAGAAAATTCATGCCAAAAGTGAACGTTGACATCGTTGACGTTGACATCGCAAGTCACTGAAGGAAGTCCACTCAAAACTGCAATGGATCCGTCAATAGATAAATCAGTAAGTGATAGTGAGATTTCTGCCAGTGAGAAGCTCAGCGATCTAACTACGACAAAATCTGAGATTCCCATAGAGATGACTTGAAAAACCACCAACTCAGACAGAAGAGCAATCAAAATATGAAAAGGAGAAAGGTCCGAAAAATATTTTTAAAAATCATCACGTTATTCCTAAAGATCCTCCCCCTATTCCGAAAAATCCTGTCAATATTCCAAAAAGTATTCAAAACCGGACATTACAGCCAGCGGAAGTAAAAAATTCTGTCTCTGTGGATACTGATATTACTTCATATGAAAAAATGAAAGATGACTAGTTAAAGAACTCTAATGAAGAAGAAGAAGGCGGGAGTTATGGAAGTCACGGTTGCGAAATTGACCAAATTCTGCGAATTATCACAAACTTGATATCAATTTAGAAGAAGGAGTTATATCTTCGTGTAATAAAATGAGTATAGTTGAGTATTTTTCCGTGTCTGTAATTTAAAAAAATGCGTTTAATGATTTAAAAGTAGCAAATGTACTCTATTGTATAAACCGGATGCAAGACAAAAATAGCATTCGCAACTAAGAAAATCTTATATATCATCAAGAACGAAAACAACAAAGAAAATATGCAGATGAAGGGATTGAAAAATCTGAATATAAACTGAAACGGAATTCCGAGAATATTCGAGAATTCAGGATTATTTAAGAAATTCGTTGTTGCTTCAAACTATAGCGGACGATCTTATTCTTTTAAGGACTTTTCATGAAATTTACATTTTGATCGTAAAAGTAGTTAATCTATTATTCTATTCTATAAACAAGATTAAGTCAAAAAGAACATTAGCAACGCAGGTGTAAATAGATGGAGACAAGCAGAAACATCTTTAATAAGTTATTTAATTTATTTTATTTTGCAAATTTTAATGCGAATATAATTACAAGATCTGTGTGAAAAGTGGATTTGGTTTGGGTTGGTTTGGATTTTTTTGTTACAGTGATACAAGGGCCACGACTTTCTCAAGTTTCTTACGCTTTAGTTAGTTCTCCAATTTGGAGCTCCATCACTTCATCAACCCGCGTACGCTTCGGCCTACATTTTATTTCATCGCCTTTTAATAATACAATATTTCTCTTTGGGTTTCAATATTTTTTTTTAATTTTACAACTAACTAAATTATAAATTAAATTTAAAAAATGTTCATAGACTATTTTAAGTCCTTGTGCAAGCTTTTTGAAGCTTTTTAGTCAATTCTAAATAAATATATAAAATAAATACAAGCAAATTTGGCAAAAGCTGGTTAAAGACCATAAAGTAAGTATCATATTTTCATAGATATGTATATTTTGATAATTTTGATTACTTATTCACTATAAATACAAACAAAATGTGACATACATTCTAAAAATATAAAGTATATGTATGTAATTCGATGCAATAGCTAACCTACATTTGATTATTTATCGATGTGAATGTTTAGCGATGTGAATACTTTGCTTATAGCAACGTTATAATGATTTATTTAGAAAGCAATGTTAGGACCTATAACAACGTGTTATTTCATAGTTTTAATGCGAATTTAGGCTATAAATTAGAAATGTGGTCAAATGCAAGTAATGTTTGATTATAAATTTTTGCTCGAAATGTACGAAAATAGTTTAGAGTGTATCATAAAGGGTAATTTGATACCTAATAGACATCTCTGTGTCATATTTTAGCTATAAAAGTTAGAATAGACAATTTACACATAAATTTCAAGCAAGTTAAGTTAAATACAAGCAAAAATTGCTTTTTAAACATTATACAAAACTAACTTGAAGAATAACTCTAATTGTACAATCCCATTCGTCAAAAACTTTATAATTGTTCAATTTCATAGTTTTATTTTGTGATTCCGAATACAATGAAATTCCGACGGCAAATGAGCCGCTAAAAACTAACAAGAATTGTCGACGTGACAAAAATTATTTACTAACATTATCCTTACGTTCAAATAATGTAAACATTTTCAAGAAATACCTTAAAATTGTTGGCAAGAATGTCAAAGATCTCTAAAATGCAAAACTAAATTCGGAAGAATTACATTCAAAAACTGTTAAAGTACAAGAAGAATGTCAAAATGTCTAAAATTAAAAATGTCAAAATTGCCTGAAATGTAAAACTTGCAAAAATGTAGAGATTTACAAAAGTGTCAAACAAGTAACAATGGTCCGAATTCCGAAAATTGAAAAACTGCAAGATTGAAAAATTATATTTTTCAAGGGTACTTTAATAACAATGACAAGTTGGCAAAAATGTTAGAATTGTATAAAATGATTTTAAACTTGGAAAACATTCAATAATGCAATAGAATTTGCTTCAACTGTAAAAGTTGTCTAAAATACGAAACAATGCAAAACTGCCAAAAATCGATAAAGTAAGGATTGGAAAGTCAAAGGTTTTAAAAATTTTGAAAATATTGAACAAGTCGAAGAAAGCAAAAAGCGCGCTTGTGTCTAATTTTAAAAATGCGATTATGTCTAATTTTAAAAATGCAAAAAATTGCACTAACAACAAATTTGATAAATCAATCAAAATGTTAAATGGTTTGTCTGAAATGTCAAAATATGCCAAAAGAGTTAAATATTGACGAAGAAAAGGTAGTAATTATTCTGCATTTTTAGCACCTGGTGATTAAAACTGTCTTTGCTATTTTTATTGGAATTTTCCAACATTCACATAAAATGTAAATTATTTCTCCTTTGGGAATTTAGAAAAATTAAAAAAATGTCTAAAATTCAAAATTATCAAAAATGTTACAAAAATCATTAATTGTTGAACATTTAATAAATATCAGTTCTATAATTACCTTAGATGCAAAAAAATTACATAATTTTGAAAAATAAAACAAATGCAAAAATATCGCCAAATTAAAATTCCAACTTAAAAATTTAGAAAAGATTCAATAAAGCAATTTGCATAAAACGTCAAAATTGTCTAAAATGCGAAAAAAAAATCAGAAAACTTTCTGTACTCTCCGGAAATAAAACAAGTGCAAAATGTCAAAATTGTGAATAATTTAGTCAAAAAAAAATTCAAAATATGCTTCCACTAATATGACAAAGTCACACAAATGTTAAATCTTTCTAAAGCAAAAAAAAACGAACCACACATTAAATATTAAAGTTTTGGAAAATTGTCCAAATCGTCACCAAAAATGTATTTGCATAAAAATTAAAAAAATTGTCTACAATACAAAATTACAAACATTTAAAGATTTACAGAAAATGCTAAAACAATCGGAATCGCGAAAAGTATTACTTTTCAAAATGCCTAAATTGCAAAAATATGAGTAAATTGGCAATCGCAATTTTCAAAAATAAAATAAATTGTAAAAATGTTATGACTGACTTTCAACATTAAAAAATATCTGCGATTGGTAGAAGTAAACGGTTCGAAAAATGTATGACTAGGCTACATACGAAAAAATTTAAAAAAATCGATAAACTTTGATATATTCCTGAAATCCTGAGAGAAATAAAATTCTGAAAAGAATTTGAATAACTATCAACGTTTCTAAAAAATGTAAAAAAAATCCAAGTTTTTTCCTGAAAAGTTAAAAATATGAAGTTTTCAAGTTTTCAGTTTTTATGTCGCGGTCAGTTGGAACTGACAATAGTACATATTGTATTTTTTGCTACCTAAGGGAAAGCACGCCATTTTGTGACGGTTAGTCCAAAAGTGTATTACTGAGTTGAAACATTTAAAATTGCAATTTTTATTCCATTTAAAAAACTTACTTATTATAGAAAACCCAATTTTACATTTTTTTCTTCCAACAGTAGGCTGTAAATGTTGACTAAATAAAATTTTTGTATAATGTATAAGAACATTAGATGTAAATGTACTATATTTTTTGAGTCGGTAATATACGTGGAAAAAAAACAAAGTATATCATGGTTTTAATGTGAATTTAGGTCATAAATTAGAAACACGATTTTATGGTAATGGGAAGGTTAATAGTACGTAGATAGAGAGGGAAAGAAATTAGAAAGTCACGTATGAGACAGAGAGAAAAAATCATCTACAAAGACGAAAAAATAATAAAATTCTATGAAAATGTGTGTCAAGTATCACATCGCATATAAACGGAAATAAATATATGAAATGTATGTTAAAAAATGTGAAATCTACACATCCAGGTCCACTAATTAAACTAATTAATGAATTAAAAACAGCCACATTTTGCATCCATTTCCAGGATCTATTTTAATTATTATTAAATAATTTCATCGATGTCTTTAAATGTTTCGAAGAGGATGTCGTTAAAATACCTTTTATATAAGAGGAAGTTTATGTTTTAATTCCAATTTTTCAAAGTGAGTTGAAACGAAACAAACTCGAATCAAGTTTCAGACAAATATTTGCGTGTGCGGAATTCTCATTAAAAAAAATTACGAAGCACCGGAATTACTTTGTTTCCTTTTCCAGTTTAGCGAATAAAACACATTAATTAGATAAGAAGACTACGGGAGAAACTCATTTAGCCGAAGAAGGTAATAATTATTTCGCCTTTTATTTCTTTCTTATACGAGCGCAATTTCTCGCAGGGTCCCTGCAATTTACATACGAAAACAAACGGCGTTGCGAAGTCGCGCCCGAGCTCTCCCCGACGAGGCTGGAAAAACAACAGTGAGGAAAAAGCGTGAAATTTAATACACCAGAAAATATGTGTTCCGTGCGTCGTGCGGGAGCAAGTTCGGGCATTTTTCATGCTTAGATTAAGTTAAATGTACGTTTTCTAGACTGCCGTTTCGTGTGCGAAAGGGGACATAAACATGGCGAGCGCTCAAAACTTGTTCCGGGATATTTCAAAGTTAAAATTAGATATCGTAAACATTACTGCCTTTATAACTCCGAATACAAGTTTTCTAGTTTCGTTGCGATTTTCTAACGGCGCAAGAAGCGCATGCACTTTGTTGCTTGATACAAACAAAAGTTTGGGAATTGGAACTAGTTCTTGACATTTTGAAACCCAAATAATGCACTTTGAATTTTATACAAGTTACATGTGTAACTCTAATTGAAATAGCAAAGATAAAACAAATTACAATTATTTTATCGTCAGATTGTTACGTTTCGATTGACATATCAAGAATTTTGCGAATTGCGCTTGTTAACGAAATTTGCAAACGATGCTCGATTCGGCAATTTCGAATTTAATTTCACAGTTACCGGTCACACACAAGCCTTTAAAACCCCAGAGGGCACTACCAAAAACTATCGACAATCTAAGTAATTAATCTGTTAATATCCTTGATCGTTAATTAAATCTAATTGCACCGTAATTATTTCGAAAATACGTTTAATACACGATGAAAAATATCTAAAGGGATTCACTCAAACAAAAAAAAAAAAACGTGATCGATGCCTGCAGTAGCCGAGGAAATAATTGATTTAAGTCCCGCATCGAAATTCGCAAAGTGGTCACGTGAGATTCATATTTAACTCATTTTCATGCAAATGGGAGCCTTCCGCCGGAATAATTGACATGAATATTCATGGTGCGACGTTTTTCACCGCCGCCGTTTGATCTTCGGCGCGGAAAAATTAAAATCGCCCCCGCGCTCCGGCGCGAATTTGCATGAGACTTATTGTTTCGACCGAGGCTACGCCGCGAAATAATTTCTCCACTATAAATGTTCTGGTCGGGCGGGCGGTGGCGCGTTTTGTTCTATACTTTTATCGGAGTTTAAAATGGGGATTCGGGTTCCCGCGGCTCGCATCATTGTCGTGTGATTTAAATTTTGCACCCATCGATCATGAGGAGCGTATTGCGAATTCGAAAACAATTGTCGTTTAATTTTACCAAGGTTTGGTGTTGCGGAGGCGCGGAGCGATTCCGGGGTTTGGTGCACTAAATCACGCTATCGTGTGCAGAAACTGAAAAATCGTCTCTGTGACGAATAATAATTAAAATAGGGGGGGGGGGGGGCTGTCACTGATGCTTGTATGAGTTGATACACATTTTCAATGTATGTGTGGTGGCTGATAAGCTCAGAAAGAGCGAAACGGTTCGCTGAAATTTATTTTCAGGTTTCGAGGAAAATGTTTAGTCTATTGCTGTCAGGTATTGTAGACATTGCACTCATTGATGTGTACATAATTATCTAGAATTAAACTAACAGCACCCTGCTCTATAAAATTTGAACATATAGAGGTAATTCAAATCCTTCATCGCCAGCAAATACTAGAGAAACCGACAAAAGTGAGTCTGTGGTGGTCGATTTTGGTGATTTTCTTTTAGTAGGATGGTTAAATATTTGATTACATTCGGTAGGATTACTGCACGCATGTCTTATGCTTGTATGATAGGCTTTTATATTAAAATCAGCTAAACTTTTTCGATATTTTCATTAGTAAAATATGTAGCATTTTCAGATAAGATATATTTTAGATACCCATATAAATGGTGGAAATTTTCCAAGGCTTGCAACGCAGTTAGTGTATCGCATGTCTTTGTCGGTACCGGACTATCGTATTTGGTGTACAGGTACAATACTAAAATGTTTGCTTATCTTTTTTAACTGTATCTGTAGCTGTGTTAAGTAAAAAATTGCTAGTATGTGTAATCTTTCGCGAGGCTCTATGTGTCCTGGAATGGCTTGATCTGTGCAATTTTTATCCTTTGATAATTGACATGTCTCACATCCTGATTTTTTATGATAATAATTTCTTTAGTGTGTCACTAGTGACATAAACTATCTTTTGACAATTATATTTCTTTAACATTTCGTTTTCTACCTTATATCCCATTACTTCTTTTCCAGTTTGGAGGTTGATTTTAATTTTAATTATTTCTGAATCCTTCCTTGACTTTTTTCAATGAGCAGATACCTTGATTTTTCAATCGAATATTTGCGATTGGCACTTCGGTTTGGGGCTCAAAATTGTTTTTTCGACTAATAATCTCTGCAACTACCATTAAATTTCCGGGTTTATATTTTATTTCATGGTCGTATTCGTTTAACAACAAACTCCACCTATAAATTCTATTATTGTTAATTTTATGATCCTTTAGCGATACTAAAGCTTTGTGAACTGTTTCAGTAGTAAAGTGATGTCCTAATAGTGATAACGCAATTTGTCCACTGCATAAATTAAACTTAGCCTCTCCTTTTCAGAAATAGTGTTTCACTATCTTTCAGCGATCTAGAAACGAAATAAATGGGTACTTCAACACCATCTTGGAACTGAACTAATTCAGCTGCTATGGCAAAGTTTCCAGATTTAAATTAGCATGATATAATTTCAACGTGTCTACAAAAGTATCTTTCAAGATTTGGAAGGCGGTTACTTGTTCTGATGTCTAGAACCATTTTGATTTTTCTTCAATAATTTGGTTAGTGGTTTAGTTTTTTCCGCATAATTCGTTATAAATCGACGTGGTGTAGGAAATTTTTGTATCTCCTGTAGCCGTTCTAGATTTAAAAGAATGCTTTGCTCACTTATTAGGTAACCTAAATAGTTAACTTGTTTTTGGAAAAGTTAACTTATCTTCATACCAGTTTCTATCACCACTCATATGTGTTGTAAATTATCGTTTTGATTCTCGTAGAAAATAATGCTGTCGTCAAAGTAGTGAGTATAAAATTTTTCATGTACGTTTAGTATTCTATGAAGCACGCTGGTTAATGTACTCCGACTTGATATTCATGCGAACGGTACTACTGTAAATTGATATATATTTTCATTTATCAAAAAGGCACACTACTTTTTTGATGATTCTTCTAAACGAATTAGCCAAAAAGCGTGCTTTAAGTTTCAAATCTTAAACTTCCATCATTTTTTTTACAATAACTACTGGATTAATAAAAAAAGAATTTGACCTTTCAATAATGCATTGTTTTAAAAGTTCTTCAATTTTTATCCCGGCTTGTTGATACTTCTGAGGAATAGAGGTAAGTTTTACAATTTCGAGCTTCATCCTTCTTGATTTCAATCTTGTGTAACCTTTAGCAAAAATAACTGTATTCTATCTATTAAATAATTTGATGATTTCCTTCAACTTAAGTTTTAATTTCTTCTTCCATATTTTTTTCACTTACTAGTGTGTTTATTATGTCTAGGGATGTCTTTGACTGCCCACTCACTTCATTTTCATCATATATATTCATAAAATTATCCATCTGCATCTCGCCGTCGTTGATAGTATTAAGTCTCAAATTATTTATGAAATATGTTTCTTAAGTTTCCTTTATTTGCTTCCATTTGCAAAAGGTTTTCTTGATGATTGTTTTATATCGTTTTAAATTGTCTATTCCCAAGATGCACTCATAATTAATGTTTTCGAGGATAAAATACTCTAAAAGGTACGTTGTATTGTTAATCCGAGTTTCAATGTTTAATTTTTGGAATATTTGTCCTATTTTTTTAATTCGTTGCAATGATATCAATTTTCTTGATATTGATGGTGCATTTTTGACTTTCTTCTATTTTATGGACTGTTCCTTCCTTATCAGTGATATTCAGCAGTGATATCAGCAGCAATAGCTATGATTAGTTGTAATTTCAAATTCTTAATTCGTATATCAATAATTGGATTGGATTATCTTCAATTATATCTTCGTTTTCATTGATGTTTATAAAATTATTTGGGTTGTCGTAAAATAATGGTTGGCTTTCTCCGGATAGAAATATTAAGTTTCTCAACTTAATGGTAGACGTGGATGTCTGAGGTGCTCTCCCCTCGGATTGTTGAATCGTAGTTTTTTATACACCTTTCTCG
This sequence comes from Geotrupes spiniger, assembly GCA_959613385.1. NCBI lineage: Eukaryota > Metazoa > Arthropoda > Insecta > Coleoptera > Geotrupidae > Geotrupes > Geotrupes spiniger. The sequence continues at coordinate 15,292,699 of OY390737.1, forward strand.
CTAATAGTTGTCTGTTGATATGTCAGTATTTTTTTGATGTTGGTTTCAGCTTTGTGTCTCGGAATTTTATTTGTATACGCTCTCTGTTGTTCTAGTTTCTGCCTAGTTATCAGGTTTGTAGCAAAGTTAATCCTCTAACATACGAGTAGTGCATAGCCACCAATCCATCGATTTAATCACAGTTATTGGAATAATTACAAGGGTTTTGTCAAATTTTATTTTTATTGCTGCCACCAGACAATAATAGATGTTGAAATACTTTCGCATATGTTCTAATATTGGAAAATGGGCTTAATCGGGTTTGATGCGGTTGATCTGTGGATATTCTTTCTTAGTTTAGAGAAAATGAAAATGGATTTAAATTAATTATTTAATTAAATTAATTAAATTCAAAATGGGAACATATAACCAGTCATTAATTTTCATTTCATTTCGTTATTTTTCCGACTAACATTCGCAAAATTTCAACCTTTTCAACCCAAGCCGACCCGACCCAATACACCCCAACCGCCATGGATGCAAGTAGGGTGAGGGGCTCATCTTCCTTAGAATATTGATTTAGAAAAGCCTACAAATATAAATATATTTAATTAAATTAAAAATGAGAATATACAAGTTTACTTAGGCAATTAAAATTCCGAACAATAATAGTTAAATAAAATTTTTATAATTAGTTCATTTGAAGAATTGAACTGAATAACGTTACCAGCAACTGAAAACAGCATCGAATTTCGTGGAATTTCAATCATTCCATGCAAACAAATTAATGGTATAGGAATTGAAAGAGTAAACGGAAATTCCAATGAAAAAAAAATATTCCGGCGATTGACGTACACGTGCTAAATAATTTCACCTACTAAACATTTCAAAATCGAATTGCAACAATTGATACATCCGAATGCTGCAACATCGTCGGTTCGTCTCACGTGAAAACATTTCCACGAGCAAACAGGCCAATTTATAGTAAATAAAGTTCGTTACCGATCCCATTACGAAAGACAATCCCCCAGATTTAATTATCGTGTGTTCTTTTGTAAAATTACCGGGAAAGTTTAATTGAATTTAAGGTGTGTGCAGCTTGTTACGTGTTCCCTCTGAAATGTAATTTTCTCGCCTTGTTGTTTAATTATCTTCTAAAGACGCAATTAATCATGATTAAAATTTCCATATCTTTTTAGTGAGGCGAAATTTGCAGCGGGAGCGAGAAGTTGCTGCGAATTATAGCCGGTGTTTTTCACTTTTAATATAATTACGCGACGTTGCTCGCTTATTTATCTTAATTAAATTTATAGAAACAAAAACTTTATAGTGAATAAACGACCTGCAGTCTGCGATAAGAGGAAGGAAATAAAAAAATGTTAATTTAGCTGGAAGAAAACAGTTTCTTTCGTCGGTATTGTGCTTGTGCATGTTCAGCATAAATTAAATAGAGCGGACTAGAGTAATTATGAAATTAAATATTTTTTAACGTTTGATAGTTCTTGAGTTACGCGAAATCGTGGGACATTAAAATGTTCATATGTTGGGTACTTGTGATTAAGTTTCATTTGATGCATATGTTGTATCGGACGCGTTATAAAGAATCATTTGTTAGGCACGTGGGTGTTCGATTTATTAATCGACGAAGATGTAAGATTAAGCACCGTAGCTTAATCATGGAATTTATCGAAAACTATTTCGTTTCGAACGCCAGGATAAATCAGCGTTTTTCTGATTAAATTTATTTTGTTGGATCTCGGCGGTCCATAATTGTGCAATATTTTATCATTATTGCGCCTCGAGTTTCGGGCAAGGCGAACATTATCGCCATACCCGGCAAATTAGCGTTGAAAAATCGACGCAACCGACGAAAAATGATCGTCTCCTCGCACGTGGTGAAACCCGATTCTCTCCGACCGACGCGACGCCCAAATCTAGTTGTTTGCGAAATCGTCCGTCACGCGGAAAAACGCGTAATGAATTTATTTGCAAACTCGCGGATTCGCGTTTTTCGAAAATCGGGTCCCTTTTTTCGATTCAAGTCGGTAAATTAGTTCGCGCGCGGTTCGGCATTTCATATTTAACAAGTTTTCGTAAAATTGGATGCCATGTTTAATCGCCATTTAATCATCAGCGAAACATAATAGACCTCGTTATCGATTGCGAGTTGCACAGGGAAAATCGTTTATGTAGTCGGTGTAAATTTTAATTTAAGTTTTAATTAACTGAGTAAACAGCGTTGCTGCGTTATTTAGGGTACACACGTCAAATTGAAAATTTCTGACGCACCCGCCCGTTTTCAAAACAAATATTTGTTTTAATACGAGCGCGTTTTTGTAAATTGGTCTACTTTCGAAAGTTTCGCCATAAATTAATTTTTGCAGTCACATCGAAAAACAGTTTAAGTTTTGTCTCTATCCCTTTCATGTACATCTTTATTTATTTGATTACGTTCAAATATTTTTTTTATTTTAATTTATTATTTTGTATTGTGATCGCATGCATTACCTGAACAAATTGCACCTTTTACAATAATGGGACCGAATTATTACAAAACGTATTACGTTGTTCCCAAACGCGCGATACCATTTATGTTTTAATGCGCTTTATTATAATTCGACAAAATCCTTTGTTCGCCGCGAAATTAAATTCAATATCCTCTATCGAAAATCCCGGCGAAACATGGCAAATAAAAATAGAATTATACGTCGAATCTAATAGAGCGTAACACAAACGACATAATAAATTGATTTATGTAAATTTTTAAACATCTAACAGACAGTTGTGCTTTACGGACCATCCATTCGTAAACAGATTGTTCAAACGCATTAATATGATAATCTAATGACAACTTCAAAGTATTGCGAATACAACGTGAAATGCGGGATAAAAATTTGAGCCGCGGCGACAGATCGATAACACAACAACAAAGCGTTCTAAATAATTTTATTATTGATTGATTGATTACAACATAATTAGTAAATTTTCTAAATGGCGGAAATGTTTAAAACACCCTGTTTATTATTAATAATTGTATATAGAGTAACTGCAGAATGCTTGACCCAAAACGTACTTGAACAAATAGTAACACAAAATAAAAATAATCAGCAATATTATAATGAATTATCAAAATGCACTCCAATACATTTTTGAACTTTTGCTAAAAATTTTTATGTATATATTGCCAGATTCCATACAGAGTTCAAAATCTTAACGTCGTGAAGGCTCTGTTGATTATTATTAAATTCATTGATTGTTCAACTCAGTGCCTTATATTTTTACGTTTCACAATTGGCAGCAATGGTTAATATTTAATTTGTTATTATTTATTATTAGAAGAAGCGAACTGGGAAATATTAAATGGAAGGGAGAAGGGAGACAAAGAAGGGGAGTTCACGTACGTAGGGCCCAAGCGGAGATCAGTGATTGATTTTGCTATGAAAAATAAAGAAGTGTTGATGGGGGTGGACAGTTTCAGGGTGGGGGACAGAATAGAATCTGGTGACCTCCCGTTAGAGCTAGAACTACACGAAGAAGGAAGAGGGGCAGAGAAGGGAGAGGGAATAGGCGAAGAATTAGTGAATATCTGGAATGAAGATGCGAGAAGAAAATACAGTGAGAGGCTAGGTGGAGAGAATTGGGGAAAGGTAAAGAAATTGGAAGACATGACAAGGATTATGGATAAGGCAATAACAAGAAAGGGAAAGGAAAGGGGAGAGAGAGGAAGGACATGGTTCGACGAGGATTGTAGGAGAGGGAAAAGGGCGATGAGGGAGATGTTGAGTGAGGCTAGGAAAGGGAAGAAGACGTGGGAAGAGTCCTGGAAAAAAGGGACAGACAGCTGGAGCTGTGGGGAAGGAAGAAGGAAGCACTAAGAAAAAAAGAGGAGGGGGAAGTACAGGGGCTAATAAGTGAGAAAGAAATTTGGGACTATCTCAGGAAAAGCAGGAAAGGACAAGATTCGAATATAATAGGGATAAGCGAATGAGGAGAGTACTTCAATAAGCTATTTGGAGATGCAGGGGGAGAGGAGGAAAGAGGAGAGGAGCAGCAGGGATGGGAGGAGAAGTAATGGAGAAATTCACATGGACAGAGTTAATAAAAATCAAGGACAAGTTGAAAAGGGGTAAGGCGTGTGGGGAAGACGGAGTAGACACGGAAGGTTGGATTAATGCTCCGGAAGAAGTTTGGAGAGAAATTTTGAAAAAAGTGAATGATATTTGCATGGGGAGTGAACAATTGCCAAATAAATGTGGGACTGCGATAGTGGTCCCGGTTTGGAAAAAGGGGGACAAGAGGAGGGTGGAAAATTATCGGGGGATTGCATTGCTAAACGTGGTATACAAAATATACGCAGGGCTGATAGGGCTAAGTGTAACAAGTGAAATCGCGGACAGGGAGATACTACCGGAGGGACAAGCAGGGTTCAGGGTAGGAAGAGGACCCAGGGATAACTTGTACGTTGTAAATTACTTAATTGTTTATAGACCTGAAGGCTGCATTTGTTAGGATAGACAGAGGAACACTGATAAGGACAATGGAATAATGGAGGATATCGGATAGGGTGGTAACAAATATGAAGCAAATATATAAATAGACGTGGTGCTGGGTGAGATCAAACAACAAGTCGATAAAGTTTAGGACAACGAGAGACAAGGGTGCCCCTTAAGTTCCACATTATTCAATATTTATATTGCAAAGGTGTAAGAGGTGCCGAGAAATGGCCAACATGGAGGGGTGAGGCTGGGGAAGTGCAGGATCTGGTCCTTAGCCTACGCAGACGTCATCGTTCCTAGGAAAAAGATGAAGCACTAAGAAGACGAAGAAAAGGAGGAGGAAAGAGAAAGTGCAAATCAGTTGTAAGGGAGAAAATCGAAAATGTGAGGGAATCGACGTACTTGGGAGTAGTATTGAGAGGAAACAATCGTTGGGAAGAGCATTTTCTTCATATTTGTAAGAAGATGAGGAGGGCGGTGAAAGAGAGTCTGTGGGCAAAGAGAAAAGGGGGTTTTGTGGAGACAATGAAGATCTGGGATTGTTGCGCGAGGAGTATAATGATGTATGGGATAGAAATATCACCTTGAAATGTTGACCCCAGACTATATTGTGAGACAGGATGCAGGGAGAGACAGAATTGAGGTAGAAGCGGCAAGGAGGGTGGTAAAATACGAAGAAGTATTGAAAGGAGATGCAGGCAGTAGTTTGGGGAAAAGAGTAATGGAAGAGATAGAGGAGTGGAAAAGACAGGGGAGGGAACCATCAAACTGTTAGGAAAATAGAAGAAAATGTATGACAAAGCGGGACCGTCTATAGAGGAGGTAGAAAGAAGGAGGAGGGAGTGCAGTGGAGTAGAGAGGGTGTTAGTGGAAAGGACGAAACAGGTGGAGGCGCAGGAAATGGACGGAAAGATAATGAACTCTAGATCTAATGAGAAATACAAGGATTTAAGAGTGTTCAGGAGGAGACCAAAATATCTGGAAGGGGGAACGACGGAGGAGGAGGATAGAAGAATTGCAAAATACAGATGCGGAAGAGAAGGTTTTTTTTAGAAGATCTCTCATCCAAAGCTTGTAGTGCTTTTTTGTGACGATTCTAATTCTTCAGTCGATCAGTTCTTCCTACGAATGCAGTGAAAGAGATCGTTGAAGAAAACAAACTTTAGTACAGGTTTAATAGCCAAGCTATCGCTTCATTGAATAATTACACTCATATCGAAATAAATATAGATTTCGTTGCAATTTTTGATCTCAATTATTGCAAATAAGTTACTATACCTTTCAATACAATACATCACTCATGATTTATGATATATTTACTTAGTTTTTATTACGTAATTGCGTCTAGCAATAGAATATTGTGCGTTGAGTTGCTATTGCCTAAGTATTTTGTTTTTAAATTTGTTTGTTTGGTGTTCAGTCAATGACGAATTATTTCATTGAAATTTTATGACTCACATCAGTCGCACAGTTACATGCGACATGATTTATTGCTAAATCCCGTTTGAAAAATAGTCAATTTGGTTACTTTTTCTATATACATATATTGCCGTAATCAATAATGACTTTTTTGTAAAATTAGCTAATTTGACAGAGTTATGTAGTAATTCAATTCCAAAAATAGGCCTTATTGTTTAAATGTTACGACATTTCGGTCGTTGCTCGGAATAAAACACTCGCCATCTTGTGATGTATTTAATTGGTTTTAGTTTACATTAAGGCACTAGACCACGGTGAAAAATAATTTTTTTCCTGTTTTTTTTTCTTCATTTTCTGAAAGATGCATTTGTCAAGAATGCTTTCACCGAATATTTTAGAGAAATTCGTCAAATTGATGGAGATACCGCATTTTATGTGAACCGTTGCTAGCGTACGACCGCGCCGAGCGGCAGTCGTACGATTCGTATATATAATATCATTCGATTTGTTCGGTCCCACATATGTATATATTAGCAATTAATTAAGTTAGTTTAGAGAATATAGAGAATATAGTCCCAAATTCACGGCTGTCCAGGTACAGATTGTTCGACAGATGCGCCAGCTAACGGTCGGTTCGATTGTTTACATTTATTACTCATTTTTCCAAATTAGAAACCCAAAAACACTTGTACTGTCACGTACAAGACGTTATCTATTTCAATGTATATTAATTATCGGGCAATTGTGGCCCGATATTAAGCGCTGAATTCCCCGTTTTACCTAAGCCGTCACGAAACTGTCGCTAATATTGCATCAATACTTTTTAACAATGGTCACATTGGCCTCAGAAATGTATTGGAGATATTAGACATCAAAATTGGTGACGCACTCTAGCAATATTGTCAAAACATCGACGAGAAACGAATATGCGAAGCCGAGCACGAAGCCGAAACAAGCACGCATGAGGGTCGTCTTCGTGCAAAACATGGAAAAAATAATGATTCTCTGGACGCTGAAAAGCTGTTGTATGGTCCAGGAATAGCTGACTAAACGTACGCAACAAGAAAAAATAGACCAAGAAATTAATTAGTTTGTATGTTGAATTATGCTTCAGCAAAACTTTGAACGCGTTTTTCTCGAAACCTACTTTTTCAACCTGGTTGACAGCATATTAGAAAAACTGTACATCCGATTTGCATGCACCAAGTCTTAAACTGTTCGAAAATGTAGTCTCTATGGCACCACGTAGGGGTTTTTTTTATAATAGGTCTCCTTCTATTTTTTTTTTCATATGAACAATGAAAATTTTTCATAAAAATCGAAAATAAAATTCGATGGTCCGCCATTTTTTTTCCTTCTAGATATCAAAATTCCCCTACGTGATGCTGTAGACACATATATCTAGTTTCTAAATATATTTTTATTTTATTTTTTAGATGAGCCGTATGGCTTAATCGCTGTCAACCACCGCGCGCGCAGTCTCCTCTTAGGAGCGGCGTACACCGCAAACTATACTTTAGATTCAAGTATAAAAATTTGTATACAGTCTTCTATATGCATATATTGACAATAAACATTGATGGAATGAATTGCATTCATCATTCGCTTGAAAATAATTATGAAAGATACACCTTCGTACCGCGCACGCACCGTGGTCTGGTGCCTTAACGCATTGTTATATGATACTCGTCGGGTAAGTCGCGGATGCATGGGATACCGCTCGTGCTATCTTGCTGGTAATTCCAATCGTCGACTACTCTCGCATTAAACTAATTGAATTATTTTATATTAGAATAAATGATCAATCGACAATTCCCTGCGCGTGCAAATGTCCTTATTTGGACATTCGTATTCGTCGTTAATGCCGAATAATCGAACTTGGTAATGTGTTGATGCAATGCTTGGTGTTGTACGTTAAAATTGCATTATACGCAACGGAAATAATACATTTTGGCTACGCCATTTCCTCACAAATATTTCAAAGAGGTATATAAAGATGACAACGATATCCATGAACCTGAAAATGGGCAACAGAAAAGTCAAGGCAGGAATAGAAATAATAAATATACTTGCGGGGTTTAATAAAAACAAATGTTCAAAGTAGGAGGTGATAATTTTGAAATTATTCTGTATTATAAGAGAAGTACTAGGGGAGCGAAAAATGCCAGGTGAATTGAAAGAAAAAGCTTTAATATGTTCCATACATAAAAAATTAGATCATAGTAACTGTGAAAATTATAGAGGCATGATTAGATATGGTCTATGAAAAAATGCAGTCGCAGTAAAGAAGTGAATAAACAAAATAAGAATAAACAATAGATCAGTGATAGACAAAGTTTTCGTAATAAAATAAATCAGGAAATCTGTATATTTGTATGTGTGGTATTTATAGTCTTCAAACACACCTACGACAATACGATAGGGGATAATGTTAAACGGTGCAATGAGAGAAGTAGGAGTATCGATCAAACGTCTACGTCTAATCCAAATTAATTAAATGAGACAGCGTACAAGGCTCGAGTGAATGGACATACAACTGGAAAGTTTCAGGAAAGGGCTACGACATTAACAATTCAATATTTTGTTGAAAGCGGTTGTAAAAGCAACAGAGATAAAAACAAAATAAATAAATGATGCAAATACATGCATATGCAAATGACATAGTAATTATGAAGAGGACAAAGAACAAGGATTAAAAATAAATGAAAAGAAAACGATTTGTGTGGCAATAGAAGGGGCATGGAAAATTAAAATCAAGAAAACTGAAATTTGTGAAGAAGGATATATTGCAATATAAAATTGTCACACTAGAAAAATTCTCGTGATAAGAGTAGGTAACGCAGGTAAAGCAAGAACAGAAATAGAAAAACAATTAGCTAATGTATTCAAACATCATCATACAATCATCAGTTTAATAATAGTTAAATACGGTATATTAAAACACCCACAGAACTTTATACAATCTATTAGATTTCCTAAAATATAATTACCTCCTTTAATTTTTTCCTTATACTCTTGCACCTCAAGAGGATCTACTCAGTGGGTTGATTTCTCATAATTAAGGTGAATTATGTTCTAATGAGTAGTAATTTTCAATTATTGCATTTGTGTCACAATAAGTTAACAATTTGAAACTACAATTGATTTGACGTAGAGCCATTCATTAAAATAATCTAATGAAGAACTATTATGTTTTCGATGTCATATGGCACGCACGCATTGATCAACACGTAATAAGAGCACACACATTATTCGAAAGGCAAAGTGCGAAGTCGAAACAATTTGCTTTGCCACATTGTCAGATAGTATGATTATACAAGACATGGAGCTCTGTCATGGAGCGCATATATACGCAATTTGCCAACGCAAGTAGGGCTATCGGAGATTTTGATTTTGTGACAATGATACACAGGATAACAAATACACAAATAAGAGAAGAATCCGCTCTACATTTATAGAACAACTCAAGGATGTTAATTAAAAAACTTGGAACCTTTATTATCGTTATTATTCTCATGTTTAAGTTTGCAATTTAAAATATTTAATTTTTACTTTACAAATGAATTACAATTATTCATTATTATCGGCCACCACCAGCAGATGATTCTTTTAATATCATATTTTTCTTTTGGATTTTAAGCTGAGAGATAGTTGGAACATCCTTAAATATTTTAAGTCCAGGATTATTATTTGGGAATGACCAAATAACCTTTGTACATACGAACATCCCTGTTTGATTGAGCTGTTGTATTGACAGCTTTATTATCACTATCGTCATTATTTGTGCCAGCCAAAGCAATTATTAACATAATAAATATGCAATTATGATTATCCATGTTTAATCATCGAATCCGAACTACCAATTAAAATTAATTTTAATCTAAAATAGATTCACTCTTAATAATTCCCAATCTTTGATAGATCACTGCTTTCCTTAACTGCTTTTGGAGTTAAAAATAAACATAAACTTAGTTTCACGTCATCAAAGTTTTTCCTGCTTTGAAAATAAGATTACCGAAATAAAGAGGAAACATTTGCCTATCGGTTAATAATGCACATCACAAATGTTTATTATAGATTAATTATATGCGCAAGTCTATTTATATAAAAAGTATGAAAAGAAGAGTGGATGCACATACAGTGCGATGGCACGGACCAAACCAACAAAGCCAGTATTAATGGGAGTTATCACAAGAAGGGGGAACAGGAGGAAGGCCGCGTATAAAATGAACCATCAATATTTTCGTGCATCTTCAAGCATGTCGTCGAGTATTAACCATACTTCATTTAGACAGTTTCCTGATGTTATTTCATTTATTTAATTCGTGTTTTAAGAAGTTCAACATTTTCTGATGTTCCAATCATTCCTTATTATATCTCCTTTATTTTAAGTTGCCGCAGATTTATTTTTTGTGGTCTCACTTTTCTTTCGTAGACGTCCCCTCCAGACTTAATTACTTGGCTAATGCTTCCCGGGTTTCCTTAGTGTGAATATTAAAATAAGTTATCGGGGATGTTTTTGATTGTTTTTCTGGCGCTGGCAGTGATTAATTACTATTTCATCGATAAAAAATTAATAGCGATTATTGACATTCTCTTTGCATTATCTAGTACTTCGATTTGCTCATTCCAAAACGACTTTACATAAAACTACTGAGCAATTACTCATATTACACACAACGTAAACTCGATCACTGGTGATAAATCCAATCATCCGATTTAAAGTAAACTTGCGCGATTAATTATCGGAACGTCGTTAGGGGAAAGCAATATATAACTAATCTTTAAAGATGGGTCGATTCCAATCGCTGACCGTTAAAGCTCTCATTGTTAATTGCCGTGTCTGCCTCATTCAGATAACGGACCTTTTAAAAAGACAAAGGGCCATCCCTTAATCTATACAATTTCCGACTTTAAGCGCCTTTTCTATTGTCTTACGCGTCGTCAAAGCGCTTAATTTACTTCCATTCGCGATTCGATATTTAAAGTGGCCATTTGAACGAAATACAGCAATTGATTGTTTACTTACCGTGGGCAGTCCACGTTCCAATTGTAACTTTTCAGATTGCCGCCGGTTCCGTTTAATGCATGCGATACGTACACATATTTTCCATGATTTTATTTGAATGTGTCGTGCAAAGCAACAAATCTGAACGTTGTCGCTTCTCGGAATTAATTCGACGAAGTTCGCGCAAATAAATGATGAAGATGTGGGAATTGGGTGCAGGCGCATCCTCTCGTTAAATGCAAGAGTTAAATGACTGGTTTAAATACGTCTCGGTGACTGTGAAGTCGGTTTAAGCACCGCGTCGTTTGGAATCTATCGTTTCGCCTGTTTTTATCTATGCGCAGTAACTAGAAACTTAAATCAAATTTATTTCCGTTGGGTATCAATAAAATCCTGATAGTTTACTTGTGTAGTTTTATAACCTAGTTAAAAGTATAATGCGCGATGGTGACGTCGTTGAGTCACTTATATCTTAATCTGCAAATTTTCACTAGGTATCTGTGACAAAATTTGACAAACTAAGATTTGAAAATGAAACGTTACCAAGGACTGTACCGAAAATATTTTTTTACAAGCAACTAAAGTTGGTTTTAGGTGCTTTTTATTTATAATTATAACTTCATTATAACTTTGTATGCTGAGGCATACCAATACATGCATAAATTGACAAATGTTGAGAAAACGTGAGTTGGGATTCAAACGTCACTCGCAAATCCTTCACAACATCCGTGACCATTAAACCCTGATGTGTGAATGTTACGTCGCAATATTTGTCAATACTCAATTTCAGCTCTTATATGATAGAATATATGTAGTTTAATATGGGATGACATTTTATTTTGTATACTGTAACTATTCTTCTAGTGTACTTTATATTGAAATCGCATATTGTTCCAAATATCCCGAAACACTGAGTTATATGTGACGGCAGAAGCGAAATGCAAATATCCTACTTGTCAACTGCCTACCGAATACGATACTCTAGACAAACACGAATATTCTTTATTTTCATTCGGAAAACCTTTTGCACAAAGAAGATTTCGAACTAAAATGAAAAAATCGTCCATATATACTTACTTTACCGTACATCTATATACCTCTGGAAACAAATAACCCACGACCTACATAAATGGATTGCGCGAAGTTCGTTGGATGGGCAATACCTAACTACATTTTATTCCTGTAAGTGTGACTTCCAATCGATATCTACAAAATTAATCCTTCTTACTTACGTTTATTTACTTTGTTTAGTACATACAAGGGAATTGGAGCTCATATGATTAAATTGAAAAGCTATGGGCAAAAGTAAGGATTCGAATATTGAGCGATACCAGACAGTTCTTCTGCAAACTACTGTATTAGTGAGTATAAGTGAAGAGGTTGCTGTGACGGTGGTATAATGAAGAATGCAAGAAAATGATCTAAAAACATGAAACACATATGTGTCTCCAAATAAATGTTGCTGCATCGAACGAGTCAACTACCCAAGTGAAGCCGCAAAGTTCGACGAAAAAATACACGAAAATAGATTTAATTTAAAGATCTCGATGTGTAGAAATAATGGGCGAGTTTCAAAAAACATTGAAGACTGGAAACAAACAGTAAGAAAAAGCTCCGATATATGGGAAGACCCAACTAGACTCAATATTGAATATGCTCCAAAAGCCTTAAGAATAATTAATCCTTATGGAATGCAGCATGGACTAATATGAGTGTGGCGAAACATAGATCTTCCAGAGGTGTGGGAAGTTGGTTGTCTTATTATTATTATCCACATTAACAAATGGCCACCCACTAAATTTCCATAAAATTTCCAACTGTATCCAGAAAAATTTATCAGGGGTTACCAAATTTATGCTGGTAGAAATCCACCATAGTTTATAAAACCAACACGAAATTTAAGAGGCTTCGCCAATACAAATCTAGCATCCTTAACCCAAGAAACTTGAAATTCAATCACAAACAGCTGACATTTTATTAGCAAAGGAAACCATCATTTTGAGTAGTTCATCTTCAGAGACACATAGGAGTACAAAAGGAGGACGGTTAGTATGGGCGTCATGTGGTGCAGTGACATTACACTGGACGATCATGATAGAAAAATACTCTGCAACTGCATCCACAATATCCTGTGGATTGTCAAATTGAGAACTGAGAACCATTGTGACACAGTACACCTGAAGTCATGGATATACCTTTCCAATTAGTTTCCTTCTAGTTAATTTATTTAGAAACACTTTTTGATTTGGTTGGCTTGAATTTGGTTTGATTTCGTTTGAGGTGGTTGATTTACGTAATTATTTTACTCCTTTACTTTTGTATTAGTTTCCTTTTAGTTAATTATCTAGAAACACAGATATTTTGATTTGGATTGTGTCGAGTTGAATTTAATTTGGTTTTGTTTGAGTTGGGGTTGGTTTGGTGAATGTAATTATCTGTCACTGTTTTACAGCCTTTTAGTACACAGATATTCTTCAATGAAACGGGTTTCCTGAGCTTTGTACATTTGGATTTTACCACTGTAAGTTAACTGGAGGCATAACTAAAAATGACCCAGTTTCAATAATTCAAATCATTATTGATATGGTGTAAGGCAAAAAAAGTTGGCTGCTTCTACTCTATGGTGAAATACGCCAACGCAGCGACGCGACATTACAAATCAGGTTTCAACATTCTTCCATAAGCAGTTGTTCGGACCATTTTTAAAATAATCTAGAAGAATTCTTCAACAGTTGTCTTGTTGGAAAATCCCGTTCCTCTATTCCTGTTTCAAGTTATCTTAAAAATATCACGAAGTCATCCCAATTAACCAGCCTTGCTTTAGTGGTTTTTCAGCCGTAACGAATTTTTCAAAGCATGTCGGTTCAAAATTTCTTTGACCACTATAATGATAACTTTGACAGGTAAATGAATTTTATAATTTTTTTATGTAATACTATGACAATATTATTTAATTTTTAACCCACCTTATATTCGAAAAATAAAAATGATTTATTTGAACATACTGTTCATCCGGCAATTAAGAAAAGTTCACAAAATTAAATTTTAGAGATGCAACGGCGATCTGCTAAAAATTCAATTAACGTTTTCGTTTTACTGTTTAAGGTGCTATGATAAAAATTCGACCTTGTTATTGATGATAGCATCGAATAAACGCATTTACTATTATTTTAGGTACAACACATTGTGAACTTCTATGCTCAATAATGTTGTAATGAATGGAAGTGATAAGATAAGAAATATTTGTATGAACATGCAGATCCTAAAAAAGATACTAAAGAAAATATGCGATGCATTAAAAAAAATAATTGAACGTCGCTCAAAAACGTTACTATTGGTCGAGTTACTTATAATGTAGAATTCCAACATTATTTCCAAGGGATTCAATATATGGCATGGGAGGATGTACATGGTGGTACTTCTTAAGAATCGTCGCAAGCTCGTGTAGTTTCGGTTTCTCAGCCACAACTATTAAAAAATTACTACTACTAGTGAGGGAGAGGAATTGGTTGCCAGTTATCGTTACTTAAGTTACATACATACAAGTGACGCACCAATGAAGCCCGAGTGAAAAACACCGACCGCGAAAGAATAAATTTCGAGAATTTAAACATTAAAGATTAATGAAATAGATAATGGTATAAATAACGCTAGATAAACATTATCTCAAACGTCAAGGTCTATTGCCCCATGTTTCGTAAGAAGCTCTAATTTATTTATATATAATGCCCAGATAGTCGCAAATATTGCATTGAAAATATTATGCGAGGTAGTGGTCGGTAGTCTACATAGCAGTCGTTTAAATTCAGTGAACTAGATTTTTTTTGCGGAATATAAATAAAAATAAGAGAGACATGTATAGACCAAAGGTAACCAACACAATAACCAACCATTTATTAAATGAAAATAAATGAAATCATCAACTTGCGTCAGATGACAATTTCACAAAAAAATAGAAACTGCTAAGCGTGGTACAACAGTAGTATTAGTTGTATCTGCAGGAAAGATTACAATATCAAAATGCCCAGTTATGTATTTCGACAATGTTTAAAAAAACTGTTAATGCCGGTGATAATGTAATATAAATCATTTATCTGACGATCTACATTCTACGTCAACAAAAGTTGTCATCAGAGCAATACTATATTTTTATTTACTCGGATGACAAAGCTTTGAATCTGGTATTAGTAGTTTGGGAACTCACGCTGTATAATACAATGCATTTATTATGGCAGTGCAGTTCTCTAATACGAGCTTTAACAAAAGTTCGTGTTATGACATAGATATACATGTTGAAAGAACCACAGCATCCATTTGAGCAGAATTTTCCCTTCATGCTAATCACAGCCAGTTGTATTCACGGTGGCATTGAACGAGCGCAGAATACATAAAACCCCAACTAACCAGAAGGGATAACGGAACTGCATAGTCCGAGCAAATGGCGGGATTTCGCCGACGGCACTTATCAGGATTACATTAACGATGGTGGAAATAAAACGACCGCATGTCCACAAAATTAAAATTCATGGATACATTTCAGGCGTTTTTATCCAGCGGCTACGCGTCCACTTTAACCGGACGTATCCCGACGAATGCGCATTCGACGTCCGAATTGCAATTACGCCGCACTTCTCGTCTCGAGCCTTAGCTATGCGCTAAATTGATGCGAGGCGAACGTACGGGGAACCCGATGAAGCATGCCTGGATTATATCTGGATTTAAATTAAATAAAGAACGCCCGTTTCATCCTTAAATTGCAATAAAACCGGCGTTGCGTGATGAATGTCAGTCGTTTAGCTAATGCTGCTGGAGTTGTTTCAATTGTCGTGGAAGATCCGCGCAGGACCCTTGTAGTCTCGGCGGAGACTTCAAACGTTTCAGTGCGTTCGCGCCGTGACGATTCGCATTTGAAAAATTAATGAAGGGCTTTTAATTTCGTTGGGATATTAATTGAAGTTGCGTGTTAATTCGTGCACATTTTATTGCGTTTTGAAGCTGGCGTCGGATTCGAATGTATTAATGCGTGAATTTGAAAATGAAAATCAGGAAGTACATTTTAACGAAATGAATAAAGAGTTAGAGTTTTCGTGCCCACGTGAACACAGAGGTACTGGACAAGAAGACGCGTCGAACTTTTGGGATTGTAAAAATGATTAAAGTGGCAGTGTGAACAACACGATAAAATTAGTTTCATTCCAGAGATTCAGTCTTATTCTTTTTACATAAAGTTCCAATGACATTCATTGTATTCTGTTTCAAGTGAAATGTTTACCTTATAAATACCTTGCAACTTTCTGTGTGTTTTGTCTGTGTGTTATACGTAATAGGTATAATTTTGATTAAACTTGCTTCATGTGTCACATTGATTAGATATTTAGAAAAGTTTTTGCACTTTTATATATGACATCTATCCAACAGGACGAAGAAAATAAACCTATATTTATGTAATTTAATTAGCCCATATAACATAGATGGCTGTGGGTTCGTAGTAACTAATTTGAACAACTCGGTTTTACTGAATATGCCTACGGAATAAGTTATGGATTCTTTAACTTGTTTTTAAAATTTTGTGGTAGGATCGGATTTAAATTTAACAAATGCGTTATTATTGAGAAATTCCTGCACTTTATGAACATATTCTATCTTTGCGATTGCAATGACTGACTGTGTTACCTTTATCTGCTTTAGTAAAAATAATGTTCTTGTACCCAATTTTTTGTTTGATCGTTTTTAGTGTTTTTCCTAATTTTTCGGGTTAGGGTTGGATTTGTGATTTTCCATTATGTTTTTGGCTTGGTATTTTTTATAATTTACGTTGTCTTTTAGTTTGCTTATAGCTAAGCTGATTTTTACTGCCAGATTTTCAAGATGTCTTTTATTATTATTAGGTTTTAAGTTATAACTTTTGACAGTAAGTTAATTTCTTTAGGGGTAAATTCTACATTTGCGAGATTTATAATCGGTTGTAAAAACTAAAACAGTTACTAACTGTTACTGGTATTCGTAGGTTTTTGAATGACTTTGTTTGCATTAATTTTTTTTTTGTTTATTATGGGCTTGATTATCTCTGATAGTTTCTTACCATAAGTCGAACTCAATGTTATTAAGTTTAAATGTTAACTGCGAATGTAGCACCTTAAGGTGTGAACATAATTTGCCTCTGATCCTGTACTGGCCCTTCAGTTCTTCTTGTATTCAGGTTTTCTGTCCAATCTTGCTTGCGGTTTTGGCTGCTAAACTGTTGTGGTTGGTTTTCAGCTGTACGTGTATCGTTACTTCTTCTTCTTTGCACTTGTGTAAAAACCATATATTTCGTCGATTCTGTATTTTAGCTGATTAAAAAGACACATTGCTTCTAGTTTCAAATATATTGTAGACGCTACATATAAACATGATAAACAGACTAGAGAATTGGCAATGGGAAACCCCTTAACCCCATTATTAGCTGAAATATTCATAGATAACCTGGAAAATATCATTCGCACATACCCGTTGCTTAAATGCTGTGTTTATTGGTTCAGGTATAAAAATAATAATAAATTTATTTCAAAACTCAAAAGAAATTACAGTCTACGTCAAAATAAAATTTAGAAAACATCGTTTATTAAGAAGTTCGTCCAGGCTGTAGTAGGCTTCTTCCTGTAGGTATTTTTCAGGACTGCCTTCAACTTTAAGGTTGGCAAGTTTCTGATTTCAGTGGGTAGTTTGTTGTGCAACCTCACTGCTACAGATGAATGATGGGATGATCTAAGGCGAGTGAAAGGAGTGACAATCCGATCTTTCATAGGAGTGTCGCAATCATGTGTGTCACACCGACTGAGCTGGTGCCGCTGACGCAGGGAAAAATCGAACTGCAGAATTGCCTCGGAATGCAGGGTCAGTATTGGTTGACTTTTGAAAATTGGTCTACATGATTGTGTTGAGGCCGCGCACCCTCAAGGGCTCTGGCCTCTCTCTGCATAATGAAAATCTTATCAGCATGACAAGACATGCCCCACACTGGATGCCATACGTCTTACGTCCGCCCAGCTAGCGCACAATGACAATGAGTCTGACAAAGTTTCCACATGTGGCAACCATGTGAGCTTTGAATCGACGGTAATTCCAAGAAACTATGCACTACTTGTCTCTATATTTTTTCTTCTTGTTGAAAAGAAGTGAACTGTTGTAGTTTTCTCTATATTTAGAGCCAGTTCATGTGCACTAAGCCTTTAAGTCTGATGTTGTCTGCTGCAAGTCATCATTTCCCTCGCCTCTGTTTCTGCATTGGGTGTGTATATGGTATGCCGTGTAGTCGGCATAAAGCATCAGTTTCCCAGTTCTGACACTGGAAGATCATTGAAATATAAAATGAACAACAATGGCCTCAGCAGAGATTCCTGGGGAACACCTCGCGTTACTGCGCGCACACCACTCCTTACACCCACTCTCCACCAACTGCCGACTACAAGTCAGGTACGACCTTATCAGGTTCATTGTCGTTCCTCTAATTTCATAGTGTTGTAGCTTACTGATCAGGATCGTATGGGAAACGCAATCGAATGCCTTGCTGCGATCAAAGAAGGCCGCCAAGCCGTGAAGTCCATCCTCAAGTGTGCAGTGGATATAGTGCATCAGTTCCAGCAAAGCTTTCATTGCATTCTTTCCCAAATTTAAGAGATTTCGACTGGTTATGAATTTAGTGATGCGCTCAGTTAATATTGACTCAATGATCCATAGACGTATGCACCCCAATTATTAGAGACAATGTTAATTTTGAAAAAAAAACAGAATTAGCGCAATAGCCTTAAATAATGATTATTCTAGAAACAGGATAATTATATTATAACTAAAAATAAAAGTCAGAAATACTCATATTTACCCCAGAATCCAATGTAAAATACCTATTATTATAACCCTGCCACGTGTATTGGCAAACTTTCAGAATAAATAGGCACGATCATTAAAAAATCAAAGAACCAAACAATCATTGCTTTCAAAACCAACAAATCTATATAACATTCTATTAAAAATAACAAATACAAAACGGACAAGAAGTTGAACTCAGGTGTGCGAGGAATGTAAGAGAGTCCTCACAGGATAGATAGGGATGTCATTCGAAAAGAGAATCAAACATGAAAGAAGCTACAACACAAATAAAATCGACTTTACTTTTACTAACCATTGTTTAGAATATAATCATAAATTGAGTAACAAATTTGAAATTCAATTTCTCTTTCAGTATTCAGGCACATATTTGTTTTCTTATATTTGTATGTCGTCATCGTCATCGAAACATATGTTGTGTCTACAATGTATTTGAAACTAAAAACAATTTGAATTAATTTTATTTATTGATCTGAAATTTCATCAATTAACTTCACAATCAATCAAGTATTTTCCATTAATACTTATGGACACAATGTTATATCGAAGTAATTGCCATCCAATTTGAAGCACTGAACTAAGTAAACCATACAAATATGAGTGAAGTGTTGCAAATGAAGCATCCCAGAAACAGAAAAAACAAATTGAACTGGAAAAACAAAAATTAAAATTGGAAAATCATGTTTTCCTGTTTTCTATTAATTATTGTTTAGTGGCATATTTTTATTCTTTCATCAACAATTTTGGATGGATTTTTCACAACGTCATAATAGTATACTACAAGTAAATTAAATTCGAGACAGCTTGTTTCGCTTTATTTTATTGAAATTTTATCGTATTATATCTTCATTAATTTTATTTGATTCTTCTATAGTTTTCCATTCGAAAACGATTACTATTTTATTTCTATTCATTTGTATATTTTCTACGTGATGTTTGATTGTATTTTCGTTTTGAGTTTTTGAAATATATGTTTCTTTATATTCCATTGCGTTGTCTTCTCAATTATTAATTAATTTTCTGTTTCAATTAATTTCTTGCTTGACTTAGAAAAGAAGACTACAAATCAAAATTAAGTTAAGTTAAGCAGTAAGGCTCCTTAACATAACATGTTTTGCTTCCTCACACTTGTTCAAATTCCCACACTTATTTTTTGGAAATACGGTTTCAGTTGCATTCTTTTTTCGTTGCTTTTTCCAATGCTCTTGGCATCACCTGTAATTAACAAACTCCGGTGTATGGAGGAGGGGGGGCAACCCAGTCCAACTATGTAATAAAAATGTATATTTCAGTATAGAGACCTGTCCATGACTTAGTAGGTGTACTTCCAATCATTTGGTCCCTATTCGTTTTTTATTTTTTTATTGACCTTTACTGATTATTTCTTTATTGCGAATATTTTCCTTATGCTGACGATTCTGCTCGACATCATCTCCTGATAATTATAAAAACATATGTCCAAAAAGATCTTGATGCTATCGTTTGGTTTGTAAATAAACACATTGCTTTGCAGTGTATGTGGCTGTATCAATTTTTCTTGGAAGCTAAATCCAATAATTTATGATTTTGGAGATAATTTGTTGACTTGACAACATTGCTGATTTAGGTATTACGTCGGATTCAATTATCATGTTTAGTCCCAAAATGGTTTTATATTAAACTAATCATGTCATGAACGATGATTCGCAGCTGCGAAGTAGTTATCAATCACGACAGCATCGAATTAGTTGGCCAAAGTAAACCCCGGTGATCACATAACTGCAGTATGACGTCTAGATGGACGAGGAGGCAAGGAGCCTAATTATCTTACGTTGTGGGTATCTCATTTATGACAGCAATGTACCCAGGGAGTATTTAAACGTTTTCTTTCGTCTGGTGGCTATCGTTAATAACCTCTATTAGTTTAAGGGGGGATCCTGCTCAAAAAATCGATTTGTTTTTTATTGCTCAAATTATGCCTAATATATCTAAGAATATGTATAAAAAGTTATAGCGGCTAATTCGCAATATTTTGAAAGATACAGCACTAAACACAGTGAAGTGTCAAGCAAAAAATATACGAACGCATGAACGCTCGGACAAACGAAATGCGCGCCCCTCCCCGCAGTAACATAACACCGAACTATGTACTGAAAAAAGTTCAATCGGTCGTTCGAAACAATAATATTTTGAGTTCGTAAGAGCTATAGTAGGATTATAACGAGATATTTGGTAAGTAATCAAAAATTAACATTTTTCCTGATCGTAAACTTTAGAGCGCGTTTTCGTTTTCGTTCGTTTTTACGATTTTTCTAAACTGGTGGGCGTGATTGCGAGAAAACTAGACAAGCAATCAAAACGAAACAAAACTTTTGTTGGCTTCAGTAGCATTCTATTCTATTTGAACTAAAAAGATTAATGAAAAAAAAATTCTAAACAACTTTTTTAGCAAGTTGAAATGATTTTCTCTTCCTGCAAAGAGCACATTTATTTTCAAACCTGAGAAAAATCTTGAATTTCAAATTTTTGGGTTTTTTTTTCACAGTTCACATAGAAGAAAATGTATGAGAATTGCCATTTTCTTTGGTTTTTTTTTGTTTCAGACAAAAATTACGGGCAACATCTTTCCCACCGATTGTAAATTGCAATTGAAAGATGTTGCACAAATGTGCATAAAAATCGGCTCCGTTTAAATATTTTTCTCTCGTCATATTTTTTTTAATGCTCAAATATGCAATAAAATGCTCTAAAAAGTTCACTAGACTTGCTCATTTTTTTCTGCCCTAAAAAAAAATTAATGGGTTTTTATGAAAATAAATATTTGCAGGGGCTAAATTAGAAGTGGCTTCACGTAAGCGTTTCACAAATTTTGAATAATGCGCCTTATACCAATTCAACTAACACTATTCTCATATAATTCGTTTTGGTCGAACTAGTGAATGGGAATGGGTTGGGTTGGGTTATTCGGCTTAAACGAAACCGAATATTGGATTAGTTTGGTTGCTTTAATTTTAGACACATATTCAATTGGTGAAATAAAACTTTCGTTGATGTATTTGAATTTTGAAAGCTAGAGACATATCCATATTTATTCCCTTTTTGCATGTTTAGACTTTTTATAGGTTCAATATTTTTTCTAGTTTTATCTAAACCCAGCACGTAGTTTAACATCTTCGTTTCTCTGGTGGCAGCTACAAAATTTTAATTAATGTCGATCTTGTTTGTGGATATTTTCAAGGCTGAGGTAGTCTCGGTAGCCTCTTTTCAAATCGTTTGCCAAACCGACGAATAGCATTATAGCCATTATTTGCTTGGAGACCGAGGACGCACACAACTAAAAATTTACACAAATATTTTCCTCAACGAAGCAAATATAAATAATTTTCATAAACCGTTTCATTTTTAACCCAACCCAGTTTTTGTTTATCGCAGCGATACGCACTTTGTTTTTGTCGCACCGTCAATACGATCGAACACCGCGTCGACGTATCGGAAAATTTGATTCCGCGAGCCGCCGACACCGGCGCGATAAAAACAACGACCCGCCGACAATTACCTCGGTAAATCGTTCCGGCCGCCGACGCGCATCCGACCCCGCCGCAATTTCACTTTTTCGAACCTAATTGCGAACGCAATTGAATTGTAAACACGGTTATGATGGCCCTCGGACGCGCATAATTAAACAATTAAATTTTGACGGCGCTCGCAATCTTCCGCAGCGGGGAAAAAGCGCGTGCGGTCCCTCGCCGGAGCGAAGTAGAACCCCCGGGAATTCGCACATATATGAATTACGCTCCCGTATCTCGAAAGCTGCCACGTCAAGAATACGTGGTTTGATTACATTGCGGCGCATTTTTTTTGCGCGGGCCTGTTTTATTTGACGGCTTGCTTAATCGGGTGTGCGGAATTCGCAATGTGTTTAATGCGATTATCATTTAACGATATTTGCGTTGTTCCGATATGGAACTAATTATTCAGCGTAGCTCACCTGAACCGGTCGTAATATACTCAGATATCCAATGTATATATAGTGGCTGTTCTGATAATACTACTGGTTATGCATTCGACTTTGAATTGGCTTTGCTATTGCAAACGCTGGCCCCCCAGCTCTCACGTTAATGCGAGTTGAAACGCTGTGCGTTGGATTGGCGTCGAGGGGCTGAAAATGAGGTTCGCATTGACATCTCGGAGTGTTGGACCGATCTAGATGTAAACCCGCCCTCTCCGTTTTTCAAACAACCCTCAGAACACTTACCGAGTTGCTTATCAATTTTATTTTTATACCCTACCATTAGATAAGCTAATGGCATTGACCTGCTTCCAGAAGTTTTTGTTCTAAGAACACACTTCCACTTCACTTACAAGATGGGAAATGGGGTAAAGAGGGTTTTATTCGATCATTAGTTAGAAATAAAGACATTGTCATTCATGTTGCAATGTTTTAAAATAAAAAAATTGAAGATAGGCAAACAATGAAAATTAGACCCCGTGAGATCCACGTTGGCGACGAGGCAGATTTTGCTGTTTTATCGTCAGAATTTCAATTATTAGAGAAACAATTAAGAAATACAATTAGAAACATTTTTGGAAAATAAGTACCTAAACTTAACGTTGTGTTTCCCTAACCATATTGATAGACTGCATCTCATATAAAAAATCGACGACTTCTTTTAATCAGCTTTGTTCCTTGAAATCATTTACAAGTGGTTCCACTGCAGGTTAAGTGTATGAACGTAAACAGCTGTAAATTGCTGCTTTTAAGGTGTTTTATACAATCTACGTATATTTTACATCCCTCGTTAAATTATTATATTTAAATTACTATTTTCGTTATGTAAACTGATGTGCATTTACAGAAAATAAATAATAATAATAAATGTATGCTATTACGATACGTTATAAATACGTAATAAATCAAAGAGTGATATTAATTTTATAAAAAAAATAGTTGCCAATGGAAAATAAAATTGAACTAATGATTTTAACTTTTAGTTCAATTTAGTTTGGAGATAAACCTCAGCCCAAATTCAAAACTGAAATGAACTGAACGAAAACAAGAAAAAATAATTGAACGTTAATCAATTTGTATTTCTATACTCAATATTTATAATTATATTGTTCGAGTCGTGTAAGACGGGCAGGTAATTTATTTACAATTCAATAAATTTTATAAAGTGTCCGTTTGTTTGAGTTAAATTTGATAATCACTGTGCACATTTTCATGTAATTTCCAACATTCTACAAAAAAAAATCTTCAAAGTTATCATAAAAGGGAGTCGAGATATTTTCAGTGAAGGAGGTCGACGAAAAAACGGTCGTCCGAGTAATTTCTTCACCTACGCTGATAAAATTAAACCGTTTAAGTTTCATCAAGACAATATATGGTGAACATAAAATGTTTTACAACAAAACTTCATAACATGATACATTTAAAAGAATAACTCTCAGTAAGGATTCGTATGTTAACAGTTTCTTCACGTCGTAGATGATGTGGGTGCGCTAGTTATTAATAAGTTAGATTGCTCTAGTCGTACGGAAAGGGCACGTTAATTCATTCATTTGCAATAAAACCCAGACAATCTAGAACGCATAGCACACATTGGAACGACAAAATTAGAATCTTGTGAACAAAGTTGTTATTACCATTAATAGTGCGTAATACGGCGGAGGGGAGCGCTTTGTCCAAAGCAAGAAAAATAGTTTTTCACTTGTTGAGCATTAATTCTAATTCAAAAGTTATATGAATAATTTCTGTAAAAATTTTAGTTGAAAAGAATGTTCAGTTACCTTTTTAAAGCATAGTGACCGAAATTAATTTTATCACTCTATTCTGACTATTGAGTAACTTTATTTCCTGGAAGGTATTATTATTGTAAAGAGGGGTAAATAGAACAAGTAAAGGAATGGATGTACTTAGGATATGTAATGAGAGAGAATAATTGCAGCGAGGGGTGTATAACACATACGTGTAAGAGGCGAAAAGAGCGAAAGAAGGTCTAAGGAGGAGTCTATAGGGAAAGAGGGGTGGGAACTTCCAAGAAACTATGAAGTTATGGTACACGTGTATTCAAAGTATAATGATATTTGGGGTGGAAGTGTGGGGCTGAAAGGAATGAAAAAACACAGACAGGATACACCAAGGACATATAAAAAGAACGCTGAATTTGGGCAGGTCAACACCAGACTATATACTGATGCAGGAGACAGGGCGCGAAAAGATGGGAATCGAAGCAGGGAGGAGAGCGGTGAGGTACGAAATGACAAAGAGACGTGTTACAGAACAAAGCTTAGTTAGGGAGGGCAATGAAGGAAATAAGGGGTGGGAGGGGAGTGGAAAATATCTAAGTGGGAGGAAGGGTGGATAAAGATGTTTGACAGAACTAATATGATTGTAAGTGATTTAGTAATTAGGAATAAGTTTTATTCAAAAATGTCTGACATTGACTGTAGTAATTAATAATTCACGTAAAAATTAATAGAATGGCATGTGACTCCACATTAATGCATAACGATTCAATAGTTTGTAATGTGTATATAAATCGTTAAAAAATATTAATTTGTAAGACACATATGGAATTATTAGATTTAATACGTACTCCACACATTCCGATGCACATACACATGTTATCGAAACGTAAAATATAATACAATTTAGATTAGATTAAAAGAAATTTAATACTAATTTTCCAAACATAAAATAACGATGTTTTAAATCGACCACATACAAGGCTCCCACGAATCAATTGCCCAAACGAGCTTACCTTAATCTTACGTACTTGCAGTTTTCTTAAGCTACATGTCGGATTTAACCGACCGATGCCGATGCAGGTCGTCCGCGGCTTTGGAAATCTCTTGTGCCGTACACCTCAAGAACGTGATGATATTGTTCGTTCCGGGATTAACATGTCTATCGTCCACTCGAACTCACGTTGCAAAACGTGAAGTCTTACGAGCGCTGAAGACAATGGATTTGTGCACCGCGAAAGATGTGTTATTGGAGCTTGAAATCCATTGCTTCTCTACTTTATTTCTTCACTTAAAGAAACTTGTAAATGGGCTAATGGAGATTTTGTTTTTGGTAAAAGTAGGTTATAAATGCAAACTAACATAAACTGTAAATGTACAACCACTTTTTAATAAAAATAAAAATAAAGAAAAATAAATTCAAATAATACGGTGATTTTGATTTATATTTAAATTGAAATGCAAAAATGACTAAACAAACTGATTCAGAACTATGAAGAAGAATAAAGAAGAATGGCAGAAACGAAACAGTATTATACTAAATCAAATTAAATTACGAACACAGTGATAATGACAATCAAAAATATTGTTACAGTCGAACCTAACCTAACCCAACCCAACCGGGCAAATAATGTTGGAGCTCGTAAATCAATAGTCCTATTGTATAAACCGGCTGCGAGCATTCGATAGTTTTTGTCACAAGGATGAGTTAATGGTAAACAAAGCCAAATGAATTATGTAAATAAATCGCTAATCTGTTGCCGTAGGAAGTGTGATAAGACCTTTCTTGCTCTAATTAACGTCAATCTGAGCTGAAGAACAGATAATAAGTAGAAGACTAGAAA
Source organism: Geotrupes spiniger (assembly GCA_959613385.1). NCBI lineage: Eukaryota > Metazoa > Arthropoda > Insecta > Coleoptera > Geotrupidae > Geotrupes > Geotrupes spiniger. Next base: position 15,319,035 of record OY390737.1, read on the forward strand.
AAGATTATAAACCAGAAACCTGATTTGCATTTGCATATAAAATTACCAATTATGCAACACAATAAAAATTCACAGGTGTAGAATCGAAGCAAATACATCCTCGTTCATTGTATATTAGCAGAAACTGACTCTTTTTTACGTATTCTTAGTGTTGGTCGAATTGCAACGCTATTCCTTGTGACAACGATTTTGTTAGCCCAGCTCACAATTTATGCTGATGATAAATTTATGGAACAGGTTGAACCTTGACCTATTCTAAAGTGTGCCAAAATCGTTTTGCCATATAGGCAAGTAGATAAGAAAAATAATAAGAAAAAGGAGGTTACGACAATTACAGATCCTCTATCATCCGCATCAGCTAATGAAATATTGGCAAATCCTGCTGTATGGCATGCACCATAGATTCCTATTTTCAAAGTATTAATCATTAGACATACTTCGTTCGAAGCTTCTGTAAAGAACTTTATCACATTTCCAACACTATGGCTTTTTTGCCTTTTCCAACACTGTTATTTTTTAAGAAGTGTGTCAATTTATGGCACCAATGTCAATAATACTATCCACAAAGTTTTGTGATCATGGAATTTTTCGACCAAAGAGAACTGGGCTGATATTTTTCGGACTGAAAATAAATTGACCGAATTTTAAATCCCATTTTACTTATTTTAAGAGCAGTGTTTTTTTGTCGTTTTGATGAGAAAACTCCGAATACAAAAAAAAATAAAATTAAAATGGACGGATACGTATTTTCAGAAAAAATATGTAAATTATGCAAAATATGCATTTTTTATTTTTTAAAATGCGCAAAAATCGCCAGAATTTTGAAGCAAACCAAACCCAACCCAACCCAATTCAACTTAACCTAACCCAACTAAACCCAACCCAACCCAACCCAACTCAACCCAACCCCACCTAACCCAACCCAACCAAACCCAACTCAACCCAACCAAACCCAACTCAACCCAACCCAACCCAACCTAACCTAACCCAACCCAACCTTACCAAACACAACCCAAGCCAACTTCCAGTCCTTCAAACCGCGATATAATTCATCTTGGTTTTTTCCAAAATAGAAAACTTTTCAAACGATGCTTAAAACTTTGTTCCATAATAAATGAGTTCAACTATCATTAAAATGATAATAGGATAAATGAAGGTAATATAATTGATTGGGTCGTGATGATTAACCATCAGCCGAGATGATAATCACTGAACAATTTTAGTTTTTGCTGTTTCAGCCGGTTTACACAATAGAAAGTTGCATTTACAAGTTATTTTTGTCAGTGTAACTATAGATCTATTCACTTGGGATAATACACTAGAATATGATTTACGATTACGAAAAGTTATTATACCAATGTCTTTGTTATTGTTACATTTACATTAAATCAATATCAATAAGATGTTGCGAGGAAATTGGATGGTTATTGAAGTATTTTTGCTTTAAATTCAAACGAATTGAAAACTGCAAAATATTTATTTACTGTTTGGTATCTTGCCGTACGTTGGGCACCATAAAAGTAATGTTGACTTAGAGGCATATTGTCAGTGAGTATAGTGAGTTAGAAGTAAACAACAAATTGAAACAAAACATCAAATGAAAATAAAATAAATAAAATGTAATTAAGGCTAAATGAAGATAGAAAGTTGGGAAGATTATTAAAAAATATCAAATGTATATACACAAATGGGCATAATGTGGTAAAAAATGGAAATAGAATGAAATTTAAAGATTTAGAGACTGAAGACAAGAAAAAAGAAACATGAAATATTATTAAATGAAATTCTTCCAAAGAATGAAAATAAAATAAATAAGAACGAGAATAAAACAGACATTTCTTAAGGAAAAGAAAATTAAATCTCAACCAAGCATGAATAAAATTTGTAGCAATTAAGGATCGAATATTCCATCGCCTTGTATTTATTACAGCGTCACAGTGAGACGACCTCAGCCAGCAACACCTTGGCGGTAATTTCATATTTCCTCCGGGCGTCCAAGTCCCCCTCTTACCAATTCATGGCTTTCTGTTTCTACACCACTACAGTAACAGTAGTCAAGCGGTTAATTCCAAGTTCGCCGACTTTGAGATAAATTAGGATATGACAAAACGGTTTTTGTGAACGTTCGTCCGTCGTGACTCACGCGCTCGCGCCCGACAGCATTTAAAAGTGTCTCCCGTCCGATATCGCCAATTTAGCGCAATTACAGTGAAGTGCCGTTTGTGCAGTTCCGCAATGTTTCGTGTTTGTGTTGTGCAGTGTTGACACATCGGATTACTTCATTAAATGCGGACGTGCCGCTGCGAAAGGTAAATTTACGCTGCGGATTGCTAGCAATCCGCCAAATTTCGATGCGCCGAATGGTAAACGCGCATAAGTTGCGAATTGTGTTGCCACTCCTAGTGCGTGGCATTCCGTAAGAACGCTGGTATCTTGCGGGAATTTTGCAGCATTCCATCGCCGCTGCCAGCTCTCGTAACAGGTTATAGCCGCCCCCCTACTCTTTATGACCTTTCGATGTACAGTCTTGAGAGAAATAGCGAAGAATTTCGTTTGTACGACGCGCGGTACCGTAACGGCGTAACGCCTAGAATTAGTTGCTAATTTGAAGAGAACATATGACCGTGCAAACTCGGGTTTTGTTTAGTTATGTCGTCGTTGACTGGCATGTTTTATATAACGGTAATGTTTATTGGAATGACCGCGCGCTTATATCAAATGCACACGTGCATGCACATGTGCACGTGTCATTTTAAATGCGGAATAGTGGACTAGAAGCGCAAGTAATTTGTAGGAAAATGTGATCATATAGATGTAAAGAGCGATTTCCGCTTTAGTCGAAAATAAAAAAAAAAATTTAGCATCATTTATCTATATCTGCGAAATTATTATTTACAGACAGCGATCTTAACAAAGAAATCAACCGTGGAACTGCAACGGTGTAAATAAAGCATTAAACTGTGACGTTCTTGTTTTAAAACAAGTTCATTGTTAGAACGAATATTAATGCTTCACGTCTTCCACAATGATTCTGGATTTGATCCATTAACGGTTGATTTATTTAAACTCTATACGTATGCACTAATTTTTGTTATTTAAACAAAATATAGTTCTAATTTGGTTGGGTACTGTTAAAGATTTTTTATTGTGCCCCAATAATTACTGCATCGCAATTTTTAATTAATTAATTATAGTTTAGAAATGGGACGCGTTTAAATTGGCAACACTTCTTTTCGCGAAACATTTTTCGATTTTTCGACGCCCACGATGTTTCTCTTCAGTAACTTAATTCTCCACAACTTCGTTTATTTAATTTGTTCATGTATCGAACGGTTTGGGCAGAGTTTCGAATAATGTTGTTCGGAGCGCCAGATACCTGGACTATTGCACGGTAATAAATTTCAATGAGCTTGATACGACGTCACAAAGTATGATAATTATGGTTTCATTAACTTATGTTTAACGATAATTTAGTTCAAATTAATTGTAGTTTCAAATCGTAAACTTGTTGTAGCACATATATATAATATATAAATTTAGAACAACACCAGAAAGTAATAAAAAAACTACCATAAAAATGACTAAAAATTAAACCTTAACTTGCTTAGTTTAGATATAAAATAAGTAGACGGGACTTCCTTTCCCCATTTTCTGAGATTTGCCTTTTTGTCGATTTGTGCAGGTTCCGATTTATTTTTCGTTTATTTAATTGTATTTTAATTCTACCTTTCTGTTTAACTTGACTTGCAAACGTTAGTTTCGATACTACTACGTTTTGTTAAATTTTGCGTTGTTCGTTTATTATTTACTCTTAGTTTTTATTCTTCATTTAATTCTTTTAATCTAGCTTTCTGAATTATTTTCCAGATTTTAGTTTCGATATTTAGTACATTTTCTAAAAATTTATTTTGTTCTTAGTTCCAGTTGTCCTTCGTTTTTTATTTTTTCATCACGTTTTATTATATTATAATTTTGTTTTAGTAAATGCTGTAAATGTAAATGTTAGTAAATTACTTATTTTGATCTTGATCAAAAAAGGAAATCGGCGCTCTAAGGACAAAAACAAATATTATTCGATGCAGCAAGCTCAACATTTGTTTTACAAATGTTGTTTTACGTCGAACTTTTACGTCAATACTCTTTCAGTAATCTTTAAGTGAATAACTAGTAAATTCGTAAAACTAAAATAAAATTTGTTTACACCTATTAATTGCTGTTTTGTTGTAAAATCTCATAGTGAAGTAAAAGCTCGATAGAAAGTTACACATTAAAAAAAAACTTAGCTCTACTTACTTTCCATAGGTATACCTTTTTATATGGTTACGTAAATACCTTAGAAATAAATTTGTTGAGTTTTTGTGACAGAACAAAAATACTTTTATTTGGTATATATTCGAAAATTATATATGAACAGTCGTTCCTTATCGCGGCAGCACTGATGGGAGAGTAGCTTCCTAACTATTGAAGTGAGCTTTTAAATCCTGTTGCTATCTCGTAATCATCATAATGAGATCGAGAATCTGAATTAGAATGGGAGTAGAAACTGTGTAAGAGGAATTTAAAAACGTCAAAACAAAAATAATGTGAAGAAGGAAATAAATGTACAAAGAAAACAAAAAAGAAACTTTAATGGGAACATTAAAAATTAATGAAAATGAAGAAAAATGAACGAAAATCAAATACAAGAACCAACTAAAAGTACCCAACTGGGACCAACGATGAATGCAGTAAACATAGTTTAAAAAACCTTGTATCGAAATTGTAAAAATCTAAATGACGAATCAAAATAATAGGAAAACGAATTAAGGCTATATAGAAAAAAGGTTGAATTTTGAATAAAGAAACAAACAGATTACGTCTAAAAATCACGAACATTGAATTTTGATTAAAGAAACAGATTACGTCTAAAAGAAAATCTCGAATATTATTTAAACAAAAATAAAAGGCAAAAAAATCAAATCTAAAATTCAAACAATGCACTTTATAAAAGACCTTGGGTCGAAAAATGTAAGATGAAAATATTATTTACACAAACCAGAAAATCGGCAACTGACAAATAAAAATAATGGAAAAATAAATCCAACCAATTAAAAATAAACACATTAAAAAAAAACGAGAAATAAACAAACAACTATATGCAACCATATTTTGAAAAAAAAACGTTACGTAGAAAATACAAAAAATGTAGTGATGAATAGAAACAAATAATAAAACAAACGAAAATATTGAGTTTATGGTAAAGAAAGAAGACAGCGAAAAAGATAAAAATGAAAGGCAAAAATCAAATCTAAAATAAAAATACGTATGCTCAGAATAACTGAAACAACATGCAACTATATTTTCAAAAATGAATATAAAAATGGGCACGTGGAAAACATTGAAATTTGAGTACAGAAACTATTCAATCAAACGAAAGATAATTAAGATATTAGACAAAAAATAACAATAAAAATAAAAGCAAAACAAGTCAAATCTAAAATAGAAAACTATGTTGAAAATGAATGGACGAAATATGATTAAAGACATAAGTAAGGAGGAAACCCAAGGAAGAGCGTGAAGGGGAAGAACTAAAAAGGAAAAAAATCAACCAAAGTTACAAAAGTACCCAAAAGTGTCCAATAAATGAAGAATGATTAGGCATGAGACACATTTCTAAGGTCGATGCTGCGTTTTACTTCAATGGATACTAATTCTTACTTTTGTGGTGTTGTTCAAAGGTTTTTGTAAGTTTCAATCATCTCTCACGCTTTCTATTTCGCCAATTTTATCCAATTTTTCCTTATTTCCGTTCCCTCTTCATTTAACCCCCTCTACAGTAATCTTATTATATCCTATTTGTTTCCTTTCGCTCTTTATTGTATTACCACCTCTCTCTCATACAATTTCGCTGTTCCCTTTCCTTCTTTGTAAGGTCGCAGTCAACGAATACTTTATGTGTTCCTAAGTCTTATAACTTTGACTTATTTTCCATTACCTTCTTCTTGTCTTCCTCGTTCTCCAATTCAATCAGGAATAATTTTTCTCCTAGTTGCATGGTTTCTTTTAGCTTTATCTCTATCTTTAATTTTTCTTCCACCTTATTTGTGTTAATTATTAAGCTTTTCATTACCACATTTTTTTTCAACTTCCATCCATTCCATTTTGTTTCTCATGCTTATTTGTGCTCTCTTTATCGTTATACTTTCGTTTCGTATTTCCCAACTGTCCTTACTTACTTTTTAATTTTCTTGTTTTAATTGTCTTATCTCTCAAATTTATTTTGTTTTGCTTTCATCTCTTGTAACTCCTTTTTAATTTCCTTCTGGTCCACCTTCATGTCATTCACCATGTTTTCAGTAGTAGGTCCAATTTATCCTCGCCTTTGTTATGATGCTTGCGTTCTCTGGATTTTTTTAAATTTCCTCTTCACTTTCCATTTTAACCGGTTACTGGTTATTCTTCGATATTACGTCGTCAGTATAGTCGTGTTCTTTGTTTCTTTCGTAGTCCCTCAACTTCACATGTATTATTATAATTAAGGTTTTATTAGTTTAGTGTCTCTTTTAGTTTAAAACGTCTTTTTCCCTTACAATAAAAATAGAACAAAAAAAATTTGGAGATAAGGCCGAATTTATTTCCATACTATGCCTATGATAAATTAATAAAAGATTTTATGAAAGGGGAAAATCTGTTTATTGCTAACAACTTAGTATATGATTTTGTGGACAGTATTGCGACACTGAAGGCACATATTAGCAACAGGTTTATATCGTGACTTGATGTTAAAATCAATAAATGTTCCTACCAGAAACAACAATAGAGTCAGTGACAAAAATTATCCAAGTATTAAGGAATAGTAAAGACCCAGGTTTAGGTAGTATAAAGATCTCAACCATAACTGATAATTTCGATTGTTTCATCAGTAATTGATGTACGAGTATAAGGGATGGATACATATTAAAAAAAATGGATTGGTATGTTTAGGGAAAACTTAGAGATTATTTAAAGGGATTTGATATAATCGCAATATGGAATCCAGGCTGAGACAAGCACAATATTTCTCGGATTGGAGAAACCACAAACAAAACACGTGGTTTGTACGTTTATACATTTCTCAGAAGCGTTACCAATATAAGCCACCAAGAAGCGATTCAGGAATTAGGACATATAGGAATGCCATGTTTTGGATTGGTTTAAAAATTATCCAACAGGTATTAATTGAGTAGCGTATCTGTGATTCATAATAATCGTGGAATGCCGCAAGGGTGTATACAGGGACCGCTATTATATCTACTATACTATTGTGTGTTAATAGGTAGTTGCTGTGTGAGAGCAGTCATTACCTATATCACGGAGATGACAAAGCTATTTCATCAATTTATGTGGATGTAGTGTTAAAACGTCTTCAATCTAAATCATGGACTTTACAAAAGTGGGTTCATTTTAAGAAGATATGTATTAGCATCAGTAAAAAGTATAAAAGTAGTATTTTTTATATTTCATCGAATCGATTATAGTCTACGTCATAAAGGTTACTGGTCATTCAAGCAACAGCTCATTCGATCAAAATATATTATGTACAGTACACATCACCAATGTGGCCACATATTAAATATTCTTAACCAATCTACTAAATCCATTTCCCACGACACTTTTCTGACCACGTGTGTACACTGAAACGTAACTAGATCCACGCCAGCTGGTTTTCGGTTGTAGCACTTTAGCAATTCGTTCTAAATCAATTCAAGCGTCGGAGCAGTCGTGAATTATATTCGAGATTTAAGATAACACACACGCAACGGCATTCCACAGACATGCACGACTTATCGACAGCAAAACTCCCATGTTATTTAATTCAACGAGCGAGTTTAAGTAGAAAGTAACGCTAGTTGTGCAACGTATGAAACTAGGTTTAGCCGTCATACGTAATTTAAACTTACTTTCTTCGGCGTAACTCCGCCAATTGTTCTTCCGTTTCAAACTGCTGTTAACTGAACTATCGACGATGTCAAACATGCACCGAATGTATAATTTTTAGTTCAATTCTGAATTTTTTTATTTAACATTTAGTGACACAACTAAAAAATGGTAAAATGCAACAGATCCACTTGCAACATTTTAATTTGGTTAATTAATTACCCCGAAGACGTTCGTCCCATTCATTAATTAAATGCATCCCGAACGCTCGTTATTTAAAATATCTGCGAATAAAGTGCATCGCTAATTAACTTCTACGCTAAGCGGACGCATTTTTACCCTTTGATTTAACTATCTAATTAAACATGTCAAAAAATGGCGCAGTCGTTTTAATTAAAACGGGCAACGGTTTAATTAAATAAAAAGCATTCTATCCGAATGGGGATTTTATCTATCGTGTGTGGGTCGCCTACGTGCGACTGTGACGTGAAATGTGGCCGTTCCAGTCCTGTTCGCCGCGTCCTTTTCGAAATATTTGCGCAAAATGACGTTTGAGATATTTTAAACGGAAGATAAAAGTTATGTGGAAGCCTTAAAAAATCTTCCCGTTCGTTTTGCATGTTGCGAACTAGATGAAACTTATGCATTTGACGTGGTAAAATTTGAAACGGCGTCTCCGATCCACAATTTCAAATAAAAGTTATTGTTTGAATGCGAAATTTAATTGGAGCAAAATCTAACTATACTATTGGCTATGAAATGCCCTGAAAATTTAAATAAATATCTTAGAATATCTCCAGCTAAGATTAACATCTATTGATGTTAATCATGCATTGAAATGCCACTAACATTCATGAAACAGGTTGCACATGCAAAAAGAGAACGTATTAAATTTTCGTTCCTATTACGAACTCTCCACACAATACACATCAAAGTTACGCAACATTTTATAAAATAATATTTACACGAAAGATGGTCTAATCTTACACCTCAATGGTGCAGTGAACATTAATTAACAGGTCCATGAAGACTAACTGGTGGATCGCTAGTCAATATTGTTTCTGGGTTATTACCCTTCGTCAGTAGCGATTACCAAGAACCTTAGTTGTTGAAATAGCTTTACATGTAGTGGCCATCAAAACTTCTTGGCGCGAGCCAATCACTCCTAAGGAACCACTGACAACAGAACACTGACGAGACGATACCTTGTCTAACACCTTGCGGAGACTAAACAAGAGACGACTGTCAAACGTCCAGTGTCAACATATAAAAGGATTGCTGCAATTAAGTTCAAAAACAATTAAAATTAAAAATGATATTAATATTTAAATTCGATTTAAAATCCGTGCAATAGTTTTCGACGGATTTTCGTCGATAGTTCGGAATAATTCTGCAAATGTCTTTCTGCAATTTAATCCCACGTCTGACTCATTAGTGCGTCCTCGATGATCAATCATTTAAAGCTAAAAGAAGGCAACGCGACGTTGAACAGTTAGACAACGTGGAGTAGTTTTACGATGATTTATGGATTCGAAACTGATCGCGTTTCTGCAGTGCGATATGAATATTTCTAGCACTCGAATCGTATGGAGCTAAGTGTAATAAATGATTTCAATTATTTGAATTAAAAAGCTGAATATTATTACAGAATCAAATGGCATCTAAATTGTTTCACTTGAAAATGGGCGGAGCTGTGCTTAAAAGGATAGAAATCGTTTAAAATAATATAATTTGAATATATTTAAAGTGATTTGTATGTAATTATATCTGAGTTACCAGAAAAATGAGATGTGTCAATAACGACATTGAAGTGTTTTGTACACATGGAACTAATACAAAGATTTCTTGAATAAGTGAAACGACAGAAATTAACTAGAGGAAACAATGAATACATTTTTTGTCTAATTGAAGAAAAAAAATTGATCTTTTATGAAGGAGTTATAAGTTAGGATATAAATAGCACTAATTGTAGTTTAATTCTTTATTCCTACTATTTTAATAACCCAGTTATTACCACTGGCTTGATAATGAAAACTGCTTCCTGTAACTGGATAGAGAAACAAGGAAACAGTTAGTTATTACATGGCGATCCTGCCAGATATATTTTGGTAATAGAAAAGATTTTTTGCTCCAAGATAGTTTTGAGCAACTAGGCGAGTTAAACGAGTGACAACAACTATCTGAAAAAAAATGATGAACTTCAACAATCATAATTTCACTTCTGTTAGATTATTACAGCTATTAATATTAATATTTGGGTGTATTAGTGATTAAACATCGAACGACTTCAATGTACGAACGTTGAATGTTCAAACCCAAATTTCAAAGTTTGGAAATAAAGCCAGTTCCAATTATTAAGTGTTACATAAAATTATTTAAGACGCAAATAAAATGCTTGGAAATTTAAACCTGATCAAATTTTTTAGATGTCAATATTTTTATTTGTCAGCCCAACCTTGCTCCTTTAACTTAACTCTGATTGCAACGACATTTTGCGACAGGTTTATAATTTCTTCAAAATAACTTAACGTTACTGTTCATTTAGGTTCGGACCCAGTCCACCTCAAAACTGTATTTCAAATGTATCGTTTTCCAAATGTTGAATAATGTGCGTTCATTATGAGCTCAACCTAAGTTCTATCTACGGCTAGGTCAATATCTAGCCGAATCTATTGTCTATTTTCAAGAAGAAACATATATCTACTCCACCACAAATCTATTACATTTAATTGTTTGATCTAAATTGCAGTAAAAACCCAACCCAAACCAAGCCCAAAAGATAGTTTATTTTCAAAATTGCGTTTTACATTTTTATTGATATTCATCTCAAGCCAAGTTCACTGTGGATTCTATTTCAAACATGAACTAAAATTTATTAATTGTTACAAAATATATTCAATTGACTCTGATTTAGGTTGGATTGAATCAGTCCAAGCTCTAACTAAAAGCAACGTTGTTGTTGGGTTGAAATAATTATAAATCTTTCATTAAAAAAAAAAATTGAACGCAATCAGAGTTAAACTAAATTTGAAAAATAGACGATTCAGATTGAGTTGCGGTCGAATAAATCCCCAACTATTAGTATAAATCATCCACAACTATTTTCCCTCTTATAGTCCTGAACTAATAGTCTGCCTTTCTCCTGTTCCAACTTTAGCTCTTTACTTTTTATTTTTCTTTATCTTTCTCCTAAACTTCCAACGAAGTCCATCAGGCATGTTCTCCTTATATGGCTATCCACACTTATTCATATGTTGAAATCTGTTTGTGAGGGGCCTGGCGACTGTGGCGAGATACACAACCAAATGGTATGTTAGCCGAAGACCTGAGCTGATTATATGTCATTCTCCACATACTATTCTAACATTATATGATTTTTTGTGTTAATTACTCAAAAGTTTTACATTGTTGTTAATGTTTGCTGGCACATTCTTCTGTTTGAGTTCGAAATTGAGAATTGAGGATATGACTGGACTCAATCTTAAGTTTATATTTTGGTTCGAATATAACTTTACAAGTGGGGTTGCATTTGGTCTGACAACCATTTTCGTCCTATTATTTCTGGACCCCAGCATATCTTTGCCATTTCATTGCTCTTACCAAACGCAGATCCTACATGACGTCATCATACCAAGTTGCTCTTGAATGTTCACCAGCTCTTTTCCCATGACCTAACCATTCAACCCTTTTTTTGTTTTCGACGCAAGCCTCTAGTTCTTTGTTGTCCTACGTCAGAGTCATTTTGACGGATAACAACTGTATATGTTTAACAGCACCCTTCTCTTTCGCTGTTATCATAATTTTGTACAGCCTTTTCTTTACCTCTTGGGATACAACCCAATTCCTTTTCTATGAATGTTGTTTTTCCTGGTTCACTTTTTGGTCTATTCTCCCAATGCAGATCGGAAAGATTTCAAAGAGTCAACTGGCCACAATCCTGATTGTACCTTTTACAATGTTGATATTTTTCCATGAAATTTTATCGCATTTTATTTCTAACTCACGTAATGACTGGTACAATTTCGATCTTTGAATCGTGCAATATGCCCCTTGAGGTCCTTGTTGCAGGCTTACTTCCATATTATGCCTACGTATGAATATTTCCAAATTGTATCATTTCAATGTCGATATCCTTTTCGGCTGGACTATTTTTGTTTGCCATTTGATTCAGTACTTCTTTCATTTCTTGCATATTTAGAGTTTTTATCTCTTTGATTTATATCGTTCATATTGTTTCTTGTTCTAACAGTTCCAACGATCGAAATAAACTATAATTAATACGTGCGGTTTAGAGTGTCAAAAACTGACGATACACACCGTACCGGTCTTCTGCAAGAAAATTATGGAATTATCACCCTTAATGATTGACAAAACCACATATAATTTATAACCCAACGCAAGGTTAGCACCAAATCCTCGACGCTTTTTTCGTAATTCTCCACATTCCAACTGATGTAGGTGGTAGGTTTTAGAAGTAATTTGTTTGTGATTCCTGCAGAAACCAACCAAATACACAGCATTTTTTTTTCATTTATTTCTTGGGATTAATATTGAACTTTTTGCAAATGGTCGTTTGAAGATGACCGGTGATGAGGCCTGTTGAGATTAGAAAATATGATCCATGTTAGAATCATCCAAATGTTTTGACCAAGTGATAATAAAAGTATATGTGTGATCTTATCGTTTTTTCATTAATATAAAATGCACTGCAAATAAAAAAGTTCTTGTTCGCTTCGTCTTGCTTGTGAGCCTCAAATCATCACACACTTACATAACCTTCAAGATCAGACTATAACCTTAAAGTTCTCATTGCCTTTTTTACTATATCTGCTCCAAGTGCCGTACAACATTTCAATAATTTTCAAATTTTGATTCATTGTAACAATGTTTGAATACAACAAATAAGCAGAATATTTCGTCGCCAATGGATTACACAAAATGACTCCCATGATTTTCAAATCAAATCAATGGTCCCCAGTTCGTAATAAATTAAAACACTTCCTTTCAGATTATTAAGAATCCTCAGAGATAAAACTCTTACGTAATGAAAAAACTTTATTACGGTTTTCATAATTAATTTTTGCACCCAAACCTGCAATGTGGACAACGATCACGTACAACTTCTCCATTTGCCCGAGACCGTCTCGAGTACGGTTGAAAACGATGGGACGTCTGTTGAACGTCTAGAGAATACAAAGGAAGTGTTTCATACGAGGAAGTCCCCACTTGAACAACTCCCTTGGCGATTAGCCCCACTTTGTGCCGAATAAATGTGACCGGCTTATGCATATTAATTTTCGCCCCTAGTTTTTCAATGTATTGCAGCATTACGTGCCTTGGTTGCAATATTATGTTTACATCAAATGTCAAACCGTAACGGTTCGTACGAAATAATACGGTATTAATTAGATAATTGCTGCGAAGTAATTGTAATAAAAACGTTTGATGTCACGGTCAAGATTTTCTTCGATAATGAATAGGTATAATGAAATTAATGAGCGTGACCTGGTTAGGACATTTGAATGAAATTTAACGCTTTAGTAATCTCGGTAAATGTAATTAGGCAATTATTTGAATTATTCCGCGATAAGTTCATGTCATTTTATAGTCATGAATTATTTATAATGGTATATAGTGTAATAATAGTTTACACCAGAACGAATCAAAGAAACAAATTTGTTCGAATTGAGTGTTGAATAATTGTTTAAAAAGGTCAGTTTAGAAACATTTCAAATAAAAATCAAAATAATTAAAAATAATAAATTCTAAGAAAAGATTTTACGCAAATCATTTTCAATAATTTGAAGGATGACGTCTGAGGATTTAAAAAAAGCAGTTTTTTCGACGAGTTACTTAAAATATTGACAGCATTAATAAAATCCTTCAATTTGATGAATTATCACCACCACTCTCAAGATAAATCGTTGTTCAATGCCGCATATTTTTTTTATTGTTCATTCCCGATGCAGGTCTCTTTACGCTGTAATTGAAATGCATGAGTTCGGTACATTTTCGTCTGACACACAGTCGAAATCGAATAACAAAATAGATGGCCGTGTAAATCTAGATAAATGCGAGATCTTACAAAATTGCCAAGCTCTTATGCAGATGAAATACTCGTAAATTCGCCAACTTTGAGTCGAGCTCGATTTACACGTCGATCGGAAAAAGAATCGAACTTCCTCGAATGCTGCGACTTTTTTTTTTCAGCACACGTTCGTTAAATAACCAAAAAAATCAAATTATTACAAATATCCAGCATGATACGACCGAACGAGTTCATTTACCACCGGGCGTGAAGACAAACCAGGTGCGCTTTACAACGTTCGCTCGTAGATAGCGCAAATAATGCAACGCTGCACTGGCTACCGCTTTCGCGCGTTTTTTTATGTCGTGGTTAATCTGAAAGTTCGGGGCGAGGACAGGAACGAGGTGCAATTAAAAATTAGAGGTAATTGTTTTTTGTGGGTTTAAACCCGTGGCCGTTTTCACTTGACACGGTTCTTCCATTTACAAAATCAACAACCTCGATGCTGAATGCTCGGGCTGAAAGTTCGGGAAGTAATTCTGCGGCGGCTGAAATATCGCACGAGTTTTTTCGCATTTCGTGGGCGTTTAAAAGGCATTTGTTTAAGTGTGATAGAATAAGTTAATTATGGAATAATTTTTGCCGGGGTGAAAAGTAATCAAAAAGGCGAAAAAGTAAAAATTTCAGGGAATTTTTGTCCTTTGGGTTTCAATGCCTTTCAACTGTTTTCTTTCCATTGCACTTTTATTATTATTTGAAAATGTGTTACGGTGTATGACTTCTAATCATGTGGTTGCCCCTATTTTAATTATTCAAATCCACTAGACGCCCATCGCGATGACAATTCACCTATATTGGCCCTCTTATTAGTGACAATGATTGACAATTATAGCGTGTTATGTTACGTTAAGGAAACAACGATGTTTTGTTTGATAACTAGAGGTCTCACAAACTAATAAAAGTTACCACTATGCCGACAAATATGCCCACATACAGTTGGCACCGTATGGGATTGGTTTGGGCTCTGATAGCTCTATTTTCATTGCGTTCATTTGATAAAACTTGAAATGAATTGCTGATAAGGTAAAGGTTATTTTGCAATGGCAACCTCAGTGTGAATAAACCAGCCTACAAGATACATATACTGACATATGAGGCCGTAAATACATTAAATTGAACCCGATTTACCTTTTAGAGTCCTTTGCCGTCGATAAACTTCTCTTATTTTACTTCGATACATCAGATTTATCTTTGATATATTTTTATTTTAACTTTATATAACTTTAAACAAATTTATTATTTTTCCTTGGCTTTATCTGAATCTATTTTGATTTCGCATTTATTTATTTTGCACGATTTGTGAAATGCGTATACAAAGCCTATTACTCCATTTTCTCAAAGGTTTTCTAGACATTTCACACATTCTATTTATCCTGCACACATATATTTAGCATCCGTTGAATGATATATATATAAGTAAATACCATTCTACATTCATTAAATTAAATTCCACTGTGTAACCAAGTCTTCTATATACGTCACTCAAACACACAAAAATGTCGTTGTGTGTTTTAACGATAGTTTGCGGAAGCAGCTAATACAAATATGTTTTATCGATAATTCGCAGAATAAAAATAAAGTTTCACGCATTTTGAAAATTAAAATTTTTTTACAATAATAATTGTTAGATACGGAATAAGGGAGGTTGTGTTATTCGTTAAAAAATATACAATAAATATTCAATTGAGAAAATAAATGTAACAAATGTTACATAAAATGGAAAAATTGTAAATAAAAATATTCAATTACGAATAAACAGAAAAACAAGAAAACGAAACGTTTGTTGGGTGGAGTTGAGTTGGGTTGGGTTGGGTTGGATTGTATTGGCTTGTGTTATTTGCACAATATTAATAATAAAAGGAACAAGACAATAATTAAATAACATGGAAAAATAATAATACTAATGTAAAAACGAAAATAACTAAAATTGGAGAAATATAATTGCGAATGGGGAAGAAAACAACCAAGAGATGGAAAATACATAAAAAATAAGAGCAAAATAAAAACTCCAATAATTAAACTTCAACAAGTTACATCCTTAATTTTCAAATGTGCCAATAAAGTTTTTTTACATCCTCAATCACTTGTCTTAGCTTTTCCATCTTCTGGATATTTTTTCTTGATAACATGCACTTGACGTCTCATTTCTCAATTCTTAGTGCTTCGCCGACCTTCTTTACTTTCAGTATATTCCAAAGTAAACTTAAGTAATTTTCCAACTTTGCTCGTTGAATTTAATAATAAACAAATGTAAGAACAGAAGAACTACATAAAATGGAACATTGTAATACAAAAATAAGCAGTTACGAATGAACAGAAAGACCGACGAAACAAATTGATGAAAAACAAGAAAACGAAAGTTTTGTTGTGTTGAGTTGAGTTGAGTTGGGTTTGGTTGGGTTGGGTTGGGTTGGGTTGGGTTGGGTTGGGTTGGGTTGGGTTGGATTGTATTGTATTATTTGTTAACAAACACTTGCACAATATTAATAAAAACAGGGCAAGTTAAAAATATTAATATGCGAGCGAAAATAAATAAAATGTGAAAAACATAAATGCGACTACAGAGGAAAACAACCAAACGAAAGAAATATATGGACAAGAACAACAGAAAAATAAATAACAAAAATAAATACCTAAATATCAAACATCCTTAATCATTTGACTAATCTTTTCCATTTCTGGATAATTTTTCTTCATAACATGCACTGATGTTAACTCATATGAAATAATAATTCGTAGTGATTCTGCGACCTTCTTTATTCAATATATTTCAAAGTGAAAGAGTAAGTTGTCAACTTTGCTCATCGAAGTTGGCTTTTGTATATAATGAACTGTTTGGGCTTGCTTGACTTATGTCTTTCGATGTTATGGAGCCCCGCGTTTTTTGACCTGTTGTCATTTTAGGCAATGTTTATTTGCGAAGGTATCTTATTTTTCCTCCAAGCTCTTCTCAATACCCGCGTTATTACCAACATATTTGTAATTGCGCTCAGCTCGGCAATTCATTTATGGGATTCCCCAGTATCGTTCTGATTAGGCTTATGTAATTTTAAATAGTTTCCCGCGCTTCCAAAATTTAACAGCAACGATCTCCTCAACTCTCGCCTGTTATTGATTGTCAGCTCCCGCAACTTATCCACCTGTGCTTGCACAATTCTGATTCATTCGTTTCTTTAAGCTTCTTCATTCTCATTTGAAATATATTAAGCCTCCTCCTAATCGGTTAGTAGTTTTCAAACTGGTCCTTTATTATTTACCCCCATCCTCCCTGCTTTAACCACTAAATATCTTCATAATGTACTTGATCTCCTCCTATGTACATCTTTGGGTTTGATCACCTACTTTATCGCTCCTATGTCCATTAAGCATCGAAGTAAACTTCTAAGTAACAAGAAAAGCGTTCGGGTTGGGTTGAGTTGGGTTCGACGAAAAAATCACTGAACTCACAGCAAGAAAATGGAATTGAATTCTATTGTGGATTTGTTTGGTCGGCCGACCCAATTCAACCCAACCCAATCCAAAATCCAAAATTGCTGCTTTAAATTCTATTACGAATTTCGTCTTGCCCCGTGTAGTAATTCAAGCTTTATATCGTTGAGATTGACTGTTCGATGGGGAATAGAAAAATAAAACACTTGGTTTAGTTTCATACCTTTTTTATTCGATTGCGCACCGCCGAAACAGGTTAAACTATTTTCAATACAGGATCTAAAAACCGGAAAACCAAATGCACGAGTTCAGAATCTCACAAATGTGGTATCTCAATGTTTTGGAAGAAGGTGGCAATGATAAAAAAGACACGCAGCTACTAGTCGCACACTGAATTTTCGCTAAACAGTGTCAAGGCACAGCAAGAATATACGATAAACTATCGGAGAATGACTTAATTTTATGCAAGGCCGATAAAAGGTAACATCCATATCCATTTTCAAGAAAAAATGGCGTTCAAAAAAGCGTTTCCATTAATGGAAAACGACAACAATATTCAAAACGAAATAAGTGTTTACCATCAATAAATGTGCAACAATATTCTACAAAATGAAACGTATCGCCTAGCGTTATGAATGCTAATCCACTCATCCTAAACAGTCTGCCCAAAATTCACAAAAGTAGTTGTCCCATGCATCCTACCTATCCTACATTAATGCCCCACTCTAAAATTTGTGCAAACAACTTGATAAAACTATCCTAGACTTTGTTAACTTCCAAAATAAATATTCCATAAAAAACTGTTACAATTAGTGAAAATAATTCGAAACCTAAAACGAAATTAGTATCCTTTGAGGTGGTAAGCCCTTTCCCTTCAATACCCATAAAAGACCTTATAAAAAAAATTCGAAGTAGACTATGGGCATGGGCTGCCACAATCTTAACGAAAATCAAAAGGAAGCATTACTCCTAGCAATCAGCGTATGCCTCAAACAAAGCTACTTCAAATTCAACAATCAAATCTACCAGCGATTGAATTGTTCCCCACTCTCATTATTATTAAGTGAGATTTTCATTGGTTTCCTAGCAGAAACAATTTTCAACTCCACAAATAGATTGGTTAAAAATGTGACACATGACTGGTACCAAGAGACAACTCAAATTGTTTCTAAAATTCTTAAACTCGTTTTACAAGCAAGTGCAGTTTACCATGGAAACATAAGACAACAATTATGCTACAGTCAATTTCCTAGACCTTCAAATCACAAGGAAGAACGAACAACCCATCTCTTGATATTAAAATAAGTCCTTTCGTGATTTTAATATTACCCTTATACACGAAGCACTATAAGAAAGAAATAAAGAAAACAATCGCCAAAAACAATAATTACAATAAACATATCGTGGAGCAATTAATTAGAAAAAAACCATTTTTACACTCAGTTTATAATGTTTCACGCAATTATTGTTTTATCAATTACGTGCCAAATCTTGGTGATAAAATCTCCAATAGGTTACGCTACAACAACTTAACACCGATATGCGTAAATAAAAAGAATTTAGGCGCGATATTAGTAAACAATAAAAAAAATTAAACCCTATGACCAAAAGTGTATGAAATCACTTGTAATTACTGTGGAACTTATTAGAAATAAGGAAAGCAAGAAAACAAGGAAAAAACGTTACTTATGAACAAACAAATTATGAAATTAAACCAAATGTTTTATTTTTCTGTTATTAGTAAACTTCATGCTTTCGGTGGTCCATTCTTCTTATTTTCATTCGACTTGATTTCATCATGTTATCTTAAGTCTGCATAGCACTGCGTTACTAATAAGATAATAAAAATCTTATTAGTATTCTGGTTTAAAAGAATGCGAGTAACGGAAAGTGATAGAAAAGTTGGGTTGCTTTGACCAATGACCAATGATACCGGAGAATCGTTGAAAATGACCGGTTTTTGAAGACAAGGTTACGCAAACCCATTCCCATTGCAATGACAACTTAGTACGTTTTCAACAGCGTTGTGTTTGGGTGCTAACCTAGCGAAAACCACAACGTAATTGTTGCTCAAATGTTTTATGAACTATCATAGTCCGAACGGTGAAACATAAGTTGCAGTAACTACCCCGAGTTTGATTTATCCGACGTCCATTCATATTCGATGGCAAATAGTCAGTTTATATAAACGATTTTCGTGTGTGTGTTAACCATCGATGACGATCCTTTCTTACGATTCGTCCAAAAGATAGCAACGCAAGGGAAAATTAGTAGAAACGAATACATGGAAAGGGCATTATTTTTAATTAATACGTCATTACTTAAAAACTCCGAACATAACAGACTCCGACTCCGACTCCGAGAACTCCAGAACTTTTGAAAAGGAAGAGAGAACTCTCAAGCGAGTTTCCAGAAAATGATACGTCAGATTCACATACACGTATTTTTCATTTCATCGGAAATAAGGCATCATTTTCCTAACATTTTGCTATAAACGACGTACATTTAATGCTTCATAAAAAGAGAACGTACAAGAAGTAACTGATAGTTAATTTGAACTAATAGAAAAATAGTAGACGCAACTAATAAATAGAGACCAAAAAGAAATGTCAATAAAATAAAGTAATTTAATAAAAATATGCAACAGGCAATTGATATTTCTATGATCTCCATTCACAGCAACATTTTTGTTTATTTAAATTATTGCATTTTTTTTAATTAATCCACAACTAAAGTTTTATAATAACTCTTGCAGTTAGTATAAAAAAGTTCATTTTTCGCCGGACCCCACATGGGACAACTGGGAAAATTTACAATTATAACTTGTGTTTAGGGAGGTTCATTAAAAGGCCCAAGATTGGGACCACATTTATGACCACGTATTTATTTACTTACTACAATTTTCTTCCATAATAATTTTATTCTCTTCTCTTATTTTCTTATCTTCGCGTAATTCATGTTAACCATGCACTTCCGCGACAACTACCATTAAATTCTTGAATCTTATTCTAAATATTTCTGGGACAACAATTAAAGTTTTAGTCATTAATTACTAATTAAAAAAGAGTAAAGAGAATTGAAGAGGCATATGCTTCAAATGATCCCAAGATCGATTAACGATTTATTGTCGAAAACTTCCAGCGCAAGAACCCTAACGATTCACACATCTATTGTCATTAAAATTGCCGCGTCTACGTAAAAACTTCCGGCGAAGTCTCTCACTTCGGCAGAATTTCCTCGCACCGCCGAAATCCCATTTTTACTTTTTACGAGTGCTGTGTTCTAACGAGGCGTTTTTGACGTGCCGGGTCACAAATCGAACGTTAAAATCTCCCAGAACAACCGCCACGTTCGATCCATAAATATTTTCCGAGTTGCGTTTTCGTATTGATGCACGCACAGGTCCGCACGACCAGGGACGAAACACAACACACACAACAGCTGAAGTTTGCTTAAGATCGGTGGTATTAATTCGCGTATTATATATCGACTGGCTGCACCTGATACATTTGTGTTACTAAGTAAATTTAGTTTGCGAACATATCAACAAACTAGACTGGTGCAAACTTGCTTGCTTACAATTGGTTTATATCAACACTGTGCATATTATTCGAAGGGGTGGGTTCATTGTTTCAGGGTAGTCATTAAAACATCGTTGTCGATGTGCAAAGGTAAACATTTTCTTAGTTGATTGATCGGCGATTTTAAGACAAATTTAACGAACAGAAAAACGAACTAAAGCATATGGAAAATACATTTTTTTTTAATTTAATTTAATTAATTGTCAAAGATTTGCGTGCAAAGACTGCATTTATATCCCCATGCAAAAAAAAAACAACTCAAAATTTAACTGCAAATTACTAATACCCGCATAGCATTCGCGAAAGATTGATGCACCAACTTCAGTGTATTCTTCTTATATTATTGTTGGGAACGGTAATTTCGTATGTTTTCTTGTTTTGTCGCGAACACAATGGCAATCACGAATCGAGTCAAAAAGCTAGTTACGAAAACGCGAAACCGAGTTTCCATAGTTATTGATCTTACTCTTTTAAGTATTACTGCTGCAATTTGCGGAATTTATAACTTGAAACAACAGTTATGGACGATTTCATTTCCATGAATACAAATTCGTTGTTGTTTGGCGTACGTATATGCTATCGATGCGGTGCTTTGGGTCGTATATCGGCTTCAAATTAAAGTGCGATCGGATGGAAGAGTAACTGTAAATTAAAGGTTTTTTGCATGATTGTAGTAGATTTATTTACCGTTTTTATTCCTAGTTTTAAGTCGTTAAATTATTGCAAGTAAGTTATTTGCCGATGAGTCTGGAGAAATTAAAATTAAGCAATCAGATTAAACTATTATTATTACTTGCGTTTTATACTAAGGGGTAATACTATAATTTAATAATAAAATAATATAATAAAAATGCAGCCGAAATTATTGAACTACGTTAAAGATCTAAGGCAGGGAATGTTAATAGTAACAAATATTCAATTGTTCGTTTGAAAAATACGTTACCAAACATCCTGACATTTGATTTGGTATCAAAAATCATCGATTAAACTTGACAATATTTATGGAGACAAAGATGATGTAGTACTTCTATGACCTCATTATACTTAAATAATTAATATTTTGCGTGGTAGTCTTTAACATTTTTACCCCCATTGTCTATTTGTGGAGTTACACGTCAGAATATTCCGGTAAGAAAAATAAGAACCATTTTATATTTATCTCCTCTTGGTACGTCGGCACGGATAGCACGTGTCTAGCTTCGACTGGAAGCGAAATTAAAATTCATGTCCAAAGCTATCCATAATTTAGTTGATTGAGAGACACATTATTAAAAAAACACGCAACACAGGTTGCGCCTCTGGCAGTCGTGACAGAAGTTGCAGGCAAGGAAAATTCCCAAGCAAAGTTATGAAATTATTCGTATTTAATGTATCCTTTTATTGCGTGGTGTGCCGGGGATCCCACACTTTGTACACAACGCTACTTGAACGTCGTTATTGTATGTAAATGAATTGAAATTTGTTACGAAAAGATAAGACTTTACTAATTCACGTTTTCGAGTCGTTGGCATCTGTACATTTTAATTGGTGTTAAAAGAAATTAATTGGATATGTGCCGGCTGGACAGGGTCGTTAGCTTTGAAGCGAAGTGAGGTTCGCAGACGTTGTTTTTTGCATCGGTGGTGATCCAAATTATTATTATTGTTACAAAATATTTAGAAACTCATTTAGGCCTTGGTATTTTTTCAGATAAATCACTTGCCATATTTTTAGTTTTGACTTTGTACCAATTAAGACTATTTTAAGTTGGGGCATAACTTGGTAGTTCCGACCACAAAAGCGTTTTGCACAAAAAATTAAGTTGTTGGAATATTTTTGAAAAAACATAGTCTTTGTAAATTGATTTATGTAAGAACTCAGGGTCGGGTTGTACCAATATTTTTGTACCATCGATGTACCTTTGTTTTTTACCACTTTGATAAACGGTTAGTCCAATTTTACAATTCCGCCACATTTATGGATAAATATTTTTATATTTTCCTTTTGGTAGTGCCCGAAAGATTGGTTTGTTCTTTGTGGTTGTTTGTCAAGGATTTAATTATGTTATTAAATCCAAAATAGTTTTAAATTTAATGGCAAATATATTATTTATTGACAACCTTATTAGTGATCTAACTAATATTCCATTAAAATTAAATTAAAACCTGCATTCGTCTATTCATTAAGCACTCTAGTGCATTTTGGGTTGCTGTCCGAATTATATTAAATCTCTGCAGTCGTTTACAATTGTGTATTATTATTATGCTGTCTTCATGATTGACAATCTTTGTGAGACGTGTTAACTTATTAGGTATTTCTACCACGTCTTTAGTCATCTTTGATTTTTCAATCGCTGTTGCTTATTCGGTGTGTTTCAAAATTTCTCAAAAATTCTCATCTTTACATTTTGCACTTGTTCCACACAAGCCATGTCACACAACGTACATTGATTTATTCCTCAGTTGGACACGTTAATCGTTTCGTTTCATTTAATGCAAAATTCGGTATACGAGCCACTTTGATTTTGATGATATTTTCGACTAAACGAGCATTTTCTTTTGGATTGAATCGAATTTTCGTTTTCGTCTTTAATTTATGTCTGTATGAATGCATTAAATGATACGCTTGATAATTTTTGAAATTATTCGCTTCTATAAAATTGTTTTCCAACCCAACCCGACATTCCAAATCTTCAAGAGCAAAGAACTCGCTACAAATTAGGTAATAATTTATTCATAAAAAATTATTATAAATACCTCAAAAAACGCGATTCTCGATCGTTTTCTGTTTGCAACGTCGTAATCAGTAGCAGAAACTGGAGTTAGTAATTGGGCACTGATATCTTTTGACACCTAGTACAATATCACATTCATTTAATTATCTATTAAAATTTAATCTCTGAAAATCTAAATCTAAATCTTTCTTCAACTCAGCGGTTGGTTTCCTGTTAAAATGTCTTGTACTGCGTGATTGGATATTGGCTAGCTATGCGCATGGTGAGTTTATGAATTTTGCATAAACTTTTTTAACAAATGAGGTTTGTTTTAAAAAAAATGGCAGTTATTGTGAGTGTCGGGTCTCTGGTAATCGAAACGATTATCAGATCGAAAGCGTGCGTTTTAGTATCGAGTAACAGAGGAGGATATAATGAGGACGAAACGATCGTCCGAAAATCGAACCTATAAATTTTGCACAACCAATCTTTTTGATTAATGTTCATAACTAATCAATGCATAATGAATGTCCATGCATTAATTTTTTGTATTATTTTGACTTTGACTTAGACTGGCTATGTGAATGGTGTTATTTTGACTAATTTGCAAACAAATATTTTAACAATTGATGTTAACCAAAGAGAAAATATTAACATCAATTTTGACGCATTATTATTTTAGCGATGATTGCAGTCATTATATTATTTACAGAAACAAAGAAAACAAAATTTGTTTATATTTTTCATTTTATTAATTCGCAAAATGTTATTAAATGTAAATTAACAGGAAGACTAATTAAATTTATGTCAGAAACTGTACATGAAATAAGTGTATAGCGCTAGGCATTGTTAAATATGAAAAAAATGGTAAAAAGTATTTCCCATACCGGGAATCGAACCCGAGCCTCCTGGGTGAGAGCCAGAAAGAAAGAAAGAAAATTGTTTATTTTGGTCTCCTTAAAATATTACAATATAAAATAAGGTAAATAAAACATATCAGATTTAGTTGTGAACCCCTATGCTCAGCACTTATAACACAAATAAAGTTTAAAAAATTTTGAATACACAATTTCGGTGCGCCTCCCTTGATGGAAATGTCCGTGTCCAGTGTCCGTCTATGTGACGTTTTTGTCTGTGTTGGCGGGAAACTTCGAAAAACCCGCCCTCTACGTCCTGCCCTAATGTCACTATTCAGTTGTCCGGGTCTTCGTTATACAAGTCCAGAGTCTCGTACGGCAGTCTGTGCACGTGTCTCTGTCCTTGTTGGTGGCGTTGGTTGGTAATTGTACGTATCAGTACGTTGTCGTGAGTGACGGTCCGCCTGTAAAAGCGGTCCGCCATCTCGGTCATGTAATCGGTCAGTAGGGGTACGTCTGCATCTGCATGCAAGTCGCGTATGCGTGTGTATCTGTCGGCGCCCAGGGCATACCTAAGGCACTTGTTCTTCGTCGTCTGCAATAATTTGAGGCTCGTCTTGGAAGCCCCAAACCACACAGGCGACGCATACGTCATCGTAGGTCTAATTATTGTCCTATATAAAAGAAGTTTGTTGTCAGTCGAAAGTCTGCTGTTCTTAGCGACCATCGAATAGATGATCCTAAGAACAGCGTGCGTGCGTCTGTTTACTTCACGTATATGTGCATTGAACAATGTCTTGGTGTCGAGTATTACTCCCAGATATCTCACTGTCGTTTTCATTGGTATCGCGATGCCGTTGATCCGGGTTGGATTCGGCACCACGAACCGTCGGGTGCGTCGCGTAAATGTGATACTCTCACATTTCGTCGCGTTAACTTTCAGTTTCCAGTCCGCAAAGTAGCGTTCCAGTACGTTCATGTGCATTCCGATCTTTCGATGTGCTATGATTTCTGAGAATGAGGATGCATAAATGCCCGTATCGTCGGCGAAGATCATCAATGAAGTGTTTACGTGCGTCGGTATGTCATTGATGAACAATGAGAACAGTTGCGGCCCAAGGACGGATCCTTGGGGCACTCCTGCTCTTATGAAATGGAGCGCAGATATGGTTTGATTTAGTCTTGTTTTCATGGTTCTGTCAGTCAAGTATGAATAGATGAGTCGGATGATTGATAATGATAGTCCGTAATTAATCATTTTATACAAAAGTCCATCTATCCATACAGTGTCGAATGCTTTCTGCAAGTCCAGCAGTGTCATTGCCACAACCTGGTTCCGATTGAATGCCGTTCGTATGTCAGTAACGAGTCGCGCCACTTGTTGTACAGTGTTATGTCCGGATCGGAACCCGAATTGCTCGTTTTTGAGGAGACCAAGTTCTTCAACTTGGTCCCTCAGTCGGTTATTTATTACCGACTCCGCCACCTTAGAGATACTGCTGAGGAGGCTGATCGGTCTGTAACTTTCGGTCAGGTCACGTTGCTTCCCGGGTTTCAGGATAGGTACTACTACAGCACTTTTCCAGTGGCTCGGAAAGTGCTGTAGTTTCAGTATCGCGTTAATGACGTAAGTCAGTTGCACTACGGCTTTACGGGATAAGTTCCGAAGAAGTTTGTTTTGTATGTCATCTTCTCCGGGGGCTTTTAGCGGGCCTTGCCTTTTTATTATGCGGAAGATCTCCCGGGGAGTCGCCAGCCGTAGCGGCTCTCCGTCGTCGTCAACATTGTCGTCGCGGCGTGACAAGGAAGTCCTCACGGACTCCACAATGCCCGCCTGCGCTTGCGTCAGTACGTCGAGCCCAATGTCATGTACTTTTTCGAACGTGCTGGCAAGGGCCTCCGCTTTCCCCTCGTCAGTCATCTCCGTCCTCCCCTCGTGCACAAGCGGCGGAACATTTTGGAATTTCTTCCTCAGTTTCGCCGCCATGCGCCACAAGGATCCGTCATTGGCGGTCAGTTCCGTCATTTTGCGGCTCCAAGTCTCGTTTCTGTGCGTCCAGATCTTTTCACGTATCTGTTGCGTCAGTGCGTTCATGTAACGTCTGTCTTGGTCAAGTCTGGTCCTTTGCCAAACTTTCCGATGTCTGTTACGGTCACGTATATCCTGCAGGATGTGCCCGGGAAGAATGTCAGGTTTGTACGGGTCGATCATGCGAGTTTTAATCGCACGATCCTTCGCGTATTTGATCGCCTCCGTCAGCTCGGTGACGGCGTCCTCGATCTTGTCCGGCGTGTCAAGGTCTCTGTTAATCAGTACCCGGCTGTTTAGATTTCTTCGGAACGACGGCCAGTCCGCGGTCCTGTAATCGACTATCCGGATTCGTCTGCGTTCGTGTCTGGCCCCGCCCACTTCAAAAGTGACCGGGTAATGGTCCGAGTTTAAGTCATCCACCGTGAAGAGGTCCGAGAGATTTCCCACGTTCCTCACCACGGCGATTGACGTCGTCGTTGCCGTCGCTCCGGTTGTCGGATGATGCGTCGGCGTGTCTGGAAAAGCCACGAAACAATTGTGCATCTGGGTGTGGCGGAAGACCACGTTCCCATTGGCATTGTTTCGATGGCAATTCCAAGTTGAATGTCTAGCATTGAGGTCACCCAACACTATTGTCCTTGCAGAGATACCCAGGAGCGCCTGGAGGTCTCGTTGCGTGATACGTGACGTCGGTTTGTTGTACCAGGCCGTCACTGTTAAGTCGTTCTGGAATTTGATCGAGATCAATTCCAGATGTCGCGTGGCATCGTCCCAGACGCGAAGGTAGGGTATGTCGTTCTTTATCAGAACGGCAACCCCACCCCCATGTCTGTCACGGTCTTTTCTTTCAGTCACGTAACCCCGGAAGGTCACGTTGTCTTCGTCTGTAAGTTTCGTCTCGTTAATGCACATAACGTCTATGTTATGTCTGTCGAGGAACTGAATTAGTTCCCCGCGCTTGTTCTTGAGTCCGTTGGCGTTCCACGTGCAGAACGACAGTCTAGCCATCAAGTTCAGCGCAGAATTGGGCCAGAACCTGGAACCGAGCTGATTCAGAATTTACATTTTTTAGTTTTTGATTTAGAATTTTGACCCTGCCGAGCATAAGGGTCACGTTAATTAACGAATTTAAAGTTCTCATTTCTGAGAAGAGTTCGTTTATTTCGTCGCGTTGCACCTCCGGCGTCACCTCCGGAAGCTGCTGCTGTGTCCTCTGCGACTGTTGTGGCATCCTCGGCGGCTGTTGAACCCACGATGGCGGCTGCTGATGTTGCTGCGACTGTGAAGGCCTTTGCCTAGGTTTAGGCAGCGGCCACTCTTCTTCCACTCTGCCGGAGACTGCTCCCTGGGTCCTCGCGGTCCAGGCGTTGTGCCTGGGCATAGGCGCCGGCACGTACTTCGGTTTGCTGCTTGCAGCCGCAGTGGAAGTACCTTGTAGCGCTCTCCTCTCCAGCTCTCTTATGTAAGCCGCGCAGTTTGTAGAGTTGGCGGGGTGCGCTCCGCCGCAGTTGCAGCATGTCGCCGGTTCGCTGCGCGGTTTAGTGCATGCCGGAGTGGGGTGGCCCTCGCCGCATTTTAGGCACCTGTAACTCGCGTTGCAGTTACTTGTGGCGTGTCCCCACTCCTGGCACCGGTGGCACTGCACAGCGACTTTTTTATTGTTGTACTTCTCCCACAGTATCTTCGTATAGAACAGATATTTGCAACGAATATTAAGTGCTTCGATGCTCTCTGTGGTGCTGACTGTGATTAGGAACAGCGGCCTCTTCGTGTTCCGCATCTTCATCACTTTTTTGGCGTCAATCGCATATTTTTCGCTCAATTCCGCTTGGATTTCTTCTGTCGTGGCATCTTCAGGTAGGTATCTTCAGGTGTCTTAAAATAGATTTGACTAATTCGCAGCACTTGACTTGTATTACTAAATCTGAATGCGATTAAGTTACATTTAATTTCTCCTTTGTAAATTTACTGTTGGTTTATTTAAATTTTACATTATTTCGGTTTAATTTGTTTGGTGTATTTTTTAAAATTATTTATCTTTAGTTCATGTTCATCATTTAATGTAAATTGTTAAAAATTATTATTAAAAAGTCAACAAATTATATGATCGAATGGCAGTACCTGCCCATCATTATTTTATGCATAGGTCATAGGTCAGTCTCCTTTTTCAGTTTCGATCTTTTTCTTCTTATTCTATTTATGATGTCTTTCTCATAGGTCGCAATGCAAAACAACCAGATCACTTTTACGCACAAAAATCATCATCTGAACAGTTACTTGTCTAGCTTACATAAATTAAAATAAAAAAGAATGTTTGTCCGCCTTGAAACTTCACACATCACTTTGATAGTAGTCTTCCATCCAAAAAAACTTATATGGTCATCATCCATACATCAATACATCCATACATCCGTACATCCATCCATACATCCATACCCAACCCAATCCAACCGTGTTTGATGACAGCTGGCTTTGCAAAGCGAATTTGTTATTATTACTCTATACTACCACCCATCGAAGGAAGCAATTCAATTCAACATTTCAGACTGATTCATCGGTTACTTTTTTTACTTCGTCAGTTCAATTTGCTTAGAGTATCTTACTCCTCTCTCTGGGAATAAATTTCATTGTCATCGTATCTGTGAGTGTAAATTATCCTTCGTGGTCTTGCTTACCTGGCCTACACAATTTTCATGGGTCATGCTCGGTATTATTACAACGGGGTTGTCATCTATGATTTAAGGCTGTGCCCTACCATAATATCAACAATGACAACACGCAATTACAGCAAAATTGCATTTTTCAATAGAAAAGTCATATAAATGACGCTGGTATAGTCGAGTATTTCTGACACTGTTCCTGTTTGTTTCAATTCTTCGTTTCGGAGTTCAGTGTAATTATTTTTTGTCGATTGGACAAACGATTTTATCAGTTTGGGTCTTTGAAGAATTTATTATCTGTTACATCTCGCTCAATCTGGGAATAATTATGGTGGCGTTAGTCTGGTTTGTTAATTAATTTCCATTTGCATTGTGTTTTCGATACGAGGGAAAAAAGATCAACATCGATCCGTGGTTGGCTTTTTATTTTTTGATGAAAGACTTGCGAAGAAATGAAAGTGGAGTTAGATTCTGTCTATTTGGACTCTTCAAAACTTACTTGACCCAGCATATGTGTTTACTGAGGAACTATTTGGAAAGGTCAATGACATGATTGCGCGTCATAGCAGATGCCGTAACAACAATAAATATTTTGCACGACGGTGGCTCGTGGGAAAAAGATAGATTAAATAATGGTAGGAACTTTGTTAAAGTGTATCCTCCTGAAAAGAGATTATGTTGAAAAATAAAGACAACACCTATCGTTTTCGTTCCTGATACGGCCACTTATTGATCAACCCTCCTACTCCTTACATGTAATCATATATTCCTTCAATAACTCCATTTTACCCGATTTACCCAACTCCTAACGTCCAATCTTCACTTTCCTAGTCCTCAACTGTACCTCATATCTGAACACGTCTTTCTAGGCTTGCTGTTCCGTTTTAGTTCCATCTGATATACATTTTCATATCCTTGTATTCATGTACACTTTTCATCCACAGAACTATTCCATAGAATCATTTACCTGTCAAATGATAGATCTTTCAGGACCTTCGACATTAAGCAGTTATTAGCCATAAGTGGCATCTAAAATTATTTGTCATAATATTTATGGTTGGAAGAATGCTCAGGTTGGGTTGAATTACGAAGAGTGAATTATGGTCTTTAGGGCAAAGGAAGAATTTATTCTTGAAATTTGGAATATGCTACATGTTAAGTCCGAATCCATCATGACGAATTTACGTTTAAAATTAATTATTTAGTTTATGAGAATGGAAGTGGAAATGTTGTAAGTTTAAAATATGGTGGAATTCTCTAAGGAGAATACATCGTTATTCAAAATGACAGCCCCGCAGCACTAAATTAGTTATCTTATCGTATTAGCAGTTACATTTAGAAGGACAGTGGAACTGTTTTTGTGATTTTCCTTTTGAACTGAAGTCGAAACTCTTCACATTCTTGTTTTTACATTTTCGGCAATTTTGATATTTTATTACATTTTGGAATTGTTTGAATTTTAAACAATATAGTGTTTTTATACATAATGTAGACATTTTTTGAATTTAGAAGTATAATGCATTCGAATTTTTTAAAAAAAAATTGATTGTGTTGGTATTTCGATTTTTGTGTATGGTTGGAAATTCTGCAGGGTTGAAAATTAAAATTTTAAACGATGTTGATTTTTTTTTGAATATTTGACAGCTGCAGTTTTAGACAACTTAGAATTTTATTATTTTTCTGAGAAACTTTGACTTGATTGTCAAATTATAGCACATTTTTTGTTATTTTTACTTCTTTTAACATTTTTCAAATTTTAATTTATTTTGTACCTAATGTTGATATTTTTTATGTCGCAAATCATTGCCCAAATCTTTGCACAAAATTGTGTTTTATTTTCTTTAGTTTATTTAGTTTCATTTTAATATGAAATATATATAGTTGCGACGATTATTTTTACCTAATTATTTGAATTTGCTTTGGGCTAAGTATGGCAAATGCTATTTGTGGCAAAGTTCCATTTCTGCATGAGCTTTGAAAGCTTTTTCTAGCCAAATCCATCTCCATGACCATGAATCGTGACAATTCAAGTTTATAATGCTTCTTTCTTTAATTTAAACCTCAATGTTAGAAATTTTTAATTATGTAGAAATTTGGTAATTTTAAATTAATAATAAATTAGAAACGCCCACGCGACCAAATGCAACTGCCTATACGTATGTTCAATTACATTGAAAAAATACGACCAGTCAATAATTTTTCCACTTAAAATGTTGATTTTAATGCGCCGGCAGCATTTCATTTAAGCCATAAAAATTAACGTGCGTCACGTACAATTTTAATTTAATATCGTAATTTACCATTATCATCGCAAAACGTAAGCTTTCGGAATATCCCGAATAAAAATAAAAGCTCCGATGGAATTATTAATAGTTATTGACGCATTTGGATGGAAAAAAATTACTAAAATTAATCTGGGATTCAGTTTGTTTTATATTTCAAAAAAGGACAATATGGTTATTTATATTGTGTGATTCGGAGCATATTTTTTTTGTAATATGTGAATTGTACAATATGGTAAAATTTGCCATAAACTGGTGCATTCTTTTCTTTGGATTTTTTTCAATTTCGTGTAAATAAGTTTTATTTTTTCATCAATAGTTTGTTAATTGTTATTTAAAACATTAATAATCTGGTTCTTTACAAAAGTTTGTTATAATAATTTTAAGCTGATTTAAATTTTTATGGTTTTTAGAATTATAAAAAGTTGCTAGTTCGACCTGGACTTACCTTACACATTAATATTTCTTGGCTTGTACGATATTTCCCTACGTGCATATTTATTGACGTTTTTTGTTTTAAATTATTGCAAATATCCATTAAAACAATGGAACGACATCGTCTTCAGTGAATCAAGGTTTTGTTTATGGGTGAATGATGGTCGTAGAAGGGTCCGGCGACATCGAGAGGAAATACGGAATTTGGAGTTCGTTCAAAGAGGACACACAGCCTTAACACCTGGGCCTATGATTTGGGGGGGGGATATGTGCTGGACGAAGGTCACCCCTTACGTTCATTACGTCCAGGCACATTAAACGCACGTCGTTACATCAACAACGTTCTGGAATCGGTGTTAGCACCTTTCATGCAACCGTTGCAGAATGCCAGTTTCCAACAGGATAATGCAAGAACCCATACTGCTGTGGTTCTAAAAAGGTTCCTGGCGTAGGCTCGATTGCTGATTTTGCCCTGGCCTGCACGGTCATCGGATTTGTCGGTCGCCGATTGAACATGTCTGGGATATGATGTGTCGGCGACTAAGACAAGTACCCATACCTCCTGAGAATCTGGATGAACTTCAACACCATCTAGAGGTTGAATGGAACGAGATATCCCAGGAGGACATCGACCACTTAATTGAGAGCATGGTTAGAAGAGTTAATGCATGCATAGCTGCGCGTGGGGATGCAACCCACTACTAGCTTTTTTTGAAACATGTTAATTTTTGTTTTGTTTTTTTTTTTCAACCAAACTTTCATCGTTTCTTAGTTGATAATAAAGCATTATTTTACCGAAGTTTCAAAATTGTAGTCTAATTCTTAATGGGTGGTGTATTTCATATGAAAGTGAGCATAGGAAATAGATATAAACGATGTAATATGATTTTTTTTCCATTTAGTTTTTTATAATTTATATTGGTTTTTAAGATTTTTATATTTTTTACAATTTGTACAATCTTTGTGCTTATTGTGATGAACAACCATCCTTTCATTTTATTTTATAAGAAAATAATAAATGGTTGAATGTAGACAGCACATGACAAATTTTTCAGTTATTTAATTATAAATATCTAAAGATTTTTAACGATCTTCAATGATTTTTTCAATTTTTAACGATTTTTATGATAATCCCCAACTATTTTGCCGACGTTTCGAATTTTTTTAGAATGTATTGATGTTTTGTAGGCAACGATTATTTGTACATTATTTGATATATGTATAATGTTTTAGTATTTTCAATTTTTAAGGATAGTTTTGACTTTGGCGATTTTTTCAATATTTTCGATTTTAACGCTTTTTACATTTTCCATTCATAAGTTTTTATGTTTTTAATGATTTTTAACCATTTTATATTTTTTATTTTTATAAATGTATTCTAATGATTTCTAATGATTTCTTTTCGATTTTGCACAATTTATATATTTTATTTGTTATGATTTGCAATGTTTTTTTTTTTTCAATTTTTATCGATATCTTACCATTTATTTTTGGCTAATTTGTGTAATAATTCCACGTGTTTTGCCATTTTTTGTTGGTATAGTTCTATTTTTAAAGATTTACAATGATTTTATCGATTTTTTTACGTTATGCTCTTGACTTTTCGATTTTTTACAAGTTACAATGATATTTTTGAGAATCAAAAATGTTTTAGTATTGGCAGATTTTTAGTAATGTGATGATGTCAAGGCACACATCGGTAGGTTTTTGTAGGGAAGCTTTTAACACTTTATACCAAATGCGATACAGTTTATTGGTTAAACACATGAACACATGCGTGCGATAAAGTGGGGTAGGTCGTCCGATCTGCGATGACTCGACGTAGCTAGCTCGTCTATAACTTTACTCGAAGTTGCGAACTAAGCATTCGTTTTAAATACCTGATGTTATTGGTGACACGACACTGTTTATGTATTTAATATAATGTAATGTGCAAGGTTATAAATTTTTAATTTAGAGGCCAATTTTTGTACCTTTTAAATTGTCTTTATGCCATTTTGTTAGTAACTCATTTATGTTTTGTTTGTATTTACTGGCAGTATCATATTTTAGTGGTTTGTAGTTTATTATCATCCAACGTTTTTTCAATTTTGTTTACGTATTCAAGAATTCATTAAAAACAACTCCAATCTGCTTATTTTAAAGGCAGACGTATTGCTTCGTTTATCAGTTTGTCTGTCTTTAAAATAAGCAGACGTGACTTATTTTAATTTCCTTTCCTGGGTGCTACTATCATTGTTGTGGCGATTTGTTACTATGGGCGAGCCATGAGTCCACCACTACACCCCAGAAATGAAACAGCAACAAAAGCAGGGACTGGAAGCCGGTGGCTCTGCACCAAAAAGGCGAAGTCGATTTCACGTACCGAAAAAGTCAGGGCGAGTATTTTCTTGGATGCAAAAGGGATATTTTTATCGACTACCTTGAAAAGGTAAAATCATAACTGGCCAATACTATTCAGGTCTTTTAGATCAACTGGATGAAAAAAATCGGATTACAAAAGAAACAAATCATCGTACATTTTGACAGAGATTTTAACCACTAATTGTTAGATCATCCACCCTATTCAACAGACTCTGACTTTCATCTATCCCCAAAACTAAAGAAATTTGTGCCTGTAAAACAATATGGTGTATTTAATGTAAATGCGAGTAAATAAGTACGGAGGCAAGTCAAATAAGCTTTCATTACATTACGCCAAGTAAGTGTGGATATTTTCTTGAATTGTTAGGATTATATAAGTTTAATAATTTCGTCCTATAATTTTATTACTCATGAACCGCATAACATTATTAAGACGTGTAGAAACCTGTGTAAGGTTTCATATAATTGACACGTTTACGTGTTTGTTGGGTTAATTTGCGCTTGCAGTAACTTGTTGCAAATGGAACTTTGTGTATTTGATTTGAGATATATTATGTGGCACAGTCGGCGGGATGTTTTGTGGGAAAATATTTGTTATAAGAAATTATAGATACCAAGCATTAAAATATGTCAACGTCGTGTTGACCCACTAGAAATAAGTTATCGGACTCGTTAACCCAATTTGTGCGACTGAAAACATTTTTTGAACTGCAAACCTTTTTTATTCATTAATTTTTCCATTGTCCATTCACTGCCAACAAAATCGTTTTTAATTAAAAATTTAATAAATCCCATTACATAAATTTAATTTCGCACAGAAAACCTAACAATCGAATCCGTGCCTGGGAACAATAAAAACGCGAAACGCGATAACGTCGCCGCGAAAGTAAACGTGTAAGGTCGTATCTAACGTATACATCTGAGACTTGCTATTGTACGCTAAATTATTGCTTTTTTTATTACAAATTCAATTTTTCTCTGAAAGCGCCGGAGCGCAATTAAAACGAAACGCGAGTAAGTTGCGACAAGAAAATTTCGCGGTCTCCTGCACTTCAGCATGTGAACTACTTCAACTAAACTAATTATTTCCGCTCAGTTTACTCCAGGATGAGGAATGTTGGACGCCTTGTTGGTTTCGAATTATTTTCTCATCGCATTCCCCCAATCGTTTGCTTTGATACATATCCCTGTGCCGGTGCACTCCGTGCACATTTTAATTATCCCAGACTCGGAAATAAAAAAGTTAAGTTCGGGGCTTTTCTTGGCGAAGTTCGAGAATTTCGCAATTAATTTCGTCGCGTATAAAAAGGTTGTGCGTCGCCCTTGCTCCACGCACTTCCAGGGACGTCAAAGCCGTCAAACATTTATTTCTTTGCAACTTTTTCTCTTAATTCGACGTATTGACGTAAAGTTCAATAAGACGGACCGAGAGTTGCGAATAAAACATTTTAATTTTGTTTTTTGTTTTGCTTTGGGTAT
Organism: Geotrupes spiniger; assembly: GCA_959613385.1. Taxonomy (NCBI): domain Eukaryota; kingdom Metazoa; phylum Arthropoda; class Insecta; order Coleoptera; family Geotrupidae; genus Geotrupes; species Geotrupes spiniger. The sequence goes on from OY390737.1 coordinate 15,354,830, forward strand.
TTTGCTCGGCGATGGTCGAAAGCGTGACAGTCGCCGTCGCCGGCGTTTTTGCAATTAATTTCGTGTCACATATAATCGCGTCTCCGCCGTGGAATAAAAAGATCGAGGCTGTTTCGCCCTCACTCTCGACACACATCCAGAGCCGTCGTCAAACATTTATTTCTTTGTAACTTTTCCCCTTGGTTTTATAGTTCGGGGCGAATCTTAATTCTCGTCTCGTAACGATAAATCTCGCAGTTTCTTAAAAGCTTCGTGTCGTGTAACTTGTGGCTGTTCTGCGCGATGGAAACAACGTTCCACTTTGCTTTTGATGGCTGTCGGGCCGAATGTATCCAGATGTGGATTGGATTTGATTGCAACGATGGAAACGACAGGTGCATTTTTATTAGTAAAATAAAGTGTCCATATTTCTGGGTAGTTAACATACATGGGTGTAAAGTTATGTTTCCATTATGCCTTAGTTGCAATCCTTACCCCACCCCCTCCCACACACACTTGTGTATTCATCCACTTGGCACCACATGATCATTAATATCTGTTGCAAACAGCAACTAATTAATTGCTAATGCAAGAAATTAGGGCACAGAAGCATTTCTTTATGCGATTTGCGCGCACATCGTCCAACTTTGAAGTTTACATCCATGGCAATGTGAAGTACATATTGACATCGTATGACTGGGTGTAGATGTTTTTTGGCTACTTCATGTTAATTATAAACTTGTCGCATATTTTATTTATAATTATAAACAATGTTTTACAATTACTGGCTAATACCAATTATGCATGAAGCAGTTTGGGATAAAATGAAAATGAAAAAATTAGGATAAAATGCAAAGTGCCAACATCTTAAAGTGTCCAAATAAAAATCATTGAAAATGTTTAAAAATTTCTAATGCATGGCAGATGTACTTAAACAACTCAATGAACGAGACAACCTCTGCAATGGTCGTGTAGATAATGTAAGAAAGTTATTTCTGTAATGTTAACCTGATTCTTAATTTCTCTTTATAAGGGTTTTCATACAATTTTGTAATAAAACCAAAGGATTTATATTACTTGCTTAAAACTATTTTGATGGAATATCCTAGAATATCGGAATTATGAAAAATATGTTTTTTTACCCAAAAATAATTTTTGTAAATTAATTCATAAGAGTCACATCGCACTGGAGCAGTACCGGTCGGAGACTGGAGTGGTACGTACTGACGTCACCAATTGAGTAGAGAGGCGCAGTGACGTAGTTATTACCAAAAGCAGATAAAAACATGTCATGAATACAACTGAAACTAAAGAAGACTAAAAGCTGGGTTTTCTTGCTTTTCTTATGATTTTAATTTTAATTATTAATTAATTAATTTTAATTTCGTGCGCTGTTCAAATTAATCTTTGAGCTCATCAGACCACCAAAGATAGATTTACGACTATATGGCGTTAATACACTCGCTCAAACTTTTATAATTTATTTGTATTAATTTTTATCGTTCCCCCTTTTTAATTTGCATAGTTTATGCTTGTGCTGCACTTTGGTATTTTTTGTCTTTCGTCTGCTATGTAATCGTTTACATTTACATATATTTTTATTTGCATTTGTATTATATGCAGACCTTAATTTTGATTAACAAAATATTTTCCATTCTTCGATAAGTAAATTTGTCTGATATTTGTTATAATTTACGATTGTTTGGTAATTTTGATTTTTTTATTGATTTTTTTAATATTGCTCATTATTAATATGAAACTTAAGGGTACCTTATATATTACAACATAGCAAGTCGCACGAATCGATGAAGTGAAACTAAACTAAAGTCAAAGAAAAATTGGAAAAATAAAAATTAATGGCTAACGATAAGAAAAACTAAAATTACAGATCGATAAAACAATTAATGAAATGGAGAACTTGGTCTAAAATAAAGAAACAAACAACAAAAATTAAATAAAGAGCCAAAAATAAAATGCAACCAATAAACAAAAAAAAATCGTAAAGTCGTAAAGTCGTAAAAAAGGTTTGCACCTATTCCTTAAAATTTGGTTGGGTTGGGTTGGGTTGCGTTGGGTTCGAAGTATATTTTACCGAATAGATTTTGGCCTTATTTTTATATAATATTACAATTAAAAAATAATTTCCTGTATAAATACTGCAAAGAAAGTTGGTAATTTTCAAAAAAATACAAATGACGACACGATTGAAAAGGAACACAATTAAGAAATGTGCCTATTTTATTTTTTATTATTATAAAATGCTGTTTTAAAGTAAATTTTTCTAATGTGCTATATTTGATTTGTGTTTATGTTTTTCTTATCATTTATTTTTTATTTTGTTTGCTCAAAATTTTTAAAAAATCCCTTTCAATTCCTTTCGATGTAATCGTACAATTAAGTGACAAACGTAACTAAATTAATATCAATGAGACTAGTTGTCAACGTAGAAATTAATCTGTAGTAAAAAAGTTACAAATTGGAGAGCAAAAAAATGCATAAGATACAGCAAAATTAAAATCACTCTAGAAAATAAGAAACAGAAAATAACTTAACTAAAAGAAATAAGAAAAAGTCAACTATGAAAAGAGCTATTTCACGAAATGTCCTTGAACCCTATTTTTATATGGCACCATTTTTAGAAAATAATTCCCTGTCTACCAGTATTAAGAAATTTTATACTGCGCCATTAAAAAATAATAAAATGTGACGTCATTACTGAAAAGTAATCGAATTTAAAAAGTGCTGAAAGTTGTATTTAAATGGTATGTGCGTCTTCCGGTTCAAAGAATAGGATAAGTTATTAGTTTCATATAAGTTTTGCAAGTCAATTTAATGTACTGTTTCTGCGAAAAGTCGCCAAATCGCCAAATAGCGCAGTTTGAATTATTGTAGGATTTGGACGTGTGTGTTGTGTACACATCCATAGGATTATTTAATGTTAATTTTAATGAATTTAATTAGAATAGATATCGGATTTTGCTTTGTCCATAAGATACAACGGAAGAACAAAATATTCAGAATCATTGGTGGGCAACTTTTACAAAGATTAAATATTAAAGATTAGATTAGATTAGATTAGATGTAAAGAAATGTAAAAAAATTAACAGCCAATTCGATATCACCGATCAAACAACATGCCAGAAAATAACCGAGACTAAATATGATCTTCCAACAATGGTACAAAATCGATCTTGATTGACATCGAAATCGTTTTTGTTGTTGAACATAAAATGGATAAAAATAAGCCAACACTTGATTTCGCTGATACAGATTAGAATTTTAGAATCAGTCTCTTTCGATTTTGGGACATTTTGATTATTGTAGAGTGGAAATTTTCTATCAGCCTGTGTTGGGTCTCTGAAGATTTTCTTTACTGCAGATTCAATATATCTTGTGAATAAGTGAATGCATCAAGGGTAGTCTCGTTTTTACTGCCAACTCTCCCTGTAGCTCCGCTTTCAAATACCTATTCAATTTTCATAGGATTTCTAGAGTAAAATCATTAACGATATATGTTGATTTAAATCTGCAATTAACCAGTCATAATAATTCTTTCACATTTTACACGTTTGTAAAACAAGATTTATTCCAATATTCTATGTTCTATTTGCTATTAACACAATTAACATTTTTTGATAGACGTCATTAATATAGACATTCAATGCCATTCGTATCAGCGTTTTGTGGTCACCCTTGATTTAAACTACCTTCCTTTCTCGCTTCCTATTAAATAAATCGTCGAATTTTAAACCGCAACTGCTTCCAACGTATAGAACGCTAAAGATATTAAATTATTGAAGAGAACGACGCTGAATGCAACCGGAAGCGATTTGCAAAACGTAGTTAGTGAACCGACAAAGAAAATCGTGCATAACGGTATCAAAATGGATCGTTTTAACACCGTTAAAATATAGTGTTGGTTAACGAGGCTCTGAGAAATGTTCCATATTCTAACAATGCACGATGCTGAAATCTCATATAGCGTTATGATTGGTGTTTTTATTTAAACATTGTTTTTCGTCAAACATGTGAATACCGAAGTCTTTGTCATTATGAAGATTCGCAACGGTTCGGTTCATTGCCGTTTCAGTCTGAAATGTAATTTTAATTAGACCGTGATAATGTTTTCTGTCTGGCTTAGTAGAGGAAACATTTATAAATAAAAGATTTTGTGAAAGTCAATACGTTGTATTGTAAAGCGCGCGTTTTGGATTACGTTGCCAATGACCTCCATACTTTCGATGATAATTGAGATAAATCAATAAATGTTTACGTCGACTGTATTTAACCATTTTAACAAAAGATAAACCGTTACAGAAAAAAAAATCCATCTCACCACGTCATGTTTTCTGTGAAGGTAAAATTCGATGCTAAATTAATTATGTTAAATGGAATTGTTAATGTAATTATAAATGACGTGAGTTAATTGCACGCCTGAAAATTAAGATGAAAGGGCATTAATATGTGTGTGCAACTTGACATCAAACGTTAATTTCCTGAAATGGATCGTTATGAGCCGGAACTAGGCATTCATACGTGGAGTTTTGACAATAAAGAGGGTTCATTTGTTGACGTTGGCGCTAAGGTATACAAAAATGAACTGGAAACGACGCAACTTGAAATTGTGGGGGTATGTAGTCGACAACCTCATACGCAGTGTGAATGCAAGTGACATCGAAATCCGATTATCAAAAAACGCGGAAATTAAACAACCTGAAGCAAAAAAAATAAATGTTACATTGGCCAACATGTCCATGATTATACACTGATTTAGTACAGCATAAAAGTGGGTAGAATAAAAAAATAAATTGTGGTTTATCGCGACGAGATCATCGGAACTTGAAACATCAATTTGATTTTGATACAAATACGATTTTGGGAAAGATTATAAAAGTATGACATTTTTGGAGATGGTATATCAAGAAAAACATAAATTCTGTAAACTCTCGTTCTGATATTAACAAACTTGGTATTATTTATTTTTATCTCTTTAAGTTTTTAGATATTTTACAGAGGGATTTTTAGTTTTTATTGTTTGTTTCGTATTGTGAGATTTCAATGTTTTATTTTCCTATAATCTTGTATTTAGTTTATGTTAATTTATATGAATATTATTTAGCAAAATATACCAAAACTTTAATCCATTTAATGGAGCCTTGCACTATTATTTATACATCATTAAAAATATAAATTTCTTAACATTCATCGAAAGTTTGTAGTGCGCCATTCTATTTAAATGACAAATTTCAAATGAGCTTCGTACATTTAATTCAAATCTAATCAATCCTTCCATCCTTCTTAATACGAACGTCATACATAACTTAACATACGTAAAATATTTATTTTTAAATCACGAAGCTTACATACTTTTTTAATATCCATCTAAACCATACAGTGTCCACTACCTCTCTACCAGTCAATTGACTCCAACTTCAATGCTTTTTCGCCTAATGTTACATTTTTTTCTTTGAGTCATCCCTTCACTGAATGTGTTGAGCGTTCTCCTTGAGAATAGCCAATTTTTCGAGAAGTGCTGATCCACTCGTGAAAGACTGCATAATCCATTTATTCAGACCTTCATTAAAAGGTGTGCATGCATCAACTACTATTTTACCCTTGCAAACTTTGCCTTTGTGACCACCGTTGACACAAGTCTCATGAATGAAATAAATGTGCCGTCTATTCTGCCCAAAAGTATTTAATTTATTTAAATATCTGCCACCATAAAATACTATCTACTGTGGTTCTGCCTAACGAATCCTAACTTCTTCAGCAGATGTTTATGAGAAAGCTGCCCTTCCAATTGGTGGAGATGTTTCGTCAGTGTAAACATAAAAAACAAATGTGAAATCAATAAAGTTTATTTTGCAACATAAAGAAGACTGATAATTCTTGGTGGATTAAAAAAACCATATGGACGTGCCTACGAATCTTTTTCTTTACTATACGTTTTCTTTGATGGTGAGATCAGTCTTTCCTCGTGCATTAACTTGACTATTCCCCACCCATTTTTTTACGAAATCCCAATTTCCTACGCAGTTAACTGTACACGTATCGTTTGTACGACATGTATTTTACGCATCGCATTCACTTTAATATGGATGGGGTGTGGACAATTTGAGATGAAGTGAAAATTGTGTGAACCTGTGTCGTTAGAAAGTGAGTATCTTAAGGTAATAGTTGAGTTAATGTTATTTTTCATCAATGACCAAGTACCACACTATTTCCTTCCGCATTCCTTTATTGTAATATCAAATATGTGTCCAATTCCTGTCCCATTTAGAAAAAAAAGATATAGTGGAGAACAAATGCACTAAAGCCACGATAATTCAACAAAAATTGATATGTGACAAAAAGTTGCCGATGATTTTAATTATTCTTCAGAAATTGGGCCTCGTTCCATAAAGCAGTTAAAGGCTCTGTATGACAACTTGAAACGTAGCGCCAGAAAAACATGTAAGACTCAAGTTTAAAAAATAAAAAGCGCCTTGAACGGGCGAAGCTGCGTACTCAATATTTATTTGTTGCAAAGGGACGTCGTTGCAAAATAAATGCAACGTCAGCGTTATCCAAATATCAGTTATTTACGACCTCCTACGATTAGCAACTGCGTTTACTACGTATGCACATAACATGCTAGTAACTTATACATGTCAGCATGTAATTCAATAGCAGTCCAGAACCAGCGGAAATAAATAAAGCAGACAACTACTCGGTATTCGTAATGGATGCAAATAAACTGGATGCTGCCGCCACGAAGATAAATAAATACCTCCGGCTACGCCGAACAAACATTAAAATTCCCGCTCAAAGTAGCCAAATTGCTCGAAATACATCCACCGGATAAAATGTTTAATCCTTCACGTTAATAGGAGCAAGAAAGGACTTGGTCCTCGGTCCCCTTAAAACGTATGATAATTGCCGCCGTTTTTCCTCCACATTTAAATTCCTAGTGAATAATTTCGCCGGGTCTAGTAATACAATCAGGACTGGCCAGGGTTAATTTCGAACCCTCGTCAAATTTCGAACGCGACAGTCATTGCGGACCGGTCCATGCGTGGGATTGTCTTAATTGCTCAATTTGAATGAATATTATTTGATGGTCTTTAATTTGTACTTATCGGTGGGTTTCGTCGCTTGGAAGACCCCCGGTGCGTCGCAAAATTAATATCGGTTGCTTGAGTAATGATCGAAAACACGATATCAGGTGTGGACTATCGTAGAAATTACAATTTACTCACAATTTCAATAATTTCGGAAGATTATGAATGTACAATTATTTAAATGATGAGGAGGAGAAGGGAGAAAAATAGGATAAGGATGCGAAGAAGGAAAACGCGGAAAGGAAAGAGAAGGATGGGAAACAGAAGACAAGCAGGACACAAGGAGAAAGAAGATAAATGAGAATTTTTGTCATATTTATAATATCCGTTCGTTTATAACAGTGAGAATACATAAAAATGCATAATTCCTATATTTTGACCACTAATATTAACTCCAAATAAGGACGTACCATAAAATTACTTTCGAATTGTTGTTCAAAACTCAGCTTCGAAACATATAATTAACCGCCTTCATCGAATTGCCATTCGCCGAACTAATCGGAACTATACTTCGGCGCAGTTATTTCCGATCGGCGTTCGAACTCGTCCCGAAACAATTCCTATTACGATAGTGTTTTGCAGTTTCAAGCCGCACAAATCTACGCCGTTGATTAAGGAGAGTGTTCCTACGGAAAATGCAAATCGCTCCCCCAATCGGTGCCGCGCAATCCTAACCTTTCAATATTTATATGCCTACCCCGTTCCAGTCGCCGCTTCGATTTGCCAGTCGACTCGTAAACACAAAAGCCCCGATAGGATCTTAGTTTCGTTTCCTTTTCGGCATTAAACGTGCAATACGGACGCACACGTTCCCGTTATATGTTTGTGCTGAAAGGGTCCTTTGTCGAATAAAATTTCCATTTTTTCGTTATTAACTGGTCTTTGATTGCGTTTATTGATTTGTTTTGCGGCGCAGGGTTTAATCGGGGACGACGAAAATGTATAGCTGAATTCTGCTTGGAATTTGGTCCTAATTAAATTTTTAGAGTTAACTCAGGATTTAATATATAACACCGAGGACATCATCGTAACGATAAACTGGGCAATTGTACTGTGTATTACCAAAATTACTTGGATATACACAAGTAAACAACTCCCACGAATTTCTATTTACACAAAAACAAATAGGCGATGCACACAATAATTACAATACATGAGCTTGATTCTACCATAGTGACCATTTCAGCCAAATTGGTTATCGACAATCAATCCAACGTGTGAAATATACATGAGCAAGTATCCACTTAAAGATATATTAGAAGGTCAAACATCCAATACTTATCATGGTGTCCTTAATATCTTTCAAAGTCTACGAGAACATTAATCTGTTTTTAATTTAACTAAGCGAGGGTGGAAAAATATTCCAGAGTTTTAAAATTTTTATATTAAATATTCACCACTCTTGTTCGGGCATATTTATACATTTATATTTTTGTAAAAATAACAGCTAATGATATTTACAAAGATGAAGAAAGGTTGGAACTTGCACTGAAATGAAAAAATAACAATAATTTGCCTTGAATTTTTATTATATGTAAATATATATTTTTTTCGAGAGGTCAAAAGGTTTATTGTGGACCCATAAAACAATCCCTGATTTTCGAAACTCCATGCCTGGTAGTTCGTAAATCCTCGAGGAACAAAGCTAATAAAGTTATACAAAATTATTATTATTACGATACGTAATTGTCTGATGTAAAAATTAATGAATACTGGAGAGACACATCTACCAATTGAACAAATCATCCTTCGACTATCGTAGACAACTGTGAAAGAATACATGATCGTTGCTTTATGTATATGATATCTTGGCCATTCTCAACATTGGAACTCTATCTATTCGTTATGCGTTAGTTTATTCGTCTGGCGCAAAATTGATAATAGTGACTTATGTTATGTCTAAATTTGTTAATTCTTTTGTACGACAACGATAATGAGTAATTTGATTACCAAATGATTAATTTTAATCGGTTATATTTCAAGCAGTATGCCAGTATGCGATAAATAACTCGTGAAATTTCATTGTTTACTTTCTCGGAATTGCATGATATCGTTAATATTCCAGTGTACAATAATACCACAATGTTATTAAGGGCGAGTAATTAATAGCAAGTAACGCCAAGTGGGCATTAGGAAAAACAGAAAATTGCGTTTTTACTTTTACTACAACCTCAAAATATACGGAGCTTTTTATGGAAATTACCGATCGTTGGTCTAGTTTACAAAACTCGAATAAATTGTACTGGACGTGTAAGATTGTATTTTTTATTAGTTATCTGTATCAACTAAAATGATATATTTTAATTCTGATAATTATTCGATAATTTATCAATGGATCAAGGGGATGTTTAAAATTATAATTTTAATTAGTCGTTCCCAAGTCGTGGGTTGCCAGCCCTTGGGGAGGGTCGTATAAGCAGCTGTTGGAAGTCACAAAGGATGTACAAATTATTAGTTATTCGGTATTGAAATCGAACATTTCATGCTATTTTGCACCATATACTTCAGTTGTTCTTTGTGTGGTGTCTGTTGAACAAAATTATCGTTGGTTTTGATTTGACTTATTTCTAGACTCAGGGTAAGGAAAATTAATCGATGACGAGCTCTAATTAAGAGCTTAACGATCATCGAAGAATTCAAGAATTTGCCTAATTTTATTTTCGAATTTATATTAATTTAACTCAATTTGACTTTTTAAATTTCACTGTTTTAATTATATTGACATATGAACTCGATATCTGGTGGTACAATCTGTTGTTGGGTTGGGTTAAGTTAAGTTAAGTTTGGTTGGGTTGGTTAGTTACTATACAAATAGTGAGTTCCTGACTAAATATTGCTTAAAAAATTGTTTAAGATCTAAATTCGCGCAACGTTTGTTATTTTTAAATTTGGCAAAAGAAATCTCACATAAATGTGTGTCGTGCCTTCACAAAGTTTGAAAACCAGTGTTTTACCAAATTGCTACATATTAGATTACTCATTATTAAAGTTATTATTATATTATTTCTAAAGGTTTTTTGGTAATTTTTAGCATCCTTGTTCAAGCTTGCTATATTTCAGTAATTTTCGCGTAGTCAGTTCAAGTTTTTACCATTCGGACAAACATCGTATTAGAAGCAGACGTGCATTTTGATCAATGCGTCCCACATTGCGATATCGTGTATCTTTACTTTTCCGTGTACTTATCATGTGCACAAGAAATATACGCAAACATTTGCTCCATTTGTGGGGTAATATTGTGCATTTATTAAACGGCACATCCGTTCTTATTGTGAGATAAAAGTTGCGACGTTTTAGTCTTTTGTGAGTTCGATATTTCATTCATACCAAAAAAGTCATAATAAAATTACTCTAATAGCGAGAATTAGAGCACTGTTTAATCATTAAAAATCCCAACCCAACCCAACCTATGGTAAAAATAACGTAATCTCGTAATAATTTTGTTGTGGGTCCCATAGTGGCATAAGCTGTGTAATTTGGCGTTTTATTTTTGCAAACATCAACTGTCAACGGTCTTCGAAGCTTTTGGTTGAGATTATAATATTAATAGGACAGGGCATTGGTTTCACATTATTGCCTACGGCAGCATTCTAAGTCAAATTTAAAAATTTTGGCGTAAAATATTTTTTAACAATTTCCTTGATTGAATTTTATGCTAATCGAGACCGTCCACCTAGCACAATCACTAATCAAGCATTAAATTGCCATGAACATAAACCAAACAAGTTGTCTCTACAAAAAACAACAATTTTTGTTAATTTCTTTAAGAAAAATTTCGACATTCTATTTATTTATAAAACAAATAGAGTTGGAGTACAGAACAAGTAAAAGCAAGTTTTTGAGAAGGATCGGGAATGCAAAAGCAGTAAAAAGAAGCAAATATGAAATATCCAGATACCAACGGTTTAAAGACAAAAACACAAGAAATATTACAAGTCCACATTGCAGGATATAACATATATGAGAAAATAAAAAATAAACAATGCTAACAAGCTGCCAAACATAGGTAGATCAGCAAAAAAAGATCAAAAAGCACTGGAACTAATAAATTGGAGTGGAAAAGAAATGGTTAACAAGGATATTTAGAAAAGTTGTCTGAAAGTAAAATAATATAAAGGAAAACACGAAAACTATTTAACACTTCTGGCATCAACATTATCACAAAAATTATAGATAATAAATTATGGTATGAAGTAGCAAAGAAATTTGAAGGAGAACAGTCACCTTTCACGAAAAGGAAGCAAACCAAGGATCACATAAGCAAAATCTGGAAATTAATAAAATGAGCAAACGAATAGGGGATACAACTATACAAAATATTCGTTGACCTGGAAAGTCCAGACAAGGTGTTGTCATATACTGATAATATAATACTTCTAAGTAACAGCATAGAAATTCACAAAGGCAATAGACCTATGGGAATGAGCATTAAAACAAATGAACATGAAAATAAACACCGGAACGAAAATAATAAAAATAAACGATGCAGTAGATCAATTTTGTGCGTAGAATAATTAAAATATGCAACAACAATTAAATTTTTATTAACAAAAATTACCAACTAGAAATCTTAAACCGAAAGACGACAAAAATCTAGCATTAGATAAACGAAACAATATTAGTAAAAAATGAGATCAGTGGGCGAACAAAAACAGAACATGTTTTGCATTTGTAGCTCCAACCCTGACATATGTAAGTGAGACCTGGCCAATAATAACTAACCAAGAAAATAAGATGATAATGTCATATATGAAATATAGAAGAAAAATAGCAGGAACAACAAAAAATGGAAATGGTGACATAACTTAGAGTAAAAGGAAATCAGCCATCATTTGAAGAAATACAATTGAAGTGGTATGTGCTGAAAATGATGCCTAAAGTTATGGGAAAAGACGAAGGGAAACCCAACCAGAAATATTGACCGGAAGAGTAGGTGAGTCCACAAGTTATGAGAAAAGATGAACGGAAAGCCAGCCAGAAACATTGACCGTAAAAGTAGCCGAGTCCAAACGTGATAGAAACATCAGCGGAAGAATAATAAATCTCTTTAAAACTAAATAACGTTACAATCAAAATGTTATGGGAATTATGAAATGGGGGCGTTTCTTGAAAAATGTGCAAACAAGCATAACTGCATAACATATAACATTTATATAAATCGTACGTTTTGCGACGGCAAATGACTGTTAATGTAAATAGGGCTTAATTTAAAATTTTATGAACACGAGAAATTTACATATATGTATACAATGTTTATAACTTTAGTTTAGAAAAAAGTATGTAATGTATAATGTAAAAGTATATAATGTCAAGGAGGAGTTCTATTGGAGTTTTTTCGATTTAAAATAATAAATTTCTGAGTTTCTGGAATAAAATCGTTCATAAAACTTCATACTACTTAATTTTATTCAATAATCGTATTACGCGTACTTTTTACAATATTTAGGGAATTCAATAAAAATATCACTTCCGGTTTCAAAGCTAACAGGACCTTTCCGGTTTCAAACGTATATAAAGCGAAGTGCCGCGGTCATTTATTCACAATCGAGTATTCTTCAAGGCAACTATATATATATATATTGTTATGATATTTATGTATAGGCGGATAAAAGATTTTTAGAAAAATCTACAGAAAATAGGTTCGGTAAACCCAGTGTAGTACATTATGACGTCACATGACATACCTACACAAAAACACCTACAATGACAGTAATTTCGCGAATTTTGAAGTACATAAGTACACAAAATTAATAAATTAAAATTTTACTTTAAATACCAACCAGCGGTGGTAGCTCTCAGATTCAATCTAAAATCGCAACAGCAATGAGTTGAAATCAGAAAGGAAGCTATGTATTTAGTTTGATGCGGAATTAAGGACATTTCCGAACGTTTGATATTTGACAAAATAGCAACAATAAAAGAATTTATAAAAATACCGACGGTTAGGTATAGCACGATGTAGCGGAAAAGAAATTTAAAAAGGTAGCATGTAAAAGGTTCCTTATACCCAACGGAAAGGATATGTAAAAGAACAATTTATTTAAGAAATATGTACTTGACATAAGTTTCTGTTGAGTATAAGTAGTGAAAATGTTGTGTAAACGCGTCAGGAAAGAATTAGAAGGGAAAACGAAAATTTTGAGAAGTATGAATGTTTTTGGTATAAGAACTGTAAAAGAAAAACAGTTTATGGATGTGCGAAGGCTCATACCGGGAAATATAATAAAATTAAAAAAGAATTATGAATGATAAAATTATATATTAAATATAGAAAACTGTGAGCCGGTAAAAAGTTTAACAAAACCACGAATGATCGTATTAACTTTGCCATGATTTATAAAAGGGAGGTAATGCGCCAGCCGGAAAGTAGTGCCATTTTATCTGCTCTATAGTGCACCTCGCTCTGATAAGAAATTTAATTATTTTGAAAGAATAGTGACAAGCAACGACGTTTAATTTCAATACGAAACGAAGTGTCTAGATAAAAGAAAATATTGCAGCGTCGTTCGAGAAGATCTTCAGGAAATAGCTGCAGGTTTATAAATAAAATTTATTTGAACTCGGTCTAATAAAGGATAAAGAAAAACTCTAAAAATTGCAATTTAATAATTTCACCACACGAACCCACAATTTTATAGCTACCGACGTGAGAGAATTAAAAAAATATATTTCCCACATTAATAATAAAATTAATATACCATACACATTGTTTCTACGAAGTCAGTATTTTACAAATTGCTCATTCGAAATATTGCACTTATGCAATCGACTTACTTTTTTTAAAGCAATTGTAGTGGGAGAAAAATTATATATGTTTTTTTTAAATACATTTTAATTATCGATCGTGTTTAAGTTGTGTTAAGAATTAAAATTTAAATGCTGGCGATTAGTAGACAATTTGATGAATGATTGCAATCTATTATTACAAAAAAGTCGCGTTTTACTTTTAAATAATTCAGCTTCAATATAACTGCAAATGCAATAGAAATGTAGCTTATGACTGTTAGGTTGGAATGGGTTTGGTGACTTGTGTGTCTATCTCGCCACGTTTATTGTTCAGTTAGAGTAAATTTAACTTTTTAATCTGGAATGTTGATCAGTTTATTATAATTAATATTTGTAGCATTTATATCAGTTTTAATAATGTATGCATTTGAGACTTTTTATTGTCTTTATAATATAAAAAAGGTATTTAAATCGGTATTTATTTTAAGAAATTTTTTGAAATTAACAAAATTTACTGCAAACATGGATCATAAAAAATTTTGAGTGTGCTTAATTTGATGTGCGAATTACGATTTTCTTGCAGGTATCGAGGGAACAAACTTTACTAATTAATACACCAGGGATTGGTTGGTAGGCCTGACAGCAATTTCACAGCTTCGTAATTATCGCGATTAATTGACTTAATTAATGAGTTTTTTGATGGCACAACAACGCAACAACGCACGATAAAATACGATTTTTTGATAATCTTTTAAATCATAATTTGATAACTTTTAAAATAGAGATTGCAGGCCTAAGTATTGAGGCAATGACTATGCGAAAAACATAACATGCTAATAATCGTGGTGTAAATAAATAATTGTTAATTGTTAAATGTTACTTATATAGCAAATTAAAAGCATAACTACCAAAACACTTAAATCCGTTTTACGAAAGCGCCGGTTCTAACACATTAAAGTTTTTCACGATTTTGGATCTATATCTAGTAAATGTTAAGTAATCAAATCGATTTGGGCTAAAACGTCAATAATTCAACTGTAATATACTAATAGCTGTCTCGATGACCTGCTTTAGGTGTCCTTAACGTTTATGAGTTTAACGGTAACGATTAACGATTTTGTTTTTGTGTACTATTTCTTTCAGACTGGACATACATTGCAAATTCATTTACATTTCGTTTCTGTTCCAGGTGCTGAAAGTTCGCTGCTTATCTCGAAACAGTCCGGTAAGTGATCGAATTAATTTCCAACTTTCAATTTTACAAGAGATAAAACCAGGGTGGAAAGAGAAACAACGGCGAAGCTGCCGGTTCGTTTTCTTCGCTTTTTGAACACGGCGTCTGTTCGAATGCGCTCGCTCTTACGTATTAACGGTCACGGGCGGCGCAGGCAGATAACTTCGAGTGGCCTTTCCGAGCGGGATTGAGGTCAAGAATTGATTCGTCCCGCGAAAAGTTTATAACGCAATTTAAAATTTTATGCGGATATTGGACGCGAGTTTTAATAATGGATAATCTATGCCCCAATACACTTTAACGGGGTAATATCGTCGCTCGCAAATGCGAAATGAATTTTTCTGAGAACCGTATTACGAACTTTGCGTTGTCAATTATAATTTTTATAAATTTAATTTACGGAGATGTAGCGCGATTCGAAATTGTCCAACAATTGAATTAGAATCACCCCCGGTTTAAATTAGTCATTTACGTGTAAACCAAAATTAATTTAATTCCACCAAAAAATCATATCCAACAATAATTTTCCAATTTAACTACGTTCGCAGTCGAATAATTTCCAACGTGCACTTCTACTTTAACGTTCGAACGTATGGAGGCGAATCGGTGCAGCAAGCTAAGAAATTCCCTTATCTTTTAATACGTATATTACGGCGAGTGCACCGGAATACATAATCCGTTCCAAATTGGACGGCAGTTCATATTCTCCTAATTCCCGACGAGAGATAAGAATTTCTAATTAGAATTTTAGCGGGGATTCCAGCGCGAAGCGCGCGTGCCGTACCTGCGATGCTCCCATTTGCGGATTGTTACTTCGTCCCACGAAAGTGAAACATTTTATTATAATTATGGATTGCGTTGTGTTATCATGGGAACGAGTTCGTTCTGCGGTGTTTCTCATGCAATTTGCGCGGAGGACGTGTTTTGCTTAGCAGTACGTGGCGGATTAATTAATAATTATCGCTTTGTTATGCGGTAACGCCATAAATAACGTTAA
Organism: Geotrupes spiniger; assembly: GCA_959613385.1. Lineage (NCBI taxonomy): Eukaryota > Metazoa > Arthropoda > Insecta > Coleoptera > Geotrupidae > Geotrupes > Geotrupes spiniger. The sequence continues at coordinate 15,370,869 of OY390737.1, forward strand.
ACAATGCACATCACGTGTAATTAAATTGTTTGTATTTGTGTATTCGTCAAATATTGGTTTACATGAAAAGGCTTTCATGTTATGGACGTTATTATACACTTTAAATTAACTGTCATGTTTCGAGTTGCTAATTTTTAAATAAATTCGAATGCTCAAAGGCCCGGTGGTTCGTAGTTGCCACCGCGAACTGTTTGCAATAAAATTATGATTTTAATTGTTTGTTGTTCAGTAACGATGTGTATTATTATGGCTGGATGTGGCTTCGGACACAAATAAAATAAGTATGTTTATTAAAATTAATCAAAGTGCTTTCCACAGACAATATAGCTTTATACAAATTATAAACACACAAACAACTGTGAATTAATTATCAAATGCGAAAATATTTTGTTTCATATAAACAAATAACGCATTTTAACGAATTTCGAAACCAAGCAAATTGTTCAATCTAAATAATTTCCCAAGCCAATCCAAGCCAAACTGACTCTACCCAACCCAACCAAATCCAACCTAACTCAACCAAACGAATTAACAATCCCCGCGTCAATTCGTCAAATTTAAATTTCCTACATCTAACATATTCTTTTAAAGAGATGTGAGCTTGAATACCTACGAAAAAATTAAACTACAAAAAATTTTATAGCAGGAAAATTGCAAGAAAACTTTAAATTAAAAAAACAATAATTCGCCCTGTGCAAACGATAAAATTTAATTTGGGAGATGTCACAACAAGTATTTGCATACCAACCACTCGTTGACTATGAAAGCTTTGAAAGGGTTAACTGTAACAAATGAAATAAAATACGTGGCAATAGAAATTTTTCAATATATAAATTTTAAATATTTGCACACATAAAAAATATTAAATGATATAGAATGTAGTATGTATTTTGCCAATAAAAATGTATGCTATAAAATACTATTCGATAAAAAAAAAACTATAAGGAATCTCCTTATATAACTTATAAATATGTAAAATAACAATTATATGTGCGAATTGAATGTAAAATGTAAAAAGGGCAAATTTAACTGAATAAATGTAAAATCATGTGATGAATGTTGATCAATGAGAGTGGAGAATCGTTGAAAATGGACAACATTAGAATATCGAGGTTACATAAACCGCGTCGGTTGCTTTGATAGGCAGAACATTGTATCTTTGTCAGTTGATCCCACGAAAACCATTACTATAACCATAACTTACAAGTACGTGGAGTTCAAATGTTTGCCTATGTCAACTTTCAAGGTGTATACAATTTTCTTCATTGTTGGGCAACAATTGATATAGCCCATAAGAAGACAAGCCCACGTTTGCCGCCAATTGTTATGATAGTTTAGAAGGAAATGTGATTGGGGATACTTTAGTTTGGAATTATGAACAGTTCCACCACGTTTGGTACCAATGTTGTGATAGTTGGTTAGAAGGGTTTCTGGGGATTTACTTTTATTTTGCCCACGTAGTGCTGGTAATTCTTATGTTGTCTTATATGAATAAAGCCTCACATTGGACGTTATGTATAATAATCCAACTAAAAATAGTATGGTATTGTCTCCCAAGTGGAATTCTAAAATGGAAGCCATATGCGGTCAAAGTCATGTCCGTTTAGATTTATAAAGTTTAGTGTGAAATAAAAGTTCTTAGCCAGAAAAGTCAACCACTTCCAGTTATAGCGAATGTAGTCGTATATGACAGAGGTTGAGGACAGATGATTGACAGTTGAAAGGATTTTGCAAATAGAATTAACAAAAAAGCAGCTAAACCGGAAGTAACTAATGAGATGTTTGAATTTAAACGATAGATGAAAGTAGAGGTAAAAAATGTCAGCCATATCCGATCAAAAATGAAGTAGCCATAGATGGGAGATGTGGGAGTTTAAATAAAAGATCTTTGCAAGTAGACGTCAAAAACACCAAGCGTTTCCGGGCAAAGCTAAAGTAGTAAATATATCATGTTGGATTCAGTTCGGTTGGGTTGGTTCGTGAATTAACGAAAAACAGAAATATTGCTTCAAAAAACATAGAATTGAAAAATTAAAGCAATTAATCAACAGAAAATGAAACAAGATAATGAAGATAATTCACCAACAAATTGACACACAATAACAAATAAATTAGTTAAATCAAGTGAATGGTACAATAATAATAATAACTGAACGAAAAATAAATGAATAACAAAACTAAAGTGAAAAAGCAAAACAAAAATAATATAAAATAAATAATAAATAAATAAATCATTTGAAAAAAATGATAAAATGAATAGTTTGGAAAAGTTATATTTCAAATAAAGTTGCTATAAACATTCATTGAGTTTATAAAATGACAATGTCTGTTTAATAGTAGATTACTAGATTACTAAGTACAGAAAAATGATATTAGTATGGCAGGTGTAAGTACTTAAATGACGTGGTGTGTACATTAAGTAGTACGATCTGATAGAATTTTTTGCACATAATGTCTTTCAAACAAACTCATTATTTGCAATTCATGATCGAATTCGAGATAGACGAAGAAAATAATTCAGAAGGTATTTTAAACGCTGTTTGAGATGCTTCGTTCTACTTCCTGTAAAATCCAACGAGCGATATGAGAAAGTATTCAGCACATTATGTGATAGGAGAAATACCAAAAGAACTTGTAAGCTTGACGATGACGTATTGCTGGCGCACTTTCTATTATTATGTGTTTTTACTAAGTTTTTATAAACTGTTTTAGTTAGTTATTAATCCTGTTTATGCTGAAAAGTACGATGGGAAGCACTGGAAATACGGACATTTCACGAAAAGCACAATAACAACCAGGAATGCAACAAAACCTTGTTGACGTGCACAACTAAGCAGTGGAACTCATAGAGGCAACTGGGACAATGCTAGTGGTAACTTTCCATGACTTTAAAACTAAGAAAGTACTATTTGATCGGAGTGCAATGGATATTACATTTATCATAAATATTTCCGTCTAAGGCCCATAAGAGTAAAACATAGCAGAGTTTCACTACTTGAATTGGATTATTTGAAAAGATCCTCTGCGATCTTCCTGGCTGATACTGGCGCTGACATACATGCATGGTGGTTGGCGTTCAACAATCGTGGCTGAGGGATATGTTGAGGAAAGCATTGCCAATAAGCTGAAAATGTCAAAAAGATATTACATCAAGCGATTATGCTTTGTAATTGGAGAATGTGTTCAGAAATTGAATTGGACCAAACGTGGAGTAGTGAGATCAGGCAATGTAACATTTTCCCATTTAAATAATTGTGTTGTTAACTCCTTTTCTGTTTCTTACTCCGTTTCTTTTTTTATTTCTAGTCTTATATTCAATATTAATTATTACATCCCCTTTGTTTTCTTCCCAGTTTTTTGAATTATTATTTCTCTCGCTCGATCCTATTTCCAGCACTCTATTTTTTCCTTATTCCAGTTCGATTTCCATTAAAATTCTTCTATCGTAGTCTTATTGTATCTTATTTTTGCGTTATTTCCTCTCACTCTTTCTTGCTTTGCCATCTCTCTCTCATACTAGACCCTTTTCTTCTTTTTAAGGTCGCCAATGAATACTTTAACTGTTCCTAAGACATTCAACTTTGATTTATTCTCCATCACCTTCTTGTCTTCCTCGTTCTCCAGTTCAATCAGGAATATTTTTTCTCCTAGTGCATCTTCTATCTTATTTGTGTTAATTAATTAGCATTTCATTACCACATTGTTCCCTTTCCCCTTTTTCCATCAATTCCATTTTGTTTCTCGTGATTATTGGTTGTCTCTTTATATCTCTAGTTTCTTTTCGTATTTCCTCATTTTCCTTGCATATTTTTTCATTTTCTTGTTTTAATTGTCTTATCTCTTGTTTAACTTTAACTTTTTTCTGTATTCATCTCTTGTACCTACTTTATTTCCTTCTCGCCCACCATCGTGTGATTTATCATCTTCACTATGAGTCCAATTTATCATCGCCTTTGATTTTGTTATGTATTGGTCTTCCCATCTAAGTCTCATAGATTTAACCATCAGATTATTTTTTCATGGAGCTCTAAGAGTTCTCTGAAACACTGAACAATGTATTATGGCAAAAATAATATCTGGCAAATATGCTATTATTTTGTTTAACTCCAGTTCTCCGAAACTTTTGAACCCAACCCAATGCAACTCAATTCAACCCAATGAAATATTTTGTTTAATTTCTCCCACTTTTTAGTATCATTTTCTTGTTTTAAGAATAGAAACTTTTTGCTTAATATTACATTTCTTTCTGAATTTATCTGTCAGGATTCTCCGAGGTAATTCGAAAGAACCCCAATGTGATTATTTTGTGCAGCAATAGTATAAATAATTTGTGCTAAAATCATTTGTTATTTTTTTACTTAAAACGGGAAGAATAAAATAATAGGGCTGTGGTTCCACAGTTTTTGTTTGGTGTTGTTTTTGGAAAATTATTTCTTTATCCTTTCAATTCGTCCAGTAATGCATGTGAAACGTTGATGCATTAATTAATAGAATGCGATAATGTTTTTCATCTTATTTATTTAATTACGTTCATAATTATTTATTTACACAGTATTGCGTTATGATCATTGGTTCATATATATTTATGGTATATAAACTCATATATCAATTTCTGGGCCCCGTATATCAGATATATAACAAAAACGTCGCAAACTGTCACGTTTTATATATAACAAGCAATTTTATTGGACAAGAATTTGCTTCGAGTGTGTCGTATCGAACGGAGTTCCTACGTATGTACATATATGCAAGACCCAAACTTTGTTATCGAATAATTCATACGACCTTAACGTACTTAGAAAACACGTTTACTAACAGTCAAGTGTAATCTTCTTGTGTCCATCAATCAATTCTGATTGAACCCCATTAATATTTTTTTCCAAAAAAAAATGCGTAGTCCCGTCGACTCCGTTTTATACACATAGCACAAATCCTGATATATCCGCGGTCGTTTACCGAAAAATACGGTCGGAGGAGCCATGTCTATTACGATCCCTAATATGTGGTTTATGTAACATCACATCGTGTAATGGAGCTCGGCGAGATTTATCGGACCCGTCTGAATCTGCATGTGCCCCATAAAAGACGTGCCGGGCATTCGTCATACGAAACGTGCGAAACTTCCCAGAGGAAAAAATCTTCCGTTTCGGAAAGTTTTTAAAAGCAAACGACAAAATAATTTATCCGTCACATGCCGCGCCCAACTTCTGCGGGGACGTTCCGCCAACTTTCACCGAAATCTTTTCCGGAAAGTGTTTAAGAAACTTTGTTATGGACGTCGGATTTTCGAGCCTAACGATTCTTTGAAACGTATTCGTTTAAATTGACTTGTTTTATAACCACGACGTCGTTTATAATGTACTTTGGATATTTTTTTTCCTGGAATGGGTCGTTCGGAAAGTTTGGCGTTTCTGAATTTTTGTTTTATTGACGTTTTTATTTTGTTAACGTCATGTTAATAATATTAAATAGAAAGACATATTCCCTAGACTGGCGATGGTGTGGTATGTGAAACTTGAGAGTTCTAACCGGCCAACGTCACTCGATTTCAGTAATAATTTGTTGAAGTCGAGTAATAATAATGAGGTAATTAGTATAAATTATTCACAAAACAAAAACTTATTTCAACAACAGGTGCATAAGTAAAGTATCGAAATTACCGTCCGAAGCAAATTATGCATTGGGTTTGGTTGGAATTGTCATTCTGTCATTGGAAAATTAGGCCAATTAACTGAAAAAGGAAAATTTTACATTAACATACACTTGTTGTGTTTGTGATGTATGTTCAAATGTTATTAATTACTGAATGAGAAGCATTCGAAGTGAAAGAACCAAAATTTGTTAAAAAATAATGTTCGAATTAAGAATATCCTGTCATGGTTTTAAGCTAAATATGACAAAAAAAATTGTAAAAATATCAATACATGGCAGTTTTATGGAGTATGATTTTTGATTCGGTAAACTAACTTCATTAGGAATCGATAAAAGGAGTTAGAACAACGTGTTCGTTCATGGTTTTAAAGATATGTAGGCCACAAAGGGTGCAAATAAGCAATATCAAAAATATTTCTTTCAGCAATGGCGATGAAAATCTATGAAAATAATTTAATGTTTAGATGTAGATTCTAAACCATGTTAGCTTAAAAAGGGCAATAGTAAAGTATAGAGGTCATGGATGTTACAGTCTTGCACCAAAAAAGGCATCTAAAATGTCAGACACATAATTTTATAAATAATGAAAATCAAGCCATGCTGATGTATTATTGTAACAGTTTAGGTGATTTAACTGTAACAAATTTTAAATTTTGTTAAAAATTCGCTGTCATTAGACGTATTCAAATTATTGTAAAATCACGATCTATGTGAATTGTAATTAAAAGTGAGATTTTTTTTGCGGAAAACTCTCCCTCTCTTAAAAATTAAGCCCAGCAAAAAAATAATATTGTAGATAGTGACCATGTGACGATTTTGACCAATGAGACTTGAGGATTTGGTAGTGTAATGAATCTACATAGTCTCAGTTATTCACCTTCCCAACCTGTTTTGCTCGCACTCAAGCTCCATTCAATTTCTTCAATTAAAATCCAATTTTCACGATTATACTTAGCAACGAGATACATCGCTAATTATGACAGTCTTTCCTCATTTTTTAAACAGTGGCATTCACTTGACGTTGCAATAATCCTGAAATTATTTTTATTTATTTCCCATTGAACTCACAGCTTTCCCTATTTTATATTTTATTATAGCTTGCTCTAGCTTTTCCTTCTATTCTTCTCTTCGCATTTTCTATGCAGCAACTTCTTAAAGTACTGCTATCTTCCACCTTCCTTCGTTAATAGTAGTTTCTTATTTTCAATATAGTTGCTTTCGTTGTGCTTATTTTCCCATATGTTCCCTATGACTCCGTCTTGGCTTTTTCTTGGCTTTTAGTTTAATGCCTTTAGCATTTCCTGTACATCCCACGACTCTCTGATGTCTGTTCTTTTAGGTATGTTTGCTACACGTCATTTTCATTTTCATTTTCATTTTCTTCACCTCCTCATTCCACCAGATTGTTTGTTTATGTTTTCTATTTTCTGTATTACTGTTAGTCCACATGTCCTCTCTGCACTTAAACTTAAAAATATATTGCTTTTATATATTTCGTATATATATTATCAACTATTTCGTCCATTCTTTTTATAAAAAAAACCATTTCCCCCTTATGTATGCATGTGATTTTTTCCGCATTCATTTCTGCGTTTTCTCTCCTTCATTACTCTGCGCCATCCTCACCGACTACATCTCTATCCTCTTCCTCATAATCTGTAACACTCATCCTCATTTTTCTCCCCTCTTCTCTCTTCTCCTTTAGTTTTTCCAGTAAATCATACCCTTCTCTCCCAACACCTATCTCCATTCCCCTTCTCTATCTTGCCCCATCACGTATCGTCGTACTCCTCCCGCCAATTCACCCATTTAGTCTTTCCTCTAAACAGTCTGTTCCCCGTAATTCGCAGGTTTTGATCTTGCGTGCCTGTTTGGTTTTAGTTATCTTTCCATCCTTTGTAACTTTGTGCTCGACTCTTGTGTTAAAGCCTGCTAGTATTATTAATTCCTTCTTTGCTTTCTCGACCACATCTTGTAGTTGACTAAAAAATCTCTATTTACTTCATTCGTCCTTTTCTTTGCCACGTTCGTCTCACAGTCCTTCATATATATATATATATACATTTAATTTCTTGGAACCTCCTTTCAGACTTCTAGCTTCAAGTTCTAACAATTCGTATTTGACTTAATTTATTTTCATTTTTCTGTTCAACCCAACCCAACCCAACTTCTATATTGCCCTTGAATTTTTCTCTTTTCTAATTTTCCTGTATTCCTTATTATTCTTAAATTAAGGTTGGCCATATATATTCCCTTTCTTCCTAGTTTAGTTTTTTGTCTTGGTACCGTTAGTTTTTGTCCAAAGCTCTTCAGTTTATCTACCGACACTTTCGCTTCCCTTCTAATCAGCATACATGTGCTTTATCCCTGATATAGTGCTGACTCATTCCTGGTAGTCAATTTTTCTTTTCATTATATCAATCCCCTTGCATAATTCAGATCTTTCCTTATCCCATTTTTCTTCCTTCATCTTTAAGCTTCCCTCACCATATTTTAAACATTTTCATTTATAGTACTTTAGTAGTGGTGGTGTCTCGTTTTATTTCTTGCATCTGGGCTAATAATGATTAACTTTTGCAGATATTCCGTACTCATTGTTTCTTCGCCACTGTACTTCTCCATTAATAATTATATAGTATTTTGATTGCTCCCATCAAACGAAAATAGATTCATAAAATAATATTTTTACTTCTACAAAATTCTCTACTCTCTACTTGTTTATTTTGGTTTTAAATTATTTGGGATCTAAATACTATTTTCAACGACAGATACTCCGATATTTGCTCCGTAAAATAGTTCTATGAAATGACATGTAAAATGAATGAAATGAAATTGAAGAAGTCGAATGACATGGAAATGAATAACGCTATTCAAGAATAATAAATCTTGTTTAGTTTGATGTTGTTTTGTATTTGTAAAATGTGATAATACGATCTACATATGGTGAACTAATTACGTGTTGTAGTTTATTCTATGCAATTTTCATCAAACAGAGACCAGCGAAAAATCCAGTTCCAGTTCATGGATGGATTGATGGATGGGTGGATGGGTGGTGAAGGAGTTGTGCAATGGTCAACGATGCAAATCTGCAGTGGAGTATATGGTTGACGCCTTAAATGCTTTACCGGGCAGAAATATGAAGTAATTACAACCAACAACCATGAGAACCTAAAACAATCAAAGTATCTGAGCGGATCGAACAATATGTAGGCGGAACCAGATCGTCGGAAGCATGGAGGGTAATCAAAGACTCCAAACAAATACAATGCTGACATGGGATAGGCAAGATATGCTTAACAAAAACAGAGAATTATATTCGAAGAGTACAGTAGCGGCGGCAGGTCATGTATAGGTAATGTCTTTACCATCAAACCGTAGAGAAGATCTAGCACACAATATGGAAACGCACGTGGTGTTTATCGATTTAACAAAAGCATATGACAGTGCGGAATCTGTGCAGTGCTATGAAGGAACAAGGTATAAGGGATACTTATATAGATACAGTTAAAAGCCTATATCAAAATATAACAGCGGTTATAAAAACTGGTAGCAGATATCTGAAGGTATACATATCACCAAGGGTGTCAAACAAGGGTGCAGTATCGCACCTACTTTATTCAAGATTTATATAAAACAAGCCCTAACAAAATTGCTGGAAAATGCCAAAATATGGGGATCCAAATAGACGACGACAAACTGTTCACTTTGCGGACAAAGTTATATTGACAGAAGACGAAATGGACGCAGAATATATTCTTCGAAAATTTTATGAAGAATATAACAATTAGGGGCTTTCAATAAATCCCAATAAAACGGAATATTTGGTGATAGGAGGAAATGGAAACGACTTGTCAATCGAAGGGATGAATATAAGTCCAACTCAACCCAACACAATACAACCAAATACAGCCCAACACAATCCAACCCAACCCAACCCAACACGCAATTGCGTCCTCTTACAACATTTTGATCAACATTTTTCTGATCAATGTTTAGAAAAATATAAGAAAGATCAACAAGGTGGGACCAATTGAAAAAATGATGACAAGTATCGCTACCAGGAACTTAACCAAACGAAAACTGCATTCCTTAAAATGTTAAAGGTACAAAAAACGACAAATAAAGAAAAAAAGCAAATGGAAAAGAACATATAATTAAAAAGACACAAAGAAGCAGGAAATCGACAAAACTACATAGAAACAAAGGAAGCTATTAATCGAAGAAAACTGAAAGGAAATAAATGCGATAATGCAATGTAAATAACCATGTGTGAGAAGCAATAAAAAAAATTACATTAAATAAAAAATAAATACGATAATCGCGATTGGAAATGAAACAAAAAGCGTAGAAACGAATAAATAATGCAACTAAAAATAAACTAATATAAATATCGACGTAGCAAGGAAGATATAAACAAAAAAAACAATACATCATTTGTAGGTAGTAACAATGCGAGTGATATATAGTTTTTCAGAGGAAATTCAGAAAACGGCCAATTAATATAGCATAATAATGTTGCATGTCAATAATTCCCATTGTCTTATGGGTTTCTAAAAAATGTTAAAATCCTGTCAAGTTCGTTGAGGGAAAACCCAGTTCAACAAAATTGCACAATTCAACAAAAATACAGCAAGTGACACCAGAATCGAATGTAATTTGTGCAATTCAACGACATAATGTATCAGATTGGTTCAAATCAATTATGGCATATTTGACGTGAGTTTTATGTATAAAGGATTGCAAATATTGTGTTACGTTAAATTTCGTTTTAGTATAAAATAAATTTCTGTTCCAGCGACGCAACGCATATTTAATTTAGAAATTCCCATAGAAATTCATAAAAGTTAACTACGTCGTCTTTTCTTTTTTATCAAACTCGTTCATACATTTCAAAGAGCTATACAATTTTTATTAATACTTTCAAACTATTTATTGAATTTATCTGCGTTTTAAATAATTTTTTTCTTTGAAAATATTTCCCATTCAACCCTTAATTGGAATATTTCTCGTCTAAATGTGGGTAAATATGTGTAAACAAAATTACGTGTTATTAATTTTTGGAGTTATTTTTCACACTATTTTCTGCTATTTAACAACGTCACGAATAGTTTGCATCCGGCAGGAGACCAGTAATCACCATCCCTCGCCAATAAAATGTCGCGCGCACACCACCTGTCACGTTTATTTACATTTCATGCAATCCGCTGCAAACGCGGTCGTTTCCGAGCCAACTCTCTCCATACAATGTCTTAACAAAACATCGACCATGATACCCGCAAACCGACTTCGCCCCTGGCTGGTTGTTTCAAACAGCGATTCGCAAGAAACTGCATCGGGCGCCCGTACACAATACGAGCATGATACAGACCCGACTGAGGAGGCACGTGTTAAGTGAGGCGTTCGAGTAAAAACACGCGTAGGTAATCAGTCGCGATTGTAGACGCTGATTACATCGAGTTAGGCGTCGCGTCGGAGTCAGGCGCTGAAGAATCATTAATTTTACTTTGTGCATTATTAGCAGGCATTGTGGGGCGACAGCGGCGCGCCCCCGCTAGTAGCGCAGTGCGCCAGAACTATTTCGTTATAATACGCGCAATTACGTAGCTATTCGAATAATGAAATTATTTATCTGGAATTTAGCCCGAACACTCGTTAAATGTAAATAACTCGGGTATCGTTAGTACTTGAGGTAATTAAATGAGCGGCTTCGTGAATGCAAATTGATTGAATGCAACGATAATCGTCGACGAAATAAATATGTTGCACGGAGTGGGATTGAAGGATTTCGTGACGAATTTGCTCCAACTATGCACTATTTTAATGTGGCAACATTTTTTGTTTTTTATTTCTTTTTGTGCGACAAGTAATTGTGGATTTAATACTCGTGTTCATTAATTTTTTTTTAATTAATTCAATTATTTTCCACTCCAGTTTTAATAAACTTAATTTTGGTCGGGTGTACATAATAATACGAATTTCCCGAAGGAATGAACAGGATCGAAGTGGTGAACCCACATTTCATCAACGATGACGAATCGAGAAAGAGTTTCATCCGGATCAGTTTTAAACGTTGCCCAATTGGCTTCAGAATGCACTACTCTAGAACGTTTCTGATCAGGTGTCAACATTCGTGGGATCCAACCTGTATCGTAATTGCAACTATCCGGAGAATGGTCAGTCGTGTATCTGTCATTGCAATATCGCGTTTACGAGTAACATTTTCTTGGGTACTTACAATGTGGTGGTCCAGCACCCTTCGCATGTTCACATGTTTGTCTTCCCAGTTTAAATTCTCGAGACATATTTGTTTCCACTTAGTAACACCCTCACCTAATACACCTACCATGTCTTCATGAATTTCTTTTGGTGACAACCCTTTCTTTTGCAAGTATTTTATAACTGCAGGAACTTCTAATTTTTCCATTTTTAGAATTTTTCTAAACTTGTCTACTTAAATTCTAAATTATTTGAAAAGGTAACAAATGACAAAACTACAATTGAACCAATGTAACAACAAATGATTAATACTTTAATGAGTCAAATTGATTCAACGTCACTTAACGCCTACTATGTCAGGGACGCTAAATAATGTTCTCCCCTTGTATTTTTTTTCCTGTCAATGTTTTCCTTGTCAATGTCTATTTTGATCTGTTCCCTAATGTCAAGCAGGCTAGGTGTTAGCTTCTGCGGATTTAATGGTAGTGTCAGTCACTAAAAAAAATCAAAAACAGATTAACAATCAATCATGAGTATAGTAAGTCGATGTTGGTTTAAGTTGTAACTTCGTGATTTTCCTTGAAGATAGTACTTTAAATAATTTACGCAATTTTAATCCCACAGGTCGTTAGTATTAATTTTCTTATTGAGAAAAATAAATTGATGAACTATAATTATATGAACATTTTATTTTACTTTATTCTAAATATCTATATTTTTGTTAATAGATCCTTTGGGGATTTGTTTTTTTTTGTAATTTTAATAATAGCTTTGATGTGTATCTGAGCAACGAATGATCCATATACTTTTTTCATATAATTACAACAATCATTAATGTATATCGCCGTCTTTTTTCGAATAAGCTCCAGCGAGATTAAAGTCGAAATTTACATTTTCCCGTGCGACTGTCCCGCAGACAAACCAGCTGTTAGGCATTCCTTTGCCGAAATGACCTGTCACATACCGGTATCTTCTCCTGATAAGACTTTACGTATTCACGGAGTTTTCCACATTGCACTAAAATAGCACGTTTTTTGAACGTTTGAATTGAACGTCGTTCGCGTTTTCCTCGATATTAAAAAAATGGGATTAGTTTTATATATTTTCGAATAAAAAATATAATAATTATAAGAAATTAAAAAACAAAACACTCACTGAAATAATTCACAAAGACAAAAAACAATAACTAACAGAATTAACAACAATTACTTTAAAACCATTTGAAAAATATCGAAACAAAAGTCAAAAACAGTGACAATGTTAAAGTATTCGATATTGATTTTTGAGAAAATACATATAAAAGCAGAACCTCATAATATTAATATCAGAACAGACGATTATAATTTGAATGTAATTTACAATGATTTGTGGTAATGTTTTTAGTTTGTTGTCTCTATTTAATTTAAGGATATTTTGAATTATTCTCTGTATGTTGTGTTGCATACTGTGTAGTTGATTTGTGAATGTACTTCCATTGACAAGGAATATTGTAAAAGAAAATGTTTATAAAAAAGCTGTAAAACTGTTGTATCTTTTAGATTTTACGTTCAGCTTTGTCACATACTTATGTTGCAACTGTTGTAATTTTAAAGTAATATTTATGTTAACTATTGATTTTTGTCATGCACAATTATTTCAGATTTGAGTCATTTTTTTTAAATTTCTTGTACAGGGGTGGAATTGAACGAAGGCGAACCGTTATATATATTGCAGTAATCTGTAATTCAATGTACAGCAAGAATCACTAATGTCATCATATTTAGCCGTCGCCACATGAAATAAATTTTGGAGAAACTCAGATTAATTAAAACCTGCACTTAGGAAAAAAGTAACAAAAACAACGAAAATATAAAACACATAATGACACAAAATTTAAGAAATCCTTATTCGTCTAATAATTTTAAAACGACTTAGTAATGAAAATTCCAAATATTTAAATAATCAATACGACAGAACACAATTGACATGTATTTTGAGTTTCAATCAGCACTGTTTTTCACATTTCCGTGTCTTAATCGTGTTTCCAGGATTTGACCAAAGTTATTTCATTATTTTATCCAACTGCCAAACCCTTTCAGTAGCAGGTGGGGGTCAATCTTGTGTATATTAATTTTTCCATTAACAATGGTGCCACGTCACACAAATTGCGTTTCTGAGTGGTTATGTTTCTGATATCATTTAAGGAAACAGTTCTATTTTTTGAACCAGACAACTGTGGTGCCACTTAATCATTTCTCCCATTGCAGTCATTCATTTCGTTATATTTGTTATTTTCATTTGGTATTATTGTATTTAATAGGCACGGGAAAGGTTTTTATTTTAAAAATGGTAAAACAATTAAATATTTAAACAATAAATATAAAAAAATATTGTTTACTTTAATACAAGACTGATTTTTTTCTTAATTTACTTTTTTTTCAAATTTTGTAATGGCTCAATATATTCTCAATTATTTGACGAAGAATTTGGTGAAAAATTTGAAATCGAATTATTAGTGGTTGTTTATTTTTATTAATCTGAGTTGCTATGCATAGTGTTTCCAAACGTAGTGTTATAAATTTTATTTCTGCTACTTCTCTGTGTTGTTTTCGAAAAAACGCTGCAATATTTTTTTTTCATTGTATTGGTATTATACGCACTTCTCCTTGCTTAAGTGACTTCTTTTTGGCGTTTATACGTCGTTGCTCAATAATATTTCTTCATACGTCTTCAAAACACCGGTGTCTAGTTATGTAATTTTTTTTCTAAGCGTCGTGCACCAGGGAACAGACAAATTGTTACTTAAATCTAACATCGACTTTCCTTTCATACCATCGTCATAGGTAATATGATTTTTCTTTCTATTTTTCCTGTTTTAAAACCTTTGACAATTCATAAATAATAGGTTACAGAGAATATGATTTCAGTATATTAGCATCTACCAAGCTGAACATTGAACAAACTCTTGTGCAATGTATTTTATAGTATTATTTAACCAAATAATCTTTATCTCGACGTTTCGGAAACGTTTCAATTTTATCTTCTTAGTGATCTCAAAAACTGCATTTCTTTAAGTAATCATTTTGACTCAATTCGTCAAGCAAACTAAAAAATGGAACTATGAACTAAAATAAAAAAACGTATACAACTGAAGTCACAAGTGAAAATCCAATGAAATGCAAATAAAATAAATAAATCGTTGACTAACACTGGAAAAAGTAGCGTTGCTCAGCCAGTTATGCTAGCATACTTGTTGCATCTTCAACGAATGTGGTGATCTGGTGTATCCATAGATGGTGAAACGTATGTCATCACCTATTACAGTCGCTGCAATTTATTTTCAAAAGCTGCGAAGGATTTATAAATAAGTCTGGACAGCACTGGCTTAGCCGGTCGAAGCAGACCTATGTAATTGCTTATCAGAACGAGTAGGGAGGTTCTGTCGTATAGATGGCGTTAATACTCACACACAAACTTGTTGCTCCTTCGAAATTGTTACTCGTCAGCGTCAAATTACACGTCAATTTTACCGTGGGATTGATTATTAACAACTCGCTTATAAAAACATTGTATTCAGTTATGGGCAAGGCCTGTTTCGTTTTAGTCCTTGTTTTTACACTGGATTACCTCAAACAAGTATTAAGCTTGGCCACGTTCAGATTGTTCGCAAGAAGCCAATTTTGTGTACCTATGTCCAATTATATACCCTGGCGCATTCGGAATGTGCTGTTTTAAAATGGTTTTGCGCTAAGAAATGTATTAAGCGTCGCATATTTTCATATTTGATTCAAGTTTAAGATATTTAACTTTTCACCGCAACAGTTTACTACAATTCTGTAAATTTTATAGAACTCTGGCGATTTGTAATCAATGTCACGCTCAGAATGTGTACTCAATTGGCAATATGCAATAAATTTTCAATCCATATGCTGGACTGCAAGCTTTAAAAACATATTCATCAAAGAAATTATTATATAGTTATACGAGTTTGTATTATTAAAAATGCCCCACGTTGGGCGCGTACAATAAATTTACAATAATTTATTTACAATAAATCATACGCACAGAATGCAGATGTTTAATGCACAATTTGATCTAATCCTTGATCCATGTAGCTTACGAATGATATTGACGCCCTATGGTGTGAACACGTGTGGATTATAACTGAGATCAATGTGACGACAACTATACTCCATAGACCATATAATTTTAGCCATTCTGATATTGAATTCCAGTGCTACTATGTTGACGATCATGGATTAGTGTATTATATGTGTTACCATGAATGTAAAACGATCCCAATGAAATTTCGTGTTTGCAATAGACGCACATTTTTAGACAAATGTGCTAAAATGAATCTAATGATTCTGTTGTAATTTTGGTTGTTAGAAATTGCTATTTTTCTATTAGAATTTGTTTATTATTTAGGGATTAATTTTATGAAAATAACGAACTGTTTCGTCCATCTGGCCTCATCACACCACCAAAAGGTGCGTTCACCGAAGTCATGCAAAGATGAGTTAAATATTCAACTACGCAGTAATCAAAAATGAAGTGCTAACGCTAAAAAAAATTAATTCATCTTATAACATAACTTGAAATGTTGGAAATATAGTTATTTTATATCTTCAGTTCTATTATTAGCTGCTTGATGTTACAGTTGTGTAATCGTTTTAATTGGATGTTTGCTCAGTTTGTTAATATTGTACATCGTTGGGTAGTTAATTTCATTTTCTTGACGCAATTTATGTTTCATTGTATTTCATGCTATTAAAACCTTTTCTGCACTTATCAAACATAACTGGCTGACTACTGGGTCAAAATATGCCTAATCGAAAATTAGACAATGGATGAATTTTTGATTTCTTTAAGCGAAAGAAAAAACAAATTCTAATTAATTGCGTTGGTATTGCTTCGAGCCCAACACAAAGCCAAAAAGGTTCAGTTTCTCAGTAACTTCTGTTCGTGACGTCATCTCGTTAATAAAATGGTAAGCTTGCTAAAACGGATCCTTGAAACGTGGAGACAAAGTGAAAATGTTCGTGGTCAACCAAAACATCGACGCTTCACATTATGATTGTAATGACAAAAATGCTCATCACTGATGCATATTAGCATACACTTACTTTTGTGCATGTTGGGTTGCTGCCCGAATCAGTTCGCGAAGAGCATCGTTGTATCTTGATTTTTTCAACAATTAGTTACTTTTTTATTTATTATTTTATTACAATTTTTAGTGATTTTTACGACGTTTGGCTGGAACTTTTACAATTTTAGCAAATTTTTACAATTTGTACGACGCGGACGTTTAATAATGATTTTAATATTTATTGCAATTTTTACAGCTTTTCACAAACATTTTGATTTAATTAAGAAATAATTTTGAATTTTTTTACATTGTTTCAAAGCTCACGATTTTATTTATCGCTATTTCTAAACTCAAATCAATTTAAACAATTTTTCACTAAATATAATAATTGGATGTTTTTTGAAGATTTTGGCGATTTTTTTTTGGGATAATTTTTAATTGATTAATTTTTTTAAATATTTTGTTACAGCTTTTGTTAGATATTTACTACGTTCCTTTTCGGTTGCTTTTGGTTATTATAATATTTAACAATTTTTCATTTTTTTACTTTTTTCAAATATTTTTGTGATTTACAATGTGCCCGATGTATTTTTTTACGACTATCACATCAATTTTTACAAATCTAATGATCTTAAACAATTTTTTTAAATTATTTTAATAATTTTGGTGGCATTGAACGATTTTTTATAATTTTTTATCTTTTTGAAAAAAATTTCAAATCTATAGTTTATGACAGTATTCACCAAATTGTATAATTGTTATTGTTGGAGGGGGAGGGGGTACATTTCATCAATTTATATAATTTCTTCCTAAATTTAATAACTGGACATGTTTTTGATTATTAAAAAAAATAGTTTATGTACCTTATACTATTTTCACAACTTTTGATGGATATTTACGCTGTATATTTATTTTAATTTTAGGCACCATGTTTTGCGATGTGCTGCTTGAAAATCTGAAATGCATATAAAACAGTTAATGATAATAATTGAGCAAATATCATTTATTATTAAAAAAAATTAATTGCACAATAATACCACGACCTAGAAAGTATTTTTGCGAAGGTCCAAAATGACACTTTTTAATTTCTATGTTAGAAATGTTTGAATAATTTAATTATCGTAGTCACACAGATATTTGAATGCAATTCTATTTCAAAGTGTGTAATAAAACTTCAAGACAAATTAAATGACATCAAATCAGCTTTTAGTTTACATTTAAAACATAGAAATTTAAACACACTGAAATTAAAATCAACGAGTCAAAAGTCAATCCGTTATCTAATGTAAATTAAATTCAACAAGAATTATATTACATATTTGTTGAGAGACTGCGATTTCTTTCTTGGTCTACGATCGACGTACTACTCCTAATATTGATTAGTAATGAACTCCTACAGCAGTTTGATCGAAAATTATCTAATGCAGAGTGAAATATTTTAATCAGTCGTTGGACTGAGAAAATTATTTATTGTAGACTCAATATACTCATTTATTTAACTGGATTGATAAACATATATTTCGCTGTGGATGTGGATTCGCCTACACTCTGATGTCAGGCTGACTATAATCAACATACCATTTGTTGTTTCACGTGATCAGCTCGTGCAACATAGCTTCTTGATGCCACAATGTTATATTTTAATGTTATTCATTTATATTTTTGGTTAGAAACGTTTCCTATTATCTAAAAACCTTTTAGGCCCTCCTCACACTAAATCACAATTTTCCTCAATTTCTCGCCTACTTTGCAACGTTTTTCTTTCAATAAATCATTCATTGTTGATTTCTCATAAAATTATTTTCTACTTACATTTAACGTTGTCACTAAATATAAGTCCATTTCCCTTGTTTATACAAAATATACGTATCCGATTTAATCCCCCAGGAATATACGTGTATTACTGCAGCTGAGCCATACCACGGTGTAGTTGCAAGTCGCACATCAGTTGAACGGATCACGCGGGCTGTTTGCAACACTGGTACATCAACGCAAATTTAATACGTTAATGGCTGTTAATTGTATTAGGAACTGCGAAAGTAATTCAAGTAAAACGAGTCCATAATTACGAAATAATTGGTGTGCCGTACATACGTAATTAATTTCAATTATACAATTACTATTAAAATATGCTTCTGAGTTTCGCTTAACTTGGTTTAGTTTAGTTAGTCGGGACCGCCAAAGTTGCAAGTATTAATTCTAGCGATGCTAGCTGACAAAATTTTAGAAGAATATTAATTTTTTTTAAATTTCAACTAACATTTCCACAATACAATACAATAACAAGGTAAACTAATAAAAAATAATTTATGTTTGATTGTTAATTCGTTTTAACATTTATTTAAGATAGTTTGTTGACTTCACTTTTCACTATTTAACTTATTCATTAATGTTGTAAAACGTCACAAAATATTTTGTTCGAATTTCCCAAATTAATTGGAACGAATGCGAAATGTACGTTTTTAATTAAACCATATTCGGGAGAAAAGTCCTGTGATTCAACGTACAAAATCCGGCAATTTAGTTCGGCGCAGTCGGCTAAAACAATTCTATTTGCGAAAAGTTAAACCCAACGTAATTGCGTACAGTCAAAGTAAATAAATAGGATTAGATTAATAACGTCGAACCGACGAGATTGATGAAACAGATCGGCAACTAATCAGGGAAACCTTGTTCATTTGTTCTGTTACCGCTCATATTGCTGGGACAGTTTGGCGCTCGTGAATTATATCGGCGGCGCAACGTGATTATTCCCCACCAACGCGAATACATTTGCTAACAACGTTCTACTTATCTAAAACGATTATAAGCCACAATTTTTAAAGTTATTTTCATTGATATTTTTTGGTGATATGCAACGAAAAGTTTAGTAACACGATATTGTCGTCGTCATGTTTCTACCCAACGAGGAAAAAAAATTATAGAGATGACCAACTGGAGTTTGAAGAATTCAAACAATTGGAAATTTTCTGTAATTTTAAATCATTTTTAAAAATATCGAACTTCATGTATAAGTGTGATTTCATTATCAATAACATTATTTAATTTGCAAAATCAAATTGACTCTTTGACATGACAGTGTTTAATTTCAGTGGTATTATATGTATAGAAATCTGTATATATATTATTTTATATCTGAGTGAGTAAATGCGTAAATAATTATGTAATTAATATCAGTGTTTGAATATGTGTTTGGGTACATCATAATTTTTTCTGGTACCCCAGAATTATCATGAAAGCGCTGAAATATCCTCGTTGACATAGGGAAACCAAAATAAAACCCGATCGCCTTTATCCAAACATAAGTTTCAATGTGAGAGATAACTTCAGGTTGAAACAAGTAGGCAAAATAACAACGTAGGTGAAAGAGCAAGAGGACGTTATTGAATTTGAATAAAAAAATTATGAAGAGATGGAGACAAGAATCATGGGATACATTTCAACGTTTGATATAAAATCCATTTTAGGAGACATGAACGCCAAAAGTAAGACCAATCTAAGTTTGTAACTGGACGCAATGAAAAAGATATTAGTGGACATGCCAATGGGAAGAGATTAATGGAATTTATATTGAAACTTAACAAGTAATTTATTCAATCATGGAAACAGACATAAAGAACTCACCAAATGAAGGGATGAAGAACCAAATAGAGCATGTCCTGTTAGACTCAACAGCAAAGAGTGGGGTTGGGTTGGGTTTTTCTGGGTTGGGTTGGGTTGGGTTTCATTGAATTGGGTTCAGTTTGGTTGTTTTTGCTTCATAAAAATGTTACGAATGGCACCCACCAAAATGCTACCGAGTATTAAAATAAATAAGCTTAGACGTCAGTACTTCAGACTTGCACTGTTACGTAATTACAGAGATCTGCTTTCTGTTTACTTGTAAGTATTTCACAGTGAATGCAACGAGGCTGCTTCGCCCTCTGGGACACATCACGTCACCCGCTATAATCGCTGAAATTTATTTTCGTACGTGGTTTTTCGTACCGGCGACTGTGAAGTAGTTGTTACAAGTCTGGACAGTACCGACCTGGTCGGTCGAAACAGAACTTTTTAGTTACGTTGCAACACGAGGGCATTGACGTCTAGATGGCATTTATACTCACACACGCACACTTTTCGTTGACGATCGCGTTGCCTGCTTTTAATGAATTTTATATATTTTTTTAACAATTTTGAAATTAATAATATTAAGCGTTTGACAGTTTAAAAAAAAATGCGAAATTATTTACTGGCTACTTTTACTTAAGCATTTTACTAAAATTTTTAATTTTTTAGAATATTTAAATCGTGTCTTAGATTTTTTGTAATTATGCATTTGAATAATAAATTAAAAAATCGTACTTACATTTTTTTTACTTTTACATTTCGTTTGCATTTTAAGTTTTTTTTTAATCTCTCTCAAAAGTATTTTTACAAATTATTTAAACCTATATTATTTTCATAATGTTTGCAATGTGGGCGTTTTTACGTTTCGTGATGTATGTGCTTTTTGCAAATTTTTTTAACTATATTCATGACGAATTCTTCATTCTTAGTACACTTAAATCTATATCATTGTTTATAATTAATCACCTTTTTGGCTATTGTGCATTTACATCATTTTGAGATTTTTCGATTAACTTCATATTTTCGAATTAAAGCAAACTTTGCAATTTTCTTATTTTTATTTTTTGGGTAATTGACAATTTTTTTACATTTTATATATTAAATAAATTTCAAATTATTAATTAGTCTTGAATTTTTGACAAGTGTTCACAATTTTTACAGTTAACGTGTCCTAACAATTAAAAAAATGCAATTTTAAATGTCTTGGCATATTTTGTTAATTTTATTCGTATTTTTGACACTTACCAAATTGTAAAATTTAGGTTTTTCCAATTCCTAAATTAGTTTTTGTAATCTAAGATTCTTTTGTATTTTGAAGTAAAAAAATCCCACTTTAATTACATTTTTTAAATGTTGAAATTTTTGTCATGTACTTGAAATATTTAATTTTGGATTAAATACAACATTATAGAAAATAATTCACAGAGATTGTCCTGCACCTGGATCATCACGTCTCGTATTTTGTTTGTACCAGTCGTATTTTTGGGAACCTAAAATCGCCTGTAAGATTTTCGGACTGGCCTTTAGGAACTGGAACATTTCGCTTCAGGTTTCATTAAAATTTGTGTACACTTTCATCACAGCTTCTAGTGTAGGTAATTAACATTTGTGATTTTTCTGAACTCCAATAATTATTAATATTGGAGAATAGTCTCTCAATTGTCGCGCTTGTCCCAGGAGACAAAAAATAATTTCACATAAGATCTTCACATTTTTAAACTCCATTTCTCGTACAAATTGGAACACTTCAATCCTCAGTATGAATGTTTTTTAAATTCCATTAACTTCATCAAACAGTTGGTCTTCATTCAACACTGGACCAATGTAATCTTTAAAAGCCTCACATGAACACAAAACATCTTTCCATAAAATTTTTCTTTTCAAATTTACCCAGTCAAAAAGCTTTAATTCATTTAGATTTGTAGTCCAGTTCTGCAAGTATGTCACACAATTTGAATAAAATAACTTAACATTTTCCACGAAGTCTTCGCAATAATTTACTGTACCATTCGTGCTTTCGGGCTTTGAAAGGTATTCTTTTACTTTAAGTGGTAAAAATGATTCGTTTAAACGACATTCAAGTTTATTTGTAAGTTTACAGTTTATTAGAAGTTTAAAAATACTCCAGTCCAGCTTCTGTTGCGCATATTTTATCACCCTCGATGTTTAAAATGAGGCAATATTGTGTACAAACCACATCCAAATTTCACCTGTCGGATCGTCAAAAAACTGTTTTATAATCGTCGGGCAATTTTCAATAGAGGAAGAATATGATTTTAATGATTCGTACATTTGTAAAATTCGTTCAATTGCTGGCATTAGACTTAAGAACCTTGTTTTAGAAAATGGCATCTTTTTGTATTCGACATCAACAAAGTCACGGAATTGTTTTAGTTTATCCACTCTGACTGTGTAAATATAAAAATATTTAAATATTTTTACTACAATAACTTCTACGTCGATTGGTAAGATATCTATCGCATTTTGCACGCAATTGTTTAGAATGTGTGCAATACGACCAATATCAACCAGATTATTAACTCCCTTTCGTCTCGTTCCGCCAAAATTTGTATTCGTATTGTCACCTGCTAATCCGATACATTTCTCAACTAAATCGTGGTTTCTTAAAGTGGTAAGCACATAATTATTTAACTGTTCTGACGTTTCTCCAGAAAGGTCTCGTAATTGAAGTAGTTTTACTTGGACACCTTTTCACAATCAAAGTACCTTACTAGTAAAGGTACAATTTTAATTTCATTGTGGTTTGAAGAATCAATAATGATAGTAATAAAATGTGCTCTCTGTAAATCAATCTTCAATCGCCTCTGGGATTCTTCAGCAAGAATGTTTTTCACAATGGCATCCGATTTGGTGCGAGCTGATGCAAATTTGGGTTCAAACATGTTCACTATTAGTTTAGAGGTGCAATCCAAAGACCTAAAACTCTGTAGGTGTTTGATTGTATGATAAGCGAAAGTACCTTCCTTGGCGGCAATCAACGTATTTTATGAGCTAAAATGTTCGCTTTTAAGGAATGTTTCCAATTTATTGCTTTTCGATATTGAATTTGCAGCCAATATATGCTTTTTCTTAGCCAAATGAGCTTTAATATTACTGCGACCACTATTGGGAATATATCGACATCACTTTTACAAATTTTATTTTTATATAAAATAGTACATTTCGATGTACTTAGTGAACCTTTCAAGTACAAGGACATCATTCAAAAAGTAAGTACTGCCCTATAAAAATAAGTACATATGGTCACCCTACCTATAGATGGCGTTAATACGCACACACACTTTTCGTTGATGATTCTCCAATAACATTTCTGTGCATGTTACTGCAACAGGTGATAAATATAAAACACGTTTAAATAATCAACTTCAAACCTCGAAACGTAATATGCAAAACTCCCTAAAAAAAATCTTATCGAAATATTTTACACATCGACAACGTGGAACTTCTTGAATATTTGTTTTATTGATAATCAGACTTACTTTAGTTTTTGAATAATTTTTATAATATTAATTCTTCACCTTTGAGAATTTATAGAATTTGAAAATTGAATTTTAGCGAAATTTTTTATTTGCCAAATTTCACTTGATGTTTACATTTTGTTGTAATTTTCCATTTAAAATAAATAAAAAATCATACTTAAATTTTTGTAAAGTTTTACATTTCTTTGCATTTTGATATATTTGAATTCTGGACTCAATAAATTTCTCGCTTAAGTTTGTATATTTTTTTACATTTTTGCAAATTATTTAAACTTACATGATTTTTATAATTTTTGCATCTGTCATTTTTTTAATTTTTATGTTAGTGTATGAGCTTTTTCAGATTTTTGAACTAAATTCGTGACAAATTCTTAGTACACTTTATTATTGTTTATAATTAATCGTTTTTTTTTGTTTTAAATTTCCGTCTTAACATTTAGCGCCGATTCAGGATGCAGTTCCATTAAATTTAATGAACTGTGGATATTAAAGAGGTTGGGTGTGAAAAAATAACGCACTTTCGGCTCTTGGACGGTCGTTTTGCTCTTATTATTGTTAAAGCTAGTCCTTAAACGAATTAATTTGCAAAAATGAATCAGAAACTTATAATTAGCATGTCATGTCACCCAATCACCCGACGCAATATATTTCACCAGCAGAGTTTAATGCCATAATAGTAATTTTTTAACTCAAAAAAATCAAAATTAACTATATGTAATGTAGACGTAAGATATCAGACAACATGTAAAATCGGCAATTGATGTTAATTTTGCACAAAATGTTATGAACATTAAGTAAGCAGATTGGATTGACAAAAATAATACGACTTCGATCTTTGAGATGTCGTTTCTCTTTTATTTTCGTACAAATTTAATCAAGTTGGTGAAGCTTGTGGCAAACATAATAGAATGAAATGTCAAGTTGCAGAACACAATCAAGCTATAAAGTTCAATAAATAAATTAATTATTGTCCCTCATCAACGAAACATCTATTATATAAAAATATATATTCTTATTTGTATGTATCTGTCAAATTTGGTTGAATGTACACCGATTTGATGCGTGAACGTTTGCGTTGCTGTTATTATTGATTTGTTTAATTTTTTTGTTCGTTCATTAAATTTTGTACCTGCTTACTATCTTTTGTATCATTTGTTTCATTTTGAATTTAGCATTATTTCGTTGCTGTAGCCAACCCAACCCAAAATATTGAATAAAATAAACGAGAAAGACAAAAATTATTGCTAATTTAAATTCCTTTAACATTAAACCATAATTTCATACCAAATCTTGTATCTTATTTCGTTTTTTTCACTTTTCGGATAAAGGTATAACATCGATAAATATAACCGATATTTAAAATATATTTTAATTTCTGTTCATTTATTTCATTTAGTTTTATGGTTTGTGACTTGGGTTTGGTTTGACTTGTATTTTATTTTCATTTCCTATTTTGTACTAATGTGTACTAATGTACAAATCCCAAATTTCCAAACTCAAAGTTGAAATTGTACATGGTGGAATCTTTCTATAAAATGTTTACGTTGATAATTTGGTGAAACGTCAAACGAAGTTTGGAAGACCCGTCAAACAACACTCAAAATCGTTGCATTTGTAATTGATAGTGTACAAAAATCAAATATATCAAATCTATAAACACGTGGAAATTTTTCAAAGCAAAATAATAATAAATAATTAAACCTTAATTTTCCTTTTATTTTCAATTACTTGACGTCCGAAACGGTTGTTTTGAATATGGAAACTGTGACACTAATGTATAAAAAAATTCTTGTTCGTGCATCTTGTATTTATATAAAAAAATCTATATATTGCACTAATGAAGTCATTTTTGTTCCACCTTCATGTCATGTGGACGCATTCGACACATAAACGTATGGTCGTATACACGTCGTCCATTATAATAAAAACACCCTTACGTATCCGTAGTGGGGGCGTTTGATAATGCAAATTAAATTATAGCACACGAAGTGATTAAAATCCTTTCGCGTCGAGCCAATATAATTGCATAATTTATACCTAACAGGCGTATTTATTCCAAAAGCCCGCATGGAATTGATAATAGCGGGATAGTTATTAACTTTGGCAGGACACGATGTAATTTAATTACGGCGCACGGTGTGGGCATATCAAAATTATGTTATGTCTGCAGCTGAAGATACAAACTTTCTCGCAATTATCCATACGAACATATCTCAACTGGAGTTATTCCAGCGGCAAGATTCGTAGTTATAATTTCGCCCCCCTATTGGAGTATTTTTTGCGGTAACTTCGTTACGTAAATTCGTATCGTCGCGCGTCGAGACCGTCTTGAAAGGACGAGGCAATTTTGCCGTCTTGCCTGACAGGGGATAGGATATCCGTTTGTGATGTTGCAGGAAGTTCTTGAACTTGTTACGTCAATCCAAACAATGACCAACTTCCCGAGTTCCCGGACCGAAGATGTTTCGCAGAAACGTGGTGACGTTTGTGGGTTTTAAATCGGAAAGTGTTAATTTCAATGGTTTCAGCAAATAATAGATAACGTTATATTTTACATACTTCCTGGACCAGTCAAAGGATTTGTAATATTTAGGAATTTATTCAGCATTTTTTATTTTGAAGTAACTAGACCTGTGCAATTATTTTCCGCTTTTACACAATATTATTTATATTTATTATGATTAAACGTTGTTATTGTACCATCAAATGGGCGTTGGATAAAACTTTGGTAAGTAACTTTGGTGATTTATTTTTAATTAGTGGCACAGTTTGAACGCCTTTTACAGTTGCGATCTATCTCCTCGGATTAGCCGCGCCAATTTCGGTTTCTAACGTCGTCCTTTCGATTGTCTCTACTGCAATCTGGAGAACTGGCCATTCATTCGATACACAATTGCATTCCTCCTTTGCCAGACATCCTGCCGTTAAAATAGTTCTTGTCTTTGGATTTGCTATCTCAAAGGGGAATGAGATTGAATTAGGTGGTGTTGGGCAAACGTCGACGCAACACATCCTCCAGTTTTGCGAATCAAAATTCCGTAGCTTCGTAATCTTTCGTTTCATCGCCGAAAATTAAACGCTAGTTGATTTGATTCGTTCGTCCATTTAATTTACTTTAATTCATCAGATATTAATTTTAATTAGCATTTATTTCAATCTCGAATTCATTAGTCTCGTTATGACGTGCTCTGGGTTCTTCTAGGGGTGCCTTACGAAACCGTGGATCGTAGCCTCTCGTCCGATATTCCGCTAACCAGAATAAAACACTTGGGAAAACAAATTAAAAGAAAAGGAAAATGAACAGTGAAACGACTGAAAGCAAACACGCATTTTGTAATTTCCAAATCTCTGCTTTTTGTTCTTCTTTTCTATGAGCATTTTTTTTTATTTGATTCAGGTTTGATAATTTTCGGTTTCATGTCATCTACATTTATTTTTTTTTACATGAATTTGTATAGTTTTTTAGGTATTAACTTGTTTTCGTCTTCAGAAGCGAAACAATGAAAATAAATCAATTAAAAATATACAAGTTAATTTTTATTATTTTGTTTATTACCTTCTTAATTATTTACATTTGACTTCAGACAACATTGACATTTTTGCATATTTTAGAAAATAGCTTCAGTTAAAAAAATACCTTTCTTGATTTTAGACAACTTTCAAATATTATTAAATGTCTATATTCAGCTGTCGACAATGAAATATAGGTATCTTCAACCGAAAGAATGTTTTGCCAATAAATTCCACTCTAACATTTCCTGAAAGGAAGGACATTCTTCTTGATTTGAAAAAAAGAGTTCAGCAGGTGTCATCTGAGTAAAAAATGAAACTATTGGATGCGTTTCTTTAGTAATATAAGGAAACGAGGTGGCAGTTTCAGACTACAAACATTTTTGGGTCTGCAATAAATGTAGATACATACATTTAAAAAAAAATCGTCCCAAACCAATCAACCAAGGTTTTGGATTGTATAATATTACACTGTCTTGCCAAAATGAAAACAATTCTGGAAAAAGTGACCATTCCGTGCCCAAAATTATTTTGACATACTTTTTTCCACAAATGGTTACATATGTGCTATTGGTGGTAGAGGTGGAGACCCTTCATGAATCCATTGGTTGGATTCCCAGTTTGTTTCTGAGGTCTATTAATTAAGGTATGTTTTACACTAGTTGGTCCTACTTGGTTGACGATAAAAGGGATCAGCAGCAATACTGTCCTCAAAATTAATTACTCAGACTTACTTTCACATCACTTCCAATAACGAAAATTTTTTATCATTAAACTTGCATTCGAATGCTGTGAATATGAGTTAAATAAGATCAATTAAATAATTTGGATGGGGAGAACAGCGTTTAACGTTTAAATCTCGATTTATTGTCACCCTATGTGAAAAATTTACTGTGCTATCCCTTCGATGTTATTGTTCTCTTATCAGAAGATGGTACAAATTCCTCCAGATCAATTTTTATTTCGTGACACTGGCTTAACATTTGGCTTAGTGTTAGCTGATTTTCCTTGTTTGATTCTGCTAAGTGGGTGCGGAATTCCAGAAGATCCATTTGGCGTCTCTTTGCTATTCACTGCGGGTCATGCGCAGTCGTTGCGATAAAGTAGCAAATAATTGACAATTACTAGATTGATAAAATGGAAAATGAAACCGATACCATTTTCTTGACCTAATATGGATTCGGTAGTATAATATTAGATAATCTGGCAAGTCCACGTATCCCATAAATTTATTATAGGTTTTCACCACTTGTGGACATTCTACTTCATCTGCACATTAGTTAGTGGATAATGACTAGAAAATGTACTTGCTAGTTGCACCGACTGCCAAATCATTTTATAACTCTTATAAAAATATTGTCAATTATTCTTTCTTTTTCCTCAAAAGTTCATTTGCCTTGCTTCGTCCTAACTTTATTCTCAGGGAGTCAGTTTCTGTATTTTATGGAAACTTTTGAAATGAATTGTGCCCATAACTGGAAATCCATATTTGGGCAGTTTTTGGGACGAAAACCAGTGGTCACAAAATATTAGGTTTGAAGCTTGAATGCCCCTTGAATGGCACCATTTGTTCGTCGATACTAAGAATCTGTTGTTAGGGAATTTTCAAAAAATTTGGATTGTAGGTAATTGACTTATGGTCTGATTTTATCTTATCTTATCTCTTTGAGGGTCATTCTGGGATAGTTAAATTGAGAGCCTTCGTTGGATTTTGTTTTGTTTTGTTGTTAGAATATAAATTACTCAACAATGTCAGCTAAAATCATTCACCGAAAAGATCACGAAAATATCCAACTGGCGTTTTCAGTGAATATTTCCAAACTAATCTGGCATTTTCCTAATAGTTTCATTTCTGGTCGCATCCTTCCATAATTGTTTGTTCCCGGGGCTAGAAGACTTTTGTCTATTTATATTTGTATCCTCTATTTCTTCTTCATTAGTCCCATTTTCCAATTCTTCTTCACTGATATCATTTTCTGATTCTTCATTATTTTCTCGCAAGTTCATCTTGGCAGCATTACTTTTGAAAACTGATGGGTTGTACTCTCCAAAACATGCAAATTAACTGTTAACTACGTACTGTTAACTTTTCTTGTTACACTGACATTTGGCCGCACGTGGTTATATTTTAAGATTGGAATGCACTAAATATGGTACATCCGACCATCGCTCGAAGAAGTTAAGGTAAAGCATAAAAATACCTCTTTATGACATGCTATGAGTTCATTTTATTGATTCCCTTTCCTTCTTCTTTTGAAATCTCCCGATGTAGACGTGTGTTCTACAATCGTTTGCTGATCTTCTTGGCGAAGTGACCAACAATATCAACATCATATTGATAATCCAGTGGCCGTCTGTGGAAAAATCAAAGTGTTCAAAAAGTTCAAGCTCGTTCTAGCTTTTTTATCATGTTGGCTGCTATAAAAATATAATGTGGGTCCTCTTTATTGCTCAAGAACTTGGTAAAAATATACCCCAAGCCTTCTTCATTTAAAGTTGGTATTGGTGGGGTTGGGTTGCTTCCGATAAATGAGGAAACTGCTCGCAGTGGTACTTGAAACATTATATATCCTTGGTCAAAGCATTCACGAACTGCTTTACTAGGCCTATTTTTAGGTGTAATTGTGGTAGCTAGCAGAATGTATTCCTAAGTTCGTCTCTCTAGTATTTAAAAAACACCATGCACGCCAATTTTTCCTGGACCAATGTTGATCCTATTCCCTACTGTTTCGTTCACATAAGAAACAAGGGGACGTGTTTCGTTTTTCTGTTGGGCTTTTAAATTCTGTAGTTTTTAAGCTGGGTATTGTAATTAACAAAAAAAAACAACCAAGAAACGAAGTCAAACTCAACCTGAAGTCAAATTCTTGGCACGCGTTCAAAACCTCACAAATATACTATGCAACCCTAAAGAAACCAGTGTCCTGGAAACAGGTCTTAAATATTGTCCACGTGGTAACGATAAAAAAGACTTAGAACTACTGGCTGTAAACACCGAACTAGCATTCAATAGTCTCAACAACGAAGAGGTAAAATTAATTGAAAAACCCCTCTGTGCAAGCACACAAGACACAAGACAGCAAACTAATTCTGAAGAGCAACGGACTATAAAAAATATAAAACAAAAACTACAGGAGAACGGCTTAATTTTATGCAAGGCCGACAAAGGTAACACGATAACGATCCTCAAGAAACCTGATTATATCCAGAAAACACTGGCATTAGTTGAAAATGAGAACGTCATTGTGCTAAAGATAGATTCGACGCCTAAATTCCAAACGGAAATAAAGGCCACAATCAAAAAATGCGCAAACATATTCGAAAAAAATGAAAGTTATCGCTTATCTGTCATGAATCCCAATCCACCTTTCCTTTATAGTCTACCAAAAATTCATAAAAGTGGTTGTCCTATGCAACCCATTGTATCTTACATTAATGCACCAGCCTATGTTTTGTGTAAACAATCATACCAGGCCTCCTTAATTTCCATAGTAAATATTCCATAAAAAATTCATTGCAATTAGTGAATAGTATTCAAAACCTAAAAATTCCACCTTCTGCTAAACTAGTATCCTTTGACGTGGTAAGTCTCTTCCCTTCAATCCCATTAAAAGACTTAACGAAGACTATGTCAAAATACATCCTGGGCACTCACCATCTTGCCCAAGATCAAAAAGAAGAATTACTCCTCGCGACCAGAGTGTGTCTGAAGCAAAGTTATTTTAAATTCAACGATAAAATCTACTAGCAACTAGATGGCTTACCGATGGGCTCCCCACTATCACCATTATTAAGTGAGATATTCATGGCTAATCTAGAAGAGGAAAAAAACTTCACTGGTATACGTAGATGATATTTTTTGTGTTTGGACAGGCACCGAGAGACAACTGAAATAATTTTTAACATTCATAAACTCCTTCTACAAGCAAGTGCAGTGTACTGTGGAAATTGAAAATGACAACGCCGCACTCAGCTTTTTAGATCTTCAAATCTCAAGAAAAAATACACAGCTGACCTTCAACATATATAGAAAACCTACATTTTCGGACGCCATATGTAACGCTAACTCGAGCCAATCATTTGCAATCAAAATAAGTGCCTTTATCTGCAACAAACTACCAAATAGAAGTTGAAACACTAAAAACTATCGCCAAAAACAACAACTACAAGGAAGACATCATTGACAAACTGATCAAGAAAAAACGCTAGAAGATTCTAACAAATCATTTTTATACACCAGTTGACAACGTTTCACGCAATTATTGCTTCATAAATTACATGCCAAAGTGCAGCGACAGAATATCCAATAGATTACGCAACAATAATCTAACTCCAATTTGCGTAAACAAAAATTTTATATTACCTCATGACCTAAGTCATTAGTGATTTAGTTCATTTTTTCGTTGCCTATAAATCGATAGATGTACACTGTAATTATAAATTCAATTAGCTTTAGGATGTTGCATAATTTTGCATTATTTTAATATATGTATTCCAGGCGAAACGAAATATCAAATGTGTTTAACAACGATCACTCCCACTCATTGTGTGTTTTATATTGGCATTTGCCTATTGCATTTTATGAACACAACATTGACGTTTCGGTTTTTATTTGCAACCGCTATTTACCATACTAGTTGTGCAATATTTCGCTATGCATTCGACGATGTCTAGCATTGTATTTGACGTATCGCTGATCAAGCTGCCAGCTGTAAAGAGAACTTTTGGCAGCATGACCAACGAGTCGAGCTATAATCGAAGACCACGGCAAAATCTGGAAAAATTTAAGAAAAAATGAAAAAACAATCCTAAGTTTCTAAGTAATTCTAACCTTCTTATGGTGACTTTAAAATGCCTTCATCGAAATAACTTCTTCTGTATAGATAAATCAATGGACTAGCAAAAAAATGTTGGTTCGAGTCCTATGATAGATTTTAAGTTCCCTTCTAACCCGATTCTGTAATTTTATATTAATTTAATGATAAAGACCTTCGTTAAGTAAGCTCACATTCCCACTTTGATGTAAAGTTGTTAAAAATGTTTTGGTTTAATTTCCTCCACTCACGTATCCCATATTAATGTCTACACAAATTGACATGGATAATAAATACACCTAGTAAATTTCCGACATCATCGAAATTTGACGGCACCGGAATTATTTTCCGATCGATGCGCCAGGTTAGCGCACTTCTCAGCACTTTCCAGACAAATTGAATGGCCCATCCTTTATCATGTCGCCGGTGTTTTCGAATTCCTGCCGTCGCGTAAGTAACGTAAATTGACCAGACGGCTTGTTTCCGTTTCGCGGCAAAAATGTCGGGAAAAACCAATTTCGCGGCGGCCAACAATTTTGATTACATCGCGACGGCGGAAGCTCGAAATATGCGGACGCGTCCTCCGGCGAACCCGCGCGCAATTAGAAGCGCCTGTAAACTTATTGCAGCCAGTAAATTCCATTGACATGCCCGCCGATCAGTAACAAAGTTTCTCGTTCGGTTAACTTTTTACGATAATCAATTTAATTCGCGGGGCCGGAAAGGGATGAAAACAAAATTGCAGCGAGTGCCCGACACGATTCGAGCTGCAGGATCGATGATTTACACATCCTTTTCGTCGGTCTAATGCCGAGCTTCTTGATGTTCTATTTACGGTGAATGAATGCCGGCTGATTTACGAACTTTATTTTATTAAGTGGCGAAGAAAAGTTGTTTCAGACGGCTCCGTCGCAGACGCGAATCAAAAGGGATCATCCTGTTTGATATGCAAATTTTACGTCTATGATTCCTTTTATGTATTTTTATACTGCGAACACTGCTGTTTGTTAAATAACTCATCATTAATGGCGATGCTTGAATTTTTTTATTTTTATTTTAATCTTTGTTTAATTAATTTTCGAGTTAGATTTTTCTGAATAAAAATAAATTCAAATATATGAATTCAAAATTTTACTTATTGATATGTAGCATTCATATGAAGCAGTTGATGTATGGTACGGAGATATGAAGAGCGTAGGACAAGGAAACGGCAGGCAGAAAAAGCTGAAAATTTAAAGAATTTGTTACAAGGTCACAGAAGTTGAACGGCTCCGAACTGATGAAGTGAGTGTAATTTCTGGAGTGCTTGTAAATACGGATATATATGCAGCCAAATGTACAAAACATAAAAACGAGGTAACTTTGCAATCACACAGTATTTAATAAAAAGAATAAGTAAATGTGGATAGTAGAAGAGAGTAAAGTTTTAGAGTGAGTTAAAAGAGTACAGGAAAATATGAAAATATTGAAGGCACTGAGAGATCTAAAAGGCGGCGAAATATGGACTACCAAGGAAGGACAACAAGAGGAAATGAAGCACATTGTTGACTCACTTGAGGGATTAAAAACGGATAAGAATACGGAAGATAATAAGAAATTTAGGATCGAAATAAAAGAAAAGGAAGACCTATGGAAGGTGGAAAGGGAACAACTCACTGGAAGGATAGACATGTGGGAACGACAAACGACCTTCAAGTAGGGCAGGAAAAAGGAAGCCAAAATGTTCTTCGAAAGTAAATTGGGTCTGAAAATGGAGGTTAAGGAAGTACGCAAAATAAAAATTCAGCACAACCAGATTGAATTGCCAAATTTCGAGGAAAAAGGGAAGGTGATGTTGAGTAAAAGTAAATTGCAAGGTACAGATATCTATATAGATCTAAATAAAGAAGAACTCAGGATACAAAAAGTTACACAAGCTAAAAAGAGAAAGTCAAGGGGAAAACTAATTGTTGCCAAGGTGTGGAGCTTGAATATGCAACTAAGGAAACACCTTAAGGACCTGACCAGGCAAAAAACTAAACAATGTATATCAGAGGGAATATATAATACTTTAACGACATCCAGGCAGATACAGGAAAAATGCTCAAAACTCGTCAACAATTAAAGAGGGTGTAGGGAATGATATATTTTTATGGGCATCTGGAATGTAAGTGTCCCTTTTCCGCCAGGGATTAATAACGGAAATTAAAAGATATAAGAGAGAAATTACAACCTTACAAGAAACAAAACAATTAGCGCTAGATATTGTAGATATGGAAGATATGACATTTTTAAAAGTGTTGGAGAAGATACGAGGCTAGTAACGCTTCATGGAACAAAAACATAGGTGATGTATTTCAAACCAATGTCAGAAAAGTTATGTGTTATACGTTTACGAAGAGAGAATAGCATCAGTATAATCAATGTTCACGTTCCCTCAGAAAAAGAAGAAGCAGCAAAGGGCACATGTTACGAATAACTAGAGGAAGAATAAGAAAAATTACCGAAACATTACATGAAAATAGTTATTGGAGATTACAACGCAAACATTTGGAAAGAAGAAATATACCGATCAACGATGGGAAGACAAAGTAAACACGAAAATTATAATGATAATTATGTAATAGAAAAAACATTGTGGTGAGGAGCATACAAAGAAATAGGGACAACACCAGAGACGACAAGGTGTGCAATCAAATTGTACTGGTAGAAAGAAAACATATGAACTTAATTATGAATGTGAGACGTATGACAGGAGCAGACATAATACCCGATCATTCCTTAGTAATGATAAACTACAAAAAACTGTTGCAAAAGAAATACAAAAAATAGTGAAATTACTTGTGGAAAGATCACAGAATGAGGATGTTAAAATAGAATATTAGCGGGAAATTGCAAAATATGGAAAAATGCTACCAAACTACACAAATTGAGGAGATGTGGAAACAAACAAAGGATGTCATTAACTATATTTTACTAAACGACGATCCCGACGAAAAAGGAAAAGGCAAACAGGAAAAAATATTACAAATAAATGCAGCGCCAAAACATTCAAAAGGGCAAAGCAGACTATTTAAAATATTGAAAATTACGTGTCTATCCAACAGAAAATATCAAAAAAGCTACATAAGCTTGAAAAGGGTGTTAATCGTAATGCAACTGCTGAAGAACTACGTTTAATTTACGAATATAGTAATAATATTTTTAAACTAGAAATGATGCGGTTTGAGTGAAGCCTGTGTAGAATATTTTAGAAATGAAAAATTACCATGGATGGTCTTAAAGATAATCAGCGAGGAAAAGGCAAGGTGAAAAAAAAACAATAGGGCGACCAAGACCTAGAAACAGCAGCATAAAATAAAGACATAACATGAGATAACAAATGAGTCTCCATCTACAACACAACAACAGATATGGGGAGACGTGGAAAATACATCGAAGATACAAAAGCTCACTAACTTTCAACCGTAAGGGTAATCAGGATTAAGGACTAATTAGAGATGAATTAATTACATGTTTTATAACGAATTCGTATGATAAAAGAAGATTTTTCGTTATCAGATGTATTACATCGTTCACATAATCAGGAAACGATGTAGGTAACACCATAGGAATCTGGACTTTCCTAGCTCCTAAAATGGTTTATCGAATTAAAATTTAACCAACGGTGCAATTTGCAATAAACTTTCCCTGAATTGAATAAAAATGTGTTATTTAAATCCTACTCGACTCAATTGAACTCCTTCGCTTATTTTTGGACACATCCCATTTGTTGATCAACATAGATATATGCTTTTATCAGATACTCGCACCTTGGGAATGTAGACAAATCCGGTTGATTTATACCTGAGTTGGACGCTTTAATCGTTTTTTTGTATTTTATCTGAACTTCTCGTCGTCTGTCGTCAGTTTTGTGTAAAAAATTAAAAAAAAATTTAAACGTACATAGTGGTGTAAATACTTTAAAAATGTGGCATCGTTTCACAAATTAAATTCAAAAATTATTAAAATGCGTTGGGGTGGCGTTCAGATTGTTGAAAAAGCCGACATTGCCTACAAGGGGAATAACAAGGCGATAAGTGCAAAATTATGAAATAACAAAATCAAAGATGCATTCAAAAAGTATCAAAATTGTAAAAAATTGATTGTGTTGGCTTGATTACAGATCATTGAAAGGGCTGAAGAATTTGAATCATTTTAAAATGTCAAAATGTTCGATGAGGAGTGTGTAGAGATAGCACAGGAAAAAAAGAAAAGACAAAAATTACAAAATAGCAACACAATATGAAGCAAAAATATAAGAACATAAACCAATGGAAGAACATATATATGGAGAAAGATTGTTCATTGTGGAAAAATTTCAGAATAAGGAAATCCAAGGATTAAAAAAGACAGGAAAAGGTTACCGTATCAGAAATAGCTATTTTAAAAAACTAGGAAGGAGTCCTACTGAGTGAACCTACGCAAACAATGGAAAGATGGAACTAACACTGATCAAGAAGAAACAGGTTACAGTG
The DNA here is from genome assembly GCA_959613385.1 of Geotrupes spiniger. Lineage (NCBI taxonomy): Eukaryota > Metazoa > Arthropoda > Insecta > Coleoptera > Geotrupidae > Geotrupes > Geotrupes spiniger. The sequence continues at coordinate 15,407,734 of OY390737.1, forward strand.
TCAAAAGGGATAAGGGAAATATAGAAGTGTGCCAATGAAAGAAGTCACAGCAACAATTGTCCTAAAAATAATTAAAATCCAGGGAAAACCCAAGTAATATCAGAAATGAAGCAACCGCGCTGATATGTCCTTTGCATAAAAAGGTTGACACATCTTTCCGTGAAAACCATAGAGGTATTGAACTGGACACAACTTTTAAAGTACTGGCAAAACTTATTAAGGGAAGATTAAGCAATGTTACTACAGAAGGTGTCCTCGGTGAAAATCAGTCAGGTTTCAGGAGAACGTGACCGGTAAATGACCACATTTTTACTCTTAAAGAAATCCAAACAACCTGCTACGAATACAAATTAGCTCTGCAGGTGCTATTCATTGATTTCTAACAAGCCTATGATAGAGTGAATGGAGAACAAATGTACAATGCAATGAGAAGACTAGAAATACCCCAAAAATGTATAAGGTTATGACGCTGAATGTAACACAAAATAAAGTACTCTGGAGTGGCCACAAATCAACAGAATTTGTGGTGGGAAATGACCTGAAGCAAGGTGCCCCTGTCTCTACTATATTCTTCAATTCAATGGTTTTAGAAAGCACAATGAAAATCAGTAAATTAAAATTGGAAGGTAAGGTAATTGTAAGCATATGCGGACGACCTAACACTCGTATCAAAGACAAAAACGGAATTAAAGAGGATCGCAAAAAATTGCAAAAAGAAACCAATGTTTTCGGACTAGAAATAATCCAGCTGAAAATAATATACATGGTAATGGACCAAATCGAACCGTTAGCAGATAGAAATTTGCAAAACTTCCAACAATGGAAGGGGATGTGAGATTGCTAAGGTAAAGAAGTCTTATATATGGAAGTCGTGATAAATGATGACACGAGGAGCAGCAAGTAATAGTCAGAATTGCGAAAGGTTATATATAGCATCAACTAACTCTGTTAACTTCATTCAACGATCTTCAAATACAATTTTGGACAAGTTCAGACATAGCACTTTTTAATCTGCCTGAACTCATTGAGTCCTTAGTACTCCTGAGATTAAATTTGAAGGTGGCAGCACATATTTTAACGATCACACAGTCACTATAGATTCCTGCTAGTTTTTATCGCTCCTTCATATAAAAGTATTTTAGCACGGCATGTAGTTCAGTTTTCTCCATTGTTAAAAAACACAGACCTTGAAAATTTTCAGTGGCTATCAAATGAAGACTATTCGACGTACCTTTCTAAAAATTTTAAATTAACCACTAGAAGCCATAGAAACTGCAAATCTTTACTGTTTTTTTTTTTTGATAAATGATCATTTTTTATATTTCTCTACATCTGGTTTTTTGATAAACGTTTGTAAACCGTTTTTCTTGATAATATCAAAAACTTAATATTACACGCTTTAATTTTAGTGCGCTCGAATAAATTTTTGACGAAGCATCAGCGAGTGGTAATACGGTAAACATTTCATGATGTAAAATAATAATGAAATATAAAGTACGTTGCAAATAAACTAGTCCACCATTATGTATAACTTAGCACGCATTAACTAGGTCGATCGTGCAAGCGTATTTTCAACGGAATTAAGCCACCTTAAGTATGAACGCAACATCGGCAATACGAAGAACTATTTAATCACATGAACCAACGCAGGCAAAAGATCAGTACTGAAAACATAAATTATGCAATTTAATTTAAGAAACATTGTAATTACGGCAGCATTTGAAAATTAATTTATTTATTTATTTATTTACAATATTTCGACAACGACACCACCGATAATTTATGCATGCAGTGAACTCAAACAAGTTTATGGAAAAGCTACGCAAGCACTGTACTATGCTGAATACGCTGCGTAAAGTTTATTGTATTTTCTTTTATACCTGAGATCTGAATTTAGCAGACTTGACGAGATTTGTGGTTTCCTGAAGCGAAATTTCAATAATGACAAATAAGGATGTCTAGTTCCTTATTATGTACAAAGTAACAAAAATAACATCTGTCATAAAAGCCCAACGACTAAGGTTAATGGTGCATATAGGAAGACTGGTCAGAAATAGATTACCAAAAATGCTCCTTAACATAGCCCCAGTTTGAAAAAGGAGAAAAGATGTAGACCACTGAACAGATGGCTGGAAAATGTAGAGGTCTAAAAAATATGAAGATACAAAATTGGAAAGACAAAACAAGAAACAGAAAAGAATATAATAAAATTATTCAACAAGCCTAATACGTTCACGCCCTATATTATATTAATAAAAATAATAATAATAAAGAAATATTGTTGCCCTTACATAGGTTGAATATAACTCGATTGTGACCAATTACAGCAAGGAAACGCGACTTCGTTTCCGAGATTTATTAATTACAGACCTTTGTGCGCGCCTTTGTAAACATTTAATTGGGCGACACCACCTACACAAATCCCAAACATAGATCCCTTGCAGCTACAAAGCCCCGCGACGAGAAAGTCGAATTGACAAATTTCATAAAATTACACTTCCGCCTGTAATTGCTCCAGCTTTCATCGTTTAAATTTCGCACGTGATCGAGTTAGCCCGGGAACAATTAGCGCCGGGAATTTTACGCCCCCCGATGAAGTCGTCAACCCGATTCGGTGTGTGCGCCGCGCTCGAAACGACAAGTAAGCGCGATGCAGTTTCGGTCGGGGCGCACCGCTGCAACTATTCAAGACACGTCACTTACTCCGAAACTATAATTAAGTTCAACCGTCATAAAGTTGCCCAGAGTTTCCGCGAAACTTGCGAAAAAAGACGAACGCCGAGCGGAGTGCGATAATTAAAACTGCAATTTCGCAACGCGAACAATTTGATTCGTGTTTCGCTTTAATTACGGGCGCGGCGATATTTTCGGAGTTGTCGCGAGATGTGTTTCCCGCGCAAGGAGTAGAAAAGGAAATTTTCTCCTCTTCCTCGAAATAATGCGACGTGACGCGACGTAACTCTCTCATCTACTGCGCCCGGTGTTTCCAATAAAATACGTAGAGATTTATTGCGGAGCGAGGCGCGCACTTTACATATGGCCACGATTTAATGTTTGGACGCGGACAAATGCCCGGCTCTTTCTTTCTGTTTACGCCAGTTGCACCTACAATTGGTTGCCCGCAAAATCGTACGAACAAATGCCATCGCTGTTCGGTAATTACGGATTGTTAATTGGATCACGGTTCAGTTGATTCTTAAATTACACGTAGTTCTTTGTTTTAATTAATAAATTCAATGACATTAAATTAAGAGTTTTATATCTATAACTTTTTTCACAGTTAACCAAAAATTCAATTTTACAAACATGTGACACACAAAGTTGCAAAATCAAGTTGAAACAATCCAATTGGGAATGAAGAACGAGAATCTTTAATGATACCCACCAACCCAAATAACTCTCGTTTGAAGGATTACTTGTACAGAAATTGGTTGAAACTATTCAAAGATGGCATTACAATTGCATTGCATTCTATAACGATAAGGAAACTGATAGTAGAGGAGCAGGAATGTGAAGTCAAATCAACAAGAAGAGAATAATGATGCACCGAACATCAGCCCATCTATCTGTCTATCAATCTATCTGTCGAGTGTGAGTCTATCAGTCTATCAGATAGACACGTCCACAACCAAAATCAATACACGAAATCACAAGGGCAACTACATCTATAACTTGCTTGTAGTGATTTAGGAAAGAGAAATAATTCCTTGTTTTATAATTTTGCAATATACCTGTACGTCCCAGACTTTGTCTTCTTGGTATTATAAACTTTCATTAATTTTATCAGTTCTTTGAGGTTGCCATTGTGTTATAAACTTTTCCAAATAAATCCCCTGCAATTCATTTCATAATAAACCCAAACCAATCCAACCTATTTCCAAGGCATCTGGCGTCATATTTTATAAATTTCTCCAGGTATAGCCGAACAACCCACTTCCGGGTCCTTCGGCATTGTCTTTATAAAACTTTTCCAATAAATCCGCTCCAATCCGATTCATTTCCCAGTATTTTTTAAACAAACCCAACCCAATATGAATTTCATAGTCCTTGGCATTTTCTTTGTATTATAAACTTTCTCAAATAAATAGAATCCACGTCCTTTGGAGACATTTTTATTTTACACATTCCTTCAAATAAATGCAATCCAATCTACTTCTTAGTCCTGTGGCGTAGTCCTTGTTTTGTAAACTTTTTCGAACAAATCCATTACAATCCAACCCACTTTGAATTCCGCTGACGTTGTCCTTATGTTATAAACCATTTCAAATAAATCCAAACTAACAAAAGCACTAATTCAATCCACTTATCAGCCCCTTGGCGTTGCACTTGTTTCATAAACGTTTTCAGTTAATTCTATGCCTTGTTATTGGTAACAGCAAGTGTTCTCAGCTGTTTTTCAACGTTGATAAACAGCGTACTTTGTAACACTTTTGCAAATGCATCAAGTGGTAAAATTAACGTGATTTATGACATTTTCATTGAAGATGAGAAACGAGCAATCGACGTGCCAGCTTAAAAACGTGAGTCAATCGTTTACCATTTTATTCTGACATTTACGACATAAACTAGAGGTGAATAAAAATAACCATTGTATGAGTTTCGTCAGATCTGTTCAATGAAAATGAAGATAATTTTGCGAGAGGAGCGACCTGAAGTACTAAGAACCGAAACGGTCTGAACGGAGTCTGGTTAATGAAATGATACGTTACAACGTTAAAATTCATTGAAATTTGATACCAAATTATTGCAAGAGCTCGGATGGATTTGTTTTAAAATTGTTATGCGTCAAAATAACAAATTTAAAATTTAAGAAGTTCATTAAAACACTGATCTCAACTTAAATTCGTGACAAAATGAAAATTTATAAAAGTTTCATATACTACTTTTTCTAAACACAATAAATAATGAATTGGAGTTGAAAAAGTTGATTGGTTCACAATGTTAGTTGGCAGTGAATATTTTCTGCACTCACTGTAACAATCGTACGTGTCTAAATCTGTAGATAGTAATAATAACAGTTGACAAAGGCAATTGAATTTACAATGATAATGACATTGGAGATTATTACATTGTCAATTGTAATTTACAAACACTAATGAATTTGATTGTTATCGACGCCCAGTTCATTGCAGAAAACTAATTAAAAGATTATTAGCTTTGGCATTTTAAAACTTTTTGTGTTTCTGACCTTGTTTTATTTTCTATTTTTTGTCAATTTACTACATTGGTTTTGCTATTGTTTTATTTCACATTTTTTTCGCATTTGTTGTATTTTCTGAATCTTTATCACTTTTAAAACCTATATAATAAAATTTCATTGAACAATACAAGGCGGTCATATTATTTGCTGATGCTCAGTTTTATTTAGATCGATTGCGATCTTTTTAGTCGTTACTTTAATTGTAGTTATTTTCGGGTTCTGTTCATATTTATTGAGGTGGGTTGGGCTGGGTTGGACATGATTGGGTTGGGTTGGTGCTATTGGTCTGTGTTTGCTCTCGCTCAATTTCATTTATTTGGATTGATTGCGATTTTTTGCTGGTCTTCGATTGTTGACGTGTTGAGTTCTGTTCACATTTACCGAGTTCGGTTGCTATCAAAATTCGCCAAGCATGTCTTCTTCTGTTTAAAAATGACAACAAAATAATAATCCATAAGTTTAATTCCTAGAACCTCGCACTAAAATCACTAAAGTTGCGCAATCGCTAAAGCAACTCAATAAACACAAACCCAGCCCAATAGATAGATTCAGATCCAGTCCAATACAATACAAATCAACCCATTCCAACCTAATCCAATACAATCCAACTCAACCTAACCCAATCCAATCCAATGAAACTAAACCGAAGAAAACAGCAAACTTTTCATCGTCTATATAAGAACGAATTGTTTAATTCAAATTTGAAACACACTGGGACGACGGAAGTTGTAAAGCTCTTCACACTTTTTATGTTGGTTCGGTTTGGCTCCGTTTTCTTGCACTTTGTTTATTTGGTCGAATTTGATTCATCGCTATTTCTGGCTTTGATTGGGTTTACTTCAGCGAATTTCGTTGATATTTTATTTGCACTTGCAGAGCTCAAAGACCAATAATGTATGTGCAGTGGCACATGTCGCCCTTTATCCTGAAGAATGTTATGAAAAGTTCAGTTCGTTTTAATTTTTGTTGCGGAGTGCAGCAACTTACATTGTTAGAATCTCTAGATCCTAATATAATTTTTGATTATTTGACTATTTGATTATCTGGCCAATTGCAGATCTGTAATATTTTCGCCATCAGCTTCCTCCTTTCCAAAAGTTTTGGCGGAATAGGGACCGGCAGATCTTCGTAATGAAGCAGGCCTGTGCCTCATCGCTAATGGCAAATTCGGATATTCAACTCTTTTCTTGCTTATCGTTGGTATGACTGTTATTTTTGTCATACGCTACATGTTTACGTTACTCCCGCCACACCATTGGGACAGCAATGGTGCGTTTATCTCCTTATTTATCCATTGCGTAAATTGTTTGTGCAAGTTACGTTTATGTTGATCACCAATCTGAAAAGCAATGTTGTCAATCTATAATTTTTCTCCTCTGAGCTTTTGTCAAAAGTTTCAAGAATTATAATAGAGAGTTCAAACCATTTGGAAACATACCCCAGCCACTTGGATTTGGAGCATTGAACTCAACGTAGTGATCTAGACATTGAATCGAGACTTTCTGCAGCGGCAATGGCGTCTGTTTAACCTAACTGAAGTCACATAAAATTTACAAAATAGTTCGTGAACTAATGTAATATATAATAAACTGCACATATAAACACAGAATAACAATTTTTAATTTTCATCCGGTTTACAAAATAGGATAATTGATTTATGACTTTTACATGTCAGATTAAAATGTTCATTCCGCATCGCTATACGTTTTCAGTGTTTGTAATTGAAGACAGCTACGTGGATTGGTGTGGAAAGTGGATCCCTTTTTATTAGTAACTGAAAATTTGAGGTAAAAATACTTCCTTTATTTAAAACTTATGATTGGAACCATATTTGAACAATAATTTATTCGCGAAGTTATTAATTAAATTGAGGTTTCTTTGCATTCTAACTAAACATCTCATTGGGGTACTACGAATATATAATGTTCATCGCTTTGTTGGTGCTTACATTACGTGCTTCAAATCAAATGGTGTTCCTGGAATCGAAAAGCGCGACGAACTCATGTCGCGATGGCATTAACGATTTATTCAAACCTAATTTTTAGCAGTCTCGTCTTCTTGACGTTATTACTCTGCATTTCCACCGACGCTTGCTGCGATGCGAAGGGTTCACTGCGACTCGCTGATAAGACGTCCCGGAAACGCAGTAATAATGACAATTACGAACAACCGCGGGTAACGGCTGCTGTCACTTCGTGTCTACCGCCTCCCGCTGTCAGCGAAACATTTCACCGGATTCTTCTTGGAAACGCCGCGAGTTTTGTGCATTTCGCGGTGACAAATTTGTTGCGTTTTTATCAAGTGATATTATACTTCATAACAACGTTAAAAATTAGACGACTTATCTATGTTCAAAAACACGTTCTCAATCTGGAAAAATTTAGTGAATTTTGTAAAATTTAATTTATCAAAATTTTGTTATGATGCAACAAATAAACAACGTTTCAAACCAGTAAATATTGACGTACGTATTGTGAAATATCGACATGTGCCTGCCTTCATGGCGGGATACATATGTAGCTCATATTATTAGACGTGCCCCGGGGCATTGATAGGGTAAATACGTTTATTGCGAATTGCTGTAGAGATACATCGCAAGGTTAATATACATGCTCAAATGAAGTGTGCTGTTCGAGTCTGCGTTTGATTCAGTAAACATTTACTCGATGCTTATTTGGAATATGGAAATATGAACCTACGACTGTATTTATGAACAATAGAAGATATTGAATGTAAATAGTGAAGCTTCGCCATGACGTTAGATGACGTTTATTTTGCGATCACATTTCGATTGAATTTATTACTATATCTAACGAAAAGTCTTGCATGACTATATGTATATTTATGAGTACATTATCTTCGGTGGTATGATGAGCCCAGAGGAACAAAACTGTCCGTTACGACCTATTGCTTACCCTTAAGTTTATTTTTATCTTGATGTTATGATTTTTTTTTAATGGACAAAAGCTGCATAACTTTGAATAATATATTATAATTTTATTTAATGGTGCGAACTACCTAATTATCTAAATTATGTTATGAAAAAGTAAATTTATATTTGGCTTAATTTTACTTAATTTGAAGTAATTAGCCTTCGGATGACTTAATCTGCATCCGAATTATCTACAAATAGAAATGGAAAATTGCCAAAGCGTTAAGATATTGAAATGAAATCTAAAATTAAAAAATGGAAAATCTATTTAACTTTTCTGCAACATGACCGATCACAAAACTGCAGTTTAACTTAATTTATTTTGTGTAGTTGCGTAATGTTTTATTTGATAGAAATTACAAATATTTTCCTGAATTTTTCTCAATATGGTTGTCTATTTGGTTTCGCTCAATTTAAAGATGCTCAATTCAAGAAATTGTCTAGAGTACAATGAAATTGTGAAAATTTGTCCAAAAATGCCGAAATTGCCTATGATGCAAACGACATTTTTGACAAAAAGTCCGTTTACATTGGCTTAATTTACGATATTGTCAAAAATTAACAAATAATTGGAAATGGTAAAAACGTCGAAATATTTAAACGTACAAATCATGCTGAGATGTCTCACACATATTGAGAACACCCCGCCCACCAAAGAAGAACCTGTCATCGGAAGAACATCAGGCACTACGTTCGCTATGGCATAACCCAGATATCATCATCCTACCAGCAGGCAAGGGCAACGCAATAGTGGCGGTGAAGAAGGAAGACTACAACAACAAAATACTAGCACTACTAGCACTCCAGCATATGAACGAATATCGTCTGACCCAACAACATACCTGGAGAAGATCAAGGCAAGCCCGATGGACAACAATACACAAGTTCAGCTAATTCCTAGAAATAAATCATCTAGATGTCCTAAATTCTACGGATTTTCGAAAATCCCCAACAAAGGTACTCCACCGAGACCCATAGTAAAATGCATAGGGTCCCCAACAACTGGCAAAATACATGGCGAAGCTACTACAACCGTACGCCGAGCTACTGAAGAAAGAAGTTGTCCAACCAGAAGACCTATTAGTCAGTTTGGACATAGTATCCCCCTTCACGAACATACCGATGGAAGAAACATTGGACATCATAAAGAAGAAACACAACCCTGCAGCACACATCCTGGAACTATCAAGACACATACTTCATATATAAAGAACAGCGATACAAACAAGTAGCAGTAGCACCTATGGGTTCTCCGCTTTCTTCGGTTCTGGCAAATCTATTCATGGAAGATTTCGAAACGAGAGCCCTCCAAACCTCAGAACAGAAACCGAAGTTATAGTTACGATATGTCGATGACACATTTGTAATCTGGAACCACGGAAGAGACCAGGTCAACATATTTTTGGACTACCTCAACGGAAACCATCCAAACATTGATGTTTGGATGGATTTGAACTTGAGTTCACCAAGTAAGTCGAAGAATAAAACCAACTGCCGTTCCTAGATGTGCTTGTGATGAAACGAACAGAGGGAAGCTCTCACCACCATCCAGCTCAGCTACAGTCGGTAGTGGAAACTCTAATCACAAGATCACAACGATTAGACGTCGAAAACCGACAAGATGACATGGAAACCATCAAGATAGCGCTACTCCAAAAGAAAATTCAAAAAAGAACGGAAGGAGAAGGAAAGGTACTTACCAAAGCCTACCTCCTATACGTGAAAGGAACTACAGACAAAATAAGCAGAATACTGAAGAAAAACGAGATCAAGACCTTCTTCACCACAGACAAGAAAATCAACACGATTCTACCAAATCCGAAGAGAAAAATCAATCTTGAGTGTACGAAGTTCCCTGCCAGGATTGCGACAACACCTACATCGGTCAAACTAACAGAAGAATCAACGTCAGAAAAGATGAACACCAAAATGCAGTGAAAAAGGACGAGAAAACCTCATCCTTGGCCCAGCACGTGAAAACCACCTCACAAACGATCGATTTTGCAAACACTAAGATGATGGCCAACATCGAACACTATTCAAGAAGAATCATCAGAGAAGCCATAGAAGCGAAAAACGACCGAACAACACAAGGGACGATACACGAAGGCTACCACATACGTGGAAACCAGTACTGAGCAAGTTAGTACAAAAGAAAAAGAAACAGATGCCAAACACCACGCAATCAACAGAACCAACGACGCAGAAAAACCTAATGAAACAGTTCTAGACCGAATACCAGATCGAGAATACGAAACCAATCAAAGACCAACATTCCGAAAAATTGAAAAAAATGGAAATTGTAATTTGACGCAAAAACTGTTAAATTTATCAAATACATTAAATGCAATTTTCGAGTTTCGAAAAAGACAACAGTTGCGGATGTGTATAAACTGCGAATATATCATCATTGGCCAAATATTAAAAAACGTCGAAAGTTTTTAAAATAATAAAAAAATTAATATATATTTTATAAAAGATTAAGAAAATTGAAACACGTTACAAAAAAAAATTGGTGAAAATTTGAAATTTATCAAGAAAATTATAACCACTGTATCAAGCTGATAGTAAATTCTGAAAAATTCACAAAATCAGAAGTGTAAGAATTGTAAAAGACATTTAAAATACACAAAAATTGCAAAAAAATATTATAGTTGTATTATACCATTAGTGTCAAAATTACCAACCTACCAAGCTAAAACATTTTACAAAACGGTAAAAATTTTCAAAATTTTAAATATTTTTAAAATTTACACAATAAATAAATACAACAATTTGACGAAAAGAAAACAATAAATATCTTACCATTCCTACAGTTCATCGCCTATATGTCATAAGCCAGTTTCACTATTCCAATCTGAAACAAAAAATATTGTATAGAATACAATAAATGACAACGAAAAAAACAATTTATAAATTTCTTGAAAATAGCTAAAAAATTGCCAAACACAACAAGAATATCCACGTATTTTTCATAAGAAGTTCCCACTTCAAAGAACACGCGGCGACTCAAAGTTCATTAATTTACCAGACGTTTCTAGTCCGCTGTAAAATTCACGAAAATTTTAGAAACTTAAAAGCGAAACATTATTACTATTCATAAAATTATCATAATTGCCAAGCAACAAAAATATCTGTATATCACAGTGGACAAAAACACGACATAAAATTATCTATACTACAAAGAACGCGCAGCGACTCTACAACCACTCCAATCCCATTAATAAAATATAGTAAAATTCCAGAAAATTTCAATGTTACACAATGTTAACAAACTTGCCCTCCCCAAGGATCAAATAAAAAGGAGAAGGAATATAATGTAATATGATGTTACTTGTTAGTTCTATTATTTTGTAGCTTCAACCTGGAATTATTTATTTTTTAACAATGTGTCTGTGGGTGTGTGTATTGGGAGGATTCTATTGTCCTCATTTAGGATAGATCAAAAAAGGACAATGAATAACTTAATAGTAATTTACCTGTTACTTACTATGACTATCTTGAAACCAACAGAATAATGTAGTTCAGTGCATAAGCCATTGTGGGATTAACGCATCAAAAGAATAGTCACCTCTTTAATATTTTTAGTCCAATTTCAACTTTGATTATTTTTATCATTATTTAGTTCAATTATATTTAAAATTATATTCTACTTATTTTTATTTATTACCAATGGTTTTCTATTTTTTTATTAGTGCCATTAGTTTCCAATTTGGCAAGTTCAGTTTTCGTATTTTGCTTTAATTTTTTACGTTTAATTTGACTCGTTTATTTTTTGTATCTCATAGCAATTCATCTTGTTTTGTATTTTGGTAATATTTATATCGTTTGTAAGATGCACATCAAAACACGAGTGAACATATCGCAAAAATCAAATGGATAAATACTTTTTCGTATGTCAAAAGTATTTCAAATGAAAACGAGAATTCGGGAAGCATTGCAGGCAAAATCACAATAATTTATAATCGTCCAGAAAAATCTAATAATTGGGAAAAAACTAAACTGAAAAATGCGAAAATAATTATTATTGTAAAACATAAAAACTATCGGAATAAATAAAATAATAAGTAAATCGAAGCCAACCCAACCCACACAATAAGAAAGAAACGAGAACAATTTAAAACGAAAGTAAAATAATAACCAATAAAAAAAATTTCATTGCATTTAAACAACAGGAAACGAAACAATAATAAAACATTATTGTTATTATTATTAAAAACTTTTTTAGATGTTTGTATATATTTTCATTCAATTGGTGTTCCTTTTTGCATTTGGTTATTTTTATTTTATGTTTATGTCTTGGAATTGTTCTTGCTTGTTTATTTTATATTAATTTTTCTCCATAGTTTTCCTGAGTTTGTTTTCTATTTCAATTTCATATTTTTATATCGTTATGCGTTGTGTTTTCAACCACTTGTTCTCCGTGTCTTTCCTCGATTGTGAAATCTGGGGCGCTTTTCAATGGCCAGCTACCCATAGTTCATTTCGTCGCAAATCATTCGATTATATCGACGAGCAAATATTTCACATCTGCAAAATTCGCAAACGTTTTGAGCGCCGATAACAATTTGTTGAAACTGTTACGGCAATATCTGCCGGTATCGTGATTAAAATTTGCATAGATATTGTTGATCGCGCGATCGCAATAATTCTTTCGACATGTGTCGAAGCCGTTCCTAGAGTTTGGGTATTCATCACCGGCAATTATATATTTATATTCCGCGATCGATCCGAACCGGGCGCAAACGCACGTCCGAAGCGGTCATACATTTCCACGTTCCGTGTTGCACGATATCGATATTGCATTACAATAAAAATTCGATAGTGGCGTACGCTGTGCGTGATAGTGTACACGCATTCGTACACCGGGCACAGGGTATTTTGCATAAAATTCTCATCTATCTTTTGTTTGTACAAAGCGACGATAACGGCGTTATTAACTGCTTTGAATATACATTTCAAACGGCACGCGTGATTTATTCCGGCCAGGATGCTGTTCGCGTTGAATTAATTTTTAATTTGTGTTGTTAATTGTGAGTTGTTAATAGATTATTTTATGGATGGGAGTCGAACTAGATTAATATAATTTTTCTTAAAACAGTGACGTGGAATTCGAGCAATCTCGAAACATGTGTTGGTGCCCAATACAACCCAACCCAACCCAACTCAAGTCAACCCAACCCAACTGATCCTTGTTCACGTATTTCGACAGTTACTATAAATAGTAACACATGTTGATAATTTTGAAAAAAATAATCACCTACCCTTTTTCTAATTTTTGTTTCATTGAACATAAACAATTAAAACAAAAACAAAAAATATAAAATTGAACCTTAATAGTTAAAAAAATGCTATACAAATTATTCGTAAACAATGTAAATAATTAAAAAGGAAAACAAACTAAAAAATTCCACGAAACTAAAGCCACACAATAAGAACAAAATCGAAGCTAAATGATAAATTAATGCAAAACAAAACGAAATTAATGAAAATAATAACATCTACAAACTACGCAAAAATATGAAATAAAAAAATAAATCCATAAAGAGTAACAAAGAAAATTGCAATTAAATATTATACAGACGTACTTATTCGCCTTGTTTTCCGCAATACCCGGCTCAAAGTCATTATACACGTGCGCTAAGTCGAAAATATTACCGCCATGAATCATTATTATTTCAGATGTAAGCCTTGCCCTAATGAAGCAAGCACTGCAATAGGTACTGGCCCTCGGAATAATTGGATCCATAATCCAATAAGTTAGATTCGGTTCGGGCCCGAACTTAACGGGAACATCAATAGACAAATTATATTATTCAATAATTCCTTTCAACCTCCATCTTTGTGGTGCAATTCGCAATTAAATAAACTGACCGAGGCGAATTGAGGATTTACTTGGTTAAATATTCTGATGATATTTACGTAGATCAAGGGATTTTCTTTCACGAAAGCAAGGTGTAAAGAGAAGGTCAACATTGAAATGAAAGCTCGCGAGTAAATATATAACTCAGATGTGAAACTGGAGGCCGTAGATGATTTTGACGAAATTGCAAAAATTTAACATTTAATTTAAAAATTGACTTTTTCCATGATTACATTTATTATATTTTAGTTCAATTTTTTTTTTCGTTTTTCTAATTTGAGTGTTGGTTATGTTAGCTTTCAATTTTCTATATTTATGAATTTATGTGATATTTACAACTATTTTGACTAATTTTGCAATTTCTTTTATTTACTTTTAATCTGTTTATGTAATTTTGATTATTTTAAAAATATTTTTCTTCTAAATTGGCTTTCACGCATTTTATAAATTTTTACAATTTTTACAACCGTATTTTATTATCTATACATTCTTTCGGTTTTATTATATTCATTAATAATCATTTTAACAACTTGGAACGTTTTTGAAAATTTCTGGTAAGTTTTAGCGATTATTACAATTTTCATGTAATGTTTACAACCCAACCCAATACAACCCAACTCAACCCAACCGAACCCATCGATTTTGCGATTTATATTATTTTTAGCAACGCCTGTAATTTACATGTTTTTTAACAAAGTTTCACGTACTTTTGCGATATTTGTTTTTAACAATTTTCAAAATAAGATCGTTCAAAGTAGTTGTGGATGTTGCACAATACGAGAAACATCGTAGAAAATCATAATCAATTTTGCACTTTTAACGGAATTTTCATTTAACTATTTTTACGTTTTTCAACGATTTTGGTTACAAAAATTTCTAAAAAAAATCCATCTTAATTCCATCTAGACTTCAATACTCGTTCAATGTCGGTTCTGTCCACTTGCAACTACTTTGCAGCCGCCGGCTCTTTATTGAAAATATATTTTAGCGAATAACTCTTAAATAAGTGATAACAGTTGTTTCGCTCTATATTGAGCTCATCAGAATTCAAATTGTCCAAATGTTTCAAAACTTTTTTTCTAATTTTACAATTTTTATCAAATTGTCAAAATTTTCAATTTTTGTTTATTTTTGAATTTTTTTACAAATTTTATACTTTTCAATTTTTTCCAAATATTCAATTTTATGAAATTTAACAACTTCCCAATCTTCGGATTATTTTCAAATTTATAAAATTTTTTTACTTTTAACAAAAGCCCAACGGCGTAAAACCGTAAGAAATTCAAAATATATGTAAAACGTAAGAGAAATAAAAAAAGCCAATAATATAACAGAAAATGTAATAAAGTGTAATCATAAAAACATAAAAAAACAAATGAAATGCAATGAAAACTATACTTAATTTTTGATTTTCACTCCATTGTTACTCGGTTGGGTTGGGTTGGGTTGTTTTATTTGTTTTTTTTTTAACTATCATGTTTTATTATTTTTATTTATTTGGTTTTTTTATTCGACAGTATTGCTTTTAAATTAAACAATTTTCCAATCTTTCAATTATTTTTCAATTTATAAAATTGACAAATATGACATTACATGACAATGCAATTTTGCAATTTTTTCAAATTTCACAAATTTTTTTCAAATTTTCCAATTTACACAAATTTTTAACCAATAACAATTTTCAATTGTTTGTCAATTTTCAAAATTTTATACTTCTTTCAAACTTTTCAAACAAGTATTCCAAATGTTTACAAATCTTACATTTCTTCCAAATTTGCATTTTTATTTTTTGCTTTGGCCTCTTTTCGCCTATTCGGTTGAGCTGATTTTATTTTGGTACAACTTTTTTCCTCTATATTATTTGTTTAATTTATTACATTTTTAAATGTTACAGTTAGCTTTTTTGAGTTTCGCTTACTTTTTCAAGTTTACATTTGGATTTGTAATCTTTAATAATTGCATTTGATGCTATTTGTTTGGATTAGATTTCTTTTGGATGAATTTGGTCCATTTTTATTTTAATTTTGCTTTTTTTGTTTTTGTATGTACTTTTCAAAGTGTTTCGTGTTCCTTCATCGTTGGATTCGTAATCTGCTTTTATATGTTTTTATTTTTTTTTCTTTAATTTTAAGGTTGTTTTCACTTTTTCCTTCGAATATCAGCATAAGTATGAAAAAATGGGTTGTTAATGGATAAAACCTGAAATTTAGAAGAACATTCCATATCAAAACAAAGAACAAAAAAAAGCGTTGAACGAAATATCAAAGCAAAATTCTAAAATAATGAAGCAAGCAAAAATAAAATAAAAGGAATGTGATTCTAAACAAGATAAACTAGAATATAATATAATAAGAATAAAAATAAAAACAAAAATTAATGGAGTGAAAAATGATGGAAATACAAAACAATTAAGACAAGAAAATCAAGATAAAGAACAATAAAATATTAAACAAATAATTAAAACTTATGAAATGCATTAAATACAAAAGAATTGTTATGTTTTTCAAAATCAAATAAACATAAACAGAAAAATATTAGAAAAAACAAAAAAATTAAATTTTACAAATTGAAGGAAGTAAAACAAAAAGAAACAAAAAGACCGAAAAAAATAAAACCAAGCGACTAGTCGACAAACAAATAACAGCACATCCAAATGAAGGAAAATTGCCATTTTTGATAATTTCGTATTTGCATATTTTCGAATGTCTTACTATCCTTTTTAGGCATAAGTGTGATTATTCACGTTTGTATCATCGTTAATAATTTAACTACAACCTCTGGCCGAGGTCAGGTTGGGTTGTGTTGGGTTGCATTGTTTTATTTGGCTATGACGTTTTATTATTTTTATTTATTTAGTTTTTTTTTATTCGTCCGTGTTGCTTCAAAGTTGTTGCTTTTCCTGCTAGTGTGAATGACAAATCGAAGTAAACAAATGATAATGGTGTTATTAATGGCAGAAATCTAAACCTAAAGCTATATCGAACCAAAAAAATAAAAAGCACGTAAATGCATCAATTACCAGCGAACAAAAAGTAAAATAATGTAAAACAAATCTGTAATGCACTGCAAACAATTGAAAATACCTAAACGAAAGAAAAAGTAAACGAACCCAACCTGAGAAATAAAATAAAACGAAAATCTTAAAAATGGTCAGACTTATTTTTTTTCTAAGCAAGACAATTATAACAATAATATTAAAATAAAGTAATAAAAAATCATGAGCAAATAAAGTTAAATAAACAAATTCTTATGAGTTGACAAAATAAATACAAGCTAAAATGAAAATATAAATCGAAGAATAAAAACATTATCATCAATTTTGAACAACCCCAAACTTAACCACTTGTACGAAGTATGTGTGCACAATGAAATATTCACAAATGTTACTTTTACCTATCAAAATTTTCGAGCAAGTCATCGCTGGTTGTAGTATCGACTTTCGTACGCGTTTTATTTCGTCTATACTGAACCATAAAGTTTTTTACGTTTTAAAGTTTTATTTCGAACATTCGACGACGGCGGCAGTCATATCCCGCACCTTAAAGACATTCGTGAGCCATTTGCCTTTGAAATTTCCGTCGGATGCATTATTCTGAGCTTTAGGTAAAGAATATTTGAAATATTAATAAAACGACGAGTACATCGAGATTTTTTTTATTAAACCAAGATTAAGTTCAATAAAATAATTCTTTTGTATCATCTTGTATAAAATTGTCAAATTCGATTCCTACGATATTTTTTTTCTTCAGCTATATAAAATCATTGATCGTTTGTCGTTAAAAAAAAAATATTAAATTCGATAATGTGTTCCACGGGTTATTTAATGAACGACTAAGGCGAGAGATGGGTATTAAATTATCGCCACGATCGTGTATTACTTTTACGGTTGATTATTAAAAATATTTTTTATTTGCTTTTTATGCCTTCGGCAATAAATTCCCATAATTTTATTGTGGATGTAATTCCAGCCGACTTTTATTATCCTTTTATGAGTTTATTATCGGAATAGGTCCCCAGTGGGAACAATTGTCCCATAAAATTTCACTGCCGAACATCTCAAAGTTTCGCGATGTTTAATTTCGAATAAACTCGTATCGCAAATACACAATTACGCAAATTCACCCACACTTGAAAAAAAAACTTGCCTTATCCAACAATCGCGCCCAATCAATTTTCGTCATCTTGGCCCCGTTCCAGAAAAGCACCAAACATGCATCGTCATCTCCTCGCGGAAAACAACACGCGGATTTTGCTTGTAACGTAAAAAACTGCACCGTAAAAAAACGTCCGGCGATAAAACTTGAATTTTCGATCAGAAGCGTCGCCGCGTCAATTCGCCGCTTGTTTGCACGTTCGGATTTAAAAGATCCTTTGTTTATCCACTTAAAAATATCGCCTTTTTCGACGACGTTTTTAGAAACCTCCCGGGTACGTTGGGAGTAGAATCGCGTTTAACTTCATCAGCTCCAATCTTTTATATATGTGGAAAATGGCTCCGTGTGATTAAAAGCAATAAAAGGAACGGTTATTGTTTGCCTCGTTCATTTAACGTTATCTCTGGATGGCCTTTATTTACGGTTTCATTCAATAAAATAGTTTCTCGTGTCGAAGGGGTTTGCTATCAAGACGCTTTGTTTTTATTCGGAATTTGCTCGGGGGAATTGGGCGTTTTAAAGTGGGCAGTTGTTCGTTAAGAGTCTTCGACGTAATGTTGGTTCATGTGCAGCTCGAACTCGATGAAGACGCAGTTGTTAAAAGTGTGAAGTGACGACATACATTTTCTCCCGGCGCTTGTTATACAAGAAAGTTAAATGCAACAATAGACGACGCTGAAAGATGTGAATAAAGTTTTATTTGACGCTTTGTGAGGTCTTTTTATAATGAATATTGGTATCTTCAATCATGAAGAAATCAATGTAATCTTCGCAATAGATGGCAGCAGAAGAGAGAGAGAGAGAGAGAGAGAGAGTGTATGTCTCATAGCATATCTTGCAAAACGAAGAAAAACAGTCAACGCTATTTCGCCGATGTTCCAGGCCAACCCATTCCAACTCTTACCAAGCAAACCCAACCTCAGCTTGCTTCCTCTTATAATGAATTTACAGCCGAAGAACATCTTGAGCTGAGCTTGACTCTGGCCAATAACCCGTTATTTTCCTCAGAATTTGAAGATCTGAAATTGAAGAATGTTGGGGAGAACTTATATTGTTTTTACCTATCATATGTTCTAAAACGAAGAAAAACATTCAACTTTATGCCTTCGATGCTTCACAGAACAAATGGACCAAGCCAAACCGTTCCAGGCCAACCCAACCCAACTCATACCAACCAAACCCGACTTAGCGTAACGCAATGGAACCCAACCTGAATCGATTTAACACAACTGAAAATAAAACCTAATCAAACTGAACCCAACCAAGCCCAGCAAAACACTTCCTCTTATAGATCTATTTCCAGACGAAAACGACTTGCGCTGGGGTTGGCTTTAGCCAATATCTGTTAGTTTCCTTAGAACTTGAAGAGCTGAAAAGGAACCACTCACCACACATGTTGGAAGAACTCAACGAAAAAAGTTAAGGAAGAAAAGCAGTCAACAATATTTGTTCCATGCATCACAGAACATGTGATCCGAACCAAACCGTTTCAGGCCAACCAAAAAATGTATTGCTGCAACATATCTGTAGGTACGTTTTCTTACTAAATAGTGAGCAGAATTATTTGAGTACAGCGAAGAGCCCACATACATTGTTCATAGAAAGTATAGCCAGTAAAAATTTTAACCTTATGGATAAAACATGGGTTCGAACTAGTGGGTATAGAATCTGTTTGAACCTAATTGGTGACCAACGATGAAAGTAAATGTCAGAATATGACATAGAATTTAGAAAACTATCACTGATTTTTCACCTAGTCTGGCATCGAGTAAAATCTCTAACTTCGTCACACGATAACCCAATAGCCCCTACCAAGTTCCAAACCAAACCACAGCTTGTCTTATCTGTTCTTATTTTCGACGGCGACCCTTCATTTGTGAAACCTTGTCTGTCTATGATTTTAACATATACACAACATGTGCACCACATATATACCTATAATATTATTGTTAATACTAAAAAAGTAGAACTAGAACCTTATCAATTATTCCAGAAATATTATAAATTTTAATAGATATGGTAAATTTCATTTTAATACTTTTCATTAGACTGTCGTCATTGCCAAGACAAGTGCATTCATTCAGTTGACAAATATGAAAGTCGAAACTCACTGTGACACAAACAACCAAGTCTCCATAAAAAACGTAATGGAAAATTAAGATATACTGAAATAACCTGGAGTAGAATTGGTTGTTTGCTTCGTTTTTGTTAATTTTGACCCCAAGGGGGACATTGCATCAATCATTTATAAGTTAATGTCGAAGGTGATACAACGTATCACATCATGGTTTTTAATCTCGTTTGAGATGTGGATTGCAAAAATATCAAATGCATTATAGTTGTTGTAAAATTGATATTAACAATTTGTTATCTATGCCGTATAGAGACAATGAATGATCTTAACGAGCTGTAATTTAAATGGAAGCTAAATAAGGCCTGTTAACTAATTTCCCGAAACATGTAAAGCATATAAATAAAACTGAAAAGAAGTTGTCAATAGACTGCGCTAGCAGATGCTACCGGTCCGAGAGCATTTCGAAATTGGATTCATGTGCATTCGATTCGGGACGGCTCGGGAAACATTCCGGTATCGATTTTAACGAAACGCAGATAGAACGATGGTAAAAAGTTTCCGTGCCCCTATGCTTCACTCCACCCATCAATCAGTTCCGGTCGCGATAAACGCTTGGTAATTTTCTTGTAACTTTTATTAATTGCCTTCGATGCATTTGTATGCTGTTGTCGTCGACAGGGTCAAATTCAGAATTAAAATCGGTTTTATTTTTTCGTGTGTTCGAGGTTTTATTTTATAAATATTTATGTTGAGTTTGTATTTAAATTAGGAGCCCTACAACTGTATATCTGAATTATTTAACATTTTTATCGAATGATGAAATTTTACAAATCTTGATATTTGTATTTAGCTCAATGAAGATGGTAAGCAAACAAAAACTCCGGGTAATAGCAATAAATTAATGGAGCTTCTGTAGATTTACTAATAAAATGCTTTGGTATAATATATTATGTAATATATAATATTTCTTGTTATATTACAGAAAATCAGCAACTTGTCAAATCTTATCCACGCTAAAACTTTATATAGTAATCTTATTCGTATTGGATTCATGCTTGATATGTAGTCGCGAATTGACCAACCCAGTCCAAACCTTTAACAGGCTAAGAGTTAGCAAAGCCATAAATGTCTAGGTAATTTTTTTCCATCAAAAATTATATTCCGGCGTAAAATTTGTACAACAAAATCAATTGATAATTTCTACATTCATTAAGAGACGACTGCAGGCTTGAATTAACGTAAAAAGGAATTCGATTAATTTCAGTTTGTATTTACACAGTTTGGTAGGTAAAATCAAATATATGCAGATATGTGCTCGTTTAAGGTGTTAATTTAGATGGTTATCTGTTGCACGTAACGACCTTGGAGTTGTGACATTTAACAAACACGCGAATCGAGTCACAATCTTGATTGAATAACAGAATTAGCTATGGGAACCCAGTGAAACATCTCGTACGTTCTCTGTACAATTTGTCGCTTGTAGTTTGTGCTCCTGAACTTGTTTAAATGCATTAGGTTTTAGGACTTTAATAAACGTAGCCTTACCCCTTATCTGGTTACTAGAAAATTGTAGCAAAATGAAGAGTATTTTATTAAAAAAAGAAACACAAAAGATTTGTTTCACTAATTTCTATTTTCGTTGTCTAGTTGGTCCCCCCCCCCCATATTTTCCATATGCATCAACTATATTGTTTCGGTTTTTATGCTCTGCTTTTCTTTAATTATTTTCATTTCACTTCATTTAATTCCTTCATTTTCTTTCAATTTTCTGTTATTTGATTTCACAATTATTGTTCGCAACGTTTCATTTTTACATTTTTAGTTTTCGTGCATCGTTTCATGTGTGATCCTCGTAAAACATCTCTTATTATTTCAAATTTGATCCCATGTCTGAAAAAACTTTCATTTGAATTAAAAATGTCGAAATTTAAAAAAAGTCAAAGTCAAATACAAAACAAATTGTCAATAAAGTCAAAATTGATAAAATTTCAGAAAATATCTAGACTATCAAAATTACAACATTGCTAAAATTTAACATGTTTTTGGCAGTTTTTTATTTTGATAAATTTTCCAAAATTTAGATAAATTTTAGTATTTTGAATTTGATGATTATTTGGAAAATGTTCACATAAAGCCTTTCTTGCATTTTGACTCCTTTGCGAATTTTGACAATTTCTTAATCTTTTTCTGACATTATGGCAATTTGTACCATTTTGACGCTTAAAGATTTTCCGCAATTTTTTGCCATTTGCCATTTGAGACAATTTTGAAAACATTCACAATCAACAATTTGGTAGTCTTTTGAATTTCTTCCGCCTTAGACAATTTAAAAACCTTTGCCTATTAGGTATTTGTTGTGTACGGGATTTTTCGATTACTTTAGATCAATTTTATTATTTTGCGTTGCTTTTATTGGAACAGTTCTCTCTAAATGCGTTTTATTTTCATTGGTATATATAATACAGATTCCTCAACATCTGAGTGTAATAGAGGTGCTGGATTATGTATGTATGTAATTAGTTTTCTGGTAATTCAAAAACTGTTGGGATATTCGTGACAATACGATACGAACAATTTTTAAAGCTTATATTAATTAATTACTAGTTTTCATTTAAATTTAATTATGTATTTTCGGATTACACATAATTCACAGCATTTTTCACAACCATAAATTTTACATAATCTCCTAGGTACTAACTGAATAATATCCAACAATAAATCAGCGGCGATATTGCATTTCGCGCTGCAAATGGCACGTAATATTGGCGTAAATTATAAATAAGCTTGAAAACAGAAATTAATGAAAAACACGTGAAATGTTTCGCGATTGAAGCGCTGTAACCAACGCAATTACGAATAACACGACCGTCAATTTCGGGCCGACGTTTTCGCCGGCAAGAAACGAAGGCGCACGTCCGCCGCTGTCAATTTTCGGAGAGATAAGCGTCGAGAACCGATCGCAGCAGTAAACATTTACAGCAGGGAGATTATAGTATCATTTTCGTGATGAAAAAAGCTAATCCTGTTATCTGAGCGGGCGACCGGAATAATAAACAGGTTGCACGGAAAGAAGTGCGCGGTCGGATCGATGCAGCTTTTCAAAGAAAAGTATGTAAATTGCGAAGCCAACAAGGGCATTTCCGTACGAGGGACGTAAAATTAGATGTATTACTCAATCCCGAAGCCGTTTTGTAACGGCGGACATGATGTAATATCATATGACCACAGGATTATTGAAATAAATTTCTTCCATAAAACATGTAAAATTTTCTACTCGTGTATGATTAAAATTATATAGATTTTTGTATAATGTAATAGTCCATTGACCATGAGGTAAGAACAAAATTGTAAATATGCACAAAATTTGGATATGGTACAATATGTAGATTAATCAGAGCAGCATGTGTGGCATGCAAGAATTCTAAATAAAATGAATTATTGCTGAAACTCACTATACACGCACATATCATATACACGAAGATTGCAATTTGCATAATTGTAATTAATATAATTTGTATTGTAATAATATGCTTATTCAATATAACGATGGCGATATAGAAGACATGTGAGAAGAAGGATATGGAGAAGTTGTGGAGACTCCTGCAAGGCTCCTAAAATATGGTGCTGGGGTAGTTCAAGAGAAGGGGATCAGGAGAATTATCAAGATCGGATGAGACCCACATAAATATGTATGAAAAAGTAGGGACATTGATAGGTGAGGATGCCAGAAAGAATAAGGAAATGAAGTTGAACAGGAGGAGATGGTGAGGTAGAAATAGATTGATGCACAGGAAAGGGCAGGAAATATTATATATAGAGATACTGCGGAAACTGAAGAGGTTAGAGAAGAGACAAAGAACAGAGAACGGAATCGAGGAACATGGAGAGAAGAAATACCAACGCGAAGGCTCGAAAAGGACGGAAATGGGCTGATATACAATATTATAATTATTTTATATTATTTCGAGTTAGTGTCAGATTAAATGTAGGTTACTACCATCACATGCAGCTATGAAAATATCAAAAACCATAAATCGGAACCCAACTCAACGCCAAGTAAATATTTGTATCGCTTGTGTGTTTATGGTTATCTTCATAAACCTGAAAAATATATTTGGTTGCGTTGGGTTAGACGGCCGTACTTTCACTTTCTACACAAACACAAAAAACAGGTCCGCAAATGACTAACTAAATCCACGACGACGAAACGAATCCACTCGGTCACAAAAATTAGATTTCCAACCAAACCCAACCCAATACAACATAACCCTTTTCGCATGTTTAAAAAGAACCCCACTATTTTGGGGTTCTCCTATAAAAATATTTATCAAATTAGGGATTAAATGGGGTGGGGTCTTAAAATCCCCGCAAACCTAAAACTCCACGTTTGTGGGAAGAGCCAGTTTAAACTCTAGCAGTAAATTACCAACATACCAAATGTGCGAATCACTCACCTTATTTCATTGTCGGAGTTACAGAGAAACCCATACTAGGCAACCGATTGGGTTGGGTTAAGTTCAGTTGAGTTGAGTTGAGTTGAGTTGGGTTGGGTTGAGTTGAATTGTGTTGCGTTGTGTTGTGTTGGGTTGGGTTGGGTTTGGTTTTGTTAGGTTGGGTCGGGTCGGGTCGGGTCGGGTCGGGTCGGGTCGTATCTGGTCGGGTGGTGTTGTGTTGTGTTGTGTTGTGTCAAATATAATCATGTACATGAAATCATAAAGGGAGGACTAACACCATGGAAAGGAACCAGTCATATTCTCTTCACATCGTTTGTGGGTAACAACTTAAATATTTGCTATGAAAAATCGAAGTTATTTTTGGGCATCAAAAATTGAAAGAATCAAATTGTACACAAATCGTAGAATCCTTATAAATTGTAAAAAATTAAAATTTGAAAAATCTTAAACATGAGAAAAAAAACATTATACATGAAATTATTTAAAAATATTTAAAAAATAGTAAAAAATACTAAATACTACTCATACTACTAATCGAATAATCTATGAATTATAAAAAGGCGTCAGAAAAATCGTTGAAAATTATCATAAGAATATTCGAAGTGGAAAATTAATGGGCTTGCTACTCAACCACTTATTACTTCCTTATCTTGTAGGTGCAAAAAAAATATCTAAGTATAAGAAAGCAGGGACACTGCAGATGTCATAATATATTGTAGTGACAATAAAATAATTATTAATGCAATATTCAATTAATCTTCTCCCATTGTTATTTATAAAATTTTGTCCATGTTTTCATATTATGGTTAATCTATTATCTTTATTTCTAATTTTAAAGATCAAATGTCGTGTACTGGCATGTGATCATCCGTTTTTATTTAATGTTTAAGGTAACCCTTAATCACTTTACATTAATAAATATGACATAAAGTTATACCTCGTCATAATCTGTATCCTGTTTTACGAATAATTTTTTGTAACGAATTTAGAAATCATAACAGTCTTGAAAAAGGGGCAGATCGGCTCCGAAACGTTAACAAAACAACTCGTTTTAATTTGTTGACAACAAACTTCCAAGACCTTAAAATGCGAATGCTTTTATATATATACGTCAATTAAAAGTGTTATTTTATATCCGGTGAACACCGTACATTCACCCCACAAAACAGTATATTTTCCATCCGCTGAAGGAAAAATTGCCCTCCCGCAGCCATCATTCCTACTTACACGCGCCCTTGAGAAAGTCGGGCGAATCGCGCTTCCGTCGTAATACGACGCGCCACACGGTTTCTGGGGCGTCCGCATCCTTTACGACTTTCGCAAGTTTCCGCAGTTTCCAGCATATTTTTCCGTTTATGTCGCCATGTCATAGGTGCGCTTGCCGTGAGACACCGGACCGGCACTCTTGGGAACGCAACGAATGTTATTTTTACGGCGTCGTGTTACGAAACATAAAGGAACGAACGCTTTCATCAGATGGAGATCTTTTAATTTTGACGACTGTTTGCGACTGTACACCGGAGCGTTTCCCCTGTAAGTAAGCGATGTGGAACAAAGTGGACTTGTTTTCAGAGCATACTGGTTATTTACCTCAGTGTAGAAGAAAATCACAGGGAAAATAACGCAATGGATGATGTCAAATAAAATTGGAAACCTATTACACGTTAGGCTAAATTAATCAAAGTTTAAAGTGAAGCGAAATTTGTAACAAATCAAACAAAATCAAAAATATATATAAAAAAAGTACGAATGACTAGTAAATCTAAACAAATAGGTCGATGTAATAATAAAATAAATCATTTGGGACGTTCATTGATTTTAATTGATTTTAATAACCTTCGTGGCCAACTCTGAGTACGTTCACCATACGAATCCGTCTAAACAGCACCAGCGACACAATTTAAAATCCCGGAGCGTTCCTTGATGATGTACTTACTTCTAATGCCGTTTTACGTCCGTCTGATTTATTTCGAGCCGTAAAATTACTCAAACTTTACGACGGAAGATTCGCGTTCGTCCGTGAGCGCATAACAGCCATCCCGGATGGTAAAATCGTTTAAGTGTCAATCGTCCGCCGTCAGGCCAGCGCAGTAAATGAAAGCCACTTAATATAAATCAATGTAAATAAAAATGCGTCGATAATGCGATTGGTTTTATTGCGGGATTCGTAAAAATAACGTAACGTTCGGCGGAGCACGTACGTAAATAACTTGGTTTAGTATCGACCCAGTGGATCCAATTCCGCGTACCGGTGGCGATTTTTTTATGTTAACCATGCTTTAAGGATAATGAGAATTAATTTAACAGATTGGATCAGCAATTAAAACCGAGGTTTAGATTTTTCGATGATTTCGAAATCAAGTTTGACATTGGCATTCGATGTAATCTCAATTTAAAACACGATGTTAAGTAAATCAAAGCCATTACAACAATTTTATTGTTCCTGGAGCTACGTAAGTTGTGTTGAAAGCCAATAGTGACAAACCAGTCGTTTCTTTTCGTCGCATTACGAGATAATTTAATGCACATAAAAATTCAAAACGCTAAACAATAAAACAATTAACTCTATGCTTAAGTCGGTTCCTGAAAAAATCGTAAGCTGAACCTAGCTAACACACCCTCAACCCAATCTGAGAAGCAAATTGTTTTATTTTGCAATGGTTTGGATTAGAAATATCAATGAAATATTATGTGTTGATATAAAACGGAAAGAAATTATTTAATAGTCGATTGTCGCCAATGACGCAGATGTTTTTAGAAAAATTTCATTAAGGTTCATTTTGGTGCTCAAGATTATTATTATCATTGTGCATTAATTTTCTGTAAAAATATATTTCCTAGGAACTAATGTGCGGTTTCACAAACTCTAGTCAATTGTTAACGATCTATTAACAAATCATCAAAGTTTGGCGAACCGTTAACGACTCATTAATTCATCGTCAAATATTTCATAAATCTCAACCTTGACGAACCGTTAAAACCAACTCCAGTAAGTTTCTCAAAAAATATTATAACAGGAAACTATATGTGAACTTAAAGGTCGAAAATGGATTCACATTTGTCATCGTTGAGTGATTTTGACTTCTTAACACGTAATTCCATTGAACGACTTTCTTGGAGTGCTTAAAAGAAGATTTTCATGTTTGGCTAAATGGTCTACGTCTTAAATTAAACACAATTCTAAAAGTCATCGTTGCTTGTACAATGTTCCAACAGATCTGTAAAGAACAGAATGATGATTTTTAGTTGATTGATGAAACTAATGAAACATGCCAATCAGAATCAAAACTATCGAGTACGAAATGCGGTTATTGCAACAGGTTTTTTAAGATGAAATAAACAACCTTATATATTATTTTTCCATTATTTTAATTTTATCTGAGTTTTTCCATTTTTAGTTTAAATAATTTTCATTTTGCGTTGACTTCAAAATTAGCAAATTTAGTTTCTTTGTGGAAACTGTCTTCTAATTTCTTCGGTGAGTAAACGCTTTCGCTTAAAAGGATTAGGATGAGCTTTTTTAATAATTGGGAGAGGTGCTTTAAGATTTCTGGTAGAGGTATGGGCAATTAGTTCCACAAATTCCTGCATGATTTCAATACCAAGAACATTAATTTCAGCCTCATATGTTCATAATAATAAGAAAAATTTTAAAGGGGCGTCACTTGCTCCATAATTTGAGCGAGTAAAAACTCCTGCTCATCTTTTAATGCTGGCTCATATGAGCGTCCACAAATTTTCAATATCTCGTAAATTTGTAGAAAAAAACTTAATTGTAATTAAAAACATTGCCTACTAAAATGTTTGTAATTGGTTTGGGTATGAAGTCTTTCGAATCCTATTTCTTTGAAATATTAACATTGTTAATTACCATTACTACTAATTTTAAAAACAGAAATATCTCGTATTTGTAAGTTATGTTATATGTTACCTTATTATTGCCAGGTATTCTTCAGTTTTCTTAATTTTCGCTCGATAGTTTTATACTGCAAAATAATTAATTAAAACTTGTATCAAGACTGATAATAATAAGTTAATCAAGTATAATTAAGGTGAAAGTTTTTTTAAAACTCGAAGCTTGATGTTTTTCGGTCAGTTAACGGAACGAAGCCCAGTTTCTGAAGAACATTAAAAGCAACTTTTTACCACTCATCAACTTTTTGCTGAATTGCGTTTGTTCTCCACTATATATTTCTATCAGGAATGGGATACAAATTTGATATTAAAATGAAGGAAATGGGAAGGAGTTAATTGGTTAATTGGTTGTTAATGAAATATTACGTTAACTAGTACATTTAAGATACTCAGTTTCAAACGACACAAAGCAGACGATGTTTTCAGTTGAATTCTCAATTCTCAATTCTCTTATAATTAATAACTGACCAAGCAGTAAAGCAATTATTTTTGACATATGACAAGTATTCGTAACATGATCTGTAATTATCTGTGCTGTTACAAAACGTAAAACGCGTTAAAGGATCATCACATGATGGACCGTTAACAAGACGACAATTTTATTTGTGAAACCCAAACTAATGTTAGCGTACAATAATTTTTGGTGGAGCGTTACCTAATTCATCATTTGACAATCGTTTGTCAAACCGGGTCTCAATCTACCAAACTAGGCCTTTGTGAGTGGGTGGGTATTGACATCGAGTACACTCACACATTGTTCGTAATTCTTGTTTACATGGCCCCATGTACCTCAGCAGGTATGTAAAATATGTAAAAAAGAATTAAATTTGAAAATTAAAAAAAATTCAAAAATTTCAATAATACAAAAAGATGCTAAACGTCATGGCCGAACTATAAAGAAATCAAAATGTTCCATAATGCATGAAATTCTAAATATCATTGAAAGTAAAAAATCAAACTGAAAATTAATAACAATTTAACAAGAAAACTTACACTAGAAAAAATGAAATCATAAAATTCTGAAAAGAATAAATTTCCAATAATACTAAGAAATGCGTATTGTTTGAAATTTTAAAAAAAATCTGTATTGTTTAAAATTCAGTAAAAATACATTTAAAAAATACAAAAAAAAGAAAATTATCAATTATATCATGTCACATTTTCTAAAATATTAAATTTTATTATGTTTTTTTCTTTATTACTTTTCGGTCTGTTTATTTTAGTCATTTCTATTTCTCATGATTTTAATTCCACTTCATCTGAGTTATTGGACTACTTTGATGCAAATTAGTTTGTATCTGCGCAGCTTTTGTCCAGCTTCACAGCAATTGTTAATGATTGCATTTATTCCGATTGTAAAATGATATTATTTTTTATGAATCTCCCCTTAAATTTCCCTTCTTTTCTCGCCATACTTATTTTATGCAAGAGTATAATTAACAAGAAATAGGAACGTACAAAACCTAAAAAACTAAAAAAAAACTTAAAAAAACGTAAAAACGTAAATAAAGAAAGAAAAGTATTAAACTTAGTATTTCTAAAATTAAACAAACTTACCTTTAGCAGACAGTATTTTATTATACACCAGCTGTACATTTCGCCAAGGGTAACAGTTTCCGACTTACTATTTCTAGCTAAGTTGTTGCCTTTGAAGGTATTCTCTTCACTATGCATCGACAATGTGAAAAAATAGATTACACCGATATTTGCAACCTTTTTTTTCTGAACTGAAATTCTCGTCGAGTGCATGCATCAAAATCTAAAGCAACTAAAATAACATTAAACGTATTTAAAACGCTCTCAACTAATTAAAACTGTATATAATTGAAGCCATTTTGATGTGTACAATTAAGGATTTAGTAGAATTAAATTAAATTAAATTAATTGTAAAATAGTGTAAAATGCACAAGTTATATTTATGACGATTTGATTCAAACGACAGCCATCTGCTTCACAATGAACGAATTTCTTGATGCTGTATAATAATATTTTTATGTATGGTTAGTACGTAAATTTGGGTTGGGTTGGGTTGGGTTGTAAACGATTTTAACCAAGTTGTCCATAACTTGGCGTTTTCCATAATTAGGCGCTTTCCATATAAACTTTCGTGTCGTTTGGATGGTGGAAGTACATTATCGGATTGCAGAGTGATCACGATTGCTTATCCCTTGAAACCCTGACTTCAAAATGAGAACAATTATTGTGTTTATTGAGTTGTTAAGTTGGAATTAATTAATTGAAACTTCACATCTGTGCTAGGCAATGATTCATTATAATCGATTTAAATGATTGTACCTACACAATAATTATATTTATTATTGGGTAATAAACGCATCGCATGATTGGCGCTCTATTTTTTTGCATTTACGATACAAGTGTGTCATAAAAAAGAAATGTTAATTATCTGTAATTTATATTTCATGTTGACACGTTCCATTTGCATTTGAAGAAAAATAATTTATGAACGGCGTTAGGGATGTATGTTTACATACATGTTTAAAAAACTATTTTACGTTTGCAGTTTTTGCTCTGATACGTCGATGAGCACCGTATTTACCGCACGAATTATCCATAATCGAAAACCCGCAGGCCGACATGTAACGCAATTTTTAACAATAGGACGAAAAGCGACAGAAAGTCGCTGAATAACATGCAGCTTTTGCATCCGATAAGCCCGTTACACACCGACAAGGGCGCGCTAAGCCTTCAAACACACGGACATTCGAAGTTATTCAATTACCTCCGCACGCCCCGCTTTTAATTCGGTTTCGGCCCTAAGCTGCGGAATGCAACTTTGGCGGCGAAACTGCAGTCTCACACACAGACACGCGAGCGCGAATTGCGGAAGAAGCGGTGATTTATGAAGTCGCAGCTATACGCTCCCGACGCGGGCGCACCGACGTCGCGGTTTTTCTAATCGGGCGTCGTTATTAAATTGTCCGCCGGATCATTTGGTTCAATGGCGAAAAACGCGCAAGTCATCGGTTGCAATAAATCACGTCCGCAATACGTAAACAACGATCGAACGTGTTCGTTGGTTTTTCGACCACTAATCTAGTTCTAATTAATAACCTGGAAGATTTATGACGTGACGACGAAAACGTTTAATCAAAACGTGTCTTGGGATGTATTTGAATTTTAATTTATTTGGAATTTTCTGGCTAAGGTGTTTAGGGATGAGACGTTCAAAAAATCCAGTCGATCGTTAAAGTTTCATGGTTAAAGTCCAATAATTTTATATGTCCTACCGATGGCGACTGCGCCAAAAATCATTGCAACGAATCATTAAGAAAAAACGAAATAGAAACAATGCTGAAACTGTAAAAATTGTCAAAAGTGCTAAATTTCATAATATTTCAAAATTGTGTAAAATTCAAAAAAAACACACATCGATCGGAAAAGTTTTAAATATTTCTTTTAAATTTGTTACCATTTTATATCTTGGTCAGTTTCACTATTTCGTTAAGTTGTACATTGTCTGAATGTTGACACTTTTTTTTATTTGTTATAATTGTATAACATTTTGTCGTTGCCTTTATTTCAGAGCTTTGCATAGTTTTGGATTTTGTGTATTTTTGTCATATTTTTCATAATTGTCATATTTTGGTGATTTGCCAACTTAGAATTATTTAACAATTTTTAGCAAACTTCCTTCTTGACACAATGCATTTTTCGCAATCTTTTTGGAAATTTGGGCAATATTGACATTGTTTTCATTTTAGACGAATTTTGTCAAACTTGTCTAACACCAGTTATCGAAGATGCGAAAATATTAAAGCTGATGAAATTGCCTAAATGTTAATTAATACATTTATCAAATACAAAACGCAAACAAATTCGAGAAAAATATTTCTAAAAATCTCTAAATTTCTACACCATGAGATGTAATAACGGACGAAAAGCACTTTCCTAAAAAGTCATAAAAAAGACATAATGGGTAATAGTGAAATAGGACCATATGATGTGGTTTTGTGTGGGAGTATGCCTGGTTTGGGTATCTTTACTATTTCTACCATTTTTCACAGTTTGAGCAAATCGTAATCTCAATGCAGCGTTCATTATATTGGAGAGTTTTAGCCCTTCTTTCATTGGATACTGTTTTAACAGTTCTGTTATCAAATTAAAACCAGGGGATTTTCTTGTTGTTTTTAATTTCATTTTTAACGTCTGAACGTCAGGGAGACATGCATTATTGTTGGTTTCCTTCTTATGTGATATCACAAAGTGCTTGCTCATCCTGAATATCATTTGGTTGAAAGACGTAAAGTGCGCAGCTATACGTTACGATTTTTTATTGCTTCTATCCCAGGTTCCATTTTTATTTCTGATTGGTGATGTCTGCCTAATGGATCTTTTTATTTTTTTGATTGCCTTACAACGTCAATAGTCTGTTATAATGCCCTGCACTGCACTGTGATAATTTTTTTATTTTTCCCCTCAGATGTTTTGATTTTTCTTATCTTGTGGGGATTGAAACAATTTTTTTCTCTTTTCTTTTTACAGCTACCAGGTTCCGTCTTTTGGACGATTACTCCGTTTTAGATGCAAATGTAATTTTGTACAATTTGAACAATTATTACGTGAAAATAATAAAAGCGCGTCAAATTTGTATCTTGAACGTATCTTCAGTATATGATATTTATGGAAAAGAATTTTACCCTAACAATTATATTCTCATTCGTTCTATTATTTTTCGTAAATATAAAAACCTTGGTAGTGGTAGCTTGGTAGTGTCTATTTAGTTTACCATTGTCACAAAATAATTCCAGCAATTAAAGGAACCGACTACAGTGGAATAATTCCAATGATAAAAGTCAGCATAAATCAGAAACAAATCAGCCGAGGGTTGAACTCCTGTGCGGGAAAGTAGAGGCAGGACAATACATGAAATAAGTGAAGTCAATTGGTGCAGGTACTGTAAATGGCAAAAATGGCAGCGATGATTCAACTAAGAAAAGAACATGAATGTGATACGAAGTCTATTTTGAAAGCAACAAGAAAAGCAATGAGGACATCTCATTCTGAAAATGGTAGAATGTAGGTCATCAGAAGCATCTAAATAATGAACTGCAACAGAAGACAACGGAGCAGGTACACTTCAAAGAAATACTGAAATTAAAGAATGACAATGAAATGGCGAGAGAACATGAGGAAATTAAAGCAGAAAATACAAAAATTAAGAACGAGCTAAGATGAGTCATACCCTACTAAGAGGTGAAAAACTTCGTAAAGCAGCATTGTCGAGCTTAAAGCTTTAAGTTAATGTAATATATAATAAGGCAACTATGATAAAATTATCAGATCAAAATTGAGATGGATGTTGTGAAAAATGTATTTAAGATAAAACAATGGAGAAATGAAGATGTAACTAAGGCTGGAAGCTTTGATTTTCAACGAAACAAATAATAGGGGTAGCACGAGAAGGGAGAAGGTAAAATGATATAAATGGCTTCCAAAAAGATATCTATAGGAGAGGGGTTGTGACAACAAAATCAAAAGTAATTTGAAAAAACAAACGCAAAGAAAAACCTTATAATGGGAATTACGGAATGGAACAAAATGCAAACAAAAACATTCTAATGGGAAATACTGAGTGGAACCTAACAAAATAATAATAGTAATATTTGTTATTAACCTCTTTCAATACAAATAAATAAACCAATAAACAAAAAATAAGGACGACAAATAGAAAATATCACCACAGAGATGGCACATACATACATTTAACAATGAAAATGGGAAAGAAAAAAGATTTAAAAAACTAAAAACAAATATAATGTAACGACAGAAAGACTTGGAGGCAGAAACAAGGGAAATAAAAAATATATACAGAAAGCAGGAGAGTAGCACATGACAAACGGGCAGCGGAATTTAGTTGCGTCATCGTCAATCCCACCAAGCTCGTTAGTTTCCTCTGTTATGAGAAGTTCTTTCATTACTAGCATGCATGGGTCCGCTATCCGAGCTTCTCTTTGCTCTTATTAACCAAACTTCGTTGGCTTCTGATTGACACAAGCTTGTATATTACGCTAGTTACTGTAGTTCTTACATTCCCATTAATCTTATTTTTATGTATAGTTCATAATTACCCTATTCCCTATTTTCCAAGAATTTGTATATATATATATATATATATATATATATATATATATATATATGTATGTTCTTGATGTTTTTCCAATAATAAGTATAGTAATAATTTCCTCAACTGGTTGCTTCATTGTTATCTGTATTGAATGTACCTATTCTATCCGCTATTTCTTGTGTCGCCAGCTCCTTCACCTCCTCTTGAATTGGTTAATTCATATAGATTTTCTCCCTTTGCTATTTTCACGTTACTGACCTTTATGCCGGGTATCTTTCTTTAACATTTCTCATTGTGAAATTTAGTTTGGAATGTGGCAAGCTAACAATTTTAAACTACCATTAATTTGAACGTTTGAAAGTTTTTGTTTGAGAATTTTCGTTTGGGCTAAATTTCATTACAATTAGTTTCATTCGATTTTTTTAATTAATTTTTGAATTTTTCCGGTTATATTTTTGAAAATTTGAACTTGAAACTTGCGTTTTTGAAACGTTGTTATTCTTTGCAAATTTTGTTATTTTTCTGTTTTTGCCATTTCTTTAAATATACATTTTTCAGAATTGTTGTTTTCGTAATTCGTTTACTTTTAGTTTTAATTTTTTTTCAATTTTAAAAGCTTTTTCGTTCGTTTTGACATTTTTATGCTTTTGAAGTTGGTCTATCAAAGCTATATCTACTTTTAACAAAGTACGACGCCCTAATTAATTAAATGAAGTAAGTTTCAAAGAGCAATCTTCTTTTGTGGTATTTTTTCAGTAATTTTTGAAGAAGTTTAATCTCTAATGCATGTGCAATGTCTCAACCAGAAGTGATGGTTTACTCTTATCACCTTTTTCCATATCTCGAAAACGGTGCATGTTATCGAAAAAAATATTCTTACAAAAGTTATTGATATTGATATTTTAAACAACATTTGCAAAGTTTTTTCGAAAAATATAATATAACTAAGTATAAGAAAGTTCAGTTCGGACCACTGCAGATTTTTTCTTTAAGAAAAATTTATTTTGTTTCACTTCTTGTCATAGTTTGTTTACAAAAAAATGTTATGTACATGTTTTATTTCTAGATTTTTATTTTATTTTATTTGTAACCATTCTTCTTTCGTTTTTTGCTACATTTTAAAAATAATTCTCAACAAAATAATCTCTAGGTAGGATTTTTCATCAAGATATATTTTGAGACTAGTTTATTGTAAAATAAATAAATAATGACAAAGAACATTTTAAAATGTTTTACACGCATCACCCATATGAGTTATAGAATATAACAGCAATATTAAAGTTTATTATATTGATGGGTGTATATATATATATATATATATATATATATATACCAATCCCTGCAGTAGAAATAATATAATGAATTTATTATTACACAGAATAACACCCATCAATATAATAAACTTTAATATTGCTCCATATATATATATATATATATATATATATATATATATATATATATATATATGTATGTATATTATCGGTCTTCACCACCACGACTTTCTTCTATTTCTGCAGACACCCCTTCATAATCATCACCAACAGCTTATTAATTTTTTAATATTTTCAATTTTCACGTCTAAATGCTTTAGTTGTGTCCATTTTCGTTTAAATCTTCCAAGTGCCTGTTCACTTTTGCTGCTGCACATGATATGAATTTTGTTATACAGGTGTTGATGTGCTGATTATTATTCATTGTCTCTAAATGGTACCATTACATTCCGTTAAAGTGGATAAGCACTGTCACCTAGAAGATGCATATCTGGTTGAATAAAGTGCACGTTTTCATTCATAATTGCATCTTATAAAGGGCTATTTCGAAATACCATAGCGTTATCTACACTCCCTTGCATTCCAACAAAGAGTGCTTGAAGTATATATTTTGTTGTAATAACCAATTTAACTGTTCTGCCTTTATTAGTATATGCCTTATGGCAGTTGTCATGGCACTGTCTAAATAAAATGTTTGAGTTGCTATCGCTTCTTGTACTTTGGGGGCCAACATATTATCGATTCCATCAAAATACATTATAAAAAAAAATTATGTGGCCACTTCCATTTGAAATCCAAAAATAACCGTAACATGCTTTAAAAGATTCAGGTTTTGCCGTTGAGAATTCCTAATGAACCATTCTTAGATATGTCTAATTGTTCATGCTAGTATTATAAAAGCTGTCCACGCTTAATTATTTTCGCTTTTCGGCACTGTTGAACACTTGCGTACGTAAAAAATGGGTCTGCATTAAAAGAAATGAATACTTACGTAATTGCAATTATGTTTTACCAAATATTAGTCAGTATATGATTGTGGTTACTATCGTCGAGTATTACATTAAAATATGAATGATTTTCCAAAATAACCGGTTTGCATATCGACGCGTTTCGCATGTTTGTTACGATCTCGTAGTGGTGATATTTCGCAAATATTTTATACTTTCGTATTATTTTTTGCTTATACAATAGTGTAGTGTTGTGTAGTCATCAGTTTAATGTGTTCTTATGTAAGCGGCCCTTGTTATATCGGACGCTAATTCTACACCATGCCAGGTAATAATTTCTTGTACCTTTATAGCTTTGGTGTGAAATCAGGAAATATCTCTTACACAAACGGGCAAAACAATTCGCGAAAATTTATGGGAATTTTAAATCAAACGCATGCGTAATTCAGTAATAGAGATGTGTGTATCTCATGCGCATCCAGTATCAATCTAGGCTACGCACACAAAACAAATTTCTTTATATTTAGAAAATTACATTGCGTTTTAAAATAATAATTTAAGATATTTAATTAATGTAAATTAGAAAAATAAACATGTACATTACTCATTAGGAATTAACATATTTAAAAATGGATTTAAAAATTAGATTAGCTACCAAAAAATTCAAATTGTTTGATAAATTTATTGTGGGCACATTTATTTAATTATAAGAAAGTTCAGTGCGAACCACCGCTGATTGTTTTCTTATATTTAAGAACAGATTTAATTTACTTAATTCATATTGTGGGCAGATACCCAAATCGCCACTTTATGAACTGCTATAACATAACATAACAATTTTTAACTTGTTTGTAAAAGTTCATATTTATTTATTATTTTATAACGTTAGTGTTGGCTGCTATTTTTATATTTGTTTTGGTAGTCTTAGATATCAAAATTTTCTGACGATACATTAAATTGATAATTTGTTAATAAGGACTTAGATCTGTAACTCTCCGATACAAAATAAATTAAAGTCCACAAAGTAACGCAGTAATTAATGCTTGTGTCGTTTTAATTATAAAATGCGGGTTGCTTGAAATTCATGTTGCGAAAATGAATACGAGAAAAACGCCAATGACGCGATTAAATCGAATGAATGGCTTTTGAATTTCTGAACGTGTAATTACGGGTCAATATTTGCCACTTCTCTTTCACGACCGCTTTCCAATGGAAACGGCGCTGAAAATTAAATCGCGTGTGGCACCGAGTACTCACTACTCACTCCTTCACGAGTTGTGCGGGGACTCAAAATCCCCGAGTATTTTTCTTAATAGCGTGCGATGGAGCAATACCCCGTGGAAATCAATCTCGTCTGTAAACAGCTTGTCATGTCGTCATTTTACATCGCTTTTTTCCCGAACGTGCTTTCAAAAATATTTGCTGCTTGATATACGCCGAGCGCATTACAGTGTAACATTTCGAGAGTAAATATCGCGAGCGATATTTCGAAAATTTCCAAAGCACTCAACGCATCGGACGTAAATACGCAACAGCGATGCATTCATCGCTTGCGAATTCCGATGTCGATTAAACTGGCTTGACAATTTTCATTTTTAAAACTTCATTTTTTCGCAGTTCGTGATGAATATACTCGGCACGATGTATGCGCTCAACCTTTACATAATAAAGACCGGTCCGTATACTACATTTGCACGCACGAACGCGGTCGCAAACTTGGTGCGGCCGACGCGACGGGCTGGCTGCCCTTTTCCTAATATCTTGTCGACCGTAAATGCTATCGGACCCCGAACCCCAACCAAACAACCGTGAAGTTTTTATGAATATTTCATAACCATTCTCGTGTTTTCTGAAACTAATTAATATTCTCGCCCCATGTATTCTACGCCAGACGTTCCATTAAAAAAAATTCGTAACATTGCATCGATATTTCGCTCGTTTGCAGTTAATAATTTACTACACCTAAGAAAATGTTTGTGGTATCGCGTGCGGTTCGCTGACCGTTTTGTTTCGTGTTATGAGTTACAAGAGAAAATGGGGAGCTTTCCAAAATATATGTTTTTCTTGACTCTAATTTATAAGAATTGTTTCTTTGCGTGAGCGATTTTGTATGAAAATTTAGCATACATGTTATGACCTTATCGCCTGTACGTATAGTTTATCGTAACAGTTAGTAATAAAGGCCATAAACACGAAAGATTTATAACTTTAAAAAATGGACAAATTTTATATATCAATCGACATAATAAGCAGTCAGAAATCACTGTCTTCTGAAATTTACAAAGCACCCATGGCGTCGACCTCGAAGTTAATTAGATTCAACCACATTTACTCGACGGTTCGCATTATTCCTTACGCAGTTATTTAATTACTTACATCCCACTTGCGATATTAAACTCCACATAAATATATAACCAGCTGCGTTGAGTTGGTTCACGGTCGCTTTGTTAAATTCACCTCGGCGATGATTGATTGTGTTATGTCATTTTGTGTATTATTGAGCATCCCACGTCTGCCAGCCACTCTTTAAATGGATTTCCGTCTGGTTTAGGGATAGAGATTCGGGACGGGCGCTCGTGAGGTGAAAATCAATACTTTCTTCCTGTGTATGCAAACAAAATGTCGAAATGGATTTTTCTTTTATTGCGTCCCGTAGACCAAGAGGTCAGCAACTAGATCCGGCACGAACGCCGTGTTATTTTTATAAATTGTAGTGTCGCGTCCGAATTGTTTGCGAAAATATATTACTTCGACTATGTTGTCTGATGTCGTAAACCGAGCACTTAAATTAATTATTACACCCAGGATTCTTAACTTTTTTATTTGGAAATCCTTTGACATATCATTGCTATAATCAAATCGCGTTGTTTAAATTTAAACGATTGCCAAGTGATTTACGTTGAATTTGAGATTAGTTACGTTTATTACGTACATTAGAAAATACACGCACTTGACTTGTATCTCTGTAGAAAGTATTAGTAAAAGAAATGAGTTACTGTCATACACGTAGTCGCTTCTTGACCGTGGTTGGAACAAAGTTTATCAAAACGCTTTAAAAACTAGTTATAGAAATCATAAAATAGTTACAATTGAAACAAGGGAAATAATAAGGAAAGGTGATAAAAAAATAGCCCTAGGGAACTTCGAATGAGACGAGGATTTAAGCCACATAAATATTTCGAAGAAATGACATGTTAGCTTTGGCCAAAACGTTCGATAGTTTTGAGTCTATATTGTTTGTAGTTTTGTGACCCAAGACAGATATAGTGGAAGGTTGATAGGTGGAAGAGCAGTATAAGAATTGAATGACGAAAAAAATATGTTGAGGGAGTTGGTTGGCCTAGAAGAACGTATTAATATAGGAGACAAGGGCAGATATTAAAGGTGAACGAGTAAAGGGAGATGGGGGAGTATTGTGAATAATTAGGAAAAGGCTGGATACGATGAAGAACTAAAATTGGGTTTGTATCTACTCGTATGTGTACATATAATTAAACGTGTTCTTGAATTATCCGTAGAAAGGTTATTTAGATTATATAGATTAGTCAAATTTACCAACTTGTTTGTCGTAGAAATCTACAAAACCTGGTCTTCTAGAAATGTTTATTCGCTTAAACACACTGAAGGATTGCCTTATTGCGATTATTCATGTATCGCTGTCCTCCACCATTTTCCCCCAGTCTCGTATACTTAACACTTTCTATTGAAGCCAAGCACGGTTTCCTTAGCCTACCTCTCCGCCGTGCAGTCGCTCCATACCAACCATTTTCCCAACGTAAATTTTTGTCGATGTCTTTCTTTCCTATTTTGTTGATCTCCTTTATTTAGTGTCCACATATTCTTTGACAAAATTTTCCAATTGATCGATTTGATCACTATTCCAGTCGCATTTTTTCCCTTTTCTAGTGTTGCCTCTATCTCTTTACTGTTGTTGCCTTTCTTTCGTTATATGAACTCCCAGATAGGTAAAGTTGTATACGGATCCAAACTTATATTCCATTCCATTTTTCAATCTTACGGCAAAAACTGGTGTCTTTCCTTAGAGCTGATCTTGAACAGACGTTTCAAGAATCGGTAAAAAAATAGGATGCACTGAGTTCATTTAACTTTTCGAAGATTTAAGAAATGATGGGGACACGTTTTTTAACTATGTTAGGATGAGTATACAAACTTTGCACTTTGATGATCTACATGTAAGAAACAAAGATTTCGCAACACATCCTTAAGAAAATGCCATTCCATTCCATATTCCAGCCTATCCAGATGTTGGTGGCAGTCTTTTACAGTGATGCGTTAAATTATTTAAAAAAGGCATTATCAGAAAAGAACTTTGATTAAAAATTTATTGAAGAATTTTCAGAGATGTCTTGCCCCTCATGTTCATTTTAATTAGGTGGCAGTTGGAGATATTTGCAGAATATCGTATTGCGGTTCATAGCCATTAGCATGATTAGTGTGTAGCAGGGTGGATAGCCGGATTTATATTCGCATACGCTTTTTTGCACTTTTTGATTTTGGATATAACTTGAAACATTTTCAACTGGAATGTCGACCGGGCTTCTGCTTTATGGTACTAGTAAGCTCTAGCTCAACTTCTTATGTCCAATCCTTTACTACTAATTACTGATTAGGATTTGACCTACCACCTTCATTTGCGCCATGTTCAGGTGACTGTTCTCACTTCATCGGCATTCCGCATTTTTTTTATTTAAATTGCAGTTATTTGGTGTAAATATAGGTTTTGAGTGGCTGCCTCGCACGCCCTGATGTTTGTAAGGACATTTTGTATTTCCTTTGGAAGGAGTGTCTAACATTTGCCACCCACATGGCAGCGTTACCTAAAAAAAATTCATTAATAATTGAAGACGTAATAACGTGATTTTTTGTGTAAAAATCTGCATCCAGAAGTGTGGCATTAATGGGAAAAAGAAAAAAATGTTTGCTAAGGCATGCTACATTTGATTGCGTTTGATTTGTGTGAGATATCTGGTAAATGGTTGTACGTTTGTTGATCTTCACTAAAAAAACCTTTATTGGCATAGTCACATTATAACGATTCTTTCTAACATCTCTTGTCGGCGACACTTCTTCCTTCTTCCTTCTCCTCTTACCTCTCCATTCTCTTTTCCCTTATATTTTTATTTTCTTCATCCTGCTGTTCTGTTTCTCTCTTTTTTCTACATTCCTTCTTCATCCCTTTTATTTCATTAAGATTTGTAGACCATTTCCGTTCTCTTCTAAACTTCGCCAGTCTTTTCTGAACCAATGTTCCCATTCATCCTAACCATATCCACAGAACTCCCTTTTATGTTTCTCTCCCATCCAGTGCCATGCCAATAAATGCATTCTCCTCACTTTCACATCTGAACCTTGCTTACATTTTTTTCTTCTTCTGCTGATCTCCCTCCGCTTAACTATCTTGGCTTCCTTCTAATTGCTACCATATCTCTACTATCCCCATCTCCACCTGTTTCCCCTCAATTCTCCACATTGCGGCCTCTCCCACTGGTAGCCCTGCCTTTTCATACATTTTTACTATCTACTTGCGTCCCATTTGTATATTTCAGTTCTCATGTTCTCGTTTTTGTTTAATTCCTCCAATACCATTTCAGTAGGCTCTGTTCTTTCCTCATTATCTTCACTATAATTGCTGACGCGACATTTCCACTATGAGCAAAATTGTCCAAGTTGTATGTCCAGCTATTTGGTCCCTACGTCACGAATGTATTGTTGTGTTTTTGTATGGGAAAAAATTGCTGAAAATTTTGGAAAAGGGACAATTTCCCTCATTGGTTCGGAGCTGTTGACGATGGAAAACACATTCGCATCGTCACTAACTGTAATTAGTCTAACTTGACGTATTACAATTACAGAGGATTTTTGTCTATAGTCTAGGCGATACCTTCTCCGACCGTTTGCTAGACATCAGTTGTAGTTGCAAAAAAAAATTTAACTGTTACGTTTCGAGAGGTCGAAAGTATGTAGAGTGTTCGTTTGGAGCAATGAGCAATAAATGGATTTCGACGATACTCTATTTCAAAGTATATCAAGAACGAGTACATGGGGACTTTTAAATAACATAAAAAAAACTACGATGGACAATTGCAGTTTTCGTAGATGTAATGCGAAATAAAAAATATGGCGTGTTTATTAGTTTTCAGTGTGTTTCTTTGTACTTTGAGTGCCATAATTGATAATACGTTTTTATTATACTCACTTAATGAGAAAATTAATGTATTTTAATTTTATTTTTAATTTATTGTATTTAATTTAATGAAAATAGTACTATGCTTACTTTCCTGTTGGCCAAACTCTACAAAATCATCATTTTAATTCTTTAAGAACCTCGTCCCAAGCATTTCTTGGATTTTGGATTTTGTCCTTGTAAGATTCTTCCGTGTTATCCCATAAAACACGACAACCATGAACTAATGTAATTAGTACATCAAGGTTAACTTCTGCCATGATAAAACACTTTGAATTGATTTAAGACAAAAACAAGAACAAAAAAAACAAAACAAAGAACCAATCGTTAAGGAAAAGATTTGATTTGTCACCAACCTGTCACTTCCAGTGATATTTTCCAAGCCTTTTCCACATACGGTGTCAATTTATCTCGTGTATTTTCCATACGACACCCTTTCTCTATAACTTTCGCATATAGTCTTATATCCCTTTTTATTTAAGGGAATTACAATTAAGTGCCTTTGTCCATCCCTCTATCATCTCTTCTTTGTTTCATATCCTTATTATCAAATCTCTACAGATTTTACTCCATACTTAATTCATTCTACCTTATTGTATTTTTGTAACAACTTCTTCTTTCCCACCTCGCTATTTAATTTTTCTATTTGCTCAGTTCCTTAAGAGTTTTTTAATGAGATCATCTTTCCACCTCTCAATTAAATTTTGTCTCGTTCTACTGTATGAGTGTGTGATCTATTTGATTTGTAATTCTACCATCTGGTGGTCAGTTGGTACATATGTTTGTTCTTTGTCAATTTTCATATTCGTACTATTGCAAAATATATTTATAATTAAATAATATTCTGTGCCGGGCGTAAATCTACTTGCAGCTAAATCATATTCTAAGTTAACTCCAGAAACGAGAATTATTTGGACCGGTGTGTCAGTCATGTAAACTCTGGTTAATAAATCCGTCACAAAAAAATCAAATCATCCCATAATTTTAATTACCAACGAAGCTACGAATTTCCTTCCAATAAACGCCGCGAAAATTCTAATCCGATCCATAAGTAAAGCGAGGCAGTTTTTGCCGAAACCGAATTAATTTCGCGCGTGTTTTCAGTTCGTTCAGACCGCGCTTCAAATTCCCTCCGAAGTTTCGAACATCGCTCTCGCAATTTTTCGCTACACGTTACCGCTGATTTATAAGTGCACTCGTCGCTAACTACGTCCAAGGATGAGAGCGAAAAATCGCATTAATTCGCCCCCGGAGCAGGAACTCCGTTCGGATAATTTCGTAGGGATTTCACCAATTTGCGGCGAGCGCTGAAAACACGGCCGGCTATTTACCATTTCGAAAGTTGCCGGAATTTTTCCAGAATTTCGAACTTGAATCGCTCAACTAGAAATCAATACAACAGGACGATGAAATATCGTAGGTTACGAATTTTAATTTAAACAAATGTGAAATTAAGGAATTGTATGCAAATTCAATAATATATTAGTTCCACATAATCATTAAAACGTCCGGGAAAAATGTATCGCAGCTCGCTTTGTGTAATTACTCGAAATAAACGACGTAATCGACAGCGCGTTTGTCGCAAATGAAAATTAGCGAATCGAGGCATTTGATAATGTTTCACGCCCACTTAAACTGGCCGTAATTTTGTTTTAGAGTAAATTCGGCGCCATCAAATATTTAGCGCAGTTCGAGTGCTTATCGTTGATTGACGTTTATCAATAGTGCTCG
Organism: Geotrupes spiniger; assembly: GCA_959613385.1. Lineage (NCBI taxonomy): Eukaryota > Metazoa > Arthropoda > Insecta > Coleoptera > Geotrupidae > Geotrupes > Geotrupes spiniger. Next base: position 15,452,565 of record OY390737.1, read on the forward strand.
TTTACGCGAATTATAAGGTTTTTTTTTATGAATATAACCGCACATTAGCCGGAAAGAACGAATATAGGTTGTCGTTTATCCCATTCACTGCGCCGTAAAATTATTACAGGACATTTAGTCGACCGTTTCGGCGGACTACTTTATTTTGATAAATTGGTGATAACAAAAAATCCAAACCATTGAGTCCGTTGCTAGACGGTAATGTCGACAATAAATGGACATACACTAATGTGAAAGTAATTGTACGTAGCTAATGAATATTTAATGGTTGAATAAGATAAAAATAAAAAACAAGCACTGAGAAGTATCCGAGGTACTTACATGAAACGTTGAAACAGCCACAAGCGAAAGGACATTTTAAATTTTATTTACAGGTTCGGTTCAATTATTTGCAACTTTATTTAATACACAGTATCCGATTGACTATTGACTTATTTGTATGTTAAATTTGATTTTAGAGTCAACTAAAATTAATAAATATTAATAAATTAATTTATAAACGTTTATGTAGACTTAAATAATTTCAATTGAAGTAAAATTATAACACATAATTTACTTAATACACAGATCATATTTTTTTTTATTTGGAAACCATCGTTTGGCGTTGATTTATATATCTGTAACAGCTGGGCAACTTTTAGCAGAAGTCAAAACGTATTAATTTAATATTTCAGTATATACAGGCTCCGCTGGATAAACAAAATCTAATTGCGATTTTAATATATTTCAACACATTAACGGTTCGCAAATATTTACAAAATGCTTTATGTCTATATTTTCAAGCGGTCGAAATGTTTTTATAAATACTCAATCATTTTTATGATGGAATAGTTACTATCAACCAAAAATATATTATTACTATTCACACAAAGTGTATGTGAAATAAATGGTTTATATTAAAATTGTCAGCCTGTAAAATTAAAATTGTTCACTACGTGGTTTAACATTTTCAAAAAACAGCTATTCTTTTTATAATAAAAATAAAATGTTGGATTAAATTGTGAAAACAACAATTATTTTCGACAGTTATAAACTTTGTTGATGGAAATAGACATGTTACTTAATATTACTTATAGTAAGACTTGCTGATTGTTCTATGTTTCTAAACCAATCTTTTGGGCTGATCGAACTCCTCGCTTCTTCGTGTATCTCATTTTTGTCCTTTAAATACCGATCTTAAGGATGTATCACCTCTCGTTGACAGGATCGCTTCAACACGATTTCTTTTTTGTGGTTTGCACCTGGTTTACACAATAGATTTATAAATTTATTACCTTTGCACGTCACATGTGAGTGTTTATTCTGTTCATAGTTTTTAATATTCAAGGTACTTCATGATACGTACCCTTTATCTTAAAGCTATGTCCACATTACTTCACCATTTCAATGTTTTTCTCCTCACCTTTGAAGAAATTAAGGCACATCATCAGTTCACTACATATGCGAAGAGTAATCGTGGACGTGAAAAAATATCCAAAATGCACAGTGGCATTGTTGATAAACATAGTTAAGTCATAAAAGTAAAGATGACGTGGTCAATTCAAAAAAAAAATGTTTAGTGAATAAATTTATTTTTTACTAATTATGCATAAAATGGGCGCATAGTTATTGTTGATCAGTGGAGTACATGGATCGTGAGTATTTTTGAGAAGATTTTGTAATATCTATCAACTTCCTCGATTTAATTTCACATTCAAAATGACGTATTTCCTTGACCCTAAACTGTGATATTAATCCACACGTATTTCACTATAAATTCTTGACGATATCTCGGACGTTTTCCGTTAAAATTGAATGTTCGCACTCTTACGTGGAAATTAATTAATAATGTGGATTTGGCCAAAAGATTTCTATACAAGTTCACCCTTGGCTCTAGAAATTCTAACCCAACGCAACAGAAATAAATTATCTTTCTAATCAAACGCTGACAAATATCGTTGGTTTGGGTTGGATTGAATTACATAAAGGTGTTTTCTTTTAATTTGTTTAGCACTAAATAATATCTTGGTAAGTTCGTACAATTGAGCGCAGTTATATTTAATTCTGATTTATAAAAGATTTATATTAGTTTTACTTTTTATCAAAGTAACTAACTAATAATCAGCAATAAATACTTCGCTTAAAACCGTCAAAACCGTTATAAACACTGCCTTCGTCCTTGGCTACAACCAGCGAACAATCTTCTACAACTTACATATTAAATTTTTTCAGTTCCTTGCCATTTTCACGATTTGCACAAATTAAGTTATAAATAATTATTTTTTGACGTTTTCAAGATTTGCACAACGGTTCCCATACAACTGTAACGATAGAAGGGGTTAGAATAAATTTATAAATTATTTCAGACCTGTGCGTTTTTCAGGTCATTCTTATTTTTTATCTCAAAAACAAAACTAACCCAACCTTTGTCTTTGTCTTGCATACATTTTCAAACTAACCAACTAACCTTGCATTTCATTTAATATTGAAACCAACGAAGACTGTTTGAATGCAAACCAACCCTAAAGTTGACACAACTCATTATTTATTTTCAATAATATAAAATGAAACCAACGTAGCATACAATTAAATGCAATAGAGCAAAATTACGAAACGGCTACAACCGTGGTTTTCACAAAGTTGATATTGATCCAATTCAAATTTAATTGATATTTAATAGGCGTAAGGACTTTTTTAGGTAATATTATTTTGTGAAACAATGGCGGAGGGTGTAAAATTAACCATTCTGTCCGAATCGTCGACGATACCTGTATTGAAGTCAAGCAAAAATGTATCAAACCATGCAATTGTCTTGAATATGAAATGTACATGTAAAATGTGGTGAGTATTTTTTATTGGCTTTGTTTCGACGACGATAGTTAAATAATTAAATAAATATTTTCTCACGAATTCAATAAAATTTTTAATAATTATTTCCTTGCTGTTTTCATGGTGCGCACAACATAACTTAAATAACTATTTATAGCAAATTTTACATTTCATATTAATTTATCCCTGAACGTGTATGAGAAGTAAAACAAATAAACCAAATCCATCTCATCTATATTAAAATTTTGAAACAATGAACACCAAACCCGACCCAACACAATATTTTTCTTCATTATTATATGACGAAGCCAACAATATATTGGGTTGGGTTGGGCTGGATTGGATTGGGTTGTGTTAGGTTGGGTTGGGCTGAATATTTCTTTTCATTTTTAAAGTAGCAAACATGACACCAATCCGACATTTCCTTTCATTTTTAACATCAAAACAATGAACATGTAGTTACATTAAGAAATCCCTTCCACTATAGTCTCAATAAAGTTTTTGCGCTTATATAAAATTAAATATTTTACAAACCCAATTTATTTCATCATAATTTTCTATAAATTAATTTAGTTATTATTTGGTAATGGTTTCGTGAACTTTATAAAAATAACGTACGGTGTCAGACATGTTGTCCGTTTTATTCGCAAAAAAATATTCGTTTATATGAAATATGAAATATAATGAGGTGAGTACATTTAAACAATACACAAATAATCCTATGAAATTGATCGCTTCCGTTCAACAATTATGTGTACGCGAGCGCAACTCTATCCATAAATGTATTAAAACCAAACTATTTCAATCACAAAAAAAAACATCCATTTAAGGGATTTGAGATTTTTAAATCCACATTCATAAGAAATATCTTCAATAATTTTCAAATGGAAATCTGTTTTCAAAACAAGACATAAATATTTTTGATTGAAGATTGGAGTCCACGAGTGTGATTTGCTGCGTCATTTTGATTCAGAATAAATGGGTAAATTAATTGATGAGTCACGAAAAAAAAAAATAAAAATCAATCTTGCACATTTTTATTGCTGAATTTTATGGACAAATAAGCGAAAAATCTTGACTTATCCATACGGAGGATTTATTAAATTTTATTTGTTGGCAATGGAATTTATGGAACTTTTCAAACTATTTTGTGTGCGTCCGAAGAAATCGGCCACATTTTATTAATGTAACCCAGTTTAACTTTTTTGATTTGTTGTTTCGAACTAACGAACGATCTTTATTTCTAGTTTTCGTCCTTGTTGTATAATCAGCGATACTTCAAAGTCGATGATGAATTAGGAAAAAAATAAACTTACCGTTCCGGTTACCGTGCACAGGTGAATCGGAGGTGAACTCTCCGATCGTCGGGCGCCTCCGAGAGGGCGGCGGTGCGGCGTAAAAGCTCGACGCACCCTGCGGTCGCGCTCTCGAAACTCGCGACACACTCGACCTGACGTTTCAGTTGGCGCACAACTCCGTCGCTTGTAAGGTCGAAGCAGCCGCTCCGTCGCCCAGCCTCTCTCGTGCCGCACAAGTTCGCGCTGCGCTTAAATAAATTACGATACTTTCGAGTCTAAATTGCCATCCGACTATGTCGGCTCCCTAGGCGCTCCGCGTTAATAATAAACGCAAAATGGACTTTACGGAACGGAATCATTCCTTGTGAATTTTTGATTTTAACAGTTCTGTGCGCTATGTTACACGACCAGAATGTAAATAAGCTCCATGATTACTCGACGTACGTAGTTTTGTTGTTTTGTGTGTTGGGTTAACGTTTGCATGATTTAATCGGCACCACTCTTCGTGTATTATGTACTCGTTTATTTCAATTTAGTCGTCACTATTTAATATTATTGTAATAAATATATTAGTACATTTTTTTTATATAACTGTGGAGTTCAACAAAAATACAAGTTATCATCAGTACCTTTCCTGGGCAAAGGTACGTTTTAAATTTTGACCAGCAATTTATGTTACAATTTAGCTTCACCTGAATCTTTCGAATTAAATCAGAAACCTGCAATTTTATTAATCACTGTCTGTAGTAGTTAATTAACCAAAATGATACATTCAGGAAAATGTGGTTGCATTCCAGGAACATTTTTTGTTTTATTTTAAAATACACATTGACTGCAGATTCTCTTACAAATCTCCTTTAAATCGAATTTCGCGATGGGAACTTTAAGGAGAAATAACTCTGAATGGAAACTGTGTACTTAATTACATTATTGGTGAGCCATTCGGTTTCGGTGAAACGTTTTTGGGATTTGATGATTTATTGATTTTTCTCCACAGTCCTTTCCATTTCCTCCCATCCTTTGTAAGTTTTACTTCTTTGTCCAGTTTATTAATTCGCTTTCCCACCTCCGCATTTCACGTTTTTTTATATTTTCTTTCTTTGTTTTCCAGTTTCTCAGGCTTCATATATTTGTTTAATCTACCGTTTACCGTTCCCCATCCATGACGTATGCCAAAAAATTGTGGATGTCTACCAGTTCAATTTTATGTTATGCATCTTTGATTTTTATTTAATTTTCCATAAAATCGTTTATGTGGTGATCCATAATTCGTTGCCATAAGTGTAGGTTTCTTCCAATCGTAAAACTTTTTATTTTAAATTTTTTCTGTTTGACTGGCATATTTGTTTTTATGGCATTGAAAAATCTTGTTTTGGCGATTATTTCCTTTATTCTGTCCTTAGTATAACTAGTATAATTATATTTATTCCGTCACTTGATCCAAATCTTTCCCATTTATTTTTATATTGTTTTGTGTTCTTTATGCCAATGCAATTCTTCATTACTTCTTTCCAAATTCTCCCATTACGACAGCATGATCAGCCTATTCCATTGTCTTTATTATTTTCATTCTCCAGAATCCTAGGTTATATTTTTAGACAACATATTGAAGTATTCGATAAAATACATCCTTTGTATTGCTGTAATATACTCTTTTGGAGTTCTCACATAACGTTCTTTCAAAGGTGTTCCAAATGTCTCCTATTTTGAACCAATTTAAATGCCGATGAAGCTTTTCTACTTTCCGATCATTAAAGATTTTTTCTTTCATGTAGTTTTCACTTTTTCACGTTGTTCTACTACTACTATTTTCTATATTTCGATGGTACCCTCTGTAATTTTTATAACTAATACTGCCTACTCAATTGCACTATAGGATTACAACTCCAGTTTTCCAAACCTAACTAAGTATTTCAAATAATTCATGCGTTTCAGTCTCGCTTAACGTTGTCATCTCGCCTGTAATTTCATATTTTTATTACCTTAATATATATTTTGTGTAGCATTTCTTCTCTTGTTATGTTATTACGTAATTACTGTAATTTCATAATTAGGTTGTCTTGGGTTGGAGTGGGTTGGGTTGGCTTGGGTTGAGTTGGCTTGGAATATGTATTGTTTTTTCGTTCTTTTTATTTTGTTTGTGTGCATCAGCTATCATCTGATGCTTCTTTGGCTGCTCGAAGTATTATATTATATGATATTAAATTTTTTGTCTCTGTTCTTTATAATATATTTTCCACAATCTATTGGATTTCTGTTTGGTTGGGTTGGGTTGGCTTGGGTTGAGTTCGGTTGGAATATGTATTGTCTTTTTTCCTTGTTCCTCGTCCTTGGTAAGCTTTTCAAACCATTTCTTACTTCATATTTCACTTTCCTTGTTTTTCATTGCTTTCCTTCTAGGATTTTGCAATAGTTTAATTGCTATAGAACAAATTTTCATTTTGTTTGTGTGTCTCTGCTATCATCTGATGCTTATTTGCTTACTCCTAGTCTTTTAATTTTGTCTATCTCCTTTACGTTTTCCACAATTTATTAGATTTCTGTTGCTAGTATTCTTTCCATCTATTCGTCTGCTATTTGTGTCTCATTATCCCACCACGGTGTTTGCTCCCTTAAATTACATATCTTTGCAACTCTATGGATCATTTTTTTAAATTTTACCATAATCCATCCAGCGAAGTTCGAATTTCTGAAAATAAACTGCAATTATTGTATATTCGACCTTTCTTCTTTACTTTTTCATTACTACTGTGTTTTCTTTATTCACCATTATGCTTGTGCCTACAGTTGATCACCTATTACAGACCATGCCATTGTGTATCCTTTTCGTCTATCCTCTATTCGTTTGCCTTTCATTTTCAACATTTGCTGGGTCGTGTTTGTTTCATTCATTTTATTTTTATTTTGCTGTCTTTCTTCTTCTGCTCTATGTCTTTCCATGTCATCTTATGTATGGATATTCCCGAGGACAGCATGTATACCATACCATATTCTAGGTTATTCTGAACAAAAAAAAATCATCGACACATGTGCGTAATTATTCTCCGTTTTTGAAAAGTTAACAGTTACAGGAAGTTTCTCACTTACTATGAGTTTATTTGACTTGAATTTAACAGTGTTAAAGTAATAGATACTCTCACCTTAATTTTCTGAGCCCTACTATAAACCTATTACGATATTCTTCTTTGTTTTAAATTTTTAACATATATATTATGGGTTCGTATTAAGCTCTTCTTCATTCTATTTGAGACTGACTTTGGATGCACGGTATTTCCAGATGGGCATTGCTTCCTGGTATTGATGGATTTCGAATAAAATTTCATTATTCTTCTTTATTTCTTATTAAAATGTAAGCACTTGTATTTACACTTCACTTTATATTTGACGTTCATACACCATTGCTTGTCAATTTTCTTTCAAACACGCCATTGACTAACAACGTTTTTATTAAATTTCAACGTGAGGCGAAACCAGGCAAAATGACACGAATCAGTCGTCGTCTTTTCAGTAATTTCGCCAATCCTTTTACCGCGTCCGTTGTCCTTCCCGACGGTAACTTAAATCTAACCCATTTACTACAACATATTTAATATTTTTGTTTGGATGAAAACAATTATCTGAACGACAATTTATGATTTGTGTAACTTTAAATTTAAATTCAAACTCTTTCAAAACGTTGTCATTAATAGTCAATACTACGTTGTTAAGCCAATCAACGGAAACATTTTTCTAATACTCTGATTTACGATGATTGAATCTTAAAAAACACCAAAATCTAACCACGTGTAAAACTAAAGCTGATTGGAAAATGTTCACTCACAGGTGCAATTGTTTCTCCATTAATCCGACACTAAATTTCCGTTTTATTTGCGGCCTTACAACTTACGCACACTCGAGGGATTGCTACCCCCACTTGTCAATATTAATCACTATGATATGTTGGAGGGTACTTCAATGACTCGCCCCATAGTTTCGCAACTAATACGTCTGTTATAGTAGATGTGATGGCAAACGCGAAGCCAGATCGGTCTCATGTTAAACGCTCGAGTTTAGACGGAACTTTTAAATAGACTCAGTAAAAACTGCCTTAATCATGCGACAAGCAATTTAGCGTGAACTTTCGTCGATATTCCGTGGGGAATAAGCAACCTTGCAGAAGTTTGTGTTGTCGTGGAAGATTTTCGCCGGTGGAACCCGTTGGTAAAACCAACTTAGTCTAAGCTGATTAAGTATAAACTTGGGGTTTAAGCTGAGGTGTTTTTTATTCGGTGTGGTGTTTAGCGTCGACTTTTGAATTTGGACAATGATGCATTTGTCTATTCAAGTGAAAATGTTATTATGAAAGAAAGATATATGTGTAGTTTGATGCAAAATTATGAAATTTACCGAAATATGAAAAGTTTTTGTGTAAAGAAAATAGTTATAATATGAAGTGTTATAAAAATTGACCCCGATTTATCTTAAGAGTCATTTTCCGTCGTTATATATGCGATTGGAGTGAATTATTACTATCATTATCCCTTAATTCGTTATCTATTTTAATTTAATTTATTGTTTTGTAAACTTTATTTTATGACGATCTTGCAAAATCCGTACGCACTAATCTTTACATACATATTGCCCAGTATTTCGTTCATGCTTGTCATTCCTTATAATTTCCTTGTTTTGTAATTAATACGTCGCTTATTTGTGTATGTTGTACGTCGGTAGTGTGAGGCCAACCCAACCTAACCCAAACCAACCCAATACAATCCAATCGACCTCATGCAATTTTGCCCTCTATGCTTCATTATAAATTTTCTGCCATGTTTGTACTCCTCTATTTCTTATATAATTCAGCCTTTCTGTTAAAATTAAATTTTTCAACCATTAAATTTGCTCTTCCATATCCTCCAAGGTTATTTCTCCATCAGCATCTTCGCCTGTTGATCTTTCCTCCACTGCTTCTTTCCCTGTTTCTTCTTAATTTATTTGTTGCAATTCCTGAAAGTATTCGTTCGATCTCATCTGTTAATATTTCGCGTTTGGAATTTTCAGTATGTTTGTTAGTTAACATTTCCTTTTCCATAGTCTTGGTGTTTTTAGAATAATAAAGAATATTTTTTTATTGTTGTTGCTGTCTTACTGTCTGAGTTCATAATTTTGACCTTTTTTATCTTAGTTTACTTTGTTTCTTATAGTTGTTGCATTTTTTTCGTTTTGGACATTCCACTTTTCTTGTTGCCTTGGCACCATTAAGATTAATTTTTGCAGCTTTTTTACCAATGGTTCTCTTCTTAAAATGTATCTCCGTTTGTGCTCTGTTTTTCATATTATATTAAAATTGGAAGTATTCTCGGTTCTTCTTTAAACTTTGACATAAGTTGGTAATTATTTTCTACTATGTTTTTTTTTGTCACGATTAGCAAAACCTGCGATTTCTCAACAATTTCGTTGCCTCTTCCATATTCTCCAAATTTGTTTCTCCATCAACGTCTTCGCCTGTATGTCTTTCTATCACTGATTGCGTCCCCCTTTGTTCTTAATTTACTTGTAGCAATTACTGAAAGTATTCTTTCCATTTCGTTGCTATTTCATCTTTGAAATTTTGTATATACTTGATGACATTTCTTTTTCATCGTTTTCTTTTAGAATAATGAAGAACACTTTTTAATTGCCATTGCAAATCTTACTGTCTGTGACCAGTATTTTTATCTTTTGATCTTTCTTTACTTTATTTGTTATAGTTATTTTTATTAGTTTCAGTTCTTTTTTATTTTTGACTGCTTTTATGACTCCACGAACCTGCTACTGTGTATCAGTAATTATTGATCATATTCCACGACTCCTGTTATGATACCATTACGTCCGTCTTTTTTAAACTATGACATAAGTGGTCACTTTCTCTCTCAGGTTTTCCACCAACGTTAACATCTGCCATTACTCTTCTGTTATCTTCTTCTGCAAATATAATTAATTATAGACTTGTTGTGGTTCTACATTTTTGTTGATTAATTCAACATTTTCCTTTCTACTTACTTTCGTTGCACCGCCTGGTCAGATTCTGCAATCTCAATCTCAATCTCATCACTAGTCATTCGAAATACTATAATGTAATTAATATAATCAATTGAATTACGAATTATTTCGTGAAGTACTTTCAACACCACATTAGTTATGGCCGAATAAAAACTGCAATTTATAAACACCTTTATCAGAGTGATACCATGTTAATTATTTATTGTTTCACTTCCCGTGACCCTACTAGGACATTACCAGATTTTTTAAAAGAAACTGTTAGAAAAAGTGAAATAGTTGGAGTTTTAATTTAAAGCACTGGGTGAGAGCGTGTAATTGATTACTAGGCTGGGGTGAATCTAATTAGTCGATATTTTGATGTCAACAAGGGTGCACGCATTATTGGTCCGCTAATATCATCACCCATAATGAGTTGAAAAATAGAACAGGGAACTGCAAATATTGCATAAGAATTTTTGACTAAATTAAATGACGTCTGATGACTAATAAATACTTTTCTTTATTGCCTCTACTAAATAATAAATAAATAATCATCAATATGTATATCAAATGGACGTTATATGAAAAATTATTCAAAAATGGGGAATGAATGTTTAACATTTCTTACTTAGGAACAAATAACTAATAATAATAAATATTTACATGCGAACGATTGTATATTTAATAACAATAATAATATAAAACACTCATTACTAAATATTTGAATTAATTACTTAATGAAATCATTTATTTCAACATTGTACAATACGCGATTGTTGCTATTGAAATTAGAGTACATACATGTTTTTTGCCATTAGTATAAATTAATTGCTATTCCATGATACCGTACACCTGTTCCCGAGTTTCAATTTGTAATGCAATTTCATTCGGCTGTACCAACAGGTGTAAAACACGGTACATGTTTGCTGTTCTAATTGCGTTCGCCTATTATCTAGCTTTAGCCTCCATAGAGATTTATCTACAGGAAATTTCACTTTGTTTTTTTTCCAACCACTATATAAATATTAAACGTTATACTATTTAGTTAAAAATAAACAAAAAATTAGTTTATTTCCTGCATTTTTTACAAAAAAATGTCAATGCTTTTTCTTGCTAATGTGATCAAATTATTTGCGAAAGCAATTATATCCCGCGTTTCCGTTGCATGCCCCCTTTAGCTCAAGGGGTAGCTTTGCCTCAATGAAGGTCTTATGCAACCTTATCCCTACGTTTACCCTACAGCGAATCTTTTTGTATATTTCTACCATTCGCCCTACTTACGCCTCATCCTTTCATTATCCTTGTTAATATCCTCCCATTACCTCGTCGAATGCCGCGCTCAATTCAACAAGCACAACCCTTTGCTTTGGGCTTCTCTTCCCGCTAGGTAATTCAATACATCCACATCCATTCAAACACAAATTACTCCGCCTCACCTTGTTTGCGAGTTGCCGAAAGTTAATCAAAATGCTGACCTTGCAAATTAAAATTACCTTACGTATCACAATTGAATTGTTTCCTTTCATTATAACTTCACGTACCCCCTGCGATATCCTTGTTTCTCCGCATCGGACTACGTTCCTCGAATATGCCGGAATGCCTTCTTCGCGATGCAAATTCGCTCGAGCGCACGTTTTTCTGCGTATTGTATGAATATTAACCATATCTAATCTAACTTGGCGCAGCCCGGCGCGGCGTGAATATTTAACGAAGACTTCAAATGCAACTTACACATCAAAGCGGGGTGCTTTGATCAATTATGGCTTCCGCGCAACTGCGGCCGCTCGAAAGTTAATAGGAAACACAATTTTAACGTGCTTCTTAATTGTCGCGGGGTGCTCGCGGACGAGTGGTACCGACGTTGCTAATCGTCGGTTGTGAAAGGCAATTTGTGGGGTAAACATGTCGAAGTTTTACCGCGATCTTCTACTAGAACTTTCCAAATAGTAAATCTTCAGAGATGCGCACAAAAATCTTGTTCATGCGAATTGCAGACCATTTCTTCACAATTATTGATGGGTTCAATCTATCACTCTATCAATATATCAATCTAGTAATCTGTCAATCTATCAACCTATCATTGAACATTGTCATCTATTACTAAAATAATTTGGTAACTGTTGGAAGGATGGATGCTTCCTTGAAGTCTAAAAACATATTTTAGAATCACACGCAAAGTCAATGTGAAGATGGTTAACGTAGGTTTCAATACATTTCAACACATGGAAGTGTTCTTTGTGGGTGCTTAAAGTCTTCAATTATTTTCCGTCTCTGTCGATATGTTTCTCCTGGTACTGATCCTTTTATCTCTTACGCTTTCTGCTCTTGCATCTCTCGATCGTTTTCTCGGTCTGTCACGTGTGTTGTTTCTTTCTGGCTTCTTCTACATCTCTTCCTTTTCTGTTGGATTCCATTCCAGAGAGCTGTTTCAGCCACTGTAGTAACTTTGACAAATTACTCAATGGGTTTATATCCGAATAATTCATAGAGTTACGTGTTTATCGTACCCCCCCCCCCCAATCCATTGTAGTAATTTTCTATCGTAAAAATCTAGTGTTTGTTGCTTTTTCTAATTCAAGGTTGAGTTATTTAAATAAATTGCAAAACATTGATATTTGGGAATTGTTTTTTTTTAATTTACAAAATTTTTAGGAAATTAATGTTTATTCAATTTTTCAAAACTTTTTTGCATGATATCTTTTCTGAGTAAAAAGATTTGGTGTAGATTAATAATTACAACTAATTATATTCCATTCTTTAATTATGTTACTAATAACTAAGCCTGCACACGGCCTAAATATAAGCCATCAGATAATATACATAAATTTAATATAAGTATATATTACTTGTATTAAATGTACAAACATTGTAATGGCTGCATCATCGACTGTATTTAAAACGTATGCATATTTTGCAACGAGGAGTAGACGAGACGACCTAGCAATGCACCTAGCAATCATCGTTGATCAGAGTTCGGTTTATTATGTGATATTACGAATTTGCTGTTTTATGTTTCCATAAAAAAAATGTATATGCTCTATCAATAATTAATTGAGGTGATCGAATTAAATTATTTTAACAACTAATTGCAGGGCAAGTATTTTTCATATTCACTTGTCTATTGCTTTTTGTGTATTTTGTTCGTAAATATTTTTTTCCTTTTAGTTATTATTTGTTTTACTATAAACTTAGTTTGGTCGCTTTATTTATTTCAGTTTTTAAATAAATTGAAATAAAAATAAATATTAGGATTTGGACGGTTTAGATTTCAGTTTTTTCTATTTTCCAAAATTTTACGAAAATCGTATTTCATCGTTTCTATCACCTTGTTGATTTTTCAAATTCATTTTTGACATTGGGTAGTGGAGCATTGGGGCATAGATGATTTTATTAAAAAGTATCAATTCTCCATGGATCCCACTTTTCATTATTATTACGTCTATCGCGAAGTTGAATACAGTTGTTGACAGTAAGTCCCCTTGGCGGACTTATTTTAAATGTTCATTTAGTTTTATTTTGAACATCACCGCAATGTTTATATTTCGGAGGCCACCCTCATGGTTTGGTTGTGCATTAAGGATTTACTATGTTTTGAGTATACACATTTGAAATTCATTGACAGGATGTATGTGGGAGTATTTTGCTCATTGGTCCAGATTTTTGCAAAATTAGCACGAATACCTGGTCGGTTGTTGATATTCTGTTTCTGAAGCCTCATTGGTAATCTCAATCAACCTAACCCAACCCAACATACTTTTCGTGTGTTCTTCCGTTCATTTTTTAGTAATATTGCTAATACTTTATAGGTGACATCAAGTAGTATAGCCCTATAATTCTTGCAGTACATTTTGTATCCTGGTAAAATAATGGCTTTGCTCCAATCCGTTGGTATTGTTTCTGTTTTTCAAATCCATTTCGTGGTGGTCACCTGTATTTGTAAGGAATGGCCCACCATGCTTCAGTTTTTGTGATTCTATTGTTTCTCCCTGGACTTTTATAATTTTTCAAAATTTATGTGGTCCTTTTTTCTTCCGCTGTAGGCTCTGTGGTTATATGTTTGTTGCATATGTTTCTACGTCGGTGCTCTATTTTTTTCTTTCTCCTGAGTGTTGTAATTCATTTATATTGTATTTTATTTCATACACTTTTTTATTTTTGATTTCTGTATGTGTTAGCTCGCTTTGTGGTAGCTTCATCTTTATTCCTTACTTGAAACCTACTGAAAAATGACCGTTGTTACTACGACTCTTAAATATATGATCCTGCGTACCGCTTGTTTCAAGTGTGTTTACCTCTATGATTCCAAGGTTCGAAATTTATTTTGTTTTTTATTTAATTTTCTAATAATTTATTCTCAACACCTTCTTCGTAGTCGAATCTATCTTCCTGATCTTCTTTAACCGTTGTGGTTTATATTCGTGTTTGTTCTAGTTATTTCTTTGTTCTCAATGTCTTTTACAATTTATTCCACATCCATTTTTTCCATTGACAAATAGTATACGGAAACCAATTTTAACTGCCGTTTCTAGTTTTTATTTCAACATTTATTTTAATTTTCCCCAATGACTTGTCTATCTCTTTCGTTATGTAATTCAACCAGACACGTCTTGGTCCCCAAATTTTCTATCAGTTTATATTGACATCTACTTCCAGGTTTCCTCTTAAGAAAGTGTGCATTCCTGCAGAGAGTGTAGTTTATTCGTGTGTGGTTATTTACAGTCCTTGTACGACTGTATTAGTTTTTTCTTATCGCGCATTCCATTATATCAAGTTTAGCGTTTATTTCTGTACATTTCTGTACATACTGGTTAAAGTATCTGCCAATTGCTCTGTCTTCGCCACTTCTCATCATACATCTTTCCTTTTATTCCTCGTTTACAGTTCCTACTTGCATCTGCACTAAAGATTCCGTCCGAGCTTCGCCATAATCAGTTTAATTTTTAGATACCACTTCAGCTTTCTTGACATGGTCAGCGTATCTTCCACTCTTTCTTCGCCTACGCTTCGCATTTTTGGGTTGTCTTCATAACTGTTACTATGTCTCGCCCTTTCCTCTTGATTCCTCATATCCGCCTCTCTTACCCACATGGTTGGTTTGCCATACATTATCTTCCTTCGTGCAATTGCAATTTTATCATCTCAACGTTCACCATTTTAATAACCTCTCGCCATCCATTCATTCATCTTCATCTCTCCCATAGCCTTTTCCATATCGTCTCTCTCTCTCTCTCTCTAAATTGATGTATGGCACTCACTATTCGTTTGCCATTCCTTTTCAATCCACTTATTTAGAGTACTCTTGTACGCTTCAGTGCTTCAACTTTTCCATCTTTTTACAGCAAGACTAATGATCCACAAAGTTGATCGGTTAAACTTTTCGAAACAGGTCTTCGAAATAGCAGAAAACCGCAATTAAATGCATCTCTTGATTATTTATTATTGATTATTAATTGTGCGTGGGAATTCCATCCGGTGTAATTCCACCCTTGATTGCTTGTCAGTCTCGTGTGATAATGGCAGGCGCCCTTCAATGGCCCCGGGTGTTCTACAAATTAATGTTCTACGCAAGGAAAAGTTAGACAAATAGGTTCTCGTTTGGTGCATTGTAGTGTTTGTTTTATTATTTTATTATAAAATGTATGTTTGTAGCAGCATGTGCCAACTCGTACACAACAGCGCTGTGTCCGTTGCATGTAATTTGAAATTCCATATTACTTTCGTTATTTTCAATGTGCAAACTAAATATTAAATGAACATCAAATTCGTGTTATTGCAGGTATGGCTGCAGCCAATTTTCCGTTTTAATGAACTGAATAATTAACGCAGTTTTATCAATGCGTTTAGCCGGCTAATCCTTTTTTATGCTTGTTACAAACGTTTGTTGCAAATAAATTTTCATTTTAATAAACTAAATAAATACCTTTGTTGTGGTGATATATGTTTTTAGTAATCCTCTTATTTAAATGCATAATAAAACATGATATTGGAAATGATCTGTTACATAAAATATCGTATTAATTATTTTCGTAATAATCGAAGCAATGAAATAATGTATAATAGGATTTCCAAATAAACTTAGTTGGTAGGTTTGCCTCTTCAGGACTTGGTTTCATTTGAAGCTACTCTTACTTCTTTACAAATTCATTTTTCATTTTTGCGAAACTAACAGATGCCCAAATCTGCTGAACAAAAAGAACTTTAACATTTAAAAATACAGGAGATAAGAAAATTATGCAAAATCAGAAAAAGATGGGAGGGGAAGAGACAACAACCCGAAAAGAGCAAGAAGGCCAGGAAAGCAAAACAAGTTAGGCACTTGGAATCTAAAGCCATTTCCTAAGAAGGAACAATAAACAATTTAATGAAGGATAAAGATTTAACGATAGATTGGAACGCCCGAGTTGCCAAACTGGGTGGTCACACCTTGTCTTGTATGGGTTTGGGATCCGTAGTGATGGCTTTATTGAACGATTTGGTCCTGTTGGCGTTTGGTTTATATTGAAACCTTGCCACCCGTATGGAACTTGATCGTAGACATCGTGATCCATCGTCATCACTAGTTTATGTTTGGAATCCGTTGTCAAAATGTTGCTTACTTTTTTGGCATACATTCCAACCAGAATATAAACAATTTGATTACCATGTTTGGTGCCCGTGGTTCTGATGAGGATTTTGATGATTATTTTGATCGCGTTGGGTTGGATTGGTATTCACACCAATCGCGCCAAATTGTGTACGATCGTTGACGTTTTTGATTCCATGGAAACCGCCGTTCGCCACGCTCTGCGCGTTTCGACTTTCAAGCCCAGGTTGGTGTGGATTTTGGATCGAACTTTGCGCGCGTTGTCATTGGAACCTTGCACGCACATTGAGTTCGATGGGCGTTGGGTCGATCCTGACTGAAATTATATTTAGTTTTCCTTGGAGTGGTCGTGCTCAAATCCTGTTGCTGGCCAACCTGGCCTACATGTCATCCTTTTAGTCAATCGTTTGGTCCTATTTGGAAAATCGTAGACTTTGATGGCCAGATTAAAGACTGGTCCGCAATTTCAAAATTTCAGGAATTAGTCCGGTGAGAGTACAAACTAACTTGAGTGATTGTGCGAACACAATTTGAATTTGTCAATGCAACCCAACACTGTCAAAGAAGAGCTAAAAATTTTGCAAATATCCAAAATCGAGTTATGAGAAAAAGGCAAAAAACACAAATTATGTCAAAATAGTGTCTATTTGACAAACGAGGAAAAGTACTAATGCAGAAAATTTAAGAAACTAACAGATAGAAATATAACCGAACCGAATAAAGAATCTGACGTTAACACAAAAATAAGTAAGATGCGATTTCGGGGGAAATTGTCGAGATTTCAAGATTATCAAAAATCAAAGGAAATAAGACATATCATGAATGAACCTGATTATATTAATCAAAAGTCGTCAGAGCTACAGCATTGGTTCTTAAACACACTTTGTCACTTTGTATTATAGTTCTTGATGTTTAATGTAATTGGCTAGCATTTTAACAACTCTACATCTATTGTCTTCAGATAAACTAAAACTACTTTAGGCAATAGATCATGAGTTTTCAGAATGTTTTTGATTTTAATTGTGATTTTTACTTTTATATTATCAAGGTAAAGACAAAGAAATTGAAGCCCAAATAATAGTTTCATAAAAGCTCTTCGTCTATAAATTTGTAAATTGTTATGTAACTGAAACAATTATAACTACAACTAGAACTGCAACTACGACCACAACCACATACACTAACATAACCACAATCACAACCACAGCCACATCAACAACCATAGAAAAACCAAAACTACAATAACAACTACTACAGCTAGAACAGCAATAGCTACAAATTCAACAAATACGTTGAAAATAAGTTAAACAAAACAATTCCACTTTAGTCAATTACATTTTTTGGATTGTTTTTTAATACGATCCAAAGACAACCCAAGCCAACCCGACAAGTGTGCAGTAATTAGGGCACAAACTAATATATCTTTTGTGACTGGGGTTTAAAAACCAAAGCTGTCGCCCTGACTCGATAAATAATAATTAAGTCTTGATCGTTACCAATATATCTGTTAATACGTATATGGGTTTAGTTTAAATAAATTTAATTTTGATGGAGTTGTTTCATTGCTTGAGCATTAAAATAAAATTATGTCGATAAATAAAATAAACTAAATAGAATCGTCTTAGTCATTTTTGATTGATTTAGTTGGGCGAGTCGAGTAATAAAATTAATTCAAAGCTGTCTTACAACTTAGAGGTAACATTTGTTCCATTAAATTTAAGCCCACTTCAAACGAACCCAAGATAACAATTAACTCATTTAAAATAAAATGGGCATGCACTTTGGACATTTGATTTTGTTCTTTTACGAAGTGCAAGATTACGTCCATGGTCCACTTATGGCTACTGTGACCATTATTCATCCTCATGTAGTTGTGTTCTTCTGTTGGATGTGAGTAATTTTAATTTTTTAATTCTTTGTCATAAACTGTATTTCACTACTTCACTGCTCCACTTGCCAATTTTTTTTTTTTTTCTAGAAAGCCGAGTGCTTATATTCAACTAGATTCAATGCTTAAATATTATGTGAAGGATTCAATCAAACGTCTTCTTCAAATCGTTAAGTGCATCCTGAGGTATTTTTTTTCATCTATTTGCTCCATTTTTTCGGCAGCAAATTTTTTTTAAATTTATTTGTTGTTTTGTGTCTCATTTCACATGAGTTATCTTATACTTCTCATTTGACTTTATTTTCAGCATCTACTTAAATGTCTTGAATGGTCGATTATTATTTGTGCCCTTTTAAGTATGTGCAGGTCTGAATCAATGTCCATTTCCTACGACATGGTTTATGTTTATTATAAATAATAGGGTGTTATTTTTATCTACGTTTATTTTAAACGTCTTAAAAATTATGATGACACCCACTCCAGGAGGCCAAACTGATGGCTAAAGCAACTGCCGCGCACATATTATAAATCAGTTGGCGGAAAGTGACACATCGTTAGAATAAATTGCAAATGCTTTATATGGCAGAAATATTATGATGCCTGCAACTAACATTCGAAATGAGTCAGCGTGAACCAAGAGATTGCAGTTGATGTATTAAATCACATACGCGGAACAAGTTATCGCATCGCCGCTGTGGCATAGTTAATTATACGCAATTATAATCAGCTCTAAAATTATTGGGACCATTATTACAGAACCCATCATGACATTAAACATTGTACAAAAGCTGATATAAATGGAAATGTGCGCAAGAATAAAAAGAACTCGATTTAAATAACATTTGACGACGCAAACCATTGATATAATACCCGATATATTCACGTTAATTGCGAGCTCTACTATCCAGCCCGAGTAATTCATACAAAAGGTTTTTGATTGTCAACTAGCGGGAGCTTTGAAGCTTCCCCTGGTAGTTACCTCCATGATTGACGTTTCACATCAGGTTGGCACAACGTTTTCTATAGTCTACTCTACATGTCATTACGTTCGGCAATTTCATCGCATCGCTCGACGTAATGTAAAAATAGACGAGATTTGTTAAGCTTAATAAGGTTTCATTCGCTTTTTCGACGACGATCATGTGACGTTAAATGCACGTAGTACTTTCTGCCTTGCTGGCTACGTTAACGACGTCGCACAATGCAAAGCTCTTTTGAATGACGCTCTTGATGGATGTTGCGCTTCTTTTATCTCGAGCGGCAGCGACATCTGCTAATACCGTTTCAAGTAGCCGTAATGGAGATTCGGTCTACGTCAATTAGTAAATTAAAATGTTGTCCTATTTTATAGATCAAAACGTTTTTCCGATTCGGGCGAAATAAGTAAAAAGTAACTCATGAGTATTTTATTGGAAACACCCTGATGTTATTAAAATTAACTTAAAATAAATCTTAAATCAATATTGATGCAAAATATATGAAATAAATGTAAATGTAGTCAATTTGATTTATATATAATGACAATCTCATAATGTAACTCGTAAACATTATCTTAATTATCGTAAATTGTATCAAAAATAAAATGCTGTGGATATTAGAATCACGTGAACTATTTTGACCAATGAGTGGAGATTTCAGAAAAAGATACCACGTACCAAGATTATGTACACGCTAGTCGGTCATACGCCAGGAGTATAGATTTATGAATATTATGTCTGTGGCGGTTGATCTTGCGAAACGTGTCATACTTTAGTAAAACTTCGAAACATCGCATTAAACGTGAACGGAATTTGAAAAATTAATTCTCAACATACAAAGCAATTCAAATTATATATTTATCATAATCAATTCAAAGCCCATTTAACCCATTTTTTTGCGTTTTCGAATTTAATTATCCAAAATTATTTCGTTATAGTTATAAACATTTAATTAATTTATATTTATACCCAACTCACCTCAACCCAAACATAACAAGACGTTATTGATAATCCACAAAAATTTCCCATTTGTGAAAAACTCAATCAAGGAAGTATATTTAGTTTCATTATAGACAAAATTAAATACATCTAGTACTTGTCCAGTACTAGTACTAGTACATAGTACTAGTCACACAACGTGGTAAAATTATTTATTTTTCTTAAAATTATCAAAAATTATGCAAACAACGACGAGTTTGTCTTCACATGTTTCATAACCAATGGAACTTTCTTTGATACAACAAAATTTAAATTTGTATTCCAATCAGGTTATTAGATTTATAACCCACTTTATAACGAAATACATAACATTCATGGAATTGTAAAAAATGATATTTGTTAAAAAAATTTCTTCGGAAATGTTTATTAACTTCTTTCTTCTTCTTTTCCCGTAACGACTATGATAATTGAAAGTTAAACGTCTTAAGGGGTTACACCTAGTTGACGGCGGAAGAAATGGCGTATTTTTGTTATTTCTTTTGGGAAAATGATTGCGGGTTTCTTAATTTTTCATACCAAAGGGTATATTTTTGATTATGTTTCATTTTTTTTTTTTATTGTAAAAAAAAATCACGAATGTAGCAGATATAAAATATTTCCCGGACCGCTGTTTAAAAAAGGCCTTCCGTGGTGACCACTGTAACACCGGCTATCTCAAATCAAAAAACCAAATGAATTAATTTTTTGTTTCGTATTATCTAGTCTTTAATCGAAGGATTTGATAAAATATCAATTTTTGAAAAAATGGTCGGCGATTGAAAGTGAAAGTTTAAATTTCGGTGAAAAATCACTTCATTTTCCTTGATATAAAAAAAGTATGCATCGAAGAAAAACAACCTTCGATTATGGACTAGCTTCTGATATAAAGAAAAAGTATGAAAAATCATAAGTCTGCTGGTTTTTAAGATATCGTGGTCACCGGTTTTGGTCACCTGGCCCTTTATCGTATACTAGGGTTGCGCGGCTCGCAGCCCGTAATGGTAAAAACGGCCGTAACTCGCTCAATTTTGAACGGATCAACTTGAAATTTTCAAACATTACATACATTTTTGAAACGTTATACTTTAAATAAGAATCCGTCGAAAACGAAAAACCGATATTCTCGTAAATTCTGACTAGAAAATAATCTGGTACGCGTAGACTCGATCAACTCTCAACTTGACTTTGTCGTCTCGACACTACGTGAATTGATTATCCACTCTCATTTGTCAAAATAGGATATGAAATGTTGATTAATATAAAATACATCATTAATTTTGCTGGTTTTTACTTTTTACAATGATATCATCCTATTTATAGTACACATTTATCGTTTTACTCAAAAATCCTGAAATCGGGAGCAATGTTTGTATGTATATATTATAACTTTCTACCCCTTATATATATTTAGGGCCTACTTAATTATACGTATTTTATATTATTCGATGCCTTACAACGCGTTTAAATCGTTTTGGATGTTTTTCCTTGCATG
Source organism: Geotrupes spiniger (assembly GCA_959613385.1). NCBI lineage: Eukaryota > Metazoa > Arthropoda > Insecta > Coleoptera > Geotrupidae > Geotrupes > Geotrupes spiniger. The sequence continues at coordinate 15,474,586 of OY390737.1, forward strand.
ACCTTTTCGACGTTCTAATGTCAAAATTCTTTTACACTTTAATTTCTTTTCAACTCATGGCCTAACTAACGTATTCTAATCCTTTTAGTTGTGTAGTACATTTTGTAATCGAAAACTGGTTGAAAGCATTTACATAGCCTAAATATTGACATTTGTGTGTCAGGGTCCTAAATTTTGTTCACAACTCAAAACTGGTGGTTCTTTTATTGATCCTGGAAAGTTACTTAGAGTTCTATGCACTATTATTTTAATGTGCAAAACCATATATGTATTAGAATAAGAATAACGAACGACGTGGAGTTGTGAATTAATGGATAACCATTCGTTCTGTAACCCTGCCATTGTAATTGCCATTGACCTAAGAAGGCATGTCGATAATCACAATTTCGGACCAATTTTTCTAGTATTTTTTATCTTTATTAATATTGCTTCCTGCATAAGACATAATAAGCTCGCGGATGTGCCAGATTATTTTAATACTTTATTAGTATTATTACTAGTTGTATGCGTTTTTTGAACTTGGAAACACCCACCCCCGCATATTAAATACAAAAAATACCAAACTTGTAAAAATTGGATTGGGTTGAGTACGTATTGTTTAAGAGCTATTATTATATTAATGACGCAAGAAACTTATAAGTATAAAATTGGATAAATTCCAAAATTACAAATAAAATTCGAAAAATATGAAACTTGTAAATATAGATTGGATTAGGCTTATTACGTGCTGGTTAAAAGTCTGGAATTGACAAAGATGCAAAAGTGTTAGGTTACGAAGAAATGTAAAATCAAGAAAAATATCAATATTGTAATAAGATTTAATTCATTTGGATTTAAACTGGTTGAGTGCGGATTGCTTAAATGTCTGCAATTTTCAAACATGATAAAGATATGCTAAAATGTACGAGAAATGTGAACAAAAATGCAAAATGATTGTTAATATTAAAATGTTCTAAATTGTCAACGATGCAAAAATATATAAGAATGCAAAAAAATAATTAATGATAGATTTACATTGTTTGTGATTGAAAGGTTCGGTGCCAAAGTAATTGTTGACTTTGCACGAGGGCATATACCAAAGCAACGGTTTGACGAAAAAAATTAAGTAAACATTGTTACAACCAGCAATCCCTTCTTCGTAACGTCTCGATTACGGCCCATGGAGTATTTACAGAGCAACATTTTGTTTATTAAAATTGTTTATGCCTAGAACAATATTTAACTTTCAGGCTTGCTCCTTTGTAGAACGTTCTATCAATTTTATTTTTAAAATTGCTACACTAATTTAGCTCCAAAACCCACAGCTAACACATGTCCGAGTTACTTTAAATACAAATTAAGAGTCCAGATAGAATACATTTATCATCAACTACAAAAAGGAACATGGGGAACGAGTCCTATACCTCTCCTGCTACATTCCCTCTCTTTAGTTTGTTCCTCTTTACTCCTTGGTACTATTCCTCCTAAGTTGTCCACCTCATGGAAGATCCTACTCTCCCCCTTCTTCCATTTATAAATACTCCCAAATGTCCCTTTCTCTCATCAGCCCCTTACTACTTCTGTATCTCTTAATTGCTTTTACCTGCTTCAGTTCTCATAGCTCTTTATAATGTCTCCTGTCTGACATGTCATATTTCCTACACATCCTCGCCTCGTTCAGCAATTGTCTCAAATTTCTCTTCTCTCTTCTATATTCTTCATCGAACCATATGTTACCTGTATCGTTAACTGTCTTATTATTTTTTCCTCAAGAAATGAACAAGAAATAAGAAGACGTTTGTTAAAATCTACAACCCCACCTTTTTGACGCGATATGTTATCTACCCTTTACTATATCGTACCATACGTTGCGCATTCAATCTTCTTCTCTCGACCTTCTCACCCTGATCCATCATTTAGCCCATTCCTTTCATAATTCCCCTACGCTGAAGCTTGCGCTTCCTTCAACGCTTCGTCAAACACTAATACATGGTCTATAACTGATTTGGCAGTCTCACCCGCGTATGCATATTCGGTTTCGTAATCGCAATCTCTCACTGGTATCCCTGTATAGTTGATTGCCTTCTCATTTCTTGTTAATTTCTTCAACGTTTGTTATAACCTCCAACCCCACTTCTTTTAACGCGATCAGGTATCTACCCTTCGCCATATCGTTCCATACATTGCACATTCAATTTTCTCCCCTTTGGCTTCATACCCTGGTCCCTCTTCCAAGCGGTCCGATTCTGAAGCTTCTCACTATATTCATCGCTTCCTGTAACACTAATACGTAGCCTATAACTGACCTACCTTTCTGACTCACGTATGTCTATTCCCTTCACTAATTTACTTAGTATGCAGAGCCTCCTCGTACTCGTACATATATCTCCCTTATAAAATATATCGTACACAGTCATCACCACTACCCTTCCTTTCTTAAGCCCCTCACTTGTATTTTCTCAAAACTACGCCCTTTATCTTTTTTATCCTCCCATTCGTTTTTATACCACTTTTCTCCCCATTTTATTTTCCCATGAAATTACGTAACATAACACGTTGTCATCATTCTCCTCAATGTGTTCTAGCAATATCCAGTAAAATGTTTTTTTAATCAGTAAGTTTGAATTTAAAAATTGCTGTGAAACTTTATGTCAATAGTATTAATTAGTAATAAAGTAATTATTAGTAATAAATCTTCTTCAAAACCTAGAGAAACTTTCCATAAATTTCAATAAGTAATGGGAAAGAACAATAATATATTAAATTAGTAGGTGCAATCGTAACGTTGGTTTAGCAATTTTTATACTCGAACATGGCACATCAACTAAGCTACTATTGTAAAAAGTGTCCAGCAGCGCTGTTACACATTTTTCATTATCGATTCACCCCGAACTATTTCTATATTTACACCATTATCGTTATTACCGTACACAATGTAAATTACCCCACCGCAGCGCCATTAATTTCCAACATCAATTGACAATGGCAGTTCTAACCAATTTGATTTTGTTTATGATAAACTAATTGTTTGTAATCATTACAAACTTGCGTTATTTACACGTCGGGCAACGGGCGCACACGCGTCGAACTACATGGAAGATTTAATTGCGTACATTCTGCTCGCACGACTAATTCTAAAACATAATTACCAATTTGCGTTTACAACGTTTTATATACGCGGGCTAATAAACGCTGGACATAATTACATTTTTTCGTGTGGAAATTTCGCTGATGGGGTTCGTGTAATTCGTTTTTGGTACACACAAACAGGCTTCAGATTAATTAGGTGTCGCGAACCCACCGCCCGGAGTGTTTGTCCGAAACAGAATTTCATATAAAATGGCTCGACATTAATTAAGGTTTGATGTTATCACGAAACGTTCGACGATAAAAAACGATGTGACTTTTTCGTCTTCGTGCGATTTGGTCTGATAATTGGTATAGTTTTGTCGTCGTAAATCGGTGGTTTATTTCATTTGAGACTATTTGAAAGAAAACAACTGTTAAATGATGCGAATTATTGATAAGCGCGCCCGATCAATCGTGCAATAAGTCTGCAGTATCTGGGGCCCCGCTCCACTTTATTTAAAACGCCACCCAAACCGCTCCATATATGAAGAAAGAATTACATGAATTTGGAGACAATTAAATTCTCCAACGAAAACCGGCGGCATGCATCTATCTATTATAGTTAAGCGAGAAACGTCCGAAGATAAAACGCAGGATGCAAATTTGAACGAGTCCCATTTCTAAACTATGATGGATGACTATACGTCGTCGAGAAGTTTATTTTAAATAATTCAATTCTCTACAACATTATGTATGTGCAATTTTGAAATCAAATGGTCGCGTTTGCAATTCCTCTGGAAATACCATTGAGGCGAAAGGTTTATTCGCAAATTTAATTCTTAAAACTAACATCGATTTATGTGGCATTTAAATAACACTACATAAATTTTAACCGATATTGCTAAATTAATATGACACGATTTTAATATAACTTGTCGTGGTAGGCAAATCTAAAACTCGTTGAGACGATCGGAAAGATGCTAATTTTAAATCAGGGCGAAGAACTCCGATCCAAAGGCCGTGTGAACTTTTTGCACCGATCTGACTAAACATAATCGATCTCCCAACTTCCGCATTATCTGAAGTTTCGAAATGCGCTAATTAAATAACGCGAAGCTGGAAACGGGGGTTTCGAATCGGTTGGCACTTTTTAATTAAAATGTATGGACGGGCACATCGCAATATTAACGAACAAATTGGTGTATTAGGTCAAAGAATTTTTTTCGTACGAAAGTAGGAGGAAGAAATATTGAAAATTTGATTAGCAAAGAAAATTAATAATGATGAATTCCAAGTTTTAAAAGTATAATAAATTTAATTACTATGGAGTAGCTAATAGGAAAGAATTAAAATCAACATATTTGAAAAATTAATACCATTAATATTAATAATCAAAACTAACGAGAATAGATGAAATAATTTGACCTGAATTACTCACAAGGGTGATTTTTATAACCGACGACCCCTCGATGTTTGGGAGAATTGTCTTTGAGTTGGATTCTAAAAATATCTTAAATAGCAACGAAATTGACACAGATTGGAATAAAAAGCTATATTAATAAAATAGAATGAAAATTAATAACCTTCTATGGATACCATTCTAAAGTTATAATACCTTGTGTGATGTCATTATTCCCTAAATATTCTACACATTAAATTGGTATGTATCATGTAAAATTAAATTAACAATATAATCGAATAATTGCTTCTTTTTTGCGATTATCCATCGTATTAATATTTTTTAAATGCTCCACAGCTTTACAGTCAGCTGCACCCAAAATGTGTTTTTAATATCCACTCAATGCAATTTGTGATGTTCACACGAATTCCTCGCAGCAAAATCGTTCGTGAAATTAAAATTGTTGCCCATATAGAATTATCCGAACAAAAATGGAATGTTTTTGATGTAAAGTATGAATTGTGCGTTTAATAAAATTCGGATATTTGCAAATTACAATTACCAATTGCCAGTTACCTGGCAGGATGATGCAATTGATACGTTAATGCGAGTTTTATATGAATATTGATTCTAATTTTAGTCAAACATGTCAAACAATTAGTTTTCGTCTTAAATCACTTGGAAAATTTATTTCTTCTTGTATTAAATCGTCAGCTGTAAAGCACACGAACTTTGCTTCAATATTTACGACCATATTCGTAAATTGAAATCAATATTTTAACTCAAAATTGATCCTCTTAGCTTATAGTACGGACAAGTTTAAGCTTGGATGTATCTTTTATGCCTGTGTTGCAGTTCATTTGTGATTTTGCTTTAACGTGCTAATTGGATGATTCAAGTTGTATCAAGTTAAATACAAAAGAATTATTGATTTATCAGTTGGTTAATACAACTTGATGAATAAAACATTTTACTTAACAGCAGTAATTGGAAAATTCCTCAAGTGTATAGATGGCTATATTTAGTAAATATTGTTTTACTTTTGAACAAATTATATGGCTCTATACATTTTGTTTGCAATGACAAGTGGTTGAAGAATCTGCAACTATTATAATGCAGATATTTTTGGTATAGTGACGTGTGGTGTTTATTAGGACCAGCAGTTCGTTTACCTCTAGTGTCATGTTCATGTTGCTACAAACTGCTGTTAAATAAATGTATATTTCTATATACGAAACACAAAATATCAAGAACATATAGCGAGGGAAGAGTTCCTAGCATCACAAATGTATTCTTACATGAATCTCTGGGTGATAGACCTGCTAATACACGAATAAAGCGTTTCTGAATGATAAACACACAAATTGCTCGTAATTATTTTCGAGGCATTTGGAAGTATTTACAAAGATTATCTGCGTGTATTTGCAAAATTGGAACCTGTGTTGATAATGTAGTATTATAATGTGTTCAAAGTAAAATTCAACCCAATCCAACCCGACCTATTCCAACTAGAGCTCAATTCTTTCTTCCTGAATCGTTCCCACAGCTGCTAGTACGTAGCTATTGTCCAATGTAAACGTTGGTTGGCTTAAATGTATCCGGTTAAATGAAAATGAATTATTGATGTATGAGTTGTATATAACAGTCTAACGTCACACATATATTTTTGATGAAATATAATTGATTGATTCGCGATAATACATGCTCGCTGATATTCTCGTAGAAAGTCGAATTTGTTTTACTCAGAATTCCGTTGTTTGTTTAATGTAATATTAAATTATGTCATTCATGACTCAACGATACATCCATAATAAAATACTTTGCATCTACGAACACATTACAGTTTGGAGTGGTGAGAAGATCGTTCCGCTCTTATTTTGAACTCCATGGAAAGAAATACAAAACCGTGCGGACCTAAGAGTAGTTTTTGACTACATGTGAATAATTGCTTAATGACGATCTAATTCGTTTGTGTAACGACAAGGCTAGATGTGCAATGTTTGTTCTTTCATACCGGGGAGCTCAAAATAAGAACGAAACCGAATAATAATACGTGTCCATTCTTACATTGTTATAATGATCTTATATATTTTAGCGGCCCACATATTGTTCTTTCAAGATCACCCACTGTAGCATATACGTAACTTTGATGTTAATTTGCGTATACAATTATTTTCATGTATTTGGGTTAATAAATATTTATTATGGTGTAGTGTGTAACAATTAAAAAAAAAACAATAAGAGCACCACATCAACACATTATTTTGAATGTGAATGTGAAGATATTTGCTGAAAGCTTGCTTTAAAAGTTATCCTTGGAAATAAATCTTATATTACAGATTAGTTTTTTTAAAAAACAATTCTAATGTAAATAGGACTCGGCTATAACTTAAACGCTCGAACTCTTTTTATCTCGCACGCAACAACAAACACTACATATATTATGAACAATATGTATATCGACTAAGTTAGTGTTTCTTAAAAAACACAAAGTTTCTTGAATTAAATAATTTCAAATCCAACGTTAAAACCATGAGTATTCTTGCAAATTCCTAAAAACAAACTTAAAATCTAACCTAACCACTTCTCGTCCCCTTAATGATTTTTCAGACGCTGCGTATGTATTATTGTTCGGTCATCGAACTCGTATGAAAGTCATTGGAATTCAGCATTTTTATATTTCATGGAAATTTGCTTGATGTTAAAAAATCTCTGTTTAATTTGACGTATAAGTTAACGGTGCCTATGTTAACAACTACGAGAGAAACTAAAACAAAAGCTCAAAATCTCGCGGTGCTTTTTATGGTCGATATCCCAACCCAATCTAATGCAAATTCAACCCATCGAAAGCTTACAACATTACGAATAATAAGACGACTTGGTATACAACCCAACTGAACCCAACACAACCCAACCAAACTCATCAAGTTTGTACTTAAATTATTCCCATTAATAAAACTACCCCCACGTACTAGGCAAATATACTAAGTGACATAGAAATCCGAACACCAAGAAGGAGTTCGGAGGCAATATGAATGTTCAGCGCTACATCCATGACATTGTAGAGCGCCATCTGATACCCTATCTTGCGACCATGCCAAATCCCATATTCCAGCAAGAAAGCGCCCGTCCTCACGTAGTTCGCGCCAGTCTAGATTTCTTTCAAGCTGCCGACATTACTCTTTTGCCATGGCCGTTCACCTGACCTCTCACCAATTGAGTATGTTTGGGATGTGATGGGTAGCCTGGGATGAGGTGCCTCAAGCGGATATCGACCACCTGATTATATCGTTGCCTAGATGACTCCATGGGTGTACGCGGCTTCGAGGTGGTGAAACACACTATTATTAGAAACTCATTTGTCTTTTGTTTTTTTAATTTGAATTTCTCATCGATTGTTCCTCTATGGTAGCCGACTATGTGGTGTCAAAATTATTAAAAAATTCCAACTCCTTCTTGGTGTTCGGATTTCTATGTCACTTATAATAGTGAAGTCATAATTGACCGTCAAGTAATAACAAAAGGAGTTGAAATGCCCACCACGAAGCGAAGTCGCTGAAATCGCTAACTTTGTTGATCATTCCCTTGAAGTATGCTTAAAACCAAATTCATTGAACCTTTCGTACCATATGAACCAAATCCAAATCCAGTCAAGGTTAAGACCATGAGTATTCTTGCAAATTCCTAAAAACAAACTTAAAATCTAACCTAACCACTTCTCGTCCCCTTAATGATTATTCAGACGCTGCGTATGTATTATTGTTCGGTCATCGAACTCGTATGAAAGTCATTGGAATTCAGCATTTTTATATTTCATGGAAATTTGCTTGATGTTAAAAAATCTCTGTTTAATTTGACGTATAAGTTAACGGTGCCTATGTTAACAACTACGAGAGAAACTAAAACAAAAGCTCAAAAGCTCAAAATCTCGCGGTGCTTTTTATGGTCGACATCCCAACCCAATCTAATGCAAATTCAACCCATCGAAAGCTTACAACATTACGAATAATAAGACGACTTGGTATACAACCCAACTGAACCCAACACAACCCAACCAAACTCATCAAGTTTGTACTTAAATTATTCCCATTAATAAAACTACCCCCACGTACTAGGCAAATATACTAAGTGACATAGAAATCCGAACACCAAGAAGGAGTTCGGAGGCAATATGAATGTTCAGCGCTACATCCATGACATTGTAGAGCGCCATCTGATACCCTATCTTGCGACCATGCCAAATCCCATATTCCAGCAAGAAAGCGCCCGTCCTCACGTAGTTCGCGCCAGTCTAGATTTCTTTCAAGCTGCCGACATTACTCTTTTGCCATGGCCCTCCCGTTCACCTGACCTCTCACCAATTGAGTATGTTTGGGATGTGATGGGTAGCCTGGGATGAGGTGCCTCAAGCGGATATCGACCACCTGATTATATCGTTGCCTAGATGACTCCATGAGTGTACGCGGCTTCGAGGTGGTGAAACACACTATTATTAGAAACTCGTTTGTCTTTTGTTTTTTTAATTTGAATTTCTCATCGATTGTTCCTCTATGGTAGCCGACTATGTGGTGTCAAAATTATTAAAAAATTCCAACCCCTTCTTGGTATTCGGATTTCTATGTCACTTAACAGTATAATTAATTTACCTATAACGTTAAACAATAATGAAGTCATAATCAAGTAATAACACAAGAAGTGAAAATGCCAACCACGAGCATTCCGTTGATGTATGCTTAAAACCAATTTCATTGAACCTTTCGTACCACATGAACCAATCTAAGCTTTGGATGATGTAATGATACCCTTGTGATGGTCTTTTTTAGTGGTCGATTACATAGTTATCATAAGTATTATTATTATTACGTAAGGGATGTGTAATTACACCTACATTTATCTTGACTCTTATGACATAATTAAGTCTTACAATAGTATATCCAACCTTTTGATTTATATCTCATCTTAACACTTTAATAGTTTCATGTTATTGTAGACAATGTTGTGTGTTGGCTGGCATTCCACCTCGGATCGAATTTACAATATTTGGTAAATCTTATTTAAAGTACGTTATTTTAAATTGTATATTCGATGTAAGCAACAATGATTACGTCGCAATCCAAGAAAAATACACAAATACAATACACAAAGGTACAAAAAATAACAAAAGAAAAATAAATCATTTGTTTAAGTACGAAATAAATTGGTAACGGGGATTACTATGTATTAACTGCCAGGAGCAGAAATCCAATTTTGCCCTCAGAACTGCGGCAAATACTCGTAAATAAATCATAAGACATAATTTTCTTATGTCTAACAAAGTGAAACTTTCTTACCCAAACGTTAATTTAATGCGATCTATTAATTACAAAAAACGAAGAATTACGAAGTTCTCAATCAAAAAAAAAACCATTAACGTTGCGTAATTACTCAAAAGTCCGAGATACACTCCAGGCCCTCAAGACGATCGAATCCACGTCATTATGAAAAATACATCTTGCACACAATTAATAATTTAAACTCGTTCCACATAATTTGCCCGATTTACGGGCTTAATTAATTACAGCAGAGCAATATTCTTCAAAGTGCTTTCGCAAAAAATATCGGCCGCGGGATTCGTTTAAAAAAAAAACCTGTCCCTTTGATGCCGTAATAGAACGTTCGCCGTGATGAATATCGTATTAAGTTGTTTCCGTTCTTAAAATCGCATTTCTTACGGAAAATTAACGTCTGAAAAGTTTTAAGTAAGGAGAAGAAGGAATTGCTAATTAATGAAAGGTGGCCGGTGCTTTTCACCTTCCCTTCTTTATGGCGCCATTAAATTAAAAGCAAAGTTAGTTAGATATTTTTGTTTCGAGCGCGGCTTTTATATACTTAGGGAAATATCTCAATTTCGTAAATGCAGTTTGTTTTACGGTGGTGCAATAGGAGAGGGAATAATATATTTTTTATTAACTGTATCTCTGTTGTAACTTACTAAAATCGATGGAATAGAATTCCTCAATAATTTCGAATATACTGTTTCATATACTTCGTATAATTCGATTAGAAAATATTCCTTGTGTCGTATTCCACTTGCGTTTTATTGGAAACAATATCGAGAATGTCGCATTATGGAAATTGTGACGTTCTAATACAAAGAGGGGCGTATTTTATGTGCAAACAAAGAATATCTCACGTCATTGTTCGAAAAATGTATATTCGACGAAAATGGGTGCCGAGTGACATTTTAGTTCACTTGTTCTCCACGCGACATTTCCAAGCTCGAATTACATTGTTCAAGTTTTTTCCCTGTACAATAAAATTCCTTCTCATTCGACAGACAATCAAAAACTTAATTTATTTCTTTCTGTTTTCAGGGCAATGAAATAGGGCGAAGCCCCAGCGAAGGTAAGTTAACTAATTCCACGATAATCGTAAATATTATTGGACCGCTGTTTCGCGACGGCCGATTGATGGGTGCAATAAAATTTCGGCGACTGGGATATCTGCTTTAAGTCTGGAAGTGACATCCGTATTTACTTCCATTCGGGACGATCAGATATAAGAAATATGATGTTATTAATGTAATGAACTGGCGCGGAGCTTTGATTCATTGCGGCCTTTAATCATCGGGAAAATCTGGCTTTGGCTCCGGGGAAAACTTGGTGTTTAACCGCGAAACGTATCTGGTAACGTGCGAAATATTCATTCCGCAAATGGATTTGCAACACAATAAGAATGCAATGCTCTTATCGTTCACCCTACATCGCATCGCGGCGTGTTTCCTACTCGCGTAAGTACGTTTGCTCTAAGGTGTATTCTGGATATGATTCAGGACGTATCACTCATATTTCAAACTTTTTTATTGCGGTTTTATTAAAAACGATATGATATTATATTCGTAACACGAACACAAACGTATACGAACGTCTACGTATATAATAAATACTTGTAATCAAATATAGAATTTAAGATAAATCGTCATTTAGTGCTTTGGCTCATTTTTTTAGGAAGGTGTGATGATTAATGACTATTTTTGTGGTTAAATACAGTGCGCTCATTAATCACATATGACAGCCTCCGATAAAAACTACAAGAAAATTGATTGCCCAAGCATCTACAATTTCTCCCAGAAACATAATTTCATCCAATGGAATTGAAAATGACATTTTAAAATTTTTATTGACGAAATGAATTTTTATTCGCGATGAAATATTAACTAAGAATTATGATGATATGATAATCAATGTGTTACTCAGGAAGGGTAATCGATATAATATTTTATCGATGTTAATTTTTAGAATATTATTAAATTAAAAATATTATCATAATTGTGATTGGTTAAAATATGCGAAATAAATATGACGAAATTTTTTACATTTTTCGGTTTGTTGTCAAACAGAATTTAATTTTTAAAGTTTTCAATCTTTTTTAAAATTGTATAAAATGAGAAAAATACGAAAATACCAGCATTGTCTAAACTCTTAGAAACATTGTTAATAAAACAATAAATATAGAAAATTCAATTTTGTCAAATTTTTTATTAGTAAAAAATGCAATCAATTTCAAAATTATAAAAAATAACAAATCCATACAAAAATGCAATAAAAGTCAAAATTATTTAAAATTTCAAAATCGGTCGAAACATTTAATGATTCTAAAAAGTGTCAACAATTTACAATTTGAGTCTGTGTGAGTGTACTAACGCTCATGTTGCTATGTGATCACAGAGGTCTGCTTTGACCGGCTTCTAAACTAAGTAACTACTCAATAAATAATTTCGTCCTTCATGACTCATCACATTACCAACGATACATCCGCTGCATTGCATGTAGTCACTAGTTGCGAAAAGAAAATTTAAAAAAATATCAAAAATATGGTAAGAAGAAATAGCAAACATTTTATAAATTTGCAAACTTATAAAATTGTCAAAATTATAAAAAATGTTTAAAATAACAATTTAAAAAATCGGTATAATTACGAAGACTATGTATAAACATTTATTTTATTTTATGAAATGAGAGAAACATTTAGAAAATACCAGAAATATCTGCAATCTAATATTCAATGTCAAACTAACTATAGATGAAAAAATATTCAAAAAATATTATGAATTTTAATGTTTGAATATTTGATGAGTATGAAATTCAAAATAATCAAAATTGCAAGTAATGTCAAAATTAAAGTTCCCAAATTTGTAAAGATTTAAAAAAGTTATCAACACATTCATAAAAAAAATCTATAATGCTGAAAAAGCACTATTAGTGCTTAATGAACTTAGTTTTCGAAAATAAAATAAATGTAAATATTTGCAAAAATTTGAAAAACTGGCAACATTTTTGCACTGAAGTTGCAAAAGCTTCCGATATGTAGAAAATAATTAAAAATATAAAAATTAAAAAAAAATGTTTATAATGTCCAATTTCTAAAATGCAATAAAACTGATAAGAAAATGTTCCAAAATTTTTATAAATTAATGAAAATATATAAACAAACGAGTCCAAAATTCGAAATTGCATTGTTAAAAATTGACAAATTGTTATAATAAAAATAATAATAAATCAGGGCCTAGTTGGTCCATGGCTTGGTTGCATGTCTTCCTCCATTCTTCTTTGCTCCTTGTTAACCGCTTCCAGTTTGTTATTCCCAATTCATGCAGATCCTTTTCTACTGCTTCAATCTATTTTGTCCGTGGCCTACCTCTCCTTCCTGTAATACCCCCCATCAAGACCTGTTTCGTTGGTCTATTCTCGGCCGTTCTTGCTACGTGTCCAACCCATCGCATTCTATGTGCCCTCACTCTGCTCGTCACACTTGGGAGTCCATACAATTGTCGTAACTGTTCATTTGTTCTTCTCGTCCATTGCTCCGCCACTTTCTTCCCTCCATATATCCCTTTTAATACTTTTCTTTCCCATATTTCCAATGCTTTTTTCTCTTTGATTTAGCTTCCATAATTCACCTCCATATGTAACTACTGGTCGTATCACAGCTTGATAGATTATTATTTTTACATTTCTTGAAACATTCTTAGACCCAAACAATTTTCTCAATGATCCCCGACATTTGTTTCCCTTTGCTAATCTTTCTTCTATTTCGGTTGTTTCTCCACTTTTACTGGTTATTGTTACTCCCAGATAGTTGAATTTTCCCACTCTATCAATTTTATACTGCCGTCCGTCCTCCGTTACAAACTCCAAATTTCCTTGTTGATTCCCATTTGGCCCGCCTTCCATTACCATATATTTCGTTTTCTTTTCATTTATTTTTAATCCTTTACTTCTGGCCTGTTTTTCTAACCTCTTCATTGCTTCTACTAAATTATCCTAGTGTCAAAATCACTAAATCATCCGCATACGCCTGTATTTGCACCCTTTGATTATATATCGTCCCTTTAGTTTTTATCCTTGCCGCTCTAACTGCTGTTTCCAACACTACATTAAATAGGGTGGTTGATAACGGGTCCCCTTGTCTCAGTCCTTTCCTAACCTGAAACTTCTCAGATACATGACCATTCACCCGTACCTTGTATTCTGTTTCATTTAATGACATCTGTACTAAACGTATAAGTTTGGTTGTTATTCAAACTTCTCTCATTGCGCTGTATAGCATTTTACTTTTTACTGTATCGTAAGCCTGCTTGAAATCTATAAATACTATGTGCAGAGGCAGATTTTGATCTATACTGTTGTCCATAATCTGTTTAAATATAAAAACTTGGTCTATCTCTGATAGATTTTTCTTAAAACCACATTGATATTCTCCTATCTCCAACTCTACCATTTCATTTATTCTTTTCTTTACCGCGACTGTAACTATTTTATAGACCACGTCCAAAAGCGCTATTCCCCTATAATTTTCGCAGTTGCTTTGATCTCCTTTTTTATGCATTGGGCAAATTAGAGCTTCTTTCCATGCACTTGACATTTTTTCTGTCTCCCATACTTCCTTTATAATTTTGTAACTTGCAACTTGCAACTTCTGCACTACTACTTTTAACATATCCGCAGATATTCCGTATTCCCCTGGCGCCTTGTTTTTCTTAAACTCTTTAAGTATATTTTTTATTTCTTCCCTAGTTGGTGGTTCACACTCTCCTCCTACCTCATCTTGTTGCTCATTTTCTCGTTCCTGGCTATCATCTTCATCTTCATATACCTCTTTGAAGTACTCCGCCTACCTATTTACACTCTCTTATTCCTCCTACTAATTGTCCATTCTTGTTCCGACAGAATATAGTTTTATTTTCATATGTGTTTTTATAATTTTTCACTTCTTTATAAAGCTCTCTTGTCTGCTTCGGCATATACCTCGTTTCTCGGTTTTCCTCTTGTTTCTTCCCGTTTTTTCTTCCTGGACAGGCTCTGTACCTCCATTCTGCATTCTTTATATTTTTTCCTGTTATCGAGGGAGTTCGCTCTGATCATTTCCATTCTTGCTTCTTCCCTCTTTACTACACTTTCTTTACATTCTTCATCAAACCATGGTTTTTTTATTCGGTGTTGTCCGCCTTTCAATACTTGTGCCCCTTCTTCCATTATTCTCTCAAATTCAGCATGTGATCACTATCAGCGTCCGCACCTCTGTAACTTCTTGCGTCTGTTATACACTTTAGATGCTTCTATTACAATATGGTCAATTTGATTTATCGTGTTCCCATTTGGTGCTATCCATGTACCATTGTGTATTTCTCGATGCTGAAAGTACGTCGTTGCTATTCTTAACTCCCTCCCCATTGCGAACTCTACTAATTCCTTCCAATAGTTGGTTAGTATACTTTTTCTCTCTCTATTTTGGCATTGAAATCACCCATAATTATTTTCACGTCGTACGTTGGGATATCCTTGTATCTCTCTCCTAGTTATTCTAATTATTATAATAACCGTAAGTTGTAACATAAAATTAAAATAATATTAAAATTGACAACATATTACATAAATTTTATTTCTATTTTTCACAATTGGTGGAATGAAAATAACGTCAATTGAAAATGTTTGTGTTTTTGGCAATGTTTCATGCTGCCTTTTGAAAATGTCACAATTATTTGTTCCGGTTGGGTTGGGTTGTGTTGGGTTGAGTCAGGTTGGGTTGGGTTGAGAATAACCGGAAATTTGATGTTTACAAGTAGAGGTCACTATTATTCCCAATGACCCCAATTCCCAACTGACGAATTTATTCTAAAGAAACAATATGAACTGAATTTAAATATTTATTGAATACGATATAATAATTCTCAAACTTTTTCTCGAGAATAATAATGGCATATTTGAATACAATAATGCATTTGCTAATTGCAGTTATACACATAACCAATGGTGCACAATTAGGTAAACATCTTTAAAATCCATCATTGGATTGGAATATTTGTCTCTTTATTTAGTGTAAGTTAATTATACTTATCGTGACATTTGTTGGTTCGTACATAACATCACACATCCATGTATATTTTGTTTATGGTAATAAAACCAATAAAATTTGTGGATAATTAACCTCACTGTTTTAATTTGCATAATATTTTTTTATTTTAACGTAAATGTGTGCTTCTCTGCAATCATAATTCAATAATTTTGCCGTCCTCCATTAGACAACTTCCTTTTTCCTATCCTGATATCACTTATCATAGGCTTCTTTCCAGTCCTCCTCTGGTGCATATAACCACCTATTAGCAACTACTCCTCCCTCGCAGCTTGCCCTTCGCATAGCTTACTTTTGTTCCCCACAGAACTCCCCAGGTGAACTATTCCCGTTATTCTTCTCCACCCCTCTGCCTTCTCTGCCCCTTCCCCTAATTACATCCCAGCAAATTCATGATACAGTCTCCATTCTATTATGTCAATGACTTCTTTTGCCCTTACGCTCATATTCCCTTCCAAAGTTCGCAATCTTCGCCAAATCATTTTCCCCCCTTTTATCGGTCCCGTTTTCGAAGTCACCGTGGAACATAATTAAAAGAAAATGTAACTGTTTTTTCCGAATGTATGTGTTATCAATGTAAATAAATATCAATCAATAAATATCCGATACCAGTTCGCTTTTCGACGTCAAAAATCCAACAAAGAACCCAATTTTTTTGAATGTAAATTTCAACTTACAAGGATAGTCAAATGGGACCGTGCTGGAAATAATTCTCTATCTGTATAACCTTACAGCTTTTCCATAAAAAAATATGTTATACAACAACGTAGTAAATTGGCAGGTAACCTATGGACCATGTTGCATAATTCAAATATTCATAGCTTTGATTTTGTAAGCAACTAATGTCATCACGAAAATCATCAAAGTTCGAAACGAGCTTTTATTATAAATAATTGACGGTCAATCAAGTTAACTATTTATAGCAATGACAGAACGAGTTTACCCTACCAGAGAAACACAGCAACCGAATTCAAATATTTTTAATGATTTTGCCATTTCCATTAATCTTAATGATAAATTGGACATATAATTAACGAACCTGTCCACGACTGCTGACTTTTAAGTAGATACGTGATTTTTTTTTATTTTCGAATATTTATTTTACACCTTTTGATAGTAAAAGCTTATTTTCAACTTAACGACTGGACGAAAGTATTAATTAAGAATAATGCAGATGAATCAAAACGAACAAATGAGGTAAAATTGTATCGATTTTTTATAATTAAATGCCCGATATCAAAACTTTCGAAAATAAGAGTCAGAGTTCGGCATATATTTAATCAACTTATCCACAAATTCCAGCACATGTTGTGAGTTTAGAAGTAGAGTTGAACAAGACTCGAATATGTCTTTTACGCCTTTTTATTTTAAGGAGCTTTGATTCTCTATAACCAACAAATAATTCTTCAGAGTCCAAAACGGATTCCAAATATTCCCAAGGACGATAGATTATGTCATTATATGAATTTGTTATGACTATTTGGTTTTATGTTTAATTTTTGTTTATGGTTGGACACAAAGATTCTACAGGAAAGTATTAAGTAAGAATAATGAAGGTAATTCAAATAAACAATGTAGTATCAGAATGGATAAATGAGATAAAAT
This sequence comes from Geotrupes spiniger, assembly GCA_959613385.1. Classification (NCBI taxonomy): domain Eukaryota; kingdom Metazoa; phylum Arthropoda; class Insecta; order Coleoptera; family Geotrupidae; genus Geotrupes; species Geotrupes spiniger. Next base: position 15,492,029 of record OY390737.1, read on the forward strand.
AATCTATGTTTTGTATAATTAAAAAATCTTAATCTCGATTTTGAAATGTTCCTAAATATGAATGATAATTGTTCTTATAATTAATGCAATTCTCCACAAATTTCAACAATTATATGTTTGACAGTAGATAAGTGAAGAAAATTGTATTTTGCTCCAGAATATTTCTTTTACGCATTATTATTATTTTGACGATTTTTCTCCTGAGTCCAGAAACTAATTCAAAAAAAAAACAATATGTAGGGGTTTATTATTCTCGACGAACTGGTACGTTTGCTCAATGAGGAAACGGGCAACTGACTGAATTCGTGTATTTTCGATAGCACATATAAATTCTTTGTAGTTTTGTATTGTATCGAATTTTTTACCTTAAAACATTCACACAATTAAAAAAATTAACATAATGCCGTAGTAATGAATTTCAATTAATCTTGTCTCAGTTTTCCTCCTGCTTATCAATTAATTCAAATCGCTTCGTATTCTGTATATATTAGTATTGAAACTGTGTTCAAAACTTTCCCACATTTTAAATTTTCACCATGAGTCGTTTAATTGCCCATTTTTAATAAAAATGTTTATTTAGATCTTCAAATTACAGTACATTTTCGATCTTAATTGTTTTTCAACCAGTGTTTGTCAAATAATCTTCGTCTGTAGGTGTTTTTGCACTACATATATACATAATATTTGTACTTTATTCCATACTTGTTACACGTTGTGCAATATTGTAACCCACGTAATATAATGTTATGTAATGCATTCTGTTATAAGATATGAAATTATCGCTTCATTGTACACAATAACATTGTACACTTTGTTTCGAGTAACATAGATTAAATTCATGATTAATTCAACTCACTGTTTTAATTTGCACAATAAATTGTTTTTTTAAAGTCAACTTCTCCAGCATCATTAATTTGACACGCAATTTAAGGGGTGGATGGGTAGATGAAAAAGTTTGCAACCTTGCACTAGTGTAACGTCTGAATTAAACAATTACACATTCATACGATAACATTTTCATGGAATCAAAACAGCAATAACTCGGTTAATTGTTATGTTACATAAATTATGTCATTAATATTTATTAATATTTCGACGAGTAATTTTAAATAAGATTCCAATGTTGCTATACCCCAACATACCACGTTGTATCCGGTTTTATTTATTTTTTTTTATAATTAACTGAAAGCTCAGCTCAACATTGAAAAAAACCGATGGCGTGAACTTGTAACCAACTCCCTAATGTAATATCTCGCGTCCTTCCAACGTAAAAGGAGATAAGTTGAATCAGATAATTTATGTATTGTATCACGAACGTCGATTCCGTGCCATCGGCGAAGAAACACCGCCAGCGGAACGAGCTCGATCCCGCTGACGGCAATATCCATCGCTGCTATCTCTTGGCAGTCTAAGACCTTATATCCGATTCAATCTATAGCGGGATCTGGGTGCGTGGCAAGAAAATTGCTGCCGTGGTCGATAGAATCTGCACTCACTTCTCGGGGGATGCTTAACGCCCGTCCGTGAAAAAGGAAGGCGAAGAGGGTCTGCAATAAATACTGTAGTGAATTCCTGCGGTACAAACATAATGAAAATGCAATCTGCGGACCCGAGACGAAGACGCGCTCGTCCAAATTGGTTTTCTAAATTATCACGAAAATTTCAACTGCAAATTTCTTTTGTATGTGTCAGTTATTCGTTTGGGTTGCTGTATATTAATTTGGATTTTTTTTTAGTATACATTTTTTAAATACAATAATGTTAATGATCATATCGTTGCTCATAATAATTTGTACTCGAAGCTTTTTCATCATAAATTCTTTGTAGTTTTGAAACAACTAATAAACACGAGCACAAAACAAAGTTTCGAAAATGTCGAGTCACTCCAGTAAACATACCAAATGAAGTTTTCTATTTTAATTTACTGTTCGCTTGTAAATTCGGTCGTAATTTTTATTGCAAATGAAACGCAATTTTATCGCATTTAAAACATATAAAGCGGAAAACAAAACAATCGCAATGGCGCACTAAAAATCTTTTATTGTTGAATGAATATAAGCCATTATCTAAATGGCCCGAATAACTGTAATGGTACAGATAATTTCGTTAATAAAATATACGACGCTCGGAACAAAAGCATGTGCTGTGTACCGCCGGATTTGGGCACCGGTCCGCAACGCACGGCATAAATTTCCCACTGCGAATTTTACGTCAACGTTCGTCTGCGGGACTTGTTAATCTAAATTTTAATGGCGAGCCGGCAGCACTGCGGTTATTGTTAATATGACAGCTGCGTCGATTTAATTACTTTAATTTATCGAAAATTTGCGAACGGCGATCGCAATTGGTTTGATTATTTCGACGGACAATAAGCACTAATGTGCGTGGTTATAACTCGACGATATTTATTACAATTTTCACACGAATCGTACAAAAATAAAAATTGATTAGATTAGAAGTCACACCACAAATAAATGCAAATCATTATATCTGGATGTTTTGCTGTGGAGCGACCCTTAGCAAAACCCAAACCAACCCAACCCCTGTGTGTTTTAAACTCATGTTCAACAATCGATTAAATTTGTCAGATTCATTGATCCATTGTTTACGATTCCTACCACAGAAAACATTATTTAGAAATATTTAGTGTACAATGTGCTCGAAGGAAGTCCGGTAAATCGATACTGAATGTTTCTGGTCACATAAAGAAATGTTCATCCTTGCTCGCTGATGGTGATAAGCAACAGTCTAAGGAAACGAAAATGATGTGGCGCTATTTGTAAAATGAATAAAATTGCCCATTGTGTTTGCTTTTAATTAATTCAGTTGTTTATAATTGCAAATATGTGTTAATTTTACGCTGTGAAAAAGCAATTATTTAAAAAAATGGTTTTAAAATTGTATGAGCCAATTTATCTACGCCGCAGTCAATTAACACAAAACATATCAAATCACGTAATCCAGGATTTTTCATTTCACGATTAGTTTGTAAATTCATATCATTTACCGGCGCCGAGTCATAAAATAGCCCCAGCTATATTTTCAAATAAATTGTAAATTGTGATAATTTGATAGGAAATGTGCAAACGAATATTTTCCAAGCCGATGCATAAAACACATTGCGATTTATATATTTTTTATTGTGAGTCAGTTACGTCGTTAAAGTAGTACATTTAACTGCGCAGTAGTAATATCATCTATAATTTTTTTGGTGGAATAAATTTCATTTAATTTTTATTTTGAGTCTGGGTTCGGTTGTAAAATTTATTTGTTTTCAAGTCGGTTTCAAGTTTATGTTCACTACGAAAAAATTTTATTGTTTCATCAACTTTTTCTTTTTTTTGTTCTCTTTTTATACGTTTCGTTGAATTAATTTCGCTTATTTTTACATTTTGGTCCAATTGTAAATTAATTACATGTTCCTCATCATACCTCTTGTTTGGTTGTAAATGTTTGCTCCCATTTTTATTGATTTATTGATTTATTATCTATCTAGTCTGTTGAATTATAATAATATTTTCTCTCCTTTTCATTTTTAATCAACTCTACCTTTGTTGTCTCCTTCAATTTGGTTTTATTCTCCCTTACGGCAATGCACCCATTGGGTTAGCTCAATCTTTTCGTTTGTCTTCTTCATTTGCTTCGTTTTTTAATGACGTTATACGTTTTCCGAATTTTCTTTGACTTTTTTTTGTTTCCTCTACTTCTTTTGTTGTTATCATTTTCTCCTTCATCGTTGCTTCTTCTTTCACTATTGACTTTGCTTGTTTTAATCCGTTTCATTCTTTTAATTTATCTTCATTCATTTCATTCAGTATTTTTGAGAAATGTCTGAAACGAAGGAATATAAATCAAATACAATAAAATTTGAAATAAATTAGATCTAAAACACGATCGTAGAACTACGAAAATTGAAATAGAGACTCATGGAAAATTGTATGCAATACAATTCTAACGAGGAAGCAAACAAAACAAGAGTGAATCAATAAAAATGAAATATAAATTCAAAGCTTCTAATCAGAAATGAAGTTGGGAAGTAACATCGAAATAAAAGCGAAATTAATTAAAAAATGAGTAGAAGGGGAAAAATATTCTAAATATTCTAAATGCATTGGTGAAATATGAATTGGTGGAAAAAAAATTAAATAATCACAAACATGACCCCAAAGAAAAACTAACGAAGCAAAAATAATTAACTGAGGCAAGAAATGCAAAAGAACTTGACTAAAAGTTTAAATCCACGACCAGCATCAAACACAACTAATTAATTATCACCTAAAATAAAACAGGAATTAACACAAAAACCGATTGTGAAATGATGCAGATTTGCAGGAAGCAAAATTGAGCAAAGCACTAATAGGAAATAATAGAAAAAGAACTTTCACCTGAACAAATAAACAACGAAAACAATAATAATAACTCTTGAAGATTTGCTATAAAATGCCAATTAAATGGATAATCGAAAAATTGAAGTACTTTGCTGATTGGTTCCTATGTATTTAAATGTTTACTTTCTTATACTTGTATACTTCTTATGCACAACTTTCATTTGAAAAGTTTTTTCGAAAAATGTAGTATAAGTAAGTATAAGAAAGTTCAGTGCGGACCACTTCAGATTTTTAATTAATGTATTTGATTCATTAGATTGTTCTAGTTCATTACTTTCTATTATACAATTCTTTCGTTTTCTTGCCCAAATTGTTATATAGTAATGACCAATAAAAAAACTAGTTCGTAACTGTAGCAATAAAACAACAAAAGAAATTATAAAACATAAAACGAAAAAGTAACGAAGACAAGAATTATATTACCAACTGAAAAAAATGTGTCCATTACCAAGACCTGGTAATGGAAGAAAGTGAAATCAAGACACAAAATAAAACAACCTAAAGAAAATAAATAAAGAATCACAACTGAATAATAATTTCCAAAACCTAAAAATTGGAACGAAACGTAATTAGGAAATAACGAACGAAATTACTAGAGAAAACAAACTAAAATTAAAAAAAATAAACTAAGAACAAGAAAAACGTAAATATGATACATAAAAATACTATATGGATCAGGATATTTATTAGATCAGTCATTGATGTTTTGAACTTTATAACGTTTTACGAGTTTTGATTTATGATTTTAGTGCTATTTTCTCCCATTTTCCCATTGCGTTGCAGCTTTTGACAATCAGTGCTTAAAGATAAACATGAAATATTTGAAAATGTCCAATTCGTTCCGTATGAAATAAAACCATGTGAATTTGTACGCGAATAATTTCCATACAAATTTTAACAATTTTTCGGATTTTTTTGGCCAATAAATCACAAACTTTAACGATTTGTTTGACTTTTAATTCATTAATTAATTTTATGGGTATTTTTTGTTTAATATATTTTTTCTATTTTTTAATTTAACTGTTTAATGAAATATTTTTTTCAAAATTTGCCTATGCCATTTAACTACAAATTTTACGAATTAAAAATTCTAAAAATGTTGGTGTCCAAGAATTTCGTTCAACTTAAAATCATAAGTTTTAGTAATTTTTAGCTTTTTCTAATTCGATTTCTCCATAGAATCATCAGTTTTCGAATTATTACTAAAATTCATGAACACGATAATTTAGGTCTAATTTGTTTTCCACGAAATCTACTTTTATGTCTACGTTTTTTTCTGAATATTTCTTTTAAACTTTAAATGTAACGGTATAATTAAATTAAATTTTTAAAATTTACCATTTAAATTATAATTTTTTAAATTTTGTAGCAAAAAATTACCTAAAAAATACTAAAGTGATTTCGACGAAAACGATTAATTGCAAACCAGTACAATTTGTTTCCTGCGCTGACTGACCCATACATTATTTTAATAATTTAATCTAATTTGCATTGTGGCTTCCTTGTTCGACTCAATTTTTCATCCCATTCAAATAGCAACTGTGATCAAGGAACCTGAAATATTGTAAATACTCAATTAACCATACGTGTAAGTTGAAACGCGTGTATAGTTTTGACTGGAGATAAGTGATGTGAACCGCAGAACAAATATAAAACCAGGTGGTCAAAGTTATAAGATGTGTTGAATTTCATGCAGATTTTTTAGTAAACATTGCCATGAATCCATCAAAATAGTTCGTTTATCGACGACAAATGACTCTAAAGGTAAATCGGGATCAATTTTGTCCATTTTTCCTCGCATGTCGATATAAATGTATTACAGGAAGCTTTTGACATATTTTCCAAGTCAAAATAACAAATATAACCTGCCTTCATATAATTTAACGTTAAAGATGCATATTAAAATGCTTGTAAAGAATCATTTTGATTTGAGTTGAAAATTGTAATGTTTAAGAGTTAGTTTAATAAATTATGAAAACGTAAGTAATTAATTGGTTAAAACAGATTTGGGTATAAATCTAATTGTGGAGCACAGCTGAATCGGTTCGACCCCCCCCCCCCCCCATTAAAATTTTAAGTATTTCGAAAATGAATTTGAAAACTGTCAGTTTTTATTTTTTAATTTTAGTCAAAGACTTTTGTAAATTCGCAAAGTGGCATCTGTCAGATAATATTAAATCAAAAAGCCCGCGCCTTATTTGACTATTCATTATGTGCATAGACTATACCATTTTTAAATCTCATGCAGCGTTCTCCCCTTAAAATGTTAAACTGTGAGACTAATCAGCGAAAAAATTTTAGGAATTAAAAATTTTAAAAATGTTGGTGTCCAAGAATTTCGTTCAACTTCAAATCATGAGTTTTAGTAATTTTCAGGTTTTTCTAATTCGATTTCTCCATAGAATCATCACTTTTTGAATTATTACTAAAATTCAAGAACACGATAGTTTAGGTTTAAGTTTTTTCCCACGAAATCTACTTTTATGTCTACGTTTTTTTTTTTTTTTTATATTTTTTTAAACTTTAAATGTAACGGTATAATTAAATTAAATTTTCAAAATTTACCATTTAAATTATAAATTTTTAATTTTTGTAGCAAAAAAATTACCTAAAAAATACTAGTGATTTCGACGCAAACGATTAATTGCAAACCAGTACAATTTGTTTCCTGCGCTGACTGACGCATACATTATTTTAATAATTTAATCTAATTTGCATTGTGGTTTCCTTGTTCGACTCAATTTTTCATCCCATTCAAATAGCAACTGTGATCAAGGAACCTGAAATATTGTAAATACTCAATTAACCATACGTGTAAGTTGAAACGCGTGTATAGTTTTGACTGGAGATAAGTGATGTGAACCGCAGAACAAATATAAAACCAGGTGGTCAAAGTTATAAGATGTGTTGAATTTCATGCAGATTTTTTAGTAAACATTGCCATGAATCCATCAAAATAGTTCGTTTATCGACGACAAATGACTCTAAAGGTAAATCGGGATCAATTTTGTCCATTTTTCCTCGCATGTCGATATAAATGTATTACAGGAAGCTTTTGACATATTTTCCAAGTCAAAATAACAAATATAACCTGCCTTCATATAATTTAACGTTAAAGATGCATATTAAAATGCTTGTAAAGAATCATTTTGATTTGAGTTGAAAATTGTAATGTTTAAGAGTTAGTTTAATAAATTATGAAAACGTAAGTAATTAATTGGTTAAAAAGATTTGGGTATAAATCTAATTGTGGAGCACAGCTGAATCGGTTCGACCCCCCCCCCCCCCCATTAAAATTTTAAGTATTTCGAAAATGAATTTGAAAACTGTCAGTTTTTATTTTTAATTTTAGTCAAAGACTTTTGTAAATTCGCAAAGTGGCATCTGTCAGATAATATTAAATCAAAAAGCCCGCGCCTTATTTGACTATTCATTATGTGCATAGACTATACCATTTTTAAATCTCATGCAGCGTTCTCCCCTTAAAATGTTAAACTGTGAGACTAATCAGCGAAAAAATTTTAGGAATTAAAAATTTTAAAAATGTTGGTGTCCAAGAATTTCGTTCAACTTCAAATCATGAGTTTTAGTAATTTTCAGCTTTTTCTAATTCGATTTCTCCATAGAATCATCATTTTTTGAATTATTACTAAAATTCATGAACACGATAGTTTAGGTTTAAGTTTTTTCCCACGAAATCTACTTTTATGTCTACGTTTTTTTTTTTTTAATATTTTTTTAAACTTTAAATGTAACGGTATAATTAAATTAAATTTTCAAAATTTACCATTTAAATTATAAATTTTTAATTTTTGTAGCAAAAAAATTACCTAAAAAATACTAAAGTGATTTCGACGAAAACGATTAATTGCAAACCAGTACAATTTGTTTCCTGCGCTGACTGACGCATACATTATTTTAATAATTTAATCTAATTTGCATTGTGGTTTCCTTGTTCGACTCAATTTTTCATCCCATTCAAATAGCAACTGTGATCAAGGAACCTGAAATATTGTAAATACTCAATTAACCATACGTGTAAGTTGAAACGCGTGTATAGTTTTGACTGGAGATAAGTGATGTGAACCGCAGAACAAATATAAAACCAGGTGGTCAAAGTTATAAGATGTGTTGAATTTCATGCAGATTTTTTAGTAAACATTGCCATGAATCCATCAAAATAGTTCGTTTATCGACGACAAATGACTCTAAAGGTAAATCGGGATCAATTTTGTCCATTTTTCCTCGCCTGTCGATATAAATGTATTACAGGAAGCTTTTGACATATTTTCCAAGTCAAAATAACAAATATAACCTGCCTTCATATAATTTAACGTTAAAGATGCATATTAAAATGCTTGTAAAGAATCATTTTGATTTGAGTTGAAAATTGTAATGTTTAAGAGTTAGTTTAATAAATTATGAAAACGTAAGTAATTAATTGGTTAAAAAGATTTGGGTATAAATCTAATTGTGGAGCACAGCTGAATCGGTTCGACCCCCCCCCCCCCCCCCCAATTAAAATTTTAAGTATTTCGGAAATGAATTTGAAAACTGTCAGTTTTCATTTTTTAATTTTAGTCAAAGACTTTTGTAAATTCGCAAAGTGGCATCTGTCAGATAATATTAAATCAAAAAGCCCGCACCTTATTTGACTATTCATTATGTGCATAGACTATACCATGTTTAAATCTCATGCAGCGTTCTCCCCTTAAAATGTTAAACTGTGAGACTAATCAGCGAAAAAAATAAAGTTAACCTCAAAAATTATTCTCGACCCCAAAGCATTTAATCTCGAATCCAAAATTGTTGCTTTCTATCCCAAAATCTATACCACCAAATTACTTATTATATTATTTATACTCGTACAAGTCAACGTTTGAATATAAATTACAGCTCTACAATGCTTATACAATATACACCAAAAATATTTATATCAACGAATTTCCTTGTGATTTCCTCGACATTTTCGTTATAATACACATTTGATCTATCTGATACCAATTTTTATAGTATTTTATAATTAATTTATATAAAACCTTAACTTTAAAACTATTTAAATTTACATTTTTGTTTTAACTTACGATTTCAAATTCTTATATTAAATCGCCACATAGTTGATATCAAACTACTCGTTATCATATTCCCTAAATTATTCCGATTTATGCCTGCGCATGGAGTAATTTCAAGCGAATATTTATTCCTCGTTGGCATTTCTCATATCATCAAGGTCCTGCTTTATTTTGCCCTAGTAACCTATATTTTATTTAAAACTCACATGCATTTCGCCCCCTAAATAATTTGCATATTTACAATGTCGTAAGTTAATCTAGTTCTGTGCTTTTTTACAAATTGAGTTAAGTATTTGCATATAAATTGTGAATTAGGTCATTTTTATTGGCGTATAAAATGAGTTTGTGGAATTCTCGTAAAATTTCTTCATACTAGCCATGTCTGAAGAAAAAATACTAATAATTATTATAATTACCACAATATCTGTGTCAAGGTAGTAGCGAGGGATAGTCGTAGTCGTAGTATAATTGCATTGTTTATGTAAATAGGAAACGCGTAATAATCGATCATTTGTTATCTTAGTTATTTCAGTGTTATTAAAGTTATTTTTAATAAACATAAGTTATATAAAAATAATGGTAGCAGTTCTGCTCATTGCATTGACGTTGGCTATTTTATTACCGCCCAGGAATATAATTTTATGACGAATTAAAAAATTCAAGAATCGCTTACGATTTTGTGTCATGATTATTATTTTAGGAATTATTTGCATGTAATCAATTCCGATAGTCAAACACATTTGTTTTGTCTCACCTGTAATAGACCTTTTATAAGTTGGCTGTGTAGATCTCACCATAATAGTGTAATAGTTCACATGATGGGGGGGGGGGGGGGGGGGGCATATACTAATTTCTAATTAACACGCATAAGAAAGTCAAATACACACATTTGAATAAGAACAACAAAATAAATGGTTTGTTTTGGAGCAAATATTTCATATACTCAAGTCTTAAAACTGCTCCACCGAAGTATGATATTATTTTTTTTCACGACAACCACGTTGAATTTAAACGTCAGTTGGTTTCTATTGGCTAATTTTTAGTGAAGGCATTGTATGTTGAACATGACTCCAATCCTCCAATACAATTCAATCTCCTAACTGCTAATTAGAGAATCATCGTTGCTTCAGTCAGTGAGAAAAAAACTCATCACATGAAAGTGGCCAAGATACTGAATATACATAATGTAAATGTAAACATTCCAGTAATCCCAGAAAATCTTTCTTTGTTTCTGCTACAAAATCACCAGGAAAAAAATTGACTAAATCTATTGTTTGATTTATTTTGTGCGTGTTCCATCTTGATGATATCTTCATTGTTTTATTTTCCGTGGTCATGGACTAAATCTATTTTAGCTGGCTCTGTATATTGTGGAAAAATCATCGTGAATCGTTTGGACGCTTAAGTCTTAGAGTTCCGTGCATCTCCACTTGAATTTACGCGCATTTATTTCACAATTTCAACGAAAATTACTATTCCCAATGCGATCACATAATTAAACGTGTCTAACTAATCTGCGAATCTTTCCAGAATGTCAATTACGAAATACATGTCGTTCCACATTTGCCACAGATTCCGATAAATTCCATACCCTTACGTTTTGGAATGTTGCGTACGCTTAAAATACGTGCATCAGTCTATTACATCTATCTAGTACAATAATACAAACATTCATTATGTAAGTTATTACTTTACATGCTGGCGGCTGCATGTTGCATTCACATGTTGCCTACGACGCACATCCACCGCTGCATTAATTTACCCTTCGTTATTAAATCCTCTCGGCTCTCATTACGGTTAATATCCACTGTTGAGTTAACTTCAATGTTCGTTGTGTGTAAATTATTTTACGCTTTTAAACGCTTTAAGCGATGTTTGTTATTGTGCTGGATGCTTCGCGAATACCAAAGACTTTGAATTAATGTCATGAAAGAGTCTAAAAAAAATAAAAGCACGTAATCAATTTAAAGTGCATGTTCCTCGAAATCTACACCTGTGGGATAATCGCTTTTTCAATTTTGCAACTGAGAAGCAATTTGAAAAAAACGATGGATAGATTAATACACGTTGGCAGATTATTGATTACTCTAGCAGTGCTAGCTAGTGTAATAAAGTAAAGAACTTCGTCATTTGAAATAAAGGTCTTTTTGTAATATCAAGTAATTCCGGTTTGTTGCCAAATAAATAGCGGACTTGCGTTTGAGTTTCCTGGCACTGTTTTCGTTGATGCAACAAATGTCGATGTAAGTTAATCTTTTTACAAGAGTTTGATGACGACTTAATTTATATAAAAGAGGAAGCAAGTCTAAGTGAATGTGAGCAAACTTAAATTATGTTAATGTATCACCTATCCATATTCTTTAAAACCTGGTTAATTCCTTTACCGAGAAACTCACGACGCCTCTCATTATAGACCTTGCCTTGAATCAGATAACGAACTGATAGAAATTACCACCGCCATCCAAATGCAACTACAAGTTAAGAAGAAGCTCAAAATATACAGTCAGAGTATTAATTTAAATGTTTCAAACAGATATAAAAAATTGTTTTCGAATGATTTAATTTATTATTCTTTTTATTTGAGTAATTTTATACAATTTTATTTTTAGAAAATTGTACAAAAATTGTGACATAATAGCAAATTTCAATTGTAATATGAATGATAGTTAATCCCGACTTCGATCGCGTTTTTTAAATAAATCAAAATTTGAACATTGAAAACAAGTGATTTACGAGTTTTGTTAGAAATGTGCAAAACGAACAATAACATAAAGTATACGTATTACTTTACTTTAATGCACAGTCATAGCAACGTTTTAATAATATGTATAATACGATGTCGTCCACATTATAACAAAATAATATTTGTTGGAATTAAGTATTTTATGTTTTTTTTACGAATGAAATCGAAAATTTATTCTATTGTATATTACCGTTGAATGGGATAAAATATGGAACTGGTAAGTTAACAGGGCTCATAAATCAACCATTCTATTGTATTTTACGTTTTTAAGTCATATTTTTTTTATTCAATGCCCTATCACGCAGGTGTACTAACCCGACATAATGAAGACATTGAAGACAATTCACTTTAATTTGGAACAGTCTATAATAATATTAAATCAATTAAGTTAATTCATGCATAATATTCAAAAGTAAAAAACATGAAAACCCAACGATTGAAACCACGCAAATAAAACTAATTTAGTTAATAAACTTATAAATCTGATAGATAATAACAATTGGTTAAAATTACTTTTATTTCGTCTAGAAAGGGTATTGTGTGAATTTTCCTCGAATTTAATTTAACTCCGCCCCTGCATAGTCACTACAATGTCGAAGTATAAGTTTTGATACTTTAGGCACTATGCTGAAATGCATGAATAATTTATGGCAAACTAAAGTCTAAAGTCAAAGTTAATGTCGGTTCAACCCGGTTTACCTCAGACCTGCATCGAGTGACCCCGCCCCCTCCCGTCTTATAAAATCGAGTTTTGAAAGTATTTTTTGAGGTACGTTTGTGTGTAAATTATTTCAGTAAATATCGGCCAATCAGCTTAGATGCTAAGGGGTGGGAAATCAATAAATTAAAATAATTGAAAATTGAAGTTAAGATCAAGTCACCCCTCGTACAAATTTTCTAACTTTATTCACGAATAATTTAATTTTTTTTTTAAACTGTGTTGATGGGGTCACACTGTGCTATACTATGCTGAGTACAGTCCACATATTTAATCTCCAGGGTTGTGACTACAACGCCAAAATTTAATGAAAAATTTTGGTGCACATCCTAAATAAATTTTTGGTATAAAACTAGAGAAATTTGCAACTTTGTGAAAAATGAAAATTAAAATTAAAATTAAATATATATATTCAATAATTATTCATGAATAAGTTTAGAAACTTGAGACTACGCAACTTCGCCCCTCCAGGATAATGCAATTGAAATCTGTCTTAGAATGTTGAAGCAGAGTCGACCCCAACGTCGGGCTAAAACTTCTACAATTATTCATGAATAAGTTTTGACGCTCAGGAAACTATACTAGCATGTTCCTGGTCTGAAATAAATTTCTGCAGTAAACATTGACAAATTTAAAATATTATCAAGTTACTCCCAGCATCATTTCCAAACAGTTATAAATTTATGAATTAAACACTTTGAAACTACTTTGTATTACAAACCTATCAATTCGATTTCTACTTAATATTATATTACAAACAAACCTAAAAGATTGTTACAAAAGGGAAGTAAGCCAACAATGATTGGAACTATTTACTACAATTTTTCTCGATTGATGTTCTTGTAGAACATCCATGGGTTGTAGATTCAAATACGTTGTTAGGTTGGTTAATTGTGGATTAATTAAACACCGTCGAATAAGTTAATGTTACACTACTAACACATTTCTATAGATCGTCGATCGATATACCGATTTGAAGTGGCTCGTTCTTAGTTGGAAGTACGAAACTTCTGTATTGATTTCATGTGATTAAAGCGTGCTTCCTATTGCTGATGTTGCGTAGTTCCGCTTAGTTATTGTGTTGTACATAATCGTGAACTAGTTTATGTTACATTATTTAATGTTAGGTGTTATGGTTTAAGTTGCGTTGGGTTGGGTTGGGTTGGATTTTGTTATGTCATGAGATGTGTCTCGTTTTACTACAATTCTCTTCACGTATAATTGCTAGCTCTTTAGATACTATTTTAGGTACAATTTCATTTCAAGAAATTTACATTAATAATGCAATCAAATTTTGTTCTACATGTTCTACATAGTCATAAATGAACAAAATATATAGGTATTTTAATTAAAAATTAATATGTTTTAATGTAACAATTATTCCACAAATCGCAGTGTGACTGCTTAACTGTATATTTTGTGTGGGTGTAATTATTGATTATTTGCTCATAACTATTCATGTATAGTTCCCACATCGGAGACCACACACCACAAGAATGTGTTATTAATGCAATGTTATTTGAAAAAGTTCAGCTGATAACATTGTATATAAATTACATTCCTGATTGTAATATGCCTGCGAGATACGACACACGACAAATTTATGAACCGAGGTTTAAAAACGCAGGAAAAATACGAAATTATTTTGTCCGCCATGCATGCATGCATATTAGTTTACTCCTTTTATGTCCAGATATTTTACCGGATACTCCCGATGACTTGCAACTTGCTAAGTATTAAAATTTCTCATATTAAAGTTCGTTAACGCGTTTTAAAATTTAATTACACGCCAGGTATTAAATTCTGCAGCACGTAATAAGACCATTTTAAAAGGGACATCTTATTAACTGATGGTGCTAACGCGTTAATCTAAATGGGCGCAGTACTCGCAGCTTAATTATTCAACATTCTTAAGGGGCGCATCGGAGCCACGAACTATAAAACGGACTACACCCTTGTTAGCGGCGGCATGTTTGTACGTGCCAATGTGGCCCTAGGAGCGTTTTGCGACGACCGAAACCGTGCCGGTTTTAAGTTCGTATCCGGCGCAATCTTTTTCAAACGGCGACGACAAAGAGATGGGAAATTAGGCAAATATCTTTGTTACCGAATCTACATAACTTTGAAAATACTTTAGCACTTCAACCCTGAGGTGGTAATTATTTTGCGCAGGGGTCTTCTTCTTTAAAAAGTTTTTCTTAATTAAATGCAGTTAATCATTTTAAGATTTTTTAAATTAATTAGGAAGAAAAGGTATTTGTTTTGATTTTGTCTTCTTTTATTACATATTTGATTTGGTTGAATTATATTTAAAATACCCTATGAACGATGTCAAATCTTTTAACTTTTACAATATTAAAAATAATTGCACGTTGGACGATAAATTTTATAAAGCACTTTGAAATGTATTAACCGAATTAGTCGGAATCAGTTTTTTTTCCTGCAAAAAAAAACGTACAAACGGAGTAGAATAAATTATATTTCACACGTCCGGTGGGACGCGGAACGTGCATCAAATGTTTTGTGGAATAATTCATATTTGATTAAATGTGCAGCAAAATAAACCAATGGAAATGTTTGTCTTTGGTTCGCAGATGTGTGCGTTCGTCGGGTTCATGCAGAAATATGTGTGCATTATGTGACGCAAAAATGAATGCGCGAATTAAAATCCGCTAAATTGATTATTTACTTTGTAGCTGCCATTTAATCCCGGTCAGAAATTCTGCATTATTGTGCCTTTGTGGAATATGATCATTATTTCAGGCGTTATTAATTTGTCAAATAATATTTTCAATGGCAATGCTTCACCGAATCGATAGTAGACGGTGGTCGTTCGTGATGTGGGTCATTAAATGTAATCGATTATGAAAGATGAGGAATCACTTTGGATGAGGTGTCTAAGCATTTTTTTATGATTCGTCGGGGAAGAACGATGCGAATTTCTTCCAAGATAACGAACATATATAAAACATGTTTTTGATCATATTAGTGATGGATTCATTTGTATTGAAATGAACTTGGTATAGGTAAATCAATTTTAAAATCTAACGCACCATTGTTGAACGCAATCGATTTGAATTAATAATTTGTTGCTATTTACTATGTGCAAAATGGAATGTACTATCCCAAGCCATCCCACCCTGACAGAAATTGTAAACAACCATTGACGATAGCGAGACAAAACATAAACACTAAGAAAAATTTGGAGCAAGGGGAAATTTAGATGAGGAAAAAAAGTAATGGAAGAAATTACCAACCCAATCCATCTCAACCCACTTAGATCACGAGAGTGTGAAAATACCGTATTCAAAGACATTATAGAATGCTAAAACATAAAATGAACAAATAACTGAATAAATTGAACTAGAAGAGAAGGCGAAATAAATTTACGAAATAGATTAAAAACTAGACAGCGACAACGTAATATAAGCTCAACCAAAGGGAAATGTTAGATTTTCTTTTTTTTGCATTTGTTCATTTTCAAACCTTTTGTCTTTTCCGAACATTGTCGTTTAAACAAGCCTGGCTTTCGTATTGTCGGCAATTTTTGAATTAAAACCTAAGCAATGTTTGCTAATTTTGATATTCGACGTTTGATAAAAAATTAAAAAATCGAATTGCACACAATGTTTTATATTTTACAATTATTTCTTAATAACGATATTGACATTTTGGATAATTACATTTTTGCATATTTTTAAACTTTTTGGTTTGTTACATTTGAAAATATTTTGAATTGAGTTATAAGCTTTTCGATATTTCAAAATTTTTACCATTGCCTTTCCAGAAATTTTAACTTTTTTGCACTTTTTTATTTCAGTCAGTTTCGTCGATGTCGATTTGTGATATTATCATTTTAACAAAACTGTCTTTATTTCGAATAAATCTTGTAGAAGAAAAATGGAAATAACATGGCATCAATGTTCAATGAATCGAGTATTTTCTGGTAAAAAATTCTGATAATATAAAGGAGTACTGTGTACATTATAGGTAAACTGATGCAATTAGACGTGATCCGTTTATACCATTGAGAGTGTAGATTCAAACAGCACCAAATAGTATATTATTATAAGAAGCGCAGCGACGTAAATCTCTTAAGAACAGCAATTGAAACGAACAAGAGATTGTAGTTGGAAAAATGTAGTAAAATAAATATTACCCTTACCACACAGTTCTTTATTCAGTCTGAATGATGATGACAACTTAGTTGTCGAATTGTACATTCAGATTGAATAAAGTCTTGTGTGGTATGGGTAATATTTAGTTTATTTTATACCCTTACATACAACACATTGTTCTGGTTCCTATTCCTAATTTTCTAATGGTATCTATGGAAATGTTCAAGTTTAAAATCATTAGATCAAATATTTAAATTGCAAAATTGACCTTCCTTCAAACCTTATGTCGTTATTATTTTTATCATCTATGTATATTTTTTTTAAACACAGAGCCAACACTTTGTTTTTACTCTCTTGGTTGTGTTCATTTTTTTCTAAATTTATTTTTAATAAATTTTTAACTCTTCCTCGAAAGTAAGAACCCTTTAAAATGTCTATTTCGTTATCTATCACTAATATATTTAATCGCCAATAAATACGCCTGGAAGCTCAATTATATTATAAATGAAAATTGAAACATTCTTCAAGTCCAAGAACTGCCATCTAAGATACTTACCATAATGGTCATGTATGTAGATGCGTGCACAGATGTTCAACGACATTGCACTAATTTCATTCGTAATCAAAATTATGAATTATATTTTATTTTACTCAAAACTTATTATTAGAAAATTTTAATTTAACACATTTATAAGTCAAGACAATATATTCCAAACTTCATTTTGTAAGATTCCTAGTATTTGCATGTCTTCCATGAATAACTATTCTGGTTGCTATCGTTTTCATTTCCTCGTTTTACTCGCCTTTTTCATATTTTCCGGCGCCTATCCTCCAATTTCTTTCGAGGTCTTCCAAGTTTCTTTTACATTTTTATTTTGCTTATCTAATCTATCCGGTATCCATTCATTCCTCTTGCTGTTCATCTTTGTTTCTCCATAATTTTCTTTGCGACTGTCACCTCCATCGCTATTTTCGCCCTTTGGTTCCTTTCCGCTCCCACGATTTATTTCGTTACAATGCCATTATTGGATGTACATTTTTTTGCCTTTCCATTGTTCTTTTTTATTTTTCTTTCCCCGGTATTTTCATTTCTCTTCCTATCTACTTTCATTACTCCTAGAATGTTCCTCATAACTTTCATTTACATTGCCCTATAGTAGCACTAGTTCGGTGAGCACTTTCTTCTTTATGCCCACATCTTGTCCTTGTCTTTCAACTCTATTTGCTACTTCTAAAGTTTGCTATTATTGCACCCAGATATTCGGATGAATACACCATCTCCGTTCCAAGTGCCATTTCTTCTCTTTGTCATTTTACTTTACTTCCACATTTACTTCCATTTCCATGCACGCCTTCCTTTATTTACATATTGATTATTTTTTCAGTTTTAGTTTGCATACATTCGCATATGCCAACCTGTGAATGTACACCGGTTTCAAATGTTTATACTAGTTTTGATATTTCTTCCATATACAGTGTGTTTCACTTAAGAGTGTAACACCCCCATATCTTTTTTATTTTCAGTCCAATTTTAGTAATTTTTTTCTCAAACGTAGAATACTTATTGCTCTATTTACTCCCAAAATATCAATTGTCTTCTTTAAATGCAAAGCAACCTGCGATGGCAAAATAAAGGGTAAAAATCAAGAAATCACTTTAGGGATTTTTATCGAAAAATTTTACTAGTAATAATTGATCAGAATTGCCCAAAAACCCTAAATCCAAAATTTCATGAAAATTAAAAATGTTAAAATTTCCCGTAAAAGTCCATAAATACTTATTATTAGCTGCGCGGAAAAAATGATGCTGTAAAGATTTTGTTTGAAACAAACTCTAAACTGTCAAAGTTGTTTAAAGTTGTTGTTGTTTAGACGCAGCCACCTGTGCAAATAACATTTACCGAATTGCGATTACTTTTGAAGAAAATTATATTTTTAATTTTCATGAAATTTTGGATTTAGTGTTTTTGGGCAATTCTGAACAATTATTACTAGCAACATTTTTCGATAAAAAATCCCTAAAATGATTTCTTGATTTTTTCCTTTTATTTTGCCATCGCAGGTTGCTTTGAATTTAAAGGAGACAATTGGTTTTTTGGGAGTAAATAGAGCAATAAGTAGTCTACGTTTGGGAAAAAAATTACCAGAATTGGACTAAAAATAAAAAAGATATGATGGTGTTGCACCCTTAAGTGAAACACACTGTATATTATAAACAGTATTGAAGTTATACTGCCCCACTGGTTAAGTTCCCTTTCCATTTTAAATTCTCTTGATTTCGCCCCTGAATTTTACGATATTGTATTCTCTCGTAGTATTGTATTCTCTCATACCACTCTTTTCCTCAGAACCTTCAATATTTCCTCCGTTGTCAAATGATTTATATCGTATTCATTGAGCGCACGTGATACTATATTTCATCGGCCTTCCCTCTTTTTATCCAGCTGTAGTTTTCATGGAATTTTCCACTATTCTTGTGTTTGTGTATTCTTGTGTTATCTATCATTATTCTCCATTCGGGCAATTGTAATATAATATTCTTCACCCATCCTTTTGAAATAGTTGCCTTCTCAATAGCTTCCCTGCATATTGACCATAGTCATTCATTCCTTCTTTGGTAATATCGCCCCATTTATCTTTTGTCCTACCATCCCTTTCTGTTACTACGACTACTTTATCATTTTCTTCCTTTCTGTGAATGTGATTTCAAGGAATATCCTAATACCTCCAACATTCGTTTCGTATCTGTTTTGAATTATTCATCGTCGTCCATAATATTCCATATTATTTACATTTTCTTCCCTTACTCCCCTCATATCCATTTTATGTTATTGCGGAACATCCGATTGTTGATAGTTTGCAAACTTAATTGCATTTATTATTTAATGCAATATACATAATCACATTTTATTTAAGTTATAAATATTTTGTATTTAAAATATTTAGGTTTCAATTAAATTCGATCGCCTTGTGAACCTGGAATGCGTCCCTAAAGAAAAAAAAAATAAGGAACTTCATGTGCTTTGATAAATTATTAACCTAGTGGTGCTTTGCGGCAACTGGCAATTTTAACTACAATTTTGTTATAGACAATCAAGCTATTTTCAAAATTAAAATTAAATAAATTGAATATAAGAACTTCTGCAAGTCTTAATTAGGATAATTGGTCACTACGGCATATGTTGATTAATAACATTGATGCAGCCATGTAATCTGAAAAAGTCTCCATTAAAAAAATCTGCGGTTCTTTAGTCACCTTCATAATTGAAATAATTCACTGCTACAACGATTATATATAAGAAAGAAATATAGCTCACGTATTGAACAAAATATGAAATTTAATTTATAAACTAGACATATAATAAAACAGATTCAAAAAGCGACAAATTTATTTTTTGTAAATAAATTGAGATAATTATCTTGGAAGGATCATGTGTACCCAACAACTTTAAAATTTTACTGACTGGTTCCAAGGTCTTTTTTGTGAATATGCGTGCACCAACGAAGAGATTTAGCTACGTGCATTCACAGGTAAGTCTAATTTTGGAAGAGGCTGTTCTTTAATATGCATTTTCAGAGTATCTTCTTATTTATGCCATGATTTGCAGTAATTCAGTTCAGTAAAATAATATATACACTAAAGAGGCAAATAATACCATGCTGCACATTCGCTTCGATAAGTTTAGGTAAGGTACTCAGGGGTAACAAGTAACAAGCAATTTTTTAAATAAGTAATGTGGAAAAAATTCGTTCCATATCACTAAAGCTGTTACTAATGCAATTTTTTATAAATAAATAGAGTTGTGAAATTGATATATGTTAATAATCATGTCATCATAAAAGAGTTTTAGAAGTTTCAAAATATTTTATAAATAGGTGTGCTGGGTCCGTACATAATATATATTAACGCCCACAAATACTCATACGTCCTTTGCTGTAATTGCCATACTGATCTGTTTAAGCAACTTGTATTCAAGACTCTCTGCTAGTCTCCGAACTAAAATATATTTCAATTTATATTTTAAAACCGTCTCTTAAGTCCTAAATCTCAGATCCAACTTCGCTTAATAACCCAATGAATTGATAAGACGTTTAAATAATAAACGAACTCGCTAATTTACACAGCGAGTGTTATATTTATCTAGTGCACACAAAGCACACATTACAACTATTTCTCGCGAGTCGAGTCCATAGATCCTGTAAAACAGGACGACGAATTATTATTATAGTACGTACGCAATATCAAAGATACATTAAAATATTTTAATTCAAAACGAATGAGCAAAATTAATGTAAATGAAAACATAAACAATGTTTGCTTAAATTCATTTTGTTGTAGAATTTCATTAGTGTAATTGCTGGTTAGGGAAGAATTGCAGGACGCCATGGTCTATTGATCTCTATCGTTTGATTGCTGCCTAAATTCTCTGATAGCCAATGCACATTGATTGAAAGGTGTGTAAGGAGTGAATTACGTAGACAAAAGAACTATACATCAAATGCCTAATTGATTAAATGGAGACCGGCATAGGCGACTTTAAAATATTTCCCCGAATCATTCATGCACATGACGCTGGGTTTTATTTGGAATTGTATAAATTTGTACACATTTCCTGAATTGGTGACAATTCTATACAATTGCGAGTTCAATTCTCAAAATATATGAAATTATTATAACAAATCTGAATATGTCGTACAAACTGGCAATTTCCCAGTGAAATTATTTTTCCGGCGGCTTCCTTTTAATTATTTTTCGAAAAAATCCTTCCCTTTTAACTCGACGCATTATTCGAATCGACGACACCCGCACAAGGTATGCTTAATGGAAAATGTATGTAAATGGGGTTAGAATTTGTCCCGGCGAAATGCGGATGAAAAATGAGCTCGGAAATTACGGATACATAAGCCACATGACGTGGGCGGTAATGCGTTTGAGCAAAAGTGCAATTTCCGGGTTAAAGAACCGCCGAGGGCCGATCTAAGCGAATTGAATCCCTCGATACTTTGTAACTTAGTGTGCATGTCGGTTATCAACGACTAATATGCAGTGAGTGTGTCAGCCGCACACAGGCAGTTTTAGTTCCGCGGACGTAACACGTAGCCGGCCGAACGTTACTTTGTAATGAAGAGCTTAATGTTTTATTCAATCCACCCTTCAAATTTCACACGACGTTCTCGCTTCAGCGCGCGTGCGACGATGCCCAACTATCCCTAACGGTTCGTCTGTCGTCGTTTGCTGTGCATTACACGACTTGATATGGGATGAGCTTGAAATTGAAATGGATGTAACAGCGAAACAATGTTCACGTTTATTTTACAATTTGACGTGTTCTTACCGAAATGGTTTCAATTACGACATATATGGACTGTTTGTACATTTTGAGTCCTTCGTTTTATTCCTGTGCTTTTTTTGGTATAGAGTATGATTTTCTACTGGCTACGATTTCTTAGATTTTTTTTATTGTATTCATTTATTATTTTAAATATTATTTTTTCCGTTTGAGAAAAAAGTATGTGGATGGGTAAGAAATAAGCTGGAAGAGATTGTATTTACCATTCCATTTATTTAACAATTAT
The DNA here is from genome assembly GCA_959613385.1 of Geotrupes spiniger. NCBI lineage: Eukaryota > Metazoa > Arthropoda > Insecta > Coleoptera > Geotrupidae > Geotrupes > Geotrupes spiniger. The sequence goes on from OY390737.1 coordinate 15,514,644, forward strand.
TTCTTCACCGTTATTTATCTGATGAGACGAGTATGATGACTCGACTAATTCATATTGAAAATTTCCCTTACGGATTTTCTTAGTGTCGAATTTAGAAATAACGACTGCTTACATTTGAAATTTATTTCATATTAAACTCGTGTTGGATTTCATGGTATATTCGGGTCAACGCTGCATTATTACGCTACAGCTCGCGGTACTGACAGCGGCACACGCGGATAATTCCGGCTCAAACGTCGGAAATGGAATAATAAATTTAGGACGTTCTTATCGCTGCCAGATGGAACTTTAAAAGGATAAATATCCCGCGTCGATTGACAAAGGAAATTGAAATGTCGCGTAAAAAACGAACGTGCGAGAAAACACGTCGACCAAAAAAAAAGCGAAACACAAGAGTGCAGCCGCGGGGCGGGCGGTTATATTCTCGAGACGTTAAAGTGCTGCTCGGTCGTGTTGCGAGGCAATCCGGCAAGTATTTGTGCGGATTCCTCAAGAATTCAATTTTTCTTGCGCCGTCAGATAAACTCGGTCATTTGGCGGATCCCTTGCGGTGTCTCACTCCGGGTCGGGGCACTTGTTTTTGAAGCCCTGTGATTAATGATCCCGACGCGAACGCTCATCATGTCTTAAATTCATCACCGCGTTCCCCAGGGGCACCGAGACGGTGTTGCCAGGGACGGGCCTGAAGTTTTTCGAGTCGATGAAGAAATGTTGAACGGCCACTAAATCTTTAGTTTTGTCACTTGTCTAAACTATTTTTCGATGCGTTCTTCGCTATGGATTCAGTTTTTTTTTTTATTTTCAGATGTCTCAGATAAAATAAAAAAACTCTACTGGATAGTAAGTGTCCATTATCTACATGCAGTCGGTCAAACATTCGTAGGAGGCATCAGGAAAATACTTGGCACTATTCCAATTCAATTGATCTAATGCTAACATTATACCGATCATTTTGTTACATGTGAGTGTATTATTTGTCCAGTAATATAGTCCCAGATGATCCGATGTATTAGGAGCGATATTTTCGCAGTCAAAAGTATCATTTGGCAAGTCAGTAACCATGCAATCGATTGAAGATTGAGAACGAAGTTAAATTATTTCTGTTTCCAACTCATTTAATTTTTCATAATCAAACACAACCAACAAGTATATAGCCACAGCACAGAACTGTCTTAGTCAAAAAGAGCAACTATGAAAAATCAAGTTGCATAAATATAGCAGCTACACTGTATAGATGTGTGGGTTGGGTTGGACCATGAAAATGAATTTTTTTACTCATACAAAACTAGAGTAATAATTATAACGTAATTATATTTCATTATTTAATTATATTTCATTATTTAATTATATTACTATTAACTAACCCGAAACACTGCCACAGTTTGTGGCATTATAAAATATAACACGTAACTTTAAGCCACACACCTACATTAAGTACACAAAGAGTTACAGACGTACTAGCAATGCGTCGAATCATCGCCTACATCACCTAGGACAAATAATTAATAACAAGACATTTAAAGTAAAATTACAAAATATTTCAAAAAAATTATTATGACAAGAAAACTAAGAAATGAAAAGAAATGGAAAAACGAAACGAAACAGAACAGAAAGATCTTTAAAATTATTTTATGCGCTGTCTATTATAATTAGGGTGAACCATGCAGAAACGCAACACCTGGGATCCACTGGAAAGGCAGTCATTATGTAACAAGTTTTCGTGGAAGTATTAAACCCAGTTTTAAGGTGTACGATGTATTTCTAATTGATTGTACTTGGAGAATAAAAGAAAAATTAGTAAATTGAAGACTCAAATAAAATTAGTTGGATTAGGGTAGGTTGGGTTGGGTTATTTAAATTAACCAAATGCATTGGTCTGTGAATATGTGTGTATTCCAATATTTTGATACCTATAAATCATCATGACAAATTTCGAATACGTGAAGGTTAAGTAATTTCGTTTACCAGCTATTGTTCTGAACTGAACTGATAACGAAGAAATTAGGTAAGAAATTAGGTAATTGGCTATTGTAAATCGAATTTCATTCCAACTGATGTGTTAATTTAATTACAAGAAATGATAAAATACAACTGGATTTTATCGGAGTGGTATTCGTCAAGGAAAATAAGAAATATCTTATTTATATTTATATATCCATTGTAAAAAATCTTGTACGAAACACGTAGTAAGTAAGATATGGCGTTCAACCATCGACAACATCGACAACAATATTGTTCAACTTGACTCTTGAAAAGCACTATATTTTACCACTTGATATATAATTAATTATGTATAATTCATTATTATTTATAATTACGATTTTAATGAAAACTCACAAAAATACAATGATGGGCATTATCCGTAATTTTAAGAATCGAATTCGAATACTACTATGTATCGAATACATCATCGATGCTTTAAGTATCGAGTACAAAACAAATCACAAAAAATTTCTCGTCAATCCCCTCTCAGCCATCACTCATTATTTTTTTGAGTTTGTGTGTTTGAGTTGGGCTGGGTTAGAGAATAAATCTACAGTCAAAATTAAAAATTAAATTCAAAATGAATTACACTACACCTCAAAATAAGACCAAAATTAACAAAGTAAAATATCGAAGTGAATTATATAAAAATAAGAACTAAAAACAAAATCCAAATATATCAATAGACCAAAAATGAAAGAACAGAAATGAAAGACAACAAACCACAAACGAATTTATTTAATATGCGAAAGAAAAAGAGCGGCTATTGAATCGAAAACTAGCACAAGGAAATATAAAAGTAGGAAAAATGGAACACACTAATAGTAATAACTAAGAGAACGAAACAGCGAATAAAATACAAAAATCAATAACCAACCAAATGAATAAAATCAAAAGTCGATGATCCGTTGATTTTTTGCCCCCATTTTTTACAGGCGCTCACAGTTTCACCCAGCACAGTTAAATATTCTAAAAGACGTTAAATTCAACAAATTATGAGTGGATATTATTTTTTTTTTATCAGGCTTGGGCGAAATGTTGGTTACATTACCTACAAATATCTTCAATATATATCCGTTCCGCTTATTTCTGCTTTACTAATAATAGTTTGTTTTGTCACATTTTTCCGTAGATTTCGATGGTCAAAAGTTAATTGGTTTCGTTTTTTTTTTTTTTTAATTAAGGCTGCTAAACTTTCATATTTGTTAGCACAGAACAACTATGCTTAACTAGGATTTACAAAACATGTTTTACCTCCACATTTGTTATAATTGTAAATCGGAGACTGGTTGGAAAAATAAAATAAAATAAATATTTCTTTTGCCACACAGCACTCAGATGACAACATAGTTGTCGAAATGTGTGGTAAGGGGAATATTTATTTTATTTTATCTACTTTTGTTCTTCACCTAATTATTTTACTACTTGTTATTTTATTTCAATACCTAATTTGTTTTTGTTTTTTTTTGTAAATAAATCAAATATTTATATTCAATTATATTACGTTTAAGGCAATTCATGATGCAAATTATTTAAAATTAGTTGTATTTCAAAAACGAATTATCCAATAATTACTTAAATTATAGAAAACGATTCATCTATTAATTTTTTATGCCATTAACATTTATTATATGAGCTTTGTTTACAAAATTTTATCCTGCATCTAATCTGATGCATTCCTGCAGAAAATTTCTAAAGTTTTGTTGCTTTCATTATTGATCCAGTTTTCATTGTACTAGAATTGTTGATAAATTTTCGTCGAAAATAATACTATTGCAATTGACCTAGTTGGTCTTTGGAACACTGGGTAGAGTTACGGTTCTGATGGTGACTATACAACGTTGTATATATTTTTGTTTTTATTTACATTTGCTTCTATTTTACTTACATTTCTTGTTGCTCTTAAATTTCCCAAAACTTCGTACAATAATTCATTACAATTAGCGCTCGTCGACGTAACATCAACTCAAGCTACTCAGACCGGTCCTGTGCATTATTCTGGAGAGTTCCTCGTCGTCAACGTGACGCGGCCCATTGTTGGCAAGTTTAATTTCAGCCGACCATCATTAAAACTTACTTGCGGATTTACAATAAACAAGATCGTCGGCGGCCCCGCTAAGTACGAGTAGTTTTACACCGCCTATTGTTTCGCTCGTCGGGCGGGTTTCCGCCTCGATGTAAAATCGATGCGAACAAACCTCAAGTTTTTGTCGAGTTTCCCCGGATCGGGAGTCATTGTTTATCTTTGGCGGTTCGAGAATAAAACCAATCAGCGGTGATTTGTGACGATACGATACCAGATTTGAAATGAATCGGGAACGCCGCCCACGTTCGTCCGGAAAAATAAACCGCCGCCGCGGAAACACTGAAAACATTCCTTTGACTTAGTTTTCGACATCTGGGCATCTTTATGAATGCCGGTAAAAAACGCTCAGTAACAAATCTTCGGGGGTGAATTGTAAACCCCGCCCTTGTCATCCTAAATTTTTGTTTCAGTTGTATATATTTAAATGTTTTTAATTTCAATTCAATCGTCTTAATTCTTTTACTAAGTTAAGATTTTATCTGTGCCATATTGAAATTGTTCATACGTTTAATCTAATTTTAAATGCTTTAACACTTCGATCGATGTACCAAACAATCCAATATATGCAATTAAGCTAATATACCCCTAGACGTGCATAATTTATCAGAATTTATGGAATAATGACGTACATTCTTTTGTTTTCGAAATGCTATGTCAATGGGGCAGTTGGACGTTGGGCGATTAGCTGTATGAGTTAGTGAGTAATATTTCATGGACTTTTGATGGATTACCTTCGGATAAATGATCGAACTATTTTTTTGGTCGTGCCCGTAATTAATTTATTAATGACCAGTTCTGTGAATTCAATGATTGCTTTGTTTTTGTTTTCCTTGTGGTAATGATTTTTTATTGGTAGTGTCGTAGAATCATTGTAATTGCGATTCTTTGGCGCAGCATAAACCTCCCCTTTATTCTTTGAATTACCAGAATATATACGGTGTATTGACATAATTAAAGAGTACAAGTTTGTCATCAAACGTATTTTCTATTTGAGACAAAATGATTTAATTATTTTACTAGTAATAACTTCTAGAATAACTTCCGATCGATTATTTTGTACAATTAATCTCTAACCCGTTTAAATTAATTAAGTGTACTATTGATTAAAAACGAACAGATTCAACAGAAAAAGACAATGCAGGCAAATGGAATTGAAATGTGGAATTGAGAAAAACAAACGTAGACTCGAAGAAGATAAGAATTACAGACGGAAAAAAAGAAGGACGGACATCAATATGAAAAATCTCTAAAAGACAACAGAAATGAAAACAATGACGAATGGCACAAATATCAACTCAGATAACAGATAATAAAATACAACGATAATCAAACAGAACAGAAATGGGCAACAAAACAAATAAATTTATAATACTGAGGACATCTAAGCATAAACCTAAAGGTGGAAGAAATCGTAGTAGAAATGATAAAACACAAAATAGAAACAAAAAACAAGGACAAGGTATAACAAATACATAAACGATGCCGGCTAAAGTTGTTGAGGGTATGGGAAACAGACAGGGCGAAATAAGGAGTAGAGGAAAAATATGATTGCTGGTAATACAAATGAAAAATTTAATCGAAGAAACTTGTGATGGCGTTTGGAGTTAACGACGATGCAAAGAAATATGATTTTTTCGAAAGTTTACAGGAAGAGTTCTACGACGAAGATGGTGGAATAAAATTGGAAAAGGATTAAAAAATTAAAAATGGTTATATAGGTTATCGAATTATGTTCAGAAAATGATCTAAGAATTACCAGCACAATTTTAGTCATAAGGAGGTATATAAGCAAGAAATGTGATACATAAAATATGTGAACATAACGTCACTTGGACAAGCACTAATCGAAATCGAAACCGTATGAACGCAGTTAAAATAAGGTTCGTGAAAACTATAGAAGGAAAAAATGATTGAATCACAAACAACTGAAGGGTTTTACAAAGTTCCTAAAAAAACAACTGCGATGGCTAGGACATACAGTACTGGCCACAATGTATATTTTGGTTTTTCGATCATAACTTTTTTCATAGTTATCCTGAAAAGACAAGTATTTTAAACCGAATATTCAGTTTATACAGATTCAGAATCACCCAATGATTTCTTAACAACAATTTATCAAAAACACCCAAAACGTCACTTTTCGAAAAATTTACAATATGTGAATTATTTTGCAAAATGACGGCGATACAACTTATGAGGAAAGTCGTACTTGGTGGCGTAGCCTCGTGCCTTGATAACAGCCAGGCAGCGACGTGGAATGGATGCAATCAGGATATCGATGGTCGACTGGGGGATGGCCACCCAGGCAGCCTTCAGTTGATGCTTTTTGCCAGCCAACCTCCTCTCCAGCTCTTCCCAAAGGTTCTCGATGATGTTCATGTCCGGGCTTTGGCTCGGCCAATCGAGAAACTCAACATGACGGCCATAGAACCACTGGCAGATGTGGGCCGACCGATGTTTGGGATCATTATCTTGTTGATGTATGAATGATCGACCCACACAGCACAGTGCCCAAGGACGCATCGTGTTCTCCAGAATGTCCTCATAACAGTAGCGATCCATTATGCCGGTAATCACTTGAACAGGACCCATTCCCTTAGCGAAGAAGCAACCGTAGACCATTGCAGATCCACCTCCACGTTTGATGGTGGCTAGCTGGTATTTGTTTAAGTTTAACTTGTTTGGAAGTGACGGATAAAATGGGTGCGACATCCTGTGAACACTAAGTTTGATCCCAAATACCAGCTACCCACAATCAAACATGGAGGTGGATCTGCAATGGTCTACGGTTGCTTCTTCGCTAAGGGAATGGGCCCTCTTCGACTGATTACCGGCACAATACCCATTCTACCAATGCTACGGTTATTAGACATTCTGGAGAACACGATGCGTCTATAGGCACTGCGCTGTGTGGGCCGATCATTCATATATCAACAAGATAATGATCCCAAACATCGGTCGGCCCACATCCCCCAGTGGTTCTCGCCGCCATGTTGAGGTTCTCGATTGGCCGAGCCAGAGCTCGGACGTGAACACCATCGAGAACCTTTGAGAAGGGCTGGAGAGGAGGTTGGCTGGCAAAAAAGCATCAAATGCTGCCGAATAGTTTACACAATTGAAGGCTGCCTGGGTGGCCATCCCCAATCGACCATTGATACCCTGATTGCATCCATTTCACGTCGCTGCCAACTACTAGTCTCCTCATAAGTTGTTTCGCCGCCATGTTGCTAGTGATAATTTTTCGAAAAGTTACTTTTTCGCCGATTTTGATAAATTGTTGTTAAGAAATCATTGGATGATTCTGAATCTGTATAAACTGACTATTCGGTTTAAAATAGAAGAAGATTTGATAAAAGTTATGATCGAAAAACCAAAATATGCAATCATTTTGGCCAGTACTGTATACACAGAATGTAGGGAAGACCCCAGAAAACTATCCAGGGGAGCAAAATATGGAAGATCGCTTTAGTCTTGACTTAACGGTTGAGAGACTCAGGAATAAGCTACAGCATTCATATATAAAAGTTATGAATATAAATTAGATAGGTAGTATTATTATTATTAAGTATTATTAGGTTCCTTAAGATTTTTAAATGATAATTTAACAGCATTAACAGTCCTGGATTTTCAGGCCAAAAAATTTTGACCTATACAGGGATATCTAAATATGTATGTTAAGCAAGGGTAAGGCAGTAAAATATGGCCTAACATATTTTAGCTGTACGAATCTACTTCAGCATATGCTATTGGTGGACTACTTTATGTTGGACATCAACCAAAACATTACTTTAGGATTTGCTATTGAAAAAAAGTTACTACGAACTGTTCATAACAGGAACAAATCTTACTTTTTATGTGTTCCATGGGTCGCCGATTTAACTTCAAATATTCGCTTAATGTACAATAATTTCTATCTAAAATCAAACTTTACACGGAGCTTTATAGAGAAATGTGCGTTGTGATCAAAATTTAAAGGCAACCTGTAGAAATTTTATTTTTTTTCTACAAGTAAACAGAAATCTGTAAATCACAGTTGCAATTGTTGATGACGTAAAATATTTTTAGGCCATAATGTCAATACAGAAAATTTATTAAAACATATTTGCCCAGACGTCTGGTAAATGTAACGGGAATCGAGCTTTACGTTTTCAATAAATTGACGAAAATTTGTAAATTCTAATTAAGCTTTAAACAGAATTATAATAAAAGCCCATGATTTCATACATTAAATCGGTAATTTAACGAATTTCGCAAATATATTAAATTTGTTTTGTGAAATTAAATGACGAAGATCTAAAGTAGAGTTTAACTTAACTTGCTCTGCAAATCTTTTCTGGTGGCACATTTAACGATCTGTAAGAATCTTTGTAACTTTGCAACTTATTTATAGAATTTGTTGTAGAACACAGCTTTTTATTAACAATCATAAACAAGGCAAAAGCTTAATTTCAAGAATAATGTACATTCGGAAAGTTTGCACAATTCGTTGCAGAAAAGAGCTTTTTTGCGCTAGCCATTAAATGTCAGGGATTATAACACATCACAATCTTTAACGCTGTAATTACCAATCGTTTAAAATCGAGAAGAAGGTCGTTAAAAGCCTTTGCGTAAACTAGTTTTGAATTCCTCCTTATTCTGTTTTGGTTAGTTATAAACAAAACAGAAATCATTCATTTTCTTCAGCACTATGCATCATAATGAATGAAATGATGCAAACTTAAACCAAAAATAAAATACAAGAAAACAAAAGGTGACGTCGATCAAATATATCCAAAGACGGCAACTTATACACATTTTATAACATAACTTTTCGGATAGAACACCAAGATATCAAAAAGGCGTTACTCATGCTCGCAGAGTTTTTAGATTTAGCGAAAGAAGAGAAAGAGGAGATCAGAAGATCCCAACCTTCAACGTGGTGCTCTCAACAGTATTAAGGCATTTATATCTTCATCTAACCCATCGAGTGATGGGTCAGGTATAGGTTAGGAGAAAAAATTAAACGGTGTTTTATCCATCTGCATAGACCGCAAACCTGTAACATTGTAAAAAGTACTTTATATTATGAGGTACATGATGTACGAGTTCTACGTTTTGCTTAGAATTTAAAACTCCTTATGATATATGAGGGAACTAAAATCATTTAGGGCCTTACTACTTCTGCTTGTTGGTTTGACTGTGCTTACGACTCTTGAGCTGAGTTGGATTTGATTGCATGTCTTCGTTACCATAATCATCATATATGTATTTAAACGTAATCCAATTTTTTATCCAGTGTGCAGAGTTGGTTTGGGTCAGTTGCATTTCAAATGAATAAATTTGAATGAGGCTACGCTAAATTTTTTTATGGAATTAGTTTTCATGAATTGCTTCAGTGGGGCGTTAACTTATTTTAGATCATTTTGATTTTGGTTAATTTCCAAGTTTACACAACTTATTCAGGCACCAGCGAATGTCAGTATAACATTCCGTTATGTAACTGTTGACGACGTTACTGATAGAAGTAAAGTAGGAGTACCTGTCGAAATTCTTTCAATCCGCAATTTCGTCTCGGTCACTAAATCGTCCACCTAGACGAAAACACGTTGAATTACTGAGATGAATAGCGGACCTCTTAAATTATAGTGGTAGTAATGCCTCCCAGCGAGACTCGTTAACCTTGCTCCGGGGTGGCTCTCGGGAGATTGAAGGCGGCGGCAAGTTATTCTCACTAAAACTCGTGTACTACAATTAAACACAGACTTCCTTAAATCTTATTTAAGCACCATAATAACACTAAATCTTTTAATTATGTACCGTATCTACTCCAGACACATGTTTTCCTGCGAGCAGCCGAGATCCGAGGCCGGGCGTCTCCTAATATACATCGCCGCGCCGGTTTAAATGCAAAACTCGGTTCCCCGTTTTACGGCTGATTATAAGGCAATAATTCACCGGTTGGTTTTTACGAGGGAAATGTGGAAGTGCATCTCATTACGGGAAACAACGCGGTGGGCTCAAATGACGCACTTAAATGATCTGAAATATGACTGTGGATTCTTTAAAGGAGGTCTTGAATGTTACTAATTTATGGCCGTATTTAAATATTAATGTTAGCGGCGAGCTAACCCGCAGTAAATTCTCGGCGGAAATGGCGTTATCGGGGCTTAGTTGCACAATGCACACACACACTTGCATATTCACAAGCAATATTGTCGATGTAGATTGCATCTTTTGTTGATACTGCACTTACATTTTAATTTAAACGAACGACCTAGATATATATATAATATATTCAAAAGTTTATCATAACTATCACCCACCTCGACCAGTGGCCGCTTTTCAGGGCAAGTGGAATACTGTATCTGCAACCCAACGCAAACCAAACTAACGGTTGCTTTTCGGTGCAGGTACAGCCATGCTGTACCCGCAAATTAATATTAATGAAATAAAATTTATGGTCATTTTTACAATTATACGTATCTCTGTTTTAACAAAGAAGAGTAAACGTAAAAGCTACATTCACACTATGAATACCATCATAAAATACAATAGATTTAGAAGTTTTAATGGAAATTTGAATGCCTTCATCGTTAATGTTAATAGTTCTGCTTACTATCATAGACGTTAATGTATTTTGTATTTTCGAAATTGAACAGATTTTATTAAGAACACGAATCTGATATGTCAAAGCATGTCGAAATGTTTGGGTAATTACATTTTGTATAATCGACGAGACAACCACATAATGGGACTGAATGAAGTAAGTTTGAAATTATCGACAATTTTACAGTTCCTTGCACTTGGTTGCTGCATAGGATATCTCACCAATCAGTTGTAAGTTTGAGTTCGAGTTACATAGTAGCTGCAATCTCAATACAATCTACAGTCTCTGCCAATAGGGGTTGAGTACAATGCATATTTCTTTACAATTATAAAACAATTCTTTATGATTTAGTATTTTGAAAATTACATGTTTCTAAATATACATACACACTCACATAAACTATGTATTGTACAATGAATAATCTGGCCGAAAAGAGGACACATAATTTTTGTGCATAAAGTGCAACAGTCGATGACGTGGATCTCGAAGATAGCACCGTTGTTCAGTGTACGCGTTCGAGATGCTGTGATTTTCTTATTGTGAGAAATTGTTTGTAGATACCACGATTTCGGTGTTGTATTCACAGTATTGTTTACGAAGCAAGAAAACCGATCGAGTTACAATCGTACGTACCGCTAGAAAAACGTAGTGCTCGCTAGGTCGTTTTAACATCCACTTCATTTTGTACAACTGCGTCATTTAAAAATAGGTGGTTGTTAGGTACATATATTTTCTACCAACCAGATCTACGCGGCGGGAATCTTCGGCAAGGTGGGACGTTGAAAGAATAGGATCTGGGTGATGTATTTGTAACCTTTTATATCATCCAATTAACTTTATGGACATTCGGTATAGACTGGTACAAATTTAAGTAGTGCAGTTTTTTTTGTTTATGTTTATGCTCATTTGATATTGGCACAAGTTTAAATGCATATGTTACTAAAATTATTATCCGAAATTGTCCGTTTATGTAATGTTATGTTTGATTATTATTATTATTATTATTTAATATACAAACTAGAAAGGATTTTTCTATTTCGATGCCACAATGACGATTTTGTGACACTGTTTAAAAAAAAGTAGTCAGACAAAATTGAATTTTATGCAACCGTTTTAGTGACTTTTCCGGTTGGTGGTTGTTGACATTAGTTGCTAATAAACTAATTGCACCGATCACCGAAGAAATCTCATGTTGGCAAAGTAAAAAGGCGTTAACATTGTGGTCTAATTATTCCATGCTGCGAACTTGAATATTTAAACGAAAATCTGAAAATTCGGTATTTTGAAACTAAAATGTCAAATGTTATGGATCATACGCAACCTAAGAGATTAAAACTCATTAAATGGTTTTTTTATATCTTAATATTAAATTAAATATATTAATGAAAACGAAATAGAAAAAAATAGCATGTAACACTCCTTGTACAAGACATCTTGTCGCACTTTTTCCTCTGGTGCTTACTATGATAAGCACTTTAAAAAAACCTCTGGGTCTGATTCCGTGCCTTTCGTTAGTTTTATAAATACGTTTGAGATTTCCATTTTCCTCGGTCTTGCAACCGCAATGTACATAATTATGAACTTTTTGAAATACTGATAATAAACTCATACTAAGAAGAATGGAACGATTGGACTCATATCAAATCAGAATCCCTCCAATTTGACACTCTAAAATGTTAATAGAGAGCTGAGCGTGGGTACCCAAATAGTAGAAAGCTGAAATGACAGTATGAGGTCCAAGAAAATATCTATAGTTTTTCGATCTTTCCTTTGGCAGATATTTTCAGCAGTGGGACTGTATCTTTGAATATCTCACCAGTGTATCTCAATTATTTATGTCGTAATATTTACCTTGTACAACTCTTTGGTAATAACAAAACTGCTCCAACGAGTATTTACTTCAACGAATTTGTCCAACTCTATTTCTTTATTATTTTCTCCACACTTTCTCAATATATATTTTTCTCACATCTCTTTTTGATCCTTCAACTCATGATCGCGATACATTGATGCTTTTGAGGGCATGAACACCTGCGCATGATTACTTGGGCAGTGGTTAAAATAGGAACCTCTGAAGCTCTGATTGCCACAAACTACACGCAATTGTCCGTAAAATTTCGCACATCTTCGATCTTCACGGGAACAAATGGGGGGGATAAATATACAACGAGTGAAAGACATGACAGCCTACTTCTTTTAGCATCTACTGTTGAGGTGTAGCACCTCAACTACCTTCAGGAGTGGATGCTGTGGTCCGAATAATTTACTTTTTTACAACGACGCTGCAGGTTTGTTGAGAAGAGAGACATTCGAAATCCGACCACTGATCGTCCACTACAATGGGATGATATGTCCAAGACGAGTTTCATAAACTTTATCGAAATACGAGAGGGTAGTTTTTTGAGTATCCGCAACAATTGCTACGATAATACAATACAAATCAATATTTGGTTGAAATAAATATCTTAGGAAATTCGAGAAACGCCATTAACAGGAAGTCAAAACCCTTATAACCTAAAAATCAAGAACATTAAAACCGATCGAGACAGTTATCGTTTAGAGATTCGAAATCAAGCATATGGTAAACTTTATCAGGACATCAAAAAGAGGTTAACCGCTGCTTACCAAAAAAGAACCGTGCCATATATCCTCCGCTATTGTGATGTATAGGGTTTTTCAACAAGAACTTTGTTTTTCAAAACAAAATAAAACAAAGAATTTAGATGAAAATGGTTAAAATTTTAATGAATTCAGCACTTCTAAGGCAAAGTGAATGGTCGGCCGACTTCAATTCATGCACCAGTTGCACCTTGTAAAGCTTCAAAGCCAAATCTTCACGCCATGAGGACGTTACCGCAATTGTTGAGAAAGTCGAGGAATTGACAAATTCGGATCTTCTTCAACATTGTGGCTCAGGCCTGCGATGTTTTCTCGTGAACGAACCGGTCGATCACGCGTTAGTGTTAGCACATTATGTTGACTCAAATTTATCGACCAAATTCTTAGTAGCGGTGTTAGACCAAAAATATCACGAATTTTACGAAATGTAGCTTTTACAGATACACAATTGTCATAGTGGATTTTTAATATTTTAATGCAATTTTCGAGCGAAATTGAATTCATTGTTACAATTGCCGAAGCTTGCTATGCCCCTGTTGGAAAACAAAGTTCTTGTTGAAAAACCTTTTACTATACGTAGTAGGTCATCAAAAGTTTATCGACGAAATTATGCAACGGCAGACGCCGTAATATTTTTGAGCTAAATTTACCCCGGTTGAGGATTGTTTACCCATTGGGCGACACCATCTAGACGAAGACATTACGTAAAATTTTTGGGATAATAATAATTCTTTGTCGGTAGGCGGATGCTGTTACGGTTTTTCTGCGATCTCTTTATGAATTTGTCGTTTTTGTATTGTTTGATCGAATAACGCTCCGAAGCGTGGGCTCTAGAATACTGCTTCCAGGACTGTCGACAAGTAAAAGTCTTCTAACCAGCACCTATTCTCTCCTTCTAGCAATTTCACCTTCTCTTCCCTCGCTATCCGTCCTATTCACAGATCTGCATCGTTGATTTATGCAGGACTTGTAGGATCAACATACAAACCGATCCTCGTTGACCATTCCCCCTTGTGACTGGTTAAATGTTGATCTCGTGTATGAGATTCTTTTCAAATAATAAAGCCGATGAAAAATACCAAAAATATTCATAATTGAACTAAGTGTTGCTAATGCCAACGATTAAAACCGAAATTTCATAAGCTATAGTACATTCCTAAATACAATTATTGTGCCACCTTAACCATGTCTTAATACAAAATGTACCCACAAACCGACAATAAACTTAAATTTACAGATGAAGAAATGAAAATGGAAAGTAAAGACAGAATTCTATTCCCATCTCATACACGAGGTTGTACAATCCTGTCCATCAACATTGTTGATGAACATGTTCATCCCACAAGTCAACAATACTGGCAATCTCACACGTCAGATAGAAGGATAGAATAGGTGCTGGTTAGAAGGCTTTTACTTCTCGACAGTCCCAGTAGCAATATCCTAGCGATTCAAATTAAGTGCACCTTCAAAAATATACAACGTTTCAATCCGTCATTGATATTATGATTCGACATCATATATTAACATATATTAAAGAAAAATATTCAAGTTTTCAACTCCTACAACTTATGATGAAATTTCATCTCGTCACAACAGTATGTTTCAATTTCTGATTTGGTAAACCCATTTGTTCCTGCACGTAGTAAAATTAGCAAGAGCAGATGAACTTCTTCGTCGATGATTGCTTTAATTTCTTTCGTTATCATCAATTGCATGAAATTCACTTTGCACAATTAAATGAACGGTGCGAAACATGAAAAATGTTTTCAGTTGCATAATTGAATTTCCGCCGTTATATTAGCAGGCATTATCTGTGACACATGCAACAATTTTGTTTTCTTATTAAAATTTCGTGCAGTTCGTTAAGCTGCTCGAAATATTGTATGCTGTGTGGCGACTTTCATAAAAGGGTACATATTCCAATAAAGCAGAATCCAGATTGCAATTGTTAATAAAATGAGCGGTTAAATCCATAACACTCACGATATTTATTGATGGAGGTCTATAAATCCGTTGTTAAAGGCACGACAATAATACTTTCAAGTTAGATTTCACAATTTCTGAATGTTCCAAATACAATTTTGGAATAAGACTATTCGACAGACGACTATCATAAATAGTCATAAATTTCTCCATCTTATATTAAATAAAAAGGGTGGTATTCTTTTACAGTCACTCTCACTAACTAAATATGAAATGATTTTGATTTTAATGACGAAATCATCGGTCTTGATGTTGATGACATATTCATAAATTTTTGACTGATCGATTGATGTAGATATAGATCTGACTGATACAGAAGTTGTTTCTTATCAGTTATTTGTGGTTCCACTTGCAGTGTCTCTGGTTATGTATTTAAAGTAAATAGTTACAAAAGTTTTGGGAAAATTTTTGAAATATAATTTTTACAATAATTATTTTATTTAATTTTGTAGTACAGCAAACGATTCAGTCAAGCTACAACTGTCTGCAATTATAATGCATCATATACCAGCTAAAGGGTCATGAGTTCGCAATTTGATGCGAATGCCTCTCATCAGCCTTCGGACGGTAAGTGGGTTCTCTCGATCTTTTTGTAGCTTCTTCGTCGTAGTTCTTCTTCATTTTGGGCTTCCCACCCACCGTCGTAAAATTTTCTACCGAGTAAAGCCCACAAGTCTTCTATAGGATGTGCCTGTGGAACATTTGATGTATTATCCTCTTTAGGTACACATGAGATATTTTGTCGCCTTTGTTCTTCTCGCAAAATGGCACGATGCCAGATCCGGCTAGAACGTAATATTATCATTAACATGATGCGTTTGAATAAAATTCATTAATTTGGAGAGGCATTTCCGGATATAAATGTCTGCATTTACAGCTTCGCCCCTAACTCGCCCAACATAGTACCTTGTCCTCAAATTTCGCTTTTTTCTTATACCTCAATGTCGTCCTCAATGTCGTATGTCTGCCTTCGTTTCTTTTTAATTCGGAGTTAGATAATGTAAAATATGTTCTGTCGTCTAATATTATCGTGACATTGTTTCTGAAATGTTCTAATCTTAATTGTCTGCAGCATCTTGTAATCCTTTCCGTGAATTTTTGACATTTTTGTCGCTTTCTATATTTTAAATTATTTCTGCTAATTGCCCTCTCGGCTGCCATATGGGAATATCTTCGACCTAATCTTGTTGAAACTCATTTTCAATTTCTTGCAGATTCAATGAAGTTCTGAAGCATTGCATGTTACAAAACTCGAGGATGACCCGTCTTGGGAAGATTCGTACACAGTTCCACACATTCCTTAATTACGCAGTAAATTGTTGTCTTAGAAATATCTCCACCATCACTTGACCAACCATATTGTAAATTCCTTTCCACAATTCTCAAATCCAACCGTAAGTTGATGAAAATTAGACAAAAAAAATTTCCAAAACGTTTGTTATATGCGTTAAATGTTTTGACTTTAAATATCTGCACAAATTTCCAAATGAACCGAAATGGAGTAACTTAATTATATTATAATTAATATACGACGTAAATATTAATTTCCTGGTAAATTTCTTCACAAAGATTTTCATAAATTTTTAATACAATTGGTCCGTTCTTTAGGGTGGTATAATACGACTTAATTTTTCGAGCCACTACGCCAAAAAATTAACTTATCATATCGCTAATTTAGTTTGTTCGCAACACATTCAAACAGTAACCCAGTTACACACCTAAGTGAAACGTAATAAAATTCAATTAGGTAATCAGACGAAGTTGTTTGTACACTCTGCATAATTCCAGGTAATTTGGGAGCTTCGCCTTATCGGTTAAATTCCCAGTGAAATATCTTTTACAAGGCAGTTATCTCGACGTGCCCTTAAAGCGCCGCCCCGCACCTGGCATATAGACGCATATACAGGCGAGGTTTTGCCCTCGGTGTTTCTAATCCGAAGATTAAGAAATTAACCACGCGTTCGGAGTAATACGGGAAAATTATGCGCTACGTGAATTAAGCTCTACTTGCCGTAGTGGCGTTAGTTAAATTACACGGTGTGCAACGTCCTACCGGCAACCTACGATAATTCGGGCTGACGTTTTAACATTATTACACGTGACACTCGCGGAATATCTAATAAATCCTCCAACGCAAACCGCGTTTTTTTCTAGGATATTGGAAATTTTTATTTAATTAGATTAGTTGTTCAAGCGCCAATGTGGGTCAGACGCGTATAAATTCTTCGCGTGTAGTCAACGATAATTTTCAAAAAATAAATCGTAATTGCGTTGTTATTGACTGGCGACGACTACGGACTACTGTATCAACATATTTGTCAGTTGGCTTCACCAATTAATACGTCTGTCTTATAAATTATGCATTTCGGAAATGAATATTTACACTTTTTTGCAAAAATTCAAATTCGTTCCTTCATCTGTGTATTTTTAGTATCGCTGAATTTGAATCGCAAATGCCCGCGCCACTTCTCTTTTATAAAAATTTCATTAAAGTTCACGTATTCACGTCGGAAAACAAGAATCCCCGATGCTTTGGAGTGCGGCTGGGCATATTTTTCTTATTTTGCGAATGCTTTTGATGTTAATGGAAGTTACGATACTGTTTCATAGCGTCGAACTCGACTGAGTTATACGCGAATATTTCGATGCACTATTAATTTTAATTCGAAATATATTGACGTGCGACATTATTATGCTTTGTAGGGCACATGAACACGTGTAAATAATTTTTAAAAACGTTTATGCAGAGAAAATTATTAATTTGGGTATAATTTATACTATCATACTTACTAAAATTAGTCGGTATATTGCAATAAAAATTTAAGACGCGAAGTACAATAATAAATGCACCGGCTAACATAGAATATGTTTACAATCGTCGTTCGTTTCTCAGATCCACAAACAATTACAAGAGAAGATCATTATTTATGGTCACTAACATAGAAGGAAACAACTTGAAGAAATATCAAACGTTTATTTTTCTACATAATCTCCCTGAACGTCGATGCATTTGGTCCAACGAAGCTCCAAACCTTTGATTCCTCTGGATAAAAATTCTTTCGGTTGGTCTTCCAACCAGTCGTTGACGGCCGTCAGTTCATTATCGTCGTATTATCTGGCCCCCCGAAGATAGTCTTTAAATTTTGGAAATAAAAAGAACTCACTAGGGGCCAGATCTTCTGAATATGCGGGATGTTCAAACAATTCAAATCCTGCGTTTAAAATAGCAATAGTTGATGAAACAGAATTCCTTTGCTCAATTTTCCCCGTCTTTTTTCCTTGACACAATCGCGCAATCTTGAAATTAAGTTGGCATAGTAGGACCCTGTTTTGTATGTCCATGTTCCAAAAAATCAAAATTCCGCCTGTGTCCGAAAAAATTGTAACTTTACCAGCGAATGGCAAAACATGAAATTTACGGGGTGGCGGAGAAATTTGGAGATACCACTCCATACTTTGTTGCTTCGACTCAGAATTGAAGTGGTGAACCCACGTTTCGTCAATAGTGAAGAATCGAGAAAGAAATTAATCCCGATCTGCTTTAAACTTTGCCAAACTGGCTTCAAAATGCAATACTTTAGAACGTTTCTGATCAGGTGTCAACATTCGTGGGAACCAACGTGCAGACAACTCTCGAGATATATTTTTGACCACTTGGTAAGAAACAGCACCCTGACCTAATACACCTACCATGTCTTCATAAATTTCTTTCATTTGTCAAATTAATTCAACGTCACTCAACGCCTACTATGTCAGGGACGCTAGATAGTAATCTCCCCTCGAATATATAAATAAATTGTTAATTCTTAACTAATAATTTCACACATTTTTCTTCCAAGAAACGTTTTTAAACAATTACTCATTTGTGTGTAATAATTAAAATTAAACGCTAAATCATTCCACTTATCTAAATTTCGATCAAAACTCTAACCTACAAATTGCAACAAACGGAACGCTAAATTGTCTAACAATCAGTTGAATTGAAAGGGTAATTTTGTAATGAGTGGACGCGATTGATTTTCCATCAATAGTTGTTCAGCTAATCGGCCAATAAAACCCACCAACAACGAACGTCGACAATTACAGCTTTGCAAATCAACGAAACGTTTCACTGCGATAAACGACTCGCATATTCCTCGACCCTGAAAAATTATTTCCGCGCCTGGATGCCTCGAACCCCACGAGTGCATCGCCGCGTCGTGCGTAATTCGAGCGAAAGACGTTACCGAACACACAGAGCGCGACTGTCCTCCGGAACGAGCCTATTTTTATGCAAACTACCCTTTTGTTCTTCGCAGTTCCTTCTCTGCCCCACTTTTACGTCCTTGGATTGATCCCACGCGGTATTATTTGTTTCATCGCTGCGCGCAGCGTGCATTGTTTCGTTCGCAAGGTTTTTAAATGCCCAGCTTAGATGGAAGTGTATCGTAAATTGATCTTTTGTCATTATTTTGACGTCGTCGACTGATCAAATACGAACTGAAAAAAATGCAAAGTCGAATAACCAAAGCCATTTGCATATAAAAATTAATTTGTTTTAAATTAGATTGATTAAATTCAAAGTCGAATTTAATTGAAAATTAGCTTGCAACAATACTTTTTATGAAAAATGAATCAAAACGAATATAATATAAAACAATCTGACACACCTTCCAAAGAATTCAACCAAATGCAACAGAATTGAGAATAAAACGATTTATTTGTCACAATACGTCGTATTTTTTTTTAGTTCAAGTTGTTCCTCGTGTATAAATTAAAGATAAATATAGATTAAGATCAATCAGATATTTTTATTCAAAATGATAAATTAAGAATTGAGAAATAATAGCAAACAATTTAGCAAATTAACAAAATGTATATATAGTTACATATCCTACTCCCCAAATCCCATTGATAACAAAAAAGTCACGATCGTATTAAAACTCGTACACACGTTGCTGTTTACTAAGAACATATAAGGAATCGTCGAAATTCGTTTCGTTCATAATTTTACGTTCGACAAACTAATTCTATTAATAGACCTGCCAGTGCCGGCATCCCCAATGGTCGAACAAGGTCACTTTTTTACTGAGAAAGAGTATTCCAGGAATCGTCGCCACTTATTTCATTCATAATCACGAAAGTAATGTTCTATTTATAGATATGCCGGCGCTTCGTCGATCGTCACAAAAAAGTCCTCAAATTTACACTGCAAGGCTACGACTGGGTCAAGGTCCGGGAAATCGCGGACAACTTCCGCCGATATATGCGTTCACCGTTGGCACACACGAACTCACCATAGCTGACCACGACACCCTTCCCAACCCTTCGCCCGAGTGTGTATCTCGATCCTCGAACACCGGTACATCAGGATTTTGATGACGTAGTTTACATTTCATGCGTTTAAATTTGTTTTCCGGACATACGGCATCAAATGGTTACAATTGAAGCAGTCTAAGCATTTTCATTTACATAACGTACACGCCCCCCTTTGCAGCACCATTTTACCATATTATATATATATATCAATTATCAAAAGTTTTTTGCAATTTCTGGAATTAAACTTATGTGCTACCATACTTTTGGTAAGGGCTTCTGCAATTTATCATGTTCCTAAACGGCAGGTATTTAAACCCTTTGCTTAGTTTGCAACGAGGAGTAAAGTTACAGGCGAGTTAGCCGAGTCATCGTATCTCAGGTTCGCTCTATCATGTGTTTAACCAATAAACTTTGCATTAAGTGTTTTATTCCGATTAACGAAATACGGAACGTGAGGCTTCGATGCACTGTGGTTCGGGTTATATGGGCGCGCGGAAAAAATTCATTATCTCGAAAAGTACTCGACCAATTCCAATAAAACTACGTATTATCTCTCCTTACAGTTGATGAATATTTGCGTTGTGTATTTATAATAGGAATTAGAACTTTCATAATATGTAGCTTTGGTACACAAGGTTATAATATTTAAGTTTCAAATTTGAATTTATAGCTGCTATAAATACAGGTATTATTGCACATATTACAAATAATAAAAATGCGTCTCTTACCATATCGCCAGCGGCATGAAGAAGGCCAGGTGTTATGCGAATCATATTCACTTCTGCAGTGGTAGTGGTAGTGGTTGGCTTCTTCACTAAGATCAGTTTTTCCCGTGGATCTGGTTTTAAATTTATAATAACAGGATCTGAAGAAATATCGTATGCATGACATCTTCGTTTGTGGCTACATTTTCTTGAACGATGTATCCGGTAAAGTTCATAATCTTTATTTCTGCATTCTTGAGCTTCCTCGGACAAAGTGCCCACGCGAAAAGCAGCACTTTCCATGATCTGTTGCCCGTGAATTATAACCTTGTGTATACACCGCTGTTTCATAACCATACCTTCCAAATTTTTCTACGTCAATTGCAGCAGTACTTGAGATCACTTCCAAAATTATTCCCAATTTTTTGAGTAAATTTTCATCCACACCTGTTATTTCTGCAATTTTTGACATGATTGTTGAAAAATCGTCTAGAAGTATTGCCGTCATTAGTTGTTCCAGCAGCTTGTTTTACTGTATCTATTTTTAATCCTAGCTCCATCTCAATTTCCGACTTTCTGTTATAAGATATATATCCAAGTTATGAACTATGTACAAAATGTATTCCATCAATAATAATAACGAGCCGTAATTGCACTATTACTTTATCGTTCATGTAAATCAGGGTTTCCCAAAGTGGCCCGCGGTATCGATACGATATATTATATTGTTTAGTTTATATTTTAAAAAATATTGTAGTATGTCTAATCTAGTTATTACACATTTGTACAGAACTGTAATTATAGTAGTGTCAAATAGATATAGAACTGTTATGAATTTATCGCTTTTTTTCAATGATGTGCGCTGTACCGCACACTACAACTGTACCACCACACCTTGTCCTGTCTACCCAGTTTTTTTTTGGCCCGCCAAAAAAAAACGGTAGTATTAAATTGGCCCGCCTAAGAAAAACTTTGGGAACCCCTGATGTAAATAGAGTCTCAGACCACATTGGGCGGTCGCGCGTAATCCTGGGGACAACCCGCCGCCAAATTTTAATGCTCAGTACAGCGAAGATCACAAGAATCCGCAAATGATTTTTTTGTGAAACAATAGTCGTGGAGTTCACACTATAATTCTAAAAATGAACTTACACTTACATTTGAAGATCTATATATAGCTAGTTTAGAATTAATAAAAAAACTTTTCCAAATGTAATAGTTAATATTTAAATCTGAATTTGGATTACGTTTTTACAATTTAGAGAACATTAGCCATTGATGAACTTTGCACGCGTCTAAATATATGACAACATCAACTAAATTTAAAATGCTTGCACCGGAAGATAGTTGATTTATTGAACTTTCAAGAAAAAAAATCGTGCTTTCATGATGTGGACTTTTTTCCGCACTTGAACCACTGTGAGACGCACGGGTTCGTAAGGCATCCCTAAAACCTAATGACGTCATGTTTTAAATTATACTAAGTGACATAGAAATCCGAACACCAAGAAAGAGTTGAAATTTTTTAATAATTTTAACACCACATAGTCGACTACCATAGAGGAACAATCGATGAAAAATTCAAGTTAAAAAAACAAACGACAAACGAGTTTTTATTAATAGTATGGGTGGTCGATATCCGCTTGAGGCACCTCATCCCAGGCTACTTGTACCTCATGTCTCGGAGCATCTAACGTCTGCGGAGAATTGGCTAAATTGGTGAGTCCCCTACCCATCACATCCCAAACATGCTCAATTGGTGATACGTCAGGTGAACGGGAGGGCCATGGCAAAAGATTAACGTCGGCAGCTTGAAAGAAGTCTAGACTGACGCGAGCTACGTGAGGACGGGCGTTATCTTGCTGGAATATGGGATTCGGCATCGTCGCAAGATAGGGTAGCAGATGTCGGTTTACAATGTCATGGATGTAGCGCTGAACATTCATAGTGCCTCTAACAAAGAC
This sequence comes from Geotrupes spiniger, assembly GCA_959613385.1. NCBI lineage: Eukaryota > Metazoa > Arthropoda > Insecta > Coleoptera > Geotrupidae > Geotrupes > Geotrupes spiniger. Next base: position 15,537,867 of record OY390737.1, read on the forward strand.
TAGAGGAGTTTGCGATAGAACGGCATGAGCATCGCAATGTCGGGGTAATGGTATGGGGTGCCATTGCCTATGGAAGCAGGTTACCTTGAAAACGAACATTTACATCAAAAGTGATTTGCGATTTACGGCATTTCTTAGAATAATTGGCGAGTCAAATGACATTCACTAGGTGGCAGTAGGTGGCATGTGTCTGCCCCAATCCATCTTTTTACTTACTTATACTTTGTGTATGTCTGTGCCTGTGCGCGCTCTAGCGTCCAAACGATTATAGCTAGAGCTCTGAAACTTTAAATTTAACATTTGTATGTAGCAAGGAGGAAAACGTCCTATTTTGAACGCAATCACTCAACCGGAAGGGATGGTTTACTCTTATCACCTTTTTCCATATCTTGAAAACGGTACACGTTACGATAATATTCTTACATAAATTATAGATATTGATATTTTAAACAACTTTCATTTGAAAAGTTTTTTCGAAAAACATAGTATAACTGAGTATAAGAAAGTTTCGTGCGGTCCACCGCGGATTTTTTATTTTATTGAAATTTAAGATATCTACTTACATTTGGACCGATATTTAAAAGAATTATGTAAATATTACGTCATCGATGTGATGTAAAGGTTTTATTTTTATTTATCAAAGCAAAGAAAATTGTTTTTTATTTATTTATGTTGTAGACATCTCTTAGTACACTGCAACTCAATCAGTTATTGTGCCACTTTATGGTAGTTAATTCAAAGGATGCGAGTCGCCATACAAAGTGATACGTCCAACATGCAATAAGGATTCAATGAATTATTTTAGATCTAAAAGAGAACAATGCAGCAACTGTTGCTGTTTCAAATTTACTTCTCTTTATCTACATATATATGTATGTATCATTACATAACAACTGTAGGGGATTTATAAGAACTTGAACATGGCATTTGTTGAAAATTTTAATACGCCTCTATTTTAATTTCCCGCGTAGTAAATTTCTTGTAGATATAATTATCTACCCCTATATCTTGTAGATCACAACATTAATTGATGTGATGTACCATAAATACTCAATTACTAATTGTAGTAGTAGCTGTTGTGATTCGCATTGTTTATTATTTTTTTACCAATAAAAGTTAATACTAATAGTGTTAACTTTTATTGGTCTCATTTTTACTCCCGGTAGCAACTACTAGTTACATCAGTTACTTGCAACAATTGTTTAAGCCTTTGCATAAATTATAATTGAAATAAATTATAAATTGGAAATCAATCAATGTCTTTTGATTATTGTAGTAGCAAGGCACCACTTTATATGAAACCACGTGCAACGTTGTTACAAATAATTTTAAATTAATGTACACATCTGTAATATCTCGAGGTTAAATTTTTCTCATTGTTCACGTGTTAGAATTAATAATCTAGCACATGTTGGAGGGTAGATAATGTATCTGTTTATTTGATATCATAATGTCGTCTAAACAACATTTTTGAACGAAAAATAATCCCAGCCTTGTTCGAAAATTTATTTATTTAATCCCAAGAGGCTGCAATAAAGTTTGAAACAAATTTGGATTATTTTTTGATATGGCGAATGCTTTCGATTCGGTCCATCATAGTCTACTGGCGGACAAAGTAGACGAGAAAGGAATAAGAGTGCAGGCAAATAAATGGATTCGCTCATACCTATCTGGGAAGCCGCGGCAAGTATACGTGAACGATTTATTATCCGACGTAAGATCGACAAACAGAGGGGTACCGTAAGACAGTATTTTAGGGCCTTTGCTATTCCTCATATTGATTGATGACCTCTTGAAAAAATGTCCAGCACCTTCCAAAACATGTGTATGTATAATGTAATGATATTAGTACCTTGGTAATCGAAGCGACGACGGGTGGCCTAATTGAAGCTGCAGAAAGATCGATGGAATAGCTTCAAATATGGTGCAGGAAAAATAGGATTTCCCTGAATATTACGAAAACAGTAACAATCGGCGAATTGGAGAGTGGATAAAAAAATTACTCCAATTTGTTCCTTCGGTAAAATTCACCTCGCACACGTTCAGTTAAGTGACAATGTCCATGTTAAGGTCAATCGCTATACGTGTTGAGACAAATGTATTTCGGTCTAGTACAATCAATGATAACGTACGGATTGATATTGTGGGGTACTTGAAAACACGCCTTGATTATACAGAAGAAGATAGTGAGGATTATCGATGAAACCGTACTAATTGTTTAAAACTATTTCAAAAACACAAAAGTATGACAATATTTAATTACATGTTGTTAAACTCGTGCTGATAACATTTAAATGGTGCGAACCATGATCGCAATTCATGAATTCGAAGATTCTATGTAACCAAACCTACCCATCCCATATGGCGTGGCTCTGATAAGAAAAAGGTTCTAGCAATTAATTACACTTAATGAAATGAAATTTTGGGTGAAATATTTTATGCGTACAACCACATAAATATTACTTTGAGTATTGTCACATTTTTTCGATAAAATTTACAAGCATTTTTTAGTAATTTATAGACTCTGTAAAATAATTAAGCAGTAGAAGAAAATAATGGTGAAAGAAAGATTTCTCTACTTTAACTTTGACTTTTTTACTTTTTCTTAAAACGTTTCCTTTTTTCAAAAACTAGATATGCATTTTTATGTAACTTAATTCGTTTCGATGTCATGTTATGCATCGAAATGTGCAAATGTGTCGAATATGCAAACAAAACCTCCAACTTCGAAGCTATCAACAAATCTCGACGATGAAACGGTTTCCATGTCATGTTAGTGCAGATGCCGGGATGTAAAAGTGATCCGGGTGCACGAACATCTGCTTTCGTTGCATACATAATACGTGCGGCATCCATCCAGTAAACAATTCCTGACGCAGAGTCCCTGTAACAGATCGCACAAATCCTCCCCAACACATGTACTGTCTGTTTACATAAACTTACTGCGCCCTATACCCCGAGAGTTGTTGAGAAATCAGGTTAACCGGAGAGGACGACAGTATCCACCGTTCCTATTACATTATATTACATGTCTCGCGCGAGATTGTCCTATAAATAACGGGCGTCTTCAGACACCTTTCATCCCCGGATTAATCTAAAACTACGCGCGCTAGGCCACCCTCTTCACGCTCCCGCGGAGCCATTCTGAGCAAAACGCGTAAAAACTAGTAAACGTCAGGTGATGTTTCAGAGTTGACGGCGCACGTTGCGAGCGGCGCCTCGATTTTCATTGTCGTTGCTAGTTTACATGGGTTTTGAAGCGTCGCCACTTTGCGCTCACCTACAGGAAAATTCGTTGTTCGACGACTACTCTTGTTACGTAAAAGAAGCAAAAGTTTGAGTTATTGTAACATTTTTTTTTTCTTTCAGAAATATGAAGCTTCATTTATGTCCCCATCTTCCGACTGCAACTCTACTGTTACTTCTCATCAATGGTAAGTAGCTACAATTTATCTGAATTAATGCAATTCTTTCTGTTGAAACCGTTAGTTAACTTAAATTAAAAATTAGCTCGTGCCGACCATCCCTTTTAAATTACATAAAAAAATATGCCATAGGGAAGCTAAAAATCTATGTTCTTGTATAACATGTTGCTGAAATAACCGAAGGGGTATGCGGTGACATTTACACACTTCAATTACACAATTCCATGACCCAGTTGTGATCTTTCGTGCCTACAAGTAAAGACAGACGCGGTTAGTGAGCGTTCCATTTCGGGCATTTTCTTTTAAAACAGCTTCGGTCGTAGATGTGACTAATCGAGTCTGCTGAATCAAAAGCTGGTTCAATGTGTTTAGATAACTTTGTTCACACAAGTGCGTTAAAAAAAATAATATAAAAAAGTATATAAGCGAAATAAAAAATCTATATGAGGAAAAAATAATACAGCGAATTATAAAAAGAAAGTGTTGGGAGGAAATAGTCGATTTGTTTGCCAATAAAAACAGCACAATTGACGAAAACAAGACGTTAGGTAGGTAATAATAATTTATTTTTAAACTTAGTAAAGAAAAGTTTAATAAAAAAATTACTGATTAATTACACTGTACTAGTCGAAAAGTTCAACATCGATAGGTCCTGGGTAGAAAATATAACTCGTACGCTGAATCCAACGCCGTCAACCGTTTTGCGAAGTTGACTCTAGTTTTCGAGATATTCACGTTTGAAGATTGTACAAAAAAATACCCAAGAAACACGTTTTTCCGTATATTTCAACCATTCGTTCATCAAATATCGTTTCAGTTCGACAAAATTTTATCGTTTCATGAAATGTTTTTCACTTTTTCTAACTTATCGAGTATTGAAGGTCGCATGAAGTGCAGAAGAGTGTGAAGGAACGATGAATCTGAGACATTTTCACCACAAGAACCCGATTCTTCCGTACATTTAAACCATTTATCCATCAGATATCGTTACAGTTCGTCAAAATTTCTTAAAAAAATTGTTTACTTTCCACATAAAAATATTTTTCTCTCAAACATAAATTAAATTAAATTTCTGATGCTTTTTTTGTAAATTCCAACAAACATCTGCTAAAAGAGCATTCACTTTTTCCCACTATACCAATGTTCGAGTCTTGCCGTTACTTGTTGGAAACGCTCGCCGTGCTCATCCGATTCGGTTGGTGATTTTTCAGCGATTTTTTCAATATGTGCATGTAGAGAATGAATTTTCAATGACATTTTACATGAAAAGCAATGAGCATGTATCGAACATAAAAGCGCCAGTTATCGGATCGATGAATCCCGCGAACATTCTCAATGACCGCTTTAACGCAATCCCATGCCAAGAGCTCTGAATCACTTAGGCCATTTTCAAATGGCGTGTCTTTCATCAAACGTCGAATATCAGGTCGATTAAATATTCCTGTAATAAAACCATTATACAATGAAATTGAAATTTATTAAAACTTAGACTGGAATAGATTTGAATATAAACCTTCTTTAATTTTCATGCCGCTTAATTGTGGAAAAATTTGACGCAATTCATTGAATGCATTCTTCTCGTAAAGACCAGTTTCATTCGGTGTACTGATCACCAGCAAAACGAGTCCCACAAGCACATAAAGCTCATATTTTTTGTTTATCCCGCTTGCTTCCCTCTCAGATGTGCTATCACTTTAAGGTCGGCACAAAGTTTCTATTGATGGTCATCGTATTTGACAGCATCCAAGATTTTCTTCAATAACGAAGTTTCTTTGATGTTAGTGCTGAGTGCTTTCGGAATGGAATTTTTCCATTCCGAAAGCGTTTTGGTAACGTGAAGAAGAACTGCCTTCAGACTGTTTTTCGAGGATCGATGAACAATCTCCAATCTTCAAATTTACATTCTTCGTTGTGCATTGCCAAAACCAAACGCCGGATATTGGTGCAATAAGCGACTGAATTATTCTCAATCGATTTGAAAAATTTCTCAAATTCGCGCTGACCACCGTATGCTCTATATATACGCAAATCGGGTTCTAGAACGTTCACTTGTCTCAAACGATATCTCATGGATAAATGGTTGAAATGCACAGAAAAATCGGGTTCTTGTGCTGAAAATGTCTCAGATTCATCGTTCCTTCACATTCTTCTGCACTTCCCGCGACCTTCAATATGTTCAAATAGTTAGAAAGTTAGCAAAAGTGAAAAACATGTCATGAAACGAAGAAGTTTTGTCGAACTGAAACGATATTTGATGAACGAATGGTTGAAATATACGGAAAATGTGTTTCTTGGGTCCTTTTTTGTATAATCTTCAAGCGTGAATATTTCGAAAACTAGAGTCAACTTCGCAAAACGGCTAACGGCGTTGGATTCAGGGTACTCGAGTTATGTTTTCTACCCACGACCCATCGATGTTGAAAAAAATAAGTTCCCGATTCGAGCACAGTGTTATTTAAACGTTCTTGTCCGTGATTGACATCCTCATCAAATCTCTGGTATTTATTTTCATCATTTCAGATATGTACATGTTTTACATTATTTGAAAGTCAAGGCATGCATACTAGTCATGCAACTACCTAATTAGTATTATCCTATACTCTTATAATAAATAAAAAATTGTGATACAGTACATTTCAGCATTTTAGGATTTAAAAAAAATCGTTTATGGAATAATATACAGGGTGTTAAAAAAGTGTCACAAACTTTTAGGGCTGGTGTATGGCCCAAAATATGCCGAAAAGTCTTAACGAACATGGGTCCGCAAATGGACGGTTTCGGAGATACAAAACATTTTGCGTTTACCCCACTTACATCACATCTATGTGGACTTTCGAACTGTTTTAAAAAGACCTACAGTGATTCGGATTCGGTGGCATCCTTGAAATACTCGTTCCTCCGGGAGATCATTTACAGGCGTAGCGTACACTAAAATTTTCAAACATCCATATAGAATGAAATCAATATGGTTTAAATCGGGCGATCTTGCAGCTCATGATACAGGTCCGCCCCTTCCTGCGCATCTTCGTCCAAAAGTTCCGTGTTCAAAATATTCTCTAACGGCAATAGAAAAATTCGCTGGAGCACCACATTTGTTGCCTTCGGTTCAAAAAGATGCGTATTGTGCAAATAAATAAAATCGTACCACCAAAACCGTCCATATGCGGACCCATGTTCATTAAAATGTTTCGACATATTTCGGGCCTTGCTATCAGCCCTCAACGTTTGTGACACTTTTTTTAACACCTGTATATTATCGATGAAACACAACTTTTTGAATTTTCGAAAGTGTGTTTCTCATCTAGCAGATTATTAAAGCACTTGATCTCTATAACACCCACTGCATGTTGCGAAACAGATTTCTAGTTGCATAACTGAGGGGGGTTCGACTGTTTTCGCACTATTTTCAAAATTACATACCACCTTTTAGACATACATTACTTTTAGACTGGCATTATTCGGTGTTTTCTAAATAGTCCTGCGCAACTAGTTCCCGGTTGCACCTCAAATAATAAGTATTCTATATGCATTTCTCGAACTACCCCAAAGGATTAGTCCTTTGTTGCCGGGATTAAGAACTGTTGTAAAAGAAAATGAACACATGTCTGAAAAACGTAAATATCTTTGCACGTATAGAACTTACCCCGTTGTCAATCTCTATGCACTACTTTCATTACGTCCTCGCAATCAATAGTTTTTTGCACAATAATTTTGTAAATATCAGGAGACACTTTTAAACACGATTTTCTCGCAACGACGAAGACTTTATAGCATATGAAGTCAATGTCAAAGAAATATACGGCATTTATTGGCTAAAATGTCTTGCTCTCTCTTGCTTATCTTCTTGCTCGAGATAATCTAGCATTAAAAGTTACTTTAATATATGTCAGTTGTATTATTCCATAAGGCTTAAGGAAATTTTCAGATAAAGGAATGCCTCAACTATTACAAAAGGGTATTTATTCATTTGCACATAGTGCACGGGCCCATAGGGTACCATCACATACTTTTTCATAAAGTTGTGAACGTTTAAAAATGCCAGCATCACATGATTATCCACATGTTCATACATCGATGTATGTGAAGCAATAATTGCTATCGCACATCGCAAATAATATCGTAGAACAATATTGTTTATAATTATAATGTATAGGGCCACTATTTAGTGGCTGTTTATTTCGTATGTTTCTGTTTATAAATCCTTTAGCAATTTCGATCCACTTCTCTGTTGGACATTGAGGTTTGTCTCACCTACGTCTTGGATAATGCTACTGCCAGTAGATCTACCAATACGAACATTATAATGTAATTCGGCCAAAGAAGACCCCGCAGCTAAATACCTAAAAGAAAGAAGATATCGTTCTAAAATTGGCAAAAAAGGTTGCACAATGTGGAAGATAAAACTATTAAGGAGCAGAGAAGCCAGTGATGGAAAGTGACAATCACTACTTTTCGCTTTCTTTAGTACTGCCGAGACATTTAAACACAAAATGCTGGCTTGAAATTATGCAGACTATTTCAAAATATGTAACCAACCAACCACCAAATCATATTGCACCGTATACCACCACATCAACCAACTTATTCCATGATCCATTATCGCATCCAGTCAACACTTGTACCAAATTCACAACAGTATGGAATATCTCAGATAATGCACCCCCAGCACCTTCACCAGCTGAATCAGCTGCACCGTATATTTCAATTTTTTTCGAATACAATTCATAGTTTAATATTTTTCATATAATTGAAATAACAATATTCTTAAAGAACAAAGTATATAAAAATTGTTAAAAATATTTTTGATAAAATACATAATTTATGTGCTCACAGGAGAGTTGTTACTAATTTTTCCTCTGGTGTTATTGAATTTCTCATACGTGTATCTTTCTTTGTTAGCGAGCAACTCGTCAAAAGTACTTCGTGGCATCCTAGTCAAATTAAAATTTTTCACTTCAGCAAACAATGCATGAAAATGTCCTTTCTGTTGCCTTTTTTTATGATTGAATGTATCCACATTCTTCGTTTTCTGTCTTTTTTCTTATTAATTTTCCAATATAAATGTGTGCGTCGAGTCCTTGGTGGGGCTACTGCCTAAGGATTTACAAAAACATTTTAATTTGTTTATATGACCAAACATTAACGATAAAATTATCAAATTTAAAATGTTCTACCTACAATTTATCAAATTCCCGTTGTGTCTTCAGCTGTCTTACAATTATTATTTTAAATCCAAAAACGTTACATTATGTAAAATTATAAAATATCATAACATACCTAACGTTTCTACTGTCATCAACACTCCCGTAATCAATATAGTGTATGTATCTGAATCAGAAGTTAGTAGAGGTTTAAAATGCCTAAAAAATTCTAACACCACTTACCCAGTTTCCTTGTAAGGGGCTGTGCTACTGTTTTTACTCGTCCACTTACCTTTTTGTTTAATTTAGCTCATCAAACAACTGTTTTTCCCGACTGTTGGAAAATAACTAGATTGGTGCCCGTACACAGAAAAGGAGATGGCGCTTTAATTGACAACTATAGACCAATAGGTTTGCTGAGCAATTTTGCTAAGGTGTTTGAGATGTATATGCTAACATTTCCCCCAAATCAGAAACACCTTAGCTGTCGAACAGGGTGGATTTATTAATAAGCGATCTACGGTTACCAATCTGCCAATATTGACACAATTTATATCTGAATCCTTGGACGTATATGAGCAGGTTGACGTCTTTTACACTAACTTTTCTAAGGCCTTCGACCGTATCGATCATACAATACTCTTAAACAAGTTTGATGCTTTTGGTTTTTCCCCACGCCTAATGTCTGTATTCAACTCCTATCTAAAGAATAGGAAGCAATATGTAAGTTATATGGGTCAAAAATCAAATGAGTTCATCCCAACTTCTGGTGTACCTCAGGGAAGTAATCTAGGGCCTTTGCTTTTTCTCATTTTCATTAATGATGTATGTTCTAACATTGAATGCAATAAACTATTGTTCGCTGATGATATTAAACGTTTTTTCAAAATTCATAATACCAATGACTGTTTGTTTCTGCAACTGCAGTTGGACGTGTTGGAATCGTGGTGCTCTGTTAATAACTTGCCAATGAATGTCTCCAAATGAAATGTGTTATCGTTTTCCCCAAAACTTAACTCTATTAAATTCATTTACACTATTAATAATACTGCAATCCACCGCTGTAGTGTTTTCAAAGATTTGGGTATCATCTTCGATGAAAACCTAACTTTTTCTGATCACATCAACTCCATTGCCTCATCCGCTTTGAAAACTTTGGGATATTTGATCAGAAATACCCGAACTTTTACATCAATTGATGCCATTTTGCCCATATATTATTCCTTTGTTCGCTCCAGGCTAGAATATGCCTCGGTTATTTGGTCTCCTATTTACAAAGGTCACTCCGTTGCAATTGATAAAATACAAAGAAAGGTTGTAAAATATCTTCACTTCAAGAAAACCGATCTACACCCGGTGCAGGGTTTGGATGACGTTATACTTATCAATACTTTTAATATGGAGTCGCTACAGTTGCGGAGACATCGGATTGATGGCATGTCTTTGTACGACGTATTAAACAATAACATCGATGCACCTCAGCTGTTGGAAAAATCATTTCATGGTACCACACCATCCTTCTCGGGTTCATCGCATTTTTACTCTACAACATCTCGTACAAATATTATGCGCTACTCGCCATTATTCAGGATATGTGATTATTTCGATTTTATATCTGACAATAGTATATATATATTAATTTCACTAGTTTAATGGTTATATTAAATAGATGTACTACGAACACCTGATACACCTTGTTCATACGCAAAAATGATTTTCTCTTGTCAATTTTTCTCTATGTATTTACTCTGTTTCTTATTATTTTTTTCTTTATTCTATTTTTTAGTTAGTATTAAGATTTGTCATCAGTGCTTAATTTTTAATTATAGTTTGTCCTGTAATTAGATGTTTATCTGTTGGGCAATTAAGATTATTATTATTATAAGCAACTCTGCCATTTGTTATTGTTATTCAAGTCAACTTTCGTAAATATTTAATTTCCAACTTAAACTTGGCAATAAAATATTTCTATTTATACTTACAACTTCAAATAAATATTAAATTGTAAGAGTAGCTATCTTTATAATAATATTGTTAACATAACTCAACCGAACCCTCAGACTCGGTTGGTGCACTTCTTCGTAAGTTCAGCCATGAATTTCGCGGCAAAAATTCAAATATTTTGTTGCAGATGATTGTATATCTCCGCCCATTTCCCATTTGTTATTAATATTAGATGTAACATTAAATTAAATTAAATTAAAGGCGCCCAGTTTTTGCAGATAATAAATGTTTGTTTACCCAAATTTGGCGATGTATCGAATCGGCGACTCTAATAAACATGCAAACTATTTCCATTAATTTCCTGCTCGGAGGATCGATCGAACAACGCAATTATTTAATCGTGCGATTCAAAGTCGATGCCTTTGTTAGCCACTTGATATCCAATTCTACCACGAAAACGCCGTTACAAGAAACAAATTGCCAACATTAGAACGAACAAGTATGCGATTAAAGGCCCTCGTTCAATTCCTTCGAATAAAACTCTGCACTCGTTCACTTGCATTTGCATTAAGGGTGTGATTCCGGCGCAAGGGAAGTACTTGCATTAAATATTTAATTTCTAGATTATCCTCTGCATTGCGATTGCTAAAAATCGGAACCGTCACAGAGTCTTCTCATGGATACAAATTACGTCGTTATTATTTGCCATCGTATGTGGAGATCGTCATCGGAATAGTTTAAACGTCATTGAATTTTATTATTCATAATCATCAATGTCTTATTTTAGTTCACTTAAACACTGTACTACAAAAGCACATTGTATTTTTAATTTACACAGAATTCGTGTAATTTTAACGTAAATTTAACATTGCACTGCCTGGAAGATATAAACAATAGAATGTGTAAAAATCTATCACATTTAATCTATTATTAAAAATAAATCCAAATTGTTGATAGTATAAGGTATGACATAATCTGACAAAATCTACAACTCGATTTTCATTACGACTAAAATTTGTGTCATATTTGCTGAAAAATTTAGACGATTACGAAGCGATTATTATTATTATTGCGCCTATGGAGACGATGTCAAAGCCACATCGAAACTCATCATAATTTGCTCGCGTGGATGGTGCGCAATATTAGCATGTTAATTACTTAATCATACATGTCAATTATACTCGAATGGGATTGGATTTATCACAACAAAATATTTGATTACCATTGCATCGTTTCAAAATTAATTAAAGCGCATCATTCTGTATGATTAATTGTCGTTCCGATTATATCCGAGTAACTTTGAAGGAGTATGAAAATTTCGTTTGAAGTGAGAATAAAATGAGACTATAAATTAGTGATTTTTATCAATCGTGATGGAATTAATTGGGGGATTTAAAAATTCACAATTCTACTGGTGTGTCTACTGTTTGCCATATTTTAAAGACATTTTTCAAGAAACTGAAATTCAAGATATATTGAACGTAGTTGATAATAATAATTGACGAAAGTGATGAATATATATATATATCTCCTGATTCATAATCGAATTCTGCAGAAAATAGTTTTCAATAATACATTAAAAAACTATTCGAAATCATAGCTATCAATTATAATTTTGTTCATAAAACATGAGGAATGGTGCATTTTAACAGAAAGTATGGGTGAATTTGGGATAACTTTTATATGAAGGTAATGTTAGTAATGTATTTATATTTTTATTTGAGTCACGTTTGGTAATTAACATCTTTAACCAATGGAGTAAAATGCTAAAACGTAAACGTAACATAGAACTAATGAACGACAACAATAAAAACAACACACAAAAAAATAAAAAGCAACCTTTATTGGCATCCTAATTTTACACCCCTTTGCATACAACCATAATATATCCAAGTAATTTCAATTTACTCCTATCTTTCCTGTTTATCCACTCTCTCCGCGTTCTTCCATCCTCCCCTTTTTCTCCTGCTTTCTCGTCACTCCTTTTGCCAATATTTCCACTCCTTCTCCAATCTCGTCTACACACTTTTTCCATTCCCTTCATTTTTTTTCTCTTCCTCACTCTATTCTACCCCGCACACTCCTCCAGCCAATTCCTCCATACATCCACCCCATTCTCGCAAAACGCACAGCTTCTATACGTCTCATCCATTCAGTATTTCTTTCCTCTCTCCTCGCTCCCACACCTAAACCTTGCAGTAATTCTTTCTTCTCTGCCTGTTTCCCCCCTCTCGAATATTTCGGCCTCCTTCTATATACGCATATCTCCTTGTAGCTTTCATTGTATTCTGCTCTCCTCATTTTCCCTTCTCTTTCCTACGCCTCTAAATGCTTCAATCTTTCCACCATTTTTCTCTCCACTCCTTCTCCCTGCTCTATTCTCTTTTGTACTTCCCCCGCCTATAACCCTGCCTTCTCGTATAACACCAGTCTATTTTCTTCCCATTTCGATAGTGCTGTTATTTTTTCCCCCTTTTTTCTGTAACTCCCTTAATATCATCTTCTCTATTCTCTGCTCTATCTATCTATCTATCCTTTCTTCATGGCCTCCACCGCCATCTTTTCCAATCCCATCTCCTGCAGCACTATGTACTTCATTGATATTTCAAGATGTAGTGCCCTCTTCAATGCCCCCTGCATCATTCTCTCTATCTATCTCTCCTCTTTCACTCACACACACACGCATCCCACACTGTCATTCTTTCTCCAAACTTCCATTCTCCCTTACTCCACAACATCTTTACCAACCCTTCTTTCACCTTCCTCGCCTTGTCGCATACATATTTAATGTGCTCCCTGTAGTTATTCCCATTCTCCATCACGCATCCCAGATACATCCACACAGTCGCCCTTCTTATTTCTCCACCGTTCCAATCTATTTTTACCCACCCCCTCTCTCTCTCACACACACACACACGAACACAAAATAAAAACATAAGAAAAGCAATGAAAAGAGAATCACTAAGAAATTTATGGAATAATAAATGAAAAACTAAATTAAAGCAGCAAAGAAAGCGATATAAGGAAGAGAGCTTAACATACAATAAACAATAGGGTACTAGGGAAGCGTATTAGAAGTATATATTAATATGTAATTGCAACAAAAAAGTTGCAATCTGCGAGTTAGATCGAAGCAGACGTTTGTAATTATGTAGCAGCATTGTGTGTGGGGTATTGGTAAGTATGGTGATCTGATGAGACCATTGAGGGCGAAGCGACCCTCATCACCTGTTCCATTCGTTATAATGTATTTTCTATATATAACCATTTCTCATAGCAGCCTTATAGAAATTCAACTACATAGTTAATGCGAGGTAAAATAAAATAACATTCATACATAAATATTTTGAAGAACGAGTCAGCAACAAATTCGACCCACATGATTTAAAATGGAATTATTATACGTTAAATAATCGAACCAAAACATTGTATTTAAAATGTAGCATCAATTGGGTTGTGCGACGAATTTGTAAACATTGAGATTACAAAGACATGTTCAAATTAAATACAAAATACGCATGCGCTTTGGCGTAAATAAAACAGTAAAATAGGAAGTAGAAGATGTTGGAAAGCAAACGACGCGATGTAATTCAAGGCAAACTTTTGGAGTCAAACAGCGAGAGGTGTAGTTGATAGGAGCCCAAGAAGCGAGCAATTTGAAGTAAACTGTGCGGTAGTGTATGCAACATATTTTAGGGATTTTAATACATAATTAACTTGCTTGATACAGTAATGCCGTGGATTTTTATGTGAACGATTCAATGGCCATGCATGCACGATTGGCACTGACCTGACTTTGTTCTACGAATGGATTAATCCAAGTTATCTTGTTAATAGAACTCTCCATCGCATTCGATATATTATACAGAAAATCAGAATGCTGACAGAGAGGTTTCGCTGTAATGCAATATATACGGCAATCTGGTTCATGTACCCTAGTTTCCGGTGCAATATTGTCGTACTTCTACAAATTAACTCAGCACAAAACAATAGAAACTCAAATAGAGGATGAAGAATTGTAACGTAGTAATAACCAAAGAGGAAATCAAATCAAATTGCAAGAGAAACATCGCAAACAACGTGAGAGGCATAAAAGACGAAATTATTGAAGAAATGGAGTACGTGACAGTAACAGAAATCAACAGGTCAGCGAAGTAAGTAATCGAAGTAATCGAAGGATTACCATTGGCCGTTTTTACTTATTAAGTTTACGTGTTAACTATACACGAGCGCGAGTTTTATTAAAATGTAGATAGTCCAAAAGTAAAAATCCAATGTATCCAAAGTATCATGTATTAAAAATGTCCTATGAAACATACTTGAAGCCGAAAAAAAAATCTTGTTTGTAGTTGAGCAAGGGGGGAAGATTATAATACGTACAAGACTACTGCAATGGAACTTAAACAAAGGAAAATAGGAAAGTAACAAAGATGGGAGAATTTGGAGAAGAAAAGGGACGTTACTCGGAGAACCAGAAACGATTACTTAGATCACTGGATCAATTAATACAAAAGAAACACAGCTAGAGTAAAAATGTAAAGGATAAAGATGGAAAATTGACGAGAAATTGACACAAAGGAAACATGGGAAGAAATATTTTCAAAGGCTACCAAACGTCATGAGTCAAGAGAACGAAAAAGAACTATTAACAAAAGAGCAACAGGCGAAATAAAATTGTGCAAGCTCCCTGGGACAGATGACATCACAGCAGATGATATTAAATTGACATTGACCGGTAGGCAAATGGGAAAATAATAAAAAAATTACCGAGAGGTTACTTTAGCAACCATTAGCAGTAATAATGCAGAAGAGTTTGAGAGACAAACTGGAAACAGCTATAAAAGATATACGACATTTATAAAATGAAGAAATTCACATGTTCAATAAGAAGACGACTGAGTGAAAAACTCATAAAGAATGGGATGCACATTTCATCGAGCTTTTGATGGAGGGAAAAGGAGAGACAAGTTTGGGAATATTTACAAAGGGCAAAAGTGCAAATACTTGGAATTGTAAACACTTATATGAAGATGACAGAAATAAAGAGAAGCAAGAAAGAATTACAGCAATGATGTGTGTGAGTTATTATTTATTAGTATTATTCTCAGTAATTATAAACGACGCTGAAAAGAAGAGCAAAGAAATAGTTGGGAAAATAGGCAGGCTGGAAGAATACAATATGAAACACATTCCTTGGAAGACCTACGTAGCGAGTCGTGGACTCGCTGCAATATAAGATTTATGAGAAAAATTCGGGGGAATTGTTAGACTGAAAATGAGATTATTATGAAGCAACAAAACACGAAACCTCAGACTGGAGGAATATAGAATCGCGGGAAATATTTAACTCAGGTTTGACAAGTGTGGGAAGTGGAGTTGCGGCGAACGGCGGATTCACTGACTGATGTCATAGACGAGCCCAGGTGGGGATGGATTAAAAAGGATAGTAAACGATACAAAGTTGGGAAATATAAATGTAAACGCATTACAGCCAAAGGACTTGTAGATAAAACAAAATAAATCGGATCCCTGAAGTGGACTCCGAATGTCGATTAATATTTTTTTGCAAGCGCCCCGATAAACTCCAATAACGGCGCAATATAGTTCCGGACGACAGCGAACGAAAAACAAGATGAAAATAATTTACAAACCTAATGGTTAACAGATGTATGCGATGGCCGAGGCAAAAATCCACCTCCGAGTTTCCAAGCGGCGACCAATAAAGCGGAAGCCCCGCAGACCATAAATTCCGGATTTGTGTGCGTTTGCAGAAAACAACCTTAATCTTACAACACTTCGCGCAGGTTACTCGTGCATTTTCCTCCTATTCATACTTAGCCATTCAGACCGCAGCGCGTAAAATATTACGACTCAAATAAAGATAAGATTTCCGCAATATTTCACCGTCGACCTCGCGGGAACGCACAGCGCCCCTGTAATTTAGCGAAATTACGACCGGTCGGTATCGACGGGCGCGCCCCGCGAACTAAAAAGGCGTAAGAGAAATAGGTAAATCGAGTTTGGAGAGTTGGAGTGCGCGTTGTAGCGACGACGAGTTGCATTAAAATCTAATTTCGTACGCGTAAGGAGCGAATCTAATTTGCACTTAAATGTTATTGCAATGAGACAAAATTAATGTTATACGACAATCGACAATTATATGTAGGAGTAAAGCTGTGCAACACAAATTGCATGTGAAACTAAAAATGGTTGAAAATGAAATAGTTTAAATCAAGCATAATTGAAAATCGGCTCACTTGCTCCATTTTCACGGCTGGACCATTTGGTGAACTATACAAACTGGTATGATGTTTAAAGTGTAAAAATTGTATTTTAAAACCATTTGTATTTAATGATCATAAAAACATAAAATTTATATTAATAGCCATAAAATTATATATCTAATTACATACATTGGCGTGTCCATCATTGGTACCATAAGAAATATTTGTAAACTTTTAAAACTTGTGACCTAAATTTACTTTAAAAATTTATTTAACATTGAATTCTAAACCAATTTAGTTACGAATGAAATATGAACATATGGTTACACAACAAAAATTTTGAGCAACATTACCAGTCACATTTTTTTTATATTTTGCTAATCTGACCTTAGTCGAAGAAATTAACAGTGACGTCAACTGAATTAAGCTTCGCACCGAGTAAATCCATTCTGACCGCCATTTGCTTGTTTTCGTTTGTTAATTGACTTATCGCGAAATGCAGTCCCTGCACAACGTCATAATTCTATTAGCTTCGCCAATATTTAATTAACAGATTTCGACGCAAATGGATGCTCCGACCGAATGACCGTCTAATTCCTCGTTTGATCGGTGACGTTTATACATTTCCACCGCCGCATTTTTCAGCGCAGTCGAACGCTCGCCATGCCCGTAACGCAACGTTAATTCCGCCTCGTAATACGTTGCGCAATTGAAATTTGTTGCTAAGCTCTGTTTACAAGTCCGGCGGATTTAAACATCTTAGAGCAGTTGCGCGTTCGAACCCACTGGCAATTATCAAAGTGGAGTTGGAGATAATTCTTGTAATTAGCAAATGTACGCTTGGATTCACGATATCCCCAGTTAATTTGTCCAACAATCATAATTACGGATTGGGCCGAAATTGGACCGATCCTCCTTGCAGGTGAAGGAGTTACGAAACGCGAAATAAATTAAATTTTATACGCGAGTTTCATTCGACCGAGTTAATAACTTTTTTAATTGCGCCGCTCTGGACGCATATACTCGGCGTGTCCCATACGAGCAATCCGCTTAATTATCGGTTCCCTTTTGCATTCGCAAGCGGCGATTTTTTTAACGCGCTCCGTAATTTTTTTTTTTCATTTCTAATTTAAATTAAAAAATGGGGCCGATTCGATTAAGCTTGAGATTCCATTGACGAATTAAATCAGCGAAATTGCTTCCAATCACTCGAATAAATTGGTAAGAAAATCGTAATATATTTGTTTCATAAAGTTGTTGCGAAATAAATTCTATCTGGAAATTTAAATCCTGAAATAAAACGATTGTACTGCGTAATGAAACATCGCGAGCCGTAAAAACATTTATTGGGGGTTCTTTTCAAAGCGCGCGACGGCGAGGTTTTAGATCACCCGGCTAAAAATATGATAGATAAAGTGACTTTCCATGTCGATGGCCCTCAAAATCTGTAACGTTGGCGTCAAAATGGCTTTCCGGCTTTTTGCGCGTCTAACTCGCGAGAACTCCATTGAAAAATCGCCATTTTACGTACCGGTTCTATGGCGCGACGGCGAAACGACAAAAACGACTCTATTTACTTTTACATATAGAGTATTTACTTTGTTTCAATTTTTTTTGTGCGGCGGCGTTCGGATTTCAAAAGCCCATTGCTCTTTTGAAAGCCGAACAAAGCGCTTCTGCGAACTATTTCGAGCGGCATTAAAAAATTCCCTGAAAATCGTTTCCCTCTGTCCGTTTCAGTGTATTTTTCAAGTTGAATTATTTTCGAGTCTTTTGTAATTTGATTAAAATTACATTTTTACTGTATAATATTTCGCCAGTTTAATATTCTTCCACTGATATTAAATACATTAGTTCCGAGTTTGGATATTTTTTAACTTTTACCCCGAAACTATCATTTTTATTAAGAGCTCTATATCTATGTATATACACTGCCTTTCAAATAAAATAGATCACCCCGAACCACTGAACGTAGAATGGTGAAACTTTGTGAAAATATCTAGTGCACAAATGTTTACATTTTTAAGAAAAATTGATAACATTTAATGATTAAAAAGTTAATAATGAGTTACATCCCCACGTAGTCCCATACACTCAGCAACCCTTCTGGGCATACTGGAAATTAGACTATTGATATCCTCTTGAAGTACCTCATCCCAGGCTATCTGTATTTGTTGACGCAACTCCTCTAAGGTATTGGGAGGATGGGGTAAACGCTGCAACCTTCTTTCCATTATACTCCAGACATGTTCAAAGGGGATAAGCCGTATGGCGACGTTGAATAAATTATAAATTTTGCATCTGGCCCCTAGGTCGCCTAATCGTCGAGTGCCAGAGTGCCATAAGCAAAATCTTGATTCGTCGCTGAAGAAGAATAATTTATTCCATTCAGGAACCCAGTATTATCTGTCCTGGCCCCAGTAAAGTCTGACGGCTTTATGTTCTCTTGTTAGAGGAAGACGAAAATAAGGACGATAAGAACGTAATCCAAACGTGCGTATTCGGCGATAAATCATGCTCATGGATACCATATGGCCACTTGCTCTTATCCAATTTATTCCAACGCCTCGTGATGGTTCTCTAACTGCATTTCGCCTTAAAATCCGACTTTCTCGCTCTTGCATCACTCTTCATCGTCCAGTACCTGTATGACGAGCTTCTGGATGTTCTTCCTGCTAGTGTCTACAAGTCTGTGCTATAGTGGTGTGTGACTGATTGACACGTCTGGCTATCTGACGGAAGATTAAACCAGCCTCATGCATCCCGGCAATTCGTCCTCGTTCAAAAGGCGTAATTTGATGAAAATTTGCACATCTTCGAACTCGTGGCATTCTGAAGGTCCTAACAGTCCTAACAACAACTAAGAAGAAACTCCTAATAAATGCAACAAATTAACGAAACTATGGTCAAACTAAAGGCACATGCAACTGTTGCTAACGAGATAATTTCTGTCATAAGTGACAAATTGACTTAATTATTTTTGTTTTATCATTCTACGTTCAGTGTTTCAGTCTGTGTGGTCGCGTGTGGATCTTTCTGTAGCCGACATTATTTCCATGCGTTTCATATACTTTTAAAATCCTTATTATTTAACCCAGCATCATTCTCTCTTCCAATTAAAAAGCTATATAGTCAATGAATACTTCTACCAATGCCAAGCCATTTTTAATATATATGCCTTTAACTTTGCCCAGCTTTTGTATTATTTCCTATTTTTGTAGAAGTTGTTGCTTGTCTTGTATCTCCACGTTCATCTGCTTCTCTTCCTCTGTGATATTTTTCCCAGTTTCCTTCCGCAGGATTATTCCCTCCACCAAAATGTTATGCCTGTTATTATTCTTCTCATATACTCTCCACTTCTATACATAAAATGTTTCGTTTATTTTTACACTTTTCCTCTTTCCTTATCTTTCATCTTATTTCTGTGTATTTTTTGCCATTTCCTGCAGAATTTTCTCATTAAATTCTTTGCCGTCTTGATGTATTGCTATCTCCAGCTGGCCACCCACTTTTCCAATCATCCACGCGAGATCGAACCGATCGAAACGTATTATTAAATATTCAGTGGAACAGAAAAGGCACTCCCCGCGACGTCCTAAATATCTAAGTTTTCTATCAACGTTCTAGTTTGCCGCAAGTGATGGCAACAAAGGACAGCTTGAAGTGTAATTTTAAAAGAAGCGCGGATAATATAATGGTGTGTTGTCGTCATTACGTGCCTTATACGCGAGGATGTGACTCGCATTGAGACATAAAAACCAATTTCCCAGCTTTTGTTGCGGCGCTCTATATTTAATGCTACATGCACTCCATACGAAACTGTAATTTCCCGGCCTTCGAAGTCTGGTGAAGTATTAACTCCGCAAAAGTGCAATATCGGCGGAATATTAACGTTCGTCGTTAATAAAATGATTTTCGCTGGCAGCAGTTAGCGAAATAGTGTGTGGCTGTGAGCAATTGTACTGCAAAAGCGTATATGTAAAACATGCGTTGCGAGCAAATTGTGTCGCTGGCGAAACTGAATTTGAATTGGTATCGGGTAATTTTCGTAATTGGTGCACAGTGCAATTATAATATCAAGAATTGAATAAACAAAAATAAAAATAAATAAATAAATAAATAAATAAATAGTAAATGAATGAAATTATGATATGAGATATCGATTAATTTTTTTTTTTTTTAAATTGAGTACTTAATTCAATGGTGGATCTAGAAAAGGTGCGAGATTAAGGGATATATCAAAGGGCAACATGGAATTCGATATTAAATGTTGATAATGTAATGGGATTTCATAAAAAGGAAGGGAATATGAAATTGAGGTAACATGGACAATGTAAAGCTCAATTCTTGATTGTTAAGTACATCCACTGCTTATTAGCATAAATAATAAAGAGTTAAAAATTTAGCAAAATGAAATCAGATTGAGGATGTCAAATTTAAACAAATGTTGAAATAATATGAGAAGGGATGAATATGGTAATTAAATGGAACCCTTCAGAAAGTGCAGAACTATGAGAACTCTAACGAAACAAAACAAAGAAGGCAAGTTATTTAGAATTCTGCAAGTAATGTAGAAAATGAGAGCAGAAATGAAGGATATGCACTTACGTATTACTCTATTATTTAAATATTAAAATACATTGGTCGTGAAATAAATAATTTAATTACAGATATAATACAATTATAGACCTAGGCATTTTAGGGTTAGTCCTTTTCAACGAATTTATGTATATGTTCTTTCAAAGATTTTAAGTTCATAAATAAATGTCATGTCTTGATGAGCAACACACAGACATGTATTAGTTTCATTAGATAAAGTATAAGAAAGTAAAAATAGGTCGGAAAGAGTTCCAATGACATTATCATCGAGACAAACGAATGACTCGAAGGATTGTAAAATATTCCCAAATTGTTATATGAAGCATGTTATCTTTCTGAAAGTTGTCTTTCTGAAGTCAAATTCATACGTCCCAAAATAGTAATAAAAATTGATAGTAAGTAGCAAAATGGAATCTGGAAATAAGGTGATGAGGATGTCCACCCAACCCAACCCAACACACGTGGTCATGATGTTGCGCTCCCATCTTACCATCTAACGATTCTTGAGAAATTTGACTTTCAGCACCAAACGCTTTCGAAAAGGGGCATGAAAGAGTCGAAACCACACAACAATCCATGAAGGCCATGGCAGTCCATACAGCAATCATCACCTATGACTAACACAAAATGACATTGTAGAGGTCCTTGAGAAAATCTCTTTAGGATTCCAAACTCAAAATTCTACTATAGTTTTGTAAAGAGGGATATTATAAGGCACCATAATTTTTTATCAATTTCAATGATTCGAAAACGCATAAAACAATCAGTAAGATGCGAGAAACGTAAACTGGCAGAATTGCTCGGCTATTACAGGTTCGTTTACATCATTGACATTTTCAGTATACAAACTTTTTATATAGGGAACTATAAACATAATTTTACATCACTTTGGCATCAAAACTTTTTACATCTAACCGTTTAACATTGTAATAGTAATATCACTTTAACAAATACGTTAATTGCTAGGATGAATGAAACGTGTGTAACTATTTTGCATTTTCAAACTTTACACATTCATCATTATTAGCCACCTTTATTCGTGCTCGTCATTGCCAATATAATATAATAATTCGATGTATTATTAATATAATATAATATACAGTACATAACATAATGAAATATGATTGCTTCTGTCATTAGTACACTCGCAGCAGTTTTACTTCGCATAAATACGTATAGTATGGATTTACAGGAAGTAATATTTTTGTCATTTGTTAATTTGTTATACCAACTAAAACTTGTATGGCGTTTCAAATATAATTTTGTAATAAACCTAAACTATAATTCTCTGCAAAAAAAAATAAATTATGCATGATCATGGGGTAAAATTTGTTTAAAGTAATACAATACAGATTAATGGTCCAACCTGAGTTCAAATCAAGGTAAGTAGCCTGGAACTTACTAATTAGAATTCGTTGAGAGTCCATATACATGTCAAAAAATTTAAAGTTGGATAAATTATGTAATTTTTATAATAAATTATTGATGTAATTTACCAAGGCAAGTACGCCTGTCATTGAATTTATGTATTTATAAATGCATTGCTGTAATTGACCAATGCGAATTGCGTACGTCAGCGACTGTGTGTGTCGGGTCGCTCTTCTTGGTCTCACTGATTTAAAAGAAAACTGTTGTTGTTGTTGTTAAAATACCTATATTACATCTGCACGACAATAAATTTTGTTGACTAATTTTTTATTTAAAAAAATATATTTTTATTAGAACCAAATGATTACCCAATTGATTAATAGTATTAAAATTTTCTTCAATTTTACCGTAAATAAATTCTGTTTAATTTCTGTTATTTTCATTACCATAGTTTCTAAAATCTCAACTAAAATATATTTTCTACTGCGATACATATTTGCGAATGTTGTGGGTTTTCGTAACAATAAATTTTGTTAGTTTTAAGCTATCGTTTATCAGATTATAAAATGGTGCTTTTGTTACAAAATTTCAAATTTTCTTTGGTGCGAACAACCCAACCCAACCCAACCCAACCCAACCCGACCCGACCCGACCCGACCCAACCCAACCCGACCCAACCCAACCCAACTCAAACATTATTTAAGAAGCGGAGACATTTTTTCACAAATACCACTATTACCACAAATTACCACTCGATAAAAATCATCGCAAACGAAAAGGCTAATTTTTTTTGGAACCAACCCATTCAATCGAATTCATAGGAAAAGAAATAAATGTAAAAATCACAATTATTGATTTCGGTGGTTTTGGAGATCTTTTCGTAACAAATTTATTTAGTCGATCAATACTTTCGTAGACGATTTTAATCAGTATTATTGTTTTATGAATCCAAGAATCAACATCGTGGCATTATACGTTAAAAGACTGGGATTATCATTTGTTTAACTTGTTCTGAATGAAGTTTCCAAAAAAAAATTTCCCCAAGTGTCTCTTACGTTATAGCTGTATGTATGTATGTTGAAGATCCTGAGAATTATTTGAACCTCAACTTGTCTTATTTGAACAGTGGTTTTTATGGATTTTTAAATTGTAGCTTAACACATATTACGAAAAACAAATAATGAACAAAACAATTTTGGTTTTCTTAAAATGTATAACAACTTGTTGAGATTTTCAAAGAAAACTTTAATTAAAAACAGAAAAGGAAGATCAATTGAAAATTTCAGTAAATTAATAACAGGGAACCATGAAAAGTGAAAATGAAAGAATAATAAAACATTAACTTAACAGAAGACGACAAAAATAGGCCCGAATACGAAAACTGAAGTAAAATTTTGTTTTTATGTAATGTCAAATGACACTGAAAAAATATATAGAAAAAATGAATGTTAGAATGTTAAAAATCAAATGTTGGCGAATGAAACATATAATATAGAAAATAATTTCAGGATGAATCACAAATAAGTCGAACACTCAATAAAAAAAATAAGTATGAAAAGAAAGACGCCTGAAAATGTCTAAATATTAAACAAACAAATTTGATAATAATGTAAAGAACTAATCAAAATGATTCCACTGAAATTTTATGTTATAGTGAACAACAAATAAAATATTTATTATATATTGCTGTGTTTCTGAATTTATTTTTATATACAATTATCATCGTATAGTAATTTTCGTTATAAATTATTATAGTATTTAACCAACGCGTACAACATAGATTCGATTGCTTATATATTTATAGTTCCGCCGTGATTTAATTGTTTCCTTCTTCATTTGTGAAGTAATAACTTTGGTTATGTGTACTGGTATTCGCTCTGGACTCTCATCCGCCTAACTGTTCTCTTATATCGTCTCTTCTACCGTGCCTATTTGGTTTTCATTTCGCTGAAATATTCTATCCATATGTTTACGCACGTTATCTCTTCTCCAACTCAGACTTTTGTCGTTACTCTTTCTTTAATTTTTATTTTTTATTATTCATCTTCTGGTAGAGGTTATTAGTTTTCTTTTGCTTATATACTTCGACACTTTCTCTTTTAGGAAGCAACATTTTGTCTAATATATACTTTAGATTCTTCTTTTTTCTTCTCTGTAATTTGCAGCGTTCGCTCTTTTGGCTTCCTTTCATTTCTTGATACCAGCTTTCCTATTTTCTACACCATTTACTCTTTAGCACTTCTTTCTTACTCACACTTTAGTTTCTATACTTTTCCAGCGGTCCTCAATGCTGCTTCCTCACTTTGAACTTATGTATTGCTGTAAGAGCTTTTTTTCGATATGACTTGCCCACTTCTTCTTTTTCAATACCTCCTACGTTATATCTCTTTTACATTCTTCTTGCTCCGTTGGTGGTTAGTTCTATGGTGAAATTCATTTTGCATCTTAATAGTCTGTGGGTAGAACACATTGCATATTGCTCCCCTGTGCATTTTATCATCTTTTAGAATTATTTTATGCACTGATGCACTCCATGATCGATGTCATTCATCGTTTTTACGTTGATATTCTTATGTTCTACTCATCCTGGTGCTTTCTTCTCACGTATTTAGTGACTTTATTCGTCCAAGAGTGAGCTGGCTGGGAAATAAGTAAAAGAAAATCAGTGGATCCATTTTAAAAGACTATAATACAGTATACAGAATAGTGTGCCTCGAAACCAAAAATACTCTTGAAGTACCTAAACATCGTCCCTGGTATGGTGGGAGCGAAAACACTGAAGAAATGCGAAAGTTATCTTTATCAGCAAATTGAAATTATGAGTTCATGTCAACCACATAAAAGGAAACTGCAATGTATTATCAATTTTTAGTATCAATCCTTACGCCATGGCATTGAGAGATATAAACTGGTGTTTACATCATTGAGTTTGCCAGTACCGTCATCATCATCATCCATATTTTTCATTTCATTTGAGCACCTGACACTTTTAATAAATTTACTTTGCAATTTTTCATAATTGTCTCCATATTATTATGTTGATCAAAATTCTTGACCCAAAGTTTATTCATTTTTGTTGCTAAAATTAATTTAATACTAGTTGCTACAAAAAATCATGATAGGGGAATAGAACCAAGAGAAGGGGAAAATATAAATGGGGGTACTATGAAAATTCTGACGACGTGTTAATTTACATATCTAAATTTACTATATGCGTTTTCAGTAGGAAATACTAACAAAAACAAATAGTTCCCCTACAAACCGCCAACATTTTTTAAATAATTTTATATTACTTCACGTACGTACATAAATTTTAATATACATAAATGCACCATGAGATACGACTTTTGTGTTAACGCGACTGTCGTCTCATTTAACAAATTTCGCGTCGCCATTATTAAAAAATTCAAATATATACGATGTTGATCTATTTTAATCCGTAAATGGGAGCATATTTCGCTATTTTAATCAAAGTATATGCATGTACGTCGGTTGCATACGACATAATAACTTACTTTAATAATATCTGCATATGCAAATTTTATGTGGCTGAATACCGCGCGCTGATGAATATACGTTACATTAGTTCTATGTTATAAAAGCTAATGTTATGTATGCGCAAATGGATTTTTTTGAGCCGATGCTATCTATTCGATTTTTCATTAATGTGTCGTAATGATCGTTGTAATAAAAGTCACATAGGTGAAACAGTCGACTGTGATACTCCAAAATGAAAATTTAAGTCAATAAATTATTATTGTAACTGATCAATGTTAAAAGAGTATGCAGAGTTTATTTATTCACCAATTAATTTTAGTAATTGACCAACGCGAAGTGCGTATATTTATTTAGTTATAACTAATTGGATATGCGGTAATGATTTATGTTTAATTGCTGTATTTGACCAACGTGTACGACGTTGTCAATATAGCAAAAATCTTGATTGTAAGAAAATGTCTCCAGTTTTTTTTGTATTATATTTTTATAATATATTGTTTGATTTGTGGAATACGAAATATGTGAGCCACCGCTGCTTTCCACATTTTCATCACTAAATCTTAATCTTCGCGGCGTGCAGATGTAAAACGTACCTTGACAGTATACAATTCCACATCTTCGTATCTCCGGCCCCAACCCCTCCAACTCTTGCATAAACGCAGCCAGATTTCGAACATCGCGAAATTGTAAAATATTGCAACTCTGACAAGTCGGCTTCCTAGTTTTGTGCGCGATGTCAACGTAATTTAGAATCGTATTTGTCATTCGTTTGTCGCTGTGATTTCACAGCCAGACGATTTTTCCCCATTTCGTTCGTTCGAACTTTTATTAAAGCGCTCGAAATATTCACAGCGCAATACTGGCTTCTTTCTAATTATACCGGCGCGGCCTATCGCTGTACGGCGTGCATATTCAAATCTCCGAACGCTCCCTTTCGCGTTTGCGATACGATCTGCATAATGACTAATTATGTATGCG
Source organism: Geotrupes spiniger (assembly GCA_959613385.1). Taxonomy (NCBI): domain Eukaryota; kingdom Metazoa; phylum Arthropoda; class Insecta; order Coleoptera; family Geotrupidae; genus Geotrupes; species Geotrupes spiniger. The sequence continues at coordinate 15,565,044 of OY390737.1, forward strand.
TCACTGTGTCTGTGATATGTACTTTGGTCTGCATACGAAAAGAGGTACAGGATGGGGATGCGGCCCATTATATCGATTATTTGCGTTACATCTCAATGGGATTACGCTCCCTAGCCGGATCGTATGAACGGATACGTCGATCAGCACGGCAAAGCGCTTCCTCGTTAGTACAATTGAGCGATAAGGGCTAATGCTATAGGGATTCGAATCAAAGAAATGATAACTGTCCTAAAGTTAGTTAATACAATTTTGGTGAGAAATTAGTGAATTAATTTACTGAATTTTGTTATACTTGTTTCATAATTTGCGTCGATTTTGCTAACCCTTACAAAATTATCGACCCTTGGCTATTGAATTCATCGATTGTCTTTCATTTCTCATGCTTCTATTCTATTTCTCATTTTTTAGTCACGAGCGGCAATTTCCCAACTTAATTTACTTTTCTTATTTGCTATTACATCTTCATAAATATAAACTTAGTCGTGGATAAGTTGCGGTTGAAAGACATCTGTGTTAATGTTAGTACATCGAAATATGGCTGCCAACTTACATGTTGTTAGAAATTATCCCCCAATAGCCGGTTAGATCCAATAATTGTAGACCGTGATCATTATAAGTATTGTCTATGAAATGAAATTCGAGCGCCTCGACTGAGAATTGAACCTGAAACCTTAGGATTATTATCAACTCAATAAAAGTTTATTCATTTCAGTGTGTGATGTACAATCGAGTAGACATGTATGTGGTTACGGCATTAAATTCGAGAAACTCGGGTTATATTTTACGAAAATGGATGATAATAGTGAACACATTACCAGATCAAATTGTAATGATAATGAAGAAATCCAAAAAATTCAAAAGTCGCCGAACGAATGTTAACAAATAAAACACTTTTTGATGTATGGCTTACTGTTCTAAACGATACCTTGCATTGTCACGAAAATAAAATCAAGGTATTGGAAGACAAGGTCAAATGTTTTTAGAGGATAAAATAATTAATGATGTTCATAATTTTGATTTCCATTTGTTGGACTCGTGAAATTCGTAATATCATTTTTAATATTAAATCGTCTGCCATAGGTATTGACGGAATCAGCATAAGTATGACTAAATTATGCTCTCCTTGTATAATACCTTACATTACCCATATCATAAACTATTCCATTCTACATGCCTGCATTTTTAGAAATATGGCCTGACCGGTCGCTTGAGATGATCAGTGTGACGAATTAGTTTTAATACACTTTTTATTTCTTTTAATCCTTTAGTAAGACGTCATGTCATCTACATCACTCTAATCCCATTTCTGCATCTTCCTCGCTGTCCTCGTGTCTCAATCTTCACATAATTCAACTAACCACCCCACAAAATATTTCACACACTTCTCCCGCCTAATCCTTGCTATAAAATCTTTACACAACTTCTTTCGCCCCCAAAATTTATACTTAAGCTTCATCATGAGCCTGTATTATTATCCCGTTCATTTTTATCACTTCTTCCAAAACAAACAAACAATCTTTGTCAAACAACTTTCCTTCTCCATTTCTAGTCCCTGTTTTATTAGCTCTTGATGGACGCCAATTTTTGCAATTAACTTTGAAACATCTGGGCTTAACAGTCGCCACATTTCGTCATGACATCTTCTCAAATATAAACTTAGTGGATAAGGTGCGGTTAAAAGTGCGCTTATAGTTACAAATACATTTTCCAAACATGTGGCTGGCCTTCAAGAACATTTGAGCGCTGCAGAAGTTATATAATTATTTATTTGATTAATTAAAATTAATTATAGTTTCAGAGCCTGCTCGCAGGTTTAAGTAAACTGTTAACTTACAAGTTGTTAGAAATTACTCCAGTAGCCGGTTGGACTCAATTCTAGGTTGTGATCATTACGAATATTGTATGTGAAATGAAATTCTAATGAACATGAAGCCTTAGGATTATTAGCAACTCACACCATGTAGACGTGCCTGTGGCTTACGGCAATAAATTCTAGAAAGTTATATTTTACGAAAATGGCAAGTGTTAATAATGAACGCAGATCAAGATGTAATGATAGTAAAAAACCCTTATTCGAAAAGTGGTCGAACGACTTTTATCAAATAATACATTGGAAGATAAGGCCACCTCTATTGAATTACAGGAACAACATTCGAGATTGAACAGCCTCATTTTTGACGTGGAGATATTGCTGGCGCAGATGGTCCAAAGCAGGGGTTAACTAACGTAGGCCTGGATGTAGATATCTCTGGAGGAGTACAGATCATGAAGAACGTCGTTTAAGACTTTTAGCCTCAAGAGACTAAACACAAACACAACTTGGTCAATTGCAAATGACTGGATGGGAGGTATAGGACACAGAATATAAATATCCCCCACAACATAAATTCTTATGGGCTGCATTCGTATCACCCATTTTTATTTCGTCCTCTTACCCCACATCATCGTGTCCCTAGACTAGAATGGAGCAAATTGGGCACAAGAAATTGTATTTAGTGACGAGTCTCGATTTTGTTTGTGGGCCCACGACAGTCATAGAAGGGGCAGGCGAATACGTGGAGATATCAAAAATTCGACCATTTTCGCGTAACGCAGCACAGCTCTCATACATGTTTCCTTGTGGCAGAGTTCTGTTCACAAGAAATGGATATGGATGATTTCCTACCATTGAAAAATGACATAAATATGTCTAGAACTAACTCACATACACAATATATCTGATACGAGAGTTGCCTTTTAAGTTTTGCATAAAGAGCTGGAATAAAACAGTAGATAGCTTTTAAAGACTTTATTGTTTTTCGAAATATTCTCGACGAAGATGAATATGCACTTTTACATGCACTCAAACCAATTCTGGAAACAGTTACTCCACTCTGTAGGTACAGCCAAATGAGATTTTTTAAGGCATCGATTGCTTCTTCTGGCGACCGAAACATTTGACCACGCGGTCCGTTCTTGATTTTCGAAAAGGTAAAGAAATCGTTGCGACTTAGGTCGGGACTGTACGGAGGGTGGTGTAACACTTCGACGTTTTGTTGCGTTAAAAATTCAATTGTCTTGCGAGCTATGTGCAAACTTCCATTGTCTTGGTGGATGGTGATTCATCGTTCGGGGTTGGTTTTTCGAACCTCATCAATGACTTCCGGCAATCAAATGGCAGGAATAGTTATTTAATCTTGAATTGTTGCTACATGACCTGCTTCTTTGGACACGCTTCGATAACGGATCAATTTTGTTTGTTTTTCTTCACCTTGGAACACCCAAACAAAGGACTGGCGTTTATTGTCGGGTTCATATGAGTAAATCCACGATTCATCACCACTGACGATGCTGTACATGTTTTTAGAGTTTCCTGCATTGAAGCGGTCTGGAGTTTTTTTGATACCAATTGAGTTTTTTACCACCAGTTCTTCATGAAATTTTTTATCTATTGAAGTATTTAACAACCCCAATGATGCCGCAATCTCGTGATATTGTTTGATAAGCTTGCGCAGAGCATCGACGTTTTCCTGAGTGATAGCAGTTTTTGATGCTGCTGCCCTTGGATCGTCGCTAAGACTCATCCGCCCGTTTGAGTTGTCTATACCAACGAGAAATTGTCTAAACTGATGTGGCGCTTCATTGCTGGACACAGAAACCAACTCTTCGAAAGTTGTAAAAAATTATTACGGGAAATTTCGTGTCGTCTACATTACTCTAATTCCATTTCTACATCTACTTCGCTGTCCTCGTGCCTCAATCTTCACACAATTCAACTACCCACCTCACAAAACATATCCTACACTCTTGCCCCGCATAATCCTTGCTATTTTTTAAACGTATTTTCCCACCATTTCTTTCACTCTCAAAATTTGCTTCTTGGTGTCCCTCTGTTATTATTTCCTTCCTTCTTGTCACCTCTTCCTAAACAATCTTTGCCAAACATTTCCTAATCCGACCTCTAACTTAACTACACTACTTCCCCAAGTCTAGCCCTGTTTATTTAGCACTTGTTGGACGCCGATTTTTGCAACTAAACTTTGAAACCTCCCTGCACAAGTGTTCCAATTATTCAGGCTTTATCACACAATTATCTCCTCAGCAATTTCCCTCACCTTATTTATCGTGCTCTTTAAAGCTAGGACTCAATATTATTTCACCCTTCATCCCTATTTTTGCCCCGATTTATGATAACAAACTAAGGAAATTCAAACCAAAACAAAAATCAACAATAAATTAATATACAAAACAAATGTGCAACAATACGATGAATCATAACTTAAAATAAATCAAATGAAAACAAAAACAAAATGAAAATAAACAAAGACACAATCCAATAATACATACGATCGAGAATTTACTTGAGAGAAATCCCGATGAATGAAAACGAAGCAAACAGGAGAAAGTACAAAAAACAATAAAAGAATAAAAACTATGACGATGTAAATGTAGGATAAATGAAAATAAAATGAACGAAAACAAAATTTCAAACGAGCAAGAACAAAAAAATAACGAACGATGAGAATAACGGTCTCGCATTGAATTAAAAATATCTATAAAGTTTATTGAAACCGCAATTATAAAAATAAATAAAAAAATAAAAATATTATATTCAATGTCAAAAGATAATAATAAATAGAAACAAGGCAGTCGGAGGAATCTAATTCTGAAGTCGTGACAGGCAGGACATTATTGAAAGAAAATGGTAATTTAATGCATATATAGGCTTGTTTGTAAGTGTGGTGGTGCTGTATTGAAAGAACGTTTTGTAACATTGGTCAAAATAATTATTTTATTTTCTGTTTCGTGGTTGTTTTTGTTCTTCTTTTTTTTCATATTTAATTTATTCCAGTTTTCCTGGTTTCCTTCTTAATCATTTGTGCTCGATATTTTGTATTGCGACATTTTATATAATTTTCAAAAATATTTTGTAGTATTTCTTGGATTGGATTCGTTACGTAAAATTTTATTACTAATCCACTTTTGTCGATTTTACCCAACCCAACCGAACCCAACCCAACCCAACTCAACCCAAGTCACAAAAGAAACTAATTTTAATGGAGATTGGAAAACAAATAAAGTTTTATTTTTTATATATTATTTTCAGCTTTTGATTTAAATCATCTCTTATTGAAGATAAATTTCAGGGAATGTGTGAACGTATTGACAGCTTGTATTATCTCCACCGAGACGTCAATGCCCCCTCAGTAAGCGCTGCGAAGTCATTGCAAGGATGCTCAGCATCCAGTTACTCGGTCGATAAAGACCACTGCAATTACGTAGCATCATAACTATGGAGGTGATAGCTCTTTTTGGTTTATTATAATTTCATTTTCACTTTTTTGGAGTTAGGTGGGTTTAGTTAAATTGGTCGGCACTTTCATATTTTTTAAAAATAAATAAATAAATAATCGGGGTTGTTTTTATTTCTCGCTAGTTTTGCTTCGTTTTATCTCACTTGAATATCTTGTTATACTTGTGACCTATTATTTTTTTGTGAATCAATTCTTGTTCGCTTACGAACTTTGTATTTTAACGGAAAAATTGGGGAAAATTATGCACAATAAGTTATGTTATTCTACAAAGATTAAAAATGATAAGACAACCAGTGCGATCGTAAAGCATTATAGGCTTATTAGATATAAATCATGACATCAACATATCGAATTATAGTAATTGGTTTAATAACATATTCTTTCATTGTTTCATGTAGATTTCCAAGTCTTTTCTTCTATGATGATTTCAGTCCCCAGCCCACTGGTGCTTCAATTCTTTCTTTCCATAACAAATTCTAACAGTTTAGCAATTTCCTATCCTTATATCTTTTCTATATTTCTTCCTAGATCATTTCTTCTCTTCACCACAAGGACCTCTTCAGCCTTGCCTTCATCTCCTTTCTTTCACACCCATAAAAATATCTCGAAATTTGTCTTCGGTGGCTCAAGTTCTATTTAATTTATTCACTGCTACTCTTTACCAAATAATTGAAAAGGTGTACCATATACGGGGAGGACCATCCACTGGAGGAATAACATCTCGCAAGAAATATAATAATAACAAATCCTCATATTTTTGTTTAATTTTGCAAATTTATTGCCATGTTGATGAAAAATTTGATTATTTTCCGCCGATTGACCATTTTCGCCAAAATTAATCTTCATCTGAGCTATCGAGGAACATCAAATAACTTGTACTAAGTTCGCCGGTAAGGGATGGGACCCGCATATTCTACATTGTTACGAACAGTCGTCACCTCCGAGATTGGGCCCTAACTTTGCGGAATCGGGTTTGGAGAAATCGAGCTGATTGAAAATTTAATATCGCGGATTATCGTGAAGTCATCGCAACTTCAGACATATTTTATAGCTCCGGCGGGTTTGCTTTGCGCGGGTTGCCGAGTAAGCTATAATACATCGCTAGTCGATTCGTTTCTGCGCAAACAAAATCAAAGTTGCCGCTCGTCATCGGGATCGAAACTCGTTATCCTCGTTATGATCAGGAGCCCGTCCGTTTACAGGATTGGGGACACGCTGTCTGTTATAGCAAAGACTGTGTCCCAATTAACGTTGTGAGGTTAATTGCAACGACGTTTATGTGTTTGCTTTAAATATTTTTAGAATGTTTTTAAAACACGCGGAAACATAAAACTGTAATATTTTTATATATTGAATTTGGAATACACGGACCTAGGAAACTATTTTATATTCTAGATAAACATATTGAATTGATACGACAACGAAAAATTTTGACGTTGATTGTTTTCATCAAGGTCATATATTTTTGACTGTTCTAATATTTCGGTCGTGTTCTAAATATTTTCGAAAACTTCCTATTCCATGCATTAGTTATAATCATCAGTCCAACAATACTTTATCAGAATTTTGCCCTAATTCTGATTTCAAACCCAGACCCTAATTCATTGTACAGGTTCTATTCACAATTGCTCCCGGCCAAGCCATCTCATTTTTTTATAATTTATACATAAATTATTTAAAACCCAGAGATAACTAACACTTTGTGTTCTAATTATTATAAATGAAATTTGCATGGATCCTAAATATTTGAGTTTCAAAGTTGCTTTTTCATCAAATGTCATACCGATGGTATTTTTACATATTTTTTAATCTTCCTTGAAACATAGATATAGACAATTATCTTGTTATGATCTGATACTGTACACACATATAAATATTATATTATCTCCAAAAATTGTAATAGAAAGTAAAGCGGAAAAGTCGTGAAGGTTATATGAAGGCCATGCAACGTAAATGGCATTTAAAATTATGTAGAATGACAAGTGAATAGAAAATGTATGAATGAAGCAAGATCTGTGTTTTGTTAAGGTTTTAAGTGACTATTAAGAATATTATTAAAAAACTATTTTTTTACAAATTTACTCTTGAGCTCAAATGATTTTGGTTAATAAGAATGCTTTGAATCATGACACCGTGCCCGTCGTTAGGGGTAGTTACTCTATTAATCAAGCTTTCGAACTGTTGTGCTTATTTTTTTAATAAATAGTGAAGGCTCTGACAAGAACCAGATGGAAATACGTTCGTTGTTGGGTTTGATTGAAACCATACTTACATGTCACGCAAATCTATTCAATAAGCTATTTATGCAATTATGCATTTGGACGGAAAGATTCTTTAGTTACCTGTACCAATTTGACGATACAAAATTTCCAACGTCATTAAATCCCAACGGTGGGAATGGACATTAGTAAACTCAAACCGATGTTCAGTTTATATAATCGTCGAAAGGAAACGAAATAACAGTTCACTCAGTGAAGACAACTGCGCCGGTGGTAATTGAACAAATCGTGCAGCAACCCCACTTTAACATACTTATGCGTAATGTACACAATGTTTAAGTCGTTGAATGAGAAAGACACAGCGGCACATAGGACGAAGACAACCATGCCTTAGTACTATACAACAATAATAAATGTTGACAACAACCCTACAAACACGTAAGTACGCGTAATGACGTGAAAACGATTTTTAAGTTGCCGAAAAATGACGTCCGTTCACAACTTTAGCTTAAACAGCTAAAACAACCACGTCCTGTTGTAAATTAACAGGTTCATAAATGAAATAATTGCATGGTATAACATGGCTGGCTATTAAAAAAAAGACTCGGTAATTAGTCCACCTTGACTACCATGACCACGAACCTATTAATAAGCTCGGGCAGCGACCCTACGTAGACATAAGTACGGAAAATTAATGCAATTTTGGAAATTTAAAAAGTTATCGTTTTGTTGGCTTTTATTTCTGTTCTTGGCCACGTTTAATTCTGACGTTAATTTAACTTTCAATATGCTAAAGGACACCAATTATCTAAATAACAAAAAATTCTATGATAGAAAGGTATTTACGTTTATTTTTTTTCATAATTTCTGAATGCATATTTTATTTTATGATAGAAAGGTATTTACGTTTATTTTTTTTCATAATTTCTGAATGCATATTTTATTTTATTGTAATATTATTTTATAATAATTTTTTAAACTATTCATACTATTTTAATTAGCGATCTCTAAGTGTTACAAATATTTCTGTATGAATAAAATAGATTAGCGGATTAATATTAATATTTATTCGTGGGATTGTGTTAGATTCGGTTGGGTTGGGTTGGGATGGGTTGTGTTGGGTTGGATTCGGAGAGGTTGGGTTAAGTTGAGCATTATGATAAAAAAGTCCACATAATCTCAACGTGATTCGACCAAATGATGTTCGATATCAAATGAAAGGTCTTTGCAAACACCATATTAAAAATACCATGTTGGCTATGATGACGTAGATCGTTTAACTGTGAACGTTACTGTCGAGGTGTGGAAATTTAAAAAATGTTAAAATTTATGCCACAAATGAGCGTGAAAGCAGGTTAGGTTTTGACAGTTCATCATAAAAACATTCCCAGTGACAACGTATAGTGAATTATTTCAAAAAGGCAATGTTAACACCTAACATGTTATTTCATAGTTAATTGAGATGAGTTTATGCCATCATTTAAAACTTCCATGAAATGCAAGTGATGGCAATGTGTATATTGTAAACCTTTACTCGAAATCGAATTATGGAGGTGCACATATTCCAAAATCATTTAAATTATATTATCAGGGGCGATTTAATACATAATGCAGGCCTTTAAATTATTTTGAATATGTTTTCATTTTTAATTATAAATTGTATGTCTCGGAAAGGTTAGTTTGGAATAATGGAGCTTTCAAAACGAGTTTGCACAATCAAGATCAAGAATTTTCTATATTTCATTAAAGTTTTAAGCGATTTAATTTTAAAATATGATAAGTTGGTTCAAATTCGCGAGTGGTGTCGTTTCCTAGCAAATATGTACCGCGGGCAATATAAAACTTAATGCGATCGTTTAGTGTTCGTGATGAAAATTGTTACAAACAATTCAGTTTAAACCAGGTAGAGTCTACTAGTGTTTAACGCAGAACTTTCTGTTTTTCCTCACCTTACGCAGCGAAGGCAATTTGAAAATTATAGTTAAGAAACAATTTGACAATTTGTTCGTGAATTGTTTAAAATGATACACTTTCAAAATGAGACACATTCATCAATGAACAAAACTGTAAAAATATTGCAATAAAAAAGGCAAGTGAATAACGAATAAACAAATTTCAATGACGATAATTATTTGGTTTCGAATTACATACAAATATTTAAAGGGGAGGATAAAAGTATATAACAGTTGTAAACAGGTAAAATATAGGAAAAATGGAGGAGATATCGAGAATAACTTCAAAGGGGAGAAGAAACAAGACAAATGAATAACACAAGGGGTGATTTGTAGGGAAAAAAGGAAATTTTAAATGTATAACGAAAGAGGTAGAGGAAGCCAAAAATATTCAAAATGTTATAAAATAAATTAGATTAAGAATTTTGATATATTTCATTACCGATTTAATTTTAAAATATGTAATTTGTTCAAATTCGTGATTGGTGTCGTTGTAATTTTCGTAAAAAATAAATCAATTCGTATCGGTTGACTATAATAGAAATAATATGAAAACAACTGCTAAGATTTTTACCACTTGTAACCTTCTACTCCACCCTCCTATTCTCCCACAATAATTATGAGACACAAATTTGTTGCTGTTGCTGGTTTTAGCCACGTATCCCTAGGAGCTAATTTTTTCACTTAGTGAACCCTTTAACCCAACTTGAACTTTTGTGGCTCTTTTTATCAGCCGCTTGACAGAAAACTCAACCTTGACTGTAACCTCTCTCAATTTCATCCTCATCAGCAAACTCATTCATCATTCATTTGGTTTACAGTATTGCTCCCACTTGGAACAAACCTTACATTTGTTTCTGATTTAAAACATAGTCATTATGTGTATTTTTGAGCAATTATTAAATTGTGTCTTAAACTTGGCATGCGATTGTATACCCAGTCAATGATTTCAGCAATATTAAAATAATCAGGAATAAAATGGTTGTTCGTTTTGAATTGGATTCGAGACGACATGGGTTAATAGTACCCAACCCAACCTAACCAATCCAATCCAATCCAATCCAATCCAATCCAATCCAATCCAACCCTCTTCAATCCAACATAATACAACCCAAACAACCTCACATTGATTTCTTTGATATTAAATTTTGGAGACGAACGTCGTTGGATTTGTTGAATCCTCAAACAAATTAACGATGTTGGCTCAACTTTGAAACTGGAATTCGACTCGTACTGGGTTTAAATGGATTTATTTATAATCCTAGTGCAATTCTAAATCCAATGCATTGATTCTTATGCATTACAATCATTGTATTGAAATTGCGAATGGTTGTGATTTTTAAGCATTGATTTCTTAGACATTACAATCATCAGAAATATTGAATTGAAATTTCGACTCGTTCGTTATCTTTTGTATTTAATTTTCGATTGTATTCGTCATTTGGGTTGTTTCGGAAGGAAGTATGAATAAATTTAGGGTGACAATTTCCAGTTGGATTTGAGTGAGAGGAAAAACGAATGCCATGTACAATTATTACCGCTATACTTTAAGCTCTCAACTTCTTTCCTTGTCGAATGATAGACAAGTCGATTAAAAATCAATCAACGTGTTTCTTCGCTTTCAAAGTCGCCTTTAATCATGCATTCAAATTCAGTTGGATTGAGTCTAGTCTGTCATGTGACGACTGTCCCGAAATCGTGTCAATTTCGATGATTTTCTTCTGATAAATCTTATTTTGCTTCTTAAGGGAAAGCACGTGATTTTGTGTCGCGAAGAACAAATTGTATATATCCGTGCAGTGAAACGTCATTGAAATTTAACAACTGATATAATAATTTAACGTCTACAGAGGGCGGAAACAACTGTCATTACCTTAATACATTGACTGAAATTAAATTTGTTTTCAAAATATGAAATATTTACCATACCTGTTGGTTAATCGCACGATGCTTCAAATATGAACAAAAACAAAACATACCAATGTTTGAAAGCCAACATCGTTAAAAAAATACCTCGGCTAACCATAGCAATCGGTTACGCAAATTATTTAAGGTGAGTACATTGACTAATTTAATTTTACATTAATTAATTGGAAATGTTGGAAGATTTCCGATCATCAATACATTGCTGAGTATTATTTTATAGTTTTGTAAAAAGTACATGGTAACAAATAACTTTTCCAGCGATGATCCCACGTCGATTTATTCTGACGTATTGCATCAAAACGTGTTCAAACTTTACGAATGCATTTCCCATTTACTACTCGCCATTAATCAGATTGAATAATGCAACGTTGCAAACCTGCGAAAAATCCAGCAGGCAATCGGTGCGTTTTTGTTTCGGGCGTCACAACGCGATTTATAGGACCCATCGGTAATTACTGGATTTCATTACGGCATATTTTCAGCGCGCCGAGTTTCGCCGTATTTTTCGTATTTAAGCCGGCGCGCAAATTGCTAATGTACACAAATTCATTTGTACACTCGCCGGTTATTGTCAATTGACAGAAAATCGATGCGCGAAACGCGAAAGCGCCACCGAATCGGTTCTTAAATTGAGCCCACGAAACGTATTTCGGTGCGAAATAAGAAATTTTAAATTCTCTCGCTCCACCGAGCATTTCCCTTAGTATTCCGCCGGCGAGCCGGTCGACTTCAGTTTCAATTAAGGCGAGGAAACGTCGCAACTCTTGATTGCTTGTCGGGTCGGACACCCGAGATCAGAATTGATTGCACGGTACACCGGTTGGCCTGTATTTATTTCATTTGGCCCTTGTCGTTTGTCATTGTACTTTGTCGCACTTAATCAGGGACTTACTGATTACATAATGCTGACGATTATGGTTTTGGGTGCGTTTTTTAACAAACGTAACGTGAAAGTAATAAACATGTCACGATCGTGTGGAGCCTCTTAACCCCGGCCAAACGAGCAAGGTAAATTATTTGTATTCAACAGCGACAACATTCGCCTCCTTCCATCAACAGTATCGGTAATGTAATCCTAGTGAGTGCCGAGCTATAATCCTACGGCTTGCTTGTTGGGGATGACCTGTTTCGTATCTGGACTGACATGCTGTCCTTAGCTTATCTCATTTCCGTTTGGCAGACAGCTACTCACCCCAACAATCGCTGTCGGAAGTTGCCCTTTTAACTCGGCGACGTCACTTAATGAACGTAATTTGCTTTCGCAAACCTTTACAAAATTGAATTTATTGCGATTTATTGACGACATACAACCTCAGTATAGGAAACTTCCTCGTGTTATTTTAATTCAATATAATTAACTCTTTACTTCCACTCACATAAACGTATTCTTGACAGGTCTAAAACATAACAAACCTTTTTTAAAAGTCCTTGGTTCAAAAAACAACAAACAATTCCTTATTGCTGGTAATGACGTATTTATCATACTTTTCCAACACACTCCGTTAATTTCCGTTTCTAATTCCATAATTTCCTCGTCCCCATTCTTTTAAAACATTTCTCTTGGTGTTAAATATATTATATGGACATGGACGCCCCAATAAAATTTGTCCAAGAGACGTTCAAAAAGGTGAATATTTTCTATTTCTTCAAATTAAACGAGAAACACTTTTGATAGTATTATTATATAATTTAGCAACGCACTACTAGACGTTATAAGAGTCGCAATAAGTGGCTCCGTATTCTGCCCGTTGTATGGGCCGAGTGTTTGATTTTGTGGCGAATTTATATGCATAAATTATCGTATTCCTTCCTGAACGATATACTGAAGCAAATATGATAAATAGCTTATTTATGTGATTCCTTGATTTCGCATCAAAACCCTTCCTGCACAATCGTATTTTTGGAAAAGGAAATCTATGCGAAGTCTCCAAGCAACTGATATTACTGAGGGGAAATTTCAAGAATAATGCCCCGAGCTTGTGTTGGCGCGACTGTAATATTCGAACGACGCAAATAAACTTCCTGCTCCCCTTCCACGTGTTACTTAATACCCAACATAAACGTTTCCCAGTTAACTTACTCTTGGATATTATCTTAATAGCTGCCATTTTTACATAGGTTCGACTTACCAATTAAACTTTACGATCCAAGTTTCCAGTTAGACTTTTCGAGTCTCCGATTCTAATCGACGGCTCGAGATTCGAATTCAAGTTCACGCACCGAATTAGTACGTAAAACACAATTTACGTTGGAACTTTTATGCATCGCACGCACATACAACTTCCGAACTGTCGTTTCTCCTAGTTTTAAACAACGAATTGCATAAAAATACTAGATTGAATGGGAACTTATTAGTGCGAATCGCTGTTTGTTGTTTTCAAAAATCCTGTTGTTTTAAATCATCGTCTGATATCGAAATATGAAGTAGGCTTGAAAATTCAGACTGCCTTGATAATTATTTATTATTATTAGTGGATATTTAATGTCATGAAATGCTGTAAGCTGTTACTTTGTGATATTCCATAATTAAACGCAAATTAAGAAATGAAGAAGAAGTTCTTAATTTGTCAATTTCAAGGTTTTTATCACCTCCCAGATCGCCAGAAATGAAAACAAATTAATTAGACACAAGTACAAAAACTCAACATAGTATAGTTCATATAAAACTATGCAAACTTCCCGATTCTCTCCAAAGGGTATGGCAAAACACACATAACATTTTTTTCCCCACTTGATGCCCTCTGCTTAAACATTTTCGTTTAAGGCATTTTATAAGCATAAATTAAGCAACTGTGTTTTTCTGTTGGGTTGTGCTGGGTTGGCTTAGGTTCGTTCGAATATAAACAGCGTGAATATGATCCACCTGAAGGGAGACCAAAAACTGCAACTACAGAACAAAACATAGAGAAGTTGGTATTGTACGATGAGCAATTAAAGGTCCGTGAGTTAGCTGAGGTCATAAGTATATCGGAAGAAAGGGCACGATACATTTTACATAAAGAATTAAATATGAGAAAAATTTGTGCAAGATGGGTGTCGCATTTGTTAAATGCTGACCAAAAGCAAACGCGCAAACGAATTTCTCAACGAACTTTGGACCGTTTTAAAAATTATCTAACGGATTTTGTGAGCCGATGTGTTACTGTGGATGAGACATGTACACCACTGCACGCCAGAGACGATACAAAATCAAAGGAGTGGGTGGAATCCGATGGCTCTGCATCAAAAAAGGCGCAGTCGATTTGATCTGCTGGAATGGCCATTGCCAGTGCTTTCTGGGATGCAAATGAGATTCTTCTTATCGATTACCTTGAAAAAAGTAAAACCATAACAGCCGTCTTCTGCACCAACAAGATGAAAAAAAAATGCCTGGATTGCAAAAGAAAAAATCATCTTATCATGACAATGCAGTTGCACTTCACCAGATTGGGCTCCGTCTGACTTCCACCAATTTTTTGGTGGGTCCTATAATAACAAAATTGACCAAAATTGGAGGATACTCATTGTTTTTCTGATTTAAAATTATAAATTTTTTTCGGTTCTTTTTAGTTCTGGAATTGTTTAGCATTCGTTTGCTTCACACGTTATTTCGCGAATATAGATGTGCAGTTTAAGTTCACGCACAAATCCGTATCTTCAAAGTTGATTATTTTAGAGTTGTTTTATATTTTTTACAATTACGTTCTTAATAGATTAATGCAAATTGATGTTTTTATAATGGAACACCCCATATTTCCAGCTGTACCATACTATCGAATATATTGTTATCGAAAGGTAAGACGAAAAATATGAAATTCTTCTTAATCCTTCCTTGGTGATGATGTTAGATTCGATATCAATTTAACTCAAACAAAATCAACATAGGAAACATGAATAATCTATCGCCTATCTAATCAAACTTTAAACCTAAACTGATCTAATAATTATTATTCATCAGATGTTGATGAGTTTTTGGGCGATATTTAATAATAATCATATAATATAATATATATTTAATGCCGGACAATCTAATAATAAGACAAATAGAAGTATTCATGGAAGAGGTTATACAAAGTAATCACTAACTAAATAACTAAAAGTAAATACTAAATAACTAAGTCTAATTAATTGAAAACTACTTACTAATTCATGAGTAAAAGCTTGAATGCAAAATTGAATGAATAGCAACACTGTACATTAGAAATACTATTGAAAATGTTACATGTTCTATGAATAGGGGATTTTAGCATCATATTTGTTCGAATGGATGAATAATAAAATATACTAACAATTAACCACAATTTAGTACAATGAATTTATTACATCTAAACTTAAAGAAGATGACAATACCCCATACACTAGTATTACTGCGCAATTACGACTAAGTCGGTACTGTCCAGACTTGTAACTACTTCGCAGTCGTCGGCACAAGAGACTTGACTTGCGCGAATGTATTTATGGTGATCTGATGAGTTTAGATATAAATTACTACGCAACCCAATTATTATTTTTACGTCACGATGTAAAATTTAAGAAAAATCCATCTTTAGTATAAAGCATAGTTAAAGCACCGCTTTAACTGAAGATTCCAATCAATGAGCTTTCAATTCTTATCCGTCCCGAAATACGTAATAATTTAATGTTTTGGTTGGGTTAGTTTGGACTGGTTGTCAATGTTCCTGTCTGTCATGTTGAACAAACTAAATAAAAAATACTGAATTATTGGATAAAATGATTAATATTATTATTAGTAATTAACGCAAACACTAGTGTATAATTTTTCTGGTGAAGCTGGTCAAGCTGGACATTACAAAAATGGGACAGCATGAGATCTTTTCAACAAAACGCAATTACTACGTCAGAAAAGTTTCAGAAATCAATCAATTCTATTATGTAAGCCGGATGCAAATCGTGAAAATGGCAATAGATTCGCCTGAGGTCACAAAACTATATAATTGTATGTGTGTGTTATTTACCTCCATAATGAGTGGCTTGAGCATACATGACATTTTATTTTGACATTTTTGCAAATGAACATTATACTATATACGATAAAAAATAATAAAATTTCAGTCGGGGATATGTTAAGAACACAACAGTAGGAAGGAAACAAAAGGGCATTCTTATCACGTTGACATGTACAATGTTTTCAGACAGAAATGAAACTGTGTTTTATTCGTGTGTTTTATGTAAAAAAATTATAAACAAGAATAAGTGTACCAAAATTCTTATAATCGTTAAGGCAAATGTGGTGTAAAATTTGTCAGGTGAAGCACAATACGGTCAGGCTTCGAGGCACCAACATATGTTTACTATAACAAACGAGAAGTTTGCTAGGCGTCTCAAACAATATCACAAAAGAGTTATAAAGCAATCATTGTATTATGTAAACCGGATGCAAATCGTAAAAGCAATAATAGGCTAGCCGGAGGTCATGAAACAATGTGTGTATGTGTATGTGTGTGTGCGTGTAATTACTTTTGCTATAGACAATTGTATCAATATGTTGACATTTTCTTGCTCGTTTTCATTTTTGACACGTTTTGAAACTGATGTTTCATTATCTTTTGAAGTTATTGACTTGAATGCAATTTTTTTATTTTTGAAAATTATGCCACTAGTTTTTTTTGTAAATACACAATTGTGCAATTGTTGTTCAAATATTAAAAAAATATTAAAAAAATGTCCAATAGTATCAAAATTCTTTCAAAATGTTGACATTCTTAAATACATTGGGCATCATTTGGAAAAACATTAGCTCAATTTTTATCGATATTGTCTGATTTTTTTAATTTATGACGTAAGCTACTTTGATCGTTTATGAATTTGAGAAGAAATTGTAATAATTTATTGATATACATATATCTTTGTTTTAACTCAGTGAACAAATGAAAAGCATTAGGAGGGGAGGACCCACCCAACCCAACACAATTGGTTTTTTGTTAAACTGAGGTTTTTAAAATGTACTTATGAAGTGCATTTTTTCGCAAATATATTTTTGTAATATATTTTCACATATTTGTGTAATATATTTCATATATTTTTTTTTAGAAAAACTTTGACATACACAATTTAAAAATGAAATAAAAACTATAATATCTTCTTGCGCAAAAATTCAATAACAATTGACATTGAGGTAAAACACCGCACATGAAACCTGTTGCCATGAATTATGTTAGCTTCCCAGCAATGCATGTCGTTTCATTTACAGTATATTACATACGCCATATTTCTATACATACCAAACAATATGTCTCCGATGCAACTTGTTTCACGAACACTACGTGGAACGAAACCACTACACTCCTTCCCGGTTTAAAGTCGCGTTTAAATGTACCGCCTATTTGGAAGAACAGAACAGCCCTCCATTTGTTCTCCTTCGCATCTGTCAGCCGTAATGTTTCCCCAGTCAACTATTAAAGTCAAGTTAAAACTTCGGAATTAACATTACTTGTTCTCTCCTGGTCGTAGATATCTCGCCGAACCGGGGGAAAAAAAATTCGAATATTTAAAACGAGATCATCTCGCCGAACCGTTAAAAGGGGGACCGCCAGTAATTTTTTAACTGCACGTCCGAGAATTGCGAACTTTACATTCGGTTTTCCTGTTCCGGATAAATGGAAAGCGCTCGTCGCCGCGCGCCGGTTAATTTGCGATCGTTAGGCGCCCGTCCCTTTCGACAAGGCAATGTATGCATTTTTTAAAATATCGCCTTTCCGGCGATGACCCATAAATCAAGACATTTGCATATATTCTCGTTTACTTAGAAACGCGAGCATCGACACAATTAAGCCACGTCGAATAATGCTGAACAATGTTCGTTGTCATTAGCAAGTAAACGCTAAACATTGGTGATTATCTCGTAGTTTTGTTCGGCATCGAATTTCTCCTACAATGAAACTTTTAATTTGACTTGCAGTCGAGTCGAGTCTAATATAAATGAAAAGTTTGCGTTTATGATGTAAAAGCTGGTGCCTTGGTTCTCAGTTTGCGTAAGCCTCAAATAAACAAGACATAAAGCAAACTGAACTAGTTAATTAAGTTAACCGCTTCCTGGAGCATTGAAATGGGTTAAGTCGATGGTTTCCTTAAAAGCTGTTTGTCAGCGTTCGCCAAGAAGTTTTGCGGTATGCATGCCCCACATATTGCATTAATTAAATCAATATATTCAAACTATGTTGACGTAACCGTCAGTTATACTTAGTGTCCCATGTTAATTAGGTGAGATGTGGTTGTTCTAACTAAATCGAATATTTGAATTAACTAAAAATAAAAAATAAATAAATTACGAATTCTTTAATAGAAAATGGTATTAATTTTTTTTATATCAGTATTTTGTTTTTTTAATTCATTGTTCTTGTTTCCTTTAACATTTTGCTTCGATTACTATTGGCAAGAATAACAACTGCATTCGAAAAGCTCGATTATAGTTTATTTCACAATTTTAGCTAATACCGTATGGCTTCCACAATAATAAAATGTTGTACGTCTCAAAGTCGATTTATTCAAAGAGACAGATTGAATTTCGTTTTACTTCGATTATTTGGTTTCAAAAAGTTGTGCACTTACATTAAGCAACTGCTCAGTATTGTAGCCCATTTCGACTACTATCGAATAATAATAGCTTAAATTCATATAAAAATGTTCTATTATACTTTATTTTAAAATAAGGATTGACATTTGTTAATTTATAACCAAAGCTATTTTTTGACTGAAATGCTGTTATTTTGTTTCAAAAAAGATATGTACTTTAATTTGTAGTGTAATAGTTTGAACAAATCAACCTCTCAGTGTCGTAGACAATTGTTTTATACCCCGCACCCATCCTCGACGTTAGGCGAATACTTGTTCATTTGGATACGAGGTGAAGTTGGGGAGGGATGGATGTCACAAAAGTCCTCACATAAATATAAAATTATGTCATAATCAAGGTCAGAAATACATCACCGAATCTTGTGTCAGTTCGATGTCGATTAGTAATGTCGTTGGCTATTGGTGTTAAAAGTGCTGAATCGACGCTATTTTTACTCCTATTAGTATTGGAGAAACACAATAGATCGGCAGGTCAACCTATCCCTATCGTAGATGCTTGAGAACTATTGAGTGCTATCAACGGACTTATGGTATATATCATTTCCACTGTCTCGATTGTTATTCGATGTTTGAATATTTCCAAAATTAATATGAAAAAGATGTGGAGGAATATCAACGAAAGAGGAAGAGAATAACGTGAGGTGAAACAATTATCAAATAGCTTAAATTGCCAGCGATTGATAGCATATAATTTTTCTGATGGGGACCTCAGAGACAACACTATTCCAATGAAGGGATAAGGATATGCTATCCATGGTATTAGGGGACATCCATATCAAAAATATTGTAGCATACGTAGCTTGAATTTTAAAACATCAACAGGTGTAGAGACAATAAAAACAAGAGACGTAAACGAATTTACTGAATTATTTGGCTCTACTATAAAAGATATCATCAATAAGTCCTTAAGAATGAAAGAAGCAATGCTGAGACCGATATTAAATAAAGACAGCACCAGTTATTTATAAGCTGTCTTAGGAAAGCGTGGTGGTAACTGCAGTTTTATTGCCAGAAAAAGAATAAAACGTTAATTATTGGAAAAATTCGCAAATAGTATAAACTCCAAAGTTAACGAGAAAATGTTTGCTCTTGATATGCTTATAGAGTTTTCGTAAGCATTTGTTGTAATAAATAATAAAAAGTTATTAGAGATTTTGCGAAGATAAGAATGCGAGGGGAATTAAAAAATTGGAACGTGATGTAAATTGTACCTCAGAGGAGTATATTAGGCCCAATGCTTTATTTACTACACGTGAATGATATTGATTAGTGCTTTGAACAATGTAAATACTGGCTGTATATGGACGGCATGGTAATTGATCGGATATATAAAAGACATCGATATTGCAGAGGAAAATTTGCAAAGAATTTTATAGATTTCAATGGTGGGTTCATGGCAAGGAACTTGTGATAAACAGCAGTAAAACGAAGCTAACGATATCATAAATCATAGTTCGAAGTGCCCACGCAACATGACACTATAGATGAAGGAATTGCAACTGTAGCATGAAACTCGAGAAATAAAGGAATAGTTGAAATACAAACCTGAACTGCAATTAAATATTTATGAGCAGAAACAGTCAATGACTTCCAATGGAATCGACACATATGCACTTTGTTAAAACGACTTAAGAATTTCGTTGGTAGTTTTTATTCATTTATCTACAAGATTTAGTACCGACAGGAGCACTGAGGATAACATATCACGCATTTGTGGAATCTTTGATATAATATAGGATATCAGTATAGTGCCAGGGACAGGATCATTAAACACCTATCTGTGGTACTATTACCATCAGGAACAAGATCAGATAATATTATTAAACAACAACTTATATAAATAGAAAGTTATTCTGAATAATGTTCGACTAAATATTTCCCATTTTCATTGCAATAGGGTTAAGATTGAAAGATATAGGAATAATTATGTAATTACAAACAACAATTAAATAAAATTAATTGTTAATAACTTTTCTACTATACGTGTGCATCTTAAAAACTATCAATGTCCTGGTTTATTCAATTTAATTTTTTTTATTTGTGTTTACTTTTTAATTTTTTGACTAATTTAGAGATTTTTTTTAATTTTGTCCATTTACATGTTTCGCAATGTTTATAAATTTCATGTAATTTAAACCAGTTACTCAATGAAAATAAATCAACGAATGTATTAGTTGTTTCATCCTTTAGCACTCACCAGATCGCCAAAGATATCTGCTGAGATGCATGTATGTAGCAAGTCATGCAAACATGAGTTTATGTGAGTGTACTGACGTCAGCTATACGTCAATACCATCACACTCGTTCTGCGATGTAATTACAGAGAAAGTAGACTGAATCGGTCAATGTAGACTTCTATAATTATTTGGCAGAACGTGCTGGGCGCACTGGTGTATATATAACGTTAGTACACTCACACAAACTTATCGCAACTCATGTTTGCATGACTTGATGCCCCTCGGCGGACTGCTGCTAAACAGTTATCGTAATGTCGTCGATCAAAATAGACCTCTGTAATTACATAGTATTCCGAGTGTGCACATAAACTATTCGCAAACTTCTATTTCTATTTCTATTGGAATTTTTACCATTTCCATGTATTTTATACAATTTTTATTAACCGATGAAGGGATCCAGTTAGGTAAAAAGTAAAAAGGTTCACCAAATTATAAAAAAATCTACAACGAGGACAACGATGTCGGATTTTTATTATCTAACAAAATTTGATTAATTTCTTATTTGGCGTCGTTTAACGATCACACACATTTTGGAACAAACGCGTTTAATTATCATACTCCCTAGACCAGGATACAGATCTCTATGACTGTCCTATAGTTCTTATTTTATTTTCAATTTATTTGTGTATATGCGGTTTTATTTTCCTGCAGATGCAAGCCTTCAAAATTCGTAATACTGTGTATCAGTTGAAGATTATTTTTGTGTAAATAGAATTGATTTTGTCAAAAGAACCAAATTCGCATTCAAAGATTCTAATCTCAGTTGATACCAATAGCAGTTTCTGGATTGCCTGAGCTAAATAATATTGTGTGCTCTCTCTAAAGAGAGAACATCTCAGAGTGATTTTATATTTAAACAAATACGACAGCTCAGATTTCAGCAGATTTTTTTACGAAATATTAACGGAGATTTTTTCAAAAACAGCGTACGTTTTAATCAAATTCTAATTAAGTTGCACAGAAAAGCATAAAACGAGAGGTTCGGTTACGAGGACGTTGCCACCAGTGCTTCGTTCCTTAGTTGCAGAGAACTTCGAATGAAGTCATCGAAAATAGTGTCTTTAACTTGTATCACGTAAAAGTATTTTTAAAATAAGAACCCGACCCAACCCAACCCAACTCTACCCAACCCAATAGAATTATACCTAACCCAGTCCGATCCAACTAAACCCAGCCCAAGCCATATATTTAAAGAAGACAATGGTGGCCGTTGGAATTTTGAGCAGATCTTTTGTACCCGTTTTTATTTATTTTCAAATGAAGTGACTATTTCAAGAAATGGAATAGTCTTGCAAAGTTGTCGCCAAGACTAACAGAAAATGCCAAGAGTTGAAAGTAAAGGTTTAGTGTCTTGTGTAACACAGTTTTCGGATCGTGCTTTGTTAGATGAAAATTTAAACCTTAAGCCTTATTTAAATGGGTGCTATTTGCTTTTATGGACACAACAACAACATTATTCAGAACATTCACCATCTATCAAATTTATTAGATGATAATTAAAAAAAAATTATTATGATGATGTCATTATATCATAATTTGTATTCTGAGATTACCAGATCTTGGATATTTGAGGCCACCTCAATGAAACTAATTTTGAACATCATATTTTTGCAAAAAGAATAAGAAATTAGGATCCTAAGTATTGTTTATAAATAATATGGAGACGAATGGAGCATTGTTTTAACCAAGAATGTGGATGCTTCATGCAATGAAATATTTTTGATTATTAGTTTTTTTCATTCCTTTTTTTAGCTTCTATAATTTATTAGAGGTTTCTAATAAATTATGCATGGTTATTTACCCAAAATGAACATTCTTGTTTTTTTTTGAACTAAACAAAGTGCATGCAATAAAAATAGACATTAAAACAGACAATAAAAAATCTAAAAGTAAATAAAGGTTTTCTTGTCCTAAATAATTCTCATGTCGCTTTTACATAACTGCGTTTATATCTAAAACAGATAAATAATTATACCACCAAAGAACTTCATGTTTGAATTCACGTCAAAGCACCAATTCAGGCATTACGCAGCTATTGTTCTGAATTACACCAAATCCGATATTAATTTATGGCATAATTATAATTAGTTTACGTTATTACCGGCGCACGTATGGATCAAACACACAGCACCGTAATTTATAAATCAATTACCGATCACATTAAACATGTCACGACAAGAGGAAATCTCGTGATTATTATTTTAAATTAGTTCACGTTCGGATGGCCAAATTACGAGTTTGTTTGCAATTCGGCGAAGCGCACCGACTGAGTTTACGCGCGCGGATATTCTAAATAATAGACTTATCGTCGTAAGCTAATAAACGGCGAGAAATTGCCCGCTTTCGATCGGAATTACTCGCGTCTGCCGCATTGTGACATTGCAAAGGGAAATATTTTCCGAGAGGGTTTAATCCGAAACTTGAATGGGCCGAAATATCGTCATATTTCACCGAAAAGTTTCATTTGACTGCAAGGACGCGGCGCAGCGAAATTGCGACCCATATTCTTTCACAAGTGCAGTTGGTCATAAAGGAAGCGGTTTAGGTTTATGAGTTATTTGCATCAAAGAGCCCAAAATTGCCCACGCATCTTTCTTTGTTGTTTTAATCCTTTTCACGCCCTCACAAATTTTAATAAAAACTTTAATAATAACACAAGGCATCGGACAACTTGGCTACCACAGACTTATTTAATCCAATTTTTTCACGCTTCCGTTGTTTAAACTCGATTCCCTTTCCAATATCCGGATCGTCATGTTTTATTCATTAAATATCGGACCCTTATCTTAACGCCCGCGGCCGTAATTTTCAAATCGGAAACGCTCAACGAACATACGACCCGATTGAAATGTCCGTTGCTTTTGAAAGACGATACATTACCCACACTTTATATTGAAATTTCCCAGGCGTATTTTAAAATTTATTGCCGGCTCGTTCATCTCGCTCAGCCGATACACAGAAGTGTATTTCGAAAATTCCGCCACCTTGTAAGCGAATTATGATCGACGCGATTCAACATTACGTTTTTACGGGGCGTTATTTAAATCACTCGTCGATGTACGCAAATCGCCATAAATTTCGTTAATCTATTACCGTTCGTTCCGACGCGACGCTCGCGCAATAAATTTCGGAAAACGAAAAATAACGCGCGTGTTTGTAGTGCAGACAGACCGCGGGAGAGTGAGTGGCGCGCGGACGAGTATCGATTCGATTTTTTTCACGGCGAATAACTCACGTTCAATTTATTAGCGCGATTTTATCTGCGTCGTGGTTATGTTTCGTTAATTGATTGGTTGTTCTTCTTGTTACAGTTTGCCGCGCCAATCTACCCCCGTCGTTCACGCTGGACATGAACAACCTGGTGCTGTCGGAAAGTACTCCCGTCGGTGAGGTCGTTTTTACGTTGGAAGGAACCGACCCGGAAAATAGTCCCGTTCATTACGGGCTGCATGGTACAGATCTCTTGAGTGTAAATCATGATACGGGAGAAGTTACCGTAGCTAAGCCACTTGATCGAGAGGTAAGTACATCAAAATTGTACATAAGCATGAAAACCTCACGATCGAAAATAACTTCACCTCAAAGCTAAACCTTATATTTTATGGCCTGAAATATATACAGGCATGTTTGAATCTCAAAAACCCTGAAAATTTTCTATCAGTCCATTTTGAGACTGAGTTTTTTCTACCAATTATAGTTATGTGTATCTATCTGTCTAGAAATATCTTTTAAACATTTTAACATTTTTATTTATTTTCAGGCTAACGACACATTAAATTTTTTCGTTTCGATAGAAGACGAAGTTAAAGACGCCCCTGTCGGGGGGAATAACGTCGTTGAAGTACCCGTTGCTGTTATTGTTCTGGACGAGAACGACAATCCGCCCACATTTCAAAACGTAATTATTTATATTCGTTGTCATTCGCCAACATAGTTTTTGTGATCTATTTCAATTCATTTAGGTGCCATATGATATCGAAGTAAAAGAAGACGCCCCCATCGGGTCAACGATATTTTCCGACATAAAAATTACCGACGTGGATTCCGTCGGCGAAACGATAGAAGTCGAATGCGTCGCGCTGCCCGATTTTAAAAGCTCGTGCGAAAGCTTCGACATAAAAGCGATAGAATCGTCGCAGAACGCCTATCGAGGGGTGATCGTTTTAAACGACAAGCTCGACTATAGCGTGCAAGACAGTTACAGGTTTTCGTTAACGGCGACAGTGAGTACAAGTTGATCATTGTCATAAATCGTTACTTCTGTTGCCTTTTTAGGATGGACATCTGAAAACCACAGAGTTGGTCAACATAACAGTCGGCGACGTGCAAAATACGCCGCCGAAATTTTTGAACGAGCTTAAAGCCGAGGTGTACGAAGACGTGCCGATTAACACGTTGATCATGACAGTGCGGGCTGAAGACGGCGACAGACAGGCGCCCAGGAAAATAGTTTATGAACTAGTCAA
This sequence comes from Geotrupes spiniger, assembly GCA_959613385.1. Classification (NCBI taxonomy): domain Eukaryota; kingdom Metazoa; phylum Arthropoda; class Insecta; order Coleoptera; family Geotrupidae; genus Geotrupes; species Geotrupes spiniger. The sequence goes on from OY390737.1 coordinate 15,590,710, forward strand.
CAGTACGTTGATAGGACATGTCCCCAACTGTAGTTACATGGATGTTATTTCAGATCCCATGAATTATTTTCTACTTGACTCGGTCACTGGGGAACTCCGAACGGCCAAACCATTGGACCGCGAAGCGCTGGATAGTCCCACGGGTGTTCTAACTTTTAACATACGAGTAAGTATAAAAAATATGAACAGGAACCGGAATTGTTGATGGCAGTGCACTAGGTTTTGTGTCGATACAATAAATCCCAGTTCTTTAAAAGGCAACTATACAGAGCACGAAGCTCAAGGGCCACAATAAAATACGAACCGAATAGAAAGTAAAAGGGATCGAATCTATTCAACTCGTACGTTTCCAACGTAAATGGGCACGATTTTAATTGATATGGTCGATTATTCAAGGTTTTGTGTTTGGCCTAGATAAACATAATAAAATAAAATAATCAACATAAATTAATATAAAATCGGTCTCGTCAACAACATAAATTAAAAAAACGAATTTCCTATATGTTGGTAAAAAGCTCCGCAGTATGTTCATCGGTGCTCAAACAGTGTTTAAAATTCAGAACTCGTTGCAGTCTACGCAGTCATGCCTAATCGTAATTAGGACTATTAGCTCTGACTAAGAGTACTGGATAGGAAAGCTTCGGATCCCAATTCCGTAGTCATCGAAACACGACTTTATACAGAAGGTGAACTACTAAACAGATTTCAGACAATAAAATCTTAATTTTTTTATTAGACGGGTATTTGCAGCCTAGAGTCGTCCCCGCATTCTAGCTTCAATTTTTCCCTCTTTCGCCAGTCGCCCTCATTTAGTCCTCTCGATTCCATATTTTCTTCAACTTCTATTTGCCCAATCTCCCCTTCGTTACTTTTCGTTATATTACCTGTCTTTGTTAAGGATATCTTGCCTATCATCCGTTAGCAGGGCGTTGTAGTGTTTGACCCATATCTCCATTTTAATACGACGATAATAGACGATCTGGTTCCGCCTACATATTTCTTGTATTTTTTTGCTCAGATACGCATTTCTTTAAGTCTTTGGTTGCCCTTGTACAGTTTTCTGTCCTCCGGATCTTTATTGGATAGCCACTTTTGGTACAGCAGTTTCTTCTTCTGTGTTCCACCACTTTGGAAGTTTATCTTTATTTTGTTTGACCGGTCCCAGGGCTTCCTCTGCTGCTTCTTTAATTCTCAGCATCAAGTCCTTATACATGCGTATGTCAGATGAATGGTGTATTTCGCTAAGCTTTTTACTTAATCTTAATTTGTAAAGGAATTTTTTCGAATCGTCTTGAAGTCCTCATAAGTCGACTTTGTGTGAGCTTATTATCTTACGTTCACCGTCTGCACGTGAATTACTGCTTAGACATTTTTTGAGATATGGAAATAAACCCTGGAACGAAGTAAGTAATGATTCGTACCGCACTATGCCCCTCGTTGAACCCTTACATCGTCCACTTGTATTTTCGAGTTCTGTTTGCACACGATATAGTCGGAGGATAGCGGATAGCGGAGCTGCTAGGGGAGTTAAAGGGGAGGAGGGAAGAGGGTAGGAGGAGGAGGGAGGCAGAAAGAAAGTTGTTACAGATGAGGTGACCAGGAGGTAGAGAGAAGGAGCCAAAAGAGGACGACAAGGAGTTCATATATTATGTTATTTATTGTGAGGGACTTATTGGGATGCCAAATAAAGGTTTTTTTTTTTTAGTCGGTAACTGACTTTAGTTGGCGGGTTGGTTGAGCCCACGTGAACTTGTGAATATTTTTATGACAGTAAAATCAATTTAGTATCTTTAGTTCATATTCCTTACATATTCCAATCAGCCTTGGTCTATTATCGTTCACCACCTCCTCGCCATACCTGCTTACTATATCATTGTTATTTTCTTTACCAGTTCGACCATTAATATCCCCAATTATTATCGTCCCATTTTCTGTTTATTTTCTCAATTTACGGCATCAGCGCTTCAAAGTACGTCGTCTCTTGAGTCATCAGTCGGAGCATATATGTCTATTATAACAATTTCACATCCTTTGTACACTAGGTGAACTATCAGGATTTTTTCGTTTAGTGGCTCCCAGGTGTTAATGCCAATGCTACCCTTTTTGCTTTTTCGGCGTTGTATAGATGAATATATTCACCGATGTCTTCACTTCCATTTTCCTTCTTTTTGGCCTGTGTGAGAATTGCAATATCAGATTGAAACTTGTTTAGCTCATTGATGACTTCATCTGATAATACATTCCACGTATCTATATTCAGTGTCCTTTTTCGTTTGCCTTGTCTTTTCCATTCCACTCCGTCCATATTCCGAGGCTGGGTGCTAGGGTGCAATTTTTTTAGATACGGCGGGAAGCTGCCCCACCGCTAAAACCCTCCTCCTTTATCCGGGCTTGGGACCGGCAGTGACAACTGTTAGACTACGCAATCCACCCTTCAGTTGCCCCAGGCGGAGTTAAAAATCTTATTAGTTGTTTATTAAATGACAAGTATGGTAGCACAAATGGAGGTGTTTGCATGTCGACGTGTCTATTAACTAGGCAGGAGAAGAAGTGGTCGCACTTGTTATTCTTCTCTTAATTGATATTATAGGCAAGAGAACTAGTAAACGGCCTTAAACTGGACGACCCGTTAGTTATGTCCACAATGGAGGCGACCGTAACAATCAAAGACGTAAACGACGAACCCCCGATGTTCAACCAAAGAGAATATTACGTCGAAATTCCCGAAGATATCCAAGCAGGTTCCGCGCTACCCGACTTGAATATGACCGTCAGAGATCCAGATTTGGTTAGTTTACTCACCACCTTTCCCCGTTTTTTTTTAATTGGTGATTTTAGGGCAGCAATTCAATATTTTCGCTATCGCTGGACGACATATCGGGCGCGTTCTCGATCGAACCGAAGACGGCGAACGGATCGACGCAAGCCACCATCCGCATTACGAACACCACGTTGGATTACGAAAATCCCAATCAGAGGAAGTTCATCATTTTGGTGGTGGCGAAGGAGATACACACCGATTTATTGCTAAGTTCCACGGCAACGGTGACGGTCACCGTGACCGACGCCAACGACAACGCGCCGACGTTCGACCAAGAAAGCTACACGGCCACCATTTCCGAAAAGGCTTCACCCGGTACGCTAGTGACCACGATAGTCGCGAAAGACCGGGACAGTGGAAAATACGGCGAAAATGGCATCGTTTATCAGCTTACTGGGAACGGGGCGGATAAATTTCTCGTTAACAACCGGACGGGGGCAATGACCGTCGGCGATTGCGATAACCTCGGGAGGGACAACTGCTTGGACTACGAGACTAAGTCTGAATATTTGCTGCAATTCAAGGTACGTTTTTATGGTATTTGTGAGTCCGTGTGATGAAATATCGCCGTAGGCCACCGACGACGATGGAAAAGGGCAAACATCTTTAGTTCCCCTCAAAATCACCCTCACTGACAGCAACGATAATCCACCAATTTTCGACCAGCCCGTTTACAGAGTATTCGTGGACGAAGGGGCCGTCAAATTTGAACCAGAATTAATCGTTACGGCGAGGGACTTAGACAAAACGTCTCAGGTTACATATTCCATTATAGCGGGTAATTCGGACGATTTGTTCAGCATCGATTCCACCACTGGAAAAATAAGAATCACTGGTAATAAAGGATTGGATTTGTCGAACGAAACCGACACGAATGATAACATCGTTTTGACGATTGAGGTGGGTGTTAAAATTTTAAATTTGCAAATTTGAAAATGATTTTTACCTATTTTTTTAGGCCAGTGATAGAATATACACCGCAACTGCATTAGTTAACATAACAATTCGCGATGTCAATAACAATCAACCAATTTTTGAACGGGAAAATTACGTAATTGCAATCGCTGAAGACGTCGCGATTGGTAAATATGAAACTTAGCAAATCGACGAAATAACAAACCCAATTGTAGGAACCAACGCAACGCAGTTAAAAGCAACCGACGCGGACGTCGGAATCAACGCGGACGTCAGGTACAAATTCCAAAAGGGGGCGTTCGAAGACTTTTCCATCGACAATGTATCCGGCGTCGTAAAAGTTGCTTCGAAATTGGATTACGATCGCAGAAACACGTACAACGTGGAGGTAATCGCAGCCGATCAAGGCACACCCAGCATGACCGGAACTACCACCTTGACCGTCAACATCATAAACACCAACGATAAACTACCCTATTTCGTACCAACCACCCAAAAAGCTGAGGTTTGGATTGGAAATTAAAAAAAAAATCGCCAGATTTATTTTATGAATTTCAGGTGATGGAGGACGCATCGGTTGGCACCGTCATCCACACGCTTATAGCTCTAGATCCGGACGTAAATTCTTCGGAGGCGCTGAATTTCGCTGCCACCGAACCAATTACGGCGCTCGACAAACACGGAAGGCAGGTTTTAGGGAACGAGCACTTCAAAGAATTTTTCTCCGTCGACAAAAACAGTGGCAAGGTGACGGTAATGAAGCCGTTGCAAAGAGATCTGGCAGCTGTCGTTCGTATAACGGTCCTCGTTACAGATATAACTGCTCCGTCTGTGCAGCAAGGCGAAGGTATGGTCGTGAATTTTTTAATATATGGCCATCGAATTTTTTTTCTGTCGATTCAGGCATGCTCGTGATCAGTATATCGGACGTTAATGACTCACCGCCTTATTTCCTTCCACCGTGGACGCCACGAAATCCATCGTACGATTTACAACTGCGCGAGGAACAACCAGTGGGTACCATAGTTGCCACGTACAAGGCAATGGACGAAGATTCCGATATCGCAGGATACGTGATTAGTCCAGAGAGCCATTACTTTGAAATCAACTACGGTACAGGTATGTGTTTTTTTATTACATAAATATTCGCAATTACTACGAAGGATTTATTTTTTATGGCTGTTGGCAAAGTATCGATTTTAACTCATTACTTTACAATAAGTAAACATTGATTGATTAACTTTGTTACCGAGTAAGATAAACCTATTTTAATAAAATTGTATCCGTCTGTGATTTAAACAATTTAAAAGCTGCAAATTGCTCTTATGAACATTTTAAATCAAAGTATTCTCAATATTATTTAATTTTGAATTATAATAAAAAATATATGTGCAATTATAAAAACATAATAACTGTCGTTTGTCGCCGTCAATCTTACCGATTAGTATTAATCTATTAATTGAATCATTACAACCGTAATATATTATTTTTTGCTATCACTTGCTTTATTGCGCCCCATAGTATTTACTTACACACTCGTTTTTATTCACATTTTTAGAATTACGTGATTATATTTATACGAATAGTTGTCATTACGCATTACAATGTCTTGATGTTTCACTTTACTCGTAACTGAACTCGTACGTTAATTTAACTGTTTGTTTTCTTGTTACGTGAAAACTGAGAGAACTTTTCTCGGAATGAAAATGCTTCGCTTGTTGTTTTTCAGCAAGATACACAATTAGCTCGCTACGTTTCCTGGAAATAAACAAACAAACATTACAATATAAACAATGGATTTCTTCGCAGAAATTTCTCACCGTTGAACAAATGCAATTATGCTGAAAATCAATTAATGTAAATCTCTAAAAATAATAGGTTCCAAATGTATTGGAGTCGTTTAGAGAAAGTCATGACGAGAAACGAAATTACAATGAAATAAAATTTATCAATTAGTCATTAACTTAAGCAACTCAATATCGGTAGAAAATCGAAAATCGAAAATTAACATAAATTATAACCGGCGACGCGTGAAGTTATATAATGAATCGCGCAGCCGAGGTGGGGCAGTCGAAGTCATATCCAGAGTCAAACGAATCAAATTAATATTCATATCGCCACATTTCTATGCGACAAACAGTAAAAGAATAATTGTGGAATTTAAAAACGAACAAATCAACGTAAACGTGTGTCCCGTTTTAATAAACATCTTGTGGTAATTTTTTTCTCCAAATTATTCGTTGCGGCGGCAAAAGAATTTCGTGTAATTGTTGTAATAATTTCGGTGGAGAAAGTTGGGCTTTCTTCACTTTGGCGCTCAAACGTGGGGCGTGATATTTGCAGATACATTGTACACTTTTCTGCCATTTTCGCAGCGAAGTCAGCAATCAATAACATCTGAATTTTTAAAATGAGTGTAAAGCTATAACGCAATGAAATTGTTAAAAACACAGTAAATATGTTATAAGTAAATAAAAGCCATATAATAAATATAATTCATTCAATTGCATATCCGATACGAACATTTATATAAACGAATTTTTAAATCGAACCCCCATCCGCGTGAAGGATGGATGCAATTTATGCACATTTTAAAGATTTATTTACTACCCCTGGACAATGCTTATAATTCCGATTGTGCATCAAAAATTGAACGTATGTGTAGTGCTTTCAATTCATTTCAATGATATATATCCCAATTGGCTGTATTCGACATTCTGAAATTTTTGCATTATTTTATTTTGTTATGTCGATTCGACTGCCGATGAGACTGTTAACCGACTGTAACATATTTTAAATTGGCTGGATAGTCCTTGCTGCGTCTTTGATTGCTCTTTTAGTGCCAATTTCGAAACCTTACTTAATCTGTATCCATATTCTCCGTTGAAGTTGTTCGGGTTCTTCATTATTTCCAAAGATTCTCTCACTATCCTTGGCGACTGTTTCTGGCAGTACCTTCACACCATTGTAGTCGATTATATGATTGCTTCCCTACTGGTAGTGTTGAATCTTGCTTCGTCTTTGATGGTTCTTGTTGCGTCTTTGATGGTCCTTGCTGCGTCTTTGATGATCCTTGCTGCGTCTTTGGTTGCTCTTTTAGTGCCAACTTCCAAACCTTACTTAATCTGTATCCATATTCTCCGTTGAAGTTGTTCGGGTTCTTCATTATTTCCAAGGATTCTGTCACTATCCTTGGCGACTGTTTCTGGAAAGTCCCTTCACACCATTGTAGTCGATTATATGATTGCTTCCCTACTGGTAGTGTTCAGCCACTGCCCATTTTTCAGTCCTCCGTCCGGTTTGTCCAATATACGATTACCAATTAAATTTCGTAGGTTCCTTTAACTCGTAGTTTTGGTATAGAGTCCTTATTGGATGGAAACAGTTCATTTATTTTTTTCGCCGTGCTGAACCTGACATTGATGATCTTCTTCTCTAAGGTTTTCCTCAGCATGTCCGTAACTCCAGCAATATGTGACAAGTGTGCGTATCCTGCTGGTTTTTATTCTGGGTCATCCTTCTTCTTTTTCTTAGCTCCGGCTAGTTTCTGGATCTCCTGTGGTTTGGACCGTTTCTTCTGCAGCACATCCTTCACATGTTTTTCACAATCTTTTCCGCTCTGTGTCGACCAGAAAAGGTAATCAGGCATTCTCCTCTATATCCATCGTGATGTTGATGTTGGCATATTGTACGTTGTTATGTTCCATGAATGCATGTAAACTGACCATATCATTGGGCCATATCACGAAACTATTGTATTCATGCAAGGTTCGATGGAAAATGGACAGTTAATGGCCAAGAAGATGTCATCTTAGACAATATGGGACGTGTAGTGGCTACAATGTTGTTTAAGACGAATTCAACCTGAATGTACTAGGGATTATCTGACTTGGAATGGTAGGGGGTCGTGCTAAAAGAATTGTAATTGTAAGTTTGTAAAATTTATTAAAAATGACAATGTTATAATAAAATTCAAAATTGTCTACAATTAAATATTCTTCTTAAAATGGTGCCTACAAAATGTCAATGTATTTTCGTTAAATCTACAAACGTCAAAAAATCGGAATATCAATTTCAAATTCGACAAAAAAAGTTAAAATAGTTTAAAATCAAACGACAACTATGAAATTGAATTAAAGTCGTAATTCCTAAAACGAAATATATTCCATGGATGGGAGAGGAGGTGGGGCGTAGTGGCAACAATAGACAAAGATGCATATGGTATATGTTATGCCAACATATGACAAAATTTGTAAAATTAAAAAGAAAAGTGTCAAAATTGATAAAATATGACATTAGGGTACCAGAAACATCCATCAATAATTGTTTTAAATGTAAAATACATCGCAAAATTAAAAATTCCAAAAAAATCGAAATCGAAGTTCGAAAGTTGAATAAAAATTGTGAAAAAGTCACACAAACAACAACAAAATCACAAAACCGTATTAATTTTTAAAAATTAAATTTTTATAGATGACAATTGTCGAAAATGTTAAAAAATGTATAAAGTGCAAAAAAATGAAAATTCTCATCATATGCAAAAATCCAATGAATTTTAATCCAAATTATATAAAATCCTGAACATGTTTGTTTACGTACCAAACTAGGGGGTGCCCCCGAGAACATTGAAGAACAACCTATAACTTGCCGAAAATGAGGCATTATGTCAAATATTTAAAAACTTGAAACTAAAATTTGAAAAATGACAAAATTGGTAAAAGTCAAAATTGTGGAAAATTAAAACAAAAATTAACTACTACTTTCTTTAAATTTGTAAATAATTTATCTTTTTCTTACATCCTAGTTCGGCCCATACGCCACTACTATATTATATTCTTCTTTATATTCTTTGATGTGTATAGTTAATAGAATTTTATTAATATTCTTTAACAGTTAAAGCTACCCTGCCCTCGCATTTTTCATTTTTCCAATTACACACAATGTATTCAGTAATCATTTTCTAGTTTTCTTCACTTCTTTTCGTTTCTGTAACTCCGACATAATTCTTCTTCATTGATACTTTTAATATCCCGCGTCTCAAATTTTATTATATTTTGCTTCTGTTTGTGTTTGTTTACTGTCATGTCTGTTTCATGTGTTCTTTTCCTATTCTCTTCTGTTTTCTTAGGTTTTTCTTCTACGCCAGCTTTCTTGAATTAATTTTCAATTTGCCTTTTCTACTGCATTTCCATTTCGAAGCATTTCCAAGTTTGATCGTTCACTGTTAATTTCTGGAAGCCTATTTTGGCCCTTTAACTTTGTTCGTTTCCTGTTCTGTTGCTTCCATTACTCTTTTTGCCAGTTCATCATTGACGGAGTCTACAAGACCAAAATTCCAAGTAATAAAAATTGTCAAAATAACAAGTATCATATTTGTCAAAAATGTAAAGTAACAAATTTAAAAAATAGTCAACATTGTGCAGATGTAAAAATTGTTCACAAATATCAACGTGAAGGTTGATAAAAAAAATTCTAAAATGTAATATATCCAAAAAATGAAAATATAAAATATTGCTGAATAGAATAATATTCAAAACTTATCAAAATTGTCAAAATTAAATGGAATAGTGGGGAACGTGTTAAAAAAATGTATAATGATTTGAATTGTACGTATAATGTATCAAAAATGGCAATGCTGTAAAAAATTCAAAATTGTCAGGCCCCCCTACCTCAGGCGTTATGGCCTTCTTAACAGCCCTTAATATGTAAATAACTATAACCCTTAACCCTATACTATAGCTTCATGGTATTTCCTATACTGATTGACATGTGTTGCAAACATCGATCTATAAGATGGATTTGTCAGAGCTTATGGAATTACTATTGAACGCGGTCGAAATCAATATGTCAGATGATGCCATGTTCATTTACTTCGGTGATAATTTAACATTAAATTATCGAAGTCTATAAAACGCATGGCATTGTCTCTCGGTGCATGGAATATTACGTAGACTTCAAGTCTAGATGGCAATCTGCGATATTTGTAATCAACTGAGGCATTGGTCGTACTCTATTTCCGTATATCTCAAAGTAATGCTTAATATTTTATTATTGCGCATTCCTTGTGGATGTGTTAAATTTAGCTGTTGTGTCATTAAGATTTATTATGGCACCTTTTGCAGGCATAGTCCAAATCAAGAAACCGATTGACTACGAAAAAATTAAAAAGTTAAATTTCACCGTTGTCGCCCTGGACACGGGCGTTCCCCAATTAAACTCATCGGCTCACATACTCGTCACCGTGAGAAACATCAACGACAACGACCCAGTATTTTCCGAACGTCGCTACAACGCCTCGATCGACGAAAATTCCCCAGTCGGTTCGCACCTGCTCACCGTTCGAGCGACCGACGCCGACGCCGACGAATACGGCAAAGTAACCTACAGCCTGACGGGGGAGCACCACGAAAACTTCGCCATCGACCCTGAATCCGGCGAAATAACAGTCGCAAATTCCGCTTTCCTGGACCACGAAATATTAAACGAAACGACGATACAAGTCGTCGCCAGCGACGGCGCTCCGGGAAACGTGAAACGAACGACTTCCGTTCCCATCGCCATAAGCATCCTGAACCTCAACGACAACGCGCCCAAGTTCAATCAAGTCGTGTACAACGCCACCGTGATCGAGAACGTCCGTTTGAATCCGCCGATGCCCATCGTGCAGGTCAACGCAACCGACGGCGACATCGGCCAGCACGGTAACATTCACTACAAAATCATCGAGGGCAACGAAAAAGGTAAACGGTCCAGTCTTACCTTAGGCTTTTAATTCGACGCACCTTGCGATTTTAGGAATTTTTTTGTTGGGAGAGGAGAGCGGGATTTTGTATCCGCACAAGTCTCTGATTGGGCAAACGGAAGAGTTCCATTTGGTGGTCGAAGCGAGTGACGGGGACGGTGCCGACGCGTTGAGCGACCGCGCCGCCATCAACATACAAGTTCTCAACGTGAACGAGCACAAACCAACGTTCATTATGCCGGCGCTTTCGAATGCCACCGTCGAAGTTACCGAGGTAAGCGGAGTGGAAATCGTGAATCACTTTAACGACAGTTATTTTAGAACGCCGCCACCGCGGATTATCTAGTCATGACGGTGAAAGCCGTAGACAAGGACGTGGGCGAAAACGGAAGAATAACATATCATTTTAAAGTTAACGATAGGATCGCTCAAGAGACCGAAGAATTTACGATCGATTCCGATTCGGGGGAATTACGAAGTAAGAAGTATTTGGATCGGGAAACGCAAGCAAGATACGAGGTTGGTATTGATTAGATTTACAGAACGATTACACAGGGAGATATCTTTAGTAGTACACTATGTGTGGCCTATTTACTGTACAATACATTATTTTAATTTCCAACACATAATGCTTTATGTTATGATTACCTGCTGTAATCATCGTTACTGTGATCATACCCTGTGACCTGTGATTTTGGTCTCCCACATTTTAATGACCAGAGAAATCAAGACAATCACAATAAAAGACTGCATTATTTGCTTTGGATAGGTAATGCGAAGTGCTTGCATCGGCAAGGCTCTTACGCACTGCCGACTCTACTTGTACTTGTGTTGTGTCCTCACTTCTCCAATGCATATATAGCAATAACATATTTCCTAATTACATCCTATATTATATCTTTTACATTCTACCATCACAGTAACAATTCAATGTCACACTACGAATTTTCTTTTACAGCTAATATTGGTAGCCAGAGACCATGGATCACCCAAATGGTACGAAACACTGCGATACTTAACCGTCCTTCTGGTCGACATGAACGACAACCGACCCGAGTTCCCCGACTCAAAAACGACCAACCCCTACATATTTTACGTAACCGAGAACGGAAACAGGAACGAAAAAATAGGTAAAACCCCCAACTCGTAAGAAATATCCAATTTAACCGCTTAAATTCAAGGACAAGTCAAGGCGATCGATAAAGACGAAGGCCAGCACGCCAAGGTGTACTACTACTTACTGTGGGATTACGAGGACAAATCGTTCTTTATCGACAGAACGGACGGCGGCATTTATACGAACAAGTCTTTCGACCGCGAGGAACGCGACGAATACGACTTGTACATTTTCGCGACGAACGACGCCGACTTTTACATGGCCAACGAGGAGCGGAACGAGATCATCGACAACGAGGTGGCCCACAATAGTAGCATAGCGAAGGTCAAAATTGTTATTAACGATTTGAACGATAACATGCCGAGGTTTGAGCAGCCGGTGTATTACACGGCGGTTAATGCGATGGCCAACATTAACGACTTTATAGCGAATATTACCGCCGTTGATCCCGATGCGGGGACCAACGGATCGTTGTCGTACTTCATAAAGGCGTCGAATTTGTACAAATACGGTTCGAACAAGAGTTCTGGTTCGATTATACCGTCGCCGTTTAACATAACGCAGACCGGGCAGTTGACGACTGCCACGTATCTAGCCGAAAATAATCAGCATCGTTTCATTGTGGACGTCATTGCTAGGGAGAGTGCGTACCCCGAAAGGGAAGCTGTTGCCAAAGTACACGTAAGTAATTCTATTATAAATACGTAAACGCTTGTGTAATAGTTTCCTACTCATTAGTCGTAAAAGTTATTACGTCTATACATACCTCACATTTTTGCTTTTAGGGACCCATTCCGTTAAATTGAATTTGATATAATAATCGAAATTATTTTGCTTCGTGATAAACTACATTCAATAATATCTAAAATTAAAATTCAAAATAACACTTAGTTCAAAAATTATTGAAATAAAAAAATATTACTCATTAGAAATTTTTGCCTTTTGGAACCTACTTCATTATTGCGTTGGGTCAGGTTCTGTTGGGTTGGATTAAATTGAGTTGGTGCAGTAGTGGCGGAATATTTTTGCACTCGATGCAAAAATAAATCGAAATGATTTTTTTGAATAATATTTATCAAGATAAGTTTTTTTTATTGCATTAGAAGCCTTGTCTTGGTCTTTTGCATTTTCTACATATTTCTCAACGATTGAATTTTTGTTAAGCTGGTATTTTGTCTACATACATGCATTGGATATGATTTTAATTTTATCCACACTTTCATAATTTTGACGTGTTTTTATTTAGGTCGTATTTTTTACAATTATTTCAATCCAAATTTGCATTTTCCAAGTATAATATAAAAGCGTAAATGTTCAAGAACTAGTACATTATTGCATTTTAATTATTTCAATAATAATTTGTCCCTAAATGTCCAAATTCCAAGTTGTGAATGAATGTCGTGAATTTTCACTATTTAAATTAAATTTGCTTTAAATTCTAGTAATACTCTCTTCTAGTTCTCTTTATTGTGTTCTCATTATAACAACCATGACTACTAGTCTGAGTCTTGATGGGTCGTCGAAATGTTCAAATCTATTGGTCTTGTTTAATTTTTCATTTCATCATTATTCCTCTAATTTGATTTAAAATCTAGATGTAATTAATACGTTGTTCTAATTCTTTATTTTATTTCCTAAATATGTTTCCCCATTTAAATGCGCTTTTTATAATAAAAAGTTAGTCAAAATCCATCATGATTTTATCTCAACAGTATGGGGTATGTAGAAGCTGCTTTTTTAATACTAAACTCAATTTTTGCTAAGATAACATTGACGTTAAATATAAAAATATTATTTCGTTATTCCACTTTCTGAGAATTGAACGAAATGCTGTGCAATTAAATTATTATCCGATTCTATTATCTGAACTGAACGAGTATATGGAACGATTATGTTGAACAGAAATGATATTTTACGAAAACTCAATAGAAAACAACAAAATAAGAAGAAAAATATAATTTATATATTTTTCCATGATCGTCAGAAAAAAATAAAATAAAAACAACCCAAAAGCCAATTATCATGAAAAAACATAAAACAATAGAATATAAAGGATATATAAAGAATATAAATGAAAATTGTCGAAATTTCTTTTGATTTACTGTCGTAATTTAAAAGTAATATTTTCCAGATTTGGATTTTCGAACCAAGCCAATTGATCCGAATCATTCTTTCGAGGCCAACGGAAGAAGTCGTCCGCGAAAGGAACGAAATCGTCGCCGAGCTGAGCAACGCGACTCAAAGTAGAGTCATCATCGTCGAAATAAGATACAACACCGACGATATGGGCCATAAAAACGAAGAATGGTGAGAATTTCGAGTAAATCGTAAATGCAACACAATTAATCGTCGCAACAAACATGCTTTGTTCGCCTTGACAGCTACGTGTAGGAGTTCGAGTTTTGTTCAAAATCATTCAGCTGTCTTGCATTTAAAATTTTAGAAATCGAAATCACAAATACAATTTCAGATCGTTCTGCCCATTTCAGTTATTTCTCCAATCGCACATTTATAAAAAATTTCATCCCACGTCTTTTATGTTTTTCCAGTGGTTCCGTTTTAAATTTTAGGTGTGATATGTACATACTAGTGGTCGATCCGGTGACGCAGACGATTTTGCCCGTCCCTGACATCCTGAAGGTCATCGACGGTAAATACGACTTCCTCAAAGATTACTACTCGGGCGTTGCGATCGAGAATGTCCTCCCGGCGTTCATCATCGAAAAAGAGGAGCCCTTCGATCCGGCGCTGGCCGCTTTAATAGCGTTGCTCATCGTGCTGTTCGTGGGCATAATCACCTTCATCGTCGTGTGCTGCTGCCTGAGGCACTGGGCCATCGCCCCCACCAACCTAAAAAAGAAAGATGCCCTCATCAAGAAAGCCATCATCGACGACTTAAACACCACAGAAAATCCATTGTGGATCGAACAGTACGTCTATTAATGCAGCGTCGTCGATGTGTTGATTTATGTTGGTTTGTAGGAAATTGAAAATTTATGAAGAGCAAGAACTGACGATGCAGGTCTTCAACGAGCCGGAGCAAAACGCGCTGACGCGAAGAGATAGTGAAGATTTTGTGCCGGTAAGTTTTTCACATTTTTATTATTCCTTTGGGCTAAATTGTGTATTTCTAGGATGACAACACCTACGCCACGATACAACATCCAAATAGACGAGGGTCTACACACGTGGCGACTTTATCAATAGCAGACGATATGGCTGATTATGCGACGTTATCGGGGGTTCCCCATCATTCGGTCAGCGCCAATAGTTCGCTTCGTGGGGCGCCTAACGTAAGCAGGTTAAATTGACTAATGACCACTTAATTTTTTCGCCTTCCACAGTATTATGAAGCGGCAATGGGCTTTCAAGGATCCACATTTCAAGTTCCCGAACCGGCGGGGAGTAATAGTGATTCGTTCGACGGCTATAGAACGAGATTTAAAGGTTCAGGTTTAACGATTAATAATGACGGACAACCGGAATACGTTGCAGAACTGATATAAAACATTTGTAAATTATAGAGTGAATGTGTGTGATAAGACAATACATGTTATAAGGCCCGGCACTGTTTATAAATGGTAATTATAGATTTTATTTATTTGTCACTTTAGTTTCTCTTTGACTTATATCCAGTGCTAGCCTTACACAGCAGTGAAGTAATTTAAGTTCCGACGGACTCGAGTCGATTCAGTTAATTAGCAGGTCTTTGTTATTAGAAGTTGTTTTCAAAAAGTGTTGACGCAGATCAGTAACATGTAACGAGAGAATTTAAAACAAAGACGTGATATTGATAATAGGTACGTTTATTTAGATTTAGTTGTAATCGTATTACTAATATTTATTTGTATGGTATCAGTGTTACCAAAGGACATACAAAGTAGACGTTTCTAACATTTCCTTCCACGAAATTTTTTAGTGAAATAAGTCATTTTATTGTATTATTTCTGTAATGTTATTGTCGTGAGTTTGTGACTAATAAACTTAAAAATACTTAAAACTAGAAGCCATATCAGAAGTCATTTCGTTTACATATAATACTCATTTTTCGTTTAATTTAACTTAGACTAAGGATTTGAAATCGTTTTGTATTGAGTTTATAAGATGCACAAAATTAGAAAATTGTATACATTTGTACATATGAAATAAATATGTTTGTGTATAATTTGGTCGTTTTATTATTTTTTTTTTTTTAAGACACCGAGATACACAAGTGTTTTGATTGAAAGTGATTTTATTACGAAACTATTTTTATCTAATCTAATCAAGAATCACGAATTGGAGTACCGAGGTGACCTCGAACCTGTATCTGATGGTTCAATCGTGATTATTATTGTGTCACTTATGACACCTGTGCGAGAAATTGATTGGAATGAAGACGACATGATAATAACTACCAAACTGGGGCGGAAGGGATTACGGCCATGACCGACCTCCCTTTGCAAATTTCTTCAGTATTCACTTTACAAACTGAGGAAAACCATGTAGAGTAAATGATCCTCCGTTTCCTCGTACACGCACCGGGACCGAAACTACTTTTCTGCTACCAGCCAATAAAAATCACACACGCACCGACGACACGTGCGCACGGGGAAATACCGATTTACGAAATCACCGACAACAACAACAGGTGCGCTCAGGGAAGAACCGATTTACGAAATCGATGCGAACAAAGGCAAAGACCTATAAAATCGACGGCAAAATTTATTGGAAGGCAGTTCTCTCCGGGCTACCAGTTCAAGAAACTCGCTTTATTCACAGATCGCCGCTTCGAAGAAGAAACCAACCTCGCAGATCGGAGACAAGGCCATCTTATAAGAAAATCATCTGTCGAAACCCTTCGTCGATACGAAGTCAGACCCCAGGTCTAAATCAACGCAACTCTACGTGTTCCAATAAATCGTGGTGGCTCGATTACGATAAATAACAGAAATTTTATTTTCGACGAGTTATCCCAAAACCAACGTCCCGCAATTGCCGCCCGAGTTCGTAAAAACGTCTCGACGACAACTTCTTGGTGCCGAAGTGGAAAACAAATCCAACCCAAATTCCTCGCTCGCGCCAAACCATCATCCAAAACATGCGCCGTGTAACATTTCTACGCCGTCCTTATATTTTTCGTCTTTTTATTACTGCGTCTTGAAGAGCATTTAGAAGCTACATATATTTGTCTTCATTTATACCCAATTGTTGCAGTGTGAGGTTTATATAAATGTCCACAAATCCTTTGAGTACCCAAATCATTGTAACTAAACTTATTACATTAATTACTCAAGACAAAATACACGCGACAGATAATCGGTTTTGCGCCCAATCAAGAGATTCCTATGCAACCTTCCGGCGTCAATTTTCTTGTCTGTGCGTATATACAATCTGTTAGCACTACCCTTGTATATATATACAACAGTAAGCCAACCTTTGGTTAAAATTTGAGAATCGTTTTTGGGAGAGCTTTGGCAGCAACCGCTTTAGTGCGCCACCGTCGACTTGGCAGCGATTTTAGGACCATCGCTTGCCGTTATTTCAATCAAGGCGCCACTGCCAAATTTCTACTCAACGTTAAATAACTTGATTAATGGTGTGAATCTTTACTATTTACAGATTACTAATGACATTACGTTATCATGCACTTAATTAATTAATTAATATGAGATATTAAAAAATAGTGATAAACATAAAAATTGATGTATACGTTTAAAATAGCATTTTCCAACAGTATCATTTACAAATATGTAACAAAGATTTTATAAATAACATTTACTGCTGGGGTTTATCGTGAATATTTATTTATAACAATCGAGTGTAAAAATAGGAATTTTATTTTGCTGATTTTACATCTTTAAATTTAAATGCAACTATAAATTTACAGAAATGTTTATATACGAAATGCATTATAGTTTGATAACGGGATGACCGACTCTTATTAGCAAAAAATTACCAAGTCGACCAAATAAGTTGGTCCACTGCGCTTCAGGCAATACAATTCATTCTAATTTTGGGATTTCAAATTCGACCGGTCTCCCGCCTTGACGCCGAAGAATGCATTATTACTTTCTTATACATCATGTATAAGTAAGTATAGGAATCATGAAAATTTTCGAACTCGAGATTTCAACGGATATACACGTTTTGAGGTCCCCTGAATCGTTTCTGACCATTTTCGGAATGACGTCTGTGCGTTCTTTAAACTTAAGATTTGTATACAGCAAGGAGGAAAACGTCCTATTTTGAATTCAATATCTCAACCGGTTTACTCTTATCACCTTTTTCCGTATTTCGAAAACGGTAAGAGTTATCGAAAAAATTATTCTTATAAAAGTTGTAGATACTGAAATTGTACATTTAAACAAATTTTATTTGAAAAGTTTTTTTCGAAAAACGTAGTATAACTAAGTATAAGAAAGTTTCGTGCGGACTACCGCGGATTTTGTATAAGTATAGGAATCATGAAATTTTTTTTATTTTCCATAGGAACGATATTTTTTATTTAAACCCGAAACGAGGTGTAGGTGTGCCTAAATATTGTATTACCTCGTTTATTATTGACTTTAACGTATTAACGATAATATACGAAGTTATTGGGAGTAAAATTTTCCGATTGATATTTTTTAAGACGTACGCTTACAGTAAAGGAAAAGCGGGATGTAAATAAACCGTTTCTCGAACTGTATGACTTTTACAATAAGACAATTAACATTTCGAACATTTTACCGATGGTACTGCCAAGTTTGATTCTTCCTCGTAAACATCGATGTCTTCGTCCCAAAGCTCAGGAGGGTGAATAGTTATTCGTTCTGACGGTAGGTTTCCGTATATCTTCATCGCGTAGCTCTCGAATTGCGACCACGTTGTCGCACGTTTCTCCGCTGCTGTGGCATAATACAGAACATTTGAGTCCTGCTCTGCGACAACCACATATTTTTCTGCACGTCGTCTTGCATTTGCAGGAAATTGTCTTCAGCAAAATTCTGGTGCTGGATCGACACTTGTAACGATTAGTTTTCTTCCACCCCCACTACCTAGCATCGGCTTGATCTACAGCCAACTGCTGGTACGTCTTGTATATACATATGTTGTCGCGGTTGTGGTGTGGGAAGAGCTTAAGTGGGAGCGCTAAGGTAAAAACAAAAAAACGTAAATAGAAGCGATTAGGAAACCCCAGCGAATCGTACGATGGCATAAAAAGTATGTATTCGATTCCCGAATACCGAACTACCAGTAACCCCTCTCCCATCGCCGATTCGCGAAGGAAAACCGTACTTACAACTTTTTCAGGGCGGTACCTTTGTTGGTCTAATTCAACTGGACTACATGCGCTATTTTTTACTGCAGCTTCAAACGATATCTCCGGAAGGTGGGAGTTTTATTATTATGAAAATTCCAAGCTGAACTTAATATGTTGACGAGAATAATTCATAAATCTTCACGCGAAATCTTATAAGTAAAATAATATATCACATCACAACAATCCTTATGGATAGTCGATTATCAAAAAAACTTTCACCAACAACCGTCGCCCCGAATTTCATATTCATATTCATAACAATATAACAGGATAGATACGATCAATAAAATAGCGAACTGGAAGGAAACTATTAGTCAGACGTTCCTATATCGGATATTTAGTTTATGTCATAAGCAGCAATTGCTATTTCTAATAAAAAATAAATCAATTTGTTTATTTATTTTATTTTATTGTTTATTTAAAATCCGCCCTTTAATATATTGCTCAAATTAAATCGAGGTCAATCACCATTTGTAAAAATTTTATACCAAAATTAAAATATAAAATCAGAATTTCCATCTACAGGTTGATTTTTTATACCGAAGTGATCTAGAAGAGCTGACTGTTTTAAATGTTATTTTTGCGCTTTGATTTTTACAATGACTATGAGTTTAAGTATTTTTATGATTTGTGACTTGATTTATGTAAATCATTTTTCAAAAATTAATTAATATCAGAAACAATTTAATTGATGGATCAATTGACTTTAGTTATAAAATACATTAAAGATTACGAAACTTTCTTTGACATAATTGTTGTTTTATGCTAATATCCTTATCTTCATTCTCCAACTAATTAATTCAATAAGCCTTCCATGATATATCGAACAGTACATTCCCGATAAAATGCGAACAGGAAACTAATAGAATAGATATATTCCACGTAATAAAAAAAAATGATACACAGATTTATCGAACCGTTAAAACAATAATTCATATAATTCTACACGAACGGAGCACAATTTAATTAGAAAATGCATTCCGCAGCCACTCAACATATTCCTCGAAGTTCCATTAATGATTGTTTTAACTTATCTGAAAATACCAAACACAAGCATCTCGAGTATTTGCGCTCACAGCGAAAAGAATAAATGCCACCAGATATAGATCACACTTGTAATGTGTGATGTTATCTCTCACGAAAGATGCGTAATGCATTTTGCGGATTTTCATCGCTGATATAATGAACGCAACTAAAATAATTGCCACGCCACACATTGCAGAGTATTTGCCTGTGCATTAGCGCCTTTCGTTTGAGCTAGATATTGCGCGTTTTTCACTTGAATGCGATTAATTTTACTCGGTCGACCTTCATTACTTTACTTATTTTGCGTAAATCGAGACGGCGTCTATAGATTCCACGTGTGTGATTTTTATAGACGAATTGAAGGAATTTGTAGTTTTTGTGTATCGCATTGTTCCAACGTAATCTGAGCGATAATTTTTTTTTCGCCAATTGAAACCAAAATAACTATTATTTATGACAACTCGATTCGCGGAATGTTTGCTGAATTAAATTTTTGAACTCAAGGGTCACAAGAGGTGACACAATAGGAAGCCATAAGCCAGCAAGGAGGAAAACGTCCTATTTTGAATTCAATATCTCAACCGGTTTACTCTTATCACCTTTTTCCGTATTTCGAAAACGGTAAACGGAGTTATCGAAAAAATTATTCTTATAAAAGTTGTAGATACTGAAATTGTACATTTAAACAAATTTTATTTGAAAAGTTTTTTCGAAAAACGTAGTATAACTAAGTATAAGAAAGTTTCGTGCGGACTACCGCGGATTTTGTATAAGTATAGGAATCATGAAATTTTTTTTATTTTCCATAGGAACGATATTTTTTATTTAAACCCGAAACGAGGTGTAGGTGTGCCTAAATATTGTATTACCTCGTTTATTATTGACTTTAACGTATTAACGATAATATACGAAGTTATTGGGAGTAAAATTTTCCGATTGATATTTTTTAAGACGTACGCTTACAGTAAAGGAAAAGAGGGATGTAAATAAACCGTTTCTCGAACTGTATGACTTTTACAATAAGACAATTAATGTTTCGAACATTTTACCGATGGTACTGCCAAGTTTGATTCTTCCTCGTAAACATCGATGTCTTCGTTCCAAAGCTCAGGAGGGTGAATAGTGATTCGTTCTGACGGTAGGTTTCCGTATATCTTCATCGCGTAGCTCTCGAATTGCGACCACGTTGTCGCACGTTTCTCCGCTGCTGTGGCATAATATAGAACATTTGAGTCCTGCTCTGCGACAACCACATATTTTTCTTCACGTCGTCTTGCATTTGCAGGAAATTGTCAGCAAAATTCTGGTGCTGGATCGACACTTGTAACGATTAGTTTTCTTCCACCCCCACTACCTACCATCGGCTTGATCTACAGCCAATTGCTGGTACGTCTTGTATATACATATGTTGTCGTGGTTGTGGTGTGGGAAGAGCTTAAGTGGGAGCGGTAACGTAAAAACAAAAAAACGTAAATAGAAGCGATTAGGAAACCCCAGCGAATCGTACGATGGCATAAAAAGTATGTATTCGATTCCCGAATACCGAACTACCAGTAACCCCTCTCCCATCGCCGATTCGCGAAGGAAAACCGCACTTACAACTTTTTCAGGGCGGTACCTTTGTTGGTCTAATTCAACTGGACTACATGCGCTATTTTTTACTGCAGCTTCAAACGATATCTCCGGAAGGTGGGAGTAAATTTTCGATCAGTAGTGGAGCCTTATTTTCATACTTGACCCTTCCTACAGTTGGGCTACCAATTGCATGTATTTTTTTTCCTTTTAAGCCGCCAATGACAACCTTCAACGACTCGTTATTACTTGTGCAATCAAAAAAATGGTAATTTTTCTTTTAACGGTTCGTCAAGGTAATCAATTGTCAAATGTTTGACGATGGATTAAAGACTCGTTAATGAATCGTCAAACTTTTGACGATTCGTTAACAAGCTGTTAACGACCGATTAGCGTTTGTGAAACCGGGCATTGGTCTCGTAAAAAAAAGTGCATATAAATTGCAAAAACACTTTGTATGCATGACAGTTAATAATTGATTTTGCTTTACTAATAAATGACATTACAATTACAAACATTTTTTCTTATTTCCTATAACTCATCCGTCTTCATCTCAACGCTGTTTCTATGGGTGTTGCTTCGACGATCTCGTTGCATCTGAAACAATTAATATTTTGATGTATACTCCGAAATATGTTTATGGTAAATCGGTTGAACAATTGGATTTGTAACTTAATGTGTATAGATTGCTGTTGTCCCTTAAAAGCTACATATTCACCTTATTATATGGTCATAAGAGAATTAGGGTAACATTTCTTAATTGAAACCTCCAACAAAACAACCACTAAAACACCATAAGCTACCAAATAGACCGACAGGGTGTTTTTAAATTTCACACGGCCTAACGTGATGTAAACTAAACGATCTTTCAGTTTTCAGTTTTCGCTCACATATACCCCAAAGTATTGGAAATGTTTTACTTGCTCCAATTTTATTCCTTATATTTCCATGTTGTGTGTTGTTTTCCTGGATTTATTATCATTGGTTTGCTTTTCTCGCAGATAATTATCATGTTCCTTTTCTTTAATTCATTATCATATATTATCATGTTGTGCTGTCGGTCTTGTTCGCTTTATCCTAGGATTGCCGTATTCTCTGCAAATATTAATTCTGTCGCCTATATTATTTTCATTTTCGAATTACCTATTGTGTATGGTTTACTTTTATGTTTGCACACCTTTGCAACAACCTTTGTACATCATCATTAGTGTACTTTCAAAGAGTATGTTGATAGTCTATATTAGCTTGCCTTCTGATCCTTTTCTCCAGGCGTTCCCATACATCTTCTCGTCTTATTCTCTCGAAAATTTTTGCAGATCAACGAAGCAGATATATGCTTCCTCTACCTATTGCTAATGTTCTTTCACTTGTCGTAGGGCAAAGACTTGTGGGCTTCGTGTATCTTCTAGAGTTGATGCTATTTTTGCTTTATGTCTTGTTTCTGTTATTCTTGCATACAGTTTGATGGGTATACTTAGTAGGGTTATGGGCCCGGTATTCTTATAGTCTTTTCCTGCGTGTTCGTCATTATAGCTTCCTCTAATTCTTCGCCTGTTCGTTCATGTATTTGCCTTCTTGCCTTGCCTTTATTTTTGCTTTTTTACTCTGTTATCGGTCTCTGGATAGGAATTGTTGAAAGTACTTCTTCCATCCCATTCTCATCTTTTATGTTCTTTAGTGTCACATTTGTTTTTTTTTTTCTTATCTGTCTTAGGGCAAGTAATCTTGACATGAACAATGGTTATCTGTAGATTTTTTTAAGCATTGGGCTACGTACCAGTTGCACCAATGTAGACGAAATTTAATTAAACGGTTAATTTTCACCACAAATGGTCAAATTTTCTTACGCATCAACTGCCCGTTCAACTGCAAGACTTATCAGCATATACATTTGAACCTTTATTGATATTTACGTTACAAGTGTCCTTATCAACTAAATGTAAATATATGGTTAACAAATGACCCCTAAGATCCTAACTAGTTTCGCGCGCTGGACCCAAGTATTCGACATATTCCAAGAATACGGACATTGGAAACGTTTACAAAGATTGGAAATATTTATGCACTAATATAAAATATATGTAGAACAAGTACAAAAAAATAAGTTATGAAGAAACGGCGTCGACTCCGTTTACAAGTCTATGCGATGCCCTTAGTTGAACTCGCTGGGCCGGAGGGGGCTGCAGAGTCTCCAAAACCGAGCGCAACTGGTGATTTTGAGGCGTCGGTTTCTTCACCGTGACGTGCGTCGGTGTCGATGACGGCGCGGATTTGTTGGACTGGTTTGTTTGCGGCGGCTGTTGGATCTGCTTGGCCAGGACTTCGGCAAGATGTTCCTAGAAATTAAATAAAATGCATTATCTCAAATGAATCACTATGAAAATTCAACTTGACGATGTTGATAATAAAAAATAATTTAAAAATTAGTAGCATTTTGGTTGAGTTGAATTAACGGGTGCATATATTTACTACATTGAAGGAAATATAAATAAAATCGATTTGAAATTAAATAATACTTAAGGAACGCCCGGCAACTCGACGACCAGTCGAATCTCGTTAATTTCCGCAAAGTTTCGCGCTCGCATGTTATTAATATTAAATAAGTTCATTTCTCCTCTATACTAAAATTTGCGAGGAGTATTTTTTTCGCAGCATTGCATACTGAAAGAAATACGTCATTCTGGGTCAAAACGACAGAATTCGATAAAAAATATTCAAATTACATTTGATGCTTAGAATTTTTTTTTTCGTCCAAATTTTGATTTTGAATTGTTTTTCTTTCTGTCTTTTTAATCTTTCATCAGTCATCCTCTTCGTCATTCAACTTAAATTTGTGGTCGTCTTTTTTTCTAGACTGTCAAAAAATCTATATTAATTCTGTACTACTTTCAATATCGTTTTAATATTGCTCCACATCGAGTCTTCATTGTACTACAAATTTTGGTTCTTACGATTTGTTTGCATGGCTTTTATTGAGCCCTCATTGTCTTTTGACAATTCCACGATACTTTCCAAGACATAGAGGCGAAATTACAAAATATATACTAAATTCATTTAACATCAACTAATCGAAATCTCATCAAAATGTGAAAAACTGTAAGACGACTGGACTTGGACCATTGCGTTGCGTTGGGTCTCCAGATTGATCCTTACAAACCTCCACTAAAATTTGGAGGCTAAAAACGAGAAATGGGGTCGTCTTTAATGAAAATTTGAGAATGGACATCTGCAAATTACACAAATTTTAAATTATAACTTACCAACAGGTCTGTCGTGTAAATATTAAGTTGTTTAAGGAGTATGGTAAATGTATTTGCACTCATTTTTGCGCCTTCCATTATGGCCTGACGAACGCCATCCATATGCACGTTCTAAGAAACAAGATTTATCATTGTCTGGTTCAAAAGCAATTTCCTTGAAAGCTGAAGCCACCGTGATATATCATCTCAAACCGCAAGCGTTAAATAATCAAAGGTGTTTTTGTCTCCCTTTATGAACCAAAGTTGGTTGAAGCTTCTTCTAGCTTTTGAAACAAAATCGTCATTTGATGCAAGGAAAACGTTAACGTTAACGTAAGCCGAAACTGAATTTCCCATTGATACGAAGAAAACTTCATGTGCTTTACGATGGCAAAACTGATTTATCTTCATGCACACATTAATAAAGCAATGTGCCTGTGGCTGTGCCCGTAATTTCCTCGTAAATAAGCAATTAAGCTTCTTTTTGTTGATGATTACGTACCTGAAGCAAAGAGTTGACCAACTGGATGCACTGATTGCTGATTTTCCTTACGTAGCTGGCAGCTCGACGAGGAAGTTTGCCGACTGTTGAACTCGTGAAATTTACCAAGTGAACTATACGCCTAGCTGACTCTCTCGTCAGCAGCACTATCAATTGTTCCAAGTTTTCCGGCCGGGCTTGATTCTCCGGTTCATCTTTGCTTAACGACGCCCACAGCTCGCAACCCTTCTGATACGCCAACTTCGGATCCGTTGCAATCTAAAACAATCGACGTATTTTTTTTTCTTTCACTTTAACAACAAAGTTGACTTTACCAATTCCGCAACGTATACAAGAACATGAATTGCTTCGGCGCTCTGGTGCTTCAGTGCTTTGGCTTCGGCGAGAGTCCTTTTCGTCAACCTGCGTTGCAATTTCCTTGAAAATCTGTCCATGTGGCGAATCGTCTTGATTGCGGTTCCCGCTGGGCCATCGGCATATTTGGCGTCCACTTCTAAAAATAAATTTCAAATTTCATCAGATCCTGATATGGGAAAAAATAAATGAAAACAAATCGAACATGCAACGCTTACTCACCATCGGTGCCTTTATCAGCCGCGTCGTCCGGTAAGTACTTGTCAACATATTTATCGGCAACATTTAATGCACCGTCGAGTTTATCGGCGGCGAATGCGGTGTATTTGCTGGCGAGCACCGAATTTCCAATTTGCTTCACCGAATCGGCCCGTTTCAGGACGGGTCGTACGATTTTTGTTCCAACGTCGTTTACGTACTGCTTGGTGTTGAAATATATCTGCGAAAAAAATCACTTTTATCGACTAGCCGTTGCGCAGCTTTAAAATTCGTGTCCGGTACTATTTTAAACGTACGTTGCGCAATACGACGAAATATGATAACGAGATTTTTGTTGTTCAACAATGGGGCGAATAAAAAACTGTACAAAGTCGAAACGATCGATGATTAGATTTGTTGTTAAGCGTGAAATATTTCACGTTTATAGTTAGGATAAACGAGCGTAAGTTGTCGTAATAATTAACGCGTAAATATTCAATTATATCAATAGATTCAAAACATGATGTATTCGTCAGAAAAAATGAAGAATCTCCAAAATGCACAATTATGAAGCTACGAGCCTAAACTAAGAGAAACAGGAAATTTAATGTCAAAATCTCTTTAAATTACTAACTCGATAACTTGCTAACAACACAACCCAATCTAATCCAACCCAACCCAAACAAATCCAAACCAACCCAAACCAATCCAAACCAACCTAACCCAACCCAACCCAACCCAAACCAACCCAAACCAACCAAATACCAACCCAGGCCGCCAAAATTATCGAATCAATCATATCTGCGAGTATATAGAAAATATACCACTTTCCTGAGACTTTGGAGCGACGTTTTAGAGCTGAGGCGAGTGTCTCTTTACTTCAAAGAATGAGGACAATCTACAACAATCTAACCGAATATTACGCGAGGAATCATCTTCTCTTATTTTTAAGCAAGGCTCATGAACCAACGCCTTAGTCAGCCATTATTTTATAGTAAAAACAGTAGAGATTCATAATATAATTTAGCATATCTGCAATAATGGGTTCACAGGAAGGACAATAGAAATCACTGAGAACAGTGTTGACTATTTTTGCTTGGTGTCTGGAGGAAACAATCCTTTGATCTTTCAAATCAAATACGCATATCTAATACCATAAATGCAATTCTAAAAATGATAACATAAAAATAACAAAGTTGTTATTTCTTTTTTTACCAATTTTTAAACGGAACCTGATTAATTTTTAGAAAATAATCGGATTGTAACAACAGTAAGGAAAATTACTTTGTAATCAAATTGAACAAACCATTCTAATACAGAAGAACATTGCAGAAATATCTTTACATTTATAGTGCGCAGGAAATGTTGCCACACTTTGGTTCTGAGCACTTGAATTATTAATGATATGTTTACGTCCAATCTCTATTCTATTGAAAACATGACACAAAAGTACTTAGTGAGTATTTTTTAAAAGGCAGCATGTAGTGTGATGTATAGTCTTTTTGGTGATTACTGAAAATACGCTTATGAAATGCGGAGACGGTGAACGTTTGTTTGTGCACTGTTGGGTACTGTTGGGCAATAAATTATTATTATTATTTCACAATTTTTGAATTTAGATTATACTTGTCAGCTATCACACCCACATTACAAAACGTATCATAAGAATTCTTCGGCAAGTTACCAAAATATGGCGCCATCTACACCTGCCAGCATGGATAGTCCTAATTTACATGTGTTTGAAAAAAATTAAATAAAAAAATCAATATAATTAAAGCATATCGTCAACACTTTTAGTATAGCTCATGTATTGCAATTTATTTAAGAGACGATTTGAGGACATATAACAACGTATTATTTCGTAGGTTTGAGTGGAAATTTTCATAGTTCTATGTGTCGTCAGTAATTGGTGTAAGGAAACAACTCAAACAAAGCCACGAAATTTAGTGAAAAGTGAAACGAAAAATGCTTACTTGTTCCGTCATAATAGAACGCAAGTGATAGTTATAATTTAATTTGATTGTTCCCTTAGTTGGAAAAATACTTGAAATGAAATGAAGATTCTGACATGAGACACGTGACAAGAAACTTCACCATGATGAAAGTAAATGGAGAATAAATTGTGAATTATAAATTTTGATAGTGAAAAATATGCAAAAACTACAGTTTGAATCCTCCAAAGCACCCCGAGGAGTGTGTCAGGAACTATGGAAGAGAAGAAGATAAGATTAGTGGAGATTACGCTCTTGGGCACACAACGAAAATCTAAAACTTAATGATTTGTTGAAACACGAACTGGAAGGTTATCGAACTTAGTCTATTACGGTACTTGAGATTTTTGTAATAGAACAAACTAATATACTATGTTGTTCAAGTATTTGTCTTTGATTATTCTTTTAATAAATTAATTCATTTGTCATTTGAGAGAAAAATATACGGAAAGATATGACTTTGAATCAACACATCAATAAAGTTTTATTCATACCCCAAATCAAATTATCCAATTTGCTTCGGAAGATAATTTCGACATTTGTGAGTCTAGTAATGTTTGTATCAAGTGCACGAAACGATTAGTGTGTTTACGACATAAGAATCTCTTTTAGTTTGACGAGGCGCCAGCGTTCATTCGAACGCAATAAAACATTTCGCGAACGAAACAACTATATTGTGATGTAAAAACGCGGAGCTATAAAGTTATAATATAATAAAGTTATATAAAGGTCATTTTTCGACAATTCCACTGAAGAAAACACAACCTGACTACTAAGAAGTTAAATCTTTATTTCATTCATAATACGCATCACTTTATATAAAAATGAAAAATAACAAGCTTGTGATGGGTGTTTATTGTACTGTGAACGACTCAGAAGAATTTGTATCCTTGTGCAATCAAATACTTTTAAAGAGTGGTAATTTTCCCAAAAGAACAATCGCCCAACTATTATTAATGTTGATAAATAGGTACATAGTTTTCCCGATATTTATTCCTCAATAACAATAAATATTATGTAAACGTCCACGTGCGGAAAGTGAGGTTGTGCGGTAATTTTTTTTTCAGTCCTTACTTACGGTTTGTATTTATTGCTTTAATTTCTTGACAATAAATATTATACGTTGCATTACTGTGGATTTTTTTACAATGTAAGCGTTCACCTTGATCATAGACATTTTTTCAGAGTTAGAAATAACAAAGCAAATCATAGTTTCGTTAAAAATTGCACCCTTCGCAATCTGATATCAATGTCATCTTTCTTGATTATGGACAGGATTAAGTCAAATTTCAATCGTAAACATTATATATATTTATTGTCATCGTTTATACATGTACTATATTTGACTGTAGTAAATTACTTGCAATTAATTCCTCATGGGTTGGGTTAGATTGATTATGGACAGGATTAAGTCAAATTTCAATCGTAAACATTATATATATTTATTGTCATCGTTTATACATGTACTATATTTGACTGTAGTAAATTACTTGCAATTAATTCCTCATGGGTTGGGTTAGATTGGGTTGAGTTAGGTTGGGATGGGCTACGTTGGGTCGGGTTAGGTTTGGTTGGCTTAGGTTGGGTCACGTTGGGTTAAATTGGGTTGGGTTGGGTGGGATTTTTCATTTCCATTGGGATAAAACTGAACACTTCGAAACATATTACTTCAATTTTGATCAAATTGCAGATTAGTGCATATAAAGATTCAGATCATTTTTTTGTTTAAATAAACATAAATTACATTGTGTAAAACGATCAAACTAAATAATTTCCTACTTAAGAATGAACCCAACCCAACTATAACGAAATGAAAACAACTTTTCAAAAATAATTCGCTTCAGGAGAGAATTTCGAAACTTTATTTAGGCATCTGGTAGACTTCATAGGACTGTTTGCGAGTAATTTATATTGCAAAGTAACTGAAGAAGATTCATTGTAAATTAGCTTCTTATGTCCACAAGAGTACGTATGCAGTGTTCATTAATTAAATTTATTACTTAATTAATTCATATAAGTAATCAATATAACTAAGATATAAATTTATTGATTTAAATCGTGAAAATACACCTTGAAATGATAATACCAGAAAACTGCAAATACTGCATTGGGCCTATCCAACCCAACCCAACCCAATCATACCATAACTATCAGAAACAGACGACTTATTTTCATAATCAATCAAAAATATCTATTCTTTTTTGTACTATTATCCAACCAAATCGGATTCTTTTAGAGTATTTAGATCCAAATAATTGTTTAACCTTTTCGCGAACAAGATTATGTTGCAAATAGGACTTAAATCGTAAAAATGTAGTTATTGGAAAATGCAAAATAAATAATTCTAAACTCAATCTTCAACTAACAAACAATAATATGAAATTACAAATTGCTTCAGCTAGTCATTTCGACACAGTTGCAATAACAACTTTTATTTTGCAGATTTATAGTTAAATATAACTGTGCAGTATTTGGAAATAAACAACCTTTCTGCAATTATAATTATAATGAATTTTCCTAATTTAGTTTGCGACAGAACTGAACGCCTGTAAACATTTCATTTCGCCAAATTAAAATCTAGATTCATACAATGTTGTTGCCTGTGCACGAGATTTAGAAAAAAAATCAAATCGATTATATTTTTGAAATATGTTAATTGCTTCGGGGGTAATGTTTGTAGTCGATTCAATAATAATTATAATAGTAATTATAATCTCACCACCTGTATACAGTTTACTAAGTATTAATTTTGAAACTATTAAAGATTACTTGCTCCTTAGAGGTAACTATTACATGTTATTTCATTTGTTTGAAAAAAAAAATATTGCTAGATTAAAATTGGGTACTTTGGGTGTATTTTGGGGAATCCCTATTCTATTCACGTTCAGTACTTCTGAATGAGTTTTTGGGTGGTTTTGTGTGTTGTGTCATAAAAAAATCGTTATTTATGTCGTATCTATGCCCACGAGCAAACAATGACTGCTTATTCTTTTATAATAATGATATCATTACGGTCATTATCATTAAGTGAATCGTGAATTCCAACATTTATCACTTAATCTAAAACTGATAATTTAAAATTCCCAATAAATAACTACAACATGTATATAAAAAAAGGAATTCTTAATCTCTACTGATATGTATCGAAATAAATTCCAAAAATGTGCTAAAAATTATGTTATTTTTAGAAATTATAGCACGTGCTCCTTCACGGTTAATTTACGTCGAAACTGTGTGAAAGTGCTTAGCATCTGTGAGCATCATTAAAGAAACTTAACAGCATCATTTAGCATTAATATAACATATGATGTCAATAGTACAAATATAAATTGCTTTTATAATATGCAGTTAAAGTCAAGTAAAATCGCAAGAATAAATCGCACAGTCCGGCGCAAATTTTGACCAATAAATCAATTGTACAACTAACGGAAATTAGACACTTTGTAATAATTAATAGATATTTGCAATTAATTATTAATTAACGTCTAAAATTAACTATTCAGATGAAATATCCATTGGCCAATGTAAATAAGATAATATTTTTTATTAATTGCAAGACCAACGCAAAAATTGAAATTATACTCTGCAACACGACTTGCGTTGTAATCATTGGATTTTTTCGTGAATCCGGCGATAGGTAAATTGCTCAAACGTCATTTCGTCGTCTCGTCGAAGATTTTGTAAATTACGTGTCAGTTTGTTTACAACAACTCGGTTATATCACAAAATCGTTTATAATTATTTTTACAGACATAATTTTTGATGTGACGAGGTCATCTTTGCCAGTTTCCAATCAAACTCATTCTTAATTAGTATAATTGGTATTTCCGTCGTCGCTAGACGGCAGCGGCAGTTATGCGAGCAAAACATAATTAAACTCAAAAAAAGAAGCTTAAGCGTCGATAATCTAGGCTAATTAATAGTAATTGAAATGCTCGAGATTACAATGTAAACGAGGAGCCAGCGTACAAAGTTCAAAGTTAAAATTACAAAACTGCAGATCCGTGTGATGTGGAAATACTACGCGCAATGAATGATGAAACTGCCAGAAAAAACTGTGACTTTAATAAACGTACCATTTGTGGTGGTAAATTTATGGACGGCACCCTTTGCTCGACGATATCCAAACTTCGACACAGAACCTTGTCCAAAGCCGTAATTGGGCCTTGGAAAAAGTAAACTGCCGGACTGGCCGTATCTATGGCTGTGTGTACTGAGGCTTCCGCCTGATCAAAAGTCCAGTACAGCAGACTATTAGATTTCTGAAACAGAGTTATTAGGTGGGATTATTTTTAGAGCGATGTTCACCTTTATTCTGTTGTATATGTTCCCTGCGTAATTCCATCCAGTTTCGACGATGGGTAGGTGCCTCAGTCGAATGACTGACTCCAGTTGGGGAAGCTGGAATTCTCTTCTTGCTTGAGTTTGTGTCACTGAAAGAATATTATACTCAAGTACTTATGCATAAAAATATAAAAAATTTTTGACCACAAAGATGTTTCAGTCAACTTATTCACTGCATAACTATTGCCTTAGAAATTCATCTTTCTTATCATATCCTGCAATTCTTTAAAAACCTTGAATAGAAATGTTTGGTACATAACTTTGTTAACTAAGTTTATGAAAAAGTCTTTAAAAACCTGGAATCAAAATGTTAATTATATACAACCGAGAAAACAGAAACTGTGTCAAGTTTTACAAATTATAGAAACCCACTGAGAGGTGGTCCAGGAATGACAATAAACTTGAGACACGTCATTACTTAAAAGTTTGCAAAATATGTTGGTGAATAAGTGAAATGCACATTTCATTTCAAGTAAGTGTGATGTATGATATCCATAAAAATATTTTGCTTTGGATTTGGATTTAAATAGGGACAGAAAAAAGTGTTTTCGTTATTAAAGGGGTCTAGGTTTGACATTAAAAAAATAGTCATTTGAATTTCCTAACGTTCTATTACCTATTACACCTTATATCCTCCTACATATCTCTTGTGATTATCGTGGATCTTAACTTTCCCCAATTCCCCCATCCCAAATGCACAAATTGATCAATAGTTCTTAGACTTCGTATTTTCAAATTCTTTGTATTTTCTCCAAATGCTAACTGTATCAATTCTTACCAATACATTCTTAACTGATTGTTGTTTTAATTCAACTATTCGGCACTCATTCTTCTATACACAAGTAGCAAATTGTCTTAGCCCGATTCACAAATGATTATTTATATCTCAAAATTTTCTACCGAAATGAACCTGAGACGTTTGGTAAAACCTCGTAGACATTTTGCTAATACAAAGTACTGAAAGAATTCTCAATGATAAATTTCTTATTCGGTGTTCCGCATGGATGAAAACGTTGACACCTGTTGTTTATTTTTTAAGATGACTCGATATCATATTTCGCCCTGTTGCTTGTGCTACTTATGCTGGCGATATGATAATCTTCTCTACTGTAACATGATTGATATTTTCCAGTTTATTACAAAAATCACTATAACACTCAGTTGATATAGATTTGATTTGAAATATCACAACTGCAGTCCAGACCATTAAATCATGCTGACGGTTTAAAGATCTCGGGAGTATATTTGACTCCTGGCTAAGCTACAGGACATAAGATTTTCATAATTATTTAATGTCCAGTAACTGTATTACAAATACCTAGACCTAGACTCGTCTGGTATCAAATTTATAAAAATCATTCCATCTCTCTTTATTTCTTGGACTTCTTTTCGTCCAATCCTGAAGAAAAATATACGACGTGTTCCCGTTGACCTCCAAGGGTAACTCAGAATCAACGAAGTTTCCTTGAAACTTAACGATATATAACAACATTTTTGCACTTTGAAGAATTCAAGTCACTTAATGAAGCCACGGTGGCGAAACATACGTAGTGTTATAAATAAATTTTGAAACTTACAACATTTGGTGTTTGAGCCTTATTATTGAAGAATTCAGTTTGATTTACCAACATTATCTTTTAGATGTAACTAAACATTTCGTCTGATAACGATCGAGTACAATGTGCTGCTACAAAGACACAATTATTTGAACCTTGGTTTGAGCCCAAATATCCTACCATTGTGTTGATGTTGGTGTTTTCATACTTAGTAGTCCATATTAAACCGCCCTCATATATAGCAATATGTAGGTTCGGTTTCCTCCGTCAAAATATCTGTGGGTAAGTGACTGGTTCGTGACAAACCGTGTGAACAAATATTTCTTGACGTATCGTTCAAAAACACAAAGAATAGTATCACTAAACAAGTTTTTGCTTAAGCTAGTTGTATATATCTTGCTGAGAAGCTCAAAATAAGGGCGAAACGATCGTCCAAGAATATTATGATTTCCGAATGGACAATGAAGATTATTAATGGGTCAGTGCAGACAAGGTTATATTTTTGTTTAACGCCAATATAGTAGGTTATTTCAGTCACTGTCTTACACTTTCTTCGTCTTTGGATGATGATCGTAACCTGTTTCAGTTTAATTTAGAAAATGTATTTATAAGTGTTATAGGTGTTGAAATGTATTGAGGAGAAAGATTTCATGGTTGTGTTTCGATATTTATTAAAATAATGCAATTATACTACAAGAGTATTATTAAACTATCACCAAGGCAGTTGCTGGAGTGATAATAAAAACCATAATTATATACATATACTTAATTTAATTAATTAAATCTCAAAAATGTATGTAAATGTAATTTAGCTAAAAAGTAGTAAAATCACGTTATTCATTTTGACCAATAAGAGTGGAAGAATCCGTTCAAAACGATAGGCTGAAAGCAAGTATATATAACAAATCTCATCATTATATAAACAATTATTCCTAATATGAATCACAATAATGCATTTTAGAGATGGTTTCCATAATTTCAACAAATTACTTTTTTGCAAAAAATACGTCACCCATTAATAATGTAACGCTTTCAAAAACGTATTTTTAAACATGACGCACTATTTAAACGATAATTTCAAATCTTTCAGATAAAGGCTTATGGAAAAAAATCAAAATAAATATAATTCAAACAATCGTTCGATTCAGTAGGTTTACTGGGGATCCATTAAACCTTAAGTTACCGAAAAACAGAATTAAAGGCGCACAATATAAAATTTATTAAAGTCTAAGATATCAATAATTTTCAACTATATAAATTGTTTTATTAGCATGAGTTGCAATCGGCGATGAATGATGAATGATCCAAAATTTATCACACACTGGGTCGTTAATTTGTTATCGGTGCCGAATTGATAATAAATGTACTGGGAGCTTAAATTGCTTTTGTTGGCAGACAAATAATGAGAGATATCTATAATTGAACCCTAGAAATATTTATTTGTAATTTAATATAACACGAAATGAACATAAAATACTATAATATAATTATATAATTATAATTAATATAAAATAATTAAATAAATAATTTCGTTAGTCAATCGAAGATATGTCGATAGAAATTTAACTCGGCAAATTAAATCGATTATTATTGCTTTTGTTTACTTGTTCGAGAGTATATTTTTTACGTTTCGATGTTGTGTTGTTTCGAGCTGTGATAAGATTTACATTTATACTTCGTTTTATTAAACTTTGAGACTATGATTTAATTCACTGGGCGCAAAACGACATGCGTTCCCTTTGCAAGCAAACTATCGATTGACACACCTAAAAAAAACAAATTCATATCGATACAACGATGTCGTTACTTACTCGGTTGCAATTTGTTTGACTGTGATTTGTCAAAATCGATAAAAATTTAAAAAATCATTTTGGTAATATCGAAATTATTTTCGATACACATATTTGTAACAGAAATTTTGATCATTTTGATCATCCATTACCAGCTTCATATTTTTCAAGTTCTAGCGTACTTTTGCTTTAAATGCATGACATTTCAAGTTGTTGTAGCTTCTAAGATTCTTATGTTGATAATTAATTTACATCAAATGTGCCACTTCGCAAACTGTGCGGGGAATTAGTTTACGATTGTAATACACTTTCCCTCCCGCGATAATGTTTATATGGATTTGCAACGCCATCTTTATTGAACTGATTCCTCCACTCTCATTGGAGCATTGTTAAAGCAGATCTCGCCTTTGATATTGCTTAGACATTTGAATAAGGAACGACGAGATAAGAGAACAATTGGAACTAATGTTACATCTAATAGAACAAAACCAGCTGAAATGGTTTGGTTCGTCTTGTTAGTATGAACCATGATGGAAGGCAAGTAGAAGGAGGGGAGAACAAACCCACAACGTAACACAGGGTACCCGAGAATGACCTGGATTGAAAAGATAGCAGTAATCCCAAAGAAGAAAGCATACCAAATAACAGAAATAAAGAGATAAAGATAAAAAACTGTGGCGTAAATTGGTATATGAAATGTAGACGTAATTATCTATACACCTAGTAGGTAGATAAGATTTAAGTCAATGTATATATTAAGAAAAACGAACAAGGAAAGCTAAAATAAAATAAAATTTCCGCTCCGATATCAAACGCTTTGGTTTCCTCTAAAATATTTCTGGTAATGTGGTGTATGACATCTCTCTATAATATAAATATTATTGTGGAAATATAATAACGACAACAACAAAAATGGAAAAGAACCACCATAATATTTTGCAAATTTTACAAGACAATTTTGCATACTATACCAACAAAGAAGATAGAAGAAAAAAAGTATAAATTAAAGACCATGCACCATCGATTTGCAACGCCATAATTTTTAAACCGACTCTTCCACTCCCATTGCTCAAAACTGATCTCAAATTTGCTATTGTTGAGCCAAATGTAAATACATTCAAGTTGCAGATATAATTAATTAAGTTGCAGTAATTTGATTTGAAGTTTCAACCGGTTTAAATCGTGTTTAATACGTTTATCGTTGCATGAGACATTTACACAGATCATTGTGGCAATTCTCTTAGACGTTTTGAATTATTATCACAGTCACAGATATTTTGTACCAACTCAACTCAACCCAACCGAGCCCAATCCTCGTTATGATTTTATTACATTATTTTAATACATTTGTACAATTTGGTTTGAGTCCGAAATTTCTTATTTACAATTTCCCATCGGGATTGACTATTTTCTAAAATTTCTAAAATTGTATGCCAAATGTTGTTCAAAGCCAGTTATTAAATTTAGTGAAATTTTCGTGCCAAGTACTTATTGTCTTGCTCTTTGATAAAACGTTATATCATTCCTATCGTTACAATGTCTACCTTAATTTTGCTTCAAAACCCAGAGGTGAAACATAGGTAATATTTTAATTATTTCGAGTGAAATGTTCGTGTCTTACGTCTTTAATAGCCCAACATGTTTGAATTTCAATTCAACAGTTTTTAATTTTACAGTGTTTCCAAAAATGTCCTAACAGCACAGAGTCAACAAAATTTCATCTCCTTATCGTAGTCTTGATGTATTGAATTTTGTTTAATGCAATGTTTCACCATCTGCAATGCACATATCTCAGAACACACAGTACGTTCATTTTAATCTGTATTTCATAATCTAAATTATTGTATATAACTTTCTCCGATTTAAATCTATTTTCGTTACGATTTCAATCAAAAGTATCCCCAGTACGTTACTGAAATTTTTCTTGCAAGTCTATTACGTTATTTATATTGTATGATGACTCGAGATGAAGGTGAAGTTTAAGGGCATGTTATTGAAGTACATTTTGATTAAAAATATAATGCTAATAATATATTATTTTTGTGGCGAATCACATAAACGACCCTTGACTTCCTAACAAGATTTTTAAGCAAACTGTGATTTAGAATCGAAATTGCTTATTTATAACAGAACCACCTTTTGAAAGATAAAGCACAATAATAACGGAATTGTATTTAACTGGAATAGTTCAAGATGGAGAGAAACGTTGTAAAAATTGAAAGAGCTAATGAACTAATTTGGGGAAATGAGGAAAGATAAATAATTAATACAGAAGGGACATTTCGGAATCAATTAAAGAAATAATGATGAAAAATGTACAACTCAGAGAGAAGATTTCAGAAATACGAGAACGGATAAAAGACAAAGCCGCAGCACTAGTGAAATCAGTAGAAGAGACCATGAAAATAAGAAAAAAGAAAAGGCAAAAATCAGATCGTTATGAGAGGACTGGAGATTTAAAAAATGGGAGAACCTGGAGTATGGATAGAAATGAGAAGGTGAAAAGTAATGAAGCAAAAGACCACTCCAATAACACATAGCCCACGACTTAAAGCAAACATGAAACAGATTTATAAATTGACAAAAGATAACAAAGGGGGCGAAATGGTCCAAAATGGGGTATAAGAAAACTATGGTAGTACATTGAAGGAGAAAAAAATCAAAGCAAGCAATCGTGAAAGAAAGGAGAGATGAATTCGAAAATGACCATGAGAAAGAATACAGCACCAAAAAGAATTGAGGAAAAATGGAAGAATTTCAAATGACCAATTAAGATGGGAAGTGTGACGCAGAATCAGTAAAGAAACATACACTTTGTGTTATTGCTTGCCAAAGATAAGTAAAAGGAATGTAAGGGATTTCAAGAAAATATGAGAAGGATATCCTACTTGGGGATAAATAATAATGCAGCTAACAAAATGGAAGTAAATAATGTTGAAAAGAATGTGAATTTGAATGTGAAAGAGAACACCCAAAACATTGATAGCGATGAAAAATTCAAATTATAAAAGAAAGAATATTGGGGTAACATGGAACGACAATGGAAGAAAAACTTGTAATCTGTCAAGAAGTATAAACATGTATTTCAGAAACACAAAAAACTTAGTGGATGTGCCCGGATAATCAAAATGGTTCGTTCAATAGAGTGGAACGTAAAATATAGTAGGAAAGAAGAACAAATGCAAAGGGGGTATACTTATACAGTTATAACGAAAGAAAGAACAGGGTACAGAAGAAGAATGGGACATGTTAAAGCATATACAGTAGATAAAATGGGTGGTGGAAACTAACAAATAAGTGTTACCTAAATTACACTTTCAGATATTTGAATGTTTAGATATAAATAATTAAAGTATTACTAAAAGCATCAGAACAATGCATTATATCTGAGTTTTAAAACAAAAATAGCTCGCCAAGTCGACACAAAATAAAAGTTTTAGTACTTTGGTTGATTAAGCTATAAAATCAGTTTTTTTTGTAAACATTTCATCACTCATAAAAAAGTTCTTTCGTAACGAAACATTAAAAAAACAGTACAATATTAAGAAACCAAAACTCATAGCCTGCATAAACAACAATTTGCAATGAAAAAATGAACATAGATGACGTGCAAATTTTATGCAACAAATTTTTAAAATTCAAATGCATAGCAGATGACGATAATGGCCCACGTCAGAATCGTCCAAAATCCTGTTTCGATATCGAAACATCTCACCGCCCGATATTTAAAAAAAAATCAAATTCGCGTTCATAAAACACGCTTTCAGTAAACGTGTCTAACGTCGCTGTTTCGATCCGGCACTACACAGCAACTGAAAATAGATTATTGCGACATTTGAACCGCGTAGACCAAAATCAAGATACGATGTGACCCGAACCCTGAAAGGAGCGATGACTCAATTTATCAGGATGTGTATTAGAACTACTATGAACTATACATCGCATCCGTCTTATCGTGGACAATTGTGCACTTTGGATGTCTATCGTCCAGTAAAAAAATCTCTATCGCATAGTGGAATGTCTTCGTTATTGCCGCGATTTTTATTTCAATTGAACGGTCAACGTTACTCACTAAATAAACTAATCGTAGTTATCGGCGCGAGCTAGACGATTTTTTTGCGGAAATTATAGGATATTGAGACCGTCGTGTTTGTTCTTAGTTTCTTATCGGGTTTAATATGAATGTTTTCAGTTCGTAAATTAATTTTTTCAACGAGAATTAATTGATATTTTTCACAGTTTATTTTTATTTTTATTTTCTACACGTTATCTATTATTAAAATTTGTTAAAACAGAAGATTTTTATCGTTGTACTGGGTGTGCTTTCAGATATCTATTTAAATTCATGTTTTCTTTTTTAAATATATTTCATTTCTTTTCTATTTAACTGTTGCTTCTATAATAATAAACTTTAATTTAATTAGATTAAAAAATACGTACGGCCTCCAACTCACAACTTGCGAGTATATGATATAAATTTAATCTGTGATTCTTGGACTAATAAATCAAATATGAATACTTTCAAAACCACTGCGTATATTACTGTGGTGAACGCTTAAAACCAATTGTGTAAGATCGCGTTGAAAACATGTCTTGTTTTTGTTTTGACTTGTATTTTTAACGCTACGATTAAACATGTCGATTCTACATTAAAAAATAACAATCCACATTGTGCACTAAAAATAAATTTCGTTCATTAAATTCGAATTTATTCCCACCGACTATGAAAATTAAATTCGTTCTAGAAATAGACCGATAAACCCATCATTCACGTTTAAATATTTTTTTATATCATCGGCTGAGACGCCATACAATTTTATTGATTTATAGTGGTTTTGTTCTATTGCTTTATATCCAAAATATTAGATCATCTAAATAGTGCTCACCTTTAATAACGATTTTTGCTTTAAAAAAAGGAAAAGTTTGTTTGTGCCGACCCATTTGGACTGATATTTCTAAACAAAAAATGATAAGCGCCATGATCTTGAAATTTGATTCATGATTAGATTACAATATCGTTAAAAAAAAACCTCAATTCGTTAAAAATCGAACGAATCCATTACATTACCACCAAAACCAAAATCGAACCAACACGACCAACAAGCTCCATTAACATATGGGGACCGAAAAATTCGACAACGATTTCCCCGCTTGAAAAAATGCGTCGTGTCGATCGACATCGTTCAGTGTCACTCAATGCAGGAAACCGTTATCTATTCGGCAGATAATAAGATATCGAAAGTGAAAAGGCAGATAATTTCGGTACTTACTTTTGTCGGCGGGAATTAATTGTTGCCGCTGTAACCGCACTTGTATTTCTAGTTCTCGATGCAAATGTGTGTTATCCGCGAGTGCTTGTGACCGCTGACCCATGACCCTGACTCCTGATTACGCTACCCTGCCCCAACTTGCCGATAACGAGCACAGTTAACACCGATTTAGGTACAGCGTTTCTTTAAAGATTTCAATTTCTCGAATAAATAACAGACCGTCCCAGAATCGCCGGTATCAAAAAAATAACAAGCGATAACATTGTGTTTCACACTTCATCGAAATTGAGGATTAAAAACCGTGGCAAAGAGTCCAGGAGGCGTCTCCATAACTTCATCTTGTTTTAGGTTTTCTTAAAAATAACTTATATTTTGAAAAAATCGAACGTATACTGGACACGTGTTCGTGGAGTGATTACTAAGTGCATTTCAATGCAACGTAAGTTTCATTACTGTCCGATACATTTTTTTTCTCTACATAAACATAAACATCGAAGGCTGAGGTGAATTTATTAAAAAAGACGAAATTATAAAAAAATACTGCAATACAAACAGTTATTACAATCACACCCCTGTTGAATAATAATCACATTTTTGTCTCATTATAATAAACAGATTCTGTATGTGTTAGGAAGTAAAATACAGGAGGCAAAGAAAGAAAATTGCGTATCATTTACGTTGAGATGAATCAAACGACCGTACACACAAACCCCATTTCGAAAAACGCGGGAGTTTAATTCAGCCCAAGTATGAATATATGACGCTACAAAAGGGACAATAATGCAATAAAAACAGCTACAATACTAAACGGTTTGCATACGTCCCTGTATGTGTTTCTTTTCGTATTGGAGGATTAAATGTCGAAGAGATGTAGACATAGTTTATAAAGCGTTAAGAAGACGAAAGATTTCTGCAACTACGTCGCCAAATTTCGCCCCGTCGTATTTTTTCTTCCAACTAATGGTTGAAGTTATTAGAAAATGCGTTTTTTGTTAACTGGATGTTTGTTAAAACCAGCAAATTCCTAAGTGGCAAATTCCCCCCAGTGGATGAAAAAAAAAGTTGTAGGATCCTGAAGGCATAAAAAAAGCTGAAAGAAATGGATTATAAGAAGACAGTAAGATTATTTAGCGTCGCCAGAGTTACTTAATCTGCAAAAAAATCATAATCAAAATATCAGTAGAAAATTTAGAAATTTAGAAACCCAGTTTCACCGGTAGAATTAGAAAAAGAACTGGTAAAATATTGCTTGCTAATGGAGAAGAATTATGGAGAAGAACTATAGTATCACGACTTCTGATTTAAAACGAATGGCTCTTCAAATCGGTTGAGTTAAGTGGGGTTGGGTTGGGTTGGCTCGGATTGCATCAAAGGAAAAAATCGGTTGAGTTGGGTTTGGTTTAAAAAAACTAGGAAAACAAACATAATTGATTAAAATAAAACGTTAATTTTGATTGTGTTGGATTGAAAAGACTCGAACAAGGAACAAAATAGATTAGCATTTAAAAAAATCGATTGGGTTAGATTATGAAACAACATGTACTAAAACAAAAATTCGAGTCAAATTGAAAAGACTGCAATAAGCAAAATAAGGGATGAAGGTAAAACATTGGATCTGGCTGTTTGGTTTAAAAAACATTGAACGAACAATGTAATTGGTTAAAGTAAACAATTGAATTGGGTTGGGTTGGCTCCAGATTTATGAAAAACACAAATGTGTCATATTCTACAGCAATGGGAAACAGGAACTGTAACTGTGTATCTAATATATGTAAGTTTATGTCCTTAGGGAACAGTTACAACTTTTCACTGAAAAGGTAAGTCTTGCCTGGATATGTTTGTAATGCACTGGGCTGTTAGCAGGCTAGGAATACGTACCACGTACCACGTAATACGTATTGTTTTGTGTTTTTTTTTAATGTTTGAAATGTTGGGTTTGGTTTTAGAGTTTTGCAAAGAAATATAATTAAACAAAAGAAGGAATTAAAACAACGTATTGTTCGGTAGTTTTAGACCGAGTTCATGCCACGAATTTGAATTTGAAAACGCTTGGGGTTGTAAAAGTTTAGGTTACAAATATCCAGCTGAAATAAAACAGTGCACTTGTATGTGTATGAAAATTATTTACCATTCACCATAAAGAGTGATTTGATGCCAAATACGTCGATCTGAACCAAATATTACCTCTAAACGTTGTAATAACATTAGTAATATCATTTAACATTTAGCGAGAAAATGCGTTTAAATCGAATGCAAATATTATATATAAGTTATAAGGCATGGAATTCAATAAATTATATATAAATTAAGCCATTATTATAGGTTTGGTTAAGGTTTTAGATGATTTAATTGCACGAAATGTAAATAGAGTGAACATGTAAGAGTTAACGTCATGATAATTTATGTAAAGCAACGAACAGTTATCCCATATTTATTGTAATCATGTTATTATAAATGGAACAGGGAATAACGTACGTCTCAAATCTAGACAATAAAGCGGTCTATGTGTGGTTTATAAGAAAATTTGTGCAGCTACATTTCAATGTAGAAATTTTATGAAATTGCGTTTAGGTGACATCCTGGTCAATGAAAATGGAGGATTCCTAACATTTTTTTTAATGCGATTTTGGGCTGTTACTGGGTACTTTTTGTGTGGTGGTTAAAAATTTCAAAAGTAAACGGTGTGAAATCTGATAACTGGAAGTTAAACTCGGAAAAATTAAAAATGAAATGACAAGACCCATTAATTTAATTTAATTTAAATTGATTGCACATTTAATAAATTATTTTTTACAAGTTGTGTTAGAAACCAGAAATAAACGTTAATTTTTATTGCACTTTTATTTATAATTATTCGGTATCCGAATATAATTTTAAAAGGATTTCGTAATTTATTCGACACAACTCTAATTTCGGTGGTTTTAACCAATCGAATAATTTCGTCAAAGAACAAATCGTGAACAAGACACATAATCTTATTTTTTAAGCACATTCAACAAAAATGTCAAAGACCCAACCCAACCCAATTTTTGCCAAGTTTTAAAAATACAAACCTCAAACCCGATGCAATGTTTCATCTGATGGTTTAGTTATTTAGATTTTTCACTTTTTCTATTTTTATTCGCGTTTGTTTCATTTTATGGCGTTCTTTATCATCCATTGTTTCATTTCGATTTTCTCAGATATTTTTTTTGAGTTGGGTTAAGCTTGGGTTAAGGTTGGATTGGATTCCTTTTTATTTCAATTAGATTTTGATCTATTTCATTTCATTTCTACGATCGATGTTTACTATTTCGAAGTTTTGGATTTATTTCTCAAAGATGATTTTTGTTTTGTTTCGTTTTTATTAGCGTTGTATTTTACGGTGTTCTTGACTCATTGTTTCATTTTCTTAAGTTGAAATCGATTGTCAATGATATGTGTTATAATTTGAAATCGGTTCAAGTTGGATTGGGTTGGGTTGGAACATTAGATATTTAGAAGGAACTAATGACTGCTAAAATAATACTTCTCGGCGACATATTATAATAAAATAGTTATTTCTGGCCACTGTTGTGACGTTCGAAAAACAACGAAGAATGTCGAAATAAAAAATGTCCAACTTGATGAAAATATAATAATGGTAGAAAATAATTACTTAGTAATATATTTAAAAAAATTAAACATTAATACCCACTAATCCATGACGAGCCAGATATATCGATAATCTTTTAAAGTTTCGTACATACAATATCCCTCGCTGATTCAATACCGCGGTACCATCACTCGTGTATACGAAATCTATATAGTATATGATTACACCGAATAAATAATCTGCAAACACAATA
The DNA here is from genome assembly GCA_959613385.1 of Geotrupes spiniger. Classification (NCBI taxonomy): domain Eukaryota; kingdom Metazoa; phylum Arthropoda; class Insecta; order Coleoptera; family Geotrupidae; genus Geotrupes; species Geotrupes spiniger. Next base: position 15,635,259 of record OY390737.1, read on the forward strand.
GATATTATCGACAACAAAATTTTTACTAACGTATCTGCGTATCGATAGATAAGATTGGCGAAGTGCCACATTGAATTGCATTAGATCAAATTCATCAGTTTAGAGTGATCCGGCTGAAATACTTTTTTGATCAGTGTGAACGTGCGTTATTTTATTTGGATATACATCAACGCTTCGTGGTAAGCAAAACTTAATTTTTACTTTAACGTTCTTTTGTTATTAAAATCGGGGCTCGAGTATAAATATGTAATTACATTTGACAAGCTACACTCAATCAAGATAAGTGCACCTGTTTTATCAGTAACCCCGTCGAAATTGAGGGGCCACATATACGTAATGAAATAATACATAAACTTTAATTTAATTGATCTACCAGTATCGCTTTTTTTGAAATAATTTAAATATTCCTCTTGCCTATTGGGTGATAAAGATATGTTTGTATAACATTCGAAATTTTTTTATTTAAAGTCGTAATGTATTAAAACATTTAATTCGAAGTCACGATACATTAAAAAAATTAATACAGGTTTATTTTTATATCTTGTAGTGTCATAGATGGTTATTTTTTAAAAATATTGTGTCGTAAATTTAAGTGATTAATACATCGAATCAATGAAAAAAAAATCATGAAACACACGAAAAATATGCAATTGTCCATATTGGACGCGGTAAGGAGGCTTCGTGCTGATCACAATCCATCTGCGTTAATAATCAACTATGTATGTAAATACCCAATAGCCTTAAAATATAATTGTTTTCGTTATTGGCGTTGTTCGAAGTGTAAGATTCGTACTGCTACATTTATTTCGAGAATGTATTTAAAATCCTTCCATGTATTTCGTCAATCAAATATTTTATCTAGACGTAAACCTGTCGGTGATACTATCACATCCAATGTATTTAATGGATGCGATGTAAGATTGGTGAATCAGCTCGAGTAGGCTGAGAAACAATGGTTGCAATTTGAATTATAAAACCAAACATATCCAACCCAAAGCAGACGCGATAAATCTAGTAATTTCCATTACTTAACCAATCTAATTTATATGAGTATTCCACCGTTTTAATTAATGGAATTTAATTGATTAATTATCTAGATCACAAAATATATTAAAATATTCGTACCTATGCAACCCAAATAACGCCGATTCTGTATTTTTTACATAATTTTATCATCCATGATTCTTTAAATTTTCGTTTTCGCTTCTAATTTTTACTTAACGTTTATTTCAGATCTTTTTCGCAAGCCCCAAAACTCCATAGTTTAATTTAATTTAATTTAAAGAATTATGAATGATAAAATATGTAAGAAATACAAAAAACTTTATTGTAGTTCTAGCTGTATGTATGTTTTCCTTAAACGTCTTGTTCCACATGCCTATCCATGTCCAAAACCTGATCTGTTGTCCAAGATCTTATTGGTTCTTTCTTCATCATCACTGCGTTTTTCGTATTATTGCTCATATCTTCAACGTGTTTCGCCCAAAAGTTATATTGCTTAAATGTATAGTCTTATTTTTTTTATCTCTCGTACATATCTATTTGCAGGGATGATTGTGGGTGTCTTGTACTACAATATCTTACATTTCATTGTCGAGTATATTTTAACAAATTTGCTAAACCTATCTGCCATTACCAAAATATTTGCATTGCTAATAAAATCTATTGAATTAATTCTAAAATATTCTCAGTTTTTTATAAGTTTAAACTATGTTTGTTTGTTATCTTTTCCTAAGACACATAGTTCACATGTACTTAAAATCTTCTTAACAATTTTGATGCCATTTCTTACATAGTTTTTTTTTCTCTAAACATTTTCTTACCAAATGTCCAAATTAATTTCTCTTGGTATGTTTCTGTAACAAAGATTAATGAACATTTATTTCTTATCATCCAATAACCATTGTTACGTTTTTCAGCTATGGAGACGGGTGTAAACTTATGGCTGACCATAGTTTTATGTTTGGGGCTATGTATGGGTGAGTAAAATTGTTAAAAACGTCAACGGTGTGTCCATGAATTTGTGTGTCTATTTGTGTGATTCCATATTACAACACGTAATGTGGAATCCACGTTATCCAGTAGGTGACTTGGGCCAAGTCTAAATCGTTATTTAGAATTTAAAAAAAAAACATTGTTTCAGCCAATTTCATGACTTAATTCAGCTGCTTGCAATTATATAATGTGTATAATTATAGCGATCCGACCGTCCAACCGTTTATTTTGATTGATTAAAAAAAAATATTTCTGAATGTTTAATTTAAAAGGTCAGGATGTCTGGGAAGCACCGTACTTTGAGGAAACAGGCCAAGAAGGCGTATGGTTCGCTACACCAACCTCAGATATGACTACTATATATATGTTCGAGGAGATAGAAGGAGATTTTTCAATTGCAACTATACTATACTCGGGTAACTTGAATAGACGGTTGTGCAACATCAGAAAGTAATGCCATGTTTAGGTAGCGAACCGAGCTTTTCATTCATGGTTCCTTCGGCCCAAGCCAACAACTTCTTAGGAGCAGAATTCCGCCGTCGCGATGATGATGATCGTTGGAGCATCGTCGTCACAAAAAAACAGGATTACGAAAACAACGTCCTTGGTTCGGGACAAAGGTATCAATTTCGAGTTGTCATTGGATCAGAAGATAGGATCGTTATATTACATTTAGTGAATATAAACGATCACCAGCCCTCCATAATAGCTGACAACGCAATTTGTAACATTGAAGTAAGTCAAACTTTTAGGTTGTAGGATACACATTATACTACAGGGTTTAAAATTTTCCACTTTTCATGTTCATGTTTCAGGTTGGTTTACTTGTAATGAGCCTTCGCAATGTCTCACATGTCATAGCAAAATAGGCGATGCCTCATTGCCAATAAACCAATTTTATAATTACAGTTGTAAACGTAAACCTAAACCATATTTTCCTGTTTGTTATCGCCATTTATGAACATCCATAATTTTAGGAAAACATTTTGGTACAACCCGATTGCAGCTACACGATAACTGACGAAGACGGTTGGTTGGATGATGTTGGTTGGACGTTATCAGAATACTCAGAGGTTTGACACGAAGTAATATTTAAACATTTTATAATCTCATTTTTCGCAGACGTTTGCATTTTTGGACGGAGACAATCGACCACAAAATAACCTCACAAAGGAAATGCAGACTTACCTTTACAACCAAGTTGAATTGGACTTTGAACAAGTACAAATGTACTTGTTCGACTGGACAATACTGGTGTGTATAGTTTTGTGTGACTTATGAATTTAAATCTACATTAATATTACAATGCCATCGAAAATTGTATGCCGTTTAATTCAGGACACCCAAACCGAGGTGGCATTTAAAAGACAGTTGAGAGTCGTTGTTCAAGTCATTGACCTGCCGGACACACCACCAATGTGGCGATCCATATTTGCTTCGCAAGAATTTGACGAAAAAGAAGACCAGGTACGTAAAATTCGATTTAAAACGTAGTAGTACTTAAAGATAACCTTAATGCGCTTTGTTGAGTCATGATGACACTGACATTCTACGCGACTACTACTACTACTACTACTACTTACATTGCTAAACAGTTCTTAATAAAAATGTCATTTATTGCTTTCATATTTTTTAAATATTTGCTCCTGAGCATTAATCATTACATAAATGCTTTTACGGGACATGTACGTAGATGAAGTAGTACGTGAACTGTACACACGCAACCCATGATTTCTGGAGAAGAGAAATTGCGAAAAATAGTTTAGAAGAATTATTCCTGGAAAGGAACTTGCATGTTCAGACATGGCATGTCACACATTTAAAACATAATGTGCTTTGTACCATGTCGAATTAAATTTTATTTGTCCTAATCAATCCGTCCCTTCGTTCACAGGAATTTGACGTACTAGCAGTTGATGGCGATATTGGTATAAACGCGGAAATATTTTATTTTATCAACAACACCGATTGTAAGTATCCAAAGTTTAGATATTAAATTATGGACATGTTTGGAATTTGCACATTCTTTATCTCCCAACGAGCTCCCCATTCCTTATTCTACGTTGTCTTTTTTAATCTTTCAAATAACAATTTTTCAATTTCCATTCACATATGGCACTGATGAATCTTCACTAAGTTATTTTTAATTTCTTGCACATTCTAGGGGATCAATACATACGAATAGACGAAACGACCGGCAAAATATCGGTTAGCGGAATAGATAGGGATGAGCACAGTCAGGAAATATACACCTTCACGATAAACGCGTGCGAAGTAGAGGATGAAGACTCTTGCATTTCGCAGAATGTAATTTTTATTGTGAACGACATAAACGACCATAAGCCCGAAATAACGACCGAAAAAACCTCATTCGAGATACCGGAACACTCAGTTGATCTAGAAATTGTAGTTAACATAGACGACAAAGATTTGGTGAGTCGTATTTGCGCGTTGTTCTTGTAACGTTAGATTTTTTACGTCCAGGGAGACAACGCCATGTACACTGTTCAGTTACAAAACGACGAACCGGGCACGGAATTCCATAAAGCATTCAGTGTCGTTCCCAGCAGAGGATATCAAAACACTGACGTTTTCGTGTTTATAATAAACAGTACGATTCTCGACTATGAAGAGGAAGAATGGCGGTCGTTTAAATTTCAGGTATATTTAACGCATTCGTTTTAGTTACATTTATCAGCACACTTATGTCTTTGATGATTTCACAACGCCTGTTTAATCAACTCCACATTTCATTTCCATTTACATTCATAATATATCCAAATAAAGTCCGATTTATAGATGTGCTTGAAAAAGCACTTATAATAATGTTGAAGAAATCCGAATAGGACTGTTAAAAAACCCTAACCCTTTCACAAACCATCTTTTACATTTTCCCAATGTTAATGTTATTATACATCTCAACGCCCATATTTCAATTTAGTTGGTAGCTCAAGAAACCCAAGATCTAACGCACGTGAGCGATATCACCTTCGAAATCAATCTGAAGAACATAAATGACGAGTTTCCAATTTTCGAAAAGGACGAATACGAAGTCTCGATCGAGGAAACAGTGGGCGAAGGGCATTATATTGATACAGTGCATGCGAACGATCGAGATTTCGCCGATTGCGTTACGTAAGTGATTAAATAAATTTATTTAAGAACTTAAGTACCCTGTTAGATTGGATGACGAATATTTTCACCACTCCATCAAATTTTCAGTCACGAATTGCTCGGAGTGTCAATTTCACAACGGTTCAATATTGACGCGGAGAGTGGAATCGTCACCACAAAATTGGAGAGATCCCTCGATTACGAAACTCAGTCGGAAGTTATCGTGCAAGTTCAAGCAACTGATCACTTGCTTGGTGGTGGAAATAGAGCAGTAGCACAACTTACGATAAGAGTCATCGACGTGAATGATGAAACCCCAAGAATTTCTGTGGTGAGTGGTTTTATTGATTAAGTCTCGTTGTGAGTTTTTTACTAGTGGTGCACCCGGCAGAATGGGCAGGATCAAAATCAGTCGAGGTTTTTGTAATTTCACTTTGGAGATAATTGTTCTTCCGTCTTTCTTTCATTTATTACAGTTCGTTGTAACAATTAGTCGTGTTTCCAATATCAATTTTAAGAACACCCCGTTAAATCCAACAATATATATATATATATATATATATATATATATATATATATATATATATATATATATATATATATATATATATTATATATATATATATATATATTCCGAAGAGTAGTTGCCGTTGATATATTATATCATAACAAAACAAACATCAAATTTGTTTTTTTGGGGGATTGCGGCAATTAAACGACGAAGTATGTGGGATGTGTGTGTCAATCGTGAATAATGTAAAATGTGTACACGTGCTCCGTTGTCTTCGTTGAAGTTTTATACTATCAATTAATTAATTTTAATGTGTATCCTGCTTGTTTATACTGTTTGGTGGTTGTTCAACTTTATGTTCAATTTTTTTAATCCTGACGAAGCATCCGTATAGGGTGCGAAATATTGGTTCATAAATAAATAAAGAACATACGATACTTCGTCGTTTAATTGCCGCAATCCCCCAAAAAAACAAATTTGATGTTTGTTTTGTTATGATATTATATATATATATATATATATATATATATATATATATGTTCTGCTTTTTTCTCGGGTAATGAACCGCGTTGTCGAATTATCCCTGTAAGGGTTGTTCCGACGTTTCGGCAATGTCACAATTGCCATCTTCAGGTTGGTCTTCTCGGTCTAAGCGATCTAGAAGAACAGTTCTTCTAGATCGCTTAGACCGAGAAGACCAACCTGAAGATGGCAATTGTGACATTGCCGAAACGTCGGAACAACCCTTACAGGGATAATTCGACAACGCGGTTCATTACCCGAGAAAAAAATATATATATATATATATATATATATATATATATATATATATATATATAAAATGGTACTTATCTTGTATCATGAGCAGTCAGTCGTTGAATAAAACACTTTTAGCAATATTAAAGTTTATTGCGACACCTTTTTTTGCAATAAGGTGTTTCGGAAACCCTTGTCAAGCAATAAACATTAATATGACAAATGACATTAAATAAAACCTATCGCGGTAACAAGGCCGACTTTCTATTACCCCAGTATTTACTGCAAGAACTAGGGAAAACCTTGTAAAAACCTAGTTAGGGTATTCGACCAACATTTAATTCACTACAATACAATTTAAAATCACAACGATAAAAAAAAATATATATATGATAAGATAAAAATAAATTAACCCGCAATTGTAATAATATTGATCAATAAATTGTATTGTAATGAATGAAATATTGGACACTTGGAATTTTGTGACAATATTAATTCAATATTAATAAATCAGAATTAATATTAGATGTAAATCACTTAAAATGGTACTTATCTTGTATCATGAGCAGTCAGTCGTTGAATAAAACACTTTTAGCAATATTAAAGTTTATTGCGACACCTTTTTTTGCAATAAGGTGTTTCGGAAACCCTTGTCAAGCAATAAACATTAATATGACAAATGACATTAAATAAAACCTATCGCGGTACAGTCGAGAATTTGTACAATATATATATATATATATATATATATATATATATATATATATATATATATATATATATATATATATATTAATGCAGGCATCAGGGCGAATTGAAATCTTTGAAAATAGACGTGACGGTGAACTAATTAACGATGAAACTATAACGGCCACCGATGAAGATACAGATGCAGATCTCTCTTTCTCGATAGACTGGGACGAGTCGTACGCCACGAAGAGCGGCCAACGCATCGACGCAACTAATTTTACACTCTACATACAGTTAAGTTTGCATTTAAAGGTCGAGTTCGATAATACACAAGATTTTTTAGATCTGTTTCAGTTGAAACTGTTCCACTAAGTCATGCAGGCGCAGGCGCTTATGCATCTGCTAAGATGACGATCAAAGAAACTCAAGTCGGCAATACGCCCGATTTTGAACTTTTCGACGCTTTATTTATTTATCTTGTCGTAACAGACAACAATCAAGTATACGGCAGCGGTGTAGACTCTGGTACTGTTCCTTTTAATTAACAATAATGTCGATAAAAATAACCAGTTCATGAAATCACATGTTGTTGAAATCCATGTTAAATTTTTCAGTAATCGTTCCTATATACGTACTTGATGTTAATGACGAGGCGCCGGTTTTCGCTGATGAGACAATCACTTCGGTCAAGTCAGTTAATGAACATAGTACTATCGACACCTTAATTGGAGTAATCATTGCTACGGACGTAGATGGGCCACAAATAGATTACTACCTGACGTAAGATTTACTTTACATAGATTTCCTTAGTTGCGCAGCTTAGATGAGTAGATGATAAAGTTGGTAGATCCAAACCAACCTCGCCTACTAGTAATCAAATACGATGATGTGATGTGATTACCCAGTAACAAATATAATAAAGTAATTAGTTAAAAACGAAATATTTAAAAACTTGAAATTTTCTTGTCGTACAAGGTTGCTAATTCTAATCCAAAAATCGATTCAGAGACATTTTCCTCAAATACTCGGCGGAAGGCAATTTAAATTTTGATATATTAACTTTGTTTTAATTATATTTAACAGGGCAATAAATGATACCCCAGACGGATGGGTACATATCAATGAGAGAGGAGAATTACGGGTATCATCAACAGATATAGACGCAGACGAGCCCCTGTGGTATTTGTATTACGAAGTTACGGCATCTGACGGACCTCACAACACGAAAGCAGATGTATTCTCATTAAGTTACTGTTTTTTTTTTTTGACATAATGATTTTTTTTTATATGCAGATTGTCATAGAAATAAACGATTTGAACGACAATATTCCTGAATTTATTACTATACAGGATAACACTAACGTCTATGAAAAATCACCTTCAGGAACATCAATTCAAACAATTAAGGCCATCGACGCTGACCGAGATGGTACGTATTATATTGTGCACCATTTAATAATATAATCTTTGAGACCATCTATATCATATCAACGCAATTATTGAAAGATGTAACGCAACAACGAAATTAAAGTACACAATTGAAAAAATAACGTAAGTTTCGGAAGTCGATGGGGGCAAAAGGTAGGCGATAAAGGATATAGACGTACTGGCTGTTTCAAGCCTAAATATTACTACGTCGACGAACATGAATCTGTAAAGTTACAAATGTTTCGAACGTTGAACCGTATTCATATACGTTTTACTTGCCTTATTGTGAAAGATGCGTCTCGGTGAAACGGTTGTGTTAGACTAAATGAACACGTAAATTATTTCAGCGCCCAACAATGTCGTATCGTACTATTTCAACGATGGCGTCAATGACTTCTTTAGCTTAGATCAGGATTCGGGTGAGTTTGCTGTCCAATATGCGAACGAGGCAGTACAATTGGATAGGGACAACGAAATACCTGCAATTGTCATCGATATCAGGGTACACGCCAGAGATGGAGGTAACAATATGTTTCATGATGTTAATTAATGACTAAAGAATTTATAAAATCATTAATGTATAATTACCATTGTGCCATATTTAGGAAATCAACGGTCGGACGACGGCATATTCACAGTGACATTGCTCGATATCAACGACAATGACCCAATTATACAAACACCATCGGTATCTACGGGCGAACAATTACAAGCGGTAACGTATATGATCTACAACTATTGTATGTATATACTTGCGCATAAATCTTCCAAATTGCTTTTATTCTTTCACCGCCTCATTATCTAACTCATACATAAGAACAATGCATCGTTTTCTAATTAGCATCGCGATTCTATCTCATCCACGTTTGGAGGATGTTGCACCCAATCCACCAGTATCCACCAGTACAATCAGTGCAGGAAAATTTCCTATAAACGTACCAGCTGCGCCGTTAGCAATCAATCATCATCACATATTTTATTACTATTCATGGTGGTCTTCTCCTAGTTTATTTTGGTGCCTCCTGCAAGTTCAGATCCTTTATTTTTGATCTACTTCACACCACAATCTTTATTTCGTGTTTGTGTTTATGTCAACATACTTTTAACATCCAACTTGCCACGATTACCTATCATACATCATTTACGTGTGATTTAGGAAGAAGTTGTTGGCCAAATAATCGCCACCGATAAAGATGAACCAAACACGGACAACACCAAGATAAAGTTTGAAATCCTCGATATACGCCCAGAAAGTATCGAGAAGGACCCACCGACCGATCCACCGATGTTCTATATCAACGTCGTTGAGGAGTATTCTCCAGCTGTGGCCGAATTAAAGACCTCAATCCCCTTGCGCGAATATTACGGCACTTACTTAGTCACGATGAAAGTATGTTACGAACAATGACTATTGATGTTAACTTCATGCGAGCGGTGTGTTTCAGACAACCGATTTTGGAGAAGGGGATGGTAGTACCACCACTGATGTTAGCGTAATTATCGACAAGTATAATTTCGTACCGCCTACTATTTCAGATCCAAGTAACGGCGAAATCATATATTTAGCGATGGTGAGCGTTAAATGATAATCGATCATGCAACCTCATGCCTCTTCTTCTAGGCGCAACAACTTGGAGGAGCCTTAATAAAGTATAATGGGGAGTACCTCGAGACAATTACAGCAACTGACAACCAAGGCGAGAAATGGACTATTACATTTACTGTGAATGAGGGTGATGCAGGTAAGTTGTTTTAAAATTTTTATACAGAATTGTATTTATTAATATTAATAATAGTTTCAGCTTTATTCGCGATCAATTCAGCTGGCCATAACGCTGGCTATCTAACTCTTATAACAGACGAATTCGTGGAAAACGAAGAGGTACTATTTCTTCAAACATTTAAGCTTAATGACGACCATTCCTCTGTTATAGTACCAACTGAATATAATAGCGCAAGACAACGGAACACCAACATCACACAGTGCTTCGAGGTCGCTAAGGATAAAATTTGTCGACGAAACTGCAGAACCCGTATTTATTTTGGAGGAAGAATATTTGAAATTTACGGAGAATCAAACTGATACGCAGACCAGGGAATTTTCCAAGGCACAATACGAAGGCATAGGTGCCGATCTTGGCTTTCCCGTGTATTACAGCATAATTACCGATCCAACCGGTTCCTTCAAAATAGACTCTCACACCACCAACTTCATTTCTTTGTCAGAACCGTTGGATAGGGAAGAGAATTGTTGCTATATACTGATACTGGGAGCTTCACGACAGTCGACTGGGAGCAGTGATTCGCGTCTCACCTTGAACATCGAGGTGAGTATTACAACAAATTAAATGTCCATATGCGATAGATCATCGTACGTTGAAGCTATACATATGTAGATTATCAAAAAATTATATTTTCTGGTTTGCACTGAAAGTGCATGTCTGTTAAATACCTAATAATCATTCCCAGCATTTTACATGTTTTATATAATTCTGTAACTGTAAATAATCTTGGATCAATATCCTTTTATATTTGGAAGACATTGTTCTTTCGCATTTTTGCCCGGTTTCACAAACGCTAATAGCTTGTTAACGAATCGTCAAAAGTCTGACGATTCGTTAACGAGTCTTTAATCAATCGTCAAACATTTGACGATTGATTACCTTGACGAATCGTTAAAAGATAAATTAACATTGTTTTGGATTTCACAAGCAATAACGGGTCGTTAAAGGCTTGTTAACTAATTCACCATTTGACAATCGTTTGTGAAATCGGCCATTAGTCTTGGACGCATTATGGGGTTAAACTGAGTCCTGCTGTGTTCTCACTTGTTTGTTTTCTACTATTTCCTAGCCTCACGTGCTATGTAACGTTTCCACTACCAGTGGAAAAATCTCGTCCAGTACATTCCTTACTAGTTACGGACTTGATTAGTTCCTTTTTGGTAGGGTGGCCATGACTTGCGATGCAGCTCAATCGATTCTCAACTTCGTGCCAAATACACGGGGTAAATACTTTTGAGATTTTACTGGGAAATGTACCCTTCCCTTCAACTCTACTTCTGATATGGGTCCATCTTCACCCTCTATCACTGCATACTCCCATTGCTTCCGAGTTTTTCATACAGGTCTTTTGCTAGCACGTCGAATGTTTTCGAAACTCGATATCTTCCATTGAAAAACATCGTCCATGCATAGGTCTAATCATGGTTTTATACATCATTAACTCAACAGATGACTTAATGTGATAAGCCTTGCAACCCATTCGTCGACCTATTGCTGTGTCTTCCAAGTAAAGTAAATCACAGAATATGTGGTGTCATGTATAATTAAGGTATCTGTTATTGGAGTGCGCTGAATACTATTTATTCTGTGTTAGTTTCCAAATTGACCTCGCCAGCATGATAGTTGAAGAGCAAGTTTCTTTCTGAACGTTTTTGATGACATGTTCCAACTTGATACCAAAGAGAGCGAGAGTCTGCCCATGCCCCTGCATTTAGATTTATACCTACGGCGCTGGATTCGTGATTTCGATGATTGCTCCTATTTAACGCCATCTTAAAGCATACAAACACGTTGTGACCACCCCCTTTTTTATGTATTGTGCAAATGGCACTGGATATCACTGGATATCTTCTCCATAACCCACATCTTTCGTCATCAAAAATTCTCTGATTTCGCGTTCAAAAATTTACATGCAAGTATTTTTTTAATTTAAAATCCATGTCCGTTTGTCTTCTGCTTATATCATTCCCGCACTCTCGATACCAATATTTTGTACGCCGCATCCCTCACCGTTGCCTTATTGTTCCACCAGTTATCCACCGTCTTCCTACCCTACCTCTTTTATGAGATCCTCCTTGTATTTCGTCTGAAGAAGCCAATGCCCCCTTGTGAACGCCTCGATACAAGAAACACATTGAGCTCAGGGTCAACATAGTGACGAAATTTATTAGGAGCTCTTCAACTTCGCTGGTGTTTCTAAATGTTTCGCTATTGTTTCTATAAATTATTCGTCTATTTATATTTCTACCAGTTCATGTGCCTCGATATTACGTTGGTATCGTTTTGTGTATTAATTTTCCTTTGATTCATAAGTCTTATTCTTACCCGTGGAACAATGAATCTTTATTATAACTGACCAATTGAAAGTGATTGGTCGGTCCAGTCCATACTGCTTGCTTTTATTTTATAATCCACGTTTTCCAAGTTCGAATTGTGAAACCTGTATTCCATTTCTGTTGAAGAAATGCTTCAGCCCGTTGTGTTTGAGGTGTCATGTGTCATTTCACACTTGATGGTCACAGATGTAAAATTCGCTAGAGAATTGAGCGACGTTAGTTCAGACGTCAAGTGTCAAGATTTTACTGAGATAACGTAAGAACTTACACGCATTGCAGGCCTGGATGTAATCCCCTGTCCAATTCGTTATTTTTCCATTCAGATTGCGAAGTTAAATCTTTAGTTAAATCCATCAGACGGGTAACATTGGTGCTTTTTGATATACATAATCTCATCAGTTTAATAAATTGATTGTATTTCGTCTGGAGAAGCCAATGTCCTCTTATGAACGTCTCGATATAATTATGGAACCTATATTCCGTTTCTGTGGTCATTTCTTCAGCATGCTCTGTTTGAGGTGTCATGTGGTCATTTTACAGTGGCTGGTCGCAGGCCTGCCGCCTATACCCCACCCTGGAGGCCATCTTTAGCCGACGTTACTATACCTTAGTCGACTACGCCCTCACCATGTCCCTTTCTGTTGTAGAATTCTCTGGCAGGGTTGAGCGGCATTAACTCAGACGTCAAGTGTTTAGATTTCATTGAGATACACCTAAGAACTTACCTGCCTGGATGTCAGCATCCCTTCATTATTTTCCCATTTAGATTGCGAAGTTGCATCCTTTATTCTTCTCCATTTAAATTATATACAAGCTTACATTGTTAACTATGTATTTCATGTAAAAATTAACCACATAAATGTTATAACAGTCATAAAAAAACAAGTACATATTTTTCAGTCATTGTTTGTTTTTTGTCCTGATATTTTCTATTTTCCCGATGCACCCACGAATTAGTGAAATATCTTCCCAATCAACGTCATCTTGGTTTTCCATGAAATGAAGCAGCGTCTTTGCGGCTATTAGTGCTTCTTTGGAGGTCACTTTGCCAATTTGGATCGTCGGGTAGGGTCCGGTTGATTCCTCGTCGTCCTCTTCCTCTGAAGAAACGACTATTGGGTGCGCCTCTGGATCGCGCCCTCTAACCAACCCACCGCCGGTCACTTGTTCGCATCCGCGTCCGCCGTCCTCCACATTCAACCACTCGCTGATATTTCCCTCGTCTAACTCCTTGAATTCCGCATTATTCGTCCCGAAGTCCCATATGCCGTGCCTGTCCTTAAACCGCTTCAACCAACCGGCGGAAAACTTAAACGTCCCGGGAATTTCCAACTTGTGGTAGAAGTACCTGGCCTTGTTCAGAACCATCGGCCCGGTGACAGCGTTTCCTTCCGATCTCTGCTGGAGGAACCACTTTATCATCTCCCGTTCGAGTTGCTCGTTCCTGGCGCCCTTCAGCGACTTTCGCTGCGAGGGCCCCGCAAAGGTTTCACACCTGGAGACGAATTCTTCGATGCTGGCCTGGTTCTTGATGACGTCCCGTGCGGTTTGCTCGCCGATTCCAAATTCGTCTGCCAGGGACTTGACACTCTCCCCTTGATCGCGTCTTTTGATGATTTCGAGTTTCTTCTCGACTGTTAAGACGACCCGTTTTCGTTTGCTCGACATTCCTCCGAAATAAATAGCTACAATAGAGCGCCCAAGATCCGGGAAGCTCCAAATTATGAGCGAATATTTTAGTGTTCCGGGAGCTATGATTGGTTGTCGATTATGAAGCAAAGCAAATTTTAAAACAACGATTATTAATGCAGCGTCTTCCGGTGTTCTCAATTTTGCAGATATTTCTGAATTAATTTTACGAGATTTGTGTTGTCAATCTCAAAGAAGTCATAGCACGTGCGCCGCCGAGTATTACAATCACGAATGCTCGGGATAACAACTAACCTCAGTATACGGATAATCGGGCGCCCGAGGTAATCGGCGCTCTGTATTTACAACCGCGCTCACAAAACATCGAAATACTAACGCACGCACGAAATATTTACTTTGTCCACGAAGGCGAAGCCAACCACGAATTATTACACTTTCGGTTCTCGACATACAATCAATTTGATTAAACAAACACGAAATTAAATAAATGGTCGCGAATTAACAGGACGTTCACTGCGCCGAGATTGCAGGTCAACTGCTCGTTTCGCGTTTCATGTTCGTGGGGGGGATACCCCGCCGGATCTTCGAAATGCGATGAAAATTAATATTTTGTATTTATTACATATTTCTAACCCGGTAACTATGTCAGTTTACTAGACTAGAAGAGATGAAACAAGGCTGGAATTTGTAAAAGATGAAATCGTGCATAAAAGAGAATAAAACGTTGAAGAAACAAACGGTGAAGGAAAGTAATCCAGACTGAATTATGAAAGAAAATTAACTAAAATTATACAGTAACAAGAGAGAGATACAAGGAACGACATAACATCTATTAAAAGTAATGACAACCTCATAACAGTAAGCATATATTTCACAAATATGAAGAGATCATAATCTGGAACAATTTGGAGAAATTAATATAAGAAGACACCTAAAGGTGGGGAAGGGGATAATCAGACGGAATCAGCAGGGAAACCTTTGCAAAGTGAATAACGAAAGTAGGGACGATGTACATCCAGAAATGGTATGTCGTTCAAATGTGACAAGTGCAGATCTATATGTTTAGCTACGTCAGCGTTGACCTACCCACATACATACAGAGGCCAAAATGTGGTAAAACAATGAAGAAGAACTGCAGGAGAGAGATATATGGAAATACAAGCAGCATATTAATTATAAAAATTTTAAGAGAAAAAAAGGAAAAATGAGAAGAACGAACAGATAAAGGGATGACATGGTATAATTGAATGGAAAACATTTCAGATACATTTATGTCCAAACAGCGCCAACTGGTTTGGACATAAAGCAAGACAAGAATAGATGGGTACCAAAAGAGAGGAAGAAGGCTACGAGGCAAACGAGGATGAAACAAATAAAGGAAATAGAAGACACAAATGGAACATAATAGAGGAGATGCAACTATGGCAAGAGATGTCTGGATGAACTGGGTTAATAAATCATGGTGTCAATAAAAAAATTGAAGCATTCAAAAAAATCGAAACGTATTAACGAAAATAACAAGAATAAGTTGATATATATTAAGTGTATACGTTGCTGTTTATTATTTCCAAACAGCACCAATGAATAATAAAAAATATAAAGTCATGCAGATATACAGATATAAATTCGGATCACTACTTAGTGAAAATAGTCTTGAAATTAAATAAGTGCGTGTAGAAAGAAAAAAGTAAGAAGCGGTATAACATGGAGGAATTGCAAAAAGCATACGAGAAGGAAATATTACGAGCTATGCAAGCATACTGAGAAAGAGAGCAGGAATTAATCCAAAACACAGACGAAGAATGGAAGAAAATGGAGTCGAATACTCTAAGGACAATAGAAAAAACGATCCCAGAAGATAAGAAATGAGCGCCGGATGAGATCTACCCAAACACAAAGAGAAGAAGATAAACAAGCATATAAAGAGCAGATAGGAAACTTAAAAGGATAAACAGACAGAAAAGAGAGCCAGATACGAACAAAAAGTAAAGAAGGTAGAGAACTAATACTTAAGGGAAGAAATAAGAAGTTTGTATAGGGAAGTAATAAAGGGGAATCAAAGATTTAGCCAGATGGTACACATCAATGACAAAAAAGGAAACTTGATAGGTGAGGATGAGAAACAGAGAAAGCTGGAGAGAATATTTCCACGAGATGCTAAATAGAATGGTACGTGGGGAGGACCAAATCGCAGAGCCACCAGTAAAAAAATAATAAAAATGGCAAACATTTGCCACAAAAATCAACAACTATTCGTTGGTTTTTTGTAAATCAACCTACAATAATGTTATGCAGAAAGAAAAATATGTTAATGAAATGCTTTCATCTTAATTTTTTACTTTTTAAAATGAACAACAAAAACATGGATTTAGTGATATTGAAACATCTTAAATGAAACAAAGTTATCACTTATTAAACTTAGACCAGTACAACAAGCAATAGCCATTCTTCAAAAATGATTCATAAACCACATGGACTGATGAAGTAGTATAGGTGTTTTGCCTATCAGAGACGATGAAGGTGAAAATTTCGAGATAACGCTGATCACACGTCCGTCATGAATCGAAGAGCATCTAATGCAGGAAGTATATTTAACAGTGCTACGTCTATTCGATCAGAAAATCAAAATTTTATTGATTTTGCGTTATCTGAATAAGCCCGATATGCTCCTGGACTATTATCCAAGACATTTGATAGGCCATTGCAGATGGCACTAATATCTTTAGTATATGATCCCAAATCAGGTGTGCAATGCTGACAGTAAGACCTTTTCGGTAGTATTTGACATCCGGCATCTAGTTGGTCAGCAAGTCAGCCATAAAAATGGTAACGATTCATTACCGGCGGGTCCGGCAGAAAATGATTATTTAGACACCATGCCAATAATTAATAACGAGGTATAAAAAATAACGAGTGAAGTATTTTAACAGCAAATATGGAACATGGGAACCATTTGACCCAATTGCACATGAGGAGCAAATTGTGCAGGAATTTTACACATTTTGTGACTATTTCGTACTTCGTGAATTTTTAATTTTTTAGTTCATATGATTTTGATGTGTGACTTGCGGTGCTGATTCCTATGGCATATTTGCCCCCCACCACCGAGATGATTTAATTTATTCCACGTTCCTAAAATAGCTCAAAAATAGATAAACTTTTTTACAATTTCTGCATTTTTAAGAATTTAATTTTCTTGATAATTTTGGTTTTTTTTTTAAACCAAATTTTTTAAATTATCTTGATCATTTTTCAAATTTTACAAATTTTTGACCATTCATAAATTTTTATGGTTCGTGAATTTTTTGTTTTTTATTTAGTTTATATACTTTTTGATTTGTCATTCCGGTGTTGATTCCAATAAGGCAAGAGTGAGGGGGGAAATCGTCTGGAGAAAAAAAAGGCACCAATTTATTAATTAAATATCTAGCAGAAAAAGAATAAAATGAGTTTCGTAAACAGATAATTATATAACATATTAAACAGCGCCCACTGGCTTGGACACAGAGCTAGGCAAGAATAGATGATTAAGAAAAGTGACGCAGGAAAAAACAAAGGAAATAGGAAGGCACAAACTGAAAATAATAGGGGATGCCGCTATGAGTCTCATGCATTAACACCTCGATAATTTTAATCTAAGATTACCTACCAATGATGGAGTGGGTTGTAGTAAATTGATGGGAGATTTTCTGCAATTAGAAATCGTAGAAACAAAAATACTTGTCGACCTATTAAATCGATCCAGGTTTAACGTTTTCGTCCATTCTTTTAGTTTTTATGGGAAAACAATCAACACATTCATATTTCTTTACTAGTGAAATTATTTTTAAAAATCCATTACAGCTGGAAGATATAAACGACAATCCGCCAAATTTCGACTTCAAAGTCTACTTCGCCACGATAATGCCGTCTTACACCCAACAAAACGTCATTCTAACAGTTTCGGTAAGTGGGCGATCCCGCGGCCGCGATTTAAACGAACCATTTCCCTTCGCAGGCCACCGATTTGGACGATACGTCCGTATTGACGTACTCAATAAATCAGAACAGTTTCGTGTCAAACGGAACAAATATCAACATGCAGACGCCTTTCGTGATAAACAGTAACACAGGCGCCATCACCACCAATTTCGCCGTAGCATCCAATATGAATGGATTCTTCAAATTCATCGTCGAAGTTACTGATGGAGGTGCGTGAAAAATATTCTGAACTGTTTGCATTTTGGACTTATTTTTCGTTTTAGACTTCATGGACGACGCTGCAGTGCAAGTGTACATCGTCAACGAACTGCACCGGGTTGAGTTCATATTCCAGAACGACAGTACCACCGTTGAACAGAGTCGGACGGAAGTAAGTCGAATTTGTTGGCGCGGCCACATTTCAAAAGAAAACTAATTGCAGATCGTGCCGATCCTGGTAAACGAATTTGGTTACGAGTGTAACATTGAAGTTATACAGAAGAACACGGACGCTAATGGCGAGCCCATAGATGGTCAGACTGTGGTTGCGGTGCACTTCATCAATTCAGATACCAATGAGCCTGTACTAGCTACGGAGATTGAAAGGTTAGGGAAGGAAATTCGTCCATATTTATGTCCTTATTACTCTTTGAACCTTGTTGGGTTGCTTTGTGAACTTTTTCTTGTTTTGTTTTCGTTTTCTAAATTAATTTAAATTTTTATTCTACCAGACACTTCTTATTTTTATTTTACTTATTTAACTAATTTCCCCCAGTTTCGCTTTTGTTTTTCGTTTCGAGATTTGAACCAAGGGACTTTGCATTACAAGTCTTACGATCTAACCCCCAAACCAATAATCCTAATCTAATCATTTTGATTAATTATAAAAAATTGTAATGGTAATGATCTTTCATAATGCAACAATTTTCATTTAATTCTATAGTTCGTTCCTATTTACCATATTTTATATACTTTTCCAGAAAAGCAAACGACTTGGAAGTGTACTCGAGGTTGCGAGCTATATTCCGAGCGACGGTGGACCTCGAGCTCCTCAGCTTCTCTCAGAATATGGCTGGAGAAGATAACACGGCAGATATACTCAGAGGGTGGCTTATCGGTGTCTCGGTGGTTTTGGGCACGTTGTGCGTCATTCTGTTGGTCGCTTTCATCTTGAAAGTCAGGAGGTAAGTTCACCTGGCACGCGATTCGACCAACGTCACGTCACGTGAATAATTTTCAGCTTATCGAGTCGATTGAACAAACTTTCGGTGACGAAATACGGGTCTCAAGAATCCGGGTTGAACAGGAAGGCCGCCCCGACCACCAACTTGCACGCGGCCGAAGGCACAAATCCGGCATTCGCTGAAGAAAAGAAGATGCCCGATTTCGACGAAACTAGGTAAAGTCGTTGTTGGTAATTTCATTCGCGGATCTACTCGTTTGGGTAATAAAGTGAAAGTCGTTGACTTGTCTTTATTTGTAGCATTGGCAGCGCGGACTCGGATTTAGTTGGCGTGGAAAATAACCCGGAATTTCAATACAATAACGGAAGTGCGCCGCCATTTGCGAATCACGTTTAATAAAGCGTTCATTTCAGAACTGAGGATTCGTAATCAGGGAAGTCGTAGGTATAAAGATTATTTATATGCAACGTGTATATAGTACAGCTTGTCATTAGTTTTAAGTTTTTTGATTTGTGATGTGAACGAAATAAACTGTTTATTTTAAATTGTGTTCTTTACTAGTTGTTTTGTAACATGTAAAAATGTCAGTGCATACAAAATTTCTAAAATTTCTCAAAATAAAAATGTAAAAATTTAAGAATGATTTTAAAATTATAAATATTGACAATATTGTATAGATATCTGTGATAACTGTGATTTTTCAACACTGAATAACAAAGTATGTATGGTGGTCTGATGAGCCCATGGAGGGGGAAACATCTGTCACCACCTAATGCACTCACTGCAATTTATTTTCAACAAAATTTCCAAGCCTAGATAAAGTACTGCAATTACGTAGCAGCAAAAGCATGAGGGTATTGACTTCGAGATGGCGTTAATACTACACACAAAGTTCATCATGGTTGTCTGACTTGATGCCACTTCAGCAATGTATGCGTGGTGGTCTGATGAGTCCATGGACCGGAAAATGATTTTCAACAAAGCGGTTTTTAGTGCCGACAAGTCTAAACAGTAACGGCTTCGTCTATATGGCGTTAATACTCACGAACAAACTTCCTGTCGCCCAAAAATACAAATATTAAAAATGTCACTTCATTTTGAAACTTAAAAATTTCAACATATAACAAATTCCGAAAATTGCCAAAATTCTATTGCCAAAATTTCAAAATTGTAAGAAGAGTTAAACATTATTGGCCATATTACATAATCCAAGACAGCCAAACTTGTAGAAAATACTAAAAATGCAAAAGGATAACAAGCGTCACATATAAAAAAAAATCTGCAGTGATCCGCCTGAACTTTCTTATACTTAGTTCTACTACATTTTTCGAAAAAACTTTTCAAATGAAAGTTGTTTAAAATATCAATATAAATTTGATTGTTAAATTTGATATAAGAAACATATTCGTCAATGCACTATAGCAAGTATATCGGTATTTCATTCAGCAAAAAATAATTACCAGCTGACAAATTCATACTTACATAACATTAGTTTAAAGGTCGTATTAACCATTTCTTAATGAATTTGTGCAATCATGCGAAGATGTGTAAAACGTCTCTTCATTGCATTCACGGCTTTTAAGCTCTTCGTGCAATAACAAATAACATTTTACACTTCCATCTTAAAATACTATTCAAATTTCATTCTTGTAACGTTGGAATTATATAAAACTGACCAGTTAAATAAGAACTGCCAACTAAACGTGACTTAAGAACCTGATTTGACGGTTGCTCGTCGCAAACAATAAAATAGTTATGTCAAACCAGCACAGCTGAAAAACTATCGATTTTACAATAATAATAAATAGACGATTGAAATCGTTAATTTAACGTCCATTTACTTCGACGATAATTCAGAATTCAAAATATATAAAAAAATTATGTCTACCATATGATTTTGACAACTCATGTAGTGACTTTAATTCATAAACAAACTGCACGTTTCTCACTAGACTGCAACAAATGCATGTCTTTGTGATAAATCTAACACCCATACGTTTTTAAATGAAGTTGCCGAAAATACCAGAAAACATGTCCAACGAGAAAGGAATAATTAACATCAAATTCAATCAAGACCAAGGTAAAACGTCACAATCGTTTAATTTAAAAGTTGCTCGTTCACCGCTCCTTTCAGGTTGCTTCGTCTGCTGCATGGAAACAGGCCTTCGGATATACAACGTCGAGCCGCTCGTCGAAAAGGCGCACTACGGTAAAGCCACATCGTCCGGCGCATCATCAAAGTTAACGAAACAAATTTGCAGATATCGAATTGGTGGGAAGCGTATCGCAGTCCGAAATGCTGCATCGCACAAACATCGTGGCCATAGTGGCCGGAGGGTTACGCCCCAAATTCGCCGAGAACACCCTGCTGCTGTACGACGACGCCGCGAAAAAGTTCATTCTGGAGCTGACGTTTTCGGCGCCCGTCCGGGCGGTGCGGCTGAAACGGGACAAGTGAGCGATGTCACGTTCCCAAACACGAAACTATCTCGTGTTTTGCAGGTTGATCGTCGTTTTGCAGACGCAGATCCACGTCTTCTCGTTCCCCACGCCGACGCAAAGGTTATTTTCGCTCGAAACCAAAGAAAATTTGCGAGGACTTTGCGAAGTCAGCCCTATGATTTCCGCCGAGAGACAGATTATGATTTTTCCGGGACAGAAGCTCGGGAGCGTGCAAATCGTCGTAAGCACTTTAATATTTGGCTAAATGGCTTGCAATTTGTGCAAAAGCAAGTTAAATTTGTTATAGGATTTGTTGAACACGGAGAGGGGAATATCGAGTGCTCCTGTTTGGATCCCAGCGCACAGAAATGAGTTGCGATGTATAGCTTTAAATCAACAAGGCACGCGCATAGCTACGGCTTCCATTAAAGGCACACTGATCCGTGTGTGGGATTCCGTTATGAAAACTAAACTTGTCGAGCTACGAAGAGGGTCAGACCCAGCCACTGTTTATTGGTAATTTTATTTTTCTTTTGAAAAAAATACTTTTTTGACGTTATACAACATAATTGGCTTACAGAATGAACAGACATCCACAGTCCCTGGTCACAGTAACATCATTTGGTTTCTTTGAAGTCTTTTGTAAAATTGAATCACTTCCATCCCATTCATTCACTTATCTATCTCCTGTATTTATTTTTTCCTAGATGGCATTTCCAACTGGATTTTGAGTTTCTCGCTCTTTATTTTTGTGAAAAATATATAAAGAAATTAAATTAAAAATGTGTCTTGTCAAATCTGACAACAAAATGTAAAATTTACATGAAAGATGGTCTAATCTTACACCTCAATGATGTAGTGAACATTAATTAAAACAGGTCCATGAAGACTAACTGGTGGATCGCTAGACAATATTGTTTCTGGGTTATTACCCTTCGTCAGTAGCGATTACCAAGAACCTTAGTTGTTGAAATACCTTTACATGTAGTTTTGATGGCCACTACATGTAAAGGTATTTCAACAAGTAAGGTATGTGTATGACAAATTAACAAAGGCACCCACTTCGCACGAACTTAGACTATTTAAGTAAGGAAATTTCTTCGAGCTAAAGATCCCACTTTGTATAATACAGATATCTGTTGTACAAATAGCATTGCGTGATATTTTAGAAACGTCTCCTTGTCATGTCTTGAAAATTTCTTTCTATTATTTCGTTAAAAACATTAACAAATCTAATTTTTAGCATAAACTTCAGCAGAGACTCTGAGTTCCTATGCTGTTCGAGCGACAAAGGCACCGTGCACATATTCGCAATCAAAAACACAAATTTAAACCGACGGATGACGTGAGTTCGGCCCGTTTAATGCATTTCCCGAGTTAACCGTGTTGATTTCGCAGGTTGTCCAATCTCGGCCTGTTGGGAAACTACGGCGATTCACAATGGGCCCTGGCCAACTTCACAGTCCCACCGGAATGTGCCTGCGTTTGTGCGTTTGCTTCAAACAGTTCCGTCATAGGTACAAATTGCTTACGTCATTTCCATTTGCCGTAACGTATATTTTGCAGCGATCTGCCTCGACGGGACGTTCCACAAATACGTCTTTAATGCAGACGGCAACTGTAATCGAGAGGCTTTTGACGTCTTCCTTGACCTTTGCGACGACGACGACGACAACATTCAATAATTTTATATGCGAATGTAATCCTAGGTGTTATTTTTTTATTTATTTTTAGATGTGTTATCTCTGTTTTAATTAAGAACCAGTATATACGTTTAAATTTTAATCTAAAGCTTTTGAACAATTTTTTTATTAACTAACACGTTAATATTAAAATTAACTTAGTGGCTAATATTGTACATACGTATGTAATAAATTTTGTTACAATTTTCATAATAAATTCCTATTATTTCCTGTCGAATGGGTCCGACCAAACTTTCATATCTGCAACAAAAATTTGTCGTAAAAGAAACCAAATGTAATCAACTTACTGCCAGGTTGAATATCTTCTTGTTTGATCCCTCTCCTGTTACGTTTCTGTATTTCTTCTAAAGCAACGAGAGTTAAACCAAAAATTTTTTAACAATGCAAATTACACCTACTGTATTCATCCATGTGCAACATTGGATACACAATTATGGGATAACAAGCAAGCCCTATTAATCCAACTAAACCTCCAACAAGAGCCCCGAATCTCCACCCTGTTAATAATGCCATAATATAATATGTTAGGTTATCTGTACCACACCATTAACCTGAAATGAGCAGATATGCGCAGATGGTTGCGTCACCGACAAAAAACACACACAATCAATTCTCTAAAAATATATATTTCAACGTATTCATCAAATAAATATTCTAATAATTACCGGAGTTCTTAAATAACTTAACCGAAACGTCCACAATTAAAATAGGTAAAAGTATCCAGAACGGAATCAGAACGTGGTACACCTCCAAGTTCAACGATTCATACTCTAATTTCAAACATATCACAATCTGTGCCGCTATTTTCAACATAATCACGAGCACCAGGAGGTTATTCTTGTTCTTCGCGATGGTCTTGAACGTTTCTTCCTTGCAATGGATGATGATGTTGAACAACGCGTCGATCAATAAAATCACATCGTACAGCCACAACGGGAAGAATATTAAGAACCAATTCCAGTGGGTCCGTGACTCTAATCGAAGACACAACAGTATGAAAAACACCAATAGTATAAACCATGTAACGATTGCCCTGTGCATCACCATAGTGAGATGTTAGTTTAATTCTCGTACTCGCTGAAAAAATACGGGTTATTTAAATATTTGAAAGTTTTATTATAATCACCTTGTTCATTTCGTACCCTTGTTTTGAATAATTTGTAGCATAAACTTCGTCTGCGTGTTGCTTTAACGCTGATTCAATCATTGCAGCCAACATTTTGTAGTTTGCACAGCTTAACGTTTTATTTTGGTTGCGTGAACCGATCTAGAGCTGACGCGTTTAAGCTTGGCGGATTCATGCACACAAATCTTAACTTGAGTAAGTAAGTAAGTAAAAAGCAGTTACTTATATAAGTTGGAACTTTAATATGAATATTTTATATAAAGTCACGTATACTTACCATAGATTAAAGTATAACATACTTACGTGACATTTTTAATATTAAATTAAGTTGTAAAACAGTTGCATTCAAAACGTCCCGGAACGATTTCAGTTATCATGCTTACTTTGACAGGTCCAGAACCAACATGGCGTCTTCTTGTTCCTATGTCGCTAATAATGAGTAACCCTTACATTTTATTTAGGAACGCACCCCTTTAGGGTTGCTTAGAAAATATAAACGTTTGTTATTATTAAATGCATTACATTTATTTAGTATATTTGCATTGTTTATACTGCAAATATAAGCTTATAAGTTATATATAAATATATAAATTCTACTTCTTAATCCGGTTACACGAAAAACGCTGTGTTTAGGGGATTTTGCGTGACGCCATGGGGAAATTCGTTTTGAGTTGTTAACCATTCTAAAGGAAAATGCCGTTTTCATGCAGACTACACAAATAATCTAGGTTATGTTATTTTAACAATTTCACCGAGTTTCCAATAAAAATGTTCACAACCATCGTCATATTATCAACGTGCGTCAAGCTACTTTTAATTCCTTCATAGTAAGCATAGTTTAACAATCTTTCGTAATTTTACATTGATTTTTCTAGCCGATCTACAGATTTTGAAGTTCACAGGAATTGGCTGGCAATAACGAACAGTTTGCCTCCGCGTAAGTGGTATTTCGAAGACACATCGGAATGGACGTTGGATTACCCACCGTTGTTCGCGTGGTTTGAATACTTGTTGTCGTTATTGGCGCAATATTTCGACCCAAAAATGTTAAACATCAACAATTTATACTACGCTTCCTTCGAAACCGTCTTATTTCAACGTTTATCGGTCATAGTAACGGATTTAGTTTATATTTTGGGTGTCAAACGGTGGGTACTGCGTTTCTTGCGATACACGATTTAATTCGTCTGTTTCAGATGTTGTTCCGTTCTGCCGAAAGGCTGGCAAAGTGACGTAATATTGCCGCTGTTGTTAATAACAACCATTGGGTTATTTATGGTCGATCACGTGCACTTTCAATATAACGGCGTGATGTACGGTCTTCTGCTATTATCAATCGCCGATATCATGCAAGCAAGTCTAGAGTTTGATTTAGTTTTAGCCGACTGTATTCGATTTGCAGGAAAATTACTTGGTCGGGAGCTTTTGGTTCGCGTTTCTGCTGAACATGAAACACATTTACGTTTATCTGGCGCCGGCCTATTTCGTGTACCTATTGAAAAATTACTGTTTCCAATTGGGATTCAAACGAAAAAGTTTGATGATGTCATTGTCCAATTGCTTCAAGCTAGGAACGGTCGTGATTGGTGTGTTTCTCGTCTCGTTCCTGCCATTTTACGACCACATAGCACAAGTAAGTTTTTAATCACACGACATACAATTACATATAAATTGAAGGTTTTTTCTAGGATGTTCCCGTTTAAACGAGGTCTGTACCATGCTTATTGGGCCCCGAACGTCTGGGCTTTGTACAACATCGCCGATAAAGGTTTAACGGTGATAGGTAATTACACATACCAGTTTAAGAGTTTTCAGGCAACCATTAGTTTGGGTTTTACAGTAGCTTGCAGTTCCATCGAATATCAAAGTTCAGAAAATTAATTCAAAGGGTTAAACTCATCTTAGTGTAACAATATTGGTGTAAAATGAAACTTGACGTTTACAGTTCTTATCGGCACATTTTTACCTTGCAGCCAGTAAGATGAACTTATCGGCGACAAATACAACAGCCGCAATGACCGGCGGATTAGTGCAAGAGTTTGCACACACGATCCTGATGAACATCACACCGTTAATTACGATCATCTTAACCGGCTCGATGATGCTCCCAGGGATGATTAAGTTATGGCGAATGAATAAAACGCCGTTGAATTTCGTCAGATATGTCGTGATATGCGCGTTGACGTCGTTCTTGTTCGGTTGGCACGTGCACGAAAAGGCTATTTTAATGGCGATCATTCCGCTAAGGTATCACGTTTGAAACAAAACAATTTTTTACTAATCATTATCGTTGCAGCCTCTTGGCCATTTTGGAACCGGAGGACGCGAAGGTGTTCTTGATGGTGTCCACCGTAGGTCACTACTCGTTATTTCCGCTGTTGTTTCCCAATAACTTGCTCTGCGTGAAGGTTGTGCTCTTTGTCGCGTATACTTCGTACGCATTTTACAGCTTGTCCAATTTGTATCCGTTCCAATTGTGCAAATTTAGTTTGCCTTTGCTTAATTTGATAGAAAGTATTTATTTACTTGGATTGATCGTTTTGTTGATTTATGATAATGTCGTACATTCCATTTTACGTTTGGATGAAAAGCTGCCGTTTCTGCCGCTGATGATGACGTCTGTGTACTGCTCGGTTGGGTTAACGTACTCGTGGTTGAGATACTATGTTTATTTTATGATGAAATGTAAATAATGTAAATAAATGGGCGGCTAATGATTTAATACTTGTTTTATATCGTAAAGTGAAAATAAGTTGCAAATATAAAAACTATAAATTTTAAAATTTGCCGTCTAAAAAAGAATAATGTTAAACTTAGTTTTTCGCTAGAAAGCTATGTGTTATCCCACTGGTAATCTAGTGAAGAGAATATCTTCAACGGCTATAAATACTGTATATATTTTTTTTTAGTGTCTACTGAAGATGGCAACTTACGTATTTAGATTTATTAAAAATCTAGTGCGGTAGAGTTTTTTTAAATTTATAGATTTTATATTTAAAGTTATTTTCACATTTAACAGTCTCCATTAATTTTTTTTGATACTGGTAAAAGATAAGATCCATTTCATTTTACAAAGCAAGTAAAATGAAATGGAAACTTATATTTTGAACTAGGCCACGATTTGGTGTGTAAATATCTCAGTTTTCAAACCAAATCAATGAGCGATGAACAATAAACCTGTAGAAAGAAGAAAATGAGATTGCTCCTGTAGATAAATCAATTCATGATCAACTGGTGATTGCTTGACATTTTTAAATATATATTACAATGTTTTTATATTTGGAAATGGCAAATTTTCTATTTTCCCAAATGAAAAGAGAAGCAAAACCACAGGAAAGAAATTAACAATGCAAAACGAAGTGGATTAAGCGAACAAAGCAAAATGAATTGGAACCTGGAGATGCATTAAATTTTACCACATAAGCTTGTTAGCGATTTGTTTGATTGAATTTGATTCATAAAATAAAATAAAATTTATTGACACAATTTGTTATTATTTTATTTATTTGCTTAGCAAGTGCAAATAAAATTTATTGAAACAATTGCTTATTATTTTCCTTTATTTGCTTAACAAGTGCAAATAAAATTTATTGAAACAATTGTGATTTGCTGAACAAAACGCAAAGCTCATTATTTGAAAATAATTCGCAATGATTTATAATTTCATATAACACTATGAAGCAACACAATTCATTAAAATTTATATTTTTGCCAAACAAGTTGCAAAATATTCCTTTTACAGCTTATTTAACCATTTGTTGCCCTTAATTCAGGCACCATCAATAAAATGTTACTAGATTTAAATATTGTTACCAAACCTTCTGGTGTTTTCTCTTGGACACTCCCTGCTGTTTGTTCCAGTTCCTCCTCGGACCAGTCACTTGATTCCTCTGCTTCTTAATTGCCGGTGCGTCGGGTTTTATAGTTTCGTCCCTACTCTTTCTCCCCACACCTGTCCATATCTCTGCTCTTGACCTACCAGGTGATCACCTCCATGCTGCATTATCCCTTCCTATCGCCGTTTCAAAAATAAAATTCCTTCTAATTAAACTAATAAATATTTCTTCTTTTATTATTAAAAATAAACAATTTCTATATCTTAAATGTTGTCTTTACTTTACCCACCTAATTTCACACTTGTTGCTAATAAACATTCTTACATTTCCTCTTGATCCTACAAATCCCAATAATGGATCGGGAGATGGATTATTCGTCTCTGTTTAGGTTTCTTCTTGCACAAACTTTAATTTTACCCGAAATTTATAAAAACAATCAAATCTATTTAAATTCTAATAATAGAATTTTTCACGTTTCTACACGTTTTTGACTTTTAACGATACCGATTATTTTTCCGTTTTCCGAGATGTTAATCTAGACTTCGATAATTTAACTTAACACCGCGCGGCATCTTCATGTTCGAGCCCGTCAAGCCATGAACGCTTCCTAGAGAAGCCCGTTAACGACTCACTGCTTCCCGAAGGAGCCTGAGCACGACTTAACGTCTTTCCGGAGGAGTCCATCAACGACTGACGACTGTTTTTCGTTAACACTACGTCTTAAAAATCATATTTTCAATAATATTTTCAGGGGACACGGTGGATCACCCAAAATGTGTATGTCAACGTTTAGATTAATATTTCGTTTTTGTCGCGTCGGCGCCATTAATTATTTTTGCGGTCTCTTAATTTTGCCTATGCTGCTGAGAGCTTAATATTCGGCAATCCTATCAACAATGAGCAAGATTGAAAAAATAATAGTTCTCTTGAAAGACACAAATTCTGGGTCTTGGGGGGGCATAATTTATTTCGTTTATATTTCGCTTATCGCGCTCGATAGAATTTTCTTTCAAGACGCATTCGTTAGCTTAGTTCAAAACGCGCCCGCACATTAAATACAATATATGCAAGCAGGGCCGGAATTAATAATATTTCTATTTTTCCCTTTATTTTTTTTTCTATGCCGTATTAAACTTGCGGCTATCTACATAGACAGCTAAAATGATTCCTTGCGGTAAATCTATGAGAATTGAACACATTATTTCTTATTTAAGGGCCTCACATTCGATATCTTTTTTCTGGTGTTGGCGGTCACTCCATTGCTTCCGTATTGGAATCTTCCCCAAATAGGTCCAGGTATTTCATTTTCATCCAATTTTCTTCTGGTGCCGATGACAGTTCTAGTTGGAGTTCCTTCCTTTGGCCAAAAATATATATATTTTTTAAATGTACTCACCCTCTTTTACAATTTATAAAAAAACACAGCAATATGAACGTATTGCGGATTGTTTCGATTGTAAACCCCATATATGCAGATGGTGAGGTAAACACCGTCGCCAAGCCCCAAAAATATAGGGTGAAAAACTATTATCAACAGAGTCGTTGACGGAGGATTATTTCTCAAGAATGTGTGGCTATCTTTATCAACAATATAATATAAATCGAACGATTGAGCGCATACTTAAAAGGAATATGTGCTTCACAAATGATGTAAATTAACTTTGATTATTACTGTACATTAAATTGATTAATCGTAGCCCGAAATATTTAAATAGTCAAAGCCCTTAACAGTTTTTCTTGGAATGGTAATCATCCAATCGATCATTTGGAAAAAATCCTTTAAGGCGAATACGTCTTTATTCTTGGGTTACATTTATAAGTTACCACGATTTTCTGAAAATCTTTAATTATTGTCTAGCTCTTCAGTCTAAATATGTACCAATATCTTGCTTGACAAAAATCCCCTTTTACTATCAGTCCAAAGGCTCTATCATTAAGAACTTTAAATTCCTTAGGTACATTATTATATTTGTTATAAATAAAAGTACTACAAAATCGCAAAACAATTATTTGGGATGAGTGTACGTTGAAAGATTTGCGCAATAATCAGAACCTTTTTGGAGGTACGACGATCCTGCTGGCCGCCGATTTTCGGCAAACTCTGCCAGTCATTCCAAGACTAACAGCTGCTGATGAAATAAACGCTGCGTTGCCTTGAACGCATTACGTAATTTTTGACAATGTTTGTAATGTTGCAATATGGGTGATGCGTGGTCTCAAATCCTAATTAAAATAATAGAGGTGAGACGAGGTAGGGCTCACCTCTAACAGACATCTCAACAGCCAAAATCTTTAACACAGAACGGATCATTTGAGATTGAGAATAATTTTTTCATTGATTCAATGAAATAATTAATTGCTTCGCACATTTGCATAAAAATCCAAAAGGACTCTCCATCTATTATTATATTATCTTCTTGCTGAGAAATGGTGTGCGTTTTTAAGAGCGCGGAAGTTCCAATTTAAATAAAAATGGTTGAGATGATTGTGTCAGAAACAGATTGGCAGTTGAAATTGTGGAAACGGAACTTTGCATTGAGGTCTCTATCAGCAGATCAAAAACTAATTTTAAGTTTTAAACAAGTCTATATCTTGTATTTTTTAGAAATAACATTTAAAAATGAAATAAATATTCCCCTTACCACACAGCAATTTATTCAATCGTACATCCGACAACGATGTTGTGATCTTGATAATTGTTTCTTTGATAACATGTTGGTCCAAAAATAATGTATTTCATGGGTAATTTAGCTAGGAATATATCTGACATGTTTTAGTTACTTTATTTCATAATTCCGGATTATTTACTTTGGATTTTTTTGCAGTAATTAAATGTCCAAAATCAGGTATAGGTTGTTTTATGGGTGTCTATAAAAAAATCCATCGAGGAGCGAAAGGGTTAATGTCTGAGTTTAAAATCAGAAATTTGAGCGAACACTTTAATAATTATTTGAATGTGATAGCTTAAACAGTGGAGTTAATATATTCAATAATTTCATATGGATTAACCTATCGTTCATTGCTCCAGCGCCCATCGAATCATCTTGGGATGAAATTATCACCCACAACCAATTAAAATAAAACAAAAAAAATCATTTTCATACATTTATTCAAACTTAAACTTGACTAGACAAATAATATTGATATTAACCAATACAAATAATTTTCGAAGAAACATTCCAGTGTCACTATTTCTTTCAACTTTCAACGCCCATGTTTCGAAATAAGTATGCAATGTTCCTTCGCGTTTTGCAATCGACAATTTGAGTACATTCGTGCATATTATTTTACGTTTACACGTAAGATACATATCGTTTGTTAGTCGGGCAATATTCCGCGTATTCTTCCCAGGTGCACCCGGAAGATCGACAGCATTCCGCCGTTATGGAGGAACCGGACCTTCGAGAAGAGCCGCGCCTGTATCGCAAGAGATGCTTGGCTTTGTCTTCTGTTATCCAGGGAAAACTTACTGGAAAAGAAGGCAATTATTTTGTGTTTCTGCATTTTGCTTCGTGTAAAAAAAGTACAGCGTAGGAGTGAAGGAAAGAATACAGGACAGGAGGGAATTAGCATTGACAAGGACTGGGAAATGATCAGGGACAACATAAAATCTACAATAGAGAAAACGATGAGAGATAAAAAAGCAAGGAAGGGGTCAATGGTTCGATCAAGAATGCACCAACAAGAATATTTAAATGTCTACAGAGAGAAAAGAAAAGAAGCAACAATGGATAGAGAAGCAAATGAAAGGAATTGAAAAAACCTGCAGGAACAATAATACGAAAACACTATATAGATAAACGACAATGATTAAAATTGACGGTGGAAGATGGGGAAAACACTTTAAGGATCTATACAAGGGAGAATGAATGGGAGGGAGAAAGAGGGGAATATCCAAGAATAGAGATGTTCCAATATGAAGAAATGGCGAAATCAATAAAGCAATTAAAGAAAATGCGAGTTGCTGGAGGTGATAATGTAATAATTGTTAAAAGGAGGAGGTGCAGAATTAAACTAGAAAATATTTAATTTATAAATTGAAGATAATCTGGGAAGAAGAGGAAATGCCAAATGAATAAGACACTGGTGAAATAATGCCAGTAATAAAAAGGGAGACGTGACAAACTTCAAAAACTACAAAATATAACGTACAAAATACAAACAATAATATTTAAAAAAATGTTTCACAATACACTGAATACTACGAAAGATCAGCAGAATGGATTCAGAAAGGGAAGATCGACAATAGGCGCTATATTTCAAAGAGATATGGATGTAATAAATATGACAATGAAAGAATCAAACGCAATGATAAACACAGGACAAGGAACAACAGAAAAAAAATCCAACAGAGAAATAGCAATGGATGCAACAATAAATGAAGTGGAACGATTAATAAGTTAAATGCAGATGTCTAGAAATCAAAGGCACAAGGAGACATTAAAAGTAAAAAAAACTTGAAGAAATAGACGAGGGAAAAATTCGCGAGTTCCGGAAAAAATAACAGATACAATTTCAACTTATTATTATTAACAAACATTTAATTTCAAATGCTACACTTCACACGCGATAAATATTGCACTATATGTGACGGTTATTTCAGGAAACGTAAATAAAAAATACGTACACAGTTCTGATTCACTCGGAAATAGCTTGTAGTCATCGGTCTTACTTCTCCTTGTTATACGGTAAATGTCCTTTTCACATGCCCAATAAAGATGCCTTAGGAGCGTTTCTCGACAACGAGCGTATCGCTCGCTGTGCCAGGCTTCTTCCCATTGCGATTTAGATCTGAGAGAAATAACGAAGCGAGACAACTTATTAGTTCATTATATAAATAGGTTTGAGTGAAATGTGAAAGAAGATTTTAATTGGTTTCTAAACTGAATGACTTAAATTTTTCAGAGAATCTTGAAATGTGGAGCTACAATGCAAAGAATAAATGTCAAAAAAAGTTAGTTAGGTTGCCAATAATAAAATTCTTTAGCAGTAGTAAAATGATTTAACATGTTTGATAGTTTAAAATGTAAAATGTAATAGTTTTTTAAACGCGGAAATAAAAATTTCAAAGTCAAAGTAAAAAATGTTAATTGCGAAATATTTTTCTACAAAACTTGTTTGATTATTTGGCGAACCTACATATTTCATATACGCGGTATGTTTGTAATATAAGTCATTCTATGGACTCGTTTTAAATTAAATATTGCATTTTGTAGAATAATATCGTTTTGCGATATATTTCTCCAACCCACAGCAATTACACTGACGTTGACGTTGGGTAGAAAATAAATCAGAGGAAAGCTATTTTTCTCAATGATAATTCTATCTCGTGGCACATTATTCATCTTTATTGTATTATTTCATGCTGTAGTTATTGGTACAATTATTAATAAGTTTTGAAAGTGATCATTAAACGTAAATATGTGACTATAAATATTAATCTAAATTATTTAAATTCGAACAAACAAGCTAAACTTGTCGTTTTGAATTACTGGACGAATTGTAAGTTAAGTGTTCACGGGTTGCTTTAATGAAAAATTAAGTATACGTCACTTCCAGATATTTCCTTGGATATAGACTACGTAATGCTATAACTAATTAAGTTGTTCGTTTAGGTTTCTGTTTTTCTACATTTAGAATGTACGCCTTGACACTTTATATATTAATTTTTCAAAAAATCTTGTGTAAAACGCGTTGTGAAATGAAGATATATTTATTCACGTCTCGTGATAAAAAGCACTATATTTTATCACACCCAATCCAACCCAACCATTCAATTTCAAATCGTTACAGTTTCTTGTCCCACTTTATTTTTCGTATGACTATAAATGAGGCTAAATAACAGTTCAATTTTTTTAAATACCTAAATGGAAAACGTTAGTGTGCTGAAAATTATAAAGAACCAAAATATATAAAATTATCAGATATGAGAAGGCAAAAACATCGAAGAATAGTTAAAACTGCATGCGTATCAAAATTTTTAACACTTCCAAATTGTCATTGGTCAAAAAAATTGTAAATGTTTTCAACATCGCCTGAATTCGAAATAGTTTTGTAGTTTTTGTAAATCATTTTATGTAGTTTTATGATGTTAAGTGGTTGACGTTGAAAATTTTCTAAAATGTACATAATACCAAAAATATATAAAATGTCAAAAGCACAAAAAGGTAAAAGGTTTTAAAATATGCGAAAATGCAAAAAATATGATTAATAAAAACTTGAAATTATTGAAATTTATATTTAGTGTTGGCACTCATGTGGGGGAGGAAATTTGAAGGAAATATGAAATTTCAACAAATTGAAAAATTTCAACAAATTTTGGACAATTTTAAAAACATTATTTGAAAAATATCAAAAAATGTTAAACTGGGTCATTTATGAAAGAGAAGAATTACCGAAAGTATATATAAAGTATAAAAAGTTAACGTCATTAACATTATGCATATTAAAAAAAAATGCTAAAAATCACAAGAATATACAAAATTATTTAAAATGCTAAAGCTCATTACATTATTTTTTTTACTAAATGTCGAAATTTCCAAGATATATGATTATTGTTAAAATTGGATGAATGTTATCATGATTTCTTTAAAAATATTTAACTGTAAGAAGTTTTATTTTTTTTATTTAAAAAAAAATACATGTCACTGATACAATCAACAACATTGTACAAATGATACGAAATGGTCAAACGTAAGAAGTACGTATGTATGTCATTCAAGAATGATGTAAAATGCAAAAATGTAAATAAACGCAAAATTGCAAGAATTGACAAAAATGTAAAAAAATTAGGAAATTGGAAAATATCACAAAATTGATAAAATTGTCTTCATAAAATACGCAAAATGCCTGAAATGCAAGAAAATAGACAACAATTATGTAATCAATGAAAGATTTTAAAAAAGCAGAAATTAAAAAAACTAAAATGCTTAAATATCGTACGAATTTAGAAAATTGATCTCGAAAATACATGCATTAAAAAATAACAAAAATAATCGAAATGATTGAAACCTGTAATTTATCTGTAATTTTTTTTTTAATTTTTCCCAAATATATATATAATAATTAGGCGAAAGCATAAGAAATACCAAATCGTATGCGTGTCAAAAATGGATACAATCAAATCGTAAAGATAATGACAACCAAAAAAAAACATTTGAAGCTGTTAAAACTTATATTCAATGACACCCTCATGTGGATGGTTTTGTGTGACCCCTTATAACATATGTTGCATTGCATTAAACGTTAAAATTTTGAAACGTAGAGAACGAAGAAAATTAATTGGAAATTTACGAGGTAAAAAAATTAAAAACAGAGTAAACTTTCCGGAAATATCAATGAATACGTCCAGAAAACTCTCAAAATTGTCGTTGAACTTCTGTAAAATATTTTAAAATATTTTAAAAAATTTTAAAAATGTATAAATACATTAATTGCAAAAGTCAATAATTGATAAAGTTGTTACAATTGTCAAAAATAAATACATATAATACAAGGTTACATGTTGACATCCTCAATTTTTGCTTTAATGCAAAAAAATGCAAAGTAAAATTTTAAAATGAAAAAAATTGTTAAAATTGAATCATTTTCAAAACAGAAAAACATGTATGTTAATAAAAATGTCAAAACCTAACGTCGTTGAAATTGTTTATATTTTAAAAATGCTATAAAAACGCAAGAATTAAAAAAAATATGTAAAATGCAAAAAATCATTAAATAACTTTCCAAAAATGATTATGGTTGGTATATTGGATGGATGTTTTAATAAGCCCTTTAAAATATTGTAGTTTTGAGTAGTTTTATTTATTTGTACAATTATTAACAAATAAATGACATTGAAAAATGTCAAAAACTGTGTACAAAATGCAAAGGATACAAAAAAGGCGTGAAAATTGCCAGAAACATAAGAAATAGCAATATTGTACAGTATGCACAAATTATCTAAAATGCAAAAAAAAACAAAAATGTGAAAAACCTAAAAATTGTCTAAAATACCCAAAATGCCTTACATACAAAAATTGTCAATTGTGGATGGAAATTTTTTGCTAAAGTGTAAAAAATAAGAAAGATCAAAAAAATTGTTTCAAATGCAAAAAAATATATACAATTTCAAAAGTTATTAAATCTGATTCAAAGATCGACATCTTAAATTCAGAAAAATATTAAAAATTAAAAATGCCAATTAATTAAATTGACGAAAAGCCGCAATGAACAATATTGCAAACATTGTTGAATTTAGAAAAATTTGAAATAACGAACGAATTAAAAAAAAAATTCGAAAATGCAAAATACTTGCAAAAATAAAAAAAATCGTAATAATTGAAACCTGCAATTGGATAGACATTTATTTGTACAGAAAATATATAATAATCATCCGAAAACATAAGAAATAGCAAAATTGCCGGAAATATTTATATTATTTATAAGATTAAGTTCAAAAAATATATAATAAATTCAAAACGCCAAAAACTGACAAAAAAGTCGAGACAAAAAAGTCCGAAATGCCATATACGTAAAATTAAGAAAAATTATAAAATCTTTGTTAATTGTTAAAACTGATTCAAACAGAAAGCTCAAACTCGAACATTTTCAGGAAATATCTATAAATTTAGGGAGAGGTTAGAAATGCAAATTTCAAAAATTGTCAAAAAAAGTAACTGTTGAAATTACGACAATCATCAATTAATTTAAAAAATTTAGAAGAGAGAAAGAATTTAGGTATCGAAATGAAAAAATGTTAATTAGTTTTTTAATGTTGCTAAAAGATAATTTGAGTTAGGTTGGGTTGGGTTGGGTTTGGTTGGGCAAACGTCGCCTGTACATAAAAAAATGAAAATAAATAGTTTTATTTATTTTTCAATTTCCAATAAAACGACTGAATTTGAAAAATGTGGAGAAATTGCTAAGATGCTAAAATTTTGAAAATTGTAAAAAGTTGTTGAAAGTGTATATGGCATCAATCAAAAATGCAATCTTTACGTAAAAAGTTTTTTGTTAAATTACTATGAAAACTGCACAAATTTTCAAAGCAATTTCCAAAAGCAATTTCAAAAATTGTTTCAGATGCAAGAAAATTGTCAAAAATATGCGAAAACATTGTTGCATAAAATTCAAATTCAAAAATAACTGTCAACATGCAAAAAAATCGAAATTCATATATCAACATTTACTGAAAGGATACTGATCCAAAATATATATCTCTCAACATTAACAACACCTTACATTATATTGAAATAATATTTTTTATGCATACAACAGTGGCGTAACTAGTTGTGCCTCACTGGCTATATTAGTACTTATCTAATTCTCTAAGGTTTTCCAGGATTTATAAAATGACCATAAGAAAAATAATTATAAATAATTATCGCAATATTTTTTTTCGAAAGAGTAATAACAATAACAATTTAAAATATTTCATTTTTTCTGAAAAATTTGCATTTAGAATGTACAATCCGTCATTTTCTAACGATTGATGGTTCAATGTAATGGGAACAATTTACAACAATAAATAAAAATAAATCTCATTCGCTAAATAACAGCGATATGATGTTTGAGGTAATTAACATTTTTGTTCCAAAGTTGACTATACTTTAGATTGGAGTGAGTTATGTTGGGTTTAGAATGTGCAATCTGCCCTTTTCTAATGATGTATAATGAACAACAAGTTACAACAATAAATAAATAAAATTAAATCGTGTGCACAAAATAAAAGTTATAGATGATTATACCATAGATGATGTTTAGGGGTTCTAAACATTTGCTGGGGGTAAATAACATTTTTTGCTCTAAAATGGACTATAATTTGTATCAATATTTTTATATTTATTTCTTCAAATAACAATTAAATTTAATTACAATGAAATATGAATAGGATGAAGAGAAATGGATAACTAACGTCATAAAAATCAAGAAATTGCCTTAACGAATATTCTTGCAAAACAAAGTATTTTAAATGCCCTTTTCACTCTTTGCATAATAGAAAAAGAAAGAAATACAGCAAACAATGATTACATCAATGGAAATTTACCTGTCTTTAAAAATCAGATCCAATTCTCCATGGGAAACCGCCGCATCAGCAATATCCAATAGCACACATAATACAGCAACAGTCGATACCGGAAACCACATCTGAAAAAGAGCAACCATCTCTAGAAGTCGTGCGAAACTAAACGTCCATCATTTAGCAAGAACTGTCTTATACTAGAAGGACACTATCCGCTAAAATGCGTCTACGTACGCGGAAAGGATAATGGAAAAGAACTATCGGGCGCCTCCACCATTTGAACGCAGGTTGGTGCACACTTAAGGCGCAGTCGCTTCGAGACCAACAGTTTCGACACAAAAATTACTCCTTATAAATTGAATAGCAAACAGCGGTTTTCGATTGACGCCATAAATTTCCTCGGCGGAGTCTTTTACGACTTTCCCGAACAAAGACTTCGGAGAATAAACAAAAGTGATTATGTTTGCAACAAGTATATCATCGGCCTTATTATATGACACTATTCGCCCGTATTACCCCCACTTATTAATATTTGACACACACCCCCCCGTCATAAAAACGTGGCCTACGCACTCGCAGAAATAGTTTTCGTGCAAATTAATTTTTCATTTACGGCCATGTAGGCCGATCTATAAAATTTAACAGCTTATGGGATGGAAGTGGGAACCAAATTTAATTAACGGTGGTGGTTACCAATTTGTAGGGGCAGTAAAAGAAAATTAATTGCTAATCATAATTCTTCAATTGTTATCATATCCAATCACGGCAATGAAATGTGTCAAGTCGTTGTCTGTTTGTGCCACACATTTGCAGTTCATTTATGATTTATTTTTATTTAAATCCCCCCCTGCATCATCATAATTTAAATAAATAAATTTGTCCATATTACACCACTTCTTTTTACCTGCTTACGTGATCATAAGTTTGGTGGTATCTAAGACTAGACTGTCAGGTTGGTAATTCTAAGGTTGCAGGTTCAAATCTCAATTCGAGGTTTTAGTTTATTTCATAAAAGTCCATCGACTGGACTAGACATAACCGACTACTTCAGTAACTCTGAAATAATTTCTAACAACGGTTGTAACGTATTTCGTAGTCAGGTTCGACTTGTTGCGATATTTACTTTTACTTACTTTTAATTTGACCTCAAATGTACTCCATTCTTTAATTTCATAAGTTTAAATAAAAAAATTAAAATTTTTAAAGGATTTTCTATCACGAACACAAAAATCACAAAGTTGTGAAAAAATTTAATTATTTTTAACAAATTGACAAAATTGATAAATCTAAGATACAATTAATTATATGAATGGAAAAAATGTCAAAACCAAAATGTAAAATTACCAAAATGCAATCAAATTCGATTGTTGTGGTGGGTCCTTGTTGCAATCAATGCAATCAATTTCAAAATTGGTAATGTTAGCCATAAAAGATATTAACGATATGTCAACGTTAACCATAAAGAAAGGTAAAAAATTGACCAAATTGTCTGAACTGCAAAAAATGTTAAAAATAATATTGCAAAGTGTGTCATTGACGACCTTTCTACAATATTTTGCAAAAACTAACGTACAAACTTGTCTGGCTTGTCTGGCTTCAATATTGTGCCACAGTAATGCAGTTTAACCTTGAGTTTTACGATTTAATTGTGCTCAACAAAAGAAAACAATTATGAATATGTTTCTATAATCTCTAAGTAACCACAAGCCGAATTTCTAAAATTATCTCCTTTTATGAGGTATCACTTTACATTTTAATTTGTTAATTTGTTGCTTCATTCACCGACAGCTCATAAGGCAAGACAAGCACCTTTCTATAATGTTTTGTTCAATATCTTGCGATTACAATTTCCATATAACGGCCAATCAGAGTCGAGAATTGTGAATGTGTCGCTTTACCAATGTTTCTGCAAAACTTAGCCAGTAACAGCTTAACGTAAATAAAACTCAACCCAATTCAACTCAAAAAACGTAACACAACAACATGCACAGCAATGTCGTGCGACAACAGTTTACATAAAACAGCCAATCAGAGTCGAGCATTGAACTTATATATATATATATATATATATATTGATATAGTTGTTAATCAAAATTTTCTGCCGGTCATAACATATCATAAACACAACCCAATCCAACCTCGTCCCAACACAACCAAACGCAACATTTTTTTTGCACCAAACTATATACATATAACAGCCAATTAGAATGGAGTATTGTGAATCATCTGCATCACCAATGTGATTGGTGTAATTTTTATCTACTTTTCGCTGTGGAATAGTATGCACGAAAAAATGAGCCTGCGACTTAAAAAAAATATGTATTTACGTTACAAGATTAGTATGTATATTTTTACAACAAGTGTAGCTCCTCCTATGAAATCGGCTATTCACACAATATTTTCCTCATTGTCTAATTCTGCATATTTTCGATTTTCTACCCTTACTAAAATTTTTATTGTTTTAATTCAATGTACTGACCGATTTTTTCAACCTTCTGTCTACTTTTGCATTCTTTTGAGCCCTGCACGATAACTAATACAATCCTCAATATAATAATCAACTTTCGTTTTTGATTTTTACCGATCGTCTTTCACTTTATTTTTGACGATGGTTTTTAATTGACCCATTTGTAACATCTGTAAGCCCCCCCCCCCGATATTACAACCAAGACGTTATCAAGTTTCGCCGACTAGAAAATGTCACGCGTTATCGTAGTTAGCATTTTATAAAGTAACAATTATTGACCGTACCTATCTTAAAATTAAAATCCTTTCCCTCTAGCCAATTATCTTAAGTTCAGTTGATCACGTGTTTTAATTAAAACAACGGATTTTTTCCATTCCCAGGAACCAGTAACGAAAATAATTTATAGTTATTAGTCAGAAATATTCTGAATTAAGTTTCTGTAATTATTGGTTTGTTAGCCTGCCATTTATTATCTACATAACATTTTGACTGCCACATTACCACAATTCTACTTCATTCTTCCTTGGAATTTCT
Source organism: Geotrupes spiniger (assembly GCA_959613385.1). Taxonomy (NCBI): domain Eukaryota; kingdom Metazoa; phylum Arthropoda; class Insecta; order Coleoptera; family Geotrupidae; genus Geotrupes; species Geotrupes spiniger. Next base: position 15,676,778 of record OY390737.1, read on the forward strand.
GCTGTTTTTTTTTGTTAAAAAACTACTGTATTTGAATTTGCTTCTTCCATACCAATCAATGACATATTCTATTTCATTCAGTTGTCTTTGCTTGCATATCGTTTTAAATGTTTTCATATTATATACATTTTTTGATTTTTTACAATAAAATTTTATAGAAATAAGACTTAAATTTTTTACAATCGAAATTTTTGTTGTACTTGATTGTCTATTAAAATTATTGTTTATTATATGTTCGACGTCGTCACATGCGGGCGATAAAATAATTGTTTATTTATATTTTGTTTTCACATAAGGATGTTGCACTAACCAACAAATACAAGCAATAATCAGATTTTTGTATTACTTTTCAGCTATCTAATAATCTGTGACTTCGGCTGTTGAGTCGTCCTTATCAACAAATTTAATAAATTAATAAATTTCGATGATTCATTTTGTAGGACGTTGTGTCATTTTTTATTCGCAGTTTTATTGCTTGACTTTACGGCGTTTCATGTTATTGTAAACCCATTATTAAAACCCGTCGTTTAGCTTATGTTACCATCTTGTAATTGCTACAGTAAAAATAGTGCTTCGAAACGAAAATTAATCAACATCTTTGCTTGTCTGCGTGAAAAATAAATATTTTGAGCACTACAATAATTACTAGCAACAATACGGGCGGATTAATTTTAATCCCATGCTTTTTGGGAATTTTTTCATAAAATAAGAAAATATTGCAGATAAGGACGAACATTTCAATTGATTTAGAAGTGACGCTAACCGTGATATTTTATTTACTTAAAAGAAAAATTAAAACTTGCAATTAAACTAAAAATCGCGAATTCGATAAAAAATTAATTGTAATCCAAATAAAGGCATTTGATAACATTAAAGTAAAACAGAAACGAATTCAAGTAAACAAACCAATAGAAAATGAAATAAAAAATTGTAATCGGAAATTAATTCCATGCAAAACTATAACTCACTTAAAGATAGCGTCAACCCAACCCAATCCAATCCAATCCATCCAAACCAAACTAACCCAACCCAACCCAACCCAACCCAACCTAACCCAACCCAACCCAACCCAACCCTTCCCAAAATAAAATGCATCATCACTCGAGAAATAAAATATAATTGTTCATACAAAAAAAAATTTAAACAACGAAAGTCAACGATTAAATAAAATAATGCTCAGAAAAGGCAACATGGGAACTGATCAAATGTAACTCTATTGTTAAAAATTGTAAAAATAGAAAAAGTTCAAAAACAATCAAATGCAAAAAATCTATTATAATACAGCAGCCTAAAAATGTGGATGTGCGGATTTTAATCAATGTATTTAATTTATTATTAAGAACGACAACAATTTACATTTTTTTTGTAATGTAATCGTCGTCACGAAAAGTGTCCACATAAATGAAACGTAAAAATCTAAGATAATATAAAAAAACATAGTAAACATATTTTTGTACCAGTTAACTTCTAGAAGAATTTGAGTTCCTCTTAGGGTTAAGTAAAGTTGCTACAGTCTTGGGGCATTTTAAAGTACTGGGCACCATGTAACAGAGTTTTCAAAAGTTTGTTGTGGAAAACGCGCGCACGTTTCTCAGAATCGATATCACTGATAAGTCAAGAATAACGTAAATCTTCATATAACCGGTAGAATTCCAACGAACGAATCGAACAACAAATCTCACTAAAAGCGAAACATCGTCGATTGCTTAAAACTGTACTAATGTTGGTGTTGATGAATTTGCAACTAATACATAGGGGTCTTTATTTTCAGATGAAAAAGAATTAATGTAGTTATGCACAGTATGATGCAGTCTGAATTACTGAAAATTTAAAAAAAATAATGGAAGAAATGAAATTTGTACAAAATGCAAAAATTCCACAGCGTCAATAAAATAAAACTTAAAAAAAATTGCTTAAAATGCAAAAGTTGCCAAGAAAGTCAAGGTAAAAAAATGTATAAAAAGGAGACATTAAAATCAACGTCGGATTTCAAAATTAAAGTTGTGTGGTTTCCGTTTTCAATAGGAAACTCGTCTGCTGCTAACTGTTAGCAAAACAGAACGTTCCTTACAATTTTTATCATTTTTACTGCCCCATACATTATCTCTCACTTTTGATGTTTGTGTCAATTTCACAATAAACTTGCCATTACTAGAATGAGAAGTAAATCGGGTTAATAAAATGATAATAATATTTTTTGAAATTTGTCTGAAAACAATAAAGAAATATTATAAATTAGGAACAATTTCTTATTGAAAATTTTGCAGTTCGAGAAAAATAATTTATAATAGAAATTGTTCGCTAAGGCCTTATTAAGATATTTATAAATTTATTTATAAGCAATTCAATAAATAATTAAAATTCATAGTCCTAGACCTGGACAACTACGCACTTCAACGAGCCTGCGAGCACGAACACGATAATTTCTTCATATCAATTCGTAAATTTTCACAGTGAAGTTTCACCATCGTAATGTATTACGTTCTGATTAATGATTCAGACGAGGACGAAATTTATCATCCCATGAGATCAGTAAACAAAAGTATTGTAGCAAAGGACATACTAATAAATATGTCTAACTTTTTTTGCGAAGCACATATTTTAAAAGCACTCAAACTAATTCTGTCCAAAAAAATTGAGCTAAATTTTTGAGCTAATTTTTTTTTCTTGGCGACGCACATTTATATGTTTTCTGCCGTTCATAAAATTGACAATAATACATTTTTATCCTGGTGACATACATTTATACTTCTCAGCATTTTATAACATTGGCTTAGCAATTTAATTTTATAATCAATTAATTAGAATTTCAATGATTGAGGTGCATTTTTTTTTTATTAAATTGTGTTTTATTTTTTAAATTAAATTTCAATTATGTTCTCCAATGTTATATCATAGGATAACAGGCAGAGGATAAGTGAAAAGAATAAATTCGTTTTATTATTTATTTAATTAATTAATTATTTAAATGTATACGATATGTGCATGATAACGTCGAGAATGAAATACAACAATTCGGTTGTAAAAAATTTACCAAATTTTGCTGGCACGTCTGGCACTGATGCCGAGACCTCCATAATTTCCACCGATACCATAATTTCCACCGTCACCATAACCTCCACCGACACCATAGCCTCCACCCAAACCTCCCAATCTTCTTTCAAGCACCTTCTCGTCTATTCTCCCAACAGGCAACGCTTCCACCAATTTGATTCCAATTGGGCCAGAAATTCTTCGAATCGGAACTATTGTTTTAACGCTAGATGGTTCTCTGCGAACGAGGGCGTTAAATCCGTTAAGTTTGTCCGCCACGTAATCCACGACTCGCAGGCTACCGTCCGGTTCGACGAGAGAATAGCGACCCTTGACCACGTCGCCGTCGCGTTCCTCGGCTTGGTTCTTGACGTCGCCGGTGTAAGCGTCTTCGACGCCGTACGAAAAAGCGTATTTTGGATAAGCGTAGCTGTCCACGTCGGATACGACCAACGGTGCGCCGATCAAGCCGGCAGACGCCATGGTTGAAACGACGAGCAACGAAATGACCTGTAACGAGCAAATTTCCTTAATTATATGAATCGAAAATTTTGTTTGAACGAAACAATCTTTTACCAGAAATAAATATATTTAAAAAAACGAGCCGGTAATCCGACAATGTCCGCACTTACCCCCATTAATATTTTTTTTTATATAAATTGCCCAGTTTAACCTAACTGTTATTATCAATTATCATTTCACATAACTTTTATCATATATTACGAACGATTAATAATTGTAATTGTATTTATTTTAGTGGTTTCAGAAGAAAAATAATGTGCACTTCATTTTATTCTATTCACGTAGCTGGGCTGAAGCCTCGCTATCAACTTCGTAATAAAAATAAACTTAGTGCTTTGATACACAAATAAATATTTTTATTTAATCAACGAAAACAATTAGATCAGATTTGGTTACGATTTCTTTATAAAATGCAAACGTTATAGTAAAACTAGTTTTAATATTAAATTTTTTTGAAATTCCACAACATCGTTGATAAAATTAAATATTATTACCAGAGCGTCCATACCAAAAAATTGTTAATCATTGACTTTATTGAGATTGATGTCCAGAAACAAACTAAATTGTATTCAAATGTTTCCCATATATTGTTAAAGTTACCACCGAGCGATAAAATCGAATCAATAAAAACTACCACTTACCTGAGTGAACATGATGAAGTGTTAATGGTAAATGATAAAATTACATACAATTTGCGTTCCTTTTATATCAGTTGCTTTACCACCCATCGGTTACCACCAGCTCGAAAGTCAAATATGTGTTCCAGTTAAGGAATTAAAATACTCACGCCTACCTATGTAACGTACTCATTTATTGCTCATATAAAAATTTGATTTTTTTTTCATTTTATTTCGTTTTAGTTTGATTTCCACCACTTTTATTCAATGGAATCTTTACAAATAATTCCAAATATCAATCTTTTGTTCGTTCTGAATTTTTATTTTTTGAAATCAAACTAAAAATTGAACAATACACTTTGGAATCAATTTTAAAACAAATTACTGCCACTTCACTATTTCCGCTATTGCCATCTAGCGCCTGGCGAAGCTTAATTATTCGATTTAATTAATTTTCGTAAGAAATCTTTAACATGGTTGGTTAATTGCAATGCATTTAATCGTAACAACTATGCAACGAAAATCTTATTAATAAACTTTTTTTTCATTCTTTTAAAAATGCATTTGTACTGTATAATATAACTGCATATGTTAAACTGGCAACGTAACAAGCAAATTAATTGGAATTGGCATTGAAATGTCAACACTTTGCGTTGGGTTGAGTCGAGCTATTCCAGGTTCCAGTTTTGCACAAACAGCTTCTTAGTCCCATAATAATTGCAATGAATTGCTTTACAAACATTATTTAATAAAACCATTTCATTGGTATTAAATTATATTCAATGTTTTTTCTTAGGTTCGGTCGGGTTGGGTTGGGTTCTGTCCACCTGAAATCCAATTATAACTTAGTAAATGCATGAAAATCATTTAGAGACATCAGAGCGGGTAAATAGCTATTTATATTTTTGATATTTCGTATTTTTTCTTTTACCCAATTTTAATTTGTCAACGTTTTCCAGTTGGGCGAGCTCAAATATTATGAATGGTAACATTCTTCAATTTCTTCTACAATTTTGCTCTAGCATTATTTTAAGCAATTTCGACAACTTTTACAATTGATATTTTGCGAAATAGATTCGTGCATTTTGCCTTTAGACAATTTTGACATTTTTATAATTTTGTGAATTTTACGGTTCGGGGTTATATTTGTATTTTTTTTTATTTTTCATTTTAGATAATTGGATATTTTTTTGTTTCTACGAGTTTGGAATTTTCATAGCAAACAATGAGCTATGTATTTGGTTAATATTTCTAGGCGAATTTTAAGAATGACTTTAAAAAAGTTTTTTGAAATCTATATCTCAACAACTGGGACTCAACCTTCATCCAAAATCGATTCCAAATTTATTATTATGATTCACTTTGGAGAAAGCTTTATACTGCGCTTGACATTTGCCATTGATGCCAAACCCAACCCAACATTAACATGGTTGGCTTGAGTTAGGTTGGGTTAAGTGGGGTTGGGTTGTCTTTACAATATGATCTTGTATCTTTCCAAATAGTTAAGTTAGGTTGATTTAGGTTGGGTTATGTGGTGTTGGGATATCCTTACAAGACGATCAATTTTAACTTGCCAAAAAGTTAAAATTGATCATATTGTAAACACAACCCAACCTAACTCAATCCAACCCTATTAATATTGGGTTGCGTTTGGTACAGTAGCGATGGCAAATATCAACTGACCTTTCTTTAAACCGAAAATAATAAGAAATTGGAAACCGATTTCGGTTGGCAGTTTAGCCCATTTTAACACTTTCTTCAGTATATCGATCATTTGGTTGGGTTGGGTTGGGTTGAGTTGGGTCGGGTTTGGTTGGGTTGGGTTGGGTTGAGTCGGGTCGGGTTTGGTTGGGTTGGGTTGTATTAGGTTTTATTTCATTTTTATTAATTGCGTTTTTCTGGTTTTAGTTTGATTTCACTTCCTTCGTATCTGATTCAATGTTATTTTGCAGCAATCTTTTCATCTTTGAATTTAATCATCTTTCATTGGTTACCCAATGAATTTTCCCTCTTTTCTGAACTCGATTGTTAAAAGGGAGTTTCTGAGATGGTTTGAATTTTATTATCACAACTAATTATTTTCTTCAATGGGAGATTTTTTTTAATTTCGTTTGCTTTCTTTCAAAAATTTCACTTTTCTCTAATTATGTTTTTATTTTTGTTTTACGTGAACGTAGTTTCTGTTTTCCTCATCGTCTTATATTCTTGTTTATAGTTATTTATATTTTAATTGAGTGGATTTTTAAACACATTTTTGTCTCTGTGTCTCGTTCGTTCGATTTGTTTTTTTGACGATTTCTTCTCGTATTCTTCTTCTTAGTCCTTATTTTCATTGTCATACTTTGCGTTTTGTCTGCTTTTCTTTTATTTATATATTTGTTAGCATTCTGTCTTCTGGTTTCAGATTATTTGTCCCAGATTTTTTTGTCCTTTTTTGTTTTATATTTAATTTTTTTGTTATCGATTTTGATTTTTCCTTATAATTCTTTATAATTGTTCCCTTATTATTTATATTTAAGTTGAGTTTCCCATTTTTCAAAATATTCTTTGCGCATCTTTTTCCTTAAGTTTCATTCGTTTGATTTTTTAAGTGATTTATAATTTTTTCAGCCTTATTTCTTTCGTTCTTTTACGTTTTGTGTTGTGTATTTTTTTGTGAGGTTTACAGCCTTCTTAGCAGTCTGTCTGTTCACCGACTAATTTTCTTCCCTATTTTCCTTATTTTCTATTTTTTTTTTGTTCACCGTTCATCAATTTTTACTCCAATGTTTACCCACCAACTGCAATCAAAAGATTTCCACTAAATACTACTTCCTCTTCTCTTATTTTGATTTTGTCCTCCTGCTGCAATCCTATCATCATCATCCCCTTAATTAGATTTTTCTTACGTCACTCTTCCTTTCTATTTCAATATCAATGTTCAATGTTTTCCCAAAATTAATCAATTTCACAAATTCTCATCGTGTCATCAATGAATCATTAATTTAGTACCCATCAATGTTGATTAAAGATCTTCGTCTATGGGATTTGTTTGGATTTGGATTTATGACATCATTTTTCTTTTTCCATAAATTCAATGTCGATCCACTCGCATATTTTAGTTCAGTTAGTTTAATATTAACAAGGAATATGTTAATAAAATGCCAAATATGTAAATAGTTCATTTAACTATTTCTCACTTCGTAATTTTTATTTCGTTTTTATTTCAAAATATTACCGAGAGATTCGTTCATCTCAATCAATTGTGTGGATATTCTTTTCGTACCATTTCTCTTATGCCCTCACTTACAAAAGACGACGTTTTTTATTTCATCCAACGTATTGTCTTTGCAACAGTTTTCGTTTCGATTTCCTCTTTGTTCTATTTAGTCACTGGAACTGTCCAATTTCCATATTTGAAATCATTTTTTTTTATACACGTTAATTTTGAAATAATCTTACAAAAATATTCACACCCAATAAAGACTATTTATTGAAGCGAACCAGGAATTAGAACGCGCGAGTTAGCTGATGCAATTGCAATGCATGTGGCAGTCACACGTTCGCGGAGTGCGTACGACGAATTTCGCAAACTCCGGTCGAGATATCTGCGACTCGCGGATTTAAAAATCGCGCTGCACTCCACGTTATGAACAATTAATAGCGCGTGTTGCACAAATAATTTCGCTCGTGTGTGTGTTCGTCGTTTGCAGACCAAGTTTTTAAATTCGTTTTGTTCCGAAAGAAAGCGAGAACAAATTACGGAGCGCACGCTGCGTTTCATTTCTGAGTTTTGTTGCTAGTCTGCGACGGTTTTTAATGGGGATGGAGCGTTTGCGGGATTTATCTGACGTGGATTACATCTTCTACGTATGTACGATGACAGATTAAGAACTGCGGAACGAGCGAGATTTTTGTACGAGGTCAAATTTGAATTTAAATTTAAAATATGTATGTGGGGTTGCATTTATTTATCAAATATATTGTTGCTCTTTGAAGAAATGTCGATAAAAGTTGTTATATATTGTAGATCAGTGTTGATGATGTTAAGTAATTGGCGAAGACTTATCGTCATGCATGATATACGTTTAAAAATAAAGATTAGATGTTAAGATTTGAATTTCTTTGATTAATTCACACCACGAATTTTTTACAGGAATTCCGGATCGTGTAGATTTTGTTAAAACATGGATGTGATCGAAGAGTTCAAGCTTTCTCTTACTACACCAGCATTAAATAGTTTCCTTTTGTGTATTGTATAATACGGTATTTCATTCCCCGTATTGATTACGTTAAAAAAATTGCTAAAATTGTCAATAGCTTTCGGTTGAAATTGCCATAGACGCCAAAAATACAAAATAAAAAGGTAATAAAATTAAAAAAAAAAACCTTTACTGACAAAATAATTATGTAAATGTCAAATTAACATTTATTGACAAAATTATCTAAATGTCAAATTAGTTTAATGCAAAGGATGTCTAAATTGTCAAAATTGCCAAAAATGTCACATTTCAAAATTATCAAAAAAAAAACTGTAAAAATAAAAAATTGGATAAATATCAAATCCAGATAATTTGTAAATTGAATATTTAATAAAATATTTAAAATATTTAATAAAATATACCAAAATAATAAAAAGTGCAAAAATATAAAAATTGTAAAAGATCAGAAGACCAAAAAAAAAGACTATACATTATACACAAAATTATCTAAATGTCGAATTAGTCTAATGCAAAATTTGCTAAATTATGAAAATTGATAAAAATATAAAATATAAAATGATAAATATTTCAAAATTCAAAAAAAAAAATATTAAAAGTATGAAAATTGTAGAAACATCAACTGAAAACTATTTCCCAAAAAGTAACTTTTACCCAATTATCAAAATTCCCAAAACATATAAAATACCAAAATGGTAAAAAGATCAAAAAATAAATGTCAAATGAACAGCTTTCAAAAATTAACAGTAAAAAAATTAAATGTCAGTGAAATTTGGCGAAAGTAAAAAAATATCAAATACAAACAATTCGTAAATTACGCAATTGTTCAATTTCTTTTCAAAAAATACAGTCGAATGCAAAAAAAAGTAGACACGAAATTTTCGGCTGCTTGAACAAACTTGATATTAGCAATGTCATGTAAACGTCAGTATTGTCATTTCAGTGACATTTTAATGAACTTGTGAGCCGTAAGCGTAGGTACCCCGATCTAGAGCCCCGAACCACCGACCGTTACTGAATAAATAAGTCAAATATCACGTGGATGAAGAAAACTTACTAAGAAAATTAAAGTTTTATTGCAATAAAGAAACTTCGTTTTAAAATGAATGTCAACTTTGACAGATTGTCAAATTTTGAAGGAAAAGCATTTTAAAACGCCACATTTATACAACAACAATTTGTGGAAAATCAATTACAGGAAACTGTTTTTGTCTACTTTTTTTACATTCGACTGTACATAAATTAATCTAAAAAAAGACGAAAAATATCACAATTGTTAAACAACGGCACTACACTACACAACGAACCCTAACAGTAGAATGGAAAACAATTAGAAAATTTTGAAATTATGAAAAATCAAAAATATATACAAATTGTATGAATATCAAATGCAAACAATTCGTAAATTGGCAAAATTGTTTAATATTCTATAACCTACTGTTATTCTACTAATAAATTATCAAACGATAATTATGTCAAAACTAAAACCAAATCAGATTTCAAAATTATCAAAAATACTAAAAATATGAAAATTGTACAAATATGAAAAAAATTACGAAATTACTTGGGCGACGTAAACGCTAGGTTGTTTGTTTTTTTAACCAATAAATGTGTCGTAGATTGAGACTCAATCCACAGCCTTCGATTATGTAGTTTCGAGCAAAAAGATAAATGAGTATATTTGATATAAATTTTTAAACGAAATAACCAATGTTTTCTCTAGTTTTTTACATTTCTACATTTCTACATTTCCAAAGTATTACACAAAAAGTTAACGATTGCGGGTTTCATCCGACACGTGTTACAATTTTTGTGGATATATTCCACTTCCCAAACCGCTCGATATTTGAAAAAAATTATTGAACGAAATTGTAAAGAATGAAATTGCCGCGGAAACCATGCTATGGTATATGTCCATCCATAAATGTTTGAAAGGAGGGTGGTCTAATCGTAATTTTTTCCATGGAATACAGAGTTGCTTATTTGAACGCGCCCCATTTCTATACTATAATATACCATCGCGGGCTTTCCCTTCCCTAAGCAATTTAATTATCTACACCTTTATTATATGGCTGGGTTGAGGTATTTGAACGGCCTTGATGGAAATAAGGAGATAATAAATTAGAATAATTGCCTATATCGTAGTAAAAAAGTAGTATGAATTATACACAAAATATATACAGTCTGTTCCACTTAAGAGTGTAACACCCTCATATCTTTTTCATTTTTAGTCCAATTTTAGTAATATTTTTTTCAAACCTAGAATACTTATTGCCCTATTTACTGCCAAAAATACAATTGTCTTCTTTAAACGCAAAGCACCCTACTATGACAAAATATATGGCAAAAATCAAGAAATGACTTTAGGTATTTTTTATCGAAAAATGTTACTAGTAATATACGTTGTTTTTAAACTAGGAGGAGTAAATGGAAAAGCCATATTTACACTGAAACTGAAAGTGACGCGAAACTTGTATTGGGTAGAATATATACACTTAAAAATATACTCGATGTTATAACGATATGAAGCAGCTAGTTCTGAAAAGAACTGATTTATTTACTTACTGGAATTAGGAACAAAGAAATTACGAGCACAAAACTGTTAATTGAAATACAACCACTTAGCATTATGTAAACCAGACTCGGTTTTGGCCAATTACAAGTGTAGGTTTTAGCGCGGCAAATTTAAATCACTCTTCCTAGTTTAAAAACAGAGTATAGTTGTTAAGAATTGCCCAAAAACCCTAAATCCAATTTCATGAAAATTAACAAATGTTAAACAAATGTTCCGTAAAAGTCCGTCAATACTTATTATTAGCTGCGCCGAAAAAAGTATGCTGTAAAAATTTTGTTTGAAATAAAACCTGAACTGTCAAAGTTGTTTAAAGTTGTTTTTGTTTATGCACAGCCACCTGTGCAAATAATTTTTACGGAATTGGAATTTTTGAGGAATTCTGAACAATTATTATATATTATTAGTAAAATTATTCGATAAACAAATCCCTAAAGTGATTTCTTGAGTTTTGACATTTATTTTGCCATCGCAGGTTGCTTTGCATTTAAAGAAGACAATTGGTTTTGCAGTAAATAGAGCAATAAGTATTCTACGTTTGGAAAAAATACTAAAATTGGATTAAAAATAAAAAAGATATGAGGATGTTGCACTCTTAAGTGAAACACACTGTATATACAAAAAAGTGTGTGTGAAAACACCACTGTATCAAAAAACTCATAAATCAGATATTCTAATGTATTTGACGCGTCATTAAAATTTTATTTTTACAAGCAATTCAATATGCATTTCCATATTAAGCATGAAATAGTATTACAATTCCAAAATCTGAACATTTAATAATTTCATTTGCAAAACGTTGTTCTTTTTATAATAAATATAACAAATGGCCGCACTTTATCACAAATAATGAAACTTGAAAGACTAATGAAATCTAAAATCATGGCATCAATTTCATATTTTTAACTCAGCTACGAAATTACATTTTGACATAACTTCTTTGTTTATTAAAGTTCATATCACTTGGAAAAAAATTTATAACACGTGGCAGAATATTGCATTTTATTACTCAACGTATTAAAATATACACGTCTCGTGATAAAAAGCAGTTCATTTCGCAATTAATTTTATAAATAGCTATAATAGGTTCAATTCATCTTATCATCTTATAGGCATGAAAATAACTTGGTAACATATTTTTTATTAAATTTAAGGACGCAACTAAAGATATTCATAATAATGTTCAGTTAAAACACCCTGGCATATCCTTAATGTCTTCTAGGCCACATTTTCATCGAATATCCACCAGACTTGAACTCGCAAGATCGCCGATAAACGCAGCGAACATAAAATAAAATACATTTCATAACAAGGCACTATCTGAAAATGACCTTCCCACATAATCCGATTGCCACTGCACCGTATAATTCCCCCATACTCCACAAATAAAAACGCAAATAAATTTCTTTTAATTCAAACATTCACAAATCGCACAAAATTCACAACATTCAAAACGGATTGTATTTATCAGTCGCATGAAGGATGTCCAGCGCCTTTATAAATGCCCTGTAATCGACCTCGTCCCGCAGGCCCCTTTCGTAGCTGAAGCACTTGCAGATCATGTCGAATTCCGTCCTGGATATGAGGTTGTACATTCCCCGCACCGACAGCGCCTTCAGGAAGTGCTCTTGCGAAATCGTCCCGCAATTGGTGCGATCATAATCCTGAAACAAATATAATTACTTCGCCACAGCCCGCGACCATAATTAAAAGTGCACGTCGCCTACAACAAACTCGGCAAACATTGTAATTCGAGTTTACAACGCGGCAAAGTTTTGCGAATCACGATGTTTGAGCATTTCTTTATTTTGTTACCTTAAAGGTCGTAACTTTTAATAAGGCGAAGCCTCACCAACAAGTTACGTCACTACTATCTGATACATGTTTACATTTATCCCACGCGGAGATTCGCTCGAACTTTTCCAATCGATAGGTAGTTTTAATTTTACGAAACGACCTGAAAACTACATCAATCGTTGATTGTTATTGATAAGAGATGCATTTTTATGTACAGGGTGCATTTGTGAAGCTATAAGGCCTAAAAAATATAAGTGAAGACGATCCTGACAGAAGACATGAACACAGTTGGTAAAAAATTAAATCTTCGTACCCATAACTACACTGAAAGGGAAGGAATAAATATGGAACGGAAAAAAATTTAGTGACGAATGCTGTAGTCTATGCTTCATATGTACATTCGCCTAGAATCAATGAAACTAAGCAAAAATCGAGAAGGACCAGAAGTAAGAGGCATAAAACATATTTTGTAAAGGTGAAAAGTAAAAAAAAAAACATGAAAACAATATATTGCATAGTGAGAAAATAGGAAATCGACAAATTAACGTTGTGTACCATCGTGTTCAAAAGTAATGTCAGTGGTAATAAAACTGTGCATTTAACGTTTAAAATTCATCATTTTTAATATTTTATTTGAATCATCATCATCATTTCATACATGACAAATTATTAAATGTAAACTCGTGCAATCGATAAGCAAGTGGATGTTTACGCAACCCATTTGCTTACTTGACTTGCCTCCGTACTAAATAGCGCACTCTTAATAAAATGAAGTTTGCGATCAACATTCCTATTAAAAAAAAATTACAGTCGAAAATCACATATTGGCTTGCATTTAAAGTAGTTTATCGCATTACCCAACCAAACACAACTCAACTGAATGTTCAACTTCAGTTATATTTAAAAAAACTAATTAACGGTTCTTTCATTATCAATTCCTTAATTCTTGTCTCTTTTAAAGTTTATGGTTTCAAAATTACATTTTTGCATTTTCAACATCTTTCTACATTTAACAATTTCTGATTGTTTCTGAAAAGTTAGACTATTTTGCATTTTAAAGAATTTTATAATTTTTTTGAGTTGTCGCTATATTTTTTTAATTTTACGTGTATCGCATTTTTGACATTTTTTGTCTCGACTTTTTTGTCAGTTGTGTTAGCCTTCTTATAAATTTTTTGTACTTATAATTTCCGGTATTTTTCGCTTTTGCAATTGTCGACCTTCTCAGTTTTTCTTTCAATTATTAATTTAATAAAAATTGTGCATTTTCGTCAATGTATTCATTCCCCTTTTGTTCTAACTGAATAAAACTGTATTGAGTTGGAATTTGGTCTGCTAGTTTTATTGGACCTATTTAAACATATTTAAACCTGGCAAAGTTAAAAAAAAATTCGTCGATTGGGTTGGGTTCCGCAAAATTATAGCACAAAGAAACATTGAAAGAAAGTAAAATCATTTATTCGATTAGCCAATTAACTAAATAAATTATTTTTGCAAAATTTAAAACATAGAGTATTGACGCCACACTCGTTTTGCATCTACAGAATATTGATCTGATGAGCTCATAAAAGACGAAACGGGCGTCATCACCTGCTACATTCAACAAAGCAGCGTTATGTGCCCATGGATGCAAATAGTTACCAAGTGTAGGCAGTGCTGATTTTCCTTCAGCCTTGAAATTCAATATGCCAATCACCTAACATTGAGTCGATCCTTCAAAAATAACTTCAAGCATAGATTGTTATAAATAACTCTCTCGTTACATTATGCATCTTAACTCTTAACTTTGGCAACTCGACTTAATTTCAACATGCCGCCTATTTCCACTAATAAGAAAGTTACGCAATATGGTGATCGAATTTGAAGCAAACATTTTTAACTGTAAAATATTTAGAAGAAGTTAACTTGTTACGTGGGTTGTCACATCTAATAAAACCATTGTTTCACAAAGAATTTTTACATAACATAAATGTTGTATAGCTGAAACTGTTTTATTCAATGACTCATCAGCTCACGAAACCTGATAACTATAATTACTTGCATGTACTCGTAAATATGTCATTGTCATCATGAATTAATTGAAGCAAATTAAAGCAAGTTTCGTACAATTCTTTGCTGAAAGCAAGTTAAAAAAACTGTCAGGTATGTTAATGTTTTGCTTATTATACTAATTACTCAGTGTAGAATTTTAAAACGAAAAAATTATGCCCCTTAACAATACTAACATGCGGTTGTAGGAGGTCCCATTTGTTTTGGTGGGAAAATCTGAATGTGCGCCCGAGAAAAACAGGTTGCCTGTCTGGTAACATTTTTAGCTCACTGTACCAATTATTTTAATTAGAGTGCTTATTTTGCATCAAGATTAAAAAATCGTTGGTAATGGAACAAGAGGATGCCATCCTAATGGAACATCATTACCTGGAATATGGACATCAAATTCATTTGCAGTTCGGGCTTCTTCGATAACTTCTGCATGGCAACCGACAGCGTCAGCCTCTCCTCGAAGTTCAAAAAGTTCCTTTCGCAGTCTTTCGTGGGCACGTGCTGCAGTGGAACAATCAGCGGCGCCCGCTCCAAACAGGATTGCGTGAACGATTCCTCAATGACCTCGGAGAATCGACGGTAATCGACGCAATCCTGTCGCATAGGCGATGCAAACCTGCAAAGGTTTCATTTAAGTGGAACTAAATTACAAGTCAGGAACTTCGCAGCGCCTGTTATCAGAATAAGACGCAACCAACAATGCACCCATTGCGCTCATACCACATAGATGGCGCGCTGGTTTTAAAAAATAATAGTCACCAAAATCATTGCTACAGTGGTGCCGCTTCCAGTCAATGTGGCAGTTTAATGCACTTACACGTTCATTATGGTGTCGACCTCGTTTTCAGTCAGGTCGAATCGACAAACGGACAGTCCCCGCTTGAAGTCTTCCCTTTTTATGAGCTGTTCCTTGCACCGGTCGAAGTCTATCAAAAATTCCATCACTCGTATGCGTTCTCGCACCACTTTGCCCTTTATTTTCGCCAGGATGAGGACGATGTCTTTCTCCCTCCTGTCGACTGGTTTCAGCGGTTTCGGGGCGTTTATTTTCTGCATATCTGCTAGGAAACCTGCGTACTGAAACAAGAAAATTTATAATTTAGTTGTAAAAATACTTTTATTTTTGTGGCACGAATAAGCCACAAGACTAAGCGATTTATAAATAAGTTACACTCAGGCAAAACCACTTAGTACAAAATACATTATCTGTTAATGCAAATATATTTTCTTATCAGTGATAATCAAATTTTATAAAATGTATTTCCACCCTTCCACCAAATCTAATTCTCTACAATTTCATTTATGTGCAATTTTGCCGTATCTCGAAAAAACGTGGAGGAATATTTACCATCAACCTCTTCTGGCAACTAAGACATGCTAATTGAATAGAACACCCTGTAAATTATTCGTATGGTATGACAATACCATTTCGATAATACAGACGTTATAAAATTGTCCCATATAAAGAATAGGTGTGCATCAGAGACCTCCATATAAAATCTAATTTAGTGTTAACTTCAAAATGGTAATTCCGCATAGTTTCAAGTGTGCTTCAGTTCCTCTGCGATGTATGTTTGACTTTGCTTTGAAACCCCATATCAAATTTAACTAATAGTGCCAAAATGGTAATTTTATATAATTTTCATTGCTCTTTGAAGAAAAATACATAGTTTTTGTTATTATTATATCGGATGTTTTGCAAATTTTATAAATGCAAATGTATATGGTGCAGGTTTAATTACTGTGTATTAAATTTAAATGAGCATCGCTCCATACATTTGTATAATTGGCAACGGGCGCGGCGGTGGTCGTCTCGATTTCAATTTCTAATAATATAAGATGATGAAGCCGCAACCAACTTTACAAATATGCTATGAAATTGATCGCGTAGCGACAAACTGCAACTCGTATAAATAAATAAATTGCATTCTTTGAACTTAGTCAAACAAAAACTTAAGTACATAAGCGATTTTTTTTTTAATTTTTGCAATTGATCAATATTCTAATATATCTGCGCTCAATATTGCAAATTTTATTATTTGTCTTCAAAATTGTAAATCAAAAAAAAAATCTTTTCGCCCAGTAATAATACAGTTTAGTCCACGTCATGAAATTTGAATAAATAATCACGCAAAAGGCGCAATCTTATTGTTTATTAACAAACAATAGTTTGTTGTGATGAAATTGTATGCTTATCTATTAAAAATTCTAGTTAACATACACGTGTTCATAGTATGATAACAAAATGAACGAGTCGCAGAAACGAAAATGACGTTAATCATAAGTATTAATAATATTGATATGAAATGAACAAAAAATTATCTAAAGAATATTCATAACAATAATGATAAAATAAATAAAACAATCGTTGCGGCCGCGGGCACCGATAATTTTACGAATCAAATATTTTGTTGGGTGAAGCCGTTGCGGCCGCGGGCGCTCATAATTTCAAATCACGATTTTCTTTTAAAACGTTTATTTAAGTGAACATAATCACACGGATTTGGACGAAAACGACAAAGTTATAAAAAAAAACTTCGATCGATTTAAATCGTTTCAGCCGCAAGCGAATTTTATTACGAATCAAATATTTTGTTGGGTGAAATCGTTGCGGCCGCAGGCGCTGGCAAGTTTGATGAACGGTCGCTAAGGTTCTGAAACCATGGGACTGTTACAATAAGTAATTGTTTTAACTAACTAAGTATGTGTAATAGAAGAGAGAACCATTTCCATATTTACACACAAAAATACACACATATGATAGTATCGTTGAGTCATAAGCTAAAAAAAAAGTAAATTCGCGAAGGTAATTGGCGGCGAACTCGACTCGCTAATTATTATTCGGGAGGTCGCAACGGGTCGTTGCGTTTTCGTTTAGACGTCAAGGTCAATGACGAATTAAAGTCAAGTCTAAAGTTCTGTAAACAAATAGCTCGTGGGCGAGTATTGTTCATGTTTACCGAAACCCGAGACGTAACTTTATATTGGAATTTACAGCAGCTTTATCACTTTACGTAAACCCCTCGTATACAAAACAAGATTAAAATACGAGGCGGACACAGAAATGCATCGAAGGAATTTTCATCGTTCCAGAGGCTGGATGACCACGAATAATCAATAAATTTTGTTCTTAAAATCGCCAAAATATAATGAGTACAAACAACGTATACTGTAACGTCACCAAAAATAGACATTATTTAGAATTAAACATTTTAATTACATTTCGCTATGAGAATCGTATTCTATTTTAAACAAGTTTAGAAATGTTGCGCCTAAACGCCTGTTGATAAAACCGTTAAAGTTACTACCGATTATGCTGCCACCCTCGACTAAAACCTTTTGAAGTGCTGTACTCTTATCTAATCGCCTTTTTACCTGCTAACTCGACCCTACAGAAACCTGACCCTGCTATAGATATTTAAGAGAGTTATAAAATTAGTTTGTATTTATTACAAACGAAATTTTTCGTTTCGTTTGAGTAAATCTGTTGTGTGATATCACTAATGTTGGAATGCAAATAAATATAAAATTATTAAAATACAGGTCTCTAATTACATCATTTATTGGCTGTTATTATTATAGATTTTACGTATTTTTAACGTTGATTACACCAATTCATATTAGGCGATAATCAAGTGTTTTTGGTATAAATAATAATTTTAATACGAAAAATAATCCATCTTTGTTAAATCAGTGAAGTAACAAATGAAGAATAATCATTTAACAATAGAATCGAATATGAAATACGTTTTCAAATTTAAATGTAATGTCCATTGTTAAAAATTAAAAAAATGTTTTAATGTAAGTAAATGTAAAATTTATGAGGACAACCCGAAGGGTGTCAGTGGTGCGGTGCGGGGCGCACTCGGTGCCGTAGAGGATTTCGAATCTGAGTCTTGTGTAAGAATTAAGCAAAACGTAATTCAAAATATATAAAACGCATTGGCAGTTTATTTGTTGGTACTGTTGGGCGAGTTTCTTAATAAACAATCGAAATATTCAGTTCCTAGATCCTAGAAAATTTTGAATATTTTATTTTGATCACTTTTCACTCTATTTTGTAAATTCTAGAAGTTTCGACAATGTTGCTATTTGCCACTGGCATATATTTTGTATTTTTGATATATTCTAATTTTTTCATTTTTCAAAAATTCTATTTTTTGCATGCTTTTTTCTTGATTAATAATTTCTACAAACCTGAAATGATCAAAATTGTCGAAAATTTGCAATAATTCAGAACTCTAGAATTTTTTTGCAAGTTTGAATTATTTAATTTTAATTTCTTGTCCACCGTTTCTACTTCTTCTTCTTCCCCTATTTCTTCAAAATATTTTCTCCATATTTCCATTATTTCTCCTTGTGTTGTTATTATTTTACATTATTTCTTCCATATTTACCATGTTGTTTTCCTTTCTTGTCTGTATCAATGTAAATAGTAGAATTTTTTGGTTCGTTCTATAATTTTATGTTCGATTTTTTCCATGATTTCTTTCTGCCTTTAATTACTATTTTTACTTCTCTTATTTTTTCTTTGTGTTCTTCATATTCATCAGCTCTTCTCGTAGTTAAATATTTTTCAACTTTGCTATTTTACTTCTTATTTTTGAACGGATTCATCTGTCCATATTTCTTTTTTTTATGTTTGTTATAACACACTTTCTTCAGCTGCTGCTCAATATGTAGATCATGGGATATTTCCATTTTCCTATAGGCTTGTGTTGTCCTTCCCTTTTAATTTATAGTCTAATTCCACTCCTTCTTTTTTCGTTTTCCATTTTGTGCTTTTGCAGTTTAAAGCTTAATTTTTTGATTTGTTTATCTATTTTCCTCCCTTCAATCTTTTCATTTTCATTGCTACCAAGTAATGATCACTTCCGATCTCTGATCCCCTTTTAACTTTTACATCTTTTACTTTTTCTTTTACTTTGCTTTTGCGCACCAAGTAGTCAATAAATGATTTCTCGTTCCTATTCTCGGGTGTTCTGATACATTTGTGTATGTTCTTATGCTGGAATTTTGTATTTGTTATCATTAGATTATCTTCAATGCATACTTCAATTATTCTTTCAGCATTATTGTTGCATTATTTTTCCTTCTGTTCCCATATATTCTATTCTTCTATTTTGATTCCCAACTCGACCATTTAAATCTTCCAATTATTATTTTTACTTTTCGAACATATTTTTCTTTTTTCTTTTTTGTATATTCGTTTCCACCATTTTCTTTTTTGTGTGATGATAAGTACCATGTTTCATAATTTCTTTCACGATCTTTTCTTCTTTTCTCAAACATTTTGTTCTTTTTAACTTCGTTCTCGTCCCCATTTCCAGTTCTCATCTAGCTTTTACTTATTTCCTATTTGGTGGTCGTCTTATTTGCCGATGTCGTTATTATTTTGTCTCATTGTTAATGTTTTATCGATTTCTTGTCGATCAACATACACACAATTAATTAATTTTTTTACAATTTAAGCATTTTTGGAATTATATTTTTCTTTTTTAAGTTTTTTTTTTAATACGTTTATGTACGTACATTAAAAAATAAAAATAAAGCGTTGACATTCTTAATTTTTTGAAAATGATATCTGCAATTTTCTGTATTTCTAACACATGGTGCTTTAATGTCATATGTCGCAAATAATTTTTATACTAGAGCACTTCGTCTCGTGTAAATGTCGTTACAATACTCACGCAAACGTTTGTAACTAATTTGGTGGTATGATGAGCCCAGAAAGGCGAAAGGGTCCGTTAGTACAACGGATATATTCGTGAAATATATTTTTTAGGACATTTCATTTCTTGTAAGTTTTTTAAATATTTGTTAAATATCTAATTCATTTGTAACTCCACAGTGATTTTTCAAACATGGCTTATATTCGCATTAAATCACTTCTATTTATAACAGTTGAATTACGCCCGATATAAATTGATCCTGCTGCTGATTATAGCATTTAAATACTGGATAAAAACATTAAACTATTCTTTCGAGCTTTTATTAGTCAATTGACTATTATTTTTTATTATTTATTTTATAACTTTACATTTATTTTATATGTAAAATTAAAGTAAAGTAAAGTGAGGACCACAGTTGTCTAAACGTATTTTAATGTTTACTTTTACTATTTATCATCAATGTAAATAAAGACGAACGGTCGTCGAAAATAATATTGGTCTGTGTAGGTATACCGTTATCGAACACGTAAAACTATTTCTCTAATAATTATAGCGTTGATGATCGACTATAACTTTTACCTAGATATTTTTATCTAATCTTTAATAATCAATGCTTACAACGTAATTCGTAATAATAGGATTTTTTAAAATGCCAAATTGATAATTGAATTGAATATATTTCCTGTAATTTACGAATTTTTCACAATTGAAACATTTTTGTCCTGATTCAAATTTATTGGACACTCTTACGTGTGGAACCTTTTTGATAAAATCAAATTTACAAGCTCATCAGCAAAAAAAATTAATGTCGATTTTATCATTGGATTTTTGACTAATGGAATAGAAAACAATTATGCAACTATTTCAACTTTTTTCATTTTTTTAGTCGGCCAATGATTTAACGACCAATAACTTACCAACGGTTCTTCGTACGGTTTCGGCTCGGCCTCTGTCAAGAACCAGAAATAATTGAAACCCATGTCGTCGTTGAACCGCTCCTCGAGGGCGTACAATTCCTCGTCGGACAGCAAAATGCCATTCGACAGCAAACATTGCCTCATTTGAGATCGTGACACGTGACCATTATTGTGCCTGCAACAAGTTCATGTAGTTTTTTATCCCAACCATGCGTAGCTTCTCACTTGTCGCAATCCCTAAACACCGGCTTCAGCAAAATTCGTCGCCGCATCACTTTCTGCTTCACCTTTTCTACCGCGTCTTCGCAGAGGTCTCTCATCGGGCAGTTGACGTTTTGCCATAATTTGGCACCTTTCTTCGACATTTCGGCCACCTCTAGCGGAGGTGGATCAACACACAAACACGGAAATTTCTCCAACTCCTATGGCAAAGGGGAAAAGTTTAGAATTGGAATTTGAATTAAAGAAGAGGATGCAAAAAAAATTGTACCCCTCCCCTCATTGCAAGGTTCAAGGCTTTTACGTAAATCATGATTTAAAAAAAATAAACCTTTGTGGTAGACACTTGCTCGATGTCATCCTCGAATGTCTTCCAGCACACTCGTGACGGATCCACGGGATCGCGATACTGTACCATAACCGATTGAATTTCGGGCAACGATAAGTACAACCTCTGAATGCCGCTTATTCCAAGCAGATCCAGTCCCCTGTGAAACTGCGATAGGGAAATCTTTCCACAATTGAGGGGATCAAAGTCCTTGAAAAAAAAAAGTTAGTTACATTAAATGTGAATTGTTCGAGCGGTAATTTAGCCGTCGACGAAGAAAAATGCAATATATTGTGTTAACAGTGAAAATCAAAATTGCTTTAAAAGTAAAATTGCGTTAAAGTATCAACCCAACCAAATCCAACCCAACCCAACAATTATAATTGAACATTTTTTTTTAAACCATTCATTTAGGGAATAAAATAAATATCATTCCATGCGGAAAGTCCAAACACATCATCAAAGTCATCATTTATTTTCTCGTCAATGATATTTTATGATAATTTATCCGACTACCAGGAAATATGCAAAATGGTTTTATCAGTAGCCAAAATACAAATATATTCATTTTCCATCCATAGATAGTTGTTATAATAACAAATAGTCGTTGGTGAGATGTCTCCTAAATTATTAATTATTAACGAAGGGTCGGTTGTGAGGCCAAACTAGTTTTTACAATACTGCACAATATGTTTGTTCTGTATAACATTTACTATTTACTAACAGTTTTTTTTTTTAATTATTTCGAAAATCCATTTCATTGGTATTAAAATTGTTTATAACCAGTTAACAAATATAACTACAAATCCCCCCCCAACAAAAAAACCCTATATCGGTTACAGACCTTAACTTAATTAAATCCTTGAATACATAATATTGCAATTTACTGAACACAAATTATGAAACACATTTACGACTATTACTCTCCACTAAGATGTAAACCCAATTTTTCAGGTAGAACCAGAACCCTCTTTAGTTTATGCTAAGGATTTCCATGAAATTTTATTGTTGCAAATGGCCATTATTGTAGCCCAATTCATTTAAATTTCAGTGGTTACAGTTATTTTAAAAATTAAAATGGTATCAGTTAGTTATTTTTTTTATTAGTACTATTTATTTAATTCTTTTATAAATTAACCAGTTGATGTATTTTTATAATAACAAGTTGTTATAGTCAGTCGATAATTGTGTTGATTCATTAATTTATTTACTAATTTTACATTTTATTCTCATCTCTTTCTGTAAGTTAACGTCTACGTATTACTCACTTGTTGTTTATATGAAAAATATATGGATTCTCTTCATCTTTATGATTGTAGATAAAACGATATACGTCAATTAAATAACTCTTATGCTTTCAGCACTCACTTAGAAATTTATATTCGTTTCATACTCAGTCACACACTCCTCACGTAATACACTATTATAGCATAGCAATCGTAAAGCATTTTTTCGTAAAAAATTGAAGCTTATTTAACAGTTTCTACTTTTATCTTTGAATTAATATTGTTTTAGTGTTATTTTTTTCATTTCACCAATAGTAAAAAAAAAACTAGGACGCTCTGTATATTCTGGTACTGGCAAAAACTTTCTAACTTTCTAAAAATATCGTCTCTATTGTTAAATGATCGTCCATTGATTTCTTTATTATTATTTTTGTTACTTTGCAGTGACTTTTCCCCTTAACTTTACCACGCCAATTCTGATTGATTGAAGTTGAGCGTTTTCGCTTTTTTCGACCTGGTTTTGCAATTACAGTGTATTTTCAGTCATTTTCAAAAAGGCATAATCAGGTTGCCGATTATTTGCATGCTTCATATGATTTTTTTAATTTTTTTCATCAACTGCTTCCTTTAAGGTCCCTTTCATTGTTAGATTTAAATTTGAATGCAGCTCTTTGAATTGGTTGAAATTTTTTATTGTTTATGTTTGAGGAGCAAGTTCGAAAATGTCCTTTTTTCAGCTTAATAAGATTGAGGAAGACACGACAGTAATGTTAAGAATAAAAAGCCAGACAGCCAGGAATATCAAATAATTTTAACGACGAGGAGTCCAAAACCATCTCAGCAAATCAATTTAAAACCGATCTTAGGGATTAAACGGCTTGATGATGATGATGATGATGACGATGCTTTTTCTGTAATAAATTAAACCATAAGTGCGTTGTCGCGCTTTTTTTTTACTTCAGATTATTTATTAATATAGACATTAAATTCCTCTGTAATAAAATAAATCTGTGATGTATGTCATACTAAAACTACTAATATTTTAAGAAAATAAATATGTTGCAAATATAACAATTCACAAACTAAAATCAATAATTCAATCAAATGACAACACGAATAACGTCACGAACTTTTTTGAGCTTCAAGACCCGTCTGAAAACATAATATCGATAAATTACAGAAAATAACAACAAATTGCGAACAATAAGTGACAATCAGTGGGCAAGCTATTAATTACAATAAAAAGGATTAATAAAGATAAATTTCATCCTAGTTCCTAGGCCATGTTGTGCAGTGAGATTCAAACTTTTATTTCTTTTAGGCGATTGGTCACTGGCGATCTATGCGAATGTCTGTGATTAATTTTAAGTAAAATGTAAGTTTTGCTTGCAACGTTTGATATGTCTTGCTAATGATTTCAAATAAGAACAAAACTATCTTTTAAAAATCCAAACCATGTTCTTTTTACAGGCCCAACTTACATAACAAAATTAAACAAGCAAACAAGGTTGCAGGACGAAATGTTTTGCTACCTTTATTTGTTTTACTTGTCTGTTTGCTCAGTTTTAAACTGTCTTTGGCTAGATGATTGGTGAGTGACGACCTATGCCTTGGCAATCTGTGTAATTTTTTACTTGTTGCTCTGTTTTCTTTAGTGTTTCGTCACTTTTATTCCCTTATTTCTTTCGTTTATGTAATATTTGTTATATTTTAATTTCTTGATTGTTTCTCTTTTTTTTGATTTGGTGCAATTTATTTTTTGCAATTAAATAGAATAATTAAAATTCCGTGTGAAACGTCAAAATTGACAGCTAACCTAATTGTAATATACGTGAAATGTCACCTGAGACACTTGTATGCGTCATATTAATGAAATTCTCCATAAGAACCCAGTATAAAAGTCCATAATTTCTTGAAATGCCTCGACTTGACTAGTCAAAATCGTAATCGTGATTAATAAACGCATTCTAACGTCTACTAATAATTAAAAAATAGCCATGACATTCGTGAAAGTTCATTGCCCCTCCCCACCACAACCGCTATTACTAATTCCACATAAGAGATTAATTAATCGTCTCAACGGCGACAATCAAACAAAATTTCACGTATCGTCAATGCGTCGCGAGGCGTTTCTTCGAAACGACGTTAAATCGATTCGTCCGTCCACGCACAAAAGGCGCTTACAAAATTCACGTGGGCATAAGAAAGGAACGGGAAGCGACGTTACGTGACCTGCGTGACGAACAAACACTATCTGTAACGCAGATCGCAAAGTTATTTTCTAGCTTAATTTCACGAAATCTCGATATTTTACGACTCACTCTGAAATACTCAGACACCCTTAATCGATTTTCCAGCACGTGTCGCTGTATCCTCCTTATGACGGTGATCAAGTCTTGAATTTCAGGGGGCGCGTTCAGCGCCGGGTGAAATATGCTTTGCTTTCCGAATATGCTCGACGCCATTATTTTGCCGATCTCCGGCCGCGGTAACTTCGGCAACTCGGCGTCTATGATCCTTCCGGGAAATTGGTTTAAAATATCCTAGAGAATTAACATTTAGGGGTCGCGGCGATGCGGGTCAAGGGACTCACCCCTCCCAAATCGAGCATTCCGTGCTGCTCCATAAACTGGACGGCCGAATCGACGGCCGACACGAACGAAATGTAGTTTAAGGTGTACGAATCTTTCAGGTACTTCTTGACGAGGAGGTTAAAATCGTCGGCGGACACCATTATGCCCAAATAGGCGAGCACCCTCGCGAAATGGGCGATCGTAACCGTTCCGTTATTTTTAGCGATCTATTCAAAAGGATAATCAAGTTAAATTAAAGTAAAAGCTGAGATTATACTAGTTCGTAATCTTGGAAGTAAGGCCTCAGGACTAATTTTCTCAGGTTGACAAGTGCGGCTATTTTAGTGATGAGCAAACTCAAACGACGCTCTTCGCTCGTACTCAACCGGTTGACGTGCAGGGGGTCTTCCCATTCTAATCCCGTGACCAATGGACCGTTTTTTGCGAAATCGGGAACTATGAGATATCATTAGACTTACGAACATGAAATATTTCAAAAAACTAACCGCTGTCGTGAATGACTTCGCATAATTGAGTGTAAAACACTCGCCCATCTTGCACACTGAAATAATCCGCCAACTCGCTGATTTCTTCATCGGAAAGCCCGATAATTCCTCGTAACGGGCCAGATAACACTGACACAAACTGAGACTCTAAAAACATACAATTATTAATAACAAGAAACTTAAACAAACCAGGCCGTTTATCGTTGTCAATTACAATATATTGTGTATTAACACTTTAACGACCATGTGTACCATATTGGTGCGCACTCCGTTTTTTGTAGGGACCCCGTGATCCTATTAGCCTATTAGGGAAGTTAATGTTTCAAGTCGTGTGGCTATAGCAGGGACACAGCTACATTGTGTATTTAAATGCGCCATTTTCTAGGTCTGGTCCCTGGGAAATACAAAATAGCCTTGGGTTGGAAAAATTATATTTTTATAAATAAAAAGAGCCATTATTGGCAATTTTGTCTAAGAACTGTATATTATTTAGTTTAATATTTAATTTTTAACTTCAAATGTGCAAATGTATCAACATAATAAACTTAAAACACCGTATCCAAAATGATACAGTAGGTACGGAAATTAAAATTTTAGATTAGAATACAATGTGTCATTTCTTGTAGAGTTACCACTAAACTGTGTTCTTCTGTTTGATTTAACGTGATTTATGTGATTTGGGAATAGGACTATCTGATGCAGAACTTCGGCGAATTTTGAAAGACAGTGACTTTTATTGCAGTGAGATCGAAAGCAACTTTGACGATTCAGATGGAGATCCCACATTTGAATCATGAAAGTGAGCACAGTACAAGTAACAATATGGTTATTTTGCCAAGTAAAAGAAGAAAATTAGAATCTACACCTGGGCCTAGTAGTACTCGTAGACGTGATTCACCGAACCATAGCTCACGTAATGTTTCGGCTCCAAGAAATAATTATGTAACATGGAGTGAAGTTTCTATATCTGATAAACACAATGAATTTGTATTTTGGACCAGGATTTCGACAAGAAGAAATCGATCGGTTCAAAGCCCACAACCCTATTGATTTCTTCCTCTTATTTTTTGACGAAGAAGTTCAAAACTTACTAGTTACAGAAACAAATAGATACGCTGAACAACTGATACTAAAGGGTATATGTGAAGAGTCAATCACTGATGATTCTATTTTGTCTAAGTGGTATGCTACAGATGCAAATGAGCTTTTGTGTTTTTTGGTCTTACTATTTGAATGGGACTTGGGACCAACCCAACCCAAACCAACTCAACATTTTATAGCTCAACTGAACTGAGATTGGAATGGGGCAACGCTATTCACATATAATCCAACCCAACCCAACCTAATCCAACCCAACCCAAACCAATACAAATTTCATACTAACTAAACTGAGATTCGAATGAAAGCGAGGGGACCGAATTCGTCGTTACAAATGAATCTAAAATTTGCTCGAAATTGGTCAACAACGCTGTTGGGTACGAAACTAAAGAATCAATGAAAAAGTCTTTAAAACTCTTGCACGATATCAAGGGTAACAAAGAAAGTTACTAAAATCAAAACACAAAGAGAAAACAATGTGTACAGAATTCTGTAGGGGGAATGCTGACAGGAGAAGCAAAAAAATGAACAGATAGGGGAAGACTTATTGCAAACAAATCACAAAGATGCAGATGAAGAAGCAGACGAATTAAAATACTAGAGAAAGAAGTATCCTTCTCTAGTATTGGAAAAAATAACGACAGAAATGTTGAAGGATATGGGAGAAGGAGAAGTACAAATATTGTTGGAAATTTATAACAAAGCACGGAGAGATGAGAAAACATCAACAGATTGGGAGGTTGCACTTATACTGCAGATATTTAAAATGGACCGCAAACTATGCGATTTTCATTGCCGAAAAAAGTAAATGAGAAAAATTTGGAGAAGAGGCGGAGCTTGGAAGTAGGAAGGTCTAAAGTATGTGTTGTGTTCTTGTGTGTAACAATACACCGATTTCGATCGGAGAAATTGATCGATCAAATTTTCCTGTAACAACATAGCACTGTAAACAAATGTGGAATTTCGACTTTATCCTAGAAATGCACAAATATTTGTTTGCGTCAGTTAGCATACACATTAACTTGATCTTAAATTATGGAGAAAACATTTGATTTTTAAGGACATATTTAAATTGAAAAATAGTTACTGAGGAGCATAGAGGATAAAACTAATCAACAATTAAATAATCCTTTCCATTAAATAACGAAATACATGGAGAGAATTAATAGTATAGGACTTTACAGGTTCTGCTGAATGATAGGGGAAGGATGAAATGCAGTGAGAGGGACTCCGCCGGCATAAAAAAAACACTAATACTCAAGTTATCGTTCGTCTATAATTATTCAAACATACCATTCTTGCATTCAATATGATCAGTACTTTGGGGTTTTACGATCGTGGCTATTTTGTTGTATTTGTCTCTCTATTCTTAGTTTCATTTTCTCTTCGTTTTCACTGTGATTTTCATTTGTTATCATCGTCTTATTTTTTAACTTTTGCTTCCAGTTGTTGTTACTTGGCTTGCACGTGAATAGAGTCGAGTTCGGGGTTTTTGGGTGGTGTGGGGTCGGTGTTCCTTCGCAATTATTTGTTCTTTTTTATATTTCTACACTTAATATCCTTTATTTTTTTATTCGTTTCCATTTATTGAATTTTATTTTTTGTTATCGTCACTTTATCAGCAGAAGAATTGAGTTTGATTGCGATTCATATTTTGTACTTTCCTTGTTGGTTTTCTGTTTTTTATTTCGTTTCCGTGCTCTTGTTATTATTTTCTTATTTCTTTTATTGCATTTTTAATTGGGAATTTTGTTGAATTGAATATTGTTACTAGTCACACTAGTCACACTACTTTTTCTTGGATTGGTAAGTGTTTCACACTCGTAATTATTTTATTTATTATTTATTTATTTGGGTTACAATACAATTCAATTTAATTTTTGAAAAATCCCAAAGCTAGGTGCCCAACCCAACTTTACAGAATTAATACAGAAATAAACAAAAGGAAAGAAAAGTTTGAAAATTTATGAATCTCAATTTCATTTTTGAAAAATCCTCAAACAGTTAATATGAAATAGAAAAATATTGCTGTTTATATTAAAAAATATGTTCTGAAAATGTGTGTTGAAAAGTTGTTTTTTTCGAAATCCATACTTCGTTCGAAACAGAATGTTTAGTTTTTTATACGTTTAGAATGTGGTTTTACATAATGCTGTATACCTTTCAAATATAAATACAATATTAATAATCGTTTTTGGTAGTGACGCAATATGGTACACTTGTCTGTGGTAAAGATGACATATATTTTTTATATCAGACCGTGTGTACCAATTTGGTGCACGATTTTTGTTGTCAAAAACTGCTTTCTAACAACATATTATCATAAGAAGGAAATTTTTAAAATATTACCCTGGTCGTTAACGTGTTAAAAATCGTACTAAATAGAGATACATTAATTATCGTTCATTACCCACCAGATATAAGACAATTCTTTAGAGGATCCAAAGGTAAATAATAATCCCACAAGTTGATTCCGACCCTAAATATAGCGGCTCTAATTTTGTTGCATATTCTCCAAATGTTCAACAATTTTATTTCCTAAAAAAACAGCGGTTAGTCGTACTTGCAAATCTCGCCTGTGATCCCAGCTCACCCGGCAATGCATCTTGAATAAATTTTAAACAAACACCCGCGAAATAATGACGACAAATTTCCAATTATAATATTTGACATTGAGGCGAAAATCCAATGCCGCGTTTGATTTTCCCGCGAACGTGGTCGATTATGCGCGTGCGTCACCTGCTGGAATGCTTTCACGCCATTGGCGCAAATCGCCCTACGCCTAAATTACCCATAATACAACGCGACGTAGTCACCGGTTCCTTTTCCGGCGTCCTCTTCTCTTTGTGCGGTCGCAGGGAGTAGACGTATTTGTAGCTCGTAATTTGTGTGAGTCGATAAAATTTGTCGAAAACATGGCAAATCAAGATTGTTCGATGGAGAACGGCGAGGACTTCTCACAAGACGTCAAGACCGATCAGAATTTCCTACAGAATGATGTTAATGGACAAAACGGCGGCGGTGACGCTCCTGCCGATAGTGGTAGCGCCGATGCACCCGGTCGTGATGACGACAGGTATGTATTATAAATTCTACTTGTGTGAAAGAGAAATTTGTTTAAATTCTAAGATTTTAAGTAGTTTTTGGCCATTTGTATTATTCTATGCCGGTATTTTCATGTAATTTTAATCCAGGTCCATCACGGTTATAAAGGCACTTTATGACATCATTCGGTAAATTGTCTTGTTCTTACAAGTAATAATGTTGACGGTTTGTATTATTTATGCATAATATTGGTCTGTAAGAATTTATAAAAATGTCAAGTCATTAGTGTGGTTGTTCGATTGAAGAAAATGGC
The DNA here is from genome assembly GCA_959613385.1 of Geotrupes spiniger. Classification (NCBI taxonomy): domain Eukaryota; kingdom Metazoa; phylum Arthropoda; class Insecta; order Coleoptera; family Geotrupidae; genus Geotrupes; species Geotrupes spiniger. The sequence continues at coordinate 15,707,458 of OY390737.1, forward strand.
GTCCCTGCGAATAGGCTTGGGTTGGCGCGCGTATTTGGATTAAGTAAATGTATTTTTTTTATATACCATAGCAGATATAAAATTTTATATTTCGGTAGTTTCTAATTTCAGCATTAGTCCATTTGAAACTAATTTTTTCCAGAAATCTTGCATTTTCAGTGATTTTGTTGTGTTAATTTCACAAGTACGTAATAACTTTCAACGTTAAATTGCACATACTTGGGCGGTGTAGGCTAGCAGGGTTAACAAGCGATTTACATGCATTAACCATGCTTCCTTTCCTTCAGGTGGTCAGCCATTGTCGTAAGGGAGGATGAGGCAACGGGAATGGATCTTCCAGCACCCATGGTATTTATCCTTGGGCAATTCTTCTGCCACCTTTAGTAACCTATTGTTACGTTAATAAAAATATTTGAAATGATAGTCACCTCTTAAAGACTTTCCAAAATGTTTTTTTGCAATTTAAATTTCATAATTTTAAATTTGCAGATAACTTTAAACTTACAGATTTATTGAGATTGCAGATCCATTTGATTGAACAAGGATCAGTTCAGTTTGTTTGCTGCTCTATTTTAATAATTGTTTTTGTATTAAATAGTAAATGTAAAAGCATTATTCATAGTATGGTCACAGTAATGCTTAGGATTCGATTGTACTTCAACGTATCTAATTCTCGCATTGTTTTGTCCACAGAAAATTATTTGTTGGCGGTTTGAGTTGGGAAACTACTGACAGTAAGTTCTTAAGCGTTTCTAATTGAAATCCAAAATTTAACAATTTATTTTTCTCGCAGAGGAACTCAGGGACCACTTCGGTAACTACGGAGAAATCGAGAGCATCAACGTTAAAACTGATCCGAACACGGGCCGATCGAGAGGGTTCGCCTTCATCGTGTTCAACTGCGCGGAAGCCATCGACAAAGTCGTCGCGGCCGGCGAACACATTATCAACAATAAGAAAGTAGATCCTAAGAAAGCGAAAGCAAGGCACGGCAAAATATTCGTGGGCGGTCTCTCAAATGACTTAACGGACGATGACATCAAAGGCTATTTCAATCAGTTCGGAACCGTAAGGAATTTATTATTTCGCTTTAATTCTCGTTTGCTTATCAAGTTATTGTCGTAGATAATCGAAGTTGAGATGCCATTTGACAAGACTAAGAACCAAAGAAAAGGTTTCTGTTTCATTACCTTTGAATCTGAACAAGTAGTCAACGAACTACTCAAGACACCTAAACAGACAATAAAGGACAAAGAAGTAAGTCTATTTTATTATAATGCCAATCTTCTTTCCTTTTTAAATGTCTCTGCATTATTTTCTTCATATATATTTATACATAGTGCGTTACTAATTTATAAAATACACACGAAAAAATTAATTAGTAAATGTGCATTATCATACAAAATTGTTTTGAACTACCTAAAAAAGCAATTTTACGTCATTGTAATGAAATTTGTATTTATTTTCTTTTCGTTTAGGTTGATGTAAAAAAAGCCACACCGAAACCAGATGCGATGGGAACGATGCGAGGTGGTCGTATGGGACGTGGAACCGGTGGACGAGGTCGTGGCAGGGGAGGCTACGGCAGCAACCAAAACTGGGGAGGAAACCAGGGTTACGGAGCGTATGGCGGCTACGGACAAGGATATGGGGGCGGTTACGATGGTGGATATGGTGCCGGATACGACTACTACGGCGGAGGATATGGTGGTTATGGTGGATATGACTATTCTAACTATGGCAATTATGGTAAATACTCTAACAGGCATTAAGAGTTACTGTGTAGCGTTGGCGTTCAGTAGTTTAAGTGATGGTTAAAGTTAAAAGACATTTAGTGAGTGGCTGCCGTCTGCCGTTACTGCATGCCAACGTAGATTTAGTACATGTAATATATTGCCATCTGCAGAGTATTTGCACATACAAATGAAATATTTAGACAACTTGTTTGTTCCTATATTTTTTTTGCATGTTTGACCTTTATATGGAAATACATTGTGAAATATCTAAGGCTTGAATAAAGCGTTTGTTAAACTAATTTCATAATGTTTTCCAGTCATTTACCTTTCATCCTTAGCATGTAATGCAGTTAAGCACAAAATTGCTCTAAATCACAAATTTTGTAAAGTTAAGAACTTATTTGATGAAATTTCTTAACGGTATATTTTGTTTGTTGTGCGCGAACAGATTATGGCTACGGTAACTATGATGGTGGCTATGGCGGTGGACGAAGTGGCTCACGCGGCAAAGGTATTGCATTTTGCAATGTGCATCACTAGTGATTCAACAAACAATCCTTTACTAATCCATCACCGCCTTAATAGTCACTTGAAAACTATCAATAACAACCACATAGATTTCTTGCTATCTTCTGATGGATAAAGGATTGACAATTTCCCTTTTGCAATAAACTTTCAATCTACCAAAATTCATAGAACCTAGACGTGATGCCGAAAATGTATTTCACTATAAAGGTTTAAATTTATATTTTGTGTATATTTTTTCACTGAAAAGTTATATACATATTTTTGTGTCTCCATTTCTAGGATCCGGCAGTGGTGGTGGTGGTGGTTATACAGGTGGTAAACAAAGAGGCGGAGGAGGTGGTGGCCGCAATCAAAGGCATCAACCCTACTAATTTTTATAGTTGTGATCTTTTTGTAGGTATGTATCATGAGTCATACTAGGAACATTTTCCTATATTAAATTACATTTCTAATTATAAAGATTCATTGTTTGTATGTATATACAATTAATTCACATTATTTGGCTATAAAGCAACATACATTTAACTTGAACGATTCTACTGAAATAAAACAATTCTTTCATGAAAATATTTATTAGGACCATTACAAAAAGAAAGTGTCTTGAAGTCTTTTCAACTAATAAATATTTTTAATTTCTCAATTTCAAAAAATATTTATTACTTGATGAAGATTTCAAAACACTTTCTTTTTGTAATGGTCCTAATAAATATTGTCATAACAAGAAATTGTTATGTTTCCGTGAATCATTCCTTGAAAGAAATGTTACTACACACGCCTGTTGTATTAAAATATACATACATACATTTTACAATATTGACGTACATGCCACATTTTCCATGATGAAACAAAATTTTCCAGTTCTGCTTCTGAACAAATTAATGAAGTTACTACCATCCTGATTTTAATTGGATATTTTTAAAACTATTTCTGTCTTCTACGAATTGACTAATTATAATTGTCTTCTTTGCAGGTGTATCATCTCATTTTCACTCAAAGTAAACAAAAAATAAGATTATTTAAGATAATCATTCCATTACGAGACAGAATAATCATTACTATGTAATAATGTCCATTCAAAATTCAAATGTACATGTTTTGTTCGTCACCAATAAGTTAAGAATTTTTCTTTTTTTATTATTTTTTGATATTTTTAGTAATGTAACGGAACGGTTTGTACGATCATGAACAGTTATTATTTACCTTCTGTATTAGTTTTAAAATCATAGATATAAGTTTATGTATTGTATGAGTGCAGAGGGCATTGTACTTCCGTGTTTAATAAAATATTTGTGTATATAGTTAGTCTTCTTTAATTTAATAAACGTGATGATAGATTGAAATTTTGTTTTTTAACCACCACACCAAACCACAAAAAATATTCAATTTTACAGAATTCAAAGTGATTTAGAGCATTTTTCTTCATCTTGATTATTTGCTGTTTAGAAATCTTAAATTTTGAAGTCGATTTAAAATAAAAACATTTTTAACTGGCAAATAACACTGCAACATTTAACACGTACAAAACAAATATTGATCCAAGCGATCATAAAAATATACAATTATTACAAAGTATTTTGTGCAATTGGAGTGAGAAATAATGAAACGTTAAATTGTGGTAAATAACAAATTACTTAAAGTAAGTATAATTACATATTTAATTAACATAATCGATGCTTAAGCAAAACAGTTGACAAGATGACTTCAACATGAATTACGCTCACTGTATCTGACTATAGTTGTTTTTTCTACATTTGATCCTAGAAATTAAATAAATTAATCCTAGAAAACAATTTTTTTTAAACCGATGTAAATGAATGACTTGTCTTAAAAGAATTTCTTAACACTTGCTTTGTATTGTCAATACAAAACTTGTAATAATGTTCATTAAAATCATGGTCTAATTCAGAGTATAGCGGGCTCCTCACACACCTGCCGCAGGGGCAATCAACGGTATAAAAGTGGGGATGATTCTGAATTGTGATGTATATAGGTAAGCAGGGGCAATTTAATTTTGTGGATTGGCTCTGCAGCAGGATAGCAGGGGCGTCCTTGGTCCTTAGATTGTCCCTGCCACCTGCACGTTGCCATGTTTGTAGCGCGATTGGGGCAATTTTTCGATAATTCTGGGGCAATTCTCAACGAGTGTGTTCAGCTCAACTTATAACTGAACACTGAATAGCAGGCATGTGTGTAGACGCAAGAACCGTATTGCCGTGTGCCTTAGATCGCCCCTGCAGCGGGTGTATGAGTAGCCCGCTTAACCGTGTAAGACAGGCCATAAAGACAGCAATGTACCGGTACAGTGTAACTATTCCTATCTATCAATTTGGAATGATAGATTCAAATGAGTTCAATATTTATTTTGTTACACATTATTTACAAGGATCATTAAAATTTTCGAATTCGGTATTTTAACGGAAATACGTTTTAACTTCTCCCTATTCCGACTTTTCGGATATCTCAACCAGAAGTGCTGGTTTGCTCTGATCAACTACATATTATCGAAAAAAAATGTTCTTATAAAAGTTAAGGTGCCCAGAGACCAGGGGTTCCCAAAGTTTTTCTTAGGCGGGCCAATATAATACCGAATTTTTTGGCGGGCCAAAAAAACGGAATAAAATCAAAACAATTTTTTTTGTTTTAAATATATTTAACTATTTCTATTAAACACTACTCGCTGCATTGTCGTCTAAAATAGAAATAGAACTGTGGGAAAGGTTCATTTCGTTAATATGGCAATTGTACTTGTAGTGAGTCGTAGATAATGGGGTCCAATACAATTGTCTTAACATATTGTTATTTGAATAACTACTTAAGAAGAAATCATTCACAAATATTCATGAGTAGCAACTCTGTAGATTTAGAAGATTTTGAGTCAGGATATATTGCCAATGGAACCTGGAGAACAATTGGACAATCAGCAATATGCACCATTTCAATCGACCCATTACAGAAATTCACCCACAAATGCAAGAGCTGTCAGAGATAGTTATTGCGATTTCTTTAATAACAACAGACAGGTTTCATGGCAACATAAATTTTCATTAAATGCAAACACGAATAAATATGCAAATTTAAATGTGAATAAATAAAATGCAGTTACACCGATTGTAGAAGCATTATTTGTTTCATTATTATCCACATCGTTCATACAAATCTCAGCTTTTTTCTTTGGTGTCATCCTCTGAATAGTATTTTGTGACGTACTTGGTTCTTCCTGACCTATTAGAAACTTAATTTCGTCAAAATACCATAACGTTGGTTATTGATATTGAATATCTAGAGGACCCCTTTAAAGATATTGAAATTTTAGACATTGTTTCTTCAAAAGTTTTTTTAAAAAATGCAATTGTAATAAGTGTGCCGGAAATGTATACAACTATGTGAAAATTGAGTGTGAAGCAATGCAGATTTTTATAATGAAACTAGTGATTTTCCACGTGATCATAATTTGGAATAACTCGATTTTTTTTTTCAAATATTCCCAATTGATCATCGTCGCTTAGTAAGTCAATAACGCGCTCGTAATAATATTTGGGATGTTTTAATCTTTAAAATTGTCTTGTAACTAATTAAATAATGCCTTAAACGCCCAATATATACTTAATTTTTTCCAAAATACATAATGTTTATATAAAGAGTATTAACCGTTGCATGACCCATGATGACTAACTGATATATTTCTGTACTGAATAATTGTTTAGGAAGTTTAGTGATTCATACAGCTTATAAAAAATGTTTATGGGCTGTATCGTTTTGCAGAACATTTTTATGTATTTAATATTGTGACCGTTGATAAATAATAATAAATGATATAATAAGTTTCGTCAATATGTCTTTTCTTCTAGAAGTTTTTACCATTTTTATTTTGAAACTGCAAGTGAAAAAATATTACTATGAATACATGAATAGAGGTAAGTATGATTGTTGCAGAGTTTAGTGCTGTTATTTCTTGATGTCCCATTGCTGCTAAAGCCCCTGTTACATATAGCGAGGATCGTTCGTTTGTGTTCAGAAAATATAAAGCTATAGTTTGTAAAACATGTGATATAAATGCTTTCAAATAACTTTCTAATCTAATCAAGCCTGAAACCTAATATTCACTTATGCAAGGCGGAAATCTTGACTCAACAGATATTAACTTTGATGATAAAAATTACATTTTGACTTGCTATCCAGACATATGGCCAGTTTGAACATTGTAGGACTGAGTACAAGGCTTAGGCTATTATGCGTTAGGTATGTAGATATTTACATAGGTGGGTAATTCGTAAATTCTTTGTTAATAAAACTTCTGCACTCACTGTATATTTTTGTTTATTATATACATATATACAAACATACATAAAATATATAATAGTGCTATGACATATGTTTTGCTACACTGTAGCATCTTTGGATAGCGTTTATTAAACTAACATTAACTTTACAAATCCTAAATATATAGTCAATTTTCTCAGTTGGAGGGGTTAAGGTTGTGGGAGTACAAACTTTGTATTAATTTTCTATGATCTTAATTATATAATCAAAACATGTTTAATAATGGGGAATTATTCAATTCTGTTTGATTGTTTAATAATGGTGTTGATCTGATTTTTTGAATCTATTTATTTCAAGTGACTCTAATAGAGTTAGTTTTTCCCCTTGTCGCATACGTAAAGTATCTCCAGTATATCTTCGAATTAGTGGTGACAAGTAATGGTGATAAAGCTGATCCAATAGGGAGTCCATCAGTTTGTTTATAGAAAACATTATTAAATTCAAAATAATTCTGGCCAATACACAGATTTAAAACGTCTAGATTTTCCCCAGTGATTACTGGATTCACTTGGCTTATTAAGAGGGTCTTAACTAACAGGATTATTTCTTGTGTCGGTATGCTTGGGAACCAATGAGGCAAATTTCATGGTCGGTTCTAAAGATGTACTTTTAATTTTGTTAACTAGCTCTAAGGATTTTTTACGCTGCATTGTGAATTAAATTTTGTGTGTTCTTTTATTAGAGATACAATTTCCATGCCATCTTTTTGCATGGGGCTTTAATATATGAGCAGACCGGTATGATGGGTTGATCTGTTTTATGATTTTTTATTAAACCATATAATTTAGGTGCTTGCGGATTCATAGTTGTTAGGGATTGCATCTCAAAGTTATTACTAAAGAGTCCATCTGAGCCTTTTAAGACTGTTTTTACATTATCTTGGCATTTGAGTGTTGGAGCTGTTTTTAGTTCTTTAAAACTTTGTGGATTTAGAAATTTGTTTATTTTATTTATGTATGTGGATTTAGATACACAATACACAAAGTATCCGCTGAATTTATCCAACAATTTGTAAATATTTAATCTTGCAAAGTTCGTTGTGACGTCACGGTAACAGAACATGTCATCATTGGAATGGCGGGAATTTTCAAATCGTATAACTTTATTAACCGTGATCTTGAGATACTAATTACGATTTAAACAACTCTGCGAGATCCAGAATGAAACGTATTTTATAACAAACCGATAATTAGAATCAAAAAGTTCGTTTGTTCGCGCACGCGCTTTAACATTTTTATACTCTCGCACCCAAATATAGGCTTTGGTATCGAGGCTATTTGCACAACGAAATACGACGCCAGCGCCGATCTTTTACACCGCCCAATAGGTGAATTACCAACGACAATTTATGAAGTTTACACCCGTGGTTTTGCGGCGTTTCTAGAATTTCATTTTCTCTCAGCCTCGTTCTGCATTAGTTGAATATTTACGTCACGGCTTTAATGTTTTTTCACACGTTCTGAAACACGGATGCAAAGGTAAGTGACGATCGTTGAAATTTTGACATGTTGGTTATCAAAACCGGGTTTTTACAAATTCCGTCCGACTGCGAACCTGCGACCCAGGATGGTTGCTCACGCACTAATATCGAAAACGCTTCACGCAAATTCACGTTCGCAGTAATTTAATCGACGGATGCACCTCGTGTACGGTTTTTTTTTATCTTGTGGTGTTTGCAAAGCGCATTTATAAACGACTCCATGTGGTAGAAATGGAAACCTCTTTGTTTGTACGGTGAAACCGTGCGATTTTTAATAGATTCCGCGAACGTGCCGCGGAGTAAAAAGCGTTTTACGCGATTTTTTTTGTCGACGGTGGCCGCTAATGGGGCTCTTGATGCGTTTTTCAGATTTGTGTCCAGGCATTAAATAATCGCAATTTGCAGGACTTTCTGTTGATTTTGGCAAGCTTTCGTGGTAGTTTAAATTTTTGGTACTTACATCAGGAATGGTCATGGAGGCTCCCCCATCTCCCAATAGTGTTGGACGGGAGTTTGTTCGACAATATTACACCTTGTTAAATAAAGCACCGGAACATCTTCACAGGTTTGTTATTACTCGTATTAATTTGTGCATTATTTACTGGCGCAGGCGGTTGATTTACTTGGAGATTTAAATTAGAGTTAGTAGTTATCAATGGTTTGTCGATTTAGTCGATGTTTCAACTTCAAATGGCTTTTTTATGTTTTATTAAAATATGTTTAACGCTAGTTTAGTTGCTGTGTACTGTCAAAGACTCATTGAACTCAATTTTATTATTTATTTCTATTGAATGTTTTGCCAATGATGATTGTGCAAGATATTTTCAAGGTTCGATTTTTATTATGACTAATAATCTTGTATTATATTTTACGAATATTGATCTTTTTTTTTAATTATTTTGATAAACCAAGCAAAGTCGAGATTCTCTCAATACAAGAGCAATGAAAAATAAGCAATAAAAATTTGAATATAAATTACGTTTACAATTTAATTCGTTCACATTTTACCCTGCAACCTATAATATTCGATTGATTTTATATTAATAAAATGTTTAGGTGATTTAAGTCATTTAACTTTACAAATCTTTTCAAAATGGTTGTGCTGTTTTGTAACAATGCCCTTGTTGCCAGATTTTACAACAACCAGTCCTCATTCGTGCACGGTGGCCTAGATCCACTGAATCGTGAGACCAGCCCCATGATTGGACAGAAGCAGATTCACCAGAAGATACAGCAGCTTAACTTCCGCGACTGCCACGCAAAAATCGAGCAGGTCGACGCTCAGGCCACTCTGGGCAACGGGGTCGTCGTGCAAGTCACCGGCGAGCTTTCGAATGCCGGTCAGCCGATGAGGCGCTTCACGCAGACCTTCGTTCTTGCTGCGCAAAGTCCGAAGAAGTATTACGTCCACAATGACATCTTCCGTTATCAGGTCCGTCAATGAGTCAAAATTATTTCGATTAATTGCTTATGCTAATCTATTAGACTTTCAAAATGGGTCGGAAAAGGCACACACATTTTATAGCATAATTTTTATAGGATGTAATCATTTCTGATGAAGAATGCGAACCGGAAGTTCGTTCAGACGTGGAGGACGATATGAACCAGGAACGACCAACGCTTGGAGATTTGCCGCCGATTACACAACAACCAATGACGTACTACACCCCGAATGCTGCCCCAATACCGGCGAATATGGCACCTGTCCCTCATCATCTTGCACAACCTCCACCTCACGTACTTCCCCAACAACCTCTGCCAACACCTGTTCCAACAGTTAATGGAGCTATTCATCCAGATGATTTAAATGTAATGCCACGTAAGTATTTATAGCGATCGAAACAAAGCACCCATATCATTACTCCAAGCATCCACTTTAAATGTAATTATTTATTATATACGAGTATAATTAAACATGGGTACATGATTACATTAATCAACTAACCAACTTAACTAAAAGTAAATATGGAAATGTAATTGATGCAAAAATTAAGGTTGTTAGATATTCAATGTCGATGTTTATGATCAAGAGCTTTAAATACTTGGAGGTAAGGGGGACAGCAAATGGAAAATGGGAAAAAGAAATAAAAGAAAGAACAGGAACAGCACGCAGACTTTAAGGGAGCAAAGAACGAAACAAATTAAAAAAAAAATTATTTTTGAAGAATGTATTACGTAATTCTTACGTTTGGGTGGACTACAACGGAAGGACAAAGAAATAAAATACAAAGTGTTAATATGAGATTCCTTAGGAATATAGAGGGAAAAGCAAGGATGGATATTATAAGAAACACACACGATGCAATGGCAATACGATAAAAATAATGCAATTCGAAATATCTCTAGAAGCATCGAGAAACAAGCTATGAAGCACCGATGCTTTGTATTTGTGAAACATTGTAGGACTGTTGTATGTAATTATTTACTTAAACTATTGTCCTTTCTGTTTATTTTTATGTGTAAAAAAGTTAATTTTGCATTTCCAATTCGTGGGTAAATTTTATTTTTAATTTAACATTTGTTTATTATGGCTAAAATATCATCAACATATCGGAACCACGTTTTTGGAAAGTCTGGAGCTGAATTTTTTAACGAATTTACCAAATTATTTAAAAATAAATTGCAAGGAACGGCGACAACGGGTTTCCCATGGCTGTTCCAACAGGCAAAGGCCACATCGGCTCAAATAGCTTGTGATGCTATTCCTTTATCAGTGATAGTTGATATTGTAAATATATAGATAAATAAAACTATTTGTAAAGTTATGAAACGTATTTATTACAAAAAAGATCAAATATCAAAATAAAGCAATAATTGCACATAATCAGTACAACATGTGCAGAACTATAAACTCTTTGAGACACGATATGACAATAACGCACACACACACAGATAAGATGTAAAGATCAAATATCAAAATAAAGCAATAACTACATAACCAGTACATAACATGTACAGAAGTATAACATCTTTGATATAATATGACAATAATATACACACATAAGATGTTTGTCTTGACTTGACTTCATGTAAATCGCTTCTAAAGGATTTATGTAATTGTTGCTGTTTTTGCAGTGTTACGTCGTCTGGATCAAAATTATGCCCTGCATTGCATAAAAGGTTGGGTAATACGAATGTTGAAATATCTCCATTTGTTAATCAATTTAGTAAATTTAATTTCAAAGATAGATTAACTGTGTCCAATTATCTAGAAATCATTACAAAATTACAAAAACCGAATAATAGGCTAATATCATTTGATGTAACGTCATTATTCCCTGGTATTGTTTCTAGAATACAATACAGTTTTTACATTTTTACATTTAATGGTCAATTCTAGAAACAAACATCCGAAATAGCTACAGGAAAGCCTGTGGAGATATTTCAACATTCAACTTAGAAATGTTGTTGAGTTGATATTCGAGACAACTACATGGTTTGTGAATGTTTCGCAGCTCCTAGGATTTTTGTTTTAGAGTTTAAAATTTAGGTGCTTGTCTATGAAGTTGCTGATGATTTCAAGTTTTTATGGCATTTTTAATATACACCTGAATATGATTTGTTGGTTTGTATGAAGATGAATTCAACATGTCATTTGATAAGGAAATATATTCAGATTTTTCTAGAATGACTACCGCATTATCCTTATCAACTTTTGTATAGATACAATCTTTTTTTAATTTTTCAGTTTTCTCGCTGTAATATTTTCGTCACTTCATATATATATCTGGTTTCTTATTCAGTGTCGAGAGATGAACATTTATATCTCCACCTGGATGTTTTTTGTGGTGTGTGATATCAAATTTACAATTCATAATACACAATAATTTTAGATTGATTTTACATACAAAAATTGGTTGCAAAGTAATTTTTACTGTGAAGGTGTAGAAATTATAGGACAAAATGTTCAAAAAGTAGTTAATTTAAGTAAAGTTTTATCTTAAGAAGATATGTACTAAAAAAAGTTATATGTAACTACTTTTGACATATAATGTCTTTTATATATCTATATGATATTACATTTTAATTGTAGCTGCTCAAATTCCACAACACGTGAACACGACATCGGCCCCGGTGATGGGTCCACCCATTAGCGGTTTACAGCCTACCATGCCACAGTCGCCGATGCCGGTGCCGATCCCGGTCGAGGAAAGATCCCCACAGCCGCAACCAATCGACGAAGGTGCAGGCGACGGACCGATGGACAGCGATTACACTGAAGAGCCGATACCGGAATTTGACAGTCAAGAAATCATACAAGAACCAGGTCTTTACATTTGTCGATTTTTCCCAAACGATATTTTAATTAACACATTAAGCACCGTCATACATTTTACATTCATTTAAAAAAGCGCTCTTCTGTTAACTGTCGACAAGGAACTGGCTGTTGTTCCTCATCAAATGCATTAATTCACATTTCATCACATTTTCAGACATCCTTAAAACCAAGTTCATTTGCTAGAGTTTCTGAACATTTACTTCTTTATTATTTTCACATTAAGCCCATTTTTATTGAAAACTGGAATTAGTCCATCCAAATGTTTCGTCACCAATAAAATTTATACTTTCGATGTGATCCTTGTCATTTATAATATCAATTCGATGTGTTGATAATTGTATACATAATTAGTTGACAAATATATAAGTGCAGTTAAGTGTAGCTAACTAAATGTGAAGCTTCATTGTGATACAAAACATCTAGTTAAGTCTTTGATAAGACTGATTTTCAGCTTAGTTTTTAAATCACTTTACCATCCTGCATATTTGAAGTTTCTAAGGCAATTTTTCCCTCAAACAGTTGATTTTGTTAAAAATAATTAAATAATTCATACATATAACAATGAACATATATATTGAATTAAAATTTTAATATTTATATTTGTATAAAATGTTCACTCAATTTTTTCACATGGGAGCAAGAAAAGAGAACACACTTTTTGCTTCCTAGCCTGCAATAATAAAATATTGACATCCAGTTTTTATTTCCAATTAATGTTATAGCAAAGCCATATAAAGACAGCCCACATACCTAGATATGAGCATCACAGGGCGAGAGCCAATTTCATATTCTGCATTGTAAACACAACTGGGCATTAGGGATGAATTTAATAGGACCACAGCACAAACTCATTCATTCAGCATGCCGTAGTTCATGTGTGTTTGGCTTAATTGACTAAATGCATAGGTAGTTGAAATTTTTTTAAGCATACAGTGACCTTGTCTGCCATTTAATCGAGTCAGATTATTATTAATAAATTGATGGAGACTGAACTTTAAATTATGAAAGCAATTAATTAGAATATAAAATGAAAAGTCACCTCTCTTGATTTTTAACATTTGTTAAAAGTCAAGTGTGGCTTCCTTTATTTTATAGATTTTATATTCAAAGTTGACATACTTTATTATGTTAGGTTTTGAATAACTGTTGAAATTTCAGCGGTCTCAAACGAACCCAAGACGTACGCAACTTTGCTGAAATCGGGTAGCAACGTCGGTTACGCCGCCGCTACACACATTACGTCGCTCCCACCTCAACCACCGGCTTCCGTGTCACCGGTAAGTGCAACCGCTCAAAAGTAACACGTTCACAATTCCTGTACTGTTCAGCCTCCAATGCAAAATCGCTATGATAATCGTGACGTCCAACCTGGTCTGCAGACTAACCAGGCGCCCATGCCAGGTCAACGTAACAACATAAATCGTAACAACAACATTCGTGGCAATCAGCGCATCCCCAGGCAAGATTCTCGTGGTGGACAGGGCAGGACGAGCATAAACGAAGATGGAAACAGTTTTGGTATGTTGTGGGTGGATATATTTCATTTTCGGTTCAATAATAAATTTCAAGTTTAAGTCACCAAGAGTTGTGTTTTATTATTAAAACTTGATTGAGTAGTTTCAAAGAAATTAAGATAAAATTTAATAATTACTTTTGTTCCATTAATAAATGTCTTATGCAAATAAGATTGTTATGATTTGTATTTCATAGGAAATAGTGAAATGCACTAAAATTGTATATGATAGTTATGCCCAAAATGTATAAAAACAAATAGATGTCTGAATGAATTTCAATTTAGATGAGCGTAGACGGTCACAAGGTAACTCATTTAGCGACATGAACCAGCTGTTCCTTGGAAACCTGCCGCATACGGCCACGGAAGACGAACTGCGTGACATATTCATCCAGTTTGGGACCATTTTGGATTTGCGTATTCACAGCAAGCCGGGAAACAAGGCCGGACCTTTGGGCGCAAGAGTGCCCCCGAATTACGGATTCATCACTTACGAAACTCCGCAAGGAGTTCAAAGTTGTCTGGCTGCAAAAGTGAGTATGTTGTTGTATTACAAAGGGAAAAGATTTGTTTGTTTTGCTTTTAGCCGATATTCTTCCCAAACGTTGGCGACAAAAATGCTGTCCAATTGAACGTCGAAGAAAAGAAAACAAAAGATCGTTCGTTTGGTGGCGGAAGACCTAGCGGTGATAGTAATGGAGGTTCTAGACCGAGGGACAATGGCCAGCGTCGTGGACCTGGCGGTCCTGGTCTGAACAGGGGTGGTGGAGGCGGCGGTGGAGGTGGAGGCGGAGGCATAGGCGGTGGTGGCATACCAGGTGGTCCAGGAAGCCGCCCCAACAGTTTCAACAGAGGTGGTCCCCCAAACCGCGGCCCGAACAACACATACAACAACCGTCGCTAGCCTAATAATTTCTCTCACACTCGCCTCCGCCTCATTTGACCGTCATGCAGGGCCTAGGCAGACATAAACACTTATTATTCTAGTTCGTGTGGACGATGTATCGCGTGGGACGTGTACAGTGTTCTTAAGTCCAAGGGAATAGAGCCATTTACTTGAAATATTAGTGCCAATAGTGACTTTTGTGGGTCGCAGTTAATTTGTATGCAAACCATTAATCCTTTTCTGTTTTACATTCTAAGTGTCTTTTCCATCGGATCATAATAACCAGTAGTTGTTCAAAATATTTATTGGCTGTGTTAATATACCAATGTTTTGGGAAGTTTATTAGTTTAGAATGTACTACAGTTTCTGGATTGTTGTGGACGTTTACTGTGAATTAGCTCCTCGTCCTTTGCACGGCGATGGTTTGATTATGAATAACTGCTCGTCACCGAACGGTCATAATATTTTACATAATATTTTTTTATAACATCTAGTATTATTTATGCGTAATACTATGTGCTCTTAAATAACATACTAATCGTCACAAAATTATTTTATTTTTTTTTTACATGTTGAGTACAAAAATTTTAACCACTGCTTTATTTATTGTTTTTTTTTTTTCTTGTAATATATCATAACAATAGCTTTTTTATACCTATTGCAGTGGTTAGGGTTATTTACTTTATTGTGAGGTAGCTTTATTTGTACACATTTTACTTAGCTTAATAGTATTGCGACCGAATTGGTGACGTAATTTCAGATTTGATTGAAAGGGCCTCTAATTAATAATTAATGAATGTATATCAAGGCTCCGATAGATTTCAGTGTTAGAACATTAAATTAAAAACATTTATTTTTAACTTGCGCCGATTTTATTAACTCATTTCCTCTAATGACACAAAAACAAGTTCAAGTTAAAAGTAAACGAAATAAACATTTAAGGCTGAAACTTTGTTTCTTTGATAATAAATACAATTTGCAATTAACAGTGTGAGAGTGTTTTTTAATTTTATAAGTTCTCGTTTAATCGTAGGCTAATAAAGTGGAGTGTTTTTGCTAGAGCTAATTTGTCCTTTCGTCTGTTTTGCTCTTTGGACAGTATTTATTCTTTTTCCTGTGATATTTCCTTGTATTCCGTATTTTCCCTCGTATAGCAAAACAAAAATGCGTCTGTTGTCCCTTCAAGTTCTTCCTTCCCATACTAAGAATTGTGCAGGTTCCACTAGTCACAGTGATGTTCAAGTTCTTTTCATTTCGTTCCTATGATATGTCAAATTGTTAAATTAGCATTCATTAAAGGAAAATTGTTACTTCATTGACTTTTTGTGTACAACCCTACCAGGAATTTGCAACAAAAATCCCGAAATGTGCTAATTTGTATTTATAGGTGATTTATGTTCTGGCTCCATTGTGTACTGTAAATTATAATTTGTGGTATGTGTTAAAAGAATTAAATGTGACACATTGTGTGTCTTGTACTACAATAGTTACAACCCTTGTTTAAATTATAGTTTATAAAAAATTGAAGCATCCAAATATATGTTCGTTAATTAATTCACAGGAAATTTGATCATTTGCAGTTTTCTGCATATTGTTTGAATCCCAGTAAATTCTCAATACGAAGAGATTTGAAGCAGCAAATATTTTTAAAAGTTTGAACTTTTTTTTAACTGAAAATTTGACATGTCTCCATTTTCATTTTCATGTAGTAAATTAGCAGTTATTTAATCATACTTGGACAAGGGATAACAGAAAATAATTCTTGCATAAAACAAGAAAATAAACTTAAAATAATTTAATTGATGTTAGTTCACATATGTGAGCTAATATTAATGACCACAGATCAATGAAATTCTTGCAAACTTCTTAAAATTGATTTGCATAAATTTTACTATGAGAATTTTCAACCTTGAGAAAATAGAACATGACGATGTTTCTATTGCATAGCGCGGAAAAATATCAAATCGGAAGGAAATTACACCTACGATCGAGATCCGAGGTCATCAAATGAATGCTGCTGAATGAGTGTATTTTCTAGCAGGTGACAAAATATGCAACTTTGAAGTTTTATAATTATCCCATTCTGTTATGCCCTCTGCACATTGGACAATTATTTAATCCGAATTGTATTAGAAAAATCGTAAATAAAAAATCGAAATTAGTCATCAATATGTCAACCAAAAAATAACGAAAACATTTAGAAACAATGTTGCCTGCTATAAAATCTAAATCTAACGAGTTGTAAAGTAAATTTTAGTGGATGTATTAGGTTGTCATGATTTGGAAAAGCCCACTTGCAATGCAATAAAAAATATTAAAATTTTTCTAGGCACGAATCTGATTTTTGTTAGTAATTCGTTTCAAATCAAGAATCACTAAATGAAACTGTATTTTATGTTTGGGATATTAGGTTGGGGGTGGATTTAAAATGTATCTACTTGAAATCAAGGAACTGGGAAATCTAATTTTAAAAAATGCATGATTTAAATCATATACGTGGGTTGCTTTAAAATATTATTTTAGAAATTCATACCAAGATTTTGATGAAGAAATAGGGTTGTAATCTCAAACTCAAGCCAACTTAAAACAACCCAACCCAAGTTAACCTAACCCAACTCAGCACAACCCAACACAACACAACCTAACTTAATCCAACCCAAGCCAAAGTTTCATTATAAAGGCTATTAATCATTTAAGAATTTTCTTGAACCCAAGACAACACTTTCAAAATTTAAATCCAACTTTGTAAATCCAAATCTATTGGGTTTGCGTTTGCCATTATATGCAGAAAAATCGACGTTCATATTTTTTAAACAGTAATTCATGCCTGGCAAACCCAATTTCTTGTAAATCTCAGGTGCTATTATATTAAAGTCCAGTTCAAAATCAAAGTGGAATTGAAACATTGCCTTACATAGGTTCCATTCATAAGTGAAAATTTCCTTGAAATTTGTAAGTAAAAATTTCTTAAAGAAATGAAACGTAACTCTTTTCTATATTAGTTAGGCCTAGTTGGATTTGAAAAATCAAGGATAATTGGCATAATTTGATATTTAAAATTCGATCCAACAAAACCCCAAATTTGGAACAGTACAAAATTGATGTGTGTTGAAGCCATCAAATAGGAGTAACCCATATTACTTTCGTCTTTCATGACTCATCAGATCACCGACCATCAGCAGGTACCGTCGAGATTTCTTTCTTTTATCGTTCTTTCATTTATTTTCGTTGTTTAATTTGATAGTTTCCGTGTGAATGGCGTTTGTGAACTTAACTTGCCTCGTTTTTTCATTTTTTGATTTTGAATTAAATTGTTTCGTTTCATATTTTGTTCATGTTTGATTTCAAACAACAACCCTGATATTATTTAATCGAAACATGATCGATTTTAAAATTAAAAACGTTCGTGAAACCCCAGGTTCGAGACGAACGCTCGAAAAAAAATTTAAATCGTATTTATCGTCGACGAGCTCGTTGCGCTAACGCATCGACGAAATTGCACAAATCATATCGTCCTTAAATATAAATCTTAATGGTCCATAAAAGAAATCTAGAACAATTAGGTCATACCGCTCAAACATTAAAACTGAATCGATTCGGCGGCGCTTTCTTGCAACCGCACAGCCATCAGCGTTTCGTTAGAAAAGGATAATAGCGTCTGTAGTGAAGAAAGTTTGTTTGATGCCTCTGCTGTGCACACAAGCGGTTGGCCAGAAAAGCGCCTCTGAGATATCTCGAACCTTGAGCTCCAGCTTCCTCGACTCGTTCGGTCGCCAGCGCTCAGTTACAGTTCGCCTCTTCGTAGGAGGAGTAGCTCTTCTGGTAAGTCGTTTACAAGTATACAGTCGTCATCGTTGTTAATGCAAGAAACGAGATTTAACAACGCGTGTTGAACGTTTCTTCGCAGCTTAAGAATTGATCGGGCATTTCGTGTTATGTAGATTAGTTTTTAATATAATAATAATAATAATAATGTAAGAAGAGTTGATTGTTGTGTATCTGTACGTTATAAAATAATTCATCCGCTTTTATATCAAATCGTTCAGGAAGTGCAGATATCGCAATGACACACGCGAGTCTTTTTTAAGATAATTTGAATTTGCGAGGTTTTGTAAATGAAAACAAGATTTGTTGTATGTATGTACGTGTTGTGCGTTGTAACGTTGGCGTCTCAGGTATGGGATTTTCCCCCAAAATTTGAGCGGCAAAATGGTCTATCTTACACAAACACAATAATACGATAAAATAATGTAGTAGCAAATAAATTAATTCTAACGAAATAAGTTTAAATGAACAAACATGGAAAATACTAAAGGGGTACGAATGATACCCAAATGTTTAATGAAAGCAAAACAATAGGAAAACAATCTAATATGAAATAAAACCAATCAATTGAAACAAAAACAAACTTGTAGACGAACTAACAAAAAATAAAGTAAAGAATAAGGAAAGAACAAAGCAAATCAATCAGCAAAATAATTAAACCGAAACATACACAAATTAAATGAATCAAAGGAAACAATTGCAACAAAGAAAGTAGAAAAAATAATGAAAATTAAACAAAAAATAACGACACAAAGAAAATAAAACAAATAAATTAGGCGACAATAATAAAAAAAAGAGAATGGATACAAGATTTTTCTTGTATAGAAATTGAAAAAAAAAGTAACTAATGGAAATCAAATTCGAAGCGAAAATATTATTTAAATCACAAAGAAGCAAAACAAATAAATCATTGAAAACTAAACCAACAGAAAGAAAGAAATATATATGTAAAAAGTCGAGTTAAAATCGAACAAACAAAAATCTTGCTGGAAATGAAACAAACTAAACTCGAATTGGATTGCATTTCGCTTTGATTTCGAGTCAGTCGATATGATGACACATTTTTCTACAACCGATAAAATGTCCTCCCCATTCCAGAAAACACGCTCCGATAACCTATTACAAAGACGATTAAGTAATCATGTCACAAGTGTGTATATTTCTGCGTATGCGTCTCTGTTACATCATTTATTCCAATGCTTGGATAAAAAACAGATGTTTCAGCGCGCACATAAAAAGTGTCCTTATTACGAACTTCAGCTTCCGATATCGCGTGTATCAACGCCGCACGTCTGAAATGGAACGAATGGTCCCAATTGTGCATGTGTTCGTCAGCCGCGCATTTTCGAAATAAATGTTTATGTTTCGAGACCGAGGGAAAAATGAAGGTTCAACGCATCGCGATAATTCGAAACGTAAACAAACCGAACGAGGAGATTTCTTTAATTTCGCCTGCGTGGCCGATCAAAACGATGTCGTAATCTGTTGACATGAATTACGTGCATATTAAATAAACTTTTTTTTAATCACACCAATCCTTGGAAATGGGGATCATATCATATCCGCTCATGCCACTGAAGCAGTGTACAAATCTAAATATTTGAGAGCTTTTATGTATATTTGTCAGAATGTAATATAGGGGGCGTCTTGTATTCGGGCGATAATTTAGAAATTTTGAAACGATCTCAACTGAAATATTTTTAGCTCATTTCCAAATAATATTTAAATTGCAAAAATTTATTGCTTTCATAAAGTGTCGAGCCGCTCGCGCGAGTCGTAAAAATAGTTTATAACCGCGTCAAATTTCCGGAAATTGCTAAAGCCATGGATTCTAATTCCATTTTATGTTCACCAACGCAAATGCTTATACGAAATAAACGAAAACATTTCTTCGTTTCGCCCCCGATGCAACTTACGGTTTAACGAACAAACTGTTTATTTATTTATTCCACCGCAGCCACTGTATATAAGACAGGAAATAGCTCGCTCTAAATTTATTAGTTCCTGGAACGTGGTTGTTTATTGCATGTGATCAATTTTCTGTTGAAAAATCTTATCATTCGTTTCAATTACTGGGTACGACAGCGAATTCTGCGACCGTGGGCTTGATTGGGGCGTGATGTCATCGTCGTGTGGAAACGCGGACGTTTGTTGCGACCAGATGTTCGCGAAATGCACTGGGAATAGAACTGCGCGAATGATTTGTCATCGACGACTGCATTTCTGCGCCGAGATGCGATCAAAAGTAATTTAAGGCCCGCGCGTTGTGCCTCCGCCACGTTAATTTAAATCGTGCCCTTTTATGGCGTTTAAGCGAAACTCGTTTAACACATTGCGTTAATGCACCGATAATTTATTGCATTTTTTAGTCTTTTGACCCCCTTTGCCGAGAAGACGATTTGAGGATTTGCATAATGATCGTTCGTTTTTCGATTTATTTTGATATTACGTTTATTGTGTGTTAGTAGCAAGTAGCACTGAAAATGTACAGAGGAAATTTCGCGAAGAAATCAAATTAGTTGAAATATGAACAACGCCTTCTTTTTTGGAAGCCCCCCCCCCCCCCCCCCCCACAGTACTTTTATTACAAATTAACATGCGATAGCATTGTCCTCGAATGTTAATTGACTGGCATATTATTATCAATCGTCTATGATAGTCAATTTTCACAGTTTTGGGTTTGGCTGTGCTTGGTTGGTTTAGGTTGGGTTGAGTTAGGTTGGGTTGAATTGGGTTGGGTTAGGTTAGGCATGATTGGGTTGGGATGGTACTGGTATTAAACTAAATATCCCACGTAAGATATTTGTCCCAATTTCACGAGAAGTTTCGACCATTTGCAGAAACTGTTCTTCGCTTCAATTGAAATTCATAAAATTTGTTTGACAATAACAAACAGACGATGAATTACAATTTTTACGTTTACTCACGTAACCCAAAAATTCTTTTTTTTCACGATGCACTTTCCAGACGATTAATTTTACCACGATGAACTTTCCACGACGAATTTTCCTTAGGTCCATTTTTTTCACACGTACCCAAGTTTGCTAGACGTTTTCAAATATTCATTGGTAATTTGGATTTCGTTGGGTTGGACTTATCTTTTTGTTATATTATCTGCCTTCATTTTGTTAAAATTAATCATTTCTATTTCTATTCACCAATTATTTCCATCCACTTTTAATTTCATGAAACATTTAATTTGTCATAAGTTCGAATGGTAGGTAATTTAGGTAGCCCATGTTTTGTTATTGTGTTTCACTTTTTGGACGAATTTACGTCAATATTTTTATTTTTTTATTATTTTTTTATTTTTACCGAACTGGTAATTTTGCATGCTATCATTATATGTATTTTTTTTTTAATTCATATTAAAACATCAGGTCGAGAAATCACTACCTCGTATGTAGAGTTTTTTTTCTTTTCTGTGGATACCATCTTTGCGAGGAAAATAATTGTTAAAAATAAATATATATACATTTTTTAATTAATATTGACCCAACAGGGGTTAAAAAATCATCAGCTTCGTGTTTAGATTTTTAAATATATTTTACAAGGCTGGTGCTGACGAAAAAAAAATTTTCGCGGGTGTCATCTTTGTAAAATATATAAAAAAATTCTAAACACAGAGTCGTGTACAACATTGCCACTATTTAAAGAATCGATTTTAAAAACGTAACTTTCGAATCATCGACTCCCTTCAATTACCCCTGTTAGTGTAATGTTTTTAAATTTTTTAAAATTTTTTTTTGTGCCACCTTGAACATGTTTTTTTTTCAAATTAGCTTATTTAATTGGCCTCTAAATTAGCAACCAAACCACCAAATCGATCCTCAGAACACAAATTTCGAGGGGTACTCGCAAACACAATACCAGTTTAAATCTTCTTCTCGCATTTTTTCCTTTAAAAAAATTCAAGAACTATCAAATTTTGTCGTCATTGGATTAGATTACGTATGGGGTAATCTTTTAATAAATTATTAATTGATATAATATAATAATTAGATAATATAATTGCGACCAAAATTGATTTGTTTGTTTCATTTATGCTGAAAGTCAATTATAGCGAACGTTATAGGTAACGCGGTTTGCCGTTACAGGCCCATCACACCACCAAAAGTACATTTGCATTAACTCACGCAAACATTAGTGTGTGCGAGTATTAACGGCATCTAGATGTCAAACGCCCAAATTCTGGCTACTATGCAATTACAAAGGCCTGATTTGACGTGTTCGTCACGTTTTTTTTTTTGTTATTTATACTGTCCAGAAACTATGCAACCACTCCTTTCTCTAATTCCATGTTATTTAATTGTTTAGAATTCAAAATGAAGTTCCACATATTGGCCTTGCTCGTAGTTTTAGCTGTCGTGGTGTGCGATGGTCTAGTCGAAAAACCGGTAAGTACCACAACGAACAACAACCACATTGCTCTAACCGTCAAATCCATCCACAGAGAAAGTTTAAGAAGGCCAGAAGATCCAAAAAGCCTTCGGCCATTTCCACGGACATAGACACCGAGCTGAATGAATCCGTCGGAGACGACGTCATTAAAATGCTGGAATCGGACGAAGAGGCGGAGGATAAAAACGTCGATAATGAAGTTGCGCCTCCGGAAGGCGATTTTCCCGACGACAGAGTACCTGTCCCAGGTAAAACTTACATTTAACTGTTAATCTTTAATACTAATTGCGTCTCTTTGCAAGATCCTTGCGCTAGCGTCCACTGCGGTGCTGGTAGGGTGTGCGACGTGGATGACGCCGACGAGCCACAATGCGTCTGCATTCCGGCGTGTCCTGTAGAAACGGATCTCAGGAGGAAAGTGTGCTCGAATCATAATGAGACGTGGACGTCCGATTGTGCCATCTACCAGCATAGGTGCTGGTGTGACGTCAAAGATGAACGCTGCAAGGGAGAAGACTATAAACATGTGCACATCGAATATTATGGTGAATGCAGGGAAATGCCTGTAAGTTTAGTATTATGTAGTCGTTGGTTATAAAAATTAATGCGACTGTATTAATGTTGATTATTGTATATTTAATGTAATTATAATATATTTAAATATTTAAGCTGCCACCAGTTCGAAGCAAACGTGTACTTCGTCAAATTAGATTCGAAGTTGGTAATATTCTTTTTGATTCAATAAAACATTTAGGGAAAGAATATAAGTTCATTAAAAAAATTAAAATTAAATCAGTTACATTGAAATAACGCCACCATTAAACATGGTTATATAAAATGTATTATGAAGGTTACAAATTGAACATATTTTTTCTTGCCGAATTAAAAATCATCATTATTAAAAATCACACTCAATTACAATATTATTACAACACACAAAAATCATTTCTTACTCAATCCTTGCTCTTTCTAATCCCGAAATATGCCGTAAGAGGGTTTAAGTCGTCTCTGTTCGATATTCCTTCGCTCACTTTAATTTATCGCACGATCCAATGGTTCGTAAAGCCAATGATCCCCCGCCATAGTTATATGCAGGGTTCGCCAAAAGTATGGAAATACTCACACAATTTTTAGACAATACACCAAATTTACGATTAAATCCAACAAACTATTTCAGGATTGCACTAAAGATGAGATGGCGGACTTCCCACGCCGCATGAGGGATTGGCTCTTCAACATCATGAGAGATTTGGCGGATCGTCGCGAACTTCCTAAACACTACATCAACATGGAACGAGAAGCTGAAAATAACTACACTCATCGCTGGACTAATGCCGCCATTTGGAAGTGGTGCGATTTAGATGGACATCCTCACGATCGGTAATGAATATTTTGAGCAATCATATAATTTATTTAAAACAGTGAGCTACAGATTTTGTTTGTTAAGATTTAATTTTTGCCATTCAGAGGCTCAAACACGAAATTCAACAATTTGGTTGCCCCAAATATATACGTATACAGAAAGTTAAATTGTTAATAGTTAATCTTTAATGCCTTCCATCTGCTTTTAGAACCGTATCACGCCATGAATTATTCCCCATTCGCGCACCACTAATGTCCCTAGAACATTGCATCGCTCCGTTCTTGAATAGCTGTGACGCGGACGACGATCACCGCATTACACTCCAAGAATGGGCCGACTGTCTAAATTTGGAAGAAGTAAGTAACGTAATGTCGACTATCCCGTCTGTATACGCGTTTTTTTTTTAGGACGTTATCGAGATCAAGTGCGAAGATATCGAAAAGAAATACTTCGAAGAGGAATAACGTTATGTACATTTCTAACTAGTTTAACTAATTGCAGAATATGACGGTGCTATTGTAGTTATCCTTTTACTTATATTGTGTACTTGTAGTTAGTGTTGATGTACGTGAATGTAATTATTAAATTTACACTGCCTTTACTGATACTATTTGATAATTTACCATATTTTGTAATAAAATTACTTACTAGGTTTTGTGGAGTTTAAATTTTGGATGTTTAGTTTTGCGGTTGGCACAACTACGAGGTGGCTCCTATTTGGCTATTAGGTTAGGGTTTCAATTTCTAAGTCAGGAAGCTCAGGAAGTTCGAATTCGAAAATTTTCATGATTCCTATACTTACTTGTACATACATAAAGTATAAGAAAGTAAAAATGACACAAGGACTTGACAATAACATCGCCAATTGCAAGAAGAAATCAGTAGCTAACTGAAAATACGCAGGAAAACTTCAGGAGCTTGAATGAAAAATATGCAACGACTTTCTTTGATCATTATTCTCATTTTTTCGAAATTATCAACATCTTAATTCGGGGCACTTCTAGGGATTTTTTACGTCGGTGACAATAACACCAATTATTTGAGTTTGACAATCAAGACTGACCGCAGATATATTTATAGAAATTCATATTTTCAATATTTAATTACATTCCCTAAAATGCAAATGAATACAACAGTGATTCTGGCACCGTATGTCCAGAAGGCATCCAAACTTGCCTGACGAGTTCGCCCATGCGATTCTTGGGCGCGGCATGGAGGCTGGCGCCCATTGGTTTTCCCGTAACTCTACGGGAGAGCGACGAGCACGCCAAGTGCAATCTTTCAGGTACATTACCATGCGAAGATATCCGGAAAATGATAAAGGTGTCCTAAGCTGATAGCTCCTAGAGGCAACGTGGGCCCGGGCGGGCCCTGTAAGTAACTCTATGTATCGTATTAGCTGTATTGTAAAAGATGCTATTTATATTTTCATGTGGTGCCAATGTTGCCATTGCTTTTGCCATGATGTGTGTGTGTGTGTGTGTATTGCTTTTGGAGTGTGCTGCCGTTGAATGGATGTAAGAACGCACTTTATTTGACGAGATATCAGTTTGGCGATAAACGATGAGTTGACAATTATACTGTTAATTAATAATAATCAAGTAATCGAAATGACGCCTATCTAACAAAGTGTCATTACCAATTTGTTGCTTTTTCCGGTCGCTACAGAGATGTAAGCTCGTAACATTCGGATGGATGCACTAAATATTTGGCCTATTAAATACTGAAAGGTTGGCAACCCTAACTACACTATCTACTCTGAAAAGCAAGCTGGAAATGAACGTCATACGTACTATAAAAAAGTCTACACTGAGTCTCAATGTATCGATGCTTTGTTCCATTGAAAAATTGTACCCACCATTACCACTAATTTCTTGAAGTTGAGTCATCGCTGTATATATAAAAGGTTCATTAAAGAAGTTGGTCTTACATGACGAACCGTTGATGTTCGAATTGAGTTGTAATTGGTGACAGCTGTTAAATTAGAAGCGTTAAACTGTTTTTGATCACTGCTGAATGGTAGAGTTGCCATTCTGATCAAGAATTCAACAGGGTTTTATTTGTTCTTTTTTTGAGACATTTGTAGCCATGAGACGTTTAAAATTATTGTTGGTTCAAACGAAAAATGTTACGTTAGGTAGAAATGTACCCCATTAAAGACGAACCGTCATCAAAGTGCTATTTATAGATTTTTTTTCGTTATACCTTTATTTACATATTCGACTTAATCGTTTGTCATTAAATTCTTGAAAATGTGATACGCACGAAACGAGAAAATAAGATTTACTTTTACTGGCATAAAATTAGTAGATATAGAAAATTAATTTGCATCATAATCTACGAACGCGTCTAGAGCTTAGCTTACATAGCAAGTTTTGTAAACAACACGAGCACGGCACGAGTGGAAACTAAATAGTTAACCTTCAAATTCATTAGTTTGCAAAAATTACTAAGAAAAGTTGTAATATTGCAGTTGATTTGCTTATTCGTCGATAATTGTCGATTTTATTATCTATAAATCGATATAAGTTGCGATAATCCAGCATTAGATCGACTTATTTAACTTACAGGACTCGTTAAAATCGTTAAATGCCAGCAAAGAACGCACACTTAAAAACGACCGTTAGAACTTTTCCCTCCAATTTGTGCTAGGACGTCAGGCACATACGTGGGCTAACGTTTTTAATCGATACTCGCCATCTTAGCATCTATCCTATTTTCAATTCCATTGGTTTCGGGCGGTCACGTGAACGTTGTACGCTTGCGCAGACAGGAAAACGTCCAGTTTGGCGCGTGTAGCGTACTTTCTCAACGCGTTCGCTTGCTTCAACACCGTTTTGTATACGTCTGTGGAAAATGGTGAGTTTTCGCGTTTTTCGTGACGATCGCCCGTTCAAACGCACGTCACGTGCGTAAACACGGTGTACGCATTGTGTTGAACCGTTTCTTATTTGTGGGCAACGTGTATTATCATTGTTATTATCGATATTCTAGGCTGGCGGCAAAGCTGGTAAGGATTCGGGCAAAGCAAAAGCCAAAGCGGTGTCTCGTTCAGCCCGCGCCGGATTGCAAGTGAGTTATTATTTCGATGTTTGCTTCCATTGTTAACGATGTTTTATGACCGATTTTGATTGGTGTTGTAACGCCGTGAAGGTTAGTAATTATTTTTTTTTCATCGCCAGTTTCCGGTCGGCAGAATCCATAGACATTTGAAGAACCGAACAACGAGCCACGGGCGCGTTGGAGCCACGGCTGCCGTTTATTCAGCGGCTATATTGGAATATTTAACAGCAGAGGTAAGGTTTTATAAAATGGCCGCCATGTTTGTTTTGGTTCTAGGTTATTGCATTCTGTTTATAAAATGTAACTGAATTCGATTCGTTTGTGTTGTACTGTAATTAACATTAACGGATTGTTGTTCCGTGACAGGTGTTGGAGTTGGCCGGCAACGCGTCGAAGGACTTGAAAGTGAAGCGCATCACCCCCCGTCACTTGCAGTTGGCCATTCGCGGTGACGAAGAGCTCGACAGCTTGATCAAGGCGACGATTGCAGGCGGTGGTGTCATCCCGCACATCCACAAGTCGCTGATTGGCAAAAAGGGTGCACATTCTCAACCCGCTTAGAGTAATTATATATTCATTTTGTGTACAAAACGTTACTTTATTACAGTGTGTCAATAATGTGTTTTAATATTGTTCGGCACATATATTACCTGCCATAGCGTCGGGACTATTCATTCCGGCGTTATTTTTTAATTTGTACTTCGCAGTATGAAACTTGAAATTGTAAGTTGAAAAATTCGTTTGAAATTTATATAAAGAGATACTGCTATTCTGTTGATGTGCCTTGAATAACATAATTTTAGCACTTGACAATGTAATCCTAGTGGGATTTTCTTTGTTAACTGAGGACGTTTCATTGTGTAATAATTAGTATATAACGTTTAGTGATATGTTCGTTTTTATATTAGGTATGTAATCTGTTTGTGTTCTTTTTCATTTCATAGAATAAATAAAATTACCTTTCATAATTTGATTGTTTTATTTTGTACCGTCGCAAAATGATGACTTTAAAGCTCATGCATAGGATAACTGGCAGACATTCTGACGCAAGGTTGAACAACTTACGTATTCGTTTTGTTCATGCGATTGAAGTAAATAGTCAACTGAACACTACTGAAATTGGTAAAGGTTGAGGTAATTCAAATGACATTTTATTCGACAATATAATTGCGAGGACCACCTACACGTTGCAATATAATTGCGCAAACTTTCAGTTACTTGCTGATACATCCGCAGTCAAAATTTACACAACTTAGATGTGATGCCGAAAATGTTTTTCACTATTTGTTTCAATTTATTTTGTGTATATTTTTTTTTCACTGAAAAGTTATATACATATTTTTGTGTCTCCATTTATAGGATCCGGCAGTGGTGGTGGTGGTGGTGGTAATCAAAGAGGCGGAGGAGGTGGTGGTCACAATCAAAGGGACCAACCCTACTAATTTTTATAGTTGTGATCTTTTTGTAGGTACGTATCATGAGTGATACTCGGAACATTTTCCTACATTAAATTACATTTCTAATTACAAAGATTCATTGTTTGTACGTATATACAATTAATTTCACATCATTTGGGCAAAAAGCCAACTGAAATAAAACATGAAAATATTTATTACGACCAGTACAAAAAGAAATCTTTTCAACTAATAAATATTTTTAATTTATCAATTTCAAAAAATACTTATTATTTGATGGAAGTTTGAAAACACTTTCTTTTCTTAATGGTCCTAATAAATATTGTCATAACAAGAAATTGTTATGTTTTCGTGAATCGTTCCTTGAAAGAAATGTTACTACACATAGCTGTTATATTAAAATATACATACATACATTTTACAATATTGACGTACGTGCCACATTTTCCATGATAAACAAAATTTTTGAGTTCTGCTTCTGAACAAATTAATGAAGTTACTACCATCCTGATTTTAATTGGATATTTTTAAAAATATTTCTGTCTTCTACGAATTGACTAATTATAATTTTCTCCTTTGCAGGTGTATCATCTCATTTTCATTCGTATAAGTGTATAAGTACACAAAAAGTAAGATTAAGATAATTATTCTATTACGAGACAGAATAATCATTACTATGTAATAAAGTCCATTCAAAATTCAAATGTACATGTTTTGTTCGTCACCAATAAGTTAAGAATTTTTCTTGTTTTATTATTTTTTGATATTGTTGGTAATGTAACAGAACGGTTTGTACGATCATGAACATTCATTATTTACCTTTTGTATTAGTTTTAAAATCATAGATATAAGTTTATGTATTGTATGAATGCAGAGGGCATTGTACTTCCGTGTTTAATAAAATATTTGTGGCTATAGTTAGTTTTCTTTAATTTAAGTCTTCTGTTTTTGAGAAGATCCCTGGGGACCTTTTGATTTACAAACTCTCACAACTCCTTAATGTTGTATGGGTTGAATACCCGAACCGTACATGTGTTCCAAGAAAAAAGTATGCTGAATCGATTAAAGCTGGTTCTGAAGCGATACGAGTAATAGTTTACATTTTATTTAGGTTTAATGACGTTTAGTACGTGGATTAGTGAAAAGGTCCCTAAGGACCTTGTACTATTATTAGAAGAAATCGCTAATGAGTTTTGTTGAATTGTGTTTATTTCTTTTTTCAATCGAATGCTTACAACAGCGATTTGTAGCTGCATTTATCATATATAATGAAATTAAGCCAGTAAAAAAAAACTATAAGTGACGTTAATTTTTACAATTGCTCACAACACAATTAGCACTGCCTAATATTGAAGAACGAGACACCAATGGACGTGTAACGAGCTATCCCAGGATTCGAATGTGCTATGGATGCAGGTAAAATAAAATAATTTGGAAACACACAAAAGCCGAAAAACTAAATATTTCTTGTCCTTGTAGGTAGTAGCAAGACTGCAGGAGCTGCACCTTCTATTGCGTCTCGACCAAATCGGCCATTATGCCAGTTATGTCGTGTGGAGTATGGACGTCAGCGTAAAACCAGAGCGTATTGTTCTACTTACAACAAAGCAGTTTGTGCTGAGCATTCAACATTGCTGCATCGTTGAAAACCTGCACACTCGAACTGGAAAATCAGCAAGTAGCATGACAACAGTGATTTATTTCATTTGTATTTTAATATTAAATAAAACCGAAATTGTCAAAAAAACATTTCTTGTGCCTTTTTATTACTTTATATTATCTAAAATTAACAATCAAAACCATCAAGACACCACATCAAGCAACATACCATATAATTTGTTATATGTCCCTGCGGACCTTTTCACTTTTTTAAGGCCAACGGGAGTACAGGTACTGTGTAACTATTCCTATCTATCAATTTGGAATGACTTTAAAAAGTTCAATTTTTATTTTGTCAAACATTATGTATAAGGACTAATCATGAAAATGTTCGATTTTGAGATTTTAACGGAAATACGTTCCTCTAACCCTGTTCTGACTTTTCGATTATCTCAACCAGAAATGCTGGTTTACTCTGATCAACTATGAGTTATTGAAAACAATTGTTATAATAGTTAAGGTACCCCTACACGATCAATAATATTGCACAATATATTGTTTACTGACACTTCTGCAGTCAACATGCGGAATAAAAATAAACCAAGTTGTCCGACTTTTGCTTTATTACATAGCTTTAAAAAAGAAGGAAGAAAAAATGCGCAGATAGATGAAGGAATGGTTCAAAAAAAGAAATAAATACAGTCATGAAAAGTTGAACTAAAAATAAGTGAACCAACTTATTTTCAAAACTTTCTGCAAATGAACGGTACATTATTTGATGGACTCTTGAGACTGGTTCCACCTGAAATTCATAAAAGGGATACTATAATGTGAGATGCTATTCCTCCAAGTCAACGTTTATCAGTAACTGCGTTATTTAGTTACTGGAAACAGTTTTGAGGATTACAGTTCACAAGTGCTGTACCTCAATCTATAGGCATAATTGTATTGGAAAGAGGTATAATACACAGCTTGAAAGGATTATATAAATATAGTAAATAACAATCATACCAAAAATTATGCAAACTTTATTTTATACATATTCAATTGTAACACAGGAAATAATTGTTTTATGAAAAATTTGAAATATATTGAAAAGCTTGAGAGCCCCTGAACTTCTTTCATTAACTGCTTCCATATGCACAGTGTGTTGAGATTGTACACGTTGGGAATCATAGATAACGAGGCTTCGCATACTGTATGGAGAATCCCTGTGTGTTCAAACTGCAAACAATTATTGCTGCACCGTCATTTACTTGAAGCTTGACAGGCCACACTGAATCAATATTTTCGTATTCAGCTTTTTCAAGCTTTTCATGTACTACCGATATTAACTCATCGACCTCATTAAGTTTTCTCGCCTTCTTTTTTGGAGGATCAATTTACGGTATAAATAATTACAGATTTTTAATAAACATTTTCTTTCTGCGAGTAATATTTTTTTGTAATTGTAGTTGCCAGAAAGAAGCTGAATGGAAAGATATTTTCCAAATTGTCTGGGAACAGTCGATAGAAAGCACGTGTCAATTAAAAAATCATCACATACAGGCTCATATTCCTACAATTATAAGGAGTTTGTTAGTATTGTGTTGGTAGCAGTTGTGAATTACAAGTAAGAATTTATTATAGTAGATACTGGTATTAATGGGCGAATATCAGATGGATGTGTTTTGGGACATACTGTATTTGGAAAAGCATTATTGGATAAATCACTTAGAATCCCAGAACCTGCTCCATTACCAACAAATTAGAAAAAAATACCTTTTGTCTTTGTTGGGATGACGCTTTTGTTGGAAAATATTATAAACCTTATAGCCAAACAGGATTGTTCAGTGTCATGTATGTCCACGTGTTTATTTTGTGTTTCCTTTTATTTAGATGACTTATTTTTGTGTAAAGTATTTATTCGTCCGATGACGGACAGAGGGTAGTACTCCCCCACCACGGTCGTACAGGGGACAGTTTTTAGGAAAGTAGGGGAGTTAAGGGCAAAACTAAGACACACGGGTCTCTGAGTGTGAGTCGCTACCAGTCAGTCAGTCTCTTTACATTAACACGGTTCAGTTTCTTTTTTACGTCTTTTGTTTGTTGTACATAATGTATATGTGTTTGTAATAAATAAACAATTAAATACATCGAGCATAATTCCGTATTTACGGTGGTCCTTCGAGAGGTTCCGGCTTAGATCAACAGATCCAGCGTAGTATCTAGTGGTCGGACGGAATGCAACAAAACCATTCCGGTATCAATTCGAAATAAAACATTTTGGTCCATTCGAGAAGAAACAAGGATTAACCGTGGAAAAACGAGTTTTTAATTATCAACTCATAGAAAATGCGTTTGGGATTTTAGTTACAAAGTTTGGTGTATTTCAACAACCTATTGCATTATCTCCTGAGAAATCCCAAACAATTATCTTATGCATGTTGCTAGTTGCACAACTACTTAAGCAGCAACTCTGTACATGTAGAAGATTTCGAGTCAGCAAATATCGTCAATGAAACCTGGAGAACAACTGGACAATCGACACCACTTCAGTCGACTATTTCCAGAAATTCAGCCGCATATGCAAGACATGTCAGAGATAGATAGATAGATTGCGATTTCTTTAATAACGAGGGAAAGGTTTCATGGCAACATAAATTTTCATAAAATACAAACACAAATAAATATGTGAATTTAAATATGAATAAATAAAATATACTTACTTAGACAATTGTAGAAGTATTTTTTGTTCCATTATTATCGATATCTGAATAGTATTTTGACATACTTGGTTTTTCCTGACCTATTAGAAACTTCATTTCATCAAAATACCATGCCAGTTCTATAATGTAATCCATTCCAGTGCCGCTTTTTTCAGAATCCTTTATCCACTTCAATTATTTTCTGAAGTTAGTGCGCAACGAATTCAATTTTTTAAGTAGCTGCGAGTTATCAGCATTTGGTTACCTCCCTATATTTACAAAGCAAACGTTCGTATTGTTCACTTTTTAAATTCTATTACTATAATCCTTGCTTTTGATATTCCACAAAGCTTGTTAACTCTGATATAGCTCTATACATTCTGAAATAAATTCTTTCTTCGTTAGATCAAAATGTCCGAGGACTACAAATTAAATCAGTTTTACAGAAATTTGGTTAATTACAATTATATTTCCATATAAGAACAATTCTTGCAGATAATTTCATGATCTAGTTTTGTCTGGCTTACTTTTATGATAGAACCTACCATTAATTTTGACCTTTGATCTTGAATAACTTCTTTAGCGGACGTGGGATCAATGGGGATTTTTGATATTTTATTTGTAATAGAGTTTCGAAGATCGGTAGCAATTTTCAGCTTTATGTGAATTATTGTAAACTATTCACAATTTTTTTGGACTACTTTCACCGGACTAGTCCAGTGAAGCCAGTGCACATAGTACACATACACATACACAACGTAACTTAAAATGCATGGTGGAGACTCGAAAAATAATGTCGTGTTGATATTTCGGCGTTTCTTGAGAAATTGCAACTAACAAAAATGTTATGGACCTATATTAATGGGTTTAAAAATCCCATGCAGTTAGAATTAGTTTCCCAACATATATTAGAAAAATTATTCTTTAGTAGTATTTGTTATAATTAGTCCAATGCCGAATTTCAACATTAGATTAGATAAGTAAAAAATGCTACACTTTAATGATCACTGTCGACGTTGAGTATTTTTAATTGTGCTACTTTAACAACAATGTCAAAGTAGATATTAATTGATTTTTATTGTTTTTGTTTGTTTTAAAAAATATGTTGTGGGTGGAATAATTCAATTAAATGATATTCCTACTTTTCCCCGTTTATTACTTGCAAATTATAACTATTCGCCAGCAGATGGCAATACAAAGTGTCGATATTCATTTGTTGGGTGCCCGCTTTTTGTAATTTAAAAATACTGCTCAATTACTTTACCATACATTAAATTATCAAATCATTACAAAATGAAATGAATAAATTAATTAAATAACAAACATCCACGTTGATTATCGTTCAATATTGTTTTACATTAACTTAATTTGAACTTCTTTATATTTCTCCAGTTTTATTTATTTTCAATTGTATTTCTTATATTTAATTGCATGTCACCATTTTATCTAGTTTTTCATATTTTATTATTTTATATTATGAATAAAAAATATCCCAGAACTCGATAGACATATCCTAAACATTTATCTCGCCCTTTGGTTTCGCATTACTTGCGAATTTTGCGTAGGAGTGCATCTGCTGCGATGTTAACTCTACACCATTTGCGCTTCAGTCGCAGTGCACGTCTAGGTAATTAGCGATTAATTGCGCCCAATTATTATTAATAACAACCAATGCGCACAAAATTCGAACTGTCGATGTATCGAACTGAATTAAATAACTCGGTTTAAACGCAGAATTTCGTTAAGACGATTACCTAATTAATTAATGTAATCGATATAGCCGCCAAGAACATGTTCAATCCTGTTAAGTGAAGCCCCGGATTTATTTGCGTTTGTAAGGCATCGTAAACTATTACCAGACCGTCACTAAAATTTGCGTAAAATGGTGCGTTGGACTGTAAGTTCGACATGATGCAAGTGTGAGTTTGTTGTTAGTGATATTTCGAGATTGAGTAGTATGGTGAGTACGTTTCGTTCTTTTTTGGATAATTTTATGTCATGTTGGATGTGGATGTTGACGGTTAAATGATTATCGATTAATTATTAGGATATAATTTGGTGCAAATCAAGTTTCCTAAAACTTCAGTTAGGTTTTTATGTTTAAATGCGTTTCTTTCGTTAGTTAGTTGGTGAAGTATTTGTATTCTATAATATATAGATGGGTTTATTGGTTTAGTGGTCTAGGTTGCAGGTCAGTAATCATAAGGTTTCAAATCTCAGTCGTAGTAGAGCTTTATTTCAGAGATTATTTCACGATTTTGAATTGGGAAGTGGAAATGAAATATTTCAAAATAATTAATAACAGTAAAAACGAAAGCAATTGTAAATGAAGAAAAGTAAATGAAACTATACGGAATACTAAAAAATATGTATATTAAATCTCGAAATTAATTTGCTGAAAAATAAAACCAGTGATAATATAAGCCAATAAAATAGTTGTCAGATAAATATTCGAAAATATTACAAAGCGAAATAATTGAATTAATAAAAAAAATAGGGATAATAACACAAAAGATAACTACAAAACCTACAAAATGACTAAAACATTAAGAATGAAAAACAGTTAAATGAAACAACGATGAATTAAATAAATAAAAACAAATTCAACGAAATGATCAAATTAAACGCTAATGAAGTAATAAGAACTTTAAAAGTGCGTGCAATTCATTCATTAAGTTAATGAAATAACTTCAGATTATAAAATTCAAAATCAATACAAAAGAACAAATGAAATAATTGGAAACAATGTGATAGGTAAACGAGGAACAAAATAAAATTAAGAGCAAAATAAGATGATGTAACGCTGATGAAGTTCAATTGAAATCGAAAAGTTGTGGTGAAATTAAACAGTATCGACGAAAGGGCACGTCTTTAGCATCAAGTTGCAAGAAACAGCAGAGGGGCCTGTGTTGGTTGGTAAAATAAGCAAACGAACACCAATTAATTGTAATACATTCAATATTTATCAAAAATGCATACATTTGTTAGAAAAAATGTGTCGATTTTAAATTAAATGAAAGAAGAAAGACGAAATCAAGAAAGTAATAAAAAACAGCAAAACACTTAAATTAGAATAACTAAATATCGCAGTCATGGAATCAAAAATTAAAAAAACGTTCGAAATCGAATTGAAAATATATAAAAACAAACTAAAAGAACAAGAATATGTGCACATTTTCTTAATGAAATGAAATGAAAATTACCAGCATTAAGCGAAAATATCAGAGGACACAAGAATACACAAGAAAATGTTGGAAATCAAATGCATAATTGAAATAAGAAAATTTCGTCATCCTTACTTAAATTGATGAATAACTAAACATGTCATTGATCAAAGTAATCGGTTGAGGAATTTATTTAAATTATATAAGTTACCCAATAATAATAATAACAATATCAACAATATTTCCTGTGTATATACTTTTTTAAAGAGGAAGCGCAAATTGGTTATAATTGAAATTAAAAAGAAATATTTCGATACAATAAACCATCAATTAATTATCTATAAACTGGATATGATGATGGGAATTATAGGTTTGTCTCTTAGTTGGATCTCGTATTTTCTTTCACGACGATCACATGCTACAAACTTGAAACGTGATGGCAATTCGTACTGATCAGACTTTCATTTCGTGAACACGGGCGTCCCGCAAGGTAGTATTCTGGGGCCATTATTATTTATACTATTTATCAATGATATTGGACCGTAGACGTTTATGCCGATATGGGCTAATTTTAAATAGTAAGAAAACCAAAATGATGCCAAAGAACGTCATAGGTTGGGTTAACGATGACAGTAAAACAAATGTGTGCTATATTCTGCTATATTCTTTAAATAATGATCAATTCGTTCGTGAAACGAATTGATCATTGATCAGTAGAATATAGCAGATTTGGTAAAATTTATCAAATAGCATCCGTCGGTCCAGTACGATTAAAACATGCCCAAACGTCACCAACTGAGCTCGATGTTTTCTTGCCCTTAGGTGGGCAAGCTTGATTATGAAAACAGACATTGAGTAATTTCTGGTTGAAGGTTGTTTTTTTTTTGTTATTTTCGCACTACCGAACCCCATTGAATCCAACCCAACTAAAACCCACCATACATGTAGTTAGAGTAACGTTGAGGTTGCAGAGAAACGATTCCCAAACATTAGAAAACTAGATCAAAGGATAAAAAGAGACAATCTGAGGTGAAACTGTTGCACATCATGAATAGCAAATATCGATGACTAGAAATATGTCCACATTACAGAAAGAAGAGGAAATTGGGTGAGTCGTTAAACATAAACCGCCAACAAATTGTGAACACATGTTTCATCTTCTGTTTCCTCTGAAACAGCCTCAAGTTAGTAAAAAGTAAATAAATAAAGAAAAATATGAGATACTGCAAAAGTGAAGTCACTGTCTGATGAGGAAAATAAAATGTTGACTACTACTTTGTTAACCTTCATCGCGACGCGAGAATAAAAGAAATTAAAAGTCTAATGTTTGGATTGGGGCGATTAGAAGTGAACCCAATCGGTGAGGTAGATCCCAACTGAACCCAGCTGAATTGAAACAAACTTACCCTTAACATATAGTATTTTATTAACACTAGATGTACATTTCTACAACTAAGTTGTCATCTTCAGCAGTAAAATAAAAGCATTTTAGTCAAACCGCCGAAACAAAATAAATGAAGCAATCGAAAATTGGACAAATCAAAATTAATGAATCGAAACCAAAATTCGCCATTTTTATTCATTTCTCAGTCGACTAACTTATCTGAATTCTTTTTGCCCCAATAATTTTCATTTCATTTCTTTTCTTGTATCTTGAGATATCATGATTAGCGTCGCACCATAAGGATATGGTGTGACGTGTGACTGATTTTTTTAAAACTTGTTTTATTCGATTCTATAAGCGTTGTACGAGGGTACGAATCCAACTTACATGCATATAAAACCGCTTGCAATTGCAGGAATTGAACGTGCTGATTCGATTTGGGTACGCCATGGTGATTGCCAGCATTCTATTAATGGTGTGGGTGTCCCTAACCGGGGCCTTCGAAATTGACTCATCGCATCACCCACCTTGCTACTTCAATCCGCTTTGTAGTTGCTCCAAAGCGATACCAGACTTGGGAATTGTTAGGTGTCGCGATGTTCGTTTATCCCGGATACCCGAAACCATGAATTCTTCAAAAATGTTCATGTTGCATTTAGAAAACAATGGCCTGCGGTCTATCGAACCTTACTTTTTTCAAAGCACGGGTAATGCACCCCATACGTATTCCACCACAATAATTTATTTTTATTGCGTTTGTAGGCCTATACAAATTGGCGATAAGCGGGAACCCGCTGTTTTATATCCCAGACGAGGCGTTTCTGGGATTGGAGCGATCGCTTTGGGAGCTGGATTTGAGCCACGATCGATTAAACAGCGTCCCCAACAAAGCACTTAGATATCTCCAGAAGTTAAGACATCTAGATTTAAGTGGTAAGTACTCGGACGTTAAAATCCGCAACGCCCAATTTCGTCATTTAAGGTAACGACATCGCCGAAATCACCGCTGATAATTGGAGGGGATTGGAGACTTCGCTGGAGGTGTTGATTTTATCGGACAATGCTTTGAACTTCTTACCAACTGATGCGTTTTCGGGGTTGCCATCGTTGGACACTATAGATTTAACGGGGAATAACTTGCGCGACATAGACCCTTCCGTCTTCAGGGACGGAATGGGGAAATTGACTCGCGTTTTGCTGTCGGACAACCAATTGAGCTCGATCCCGTATCAAGCGCTTCAACCGTTGAAGCTGCTCAAACATTTGGATTTGAGCTACAACCGAATCGATAAGATGCAACCGCCGGTCGATCCCCAGAACCCCGATCAAGAGTTCACTTATTTTATGTCGTTGGATGTGTTGATGTTGAACTACAACCAAATTTCTCACTTGGAGACGGCAGCTTTCGACTACTTCGATGTGTTAAATAAGACCTACATCGATGGGAATCCATTAAACGCTATTGAGGTTTGTTTGGGTTTATTGATAAGGAAATAGGAAAAATGTAACGTTTTAGGATGGCGCTTTCAAAGAAGCCAAAATCAAGGAATTGTACGTTCGAGGATGTGGCTTAACGTCAATTACACCATCGGCGTTTGATGGCCTAGAAAAATATTTGCAAATTTTGGATCTCTCCGGAAATAATTTGACCTCATTACCGGAAACTCTGTTTCATAATTTCGAAGCCATTCGTACGCTATCGCTCGAGGACAATTTAATAACGGATTTAAATCCGGCGGAAACTCTCATCGGTTTCCAATACGGACTGTATCGTTTCGACTTCAGCGGATCGGGCAATGGAGTGGTTTCGATTCAAGATTTGCGAAGGTGATTGCATTAACAAGACAGAGGTCTTGTTAACATTACACAATTTTTTTAAGATTGAGGCATCTCCGAGCTCTTTCGCTGTCGAGGATCAAAGATCTGCATTTGGGACCAGAGGATTTCGAAGAATACGGCAGAGATTTGGAAGAGCTGAGGATCAACATGGCCGGATTGACGGCGGTGAAGGACAACGCTTTCCAGCACGTCCACTCGTTGCGAACGTTGGACCTGTCTGAAAATTCGTTGACGTCCATCGAACCCGACGCGTTTCAAGATGTAAGAGGGCCGAACGTGGCTTTCGAATTTTGTAATTTTCGGTTTTAGATCGGAATGTCGTTGATATCTTTGGAGCTGTCGCATGCGTTTGCTGGATCAGTTAACGTTCTGCCCACTGATCCCCTCAAATCTCTAGTGAATTTGCAGGAATTGGATTTGAGCAATAACAGAATTATGACTCTGCCTGATATATCGTTTCATTTCCTTAAGAGGCTCAGGCGATTGGAATTGCAGGATAATGTCATAGAGCAGGTCTTCAAGGGAACATTTCAGGTAATAAAATTATGGAATTACGAACGTTTGTGTCGGCCTGCTTTGACCGACGAAGCCGGTCCTTTTTGACCTGAAAATCCATCAGTTACGTTCCTTTCAGGGCGACATCCATTCGAGCTTGGAGGAGATCTACTTGTCCTTCAACTACATAACCACAATTCAGCAGCATACGTTCGTGGACCTGTCGTCGCTCGAGCAGCTCCACCTGGACGACAACAGAATCGAGCATCTGGAAAGGCGCTCCTTCATGAACCTCGAAAACCTGAAACGCCTGAACCTGAAAGGCAACGACATCGCCACCATTTCGTACGAGGCGTTTCAGAACCTTCCCCTGCTGGAGGACCTCGACATGTCCTACAACGAGCTGAACAGCTTCGAGTTTTCCGTCTTCGATCAGGTGGGGACGTTGGCTATGTTTCGCGTCAACGCGAGCCACAACAAGATAACGGATCTGAGCGTAAACTTCAGTTTTAGTTTTAGCCACGACAGCGGTAGGTTTTTTATTCGAGCCGTTTACATTCGTCGAAAGCGCACAAGTGTTTGCTGTGTTCGCACTTTTGTGAATGTATCATCCCTTCGTCAATCAGGAGTAGTCATAATCCTTGCACAAGTTGAAAAATTGATGATTCCATTAAATGAATTATTTTTAAGCTTCATTATATAATTAATTTTTCAATACACGTCTCCCAAAATCTTCTAGCTAGTTGGACAATTATTTAAGAACTGCACAACTGGCTTTTTTGGTAATATCCAAGAATGCGGACACAGCCCAACGAAAACGTTAACTTTAGTTAACAATTATAACTTCTCAAAAGTTTGTGTATATTGCCCAGGTTCCGGAGGCTTCCACTCAAACATAAAAATCTTGGATTTATCCTACAATAACATAACATCCATCAGCAAGCAATATTTCCAACCGGCTTGGATGTCCCTTACCCATTTACACTTAAGTCACAATGGAATCGACCACGCCACCAAAGACGTGTTTGGAAACATGCCCCAATTGCAATGGCTGGACCTGTCACACAACGAACTCTCAGAGATTGACTTTGACACGTTCAGAAACACGAAAAGGTTGCAGGTAATCGTTTTGGACTTTTGCTACCACAGGTACATCCAATTTTATAGGTGTTCCTCATGTCGAACAATCTCATATCCGAGCTATCCAACGATCTATTTCGTTCCCTCAAAAATTTACGAATCGTCGACTTCTCCCACAACAATTTCCGGACGCTTCCCGAAAATTTATTCCGGGAGGAAGGTCTGGAATATTTGGACTTGTCGCACAACGACCTGAACCGGTTGCCCCTTTCGGGCATGAGCTCGATGGCGGCCCAAACGCTGTGCGAATTGGACCTTTCGTGGAACGGAATATCGTCGGTATCGCACGCCGAAATATTTTCAAAATTTAAAGTTGGTGGGATTTCACCAACAAAACTTTTTGCTCAAAATATTTTTTTAGAGTTTGGCCGTGTTGGATTTGTCGTACAATAGATTGGTGCAATTGGACGAAGGAGTTTTTGCCTCTTTACTGCAATTGAAGAGCTTAGATTTAGGGCATAACACGGAATTGGTGTTGGAAAATGGACGGACTTTTGATGGACTTGAAGACACTCTATTGCATTTAGGGTTGGATAACGTATCGTTAACTTACGTAAGTGTATCGTTCCCAATATGTTCGTCGTTGATATTTTTTTTACGTCCAGGTTCCTGAATTGCCACTACCGAGTCTTCTATCGTTGTCGTTGGCCTACAATTCACTGCCAACGATTCCACCGGAAATTGCCACGAATTTAAGCTCATTACAAAGCCTCAATCTCGATTACAATGACTTGACTGCAATTCCAGTGGTGACTCATTCGTTGACGCAGTTGCGCCAGTTGTCCTTGGCGGAAAATCCAGTGACGTTTCTAAGCAACACCAGCTTGTTGGGAGTAGCCGAGCATTTGGAAGAATTAGATATCACAAATTTTGACCTCAACACCCTCGAGGTTTTGACCATTTCATCCCAAGATTCTTTTAATTTAATTAATATTTTTTAGACGGGGGCCTTATGCAAGATGTACGCCCTACGATTCCTGAAAATAAGCGACTACGACAACGTCAAAAATTTCAACATCCCCAAATTATTGGAGTTCAACTCCGGTTTGAGACACTTAGAAATCCATGTAAGTATGTTCCGCCAAAATTGGGCAATGTCGACTAAGATGCTTTAAGGTGGACCACGACGACGATAATTTGGGGCAAATAATGACCGGGGTGTTTCCGACGAAATTGAAAAGCGTTACGCTGACCGGTTTGGGCTTGAAGTCTTTGGATTCCACCATATTGCAGGTGGGTGGAAATAGAGGCGTGGCGGGTGATTTCCAGCGGTGTTGTTTTAGGGAATACGTAGTTCGGAGTTGAATTTCTGCATTCGAAACACCAGTGTGACGGATGTTCCGGCAGATTTGTTCGAAAATCTGGGGTTTGCGAAGAATTTGACCATCGATGTGCGAGACAACGAGGACCTTCGAAGTTTGCCTAAACCGTTCACTACTGACAGACCTGGGGATTTGCAGAAACCGTTCTTGGTGGATTTGTGGTTGGCTGGATTGAAATGGACGTGTGATTGCGATGTTGGGTAATACTAGTGATGCAATTGTGGTTCTTTCATTAAGAAAGGATTGAATGAAAGGATTGGGAATTTAGCCCATTGATAAGAACAGGGATCTAAAGATTATTTAAATTATCTTTAGGGGATGAATTCCTAATTCCATTTTATGATATTT
The DNA here is from genome assembly GCA_959613385.1 of Geotrupes spiniger. Taxonomy (NCBI): domain Eukaryota; kingdom Metazoa; phylum Arthropoda; class Insecta; order Coleoptera; family Geotrupidae; genus Geotrupes; species Geotrupes spiniger. Next base: position 15,750,245 of record OY390737.1, read on the forward strand.
TGGAAAACATTCTTGGCTTTAAATTTTTCATTTTGTCGCCAGTCAAAATTTTCCTTCAGGGTACCTCTGGAGGTTTAAAGAATACGTAAACACCTAAACTTAGGGCTGAAAATGGTCTTCAGTAAATTTGGGTGGAATACCTTTTTAGTAGCACATTGTAGATGATATTGATTTGTCCCACCCTTAGTATTGTTGCCAAGTTCGTTTCAATAATTACTGGGGATGTGTCAATTTCAATGGTTTCTTATTCAAAATATTTGTTTCACTGTTTCATTTACAAGACGAGAAAGTACTGAAACTGAAACTGAAACTGAAAAGTATTGGTGTAAAAAGTTACATTTAACAGACTCACAGAATTAAAAATGGAAATAAAATTTGACGTAAGTCAATTAACATAACATATTTTAGGTGTAACGAAAGTTTAGTTCCAAATTAAATTATTGGATCGCATTGAATTGATATTTATTATACAAGAAACGAGATAAATATGAAAAGCTCGACTTGTTATTATGCTACTGTATTGGTTTTTGCGGGAAAACTTAATTCAATTTCTATTATCGTGACATTTCTGTCGCGTCTTTTTATCGAGACTCACGTCAGTTTTGTTTAAATTCCTATAAGCAGATAAAATTGATTTATCAATGAATAAAGTAAAATAAAACTAAAAAAAATGCAAATGAAATTAAAACTAATCATTGGTGAAAGATAATGAAGGATATAAAGAGAGACATAGGAATAGTAAACAAACTGAAAATGAAACAATGCCTAGTCAACTCAACCGAATCCAATCCAACCCAACTAAAAAAGCAAAAATTCAATAGGCACAATTGTTGTTAGCAATAATCACAAGATACGAAGACAACAATTATGATTAGTTGTTAGGTCATGATCTCGTTGAAATCTGCTATAAGTTTATAACCCAAACTTATAATACAATCAAAATTTTTGAACCAATTAGGTCAAGAGCTCATACGATTCTTCTCATTTGTCGCTGTTGAGTTAGGTTGGGTTGGGTTGGGTTGAATGCGATTGAACAGATATGGATTGGATTGCGTTCGACAGAAATTCAGATTGGATTGGATTGAATGACTGAAATTTACAATCGGCAGTTGCATACTCTGTGAAGTTTACTGAAGTTATTAAAAAATGAGCCACAATGAAAAAGTTCTAAATAATCAAATATTTTAAATAATTAAAATTTAAATGTCTATAAGCAGATAAAATGGATACAGCAATTACGAAAATGAAAAATAAAATTTGAAAAAATATTGAAAAAATCTGCAGTGTCATATATTTATACTTCATTTTTCGAAAGAACTTTTCAAATAAAAGTTGAACTTTTGTAAGAACAATTTTTTCGATACCGTTTCCGAGATCTGGAAAAATATGATGAGTAAACCATCACTTAATCTCAAGGGTAAACTTTAAAATGTAAATGAAATTAAAATTATTCAACTAGTGAGAGATTTTTATAATTTTTATAACAATTTTACATTTTACAATTTGTGATTTTATAATTTTCACGTTTCCACGTATTTCAGAATTTTTGTACAATTTTTGGTTTAAATTGCAGATGAATTTAAAGCAGAAATCAAGATGGGAGGGGTTGGGTTGGGCTTGGTTTTCTTTTCGATCGAAATATGGAAACATTAACCCAGCTAACATTTCAAAAATATGAAAATGTGACCATATTTTCGTAAAAAAGTTTCAAATCTAAAATTTTCTAAATTGCCAAAATAAGACAAAATTTATCTAAAATGCTAAAAAAGGTAACATTTAAAACTATCAGACCTATGACAATAACGTCAACAAAAAAGGTAACATTTTCAGTAGCAATATTGATAAAATCGTAAATTCGAAAAAAAGTTTCAAAGCTAACCTTTTCGAAATTACTGAGAAAGCGACGAAAATTGCAAATATGAGACCAAATTTTTCTAAAATGCCAAGAAAGTTAACATTTAAAACTATCACATCTATAAAAACAATGTCAACAAAAAAGCAAAAAACATTTTCAGTAGCTATATTGATAAAATCATAAATTCGTAAAAAAATTTCAAAGCTTAAAATTTTTAAAATTACTGAACCCGTCAATGTCAATGAACCCGTCAAGTCACAAAATTGTAGGCAGGTTTAACATAATCAACATGCTTAAAATATTAGATTACGAAAACGTTTTTAAAAATTAACAAAGTTGACTAAAAATCATTGTATTCTATTGTATTCACCGGACATAATAACGCTCAATATTTTCGTAGAATTTAAAAGGCAGTATGACTTAAATCAGCTGAGAATGTTATCATAGCAACTACTTTTCGCTATTTATTTAATTTTTACGATTAATTCTATGCTTTTGTATACCTCTTTCTAATAATTTCTGTGTTGCTTGTCTTGTCAAAATCATAATTTTGTTTATATCATCAATACATAATCTAACAAGTGCTTTCCCATTGATGCCCACAATTTGAAATTATAACATCCCGACGAGAGCAATGCCACGCGTTTTCGTGGTCAGAAATTCCATAAAAACTTGTAATTGAATTATTTTAAATAAAAAGAGTAGTTTCAAGTTAATATTTCGATACAACGTTGCTAGTCAATTCACATCTAGTAGGCTATTGGGCAATGCTACGGTCCATTGTACCCACAATGCGATTTCGGTAATTTGCTTATGAACGGATGTATTTATTTTAGACAGGATACAGTTGGCTGAAAATATTTTCCACCTTTAATTATATTATATTTGATTATATATAAGGGCAGCGTTTTAAGGAACGTGGTTACGTCTTAAAACGCTGCTCTTTTGTTCCAGTATTGATTTGTGGCGAAAAAATGTGAATTCGATTCGATTCGATATTTTAATGATCATTGGTGATACTATAGATGCACGACCGTACTTGATTATGAATATTTATCTTTACGTGTTCGGAATGTGCCCCCTTGATTAGTTTTCATGTATACACTTGTTGTATGGAGTATTAACCACTTTTCGTCAATTATTTGGGAGACCAATTGATTCGTCAAGCTCCTAGCTAGGTAAAAGTGTAACTCATGTAAGTGTAAATCATTGTAAATAAAATTGTGGATTATTTTATATGAAGACGTTTAGAGGAATATACAATCAAAATTATGGGTTGGCGAAGATTGCGTAGAGAGAGGACGGAATGGAGAAAAATCTCAGAGTTCTAAAACTAATCCTGGGTTGGGTTGGCTTGGGTTGGGGGCAAAGATTAAAACATTTAATTGTTATATATTATTTTTCTGTAGGTTTCTGTAGATTTTAAGAAATTTTAACCAACAATTGTCGAGGTGCCCGTGAAATCTATGGATTCAACGTACTATTTCGTTAATGATTTACCTAAATTGAAAGAAATTGTCAATTAAGTTTTTCGATGACGGAAGGCCGTAGCTTTGGCGAATTCGTACGGCGAGCAACGTTGCACGGAACCATTTATGAAGGTTGCAATAATTGCAAACGAGACGTCGTTAATTTTACATCGACTTTCACCTACTCAGGAGGTGATAATGTTGGGGGGCAAGCGCCAGGAAACTTTGAGTCGTCAGGATAAGTACCGATCTCCTTGATTTGATTTTTATTGCGCTCGTATTTAATCCTATGGATTTGTAACAAAACCATTCTAGTTTGGTACCTCAGTAATTTTTTTGTAGGTGGGTGGAAATTTGGCAACGAAAACAGCGCCAGTATCTATGCGAAAAAGGCACCCCGTTGTCACGAACTGCGCCGGATTTTGAGTGCAGACACACAGAGGACGACTTGCGACTTGCCGAATGCATAAACAAAAGGAATCAAAGTTTCATCGAAGTACTCAAAAACGAAATCGAATGCGGCTGGACTTCTTCAGCTGCAGTCGATGTATCTTCGGTATTTCACACCACCCTGTTGTTCCTCGCGACTTATTTAATCTAATCGTAATTGTATATGAAATGTACGTATTTTTACGTTTTTGTGTCGACATTAGTTTAAATAGAACATTATTTTATTACTTTTTATTACTTCCAGACTTTCAACGCGATTGAACTTTATTTAACGAAAAAATATAAATGTTCGTTAAATATAATATATCGAATCAATCCACTGCCTTATCTTAGGGAAAATGAAACAACAAATAAGGTACAATAATTTATTAGAAGAAACTTTCCTTACGTTATGTATTTGGTTACATCCACATACATCCCTGAGCAACTCAACTTACATACACACCTATGTACATATTTTACATTATAAATATCCCTACACAAAATATGTAACAGTAATATAAATTAAGAATAAAATGTTACGGAAAATGCGTCTCGCTTCATTCGCCCGAAATCCGGGACGTGTAATCTCGCTTAGTTAATGTACGGTTGCGTCGGTTAATATCACTTATTTTCCTCCTGCGTACGAATTAAATACCTCAATAACCTCTATATTAGACATATATATTACAATTTATATAGTTTCTTGGCATTACATGTTGTGAAGTTGTCAGCTACCGATGCGATTTAAGGACAAAATTTAAATTAAAAAAGTCTTGCACGACTAACACTCAAAACTGCTCACAGTAGTTATTTAACACATTATCTTTGGCGGTAAGTACTCAACTCGTAAGGTAACCCACTATTGCATACATCGTGAGAACTTTAAGAGGCTCCCTTGTATCTTTTTATTATAATTTGAAATGAGATAAGATGTTCATTGTTTTATCAAATCTATACGAAAACTGTTTTATATTTTCTGAACTATTATTATCGAGTGTCATAGGACTCAATTCAGACAAATTTATGAAACGATTCTAGAATTCGTTGCCATGAAGAGAATGGAAGGATATGATAAGGGGAAATAGGAAGTAAAAGATGATAACAAAATCTGATGGAAAAGGAAGGCAACGTTATTTTTGTTCTAGTGTGTTTAGTTTAGATTCATTGTTTCTGCTCATTATCATTTTCATTAAATGTGCCTTCATATGCATCGATTTAACAACAACAAATAGTTGTGGTTTTGAGGATACTACGAAATAGTACCAGAAGAACTGCACGAAATAAACGTACACTTTACGAGACCTTTAAGACTGATTTGCTTCATGTAATTGATGAAATAATAATTTAAAAACTTCGACGTAGAAACTGTTAAATAAAAGAAGAAGTCTAGATGAAATATAGAAACAAAAAAAGAGGAAAGTAAATAAAGAAAATCTGGGGCAGATTACAGGGCTGTTGAATAAAGAAAAGAGTTTGGTCTGGTTGTACATCGACGTAGAAGCTATTGAATAAACTAAGGGGTTCTAGGAAGGACATCTAGGTGATCCTTCCTAGTATGAAAAAATGGAAATAAATAAAGGAAAGCTGAAGTAGATCACAAGGATTTGATTTAAGTTGATATATGTCAATACTGCAAGAAAAAAATGAGTTTAGTTGGATACAGTTGGGTTTGGTTGTAATTAGTAGGAGCTATTGAATAAAAGAAGGGGGAAAGATAGAAATAAATATATAAGGGCTAGTGTGCCATCTACTCCATCCCTTATATTTATATATTTATATTTATTTTTATCTGTTGAATTAAATTGAAAGCTGTAAATACATAAGGAGGATTGGATTGGGTTAGGCTGGGTTGGGTTGAGTTGGGTTGGGTTGGGTTTGGGTTGGTTTGGTTGTACTTCGACGTAGATTAATACTTATTTATTATACTTGTATGAATATGTTTGAGAAACTAGATTTAAAAATTTATTTGGTAGAAATAAAACATCAAAGAAAATCTATCTATTGAGATAATGTATTTTCATGATCAAAGAAATAATATTTTTTGTCTAAAAGTATCGCCATCATATCTTTCAAAATATAACGTCATTTTAAAATATGTTTGGTAAGGAATTTCATTGAATATCTAATTGTTTTGATATCTGCATAAGAACATTTTTTCGATAACTCAAATGGGAGATTTTTTTCTCGCCAAATAGCAGTAGCAGTCACGTTTAAAGTTTCATAATGTTGTCTTCAACCGTTTGGGCGCTAGAGCGCATAAAGTATCCAAAGTAAAAATTCAACGCTCGACGTCCTAATTATAGCCCGCGTTAAATGTCCAAAGTGCGTCTTAGTCTGCCGCATCGTTTTTTGCATGCGATCATTAGCTTATCAGGTTTTTATTATTTACTCCCACCTATGTTCGCAACGTTATCTCGCTGCATATTTCCAAATTAGGAAAACCAAATTACCGATGACCTGACGTAGTGACAAAAAAAGCAATGTGGGTCAGTTAATCGCGGACGATGGTGTCGGACGTTCGGTTAATTCGTCGCGTTTTTCGTGAAAAATTGCACTTTTCCGGGACGATTTTCATTGTGATTATTGTGTTGGTGTTTTCGGCGGCGCTGCGGATGTTGGTGCGCAAGGAGCGGCGTCCATGAAAGGTGAGCGATATTTCTGGATCCAAAAATGATTTTAATTTTATATAAATTAAACTTAAACTTAATTCGCCTTGAACTCCAAATTAAGTATCATTAACAATTCTTATGCAAGTGATAAGAATAAAAAATCCTAGAATCTGCTCTCAAATAACTGTAATAGGCATCTAATTTTAGATTCGTCATTGGAGCTTCTCTTTCAAATCTATGAATGTGGGAGATAAGTAAATATTTTTGTTAGCTAAATTAAATATTAATTAAAAACAGATTTAATTTAGCTTTTCATAGTCGGAAGTGAATAATCTTGTAATTTGCAATTGCATCAATATTTTAAATTGAGGTAATTAGTCAACAAATTTGATAAATCAATCAAAATGTTAAATGGTCTGAAATGTCAAAATATGCAAAAAAAGTTAATTATTGAAGAAGAATTTAACAAAGGTGGTAATTTTCTAACTTCTAATGTTCTATCTTTTTTCCGGAAATAAAGCAAGTGCAAAAATATCAAAAGTGTGAATAATTTAATCAAAATTGCCAAATATTTCCAAAAAATGCTTCCAGGAATGTGACAAGGTGTCACAAATGTAATTTTTAAAAGCAAAAAAACAAACGAAACTGCAAGTCAAATTTTGGAAAATTCGTCAACTCGTCATCGTCACCAAAAATGCGTTTGCATAATTTTTTTTTAATCGCATCAAAGGTAACCTTAACCATCGAAATCCATACCAAATCGAAACATAATTGTTGAATAAAGTGGAAATTAGAAATTAGCATTAGAAAATAAATAGACATTACATGTCTCTTAAATTAATTTGAAATCTGTAAATATATAAGAAGAGCGTTGAGCTGAATTTGCTTTGGTTGGGTTAGGTTTTTTTGGCTTGATTGAGGTTGCGTTCGATTCCATCAAAGATGGAGTTACCTAGATAAAGATCGGGGGAGGGGGGGGGTTGATCTAACGTAAGTTTCATTTAAAGTGAAAGGTGTGAGAGAACTTGGATTTTTAATATTTAATAATTCCCACAACTTAACCGGTAAAATGTGGAAGAAATGCAACGGAAAGTGATGAACGTTGACTGCGATCGAAATCAAAGTCACAATCATTGTAAACTATATCCCTGAAATAAAATTCCAATGACTCCAGCTGCAAATTGAAGTTGCGATCTTAGGTTCACTAGTCAAAGATATAAATTACTAGCCCGTCTTGATTTTTCCTTCTTGGAAAATATATTATATAGGCATCGTTAAAATTACTTTTCATTTGCTTTCGTTTGTTTTTGTATATGGGTTTCATTTGTTTTAATTAAATTTGTGTTTTTATATTCATATAGTTTCATTTTTGATTTTTTTTGAATTTATTTAAATTTATTTATTGGGATATTTTTTACTTATGTTTTGTTTGGTGCGTGTCTCTCGTGTTCGTTCACTCGTTTTTTTATTTAATATTATATTGATGAGAATGATGATAAACATTCATCAAATTGACTCAACTACAAAACAGAAAGAGAATTGGAATCTTTTTAATGATTTCGAACACAATTATTTTCCCTTTTTGTATTAGCACTTTGTATTTTGACAAAAGCTCATGATGACCGTTTGGTAGAATGTCATGTATTGGATGACAAGTTGGTAGGATAAGAATTTTATTTTGATTTATCTTGACCCACATCTTGCTGAGGAGCTCGTTACGAGGACGAAACGTCCATGCAACATTAACAATCGTCCTCTGTTTCTCGAATAACATTTTTTGTCATGTTTTGTTGGGTTGGGTTCATTTTCACTTTATTATTTGTTCGTGTTTTACCTTTATTGGTTTCATTTCAATTTGCAGGTGTGTTTTTGTTTCTTTTGGTTTTTACCTTTGCTTTCATTATTTTATTTATCATTTTATTTTTGTTGTTATGGTCTAGTTTGCGTTCATTTTGTTATGATTAATATTGTATTTATTTTAGGTCATTTATTTGTCGTATATTTTGTTAATTCGTTAGTTCATAGTTGAATTATTTGAATTTTCATCGTTTAGTTACATTCTTTTCCCTACCGCTTAATTTGTCTTTACGTCTTTACATCTTTACATTTATTTCAACTTCAACTTCAACTCATAACACACATAAATGAAATCGTAGACAACTAAATTTGCCAACGGAATCGCATCGACGTCATATGTCTATTTTTTTAAGTTTAGAAACGGGACGAGTTCAAATTTGCAACACTGCGTTTGGTAAAAACATTTTTCGAATTTGGACGCCTCCAACTTCGAAACCGTGACAGATAGATGGGTGCTATCAATGCGATTCCGTTAAAAAATTTAGTTGCCTACAACTTTGTTCATATAATGTTAATGTTAATGTTTTGACATTTTAGACTTTTAATGATTTTCATTTTTTACAAATCTATGAGACAATTTTTCCAACGTTTTCGATGGTTTTACGATTCATAAGGATTTTTTTCGATATTTTTATTGCTTTACAATTAGATGTAATCATGATTTTTTACAATTTTTAACAATTATTTTCTATTTTTAATGATTTTTACGACATTTTCGATATTGTTTTGCAAGTTATAAAGTCGTTTAATGATGTTTTTCAAGTTTTATCGACTTAATTATGATTTGAAACAATTTCAACTGTTTCTTGAAGTTATAAAGTTTTTTCGATTTTTGATTTATCAATTTTTTACATTTTTAAATTTTTTACATTTTTAAATATTTTCCAATTACATTTTTTTACAATTTATGACGATTTTTTTTTTGAAAATACGATTTTACCGTTTTCACTGGTATTTTCTTCAATTACTTTTGTTACGTTCCTTGCTATCTTAATATTTTCTTGATTTTTCGTTTGATAGTTATTTTACATTTCGCTTTCGTCTGTATTGTATTTCCGACATTTTCAAACGATTCATAATTTTTTTATTTTTTAATTGTCTTCATTTGCTGCTTTTCTATTAGCAATTAATGTCTAATTTTTCAAAAATTAGCTACTTCAATCGCTTTCTAACTCGAATAAACCAATAAAAATATCTCAAATCAACACAGTAATGAAAAAAAAAATAAATGGATCCAAACTATTTTTTTCATTCATAATTTACATAATTTACGGTGAAGGTCGTTATAGTTCCGAGAATCGTCGAGATTCATGTCATTCATAAATATATTCACACGACTCGATGGGTAATGAACGGAATAATTCGGCGCTTCAAATTTATACGAGGTTCGTTTCGTCGCATGTCTGCTCAACAGATCACCGTAAATGCATGGGTTACATCTGGTAAGACGTCAGTATGTTTATTCCATTTATTTATTATTTATTAATTTCGATCTTTCATTGCCATTTGCGAAATTTTCAGTTAATATTTGTTTTATTGGCTTTGTTTTGCTTTCGATAATTTTTCAATTTTCGGTTAGTTTTGTTTTGGTTCCAAGTTAGTGTTCATGTGGGTTGTGGTTTGAGTTGTTTTGTTTTTTTTTTATTTAAATTTGAGTTTCACTTTCTTTGTTTTAGTTTGTGTGCAGATAAAATAAATCAAATATAGTCACCACACTAGTTTTTAAATAAAAAAAAATATTCGCCACCACCGAAACGTTCGCAAATTCGGAAGGTAAACTTGACCAACACGTGATTTAATAATTATCGCTCATGTAGTAAACAAAGGACTACTTACGTATTGCATCATTATAATGGCATTAATTTATTATCATTTATCGGCTGTTTGTAACGCCTAAAATTATTTAATGGTTCCAATTAATAATTTGCAAATATTTAGTGAGGAAGGTGTGAGTCATCGCATATCAGCGAAAGTCATTCTCCCGTATCTATTGGTACTTGGCTCGGCTTTCAGTCATTTTCAGTCATTTCATGTCTCATCGATAAAAACGTACTTTAAAATCTCATGGAAAGTTCCCATCACCTTCGCATGCTTAGGTTTTTCAATAATTGTATTTCGGCGCCAATATAAATGTTTTTCTTTCACTATTATTGTGTAAGCATATTATGTTTATATTAAAAATATTGTATTGATAGATTTCAAGTTGGATAAACTGCGCAAAAAAATAAACAGAGCATTAAAATAAGAAACATATTAGAGAATTCTGATTGTGGTCAAAATGAGAAAATTTCAGGCAACATACCTATTCAATTAAACAAAAAACAAAACTTAGGAGAATCTTAAAATATTTTTAAATCGATGGTGAATACGTCATTGTTGTTATTATCTGTACAAAGTTTACATTAAAATTGATGAAAATAAAGAGGAAGAGCTGGAAGGTGTTCGGAAAAATGTACATTTTCAATGGGGATGGATTTGCGCAGTATTACAAATGTGTTGCAAGGTGATTCAGGAACTTGGTTTGAAACCTAGTGAAGACAAATACAATTTAAATTCATATCACAATGAAGAACTGTTCGAAATATTTAAACCTGATTGGATTTGAACTTTTCCCATTCATAGCTTTACTATTGAATCAAGAAACAGTTATCTTGCCATTGGACAGATAGCCCAGCTGTAAGAAAATATTTGAAAATTATTCAATATGAAGGTTCTAGATGGTACCCACTGTGGGTTGTTTTTCTTTTCCTATTTATTCGTCAACGAATAACAATTGGGCTATGTATTGACTTTGTGGAATGGATGTGGTTGATGTAGTTCATAGTAAATAGCTACCTTGATGTGTTTCTCTTGGTTAAACTTGCTGGTGAATTACTTTTGAAAGACTTGGTAATAAGTTTAGGCCACTAGTTCTCAAAATCAATTGAGTGTAACAATGAAATATTAAAATATATAAATAATGACATCATCGCCATTGATATTGGAGCCTTAATATTCATTTTGTCGTCGTTATATTGTCAAAAATATTTACCATAGTACTTGGTAAAACATTGAACACCTCAATTATTACCAACTTAAAATATGACGAACTCCATTTTTCTCAATAAGAAAGATACAAGTCCACACACTTAAAATCGCCACCCTGCGCGCACAGTAACAGAAAATCAATCTAGTTTGATTCCCTGCTATTCTCGCTGCTGCCGGGCAAAGCGCTGTCGTTTTGATTTAATATTCCCCCGTTGGGGGAGTTTCCCGTGCTGCCGGCGCCCAAATTATTGGCCGCGGGCTCGGCGGGAATCAGACCCTCTTTCATCCGCTTTTTCTGCTTCATTCGCCTGTTCTGGAACCATATTTTCACTTGCGTCTCGTTCAGCTGGAGGGCGGACGCTATCTCGATGCGTCTCGCGCGCGTCAGATACTTGTTGAAGTGAAATTCCTTCTCGAGCTCGGTCAGCTGCTTGTTGGTGAAGTTCGTCCGGCCGGTGTTGAGGCAGTTGAGGCCGAGCATGCTCGTGTTCAGGGCCGAGTTGGGACCCAGGCAGGAATTCCGCGAGGCCGGGTTGCTCGGGTCCAGCCCGGAGCCGGCGTTCGTCGGCGAGAAGTCGCCCAGGTTTGGCGGCGCGATTTTTCCGGCTGGAAAACACCAAATGGGATATTAGTTTTGTATTTCGATAAGAACGTTTCGGGGAGAAATGTTGGAAATATAAAGAATATGTAAGATACTTGCGTACATAGAAATAAAGCTATTGACACAATAATTGCATTCATCAAATAAATGTGGAAAATACTTTAAGTACTTAAAGTATTAGTTTTGAATAAAAGGAATTATGAAAGGGACGGTTCAAAAGCAGTAAATTCATATAAGACTATTTATAATGAGACCTGAATCCTATAAAAGTAAAACGGTGACAATCATCTAGAAGAAACAACGATCATATCACTGCAGTATATAGTGCTGTATATAATACAATTGATGAGGAATATTTTTTTATTGCATGGCGATCCTGCCAGCGCATTGATTGAGAACCACCTAGGTGGAGAATGGACCCTGTCCACATAAACTACCTGACATCTGCTATAAATTTACAAACAATCCATAAAAATATATAAAAGTATGCATTGTTTATTATATGTATTTTCATCATGGGTTAAAAGTAATAGAAATAATTACAGCATTTCATTACAACTATAATTCAGCGAAGGCCATTGTGTAATAATAAAAACAAAAATACGACATGCAATTCCAAAATGGTTGGGATTTTTAGATTTAATTAAAATTAAAATAACATATCAGCGATTATCAAAGACACCAATACTTACCCTAGGGGCAAAGATTTTCGAACAATAATTGTATAATGTAAAGAATTTGACAAAAAATTATATTAACGATCCACTCGTTATTTATTGTATTTTGGGGTACCATTAATGTAGGTGGTTTGTGGTTAGTCTTCATACACATATAACCTTTAACAATAATGGTTCTGAATGTCCTTTAATGAAATATTTAATGGTATTATACATGGTGTTCTATTCAAGTCATTTTCATAAATATTTATATTATAATTTTATTTTATTTATATATTTTTAATGTTTATATAAATTTCTTCACCCAATACTGCGGTCCAATACATTTATAAATTGTAACAAGAATTAACGTGATTACCTTAACGAGGAAAATTAAGATTGAATACGTCAAAAATCTACAAAATAGGCAGCGTTTTCAGAATTAAGAACAATATGAAACTAATTAGCTCCGTAAGTTTTATTTAATTTTAATTTGCTACATCGATGGGTCAGCTAATTATTGGTAATCTGTGATTTTGTTTAGTTTGTATTTCAGTTTTTAGCATATTTAGAAAATTCAATAATGATTTTATAATCAATTTGTTCATTCCAAATTATATTTACATTGTCCACCCAAAATGTATTAAAATAATAATAATTGCAGGATGATATATATTTTTGTTTGTTTGTTTTTTGTTATTATTGTGGTATTCATATGATATTTATATGATGATATTTTACGATTGTGGGTTAAGAGAGCAAGTATTACATTATTATCATCGATTAAAAAGCAATAATTGAAGACATTAATTTACGCAAATAAATATTTTTCATTCGCCTCTTTGGATCCAATTGAACGACGATAAATAAAATTTGGCGAAGACATTTGTTAACAAAAAGAAACTAGGACAGGCCTGTAATTGTTGACACATTTTTAGATCTAATTGTGTAGCCTCATATAACAAAATGTTAGATATTAAATCAAAAGATCAATACTTGCCCTAGACGCAGTCTCTAGATCTTTGCAAAATAAGTGTTAGACGATACTAAACAGAAATTCGATACCAAGTTAAGAGACATACATAAAAAACATATTGTTAGAAAAACAAGTAGCATTGAACAGAAATTAGGCTTGGGCTAGAAGAATAACACACAGAGCAAAATAAAACTAAAAATTATAGAAATAGCTAATAAATTATAAATGGTGAAGGAAAAGAGACAGATTGGGCTGGGAAATAAATAAAATAACACGAAATAAAATATATCAAGATGGGGCAAATAATAGTCCGAAAAGTAAAATAATTAATGAAGCATAAAATTTAAAAAAATCACACAAATATATTAAATTAGCAGGAAAAGAAAACATTAAAGTCAAAATAGAGAAATAAAAGTTTGAATAGCATAACTTATTCAATAAATAATCATTAATAATTAGGAGTATCATAACCAATATGACGTTTTATAAAACTTAGAAAGGAAATTCCATACAGAATTTGCACGAATGATTAAGTAGACCTACCTACGATCACTCTGACACAATTTCACAAGGATGCCTAGCCCGAACATTGGTCATAACGTTGTGATTCAAAACTGTGTATATATTTTTTTATAATTATATGTATAACGACATCATATTTTAATAAGTTTAAACATAATTTATTTCATTCCTCTTTGGATGTAATTAAATTGTCAATAACAGATCTAATTCTGAAGATTGTAAGACACCCAATGCACTGACGCATTATTTTTATTGCGACGGATAACACATTGGCGTTAAAATGAAGAAATCCGACGCAATTGTTTTCGTGACGTTAATCTGTAACGTCCAGTGCTTGACCAGCTGGTCGAGCCCGTATAATCCTGTTGGGGTTAAAATAAATTGCATTAGTGGAACAGCCCTTTGATTTTATGGATCAATTTTCGGAAATTTTAGTGCCAGTCATTGAATTCAACGACGCCTTAAAATTAAAATTGTTGTTAGGTTCAAATCTCCGACAGGCATCGAAGCTTTATTTCCAAGGGACAGTTAATAATGATAACGATTTTTAATTGGACCTGACCAGTTACTAGAGCTTACGTTTACAATGTTTCTGAACAATTTATTTAGTTGTAATGCATACCAAAGTGTAGGTTGGTATTGTAAATGACCACTTGATGTGCTACGCCATGTTATATAGTAAATGAATAATTAATTTGTGGAAATAATAAAGAAAATATAAAATAATACAAGTGAGCTCTATTCTGGAGTTGGATGGCTCCAACAACCACATGCAAGCTAGAAATACATAAAGGAAAACTCTAGGAATACATAACAAACCAGAGGTTAATTAAGTTTAAGTTGCTTTAAAATATTTATATATAACTTTTAATATCAGCAACAATTACTCAATTAATTCACAAACCGTCAATGTAAACATTATCAAAATGAAGTACACGACACGTAGAAAACTTCGACGACAGTGTTGCCGCAAATGGAATTAAGCTAGAAACTAATAAAGGAAGACAGATCGGGCCTCTTATTAGTGCCACGAATTCAAGCTCACATACTGCTAATTTAATTTTTCTCTCCATTCATCTTCTTCAGCGACTTCGCACGCTGCGAGCTTCGCCTCGCTTTTATTAGCCCGGTGAAAATGGCTGCGCGATTCTACTTTTGCGCCCCTTCGTAGGGCCAAGTCTTCGCGGCCTCCAAAGACGAGGTCGGCAAAAAACGCCGAGTCCATTAGAAAATGTGAAATTCGAGACCGCCATCGCCGTCGTCGCTTAAAAGCGCGCTTATTGATTTAGGACGAAGACGTCGGGCGAGGGAAAATTTCAATGCAAACAACGCACGTCGGTAGATTGTTGGATTACATCGGATGCGCATAAATTTGATGAGACTGTCGTAAGGTGGTGACTGCATGAATATGCGTTTTGTGTGCGCAATTGTTTAATGTGTCACTTTTGAGAGATTCGATACGTGCGCGATTGTGCTTAAGGCGGGTGGTTAATGTGGTGGTTTTGCAATTGGTGCCAGTGGCGTTTCAAAGAGGGTTTAATTTGCTCATACATTTATTAGATAATGTCGTCCAATTTTATCGTCCGATTTTATCTACATTTCTGTAATTTTATCTACGATTTTTTCATCCTATTCAAGACGAGAAACTAGACTAAAAAAAGGCGTTTTCTGTGGAGGTCACTGATGACTTTGTTGAACACGAAAATACAACTTATTTCAGAATTTGGCCTGAAAATTGTACTGTATTCCTGTCCTTGTTCGGTGGTTATGCTCAACTTGAAATTTAAAAATTGTAACTTGGCATTTTGAATTTTTTCATTTTTTAACTTCGTCACAAATTCATATGAATTTGTTTTCTGAAGTTTACAAATGTGTGTATGTGATTTTATTTTTTATTGTTTGAAATTTATTTTCTTCTTATAAATACACAATTTGTCACATTTTGGAAATTGTATGTAAGTCAGACAATTTTGTACTTATTATCGACTGAAAATTTTGGCAAAAAAAATTATATTTTTTACACCTTTGAAATTCATCGTAATCGTGAATTATTACCTGCTTCATTTTACCAAAAAATTACTAAAGCATGTTATTAACAAAATACATGTACCTACGAGAAAATAACGAAGCGATACGATCAGTGCGTGAAACGCTTCATGTTATCGTCGTGGTCAATGGAGTACGAATGTTAATTATATGACAAACTGATTAGTTTTTCTTTAGGCATCCTATCGAGTACACCGCACGCAAACCACCAACACGCATCATTCTAACACACGCATTCAATAATTTCACGTTTTAACCAGTCATCTTGCATGAATACACACCAACTACGCAACTCACTCAACCAAATGTAATTATAATAAATATGCCCAACTAAATCAAAATAATTTCCAATTTTTTCTTACAAACAAGGAGCACGTTTCTAGAAATTTTATCATAATCTGTCGCGGAAACTTTCTTCGATCGGAACAATTACTGAGATTCCTTAAAAGCGCGTTCCGTTATTTCGCGTCCGCGGGAACGGAATACCGCGAAAGTGGCCACGAAGAAAGACGTTGGGAAAATTTCAAATCAGCCTGGCGTTCCGATTAACGTGCAATTATTTCGTTGGGAGCGATTCGCGTTCGCTCGTAAGGCTGCATATTAAAAAAAAAGTTTTTACTCGGCCGGCGCACCGGCGATCTTATCGGCTTTGACATGGAACGAACTGACACTTGCGACTACTTCCGGTTTAACTTTATCCGCGACCGACGCCCGTCATCTATTAACCGAGACTTCTAATTACGTGCATATCGCGTTCGGATAACGGAAACGACTTTATATTTGCATTAGCGCGAATAATTCGCATGGCACGGTTGATAGAAAGGCGAAGAGCAGCCGGAAGTAGATCGTCAATTGCAATATCGTTATCAATTGTAAGTTTATTAGTAGTAATTTATTTACTTGTGTGGTTGTTACATACTTATTAAAATATGGGGTTCATAGAGGAAATGAAATATGTAAGGGGTGACAAGCAAATAGAACTGAAAGTTGAAGAGTTCAAGGAAAAGGCCAATTAATCAGAAGATCAATATATAAACCTCAGAAAAATTCAATAGTAATTTAATTATTCAAATTCTCCTGAGGAGGTTCATAAAAACCTGGATCAAAAATATAAATATAATGAGCTAATCAATAAGTAATCAAAAGAAAGACCACAGAGTTGCAAACGATAGATAGACCGAAATGCATATAAATGGAATAAAGAAATGAAGAAAAAGTAGGTGAAGAGCAATAATAGGCAAAAAACCGTAAATACTACAAATGGCCATATGATGATGAATCCCAGCAACTTGGAACATAAGAAGCATTAATATTAAAGAAAGCGGAATTTGAAAATGCAATAATTGATATACCAACAATCAGTTAGTGAATAAAAGATAGAAGAGAAAGCGGAGTACAAGGGTACAAAAACAATTAGAGGATGAGTGAGATCTATACAAATCAATATAGTGAAGTAAATTGTGTCGCTACACCATTGTATGTACGACACATAGCTTAGTGAAGCCAAATACACTTTCACACACCACAATACCTGTAAGGATTCAACAGGAACAAGCAAGAAATATTAACATAACTCCCATCATGATATACGAAAATCAATGAAAAATAAATTCATGCCATGACGCTATTAAAAATTTATAAAATGTCGAGAAATAATGAAAATAATAACCATTTAATAGAAAAAATAAACAATGACCTATCAGGAATTTAACGAAAAACGCATCTAAATAATCCTGGCGAACAGAAAATAATAGCAAACAGGAACTCAAAATAAAAATTAATATGACAAAAAATTATGTACAAGGACTATGCAATACAAAGAAGTTGTAAAAATTGAAGAAGAGTTAATGAGGAAAATTTGGAATAGATATGAAAGAAAATAGCAAACCTAATCAGAAGATTTTTTACGAATTACTCACATCTAAGAAATGATAAATGATAAAATAAAATCATAAAACCACGTTAAAACTAAGATAGGAAGAGCAAGAAATAATGAAGCGGTGTAAAGAATATTACAAAAAATTATTAAGAAGGGAACGAAAACAGAGGGTAGATATAGATGTAAAATAGTAGAAATATTTGCTGAGTTGTAGATGTTGATGTAACTGATGAAAGCATATGAATGAAAATTTGTTGCAATTGGACACATCAGACTCAATTTGGGCAGAATTGATGATATGGGAGAAAACATTACAAATTACAACTATTTGATATATTTAAGAAAGCATGAATTGACTGGGGAGTAAGTGTTTGGGTTGGGTTGAGTTTGGTTGGGTTGGGTGAGATTTCCAATTTACCAAAATGGGAATGAAAATTGTGAGAATTACAAAGGATCACTCTTGGTATCCTAGGAAGGTCTATGAAACAATCTTTGAAATAAATAATTTTCAAAATCATTAACTAAAAAGAATATCAAAATGGAACGCAACAATAGTCAATATTTATCAAAAAGTGACACAATAATTTATAATTTACATAAATATTAAAATTATATGAATATAAAATACCAATTGTCAAATATAAATAAATAGTCAAAATTACATGTGAATATGTCGTTTGAAATGTAAAAATTGATATTGTGTTAAATTGCAAACTTGTTAAGACTTCTCAAAGTGCAAGGATTACGAAAAGTAAACTAGTCAAAAAGTGGTTAAAATGCAACACTGTTCAAAAGTACGAAAATAAAAAATGCCAAATTTGTCATAAGCAAAAAATTTTCAAAATTTGTCAAAATGAAAAGACCGTTACACAAATTAATTTCAAAAATGAAATATCAAAACAAATTAAAAATAAAATTAAAATTAAACCCAAACATGAAAGGCTGCGAGGTAGTCACAAGTTTATATTTAGTCGGTATAAGTAGACTATGGATAGCATGAACTAAAAAAATTTCAGAATTGATAAATAATAGTTTCAATTTTCTCATGAACGTAGAATGTGTCCCTAGTCAAATTTGTCAAAAAAGAACAGATAAATAATGGAAATAATGTCAGTTATCTAAGACGAAAGAAATTATCAATAATAATACCTTCCTCTTATCCACAAATTTATTAATTACTTTTAATCTATTCAAACTAAGTTGCCATCGTCATAGTCAGAAAATTTAGGTACTAAGACTTAAATCCACAGCCAAAAAATAAACACATTTCAAAAGAGCGTAAAATTAATGAAATTAAAAAAAGTCAAAAGCAAAATGTTTTTAAAATGATCAAATTCGATGAATGTCAAAAATTATGAAAATTGATACTATTACAAAAATATTGACATTGGGTAAAATCAAGAGTGGAAAATTTTTGAATAAAATAAAATATTGCAAATCGCATATGCATATGTGAAAATTTACGACAAATGAAGAAAACAAGCTAAAATGTTATAGTCATTTATCTGCAAAGAAAAACAACCGTCGAACAAAATAAACATGGCAGTATGGGCATTTTCTCCAGGTGTAAAATTTTAAATAATTTATCTTGATAACTTTTAGACAGTTCGGACAATTAATTTATCAATTTATACAATTTATTGGCCTGGCTTTGTATCGGAATGTTTTTTGATATTTTACCCAATACCAAAATTTACAAATTAAAAAAAAAAGATTAAAATGGAAATTGGAAATGCAAAAAATGAAACGTACTAAAACTTAACGAAACCAACGCTGTTAAAATAGGAAAAAGCACAACTTTGTTGAAACGTTTAAAATTATGAAAGCAATAAATAAATTAAATAATAAAGAATTTTCGAGCTGTCAATAATGCAAAACATATTACTGTCAAGTATTTGTCAAACATTTTGTACGTATACTTGACTTGAATTGAATTCGAAATTTTTTTAAAGTGACTACTTTGTAAGACTCGAAACAATATCAAAATGGTAAAAAAATCAAAATGGACAGATCAACACTGATCGTTTAATATATACAAAAACGATGTCATTAATGTGTCAAAGTAGTTGTCAAAAATTCAAGAAGTATAATTGTAAAAATGTCAAAATTGACAGAAGATTATAAAATATCACTAGTGAAGCTTTGAAATTTTCAAAGATTGTAAAAAAATGCCAATAGGCATAAAAAGATCCAAATCTAAACCTAACGGTCAAATAACAATTATTTTGCCGAAAATTCTTAAAAATGTAAAAATTATTGAAACAAATGACATATTGATAATTTTATCAACACAATTTTAATGATTGTAACAAGATTGATGTTTTATAGATTGGCGTTAAGATTGGTTTTGTCGTTCATTGCAATTTTTTTGACATTTTGCACATTGCACTAATTGTAGTGTATGTTACATTAGATTTAACTGTCACATAGTTTGCAATTAAATCAATTTATTTCAATAACTTACACGTTAGGAAAACAAAAATGCATAACAATACAGCAGTTCATTCATTGTTGATATAAAATTGTCTTGAATGAAGAAGAAAAATCAAAATTGGAAATACCCAACGTGTTAACGCTGAAAAATTCTAAACGGCATCAAATACTTCGAACGAATATTAAAATTCCAAACTAGCCAAAATTATCAAAATTGAAAGGAAAATATGGTCAAAAAATTCAAAATTATGTAAAATATTATAAATTAAATAAAAACATGCAAAAAATTGCAAATAACTGAATAATAGAATATTGTCAAAATATTAAAGTAATGAAGCTTTTCAATATTAATAAAAATTGCTATCTAAAATGCATATAAAATGCTAGGTAAACAACATCGTTAACATTTCAATCAGTCCTATCAGGTCATAACAATTATTTTGCCCTGTATAGTCTCATCATACCACCACATATGCATACATCCCCTGAATGCGTTTAGGTCTAGTGCCTGGTGTTAATACTGACACGCAATCTTTCAGTGGATGATGAAAGTGAAAAATAACGAAAATTGCAAAAGGAAATTATCGAAATTGTTAAACTAATAAAAACATAAAAATTGTATAAAATACAATTAAAAATATGTAAAAATGCAAACATTGTATAGAACGTTAAAATTGTAAACTGGGTAAAATTGAAAAGGTAAAAAAACAAAATTATAAATAGTTTTAAGAAAAAGGTTTCAGTTTTAAGAAACAGGTACACCGATCAGCTTACTACATTATTTTCATGCTGGAACATTCTGGCATTTTTTATGGAATATTAGAATGGAGAGTACACTAAAATTTCCATAATAAGCATTCCTTCGCATGAAACTCACCGTTATTCTAATCTGTCCAGAATTGAAAAAGCAGGATTTCATGTTAAAAGCTTTATAGCATGTAGGGCTTCATTGAAGTCGAGGTTAAGTGCCTGATTACTCTCCAAGGAAGAAATGTTTATTGTGGAGAATTTAACGCCATTATTATTAATTAACTGTTCATATTAATAATACAAAATAATAGAATATAGCAGAAGTTTTTAAAGATTTGAATATATTTTAATACCTGGTTCATTCGGCGCTTCTACATAAATATTATTAGTGTACTTGTTCTTTAATTTTACAAATTTGTATAAACATTCCACAGGTCTCTTAAATGCATAAAATGAATTTCCAAAGTTGTATCAAAAATGTTTATTAATCAATTAAAAACTTAAAAAATCATTATCGAACAAATTGTTCGATAATATATGAATATTAATAAAATAATGGTCCCAAATTTTCAACGTACGTGTAATGTAGCTGCACGAAACTTATGTATAATTTGAAAAAGATTAGAGTATATATTTGAACTCAATTTTATTGAAACAAAATGCTTTAATTACGTGTGCCAATCGTAATGAATATTTCACAATTTCACATAAATCTTCATATTATTTTTGAAGCTTTAACATTATACAAATTTCAGGATTTGAAATTTCTGTAAAAAAATTTACAACTAAGTTCAAAGTTTCGCATATTCCACAAACAATTTAAATACATATTGAGGTTCATATAACTACATGTGTCTCTAAGCTATGTTAAATTAAAGGGTTAATTAGTTTAGTTGGAAAATGCATACAAGGGTTCCTGGTTGAATTAGTTGTTGCTTTTTATTTGTTTAAATTCGATATCAATGAGTTGAATCGAGTGCTCTATGTATGACTTAATCCGCATATATATATGAAAATCGGTAAGAAAGAAATAAAATTAATTACCCATGTTTGGTAGATATCTATTACGGTCCTCAAAAACACTAACAGCTTCTGAAAACAAGAGGATACAATTAGACGTCTGTTCACCACACCTACCACACTAGCTTCCCCCAAACAAAATCCGCGAGTTTTCTTTCGTTCGCAGCTCACCTACCACCCATCGAAACCAATAACCGGGGACGTCTCGAAATCGCGAGATGCGAACCCAGTTAAGCGCATCGAGTTCGAAATTGATAAAAAATTTAATGAGGCCGACGTCCAGAGCATAGTTGGTTGGGCAAAGCGAGATGAGTCTCACCCGTCATGTTGCGGTCCGTCATCTATAATTACCGGTGTAGCGTGTAGTTAACACCGCGCTGTCACAACAGATTAATGAATGTCTCCCCAGACTCGCTGCGAGTCGCAGGGATGGACTCCGAGCCACGGCACCTTTCCATTAATGATATATTTTTGATATTCGACTTTAATTAATTCAAGTAAATAATATATTAAAATGTGGATTATGAAATGTGATGTGATAATTAAAATAAAATGGGTTGGGTACGATTTAATTTTTTTTTGTGGTTATTTCCTAAATAAAACATGTTTAGACGAAACGTAAATTAAATTTAAGATAAGATTATTGCAAATTAAATTAAAGTTTTGAAAATAAAAATATGTAACATTGAATCTTGATAAATCCAAATTAAACGAACAATGAAAACACAAAACATCAAATGAGGAGACTAAGGTAATGAAAATATGGTAAATGAAACTCAGACAATTTCGCCAATTCAATAAATTTCAAAAGCAATTAACAAACTATGGAAAATTTATTGAAACTGTAACTAAATAAATTAAAACAATCGCTATGGAAATTTCGTCGGATTTAACATAAACGAAATACAGAAATAAAAGTGGAGAAAATGAAAAAGGACTAAAAAAATAAATTCGCCAAAGTAATCACCTGAAAGCAAAACTAAGAAGAATGAAATAAACGATAAAATTATGCATGTGTTGAAAAAATTAGATGAAATCTCAAAAATTAAATAATGAAAATGAATAAAATTACACGTTATGTGTCAATGTAAGAAATCTGTTGAAAATTAATGAAGTAAAATAATAATAAAATAGTATTGTGACAATTTTTTTCAAAACACAGCATCATTATAACATAACATAATTCCCTTACCGTTTCAATGTCCCTGACAGCCTAAAGTTATTAATTTTAAAAGTGGCTTAAAGTATGGAAACAATCAGTTATGTTGGCTATTGTGTTTACATTGTGATGCACGGAAAGGGCCTCAAGTGTAATATAATATATAATAAACCTTTATTGGCATCCTAACTATCTTATTTACATCTTAATAAATTACAAATTATCTTTATGTGTTATCTTCTTGTTTTACACCTCCTTTTATAATATTTTCCCACCTCTCATTGCCCCCCCCCCCAATTTCTCTCTTCATCCCTCTTGACCGTTCTCTCCTCTCTCTATCTCTCGCTTGGCCACCTTACCTGTAACATATATACCTTTATCTCTTTACCCCCCCCCCCCCTTATCCTACCCTCTTCTCTCCTCCTTCATAACTCTACTCCCTTACCATCCTTCCCCATCACCCTTCTCCAATCTCTTCCCATTTCCTTGCTCCATCCCATTTCCTCGCAATCCTTCTACTAATGTTACCAATCATCTCTTCCTTTTGCATATGCCTCGCACCTCTTACTCTTCCCTCCATCCACTTTTCGTTTGTCCTCTCTTCGTTACTGCACCTAAACTTCGCTATGATATTTTCTTCCTTGGCCGTAACAGCTTGTACATAACGTTGTACCTTGACTTTTTTACTTTCTCGTCCATTTCCTGTTCTTGCATTTGTTTTCAGCTCGCAACTTTTTCCACCCACTCTGCCAACCAATCTTTTCTCAGAGTGCCCTATAAAATCTCTTTCAATGCTACGTCATACCTCACTGCTCGTCTTCTTCGTTTCTATCTCCAACCTATCTTGCTTCATTACATCTTGACTCACTAATGACTTTTCCAAGTGAAGGGCCCTTTTCAACTGTCATATGTATGTCCTCCTCGCCTTTACGCATATATGTTGCATGTGTCCTTCCCTACTATTGTTTTATCTCATCACGTAGCCTAGGTACATCCATTCTCTCACATGCTCTATTTCCTCTCTTTTCCATTTCATCTGCACGACTCTTCTTTTTCCTCCATCTTTCTTGAAAGTCATCACCTTTGCCTTCTACATGGTGGATTCAAACCTTCTCCTCTCCAGGAAACTTTCTATCCTTCTTGCCATCTCTTTTAGCCCTTTTCCGTCTCCGGTGGGATGACCACGTCATCTACAAAGACTTGTGACCATATCTCTTCCTTCCCTACTTTCACCTTCCCATCTTATCCATACTGTACTACCTCCTCCAGTATTGCTATATACACATTAAATAGCTGCGGACTCAGTTGGCTTCAAGTATATGTATGTTCCGGTCGCAATATTATTTTAAAAAATTAAGCCAACTAGTTCTAATGAATGTCACAATAAGTTTTATGAAAAAAGTTCACAATTTGTTTTAATATTAGTAATTTAATATCAACATTTCTTATCGAAACCTGGATAACAGTTTGACCTGTTTTCTTGAAATTAATAATTATTAATATATTAACCAAGTTTGTTTAAATTTTTTATTTTTCGAAGAATAACTATAATAACTTGTTAAAATGGCCGAATTTCATATTTGCTTCTTGACATTACCAAAATGAATTCTACAAAATCTAAACAATAACAACTCTAAGAAGGAGAAGACGTAGAAATGCAATCCAATTGGACTCACTGCATCATATTTCTCCCTCTTTCCTCTTCTTCATTAAAGTTGTACCAACCTACCCATTTTGTCTTGGCCCAGCACATTTAAAAAGAGGTATATGCGAAAACGAATAATTTTGTGCACTGGTTTTCAATTTATCTGGGAGAGATAAAAATAGGGAAAAAACACAGTAAAGACTTAAAATCATTATTAAGGGATGGTTCGTTGTTTCTAATCCAAATTATGTCGATCCCAATCGCTTTATCACCTGTCTTTCTTTTATGTCAAGTAAGATAGGGTTGCGTTGGGTTGGGTTAGGTTGTGCTTGATTGGATATTACGATGAGTCAAATGTTGACCTATTGGTCTTACCATTTACTACTGAAATAAAGGAAAATGTTGCATATTAATGACCTACTCCCCTAGCTTTTATTTATTGCTCACAATTAGAAACGGCTAGAGCTCCATGTCTTTCTCGTCATCTATATCATCAAGTATTCTTTGTTTGATATTTTTATTTTTTATTTTATGTATCCCATTTTACATTTGTCTTTTTTCGAACTCGTCATCTTCAGCTTCTTAACATCTTTTCCTACGTCCATGTTTCACCTTAACCATGGACTTCTTTCCCATTTTAATCCGACGATTGTTAAAGTAGACTTTTTGGTAAACGTGGCTTTCATATTCTTATTATGTATTCCATCAAAAATATCTTTGTAATTTAACTATTTTAGCAAAGTTTGGTTTATTGAAGATATCTTTTATCTCTTGGAATTTACTCTTTTGTTCATTACTTTTTATACAAGTTCTTATATTGTAGAACTTTTTTCTACACTCGATTCCCTGGCCTTCTAATTACTTCAAGTTGGTGTAGATTCACTTTCTGAATATGGTAGCGTTATGCTTGCTCGACATTTTCGTTTATGCATCCTTGAAGTGCCCTTTCCATATCTCCAGTTCTCGATCATCATTTACCACCGATTCTACTTTCTTAAAAATTAAAAGTAATCTTCAGTCTTAAACACGTAATTAATTATTCATCCTACAGTTGTCTGGTGATCTTTTTACCTTGAAGGTAAACTTCCTTCCTTGTTCTTCTAACATATTTGTTAGTAATGTTTTTATTTCTTTGTAAGTTAAGTACATATATTTTTTAAAGAGCTTTTAGGGTCCCAATTTTTTCTCAGAAGACTCTTTTATCATACCCTCTGATTTGTATTTTACTGACTATATTTCCTTTTCTTGTCTTTGTCGTATAATAAAATCGATTTCTATATAATTACTTTGATTCCTAGAGATTTTGACTCATGGGTTTGTAGGACGAAGTTTTACTTCCAACGTTTTTTATACTAAATGTTATGCAGTAGATCAAGAATCACAAGAAGCTTCGATCGAGGGTAATGAATTGGATGTTCAAGGATTCACAGAAATGCGTCTCACTTTTTAAGAAGCAGAGATATCTAAATAAATCTTTTTAGTACAAAAGTAGATATTGTTGTCTCTCAAAACTTTGCATAATTTATGCCTAGCTATTACGAGGTTTAATGTATTAAATGAATTCTAGGAATTGATGTTGGTCTTTGCAAGTCATCTATTTTAAATCCTTTCCTGACATTTCCTAATGTGAAAGTTTCAGAACTGGAAAAAATATTCATATTTCGTGGATAAATGATAAAAGATGGTGACTTGCGACGTATGGGTATCCTGTTAGTTGTATTATTTTGAGGATCATTCCAGATTGAGCATCATGAGGACTAGAACTAAAAACATTTTCAAAATAAAATTTTTCCATCAGCTGCATATTTTTAATTTTAATTTTCATTTCTGTTGGTTCATTTCACTTATATTATTAATCGGGTTTCCTTTTCTTTTCAACCGTTTCCCTCTTTCATCCCTTTGCTCATTTGCCTTTATTTAATTTTAAATTAAATTTTATTAGTCTGTTTGTTTCATTTAGGGCCGTAAACATTCAAAGTCAAAAACAATGTAAAACAAGCTTTTAAAGCTAGTTTTCTAAAACACAAATATCGATGTTTTGCAAAAACCAAAACGACAAATTCCAACGGAATATTCCGAAACGTTTCGTCGTCTAGACGCCGGCCGAGCGACGTTGGTCGTTCCGAACACAAATGTCACCCGATACACTCGTGCATTTCGAGTATCGCTATCATTCTACCTGTTTTAGTGACGGGTCGACAGATCGTGTTAAATTGCTTCAATGAACGGATCATTTCCATTAATAAGATAAAACGAAAGGCAAAGTCACCACGCCGGAGATTGTGCCACGGGTCGGACGTTTCCTCATTAGTGCGTCATGCGAGTCGAAATTATTGAAAAAATTACTGGCACGAACGAACGGTACCCGATTGGCTTCTAATAGCTGTGCCTTCGTGACATTCGTATCAATGCGCGCGAGATAGTCGTTTCCTGCGTTTTTCTTAGAAATAGTTTGGACGTTCCAAATTGGGAAGGTTTATTAATAATTTTATACGTCGATTAAATTGGTGCAGGTGATCGAAATGGTGTTAGTATTAGAAAGGCACGATTAAATTAAATTAAATTAAAATTGCTGGTTATGAAAACGTATTCTGCAACAAAAATTATATAAATTTAATATCAGTAAAGAAAGTCATGAAAAATAAATTTAAAACAATTATTTTTATTTTACTAACAGGATTAATATCGCAAAATATTATTCTAGTGCATTAGCAAAACGTCGTTGTTGTACAATTATCTTTATTGCTGCTATATAGTCAGCGCCCATATTAGTTTTATGTAATAAATTATCACAGTTGGATTTATATTTGTATGTACCGACTTTGTATATTTCGATAACATTCAGTGACGGTATTTATTCGTATTATCAGGCATTGCGAATGGTGGATTACGGTTTTATGGGCGGAGAAATAATCCTTGCAATAAACTACATAACAAAAATGGTTGGTTTATGTATATAATGAAATGAGTTTGTATATAATGACATATTTAACGAACGAAATGAGCTTTTAAAGTAATAATTCGCTAGAGCTTTTATCAGTACTAATGAATGCATTACAATCATTGAAGCTGAAAGTAGTAGCAAGGACGTAAACTATTAAAAACATTCAGTTAGCTATTGTTTCGAATAATCAAACTTCAAAAATATATCAATTCACAGTTTGTTACTCCAAAATGTATCTATAATTATTGATCACTAAAAAACTGTATGAATATTGGAGTTAAAAATCTGTGCAATCTGTGGTAATAAAATGTTTGGAAATATGTGTTGGGAAAGATGTAACACAATGCATAAGAATAAAAAATTGCTATCATTAAATCACAAAAATTCTACCGTAAAACGACACAATATGGTTTGTTAATAATAAAAACATAAACTTTAACTATCATTTTAGTGTGACTTCTTTTTATTCATCATCGAAAATATCATTCCAATGATACAGATCAAAGAAATTACTTTTGTGGTGTTAATAGTTGTTTAGCTTTTTTTTCAGCTAAATCTGTATCCGACTTCAGTTTTCGCCACTATGTTTATAATATATAAAAACTAGAGGAATGAAAAATAAATTATGGTACATTATAAATTTTTTTTCAAGTTTAATCATGAAAAATTTCTTGTCCTCTTTAAAACTATTATGGATTTCTCTTCAGCGATTCGGTTGCTGAACTTCTGTTTGAAGTCACTAACAGTAGTCTCCCATCATATTGGTATTACAGCAGCCCTGATACTGTTTTTCAATCATTTCGGTATCTTTATGAAGCTCGTCCTTATCCTCATGTCATCACCCAAATTATCTGGGAAAGAAACAAGGTGAATCTTCACCGTTCATCAATAGAAATGGATTATTTTCGTTGCCCAGGAACTTGGAAACAACCAGCTTGAATGCTTCCTTCTCTTTTTTCTCTTTTTGATCAAAGGGTGGAATCGAATATCATTTTACGTATGCCACGCCCAACAAACGCTTTATTTTTGCTTGTGATCGATGAGGAAGCCATCTTCGAGTAGGACTTTCACACTTCATTTGGGCTAATTTTATGACAAATATGGCAGTGTATCTCGGGTCTATGAGGTTCCTGGGTTTATCTTGTCCTTGGCCTTTTCGTATCTCATTAGATTTGTTAACCCGTTCTACCTCCCAAGAACCGCTGCACATTTCTCTGTCTTTTTTTATGCCAATCCTACAATTAGTCATTTATTTCTGGTATCCTATATTAATTTTTCTGTTTCATTTTCTCTTTCACCTTCTCCATTACCTTTCTCTCCATTTCTCTTAGAACAATCGTATGTCCTTACTGTATTACCTACTTTAATTTTAATATTAATCGTTTCAACTTTATTTTTAAATATCTTGAATTCTTCTAAAAATTCTTCCAATTTACTATATAGAACGATGGGAACATTTGTTCATCTCAATGATTTGTGTTATCAATTTATTTTGTACTCTTTGTCTGCCGAATATCAATGCTAGTCATCAGAGATTTGATCCTATAATATGAGTTAATTGTAACTATTATGTCATTGCGGCGTACATGCAAGACAAATCAGTTTCACGAGAGAATAAAAATAGTGTCTGTTCGTATCTGTTCGTCTATTTGCTATAATTGTGTCCTTAATGGACTTAATCTAAATTAATCTTAAAATAGGAGAAATAGACTATTTAAAAACATTCGTTTCCTTGGACAAAACATTCATTTGAAGTTCGTTTCGTTTCTTTTCAAATTATTATATTTATCTTATGTTATGTTCCTGGGTTATTCCTTATTAGCTGTTGGCATTCTCGTCAATTGGCATGTCATGTCATCTAACTTTATTCTGCGTATGCGTTTCCTTTCATTACTTACATATTTGGTATTAACATTTCTTTGGAAAGATCTTATCTGTTACTTATAATTTTTGTGATTCACATCATTTTTCCATATGTTATTTTTCAATGTATTAGAACAATATTTTATTATTTTTTTCATTTATCTAATTCATTTTTGTCACTTTATGAAAACAAATAATTTATTAAATTGTTCAAATGGCAAGGATTACATCAGAAGCAAAATGTATCGGCATTTACTGATAACCAATGCAATTCAACTTGACACTCGATTAATAAATTCATTGGGTTGGATTTTTCGACTCGTTTGTGCCAACTCAAATTTGCTTTAATTTCGTTGGATTGGTTTGGAGTTGGCCTTGAACGTTAGAACTTGAATCGACGCCTTAACTAATGCTTGCAATGGTCTTCAATGGTTCAACGTTGATAATTTGATGGTCACTTATTTGTCCTTAAGCTACCTTAAAATTAACCAACGGCGTCGCCACTAAGATTACTGGAGACATCACCAACGTCAAATAAATTATATCCTCGTAGGTGAAAGGTGAAGAATAACACCTTCAACCATAATTTGATAAATTACAACAACAACCCTACATACATCATAGTACATGTGATAAATATTCATATACAATTAACAAGTGACAGTAGACTTTGTATCGAAAATGTACAATGTATAAAAAATTAAAAAAGGGTAAAATTATTTCCTTCTAAATAAAATATTGTTTAATATTTTTTTTGTATACATTATAAGTTTATATGTTAGTAACGATCAGGTGAAATTGGTGGATGGCAAATACCATAAGTTACTTTATTTCCTTCCAATTAATTGTTTTGGTGCCCTTCTTGTATGCTTATATTTTTATACATATTTATTGTAATTTTAGCAATAATCTTATAATTGGTATATTTTTTATAAAGTATTTTTATTGTGTGGGAAGTGTATAGGGGCGCTAATTAAATTGTGTTTTAAAAATTTTTAATTTTAAGTATTAAAGAAGATATATTTCGTTCAATGTGCACTTTAAGACGGAAATAGAGCAAAAGAAATTATAGTTCAATGAATAATTCAACATCTTGCATTTCGAGGGTTTCTAGGACACAACCCGCTCATGTGAATACAAATCGGACGTTAATTTGGCTTAACGTATTAAAAAAACAAGTTAGACATACGTAATTACAATTATGTTGCGAAATTAAGATTAATTAGAATACAGCGTACATCTGCGTTTTATACGTATTTCTTATCTACGGTAATTTTGATGACGTGCGTCTTCTTACAGGTCTTGCAGTGACAACTCGAACTTTGTGATTAGTTTTTGCGCGATTTTTTTGGAGCGGGCGAAACGAAGGCGTCGCGGCGACTAGTACTGCATCAGTGCATTTCTAAATAAGTAAGTGATCGATTTGTTCTGTACTTTTTAAATAATATTGTGCCACGGTTTTGATTTATCGGGTTAAATTAATGCAACAAAGTGAAGTAAGTGACGGTGTCGACGTAAATACTATAATAACGGGCGATTTAAACGTTGCAATTTATAAATCGCGTTATTAATTGCGTATCGGTAATTTGTTTTCACAATTGGCACAATGGCCGTATTTGCAATTACTTTAACTCGAATGAACGTCGATAGGACGAATCGTGTTCGGAATTGTATAAACGATGATAGTGTCGTATCGCATGGACAGTGATTTTTCGAAAATTGATCAGGATATGGACAGTATATGGTCCTTTACGTGAGCCAGGCGTTCCCCACGCGTATAAAATTGCTGCAGATGCAGGTGAGTGTAGATCACGGAAAGAATAATATTGTAGAAATGTACTCGTCTTTCAATGACATCAATGCAACTACAAAATCTCCTCCCTCCAATTGTTGGGTGTTGGGTGTTTCGATTGATTACACAGACTTACAAATATTCCACAGACGTGATTCTGTAGACATTACAATGGACTTATTTGAGTCGTGTTTTGAATTGCAATAGTTCTTAATAATTTGACGATAGAAATTCTATTAAACGTTTTCAACGATCGTTAAATTTTGTACGAAAATTTTATGCTCATATATATTTTAATTATGTTGGGGCATTTGAATGAGAATCTTCTAAAATATTCATTTTAACGAGACCATTTATGGTCTGAAAGTACAATCAATTTAAATTAAATCAATACCTGCGTGTCTCTTAGTGTCGAAAAAAATCATGTTGACCTTTATACATACATATTTCACACCACATTGTTTAAACAAGTTCATTGTGTGAAGTATTTGTAACAGATATTTATTTTTGGGGATTTGTAAAGGATTTTAATTGAGCTATTGCATCAGTTCCTTGATAGTCAGTTAATAAAATAGTAATTAAATATGAAGCCTTTAAGAACAATATAAAAAAAGTTATAGATCGAAGTTGTCTGATGGAAAATTTAAATGTGGCAGCAACTTTATAAAAAAAAACTCAAAAAATCTTATTAGAAAGCCAATTTATTTTCAAAAAAAGATTTCAAAATTAGTCCATAATCTAGGATTAATAAAAATATTCTATTCTCGTCTTGCAGGGATTAAAAATTAGAATTTGTTGTTTTAGGCACCTCATAGTTCAATTAGTGTCAAGAGTAATATAAAATTATAATAATAATAAATAAATAAACACGGACCTATGAACCTTACATTTAGACCGATATTTACGAATTCTGCAGTAATACGAAATATGATGTCGATATTAACCACAGCAATCCTGCTGAAATCTAAAGTAAACTTTGTACCTTTAATGACTGAATTTTTGATCTTTCAATTATTTTTATATCTATGGTGTACTCTATTTGATTACATTTCGTAGTCTTTAACCAATTAATTGACATAAATCATTTTCTTGGTTCTTTGCCTTAGAAAATATATCACTATATTATGCAAAAAGACAATGTTACCAAAAATTATCAAATATGGGAGAAATATAAACAACAATGGCGATAAATAAGCTCGAAAATATCGAAGACCATCAAAGGACTATACAATTTCTCAGCTAATAAAACACGCCCATACAACACTGTAAAGGAAACTCGTTAAAAATGCATAAATGCAATAGATGGAACCCAATCTATCTACAATGACGAGTACCCAAATATCCTCAAAATTTCTCCAATAAAAAATGACGTTATTGACGAGGAACTAGAAAAGTTTAGTTGGATTGGCTTGGGTTGGGTCGATCAAAAACTTTTCTAGGAGCATATGATACAACATAATTGGGGAAAAGTCGAACCAGAAAGGGACAGACTGAATTATAACAAAAATTACATATAATTCAGTATGTCCTTTTGTAGTTCGAGCTTTCCTCAATAATGTTCTTGGAGCATATTCTGCAAGAAAAGTTTTGATCGACGTAACCCAACCCAATCGAACAATGTCTATTTTTCTAATTGCTTGGCATCAAGGTCATTTTTTAATCGAGATTTTTGAGGACATTTTGATATATGGAGAAAAAACAAAATAATAGCCAATAATTCGATCGAGTCGACCCACGATTGCCAAAAATTCCTCCATGTGTATCTAGTTTCCTGTGCAAAGGGAGTCAATATTTGTATGTGTACATTGTATCAAAGTGATTGTATCAAATTTTGTGACACAGCTAAGGGAACTCGTGACATATATGTCGATGTGAATTTGTTGAGTTTGTCGCGCGATTCAGTCCATTATAGGTTGCTAAAGGAACGCACTTCGTTTTGTGTCCAGAGTGAAATAAGTTATACTGCCAAAGTTTATTTAAGACACGAGTAAATTGTGCCAGTGGCAACTGAACCACAAAAAGTAGACTAAACTGGAATAAATAACCCAAAGTTACAATAATAATAATAGTAATAATAATTTTAATTTGATTACGCTCTTCATTTTATATTTATAACCTAACGTAACAAATATACGTTACGCATATAAAATGCCCCACCATTTAGCTGCTAATGTATTATGTTACATACACAAAGCTGACTTAAAATATTTATCTACGATCATACGAAAAGGAGCTATCACATTAATGGTTCAGTATCGATTTTTGTTGCTAACGTTGCGTTTCAAGGCTTTTCTTAATTTGTATGCAACAGAAATGTCAAATTTGGCATAGAAACGTATTCGTTAGAGAAACGATATGAATAGTTCAATCAGCAAAAAGTAATTACCGGCTGACAAATTGGCATTTATACCATATTATAAAAATGGTATTAAGCATTTCTTAAGTGTGCACGGTCGAAGATAAAACGTCGTAAGACAAATATGTAAAAAGTCTCTTCATTGCACTCACAGCTTTTAAAAACTGTTCGTGCAATAACTAATGACTTTTATCTTAAATGTTATTTGTTTAATAAACTGCAATTGAAATTGTTTTTTTGATTTTATTAATAGCTAAACATATGCGTCGACTGACTCTGACCAAACGAAGTGAAGAAATTAATACCTTGAAATAAATTAACATACTTAATCTATGTATAACACAATTGTATACATACACGTTTACAAAATACAAATATTTTAAAATAAAATTAAAAATAAGTTAAAAGCCAATCCGATACGGTAGACTAAATATTTACAAAAAATACTTCGACATATTTTCTATAAAAGGATTCACTTCGATGCATTCATCCGTTTAATTCCAGTATTAGAAAAGGATCCCAAGAAAAATAGAAATTGATCTATATTGATTAGAATCAAATTGTTTGTCGTAGTAACGCCACATTCTTGATCCATTTCTTGATCATGAATATTTTACTTTAGTTGAAAGACACTTGTTATTGATGGTCATTGCCATGTATGCCAACCAATTGTTTGAGTACAATAGCGTTATTACTATGATTCGTGGGGGCACCTTAAGTGCCTGATTTTAATGATATAATGCCATCGATAAATTAAGTCTTTAGACACGCATTTCATTTAACCCATTTACTTCAAGTACAATAGAGTTATGCACTGATGCATGAGTGCACTTTAAATGCCTGGCTTTAGTGATATAATTGTCAATGGAATTTGGCTTGGCACGTTTTTCATTAGTCGTGATTTCTGTGTGCTAATCTATTGTAGTTTAATTGACTGGTTCTATTGACCCAATTCGCCAAAATGTAACAGTAATACTTCATCTATTTAAATCTCTAATTGTTTCATTACTCATCATCTGCATATGTGCCAACTTATTCGACTCTAGTACAATAGAGCTATTGCCATGATTTATGACTGCACTATAAATGCCGTTTTGGTGATGTAATGCAATAGAAAAATGTTAAGTCCTTCGCTTGAAAGTATTAATTATTATTAATATTAGAAAAATAAACTTGTCCGTGAATTTTATTTCTTTGTCTTGTTATGATGATAAAATTATTCGCAAAAATAGAAACGTTTTAAGCTTTTCTTTACTCCTGATGATCCTAATGTTTGCCGACCAATTGAGTGCAATAGCGTTATCAAATAGATTTGTGATTGTAGACCATTTATTTTTCAATAGTGGAATAGACAATAGAAGATGAGTAGGGCTTTGATTAGTAATAAAGTTAAAGATGACATCATTGAATTTGAGGTGATTATCCAGAATAACATTTAGTTTTAATTTTGTGACAGTAGCAGAAATTTCGGTCTTTTGTTTCCTTCGTGATCAATTCAAGTTTCGGTTTTATTTCAAATAGATTTTGTTTTACGTTGATTTTATTTTCCGTCCAATTGTTTAATTTTTTCATCGATTAACAAGTCCCAAACATGTAATGAGATTTAATCAACAACTATCTGAGTATCGATGGACATGTCGATAAAACAACTCAACGACGAAACCGATGGAGTATCGAAATTTTATATTTTCCACGTTATTTTTTTCCGATTAATAAAACAAAGGGAAGATAATACATGCGCGCGTATCACAATATCATTTTTTCGCGAAAATCAATTGTAATCTCTAAAGAGCATCCACTCCACTGGCGCTTGATAGTGCGCAGCGGCCCGTATGATGAGGTAATATAGAAATGAACAAACACAGCTGATCGAAAAGTCAACAGGGTAGGTAACTTGTTGACAGAGGGCACTCTCTCGTTCCGCAAGCTTGCATCATCTGCCACGGGATATTCTACTTAAACAATGTAATCCTAAAAGCCACCCGATTCCATTGTTTCATGCCGACCGCGATTCTCATTTTCGCTGAGTAATAATCGCCGCGTATGATATTTAAATGGAGCGTCGTCGCACGGTCGGTTGCAAGTCGTATATACTAAATTATACATGTTCTTATTTTTAATAAGGTCTATAGAAAGCTTTTAGTCGTGAGGCCGTTATCGGTTCGCGTGGATCGCGGGCCGCCTAGATTTCATCAAAGTGGCCTTTCAAATTTGACATCGGCCACATGTATATGGCTCATTTTTATTTACATACACTTTTATGGAAGAAACGCCAACTTTTATAGAATCACGTAATAATACGTTATTGATTTATTCATTTTTTTATGTGAGTATAATTTTTTTGCATTGTTTTATGCTAACAGTAATTGTCAACGGTGCATTGTTTTAAGCACCATCAATATTAATGTGGCGATAATATGTATTATGATAATCAGTATTTAATTCTAATACCAATAAAGGAATTTAAAGTCAAGGTAAGCATTTACACTATGCGATGTGCATCAATTTATGAAATATCCGAAAAGTATATTCTGCAAGCTCCAAACTTCAATTAAAATGTAAAAGACGTCAACATTTACGGAAGAATAAAAATACTAAATAAATGAAAATAACGGTCAATAAATTATATGCACAAGTGCAGTAAAACTGGAAGTAGTAATAAACAATTATAAGAAGGGTTAAAATATATTTATTATTCAGGTAGATATCCCTTAAAAGATTTAAATTGGAACCCAGTGTTCATCACAAAATATTGATTTAGCTGATAAATGAAACGAGGCTGGACCTCAGAAGCAATCCAAAGCCTTCGTAGAGGTTCGCAAAAAGAGCAGTGTAGGGCTGAAGCCAAAATACAGAGGAAGGATCGCGTTGGTAGCGAAAGCCTAAGATGCCAAAGGTTCCGCCATAGGAATATCAGGGAAAGTCTCCTAAAAACTAAAAAACATTTCTAAAAAATGGGGCAGGAGGCGAAGGCCGGTTAGGCCACATGTTCAGTACATGTCCCACGCCCAGGAATGAGGCTTTGATTAAACACTACCCTGGGCGTAAAAAAAGTCGACGAGCTGTAGAATGTCACCAAAGCCACACTGTGAAAGGGTGGCCGTATTTTAAACCACCTACTAACCGTATCATCATAATAACAACATATTTTGTTACCGCAGTCTGGTTTTAAGTCTCCAAAAAACACATACATCATATGATAATTTTTTTCAGATATTCTAAAAAATGTATTATTTTTCAAAGGAATCAAAGTGAAGAATAAAATCTACATACCTACCAACCAGCAGAAATCTGTAGACGTACGTAGTTGTCAGTTTTGGTTCTGTCGTTGCTCGAAATTCTACATTTCTTCTTCTTGTTTAATGATTATTGCTATATGCATGGCCTTAAATTTCCATCAGTATTTTAAATTATCATTTGCCAAAGCTTCCTTTGATTAAAAGATTTTATGGGTTAATATTTCGTATAATTTCAGATTATGCTCTAGATATATTTTTGTTATAATTTTTACTTTGTTAGTTTCCATTTTTCGTTTTAGTTTTTTTACTGATGTCCAATTCTGAACATTTTTTCTTAGTAACACTTTGGCATACTGTGAAAGGAGTAGTTTACCTAGAACTAAAATAGTGTTTGCACAACTGTACTGCCTACTTGATTTAATAAAATCGAAAGTAAATTAAAAATAAGTTTCAGACCAAGCAGGGCGGAATCACAAAATATAAAATTCCAATTCGAAATTTTTTGGTCAATAATACCTATTGGAAACTCAATCCGGGGGACATACGGTATGTTGGTGGAACTTTATTAAAGTATCTGGCAATATCCGTAATTTGAAACACGATAATTTTACTAAAATAAATTTCAGCGAATGTATTAAGGTATTGACAGCTGTTTCGTCCTCTATCAGATCAACAGACCACCACACATACATTCGCTGAAATTAAGTCAAGTCGTGCAATGACTGACAATCAATTTATGTGTGAATATTACCGTCATCAAGATTTGAACACACACTTGTACTGCTGCATAAATGCAGAGATCTTGTCGACCAGCTAATTTAGTAATATAAAGACTTGCATTTACTCCGCAGTCGTCGGCAATAAAGACTGCTTTGTTGGAAATAAATTTCGGCGAATGTACTAAGGTTATGACAGCTGCTTTGCTCTCTATGGACTCATCAAGT
The DNA here is from genome assembly GCA_959613385.1 of Geotrupes spiniger. Lineage (NCBI taxonomy): Eukaryota > Metazoa > Arthropoda > Insecta > Coleoptera > Geotrupidae > Geotrupes > Geotrupes spiniger. Next base: position 15,788,319 of record OY390737.1, read on the forward strand.
CGTCAGATTAGGTCGAAAAGATCTCTGCATTTACGCAGCAGTAAAAGTATTTGGGCATTCAGGTCTAGATGGCGGTAATATTCACACACAAACTGATTGTAATAAAACCAACGTTATTATCACCCGATTTGTGAGCAAATTAATAAACATCCGTGATTAATTTATACTTTTATGTAAATCTAGAATCCAGAAAGAAATTTTTTAAAGTAAACTCGAAGTTGGCGCAATGCACTTATGTTAAAAACCAACTTAATATTGACTAGAAGTAACGTATATTTTTATGTTTACGAATGTGAGGTTTGAATGACTTAACGAAAAACTTTGTAACATTGCAAAAGGGTATTGAGAACTACCATTTGATATATTACATATAAATTACGTATTTTTAATGTAAATAATTATGGTTTTAGACGATTTAATTCGAAAATTATATTAACTTTCACCGTTGGAGAGATTTGCGAACGCATATTTTTTATGGTCATGGCAACTATTACTTGCTCTCACCTCAGTGGACATTTCTCACCGACTCTTATAATTCATCATGTTTTCCAGTATTAAATTTTTATTACATAATAGTCATGATACACATGGTCATCAATTCACAATGTTGATTTCCTTTATTGTTTTTCATAAAAAAATAACATTAACGAAAATTAATAATCAGGAATGTAGCACTCTGATGTATCTTAAGAATTAATTGAAATAAAGCAAATACAGTAAACAACGAACCATAATTATGTAGCAATTACTTCGGGAAAAACCAGTCAATTCGAACAATCGAATTAAATTGAGTTGCCATACATTTTATTGCTATGTCTTATACTTTCAAGAAGCGTGTATGCTGCAACCTTTGATTATTAATATTAATCACATAATAAAAAAAACGCGTACCTAACAATCGTTCGGGAGCTTAAAATAATAACCGAATCAAAGATACAATACAAACTATTTCGAAAAATTTCATGAAGTACCTGGGTTTATTGTAAATGGATTAGTGTGTTCGGTAGTCGTTCGCAAGGCTAATGGTTCGATGCATCGGATCCCGTTGGTGATGTATGTTAAAATGTATATATTGTTCAGAATTTGCGATTTTATTTAAATATCCAGTTATTCGTAAAAAAACAATACAATGCCGATAGTTTACATGTGGAACGTTCGTCGCTGCAAGCTCCGGTGTTTCTCGTATCCTATTTTATATTTCATTGAAATCCAATGTATGCAATCGCTTTGAAAGTAATTGAAAATAATTGAATTACTGGTGGGAGCTTAATTTCAAATCATGGTCAAGTTGAGAAACTGTTCCAGTTGTGACACCGGGCGAACAAATAACTTTTCTTCATAACTTCGTTGACTGATTTTAATAAATATTTCTTAATAATCGAATATTACAAAAAAAACTTAGTGGGCATTTTACTTCAAACTGCTAAGTGCTGTCGTGTACACGCATTTCGAGTTCCTGAAAAAATTGTGATATGTCGAAATAAAAATGAAATTTACAAAATTGCAAAATGTTTCAAAATCTACAAAAAATATATCGGGAAATTAAAATTCTTTTAAAAGAATAGACTTGAGAATTACGATAATTTTTTTAAATGCCACGAAATGAGATAAATAAAAATTGAATTTGGTTGGGTGTGGTCGAAACGAAAGCGTCGACGTACTCATAATTGCTTATAAAAGTTTAAAAAGTATGAAAAGCCAAAAATGTAGAAATACTTAAAAATATCAAAATTGGCTAAAAATATAATTTATATTATGAAAATGGAATAAAAAGTAGAATTGTCAGAATTGTCATTTTCGCTGACCAATTTTTATAAATATTCCAACTAAAAAGTCACTGGACTTGACTTCAAACTGCAAACAAAAGTTTTCTTTGCATTTTGTGGCGCTTTTCTAGGCAACTTACTAAAATATTTTTTTAGCTGCTATATTTTTGGGAAATAATACAACAGGCAAAATATTTCAACGAAAATATTAAATATTTAAAATTAATTTGGATTGGGTTGGGTAGGATTGGGTTGTGTTTAATTTGCATTAATAGTTTTGTTGTCGGTTTGGGTTCGGTTGCGTTTAATTTACTTTAACGCAACCGCTGTGCTTTAATTTCGATCGGTAGATACTTTAAAACAATTTGCAACATTGTTGTTAAAAATATTTTCAATTAAGCCTTTTTTCCAATTCGAGCGGTGATTGTTTTGTGTGTTTGCAAATCGTAGGCATGCATTTTGCACCACCTGCATTCGCCAACAATATATATTGCCGATGCATGATATGTACTGATTTCATGTAGTCTATTGTTATTTACTTTGTAAATTTAAATGTTGTTAAACGACTTCAATTAATATATTATCTATTAAAGCGTAAATTAGTTATGTATAGTTTATTTGTGCGTCGCAATCCGCGTCTTTTATGTCGTATTAAAGCTAATTTAAAAATAAATTTAAAATCCTTATGCTGCCATATCATTAATGAATGCTATTATTTGTGTGAACTACGAAGACGTAATTCACTGCAATGTCTGACCATCAATACTGAAGTTTACGCAAAGCAACTGAAGCATATGTAGGAAAAACTGGAGCATCGATGGATAGCGTATGTGGTTTCAGTAAATAGACCAGATCCTGCAAAAAATATTATAAATTTATTCTTATGGTATCAGACGTACATGGAATTGATCAACCCTTTGACAGTTCAAGCTTTAATTATAGTTAATTCGAATCATTATGATTCATATTTAACATAATTTCAGGTTAATGTTCAAATTTGAGGTTATATGGAGCGACGCTTTCGGTAGGCAAGCTGACTAATTGTCAAATTTTTCTTCAATTTTTTCTTTCATTTAGAACTAATTTAATTTCATTTTACTGACATAAATGTATATAAACTACTGTTATTATATATATAGATATTCTATGACCATGACGTATTTTTAATGAAACGAACGCATTTGAATCTCTACTAAATATTTTCATATAAAGTTTCTGATTCTTGCAAATTTTTATCACTGTTGTGTCCAAATTTCAACGTCGGTGTCAAATTGAACGTTGTGAATTGTTGCCTTGTGTCTTAAATTTGATTTAAAACTAGCATCTATGCTATTGTGTTAATCCCTGTCCTGGTCTTTTAACAATTTCATTGTTTTTTATTTGAAACCCAGATTTAAAGTATACAACATGATCCCATTTCTATTTTATATTTAATTGTGATAAACACTTCCAGTTCTGATTTGAAATAAGTTTTAATTTATTTATTCTTTATATTTCTGTAATAAATCGTAAGAGCCGATTCACACAATGCAATGTTTTATGTTGCGATTTAAGCAATTTGTAAGACTGGAGTGCTTCTTCGTAAGTAGATTGTGTGAATCGGACCTAACATTTGCGAAGTATTTGAGATAACTTTTCAGGTGAGGCGTGCAACATTTATTTACCGATAAAACGAATGCAAATTCAAATCTTGATTTGACGAACACATGTCGCGCAAAGTACCTTTTATCGAAAGGAGCGTTGTTGATTCAGCCAGAAAATATTTTTATCACGTCGGCCGATAAGTTAAAAATAAACAAGTTTTTTTTTCAAAAACTGAGAACTCATATTCACGAGGCCACAATATCGCATTCATCCACACGGTAGCACAAAGTTCACATGTTCGTAATGCCGCCTAATCGCCCTTATCTTATCGCCTGATCCCGCCGTAATCCGACTGCGATATCATCATAAATTTTGAAACACAATATCAAAATCACTTCTGATAATCGACAGCTATAGAGCGTAATCTTTAATATAAAATATCCGATTCAATAGATATGTATTGGGTGAGATGCGCTAATCTCCTGTAGAAAAAACAACACGGATTAGCCCTAATCCCGTATACTAATATCGCGATCGCATTTTTAATTAAATTTATGGCGTACGTGATGTTCGGATGCACGTTTCGGGCGGTCATGAATTTTCGTCGAATTCCCCGCTTTTGGCGCACGACCTCGCGTTTCGGTTGCACACAAGTCGTGGGCAATAAAAGTTATCGATGTTTTATAGTGCGTCTTTGATGTAAGTCGTTTATTGCCAGACAATTTGTCTCTTGGTTTTCATTATCTTGTGACGCAGGAGGTGTATTATCGAAATTATCGGATTTAATTTATGGCCACAGTTTGTACATTAAGGTGCAAATTATAGGAATACTGTTAGTTACTTCCGATACTTTAAATTAAGCAATCTACAAGTTGTAACAACAATGCACTCAATAAATGTCACTGAAGCAGAATTGCAAGAAGTGGTTACACAAAAATTGATAATGCAAATAATTTAAATATAAACTGACATATTATTGATAAAATTTATGAAAATTTTAAACTAGATAAACTATTTTAAGCACATAAGATTAATTATAATGAAATCGGTGATTTAAATTATTTAAAAAAAGAATACTTTATATTAAAACATAATATTTCCAATTGTGGAAACACAAACATTAAATTGAAACTAATATAAAACTGTTCACCGTATTATTTCAATTCCTTATTAAAATAAAATATTTAAAAAGCCTACAATCTAACGCAATATTTATAATTTTTTAGTTTGCATTTTGTTATATTTCCTTTACGTTTATTTAAACGTCATCGATAATATCTTGTAAACTGTATAATAAATAAACAATTGTCGACGGAGCAAAGCACACCGTTTGCATATTCTACTAGCTTACGTGCCATACAAAGGATCACATTGCTTACTGAATGAACAACCCAACCCAACCCAACTCAAACCAACCCAACCCAATCCAAACGAGGTGGTTTGAGTTGTATTCAATTGGATTGGGTTGGGTTAATTATTTTCAGTCTGTTTTTCATTGCATTAATTTAAATTTTGTTTATGTAAGTGTATCTATGTATACTGCTAAAAATGATCAACGCAATTCAGCCTAGCTCAGATAGATTTCATTTCCATAATACGAATGAACTATTGGTACACAAAGAAAATATTTGAAGAACCCCAACGCGATATTGTAGGTCCCCCTTTCCTTTTATATTTATTATTTAATGGCAATACCATTAATAACACAAAATTAGTTTCAGTAGGTTTCTCAGAAATCATCTTCGTTCTACAAGTGAAAATGTTTCAGATGTCATTGATTTGTGATTCTAATTGCTACTGTATAAAATTTTATAAAAAAAATCTTGTATATTATGTAGTAAAGTCAATTAGTTAACAAAAAGAGTTCAATAAGTCAAATAAACAACAAAAATGAACGTAAATAAAACCTAAATATACTTAAGAAGTAAAAAGGACAAACTTGAAGCAGGTATTAAAACGAAATGAAAATTATTAGGTAAAGAACAACCTCATAAATTTTAGCCCACTTGTCAGTTTTTATAACACAACATTTTTTTGGAATCAATTGTTCATATTTTCAAAATCTCGTTCTTCACTCAGCCACGTTAACACTCAGCAACCCATCACCTAGCATGCGTTAAATAGATTTAGATCGGAGGTTGAGTTTCCGACACCTACCCTATAGGGTAGACTGAATGTCCAGTGCTGTGGGAGTGATGCAAATTAGAGGGTCTGCTTGAGGCCTAATGGAGTATACAGGTACCATCCACTAGTCTATACCATACCATTCTTAAGATGTCGTTATGGGCGACATTTCCCGTGAAAGAACGAACCCGGTTCTATGATTTGCACGAAATTGCACACTTGGATACTCTTTGTTACCTTGTGTTGTATCGAAATTGTTAGAAAAAGGCTGCAACGAGTAGTCGTTTTATTTGGATTAAGTTTGAAAAATACACTCCAACCCAATTCCTCAGTTGAACATCAAATTTACTGCTTGGATGGGTTTGGAGGACATAATCAAGAAAATGTCACACCAAATGGGGTTTCTTAGATTATTTAGCTCTGTAAATTTCACGACAAATACTTGACCATAAAATTTATCGTCGTCTTGAGTTGGGGTGTATTATTGGAAATGTCGTTCAATCTCAAGTTGGCCAGAAAGGGTATCGTTGCGTTGGGTTGATAGGAAGAAGCTAGTGGCGATAGAGGCAAGAGAGACGTCACAGCTAGAGCTAGAAGTGCTTTAGAAAAATCGCATTTATTAATTCAGAATTCTTCAGAGTTCGAGAACACACTGTACGAGATGTCCACCGTACAAATAAAAGAACAAGGATTAAAAAATATTCAAACTACTTTTGTCGATCAGCGTCCAAAAAAATCGTTCTAACGGAAACGAAATGACATTCCCACAACTATAGCGAAACGTATAGGTTCGTGGTGTATATTAAGCATTGTGTTTTATGCGTGAAACCGGATTGACTATTGGCATTTGACTCCATTGGATTTTATACTAAATTAAGTTGTTGGAAAAATTTACGAATATGTTTGGTTTACTTAATTAATTAATTAGATTTTGAGGTACCTGTTTTAATTTCTATCTGAGATGAATTTTTGCCATAAAACGTAATTTAAATTTTCATTTAAATAAAAATGTTATATTCAAATAAACAAATTTTATACTTCCATAAATTTAAACAAATACAACTGTGATAAACATTTTAACTTTCTAGAGTTATTTTTACAACTTTATGAGCGATGGAATTTCAACCAATCTTAACCAAACTTTTTGGAAAAAAGAGGTTACTGATCAGTCTTGCAATAATTTCGCAGCCGTTGGACTGTTTAATTAAAAATAAAATTCAGTGAAAATATTAAGGTGATGACAACTGTTTCGTTTATTGTGAGCTCATCAGGCCACCACACATGCATCCGCTGTCATGCGAGCATGAGTGACAAGGAGTATTAGTGACGTCTAGACTTTAATACCCTCACACACTTGCGGCTACGTACTTGTGGTCTTATCGACCGATTAAGTGTGGTGGTCTGACGAGCTTAGAGCGAGTGAAAGAGCTGTCATGTCTCAATATATTCGTTGAAATCACCTGCGCCGAAGAATGTTTTAAAATACTTCTAAAATCTACAAAAGTCGATCTGAAAACAGTTTGTCAGAACACAAAGAAATCGCAATCGTTTTCGAAGTCGAATTTAAATATAGCAAAAGTAGCATAAGAATTTCAACTTTAAATTTTTTCTATCAAGAATAAAACTGGAAATCTTATTATAATAAGCACTTCAATCAGAAGACAACCCACATCGTAATAAAATGTGTCATGTTATAACCATTTTTGATTTGCGATTAAGAACAAAAGTGCATAATCTAAATTTTCGGCCTCCTGATAGACGAGGCAAATAGGAGGCCGTTTTTGTTATCGCAAGGTAGTGCACGTTTTCTATTTATCTAATTTTAATGTCAAGTTACACAATTTCTTTTCAGACTTTTGTTGACTTGCATTTAACAAATAATGACATAATTGCCTGTAATTCATTTCCAAAACAGATTTTGATAATTTTTTTAAGTTTTAAGTCTTTAATTGGAAAATGAAAAATCATCAGTTTAAAAATTTAGAGTTTATATATCGGCCAAATTATTGGGAAAGGTTTAACACATTAAAGATTTACTCTTCCTGGATCAGATCGATTGTCACCATGGACTTACAAAATAAAATTGGTTTCGCTACTTATTAACTAAGTGCTTAAGATTTAATGCCTAGTAAACATTTATGAATTTAAATTCATTGAAAATTAAAATTGATAGTATATATAAGTAAGTGGATTCAGACATATGTGCTTCTTTCTCTTAGATGTCATATTTCAACATAATTTGCTACTGCTGATAGGATGGTGAACTCCCATCTAAGCATCAAACCTTAGGATTATTGTTAGCAGGACAATAAGACCTTGCTGAAAAATTTAATGTGGTCCAAGACATAAAAAAATACATTACCATATGGTCGTATATATCCAAACAACATTCATTTGTAAATATTGGACGCAAAACGATGTACCAGATGGCGAAAAACAAGATTGGAAATGCACCAAAAATATTAGTTCAATATATATTTATTATATCTAATACAGTATTTGTAATGTTTCATTTTCTTCTTATGAATAAATATTTTTTGAATATTTTGCATCTTCGCATTACTGTGGTCTTTGTGATCAAATTAACATTTACAGTGACTAGTGTATATAATAATATACGACCCAGGTTCAAACTTCAAACTTTCAAATTTAAGAAATAAATGTGCTATAGTCTGTTCCAATAAATCTGCATTACTCAAGAGTAACAAAAACGACTTATTTGTTTATGCAAGAAAAAAACATGGTGTGTTATTTCCTGACCATAGGAAGACTACAAATTTGCACCTGTGCTGTGTAATAAGCGGTACATATTCAGAAATATATATTTAAATATTTGTATTCGCCATGAGTGAAGTGGGTGACTTAAATGTTTGGTCGATCCAATATTATACACATTTATTTCACAAGTCTTCTCTTTAAACTTTAAACTGAGTCATTATTTGTTTTGGTTATACGTTTCCATTTACAGTTATTTTCCGATTTTCATTCTTGCCTATCTCGTGTTTTCAAAATTTGGTTCCATATATTTTCCTTCTATTGTTTTCATTCACTTTATTTCTTTAATTTTCTCTTACGTGCTTTTATCCCATTTCATTCATTATTGCCCTCTTTCTCACATATTTATTGTCATTTAATATCCATCGTTTTATCGTATTAATTCATTTTAATTATCCTGCTTTGTTCATTGTCCTGTCTAGGGATGTATTGTGTTCTTTTCTTTAATAGTTTCCATTTGTTTCTATTTTCGTTTTTCGTCTTGTTGATTTATTGCATTTTATTTATATTTAATTTTTAAATATTTCTTCATGGTCAGTCATAGTCGTAGTGATTTTCCATTTATTTCATTATCCATTTCCATGTCCCTTGTCGTAATGCTCCATGTGAGATTTATTGGCCTTCTCCATTATCCTGTTTTTATGTTGTTTCAGTTATTTTTCTTTTCTTTTGTAGTTTATGTAAATCACATTATTTTGTTATTATTACCATTTTCTTGTCTTTTTCTTTGTAATTTTTACACTAGTCGGTATAATTTTCGTCTTGTTAATTGACTATAATTTATATTTATTTTTATTTCTAACATTTTGCTTTCTTCTTTCTTCTTTCTTCTTTCTTCTTTCTTCGTCTAATGGGTGTTTTAATATATTCGATTTCCCCTGCCGCGATGATTTTATTTACTTTATTTCATTGCCTTTGTTCTTTTCAATTTCTTTGTACTTTTTTAACTACTTAAATGCCTTAATTTTTATTGTTTTAAATTATAACTTTCATTTCCATATTTCACTTTTCTATTTACATTTTCATTTTTTGACTTCTGGTTGAGTCAAGTATTTTCATAGTTTTGCCATAGTTTTATTTAATCATCTTTTTCATTTAATGTTTCAATTTGTAGTGCTTTTCCTTTGCCTTTGCAATTTGCGATATCTTCCTTTTAATTTTCTTTTTCGTTTCATTCCCTTCTATTTCTCATTTTATTTTATAACTTTTTCATTGAGATATAGTTTCTGTTTCTGTATTTTTATTTCTTTAAACACAACTTGCTTTATTTAATTATTTATCCCAGTCTTGTTTTCTTTTGTTTGTCATTCTTAAAACATTTTGACTCTAGATTTATTTCTCTTGATTGTTAGAATCCTTCAAACAAAACATTTTTATTCGCTTGTTTTTTTCTAAATTTCGACTCTTGACTCATATTATTTTCTTTAGAAAATGTTTACAGTTATTTGATTATTTTTAGTATTTTAGACAAGCCTTCAATTAGTACAACATCTTCAGTCATTTTAGACTACTTTAGGCCAAGTTTAAGTGTTAAGCAATTTTTTATTTTCTCCATTTTTGACTCTGCAATTCCTTATTATTTTTTAATCATTCTCGACTCTATAATTATATTCGTATATTTGTTTAGTCATTTTTAAATAATTTATTTATTTTATTAATTTTGGCATCTTAAATGCTTTTAATTTTAATATTTTTAGTATATTTGTCGTATGTACGTACTTTGTTTTCATTTTTTCAGGTATAAATTCTTATTACCGTCTCTAAATTAATAGCAATTATACCAACCATTCTATAGTCGTCTATTCAAGTAGACAAATTAAAATATATCAAATTATAGTTCAAGCAAATTGGAGGACAGTCGTTGGCTTTGGTTGGGTTGGGTTGGGTTTCGAATGGATTTGGTTGAGTTGAGTTGGGTTGGGTTCAGTTGGGTTGCGATGGATTGAGTTGGATTGGGTTGAGTTAGGTTGGATTTGATTGGATTGGGTTGGCAGATAGATATACGCAATTTAATATTTGTTGAGTTTTTTCTCTTACGCCCATGGTTATTTAATTCAATTTGTGGTATATAGATTTTGCAATACACGTTGCTTCTTTAACAACACTAAAACATTTTAGGTTATGATTTTAATTTAATTATCAATTGATAATTATGATAATTGAAGGGGGGGGGGGTAAACTATTCATTTGCAATTCGTGGTTCATGGCATTTGTCGTGAATTCTCAGTTTCATAATAATTTATTATAGATTTCTTGGTTGATTACACTTGACCGGAGCTTCGTAAGAAATTTGTATTAATGAAACTGATTTTCGTGTATAGTGTATAATATTTCGAAAATAATTCCCATGTACGTCTTCTGCAATTTGGAGCGAAGTCAATAGAATAAATTTATTAAAATTTTGGTCAAAGTGAAAAAATCCAAAGTTTATTTTAAGCTACTAATTTATTAAAAACCTTTCAAACTACCTTTTTACAGCAACTATGATTTGGAGCACGCCAAGGAGAACTGCATATCAACTTAATAGGTCATTTCAAAACGGTTGTCATACGTAATGCCAACGTAAACACCGTAATCCTCCCGAAATTCGAAATTGAGCTGTTGCTCGTAAATTTCGTAATAAATGCCATTGTTTGGCGGACACGAATATGTAAAGCGCGTGGAATATTCTACGATCCAAACAGTGATACGTTATCGTGAGTGTAGAATTATGCTTATCGACGGCCGCCTTATCTGGACGGATTTACAAACGTTCAGATGCCTTTCATCAGAAATCTTAAATTAGCTACCGGAATACGAAAAAATAGATTAATCGTTTTAAGTTGGATTCGTAATAATACGTAATTAATTGCGTCGTCACTGAAAGTACACAACCGGGTATGATATGCGATGCATAAACGAGAAAATGTTGTTAAATTAATTTGCAAGACAACAATTTAAATTATGCTTTTATTATTAACATTATTATTAGGGTTATTGGTCTAGGGCTTAGAACGTTGGGCTCTTAATATTAAGGCACAGGGTTTAAATGTCTGGCGGGGCATTGAATTTTAATTCAGGGATAAAGTTGGCTCCGATTTGGACCTAACCGAGCTAGCTAGGTTGTTTTCCACAATTCATTTCATCCTGTAATGAGCAGTTTATATAATCTCTCTGTGTAATTAGGTTCAAACTATGAAGTTTAAATACAAAGAAATTGCACAATGAAAAATTCCATAATGGATATTTCTATAAGGCTCTTGACGAATTGCTTCAATGTTTGACTTAGAAACGAATCTATAATAAATACATCTACATCAAGAATCCGATGTAGATATAAAATAATTAATTATCCCGATAAAATGTTCTCAATTAATAAATATAAATAACCACTCGCGAAGTACAAACATGAGTACGTGTAATTGCAATTACTGGGTTAGTTTGTTTATCCAGTGAAAGTAGTTGTCAAAAAATCTATTACAACATAATTACTTGTCGATTAAGTGGATATTCATGACACGGTGAAGTAGGTGTGAAGATTAGATAAACATTGATGAAAATTTAAATGTGGTGTAAGGATTGTTTGTGAATAAATTGAAACTGTAGAGGGTTCAGATTAGATAAGAAACGCAATAATAAGTGGTGGATGTGCCTTCTGCGCTTAATGAATGGGCACATTTTCGGATGTGTGTAACGTTTAAAAATAAAATCTTATGAATCATACCATGACGCTGCACGTTTAACCATTTAAATGTATCGATAATTCGATTGTGTCCTAAATAAATTTGTATTTATTGATGTTATAGTAATATTTTTGCATGGTGTCGTTCGATCCTATCTATAATGTTTATCGCTGTTGGTTTACACGTTCAAATAAATCCACGATAAACATCGCTGGATTTTCACACAAATGTGTTAGTTTCATACAATTCAACGTTTATGGTACCGTTGTTTGATCTTCATAAATCAATTGTCAGATACGTCCTTATTATTTTCGTATTTTACGCTCTGATACTTGTGCATCGTTGAACGATGTGGTTTTACACGAACGTGCGATTTAAAATGGCAATAAATTAATAACAATTGCATTTTAAAATCTAGTTTCGAGAAATCCAGGGTCGTCTTAAGTGTCGTACCTCAACGAGGGTAAATGGCAATTGAGGCAATTAAAAGTAAAAATAAAAATCGAATACATAATTACCTTGAGATAAAAAATGAAATATATTTTTTAAGCCAATTTGTTGTAATTTAATGTAATTGTTTTCGCCTAGATATTCACTGCATCGTTATTTTTAAATTATCCAGCTCGTACTGGAATATATTTTCGTTGGTTATGATCACGATAATTTTTTTTATCATTTACGATGCGAGATTCCTATCTAAGAGGTACTTTAATGTGACAGTTAATTTTTGTTTGCCGTCGGTGATCGACATCGCAAAGATTATCTTATCGTTGAGAAAGATTTACTTTGCTGATTAATGGGCTCGTAATGCGACATTGAGGTGAGAAACTATTGAAGAGACAATGCGGATGTTGAGTAATTAAAAAATGAAATGGAATTAAAATTAGTGTAGAATTTGTTTAGGACTTCCTCAAATTTCTTTTATTTTCCATTTTTTAGGTTGATCGTATTCTTTTGGTTGAAACTTTTAATACAATTTAATTTTTGAACTCGGCATTATTTCGTCGAAAAGTGCATTTTTTCTTTACCAGTATGATATCTATATCATGATCAAGTCAATCCGATCCTGAATATTAACTATACGTACAAGGAAATGTATGCTCGAATTTGTCTATACTCTTTGAAGGTATAGTTCGAATGATCGAAAACAGCTGTTGTTTGGTGGTGTCAGACGTGAATTGAACATCCAGCTCATTCCAGTTTTCATTTGCCCACCGCTCAATTCTTTTAAAACATACATGAAATATACTTGGCGTTGATAATTCCATGTCATTGAATGACATGTCTGGAATCAACTAACTATTTGTCTGGTTTAATTACACATACACACTTGATATGTTCTTTAATTTGAACTCAATAGACGTGTCACAAATGATTGATAACTGCACTTTAATGGTCTTGAACTGTATGACATAATTGGCCCTTGCAACTGAAAAACGCAAATATTCTGGTATAGCTACACTTATCAAGCAGAGTTTGGACTAATTGTATTTGGACACAAAACAAGGTAAACGTATACACGATGTGGAAATAAAGCGTTTCCGATTATAAAACATAAAACAACATCATTTGAATAAATTTTAAATTAAACTAGTTTTTACTATTTATTAATTTTTTAACATCGTTATTAAATCAAACACAAAGACAATTTTGGTTACGATACATTTGAAATTGACCTCAGCTAACTTTAAGTTCAAATTCAATTGGTGGGTCAAATTATTTATGGTGATTTTTTTTGCCAATTTTATATTACGAACCGGATTCGACATAAGCTAATAAAAAAAACCAGCTCATGTTTGATTGCCAATTCTTATTAAAATGTCTTTTAGATTAATTTTACTGTACATTGTCTATTAAATCTGGAATTTGGAAAGTGTTTATTGCGCTGTTATTTGCAGAAAAAGTGTTAAAACGATTATATTAAATATTTAAAATTAGACAAGTTGCAAACTAATAAATTATTGTTCGAAAAGTCATGAGCTTGAACACCAATGGTTGGTCAAAGTATGTATGTTAGATATTCGATGATCAAACACGAAATGTGTGAAAACAAAGTATTTCCATAGTCAAAGTACTAAATACAATTCATTAAAACATTTATTTATAACGTATAAGAATTTTCGATCGCCGTTAATTTATAATATACGACAAGTTAAATTAAACACAAAGAAAACTATAATTGAAGTTTATTTTGAATTGGGTTGGGTTAGGTTGGGTTTAGTTGGGCTGGACTGGGCTGGGCTGCGATGGGATGGATTGGGTTAGGTTACGTTAGGTTGGGTTGGATTGGGCTGCTTTAAGAAAACAATTGCTGCCGAAATAGTAGTACGTCAATAATTACATACATTTGATGTAAGCTAATGTAAACATGTAAGGTACGTGCTGCTCGCCCTACTATTAAGTATTATATTAAGTATCGTAGCGCAGGACTTATAAAAATTCGTTTACCTTTAAGTTCAAACCAAATGTTAACGCAAATTATTTAAAAGTTTTTGATTCAAATTAATAAAATGAAAAATATTTATAAATCAGTTATTGTTAAATAAAGTTAGAATTACTCACAGATAAAGAACGTTAGAATGGTGGAAGTGCGTAAACAAACAGCGGCCACCTTAACATGTTTGATGACGTCACAAGAGAAAATTTGTGCTAATGCAATAAATTACGATTTAACTAAGAAAAATTAAGATCTTATGGCACTCTCTAAACGAATGCAGAAATAGGAAACTACCATGAATCTATTGACATAGAAATCATTAGGATACACGATAAAATACATTGCGAATGAACCACAAAAAATGGAAATAAACAACTAACGCTTGTATGATATATATATATATATATATATATATATATATATATATATATGCAGATTTTGCAGCTGGAAATGCTGACGAAGTATGAAATGTAGAAAGTATATTTGAAAGCAGGTGTTTTAATATCAAATACAAGTGTCTAGGATGAATATTGGGTAGACATGGTGTAGAATGTGTGGGAAGTGAATGTGAGAGTGAGTGAGTGTTTGTGTCAGCGACGAATAAATCGATATCTATAAATTAAATCAATGTGTAGAAGCAAGTCCTAAGGAATTATGAACATACAGTTTAAAATGAAGGAATCGTTCGAAAGTCATGAAAGATGAACTTGTACTGTGTATTGCAACATAACATAACCTTAAAAACTCAAACGAATTCAATATAATGTGACATGTCCGATAACATACGATCGAATTTGATACAGAAAGAATTAGAAAAGATTATTAAAATCAAAGTTTTGTTGGAAATAAAAATGAGGGTGTTTTCGTGACAAATATGTAAACAAACATAGCCTTAAATTGATATAAATCATATATTTACCGACGGCAGATGAGTCTAAAGGTAAATCGGGGTAAATTTTGATGAATTATCGTATATTTTAAAGCCTCATACGTGGTTTTTGTGTCTAGATTTAGTTATTTAAAACTTTTTGACTCGCACCTAACTATTTATAACTTAGTTTGTTGAATTAGAAAAAATGTAAGTAATTAGTTAGTCAACGAGGCTAATTTGTTCGAAAACATTTTGCGTTTGAAGTTAAATTTGAACGATTTTCGGTTTGACTGCATAAAAAACGAAACAGAGGAAATAAAAAATGCAGATGAAGTGAATTACAATGACAGCAAATGGAAATCAAAATAATCAATATTAAGTAAATCAATTCAAATTAAATCACAACGCCTCAAACAACACCAACCGTAGTAAATAAAATCTGGAAAAACTGAAACGATAATTATTTAAAATTTTGAAATATCTTTCACGATTGTGGACATAGCAAAATGCTATGTTTAGTCTCGAACCAGAAATGCTCCCTTAAATTGAAATTAAATCTTGCGAAAACTAAAAAAAAAAATGCAAGTTAATTCAATGTTTTAATCTTATATTGCATTCTGAATTTTACGAACTTAATAACAAATAGAATTTCGATTCTATGCTTTTATATTGAAATGGGTTTTTAATTTCGGCCATAAGGCGCTTTTCTAGCCTCGAACCTAAAGCACATCTCACTTAAATAATTCCATAAATTTTTAATTTGACAAACTATGTCATATATAAACCTGGCAATAACAATAAAATTAAAAAAAAAAAATTGGTGCATGAAATTTTGAAATAGGCAGAAATATAAATAGGGGTATATTTCAAGTCATGCAGTTCAAACAACAAAATCCCTCAAATATTTTCGCTTAAAATTCTGTTTATTTAATCCATTGCCTACGATTTTTTATGTGCTTTAAACAAATACTTTCGTTCAAGATGCCATTAAAAGATTTCATCCAAAGGTCACTGCAGCCAAAAACACCCAACTCGAACGTAACACAACAAACGAAGTCAAATCGTGTCTAATTAAGCAAATTAACGACCACTAATCGTTACTCAAATAAAATTTGATTTCATGATAACAAATTATGCAAATCATGACAGCGTTTGATGTATAAGTTTCGTGCTAATTGATTATAGTACAGCCCGGTGCGTTTAGCGTACGCTAGGTGCTATTATGAATTATTACACGAGACAAAGACGGGGAGTACAAACCGGCGCTTGCGCCTCCCAAACCGAAGATTGCACCATCTTAACACAGAAAAATGCCGCAGTCATATTTACAGTAATTGAGCAATAAAAAATCCGCGGATACTTAAACGTGATCGTAAAATGGTTCGAGCTGTTACGTCCGAGTGTATTAAGTTCGAACCCTCGCATGTTAAGGGTGAAACGTGCGCGTACTTGACACGCAACTGGCCAAAGTTAACCGACCGACAACCCACGCGTTCTCCACCACTGTCGCACGAGCTTTTTTTCGTACGACACGGCCAATTTAAAAATAATAAGGGGACTCGATGAATAAAGGCGAAGAATGCTTTGAAACTTTGGAAGATTGAACGTTGGTCGCTTGGAAATCAACGTAAACATGTCAGTGAATATATGAATTATGATCCAATTGGAACTTAGTTTGATTTTCATGATTATTTCAATAGGAATTTTGGAGAAATTCAATTAAAATGAATGAAATTGTAAAAGTAAAATTAAGTAACAGTATGTTTAAAACGCATCGAAAAGCGGCTGTCACAAACTACTCTATTTAAAATGTTGGATTCCGATTGGTTACTGGTTATATGATCTTACGTCAACAATAATGGCTTATGTTCTCTCTCATTTATTATGTCCGTTATTGTACTTTGTTCATTGATTGTGTGATTTTTTCTTCTTGAGTTAAGGACGTTATTTATTTGGTCTTTTGTCAAAATCGGTATTTTTTTTCAATAATTAAGCCAATTGATAAAACGAGGAGAATTTACTGATTTTAGGTTGGGTTCGGTTGTGTTATGTTGAGGTGGAGGTGCAAATTGCAAATGTCACCATGGGAGACATAAAAATGAACTAAAATCGTTTTATAGTCATGTCAATGAATAGTTTTTTGACTAGTTTTTCTGATCGTAACCCCTGTATAAGAACCATTGAAGTTTTTAATTCCTCAAGCGTAAACAATTTGTTTAAAATAAGACATAAATACCAAAGAGATAGTAAAACACACTATAAATAAATATCAAGGATTTTAATTAATGCAATTACTTGTATGAATATCGCACATTCCCTTCTAATTACCGGCGTACGTGCGTAAAAAAGCCATTACACTCTATTTTCATTTTTAAACCCGTTCTCTGCGCACACAACTAAGATGTAATTAAAATGATTTATTAGGCACTTTCTTTATCCGGTTAATTTTTCATACGGTGCAATTAATGCACTGTTAGTTGTTATAATTTTTATGAATTCAATTGCTAATTTTGTGTGCTTGAAATATTCACACGTTTACCCGGATTTTGTGTCACAAATTAATGTGGTTTTGACGTACGTACAAGTTGACACTTTCCGCCCTGATGGCTTGTTAATGCGACCTACATATATTGATTTAATAAAACGAAATTTACATTTACTCCAATAATCTTGATGTGAACGTTGCATTTAGTGGACCACGAAATATGCCGGCACATACATTAGCATAATTTGTATGATATTTTTTTTTTTACTGAGGCGTTTATATTTAGAGCCACTTAATGCATGAATTATGGAAATTTTGTCGGGTTCAAAATTAATTTAAAAAGCTACCATTGACGGTAACATAATTAATTAATTATTATTGATGAAAAATATGTTGTATGACTTTCATGTTTGTAAATATTTATTTAAAGTCTCGAATCAAAGTCACTAGCTCTCGGGGGTCAATTGTACGATGACCTATACTGTCGGAGAATGTTAGAAATTTTTCATTCAACATTTCAATTGTAGTGCTATTTAGTGGCAACATTTTTGTGGATGTCTGTACATTCATTTTATTGTGGTATTTAGCCGATAGTGCCTACATTGATAATAAAAAACATATTGATTCCCATGAATAATATTAATTTTAGTTCACAATATTCGAGTGATTAATGCCTGCGAAATTTTTGCAATGTGATGTCATATATGTATGTGTGATAGAAATGTTTAATATTTAAAATTTCTGATACAAATCCTCCTTATCCAAAGGCGAGGGGGATTATTGTGTTATATTAATAAATCCGGTCGTTACGTACTATATATCGTGTAAGTTTAAAAGGAATTTAAAGTGCCCTTAAGTTTGCCAACAAATATTTATGTAAGGGTTACGTAACTTGTTTTTTGTGTTTATTTATATTTGGTAGTCTTTAAATTCCGCACACAAAGGGCTAAAGGTAAAACTACAATTGAAAGTGTACAATATTTTTAAAACATTTTGACCAACCAAACCCAACCCAACTCAACCAAAGCAAATTAATTGCAAGAATCAAATACATGCAGACGATTGATAAAACTTTGGACGATAATAAAGAATTGACAACAAAATAAAGAAATCCTAAATAATAATGGAACAACAACGTGCGTGGATGGATTAAGTCGCCGTTAAGAGCTAATGAACAAATGGTTCCTCTTACGATGAACAAGCAGCATTAATAAATAACTTGAAAGCAATTAGTTAAATACATAGTCACACTCACAATACATTTATTGTTCAATACAATTTACAACAGTGAGATAAAATACACTACTGCAATTATTTAGAACTGTTTATATACTTCAGGTTCTTACACCAAATATTGTATTTCCTTTCAATCAGACGATTGCAAAACCGGGTGCCCGCCGCATCCTAGCATTGGCTCTTTTCGCCCACGAACGCAAAGCTGCCATATTATGTATAATTATCTAATTTTATTCAACGATATTAACTGTATTTGGAACAATGGTATCTGATATTAAAATATCCTTTTCACTGCCTTGCTTTTAATAGATAAACAAAGCAAACAACGCCAATTAATAGTACCAGGATATTAAGTATAATGTTAAGAAAGTTTACCTAACGAACATGTAAATAAACATAAAATTAACGTTAATAAATAAGACATTAAGTCATTCAATATCAGTACAAATTAAATGCCAAACGCCTTTTATTGCCCCGTGTTGTTCCTAAATTAGGAACTATATTAATATTGACTTTTTTGTTTCCACTGCAGTCCACATAAATTGATTTATATCATTTCTATAACATTTTCAAAATTTTTTATTTAACGCCTAAACAAGAGGTTATTTCATATGTAAGTGTACGTCTTGACTCATTTTATTAATTGAATATATGTGGAGCTTCGTCCTTCAGGACTCATCAGATCACCAACGATACATCCACTGAGGTGCAAATTTATATATATTTTTAAATGTTACATTTCTTTAAAATTACAAAAATGTCTTAAATTCTATCCAAGTAACTTCACGACAACGCCTAGCTGCATAAATAAAAAAATAATAATGAAGCTAAAAATAATGCTGATGTATCAATGCATCTAAGATCATAAAGCACAAATGAAAAAATGCAATTAAGGACAAATTAAAATTCAACGATTCATCGCAGTGTAACACAGCACAATTCATGTATAAGACAAAAAAAATCATTGGATCAACCAGTATATCTAACGCGGAATTTTTCTAGTGGTGAGATAGGTAAGAATAACAAAAATTAACAGAGCTAGGGCCTGGAAACTGAAGGGAAATTTAAACCTAATACTTAAAAGCAGGAATCAAGCCAAATAAAAATAATTGTCATGTTGACAACTTGTCATAGTTCAGGGCAACAACAACACTAGAAAATATATTAACAATTAATTGTACAATATTTCAAAAGAACGTGACAACAATAATAAATTTTTGTATATATTATTGGAATCCTGCTAGATTATAATAAAGACGTCGATAACTTTTTTGAAAAAACTATGTCTGACTCAGGTTGTATCATTAGTTTCAATTAAGGGTGACTATTTCTTACAAAAATAATTATGGCGTTCCTCAAGGCTCGATTTTAGGACCGTTCATGTATGTAAATGACCTGCGTTTGTGTAACCAAAAAGAGAACCAGTTAATCTACGCAGAGATGGTGTGTCTTCTATGACAACAACAGTGATCAAGATACACAAATAAATATAAATAAACTCTTAACGTTGCTGCAAAAATGAACCAATATCAACAATGACAGCAAAAATCAAAGATAACTACAACTAAAGTATATTATGAGTCACATAATATACTCACAACGAGTTGCTTAACATATTTAATACCTATTTTATTACATGCTTCTAATTTACAAGGATTGCCTGCACGTATGTTTCCCATTCTTATTGCAAGTTTCTCTTAAATACAACAATATATGACGTTTATCAATTATCTATAGTAGCTTATAAACTTACAAAAGCTTCATAATTGTAATGACAATTTCAATAACTAATTAGTGCACATTTCATATCCTTTATATTTGAAAGAATTTGATTCATTATTATTTCAGGATGCATGTTGACATATTTTCAATTGGTGGGCAAAATAATTTTCCGGTTGGATTTTGCTGGGTTCGCGCGGGTTCATTTTTCGTTCAAGCTGCAGCTCCGTGGTGCGATTGCGCAACTTTGGAGCAAAATAGAACTATTTTGTTAGGACGTTCAATTTGGTTACAATGCCAAAAAAACTGGTGACCATCATTGCTAACACATCCCTCTGTGTTGAATGGTCGAACGTTTGAAAATTGAACCGTGTATGATTTTTAGATATACTCAGTGACATATAAACTGCACCACCTAGAAGGGGTGGGAATTTTTGGACCAAATTTGGCAGAAACATTGGACTAGTCTAAGGTAATAATTGATTAAAATTTGATAAAGAAAACACTTCATCTTTTTTATTTTTCTTTAATAATGTGTTGGGCCGCCTCTATTTCTGATACACTCATTGACCCGCTTTGGCAATGATTCCAGCAAGTGATCAATGTCTTCTTGGCGTATGGCATCCCAAGCAGCCTGTATTTTATGCCGTAGAGCTTCTATTGTCAACGGTGGGTTCGGTAGATTCCTCAATCTTTTACCCATCATGTCCCACACGTGGTCAATGGGCGACAAATCGGGAGATCTTGCAGGCCAAGGCAAAAGATTAACATTGGCCTCTTCAAAGAAGTCAAGAGAAACCCTTGCTACGTGAGGTCGTGCATTATCTTGCTGGAAAAGTGGGTCTTCTAGCCCTCGAAGATATGGAAGAACATGTGGTTCTACCACTTCGTCAATGTAGCGTCGGGCGGTCATACTGCCCCGAATGAAGAGCAAGGGTGACCTACTGCCGTAAGCAATAGCACCCCAACCCATCAACCCCACAGTTCGGTGAACATGCATCGCAATCGAAAAATCAGGATTGCGCCTTTCTCTACGTCTTCGTCTAACAGTCATCCGACCATAATGCATTCCTAAACAAAATCGCGATTCGTCACTAAAGACAACTCGATGCCACTCCAAGTTCCATTGAAGTCTTTCCGTGCACCAGGCCAAACGTTCCTGGCGATGTTGAGCAGTGAGGGGTAGCACAAGATGTGGGCGGTAAGACAGCAAGCCAAAGGTTCTTATTCGACGATAAACTGTTCGCAAGCCTATCGGACGACCTTGTTCACCTAACCATTGATCAGCTATTGATCTAGTTGTAGAGAATCGGTCTCTCAAGGCCATTAGTCTTAAGCGGCGATCTTGACGTTCATTGGTTCGTCTTTGAGCCCCAGTGCCTCTTCTCCGACGTTCAACCCCATGCTTAGACAACGCTTGATAAACACGCATTATTGTTGAGTGGTCCCGTCCCAAACGGTTGCCGATTTCTCTAAACGAAAAATCTGCTTGCCCCTCGGTCAAAGTCACTCAACTGCTGGTAAACTTGAGGCCTCCTTCCTCTAGGCATCATTAAACACTTGAAACACTTTAAACTAAAGAACGGGATCCGAAAAAGTTGATCAAATTCAAAAAATGACTCGATAATTGCTTGTCTATCACCACCTCTAAAAAATGACACAAACGTCGAAAATCCCATGACTACTTGATGATTGAGTTTCAAATTTTATTCAACTATTTCCCTGGACTAATCCACTATTCCTGCCAAATTTGGTCCAAAAATGCCCACCCCTTCTAGTTGGTGCAGTTTATATGTCACTGAGTATATATTTTTTTAAAATTGTCATAAATAAACATTTTTAATCTTACTCGACAGAAGTAATTTACGTTATATTTCTGGTTACAAATAAGAAATTAGTGTCAAGATTAAATGTCTATATTTAATTGTATTTTATATTTATTCAGTATCCAGTAAAGAAATGTAAAAGGAAAGATTAAAACCTAATCGGTCAAATATGATTCGAACATGTTTGATTGGAATTCTAAAAGCTTCGGGCTCTATTTTATCAAATAGATTAAATAAATTGTACACTACATTTTACATTATTACGTTTCAATTTACTGATAGGGGTGAGGTTATAACAGACAGTGGAATTTATCTTATTCAGAAACATAAATGTCTATGACGTGAAGACACAAACTGACACTGTTCGACATAGTTTTAATTTGATCGATCGCAGAGTAGATATTTTTGTAGCAGAATCGTAAAATGCGTGTTTTTTTGTGAGCGTGAATGTGAATTTATGACGAGTCAGGCATGTGATACAAACATTTTTTCTGCAGCTGTATTACGATATTAAGGAGCACAATTATTAAGTTTATGTTGCCTAAAATAAGAACCGTGATAAATGATTATTATCAAAAAAATTTTCATTGTTGTTAAGGTTCATTTCGCGATCTGATGGTATATAAAATGTATAAAATTGATATACTGTTTACAGTTTCTGCAGTAACAACGTAACCACGAAGTATTCCTTCGTGAATGTTGCCTGAAAGCTATTCCAAGGAAAATAAGTGTTTTTGTTGCCGAAAGCGACATGGCCTGGTGCAAAATTCAAAATAGTAGTCTTTAAAACTAATTTTTTTAAAACTAAAACTGGAAGGGAATGTTTGAAGCGTAATACGATCAGAAGAATGCTCATATTAGCCTTTCAACCATGTTGACGACATTCATCTATGAAAATGTTCAACGTCATTGAAGAGAAGATCCATTCGAGTTGTTTCATTGCAAAATGAAGGAAAGGAAATTACCACATTTCGTTTCAGTCTTACTTCATGACGCATATTTGAAATTCTCAATTGGTGGTCAAAATATTTTGTTGTCGCCGTTGCAGTTTGGCTGAGTTTGTTTTATGGAAAGTGGAGTAGAAGTGGAGGACCATGGTATTAAGGAAAAAATATTATTTGCTACGATTTTAGCCATCGTTTACTTTTCATCAATTTGAACTTCTTCTTCATCTTTCTTTTTGTTTTTTGTTCACGTGATGATAGGTCCAGTCCTGATCATAATACCTACAACTAATAGCAGTAATATTTTCTGAAGTTTTAAGTCTATTGTATTACATTGGAGCACTTATTTTGGACAAGAAACGTCTGGATGTTTGTTAGACCATATTAAAAATATCACGTTTCTCATTTAATTATTGCTACGAATTCTTTTCATCTTTAACGTATCTATGTACTAAAACCTTCGTACATCCAATGCTTGCACATGATGCATGCATTGGTCGTTACAGTACCTTTTCTGATCTCGTAGAATATATTGCATTCAGTAACTTTCTCGTGCATGTTTCATGTTTATATCACTAAACTATTAGAAGTTGTAGATAGTGTGACACTGACACTATATTTAACACAAGAATGTGTATAAATGGTGCTAAAACTTTTTACTATAAAAATCATATGGAAACTAATACACCACGGCCTAGACGAATGTTGCCCTTAATGAAGACTATATTATCAGCTCAAGCAAGATAATATTTGAATGAAAATTTTGCTATAAATATCCGATTACATGAAGCTGTAGGCCTAAAGGAGGCTGTTATTGGACGTCAACGTGAATGAGCAATTATACCTCATTGTGATAATCGAAGTAAATAGATGATTGGCTGCAGCGCAAATGAAATGATTTTTGAAATATTGCTTTAGAGCAATTAGTTGAAATTATGTAGTCGTTCCTCTGCATCAGCGATAGTCTCTCACCTCTATTCTGGTACTGCTGGATCACTGTCTATTGTCTATGATTAAAAAAATATTTGTGATGGATAAACCCTTAAGATATGTTCCAGTCAACTTTAAGTTATCGACGAACATAACGCACACGCTGTATTTCTTGGAATATAGTTTAATTTTGTATAATATTTTGTTGGATTTTAAATCACCTTCATGGGCAATTTTTTAAATACTTTTAGTTAGGTGTGATTTCGTATATTTCTGTGGCTATCACTATTTTAATTTTTTTATGGCTTTGTTAACTTCTGCCATGATTGAGGTTATTTCTGTTCTTCTTTCAACGTTTCGTTAGTTCCTCCCATCTCTTCATTATTTTACCTTCCTCTATAATTCTATTTTCTATTTCTGCCCAAGTTCATCAACGTACCATAAAACAGTTTTTGGTTCTTTGAAGTTTTCATTCATTTATTCATTTTCTCAGTGTCTTTGATTTCTTTCCATTTTACTTTACATTTTTTATAATGTTGTTTTTAAGCTGAAGTATTTTTTCCACAACATTGTTTTCCCTTTAATAACTTTTTTACCTGTTGACTGCCATTCCGTTCTTTTTATGTTATTGCTCCCTGTTCTTCTGCCGCCGGTACTATTGGTTTTATATATTTTTTTCCAGTGTCGTTGATGTTTTTGTGTTCTTCTTTATATTATTTCTTTTGTGTGTTCCCTCTGTTTTTGTTTTGATATTATTTCCATTTTTAATATATAATCAATTCCCATCTACCAATTTCGTGTAGGGGTTCACATATTACAATAAAATTTTACAATAAACTAAATTAAATGTTTATTCCATGCACAAATGTATACCACACCATTTTATCCTTTGCCATTTCCTTCGCCTCTCTCCACGTTTATCCGCTTTTCGTGCGGTCTCCATCTTCTTTTCCTTCCTAGAACTCTTGCTTCCCATACTTGCTTCGCTATTCTTCCAATATCCATTCTTTGTAGGTGACCCCACCAAGCCAACTGTTGTCATTTTATAAATTCTGTAAACTGCTTCGTATTCTATTCCATTTTCAATAGTGATCGCTGCCTTTATACCTTTAGATCTTAGACATTTCCAGTATTGCTCACTGGGAAATAATCGACTATGGACTTTTCAATTTCTTTGGTTCTTCACAAGTGTCTTTGTCAACATCTTCATATTTGCACTTAGTATTTACAAGAAGAAATAGATGATTAAAAAACTTAATTGTCATAGGGGACTTAAATGCGAAACTGGAAATAATACCAACAATTATTAGAAAAGAAGGTAAAATAACAAACGGAGAATGTATATGGAAAACGAATTAATAGCAGTTTATCATTTTCACCATATGTGATTATTAATATACATACACCTCTTCTTTTCTCACATTGACTTCGATTACAAACATTCTTTCGTTTATGTAGTTTTTCTTATAATATTCTGTACCAAGTTTACTACAATCCCAACAACTTTAATGGCTTTTTCGTTTTCTTCTACGCAACTCCAGGTACCAAATATCCTTTATGTCTTTTCACAAGTTCATTTCCATTCTTTTTGTTTCTGTTCAGTACTTCTCGTTGGTGGCTGTTTCTTCCTATCGTTCTTTTCCTTTTATTGGACACAAAATGCCATAAGAGAGACTTGTAAAAAGTATACGAAACAAGAATCTAATGCGGCAATCGTAGACTTAGTGGCAGCGTGAAAGAAGCAGAAGAAATACATCAAGTCAAAAACTTAGCTTAGAAAGGAATGAAAAGGATAGACCAATAAAGTCAACTTCATAGTCTTATATCTCACAGTAGAAAACCTTAATAAGCAAGTTCCAAATTTCAAAATTTCAAATTAAAAAGAAAACTAAAGCTGCTATCATTCGAATCCCGAATCAATAGTTTGCTACTCGGGGGCGGGTACAGAATTGATTCCCCCATACTTAGGCTTCCGCAGGAGCACACAAATATTTTACATTGCTTTTTCTGAACATCCTCTTCCTTATATCTCACCATACTCTCAGTCGTCATATCCCAACTTCATCACTTTTATTTTATCTTTCTAGCTCGCTCTCATGAAACGTCCTTACAACCACTTTTACAACATTTCCACTTCAACCAATCAGCTCCAAACCTTACGATTTTTTTCTTATTCGACGATACATTTCGCTATCTTTCTGCCTCTCTTGTATCAATTGTTAAATTGTTTAAAAAGCATGAGGCTCCTGTTTACAAAAAATCCAACATGATCAGCAAGAGGAGTGGTGACTATGAACATCGAGTATGCCGCCACGGAGTTTAATTTATTCATACCCACTGCGCTATTAAATCGAAAGCTTCCGCTTTTGTATCGGAATCATACACGATCATTACCAGTGCAATTTTAAGTGTTGCCTGTAATCAATGAAAGTGGAAGATTACAAAATGACGCAGCCATGGGGTTGATATGGAGAGACAAATAAACAGCATCACCCTTGAACATACAACAACTTGTGGGAATTTCCAGTTTCAAGTGGACCTACTTAGCATTACTATATAATATATGAACTCGAAGCAAGTAATATATATAATTATATAGCAATCTATGATAATTATGGTCCTAACCCAGTCCAGGTGGTAATACGAACCATCAGCCATAGAGTTAGACACAAAACAGAATTATGAAATGACAAACTATTGAGGGGATGTGATGGAAAATCGAAAATCGAAAATGCAAAGAAAGCTTTTCTAAAATGGGTTGATAAGAAAGGACCGAATGTTAATACTTTGGATCAAGGAAAGGGACTCTACTAAGGCCTACAATATGTTAGAAAAATTAAGAAATTGTTCATGAGAGGAAGAACGAAATTGGAGGAAGCAAGAAAGCAAGAAATAAGGTGATAACACAAGAGAAGAAAATGTAAACAAATATAAAGGACAAAGACAAAGATACAGAAGTACACGAGAAAATTTTATGAACTGATGGGACGGTCGGATGCAGTTAAGAAACTTAATGATGACAAGGTAGCAAACAGCTGGACAATGGACGATTGACATTGGGCAGATATAAAAATTAAGAGAGGCAACAATGGATATGGGGTCAGTAGATTACATTTCTAGAAGAAGACAAGAAAAAGGAAAATTATGATAAGAAAGGAAAGAAAACGTAGGGATTAAAAAGTAGGATGGAGTAATAAAATGAAAGATTGTTTGGGGGAGCTTTTAGTGTGGTGAGAGGAAACAAGAAAATCGAGACGAAAAGAGAAAGGCCCCAGATATGCGGTGGAATAAAAGGGGATGAAATTCATCGCCAGATCTGAAAGAGTATATATACTTAGCAGCATACATTTTATTACGATATTATATATATATTTTTTAAATAATTTACTTATGACAAAAGAATGAACAAAACCATTGAATAATTATTGAAAAATTTAGTCACATTCCCGCAAAACCTTATTCGCAGCATTTCCGGCTTAAATATGACGCATGTACCCACATAAAACGTAATTCCATGTCGACACAACGCGGTCTTAAATTAACCCGCTCGAAAATATAAATTGGCTGAATTTTCACCCTCACATTGGAACTAACTCCGCGTCAAAGTCGTTCCATGCAACCGGACTCCGCACGTACATAGGGTCAAGTGTGGCTCGGTCAGTCTTATCGGCGGCCGAGATCTGAACTGACATCGCATGTGTAATCGATTTCACTAAATGAAATTTACGTCGAAATGGAAGAAATTAACGGAGCGAATTGGACAAATTTTAATATTTGCGCCGTGGGGGCGGTTTTGAGCGGAACGAGCAGCCAAATAAGGATCGCGAGGCGATAAAATTGCAAATTCGGTTCGATGTGCGAGATGAACTTTTCGCAGTTCGCGACTTAAAGTTTTTGATGGGTTTGAAAGTTTGAAAGTGAGTGCACGCCGACGGCGAATATAGGGAAAGACTTGGAAAATAAATATTTGTGTATCGTAACAGAGACCGGGGTGAAGAATATATGGAATAGATTTTTGATAGATTAGATCGTGGCGCCAGGCCAGTGCTGTGTGACGAATTGGCATTCAAATTTAATCGTTGATTCTCTGTTGTGTATACTAAGTGATGATAATTTATGTAGCACATCAACTGTATTTGCATCGATGCACCTTCACATAAATCAATTGAATTTAATTTGATTTACGTTTACGTTTAAAATTAAATAATTGATTCGCAATTCGACATTATTAGCTATTAACAATAACAACAACGATAAAATATTGCTTACAGGTATAATATGTCAATATACGTTTTTGGATTTGTATGATTAACATTTCGTATTTATATCATTTTAACGTATCTATGTTTAAACACACAAAAAATTATAAAAAAATCTCAACACGTTAGTTAATTAATTACATAGGATTTCAACGTACACTCCGAAAATGAATCGTATCTCATCAAGACCCAACCCAACTCGGCGAACGAAAATGTAAATGTTCCCAATCCAAACCACCCATACAAACTTTGTATATAAGATCATTATCACAGATCTTCTAAAATTAAAGTTTTCGCTGATTATAAATAATTAAACAAATTACACTGTTTAAATTGTAGCCCCTCCCGTCCCATCAGCATTGCTCTGTTAAAAAAAAACACTTGAGGTTAATTTTGCTCCAAAACTACATCAGATATAAAACGCAACGTTCTCCCAGCTATGTCAATGCAAAGTTTTAGTTTAGTTTTAGCCTTGTTGCTGTACGTGTCACATATTTATGGCCTAACACGTAAAGTAAATAAATAACTTGTAGATCGATATGATTGCAATTGATTTTCTAGTTTTCAATGCCTACGCGGTAAGGCTTGGTTCTAGTTTTGACTTATTTGATAAAGTGCGTTTTATTTGTACAATAAGGAAGGCCGATAATAACTACAGAGATTTGTTTTAATCTAATTTAATAAATTTTGGAAAATTATAATACGGAATCAATGCCTGTGTCGAGCCGTTGCCAATCTAAAGGTAGCTCTATCTATGTCGTTGCTTAAATAATCGCCATGGAATTAACTATATACCAGGACATTATAATTAAAATTATACCCAATACATTGATTTAATTGGAAATCTACCAATAAACCACACGCTAATCGAAAATGAAATTGAAAATTTATAATAGACATCGTTAATCGCAAAAATTAAGAAATGCCTGTGATTGTGACTTTCAGGGCACAGTTATTTTGAAAAAATATGTTAAAAGCATTCAAAGTGATTAATAGTTAAAAATATAGCTTAAGTTCGAAGAATGGGCCCAAGAGAAGGTATTGTTGACGAGGACAAAATTATTTACTGCATATTACATTTGACTGGCGCTAAAATTGATTGTTTATTAAACAGAAAAACCGTTACTGGCCAAACGACCGCAGCTGTCAAATTTTCACAAACTCCTTAACATGCGATTTCAATTATTTTATAAATCACTAATGTATCTAAAACTATTCGTAAATTACAATTACAATTAAATAAAAAAATATCAATTCAATATAATTGGCGTCCAACTTGGGGCAACCAATACCTTAAGAACTGAAATCATGAAAAAGTCATAGGATACAATATTTCAATTGGTTTTTTTTTTAATTTTCACTCATTTACTCATCTACTCATCCTTGTACATAATGAGATTATGCCTAAGCCGTCCATAAGTTATCGAGGATAATTCAACACTTCAGTTAATTGAGACAGTGTCGTTTTTCGAAATCTTGGGATAATAAAGTTTCAGCTTCGTCCACAATCGGTTGGGTTGGGTTTGGAGATAAGTTTTCGAGATCGTCCAATTTTTTTAAATTCATCTTTCTTCCAAGCTATACAAACTCAAGCCCAACCCACGCTGAGCTGAGTGGAGTTTGTATGTAACGGTAATCGAAATATTGAATTAAGTTTTATTGCGATTTTTTCAATGCTTTCATTTTTGAACTTTTATCACCAGCTAACATACAACGGGAACGTTATGAACGTCAATCCATAAATCCTATTATAGAATGCGTCACCAACCAAACGGCTGGCAGATAGGAATTGCCAACAATTATTTTATATATTTTGCGATGTCACTGAATAAGGTTTTTTTCTGATAACTTCACGTACTGACATGAAATAATACATGCACTGAAAATGGGCAATGTATTTAGGATAGAGTTTACAAAGGCTTTAGTTGGGTTGGGTTGGGTTGGGTTGAACTGCGTTGGTACCCAACTCAACTCAAATCATGTGAAGCAATCCCTTCTAGAAAAGTGCAATTTGATGCATAGTTTTGATCAATTAAAAAGTGAATGCAATCTGGATAAACGATGACGTGGTGTGAATTGGAGTGTTTCACTTGGACTGTTTCACTACCATTAGTTTTAACCAATATAATAAGAAAGTTAACGTCAAGGTTATTTAATATCCTTAACGTTTTGATTTATAAAATATTTTTTTCGCTGCGTGAGGATGAGGCATCAATAAATTTGCATCCACGTTAGGTTCAAAGTTTTGGGTTCAAAGATTTAACGCTTGACTATATAGGGGGTACAGGTTAATGGTGGAATATGTGATAGGCGTTACGAATGTAACATTTCAGAATTACAATTTAGTGTGGCTAAAAAAATGTTCATAAAAAAGGTGGCTCCAGTAAACGATTCAGCGATTAGTCATGGAAAGATTTGAATTATGCCGTATGATTTATTTCAATTCGGAACTGGTGTGGCAGATGTAATTTTTTGGATGTTTATATTGGAAACGCAGACGCTTTGGATGTCCAACTTCGGGTTGGGAATATTTCACACCATTAAAAGCTTTCCTTTTCATTGCATCCAATTCTGATAGGAACTTCATACCTTATACATATTTAATAGGTAAAACGTTATAAATCGTGGATTTTTCAACAGATGAAGATATTGGATTATATAATTCGTAAATGGAATGAAAATGTAATCTTGGTTTTTCCGAGAGAGGAATAACATAGAAATATTGGATTAGGTAATGGGCGTGGAATGAAAGGAAGACTTTTAGAAAACTCTAGTTTTATATGGGGAGAAATTTTGCATTATACAGGCTGTTAAAAAAGTGTCTCAAACTTTTAGGGCCGATAGTATGGCCCAAAGTATACCAAAAAGTCTTAATGAACATGGGACGAATTTTTTTTATTTCCACAATACGCATCTTTTAGACGAGATTCCTGTGAACCAAATGCAACAAATGTGGTGCTTCGCGCATTTTTCGATTGCCGGTAGAGTATTTAAACGGAACTTTTGGACGAAGATGCGCAGGAAGGGGCGAACCATGACCTGCAAGATTGCCCGATTTAAACCCCTTGATTTATCTTTTCAGGAAATTTTGAAAATGTTAGTGTGCGCTACACCTGCAAATGATCTCCAGGACCAACGAGTATATCAACGATGCCACACAATCCGAATCACTCTAGTTCTTTTCGAAAGAGTTCGAAAGTCCATGCCTCCTAGATATGGTGTAAGGGGTGTCTACGCTAAATGTGCCGTATCTCCGACACCGTCTATTTGCGTATCCATGTTCATTAAGCCTTTTTGGCATATTTTGGGCCATACTATCATCCCTTAACGTTTGTGATACTTTTTTTAACAGCCTGTATAGTCATGGAAAACTTGGAGAATAAGTTGGGCTAAATCCATGAGGGATGCATAAGAATAATGAAAATGAAGAAATTGTCCCAAAGGAAATGAATATTGATGATGAAGAATAAATTAAATAACGAGATAAATATATATTATATAGGATACCACATTTAACTGAACTTGAAGATAAATGTGTTTTTCTGGTTAATTGACAGCGAGTTAAGTGTTAGAGATCGTCAGGGAGAAGAAATCAGTTGCGGAAGTGGCTGAACAATACATGAACGTAAGCAGGGACAAGATGAAATGACAAAAAAAATAAATTAAAAATATATTGCGTATATTTTTTAGACATAAATTATTATTGGGGACTCATTCCTATTCGATTTAATAGTCACGTATATAGTTGTTCAATATTGAACATTCCATTAGAAGACAGTGGAAGTCCTGGAATGAAGAATCTGAGTAATCGACTTAAATGCATGAGGTAATTGGGGCAAAAGGACAAATACGAAGATGGGGAAGTGGCTTCAGAAGACTTATACATGGGCGGAAAAATCTGTTCCATCAAAGGATTTTAGATACAAGTAGGTCACGTGTTCATGTTATCAAGCTTGAAGCTTGATGTGGTTTTGGAGTTATGTAATATGCAATATGTAATATCTTAGGAGTTATCCTATCATGACTTGAAAGGAAGTTCCTGAGGAATTTAGTTAAATGTATGAGCTAACAAAGAAGAAGCGATTCAAAAACTTTATGTTGGTGATTGCCTGGTGGCGATGTGGTGCAAGTGGTAAAGCTTTCTAGCTATTTATGCAGAGGAAAAATGTATCTATGATAATAGATTTGTAGATGGCTCAGCCTCATCCTGATGAGTTCATTGGTAGAAGGAAACAATATCAAATATCCAATGTTATGAAGATTTGGAACACTTTGTGCCTTTGCTATCTAATGAGCATTGAAAGTAGAATTGTGTACCTTTAATTATTAATAAATATTATGGATGAGAAAAATTCAGGAATGCTTCTGTTATTTTAACACATGTGGTCTGCAAAACTCATCGCCTATAAATTATTGATTAGTTACACGATGGACTGCCTACAAAATTAACTTTAAATTTTTTCTGTGTTTCATTAATTCGCATCGAATCCAACTGCCAACTATTGATTGGTTACAGGATCGACTGCATGTAAATTCAAGAATTTTCTCTGGTTTTCATTAGACTGTTATGCAGGGTCTTCTTGATTGCAAATTATGGACCGATCACCCTCAACATCCGACAAAATCGCAGCAAATTCATGACGCGTTTTTTGCAAAGCACGCCAGCTTTCAATTAATGATTGGTTACACGATCAACATACAAAATTAACAATTTTTGCTGGCTTAGGTTTTTACATCAAAAATTATTACCCAACCCAACCCAACTCAGCGCAACCCAACCCAACCCAACCCTACCCAACTCTAATTACTATTTAGATACTCACAGATGGGGAAATGCTAACGATGGGGATATTATTAGTAGAATAAATAAAAAATATTCTATGACACACAAGAACAATGACAAAGATGATGAAATAATTGGAGACTTGAATGAAGGGAAGAAAAAATAATGATGAAATGACAAGTACATTAAATGAAACTACTTTCCATCATAAACAGTTTTGGGTGTAATTTGCTACGCATTCATTTTACGAATTCATTTTTAAAGCTTGAAGTGATGTATTCAATTGAATTATCTAATGCGAGAAGGTGACTTTCGTAATCGAGCTAAGAACAATCAAATTTTCGAAGAAGTGGCTGAAGAAGACATAGAGGAAATATCTTTGGATGCATGTAGAACACCAAGCGTGAGACTAGATGTGATTTGGTCAAGAACAAAAATTGGACAATCATTTGTCACTAAAGATGCATTTCTTTCAACAATGCCACAAACATACCTAATAAAAATAGTAGACACTTTCATGATTTTTAATGGGTAGTTCATTTTGACTTAAACTATCTTAAAGTGCCAAAAACTATTTTAAAAAATGTTCTAACGATGTTAGTAGTCCATGATCTTGTTTTATTTTATAAGTCGGCTAATAAAGGATATTTAAAGTTACAATTAAAAATAATAATCACATCGTCATAGTAAGTGAAATCATTGTTTGTCACCGTCATGGTCAGCCTTGTGACGAGCAAGGTATACCTCAGGGTTATTTTTTGGAACCCATCTCAAACAATACACTTATTTTCATGTACCATGGTTTGATGTTCAGAAAATGTTGTATTGGTTAAATGGAATTATTTATCTCGATTGAAAGAAATACATGTCAAAGTCATATGTATATTTAATAAGAAAACATTAAATTAATTTTCAATTTGCTATTAAGTAATACAACCAAATATATCAAAAATTAAATATGGAATTAAACATTTTATTTTGCATAATGGAAAAATACAAAAATGTATTTCCTATGAATTAAAAAATTATTTGGTGTACGTTTGGTTGGGTACAATTGTGAAAGTACCTTCTTAGAAAGTTGTGAAATTTCACAAATTCCACGTTTCGTGGAGTAAAATCAGTTACAGGATGATTGAATTTTTTGGGATGTACACTTACCGGATGGTTTTGGGACGTTTCGTTTAACTTGCATCCATTTGTATGTCGGTATCACAGGTTGTGGTTGAGGAACTGTGTTCATATTGTGGACGATGTGGTGCGATCGATGTCGTTCAATTTCGGCACCTTGGATAATTTCTTCCTTGTACCTGTGGTGGTGTTGGTATTCCATGCAGGAAGCCGAGGCCGAGTTGGCCAAGAGATGCGGATGCGTGTAACTATCACTTTCCAGCGCTATGTACTTATTTTCGTGCATATACCCATGGTGGCCTTGATTCTCATGGACGCCTTCCTGCTGCCTTAACATGGCGTCCGCGTGTGTCCTTTGATAAGCGTCCGTCGTATACACGTTCTGATGATTGATTTGGGGATAAACGCCCGAAGAGGGCCCTGCATTGCCGTAGTCCAAATTCGTATAACTGAGCCCCGTCTCCGTGTTGATGATCTGGTTCTCTTGCAACGCTTGGTGGTGATGATAATAATTCAAGTCTTGCGGCGACGGCGGCGTATCTGCGTTCTCGGACGACGCGTACACATAAGAAGGCTCCTCGTAGTGATACGGCGACGAGTAATGCGTCGACGGCATCTGATGGGACGCCGAGTGAGTCTGTGCGGATTCGCCGGGGTAATTATAAAAATTGGCTTCGGTCGCGTTGTAGGTGTTGTGTTGATTGTGATGCCCGTGACCGTACATACCAACGTCCATCATCATCATGGTCGCAAAACTGGTCGGCTTACATCACACGCGGATACACTGTTAGCTCGGTTCACATGCGAATGTCCACTTCGATCGCGAACCGTTTTTGCACTGGGAGACGTTTCGAAATCGCGTTTGTCCAGAACTGTTGGCCGAACTGGTTTGTCTACGCTCGCAACCGCTACGTTGTGCTACGTGTGATATGTGTCAGGAGGCGGAGTCCGGCCCCACGTGTCCTGCGCACACGGAGATGCCCCGCCAATCGCCGGGTGCGCTCCTGGGATGCTGCGTTGTTGGATACAGGATTGGTCTGGATCCAGCCATCATTGTGAGCGTCTTTTGTGCTGCAACGTTTCAATCCCCGTGAACGTTACGGCCGTCAGGCTACCGTGTGTGACATGACAGCCTTTCTTGTATTGTTCGCATGTGGACTTGTCCTATGGGTCGCGGCACGCAGATGACTATCGGTTTATTCATATTCATGGGGATGCATACGTACTCGGTTGTTGGATACGTAAATAAATAAATAATAATTAGCTCGCCTAGACACCTTGTGAAAATTTTATTTAATTTCATATATCCCAGGGCAGGCCTTGGATTTTTTGAATTAAATGCCAATATAGTTTTTCCACCAATTATTATTATTTTGTCTTCTGGATGGTGAAACCAACTTAATATATAATTAATGATATTCTAAAGATAATAAGAATAAAAAATATAAATAAAAGTTGCCCAAAAAAATAATTTCCTAAAAAGCTCATTGGGTTTGATCGAGCTTAAGATGGGGCGATTGGGCAATATTTCTATTATATTTATTGCAACAAAACTCAAAATTTTAACGGATAATAAAATCCAAAACATACTGACGCAAATGGGAAAATGTTGTAATTTTTATGTAATTATTTCACGTGATTGCGTTTTCATTTTTACAAAAATGCATTTAATTGAATCTATTAAATTTTATGCGAATTTTCGCGTATGTTTAATTCGGTTATATGTTCGTTTCCCAATCTGGTTTTACAACAATGAGTTTTCATTTGTTAAGATGGACCAATTTGGAAATATTTCCATTCTGTAAAATTTTATGTAATTATTTTATGTTAATGTTTTGATTTTTACAAAAATGCATTCCATTCGTTGCCTTGTTATAAAAGTCAATTGTTTGCAAATATTCATTTTAATATTTCATTTTCTGTGTAGTTGGGATTACTACCAAGCACCCAACCCAACCCAATCCAATCTAACTCAAATGAAGATATAATTTATAATAACGACTAGATGATTATTTTACTTGCGTATACCAATCGGCCATATTAATATCTGCAGATAAACGATCATCTACGCGTAATTTATCTCTCCATTTGGGTAAAGCTATATAGTTATATAGTAGATTTTCGTTTCCATATAAAAAGTTTGCCTTGTTATAAAAGTTAATTGTTTGCAAATACTTATTCTCCCCAGTTTGGTTGAGTTATCTTGCGTTGAATAGAATTGGTCTTTAGGCAGAGCCGATTTTTATCTGCAGCTAAAATCATCGTGTTATATAAAAAAAATAATTATTTAAAAATGTATGTTTTTGCCCCCTATAGGATCGTCTTGGGTTGGGTTAGATTGGCTACGCCGTCTGGGGTTTTGAAATGTAGCTATAAATGTATTTGGGTGCTCCTAGTTCTGATATTGGGGTTTCGTTGAATGTTCAATGGCACATTCTGAATGCGCGAGGCTCGTTATCACCCGAAAATAATTACAAACGACGCCTTTCGTTGATAGTAGCGAAAATTGAAGTGATTTAATCGGCCCAGGACGCTGGTAATATGCATTCAATTGTCTGCAAACATGAATTGTTCTGTTTTGAAAATTTTTCAAAAATGGATTTCATTAAATCAAAAAAAAATATATGAATATTTGCACATGTGTAGTTTGGTTATGTTTGTTTGGCTATGTCGTCTGGTAAATCTGGCAAATCCAACATAACGTCATCCAATTGGGTTGGGTTGGGTTGTCTCAATACCCACAGTGCTGTACAGAAAGAGACGTGAAAGTAGTTACCAATGAAATTTATTTCATAATTTCATTGGTAACTACTTTCTGAATCTGAATTAATAGTTAAGTAATCTTTGTATTTCTGACCCAAGGCCAATTTTGAATAAAATTTGAATTTGAATAAAAACGATTTATATTCATGTTTCGACAATATTCATCATAACAGTTTCAAATGCAATATTAATGCGGCACCGATTACTTAAATACATAAAATACACAAAGACAGCTATGCTAAAAATGTATAGTTAATTTTAGTTAGAACAGAATGATATTAACTACAGAGCAACGAACACAAATTATAAACTGATTTCACGATGCGCAATAAACTTATAAGTTAGCAGGTAGAAGTTAAAAACATTACCACAATTATTTAGGCTTGTGAAAGCAAAATTGTTGGTTATATATTTCTATCGTACCAGCGTTGTTGGTCGAAAAGATCTCTACAATTATGTACCAGTAAAGTGTGTGGGCATTAACATCTAGATGACGTAATATTCAGACAAAATTGTCATTCGTGATTGTAAGAGTTTTGCAACTTCATGTATGTGTGATGGTCTGATGAATCCATAGAGGTGAAGCAGCTGTAATCACTATAATACATTCGTTCGAATTTATATGCATACATTTTTATACTTTTTAACATGAAAAAAGAAAGTAAGTTGTTGGAAGAAATTATTAATTCTCTTATTGGTTGGTGATATTGGAACTATTATTGTTTACTAAGACTTAGTAGAATATGATTTAAATTGTAAACTGTAGTTTCAAATAAAGAATTTTAGTGTTCATACAAGAAATTGTTTCTTAATGCCATATAAACGGCATCCGCAGGAGAAGTGTACAACTTTTTTCCTTTGTTTCACAAATGACTAATAATGAACTACTATCACTGTATTGCGAAAATAAATAGAGTTCATATGTTTTCTATTTTATGATACGGTTTCTTTATTATATTTAATATTTAGGAGTTTCAATTTAATGCACATCGGTACCATTGAACTTTCTCAACCGAATGTTCGCCATGAAATTCGATCGTTTTTCTTTGTGCTTTTTGCTGTTTCCACTCACCATTATTTGTGACTATGGATCATTTCATTATTGTAAGGTTCCGAGTAATTTTGTTCATGGCATACGGATAAATTTCCTTCTTATTTTTTGTCTTTCATTTCTTGTGATTATATTTTCCTTTATACTACGAATTAATTTAAAACGAACTGAGAATTTTAGACAAGACTCTGCCCCGATTTGATAGGTAGTGGTTTTTTAAAGTCATAAACTGTCTAATTTGGCGCCACGAAGCTTAATACGTATAAAGTTGTTTCAAGTTAAAATGCTACTTGCGAAAATCAGAATAACCAATAGAAAACATACATACATACGTAAAGAGAAAACTGCGTATTGGTTAATGTACTTACTTTTACGAATTTGACATGCATCGTACAATGTACATAGCTTTACTTCGTTGTTCTTCAAAATTTCTAAAAAACTTCGTAATAGTTTGGTTGCTAGGAAAATTCTATATGTTTATGATTGTAAAGGTTACTTCGGACAGCATTACTATTGTATAGAGTTTGAAGCCCCTTAGTTCTGTTTGGGCTATTTTAAACCTAAAGCGTGAGCTGGAAAATGTCCACTACGGTGGTGTGAATATAATTACTGAGTTTATATATTTTCTATCCTAGAACTCAGAATTATTTCATTTTACTTCGGTCTTCTTTCGTCATAGTTACACTACATTGTTGTTTCAGTGAATGGTTACAGCATTTCCCATTTCTAAGCTTTGTGTGCTGATTATGCTGGTTAATTTAGTTCGATGTGTTGTCATCGAAAATTGAACAACTAATGAAAGGCCTAAGCCAATTAAAATGTAGTCCATCGAAAAATAGTCGTTTGCAAATCATGGAACCAACCAATGGGGTCCATGTCAAAATCTTAATCATTATCAACAACTGTGTGGTAAGAGGAATATTTATTTAATTTTAATATCAACTGCGTCTCTGAAATAAAATTCCAAGCCCTAGAATTCCTTCTGGTGACCGTATTTTTTAACTGCAATGGTTTAGAGTAATTGCACCAAATTAATAATCATTTTTCGGTTATTATCGAAATAAAACGGCTTGATTTCTCAAAGAACTTGAACCAAGACATCATATTTTTATATATATGAAGAAAAAATAATCGGCGCGATAAGCAAAGATAGGAAAAATATTCCATTTGTTCATTATATCAAATGACGCTTAGAATTAGTCATTATAGCTAATCATTTGTAGAATTTTGCACGTTTCTGATTATAATCATATTTGGCATGCAACGATCTTCACGGTGTTGGTACGATTAAGTGATGTAAACTTAACAAGGGAGTCGTTTTAATATTAAATTATTGGGTTGGGTTGAGTTCGCTTAATTTAAGTTTCATGAATTTTCAAGGGGAAGCCATGAGATTAAATTTAAATATAAAAATTATAAAAAAACGCCAAAAACATAATATACATAAAGAAAATTTTCACGATTAATTTTACAAATATTCCTTTAGTCTGATTACCACATTACGTATCGCAAATTTTTGAGCTTTTGAACTTGAACTTAAGTACAAGTTCTGTAAAATATGAATGAATAATTTTGTAGATGAAAACTGAAAGTATTCCAAAAAACTTAAACACGTTTACATCATTGCAACAATTATTCATAATTAAAAATATTGCAGAGGATTAATGACTCTAAGCTTTAATTCTTTATCATAAAGGGTGTAACAGTTATAGATATTGGGCAGATTTCAAGCAAACGTGCCTCACATGACAAGAATGGAATTGTTCCAACTTAGGACGTCAATGAGAATTAGCACAATCAGCATAAAAGGTATAATTGTTGTTGTAATATAAAGTGATTCCAATAAATATTACAGTGGACCTTATTTCAGTGCAACCTATGCAAACGTTTTCAATATTCTTAGTAAGTAGAAAAAGATTAACCAAAATTAAACTCCATGTCCACTTTTAATAATTTATATAATTTTGACGTTATTTGGAAATGTTGAGAATTTTTAAATTTTGTGCAATTTTCACATTTGCGACCATTTTCAACAATTTTGATTTACTTACAATTTAAACAATTTTGAAGTCGAGATTAAGATACATAAAAGTCATCTAAGGAGAAATTACTTTAGAATGAATCCAAATCAATGTGTTATGCACATTTTTTTAAAGATTTTATATTAATTGGTTAATTTTGCAGAATTGGGTGAATTTTTGAAGTTTTATGTTGAAATTTTTGTTAAATTTATTGAAACTAAGTCAAATAGATCTAATTATTTCAAGTTTTTGCATATCTTAACATGTTACATTTTTTTATGAAATCAAATCATTTGAACTTACAAGCTAATTAAATTTTAGTTTGATATGCATTTCTATCATTGTCAATGATTTAGCATACTGTATGTTGATATTTTTGCTACATTTTTGAAATTGGTTGACAATCTGTTGATCGAAAAAATCGGTAATTAATAAGGAACAGAAAAGCATCTGTTGTTATAAAAAGATAGGCAATTTGGAGAAACAAGCCAGTATCGAGCTGGTGGAAACAATGAAGAGCATTTACACGAGTACAAGACACGATGCACAGGCAGTTTCAAATTGAAGATGAAGTTAGAATTGTGGGAGATTTGGGTTGGGTTGGGTTGGGTAGTTCCTGTTTGGGTAAGTGGTCTGAATAGAATTGAAAGTAGGACTGGTGCAGATGAGAACTTGT
Source organism: Geotrupes spiniger (assembly GCA_959613385.1). Lineage (NCBI taxonomy): Eukaryota > Metazoa > Arthropoda > Insecta > Coleoptera > Geotrupidae > Geotrupes > Geotrupes spiniger. The sequence continues at coordinate 15,829,359 of OY390737.1, forward strand.
CGTACTTGATACACTTCACGAACCATAGTAATCTAAATTATGCTCTTCCTCGAAACTATTGCATCTTTCAGCTTTTCAGATTCCTTCATTCTATGTGCGTCGATATCTCCTTTACTTCGTCCTCGATGACGATGTTTTGCCACCAACTTATTTTAACCATATTTTTCAATTTTGCAACTGGCTTTTTTGCATTCGTTACATATTTTTTCGCTGGTTTTCCTTCTTAGATTAGCTGTTCTGGCATTTTCGGGTAATCCATTTCACTGCTGATAATTTCAGGTAATCCATTTTACTGCTGATAATCTCAGTTGCAACTCTGCATTTATGGTGCATGCCTTACACTCATAGCAAACTGAATCCACCATGATTTGCCCTATCCTCCGCTTCATTTCTTTGATATATTTCGATCTTACCACCATACTTAGTAGTTACATATTATTTACTATAATTTAAACTTACATATCAACAGCGTCATCTATCTTTGGAATTATCGTCTGAATTAATAAACATGTTAACAAACTTGAGGCTCTAAAACCGCCAAAACTAATCATCAACGAAGCTGAAAGTATTTATTAGAATTGGCCTTTAATACTAACTAATTCTAATTAATTTTCTTGACATTTAGATCATTTATTTTCACTGTAAATAGGGCAGTATGGATACTGCTGTTTTTTTTATATCTATCGATTTCTTATTCTTATTTCTTATTTCTACGAAATGTGTTCCCCATAATAAACAAGCCCGATATCAGAATTGCAATTTTATGTAATAGGATTTGGGAATTATTTAGAGTTCGAATAAATATTATTAACTGTCATTAACTTCAACTTTTTAAAACGAACATCAGGCGATTCCTTCCAGCTTAATGAAAATCGATTTGGATAGAAATCAGTTGGACTAACTCCGTCCCTGGATTACCTAGCTCGACGCGATTGTGAAATTCAGATGCGTGCAATCGCATGAAATGCACTTTTACTTAACGTGGTCGAATAATTAAATAAAACGATATTTAAGAGTTTATTTATTTATTACACGGGCTGTTAGGCTCCTGAATTATATTATTTTTAAGTTAAATGCGATAATTAATATAGTTTATTGCAGTAAACGCTATGCACTTAATGTAGCGTAATTAATTAACGTTAGAAGAATCGTGGAACGTTATTTTAAAATTAAATTTAGCATTTTGTATAAACAAGAATCAACAAAAGACTAAATTGTTTATAATTGTATAAGCGTGAAATGATGAGAATGCTAATACAATAACAATTTAAATGTCCAGATAGCTCTTAAAAAACTTATATTTATAACTGTTAGCAAAATATTATTTTCGATTCTGTCTCTCGTACTTCTACAGCGCTTCGGTATTAATATAAGTCTTTGTGTAGTTTTATTCCCAGACGGTCGTCGAAATGTCTTGTTCAAGACATGACACCCTTGTCATCCTGGGCCCGGTCTGATAAACCAACTACAAGACTCGCTCAAGGCATTCATGCTAACACTTACAGTTACCTGCTACGGTGGACGCCTTCAATTAAAAAATACCACTTAGGAAGCAATGACTGTTGAATATAAAAATTGTTAAATGTTAAATGTTAAAATATTTTCGGCAATAACAATAGCACAATTTTACGCATAATATTCAAATTTTCACAATGCGCCTCTTCCGACTTGTGTCAATCAGTAGACATTGACGCTTATTGTAATTTGACTACCTGCGTAGGTGTGCTTGGTTGTCCATTGACGTCTAAACTAAAAAGTGACTTTCCGGCTAAAAGGAGAGATGGGTAATATTATTTATCTAAACGTTGAGGATCCTCGTAATCCGATGTTTACCTACAACAACTCAACTCCCGTCGCGTATTGTGGTTAAAGTCTGGGATTAACTTTCCGGGCGTTTAACTCGTTCTGAATGAAAATTCGATGAGATTTGTTTCCCTGAAGTCAGTGCTTTGCGTTGTAAGATTACCTGCGATATGAAAATATCGCACGTTTATAATTAATTGGGGATAAAATCGGTTGTCCCTTTCTTGTATAAGTTTGGTGGTGATTTTGTTATTAAATTAACTTCATCGAATCACATTTGGTGGCATAATAAAAATTATTAACACCGATGTTGTTTAAAACATAATTGTAATTAAAGTAACATAACAATTTTGTTTGCTGAAACAATAAAGCGATTTTTATAAAAAACCTGAAAAACATTGCAGGGTAAATGAAACGTTTACGGCCGTCATCACTTATCGTCGTAATATGTGGTCCCCGAAGATATTCTTTTAATTTTGGAAATAAAAAGAAATCACTAAGAGCCCCAGCTCTGGTGAATATGCGGGATGTTTTAACAATTGAAATCCTGCATTTAGAATAGTGCTCACGGCAACATGGCTTTCGTGTCTTGATGAAACAGAATTACTCTGCGCAATTTTCTTTATCTTTGACACAATCGCGCAATCTTGAAATTAAGTTGGCATAGTAGGCGCCTGTTATTGTCCATATGTCCACATTCCAAAAGAATCAGTCATCAAAATTCCGCCTGCGCCCCAAAAAATTGTGGCCCTAACTTTACCAGCGGATGGCAAAACATGAACAATTTGCGGGGTGGCGGAGTACCTCGGCGATGCCATTCCATACTTTCTTGCTTCGACTCAGGATCAAAGTGGTGAACCCACATTTTATCAACAGTGACGAATCGAGAAAGAAATTCATCCCGATCTGCTTTAAACTTTGCCAAACTGGCTTCAGAATACAATATCTAGAACGTTTCTGATCAGGCGTCAACATTCGTGGAACCCAATGTGCAGAAAACTTTTTTATCCCCAAAACATTTGTTAAAATATTTTCTCTAGTACCATAAGAAAAATTCGTAATTTCAGCTAACCGGCGAATGGTCTGTCATTACCATATCGTGTATACGAATAACATTTTCTTGGATAGTGACACTCACTCGTCCAACATCCTTCGTATATTCACATGTTTGTCTTTCCAGTTTAAGTTCTCGAGACATATTTTTCACCAATTGGTAAGAAGCAGCACCCTCACCTAATGCACCTACCATGTCTTCATGCATTTCTTTTGGCGACTACCCTTTCTTTTTAGTATTTTATAACTGCACGAACCTCTGATTTTTCCATTTTTAGAATTTCTCTAAACTTGTCTACTGACATTCTAAAAAGTACGATGAGATACTGAAATATTTACGTGGGCTATAAATGTCGTTCGCAAAAATAGAACTTGCTAACAGCTTGAATTGTGGGGCCTTAAAAACGGTTCGGATTTCAAATTTTCAAATTTTTATCTAGGAACTGTCAGTGAAATTTAATCAAACTCTGGTTATAAGAGAATCAACCAAGACACATTTTATAATAGACTGATGGATCGATGGATCCTGAACGAATCACTATGGTTGGATTAATTTATCACAAATCTTTTTCCATTTAATTTAAACCTCAAGCCTCTAAGGTCTCTATTTAGATCTTGAAGTTCCTGAATCTTTCCAGTGTTTAGGAGGATTGTCCATAATATATTACGTTTGTGGGATACTACAAGAATGAGTAGGTTGTATGACGACCACATCAACAAGAAAACTAATGAAATAACAGAAGGAATTGACTTTGATTTCGTTGATAGTAGGATGTCCGAAATATGACTGGTATTAAAGGAAAACGAAATTTCAAACTAGAGGATTTTAATGAGGAAATGTAATTTTTATTATGCTAGTTGTTTTTCATAACCGATGTAGCGCCGCAATAATTCTTCATCTGTGAGGTATAGACATGGCTATTGGTTTATTTGAAAAGAGAAGACACTTGCTGATAAACATCATATAGTTTCAGAAGGCGGTGACTCGACAAGAAAAATGATGACAATAAAATCAATCACTAAGAATGATCGCATAGGATATATAAGGTTGAATGAAATCAATTCAGATTGCTAAATAACATGCGACTGGTCGATTTCTTACAGTGTCCCTAAAAGTGATCGGTTACAATTTGTATAAACGATGAAGCGTTGAAATGAAAAGTGTTGTATTTATTTTGAAAAAGTTGAGAAATCCGAAGCCATAGGTAATAAGCTTTAAGATATAAAAATGAGCTTTGTATACATACCGACAGCTTAATAACCTGAGTCTGATCCACTTCCACAATGTTGGACAACCAATGAAAATAAATGCAGTCCAGATGGTGGTACTTGTTTAGCAAAGATCAAGAAAGTAGCACAAGCAGATTTATACTAGAAAAGCTGATGAATTTTCTGAATAAAACTAATCACAGTAAAATATAGGATCATTCATTAGGATTCACTTTGGGAATTGCGGAAATGATCTTCCTTTGGGCAGTCGAAAAAAATACATCGATAAAGTAAGAAGTTTAATTGAAGACAATTCTGCCAGCTGAACAACTTGCGACAACTGCGAGGAATTTTATGGAGGATTACAAGCCTAGTAATAGTTTTTTAATTTTTACACTGCTATCTGCATTCTTACTGCGAAAAGTTAATTTGCCATCGCAAATTGTATTCAAGTAATATTTTGGAAAACAATGCTTTATTATATATTTTTGTTTTACTTCACTTAAATGCCATATAAATAGACTGAACGTCATACATAGTGGGTAATATACAATTGAATTGAAGTCAAAGTTTAGCCAAAAATTATTTCACTATATATTTTGTTGTTTTTAACTTAACTTAAATACCATATTATAAAGTGAGCTTATATTTATAAGTTGAACAGAATATCATATATAGTACTTTGAACACATTGATACGATTCACATAATTGAACAGTACCTTTAACAAAGTAGGTACTCATTACAGTGGAATATATTAGGTTACGCAGAGATATCTACTATTTTCAAACTTAATGAATTTTATAAATCAATGAGATATAAATCTAAAACAAGTTGGCATTGTTTCGAGATATATGTAAGTTTAAGACAGTGTGGATATGGCATAAAAATATGCCACAAGGGCGTGATCAAAAAACGATAACTTGGGGTAGGTAATTTTGTGAATATGTTAACTTTTGTGATGGTGGTAGAACAAATATTTTATGTCAAAACCTAATACAACCAATTTTCGACTTTTAGAAATTTAGAAGTTTACAATTACAAAATTAAAATAACATCAAATACTTCATATACAATTTGACACTGCGTTATTAAAACATTAATTTGCAAGTCTGATAGTGGTGAAGGATTAACGAAATTTCTCTTTCGAACGGCATACCTTGTCCTAATCGTTGGCATTTTTTTCTTGTGGAAATAAAATAGTTAAGGGTTGTTTGGTTAGATTTTGAGTATTAGTAATTCGCAATATCATGGAACTTTGTCATCATACAAGGAACTAAGTTGCGATACAAGAAGCAGATGGGAATGATTTGGGATATGTGGCGTCGTCGAAAGCGTTGTTATATGTTGGGATATTCTTGATTGCACTGGGTCTTTGCACGTGATCGGAAGTGGAACAAAGAAACACTACATGTAATGGTTTTCACGTGTTACAACTTTTGTTGTTGTTATTTGGAAAAATATACCATTTACTGGAAAATTCGTTGAATTGATTTTTTTTGTCAATCGTAGGACCATCCGTCACAGTTGCGGTGGTTGTCAGATGTAACTAACCTATATAACGTATTTACGAAACGTTAGCGATTTCGCCTGTCGTGACCATGGCGTCAGTTTGCTGGAACTTTATTTAAGAATAAATAATAAAGAATAAGTATAAGAAAGTTGAGTGTGGACAACTGCAGATTTTTTGTCTGGTATTCATTTTGTCGTGATATTATAACTATTAATTTTTCGAATTACAAAGAGAAAATTACTCTTTGTATCAAATTGCCTACGATCAGTATCTTGTGAATCAGATTTGGCATTAGGAGCTGTAGATACTTCTGAGAAACCGTTGACTTGGCAAGCTTGGGTGGGTTTGTAACAAATATAAAAAGAATTGATTTACACTGAATTCTGTTCATGTACTTCCGCACCGTAACTATCAACATTAAGCTGTGACTTTGTAATTATTTAATATTTTATGGATATTTTATAGTTCTTGTGGTATTGATATTTAATCTTTTTTTTTGATATTTGATACGACGATCTAATGGTAACACTGCCCAACTTGTTGGGTTTACGGAGTAAAATGTGCATTTCAAGGAGCACAACCGTGAACAATTTTTGGCGTAACTCAAATCAACTAACCATTTTGTTGTTTTTTACATCTCAAAAAAATCTTTTTGTAAATTGATTCGATTATAATTTTTTTCAAAAGCTTTTACATTTCCCACATTTTCAGCAATTACATGTTTTTTCATCGTTGACAATTTCGAATATTTTAATATTAACAATGCTTTATCAAACCAGCCTAATCAAAGTTTTACGATTTTGATATATTTTCAATTTGATTTTATATTATTTCTCGTACATTTTAGAATATTTTAGCATGTTTGAAAATTGCAGAGTTTTCAACAATCCGCACTCAATCATTGCCAGTTATTACCATCGTGACATTTTCAAACTTGGTTTCTTCATAACCTGACACTTTAGCATCCTTGTCAATTCCCAACCAAAACCAAACCCAATTTTGTAATTTTGACATTTATCTAAGTTTACATTTGCTATTTTTTTCTTGCATTTAGAAAATATTTTGACTATTCTTGCATCTTTGACTATTCCATGCTTTTAAACAATACACACTCAACCCAATATTTTTTACATTTTCGTGCATTTTAACATATTTTCAGTAATTCGTACTCAAACCAGCCCAATAAAATTTGACATTTTTTAAATTGGATATTAATATATTTTTTATAGAATTCGTACTCATTTTTACATTTTCATATTGTTTCGAATTTGGCTTTGTTTTAAAAATGTTGACATTTTTCGTACATTTTATCTATCACTGTAAACAATTCGTTCTCAACCCAACTAAATCCATTTTTTGCGTTTGATATATTTGTTTATTTTTAAACTAGAATTGTTACCAAAATCTATGGTTCTGTATGGTGAGGGGTTGACACTGAAAATCATGAAATTGCAGAAAGGAGCGATAACGTTTCGAAAGCGATTGTATGCAGCTGAAAAATGATCGAAAAATTTATCATTTGTAAAAATTTCCAGTAATGACTTCTGAGTTTTTTACATCCATGCAAATATGCGCTGTTAAACAGTATGTGAGGGGCCTTACTTTTAATGAAAAGATTCTTTCGATATCTTTATGTAAACAAAGCCTAACAAATTATGCAGCGGCCCCATAATAGAACGACTGAAAGCTGCTGTAGCTAAGTTGAAATACAAAGACAAATATTGCTGTTTGATGAAAATGGTTTGGGCCTAAGTTGCATGGAATACTTTGAAACACCATTAGATGTATTGGTTTCTTAAGTAAATGTTACACATTCCTTAACTTACGTTGTGTAACACCTCAATGGGAGACTTTAATATAATTGGTAATTTCGTAATTAATTCAAGCTTGAAAGAAATAATTTCCATCCAAATCTAAAGTTTGTTACCAAATGTTTCTGATTTTCCTTCAAATCAAGTCAACGTGATCGCGTCAGTTAGCGGGAAATTTCATTGCGGACATAGGAATGTTTATTCGAAAGCTTTATTTGAAAGAAACCAAATGTACAAATTTTCGCAATTAATTAATGTTAGTTAAACTACATTTACATTTTATTTATTTTTGTTCATATTATGAACGTCGTATGTTAGAAGTAATGATTAAAAAATCGGGTGATATTAAAAAGTGCGTTTTCTTCAAAAGTCACATTGAGAACGACTACCGTTACTGGAATGTTCGAGGACGTGCGTATACAAAAATATATGATCGATCACGTTTTTATCTTTCTGTCGTACGGCGCCAAATAACAAAAATATCCTTTCGGCTTTCACTACTGAGTTTGTGTTCTTTCATACGCTTCTGATAAAATCACAAGAAATAAAATAAATAAATCTAGAAACTGATTAAAAATAAACCGTTTCTAGCCGACACACCTGCGCGCAATGATTAAACTCCGATGACAAAATAAGTCGATCTCACGTATTCCAATTAAATCGTTTTATTAAAATTATCACGTCGCTCGCCTCTTCGCGTCGAGGACTCAATTCATTAAAATCCTCGAATTAGTCTAATGAAGTAAGAGGCGACGACGAATGTTAACGCGGCAAATAAATAAAAAAGTCGTTTTCGTTTCGTCACCTCCGCTGCTACTAATTATAACAAGATAGCCGTACGCATCTCATAATAATATGTTAATTTATCAGGTTGAAATTCATTAATAATCGACACTTTATTCTACGGACAAGAGATAAACCCGTTGAGTCAACACTTCGGGGATCTGATACATCCACGTTATTAATTTCCACAAGATTGTCACCGTCACCCCAGACCAGTCCATTTCACATTATCTGATGCCAAACGTTGTCAATAAATTTTACGATTCAATAAGTCGATAACGTCTATTTTGAAACACGACGCTCCACTTAATGAATGCCTGGCCCCCAAACTAATTATGTAAACCACCACACTGCGTTGAATTCGCTGCGAAAACACGACGAAAAAGTCGCCGGTTGCATTTTCTCTATTATGTTAACTTGGCGCTTTTGCATTCTCGATGCATCAATGTCACATTTAAAGCATGCCGGTGGTATAATTTTCATATTAATATTAAAATTTATCAACGAATTTAATGTATTACGTGTTACTTTATTATTTTATAATAAGACATTCAATTGACAGGTAATTTATATTAATATTTAAACCACTACATGCAAATAGTGATATTTACAATAATCGACACTATTTATATCCACGGGACGTATGCTAATTATTTCGTATCATTTTCAAAATCATGAACATGTATTTTTTGTTTGAACTACAAAACTATAGCGACAGAGAAAAGTAAATGTTCTTATGAAATTTGTTATTAGTTACCAAAAATTTCGCATCAACCACAATAAATTGTTAAAGAGTGCATTGAGCTCCTAAATATATAATATTATTTTTAATTAAAAAAAATTCTGAATTTATTTTCATAAAATGTCATCCGCGTGCGAAATGAAATGAACTGTTATCACAATCTGTTTAAACGTAATGACACTTGAAGAAACGCGACTCAACAACCAGTCAAATCTCGTGAATTGTTGCAATGGTTTGTGACATGCAATTTTCAAGGGAAGGGAGGGGTTCCCTCAAACGTGCGTAGTTTTACTTCAAAGTTACACAAAATTAAATGTCCAGTTAATCAGAGAACCTGTGCCACTGAAACTAGTATTTTGTCTTCGTCTAAGTTTACGCATGTGATAAAAAAATATTTTATGAAAAGTTATTTAAAGCAAACCTGAACATTTATGGCGCCCATTCGGCCATTTGCATGTTACAGACAAAAATTGTCAATGCTTCTCTTAAAATGCGGGAATACATAAATTCACCACTTAGTGACACAATAAATAACCAAGATTATTGGAAAGTGTATGCAAATTATTCCGTGTTTTCAGGTGAATAATATGCTGAATCGTGAAATTTTAATAGTTTTGCAATTGATGAATGAGAAAGGACAGTCGTTCATAAAATTTGTGGCGTCTATTCGGCCATTTGCATATTTTGGTGTACATATTTGTGAACAGATTTGGCATTAGAATAAATGTCGATTCGACACCTAGCAACGATTTCAATCAATTGAACTCACCAGTTAATATGTTAATAGTCATTTATATAAATTATCAATGTTGCTAAATTTGTAGTTCTTCCGCAAACAAATAGCAAATAATTATCGTTACTGGTAATATTTGTTATTGTTTTTGTTATTTTTACTATATAGCTCGGTCATAAGTTTTTTTTTATATATAATCTGTAATTTCAGACACCTTTTAGCATTTACATAAACTATCCTCTAAAGCACCTAAATTGTATAATGTTTTAGGGGTCTTTCGCTTGACAAAACTAATTTGATTCTAGTTTTATTTTTTTATTCTTTTTCGAATATCTAAACTAAAAATAGGGTACGCAGTGATAGAATATCACCTACAAAATTCCCCGCGTTGGGTGCCACGGTGAAGCTATTATTTTGATATGATTAAAACGCAAATTTTTTTTTTTGGCAGATACTTTTTAAATCAGATGTATCTATTTAAATATTAACCATAAAAAATATTGAACAATAATAAGAATCTAGTCTTCTTTTCATCGTTTGCTACTTTATTCTTTTCAAATCGTCATGGAACTTATTTTCATTATTTGAGATTTAGAGGTCAGTGTATATGTAAGTGTATTTGTTCTACGAAAAAATAATATTTGTTTCATTGATATTGACTTGTTGAGTTAAAATGAACATTGCGACTTTCTCGAATAACGTCCTCTAAAGGGGAACATATCTCTCTCTGGAGTCAATTAACTATTCGTTCGCTTCTTGCCAATTTTAGCATCGCCGCAAATACGATGGTAAAAGGTGCTCCTTGTGATTATCTTTGGTACAATAGATGTGATTTGAGTGTGAATAAGAAAATCGAATCCAAAATCCATCATGGCATCATTGCTTCGTTTGATATATCATAAAAGAAAAACATAAAAACCACATTGATTTTCAATTCCTGATATTTTATCTACCTACGCTCAACTTTCACTGCTGGATCAATTCGCTTTTTTCATATGTTTACTTTTCAATTAATTCCAATTATGTCAATTGTGATCGTTGGTCATACTTAGAGTACATAGAGTATATATAAGCGAAAGAGTAAAATTGATGGGTTAGAGTCAATTAACGAACAATAAAACGTTGTGTGTCAGTATTAATAGCATCTAGACCAAAGGTGCATCAAGTCATCCAGGCATGAGTGACAAAGATTTTGTGTGTGAGTGCGAGTGTGAGTGGATGCATGTGTGGTGGTCTGACAAGGTCGAGGAGTACAAAACAGCTGTCAACATCTTAATACGTTCGCTGAACTATATTTCCAGTTAAAAAGGTATCTAAAGGCGATTGTTATGTTAGGTTATGATAGTTGATGGTGTCATGAAAATGGGGACAAAAAAATTCGAAAATCGTTCTCCACAAAAATAGCCAATTTTTTTATTAATTTAAATTAGTAATGCTTTGCAATTTAACTGATATTGAAAATTCAACTTGTGTACTTAATCCTGGTCAACGACTTAGTTGCTTCTTTTTCTGGCGAGTTCGTGAGGGAGTATATTAAAGTAATTTTGAATATTTATTTCAAGGTGGCAAAGAAAAATATATATATCAAAGTTTTCCACCACTACAACAAAACCCAACCACAACATATTTCTATGCCGGTATTTTTTTACTGAAGCAATTCGAATAATTTACTCGGTAAGCTTTCCAACTTCATTATTTCAGCTGCCGGCAGAAGAGTAAAAAATCATTTTAATAGGTTTTTGTTTTGTGTAATTGTTGCTTATTGACTTACACTTGACACAAAATCAAGGCTTTCAGGGACTATTCTGACCCTTATTTAATAACGAAATCAAATGCTTATCTTCATATGAAAAAAATAATTGCGGAGGTTAATTATGGACGCAAAACAAAGAATATAAACTATGTTAATGATGGAAAAGGTACGTATGTTCATTTCGGCAACAACAGTGTTGATAATTGGGTCCCTTACATACTTATACAGAATCAGGAAAAATCGAACTAGTCGAACAATTTTTTTTAAGGAAAACTTGGCGGTGTCTATAACGAATGATTTCGTTATTTCCGTAGCTCGTGTGTTAAAAATTGGGGATTTATCAAATTCTCGCATCCTTTGAGTTACGATCTAGGAAACGAACAAGTGTTTTGGGTGAGTTATGATTTCGTCCATCTTTAGCTCGTTGATGATGACGATAAACTTGACTCTTAAATATTGAAATAATTCGCTGTTTTGGATCATTTAGACCTTCGGTATCAGATAAAACAGAACCAAGTATTTGATTTTGTAACCTACATATTGTAATTGTCAAAGGATGGTGTTCCTGCGGGAAGTGAAGGGCTGTCTGTGAAAGAAGTGACCTTAAGACATGCAAGTCTAACGGGTGTATGATATTCAGCGATCTTTCATTGTTTTATTAACATATTTTTAGATGCTGTGAGGGGACCATAAATAATATTAAAAAAATGATAGTAGCAACAATCAATGCAAATTCCCTTGGAGGCTATAAATAGGCTCAAATAAATTTTTGTTGTAAAGGGAAATTTGCAAATTGATTCATTTTATATGAATTTTTAAACAGAGTTACTGTTAGCAGCAAATAGAATTATACACATACAGAGTGTTAGGTAAACATGCGGTAAAAATTCAAGGGGTTATTCCTTGGCCTATTCTAAGAATATTTTGTCCTAAGAGACATTTTATTATCAAAAAGTACATGTAAAGTTGCTCAATCTACAATCAATGTTCGAAATGACTTCCTCCAGCCCGGATACAAGGATTCAATCTTCTCCTCATTGCGTGCCGAACTCTTTCAAAGATATCAGGGTTGTTTCTAATTGAGTTGCACACAGCAATTATCCGTTTTCGGAATTCGTCCAAACTCTCTATAGAGTAGCGTATACTATTGATTTCAGAGACCCCCATAAGATTAATATTCCAGGGGGTTTAAGTCAGAGGATGTCATCGCCCTCATCGACCAACTTGTATTTTGCTGTTAAAAAATAACGAGCAACCAAACTGAAATGTGGCGGTGGGCCATTGTGCATAAATGACATTGCAATTCTTGTCACCAATGGTACATCCTGCAGAAACTCGGACATCGTTTCATCCAAAAAATTGCGATATATCTCGCCAGAAAATCTTGCTAGCAGAAATACGAGTCCAGTTAGATAGTCACCCACAATTCCAACCCAAACATTCAAGAAGAACTGATGTTGAAGTCGATCTTCACATACCCTATGCGGATTTTCATCAGCCCACACATGGTCATGAAAATTCCTTATTGAATTTCTTGAGAAACTGGCTTCATCGGTGAAAAAAATATGTATAAGGAATTGAGGGATTCGAACTAATGTTTGCAAAAGCCATTGGCATAACGCCTGAACACGTTGAATGTGGTATGGATACAACAAATTGCCCTTAAGAATTTTCCAAACTGTTCAATGACTTACATTCAAAGTATTGGCAATTTGTCGCGTAGAAGTACTTGGATCTTCCTCAATCATGTCCAGCACGTTCTGTTCCAGTTGTGCCTTTCTTACTGTCATTAATCTTCCTGGTCCTCCATTTCGTTTCAATGTGCCTGTTTCACGAAGACGTCAATGCATGTTTTCCAGGAAGTAATGAATTTCCATCAGCAAGTCCATACATGAAATGCATGTCAGCCATCTCGGCGTTCATGTATATGGTATGGGACTTCACAAACAACCAAACGTCACTCAATGTAAACAACTGCGACCGATACAGGTGGTGATCACTGATGAGATGTATTCAAGTGAAATCCACTTTTTGTACTTGATAAACTTATTGGGAAACGCCATACTTTTATTTACATTAATGATTGCAGCAAATATCGAATATGGTTGTCGCAAATTTTGTTCGACCTGTATCTTCGAAACAAAGGGGTTTTTCAGAAATCATCTTAGGATCGAATATTCTTAGAATAGACAAAGGAATGACACCTTGAATTTTTGCCGCATGTTTACCTAACACCCTGTATATGTATATGGGCAGAAGTTGAGGGTTTGCTTGAATTAGATTGCTTTATTTTTAAATAATATTCTATAGTAAATTTACATATTTGGTTTATTTTCAGGTGTTGGGTTGGATTGTTTCAAGTATTCCAATAATATTCATTAAGAATTATTTTAAGTATTTGGTTTCTTTTAAATGCAGTTTTTTCATTTCATACTTTGACATGTCTTTCGTTTTTGATGTACTAATAAAATGAACAAAAAAATACAATTGATGAAGATGATTGATTATAAGAAACAAACAATTTATAAAGTTTGTAAAAAAATGCGTGGAACAAAATTTAAGGTGATGAATTTATTACTGGACTCACTTAGAATTATTGGACGATACTGCAATAGTAATTTTTGTTATGGTTCTGGATATGATATATCATATCAAAAACTTTATACAATCAAATTAAAACATGAACTGAAATATATATGTTTCTTATTTCCATGCGATATTTTCATTAGAATTTGACGGATTAGACTAATCAGTGTCATTGATTCTAGTGTTCTAAGTATCCTAACGTATAATTGTATTGAAAAGATCTCGATATCCAATATCAGCAACAATATATTGCATTTGGATACTTACTGCCAGAAGTGTCATTATGTTGATGGGCAATAATTTTGTATTATGTTAAATTAGCTTTACAGATCACTACAGAAACATTCGCCAAAGGCGCAGTCATCTTATGTTGGGTTGGGTTGGGTTGAAGTGGGTGCAAATTAAAGTGAACGAATGTATATCATTTACAAACTGAATTGATGGGATTTTCACAATTTTCAACAATCAGCAAATCTTTTGGATTAATTCTATTGTAGTAATAAATTTAATTCAAAACTACCCATACAAATATGTAGCTTTGAAATAACTCGTTCAAGTCAGAGAATTAAAAATATGAACCATTGCCTAGTAAAATTACACAAAGACGATTCTTAGTCAAGTGGTTACATTTTTATTGCCTTGTTCAATTATATTTCAATATTCAATCAATGAATGGCGATGAACTCACTTTAAACACGACCCCAACCGAGTCAATTTTGCTAAGATTTTGGGACAACTTTTGGGTTTGGATCGAATTATAAGACATTCCACAAATTCATTAAAGTTGGGAATATTTGGCTTATTTGCTATGTATTTGTTGTATCTGTGGTTTGCTGTTGTAGCTGTTGCAGATGTTCCTGTCGTTGTATTGTAGTAGTTCATGTAGTACTAATTGTAGTCGTAGTTGTGGTTCCTGTTATGGATTTTGATGTGGCTGTGGTTATGTTTGTGGTTATATTTGTGGTTGCAGTCGTAGTTTCACTTCTACTTGTGGATGTAATTGTAGATGTAGTTGTAATTGTAGTTATAATGGTCCTTGCTTTAGTCATAAAAAAGAGGTGTTAATGACATTATTATTTGAGCTTCCATTCGTCTTTACTTACATTGATAATACTAAAAGTAAATTTCACAAAAACTTCAAAATATTTTGAGGCCCATGATCTGTTGACTAACGCAGTTTTAGTTTGCCTGAAGGCTATAAGAGATCTTCCGTTGTCGATACGTCATATTTTTAACTTCAATTGTAGATCTAATTATAATCTTTTATTATTCTCAATACAGAGACGAATATATACCTAACACAAGGGTATATTAATAAAAGTTATTAGTGTAGTTGACGCAGTAGTAGTAATTACTGTTGTTGCAATAGTAGCTACTGTGGTAAGTGCTATACCAATTCGTTTACCTATTTACTTGCACCATGAAAAGTGGTATAAATATGACATAACTTGGGACTATTGATTAATTTAATATGTTCGATAATAAATTTAAATCTCGAGTTCAATCAATATGGCAGAATTCGTTGGCATGGCTCTATTAGTTTTCCGAGTTATTAAATATAACTATGGTATAAAACATCAAAACATAATTAAAAAAGATCTTCAGATTTTTCTGACTTGAATAGTAATCTCGAATAAAATTAAAACAAACAATAATAAATTGCAAAATCGAAGAATCACCATCAATAAATGCAAATTAATATAAACCTAAGAAAACAGAAAGACAAAATAAATAATTTATTAAAAATTAACGAATAATTCCATAAACGTTGTTTATTATACCGGTCCATTGCACGTGGAAGAAATTTAATTGCAAAGCACCACCCTGTTGCCCGGAGTCCGCTTTAAATCCAATTTATAATTTATTGCATAATTGAAATTTATGAAGCATGTTGAAATTGTTTACTGACAACAAACAAATGTTGTAATATTTTGTCGATGTGGGACGTAGAAATTTTCAATGCAAATTTTTATTGCTCAAATTTCGCCATTTAGACGTCGATACTAGATTTTCTGGAGGTACAAAAAGTGGGTTGGCCCGGTTTTATTTTCATTATCACAAATTAACGACAATTTGTAGGACGTCCTTAATTTACGCGTTGATTCCATTGGCCGGATAATAAGTCATTGTTTAACGATTTTGACAAGTTAATGCAACTCAGATAACATGGCGGCCAAGATTTACGACGTCAATTACCGTACGAAATCGCCTTTTTATGCGAACATATGTCTCTGTCAATGAGGCGCGTGCATATTTTCAACGCAAATGCCAAGCTATTACGTCGATAACCAGCGCGTTCGAGCCGGAGATGAAAATATAATATGTGCATTGTCAATGCACGTTCTTTAATCTAATAAAGTAATAAGGTTTCCAAGCATATTTAATATTTGTCATGAGCTTAACTTGTCAGCGTCAAAAAGATAATGATGTCAAAGATAACAAGGTAGTTTACGCAGTCTGACGTACAGTCTTCTGCAAATTCAACTACTGGTTAATATAAATGTTAGGTAAACACATTTTTATATCAAGTTGTAGATATGTTACATAAATTGGTCATATGCATTTATTAATTTAAATAATCAGTAATTGATTTTTGTGGGAAATAATTTTTAATCGCGATGAAAAAAATATGTAGCTGAACTCATAATTCATATTCCAGGGAAAAGGCGTATAAAAATTACAAAGTTTTATTGGACTCTGAATACAATTTTTTATTTATGTTGTACAATTTGTTAGCATTTAATTGAAATTTGAGATTGATGATGACAAAACTGTATTGATTCTTATAGTTATACAAAAATGTCTCCTTTAATATTCCGAAACATTAATTAAAAATCTATATACATAAAACATTTAATGTACGCATAAAAAAATCACGCACAAAATGTACATAAGAACACGAAATTTATGTTAAAATTATGCATGCGTTTTAAATTAAATAATAAACCGTAGTCTAGGTTAATCCGATACTAACTACGTTTATTCAAACATGTAACCTCTAACCTGACCATATATACATTGTTAAAATCGTGTTCGTGCGAGTGGCGAAAAGATTCGTTGTTTGATAATTTTGCTAGACGTTAATTTGTTGTTCCCCGCTGAGTTTCTTTTAGAACTTCAGATCCCATAAATTTCTTCAGGATCATAAACGTGGTATCATAGATAATAATAAATAAATATAAATATTGGCTTAAAATCAAGTAACTATGACACCTGTATATGTAAACACGACGTACGATAAATAATACGGGACCTGAAACCGGACATTGCGGCACGACATACGTGACCAGTCGCCTCTTTAAATACATGGTCGAATTTTCCATTTTGAATTCGATCCATGACATCTTTACATGAGATTTGAAATATTGTTAAAACTATACTTAAAACGTCATAAATGTCACTATAATCCTGCCCCCCATAATAATATTTATTAAATATATTCGAGATAACATATTCTGATATATGTTGATATTTATTTATTTTTTGCAGCACATTTATGAACCCATTTTTATTAACAGGTCGAGTTTGATGTCATACTGATCACATATTGTATTATTTTTGTGAGGGAGGCGTTAATTATTGTATTAAATTTTACTTCTGATTTATGTTTGCTACACCTTTCATTGCCAGGCTTCCAGAGCCTTTGTGTTTGTGTTTGTGTTTGTTTGTTGTTGTTAAAACATAATACAGGTGGTCTATTGTGACGTCATACTGAGAAAAAGTATTTAATTCAAGATGGGATGCTTTAATTATTACGTAGCTTATTTTTACATTTCTTGTTCATTTATACACATTTCTTCAGCATACAGATTCAGTTGTTGTTTTATGATTTCAAATCGATATTGAAATTTTGACGGGTGATGGGTTATAGCATGAAATACGATTTTGCAACTTTGCGGCACGAATTTGATCTAAAACCAGAAATTAGCATATTCTATTAATCTTTATTATTGATTTAAATTTGTTTTAGAATAAATGTTTATGAATGCTTAAATTTTGATTTAAAACCATGAACTGATGAACTGACTGTTATCAACATCTATCGTTCAGTAACTATTTTAATCTGAATGTGTGTCTGAAGTCTTTATACAGCCACCTGTGGCAAAAAAAGCTAAGACACTCAACACTTTGTCATTGTAAATCAAGCTTTTTCAAGTTCAAGTTCAAGTTAATAAATTACTGTCATACTTTTGTCAAGACGAACATAACCTTTTCGTTAAATATGACACAAATATTTGATTTTTGAGCTTATACGGTTGTGAACTGTGAAATTAAATTTGCGACTGAAATCTGATTAGAATCCTTGATGCAACATGATATTTTTATTCCTTGTACACTTTCATCTGTAAAATAAATTTTATATTTTTATGTAATTTTTGTCATGACATATTTTCAATAAATGATTATATGTTTACATCTATGATCTAGTGATATTGTACCCGTTATTTTCATAATTTGGTTCAAATTCGTTTGAAAACCTCGACACAGTACGTTATTTTAACTCTTCCTTGTTTCCTAAATATTGCTGTATTAAAAATCATGAACTATTGTTGTATTGGTCTAAACCTTTTAAGGTTTTTTAAAATTAATTCTATTTAAATTTCCGTTGCTAAAGTCATTGTGCAGCCGAAATTTCCAATTTTAAATATGCAACGTTGAACTTATTACCCTCACAATTAATGACTCAAATCTGATTAAAAGCATTGATACAGTTCTTTGATTTAACTCCATATGTTATTTTCTAAATGATATATTTAAAATTTAAAATAATGCATTATCCTAGTTATCTCTATCGTTTTTTTTAACATATTAATTTATTAATAAAAATATGTTATTCATCGTTTATCAAGATGTTGTTGTTTAAAAGTAAAAGACAAAATATTTAATTTTAAATATCGATGTGTTGTCAAATTTTATTCAAATCCTTGATACAGTATGTTGTGTTATCTTTTTATTATTTTATTATTATTATGTTCTAAATGAATTTATTTTTAAACTCAGAACGAATGGATTGTTCTAGCTCCCTATCATTTTCTAATTATTTCAGTTTAACTTAACATATCTAATGCTTTGCAGCCGAAGTGTTCAAATTTAAACATCGCTTTTATATCAAATGTCATATACCATTTTAAAAATGACTGTACGTTTTGTTAATCGATTTGTATAAATTTTGTGTTCCTTACACGTAGTTTGATTGCTCTATTGTGATGTCATAGTTAGAAAATGTATTTTGTTGGCTACGAGTAGATTCTAATGTATTTATTTGCTATCCAGAATCCAGAAATTGATATTTATTTCTTATTTATATTTTTTTAAATTATTATTGCTTATGATATAAAATCTCATTACGGTGTCATAATTAATAGCCTTTTAATTAGTATTGGACCAATTCGACCACTTTTATGTAATTTAAACAATTACAAAATGAAATGAATACCACAAAAATCAACTATGTATATGTACCATATATTCAACAAAACGTCCATGATGACGAATCAAATATTGGATTTTTTTATTCATTTAACGATATTTTAATTGTAATTTTAATCGATATTAATTTTAATATTAAATTTAATATTAAATTCATGGAACTTCCAATCATTTTTAGTTGTTTGAACATTGCATTTAATTTGATTTTGATGTATGCAAATGAAGATGCATTACACGGTCGAGTATTGAGAGATTTTTCAGATTTGCAAGTTTCTGAGTTGAAGAATAGTGATATTATTTTCTCAATCTTTAAGTTAATTTTATAAAAACGAAGTTGTCTGTCTAATATTAAATTAATTGTGATGATATCTGAATTTGCGAATTTAACAATTGAATAAGTTATTTAATAAACGGAACATGTCACAATGACCTTACTTTTCAGGAGACACAAAAATTTGATTTCACAAGATCTTTATTATAAAAGTTATGTTTATTTTTAGTACATTGCAATGATTTTATTAGTATACATATTTTACATTGTTTTTTGGGAGTAATAAAAATACCTATTTTGTTTTATAATTATTTTAAAGTCATTGGCATGTTCCTTTTCTTACGGATAAAGATTAGGAAAAATGAAAACAAAGACACTAGGAATTAACTTTATTCGTCATTATTTTCGTTTCTCTTAGGCCAGTTTTCTACTATGTTAACAAAATACTGCTTGTGAGGGATGTATTGCAAAGTACGTCTTAAATCTTCAATTTTTTTAGCATTAATGGGTATAGGACCAACCGGTAAAACGGGAATGGCGGATCGTTTTCTTCTCAAATCAAATGTGTTAACTCGTCCACAGTTTTGATTGCATGGACGACTTACTACGGTTCATAATACCTGTCTTTTCGCCTTAAAATCTTCTTTACTGTTCCAAAGCTGCGATCGTTGGGCAAAAATGAATGGCCACGGGCAGGCAAGCGATGATAAATCAAATCGGTCAGTATCTACAAGAAGCGACTTCTATTTTAAGATTTTTAATACAGAGAGGGTATAAGGGAAGTTGCACGTAGTAAAACATTTCCTGCACTGAAATACATGGCAAAGGAATATTCTGCATATAATCGAAACATAATCCAAAAACATCATCTCTTGATTTGCTCAACTCTTCTACCTCTTTTAAGCTACTGTAAAATTTTTGTGCTCTTCTTTTATGAACAGCTAATTCAGCCTTAGCAGTCATAACAGCTGTCGCATTGAGGTCTGGTGAGTTAATCCTGATATTAAGCCTTTCACATTCACAACAGACATCAACCTGTGGTCTGCCAAAATGCAAATCAAAGTGATCTTTGAAAACCTTGTAATAAAATGATTCAACTTTCACAGAAAACTTGTAGGCTGTTTGTTTAGGTTTCGCTTTTTGTAAAACATTGGTGCGTGGTCGCTTTTGCTCGGTCGATACAACCTCGATAAGGCCATACTAAAATATGTGTTGCTCATTTTTACTATTTAAATTATGTAATCTAGCGAACGCTTGAAGTCGAGACTCTTCATCGATCTTTTTAAAACATTTTAACGCACAGCCACAAGCCTCACCAGGTTTTTTTATCAGGAACCAAAGATAAGTTGTTTCTGCAACTTCAATTGTTGTTTTGATGTCTTTTAATTTCACTTTGCTGTTTGAGCTTTTCCCATACATTTGTTGTTATTATGTCATATTTCGTCGAGTTTTCGTTTAAGCTATTTCTGCATATTTTGTATTTCTTGTTTTTCTTTGGTTGAATTATTTATTATTGGTGTTCCAATAATCTTACAGCTTTTATTTGTCTATGTTTCTGTTTTATCTAAATTAGTATATTAGCTTGCCTGCTTCACTTTTCCATTTCAGTTTTAGATTACTAGTACCAGTCGTAGTAGTAGTATGTTAAAAATTGTTATGCCTTATAACATTTTTTTTTTCTTTGATTTTTGATTTAAGGCTATAATTTATATAATACTTAAAATTATTGTTTTATTTTGCTAGTCGAACGTTGATTTTAATTAATATGAATACGATCTTTAAGGTCAAAGCTCCATTTTATTTTGATGCTTCCAAGTTTTTAAATTCGAAATTATTTACATAATTCTTCATTGATTTCAGGTTTACGAGGTGGTAATCACCTCGTACGTACAACGGTTATTTTGGTAAAATGAAAGTTAATTAAAAAAAAAAACGTTCTTGTGTTATTAAATTAATTCCGACGTTGTATGAATTTGTGTATTTGATGTATAAATTTTTATTCCTCATTTGTGTGGTTGTTAATATGTTTTTTATGATTTTATGATTGACTGTCGTCTATTGCAACATATTTCGATTGCGTTTTATGCACCATATTTAATTTTTCTTTAATAATTATTTTTGTGCTCTATGACTTTCACCTTATAGCTTTGAGATTTTCTGTCTGCCTTATATGATTTCCATGTTTTGCATTGTATTTGTGTTCACGTACTTTTCATTGGTTTTATTTAACTTTATGTGTTTTCTTTATTTTGTGTCATATTTCACATTTCCCTGTAATGTCGTTGATGTTTATTGTTTTTATCGTCTTTTAGGTTTTGTTTCGCAAAAGTTGTCTTATACTTGTATTTCTTTCTATTTATCTGTTATGTTGTTCTGTATATTTTGGCATTTATTTGTTGCAATAATAATCTATGCTAAATTGTTGTATTTGGGTTTAATTTCAAATTACTATATTTGGTTTTACTTACTTACAATTTTGTTATTCTTCTATTTTCTTTATTCTTTCTTTTAATTTCATTTTTGTCTCCATTAATATTCACTTAGATTATATTGTTATTATTTTGTTTGAGCTTTGAGGCAATTTATGTTTTCTCTCTAAATATTTTAGTGGCTTGTGTCCGGTATTATTTTTTATGTTAAATTGTTTTTTTAACTTTCTTCCGCATTCTTTCTTATGATTTATGACCTTTATTTCGGTGTGTATCGTTTGTTACTTGCCATGTTTATATATGGGAATTTCATTGATTTCTTTGCGCTTCAACTATTTATTTGGGGACCGGAAAGTAATGTCGTTTCTGCGCAAGTCGATATTCGATTGCCATCTATCAGGTTATTTTGAAGTACAAAATCGTGTCAAAATTATTTTAAGATTAGAGTGGATTGTTTGCTCGTAAATATTTAATTCTAAAATTTTCTTTGTAATTTGTAGTAAATGGTACAATGTTACAATGAGGTACATATCCGGCATTGTATGATGTATTAGATGTTCGTAAATGTCAAATGTGGTTTTCTAAGTTCAAATCCGGTAATTTTGATCTTTCCGACTCGTATCGATCAGGAAGAGCAACAAATTCAGACAATGACGTGTTAAGGGCGGAAGTGGAAGCAAATCCATATCAGAATATCGATGAACTGTTAAATACTCATCACCAACCTTGGTCGACCATCCAAGAACATTTGCATCAGACTGGCAAATCACAGCAGGTGTTTGGGTTCCGTATAATTTGCATAAACTAGGTTTGCACCCCAAAAAGACGTTGTGTGTTAGGTGGAGTATTTGCGGGGTCGTTCATTTTGAAGTAAAAAATTGACAAACCGTTAATGCAGATCTTTACTGTCAACAATGGGATCGAGTAAATCAATCTTTAATTAAAAACTACCCAGCGATTGTGAACAGAAATGGCGTTATTCTGCAACATGATAATGCAAGACCGCACTGCGCAAAACGTACTCCAGAAAAAAATTATGAATTGGAGTGGGAGGTACTGGCTCACCTGACATATTCATCCGATATTGCGTCATGGGATTTCCATTTATGCCGGTCGCTAGAACATTTTCTAAGTGGTGAAAACAGATTTTATATCGCGAGCAAAATGAAAATCGAACCTAAAAAGTAAACTGAATCTCTTGGTCTTTTTTTTTGTACATAGATTTGAAATTTCTATTTTGATTTCATAGCCTGCATTTAATGTGATTTTTTTTTTATTTAGTTGCACTTTTAATGATTTTTTACTTTTCGTTCGTTCTTTTTGCTGTCGTTTTTCTAATTTTTACATCATATTGTCATTTGTATTGTTTTTGTTCTTTGTTTTATTTCACTTTTTGCTTTCTGTGCCAGTTTTGTTGTTTTATTTTGTGAATTTCTTTATTGTTTACAATTCACATACAAGTATTTTCTTATATTTTTTGTTTTTAATTCTTATTCAGATATATTTATTACTTTTGTACTTTTTACTTCTTCAATCTATTAAACATGGGTACTATTTTTAAATTACCAATCGAAAATTCAATTTCGTGTTCCCAAGTTCGACGGAACGCTTGGATTTGGATTGAGTTTCGTTCTCCAGGCTGTCAACCATTGTGCAATATTTAGTTCATTACTGCAGGAGCTCGTTAATACAAAATTATTGTCACCGAGTTCATTTCTCGTTTTGTGCCATTCTTCTCAAAATTGTTTTCACGTTTTATTTGAGTTATTTCGGAACGTTCTTTCTTTTAGCTGGTTTGCACAGCACTATTTGTGCTTGCCATTACTTTATTTTTAGAGTATCATTGTTATTATAGTATTTTTCAGGGCACGAATATTTATGCTAATTTTGGTGATTGCATAATAACGTTTTGTTTAATTGTATTATTTCGCGCTAAATCTTGGTTTCATAAAGTAGTAGTACTACTACTACTTTATGAAACCGGTCAGGAGACGCTTTATTCCATCAGTCCTGTTACAAAGTGTTATTTACTGGAGAAAGATGTTTAATTTTAATATTAAAACGAATGATTAATTTGTCAACTGACACCTCATTATATTTTTATCGTATTTATAAATCGGTTGAAAATATAAGAAATTTATTATCGAGCATAGATACGCGTAAGATAATGCCCCCGAAGAACTCGAAGACGAATTTGAAACATTTGATGCACATACCTGCAATCAAAAAGATGACGTTGCCGAACGTAACAATGTGAAAACTTTCGAGAATACGGACTCGCTGAACGATGACAGTGAAACGGGGTGACAAGTGACAGCGAACTGCTGTTGCTAGTTTCGGTTGGTGGATGTTCTTGTCAAAGAGGTGAATCTCCGGGGAATTCGAAACTCCGGGGGCGACCATTTGCAATGCGACGTCTATTTCCGAGTACTCGAGCTTTTCGGTGCGATAGCGACGTATCAATTGCGCCCGGAGACGCGGCCTCGCCGCGCACGTTTTATTATTGTAATCGGATTCAATATCTTGACCTCGCACCAGCAGGAAGCCGGCGCACGTCATTCGAATTTTACAACGGGTCCGATTCGATTTGATACATTCCTCGTGTGTAGGATGTTAGACGCATGCCAGCCAGCGTGTTGTAAAATGGTTAGAGATATAAAATAGGTTAATGGTGAAAACGTTCGTGAGAAAGAAAACGAAATAAATTATAGCTAGGAAGACAAACAAAATATTATCCTGAATTGTTACAAAAAATCAATTTTGCAAAAATTGTGGAAACCACAACAGATTTGCGATACTTTTGGATATATGGCAAGAAATAATAATTATTTTCAGAAAAATCTTAAATGATTAATTAGTTATCCATTAATTATTTCTTGCATATTATCCAACAATTTTTTGTGAATAAAAACTGGGACAAAGTGGACTGACCCCATCACCCCCATTGAACTTTGACAAACTGTGGAGAATTTAAGTTGGGGTTGGATTAATTAATTTTTCTTATACTTTCTTGGCCAATTAACCAATTTAAATAAAATTTGCTGTTATTGCTATTATTATACAATTTACCAATTGCACAAATGCTGTACATCGATAAATTTCATGAATTCTATTGCAGTTAAATCATAATAATATACGTATTAGGGTATCAGATACGTTATCAAAAATTATTAATTTTAAGTTCCGCAAATACAATTAACTCATCCCGACTATCAGGTGCATTAACGGCATTAAATAATTTGATTAGGACGGCATTTTAATCCTTGTGAACCTGTGGACCTGGTATCTGATGCGTCAAGGTAAATGTTACAGATACCACAAATGCTCGAGTTGGTTTAACTTAATACATTGATAAATTGGCCGAAAAAAATCAATTGATTTAAATAATCAATTAAAGCGAGGATGAAAATCGTCGACTGTTGCAAAAATAAATTGTAATGAATTAGGAAAACGCATCTTAATCTTTATTGTAAAACGACATATAAAAATATATAAATAAAATGTGCGTGTAAATTAAAATTCTTTTAAAACTTGTCGAAATTTGTCCAAGAAAACTGCAGATTCGTTGTCGCCGAAAGCTAAGGAAGGCCTCAGGCGCATTGCTTGGGTACCACATCCACCAGCTATGACACCTAAAAAATAATCGATAAACTTTGCATAAAATATTTTAAAAATAAATACAAGTGTAATAAAAAAGACTTAGAGTCACCTATACAGTTATATTGAAATGAAGAGCATCTTATAGAGGGGACTGCAGCATTATAACATTTATTCGGTTTGTATACAATCGCCACGAATCTACGATTGGTTTTTCTGGCCTTAAAAAGAAGTCTGTGGTTTTGGTTTAATCGATGCAGCCAGTAGCTTCCGTTGCATGCTAAAACCATAGATATTAATCAGACCTTGTTTGATATGCCCAGATACATAATAAGCATGAACTAGTTAAAGGTGTCGTACCCAAAGTTTTCATTTTCATTAGGAACATGTTGGAAAATTGGAAATTCAAAAATCACTTAGTTTCAGGTCTCCAGGTTTTATAGATTCAGTTATGTAATTATATGTACCCGGGTCAGCCCGTTAAGGGTTAAATATAAAAAAATCAAAATAATATATGAAAAGAATATTCTGCTAGCTCAATGATTTTTTTAGAATGGATGTGAAAGAAAATTGCTACAATGAATCTCGATTTTTATAGTTTATTGGTACAAGACCGATTGTGAATTATTTAATTTATTACAAAATATAAACAGGACAGGATTAAGATGGTACAGCGTTACTGATAAATATTGGGTCAATTTTTTCCCAATCAAAAAATATTGTATTATTAATTATATATATAAAAATATCAAGTGTCGTTGTATGGAACTTATTATAATATTTCTAAAAGATCGTTACATCAGCCTGAATTTGAGGACAAATTTCAATCCATTTTTGCAATAACACCCTTTACACAAAAATTGTTGCCAGCTACGAATTTATGCCCAAATACCTACTTTGAAATGTTCGAGTCACTCCGCAGAAAGCATAAACAACTTCAAATATCACTTATATGAGCTTCTTCGGTAAACATAATAGAGATGTCGATTTACAACCTTGTCCTTGACAATTATTATTTCGAATGAAATAGATTATGTTATAGAATTTTTTTATTAAACTGTAACAATTTTTTGAGATTTAGTAAGTTCGTTATATTTTTAAACAGGTGCTTCTTGCTTTTCAAGATCGCTTCGTTCCAAAACTTATTATTATAGATATTTTATAATTTATAATTTTCTTGTATTCGAATAATATTAGTGTTATTAAACAAATTATTTACAATTATTTATATGCGTACACGCGTATTTATACAATTGTATCATTTATATGCGGTGGGACTTATGATATATCCATTTTTGTTATATGTTTCAAGGCCCAATTTAAATTACATAATTTATAATAAAATATAACTTAAAATGAAGATCATATGCATTGTATGACAAGCAATGTCATGTATGTTTATGCGTTATTTTGCTTGTAATGATATAAAGTTAATCTTTATTATTTTTTGTTTCTATTTCCATGAGACATTAAAACAACATAATTTAATTACAGTTACCATGATGACCTTTAAATACACTTTCATAATTATTAAAAATCCATCGTGCAAATTTTTGCTATCGTGCATATGAAAATGCATCGATTATAAAATGAGTATTTTTATCTGCATAACAAACCCATCCCACATGCTTCTTGCAAAATATGCGACCTATTTCTATTGATTGATTGATATACTATAAGACTTTTTGTTTTTGTTTCAGTTGATAACGTCGTTCAAGGTCGCCTACCTTACCCACCTAGGGTAAGTTATTTTTTGTGAGCTTCTGATTTATAAATCGCTTGGGAATTGTCTTTGGACGCTTTGCGCAATTATATTAATTTTTATGGACGTTGCTAAACGAATTTTCATCAGTAAAAGATTTCTTAATATCAGTTTTGCAGCCTATTTATATTTAGAGTCAAATGGATAAGAATTCTTATTTGCTCGCATGGGTGGGTAAGAGAATTCTTGGTAAACCTACTACTATTTTTAAATCGGTCGTTTTCATTCTAAGAACGAGAGGCTAGATTAGTATCAATACTTGTCATCAAGATATACTTGATATCTGCGTTAAATGATCAGAGCTTGTACAATTTTAAACGGTGCATTGGGTTTGATTGGGGTGGGTACTTCTAGGTGACTCGATTGTGAAGTTGCAACCCAAGATATTTGGCACCATTACCTTGGGACAGTTGGTGTTTATAGATTAAATTTCGTTTCGCATAATATCCCAATTATTTACGTAAGGTTTTGAGCCAGGCTTTTGTTTAAATTTTCCTGCAAACCCATTTTATCGCCGGCGAATGTTACTGCAATTGTTATTTTGGTTGTGGGAGGTCTGTTAAGTAGTGTTAAGCGTTAAGTTAAGCGTTCCTAAGCCATGGTAGGCAATATAGTTTAAACACATTTCTGTAATGCAATGGCATTTACTATACGCGGTGGTTGGTAACGTCGCTCCTTACTAGTATAATGATAGCTTGACCAGGGTCGGTCTGGAAGCATGGGCACTGTCATTCGTAACTTACCTCGCTTCGCTGTTCGGTTGGATAATCACTGACCTACACCTTGTTAGTTGCAAACACTATTTTCCCTTCGGTATTAATTCCATATGATTAAGTAGTTCTTACTACTTCTTATCCATTAGGTTGGCTTAATTCCGACGCGCTTAGGCAACATAATCGACTTAGTTAATGTGTGGACTAATATAAATTGCTTATTTCCAAAGGTAATAGGTAATAGACCAATAGAGAGGTCTTCCTTCACAAAAAATAATTATAAAAAAGAGTTTGTTATTTTATTAAAACTAAAAACAAATGTCTATTTTTTTTGATGGTCAAAAACTACTTATTTCCCAAGGTATAGATAGGTCTTCCTTTACAAAAAAAATAATTTTACAAAGACTGTTTTATTTTTATTAAAACTAAAAGAAATGTAAATTTTTTGATTGTCAAAAACTGTGTATTTTCCAAAGTATAGATAGGTCTTCCTTCAAAAAAATTATTGTTATATAATGGTGCGTTATATCTATTAAAAGTAAAAACAAATGTCAGTTATTTTTTTGGCTGCTTATTTCCATACGTATTATTATTATTATTATTATTAAATGTAAAAATACATTTTTGATGGTCGGGAACTGCTTATTTTAGTAATTTTCGACCATCATTGCATGGATACGGTTTGTTATTGTAGTTACTTTCTTTGTGCTTTGTTAGTTTTGCAAATCGAAGAGCAGATATATTTTTAGATAGTTCACTGACTTCTTGAACAATTAATTTTTAATTGTCCCTTTTTGCTGATTTTCCATAATTCTATTTTTGCATTGTACTCATTATTATGCAAATTTATTTGGATTGATTACTCATACTTTTATATTTTTTGGGTTTCCATTTTCGTTTTCTTTAATATTTTTGGTGGCTCCTTTGAGTTGGGTTGGGTGTTCTATTCATTTAATTTTATGCCAATATCCCTCGTCATCTTTTGCTTAAATTTGATAGACCGTTATGAATTTTGCTGCCTTAGTATATATCTCATTTTTCTTTCAACTTTATCAAACTTCCTCCTCAATCTGCTATTGCATTTTAGTTATTTTATCCCTTTATTTGACTTTCTGCATTTTCATTTCTGTTTCTGTTTCATGTTCTTAGTTTTTTGTTCTATATTTGCCCACAATGTAGTTGGTTTTCGTTTCATTTTATTTATAGTTCTTTCGATTTCGTTCATTATTTACTTTCACCCACTTTAGAATATATTTTGTAGTTTCATATTTCTATTTGACATTTTAAGCTTAATTTTTCTTAATTTTATTTTTAAGACCTGGCGTGCAAATTTTATACAAATTGTCTTCTTTGCATCTTGTGTTTACGATTTTTTGAAATTTATTTTATTTTCATAAGATTCGATCTTCTTTATCCAGATTTCTATTTTCTGGGTAGCTTCTTCGAGTTGGGTTGAGTTTGGTTTGGTTTATGGTAGTCTGACGAGTTCAAGATAGAGCGAAACGTCCAATCCAACCCAACCCAACCCAGCTTAATACATTCGCTAAAATTATTAAATTTATTTTCAACAAAGCGGTATTTAGTGCCCAAAGCTGCGAATTATTTGCAAGCCTGGACATCGGAATGTGGGGTGAAACTGAAACTGTATTTTTTCGGAACTTGGACAAATTATTTATTTATTTACGTTGGTGAAATTGGCCCGTAAATAAAATAAATGAATTTGTAACGACGCAGTGTTATTGTTGTTCTGATGGAAATGGACGAATGGATAAATTTATTATTTCTTATTTACTTTGAGAAATTTATTTGAAATTATTTAATAACTATTAACTGCCAATTCAAGTGATTCCTATCTAGTTGTCTGATTTATTTGCAGGTTAGATTGTTACCTGTATATATTTTTACTTTTAAGGTTATTTGCAATTATGCTCCGAAATATATTCTCGATCACAAAGCATATGACAAAATATATTCTCGATCCCAAAGCATATGACCTCGAAACCCAAATCCACACGTCCCACAAATATGGTCTGCAAGTCTGGACAATACCGACTTAATCGGTCGAAGAGTGCATTGGGAAAAGGTCTTTTTGTTGTTTTATATGAAAATGTGATGAGGCACGACTTAAGGGGACTGTGGGTAGGTACAAATCAGAAATGCCCCCGAACATCGTTCTTCGTCAAGGTCTATCTTTATTTATTTACTAGTCTGTGGACTTGCTCTATTTTCCCATAGTTAATGGTGACCTGGAACGATTTTTTTTCATTACGCAATAATTAACGCATCGAATTTATGCAAAGAATTAAAGGCGTTAGAATGTTTTCTATGGGAAATCATTATCATTTGAATTTCCAATTTCTGTGAAATCAAATCGAAATGATGTTAATTTCTAGTAACCATTCATAAGGGAACGTGGAGAATGAGGTGGAACTGAACAAATTACTGAGAAATTAACACGAAACGTTAATAACAAACGTAAGACCTTGCCGATGCCCAACCGTGGATTCAGGCCATTTCCAGGTAGATGCAAAGTTCACTGGTGAAACATAGGACTAAGGAAATAGAGAAAAATATAACAAATAAATTACATCGTCAACACTTTTCAGGACGAAAATATGGCAGAGTTCAGAATAATTTGCGATTTACAGAAATAGCTTTTTCGACCACTTTGATTCTCATGGGGTCGTTTTTTGAGTTGTCTAGATGTTGTTGGTGGTTTTCTTTTTTTATAATGACACATGTTTACTATCTTATTTGATGTCGACGTTTATTGAATGTTTGTTTTACTTTCTTAATTTTGTCAGTTGAGAATAAGCACTTTCACATAGGTTGCAGGGCATTGATGTAAGTTATTTGTCCTAATTAACATCCACTTGTATTTTTTTGGACATGTACAGTTTCACTAGCAAGTAAATGTTCATACAAGGCGCAATGTATTTGTTCATTTTGGTAGCCTCCATACTTATTTCGTTTGTACATATTTGGAGGGACCGGTTGCTCTACTGTGACCGCGAGGCCACACGATGCGAGTACCCCCCTCGACCACCTACCACTGCTGGGCAGTTGAGTGCATTGGCGAACATAGTTTGAAGATGTGTTCATATTGCGTGCGTGTAATAAAAATTTCAATCGCGTACTACACATGACTGAAATTTACATGACCCTTAAAAATCGCACCTTTTACCTTTAACCACTGCAGCGGAGTATATTTAGCAAGCCATCGGTTACGATCATTACCACAACGTAACTTGTGTTAGATTTTTTAATTAACGTTGTAATTTGTTATCAAGACATCTACGAGCTACCAAAGAGTATGGTGGGCATGAGAAATATGCAAATGTGGAGCTTAATTCATGCTGAGATCATCTGCCCTAACAATAAACTTGCTGTTATTTTGTCGAGTCAAATAACTTACCTTTTTTCTTCAGACTTGCAAGAATTGAATTTCTCGTCTTCGGGTCTTTCGCTGTACAAGCAATCAGGACCCCTCGACCTCTGGCCGAATTTATCACCGCCGGAAATTCCTTAGCTAACACCCTCACACCATCCAGAGTCTTTTTTCCAACCGCTTGCACGTTGTCGAGTAATTTGTGATCTTTAATCGCCTTCAAAATTGCGCCCAGCAGAAACACCCTTGGGGCGTCGCCGGAAAAGGTGCTGAAGATCCGGTAGGGAAGATCTGGTCTGAAATAAATCACCACCTGCATCGCTGCCAGTGCTACAAAATTACCTTACTGGAACTCTTTGATATGATAGTAGCCGCCAAATTGCATTTTCTTGCTGAAAGTCATAATATCCGGCGGCTTCTCCAAGTTGAACCACTCGTGGCACCACATCTTCCCCGTGGCCCCGCACCCGGTTTGAACCTCGTCGAGGTGCAGAGCGCACCCATTCGTGTGGCAAATCCGCTGCAGCTTCTGAAAGAACTCGTTGGAACCGTGGTTGTCTCCTCCTTCTGATTGTATGGGCTCGATGATGACCGAGGCGACCGGGTTGCCTTTCGACTTGTTCTTCATGATGATGTCTTCGACTTGGGCGAGACATTTCTTGTCCTCGTCCTGATTCTCGCGGACGTTTTCCTCCAGGGGATATTTGTAGAGAGGAAAACGCGCCACTGGCCAAAAGTCGAACAGTGGAAAGTCTATTTTGTGTATGTATTTGGAACGGGTCGTTGAAAGAGAACCCTGCGTCCTTCCGTGGAAAGCTCCGCTGAATGAAAGAACGGCGACTTTCGGGCAACCTGGTGGTTTGTTGAGCATGCACGAGTTTAGTTCCTCTTCCGTGAAATTGACGTTTCCTCTTTGCTTTCGGGCGTACCATATCCATGCGGCTTTGAAAGCCTGTTCGTTCGCACACGTGCCGCACATGTGCGTAGAAACCTTCGGCATGCCTGGGGGAGCAACCTGAAAATTGAAACATACTTAAATATATGTCCACCCATAACGTTTTCCCTCAAAGAAGATACTAGCTCAATATAGATTAAATTATACCAATCAGCTGAGGAGTCAAATAAAATAGATCCCATTACATCAAATTCAACAACCACAACAACATCTCAATAAAATTCAAGAAACTCACAAACCAAATTGTTACGATTCAATTAACCAAAAACTTTAATAATAATAATTAAATAATAATAGCTCAGTCTCGGGAACTCCAACACTTCAATCCATGGTAGCCAAGAAATACATTCACGAAAAATCATAAAGGATAAACATACCAGGAAAAGTATTCAGGAGAACATTTTCAACATGCTGATGGGCGCAAGCGTCTCAATATGAATAAATTCACTCGAAAATGCACCTTCCCCTCCTTCACATCTATCCATTGCAGGAGATGTTTTATAATAGCAAGCGCCCTAAATGGGCTTTAAAACTCAAAACGCACACATTTTGTGAAGCAATGCAATGGCGCCATTAATAATTATTAATAATAATAATAATAAATAATTACATCTTTAGCAGCCGCTCCTACTTTCTGAACATATGTCACTTACTCCCAGTTGAAAGAGAATGAACGGGAAGAAATTCAACCAAACGCAATCCACCCCAACCAATACAATTTTTACTTACATCTTACATCTTTCGGTCATGATTGATGGGATTTTTGTTTGCAATTTTTCGATCATTATATTGGTTGGTATACAAACAAAAATAACAACAATAAAAACCAACGAGTAACCCAAAAGTGAAAAGGGACCAAGCATAAGCCACAATTGAAAAGAAAACAAGAAAGGCTAACAGAGAAAAGCACTAAGATTACTGTTTTGCAGAAAGTTGTGAAGCAATAGTACTATGGAATTGAAACGACAAGATGACACAGAGGTGGACGCAAGAAATAAAAATTGTGGCCTAAGAGAATAAAGAACAATGGAACCAGTACCTGATCACAAACTAAAAAAATATTTAAAAGATAAGTAGGTTTGACAATCAATAATATTAAATGTGATGGGAAATGTAATCAGACAAGAGGTACAAATAAAGCAAAGAAGGAGAAAAGACTAGAAGGTACAGTTATTGCAGATTACATTTGCCATCTAGTAGATTAAAATGTTTAGTTAAGTTATAATTATTTCCAAGAGTTGCGTTTTTAATGACAGAACGTGTATTTTGAAGTGATCAAGTGATCACATCATCTACCATGAGAATCCTAGAGCCAGTTTAGCCACCTTCGCCTTAGTACGAGATGCTATACAACGAGACGTCTGCTGAATAGCATCAGCAGATATTTTATCAAGATAGGCGAGCCTCAGCAACCAGATCCGCCAGATTTTGTGGTAGAAAATTGACAACCTTGCATCATTTCGTGCAGCAATCTCGCAAATTAAAAGAATTACAAAAATAGACAGTGAAAAGACCACTGCAAAACAAAAGTGATGTACAGCCTTCCGGATGCAAAAGGCAAATGAAGTCCGATTTAGATTAGATAATGAGGTACACAAACCGATACCAACAGATCACAGGATGTTCTTAGAGAGAAGAAGGATGACACTGAAGCATCGTCCATCGATCCAAATCCCAAAAAATTGCTCATACTCATATTATATAGCTTACCGAAAATTCAAATATTGCAGAGGATCCACTCGCAAGATTTCTCGCAAAACAGATATATGCACGCGTTTAGGAGTTTAAGAACCCAATTATATTAATATATTTAGTTTCTTTTTTGGTGACTTTAATCCATTTCAATTTTTTACTTTCTTATACGTAATGTTTGAAAATTTTCGATAAGTCTTTGTTTTCGTTTTCGTTTCCAGTCGTTTGTTCAGTGGTTCTGATTCATCATTTATGGTTTTCCTTGATCGTTTTCGTTTAATTTTCTTCTACATTTATATGTTTATTTATAAATGTTTCCATTTATTTTTCCATTGCACGGAATTAGTTTATAGTCGTTTACTGTACATAAATCAACACATTAGCATCTGGGCTGGATTCACCCTTCCGTCGGTAAATTTCGAAACACGAACACCACGGTACAAGCGACTGACCCAAGAGAAATGGTTTTACTCATGGGAAGAGTTGCATGACTTACAAAATTATAGTTGATCCTTACGTTGTGCTTGAAGCACAACATCGAACATGGGAATTAACTAAAATTGTTGGTAAACTGGTAACAGGTTATTACCTTTGAAAACCAACTCGCAAAGAAGAGTTCTTTGTCTGCTTACAGTGATTACTGTGATTTAATACTGTCAACGTTTCAAATGGTGTAACTGTAAGTTTGTTAAACAGTGAATTTTGAAACTGTCAAACTGTCAGAAACTGCAATATTATAGACTGTATTACTGTAGAATTATGGCTTTTAGACTTTCACCTGTCGAGTTGAAAGATTGTAACTGTGTGACTGTGAACTGCGTTACTGTGAACTGATGAAACTAACACTGCCACTGACACTGCCAACGTATGAAATTGTAAAAGAACATGTAACATGTAGAAGAACATGATTGTGAAATTGTAAAACTGTGAAAGACTTAATAATTTAAATATCGAAACTTATGAAAATCACTAAGAAAATAAGTGTAATTTGTCGAAAATTATTAATATACAATATTATAAAATTCTGAAATCGTGAAATAATTATATGTTATAAGCCTGTACTTAGTGACATTGGAACACACTTGCCTATAAGTCTGTATGACTTTGAAACTATCAAACTGTAATAGTTTAAGACTAGTGAAATTATCAAACTGTAAGACTGAATTTGTTACATTATTAAATGTTGATATTGTACGGCAGTGTGGAAATGTCAAATTAATAATTAATAATGGCGTTAAGCTGTGAACCTGTGAATTTGTGTACTGCAACCGTCATACTGCAAGATACGTATGGTGGAAAGTGGGACTGTTCACATGTGAAATTATTGATTGAAAGACTGTAATACTGTCTGACTGTAAAACTGCGTAAATCTGAATGATTGCGATTACGAAGCTGTGAATCCAAACCATATTAAGACGTGACGGTGAGAGACTGTCACATTGCGTAGTTAATAAATTTATCAAAATTATCAATTGTAAAGATTTGGTAAACTGTGAAATTGTGAAACTGTAAGATTGTATTAAAATTAAGCTGTTAAACTGAGAAATTACGAATCTGTAACAATATAAGACTGTAACACCACGTAATTATGAGACTCTCAGTAAAATTTTGAAGAAGACTACGTGAAGCTGTTAACTTGTGAATTATGAATTTTGAAATTATAATGCTGTAAAAGTATAATATTGTAATACTCTGTACGACTGTCATTTAAGTCTGGAAACTGTGACTGCTATTTTGATGACTGTAAGACGGGATCTGTGAAACTGCAAGACTGTGATTAAATATATGTAACTATAAATTTATAATACTGTAAGGCTGAGACGAGTACTGTCAAACTGAAATTGTAAGACTATGTGACTGTGAATGTTTCATTCTGTATGTTTTGACTATGAAACTGCCAAAATACGAAAGACTGTCAAATTACCAAAATTGAAAAATATTAAGCTTACATAAAAATAATTGAAAGTTTAAACTGTAGCATTGCCAGAAAAAGTGTCAGCTTTAAAAATTGCAAAATTGCATGAAATTTCGATTATCTTTGTGACAATAAGAAGCAACTCTTATCAATAGCATCATGATACTTTTCGAAAACTATGGCTGCCGAATATTTTCAACGTCGAAACAGGAAATATCGATATTTTAAAATGAAATGATCTTATTCGAGACTTTCCATACATTATCAAGGATGGAATTTTCTTCTTCTTTTTACAAGACGTTCGACGGTGTGCATTTCTGCGCAGATATTTCAGGGCTGATGAAGAAACTTGGAGCAACTGATGACTTTGAGAAATATATTTATAAATTCATCAAAATCCATCTTAAAGGCAGTCCGATTATATAAACAAAAGTGGAAACATTATATCATATCAATGGAATATACTGTCGTAACATTAGTTTAAGTGGACAATTTTGATAAAGATTAAAGGCACATCTATTCTGACCAAGCTTAATGGAAGTTCAAAAGAATATAGTTTTCTGTACTCGTGGAAGAACACTACATAATAGTAGACCTAAAAGTGACGGAAACAGTAATGGCAAGAATAAATCTCCAGTTGACCCTAATGAACTGCTCCTTGCATAACACATTAAACTGGCGCTCACGTCAAGCCATTTAAAGGCTAGGAATCAATTGATTAGAAAAAATCCAAACCTCAGAGATTGTATATAGTATATGAAACTGAATGGCAGCGGTTAGTGCTTCAGTGCTTCGTAGACGTTTTTGGAATAGGGGTTTCTGGTGAACAACAAATAACATCGTCAGTTTATAATAGGCCTTCTCAAAAACCTCGAAATTGACCTTGACTGCCGAAAGTTTTTGCAGACATCTTGAGTTCCTCCCCAGAAATATAGAAGACGATAATGTCCACCATTATATCGTAGCCGTGGTGGAGAAATATTTATTTATTCTTTAAATGTGTGATGAGTCCCCTAGAAGGAAATTGCATATGAAAGCAAAAAATATCTTCATATAAGTCTATAACTGTGTTGTTTAACTGTAATTATTTATTTAATTAATGGGTTGAAGTAGCAATTTAATAAGTTGTCGCAACCCGTCCGTTTAGTTTGAAGGCAATTTGCAAAATGAGTTTAGTTACAAAATATTGGCGTCCCTATACCCAAAATAGAACTAGAGACTATGATAAATATCCACGGTTTAAAACGAGAATGCGTGTATTGGTTCCTTTGCATTATGATCATGGAAGTGGTTATCTTTTTCTTTAGTTGCTATTTAAATAAATAATCTTACGCTCATTAAAATATCTTTTAGATGTTGCCCCCAATTCGCCGGGGGATAGACACCCAGCGCGCTTCTGTTCACCATACACGCCTAAAAGGAAACCGTGTGAAATTTGGCCACAAAGCCAAAACAATAACTTACCATTACAAGAGGATCGTTAAAGACATTTTTCAGCTGCGGGTAATTGTAGCCCAGAGGAATTGAAGCGATTTGATTGTAGCAGTCGAGAAATGTGTTTCCGTCGACGTCGACCACGTAATTTCCACAGGATTTTATGAAATCCACGAAAAAGTCCACGGTATCAGAGTACTACGAACAGACAATGCGCAGCTCTTAAAACAATCGCGATGTTTACGAACCTGCACGGTTTTGAGTTCCTTCATCATCCTTTGGTGGTTAGGGCCGTATAGCGATTTTATGTCTGGTTTGGTGGGCTCGCCGGGGAACAAACCAGAAACGGCCCTTAACGCTAAAACGCGGGTGTTTATAGTATACGTTTAAGGCGACGGAAAACTCACTTGTAGTTGTCATTTTTGATGGCTGCTTCAAAACGGTGCCGCTCCACATGTCTAAAAAAATATATATAAATAAAATATATTTGGCAGATAACACTGTTTATGACATAACTATGACATGGAATTTATCAACGCCAACATAATACATGTTACGATTATATAACTTCTATTAAATCGTTCTAATTCAAAACTATTAGTTTCAAATGGTGGAAATTTGTTTATATACAAGAGACACACCTAACTTTATTGTTGTATGTAACGTGCAGCTGAGCCCCCTATATCGCGCTTCGCCAAACATTCCATTCTCTAAAACGTAAATATCCTGACTGACATAATTTCGTATATTTCACTCTCAACGTCAAAACATCGTACGACACTGTAGTATTTTAAAACGCAATGAATTACCATATTAGCACCTCCCGATGAGCTAAACTGGGAAAGCAGCGGGTGCCCGACGTTTTAGGAACACCCAGACTATGCGAGATATGGGTACGTGCCGTCACAGATCGAGATAACTGTAAATGTCACTTTACGTTCGTTGTAATTAAAAAAAGTACTGCAGAACCTTGGACAAACACATTAAATATTTATTAAATATGAAACTATTTTATCATTAAAATGTAATTAATTATTTGATAAATATATTAATTGTAATATAAATTTTTTGATGTTATTGCAAAGTGAACAATTATTGAAAATTTCACGTAAACGGGGTGGTTTTATTAAAAGGAAGCTCGGTGGATAAGTAATTTCTTGGGATCTGATCCTTACATAAAAAATAATCTTTATGAGCGGGTTACAGATTTTTTTTAATTACTAATCTGTAAGTCATTATGATGACGATGACATTAATAAGTTTCAATAATATTACGTAGACTTTAAGTGATATATAACTTAGGTTGTGGTAATCGCGGAGAACGGTCAGGTAAATAATTATCTGGTCAATGTAAACTGTGCAAAAACGGTTAGGTGTCATAATTGATGCAGTTTTTCATATAAATTATATATTAAAGATATATATTTTTTTTAATTTATGCCCAGTTTGTCATCCAGATTTGATTAACAGGCACTTAAGTTTCTATGGGTATGTTACAACTATCTGACTATGCTAACACTGTGCATGTTTGCATATATGTTTTATATTTAAAATCCTTTTTAGAAAATAATTTGGGATTTACTATCAATAAGTGTATTAAGTTGACATGGACTGGTAGTCCCAACGAAAATAAATGCAATGCATGCAAGTAAATCATCTGAATGAAACAAATCAATTTTTTTTCTTTGTGGAGTAATAATAATAACGCCATTATATTTCATTACTTAAGTATCTTAGTATTAACTAAACCGACACTCGGCATTACAAAAACGTAACGTTATGCTCCACAGCTACATTATATTCTATTAAATAGGAATACATTGTAACGTCAGCAACAACGCAAGTATTTAAAACGCCTGCATAGTTTGCAGCGAGGAGTAGAGTTACAGACGAACTAGCTTTGCGTCGAGTCATCGCAGGTAAGGCGTCCTATCTCACTCTATCGCACACATGTGCTACGTTCGCTCTATTATGTGTTTTACCAATAAACAAGCCACTCCCTTCTAGAAAAAGCTTTTGATACAGCACGAACAACATTTATTTATTCTAATCGATGGAAAATGGTACTCGCCAACACACGTATAGGTCCCTTCCTCGCTCATTTCTACATTTTCTATTTGATGTGCTTTGTAGTATTACGAGCATCGCCACCATGCCGTAGCAGATTTATTTGCTATGATTTTGGTATTGGTATTGGTGCCAATATGGTGGTTTAAGATGTTATTCGGTGAGTGGCTCAAATACAGTTTACGAAATTATTTATTTATTCCACGATGGGAAGAACTTATTTTCCCGGGCATTGTCTGATTTTTGATCGTAGTTCCCTATGACAGAAGTCATTTACTTGTTCCGAATGATCGAGAGATCACTTATTCCAGTATTGAAATCAATAATCGTGTATTTTATTTTTCAGTTTGCATGTATTGAAGAAGCTGGGTTGGAGGCAAAGGTTTGTTCACTTCCTCGGGTTTAATTTGTATAATATTTGGCCCGTTGTATTTCAAAACATCAAAGCAATGATATTGTCATCTTATTTCATCATATTAACTTTATTGGTTCGTAATGTGTCGACAAAATGGTTTGTCGGCAAATTTATCGGCAAATTTGAATTATCTGGATATAATATTCTTCCTATGGTTAAATCTTGACATATTCTTCCTTATCATAAATGTTTACTTCCATAATATTATAGCGCCTGTCCGGTAATCTTTATGTTTGACGAAGTTATCAGAAAATCAATCGTCATGCCCAGAGCATCGATTTTCATCAATGACAATCTATCCCTCTGACGTTCAAAATGTTTGGAAGTTTTTTAGAATGTACTAATTGAAGATTTAATTTTTCGTCTATTTTTGTTTCATTTCATTATCAGGCAAATTAGTTGCTTAAAAATAATTGTAATGTATTTCATGTCATTCAAAAATTGATGTTTTGTTAGATTTGTTAATCAGTATATCATTCGTATGTTGACATGAAGAAATGCTTCTATTGCCTTCTTAGTTGTTGGTTTTCTTTTATATCAATGATGTTACTGTCGTGTCTACTCGAAGGCACGATGAATTTTTGAAAAGATATTTTTGTACTTCAATCAGAAAGGTGAACTTGGGTTGGGTTGGATTGGGTTAGGATGGGTTGGGTTGGGGAAAGACTTGGTCTCTACCTAATCCTAGCTCACATTTACCAAGCAATCGATACAATTCATTTTGCAGAATCATTAGCATATTCACTAGGCTCAATGACTATTTCGTCTAGTTTTCAGCAATATACAGTTGCAATGCAATTCTGAAATCTGAAAAAATAATTGCAAAAATCGTGAAACACATATAAGTGAGACTGATTAAAGAGTAGATAAATATCCATATAACACCATATATATTTTTGCCTATATACAAATTTATATGAAGCGAAAGTAATATAAAACTTTGATATAAGTAGCAAATATTTACCGAGTTTTATAAGTACGTTGTATTAATTTTAGGGACATATATTTCTTTACAATTCATTTTTTTATGCATGAAGAATACATGTAGAAAATGTATCTTTATAATTCGTAGACAGCTGTATATATTTATGGAAAGGAACCAACAAAAAATGTTGACTACGGAGTCGTTGCACAATTTACAAAATATACTCATTTAATTATTGATGCGCATTGCATACATATGAAGATACCAATTCCTATGACTAACTGTGTGTTCTACGAATAGGAGACGTGGCCTTTTTCCAGTGTACTTTGTTCCATTGACTGTCAAACATGTTAAACCCAGGAAAGTAATAAAAATATTTTTTATTGGAGTTTGTTGGTAATTACCACCATTCTTCAATTTATGACCAACGGCGAGAAAGGTTTGAGAT
Organism: Geotrupes spiniger; assembly: GCA_959613385.1. Classification (NCBI taxonomy): domain Eukaryota; kingdom Metazoa; phylum Arthropoda; class Insecta; order Coleoptera; family Geotrupidae; genus Geotrupes; species Geotrupes spiniger. Next base: position 15,870,785 of record OY390737.1, read on the forward strand.
CCGCTACTAAACCCAACCCCATTCATTTTAGAAAAAAAATTAGTTTCTCAGCCTCTAACTCACATCTTATGCAATTAAAATTAATTCTTAAATCTTGGTCTGTGTTCACTACATACATTTCTTTTTTATTCCTCTGCGAGTTCGATTATAACTACTAATGTTGATGTTCAGCATTTCAGCAATTAAGTTGCAATCTTCAGTAGAAACTTAAACAAATCTAAAAATAAAAAAATAAATAAAAAAATATTGAAACACTGAGTGTAACATTTTTTTTAATTTCTTTTATGTTTTCTTAGGTTTTTTTAGTTTTTTAGGTTTCTACTGAAGACGGCAACTTAGTTGTCGAAATATGATTTGTTAAAATCAAGTATGGTAGGGCTTGTTAAATTTATAATTTATTTATTTTATTTTTTTTATTATTAATACACAAGATTATTAATTTGTGGAAAAAAATGTTTGTATTTGAATCCAGGGATCACTAACATCGATAATACCAACCGAGAGACTATGTTATGGAAAAAAATAAATTAAAAATTAAAAATATTTAACCGAATAATTGAACTGATAATTTTACATAATGTGACTGTAAGAATAAATAATGTCAGTAATCTCTGAAATAAGTCATTATGATCAATAAATACTAGCTAGCGATACAAAATTTAATTCGTGAATTCATTCTAGTTGTCTGTTGTCGTCGTTAGTAAAGGATATCATTAGTAGACCTCTAAGCTGATGATCATTAGGTCGTGGAATTTATGGAGATAAACTGAAGACATCTAAAACGATTCCAGTACACAAAAACAAAGGCAGGCCGAAAGACTTCACAAATTATAGACCCATAGCGCTACAAAACCACAATACGAACAACTTAGTCTAGCACAATACAGGAAATCTAGATCGACAATCACGGCCATAGATCAAATGATCAGATCAATTTGTGATGCTATATAGAACAAGGATAATGCCGTTACTTTATTTTTTGATAAGACCAGAGCGTTTGATTCAGTTCATCGTTCACTTTTGTCAGTAAAACCTTGCCAAGAAAGGTACTAGAGGTAATCGTGAATAAATGGATCAGTTCTTATTTGTCTGGAAGACCACAGCAGGTGCGGGTCAACGATCTACTAAAATTTTACAATACAGTTCAATCAGTTTAATTGGGTTGGATATTTGTAATTACTATTATATATTTTTTACTGTGAGTTGATTCTAGTACATCCAGGGCAGCTTTTGTTATAAATTATCAACTCTCATTGCCTGAAACCGACTAATGACTACGAGTCTCAATCTTAATGCTAAATTTTACAAAACATGAGTTGAATTACAAACGAAACTATTTAGTTTTTATCAAAATCCCAAAAGACGTAAAACAGTTTGCAAAAATTTCTATATAGCTTATCACATCGTATTCTGAAACATTTTGCCTATACGAAAGTATTTAAGCTCCAATTTTCCTATAATAAACTATATTGTTTCCACTAAATTGCTGCTTATGTGATTCTACAACATTGTTACTAGGGGCACCCTTCCGCGTTAAAACTGACACAACAATTCGAAAACGAAGTCTCGGGTTCACTCATTTCAGCCGCCCGAACGTGCGTGCTGAAACGCGTTTCCCCCCACCCTGAACAAAGAAATCACTTCGCCGGCGTATCAGCACCAAGATAATGTTATTTTGTGTTGCAAATTCGCGATAATCCGGAATGAACTCGTCGTTGCGAAAACGCGCCGCCATAAATATTTATGTAATTCGATACAATGGGGTGGACGGGCAAAATGTAACGCAGAGTGTGGTGGCATAGATCCAAGAAGTATGCGAGCGTGCTAATGGGTACTGACGGCAAACTTGATGGATCGGTGGGAAACCCTGAGCAAACAGCGCACCGAACCCGCCATCGGGAGCGTACGAACGCAGCGTGATGTGGACGGTAACACTCCATGCAGATTAACACCGGAAGCCTCAGTTTGAAAGCTCTGCATCCCCCATTAGTGCGTCGTCACATCGGAATCGGCGGTTTTTTTCGTTGGAGAGCGCCGAAAGGAAGTCGAGTTGAAATGGTCGTTGGGCGGTGGGGGCGTCGATCTCGAAGGTTTCTGTAGTCTGAAGGAAGCTCGAGGAATATGTGGAGAAGTTGAATAAATCGCGAAAATTGTTTGTGTAATGGATCCTTTGCTTATGACAATTAATATAAATAAAACAATATTAAAACTCTGGTGCACATCATAAATGAGATTACAAGCAATTGAACACACATTACTGAAATAAGTATTCAAAATGCATATGTCTGAAATCAAAGAAAAAAATAGAAATAAAATGTATTCAAAAAAAATTGCTTGCTACTGCACTTGCATTTGATTAAAATTACCACTTAATCGAGAAATAAGACTAGACCAGAATTCATAATTTTTATGCAACTCGTCGCAGGTGTAATTTATTATATTGTCAAAGAATATTCAATTATTTGCCAAGTCTATATAATTATTCTGTTTTAGAATAATTAATTAATAAATGTAACGTATCATGTAAAAGTGGAGAGACTTTACAGGATAGAATTCATATATTATAAAGCAAGAGCACGCGAGAGTATCCGAAGGCGTATGGCAATTAAGAAAGTAAGAAGAATACAGATTTGCAGCTATTACTGTGACTCGAATCAATGAGACAATCCAACTCCACAAGATTCAAATATCCAGAATGTTCCCAGTTCCATTTTGTCTAATTCTTGGAAAGATTTTTTCTATTAATTAAAGTGATGAGATTCTTTTAACACTTCAAAGAGCTGACTGATAAAACGTATCAATTTAAAAAAAACGATTTAATTTATGACGTTCATGTTGCTGTTGACCAAATTTTTCTGTCTGTATTTTCTATTAATACATATGTTATGTGTAAAATTTTATTCAATAATTTATAACAAACACAATTTTAGAATCTGCAATCAAAATGTCATCAATATGTGACATTATTATTTTGATTACGTATTCACATCATTTATAAATATTTCATCATTTTATTGAACACTTTAAAACTACTTTCCGTTATAAATAATTTTTAATTTAATTTAATATCGCAATTAATTTGAATTTGAAATACATTAATCGCACCTAGCCCCACGTTGGACACAACAAATTAATTTTGACATAGCAAATATAAAACATAATTGAAATGCGATAATAAATTAGGATAAATATCCACCCTTAATCCTCTCTTTTCTCAATTTTCTAACTGTTTGTATACGCGTGGAACTGTATCCGATTAAAGTAACGAGAGCCCGGAAAACGCCGCAAATTAGATTAAAATCGACCGTAATAGACTTTAAAGTGTGGTATGTAAATACGTCGAAGGGGTGTGAATTACGTTTAACCACTCCCGCGTTGCTTTTGACTGCTTGATAGGTTAATCAGTCATAATATAAAGGACGAATTAATTTCACTTAATCGCTCAACGGGTTACATGTTTCGGTGACGGAATCACTGTACTTAGACATTGATGACATGTTGGCTTAATTGATGATCCACCCGTAACAAGTTATTTACGGGCTGAAGACGAAATAAAAGCGAGTTAATATTAAACGACGATTTATTTTAAGGGATGTGTGGAAAGTGTTGCTGGAAAAATGAATTTAATTTTTTTTTGATGCTGCAAATGAATTCATGGAACAGATTTGAAAGGAAATTTTGCGATTTTTTTTTTAATTTCTCTCAAGTAATTTTGAAAAATAATTATAGGAGCGAAACTCAACTCCTATTATACACTAAACGTATTTTACGAATAAAATAAAAAAATGTGATAAATAATAATAAATAAGTTTACAGTTTGGAAAAAAAAATCTGTACAAAATAGGAAATAAGAAGTTTGCTCTTTTTTTGCCCTGCTTTCAATATATTTTAGAGACATTTTAAATTCTCAAAATTAGAAAAATTCTAATTAAAATAAAAAATTTGAATAAGATTTGAACATTTTAGTAAATTAAAGAAGAAATACACATATAAATTTTAATCGTAAACTATGTGAATACATAAGAAAGAAAGAAGAAATCGTAAAATAAATAAATGTAGATGTCCATATCAGCACATAACGGAGGTCGATGTGTCGGGACTTGAGGAATTAACCATTTATAATGTAATATGTGGTGTAAATTGTTATAATTTTAGAGTTAGGGTGTATAGAGTTATAAAATAGTTTGTTAAAGTCGTGTAAAACGCCGAGGATATAATTGATTCATAAGAATTATTGTTAAACTCGTGAAAATCGTGATGAAGATTAACTTATGCGAACGATTGAAGGAGCTTAAACGGCGACATAATCAGTGCATTTACACATTAGATTATTTAATGTGGCAGTTTAGATATAATGTTGATCGTTCATATCGAGCAACTGACTGGGAATTATTTTCTAATTATGCTATAAAATTCTTGGAAATGGTAAGAGAATCGGGTTACCTAACATTAGGTTACTAATATGGTTCTCATAGTTCATTTATTTAATAAGCGTATTATTTCTTAATTAATTCTTAATTCTTATTCAACGTGTATACAATTTGGTGTATTACCTGGTAATTGAACGTGGTGGTTGTATTCATTATTATGTATCGAAAATGGTGCTTACCTCTAAATGCAGGTATTTTTTATGCACATGAAGATAACATTGGTGTTTTGCAATAATATACATATTTTAAGTTATAAAATTATTGAATTACAATGAAATATCTCGTTATTATCCTGTATTTGATTTATTTGTTAATTGTTGTTATTTGTTAATTGTTGTTATTTGTTCTTGTTTGGCAAGGCTTACATCTTAGGGGCATGGTAGCATAGAATTTATTTTTAATATGTAATGTATGTATGTAGTGTCGTTGTATTTTGCTGAAGTCTGGTATAAGGGTGAGGTGATTATTTGTTCCTATGAATTATTGTTGAATATATCAGAATATTATTGGTTTATTTCTAAGATCATTTATACCGCGCAAAGGATGTGCAATTGCTTTATAATTATTAGATAGATAGATAATTTATTAATCACATTTGCCCCATAACTGGATGTGAAACGTCATACTGTCGTTACATTCTTTAAAAATACTTAGCATAACACAACATAAAAGTAAATGAAAAAACGTACATATAACAATAATAAAAAATAAAACATCAATGGTCGCAGAGAAACTCAGCCAGTGTATAATAAACCTTCTTATGCAGATATTCCTTTAACGAATTCTTGAATTTACTTTTGTCTTGCATTGTCTTTATGTACTCAGGTAATAAGTTAAAGAAACTACCACCAGCAAACTTTGGCGATTTTTTAAAATAACACATTATGTGATGGCAACAGTAAATTATCTCTATTTTTTGTGTCATGGTTATGCACATCACCCATAGTTTTAAAATCCATTTGATTAGAAAACACATCCCTGCAATAATTTATACAAATATATAGACGTGACAGTTACTAACTCATATTTTACAAATGTATCACGGCAGCTCTCCATGAACCCCAGGTCAAAAACCACTCTAATGATTCTTTTTTGTATTATAAATATACGATGCAGATCAACAGCTTGTCCCCAAATTATGATGTTGCAACTAATAATTGAGTATGCCAGAGCATAATATATATTTATCAACGGTTTCCTGTCCAAAACACTATTATGCTTTAAATTACAAATGGCAAAAAACGCACGATTTAAATTCGAGCATACGTCGTCAATATGCACAGACCAAATTAAAATCTATAAAGGCACCTGAAAATTTATAAGATGTGCTGCATGAAATGTTGTCATTGTTATAATTTAAAGTGATTTTATTTGTAGGAAAATTTGCATTATTTATTTTGTGACTAAACACTACTAAAGTTGTTTTATCAATGTTAACAAGTAAGTTATTTTTTTGACTCCAACCCAAAAAATTATGCAAAACTGTGTGCAATTTGGCAGATAACTGGTCGATACTATCAGACGCTACCACTATTGACGTATTGTCCGCGTATAGAAACACAGTACCATCTGAGATATATTGAGGCAGATCATTAATGAACAAAATAAAAAGCAAGGGTCCTAGCACTGAACCTTGAGGTACCCCAAGCTTCTGATCATATATATTAGAACTTACCAATCACGAATTTCACCAATCTTCACAATAATTTGGCAATTAGTGAGGTAGGATAAAATCCAATAACAAATATTACCTCTAATACTAATGCAATTAATTTATTTTATCAAAAATGTATGGTTCACTGAATCAAATGCCTTTGATAAGTCAAAAAATAGAGCAGCAACTGTTTTGTTTAAATTATCATTTACGCATTGCACACATTTCGCGCAAATAGTTTCAGTTGAACGACCTTTCCTAAAGCCATGCTGAAAAAAATTCAAGAAATTCTGAATCCGGCTTGCTACACATTTCTCAAAAATAATCCCCTTTTTTAAATAACGGAAGTATGTATGATATTTCAAGGGCATCTGGAAATTGACCAATAGTAATTGAATGGTTTATAAGATGAGTTAGTGGTATAATATTATAATATTCAGGCAAAGTTTTAGCAATTTTGCAGATATTCATCATTACCAACAGATTATTTATTAGGTAGATTAATTATTATATTGTGAAGTTCCTGTATTTCAAATGGCTTTACAAAGATTGAATGATTTAAGTTCGAGCATTAAGTGCAGGTTGAAAAAGTCCTGAAAAAAACGAAGTAATTAATTTTCTTTATTTGTTGTTGTTATTTCTTTTCATTTGTGATTCATTTATTTACTAAATTGAAAGATGTACAAATTTGACGACGCTGCTTTAACCCTCTAGCATGAATTATCGAATTTTATTTATTTATTATCGAAACCTTTGAAATAACTTACATTTTGTTTGGAATAATTTTGGTTGGAAAATTGAAGTTTTTCAAAATATTATTTTTGGTTATCAAATGGTAACATGATGAACCCATACAACAACAAAAATTTAAAAAAAAATAGGAAAAGTAGTAATTTTATTGGTGAACTTGTTAGAAACTATTGTTTTTGGTATTGCAATAATAGTGAACTGGGAATTTTTGACATTTCACGCGAGAAACCCCCTTGCAGCCTTGCAGCTTGCATCTTTCGCACTCAATTGTCCATTCTGGCCAATGGCTAATATCGTCACTCTGAACAAAATTGTTTGGTCTCAGTTCCAGGCATCTTGGCGACTTTTTGGGTGGTTCTGGTGTTCCATTGTTTCATCCGCTTGGCCTTCCTCTTTTGTTGTTATTCCTACAGAGCAAAGCTGTTCTGCCAAAAGAGTTTTGAATTCGAAAAGCGGAATTATTTTGTCTGCGGATCCTTGTTGCCTTTTTATTCGTCTATACAATATGCAAGAAGTTACCACCACAACATCTATCATATGATTAAATATTCGGTAATACCATTTCCGACTTTTTTAGCTTTATCGGCAAAAGTCTTATTAGCGAATCCTGCAAATCAACACCTTCTATGGCGGTTGTGATTATATTTGGACAATCTACGTTTTTATGCAGTTTTCAGATTTGAAATTTGAAAAATCTTTTTATTTTAGTGATAGGTTGGCTTCCACAATACTCAGAAATTTGAGTGACAATTTTGTTGTCGTACCATTGCAAAACATGTACATCGATCCCATCAAACTTTGTTGTGCTTTCATTTATGGTACCTCTTCGTTTTTGATTCATTTGTTTTTCTGTCTGTTCTTGATAATCAGGCAATCGATTTTGGCCACAGAATGAATCTTCCGTTTCGCTAAGCACCATACGGTAACGAAGAAAAATAACTATCGCAGAAAATTCATCATCATCGTCATGTGGAATAGGTCTGCCCAATCGAAGTACAACGTTACTTGCAGGCTCATTAGAATCAATTGTATGGCCTCGCTACTCCGCAAACAATTCAAAATTGTAGGAGAAACCGGATACCCCACTAGGAACCCACATCTTGGTACCCCATCTATGGGGGTTATACGTTTTTAGACTAATCCTTCTCTTATCTGTTCAAGAGGAATGGTCAAACCGGCTTTTCTGATTGTTTCCTGAACTGGCATAATTTTATCTAACTGCGAGACCAATAGCTTCTGGTATTAGGTAGTTTGATAATCGACATCCAAATTATCATATCCATGTATTTCCTCAACAGTAGTGCACAGCGGTCTATTAGGTCGTGTTTGGACTCTATCTAAACGAGATTCATGTTTACTCGTGACTGAATGTTTCCAGTTCAATTTGGGTTTTTTAGTTACTTTTCCTCTGGGTTTTTGGTTTGCACGATTCGGGGCTTGATTGCGGAGTTGTATTAAAGGAATGTCATTTTCATGTGAGAACTCGTCATCACTCTCTCCAATGTTGTTTGAAGAAACTCCTGCTTGCACCAATAAACTCATCATCGTCATCTGACAACTATCAGGTTATCACGACTGGCGCAGTTTTGCTTAACATTTTTTCGCCCGTAAAATGTTTTAGGATCCATTATCGGGAAGAATTTCATATGTCAATATAATTTTTTATTTTACGAAAATGTTTGGTCATTGCATAACGTTTCCGAATGGTAACATTCGTTGAGCACGTAATTTTTTCGATTTCCTCATGGCAAGTGTCATATTTGAAAAATACAACATGACATATTGATGATTTATGTGACCATTTTTGATTTTTACTATTGCAGTTCTTATATTCATTTCACTATAAAAACTTCAAACAACTATAACCTTGCTCTTGTGCTGCCAACAAATAACAGTCACATTTACATACCGTCTATCAATTTACGCCGATGCCAATGCATTCAGTAATATTACCATTAGGTAACAGCACGTATATAAGGAGCATTTTATAGTAGTGCGAAATACATAGGAAATTTTAAAACATAATTACCAATTGGCAACAATATGCAATAGACGGTTAATACACGATATTGTATTAATTTAGTTAATGGAGTGTGAATTATTCAATTTGGACACAATTGGACAAGTAATTTTTATGCACGTAAAGATAACATTAATATTTTTCACTGCTACAGAAAATGTACAACGTTATTTTCAGAGAAGAGTGTTTGAATTAATAAGCAAAAATAAATTAATATGCGAACGATAGGTGCACTTGCTGAAAATTTCTTAATTGCTCACGGTTGGAAACGTAGCATATATCTCCCAATTGAAACGTGGCGATTGTATGCCGGCGTCTTTATGTACTGGTGATGGTGCTCACCCCAAAAAACATGTAGGTTTTATGTCTACGAAGATAACATCGGTGTTTTTAATAATAATGTAACTATTTTTTATTTTAAAATGCTTAGTATATATCATTCGTGAATGCTGTTTTATTTCTTAAAAAACGTAATTGCTTTGCCTGTAAATTAAAATATTTAATATTGTTGCTATTATTTATGTATTTACTAAAATAAGAGATGTGCCATGTTAGCAACGTTGTTTTAATGTAGGGGTGGTTTTGGTTCGGTTTTGTTTGTTCTACCATTTAATTTAATTAATTTTAGCGTAAACAAGAGGTGCATTTATTCAATGTATCAGGCTAATTGAAACAAGTCGATTAAGTCAGCATTTTTTGTAGTCGTAAGGGTACTTACCTCGAGAAGAAAGTTTTTACATACGTGAATATACCTAATATTTTCGCTGTTAATATAGTTATTATAAATTTTAAAATAGTTAGAATGAATTATGTGTAGGTGAACTTTTTCCAAATAACTTGTTTATTTTATTTCCTGCTTTTTGTTGTTGTTTGGTTATCGGTTTATATCTTTTTTTTACTTTTTATTTCTAACAACATTTAATGTGAATGTTAAATATTAATCCGTGGTCATCCTCGGATAATAATTATGCAATTGAGGTCTGGATTTAGTAAAATTGTGTATGCATGAGATCGGTTAATCATGGAATACAAACTGAAAATTTTGACGCCGTTGATCGAAAACGACGTTAACGTTAAATAGTACGTCGCGTTTCTTCAAAAAGTTTCCAACTCAAGGCATTAGCATTTTTTTAATTAAATACAATCAAAACAAGATGATCAGTGACGCAAAACCTAGTAAGAGCGAGTTTTTTTATATATAGCATAAATAATTGTGAAGCTTTTGCTGTTCATGAAAGTCGACCGAATATGTCAAATACGAAGTACTGATATACAAGGATAATTAATAATACTGATCGTGGGAATTTTTTAAAAACAAAAATCCCCAAAATTACTTCAAAGTCCACACTAATGGCACTACGAATATGACATATGACTTTAAAGCTGAAGAATGAGAATTTGTGAACGTAGTTGGGAGCTTAGAAATACACTCTTTAAGGATAAAATACGTCTCGTAGATTTAAGACCATAGGCCATGACACTCAATTCCCATTTTATTAAAGTGATGACCTAGAGGGTGAACTCAATAACGGCGATGGGAATCTAAAATGGAGAAAGGCCTGTTATTTTTCTTTTTGAAAATGCCCTTTTCGATTGGCCGAAAATTGGCCGGAGATGATCCTGAAGGAATTAGTAATAACCAACAAGGCTTTAATATAGTTATATAGATATATAATGTGTAGGACAAAAAAGTAAGGAGGGTGAAATATATGTACTGCGATGAAGTACGAAATGGCGAGAGTGGGGAAAATATCAAGGACGTTAACTTATGAGGTAATAACAAGAGGACGAAAATATTAAATTGTTAAAGCGAAAAGGAACACTTGTCATGAATAAAAGATCAGATCGTTGAAGGAAATGAATCACCAATGAAGGAAATATTTGCACAAATGATACATGTAAGAAGATGTAAAAAGATACATCAATGTGATCATTGATAGAATTTACAACTTTTGATCCCGCGTTCGAAATAATCCTGATTTATATGGATAAATATCAGACTGACGTTGAAGACGATGGAATTTTAACTTACAAATAAAAATCAGATTTGTTAATGGAGGCCACATTGGGCGTTAGAACGCATTCACTGGAACGCAAGGGTAGGCAATGACATGGTTAAGGGATTGAAGGAAGTGGAACATCAAATAGGTTACAAAACTACGAAATATAATGTTGTGTGTGACACAATTTTGTTTGAATTAAATTTGATCAAAAGTTAATAGCACTGTTTGATATCGATGGGATACACATATGTATGGACATTATTAGTCATGATTAGAAAGATCTATTTGTTAGCATGTTTTGGACAATTATTTATACTTTAAAAAAATAATCTAAGCTTAGAGCCAACTATTGTAATAGTGGAAGCATAGAATATCCGTTTTCATTCAAAGATACAGTAAATTTTGATATTTATAGTCTTACAGTTAAACTGTAACACTTGAAAATGAGCATTTTCTATATTGTTGATCATGTACCAATAAATCAATTGCCATTTTTGTTTTTGGATCTTGAGTTTCCATTCATGTAATGAATACATTTTATGTATTTCGGATAAACTGCGAATCCTAAAAGCTTTTCAGCAACTTCCAGTCGACTCTAAAGCTTCTGAAAAATATTGCTTGTATACAAGCATAATAACAATGCATAAAATTCCCATAGACGACCACAACAAATCCCCTAAAAATATAATACCCCCTAATTTCCAAAGAAGCTAACAACTGATCATATGTTGCATATGGCTTCGAACCCAACCTTAACCACAACTATTTCATCATTACTTGAGATAGCTCAAATTACGAAAAATTATACGCAAGGAAGTAGAAACAATTAACATTTTTTTTAACTTTTAGAATTTTTGTAAATCCACTATAAGATTTTGACTCAATGCCATTTTATAAAATGTCAACAATATGAAAATAATAGTAAATCTTATGTTGTTTATTTTAAATTGGGGTAATTAGGATTAAAACGGGAAAATCTTGATAGATTTATCTAATAATGGCGTTAGCGACTAACCATTGTTTTTGACCAATGGTAATGGAGAATCGCGGTATATAGATAGACATGATAGTTCGTTTTCAATATAATCCTTGCTCTTGCTATGTAAAATTTGTAGGCATTTTAAATGTAGATCCTCGTGAGCCAATTTCGTGAAATAATGCCATGTAAGAAAATAGAGTGTAGCTAACTATAACCCCAGTATAGGAGAATATAATAAATTTAATGAAATGTTAGAAAAAAAACAAAATTTGATTCAATCAATATTTTCCACAAAATTAACTTTTAGAAAAGTAAACACATATCTAAAAAAATGGTATAGGAAACCGTTACGGAATAAAATATTTGTTCCGAATCAAATAATTTCCAAATCAAGAGTTATTAACAACCCCATTAATCATGTCTAAAGACAACCGGCAATTTAGACGTGACCAGCAACGCATGTCGGTTAAGTATTACAGAAGGGTAAAGACAGCTTGACACCTTCTTCGTTCGTTACAGAGACGCTGGTAACACTATTGAGATTTGTTCTAAATTAATTCCCATGCGTTTGGAAAATTTTACTACATAATTAATGTAAGGAATGTTGAATTTAATATTAAAGATTGCCACAAGAATTTCGTCTTTATTTGTTGGATTTTGTCTTGTTTAATTGTTTATTTTTCATTAAGTCTCTTTACAAATATATTGGCCGCTATTTCTATTTCTTGTCATTTTCCTGAAATTTTTCTATATTTTTACGTTTTAGTTAATATTTGTCGAAAGACTGAAAATGGTTTGATGTTCTTTATATGGCTGGGTAAATTGCTTAGTTGGTGGCTCGAAATGTTAACATATTGCTAAAAAAATCATATAAAATATGAAATTATTATATTTGAGCTAGATTTGTTCAAACTCGAATTAATTATCAAATGAATTAATTCGACGATTACTACGGCATTCAACGAACTGCTGGCACGAAAAGCATTAAATGCACGAATTAAAAAGTTAAAAAAATTATATTTAACCTTTCAACATGTGATAAAATCGTCGTAATCGATTGCCCTTTCCCGGCGACATAAAGAAAACAAGAACATTTTCCACGCCAAAGTGCATTGCCATTGCGTTGCGAAATTTCATTGGAGATCTAATCGAACGCGAACATTCTTTCGGACGTTTTTAAGTTGGCAAAAAGGCGTTCCTTCGTAATTACTTTTCTGCACTTAGAACATTAAATGTTGCTAATAATATTATTGCGCTGGATATGAGGGTGAACAGGGTGACGCGACAAGCTGCCGGGCTACGTTGGGTGTGTGGGGATGAGGGTGGCATGAGTAGCCGGCCCTGACAAGCCATGATGGATCGGGCTGGGGCCACTGCTTGCTAAAACCTTTCTACTTAGACTGTGACAACGTCTATATTGTGGGTCTGCTACCTACGTTCGAATCTTGTAAATTTAGAGGTTACTTTTGCATTGTGTGGACGTTTATTGGTGAGAACATTGCGCCGCATTCTCTAGGAAAAGCGAAGTGACGAGCACAAAGGCGGAATAAGTATAAGGATGAAGTCAAAGGATGCAACGCTACCTTTTTATGAAACAGTCTGGGATTTGAGGTGAAGCAAACTAATAATCTAGGTAGTCATTGACAGACATGTTTAAAAAAAATCCGGTCCTGATATATCGCGATATTTTACAACACTAATTACAGATTGTATTATAAAATAATCTACATTGAAGAAACGTTTCTACCAACCAATGGAAATTCGTAAAAACTATTGAAAAATAATCAACAAATTAATTTAACATAAATATTATAAAATAAAGTCCTTTTAGGTCTCTTACACGATAACTAATTTCTTACACTTATTATTGTAGTCACTTACAGTAGTCACCTACAAATTTTGTTGTGGCTTTCATTATTATTTTTACAGTGAGCCATTTCAATCCATTTCAATACTCTCATTAATGTGCAGGGAAGAAGGTGAAGAACTTTGACGTTGGTGTGGTGAAGCCTCTCTTCGTTCTTCTATCGTTTGTCAGTTGTTGATTTACGTCAGTAGCATGTAAATGAATAGGTATGATATGGTGCCTAAAACTATCTAATGTGGAACTCCAACCATTATTTCTTTTTTTCATCAATGTATACATCACTTTATTTATCTCACATAAATGTTTGATGACGTTCGCTTTTCATGACCTCTTCCAAAACATTCCTTGAAACGGTTACAATAATGGAGCACATATTTTCCTTCTTCCATGGCCGCTTCTATTACATTAGCAATTCGATGAACTTAATCTAACATATATTTGACATCTAGGTAGATATTGGTTTCTAAAAGCAAACGTCAACCACTAGCTGCAATATATCTAACAGAAGTTTGATGCAATTGGCAGCAGTGAAATTGTATTTTATTTCACACGATATGCCTCACTCCATATGTCTAGTCCATTTTTTCGCCTAAACAGTAATGTTGTTTATTTCTTTCAGGATTCTTTTTTGATAAAGTTTCTTCAACTCAGCACCAGTTATTATGGCATCCTGGTGAATTTTTCCATTATGTTCATTTTGCTTTCCATTGAAAATTGTGAAGTTATTTCGTGAATTTTGCTTTTTTCCTTTCCATTTAATATTTTACAAGCGCGTTAAGTTATCCATCTTTTCCTATATATTTTTTGCAAATTTATCATCATATTCACTATTGTATATTTACACCCTGATCTAATCCGAGTAATAATCGTTTAATGTTGACATTATGGTTACGAAAACAAAACTTTATTTCTAGTTACGATATTATATTATATACACTGTTTCAGTTAAGAGTGTAACATCTTTTTTATTTTTAGTCCGATTTTAGTAATTTTTAGTAATTTTCCCAAACGTAGAATACTTATTGCTCTATTTAACCCCAAAAAAACAATTTTCCTCTTTAAATGCAAAGCAACCTGCGATGGCAAAATAAATGGAAAAAAATCAAGAAATCACTTTAGGGATTTTTTTATCGAAAATTTTTACTAGTAATAATTGTTCAGAATTGCCCAAAAACAATAAATCCATAATTTCATGAAAATTAAAAATGTTAAAATTTTTTTCCAAAGCAATTCCAATTCGGTAAATATTATTTGCACAGGTGGCTGCGCCTAAAAACAACTTTGTCAGTTCAGGTTTTATTTCAAACTAAATTTTCACAGCATACTTTTTTCGGCGCAGCTAATAATAAGTATTTTCGGACTTTTACGGAAAATTTTAACATTTTTGTTCATGAAATTTTGGGTTTTTGGGCAATTCTGATCAATTATTACTAGTAAAATTTTTCGATAAAAAAATCCCTAAAGTGATTTCTTGATTTTTGCCGTTTATTTTGCCGTCGCAGGTTGCTTTGCATTTAAAGAAGACAATTGGTTTTTTGGCAGTAAATAGAGCAATGAGTATTCTACGTTTGGGAAAAAAATTACTAAAATTGGACTAACAATAAAAGAGATATGAGGGTGTTACACTCTTAAGTGAAACACACTGTATACTTCAATATTTTATATAGTTTTTTACTCTTAAGTTACATTGGTTAAAACAGCATTTTTTCAGGATTCATAATCAAAATTGTAGAAATAGTAAGGAAAGCTTAATATTTAACTACTACGGCTATTTATGTACGATATATATTTTTTATTATTTTCATGAATTTTTAAAGGGTTTTTTTCAATTTTTACTTTTTTAAAGACTATTTTACTTTCTGTAATTTTTAATCATTATTATATTTTTCAGACTTGCATTATTTAGTTACATTTTGCGATTTTTTATGAATTTGTACGAAATTATTTTTTTCCGCAATTTTGAATTTTCCTATTTTTATATTATTTTATAAAATATCAGTTTTATGTACAATTTGAAAAAAAAATTCATGATTTACATTTTTCTAAATTAAACGAGGCTCTTTTTACGATTTCTACAATCTTTTAGTGTAAGTTTTGTACGAATTTTTATTTTATTATTTATGCGCTCGAACAATTTTTAAATTTTCGTTTCAAAATATTTAACTACTTTTTATAATTTTTATTGTTGTGAGAATGATTTTGTTACAATTTTTATTTTATCAACTTAACATTTTTTCAAATTTACATGTCCCATTTTTTTTATTATTAAGATTTGTTTTACAATTTTAATATATTTTTACAATTTTTAAAAAGTTTCACGGTTGATTTTTCATTTTTAAAAATTTTACAAAAATCAGGTTTGTACCATTTTACTATTTTTTTTTGTAGTTTTTGTTTATTTCTTACCATTTTCACCATCGTATATAAAATGTAGTGCCATTAACCAATTTTTATTTTATTATTTGCGCGTTCTCAAAAATTCTATAATTTTCACAAATTTTTTAATTATATTTAAGATAGCAAAAATGAGTATTTTAATTCCATCAATTTTTAATCAATCTTTTCCTACATTTCCTACACGATTTTCATAATTTGTAAGATTTCTATGATCTATACAATTTTTATCAATTTTTGTATTTACGAAATTTTATGTATCTTACACGTGATTGTCCTGATTATTTTTGTAGATTTAACAATTTGTGATGTTTCTTGATATTTGTTTACTAAACTTAATTTGTAACAACTTTCACGATTGCTGGCAATTTTTAGCGATTGTTTCAATTTTAACTTTGTGTATAATTTACAATTTTAATATTTTTTTTATTATTTTTAAATTTCGTCGATATTACGATTTACATTATTCTTAAGTTTTTTGCCAATTTTCATCTTCTTCGATCGTCAATGACTTTTAACATTTTTTGATTTATTTGAAGAAAAATTGTCAATTTATACGAATCTACAATTATTTTGGCCAATTTAGCGATGATTTTAATAACGTATACGATTTTTAAGGGTTGTTGTTATCAACTTAATTATTTTTTGCAATTTTGCAAATTCAATATACATGACACGGTTGAAAATTTTATTGTTTATGATCTATTTGAAATCAATACTGAGTTGGGTTGGGTTGTTTATTTAGAAATTACTGTATTATTCCGTATATTAGGCGTTCCGCTGTGTTATGATATGTTAGTGACAAGCTGTGCAAACGGTGAGTTCATCAAATATTTACGCAAAATTCCTTTTATACAGCCGTGAACCTTTTTGTAATTGACATAATAATAAGAGAGGAACAATCGTCCAAGAATCCAAACGGTATCTTTTCTGCAACGTATCCAACGTATTTAATTGAAATTCATATAAGTTTAATGCTCAATTTAGTAGTTGCTATGTATATGCATTTATTTATAGCTAGTCGTACTATAAAGAAGTCTAATAATAAATTATCTAGCTTAAATATTAAATAGTTAATGATGAGTTAAAGGAACAACGAAAAAAAAAACAGTGGCTAAGAACCTAAACTGTTTTTAATTAAACGGATACAGAAATGACAACAATGAGAAAAAAGATAATGTAGCTAATAAATGATTTGCCTTAAATGGCTGTAAAATAGAAAATAAGTCAGTCGCTATTCTTTGACTGCGTTATTTGCAATACATACGCATTTTTTTCCAATTTAAAATCTAACGGGATTTTAGAATATATATCCCAATGTGTTATTTTTATTGTTTAATATTTTATTATTTAATCAATGATAAAACGAAAACGCAAGTATACGAAAATCTAAAACGTGAAACAAGCAGGAAAGAACAACCATTTAAAATTATGAATCTGAAAAAACTCCCAATAAATAGACGAGTATAGAAAAGGTAACTTAAGGGGAAAATTGAATTGGACCGATTACTATGAAGAAAATGGAAAATGTACAAAACCATGGCCAAGAAGGAAATAAATGTAAATCAAAAAAAAAAAAAAATTACCGCAACCCAATTAAAAATAGAAACTTTGTAAAACAAATACATGAATCGACGAATATTAAGAAGTATTAAAACTAGGTGAAAATTTTAATATTTTTTGAAGTTGTAGACAAAGATTTATTAATAAAACTAACTTGTCCTGAGTTAAGTTAAACAGCTGAGGAAGCGGCTGGAAGTCTAACTTAATATCTTTGTTAGAAAACTTGAAACCAGGAGACCAATGAGACGACGTCAATAATGCAGTAACAAAAACTAGAGGAAAAATTATGAAGCTAGAACATGTCGCAGACACGTTATATGTTTTGCTAGATTCACTATAACAAAATTTTAAATGAACTGAATTTTTGTATAGTTTTGCCCAATTTCCTTTTAATTGATTTATGAGTTTTTATCGAAACAAGCCATATGTGACTAATTTTGCGGCGTAATTTCTTCTCATGTATCCGAACTAGTTTCTTCGAATATTTTACTTTTGTGGCAAAGCAATAACTGCAAATTAATTTGATGATCAGTTGGAGAGATTTTATTAATTTTTAATGTAAAGGGATGACAAATCACAGCAAATGAACAAAGATGCAAATTATAAAGAAGGTGTCCCTTTCAGACTATTGTGAGTAGTTCGCCATGCACTACAGCCATTGATTTTTATTCACTTTTAGACGCTACCCACACTGTTATTCAGTTCCTGAATAATTAGTTTCAATCCAAATTCTAAATTCCAACCCAACCCAACCCAAACCAATCTAATCTAATCGAACTAGATAGCAATTTGTAGCACGATTTAGTTAATTTCTATGCATATCAATGTTTCAGACAAAAGCAAAACAATTATCAGTGCATTTTTCGTTACTTATTTGATTAAAGTAGTTTGTGAATGTCAATAATAATTCAACTTACCAACAATTTTCACAAATCCAAAAATTACAATAACTAATGGATATATTTGAACGGTTCGTCAATGTTTAAGTTGCAATATATTTGTGTGTGAATATTATCGCCATCGAGACTTCGCTTATCCTCACATTACTGCCACCAAAATGCAAGACTGCTTCAGCATTTTTTCTGCTGCATTTACAGTTTAATATTTCCATGGTTTCGACTGCGCTACGATTTCTTCTAATTCAAGTTAATTAGTTTTTATTTTCGTTAACACAATTAGCAAGCAAGTGCGTTCCCAGCACTTGCTTGTTCCTTTTTTTATTTTCTCAGATTTCCACAGTTACATTGATTTCACTACAGCCAATTGTATTTCCCCCTTTGTTTTTTCTAACTTAGATAATTCATGTCTATTTTAGTTAATGAATGCTTACTTCTTCTACGTTTCTTTATTCTTATTCGTATAGATTCATTCATTTTTCTATTTTGTTTTATATGGTCAATGAGACGATTTGTTTTTTTTGTGTAATTCAATTTTACTAATTTTATTTTTCTATTAAAATATTTTATAATAGAATTGCATATGTTTCATATATCATATATCATTTTATCAATTTTATTTTGTTATCACTAATTATTTCATATGGTGTTTTTATCGCACTATGTTTTTATTCTCTCGACGTTTCATTTTATTTTGATTTCTGTAGTCCTTTTTTGTTTTTTCGGTTTTATTGCTTATTTGATTGCCTTCTATTTTTCTGCTCGTTGTCTTTGGTTTTGCACGATTTATAACAAATTTATTTTGTTTTTATTATATTTGTGGTTCACGAATCCAATATCTAATTACCAACTTACTACTTAAAAAAATCATAATAGAATTTTACATCACAACCCTCTAAGACTATAACCAACGAAACTTTCCCATCGTATTTCCGAGCTTTCGTGCTACAACAACGCTTTCATCATAAAATAGCAAGCAAATTATTTCGCTTTAAAAGATGTGCTGCAAACCCGACGTTTCGAACATATTTATTAGCGCTATTGTAATGGAACCCTACAAACTTTTCGGTATTACGCGCTTCCGAAAAAGCGAGCCACTCCGTCATTGGCCTGTCGAATGTTCAATGAGCACAATCAGTAAAATGGAAATGTCGTCTACAACTCCATTTCGCTGGTTGACATCTGTCTTGTTCTATGGCTACTGCATTTTTACGTCCGGAACTTTTATTTTGCTATTCCAAGTTAGAAAAATAAATCAAATAAGGTATCCCCATTAGAATTTGTCATTGTTCGTATGGTAACGGTTAAATTAAACAGTGAGATATTGCTGGCGGCTAAGCTAGGATGGTTAGGAACGAGGAAAAATAAAATAAATTAAATGTTAATAAAAAATAAAATTAGTACAAATTGAATAATTAAAAATAACCACAAAAGGTGAATATTAATATTAAATATTAATATATATTAGATTACGGTGAAAAGTATAATAATAATTACAACAGGGCCAATAATCTACAACATAGGAAATTCTTCCAAGTGCAGGTGATCTAGTCATTGCCTTTTAGTCAACGCCACCAACTAAGCCACCTGTTCACTGAACTCGCACAACACGATCAAATTCACGACATTTAAAATATTTTATAAATCAAAAAATAATTGAAACTAAGATGACTGGAAATTATACAATCGTAGACATCTGGTTGGATCAATTGACATTGAAAGTAAATATTTATGATAACAAACAGAAAACTACAAACAAATAAAAAATATCTGTACATAGTTACAGTGAATTGTTTTTAGATAGACGCGTTGCGCCACCTGGCAACACTTCAGGGCGTTAAACGTAGTTTGTATATTCCCCACTACGTGGCAGCAGCGCGGAAAATAAAATTTTGCATGAAACCAATATTGAAATAAAATCTATTGTCAGTTTCTCTACTCTATAATTATATATTTTTTTAAAATAAATTTATTCATGACTGCGTGTACAATCAGCGTAACAAACATAATAGCTTTTATTCTTTGCACTATTGTTAATAACTCGTTGAATATGAAACTATTGTTTTTTATAGAGCGTATTGTCATTATTATTTTAAGTGTTTGCAACAACAGAACACAATGTACAAAATGGGAAAAATGGATGAAAGGTTTTGTAGTGTTTTATTGAATTCACGATGCAACGCAGTGATATAAATAGCGTGACTGATTGCACGTGGATTAAAACGTTTTATCGTTATTTTTTACGTTCGTTTTGTTTCTATAAATAATATAAATAAGTAGTGTCATTGTTAATTTGTTGCTTTTATGATAGTACATGTTAATTATTTTGCTCGTAAATTAATTATTGTGAAATGCAATTGTATTAGAAATACTAATGCGAAATAAAACAATTCCAGGGTTAATAGGTTTGTATAAGTTAGTACTTTTTAACAAACAAATTTATTCAATATTTTATGTTTTAAAACATGATAATATATACAGGATGTCTAACAGTTGACGTTTGATATTTCTGAGTAAAGATATTAAAAATATGTAGCAAGTAGGGTACGGAAAAAACAAAAAATCTGATTAAAGCTAGCAAAGATAAGAGTTGGGTTGCATAAAATCTTCTGACAAGTACAGTGAGAAACAAAATGTGGTACATACACCGAAACAAATGACACAACCCAACCCAACCCAACCAGAAACAAAAATAAGGAAGGAAATAAATAGTCTTTGAAA
This sequence comes from Geotrupes spiniger, assembly GCA_959613385.1. NCBI lineage: Eukaryota > Metazoa > Arthropoda > Insecta > Coleoptera > Geotrupidae > Geotrupes > Geotrupes spiniger. The sequence goes on from OY390737.1 coordinate 15,892,062, forward strand.
GAATAATAAAAGGATGGTAGACATGAAAAATGTATGATAGGAACATGACAACGATGATGGACAAGAATAATAAATTGAAGGAAACTGTGGCATATAAATTAAAAAAAATTATAAATTTAACAAACCCTATCACACTAAAATGTTTAATGAACCAGTAGGAAGTCTTTTTTATTTTACTGAAAATTTTAATCACGATGGGACCTTTTGGTATATAATAATAAACAACTTGCTAATGAAGAGTAAATCTAAGGTTCAAGCCTTGCTTTAAATAAAAACGTTGAAGAATACTGCATATAAATTTATTTCACAATTAGATGAGTTCAACATAAAAACAAAACGATCGTTCGAGCTTCCAAACTATATATTTTTCTGCTCCACCGTAAATTATATTATACATCAATGTTGAAAGTTTTGAAACATAATTCTTTTCAGAAAATACTAAGATTGTGTTCACGGAGAATTCCATCACAACTTGGAACATTTCGGAACTTCATAATATTAGCAAAATGACATCACTGGACGAAGTGTGTCGAGTCATACAAGCAATACATACATTAAGATCTAATTCATTGAGAAGGTATAAATATCATGGGGTGTGTCACTTGATTGATTTTTTTATAATTATATTCGTATTATTTTCTAGACACGGCCTAATTTTTCCATCATACGCCTATTATCAAGGACAAGTGGCCTTGGTGCCCTTAACCTCTTACTAGCGATCATACTGACACATGTATGATCATATGACGTAGGCCTTCAGTCGCATTTAATTACGATTTACGAGTTGATTTCACTTAACCGGAGCCCCGTCCGAAATCCGTACCTTATTGAGAGCATTTTAACTGGGTCGTTCTCGTGATAAAAATCACTATATTTTACTATTTGATTTATAAATAATCATGTTTTAGGTAATCTTTTTTATAACTTTCGTTAATTAAAAATTGTTTTCGTCTATTATTGCTTTGTTTATACGAATGATGTTCAATGTAGGGCGTCTAAAAATTTTCATTACCTGATTAAATAGACAGTTCGAAATGTTCATTCGAAAAATTTGGATAATAAATATTAAATATCTACCTACGTTGATTTGTTAACGAATGTTTACGTTTCTTAATTAAAAAATCCAAAAATACATAAAAATAAGATTTTTATTGATTACAATTTCTATTCGAAGCTTTTAATGGCTAAACTGTTCGAATATTATTTTTGAAATTATCCAGATAAAATATTGACAATTGATTCAAATAAATTCGCCTGATTCGAAACACTGGTCAAGATAGTCAAAATAAAATTTCTGATTTATCTTCTGATATTGACTTGAAACATTATGTACACACGAGGGAATATGTTGCACATTTTGTTCTCAATTACATGAATCTAATCATTTTTACAATACATTTTCTGGCATAGCAGCTTATGAATAACGTTAAGTATTTGATTCATTTATTTGAAACTATTCTCAATGGGCTAAGATTGAATAACTTTTTGCAGATTGAGCAATTTTTTTCTGAAATCTGAGTTAAGTAATATTACATTAATATTAATAAGAAATTAATTGCACATATAATAATAATAACAATTTATTGTGCTTTTATTAATACGTGATATTCAACAATATCCCTTGGTGCAGCCACTGACTTTGTCGAATTTAAAGTTTGGTTTTTGTAAATTTTAAATTACAATTAAATGGGGTGGGATTATCTACTTTGTAATTTTCTTGCAATGTACAGTAATGCAGCATCACATCGATATTCCACATAATCGACGAACAATAAAGTCACTATTTCCATTGTTCGCCACGCGAACATAATCATTACACGTCAATAATTTGTTGACCGTTCGTGTGTGCCTGGCGGATAACACATCTTCACAAACATCATCTACATTTGTTTTAGCTTATATGTAAATAGCGCTTTGGGCGACCCCCGCTTCTAATACCGAACTTTATCAGCGATCAGCTGATGCGGCGCCAGCGAGGGGGTGCAGAGGGCGTCGGATCAGGGTTTGGGATGACTCACTCAGCTCCACGGGTAATTCATCACTGTCAGACACCTTATTTCCAATATATTATTCTATGATTTCCAATATGTATATTTCCCATTTGCAAGCGGATTTTTTCTGCGATATATGAAGACGTAATGAAGACGCGTGACATGTTTAGGTCGATCCTTATGGGATTTTTAAAATATTTCTTTGCAATGACGTTGGATGTAAATATTTTTTTACGACGGTATTTTTTTTTATTCTATAGCAGTTATTTCATGAAAATTATACTCCTAAATAGCGAGATCGGTAGTGTTATGGGCGAGAAACAATTTGATTTAAAAAATGGGCGTTCAGGGTCGTCATCGATGTTTCAGTTAAAATTAATTTCGAATAAATTCCTGAACGACAGAATTTCTTCGACAAATGTAAATTTAGCTCGAATGAGTTAGTTGCAATACACATGAAAACTCGTAGAAAAATTTGCAAAAAGAAAATCATAAAAATAATATTATGGAAAGTAATTATAGCAAAACCCACGAGGATTAATACAAATACAAATTAAAAATGGGAACGAATATGTAACTCACAAATATAAGCAAAATCAATTCCCAAAAACCACCAATTAAAACCAATTAATATAATGCAACCGACAAATCTAGGAAAATAATTACAAACTATTTAGTTCCAATCATTTAACTTTGTGTTTAGCACTCAACCCAACCGAACCTAATCTAACTGAGTTGAATTAAGCACGAAAACCAATTTTACTATACTCTTTGCTTTATTTTTGTAGTCAGCTGACTCCAATTAAATCTACCTTGGATGGGTTGAATACGAAAATATTTTTAGTTCCTTTTGTACTTATGCAACCCATCCCAACTCACCCTAGTTGGATATGGTGAGATTGACCATTGTAAGGAAAGTAAAATGAAAACTAATAATGCTTTTTAGTCCCCAATACAATCCGGTTGGGTCGAATACTAAGAGCAAGGTGAATTTATAGGAACGAAACTAAATGAAATCCCACTGGATTGGGTTGAGTACAATTTTGCTTTGTTTTCAGTATGCAACCCAACTTAGTTGAATAGGCTTGGGTTCAGTACTGGAAACAAAGTAAAACGAGAACTAATACTGCTTTTGGGCTCAACCCATTCTAGTGGGTTGAGTACTAAAGGCAAAGAGAAATGAAACGGACGAATCTACATGGGCGGGGTAGGGTTAACTACTGAAAAGTAAAATGAAAAGTAACACTATTTTTATTACTCAATCCAATTCTATTGGGTTGGGTTTGCTCGAGTGTGAAATGAAAGTAAGTAAATTGAATGAAATCCAACTGGATTGGGTTGAGAACAAAAACACTTCTGCTTTATTTTTTAGTGTTCAATCCAACCCAGTTGGATATGATTGTGATAAGCACTGAAAACAAGGTAAATTTTTTAGTATTCAACCCGTTAGGTTGGATTGGGTGGAGTACTAAAAGCAAAGTGAAATTAAAGCAGTGTAAATAAAAAAAAATTGTTTTGTTTTTAGTAGTCAACCTAAGTCCATTGGATGAGTTGGGTTTATTGTTTGGGGTTTTAGGTATTCACCTCAATCCTGTTGGGTTGGGTTGGGTTGGACACTAAAAGCAAAGTGAAAGAAATGACCGAAACTAAAAGCACTACTACTGGATTGGGTTGGGTTGAATGTTAAGAACAAAGTAAAATGTTTTTAGTACTCAATCCAATCCTGTCGGTTTGGGTTGGGTTGAGTAATAAAAGCAAGGGAATATATATAACCACAGCCCAAACTGTTTGCTTACAAAGAAATTATTTTTTTATATAACGTTTATTTGAAAGTAAATTTATTGAAGCACGTGAAAATTTTAAATAGAGGCTGTGGTAACAACATTATGACAAATATCGCAATAAATAATGAAGTAAAAGAAATAAAACGAAACATATGGAAATAACGAAAATAAAATGAGTACCAATGAAACAATAACCTCAGCAAAGGATAACTAAACAAGCAACAAAGACGAATGAAAAGTAAGAAAATATAAAAGATGCAAAAGAAGAAGTTAAAGGTAATGAAGTAGACAAAACACTATGCGACTGTAAACGAAAACAAAATGAATGAAAACTAAATAAATGAAATAACAAATATAGAGCTAGCGTATATACAAAATGAAGGCGAAACTAAAATGAATATATGAAAATATATCAAATAAAAAATGTAGAGAAATTAAAACTAAATGCCAAACATTTAAGATGGGAGGGCATTAAATGGGCTAGAAAATTAGCCAAAATAAATGAAATTAACATAAGAGACTGAATGGCTCCAAGTTTAGTTTGGTTAACAACCTACGGTCGGGCGTTCAAATCTCATGTGTGTTTTGTAACTTTACTTTACATATATTGGGTTAGGCGTCCACTGATGTCAAAACAAATAATAATAATAATAAATAACTGACGCCAAGCAAATAAATTAGAATAAATAAAAATAAGGAATAGGAACGAGAAATGATAAAATGAAGTAAACGAACTATTTTATTGAAAATTGTTGTAAAATAAACACATTAATGGAATCAAAATAAAACAACAAAACGAAAGGAAGCAAATGAAGACAAAGGAAGCTAAGCGAATGAAATGGAGAGAACCCGAATGAAAATATAATCATTTATGTCGAATAAATGAGTTTTCGCCATAATTGTGGGGTGGTTGGTTGCTAATTATTATTAATACATGTTAGTTTAATTTAAAGCTACCGATGGAAACAATTAAATTCGAATGCACTATAGTCATTGATGGCTAGATGATTAGTTCACAGTCTAATAAACTTAGGATTACTGGTTCAAATCTCAATCGACGAATTCGAATTTCTGTTCAGAAATTAATGGAAATTCGAATGGGTACGATTTTTCAGGTTTTAAGATTTTCCTGTAAAGTTTACAGGGAATGGTGGAGTTGTTGGGTTGGGTTGTGTTGTGGACGCACTCAGTCAGTTTGGTTCGGTTGGTTTGGGCTGGGTTCGGTCACACCTATTGTTTAAATAAATACATGTGCTGGGTGCTAAGGGGTTAAACAAGTTTTTAGTTATGTCGGAATAAAACAAATCACAATCTTAAGCTAAATCGTATATTTACTGGATCAAATGCTAAAGTGTACCAATGTGTTACTAACTGTACATAATTAAAATTACATCCAATTGCAAATTATTTACATTTAACAACGAATTACTACTTAGTCTTACTAATTGTACATACATTTACAATCATAACTAGTCGCCTGCTTGATTACTTGTGCAAAGCAAACTTCATGGGTACCAGAACAATGTCGAAAACATTACAGGTCACATAAACAATTATTTCATCGAATTCATTTTTTTAAAAATGCCTCCGTTAAAATTAGATCGAAAGTGAACCGGCCCGGAATTTCATTGAACGAAAACGTTACTTAGTTTTATATCATATACATGTCTTTTACACTATTTCTTAGAATGATTGTTTTAGAAAATTGATTGTTGCTCATCCTTGATGGATTTCATAGAAATGAAAATGTACACATAGATTGTCTAGTTTAAATTTTGAACGAATCCGATCTTCCCGCAGTGACGTTCCAAACGAGTAGCTACGGCGCTTGCGCGAAATAAATATTTACAAAAATAAACAACAAACAACTTATTTAAATTAAAATCACATGGTAGTAACGCGTACGAATTAACAAGTTTCGTACACATCGTCGATTGCACTAAATCAAATTTGATAGTATTCGGGGGTGTAGTCGTTCGCCAGGTTGCTCAGGAAGTTGAAGTCCGAGGAGCTGTTGCTGTTCTCGCCGGTAGGAGGGGCGACCTGCGTCTGTTGGTTCTCTCCGGAATAGAACTGATGGAACGAGTTGTAGTTGTCGCTCGAATCGGTTTGGACGCTCGTCGGCGGTGTCATGATGGCAGCGGAAGCCATTGCCGTCGAGGCGTTTGCGTTTGGATACACATCTGTGGGCATGTAGTTACCGGATTCTGTTGTGGGTGGCATTTGGGGCGAATTGTAAGTGTTGTTTTCGTAGTAACCGACTTTGGTTGGGTACTCGGCGTTTTGAACTTTATGCATCGGGTGCATGTTTTCGTTTGAATAGTAGGAGGAATCGTGTGCCATGTGCACGGGATTCCCCATGTGCGACGCCATATTTTCGGCGCTTTCAGTTGAATACATGCTGGCCGCGGGGTAGTTGTAATGGTTGTAATTGGTGTGGTCGTGTTGGTAACCTTGAACGTACCCCGGTTGATTACTCATGTTATGTTGGTACGCTTCCCCCGATGCGTGATTTTTGTAATTATAATAATGTTGATTTTGGTACGTTGAATGGTAGGATTGCCGGCTTCGCGCCGGCAAACGAGATCCCATATCCGCTCTTGCCCCGTGACTGGCTGCTTGCATTTGATTTTTAAAATAAGGTTGTCCATCATTTACTGAAGGATGATCAGGATTGTACATATCACCCGGTGCGTACCCAGTCTGCGCGTGGATTTGATATTGCTGCTGGTGCTTGTTGACGCGCCCTTCTGATCGATAATCCATTTGATTCCCAATATGGTACTGGTTAGGGAACGAGTTCGTCGATCCACGCGCCGCAAACGGGGGAATATTATTAGGAACGTTCTGGATAGTCACAGTCGCCGATGCTATAGCCGTAGCCGTCGTGGGCGATGATCTCTGCAGCTGGGGATAAATCATACCACCACCCGTGGGCATCCCAAGCGGACTTGCGTGCAAAATCGGTGTCCCGGAAACCGACGGGGGAATAATCTTCGAATTGACTTTGTTCGCCTCCACGATCGGGTGCAGCATGTTTTGATCCTTGTGATTCAGACTCGGCGAGATTTTCCCGATTCCCACCTTTCGGTCGGTGGCGTTGGGGGAATTTCGCCGATTTTCGATCTTGATCGGAACCGCTGCGGGCGCCGCGGTCGGCTTCTTCGACATTCTCGGCGTGCCGCTGTCTTCGTTCGACCGAGAATCTTCTTCCGTTAGCATTTTGTCGAAGGAGCCGGAGCTGGCGACGCTGCTCGCCCCGTTGCTGTTGTTGTTGAAGCTGGTGTTGTTGTTGGTTGCGCTGGGGGTGTTGTTGTTGTTTCCTCGACTCGAACCGATGTCGGGCACTTCTTCGTGGGTGCCGCACAAACCGGCCGCCGGCATTTCGCAACCCTGGCAGCTCTTCTTCGACATTTCGTCGTCGAGGAATTTGTCTGATGATAGCTTAGAACTTTTACCGCCGTCACTCGTTACGGAGTCCTTGTCGTCTCCGTCGTCGGCTTGTTTCCCCAACGTTTGCCGCTTGTGTTTCATACGTCGATTTTGAAACCATACCTTCACCTAGAAAACAAAAAAAAATCAGATTTTCATAAATACGATTGTGGTGGCAAAAATTGAACCAAATGAACATGTGAAATGTGCGGGAAATTAAGGAAAGTTGGTAAATATTTTGGAATAAGTTAGGGGGCAAACTGATATTGGAAAATTAGAGTTATATACCTATTCACATAGTCCAGGTAGGAGAAGATTGTGGCATATTTGGAAGAATACATGCTAGATACGACATGGAATCGAACGAATAGGGGGGTTGGGGCGAAACTGCTAATAAAACATTACCGTGTAATGTACGAAAAAGGACAGACGAGCTGGAGAAGTTCGAAAAATTAAGTGTGAAGGTGCAAATGAATGAAATATTGGCATGACAAGATATGGTATAGCCAGACGTGTTCATACAGGAAAATATATTGGAGTAAAGACGAAACCATTACAACCATTAGGTACATGGGTAGTTCAAACGTGTATCATATAATTTATTAGATGTTTGAATTTACGTGGAAATTTATAAATAACTTGTTACAAAATAAGAAATACAAGAAACTCGGAGGAGGGGTATAGGGACTTAGCTTGTAAGATGAAGAACATGGGGACAAGGAAAAAATTATTAAGCAAAAGATCAAGCTGAAAAGCTACTATAAGGGACCGAAGATGGATCAAGAAATTGACGGTGGAAAATCTTAACGCAACAATCAAAGAAGGAAGTATAGAGGGATGGCGGTAATCACAATGAAATGGCAAAGGAAACGAACAGAAATAAAAGAAGAAATGAAAATAGACTCGGAACCTGCAATGCAAGGACTATGTTAGCAGCAGGACTAATGGATGAAATGAAATGGGGAAAGACCAAATTCTAGAAGTAGGAGTCTAACACGGCGGGAAAGATAGGGAAAACTGTATAATAATAGTACAACCACTCGTAGGACCAAAAAAATGGGGATAATAGAGCAGCACTGCAAGAAATGGATCATCTGGTCACTAAATTGGGTGGCTTTAACTCCAAATAGGAAAGTATAACCTTACACACACATGAATCTCAAATTCTACGAAAAATAAAACAAATAACCATTGCCGCTTGAGTACAACAGAGTACTGATGATATTCTTGCTATTGTTAAAATTGGTTAGGAGTCCCGCACTCATTTTATTAAATATATTATCGTGACAAATCTCTAATAACCTATTCATTTAAAGTTCACTGCATTTGCATATTGCATTTTTACGTAATGCATATTTTGAATCAAAATTAGTTTTCAGCTGTCATTAAGAGCTGGAGCATCAAATCCAAATGATAGGACAATTAATGGATATCAATGTTACTTGGAAGCCGGTTTATTCGGATGAAATTGATAATCACCTGCAACGTCTTCTGTGAGCATCGAATTGAGATTATCGTTATTCTGTTGCTTTATTATCGTTATTGACTTTAAATAAGAATTTAGGAATCATCTGCGCAACCCATATATAATATTGTTCAAAGGAAAAGCCATTACAATCGCACATAACAAAATCCTCAATCGGGTACTTTAGTCCATTCAGTATTTCTTCCATACCATCACATATGTTTTGCAATTGAAGAAAATAATAGTCTTCATTTTAACAATATTGCGCCCTATTTGAGCATGAGTTGCTATGAGTAGAAATTGGCGCAGGTGAGTCATTTAAATATTAGAAATCGAGTAGATCTAATGTAGGATTAACTAGTTGAGTCACAATATTTGTAATTGTCAAATCTAATGTTAAAAGCATATGGTTCTTATTACTCGTGTTTAACACTATATTTGTCGGACAGATTATTGTGTGGTATAGAATTTCATATCCACTGTGCTACCACGCCTAGTTTAAAATGACACTATCCCTTTCAGCTACCAACAACGTTGTATATTCGACTCGTCAACATCGACCAGGTCGTCAGAACACAATACATGCTAAGCTTCGAAACGAGCAGTTGGTATTACTTTCGTCACTACCCTCGTCAATATCAGCTACGATTTTATTTGGACAAAATTGAATATTTTGGAAACGTTTTATATTAATTTCTAGCGTTAAAATGTACATCACCGTAAAAATAACTTCAATGTAGTGTTTCGTATGTTATCAAGGCTGCGTACATTTCTTCGCTGCGACCATGTGTTGCTCAAGTTTTTATAAACGAGAGTCCGGATTGGTAACCCAGATGCTCGTTATCTCTCTGTGTGTGTGTGTAATGTTGTATTTGTTTAACGATGACATTATTGTGTTGTTAGGGCCCATTATTATGCAATATTGCGACCATTTAACACCAATGTTTATTTCTTATGTGATATTAAGTTTGGTGTTTAACGATACACTTTTACCATACATAAGTTTTTCAGTATCATTAAATATAAACTTCTAATGTTTCCTAATATTGTTCTCTTAGACCAATTGTTTCAAAGCATTTCGTGTGAAATATTTATTCAGCAAAAAGAATTAGGTTTGTGGCGCCCATTAATATCATTGAAGCGAAGCGAAATTCTTAGTGCAACAGCTTGGTAGGATAATGTCCATTAACAGTGGCGATATTACGTCACCTTTTTTAATTTGAGTTTAATGGACGTCACATCTAATCGCTGAAACCGCAGGACAATTAAAAACTTGAGCACGATGGTGTGAAAATCGGCCCATAATAGTTAAAAACTATAGTTAAAGCAAGTATATTTAAAATTAACCCAATGGAGAAAATGAGCACAACAGGTATTATATTATGGTTACTGATCTATGGCTATGGCTTATAAAGTTGACAATTCATTATTTCTAATTGACCATAAAGAATTACCTTGCACTAGACATTTTAGAAGAAAATCGGCAAAGCTAAGTCTGGTGCATGAAGGTACTTTTAAATGAATACTTTCGACGTATGTGTATGGTCAAAAATAAACAAATGAATCTGAGCTAGTTATCAGACAGAAGGACGATGTGAAGAAATTTATTATATTCTTAGTTGTAATCTTGGATTCAGGTCAAACCTGTGAAGAGAGGAGAAACTTATTATCCCTTGATCACGAATTGTTTTCATGGAAATGTGTCAGTGCTGGAGTTGCATTGCCATTACATTTTTGGTCAACATATTTCCTTGTATAGAATAAATTTGTGCAATTATTATTTTACGCTTGTCCAAATAATCTATCAATGATGCTACGTGGCAACCGAGGCAAAACCTGCAATTTTTTATACACGAAACTTCTTCGTCCTTAGAGAATCCGAAAAGTTTTACTAAATCGGGGCTGAGAAATGTAGTAGTGTGTCATCATTTAAAATAGTACGCCTGAAAAAATCTTCAACACAGAGACATATCAACGTTCAAGCATTTGGGAACCTATTCAACAGATATTTTTGCCATATCCAAATTTGACGTGAATAATTTCATGAACCTGTTCATCTGGAATCTTATGTCAGATATTCGTTTCAGCTTAATTTGACGATCTAATGATATCATAACAACTGCTCCGCCATTGTCGGGAGTACAGGCGTCTGGGATCGACATAACTGGTCTGGTGCGATCTCTTATAATTTTCTTGTTTAGGAGCATACAATAAAATTGCTCATAATCACCAATTTTATTAAAACTAGCTGCTTTAATTTGATTATCTTTTAACCCTTTCAAACTCTTTGAAGTACATGTAAGTAACGATTGCTCAATTGCTCAAATCATTTCTAAAGTTGGGAATTGGCAAATCTTACACTGAACTTAATAGAACATGAAATGGCATCATTTTATGTGTCCTAGTCTTGTCTTGTCTGAATTTCGATCCGCATTTATGAATGAAATTATAGTTAGGAGCTGCAGTAGCTGGGATGGGTTGGGTTGGGTTAGGTTGGGTTATTTTAATGACATGAAAAGTTTCATGAAAATACATAGCATGAAGGACTACATGACATGACAGCAATGTCTTAATGTCTTACATTCCAGATTTGTACAAAACTTTTGATCATTTTGTCTCAGAAAATGCTGTTTAAATGATTTAGAACTGGAAAGTGTCCATGGAAGCATTTAGAATAAAACAAAAGGATTATGAATGATATCGGGGTTGAAAACTAAAATGAGAACAGAAGATACCGATAAAGAGAGCAAAAATTAACCCAAAATATAGACGAAGAATGGAAAAAAACGCAAACGATTATTCTAAGGGTAACCGAAAAAACAACCCCATTTAAGATACATAAGAGGAAAGAAAAGTGCTGGGGCGAAGAATGTCGTAAAGAAACGAAGATAAGAAATAAACGAAGGACGAGAACCATCCAAACACAAAGAGAAGAAGATAAACAAGCATATAAAGAGCAGAGAGGATAAACAGACAGAAAAATAGAGCAAAAAACAAACGGTCAAAGAGGTATAGCACAATTACAAGCAGAAAGAAATAAGGATTTTTTATGGGAAAGTAAAAAGTGAAATCAAAGATTTAGCCAGATCGTATACATCAAATACGATAAAGATAAAGAAGGGTACTTGATCGGTGAAGAGAAGAAAAAATTAGAGAAAGATGAAGAGAATATTTCCACGATATGCTAAATGAAGACATAGAAAAGAACGAAAATGAACAAAATAGTACGTGGGGAGGACAACTACGAAATCGTAGAGCTAACAAAGGAAGAAATAGGTGAAATCATAGGGAAGCTCAAAAACAACAAAAGCAATAAATCCAATCTTAAAAAATGCTGATGAAATACTATGTAATAATTATTACAGAGGGATATCCCTGTTAGAACTTATTTGCAAGACGATAGCGACGTTAGTAAAAATAAAACTAGAAGGAATAGTGGAACATGAGCTAATACCAAGCAGGATTCTCGAAAGGCAGACGCACAACCAATCAATTTTTTATGTTGAAGGAAATGTCAGAGGACTTTTAAATCAGAACCGAACTTAGGCGAGGGGACAGCCTCTCGACATTATTATTTAACATGGTACTAGAAACATTATGAGTCAGTTGAATAGAAAAGACCACATACTGTGCAAATGTAACCGAGTGCTGGCTATGCAGATGACGTGGTCATTTTAAGTAGAAATGAAACGCACACAATTACAAGTGAATACAAAGTTAGACAAAAGGAAATCTGCGGGAGAAAGGGTGATCCATGCGAGGCTACGTAAAATAAACAAATATTCGGGTGCGATGAACTAAGAGCAAAAGCAAAACAGGTGCCACAAAGTACAAAATTAAGAATTTACAAAACAATATTGAGACCGACAGCAACGTATGGATGCCAGAGATGGGTGCTAAACAAGAAAACACAGGAAACAATAAGGAGATGGGAAAGAAAGATAATTATGAGAATATTTCGAGGAAAGGAGATACACGGATATCTAAGAAGGTCAAATGAAGAGATATGTGAGATCCTCAGGAAACCTACGATAGAGGCAGTGATGAAAAAAGAACAATGCAATGGCTAGGTCACTTGGAAAGAATGCCAGATGTAATGACAGTGAAAAATAGCTTGGAGAGTACCAGTGTACAAGACTTAAAGGAGAATCCAAAGCAAGAAATATGAAGGTATGGAAATAAAGTTATGGCGTTAAAGACCTGCTAGAAGGTGTATGTATATAACCTAGATAATTATTAAGCAAACTGTACCAAAAGTTTGAAAACTGTGAACGTTCGACAGTTAGATTTAGAATTCAGATATAGTTTACTTCCTGAGCTGGTACACATAGCCCATTCAATCAGTTATTCATCGGCGTATAGTGCCGATGAATAACCTCAAATTTCAAATAAAAGAATGTCGGTGAATTAACTTTAATTTAAAAATTTCAAAGAGACGTGAGTCGTAAGTAGATGACGCATTAATTAAGTCTACAGTATCGCACGTGTGTTGATTATTAGATTAATACAAATTCGTCAAAAATATCGACCCACCGTTTCAAACAATTTACGGTGTGTTAGTGAACGATTGCGACCGACGTTGCTGCGGTCAGATTTACTGAATCTTTATTTCAGACTTCTGTACTCACAATTATCTCAATTGGTTGCTTAATTTTCTCGATAGTGACGACGATATTAAAATTAAAATTAAAATCAGAATTATACGATAGTTTGATATCAACACGACCTTCAACTTCACACATGCAAACTCCCAGTACAACGAGCGGAACGAAATCAACGACGCTTGGCAATAAAAAAGCAAAATACAAATTAAATTCCTACAGAGTCACAAAAAATGCGCTATGAAACTTTTCAATAATCATTTGAAATTTACGCAAAAATTATTTCTTAGGTATCACGATTATTTTCACTTTCACCGCAAGAACTGTCTGTGCAATGTCGATGCGCAGCTCGGCACAAAGAGGAAGCGCGACGGATATTTTCTCGGAAATTAATTAGAATATCATCAATCTCTGTTTTTGTACGACGTGCATTTCTATGAGCGACGCATACCTGGCGTTCGGTAAGATCTAAAGACGCGGCGATTTCAATTCTTCGCGGCCGACACAGATATTTGTTGAAGTGAAATTCTTTTTCTAGTTCCAGCAGCTGCGTGTTTGTGTACGCCGTTCTTAATCGCCTGGGAAGTCCGTTTTCTAGAAAAGAAAGAAAGGTCTGAATTACTAAATCGATATTAATTGCGTATGAATACAGGACAGCTCTGCGGCCGAGACAAAGTGTGGCCGCGCACGATTCATGGGCTACATATTCATCTAAGTTTTAAACTTAAATTAAAGAAAAAAAGAAATATTATGTAAATGATGCAATTTGCGAATTTAATTAAATTTGATTTTTTACACCAGGGTTCACCAATATTACAATATTTAAACACCATAAGCTAACAAGTAAAATACTGAAAATAATTTAATTATATAATTTATATACTAAAGGAAAAATTCAAAATGTTTACGTACTTTATCGTTTTTGCATAGATTGTGATATGATGTGTTTGCCTGGAAGGTATTGAAATGTTTCAGCTTGTTTAAAATATTTACTGATGTCTAAAAGTTTCTTAATTTTATTAGAAATACATTAACAAGATGCCTCTGGCGTAGAGAAATCACAGAGTCGCATGAATTCGTCTTGGTAATTACCTATAGCATGTTTCAGGTCACCTCAGTTTAAAAAAAATTACAGAGATTGACTTGTTTTTCAACATCGGTTGGTTAAAAAATCATGACTAGGGAAAATTATTAGGTTAAAACTTTAGAATTTCCCACAACTATACAAACACCATATTTAACATTCCGATGTTACAATTATACGAATTTGTTTGCAACTTTACAATTTTAATTAAAAACGGGTCTTGATAATACAAAATAAAATGTCACGAAGTTTATAAAAGGTTGATTTTGCAAACAAGTGTTTCCAAAAACGAGGTTGTAATCTTCGTTTTGACGTTTCTAAATTTGTTAGGTTTTTCTTCGACACTTTACAATAAGAGCCAGCACGGATTGATATATAATAAAGGTTTTCACTAAACGGAACGATGCAGATGCTCTTTTATTAAAAGATGTACAAGCATTGTCCTGGCAATGGCACATTTGATTCCTTGTTCTGTTTACAATCTAAAGATAACATAACAAGCAGTTTTATTTCTCTTTACTATTGTCTAATTCTATTCATTGAAAAATTTATGGTTTAAAACTTTTTAATAAAAATGTGTATATATATATATATATATATATATATTTCGTATTTATAAGTTGCTAAGTTTCAAATCTTCATCAAAACCTATGACGTTCTTTAAAATCTTTATTTCATTATCTCAAATATTTAGTAGTTACTTATGTATCAAGTAAGTAAAGTAATACTTTTTTCACGAGTAAGAAATATGCTTTACTTTTTGTATATCCGTTGCTTTAAATAAATTTCATAAAACGTTTGTTTTCATTTTTACATAAGATAAAGATCGTATGGAGCTTTTAACGAAAAGTTATATATTTCTTCTCTGAAAAATTGAAAAATTGCGTAATTTTTTTAATATGCAATAAGTATTCGGGTAGTTTATTAATGTCTACATCCTTATTTACAACTAGGATAGATTGCAACTTTGAAGTCAACAAAAGGCAGGAGACTTCTTTCGGTAAAGCTGTTGATGCCTTTTTTCTTACGCCACAAAATTCAAAAACTGCTCAAGAATCAGCGTTGACTAAGTTATAGAAATTGTAAAAATATGAACTAATCAAAACAATCAACAAATGTTAAAAATAAAAAGATGCAAAAAAGTTGGAAAAGGTAAAACATAGTTGGTGTTGGTTGGCAGTTGAAGAAATCGAAATGAATAAAATTTGCGAAATGCAAAAATTAGCGAAGATAATTGAAAATTGCTAATGCGCAATAATTTTATAAATTGCAAACAATTATAAAAATGGGAAATTGCTGAGAAAAAATCGAAAATATAAAAATTTCAAAACGAACAAAGCGAAAAATGCAAGAAAGTCACATTGATAGTTTTGTTATTAATGATAATTTTTAAGTGCAAAAAAAATCGTTCCAGTAAAAAGAAAACACAAGATTTATTCACTGCAGATACGAAACGAAGTGTATTAACTTAGCAAGCTAATTTACGACTGCTTCAGTGAGAGTTCAATTTTTACTAAAGCAAGCATTTCATTGCAGGAAATTACTTATAACATTTTTGAACACATCACTTCGTTGATATTCGATTTTAACATAACTCTCGTTTACTTATTTAGTTAGCTAACGCTGAAAATGTGTCGAGAATAACTCACATAACGTACACAATTCAGTCCGGATTATCGTCGATAAGAGTGGCGATATTTAATAAGCCGATTTTATGCAAAGGTGCAATCGAATTAAAATTATTATTATTACTTGCGTTTATGTGTTCAGATGCAAGCAAATGTACTATAACTTTGAACGAAAAGTTTCTATTGTCACAATTGCAGTACTGTATTTGACGTAACACGTCGCTCTCCTGAGTAATTACGAGACAACAAGTGCGTTCTTGACATATGGGCGCAGAAGTACTGTCAACCTGTCAGGGACCTGTCGAGGATCATCGATAACCACGCCTGTTATCAGAGGTACAAGACTATCATGTGTCTTCTTTCATTATCTAAATATATCAAATCCTCTTGATCAGTTGGGTTTTAACCACAATTGATAATTTGGGACCTTATATAGATCTTTATTGCTTCTTTCTCATATACCCCAAGTTTCCCCTCTGAAGTCTTGGTAACTCCTGGTAATCCATGTTTCACAAGCAAACTTTACTCTTGGTCCAATTCGTGATGTAAACATTGATGTAATGATTCTCATAAGATTATCTGCAAATACATTTCTTCTTTGTTTTGTTCATTTTTCTTTATTTGATGATCGCACATTTAAAACTGTTCATTGCCTATTTGAATTGTTGTTAGACCTTCCCTCCTTCCAATACCAGTTGTCTTTGCTCTTTTTTAGCAGTTCTAACTCCACATATTTCATTTAAATTTCCAATTCCACCCTCTTCTAGCATTATCAATTATTTTTAACATGCTTCCTGGTTATTTTTTGTTTTTCCTAATAACTACTCTACTACAGCTATACATTGACGATCACTGGCCCGTTTTGTTCGTACCTTTCCTCAAACTATCAGTGATGCAGCTTTGCGAACAACATATTCGTAAATTGCTCCTCCGAAGTTTAAATCCTGCGATAATGTATTGAAACCAACCCTATATCGCACCCCCTTTGCGATCAGTGGAAAGATGTCTGCTGTTGTTATGACATATCCCAAATACCCCAAATTTACCTTACTTCAAAGGCAACAAAAACATGGTTTTCCGAATGAATGGTTAAAAATTCTTTACTTCAATTGGTGAAACCGTGGGTTCATTTCTATCTAAATGCAATCCACAAAGATTCTAAACATGGCGATTAATTGGATTATTATGAAAATTTAATCCTATTTGTGACGTTCATAATTAAATACAAATGATCTCGTTTATCATAAATACTGAAACTAAATACATATTGAGGTTTTGTTGTTGTGAATTGTCAAATAGGGACCAATACGTCGTAAAAACATCGTTGAAAATTTTGAAAATATGTATTTCAACTCGTATTTAAAGCAAGGATACAAACAATTCATCTTAAGAATATTTACCAATTATTGGTCTCTAAAGTTCGTCCAAGAACACTATTTACAATAATTAGGCCAAATTTGGACTATTATTTAATTACAATAACTTTTAGAGACCCAATTCAGAATATTATTTAACTACAAATATATTTGTTACAAGGTTGAATACTTAAGAAAACTCAAAAATCACATACATAAATTTAAACGAATCCAGGGTTAAGAATTCAGGAATTTAAGGACAGTGGGACGACGTATGAAAGCGTATACAAGCATCGGCCATGTTGCAGGTTAGTTTTCTACAGAGGAAACTAATAAAAAACGAATATTTTCAAGTATACATTTTTAGATAACTTGTTGAGAACGATTATTGAAAGTGGTTCTCTTTCTGTTAAAAAAATATAAATTCTTGTACATAGGTAGTTATTCCTTATGACGATTTTAAAATTTTTAATTTTGTCGAAATAATTGCCTCCATTTCCTCCCCCCTGTATCCGTGCCTGTCTCTAGAGACAGAGCAATGTGCAATATGTCTTTATGGAAAAATTATAAAAATCGTTTAATTTACGGACGGAAAAGACAGTAAGAAGGCAAAGGAAATGTAATTTAATGAAATACATACACTGCTCAACGGTTGAACTGGTACACTTACAAGAACATATAAATCCTCCTTTATTTAAAGAGAATGGGAATGGAGGGTGAACTATAAATAGTTGTGAGCCACAATAGATCCTTGCGGTCGCAGTGGAGGGGCGATAAACGCCCCACTCACTATAACTAACTAACTAACTAACTAACTACAAGAACATATATAAATAACAATTTACTACTTTTTGAGCAACACCTTCTTGCTTAATTGATAGTATATAGTTCTGGGAAACACTTTTAGGGTGACGAATTAAAAGAATACAAGTTAAATAACGAATTTCAAATGTTTTAATAAAAAAAACAAACTCTTCACTTTTGTAATACAGAAAAGTTTGATAAAAGAAATGATAACACTTAAAGATTAATAATGCGTGGGACCTCCGCTAGCTCTTATGACCTATTGGCAACGTCTTGGCATGCTGGAAATCAAATCCCGACTGTAATGCTGAGGAATATTTGGCCATTCTTCCAAAACGGCTGTTCGAAGCTGATGATTATTTGGATCCACTCCTCTTGACCTTATCAATCTTATGGGATTAAGATCTGGAGAGTTCGCTAGCCAATTCATTTGCGTAATATTGTTCTCTTCAAAAAATGCATTGATTTACCATGTTCTATGAGGACGCGTGTTATAATCAACAAACACGAAACCATCGCATATTTCATTGGCAAATGGCAACACTACTGGTTGTAATACCTCATTAAGCTACCTTTTGATTGTAGCATTTCTAAGCATAACCAATTTAGTACGACGAGGCTGAGAAATACCTCCCCAAACGGTAATTGAGCCGCCTCCATAAGTTTGATGATAACTCACGTGGTTCTCAATATAGCGTTCTCCTCTGTTTCTCCAAACTTTCACTCTTCCATCTGGAGACGCAATATGGTCTCGTCATAGAACAAACGACGACCCCAATCTTCAACATTCCAATTTTGATGTTGGTGCGCCCATTCTAGCCTGCTTCTTTTGTGGGCTCTGGTCAACAATAGACATTTTTTAGAAGATCTGGACCTTAAATTTTCCTTAAATTTCTTCTTACCGTTTGAGTGGATACTTGAGTACCTGTTGCATTCAATAACTGAATTTGAAGTGTTCTTGCGGTAGAAAATCTATTCCCTCGACACTGAACCGTAATAAAACGGCGCTCCCTGACTGTTGTATTGCGATTTCGCACTCCGCCGTGCCTATGTCGGACTGATCCAGTGTCATTAAAAGGCATTCGAACCCTTTTGATCACATTGTGGCTCACATTGAAATGGACAGCTATAGTTCGTAGCGATTCACCAGTCATAAGCATTCCCATAGCTTGGCTCCATCTCTTCAATAATTAAACGCCTTCGCCATCTCTAAAATGCATCTACGCTGAAATAAAACTTACTTGAGATAATCGCAAAACTTCTCTAAAAAACTTGATAAAAGTATAAGCGTCCGCGAGCTCAATAACTGAACTTATGACAGATAATGACAACAAACAACAATTGAATCACAAATGGCATTCGATAGGCATTTGTTGGCATTCCTGATCATGTAGGAAGTCTTGCAGAACGCCTAAGAGCTTTCACTGCATGTTACATAAGTGTACCAGTTCAAATGTTGAGCAGTGTATGTTTGGAGCATCATATGTCCCTTATAAAGTTTTACTGCCGTTGAGATTTCCACGTCAAATTATCTCAGCTTTCTATTTTTGAATTTTAAATCAAAATGCTTGCAAATAAATAAAGGCTGGGAAAGCTAATGTTTGAAAAGAAGTTAAAATGCTTTGAAGTGATAAATCGGACAGCACTTTGGGTTCGTTTCGTTCTTTTTTTAAAGCATGAAGGGTTTATGCTATCAACATGTCCGTATATTGTGAAGTATTGTTTTTTCAAATTTTTCTATTATATCTCTTTATTTTATTTTCTTATTATAACAATTAATATCCAACATTTGGGGCTGGGAATTATGAATATCCCCTGAAATTACCATCTCGATTGACACATGAGTTGGGCCCCGTTTGATATTGTAATGTAATATTTTGTTATGGCAAGAGCCCAGGCGCCAAATATTATAATACGATACGTCAAAATCATTATGCGACAATTTGTATATCAGCTATACAACACACGTGTGCTTTTTTTACTAAACATGGTTTTCACATAAAAACTATAAATAATGTATAGTTAGGTTGAGAAGGTTCTCCTATTTTTTTATATGTAAAACTTGAAACCAACCTGAATTATTTATAGATTCAGATGTGAAGTGATCTTTTAGGTCAACTGAGATTACAAACATCGCTCAAATTTTACAACTAAATAAACCATAAATACTCAACTCCAACAACAAAAATAAAAAATGTTTGTACAGTTATAATATAATATAATTGGAGCGTCAAGCAGTGATCAATAAATCAAATAAGTAAAAAATCAGGCACCATGCAATTACCGTCGCACACAATCGAATAATTAGGAAATAGTAATACAATATACGCGCCAAGGCCACAAAAAAAAAACAAAATTTCACTCAACTATACAACTGCTATTATTATTGTGTTATCGACGTTATAAATTCATGCACACGCGATTTCATACTAGTTCGGAGCGTTTTAGAACTCCTGTCATGTTTCATCGTTTCCAAGGTGATAAAGTACGTCAACATATGTCACCAGGTGAAATTTAATATCACCCTACTGTCTCTCAACGTTGCACAAACTTCGAGTTTCCGAGTTCCATCCCTCCATCAGTTCTGATGGATACCGTCGCGTCAGTTGCCTACCGTTCCACCTAGCAATTTCCTCGTCCGATCCGATCGACGTAATTATGCGAATTCGCCCGCGAGAATACCAAAAACAATTTCGTTTTGTCCGCAATGAAATACTACGCCACAAACAAAACAAAAATGAGCCGATATTGTATGTAAAACATCCGAAACGCCTATAACAAGTGGCCAATAAATCCTGGCGTATTTCGGAGTAATATCGTTCATTCACTTACGCACACATATGTGTGCCGGGCGAAACGCGTCGCGTTTCATTTCGACCCGCAGCGCGACAGACAAAGAAAATCGCGCCGGCGTGTCGCAAAAAACGCGAAATCCGTCTAAATCGCGTTATATTTCTTTTGACAAATGGAGCTGTGGACTTTCTCATATCTGAGCAGTCACCCAGCTTGCAATGATTTTGATATGAAAGCTAAGGAGGGTAAGTTTATACAGAAAGAATGATGTATTGTTGAAAGGATATTTGAATGTTGGATATTATGAAATGTTTTCATACAAATGTTTCATATAAAATAACGTATACTTTACGTTTGTATATGAAATGTCGGTAAATTCCGGCATCGGGAGCGCGCCAAATAAAGAAAATGTAAAACGCGCGTTTCGGTGTCGTATATTTATCATAAATTTTGTGGAAAACGTTGCAGGGTTTTCGAGCTAAATATTAAACGATGGGAATCATTATAATAACTGATCAAACGCGTGGCAAAAAATAGGCGAACAAATTAACACAAACATAAGACATATCGGTACTCGTTTTTCTGACATATAAACAATTTTAGTATTTTATCAAAATCGTTATAGTATTGTAAATTTTATGTAAAATGCCAGTTTGACAGTTGGAGACGGGTGTGGATCTTTAGATTTCTGGTATAGGTATAACTAATGAAAATAATGAATGCACACTATTACAATAGGATTCTTAATCCGTACAGTACAAATGTATATTTGGACGTGTAATTTAAATAATCTGACATCGTTTTCAATTAAATGAGAACCTCCATTTTCACCGTGGCTCAACCGTTTGCTATAATCGACCTCGGCTAATTTTCGTTGAGGTTATTTTCGCACTCTATGTTATTTTCTACTGAATTTCACCTGATTTGTATGCTTTCAACACACGAGAAGCATTCGTAATTTGGATTAATTGACAGATTTTTTGACTATTTTTTTGGAAAAATGATGACAAGCAACGGCGTTTAAACGTCAAAACGATGATGTATCATTGAAATAAATGCATAAAAATTTTAGCAAGAGAAAAGAAAATAGTGCAGCGTCATTCGAAATCAACTCCAGGTTTATAAATAAAATCGATGCCCATTTCAGCTGGACATACCGTGCATCTCCTTCGTTAGTAGTTGCAATCCAGGACGGCACTTGAAGATCGCTAATAATTATGCGATTTTCTATTACTTCCTTTAATTTTACTTTCTTTAGGAGCAACGTTTACACCGTTCGAGGTCTGACGAAATACATGTTTATAATATCTGTGTCATTAGTTACCAACTGGTATACTTAAAATAATTGGTTTGATTATTGCAACTAACCTATACTAATAAATGTTTATGTATAATTTATCAAAAATGGGTCAAATTATTAAGTTTTATCCTAACATATACATACTCCACATTTCGAATTACATTATTTACACATTTATCGCCACACACGGCATGCTGGGATTCAATATAAAATATACGTGTCGGCTATTTTTTATTAAATTGTTATTATGAATGTGTTAACACTATAAGGTTTATTTATCGCAATTATCGAATAGTTTTCAGTTATTACAATTTGAAGAGTTATAAATAAATAGTAAATATTTTTCCCTACATGGTAAAAACTATTTAATAATAGTGGTTGCCCATTCATCTTTTCTGTGATTCGCATAAGTTTTCATTTTTAACGATATTCAAGTTTTATTCGGTGAATTGTTTGTTACTTCAATTTGGACAAATAAATAATTATTGTATTTGTTTTGTATTTCCTTATTAATTGAAATGAAAATTGTAGTGCAACTGTTTTACGAAAAATATATTCTTAAGAAAATTGAAAGTTGTGGACAAAAGTCATAGGTATTTTCAAAGAGGCAACCTACAGTAACTTATCAAGGAGCAACAGATATAAGACGAAATATTGGATCGATGATGAATGTAACGCCGAATTTTATAAGAAAACAATACTAAGACAGAAAATGATGCAAAGGAAAAGGAAGACGATGAAGACAAATAGTGTGAATGAAAAAAATAGCAAAATTCAGATGTGCAGAACTCAGAAAATGAAAGCTATGGAACAAGAAATTATAGTAGTCGAAGAAAAATACATAAGTAATAAAACAATTGAAGGATGCAATATGGATTGGAAATGGAAGTGAGGGGGAGAAATATATGAAATGTGACAATATTTTGAGGATTTTTTAACACAGATTTCGAAGAAGATACAATCAACGGTAGAAGAAATAGAACTCATTTTAAATACAATGAGAAATAATAAGCCCGTGATTAAAAACTTAAAAGATGGCGAACGAAAAATTCTTAAGTGACAAAGTATACAATCTACTGAGAGAAATATAAGAATTGGAAATTATGCTCCTCACTAAATAAGGAGTACAGGAAGCATTATTTGGAAAAAGTTGTTTTTGTTCACCAAATATTTGTCGTAAAACTAATCATACAGATCCAATGGTTAAAATTGTTCACAATAATTGTTAAAAAAAGCATTCGTTTTGTATGTAAGTTTTATATGTTTAACTAAAAATTGTAAAGAAAAGTTACATATTATGTGCCAAACGGCACCACGTGGTGATCTGACTTATTTTTATTTGCAAGGTTTGAGGTTTGTTATTCAAACTTTATTTTATTTATACATATTTGTTCGTTCGTTTGTGGGCTCTGCATGGCAAAATATCCGAAATATCCCAGTCCAAAAAATATCTTTATTGATTAAATACATTGATTGTTGTTTGATTTTATATTATTTCTTTTTACGAAAGAACTTTCAGTAAACGAAAGATATATTGTTATTAATTGTGAGCGATAGAGTTATCCAAAATAAACTATCGTGTGCTACACAAATCTTAACTTCTTTTCTGTTCCATTTCAAAAATATTATAAGCATGTTGGTCAGTCCAGCAATCGTTGGCGTTTGTGTAACTCGCAATTTTGTGAAGCTTTTATGAAAGATATATTTCTGAAAATCAGGAAGGCTAAAGATACAGTAATAAACACATCAACTGATGAACGTTGAGGATAATCAATACGTTAAATATTTGCAAAAAGCGTTCGAATTATAATCGGATAGCTGCGGACAAGTAAAAGAAAATTACATTTAAAATCAAGATGTTATTAAGAAGGCCAAATGAGTGATATGGACGCCACCATTCTAAAATAAATCATGATCTGTCTTTGACTTATTTGGATGATACCAGAGCTCTTTATGAAATCTCGATTCCTTTATCCTAATTTCTAGATCTATGAGCTTACTGCATATACTGCTACTATATAAAGCACCTGGGCACCTCATACACATTTAATTTGCCTATAATATTTACAATGACTACCAGGTATTTTCTATTATAACTTCATGGCCAAATCAATATTTTAAAGGTTTTTCAATTTCCATTAAATCTAAACCAATTGAAGTGTTGAACATGGACATATTTTCCAATGGACAGATTAATACTTCAAAGTTGTTTAAAGTTCCCCTTAACGTAAATCAATTAATGGTCTCTCCATTGACATTTTTACATTGTGTCCAAATGTTTTAAGCTCACATGCATTCAATTCAGGTATAAAATTTACCTTCTTCATATTTTCCAAGCAATAATTTAAATTACTTGAATTCCTTTATTTATTTCAATACAATTTCTTTTAGCATTGTGCTCATTGTTTATGGATTTATTGAAATCACCAGTACTCGCACAATTATTTTTTTAATTTACATTACTTGCTTTTTCAACATCCATTCTGAATTGTCTAGAAGAGTAAATTGAGCATCAGTATCTATCTTGTTGTTCATTGTGAGTCTAGTTGATTTTAGATTCACCATCCCTATAAGACTATAATTCATATAAAGTGATTTTATGCCATTCAAATCTCCAACAATCCTCAGGGTTTTCATTGGAATCTGGCTCTCGAAGTATCCTGTTAAAAGCCCTATCCAGGTGAATATATATATTCTGATACTTTTGATTCTGTTGTCGTTATCTCTAACCTTTTTGAAGTACAATACAATCAATTTCTTCTGTAGAAATGCATTGTATTAAGTTTTTCAGCTTTTCCCTTAATTAGTTTTGATTACGTCCCACATCTCATTAGTTTGTATGTCTCGTGATTCTCCAACTCAATATCTCCGTAATAATGTTTTCTAATTTTTTCTAGCTTTTGGCCAATAATCTATGTATTAATTTCTTTTTTATAGTCTTCTGGGAATAATTGTCGAGTGATGATTATGATTTCATCAACTATTCGAACAATATCGTCATATTATTGTGCTTTTTCTCCTGTTGCTCCTTTTCCCATTGTTCCTCATTTCTTGTATTCTTAATAATTCCGCCGTAACTGTCTTCTGCAGTCTCCATACTTTCTCCTCAACTTCTCTTCTTAAATCAATATTTCACCCTCACCGCTGGATTCTTAGTTGCTGTCTTAAACTCTCACCTTTGTTATATGAGCTGTATTTTACTTTGCCAATACTTACATTTTGGGATCCACTTAGTACAGTTCGTTTATTTCGTTCTGCATTTTGTTTGTTTCGCCACAGACTAATGTCCAGTTCAGCATGGCCACAACTTTATGTTTCCTTCCTCTTTAGTAATTTTATTCACCACGTTATTCTGTTGGAAAGATTTAACAAAGCAAGAGCAAATAGTTTTCTATTCATCACTTTCTTAATTCTATAATACATTTTGTCTATGCTATTCATCTCAGCGAGAGATAGTTTTAAATTAATTAGTGCCAAGTTGGATGTGGTCTTGTAGTAATTAAAAGAAGTAATCTATTGATGGCTGATTCATCAAAATGGCTGATTCATCAAAAGTGTCGATAAAAGGAATCGCAAAAATCTTAGTAGTACTCAAACCAATCCCATCAGTATTTCGATCACAGTGTTTAAAAATCAACAATAACACAGATTTAACTTAATCATATCCATTATCGCCATTATCAACATTCCTATTAATTACCCACAAAAAATACAATAAACTTGAAATTAAATTTAGAGTCCGTGAAAACGTCACACAGAACTATATAAAACAGCACAGACGCGCATTTCGAAACCGACTTCCTCGTCACTCAACGACGACAACCTTTTGTTTCGTTGGGCTCCGTTTTACAGACACGCTTGAAAGACGCGCAAGTATTTATTTTAGAATCTTTGACATTTGATTTTTTATATTCTAAAATAACACCACATGCCGAACGTTATTTACATCACCCATTCTCTGGCTGTGGAAATGGGCCAAGCGATTCGATAAAGTTGCGTCTGTTTCACGAAGAGGTCAACGAGTTTCGGCGGTAACTGGGTGTCGTGTTTCGGGGTGGGCAATAACCCTAATCGTTGAATTTGATATTCGTCAATATTTAGTTTGGTGATGGATTATTTTAGGAATCGTCGAAAATGTGACCGATTGAATAATAAAGTTTTAAGTGTCCATAAAAGCTGCGTGAAGAAGCAAAGAAAAGAATAAATTTTGATCGATTCACGAAACAGATTAGATTTTTTTTTAAATCAAAGGGTTTCATTTATTAGTTATTTGTGGAGAATTGACGTAGTCGTATAATAAGCCAATCATGAGTTGCTACATTTGGAAATCAATTAAAAATTCTTTTATAGGGAACTGGATTTTTCGCATTGGTACAACTTATATGCATAATATAGTAGATAACCAGATTCTATTACATAACGTAACAAGTTATTGTTTTATTTGCCTTTAATATTTGCTTACAATTTTGTTTGAAATATTTTAGCTTCTATGATTTTCTTTTCGTTTCAATAAAAGTTTTTGTAGATTGTATGGGAATGAAATAATAATTAAGAAATGTATTCAATGAAACGAAGAGTAAATAGATTTTTTTCTACTTGAAACAAATCGACAATTTATATTTTGCAAAATTTTGTATTGCTTCAATAATTTTTTTCATTTAGATGTAAACATATTTTACATATTTTTAATCATATTTTGGATATGTTCGTCGACTAAATTTATTGTTCATGTGTAAATAAATTGTAACAAACATTCTAAAAGAACCTAATGAACCAATCCAATAATCGTGTAAACTCTACATACGTACACATTGCTTGACTATGGAAATGAGCAATGGTCACACTTAACCACAAATCTTTGTGGCTCCCACCACAGTTCATGAACTGCTCTAATATCACTCTCTGCCTACTACCTCACCCATTCTTGTAGTATAGACCTCCCTTCTTCCTTCCCTTTTTATTCTTCTTTCTGAGAAACTGCCAGATCCCCTTCTTCTCACTTAGTCCCTGCACTTCCTCTAGGTCTTTTTGTTTCTGTTCGTTCTCCTTTCTCCTTCATACCTCTTTCTATTTTATCCTTCTTCTTCTGCACAGTCGTCCCATGTTCTCTCTGTTTATCTTGCCTCCTTCATTATTTTCGTGAGCATTTTTCGCCTCTTCTACATTCTTCGTCTAACAACTATGCGCCCCCTTCTCCCACCATCTTATTCTTCTTTGTTATAGCCTTTTCCATCTCCTCCGCTACTTCCTCTACGTTATTTACCTCCTCCCGCTCCACCTTCCTTAATGGCTGTTGATATTCTATTCTCTATCTTCATTCCACAAAGTGATTTGTTGATATTAAAGTTTTAGGAAAATAAATGTTAGCTATATATTTCATTATCGGTTGCATTTGGTCCATATTATTTGCAATTTCTTACAATATGATTTGAAAATTTTTTTGATGATTTTTTTGTGGAGGTTTACTTGGATTTGCGCTGTTGTAAACTTTTTATATTTTTTATTTGTTCTAAGGAAGTTTTTACTACTTCTTGGATTTGTAAGAATTGTAATCTATGCGAAAAAAATATTAATGAGTATTTTTTTCCAGCGAAATGAATTTTTTATTTCTTTGAATATGAATAAGTTTCTATTTATTTTCTCATTGTTGTTGTGTTATTTTTATTAGTTTGTAGGTAACTTATTAACTAGTTTAATGTAGATTTATTTTCATTTGCTCGATTTTCTATTCCTATCGCGATTGTCAGTTTTGTATTTCTTAAACGTCAGCTTACTTTCATTAAGACAGTTTTTTAAACAAAAATTATTTCTGCTGTGCTTCATTTACGTTTCTCATTCATTCGTTCTTTTTGTTACAGGTACGTTTTCAGTGGAATTGGAAGTGTCGAAGGCAAGTACCAATAAAATTGTAAATTTTCTGTAATTTAAATTGTTTTTGATAATGTCTATTTTGATCAATTTCATGAATTTTTTTTAATTTATTACCATTTAAAGTTTTGCCAGAACTTTTTGAAATTTTGTCAAATTTTCTTTTGCGACAATATTGAAACTCGTCAGTTTTGCTAATGCTTCTGACTTTTTGTTTCTGAATTTTAGACAATTTAACATTTTAGACAATATTAGAAGTTTTTGCACCGGGGATAATTTTGAAATGTTTTCCATTAGTCCATTTTGACATCTGACATTTCACGAATTTATTCTAATTTGTTTAATTTTTTAATGGAATTTTGTTACAATTTCAACAATTTCAGTCTGATTATTTTTTTATTGCCTTTATTTTCGTTTCACTTCATTTTTCAATTTATATCTTTTATTTAACATAAATGTATTTTAAGAAAATAATAATGAAATCTATCTTAATCTATCTTAAACAATTTGATATATCGTCTAATTTATTGAATATGTAATTTGTAATAAAAATATTCTCAATCTTTTGTCTGAATTGAATCCCTTATTAATAAATAAAACGATGATTCATCATTTATGCCAACCCAACCCAGCCCAGCCAAACCCAATCCAATACTGAAAATAGTAGCGTAGTGTATTTATAATAATTTACGATTTATTATTTATAATAATCTGTTGCTTGCCCCTCTCTTCCTAAGTCTGGAATTACCAATGGAATTAAAGGATGGCGTAGGTAGCTTCTTCAGTTTCAGTTTTAAAATTTATAATTTTCGGTTCCGACAAAATATGTAGAAATTGTCCAACTCATGTTGAGATTTTTAGTGATTTAATTGTAAGAAATATGAAAATTTTGGAAAACAATATCGACTTTTGTCAGGCATGTCCTTGAAGTAAATGTTGTTTGAGCTTCTTTTCGCCTATGTATTAAAAAAACAAAAAAAAACTACAATTTATTATAATTGCAATAAAGTAAATAAATGAAATAACAAAGATTTCAGCATTTCGGTAACTTATTGTAATTATATTTTGTAAATATTTTTTCAGCTTCTTTAAATACGATGACGATGGGTCCAATCGTCTACAAATTTCAAAGAATAAATAGAACTCGTATCTCTAATAGTTACGACTTATGTAAATTATAATTCAAGTTAAGGATGTTATATAGTGCCA
Organism: Geotrupes spiniger; assembly: GCA_959613385.1. Taxonomy (NCBI): domain Eukaryota; kingdom Metazoa; phylum Arthropoda; class Insecta; order Coleoptera; family Geotrupidae; genus Geotrupes; species Geotrupes spiniger. The sequence continues at coordinate 15,921,376 of OY390737.1, forward strand.
ATGTATTTATTGTTAAGAGTGCTTTGAGCTATGATTTATGAGATAACGTTCGTTTGATGGTACAAATACAAACAAATTAATTTTAATTTTAACTTTGATTTTCAATTCTTTTATATTAGAACACTTTACAAATTTACTCCACACAAATTTATGTGAGTTTTCCATGATTTTGCTAACAAACGTGTTGATAAGAAGCATTCCTGCAATTTTCTCATCCGTAACATACAAACTAAATCTATTTCTTTTAAAATTTGATATCATTGTATTTGGTTACAGTTAACTCTTATCATAATAACTACGAATAAATATAATAAATAATTTTATTTTAGTGATCAAATAATCAGATGAAGCTAAATTTACAGTCGCGTGTTTTTTTACACATTTACACATTTCTCAGTGTTATATATTTGTATTACTTCGTAGTTGACATGAAAGTTAAACCAAATGTGAGCGTAAGAAACTCTTGTGGTGCTTAATTTTGTTTTAATGTTTACGTATTTCTCAATTGACATTTTCACAAAATATTGAAATTCTTCGCAGTTTTGACAAATCCTTTAACAATTCTATTTTTCAGAGTTCAAAAAGTCAAATAAACAACAAAAATGAACGCTAATAAAACCTAAATATACTTAAGAAGTAAAAAGGACAAACTTGAAGCAGGTATTAAAACGAAATGAAAATTATTAAGTAAAGAACAAACCCATAAATTTTAGCCCACTTGTCAGTTTTTATAACACATTTTTTTGGAATCACTATGTTCATATTTTCAAAATCTCGTTCTTCACTCATCCACGTTGACATTCAGCAACCCATCACCTAGCATGCGTTAAAGAGATTTAGATCGGAGGTTGGGTTTCCGACATCTACCCTTTAGGGTAGACTGAATGACCAGTGCTGTGGGAGTGATGCAAATTAGGGGGTTTGCTTGAGGCCTGATGGAGTAAACAGGTACTATCCACTAGTCCATACCATACCATTCTTAAGATGTCGTTATGGGCGACATTTCCCGTGAAAGAACGAAACCGTTTCTATGATTTGCACGAAATAGCACAGGTTGGGTTGGATACTCATTGTTACCTTGGATTGTATCGAAATTGTTAGAAAAAGGCTGCAACGAGTAGGCGTTCTATTTGGATTCAGTTTGAAAATACACTCCAACCGAATTCCTCAGTTGAACATCAAATTTACTGCTTGGATGGGTTTGAAGGACATAATCAAGAAAAGTCACAGCAAATGGGGTTTCTTAGATTATTTAGCTCTGCAAATTTCACGACAAATACTTGCCCATAAAATTTATCGTCGTCTTGAGTTGGGGTATATTATTGGAAATGTCATTCAATTTCAAGTTGGCCAGAAAGGGTATCGTTGCGCTGGGTTGATAGGAAGAAGAAAACCCATGATCATGGTATTCAATGGGCGGATGATTTAAATAATACAACGAACCATGAACCTAGATTTAAAATTATTAACGTGACAAGGTGGGGTAATATTGCACATATGGGAGTCGTTTTGTCAGCAGCAGATAGTAAAAGCAAATGTGCCCAATGAAATATTTAGGGGTCAAAGGCGGGGGGTCTAATGGCGATAAAGGCAAGAGAGACATCTCAGCTCGAGCTAGAAGTGATTGCAGTGAGATATTTATTACTTGCAGTATATTGAAATTAGACAAATTACATTTGCCGACAAAGAATTCTTCAAAGTCGCATTTATCAATTCAGAATCCTTCAAAGTTCGAGGATTCACTGCACGAGATGTCCACCGTACAAATAAAAGAACAACTTTATTACAAGGATTAAAAAATATTCAAACTACTTTTGTCGACCAACGTCCAAGTAAGAAAATCGATCCAACGGAAACGAAATGACATTCCCACTATAGTATAACTATAGCGAAACGTATAGGTTCGCGGCGTATATTAAGCATTGTGTTTTATGCGTGAAGCCGGATTGACTATTGACATTTGACTCCATTGGATTTTATACTAAATTAAGTTGTTGGAAAAATTTACGAATATGTTTGGTTTACTTGGTTTAATTAATTAATTATATTTTGAGGTACCTGTTTTAATTTCTATGTGAGACGAATGTTTACCATAAGGCGTCATTTAAATTTTCATTTAAATAAAAATATTATTTCAAATAAACAAATTTTACACTTCCATCAACAACAACAAATACAACTGTGACAAACATTTTAACTTTCTACAGTTATTTTTACAACTTTATGAGCGATGAATTTCAACATCGTAACAAAACTTTTTGGAAACTCTTGCTGATACGTAATTCGTTACTGTTCAGTCTTGCAACAACTTTGCAGCCGTTAGACCGTTTTGTACAAAATAAATTTTAGTGAAAATATGAAGGTGATGACAACTGTTTCGCTTATTGTGAGCTCATCAGACCACCATACAGACATACATTCGCTGTCATGCGAGCATGAGTGACAAGGAGTATTAATGCCGTCTAGACTTTAAAACCCTCACACAGTTGCAGCTACGTACTTGAGATCTTATCGGCCAATTAAGTGTGGTGGCCTGACGAGCTAGAGGGAGTGAAACAGCTGTCATGTCTCAATATATTCGTTGAAATTTAGTTTTATCTTTCGTGGTACGTTGGTAGTGAAACGTCAGTGACAAAATCAAAGTAAATAGTATAAAGAATGTAATAAAAATGTTGCCTATCGATAAACGACATATCTGTTCCTATTTACCCACTTTCCATGTTAATGTTAGCTGAGAATATAGTCATCTTGTACATGATATATAAAATGTAACATAGAGGAAGTGTGGTAATAACACATGGGTGCTGTAAATTACATTTCGTTAAAGTTCAAATTTTCGATTTTCTTTAAGTATGGACGACGCTTATTATGCTTAATGCACAGCGACTTGACACAGCATAGCTGTGGAGATATTTTGTAATATTTTTGAGGATCCTGGTTGATGTGCGTGTGTGTATTATATTCCGAATTTGTAGCCAGTAATCAAATTTCAATTAATAATGCAAACGACGTTCGAAAAAATTGCGTTCGCGCAAAGGGAACTCTTTCCATCTCAATTTCGGATGATTGTGTTTTTTCGATATTTCATCGCCGCGCGGCCGAAGTATCAGTTACTTAGACCGGTTTTAAAAATCGTTTAAAATGTGAATTGAATTTCACCCTCGTTCGAAAGCGCGCATTTCCATTTAATTTTTATGCCGAGCATTAGAACCGTAAACGGGGAATAAAAATATTCCAATACATAGACGGGGCTGCGGGCTCCCGACGTGTTATACCGAGGGAGGCGCGTACAAAACTTTTTGATTGACAGCTCCGTCTGTCCAATCACGAGCCCGGAATACTGATGAGAAATACGTCAATCACGCAACTACCCTGTCGTGCAGGGAACCGAACTGTGTACCCTCTGTTTGGCGTTTCCATCGATGCGCCGCGCTGGCCCAAATCCGGCGGAATTCGCTTCCGGTGATAACTTTTCTTGGACATCGACGAATCGTCTAAAACGACGGTGTATTCATCCTTGAATTTTTATCCTGATTTTGTTGCATCGAATTGCAAGGAAAATCCTAATCACATTTTCTGCTAATACTGGATTATATATTTTAATCAATTAATTAATTTGATACAAAATTAGTTAATTTAAATATTATAAATTTATTTGAATGTAAACGTTGATAATGAAATTGCTATGTAAATTAGTGCGTTAGCAATAAGGTACGTGTAAAATACGATTTTTGTGCTTTATAGCCACTTATATAAAGATCCAGGTTGGCAAGTTATATGGAGCAAGAATTTAGTTAAATATTATCGCGGTTGGAGTGGGACCTGGCTGAGATTTATAAGTGGGTGGGGGAACTGCAGCGATATTTAACTTGGTGGTTCGTTGCGGCGGATTTTAATCTACATGCACAGGGTTTTTACCCTCCGTTCTCCCTCGCAAACTCGGGCAGAGACTCCACGATAAAAACATCTTGTAGCGAAAGATTTACTTCTTCAACCACATATTCAAATTATCAAGAAATTTGTTTTTCTTATTTTGAATCTCTAATGTTTTAAAAGTTTTACGGTTTCTTCTGGTCCCGAAATAAATGAGCTTCGAGATAATTCCCGGAGTGGGTTTAAGGTTTTCGTTATTCGCTCGCTGTACACCGTTACCGCTAAGTTACATTTAACAACCGGTTACTCTTCTATATCGTGTGTGACTGTGATTTTGAACTGAATAGACATTCCGGCGGGGCAATTTATCTTTGCGTTGGAATGGAGTAATTCTCGAATATTTGTCACTGTCAATGTTTCGTTCGCATATTGACCATACGCTGTTGCAGTGCATAACACATATTCATAATTATTAAATAATTACGACACCTAACGTTGAGCAACCATCAATCTAATTCCAAAACACACTTGAAAATAATAGCATAGTACCGCTGCGCGACGTCTAGAAAATATTGAGTTTATTCAGCAGTGAAATAGTGCAGTAGTTGTATAGGAACAATTGAGATTAAAAACTAAAATCAATAATTATATTTCCCTTTGATTAATTTTAGTTCCGGTTGATTTTCTTAAATTTTTCTTGTTTACAAGTTATTTTCAATTATATTTTTACTTGCTATGTTGATTAGCGGGTAAAATTTGCAAAATTGCATCTCCACGTGTCAGAGGTAGCGAGACATTCTGTTAATTCAAAGTAATAAATTTAATTTATTAATATAGTTACTATGTCTCTTCCAGTTAGTTGCTACATACCAGACGAATGTTTGTTCAGCTGCATAATATGCGCTTATTATTATTCTTAGTAGAATAGATCAGTCACAAATGATTGATGATGTGCCCACTTTTTCGTTACTTTTTATGACTTAATTGTTTGTCAAATAGAAATAATTTTATTTATCATTCTGTGTGACACAAGTTCAATTTTTTATTTATTTATGTCGCTGTATAACCTTGAATTAAAATTTATTAACCTGACGCGCATTTATATAATAAGTCAAATATTTGTCAATATTTATTTAGGTTTATTAAATAGACAATGTAATCGTTGTAAATAGTATTCGTAAGTAGTGGAATTAAGGACATTTTTTTATAAGTGTTGACAAACAACTTTAAGGTAATTAAAAAAGATGATGAATTACATTACAGTTTAGTAGAGCAGCTAAATTTATTTTAATTAATATTCGTGGTTTCAGATGTAAATGGATGTTCATCACATTTAGCTATTTTATCGAAATTTTGAATTTTCTCCATTATTTCAGTCTAGCGGAGTAATCAAACTAAGTCATAATTAATAATCCAATTTCATGTGCCTGTTGTCTGAAAACAGTAAATCCTTTTTGTTCTTGACGTGTTATCATTTTGATGGTTCAGTTACTACACCTCCTGTGCGTTTATATTACTTTTAATGCAACATATTTTACTTATTTATTATATATTTTTTGCACCGATTAACCATAAAGGTTGATTTCAATTCACATACACGAATTATAATTTTATCCAACGGCGCTTATGAAAATGACACTTTCATCACTCAATTTAGTGAGGAAAATAGGCGTTTGCATCACTAGTGAGGAAAGTCAAAAAAGGCAATTTATTAATTTATTAATTTATTAACATTAAAGAAATTTAAAATTAAGACGACGTTGGAAAAAATAGTAATAATATACTCACTCGCTAGCGCTCGTGAGTATATAATATATTGCTCATTGAAAAATCAGGCACTTTCATCACTTATAGTGTAATATACTATTATACATAGGACACGTATGCTTTAATTAAATACATTTATATTGTTATTTTACATTTATTTTATCCAATTTTACATTTTCCGATGAGTGATTCGGACGCCACATTTTCCTATTACAGTTTTGGAGCCAAAATACATTGTCATGAATAAATCCGTCTGATGCAGTTTAAATGATTTTGGTCCATTTGACTCTCTATCACTTGGTTACGAACATATTTGAGCTAAGTGTTTGAGTGTGTGTATTAATGACGAGCTCACAGAGACCGAAACAGCTCTCACCAACTTAATATCAATTATTTGGTATTGTTTGACCGAATTTTTAATTTTTAAGCAACATATCGTTTTTAAACCGCTGCAGTAAACTACGTCCCAACATTTGGGCCAGTGCGGGCGACATCGATCTCTTTAGACTGTTTCCGAATTGATCAAATAAATGGTCTCTGCTCTAAAGGATTTTTGCTCCATAAAAAATCAAATTTTGATATCGATTGTGCAATTGCATATTTTTGATATTTTTCCATTTTACACTACATAACTAAATTAAAACTATGAAACACTGTTATGACTGCCTATATTAATTTGTGACTCAATTTAAATAAAAAAACAAGTATGATTGAAGATACTCTTGGAAGCAATGCAGTGAATATTAAATTAATAGATTGATAACACTAGGAAACGTGGACGCACTTTATGATAATTAAAATCATGAACACGACACTCAATATATGCAATATCAACCACGATATTAAATAATCTAATTAAATTAAATGGTGTGGTGAAAATATTTATTAACTATGTTGATATCTTTATCGAGAAGTACATATTTTATGTTGTGTAAACGAGTGATTCACAGGTTTATAATTAGGAGTTTATCTCTTTGACACAACTCGTTCATAGTCAGTTGAAAGTTTATTTTCGATTAATATAAATAATTGTTAAAAAAATTATTGAGACAATTGTTTCTTATAATTAGAATAAATCTCGAGAATTTTGAAAATTTATTCAAATTAATAGCGAAATGGGATTATAAACAAGCAATTCATTATGTTCTTCCTTTAGGCAGGTGCGGCTCTAGGGTCTCTTTAGCCAAAAAAAAAAACGTGCCTATATTTTTTGTTGCATATTACACGATTGGAGTTTTTATTATTTATATCTTTCAGTACGACCAGTTACCAGATTATTTAGTGTGTCCGAAACAAATATCGAAAACTCTCCGAGAAATGTACCAGGATGTAGAATGTAAGCACGCGCTACTAGTTTTACACTATTTTGTTGATGTGAAAGTGTTGTACACTTTTCATATTAATAAAATTATCTACTCCTAATGGCTATTTTTAAAAATTTAAAGGTGCAGCATTTGTAATATAAGGCAGGAAAATCACAAAATCACACTAAAATAAAGCAAGGTATGATAAATTTAAATCAACATATTTGTCATATCGCTACTGATCCTTTTTTGCAAATCCTGCAACCATCAGTTATGTTTTACAAATATCCTATACAATAACAATAATAATAAAAGCATTTTTTGGTCCACAACAAACATTTACTACACAATATTCAGTATACAATGATGTTGTGCTTCGATAAATTAAATCTAGTAAATGTCACTCAATGAGAATAGTTTTAGACTTTTTTGTAATCATAGAAAAATATTATCCGGCTTTGATATTTTCAGCAAGGGAAGAATCTTGCGGATGCCGATACTGTTTTAAAGGGGGCAACAAGAGTTAAACTCTTTTTTAAGCGTTCATAATTTTTTAATGAAAAAAAATGTTAAAAGAAACATTTTATAATTTATTTATTTATATATTTATTTATAATTTATAATTTCGAATTAAAAGAGTCTGACGATGACTCTTTTAAATTGCTTTGTTTTATAGTTTTCCTTTTTTTCACCTTCCATTGCTTAACTATTTGTACATTGCTTTCTTTTCCTTCATATTTCTGTATTAGTTTCGTTTATTTATTGATTTATTTTATTTTTGACTAGCTTTCTTATTATTTTGTATACGATTGCTTTTAATTTGATCTTCGCTCCCAATTTGTTTTGTCATTCGTTGTATTTGTTTCTTCGTTCGATTAATTTATCTGATTTCATTCATTTCCAAGAGAGAATGTATATTTTGGATTAGGTTGTGTTCGGTCTTAAAAATGTTGATTTTTTTTTTGATTTTTTTATAAACAAACTACGATTTGCTTTACTATTGTTTATAGAAAATCGTTTTTCACATTTTATTAAAAAATGTGAAAATTAAGTGATATCGTAATTATTCTTAACAAAAAAACAAAAAACTGGATAATTATTTTCGTCTGATACATTTTCTGGAACGTTTATTTTATGACACAAATTTAAATTTGAAACACATCATATAAATAAATTCACTGCAGAACTATGTAAGCAGATCCCACGATGTGTCTTCAGCATTTGCTTATTTAGTATTAATTTAATGAAACATATGCAGGAAAAAACGAGCTTCCTGTTTAACCGGAAACGAGAGTTATATATTATCATATAAGCATTATTGTAAGATAATGAAAGAAAATTTTCCTCAAAAAATTTCTTTTATTCATGTTTTTTTCTTATATCGTTAAATTATTATTAAATGTACCATTTTATTTAATATTGATCTTAAAGAAGCTTTCAATTTAAATAAAGTTTACATTTTTCTCATATAAATTTATTTTTCGGATAGTATGAATCTTGAAACTTTTTTCAGAAATGGTTCTTTTTATCGTAATGGGTTTTCGTAAAAGCCAATGCCATGAAAAAATTGCCCCCAGCGCAGAAAACCAAACGTCACCGTACAAAAAAGGCGACGTGTCATTTAAAAATCGTTAAACAATTCTACCTAATTAATCAACCCTTGACAGCGAAGAAATGCTGTGAAATTTATCAGTAACGTGAATTTTATATCCTTAAGATATTTTCCCAACTTTTCAAAAAAAAAATAACATTTTAAAACACCAAAATACCCACCGACTAGTTTCTATCGTGTATCATTAATGTTGCGTCATTACATAACACCGCCGCCGCTTTCACAAAACGAAAACGTCGCAGAAAATATAACAAATGAATTTTAAGTTATCTATCTCGGTTGAGTAGACAACCAAAGTATTTCAGCACTATTCTAACATTACTTGTCACTTCACATAGTGCGCTAAGATAAGAGCCCACATAATAACGCGAATGGTGAAGTAAGGGTTCCAGCAAGAACGGTCATCTAGATTGTACATGCTAATAGAATGACCAGTGACCGTTCCGCAACCCTAGGCGCAGCGGCCGCCTCGGCGACCGGAAGCAAAAACAAGTAAAATGGATATATTTCCTTTTTGTACTCCCAACTTATATATCACGAGATGGGTCGCGCGATATCGCAAGTAATTGAGAATCGCGAATTGAATTAAACAATTAACGGTAAAACATTAGTTGGAGTAGAAAATGATAAGGTTCGTTTTATTGATTTATATGCAACAGCGCCGATAAGACTTTCATGTACGTTCGATGAAATTAATTGGGCGGTTGTTCGAATTTTCGTTTTGCGTTTTGGGGCGCAATATGTAATATGATTTATATCATGGAATTACTTCATATGAGTAATTCAATTTAAGTCTAATAATATCCTGATATATATTACTATATTACTAGTTAAAATATTAAAGTTGACAATAAATAAAAGTCAAATGAAATCAAAACTTGACAATAAAATAAACACAGAGGAGAAAATAGCAATAATAGAAAACCAAAAGGGAAAACACAACCCAACCCAACCCGACGTAAGTGAAAAATATGAAATGAAAAATGAATTAAATAAAAACAATATTAAATGTACCTTAATTAAAAATGTATTAAATGAGAATTTAACCAAAGCTAAATAAAGATGAATATTATGAAGCCCTAATGCTTTTCAATGACTTAATAGATAATAGATTTTTCATAATGGATTTTCTATAACTTACGACTTTCACCAATAATGAACGTTAACAATAATCATTAGGAAAACCCACAAAATAAAAATAGTCTATACTGATTATTGTTTTTCCAGCATGTCGGGTTACCAGTTGTCAAAGTATTGAGGAACCATCGTAACGATACTGGCACCACGAAAGATTCCTTACTTACTGACCTAAGAATGTGCAACTTGTGTTGTGTTATTATCGATTGAGAAAGATGACTTACAAATTATCTCAGTAAACATCGAGACTACTCCTGATTTAAAAAGAAACATTCATCTAGTACCCACCAAGGCTTAAAACGAAAGAGTTGTTTTAATCAATTGCCACTGGCAAGTTTATTTCACAACCTTAGTTGGAAGTAAATTTTATTATGGCATTTAAAAAGATAATCGTAAAATACTTAAAAAAAAACACCAACATTAGCAGAGTGTTCGAGCCAGCTTTAATTTACTTTTTATGACCAAAAACTTATCATCAAATTCTTTGAGCGTTGAAGAGTTACAACCAGAAATATGATTGCTGTTTAATTACCTGGGCGATCAGCGAAACAACAATTAAGGAAGGACTTATGAGGAATAATCTAAAGCAGATATGGACAGAGGAAAATTAGAGAACAAAGTTCAGCAACTGAGAAAAATTGTTGAAAAAAGCGAAAACAATTGTAAATTGTAAAAAATCGAAGGGAAGTGGTAAAAATCATTGCAACTTATAAAAATCTAAATATAAAAAAATGTTAATTAAGTGTCGTGAATTTTTTTTATAAATTGCTAAAAAAATTCTAAAAATCCAAAAAAATCATTGTTATACCTAAAGAATTTGAACCATCGAAAAAACAAATTTGAAACAGTGAAAGTCACAAAAATCGCAATTGCAAAAGTAAACAAATAAAAAAAAACATTACAAATGGCAGAGAAGTGAAGCTAACCAAAAAAATGTTAACAAAAAATTGTTAAAATCATTAGAATTGTGCAATGATTTTTAAATTTTGAAAAAAAATGATAATTCGTTATAAACGTAAAAATCATTAAACCGCGATATCGAAAACATTATAAACATGAAGAAATGTAAACATGGAAACCTCTATTGATTCTAAAAGCAATCGAAAATAGTTGAACATCGATAATAAAATTGTAAAAAAATTCCAAAAAATTATAAAAATTGTTTAATCGTAAAAAATACTGGAAATTATAATAAAGTATGTGGAAAAAGTGCAAAAAAATCATAAAAATTGCACTAAATCCAATCGATCGGAAAAATAGTTAAAAATTGTCACACAAACCGTTAGAACTCGCAAATCCGTGAAAATAAAAAAAAAAACATTAAAGATATTTATTACTTTCTCTGGGGATTTATGTAAATATAAGAAAGTTCAGTGCGGACCACTGCAAATTTTTTATAAATGATATTGTCGGGCCATCCATATCAAAGACATTATGAAGAAAATATGCTACTCAACAATAAAAGTAAACCTTGTGCAATTAATTACTGATCGAAGACTTGGCACCAAGACTGTTACTGGAAATACCAGAAGTAATTGTGATATAAAAGCGAGGAAACCAGCGACTGGAGCAACGGCTTTCAAAATCACAAGTGCGGACAAAGTTTATCAAAATTGGATTAAAATCAGATAAACACCAGTTCTGATTTAGAAGAGGAAGACACGACCACAGAATATGAAACAAACTAGTACAAAAGACAAAACAGTTTATTTCAATATCTTATTGGATGTTGTCCAAACTTTTGATAAAATTTGATACGAACGACTACTTTTAAAACTTGAGCAATTCATACCAGCAGAATATGACCAACTGGTAGAATCCTAAAGATCTCATCCTTGTGTCAGATTTCAGCTAGATCTGTATCAACTAAAGTAGTACATTTTGCTAAAAACTGTCATAGCATATACCACATGGGGACAGTGTTGCAACGAAACCCGAAATTGGCAACCGAATTCGATGAAGCTAACTCTGTAGAAAGTGATGCTCCACTTAAACATGACGAACTACTTTGGTACGATAGTGGGTTCCAATCTAGAAGGAATACGTCAGGGAAAACGATCCAATTAAAAGAAAATTCATTGCTTTCGAAATGCAATAAATGAAATATTTATATTTCTGTACAAGCCAATTCAAATCAACCCAACTAGTATTCAAGTTAATTTAATTAAAATAAACGTAATTACATTTAGAATTGTGAAACAACGACTGAAGCATTAATGCCCAACGTGGGGAGATAGAAGCAGGGTACATATACAAGTTGTGTGATAATATTATATATTTTTTTGACATATTCTTCTTTAAATTCAATACAGTCCGAACTCAAAATAACCCAACCAAATGCAACGTAACCTAAACCAAAGTAATTAAATGATCGGTTTATATAAAAAACTTTAATTTCTACTTCAATGTAATTCGATTAAATGAAAATTAATGTTCTTCAAAATTATGAGAAAGCAATCACAAAATATACACCAAATGCATGAAGGAGGTATTTACCAAGTAATATACAACCTTTTGAGGGAATGACATGAAGTTATTGAAACATTTTAATTGAAAAATTAGAACAACGAAACCCAACCCCATCGAACAGAACGTAGGCCAAATCACCCAATGTAGATATTTAACATGCTGTTGAAAAAATACGCCCATCATGGGAGCGAGTGTTCATCAAGCAACATGGAATGAGTAATGAGCATTTATTGACACGTTGCAAATGAACAAATTTTTAAATTCAATCCAACCAGATGAAACCAAACCAAACTCAACACAAACCAAATCAAATGTAAGCGACGCACAATAAAAGAAAATTAACTGTGAAAGAACTCTCGAAAATTTGACGCCCAACGCAGGGACTATTCCTGCATAAATAATAAACTGATGTATTACAACCAAATATTGACAGATGTATGGACCTCAAGCATTCACTTGTGTTGATGCATGTTAAGTTAATCTTTCCAGAATAAGATCAAGCAACATCGTTGACACTACATGGTACACCAGAAATGCTGATCTCCGCAGTGACCTAGAACTGCAAGGAAGTGAAACTTGAAAAGTTACTGTCTTTAAATAACAAAAGCTTTCGGTCCGGTGAAGTGAGCAGATATGTTAGATATGCTATGTATTTAAAGCAGACAGTGGTCAGTCGTCACTATCATCATGAGAAAAGGAAAATTAACTTAAGGCAGCATAATGAATAATCATTTTAGTCATTTAACTTAGAGATAGATTTCTTGTTATAAAGAATGCAAGGTGTTAAAATATGTAGCGAGACCAGACAACAGAAGAAAGGAAAACTCGTTCCAATGAAAATGGACATGAAGAAAATAATGGGATAACGGCACGATGCATAAAAGTAAGAATGGGCCAAGAACAAATTACACCGAAATTGAGCAAGCCACAACTAGGGTGGGCATGTAATGGAAATGGAACCCAGAAGAGAAATAAGGAGAAACTTTTGAATAGTACGCTGGAAATCGCCTGATAGGCAATGTGCGTATGATAGATTAGACGAGAACGATAGTAGAAATGAGGGGAATTGCGAAAGTTGGGTGGAGGCACAACATCCGACGGAATAAGGTATGGAGATATAAAAAGAGTGAAATAAAGAAGGAGGAACAATTGTTTACCAAAGTAGACGTCCACAAAAAGAAATTATTTTTAAGTTTCAAGCAAGTAACTATAAAAATATGCTCTTTCGAACTGAATGTGTAGGCCAATAAAAGATGATAGAGGGAACCTAGAATTTCGTCAATGCTATAAAATACTCGTACAGTTTTATTTTGAGCTTTATGGATAAATTGTGTATGATGTGCTTTCGAAATACGTGGAGAAGAAATGGAAACGAAATTTAAAAAATATGTAAATAAAGTGAAATCAAAATGAAAGAATGAAAATAATCAGAAAGGCTAGAATATTGAAAATGCAAAACAAATGAAATGAAAACATTTGGACATAAAACGAATATAAACAACAAAATAGAAAGGAATATAAACGTAAACATAAATCAAATCAAATAAAATCACTGTCTCAAAATTCCTCGTAATAGCCTAGTCACTTAATTAGCAATTTTATTTCAGTAACTTGTATTAGATTTAATCGACCGCTACATCTATCTAGATGATTGAGTTTTATTCCAAATCGTCCAGTTTCATTGGTGATTTAGAATTCATCTTTCGATCGTCCATTTCTATATCAATTACGTCCAGAAAATTATCCACAATGTGAATTAAAAATTATTGTGTATGTATATAAAAATCGCAGTAAGTAACTCACGACGATAGAATTATATAATGGCATATCGGAATTAAATTAATTAGTACAACAAATACTGCTGACGCAAATAAATAACGATGAAGCGGCGTCCAAAAAGTAAACGATCGCGCGCCCCGAAGAACGGAATTCATCCTCGATATTTGCATATCGCTGGCTGAAACCTCCGGGACTTGCACGTAACTTTAATATGACAACGAGAGGACAAAGGCGCAGCATAATTCACACTACTCGGACATAGCATCACACATGTATCTTTTACGAGCCCGAAACGTTCGAGTGCGATATCTAAATAGCAATTTGGGAGTTGTTAGCAGTGGTTAGTAAGTGGCGCGAGTGGTTGCGTTGACAGCACCGGTCTGGTGGGGATTTATTGTACTATAACTCTAAACCCCGGAGCTGCTAACGGGCTAACCGGAGCGCGTGCTGCTATCCGGCTGTGACGCCCGACAATATGTAGGCAGTAGGTGCCAGATTGAGAAGATATCCTTCAGGTTTTTTATGGGCTTCACCTATGCGCGGATGACACATGTTTGCGGCGTAAATAAAATTTATGCGACGTGGAGTATCTGCGCGCAAAATGTTTATGGTGACTCGAAGTCGTCGGGCACTAAATATTTAAGTATCATTTACTTTCAACATCCAGATGTTTATTGTTATGGCTCCGTTGGTGGTTGAAATAATAGATACGAGTTGCCCCACTTTAATTGTCATAATCCTTGTAGGCAAAACAATTGTATGAATACATTGTTGACAAACAATATTAATCATACGATGTTAATATAAAACACTTTTAGTCCATTTCTTTCTCTTAATGTTTTCATCTCATAACACACACTATCTGTTTTACTTTGGGATCCCTCCAGTTCTTTATTTAACTCTTTTCTATTTTCTGCCCTTTGTTTTATTATTTTTATTATTTTACTTTCTAGGATATGATTTTCTTCTATGTCGTTCTTGTTTTCTTTTAAGTTTCCCACGAATTTCCTCAGTCGCTCCCTATTTTTCAATTCCTTCTCATACAGTTTCTTGTATTCCATCCAGCCTCCATTTTCACTTCGTTGTCGTTGCCTATTTAAGAATTTCGTATTAAGAAATTTTACCTATAAACTCATCACCTCTATTTCACTGATTATTAAATTGTTCCCAAGTTTATTGCCAAAATTATTGTCATTTGCGCTTTGCGTTGGGCGCTAAAATAAATGTGATGATTCTGGCAAATTGCCCACACGTTACTGAAACAAAATTAATTTGGACGTCTCATAACTTTGTGTGCCAAAATAATTATGCAGGTACAGTGCTCAGCCATTATATGTTTTATATTATTTATATTTTATATGTTTTATATTAAACCAAAGCTTATTTCGTATTGATATAAAACACTTGATTTCCTGGCGGTGCTTCGAAACCAAATCCTTCGTTTTAGCATAAGCTCAATCTATTTGACGCTAAATGTGGCAATATCTACTGTTGGACTTAGTTCTGGGTAATTAATCGCGCTGTAGATATTTTAAATTAATCGTTGTTTCATATAGCTTGTTTTAATTATCCACGAAATATTTATATTAGTTCAAGATTAATCAAATAGATGATAATGTTGTGTTTCATAATTTAAATGGAAGTTAATTAATTTTATATAATTATATAGAGATATAGAAATACATTCTATGTTATAGTAAATTATTTTTTAAAAATTGTAATATGTTATTGTGGATTATACGAAAATTTGTTAATTTAACTTATCTTTACGCTGGCGGCCCAATTTATTAAGTAAAGTATGATTAACACGTGCAGGTTTGAATGTAGTTTATCATGAGATGCATTTTACGAAATATTCGTGGTATTTGATTTGAGAAAAATGGCAACAAATCACCTTAATACACTTATTCTGTGACATTTCTAATCATCGACAAAATAAACATTTAAATGGAAACTTGTCTTATAGCATTGAGTTTCTTATATAACGGAATTAATTATCAATCCATAAAAAAACTTTTTCCTGTATAACTTAGGTCAATTTTGTTACACGGCTGTTATGACATTTCACAAAATGTCTGGTTTGTTGACTTCGTTCGACTTGTTATAATTAAGCGATTAACTTGTCAAGGCATTGACTTATGAAGTGATTGAATTATGCTTTTTAATTAACTGTTGCTATTCGATAGAAGGCGATTCCATAACGTATTCCGTTCACAATGCTCAACTTTCATTGGCCACTGCTTACGGCATATGGGAACAACAGCATTTCATTTACCGTTAATAGTGCATAAAAATCAAAATGTTACGTATTTTCGTGCATAAAGCTCATTTTTCGTTATAAATGGATACACCAAACTCATTATTGTGTCTTCTAGACAATACTTGTCGTTTCAATTATCCGTGAAATATTTATTTTAGGGCAAAATTGCAGATTTTTTTTATGAACAATTTTACCACAAATAACATTCAATTAATATTAAAATCAATAAATTGACATTTTTTGATCAGATTCTTGATGTAAGTTTTGTAAATTCTGTTACGTTTAATGCATTTTTTTGATTTTACCTCTAGTCGTTCTTGCACGTCTTTTATCTCACAGTATTTCACAATCGGTTATTAGGTTTAGCTTCATTACATTCATGCATACTATAAAAATTTTCACATGCATATGTATGTTGAATATACCTGTTAAAGTAATATTTTTTGACTATGTAGGAAAATAATCTATCAAATATATTCTTTCCTTATTATCCTCTTTTTATTTTATTTTTATATAAGTTTCCTTAACTGCGGTTGTATTTATGGGGGTAGGAACGTATTTCCATTCCTGGTTCAAATGACATTGATCATCGAACATCCTCGATGCTTCATTTCATTAGTTACCTTGGCTCTATTATGGTTTAAATAACAATGATTTGTAGTTATATTTTATATTTTTCTAGAAATGTAGTAACCAAGTCCAAGGAAAAAAAATACATTGCATTGAACTTATACTTAGATTTCAACTCACTAAGGAAATGGTTGCTAATTATATTATTTATTTGATAAACATTGAAAAAAAATCGTCAAGATTGAAAAGTATAAAGAAATTCTTAAAATCTGAAGAAATTTATTACATTTCTTCGTAAATGTTTTGAAAAAAGAAACTTAAAAATATGAAGTATTATAAAATTGGTAAAAATTGCGTTGGAAAAATATTACGAATTTTTCATAACTATATAATAGCCACCAAATTGTAACACTCGTGAAAAATAATGTTACTAAAAGTTATGGTACCATTGATATTAAAATCGAGAAAATGACAAAATGTTGTTAAATGTCCAAAATTCTATATAAATTGAAAAAACATGTAGTTTAACAT
Source organism: Geotrupes spiniger (assembly GCA_959613385.1). Classification (NCBI taxonomy): domain Eukaryota; kingdom Metazoa; phylum Arthropoda; class Insecta; order Coleoptera; family Geotrupidae; genus Geotrupes; species Geotrupes spiniger. The sequence continues at coordinate 15,938,678 of OY390737.1, forward strand.
TTCTAGAAATTCTTAAAATCAGAACAAATTTAATCAATCGTAAAAATGTTGAAAAAGAAACCGTAAAAATACGAAATATTACAAAATTATTGAAACTTGTGGGAAACTTGTAGGAAGAAAATTAACAAATTTTTAATAATAGAAAATAGCCAAATGTCGTTTAATATTAATAAAAGACGCAAGATATTTAAATTTTTTTAACATGAAAATCGCAAAAGTATCAAAATGTTGTTAAAAGTCGTAACCCTATCAATTGAAACTTTAAATTTTTGGTTTAAGCATCGTTAAAATTTGTCATCGTAAAAATTTCAAAAAATTGTGAGAAATTTAAAAATCACCGGAATCATTAAAAATAACAAAACAGAGAAATTTAGAACTAGTTAAAAAATTCAACAAATGTCGAAATCGCGACAACAAAAAATGGTTGTCTTCAATAATTAATTATACCAAAATATATAAAATTGTGAAGTATTGTAGGATGTATTGTAGGAACTATTGAAAACAATGGTTAAAAATTGTAAAAGTAGTTAAATCGTAAAAATTATTAAAATCGTCGTTGAAAGTTCAATGAATTTGCAAAATAATTATAATATAGCGTACATTCATAAAGATAAAGGTAAAAAACCGTTAAAAATATCACAGTACTTAAAATTTTTTTAAACCTGTAAATTCGAGCAATTGCTCAAAATAATACTAATTGTAAAATAGATAGTATTTGAAGTTACTTAAAATCGATGATAATCAAAAAAAAAAATATTAGAAATCTTAAAAATCGTCAAAGTTCTGAAAAATATAAAAAAATTAAAATTAAAAGAAATAAAAAATAAATAAATTGAAGATTGCACACAATGATCAGAAACGTAAACATTAGTTGCAAAAATTATAATGTTTTCGCCCTCGCTCGTGAGGGTGCTATAGCGCACACAGACGTCATGCTGAAAATATCTTGATTAGATTCAGAGAGGATCAAAACGTGTATTTCAGTTAAATTCTCGAGTCGATAGCATTTTTCCAATTGTTATATTTCAGAAGCTGTCAAAGTTACCAATGACATCCAGCTGTCAAAATATTCAGTAAGGTTTGCTAGGTCAGCATGTATCGTTTATTATTAAATTATTATTATTATAAATTATTAAAAGATGTTATCGAAATTGCGGCTCAGTTTTATATACGCAATGTGAATTTCGTCGTGAGGTTGGTCATCATCATAGCTTCAGTGCGCAGGCAATTCGTCGTACCGTAGAAAAGGTTGAGCGTGAGTACACTCTTTTGGACTTTTGGAATTGAAGAAAACATAGCCATAGCGGTCAGTGTTGAAGAAGACCCAGAAATGGCGATTCGGCGCCGCCGATCAGCTGAATTGGGCATCGCCTGAGAGTCAACCCGGCTTATTTTGTGGTTGGATTTTGGCCTACATACTTATAAGATTGTTCTGACGTGAGAATTGAAGCCGGACGACCATACACAACGCGAGTTCGTTAATTGGGCTCTGGAAATGTTGACTGGAGATCCAGATTTTGGCCAAAAAATAATTTTCTCGGACGAGGCCCGTTTTTGGCTTAGCAACCCAAAGGTGTACGAGCAAGCATCACTATATCACCTTCGATTAAATAAAGCGTTAACATTTAACAGCCAGAGTGCACTGATAAATCATATATGACACCTACAGTGTGCTTGAGTGTATATGAGCCTACGATATTCAATTGTGCAATTATATCGATGCAATTAGGAGCGATAAAGTGTGGGTCATTTCTACATATAAGGAGAGAATACAATTTATAAAGACACACGTACGTCGTCAGCGGGATGATTCATTTCAAGCGAATTTATTAACGAGTTAAAAATTGTCGTTTTTCTAATTATAGGTCCAGAAGGAATTGACAGTCCAGTAAAGTTCGATCATGGGTTGAGAAAAGGAAACGCTAATAAAAATTAATAATAAACGAAGACACGCTAATACTACTAATAATATAGGAATAAAAGCATTGAAATATGTTGTTTTAATTTATCTAAATATAAATCGGATTGACTCTTGACTATTTGTAATGCTTATCAAAGCTTCTAATGCTTAGTAATATTTTTTCTAGATAATAACTTTCTATTTAAATTTAACATCGTGCAACAGCCAGACACTATAATTTCGAAACATTTTAGTTTATAATATCAACTTTTCACTCATTAAATTTCACGGCAATTCAAAATGACATAAATAAAATTTGATAGCATTGCAACGTTTATGATATCCAGCAGTACAGCATAAATTAATAAAATGGCAATTCATGTAGATATATCTCGCGAATATGATAAATCTATGGCCCAGAGTGGGGAAACATCATCAGTCTGCGGGCGGATAGTTGGCAACCCTGACAAGCGACAAGAGCGCCCCGGGGTAAGCGGCCGTGACTTACAGATACGAGATGAGTCCACGCAAAAACCGACATCTGACATCGCATCCTGCGCTGAAACTTTTTATATGCATTTTCTCCGAGCAACATCATCGACGTTGCTCGAAGTTTTTTCTTGCGAGCAAAGAAGGTCCGATTTTGATCAGAAAGCTCGAGGCAAAGCGAAATTCCTGCAGAAATTACTTTCGGTTGTGTTGGCCGCAAGCCCTTGTTTTAATGCAGAAATGATTGAGTTACTTGTTACTGCTCACTCGTGTGTTGAATCAATGGATATGCTTTAAATAGCTTCGACGATTAGTTGATGCGGCGCTTAATTGGCTTGACCCGTACGCTGTAACCTGCAGAAATCGGCGAAATAAAATCTTGTGAACGGTGCCAATTGTACGGCATGCACGCGTAACCGTTAAATTCAATTTTATTCACGTGTTTGTGAAAACTGGAAAAATCTCTTGGCGGGGCAAATAAATGTGTACAGTTAACTATTACTACGTTCGCATATTTTACGGTAATCTTTTTTGATTATTTTGTTTGCAATGTGCCGTGGCACAAACGTTCCACTGCGGCGCTGTTGTCGCAATTAACTAGTGCAGAAATTAATCGCGCAAATTCTCGGCTTGGTTTGAGTAACACTGGTGTAATTAAATTCGTACGAAATGATCCGAATATTTAAACATTCATGCACTTTTATTACCATAAAAATCTTTGAAATTAAATGGTTTGGTCGATTGTAATGTAGAAATTTGGTGGCATTTCTATGGTACCCAGAGTTGAATATGATCTTTCAATAACAAATTTTCAACTAAGACCACAATGGAATCGAAATCAAATCACAACACCCACGGATCCAATTATGGCTTGTGGATTGGGGTAACTTGTTCCTGGTATTTTTTTTTTATTTGCATTATCTACATTTATTTCTTCGAAAATCAAATACGGTAGGATTACTAATTAAGTCTGCATTAGTCGTTAATCATCCCATTCTTATCTTCGCATAAATGCTTGTGCTTGTTACATATACCCATTATTGGCATATGCAGCATTTCCCCTGTCGTTTAATATCCTTAACGAATTTGGATCATAGCTATATTTTACAATGATTACGTTTAGATCCGTGGCACGTTTAGAAATGTAAATAGATCGGTTTTGCGTCTTACTCAATTGAAAGAGTGATTGAAAATTCGTTTTGTTTCTAAATTTGAAAGTAACATTCCTAAAGACTTAAGGTCGGTAGTGTCGAAAATAGCTGTGCAAGTAGGTTATGGAATTGTTACTGCGTTATTAATTTCTAAATCTGGGCTTTAAATAGACTTGACGTAAGTCACATTTATATTTAACTAAAAAAAATAAAAATGTTATAGGTTATCGAAATTCTGCTCACGAAGACAATATAATTGGTGTAACTATAGGGCGACGAGTGGTCTTATTTTTAATAAGATGATGTGTGCTCTTAATTAAGTTAGTTTACTGTGCAATGTTAACTCAACCCAACCCAACCTAACCCAATCCAGTTACTTCGGGGATGGGGCAGATTTTCCCTCCTAATGTAAATAATAATATAAAATTTATTCATCACATTTACATGAAAGGTCACACTTCCATTTTATTGGTAAATTAGAATTCTTGATTTAATTTCAATGTCAATTTATTGAGGATTTATCAAATGTAATTTATAACCGCATATGTTTTATACTGCTACAAAATTAATCGAATGAAATCCAAAAAAGCTCGTATTATTGTCAGATTATGAGATGATTTGTTGATAAGACTGGTAGTTCGTTGAAAAATTAATAATGGTATCCTATTAAGAGTAAACAAATGGCGGGAAAGAAACCAGAAAATTTTCAAAATGAAGCATATGATGCTAAACTGGTGATTTTTTAGGTTAACATCAATTTGAATCGACTGCATCTGGAGTTAAGTTTCCTGAATGTGCTAGCAGGATAATTAAAGCTTCTAACTTTGAAGTGTTCCAGTGCCAAGAAATTATTGGTTTCAGTGTAATGTAAGCAAGTGAGTTATATCCGCCCTCAATTACATGAGTCGTGGTTTGGACTTCAAAAAAGGACCACCACATCCAAAATTAGAAAAAAATACGTTTGCACCTCAAAGGAGATTTGTCATAACTGTGTGGGTTAGGATATGTATAAACGGACTTGACGTTTGCTGACAGGGCCAATTTGTAAACTTATCTTAATATACAATATTATGTTACCATTGGTCCACGAAGATTATGTCAAGGATTATATGTAATGACTTAAGGACTGGCTATATGGGCTTGGTTAGAAATCTGCTTTACTGGCTACATTGCACACATGCAATGCTTATGGTGTAGTACCGGTCGATATTGTCCACTTTTGGAAAATCGAATAATCGAGTTACACTTCCCATTTGAATAATGAAGTTAGTATGTTTGAATGCTTTAGATGAGACATTTGCACAGTTTTAAACATTTAGATGAGTTTCATCAGGTTAATAAAATACTGGGAACCAAAAAGCATTCTTTGGCCCTACTACGAACAATAAAACTTTTCAAACAGTTATATGAAGGTACACATTTTTCAAGTCGATGGCGACGGATTTTTTTGTGATTTATTACTTCAAGGCGAATAGTTTTGACAAGAAACACTGATGATGTTCTTGTATTTTTTGCATTCCACACATCCATCATATAAAACATAGTGGCTATAGCTCACGAGCCTCTAGATGTCATCTTTTTTGTACTTACACCAACTAATTCAGTAAATAATAAAATCAACGCATTTGTATCTCGCTTAGTATTAAACGATAACGACTTTCGACCGTACTCATTGGACCTTTCGAAAGAATGAGCCTGGTAACTTGATTGGTCGTGACGCTGACGTATCGTTCGTTCGTATGAGACAAAATTCTGAAATACACATAAACGGTAATTGCATTTTCTGGAATAAAATCTATGATAGCATATACCTATCTTTTATTTTAGAAATGCGGCGCGTTCATAACTCTGCGTTTCGCAAAAATATTTTCACATTTTGCACGCTTCCCTTTTCTAAACTATGATAGATATACATATATTGGTTTGGAGCGATATTAATGGTTTCGAACTCGAACTTTTGCTTTTCGAATAATGCAGCGCTGCGCACTTATTCTTCACGTAGTTCAGCGGTGTTTTATGCTAACCCTCCAGTGAACGGGTGGCTTAGGTGTCACACGGATGAGGCCTATTGGGAACATTTTTTAATAGACTGTAAAAAAAATTTGCTCAAATATTTAAGTAAGTTACTTGTGATTATTTCGAAGCACATTTATTTTTATTTTATTGGGCATAAATTAAAAATGCAGTTTTTTCTCAAGTTTTTTTTATTTATATAATATTTAAAAAAGTAAAGGAATAAAAAGCACGAATTGATGTTTTCCCTATAACAGACATACTGAACTATTTACAAAAAAAAATCAAAAAATCAAACTATGGGGTTGTGAAGTTGACTCTAATTTCCGTCAGTACAGTCCTTACAACATGCTACGATTTGTTCCATACAAAAATATCCTGTTTAACAATATTTGCAGTAGCTTATTTTATTTGCAGTAGGTTCGGGTTCATCTTCAGGTGTTGGAATTTTCGATAAACGTCCAGCTGATTCCTATGTCTCTAGGCAAATATCAGCAAGTTGCTCTTTCTTTCATATTTTCTGTGACTAAATGAATTTCCAATTATTTTATAAACAAACCTGCGCCTTTTGGTAAATTCGGCGTTTGGCTTGTTCGCTTTATATAGGACGTGATCATTCGAATAACTACATCAACCCCTTTTTAGTAATATTATAAAATGTAACAATTTCTGGCCTAGACTTAGAACCAGTGTTTTCATTTTTTTTGTATTATCATTGTGCATAGAAGAAACGAGCAATACATTTTTAGATTTTTTAAGCTCGTATGAATTTCCAATTTCATAGAAAGTAACACCGACGTACGGGTGATGCCTATCAGGACATGAAAAATGAAATTTCATATTTATTTTCTAATAAGATCAGAACATGACTTTTAACATCGCTGAGAGGTACATAGAGGTTGAAAGCGTCACAACTATATTTTTCAAAGTTACTATAGACCTCACCCGTGTACTGGAGGGTTAAATGCCGCTCTGTACGCATGCCATATGACGTCACAAAACATGATAATTATGGATTAATTAGGTTATTTTTAATGAATACCAGTAATTTTTAAATTAATTGTAGTTTCAAACATTACTTATTGGCAGATGATAAAACTTAGTTCAAAAATAAATCAAACTACCACACAAAAGACTACTCTTTACTTAACTTAATTCTCACAGTTAAAACTTAATAATAATAATAATATTTTATTTTATTCTAATCCAATGGTCTAGTTGCATTGGGTTGGGTTGACTTGCGCTGGGTTGGGTTTGTCCAGATTCTGATCTGGTATTAACTACACAGCCCACAAAAATACAAATGAATTTAATTGTGTAAATAATTTGAAAAATAAATACTACATCGATAAAGAAAGTATTTATTTTTTATTGTTTTCATTTAACACAACACGTAAAACAGGCAAACATCGCCAACTTCACATTATACATCAATCAGCTTCGCGACATATGACGATGGAAACAGTACGCAATGGATTAATTTTTGTAAAAATGTTCTATTGTTTTAGCTAAGTCTGGTGCAGCGATACTTGGTCTTTGTAATTATTGTTTCAATTTGAAATTATGAACTGGAGTATTTAATTGACATATTGTACACATAACTAGTATATGAGCGATTGAAACTGATTTATTCAAATACATTGTCAATTTCAAATTAATTTAGTTGACTATTTTCAATTTTATAACAACTTCAATCGAGATTTTGCCAAAGTGTAACTTATTGTGTATTTTGAAATAAAAGTTGTTTATAATTTATAATTTTTTTGATTACTCGTGCCGTTAGATAATTTTTATAATTACTATAATTCCTTACACACAAAATATAAGGAAGTAAAAATGTATTTTCAAATTAAAGTGGAACTATAAACAACGACCTAACTGAAATAAATGTTCGAAATGTTATGAAATATAAGTTGGACACTAATTTGTCAAATTGTCGAATTATATAGAGTACTATTTAAATATTTCCGCTGACTGAAATCCCCTTTGTGATGTGTAGATATTAGTAAATGGTAATATTGACTGCGTTTTTTTTTTGTAGAGATGGATCACTGTAATGGATGTGCTATGTGGTAAGTATTTGAATTTTATTTACAAATGTATATTTTTCAAAAAAAGGTAAATATTTACACATTGTTGACTTTTATATAGCAATGGTTGTTATCGTTTCTTAATCAATTGATGCTTATTTTATTTTATTTTTATTTTTATTCTTTTACTTTTAAGATGTTTGTATATGCCAACAAAAATTTGAGTTTACATATTATTATTATATAGAGATCAGATCATTGCTCTGTATTCATTTAAATATGATACGTTATCGTTTATACTATTTTGACTGTAAATATTTCCTATTGGTTGTAGTTTCTCACGCGATTTTTTTATTGACGATTATTCCCTTTATATCAAACTTGTTATATTTTCTTTCTGCGAAGTTTATAAGGTAATTCTTAAACTATTAATTCAAATAGCAATTAATATCTTAATGATACCGTGATCATAAAATCGTCAAACCGTTTTATTAAAAACAAATTGACGACCACAGTGTCATTTTATGTATATCGGAACAAATATTTTCATACTTCGTTAATACGATGCCTTCAATATTTTATGACCCGAAATTCTACCGTCATTAGTTATTTTCCTATTATTCTGCCATTTTCATCTACTGCCTGTTTGGCTAACCCTCAATTGATTACTTTGTTTGCAAAGTGATGCGTAAGATCTTCTAATTATATCGAAAGCTTTTAGACGAATCATTTTACTTATACTTTGATGTATATTCATCAATAAATGTGGTTAATTGTGTGTATATTCTTGTCATGTGATGTTTTACTTGCGTATTTAGTTGCGTGAATAATATCTCAACACAATCAATTTGACTGTGGTTCTAAAGTCCAACATACAAATGCTTGTATAATTCATTAAATAAGATACCAACCCCACCCAATTTGTAAAATAGAGCCAACCAAAACGGTTAGTGAAATGGATCCAAACCCAATCCACCCAGCAGGGGGCGAGCATACTCTCTAGAAATTAATGAAAACTATTCCGCAGCAAATGTATGTGAATGTGAACCTGATTTGAGCTTAGTTTCTAACCTATTCACTAGCACTTGAAGATGCGGAAACATTTTTTTACAATAAAATTAGGGACAGCAAAAATATCTTCGTTGACATTCGCTAAAAGCTAGGATAAACAACAATACAATTGAAGCAAGTAAATTAAAATGAACACTCAATCAATAGGTGACAAGAGGAAAAGTAACAAATGAACAGGAGAAATTTCGGAAAACAGAATTTCAACAGGAATGTTATCAAACTTTAAGTAGTTTATTTTTTAGCTACATGCATACACTTCCCCTTTGACGTTTGTATTTTGATGATTTTCATTGTGTTTTGGAACTGTCACAATTTACGATTTTTTTATCTCACTTTGATGTTATAAATGTATCCTGGACACAAAAAGATGTGCATTCCGGTAGGGTACTCGAAATAAAAATTCTTATCGACAAAAAATCGCCAGCATTTCCCGACTTACTAGTCTGTAAATTCTCGACTCTGATTGCCCGAAATGGCAATGCTTGTCTAATGGCAAAACTGTGAAACGAACGGGCTCATTTCTATTAATATCTCAAAGAGAAACCTTTAATCGATTTAAATCACCCAGACCCTAATCATTTACATAAAAAGCACTCAATTTGTTCGTGTTTTATCTTAATACAGGACAAAGCACATAAATAAATGTTTTTAAGGCCTTACTGTTGACAAACTGGAAATTTCTATCGATGTTTTTACGAAAAAGGCAATAAGATTCCAGGTGTCTAATTCCATAAGATAAGTGTAAATCAAATAGTTAATAAACATACTGTGTGCATGGTAAGTATATTTGTATGTGTAAAATATATTCAAAGATAAATTGCTGGGTAATCATTTTCCCATTTCAGTCACCGAGAGATTCGATTTTATATATAAAAAAAGTGTCGATTGTTTTGTGATTCGGCTCGATTGCAGTTTTGTTAGATTTATAATGAAATCAATCTTAAATTTGCCTTCTATGGAACGCATGTCATTTTGTTTCTGAAATGAATATGAACCTTAAATTTAGTAAGTAGTAGTACACCCCAATTTTAAGTTTAACAGTAAGAAAGACGAGGATCCTCGCACCGATATACATGTTAGTAATAAGAGCAATATTTTAATAAAATGTTTTATGTTTAATTTTCACTAGTTTACAATGTCACCCTGCTATGTCTACATCTGCAGAATAACTCTTTCACACAGATTTTTACAAACTCACAGTTTTTCATAATAATCACTTCGTCCAAGGAATTTGCCCACTTCTACAGATAGTGGGAAAGATGAATTTTTTAACTCTAAAATGTTACATTTTTTATATATTTTACTTTTGTGTTTTCAATTTGAAATCTGTTATTACATTGATAACTTGATAACGATTTTCTAATTACGAATTCCGACGTCTCATTGAAAAACATGCGACTGTCGTAAATTTCGGATTTCGTCGATTAAATACATTTGTGCAAAATAACAAATTTCCTTCGCGACACTAGGTTTGTTTGCAACGGCATTGTTTTCCTATTACCCCACTTTCAAATTTTGATTAATTATCCGACGCATAATAAAATGTGTACATCCCTTGAAGCGGTTCGATATCGCCTCACCTCGGAGCGCAACGCTGTGAACATAGATGTTTTACTGGGAGATGATAGTATTATTAATAGTGGTGTCTGGCAGTGTGTTATGTGCAAGTCATTCTCCGTCACTTGGCTCCTGTTCTTTCAGTGATCGATACTGCCGACATCCCGTGTCATCGCGTTTCATCCACCAGATTTTGCTCCCCACATGGATTTTAGTCGATGCCACCCGCGATAATTTTATCGCATCCAAGTGAAATTTTATACCGCAGACGCACCGAAATAATTGTTTTATCCATTTTGGTTTGGTTAAATTATAATAACTGCACAAGAGATTGTCGAACGTCGTCGTCATAGTTTCGACCCATTCGAATTGAATATGAAAAACCGCCCATTAAATCCAGCACGATTAGCGTGCAAATATCAAGGAAATTATAAACGTTTTATGACAAATGAACCGCAATAACGGCAGAGACACGGCATACGGTTTTAAATAACCCGCGAAGTAGGTTATGTTGATTTATTGCAAGCAATAACATTTTATTTATACCCGAGTATAATGGTGATTAGTCCGGTACGTGTATGTGCTTAAATATTCACGAAGTCGAAATCAAACTTAATTGTATCACTGCAAAATATCGTGTTACTGGTGTAATTATGAAGCATTAGAAATTAGCATGATCAGTGCGGCATTACCTTTCAATTTGTTTCTCCCGATCGTATCTGGAACAAATTTTACTGGCATTAAAGAATTGATCAAATTTTGGACGACTTGGAAAAGGCAGTGGCACTTAAATAGAAAAGAATGAATGAAGGAAAAGAAACCAGATATTGGAGAAGATTTGAAAAGAACGTATGTTATTAAGAGTGGAGAGGAGTATCTGATGATGAGAGAAAGCAATTGAAACGTAATTACTCCTGCAAATATATTTTATTTATTGTGATCATAATGATTTTTTAAATAATAGTTTCGTTTTGCATGACAATCATTACAATTAAAATAATTCCATGAGAACACAAGCTTAGCAAGTCCTTCGGTGAGCTTTTGCCGTTATTTATTTGACGATAAAGTTGGAAAAGTGTCGTGGATTGGTTGGTTCATTTCTTTGTCGTTGTTTTAACCATTCGATTACTTTAGCATTTTATTGTCATGATTCAGTTTTACTTTATATTTCCAAGGTGTGAAGTATTAATGAAATAAAAATTAATAATTTTAATTTGCAATGTGAGGTAACAGACCAATAACGAGGCGTGTTATAATTAAAATATGCAAAAAACGTCTAATATAATATCCTATTAATTACACGTGCTTACATGTTGCTGTCATAAATAATTTCTTCGTAGGTAATAACCAAGAATATTTAACGTATGCAGCGATTTTAATTTGCTGGAAATAATTTAACGTATTAAAGCTGTTTACTTTAATTAACGACGTCTCCACAAATATTAATAATATCTGCTCGAAACATTTTTCATTCCGTTAATGCACCGACGCAAAAAATTCCATTTCGTGTATTAGCGAATCGATTCGACTTCAAAGCGGGGTAATTTAATTAAAAACTGTGAGCACGAAAATCCGTTGCCCGAACATGAAATCAGGAAGTCAGGAAAACCCCGTTTGTATAAATACGTTAGGCTTTTTTTAATTGAAAGCAAATTCTTTCATGGTTGTTGGGAACGCTGTCCAAATGACTGATGGATGAGCTACAGACGCGGTTACAATGCCTTACTACTTACATGGTCTTTGTGTGTGTCTGCGTTTGTGTTAGATCAATGGATACGGCTACTGTTACGCTCGTGTGACCGTGATTGTGATTGTCGATTATCCATGTCGATTGTCAGTGAACTCACAGTTTGCAACATGACTGGCGATTTACACAGATATTATTTATTTTCGGATGCGCACTCTTCGCTATCGCCATCGATTCGTGCGGATTTGGCGATTTGACTCGTAAGGCTGCGCTGGAGACATTAATCCGGGAAAATTAATTCATATTTAATTTTCGTCATAATAACTTCAAAATCAGTAGATGTAGTACTTTTGTGTTTGTATAGTGGATTCAGATCACATCAGATTTATTACTTTTCAATTTACTGTAACAGTAATTCTTTTATTTAAACTGCATAGTTTAATGTCTTTCCTTTAAATTTTGATGCAATTCCAGTTTATAAATAAACTAATATTCCTACATAATGAAGATTATAATTGAAGGAAAAAATTCAAAGATTGGTACATTTTTTAAGAGTTCAAATTTGCAAGTTCATCAATGTTTGTAATTTTTCTAGTTGTGGATGACTCTTTATTGCTTGGTAACAATGTCAGCTTATATATCGATTTTATGTAGATGTGTACTCAACTTTCTACCATTGTCTAGGTTTTTGAACCCAATCACACCAAAGACAAAAACAACAAACATAACCACATAAGTCCTTTGTCCCTCCAGCTGAAGGTGGAAAAATCTTTCAACCAAACCGTACAGGGAACAAAGATTTCCTGAAACTGAAGAAATGATAGCTAGTTATGGCTACTAATGTCATTATGTTTCTTTTGATCGTGGCGTGAATAGATTGTATCGATAGTATCATGGATTTGAACAATTAAAATGATTTTGAATGTACTGGGTTGGTTGATAATTGAAGATTTGTTTCTTGAGTGACGAAACTTTTTTTGTGTGGGGATTCTAGTCAGCAATGTGGGTGAGACTCGTGCTGGTACGGAAGTACAGAGGTCTGATTCGTAGCTGTGAGTATTGGTGTATCCTACTTTCTTTTCTGATATTATTTGAGATATAATTTTTCCATCTTTTTGTCTAATAATTTGCTCGCTAAATGTCCACATTACGTTTAATTACTCCTGATAAAAGTGGGTAATAAAATCTTCTTCGAGACAAAGAAAATTAATGTCGAAAGGCAGTAATTCTTCTTTGACATTTATCTTAGTCCTTAGTATCTTAGTCTTTTGTTGTGGATTATTTGCTACTCTAGAATATTTTACGATTGGGTTGCGCATTTAAATTACATTTGACTTTGGCTCTCCCTACGAGATCGTTTAGGTCTAAAGGCAGCATATTATTTTAATTAATTGGATTGTTGAATTTGTTCATTTTTTTGGTTCATTTTGGGTTGGGTTATATACACGAGGGTAAAGTGGGACCTTCTCGGTTTGGCAGTGAATGACTGTGTTTTTCGGCTCAATGTATAGATTTTGTAGGTAAAAATATGATGCAGAGGTTAATTGCTCATAAATTACATAAAAATCTTTTTTTTTTGACTTGGTGAGATTAAGAACGTGACAATTTTACAGAATATTTAGAACCCATTTAGGATAGCTGTAACAATGACTTGGCTCTGGGTATCAAAGTAGATTTGTAGTTGAATTCAACTATTTTGGGCTTATAGAGTATAGAGATAAGAAGGATAAAACACGTTTTTCAATTAATAATTGTACAAACTAAGGTTGGCTTTGCAAGTTAGGCTAATTCGAGTTACAAATCTCAACATATACAATACATACGCAGCCTTTAAATAGGTGAAAAAATTGATCCCGATTTACCTTTAAAGTCTTTTAAGCACCAATTGTAAACTGAAAATGATGTGACATTTCATAAAACAGTAATATTTAAATGAATTAGATTTATAGAGATATAAAGAATGAAAATTTCAGAAAACTGAAAATTCTAAATTATTATCTACTCTCCACGCCACGAAAATTACAAAATTAAATCAAACTCCAACATGTAATACAGATATTCGTTACATGGAATTTGTTTAAATAGAAGTCAGCTTACTTGAAAAAGTGAATTACAATTTAGGCAAAAGGTTCAAAGAAAATGTTATGAGTTGCACGGTTGCTCGTTAATCGCCTCTTCATTATACTCGAAACGTTTTGCTATCAATTTTTTTTTAGATTAGGGAATAAGCTGATTTCAGAGGGAGTCGAATTTGGTGAATAAGGTGGATGATACAACAATTCGATATCTCTCAGTTTTTCCTGCCTGTTGGCAGGCGCTTTGTCCTGGTGAAAGATGATTTTCTCCATCTACCGATTTCCTTTTTATCCAGTCAGTTGGTCCAGAAGACTTATATAGTATGACAGTTATGGATTTACGTTTTACAAGGTGAACTATGAAAAGAGCCCTCTTGCATCCCAGAAAACACTGGCCATGAAGTTTCCGGTGGATGAACTCGACTTCGCCGTTTTTGGTGCAGAGTCACTGGCTTCCTATCATTACTTTCATTGCTGCTTCGCTTCTTGCATGTAGTAGTGTAGTAGTATGTCTCATTCGCAGTAATAAGTTGTTCACGAAATCGGTTGGGTTTGCTTTTGATCAGCATTTTGGTCATTTAACAAATGCGGCACTCACATTGCACAAATTATATGCACATATTTAATTCTTCATGTAAAATGTGTCATACCCTTGCTTCCGATATGCCTACAACCTCAGCTATCTCACTGACCTTTAATCACCGATCGTCCAATACCATATTGTGCACCTTTTCGATGCTTTCTTCTTAGGTTGCAATTTTTAGTCGTCTTCAAGATACTGCCACGTTTAAACTCACCCGCCCATTTCTCACTTCACTTCATTGAAAATGAAGTAGGAGGCTATTTAAAGCTTTACGAACTTTAGTTGAATTTCCATTGGCGATACATCGTCCAAAACGGAGAATTTTATAACGGCACGATATTCCAATTTATCAATTCAAACCCAACACACAATACACTTCTACTCTAAAAATCCGTATAAAGAAAACTAGTTGACAGATGAAGTTGACACTTGCCGTTCGTTTTTGGGATAAGTGTACCAACATAAAAAAAACATCGATAGCAATACCATATCTCTACTAGGATGAGAAGTTTCCACCTGACCTTCGTACACACTTAAATACCACCATAAAATATTAGATGAATGTTTATCTTGAAGATTTTTGGGAAATCGTTGTGGATATCACAATTAGTCCGTAATTAAAATATTTTTCGCTCTATTGCCTCTAGCAGTCGCTTTATACGAAAAGGTAGCGTATTGTTCTTTTAATTAATTAAATATTTCCACACTTATCGCACTAGATTTTCAACAAATTCAGACACGCAATTAAGTTCATATGAATCTAAAGAGAAAGAGGGTACTTAGTGTTTCTGGGTATGGTATAATCTTTGAAGATGTTGTCTTAACTGGATGACCAGGCAGAAAATATAATGGATCAAGAGGGCAGCGGTGCAATTCAATTTATATATGGCAACTGAAATAAGCTGCAAAATAAGCATTAAAGTATTTTTGTCACTAATTCTTGTTTCTTATTTTCAATTAATTTAAGATAATCTCTTAGTAATGAATGGCCTGTTTCTAAAATATCTTAAGCCACTCATCCTTTTTCAGATCTGTTGAATTTATAATATGCCATTCGTTCTTTGTCTAGCGTTTTAATTTTTGATTACAACCTAACAATTTATATTATATATTCCACACATTTCATAGTTTGCGTCACTGGTTTTGTTTACCATTTATTATCAGTAAACCAAATTTATGAGAACTAAAATTTTAATTAGTTGAGGATTTTCAGTTCTCGTTAAACTGAATCTGATTAACATTTATCCGATTTTCAGTAATCAACTTCATTCGTAAATTTACTCTAAGTAAGCTATTGTCGTCGATAGTTTCATTCAAGATAATTATGACTCATTATAAGTTCAATTAAAGAGGCTATATTTATATCGATGAAAGATTGGGTTGGGTTGGGTTTTATGAACACTGTTCAGTAGTAAAATAATATAGTTTATCTATATTAGATTAGATTTTTGAGAAATTATTGTTGTTTTTGTATTAATTAACATGACTTATTTTTAGTAATAAAAAATATAGAATTTGAAGCAAGAGCTTGTTTCCAATTGATAATAAGCATCCAGTAAAATTCACTCTCCTAAAACAAGAGATATCCCCTTCGTCATCCTCTTTGTAGGTCGTCTGATAACTCTATACCACAAACAAAGAGGAAAAGTTTAGAAAGTAAGACAAAAGTAATAGTTAATATGGTTTATAATTCTCATGGCATTATTTGCTCATTATCACCTGAACAGGTCTACACTAATTCTGAACCCTTATTATTGGTTTGCATATATTCTCTCGTTCTCAGACACCAGTACAGTATGCACTGACAAGAAGAAATCTGTTTCCAAGTAGCCAGGTTAATTCAATTCAATGTGCATATTGGATTCAATAAAATTGAGATTTGGACATTAGAGCTCAGAATTACTAGTCTAAAAGAGTAGAGCATTCCATCAGTAAATTTTATAGCATTTCACGATAGGGTATATTCTACACAAGAACGAACAAGACAAACAAATGAAATATAAAGAGGATTAATATAATAAATATAAAACAATGAAGTTATAATATGCAAGGACATTTTAAATAATTGCCTGGGAGGGTGCAATATGGTTAATAACATGGACGTGCTTCTTTAGTGTCACCATGAAGAGGACGGCCATCAGAATGAAAAGACATCACGCCCATAATATTGATATCCAAGTTTTTTCTTGTTCTCTTTTCTACCATCGTCAAATCAACATCTTAAAGCCACAGTTAGTTAGTTTTGTTTATTGGTTATGTTACGGCTTGCAATGTGTTCCGTTGCAAAAGGAAATAATAATTTAAATGCAATCGTCACAGAGCCAACCCAAATAATAAATGCCCCAAGTCGACATTTTGTTACATTTGTGTTTAGGTTACTTACACAGTAAGCAATACTCTACCAACTATTTGGACCATTGACCAAGTGGACCAATTTTGAATGTTTTTCCACTTTTTCAAGTTTATTGGAAAGTACTGTGTGTTGGGGTTCGGTTGGGTAGGGTTGGGTTGGATTGAATGATCACTAAGGTTTTGATTGTGTTCCAAATGATTAGCAAAGTTGTGTGGGTTGTGTGTGTGTACAATTTAATTAATAATATGCTGTTTTCGTTCTATTCTCATCGCCTGTTTTCCAAGGTACTTTAGCAGCTCCACATCTACTGGTCATATGCTGCCGCGTTTCCTATTTTTAATTTGTATCATGCTTCCATTTCTACGTCATGCTCTTCCCTGTTTGTTTCTTTCCATCTGTGAAATATTCTTGACATCTTTCAATTATTTTGTCTTCATCTATTATAATATTAATATTTCCACGTTATCTTTTATTTGTTTGAGAGTACTTGCATTCTGATCCCCAATGCCGCGTTTCCTATTTTTAATTTATATCATGCTTCCATTTCTACGTCATGCTCTTCCCTGTTTGTTTCTTTCCATCTGTGAAATATTCTTGACATCTTTCAATTATTTTGTCTTCATCTATTATAATATTAATATTTCCACGTTATCTTTTATTTGTTTGAGAGTACTTGCATTCTGATCCCCAATATTTCTCAGTAAAACAGTTTTTGTTCTTGTCACAGTTTCCTTCCATTTTTCTACCAAATTCCACTTAAAATTTTGTATTTTCCCCTTTAATCATTATATTAATTTTATTTCTTTGTGTATCATAAATTTCTCGTGTTTGTTGGTTTCGGCTTTGAATTTTTTCAATATTTTTTTTCTATCCCCTGACTTCCTTTCTAATATTAAGTTTCGACCAGGGAATTTTCGAGTGGAATTCAAAAAACAATAAATTTAATAACTACATGAATTTTATCATTTCCAGGCACAAATTACTGCAACAAGATTCTAATACTATTATGCTAATATTTGTTTCATTTTGTCATTTGATTTGCTGTCTTTCTTTGGTTAGTTCTTCCCAACATTCCCACCTCGTTTCCTGAGCTCTCCATTTATGTTCTCTTTATATCTTCACACCTATTTACATTTTCCATTCTCAACAATGTCTAAAAGTTCCGCGATCAATTTTCTTCAAGAAGAACACTTGAAGAATGCATGAGTTAAATGAAAGCTCACCAACCTGTCTATTTTGTATCCGTATGATAACTTTTATATGGATTCCAATTCATTTCTTACAATTTCTCAAAGTGCTATAAAATATTAACTAAAATTGTATTTATTAAAAAAATTGAAATATAAATTTTAAATATGATTTAATCGATTGGTCCAAAATCATATTTTTAACATTATTATTAATCATATTTATTATCGTATTATTTTTTGATTTAATGATTAACGCCGATTCACCTAGCACGCCACTGCCTTGATTATCTCCGAGCGAATTCTGCGCCCAATGGGGCAAAACTTCACCCCAAACTCGCGGCAATAAAAATATTAAAATCGTCCTCTTTCGCTTTTAAGTCGGCCGGATGGGCAGATAAGCCCACGTCAGAATTGCGAGCGAGTGGAGAGGTGAAAGATCGTGGTGCGTTAGGAGCTATGGTCACTGCGGGCGCGCGCGGATCAATTCATTACCCCCGAGAGGGTCCAGACTTGCAACGTCATCCCACCTCGCAAACACGCACCCTATACAGATTACATGGGAATAGAGAACAATTATTAAACCGTCGTGTTGTAAGTTTTCTTTTATCGACGAAGCACCCTCCGGTTCTATTACACATTAAAACTTAACAATCAAATAAATTATTTTCTTGACCGATAAAAACAAATCGAATTGTAAGTTGGCGTTGCAATTCAATAGATTTTTTTTTTACTATAACGAGAGTTTGATGCAAGGATCCAATTTATGTAAATCGACTATTGGAAATGTTTAAAAAATGAGAAGGAATTCAAATAGAAATTCATAAATAAAAATATAATAATAATAGAATAATAATCGAACAAAAATCCTAAATAAAAAATTTACAAACCAAGATCAAGTCAGCAAAATGAAAATGATATCTAAGGATTAAACAAACATCTTAAACCTAAAGACCCAAGCAAAATAGATTAGTTATGCAGCCAAGGTCACTATGTTTATGGGAATCTGAAATTATGTCTCCAGGAAGAAAATTACGTAAACCTTTGTGTGCGATCCACCAACCTGACATCGAGATTTACGTTTGAAAGTATCGATTGCGCATAGATGATGCATAACAATTGTTTCTATTTGTTCTTAATGATCTTAAAGTAGTTGGCGTGTATATCATCAATAATCATCAATAGTCGCCGCAAAGTGTTATTAGTCTCGCATTCACTTATATGCAAATTGGCCCACGAGGTAGATACGAAATTAAAAATATTTTTCTCGAAATGCTTGAATGTAATTGTGACTACGATTGAAATATTTTTAATGGCTGAATTGAAACACCAAAGTGGCAATTTAAAATAAACAGGGAACTGATATTCGAGATTAAGAAATTAATTTGAGACGCAGTTATGTGTACCGACAATAAATCGTTTCTTTAAATTATGACCTGCACATTTGCATTGTGACAGACGTGGAGTTTTCTTCTAGGAAGCCACGAATAATGCGCGTACAAATTAAATTCAAAACGTCGAAAATATAATGGCGAACAAAACCATTATGCGAGTTGGCAGGGGAATTGTGGCCGCTGGAAAACGGTTTAGATCGGCCGATCTAAATATCATTTCAGCGGAAGCAAACGATTATAGTAAAAAGCCAATGAAGGTGTAGAATCGGGCGAGGTATAATTTAATCTACTGGCATTGCAGACGCATGATTCCATAATGGTGGACTATTATATCATTGTCCATCTGCGTTATTCTGCCAGTCATGCGGTAGCGAGATCAAAGCACGTCCGAGCGCGAGTCATCCCGCTTCCTGCTGGACCACCTACTCTTCATTGTCGTATCATGGCCAAGTTGGCCCGCAGGAGCCTTTAGAATCCGTCGCCGCGACGAAATCTTCCCATTCATTTTTTTCATTTATTATTTCGGATGATCATATGAGATTTATTATACTCCTATTCACTTTTTAATAAGATTCGTTCTCTGGGTGTTTTCTAGGAGACGTGTTTGCGGCGGGGCCTCATTGAATAGCAATTTGGACGCGTTAAGTTACGCAGAAATGAATTATTTCATCAACTTGGTTTTATTTCTCAGTCCGGCGAAGAATTTTGTTTGGTGTACCAACGATTATTTGATTAGATTTCGTTACAAAATAACACAATAAAAATATAGTAAAACTCGACCCTCATGACTCAACATTAATCATTCAAAGTAGATGCGCCACTGCTTTTGGGACACATCATACGATACACACAATCACAATTACTTTTGCGGTTAATTTTTAAATTATTGCAATACGTCGTATTAATCAAAAAGAAAGGCTGCTCTATTCTAACTCACTAACTTGATAACTTACACATTTATTTATTTATGAAATAGGCACCTAAAATGTACACCTATCACTAAACATCATTGTTGAATGGAACGTTACCGGAAATCATGTTATAAAATGTTGTAGTCGTGTAAATGAGGAAAGCGATAATGACAAGTGGCAATTTTGAGCAATTTTTATATAACCATTTATTTTCGTATTTACGGTCTTCAATGCGATCATTAAAAATCGGATGCAGTCTTCTCAAAAGAAATACAAATCGTAATAAAATAAAATAAATAATCAGATTTCAGATAACGATCTTTTATCGTGCGACTAAAGTCACAAATTATCCAAGTAGGACGATGACAAATTCAAATTTGTGAAGATCAGTTGGGGCGATCTAATGTTCCAAACAAAGTTAAAATTCCAAATAAAACATCCCCCAAGATTGGATGCTAAATTAAAACACAAATATTGATAATATTGCTATGAATGCCAAAGATCGAAAAGGTATCAAAATAATCACCGTTGATTGAAATTCACGATGATGGGTTGTAATCCACAAGAAAAAAGTGTATTGGTAGTTAATCGGCTAATTAGAGTTAAGTTTAATTGAAATTCGTCTAATTATTCGAAAATGATGAATTTAACACTATGACTAATTAATTATTGAAATACAGGCTGCATTTTCCGCCATGAAGTTTTTCCACACGATAACGGTTATAGATTACGTGAGTCAAATTAGAACATTTCCACCTTGAAATCTTTGAATAGGTACTGCTGTATTGTTAATCCAACCCAACCCAACCCAATTGAACCCAACCCAACTCGATTCAACCCCACCCAATAGTGAGGAATGAATGTGAATTAAAATGACTAATGGACGGTGGACCATAACTTTACATCTTCACCTTGGAACTCGAATATCACCCCAATTAACAATATTCAAACGATAGCACACTGTATAGTCTGCAAAGAAAATAGAACCAATGAAAAATTAGTGGCCAACAAAGAAAATCTAAGAAAATTACGAGTGTCCATGGAGTTTGGTGGTGATCTCGACAAGTGCACGTTTTTTTTTAAATCGTCAAATGTACAAAAGAGAAATCATGAGTACAAATCTTGTTGTAAAATAAGTCTAAACTTTTTTCTAATCACAACAAATACAAAGATCTTTTAAAGGTTTTAAAAATATGTCAAAACATTTCCTTTTCCAATGGAAGAGGGTGAAATAGAAAAGACATAGAAACTCAGTGACTTATTTATTTTAATAATTTGTTGTACATTCGTATACCTGAAACAACTGTCGTAGTAATATAACAAATGAAGTGAAACCTAACAATTTTGTGTGTAATTTGACAGCGATAAACTACAAAACTAAGAAAATATATATAAATAAAGCATACATATGGAAAAATAGCTCACCATTAAGGCACTATTAATTTTTGAATTTTATGCTATCACTTAAATTTGTACGACTATTTAAATACCTGCTAAACGTGTTATGTTTGCTAGTATCATAAACATATCTTAAACTTGTTAATCAAAATTCAAAATGGGCACCAAATTTATAAAAGTTAGTAAATCGATTAAGAATAAAAATAAAATATTGGGTGTCGAAAATATTAAGTAGTTAAAAGTACTAGAAAACTACTTCAACAATACTTGCATTCAGAAGGATTTGGTTTGGGTTGGGATGTGTTGGGTTGGGTTGGACTGGATTAGGTCGGGTTGTCAAATTGATCTCAAACGTTGATAGCTACAGTAATTTTGTGGAAAATATTTCAGTACACATTACTTATGTACATTTTTTGTATATAGGTTTAGAACACAGTAATGGGTCAATGCTATTGTCATACGGCCATCTCTTGATTAATTCTGCCAATCCAGTTGGAAATTTTAAGGATGACACACGGTATGAGTCTGCTTCTGATCACACTCGTGTACAATCCCATAACTTCAATTTCATTGTGGACGAGAAGTTTAGGCGTTTATGCCAGAGATGTCCTCCATAAAATATTCTTTTATTATTATCTTTTTGTTCATAATTCTAGCTTAAGTTACACCGTATATTATCGAATAATGAATAATCCCATTGTATCAAATCAAAATGTTTTACATTGATTGGATTTAGATTAAAACTCGAACATATAAACTTAGCTGTTGAGATCATTCGAGAACAAGTACTACATTGATGAAAAACATACTGTCGGTAAATTTAGAGATATGATCAGTTGCCACCTAGCTGGCAATTTAATAATTATCTAAAGATGTCGTAATTAATCCACATTTGAGATGGACTCCAAATCTTACATTGATTGAAGATTTGGAATGAAACTCGAGCACCCATATTACTTAATCTGTAACTAGCTTAAAGAACTAGCAAAGAAGAAGTACGAAACATTCACCACAAAAGATAAAAATATGACTATTCAATTCAACCAAATCATATTACATTAACTGATAGTTTTAGATTGAAACTCGACCACTTACATGTACCTGCCGCGAGAATTATCCAGTAACAAATACGAGAAACTACGATAAATATTAGAAATATAGGTTATGACATACGATATGCAGAAGTTTTGATTTTGATCATGAACCTCCAAATAATGTATAATTGAAATTTGCTCACTAGAGAATTAAAGAGGCATATGTTTTTTATTTCATGTTTTTAATTTTCGTATGTCTTGTGTGACTTTACCATCAAATTAAACGACTTGTCCTACCACAATATACAAGGATTTGTTAGAGATTCATGAACCCTGATCGTTTCAGCGAATGGATAAATGCAGTCGCCCTTCAGATGTCATAGCAGTATTGCGGGCGAGAAGTGTGGATACAATTTTTCTTCCATTATTTGGTCATGGCCTATCCACAATAATAATAATAAAAACATTTATTGGCATATTCACATTCTAACATTTTTATATCATTTCGCCCTAATATCTCCCTTCGAATTCATATCTTTCTTCTTCCATCTCCTCCCAACTCCCCCTTCTCTTTTCAGTTATATATTTATTTTCTCCATCTTGCTATTTCGTTTCCTTCTTTTTTCTATATTCCTCCTTCATCCATTTAATTTTCTTTAAGTTTTTAAGCCCATCTCCGTTTTTTCCCAAACGTACTTTAAGTGGTTGCATGGATTGAACTAATGTTTTAATATCTATTGCATAACATAAATAATAAAAAATCAACCTGACCAGACCAAACTTAATTTTTGATGATTGGTCCTAATTTAACTTGGGTGGCTTGGTTTTTAGATGTTTGTGTTATTTGATTTTTCAATAATTTTAAACATTCATTAACTGAAATCACATAAATGATTCACTCAATAAAAAAATAAAACCACTTTGGATGTCCGCCTGTATTTATCACGCAAAGATTACAATGCAGTAATTTTCATCTATTCATAAACACAGCATTTGTCTGTTAATATTAGCAGATAGTTGCATTCGATGTATCGGAAGCAGTTTTATAAACACGTCTTCGTATGTACGAAAATTATTTCAAATTAAAATTTTCATGAAATTGTTCAGAAGCGCCTTTTTAAAGTAATATTATAAAAATGTTTGCCTAAATTAGCTAACATTCAGTAAAATAGATTTCAAGACTTTCGTTTATGACAAAATGAAAAGGGAGACCAGGATTAACCAAAATAATTTGAATACGATATAAAATTGAAGACAATATAAACGAAGCCCAACGTGAGAATGAAACAAAATGAACTGAATCGAAAAAATAAAGTGCAGCAAGCAAGCAAATACGAAAAGTAATTGCATTTGAATTAACGGTAAAAATAATTCAAATGGGTTATGAATTGCTTTATAAAAATAAAAGTGCATTATACCATCTAACCCAGCTCAACCCAACCCAACCCAATCGAAACAAATCCAATATAATCCTACCTAACGCAATATAACCCAACCTAATTCGCCCTATCCCAACCCAGCTCAATCCAACCCAACAAAACTCAACTCAACCCAACTTAACGAAACCCAACACCGAACATCTATTTTCATTCTCAATAAAATATGTATATGGGTTGACGGTCAAGGCATTGGGGAATATTTAATTTGCTCTGTAAACTAAATACAGAATTGTATAGCATGTAATTAGATAAAACGTATTGACATTCCGTACGCCACAAACCTAAAATAATTTCTAAATAATCAAAATTGGGATGAAATAAGCGAACGTGATATACAAAACGTAATCATTAGAAGGAAATACAACTGAAAGAATCAAACGGTAAAATACGAGAAAATAATACGATAAAAACATATAAATGGCTACACGTACATATATGAAACAATTGTGAAGATAAAACCAAAACACAAAATATTGAAGATAACCAACCCATTGGGCATAAATAAATTAAAAATGAGAACAATGATGATACCTAAAAAACATAAATGAGCACAAATAAAACAAGTGAAATGAAACGCAAATAGAACACGAGGCCAATAGCAAACAATAATAGTCAAACAAATCAAAGAGACACGAGAACTAAATAATATACAGCAATAAAAAACAATAGCCCCATTGATTTTTTTCAAATTGATGATATACATAGTGTTTCCTTCTCCTAGGATTGAAGGACCGATGAAGAATGACACAATGTCAAAAGAATCTGTGATGAATCTGTAATTGAATTATATTATCATTGGTTTTTTGGTTAGGCTAAGTCGAAATCTAATCATTTTCTATGAACCCGATATGTTTCGATTTGTTTGTGTTCGTTATATTTTGTTGGAATTTGAAAATAAGCACCCCCACTATGTTATATATTTTTGTTTTATTTGGTTTAGGTTTGGTTGGGTTGGGTTGGGCTCGGTTCGAATGTGGTGGGTTGAGTTTGCTTGGGTTGGGTTGGATTGGATTGGGTGGCGTGGGGTTGTATTATTTGTGTTTGGTTTCGGGCTCTCATCTTAAAGTTATTTCTCCTTTGATTAATTTAGTTGGGTTCATGTTTATTGCCTAATTAGATACACTACAAACTTAGTACGTAACAACATAGAATTTAAAGGCCCGAATCAAACACCAATAACCAACCCAACGCAACTCAAGCCAACCCAACTCAACTCAACCCAACCCAACTCAACTCAACTCAACCCAACCCAACCCAACGCAAGCCAATAAATTAAACGTCGATAAAATTGTTGGGTTCAAAAACCGTCAAAAATTGTTGTTAAATGCAACAATTGCAACATTTTAAAAAATTATAAATTTGACAAATTTTGACATTGAAACTTTTTGCAATTTTAAAGTTTGCCTCCTTTGGTATTTTTTACATTTTTGTATTTCTGTCATTAAAATTTTTTTTTTTAAATCGTTGACAAGTGCCTTTGTTAATTTGTTGTTTTGTATTTTTGTCAATTAAACTGGAATTGGAACTGGAATTTTTTACATTTTTTAAAATGTTAACATTTTTTGTTTATAACTATCGCAAAAATGTCTGGAGTTTTAAACGCTCCACGCGCACAAACAAAATAACTTCACACATACGTTGCATAATTAACTTTTAATTAGACAGCAAAAAATAACAAATATATGGAATTAATTACAAGTTTTGCAAGAATTTGTTCGTTTCCATTGCTCAGGTCTGTTGGAAAAAGAAAAGTCGAGAATTTTTATATGATTTTATGTGGTCACCCCCACATACCTTGTGTGGTTTTCAAGGTGTATTTTTTTTGTATAAATTTTACTGAACTCCATTATAACAAACAAACAAGCAGCGATCATCCAACTAATAGTCAAAGAGAGATATATCCGCAGAGGATATATATGCAGTGGTTCTTTTATGACATTGTTTCAAGAAAGTGTTGATGTACGTGTATTCGTTTTGTTTATAACCAGCAACAAACGGAAACGTCATCGTCATAAAATACGTATCATATACGTAAAATTACACGACTTTCAAGTATATAATTTACAATATATGTACATACACATTATAAATCAATTACCCTGCGCTGAAAAATGCGCTGAATATTAAAGAAGATGCGGCGAACCCGACGATTAAACTTACTGTTGTTTTGCAAAACCATTCCTCGCCGTAACTCACCTTCAGCGAAACATAAAAATGACATTCCAGTTTCTTAACGGAACACTGCATTGAAATTATTGCCGTTCTCATAATCAGCACAAGTCATTAAGTTCCCACTGTTTATTCATAATTCTCGAGATGACTCGTTATAAAAACGGTTCGTTCGCCGCCCGGGGTTGTATTTGCGTATTCGGTCGCCCGGTTTTCATTCGCCCTCGCCGCCGGAGTGGCAAAGTGCAAGTCCTGTGCGCTCCCGCCAAGAATATGCAAAGAATTAAGGGGCGCTGGGTAATTAACTGCAATATTTTTAGAGACGCGATACTCTTATAAAATGTCAGTGCGCCAATAAAACAGCATGGTACATCAAACACTTTGCCTAAACACGAACTCTCGTCTCAATCAAAGTGCCCTGCAATTAATGTACGAGGAGAAAAAGGTTGTCTACGGTCTCCCAGGACGTATTTATAAAAGTTTTTTTAGACCACGTTTGCAAATTACAACGTACTATAATTTGATTAATTCAAATAAATAATATATTTTTGTTCAAAACCAGAACATTAAAAAAAATACGAGGCGAATTCGTCTTGCGTGAAATAAATTTGAATGATTATTCAAATGCACGGTTGACCGTTTTTTGCGCCGAAAGATTGATTGAATAAAAAATTAAATCACGACAAGTTAAATAGCGAAGCTTGTCGTCAGTGTAGCAGACAGTTCATTTTTAATATAAATGAGGCACGGCGAATGTCAAGACGAAATAAAAACACTCGGCCAGTTTAGGAATGAAAAAATCGAGCGAGAGGATTTTTCGTCTTGCACGACTCGTATTTATAAAAGTAATTTGAAAGCCGATTCTGATCATTAGAGCAGATGCAGTGAACGTCGATAGGGTTTATTTATGTACCTTGCAGATTAATACGACGATTGGAAAGTTTTGACTCCATTGGCGATATTTATTGCCGGACGTGTTATTCATTATGCTCGACACCCACATGGTGGATGATTGGAAATCTGCATATGATGAACGCATGCAAGTTGAATTTTCAAACTGCACCTTTTTACGTAACAATAAATTTTATTATTTTTTTAAACTCAATTATTGGGTGAGTGAAATTGTATATAATTTTTGAATAATATTCATAGATATCTATTAAAAAAATCATTTATATGTTATCCTAGTCGGAGTTGTGTCATTACCGTTACATTAATTAATGCTTAGTTTGCATGATTCATCATTATTTTTCACTCGTCTAACTTCGGGTTATGAATTACAGTAATTTGTGTCTTTTAAATTCGTAATTGAATTTTTAACTGCAAATAATGCTTGTCTAGTTTTTATGATCATTGCAAATAATGTCCAACTAAGTTTACGATGCCCACACTTCTTTACTGTAAATTGTTGGTCGAATAAGTTATTTTTTATCAATTAATTGCTATTAAAAATTTTATTATCTCTCCGTTTCCAACAAGCTTGAAAAATTTTATATTTGGTTCCTGTTCCACTCCCCAATTTTCATTCCGCTGCAGTATTATCGGTATCATTATGATGTTGTATACGATCTTCTTTGTCTCTTCGCTTATCTCTCTTTCGCCGACAGTTATTTTGTTGATCTTATTAAACGCTCTTGTTGCTTCGTGTATTCTGTTTGATACCAGATCTATGTTCCCTTCATTGGTTATTGTCGTGTTCATATATTCAAACGTTGCCACCTTCTGTATTCGTTCTTCTTTGCATTATGTTTCTCCTGGTTTCATTGCTTGGTTTTTCCCCACATTTATTTCCATTTTCTTGTTTCAAATTTCTTTTATCTATGCATTAATTATTAACTGCATCTTCCTTTCCGTGTTTGCTATCGGCAGTGTATTGTCCGCGTACGCAATGCTCTGTATGCATTGTATGCATGTATACTGGTTTCATATTATTTTACCCTACACACATATTCGCCTCCTTTTTGTAATTCCTTATTTTTTCATCCATGCTTAGGCTATCCACATTTTATTTTAAATATTTTCCAAAAATACCAGAATATTATCTAATTTTTATCTATGCTTGTACATGCAGTTCCTCCATCTTGTTTAAAATATTCAAATAGAAGTTCTTTATGGTGAGGATGATTATTTAAAACATTAAACCTTCGCTCCTCACTCCACCGTGTCATATTTTGAGCCAAATAAAAAAATTCCAAGAGCAAAAGTAGTATTTTTATTTTGTATGTAGGGCTTGAAAATTAATACTTTCGCAAAGTCGTCTTCACCTTAATGTGCCCCAAAATTACTTTTCACCGCCTGGATTATTGAAAGGCAACCCAACCCAACCCATCCTTGCATATTTTCTCCCATCAGTACATATGTGGGATGTGACAAATCCGTCATAGTCTCAGGTGAGCATCTAATGATCGTTCAAACACAAAAGCATTATTCTAAAAAAGGGGAATTTTACATAGATGCAAAACGCAATTTAAGTAAAAAAATATTTCACATAAAATATATATATGGCAAATACATTATCAGACGAATCTCAGATAACTGATAACTCATCACGGCATGCACCAGGCATAATAATGATTTGCAGTGTGTACAGGTATATTTAGTCTTGCGATCTTTACTTCTTGGACACATGGAACATCTCTCTGTAAATTTTATGACCTTAATAGGGGGCACTGCCGGATATACAACATTTCTAATTTTCTGGTGAATACTACTTGGTATCCTTGGATTATCCTTCCGTTTAGTTATAAGTTCAAAGCACAACATTTTGATAAACAATCTTCTGCCTAGTCTGAAATCTTGATTGTTTTCTTTGTATATCACCAGAGCATTAATGATGGCTGTATTCAAAAGAAAATACGCGATTGTGAGAGGCCATCTCCGTGAATTTCTCGAAACATGCAAAACAACTATGAAGCAGAGAGCTCATCCACCGTTGGTAAATTTGCAGAAGCTTATTATTTCGGGTAAATTATTTTCTTCAGTTGCTTCATCAATAGCTCCATCATTTTGCATAGTAGATAGCAGAACATATTAATTTTTCTTGGCACATAGGATAAAAGTTTAATAATATCTTTTAGAAAACCAAATAAATTTGTTAACAGGTTAATGGATATGGAACATTGGTTGGGGATTTTAAAGATCTTAGGCCTATTATGCTTTTGAATAGTCAATATAGAGCAGTGGATGTGCAGCTCTATTGGAATAATACTCCTAATTTTCAGCTAGGATCTCGACGTTTTCTGAACGATTGATTGTTACTCGATAAACGTTGGTGCAATTTACTCGATGTAATTACCAGGCCAAGCTGATAACAAAGGTAACTGACTATTGAGTTAAAACACAATGAGTCTTTGCTCATTTTTCAATATAATTTCCTCGCACGTCTATGCATTGCTTACATTTAGCAATTAATAATTAAATAAACCATAAGAATTTTTTTCTTGCCCTGCAAAAAGCTCTCAACTGCTCACGTTAGTTCTTCGTCTTTTAGAAATATATGTCTCCTCAACTGCTTTTTCAGCTTCCTGTGCAGAAAAAAGTCATAGGATGCTAAGTTAAGGTTACGGGGTGGATGATTGATGACTGAACGTTAAATCCTTCAGGGCATCGTGGGCAAAAACAGCCTTGTGCACTTGCGCATTGTCATGCGTCCGTCGATCTTCAAGATTCAGATTTTCTACTTTTCGAACGTTTTTTTTCGGTAGTGGGTGAATTTTGTCGACCACTTCCAAGGATTTCAGCCCCCATTTAAATTGCTTTGAATAATTTTTTATTGTCTATAAGAAGGAGAAATTTCACCGTAAACAGCATGTGAGCTTTTATTTCCATTGGATTATATTATATATTTCATTCACCCTAGCTGCACTGTTTTCTCCTCTAGATTTTCGTGTTGGTGCGTCTATGTTTCCTTACTTCTTGTTACATTCTTCTCCCACTTCCGTCTCTTTTTGCAATAGCTTTTTTTGCACCAACCTTCCGTGTTCCTCCTCACATAACCACCACATGCCGTCCACTTGGAATTGCAATTCAATTGTATCCCATCCTCTATTTTTGCCTTGTCATTTTTCTAAATTTGCCTCTGCACTTCTCCCTCTCTTTTTCCGCCAGCTCATGGTCTAAATATTACCTTTTCCTACTAGTTTGTGTTTATCCCTCATTGCCTTTTCTTTTTCCGTTCCTGGCGTCATCGTCGCTAGCAGCTTCCTGCCCCTTTCTCTCCAAACTTGTATGCTTCCTCCAACTTCCCTTCCATATGGATTTCTTTTCTGATCCATTCCTCCACCTAACATTCCTCCTACTAACTTTTCCAACATCCCCTCCAACTTTCTAGCGCTCTCCTCTCTCTCCCTTTCCTTCACTCCTGCTATATGTTCTCCGCCATTCTAAATTTTCATGTTGTATTTCTCTTCTCCCCTCCGAAATTTCCATCCTGATTTTTTGGAACTATTTCTTTGTATTTCCAGTACTTGAAAAAATATCTACAAACCACAAACAGAATGCAATATCACAAAAAATGACATTTTGACAGTTTGCGGAAAATAATAATTTAATACAAATGTTTTTTCACAACCTGGCTCATTGCTAGATACATTTTTCAAATATATTTTCTGGCGCAATTTACATTCAGGTAAAATGTACGGAAGTAGTATTAATCTAGTTCTCAAAATCAGCGATAATTTTTTGCAAAAACTTGCTACAACTATAACATATTGGAATTCAAATTGAACTTAAATCGTAAAAGGATTTTGGACAATCGAAAGGAAAGAACTAAACAACCCAACTCGAAAGTAAATTCGACTGTACTCTTTCTTGTTTAATTCATTTAAATTGTGTACTTTTACGACTGATATTTTATTTCATAGTAATTTCATTTATATCACTGCGATAAATTATATAGTTGATCAATATTGTCGACGAATTGCTTGAGCCAAACATATATTGCTTTATTATTGTTTTCCTTCCTTAAATGAAAAAGAACTAGTATTGTTTATTTATTATGAGACCAATGTTGTTACTAATTGGTCATTGTTTATAATACCATAATTATTATAATCATCTAATAATACATCAATCGAAATAGTGATAATCTAATGAAGTTTGAATTTTTTTTAGATACTCGTACATGTTGTGAATTCCTGATTACTCTGCACGTTTTATGTTCATTTTTATTACGCGTTTATTTTGACGTTTTTTTTCTGTCCCATCTGATGTTTTACGTTTTACTTCGCCTTTGATATTCTTATACGTAAAAGGAAAAATTGCACCTCACCCACTGATAATTAAATACATTTCGGATAGTTTGTCTTACTCGTATAATAATTTCATATTATTTACATTGGTTTATTATCTCTTTTATGGCAATATATCTGTTCATGTTCATTACTTTTTACTATTAGTATAAATCATATAAGTCCAGTGTTCCTCAAGGATTCAACTTTGGTCCAATATTCTTTATAATTTTTACATGTATACACCGTCATATAATATTATAATCTTCTTCCAGGTGTTCATACTAAACAACAACAAAATTATTTTTTATTGGTAATCAAATTAAATCAACATTTCTTTCGATACCGTTTTACTTACTTCAGCCTGTTTTCTTAGTACCTTAATGTTTTATGTTGTTCTTAAAATTCATGTTTTGTTGTTTATTATTTTTAGTTCTTCAATTACTTTAAGTTTGCATTTCTTGTGAAATCTATATGTTTTGAGCGCGTTTTGTCCTTGTTTTGATGCAATAAAAATTATTGCATATTACTGAATTTGTTCCACTTATTTTCTTATTTTGAATACATTTTCTTCCAAGGTTGTCATTTTTGTTTATATCGATTTATGTTTGTTTAATTCTCCATTATTTTCCTTAGTATTTCCTTAATTTTTATTTCAAAATTTGTTATAAAATGTTACTTTCATAGTTAGCTATTATTTTTGTTGTAAATCGTTGAACGTTGATGGTTTTTGTGTTTTCATTGAAATTTCGATTGGGTTGGGTTGGGTTAGGTTGGGTTGGGTTGGGTTGGGTTGGTTTTTTCTCTTCCTAGTTTACTTCACTCGTTGTTTTTTATTTGTATTTTACGTATTTTGATCCTGTTAATTTACGTTCAGTTGTTTTCTAATCGTCAGGATTTCAAGTCGTATAGAATTTATTTATTATTTTGGTTCCTCTATTGAATGCAGTTGCAAATTATTTTCTGCGTTTATTTTTATATATCTTGTTATATTTATATTTACATCAACTTTTAAAATGTGGATTTATGGTCATTTCATTTCTTTTTATCAAACCCCATTGATATGGTCTAACTTCCCTTTCTTAGCTAATGAAATGAACAATAGAAAAAATTAAAATTCCTTCCACGTGAAACCAGTTCCGTCAAACGCGTTGCACTGAAACGGGCGTTGTTAAACAATTAAAACATTTATTAACATCAAGACGGTGTAACATGTAACACAAAAATAATCGGTCTGTTGCTCACGGTAACAAACTTGAAATTAAAGCAGACTTTGTTGAAAGAGTCAAGGTTCCCGGTTTCTGGGTGTGTGAAGGTCTCACAAGATACAAATTTAATACGTACTTTGTGTTCGCATAAAAACCGATATAATTCACATGCTACGATAACTGCAAGCAGTGTATAATTGAGTTTTTTGCTTGTCATGCGATCGGAGTTGCGACGACGAACTATTAGAGTTCTGACGCATGGCAATATCAACATAACTTCATATCTGGTTGATATTAATTCTAATTAATGACAATAAAATGATGGTTACATATATATATATTTTTTTAATGAAAATTGCGATTTTGTGTAAATGATGGCCATCTTCGATATAATTCGGTTTAACTCGGCCGGCAATTTGTTGCACCTAACGGTGCCGATAAATCTCCAGAAATCTAAAAAACAGGAAACGAGATACAAGAACCAGCGCAACACAAGTTGGTGGGTTTTTGCCCGCGGTGCACCTTACTCATCGTGATTGATGATTGAATCGTAACGTGCAAGAAACAATTATGAGCGCTTTGCGACAGCCGAGCCGACAGTGGTCCGGGATGTTCGGGTGGTGCTGGGTATCTGTGGGTGATGCGGGATTTGTCCCTCGGTGCCGTTAATTAATCCACGGCCGTCATAAATCAATCTGTAGCCGCAAGGTGACGCGTCATCATATTGACATCATTGACCTGCCCTTCCGTGATGTTTTTTTCAGACACGCTGCAGATGCTCAATGTTTTTAAATTTTACACAACATTTTTCACGTAAAGATTGTCAGTCGGGACGAATGAAATATTGGCCGCATAAAAATAAATTGTCGTCACGCTCAAATTAGTCGTTAATCTCGCACATGTTAGGAAATTTGCTTAACTAGTTTTTACGTGTTTAACGTTGTAAATTAATCATTTATTATTAAGTGAAGTGGTAATTTTGTTCAAAGTCGCCACTTTCATATTTTTATGCATTAAAATATTAACCAACGTTAGCACCTACATTAGTCACACAACGTTAATTAAAAAATATATTGAAGTTTAAAACATTTTTTTACAAGGCAATATTAATTTTAGTTAATTAATTTGTCATTGGAACAACAATCACGGAAAGGAAACAAATTGAAATATGAAAATCGTGAAGAGAACGACGATAAACAGAAAGTACAAGACTTGGAAAATTGTGATACTAATGAATGAACAAAAATATAAAAGAAAGAGAAAACGAATACTATTTAAAATCAATTATTCATACATTAAAGCAAACAAATAATAAAATATCAATAATAACACGTAATAGAAACTACTTAAATGTTATAGTTTTTAACGAAATATATTAGATGTGAAGAAATAAATCGATCAAATAATTGAGAATCGATGCACAAGACAAATGAAAAAAATTCCACATTCCAAATAAAATTAAGTCATACAAAAAATGGAAGCCTAAATGTAAAAACAAAAAGTTAAAGAAGCACTTCGGCAATTAGTGTAAATCCATGACAAATTCATGAAATGGAATACTTCGACCAAAACTCAATCAGAGTAAATAAATGATCAAAACACAATGTGTACAATACAATGGCTAATAAAACAAGAATTACATTCAGGGCAGAGCATAACTTAATTATTCATTGTTGTGCGATTTAATGATCTAATCTTTCATTTATTTATGACGTGCATTTTAATTAGCTGATGAAATCTAACACACATACAAGGCACATAACTATTACAACGTCACCATGTTAAGAAGAAATGAAAAGCAAAACAAACACACATGAGAAGAAAATGAAAGGTACGAACATTTTCGATGTTCTTTTGGAGAGTTTTACGAATAAGAAATAGGGCTTCGTGTTATTTAAATTTAGCCGCGATCTTTCTCTCTATAATCTGTAACATATGGTATGTTTTTCATTGATGTAAGTATGGTCGATTTTGATTAATTTAAAATAATCCCAGGTAGTCTTAATCAAACAAAAAATGTATGCAATTTATAAACAGGCATCCCAAATAATGTAACTTACTTTTGCTCCAACCTAACACTTAATTTAGATTCACGTCCGTGAAACATCGTAATCCCAGGCTCAATTAAAGAAGAAATGTATTTTTTGTATTTGTATTTTTTATTGGAAAACTTGCGCTGAAACTGTTAATTTTTCTCCATGTCCAATACACATCTAAAATTATTCCAGGAACTCTCAAACAAAAAACTGCGGCGGGGTTTCAAGATTTAAAGATTATTTTTGCTGGAATCCAAAATCCATATTTGCTGCAAACCAACAAGATTTTTCCCCAAAATATACTTCAATTTGAGTTCAAAATTATAATACAATTATATTCAAATTTTATTTAGTTTTTACGTGTCGAATACTTCGCTTCACTGTGAGCTTTAATTTTGCTCCAAAGTAACCCAGTATTCCAGTAACTAACACAAAATTTAACAAAAATTGCTGTTTTGTGTAATGATTTTGGATGCTGAAACATATGGGGGGAGCACCGAATCAACTCTCATTTTTATCCACTGTTACCATATAAAACAAACCATTACCCGAAAAGAACAGTGTATATGAAATTAGGGAAAAATATGCGAGGGGCACTGAAATTAAATCTAGTCATAAGACAAAAAGCTTTATGCCTAGATGAGGCGTATTGCAAATTTTTGATCGCGTTTGTACTAGAAATTATTCGTTTTCACCGATTTACAAGGAATTTAAATAAATTTGAAAATTGTTGACAAGAAATAGATAATAATTATTTCTCACACAATTATGAATCGGTTTATATCCCTGAATTTTGCAACATTATTTTGTCTTAGAATTTCATCACAAAAAATTAGGCTTTCCATTTTAAAAAATAACGCCTTCGTCATACCTCAAAAAAAAACTATCTTTAAATGACAATTACAGTAAAATATGTCTTACTTAAGATAAAAATTGATGTGTTCGAGGATTTCTTTCAAAAACATTTAATGAAAGTTCTATTTCGATAGTTCTAATAAATGAAAAAAATATGCCAGCTAGGATCAGTAAAGGTGGCAAAACGTAGTAAATTTAAATCAATAAATCCTAATTTTTAATTAATTTAACTAGCATAATAAATAAAGATCGGCACACATTTCTTACTTTAAAATATTTTTTTCAAAATTAATAGCACATTATTAAACAATGATGGCCATTACTCAGTCAAGTTTGCGACAGGACCGAGTTCGAGTGTCGTAAATCATACGAAATGGCCATTACTACTAGCTAGTTGGATACTGTACTTTTTATGACTATTATAAGGTGAACATTCTAAATTATTTTCAGTATCAGTCCGGTATCACTGATTGCTTAATAATTTAAAATTCTGTTTAGTGATATTTAATGAATTATTTTCCATCATTCGTATCATATTTCATATTAAAAATTACAGGTACATGAATAATTTCATAATCGAAAAAACTTTTTATTCATTGCCTATTGTTCATAGAATCTGGGCGACCAATTTTATCCAAAGAATGTTATATAATTTCAGGAAGACGTTAGGTAGTGTTTTTTAAAGTTTTCCTAACTCATCACAACTGAACAAAATACAATCAAAAAATATATTGGTGTGGGTTGGGTTCAACTTATTTTTCCAAAATAATATATAATCAATAGATATTCATTGACATTCGTTTCTGTACGAAATGTTTGTAAGACCAAGACAAATTATCATCGCAGTGTAGTTCAATCGTAGACGAAACGATACTCGAGCATCAAAAACTATAAAAAATAGATAACAGAGAAGACGAAAAATGATATAAACAAAGGAATAAAAGCAGATACATATGGACAAAGTCCAATATTCCAACATTTTAATCCAAATTTTTAAAACATCGACCACGAACTGAGTAAGCAGGTTATATAATCGCAACAAATGAGATGTGTTGCCTAGTTTGAAGCCAGCTGTATAGCAATGTGATCTTGAATGCAGATAAGGTCGTTGAATATCCAAGAATCACTTATTAACAAAATTATTGAAACGTTCCCACAGGGCCTTAAAACGTATTATTTGATGAAATAAGTATAAATAACGTGATTTCGTAGTATATAATTAGAGTTTTAGTTGATTTACTTGGAAACATATGTAAATTTTGTTTAAAATTGACGGTTGGCAATTTAATTCAGAACATTTCATATAAATTAAATGTGATCAACATGTTTTGTTAAGAATGACGAACAATTTGGTTATCATTTATGAACATGTATCGAAAGTATAGAAATATAATATGTATTTCAGGACTATAGCCAAAGTTTAACATTGTTGACACAGAAACTCAATGCAAGATTTGTTCAATTACTTAAACAAACCATATGATATCTAACTGGCGTACCATAGCCTTAAATAGAGGAAAGTCAAAAATGCGTTTGACAATTGAAAATGCAGGTATTAAATATAATTTAATTTGAATGCTCCCTGGAACTGCGAAACCCACAACAATTTCAAAGCTCATCAGAGAAGTTATTTATAAACATTTTTAATGGTAAAACTTTTTAATTTATTGCTCTTTATACATCAAAATGGTTTAAGTTATTAGATATGTATCTGAATACTATTTTTAACGGTCAAATTTGCTCCACATAAATTTATTTCTTCATGGACTGTATCCATCGCATAATTCAGCAATGTCCTCATCCCTAATATCAACAGTGTTAGTAGTAAAAGGGAGTCTGTCAATCACAAATTATAAATAATAGCATCTGTGTAAATTGGAGAATGCAAATAATAATTAGATGCGGTGGAAAATTGAAGTACTGATAAAGAACGTTATAAATATTTTTCTACATCAACAAAAAATGTTTCGAATGAGACACTTTTAACAATGAGACGTTCGGTTTGCTATTTAAATATATTCCATATCTTCGAGTTTCGATGTGACCAGAAATGTTTTACACCTTTTAAGAAAAATGTTAAATTGTAAATAATATTTATGAAAATCTAGTATGTAGTAATGTTTCAGGACACACATTAATGAGCGTCATATCATAATTAAAAAATTAATTAAATGTTGCAAGTTTTAATAAACGATAAAATTTTATTGTGTTGGCAATGTTCACAATTCGAATTGTTGGTTTATAATTAACACAAGGATTGTCTTGAGAAACCACATTAGATTAATCGACAGACATGAATTTAATTTGGAAATAATATGAAATAAATTTTATTTTATTATTAAAATGTGAAATATAAGTGAGCACTCATTTAAGTGGGGTCAGGTTGGCAGTTGAGTAAGCAACATAGAAGTCTACATGACAATCGGGTACTAAACATGGAGACTTTCCTAGCGTAACAAAAAAATCAGTATCACAAGATTTATACATATTAATTGCTGAATGTCTTACTTCGTGATCAACATTGGTAATTTATATAAAATCGGAAATTTTATTCGATTTATAAAACACCTAAAACGCAGCAATTTTAGTAAGAAGAATTTAATATAAAATTACATATAAGAAAATAATTACGAAGATATTTTTTTTAGGATCCCACGATGACACAAACACTTAATTTAACGAAAGAAATAGACCCGTACTAACTTAAATTTCGGGGTCTAAAAACATTATCGGTTAGTTAAGAGTTGAATTGAAAATTTTTAATGAGAAGGTTTGAT
Source organism: Geotrupes spiniger (assembly GCA_959613385.1). Taxonomy (NCBI): domain Eukaryota; kingdom Metazoa; phylum Arthropoda; class Insecta; order Coleoptera; family Geotrupidae; genus Geotrupes; species Geotrupes spiniger. Next base: position 15,977,223 of record OY390737.1, read on the forward strand.
CCAAGAAAGCGAGTTGTTGCTGGAGTTGGTAAATTGGTCCGTAATGTTACTAATTAATTAGAAAATTATGACAGAATAAGGGATTACGAGTTAAATTGAAACCACCGCAAGAGTTGTAACTGTTGAAGTGTTAGGTTGTTCTACAAAAATAAGTTGATTAGAATTGGGAATTTGGTTGAAAAGTGGCCAGAGTGAGTCGTGAACTCAACAGTGTGGGAAATACAGCAAATGGGTGAGACGTGCCTCAGAAATTGAAAATAGTTTAAGATTTGTAAAATGATTTACGCAAAAATCATCGTGGGAAAAAAGGAAATTTAACCCAAGCCAACCCAATTCAACCCAGCCTAACCCAAACCGAGCAAATCCAATCGAACCCAACCCACATCGACCCAACCCAACCTAATTAAACACAATCCAACGATTTTTCCGACGATTTGTGGTTGGAAAATGACAAAGTGCTAAAATAAATCGTACGGATCCCCCCCGTGCGACTTATCAATATTTTGAATTTTCAAACATGTGGATATCAATTTAACCGTGTTAACATTTTTTTCTGACTAAATAAATTTTGAACCAACCAAAACGATAGTCACTTAAACTAAAAAAGCCACCACATATTTTGACTTTTTAGTTTTTGGATGCAAACTAAAGATGGGTTTGGTACAGTTGGATTGTGTTAAGTTGGGTTGTCTAAGTTTGGTTATGTCAGGTTGGGTTGTGGCAGGTTGAAATGTGTTAGGTTGGGTTGTTAGGTTGGGTTAGGTTGGGCTATGTCAGGTTTGGTTGTGTCGGGTTAGATTGTGACTGGTTGGGTTGTGTCAAGTTAGGTTGTGTCAGGTTGGGTTGCGCAAATCGATTTGGGTTACCTATTCGAAACACGCACTCGCCACGATTCGCTGATTAAAATCAATTCTACCAAAATGTTCACACTAATCGCACCTACTTCTCACTGTGTTGAATGAAATCGTCATTCATACTGACAAAAATATTTGTGAGTCGGACATCAATTAAAAGGAGAGTACCGACGAACATGTGACTATGATTTCGACTCAGAGAATGCAATTATACACGGAGTTTATAGTAGCTCTGCAAATACTTGTTATTTTGAGTTCATTACAATGAATGGTATATAAAATTTTATAACTCTTAAAAAAAAACATTTTAAATCAAAGCGAACCGTTACAGGAATCAGCCTGAGAAAATTTTGACATCGACATACAATATCTGATTGTCAAATATATTAGATTTATTTGTATTAGTCATATTCGAAATATAATTTTTGTCGCTGTAAATTATTTTTATCACCAAGTTGACTGGTTTCGCTTCATGCGATAATTATGTAGAAATATTTTGTGGTCGCTAATTTTACATTAACTTGTTGGGGTTTTTAAAACAGCTTTAAAGTAACAATAAAGGAAATTAAATATAACATAGAAAACGTAATAAAATGCTGCATAATTATATTTTTTGCATAAATTTATCAAAGACCTTTTATCAGCACTGTAAAAATTATTACATTTATTAAGGATTAAGGATCGTTAACATTTTTATGAAAGAAATGAACTAAATCATTGATATGGAATAATTATTTCTTATTTCCATCTAATAAATAATAATAATAAATAATGATTAAACACAAATTATTACTTTTATGTCTTAATCAAGAATAAATAACTACTAGTAGTTAGAGACATAACGGGATTCAATTAGAACGCCTCGGCGAAATTGCGCAAGGGTGTATCCGATATAAATTTAGATGAGCGTAGATCAGAGTAACGATTTTACAAAAATGTATCTGTCGTCTCGGAGAAACGGGGAGCCGAGGCGTAGGTGCACGCGGGAGCGCCATCCAATTTAAAGGATTCCCAGAACGCTAAATCCGTCTCAAATTAGAGATAACTCCACCGTAATCCCTTCTCCAACTACTCATTGGTTGTCGTTGTTCCCATATCTCGGCCTATCCTTCTTCATTACCTTGCGGCGGAACCGCTGGGACGACGCTATTAGAAAATTATGCGTCGCTATCTAATGCCTCAGCGAAACCCGAACAAACGGCAGATTGGCCTAATTTGAATTCCATTTCGCACACGACAAAGTTGTAAACACAACACTTTAATTAGTAAATAGTTTGATTGGTCGCGTTGGAAATTATTCGGCGTCCGACGTGGGGACAACTAATAACCCCGCGAATGGAATTTTCAATTAACGCTATTTTATCCGTAACAATTGATGCCGACTTGCATAGCAATAATTAGTTAATTAATATGTTAATAACATTTGTATCGTTGCAAACTGTGTGTGTTATTTAAAATATTTGTGTGATATTTTAGTTACAAGAAAAAAACAATTTACAGTAGTACTCAATTAAAATACCGTTAAGCTACTTTCCCAGGAAAGTAATTACATTTTCTCGTACAAGATAACTATGAATATGTGTTCAACAATGATAATTTTTTGAGAAACTCGACGTTCGCGAACATCACGTTTAATTTTGTGAATAATTTGATGCATTGTTTCATTGTATGTCCTCCCAATTTTTCAAGGGCACGTTCTGTATTTAATAAGAAGGAGGCCTTACTTTATTTATTTTGGTGACACCATTGTATATTACAATTGCGTAAATTTACTAGACTCAATAACAATATAAATAAATATGTAGATCATTTGCTTAAGTAGTTACTCATCTCAAGATTTCTTCCCTACCCCGAACAAGTTTTATACGTTTTAAATAACAAATGTTGGATTAAGTCAAAAACAGATCATGTTGACATTTTTTCCACAAAAAATGATAATAGGAATTACAAGTAAAATTTCGAATATATTCATTATTTTAAAAGAGCTAACCTTTTGGGCAGTTCTTGATAATTGACAATTAAAAAACTTAGTTTCCGTAGGAACTTTGGGTTTTTCGGAAAATCATCGGTGAAGTGGAACGCTAACGCAAAGGGTCATACTGGACCTGATGGCTAAAGTTCGAGCCAATTCAATCCAACTAAATTAAACAACAATCTGCAAGCATGTCTTTCTAAATTTTCGGAAACTCAAATTCTTCTAGAATCATATAAAAAGGACTGCACTAGAATTTAACGACTCATTCCAATTCGCATTTCGATACCGTTCCTCAAATGAAGTCGTAAAAAACTCTGCACATGTAAGGACACATAGACATCGTGATAGAGGAGCAGAGTGCTCACGTATTATAGAGATACGAAGCACCAGACTGTAAAATGGAGATTTCCTTGATGCGAAAAGAAATGGTATATGTACTTCCTAAACGAATCCAACAATCCAGTAAATTCAATAAATAGTTGCATAGTTGATCCGAAGATACAACAGAAGTTAAAAATTGATACGGGAAGGCCAGTTACAGGAAGCGACTATTGGATGAAGGAAAAAGCTCTAATGGAATTAGCGTAGCATATTGAGGGCTTACAACAGCAAAAATGGGAGAATGGTAAGGTATATATTACAAAAACATGATTGACGTAGGAGCGAGAAATATTTTACATGAAAATTAATGTTCAGGTAAAAAGACAAACGAAAATTATAATAGGATGGAAATAAGGAATTTCTATCGAACAATTAACAATGAAAGAAGTGGATTCAGAAGGATATACATTGCAAATTGCAAGTAGGAAGTGGACGAAAGTGTATTTAAAATATTAATACAACTATTAATAAAAAGTCATCTAGGGGAACAAAGGGAGAAGATAAATGTAGAAGAACCAATTATGTAATAAGAAATGGTTACATTTGTGAATCAAAGTTGGAAGCAAAGGAAATTGCTAAAAAATGGAGCACAATATAGTGCCCAGTAAAATAAGACCTGACTATGAAATCTACAAGGATATTTATTATATGTAAAAGTCTGTCGCAGGCCACTAGGTCCACGCTCTACTCCTCTAGTCTTTGACTCCATTCTTCTCAAAATTTTCTACCCTTCTCTACGTTCATCTTCCTCTTGTGCGCGTTAGGTTCATTTCAATACCCTTTTCTGTTTTTGTGATACGTTCATTTCCAACCTTGCAGCTCTTACCACGCGACTGGTTGTCGGTTTTCCATACATTTTGCTTAAATTCCTCATTTGCTTTCTATGATTGTCTAATTATTTTGCGATTTATTTCACTTTGATTTGTTTTTTTCATTTTCATTTTACATTTTATTTCATTGGTTATTGGAATACTAATCGCAGTTGTTTTAAACTTTAAACTTACGAAAACGTGTCTTAAAATCTTTATTGCAACTTGGAGCAAATTAGTCACGCTACCCACACGATTTTTCAATGGGCTTAAAAGACGACAACGACGTTTGCCCCATCAGGAATTGGCCCAAAAATTCGTGAAAACCAAAGCTTCATAAATAACTCAAGCCTAACAACCCAACAACAGAGTTCTGCACATCAGACTAAATGAAGCTTCTAATAAAAGTAAACCCAACCCAATTCATTAAGTAACTACGTTGATGGGTTTAAAAAAAGCAATCCAAACTTTTGGAAGCAAATCGAATTAATACAATAGCAATATGCTTAATTATGTAAATTGAGTGTGATATGAACCCGTACTTTCCTCCTGATAAGCAAATTTTCCATTAAAAGTTAACCCCACTCAATAACAGTCGATAAAAAGCTATTTGCATTAATTCAGCAAAATTGGATGTAAATCGACAACATTAATACAACCGATTTAAACGAATTAAATACAAACTCAAAAAGATACTCTTCTAAAATAATTAACATTTTTAAATTTTTTGTAGTCGAAGCTCCTTTTATTTTTATAGTAGCCTTGGACGCTCTTTAAGTTTTTCTTGGAATTAATGTATCAAACTCATAGCATTGATTGGGTTGTATTCCTAAGATGATGAGATGCATTGGATTTGCTTAGATGCATTTTTAGTTTTTGTTGGGTTCAATGTATGAAACTCATAGAGTTGTATTTTAATTTTCTGTTTGTATTTAATCTGATAGGATTTCTCAAGTAAGAAATATTTTCGTTCTTAGATCAATTTTCGGTTCAATTGTAGGTTTATTTTCTTCGCATTTTTACGTCCAATGATGAAACCTACTACGTTCATTGGCTTTCTGAAATTGGGTTTGCTTGATTGGCTTCTAATGTGCTGGGTTTCCGTTTGCCTTCCTCATCGAGTTAATATTGCATTTAGTCAAGTTGTGTTTTTGTATCTTTGGGTTGATTTGGGTTGGGTTTATTTTCATTGAAAAACTCCCTACCTGCAAATGACGGCGTTGATCTCTAATCATAAAATAAAAATTTTCAACCTACGAAAATATTTTCAGTCTGTAATATTTTCATTTACCTCTTGATGTGGATTAATTTTTCATTGGTCCAATTGTCTCATTTTCGTGGATTGAGTTTATATTACTTTTCAATTTGCTTCTGAAATTCTAGGTTTTAACTGGAATTGGCTCAGCCTAGGTTTTATTTAACATTAGGTGGGTTCATTTAGGACAACAATATTCTTTCAGATGCCCCATTCTATTGTGTTGTGTTCGTTCAAATTGACAACATTTCTAAAATACTAAAAAGGACACCGAAAAATCAATATTGTAAAAACGATAAAAATATCAACAAAAATTTAATTAGAAAAAATGGCAAATTGCGAAAATTGAAATATTATCAATGTGAAAATTAATTAAAACTTGTGTATAAACATTTGTGCGTCCAACCCAACACAAGCTAACCCAAAATGTGAAGAATTATAAAAAATTGCAAAAGTGTAAAAATAGTCAAAAATAAGAACATTAGAAAAACCTAATGTCCATAAATTGAAACTGAAATATAAAAAATAGGTGCGCCGAAGCTAAAAAAATACTGTAAAAAATTTACAGCATTTTCAAAAATTATATAAAATTATAAATCAAAAAGATTTAAATGCCGACAAAGAAAATATCAAACATGTAAGAAATATAAAAAAATAAAATTGAAATTAGAAAAAATGGTAAATGTCAGAAATGCTGCAAATACATGAAAATATAATGAGAATAGCATTTAGTACGCATCTATTTTCTTTCCCATGAACAGGATGGCTGTATAGATATCGACTGAAGGTTCAAAGTTGGGCTGAACACATATGTGATTTTTGTAAACATCTATCAATAATACGATTCCGTTGATATAGGCCAACTGCTTAGATGCTTATAATAAACTTATAACACTGGCATTGCCTTGAAAAATTGAAGTTGAAAGGAACCTAATGAATATCAACATGTTTCCAAGTGAATAACTAGCACATTTTTAATTTGGTGTGGAAATTTATCATGAGAGGAAAAAGAGGAAAGAAAGGCAGTTGATTGAATTAGTAAAATAATGCAAGAGTCATGAAGCAACCTAGAAGAATTTAAGAAGATGAAAGTGAATGGAGAAGCGTTTCTGCACGAAAGTGTTGTTAATTTCAATTACCTTGGAGCACTGGTCTCTGATGATCAACATTTATTGATAACTAAAAAGTTATCAAGTTAATCTTGATATGATCTTTTATGTTTATCAGCGTAATATGTTGAGGGTATGTAAATTGCAGAAATTGCCTCGAAAACTTGTTGGGTTTCGATGATGGCATGACAGAAAAAAATATTTAAATATTTCATAAAGCCGAAAATGAAAGATTATGGTAAATTATTTATAAAATATTATCAGAAGTTATAATACAACTACTACCATTTTGTCGTTTAATGTAAATATGTGATTTAAATTGTGAAAATATCAACTGCATGCAAGTTGGTGTAAAAATGATGAGGAAATATATATCGAATTAATTAATTTGTAAAACGGCACATAACGAGCTAAAACAATGTGCCATTTCTAAAGAGTTTGCAAAAAATATAGGAGATAGAATAATTGAAGGCGTTATTCATATACGTGGATAATGTATTTTTTTTCCTTTCTTCATTTATGTAGAACTGTTGGCATGTGGCCCTTCTGGTGTTTAGTAGCTTTCTGCGCAATGGTAAATTGTTAGCGATGGTCTAAACATCGCCGATTTAATGTACAATATGGTCAGAAAATTTCGGAATTATCTTATATTAATAAATAAATAATAATAAATAAAAAATATGGTGAAAGTCGTCCTTTGAAATATTTGTACTTTTATTTTAAACCCTTTAAATCTCTATTACGTCACAGTCGTCGAAATTATTGTTCTTGATATCGACTGAAAAATTAATAAAGCACCTAAAGTTTAGATGTTTGATTGTGAGTTTGGCGTCGATGTGATGCTAGGTGGCGATGACCCAGGGACGACACGTGAAAGAAAAATAACTTGTCATTTGCCAGCAACCGGCGATAATGGATCATGGACATGGTGCGGTACCGAAACCGATAAATAAACCAATAAACCTCGTTTAACAAATGATTCGTTATCAAGACGTTTAGCGGGCGGCTGCGAACGGACGGACATTAACGACGTGCTTACAATGTAGCGGAAGATGAAGTGGCCGGTCGGCCGGTCGGGCAGTGCGGCTCGCCGGAATGATCTGTAAATGGAGTGTCGGGTGTCGGGCGCGGGCCATAACTCATGATGCCGTCGGGACGCCGCGTGTTAACGGGCGGCCTCCCTGCTGCTGGCGCGCGACGTCTCCCGCTGGGCAGAGACCCAGGTCCCGACGCGATGTTTAACGCTGTTATGGGATCGCACACAAGGGTGCGAGACATGGTTCGGAGATATCACCGCGAGTAACCTGTGGATTCATGTGCATTCCGGACCGTCCATATCCGTCGTGATGTGACGAGAGCCGCAGATTTAATTGAGAATGATTGTGTGATTTTGAATCGTTTAAACTTGTCACCCCGGCACGGAGAACGGCCTATTATATTTTACGACGATTCTCGGTCGTGACATTAATAAGCCTTGCTTATTACCGAATTTATGTTATGTGAACTGTGATTATGTGGTCGTTGATCCGTTACTTTCGCGACAAATTTAACGGTATGTGACGAAACTGTGGCTTTTTGTTACAAACTTCTTTTTATGGAACTATTAATGCAGAATGAAAATGGTACTCGATAACACAGTTCAAGAAAAAATAATGGTCGAATGAGAAAGAAAATATTCTACCAACTACCAAATGAAACATCCACATCAAAGTCGTAGTTAATTAGGAATAAAAATAGAACAAATAAAAAAAATCAATACGTCAAATAAAATTATTGATTATAGATTACAGTTGCTGTTTAAATAAATCAAATTTCCAATAAAAATCTCAGCGATTATGTAACTTATCGTAACTTTATGAACAACACAAGAATATATAGCAAATATATTTATACTGACATTAATTTTATTTTATTAACGATGGGACTGAATGAAAACGTAAAAACTTCCCACCAAAAAATTGCGACTAAATTAAATTTTTAGTTCAGAAATTTCAGACGTACATATTCGAATCAAATTATCGGCACTCGATAATCATGATCAAGAATACAAATGAGAGTCGAATCCAAACTATACCACTAAATAGCTTAATTAATGGAAACTGTTCGATCAAAAAGGAAAAGCAAACGTTGCGCCTAGTCAGGAAGTAATAAAAAATAATGAAGACGAATTAAATCCACAATTACAGCTACCACCAACGAAAAACGACACCAAATTGACAACCAATTTAAAAATAATCCAAACATATTCCAAATAAAAGTTATTGACAAATTAAATGAACAATGACGCAAATAGGTAGAATGCAAGAAACAATTTTTACATTTCTATCTATTTGACGCTTTGCTGCTTAAACATGTTAAATTCTTCGCTGAAAAGCTTGTCGAATGCACTAAAATTAATTTATCGGAACTTGTGGAATAAAGCTAATACAAACAATCTATTTATATTGTTACTTCTTTAAGTAATCATGTGTTTTAGTATAGGATATTGTTGATGTTGTTGGTGTAGGCGTTGTTCTTTCTGTTGGTGGTGTTAAATCGCAAAAACAGCACCAATGGGAATAAGCTCAAAAACACGAAAAACGTGTTGTTGCTGTTAGGTTGGGTTGATTAGGGTTGGGTTGGGTTTGGTAGGGTTGCTGATTTAAATGTGGTCCATGGAGATGTATATACAATCACTATAATATGACACGTCATGTGATAAAATGCGCCGAAGATTAAATTCTATGAACAGAAATTATAGATATTAAAGGATTGTTCAAGGATTGCTCAACAGCTAAATTTGTTGTACGAATTGAACGGCATGTTCTCAATGAAAAGTCCAATATATCTTTGAAGACTATGCTTTGTCAGAAAAAAATCCGAACGTGTCAACACCTTCTTCAGGCAACTTCAAGAAGAACGAGGTTGATTAGATTTGAATTAATCGAACAGACGTGGATTAAGCGAACGGATGATGGGCTTGGAAGAGAATGAAGAAGCAGAAGTCGAGCACTATGCCAATGGTACAAAACAAAAATTACTACCAATGAATGAGTAAACGTCGAGAAACCTGGAAAAATTATACGATATATAAAATATGAATAGGGCACTTAAAATATCATCAATCATCCGTCGCTGACAGACGAGATTTAAATTACTATTTTACTTGATTGTATTTTTATAATTTAACCCAATGGAAAGTGGATGTAAATGTTGGCCATGGAAATCTCTAGAAAGTGCTTTCGTCTACTACGATGGTAAAAGTGACCACTGATATTTATTTCTTCAGTATTTTAATGTGTTTATGGCATTTGTCCATGAAGAACATGAAAAATACAAGAACTTGTCAAACGACATCAAAATTGGCGTCGCAAAGTACGAAGTCCACGAAATTCTACAATGTGTTCAGTTTCATGATAATGATGATCGTAATTGTTTAGTGGCGGTGATAAAGCAGCATAAATTCATCATCTTATACTAAACCACGAACAAACATTACATGTGTTTAGAGAAAATTAAATACTATAAGTAATCTAGTACCCCCAAGCTTGGGATATTTGAATGGGAATTGTATTGATTGCAATGGCGTGCTTTCCCAATCAATAACTGGACATAAACTTAAAAGTTTAGAATGAAACTTGTTCTTTATTTCCTGCTAAAAATGCGAGAGAAATAGGTCTAAGATTACAGTTTATATTAAAGCATAGGATACCTTTGACATATGCATAGTGATAAATGAAAGTGTGATGTTAAGGGAAATAGTTATTGTAGCAAAATAAATTTGGTATGGGTTGTAAACTGTAAACAAAAAATATAGTAATGTACAAACATACTTAATGTTCTTAATAAGTTATTTTTAAATACTTATTAACAATAATTGAATAAATTAGTATGGAGCACCTGAATTTGAAAAGGTAAATAAAATTATGTATTTCATCCAGTCATCGTGACTTTTAATTTGAACAATCGATTCTCATTGATAGGCGTCGAAATTTCGCCTCCGGGATATTTACGTTGTGCAAAAATGGAATACTATTAGTGCTTTGTTGCCAGTGAAAATATAGACATCGTTATGTTAATAGAATACTTCGGTTGAATGGACTTTCATTCATAGATTTATATTAAAAATAAATGCTTTTTGCTGATAATTATATTCAAAAATTATTTCGAGTTCCCGACATGAATTTTTGATATATTTATGAACTAAAGTAAGTTAATTCAAACTTGCGGGAAACAATTACAATTACAATTACATTTTACCATGGAATTGATCTTGCACCAGCGAATACATGGCTTCTGTAGAAAAGGCTCTATTCGGAAAAAAAATATAACGCCACTAAAGCAAGTTGCCCCAACCCTGTGTAATATTGAGAAAACCACATCTAAAAGATTCTGACCATCAACCGCTAGAATGCAAGAACGAAGAACCCCGCGCTGTAGCACCACCAGTTAATGTCAAAAAATAGTCAATTGACCACTGGCCTGAGTGGAAGACCCGTGGACGTGTAAAACTCCTACATGCAAGAAATTAATTTATGTACACCGTTTAGAATGTAAATTGCATTTGTATTTTAATCAAAAATTTAATTGTTTCCTCACCTTTCTTGAGAAATGAAAACATATATGAAACATGCACAAACACAAAATAGATTTTTAAAATTATTTTTCCTTTGACTTTCAATACATGACAAAGAGAATAAAAAGTCATACATTTAAGGATTCAAATCTGATTTGATATGATCTCAATTTGATTGATTTGAATTACTTGAGAGGGGATGTATTAGCGACGAACAATCTTTCCAGTCAACAGTGGTAAAATCCAAGTCTACAGACATCGAGGAAGATTCAGAAGAATATATTTGTCCTAAAAGACTATATGGTAGCTTTGGAATCCACTTTTGGGCTTTTATAAGGGCTCAAGGCTTAAGAATATGCTAGTAGATTGGCGGCATGTTTTTCATTTTAATTCTCGAAGAAAAAGCATGTGACTAACAGATAAATAAAGAAAATTTAATTGGTTCCAATTGGTTTCAAGGAGAGAAGTCGAGAAGAAATAAAAGTAAATCTCAAAACTGAAGCACAAATAATCTATTAATTTTCTCTATTATAAATATTACATGATTTATTTATTATTTAATTAGTTTAATTAATTAGTAATTATTTCTTGTTAAATGTCATTGTTGTTTACTATCTTTAATGATAGTTATAATTTATAATAAATATTTCGTCTTTTACCAAAATATTTAATGAAATCTAGTACTAAATAAATAAATAATATGATAGAGGCCAGAAATGCAACAGTATTAACAAAGGTGGCCTAGATTAATGTGCACACGTGAAATTAAAAGTTACCTTCAATTACAGTTGTCCCAGATTTATTTCAACACGACTGCACTTCATCTTTGCTGCTTTAACTTTTTTCCAGTTTGGAGTCTATGGGCCACGTTTCTCCGCCATATTTTCATTATAGTCTGTTTGGTGATTTCTGTTTTGCCCAGTATTTTATTATTTATAGTTGTGTCGTGTTTTCTATCTTATATTGAAGCTTATTATTGATCATTTATCGTTTTATGCTATTACTTAGATTAGATTGTACCAGTGGTTTAAAGGTTTCATGGGAAAGTAAAAAGTAATCAAAATAATTTTAGTAATTTGAATTGAATTTCAAAGTTTCAATACTTCAGACTTCCCCCAATATCTTTAGCTTCAAGTCTCTTTTGATTGTCGATTATGTTTTTGAATTGTTGTGCATATCAAATGAGATTGCTCATAATGTGCAATTTTCTTTGCAAACACCTGAGGGTTTGGTTACACAATTTAGCATCTGCTTTTCGTTTTGATTAAAAAGTCAACAACATCGAAGTCAATAATGTCTTTGATCAAAATTGAAACAAATGGAATAAATGCATGTCTAAGACGTTCCCAGTATTGGCTGCGAATATTATTGCAAGTCATTGGCCAACTATGTAGTCATTTATCTTCATTTTAGGGTTCATTAGTTTATTTCCTATTTTATTTTATGATTCCCCTATTTAAAAAACAATGTATCTATAATTTGTGTAGAGATTGTTCTGTTGATTGGGGTTTGTTTCCATTGTAATTTTTAAAGCTAGTTATATTTTCGAACTCGAATTCGCTTTATTTTTAAGATTTTATAGCAAAACATATGGGCTCAACATATTTTGTTTCGAAGACTACGGTTACTCCAAATCGAAAAAATGCAATTTTTACGACGTGGTGCATTCATAGTTACCGTGCACCATTCACGTTACTCAATAAATATTTCGAACAGTCATACTTGCAAAGGTGTGCACGTGTTAATCCTCCGAAAGGCGCAAGCTAGTATGACTCGGCAAGTTGAACCATTGTTGCGTCTCGAGGGCTGTCGTACACATTTTTGGTTGCAGTGCAACTTTTCCGATATGGCGCGCTTAATTACCGAGCTATTTTCGGGGACACAGAACCGTATCAATTAATGTGGTTACGCGATCCATTACTTCAGCTCGCATAAAAAACCCGTATGGTTCAGCAACACGAAATAGTGCGTGCAGAATTGTCAACGCCTACCGTACATCGCATGTCAAAGTGTAGTAATCTTTTAATGTCCTTTGAAACATAATGCCGGCTGCAGCAACTGTTAGAGATATTAACAACACGAACGTTCGTACTACTTTTTCCTATAATTTATGTGTATAAAATATTGCGGCGTCTAAAAATGAGAACCTTAAAAGTTTGTTGCTGGCGGACTGCGCGCCGGTTAAAGTTCGGAGACATGATTTTGATTGATGAGCCAGGTGACATTTCTTCCTATAACGTCGTTCGAGTTGCAATTATTTAAGGAAATGTTCGGCTCGTGGCGTGCATTTTTGCGTGTTGCGTTGACGCTATGAAAATAACTTGTTATTTGTTCGAATTAACTTTTATCGTCGACGTTTGAAAATTATTAAAATGTAATTAAAACGATTAGAAATACGGCGAAAAAATGGCACAGGAAATAAAGATAGCCCTTGAGGAATTCATGTACAATTCAGATATTGATAACAAAGATAATTATTTAATATATCAAGTTTAACTACGAAAATGAAATTATTAAATTTACATATTTACTGGAGTTACTAATCCAAAAAATTTTATTTCAATTTACTACCCTATAATATTTTGCCACGTTCTGGTTTTATGTAAAAATAAACTTAAAACTATATTTTCAACATAGATCACCATAACTAAATATAAACTTGTGAATTTCTCGGTAGCATCTAACGTATCGATAATTCGAGAGATACTTGTTTATAATAGTAACGTCCTTAGAGACGAGCTCGCCTGGATAGTAATGACCAATCGTACAATAACGTTTTATGTTATGACATAATGTTTTAATGTGATTGTATGAATTTAATTACATTATTAAATAATCCAAGTGAAAATTGCTTTGATTATTACAATAATCTACATTGGTAAGGGATCGATACTTCGAGCGAGAAGATCAACCTGAAGACCGAATGTGACTGTGCCGATACGTAAGAAAAACCTGTTTAGGGATAATTCAAATACATGGTTCATTATCCTAGAACCAGGACGAACTCACGAAAATCCCAGGAACCAACAGACACACAGATTATACATACAAAGAATATTTGCCTTGCATATGGTCTTAAGACGGACAATTTATTTTATTGCATTTTTATTCAAGTGTTCAAGACATGATAACAGTAATAAATAATTAAGTTATTAATTGTTAATTTATGCATTTTTCTTCTCTTTTAATAAATGAACATTTTATTTTATGATTGCTAAAGCATGTTAAGAATCTCATTTCTTTACAACTCGGTCGCATATTTAATCGATAAATAATATAAAAAATATTTCCCTTCGTTCGTGAGTTGAAACGTTTAGGTGATATTGTGTGAGACATATAGAGTTAATCTGAAAATCCTTTGCCCGCAATTCCAAAATTCGAACAGTTGCTTTTTGCTTTTTGAAAATATGCCACAAAGAAACTATTTACATTTCCTTTAACTGAGAATTTATGACGAATTTGATTCATTCGATAGAACTCAGTTTCCAATTATTCGATAAATTAGGATTCGAATCTATTCGATGAAATAAGTTTGAAACCTATTATGTAAAATAGCAATCAATTGATTCTGAAGCAGTCATGAGCAGAAAAACATTAACTAATAACGAAAATAAAATGAACAATACTACAATAATATTCAGATTAATTTAAAAGAGTTTCATGTGTCAATGGAACGACATACCAACCCAACTCAACCCAACCCAACCCAACCGAGCCCAGCTCAACACTCTATTCAGATCAACTCAAAAGAATTTCATTTGTCGAAGGAATGACATAACAGAAAAATGAATCTGATCTGGGGTCGGTTGTGTTGGGTTGGGTTCGACTAGGTTGGGTTGGGTTGGGTTGGGTTGGGTTGGGTTGGGTTGCTATGTCATCTCAAATCGAAAAACAATAAGCAAATTAAAAAATATTGTAACGGGAAACGTTAGTAAACTAAACTACTGAGAAGTTGAAATGAACGACAAAAACCTGAAAATTACGAAATTACGAATGAAGTATGTATATAAACAAGAAATCAATAAAAACCCTAAACCATAAACACATAATAATCGAATGTAGAATAATCGACGAAATAAAACAAAAAATTATAAAGCACGTCGAGGTGTGGCTCACCAGTTCATCTTTACATAGGTTGGAAACTCATCAGTTGAAATCCAATTCTACAAGATTGGTTGGCAACCTATTTTATCGATTACTTTCGTGCTTTATTTTGTCGAATGATATTGGAAATTTATTATTTAGACCACCAGAAAGTATATAAATATATTACCATTGCCTTCTAGCTAATATAATTTTTTATTAATTTGAATTGAATTTTACTCCAAAATAACAAATATGTAAAAATATGGCATTTATGTCAAAATAGTGAATTTTAAATGACAAAGTTAAAGTTGAAACGAGAATGGAACCTCTTTACAGATCTCCTACTGTGTATTATTAATCTTCTCATTTAAAGTTTTCCACATTTGTTGCAAGATTAACACCAATACAGTATTTATATATTTATTTTAACACGTTTAGATACACTTCTTACAGCTCAACTTAACACAACATTTGCTATGTATTATGATATGAAGAACTTGGTTCCAAGTCACCTTATTATTAATTAAAATATTTTTCTTATATAGCATGAAAAAATATTTTAAAGTGATCTTGCAAAATATGGGATATTATATGGCAAAAAATAACTAAACTAAAATTATAGTTTCCTTATATAAAGGCAAGGCAAGATTTTCATAAAATTGTAAACGAATAGTCAAGGACAGTATTTTTCCAATCCGTTAATTATATAAAATTAAATAACCAAAGAAGAATTTCCTTGCATTGCAAGCAGTGTTGTAAAAATGACAACTGTTCTCAGATTCAATTGATTTCGAAATTTTAAAGGATGCATCCACCATTAAAATTACTTATTTCGATATACGAAATATATTGTAATTATATTTTAACATAAATATTTTTTATAATTTGCAATCAATATATTTGTTGGCATTTTGGATCTATAGAAAATTTGTAAAACTCAAACGTTTCAATTTTTCCTTCCATTTCAGAACGCTGTGAAGTTTTTTTGTATTACTTGTATACAAACAAACATTCTAACGAATCACAACGATGGTAGATAATTTCCAGTGCAAATGAAAGTGTAATTTTAATTGTTTTGCCGGAGGAGACAAATAATTAAAATGGATTATTAAATTATTGTTAAAGGAAATATTAGTTTTAAATAGACATCGCGCGATATTTTACTCGGTGCTAAGTATTATAGAAAATAATAATCTGTAGCGTAAAATTGCCCGGATCAATTTAATTAATTCTAACGTTTGTTGCAAATTGAATTAAAATTATTTGTAATAATATTTGACTACATAGAAGTGCAAAATTACCATTACATTACACAAATATTTGGTTAGTCCTCAAAAAATATTTTAAAAAACTAGTTGACATAGACTTGTGCTCGAAATTTTAATACATAATTACCATGCAGTTAATTATTCATAAATATTATTGAATTGTTTTTAATCAACTCGGTTAAGTCAAAGATGTTATTTTCGAATGTTTACACAAACTTTTATCACTGAAAATGGTAATTTCTGAGCTATTTGAAAACTTATGTTCTCTGCCTTTAACGAATTACGAAATGATCTTTGATGGTGTGTTAAAAAACATTCAGGTTCATCGAGGAGCCCTGAAATACTTTGTATAGAACTTGCCAATCGAAAAGAAGTTATATTTCTCAAAGTCGTTAAAAAATCAGATGCTTTTAACTAATAATTATGAACAATATTCTAAACTTCCAAGAACTCAAATGACCTCAAAATCAATTTGTACCATTTCGCAAATTCATATTATTTTATTTTTGGCAACGATTTTAAAAAGTTTTACATTTTTATTGTATTTTTTATCATAAATTTAATCCTGAATGGTATGATTTCGTTTTCACTGCAGGTAATATTTTATTGACTATTGACAAAAAATCTTTATGAAATTAAATGAATATTTATTCAAGTTGCAAATACAACGAAATTTAGTAATAATACATATATATATATATATATATATATATATATATATATATATATATAAACATGAATATAAACAATTACTCCAATACAATATTTCCACATATTAACATCACTGACAGATTGAACACCATATTTATGTACATATGACCAAAGTTTAGAATTGACCAACAAACCATACATTATTTTTTTAATAAGTAAATAAATATTTGTTCCAAAACAAGAAAAAGCTTATATGCTAATCTTAACATAGTGGATTTATCAATAAGATCACTAAACTTTGACATGTATTTTCGTGGCAAAGGATGTTTTTGAAATAAAAATTTTAGTGTGATCGAGCAAGACAAAAAGTATCTTGCCAAAAAATTTTTATTCACAATGGAATTTGCAACATTTGCAAATCTATGAAGATTTAGTTATTTTATTATCAGTTTTGTTGGTAAAATAGAAGGCCTGGAATATATTTAATATTTTACCGCTGACAGTCGTTGAATGTTTTTTAACTGAAACAACTTTGGCAGAGCTGTAGTCTGGGGAAAAATATTCTAATTAGATTCGGGGAAAACACGAAATATTAATTACTTAAAACAATCAAAAAACTGTTCCACTACCATCTTGAAGCCGACTCCCTCTTGAGTGGAAATCCTTTTCCACCGTTGTAGAAAATAACAAATTAGAAATTTGGCAAAAGACAATTACATTCTGTGAAAATACGACATATCATGAAATAATTGATATTGGCGATTACAGAAAAATTAAAAACTATGTCACTGAAGAAAATATTCGAATATTCTTTGACCCAAAAACTTTAACTTGCAAAACAAAACAAAACTAACAGCTTAATCATCAAGAATATTCAAATTGTTTCTGATCCAAAAACGTTTTCGCCTCAATAAACATTGCAACACTTGATAATTTAGGAAGATTATGGTTTTATTGCAGAAAACCATCGAAGCAGTGGTCAATTTTAACGATTAGAAAAAAACACCATTCACAAAATTCGGGAAACTGTTCATGTAGTTGATATTTAGCAGATTTTTGAAATATGTTGTCTAATTTATTCTACTGTATGAAGTATTTTAATGATTCAAAAAATACGTATGAACTTTTGGTGGTAATCCTTATCGACAGAGGTTATTAAGCGTCAATTTCTCAAACTTTTAGATATTTCATGGCGTTGCATCTGAATGAAAACTTTGGTTGAGAATTTGATCGACCAGTGTTATGATTTACAATAGTATACACATTTCTGACAACTTTGAAAAATGAAAAAATATGCAACTGAAGAAAATATTCAAATGATCTTTAACACAAAGGCTTTCACATGCACAACAAACACCCTAAAACCTTTTATCCAAATCTTATGACAATTGAACTAAAAATTATACCCAAGCAAGCAAGTTCAAATTACTTCTGGTCAAAAAAATTGTTAATTGCCCAAATGGGGATTGCAGTGTTTGATAATCTAGGAAGATTTAGATATTTCCTTAGGTGTTTTAGGTTGTTTCGAATTTATTATTAGTTTTATTACTTTAGTAGGAGCAGTGAATATGGTTTTATTGCACAAACCCATCGAAGCAATGGTTCATTTTAACGAATGGAAAAAACACCATTGATAAAATTTGGGAAACTTTTTATGTCATTGATATCTAACTCTATTCTATTCTATTTCTATTATGTGCGAAGTATTCTAATGATTAAAAAATACGTATGGACTTTTGGTGGTAATCCTTGTCGACAGAGGTTATTAAGGATTAATTTCTGAAAATTTGAAATATTTCATGGTGTTGCATTTGAATGAAAATTTTGGTTAAAGATTTGGTCGATCTGTGTTATGATTTAAAATAGTATACAACATTCAGGTAATAACTTAACAAAATATAAAACTATGCCACTGAAGAAAATATTCAAAAGATCATTGACACAAAAGCTTCCGCTTATAAAACAGAAACAGCGTATATCTAAATTTTATGACGAGCGTAAAATCATTCGCAAGCAATCAATCTCAAATTATCTCTGGTCAAAACGTTGTTAGTTTCAATATATAATAATTTATAAAGATTTAGACATTTTCTTGCAAGTTTTTAACGGTTTCAAATATATTTTCATAATTTAAAATATGGTTTATGGTAAAAGCTCATTAAGTTCATAAAACTACTTGGAGAAGCAGTTCTGTGGGAAAAACTACATTCGGGAAATATACAACGTATTTTATATTTGATAGATGGTGATGACAAAAATCAAATATAATCCAATGTATCCTTTTACAACAGCTCCTTGGATTTTCACCAATGGAGAAAAAGTCATTCAAGTAATTACTTGGTATTTTGCAAATTATTAAACGTGACAAAAGATATTGTATCTGGAAAAATACGGAATGCTACGAAACTTTTAATATAGATAATAATTAAAAAAAGAACATTATGTCACTGACGCGTTGAATTTTGAATTTTCATCAACTTGAAAAAATTTGAAAAACTTGAAAAAATTTAGGAATCGTCATATGTTCGATTTTTAAATTTAGCTAATTCAAATTGAATTCTGGAAAAATACGAGATACCAGGAAATATTTGATACTGGTAATTACTTAAAAAAATTAAAAACTAAGCCGCAGTCTTCTTTGGTCAGTGAAAACTAAAAAAAACTATTCATGTGGTTGATATTTTGCTCATTTTTTTTATTTAGTTGGTTAATTTATTCTATTATAGGAAGTATTTTAATGATCAAAGAAAATTTCTGAACTTTTGGTGGTAATACCTTTAACTAACCATGACATATTTTCATGGAGTAGCAATTGAATGAAAGCTTTGGTTGAAAATTTGATCAGTGCTATGATTTAAAACGGTATAAAAATATTAGATAATAATGAGGTGGAGTAGATGATCAATTTGCGCCCATTTTCACCGATGGTAACTTTGTTAATTTTGCGTTTTTGATTGAAGGAGTAAATGTTGAACGAGTAGTGGTGTTAATTTACCTTGTTGGCTGCTTTTCCGCGTCGTTTTCTTCTCCTTCATCCAGGGATATTCAGGTACGTTGACACCGGGTGATCCTAGTCCATGGGGTACTTCCATCGGATAACCGCCACCCGGTGGTGTGTGTTGCGGACTCATCGGAGGGCCGTGCGGCATCTCTCCGGAAAGATGAGGCAAAGCGGTCATGAATTCCGCCATGGACGGTTGACTGTTGATGAAGCCGGTCTCGTTACATCCTTCTATGGGGAGGCCGGCATGGGGAGCGCCCGATCCAGCGGACAGCCAGAACCCGCCGGCCCCTGAGCTTTCCGGCGTCGTGGACCTCGTCTTAACTACAACAAATTCGTCTTCCTCTAAGTGTCCCGCCGGCATCCGGAGCGGATGTTTAATTCTCATTGACCCGCAACTCGCACATCAAAAATCTCGCCACTCCGAAAAAAGAAGATAAACCTACCACTGCATCCAAACTGTCACTGTTACGATGATTGTACGTCATCAAACTTATTAGTTTAGCACTGTTCTAACACGTCGAGTTCGAAGCGACGTCGGTCACATTCGTGGTTCATGTTTAGGTGTCGCGCTCGCGGAACGATGGAAAAAACTAGTCACGGGCGAAGCGTAAACCCGCGAAATTTGACCAATTCTTCCTGAGACCAGAAATAGGAAACGATTGTTACGTGTATGTTCGTAGTTACTGTTAGTGACGGTTGTTTTTGTTTCTTTCCCATTGAGGAGGATGATGGCCGGTCACGTGGTACCCTGTTCGCCCAATGACGGGCGCACTAACCCTCTCCGAAGAGGCGGTGGGCAGGCTCGGGCCCAAGAGGCGGGCCCTAAGTTAGCGTGACGAGCTGCCGGCAATTATATACCACGACCGAGAGAATTTATAAAAATATGGAAAAGGCTCGTTTTAAATATTAACATTTTTCAATGCAACGTAAATACAGGTAGCGCACAAATCACCCGGCGAGAAGAATTAATTCGCACATCACTCACTGCCCCTGATCGCTGGTGTCGAGGAAATGATATAAAACAAATGTGTAAAATGTACATAAATTAGGACAGTGCAGTACGCGACGTCACGTTCAAAAGTATAGTGCACCGCGTGTTTGACGATGCGCTGTTAAATACCGAAGGGATGTTGGTAAGAGCGTCGTGACTGTTGACGACGCGCGCTTCTCGACGCCTGGAGGGGGCGTAAGTGTCTCCTATCGTTTTGATGTTCCTTCAAATCTTACTATTAACTACCAATAATAATGTCCACAACTGATAATTTCTAACTTACTTCAGCATTCACTTCTTCACGCGAGCGACGCAGGTTTCAATATTTGTACCGATGCAAATATCGAAGCTTGCGGCGTGTTATATCAAAGCTCGCCTCCAAACACCCAAATATAAATATTACGTCCACTTCGTATAATATGTGCATAGTAAACTTTTTAACTCGTACTCATTTAAATATATCTCACACGTTATCTAAAAATATTTATTCATATTAAATATTTTGTCACCTACAGAAACAGGAGCTTTAAAGCTGTGCAAAATAGCAATGCATATGTAAAATTTATAGTCAACTGTCGAAAATAAAAATTCAAAGGCAATTTCTACACCGCACCGACACAAAAAGTGCAAAAATCACATAGGCACACAAAAGACTATATAGGAAAATAGAATAAGGAAATGATACTAGAAATGGCAAAAGAAAAATAAAACAAAGAAAACAGCTACTCAATAGAAATCGTCTGATCAACTTTTTTTACAAATTAGAGCAATTAGACACAGCTACTCCATTATTTCAAATCAACGTGGGCTCTTATTATTCCTCATGGACCTTCACATTACATGTTGATCTTCATTTCGTCCATTATTACAACTGCGATAGTTGAAATTGGAACTTTTTAAATTTTAACGGTTGAGTAATATAAATATAGTACTGCCATATATTTGTGACTACCTGAAAAGTAGAAAGAATTACAAATATGGAACAGTGAACAGGAGGAACCAGCGAGCGAAAAACATATAACAAGCAAAATGAACTA
Organism: Geotrupes spiniger; assembly: GCA_959613385.1. Lineage (NCBI taxonomy): Eukaryota > Metazoa > Arthropoda > Insecta > Coleoptera > Geotrupidae > Geotrupes > Geotrupes spiniger. Next base: position 15,999,198 of record OY390737.1, read on the forward strand.
TACAAACAGTTTAAAAGCTAAGGAAATCAAAGACGAGGAAAATATAATGAAGACAAATGGGGCAAATAAATTAAATCCAATGAAAGATCTGGATCTAAAAATGTAAAGTGAAAAATAATTCGAATACAAAAATACTGACCACAAAACCAAAATATAAACGTTTCAAACTTAGTAAAACAAAACTAATCGAAACCAACACAACCCAACCTAATCCAACCAAACCCAACCCTGAACAATTTGTTTTGTGAAATGAAAATCATTTTTTTTTGCAAAAAAAATTATTACAAATCATTTGTTTAAACAAATGTTAAAATAAATGTTTTAACAAATTTGACTACGTCAAACAAACAAAAGCTAAGCCAGCCCAACCCACCCTTTATTGAACAATTTATTTTGTGGGATGAAAGCATTAGAGTTATTAAAAATAATTTATTTAGACAGATCTTTATATAAATGTTTGAACAAATTATGATAATAGCTATTTATAATACAAGTTGCTTTTTAACCGGAGACGTGAATATTTTGAGGATCACATCTAGTGATAAGAAGCAGTTCATTTTGCTACGTGTCTTGGACATTTTTTTTTTCGGAAATTCATATAAATGTAGAATAATAAATACAAATGTACATACGGTTCATGTTTTCCTTGCAATTAGAATTACGTCAAAATATGAAGTGGCTGCAATGTTTTTGTTATTCAAGTACTACAAAGAATGACAAATGCTGCTACCAGTAAAGAAATAATATCTTACATTATCATTATCATTTTATTATGCAGGTTGCTGAGTCAATAAAAGACGGATACAATCAAATTTAATTATTTTCTTGAAATATGATATTTGGTGTGAGCCTATAATTTTTGAATTAACCCGAAAGTTCGCTCACCTTGACATTGATGAAGATATGTAATTGTGCCAGCTGTTCCTATGAGTCAAGGACTTGTGGTTCAAGGTCAATTACAAACGACTAAAGTGCAAGTGATCCCAACGAAACGAAAAGTAGAACGTTCGACCTGATGCAAAATGCCCCAAAAGTGATTTGAAAGCTAAAACGATGCCCCTGGCATTTTTACAGTTCTTTTTTTATTAATTTTATAAAAATATTGTATTGTTATCGGAATTACGTATTTGTGGAATTTTTCAAGTCTATCAGGTATGTGGAAGTTATCTGGAATTAATAAATATTAAAATTTAACAAAATTTAAATATTTCCACAAGTGTCACTTGACAATTTCAACATTTTATGTTACTCCGGTGATCGACTAATTGTCAACGCGTTCTCCTAATCTTTTATCGTTAGCCGTTTGGTTGGCGATCGGGACATTATCAAGTTTTATGTGTCTATATACTTGATACCAATTGCAATAGACATCGTTTTCCACTAAGAAAGATTTCAGTGTTTGCAATTGTTCAAGCAGGAACTCATACATACTCATATATGGCTATCCAATTTTTTTTTAAGCTACCACTTGCATTGAAAATCATGGCATGGAGACCATATTTTTCGTCATGCATTGTGACAAAATGTACAATAAAACATAAGGGCTTGCCGTCCCCGTTAAATTTCTTAATTTTAATCATGAATTTTGCGATTGCAGTATTCAGTTATTCACTAAAAATTGATTTGGATTGGGTTGGTTTTAAAAATGGGAAACGAACACTACAACTAGACGTAGTGTAATAAAAAAAAACGAAGCCAATAATCATAGTCAACCCAACCCAATTAAACAATACTGATGAGCAGATGGGCAAGACAGACTTTGGTTTTTGGTTCGCAATTTTGAAGTCAGCATTTGTTTCACACAGTAATATAGCAATTAATTAAATTAGTGTCTTCAAATTTTGGATTAATTTCAATTCAAGAAGAAAATGTCGATCGCTCGAAATGTCCATGTACCAATTAATCAATGCTGGCAGTGGACATACTAAAGTTAATTTGAAACTGAAAAACGCCTTTTTATTTAATATTATTATATGTTACATTAGAAAAACCGTTGAAACTAAACCATAAAATATCATGAATATATGTAAAAGCTAACCATATAAAAAAACGTAGAGTTTTACAGAGAACAAAATTTTAATACCACACCACAAATTGTGATGTTTTTTTAATGTTTTCGAAACCCATTCCAAGTATAAACGTTCACCAAACTGCACCTTTAAAAAAAATTCAAAAAAGCTCTCTGCAGATTTCTATGCAGAATTCACCACCAATCCTGTGCTACATTTTTGGAATTATCATTTCCAGCTCAACTATATCCAAAATTAGGCGTTTAAATATTTCTTCGTAGACTCTGCTTTCCCTTTTCGTTTTTAATGCAAGCATGAGCATTAATTTCTAAGCATTAGTAATTTAATTATAAACTATCATAATCAATTACTAGATTAATTTTGAAGTTTAGTGTGCATCTTTAAAAAAATCAATGCTGTCATCGATTATTAATTAGAAACTCCGCAAAGAAAAAGAATGATTATCAATAACAACTTTAATAACAACAAGTTTGAAAAAGTGCAATATTTGATTCTGCGTAAAGCTCGATTTTTAAATATCCTCATACTTAACCTATTTATTTTATGTTTGATTAAAGCTTCGTAAATTTTACAAATCTATAATTCCGCTTAAAGCTTTTCCAGGCATTTACAACTGCATTGGCATATTTTTTGTCTTTAACCCTTGACTTATCGACTTGTCGACTTATCGATGTATATGAATTAAATTTATACAAAAATTATTTACTTCAATCGCATATTAAGTCGATGATAATAGAAATCTGCGATAATTTGAAATTAAAAAAACTAAAGTTATATTAAAACTTGTAAAAGTTGTACAACATAAAAATATTGCATGAACACAAATTCGCTTAAAGTACAAATACAAACCAACCAATACCAATTCCAACCAATACAAATAATTGTTAAAAGCGTATAAAACCAAATGAACATGAACGAAACAAATCAAAGCATAGAAAATAAAGTGACAATAAATTTAAAAAAAAAAAAACAACAAATTATCAAGGCTTGGGTTGGGTTGGATTGTTAATTAAATTTGTTTGTAAACGTGGCCTTTGTGTCGATATCAAATCATTAATAAAATAAGTACAAATGTATTTCAATATTTTAATTAATTTAACGACACAAATGAAACGACATTTAACAACAATAATTTACATATAACCTTTCGCCAATTTTGATATCTGTCACTTCCAGTAGTACAACAAAACATGTTATGATTAATATGTTATGACTCTAAATTTTGTTCATGAAATCCAGCTCAACCAAAGTTGAACCCAAACCACATATTAATGAAAAATAACGAAATCATAAATTGGAAAAGAAAGAAATCAAATAAGTATCTAAGCGTAATAAAATAATCATTGAAAATAAATTTTAAATATTAATTAATTTAATAAAACGACAAATACTCATGTATTGTACACAGGTTTTCGACAATTTTCATATCTGTTACTACCGGGATAAATTTTGGGTTAAAAATTAAAAAAAAAATCTAACGGAACAAAATCATATAAATCAGATATCAAAAACATGAATAAAATTATTTAAAGATGCAAAAATAGTACGAAAATAAAGGAACACACGACAAGAATTAATATAAATAAAACATTAAATAATTTAACGATTAACAAAAAATGGAAATAAGTGAAGAACTAATCTAAAAACTAAAATGAGGTCAAACTGAATAAGTGAACGAAACTTAAAAATAAATAGAAAAACTAAATAAAAATAGGGAAAAGTGATAATTATTAAAATTGAAATAGTATAATTATTTCAATATGGTTTCATTAATCAGCAACGAAAATGTTCAACCTCTAAAAGCTACAACTCGTTAATAAAATTATTTTCAGATTTACATCGTATTAGCTATTAAATAACAAACAACAATTGCAAAAAATGACTATGTGAACAATAAATACAAACTGGGCGATTGCTAATAACAGACAAATAAAGCCAGTAATATATATATTGTGAGGGAACTGTTAACTGAATTAATTTATTGTCGTAATTCACCAACGCCAAATTAGTACGAAATTTCATGATATGAGTTAAACGTTTATCTATAACATAACAAATAAAACTCGACTTTCAAATTGTTTATAAAGCAAGTAAAAATTACGAATTACGAACCAATGTCAAACATTAAATTTAGATTGTAGTGGCACTTGGATCATGACAAGGAATTTGTGTTTTTAATGAATTAATAAATATAGCAGAATCTAAAGTTAATGTAAAATAATTTTATCTCCGACTCCACGATAACGACTCGATTATTCCATTATTTAGTTAAAACTACCGGCTGCCATATTGACACATAGGCACGCTACGAAAGTATGACAATTTTCAAATATATGAAATGGCAAATTGAATTGAATACTTAATAAAAATAATTCGCAGTCTGAGATAAAGCAATATATAAAATTCGTACATAATTAGGTTTTATGAGTCGCCCTAGTTATAGACTTTAGGACTTGTCAATAAAAATATGTACTTATTATATAAATAGCTAAACTTGATGGAGGAAAAACCTACGAGTATCATTTTGAAACATGATTTGTTTCAGTAGTAAATATTATGACATGACAAAGAAGCTTAGACATATCAGGGATAAAAATAGAAGAAGTATAAGCATAAATTTACTCGAAATATTATAAATTAGACAAACATTAAAACGTAATGAAACAAAATAAAAGAATTTAAAATCTATTAACGAAACTAAAAAACTAACAAAAACATAAATGTAAAATTAATATATACTACGGGAATTAATGAAAACTGTCACAATTCAACGAAACTAAAATAAAAATACACCAAAAGATGCAGATGAAATAATAATTTGAAATTAACGAAATTGTTTCCTTAATAAACGTTAAATGATTCCCAAAGAAATTGACTATAATTTAAAAGTGTGACCATAAAGAATGTTATATAAAATTGAATGGAAAGAATAGGTATTGGTGTCAATTGCTAATTTTTAATCTAACTATTTCACTACAATTAGGGCTGCTACAAATTCTGTCCCAAATGCACATATTTAGGGGTTACTTCCTACGAATACAATAGAACCGAATGATTTACAACTCCAACGTCGCTTTTGATTCTGCATTTTTGAGCCACGTCGGACATTTTGAACTTCCGCATATGGTTTTAGATTTCAGCACCAAGTGATATTTTCCTTAATTATTTCTGAACAAGTCAATTAATATGTATATATTTTTACTTTCTTATACTTTAAGTATAGGAATAATGAAATTTTTTAATTTACGTTTACACAAATAATAAAGGATACTTCGTCAAACATTTCAGTTGGTCGTAGACCGGGGTAAGATAACGATATGTCTCAAGACCATCGTATAAACCGTATAAAGTACTGAAAAAAAAACTTTTCATTATTTCAAACCATACTCTCCGAATACTTGATTTTAAAAAAAACGTTTAGTGGTTAGTGAAATTAACACGTTGAATTATAAAATTTGGAACATGTTATGGAACATAAGAACGTATAACGACGTCAAATTATAACAAGATATCTGCACCATAACTGTCGCTATTAAACCGTGGTAAGGGAAGGGTTCGTCTCAAGGTGCCTATCATAAAATTATAAGTGGAGCCAAATTGAGCCATTTAAAGATAGATTTTCAATAATGGCCACTTTTATAAATATAGGCCGAGTTAGATTGCATTACTGTACAGTACCTAAAGAAGCAACGGCTATCTTACATAATAAAGTAATTGACATAGATGAATAAACGAAAAGGAATAAACTTAATGCATAATAAATTAATCTCGTCACTAGTAGGATATGAATCCTCATGTTTTATTAAATTTACTTAAATCAACTAGTAATTTAATAATGCCTTCTTCAGTTGTTGGCGTTGCTCGCTGTTTCAGATTAAAATTGAACTAAAGTTGTACTAAATAATTCATTTCTCCTGTGTTTTGTGTATAGTTCCATTTTATGTGATGGTATCTCCTGGACCTCTAGAGGTGTCATCGTGTTTCCCATGTAGCTGATGTAGTTTATTTTTATTTCGATGGTGTTTGTATTGTCTTTTTTGCAACAATGGTCATATCTGTTACTGGTTACAACCCAAGCCAACCTAACAAGTCTTTCTTTTCCATTATTATCATGCCATTGTATGTATTTGTAATCCATTTTTCATTTCTATGATTCCATTCGAGAAGCATAGACATATAGCAGGCGAAACATATTTTATTGTCTGTAAAAGTTTCATCCATTTTACAGAAGATCGTATCTACGTTTTCATTCAGCTATCCATTGATTGAATTTAGTCGTTAATTACGAACAAGTAGGCAATCACCAGCAGGAAATATTTTTTATATCTATAAGTAATTATAATGATTACAAAAATTTCGCAATTCGTTTAATCAAAGCACGAATTTTCAATGTATTTCATTAATTTCTCCAAGCTACATCTTTGTTGCTTGCACTCGCATTTATAACTCAGCACCAAGACGATCGCGTACCGTAAAACAAAGTGAAAACACGAATGTTTACATTTGCTCAGGTCGTCCAAAACAAAAAAAAACACAAATCGCGAAATAACGCTGATAAATGTCATCTCGCAGCGTAATTGACATTTATCGGACTTACCGTAATCGTTTTCGTTTAATCCGGACGCACAATTAACCCGTTTCGATATTTTTTCACGAAGGCCGGCGCATTGTGCGTTTAAATACCACATAATGAAATGTAAATGGAAGAAAAAGATCGTCCATTAGTATTTTCAGTGTGTGGAAGCCACCCAGAAGCAGCGACTCACGGACGAACCAACTCTTTTATCCGAGTTCTTCCACATCTTTAACACATTAAACGCTGAAAAGAGCTACGGGACCATAACCATGTGTCTTGAGACGGTCGCCGGTCGCCGCAATGTCCGAGTAAGTATGTAAAGTGCTTAGTGTGGCGAGTGAAGGGCCGAAGGGTTGACTCATTTCCTGACCAACGCTTGATTAATGATGTCTAATAACAAGGCCGCGGGCTCTACTCAGATTGTGAATGTTCAAACCGTATTAGTTTCCAGTCTGTGCGGATACTGTTTTTGACGGTTCGGCTGTGGAAAAAATGTTTGTAGTTCGTAAGATTTGATTTTCGATTTTTATGCAGTTTACGACATATACGAGTTTATGACAGGGGATTTAAACACGATGGGGGGGAGAGAAAAGATTTAGTGAGCATAGTATATAAAAAGAAAAATAAATTAGAACTAACATTGAATAAAGAGTCGTTTAATATCTTCGAAATTTGTGCCAAATATAATATTTTTTTTGTCAAATTCAAAGTTGAGAAAACTTGCCAAACGACGACTTTCATAAAGAAACAATAAGCAATCAGAAATGCAGAATGTATCACTTGGATACTTGCACACGTCCTTCGCTTCCTTTCTATATCCATGCATTCCAATTAATTAAAACCAACCAAAATAATTGCCAAAAAATCAAAATAAATTTATTCCATTACAACATAAAAAACAACAATAAAATAATTGCATTTATCTATTAACATTATCTAAAATATCTACTTAAAACTTAGAGTCACACCGTCACTCTCGTTTCAAAGTAACCAAAAATGTTTATGCTATTATCGTAGCGAACACGTAAACGGCATAGATTTTTACGACGTAATTAAATTTTTATCTTCGTTAATTCATCTACCGAAAAACAAGGCACGGCAATTATGTACACAATATTTAAATTTACATGTTAGGACTATTAAGTTGGGGCATTGGACGTGGTATTTAATTGGGCGTTAACCATTTGATGGTTTTCTTACATGTGATAAAGTAGATTACAATGTTATTTTGCTTGAAATGGGGTGTGCGATAAAATCTATATATTTTTATTGTGTCCCAGTATTTATACTAAAAATAGAGATTTTTAAAGCGGACGAAATCATTTTAAACGTCCATGGAATATGCTAGGAATTTTGTCAAATAATACTTAGTGGACATTATATTATTAAAAATTTTGCACGAAAATAACCATTATTTCGAAATACTATCACTGGTCTTCTAAGTTAAATTAGAAGATCCACTTATATGGACGCACCGACCTGGAAAGTTTGCGTTTCTTACCAAGCAACGAATCTAGCATTCATTTAGTTGCACAACTTATGTAATTGTAACCACGTGGCCAATAACTGACCAATGAATGCATTGATCTTTATAGCAATATTACACATATTTAATTGCGAAAATTGTTTACTTAAATATAGTATAATCGGTGTTAAGAATAATTAGTTTTATTCTTTAAATTTAAAGTTAGAACGTATCGACTTACCTTACTTGGCAGAGCTGCTGTGGGTTGGGTTGGGTTCGGTTTTCAAATAATGATTTCAGCATAATTTAATTATTTGGAAGCAGTTTAGTTTTTAACGAGCAGAGCTGCGTTGGGTTCGGTTGAAGTTGATCAAATCAGTTGCCTTGAGTGTGTTGAGATCAATTAGTCTGTAGAACTGTAGAACATATGAACATATCAACTTCCTTTATAATGAGCAAAGTTGAGTTTGGTTGGAATTGAATACTTCAGTTACCTTGTTTGTGGTTGGAGATTGATAACTACGTTCACACCAAATTATATAACAAATTAAAAAAATCTGAGCAGATTTGCTGAACTATTTTTGCTGAATTCGTATTTTCATGAATTTAAAAGCCAATCGTCGCAGTATTTGAATGCAGTGGACTACCTTATGATGAGCACATCAGTTTCTTTATATTGTGCACAGTTCAGTTTGATAACACATTTCAGTTAAGTTTCTTAGCCAATTTTATTTTAAAGTAATTCGACTTTATTTTACTTTATCTCTTAATCTGTTGGGTTGAATTATGCATTGTTCATAATTGAGAGTTGACACAATTTCAGGGACAGCTTGTTTACCTAGATTTCTGATAAATTATTACTCCTTGCTGGCAAAATATTTTTCATTACTGAAGATTTGTTAGAAGTTAGACAAAACTCTTAAATGCTTGTACTATCATTCTATCAACAGCCTCCTCTCTTAAGGTTAATAACTGGTCTTGGCAGGAGATCCATTGGCGATGAAGAAAGGTGTCCTGCATGAGAATGAAAAGAATCAAAATAAAACTGTATTGATGTTTTTGTAAATCAAAAATTGAGGAATTCATAACTATGGACAAAAAAATATGTACCTTACAGCGATGAAGTCAAGGGGCCAGAAGGGCAAAGGACAATGAAAAATGGTTATTACTAGCGAAGGGCACTTAAAAATAGGCTGACTTACATATTTAGTCAGAGAATATTAGATCACAATCCACAAATAAAGACTGACTATTTGTACGTATCTATGCATTGCCTCCATTACATCCGAAAAGGCTGCAAAGCATATTATCACAATGGTTGTGCAATGAACAGTAAAGAGTAGAAGAACGAACCAGTGGTTATCTTCTGCAAGTTGTAAATTTAAGATATTCTTCAAACTACAAATCGAAAATATATTCTAATATTCCATCATCCTTCTCAAAATTTAAATATATTCAACAGTACACTTTTGTAAGACCTTCTTCAAGATATATATTGATATAGATATAAATTAACTACTTCAGCTATATCCCTAATTTAAATTTAAGGCCTTCTTCAGGCCCAAAATCAAAAAAGGTTTTAATATGGATCATTAAATAACATTTCAAACTCATTAAAGAGGTATAAAGAGGAAAGTTGTGAATGCAGATTAGGTTTAATATTTCGAAAGCAATTGAAAAATTAATATCACCTCTAGGAAGAGTGAAATATATAGATGAAAACTATTCGAAAATTAAATCGCAAGCCACCATTCACTATTTACAGATTACAGTTCATGGAAAATAGTAACACAATTTTTATTTTTGGGAATGGTTTTTATTTATTCCTTGAGCCGATTGCGATTTCGATATTTATGTTTATGAAACTATTGTGATATTTTCAAATTAAATGGATTGGATCTACAGGTTTGGAACTACCGGTTCACAAAATTTCGGTTAATAGTTGAAAATCTTGCGAACTTTTCATTACTTCATTTGTTTGGTGCGAATTTATCCATCGTTTCAGGAGCTGAGACGACTTGGGCTGAAAAATCGAACGTTATTCATAATTTAATTTTTGAACATATACTTCAAAGTTATTGATAAAATAGAGAATTTGAGCCCATTCCATGACGTCAACTGAGTCGCCAAAATTACTAAAAGTATATTTTTACTCAATTCGTATGTTAATTATTTTGAACGTTGTCACTTAATTTATAACGATATGGGCTGGGTTGGGTTGGATCAGTTTGCTTTGAGATGTGCTGGGAATAATTAGCTGATATCGTTGAATTTATTAAAGTTTTTGTACAACATTTTAATTTTGAACGTACCAACCTACGTTATAATGAGTTGCGTGTGGTTGGGTTGGAATTGACCACTTCATTTGGTATCTGATGTATGAGTACAGTGTGGTTGAAGCTTGGAAACTACGTTCCTACCAATTAATAAATTGAACTAAACAAAGGCCATCCCATGACTTGGCTATCACTAAAAGCAGTGAAACTATTTATACTGCACGAAAAATAAAATCGTGCTTAAAATAATCACAAAATCAAATTGTCAGAGAAACAAATTAACTCAAATGTTTAACGTAGATGAAGTATGCACACTATGAACTAACGTCCAACATATTTGAAGGCTGAAATTATAGGCAAATATGCTTCCAATTAAAATCAATAAAATACAATTGATTTTAATTGGAAGCATATTTGCCTATAATTTCAGCCTTCAAATATGTTGGACGTTAGTTCATAGTGTGCATACTTCATCTACGTTAAACATTTGAGTTAATTTGTTTCTCTGACAATTTGATTTTGTGATTATTTTAAGCACGATTTTATTTTTCGTTCCACCACCTAAACTGGTTTGGATTGAGCCTGGCATTGTTCATAATTTTTCAAAGGCAATGCGGACGATGTAGACTGGACGATTTGACACAGTTAATGAATAACATGGTTAAAATACTTTTAAATATTTCTTTAATAAAAAAAGATCCTATTTCAGCTGATGTTGTATTTTGGGTATTATTTTCACGAAGTGATAAAATATTGTTAATCGAAATTTAATTTTTGACCAAAATGAATGCGTTACTAACTTCAGTTTGCTGGCGATTTTCTGAGTGCAATTACCTCTGAGATCATAAGACACTAATTCATACAATTTTATGAGCTACGCTGATTTTGGCTCAATTATTTCATATTTGAAATATAGTTCAAAAAACTAATAAAACTGTAAATAAATTTGGCGACTTCAGTTACCAGTTGATGTGCTGACTACAATTATGTAATAGTATTAATAGTAAATTAATTAAAGTAATTAAAGTGGTTTCACTGAATTTGCATTTTTAATGAAATATGATTTCAAAGCAAATATGAAATATCATTTGAGTTTAATTAATAACACGTATCACAAATCATACCTGGATGTTGAACACTTCGCTAAATATCTTCTTTATGTCTTCACGAATGTTTCTGCTCGTTGAATTGATTCTTCAGTTGCTTCTTAATTACTTGACTACGAGAAAGTTTCATAATATTGATGATAAGTTCTTTAATACCAGGCCTTGTGATGTGCTGAGTACAGTTATATTAAAGCTTTGTATTTATTAAAACATTACGTAGCAAATGTCAATGATCCTGGGTGAAAATTTTGATCCTTATATATGTTGAAATGTACTTGTTTATTAACATATTTAGTTTCAGTTACACTGTAAGCTATGTGCTTACAGTGTATGATTAATTTATTTATTATTATTATTGGCTAGTATCAGTGAGGTATCATCTGTGAATAGCACACTGGGACACGGTAGGCTTGGTGGTAGGTCGTTGATGTATATCAGAAAATACACAGGCCCCATAATGCTGCCTTGATGTATCCCCCTCTGGACTTCTGACGCATTCGCACTTGTTTTCCCGCTCACAGACGTAACATAACGACGTTCGGTCATGTATGAACGAAAGAGGTCCAATGCCACACCTCGGATGCCGTAGTGTTCGGATTTCAATAAAAAAAATGTCATGGCACATGCTGTCAAAGGCCTTGCACAGGTCACAGAAGTACACAGAGCATGTATCTCCATTTTCAAAAGCCTCGGACACAAGGTCTAGGAGGTAGTGCACAGCATCCATGGTGGATATGCGCTTTTGAAATCCAAATTGGTGAGGGGAAAGTAAATTGTTTGTCAGAATGTATTTGTTGAGTCTATCCAGGATCGCCAGTTCCGCCACTTTAGAGAATATGGGCAGGGTCGAAATTGGAGGGATTAGACGTGTCTCCCTTCTTGTAGACTGGTATGACCTTAGCTACTTTCATAGCATCCGGAAAAATACCGTCTATGAAACATTTATTTAATATGTATGCCAAGGGATTCGATATAAGTGAAGAAACGTGCTTAACGAGTTTAGTGTTGATAGAATAAATAATAATTCAGTTGTCTTAGGTTTCAAGTGATTGATACAAAGTTCTACCTCACTACTCTCGGTAGGGGCAAGGTACATAGACATTGTGGGGGATGGAATTGCTTTCAAACTCGGCAATTATTTGCTAGATTAGCTAGGAGTTTGTCGAAAACTTCAGGTTGAAGGGAATTTTCCAGCTGTGTCTTTGCTCTTCCTGTTTCTTGGTTGATTATTTTCCAAGTTTTTTTCTGTTTATTTGTGGAGCATTATAAAATTGTTTTTTTACACTCATCTACTTGATGAAGGTAAATAAAATGTAAGGTTTCTTTCATTTGTTTCAAAGCTGGACTTATCTGTACATGATGCGTGCTCGGAGTAAATGTTTTTATGAGATGGTCACTTGCTTAATCCATATGAAGGAGTTTAGAAAACTATTAAACTTGGCATTTGGATCATCTTTACCATAAACTTCTTCCCAATCCTGTTGACTCATTTGGTTAAAGAATTGAGCTAAAGTTTCTTCATTGTACACTGGGGTTTTAATTTGTAGTTTTTCGTGCTGACCTTTCGGGATATCTAATATCTATTTTCATATAGTATTCTTCTTGCGATAATAGATGTGAAATTTAATATGTTTACATTTGCGTTCATGTTTTCTCCTTGCTGAAACTGTTCCGTCTGGTTCTGCAATTCACAATACAACTTTCCGTTTTCAATAAAAACTCTACGCACGACACGATTTTTATTCGTATAATTTTGCAGGTAATCTCACCTTTCAGTAGCGAAAATTACGACGAGAGACGTGTGTATTCAACCGTAAATACGTTTTTGATTGTGCCAGTGTATGTTTATAAAACGTTTTTTGCGCGATAAAAGTAACAACCCAGACAAGACATCGGTGATTATTACGTGATTGCTTTCAAAATGAAAACGTCTATAGTACATTATATGAGTTAGACTTACATCAACACAAAAGCACATTAGTGAAGCGGGAGTATAATTCGTTTAAAAGGGTTTCTAAATTAGCAGTTGATGATGGCACTGGCATTAGTGGAGTTCAGTCATTCTTCGTCATTCATTCCGCTATGTTACGTTAAACACTACTTCAAGACACACACACACAGGCTCGCATGCAATAATAATTAATAAAACAGTTACACAACGACGAGACGGTGTTGCCTTTCTGGTCTGCGTGCGATTTTTCTCACAATCGATCACGCAAATTTGAGGTAAATATCGCATTCGTCAGGACGAGGCGAAAAAAAGCGCAAATAACAATACCTCAATAAATCTTATGTGTGTTGTGCATGTTTTAACGCGTATATGTGCAGGGTCGATCTTTACAATGTGAGGACACATTTGATGGATTACGCTGCGAGATGTATATGTATTCTGATGTGACGCAAATGTGAAATTCACGAAGGTAAGAGATTTAATGTTTGATTTGTATAGATGTATTATGCATATTTGTAAAATTATATTTTCGAAACTCAATCGAAACGCGATCGTTTGAATTTATATGACATGCGGTACAGTTTAAATGGTCGAACGCAGCTCGGTTTGAATGTGAAAATAATAAAGGAAACAGAATATATAATTCAAGGGGTTGTAATAGTGTAAATAATTATGCAAGTAAGTTAAAGGAATGCAGACACTGTATACATTATTATAAATTTGCTAAAAAAATACAGAGGTATCACAATAGCAATTTTAGGGCATGTATCTTTAACGTAACTTTTTTTTTTAATTGACCCTATTTTTTGTTTGATGCCAATGGATTGATATTTATTTTTTAAGCAACTGTGCTAATTATGAAGACTACCGTTAAAATATTAAGGTTTTTTTGCGAAAGTTATGAATTAATTTCCAGGACAAGTATTTTGTTTTACAATTCAATAACTTAGATTATTTCAGGGATGTTTGAAATTCGTTGATATTCGAACTAATAGTTTGTGTGTTGCTCCAACATTGCTTTTCAAATCTTTTTATTTAAATATATGCCACGTGTATGTATATTTATGTGGGAAATTGTTTATAAAACGCAATGATGTAAATTAACCAAAAATTAAACGAAAACTATGTACCAGAAGAAAATAACTTAAATAGAAGTAAATTTCATTGTAGGATGTATAGGTATTGGAATATATTGAAAACAAATTAATAATATTTAATGGAATTGCAAAGTATTGATGATAATTGCTCGCCATGAGCTGTGTGAACCTCAAGGTATTCCTGGATAATTTTTGAGCCTTAAATTATTTTATTCCTAAGGACTTCTAACGAGAACGAAACTCCACCATACGTTATGAATCATTCAATCAAATCGCAATGCATTAATGAAAACAAGAATAACATCGAAGACTTGATTATCATCCACCTACAAAGTCACACACAACCTCGTCTCATCTCAAGGTGTCTTAATTTTTTTATTTTTAATCAGTAATCAGTAGAATTTGTGATAACATTTGTGTGGAGTAATTTTTTAACAACCTGTATATGACGCTTCTTTCGATCGCTTATAGTTACAGCGGTTTAATTAAGTAGAGTTCAAAGGCTTATAATAATCCACGCATGCCTTTATTGTTGCGTATATTTTATCACTGTTCCTGGTACTTTAGTGCTGGCTTATATTTTTCACATTTTGGATTAGGTTTGATTGATTTTCTTATTTTAATGCAAACATCTGTTTTTACAAACATGTAGCCAGATACCATCTGAAACAATTTATACTTGAAAACATATCATAAAATTTTGAGTTTCAATTACTTATATTAAACGTAAAGGAGTTGAATTCCACAAGTTCTCATCGCCTCTACTTCTTTAGTTCTGTTTGAAATTCCCTGCAAATGTTTATATATAATAACGAAATTTATGTTGTAACTTGAAAGAACTGCTTACCGTCGGATATTAACGGATGTCAGAAAAATACAATTCTTTGTGAATTAGTTTTAATGAACAAACACGAAATCTGGAATTACTTGATTTTTTGTCAGTTATGTTTCACTGTCCTGGATATGCCAGTGAAACGTTCCCCTTGAATTTTTTTAATTCGTGGATTAATCTACAATCAGTGACAGTTTAATGCTTGCTTTCATGATCTTTTTTAGAAATTTTGTTGATACTTTAACGCTTTCAGTGTTCGATGGTAAATTTCACTGAAATTTGTGGAACAATTTTACGCTGCAGTTTTCACGAGATCAACCAACACAGAGTCAGCGCTGTTCAAAAATATACCGGCCATAGTTTATATAATTATAATCTCACCTGGTTTAATAATTTAAATGCCCACAATTAACTATTTTACAAGTATACCAGTTAAATAATGACATACTTTTTCTATCAAATGCTAATTACGACATTTTTCGTTGTAAATAAAACTCGAAACAATTTAAAATTAGATTAAGTTAATGTAATGCAAATGTAAACCAAGCACATACTTTGAAAACAAAAGAAGGCAGAGTCAATGAAAAATAAACGATGAAACGAAGAAAAGGAAAGTATAATAGATTTAAAATTCAATACTAAAAAACTTATTTTAATTGTCATGAATCAAAATTTCCGAATGCAACATTATTAGTAAAAATTTCTACTTGTACCTTTCTTTGTATACTCTATAAATCACCTTTATTCATATAGAAAATATTAATAAGCACCAACGCTAATGCTAACTAACAACGAGAAACTATTTCTTTCATAAACACTATCTCGAGATACCAACAAAGAATTTTTCGTTCTAATGTATTTGTTAAGATTGAATGATATATTGCTATGTTTATCACTTGATATGTAGAAACGCCTGCCTGAATTAAGTTAAAACTAATAAAATTTAATACAAATTGAAATTTAAGACAAAAACAAACCCAACCCAACCCAACCGAACCTAAGAAAAACGATGGCTTTTTCATTACATTAAATAAAATAATAAAAAACTTAAAAATTAGACGAAGAAAAATAGCTAAAAGGGTTATTGTCAATTTTTTATTTCAATTTATTTGCTTTTCTTCTGAATTGCGAATATGTTAAACGCCATAAAACGATTGGAAAACAGAGCCAACGAAATGAACGCAATCCAATTTAAATAAATAGAAAAATACCAGCCAATATAAACTAAGGTAACGAATTACAATAAAAATAAAGCAACTGATTTTTTGTTGGATTAGCACGTTAAGGGAATGAAAATAATGTACAGAAAATAACTAAATAAATAAATAAAAAATGTCAGAAGACAATATTGCCCAATTCGATCCAACCCAATGCAGAAGAAATGAAAGAAAATTAAAACCCAAACAGGAAACAAAATTGAACAATTGGTTATACGTCAATGGGGAAAAACGGCAAAACTGTGCAAAATATAGAACCCCACCCAATCAGCCAACATTGTAACAAAATCGTGTTTTAAGAACTGAAGATGTTAAAATAAATGAAAAAAATGACAAATTAAACGGCCAAAAATGTGTCAAAATGTTGAATAAAATAGCAACCTGAAAAAAATGGAAAATTAAATCAAATGTGAATGGTTAAGAAATATCAACATTTTGTAAACTGTTAAAATTGTTGAAAGTTGGGTAAGAGTTGCGAGAAATAATTTTGAAAATAAAATCGTAAAAATGCCAAATAAAAAAACATGTCAATGTCAACATTGTGTGAATTATAAAATTACTAAAATTATCGCAATGCACAAACGTCAAAATTGAATACGTTGTGAAAATACGCAAATTACCTGAAATGCAAAAATGGTAAACTTTCCAAAAGTAACTGAAAAAATTTCAAGAAATGACGAAAATTAAAAAAATCGCTATTGTAAAAATGGCATCAGTTATTAAATCAACAAAATATTAAATCTAATCGAAGAAAGTCGAAAAGAAAATGACAAAATTGCACCTTTACATTTTTTAATATCAATTTTGACCATTCGCAGTCATGTTTAACAATTTTGACAATTGTTGGCAATATTCGCAGCTAATTATCGATCACTTATAAATCGCTAATAAATTTTACAATGCTGGCAATTTGTTTTTTACTTTTTTTGAGAATTTTCCCAATTTGGGAATGGAACTAAATAAAATATTTATTATAATAATAATAATATTTGATATGAAAATAATGTATCATAGTATAGTAAATGGAAAAAATACAAATACAATAGCAAGTAATAAATGATATCGAACTTGATATAGATATACAGGCTATGTCATTGTCATTAAAATATGTATTTGTCATTTTTATGTTATTGTTTATCAAATTATGAAATTGTTCTCATTGAGAATTGTGCCTCCTTTATAGAATTCCACATATCCTTATCTAGACTAAAATATTGATAGAATCCTGACATTTGAAATAATTACAACATTAAAAATATAAAGAACTGTTCGTAGTCAAGCATTTTTATAATAATTGAATACAATTACAATTACATTTTGGCACGAAAAATTTCCAGCATGTTTGCTACACAGTTGGAGCAAATTTAAACTATTGATTGTTACATTAATTGACATGTTATCCAAATAAATTATTATTCGAGAAAGTTTTAACATTTGGAGATTGATAATTTTTGAAAGTAATATTAACTGGGCCCTGCCACACAAATTTGAAGCATATGTGCTACGTGATCGTTTATTAAACTCCTCGGATGATTGCCCAGATTATTTTGAAAATATTCCAATGAACCGAAAGATTTGTACATAAATATATTACAAGCACCTTGCCAACTTTGACAAGCTCAGCCAAATTTGTGTTAAAGTATTTTTTGAATTTTAGTTAGAACCGTTTATAAAAAAAAATTGAGCAACAACAAAAAAAAAATTATCGGATTAAGAGTAGTGTCAAATGACTTTTTTCTATACCTATAAAAATGGCGTAACTTTATTAACCCCTACAAAGAAAATCTCATAGTTTATTATATTTGTAGTTTCTATAAAATCGTATAAATAAAACATTGAGAAATCAAAAAGTTAATGAGGGAACAGATACAACATGATCAACAATATTTTTTCAAGAAAACTCGGGATGCAACGATACCCAAATATTTTATTATTGGTTGATATATTTTATAATTTTTCGCAGTTTTTTTAAATAATTTTATATTTCATTTAAAAATTTGAATTGACAGGTCAATTGCAGAAACAGTGAAATATAAATGTTTTTTAATTTTTCTTGAATTAAATCTACACGAGTCGAATCCTTTAAATAAAAATGGTGCACATTGCCTGTCCTTTTTAATATAATCTATTGACTTCAACGAAGAAAATTGCATAGCGGTGATTAGATTTTGTAAATTTCCAAAAATAATTTGTTGAGAAATCCTTACTTTGCACAAATCTGTTTCGTAATTAACTATTAATATGGAATAAAATAACAAAATTAACCTAACATAGAAAATAAAACATTTAACCAAAAATATTACTGAAATGGAAATTAGACAAAGAGTTCAACGAAAAAACTGACCAAACAACTAAATTAACGAAAACGAGACAAATCGTAATTAAGTGTTTGAAAAGAAAGGAAACTTAATCGATGAAATGAATTGAAACCAGAAAATGAAAATGAAATGAGAACGAATTATACGATGATGAAATCTTACTGGTAATGAGCTCGACTGGTTCACATAAATGCGCAGCGACTGTTAAGAGTAACGATTAGTTCTTTATATAAATACAATAAAATAAATAAAATTTTGATTTATTTAAAATTATTATCGTTTCTAATACACATTTACAGGGTGTTATATACCGTCAAACCAGTTTTCCTATGGAATGAAAACAAAATAAATTAAATAACGAAATCCATATAATAATGAACAGAATAAATAATCAAAACAAAATGAAGTTAAACGCAAAGTTCAATAAAATGTCATGTGCTTGAAATCGAATTGCCTCATGCTATGTCTTAACGAACCAGGTCGACAAATGTCTTTGGTTACATCACGGATGAGTCGTATTATGTAATTGCAAGCAATAGATGTAACATCACGTGAAAAGTTGTTTTTTTCACATCGACGAAATTGAACGTTGAGAATTATATTAAAACGTTCCACTTGCATATCAAATTACTAATTAAGACACTCGTTAAGTTTTCCGCAAAAGTTAATCAACGTAAGTAATCTTTCCAAATTAATTAAATTTTACGCTTCAGAATATTTTTGCACGCATAATTTTTTTCAGTGACTCAATTTGCGTTATTAATATGGTTCAAATGTAATATAAAATGTTTATGTTATGTACTGGTGATATATTTTCTTTTAATCTTAAAACTGAGCTAAATGTCAGATCCCCTGTTCAGCAACGCAAAGTCAAAGATGCTTTT
The DNA here is from genome assembly GCA_959613385.1 of Geotrupes spiniger. Lineage (NCBI taxonomy): Eukaryota > Metazoa > Arthropoda > Insecta > Coleoptera > Geotrupidae > Geotrupes > Geotrupes spiniger. The sequence continues at coordinate 16,018,950 of OY390737.1, forward strand.
GGCGAGAAATTAATTCACGCAATTTTTATCCGCGTAACTTCCCACTTATGCCATACGCACCGACCGGAAACGTTCGTGATAATTAAAATTTCATAAAATGTTTTGAATGAAATGGTTCGTCCCATGCCACGAAAGTATTATACCAAGAACTTCATTTTACGTTTCAATAATGACGATTTTAATTCCTTATTCGCAATTCAAACCTGTTTCTATCCAGTGGCAACCCACTCCGACCGCGCCAATTAAACGAAAGCAAATTAAACGCGAAAGAAGATTAATATTTATACCAGGAGATGCAAAACACGGCAATTTCTTGGCGCTAATTAAAACTCCCATTTTATAATTGGGCAAGTCCGTACAGTTTCGTTTGGCTTAATTGACCATTATTGGAGTAAATTTTTCAAATGTGGGCGTATCGCATTTCAGGTGATCGATAGATCTTCGAAAACGTAATTTTGTGCCACATAGTCCTCGTTGCGGGCCGTCGCCGAGCGCAGGCAAAGTGGAACGGAGACGGACTCAGACGCTTAATTCGAGTGGTGCGTCAGGTAGGTGGATTTGAGCAACGTGAAAGTTTGTCAGAAAGAAAAATATCGGCTAGACGCGGAGGATTCCGGTGCTTGTTGTTTTTTTTTCTTGGTGGGCACAATTTTTTTAAATTACGATTTAAAAGTTGATATGAGTACTCAAATAGGGAATTGTATCATCACAGTTTTTATATCAGTGCACTGTTTTATGAAATTGCTCAACATAAATTGGAGTGATCAAGAGAGAAAGTCGAGGAAGATGCATTTTAGCGTTTAAAGATACATCGTGTTCAACAGTCCGATTACATTTTTATCTATCTATTTGGTTTACAATTCTCGGATGACCACCTGAAAAGACGTATTTTAAATAACGTGCTAATTAAATTACAAAATAATGACGTATACAGTTCTTCATATGAGAATTATATTACAAATTCCAACGTTGCCGGGAGCAAATGATATAAAATATTTATTTTTCTTAATTTTTATTGAAATTTTTTTTTTAATTGTAAGAATATTGTTTTTAAAACCACTACTAAATATATTATTTATTATAGTCTCTAAAAATAATGTTTGGTATGTTATAGTTTTTGAATTTATAAAATTGTCTTCGTTGTATATTTTTATTTCTCATAATTTGCGACTTTCTTATATCCGCAATAACTGCTGTATACGATACGATAAAATGTACTTTCTTTAAAAAAGAATTGATTTCTAAAACAAGAACTAACGAGGGAGCAAAACAGAACCAGTTGCTGCTTCCTCCAAGAAATGGCCAATTTGTGCAGAGTATGTCTACAAAATTCGGACTAAAATGGTGTATTTTGATTATTAGCTTTTTTTCTTAAAAAATGATTTTTTCTAATTTTTTTTCCTTGAAATTGCGAAATTCTTGTACAATTAGCATAGCAGGGACTAAAATAGTGTATTCTATTAGCAGTAAAAAAAATGTCCTTGTTTTTTTACGGTCGAAAACTGCGTTTTTTCAAAGGGTACCCCCTTTGGTAAAAAAAAAATGATTTTTTTTCCAAATGTTTTCCTTCACATTGCGAAATTATAGTACAATTAGCTTTCCGGGACTAAAATAGTGTATTCTGACTATTAGCAGTAAGAGAAAAATATCATTGTTTTTTGACGGTCGTTTTTTCAAAGGGTACCCCTTTATTCATTTTTATTCATTTAAATTACGAAATTATTCTCCAATTAGCATTGTAGGGACTAAAATAGTGTATTATGATTAATAGCAATAAGAAAACAATAAACATCATTTTTTTTGACGGTCGAAAACTGTCCCCCTTTGGGCAAAAAAAAATTTTGACTATTAGGAGTAAGAAAAAAAAATAAAAGTTACTGTTTTTTGACTGTCGAAAACTGCGTTTTTTGCAAAGGCTTCCCCTTGATTTCTTCAAATTGTTTTCCTAGAAATCGCGAAATTATTCTACAATTAGCGTTTCAGACACTAAAATAGTGTAGTCCGACTATTAGCAGTAGGAAAGAAATAAATGTCATTGTGTTTTCGATGGTCGAAAACTGCATTTTTTCCTTTGTGACAAAAAGCTGATTTTTCCCAAACGTTTCCTAGAAATCGCGAAATTATTGTAAAGTTAGCGTTGCATGGACTAAAATTGTGTATTTTCATAATTAGCAGTAAGAAAAAATTAAATGAAATTGTTTTTCGACGGTCGTTTCTCTCAAAAGGTCCCCCCTTTTTTCAATTTTTTTTCCTAGAAATCAGGAAATTATTGTACAATTAGCGTTGCAGGGACTAAAATTGTGTATTTTGACTATTAGCATTGAGAAAAAAATAATGTCACGGTTTTTTGCGGTCGAAAATGCGTTAACTGGTGTTATTTTGGCTTCAGTAATTTTAATCTTAAGCGTAACACCGAATCATGTCAACTATTTTAGTTTGTGGACGAAAAAATTTGAAATTCTGTAAGTCAAAGGATACAGATAGATATGAGATTTGTTCGTTACTTAAATCCGACGTTGTACGTAAAGTACGTGTGTTATTCTAAGGTCAATCAATAACGTCCCCAATTTAATTTAATGTACGTATTCAAAGTCAGTTCAGGCAAGTTTGCGCAAAGAAACCTTTTAATTAAGCATTCAGGGTGGAAGGACTCTTCGCCAAGTCCGCAACTCTTGAAGTTGGTACTCTTTATACTTCATAGTGGCCAGCTGGCGTCTGCTCAGCGACCAACTTCTTGGAACGCATTAGCATAGCAGATGAGGTTCCGCGCTCGGCTCCTTAAAGCTGCAGGCGTCGAGCTTTTGTCATGTTAAACGAGCGCACGCACGGAACGGGAATCACTTTTGGCGTTACGGAATGAAATATTCAAAAACTGAGGATACAAAATCAAATGAAGAATGAAAAATATGCATTGGTGCGACAGATGGCACGGAATTGCAAGGGGTAGGCGCCGACACTGACTGCAACGCGAAATGTTTTTATTAGCTGTAATCCGGTGATTGATTGTTCTCGTCGGGCTCCTCTTTCGACTTTTGTTATTAAAAGTAATTTATTCCTGTTATGAGGTTATTTCGATACGAAGGAATTACTCTGGGTGTTGTGTTTAATAAACTGTTTTGATTAAAACGTTGGGGCAGTTGGGATAATATATTAAGCTTAAATTTTTTAGTAGTTATATTGAGATTATTTCATGTCAAGTGATGGCATCTTCATCACTCCTATAATTTCATTTTAATCACTGAATCGTCGTCATAAAAATATGTTGCTGATATTTCTATCCTGGTCAATCAATTATAAGAAATAATGTGGAAATAATGATAATTTCTAACACAAATACAGAAATGCAAATAAACTTTATGCCAACCATGTGGAACTAAACAATTTAAATCTTTCGCCCATCAGAAAATCTGAAAAGATTGGGGACTCGCACTTCCCTGTGATATGAAGAAGCAATCTGTCACAACAAAATGGATTTTTTGTATGTATATAAACATTTTTTTCATATTGGTTTAATTATCTTAATACCGTGTTAAAAAATACAATGTAGTTTGTGTTATTATTGTTGATGAGTTTGCCTCATCCCTGATGCCCCATCCCTGATCATACGATGTACCAGTCATTTAACTATCACTTAATATTTGAAATTAATTCATAGGCGGATTTAATTACTAATCGATATATTTTTACTTTTCCTAAAGTATGTCAACTATTTACTGGTAAATATCTTGTAAAATTTGCTTATTTCCGAAAACATGGTACGATTGTGCACAACGCAATCGATCTGCTCGCTACGAATGTGGACAAGTTCAAGCACATGTTAATACAAAATACAGATATTTTTCAAAAAGGTTGCCGGTATGCAGGATATGACTACAACGTTTAGAACGTTTCCTGTCGTGTTTTGTTTTAATCGCTTTTGTAAAAACCGATAACCGTGTTACAGGTGATAATGCAGGCGGAAATGTCAATAATTTGTCCAGATTTGACGCGTAATGAATTATCAAATATCGATACATTAAAATATCCAGTTCTGCAATATTTTGTTTACAAAAATATTAATGTTTATGACTAACGAGTTATTTGTTGTGATAAAGAAATACTAAGATAATTTGAAGGTATATTGTGCGTTTGTTTTAGATTAGTGGCATTCAACAATGGTTTTAGTAACTTTTGTTTAGGAGTTTGCCTTCTTTCATTTAAACTGCTTTTTTCGCTGGTATTTATTATACTTCTATTGTTCTTAACTTGCGGGAATTTTGTTAGATTTGTGTTAGTTTGATTAGTGCTATATTTTATTTACTACTATTTATTATTTATTTAGTATTTTAGTATTTTTATTTGTTTAATAAATTATGGTTTAATTCAACTGAATTCTTTTAAGATTAATATTCGTTTGACATTATGAACTATATTTGTGTCATGTTTTAGTACTTACAAGTTCTCATCGATTATCTTCGTCCTCTGATTGATTTTGATTTTATTTTTTCTTGGCTGATTCATTTTCACTAATTTATGTTTCTTGTTTTTATACTGACTTTTCTACTGTAGTATTATTATTTTGTTATTATTTCTGTTTTAGATTTTACACCATATATTGTTTTTTATTTGTATTTTCTGCTTTTTTATTTCGTTTTTGTATTATTATGTTATGTGTTTGCTACTTTGATATTTGTGTTTATTAATTTTGTCTAATTTGCTCTTCGACACTATATGTTATATATCGTCTGTGATGCATGCGTTTTATTATTGAATTTGTTGATGCATTGTTCCTGCTTTTATGTTTGGTTCGTCGTTTTTCTTTTCTTTCAATTTTCAGTTCATCAATTTAATGATTTTTCTTGTTCCCATTAACCTTAGTGTTTTATCTGATCCACTTAAAAATATTACTCCAATTTCAAATTCCTTTTCCTTTATAATTTGCTGATAATTCTTGCTAGCTGATTGATTATTTTTCTATTAATTTTTCGTTAGGCATGATTTTAGTTATAAATTATTTCTTAGGTTGCCTTCATTCGTTGTTTCTTTTGTCGTGATTTGTGTAGTAGTGTTTTAAATTTTCGCAGATTTTGTTATTTATTTATTAGTTTTTGTATTGTTGCCCTGTTACTTTGTATTGATATTCGTATTTTAATATATTCTTCTCAGTTTTTCTTTCTTCAATTACATTCTTGTTTCATTACCACTCTTCGTTGTTATATTTCTTTAATTTTTGTTTTGTGCTGGTCTCACTTTAAAATATTATTAGTGTTGTATTTTTTCTTTATATTTCATGTTCGTTATTTTTGTCGGATTTACTATTTAATTTTCGTTTAGTTATCACTTAATTTTATTGTAAATTATTTCTTTATCGTTTCTTTTAAAAAGTTACATTTTTCTTTACTTATAAAGCATAAATAATAAATTTTGCATATTGAGTTTTATTATTTCTTTGAACTTTGTCGTTTGTTTTTCTATTACGTCAATTATTTCTGGTCACAATTTTACTGCATATGTTGTTTTCTATTTGTATTTTATTATTCTATCGTTTCTGGTTTATATCTTTCTCACTACAGCTACGCACTACATGGTAACATTTTTAGTTTTTAATATCTTCAATTCGTATTAATTTTATTTCTTATTTTTTGTACTTTTGATCTATTTTGTTGTATATTCTTATTTTTTACCTACTTGTTTTTTAACTTTGATTATGTTTTGTATTTTTGTTGCTTCATATTTGCTTTAACGTTTGGTTTTATTGACTTCGTTTTCCTTAGTTGTTGATAATTTTTGCACTTGTTCTTTCCTGTTACTGACTTATGTTTCTTATTTTATTTAGATTTAGAGTTCGTTGTTTTTCATCATTGTTATATGCTTTTACCATTTTCCATTAATTTGATATTTCCATTTAAATACTTCCCTTCTTCCGCATTTTCTTTCGTGAATTGTATTTTAGTGCTTACTTTTTTAGCACTCTTGGGGCGTTGTGTATGTATCATCTTTCAACCCTACCCAGTTTCTTGCAATTTTGCTTTTTGTGTAACTTATCTAACGTTACTAGCGTTTGCTAGTTTTAGTTTTGTTTTTATTTCTATTTTCGTGTTGGCTGTATGCTCCTCATTTTGTTGGGTTGGGTTTTATTGGGTTGGGTTGTAACAGAAAGTACCCAAGTGCAGAAGCAGATCCGAAAAAGTATGAATTTGGGGAAAAAATAATTAAAGAACAGGACCAGTGACATGACATAATAGTTAGTTATAATTCAGTAGGGCGATTGTCGCTCCTCCACTGCGACCGTAAGGGTCTATTGTGGCTCACAACTAATTATAGTTCACCCTCCATACCCATTCTCTTTAAATAGAGTAGGATTTTAGTGGGTGAGATTTTGTCAAGTTCTCCCAGCTCCAGTTTTATCTTAACAAAGACTGTGAACCTGATTTTGTCCCCTTGACATAGTATAATCATACCATTAAAAGAAGCAGTGTGTATGTCTATGGACGAAAAGGTCAACAAAACTAACAGTTTTACGAAAGATAATGGACTTAGAAAAGTACCCAAATCTTCATAAGACCATTACCAGTTATATTTCGATTTCGAGGGAATTTAAAACAGATGTGAACTAGGAAGATAAAAAAAAATAATTTAAGACGGTGAGGGAAGCATTACGTAGAAAATGGATATAACAAGAAGAAGAACGAGCAGAAGAAGAAGAAACCGAAGATGGAAACGAAGGAGAAGGTACAGAAGAAGAGAAAGCCAACGCGCAAAGTTGAAGAATTCGAATTTTTGGAGTGACAACATTGCTGAACATCTCGTTGTTGTTGTCACGATCAAATTGCTGGAAACTACTCGTCAGTCATTTTAAATGCTGACTGGATCTTGTTAAGTAGTTCACCGTGTATTCACCATTATCAGATGTCAAACTCAAAACGAAGCAAAAATAAAGAGACGATAATTTAAAAATATACGAGATTTTTTAATTATCGTCTCTTTATTTTTGCTTCGTTTTGAGTTTGACATCTGATAATGGTGATGCGTTAGCATTATGGCGTTGTTGATTATTGTTTCTTATTTTTCCTTGCTTATTTAATTTGTTTTTACATTTTTTTTATAAGCTGTTTCCTTCGCCTTCGCGTATTCCTTCAACAGATTTAAAAGTTTCGAATTCTCAAAGAAAATTATCCCTACCGCATTTCCAAAGACGGGACGATTCGTTCCGAGTAAATAATGTGACAGTTTAACGACCTTGCGCGGTTTAATTGCATTTATGGAGCTATGACTTATCGTCAGCAACACCTAGGACGTAATAGTGCAGCAACATCTGTTTGCAGAAAGGCTGCGAAACCACAGGACTGGACATTGGCCATTACAGAAAAATATCGTATGAGTGGAAAGGGGTAAGTTGTACAAGTTGCCGCTAACTACGGGGTTTGCATGCTGAGCAACCGCAGCCCTGTCCCACGCTTCCGGCCGGGACTTGCAGTGGCGGATGTAGCGACGAATCTTTCAAAGTGTAAAACTCGCAGTCGCGTTACAAAAAAAAACAACTTTTTACCTCCAGACCCCTAATTATCGCTGAAAATAGCCGGTCGGCGATGTTAATCTACAAACATCGTGCGCAGATGAGGAAATGCTGGGATAAAAAAATATTTTTTCTAAGGTATTAAAAGATTTAAATTAAATAATTTCGCACCCGTTCCTAAAATGTGTTATTGTTGTTGTTATTGATATTGCTAATTAAAGTTCAATGGACCGCGCTTCAAATTTGAAATCGTGGGTGGCCGTTTTTACGGTAACCCTTCCGCTAACGAACCCACCCTGGTGGTCAAAGCATGTCCAACACATGCAGCGAATGCGGGAATATTAATGTCTTGGAGCACCGCGTTCTTACCACCCTTCCACGGACTCTGACCAGGACATAGATCATGCGTTCACCCTCCCGTTCTCTAACTTACTACCGCCTGATTTTATTGCTTAACCAAATATAAATTAAATTAACTACTGCTTCAGTAAGCAATTAAGAATTAAGGGAGTTTAGCGCGGGGAAATAAAAATCGATTTAGGTGACTTTTATTTTGAATTCACAAACAGAAATATAAATAAATCTGTTCGGGCTTCCGCTATTTCCCGGTTTTGTTTTCCATATATTTTAGGGTCTTAATCGTCCAACAAATAAACTATAAATTACCGCGACGTTTTATTTTATTAATAATATATTGTGTTGCGATTTTATGGCTTGATAAACATTGGTTAATCAAAGTAATATTTTAACTATTTATAACGAAAATATAATACAATATTCTAGAATCTTTTTTCAAGTTTTTCGGCCATAAAACTAATTTTGTATCATATTTGTTCAAACCTGATGATGGTGGTGAAATGTGAAGAGTTATAAGATTTAGTTGTTTAAGCTTCATTTTCCTGGTTGTCTATCTTGTCTAAGGTTTAATGATAACTGGAAAAATTTGATCTGATTCATTTTTTGTATTAAACAATTAAAATTATTTAAAAATCAGTTTTCGGCACCATCGAACGTTCCACGCGCCAAAAAGCGCAACTTTTCATCGTTACTGCCGTTTTAAAATGTGTAAGCATGGCCTTTTTCAAGGGTTGAATTTTTATTAGGATAAAAAGTCCTTAAATGCCCTCAATTTGCTTAATTTATACCGCCACACATGCAGAAGATATAAAAAGTCGTCTAATTTAATTAAAGCACAAACATTAGCGGATGCTTTGTTTCGCTAATACCCCTTTATTCTGTTCCTACCTGGTGTTCTCACTTATATGAATGTCCCCACATGCTGCGCCATAGTTTCGCAATTAACTTGGTCTCCTGCAAACATACGAGGACCTCTGCTTTTTCAAGGGGCTTTCTGCGCCATTTAAATTCGAAATGACTTGCATTATGCACTATCGCCATTTACTGTCTGTGACAATGGGAAATAATTTATTGTATCGCACTAAAGAGTCAATGTTGACAACACACATTTATGAACTACTCGTGCATCCAAGCAATTAAATTAGCATATAACTGAAACGTTAAAAAATGCACAAATCATAAAAAAATTTAAATCTTCGAAACTTATTCTTATACTAGGAATTCCGCTTAATTACTGCCGACTTTGTAATCCCCGCACAATGAAAAAAATGCTTAATTCTAATTTAGATCAATCTCACAGATTAATTCGAGATGAATTACTTGGCCTACGATAAAAATTTAATTTCAGCGTAGCACAGAAGCTTTGCAATTTAGCATCGCAAATTGCATGTATAATTATTGTAATCTACGTTGAAGCGTTAGTTTACAGTAAATTGCACATACTCCCTTATTCATGAGACGGAAAATAAATAAAGCAATTTATTTGTCTATTTCCTATCGCGTTTTATCAACTTCTGCGTTTCATTGCGTTAACGGCGATAGAATGGCATTGATGTAATTTCTATGAAAACGCGATCGCGATAATTCACGTGGCGCGAGGAGGTTCTTGGAACGAAACCGCTGATGACATTTTAAAAATAGATTAATATGGGAAGCTACAATACGTACGCGATATACAAATTAAAACTAATGCACCAGACAAATAATCCTAAATAAATTATTTCACGTCGCATGAAATATTTAGTCGCGTATTAATGAATGCACCAATTTGACGATACGCCGTTTCAATGCAATCAATAAGTTATTTACATGTATTCATCTATATAATGTATCAACTTGTACGCAAATAGATGTTAGATTGTTGGGTAGATTGTTTGACTTTTAGTTAAATTACTAGATTGATTATGCATTATATGCACGTATTTTCTGCAAGACAATAGCCTTAAGTTAATCAGGCCCAACCCAAAAGATAAATTTATTAATATAATACTACGGGCATCTGAGGCGTCAGGCATTCGATTTGCTTAAGAGCTTCAATTTAGCTTGCCAAGGAAATTAAAGGTACACATAGGAGAACCTATTTGCTAATTAGACAGTGATAATGTATACACGAAGCCCTTATATCTGACACAATAATACAAAAACTATAAGGGTTATATGAGACCAATCGGTCGCCTTTTATGTATCCAGTTAATTATAATTATAGGCAGAAATTTACGCAAGCGTGATATTTGAACTATGCAAACGAATGGTATGTTTAAAGTTAGTTTCGCTACTATTAGTACATTAATGTGTACCATAATAAGTAAAAGTAAATAAAAATGGATGATAAATTGCAATAAGAAAATAATTACAAACGAAAAAGTAAATACATTATAATTTTCAAGTTGATTGCGAAAAGAGTTAAAAAAGATATTGGTTTTGGGTTGGTAAAGAAATCTAAAACCAAGTAACATAAGTTAAGTCAGTTTCAGTGAAAAATGCCAAGACCAATGAATCAAAAACAATAATTTTATTATAGTAAAAGACGTATTGGGTTGGGTTGTGTTGGGTTGGTAATGAAACCCAACCCAACGTCCATAAATTGAATGGGATTCAATGGAGGATGTTGTAACACTAACAATCGAGCTAACAATTTAATTTCACAACACTAGTGGAAAATACGTATTGGGTTGAGGTTGGTTGGTAGTTAAAATCAACCCAAACAAATTGAAAATTGAGATAAATATCACACAAATGAAAACAAGACGCATGACAACCAAATAAATACGACTTAGAAATAATTGAAAAAGCATGACGAAGGAAAAATGTCTCGTGAACCCAAAAAGAAATGTAGTGAAATGAAAATCGTAAAATATTTATAATGACAAAAAGTAAAAACGGAAACAAATAATAATTTAAAGTCGAAACAAATTTATATAAATCTCAATACTGGTGGAAAAAGCAAACCTAATAAATATTAAGTCAGAATGTTAATTTTTACCATCTTAAGAAAATTACAACTGAAACTGGACAATCCCGTAAATAATTTTAAATTTCGATGTTCAATATTCCAAAAATTAGGCAGGTTTCTTTCAGCAATATGCAATGGTATATAATTTATGTGATTAAATGGAACTTGAAACGAATTTATTTAAAATGTTGTCAACAACTTAACTAAGCGTGTTGGATGTAAGTAAAATTATATTGAACGTAAAGTTTTCTTTTTCTACATTTCCATGAACCAACCCAACCCAATATCAACTTTTAGGCTGGAACTGATTACATGTTATGCCTTGGGATACAAAATATTTCGCTTGGAAACTCGAGATTTGGATTTTTCAACATCGACCCACCCACCATAGATAAAATTTTTAGCGTATAATTTCCAGGCATGGATTTTGGGCAATCGTGTTTTTTCTGAAACAATCTAGGCCATGCTGTTGGATCAATTTATTTGGTGGCATGGAATGAGCTGGATTGGGTTGCCTGGATTGGGGTCGGGATTGCGATCATGATCAAATCAAATGATCTTTTTTGATTTGCAATAATCACATTTTTTAACAATATTCTTCCTGATCATATTTTAAACTGATTTTGCATCAGCCATCACTGTTCAATGCTTTGGGCTCGAAGTACCTAGTTAGAATTCATTTTGGGGGCCGCCTCACTTACCCAACCTGGAAAATGTTTTAAGGATAAAATAGTCATTTGTTTCCACTAAATATGCAACGACAGCATTTTAGACTTAATTTTTGACGCTTTCCTATGCTTCCCTTATTATGTTTCATTTCAAATTATAATCAAATTGTGTAACTTTGTTCGATCTTTTTTTACGTTTTCATTAAATCATTTTCTACGACTTTCCCAATATGCATATCAAAATAAAATAGTAAATAAAATTTTCTCCCAGAAACTTCTATATTAGAATTTCAAGTCCAGTTCCATGAAATATTGTGAAAAATCCAAATACTGGATACATAGTATTGGATATTTTAATTTTTAACTCACAACTTAACCCAATACAAATTTGTATTATTCCATTGGAGATCCACTCAACTCCACAAATAAATAGAGCTGAAATTTGGCGAGCAAATTTGTTTAAATTGAAGCAATTATTGATTGAGTTATATTTACTTAGGGATTTCAGAAAACGAAGCAGATCAATCCAAACAATTTCAACACAATTTTTATGTAAAGAACTTTTTTTTAAGTTTTTGCCTAAAAGTTTGAAATGTCCAGATTGGACTGTGACTCTGTGATGGGTTGGGTACGGTGTGGGAAATAACAGTAAAATCAACAACACTTAAAAGAACGAGTGGCGACTCGACAACCAGTCAAAACTCGCTTATTTCTGCGACGTTGCCGGCTTGCTTGAGATGGCAATGCTTCACGTCGTTTTTATTGCGCAATTCCTTCCGCTATCTAACGCTATATAAATCGACTGTCTGTCTATTTTAGTTAGCGAGTAGTGGCGACTTTTTTTTACATTTAATTTTAATTTTACGATTCGCATTCATGAGCCATATTGATTTACTACCATAACATAACACGTTAAATATTTACTTTCGTATTTCACGACATGCTGTAAATTATTCCAAATTTATTGGCTTATGATTCTCGTCTCGTTGCATTATTATTATCAGCTTATATTCAGATGGCTCACCATGGTTCGCTCTAATTTAATTTATAACTTTATTTATTTTTAATTTTTAGTAATTAATTAAATGTATGCATTCGGTTGGGTTGGGTTGGGTTGAGTATACGCAATTCGTTACATTTTGCTGATTTTTTTTTTAAATTTATGGTATTTAATTGAATATTAATTGATATGGTTAATATGTACTTTCAGTGATTTTTAATGTTGTAAGTCTGTACGGTGGTACTTATTCTTTAATATTTATACCAACTTCGTGGTTTGGTTTAAATGTGGACTTCAACATGTGTTTTAGTGATTTATTTTAGATATATTCATAATGATTTTGCGACACGTTGTGGAACTATTAATTTTGAACCTTGAGTGCTGTTATATGTATTAGCGTGTGTTAATTCATAGCGTAATCTTCATACCCACGTAACACAATCGAACTGTTTTTCAATTTGGAGTTCGAGTTGGTTTTATTTATCGTTGAAAATGGGCGCCACACAGTAATCCCAACGCTCCCGAGTGAAATTAAAATTTGGATGAACACAAAGAAACTCAAGACCCAACAGAGCTCTATACAATGATATGATAGAATATGATATACAATGAAAGATAGAAGCAGCTAGGGTGTGCAGAAGAAAATTGAGAGATGCAGAAGAAGATATGATTTCTACAAAAGAAACGATGAACAATGTAATCTATTGTCAGAAAAGCAAGGTATAATATGTTGATGGATGAAATACTTTGAGAAAACAGCAACACGTTTATTTCGCTGGTATGGACACATGATGAGTTGTTGGGTGTGGCTTATAAAATCAAGTATTCTGTACCAGGATTCGACGAACATGCTGAGCAAATTCTTGGCGGATGTCAATAAGGATTCACGTCTAATAAAAGCTTGCGAATAATACATAGACCTACATAGCCTATATGTGGAGTTGAAAGGTGAATAGTGTGAATAGAGAACGTATCATTAAAGTCTGAAGTAGCAGTGAAGGCGCGTTCTCACGAACCAAGTTTACTACACTGATTTTAGTTGATCAACAAAAGTGGAATAAGATTTGCATAGTTTTACGTTCATACATTTCAAAGACATTTGAATATAAAAAAAAATGTTGCAGATTGATAAAACTACCCTGAGGCTGTGACCCAACCTAACCGAACCCAAAAAAATTGTCATCAAATCAGACAGTTTTTAGTACAATATGACCAAAACATTTTTTGTAGTATCGGAAAATGTTTATAGTATAAATGGAGCAGTTCTTTTTGACAATTTAAGATCACCATTTTTATCATCGTTTCAAAATATCTATTTTTTTGGATTGGGTTTAGTATTGTGCACGCGCCTGATATATAAATAAGTATTCTTTGCGATTCATTTATTTAAATACGTCGTGTGATTACATATTTTCAGTGCTTTTATAAAGAGAGAAAGAACTGCAAACTTGTACCTTAATAAATGGTACAGAATTACAATTTGAGATAAGCAGAGATGTTTTAAAAGACATGATACATTCACGTCGTTTTATATAAATATCTCATATGAATGGGTTGGATTGGGTAATTAATTTTTTTGGAAAACTACCAAGTATCCAAAATTGTGTGTACGTGGCGATGGCAATAAGATATTCTTTCATTTTATTAATTAATGTTAAATATAGTTATGTAATTTTTCTTCTTTTAACGTACTCTATCCCCTAGTTTTTGTTTATACTTTTTTGTACTTTGTCGAATGTTTGATGTGACTGTAACATAGTCCAGTCATAAATCGTTGCGATAAGAAAACACATGAAATCGCACGACTAAGTATAATTCCAATTTAGAACAAAGGTGGCAACGAGCATAACCAAGAGAATAATAAGTATCCGGGATTTAAATGGTTACATTCGTTATGGAGCTGATCTTGTAGCTTCTGGAAATTTAGCGCTTCAAGAGACGTAGGTAATTAACTGCATAATTTTATGGCATCAAAGGTGGGAAGTTGTTCCTAATTCATTATGCATTAATAACAACCGTATGTGTGCATTAATATCACCGCGATATTTCTAACGCTGGCTAAGCTACCATGCAATAATTTGTTTTTATTAATTAATAATATATTCTATAAAGCAGCAAAGCTACATGTATTCTAATGAAGATTTATTAACCACCATATCTAAATCAATATGGATGTAAAAATAATAAATACTAAAGAAAAAATATTGTCGAAAATCTTGGTAATATTTAACGCTTATTTCGTTTTGGATTACAGCGCAAGAAAGAAATTATGCCGGAGACGGTACGAGTCACTTTCACAATCCCAGACGATTCCGGTGGGAGCATTCAATCTTCCTTGGACCGCCCCAACCTATGGACCCTCCGGTCACTTCTTCCGCCTCTGGTTAAAAAGGTAATTTCTGTCCAGATAAGCGGTCCCTCTGAGGCAGTGACGTCACCTGTTCGGTCAACTCTTCAACTCTGACCCCAGTCGGGAATTTGATAGGTCGAAGTTGGACACCGGATTGTCGCCCACTTGATATATTGTTATTCGTTGTTTCTATTAAGTAATTGAAAAGGTTTCGATTCTCCGCGTCGAACCACGCGTATGTGCGTTCTTCGCCAGCGGATTAATTAAACGGCACATAATTATATGTGTCGTGTTTTGGGCGAATTAGTAATTAAATGGATTGGAATTTTAGTGGCAGCGTTGAGATTAAAAATTAAATATTCATAGATTTTTTTTATATATTTATTGAGATTGATAGATAGCAAGTACTTACACACGTGAAACGTGTATTATAATTTCGCAGGGCGGCGGGGCAGCCACTTCAGGGATGTCCCCGTTGTCCACGTCGATATTCGTGCAGGGAAGTGAGTTCGTAATATTTCATAAAGCGTATTATTTAGATTTATCGCCGCTATATGGGAAGTAATAGCGACTGTCGGTGCTGTTTCTGTCCTCCAGTCTAGCTTCTAGATTGATTGCGTCACTTTGTGATACATATGGGTTCAGGAGTTTATTTTGTTTTAGAGCGATCGAGGATGTGCATAACAAATTGAAGTCATCATACGCAGGAATAATAGGAGGGGCATTAAAATACTAATAATACTAGAAATAAAATAAAGAATGTGGTGTATTATGTTTTACCTTATCTTTAATGAATGCCGTATACTAGCATATTGTAAAAAAAATCCTTATTTCTCAGTATGGTCACTTCAAATATTCGTTCACCTTCTTCAATGTATTTGCCTCCCATCTGCTATCTCATTATTATACGATCACATCCCCGCATTCAATATTTATTACCCCTGAACAAAACTCACTCGATCCAAAATCGTCTCTCAAAATCAAAATCGTCTCTCGCACAAATAATTAACTAAAACTTGGCAAGGATTGTGTTTGGAAGCAATATCATATATTAGCTTATTAAAAATCCACAGATCCAAACGGTCATCGAATTACTTCCATCATATATTTACTTTCTCATTTTAGCCTTCATCCATCGTCAGGATCTACAAACTTCCTTGTCACCTTCTTCAACATGATTCACGCCTTCACTTCATATCACACATTCATTTCTCTCATCATATTTAGTAATCACAAGTATTCGGAAGCCAAATAAGCAAGTCGATGGTGTTACGTTATTAATTGCAGCTTGCTAGCTTTGCATCGTCATTAGTTGCATATATTTAAAAAAAATGTATTATCCCATTCTTCAAGAATAGTATCAAATTAATTTAATGAGCATGTGTTTAGTTTTTAAAGCATAGATTAGATATGTAAAAAACTCTTCTGTGTGAGATTTTTAATTTTACTTACACTTACACATAAAACGGAAAAATATATCACCACAAAAGAACAACAAAAACATGAACGCTTTTGAAGCGAAACGAATTACACAAACAGATTAAATAAGAAAGAAAATAATGGCAAATAAAGAAAAATTAAATTAAAGCAAATGGGACTGAAAAATGTATATAAACATATAAAGAAACAAGACGAATTATAAAGTGACAACTTAACACAACATAATGAAATAAAATGCAATAGAAAACTTTAATGTATAAAAAAAACTGAAGATTATAATAATTTCATCATGTAAGTAAGTAGCATTACATTTATGTCATTTATTGCCTTCGTTCCTTTATTTTATTTTAATTGTTTTGGTTGATTTTAATTTACATCAATTATAGTTATTTATTTATTATACAAGACGATGACATTATACTTTATCTTTGAGAGCGTTTTTTAGTGTCGAGACGTTAGTCGAGACGCTAATTACGCTCGAGAAGATAATGAGATTTTTACGTCGTGTAATACAATATTTTTTTTATAGGACTTCAAGTTCAACAAAAAACGCAATTGCGTTGTCCTTTACTATGGATTACTTTGTCAACAAATTTTTCATTTCGACGTCTCTTGTCATAAATTTAATTCATTTAAATCATGTTATCCACCCCTAAAATCATGTGAAAGTAACTCGACCCAACTCAACTCAATTTAATCAAACCCAGCATGAAAAATTATTTCGTTACATGCTTGTTTTTTGAAAATGTCTGGCACTAGCCAACCCTATTTAATTTAATTCAACCCAACTCATTACACCCAGCATGACAAATTATTTTATTCCATGATCATTTTTTGATATTTTGAAAATAGTCCAATAGTTTTGTTTGGTTGGGTTGGGTTAAGTCGTTGAAATGGCCACAAAATCTACAATCCCCATATCCAGCATCCATAAAATACCTATGGATGGTGGATTGTCTTCACTCTGGCAACTAGCAAAAAATAAAGCACATGATATAGTAATACAAATAAATTGTTATGTACATTGTAAACATATTCATGTCCAAGAGGATATGGTGGTCTTTAAAATTATATTACTTCATTGTAAAAATGCATTAGATTTTGAAGTCTTTTCGGCAGATTGCGATTTATCAAACAATTTGAAAATTTACATTAAAAATAAAAAAAATATTTAAAATCTAATATTTCGTGCACACCCAATTAGGGATCACCAGTCTTCATCTGCCAATGTAAGCTATAATGTATAAGCTGTTGCGTGTTGTACGTTAGTCTCGGTTCTTTTGTGCCATATTGTGTCATACAATGTAAAATGCTGACATTGTATGACAAATTTTCTCACAAAATTCTTAGTCTCTAGATCCTCCATCCATCCAATACGTTCTTCCTATTTGTGCATTTTGACGTCATCGTTAAAATAATCCATTTGTGCACATCTATTCCATTTGTTTACGTTGAAAATGAATCTATTAAGGCACAGGCTCCATGATATTTCATAACGATGCTGTTTAGGCGTTGCGGTTTTGGATTTGCAGCTAAAAAATATTAGTATTAGTGTCGGGTGGTTACGCGAAGTTATATAATGTATCGGGTAGCCGGAGCTGATTCAGTTCCATTTTACGAGCTCACTATAAAAAACAGAATTAAGGTGCGTGTATATACGCACCGTTCAAGGTACTGCTTGTGATTTATAAACGCAAAAGAAATTAAAATCAGTGGTATTAACCCAAATAATATTTTAAAGGTCAAACTAATTCAAGCAATCATAATTCTAATCATGGAATGGCCAAATATATTTTGGAGAGACTCATCATAAAGAAATCAATAAGTTAAGGATTATTTGAAGGATCTAGGACGAGCGAGTGGAGCAAACGCGAACCTTTCTTAGCAATTGACTCTCATCAGAACTTAGCAATTTAGCTGTCGATTTAAAAAGGTGATTCATCCCACTATTTAAGACTCTTGCAGGGGTAGTTCAATATTCTTGCCATGTTTCATTTTTTAACAACGATCAACAATAAATGTTTTATTATTAACTATTTATTTCGATACTTCTGTTTAACGTTGTTTCGTTATTCGTTATAAGCGTGGATAGTTACAGTAATAATCATTTTTTTTCTTAATTATTTTCATCTTGTTATTTAACCAAATGAATGTGTTCGTTTCTAAATTGGAAATAACTTTGACGTTTAATTAATACTTTTTTTATCTTACTTCGTATATATACAATGATTTCATATTTTTTAATTAAAATATTTTATTCATTTTTGACCTTAGTGCTAATTTTGATTTTTTATATAATTAATTAAATCATGTTAAATTATGTTCACTTGTTATAATGTTCATAAAATAAATTCTGGCTCGTTTTGACCATTATTTGATTAAATTAAGTGGTCAATGGTCTTTGCATTATTATCTATCATTATATTAAATTTATTAAATTCTCCTATACTGGAGTTGCATTTATAGCTAGCTAAACATGAGATTATTTCACGAAATAGGTTTCCTCATCATATGCAGTTAAAATGTCCACAAATTATCATATCATTGGTCTAAATGGTATGTTGCTAATGCCATTACTAAGACAAATATTTCCAGATTTTTCCATTTTTAGCCTAACTGCACCAATTTGAGATCACATCCTATCATTTTCACATGTTTGACGTTTCATAAAATGGTATTAAGTCAAAAATTTATGGTGAATACTCGTATACAAAATAAAATTCGAAAAGTAAATAAAATTATTAATACTGTTATTCTTCTTTCTACCGTATGATTTTACGTAAAATAAATTAGTTGTTGTAGAGGTTGAGTTCGGAAGCATATTCAACATGATCACTTGTTAACTTAACCTTGAAAATTGGCATTACATTTTCGACAAAAATGAAGCATTTGCTGTGGGTGGTCCTCCTGGATCTGTTCTTATCGTTGTCCTATTAGTGGTATGGAATACATATTATCTGCCCTCGGTCTATGGGAGTTTTATGCAATGACGTATATAGAACCAATTATATTCTTTGAGTATAATTTTGCTGTACACAGGCAATAATTTTCAGAAGCTTCATAGTCGACTGAAAATTGCTGACAGTCTTTTAACATTCACGTAGTGTTGGCTAATCCATGGTTCGCCAATTAGTAACCTCATTTTTTTACGAAATATGTTTTGGTATACTTTTTCGTTGCCAATTTTTCATCTACCAAGCTCTCACCTGCAGCCTGGCCGAAATACGTAAAATTTAAATCAAAACATGAATCAAGATCCCAAAATGAAAGTGACGACTGATATATTGGTCTTTAACAAACAAGACAGAAATTGTTAATTTTCACAGTTTAGGTGTAACGCCATAAATATCACAATTTTGCAATGATGTGTTTATCAAATTACTGTAAATCTTGCCATTAACTGTATCTTTGAATGAAAGCGAATATTCTGAGCTTCTACAGTAATTGACTGTAAGCTTTGTAAGCTTTTTCAACGTTTAAAAATGTATTGTTCAAACCACGTTAAGGTTCTTTCTAAATCTTTTCCAAATGTCTTTCTAAATATGACAAATAATGTCCAAACATCTCTCTAAATTTTGACAGAATTTAATAATAATGGTTTGCATGGCCGCTTCATTCGATTATCAAGCAGTACAAAAAAATATAACTTTTGATACTTAACTATAAATGTATGCATTTTTTTCGTTTGCTTAATAAAGCGTCCCCGATAAAATTCCTGCTTTCTGCTTGTGTGTCATACATAAAATTATATTTTGCAGTTTTGTACTCTATTTGCGGTTCCACTCCCTTACATCCCTTAACCATGTCATTGCCTTCCCTTGCATCCTAGTTAATGTGTTCTGACGCCCAAAGTGGCCTCCATGGACAATTCTGCATTTCTTGTAATCTGATTTTTTATTTGTAACATTAACATTAGTCTGATATTTACGCACATAAATCCGGAAAACCTGTATATTCATTTACATTTTCAATGTACCAATTTTTTCCTGTTGGTCACATAGATGTATGTTCTTATCATTTGTGTAAACATTTCCTTCATTGGCGATCCTGTCCAGTTGGTGTTTTATTCATTACAATTGTTCCTTTTCGTTTTAATAATTTAACCACTTCTTCCTCTTGTTATCACCTCATACGTTAACTTCCTAGGTATTTTTTCCAACCTTACCATTTCTTACTTCATCGTATTACATTTACTTCATGGCCATTATTTTTTTTCTACACATTACGACTAAAGACTAAAGACAATTATTTCAGAATCATCTCCGTTTTTGGCAACCGAACAGGGCATCTGCGAAAAATAAGTAATATAGCCTTGATGACTCTTGATTTAACACAATATAGTTTTTATATCAGCCTCCAAATTATTATATTAAAAAAATGCGAATTGGACATTTGATCCGTAACCTGTTGTTTCCTTAATTCACAATACTTCGCAGGATATGTTCAGGATGACACTACGTTCAAAAATTCTCATTGTAAAAATTTTACATTCGCAGTGTTATTAATTTAGACTTGTAAGTAATTTTACTGATTTTGTATTGTTTTAAAAAACGCCCACCATTCTTTAACCACTCTTCGTATTTATTAATTACGCTTTTATTGTACTTTTTGTACGCTTTTATTGCAATAATTCGTATTTAGTCGACAGGTATAAAAAGCTCCACAACTAGACATCCTTTCTACAAGAAAACTCGCAGAGACTTTTTCCATAACTGATTTTGCGCTTAAAACATTCATGATTTTTACATTCATTTGATTTAATTTAACTACAAAATGTGGTACATACCTTAATCATGGTTTAAAACATCCAAGCTGTTAGAATTTATGACTAGCGGGAATTTTCACTATGTCCTGTGGCACATCCGGTTACAGTTGATTCGGCTAATTTTTGAGGAAACGAGACGTTATTTAACGTTGATGTCCTTATCGATAACGTGATGGCGTCAACTTTTTCAGTTTGCATTCTACGATTAACAGATGGCATGCCAATGAAATTTTACTAGATCAATCCCACAGTTTCATAATTATTATATGATCCGTTCATTTCATAAAATATCTTAATTTATGACAAAATATAACCAATGCTGGGTCAAGGAACATTGCAGAACAAACCATTATTTTATCTAAATTTCGTCCGTTTACTATTGATGTTAAAATAACCGAATACATGTAACGTTAGTGTTTGTGTTAATTTCATTTGTTGGTGATTCATTGGATTGTCTCATAAACAGTATCTTAGAATAAACAGGACTAATATAAAGTTATATTTAAAGTGATAATGAGTCGCTATTTGCACTAAGGGAGCATTGTGGGCTATTTATGGAAAGCAATTTAAACATGAGATTGATTCAAGGATCATGACATCCATCCCAATGAAACATTGAAGTGGAAAGATGAATGATGGAACGAGTTTTTTCCTCGTGTTTGATTTATTTATACGAAATTATTTTAGTAAATTATTGTAGCCCTATCAAACAAAATGAAATTGAATTTGTGGAAAGCGACTTATATTTTAACAAAAATTAATATTGTTGACATATGAACGACAGATACACACAAATTTTAATTTTATGATATTCATTCGTGTAATAAATGCAGGTAATTAAAATAAAAGTTTGATAATGAATACTAGCAGATTTGTGGCTTCCATTGTCGTTTGAAATTCTCAGCGAGCAAAATCGTTCTGATAAAATAATCTATTTGAAATTCAGTTTGTATTTAATGTTAGCACACAATTATGGGTTGGGTTGTTTCTTCGACCTCAGCCAGATATTTACCCCTGCACGTTTTCCTTTTAACCAATGCACCACATCTACTTCCACACACTTACATTTGCATCGGCAGGCAATATTTAATCTATTTTGTGTAATTCAGTTAGTATTCCAAGTTTTTGAACAGATCAATAACTGATGGGTTGGTTGGGTCATGTCAGGTTAGGTTGGGTTGAGATCGGATAGGTGTCGTATTATAAAACTCAAGAATTGTAACATGCAGATGAAAAAAATGTTAATCAAAGATGCTTAGTGGAGTTTTTGTACGAGACTATGGAGGTGGTTCATTGGAAGGTTGTTGTTAACTCAAGTTAGATTCTGAAATAATCGGGCAGTGCTAGTATAGAATATTTTATAGAAGAAAATAAGTTGATGTAAAGATTGAAGGGGAAACGGCCTATGTTAGATCACTGGTGTATTCCTGATGTTAGTTGAAATATTGTAATAAACAAAGTTAATTCTATTCTGGAGGCAAAGAAAAGTCAGTGTATGTAACACCCACTTGTCCAAAAGCATTAACAATATCCTAAGGTTTATTCATTCATTGATGTTATCTTCCCTTGCTAACATTCTCGCGGTTTCTTAGACTTTTGTCTATTTTTGCATTCTACATTTTCTTCAATTCGGTTTTGAAATTTGTTTGTTTGTGGCGGAAAGTTATACCATTTTTTTCTTATTTGTCATTACTCCTCATTTGTAGTCGAACATTTACGAATTTTGGGAAATTGTTTCTCTGCGTTCCATATACGATAGGCCATTGATGTTCGTTTTAATATTAATATACACATTTCCAAGATAAATGTTTCTTTTATCTATAAGTTAATAACGATATTTTCCTGACATGTAAGTAGGATTCATAATGCCGTTAAAAAGCTCCGTTGTGTGTACGCACATAAATCTCCACATAAAACAGAAAATGCAGCCACTTTGTGATGAATGTGGAGCTAGCGTAATAGACTCATAGTAAATAAAAGAGAGTCATTTGTACTTCAATGAAAAACATCCCTGTAACAAATGACGAAATAAATTTTGAATGCTCGAGTCTCGCTCAGACAGGCGACGCGCAGTTTAAGAACTGTATCAGCGCGTTGTGCGCATTGACAACAATAATTGTTGCCCGAATGGTCATCGAAGGGCCATCCATCAAAAACCACCTGTATACGCGCGCCCTTGTTATTTATTGCAGTAAAATGCACTCTCGGACATGTTGACTAAAGAGATGATCTATGGCTCGACTTCTGCCACTCACGACTAAATACTAGACAAATATCGCTGCGGAAGAATTATGTATCGATAAATCTCCGTAATAGTTATCTTACACGAATTACTGTCAATTTTTGGAGCTCGTAAATTTCTGGGAGCTAGTTGTTGTAAATACGGTCGGCGCGGCGCTAATCCGCTTGATTTACGGACCAACTGAAGAATTCGCGTAGATCACTCAGACAAATTAGTAAATTGGTACCTTGGTGCAGAGTGAGTTTAATATTTTTGATGTAATAATACACCTTTTGCGTTTTAATTGTTTTTTGATGGTGCCATTAAATCACATTTTTATAATTAAAAATATCCATATATCACACCACCAAGAGCAAATTTATAACTTTCCACTTAGAGTGGTTTAAAATAAATGATGTAGGACTGCATCATTCATTTACAATTATCGAAAAATGAGCGGAAGAAATTAAACTATTTGTTCAGTGTATGAACACTGTAAACAAAATAGAAGAGATGGTCACATTAGTTTAGGTTACAAGAAAATTAATTTTAATGTTGGTGCGGTTGTTGTATGAATTATCAATCACTGTTCTAAGTGACATAGTAGATTGAAAGATAGGTTGAGTTAAGGGAAATGTATTGAAGTGAATGTGTGCAATGTATGCGTCGATATTTTCGATTTCGTACCTCAAAGTCATATTAATATTTCTTAAACTCTTTATATAAGAAATATTTGTGTCCAGGGAACTTAATAAAGGTTGTGTTAAGCCCATGGCTTTATATTTTTTGCTCCTATTCAATCAAGTTGTTATGAACAAAACAACCATTTACCTTAACGGAATTTTGAATAATGGGACCGAAACACAAAAAACTTAACTAAATTCGTCAGCGAGGGTTGCCGTTTCCCTCCGCATTATACAACTAATAAACGATTAATTCGAATAAACGTTCAGTTTGAATATAATGCCCTCGGCAGGTTATAAATATAATTAATGTATCGCCGTGGTGTATCAGTAATTGAGGCATAAAGAACTGCGATGAACTTTGCGTTTCTTTTGTGGCCGCAAATGATTTTTACTCTTGCCGGGCGCGAGGATCTCGATGCGGATTTGTTTGGGGAGGTTTTGCCAATAAAAGCGCCTCCGTTGAAAAGTAAACACAAATATCGTCGGCTCTCGGTTGTTTATGACCGCGGGGGGCAATCGGGACCAGTCACGGACAATATATCAAATTCGCAAATCCCTTGGCGTCTGCCGACCTAATAAGCATCTAAATGGACCGTTTTAAGCGAGTGTTCCTCCATCTTAATCGGTGAGTGCACCCTGTGGATTTCTTCAGTCGGTGAAACACTAAACAGGGTAGGTTTTATATTTTCGACGTGTTTACAATTGCGTGTGGAAAGGTCTGCATTCTTGGAACCCAAATCATTTGCATTTTTTTTAGCACGGTTGGTAAAGAATTTGCAAAAAATTCCAGGATTACAGACCCACATTTCTGGTCTACCATCAGATTTATAACCAACAGTTGGGACTATATACAAATTTATTAAAATCTATTTCCTTTTGCAGGTATTTTATTTCATTTAAATATTGGGTGAAAATTAAAATGTACGTCTTCCGTCAAAAATTCATCATCATCCCACTAATAAAAGAAACGTATTCTCGAGCGTCACTCGAAAATAAAACCAAAACTTCTTTATCGGCATTTTCCAGATGGCGAAATACTTCCAAACGTATAAACACAGACCATTAATCATAAAAATTTTATTTACGTTTAACATAGTGTCTACACACGTACCTGGTGGAAATATCCCTCACAGAGATACTTTTAGTGCCACACATTTGTGCGCGATTTGAATTCATGCGGTTAGGTATCTCCACATACAAATGATGTATTTTGCTGCGCCATGAAAGTCTCCAGTCGCAGAAAAGATAAGTTTATTGTTGGCGAACACACACTTCATTTCCCTGCGCCGCCTTCTTTATCTCACCGCGGAGTTTATCCATTTCCTCTCGGTCCCGTTCCCCACGTTCGGCGGAACCGCCATCTCGTTCGCCGAGCGTCGAGACAACACTTTGCTATTATTATATTTGCAATTCGAAGCGCGAACTTACTGGCGGCAATCATTTTCACAAACCGCGTAGAAAATGTTTGCGGTATTTTCTTTCGTTTATGTTCGTATATTATTATATATTTAACTCAATTCGTTCAGCATATATGAATATTTATTTGATTACAGAAGGTTATTTTTAACTCAACTATTTTTCAGATTTTTTAATAGAATTGCAATTAAATTACAGTTTACAGATTACAATCACACATAACAACTTGATTTAAATTAGCAGAAATTAAAGCAAAGTGAAAACCAAACACATCTAAATAAATAAACCACTATTTCACCAGCGAAATAAATTTCATCTTGGAGCCCAAGAATAAATAAAATTCAATGGAAATCCATTCCCATTGCAGAACGTGTCCTATCTTTTCACATCCGCACGTTAGTGTTGGTTTAAATATTAGTATACGTATTGTTGACTTGTTATTTATGTTATGTCTTTTTTGTGTGTTGTGAAAAAAATCTACGAGAAACAACGTGTAGGTTTGATTGGGTTGGGTACACATTACATCTGTAATGAGCAAGGAACCTTTAATTTTCTTGCCTCCCTCTTGTTTGACTTTGTGGCGCCCACAATTTTCTTTTAAAATCGCAATGACCACAACATCTTCACTAATTGTGAAATAGCCAGAACTCAACGTTTTTGTTTAATTATTTTAATGATTATAGACATAATGGATTATGTTGGGTTGGGATCATTAAGATGATTAAACTTGCTGAATAATTTCTGGAAACCTTGGCAAAAAATTAATTTTAATTAATGCATTTCATCACCCACAACTCCCAATAACTTTTTCTTATAATTATTATAACATATCTTATGGTAATGTCACTAATACCTCGCTGTGGTCAATAAGTATTGAGTTGCAATATGTATTAAATGTTTAAGAAATAAAATTTGAATTACGTTGGCACATTAGTATTTCGTAAACCCCGTTCACGAATTTCCAATTAATAATTCGATATAGATTTTGTTGGGGAAATTTTTTTATAACTTATGTTATGTTTTAAGATTAGAGTTAGGATTCGTCTTTTATCTGCAGCTAAAGTAAACTAGATTTATCGTACAGTTTTGTCACACAAGTATTTGATATGTAGTTTAACACTTTGTAAAAAAGTTTGGAAGCAATGGAGATGTGAGCTGTGGTTCCTTTTTAATGCATGAGTTTGCAACGTATTGTACTTTCAAAATAAATTTATTAGAAATTCGAAAACTTTTAACCTATTTAAAAATACTGATATTGCTCCTAATGTTCTTTAATTAATTCCTTTAATTGAAAAACATTGGTGTTTTGATGACTGATTTTTGTATAATATCTGCAAGAAAATTCAAAATAGATATAGAAGCAGTACCGCGCGAGCATGTTGTTGGCAATAGATTGTGTGAGCTGGCAAGGTCAATAAATATTAAATCACTATCGACAACATTTGGGCATCCAAGAACACATAAGGTCGCCTGGAGAAAACATAAGGAATTCGTGGGAAGAACGATAAATTGAAAACAAAGAAAAAAAAATAAAACAAATGGTTGAATATGAAAGGGGAATAGGCTAAGTCAGAAGAGGACAAAGAGGGTACAAATCACAAGGATAGAACAACAGAACTCCACTATATGAAAAGAGAAGAAGAAGAAGATACAGGAGCAGGATGAAAAAGAACTCAAGGCAAAAGTCATCCAAAGATAGAAAATACAAAACGGTACAACGGAAAACACATTCGTTAATATTTAATTAATTTCTGATGCCAGACAATGAACCCAAAAAGCAGAGCCACCAATGCCATCAGGAGACTTGGGATGTTCAAGAACATTTATGTGTCAAGACCATTGCTCATATCATTCAATATACGCGTACATTATTGTACGTAACAACGAAACCAAAGGAGGAAACGTTTTTCATTTTGCAATTATATTTTTCGTAAATATTTTTTCAGTTTCTAAATATGTAGATAGGCGAATGGAAGCCCGAAACAGTATTTTTTATAAATCAAATGGGCATAAGGGATAGAACTCACGGAATTATATTCGGAGGTTTTGAATATCCACACCCATGAAAACTATTTGTTTCCTTGACCAAACATTTATATACAAATATAAATGCGCTAATTATGACAATGGAAAAAGGTTATGGTAAAATTGTATTTTCAAACATGTTGGCTTCCACGCTTATAATCACCAGTATTTTAATTCAACTTATTTATGACACGTCTACTTGTCCTTGACTTTGATGACTTAATTGTAAATAAAATTGTTTAAATTTTTGTTACAAAAATGAAAGACTCCGTAAAGAATTAATCCATCAACCAAAACGAAAATATGTATGATCAACTCGAATATGTCCTCAATGTACAACAAAAACAGTTAGGCATTAGTCGTCAGACCAGAAAATTGGTACACATTACGAACTTGTTTGTCTCTAGCATTATGAACCAGTTCTCAAATTAGATGTGGAATCTTAAATACGACGACGTTTCAGTGCCAGATAAAGAATAACCTGCAATGAAAAAATCGTCGAAATTCGTAGAGCTATTCGATTTTTTTCATTATAGGTTCTTCATTATATTGTAATTTTTGCTCCGTACAAGTGATTATCGACTCTTTTATAATTAAAGGTAGCTCACCAAGTGTACATCATCGACCACGTGCCTGAGAAGAAACTTTCTTGTTAAGAAATGACCAAGTGTATGGTTTTATAGCAGTTACCTGTAATTAACAGGATACATACATTCTGCAGGGTTTAAATATGAAGCAAAATAGTTAAAACATCTTTTATAACAGAATTCTTGCAATGTGAACGATACGGATGTTAACTTACATTTTAAAATACGTGCACCACTGTGTGTGTTATGACACCCCCACTTGTATATGACTTTTATAATGTCGATAAACAATAAATCAAATAAAAATAGGGAAGTACGTTTGCAATTTTGGGTCAAAGTTTTTAATGCAGGTTAGGTTCGATTTAACTGTTTTGAATTACTAGATGTTGTCAGATGTGAGACCTTGAGAAGTTCTTGTAGTCGGGGCCTCATCTTCATCAGATTGTGGAATTTTAAAATATTTCATTCAATGCAAGATAAAGAACTCCATATTTCCATGAGTTTGTTCCTTAATTAATGTAGTTTTTGCACCAAATATGTAATCATCGAAGAAATCTTTTTATGATTAAAAGCTCGCTCCAGAAACAAAATTTTTCTATACTCTTTCCTGAATGACCAGACAATATATCCACTGCACTAAATTGAAATATTCGTATATTGTGGCGAAAGCTTTCAATTTCTTTGCTTTGAGTGATTGTCGTCTTGCCTTTTTTGCTCAGATAATTTCATCTTCAAATTGTTAGTAAACAGCTGAATCTAACTATACTGGCTTTAGTATAATAGGTGTTTCACAAAGGACACTCAATACTCCTTGATTTTTATGACGTCATTGCGACTAAGAGTAAAAAAGAACACCAAATACCACCAGATTTTAAGCACACACATCGTAGCTCTATATTTTTATACGACTTGAGAACATTAACCATCTGCTCACACATCGTACTTTCTTTGCCCAGGCATTGATACACCTTCTTGTACTAAACTGTTATGACATAATTACGACTATAACAGTGCTTTTCAAGTTATGGTTCACTGGTTTTTAAACGAACTTTTAAAATTAATCGAATTATTTCATATTATTAATTTATAACATATGACTAAAGAAACGAATAATGCATTTGCTATAATATAATATAATAATTAAAACAAAAATTAAACTATTCTACAACCGTGACAGAAAATAATCTCACGAAATTGTATTCAACTCCACGACATATACAAACGCGTGAGAAAATATCATCGACGCGCCATAAAATGTGACTAAGTATCGAGGACATCAAATCGTGTAATTAAAAATAAATGTTTGAAAGCAAACCTTGATTAGAAAAAATCGAATTACTCCTCGAGCTAAGGCACACATGGAGTCCATATAAGCGGACAAATACAAAAAACTGGTTTAATAAGCACTTGCACGCAATGCATTAAAAATACAAAAAATATATCAAGGTGGGTTGACGATTTTTTTTATATTTGGGTCGGGTTGGGTTGGGTGTTGACCCGAAATCCGTGAAACCATTGGAATGGGTGAACATATTTCAAGTAAATTATTAAATTTCGAAATATATACGAGATCTAATCCACAGAACTACACAGAACGAACTTTGCTCATAACTTCCTTTGAGAGTCAACAACAATTGAATTTAAAAAAAGTTATTTTTTTAAGTATCATTACGTCAGGCGTTAATAGCTCGACTCATTGATTGCACTTGTTTATAATTCCTTTACCGGTTATTCATGTAGTTAATTTTATTATTTTAACGACATTTACTTGAATTATTTCTCTCGCTAGATTTTAATAAATTTACGATTATTGTTGACTTAATTTATTAATTTTGTTCTTACTTTAAAGTTGATTAGTTCCAGGAGAATTATTTAAACAGTATTTAAGAATCAATAGTTTGTCATTTGGATTTTTAACGAGTTTTTGGTAGAGCAGTCGTGTTTAAAAGTGAGAAAATTAAAAACTGCACGTATGCAATTTAAATATCCCCCGAACAATTAAGGTCAAATTATTTTATCTGAAAATTGCTGCTGAAATGGATTAAAGAGATGTGTGTGTACGCCTGCCTTACAATTTGACGTAATGTAATGATAGGTTGCGCGCATTTAGTCTCGCCGTCTTAGATTAGGCAGTAGAGATAGTCACATGAGGTTCCTGCACGCGTATTAGCTGCAATAACACATAATAGCCCTTAATAACAGTGCGTGTTGTTGTTCGAGGTTCCCATTGGCCCGCTGGGGCGATCATATCAAACGGACTATTTATAGTTTGATGGAGAAAAATTATTATTGGTAGTTTAGTCGCGGCAAATGAACGGTTTGATGCAGTCTGCCTTCTGCCGGGATACTCACGACTCTAAAATCATAGCTCGGAGCCCGACCGGCCCCGCCAAATTGCTGTCAGATGCGACTTTGATGATTGGGTGCGCCGCGACTTTGCGGCTACAAAAACACGGCTGTCAATCTCACCGGGCGTAATTGCGTGGAGAAGCCGTCTAATTTGCATTTTACTTCTTATGTGGATTTCGAAAATTAACCCAATCGTGAAGACTACATCACAATTTGTCGTTTCGTCTTCGCACGTAATAATAACTATAAACCAGTCATTGTTTTCAAGCATAAAAATATATTTTTATAGAAAGCAATAAAGATATTTTATTACGCGAAAATTCAAGTAGATGCCTACAATTTTCATATATAATTGAAAAAAATGCGATCAAAACACCACCGAGGGGTGTCACAAACCATCAGCGTTCACGTATTAAAGACGCGTTAGGAAAAAGAACCCACACAATGACATCTGGTTTGTTTGCAGGCTATTCCGCTAAGATATGGCGGGATTCCTCTCTTCCACTAGATATATGGAACACAATAAAAGCTCCACCTGAAGACATTATGCAAAATCAATTCCTTTCTTTTCTTACTTCGGCGGGCTTTGTTCGCTCTCCCGGCGTCTAAGGACCGAGCTTTCGGGAGGATTAAGACAATAGTTGCTTCGTTTCCTACGACAATTGCGCCGGAATTTCACAGACGTTCGAAATTTAACCTTCAAACGACGAGCGTGCAGTGGACTCGTTCACGTTAAAACAATCATAAATAATTATGCAAATAATATAGATTACGTTCCTTAGATGATTATACGGTGCGGCGTTTCTGAGAATTCGACATAATGAGTACGTCGTGTGTGTATTTTTATGTGAATTTCGAATAATCGTGTGCTGTTTAATATTACGAATTGCTGGCTACCGACGTTAATATGCGATAAGGAACTCATTTTGTGTAATTGGAAGTAATTGATATTTCTGTTAGCACGTGAAGATCGTTTTTATTTGTCGCTGCCAAATAATTTCGGAGAAGCTGCTGAAATGGGCGAAAATATCTTGGACGGATTATCTAATTTATTTTCATGAGTTTTGCGCGTAATTATTCCAAATCGTTGACGGAATCGTGTTGATTTGCGCTAGATAATTGGGCTTGGCTGGAAGCCAGTTGTGCGATAACTTGAAGATATATTAATATTATACTTCCTATTTTTAATATAAATAAATTGTGCAAAATTATTTACTATAGGTTGCAAAGTCAAGTATAAAATATGCAATATTTTTTTATATTAGTTGGATTGATAATACAGTTGGAATTATTCTACAACTGTTTCGTTCTACCAAATGAATCAGTCATGTGGATACTTTAGCTTTGAAGTTTTTTGTGTAGAATTAATCAGAAAGATGTACAACAAACACGAATAGAACACTTGTTACATCATTCTAGCAATCAACATAAACAAATCATATTTATTTTCTGAATCATTCATTCATAATTAAAAAGAGAAGGATCTTGTAAAATTTGGAAATTATGCACAATAAAAAACATTTCGTATAATATACTCAGTGACATATAAACTGCACAACCTAGAAGGGGTGGGCATTTTTGGACTAAATTTGGCAGAAACATTGGACTAGTCTAAGGTAACAATTGATTAAAATTTGATAAAGAAAACACTTCATCTTTTTGAGTTTTCTTTAATAATGTGTTGGTCCGCCCCTATTTCTGATACACTCATTGACCCGCCTTGGCATTGATTCCAGCAGGCGATCAATGTCTTCTTGGGGTATGGCATCCCAGGCAGCCTGTACTTCATGCCGTAGAGCTTCTATTGTCAACGGTGGGTTCGGTAGATTCCTCAATCTTCTACCCATCATGTCCCACACGTGCTCAATGGGCGACAAATCGGGAGATCGTGGCGGCCAAGGCAAAAGATTAACATTGGCCTCTTCAAAGGAGTCAAGAGAAACCCTTGCTACGTGAGGTCGTGCATTATCTTGCTCGAAAAGTGGGTTGTCCAGCCCTCGAAGATATGGAACAACATGTGGTTCTACCACTTCGTCAATGTAGCGTCGGGCGGTCATACTGTCCCAAATGAAGAGCAATGGTGACCTACTGCCGTAAGCAATAGCACCCAACACCATCAACCCCACAGTTCGGTGAACATGCCTGGTAATCGAAAAATCAGGATTGCGCCTTTCTCCACGTCTTCGTCTAACAGTCATCCGACCATCATGCATTCCTAAACAAAATCGCGATTCGTCACTAAAGACAACTCGATGCCACTCCAAGTTCCATTGAAGTCTTTACGTCCACCAGGCCAAACGTTTCTGGCGATGTTGAGCAGTGACGGGTAGCACAAGATGTGGGCGGTAAGACAGCAAGCCAAAGGTTCTTATTCGACGATAAACTGTTCGCAAGCCTATCGGACGACCTTGTTCACCTAACCATTGATCAGCTATTGATCTAGTTGTAGATAATCGGTCTCTCAAGGCCATTAGTCTTAAGCGGCGATCTTGACGTTCATTGGTTCGCCTTTTAGCCCCAGTGCCTCTTCTCCGACGTTCAATCCCATGTTCAGACCACGCTTGATAAACACGCATTATTGTTGAGTGGTGCCCTCCCAAACCGTTGCCGATTTCTCTAAACGAAAAACCTGCTTCTCGTAAACCAACAATCCGCCCTCGGTCAAAGTCACTCAACTGTGCATACAATTATTAATTAGTTGATGCTATATTTTGTTGGTATTTGGCGCCTTAAACATGCTCACATCATGAGAGCAATAGAAATAGGTGTACCTTAGATTTTTGGTAGGAAAAATCTTTAGGCAATACACAGAATGAGATCCTACGGAAAAATATTTCAGATAACTATTACCTCTACGTTGGAAAATATAAAAAAATGACAGGAGGCTCACCTAATTAGAATTAGCCACCATAATGTGTAATAGGAGAGAAAGACGTGGCGTACAGCCGTGGGTAATACAAGAGAATACAATGCAAAAATAAAACACCGACGCAAACTCTATCGAACATCGAAAAAATGCAAAGAAAATGATGAACATGAAGGAATCTCAGAACGAAGTATAACAACGCGAGAAATTTGATCACCAATCACATAAAAATGGCAAAGGAACAGTATTTTTATAAATTATTGCACAGGATAACATCGGACATGAAAAGGATGTGGCCGAATATAAATTATATATTAGGACGTGTCAAGAAAATATCTGGAGATGATGAAATCAACGAACAATTTTCCAGAGGAGCAAATTGCAAATAATTTTGCAAAAGTCTTCATGGCAGAACAGTTTCTGGATTAAATTTATTTTTTGCACACACCACTTCAGGA
Organism: Geotrupes spiniger; assembly: GCA_959613385.1. NCBI lineage: Eukaryota > Metazoa > Arthropoda > Insecta > Coleoptera > Geotrupidae > Geotrupes > Geotrupes spiniger. The sequence goes on from OY390737.1 coordinate 16,052,586, forward strand.
AGAAAATATTAGTGTATTTACGCTTTGAATTTGATAAGATTTAATATTTTTTTTTCGATTTACCTTTGTTTCTCATTATTGTATCAAAATCTAAGTGGATAGTCCTAAGATTCCATGATTCAACAACGCACTAGTGATACGGTGTTGAAGAAGAGAAGAAGAGTGCTGAGACGATGCAAGGAGTAACGGAGATGAAGGGACATTTTTAATTATATTTATCAAAAAAGTATATAAATGAGCATTGTATATTGAATGATATTTTCGGAAGGTGAAGTCATACGGCTAAATACCCAAAACCACATAATTATCACAAACTTCCGAATTTTGATATATGACTCATACGTATATTGGATATTATGACCTTCACTTTGTAAAACAATCCTGTCACACGAGGCCTTTCTTGTACATTTATCACAATCGTTCTCTTGTCTAATTGCAGAGGGCAGAAATGAAAATGTTTGGGCGACCAGTTTGCCACAGAAATAAACTGAAACTTCCACGGTCATTAGCTGACGGTAATGAAACACGTGAAACCAGGTAGTTCACTATCTTCCATGCGTGAATGATATCCTGAAGGATACCATTCACGCATGCACCAGTTTCGGCGACTTAACTAGTTCAGAAAATGACATGAATCCAATGAAATAACTGCTGAAATTTCACATTATGGGTTGCAAAAGTATGGATAAAGTGACACTAGTGAATAGGTTTTAGTTAGATAGTAAATAGAAGTAAGTGATGACGCGAGGGAGGGAGGCGAAATAAAGATATATTCGTATGTTATTCCTGTTCATAATTATGTTATCCTTTTATCTTAATTAAAAAACAGCATTTTATTTCGTTATTAAATAATGGCGCAAATGATCCCTTAAAGCCAGTCTATTCTAAATCGTTAAGCATAAGAAAACTATGACAAAACGAAAAGGGTTATAAATATATATATCGCCAAGCCTCGGTGGATAAGAATTAATTTTAAGAGACTTGTAAGTTTTTTTACAAATATTGCGTAATTGTTAAATTAATTATTGAACGCGGGTACGTGTTATTCACGTAATAGTATAAAGTTGGGTAAATGACAAGGTTTTTAAATCAAAAGTGATTACGAGTAGTGTTACAAGTAGTAACGCTAAATATGTATTCGTATGTTATTTCTGTTCATAAGTAATATATCCTTTAATTTTAATTAATTTTTATTGTGCATGCATTGACGAAACAATTTTATTTCATTATTAAATAATGGCGTAAATAATCCGTTAAAGCCTCATTCCCTTCTCAATTGTGAAGCTTAAGGAAGATATGCCAAAACAAAACTTTATCCGATGTAATTTTTATTATTATAAATCAAGTTAATGCATTCATTCATCCGGTATTTTATTTATATGGGTTGGGAATAAATTGAACGAGTCTTGCACGAAGGCACTGTTAAAACTGCGCTTCTGAAGTTCGCTTTTAAATCACTCGTCGACAAATCAACGAATCAGGTTTTACTACCATTCTTTTTGAAGGATTCTTTATCGATTTTTTTATTGTAAATTTTAAACGAATTGATTGTTTAGAGTTGGCCCAATCCTGGAAATTTCTGCCCCCATTTAAATATATATATTTCAACTGATTTCAGGCCTGTTTGCTATGAAATCCTGAATAACTAAGCAGGATGTATTAACTTTTTAGACTATTTAACATTTTTCGAGTTTACATTTGAAATATTTAAATTACTTCTTAACTAATAAAAAAATGCTTATATTTTTCAAATCTTTAAAAAATTGTTTGGTATGTCATAATTAATTTTGTTTCATATTCCATTTTTCTTCTTCTTTCTATGTCGTTAGGTTTCGATATTGGGAATTTAACCAGCTGCTAAAATCAAGAAGGGCAGAATACAATGGCTTCACGAATTTCAGCTGAATATTAAGCTAAAATGTTATTGACTATGAACAGGATAAAATGGCTGAGGGCAAATGAGAAATAACACAATAGACATCGATAAAGAAATTAGAAAAACTAAAAGAAAAGGGTTAATGAATTAGAGCACGAGAATTGGCTGTTTTTAAAATTATGCTTCCACTTGTTTCCACCTGTTTTGCATATCAGACATCTACATCATCAGCAACCTGGGGTATGTCAATGTAAAACAAAAACATTTCATCCTTCGTGGGTACGATTTTCAACAGGATAACTTATAATAAAATGAAAATCTTATTAACCGTAAGCAAATAACTTTCTTCTGAAGTTGTATTGGTTGCAGAATGTAGTCAACTGTGTAATGTTTTCCACGCCAGATTGGTATAATTAAAAACCGCTGAAAATGAACTCTGGTTGGCAAGGAAACTCTGATTCACCAATTTTCTATGTTTTACCCTCACCTACTTATTGATTTGATGGGGTTAGAGTTGTTTATTTTAATTGCTCTACAAGACACTTTCATATTAACAAATATTCCATTGTATGAGTTATATTGATTTTTTCTGCCCATGTTTAAGGATATATTTTTATCCCTAATTCCTTTTGTTAAAAACCTATCAAAATCTATCGACAGCATTGTGAAACATTATAATTTTATTATTGCACATAAAAGTAGTAATAACGTAAAGAATTATAATAAACTTCAATGTACAATACCTACGAACAAAACTTCAAGGTGTGTATATAAAATATATGGCATGGTATGGAATTAATGGTAACATGTGTTACATTGGTCAAACCATGGTATTGATGAAAGAATTAAAAGACTTAAATATATAAAAAGTCCTACAATTTAAAAGAAAACATTCCAATATTACTTGCAACAATTTTGATTTTACTGGCAAATTTTGATAAGAAAGAAATTAAATACTAAACAAAGAATTATACACGAAATGATGCAAATAAAATATCATGTTAATGCATGTAATGATGGAAGAGATATTAATAACTTATCCCAAATATATTTTCAGATAATTTAAATAAGCTGGTAGTTTGTCAATGAAAATATCTTTAAGAATTATGTATGCTGCCAACATTTAGGCAATTATACAAATTTATAAATATAATATAATCCTAACTCTATTTTATATGCCGATATCCTAAGTATTTCAATATTAAATAATTCAGTAAATCGTATTCGAAACAAGTTTTATTAAAGTTGGTAAGCCGTCGTATTTTAATAAGTATAGGATACGTCTCGAGGGGAAAATATTGATACAGTTTCATTATTTTGTGCCACTCACAATGTTTATCCACAAGACACGGCCTCAAAACTTCTGCCAACTACTTAAAACTCTTTCGTCTTTCCATTTTCTGTGACAGCCTGTCGCTCAAATCGCTTTCAGAAAGGTGCCACTGCTATATTTGAACGAGGCATTTAGTAAATTGGTTTTTGCGCAGGGCCCGATCATTTCGCCGGGTATATTCGACCGCGTGCGCGATTCCGCAATTATCGAAACGTCGGCGCGGACGTTAAAAATGGAAAATGCAAGTGCATCGGTGTATGGGTTACGTTCCGCGGTCGATGGATTCCAATAATTATAGGTTAGATTGTTGGTCGGGCGGTTGGTTGGTCGGTTGGTTGGCTGTTTCTTGTTGAACGCGGGCGAGGATGCGTGACTTGGGCGGGCTTAGCGTGATTCCACTGTCACTGTCACTGTTCGTGACTCCACTACGCCTCCTAGATCCGCCTGGATGGATATTAAATATGCATAAACAATGGTGACCAACGTGTAGGTCTGCGTTTCTCGTAGTTATTATTTTTTTGTGAACGTGACTACAACGTACGTGCATCTGTTTTTCTCACAATCAATACCGTTACGCTGGTTTTAACGTGCGGCCGTCTAAGCCAATTTTGGAATTAATTTATTTCAAAATTTATGTACAAACACATAGAGTATAGGTAACGAATCCTAGTTACATATTCTTGTAAATTTTAATTTAAAATTGCAATCAACAAATAACTATTATATATAAAGTCGATAACATTCATTTTGTGGTGTTTAAATAAAGTGAAGCTGAACGGAATAATCATAGGAACTTGCTCTGAAAATGTTCCTCGCTGAGCTTATTAACATTTCAATAAAAATGCCCTATCAGAGAACTCTCCTCATTTTCAGAAATGTCGCCGTCAATGTGACCACTATAATATTTCGATTGTCAATACAATCTAATACAATAACAAACAAAAATTGCAAGAACTGTATTATGCTGGTTTTAAGATTAAGCTTACATAAAGATATATCATTTTTTATGAAGGTGTGTATAGAGCATTACTTGCTTTTGTAATTTTGGTTATAAATCACTAATTCTATTGCATACGCATATTGTCAATGTTATATACTCTCAGTTATGATGACACTGGCGTTTTCTTCGATTCAAGTTAATTATATGAGTGTACGTCAACTATTTCTTCGCCATTACAATATCTTAGATTTCTCGATTTCATGATTTTTTTAACAAAAAAAACTTTGTGGACTAGGTCGTGGGAAAATACAGAAACGTCCTGATAAACGTCCTTATAAAGAAACGTACTGAACATGTTATCCTTTGCTAGTATTCTTCAAGAAAACGCGTAACCTCTTTGGTCGTTCAGTAAGATTTCAATTTGAATTTGGATTAACAACGTTTATCCAAACTTAATTTTAAAATCGTTGACAGTTCGAGTTATCTCAATAGAACTTACTGCATTTTTTTAATTAGTCATCTCCCATACCAATATTGCAATTCCTGATATATATTTTTTGAATATTACTTCCAAATCTGTCAAGAACCAACATAAATGTATGCTTTGAATTATACGTTCCAAATTAGTCTGCAACTTAACTTTTCCACAAATTCATGCTTTCAATAAATAACATTTCAGCAACTAACACAATATTTAAAAATATTGATATTTTGAAGTTTGATTTTTCGTTCTTGAAGCTGTTTAATATTAGTATTTTTGTATTGTAATTTTGACATTTCTTGTAATGTCGACAATATTTAATTTTTTTTGCAATCATGAGTTGTTTGTATTTTTCAATTTTAGGCAATTTTGCATTTGCGCATTTGGTGAATTTTGCACGATTTAGTATTCATTCAAAATTTTAATATTTTTGGTTGTATTTTGAATTTTTTTAACAATTTTGACCATTGACCTGTTTTAACCATACATACAATGTCGACATTATTTTCAAATTCTAGGCAATCTAATATAGTTTACATTTCAATAAAGTTTGAAACTTTTTACTGAAATTTTCTCTGTATTTTTCAGTTTTTTAGCCACGTTTGGCGATACAATTATTCAACATTTCCATTATTTTCGTATTTTCTACAATTTCATACACTTAAACAAGTTTGCCCTTGTTTGCAAGTTTTTATTGACATTTATGCATATTTTGCCAACTTTACAAATTTCTACAATTTTAACGTTTTTTAAAATCTTTTCCAAAACCCTGTAAATTTGAACGATCCAATCCAACCTAACCCAATCTGTAGGTTAACCTAATTCACAAATCATGACGATTAAAAAGAGCGCAATTCACGATCAAGTTTCAAAACACAAAAGTAACTTTGAATCTCAACTTTTGTGTGTCTACTTTACAGTAAATGATAACTTGGTTATATTACCGTAAACAATATAGTAGAAGTACAAAATAGCATTGGAGAATAAGATTTTTGAATTATTTTGGATAAGAGTTTTGTCTACTCACATGCACAAATTACAAGTTATCTACGAAGGCGGTTCATCAATTATTGACCCTAACATACCAGGCATTGACTGACCAATGAAAAACTGTTTTCATCCGAAGAGTCATTTATTAACATAAGTGTATGAAAATTGCATCTCTTTATTTTTTCATTTATTTGAAATATTAGTCAAGTTCTGTTATGGTGTTTGTAATTTTATGAAAATGGATAAAATTGAAACAAGAGCTGTTATGAAATACCGCGGTAAGAATGATTTATCACTGTAGGACATGACTCAAGTATTGGGTTGGATGCTGCTCCTTCATACCAGGCAATTAAAAATTTGTCTCGCGATTTCAAACTGGGCAGAGAATCCCGTGAACACGTCCCATGTGCAATATCTACTAAAAATGTGGTTACCATGGAAAATATTAATTTGATCCATGATATGGTACTGGATGATAGAAGAATTGCCGTCAAATTTGTAGCGGAAACATGCGGCACTGTATCAGGCCAATATTACGCAGATTTAATACCAACATTCGAGAAGGAATCAAGGAAAAGAGAAGGGGAAAATTGGGAGGAGGTGTGCTGTTTCATCAGGATAACGCTCCGGCCCGGAAAAGCTGTGTTTCAATGGCTGCCATTCGCAACGCTGGCTTGGAAATTTTTGAACAACAACCCTATTCGCCAGATCTGGGCCCTAGTAACTATTTTCTGTTTCCAAAATTAAAAGAACATCTTCGGGGAACCTATTGTATGAAGGACGAAGTGATAGCTGTAAATGAGTAGCTGGCGGAACAAGAATACAGATTTTTTTCCAAAGGCATTCAAACACTTCAGCATCGATACTTAAAGTGTATTAACCTGTCAGGGGATTATGTTGAAAAATAAAATAATTTCGTTCTTCTCAGACGTTTGCTTCTATACTAGGAACAATAATTGGTGGTATCAAATGTCTCATTGGCTTGAATCTCCACAATCATCTGCTTGTGTTGACTCGTGGATGTGCTCATTTTTAAGCCCAATTTAAATCGTGGTTTCTGGTTCAACGACATTTTCAACTAAACGAAAGTTGGTTCTATCTAATCTAATCTGACGATCTGCTACCAATTTTGATTCGTAATTTCTACGAGTAGCATCAAAATAGAAGCCTGGGTCCCATGGTTCGGATTTTAATTAATTAATTGTGTTCTTTATTGGTTCAACGATTTTCAGATGATGATGAGAATTCGATTGGTACCTTAACACATGGAATAGGTTTTTAAGTTTCGTTCTTTGCTAGTTTTTTTTTGTAGGAAATTTTTGTTTTCATTAAAAATTCTAGTGCAACTGTTGTATTGGTTGTCAGTTATGTTGAAGACATAAAAAAGGCTTCAGGGTATGGCACATACAAACTATAGGAAAATTAAAGGAAATTATAAACATTGTAAATAACTAATAATAATCTAATAATAATTATAAATAGGTAATTATACAATTATTACGTTTTTTATAATAAAAAATGGAAAACTAATGCAATAATAATTTAAATGTTAACGTGTGCATTTAGATGATCGACACACGCTATTCTGGTTCTGATTCCTATCATATCAGGTGTTATGGATTGGCAAGCTCCTCTTACTCTTTGTTTCGATTGCTCGGCATTTCATGGTCTTATTTTTTATGTTTTCTTCGAGAAATCCCAAAATAAAAAGTTAAAAGGGCTTAAGTGATGAAACCCTGTCCAGTTGTACCAAACAATTTATTGGAAAAAGGATTATCTAACCTTCATGGGTTAAATAGGTACGTTCAAACTGCAAAATCCTGTCGGGTACCTATGCATCAGCAAATTTTCCAGAATTTCTAAAAATTCTGTTTCCAAAAATGTAACAGTTCTCGCCATTTATGTTGTTATCAAAAATGAATGATCCAATTATTGTATTACACTTTATACCACACCAAAACGTTGACCTTTCTGGATTACTGACATTTTATCAACCAATGTGTATTATCTCTGCTCCTATGCCATGAATTTTATGAGCACTCCGTTGTTTCATCATCTCCAAATGAAACTAAAAATGTTATCTTAGAAGTTTTAGTTAATGCTTATTGCTTTCTAATAAATTTGGTAGTTGCACCTAAATCACGAGAAATTTGCCGAATACTTTGTTTTGGATTTTCTTGGACAGCCAATAGCTGCTCGAAATCTTGGACGAGGAGGGATGGATTTTTTTGTTCTGCAAGATCTTTGATTTGGCCCACTGCACGATGCTTCCACATTAACGAGTTATTTAATAGAATCATATCAAGCAGCTGACTTTGTGAATTGTGCCAATAATATAATAAAATGTTTTGTCAATGTCCCAATTATTTGATGCGTAACATGGATTTCTTATTTAACGTGTTTTTAAAACTGAAATTTAAGAAAGATGTCAAATTAATAATGATGGTTCGTTCGCAGTTGAACATTCACGGCCAGCTTTGACGCCAAATTAAAAAAAAAAACAACCGTTATTTCCCTACATCCAACATACAATCTTTAATATGTTTGTTTTTTAGGTAATTTTTTAAGTAAATATTCAAAACATTTATAATATTTTTGAAGTACTTTCCCCTGTGCTCTAATGAAAATTCAACCACCGAAACATTTATAAATCACTAAGTATTCCAACATTTTGTTATCTGGTGGCAGCAACAAAATTAATTACGCACTGAGGATATTTTGAACTGATTACGTTTTGGAAAATACAAAAATAGTATAGATTACAATGGTAACCATTGCAAGTTTTTAATTTCAAATTCATATGCTTGTGCTAACATTCCATGTTACTGTCTCACCATAGTTACATTTTTAAAAATGTGAAACTTGTTGAAAATATAAAACATTGTGTAAACAAGCTAAAGCTGTCAAATCACCAAAATAGTCAAAAATTCACGATCTTAGTCTTTTCAGCTTCGTTCTTGGCATGTGGCACTCCAATTTGGAAAAATAGACCAAAATACACTTGGATAAATTTTGGTCTATTTTTTCTCCATTTCCTTCCTTCCTTCTGATTGTATCCATTTAAATATTAATTTGGGGAGTTGTATTTCGTCTGTGTTCAATTGTCTCGTCGTCCCATCATAGTTCTTATTCCCTCGTCGATGAATTAAACAATAATCACATTAGTGAATGATGACTTTACTTGACGTTGAGTCGATAATACATAATTTTAATTCGTTTGTGCTTTTCGTTTAACGATGATGACGTGACGATGTAAATGCAGTACATTTGTTGGTATATAAGACAATGGTTGAGATGTTTAAATTCCACGACATATAAACAAATGTATATTATTAGATAAGGAACACTTTGAATTATAAAAACAGTGCAACGCAAGTCCATATATGTAGTTACCTAACAGTAATTATTTTCAATTTAATTGAATTTTGATGAAAGAATCCTAAATATATTCGTAAAAAATTTCACAGTGTCACAGAAAATGGTAATGTTTTTAATACCAGAGGCTCGAATTCCTTAGAAAAAAATTATGTTCTTTCGAGGAAGTTGGAAAAAGGAACATATTTATAAACAGAACGAAATGTTAAAGTTGAAACCATTGTCAACTTAAAAATAATAGTTGCAAAAGGCATTACTAAAATAGATAAATATAGAAGCATTGTTTAATTTGAAATTGAAACGAAAAAATGCCAAATCATCTCAAAGACAAGAGATTAGAAGCTGAATTCGTGAAGTTTGATGTTAGGCATTTAAATACGAATCAAAAAGCGTGTGATCACCATGCAAGAAAATTGTCAACTGATTTTTAATAAACCCTCATTCATATTGGTCAAATTATTTGACTTTTTGCGCCCTTCGAAATCGTTTAGCATGGATTTTTCGTTACATGGCATTGACATAATATATATATTTTTGAGGCATTTTTTTAATAGTTATTATTGGACCAAGTATTTGTTGCAGATAAATGTATAAGGTAACAAATGTGTCTATTTTTTGCCACGTACGAGTGAAATTGTAATGAATAAAGAATAAAGAAAGAAAGAATAAAGAACTGCTGGACCGCAAAGTATTAAAACTACAATAATCACTTTATCAATGATTTTCTTGTTTGATATAAGATACTGGTAGCAAATTCTAGTCACCTATGAACCAATAACATGTTCATAAGTCACAAGTTTTCATTGTTGTCTCTACCTTTGTCAGTTATGATTGTTTGTTGCAACAGATTGATAATATTATTGTGTTGATTTCCTTCATTCGGTTGTTTTTTGATTTCTTAAAGTTTACATTGCTTTCTAGTTGCTATAGAAAGAAGAACAAGACATTTAACCGCGCTCGAAGGTGTTCGTGGGATCGAGGGTCGTTATCAACGATACGTGGCTAGAATTTTAGGAGTTCACCATTCTTCAGTATATTGTGCATTAAGACGATTTAGAGAGACTGGTTGTTACACCAGAAGGCAAGGTCATGTTCGTTCTCGTAAAACCACTGAAAGAGACGATAGATTTTGAAACCAAACTACATTTCGAAATCGGATGGTTATCAGTGTTGAACTGTAGCAGCAACTGAAACAAATATGAAATGTGCAAATTTCTGCAGGATTAACAAACAGACGGCCTGCAACTGGTCCTCTTCTTATCAGATGTAATCGAGTTGCCAGATTAAGATTTGCACGAGGTTGGATGGACTATACAGCAATGGAAGCAAGTTTTATTCTCGGATGAGACAATCGGATGAGTGTAAAATCACCAGATGGACGTGGACGGACATGGAGGCGTCCTGGTGAACGATTTGCTGAGTGCACCTTTTCTCCACGTGTACCTTTTGGTGGGGGCTCTATAATGTTTTGGGGAGGAATCTATTATGAAGCACGTACATAACTTGTAGTTGTACGTGGAGCTTCCATAAATGCAAGACGTTTTCCTTCAAGATCATATTGTACCTTTCGCTGCTCTAATTGGTGAAGAATTTTTATTTATGCAAAATAATGCAAGACCACATGTCGGAATAATGGTTTTAGGTTATCTTCATGAAGTTGGCATTGGCCGTATGGACTGGCCACCGAAATGTGCCGACATGAATCCAATTGAATATGTCTGGGACTTACTTACAAAGCGCGTACGGCAACGAATACCGACTCCTGAAAACCTTCAGCAATTGGAACAGGTTGTTCTTGAAGAGTGGGAAAACATTCCTCAAGAAACAATACAAAGCTTGCTTAGAGGAATGTAAAGAAGAATGTTGGCGGTAATACGAGCAAGAAGTAGTAACACGAGGTACTAGAGTACACAAATGAGTAAAACTACTGATTACCAACTTTAAAAAGTTAAATTTCGATTGTAACAGTCTTTTTATTTTTTTGTTCTAATTTTATGTTTACCTGTAGATTGTTGAATAAAATGTCTTTTTCGATCATTTTTTCGTTTAGTTGCAATTGCATTTCAGTGATATAAACCTACCATAATGAAATATGAAATATATTTGCTTCCATTTAATTATTACTGTAAAAAAAGTGGTGCGATAATTTTGTCCAGGGGTGTATATTAAATTTTTTTGCAATGTCGTTTATATTGAGTTGAATGTTTCAAAGTTGATATATTGAACGTGAGCGTTTCGAAGAACTGGATATTTCTAGAGTTTCTCCCACCGTTGACAGATGTTTATTTAAACATAAATTATTGAACTAATTTGTCGTTATTTGTCACCATTACACAGATACATTAGTTATATCTGAAACTTTGACATAAAATATACCAGAGACCAGGGACGTTGGGGTAAAAATAAGTTGTGATAATCACCACACCCATTACATTTAGAAATATTATCTACGATTCCAAAATAATTAATTTTTCATATTTTTTGTTCCCCAAATGAGACCACTACACCCGTAACATTTTAATCGTCCAAATTATCATTTAATATAAAAAAACAATTACTTTAGTAATTAAAGCAGCGTAATGTAAACAGTTTAGCTAATTAATTAGTGCGCAATGTTTAATTTATCCAAGGTAGGTCATTAACATCAGCGTGAAAATAGAAATAAAAATTATTATTAATTGAAATTTTTATTACGTTAATGGTTTCATATGACCGCCGGCTCTTTATCACATGCGTGTCTAATTCGAAAACGCCTTTTATTAAAATTTAAAGAACAAATGTTCCGTTTATGAATAATTCCTTAAATGTTACGACCAACATATGCGCATCATTTATTTTGACGCCCGTGCGGCGGCGAACAAATTGACGAAAAAAACAATTAACATTTTGATTTAATACGAATGCGCGATATCAGACGTACGTATCAGCGTGACGTGTGTTTAATAAATTGCCTTTTGCGTATCGGCGAAAAAACTTAATTAATGAATTCGCGGAGTCCGCGTCCCTCCGGAGAGTCAGGTGTAACTGCCCGTTGGTACATGCGACCATCAAAACGTGACATGCGGGCGTTACTAGATTATGGATATCTCATTGTGTTCTTCCTGGGAGCCTGCGTTGAAATAGTATCGTCAGCCTTGACGTTCTCAGATTGTATTGCATAAACCGTCGAATGGTTGATCATCTGTCAACTTTGGGCGTTAGATTGATTGGTCATGCATCAAATTTGAAAATTAACGGTTCTTTGTCGGGTAAAACAATCTAATTTAAAAGTTATGGTGTAGCATTAATTTTAACGGTATCTGAAATATGATAAATCAAATTATCTGAATGTCAAAAAATAAATTTCTCTGATGTTTTTGTGTACAAAGTTCGCCACCAAATGAAAATATCTGTGAAATTCTTCGACGCGCATAATGAGTTTACGAATAGTCATATTTATGTATCAGAAATTCTGCGAAGAAAATTAACGGCGAAGACTTTCTCAGCCACTACAACTTTAAAACACTCTTTAGATCAACAAGTTTAACGTTTCTGCCAAATTATTTGAATCCGATTAAATGGATAAAAAATTCAGATGTGTTGTTCATCAAGTGAATGTTATTCAGTAGTAATTGTGAGCGAAAATTGGAAAATTTGAATTCTGAGAAGCTCATCATTCAATTTCAATTTCAATTGTGGAAAATATAACAAAAGTGCATAATTCTGCGTACATATTTGGAAACTTCTGCCAACTTTTAAAAATGATTTGTTTTTTAAATCTTAGCATATGTCAGCAATTTTCTGTAATAAGAGCTTTCTGCAGAATTTTCGTTGTGATAATTCATTTTTGTGAAATACATTTCTTATAAACTTTGTGCTAGGTAAATAACTCAAATGGACTACCAGACGGCTTTACCCAGAATTGCATAAAAGTTACAAATTTTTCAAATTTCATTTAATATGCAACCTTAGTTTCAAACGCTATTAAATTGTGTAGTTTCTAGTGCAAGCGGGAGTATTCAATTTTATGTAAAGCTTCCTTGCTTGTTTTTATAACTAAAAGCTCAGTCTTGTACATCAAGCTTTCGATACAAATATTTGCCAAATTACGTGCGTTAATAGCAGTTAGTCATATATGTGACAAGAAGTTTAAAATTCTGCGTAAAGCTAACCAATAACTGCAAATAACTAACATTTTTTTCAAAATTTGTTAATATAAATTCTTCGTATAGCTTTGTATATGTATTGCATCATTGGAAATTGCAGACAATTTCCGTAAATAAATATTTGAAGGATTGAAGGTATTTTCTGTAGTGGAAGCTTTTCGTAGTTTTTTTTTTATTTGAATATTAACCTTCGTGCGACATTATTGCTACGAGTTTTACCCTATGTAATTAAAATAATTTAAGAAACTATTAATATAAATGAGCTACCCTGAGAGCTTTTTGTAGATGTTATTTGTGATCATTTGAAAAATTGCAATTCTGCGTAAAACTCTGGTTTCGTACACTGCTAAATTACAACATACCTAGAAAAAACGAGAGTGACCGCTACGACGAGGATAATTTCATAATTTCACAATCTCGACGATTTTTTTGAAATCATTTGTAAAACATATTGAGAGTGTTTTTGTAAAAAACATGCGTAGTAAAATTGTAGTGTTCTTAACATGATGAAAAACTTTTGATGTTTGAATGACAATTTTAACTTCTACCTAGACATAAGTATTGGACTTCCAGCCAATTTTGTAATTAATTTATTATTATATGATGTCTTTGATATAGTCTTATATTTTTTGTAGAATACGCGTATCGCAGAATTTTTGTTAACATTTTCAAGGTATATTCATGCATTAAAAATAAGAGCTTTACTCAGAATCATAAAAATGCTCAAATCGGGCAAGACAATACATAAATGGTACAAATGGTTTAAGTTATATTTTATTTAAAAAAAAATAACTGATGAAATTTCCAATACGTTGTAAAGCTATGCTTTCGTACCCCGTTCAAATAAACCGTATAAAGCTTTCCAGTCTGATACTGGGACGAGAATAATTTTCACAATTATGGGAAGCTTTTTTGAGGGAATGATCGCGAAAACTTGAAATGCTGATGCGTGGAAATTGAACTTGATTTTATATTACTTCCTCAAGCTCTTTACCTCCATGTGATTGATTATTCAATTTTTCTTTCTAGATTAGACCACCCACCATGTTTATTACTGCTTTTAAAATGATATATATAATATATATTATAATATTTACGGTTATAGGAGTAAATTTCAAAGAGCATCACGTTATGCAATCAAAAGAATTTAAGAAATTAGTAATATAAATTAAGTACCCTGTGATCTTCTTACAGAATTAACGAAATTCGCATGTGGTGACAACATTATTTCATGTTATTTGCAATCATTAGCGTAAAGTTTTTCTTCGCTGTTAAATTATTAGGAGAAGAATATTTTTCCGGAGTTTTTTCAATTGGATCTTTGTAAAAACCTGTGGAAAATTTGTGTAGTCCATATCACCTAAAAGCTTAGTTAAATGAATTATAGAAAAAAATCACAATCCTGTGAATTTTTTAATGGAGCTTTGTAAGAAACATTTTTCGAGAAATTTTAGTATATGTTACCATAAAAAAATCTTAAATGGGTTGCACATAATTTTTTTTTTTTTTGATAAAATTTATTTGTTTCATTGAAACTTGTAACTTCTGCGTAAAGCTTATCAATAAGTGCACATGGAATATATATGGGAATATATGTGATATAATCTTATAGTGTAGCAGAATTCTGTGTTACATCATTCGTGTATGTACATACGTGCAAATTTGCTGCAAGCGTCGTTCCATTCATTAAAAAGTTTTACTCAGAATCATAAAAATGGTGCAAATTTTACAGTTCCATTTTATTTGTCATCAACTATGCATTTATGATAATTAAAGTTCTGGTTTTGGACATTGTTATATTTCACTGGTCTTAACATAAGCGGGAATGCTAAATTCTTTGTAAGACGGAAACAAGTTTTACAAGCTTCAGAGTTTTTCTGAAGATGAAGTTTTTATAGCTTTGCTTAAAAAAACTCAATGTAGAAAATTTTATTGTATGCTTTTCAAATTTTTCTCAAATTACGTACACATTAAGTTTGTGGCTTTCTGTAGCTACATATTACGTTTTTGGGCAATTCTGTCAACTTTTTTAAATTATTTGTTTTAAACACAAACCCATAGAGTTTATGTAGATAATACATTTCACCAAATTTTAGGCGTGATTCCCAAGCGCAAAATTTTTTCAGCAAGCTTTGAATTTTCCATTCAAATTAGTCACCAACGGCATGGACGAGGTAACCTGAAAGATTTAGCTGGAATCATAATAACACATTTGTAATTGCCATATTATTTTCTACAATTTTTAGTTGATGAAATTTGCAAATATACGATAGCAGAGGTTTGCTTTCGTACACAGCGTAACTGCTGTGAAAAGCTTTTTAACCTGCCTCTGGGACAACCACAATTTCCATAGTTCTGCGAAGCTTCTTTGAATGAACGATCTTGAAAACTTAATATGTGATGCTTGAAAATTGAATTTTATTTTATATTTCTTCCTCAAGATTATTACCTGCATATGATTGATTACTCAATTTTTGCAGCAAATTGAATGTTAAACTTGACAGGAAAAATATTGTGTGTTGAGCTTCATGCTGGACTGAGCGACGTGCGTTGATTTGTGTGTAACATATTTTTCCGGAAATCTTATCGAAAACAACATTTTCCTACTTATTTACGCGCAGGAAAATTGAATTTTCCGGACTGCACTGTAAAGACTTTACAAGACGCAAAATAGTACGTAACTATAGTTGCCAAAATTGAGACACTTGATTTTTGTGGAATTTCTGAAAACGATTTCTAAAATTTATAAATGTCTTTTTTTCCGATTTCCGGAAAAAATTAATACAAATCACATCAGTACAATCTCTTGACTCGGAGCTTTAATATACTCGGTACAAAGTGCATCGTATTTCAATTTAGCTCATCTTCAGTAATGTGACATTTTCCTGACTTTAAGTAAATAACTATAAAATGATGATGTAATGAATACGTTGTTGCTCGGTATTATAAATAATAATTACAGGTTCAAATTCACCATAGATTTTACATTTTTATAAATACTTTGTTAACACCAGATTATTTTGTTAGCATAACAAGGAATTGTATTCGCAAACCCAAGTCCTATGTCTATCTATCTATCTATATAGTCTTGCTTTGGTAAAGATGTGTAACTCTGCATAAAGCTCAATCTAAAATATCCATTAAAGTTTGAAAAAAAAATGTATTACTTTGTGCTATTATATGAAATACAATAAATTTAAATTTCTACTAAATTGTACTAAAATGCAAACTCATAATGCATGGCAACTTTAAACTTTCTGCAGCCAAATAGTTTCTCAGAATTTTGGTACTACATTGCATCCTTAAGCTTTGCAAATAATTCAAAATTAATCCAGTCCATCATACAGACCTATTTCAGTGCTTCCAGTGATATCAAAATTGTTACACAGTGAATTAATGTTTAAGATTTAGAAGAAAAGTACTCGGAATTGAGATAAATAAATGTTGGTGTGCCACAGGGTATTGTTCATGATCCTGTGCTATTTTTATTTCACACAGAAAAATACAATTGCCTCTGCAGACGACATGGGCGTACTGGCAATTTGTAGAACCGAAGATGAAGCTAATGAAAATCTTCAGGAAGCTGCAAATCGAGTTAATGAATAGGCACAAAGGTGGCACATAAAACTCTTTGCACAAATCAGTACAATCAACTTTACAACCAGACGTACTGAACAAATGGAAAGAATTCTTAGCAATCACAGATGATATCGTGTCGTTATATCAATGAACTCGTCAGTCAGATACTATCAACCCACAAAATCAAACTTGAATAATAAATTCTTTAATTCAAATTTGACAGAAAAAGGTACCGTTCAGGCAGCTTGTGAAACGCGAAGTGTAAAGAAGCAATTTTTGCTGATATTTTACCAATAAACTCAATAGCAATTTTGCACAAAATATTATAAAGAGCTATGCATAGACCTTTGCACAGAACTATAACAAAACCCAATCTGTAGGAAATATAGTTATGAACTGAGCTTTTGATACAGGTTTTTGGTCAACATGTAAACTGGTACTAATTAGAATTAAATGTAAAGACAACTTTTATATTATGCAAGCTTTATGCAGAATTAAGTACACATTTGTTCCTATGCAAAATTATCCGGTTCGATGAGTTGTACGTAACTCAAGGAGACCATGAAAAAGTAAATGTTCTGCAAAATCTGAGTGTCTGTGTAAACCTCGAACAGTGTTGTTTTCTGTCAAATCGATATGAGCTTTTTGTATTGTGAGTGTCAAAATATTAAATACATATTCTGATAAAAGCTCTGTTTGTAAAGTTGTTACTAGTCTTCGTTGCAAAAGTATTTTTTTAAAAGTTTTACAGGTAGCTTATAAGAATGAATAAACATTTTGTAAAAAGTAAATGATATTCTATTACCTGCAGTTATGACAAATTACGTGAGACGTCATTAACGATAAAAAAAGGCGTGTTCGTTTATTTTCTGTTAATATATAAATTTCAACAATGCATTATATAAAAATTATCTTGTTAGAAAAAGGGCATACGTTGCCCCCTTTCTCCTTCGCCACGATGTAAAACCGTGTCTTCGAAGTAACGTAGACGGGATCGCTTCCAGGCAGAAGTATAAAAACTCCGGTTCTTCTTGACGTGAGATGGATCATTTTTCAAATCGCTTGCGGCTCAGCTAGAATGTTTTGATGCGGGTCCGCAACTACGCGGATAACTGAAACTAGCGGCGAAGACATGTGCCCTATAAGCCGAACAGGGAAGAACGAGACGGGTCTATCTTACGCTTTCCCATCACCGGAACACGATTCCGAGTGAGTGTGGAGTGGAAACGGGGTCGACTAACAAAAACTTAAGAAAAATCGTCTTTATAAAGATGATAAAAGCGCGTCTTTGCATGTTATGTGACAAACACGGAGTGAGTGACTGAGATACGCCAGTAGACGTTCGTTCGTTCCATTGTTGACGACTTTGTTACTGCGATTTTAAAACGACGGGGTTATAAATGGAACGCGCGCCTTTGTGCGGCGAATGTACATTTTTCCACATTTGAATCGTGTATCATAACGCGCTTTATGCGGCCGCGCGTATGTGTGTGTGGAAAATGGAAATTTTTCGGCACACTCGTAGGAAATATCAATGATTGGCATTCAGCGAAGCGTTCACAAATAAAACTGTAAAAATCGAGCGAATCTCATTTTTTACATCGGCTGCATATGAATGAGACTTTTTCAATTAAATCTCAATTTGGATTTGAACCAGAACTAGCGGAGTCGCCATATGTGGCAAACCCGAGCTGTCCGCTACGTACGCATCGATTCAAACTTAAATTGGTGACACAAATTTTAATTTCTATCGGGTTTTATTCGTTGCTTACACAACTCAGACATTATATCCACAAATTACATTAATATTCATATTAATGTAATACAGTACTTTAATTATCTAAGGGACTGATTTAAAGCTTTCCAAAAAAACACTATTTAAAATTTATTTCTATTTCGTCCATTTTTATGTTATTATTGTTATTTTCAAAAACACGACTTGACACCTTGCCTTCGGAGGTCTGCAATTAAATTTTGAAAATATTTTCATCATTGAGAGCCATGTGAAACGTACCATAGACCAAACTGATCAATAAATCGATGTTTAAGAATTTATATAATAATTACTTTTATTTTTGTTCAATGATGCATCAACAAAATCTAAAACCATTTATCTGAACTAGTGTGAATATGATATATCATAGAGGCAATTTCAACCAATCACAATTAATTTGGTCATTCTATTTTGTTAGAACTCATTTTGTTAGTTATGAGCTGCAGCGAGAGATTCATTTGTATTCCCTTGTGCAAATTAAATGTAATTCATATAAAATTAAAGATAATTTCGGTGAATTGAACCGAAGCAGCTTTAATTGAACCAAGCAACGCGCCTTCCAACGTAACGAACTGGTTTGAAATGTAGATTACATATGGAGCAATTCTAAACGATGCCATAATAAATACGTAACATTATTATAGTGAACTGATGGGGTTGTCTACGTGGCATTGTGCTGGAACTGAAAACGCACAAAAGAACCATTTGCTAGATTCCTAGTCACAATAAGTTAGTGACCTCGCTTGTCAAACAGGTATTTGAATAAAACGCGTAAATTTATCGCCTCCATTAATTAATTGTCCATCTGTAATGCGAAGTACGTAGAGGAAACGACGCGATAAAAAATGAACATGACATATGAGTAACATTCATAAAGGCAGACAGAGAAACAACCTCTCATCAAATCTATGCATTCCTCTCAAATCATGTTTACGTCTTATAATTACCTTCAGCGATACAAATTACAAAGTACAGGATGGGTTTTTGTGTCGGCCTCGGCGAGCAAGGAAATACATTTGTCCAGCGATTGCTAGATACTTATTAGCGGCTGACATTCGATTTGTCTTGTCTCCGGAGAAACTGAGCGATTGCGGGCGGAGCTGAGGGTCGGTGCAGCCAGAGCTTAGGTCGATGCCTTTCTTCGGCTTGACGCATCGCTCGCAGGACAAAGGCATTTTATTAATTTGCGAATGTTCTCGGAAAACTTACACCGCCATTCAGGTAAATTAACGACACAATGCAGCCAATTTTAATTCATGACGGAACCGCCGTGATGCGACCATCGCTGACCACTCAAAAATGCACTAGTTGCAGTTTACTTCCATCGCGCATCTTCGTTTGTTCCCCATTTGCAACTGTTTCAATCTAATTCAAATCATTACCACGAATTTATCAGAATCGTTTATGCATAATAGATGATACTATCAAGTCGGTTCTTGAAAAATAGTTGCGTGAGAACTGCATTAAAGTATTGGCATGCACATTGTAGCTACCATTTTCATTTAAAGTTGCAGTTTCATAAATATATTCCATTAATGCACATTGTTCAAAAGGAGAATCCAACACTGGGGACTTTGATGCAAGACCGCAGTAAAACCACACAATAAATGCTACAAAAGCAATATAATAATTACCAGGACACGAAAAATGAATGAGGTTCAGAATGTTGTATCGGTATTTGTATCATTGAATTTTAATAATATAATCACCAATTTCACAATTAAATATATATTAGTATTTATTCAATGGTCTGGTATAGTTTGGTTAATGTTGTAGTACTTTTTAATTTTTCATTCGCTCATACTTTATCCTAACATGCTTTTATTTTTTCCTTTATTTTTTTTTATTAATATGCCGAAGCCGCTCATCATTCGACTTAAAAATACTACAGCAAAAAATAAAAATTAAGTCACTAGATTATCGCATTGAGCTCTTCACGTCTGCTGAGAGCAAGGGATCGAGCGAAATCAGGTATTAAAATAAAAAACCTGAAGCATGGAATTAATTGAATACTTAATGTGGACAATGGATGTATGGAGGCTTGAAAATTGGGAGTAGCAAATTAATCGGAATGGCAAAAATACCGCGACAATTAGAATTATTAGAAGGAGTACACCATCAAAGCGAAGACGTTACACTGCGACAGAAAAATCTTCGAAACAAAAATTTGTGGGCACCAAAACGTAATTAACAAGTTATACGAGTATGATATAGATTTATCGTTGAGTTAATCATAATGCTAAACACCCAACGTACTGGCCACCAAACACTACATCTGCTTGTGTCCTTCATTTCCAGAAGAGTTTCACCAAATTGTACACATGTAAAAATCTTTAACCTTTGTTGTAACCAGTCTGGAGTGATTTTAGCTCTGATCCAAAGAATTAAAACTAATGAAGAAAATACACCAACTTAAGTCAGCAAACAAGATATACAGAAAGTTTCAAACTATAATTCGAGGACACTATCGATCTAATGAACAAACAAAAACCGAGCAGCAAGTACATATCGAGGTTGACCAAATAACACCAGAAAATATAACCATGAAAATGTCGGAAGTAAAGTAACTAATTCAAGATTATAGATGGGTAATGGGTGTGTGTGTGTGTAAGAGAGAGAGAAAGAGAGAACATTTGGAATTAAATAAGGAGTTTTATATTCACAGATAAAAGTGGGAATAAATGTTCCTCAAGATTAGTATTTTGTGTCTTTAGAATGTGATCTGCCACAACTAATATTTGCAGAGAATGACTGATGAGCTGTAAGAAGAACTCCAAATGAGCTATAACAAGTGGTGAATATAATATTGGTATGATCTTTGATTGCAATTTTATTTATTTCATAAAAATTAATTTCATTTACCCTGATTTAGGCAACCAATAATTCCAATTTGACGCTCTGAAATATCAAACTCTATAAATTTCCTTTTTGGTTATGTGTATTTACTACCAAAATAAAAGCTCGTATATACAATATAATTTAATATACTGTTATTGAAAATCCATAGAAAAATATTTTTATAATCTGTAATTTCTTCAGTGATATTTCATCAGCAAATGTAATCGAACTTGACTGGCATAAGTACAATATTTATTATTTTCTATTTCTCCCTGTTGTCCTTTTCGTCCCAATATCAGTGTCGAAACTTAAGGAGATTAGGGAAAGGAGGGTGACAGAAGAAGGTTGAAAGTACGTATGTTGTAGGCAAGGTGACCAGGCGAGGGCTGAAGAAAGATGGGGGAGGCCAGGAAAGAGTTGAAGCGAGAGAGGAAGAAGGAGCCACCTGTGGACAGGTAGGAGAGGAGGGCGCACAGAATGTAGATAGAATGCACATAGAATACTTGTAGTTATGACAGTCAAGGTGGAAGTTATGGGGGTAGTACTTATAAATGCCTTTAGTACTAATTCGAATTAATCTTGGTTTTGTTTTTACCAAACTGTTAACTATCTTAACTATACTACGACCATTAAAAATAAATTATGAAGTTCTCTACGCTCGAATATGCTGCATACAGACATTAACAATTGTTAACATTGAAACAAACTTACGCTTACCACACAGTGATACTGTGTGGTAAGGGTAAGTTTGTTGTTTGTTTGACAATTTATTTGTCAACCACAGTATCCAATTTACTATTAATTGTTAACATGTTAAATAAATAATAGTTCCTTATCTAAGAGTTTCTTGCTTGGTAAAAATATTCCCTTAATTGTTAATTCTGGAAGGTTGAGTCGATTGCAAAATTAGCAGAGCTGTATTCGAAGAGTGCGTGAAGAAATACGAATACGAAATACTTTGTTCCTATGCCTTTCTATTTCTTTTATCTCTTAATCTCTCTCAGGGATTGGAGTGATGGTGATGACCTGGGAAGTTTGCACTTTTCCTCAGGTGGCTTGTTTATCTGGCGTCCAGTGGCTTTGGTACTTTTCTCCGTGGGTCTCCTGGCATGTACTCTGTTGCTTTTTGTATAGTTGGATTTTCGTGGTTTATCGCTTTATCGAATATTTTTATATTGGTCTCTTTGAGGTGCTCTTCCATGCTCACTCCGTACTTGACCTCCGCACTCCAGGGCAGTCTTGTGTCCCCATTGTTACCGGTGGACCAATCTTTTTTTGTAAACCTTGCATTTTTCTTCATTACGGACCACACGCCATTTTGCACAGCAGTTATCATTTGCATTGACTGCACTCCGCAGCCTGAAGGTGACGTAGTTTTCGTTTCGGGAAGTGGCATGCATATTGTTGTTGAGCATTCACTATTTACCTTTACCCGGAAGTGCCGTCTGGCCAGGCAATATTTTTATGATATTGATATCGATAAGAAACATCTATCTCCGCCTTATGTCAAAGAATTATATTTTTATAATTATAATTATTTATAATTTCTTTCTTGCAGGAACTGTCCAGGATGGCTTCCATGAGTCTAAAGACTTGAAGTTCGGTTGGGTGGTTTTCATTTCCTTGATTTATAGCATTTACTATTGACAGCTATCCCACTTTATTTCGTTGTAAGCATTATGATAACACAGTAGGCACGATATAAAAACAATGCCTACAGTGTTGTTTCTTTTCTTTTGTTTCTGTTCTAGGGTCCGCGTATTTAAAATGTCCACTGTTTATTAAAATTTGTTATTTCGTCTATGCTCGAATGCTATTTCCATCTTAATTGCTATATACAATGTTACACACTTTTTATATTTAATAAAATCTTATTAATTAAAATGTATGTCTTATTTCATTCACTTAAACATATGCTTTAAGATAATATATGCAATAATATATAAGATGACTAAAAAAATCAAAGTGGCACAGCAGTACCTGTGCCACTACTACACGTGGAGTAACTACAGCAGGTCCAGGGTTTGGTTTCTTGGTTGTTGCGAGTCGACTCATACTCACAAAAAGTTTACGAAGTTGAAGGATATGACACCACACATATGTGACATACAAACCTGGGTAAAGTTTTGGTTTTAGGTTAAGAGTATAGAGTCAAATTAATGGGTAGTGCTTGATAATTTGCATATCTGATTTATTAAATACAATTTTTTTCGTCGTTGTGTACCCTGTCGATATTGTTCGCGTGTCCTTTTATTATTAAATGATTTCTATATTAATCACATTTTTTTTTATTTTTGCTTAAACACAATATTAAGAAAGCAATGCCTTTTGTAATCCAACGAAAATATCGTACCTTAGATTACTAATTTTTATTCTGCGATTCATTTTAATCTAGTAGTTTATCATTATTTACATGCCTTTTTTTACAATTACAGCGAAATAACACTATACTCCCCAACTATAATTAACGTATTTAACTTTAATTAATTAATCAACTTTTACCCTGTTTCCGTTTTTCGTTCGCATTAGCCGATTTTTCCATCGACATGCGCTGAATTTTTAATAACGGTGGACTTTCTAGTGCCGTTTCACGTTAACTAACCAATAAAAGGCAATCATTGGCTTGTCACTGTACGTTACACCACTCGTAACGTAAGCAGTGATGGATTGCTCTTCTTGCACCGAGATCGTAGGGTTGCCAACTTGTTGGCTGTTTAGTTGTTCACGTTGTTGACATTGTTTGGTACGTTTGCACGCATTAAAAACTTTGTTTATGCTACCGCTATCAGAAATCGTTTCGAATATAAAACATATGATATAAAAATAGCCTTAAAATAATAAGTAACGCTAGGTCTAAAATTGAGAGATGCAATAAGAGCGAAATCCTGGTTTAAAATATGCGCAATCAATAAATTATTACTAATTATATGAGTTGTGAGTCGTTGTTAATAAGTGGTACATTGTGGTCAATTATAACGTAATGATTTATGTGGTTTTCATAAAAAATCTCATATTTGTTTATTTATAATTGAATCATGGAAATGAAAATAGATTTAGAGAATAAAAAATAAATAAACAGACAGCCCCATTACAAACCGAACTCTCACACTATTATAAGTGCTGGTGATATTTTGATCGAACTCTCGGTCAGTTTTAAATGGTAAAGGAAGGGGTGCATCAAGTTAATCGTTTTAAGTTCACGATTAAAAAAGGGCAAGTTTCGCCACGGAAATAAAATAAAATTGTAATCAGTCCGAATCAGTTACACTGTCCAGTTTATTTAAGGTGAATTTGAACTTCCGATTTAATTTAATAATAAAAACACTCTGTATAAATATAATAATTTTATAATTTTAATTTGAAATAAATATATACAACCAATAAATTTTAATAAACCCACCACACTTGATTTTTAACAAATCTAAATAAGTATTTCGGCAACTAATATGCTTTCCCTTATGTTACTCCATATTGGTCCACTTTTTTCTGCTGCTTTTATTACTTCGTCTTGTCACGTCTTCCTAGGTCCTAGGTTCTCCTTCTCTTTCCTTCTTGTGTTGCTTCACAAATTTGACTGGGTTATCTTTCTTTTTCCGTTCCATTTACGTGTGCTAACCATCTTGGCTGGATTTCTTGCATTTTGTGTTCTATTGGTTGTATGCTTAGCATCTCTCGGTATATTTAAATCCTAATTTCCCCCTTTTTTACGTTCATATAATTGATTTTTTTGATATATTTTTGCGGTGGATCTTGTGGACAGTAACGACGCCCTACGTGCATACACGTTATTTGTTATTGCTCGACCGAGGTATTTTTCATGCTTGTTAGGGTAACAAAGCAAATAGCAAATAGCAGGGTCCACTTCAACTTGTGAGCATTTTGATGTTTTAGTTATTCTGAAAATTTTATACCCAGCAAACGAATACCATTTAATTTAAATAAAACAAAATAATTAGATGCTAGTTAAATTTAAATCTCTCCTTAGTGCATTTTAAAATGTATCTTAAATTTTAAGCTACCATATTATTTATGATAAGGTCTGTTTATGTTTACGTATATCCAGATATAAAAAAAATATCTAAGAAACGCCATCGCAATAATTTCCTGCCGTGCAGACATCCTCATTGATCATACATTTTCCGTTTCCAGTATATTTACCAGTCGCGTTATCGCATCCCTGTTATCACAAACACCTATTAACCGCTTTTCGCCTGCACTTGTCATTGATCCCGATTCGGAGCATTCTAGATAGAGACTTGCTCATTACTCACACCCCAGGCTCCTCATTTCCCTCCGCTCCAGTATTTAACGTGAGGGTTCTCAACGCCTGCTTATCTCTCTTGATTACGTCGCACGTAACCTCAATAGCTGCGAAAATTTACACCATGCACGACCATCGTGACACGTATTTTAAATACGCTACGTCGACCGAATAAATTTTTAATTGCGAAAAATATCTCACGCATTCGCGAACTCTCACCGATTCGAAAACATAATAGAATTTTATTAAGTTTAGAAATAAAATGCGCGCAATAAAATGCAGCCGCCGCGGCCGTCGAGAGATCCCGAAGTCTAACGTCTCTTGTTTCTGCAATTCAATTCAATTAAACGACCGGAAAAACTTAGAATCGTTAATTTTTTACTCCCCCCGAACGCTTGCTAACAATAAATTCGTAAGTCACGAACATATAGCGTAATAATTTATGGTTGTTGGAGTTTTTACACACGCGTTTCTATGAATTTATATTTGGCGATTATGTATTTTTGCGGCGCGGAGGGCCTTATTTAAAACCGGTGCCGGGATTTTCGCGTTTCGCTAAATAGATGGCGGCCAACAACAACAGGAAACGGCTTTTACTTTTTTTGGGTTTCGGAAATTTTCTGAGCGGGTGCCAAATTAAAATTATCTCGCGGCGGTCTGGAAATTTGACGGTTGAGCGTTCGGTCGGACTTGTCAAGTAAAACGGTGACGCTAATTACATTAGAATTGAATATTTTTGGGCTAGGAATAGCTTTAAATAACATTGTGTACGATACATTGAAAGGTGATGTTTTATTACCGAAGACGTCCGTTTCAGACTCCAGCCAACAATTTTAATTTAAACAATATAGTTTCATACATTCAATTTCTTTAATACAATTTACTGAAGTTTTCTTAACAAATAAACTGTTTTTATCTTTTCGCTACAGAGAGAATAAATATAGATTGAGATTTCGTTGCAGGTGCGAAATGTTACAAATTGGTAAGTTTAATGAAAGTATTTAACTTTCCACGAAACATTTTAGTAGTAATTTCAAATCCAAATAAGAGTCCAGATTGGCCTTCGCTGCCTATTTAAATTAGAAATCATTTATACCAGTCTGCCTCGCCTGTTTTCCTATAATGGCACATGCCAAGTAAAAACGTTGCGATTAGTTTTGAATTGATCATCATGGAGCGATTGTCCATTGAAGAATGCATATATTATTATTTCTTCCACAATGAAGCTGGTAATGCGGCTACAGTGAATGAAGCTCGATATGGAACAATGATAAGAGATTATTTTTGAATTATATGGAATTGGAAGGTATCGATGTGGAGATTGAATGGATGAAATACTTAAGGGAGAGATTTGGTGATCAGATGCTTTCTCGAATAGCTGACGTTAATCGGCCACCTAGGCTGTGTAACATCACGCCATAGATTATTGCCAATGGGTTACTTGCCAAGTTTACGCCATCAATCCCCAAAACACTGAAAAGTTTCGAGTTAACATTATTCAAGAAATTTGAGTTTTTATTATTAACTGCAACAATATAAATTAACGGAGACTGTGGTTTTTAAATGTGAAAATAACTTATAGATATAAAATCTAGAAATTAAAAACTAGTGTTATTCCAGTGGTAATCTAGTGAAGAGAATGTCTTCAAAGGTGACACCTTAGCTAGAAATAGTTTAAAAGTTTTTTCTTTTTTATATTCTATTGAAGATTGAAGATTGCAAAAAATATAAGAGAGAATTATTACCGAGCTAGGCCACATGTTTAGTATATTTCTGTAAGAAAATTAGGATTAATTTGTGGAGATCCATAAAAATAAAATGAGAAATTTATTATTATATTTATAGCTCAACAAGATGCATGCAAACATTAAAAGTATAAAGTCTGAGACTTTACCATTCTTGGAAAGAAAAATGTTTAACTCAAAAATTTGGGGCACATTTTTATAAAAGGCATTACATCTATTTACAAAATCAATTATTTCTCCAGACGTTGTTTAAGTTTCCAGAAGTATGTTAATTAAGAAGTCCTATGTGGCATAACCAATTACACTTTTAGATCTCAACAAGTTATGCTATTATCCTTCTATATAATACCCAGAAAGCCGTCATACCACTTCCAAGTAACTTAATGTCCAAGGACGTTTATTAATCATGCAAGTTATACAAGCTAATTGCCTGGTCCGCAAGAAATCCTCTTATATTTGAAAATAATACCTTAACAGGAAGTAACCGTTTACTCTTGTTTCTTTTAATTTATTTGACAATTAACGGCATATAGAGTTTAAAGTTGCCGATTCGTTATCGAGTCTTTAATCCATCGTCAAATACCAAATGTACCCAAGTTAAATTATAATTTACATGTACATTCCGGATTAAACTGGAGAACGAGGAAGACAATGAGAAAGTTTTGAAAGGACATGAACAGATGATGTATTCATTGACCACGACCTTACAAAGGCGGAAAAGTACGAGCGAAATGGTATGAGAGAGATGGCAAGAAAGAACATAAACATAGGCTACAATAAGATTACTATAGAGGGAATTGAATGAAAATGGAACAGAAATAATTGCTTGGCTAATCGTGCTTTGGTAAAATAAGCATCCACATGTATTTTCATTTTAATTATATAAAAGTAGTTTCTGGTGTTGCTGTACATTTGCCTTTTTTTGATTATTTTCAAAATAAGTCAAATTTTGTTTGTCTGTTTTTGATCCTAAATGTGTTTCAGACTATGGATAGTTTCCTAATGATCGTTAAATTTATTAATGTGGGATGTTAGTGTATTATTTAGCGTGTATTTTACAATTTACAATATTTTATGTACTTCATAACTTTCTTAGTAAGTATTTCAATATGTTTCTACTGCCAAAAATGTAACTTATTTTCGTATGATAATTTTAATTTTAGGTCTTGAAAGAGATTTAATTAATAAATCGAAACGTTGAGTTGAGAAAAAAGTTACTTTCATTAGTTCTACCTTTTTTTGTATTCATACAGCAAGTGTGTTTTCCAGAAAGCCGATGTACTTGAATATGATCGTTTACGTCATTTATTTCTATACAATACGATACCACATATGAATATTCATACAAACTCTTCAATCTTAGTTTTTAATAATTTCGATTCTAAATTTTTATTCAATTATTATAGGATATTTTAATTTTGACAACATGCATTATCGTCGATAAAAATAAAGACAATAAGTGCTAATGTTATCTGGGATCATGACTGGAAGGTGTCGTGATGTTATTTACTTTCATATTTACGTTTACTCCAACTTTCAAACACGTTTTTGGTTTTACCAGGTACGCCATTGTATGTACAAACTGTTCACAACGAAGACAAATTGGAAATACCCCAAAACAAGTTTCTCGTCGTACAAACTCGTGTGTACGATAACTTCTCGTATAAAATCGTCAACAATTAACATTTATACATATTTGCGATTAGTATTTCCGAACTATCTCATACAAGATGATTGCATTTTTAATCCTCGGCTGCGTTGTCACGACGTACGGAGCAGTTTCATATGAATTTGCAAACGTCACAGGTAAAGAAATAGTTTACTAATATCTTTATCGTTATTATTATTTAATCGCTAGATCTGGAGCTGATCAAACAAGGT
Source organism: Geotrupes spiniger (assembly GCA_959613385.1). NCBI lineage: Eukaryota > Metazoa > Arthropoda > Insecta > Coleoptera > Geotrupidae > Geotrupes > Geotrupes spiniger. The sequence goes on from OY390737.1 coordinate 16,081,804, forward strand.
TACTCATGCTTGCCGAGCTTTCGAAGTATCGGACCTATGTACAATGGCCAAGAAGCGTATCAATATACCAATATAAGTTGTGAAAGAGCGATTTGCTATGACGGCTTCGTTAATTATCACACGTAAGTTGTTGGATTTGTTTATTTCATCGATTAATCTGTTTGGATCTGTTAGATGTGGAACGGCAAGTTTTGATGGACCCCCTAATTGCAAATTGGTCGAAGATCTAACGAAACCATACCCGGAGTGCTGTAAGACTGTTAAATGTTCTTGAAGTATTGTATTTTAATTAATAAAATTCGATAATTTATTTTTTTTTATTTATTTCGGAGGTTGTATGTTAATTATGTTACTGGTTTTGTATTTAACCAAAATACGCTATTACTAGGTAACTTTTGTCAATGACAAAAATATTATTAGTATTGAATGTTTGGGGTTTTGCAGCTAGAAATCTTGAAAAGCTTTAAATATTAATAATAGATATAGAAAAATGTGTTTTAATGTTAAATAAATACGTCTGGGATAAATAAATTGTGAAAATTGAGAAAGTGTATCTGAGATATTCAATCTGCTATTAACGAATAAAATGTAATCTAAAGATAACATAGTGAGAGGAAACAATTTCTAATATATGTCGAGGATTGCTATTGTGTACATAAAGGAGTTAGGGCAAATGACACTTAAGGTAAATCGGGCTCAATTTCGATGAATTTTCATATATTTAAGGCCTCATATTTTTTGAGTCTGAGAACTGTTTGTGCTAGTCGAAACTTGGTGCCAAGGAAGTGCAGTTTAATTTTCAAAATTTCATATCAAAAATATAAATACAATTGGTGACTTAGCGGAGTAAAGCTCGCCGATCACTCTAAACGGAGAATCTTTTTGGAAAGTAGTTATTCGCCACACGTATTAAGTTGGTAGAAAATTTAGAAACCCTAAGATTCATTGTTTGACATCTATCCCCCGCTTCGACATTTGCATCGTAATTGCAATGTATTTTTGTAATTGAAACATTAAATAAATTTTCTATAACATCGAACACCATCATAATAAATATCTGATGCACATTTCTATGCCTGCAACTTCGTAATGGAAAATGAAAGGCGATAGGAGTACATGTTGTCGTAGGTCATATAATTACGGTTCGATTCGACGCTCATTCAAAGCAATTAATTTCAAATATATCTGTCTGGTGTTGTTAGGTTAACCACTAAAGTTTTTCACAATACACAAAAACTTGACATTACCATAAAAACAAGTCAACTCATTGCAATCGAGTTAATTGGAATTTATATTTTTATTTATCGCTCAAAGTATTGTAACCGAATGTCACGCGATAACCTCTTGTATAAAAGCGTTACAAATTAAAATATTTAACGTACATATTTTCGAGTTGTGTTTAGGAACTGTGTCACATATGATGATTTTTTTCTTATTTCTCTGCTGCGTTGCTACTACGTACGGTGCAACTTATATGGAACTAGCTAAAATCACAAGTAAGGAAATAGTTTAGTAATAACTTTTATCGGAATTATGAAAATCAAATTTATCATTATTATATTTTGATTCTCCAGAATCTTGTAATGATCAATTAATAAAAGTTCATTTTGCGATCGTTATTTTAAATAAGAAATTATCTGCATTTGATTGGGAGACTAATCACTTTTATCATACTGTGCAAATAAGTAAATAATTATTCCGTTCGTCAGATCCAAAGTTGCTAAAACAAGGCTACTCGTGTTTACCGACGAAGCCAAATATTGGACCCATGTACAATGGTCAAATAGCCAATCAATATGATAAATCGTTTTGTGAAAGGGCGATTTGCCACGACGGCTTCGTTGAGTATCAAACGTAAGTTGTTGCATTTGATGATTCGATTTGATGATTTATCTATCTGGTCTATTTGCTTCGTCTTCTAGATGTGGAACAGCCAGTTATTTTGGGCCTTCAAATTGCAAATTGGTCGAAGATCTAACGAAACCATATCCGGAGTGTTGCAAGAAGCCCAAATGTTTTTAAGTTATTTTACGTTGTTGTATTAATAAACGAAAATTTGCTTAATATATTTTTTTAATATTCCAAATAATATAGCTTTAATTAATTTAAATCAGACCGCAGTACCGGATTGGTACAGAATAATATCGGGATTATGTTCAAATTTTAATTTAAAGCATATCATCAAGTCCATGGTATTTTTTCTGTGCAGATGTAGTGAATTGGGCAATTTGAAGTGTACAAGCTAGAGATTTTTAATATCTCAATTTCGTTTCTGAACTAGAAATCAATCACTGGTAACGAATGCACAAAATTACGAATGAATACTAGTGAATTAAATTTGGTTAACGAATACAATAAAATTCCAAAATTAAACGTTAATGATACGTTCTCCTAAAATGATCAGTGCTGGAATCGACCATAAATTGCTCAAATATAAACTTGAAAAAATACATTCGCGCCTGGGTGTCTGATATTTCGGTAAAATCATCATAGGAAATTGCTTAAATAGCAATTTAGTGTGACGAGTGACATGTGCATCTAAAAATCATTCCTTTCTTCCTGTCTTTAAATAATGGGTAACAAAGGGGAATAACAAAAGTTGCATGATAGCATGTTTATATTTAAAATTGTATAATATTAGGCGGTGAAAAATTGAACTACTAAACGAAAAATTATCCTTCTGCCGAATTTTCTAACTCCTCAGAAGAAGGAAATCAAGGGTTGTTGGGCTTGCTTTTTTCCTAACGTTTAGGGCTTTTCGACAGTTGCTTGTTAGAGGTTTGCTATAAGTATATGCGATTAATACCATTAAAATTATACACGAAAAATGGACTAATCTTTCACCTCAATGGTGTAGTAAACATTAATTAAATCAGGTCCATGTAGACTAACTGATGGATCGCTAGACAATATTGTTTCTGGGTTATTACCCTTCGTGAGTAGCGGTTACCAAGAACCTTAGTTGTTGAAATACCTTTACATGTAGTGGCCATCAAAAGTTCTTGGCGCGAGCCAATCACTCCTAACGAACCAATAACAACAGAGCACTGACAAGACGATACACTGTCTAATACAGTGTCAGTGTCAACATATGAAAGGATTGCTGCAATTAAGTTCAAAAACAATTCAAATTGAAAATGTGTCTTGTTAAATATGACAAGACACATTTTCAATTTGATTTTTAATGATGAAGGGATATGGAGACGGATGTAGAACACAAGATGAAGTTTGCGAGCTCTTTAACAATAAATATCCAGAGCAGGAACCAATTACAAGAATAGCCGTATCCATGATTTTAAGAAAATTTTAAGAGTTCGGGCATGTAACGGATCTCCCTAGATGTGGCCGACCAAAAGTCTCCGAAGATGTTCAGTTAAATGACCTACTAGAACTGCAAGAAAATCCCCATAGAGCCACACAAGACGTGGCTGCAAATTTATGAGATCAGTAAATGTTCGCCGTGGTGGACATTGAAAAAGTGTAAATGTCATCCCTATAAGGCAGTTTTAGTGCATGAACTTAATGAAGAAGATCCGGATCGCCGTATGGAATTCTGCGAGGGTATGATGGCTCGATGCACAGCCGACCCCGAATTTGTCAGTCGAGTAATATTTTCGGACGAAGCCACGTTTTGCCTTAATGGAACAGTAAATCGGCAGAACTGCCGATACTGGGCTCCCCAAAATCCTTATTAGATGATGGAGCTCAACACGCAGTTTCCATAAAAAGTTAACGTTTGGGCGGGAATTGTTGGAGATCGAATTTTGTAACCATTTTTCATAGAAGGAACGTTGACGGGTGATAAATACTTGAGGAATGACCTGGTACCCGCTCTTGCGATGCTTTATCCCAATGAAGAAGATCCAGACTTGCCAAATAATAACGTATAGTATCAACAAGATGGAGCTACCTAAAAAGCAATGTTTACTTCTATCGGTCAGCTACAGTTGACGATTTAAAGAACAGAATTCGAGCCGAAGTGATAGCAATTCGTCCAGAAACCATCCGGAATGTTCTACAAGATTTCGAATATCGCCTAGGTTGTTGCCAAGAAGTAATAGTGGAAGTATTTCTTGAATTCGTTTCTTCTAGCCCAGGAGTTGACAAAGTTGACTTCTTTCAAATGTTTGTTTTCAAATCTTGTCTTCCTCAAATTTTGATAATTATGAAAGTTTTGAAACTTTTCGTGTGTGTGTGTATGGTGCATTTCGATTAAAGTTTTCAACTTCAATTGGTTTATAAAAATTAATGAAACTGTTTCTGATGAGTGATTGTCATAATTGCGCGATATTTTGTGACAATAGTTAGACATATTGGTACCTCACAATTTTGGATGTTTTGACAAGGGATTATTGCAGATCCTTTTTTTCACTTACAGTGATTTGAATTACCATTTCAGTTCTGGGTTCTAAGTTTAATTGCTATATTTCTCTTGAGAAGTTTCGTATTGTAATGGACCTTCTGGGTATGGTAATAATTTTAGAATTTTTTAAATCTAATTGTGCTTCTAAATCTTTAATCATTTCAAGTCCTATGAGTTCATCAAATTTGAGTGAAATTGTCAAAGGTAGAATTTGACGTTTTGTTTATATGGAGCGTTTAATGGATGTGGTGTGGGAATTGTTACACTGTGTTTGTGGGAGTAAGTATGAAATAATGATTGAACTTGGAAAGCATGTATTTTAATGTGATTTGGAAATAGTTTGAATGCTAACTTTGGGTTTATGAAGCTACGATTGGAACCAGTATCGATCACGAACAATTATTAATTAGAATCCTATAAATCCTCGTTTGCGGTGTTGCTTGGATTATCATTTGGGAAATATTAGTAGTTTGAAAGTTCTTGCTCAGTTATTTGGTATGTGTTGTTAGGTTCGACATTGTACATTTTATGAGTTAGTTTTTGAATAAATTTTGAAATTCTACTTGATCTTATATCGGGGTTGGTTTTGGTGCGGGTCTCATTGGACTTGAAATACATTTCGTTGGGGAGGCTTATAATGTTGGTGTTGGGAAAATGCCTATCTTGAAGGATTTTTGGATTGGAAGTGTTGTATTCCGAAGTTATTCTCAAATCTGTATTGCATTCTTGAATTAGAATTTAAATTATTTTGGAAAGGTGTTTGAAAATTTTGCTTCATCGGTTTTTGTGCTGGTTGTTGAAATTGCTGCGGTTGGAAACCATGCGAATTCATGTTATCAACAAATTTCTGTTGTATGGACAACACAATTTTGGTAATATCGGATATTATTTTTTTCGGATATAAATTATAATGCTTGTGTTAGATTTGCAGGAGTTGTAATACCTAATGGCCTAAAAAAATTAATTTTCCGTATTGTTCTCGTTTTATTTTCTTTGATTCATCAGATGACATCTGTCAATGAACGTCAATATAAGAGCAAATTATGTTTAATAATTGTAAACATCTACCATAACTAACAAAATCTCTGTTAAGACATGTTTCGTCTCTTTGGTCCGCGAGTTTTCGGTAAAGAACATATTTTCATTCCGCCCAGTTATTTACACTTTTTATATTCACGATCACTCTGGCGTTTCCAGATAGTTTTCCTAGTCCTATTCAGACTAAAAATGTTTGGGGTTTTTGTTTTTGTCGTCCTTAAGGGGGGTTCCTGCTTTAGAAGGCTCAAAAAATCGATTTGTTTTTTATTGCTCAAATCTATGCCTAATATATCTAAGAATATGTATGAAAAGTTATAGCAGCTAATTCGCAATATTTTGAAAGATACAGCACTAAACACAGTGAGGTGTCAAGCAAAAAATATACGAACGCATGAACGCTCGGACAAACGAATCGCGCGCCCCTCCCCGCAGTAACATAACACCGAACTATGTACTGAAAAAAGTTCAATCGGTCGTTCGAAACAATAATATTTTGAGTTCGTAAGAGCTATAGTAGGATTATAACGAGATATTCCGTAAGTAATCGAAAATTAACATTTTTCTTGATCGTAAACTTTAGAGCGCGTTTTCTCGAGTTTTCGTTTTTACGATTTTTCTAAACTGGTGGGCGTGATTGCGAGAAAACTAGACAAGCAATCAAAACGAAACAAAACTTTTGTTGGCTTCAGAAGCTTTCTATTCTATTTGAACTAAAAAGATTAATGAAAAAAATTCTAAACAACTTTTTTAGCAAGTTGAAATGATTTTCTCTTCCTACAAAGAGCACATTTATTTTCAAACCTGAGAAAAATCTTGAATTTCAAAATTTTGGTTTTTTTTAGTTCACATAGAAGAAAATATATGAGAATTACCATTTTCTTTGTTTTTTTTTTGTTTCAGACAAAAATTACGGGCTACATCTTTCCCACCGATTGTAAATTGCAATTGAAATGTGTTGCACAAATGTTCATAAAAATCGGTTCCGTTTAATTATTTTTCTCTCGACATATTTTTTTTAATGCTCAAATATGCAATAAAATGCTCTAAAAAGTTCACAAAACTTGCTCATTTTTTTCTGCCCTAAAAAAATCCCCCAAAAACGTTATTTTAAGGCCTCCTAAAGAAGGAGGGTTTAAGATGATAGTCTGCCTGGTCGATGAATTTGTTCGATACAGTCAGATATATTCGTTCTCTAGAGTTGAAACAATGTGAGCTTCTTCTACATTTTAATTAATTTTTTTAAATTTAATTTTCAATTTTATCTTTTATATATCGCTTTAATTTTATATTTTTATATTTTTATAAACATTTTCAAGTCCATTGTTTGAATTTAATTTACATCACTAATAATTTTAATTTCTCAAATTGTTCTATGGAAGGCGTATTATACCTATTTGCTATGGCTACATCTTGTAAAATTTCATCAAATTCTTCAAATAGTAATTATCGACTTTCCATTAATCACACAAACCATTGACGTTCTCTGGGCATTGATTTTAACACTCAATTATCCATCGATTTTCTATATATATCTATATATCGTGAATTTAGAGAAAAAACTCTTCAAGTAGTAGTAAGCGTAGCTTCTTTCTGAATCCCAAGGTTTCAGTTCTGTTTCTGTTGTGTTCAATATCAATGATAAATCCAGATCCACTTCAATCTTTGTTTGCATCGTTTATCTTTATATTGTCCACGATTCCTTGAACAGCACCATGAAACGAATTTAAATTCCGAATATATTGTCTTGTTGAAATTTTTGTTCTTCAGCCAATAAAACTAAACGACGTTCTTTCTTGAAACAACGTAATGAGCTTTGTTTTTTGACTGATGACCCAATTTCCATTCATTTGCTGCATCTTTTGTAATTATGCCGAATAATAAAAACAATTTTAAATTATTCTTCGTTAACATCGTTGATTTCGGTTCGTCAACACAATGAGGAGAAAACATAAATAAAATTTTGTTGGGTCAAAAATAAGTTACGTGGAAGCATTAGAATCACCCCCATCCCAAATAAAAATATAAAAACAATAATTTGACAGTAAAAACGTATACGAATATTTCTTTGTCGTAATCAAATTTAAGAAAAACATAAATTTTTAGAATGTCTTTTACATAATTAAAATAATAAATTGGTATTTGCATAGGTTTGCCATAAAATCGAACGAGGGCAAAACAATTTACCACGAGTGATGAAAGTTTAATATCTGATGCGTATTTTGCGCCTGCCAACTCCCGTTTTAAAGACTCCTCATTTTAGTCATTACTTGCGCAGATAACACAGGAAGTAACGTCGATAAAAATGTAAAGGCGATAAGTGCAAATGTTATCTGAGGTCCTATAAATTCTAATAAATTGAATACTGGTGTACATGGCTTCACCGCCCAAAATTCGTTCATTCGATCTATAGGCAACCAAATTAGCAAATTGTGCCGTACTTATATTTTTTTGGTACTTCGATGGTCATGGACGAGTTCTTAAATTATTATTAAATGGTGATAAATTAGTGTAATAAGAGCAATACTAATATTTCATCATTTAAATTTTCATTCATTAAATGTCATGTGATTGCAATTTTTTTTGCATCTGGATATACTGCATCCACATTGGCTTGACTTCGTTTATATTATTCCTGTAGTATAACAAGATGCTATTTTGTTATACCGATAAATATCGTTGTTTTAATCTGCTTCTAGAATATCTTTAAAAATAAATAAACATGAAAAAATAATAGGCAATAGAAAATTAAGTTTGGTTAGGATGAAATTTGGTTGGTCCTCAGTATATTAATATGTGCATGCAAACGTATTATATTAAATGAATCAAAAACTATTATCTAATTTTATATTGGAATTAACAAACATCATTATCGAAACAAACAAACAAAAATAAGGCCAGTCTTGATAAAGAAATAGTAGTTACTTAAGAAGAACACGTGTTATTAAAAGAATATCAAGATAAAATATAAATAATTACTGCGAAGCATAAATCATGGGTAAATCATGTAGCAAAGAAAGTAACAGTCATAAATAGCCGTAACCACTGGAAGGCTTTAAGCAGTACACAAATGAATAAAGAAATAAGGAGCAGAAGAAATTACTGACAAATTAAAGACCACATTGGACCGGTACCAAGACACAAAAACGATAGCAATTGTCAATTGGATATCGTGTAGGTATGAACTATTTGTGAAACACATTTGAACTATTTAGTACTTGGTAAATAGTTCAGGTAAAACATAAAACCCTTTTGCAAGCCATTGCCTTTAGACGTAACAGTAACTTAAACAATAATACCGTTAGGTAAAGTACAAGTATTTGCAAAAACTTTTATTTAAACTCATCTCTTTCTACCGACTGTGTCAAGTTTCTCTAATCACAGCAAAATCGTTATAATAAATTTGTCTAAAATACTTAACTTAAACAAATAAATTGTACAAAAGGAATTATTTTCAGTAATTTTTTGACAAATAATAATAAAAACAGTTTTATGTAATCAACAAATTTTGTTTACGTCAACTTATATATTATGAATTAATGTAATTAGAACAATCAAAAGAAATCTAAATTGAAATCAAAAGAAAACGATTCATTAAGGACTCACTAAAAATTTAACGTCGTAATCGCGGCGTATTTTTAACGTTTGTTTGGTTATGTAACGCCGAGAGGTCGCAATAAATTATTTGTGAGTATTTGTACCCATTTACTGTTCGCGTATAAGAGCACCCCTTTGATATAAATCTTTCCTGTTTAAATGTGGTGTAGACATACTGCATATAGCGAATGATGTAGAAGAAAAAGAATTAGCATAATCAGAATAATTTTCAGCAGCTGACAGTTTATTTCCTTCTTTTTCTTTCGCTAGGTTTTTGCGCCCCGAGGTTTCCGTAGAAAAGTTTGAAGTGTTTTCAACGTTTTTAGTAAAGTTATAGCTTTGAAATGCTTTGCATATAGAGAGAGTGGGTAGAGATATATGGAATGGATCGGCGGGGTGGGGTGCCAACAAGAAGGCACGAAAACTATCAAATATTGAAATAAAATTCATCTCCCGACATCACAAACAGCTGCCACTTGTTTTAAGAGTTTGTGAAATCGGAGACATATTAAAATTCCGAATGGAAATATCGACTGCCGATGCATTCGTAGAATACATAACAATATAAACACGTAGCGGATTTGCACCCCTCCTGCTCTATACATTTATTCATGGATCATTGAAACGTTTTAGAAACTTTACCATTAATTTTCGTAAATGGCGATGGCGATAATTAAATATGAATTATTATTAATCAAGGACATTTTAATTTATTATATCTGTGTTTAAAATAATAACAGCATACAATCATTTGTTAGCCAATTAAAATAAAAAAAAAATACTTTCATATTTATTTCATTTTGTTTTTTTATGCTACAGCATCCTTTTAATTCCTTTAGCTTGTCTTTCGTAAAATTGTATTTTCTCTTGAATTTCCTCTTAGAGGTTTATTAATAATCCTCACCGTCTCTATCACTTCAGCAATTTAATGAATCCCACGGATTAATTCAAATATTAACCTGTTTCATACTTATAACTGAACTGTATGTCCTCTTCAGGAGAACGATATAATTTACCGTTAATCTTACTCTTACTAATCTCCTGTGAAGGCTGTAGCTTTTGATGCCAGTCTTTGACACCGGCCAGCTGCTGTGTGCAAGTCGGGGAGACCAACGGAGAAGTACGTTATGTGTTACGCAATAATCTAATACATGTGAATCTGAGATACGTATAATGTAGACACGTTTAAAATAAAAACGTAAAATTGTAATAAACAATTAACTACGAAGCTACCTATTTTCTAATTAATATACATAGTAAGATAATTAGTTCCAATTATTTCACTTATTGTTCCCCCTGATATACGTTTTATTTGAATTTTAAACACAATATATATTTGTTTATGTGGACCATAAAATTAAACTTAAATTACCTTTCCACGTGTACCTACTTGGAAAGTTCGTGAGGCCTGCGTGATCGAAATACATTTATAATTTGCCCCGTCAGGATATCAAATATTAATGTTTGTGTTTTATTTAAGTGCGGAAATTAAATTATGCAGCCCGCACATTCGCAGTGCCACTGAATTGCACCCTTTCGGTTAGGGAGACGGCTGCTGGATGATTTCCATTCGCCCCGCCATCCATCTTGTTTGAGACGCTTTAAACTGACAGACAGTAAGATCCGAGAGTGTTGTTGCTCGGATGACACGGCACATCTCTACTTTTCGTATTTGCTGCAGTTCGGAGCACTTTCAAAAAATCCATTTTGAGTCGGTAATTTTATTTATGACGATTTGGATGGAAATCGATTGGTTAAATTTATGCCACGTTGGCGAAATACGTACGAGTTGTATTTAATACGTTACAAATTATGAGATCACAGATATTACTTTTATTCCTAGACGCCGATTTTTGTTCATTTATTATTAAAATAATGAGTTCCAGTGTATAAATTGATGATTAAACCTAACGATTTTTTTCGCACGCGTACATATGTTCATTTGATTACAAAATACAATTTATTTATTGCATGTGAAGGAAATTTTATATCATCGAGTGATATCAGTTTTAAATTCGCGTAATAAGTAATAATTCCATGCTTACTACGATTTAAAATCGATCAGTTCACATCAAAACCCATTATTAAACTTTTTGTAGTGTTACTAAGACTAAGTCGATTTGAAAATTCTGACCAACGTTGGATGTTAATTTAATTTAGCTCCAGATTATATCCAGTTACATGGTACTTAGTCTTCTCTTACCTGTTTTGCGATGAGTATTTTCCAGTATCAACAGAAGAGTATTTACGATATGGTTGACTACTGATCAATCATTGGTCAATCTTTGTAAAGTTTACAAAGTAAACAGGACTTGTTGAGATTTTCAGAAAGTAATTACACATTATGAATGTTATTCCTATAATTGTCCAGATCAGCCAGATCCAACCATTATATACAAGCACTGGTGGACGAGAAATGGGAATGGGAAATGGAAAGGGAGTCCATATAGTGACTACTTAAATGATGCAATACTGGGATATTTGATTGGGTTGAAGAAATGTTAGATATCCGAGCAACGCCAAAGGAGATATGATTGATTAAGGGCATGGGGAAGAAGCTGCACACTGTTGAATAAAATACGATTTGTGTCGCAACCTGAAAATGATACTATCCCACAATATTTATTTCTTCAATAATTGAAGGTTCCAGGAGAAACGAAGAAGTTGTGGTTATGATCTTCAATGCATATTGGATTATTAGGATTATCTTAGAGACCATGTACTAAAATTTACTTAGAATGTTGCGAAGCAAATTGGTTCTTTGTAATTTATCCACATGTTAGGGATTTTCGTTCCATATATACGGTAGTGGCGATAAAGTTTGCTGCAAAGTTGCTACGTCGGTAATGAAAGTTTACTTCATGAAGCCCAACTACAAAAGCTTTCCTATTTCCATTGTTTCTACCCTTATTTGGTAAGGTCTGTTCTTTAATTCGGCAAATAGTTCTTCTAGCCGCATTGACTATAGCTAAAGTTCAAACAGCCAGACGTATGGTCGTTTGAACTTCTTCATTTGCTCTTTTCATGATTTCTTTCACATTTATACTGCCAGCCTCTCGAAAAGGTTGGGATACTTTTGCAAACGTTTAGTGGTAAAAAAATCATTGTTCATATAGGAAACTATACATTTGGGAATATATCTTTATTAGAACTTTTTTGCATATTTTTGATGTAATATGATATACCGAGTTCACATGCGGTTTGGGCTTATAACTGGGATATTATATATTTACTCATCTTTGTTTTTCCTCTACAACTACACAGACCTGAAAAATATATATTTTTTTCAGCTGCATCGGGTGCTTATGGTAAATATTATATTTGCTAGCGTGCTGAATCCAAAATCATTATGCGTTTCTCTCTATCACATAGAGTTTTTCTTGCAAAATACAAGGCGTTTGCACTAAATAAGAAAAACATACCATTTTTAACAATGAACAAACAATTTCTTCATGAAATGTAGTGAACATTGCATGTTCGTTCTTTTTGGCTATGGTACCCTTTCATTTTCTCTTTGACATTATCCCGAACACGATTCTGCTTTCCATTTTCCGTTGCTCGCTTAAGCATCCAAGTAGTCAGCTAACATAGTGACGCCCCATCGTAGTGAAATCTTCCACCTCTTCACAAAAGGCTCACAAGTAGTCAAAATGAACTTTCAAGATTATCTTGCACCCATGAGCTTCATACGCAGCCAACATGCGTTTATAATGAGGGTTCTTAGTATTGCCCAAAAATCGTTATAGTTTTTCCCCAAATGCATCGATGATCCTACAGGAATTTATTCCCATTATTCGGCAAGACTGTTTGGAGATGTGTTTTTAAGAAATCAAGGAAGAGGCACCACTCAGTTGAATCACATTCTATTTCAAACCACTTCATTAACATTTCAACATCGCTATAAAAACGAGATTTCCCTCTTTGTAGAAAATGAATTCTCTCTATCACGGTGCCTCTATTCTCTAACGCTGTTCCCTTCTATTAACTTAGTTAAGTATAAGGAAAATATATACGTTTTGAGCTACGTCAATAGAGTTTGGAACTAATTGGGTGTCCCATGGATAAATTTAGCATTTTTTAATTGAAAAATGATAATGGTGATGAAGGAAGCAGAGCTATTGGCAGAAGATTGGCTCGAAGTGATGCAACTGTGCTAAGATCATGGAGAAATGTGTCAAACGAAACTCTAGAAAACTGTCGCAATGTTAGTGGTGGACCTAATATTACAAGTAATCGTGAAGAACCTCCGACTGTTGGCCTTTAGAGATCCTTTTGAAATTTGTTTCTTTTACCATAGTGTCCATGAGTGCCATGCATCGAAGCATTCGTTCATTTAAATTGTCTCTGTTTTGTCCAACTCTACGACCTTTAACGTGAGCACATGGAGTTGGAGGGAGTAACGGCTGGTACAATTTCACCAAGTTATCTTCAGCAACGAGTCTCGTTTTACTTATGACGATCTTACTGGTGAATACCCGATCGATTACACAGAGGGCACACGATAAATTTAAAATTTTGGGAGTTATGGTTTGGGCTGCCATACGCCATAATAGGAAATCAAGTCTAGGCAAGTCTATTCTGGAATCTGTAACTCCTCAGTACCTTCGACGTAATACTGGCAACATATTCCAACAAAATAATGCTTACAACCATTATCTTGAAGAGCAAAGATATTTTCTTCTTTCTTGGATGAATTTTGGTTTTCAAATTTTAATCGTTTATTTACTTCGATGCGTTGAACATTATACTAAATCTGTGGTTTTTGTTCTTTTTCAATAAAACTCAATATTTCACTAGCCTCAAAACCTACACATTATTCACCAATCAATTACATAAATTGCATGACTTCGTTTTATTTACATTAATATTATACTGGCTACCAGTGATTATTATATATATATATATATATATATATATATATATATATATATTATATATATTGTTTGTTTTGTTTCAGGCAGCAATATCATCGATATCCCAGAAGTTGGTTGGTTTTATTCAGATGGACTATAATATATTCCTGGCACAAGAATAGACAACTGTCCTTTCACTATTTTTTAGAAACTTATCTCAGAGACATAATATAAATAAACAATTTTTACCAATATTTTTTCTTGTCCTCAAAATTACATCTATTGATAGAAACGAGAAAGTCAATGAATGATAATTTTTGTTTAGTCCAACGGGAGAGTTGAAAATCTCAGTCGTGTAAACACATGGGAAACTCAAAAGATTTGCAGTAATAACTTCAAACAAAAGCACAAATAAATGGGTGCAAAAACACACACGGATACACAAATATGGACACCAAACGTTGAATTAAATGAAATAAGGAACAATAATTACCTTATAATCTTAAGTTACTTTTTGGATGTAATGCAAAATTGTAAGCGAGACATTGTGAAAATCATGCAATGCAATTGAGTGTAAAGTATATGTTTGAGTTCGAAATAATATTGAAACTCAACTTCGTTCCCAAGTTGAGGACAGGAAAATTGAAAGCCTGCCAGAAACTAAAAACAATGTAAGATGACCAGCAACACAGTGTACTTTAAATTGAAATCGAATATATCAGACCAGCTAAATGTTAGAAGTTGGAGTATAATAAAGTTTAGAGTTGAATTGTAAACGAAAGTTGTTGATAACCATCTAATGTATATGTAAGGAGATTTAGAGCATATCAAAAAATAGACATTATCAACTGCTATTTACGAATGATAGAATGATAGATGAGGCGAAGGAGGAACTCAAAGCATATAAACGTGTAAAGGGCATTGGTTTAGTAGATTATCCAATGAGGTTGTCCACTTCATTGAGGCACTAATAGGTTTTGTGATAACGTTCAGTTCTTGAAGCTGTGATTCAGGATGACTTCAATAAGGGTATTCGATATCCATGTTTCACAAAAATATGTGAGAATAAGTAGCACATATTGATCAAAGGCTGTCTCCTTGAAATGGGAAGTCATATTGAATTTTACGAACCAGCATCTTATTACAACATCTTCTGATATATTCAAATTTTTTATAATGCATTACTTGTCGACAATTTCTAGTTCCATCTAAAGTGTTACTTATATGCGTTAAGTGTCCCAATAACTATTTTATTGAAAACGTCGTATATTCTAAGACTGTAAATACATTCATAGGATATTTTATATAAACAAAACTTAGCTTTTCAACAATTATATATTTGTATCTATGTATCATATTCAGTTTCCTTCCACCTTCCAGTTTTTGACTTTCACTCTTTTCTTTCTCTTACCTCGTAGACTATTTTTACCAATTCCTATATCGTTCTCGTCGTTTTGTCTACGTGGCTATGAAACATTCTTACCTGGCACGAAACTACAGTTTCTTACATTCCCCAATAAATAAAAATTACTCACCGCCTATACAGGTGGTGAAAGTGAGGGATTTGTGATGACATGTAATGAGATGAGATGAGTAAAAGGAAATAATTAAATATGCGGCAAAATGATATTTTTTCCAGCAGGATCATAAGAATAACATGTATACTTTACGACTGTGCTTTTGTCATCTAGGTTATAATAATTTACACAATTCATAGAACTGTATTTATGGGCACTGCCTCCATATTCTAACTGTTGCTCGTGCAGTTTTCATAACGCATAGTCAGCTCGTATTCGACTCCGATACATATGTGATTTGCAATTTCTATCAATAATTATAAACTCTATTTCTAGTACGTTGCCCATGTGTATCTACATTGATCCATTGTCTGCGTTTGCTTTCATCGTGATTCCTGATATCCAAAAACCCAAGTAGTTTTATCTTTTAGTCATTCACAGGCTCTGCGGCGCATATTTTCTTACCCCCTTGAATTGATTACAGGTCTATTACTAATTATAAAAAAGGTATGATGATTTGATCTACACCATGGATGGTTCTGATGGGAAATGGGAAAGAAGGAAGTTTCAGAGAAGATCTTGAGACATAAAACGGCCAAGAATGAATAAATCAAGATGATTTGAGACCAGGAAAATTGAAGTGGCGTTGAAATAACAAGCAAAAAGTTATTGATAAGTAATCCTTTGCATGTTCAGCCATGAAATTGCACAGGGCTGTGTTCGATCCTTTTAAATTTGATGCAACTTTTATATTATTAGTTTTCGGAATTGATATTAGGACATGATCGATGTGGAAGTTTTACCATACATACCCATTTAAAAAATGAAATTGGTACAGACATTTTGACTTCAAACGGAAAGGTTGTCTAAACATTAATCAAAAGCGAAGTACTGTGTCCGAAACTGATGTCCGCCAAAAATGCAAGATTTCTTAACAGTACTAGCTCACGGAGATGATTGGAAACAGCTACTTGGACAATTGAAAATAGAAATAGAAGTTATAATTATTGATAGAAATTGCAAATCACATAGCGTGGTATCTGTGACGTACGAGCTGACCATGCGTTATGAAAACTGCACGAGCAACAGTCAGGATATGGAGGCAGTGTCCATAAATTTACAGTTCTATGTGTGTAAATTATTATAACCTAGATGACGAAAGCACAGTCGTAAAGTATACATGTTATTCTTGAGATCCCGCTTGAAAAAAATTAAATCGGAAACGGAAACGATATCACTGAACGTACAAGTGAATAATAAAGTAAATTCCAAGAAAAAATTACTAATTTAACAATAACGAGTGGTATTATTTAATAAGTAATATTTTAGGATGGGTTGGATTATGCTATGTTTACGACCACACCCAAAAATATCCTTATAAATTGTTTTAATAATTATAGGCAACTTTAAGTAACATTTATGCAAATGATAAATCTAAAACGTCACTTGATAATGAAAACACCACAAGACTTTCCATTCAATAATTTTTCAACTAGATAAACATAAGTATTCATAATTAAAGAATCAATTAATTGTATCACATGACCAAATCGATTATAGGAAAAAATATCTATACTTGTGTTAACAGTGTTGAAGTTGTTGCAATAGAATTGTGTAACATAGTCAAGAACATACATTACTGCATTCAATATTAAAAGAGGCCCCATCGTATGTACGACCAATTATAGAAGCTTAGAGATGAACATAAAAGTTGTGTTTATGGAATGAGTCTGCAATGAGAAGTGAAAACCCATCGAAAAATATAAAAAACAACATTACTAAAATTGAGTAAAATACGTAATTAAGCGTTTGTAGTATTATTATACGTAATTAAAGATTAAGACTTAATAAATAAATTTGATTTAAACTATGATAGTTTAATATCTTGTAGCTAAGGAGGTTGTTACAAGATAAGATTTGTATTATATATCACAAGAAGAAGCAATACTGATGATATTTTTAGGAGATGTTGTGGAAATGAAGACATTTCCAAATATTCAAGTAGGAATTTAGGAAATAGGATTATGCAATATTCAATAATAACCATAAACAACGATTTAATATAAAATTCATGTCTTTATTACTAGTACAAAAATGCTTAAATCTAAAAGTACATAATTAGTTATTAATCAATTTATCCTAAACATACACTAATATATTAATATAAAAATTTATATGCGTCGTATACACAAAAATCCCATCAAGTTCTATTTACAATTCGGTTAAGTTGGGGGGTGTCAAGTTACCTAAAAATTGGTGCCCAACCCACGAAACGTTAACGACAGGATTATCCTTGAAATCAATATTGTTGTCGTTGCCATCCAGAGATTTCTCAACATTTTCGGACGAAACCGGCGAAATGCTCTCAACTTTGTTTATGGGATAGCTGTAGAATTTTTGGTCGATATGAGCGAACGAATTGGTCGCATAATTGTTGATGTACGAAACGTATTCTTGGGAGTAGTTATTGGAGTACGACTCCAAGAAGTTCTGCTCGTACGGTTGCGGTTGGTTGAAGTAATGGTTTGGGTAGTATTCCGTTTGATTTGCGTAGGAATGCGGAGGGTAGTTGTGAATAAGAGGCACCGGCGAATGCACGTAGGTTTGTGACAGATTCAAAGCTGGGGAGTGGGATAATAAACGGTCGACTATTGATTGTTGGTCGTTGTCTTTGTCGAGTTGCATTTTTGGGCGACTTCCTGGTGAGTTATTCGAGGATGTGGATAACCCCGATGGGGACGAAGGGGTCTCTGAAAGCGCCGGCGATATGGTCTTGCTTTTCTGTTCTTTCTTGTACTTCATCCTGCGATTTTGGAACCAAATTTTGATCTGCCGCTCGGTCAGGTTGAGGACCTGCGCCATCTGGATCCTCCGCGGCCGGCACAGGTATTTGTTGAAGTAAAACTCCTTTTCGAGCTCGACGAGTTGCGAGGACGTGTACGCGGTCCGTGCCCGCTTCGACGAGATTCCCTCAGCCTTGACGCTCGGCGCCGAATCTGCAACGTGCAAGGAATTTATGTTAATTTCGGAGTGACTTACGACGGCGTAAACGTCGGAAAGGAACGGGGATTGATATGAGAATGCGCGGATAACGGAAATGAAACCGCTCTATTTTTCATCGGCGTTCTTTCATCAAGTGTCTTTAAATTTCGAAGCGCCCCATTGTAAAACGGTATAAATACAGCTCAAACGTTCCGCCGGATAAGTCAATAAGGGATAACTCCGAGGGGGAGGATATCGCTACGCCGGGAGGTTTATGAATAAAACAAAAGTCTTAACAGACCGCGGCTCTTTCCGTTTGATTTCTATGATAAAAAGTTTCCCAGTCTAAAGAAAATGCGAATATTTCACCATTATATCAGCTAAGACATTTCTAAGATAAATGTGAATAAATCAATATTGAATCGTATAACAGAAGAGGTATGCCACAATACTAGAATTATAGTATCAGTAGTGACTGTAAAAAAATACTAGTTTAAGAACATATTAAAATTTGTTTACGATAGCGATAGTACGAAAATAGTAATAAAGTTATTACACATATCGTAACTATTGGGATTGTGAATTAAGTTGACCAAAGTTGTAAGTCGTGTACATCCTAGAGAACCTCAGGCACTACTAAGCAAGACAGAATTGTGTTTACTCATATAATACTTTTGCAATTATTGATTAAATTCCACAAGTCGGCGCTAAAAAGAAACATAAACAACTTTTTCGAAGTTTTGCGTCATTTAATAAATAATTTTATTACCGAACGTTGGGAAGTGGTAATAAAATAAATTAAGTGTTTATGGAACAAGATGTAAAAGTACGTCAGGTCGAGAATCCCATATGTTGAATGCAACAGGCGGCAAGTTCCAAGTTCACTTTGCTGCCATATTCTCACGTTTCGCTCCCCACGGCCAAAGCTGAGGCATTACAAGATTGTTGTTGCTATAATCCCCGGAGAGCTCTAAACATTTTCACTTTGAACTCTGCGGTTCCGGCAAGCTACTGTGCGGTTTGTCCCCGGTCCCCATTTCCTACAAGATCCCATTGTCTACAGGACCGAGAACGCACGCTTTATCTTAATTAACTCGGCCCGAAACCGAACCGAACCGGGCGCGCCGTTCGATTTTTTTATTTGATTCCCGTTATAAAACACGATACTCTGGGAATTTCGAGACAAACATGTGATTGTTGAGCGTTGTCAATCATCGGACAAGTGGGGTTGTCGGCCATGTTGCCCGCGTCCCTTGACAGTTGACGAGCGCTGACAAGCTTAAAATACCCCACTCTGGTCCCTTATCATGTGTCACGACACAATTCCGATCATATTTGGTGCGTAAGCTGCCCTTGAAATTAACAAAAAAATTTTTGGTTGCTATCAGCGTTTTACAAAAGACGGGTTTGTGCGGTGGAAACAAGTTTTTTCTGTACGTGGAATTTACGTACAGAAATAACACCCGATAAGATCTGTTGCGTGACTGCGTTCGTTCTGTTCACGAAAGGAAAATGGCGAAGTTATCCTCCATTACGAAACCTACGGAAATAGTCGTTGGAATTATTTTCCGTGATTTAAATTTAGAGTTCACCAATCATGACCATGTAGTATTATGCTTGGACCAATCACGACATATTTAATAACATTTTCTAGCGAGAAATTAATTTGATAACATCCATAAAAATCGTGCACGATGATCGAAGGACTAAAATTACCACCCATAATATAAATGTAATAAATATAACATTCTAAGCTTGACAAAATAAGTTGCAAATTAGTAAAAGATAATTTAAAGTTAATTCAAAAAAGTGTTCTAAATTCGTTACAGCATTTAAAAAAAAATAAGTTTCATTGAAAAACAATTGTAAGTACTATTTTATTTGCAAAATACAAATTGAAAACAGTTTTTAAAAACAATAATATAATTAACTTATTTAAGTGATTTACAACGATTTCATTAAATCTCAAACAATCGGTTTTTAATGAAAACACATTAAGATTGGGGCAAACGCCACCATTCAAAGAACATATAAATACTATCGATAATGGCGTTTAATTCGCAGATATTAAAATATCGAATGAAACCTTAAACTTTTTATTATGCAGCAATTTATTCGACAACAAGGGGCCAGTTTGACGTGCAGACCACATTAGTGTCCATTTCGAGCAATTGACAGTAATGCATTTCTTATTTGTGGGTTTTACGAAATGTAATGGACGACCAATTCCTAATTGGACGTAATATCTGCACATGGGAATACTCAACTGAAACTAATAATTCCGAGCACGAATTGTAACAAAAAATGCCGTTGCAGCGAAATGAAAGACAAGGCACATTAACGGAACATGAGGGGTATCGATGATAATCATTAACATAATAGCCTGGGGTCGCTGTTGGGAGAGCTGCTGCTGGGGTTCACGGTTGCGTGGAAATTTCGCGAAAAGAATCTTGGCAGGTCGAGTTCGAGGTAAAAACCAGTTCAAGTCAAGTTGTATATAGTAAACAATTTGTTTAATTTTAATATTTTGAGTCAAATATGTCGATGGAAGATAAGATATTTTTCTGCATTTTTTTCTGTATTGCAATGGAATAGTTTGGTAATGAAAATCGAGACGAGATAATTTTATTCTCGTAACAGATAAAAGTTTTATTAGTTATATACAAAACATACCCGCAATTAGGAACAAATTCAATATTTTATTCATTTTTTGTAAAAAAAAATCATTTCGTCTGCTTTTTCTGCAGCGAACTCAATAAATTTATTAAATAGATTTGAATTTTACAAAATTAAACGTGTCTACTAGTTGATTCCTACAAATGCAATGCTTTACGTATT
Source organism: Geotrupes spiniger (assembly GCA_959613385.1). Lineage (NCBI taxonomy): Eukaryota > Metazoa > Arthropoda > Insecta > Coleoptera > Geotrupidae > Geotrupes > Geotrupes spiniger. Next base: position 16,102,989 of record OY390737.1, read on the forward strand.
TACGTGATTATTAAATTTGTTTCAAGTTATAATATTGAAACGAATTGTATTAAATTTTGAACACATGTTCTAACTATATTTCTACAAGGCTTTTTTCATAATTTATGCATCAAATTCCAGAGTATGTAGAAAGTCAGCCAGACTGCACTAGGAATATCCTTAATTAAAATGTTTCTAATCAAACGAGGAGATATAATAATTTCCAGTCAGTCAGTCAAACATATTCGTTCTATCCGCGTGTAATCCGCAAAAGATTTATGTCTATATTTTTATTTGTAATTAATAATTCATTATTAGAAGTTTGCGATTATATGAATATAATGAAAGTCAATCAGTAAGTTGACGAACGATCGAAAAAGGACTTTCACGTCAGTCATGCAGAAACGAAGCGAGCAAATCTCTGCAAGTGACGACCAGATTGAAAACATGGTGATAATGAAGATGAACAGGTCGAGAAATTAATTAAAATGGAAGGTGGTTTTGGGCATTGGACTGAAAATTATGCAAAAATAGAAGAAAAAAGTTGCAAGGCGACCAAGAAAAGGGACCTACAGGGTACTGAAAGTGGGATTGCCTCGAAGAAAAATGACAAAATAAATGGCGAAGATTGGATTTTACCTGAACTGTTCAGGTCAGAAATTAGTTTTTTAATCTATCAAAACGTCCTTAATAATGAGCTTTGGTTTATCGATATTAGTGTTTATATCTAAAGTACTTTCGAGAATATAACTGATTGAGCAAAATAAATAAAATTGTGGATGTCCTTTATATGACAAGTTCGAGTCAGTGAAATCTAGTTCGTAAACATAAACAGTGCCTAAATTGCATTAAAAATTGGGAGAAATTTTAAATTCAGAGTCATCGCAAAATTTCACAATTGACTTGATACTATTGAACACATAATTACCTTAACTCACCTGTAAACAACGGTTCGAGTAGTTTACGGAAAGAAACCCAGTCTAAGATATTTCTTGGTGAAGCCAGTGAATTTACAAGCAATCCAAAAGATAATACATTTCTTTGTAATTTTGAGCATAATTAAAATTTGAAGTTTTCGCAGTCGATTTGCTCTCACTTAATATTTTTAGGAAAGTATGGAAATTGTACACCATATCGTTAATCTATTACTATTAATGTGCAATTACCGGAAGACAATGTTATGATGATAATCTATTCGGCTGCATCAAGGCCAATACATTTGCTAATATATGATGAGAACTATACACGAGAGCAAACTGAACTGAAAAAGGGTTCAACTACACCCTACTGTAAAAAAACTCAGCAGTTACGGCACCTCAAAATTGAATATGAACGATTTCTCAGTACTGGAAACCATGTGAAAAGGAACTTGATTATAAAAAATCTGTTTTTTATCAGGTTAAAATTTGTTGCAAACGTCTTCTAATGTGGTTCAAGGTACCATCTGAGTGAGATGATAATTTTGCAGCTTTTACCAACAGGCCCCCAGCCAACGAAATAAGTTGAAGTAACCATTGATAAAACACCACAAGGCGATGATTTTTATTCAATTAACATAAATGTTCACAATATCAAAGATGATCAAAACGTAGACATTTTACAGCCTGGCTATGAGTAACAAACTATTCTCTAGTTACAAATTCATAAACCAAAACAACCAAATAAACCTAAACACATGAAATGGAAGTGGGGACGAAAATGTCATGATCAAGATCGCATCATAAACCTCCCTGATGAGGAACATTGAATCTGAGGTACATAATAAATAACGGATTTATTTGAAATTGTATCGCATATTGTTACTGATGTTTCAACGTGGCAGAGTCCTTTTGTAATGTTTTTGTAAGATTTGTTCTGTATTAATTCCACAACCAAGTCAAAATGACTTTGTTACCATTTTACAGCGTTCTGTATCAAAATAAACTGGAAGATGATTGCCAAACTAAATTGAATTAAAGGGAAATAATGGTAAACCGTCTTGAACCAACATATAAATAAATTTGGGCTAACATAGCTTCAATTGAAACCAAAATTTATTTTGGCACCACATTATTCATAATCAAGAAGCTGTAAAATGTATGAAGAGGATAAAGTGGATTTAAAAAATATATTGTCATCGTCACAATGTAAAATACACGTAAATAAAAATTATCGAGCGCAAGGAAAATAAATCAAGTGAAAATGGTTTCAAGAGCTAATAAAACGATGGAACAAAACGAAAGGAAAATGATGTAGAAATATACAAAATCAACAATAAAAATCTTTCCAATTCCATTCGAGGATCAGTAGATGGCTATGTACACATTCGTACATATATAATTGAACGTGAATCTTGTAAAGTGGACAGTACTAAAATGTATTAAAAAATAAATGACTGGGTTTCCTAAAATCAATCAAAGCATTTGGTTAACTTGTGTGAACTTAATAACAATAAATGAAGTCGGAAAAAAAACGACGAATATTGCAAATAAAAAACATAATCTACATTAGGAAGCACGCAATAAAAATAAAAGACCATATAGAGTAAAATCTGCCATTGATAGAGAAGTAAACCAGTCAAGTAATCTCAAATATACGGAAATTACAGTAGAAACAAATCTGAGAAAATTGTTCAAAAATAAAATATGTGCATTTTTGTAAAATTGAAATAATTATGACATTTCCAAATTGCTTCTCGTCGTGTTTGTTTAATCCTTTTCTAGAAGTTATTTTGTTCTTTTTTTGCTCTACTTTTTCTTCCCATGCCGTTGAATGACTTAATTGACCAATTAACATTATTTATTTAATTAACAAATGTATTGAAAAAATTAAACAGGAAAAGAAAAGTAAATGTAAATGTAAATTAAAGACGCATTGAACTTAATCTAAGCGAAATTATTATATGGAACTATGGAACTAATAATCTTACCGAACTCAACCCAATCCAGCCATACATTTAAAAATGTTGAATTAAGCGAAAAACGTTTTGTGATTTCTTACTTCACTATTATTCATTATGTGAGTAACTTTGTATAAATTATATTTAGATTTATATCTATGTTGATTAAGAAATTATAATTAGTTTTATTAAAATGAATTGAACCATAAATAATTGATTGCAGGATAATCATTCACCATTGTTATGAGATCATCAACAACAAATACAAATTTGGCAAATTAAATTTTTCAAAATATTGGTACTGATATAAAAGCTATCAGCTTACCACTTGCGTAGCTCGTCACCAATATTTTGATAAAATTTACCTCAATAGCACAACCAAATCTACGTAACTGTCAAAACTATCAAAAACTAAAATTAAAATATTACTTTAGAGTGACAATAATAATTTATTTTTGTTTTTGTTGTAATTATTGGAATTTGATAAATTGAAGTAAAATAAAAAACTATTCAAAAATGAACTATTGAAAGGATAAATATAAATTTTTGCGCTATTTTGGACAATTTTGGAACAGGAAAGCTTCAATTTAACCAACTAAATTTCCATTTAAGTAATAAAATAATTCCACCCATTAAAATGTGATGAATAACTACCTAACCACAATCAAACAAAATTTCCATTAAGTCACTTTCCCTGCATCTGTGTCTGTGGTTATCGTTCCATTATTATTATAAAAAATTACATGTTTTTTATTGTCATGGACCTTATAACAAAATATCTTGCATTCCATATTACAAATAGGACTAGAAATGTTGTTGTTTTATCTGTTTAACACTTTATTCGTCACCAGGTTATCCATTGATTTAAACATATGAAGGAAAGCATGTGTGGAAATTTAGTATAGTTTTGATATTATTTATAATATCTTAGCCAAAAATTATTATGTTTTTAGTTGGGTATTTCTTTCTGATTGCGAAATTTTCATATATTTTTTTGCCTTTAGCAAAATACCAATATTTTCATCTGGGATATCACAGAAACAGATACAGATTCATTTAAAAGTGTTTAATAAAAGTTGATTAATAATTATTCAAATTTCTATAAAATATGTATAATAATATAAAAACCTTGGAGAAAGCCCTATTATTTTAATATGAATTAAATAAAAAACAGCAATTTAAACAGTGATCTCGAGATGATATAAATAAATCAATAATAACGGAATATGTATAAATAAAAGGACATTAAAAAGAAACGATTCACCAGAAACCCAAAGCAAATATTCATTGATTTTAGGTTCAGATTTTTAATTTTGTACAAATCATGGCCCCCATATTTTTTATATATTTGATTTGGATATAAAGGCACAAATTAAATTAATTTTTGAAATATTACAATTTATTAAACTCGTAAAGAAGTTCAAATTTCGCGGGTGTTAATATAAATTATTATTTTTCATATTTCTTTGGAAAGAAGGGGTTTTTTAAACATTATTTTGATCATTTAAAGTTATCCATAATATAATGAAATATATCGTATTTTTCCCATAGTACCAATTCTTATACCAAACATTAATATCGTACCCCGAAACAGGAAAAGGGGCCCTGTTTCATAACTCGTATTTCGAGACTCAATAAATTCGTTCATAATTTTATTTAAGCGCAAGAATATCGCATTGCGTGTTATATGTGGGTCAACGCGAAATCATTAATCATTTGAAGAGGACATCTCGCCAGGGGTTTGCACTACAATATCGTTTATAAACAGCGACCGGAGACAATGATTTAAACAACTTGTTTCGCGACGTTTTCCGTCGTAATTAATTACACCGAAAAAACTCACCTTGCTGCTTGGACTGTATGGAAACCGTGTTATTTGGTTGCTCGTACATGCAGCTCGACGCCTGCTGGATCGCCTGGACCGGGTCGACTTGCCCGAAATTTACCTGTTGCACGCCCGACGAATGCCAGTTGATACCATAATTTCCAATTGGTTCGAACTGAAACATGAGACACCCCATAAGAAATGCATCGGTAAAACCCATGACGCTTACCTGTTGATTTTCGAAAATCGGTTGCGAAAACTGGCTCTGCGCGCCCAAATTTTGATATAGATAGCCGACCTGCGCCTGGATGCCGGGGAACGTGTCGGACACGTCCGAAACAGGCGACAGCGGCGATTCGTTGCCGACGGGCCCCAAAATCTGCACCCCGCAGGACTGCTTCATGTTCGTTTGGTACACCTCCAAAGTCATGTCGTTTATCCCTTGACTGTCTTCAACTCGATCACCACGTAACAACTGATTTCTCCTGACAGTCGCCGTCCAGGTTTTATTCGAATTCGCATTAACCCTGGTGACGTTCCCTTGCGAAATTTCCCTTTCTTTCGCCATATCGCTCATATCGACCAATCGAGTGGACGCAAATTGAAGTCGATTGTTTTGGTGCGGAATTACAAGTCGCCACTCGAAACTAATCCCGGATTACGGGAGCGGATTGCGGGACAAACAAGGACGGACGTATGCAAATTTCGACCGCAGGTAGGTAATTTGTCTAGGAGACGTCGTCTTGAACTGCGGGAGGTGGCCGCCTTAAGCTCGAGCTAAGACCTTACAATAACGCAATAACCAGACCAAAATTTCTACGTGCGATGATAAAAACTCCACTGGTTTTCTTACGGCGCGTGATAAAAATATGATTTCTTTTGGGCGGGCGATTTTTTGCGGCAGAGTTGGGAATGTGTGCGTGTTGTACGCCACACATGTAATAAGACACTAAACGCATTTCACTACACGAATTTTGTTGTCAAATGTAACGACTGGTTTGCCCCGGGCGATAGATTCAACGTAGTAATTATCAAATATTTTCTTTAAACTCTGCTGTCGTCGACGCTTGCATGAAGAATTCTTTCAACACTCGCGTGCATTGTTTAAAACGCTCTACAAATACGCTGTTTAATGAGCAATTTTATTGCATTAATTGTTTCCTATTTCGGGAAGTAATGCCTAAGCGCAGTTAAAGTAGAACAGGTACTAAAATCATTAAACTTATCACAGCTCCCATGTGCTCATTTGACACGTTTTTGATATAATGAAGCCGCTTAGAATAATTATTCTAATAATTGCTCTATAGGTGTTAATGGCAATTTCAATTATATGAGAATCACATATTAAGTTATTGTATGATCATTACGCTATATAAATAGTAAGTATACACATAGTTAGTCACATTATCATCGCCCGTATTTCATTTATAAAACGTAAATGTATTTAATTGCAACAGTTTAACAATCATATTTATTACGATTTACCCAAATAACAACGACATATTTGGTGAAGAATTTTTAATTAGAATACTAATTTCCTGTGAAATGGAAATGCTGTCAAAAAGAAGGCTGAGAGCACTTGACTTTGGATGGAAGGAAAAGTTGGTATATTAATCAAAAGCTTCCGTAATCTACTTATATCCCCTTAATTCAACCGAACCAAACCGTCTATTTGGTCCAAACGTTTGAAATTGTGTTTCATATTTAAATCCGGTTTAAAGCTTTAATAGTTTAGAAATTATAAGATTTATTGGTGCTATTGATCAATATTGGTATCAAAACGATATGCTTGTTCCTCCAACATACGACTTCGTTTACAGCCCCAGGTCAATAACTGCCAGTTGTATAAAATTGAAATTATTATAACAATTATAAATAAATAAATAATTACTTCGGCTCAAACTTGCGATCATCAAAGAATTTCAGGTTTGTGAACCAAACTCCTTTTTAGGACATATTTATTTTATTAAAAGATGGAAAAGTTGTTCAGTTGATATATTTACTTTAGTGCCTGTCGGGTAATTTGTGTATTAACAATTTATTGATTAGGTCTGACATGACAAATTTGTCTATTTAATTAGTTAAAGTTTGAGTTTTTTTGAGTTAAATTAAACTACATTTTAATAAATTCTTTTTCCGTTGCTGTAAACAAACAAATATTGGTCCTGGGTAAATAGCAAGCAGTTTCGAGAGAAAATTTGTAGGTCGACTAATATATTTCAATGCTGTCTTCTTTAGAAGAAAGTCTCAAATTTTTATCATCCGACAATTCCCGGTAAATTTTAGGAAAACGTCCTACTTGAATCTTAGTTCTTCATTGTTTATTGCTTCAACGAATCATAATTTAATCGGCAGAGGTGCAAGAAAATATTTTATGGGTAAACTTAAGGACTTCTTATTACCTATTTGTATCATAATAGCATTTGCTGCCCCATAAATGTACTAAACAATTCTGCGAAACATCCACTTATGTTCTTAGTAATTCACATTCCAGTGAAAGTGTTTCATATGCTTCGTTTAGCACTACGAAATAAATAAAATATATAAAATAAATATAAATATAAATAAAATAATTTAACCTTATGGTGTTAAACTTAATAATTCGTGGTAAGGTAATAAAAAAATATATGAAAATATTTTCTTCACTAAATCAGAACTGAATTTTCTAAATTGCTCATACGGATTTTGATAGAGATTTTAATTTTTAACTTATTTATTTCAAATTTATTATTATTCAGCATTCCAGTTTCCATGAATTTATGATCATACTGATTCATACATATTAACTATTTTCTTTCATATTAATTATTAGTGCATTTTCTATACTAAAGTAGGAAGCAGTAATTCATCAAATCTTACTCATGTAATCGTGAAGATAGAAACTCAGATTTCTCTTAGGACAAAACTATCTCTAACTAAGCTCATTTTCTTCAATATCATGGAGATCACTGTGATTACCAGTATTGTGTGAGGTATCAGAAGATTAATATTATTGGGATAGCTAGATTTTATTGGAAGACGGCATGTCTTTATCTTTCTGACCATAGAGACTCGTGTGCCTCTGGCTGACAGATTCCACTCCTATGATCGTGAAGATAGAAGCTCGAATTTCTCCTAAGACGGCGCCAGACCTTTAAGTAGATATATATTGAGATATATTTATTCATTATTCGTTTATAAGTTTTCGACAGTTATTGCCTTCGTGTTAGTAAGTTTAATAATTTCATACATTGTAAATTCTCAACAAAGTAATAAACTGAATTTTGCAACAATTACTCGAAAGCATTTAATTAAGTCAACTCAATCCAACCCAACCCAACCTAATGCAACCCTACCCAACCAAAATCTCGTACTTCAACATTTATTTGCTTTGTGTTAGTAAATTGAATAATTTCATAAATTGTAAATTAACAAAAAATTAATAAGCCGATTTTGCAACGATCAATAGAATTTAATTTCAATTAATTTTAAACGCAACTCAACCCAACCCGACACAACCTAAAGCAACCCTACCTGTCCAAAGTTTAATATTTCAACATACATTTTAACTGGACTAAGCCTTCGTATCAGTAAATTCGATAAATTCACACATTGTAAATTCTCAACAAATAAATAAATCAAATTTTCCAACGATTGCTCAATAGAATTAAAATTTACGACCCTGTCGTCTACGTTTGTAATTCAATAATTCCACGAATGGTAAAATTGCTTACAACTGGGTTATATAGAAATAAAATTAACGCAATCGAACTTCACGAACACATGTGTTGAGTCAAAGCAATCTACCTGGCTCATTGAGTCGGGTTGGGTTGGGCTGGGTTGGTTTGAGTTGGATTAGGTTGGGTTAGGTTTGGTTGAGTTGGGTTGGGATGGATTTGGTTGGATGAATTTGGGGTGGGTTTACACAGCGGTTTACACAACTTGTTTCAGTTCAATTGAGTTCATGGGTAACATGGAGGTTGTGAAAGAGAGAAACGTTTTATGAAAATGTTTGATAATGGGCGGCTTGAGCAGAGTATCCAACATAATTAAGTTGGAGATAGAAGGATAATCTGCAAGGTTTCGTACTGGGAGTGAAAAAAAAATAATTCATGTATATAGATGGAAAGAGAATATAAGTAGTGGATGCTTGGATTTGTTGGAAGATTATATTTAAAACAAGAATTGGAAGCGGTTGCAGATGTAATTCAGGATGTAATATAATACAAATAAAATGGAAGCAACTATGTCACTATTTTTATTTTCATTGTTAATTTATTTTTTAATTTTTTCATATCTACAACGTTTATTATAATAGTGCCATGAGACAATGAATAAATAAAAACATTTTCAAGTACAAGAAATTTTCAGACAATAATTTATTAAATTTTCAATTTAACTAGATGACAAATAACTCGATTAACAATAGGTTGGCAGATAAGAAGGCAAGGGAAGAAATCAGTATGATTATCAACATAAAAAAGCACATGGCTATGATAGAGATACTACACAAGACACAAATCATGGGTAAGTTCTTTAGTAAGCTTGTACTGAAAAGATCGAGAAAAAGAATCTGATCCATTTCCATCTATTTGCTTGGTAGATATTTTACCATGGTGTATAATGTTAGCAGATGATATGGTGAGACTGGGTTTGCTTTATATATTAAGTTAAAAAATGTTTCAGATAAATTATCTGGAATGATGGCTGAAGATGAGTACGTATTAAAAAAGTATCAAACCTGGAGTAAACCCTAGTTTTTATACACAATCTTTGGATTGGATAAACTACTGAAAAGGCATCTATGAAAAATTGCTAAAAATGAAGTCAGTGAAATCAGTGAGAAAAATATAATATACTTCATCAAGACTAATAGAATTCAGCATTAGAGTACTTTCTTGTAGGTTATATTTAATGCAATGCAATATTTAATGTCCTAACCAAATCCCTGCAGCAAATACTCTACATTAAAAATTAAAATTTTGCATCTCATGTATTTTCGAATTAAAGGAAGCTTTTGATTTGCTATATATAATAGCTATAGTTTTTTTACCTTTTACTAATATTTTACTTCTAAAATAAGGCACAAAAAATAATAGTATCGTTAATCTTTTAATTGTGTAAAGGCTATTACTGCCAGCTAAAGGCAATGTTGACGTTCGATTCAAACAAATCCAAGATCACTTCAAACATAAAACCAGTACAGTAGTACAAAAATTATGTAATATGATTGCTTCCAACAACGTGTTGAGTAACGAAATATTACCCCTAAATTCCTTTTAGGTACATTAAAAATTGCATATTAATGAGCCGTAGCAAAACATCGATTGTAATGAGAAACCAAAAACGTTGTTTTGGAAAAGCTGGTCAGGTGACGTAATCCTCTTAACTTTCAATATAATATGTAACAACATCTGATTTATTTTTAGATCATACACTGGTAATGAGATTAACTGTGCACGCAGGTACATTTTTTGCGATTACGTTTAGGTGACCCATGGCTCAAGGGTCATGTTTGTGTTTTGGATGTTCGTACGGTCAGCAGTGGCCGCTCCACAGTTGTTTTATTATGTTTACAGAATATGGATGCCATAGGTACTAAATAAACGTTAGATTCAAAATAAGATCTATTTATGCAGTGACTAACGCAAACTGCAACACGATTTCAAAAATAAGCAACATAAAAATATTTGTGGTGCACAAAATTATCAGCAATAACATGAAACATGTAAATTGCAAAACATTTTAGTGTTCTTCGTTATTTAGTTTTTAATTAATCTGTATTCATAGTTTACATCATTTTTACTTGAAACTGATTTCATGTTTCTCGATTCCATTTCCAAGTAAACCCCATAACAATTAGGTGCGAAAATATAAATCAACCAACCGATCAGTTACAATTAACTTTTGACCACGGCGATCATTATTTTACAGCGGGCACTGCGTTGTAGTGCAGACTGTCGGACATGTCCCGCTGACTTCTCGAATTTTATACGAGTGTCATGGAGGCAGACGTCCGACAACTAGACGTTTATAATCCGGCCGGTTGCAATTGCAAGTAATGGGCATTGTGCACGCCACGATCGAAAAATATCGCTAATATGAATTCGACATCAACTCCTAACGATTGTCTGTCGTAGGTATTTCTCTTTCCAGACAACGTGCTATATTTCCTGACTTTCTCCCATTCGCCGGATTAGATAATCGACAATTAATTAGCACTAAAAGCCGGTAATACACGAAGAATTAGTCTTGAATATTTCGAGTTGCGTGGGCTCATTAGGCGGAAATTTCCAATATATCATCGATGGAAATCATCGTTCAAGACGAATTTGTTTATTATTTTCAAAAAAATATTTTCTCATCAGTAATTTCGTTATCATATATTCATGTGGTAATGATCTTGTGATAAGCAATGAAGTAACAGGTTATACTCGGTTTTCTTCGCGTTAACGTCATTCAAACCAGTTATTTAATCCACAGGCAAAGTTTCTTGGCGTATATAAGTTTCCACTGATTCAAAGTACGATTATTAAAAGCAGTTTATAGCTTCGTAGCCAAATATTTTGTTTATATTAATTTGCATTTTGCTATTTAAATGATTATTATTTCAAAATGGCAGTGGTGGCACTTTTTATAGGTTGAATTCTTGACGACTATAAATTACAAGCATAGGTACCATCATTTCTCAAACCTAATCAGGAGAACTTTTGATCAAATAAGTATTAAAGATAATTCTGATGACAAACAATTTGATGAAAAACAAATTGAACGGGCTAATTACAATGAGCCACATTAACCCTTAAGTATAAGAGAAGATGTATTTTTTTGGACAGAAATCAATCGATATAAGGACCTTCAAGGGGTAGGCGTAATAAATCTCGATCTTCATGAACATCGAAAATGTTTCAAATTGAACAATAAGCATAAACTAGCAAATTATAAAAGATAAATGTTTGGACACTTTATTTTTTGGAGAGAATCACGTAGTGTAATTTCTGATTGTGATGATTCTAATTAGCATAAAAAGTTACATCAACAGGTATCAACGAAAAATGTCTTCACTAGTTAATTCTTTGACTCCAGTGAGTTGGATAATAAAGGGTGCATCAAATAATTCAAAGAATCACATAATACAATTTCAGATTGACTTAAAAGTGAACGAGGGAAGGAACAATTATAAATAAGTTACAAATAAAGTATCAAAAGAAAAAATCTGTAGGTCGTTTATGTTTTGGAGAGGTTTGAATTTTAATGTAAATTAAGGGGACGTGAAAAAAGAGGAAATGAATTTATACATATTCTTCTTCGTCTCTTTCATAATGAAATTCAAATAAATGGGGGGGCATGATGAAATGGGGTCGAGTATTGATCAACTTTATAATAAGTACACATCCTTCACCATCCCAATAATAAAAACCATACGGTCTTAAAAATAGTGAGAATGGGATTGCAAATCGACGTTAAAGAAAACATGAAGCAGTGGTGTCATCAAATGGGAAAACATTTTGTGGAATAAATGTATATGTGTCATAATTATTTTTCGTTGAATAATTGTGTACAGGATTCACAATTATGGGAAATGAAACTGTAGTTGAATTTCTCTGGGTTAGCAAATACGATCAGATGTACATCAGATGAGCATATCCAAGTTATCTGAAATCTGAGATTTCTTCATGTACACTTTCTTCTTGTACACTTATACATGATTTTAAAGAAAATAAGATGAATGCTGAGTTCTTATGGTTGTATATATCTAGATCTATTAAAGGTTTGATCAAATGAACACACGAGGGCGTTAAAAGACTCAAGTGTCAAAAGAAGATATAGAACTGGTCGTGGTCACTAAGGGAGAAGTATATTGAAAAGTGGAACCCAGATATAACATAGCATGTCAAATCGCAATAAAAAATATTAACAGTAAAACGATTTCAAATAGACAAGACTTGCAGAAAATATTTGTGGTGTTATAAAGACTAAAATGTGAATATATACCTACATAACAGAGACCAGTAAAACTATTAAACATATTTTACATGGAAGAAAATCAGACTATTCGAGGAGTGGAAGAGGAAGAGATAATGCTTGCTATGGTATGATATAAGCAATGGACAGACAAGGAGATTATTTTTATGACTACAATGGCTTGCCATCAGAATGTGTTGATCAAACAGGCCAAAAAGGTAATGGTAAGTGAAAAAGTTCTTGTAAATAAAAGTAGGAATAAGTAAGTGATGAAGTCCTTAGGACCACAAGAAAAGGACGAGTCCCTGAAAATGATTTTCACATAGCACAGTAAATCGACAATAATTTTAATTCACCCAATACACAAAAGACTAGATAATATTCCTTCAGTTAGTAGTATGTTAGTAGGAATAAAATAAGAAATATTGATTTCGTAAAGGTTTGGAAGTAAATTATTTTCTATGACAACATCGAAAAATCTTCATATCAAGAGTGTAAATTGAATCATAAGAAGCTACATTTTGTACTGAATTTAATTTTGCATCGGTTGCTAGGCAAGTTGCTAGACAACAAATGCAATACGAAATATTTCGTGTTCGGTCTGCTGTTTTTGATAACAAAACCTAAGGTGGCTAAAAGAATATAAAAAAAGACCCCTTTACCCCATTGTAATGTATCAATGTATTGCCCTTTCCTTGCTTCCCGGCTGAGACACCCTCCGCCTCCTCTTCTCGAACCACCTCATAACCTGCAACAGTCAATTTTAGATTACCGATCTCGACCTCATTTTCCTCCCCTTTTCTCTCTTCTCCGTTATTTTTCTAGTAATTCCACCCCTGTGCCCTTCTCTCCCAATACCTTCCTACAATCCTTTCCTCTCTCTTTCTCCTCCTTGCTCCATCCCACCAGTGTTTCCACTCGTCCCTTCCTTTACCGCAAATCTCACATCTTTTATACTCCTCTCCCATCCAATATTTATTCTTCTTCTCCTCGGTTCCACATCTGTATCTTGCTATTCTTCTTTCTTCCTCCTCCGTCTTTCCCCCTGCCAGGTATTTTGGTCTCCTTCTGAACACTCTTAATTCCTTGTATTTCGTATTATATCTGGAGTTCATTATCTTCCCGTCCCTTTCCTGCGCTTCCACCTGTTTAATACTTTCCACTTTCCAGATATTTGCATATCTATTTGTATCTATTTTAGAATTGTCGTAGAAAAAGTATAGTATGCAAGTCACACAAAATAGCAATTTTGCACTCGTTTGAACTTTCAAACACGTGCAAAATGTGCATCATTTTGTGCTTGTTACATAATATACTATTTTTCAATATGCAATTATTTTATAATAGGCAAGCAATAGATTTTAGGTTTAATGTTTCTTAGCATGTTAACATTTTTTCTTAAATCAGAAATATAGTTTGCTAATGGGTTCCATTTTAAAGTTAACATAATGGCACTTAAATATTTTTTGTCGATTTTCTCTAATACTATTTTAAAAATAAATTCATATTTATATTTTTTTTCGCACAATCGTTATGAAATATGCACTTATTCTTTAGTTTTGCTCTTATTCTTTTCCAGATTCTTTTCCCACCTATTCCTTCTCTAATCTTTTCTTTTCCGCATGCCTAGCACCTTTTGTACTTCTCTACCATCCAATATTTATTATTATTCTGCCCGTTGCTGTATTTTTATCTTGCTACCTTTCTTTCCCCTTCCTGCATTTTTCCCTCTTCCAGATAATTTGGTCTCCTCCCGAATAAGAGTATTATTTCCATATATTTTTCATTATATCTTGAATTCCTTATCTTCGGGTTCCTTTCCTGCGCAATTGCAATATCGTATGCATTTGCTCGGATCCAAGTAGGATAATATTTTTTAAGCACTTTGGACCCAACTCACAGCAAACTTAAATTGCGATAGGTTGGGGCTTGTGCTGGTTCATTATTGTTTGTCCAAATTAAATAAATCTTGACGAGTGTCCAATATTTGTAATGTCGTTTTGTGTATGAAGATCACTATCCCTATTTTGTTAGCTTTATTGCATTTCAGTCGTTATAGGGTTACAGACAGCCGTTTTTCGTAATTCGGCAAATTATTCTTTCATGTATTTTTGTTGGAGTAATTAGCTTTACATGATCGTCTCTCCACAAGAATTCTTAAATTTCGTCATACTTCTTGATATATTTCATTAGTAACTGATTGAAAAACTATGGTCAGATGGTCTGCAAACACGCATCCTTTTTTGTTACTTTCCCATCATTTTAGCAGTGCAGTTATTTAGACTTTGCTAGACTAGTATAGGAGAAGATTAGAGCTCAAGAATGGGGCAGGAATAAGGAAGGAAGCGCTAGTGTGATGGAAAGGAGAGAAACGTGAGCGGGTGAGGGAATGGACAATTCTGGGCTATGTGATGAGGGAGAGTAACGGCTGCGAGGAACACATATAGCATCTATACAAAAATGTGTCAAAAGCATGATGATGTATGGGTCACTTCTACCCTTACTGAGGGGTAAAATAACAGAAATAGGTGCAACTATAATGTCGCCCGACTACCTAGTGAGGCAAGAGACTGGGAGCGAGAGGTTACTGATTGAGATACGAGATGGCGTGAAGGTGAGAGAGAGAGACAGAGAGAGCAGTCTGGGGAAAAAGGTGGCAGTGGAGCTAGATACGGCAAGGGGACTAGCAGAATAGGAAGTGGGAAGAATAATATTGTTTACAAAGGCGGGGAAGCAGGCGGATAGAGAAATGGTGGAGATGGAAACAGATGGTAGCGCAGGAGAGGGAAAGGAAATAAGAAGGGCAATATACAACTACAGATACAAAACGCTGCAAGTGTACGGAAGGAGGCCAAAGTATTTGGTGAAGACAAAACCGCATAAGACGAGATGGTTATGAGATGGAGATGGTTAACTGGATGTGGGGGAGAAAAGAGGTGTGAAGCATGCGGAAAAGGAAGAGACGAATGGAAGGCATTGGTGGGACGTGTGTGAATTGTAGTATTATAATTGTCAAAATGAAGATGCCAAATAAATGTTGTTATATATTTAAGTGTTAAGATTTTAATATAAGGTAACATTTTTTATTACGACATCAAATTGTTCGTTTTGTACTTCTTTAAGCCATGTCTTCACTCAATCGCTCAAGTCACTAAATATTTTTTCAGCAGAAATGTGGATTCATTGCTAATTTGCCTCAGTCAGCTGCCTCCTATAGTTTGTTTAATTTTTCATTGCGTGACTGACTGGTGTGGTGTAGTATTGGATGAATGCAATTAAATGTAAGAATAAAATGCAGCCATGGTCGAAGTGTTAAAATAACAGTTTACAAACCATTTATTTACTTCTAAGGGAGATATAAACGAGGATATATCAGGGCTAAATCTAATTTGGTCTGACCGACATGCAGAAAATAGGAGACTGTTGTTGCTGTAGGCTTCTTCTAAAATGCATAGCAAAGTGGAAAGACTTAAAGGAAAATGAGAGGACGAGTCGTTGGAAAAGCGAAAGATGTGGACAACCAACCAAGGGATAATAAGGTAACTGAATTAAAACGACCCTTCTCTGGTGACCTACTCTCCAATAGGGACGTTTCCAATCCTCTACTTGAAACAGTGCAACCATTTTTTGTGGAGTAATGAATAAAGCCATGTTTTCTAAATGGAAAAATATTGCTCAATGGAAATTTTACTCTAAAGGAACTTTGCGCAGTAATGGAAAAGGCGCTCTATTACAAAACTCATAACGATTTTTTAGTCTTTAGTTGATGTCATTGAACTTGAATCTCGAAAATTAACTCAGTTACTGATGACATAATTTTTGTTGCCTAATCATATTTTTAGTCGATAACCTCTTCAATATGTATCACCTCGTAAACAGCGATGAATGTAAAATTGAATCAAATCCAATCTCTTTAATAAACATCAAACTTTATGCATTAATATCACATTGTAATTTTTACGACAAATATAGACTTTTAAAACTTTCGATCGATTGCAACATTTTGTTGACACTCACGTTAACATTTGACTTTCACGACATCCAATGTTTTCGATTTTCCAAATTGATATCGACAGGATGATAAGCCGTTTCTGGAATTTAGAAAGTCATTGAACCCTGCGCTTTCGAATTTATTTCAAAGTTGCCAACTATTATTAAATACACTCGTTGCGATTATATAAACATTTTACGTTTGGACTATTTTAACAGAATCTTATTCCGTTTTACGAAATCGTCAATTTCGACGGCGAAATAATTCCCTCGGGCATAGTTTCGGAACGTGAATATATGCTTTTATCTAAATTAAACAGCAGTATTTTCATTTCCCGGAGCCTCCTGCAGGAGATGTTATCCTGCAGGAAGTAGCGCGGTTCGTCGTGGCGTCGTCCTTCCGTGATTTCTCGAGTTGACGCCTCAACCTTCTGAATATCATCGCTGGAATACATTAAAAGACTTTTAAAGTATATAAATTCGTATACGTTATTTCTGCCCCGGCGACGTGAGGCCACTTTATGTAACGAAAATATTTCAGTTGTTTTTATCTAAAATATAAATTTCGACGCTTTGGAAAAATAACCGTCAAGGACTTCCACTTCGAATAAAGTAGAAAGTGTATTATGAATGGGACTTTTATTATTAGATAATTTATTTTAGTAAATAACTTGAGAAATAAAAACTTGAATTGAGGGATAGTCCATTTGTGATTGTTTAAAAATTACGTAGCAATGTATATGTAATTTTTATGAACAAAAATGAAATTGCAACAAAAATGTAATTGATATTTAGTATTACTATTTAGTTAGTGGGAGAAAAGAAAATATCATTTCTTACCAAACTAAATTAACGGAAAACAAATATTAAAAAAATATATAACGAAATAACAGGATCAACACGAATTGAACCTTCTAGAATCCAAGCCCTGATTTATTGGGAACTCGACTGACCCTGATTACACAAAAGTATTTATTGACAGTGTTCCCATTATTAGTGAATAATCCAAATTTGCATTGTGCTGTGGGTATTAGGCGTTATCTATAGACTCTTTCTCTCCGGGTGGTCAAACAGCCATTAAATATTATGTTGTGCTGAACGTGACAAGGATTCGGAACATAACGAATTGTACCGTAATAAAATGAAGACGTTGTCCGTCATCAGTGGTAATTAGTAACAAAATCTTATTGTCGCAATTTTCGAACTAAGCTTTTTATAAGAATTTTCCTATAGGATTTTAACAATTACATCCTAGTCTACTTATGACGGATGTTTAATAAAAGTTACGATAAACCAACCATGCAGATGACTTTACATAAAAGTAATTTTTAAAAACATCTATTTTATGTTACCATAGAATTTGAAAAATAAACAGCAAAATCGTTCGCGTATCGTTTCAGCAAACACGACCGAACTTGTTTTTAAAAACGCCCGGGTCAGTGCAAACAAAAACAACGAACAAGATCGTAAATTATTTTGCGCCTCTGCAAATAGGCCAAATAAAAATGATAAACAAGTAATAAAATAATAAAGTTAACAGACAACGTACCGATGACAGGCAAGTGACGCGGTGACGTCACTCACCCCAACGTAGGGGATGATATATGGCGGTGGTTAGCAGATCGCGCAGCGGCCATCACTCAAATCAATTCACCCGAACGGTGCGTTTGAAGTAGGCCGGTCCGTTCCATAAACGCAAATTCGAATAATTCGCTCGCATTCGTGTTCGAAGATTTGATTCGCTTGTTCGGTAATTTATTGTGTACTTTGAATAAAAAGTCACTTACCGTTGAAATTAATAGTCATGACTCATTTTATGAATGTGCTATTTGTTTTAATTTACGATAATAGTAAATAATCCAATAAAAAATACATAGTAAATAAATTAATTACATTTACTTAAGCACAAAGATAATGACGCTGGAAGCAAAATTAATAAAAATAAATATGGGCGTAAAATAAATGGAGAACATATATGACTGCAAAGTAAGGAATAATTGAAAATATAGATTAAATAAAAATCATACACATGCACAAGAAAAACGTAAATGTAGACGAAATAAAACCATACAATTGTAAGAGCAAATATGTAGAACAATGAATTAAAAACCGCCAAAATATAGTGCGACTAGTGAAAATTAAAAATAAAATCATATATTACACATGTCGTCCAAATTGAAAATGTTTTAAGGGTAACTTCTTTAGCATAAAATATATCCATTAAGTTCTTTAAGCTTTAGTAAAAACTCCTAGCTTAAAGTTATAAGGCTTTAAATTTGAAAATTATTCTTTTTTGTTGCAATTTGTTATGATTCCTTTTTATAGATATTAAACGCGCGATCAACGACACTTAAGTTTGACATTAATTTATATATACACACAGGTAGCACCCATTCGACTTCAATTTTTTCTCTTTATATCATTTTTAACTTTTTGTGTTTTATTTAATCTGTTTTATGTTTATCTTAAAATTACACTTCTTTTTACTTTTGTTGAGCTTCAGTTTGTCTTTAAATGTAGTTTTTTTTTTCATTCATATTGCTATTGTATTATAAATGATATAAATTCGTATTGATAGTCTCTTAAATGTTTTATTAACATTTTTACATTTGAATTAATAATAATGTTGGGATTTTATTTGTTAATTTTGTTTAGTAATTATAAATGTTTTTCAGTTTAATTGAAATTTGTCATTTTAAACAATTATTGAATGAAACGTTAATCTAAAATGGTTTTGTTGTCCTATTATTATTCCAATATGATTTTAAGGCACCCCAAAATGATTGCCCCTTTCACCCATGCATTTCTATTAAATTCGTGATTACGTGATTTGCATATTATTTAATATTGGGTTTAAACTTCATTTTGGTACAAACCACAAATTTTGATCCAACCCGACCCAAGTGAATTACGTTCATTGAATGTACATAAACAAACACAAATACATTTAATGAAAATTCGTGAACTACTGACGGCAACAGATTTATAATTTGAGTAAAATGAAAATGAAAGACATTGTAAATGACAAATGTAAAAATTCAGCAATAATAAAAAAATGTGTTGTGGACGGTTTTCCGGAAGACATAATTTTCGATGCATAAGGTTTTCTTTTAAATTAATTATTTGGAGTTATGTATTTTATATTTTTAAAAAAATGCTTTTCTATTATGTTATTCAATTTATTTCATTAAATAATAGTTTTATTCGTTTTATCATTTTTATTCTTGTTTGAATTACTCTTATTGTTATTTTCTAATATTTCCACAGTTTCTTTCTTTTATTCATTTTTTTGTAAATTGTTTCAGTAGTTTTTATATTAGTTATTTTGTTTAAAAATTATTAATTATTTTGAATTGTTTGTTTCATTCCGTTCGCGATTCAGTCCTGTTTTTATTTTCAACTCTTTGTCGTTTGTTGTTTGCACATTGTTTTTCTACCATATTTCGTATTCTTTACAATATCTATTATTATAAAATTTATTATTATCCAGATATTTGATTGTATTCTTCAAACTTCTTTAGAATCTGAAGGAACTAAGTATATTAATCGGAATGAAATTGTACAGGACAAAGTTGTCAATGAATCGACCGAATAATAGACTATTTTTTATCCATTATATATTTTTGTCATTGTGGAAAAGATTCCATAAAATTTGTTTGTTTTACTTCCTCCTCTTGGAATTCAGACTTCACAAATATTTATTAATATTTTTAAAATTATGTAACATCTCATACAGATCAGAGAGCCAGCCCAGCCCAGTCCAAAAAAATCGGTTCCAAAAAAGGAAGAAACTTATAAGGACACAGTACTATCAATGTTAGTTTTACAATGATTTTTTTTCATAAACGACAACTGTTCATTTTCTTCAATACTCACCTTTCCTCTCATTGCTCTTTCTTGCTCTCCTTGTTCCATTGCAAAATGTTCGTCTTGATGCAGTTAATCGATATATTGATCAATTTCTTTTTCTTTGCATCTATGAATGCGGCTGTTATAACTAGCCCAACGTTGGGCACCAAATGTTACGGTAGAATTAAGCAAAATCTGTCAAATGTTATGAAATACTTAATCTTGTTAAAAATTCATCTTTGTCCCTAATAATTTCGTCGTAACAATTTGAAGCAATTTAAAAATATTCATGCTTGCCATTTGGCAAGATGGCTATCCTAGGCCGTAGATAGCTGCTACAAGTTTCTATGGTAATTTTTGATAACAATTTGAAAAACACCAGCCGAGACTTTGAGGTGGGCCCTGGACGAATCCAGAAAGGCAGGGGTAGAGCACCACACATTTTCTTGAATTGACCAAGGCCGTAAGTTTAAATAAACGACGATACGGAGAGGTGCCATACTCTCACTCATGTGGATCCCACACAAGGTGGAATTTAAAAAAGAGAAACTTATTTTCAGTTTGGCCGAATCGCTGACCATAGAGTGGCTTTACGCCTGGGTACCTGGATTATAGACCTAATGGATTTATAATATAATATAAATAATATGAAACTGGCGTTGGTCTCCCAGATATATACATATTTGGCCACCCTCTCCATACTAAACAGCTTTCAGTTGTTCCTTTTTTCATTTCTTCCACAAGGGAAAGAAAAAACCAGAGAAAGATTAATACGAGTTGTGGGGTATCACAAAAAAATTTAAATAAAATTTTCAATTATATTTCTTAAAATAAACGTACTCTTGGTGTTTAAACAAATTTTGTATTTGTTCTTTCGTTTATTCGCTATGACATATACATTTCTAGCCGCTCAGTTCTTATACTACATTTAGTATAGTAATATTTTTGGTGCATTAATAAAAGCCTCTTAATATTTTCCCTTTACTGCGGAAGGAAGAAACAATAATGAAATAATATATTTTATTTAAATTTTTTTTAGATCAAATCTTTCCAAACTAACTACTACATCTCAGTCACCAAATAAAAACTTTGATGTAACATATAATAATTGTACATGTATTGAGACACTTAATATTTTGACCCGGCCATGTTTAAATTTCTACAGGTTGAGTTGGGTTGGGTTGGGTTGTGTTTGGTCGGGTTAGGTTGTATTGGTCATTTTTGAAATGTTGGGAGTTTGTTGTTCTCATCCGAAGTTAATCGTTCTTCATTTATGGTCATTGGTTCTTCAGGCGATGCCTAATTTTCTTTCAATGCTAGCTACTTGATTCCTTTCAAATTTATATGGAACATTACTAACTTATCAACGTTTAGGGTACGAATTCTTTCTATTCCACACATGGCTTGTGTAGTTATAAATGTCACAAATGTAATTTTGACGTTTTATATCAGATTGACTGAAAACGCCTATTGCGACCACTTTTAAACTTTTACATTGTTGAGACAATTTTTATGTGCTTTTTAATAATGTAAATAAATCTATATTTATGCGAGAGATATGAACAAGTAAATAATAATATTCGCACAATCATTAATACAAAACTTATTATTGTTGTTAAGGAAAGCCCTGGGTTTTCTTAATAAAGTTATAAGTAAATGACCTGCCATTAAATAAACTACTGATTTGTTGGTCGAATTTCTAATAATTTCAATGAATGCTATAAATATTAAAATAAGACAAGATCAATGGGAAACTAAAGGAGAAACTACAGAAAAACAGTCAACAAATCGGTAAACTTAGTACTAGCGCTAAACCCGTCGTATATACCGAAACTCACTAGCGTCTTGTTGTAATCCCCGATTCCTTTATCTGATCCGAAATTAATTGATTATAGGCTTGGTTCTGGTTCTCTTTTAGTTCGTTGGGAGGATTCAAAATCGTAATTCGTAAATCCAACTGCTACGAGATCTACATCTTTTCTGGCAACTTTACCCATTTATTTCACTGACATATCAATCAAAACAAAGGATGCTTCCTAACACCAAGTATCAAAGCACTCTTGGCTTTCAAGACTTAATTTCGTTTAATGATCTTAGCTCATCAGGCATTTTTTGTTAAAAAATGTCTCGATTGGATTTGATTCTCTGGTGGTTCAAAATTAAATACTTCGATTTTAGTGACACCTCGTAAATAAAAGGCAAGAGGGGTACTGTCGGGTGACCTCGCAGGCCATTATAGTGGTCCATTATTTAAAATAATTCTCTCATTAAAATTTTCTCCCAAAAAAATTTGCTCGTCCCAAACATTAAGGGCAGATGTTTTGCATGTTTCAGGTTTCATAATTTATCTCAGCAGGCATTACCTCCTTCGCTGGTAGCTTTAAATATATATTACCAGTTTAATTGTAATTAAAGATAAAAGTGCCTATTAAGTGATCTAAAATGAAAATACAAAACAGAAAAGTTATCAAAATAAGTTTCATACCAATCACAGAGAGACGAAAAAATATCAAAAAAAGTTTCATACAAATCAGAAAGAATCGAAGCGATCTAGATTTTTTTCGACAGTCGTTCTTGTTTAGTCATAGTAATGTGTTAGACGGGGTATCGTCTTGTCAGTTTTCTGATGTCAGTGGTTCGTTAGGAGTGATTGGCTCGCGCCAAGAAGTTTTGGTGGCCACTACATGTAAAGGTATTTCAACAACTAAGGTTCTTTGTAATCGCTACTGACGAAGGGTAATAACCCAGAAACAATAGTGTCTAGCGATTCACCAGTTAGTCTTCATGGACCTGTTTGAATTATATATATGTACTGAATAATTTCAGAGTTAGATATATGGATTGGAAACGTAAACCGTTGGTTGAATCTTTGGTTACAAATTCATCAAATCTAAATGATTGTCTATTTTATTGATGCTTCGGAATATATATGAGATATCGACCCTTATTTTAAGACACTGGCGAACTTTTTCACCCCCAGTGTATTTTACTGTATCTCAACGTGGCTGTTATTTCGTTATATTCGTTTATTTAATACACCAGAAGTAAGTTGTGTTAGCCATTCAAATTTTGCTCTTGACGTGTTAATTACGGACAGGTTGGTACATACAAATTCTGCTTACTCCGGCCGCGGCATTGTGAGATTTAGAACAGTTAAATATTTAGTGCTTTAGTGTGTCGGTGTATTTCGGTATAGTTCTGCGCTGTAAGTATGGTGAAGCGAGTTGTGGAACCCCGTGAGTCAAGGGTGGCCGGGTTCGCAGCCGTCCTCCGATCATCAATCATCCCGAGACAATCGCGCGGCGCACAGCTGTCGCACAGCCCGACACGCCGTCAGCCACCGACCTACTGGGTTTATATTAGAACTCTTAACTGCAACACGACTTGCACTCCGTGAATTAAACGTTTTAATCTGATATAAACACATCCACGTGTATATCCGACGCAATCTGCCTAATTGCGTGAAATCGCTCGGCGATCGGGATTCTTTCCCACCGTCCGCGGCGGCGGCGACGTTTTTCCCTGCGCGCTGCTTCCGCGAACCTGTGTAATGAATCTCGATTGTCGCGGAAACGTTCGTGGAAAAGGTGACCTTTCAGTTTTCTGCGGTATCTGGAAGCTTCGCGTTTTACAACTTCGGCAAAAGCCACACGTATTGTCGTTTAAATGTTTTATTGTACTGCATTTAAGAAACCATGGAATTAACGCCACGGTATTTTGCATTAGCCGCTCGAGTTAACAGCAAAGCGGCTGCACGGGGAATCTATTGATCGAAAGATGAAGATATGCTAAAAAACCATGCGAACTAAATTACAGCGGGCATTCCAGATATTACTTTATTTGCACAACTAGTGCGCAATAAAAATATATGAATAACGTCATCTTTTTATTAAATATAAAAAAATTAACATTTTAGAAAAGTCTCATATTATTTTCATAAAAAATACTAACAGCATGAAGAGAACATTGCATATTTTCTAAACCCGATATTATCGGAAATGGTAAATCCCAATTCTTAGACAATATCTGAAGGATTACGGATTACGATTTACACAAACGTTACGTAAGTGACATTTAAATTACGGCAACTAATCGTTTTGGGAATTTTCAAGATAGACGAGGTGCTTCCGGGCAACTCTACAATAATATTTGAAGTATTAACTTGTGAAATCATTAACATGTTTATGTTTTGTTGTTAAAACTGTTACAGCCCTCCCCCTCCTACCCAAAATTTAACGATGCAAACATATAATTTATAAAATTTTATAACAAAATCAGCGACAATATTTCAAATTAAAGATCTATGGCATCGAAAACGTGAATAAATAATATATATAATGTTAAAGCGTTAAATGTGACAGCCAGCCATTAAGAAAAAATAAACGCAAAGGTGCTCACGCTTTTAGAGGCCCATTCAGAGCTCCTCGGAGGAATCACGACCGAATGGCTCTAAATAAGTGACATTGACGCTTGACAAGACAATTCGCTTTAGGAAGATTTATTATAAATTTACTCATTATTGTTATATCTCTTTGACGTGAAATTCAATGCGCGAGATCCATTCATGTGTCCGTGAATGCAAAACAATGTTTTGAAAACATAAAATAACACCGTATCACAGTGCGCGATCTCTTCGCAACTCTGCGAACTATTATTGACCCCTGCGATTTTAACATTTTAACTGTTGGTACCAAAAATCATTTAAGGTACATGACTACACATCGATGGGGCAACTTATGCGGATGTGGGGTAACGAATACTTTGCCACGAAAATTCACAGCGTGCATTGTGCGAAAAATACGAAGGAACTGCATATAATAGTTAGTCAGAAAAGGAAGGTTGCGGCCAGGGCTATAAATTTTGTACACTTGACAATGATTCAGTGATCCCTTTTATTGCTTGAGCCACTGGAGTTTGCAGAGATCAGTTTGCCTTCATCGACTTTCAGGGTAAGTCGAAACGTTTACTTACGTGAATTATGGTGTTTATGTGGTGCCTAAAATTGTTGCAGGCGGTACACGCCCGCAATTGCACCTGAAATTAGTGAAGGGATTACAGAATGTACGTATGTATCAAACGGTTACATGTAAACAGTTTTATATTAATTTGGTATATATGTAGTGTATTCAGTCTATTAGACACGATCGGTTGTTAAATAAATTAACATGAAATTAAACAAACAATCTAATTACATAGATTGAAAATTTGCAAGCTATATTTGTTATCAGTAAAAGATGCAACTCCTTTAAATTTTCGATTGTTTACTATAATCTATATGAACGAAAATTCTATTTTTAACACATAAACAGGTTTATTAAATCCAATAATTGAGTAAATTACGTAAAAAATTACGAATAAATGCAATAAAATTACCGCAAAAAATTTTAAAAGTCGCCAATGATTGTAAAAATTTTAATAATAATCAAAAAAGGAAAATTGTTATAAATTATGAAATGAAAAAGTTTGATTTTCAACTCTACAGAATCAGACAGCTGACGCTAAAGCAAATGCAGAACAGCGGGACAATTAATCCTTCTAAGCACTATGATGAAAATCAACAATCACGTTAGCTATTTAAAAAATATTAACACAACGACTTTCAATAAAAGTTTCAAGAAAACGTTCTAGGTCGCAACTACTTTTATCTGAGTACATAAATGTTTATGAGCTTATTGTAAATTACCATAATTCTTATCATTCTAAAAATAATATAATCAAAATAAAGTAACTAATGGTTCTAATCAACGTAAATTCCATTTATTGAAGAAGATGGTTTGATTAAGTGAAATTCACAATTTGTGCACCATATGTATACCGCTAATTAATTGACTCCTGAACAATTCTCACTTATTAACATCGGATGGTAACATCACGATTTATTCAAATAACGATGAAAATTGTTTGTAGTATAGTTTAGCTCTCCGCAAAGGGGAGGGGTATTTGCACGACACCAATAAGGGAATTATATGATTGAATGGACCCAAAGCATAAAACATGTGGATTTGATTTACAGAAATGGATTTCTTTTTGCCCAAATTCATATGACTCAACGGTCGTTATTAAATAGGAAAAGTCATTGAATTGCAAACGAAGTGTGGGGGGGGGGGATTGAAATATTAACTTTGTTGACCTTTTACTTCGTTTATTCTCATAGAGTCTTTCGCTACTTGCCTATTTATTTCATATTAAACTCTTCTATTGCCTTTTTTACAATTCCACATGCCATTATATTCTCATTTCCTTTTAGTCTCCTCAACCTTTCTACCACTTGCGTGCACCAACCCCCATTATGATGTATTCTTCTTTACATCATGCTCTGTGTATCTATGCCACTTCTTTTGCATTCAGTCACATACAACTCAATTTCACATTCAGAATCTTTAATGCAAATATTTTGTCTATGTCTCATATAATTTGTGCATTAAGAACCTAAATTCGTCGAACCAAGAAAACAAAACAATGGCAATCAATCAAAACATTCAAGGGAATAATTAGATTAGGAACATAAACAGATAGGAAGCGAATTTTATAAATAAAAATTAAAGCTGAGATAAAAACAAACATTATATTAAATTAAGAGCAAAAAAATATATTCGATCGACACCAAACCAAAATGGTAATGACCTCCAGTACTGAAAGCACCACAAATACACCAAATAGAATATATTATTTGACAAAATTAAAACAACTACAGTAAGAAAAAGTCAACTTTGAATCAAAATCAAAAAACTTCAAATAAACAAGGATCTGAGAAGAAGCCAGAGAAACTGAACTAATAGAAGAACCATCTGAAAGGAATCCTAAAAGTAAGGAAACATGCAATGTAAAAGTATGCTCTATAGAATAGTAAAATATCCTAGTTGTTTTTGATCAAATGTATTGGTATGACGTTGAAATGTTATGGAAATATGTTGATTGTGAAAAATATACATAAATTGTTGAACACAGTTCCAACTGATAAAAACGTACTGATAATGCTGACATAAAATCTGCAGTGTAATTTATTTTTCGAAAAAGTCTTTTCACAGGAAAGTTGTTTAAAATTGTAATAAACCATCACTTCCGGTAGAGCTATTGCTTTTGATATGACGTTTTCTTTCCTGCTATATACAAATCTTAAGTTTAAAAGTTCAAAGTGGTGGCTTAAATGGTTTGGACGCTAGAGCGCGCACAGTCACACAAAAATGCACACACACAAACACACACAGGACGTCATTCCAAAAATAGTCAGGATCGATTCAGAGGACCTCAAAACGCGTATATCCGGTAAAATCTCGAGGTCGAAATTTTTCATGATTCCTATACTTCCTTATACATAAAGTATAAGGAAGTAAAAATGAAACGGTGTCAATCATTATAGATCGTAATTATATACAAAAATATAATGTCAATTCTGCATTAAAATGCCACGAATATTAATTTGGGCCTGAAACGATAGGAATTGATAAGGAGCTTTTAATATCGTCCAAGGATACACAACGTATTCCTTTCGCAGGTACAATTTATTTATTTAATTGGTATTAGTAATTATTATATATTATATCTGTGCTACAATTGACAAAATTCCATTTGATATACAGAGTGTTTTATATATACTAAGTTCTAGAAGAAAAATTAAGTATACAACTTAAGATTACAGTTAAATAATACAAATCGCATTAATTTCCTCGCGATTGAAGTGGAGTTTTAGAACAATAACCTAACCTTGTCATGCGAATTTGACGTCGTTGAATTTTTCTGTAAGTTTCTGTAAGAGTTGCCTGTTTTAATGAAAAAAAAATGGTGGATATGGTGTCAGCATTGATTTTATATTGACAAACAATAATTTGAGTGCCACTTTAAATTAGTTCACCTTTATTGTTAGAATAAATTAAAGTTTTCACTATTCAGACGTAATCTTAGCTTCAAAATAAATGTAAAATAAGTTTGTGATTATCTCGGACTCTAAATGAACATTAGTTTATTAGGTCTATTGATTTATTTTTCGCTCAATTGTCGTGGAATGCATATTTTTTTTTCTCAATTACCATTTCATGTTTGAAGCATAAAGTTGCCCAATTATTGATATCCCAGCCAATGTACTTCAAGTTGGATCAAACAAAAATTAAATTATTACATTCGCATTTAGCTTCTCATTAAACAAACACAAAATATTTGAACTGAGGAAACCGATCTATATATGACGAAAATTTTCTGTCCATGATCAGTTAACATAAATTACATTGAAAATTAATAAATGTAAAGTCGAACCGTGCTAATCACTGGAAAAAGTAATAATACATGAAAATTACAGTATTATGATAAAATTTGTATACGCTATTTAGTGCTAATGAACAAAATGATGTAACACTGCAAAATTATTTCCTTTGGAAGAATTGTCAAGATGCCATTAAGTATTTGTTATTTGTTTTTAATGTTTCAATGAATTTCTTATACTTTGAAATCTAATTTTGTTGAAGCCAATGTTTAGCGAGCGTTTGATTGAGAATTCTTTTTTCAAATTTCTTGAATCAATAAATATTCTACTCACAATGCCAACCCAACCAAAAACAACATAACCCAAAAAAATGGAGCAATATAATGCCACCTGATCACCAGCTCATTTCTTATTACCAGGAACGATGAAAAATTTAAAACTTTACTAAAAAGACTGAAGATTTTTTATATGAAATATAAGCACTGCACGAATAGCGTAGAAGAAAATTGAAGAATCATATAAAACTAGCCCCCCCCCCCCCCATTGTCGTCACAAGACTTGGCATATTGCAAGTCCTGAAAAGTAGTTAATTAGTTCTTGATGCATTTTTTAAATATATGTATATAATTATATTACTCCAAAAAATCTTCTACGATGATTGGTTAATTGATTGTTCGCTTATATACAGGTTATTTCCAGCTCTTCATAAGAATAGATAGAAACAGCATAGGTGCTATTAAAAGAAAAGAATTTTGTTACCTATGTGACGAAGCCAAAAAAAAGGCAAAATCAAAACAACCAAGAAGTAACTAAATAACTGATATTAAGAGAACATTTTAATAAAACTACAAACCACCAATTTTGGCAATTATTTTTATTTATATATTATTTACTGATTGAGTAATAATAATAATAATAATAATAATTATTATTATTAATAAATAAACCTTTGTTGGCATAATTACAAATTAATAACACAATATTACATTTTTACATTTTGTAACATCCTTTCTGTCCTTTGTCCCGCCTCCTCTCCTTCACCCCTCCGGACACCTGTCTCCCCTATTCTCTATTACCTGTAACAACCAAATTTATGTTATTCAACCACTTTTTCCTCACCGCTTCCCTCTTTTCGTTTAGTTTTTTCAATATCTCCACCCCACCGCCTTTCTCTCCCGGCACCTTCCTCCACCATCTACCTCTCTCCTTTTCCTCCTGGCGCCATCCCATTCCCACGCATTACTCCCACCAATGCTTCCAGTCATCTTTTCCGTTGCCACACGTTTCCCACTTTTTGTATTCGTTTCCCATCCAGTATTTGTTACTCTTTTCTTCGTTTCCGCATCTATATCTCGCTAAACCTCTTTCCTCTTCCTGCGTCTTTCCCCCTTCCATATATTTTGGCCTTCTTCCGTATACTCTTATGTCTTTATACTTTTCATTGTATGTTGAACTCCTTATCTTCCAGTCCTTTTCCTGTGCTTCCACCTGTTTGAACCTCTCCACTACCTCCCTCTCAAATGCCCTACCCTCCTTCCTCCTTCTTTCTACCTCCTCTATGGACAATCCCGCTTTTTCATACATCTTCCTTCTGCACTCTTCCCAGTTTGATAAATCCTTCCCCTGTCTTCCCCTCCATCTCTTGCATCACTTTTTTCACTAAGCACTCTCCCTCCCTTTATCATTTCTTCATACTTTGCCACCCACCTCGCCGCCTGTACCGCCAATTTCTCAGATAACAGACAACAGTGAAATCTCATTAATAATAATAATAATATTAATAATAATCGAGAAAAGTAACTTGTTGATGTTTGGCAATATTTTTAACTCAAAGTTCGGAAATCATATTTCCTTCGTTTCGTTTCGTTTATGCAATAACAGTAGTCTACCGACTACAAGAAGTATCACTCAATCCAGGAAGCTATGTGCCATTTCTAATTTGTATGTAGAGCTTTAAAGCTATATACAACTTTTAGACCAATAGCACATATATCATTTAACCTTCCTAATGCGATCATTTTGATTAATCTGGCGATGGCGATATATCTATGCAACTTTTCATAATTATCAAGTAATTTTAATTCGAGCAGCTACACAATTCACGCAATGAAGATCCAAGTAAACTCCACTAATGTAACGTAACGCAGACAATTTTTACCTCGTTAGTATATCGATGCGCCGACAATGACTTGCGCATCGTCCATATGGGCTGTTCTGGTGGGTAATGTTAGTAATGGTCCGCCCGGCAGGGGGTGCTTCTGTAATAATTGCCGGTTAGTGGTAAAAAAAGTTCGATCAAATGATTACAAAGTTCCGCGCCACGATCAAAGAATTGTTGGTCTTCGTAGAACGGCCATTGTGCGCGTTTGTCAACGACTCAAGCCGAAATCGCACGTGCGTCTTCCTATCGCAGCGCGTGGGGGGGCTTCGACCATCTTATAAATAGACCAGGCGACGTTTCGTACAATACAGTCCCAACGAATAATTGATTTTTTCTTCGCGCCCCGAAAATGTGTATCGAATTTTCCTGATTGGTCGATTATGTTATTTATTAGATCGTTTCAATTGAGAGCACGAGCTCGGTTCCGGGAAATTTGTCCATTGTGCTGTCAATGTTGCGGCATCCGAATATAAATTAAATGGTTATTTCGGACGCCTCGGTTCAATGTTGGTATACAAATCCGGGTATTCAAATGGAACCGGAGTGATGCCGAAAAAGTGTTCGAGTTTTGAAATTATTTTGTGTCAAATTGAAATTCTCGGAATTCAACGTCTTGATTTTATTGCACGTAACCATTCGATGAAAGTAAAAAATGCAGTAACTAATATCTAATATTGATTCAACTATCAACATTTTGATATGAGGATTAATCAAAACCTTTTTATTAAATCTAAGTGATACTCTGTGGCGTTTTTCTATCAATATAAATTGGCCAATCATGAATATCTCAACCAGTCACCCAGAAATCTTTTTCTAAAATTATAAACACATATGCACCAATGGTCAACAAAAACTGTAACAGTCTAAAATATACAAAGTTACTAGGATTTGTTAAAGAGGCTTAATGTTCAGTTTACGCTACCTTACTAAATCTATTTTCAATGTGTTCCATTAAAATTTTAAAATTAGAAAAACAACGTGTAATATAAAAAATAGTTGTTTTTTGAAAGTTATAGTTTTATCGGTGGTTTTGTTTCATCAAGAACCAGTCTGTTACGATGAATCTTATATTATACCTGTAACTTGAATAAAATTCAACTAATACTAGTAACATACAAAGAATGATCTTACGAGCGTTAAATAAACTGCTGTAAAATCGTGCTTGGGTCGTTCAAAATCATTTCAGTTTTCTTTGACCTTGTTAATGTTATTCGTTGCTGGTGAAACGCCGATGTGATATCGTACAACGATCCAATTCTTTTTGATTTTTTCGAATTGTTTGTATCTGTATCACTTCTAAAATCAATCGCTTTTCTCAGATATTTTTTTTTCGAAGAATGTTGGTGTACAAAAAAATATGTATCGAGTTCTTACTTGAAATATGCATAAATATTTGTTTTTACAAAGAAGTTTTAGTTTAAGTTTATTGACTAAAATCGCACAATAAAAGACGCGACCGACTTTTTTTACTTTTTCATAGAAACAGCCTGGTTGAACGATATTATTTCGCTCTTTTTTAGCTGGACATTAACATTAACGTATATAGCAATGGTGCAAGATTGTGTCAATATACACATATACTTGAAATGAAAATGTCAGATAAATCTACTATTATTTGTATATTTTTATGTGTATCATTTGAAAAATCAGTCGTTTCTGTAATGGATTTTTTCATAAAGAATATAATTTTTGTAGTCAAAATAGTGTCAATAAATAAATATTATTCCAACACAAGTTACTGTTTAAGTGTACGTAATAGCACTTCATAAAAACGTTTGAATCCTGAAAATTTGTTGGGTTGGGTTGGGTTGGGTTGAGTTGGATTGAGTTAGGTTGGGTTGGGTTGGGTCGGGTTGGAATGGGTTAGGCTTCGTTTATGTCCAACATTATTTTATCGAAATTTTTCTTTTATTTTATAATATTCCTTTCACGTCTTTTTCCTGTAAAACATTTCTAGAACTTCAGGAATGGACTACGATATTTTCTTAAAAATTCTTTAAATAATTAACAATATCGCTCATTGTATCCTGTGTTTTACTACACAGTTGTTTATATTCTTATTTAAACAATATTTTTACAATTTTATCTATTTATCCTGTAGTTTTCCAACTGGCATTTTGTTAACAATTTACCATATGAATCGTCCCTAAGTTGGATGCCAATCGATAGGTTATATTGTCTGAAAGCTGCCGTGTAATTATTATAAAAAAACATTTATATAAACATACAAGTTAAGTTATGGTTGGCTCCGTGTGTGAGATAAGTAAAAATTAACGGGAAAAATTTCGACTGGGAAATATCGCTTCCTCAGTTCTTGTGCGCTTCGTTAAAGTACCAGGTCTTGTGTTCGATCATTTCGATCACCTTGTACGTATAGGGCTAGTACGACCGTGCTACGTTTAGATGCGGTATAGCTTTTTGATTAATACAAGTTTTAGAAACGTCCGTTCAACACAATAGATTAAGATTATTTACAACCTATTAGTTCAATCGTTCCATTTCAAATAGATACTAACACTAACTATGACAGTACAGATTATATTTGCATGGATATTGGAAAATATCGCTTTGTGAACACGTATTTTCTTATGGTGGGCTTCGCTAAATTATTAGATTTGTGCCTTCAATTCGAACACCGCTTATATATCTGACCAGTGCGACCACGCTACGTTGGATGGTCTATAACTTCACGATCACTGCAGGTGGCCTTATGTTATGCAGTAACCTATCTGATTTGGGTAATCTATGTTTTTAATATTAAGGCTCGTGTCCGGTCAATACAATAGAATAGATTATTTATAATTTATTTCTTTAATCGTCCCATATCGCAGTCAAGAACTTATAATGTGGCCTTATGTACACATATTTTCTATTGTGGGCTTCACTAAAGTATCAGATTTGTGCTTTCAATTCAGGGCATTGACAAGTCTGATAGTTTAAGTATAAGACCAGTGCATCCACACTACTTTGGACGCCCTATACAAGGGGAGTACACCGATATCATCCAATAACCTGCCCAATTTTATGAATCCTTATTTTTAATATTGACTTACGACCGGTCAACCAATGGAAGAAGATTCTTTACAATCTATTTCTTTAATCATCAATTAGCGAGTTTATCAATAATAGCGCAGCGGCTTTATTTTAATATCTAATAACCTGCAAAATATAAATTCAAAACAAGTAGAAAATATAGCAATAATAATTACGTTATATAACCACGTGTAATCAATTATTATTTAACATAATTACATACATGCATAAACAGATTAAAATACAAATATAATAAATAAATACCATACAATGTGGAAAGAAAAAAATAAACTAGCTTGAAAGGTTGAAAGTAATAAATTTAAGTTTAATAACAAAGACAAAGCAATATGAACGCGTGTGCATTTTCGATACGTTTGGCATTTTTTTTTAATGAAGGAACAAATAATGGGCTATTAGAAACTCAAATGAAAAACGAAACTAATATAACTGGATTAAAAAATTTAAATAAAATGTCCAGTAAATAAATAATAATAATCGTTGAACCATTGGCTTAGAACATATTGCTATTTTCAAACCAGTTCATTGCAATAATATCTACGGTAACTGAAAAAAATCTTATATTTTGAAATCAATACTGAAGTTTTTTTCATTTCATTCGAAGGTTTGTCTGTAAGTAAATTACCATGACATTTTTTTAAACAAATCTAAAACGCGGACATTTATTATTTACATTCTCATAGCTTGACTACACATGTTTTATTTTTCATTTCGTTTTTAAGAAATACATAAATATCAATATTAATCAAACGTTCGTGCTTATGAAATAAATGTTATTTAAAAGCTCGACTTGTTTGTAATCTATGCTGCCACCAAGTGTACAAAAATATAAACGGTAGTTGGGCGAGTGCGGTCGAGAGGTCGCCACGTCGTCCATTTAAAGGACTTCTTGTTGATTTAGAACCACATCTAACTGGTAGGTGGCTGTAGTTTGTTGTAACATTTTACTAATTAATCGTTCAGGTATATTTTAAATTTATCATTAAATGCACTTGCTGTTATATTATTATATATTTTTTATGTTATAATATCAGCTTGAACGTGATAGAATTGATGGAAATTGATCATTTAATTGGTTTCAAATTCAAATATTAAAGTATATTAATATAAAAAAAATATGTATATGTTTAAAATCGACAAGCTGTCCTTGTTGTTTAGAACCTGAATTATTACAAGTTGCAGGGGAATTCATATGTGGATTGGTCTGGATAGAGCAAAATACATTGAATTTTGATGAATATATTAAGATAAAATTTGTAAACATTTCGTTTGCTTAAATAAAATTAAATAAAAACGAGCTATAACACAAAATATTGCATACATTCACTTACAGCCTTAAATCCATTACAATAATAATAAATAATAAAAACCAGCCAACTAATAAGAGATAAAAATCTGGTGATATTTACAGATTTGTATTTCAAAGCGCTTCTCCAATTTTCGCATTAACGATTAAATAAAAAAAAATATATATATTTATTTTAAATTAGTAGTAAAAAGATAAATTTTCATTGTTTTGCTGTTCGTACAGAAGGATAAAATTAATACTTCCGCGCCGGATGAAAAAATGAAACTTAGATTACATTTTCGGGCAACAAACAATATTGAAATTCGGGCGCCTCGGAGTTCCAATAAAATGCAAATGGCGCTCCATCATGATGCATGATGGAAACTCTAGGAAATATCAAACTGGCAGCGAGAAACGTGGATATTTATGTTTTCATAAAATGCGCTCAAAACAAAATATCATTTCGTGCAATCGGTTCTTCGAGTGCTCGAAACTTGCCTTTCTAGACAACGAAAGTCGTTTTTTTTTATATTATTTACTTGATTAAAGTTATTGTAGGATTGCAATTGTTTATTAATTTTATCTTGATTGGTTATAAAAATACATGAAGAACGATTATTAGAGTTGCTAAATAGCTACAGAAAAATATTATTGATTTGGAGTCATTTATGTGAGTTTTTTCCAATATGATTTATTAATTTTCGATTTTTTTTCTGTAGCCACAATTTTCATTGCTATTTGTTGTTAATTTGGTTGCCTCTCGTACTTGAGTTTGAGTGCCATGTTCTATAATTATTATTCCATTGCAATTCGTCATTTTGATTTACCTTCATTTATTATATTAGCTTTCAGTGTTTTTATAATTATTTTTCCCTTCTTCTCTTAATTTATTTATTTTTGTTTTCCTTTTTTTCATTTTCATTTTCATTTCATTTCATTTCATTTCATTTCTTCATTTTTATTCAATTCTTTTATTGTTAATTATTTTCTACTAACATTTCATTATATCAATTATTTTATTTGCATATTTCCACTTCGGTCATGTCGCCGCTCTACGATTGTTTTATATTTTTTTTAATTTCTTCATTTTCATGGTTTTACACGACGGATTTTTCTTGATTAATATTATTCGACGTTTGCTTGTTCATTTTACGAATTGATTTCCTATTAATTCTCTCTCTGTTAATTGTTATTTTCACCTTTTTTAACTAATTTTTCATTTTACTGCTTTCGAATTACTTGAATTGTTCTTTCATTGTTCACCTGTGCCCTCCTTGAATTTGTCCCTTTCTACTGACTATTTTTGTTATTCGTTTTCTATTTATTTTTTAATATGTAATTGATTACTTTTTTTTGTTTTCGTATTGGGTCATTTGCTTTTGATTTTTCTTATCTTTCTATTATCTCACTTTTGAAGTAAGTTTTGAAAATTTTTATAACGCGTTTCAGTGTTTTGTATTATTTAACCTAATTATTTTCCATTATTTGCTGTCACTATCTTTTCTATTGGTTTCCATTATTTTTTATATGTTTTCAAATATGATTTAATTGTGCCTTTATGTATGTTACTCATTTTCCATTTGGTTTGAATTCACAGCTTTTATTTCGTTGCTTAGTTTTGCTTCAATTGTGCATTTTTGTTTTCATTTGGCAATATTTTTTTATTACTATTCTTCACTAACTATTCTTCATTAGTTTACGATTCTCTTTACTATATGGATTTTTTTATTTCCTTATTTTTGATTATTAACTTGGCTTCCGCTAATCTGTTTTTATTTCAATATTTCCATGTAAGGGTTGCCCTTGCTTTCTTATTTTATTTTACAATTCATTTTGTTTTTTAAATTAATATTTCTGACTTTTTCAATCCTTCCTTTTTTTATTTGCTGATTTTCGTTATATTATTTCCAGTGTTTCAGTTGATTGTATTTCTCTACTTTATTAGATTTTTATTTAATGTTTATATTATATTCAAATTTCGTTTTTCCATTATTTTGAAGTTTAACTGGCTTCAATTATTTCGCTTCTATATTTCTTATCCTATGTACTGTTTCACGTGCATATGTTTTTGTATTCGCTTAGTAATTATATTTTTTGTTCTAGTTACATTTTTAGTTCTTAATTTTCTTCATGATCTCGATCGTTTTAACATAATTAATGTTTATATTTGCTGTTTATTTACTATTTATGATTTTCTTCAGCAATTAATTTCTTTCATCATTACTTTTTTATCTAAAATTCGTTTATTGTTATTCATTTGTATTATCCTCGTTCCTTTTCTGAGCTTTCTGTATTCGGTTTATTTCAGAATTCATTTCACTTGATTTCTATTTAATTGCAGGTTGTTTAATTTATTTTTCTGTCTTATTGGCTTTTATGAAACTTTCCAGTTATTTTTTAATGTTTATTTTTGAACTGGACGCTCTTGAATTGTAATTTTAGTTGCTTTATTAATCATTTTAATTTCAGATATATCTAATAGATTAACCTTTCAGGTTCGTTACTAGTTTTTTATTTCGCTTATATCTCTGCATTTATTTTTGTAATTTATGATTTTCCTGATAATGGTGGTTATCGTTCATGTCAAGCAATCATTCGTTGATATTTTCTTTATAATTCCGTACAACTCAAATAAATAATGATGCACCTGTGTTTTATTTTATATTCATGTATTTGATGATATCATCTTTTACTTTCATCTTATTTATTCCAATTTGATTGAAGTGTATTTAATTGCTCTCTTCATGTATTTTCGTATTCATTTTTTCATTTATTTATAGTCTAGTCTGCTAATGTTTTCCTGGGAATTATATTTCGCCCTTAATTTATTTTCGCTTTCTTTTATTTCCTTTTATAGTTGTTACTATTTATTTTTAATGCATCACTATTGTTGCGAGAAAATTACAAGTTATTTCTATGATTTTATTGCTGTATTTATATTACATGTGATTATGTTTTATTTTATTTTCATTTGTTTAATTTTATGTCTTGTTTGCAACTATTTATGCCAGTTTTATATTTATGTGCCGGTTTAATAGTTGCTATTAATTTTATGTGCAAACAATTTCCTTATTTATCGTTTCGACATTGTTCTTTGTATGTCTGTACTATTACTACAATTTTGATTTCTTATTTTCAATACATTTTTCGTTATTTATCTTGTAATGTTTCCAATTAAAACATGCACACATCCGCAAAACGTCCCAACGTGAAAATATCAGATGAATGCAGATCGGCGCATGGGGCCGACACATAAGAGTTCAGTGTCGACAACCATTAAACTTCAAGGCTGAGAGTTGTTGAATACCCATCCCTTTTCCCGAGCGTCCTTTTCCAACCCCACGGCCGTGGTGCTTCCCCCTACGTAGCCGGGCGCGCGGTCTCTCTTCGCCTCCCTGAAACGCCATGATCCGCGGGATCAATACACGCTCTTTCTCTACGAGATTTGTATTTGGAGTTGCTAAGATTGTCGGACTCTTTTCATCCCGGGCCCTCCAAACGGTCGCTTTATACGAGATGAGTGACAGGCGCAGATTTTTTCACGTTTTGATGTGATTAAATTGCGTTTACATTTTCTTTCGGTACAAGAGGGCGAAATTAAATTGGGCGATAAACTTATTTTTACTGCGGAGTATCGGCGCGGATCAGAAATTATTTTTGGTGCGACGGGATAACAACGTTAACAATATAACTCCATTGAAATAAAATGTGAGTGTCGGGGGTGTGAGAAATCTATAAAAATGTAAACATTGATTCGAATAGAAATATTCGAATAAAAATAGCAGTCACTATAATAAACATATAATAAAATTCTTAAATTAACATGGTTCCTATAGAAAACAACAATAAGAAATTTTATACATAAAATACCAAGAGGTGACCAAGAGGCTTTTGTCAATGTTTTGTTACATTACTAGTCCCATTCGAATAATTTTCGTAAAATCATTCGTATAATAAAATGGATTAATAAAGTTAAATATCTGAATGTATAAGATAAAATACAGGATGATTCATTGCATTAAAGCAGAAAATAAAAATAAAAAGTAGATCAGAATTATTAGTATGAAAATAAAGGGCGACGGGGATAAGCAAAATTACACAAAGTTACGTAGGGAAATTAAATAAAAGAAACAAACACAAAGATCAAAAACTTCGTAGAGACTAAAAGACAATTGATTCAATATACAAAAGAAAAAAATTAACAAATACAAGCCAAGGCTAGCCTAGCCGAGGAAAAAATATAGAAAACTTAGAGAAATGAACAACCACCACTATATAAATATGACTGAAACAAAAAATTGAAGGGGATATTATGATAAAAAGAATATAAATCAAAGTGCATCTCTTTGACAAAAATAAAAAAATAAAGTAACCACAGAAGAAAAACAAAAGCAACATTAACGAAAAAATGAAGGATATAAAATAAAAACGAAGATGTACAAAAAATAATAAGAAGAACAATAAATATGGTAAGAAATTAAACAAATTACGTTAAGAATAAGGAAAGTAAGAAAAATGCAAGGAAATCAATCATTCTTAAATAAACGTGGAAACATAAAAAATAGTAGACAAATACAAGAAGAAGTAATATAAAGAAAAAAAACAATAATAGCTTATTTTAAATATACAAGTAATTCCATGCATAGGCCTGGATTGTAAATTTAGTAGCCTAGTAGATTATTTAGTAACATTATTTTCTGTAATATGATCTAGTCAAAGACCAAGTCTAGACTTACAACTACTTTTTCATTACGGTGACGAGACAGCTGTTTCCCTCTCTTTGAGCTCACCAGACCACAATACAATCAAGCTAGCAAGCAAAGAGATTGTGTGTGAGTATTATGTCTAGACGTCAATACCACCATATAGACAACGGCTGCGATGTACTTGTAAGTCTAGATAGTATCGATCTGCTACGTAATTGCAGTGGTCAGTTGATAAAGACCACTGCAAGTACGTAGCAGCCTAGTATGGAGGTATTGACGTCTAGATAGCACTTCATACTCACACAAACTCTGTGCAAGTAACTCATAGCGTGACACAGCTGTCGCCAGCTTTGCTGAAATATATTTCAGCTCGGTGATGTCTAGAAATGCATTAACATTATTGTTAATAATAATAATAATTTATGTTTCTAGTAACAACGAATTTGTTGTGTTCTTATTTCAAGCATTTTGTTAGAATGACATTTGTAAAAGTAAATAATAATCAAAATAATATTAAACTACTAAATGCAAATCGTCTCAAAGAAATAAAAACTACGAAATAAATAAATAAAGACAAAACCAATAGATAAGGAAGAAGTTAAGCTCAAAACAAAGAAAATATAAAAAGGACTAACAACCAATGGGGCAGTGAAATCGATATATTGAATTGATAAATCTACAAAATATTTGATTGAAAGGAAATTGCAAATATTAAAAATGGAATAAACGATAATATGATAATTAAATTAAGAAACTTACGTTGTTGCGTACCACACAATAACTATTTAGGAGAAAATTATGAAAAAGGAATTAACTATACAATAGTTATTTATGTATCGGAGGACTTTCTATAGCGAATGTAGATCTTTATTTAGAGGGGCGTTAGTCAAATCCAATAAACACCTGAGCAATAAGTAAATAGTTTAGTGCCGAAGTGCACATGTATTTATTAGTTGTAACGAAAGCATCAACAAGTCCAAAACCAGCCAACATGGAAATGCAATAAAATGTAATGTTTGCTTGTAACGTTAATGAAATACGTCCTTGGTCTTGCCCCCATGAAAAAATGAAGGAAAGCGAATATATTGCAGAAAGCCTCAAACATGGAAAAATAGAAAATATAATAAATAAGGGAATATAAAATCAAATTATAGTGAATACTATGGAGCATGATTGAAAAAATAAAGAAGTGACATTGCTAAAATATTACTCATCTCATAATAAATTACCCCAGGCTATATTCCATTAGACAAAGACTAAAGGACGAATGGACAAAGGTTGGCTACCTACCAACTGAACATGTCCTAAATATGAGATGTTAACAGGTAATCGTTCAGGTACAATACGTGATAAATATTGATGATATTCTTGCATTAGAACTTTTTAATATTTTAAATTTAAATGAAACGGCCAATATCACATCCTGAGACCAGTACACACGTTTCTGTTCTGTTTTAGTTCGTCAGCAATCCACATTCCACGCATTTTCCGAGTAATCAGCTGTAACTTTTGTTTTTTAATATCGTTGTAGAAATAGCGAAATGAAATTGAAGCAATAGCAATGATGTTGTGAAATTACAACAATAAAGTACATAAAAATACAGTAAAATCGTGCGAAAAAACGACGAAAACGGAAATAAAACAAAACAAAAGGGGCCCAATAATGTAAGGGAAGAAAGCCAAAAATATTCTCTAGGTTTCTGATTAATTTTGATTTCTTTGAGATAGTATAAAATTTTTTATAAAATGATGGAAGGACGAAACAAATATGAACAAGGCAAACAAAAGCGAAATAAATTTCAAACTATAATATTATTAACATCAGTGAAACAAAATCAATATTAAAGAAAATACAAAACGAAACGAAATAAAATATCACTAAGCACAAAAACAAATGAATGAATACCATAAAAATATAAAAAGAACAGCAAGACCAAACGAGACTTAATGAGAATATTACATTTTTTCTCTCTCGGGGGCACCGAGCATGACCAATGAAAAATCTCATTAGTCTCACATGTATTAACGGAAATATTACGTCTTTGTTATTTTCCATCATGAGTGGACATCGGCACTGAACTATTTAATTTCCTAAGTTTTAATGCATTGCAGATGTCCGCTATTTATTGTAAATACAAAATAAAATATGTACAACTGGAATTTATTGGTCAAATTTGGATCATTTATTTTTTATCTTCACTTGAACATTCATTGTTTTGCTACAGTATATTTTTCGATTGAATTTTAATAATCTTCGTACGTGGTAAGTCATTTCATGTAGTTTTAAAGGTCGTCACTACTATGGATTAATGCTGGAAATGCAATGAATTGTTAATTGAATTTTATCTTTTATTGATTAATTTTGTGCTAGAATAGTTATGAGGAATATTTTTCAATTTCCATCCATTTATTTTATCACACCGACCAAATTTAAATCTGTTGAAATGGTAGTGTAAATCATGGGATTGTATTTCATGGAAATTTTATTCAGTTAAAACATGTTTTTGTTTTATGTAAATAAGTTCAATTCAAATTGAATATCACAAAATTCGTAATCGAAGTTTGCACTTTATTGGGATATTTTACAAATTCGTTGAGGTAAATTGTACTTTCCCCATTTGATATCAATAAATTTTCGAAACGATATTAAATATTCTCTAATTTTAAAGAGGAAATTAATGATAAATTGCGCACGCATATTTAACGCTTGCTCTTTTTGCGGTGTCAATTTCAAACGGAATTAAACCTTATTTAACCCGTGCACATGTCTAGTATTTAACGCAAATTACATTAAATCCAAGCGGTGTATGAATAAAGAGATGTAACGTCAGCTATGATGAAAATGTTTGCTGTACACAACAAACTACTTTGCACCGACATAATACAGTATAACACATAACACGATGCTTCTAATGGAACCAGTAAGAGCAAAGAGCAAGGGAGCGATTCCCCTTCACCCTTCCCTTCGCAGCATCCAACATGCTCAGAGACGCTCTAGGGGCGTCGTCGGCGTCTGTAGCGTCCTCGCACTGTCACTACCATGTCAACCAGATAATTGTTTCGGATACACCGAGATAAATTCAAGATAAGTACCTATTTACCTGTTATACGCTCGCTTTTAGTTCAAGAAATTATTAATATGTGAAGTGTTATTTTTGCAATAGCGGCGAAACGATCTGCATTAATTCGCAACGTAAGTTCGCATTTATTTAATTACATGTTTCGGGGTTTTCGAAAATTTGATACAATTTCCGATCGGGCGGGGAGGCAAACCGGGCGCAGTTTAAAAATCGATTTGGGCGAAATTTGGCGAATTCTGCATGACAATTACCCACAGTTTAAGTTCAACATGATTTGTCATCATTTGGTCGATTATTTCGGCTGTCAAACGCCGGGCCGGTCCTTCGGGTGTAGTAGACGCGGTTCAGGTATACACACGGTTTAGAATTTATTCAGACGGGCCGTTATTTTTTGGTCGTTTTGTTTATCTTTTAATAGGAGGCCACGTACAATTACTTTTGTTCGGGCGATCGGTAAGCTAGGTACCTGCTGTCAAATTTAACGTGAGCTCATTTTTCCACGTCGTGGTTCACGTGTTGGTGTTCAACGTTGAAACTGACCGACTGGCCAATTTATAAATGTTTGAATTTTGTTTTATTTTTAACTCTCCTAAATAAGATTACTGTCACGAACCGGGTATATTTATTGAGCCCGACCGGGCCGGACCGACGCGGACTTTTTAATTCTAAAATTAAATTGTTTTAAATAATTACGTTTGGAAAATCGATGCGGGTCTGGATAATCCGGTAATCTCGTGCATAAATTTGGAACGTATTCGGTCGCGTAATTCGAAAACCCAGACTTGAG
The DNA here is from genome assembly GCA_959613385.1 of Geotrupes spiniger. Taxonomy (NCBI): domain Eukaryota; kingdom Metazoa; phylum Arthropoda; class Insecta; order Coleoptera; family Geotrupidae; genus Geotrupes; species Geotrupes spiniger. Next base: position 16,146,724 of record OY390737.1, read on the forward strand.
ATATTTGTGTGTGGACATTTGCATGTTGCGCATACACATTGACATGCGCAAAAGTAATGATTAAAATAAGGCTTCAAAAGTTTGGGATGTTAATTAAACTTTACCATTCAATTCGCTTGGTGGGGGAATGCTGCACTTGCATTTCAGGAAAATTTCATTTGTTTTGTCCCAAACGTACATGTTTTTCAGTTTTGTGAAACGTTCAAACTTTTCGCAATTAGATAACAAATACTACAAGCTTTTAGGATAATACAAGTTGCTTTTAATTAATATTCATAAAACTGCAATTATTATAAAACTATGTACAATGGAATGTAATAAAATACAATTATCAACATTTTGAAACTCATTTAAATTAATGCACGTTTAACATATTTCTAACAAATTTACCAGTCAATGAAATTAATAAATGAACAAGCCCACTATAAAATCTTATTTAAAATAATATTTAAATGCCTTGTGCCATCATTTTAATTATTATATTTATTTTACCAACTAGTTAATTATAATTACAATATTAATTTGGAAAATAACTAACCCTACATTTCTTTTGCTAACATTGCGTTCCTTAATTTTTTAAGTAATTTCAGTTTTTTCTATTGCAATAATTTTTGTTTAACAATTTGCTCTTTCGTTCCTTATCTTTTTCTTAAGCTTCAACCCAACGCAACCCTACCCAACCTACTTTCCTAGGAAACTTTTGATTTTTTACATTCCCACGTTATTTGCTTTGTTTGATTTTGTTTTGTTTTCTAGTGGTAGCCATGTCCCCTTTCGTTTAGTGTGTGCACATTATTTTATTGATATTATAAATTAGTAAATTTTGTTCCATTTGTGGTTCCTTCGTTTATTTTTCTCTTCCCATTTCAATGTTCTATTTCGCCTTTCATTGAATTTAATTTGTCTGTTGTGTTAGTAATATTTTTTGCAATTGAATTAATTTTACGTATTTCCGCGGTTATCGTCATTATTTGTCATTTAAATTATTGTCGTTATTTAAAATTTTTTATCTTCCTACAATTTCTTAATTTGTCTATTTTATTTTATTTATTTATATTGATTGAAACAAACTTATCCCTACCACACAGTTTGTTTCAATTTATTTGCCAACCACAGTCACCAAATTACTAATTTATTTATGTTGAAATGTTCATATTTCCTAATAACATTTTTGTGTTGCTGTGTTTTATTATGTTTTGAAATAAAACGATATATTTATACAATAATTTTAGTTTGTGCGAATTGGATTATTTTGCTGAAATTTACTGTTAGCTGTATTTTATGTTGGTCCCCAACTCAACCCAACCACTATTAATTGCATTTTACTGTTGATATTGTCTATTTTTCTCCGATTTGTTATTATTAGATATCGTTCCACGTTTTCATAGAATTCAATCAAATGTTGCATATTTTGTGTCCTCCTGCTCTACTTTTTTTAATTTTTATTATTTACTTGGTTTGTTTTATTATATTTACACCCGTTTCCCCTTTTCCCTTTATTAAAAAAAAATTCAGCAGTAGCTCAATGTTGGGTTGGGCAAGATATTTTGAAACAACTAAATTGTCCAGGGGCAAAAATGTGTCTACATGTCAAAACTATTGTTTAAAAATGTTAAAAAATGTTAAAATATAAAATTTCATTGTGTTGGATTTAGGTTTGGTTATTTTTTCCAATTTCTATAGTTTGAACTCTTTAACAGTCCCGCTCAACTTGTGTTGGATTTCAGTGGAATTGTCAAAGAGGTTTACATTTGGATTGCTGCAAATTTTAAACATTACAAACAATGGTCGTGTTAGATAGCCTTCTTTAATAGTTTGAACAACTCAATCCAACTCAACCCAACCAAATCAAAGCCAGCCGAACCCAAGTCAACCAAACCCAACCCAACTCAACCTAACCAACCATCCGTTTCATCCTTTTCCTATTTCCTAATCTCCTGCAGCCCATTTTAAATATTGCATCTCCTGTCCAGCAATGGTCTCGACTAATTCTCCTATTACAATGATATATTCCCATAACTTCTATAAGTAGATTTTGATTTTCGGTCCAGATTTCAATTCCTGTGCTCATTGAGTTGTTCCTGATTTTCACTTTCTCAATTTTTTCGTTTTTTTACCAATGTCTTGCATTTTATAAAGAATTCAAAAAGATTGAATTTTTTTATAATGGTCCCACTTACTCATCGTTGGTCTGGGTTAGATTGTTTAAAAAATACTAAACTTTTTATTTCAAAAAATGTCAAAATGATAAAATTACATTGGGTTGGGTTGGGTTGGGTTGGGTGGGTTATAAAATTACATTGGGTTGGATTTGGGTGGAAGTGTCAAAAATATTCATGTCTGTAAAATTGGGTTGGGGTGGGTGGGCTTGCCTTGACTTGGGTTGGGTTTGCCTGGGCCGGGTAGCCTTGGGTTGGGTTGCTTTGAGTAATGTAAATATAAATTACGAAGAATTTGTGTGAGTGTACCAAACCATCTAGAGGCCAATGCTCTCACAATCAAGCTGTTATGATACTATAGTACGTTGCAGCCGTCGGCGTCGGCGCGAAAAACCGCTTTGTTGAAATTAAATTTCAGCGGAAGTAACGGTTTATGGCATTTATTCAGTCCTTCAGTTAGTTACAAGTGTCGACGGTACCGACTTAATCGGTCAACGTAGACTTCTGTGATCACATAGGGGCATCAATGTGAAGGTATTGACGTCTGGATTGAGTTAGAATACTCACACAAATTCTTAGGTTTTCAGACTCTAATTTTGTTCCACTGTTTAATTGCTTTTTTATCCTTCTCTTGTATTCCCCTGTATTGTTTGTATGTCTTTCTCGCATCTTAAATCTTCCATTTGGTTTAGTTGCAACATTTTTATATTCCAACTTCCACCAACTCTTATTTGATTTGTAGTTCCTTGGTATTCTTTGCTTATTACTTCAGTTTATGGTATAATAAACTATACTCTATTCCCATTCGGTTGCTTGTTGAATTACTAAATCCTCAACCTTCTTAATTGGTTATTTTCCCAGCAAATATTTTTTTATCTGTTTCGATTTTAATTTATTTAACCTTTTGCTATAATTTCATTAATGGTTGATACACTATTCGAATTTACTTTAAGACTTGCTGTGTGGTTTAATTTTAATTCAATTTTTTTCCTGTTTGATTTTTCTTTACTTATATCAACATTAGGTTTCTTGTAAGTTCGTTCTAATTTTTATATTATATTATATTTATTATTATTATATTTATTATATTGTATTCCTGTCCTGTGCAATTTTTCATTACGTCATAATTTTTACCATACACTAAAATAAGTTAAATGATTGGCAAAGTTTCCACCTATGCCAATGTAATGAAGACAAGAAAAACCGTTCAAATAAAAAGGTAAAACGTAATCAAATCTCATTGCAAGATGCTTTTATTTACATTTCATATTTTGTCACTGACACATCCTTACAGCGTCGATATTGATGGTTGTGGAAGGGCGAATCGAAACGATTGATGAACGCACGCTGGTTCGAATATAAAATTCACAGATAATTCGCCTGAAAAGCGGACGCAAATGCATACAGCTAGGCACATTCGTGATCTACCCTGTAGATCCGGGCTTTTGTAGAATTTTTGATATCAGAAGCTCGTCTCTACAGGTATCTTACGGATGGAAGACCGCTCGGCTTGAATTTAATTCTGTATCATTCTTCAATAAAGATGCGTTCACCGTTTGGTTCCTTGGCTAAGGTAAACGCTATCATAAATCATTATTTCTTCGTGTACCATTCGACGATGTTTCATTGCGTTTTAATGGTTTATTTTTCAGGTATTAGTGTATATTGACGCCGACAAAGGACGAGGCTCGCTACTATTGTGCGGATCAAAGGGTTAGAAATGGTAAACTTGTTTATATAGGACAGTGACAGCGCCCAAACGCGGCGATGACAGTGTTTTAAATATCTCCGGGAAAATGTGTTAGACTTTGAGGTTTATGTTTGCAGGATTTGCAGAATTTAATAGAAAGGACATGAAAATCGATGGAAATTTCAAATTACAAGAGTCGAATGCATATGGTAAAGTACTTTTTTTTATATAAAATATTTTAAGCACTGGAAAAAATTCTATTATTCAAAAAAAAAATTAATAATGTTAATATGATTTTATTTAACAATTATACTAAATTACGAATTCAAGACTTTTTTTTAATAAATATGTTAGAAGTAAAATTATCTCTAATTACATCAAAGATGTGGATGAAACCGAATCTACGAGATGCGGCTCTATTGGTGACTTGGCTATATACGTAAGAATTTTCTTATTGAAGAGACGTACAAACATCTGGGACTAATAATATGAATTAAATTCAATTGATGGAGAAGAAAAATGTTTCCTTGTAGAAGAAGAGAGCTTCAGAAATGGATGGCACTCAATTGGGTGAGTAAACGTTACCTATAAATAAAAATATGTTTGATGGAGAAAAAGTTAAATTAATTTAATATATTAATAAATGAAGTAAATCTTGAAAGTATTCCCCTCCTTTAAAATGTTTCAAAAACGGTTTAAAGAAATCACCATGTATGAATGTTGTTGCTCACAATCAGTTTAGAAAATTATATTTGCCAACGTTTAATTTTTTTATCTTGTCCTAATATTTGTCAATTACCTATCAAGAAAAATGGGTTCATCAAAACTTGCCAGTTCCTGACTTTTTTCCGAATAGTTCTTGTTCTCATTATTGTTACCAACAAAATCTAGTTAATCTTCATATAGCATTAAAGTAATGGCGACATATGATGGAATCACTGAAGCATTTAAAGGAACTATATGAACAATGACGAGAGCTAGTTATGAATGTAGCAATAAATAAACCAGATCGAGTACTTGAGTATTTGACTTAAACGAAGGAAATCATTTAGAGGGGATGTTGATATATAATGAATCAAAGAAGTACAAAATACACTACATAATCCAACACTTCTATCGCCCAGAAGACGATGCAATGTTTTAAACTTACGTTGATAATGATAAGTATGTCTAACTTTAAACGCTTGCGTCATTTTTATTTCGAAAGTTGTAACAAAATTAAAAACGCATATTTTTTGGACTTCTGGAAGATAAACGCATTGAAGCAGCTTTAGTACAAAATAAATATCCAAATTTAGACTTGAAGACATATAAGGTAGTCACACAAGCGTAAATTTGACACGAGTCTGTTGCATTTACATTAACATGTAACTAACTAAAGAAAACAAAATGCTGGAGGCTGACAACTATGTGCAATAAAGCGAAGTAAATTACTAATGAATAAAAAAATTTTAAAGACAAGCAAAAGAACAAGTTTTCACTAATATTGCGGGTCAGCTCTCCCATCCCGTAATTAAAATGTCATGTTCGCTGATATTCAAGTTAATTTAAAAAAATGAAAAAAACAAAGTAAAATATATTGGCAAAAAATGCAAAAAGGCAAAAATGTTAATGTGGTCAAAAATAGATAAAATGCATTTTCGACAAACGCATAAAATTAAAAATTGCAAAACTGCCTAAAAAGTAAAATGCTGGAGATTCAAAAACTGTTAAAATTGGCTTTAAAACCTTCTGGGTATTATATTCGTTCTTTCATTTTTGTAGACGATTTTGACTCAATACAAGGAAGGTCATAAAAGGCCAATCAGAAAAAAAACAATAAACCACGAATACAAAAATTTACTAAAATAATTGATAAAAATACGAACACAAACTTTTTGAAAGATGTTTTTATTTCAACAACTAATTTTATACAATTCCTTTTCATTTTATATGTATCACGTGAGATTTTTACAAATTGCCAAAAAAGATGCACACAATAGTACAGTTATTACATAAAATAAAATTTAACGTACATTTCAAAAATATTACATACAATACGATTTTTTATTATCTTTGTACATGTGAAATATAATATATGGATATGAAAGTCCTATGTTCAACTTTAAAAAACACATTTCAATCACATGTGGCCCAAATCTTGTATAAGCACAAAGAAGATCCATTTTATTTCTTGAATAAGTTTATTTATTAATAATAAAATGCATAAAGGAAGAAAGGCAGGCAATTGTCAAATTGATTGTTTGCTGTAATATATTGGCCATGGTGGTCAGATGATAGGCTACAGGCTAGGAAATGAATTCTATATTTTAAAACAATTTCGATGCGTTTATGCATAGTCTGGCTTGTTGTTTAGAACGAAACGAAAAGTGTCGAACATAGTTTTTGAATTGCTTGCAAGTTTGATACATATTCATTGATATGCATTTGAGGGTAGCTTATTAGATACCAATTTAGCGACAAACTCAACTGCACAATTGGTTTGGATTGGGTTGGGTTGGTTTGAGTTGGGTTGGGTTGGGCTTCCTATCTGTCAAGGTTCAATGTTTTCTTTAATTGAACATACGAATGCCCATGTATGTATTTCATGTACTCAGAGATAAAATTTGTACTGTGTGTGTTTTTCGTTTCTATCCAAGTTAATATATTTTCGTTTCTTAGCTTTTCTGTTGTTTGGGGTTTCTTCTTCTCTCACTGCACTGAAAGTTTCAGGGAACTGATCCAAATGTAAAAATAGTAAATGTACTTTTAAACTCATACTGTAGCCCAAGTGCCAAAACGTTTTTGTTCTAAATTCTCACAGTCATGCTCCTTATGAATCCCCAAAAACTTTTCAATATGTTTACGTATCTTTTTCAACAGGATCTATACAATCGAGGAAATCCTCATATTTGCAAAACGATCATATTGCAAGCCCTAAAAGGCAATTCCTTTAACTCGGAAATTTAGTGCAAGTATACTTAAGACAATCTCCATCTTTGACGAGTTGTTTTAATAAACCTGATTTAATGTGTAAAGAAGTTTTGTATGAGACACAATTTTATTATTTTGTTTGTGTTTTTGTTTGTGCATTTTTAGACTGCAATTCATGTTTGTATAAAAAATAGCTGATAGCGTATGAACTTTTATTTTGGGTCATGCAACTGTCTCTCCATAGAACGGGGTTTTCAAATATGATTGTAATGATGATATGTGAGGATATGTTAATCGCCATGTTGATATTTTTAGCTCTTCATTTAATATGCCCAGGTTATATTTAAGCTCTTTTCTAACTCCCTACTGTCACATGTTTTGGGGGCATAAGTTCTGTCAGCTTAATTGCTTCCAATACCTAACTGGTCTCATTTTCTGCTTTGTAGGCTTTGTCGTTTCGTTTATTATCACCAAGAGCATTAAGAACACACTCCTATTTTAACCCTTCTTTCAATTCGAAGCATAGTGCTTATTTTTCTTACAATATTTAGTATATTTTTATACCTGAATTGTCATTTTGCAGACTTTCTCTTAGGATAATATTGAAGGATTCTTCCGGTATACGAAGCAAATTTGGATATCATTGTTCTTTCCTATTCTCTTATCAATGGATTCCAGGGAATTTTCGGTCGTTCTTTTTATTCTATTCTCCAATGTTATTAACAGTATTGCCTATGTTGTGACGTTCTTTTAGTATTTCCTTTATTTTACCTATGTCATTTCTGGTGAGATGTTGCTATGCTTAATTAATCTCTTGTAAGGCACTTCCCGTTTATCCCTATTTATTTCTTTGTTTGTTGCTCTGTCTCGATCTCCCCCCACCTTATTTTGTTTCTGCTAATTCCTTAAATTAATGTATCCATCTTTACATTTTTTTTATTCTCGTTTGTAATTATATTTCCATTATTATCTTTTATCTTCCTCATTTTATATTCCTTCCTTTGAGTGTCCCCCAAAACAATTATCTAATATTTTTGTGGTTAGTTAACTTTTCCATTTCTATTTCTCCTCTACACTTTTCTGTATATTTCTGCTGTCCTTTGAAGCCTGCATTTTTTTCAGTTTTTAAATGTCTTCCATTCACCTCTGAAATTTTAGAATTTTCGGCGAAGTATTTCTTGGTATTTTCCTCTGCATGTTTGATTATAGCTTTCAAATTTTTCTTTCTTATTTTGTCTTTGTTTTCATTTCTCTGCGCATTTGACGAGGTAATGGTCACTGCCTATATGCGCTTCTCTTATCGCTTTCACATTTGTTATGAATCCATCTGAACTGAAATACGTACTTAATTGTGTTCTAGTAACCAAGATTTTTTCCTCACAAAGTCTGAATGCCAACAATTCTAACGCGTCTTTTGGGAGATTTTTTTTTATTAAATTACTTATTCATTTGGGGTAAAAAGTTTTGGTTTATCGCATAGTTCTGGGATAAAGACTAGGTATATGTCATTAGACCCACATGGTGTCACATCGGTGTCACAAAGAACTACCATTTCTTTTGATGGAACAGGTGCCTACAAGTACGTCATGTTCGTGAGGCATAAATCGGACAAGACATTTGGATATGTTATGTTGGCATTAAAACCTTATTTATTTATTATTTATATTGCATGAACAAAAATATCAGTCATCTCTATGGTTTTATAGTTCACGCCATACCATGGTTATTCCGAAGTTTTTTCGAAAACCTTGCATAAAATGTGCGGTGGCCAAGATTTATTTTGTAGATTTTTTTGTAATACTGATTAATATAAAATATTGGAAACACCGTTGTTATAGAATCGTTTTATATTTTTAGAAATATCTTCTCCTTCAGTTATAAATTATGCGAATTACATGAACGGACGTTGGAAATTAATTCGAATAAAAAATAACACTCAGAATGACAATAATTAATTACGCTAATTTAAATAAAAATTTTACATGTACCACAATTAAAAAATAATATGCTCGGCCGTTTACGTTACTTTTACTTGAATGATTATTTAAATCTATTCCACGTTAATTTGTAACACGTCCCGACTCCACCTATCGATCCTTTTTCTAATTGAATTTTCCTTTGCAGGTGGAAAACACGAGCGCGAATAAAGGCGAAGATTTTTTGCTGCGAGAAGGAAGTGGGTAGAAGATCAGATTTTGCAAACATAATTAACTTCGCTAATGGCACCGGCAGGAAACGAATCTGCAGTGCGTGAGTTCATCTGATAACGGTGTCGCCCTGTCTCTGGAACACGCCCACCTAGCACCCGCGTCGTTATCGGTTATCTATCGCTGAAATTTACATACCCAACACGCACGGCAAACACTCGCGTCGCAATAATAGTAAAAAATAATGTCGGATAGGAACCCACGCGAAATAAAATTCTCTATGATACGTGCGATGTTGAAATTTTATTATATGTCGTTCTTTATTCGACTGCGTTGCAAAGACGTCGCTGCTATTATTGTTATTACAATTCTTTGAATTAAAGACTAAAAACAACCTGCATATAAAAAAATGTTGCATATTAATTCCTCGAGACAATCACCCACTTGCATCGAATACATCCGACGACGCAAACTGCGAAAGAATTGATACTTTTAATTGCCTATTTATAGCAATATGGTAGCAGACCTTTGTCGAACGCCCGTATAATTTATATTACAGTGACGTGTCTAAAACCGAGTTTTAATACGTATTGAGTTAATATTTCAAGATAGCGATCTTACAAAACGTATCGAGGTAGTTTGTCATGTGTTCAATTACTAGAGATTGCAAGCCTACCTGTTTTGTTGTTCGGTCTGTTACACGTTAATTAATTATTATTAGATAAAATAATGAAGTTTTATGCGATGTTCAATCGCGCCGCGCATGCAGCGTTAATACATTGCATGTTATTAAAAAACTTACGAACATGAAAACTCTTGTAAGTGTGTAGTTTTGTTACTCTGATTCGTCGGTGTAATTCTTGGAAAGAGAAAGCTGGGTTGTGTGTGCACGTGAATGCGTGAGTGGTGCAGCTTTTTCAGAAATAATTTATCATTTCGGGATAAAGAAGTGGAAACCGTAGAAAAAGTTTTTGAACTTTTTTGTGTACCAGGATTGCGAATTGTGTGTTCTTTTTTGACAAAATCGATGTTAAAGTTTGTGATTTTTAATTGCTATTTCTCGCTGGTTATGTAATATTTTTGCTTTAGACATGTTTTGTAAAGTGCAACAAATCAAAGAATATTTGGAGTATTGTATTTCGTTAAACGAATTATATTATTGATAAATAAACTACCAGGATATGATATAAAGTTGCAAAATTTATGCAGTATTCATTATAAAGTTTATTTTGATACATTGCCAACACTAACCCAACCCAATCCATCCCAACTCTTTGATATAACTAATTTTCATGCTTTGACTTTTATTTATTTAATTCTACTTATTTCATAAGATAATGCTTTCAGCACAACCCATACCAATCCAACAGATCCTAAGCTCAGCAAAGCTAACCCAACGCAAGTATGTAAATTGTGATTAACGATCGATATTTTGACAGAAAGAAAACCTAATGAAACCTAGCTAAGAATAGTCAATTGAGTTATGAATTTGGTTTTATCGGCGACTAAGACCACATATAGTGTATGTCGTACAGTACAGTGCATTACCTAAAAAGTTTGAGAAGTGTGATGTGTAATGTATATTAAGTACAATCTAACTGTGATTATCATCAAACGGCGAATCCGCAAATATTAAGCATAGTTTATTTTGAATGTAAGAAAATACATAGAAATATTATATAGAAATATTCTGCAATTTTATTGAAGTAAAACAACACGATGTAGTTATGCTAGAAATACAATAACTTAATGTTTAATGTATTTTTGTTTAAAATTCGTTGATATTCAAATACTATTTATATATTGTCAGTATTTTCAGTAAGGTAGCAATGTCGATATTTGTATGTTGCTGAAAGATACAGTTTGTATGCACCTGATTGGACAACCAAGGGAATGTTTTGAAATAACAACTAAAAAGGACTTGTAATAATATTTACGTTAGTAATAATATCTTAATTTGATACATATCGTTGCAAATATTTATTTGTTTTATTATTAACCTTGCAAACGTCGTTTTAAAATAATAATATAGCAACCGAAGTAATTTTAATAAGGAACGAAATATAGAACTTGTTCAATATACCTATTACCTATGTATATGCAAATCCAGCCATAAATTGGCATCGAAAATTCGCTCATACAAAATTAAACCTCACTGTTAAACTAGACTGTAATGTAATAATCGAGATGCATAAATCACCAGTACCCAATATAATAAGACTCAAACACAAAATGTTATAAGTTTCAAAATTTTTATTTATGACACTACGTATGTTTCGCCAACACTGTGGCTTCATCAGGTGACGAAATACCTGATGAAGCCACAGTGTTGGCGAAACATAGATAGTATGTAGCATAAATAAAAATTTTGAAACTTACAACATTTGGTGTTTGAGTCTTATTATAAAATAAAGTTTCAACAAATAATTCCAGAATCAATCAACAATTTAATACCCAATATAACTACAACTTTCTTAAAAATTTCTAATACGAAAATATGAAAGATAATGAATAATTGGCACAAAGTCAAAACTTACAGTAGATCAATATTAAGCCTATACAATTAAATGAAAATAGGTTTACTAACTCATACAGTCATTGATTGGTTCTAAATTCAATTCGGTTTACGAAAAACATTATTTTGAAGACCATAAAATCATTTCATTAACTTTAACAATTGTTGACAAATTGGTTGGTTGTGAAAATGTATCAACTTGGTTGCTAAATAGAAGCAAATTTGGTGTGAAATATAACGACAGTTGGTGTCACTTAACCCAAATCATTGGTAGGATTCAAAAGTCGCACAAATTGTTGACTTCGTCTGAAAGACATATACCATCTACTCATAAAATTTAGCCCAAATCGGTCCTAAAAAATTAAGCATACTACAACTAAAGTCAGCTCGTTAAATTTGGATTGGATTTAAAGATGACTATGACGATCAAACATATAATAAAATGTCAGTTAGCTGAGCAAAAAAAAAAAATCTGACGTGGTCTGAAAGAATCCTACGTCCAAATGCAATATCAAGTAGTAAAGCCTTAGATTTGATTGAATTGTATTGCACAAAATGCAATGATAATTAAGTTAACGGTGTAATACAAGCTTAAAGAAAACACATAAAATTGAACAAAATCAAATCAAATCAGGCCTTTTCATGCATTTTAAATTAAGTTGATAAAAAAGTAAAAAAATAAAAAATGTGACGATACCTAAATTCCAGAATGAAACGAAACTTTAAACGAATGCAAAATAAATAACATGAAAAAAATACCGTGCCAAAAAACAGAATTAAAGATACATAAAATTCAATTTATCTAAACGATCTCAAGAAACAAAAGATCAGGAATACTAAATTTCCAAAAGAAATCATATTTTATCCTGATGTTAAAGAAATAGAATGATATTTGTAGAACACATACTTGTAAATGTCAAATCAAATAACTTTTTCTACACAATCACCAACAATCGACTAAAACTGCAAAATAAATCGAAATATCATGAAAACTAAATTTCGAAACGAAACGATAGTTCAAACGAATGCCACCAAAAGTAAGTGAACAATAAATGGAATGTGAAAAAATGAATAAACAATACGTAATATAAATGTTTTATATAAAGATCAAAAATCAATTTCAGTAAAGCAGTTAAATCAAACAAATGATTTTAACTGAATATCTGCAAGAAATGAAATTTTAAATTAATGCGTTATAAATAGGATGGAAATCAATTGAATTTACAAAATTTAATGGGAAATATATATAACTGGTACGCAATTAAATCAAGTAATGAAGTCTAGTAAAAACGATTCAGTACAACGAAATATAATAAAATATAAATTTCTGAATAGATCAAAATTTGAAGTAAATGTGAAGGAAAAAGAATGAATAATGGAACAAAGTTAGAAGTAACTTTTTCTTTAGAACGGGCCTAATGAAAAGGCTGGTATAAGATAATAGTGCATCTCTGGTTACTGGTTAAGACAAATCAAGCTTTGGATTGGCATGGAATTTAAACAATGTTGTAAGTTGAATGCATTGCAAACAAATGGCGGATAAACACAACCCAACCAAGCGTTTGGGGTGCCTTTGAAATGGTTGGGTTGAATTCTTAAACGCAACGAAATTTTTGAAATCATCTGAAATAATCTTATAGCCAATCATAACTGCTCGTAAAACCGAACCAAATGCCATTGCATTTAGGATGGTTAGATCATCCGGCATGTGATAAATGTGAGACCGCAAAATTGTTGAATCGTTCGAAAAAGGGTCCTAATTAATATTGCATCAGCTTGTAATCTCTAATATTTGTAGCTAATTTAAAAATCCTTACAACGTTTCATGATTCAAACAAATATTAGTTCATTTTAAACTTGGTCTTAGATAATCCTTATTATAATTAAATTAATAACAAGTAACTTATGCATTTTATTGGCCCTAGAGCAGAGGTGGCGAATTAAATCAGTTAATTACCTTCAATACTGACGACAAAAATATGATATGAGGATTATATGAAAGCACTCACGTACCCGATTATACTTCTTGTATATTGTGTAAATTTTTTTAAACTTTATCTATTAATGTTGCTATGCTGCATTTATTAACCCTCAATGGATCATTTTCAATTAATTTTACATAATTTTGTAAGTTTATTTTTGCCTTGATCAGGAAAACGTCGCTCTTCACAAATAATGTTCGTTGAAGTATTGAAGAAACCGGCTTACTTAAATTAACTTAAATAGGTAACCTGCATTTTCTAATAAAAAGTTTGAATTATCCATCACCAATAATATAGCTTTTGTCTTTGTTTGGGTGGTTTCGTTTGACAGAATAGTAGTAAATAATGATAAGTTACTTGCATTTTCGAAAAAATTGCGACATTGCTGAAAGAGGCAAAATGTTAATATTTATTACAATTATTATAAAAACGTCGCTCTTCACAAATAATGTTCGTTGAAGTATTGAAGAAACCGGCTTACTTAAATTAAATTAAATAGGTAACCTGCATTTTGTAATAAAAAGTTTGAATTATCCATCAACAATAATATAGCTTTTGTCCTTGTTTGGGTGGTTTCGTTTGACAGAATAGTAGTAAATAATAATGATAAGTTACTTTAGAAATACTTTCGCATTTTCGAAAAAATTGCGACATTGCTCAAAGAGGCAAAATGTTAATATTTATTATTCTTGGCATTTTCAACGAAACAGCTTAATATGTAATTTAATGCAAAATCATACACAATGTAAGTTAAGCGCTAAGTTAGTTGGAAGTTTTCCAAGGGAAGATAGGAGCAAAACTTGGTTTGGTAACCACATTTTATTAAAAAACAAGTAATTAAAAAACTAAACACAATAAGAATCATAAAACTAAAGTAAAATGTTATTAAAATAATTGCATTAACCTATTTACTTTATCGCAGCGAAGCCTGCGCTTAATGTTACATAGGAGGACTGCCATTAGCGTACTTAATTTAATTCCAATAACAAAACAGAGAATACACGGAACAGTGCCCCTGTAAATGAAACATTTTAACCGGAAAGCATACGTAAAAGACGACCATTGACTTCGCAATTCCTTAGGGCTGATGCAGGTTGAGACTCTGCTTCACCCATCTATAAACATATATAAGACGTGCCGATGTAAGTATCTTTTCATAATGGTTTAGATTATGATTACGCAAAGTTTAAGTGATGCATCTGGGCAAGCCGCGACCCTATAAAAAATGTGATAAGATTATTATATATCTAACAGTACTAATGGCAATGAAATTATTAACGTGGTCAGATATAATTAATTATCCGTTCAAATATAACGTCAGCTCGTGTAACCTAATGCAAGACTTGCAGTGATATTTGGCTAAGCCTTGGGTTTGATATATTATTTTTTAATTTGCCCGTGCAAGGTGCGCAATAAAACGAAACTCAAAACTGTTCCAGCGTTGCCCAAGAAAATATATACAATAATTTGGCCGTGAAGCCAGCCACACAAAAATGTTCTTTTCGTGCAAGTGCGTCTCTTTGTACATTTTACGGTATTTATGTAAGTATATAGCTAATATAAGGTGTTTATTTTTATGGGTGTGAAACAAAATGCAATGTTGTTATATTGGCAAATATGTAATAATTATGTTCGAAGGTAAATGAATTTGATTACATAAGTCACTAAAGGAAACAAAGGGAAATGCAATAAAACAAAACTGAAAAGACGAAACATCTTAAGAAAACGAGTACAAACCAGAAAAGCATAAAGAGAATAAAGAGCAACAACCAGAAGAACAGTACAAACCAAATAAGAAATGGTAGCGAAATAGCGAATAAAAGCAAAGACAAAAATTAAATGGAATGTAACTGAAAACTCGACAAGACATTTAATGGTTTCAGCAAAACTGAAGGAGGAAGTAAGAAGAGTAAAGATAGTGTTTGGAAAACTAAGAGTGGACTACTGCTGGTTGATATAGAAAGGGGAAGAAGGAAAACTATCCCCAAAAAAAAACTGAATGACGGTACAGGTTGTGGCAGGAAGAGAGTGTGAGAAAGGGAAATTCGAAAAATCAAAGTTCTGGAAGAAAAAGGAGGGTGAAGGGGCACATAATGATGGAAATGACTATTTGTAACATTAAAAAAAGTGTCACAAACTTTGAACGCTGATAGTATGGCCCAAATTATGCCGAAACTGTCCAAGTTCATTAAGACTTTTCGGAATATTTGGGGCCATACTATCGGCCTTCAAAGTTTTTAACATTTTTTCTAACACCCTGTATATTGTACATAATGAGATATGCCAATAAATGATACTACTAGTATATTTATGCATCATTATCGAGTACCCCCAAAAGACTTGAGAACAATAAATGCAGATTCGTATGTGTAGCCTTGTTAGTGTAGGATCTAAATCACTATTGGGTAATTCGAATGTTATTTCTGAAATCCTAAGATTCTCGTGCTAGGTAGTCGCGACTCATTGCAAAACAAAACTCTGCAATGGAGTACACAAGGCAAGAAAATTACACTGAACAAAAAATAATCCAAAAAGTACTCCTCAATTGAAAGTAAGAAAATAAAATTATTATACAGTGCGTATCAAAAGTCTGGAACTATTAAAATAAAATTCCAACAAACAGTATTTGAGAAAAACCCTCGGACAGGTCAATTTTGATACTAAAAAGGACATCTTTTTAAATCAAGTGAATTTTTCAATCGTCTTTGGTTTTTGATTTATGACGTTATCGGATTTTTTTAAAATAACATCTCATATTTTCCATATGGATTTGATTAGAGCTTAAAATTCTGAAGAAATGTAGAAATATGTACAAGTATGACATTGACCTTAAATCCTGAAACAGAAAAAAATTGAGTAAACTATGAATTTTTTAGTTATTTGGTCTTTGTCAAATTGGAGTAGTTTTGTATTTATGCAAACTGTCAATTTTGACACACTACTCTAGTTACCAAAATGGTACGATACATAAGTGAAAAGCAAAGACTAGATATTTTAATGATGAAGTGATATGGAGACAGATGTGGAACACAGGATGAAGTTTGCGAGCTCTTTAACAATAAATATCCAGAGCAGGAATCAATTTCAAGAACAGCCGTATCCAGATTTTAAGAAAATTTGTAGAGTCCGGGCATATTAGGGATCTCCCTAGATGTGGCCGACCAAAAGTTAAGTGCTCTACTGGAACTACAAGAAAATAAAAAATAGAGCCACACAAGAGGTGGCTGCAATTTATGAGATCAGTAAATGTTCGGTGTGGAGGACATTGAAAAAGCGTAAATGACATCCCTATAAGGCAGTTTTAGTGCATGAATTTAATGAAGCCGATCCGGATCGCTGTAGGAAATTCTGCAAGGATATGATGGCTCGATGCACAGCCGATCCTGAATTTGTCAATAGGGTAATATTTTCGGTCGAAGCCACGTTTCCCTTAATGGAACAGTAAATGGGCAGAACTGCCGATAATGGGCTCCCCAAAATCCTCATTGTTAACGTTTTGGTGGGAATTGTGGGAGATCGAATTTTGGGACAATTTTTCATAGAATGAACGTTGACGGGTGATAAATACTTTATATTTTTTGAGGGATGACCTGATACCCGCTCTTGTGATGCTTTGTCCCAATGAAGAAGATCCAGACTTGCCAAATAATAAATTATGGTATCAACAAGATGGAGCGCCTCCACATTTTTCGCTGGATGTGCGAAATTATTTAACTCTAGTTTTTCGCAATCGTTAGATTGGTAGAAGGAGGTCAATTGATCACTCGATTTCTTTTTGCGGGGCTACCTAAAAAGCAAGGTTTACTTCAATCGGCCAGCTACAGTTCACGATTTAAAGTACAGAATTCGAGCCGGAGTGAGCGAAATTCATCCAGAAACCACCCGGAATGTTCTATAAGATTTCAAATATTGCCTAGGATATTGCCAAGAAGTAAATTGGCATCAGTGTTATCATTTCATTTAGTTTATTTTTGATAATTAGATTGCCAACTTGTCCGTTTCTACAGTAAAATTAAAAAAATGTAAAAAACTACACAACACAACACAACACAACAACATATTTCTATGTTCAGAATTTCAAGCTCTATCCAAATCTATCGAAAAAATTAAGTTGCCAATAAAAAAAACTCGAAAACAAAAGGGGATCGAAGAATTCAATGCATATGTATAACCAACCATAAAATTATTTAAACAACCATCGGAATACAAATGTGATTTACACTTATTGCATCAGGCGCGCCATCTATCGCACGGTAACTGAAATATAAAGCACTCATGATTACATAGAAAGCTGCTATTCATTTTCATGATTACAAAATTTATCAGTAGATGGAACAGAAACACGATATTTAAATTCATGGAATATATATTCCTTACTATCTTAGCTTGCACATGTTTATCATAAATCATATACATGTATCTGTGGTGATTTGATTATAATTTTCTTCAAGAATTTATACACGACTACTAAACTTAATGTAAAAATTTTATAATGTTAATATTTCAATAAAATCATTCAGATAAATATTTCAGAAATGGTAGCTTTTTGTATTATATAAATATCTCAAAACATATTTAAATTTAGGTTTTAGAGACCAGCATTCTTTTAATTACAAAATTTATTTATTACACATCGAACACCATTGTGTTGATATTACTGTAAACAAGAAGAAAGTATCGCTAGGTGCGGTTCATAGGCATCAACAGCCTTACATATCGAACAGGAAGAAGACCGTAAATGTCAGTATCAAATACAATTAGCAAGTCATCGTCACTTTAAACGTAAGTTATCTTCGCGTGCTCTGCCTTCGAGGCGATTTAAATAGCGACTTGATATATGGGTCACATAAGTAATTTGGCATTAATACGAGTTATGCAAGTAATAATAATAACACAATAATAAATTCGTACCATTTATTCAGTCTTTTAAAATAAATAGTCATTATTATTACAGTTATTTAATAATTTAGATTAAATTATTAAACTGATTTAGTCATCAATGGATAAAATAAGGATAATTCACATAAAGATAGTTTTTTATATTTACCATGCAAGCAAGTTTTCTTTAAAGTTTAAAATATCCAAATACATGTCCTAGGTAAATTTAAATTAGAAAAAAAATATTCGAAAAGGGATGTATATAATTCATAGACATAGTAATAGAGAAAAAATACCAAAGCATTATGACGCTGAGGAGAAACACCCCAATAGAGCTTATTTGTTTCCAAAAAAAATTATCTACTTGCGATGACTCATCGACTTATTGCATCATTTGTTTTTTACATCGCACTTGTGTTAGAAATATCGTCCCTGGGTAGCAACGCAAAGTCAGTAGTTATGTGCCATTTGTTGGCAAAAAAATGTGGTCCAATACCCATTAAACCAATAGTCGAAATTCGAAGTTTAAAAGAAAATTTCGATAAAAACAACGCATACCTGCTATTTCATAAATAAATTCTTTGGTAAATAATGCTTGAAAATTTCTTTAAATGCGATAAGATTTTTTTAGTTTAGTTTAGTTTAGATTAATGGTGTATTAGACACATGTAGTTCACGTTCAATATCCGTTTTAATTTTCATAAAAAATCTGCTGCAATGCAGAATTTTTATAGTCGATTTAATTTAATTTCACAGCTTACCTTAATACATAGACCCATTTGTGTTTTAAGTTCTAATAGTTAATAGGTGAAATGGTGCCATACGTTTACGCGTAGAGATAAACATATAACCTCGCGTGCAAGGTGCAGTAACAAAGTTTAGGCGCTGGTATGTGATTACGTCGATATGTTGACCTAATTTCGGTCTTGATATTTTAAAAATTGATGCAGTCTTTTAGTTTATTTAATTATATTTCCTTCGTGATGTGAAATAATAATAAATTAGATTTTGTGTATTTTCGTTAAACTGGCAAAAGATATGTTTCCAATCAGTTATTTATGATTATTTGATGCTGATCCTGATTTAAAACTGACTTAGTTCGTAATTTCTTCTGCAGAAGTTACGCAGTACTTTCCTCTGCATGTTCTTTCACCTTCATCTCCAGCATAACAGAAGCTCCAAACCTTTCAGAAGCTGTGTGATGTTAATTTTTTAAAGAAATTTTGCCAATGTGGATGTTATTTCTACGCCGTAGATCGATATTTCCTACCACGACCATATTTTCTCTTTTTTAATACACATACACAAACATTCACAAAGATTAAGATGAAAGACGAAAAGAATATCTAAATAACAAAAATCCAACAAATTTGATTAAATACAAAGAATAGAGTCAAAAAAATTAAATGTTAGTAAACAAGTACCACATGCTTCTTCCAGCACTTAAAGAAAAGTTCTTGTATACAATAAATCAAATCTTGAAACTTAAAAAACAAACAAACAAGATATAAGATACTTGCCGAAGTAACAACAGTTGCTAAGGAATAATTTGAAGAGATTTCAAAGGCGATGAAAAGAAGAAAACCGTAAAGAATTATTAGAAGGCGAATTAATGGTTGATAAAGATTAGAGGACATAGTTTTGGAGATATTTGAGGTCTGTAAGGAAGGCAATAATATAGAGAATTCCATAAAAATGACACACCTGGCAGCCCAAACAGAAGAAGAATTCTTATTGGAGGTTATATGGCAAATGAAAGAATAATGGACAATTAGTATCAAATATCATGAGCTGGAAGAGGTGGTTTTGGAACTCTCTGAAAAGAATGGAACAGAGGAAGGAATGTCAAGTGGCGTTTAGTGTAATAAAGAAAGAATTCGCTGGCGAAATAGATTGACCTCTAAGGGACGGCTGTTGCCCAGAAAGCTGGATAACGTCAACGATTATAGCAATCCCATTTCCCAAAGCAAGTGAGTTTATGCCAATTGCTACTGTAAAAGGTACTTTATCTTGTAGTGAAGAAGCAGGTTGAAGAATATTTGGAAGCAGGTGATATCGTAAAGGAGCAACATGTTTTAGGAAACGATACTCTTGTTAAACAACGATTCAAACTGTTACTGATGAATGGAAATTAGACATCAGCGAGGGACAAATGATATGAGTAATCTTCATTGACATGGACGAGCTTTCGAAACAGTCGATGGGGAATTATTAATATATAAGCCACACCAATAAGGAATAAGAGATACAGTCTTACAGTGGTTCCGATCATTCTTAAGAAATAGAAGTCAAATGGACCGATTTAATGATGATGATTGGTCCATTGGTCCATGTATTGAAACATAACAGGGAGTGCCCCAGGGGTCTGTGTTAGGAACCCTTCTATTTATGCTATACGTAAATGATATAGTCGACGTATGTCCGGTGGAGTGCATAATAAGACTGTTCACTGACGATACGCTTATATATGTAACAGGAGAAATTAATACGGAATTGGAGAGAATGCGCATTAAAAAGTATGGAAAAATGGATGAAAAAAAAACAAATTGGAAATGAATGCAGAAAAAACAAAATATATGATTGTTACGAGTATAAGAATAGAAGTGAGCGATGTTCTAAACTGAAATATTTGGATGGAGTGGAGTTAGAACGAGTGGACATAATGAAATACTTGGCTATCATGATCGATGACACGTTAAGGTTTAAAGACAATTGTGAATAAATTCTAATTAAATTAATCAATCAATCAATCAATTATGTATTATATATACGAGTAATACATGCTATAAAAAATTAAGCTAGGAAACATTACAGCACTGTGCATTAGTGGCAATATGATTTTTATTATTGGTAATATTCAACTGAGTCAACAGATCATACTCAGTTGCCAAGGGACAGCATCCCAGTAAGCATTAATTATATTTTTTTTTTGCTAGGTAGACTCTCCCATCCACATCGCGTTTAATACTAACATTGAACGCATCTCCATCCCGTTCTATTATATCAAAGTACAAATAAAATTATTTCTATTTTGTGACAAAGTGTTACTACTCCAAATGTGTACATTTGTTCACAATGTACAATCGCCTCTGTCGATAGTTATTCCACTCCATTTCTTTATCCTCAAGCTCTTATATCCTCCCACACTGCACCATCCTGCCTCTATGCATTCTCATCCTGCCTGTCAGTGTTCTCATCAGTCTCATCTTGTTTCTAAATATTTGGACATCACGTTCTTTGTGATTTAATAAAATTGACATTTTTTTTTCAATTTTATGGTTTATTAATTATAGTTTCAGTAAATACTAATTTTTGTATTGATTTAAGTTTTCTCTGCTGTTTCCACTTCGTGTGTTTACTTCACTCATCCTTTGGATTGTTCCCACGTCGAAGTTTAAATTTTTTCATGATCTTGACAATTTTGGTTTGTGCAGCTCGTCGAACACTTATTTAAAGTGGCCAAACAATAGAGATATTGTTATCGTGTTCATAATAACCTCTGTTTTTATCCTATTTTTTAAATTCAAGGAAAGAATTGCACCAGTAGTAGTCACAATCCAACAAAATATATTTACATGGTTTAGGCATATACAACAGATGGCAAGTTTAACTAATATGAGAGCAGAAAATCTCGAGAACGAAGAAACAGGAACAGATATAGAAACATGTGGCATACGAGGAAGTGAGACACGTGGCGGAAAGCAGAGAAATAACTGGATAGAGCAGTCCAACTTGCAAAAACTTACAAAGAAGAAATGGAAAGGACAATAATCCTTAAACTCAAACAAAGCTCCCTTCTGTAAAATCAGGCATTATAGTGTTTGAGTTCATAAAAATAATTCGTAATACGAACCTTTGTTTTATTTTAATCTAACCATATGGAATATCTAGATATAATTTGCTATAACCTTATAAATTCCTCGCAATTCGTGGCATTAATAAAAAGTTTAAAATTCAAATGTAAATATTTGTAGTTTACTTTGTGTTTTTCAAAAACTTTTCATATTAACACTCAAGGACGTTGCTCTAGTCGTTTCTTTTTTATTTCTAGAAGAAAGGGTAGGAATAATAGACACCAAACTGTGCATTTTTTCTGACGAATTTCATAATTAAATTCGTGGATGGCCGTCGACATCGGGTGTGCTTCCTATCGCCGTGTACGCGATGAGCCCCCGTAATAAACAACTGCATTGTTACGGCGGCGTCGGTGGCGGCAGTCAGCAACCCTTACGCTTTAATAACAAGCATGAGTCAGCAGAAGAAGCCGGTGTGGGTGCGACACCGCGGTGTCAGCTCGCGCCCAGGTGGCCGCGTCAGCTGCCGGGACGGGCGACAAACATGCTCTTACCTGCGATCGCCTCATTTCAATATTGATAATACGTGTTATGCTCGGACCACACCGTTATTAACTGACAGCCGATATGAGATAGAATACCAGCTACGGAGACAAGTGCGTAGGACTTGACGTTTTGGACGTGTGTGCATGCGGTTCGGCGAAGGCAAGATTTTGGAAGAAATAACGAAGCGCCCAGACCCGGAATGAGGACAAAAAATGTTGTTAAAACATACATTGCAGAAGAATGAAAATAAAAAGAGAAACTTCTCAATCATTTTTATACTAGGTTTAGGAGTATAAAATAAGGTACTTTTTTAACTTAGCGTTATTCCACTGAACCAGACGTCTGGTCTACTAGTCTATTCCGCTTCACGGTGCATAAAATGGAATTATTACAAAAACATCACCCACTGTTTTGTTTATGTTACAATTAACGTGAATGAACAAACCCGTACAGGATTATTGACTGGTCACTACAACTTCAAACAAAAACGAACGAAATTAACTCTGATGTCAATCGAAGTTCTGGTGTATATTTTCGTTGACTTTCAATTTTTAATGAAAATTACCTTACAGCATATAAAATCCGGTCCTGCATTTTATTTACCATCGTAATGTCATACCTTTGTAATTAATTAAGTATTCTACTGTCTAAATTTTTAACCAGCTACTGAATTACAAGTCATCAATGAATGATATATCCTGTTATTGTCATTTCCTTAATTGTTCATCATTAAAGTAATGTCGAACCAATTAACCATCGTCAACGGACGTCGTGTGTACGACACTTTGTATTCTGCGTAAAGTTAATTGGAGGTGAATTTACATATTCGTCAAATTTAAGTTTTTCGTATATTTGTGACTTAATAATTTTCTATAAAAAAATAATGTCGCAAGTAATATGGAAAATGTTTATCAACATTGATGTTATAATCTGATTCAAAATTATCATCATCATGTTGGTTGACATCGTTATAATTTGTAAAATATCTTCGAGCACAGCCTTTGTCAGAAATTAGATACTTTCAACAAATGGCATATACCGGAAAATTTTGCCCATACATTTCTTTGGTTTTGTGCTGTATTGTGATACTAAAGGTACCTGTATATGTTGCTTCTCAAGTATTTATATTTCGTGTGCATAAACAAAGATTCAATATGAACAGAACGCGTTTCTAGGGGACTACCATTTACCAATGAGGTGCTAATTGGTTTGGATAAGGTTGGGTTGAATTGAAATCTAGCATTTCCTTAAGTTTGTGTTAAGTTTGTACATTGATGAAGTTTGAAATTAATGCGGCGTATTATGGGCTATCAACGCCACTTAATCTATTTTTTATATTTCTTAACGTAACCCAACCAAGCCAAAAGTACGATGCTCGTAAGATAAAATCAAGACCCCATTAATAAAACTACCGTTTTGACTTCTCACCAGTAAAACTATTTTCAAATAAATGAGTCCTGCACTAAAAATATTCATATAGAACCATTAGTTTGAAATTATTGTATCGTATCACTTATGCACCGTTCATCCTGTTTACAGCCCGAGACGATCATGACTGCATACCGACGTGGATGCGGTCTGCAATTAGGACCGACCAGTTCGTGTGTTAACAACAGAGTACATAAATAAATAAATTTACAGATATGTTGAAAATCCCAGACACTGTTTTGGATTCAATGAAATCACGTTTCGATGAGGATTTATTTATCGCCCATTTTGCAACAGGAAAAGTCTAGAACTTAACTGGGATAAGTTGAAACATTCTAGAAACTTTCTTGGGTTTAATTAAAAAATCTACAAGCCCATACGAATCCATCCTAAATGGCATTAAAATGTGGAAATATTTATAGGCAAGATGGAAAATTCTAGAAACTGTCTTGAATAGAGAGCATGCCAATTCAACACAAGTCAACATAAATCAGTAACAATACGAATTTTCAAGAGGTAAGTCTAGAATCTGGTTAGAAACGTTTTTCAGAAATGTTGGAAAATCCTGGAAACTGTCTTGAAATACAGAGCATGCAAAAGTAACTCCCCATAATCCAACATAAATCAGGTTACGTCATTTACAGCAGGTGGAATCTGGCTTGAAAATCTTTTACAGATATGCTGGAAAATTCTATAAACTGTTGAGGATTTATTCACCACCAATTAGTAATAATAAACGTTCCATGCTGGAAAATCGATTACAGAAAACTTGAAAAATTATCGAAATTATTATTTTCATTTATATATTCAACAAACCCAAATCAATTTAGCCTAAATCGCATGAATATTTAATAAGCATTCAATCTGTGATAAGTATTCTAGTATTCTGATTTGAAAATTTATTTCAGACAACCCATAAAATTCCGAAAAATATCTATAAATATCACGCCAAAGTAATTAAGCCCTATCCAACTTACATCACGTTACGATACAAATTTGCAATAGGAAACGTCAACCACCTGGTTGGAGAATTATTTATTATTTATTAAAAAAATAGTTCTCTTGAAATGGAGAGAAATTAATAATAATGTTAAATGGATATTATCCTATTTTTAAACCGCTTTTACATGATTTACGTGCAAATCATTTTTATTCCACAACTTTCAATTAATTATATGAATTGAAAAAAATTGTCAAAATTATTAAAATGCAAAAATGTGTAAGCAAATGAATTAAGAAATGTAAAGATGGCCTAAAGAACGAAAACTAATCTTGCAGTTGTACAAATAATGTGCTGAAATATATTAAAATATTTTTTCATGTCATGTCAGCAATGGCAGAAGAATGTCAAAATGCTTTACTGTTTTACTGATTAAGCAACGAAAGGTGCTTTGTTTAAACAACCACGATGAGCAAGTGGGATCGCTGGACGATATCGTTTCGCTTTCTTTTGAAGTCAATAATTGTTCAAAGAAGAACGACGCGATATCGTCGACCTATCCAACGTATTATTTTTGCAGAATTGTTTAAAAAATGTTTATATAACTGTGAATGATTTTAAAGTAATGCGACGTTTCCACACCTGTGGATCTGTTGTAGTCGTAGTCTCCAATTGCCTCAAAACTATAATTTGACTAATATTGGTTTTAGCCAAACTGGATTTAGTTTACATGAAGACGACAACGGATGAAGAACTACCGAAACGTCGCAACAGAAAAAATCAAAGTACGAAACTAGTTTATTATATTAGTGACGTTTTATTAACTGAAGTTATATTTGTCATATTGAATTGTATTTTGTTTCATAAATTTTAACGTAAAATTATTCCCATATCTTAAATAAGAAATTTACGACTATTTCAATTCCTTGACGATTTTATTGTTTTCTAAGAAACATATCTATGTTGCACTCATCATAAGTGAATCTTTGTATTAGAAAGAAATTGTTTCATTTGTTAGATCGCAACATGTTCGAAGACTCTCCAAGGGTTTTCTGGACTTTTGTCTACACCAAAGGAAATTTTCGACGAGGTAAGTTTTGGTCTCTTTGTCTTACTTTTTTAACACAAATAGTCTTTTAATCGGTATTATAAACCTTTACATTTACATTTTGTTGTATACGAAATAATAATAAACGAACATTATTTTCCTAGTTTCGCTGAGTAAGGACAATATTCGACGTCTGGATGGGTTCATTGAAGCATTGGTGGCGAACAGACTGGGGAAATTCTTCAGCTGCCAGGAAATATAAATAACAACACCCAGAAGAGGGGATTTGAGTTTGAAATGGTCATACTATCTAATCTCCAATTCCATCATATTCATGATAAGTGTTTGTACATTTTCTTTTGTAACTTCAAAAATTATCACCCAATGATCAAAGCTTGCAGGAACATGATGGGTGACTGACGATCATGGATATAAGACACTTGCATCTAGACTGCAAGAAATAATAAATAATGACAGCAACAAAATACGATAAGTATGAAGTGCAAAGGAAATGTAACTGAGCAAGCAGAAAATGTATACATTTGGGAAATGAGATAATTGTAATGTATGTAAACGAGAATGAAGATACTTAAACCGAAATCTCATGTGGAATAGCAATGTGATGATTATTTGGATATTCTACCAAAGTTTGCAGTGAGAATCAGAATTTAATTGAATTTAATGTTAAAAAAAGAGAAACTAAGGATTAAACTAAGGATCAAAAATGAGAGATATTAAATTGATATCAAGGGACGTATGAAGATTGCTCAGAAAAAGGTAAGAACGAGGAAGTAAAGAAAGGCGGTATGAATCTATGAAAATTCAATGGTTTTACTGGAAAAAAGCGCGTTTTAGTAGACGATGCAAAGCTTTATGGGTCATGGGTAAAGTCTAAATGGAACACAAAATGTAAAAAAAAAGATTAGTGCAAGCTTTCGATATAGAAACTCGAAATAGGGAAGAGGGAATAATAATACATGGATGGAAAGTTTCATAGGATGATTGAACTGGCTAATTAAAGGATAATGGACTAGAGACGATGACAAGAAAAGAAGACGTGGTGGGAATATTTGCATGGATTGGGAGAAAAGGGGAATAATAATACATGGATGGAAAGTTTCATAGGATGATTGAACTGGCTGATTAAAGGATAATGAACTAGAGACGAGGACAAGTAAAGAAGACTTGGTGGGAATATTTTCATGGATTGGGAGAAAAGGGTGGAATCGCAAACGAAATTAACTATAGCGTGCTGACGATATTCAATAAACAATTTACCTAAAATTATCATTTAATTTCCATTCTAAAATATAGACGCAGATGAATAATTGAATATTCCATACCTCATTACATTAATGGCTTACTAATATCGAACTTACGTGAAACTCAAAAATTATTTAATGATTCACTTATACGTCGTTAAAATGCAAACGTGCATGTGCACAATTGCTTTAAAAATAATCAACGTAAGACACTCGTATGTACCACCACACGCTTCCAATTACTCAAGCAAAACCATCTAAATTGAATACGACTTTCCATGTAATTATTTCGTGGTGTTTATGGCCTCATTTGTGCTCGTGCCCGACAAGTACGCCGCAATTAATTAATGCCATAAAGTGTACCGACGGACTATTTCCGGTAAAATAGGACGTAGCACGCATCGTGAAATTCCGTCGCATGAGCTTAAACGTCCGATGGGTAAAATGTCTAAAAACGTGGTAATCGGCGAAGGGCGTTTTTAATACCCTCAATGATCAAGTCTATCTGACAACTGAAAGGCCGCCGAAGCGGGATGAAAAATGGCAGTAATATTTTATCGAGAGATCAGATGGCGCTCTGCATACGAAGCACGGGATAATGAGACGGGCTGAGTTTGATACCCTTCGTTTTCTTGGTCTCATGCTTGAACAGCCGGAGCTTGTTACTCCCGTGACATTAAGTAGGGTGGAAATTAAATGCTCGTTTTATAATTGCAATGCGGATTTCGTCGTAGGACTAAAGTCGAAGAATTTGTAATAATATTTGAGTAACATCGATCATTATTACTCATTAATACTCAATTTAAAATCGTTAAGCAGAGTAATGTGTGCTGGCATGCATAAATGTACAAGGACGACAAACGGATATAGCCAATGATGAATCTTTAATGGTACATGATAATTAATGGCATGGAAATGATTATATCCTTAAATTGTATTCGTACAAATATTTATTTATTGTTTTCTTAATGAAAATGCATAAAATGAAAGAAACGAAAATAAAACAAATATAAACCAAATTATTACAAATCCCACGAAAGCTTACAAGTGTCAAGTTTGTTTGTATGAACTGGTCGTGATATTTTATTTCCAAATGTACAATAAATTAAAAAGTTTAAATTACAAATTTGGCCCTCGCATTATACGAAGCAGACGAAAAATAAACAAATATGAGGGTGATCACTCGACTAATTTATTGAATTAAATAGTCACCTGAATTTATTAAAGATTTATAACTAGCTGTAATATAGTGACAGTGATAGTACAATCGAAATAGGAAAATTTCAGGGCTACGCCCCTAGTGAAAGAGATACGGAAATACTTAGGAGGTATGAGGAGGAGACGACCAGCTTGAGTATAGAACGATCACTACGCTGGGGGCTGCGGCCGGGAGAAGACCCTGGAAAAGGGAAATCGTCAGCATGAAAAAGAGAAATGAATGTGATGGCTGCAACTATGTCATAATTAATTTCAGGGTAAAATTATCTGATTTTTGAATTCTATATATTTGTATATATTTAAATATTGAACAATTGATTGAAATAACAGTCAGGGTGCCAGCAAATTTAAGGGTCAAATTGGCTAGCGCCGCGGCCAAACAAACTTGTGAAAGTCTGTTTGGCCGCGGCGCTAGCTAATTTCTCCGCATTAGAGATTTCGAAGAATTTCGAATAATTTTATTCGCATTAGGTTGCTTCTAAAAATTATTTTAGACAAAGATTGTCCTGAACCATTTAAGGCTCGTCTACGAACTGTCATTTAAGTAACCATTAAATTGGTGGAATGGTTGGTTAGGATTATTTTTACCCTTGGGTAGTTTCATCAAACCAGTAAATTGATGGAATAGTTGGCTGTGAATAGTTTTATCCTTGGAGAGTTTATACGATTTTTAACCGGATTACATTCATCAACGATGTTTAGTTTTCCTACCTGGTCTTCATTATGCCACCAACTTCTAAAGAACCTATTAAAATAAGTTCACAGTTCAGTACTTATATATTTAAATAATGGTTATGCTTAGAGCCTAAGCCAAATCAATGTCGATAGCAAAACTATTGACTTTATTTCTTAACAACCCTTACAAGACATTTCAATATTAATTGAAATTATATAACAATGGCGATGTATTTGAACTTATAAACGTAGCGGGATATGTAAGCAAATATGTACTTGTTCTGTGCTATAAAAAATATGTTAAATCTAAGAACTAAAAAAAGGTGTTTTAAATAATTTTGGATCCACACCCTGGAATGGATATTTATATGAATATTTTTAGTATTAGTAATTTTGTACCATGTGCTCGTAGCTCCAAACATTTCACAACAAAACTTGCACTATATTCGTTAAAATTATTTTGGATTTGATACTTAATCTTAATCCTTAAAATTAAATTAAAATTAATTACAATACTTGAAAGATTGTTGGAGTGAACACACAAACAAGGTAATTTCAAGTTGATCCGATTTGTTTACACGTATTTTAAATGACCTTTCACAGTAAGAGGTATAAGAAGACAATTTCATGTTCACAGTTACATATACTAGTAATTGCATAAATTTCTATTTATATATTGTACTTCCACGGTAACTTTATTTTGCATCAGCAAGGGAAGCAAATAAATCCGGCGCCTATATTGCATAGCTGTTTGGCTATAATAGGGGTAAATAACCAAATAGTAAATTATAAAATATATGTAGATGATATTTTATTTTGACATTCCAGATAATAACATTTTAAAAATTCTAGTAATAAAAAATTAAATAAAATTATTTCAAAAATAAAAATAAGCATTAATTAAAAGCAGTAATAATTTACCAGCCCAATTAGAAATAAAAAATTGAAGATGAAGCAAATGATGTTATGATAAAAAGTGCATTTTTCACCACCAGATTTCGTTAATCACCCTTGAATATATTCATGTGTTTTGAAATGACTAATAACCAACCTTAGAAAGTAAATAACTACATACATTATATAAATATTTTAACTTTTATCGGTATCTAAATACAAATCGAGGTATGGCAGCAAATTAATAAGGCTGTGGGCTCCTCTCCACAGAGAATGTGAAGTCCATATATAAGTTTCAACCTAACAACGCAACCCTAGACCGCGTGATAAGTGAAGATTTTGTTTTTGAATTTGTTCCTCTACAATAAACTCTCAACCAAGATTTTCATAACGAAATCCTTAAAAGGCGCCAAAAAGGTTGCTTCGCGTTAGAGAGGACATGGTGGGCATGCTCCTCCATGACAATATCCATCAACCACTTTTTGACTGAAACGGGGTTCCTGTGGTTTCCTAGCCTCCCTATCCGCGTGACGTCAGTCCGTCTCTTTTAGCATTCGAACTTGAATTTCTTTTTGAAAAAAGATTTTGACAACTCGTTTGCATTTCTATTATTTTTTAGACAATTTGAGTTTTTCATGCAATCCTTTATATTGTATTATTTATGCCTCTATTAGTTTTTGCCTTCGTTGGTTTTGACAATTTCTACATTTCGACAGTTTTAGAATTTCCTGCATTTTCATTATTTGTTGCAATGTGACTTTTTCATTAGTTTTAACATTTTTAAAAATATTTTTGTTTTGTTACAATTTTACCAACTTCGGTTGGATTAAATTTACAATTTGATGGGCACCTATTATATAGTTTTTATTATTACGAATCTGCAATTTTTCAGCTTATATTAAACATTAATATTGTATTGTTTGCAATTTTGAGGACTATATAAATATGTCACCAAATTAGGAAAATCATATGAACCACTGAATAACAGCTCTAAGATACTTGGCTTAAACCCAAAGGTTTAATTTCCAGTAACTGTTTAAATTCCATGATTGTAAATTACATAAACATGATGTGTCAATTAAATTAGATGGGCAATATTTTCTTTCGAAAAATACCTACACAACTAAACCAAAAAAAAATAAAACATGCAAATGAACCTAAAATTTACTGAATTTTCAGTAATTGTTCAAGTACATTCATTTTAAATTAGATGTAACATCACTGTCACCTGTTCGAAAAATACCTGCACAAGTAAACCCAAGAGAGTTAAAACATTTAAACGTACCCCAAATGTATTTAAATTCTTTCATTTCCAGTAACTGTCTAAGTAATTTGAGTATGAATATGTAAATCGAAAGGAATCTAAATATGGACGGATGAGTCACACAAATCAGTAATGCACGCATATATCACGTGACAACACAAGAATTAGATTAGATAGCAACATATGATCGATTGCGAATAATTAAAAACCGATAATCAATGAGGAACTAAAGAAATATGTGATCCCTGAGGGTAAGCGATCAGATGCAGATGTAACCAACACGTTAACATAAAGGTTAATCCCAGATCCAGCGACACATCTAGCAAGAAGTGATAGCAAACAAATAATTCATCAGATACTGAGAATAAAATTGTCAAGTATTAAATAATTCTTCAGAGTCCAAAAACGAATTTAGGCAAATTCCAGTATGCATCACTACCAGGTGACAATCTGTACTAATTCTGTTTACCAAGGCAACTTTTGAGACGACATTCATGTACAGTAATTTGTTTCATTCTACGTTATTATTTTTTAAGTTTAACAACTAACATTTGATTTGTATATAATTTGTGTTTAAATATATGTAAATATTAATAGAATATATATTCATTATTCTATTTAATATGGATGTACAATTTAATGTACATGTGAGAGGATATTTATGGCATTAAGGAATAATTTAAAATTATAAAAGGTTAACAAATAAATTTCAAAGATATTTATTTCGAGTCGTTGAATAAAACAATTTTAACGCTATGAAAATTTCCACCAATTCTTTTCAGGAGATCTTTGCTTGACTATCTTAAGATAACAAGGACAATCTAATCAGTCACTTATTTACTGTAAAAAGTGGGTAAAGCCATTGTGAAAAACAGGATAAATGATTCGATAAACAATTAACCTGCATTTAATCTTTTAATTAATATAAGTCGCTGAGCCACATAAACAGACCTTCAAAATATTATTTTAAGATATATCTGAGACGATGGAGTAACCAGGCATAATTTGAAATAAAAATGACTTGCAAGTAGATGTTTATTTGTTTAAAGTAAAAATAATCGTCGCATAAATAATATTATTTGTAAATAATTGTAATAATTAGAGATACATTATTTAAAATACATAGTGGAGTTGGAAAAATTTACTAAAACTCATCATCATTTTATGCTATTGTATTTATCGGACACAACGAGCATGTTTCGACCATAAATCAATGAAGACTGACATTTGTGAGTGCATCTGCAAGGAAGAGAAGCACGCGAAATCTTCCGAGCTCGAACACAAATGACGCGATGAGCGTCTTCAATTGCAAAATACTATGGACCTGGAATATTTATGGTTGTAATACAATTATTTGCTAAGCCCAATACAGCGATACTTATTTTCTACATTGCTTGTGCTCGTGGTTGAGCTTGTGAGAATATCAATTGTCATAAGGAAGCATCATTATGGAATGTGTGCGTGTATCGTCCGTATTTACCGGGTTAAATACTGGGAATTTAACTTGTTTCGTCGAGTTAAACACTTTTCTGTAGTCGTCCTCATACTTCACCGCTTCTCAAATTAATGCTGTAAATTTTATAAGGAAATGATTCCTCTATTTTCATGCAGGTTTATTAACGTTTTATTTTTTATTGTCGCATTAAAGTATTGAAAATGCATTTAATCGATGAGAACTCTAATATTGCCAATCGTGCATTTCATTGGCCCTTCTTTCGCATTTATTTCGTCGGCAATTCGTCATCGTGTCATAGTTATTGATCGGCCATTTACATACAGTATTGATTATTGCGTTTATTTTTTGTCTCCAGATCGATCATTCACCCGGTTCGTTATTAATGAGGAAATTATGCAAATACATTATTTGCTTTAGTGCCATTTAAAAATATCTGCAATTTTCTATCATGCCATGAAACCAATTTAATATATATTTTACACAAAATAACATTTTTTAAACAAAGAAACGAGCGATTATAATAGCGCCCCTTCAAATCGCACACCCCTCGTGGAAAAGTCTGCGCGATGATGAGATGAGAGGGTGCTAATCCACCCCCAGGCTGTCACTGTCGGGTTTCCTCGCCGAAGCGAGCGCCCCCAGCAAGAGAATGCAATCATCCGCGCTTTCAGAACGTTTGCGTGAACGCCACTAGGAAAACCGATGGACGTTTTTTAAAAATACACACCTTGCATGATTCCAGCGCATAAGAAACTACCAACCGTGTGACAAGACTCGTGGTTTTGTAACAATCACGTATAATTAATTATGCTTTAATGATCCTCGTGTTCGACTAACACCGCGAGAGAGACAAATATAGATTGAAGGGTGATAGTTATGGCCCGTTGCTGCATTTATATGCAGTGTTTAATGTACTCGCTCCGACTAAAAATTATTTCCTCTGGGCTACAACGGTTTTATTCAGTGCTGATTAATTTCGTCGAAATTTTCGCCTGGAATCTAATTAATTACATCGCTGGTATTTAAAAATATAAATTCTTACATCCATTGTTCGGATTAATCAATAAAACCGCCGAACGTGCAGCACGAATTGCTCAAACTTTCACATGATTGTACGGGAACGTTCGTGCTGTTTAATCGCAATGCATTTCTAAATATCAGAAATCAAAAGTTTACATGGGAAATTTCGAGCGCGTTATTTAATAATGCGCGTCAACTTTAAACAAACGGCATTGAAATGTGCGGATAATTTGCGAAAACTATGCCGGATAGCGGAGGAAATTGCCGACTTTATGACCTACTTATCAGAGCCCCGGGCTGCATTAAAGCGACATGCGTCTCCTGTTGCACCTTGAGTTGCTTGTCAGTAATTTATGATCATCTGGTTAAGAATAGGATAGGGTTGAGAAATGATAGTTGTAAAACTTGACAACCGTTTGCTATTGAATGCCTTTTGAGCCTTAAGTTTTGCGGTTGTGAAATGCCAATTCAAGGTATGCAAATTTTATTGCAAGGCCTACATTTTTCAGTAGACGCGTTACCATAAAACTAAGAGGCTCGGGCAATTCATTGTGCATTTGCCAATATGCTGAATAATTATTGTATTTTAGAAAAGTATTATGTTTGAAAATTTTTTGCGACCCTATTCTACTAAAAGTACACTTTGTATGCAGGTAATAATCAGTATGGGAAATGCATTTCAATGTTAAATAAATACCGTTAAATGCATTTAATTCTAAAATTAATATTGCTATGATGATTAAAGGAACATGAAGTTGAATGAATTTGAGTAATGTTTATAACTGGAAGCTAAAAAATTAAGCCAGTAGTATAGATTATTAGAATAATTCCGCGCGAATATATCTTAAAGTTTAATACTACGCTCCGTTTACCAATGTCTGCCATATGTATTATCCATTATTAGACTTCCATGTCATAGAGATTACTAACCGTGTATTTCAAGAAGTTGGGTAACCATTCATAATAAACTAATACCAGTTCAATGTTGGCAACTTAATTAAAATGTGTCGACCACGAAAAAGAAGCAACTCAACACGATAAATCGCCAATATGTTGACCATAACAATTATATGTATATGTCATATCTGCAAGCCAAGAAGACCCATGTCTTTGTTACAGATGGAACATTAATCCTTATTCATTTTCGTCAATCGATTAGTTCAATCTCCTGCAAGTTCCTTTCTATTGCTTGCTGTCACCTGACTCGTGATCTTCCCATTTTCTGATTTCTTTTATGCCATCAGTTAGAACATTTTTTAAAATTATTTTTCAGCTATGGTCAACTTAAAACAATTTAATAACATTTATAATACTCAGGGAAGACGACTTGATCTTGTTCTTTCAAATGTTAGTTCAGAATTACTTGTTGAAGATGAAAGTTTGTCAATTCTACCAACCAACACTATCAATAGGGCTAAACGTTCCAGCTTCATGTAGACCAATACCTTTTCCGTCAAATGACAACAACCGTTATAACTTTTACAAAGCGAACTACGTAACTTTGTATAATGAGATGTATGATGCTGACTTACCTTCCAGGAACGTCGATTTCATTTCGTAATACCATCTACCGTCCAGAACGCCAAAATTATCTTAAACACTCCCCCAACAACATAATCCATTAATGCACTCGCGAACACCTGGAGAAACGTCCCGAAAACTAAAATTTTTCACGAAAATGTAAGAAACGAAACGCGCAGTAGACCGTCCTTACACGACAAAACTGACCTGCTTT
Organism: Geotrupes spiniger; assembly: GCA_959613385.1. Classification (NCBI taxonomy): domain Eukaryota; kingdom Metazoa; phylum Arthropoda; class Insecta; order Coleoptera; family Geotrupidae; genus Geotrupes; species Geotrupes spiniger. The sequence continues at coordinate 16,182,288 of OY390737.1, forward strand.
TTGTTTTGCTGTCACATTGCGTCATCATCAGCGGTACGTTGATTCTTTTAATTGTTGCCGAATGCACGTGGACATAAGGATGAATTGGCATTCTCTGATAATACTCACATTAATCGCTTTGAAGCAAAACCTCTCCAATTCAAATAAAATTTAATTGTTATTAAATGTAAAAACAAAGCTTAAAATTGGGTATTAAAAATTGTTAGACATCGAACAAGTCGTCATACAATGTAAAGAATGAAAATGTTGAATATAAATCCTAAAAAAAAAACATAAACAAAAATTATTAAAAATTATGAAAGTTTATAAAAATCGATAAAAATCATTAAATGTTATATCGAAAAATTGCCCTTCGCAAATGGGGACGATGCTAAAGTTTGACTATACCTATAAAAACAATATCCAAATTATTAACCTAACAATTAAAGCGATACAATATGGGAAAATAAAATTAAATGTGGCATTAGTGAGTTGCTTGCGCATGATTTAAATTTTTGCATTCCTATTCTCGTATACTCCGTCGCTAATTATTCTCCCAATTAACGACGCATTATACGAGGAGCTCACTATAATCCTTATGAACTGCAATTATTTGCATGGGGACAGTTTCCACACTAGTGGAATGATTCCTATAAATGATTCTCGAGAATGAATAGCAATTGACACTATTTTAGTGCGACGGCCAATCGAGAGTGTTATTCCTTCCACAGCATCATTCACTCAATCAACTATCATCAATTGGTAAAATGTTCAAACGGATGAAATCATACTATAATCATACTGATAATTGCGTCATATATAATTCCCCACTTCATGGAGTCAGTTAAAGTCAAAATCATATGTCTGTAACAGTGTCACCTTTCCTGTACAAGCATCAATTGCTATATTTGACGGATAACAGACCATTTATTAAAGATGAAATCAGAACTAGAGTTATCCTATTTGACTTTAACTGACTTTATGAAACGGATAATTATATACGACGCAATTATCATGATTATAGTATGATTTCATCCGTTTGAAAATTTCACCCATTGATGATAGATGTTGGTGTGGAAGGTTACTCGTACTTTCGATTGGCCGCTGCACTAAAATCTCATTAACGTCCAAACGATATCTGATTAAGCAGTTATGTGGAACTTTACCCACCCATTGATTTCATAGCATTTTATTCCATTTTTCAAACCTTTAGTTTTTCCTTTGGATGTTGTGCCACTATCTTGATGAGATCCTATTCCACTTCCTCACCATGTTGATACTGGTCTTCCTTTCAGTTTCTTGCTTGCTGGTTAATAAAGCGTGTTTTTGTAAGAAGTCCATGGGCGGAGTCATAGTTATGAGCAGCGGCGTAAACAAATTATTTAAATAGGGTTTTTATTTCTGAAAAGAACCAATTTTATTGCAATTCATAAGATTATAATAACAATCTAAAAACAAAAAACAATAAACTCGTATACACAAAATTATTTAGACCAGTATTTCTTAACCATATTGAAAGAATCAGCATCTTTATCACTGTAAAATTATCCAGCGCCCACCCCGATAAGATTACACTCGTCTCTATGTATGTATTCATGCAATGATTTTCCCTTACTAATAAAAACTATAAGAAATATGTACAAATAATACACATAATTATTTTTATGAACATTGTGTATTTATTGTCATTTAAGTTGTATTCTCTTTGTGATCCACAATATTGTGATTTGTAGCGTTGTCCAAAACCATAACAGAGTTGGGTGGAAGATTACGAATTAATTTCATCCGTAACCATCTTTCAAAATAAGTTGCATTCATATCGTGATGGTAGTCCCCCGATTTTCTATCTGCCAACAATATACTGAATTAGAAAAATAAGCAAACAATTACTTTATGAAAATTTAACATTACAAAAAATAGTATTTAATATAAGGAAATACCTGATTTCAATATGAGAAGCGCATTGTTGCACAAAACCAATTTCAGCCCCAGCATGCACAATTACTAGTCTCGTTCCTTTACTAATGGGAACTATTAAGCAGCAATTCTTCTCGTAAACCCAATCCTTACTCTGTGTATTACGACTATGTATGTAAGTATCATCTGTAAACACAATATTTCGTTGTTCCTTTCTCAGTTGGGTAATGTTTATAACATATTCGATGCGTTTTAATCGGATATCATATGACTCGACCAAAACTTTCCTGTTATCGGAAGTTTTCTTCTATTTAAACCCAATTTTTGTCAATATTTTCCCCAAAGTAGAAAGTGATCCTGTACAATTCATTTCAGACGCCTGTATTTTTGCATATATACCTACAAAAGTTTGTCGTTAGGTTATGTTATTGTAATAAATATAAACTTGCTTTTAGGGGAAGATCTTCGTTTTTCAATAACTGAACTATTATAAATTATCTGTCGTATCTACTCTACAGGACCTTCATCCAAAAGAAAAGTGTCTGAGGAATTTTATTTTGCTTCTGCTTTTTCTAGGTGACGATAATGAGGCACCTGGTGTAACATCCACGTGGCGTGTTTCTTGGACCATTTTGCAGTACATTTTATCTGATATGCGTATTGCTTTAAGTAGCCGTTGGTAAAATTTGCAAGGGGTATAGTGACACCTTTTTCGATTTCTTCCTGCATACATTTTAACACATTGGCTATAACTTCCTTGGCTTGAATATTAATTATTTTGCCTCGGACACCGACATTGTTAGGCGTCGCCATTTGAGTTTCAGTAATTTAATTATACTGTATAGACAGATCTGAAATCAACAACGTGCTTTTATTGTAACATAACCTCAATTAGCTGTAATGTATTGGATTAGGTACTTAGAGAGAACAATGTTCTAGAATGCAGGTTTGTATTGACAAATACAGTTTTTATGGTTTATTATAACACAATCTTCAAGAATAACAAGTTAAACTTGGCTACCACATCTAAAAACAAGACGCCACTGAATGCTCGAACAGCTGATCGATTTAGCAGAGTGGGGTCACAAGCGTTTACTGCGTAACTATATTGGTGTGCTCCGCCCATATATTTCTTAGAAAAACAAGCTATACAATTTCTCTGCTGCTCGCTCTATACACATCCTCGTCCTCATCTCAGCCGTCTTAGGGTTTGCTCCTTAATTTTTGCTCCATTTAGTTCGTTGCCTATTTTCCATATATATATGGTACTTATCTTGTATCATGTATATATATATATATATATATATATATATATATATATATAATTTTATTAATGTGATTGCCTCTACTGTGTCTCACTTCCTTTCGTACTTTTATAATCTTGGCTTTACTCATTTTTATCTTCACTCTGATTTCCCGTGAATCAATTACTATCTTTTCCAACATGTTAGCATCACTTATACCCTCTTTATGATCAGAATTGGTCATTCGCGTATGCAACTACTTATTCTACGCTCATCCTTATTGTATACATATTCCATTTTACTTTCTTATTCTTAATGTACAAGAAAGAATTTTACAACTTTCATTTGAGAAGTTTTTTCGAAAAATGAAGGATAAGTAAATATAAGAAACTTCAGTGCGGACCACTGCAGATTTTTCTATATTTATTTCCAGACTTTTAACGAATTTCAATTAAGTTATGCGATTTTTAACAATTTTGCGATATAAACATTGAATGATTTTTATAAAGATTCACAATTTTTAATAACTTTGTTTATATTTTAGTTTTTCTAATTTTGCTTCAAACCGGGCATTATTAATGTGAATATTATCAGAGAACGCCAATTCATCCTTTAATCCATGTGCTTTGGGTAACAATTAAAAGAATCAACGTGCCGCTGGCGATACGGCAATGTGACAGCAAAAAACAATGCAGGTAAGTGTTGTCGCGTATGGACGGTCCACTGTGCGTTTCGTTCCTTGCATTTTCGCGAAAAATTTAATTTTCTGGACGTTTATCGTGGTGTTCGCGAGTGCATTGATGGAGAATGTTGTTGGAGGTGTGTTTCGGATAATCTTGGCGCTCTGGGCGGCGGATGGTATTACGAAATGAACTCGGTAAAGGTAATTGCATTTTTAAACTACTTTTATTCGAACCGGACGCTGCCAGAAAATATGATTGGTACTAATTGTGCTGAATGATAACTTATCCCAGCTACATATGATCTACATGCGCTGGCGTTACAAAAATATTGAAAATTCATTGCAAAGAATATGTTAGGTTAGTTAGCTTAGAAGATGGCTAGGTCGAGTCAAGGTCGAATCCGCCTCCTTTAGTTCGGTGCACGTTGAGTGCACATGCAGTTTCGACATTTTTTTTATAAATAAATAATTTTAACAATTCAACCCAACCATACAATTGAAATTCTTACATTTGATATTTAATTGTAATCTAATGTTGAGGTTTGTTATGTTTTAGAACTTTCATTTTATGACTATTTTAAAATCGATTATATGATTGAAAATCTTTACAATTTAAAACAAAATCGTTAAAACTAGCAGAAAATAAAGGAGTTTTATAAATTGTAAAAAATGGAAAAAGTCAAATATAAATAGTAAAAAAACGCAAAAATCGCAAAAATCACTGTCATTCAACAAACGAAGTATATTAAAAATTGTTAAAAATCCAGCAAGTCACCATGATGTGTTGGAAATTGATTGTGAAAAAATTTTATCGTATTAAACAACTTTATAAAAAATTGTGAAAAATTGTAAAAATCATTAAAAATCATTGAAAATGGAAAATAACGAGAATAAACATAATTCATAACAAATCAAAAATATTCGAAAATCGTAACTATTTTCAAAAATCTAATTCTGAATTGTAGACTTGAAAAAATTGTAAAAAATCACCAGAAATCGTAAAAATCGTTGTAACATGTAGAACAAACGCCAGAAAACTGGAAAATCATCGACAAAAAATTAATGTTCTAATATCGAATATAAAATTTTAAATTATTAAATAAAAAAAGTTATGTAATTAATATTATAAATATAATTATATCAGAATAACAAAAAACAATTAGTTATTTAAAAATTGAATAAATCGTAAAAAATCGTCTAAAAACATTAATATCTATAGTCAACAATCGTAAATATCAAAAAAAACATTATGCATAAAACTTCGTAAATATATTATTAAAAATCGTAAAAATCTAAAAATGCTTGAAATTTATATTTATATTTATACAAGCAAAAGAAAATCCAGTGCGGGACAGTGCAGATTTTTGTATGACATATTCTATCGCCATATTCAAAATCATTTCCTATAATGTTATCAATGCAATGCCCTTGGTTATCAACTGTGTTATTCATAATTAAAGGTATACATTAATATTTTTTAAACCTTAAAAAAATCTTGAATTTAAGGAAGTTATCGTCAACATACGATTTTCATGTACATGGTGTTCGTGTTGCTATGTATATTGTATACATCTTGAACTTGAATGAACTATATGTCAACATATACAGCGCGATTATTTTAACCTATCTGCCTAACATTAATTCTATTAAGTGTCGTTTCGTAAAACAAATTTCTTACACCCCTTGACGGCCTCCTCACATCGCCAATTCTAATGGTCAATTCACAGTCATCCGTTTGTGTACATCCAGTTCATTTATATTAGCTAAAAAAATAATTTATCTGCAAATTACTTAATAGGAAATTTTATTTGGACGAGATCCTCTTTTGATAGAAGTCAGACAGAATTCGCAGTTCCTGCACTCCTCACTCATTCAGCACTTGTTTGTCTTTCCCTCGTTCCCATATCTGTACCTTGCAATAATTCTCTCTTCTTCCGGCGTCCTCCTTTCCCTCAAATATCTTGGTTCCTCCACTTTTATTTTTTTGTATTTTGCCTCCCTTATTTTCATTATTTTTCTTGAACTTCCACTTGCCTCCATCTATCTATTATCTGTCCTTTCACTTGTTTTCCCGTCTCCTATTCTCCTATCTACTTCTTCCTCAGATATTCCTGCCATTCCAGCAGCTTTGCCCTTCGTTCTTTTCGCTTAGATATTTCCTTGTCTTATTCTGCTCTTGTTCTATTTTTTCCAATCTCTCCAACCCCGCATTAATATGTTTTTCACGCATGCGGTCCATATTTCTCTTGTTTCTAGGAAGCTCCACCCCCTCTTTCCTCATAAGCTCTTTCTCATACCCTCCTCTGCCCCACTCGCATTCTTTCAAATATGTGCTATGTGCTTCTCGTTACTATTATTGTTCCTCATTATGTCTCCAAGGTACATGTATCCTTTCACTTGTTCTATTTTCCCCCCTTTCCATTTCATCTGTATTTACCTCCTTGTCCCACATCCTTTCGCAAACCTCATTATCTTTGTTTTCCTAGTATTTAATTCCAACTCCATTCTATTCATAAACCGTTCTAATCTCTTCGTAATTTTCTCAGTTTCTGCTACTATTATAATATCGTCTATGTACGCTAACGACAATATTTCCCTGTTTCCCAATTTCAACCCCCCGTCTTGGCTCTTTCTCAATATCTCCAATAACTCTGCTTCATATATGTTAAATAGCTGTGAACTAATGGAAACCCCTGTCTTACGATTTTCCATGGTCTGAATCTTTCTGAATTGTCTTCCCTCACCCTCGCCATGTACCATGTTTCTTCGTATATTTACTCCACCCTTCTCCTTATCCCCTCTGATATCCTTACCCTCTCCATGGTTTTTAGCAGTATCCGTCTGTTTACTACGAGTCATCGAATTCATGTCTAACATATAAAATGTACAGCTTAGTAAGAAAGCCAGATGAATGCATTGAATTGTCGAAATGTTTCTATTTATTTAGCATTATTTAGTATTTAGCATTCATTCTTGTAGACTATTAATCTTACATCACATCAATGTCATTTTCAGTGCTATCCCAAATTGAATTGTTGTTTTCACAACTCTTTCGAGTTTACATTTACCTACACTTCGGATGCTCGCTGGTGCCCTCGTTTGCAAAGAGAAGACGATAAAGCTTGATTACTGACAGGATAATCGTAGAATTATGACTTATGTTAGGCTTGCTTAACATACTGATTAATTTATGAACCTAAATCATCAAAAACTTTCCTTAGCAAAGTTACAGTACAAGTTATCTTTGACATGGAGCAAAACCCTCCTTAATTTATCTATTTATACTAGTGCATTGGTAATTGATGAATATGTTAGATGATAAAAATTTGCAATGAAATAAGTAGAAGAAGTAAGAAGTAAAATAGAAGATGAGTGGGAAAATTTAAATATGTAGAACAGGACGAAGAGAATTCATTATTTGGGGTGGGCGGTGAGGGTAAATAGTCGAGGAAGATATTCACGAATATGCAAAAGAAGAGAAGTCGATCAGATTTACGTAAAAGAAATAATAAAAAAATCAGCTGTATTATATTGAGGTCTTAAATACGTTCATATATATGACTAATTTTCAAGGAAATAGAATCACTTTGACAACTCATGCGATAAAAATCTATTACCAAGCAGTCTTGTTGAATTATGCAATTTATTTTACTGTTATTTTCGGACAAGCCCATTACATTAATAATATATTTTGTTAACTACCTCGCCTCAAACTTATTGGTTCGAATAAATATTTTATTAGAATTGATTGGGTTAAATGAAACAGTAGAAGGTAACATAATCAACTAGTCGGATTGTTCCTATCACAAAACCAACAATTAAACCAAAAGTTCCCCATTCCGAAAGCTTGATGCTTAATTTAATATCGCAGAAAACTTGATTAGTCGGTAAAAGCACTCGTTGATTAAGTGCAAGAAGTGCCGAGTTCGAATTTGAGAAGGGTGCAGGAGATTGGCAGGCAATCACCTCAGTGGCTCACTGGGAGTTAGACTGGACACCCGCTGAATTCTAATTCCGTCCGTCCTCACATCGCGTTCCTCGCATTGATACGACCGACGGGGCCATTCCATTATTTTAAATTAAAATCCATCGCGGAAAAAAATAATAGCAATTTATTTTCGTCGTCGTTAATTTACATGTTTTGATCCTAACACGTAAATAAAGTTTCGAACGAAATTATGGGTTTTATATAAAAAAAATTAAGAGCTTAAATTAAAACGGACAATGCACTTGAACTACGTGTGATTAACAAATCATTATTCACGAACCCTATCTAATTAAATGCGCTAATTATATAATTGGATACACGTTCTTTAAATAGTTATGATTTATTAATCAGTTAATGTTTATATTAGTCAGTTAAAATTGGATGAAAAAAATATGGAGGAGATTTCTCGAACACTAAATCAAAATTTATCATATGACAACAATAAAATATGTACATTTTTAAACAACAGGAACAAAGTAAATTTGTCTTCAAACTATACGTAAATTGACTATTGATAATATATTGAATCTCAATGATACTACTTAAATACACATATGAAATTACATGGTGATTAATGCTCGCAAACTATGTCAATGTAAATTACACGTCTCTACAAATCGGGATTGAAAAAAAAACCGAAGCAATTTCACAAAAGTGGTCGTAATTAACGTAATTACACGTGTGAGGTGTAAATTAGCCGCAGTAATTAAAAAAAGGTTCTCTTTATTGTACAGTTGTCACGTTACCGGCGATCATTAATAAACGCAGATTGTCGTAATTGTTTTCGATTATTTTTTTCTCGCGCGTTTATCTGATCGCAAGTGCGGGTCTGGTCGGGTTTGGAAATTGTCAATGGGTGCGATTCTAACGTAATAAATTCGCCACGCGGATTGACAGCGAGCCTCGAGAGCATTACAAAGCGGAAATTGAAAGGCAGACAGACATTCAGCCGGTGATTTCCGTATAATTCATGCCGGACTTCACTTAATAGGAATTTTCTTAATGAAGGTAACCTCGATTTCTAGCTCCTGAAAATTGGCGCGCTGCGTCACGCGTTTTATATAGAAATTTTAATTTTTTTGATTTAAATAAGAGTAAAGGAGATGTTTGAAATCTACGGGCCCTCGGGTTCCGAAACTGTTGGAGAAATTTGAAAGATTCTCTAGGGCCAACATTGTATAAGGACAATCGTTAAATGTTGATGATATCTGACATAATATATAAGTTAGACACTACCACCAAAATTTGTCCATTGAATGAAAAGTCCATAATTTAATATTAGAAAACTTGATCTGTATTATTTATTGAAGCTTTGACTACATTTTCAACAGAATTTGCCAACAACGCTCTAAAACAGTTACTTACTTATTTTATACAATTTGGTTTAATTTAAATTTATGTGCATTATGTTAATTACTGACAATTACTTCAAAACTTTTAAAGTGCTGCCATTCGAAAAATTGATAAAATCACAATTGTTGATAAAATCACAATACAACAACAATATCAAAGTTACCAAATATAATATCTTCAAAATTGAAAAATGCCTTAAATTACAGCTCCCCTTAGCAAACATGAAAGTTGGAACATATGCGAACTGCAAAAATTTTACTTAAAATATTTCAAGAGGGAAAATATTCAACCAATCACGCTCAAGTATACTGATTTGGTAAATTCTGAATCAGAAGTAAAGGTAATAAAATCTGCAGTAGACAGTATTTGGCAGATTTTGTTATGTATTTTTTTATATGCATATTTTGTAATAGCATAGTTATTTTCTTCATTTTGTTATTAAACTTTAAATTGTGAAAACTTTATTGCAACACTACCTGTTAAATTTGCCGCCGAAATACTTTTCAACCTGAATGTATGTTGAAAAGCAGTTCCGCTCTCGCCACGCCCCCTAAGCTGTCATGTTTGCTAATGCGAGCTGTAGGTTGGGTTAGGAATCTTGGTAAAATTTATATTAATTTAGCTTTTATATGACTTATATGACTTGGTTAAAGTTTCGAATATTTCAATTATTTTAATTGCAAATATACCATCATTTTGATAATTTTTGTAATGGCGTTTCTAAAATCACTGACACTGCCTGAATTGTTTAAAAAATTGGCACTTATTGCATTATTGAATTATTTAAAAAACTGTTAAAATCAGAAGAAAAACATGGTCAATATTAAAAAACTCGAGAACAGAAATATCTAAATCTAGAAATTTCATTGTTTTGAATTAAAAATAATAAAAATGTGAGAAAAATATAAAAAGTACTAAGAAACATGAACCTAACTCAACCTAATCCAATCCAATCCAATCCAACCCATATCAACCCAAACCAAACAACCGGACCGAAACAACACAAAGCAAGTAAAATATCATAAAAGAAAGCAAAGTTTAAAAATTCTAAAAATTAAATTTTTTTAATTAAAAAAATAAAAAATGTGATAAAAAATATAATTATCCAAAGAAATCAAATCTTAGACAAGGTAATCCAACCCAACCCAATCACACCCAAACCCAACCCAACAACGAGTCAGCTCAACTACACCCAACTCAACTCAATCTAACTCAATTCAACCCAACTGAACCCAAATTGACGACACCTCTTTTAGCTATATTGCTAACATTGTCAAAAAACAGTGCGAAAAAATATAAACAATTGTAATATTAAAAAATGTTAAAATTGTCGCAAAAAATGCAAATATACAAAATTGTCAAAAATTGATAGTCATAATATTTAACAATTCAAATTGTAAATGAGATTCACAATCAAAAATGTTCTAAATATAATAACGTTTAAAAATTTAATGAACTCCACTAAAAAGTCTAAAATGTAAAACTTTTACGAGTATCGTTCCGCTCGCATACGATTCCGTTACAAAATATCAATGTAATTCTCTACAATTTCATTTATGTGCAATCAAAGAAAATCCAACATTGATTTGAAAACTATTAATAGGATTTCTCATTTTTGTAAAACATATTCATAATATTTTCAAAATATTATATCATATTTAGGGTCAATGTGAACTATTACATGGAAAATCCAACGTCTTTAATACCAAATAAACCCTTATAATATTTTATGTTCTTTTTATCTGTTCTTAATTATATTAAATATCAATAGATTTTAATGATTTTTTTGCTACTCGTTTGTACAAACTGGGCACGTATTTGCAATCAAAACTGATTAATAGTATCTTTCTACTTGTTAAAATAAATTATTAAACCGACGAAACATTCGTATAATTAATTGCAATATACGATAGACAAGGACATAACACAGCTTGTTTGTGGATGTCGTAGATGTATATAACACTTTACTGTTAGTTTACTGAATATTATAATTGATGGGGCCTTATAATTGAAACAAAAATGAATTATTTTAAAACTTATTGACAAATAATTAATAATTTGGATAAAAGCGATTTTTGCATTTTGAAATTATAAATGAAATAATGAATGTTTAGGGCTTTTTTTCATCGAGTTCAAAAGAGTACTTCATTACCCTTGGTAGATAAGATTAGGTTACATTTAATCTGAAGGAAAATCATTTGAATTTTTATATTGTGGATAATTAATTACATTAAATGTAGAATGTTTCTAATAACATTGTAATTCATCGCGGGTCACATGTTTCTAGAAACAGATCGCGTTATTGAAATCAAAATATCACAAATAGTTTTTGTGTTTGCAGAAAACTTGTTAAACAGGCGAACACAACCAACAATCGTAAAATTGTACACCATAAACAACAACAATGTTCCTCTGCATACCATACCAGCGTTAGGCCTATAAAACTTTCCGACACCGATTTAAATTGAAAATAAATATCAACGGTATTAGATTAGAATGTATTAGATGATAAATGTTTCGTCCTTCAGAACTCGTCAGATCACAGAAGTAGTTACATGTTACGACGATACCTACTTAATATGAGGGTATTCATGTCTAGATGGCGTTAATACACTCGCACAAGTATCTCGTGACACATTACTACGTGCACCGATGTATTGCTGGTGATCTGAGGAGTCCCGAAAGACGAAACAGCTGTCATCACCTAGTATATTCTTCGACATTTATTTTCAACAACGTGATTTTTAGTGTCCAGGGCCGCGAAGTAGTTAGAAAACTGGATAGTACCCATTGGGAAAAGTAGACCACCTAACCCACCCAACCCAACACAACCCGACACAACTTCACCAAATTTAATGATTTTGCCGTATTTTTTTTGACTTAATTATATTTGTTTAAGTTTTTTCCATTATTTGTTGCTTTTGGCGCAACTTTTATACAATTTTTGTGCTCTTTGTTTCCTCATTTTTGGGTGATTTTTCCCAACCCAAAACTGAAGATAATTATTTTTATTATTGTCAGATAATTTATTAAAATCAAAATCATCAAAATCAAGATGAAGCAGTAACTGTTTTCCGATTTTATTTATCAAAGTAAAAACTGCACTTCAGTATGTAGTTATGAGTTGTTATTTGGGAATTTTGGGCAGAGTCCAGAATAAGATGACGAGAGGCGACATATGCGAGGACGAACTCTGTCGACTTTTCTTTTCGAATAATATGGATCAGCGCGCTTATTGGTCACATTATTTCGGGGCTTATCACGGAACCAATTGTATGAATTTTTATACGGCTAACAAAAAAGTGTTTTAAATTCGAAGCTTGAAGAAGTGCTTGTTTTTAATATATTTTGATTGATTGGGAAGGAAAATGATCTGAATATGTATTTTTTAAGTGCTACATAAAAATAATTCTACGTTTAGATGAAAACATATATTTTTTTAATTGAATAAGGTCCGGAAAAATACAAATTGTGTATATCAATTAAATATCAATTTATTTTGTATTTAGGTAATAGAATATTTCTTAGGATTTTTAACAAACGACATTGCATAACCCATGATGAGTTGACGCAAGGCTAGCTTGTCTGTAACTTTACACCTCATTGCAAACTATGCATATGTTTTAAATACCTGCATTGCTGCTGACACGACAATGCTTGTGTATTTAATATAATGTAACATGTACGTGCCCCTTAACATGACGTATTTTGTAATATTAGGCATAGATCATGTGCCCGTTTACTCATATTGAAAACAAACTATCAAATAATGAAATAATGAAACTGTGACAACAAAATTAAAAAAAAATACATAGATAAATAGAAAGACACATTTAAATTATGCATCGAAAATAAAAGGCAGACAAATGAATAACACGAAAAGAGCAAGAAATCATTTTATGTCTTCCATCCTATGAAGAAAATTAGAAATTTAGAAGTCACAAATATTTAAATATGTTGTAATTGAAGCTTAGATCTATACTTAAATCATAGTTAATATCTAACAATATTTCCATTCAGAATTCACTGCATGTTATTGCATCATCAACACAAATGGTAGTAAACAATTTGAAGAAATGTAATATAATGACATTTTAATGGCGTTCAGAAGAAGGCGAAGAAAAAATCGAGAAGTAAAAAATTATAGGAAGATCAGGTAAATAATTTAAAGATTAAGGGATGAAAATTCACCAAGAAAAGAGCAACAAATGTTATAGATAGTATACATACATCGGTTGTGGAAAATCTTCTCTTAAAATGACAAACGATAAATATAAATTAGAATGCAATTTAAATCAAACGTAACGCAAACAAATTGATACCAAATGAGCCATCTTAAAAATCTACAAACTGAGGAATTAGGACCAGAATACAAATTTTGATGAAAAAGTAAAAATTACATGAAAAAGATTGGAAGAAAATCAATATAAAAGTTAAAGAGAAAGGGCATAAAAAGCAAAAATAAAATGAGAAATGAAAACAACTAGAAACATTAAAGGAAATCTGAAGTACACGCAATAACATAGCAACAGAAAATAATCGATTTTTTAACAGGTTTATCTTATTATTTGTTTAAATAAAAAAATTACATTTATTACGAAAAATATGTAAAATTTTATATATTTAATAAAACAATTGAAACTTAAACCAATAGAAAAAAATAGATGTCAACAACAATGAAGATAATATTTGCATAAAAAATGTTGTTGCGAATATTGTTATCAATTGTTGAATGAAACAAAAAGCTTATTTAATTGTAATTCTAGTTGTGTTTACAAAAATTCTGCGTTCGAGTACATTACAATACTTTTTCCACAAAGAAAAAGTACAATAACTTGTCCATAATCTAACTTAATTTATTACATTTGATAACCCGGCGTAGAAAATTAATTGCATTCCACGGCGTACACACGAAATATATTACTTTATTTTGTTCCGTGGCATCTACACATAATGTGGCAGCTTCTCCCACATTTTTTTTATCAGCGGCGATACGCGCGGACATTAAACGCCGCTGCGGGGACATCTTGGCTGGCTCCTTTATTCTAAACCTTTCAGGCCAAAACGGCGATAATCAAAAACACAGCGAGTCTTTTATACGAATCTAAATATCGTGTGCAGTTGTAGCACAATGCAGGGGCGGCGCAGGGGGGACTGAAAGGGGCCCAGAGACATGTCTAAAGCTCCACGGTTAGGAGCGGACTGACGTAACATCATTAATCACGGCTCGCAGCCGGCAGTGCTGGCAACAGCATCAACCTAAATACGGATACGCGGCCCTTGCCTGTGAGAAAAGTGCACCGTTCCCGATAATAAACAACCAGTTTTAATTTGCTTAGAAATTGCCTGCAAATAAAAGTGCTGTGCGTTGTTTCTTTGCGGGTTTGAGACGCGGTTACCTGTGAACAAAATCGTTCTTACAGAAGACAACGTGTTTATTTATTTGTTATAATCAACAAATTTTTAAATTTAAATATATAATAATAATAATTTAATATATAATCGGCACACTTTTTCATGTATCACCATTTATGTAGACATGGATCGAAATGAAATAAATCAAAATTCCAACTTTTATGAACGGAAACGTGCAATAATCGATACAGCAAACGCCAACGTACACAATTCAAGGAATATTGCAAGCGTAGGAAGACTAAACTTAAAGCTCATTCATTCAAAGCATCGCCAGCTTTGTGAAGTGATATAAATTCTAACATTCATTTATTCTAAGTAATTATTTTATAAGACATAAAACTTATTAATTGTACATATAACATATTTGTGAATAAATTCAATCGAAATATTCGAATATCAAGAAAAACTGTAAATTGACAAGAAAATAAGTAAAAGTATTTGGGAAAATTTTCTAAAACTGAGTGTACTTGTAGGTTTGGTGTCATACAAATAACTTTCAGATATCTTTAAAGCAATAGTTAGTGATGAATATTTTTAAGGAAATTGTGAATATTTTAATTACATGTCGTAAATAATTTGAATAATTTACGACGCTTCCTTAGTTGTTGGTGTTAAGTAAGTAAGTAGATTTAGGCAAACATCGAAAATGTGTTAATGAAAATAAACAGTTTCAAAACTGGACAACATTTTAAAATGAACGTTAAGGTGCAAGAAAAGAATGGAAAATAAATGAAAAGAAGTGCTAATAATATTGTAACAAGTAATCTACGTCGGGGAGTTGAGAGTGAGTATAGAACATTAAACGGTCCGGGTGGCTACCAATCTATGTCCGAAATATCAAAATCGAAAGCGTCAATATGTTTGAATTTGCCAACTTGTTTGGCACGCAATGGCACAAAAATATTACTTCGCTGACTATTACAACCTTTTACAAGGTCCTTATAATAAATATTTTAAACTTGGGGGGTTCATAGTTTGTGCAGACTTTTATGTTTTCTAATACAACTTATGCTAATGATTTTTTATGATTTTTTAAAGAAAATACAATTGGTTATTGTTGCAATAGTCCACTTAAATTGTTACTGAATCCATTCATAAGATATTATAAAAAGTCTCCTACTAAGGTAGTGAAGTAGCATTTTTTGAATATGTATTATGTAAACTACTTTGAAATAGATGTCCTTAAAAAATTAACGACATTTTTCAATCCACGACATGTTTAAATTAAAACATGTGGTTGCAGTGTACCAATCATATTGGATTTAACTGTCGGATAATTTCCAATAAAATAAATTTATATGTGCGACTTGTACGAAGAAAATACAAAGTATTAAATGGGCTTGGGCCTGCAATGTATCTGCTTCTTCAATTAAATAGAACCCAAGGAAGTTGCACAATTGAAATTAACACATACATATACATTTGTCGAAGTAGCATAATAATTCGTACTTTCAGAGTCTATGCAACATCACATTAGTCACCCAATATGATACTTTACAAAATTATTTCCAAAGATTCGTTATATTAAAAAAAAAACGAACAACGTAGCTAATTGATTTTTAAAAATTATTATTGTTTAATATTTTTAATCACCTTAAGTTTTCGTTTTTAAATAGATGTCATAAATATGATTTTGTTCTAATTCAACGAAATTTAACTTCACATTTACCATCTTCAAGTGGGATTTCTTGGTCGTAGTCAACAAGAGTGACTCACTGACGACTATGATCCAGAATGTCGTTTACGCAAACGTAGTTCTAGACTAACCCAAAGGAAGTTTTCGGAGACAACTCAACCCAACGACAACCCCGACTGCTGAATCCAATTCCAATCCAGTATCTGTTTCCCAGTGCCTGATTGGGGTTGGGGTTAGACTGACTTAGTTTGCAATGTCAACATATATATTTGGATCGATCGCGTGTGTGCTTAGTTGGATTAGACCGAGAAATGTGAGATTTCGATCATATCTTAAACTGTTTACTATTGTTTGATGAATTCATATAACTTATTATTTCTTTTTTTCTTAACTTTATTTTCGTTGTTTCGTTACATATTATACAATACATAGTTCATTCGGTTTGTTTTTATTATTTTCGAAAGATTGTTTTTATTATCAATTTCTTTATCAGTTTCAACCAAACTTGGTAGGTCAGAACGAATAGGATTTGAAATAGATTGTACAGATTGGATGGATCTTGGGTTGTACCGATTTAACCCATATTTCCATCTGAGTTGGGCTATGAGTTAAAACAATATTTGGTTTCGTTGACTGGAGCAAATGAAAGCACCAGCACAATTTATACAATTAACAAAAAGCACATATAAAAATCTAAAGGGAAAGGTTCGAAGACGTGGACAAATGTCGAAGAATTCGAATGGAGGAAATGCATTAAATAAGGTGGTAATAGTAATGTATGACATAAAGGAGAACAAGAGCAGGAACAGAACAACAAAAGAAAAATTGGACACTACAGATTACAACAAGTGAAAATAAAAGTACTAGTGTACTTGCATTCTATTCTTGAAATTAATACATAAAAGTGTATGACAGTGGTAATAAATGAAACGTTAAAACATACACAAGCATAATATGCAAAGCAACTGAACTACAGGTTGTAAGAACCCATGAGTACATGGGAAGCATATTAACAGATGATGGATAAATAGAACTGGAATTGGAAAACAGTGACAAAAGAGATTATACTAATCGAGAAAAGGTGCGAGATTTTTGGTAAAGGAAGGAATGAGTGGAAACATTGGCGGGAGGAGTGCGAAGAGACGGGATAGAGAAAGAGAGAGGAAAAATTGAGGGAGAAAAGGGTAGGGGGTGGATTTAGTGGAAAAATAATGGAAATGAGTGAAAAGGGCAGGAAAAGGAAGATGAGAGAAATTAATTAAAATATGACTGTTACAGGTTATGAAGAAGAGGAGAAAGAGGTAATTGGAGATTAGTGAAGGAGTCAAAAGGCAGAAAGGGAGAAGGGAGAAAATTAGAAGAGAACCAGGAAAAAAGTACAAACAAAGACAAGGGGGGAAATGCGAAAGTATATTTAAGGTATAAATTTATTAAGTACAAATATGACAATAAAGGTTTTTTATACTAAGCATTAAACAATGCGATAGGAACGAGAGAGGTAAG
Organism: Geotrupes spiniger; assembly: GCA_959613385.1. Classification (NCBI taxonomy): domain Eukaryota; kingdom Metazoa; phylum Arthropoda; class Insecta; order Coleoptera; family Geotrupidae; genus Geotrupes; species Geotrupes spiniger. The sequence continues at coordinate 16,200,005 of OY390737.1, forward strand.
CCGATAAAGTAAACTACAAGTTACAAGTACTACAAAAGAAGGACAACAGCAAAATAAATGTAGTGATGATGATCCATCTGAGAAATATATATGAGAATCCAAAGAGAGACAAAACAAGAAATGATAGAAAATTACAAGAAGAACGAATAAGAAATAAAATGCAAATTGAATTAAATTAGTAAGGACACCACATGAGGATGGAACCAAGTAGAATAGCAAAGAGAATATGAAGTAAGAAATACAACATAGAGGAAGAAGAGCATGTAGATGAGCAGTAGAAGCAGGAGAATGCAAAGGAAATACACAGAATATAAGAAAACACAAAGGTCCAAGGCCCTGTAAATTAGCTTAGATCTCGGGCCTGAAATTGCAAATTGATGGGAAAAACAAATAATTGCATTCTATTTAGTAATATTGGGTATTTCAATTAACGAACTCAGTTCAACCCCTACCAACTTAGCAGGCATACTCTACTAGTATGGAAGTAATTTGCTGGTTTGTTTTGCGTCTTGGTGATGGGGAAAAGTTTGACTGCTTGTCTAGGACCGATTAGGTGAATAAATTATTAGGTTGTCCTGGTTGAATGCTAATGTTGAACGTTGGGTTGATCGAGATAATTAAATCAAACATTATTGCAATGCAAACTAAAGCAAACTGAGGCTAACTAAGGCTAACTAGGGCAAACGAAGTTCATCTTTAACACCGACCAAACCTTGTTGGAACTACTACATACAACGTGTGTTGTTTTGTTATTGGGGTTAAGATGGATTATGTTGCATTACGAATCATTCTGGGTGCCAAATGGATTTGTTGGTTTGGTTGAAAAAAAAAAATGATTGGATTGATCCCCAAAAAAAATTAGTGAATTTTATGTCTAGATATAAGTAATTTAGATTTTCAGTACATTTCATAGAGTAATATGGTTGGTCGTATCGTGTATGAAGTTATTAGGTTTTAAGGCTTTGCGAATGTTTCAAATCACGTCATAAACGAATGTGAGTTTGAATACAATATGGAAAATAATAGAGTGTGCTGACAATGGTAATCATAACATAATAACATGAGTGAAATTTACCATAATAATGAAAGATAAATGGTACAAACAAAAAATTGATTGCAAGTAATGTGGAAAAAATATTACAAACCGAATAATCGAATAAATAATAACAAGCATTTTTTTGTCGACATTAAATAATAAAATATATAACATTGAACCAAAGGAAAATTTCATCAAAATATATGGAAATAGAAATCAAAGTAAATAATGTAACAATTTAAATAATTATAAATATTATTTAAAAAAAACTTGACCAATTCATATAAAATTTAGTATTTCATTTAATAATCTCGCCTTTATAACGACGCTTTTATTTATAAATATTAATAGCAACCCATTTTAATTAAATAACATAACAGATTAATCATTTTAATTAACTTTGTTACGAGAGGTGAATTTTCCAATTACACTCTTAATTTTACAATTATTGCATAAAATCCTAATTAAATTTCACACATAGCAATTACTTACTAATAAAGAAATTATTTTATGGTTAAAAACGAAACAATAACAGTAAATTACATTGCCATTTGGAACGAACCCTGCGAAGCACAGGGTCCAACATGGTGAGTCGAGATCATGCTTTCAATTTGCCGATACCCCGCCGTTTTTGACCAGGGCCAGGCAGAAGTTCGCCAGAGGGTTGTTCGTAGACCAGTTTACACCGCGCGCAGGCCGGTAAAATGGCCGTCGACCGACAACACCTGTAAACGGCCGTAATTGCGCCGCGACAACGTTTGTCTCTATATCGGATAAGACTAATTCAATGAAATTAATCATCCCATCCGAAGATCGAAACACTCTTTATGAAACAATTATTCAAACTTAATATAATCGAAAGTGATTCTATTAGGGAGAATTTTCGCCGAGTCATTACGGAAAAAATCGAGAGATTGATTAATACTGTGCCGGCATTACAAGTAAAAATTTGTATCGAAACGTGACGGTCAATGTCAATAACATGTTGAAGTTTAGTTACACTTTCTATTGTTGTGGTCGATTTTGTTGTTGACATAATTATTGGTCTTGTGCGTTCGGGAATTGTTTGTGTCATGTACAATTATAATTGCAATTAAATAGTTTGAACAGGCTTTAGTTGAACGAATTTATTTATTCAATATCAAAATTTCTGCTAAAATTACGTTTACGGTATTAAACCATTAAATCGCTAATTACAGTTATTAAAGTTCAGCTATACAGCCATCTGTCGTTTAAAAACTACTGGAAGGAAAATATGAAACAAAAAGAGGACGAAGAACAATTTAATTTTATATTACATCTGAAATTTTCATTATTATTAAAATTTTTATTAACGATACAAAAGAAAGAGTTTCTTAAATGTTAATTGGACAATTAATTTCTTCTATCGAAAGAAACAGTTAAAATATATATGAACCAATTTGTGGTCAATTTATGAATTTGATTTTTTTAAATATTCCTTATTTGAAATATGAAATGTGAAACGTAAACGGATAAATAATAATATAAATGATTCCTATAAACAATTCCCACACACAGGTTGGCGTTGGTCAATTAGAAAAATAAATTATAAAGTTATTGCTAAATTTAGTTTATAACAAATTACATGAACTGTTCATCGTTTTTAAACAAACATACGATTCAATAAATTATTACAGGCAATGAATCAATGAAATGGGAATCTCTCGAAAGCTTATGCGAATAATAAAAAGTAAAAAGCAAAACACTATAAGCAGAGTAAGATTGAAGGAAAAAATTGGATTTTTGAAGACGGATTGTCGATTGAGGCAAGGACATCCTTTATCAGTCCTAGAAACTATATTAGGAATGGGCAAGCTGAATAGGACTGGACCCTACTAAACTAGTCGTATGGAACTGAAAATAAATAAAGAAAAAAATTACATGCTGAGGAAGGGGCAAGATATGAACAAGGATTCGAATACATCAAGAGAGCTGTGTACTTTGGAGTCATGATTACACCAAAAGGCGAAATGATCGAAGAAATCAAAGAGAAAGTAAAGCAGCCAGGGACTCAATATGCTGATCAGGAGTAAACAGATATCAAGGAAAGCGGAAGAGTGGGTGAAATAAGGGGATATAGGAACTTTCAGGTCAACCAAATATCACAACACAAATAAAAATGAATAGGAGGGCGTGAAAAAAAGAGGAACAAGCCAAGAATATGGCTGGAAGAGGTAGAGAGACTAGATGTCTCCACCAAAGGAGAGGATGGAGGCAAATCGTCGCCTGTCAAGATAATTATATATTATTACAAATTTAAGAACAAATAACTACAAAAAATATGCAAAATATTACTTAAGACAATAAAATGATGAAAAGGAAGGAAATTTAAAATTGTAAAGAAAAATTTATCACGTTTTGAGGTGGCAAGAAGAAGAAACGAGAAGAAAAGAAGGGCGACGGGTGGAGAGAGGATGGGATAGGAATACAAGAGGTGCGAAGCATTTGGAAGAAGGGGAGATGAATGGTAACACTGGTGGGAGGAGTGCGAGGAAATGGTTGGGAGCAAAGAGGAAGAGAAGCTGGGCCAGGACTGGAGAAGGACACTAGGATACAAAGGGGAGGGAGTGGGGCTGTTGGGAATGTTAAAGAAGAGAAAAGAAGAGGGAAGTTGTAGGATGGAGAGAAACATAAAGCAAAATTTGTTACAGATGCAAGGACAGGACGGGAGATGGAGGAGAAGGGGGCTACCAGAAGGGAACGGAATCGAGGATCCAGGAATGAGCACGAGGTTTTAGGAGGGAGGACGAGACGCGCAGGATTAAGTTTATTATATTTAATGTGTGAAACAAATATGTACTACTATTATTGTAAAGACAAATCATTAAAATAATTATTACAAAAACGAAATGGAGAACTTAAAATGCGAAATGAAACAATATCAATCGGAACAAATTGGCAAAACGAGAAGAAAATAAAACGAGAAAACGCGAAATGCCAACAAGAAAATAAGAATGAAGGAAAATCGAACAACAAAATTGAACGAAAATAAAAAAAACAACAATGAAGCAAAAGAAACAATACTAGGTGAATGAAATGAACGAAAAGTAACTGAAGATCTATCGGTAATGAACGGTTTGTAGTAGCGCAATTTTTATAGAAATACATATTTTCAATTTACGTTGATATTCATACGAATATACACAGTTTTGTGTGCCAATCGGTTAAGGATTGAATAGTGGTGCGCATTGTCTAAATTACAACGTAAAGTAAGAAAGACGGGCAGGAATGCAACCTGTACTCTTCAACAGAACGTCTATTTATTAATTAGGGGCAGTGGCGTGTTACCGAGATGTGAACGTAGAGTTAAGTTGTGTTCTTTGCCGTCGAGTGGCTTGTTGAGTTCTGTGCCTCTGTTAACAGGCGTAGTTGTCGGGAAGATCTGTTCCCGAGAGGGTCACAGTGATCTGATATTAATATACATACAAATCTGGTTGCAGACAAATACCTACTTACTATACGATCCCTGGGCACGGGGACTGACTGGCTCTCCTAAAGATAGCGACGAGTTACGTCAAGTACTACTAGGGTAACATGGATCTGGTGGGCCCCCAAAAGGGGTCCAGTAAGTAATTCTCTATCTCTATATCTTATTAGCTGTATTGGAAAATATAGTATTTTCTTGTGGTGCCATTATTACTATCGCTACAACGTATGTTTGTATTGATTGGGAAGCTTTCTGTTAATGAATGGGTACACGACAGGGAAATTAATTAAATTTTACTAACCAATATTTTTATATTTATGGTTTGTTTACTTAAGGGCTATTTGCTTTCTTCCATTGTTCGGAGTTGTGGCCATTTGTTTGTAAAACATTTCCTGAGCTTAAAATCAATCAGTTTATGTTGTAACCTATAGATCTATGCAAGTAATCTAATCTTGTCTTCAATTTAATTTTTTGATGGAATTTGCTAAATAAGTTGTATCCATATTTGTTGATTGACCATCGAAGTTCCTAATAAATAATATTTAATACTCAGTTATTACAGTGACATCAGAATAGCTATTGATCGTTTTTGAACAATCGAGATGGTACGAAATTGAACTCGACCAAAGTCTCGTTCGTTCACGTCGCAAACTTAATTTTAAGTTTCAGGTCTGGAAATTCGCCCCGGAATTTAGATTAGCATTTTCCGACCAGATGCGTCGCCGAATTGAGATGTGTATTAACTTGTAATTACGTTAAATTAACATCGGACGATCACCGAGACAGTTAAAACGATGATTGATAGAAAAAGCCGTCATTCCGATTCACGGCGCGCGGTTACATTAATCGCTGGCGAAAATCAAACAACTTTATTAAATAATAGATATGTTGGCGTTCATTTCCATGCACCCCGACGATGACTTTCAGTTCGGTCTTGGCGCGGGGCCGCTATTCGAACGCAATTACGCAAATCGCCCGATACGCCGCTAATTGGAAAAATGCGGACGCGAATCAAAGCGTCGGCCAGTTGCTCGCAATTAAAATGTTTAATTTGCGAGCTTCGGAGAAATGGAGAAATTAATTCTTAGAAACGCAGTGTCCTATTTGTGTCTATTGTTGATTGTGAATTCTGGAGGTAATTACTATTTACAACCTGGCTCTGCAATTCTGCACGCATAATGCAATTTTTCGGTCCCGATTTGAAATCAAATATTCTAAGTGATTAAAGTCGATGTTAATTAAGTTATTAGATATCCTATGATACCGTTACAAATCTATTGTGCCGTACAATCGGCGTCATTTATTGATCGACGTGGGCAACTTTTTACGTAACAACTAGAAATATAATTATAAAAAAATGCAATGAAAAATAATTCCACCACAATAGCCTTCACCGTTTTCAAGAAAATGGAATTTAAATGTGTGAGCTTGAAATATTATTCTCTTTTTAATTCAATTCCAAAACTTATGTGACAAAAGTTCAAGAATTTCAAAGTTGGACGTATTTGGAGGAGCTTGGCTTTGTGAAGGTCAACTAGAACTGATTTTCATTCATTACCCTTTCATTATTCATTTCATCATTAAATTTGCCAGGTGGTAGCTCACCAAATGCAAATGTTCCAAAATGGTCGTGGAAGCCCAAATTAACCACAGCAAAGTACTGAACAGAAGCAAGAACAAGAACATTAAAACACGATTCTGTCATCGGTCATCGATAATATAATTTTTGGGCATAATTTGTATCATTTTTTGGACAATTTTTTTGTGTGTTTTGATTAAATCAATTTTAACGTAGCATTTTTTAAGGTTTAATGATTTGTATATTTACGCTTTTTTTACATTTGTAGCATTTTTTCCTTTATAACGTTTGACATTTTTTGATTTTTAAATTTTTTGCGCATATTTTGCGTTTCCCGACAGATTTTTTACCCAACCCAACCCGACCCAACCCAACTCAACCCAACCCAGCCCACCCCAACCCGCGGAGTTTCATTCGATTGGAATCCGTTGGGTTGGGTTGGGTTACGTTGGGTTGGGTTATGTTGGGTTGGATTGGGTTGGGTTATATTAACACAACATATTTTTAATCGTAATAGTGTTGGTAGTATTGTCAACAAATTTAGATTTAGGTCAAAATGTCAAACTTCAAATTATTTGCAGTTTCAAACTCTTAACTTGACAGATAAAGCTTAGTTCGAAGATTAAATCATTAAAACAAACATATAATTTTCTTTTATTTTCTTATTTAACTTTGTCATATATCTTTTGATTGACGTGCTTAATTCTTCTATTTGTGGTAAGGTTGGAATAAATGGTTTACGATTCTTGCCTTCAAGTACTTTGAAATTAACTATATTCCTTGTTGCAATCTAGTTTCTTAGAGTTCGTTACAATACTGCGTTACTTAAAATTGCAATGATAATGTCTTTAATTTCTATGCATGTATGATCTAAAAAAAATGTACAAACACCAATATTCCAATATATTTTCTCATATATTTGAGGAAATTTTCTGAATTTTTTTTTTAAATATACCATCTTACAGACAAACGTTCGGGACAGCTATGGTAAACCCTACGCCTTCTTTCCTCCCCAATTTAACCTTAAAGAATTTGAAAATTCAATCAAATGTCAAGTTCCATGTTTTCTAAAAAATGGTTTCGTTATGTGGACGATATTTTGGCCATAATAGACAAAAGTTGAGGAGCTTTTAAGTACCTCAAATTCACAGTACCCCTCCATAAAATTTACTCACGACTGGATTTACTTACGTTTCCTAGACATAAAAATAACTAGAAGTGATATCATCTTGACGTTCGATATCCATAAAAAATACTATAATACGATAAAAATCAATAAAGGACATTTCCTTAAGGAATCAGGAATAAATAGAATCTCTTGTAATAACTGTGATAAGTGTGACAAATTCAAAGGAAAGCTGAAACTAGGGCCAAAAAGCATACATTGCATATAAATAATACTGATATCTAAAATCTGCACTAGCCCACCATTTCTGTACTACAGGACAAAATTTTAAAAATAATGGTATTTTTGTGAAAGTGTTTATTGTTTTGTTATTTGTACAAAATGTTCACAGCTCAAAATCAACAGAATTTTACAGATGACTATGACCAGGAATCCTCCCACATCACAGAGTTCGATATGTGGTGGTGTGGAATTTACGTTCCTGTTCGCATGAACATTTGTAAACAGTTGGTTTATCTCCTTGAAGTGCTGTTTCATATTGCTCGGGCCCAAATCGCCACTGAGTTGTTGATTTGTGACGAATCATTCAGCATTCGTCACCGTCTTTGCGTGTGTGTTTTGCTGGCTCATATATAATAGCAGGTCTTCGTTTTGCTTTGCGTGCCATCTTATTTCCCATTCCCTGCCGATTTCCTTGTCAGAGTATCAGATAAAATAATTAGGTGGCAGCTTCATTTTCTGACATACATCTTCTGTATGGCTCTCCATGTCATCTTTTTATCTACTCCTAAATATTTTGCCTCTGGCCTCCAGGGTAGTCTTATGTGTCAGCTATTACAGATGAATTTAAATAAAAAAAACTAAAGAAAATAATGTCATTGCATACATCTTTAAAATTATGTACCGTGTACCGTTTTCGAGATATGGAAAAAGGTGATAAGAGTAAACCATCACTTCCGGTTGAGAGATTGCGTTCAAAATAGGACGTTTTCCTCCTTGTTACATACAAATGTTAAGTTTAAAGTTTCAGAGCTCTACTTTTATTCGTTTGGGCCGTAGAGCGCGCACAGACACACACCCAGACAGACAGGCACACAGACACACAGGCACACAGACGTTATTCCGAAAATAGTCAGAAACGATTCAGGGGACCTCAAAACGTGTACATCCGTTGAAATCTCATTCATTCATTTCATGATTCCTATACTTATACATAATAACCATTTATTTTTTTCTCCTGAGGAACGCCTAGAATATCTAAATCTAGAAGCGGATGCTTGTCTGCGATTTCATGTTTAGAAAAAATGTGGGTTGTCTTCCTAATGGCTTAGTTCTTTGAAGGCGAGTTTTTCTACAGGTATGCCTCCTAAGAGTTGATTTAAGTATAAATAGAGTTGCATTATTTCAGTCCATTATCGGAATTCTTATACGCTGCAATATACTTTAATAAATCTATTTCATGCCAGCCCAACCCAATCCAATCCAACCCAACGCTACCAAACCTTCCTACATAATTGAAAATATTGCATCTACACCTTTTATTTAAATTCATCAAACCGCCTTCATATATTGTAATAATAGCACCAAGTCTCATTGACACCTTTGCCTCAAGGGAGCTTTCTACATCAATTTTGGTTGGATCATTCCCGTACTCTCAGATGCTTCACATCACTTCACATAGTTATTTTTTGTGAGCCTAAACTGCAGTCAGGAACCAATAGCTGCTTACAAACTTCGTCAGCGGTTTATTCCCAAGGGATACATCTAACTATTTTATGCCTAAGCAACTTTACATATGTTTTGACGCAAGTTATTTACATGAATGAAGATATAATAATGGTGACTGTTCAGTTATATAATTGCTAAATATCCCATGAAAATATACAAAACTCAATCTTATACAGTCGCGTAATCAAAATTAGGAAAATAATGTCTTCAAACGCATTAATAAAAATGTTGGGTTGGCTATAATATTGTTGGTGTTGATTCTTTGTTCAGGTTATAGATTTCAGGCAGACTCTACAGTTAACTTCACTCTTATGTTAAATGTAAATCAACAAATGCATTTTTATACTCCGCAACATTCAGTACTGACCTTTAAAATCCAGACAAGTAACAGAACGGTGAAACTTATGAAAAAATTCTTATCACGAATCCCATCTGAGATGGAACGAATCAGAGACACTATTTGTTGAATAAAAAAAGGTCGTACAAGAGTCAAAATGTATATCAGTATCAGGAAGACTATGTTACATACAAAATGAAAAGCATTTATTTCCAAAATCCCATATCTATCAACAAGTTGCGTGTGTATAAAATATTGTATATATTTAATTTTTTAAAGCAACAGCTCAAGGTAACTGTTGAAAATTTTATAAAACACACTATTTTAATAGGTTAATATATGTACAATTATGACCTTCTTCTCATAGTAAAATCTAGAATTTCTTTCAAATATTCGACTAACGAGTAGTTGAACTTAATTTGTAATAAAACCGGTTTGTATACCCTACATAGTACCTCCTTCAAGTTCATCAACAGAAATTGCTTTAAAAAATCGATTTCCGAAATTAAACTACGGAAGCTTCTATGGGATAATCAAATCATTGATTTAACAAATCTTACTATATGTAGCATCTACGAATACAAAAGCATCGTCCATAAAATCTTTATTACTCATTTTTAATTTAATTCATAAAAATAAGCGTCGTATTTCTAGTACGAGCGGATTAAAAAATGCATTGAAAATCGTACTGAGGTACATTCAACTACCGATTTAAAAAAATTTCATTCATATTTCTCTACGTTTTACGATGTCATTCATATTCATGTGTACTTGCGTAAAGGTCGCTCTTTTCTTAGAACCTATAAAAATATTCCGCGAAATATCGAGTTTATGTGCATTTTGCCGAACGGCGTTTTTTACGTCTGTAATCCAGGGGATCTCAAAAGCGGGGCCCGTGAATTATTACCATTGCTTTGTAACTTATATCGAATCATCATTTAATATCCACGCTCTACGTATTGTTGTTGGGACCCAAAAATAACAATACGAGGACTTAAAAAATCAACGTAGGCACAAGATATATAACGCGCAAGTTGTTAGGTTTTATTCAATGTGTTTAAAACTATTTACATTTTAATGTCCGTATATACATACATGTGTTTTTTTTATATTTTCTTATTTGATACATTGCGTAAAAAAATGTCAGAAATTAAATTATGGGATAACCGAATCATTAATTTAACAAATCTTTTAACATCTACTAATACAATAGCAACGCCCGTAAATTATTTATTATATATTTTTAATTTAATTTATAAACATAAACTTAGTATTTCTAGTATAATTTTTTTATAAAAAATGTTATTGGGTAAAATTACTACGGATCTGATAAATTTTCATTCATACTTCTATTCGTTTTACGATGTCATTGATATTCATGTGTACTTGCGTGAAGGTCGCTCTGTTCTTAGAAGTCATAAAAATATTCGGCGAAATATTGAGTTTATGTGCACGGCGCTTTTTACATCTGTAATCCAGAGAATATCAAAAGTGGGGCACGCGAATTATTATCATTGCTTCGTCATTTAATGTCCACGCCTTCGGTATTGTTGTTGGGACCCAAAAATAACAATACGAGGCGTTGACAAAGTAACGTAAGCACAATATGTACAACGTGCAAGATGTTAACGGTGCGAAGCACCGCTTAATTTTTTTGTGCTCGATACAATTCTGCGAATCAACGCCATGATCGAATCATTCATTTAACAAATCTTACTAAATATAACATCTACCAATGCAATAGCAACGCCCACAATTTATTTTATTATACAATTCAATTAAATCGATAAAAATGTAATTAACGAAAATTCAAATTACGGCCCTGATAAATTTTCATTCCTACTTCTGCGTGTACTTGCGTGAAGGTCGCTCTGTTCTTAGAAGTCATAAAAATATTCGGCGAAATATTGAATTTATGCACGACGTTTTTTACATCCGTAAGCCAGAGAATCTCAAAAGTGGGGCACGCGAATTATTGACATTGCTTCGTCATCGCTTTTAATTACATAAGAGTTTAAAATGGTTTATTTGGGCACATTTTTGGTTTTTTAAGTTCGGTGTCCGAGGACGTATTTTGAAGAAAAATTGTAAAATGTTAAATAATTTGTAAAACATGAAAAATTTGAAATAGAAAATAATTTTAATATTTGATAAATTTGAAAAATTTGAAAAAATGGAAAATTTAAAAAATTTCAAAAGATTGTGGAATTAAAAAAAAATTGCAAAATGTTACAAATTCTTTAAAATGTCATTTTTTTATTTTTAAATTTACCGATGTTTTTCAATTTTTGCAAATTTTAATTTTTTAATTTTTAAATTGTAAAATTCGAAAAAAAGTTAAAATCTGAAAAAATATAAAATTGAAATTAGAAAATATTAACATTTGAAAAAAATGTGGACTGAATTTTAAAAGATTTCGAAAAAACTTTTACTTAGATAAAACCTTGTTAATTAGAAAAAAATGTAAAGTTTGAATAAATTGCAAAACTTGAAAAAAGCTAAATTTGAGGAAATGGAACATTTGAAATAATTGAAGTACTGTAAACAGAGTTCACGGCCGAATGTCCTTATGCATTTTATTTCATCCTGTGTCAAATTTCAAAATAATTAAGCAAATGCTCAAAATCATTTCATTTTCGGAACATGATTAGCAACTGCTATGTATTTCCAATAGCAACACTTTATCTTTCCCACACTGTCACTGGTGACATTAATTATTATAATATTAGATTTTGACACAGGACGAAATAAAATATTTTATTTTAATTCTTTTAATTTAAGTTAAATTATGAGAGTTAATTCGTGATTTTAATCTTTTTTATGATTTTCGTTAAAATATGTTAACTGGTGGATAAAATGCGACAGTTGGTTTGCGATATTCATTTGTTTTTAATGCAAAACAAAATAATAAATTATGACAAATAGTTCACAATTATAAATTGCTTTTTAATTATCTTTAAATTATGACAGTTGGGATTTTAGTCGTTTTTTTAATTTTTCATTAAATTATTACAGTTTGTGGACATAATCAATTGTTTTTGTTTAATTATTATAAAATTATGACGGTTAGTGGGCGTCTATGCATTGCTCTCAATGTTTGTTAAAATTGTGACAGCTCGTTGGTAATCTTTAATTCGTTGAAATGCTGTTATTTTTTAAATTTTTTTATAAATTTTGACGGTTGGTCAACGAAAATTAAAAAGCATTTAAAAAGCGTTAACTAACTGTCATAATTTAACAATGATAACAAATAATAGAAAATCTTTGATTGTTTTCTTTCATGCTTGTTAATTTATCACAGTTTGAAATTTTCGTTAAATTATGAGTTTAATATTTATCTGTACAATTATGGCAGGTGATTAATAATTTTCAATTATGGCAATTGGAGATTTTAGTATTGATAAATCATCAAAATCGTGACAGGTAGATTCCGACTTAATATTTGATTATTGCCAAATTCTAAAAACTGGTTGGAGATTTTCTATTGATTTTGAATGTTTGTTAAATTATGACAATTCTTTGGAAATTTCTTATTAGTTTCCTTTAACCATTGTTAAATTATTACAGTTGCTTTGATATTTTCGATTATTGTTTCGATTTCGATTGTTTATTGTTGCTAAATTATGTTGAATTTTTAAGTGCTTATTATGCAACTTATGACAATTAGTTCGTGATTTTAGTATTATTTATAATTTGATGTTAAGTCAGGTCAGCTGGTTGAAATATTACAATGTTACAATTTATTTATTAATAAATTATGACAGTTCATTTCGGACTTGGACTAAATTCTTAATTTTTGCTAAATTCTTACATTCTGTTGGTTGACGTTAAATATGTATGCGTTTATTATTTTTATTATTAGGTTTTAGTCGCTGGCGCGTACATTCTTCCTTCGAATGGGCATTTTAAACATATTAAATAAAGTTAATTTAATATTTTTAGTGACGGGTGCATGATGAAGGCCGCATAGACGGGCGTGCTCGACCCACACGGCCCAGACATAATTGGTCGGCATGCAGACATATCAAAGCGTCTGACGGAATATATAGATCCGACCATAGCACGAAACGAACTCGCTTCAAAAGCTTAAATTGAACGTTCCATTTTTGTTTATTGTGATTCGTCGCAGGATACTACACACGTAAAATTAAATCAATTTCTCATTAATAATGCACATTGGCGCAACGTTTCCTCAATTAAAACGCCTTGCGTTGTTTTATGTTTGGAAAGGAAATATTTTAGCGCAATTATTACTAAAAAAATCTGGTGGATTAAATTCCTGCAATGAATTTTGATTGTTATGGTACGAAGTCATTGAAAAAAAAAAAAATGGAATGGTGTGGCCCATCAAGTAGATTCAGTGCAGTACAATGACAATACAACGAAAATTTCAATAAACAGCTCGTATTTACTCAATTCGTAAATTACGCTCACAAATATTAATAAAATCGATGATATTTGAAAAATATGGTAGAAGATTTTTTTAAATGAATGTTTTGTATAAATGCATTTATTTTTATTATTTTAGAATCGAATTAATCTTAGCCTTCAGTTAGTTAACTAGTCGATGATTCGCCCTAATTCATAAAATTTGCAATTCCTATTGAAAATTTTTATTTTGCCCCTCATAATGTACCATTAACCAACAAACAACAGTTTGCACTTTTATTATTATTTATTCGTTTGTGTTTTTATGTAACGGTTGCTAGAGAATGTGTTAAAATTATACATTAACCTGTATAAAAAAATTAATCAAAGACTTTGATCTTTTTTCTTATTTCTTAAATAATAGGATTAAAACGCTATGACACGTTTCTACATTTCATCGCCTACGTATCAATCGAATACATTCCCACTCTAGACAAATCCAAGACTGTCGTGTCCGGAGCCACTTTTGAATATTCATCCGTCGCCGGTTTTCAGCGCCGACGTCGCGGACCGTGCGCATTTTTTCGCCGTCTAACGATGCAGAAATATTTTAATTCCGCCCTTGGACGCAATGTAACAATGGTCGGCGGCCCTTCCGCTTGCCCGATCCCGTAGTCCCCGGCCCATCAGGCCATTTCAGCGGCGGCCGAACCCTCTTCGCTGCCAATCTAGGGGAACATGCTTCACTGAACTATTTTTACACAACGCGGCCGTAATCTAAAATGGCGGTTCGATGTTCAGAACAAAGGAGTTTTTTGTGCCCCGTGAATATTATATTCGTAGCATCATGTGGCGAACGGTCGGGAAGGTTATTTTTCAAGGCAATTTCGAATATCCGATATGAAAAAATAACTCGCGCTCGGAATTCGTTTCGAATTCGAAATATGCATGTTTGGCGGGCACGCGGTACTTTTTCGAGTGCGTACGAACATTTTTTGAATGACTTAGAAAGAACTATTCGTGCATAGTTTTGCGAAATATGTACGGAAATTGACTAGAATTTTGTTTTTCTAATGTATTGTGACAATACTTATTTTATTTTTAAAATATTTTTGATGGACAAAATCCAAGAATCGCATTGTTTATTTTAATAATATTTACAATGTCTGTATGTGAATTAGTTTAAAATTTTATATAGCGGATTCACATCCAACCATTGCGCACCGGGTGCGAATAACAACCTCTTGGGCTTGTTCAGCTATTGGAAAATTTGCTTATTATTTATAGCTTGTATAAATAATAACTTATTATGAAACTGGTTATAAAATCATTTAGTCCCACCCCTCCTATGTTACATATCTCATAAGATGTGTACTACAGGCAAAAAAATGCGCAGCTAGCCTAACTTGGCACGTGCCTCCGGGGATATGTATAGATTTGTATAAAGAGCCCCAGAAACAAATCTAACTACATCTTTCCTTTTTGTACAATGTGAATATAATATACCCACCGCACTCGTGCGTTAACATTGACGCCACGTACAGCGATTCTACAAATGTTACCACACACGTAAGTAATACGTATAATTCGAATATGGGATTACTGTAAAGTTGTGTATGTTGTGTATCTTAATATTATAACAAACTTTTTTTTTATAGTTGATGTATTTTAACATTTAGCAACGTTTGGTAATTTAAAGAAGCAGCAGTTGGAAGTGCAGGGTGAAACGACGTCTTCAAATAGAATTTCACAACAAAATGTATGCCAGCTTCCACTTTTGTCTTCAACTCAATGGTATCGATGGCGTCGACTACTCAACGACTCTTATAAATTGCACTAGGAGCAGGAATTGCCGCGGCGTCATTCCTCAGTCACATCCCTTCTTCGTTCCCCAAACTTAGTTCCAGAAAATCTTCGTCTCTGTAACATTGATTTCAACAGTCTTGTTCATCTTCTATTTGAATACGAATAAGTCGCAATATTACTTAATTTATTTTTTTTATTTATTTTATTTTTATTTTATTATAGAAGCAGTAGTAGTGGAAATCTAGAATTCCCAGATGAATTCAATGCCATGGAAAGGATGTGATATAACGAAAACGCAAAAGCAACTGCATGCAGAATGCGAGTGCTGAGTGACAAAGTGTTGCAAACATTGCAAAATAAATGTGTATGTGACATGCTCTCGTTATTAACAGGCATTGGATTTAGAAACACGTCCAAGATTTTGAAAATAACGCAATATTAAAGAATTTAACGGTTACATTTTCAGACGATCATGTACAGTCCGAATTTAGCTCCAGTTGAACACAACGCTGCTCCTGACTGAAGAAGAACCGGAAAGTTCAAAAACTAATATAAAACTCTGTTGAAATCGACGAGTTAAATAATTATATTTTGTAGATAACCATGAAATGAAATTTCTTCGAAATTTTCAGAGGTCGACAAAAGATAGTATTGAAACACTGCCGGGTCTTGAAATTGCTGAACAATTCACTTACATCGATCACCAAAGACATGGCTACAAGTAAAATTGAAGCTCAAAATAAAAATAAAAAGATTACATTAATGACAATATGCGCGGTGGGATATAATATTAAAATATAACTAGCAATTATGTTAATTTCGTCCAATGAAAATCCAACATCACAATTAATTTTTTTTAATATATCCACAGTTAACGACAAATAGACCACCCTGACTATAAAAGCAGAATTAGAACTACATTAATATGTAACACACAACATTGAAATAATGCGAACCTTTAGCTAAACAACGACCACATAAAGACAGCGAGAAATAAAATTTAAAAAATATTCAAAGTAAAAAATAAACACTACCAAAACGGTAATTAATGCAAAGAAACAAAAAAAAAAACAATTTAACAAATCAAAATATAATTAAGCAAAATAAAACAAAAGGAAACAAAATACAAGAACAAATAAATAGGCGAAAACAAAGGACTAAAATAAAAATAAAAAGATCTGTAAACAAAGAAAATACACCAGAAATAAAACTATAAACAGAGTCTATAAGGAACTCTCCAACTCGATTACTAGTAACTTTTTTATCTGGTAAGTTTTTTGTGATGGAGGATTTGTGAGACAAGCGTGGATGAAGAAAACTGATAAAGTGTGCCAAGCTCCAAACTTTATTCTTATGACAAAATGCTTCAACGGCGTACCTAGACTAATTGTTTTACAGATTTTAAAACGTGGAACTTTGGTTGGCTGAGTCACGACTATTGAAAAATGGTCTGCTGTTGCAGATATTTCCAGACGTCTTCAAAATTACAACGGCGTTCCTCATATATGTTCGGCTTTTACAAACAGTGCAGTTTTCAGGTTGAAGAAGACCTGGGAAAAAGTATCTGAAACGGTAACAAAATATGAAAAAGCGTGTAAGGGAATAAGTCGCGCGGCAAAACAAAGTTCGCTACTTATCCCCAGGGGCATGTACAGCATTGTTATAGTATAATAATGTTCAACATCTCAGTAATATTTATTAGATATTAACTTTTAAATAGTAACTAATATGTGAGTAGTTCAGCAGATCGATTCTAAGTTATTTTTGTACATGTTACAAATTAAATTCTATAATCAACCGAACCCAATTATTTTCCAACTTTAGTCACAGTGTAACTAGAGTAGTAATTATATTAAGAGACTCGACTAAGTCGATTCTAAATTTGACTTGGTACAGCGCCTGGTATCACTGGCGCATCTTTGTGAAAATTATTTTGTTTTTGTAACAGTTTTCTGAATAAGGTTTTTTTATTGGGAGTCGACGATTTGATTTATTAAATAAAATCTAAACTAAATATGTGTTAGTCTACCAGAAATAAGATAGTGGTGATTTATATTATATAACTTACAACGTATACCTTTAAAAATGTGTTTTGGATTTATGATTTTGAAATAATTTATACACAATCTTACTAGGATTTTTAGGAATTTTTATTCTTGTCGTTGATATTTAATTATGACAGGACAGTGTTCTTTAGTAAATACCCACATTTCGAAATTCCTTCTAATATACTAACATATTTTAACAATTTTAATTTTAGGTAATGAAAATTTTTTATTTAATAAATTCAAACGTAGACTAATAACAGTGTTTAAAAATAATCGAAAAATGAATCACTTAATTTCATTTAGTTTGTAAATACATAATATATTAGGTTTATATTAAATATTTTTTAATACTAGCAATTATATTTAGTCTCAATTTACTGCTTTACTACTTGGTTTAAAATGTATTTTAAGTCGTTTTTCTAAAAAATAGTCGATTCATTCAGCAGTTTTGAAGGAACATGATACTCATAAATCTTCATCGTCGAATAAAAATAAAGAAAATCAATTTTAAAAAGTATTCGGATATCAAATATTTGGAAACTAAAGTAAGAGGAAAATGAATTATTATTCTTGAATACAACAAACAATTAATGAATATAATTAAAGTTAGCATGTGTAATTTTAAAGTAAGAAAGCTCGAATATTTCAATAAGAATGGAGCATTTGATGGTAGTTTAAAAATCTACGATTTTCGTTTAAATTATAATAAATACTTTCGGTTACTTGTGGTAAATTAAGAGTAATTCAGTAATTCAATAACTTACTTTGAAATTATGAAGCGATCGTCCCGAAGAACGACCCAAATATCAATTTTTATCGGTCAAAATCGTCACCTCACCCACAGCTTACATAGCTCAGCTGGATTTCAATGTCAACTATATCAAAATTTATATATAGCAATAATACGCGAAGAAAAGTTATATACGTAAATTCGAAATATACAAAATAACTTACAATAACTTGATTACATTCACTAACCGCTAATTTTTAATAAACTTTACATAATTTACATACTTTATTCAAATACATCAAAGATTTTGTCGAATTTTATGCAACCCTTTTGCGTAGTTTTAAACGCCTTTTTCGATATATGCCTTCAGGTAACCCCCATTACGTTACTACGTATGCACATAAAAAACACTGGAGGATATATTTATGTATCTATGGCTTTTAAGTAGTTTTTCTAAAAAATGACAAATCATTCAGCAATTTACGAACAACATACTAATAAGTCTTCATCGTCGAATAAAAATAAAGAAAACATACAGCTGGAACAAATTATGGTGTAACCACTTTACACAATATTCGAATATCGAACATTTGGAAAGTAAAGTAAATGAAAAATTAAAGTACATTTTTATTCTTGAACACAACAAACATGTAATGAATATTATTAAATTCAACAAATATATATTCATTAAGGAACACAGTTCTGAATTTCAATAAGAATGGACAATTTGGTGGCAGTTTACATTTCTATGATTTTCGTTTAGGTGCATTCAGAGTAAATTATAATTATAATTAATTATAATGAATACTTGAGTTTTGTGTGCGAAAGTAAGGCTAATCCTATTTACTTTAAAATTTCATAATGTTAATTTAAACGAACACCTCAGAAATTTCTTAATTAAGAACATTTAGTCGAAGTTTATGCGACCCTTTTAAAGTTTTTTTCGTTACACGCACTTCAGGTAATTTTATATAAAATGTTTGGAGCAATATCTTGGTGTCTATGTCTGTAAAGGAATTGTATACGTTCTCTCATCTCTGTTTGAGTTTCTGTTAGGGTTGGATTGTGTTGGGTTGGGTTGGATTAAGCCAAAAATATTGTCATTGATTGAACAATCAAATTTTAAAATACATGAACATGTATTAAAATTTGTAACCTAAAATCATTCCAAAACCATCAATTAATACGTTGCTCTACCTACTTTTACAGTTTTAGAATTATATCGATTCAACTTGCTTTTTCATTGATGTTTTAATTGTATTACCATTTTCACATCTCACATTTAACTTGAACCCTAGTTATTAATGCATTTTTTAAAGAAATTCTTTTGTGCATGCATGAAACCATAAATGAAATGCAATTTTCTAACGTATGGGATATAATGGGATTTGGGACCTGAGACCTTATTTATCCTAAAAAATGGTTTCGACCATTTTTATCGAGTATATTGAAACCCTTGATCAAATAGTTTTTCATGGTATTTTATTGGATAGCTCCTAACCATATTTGTCTAATGGGATCAATTTAAATTGCATCAAATGAGGTCTTGTATTATGTAGTACGTTCGAATTTTATTGATTGGGTTACCTTTTTTTAAGTGTCATTGTTGAAAGCAATGCAATGGTTTGTTAGAATAAAGTAATTGGGTGTTGATTTTTCTTTATATTCTTCAATTCCAATCATACAAAAGATAGAATCATAATAGCAATAAATTAAAGTGTGGAATAAAATATTTTGATCTGTATTTAGATATAATTCGGAATGTTGAACCATCATAAGAGCTTGAATATTTAACATTGTTTCTAATATTTATAGATAATTTGGTAATTTTATTTTGATCCTTTTTATTATTAATTCAGTTAGTTTTAGGTAAAGAACCACATATGTTTTTAAAAATATCTCATTGGGAATTCTCATTGATCAAGATGACATTTGTAGCAGCATATTCTGCGATTTTCCACAAGATATGAATATGAACAATTAACTATGATTTCCGGAAAAATCTTTGTGTTAATAAATTGGAATTGTATTCACTGCAAGCTTACGATTAAAAGTTCTAAAATTTCATTCGTGTTGGTTTGATACAGAAACTCAGTACTTAATAAATCAAAACATTTAAAACATTCAAAACCAGAAACACAATCACAAACTTAACTAACTATTTAAATCAAAACAAACTGCCACTACAGACATTGTCCTATCCTGCCCTATCATGGTAATACAATACGAACAACAATCCTGACTGAAAGACCCTGGTTTCACGTCATAAGTTTTAAAAAATACATTAAATGTAATATGATATACAAAATGAGTACTAAAGCATCAATCACAAACAAATCAAACAAATTAAACTCTACCAAAACAAAAACAAGATATCTTATCTCTTATGTTGATTTTACGTAATTTAAAATAATAGAAACGTTATAGATATTTGATCCGAATAATCATGGCCTATTTCATTGTAAAAGTGGAAAAATGGACATTTGATTTGTAAAGACTTGTTTCCAGCATGTTTTAATATCGTGTTTATTTTCCCCGACACGTCCACAATGGACATTTCTCTGCATATTTTTTTTTATTTATTTTTTTCATTAGTTTCGAATTACTGTATCTTATATAACAATATTAATGACGTCGTGACTTCGGATAGAAAATTAAGCGGTATTTAGATTGGTTAGATGGCCACTGTCACACTCGGCCTTTTGTTAGAATTTAAATTACATTTAACATGCACAATAACGTGCCTACAAACGCCTTCGTCGGGCGATACAACAACGCAGAGGAATGGACGAAGCAAATACAATAACCGTTAAAAATACTTTACAATACACCTACAAGAAAACGTAGGAAATTAAATAAATCAATCATCAATGTGATTGATTATATGGCAATACCATGGAAGATAAATAATTTTAAATACAACTATGTGCCAATATTAAAATTAATTACAGGTGCAATTTTTTAGACGACCATCGGGAATTAATTCTAAATTCTAAAATTATTCGTGACCTACAATCAAATAAAAATTCCAGGAAGATATTTCCATTCCAGGAGCTTGCATAAATCTCCAGGGTGCACTTTGCAACCCTTTCGGCCGCTACCGAGCGGTCAGTACGGTCACTCCCTCATGATTGTACTGACACGACTGAGCTCCATGCTAATTATCGAAAAGCCTCCGACAATCCCAAAGGGCAGTATAAATTTGTCAACTCTTTATCTCATTGTCTGGCTGTGATGGTTGAATGGACGTCTTCGACGGCTCTGCAAATTTAATTTACGACTAATTTTGCACAGCTACAATAGATCGAATTTTCTCCTGGCACGAAAATTAGCAAGAGGCCAAGAACGGATACAGGACTGGTTGCACGGTTTAAAATAGCAACGTGAATTATTGTAAATTAGACGATTGAGTGCGATTACGACACCCGTATCTTAAGGCAGATCCGAGTTCGAATAACGATTATTTAACGTCATGTAACGTTCCTACTCTTGTAGTTTTCAGTTGGTTGTGCAAAATGGAACAGTTAGATTGATCGTATCTGTTGTATTGATTAATTGATTGGCTTGATTATATTAAAATTCGATATCTAATTATTTTTTTGAATCACGATTATTATAAAAATATTTAACGTGTTTAAGACAAGATTTTAAATACAAAACAAAATTTGAGGACATGTAAGATTATAACTGTTCATTCATGTTGAACTTTTGCTTAAAGATTATTTTCTCTCTTTGCTTAATATATTTTCAACTTGATAGGAGATACAGACTGTTTTTGTTAAATAATTGTTTGGATAGTACATAAAATAAATATCGTAAAATTAAAGTTTCATATTTGGGAAGAATCCACATCTAAAATTGTTTATCATAATTTTATATCCAGAGAAAACTTCATAGGAAAATATTTTGTGGAAATTGTAGAATGGTTACAACGTTCATAATCGTAATTTCAAATTTATGGAACGTATGTGCAAGGCTCGATATTTGATGTTATCTATGGTCCTAGTAATTGTAACCTAAACGTAATTACATTCCTCCCTCCTAAGGAAACAAAAAAGAATAATTACAACAATTAATATGGCAAGTCTTTAAATTGTTCCATGTTATCCAGGTCTTGAATTGCATATTTAAAATACTAAGAAATTGGACAATTGATTTTTTGGTGTGGTGAACATAATTTTGGATTGAGGGTCTTTTACTTTTAATGTAACATCAATTAAAAACATTTAATAGTACTTGAGCGTAAAGCATTCGCAAATTTAAAAAAAAATACTTTATATAATAATTAGTTTTCAATAATCCAACAATCCAAGCAAATATCAAATTTATGAAATTAATAAATTCTTCGAATATAAAAATTCCAAGCACACCCAACCCAACCCAACCCAACTTTTTAAATTGTTGTTTTAATGAAGGACGTTAATGAAAAAAAAATCTTATCTACAAAATATTTTTTAATTTGTTTTGAATACATTTTACGTTCTTAGGTTTATTCTGATAATGTTAAGTCATTTTTAATCGACGCGTTTAATTTGATTAATTAATTTTTATTCGAGAGAGTTTGCCAACATTTTATTCGTACATTCTTAACATTTTATTGTTCCTCTTTGTCGTTTACGCATTTTATTGACTTGCAATAGTTTTATTCGTTATTTCAGTTATTTAACGAACTGAAAGATGAATCAGGAATGACAAAAAAAAATATTTTCATTGAAGAAATACAAAATTTGTAGAATAAAGCATTGAAATTTTATATCGAACAAAATCACTGATAGTGGTTGGACAATTGTGAATGTCATGGGCTGCGAAGTTTTTCGTTCATCAAAAAATTATAGGTTTCGTCACAGGCATAGAACGATAGCAAAATGTATCACCACGAAAATAACGAAATTTAATTTTGTCTGTTATTTATTTACATTGACATGTTATTTGTCCAAAGTTATTTCGGTGATTTGTTGATTTATAATAAAAGATTAATTATATACATATATTTAGTTCCAAATATGTTATTGTTGAAATAAATGAATTATAATAATCCTAAGCTATAATTTTCCTCAAAAATATGACTTTTGACCTCATCTTTATTAAAAAGATTCAATGTGATGTTAAACTATACTATTCTGACTTTCTTAGTCATCCATTTCTTATGTTAAAATATTGTTATACCTTTCATGTTTTTTTTTATTGGAATTTTGGGTATTTTAAAAGATTTAAAAATGTTTTTTTTTAGTTTACTTTATTTTCATTTGCCCCGTGTTTCTATTTAAATGACTTTAAATGCGTTTGCGGTTTTTCAGTTATTAATTTTGTTTTGTTTAAATTTTATTCTTTTCTGGTTATTTCTTGTTCACATTCCTGTAGATTTACTCGAATGCCTTGTTATTTTTTATTCGTCACCATTGTTTAGTGATTTTAAATTAATTAAATATTAAAATGTAATAATGAAGATTCATTTTATTTCTACTTTTTTTGTTATAAGTATAGGCTTTTTGTACCAAATTTAAATGAATACAATTGAAAGCTACTTTAACTTCCTACCGGGCGTTTGTAAATAAATGATCAATGTTTAAATACTGCACAAGACTTCTTACAACTTGAAGATTATCATGAGGCAAAATGAGATCTTTGGGTTTTTATATTTGTCCAAAAGTTTTATGCTTTTGCGATTTTGAAAATTTATTTATTTATTGATTTAGTTACTGTTTTTATTGGGTTACAGTCTTAACATGATCGTCGACTATGAAATTCGTTTCCTCAGAGGCTAAGAAAAATATATTGTTCCTTTAGCTCGCTGGTTATCAATGCTGGCCATTTTCCCTTTTATTTGTTATTGCGATAATAGTACCTAGGAGACTGTGTATTAAATTGCATTGAATTTTAAATAAAATATATTAAATAGGGTAATATTTAAATTATTTTATTGATTGATTGATTGATTGATTATTGAAATGTTAAATTAAATGCGAAAATGTGAAGGAAGGTTTGAAGTTATTGATCTTAGAGAGTAAAATACTATGATATTGGGTGCCCAATGGAAGGTCTTTTCAACTAGACGTCAAAAATTCGAGCCATTTCTAGTCAAAGCCGAAGCAGCTGTACATATATGATGTTGAATGTCAAATAAAAAGTATATCAAGTAGTCAAGTCGACCATGCCAGACATTTCTAGTTAAAGTGAATGTAACTGAGGGTATATGATGTTGGGTTGGGTTGAGTATGGTATTGGGTGTCAAGCAAAAATTAAAATGACAGCCTTTGTTTAAACCAGAAGTAATCGTGACTTTATGAATATGTACATCTTTATGGGTTTACATTTCATTTCATAAAAATGTGCATTTTGTATTTTTTTCTTTGAATGTTGCCTCACTTTTGATTTAATCTACGTGCGTCTACAAATATATTGCGAACAGAACTAATATTGATGGATTTATAACTCAGCTGATGTAGGAACTTTGTCCTTCTATTAAATATTTTATAAATTATTACATAAAAACTTGAAAATAAGCAAGTTCCACGAAGTATTTTATTATGCTGACTACATCAGTTTCTCCAAATTTATTGCGTTTGACATGAATGAATATAAAACACGTATCACGTGTTCTTTAAAGCTTACAATTGCTTCATTATTTTATTTTTATAAAAACCAGTTCCTTACGTGAAATAAAAACGATTGCCTTGAAGAAAAATGAAAATGATTTATTTCAACAGGAAGTCATCGCCCATTGGATCATCGATATCCTGTTGCATAAATTTGTTTTGGTTCTCAAATATTAAATCCCATTAAAAACGGTGCCCACCGGGCAATATAATTAGATAATTAATGAAAACATGTTTAAAAATTAAATTGTCGTGTTACTCATGTAATCGCAACGTAAAAATATTGAGATGTAATTTAAATTAAATTAAATTAAATTAAAAAATAGCATTCAAAGATATGTTGTTATAATGAAGCCAATTATGAAATTATATTTGTATATTTCTTTGTCATTTACAGAAACGTATAATATTGCTTGTATTTTGTTGCAAAATAAAAAAAAAACTATACTTTAAACACCACTCACCGCAGGAATAATATTCGATTAGTGCCATTTTCCGTGGAGTGAATGCGGTATTAATTACAATCAACATGTGTGTGACATCTCAAGGTGCATAATATTCATAGCGTCCGTCAATCAACTTAACAGGTGTGTTTGGCGAGCGTCTAATGAAGAATAATTTTCGAAAACATCTGTGAGCTCGTTCTCGGCGGAGCCGCTTCAATCGGCGACGAAATAAAACGAAAATTTATAATAGAAGTATACGATTTATTAGATAATAATAATATTAGATTATATTTACAGGCTAGTTATTCCTACGTAATGAATTTATACTCTCTTATAGGATCACACTGGGCTCAGCAACTTACAAATACATGCACGATATCAACAAACGGAGGATGCGGTCTTTATACTATTTCACAATTTAAATATCCATTCGTCGGTTTCGTCCGGAGTCTGAAAAATTATACCCTGAGAAGCAAGTGTTTTGGAAATTCTCATCACAACATTTTCAAAAATTGCACTTTTAAGAAATTATTGGATCCATTTAACCCATTTAATGATTAATTGACTTGCGATTTCCATTTATTTATCAAACGATTCGAAACGTTTCGGTGCGATAATTTCCGTGAATATTCTTGTAATGTTTTCCAAGTAATAAATGTTATTCAAATACAAATATGAAACATAGCGACGTGAAACCGATGACCTTGACTTGACTCGACTTTTCTACGAAGTTGCAGCATGGATTATGAACAAAAAAACCGACTGGGCTTCAACATTAGCTATGCTGCATTACAATTCAATTACGAAGTTCCTATTTTGAAATTGTTAACAAATAATATGAATTTACATTGCAATAAAAAACCGATGGAAAAGAATATATGGGAGATGTGTTTCAAGGAATTCGATATTTAATTTGATTGCTTATAAATATAAAGTTGAATATTTGGAAAAAGTTTCGTCGTTATTCGTTGAATGCAACTTTTATTTTGGTTCGATTATAGAGCCCCGTAAATATTTAATAGATTTTAGAAGAAAGGTTAATAATTAATTTCTTTAAATGATAGAGTACTATTCCTGGGATATACACAAAATAAAGAAGGAATTAATAAAGTCATAAAAGTGCGTTGAGTTGCTATTGGACGAGGAAACTCTTGATGTTTAAATAGAATAGTTATGGCCAAGAACTCAGATGGTTCATTAACCTCAAAGCTAATCACAATATCAGAAACGGTTAACCAATAAGATTGATCATTTGAGAGCTACTGACAAGTGATTAATTTTAATTTTAATATTTGCACAGTACAAGGTCTATTTAAATCCATGAGAATATTAATGCAGAAATATATATGAGAACATGGACTCAAAATGAGTTACTGTATTTGGTGAATGTGGATTGGGTAGATATGGGTTGGCTGAATTTTAGGATCTCCAAACAGGTGAACTTCAAACAAAAATTTACAGCTTTAAAGTGCTGTTGGCTTTCTTTAATTGCGTTTCAACCTTTGCAGTGATACCACGACAGAAAGTGGTCAAAGATTCCACCCAACCATGTTCGATGATAAGATTAAGCATTGGTGAAAAATCAAAAAAAAAAGAAAACAGCCATTAATATTGATTTGGAGACATTTGTTATGATTGGGTTGGGGTGGCCACCTCTTAAGAGTTTCTTACTGGTGATTAGATCCAGTGAATTATTAAACAGTTTTAAATCTATCTTCGAAAAATTCTTTAGCAGCGTTGAACCTTTGCACAATACAATGAAAAAATAATTCAAAGATTTCAGCCCCGTCCATCAACCGAACCGGCTTTGTTTAAAAATCAAAAGAAGAATATAAGAATTAATATTGCTTGGGACACATTTTGTTAGCATTTGAATGTTTGCCTATAGATATTTCTCAATATGGATTTGAAACAAATTTAGTTCAATTATGTTGAACCACAGATTCGGAAAAATTTATGATGATACAAAAATTGGAATTAAATAGTCATTAAAAATTTGTATCCAGAAATATATTATTGGGTTGGGCTATGATAAGTTCCATTAAGTTCAGTTGGGTTGGGTTTGTATCCAGGACTATATTATTGGGTTGGGTTGTGTTAAGTTTCATTCATTTCGGTTGGATGGGAATAGATTTTAGTAGCCATTCTTTTAAACAACTTTAAATTACTCATTAGAAATTTTCGAAAATTCTAAAATATATTTGAATCCTTGCAAAGATTTAAAGCTACCACGAATTAGAATCAAAAAAACAAATTGATGAATTATATTTTTCTAGCCAAATTATTTATTATGTCCGTGTATTTGCCGACGGAGATTTGAAATGGTACGATTTGAAAAACACCTTCAGGTACAAATTACGAATCAAAAATTGCCCCGGAACAGCTGGGCAAACGAAATGTCCCTTTTTTTCCAATATTAATGAATTAATTTTTAAAAAATTTCTTATAGTAAGTTAGGTGAATACACTACTGTAATTAAATGTATGACCAACATCGCTTTCCCATTTTCTTCTATATACAAATCAATTTTTTTTAACATGAAACTGAGAACAAGAATTTGATACGAGAAGGACCAGTAAAATGAATGCACTAACATACGTGCACTTAAATAAAAATATAGTTGAACTACAATTGATTTATTACAACTAAAAGATAAGACACAATTACCTCTTTTCTGTTGTATTTTAATCCAAAGTTTTAGGGCAAATACCTGACAGCAATTTTTTTTTACTAGAATAAAAAATAAAATCAGTTAAATGACGGACGTTGCATACATTCATACACAAATGAAGATGAAGATGTGGTCTGATAAATGACTAAAAGTAAAACGCAAAACCAAAATTTTTTCTGCTAATAAATCCATAGATTTCAATGTAAAATTGTAGACGAAATTGCATATGGTAATTATTTAAAAATAATTTCATATAATCAGACAACTGAGCTAAGGAACACAAGGAGAGATCCACCTATCTAATGAACAACAACATTTCAAACACCGACGAAGAAACATGCCATACTGCAACAGAGGGGGTGGGAATTCATGACGAAATACGTCGAAAGGGTCTTATGAAATTTGAATAATAGAAAAATATTATCACTACTTCCACTGAAAATATAAATGGATATGGAATATTCTAAAATTGATTGAGGAAATTTTACAGACAAGTTCAAAAGGTTAGCAACATGATGAATACTGACTTGATCTACATTTAAACAATGTGAAAGTAGAACTTTGCAAAGACGAGAAACCCCACTGAATCAACTGGCATTAATAAATAAATAGCATTAAAAAAATTGTCAAAGTTCATTATGTATCATTTCCATTGGATTGCTAAAGTAGATGGTTTTGATGAAAATGTATGTATGTCTCGGTGCAGATTCGAAATGAAGAGTCCTTCATGGAGAGTTGGATCAATTGGAATGTACCTTTATCTCTAATGTTACACGTTAACGCAATTAAAAAAAATCATATAATTATATAACAAGTCACATATAGAAATATTCCACTTTGATTATAAAGTGTAGAGGATAGGATTAGAGACGAAGCTTGGCAGACGTTGGCACAAAGACACAATAAGGACACTTACAGTCCCACATCAAATTTCAGGCAAACATGCCATGGCAGGAGAGATGAAGGCTGGATTTACATGCAATTAACGAACTTTTAATTATATTGAATCATATCTTTCATTTGAATGTATTTTTATGAACTAAAAAATTATAGCTTGGAGAGGCTAAGCTGAAGGCATTTGATAAATTACAAAAATAGGAAGAAGATATTCATTTAACTAAATGTAGAGGAAAAAACACGGGTAGCCTTACCCAAGACTTTCGAAAGGACTTCAAATTTTAAGAGCATGAACATTATAATTTTCATTGAAAGGTATTCGAGTGGAGCTAACAAACCTCCATAGGCAATATAAAATTTTCTGAAATGGAATTTTACAGAAATGTACAGCTAGAAGGGACTTCAAAGGCAAAATGTGGAATATACATGATTTGGTTTGAAGTAGATGATACGTATGCTATGAGGATTACTTTCAGGTTCATGGTATGAGACAGGAATGAACTTGGAAAATAATAGGAAGTAGGTATCACATTATATGAAAGTGAACGTTAGACTGAAGTAGAGCAGGAAAGAAATGATGAAATAGGAAAACATATCTAGAATATAGGGAGGAAAATCGCGTTGCGATACTGAAAGCTTTACGATGTGCTGTGTTGAAGTTTTCGACTATACAAATTCTAATTATCAGCAGACATGGTGACTCATCCTGGACGATCATAAATGGTGTTGTACAGCCCAAAGCAATATTGAAAATTACATATAACAGTGTAACATAATAACAGTAATATTAGACGTATGATTTCCTCAGTCACCCAATGTACCACTCTTAAGATTTTTTCTTTACGTAAGCAAATATCAATTTGGCTACAATCATGTGCTAATGTGTGCCTTGCAATTGCGAGAGGGTTATAATTTTAGGCTATGGCACTATTTTCATTTGCAGAAACATTCCGCTATGAAAGGGATAAGTTGAGCAAAAAAATGTGGTAAGTAGCAACCAATAGTGCAATTTTAACCAAAAACTAGAAAGGTGTTTTTGAACAGGACAAAAAAAAATACAATATGGAATAATAATTTAATAGTTGACATGAATACTATGAAAATTTTGATGATACGTTGAATTAGGGAGAAATAATATGTTCAGCCTGTGTGGATTACATTGGAGCTGATGGGAAATAAGAACGCGTTGCAACACGTGGAAAAATGTGTTAGGATGGTATGTATTAGGAACATGACGTGGAGAGTCAAGAAATTAGATCGATGAGAAGATTTAAAGCAGGGACTGGTAATGTAATAAGAAGGATGCAAAAACGATATAATAAAATGTCAATTTTGTGCACAAAAGATGATTTCCTGTGGAAAATTTTATGGGTAAAATAGATGACAATGATGTGAATTTCATTATTCGGACTTGATAATACAATAAATTATTGAACACGTCGATAACTAGCTATGTCAGACAAAAGACCACACCCAATAAGACATTAGATGGGAAGCTGTGTAAAATTTTTTTTTAAGAATTTTAAAGTGTTCTCCTGTTTTCAAGATAGGAATTTTTTTCAAAGCAATTTATGGTACCATAAAAGTATTAAAATTATCAATGATGTGATGAGAATGTCTTGCAGAGAACCTATTTGTTAAGACTGCACCGAAATTAAGATAAAAATATTTTACAAAAAGATACTGGTAACAATAGAATAAAAGGAAACAAACTTAAATTTAAAATGGCACAATAAGCTGAAACGTTTAACATTTTTACATAGGTATACCCATTAGTTTATTCTTTTTTTTATAAAAATATGTCCCTCCCAAATATATTACACGTGAACAGGATTTATAAAATTAACTAAGTAAACTGGGCGTAAAACAACGTAAAGACTTACAACAACGAGTATTTGGACAATGCTGACTTCAATTAAACTTAAACCGTACTAAATTGCCGCTACTTTGACACAAATAAAACGTTTTCGGTCACAATTTCACATTTACACGGTGCGCAAGTGTTTATATTGTCGGCGTTTCGTTTCAGGTTTAAATTCTATGAATTATACTGTACATGGTTCGCACATTGAGCTTGAAGTCACTATACGTTCACTAATTAAAGCGCCGTTAGTCCGTAGTCCGATTTAATTGCCGGTTGCTGCGCGTTTTGGGTCGGCCCGCATCCAGGGGACGAGTTCAGGGGCGTTAACGAGGGACCCAACGAACCTATGTGCATGCTGGGATCGCCGTGCAGCATTCCGGGATGGTGGAGATTTGAGGATGCCATCGGGTGTGCGTGGGAATGCCCGCCGATCGTCGATGGAATCTGGTGACCGGTCAGGGACATGTCCAGCATGTTCTCGCCGAGACCGTCCAGGTCTCCTGCTCGGCCGGAGTTGTTGTTTTTTCGCTTGTCGTTGTTGTTGGCCGAGGTGCCGTTCTGCGTTTTTCCGCGCATCTTGCCCGACGACTTTGCGGTCGTCGTCACGCCGGCCGGGTTCGTTTTCCTCCGGACGTTTTTCGTGTTGGGCAGCTTGTTGTCTTTCTTCCACTTCATTCTGCGGTTCTGGAACCAGATTTTGATTTGGCGCTCGGACAGGACTAGAGTGTGCGCGATTTCGATGCGTCTCCTGCGCGTCAGATATCTGTTGTAGTGGAATTCCTTCTCCAGTTCCAATATCTGGTGTCTTGTGTACGCCGTTCGTTGTCTTTTCGGCTCCATTCCCGGCGTGAACGATCCATTTGCTGTAACAATGAGAATTTTTTCAATAAAATTGAATTATCATAGAAAAGGCAAAAAAAAATATATTTCCAAATGATATGTACGTCGTTTTATCATAATTTTCTGAACATATTGCAAAAAAACTTGATAATAAGACATTATGAAAAACACTTTGAAGTTAAACAAACTAAATTAAATGGAGATGATGTTAAATTAGGTAACAGAAAAACGAAAATGACATGCAAGGACAAGATTATTTGTAAG
Source organism: Geotrupes spiniger (assembly GCA_959613385.1). Lineage (NCBI taxonomy): Eukaryota > Metazoa > Arthropoda > Insecta > Coleoptera > Geotrupidae > Geotrupes > Geotrupes spiniger. The sequence continues at coordinate 16,231,789 of OY390737.1, forward strand.
TGAATATGCATCAAATGAAAAAAAAAACAAAAAGTGACAGAAACATCAGTAAAATATAAAAGAAAAGCAAAGTAATTATCACAACCCTAAAGCTACAGAGAGGTATGCTGCAGGAAAGGATAAAAATCGCAATGATTAAAGGCATGTTTGAAATAATGATGCACCACATGAAGCAAATGAAGGGTAGCCAGAATAAATTTGGATCCCATGCACTAATTATGGGAGATTTCAATGAACCACAATTTAAATATAGAAGAAAGAAGAGATGAAAAATAATAATAGAAACAAAATAATAAGTGTAGAAAATCACTTAGTGATAGCGAATAAGTTCTGACAAGACATTCACAAATACACACAGCAATTGAAGAAAGCGGAGTAGTCAGTTATTAACTACTTTCTCATAAGTAAGCATACATGGAAAAGTTCAAGATGTTAAAGTAATACGTCATAAAAATATTAAGTGAGCATACCTGGTAAAGAAGGATCAGAAGGGAGATACAAGAAAAAATGGAAGAAACGAAATATTTAAAGTTGTAAACTAGAAGAAACTGCATGCCAACTTGGAACATCCGATGAAAGATAATTGGGAAATACGATTCTAAAATAACAAATAAATATTTAGAAATAAATACAGAGAAAATACACGTGGAGAAATATGAGGATATAAAATAAAAGTACTGAAGACTGAAATATAAACAAAAGCGAAAGAGGTAAAAACGACAAAGAGAGCAAAAGGGTAATGGACACAATTTGCCGGAAAAATTACAGAAAGGTAAATAAGATACGATAATTAAAATTTTATAGAACTCTGAAAGAACTATTAGAGCAAAATAATATAATATGTTGATTACAAATGTAATGGTGATAAAATAATGAAGCTATGGCAAAATTGACACGATGAACAAATTCAAGAAGAAATTCGCAAATTAGGAAAAACACAAGGACAATATAACACCACAGATGATGAATGTAATGGAGGCAGATGGAAGAGCCAAGTTAGGGAACATATATACGAAGAAAATGGAAAGTAGGACCATACTCCACCTACATGAGAAAGGAGATAAAAAGGCTATCATTATCAAGTGTACCTGAAACTTTTTACTGAAATAATTGAAAACAAATAAAATCGAAAATTCAATAGAAGATAATCAAAGTTGTTTTATTAACGAGAGAATCACCAGCTAGTAATATTTATGATGAAACAAACGCAAAACAAAGAACGTCTTAATAGTGATGGAAAATGCATATAAGAAAATGCAATGAAAAGACGTGTGGATAGTAGAATGTAAGTAAGGACAACCAAAGAATCAATCAAGTAGTTGTTGGCGAAGCAATAAAAGTGATAAAGAAAAACACGAAGGTACTAAAATTAAGATGCTGGCAATTGAAACATATAAATAAACGAACTGTTTGTTTAAATGACAAATTCAGTAGACAAACAGTATACGTAAGAGGTTTTGAAAATTGAACTAAATATAAAGTTCATAGCGAAAACAAAAGTAATAGTATACTGCAAGCAAAACAAATAAAACAAATGAAATCTTTTAAAGATTTAGAATACTGCAGGACGAAGGCGACATTCTTTGGAAAGAAAGGAAGTACTTGAAAAATAAATACACTTCTCCAGTTCCCTCATATGGCAATATGAGCAAAGACTTTGAATTTATTGATGTGTTCTTTTAATTACACTTCTCAATATTTGAGATATTTCTTTTCACTTGAGAAATGGTAACCAATTTTTACTACGTCAAAAATGTAGGTATATCATTAAATAGTATTTTCCTTAGTCAGAATTCCATTATTTAATTGAAACAACTAAATTGGGGAACGTATAAAGATGGGACAGAATAGAAATGGGATTGGCAGCAAGACAAAATTACGGATCTAAATAAAAATAACAACGAAACAAAAAGAAATAGAAATCACAAGAAGGGATAAAACAACGAAGAAGTTAAAAAGCAATAAGCTCAGAAACACGACACAAAGAACAAAATGCGAAGAAATCCTTGAGAGAATGTCAAGAAGAAGAAATAGTAATGACGCCAGAAAAAAATGTGTAGTAACAAAAATATAAGAGAATAGTGACGAATGGAGGTACAAGAAATTACAATTGCGAAGAAAAAGCGATGAAACAATACCTTAGCACAAACAATTTTGAAAAATCAAAGTGACAAAATATAGTCAAAGACACAGTATATAAGGAAAATCAAGATGAATGAAAACATCATCAAGAAATAACATAATAATATCAGGATTAGCTAAAGTAATGTACAGATTAAAAAGGCAAAAGTGATTGGAACGAAAATATACAAAGAACTGGACAACACTATGAAAAATGTCAAAAGAACAATTTAAACATTAATAAGCCCGTTCGTCTTCATCAATTAACACTAACTCAAACGATCAGATTTGCTTCATAAGAATTATGATTTATTCTATGAAACAATTCCATCGACGTCTACCCTGTAAGGACTAGGAACTGTAAAAATAATCTGCAAGTCGTAAAAGACTTGGAAGCACTGCTGGACGACATTCGTTGCAATTCCAAAAATTACTCCAAGTAAATTAACAATTACAGATTGTGTTGGTCCATTTGAAACGCTTTTTTAGAAAACGTAACGTAACGCTACTCGATAAGGTTATTATAATTATAACGTTGTTATAATTTTACAAAGCTTTTCTACTAAAAGTCGAAACCCACGTCAACTATATTCCTTTTACAATAAATATGGGTTGGGTTGTCATATAATTTCTGCACTGGATGTACGTTGAATGTTTGATGTTTTCTTCTCTTTATGCAGATATTATAATGTTATCAAATTAATTGTATCGTTCTATTTTGTAATTATAATAATATGTTATATATGTTATAGTTATTATGTTTTATTGGTTTGAATTTAAATAAATTTTATTAAATTTTAATAAATTGGATTATTTTGCAATTTGATTGGACGATTTGGAAATGATTTTATGTGTACCATTTCACATTTGCAAATTTATAGTTTACTTTTCATAGCCAATTCATATGCCTTGTTTTCTATTTCTTCATTAGTATTGTACACTCATTTGGTCATTTACTTTCTTCCAAATGTAATTCCCGTTTTTATAAATTGAATTTTATTGTTTGCTGGCTTCATTTAGTTTCATTTCCATTGCTTCGTCCTTTTATTTGTATTTGTTGAGATTATTTCCATTACTCTCACTGGTTGCATTTAAACGTTTCAGGTTTATTTCGTTGCTCAATTTCAACATCCAATTGATGTGTTTTGGTTTCGCATTTTTCAATTTCAATTGCCATTGGCATTTGCTTAGTAAAGCAAATCCATAATGATAAATTATCATGTTAAAACTAAGGAAAGCAAATTATCCAGAAAGTGAATACGTACGCAACATAAAACAAAATAAAAGAAACGAAAATTACAAAGAAAATAGGAACACGTTACTCGAACGCAAAATATATAACAAGAGACATAGGAAAATGCAAGAAAAAGACATCTTTTGCTTCCAAGTAACTTGTTCGTATTTTTTGTAATTTTCATTTGTTTTATTTTATTTCGTGTTCGTGCCCATACTTATTACAAGCTCACTTTCTGACTCATTAGGTTTCCTTAGTTGTAAAGTGATAATTTATCATTATGGACATTGTTTTGTGTATATCCTAAAATCATAAATATGTGACATAATTTAGGCATACATAAAAGTAAAATGACATTTACAGAATGGTTTGAAAATAAAAGTAAAATAATTGTCTTTGTAAGCGACGGTGTGAGAAAAAAGTTGCAATATTAATTGATATAGCAGAACGGGATGGAGACACGTTCAATGTTGGCGACGGGTGGGTCGGTGGAAGAAAGACGCAATGTTTCAAAAAAGAAAACGTATGAAACGTTATCTCGGAATTGGAACTGAAACGACTAGAATTTTGGACTGCTGCACCAGATTTAGTAAACAATCGTATATCCTCTCTGTGTATCTGTGTATCAGCATATTTGATCGTCCATCCATCTGTCGTCATATGCCAGTATGTATTTTAACGATCTGTCCACTTGTTTGTCCGTTTCCTTCTTCCAATGAGTATTAATTTTCAGGGTGATTTATATGATGCCACTAACCACATTTGTGTGCAATTGAAAAACGTAAAATGAGAAAATATACAAGCGACTCAATAGAAATTAATTTCGGATGTGTATTAAAGATTGTCAGATGGGGGTGCGGGGTTTATTAATACACGTTTTAGCAGCGTGTGTTATGTTTAAAATTTGCTATGGAATTTGATCGTTAAGTTATGCGTTCGGATCGTTGAGTCGACAAAGCGACAGTGGCTTTGTCTCGTGCTGGGATACTTGTGTGCTTCCAAGTAATTGCATTTGTCATTCATTGTTCTTTTCTGATTTATTGCTTAATATCCCGCGCCAACTTTTGCAACTGAACTGAGGAATTTTACGACGTTATAATTGTCGCATATTATTTTATCACGTTTTTTGTGTATTTGCTCGAAAACCAATTTTCCAACCTGTGTGTAGTTTCTTGTCAAGTTTTGAAAATAATTCCTATTGAGGCAGAAAATTAAACATTCTAATTAGCAAAGGAATGGTTTTGTGAACCAAATCAATTTACAATTAATGGTAACAAAGGTATTATTATCATAGTTACTTGAAGAGATGAATGGGAGAACAATTCAGTTTCTGAAGGTGTATGTCTAAATTTGTATATATTTGTTACAAAAATCATGTTAATTGTATACTATGCTCCATTCTGTACATTGATTAAATATGTTACTATTATTAATGTTTGAGAAATAGCAGTTATGCACATAAAGTATTCACTCTGCAGGAAGTTCAAGAACGGATACCGGGTGTAATCTCCATGATGTTACCTATATATCCAGTTTCAAATGAATGCACGTACTGACCTTCTTTAAATTAGAATTTAGCCCTTAATGTTTCTGTAAATACTTCAAAATTTCCTGCATGTTCACCCACTTAAATTAAATATATATTTGTATTTGTATAACAAGGCGGTGTTTCATTACAAAGCGTTCATGATATTACTTCGAAAGTCAAATTACCATCATGTGACCTCCAACGATTTAATATGTGTTATTAATCCCGACACAATGCACAAGATACCACAACTTGTTACCATTTTAATAGACTTGTATAGTAAACGATACATTCTATTGAGCCATTATGCAGAATTGCTCCTCAGCAAAGCTTTTAGTAATCAAAGTCAATATTTTAATGAAGCTGAAATATTTTCAAAGGAATTGATTAATAAAATGTTATAATATTACAGCTAACTCATTCAGGCTGTTAGGCAGTGATAATTAAAATGATTTAATTTTAATTATTTATTAATTTTAATTAATAAACGCGAACAATATTGAAAAACGTTATTAATTATTAGCTAATGAGTTATTAATACTTGAAAGTTATATATAATTGTCTATTGATCTGAGAATCAAGGCGCCCAATTTAAAATAAACCGAGACCAGTCAATAATGGTTTTAATACTTGTCATGATATAAGTTTTTAAATAAATAAATAAATAATTAGTACTTAAGCAAATTATTTATGTTAGTTTCCTAAATTTCTTCAATGTTACCAATAACAGCTATAACTGTCGGCAACAGTTACATAAGTTGTCAATTTGACATCAGTTATATTATAATAAAAAAATCTTATGCAATTGAAGCTGAATTAAAGCTTTTGCAAATGGACGCCGACGATTCAAAAGATTTTTTTTATTTCGCCATAAAAGTCATTGCTTCCATTTAATACAAGTTAAAAAAATTCCATACCATTCGAAAATTTCTTTTTTACTTTCTACTCCACCTATCACATGCAATTTAATTTTTTACGCCTTTCCATAGTTCATTATTACTTATTTCGAATAAAAACCAAGTATGTTAATGTAATTATTTTCAATTGCAACGGTATGGCGTTGTTCCAATTAAAATACCAACATCAAAACTCAATATAATGTACATTAACATACTTTTAGGCGACTCTCTAAAACATGACAAATATATCGCCTAATACCACATGAGTTAGTTTAATACGCACTTTTATAATAAAATTGTATCGAAACGTAATTCACTCCCCGACCACAGGATATTATAAATTTAAATCGTCGACACTTAAATACCCATTATAAATTACAGACACTCCGTATCCATCGTCTTTTTGTAATAACTCCACTTTTACTACTCCTGCGCGATAATACGTAAATAATTCTCACAATGGACAAAGTAATCTTGTAATATTTCATCACTCTAACTAGCTAAGCATTCTAATTTCCTGTTCCTTTGTACGATCGGTCGTGAAGAAAACGAAACTTGTTTTTGTTTTAATGGATTTTTTATGAAATAATTTCTGTTTTTGGAGAACGATATGTGGTGTAATTCTAATTTGAAGGCTTGTATAAGCTGGCGTTAATACGGGCGTTGTAAAATAAAAGGTAAATGAATTTAAAACTTTTTAATTTTTATCTTCATGTTGTCCTTTTGTTACCGGTTTTGTTTCGTGAGGAAGTAAATGAGCTACTCTACATTTGGAATTTGTAAATTAAGATGCATTAAGTTCAAATTTGTGGTGTGTGTGTGTATGTCGTATGTGCAAGCTTTTGGTAAAATGGTTCTATGAAACCAGTTTTCATTTCAAAATTAATTTGTAGAAGCATGACTTAACAAACTTTTATTGAAATCTTGACCATCAAAGTTTTATTTGTGGGTTAAGCTGAGTTTTGAATAACTCAATGATTTAGTAGCAACTTGGTAAACTGCCTTCAGTAGTATTTGTTATTAACGCAAAATTAAATAAACACTTAAGACATGCATCACAATTCATGTTGACATCTTGTTTTATAATAACGATATGTCATTCGTTGTTGACCAATTTAGGGAGAGGAATTTATTATATATAGTTAGTTAGGCGAAATGCAAATGAATTAATGTTACCTAAAAATATACAGTGTGCCATTTAAAAAACATACGAGCTCCTCCTGCCTTGAAAAAATATAAATTTAGTTCAAACAGAGTATAAGCGACGCAAAATAAATTTATTCATCCTACAGTCTCCCATGTAGACTATTGATTATATTTATTGTGCCGTCATCGTTTGGAAGTCCCGACGAGCAATTTCGGACAATTCCAGTGAATATATATTCTCGAGCGTGCAATCATTGTTGAGAAAAGAATGGTGCAGAGAATGCTATATTTTGTTACTTTATTTTTTTCATTTTTAGGATATTATGAAGGATATTATAATATAATATAGTCACCATTGTATTTTATGTAACCACTGTTACCATTTTAAATACTTTTATACCATTTTCACAATCAGATTATGGAAAGGGGATGAAGGTATTTATTTATAATACTCAAATGGATAAAAAAATCCACTGACTCATTTTGTGAATTTATGTTTGTATGGATTGTAGCATTGGTGCTATGTCTTGCTATTTATATAACAAGTCTAAAATCTACTTCGTTGTTATTTTTTCTTATGTTGAAAGTTTCACACAATGTTCTTTTGACTATCTTCAATTTCGTTTAATTCAGGTGTTGAACATTTCTAATGTCGATCTTGTCTTTTACTTATACTTATACTTTTTCTAATATAAAATTCGACATATATGCTTTTTTGTCCTTTTTCATTCGGCACAGTACTCGTATAATCCAAACCGTATAAAAATTAAATATGTATTTCTCAAATCAAAACATTTTCTCTTACTTAATTTTTTGAATTGCCCAAAATTGATTTTTATATATTTTAATATAAAAAAGTCAACCAGTTTTGTGCTATGTACATGTTACCGATCATAATTTAGTCATAACCATAACATAGAACCAAATTTTTCTTAAGATCTATTAACACTTCCAATTGATTTGCCTGCATAAACTGGTCCATATAATTTATATTCTTCTAACTAAGGCACATGTGAAATTGCAAGTACACTTCGAAACGTTTTAACCTCAGAGTTCTTCACTTCGACAACTCGTAACCTTGTTGTTATTCTCAACACAATCCTTTCATGGGACAAATGTCTATAAATTGCATTTTTTAAAGTGAACTTTGAACTTGAAAATAAATTAAAGATCTATACATTTTAACATACCCTGCCAAACGTATTTCGGCAACTAAATTGCCATCTTCAGTAGAAACTACTGAAATGGAAATGGAAATTTAGTTGCTGAAATACGAAAATAGGTTTGTTAAAAATCAAGTGTGGTAGGGTTTGTTAAAATTTATAGATTTTTTTATTTATAACTTATTCTCATTTTTTAAATATGTGTCTTGATATTCTTCTTAACACAACCCAACGTTAAAATCAATTGCTCCTAATCCTTTCATGGGAAAAATTTCTGCAAATTGCATTTTCAAAGCGATCTTTGAACCAATTTTTAACCTGGAAATTCTCCTCTTCTACAATTCATAATCATGATATTCTTCTGAGGCCTATCCAACCGACCCAATCCAAGTTACAATCTATTCCTTCCAATTTTTTCATGAGATACATTTTTCAAAGTGAGTTTGAACCGTATTTTAACGTCGACATTATCCACGTCGACAATTCGTAACCTTGATATCCTTCTCAACCCAACACAACCCAACCCAACGTTACAGTCGATTCCTTTCAATCCTTTCATGGGACAAATATCTGCAAATTGCATTTTTCAAAGTAAGCTTTAAATCCATTTTTAACCTCGAAAGTCTTCAAGTTCGACAATTCGTATCATTGATATTCTTCTCAACCAAACACAACGCAATATTTTCGATTCCTTCTAATCCTGTCAAAGGACAAATTTCTGAATTGCATTTTTCAAAGTAAACTTTGAAATCTTTTTAACCTCGAAGTTCTCCACTTCGATAATTCGAAACCTTGATATTCTCAAAACAACGTTACAATTGATTCCTTCCAATCCTCTCATGGAACAATATTCTGGAAATAGTATTTTTCAAAGTGAACTTTGAACCTTGTTTTAACCTCGAAATTCTCCACTTGGATAATTTGTAACCTTGATATTCATCTCAACCAAACACGAACCAATTTTACAATAGATTCCTTCGAATCCTCCAAGGGACACAGTTCTGCAAATTCCATTTTTCAAGGTGAATTTTGAACCGCATTTTTAACCTCAAAATTATTCACTTCGAAATTCGCAAATGCTCTTCTCAATCCAACCCAACCCAACAATCGATTCCTCCTAAATTTCTGCAAAATTAAATATACGAACAATCCTAATTGTTTTTGCACGACACACACTGACACCCATGACAATTTAAAAAACAATGTATAGAAAAATCTGTACCATCTGAACAATTCTTAGAAAACGTATTGTAAAAGTATCGCCATATCAGACTTAGCTAAATATTACACATTTAGTATCCCGTATTTTATTAGTGTCGACTTGGAATGACTTCAAGTTCAGTGCCAGTATAAGTCTAACTACATTTGAATATGAGCATTTCAAGCATCATAGTCTTAAATGTCGGCTTTTGTTTGGTGATCATAGATAATTGATACATGATTGCCAACAGACAAGTTGCTTTGTACTTATGATCAAGGTGATCCAAGTTTGCTTATAGATACAGGCTTCAAAGAGTGTAGTATTAGTAATCCTTTTTGGTCCGGTATTTTATTTAACAATCTACTTGGTGACATTGTTTTCATGCACAATGCATTGAATAAAATGTTGTGATAACCAATTTTCCAGTTTGCCCCATTTAATTTGATTTGTAATTAACTAAACAGATGTTAAACAGGAAACGCACTTTCTAGCGAATTTCACACATCGTGTCCGCCGTAAATTTACTTAGAGGTGAGTCGCTTGGATTAGGATGGGTTGGGAAAAGAATCATCTCGGCTCAGCGATAATAACTACGTTTGTATTTACAGTGTTGATTGTTGTCAATGTAGACTTAGACTTAGATTATATTAGTTCAACACCTCATAGTCAAAGCTAAATTTCAATAGTTTCAAAGATTTTTTCGACCATGGCGAATGTCGCATAATTCACCAGTCAAAATAACATTAGTGGCATTGTAAACTTGATTTTTGTAAAACCAATAGTTAAAATACAAATAAATCATTGTCGTTACTTAAAAAGTGTAGAAAAGTGTAGAAACCTCGACGCCTAACAATAACAACGAATTAACAAGGTGCTGGAAGCGTTGATTTTCCGTTGACAAAAACCAGCAACCGTTGAAAGGCAAGCGTTAAGTGATTAGAGCGTCCATTGACGACGGAATCGTACAAAATATAACGTTTTATTGTAGCGCGTGGTGAATGCTCGCTAATTAGATGCATTGCGCCGACACGATTTTTTGTCGGACATTCATCGGGGCACGGCCTTATATTGCAACAGTTCGGCGGCACAGATTGTAAACAATTTAGGTACAGTAAATAAACAGTGAATGTTGGCCCGCGGCCGTCGGTGAACTATTCAAAGCGATCCAAGTCGCCTGTTAGCAGCGTTTTCATTGTCCGGACGATGATTGTGCACATTATCGTCATAAACAACAATTGCACCGCCAGACTGGGATGAGACAAGGTCAGACTTGGTATTCGATACGGTACGGGTCTAAAAAATCTTGATTGCCAGATAAACAACGTTGACAAAATTTCCGATAATAACGTCGATTATTTGATTTTGCAACTTGTTTGTAATTAGTGGGACGCGGACCAAATCAACAATAAATAAACGGAGACCACCTGTGCAATAATATTCATAATTTGTATATTTTTACGTTTTGCACAGATTGTGTAATCAAATTCAAAGAATTTTATCCAACGTATACGGGCAGCAAATATTTGAGTGAATTTAATTGCTAATCCTTGGATATTTCCTGTAACAAATTAAATAAGTACTCGCTCCCCCATTCCATCCATTTGAACGAGTCGATATAATAACACCTGCCATATGACGACACTGTCGTAGTTTTGAATTTCATTAAAACATATGTTACAAAATACTACCAAACTGTGATCGTCTTAAACAATAGTTTTCAGCCGATTAACAGGTATGACTAATTAAATCAAGTAATTCAAAACATATTGAGACAATAAATTTAAAAATGGGATGATTTAATAAACTAAACTTCAGCCACTGACACGAACATTTTACTTAACAATAGATTTATATCGGTGGTATCCTGTTCCTACACAAAAATGGTTCTGTCAGGCTCAGGATGATCTGGGCTAAATGCACAACAAAAAGATTCTACCAATCGAGTATTCAATGTCTACTCATGCCATACATCAACTTTTGTATGAAGGAAAGTGTACTCGTAAAAAGTACTACCTCTGTCCCAAATTATGGTATACATTTATCTACAATTTACGGAATTTTTGAGTCTTTGAGGAAATCATGAATATAATTTAGACACGGTGTTTCTAATAGAGTCTTACGTAGCTATTCTTAAAAATTATTTAGTTGTGACAGATGTTCAATTAAAAACGTAGAAAATATCCGAAAATCAAAAATACACCTGTTGTTGCCTCGTGAAGGACGTTTACCGGCTTCTATCATGTAAACCACTCAATTAAGTTTAAATTTATAAGTTTTCTATTAATGTAAATTCACATAAAGTTAAAGTTGTTTCACTAATTTTTATTATATAAAAAAAAGTTTTGTATATCATAATTTGGGACAGAGATCATATTATATTGATACTTGATTTGTGCGAATCAATGTACTGTTCAAAAGGTGGGATAATAGTAAATAACAAATAATAAATAAACTCTTTTTTAATACTAACACAATTACGATTCCATTCTAGAAACTATTTGCTTAATTCGGTCATATCGCGAAGAAGTGAAGTGATTAAAAGATTGGGCTCATCACATTATTGATAATGGTACTGGTCCATACATAGATTTTTATCACTTGAAAAAAAGCAGTTATATATAAATCAACTAACCATAAAATATTCCATGCAACGAGTGCTTTGATTATTTGGATTATCTTATCATGGGTCACCTCTCCCGATCAGTCATGTTAACTATTACTTTGTATAGTAGAAATTTATAACAAAATTACAAGGTTTGGGTTAAAATTACCGGCCTTTTATAAGAAATGCACCTAGTGAAAAAATATATTTTTTTTTAATACAGAAATAAGTTCAATAAAGTATAGATAATTTAAAGGATAAAACCTGATAGTGATTTCTAGACGAACAAAAACATTATGATAAAAGTAAAATATTTAAAAAAATTGTCAGACACAGGATCTTAGAAATCAACCAACCCAATCAAACCCAACCAAACTTATTCACTGCAATTTACGCCAGCAAAATTATAAACGTTCTTTACCCATTTTCTTCACCCTTTTTATGTTAAACTAAATATTTTTCGTTTTTGTAAAATGTCATTTATATTTTATAATGCAATTGGTAACGTGTGTGTCAAAATATTTCGAACTGTACACATGATCAATATTAAGTAACCATCTAATTATTTTACGATTACGAACGTTTTGCAACATTGAAACCTATCGTCAGGGAAGATATTTTACGTTATATGCGTGTACGCGCTCAACCCAAACTAATATGAATTAATCAAGTGTTGTGTGGTTTAAAACGGAAAATACAGTCAGCTTATTGACTGCATAAATAATCTGAAATATTTCTGAAAACGTAGTATTTCGTAGTAATTAATTTAAAGGAACGGTGCACAATCTTGTGGGCATAAGAAGCTGATTTTCAACAGTTGTGATGAATATTCTTCAGTTAGAACATAAATTACTCGCAAACAGTCCTACGAAGTGTAGCAGGTGCGTAAAAATGCAAAAAAGGTTGCGGAATTATCATGGGGAGCAAATTCGATTGCAATAACGAGCTTTCGAGTATTTAAAGTGTTAAGTTGGCGACGGTGTAATTTGCGTGCGTACATATTTTTATTTATTTTTAAAAATGAGTCCCTTCGTTAGAGTTAGGTGTTTGGGCTCATTCCTAAGTTGAAAATTGTTGACCTAGTGGTTTTGTCGTAATGGTTTTATTATTTATTTAAACAAAAAAATGCGCACATCAAAAGGAAATGATTATCTGAAACCCGCAGGTATCCTATTGTATTGAAATGATTTGTTTCAAAGTATTCAGTTCTACACCAAAAGAAATAAAAAAGGAAACCCAACACAACCCAACCCATAATGAATCAATTGCAGCCAATTTATAATTCCCACAGCAACAGTTTTATCAGATTGAAATCTCCAGTTCGAAAATTTTCATGATTCCTATTAACGTTGAGTCGCATATAATATAGAACAGGATTTTAAAATAATTAAATTATTATATTATATTTTTATATTTTATATTTTTTGTAATTATATTAATTAGCCAGAGTAAAATAAATAGTGATTCTATGAATTATGGAAATTAAACGAAAAATGGAACCCAATAAAAGGGACGGAAGAACTCCAACGAACTAAAAAGAGGGTAAGCTAGATGTAGCAGCAATTCAGGAAGTAAGAGAAGAAATTAATAAGAAAAATAGACAAAGGAATTCGAGAAGTGATCCAAGGATTAAGGGGCGAAAATGAAAAGCTAAAGCAAAAGTATGAAATTTTAGCATGGGAGCAATTATATCAAAAAAATAGAAAATAGAAGCCAGAGAAAATAGGATGGAAAAAGATAATAATAATATTAATAATATATGGTAATATAATATAATAAAATATAAACAACTTAATAAAAGAAATCACCAACATCATGGATAGACATTTGAAGACACAAAAAACATAAAACGGTCACGCAGTGCCACAGAATAGAAAGAGGTGGTAATGTGGAAGAAACATAAATTGAAGAGATGGAGGAAAAGAAGAAAGAGAAAAGAAAGGGGAAAGAATGCAACAAGAAGTAAGAAATGATAGACTCACCCAGTCGGAGATCTGAAGAAGAATACTACAGGAGAATTATAGAGAATTAGGATATTGTATTAGGAAGTTATGCCAATAAAGGTTAATTCAATTAAGGTCTTTCAATTAAGAGAACCCCTCCTGCTTTAATCATTTCTGCTGATACTTCGTTTCTCACTGGACTTTGATCACTTTTTAGGTTTGGGTTATTTTTCTTACTTCATTTTTCGTTGGTACTTCTATATTTCCTCTCCACTCCTGGCATTGTAACCTGTTTCTCCTTGGTCTTCCCTATTTACCGAAATTTAGGAGTTCATCAATCTTTCTTTCGATTATTTGCGTCGGTTCACTCAGCAATACTCCTTTCTGATTTTTAAAATAGCTATTTCTGCTGTGATAACTCTTTCGGTCTATTTATTTTTTCTTAAAATGCTCGAATTTCCTTACTCTCAAAACTTTCCCCGATGGTTATGAATGTTTTCTCATTGTACAATCTTTTTTTTCTTCCTATAATCTTTGATTGTTTCCTTATATGCTTGTATTTTTCTATATTTCCTATTTTGTTGTTGTTGTTGGAACGTCATCATGATCATCTCAATCCGTTTTACACGAACATCTCGTAAGCTTTATTTTATCTATTTATCAAGTACTGTACAAATTTAGTTGGGACAACGTGAAAATACTTTTAAATCCTTTTAGCTTCAATTAATTCTATCAATTTCTCAATCACTAGCTTTCCAACATCTCGATCACTGCATTTCCCGATTTCAATTGCTTTAGCTATCTGCCTAGCATCAAGTGTTTTCACCTAAGCGTTCGTTTACGACGAGCGGAGATGTGCATGACGTATGTAATAAAAAAGTTTCCAATGCAAATTATGAAATACTTAGTCGCGTCCTCGATCTAAGAACTACAGCTTTAATGTACCTGAACACAACACAGATACAGAGTTTCCTACACCACAAGGTTCAAGAAAACGAGACAATGACCTAAGGAAAAGTAACAGGGAAAGGCAACATATATTAAGACAGCCACGCGAAAAGAAAGTTAAATGTGTTAAATGAATCGAAATGAAACTAGTAAAAAGAAGAACAGGAAACTCAAAAACTGGACATGGGAATTGCGATCATGATGGAAGACTACTAAGCACTGAGGTGGAGAAGAGAAGAAAACAAAACCAGGAGAATAAAACAAAAAATGAAAGCAAATATATGCCGACGACATGTTGCTTTTTTCGGACTAATATACCAAGTGACGGAAATTAACTTTTACTCAATCATATCATCATCTGCGAAACATGTAGATAGAAATAAAAATAAAAAGAAAAAATAACACAAGAAGGAACAATAGATTTATCAATTGCTAAGAGTAGATAATTTATACCGCTCGTTAAGTAATAGAAAATTAAGCACAAAGTAAATAAATAAAGAAATTATACTAATGGTTTATAATGCAGTAGCAGTACCAATAATAGACTATGAAACTGAGTCGTGGATAATCCAGAAAAAAAAACACGAAGAAAAAGTAACATCCATGGAAAGTAAATCGCTAAGAAAAATTGCCGGAAAAACAAAATGAGATAGACTAAGAAATGAAAATATTAGACATGAATTTTTAGGAAATAAACACTGATGATTCAAATCGAGAGGAAACAACGTAATTGGTGTGGGAGTGTCATCGTAATGAAGACGAAGAAGAACGTTATCTAGGCAAATAACATATAAAAATTGGCAAAACTAAGGACAAGGACTTGGAGGGAGTGAAAGGATTACCAAAGGACCGGAAGGAGGTGAAGAAATGGATAGCAGATTAGGAAGAAATCCGACACTCTAATTGGGGTACTAAGGATAATAGAAAAGAAGATTAAGTAGATTAAGAACATCTATCAGTAGAATTCCAAATAATAATATTGTAATAGAAAAATGTTCATGCTGCAGGCGACTTTAAATATAATTCAAAAAAATAATGTCTCTAAAATTAAGATATTTGGTTTAATGACACAAGAACGGAGACAACATTTTGATAAAAAAAATTACAACCAATTTCAGTGATTCAACTCAACCCAGCCCAACCCAAATTAAATTAAAATTCACAAATCAAGAACAAAAGTTCATAAAGCATTTCTAAGATTTTTTACCAATATAGGTGTTACATGTTCGTAGGAGCAACACATTGTAATTAGTAACTATTATAGATATGGCATATAATATAACAATTTTTAGATTTTTTTAAATGTGATAATGTGATAACATATTAATTTAGAAAGAAAAATTATGTGTGATTATAAAAAGTAATGAGGGAATCTAAATTATTAAGCAAGCAATATTTATAATTTAATTATATATTTTTTGTAATTGTAGAAACCACATTAGAAAAAAAAAATTGAGTATATGCGTGACATTTTCACAATTCTTGGTCAAGAATTTAGGTTGCATAAAAATTCCTTAAAAGCTCAGCGACAATCTATTTTTAATTATGTGCAATAACTTTTGGTGTTTTTATTACATATATTGTATGTAAACTCGTAATTTACATATGAACTTAAACAGGAAACTTATATAAACATTAGATATGTAAATTTAAATTTAAATTGCACACCAGTAGTTATACGATCGTGCAAACTGGAATTGGTTAGTTGATTTTTAGAAAACTTGTTGTAATCTATTACATGGAAACTAGTAACGATAGGTTGAGCTATTATCTTGAACGGGTAACCTTAACCTAAATAAGAATAGCCGGCGTTGAAATAAAGCAATAGTTCCTAGGTGCAATGTCATTTGCGAGTATGTAGCAAGGCGTAGGGAATTACAGCCACATTGTTTCGATACAGAATTGATTATTTTTTTACTGTTGACTTTTTTTAACTACAAGTATTTGATATTAAAATTATTAAGAATTTAAGAAATGTATCAAATTTACGAATGGCAAAATATACGAATAAACATTTATTGTAAAACTTTCCACAATTCTTAGCCAAGAATTTAGGTTGCATACATTGACACAAATTGCAAGCTGTTCATATTATGAATAATTATTATACAAAATTGTAATGTGACATTTGTTAAACAATATAATTATTGAAATACCTTGCAAAATCATTATGAAAAATGTCATATATCAAATAAAATTTGTTGTTAAGTCGTATTGCGAGAAATTTAATTACATTCGGCAATATGCACATCAATTGTACTTATACGACGCCATCCCCATTCTACTCATTTGCGATTGAGTCCTAGGTGTGCGCTGTACATTAGCTTACTGTGCCTTACTGCGACAGCTTTTATTCAATAGTAGTGTTTTTCGATAACTAAAATTACAATTTCCAATACAACAACACAAGGAGTAATAAATTTATATATGTACGTCCATTTCTGCCAACTGATTCAGCACAAACCTACTTTAAAGGACTATTTCATTAACTCGCGACGTTCAGATACCAATTCGCTATCAACCCAATTCTATTTTACTTCATTGGCTTTCATTCACAATACGTTCTACTAAGCGTCGGCCGATAACCACCCCATTGACGAAGTAATTTTGAATTTATAAATTTCGTGATTACAAATGTCATTCATCTAGTCGTACATTTTTACCTCCACATTGATGAAGAACCATTCTTAGATATTCATTGATGACTGGATCCGATTTGTTGTACTATTCGATTGTACTGAATGGCGTTTATTGCACGTTTTAGGATTTATGCCTATACCACATGATCTCTGTGGTTTTCGTGTGAGGATTTGGTTTTATTGGTACGTTGGAATTGTTTCTATTTTGATTCGCGAAATTGATTCTTTTTATGTCCACCTTATTTTATTTTCAAAATGCTTTGAAATGTTTCACGTGATATACAGTGGATGTGAACTTTGATATTTAGAATACCAAGGATCAAACAGCTGGGATTTGTTAAAAAATCGTCAGTAAAATACGGAAATAAATTTTAACCACTCAACAATGTTAATTGAAACTAGGAACAGCGAAACGTTGAAAAAAATCACAAGGTCCATATGTGCTTGATTAAATGCGTTTATATATTAGTGTTATTTATTGTCGGAATATAATAATTATACTCAATGCCACTGGAGCTATTAGTAATGAGACAACGATTGATTGTCCGTGCATATTATCGACTAAAGATACCTTCGCTATTCAACTCAATTCTATTTATGAAAACTTAATAACTCTATAAATGTTTACGTTGTAGACAAACCGAACAATTACCACTTCGACCACACCAAAGGCAATAAGACAATCATCTAAATTGCCGGTAATTTGCCTCTTTATGCGCGTCACAATGCAATTATCATAATGGGAATAATTACGGAATTAAAAAAAAATAGTTTCTTCGGCAAAACACGTCAATCGAGCGACGTCTCAATTTTATTTCGCATCGCGCGACGAGCGCCACAAAGCAGGCTTTGTGATCCTCTGCCCTGGCCTCAGTACGAGACGTGCAGAAGCACAAATCAGGACATACCGACCTGCATACCGGAGTTGAGTGATGCTGGACCACCGCAAACGGACGGCTGTCAGACCAACCCAAATCAGCGCTTAAACTTTAAATATGTTTCATAGTCTGGACAAGTTTCGTATCGAAACGTATCTGGGCTGGCCCTAGTTTCATGGATTAGTCCCACCGGACGATATTCAAATCATTTTCGTATGTGATTTCGGATTTTTCAGCGCCATAATTGCAACTATCAACCGTGGAACTTTACCATTATTAATAATTTAATTACATCCTATAGCTTTTAATACAAATGATGAAGATGAATTACAGGCTGTGTGGATAATTGCACCGCCGTTCTGCATTTAATTTTCGTATCCCGGGAAAATTATGCAAAATTATACGTTGGTTGCGTCGCTGTAAACATCGAGAATGTATTATCGTCATTTCCGTTTTCTCGATGTCGTGCTTATCGAGATTAAGATAATGGTACTGTTGATACATCTCTAATGACTACGTGAAAATACGTAATTAATCGTAGATAGTAATAGTTGAAATTATGACGGGTGAAGAGGTAATAAGCAGGTAAATACGTTGGATATAATTTTTCATGTCAACGTTTTATTTTTCGCTTTGGGGTATTTGTAATGTTTAACATTTTACACAATGTGGGTCGTGGTCGTTAATTCAAATCGTAATAATAGGGTTGGGATTCAAACTAAGTACTTCTGGGGTAAATAATGATTAAGAATTATGTCCAATAAACTACAAAAATATTCGAATAAAAGTGATAGACAATTCGACTTAAAATAGGAATAAAAATCTTGCAATACAATTGTTTGTATTTAAATAAGTAAAACGATGTATTGATTTATTTCAGTCGTGTATTTTTCCTACAATTTTTTTTTAAAGTTCTGTGTTTAAATATTTGGCCTAAAAATTTCTAAATAACACTATTTATGGCCACTCATAGTTTGTTCTGAGTATGAGTAACCATACATTGTACTATTTAGAATTTATTGTTCAAATAAAATGGAACATTTTGAAAAAAAACTGTTTGGTACGAGAAATGCACGACTGAAAT
Organism: Geotrupes spiniger; assembly: GCA_959613385.1. Classification (NCBI taxonomy): domain Eukaryota; kingdom Metazoa; phylum Arthropoda; class Insecta; order Coleoptera; family Geotrupidae; genus Geotrupes; species Geotrupes spiniger. The sequence continues at coordinate 16,251,175 of OY390737.1, forward strand.
AAATTAATGCATAGTGGAAAATGTTGGTGAAGGAGGATATTAAAATAATGAAAAAAACATTCAAAATAATTCTATTTACCACAATCGATTCATACATCAAGTGATATAAAATCGAAAGTATCCTCTTGTTTCACTTTCTTTATCCGCACGTTAGTCTCAAACGAAAGAGCATTAAGCTCCACAGTGTGGCATCTGAATGACTAAATTTAACAATTAATTATAATAACATCTCTATCTGTCGTAGATTATCATTAGCGATACCGAATTCTGCAGTATCATTGTTACATTAAGAAACATAATTATTATTTACAAACCGCGTGTCGTACGTGCCACTTTCGTCAATTAAAATACCTACGTAATGTTTTACTTGATTATTCCATTTGGAGCTACAAATGTCGTCGTGTGTAATTGTTGAGTGTGCGCATTTAAATTTATGAGCATTCATTACCTTAAATCACCTGCAATTTGTATTACAAAAACTTGACCTGACTCAATGTCTGGCGAGTTGATTTGTTTGCCCGTGTGTATTATTTAGCTTCTTCGGCGCGTTGGATTCGTTGCTTAATGTTTATTAGATAATTTATTGCGGCGCTGACAGTTAAAAAATGTTTATTTAACGCGGTGACTTGACATTATTTAACGTGTTAATTATGACGCTTTGCCATTTATCGTCGATTTCAGTGCAATGAAATTATAATTTGTTTCGTAATTCGTTGTTTAGACTTTTCGTCATCAAAAATTTTATTTTATAATATTTATTATTAACAACGTGAAGTGATATTAGTAGCTATTAATAGCAATTTTCGATTTGTGACTCCCTTGGATTTTTTCTATTTATTTTACATCGAACGTTGGAGATTAGTGTCGTTAAAGTGATGTTAAAGTCATTTATAACGACCAATCAAACGTACAATTTAAGACACTTAAGTTCGTACTTATTAAATTAATAATAGCTCGGTTTGTCCAGACAATCTATTTATAAATCATGATACTATGTTTAGTCGATATTGCAAGGCGAATAAGCATTTCGCTATTGACGGAGTCGCTTAATTTTAAAGCGAACTTTGGCCATTTATGTCAAATGTTACCAACAAAATTCGGTTCCACTTGCAATATTGGCAATGTTGGTTAAATGAATCATACAAAAACCAATGAGATAAAAATGCCATTCAATCTCGATTGATTTAATGATTTTTTGTTGAATTTATTGTTATTGGCAACAAATACACAATCTTCAATAAAATGGAAATACAGGAAATCTCGATTATGCAGTAGATTAAAAATATTTAATTTTAGTTCAGTTCTGGAAAACATTGGGACTTTCGTAATAAACTATATACTGCTTTCCTTCCATTCACCTCAATTTCATTGAATTTCCTTTGCCCATTTTCTTCATGCCATAAAAGTTTTATATAATCATCGGTTATGCAAGTAATGAATAAAATAGAAATATTTTGTAATATAATTACTATTTGAGAAGACAATGCGCTTTTCTGTAAATTTATCTTGTTTCAAATCGACATGAGTGCAATAGAAGTTTTTGTATGGTACATATGTTTGTAAGTTTCTAACATAAAACGCGTCGTATTCTCTTCACAGGTTCAGTTAACCACTAAAAACCCTACATTGGAAATACAAGTTCTGGCTTTATGTCCATTGAGAGACAATTCTAATGCTTTTGTAATTTTTGAACCCCAACCATAAGAAAACATCAAAGTCCATCAGAACATAGAGATACCACTATCCAGCAAATATACTTAGGCTCTCACTTAGACAAGAAACTTAATTGGATATTTCCAAAAGGTGAAAGCAGATCGATTTGATACTGCCAAATCTACACTGGCTAATTGGACGAGTACCCAACTTACCAATGGAAAAAGTATTGTTTTACAAAACTGTGATAAAGCCAATTTGTATTTATGGAGTAGAACTCTAGGGTTGTGCAGGTGAATCCAAGCAATACTTCAAAGAAGCCAGTAAATTCTACGGATGATTTCAAACGAACCAGGGTATGAAACTAAACCACGACATACATTTGTGAAATATGTTAATAAAGAGCGAGACATCTCTATAACGAAAAGCTGGAAAACCACGACAACATTTTGCTACTTACTTGAACACCAGGACGACCGAATAAAAGGTTGAGAATGAACCCTTCGATGGGTGGTGCTCTGTCAAGCTATAATTAGCACTTCTGTGTTGACAAAAGTTTAACATGGCAATAAATTAAGTGTACATTTTTCAATTTTTTTTCGTTTCCAATCCGAACTTGAGAAAGAGTAATGAAAGAAATAACGTCTTAGATTTTCGTCTCTTCAATTTTGATTTGCTTTCGTCGAACCTCTGTGAGGCTAGCTTTAGTTTTTACATCTATCGCGTTTATTCAGAGTCAATTATCGATCGATCGACAGTTCCAAGAGAATGAAACCAAGGAATGTTGTCACTGTAAAAAATGAACACTGCAGGTGTTGGTGTATTTAAAGATTTATTTTGTATATATCACAAGGAACCAATTAAATCTGTAACTTTTTATTATTATAAACAATTATATATGGATATATAACAACATATCGTCTAAATTCATAGAGAATTGTAAACAGTCTAATTATTGGGAATTAATTTATTATAAACAAGTAAGTCAACGTTTTCTCGACCATCTGTTACGGTTTCAGTTGATTTAATTGTAAAAATATGCCAAATTTGTAAAAGTTATCATATTTCCCCCATATAATAATAATTGTAAATAGAAAAAGGAATATGTAATAATATGAAATGGACACTTGTTAGGCATTCTTAATTATGACATATTTTAATTGCTCCCCTAATTTTAAAATTCGATAAAATTCTCTATTCATATTGAAAAATTACTGCTAACAATTATAATAAATAGTTCGCCTTTCTTCCTTTTACTTCACTTATTCGATATCATAACAGTATTTATAATGGTAATACACTGTAATTTGCCGTCGAGACTTGTAACTAAACCTGTAAATAAATTTCAGGGGATGTATAAGGTGATGACAGATATTTCGTCCTTTAGGAAGCATCAGACACGATTTCGTCGTAAGCCATGTTTGCATGACTAAAATACAATACAACTCGTATTAAATATACTATTGTAATCTAGAAATGCAAAATAAAAATATTTATAACTCTTTCATACAATGGTACATTTATTAAAAATAATCACACGCAGTCATTTCAATGTAAACCATAGAAAAGTATCTATCGCAAACACGACCGATAATTGAATAATAATTTCAATAATATTACACGAACACAATTTTCGCTGCTAGATGTATTTAATTTTCATTTATTTAATTTTGATGTTTCACTTCTTCGTTGTATTTTTGTATAATTGTTTGACTTGTTTTACTATCAATTGCTTAATTTTGAATTGACTTTTATTTTAGTTCAATTCTATATACAGTGGTAATTAAGTAAGTTTTAATACAGTGGGCTAAGTGCATATGCAATTTAACCCAATAATCCACTTTCGCTATCATTGACAGTGTTACTGTACTAATTTCTTAGTTTATTTCGCTTTAGTTTTAGTTCTGTTCTGTTCAAATTATAATTTTCCACACATAATTTTATAGATTTAATTTTCAACCTTTTTTGTCGATTACTTTCATTTCCTTGATTTTCATTTTTTTTATAGTTTATTTCATAAGTTTTACTTTCGTCTGCATTATTTTAAGTTCGCTTCCTGTCTTATTTCAATTCCTTTTAAGTTTGCTTCTTTAAGTTGAATTGACTGTTTTGCATTTGTATTATTTGTGTAATTATTTTTTTTTTCCGTTGTAACTTTATTAAGATTTATTTCAATGAACTTGAATGTAACTTGCTTCATTTTTGTTTTATTGTTCGTGCAGTTTAATTTGTTTTTTATTTCCGCGTGCTTCGTTTATTCCTTTTCTCTGTTTCGTATGAAGCCATCTATCAACTTTACTACATGTATCTTTTTTATTTAACAGAAATTCTGTACGTGAGATTGTTCACGCTCTAAACCACCTGGAAAATCTTAAACTGATAAATATGCCAATTGTTGTAATGAGCCAAATAGAAATAGAAACCGAAAATATTTTATTAATTCAAAAGATACCATTATTTTTCATAATCGAATGGTTCGAAAACATGCAACATATCCAACCCAACCTACAAGCTACATGTGTATACATAAGATATTTATTAGACTCGGTTGAGTTAGGGTATTTGCTTTCAGAATTCATTATGACCAACCCAACCCAACCAACTCTACAGACCACGTATATTTAAGTTCTAAAGATTCATTGCATTGGGTTGAGTTGGGCTATTCGTTTCCAGAACTGATTACAACCAACCCAACCCAACCCAACCCACACTATGAGTTACGTGTGCAAATAAGAAATTTGCTGCCGGGAATTTTAGTTTCTAAAAATGTATTGCATTGGTTTGAGTTGGAGTATTTGCTTCCAGAACTGATTAATAATTCAAATATTTCACTACACAACATTAGTTTACCGTTTATACTAATTTTGAATTGGGGCGTCTTGGGCTTTTTAACAATCTGTTGCATTATTGGCCAAGCCAATTCATCCCTACAATTTAGCAGCAAATCTAACAAAGTTGCGAAGCCATTTCACCAAGTGCAACTTTATTTTTATTTTATTGTGAACTGATGTTGGGTCGACTTCATAAAGAATCAGTTCTGTCAGCTAGTCTATCAAATAAATTATATAATAAACAATTAAATTATTGGCCAATCCAAAACATCAGTTCATTAAATGGAAATCTGCCAAAAAATTGAAACTTTCTAATTGTTTTTCAAATTAATCCAAATTACATTCATTTGGGCTAAATTTTATCAATCGGTTCATAAAGCAAATACAATAAAAATAAACTTTCTTACAAAATTCACATTCACATGTTTGTAATTTGGCCTTGGATTTTGATTGATCTACATGTTTATAGTTTAACAATTAATCCTGGGTGTAAATTTTCCCAACAAATCACTTCATATGATTTTGTACTAATTTTGATTTGGGTTGGCTTTTTAAATGATGATTAAACTATTAGAAAACCCAAATCAATTCGCAATTTTATAGGATAATATTGTGTTACATTTTTCCGATTCGGACTTAAAAATAATACAGTTTGTCAATCAGTTCTTAGAGAAAATTTAGACCAAAAAGTTGCCGCAAAAACTAAATGTTTTAAATTTATTCTAATTTGGTATATTATTTGATTTGAATTATTATTAAAGCCATCACATCGACGTTAATCAAAATTAACTTGGACAGAAGAACAAACAGATTGAAAAATAAATAATTCTTAAAAAAACCATTGATGAAGTTGATGACCGGCAATGTTGGGATAGGATTTAAACAAAACTGACAGTGTATCACAATCCAACATTTGCCAACCTTTAAGATAAGTTGGCAAGTATCACTTCAATGAACAAGTGCATTTAAAATAGCCTGTAGTGCCTTGAAATAAGTCTGAGATGTAATATTAGGAAGCTCCTTATGTTATCATCGTAAACAAGGACGAATAAACAATAGAGGACTTAGACGCCACCCTCACGGGATACCAGATGTTCCAATGAAATCATGTTAATAAAATAGGGATCGAATCTATTCGGTGGCGAATATTTCATCCAATAAAATAGAGCATTTTGCTAGGTAAACTATATATAATATTTATAAATGAAATTAAAATGATACTGACAACAACAAAAGCTAAACAAATTGAATTAAACGAAGCCACACAATTAGTTGCCAACAGTTTACTGACAAGCATTTCTTGCCAGTAAACTTGCGTCAATAACTAATAATAATAAGGAAAATATCCAAAATTTTCCTCGAAAAATATTTATAAAAACTAATCGAAAAATTTCTTAGCTAACCTAATGTAAAAATTTAGTTCATAGTAATCGAGTTGAATATGTGTTAGGTAGGGTTGGGGTGCAATATTTTCATTAAATTGAAGGTTTGATCTATCCAATTATTCGAGCAAATTCCATAAAATATTCTAATCTCTACTTATTTCTCTTTATCGCATTTGTGGATTTGGAACGATGGTCATGGGTGTGATCTTAATCATATTAATTTTATTTGATTTCTATTGTCCACTATTACATTACGGTTGTTGGACATTATTTTTATCATTCCTTTTGCTATAATTTAATTATTGTTTTAATTTAATTTATTTTAGCTGGCTTTGCTATTATTTCCGTTAATATTGGAATGGGTTGGGTTGGGTTTAGTTTTGTAGGTTCGGAATTTCTATTTCTGATAATTCAAGATAATTTATTTCTGTTCTTTTAGATCTTTTGTAAGATTTTATTGTCGTTCGCATTTCAGTTTTAATTGCGATTTATTTAATATTTTCAATGATTTATTTATGTAGTCTGTTTGTGTTATTCTGCCCATTTTTGGTTTATTTAATTTTTTTTATTTTAGTTTAATATTTAATGTGCTAGTTATTTATACGTAATTGACTCCTGATCCGCAAATTGCTATTTGTTGTAGTATTTTTTTTAATGCTAATGCATTAATGCATATTTTCCATTACATTAATTAGTATTATACTTTATTGTTAGGGTATGTCAATAAATAAATACCACTGCTAATAAAATGTTGTGAGTACATTAAAAATCTGTGTTCAATTACACTCCACGCGCGAAGAACTTGCTACGTAAGCAGCTAATTGGATTAAGCAATTAATCTGTATATTGACGTCATTTTTTTCATGTAGCGTCAAATTTAATCGACGTTGCAAATTGTTTCCCTATCGAAACACGAAACCTTCTAATATCCTAATGGACTTTCTGTCTTATTAAAAAAAAAACGTAACGCATACACGCCGACCGTTCCAACCTCGGCGACGTTATCTAGAAACGGGGCAAGCTGACGGCTTGACCACACAACACCAAAATAAATTTCCCGAAATCAGTCAAATCGAAACCTCCAGTCAAAACATCGCCTCAAAGGTTACCGTCGCGCTGCGTCCGATAGGTAAATGCGATCGCAATAAGTTATCCGGGCCGGGTCCTTGTCGCACACAAAGGCTTCAAGTACCTCCGATTTATTATCTTTTATTTGTAAATGACCAACGATTTGTAAATGTGCCTCCGTGGTATCCGTGAGACAAGCGGCATTCGGCCTGTTTACATCGACACAAGGGTATCCCATTGTCATAATATGTTTAGTACCTTTTAGTGAGAATTAAAATGAGTTAAGCGCAGATTTGGGTGTAAATGTGTTTGCGAAGCGCTGGAGATAAATGCGACGCAATTTATCTAGTCGTCTGTTTGGGGTTGCGACGGGATTTTGCTTTAGGGTGTCTTCAGATATCGTCTACTTATTTATAAGCTCCTTGCCATGATTGAAACGAGGTTAAGAGGTGTTATTCGTCTTTCCGAAGTGACTTATTTGATTCACGGTAACAAACATTTTAAATTAATATATTCCATGTATTAATTAAATAATAATTAAACGTTATTAACTTTTTTAATTTGTGCATTTATAGTAGCTCATAGCTTTAATGAATCTCAAATAAGTTGTGGAAAAAGTGTAAATCAAACTAAAATACGAAGCAATTATATTTCATTGTAAGAAATTGCTTAAACACAAATAGTGAAAGAGAAAATAAATCTGCGGCAAACGAAACTAAAACAAAGAAATGAAAGGAAAACAAAAGCGACCGGAAATGATAAATCAACAAAATTAAAATCGAATTAACGAAGCTGACAAAAATCCGCAAGAAACGACAGAAAAACAGCAAATAATCAATTTACTTTCAATGTTTGTAGTTGCATTTTTTCATTTAATACAATTTATACTTTTAATCAATTTGTTTCGCTTCAATAAATTTTATATTTAATTCTTGAGACATTTAGACTACATTTTTTATTTATTATTTACTAAAGCCTTTCTTTCTGAATAATTTCATTGGATAATTCGTTTTCGTTTTATTTCGTATACGCTTTATTATAATTTAATTTAATTTGCTTTCTTTGATTTTTATTTGTTCTAATTAGCTTCTAATTTCAAAAATTATTATACGCTGCGACTTAGTTTTGTTTTTAAAAGTTTGTAAAATTATCTACAACGTATATTTAAAATCCATTAAAATTAACTTTGAAATCGTTTATGGTATCGAAACGTCCAGTTTTTTCATTTGTACATTAAAAAACATTACTTTCCATTAAGACTAACGTCATGCCATAAGAGAATTGAAATAAGTTGTACCTACTGTTTGTCAAGCATACAAATTCCATTTAATTCCACTTAATCGCCATTACACGTAGTTTCAGTTAATTGTCATACCTTTTGCACGTTATTTTTATATTTGGCTCGCAGGAAAATAGAAAACATTCCGAGTTATCTTATCTATGAATATTTACGCTTCATAAAAAATACAAGGATATTATTTTACATGTATTCCCTGTTTAGACGTTGTAGGAAAATTAGCTTTAATACAAGCCGTTTCAGAAATATTTTTGTGTTACATTTTATTTGTGTCATATGGGTTTGTTGTGTAAATTGAAGTGTTTTTTTCTTTGAACACTTTGAAAATTTTGATCTGTGGGCACATTAAATACATGGCAACTAGATAGGACGAGGGATTTGATGCACTTGTCTCAAATAATTTTAAGAAGTAAAAAATGTATAACAAAATATTAAATTTAAATTTAAAATGGAATAAAATACAACCAACCCAATCCAACCCAGGTTATGTTGTATTTGTTCCTTTTTGGTTTTTATTGCAAGAGAAATATTTGTTGTGCCTATGTGAAATGTTTTTTTTTTTAAATGTAAGGATATCGACAATTTATATTGCTGAAAATAATCAACTCAACCCAGCCCAGCTCAGATAGATATTTTGTTTCGATAATTTAAATAAAATCTTAGTACACAAAGAAAGTAGATGAACCCAACCCAACCCAATACGTTTGTATCAAATATTTAACGAAATTTTTTATTGTATGGTTATAGTTCTACAATACGAATGAAATCATGGTATACTTAAAAAAATATATTTGAAGAAATCAAACACAATTATCCATTCAAGTTTGCTTTGCTCTTTACATTATTTAATGGCAATTTAATTAATGGCAATTTAATTAATGGCATAAAATTAGTTTTAATAAACTTTATCTCGGAAATATCTTGGTTTTACTGTTTAAAAATTTTGTTATGGAATTACTTTCTTGTTTTAAATGATATGTAAAATCCTGGATCACACGAAAAAATATTTGGGGAAAACTTCGGCACAGCTTCTTGCAGGACTTGTGATCTGTGTACGATTCAGACGCATAGAAAATTTACTTTTCTCTGTAAGATAAAATGTTCTCATTTTTTATCAAATACAATCAATGTCACTCAAATATTTAGAGATTTTTTTTTATTATATGTTTCTTTCCTTGCAGGAATTTTAATCTGTGCGCAATTCAAACACATGGTGAAAAAAATTCCAGGGGAAAGAATTTCATTTACGTTAATACTCAGACACAAACTCTTTTACACTCATGGTCTGACAAGCTCTGAGATAGCAAACCATCATCACCTTACATCACCATAATACATTTTCATGTTTTTTTTTTTAATATAATTTTTATATAACATAATTAATATAATATAATTTTAAACTTTTCTTACTCGTTTGTGACAAACGCATTTGACAGTATGTTTTGTCTTGCAGGTATGTTCGAATTTGCGCTGGACAATGACTTATGTTGGGTGATGAGCTGTGCGAACGGTGAGTTTTAACTACTTTTTCCATAAATCGTTGTTGATCGTTTATTATATTTGTTACATCACTGTTCAATTAATATTTACTGCGAAAACTGACAAATTTGTCTTACTCAAATATTTTTTATGCAATGATACAGGAATAAACGAAGTAAAACCTGGGTTGAGTTGAGTTGTGTCGAATTGGGTTGGATTGGATAAACTATATCCAATCTGTTTTTCAAAGCACAGAAAATATTTGTTACGTGTGTTTCAAATATGTAACCCAATCCAGCCCAGATTGATAATTTATTTCTACAACCTGAATGACATCTTCGTACATTTACTAAAGAAAATAAAGGAACCCAATTCATTCTGTTTCTCATTGGAAGAAAATTGTTATATAATTATATATGCATTTATTTGTATAATCCATATACACTTGAAAATATTTGAAGAAACCTAACACATTTATATTTCCGAGAAATCTCTTCGTTTAACAATTTAAATGCTTTGAGATTTTATGGAATTACTTGGTTTTTTTTTTGAAATCTCATTATTATTTGTTTAAATGCAAAAAATATTTGAGCATATGCTGGCATTAAAAATATTGTCCTTCAAATCTTGTAGCCTGACAGATATGTCGTAAGCCATTTGGCATAAAACAGTATTTAACAAACGACTGAAAAGTTCTCGTGTATAGTTTTTTCACGTTTTCTTCACGTTATGTATTTAACAACTGTAACCGTGGAAATTTTATGCAGTATATAACATTTCTACATAATTTGCTATTGCTGATAACCTGAAGAGACATCTAAACGCTCACAACGCAATGAAACTTTAGGGTTGTAGTTAGAGAAACAAAGCCAGCAAGACTGAAAGATTTACTGTCACCCAAAATGTGATAGATTGATAGGGTTCCTTGGGTTATTGTACGAGTTTGATTCCAGCGGCAATTTCATATCCCTATAAAACGGAATCTGTCTACTTGAACCATATGATACCGCTTGTACAAAACAGGTTAAAGCAGTAGGCAGGCTGTTGAGGTGTGCAAGGTGTCAAAATCGAATAAATTATAAAGATTAGTGAAATTCTTGTACATGAGTAGTGATTTGGTCTTACATTGATAGCAGAAGACACCGTATCTTAGAAATTCCCGGGACTCGTTTGCCACCGAATTTAAGTCAAGAGATGCAAGCTTCTGAGGGGGGTGCAAGGTTGTATGGGGACACGTGTTTTTAGGAGAACGCAATAAATTATACATTTATCAGAGGGAATATGAACAGTCTAATTGCAATCATATGCAAATGACAATAAAATTATGGAGATAATCTTGAATCAAATTTTCAATATCTGGATGATAATGCACGTCCTCATAGAGCAGTTGCTGTCATGGTACGGATCGAAGAATTAAAAATATAACATTGTCTACTCTATACACCTTCTTCAGACGTAAATCCAACTATGTGTACAACATGTTGCAAAGAGTAACAGAACGTTTTATTCCACTTACTCTAGCTTATCAACAACCAAATGTGGTACAACCATATGTGGAATAATGTGGATCAAAACTTTTATAATAGTATTTTTTGAACATGTCTCGTTGTATGCCTCGTATGGAGAAAACAAGTCATACACACATACGAACGAGTACTTTGTTAATCGAAGTTTTCTGTTAATTGGGTTAGATTAAAAATTATTACTATTCCACTTGTCGTGTTCTTTGTTCTTTTAATATGTAAGCTTTTCTGTATTTATTTATCTGAATGAAATTTTGTTTTCTAATAAATTTAACCATACATTTTTGGCGTCAGTTTATTTTGTGTTTCGGTGGGGTTGGGTAAATTTTGATCACTGCTGGAACGAAGCAATAGATCATGTTGTTGACATTATTACATTCACTTATATTGTTTTATGGATATTTTAATTTATATGCAATTCATATTCTATTAATATCAGTTAAAAATAAAATTTATATGTATAAACATTTTAAGGCAAAGATTTGTTGCGTTTTTTAAATTATTTTTGTATGTAAGCATGTTGATTTTGACTGCTGAATATAAACAGCCCAACCCAACTCAGATGGGCGTTGTCTTCCTATAATTCTTTGCACAATTATAAATTGAAATATTCCAGGAAAATCTACATAGTTATAGATTAGCATTTGCTTTCCTTCCATTAATTTAGATTTATATTTCATTATCAATGTCAACAAATAACAATGTACTTTGTTGTTATTTTAAAGCAAATATTCGTTGCGTTTTTCTCTTCGATCGATTGTTTAGGCTACCTAATTTGTGTACGTTAGCAAAAGAAATATATTTGACAGACGCCACTTTTGCATTATCTATTTTATTTATTATTTATTTATTTTATATTTTTACAGTTTCCTATTTACCAATATATTTTTTAAGTAAGCACATTAATATTTTGTATCATTACAAAGAAACTAATTTGACAGTTTCTTCACAGATTTCTTGTTGGATCTGCAATTATTTTAATCAAGGTGATATATGGATTCAGTTAACAAAACTAATTAATAAAATATTAGACATATATAATTTCTCCTACATCAAATCAGCTTGCCCTGTATCAGGGAAAATATTATTGCGTTTTTCTATTTTTTACGAAAGGATATTTTATACTGCTGATAAAAAGCAAGGCATATTTTTGGGTTGAATGGGCTTGGGTTCCTGATAACGCATTATTAAATTAAATGTATATGTAGATCGGCAATTAAATATGAATTAGTCGTGTGTATCTTTGATCGCAACAGTTTTCATTCAATTCATTTTCAGTACAAATCCACCCCTTTATCAATACTAATGTACCTATATTATTGAACAATTAACAAAATCAACTGAAAACATTATTTCTTAAATAAAATCACATTCTGTTTAAAATATTACACACAATAATTTTTAATTTAATAATTATTAATTTATGCAATTACCATTTTTGAAAAACGCTTACTCTTATGTGTACATGGGTAATAATCTATTGTATGAATTAAATTAATTAGCGACTATTGTGTGGAGCAATTTCCCATTATAAACAACTCAAGTAAAACAATGTGAAATTAAAATTATTATGCATAATACTTCAACCAAAAGTGATTACATTTTACAAAAGAATGTATTCGCTTTGTTATTGTTTCATTACTATATTTATTTTACTTCAATAGGATTTAAGATGTCCCCGAATCGTTATACGAAAAATTCTATTTCATTTGATAAGCAAACTACTTCCACTTGTAAGAACGAGATTACTACTAGTCCATTGAATATATCAAGCAAGTAGATTCCATAGGAATGGATGCAAACAAGACCGCTTGTAGTCGGTACTAGGAATCTTAAAACAATTTCTTCTATTTTGTTGCTTCCATCCATGATTCCTATTCCAAGTTCTCTTAAATGTTCTTTTGCGTTTAACCATTTCGTGTGCCTTTTTTTCGTTTAAAATACGTTTCCTATGCATCTGATTCCTTGAGCTTTAATAACACTAATTGTGCTTATTTTTCGATAATTTTCCAAGACTTATTTATTTGTTCTCCTTCTCCGATTTTCATCTTTTTACTTTATTATGGTGTCAGCAAGCAATAAGTTTGTCAATTACAAATTTGCCTGTTAGTGAACTTAGTTCATCGCTCCTAGTTGTATAATTAATATTATGGTTCCTGGATAATTTTTTAGGACCAAAATTTAGGTAATAATATTATATAATTCATCAAGAATATTTCATGAATTATAAGGTGAAAAAAGTAGATTGATTTTGCAGCCGATAATATGCAGCAGATTCTTATGAAGAAAGCAATATGGTGTCTTTGAACAGAACGTGGATTTGTACAACGAAATTGAAAAAGAGGGACCAACATTTTTTCTGAAAATATGCACCACGTTTTCTACGAAATTCTACAAAATTAGTTCTGGGGAGAAAAACCTAATACTACAAAAGAGATGACAATCAAACCAAATTTTGTGTATAGAAAGAAAAAAATCTTAGTTGTGATATTTATATTATTGTTACAAGTTATTAATTTATACTAGTAATAAAGTAAAATGTTATAATTGATGTTAACCCGTAGTTACACGATAAAAGCATTCGATATATCGATCGATTCGTGGTGGTTTTCTAAGAATTTTACTGCTCGAAAAATAGGGATGGCGCCGTCACAAACGATACTCTACAAATGCCTGAATAATCGGAAAAGTTAATATCGAAAAGAACTTATACAGTGCTTGGGTAATATTTGACTCGAAGAAACGTCAAACGAAGCTTAGAAAACCCATTAAAAAACATTCAAAATCGTAATGATCGCTTTAAATAAAAATTGTTGCATGTACAAAGCAAAAGTAAAACGACATGTATAACGATAAACATGGGACAATTTCCCAATTCATTTCAACCAAACGTAAATAATCCTAATCCCTAAAATTCATAAGAGTTGTGTTTAAAAAGAAAAATAAAAATTTGTTTTCATTATATTTTTGTTTTCACTTATTCTATAGCCGAGTATTATTCGTACAGTAACTAAGCTTTATTTAAAATTGATTCCAAGTGCAAAGCAAGAATAGCGACCACTAAAAATATAAACACTGGAAAATACCAATTTTTTTCTTTAACCAAAAGTAAATAAAACTATTTCTAATTCCCTGAATTTATTTTTGGTTTTCACTTGTTCGGTATCCGAATATTATTCTCACATTAACTAAGATGTATTTAATGATAAAAAATTAATGAATGTACCACGAACAAGAGAGAATCTGCATTCTACATTCTATTTGTCATCAGTAGTCTGTGATATAAATTAAAAAAAAAAACCCTTTTTATAACATAAGGTACATAATGTGTCCGGGTTTAAATTATATTAATATCTATTGACAAAAATTTTTAGTCAATTCAAGCGAATTTTATTTTTAAAAAATGGCTAATTTTTGCCGACGCTGCGAATTTACACACATTACGCACATTTTAAGTTGTTTTACTTCCACGATAAATTGTTTTTGTATTTTAAGCATATGAGACGTTAGCAATAGTATTTCAAGTATTTGTAGAATTTTTTTAAGATGGTTTTAATAGACACATTTTATGGTTAATATTTCGTAACCTCCTCTTTAATAAGCCTCATAATACTACTCCTAATACTAGTTGAAAATATTTGAAATGTTGACAATATATTTCCACAATAATTGCTTTCGAATAGTAAATGGTAAAACATTCAGAATGTGTAGGATTCAATAATTGAGGCAAGGAGAACCTTGCGGCGATTGAGCATTAAAATCGAAACCGACCTTTCCTAACTCTATAAAGAATTAAATAGGCGGCGCAGTAAAAATATTATTCATGCAAAACCAACGATTATTATCAAGCTTTAGCCAACAATAAACACATGCTGCACGTAAAGTAATTAAATTGAAAACAAAAATCCATAATATATATGCTCGATACGTCAGATAAAATGAAAACATTTAAAAAAGTAGCAAATTTATTTAATGAATGTTTTAGTAAATCTGTTAATCGAACATTTATTCATATTGTGTTTCCATTAGTGTTATAGCCAACAGCTTTAAAATTTTCCTGCAGTTATTTACTGACTATGAAACTTGCGATCACATTTTTTGTGTTTCAAATAAAAATCTTGCAAAAGCTGTTCGACCTTGTGCTGACTAATAGTTTGACTGCTGATCAGAGTAGCCGCAGGGGTATATTCTTACCGCATTTTTATTTTGTATCCATTCTAATGATTTAAACAAATGTATAACCACGGGTAAAACGATAACGATAACGATACGTCCAATATAATCAGTGACGACAACAATTTGTAAAGCTCTGTTGAACCTGTTCAGGTTTTTCAAAATTCTCCAGCGAATTGAATCTTTCGACGTTAAAAAATAATTATCACCCATTTAACTACAATGCATTCAGCTTCTCCTGTACAATTATTAACTGTAACTTTTTATTCTCAAATTTCTACCGTTTATTCCAGATAAAATTTTACTTGCATTGAACTGTTGAAATTTTAGCAAATCTGCTGAATTATATTCTAAAATTGTTCTACTTAGCTAATGTTTAATATAGAATTTATTAACTAATTGTCATTTTTTAAACTTCCGAGTCGAATAACTATAGCTATTTGCAGAAATGGGTTGGATTTGATTGGGTTGGTATGGGTTAGGCTGGTTTGGGTAGGTATTGTTTGATTTGGGTTCGGTTGGGTTAGAGTGAGTTGATTTGTTTGGGTTGTGTGTTAAGCACAGTTGTAGCAACTAATTTAAACGTTGACGTAATTTCAGTACAACATTTACACTTAAAAGATAACTTGGATACTTGTTTAATATTGTCATTAACCAGGTCATAAATGAATGACATTTTTGCTTGTCTACAGAAGGACCAAATGTCATATAAATTTATTTTATGTCGTCTTCAATTTAATTAAACATCTGCTCAGTCAGTTAAAAAAACGTATCGTTTTTAGAATAAACAACTAGAAGAGTATTTATTGAAATATATTTTTTACTTAATAGATGAACATCGATAGTAATCAGCTTGAATTTAAGGTGTCGTAATAAATCTGTTGTTTTTTCTTTGTTTTTATTGTATTAAAAATTATATGATAAATTATGTTTATTATTCGTATGAGTTTTAAAGCCACGATTTTTTTTCTATAATAATGTCAGTTCCATTCGTGTATTGTAAACTTGGTGGTTGGTATATTTTGTATAAATAGTGTGTGGAAGCAGGTCAAGTTTTGCTGATATAATGACTACTAACAAAACATAAGATTTTTAGTTGATCAAATACAAATATACCAGCGACATTTTGCAATTGTTTGGTTAAATTTTCTCCAATTTCAAATTTGTATGGAGCAAACGTTGTTGGAGAAAAATTGCTTTGAAATTTCTACTGGATTTTGTTGTCAACTAGTTATCATAAAACTGGTAAATAAACCATGTTTTGTTGTTGAAAATGAACGTTAACATTCAAAAATTAAGTTAAAATGTATAAACTTGAATGAAATTCGCTGAGTTGAACAGTTGCACCAAACCGACGTTGTTAATTTATTCTGAGATCAAAATCTTGGGCAGAAGGCAGGAGGCGATTTATAGAACTATAATAAAATCAGTAGTACAACCAAGGGCCTCATGTATGGCACAAAACAGGATAAATAAACTAGTACAATCAGCTGAAGATAGAAGTAGAAATTCTAGTCGAAAGCTGAGACCAGAAAGTTTTGCCCAGACATGTTATGCATTATCGAGAAAAAAAGAAGTCTCTCAAATACGTTAGTTGCAGCTCGAAAGAATGCCTAGATGTTGTAGGGCTTTGAGGTGAAGACATTTTCCGAGAAATTCATTATAATGAAAGAAATATTTCAATACGTCATATTCTGAAATGAAAGGTAACGATGGATTTTACATCAATGATTGAAAACTGTGAGGTGAAATTCAAAGCAAAAACGAAATTTTCTGACAAAGTCTTGTGCGCGATTTATGAAATTGGGATTTAAAAACCGTATGTTGGAAGAGTTTGGTCACAAGGTACCAATGCTGGGATTTATATTTAAATATGTTTACTGAAAATAATTAATTTCATTAATATCATGTGATATTTTGGCCCGACCTCGCCTCTTACCATTGTGATATGAGGGCTCGGGAATGGTTGGAGCAAGATAACGTTAATTATGTACCGGGAGGAGATAAACCCCAAATGTCCCTCAAGGCAGACAAATAGAAAATTGTTAGTTATTATTGTATCAAAAAGGTTTACGAAAACAGGCCCAAAATGAACAAAAACTGCCGTCACGATTTTTTTTAGTATCTGATGTGGACACGAATATCCTCCGAAAGAAGATGAGACAAGTCAATTGATGACCGTAATCACCTAATCAATTTTCGTATGAAAGGATATAAAATTAACCATTAAGACTTAAGTTTGAATAAAAAAATCGTTACTTTGCTGACAAAGTGTGTCGTCCTTTTTTCTCAATACTTATGTGCATGTGTTGGGTACATTTAAAAACTGATCATGGTTATATGTGAATCCCAGGGATCCCAAAAAATTTTAGGCAGAACTACGTCTTTTTCATTTCTATATTTTTCAATGCTTCATGTTGACAATTTATAATGACTGTATTTATATATTATGGCGATAAAACTTATGTTGCTGATAAAATTTATTTAAGAAAGTAAGTGTCAAGTACAGAAGATTTGAATTTCATCAGGTGAACATTTGATAATCAACTGAAAAACTTACAAACTCCGGCGACGTGTATTTTTTTCATCCAAGGATAAATGACCCTCTCGCCATTTTCATCTTCTTCTTCGTCCTCGTCCATAAGCGGCGAGCCGTCCTGGTCGTCGTCGACGTCGTCCTGTTCATCGGAGACGGTTTCTTCGAGCCTGAGGCCGAGCTCTTGAAGGGAATGCGAACCCGGCGGTGACCCGCGCGAGTCCTGTCCGTGACCCGTCGACGCGGGGCTACACACACTGGAGTTCACATCACTGGGTTGTGTAACACTCGGTGCAATGTCTGCTAAGTTTTGCAAAATGGTGTTCGAGTTCGACACGGGCGGCTGTGCCTGGTGATTTTGCAAATTCCCGCACGACACGAGAGTCTGTTGGGATTCCGGATGCAAGGGAATGGGCGGCCGTATCTGATGCGTGTGCAAAGCGGTCGGGTGATGAGAGTGTAATTGCGGATGGTAGTAATTACCGTAGTTGCCGTATCCGCCGTTCGCGATGGGCACACTGTTCGGTCCGTAGGAAGATGTTTGATGATGGTTGTGGTAACCATATTGCAGGTGATGTTGCGGCTGACTGATGTGGTGTCCGCCGAAAAAGTCGCCGCCCGGCGAAGGTATGTAATTGCTTTGGCTGTATTCTTCGCTCGGTGGAAATTTCGGATCGACCACTACGCCGGCGAGATGTTGCGGCTGCTGATAGCTCGACGGTAGAGTCGCTCCGGAGACCGGGTTCATCAAAAACGAGCTCATGATCATTAATTTTTCTGAGCTCTCGGCGGCAAAAGCTCATCCACACGATAGCGTGTAGAGAGTTATTCGGTGGGGGGTTTGCGGCGCACTAGGCTATGGCATAGGGGTTCTTTTTTCTCTTCCCCTACCTCGTACGAGCTTTACGTGCCGACGTCGCCGCCCACAGCACCCAATTAACAGACCACGTGACTACGTTCTATCCAATCGGACGCCCGAACGTCACCGACCATGATGGATGACGCTACCGTGGCGCCGGCTGGCGAGGAAGTGGGGAATCGTACGCACACGCGGTCCGACGCAAACACGCGACGCCGAACCAAGTATCCAAATATTAAATTTTTTCAAGGAATTAACCACACCTTATGGATTTAGCGAAATATTTGCATTGATGGTAAAACACAATTAAAAAAAAAAACACTCGCCGGTTATAGGAAATTTTCGTAGAGTTGTAATTAAGACAGTCGACGATCTTTGCCTGAACGTTGCGTTCGTGTAACTGGAGGCTGGCGACGACCACGATGTTTCAGAGTGTTTTACTCCTCCCACTGGCTGGCGGCAGCTACTTCTACATGTCGCGGCTTCTCAAACGGGGATGCCTTTCTCTCCAACTGTTAGGTTGTCGGTCCCGTGGGAGGGACAAAGAGCGAGAAAGGCTCTTCAGCGCCGTCAACGTGCGCGGCCCCTAGAGGATAAGCGGGAACCGCCGGGGCTGGGACGAGACAAACAAGTCGAAATGAAAATATTGGATACGAATAAACGAACAATATACCAATACCCGTGAAAAAGGAAACTTCACGAAACACCGTCTGTAATCAATGCTTTTCAACAGTTTCCATCAAATAACAAACTAAGTCCTGCACGTATTTTCAAATAAATGATAAAATAGCCACATTTGTAGAATGCAATGATTGAATAAAAACGACGATTATTTCAAATAAATGTAGCACATTTACAAGAGTCTCATTTTGGTTAAAAAAACATTTAATTCAAAACAGAACTAAAATAATTATAAATCATTGACGGTATCCACATATTCTACCATAAATTAAGATAGTTATTGAGTCAATTTGTTTAACACTTAATAGTTCCTGCTAAAAATAGCTGAATAATGAATCAGTCTTAACCATAATTAACCCTATATGATTCAATTCACTGAATTGTAACAATCTTCTGCTTTATTTTTATTTGAAAATAACAACAGTTCTCCATAAGATGACTTATATCATAAATGATCACAATATGTTCAGCATCATGATTTTCAATTCCAGTGCTAGAATATACATCAAAATGTCAAAATTGCCGAAGTTCCAATAAATTTCAAAAGACGTTTATTTTTTTAGCCAACTAATCGGGTTACGTTTTACATATTTCAATTGAACACAATTTCGTGGCAGCTTATAATTCCGACCATAAATCACATGCATTCCAAATCCTAAAGTTATAAAAAAGATTGTTGAAAGAAATTGTAGAAAATGTGAAATGGTTCAAATTTTTAAGGTAAGGTTTGAAAATATCTAAATTTAGTATAATTTACATAAAACGAGTTGGAAATTATCACAGACCAATGACGTTAAAATGGGTAATGTGGAATTTACATTGACGAGATGAAAAGCCACAAATTCTTTTCAGAATTCTAATAAATTTCGAAAAACGTCAAATGTAAACAAAATGTTGTCGCTAACTAAAGTTAGGTGCTCGAGTTACTTTCTAAATATTTTAATTAATGGCAAGTTGTTAATTTGTATTTCAACCCAATTCAACCAAACGATCGATTATAAATAATTAAATAAACAGGTTATAATGAATTAAACTGCCTGCACCAAACCCAACTCCATTATTTTCAATTAAATTAATTAGTTCAGTTAGGTTCAGTGGCAGTGAATATACCTTTGGTGTAAATTATCAATCAGCTACTCACTAATTCACAAACTTTCAAAGCAGAACTCGTGGACTATGGCCTAATATAGTCATAACTATCCGGGCGGAGGGGTTATGCACCCCTGCATATTGTTGATTTTTCTTAAATACATGGACTTTAAGAGACTTTAAGTCGAATTTTTCTTACTATTCAGTTGACATTGTTTTCTGCAAAATCTGCAACAGTTTTATCAGCGATCATTGTAGAAAATGATGATTTTGTCATGCCCTTAAACTTCAACCAACGAAAAGGCTTATACACGTGTTTTAAAAGCTGAATCCAATTATAAGTCAATTATTTCAGTTTGAGTTTACTATTTGGTAAATCTTGAAAATTGCCTCAAATAATAACATATTTCATACGTTTTCATAAATAGGACTGTGGGTTAAAACCAAACTTCAATATTCTCGTCTACATTATTCTACATTATTTCCGTCGTGTCTTGTCTTGAAATTGAAATGTTTTGAATACCTTTCATGGCATTTAATTAGAAAATGATAATTAGAGATAGAATTATGTGTTAGCTCTTGCTTTTAAATCAATTTTAAATATAACAATGATGAAGATGTGAAGATGATTTTTGATTTTGTTAACATTTATGCTTGTTTGAAATAATACGAATATGATAGGAAAAGTTAGAACAACATGTTTGTGCAGCGGAATTACGCCACAACAATGAACAGGTGTGATTTTGGAACAAACATCCAATGTTAAAGCTTTGGGATACAACTCTTCGATTCATATCTATTTCTTGTCACGTCAGTACGTAGAAAAAAATATATATTCGTGAAAAGTGGTCTTAACTTCTAGCGACTGGATATGTGCTGATCTGACGATTGGGAAATAACCACCAAAACATGCACCAGTCAAAATTTTTAAATAATAATAAATTAACTAACTATTGATAAAAATTATTAACATATGCACACATGCATATACACTAAAATAAAAACACACCATTCGTCAGAGTCATCATGGGGCGAGGGGGGCATATGCATGGTTTGAAAACAATGGTGTTTTGTTATCTAAAGCTGCCCATCTTCATTTTATTATCAACCGAAAAATTATACTTAGTTTTTCGAAAAAGTTTTCAAATAAACTTGTTTAGAATACTATTCACCTTTTTAGATAATATAGATATACAGAATTATGGACCTATCTCAATTCTCAATGTTTTCTCCAAGATTAAAAAAAAAGTAGTTCATATAAGAATTACAGAATTCTTAAATTTCAACGATTTATTGCCAAAAAACAGACAGGGACGTTCAGTGGAGACAACATTCATGAATATGAGGCATCTTTTCTGACTCCTCATGTGCATTTGATACCGTTACTGGGGAATTTATGATAAAAAGGCGTATACTTTTTGCATTAGGGTTAATATTGCAACGTGGCTGAACATGGTTAAACGTATGGTTTACAAAAATGTGCTAAATCTTAACAATGAAATGTCCAACCAGTGCAATACATTTTTGGGTGTGCTCTTGTTATTTCTTTTATACACCCACGATCTTCCATTTGAAATAACTGAGGGGTTTATGGTTATGTTTGCGTGGGACATTTCTTTAGCAATTCCAGCTAATGCAAAACCTGAACGATTAACAGATGTAGCAGCAATAATTTCAGATTTTCATGGATGGTGTTTTAAAATCGGTTCCTGCTTAATAGAGAACAAATAACCATCGCGCATTTTCGTGGACGTAAATTATTCTCTGATATCTTTGTAATATGATACAGTGGAACTATGTATGTATGAGTTACATGAAATTGCATTTAGTTTTTGGTCAATAGTTATTTACAATCACGATATTTGGGTTGTTATAATAGAATTTTTTTGATTGCCGTTGGATAGAAACAAAACCAAACTCGAAGATATTTATTTTAATTCGAAACACTGCTGATTATAATATTAGATTGTTCGCTTTAAAAGTTTCAGAGGGCTAGTTTTGGGCTTTCATTGGTATTTATTCAAGCTTGTGTGATTAATTTCCACTTATGATTATGAAACACTTCAGCTAATTACATATTGGATATGGTATCCGCATGATTAACATTTACAGAGATGATGCTGATCAAAGACGTGGTCAAAATCAAACACCTGAGGCGAATATCTATTATTTATATTATTATTAGACTTGCTTTCAAACGTTTAAGCACTTTCTTTAAATAGTTTCTATAGCAACCGCACCTCTAACTAGGAAACAAACCACAGTTTTATAAAAATTTTAAAATTATTTTATTTGTAACAAAATATCCCATTGACTTTTCAATAGGATCTGAGGATTTTAATCCCACATGAATAAGAAATATTTCCATATTTCCAAATATTTCCAAATATTTCCAAATATTTCATTTTAAAATGAAAAGGTATTTCAAACGAGAACGTTTATAAACATATAGTCGTTTATATAAAATTGGTTCATCGGAAGTTTTGATTTAGTATGGAGTAGCAGTGCTAAAAGGATAAATTACCTAATGAGTGGTGACAACCGCTAAAATGTCAATAACAGCCTGGCAATACGCAGGGTTGTTAAAACTAAGCATAACAGCTTGCTTTCTGCAAAATGTTATTACATTGCCAATGTGTTTCGATTACAAATCTAATAGTAGTAAAAGGTATACACAGCCAGCCAATTAACCAAGTAAGAACGGGCAACAGAATATCACAACAATTCAACGCGACAGAAGTAGTAAGACAGTAAGGCAATGTTTTGAGCCCGAATAAGTGCAATGGATAACGCAATAAAAGAATGTCAGAAAAAACAATAATATAAAGAATATTCTATAGAAATCTATGACTATGCCTGAACTCTACTGCAGTATAAGCACGTACAAAAAATAATTTAGAACAAAGCGTCTAAAATATGGAGACAGATTCAAATATTTTTAAATATCACTGCACAACAATGGAAGAGGAAATAAATGATAGGATAAAGGCAGTGAACATGATATACTACGCCAACATTTATCAAGCACAAATAAATATTGACAAAAACGAAGACAGTATACAAAACAATTTACCATTCAGTACTACTACATTGAGTCACAATTGGATTTTAACAAGCAGACGCGAAAGAAAGATCCAAGCACCGGAAATGATACACCATAGAAAGTTTCTGGGCTTGACCACAACAATGGATTGATCTTTCAAATTCAAAATGTTTACGCCAAAGTGAACAAATCTTATTTTGCAATACTTCGACTAAGAGGAAAAGTAAATACTTATTACATTGATGAGCATCTATTAAATTAATTCCCATTCATAATTCTCATAAAAGGTGATGGTCTGAGGTGATTCGTCATTGATATGATTCGGGTATTTTCTTAACAAAAAACGAAAAGCGAATATTCAGGCTTATGTTTCATCTTAAGCCTTTGGTTTTTAATGCCATAGATATATATCGTCAAATTTGTTAATTATGAAAGAAAAAGAATGTAGCTTCATAGTGGCAACAATTGTTGTTTATGAGAGATCATTTTATATGCCAGTATAAAATTATTCAATGGCCCTGAATCAATTCAATAGCCATATTTATCTCGTTTGTGATTTGGGATTTTGGTGGGTATCTTTATTCCTGGGGATGTGGTCCATTGATTGTTTTATTGTTCTATTTTCGTGTTCGCTAGCTTTATCAAGGAATTTTTTGTCTATCTCATTGTTGTTTTGGACGCTACTCAGGTTCTGGTCGTTTCGTTGTTTATCTAACGAACCAATAAGCATTTATTATGCAGCTTATAATCAAATCATACCAAGGATTTTATTAGCCATCTACAATACGTTTTTGATCACTATTGTTATGTCTACGAAAATATTAATTAAAATTCAACGAAATTGTTCAAATCGTCTTATTACAGCTATACAGTGACTTTTACCTAGTTTCGTCATATTTAATATAATAGGAGTTCTAATGCATTTGAGAAATTGCAATTTTTTTTGGCGAACATTCTGGATTCTATTGAACCAAATTACTCCAAGTATCTCACTAGAAGTCTATAATACGTTTTAGATTACTATCACGTTATATTTTCGAAAATATTAATTGAAATTCAACGAAATTTTCCAAATCATCTTAATAGAGCACTACAGTGACTTTTATCCATGTGTGCGGGGAAAATCCACAATAAAAACACGTCGGGTCCCAATATTGATCCTAGAGGTACTTCTGTTCTTCACGGGTCTTATTGATGAAAGCGCCTAATGCCCTAGTGCCCTAATGGTTCATTGTCACATATATATTTTACGATCTTTGCCAGTAAGCCATAGTGCCATACTTTGTCAAAAGCATTATGTACATCCGGGAATATTACTGGTGTTATTTCCTTATCACAGTTAGTTGTAGCACCTGGAACTCCCGGAAGTGCTACCTCCTGAGGCCAATTGATCGTCCTGGATGATCTCTCTTCGACTATCTCTCAATCTTCCCAATATAACCCTTTTTGCAATTTTGTCCAAGCCGGATAACAGGATTATAGGTCGATACTTTTGGTATGACTTGATTCTTTCCTGATGATTCTTTCTTATCACCTCATTTGTGATTTGATCGGCACCCGATGCCTTGCCTTTCTTCAGGGCACAAATTATTTGTATCTTCACAGACGATGCTGTGCTTTTCGCTCCAGGGCATTTTCCACAATGTTTTGGATATCTTCTTCAAATTTATCGTCCTGGTTGTTTCTTCCCCAAGGTTTTTTCTAGTGTATCGACGGCACTATATGCAAGCCCATTTGCTCTACGGATATGAGCATTTTGATTTTCACTCTGTGAGAATGTTTTTTTTTTTATTTTCTTCACCAGTTTCCAAAGTGTGCACATTTTCTCTACGGATATGAGCGTCTTGATGTGCGAGAATGTTTTTTTTTTTAATTTCCTTCACTGGTTTCCAAAGTGTTCCGTCTGTGATTTTTCTTCTTTTGTCACTCCATTTGGGGTTTTGAAAATCTGCCTGTGTTGTATATGTTTAGCATTTGCCGCTATCCTGTCCAAACTGTCCATTGTCCTTTCGGGTTCCTATTTCGCTTTTCTCCTATCGTGAACTTGTTCCTTTATGTGAGGGGGGCACCCATCTACTACTACATCCCCGGTGCACTCTTCTACGCTCACCTACGCCAAGTTTTAAGGGATCTAATCCAATGGTGATCGATATTGGGTTATTATTCTAGCATAGTTCTGACATATTTTGTATTCAAACCCGACTCGATGTCCATGTCCGTCAGGGTTATGTCTAGAATATCTTGCGTGATTTCCATGCGAAAGTAAGTCGGTTCATAAGTTAAGGAGACTAATTAGGTTCGTTTCAGAAAGATAACTGTAAAAAAAATTCGTATGACTACATCATTACGTGGTATAACACGATTCCTGGCCATGAATCTAAGTCAAATAAATTGACATGTTAAAATGAAATTAAAATAGTAGATCGTTAGGTATTCGAATATCCATTGGTAAGTTTTTACAACTGTAAAATTTTTGTAAAATTATTTTTGACTTGAAATGAATGCTTGTAATACGTAAACGTGATTACTACGAGCTTATGTATATGATTTTTAGTTATGTCATTGTACAGGGTATAGATAAGGCAGCAACGCTATGCCATTAGTAGCTCTTTCCTATATGAATACATTTTTTTATGTACATGTACACGTACGTACTAATTATACACAGCTTTTTAAGTACATGTCCCAAGAACAAGCAATTCGCTTAGAACGCAGTTAATCGGGGGTGAGCTATATTGTTGACTAATTATTCTGTTTTGGATATTTTCCATGGACAGTGGAAGTTATATTTAATCGTCTGTAGTTGCTATTATCAAAAAGTAAGCATATTTATAGATCTCGAAAATAAACATTTAGCTAGTTCTTAGCTAACCAAAACAGAGCGCATATAGCACCAATCACTACGAGGGCTAAATGTTTTGAGTGCTGGGTTGGGTTGGGATCAGAAATGCCTCAGTAGCAAACTTTTATATTGGGATATTTTTCCACATTGACCATTTTCACTGTCAGCAACGATCACACATAACCTTGTATGCGTGAAAATTTCCATTAACGATAATTAATTATAAGCCAACTAAACAAAATTTCCAGTTACCCCGCAGTTACTTCAATCAAAACAACTAAAATCCACTTAATACAAAATGCTCCTCTTTAAATTAATTTTAACAATAATCCTGGATTAATTCTTGTAATAGGAATTTAATTACTCAGAACTATTTTACTCTTAAATGTGTGGAGACCCTTCTAGTGATTGCCCATTGGATGTATTATTCGTCCTCAACCCAATCCAACTGAACTGAATTTGTTGTTTAGGATTATGATATTCTCTATGGAGTTTTTCAAATTCCAATGGACGTTAGTGATCATCATCAAAGCATAGGAAAAACTAGGCTTTGTATCGCTAACCTGGTAAAAATTAATAGGTTGGTCATTGTTTATTTGTACACATCTGTTTTCACTGGAATTTTGGATTAAATAATAACAATAATATTGAAATTATAAGAAAGTCGATTTTTGTAGTAGTTTAGGACCTAATATATATTTATGAATTTCTTAAATTTCGAAATTTCAAACGTGGTCTTTTGGAACTAAGATTGAAGCCTCAACATCGTGCCGAACGGGACTCTCGATTGCTAACCAGGCGAAAAATAACATAACTGTTGCTTGCTATCCATTTATATTTTTTTCATAGTCGACGGTATCTTGCTGAAGATTGGATTAAAAATGTTCAGATTGCGATGGAAAAAAATCACATTGACATAAAGAGAACCCAACTATGTATTGCTAGCCAGGTGAAATATTTCGAACATATAAGTAGTATATAACTTATACATCGCATATCTTTGACATTTATTTCTATCATTTATTCATAGCCATAGGTGGGTGTTGGTTGGCTTGGGTTGGGTTGGGTTGGGACTACAAAATAATTATTCCTCGATGGATTTCTTTTATTCTGGTATTTTCCCACCTTTACCATTGGCACAGTAAAGTGGGATTGCACATAATCTCGTATAAATCAACGATGATATTAAAATTATAAGCCAACGTAACAACCTGAAAAGAATAACTTTTACGTTTGACTCGACTGTAATCAGTTGATTTATAGTATTTTCCGGACTTAGTCCCAAGAGATGTATTTAGTCTATTAAATGAAGTATTAGGTGGGAAGAAATTTCAGAGCATGATGAAACTATTCAGGCGTGCATGTAACACGTTATAATACTTTCTGCGGGTAAGTGCGTCAAAAACGACACAGGGTGTGCTTGAAACATATGGTAACTCAAAAAAAATATAATTCAATAAATTTTGTTTAACAATATACTGCTCATATATATTGCATCGAATTGACAATCTTCATAGAATTTCAGAATTAGTTACCAACCAATTACATACAAATTAATATATTCCAAAACACAAATTCATAGATATTTCTGACCAATATTTATCCATGGAAATGTTTCTCCTTTTCTAGCTTTGCAAAATTTGAAAAAATCTTCAGATATCCAGATATCTTCTTGCAGATGCCACTTGATGATTTCATTAGTAATGCTTTTGAACTTGTTCAAATTACTAATCTTAAAATGCTTGGAAAATAACTAATATGAAATATTCGCTAGAGTAGAAAGGTCTAGCATTACATAAGTAAAAACTTATTATATATTATTATATAAATTTATTAATTATAATTAGGTTTTGATTTTATTTAAGTTTAATGTACGCGATTAATTTGGTTTTGTGAGATGATGATCAAAATTCCAAACCGATAATTTGCAAAACCACTTTTTGGCTAAGGTACATGGAAATTTTCCTTATTTTGGCTTTTTATTAATCAAATGTAAAACTTCAACCACCTGGGAGGTAGTGAATGAAATTTATTGCGTTTGAGTCGAAATGCACTTGCACATCTTTCATGGCCTCATAGTATTTAAAACAGTTGCTTTTCAAAGTGCAAAACGAACCTCTGGGCGTATGAAATACGTTTTCCGATTTTATTTTAGTTCGCTTCATATATTTTCTTGTGAATTATAATATTACAATTCCTCCAGAGCATTTTACTCTGGAGGAATTGTAATAACACATTTTGTCCTATTAAAATCGTGTTTTTAATATACGCATAAGTAGAATATTTATCTTTCTCTTAACGGTTAACAAAATTTTAACAAAAAAGTTAGGCGTTTTATTAAGAAATTTTGCCAATACCTAGTCATTTATGTGATAAGAAGATCCGAGTACCGTGACGATCGCCACAAAAAAACTAGTGCACCTAGTCCTCGAGTGAAAATGGCGTAAAGTGCGTGCGAAATTTATAATCGTGTGAAGTAAAACCGCGTCTTTTCGTGGACACAATGCGTGTAATTACAAGTGATTTACATCATTTTGACGGGGCGGTAAGTACCTACATGGCCGTGTTATTACAAACAAACCAGCTATTAATGTAAGCTTTGAAATCGACAATGAAACCTGCAAGATTTTTTATATCAACGCTTCTGTTTTATGCGGTCACTTCGAAATAAATGTGCTTTAAGGTACCAGTAAATAATGATCAATTTTACAATGATTTCAATATAATAGACAATTTATATTGAAATCATTGCCATACACGTTTATTAAGTATTTAAGTAAATGTGGCGATATTACGATACTAAGGTATAATTCAATGGATTTTATTTGATCCGTTGAAATATTTTATAATTTGAATTTGTATCAATTAATACGATACGACTTCAAATTATAAAGAAATTGATAAAAAAAACCTATATAAGTAATATTTACGAAATAATTACTAAAATACCAAAGCAGAGATAAAAACTGTAGATAAACATGAAAGTATTGCATAATTTAATTATTTATTTTCACAATTAATTGCGTGCCCTTCTCCCTACCACTTAAGAAGCCAATTCATTTTCGTAGGTATAACAGCTCGGAAGCGACGTATATATCTCTGTTACTATTAGCGCCAGAAGCAATTGATTTGAATGGACGTGATTCAGATTTGTTTTTTTTTTCAAATTGCGCAACTCGCACACAATATAAAAATTGCGCGATTTGTGATGCTATGCAATTGCATTTCTCTTAATCCATTTTTAGCCAATTTAATTACAGCTCGGGTGTGCATAAAAATTATTATGCTTTGGAAGTTTTCCATTAATAAATAATTAGACCCAGATAATTTTCTTCCACAACCCAATTTTATAATTGATTTTTTTGGAGATGCAACAGATACTAAACTGTTTTTTAAACTTCAATGGAATTGAAATATTATTTTTTTTTAAACTTTAACGAAACGCATATTTTTGCAGTACTGCATCACTACTATCAGATCGGGGTACAGAGATGGCACGTTGTTAAATTTCCAATAGCAGTGACAATACATTATAAAGGTACCATATTTTTAATAAAACTTTATCCAAAATATCGACGAAAAATTATCCAGTCCAGCAAAGTAATGACGCATTCATATTCTCTGCAATTAACTCGAAATAATGCAATCTCATTTATCATATAATAATAGTTACAAGTAGCTATTACTGAAATGAATTTATTTTACATTTATGAAACACCTCCACGTTGCGATTAATCGACTGCTGACTCTGCACACAGTTTTTCAATCACCAATTTAAGTTGAAATCGTGGTAGCAAACGTACGTTTTGTTGTTATTGATTGCAAGGCGATGTTATGCTAATTTTCAGATGGGTTGGTGTTTATTCGAAACCATATTTCTTAATAATTATTAAATTATTAAAAACACATATTCAAGTTATTAGTTTTTTTCAAACAATTTTATTTTGTTTACCTGTCATTTCAAGTGAACATGATTAATTTTTAGTGGCCTAAGTCAATTAATCAAATTTCATTAATTTACTCAAGTTTTGATTATTATTGGTTTACGTAATCACACCAAATTTTTGTTTTTTTTTTATTAGTTAGGTTACAACTTTTTCATTATTATTCACCACGACGTTTGAGAATTATTGTTCATTGATAAAGGGGATGTGTAATGTTACGAGAACCGTCGAGTTTTCATCAAAAAAATTATTCTGATTTAGTCAAGTTCAATTATTGTATTTCAATTCAGCTTTATGAACAGAATGTTAACTCTAGCGATACCTAAAAAATACTACCATGACAGCATTCTTAAACATCCCCCATCGATTGCACCAGATTCCATAGAAAATTTATATTTAATAAATTAATATGCGAGCGTGGATATCGGCAATTTTGTGGACGTTCTAAAATGGATTGACGATCAATAATAACTCAATTTACATAATACTTTCCACAACTGAAAAATATTGTTATATTTTACTGATAAATTCCTATTGGCCCATGTTGTTAATTTTCACAATATTGGAATGTGGATACGCAACAATCACACCACCTTTTTGGAGTCTCAACCCAACCCAACCCAAAACAACATATGGTAGGTTATTAATTTTAATCCTCAGTGGCCAACCTGGCTGTGTCCATCCTTTCAACAGGCTATTTCCACTCACTTCAATGTTCAATTCATTTCTTATTACGTTTCTTCTGCCTCTTTGAGTTTTTATGTAACTATTCAAAACATTTTCATTTCGTTTCTAAGATGTCTTTGGTTTCCTTCATGTCACTAGTTTCAACCACGTAGGTAATCACATTGTTTGTAAATACTCAGGAGAAATGTAACCCAATAATGAGAATAATAATGGGCGATAATTGCGAAGAGAATAAATATCGAGTACAAGTAAGGATAGAGAGTACACTGACGTGCTCACTAAGTCCAATGATATTCAAAATGTATATATCGGAATTTAAGAAAATATTGAAAAGTGCTCAAGATGAAAGATAAAGTAGGGACACCAGGAGCATAGTCGTTGGCTTTTATAGACTTCGTTAATTCATCATAAAGATTGATTGGTTTAACTAAAAGGATAAATTCATCGAGGAATGTAACATGGACGAAGAGATTAGAGCAGAGGAAAAAAAATTGAGAAAATATGCGAAAAGATACGAGCACCAGATCGAATAAAAAGGGGCAATCAGAAAAATAGGTTGAAGGATGAAATGTGGGTACGAGTGAATGAATCTAGTTCTGGGTTGTATTCAAATAAAAGTTCCTTATTTATTCTTTCAACATTAAATTTTTTTATTGTACCTAAATAATCCAGTCAGTTGATATCTAGGACTTAACGATCGCACATCAAATGAGCCACACAAAAACGACACAAACAAAAGGATTATTTGGATGTATTAAAAAATGGAAAATGCTCCCATAAAACCCCCCATTCTGCACTTCATCAACATTGCATAATTTGTTCAATTTGTTCATACATTTTTCTCATACATTTTTCTCATACATTCCATTGGTTCACTTATCTTTTCATTTTCAGATGAAAAAGAAATCATGCATCAAAATCAACGCCTGCACCCATTTACATCAATAACTAATTCAGTTTAAATCGATTATATTTTTCAATGTTATATATCATTATTTACGTCGAGTTTGAATTTATGGAATGTAACTGAAATAATTCGAACGTCATAATTATCATGCAGGTAGGTGGTTTTGTTAAGTAATTATGTAACAAATTCCACATATGTGGTCGGGGTGTCATACGAAAATAAATGATAAATGACTGGTTTAACAATTAAGCACACATACTAGTTTTTTGCAACAAAAATGCCCGATTAGATTAAATATTTAAATTTTGCTCGAAATTTTTCATTGCTTAGTCATGGACGTCGTAAAACTTCAGTACTTGCACGAACCATATTTTCGAAATTTTAATTTGCACGTATGGATGATAAATAATTACACGTAATTTGTAAAACGGATTAAGGGACGATTCCAGTCCAGTCCAGTGTTACTTATATTGATTTTGTAAGACGTTTCATCATTCTGCAAGCAAGGATCAAATAATTTAGGGACTAGTCTTATCCATCATCGATTTTTGCTAATATCTGAAATAGGGAAGTGATGTTCTTAGTTCTGTAAGAACATGAACAGGAAGCACCTTCAACAGTTACGTTATAGAAAATAAATAAATTAATAAATAAGTAACACCTGCTCAATGTAACAGATTAAATACTTTCTAAAACGATATTTTTCAACATATGTTAAATTTTAATATTAGGATTAAAGTCACAACAACTTGGTGTTTTATAAGCTTTTTAATTAGCGTTTATGTGATTATGGCATGACCAACCTAATAAAAGGACACATAACAAATATCTACAAATTCAATTCAAATATATTGAAATTAAAATTTATTTACAAGTCGCAGTTGCAATATTTTTTGAGGACATACTTTGTTTCTCGTTTTGCATTTAAGGTTTCCAAATTTATATTAATAAGTTGACTGGATCCGTGGATGATTTGTTTCTTATTTGCGTTTAATGAGAGCGGAGCTTTTTTCATTTATGGGAATTTTTCCACATTTAAAAACCTTACTAACGACAGTTAACGTCCACTCGTGTGCTTATATTTTAGTATCAAGTTCAAGGGTCCCATGTTGTAATTTCTATCTCGAACTTTCACGACTAAGGTGATTTTGATTTAGTTTTGAATGAGATCAGTTTAAATTGGCGGTTGAAATTAGACGATGGTATTGTAAATATCTGGTGAGCAATGGAATATGCTGAATGTCTGCGCTGTAAGGAAGATTTGACGAATTTTATTGATGATAATATTTGCGTAAATTGCATTTTTAAACAAATTACGTCCCAACTTATTTATTTATAAAATCTTAATTCATATTAATGGTGCGACTTTCGCACTTTATCATAGTTACGCGAAAACTACCCGAATAACTGCAATTTATTGTGCAAACATAATACACAGCGATGATGGGATCCCAAAATAACACGAAATGCAAATAGAAATCTGCATGTTATGCTAAAATGTGGCGGAATATGTAATCACTGGAGACAGACGAGGCGGATTCATATATTTCTTCCATGATTGATGCGCGCGAGGGAAGTTATTTCCAACAAGGGGTTGCAAGAGTGGAACCGCGTTATTATCATCGTCGAGAAATCCGGATTTTTACCAATCCCGCTCGCAAACTCTCGACAATTTAAGCTTCGCCCAGAGACAACGTAGAATCGTATCGGTGATCTCGATTGGGTTCGATTCACGGCCGCGTAACCGCGAGCATAGGTGTGAGTTGCGGACACCACCGCCTCACCGTCGAGATTTATAAAGTATTGTAACGTTTGTAATTAATGATCGTTTTCGAGTTGACACGGAACACGGCGTCGGTGACGAAAGATGTGTTTCTCATACAAATGCATTTTTCATGTTCTAATTTGACGGTTTTAAAATTAATTTACATGAGCCCGGTGGAATTTTTGTTCGCTCGACGCACTCGACGCGAAATCCACGCACAGAAATAAAATGGTAAATAGATTGAAGCAACAAACTATAAATTAATTGTAAAAATAACAATTATACAAATATAACATTCCATAGAAATTTTTATTTTACAAAAGATTACGACCCAGTTGAAGAACGACATTCAATTATTTGACGTGCAATTTTAATGCTTTATATCTTTATACCCTTACCCTTATACCCCATACTATCGAAATATCTAACTTCTTCATCATCTCTCAGTTCCTCTTAAGTTTTAATTCGTTAATTTTTGACAATTCAATTGTATTTTCAGTCAAAATTTATTATAGTATTTGATGTTTGGACATCCTCTATTAAACCTTACTTTCCTTTCCAATTATTAAAATCGACGTTATTCGATTTTATGCTAACAAATTTCAGTGCAATCCTCGTAGATATGAAGCGGGGGATATTATAGGCCAGAGACCTTGCATACTTTGTTGCAGACTGCATATGGCATTTTATATTTAACGTTCAACGTTTCATTTCTTTTCAAAAATAAAATGGTACATAGAGAGCAAACACAAACATAACAACATATGGTAAACCATGCGTTACGCTAAAAAAAAACTCCATGCCAACCAACATAAATCTTATAGTTAATCGTTTGTGAAATCATTTTTGTCCAGCCCATAATAAC
Organism: Geotrupes spiniger; assembly: GCA_959613385.1. Lineage (NCBI taxonomy): Eukaryota > Metazoa > Arthropoda > Insecta > Coleoptera > Geotrupidae > Geotrupes > Geotrupes spiniger. The sequence continues at coordinate 16,285,802 of OY390737.1, forward strand.
TGTTCCGTATGTAACCTATTATTAACTGTATGATTAATTTAGTGCTACTCCATTCAACAGCGACGACGGACGTTACGAAAGAGTAGCAGTTAGCAATTGTAGATGCGAGCATTACCGCGTAACATCTCACTAGTGTAGTAAGAAATGGGGACTGCATGGAACTTTGTTGGGTAATGAATGGAAACGATTAGACCGGTGAAATGAAGCGAGTACGACACAAACGACGTTGTTAACAGTAGCGGCAACTGACGCTGCTAATAGATTATTTAAATTGAAAATCTTCGTCTTCACGACCAAAAGTAACGCGCACCTGAAAACCGATCGATTTTAAATTAAAAAATAAGTGCACTTTACGTATATTTAATAAATCATAAATTTGAAAAATTATCGTTTCATTATTTTCACGGGTACGGGCACTTAATTATTTTCTCGTTTATTCTTCCAGCTAATTAATTTTGAACACTCCGAACTACTGTTAATTTAACAGCGTGCAGACTTTAACGTTAATGGGGTCCGGGAAAATGCGTATGATAAAAATGTGCGTCGATATTTTGCGAGTGGTTATTAAAAATTGGAAACGTACGAAGACAGTAGGTTAATTTGCACTTAATAAGAAACCCGTTGTAATAATAAACTGCGACTTTAATGAATCTCAAAGTATACATGTCAGGTGGTTTTTCTCGAGGAATATAAATGAGTTCTCTTTTGACCTTAATACGTGCTTGGGTGAGACTAATATTAATATGGGAATAAAATGTTTTGAACTAAGCGCACATGTACGTGTTGCAGTGAGAAGGATTAATACAGGAAATAATTTAATTTGAAAATTAGTGAAATACAACGATAATTAAAATTAAACAAGAATAATCGAAAAGTAATTTGAATATTAATAAAAGTGTTATAAACAACGCCACGATTAAATCAAATCAACTGTGTGTGATAAAAAATTAAATAATAAACGGCGTAAACAAGCAACTTTAAATCAAACATGGAAATGGAATTATTCAAAAATGTATGCATTTACTGCTCAATATAAATTTTACTTTTCTTTTATGATCATCATTTTCTTGCCTTATTAATTTTAATTTAACTCAATATTAGAAAGTTTCCTGTGGCAGCCCAACTCAACCCAACATAATGGTGCACGAAATGCCGTCGCAAAATTTCATTTTCTATAGATTGAAAGAGCCGTGCCAGGAACGAGGTGTTTACCAGTTTATTCGTATTCACCTGGGTCATTTCACATACCTTTTGTAAAAAGCTGCAGTTGCACCGTCATGACTTGCAGTCTCTGGAGACTCGTAACGTTCACCGGTCCCCGTTTATCACGACATCGATTTCAGGAAATCAATATCTGCAAATAAAGAATGTTGTGTAAACAAATTATACCGTGTCGAACATCGATCAATTTTTGATGCTTTTGGTGCATTACGTGTTTACATGGCGCATTAAAGTCGCTCAGGGCGAGAAAATATTTTGAGAGTCCACACAATCGAGTTAAGTGATTGCAGGAAGGGGTTTATGAGGTATATTTAGAAAATTAAATCATGAGTAAATGCTGGAATATATTCTTTTCTAATTTCATTTTAATTTTGTTTTGTTTGTTTTGTGGTATTATTTTTAAAACTGTCAAAATTATTTTATCTATGGCATATGTTTTAGTAATTAATGGGGATTTTTTTAAATTTTATTGTAAATAAATTCTCTTATTCAATTGAATTCGAAACCACAAATAAAATGCACATTAAGTTTATATATCGAATTGGCTTTGACTATTTTCAATGTTTATGAATTTTAAACAATTATTAAATTTGCGAATAGTTTCAGTCGTAGTTTGAAATTTGTATCGTTAATTATAAATGCAAATAAGTATTTATAACTATGTCTGTATCACATATTCGATGGTAGTTGTTGTCAGACATTTTTCCTTCCAGTTCGCGCGCTTTTATTATTTCTGAAGAATCCCTGAGAACTGCGCCAATCAAATTTGAAACTTGACGTACATTAATCATGTACAACAATAGTTTGCAGTTTGTTTTGTTCTGAACACATTACCGTTAAACTGTCCTATAACGACAAATGCTACTTTGGTCAAGAAACTAAAATCTAGAACTGTACATGTATAGACCACAACAAAATTACGCGTCTGCAACAGATCAAGGTTTCCTCATGGTGATAATTTGTATCAGTCGGATTTCTCGAAACTGTTTGGTTTTAGTCTGTTTTATAATTTGGAATTAGAATCTGCATGTGATTTTTAAGGATACAAATGGGCCTTATTATTGTTGAAGAGTATCGCTTATAACTTAGTGTAGCGTTTCTTGTTTGGTTGCTCGATATCGGCCAGCTTCGGTTCGGTGAGTGGGGTAACACAATCGTTTTAATTGTGGTTGGACAAACTTATCAAAATAGAAATTAAGTAATACAATTACATTAATATGACCAATTTTTGTCGCGTTTATATTTTATTTCTATACAAAAAGACTGAGATATTATTATATAGGATATATATAATCTTTTTTTTTAAACGACAGTAACGTAAATTTTACACATTTTCCTATTATTTTCATCCGCGACTATTTTGACTGAGATCATCCAAAATTTTTCTAGACAACATTAATATTTCCAACTGAAATTAACTGAAATTAAAAAGAGTTTATGGATATTATTTAAATGAAATGTATAGAAAAATTATTTGAGAATCCAAACGCAGATGATGTAGTGGTAACAGGCAAAAGAAGTCAAACTTTAATTTATGGTTTTGAAGAACACATTGCAGATAAAAGGCATTTTATAAAAAGTATATTACGATCAATAGTTACTCATGCTTTGGAAACTTTGGTAATGAAGAAAACAACCAACAGAAGCTTTAATTAGTTGCGAGAAAAATTTTGCATATAATCTTTGTAAGAAATAACTGGAGGAGAAGAAGAAATATACTGAGTGAATGGACCATGTGGAAAGGATAGACAATATAGCAAATCCATTGGTATAGTACCAGAAGGGACCAAGGGGTAAAACCAAGAGAAATCCATATTAACGTAAAGGATTTTGTCGATAAAGAAAATGAAAACTGACAGTCGGAAACAAGGTGTAAAAGGCAATATGTTCCCAGTATTTAATTAATTTTGTTTTAAACTTAATTTTGCATATCGTTCCACTAATCATTTAATCAAACCTCCAACCAGCCAAGACTCAAAAACTCCGTAAATTGTAGAGAAATGTATACCACAATTTGAGACAGAAGTAGTATTTTTTATGTTTAACCTATTTGATCCTTTACATATTTATATGCTCCCTATATATCCCTATATATTTTCTAGAGAACTCCATTAACCGTAGTATTTTTTTATGAATTTTTATGAATGGCACATATATTGTCTTATCGTGTTGTTAATGTCTCTAATGTATGTTTGTTTTGCATCAGATGTGCTTCTGTGAGTCGTTCTTAATGCCGTTTCGTCCCACTGTTCTGTCATCGCCTCTTCTTTCCATTACATTATTCTTATGTTCGTTTTCTCTCCATAGTGATTGGCTATTTTTGGCGGAATTTCAACTTCTCCGCTTGCTTTCCCAATCCTTATTATTTTATCCCATTCTTCAAATGATATTATTATGTTAATGCTTTCAATTTCCTGATTCTATGTTCCTTCCTCCAATTCATGTGTTCATTAAGCTCTCTCCGTCCTGGCAATTCTTCTGCATTTCATTTCAAACTTCTCTATGAATTATCCCCTACACACATACGAAATTTCTTTTGGCTCTCTGTTCCCCATTTCATCGTTTATTTCTTGCAAGCTTCGTTGTGTTTCCCTTTTGATATATTAATGAAGAGACGTCGCATTAAGTTTTAGACAACATTTTTCTTTGAACATTTAGGATAGGTTAATGGGGAGTGTTCTGATTATGTTTATCGTTTTTTCACCAAAATTAAATGGTAGCACATGTTTCGTGGAAATTCTCCAACTATGTCAAACCGTTTTCGAAATTTAAACAAATTTAAATGTATTTCAAAAAATGGTTGTTTAGGATAATATCATCATATGCACGTTTGTTCATGAAATAGTCATGGGAATAATCTCAGCTATGTTCAGAATATACTTAAAGACCACCTGTACTGCAGCATAAGTAAATTAAACGTTGAAAGAACTTCCTTGTACATTGGTAGTTCGTCCTCCCGGTTGCGGTTTATTAACTTCAAAGGGGAAACAATCCACATGAATCCCTGATAATAAGAAACACAGTACGAATGATATATGATATTGGGCTTCTAGGAAAGCTAAAGAAATGTTGAGTTACTGGTCTATTATGCACAAATTGAGTAAAGAGAAGCTAAAGCTGGCAGAAAGGTTGGTGCGGTAGAGGATGGCTATCGTTGTTTTTTTTTTCAGTTATACTGAGGATATAGCACATCTACTACAAGACTGGAAATCTTTATAACCGATCAGTTTCGAAATCGGGTTAAAATTTCTTTGCTTAGATTTTTGTCCTCTCATTCGATGCCTTCACGTTGGTTTTAATTTCTTAAGATGTTTGTTATCTGTGATTTTTTAGGGAATTTATTTGGATTTGGATCATTCTTGTCATTGATCGTTATAATTTATTGTTTCTTAATTTAAGTTTTCATTCTATTTTCGTTTCTTTTATTTTCTCCTCCAACGACTTCACAGAATAGATTTGGCAAGTCATCAAAATATCAGAAAATCTATACATATTAATAATATTGTGCAGAGACAAGAAAGGTGTTCGGGGTTAGTGGAAAAAGATTATTGATGAAGTAATGTAATAACTGAATGTACCCAGCAGGTATGTTTCTAAAACGGTCATGGTGATGATGTCCTATATTTTTTGGACGGGAAGAAAAGCAGGTGCTTAGTTCAGGAAAAAGGGTGGAACGTGACGGAGGGCAGTGTAAATATAGAAATATGCTTGAGGGGTGTGCTAATGAATGGGATAAAGGGTGCATGAAGATGCAAAGGTTGACAGGATTCAATAGGCTTCGTTGAAGAAGGAGTTTGATCTGGAGAGGTCGACTTAAATCTATATACAGGATGTAAACGAAATAGGTTAAATATTTTATTGGTAATGGTTTTAACTCAATACAAGGAAGTATCTGAACGTAATTATTATCAGTTTCCGGTTGCCCACATACTGAATATTGTTGGATAAAATGTGTTAATGTTTGGAGAAAACTACAGTTGCTTGATTATCTTTGTTCTATTTGGACGAACGGGTTGGTCTAAATGAAAGATATATTTTTTTAAATGCGATTACATAAAAAAATATTTGAAAAAGAGCTGCAAAAGAAAGTAAGTGACAAAACTAACAAGACTAACGTTTGCAGTGACAATTGTGAATAAGTAGTACGAGGATAACTTAAGTAGATGAGCCACAAGAATTATATAGAGACGAAAGGAAGACAAGACGAGGTGGGCATCAACGAGTTACAAAAGGGGAAAGCGAACATTCAATTAGAGATGAAACGAAAAATTAAGTTTAGGTTTTTAAGATTAAGGCCACGGGGGACACCAAATATTTGTTGAAATATTAAAAGACGAAAGAAATAAGCTACAGAAGAATCTGCTAATAAAAAAACCTTTATTGGCATATTCACTTTCTAAAAATTCATTATTTCTTCTCCGTAAACGTCTCTCCGACCATTTCTTCTTATATCTCCTCCTGCCCCCTTCTCTTTTAAGTAGTTTTCCTCCTTTTCCCACATTCCTCATTCGTACATTTAATTTTCCTAAGATTTCGGTCCCCTCTCTGTTCTCTCCCAAACTTTTTTCTCCACTCTTTTCCTTTATTCTTTTCGTCTTCTTTTAGACTCATGTCTTCACTGTCTCCTAATCAAAGTTCAATCCCAACCTTTTCCGCAGAATTCACTCACACCCCTCATGTTTACCATCCAGTATTTGTCGACCTTCTTCTCAATTCCACATCTGTTATTAACATTTTTCTTCTTCTACCGATCCCTCTCCCGTTAAATATCTGCGCCTCAACCTGCTTCCATCTCTCTATTATCTCCATCTCTACCTGTTTCCCATCATTTCTCCTCCTTTTCTCCTCTCCCATGGATAATATGTATATATAATTACCAGTTGAAATTAAAGCACTCATTTATTTTTGTATATATGTATAGGAAAATTAAATCTGAAAAATTATCTAGAAAATATTTGTAATATAAGAATTTATAACAACTCACTATTTCAAAATTTAAATGGGGATGTATGGTATAAATTGCAAAAATTTTTGTAAAAAGGGCATTTTGATTACAAATTAATTAAAGACTTATAGCAACATGTTCGAAAAATTTTTACTTAAGACGTAATTTAATACCTAAAGCAGCCGTCTAAATATTATTTCATCTATGAAAATTCGAAAATAAAATTATGTGTAAATATCTGATAGATTAGGAAAAATATTTAATTTGTTAAAATAAGTGCAAATCAAGAGGTTTCAATCTATCTAATTAAGTTGGGGCGATTTAATTAAAACGTTGGTTAAAATTCACGGTTGGCGACGTGATTTTCATAGAAATTAAATGTGATCAATTAATCAAAAAGTTTTCAGATTAGGATAGGCTGAGGAAATATTTTTCATATTGCTTGAAACATGCAAATTCAATAAATTCAAAAATTCAATAAATTTGTGACAAAATTAAAAATGTTTAGCCATACGTTTAGCCATACGTTCGACGTTTTTCTGCTAATTATCACATATTGGAATATAATTTAGGTGTTTTAATTTTGACATTTCTGTGTCTAATCAAACATGAAAAGCTTCCATATCACAACATTATCTGAAAGCTTTCTAGCACATGTTAGTAAAGATATGAAAAAGCAGCGAATTATTATCAAAATTAAGTATTTTTGTGATTAAGATAAGATTGATAATTCATTCAATTAGGTGAAATCATTTTTTTTTTACTAATTCTTAATTAACCTTGCGAAGGGAAAGCACGTCAACTTACACCTGAAAGAAATAAAATGTAAAATGTGTTTCACCAACAGACTAATTATTCGGGGCACAAGTTAAGTACTTTTCAAAAAGTTTAGTGAAAACGACAAAACGGTAAACCATGTTCTTCCGCAATAAATGCAAGGATAATTTATATAAAAATTTGATTGCCACTTTAATCTAAAAAAGTTTTACAAACATTTAAATTTAATAATAAAATTCTCCATTCATATTGTTAATTTTAATGTTATTATATATAGTTCACACTGGGATTAAAATCGGTTAACGTTTCAATTATAATTTTTAACAGTGGATACACCGCAATATCGCTCCATTGATTCTAGTTCGTCTGTGATCAATGAAATAATAATCGTTATTTTTCTCGTCCAAAACGTTTAATAGTAAGTTTCCCTTAAATTAAATTAAATTATCTTTCCCGTAAACCCATTGTTTAATTTTCACCCAATGTATCAGCTTGATTATCAAGTACTTTATCGATAAAATTATATCTATATTTCGCCCACAAGTAACTTGTAATGGTATTAAGAGAGGATATCCTAATGGAGGTGGGAGAGCCCTGAAGAATATCAGGATAAGGTTTTGCGAGAAGGCAAAAATGTTAGTAAGTTACGCAGATAGGAAGAAAGTTGAAAGAAATAGAAACAAGATAATGTACAGAAGGTAAATCGACACGTACAAGATATATGCTCATGGGTAAAGGGACATAAAGACATAAAGCGATTGCTATGTATTGGTGTCACAATCATTAAATGAATGGTGGACGGTGGAATGGATAACTTACTTACTTACTTACTTACTTACTTACTTACTTACTTACTTACTTACTTACTTACTTACTTACTTACTTACTTACTTACATGCGATAAAAAATACCCATTTAGAAAATAAGAAGTAATTTTATCAATTCCAAAATATACCTGAATAAAAAATAGGTCAATGTGCTACAAGAGTCCACGTAAAGTTGTGGAGCAAGAACAAAAATTTGAACTAAAACCGTATATTCAAAAACATTTTGTTCAATGCATAAATTTGTTGGAACAAGAATTTTATTATCATGGACTTGTAACTGGTAACTTTTATGACTTTAATTCATCAATGAAACAAAATGCAAAATGTGGCAAATGTTACAACTTTGTGATAGAGTCTCAATCTCAAGTAACCTTAAAAATGGTTTCTTTGAACTTTTTATTGTATTCTTGCCCTGTGTATTTGTAGTGAAGTAGATATCCAGGAAATGAACTTATAAAGATGAAAGCGATCACAGCTTCCGGACATTATTTATTACAGGTCTAAAGAAAACATGTCAGCTTCGACCGTCGCCAAACGCAAACGCAGAACAGGCGGAGGCACGTCCCTCCAAGCCAAGACCTAAAATATTCAACAGCACATCGCAAAAGTGTTCAAAAACAGAACTATCCTAAGAATCGTGCATCATTTATCAAGCGTGTCGTGTGGTCCGGCGACTCCCACCATATTGAATATCGGGCACCACTGACATTTACAAATGAATAATAATTGTGTCCTTTTACTTTCGACAATAGTTTGATGCGGCGTTCCTAGTTCGGTAGGCCCGACACTCAGAAGTTGGCCCCGTTGACTTATTCGGTGTACGGCCGGCCGCTATCGGGCGAGATTTTATCGCGCGGCACACCAAAGGTGTTACATCACGGATCTCATTACCGATACCATCTCGTACCTAATGAATTATCCACTAATGGAATTAAATAAATGTTTTCTAATTGAAGACATGTCTTTAGTTATGAATTGCTCCTAATGATTATAAATCTACGCAATTATTATTTTATAATAATTCGAATAAATATTTAACATCAAGTTGGTTTACTTAATTATTAAGTAATTAGTGTCAAGGGGTTGAGTGGTCAGCCTTCACTACATTCAAAAATGTTTACGTGGCTTTTATAAGAAAGGATTTTGTCGATGAATGAATGTCGATTATTTTTTGTTTCACAACTTAACTCGTTTTTGCAAAATCTAATTTATCTCCACTGCGCTCATTTAAAGGAAATCCGCGCGTATTATCTCAAATAAAAGCCCCTAATGGGTCCCTTTGTGATTAGAATCACTGTTACAAATTGCATCTGCTGACAATCGACTTAAAGAGTGTAACGAGTGGACAAAACCCATCTGCTTCGAGGTAATTATCTTCTGGGCAACAATAAGACTGGGTTATTAGGTGAAGGTCAGCGTTTGTGTACAAATGCTGGAGCTTGTCCCATAGCAGTCCGGGCCAAATAAATAATGATCCGTTCGTATTCACTGCGTTGACTTGGCTAATGGTTTTCATGATTCGAAGGGATTTAACAACAACTCTTTGCCCACGGTAGCCGCTGAATGCAATCATTATGCACACGTTTCCATTCTGAGCTCGCTAATGCTACCCACGCACAAAGACGAACTGATTTAAAGAATCGCTGCACAAAAGAATGAGTTCAGAAGTCTTTTGAATTTAAAAACCCCGTACACAAAATTATTTTGTAACGACGAGAATAATGTTATTCTAAATGGCTCAACTTTTAAAGTTTTAAAAATTCCAGTCGTATCTACACATATCTACTTATATGAATTTCATTTAAACATTCAAACAATAATCATAATTTATATAAATCGATATCGATATTTGGAGCATTGCTGTTATTGGTAATAGAATTTTTTATGTCCACTACCCGATAGTCGTTTTATTTTTCGTACCACATTTAAATTTTGCTACCCATATTTATTCTTCACTGCATATATAAAGTCATAACGTCTTAAAAGCCCTAAAATAAATATGTATGGAACTTTACACAAGATCTACATGTTTAAGAATGTCCCTAAAATCATCAATTTCTTTAATAGTATCAAGTGTCATAAGAAACATAAAATCGACGAAATCTGCATATTAAACAATGAAACATCACTAAAGTATTACTGACTTTTAGAATCGTGGCTTTACATTGACTTTGTGATGTATTTAGACAGTTAACTTGACCTGTAATATACCCCATGGAAATATGGAGGAGTTTGGTTTATGGGATAAAATTTGAGTCTAAATATGCTTATTTTTCCAAAATATAACTTTAACATAAAGTGAATAAAATGCCGTTCGATTGTCACCGTTTCCGCCCTTTTCTTTCTACCACTTAATTCACATGTTCAATGGAACCGTTGGGAATTTTTTATCTGAATTTACTATAGAAATATATAATGTCTTAATCTCTTAATCTCTCGTTGTAAAACTCTCCATAACTTACTCACAATATCGACCAATCAATCCAAATCTTCCATTCCTGGCCCTTAATTAATACCTCTGAGATGATGATGGTGTACTTATATCCTTGTACCGAGTTATCTCATTCCATGTCATATATTTTGATACCAGTCAATTACACAAATCATTAATTGCCCTCTGTTTGTTGCACCCACGTCGTATTCATGGCAAGGTATGCACGATAGACTACTAGGCTGCTTCCTCTTGGTGTATTCCTCTACCAGGTGCGTCCGAGCTGTATTTAGTATTGCTCTTCATTCTTTTCTGTCATTTGCTAATCTTTTCTAATCCATAATTTTCATTGTTTTAAAAACGTTTTCACTTGTTCTAATCATGTTGTTTTTGATCTTCCTCTGGGGCTTGTTTTTGCCGTCTTCCAGTTCGTGACCATCTCATTCTGCTTCATCTTTCAATGTCCTTATTTCACAGTGGTCTACTTTCATTTCATCCCACTTTTTGCCTCTCCTGATGAGTCAATAAACTTTTCTTTTCATGGTACTTCCTCCTTTGTATTAAGTTGCAGACGCTACTATGGGGCACATTGTTATTTTACAGATCTTGTTTTGTGTATTTTACTGCGTTTCTTGTCTTTCATTGGCGCAATATGCATTATGTCCAAGTTGTATTCATTCCCTCATATATGTCCCCTCATTTTTTTTTCTTGGCATTCTTCTTCTTCATATGGCACTACAGCCCTCATTGGGCTTTGACCTCCTGTAACTTCTGCTTCCATGCCGCTCAATCTGTCGCCGCTCTCCTCCATGATTGGATTCCCATAAGTTCACGCGCATCCGCCTGTATCTCGTCCTCCCATCGTTTTCGACTGACCTTCTCCCGTGCATTCGACTGTATAGGGTTCTCTTTGTGAGTGTATCACCCTCCATTCTTGCCATATGCCCAAGCCACCGTAACCATTGTAACCTAATGAATTGTGATAGATGGGTTTCTTTATAGAGTGTGCACAGTTTATTGGTAAATCTAGACCTCCAGATGTTATCCTTTCTAACGGGTCCTAGTATCCTTCTTAATGCTTCCCTTTCGAAAATATTAAGTTTGTTTTGTGTTTTTTCTGTCATTACCCATGCTTCGTATCCATAACTGACAATTGATCTTATTATTGTCTTGTACACTCGCATTTTATTGTTACGTTGTACTTCTTTTGATTTTGGCATGTCTGACAATGCGAACTATGCTCTGTTGGCTATATTTACTCGTCTGCGGATCTCTCTTTCTTCGGTACTGAGTGAATTCAACTCTGTCCCCAAGTAGACAAAATGGTTCGCCATCCCGATATTACCTTCCATCACAGCTTGTGTCTCGTTATTATCTCTTTGTATTAACATATTTGCCTTTGTCGTGTTAATTTCCTGGACAATGCTTTTTGCGTGCAGCTTTAATTCTAAATAGGCTTGCTGTGTTGCATCTATCCTTCTCATGATATTGATACCATCCGCATATTCTGTAGTGTCTTATTGGTTAGCGGGTTTGATTTGCCTATGTTCATCTGTCTTAGTACGCATTCCAGGGCCAGATTGAACAGCGTGGGTGCCATGCCATTTCCTTGCTTCAGACCTTGCGATGTGTTGAACGTAAATTGCGTCTGTTAGTTGGTTTGGTATACGCACCTTTGCTACTGTGTCATCCATTGTTGCTTTTATCAATCATACTAGCTAGTGTGGGATTGTTAGTTCGAGCAGTATTTGATACAGTCTGCTTGAAATCTATGAGTATATCATATACTTTTATGTCATGTTCCCATTCTTTGAAGAGGGGCAGTGGAAGAGCGACTCCTATCGTAAGGGAATGAAGAACGAACACGGAGAGTAGGAGAGAATTGAGACAGATCGTTTGACGAATTATATGCGAAGGTGTATTGATATCTAGTTAGCCTAGGAAGTTTCTGGTAATAACGAATGATCGCTCCAACTATGAATTATTAAGAATGGTTTTGAATTCGTTGACCACTTGCCCTATTTTCCGAATTTAGCACCGTCAGCTCCTTATTTGTTCCCAAAACTCAAAAAGGATACAAAGGTAAAAGATTTTCAGGGGTGAGCGATTTGTACACCAATAAAAAAGGCTTTCGTTAGAATTTCAAACCCATTGCAGTGATGATAACTGTGTTGCGTTGGCTTGAAACAGTTTCTGAATCATGAAACGTCAAGTGAACTTAATCCACGATGGGTTGGACTGGCTTTCGTCCACAACTTTTTATTGAGTATTTGGGTTTCCCTCGAGCCCAGTGCAGCGATAATTGTGTTGGGTTGGTTTGGGTTGAAGAAGCTTCTAAATCTCGAAAGTGCACTCGATCCACAATGGGTTAGGTTGGCTTTCATTCGTAGTTTGTTATTGAGGATACAATTTACGGAAGTCAAAGTTAAATGTATAATTTACAAGCATTATTTCAAAGACAACTACTTACTACGTTATTGTTGTAAGAATGTCGACATGATAAAAACAGTCCAAAAATTTCAATTGACAAAGTTGTTTCTTTAAACCGCAAAAAACATAAAAATTATACACAACTCGCGAAAACGCAATAAAGTTAAAATTGCCAAAAATATCAAAATTGAAAAAAATTTTAATGTAAATTGTCTAAAACACCAAACTTATAAATTAACAATTACGAAATTGACGAATATGCTGACACGTGGAAAAATTGTGGAAAATGTAAATTTCCAAGAATGATAAATCGATTTTGTGTTACCAAGTTACCAAACACAATGACCACAAATTCAAGAATATAAAAGTTTTCTTTAATCGAAAGAATACCAACGTTTCCAAATTCTCAAAGGAATGAAAAGTAAATATTGTTCTAAATCCAACAAATATGGGTGTTAAGAGTATAAAAATGATTAATACAATTCCCAAAATTAAAAAATGACAAAAGTAGTCAAATTAAAATTGCACAAAATGTAAAAAAAATAATTGCATTGTTTTTTTGTAATTTAGCTGGGCCAGATGGGTTGTTGGCGTCGATGAAGTTGGGGTTGAGTTTACTGGGTTGGGTTCTTAAGTAGGACCATCAAAATAAAATTTTATCGGAAATATAAAATCACATCAAACTTAAAACTAGTGAGGTATTTGTCAAAATATCTACGGACAGATACACTATCATCTCGCTATTAACAAGGAGGCGATACCTGTGGCCACATTTTATATTCTTCAATGTAGAGAATCCAGACCCGTACAAGTAGGACGCTGAGAAGGGTAGTAGAGGAGATATGGCTTTCTTCGCAATATTCATTTCTGATTGAGAAAACATTTTCTTTAAATTTCGATCTCAGAACTGCAGATGCAATCAACCAACAGCAGTCGAGATCGAGGGAAAGTATTTGGATATCCATTCATGCAACGCATATGTTCCCTTTTATGTGTTCATCTTCTGTATTTATATTACTTGATGCGGTAAGCATAGCTGGAGAATCAGTTCTCTCCTATGGCCCCGATCCAAAGCGCGAGTTTTTTGAACATGCGTCGATGTTATTACTCGACGTCCTTGCATACTTGAATTTAAAGCATTACGTTTGTTGTATTAAGACATTGACTGTAATTAAGTTTATTATTATCATTAGCCTCAAAAAATGGAAGTAGTTTGTCTTTAAGTTCTAGAACTGGTAACTATTTTACTTTGGAAAACTAACGGATTTTGCTGTGGAATAATAACACTTTATGATCTGCACCCATTTCATTACAGAATTTGTCAAACACCCACGATTTCAATTATTCAATTACGTCATCCAAACGATTTCTGTCCGTAGTCTTCGTGCCATTAAATCCTTTCTGAAAGTAATCAGTAGTTATTACTGATGGGGTTTTATTTCAGACAGAAGTTAGAAACCCATTTACATTTCCTGTAATTGCAGCAGCCCCATCAATATATGTAGCAATGCAATCTTCAAACGAACTCTCAATAGCAGCAATTATATCAGAACCAATGGTTGCTTTTCCGGTTCTCGATGACTCTCAATAATTTATGATCCAACATCAAATTTCATAAAAAATAATAACTGAATTGTTTGTGCTTTCATCTAACTGTAGAGCAAATAGTTTGTTAAGTTTTCTATAACTTTAAATATCAACGTGATTATCATATGATTTTCATATGAATTTTGAAACATGTTGCTTTCGGTCTGAACATAGTACCAACAATTTCTTTAAATTTAAAATTGTTTTTACAAAAATATCTATTTTCTTTCCATCACTCATTAAACTTCTTACTCACGGCAATTATAATTACTTCGATTATAGAGCGAGATAATATTCAAGTCTAGTCCACGACTCATAATCGAGATGATCACAGTTTTAATTACGAAGTAATTAATTCTTTAAAAGTCTCGAACCTATTACATCAACCGCCGTGAAGCGACGCTCTTTTCCCAACGCCGTGCCTTAAAAATCCCGTAATAACGCAAAACACCCGATCGTAATTCGTTACGTATAGTTAACCGGTTCGATATTTATTAAATTGATCGACTCGACAAAGTTCCAAATCATTCCACAAAGTCATTAAGCTAATTAATTTTCATGCTTGCTAGCTTTAAATATGTGTAAGTTATATAGGAATAAATTTTTTCGTTTTGGATTTTTTGCCTCGGCGTAATTGAATTATTTAATTAATTATTCATTGGGGAATGTCTGCAAAAATGGCCAGAAATTTCCTACGTCGCCTGGAAAAATTGTGACGTGATGAAGTGACTCGAGAATTAATTTAATTAATGCAAGGCGAAAGTAATTAGGTCATAAAAACAATTCTGTTACGAAAATCGAGCCCCGCCTACAAAATTCTGAAATTATTACACAAAAAATATATATTTTAATTTGTTTCGTCATTTTATTTACGACTTCGAGAGGGACGTAGTATACGTTCCTTATTTGGTGAGAAAATTTCAAATTAATACATGTCAATCGTCATAAATGCAGTTCAGGACGTACGCTGACCCGTTGTGCTCGCACGGACTTTTATAATTTGAAACTTGTGTCTAGTACACATATCGGTAACTGTACAATGACAGTGATCAATAGCCGATCATTCATATTCACAAACGTTAAATGCTATTTATTTTTAGTAAGTTTGCTGGGTCAGCTGATATTTCTTGTAATACCACTATACCTCAATAAGGATTGTTCATATATATGCAAATTGTTGCCTCTCACATCGCATTTACATGCTGCAAATTAACTTTTGTTCATAGATACGTTTGATGTACATGACGAATGACGTGTCAGATATTTTTGCCGAAGAAATGCTATTAAAATTAACGAACATCGAAGGTGTAAACAAAAAATGGTGATTGATATTTTTAGCTTGTAATATCATGTTGGTATTGCATGTCGTTACCGGACGCAATTCATCTATGATATTAATTATTCATTCAATTGTGACATGTAAGATCTAAAAGTTAATTAATAATCGTTACCAATAAATGCACGAATCTGGGAATATGTAAAACATAGAAAATTGAATGAAAATATAATTGTAATATTTTTTTTTAATTTCCTGATATTTATATAAATTCTCACTTGATTATCTAGAAACGACATTAATACACACTATTCCGAAATATTCGCAATTCGCAATTTTAATTTAAATGGGCGGATGTTCCGAACGACCAAGTCTTATTATTTATCACCCTTTCGACCGTAATCGTGGCACCTGAACAAACTCGTGTCAAATGAAACTTTAGCATAATAACAGGTGTAAGAAACCCAAACGAAAAAAGTTCATTGGTTAAATTAAAGCCTTAATTGCAGATCCTTTTTAGCTCGAAGCGCCATCAACGAAAACAATAAATCATAAGAAAGTGTCAAGTGGTTCATCAGTCTCAATATGATTTGCTTCTAATGATTATAAATTTCGAGTTCGAGAGCTGCGATGGGTTTTTTGTGTGCGTTTCGTACGAAACTAATTCTAATTTAATCTTAATTGATTGCGATTGTAAACACGCAATAAATTTACGATTGGATGCGTAACGATTCCCCGAAGGCATTAGAACGACGGGTCGAAGGACATTATGCATGTAAATTATAAGTAAATAATGTGTACTTAGTGTTTTCAGCGATGAGTGGAGTACGTTTCCTAATGTGTCAAGACGTAATAGGGAACCCGCATTACACAGGTGTAGGTCATTTGCTCGCTTAACAACCGCCATTTGGACGAAATGTAATTTGTTAATTTTGCAGTTGATGAGAAGCAATTTAGAGGAGAACACGTGCCTGTAGAGTACAATTAAAATGCGATTATTAGTGAAAAAGTGATGTCAAAATTGACATTGTAATGTAGAATTATTATTTTAATATAAATCATGAATAATGCTTGCCGGGGCAACAATCATACGGGCCCATATTACAATATGAAGCATCATTAGGTACATTTACTATCGTTAAAATGTCAAATATTAATTTAACGTTACCGTTTATTTTTTTCTCTGTACATGCATCATTTTCAATATTGTGATATTTGGCCTCTGGCCAATATGACTTAATGGGGTAAAAATATGAAACATTTTAAGTAATTAATATTACTTAATTAAGAACATTTTATTTTAAATTTACTTCACGAAAAGTTTACAAAACCTATCAAAAAAAAAAACAATACCTTCCTCCTTACAGATAAAATTAATCTCTTGAAAATCGTAATCACCTTCCTCCATTGCTGCCGTAAACATCCAACGCTCCGAATTAAAAAAAATTATGGCAATGATAGAAGTCCTAATTAAGGACCAAATGATAAAAACGAACGGAATTTAAGAACGAAATAAAATTAAACAGAAAAGAAGAATAGATAGCTTTTAATGACGAAATGAAGGAAATAGAGGCGGGAAATGGAATCCTGAAGTAGGAAAACATGATGAAATAATGATGATTTAACGAGGAAAAAAGGAGAAGGAAAACGAAATGAGGACAACATAAAATATAATGAGATAAATATAAATGGAGAAGTATGGAGGTGCATTGAAAATGCAGGAATGCAGTAATAGCAATGAAGCCCCAATGAAGATGCGAAAGCAGACATAGCAGAAATGGCATAACACACAAGGCTCAATTTATGTAACAGGATATATGAATGGCGACTTGAGAAAACAGAACAATGTGCCGGGGTAATTAGAAAACATGGACAGGAGAAAAAAATAACAATGGCATAAGGCTGATGGAGTATTGTTTACTGAATAATCTATTAATCGCGAACACGCCCTACCAACACAAAGATATACATAAATACACACCAAAAGGACCAAATACAACAGAGAAATCCATAACAGACAATAAATTGATAAGGATAAACGATGAATTATGAAAGATATGAGACTGGTGAGGTGAGCTGAAATGTACAGTGACCATTACGTTCGAATTGCAAAAATTAAAAAGGCACAACGTCCAGGCAAAATTAATGAAGTTAGCAAGAAAATATATCATGGGCCTTTATAGACAAAATGAGGTTGTTGAAAGAAGAGTAGGAATGGTCAAAAATAAAAATTGAGTTGAGCAGCTATAGGTACCTTTACGAAATATAATGTTGGCAGCGGCAAAACAAACACGTGGTACTGTTAAGACCTGCAAAAAGAAAAAAAAAAGCGATAAAAATTGAAGAGTTGAAGTCAAAAATATGGCGAGAAGAAGTAAAGAAAAGAGCTAAACAATTGGAAAAAATGGAACTAAATAAGGAGAGTAACCAAAAACTATTGTATAAAATACTAAGAAATATGAGATAATCGAAGACAAAACGTGATATAACAGTGAAGATCAAGGACGGAAAATATTAACAGACGAACAAGAAATATTGGACAGATGGAAGCAATATTTTTAATAGCTACTGTGGTTTTTAATAGCTAATGTGGATGTAAGAGAGGAACTACAAATTGAAACAACCTTGCATACATTGAATAAAGACAATTGTGCTGGTGGTCATATGCGACGGATGGAAAAGAAGAAACTTGTCAGGTAGTTATGAGAAACCAGGATAAGAAAGAAAAGAATGAGTAGGAGACCAAGAAAAACATGGAATAATGCCATTGGAAGGCACCTGCAAAAGATAGGTGTGAAAATGAAATAGGGAAAGGCCATGGTACAAGATAGAAGGCCGTGGAAAAATTTCGCAACCACAGGACAAAAAGAATAAAATTGAAATGTTAAGAATAATAGGCATAGAGACAATAGTAATAGAACCCCACACCGAAACGTATTAGGTGAAGATTATGATGAGGTTTGATTATGTAAGTAGCGTAATTGCAACAAATCACTCTCGAATTGTCAACTATTGCTTGATCATACTCCTTCATGTAATGCATTTTCCTCTACGTACCCAGACCAGAAACCTTACTTTTGATTGGTCTTCGAATTTGAAACAATTTATTAAAGGTTGTACTTAATATTCATAGCAGCCATAAGATATACATGTCATATAAGGGCATTTTGGAAATTGAATCGAATTGTGGCAGCATGTTGTAGTATGAAATTATGACAGAAGGACCGCTGTATTGATGAAAGTCTTCCTAAGGTAATTGCTAGAACGAGGAGGTGAAGTTGATAAAGATGTAGCCGGATAAGTGATAGCGGGTGGGAGCGGGGAGAAGTATCGTTGCTAGATTCAAATATTTCAGAGCAAAAAAAACCTAAGCCAACCTAACGCAAACCAAATCAATCTAACGGAAGCCAACCGAACCTAACGCAACCCAACCTAACCCATCAGAGCCCAACACGTTAATGGTACTGTTATGATGTGTCAAAACTAATGGAAAGGGTTGGGTTAGGTTAGGTTGGGTTGGGTTGAGTTGAGTTGGGTTGGATTCGGTTCATCATGACATAAATATTTGTGCCAAATGTTTGGAAAAACACACATCATAACAGTAACTATTAACTATAAAATACTTAACAGATATGAGCTGAAATCGTGAATGAAAAATGTCAACAAAAAATGTCAAAATGTCTATAATGTCAAAAATATTAACACTGGTCATAAAAAAATGTATAACAGTTATCTCAAATGTAAAAAAGGAATAAAATGTTTAAAATTCCAAAAATGTTAAAATTGTCAAAATTATTATATAATAAAAAATGTACAAAATTGACTAAAATGTCTATATGAATCATAAAAAAATGAGAAATATTAAAATCTTCTAAATTACCAAAAAGGTAAAAGAAATTATAAGAAGTGATGAAATTGTGTAAAATGCAAGAAAGTAAGAAGTTTTTGAATTTAACAACTTGTTAACATTAACAACACTAATAACAAAAAAATTAATAAAGACAAAATTGAGAAATAATTGTTTAAACACGTTAAAATTGTCAAGATTAATCATAAAAAATTTAATAAAAATGTAAATACAAATCATGAAAAATTTGGAAATGATAAAATCGTCTAAACTGAAAAAAGAAAATATAATCAATCTTAATTTGTTTTAATTGGCAAACTAACATTTGAAGTACTTTAACATAGTTCGATAGTTCTGTCGCTTATATTTGTTGCCGTCTCTGCTTTTCTTTACAAATCATGACATTCGTTTTTTCGCCATCTTAATTTTTTTTGTATTACGTTCGTTCCAGTGTTCGGAAATACTGCTAGTTATTTGCGAAAGCACATGTATGTTAGTCTTTTAGATTTCTATGTCAAATCCTCCCACATAAATTAAATATTTCGCGTTTCTTTTCGATTAGATATTCTTCTATTCGATTTAGCGACCAGTTTCCAAATAGTTTTGTTTTTATTACACTTTATTATGATTTATTACACTCTAAGAACTTGAAAAGACAACAAATTGCGTAGATATCACAATCTGATGATAAAGCTCGCTGTAAATTCTCGATTCTGATTGGCAGAAATCGAAACATGTTACCAATTATACACGGAACTTTTTCATTTTTAACAAAATTGCGAAATAGGTGAAGTTTAACCAAATTTACATTTAAATCACCTAAAACCCTAGTTATTTACGTCGAAAACGTAATTTAATTATATTTCATTTAATTACATATCGAGGAGCGTACGTACACCACTTATAAAGCAATTGCATTTATGCGTTTATTTATTAGTTTATCGTTATAACACTTTTTCTTTTGTTTTAGGTAAGTTTCGAGATTGGCCGTCGGCTGTCGGGAAGGATATAGATGTATGTATGATAGTTTTTTGCTATATGAACGATTACTATTGCAATTTCGAAATATTCAATGATTGAAAATAAAATTTAAATATTTCAAAACCTTGTCTTGAAAAAAAAATTTATCAAATTTTTAGTTTCAAGTATTGAAATTGATCATGATCGATAATTGGCTATGGCGAGATTTTCTCTCGGGTTCTGGTCAACGTGTGGTAATTTGAGGACCAACCGTTTCTCAAGCTTTCACCGCACACGCTGAATTTACGTGTTTCAAAAAATCATTGATCATTGATATCAAGTTACAGCGCTCAATAAAAAAGTTTGGCTTCTGTATTATATCTCACAGAGGTTTGTAGATAGAGGAGAAACGCCATAGCATGTCTAAATAAGAGACTAGACTAGATATAAGGAAAATCACGAAATAAATAAGAAAATAAGGAAGAACAACCAAGAAAAATTAGGATCAATTAATATTTAACGGAGAAATATAACCGTAAAACTTACGCCAATAATATTCTAAAACTCATTAACGCGAAGGTACAATTAACTTAATTTAATTGTAAATCCTCATATATAGTACTACTTTTAATAATTAATATTTTAATTTAGTTTAGCTTTTCAATTCGCAATTAAAATTGGAACGGATTTAAGTCATTATACGCCAAGAATCATTTCATTGACAATTATTAATCGTGTAAGTGATTATTAAGCGAAGTTATAATGATTGAATGTAAAATTTTCTGAAATAACTATTTCCTAAGACATAGTCGGCGCCCACGTTTACGAAAAAAATTATTGCGGTGAAATGCGTCTCGTAGAAGAATCTATGCATGTTTCCCATCGACTCGTAGTCGTTTCTGCGTTCCAACGGCGTCTTATAAGGTGGGCGTTGTTTCGCATTTTTCCCCATTACATGGATAAAAGCCATTTTCGCATTCTGCTTTGTCATAAATTATATTAAATTATTTACCATGAACTTGGCTGACTTTTTTCTTAATTGCATGTAACGTTCTTCTTTTACTTTAATTACCTTAAATTGTTTTCTTTTCGCTTGTTGATATTTTTTAGTCAATTTATCGCTAGTTAATATTTTATAATTTTTTTCTATTATTATTGCTGTATTGCATTCAGTTTCAGTTCAATTTGTTTTGTTATTTCTCTGTTATATTTGTTTCATTACTTTTTGACTTTTATGTAATTTAAAAAGTTTAATTTTCATTTCATTGCAATTTCATTTCACTCAGTTGGTTTTAATTCATTTGATTTTCAATCATTTCTTTGTATGTCTTCTCATTTTCTTCGTTATTAATATATCTGCATTGTTTCACCCTGAATACGTGTCCCAGGTATCTTATTCCCTGAGCTTTACTGATAGTCTTGTGCCTGGTTGTCCATACTTTTGCAATATTTATTTTTTGTTCTTCTTCTCCTGGTGAATTTTTTTGAGTCTCAATGTTGCAACTCTGACTCTATAATATAAAAAAACATCCATTGTAACTTCTATCGTTCAATCGAAAACTAGCAGTGCTTTTAGTTTTATTTTAGTGAGTGAGCAAAAAGCAGTGTCGACTTTCCATAACATTTGTCAGTTAGTGAACTTAATTCGCCAAGTCTAGTTCAATAATTAATATTACGATTCATGGGGCTATTTTATTTTTGGAAACAAAATGCAGAGAATTAGAGTAAAAGTAGAGAATAAATTACATTACTTTCAGAATAAATTAATCCATATAATTGTTTTAATTTTGAAGCATGTACGACGTTACTATTATTATTAAAAATTTTCATTGTCATTTGCTGGCCAAATTACATAAATTAAAACAAAAAAGTGAAAATATAAAATAAATTGGGAAAGAGAATCTTGCAGTTAAATATACTTAAAATTTGAAAAGTGAACCCAAAAATATTCTACTTCAAGTTTTATTTGCAATATTTTTGCTTCTTTTTCATATTGTGGGAATAAACAAGGCATAGCTTTGAAGAAAGTAATGATCAATATAAAATGCTCTTACATTTCAGTGACACATTTACTCACAAATTACAATTTGTGCCCACCTAAGCGTTTACATCACGACATCGCATTACCCATAATCAATCATTAGATTTTTCTGGTGGAGGTGCACGTCGATCGTCTGTGGTTATCTTGCATCTTTTTACAGTAGTTTCAACGACACTAACATATTAGTTGTGGTAGCTGTTACGATCACAGCAGTATTTTTTAAATAATTAACAATTTTTTCCATTGAAATAAATAGTCCCACAAATACAATACTAAAACCATCAACGTCGGAACTATTGACACAATGGCAGGTCCATTATCAAAAGTACCGAGCGTCACGTGCAATTTGCGTTGTAAAACGAAAATTTTCGCATTCAACCCTTAAAAGTCATTTGCATTTGCATTTTTGCGATAAACAACGGGCTACGAGAGGACCCTGACCAACATCGCAACCCGGAACCAATAAGCCAATAAATCATGCACATTGCAGATGCAATATAACCCCTTGACTCCTGTGTAAGAGTTCGATTACTTTCTTGCGGTATTAGTTTATGATCTATCATAAATAATTTCTTGTACCTGAACGTTGACGATGATATATTGACGCGCTGTGGATGTCTCTTGTACATTTTTATATTACTACAATGTGTGTTAAATCACGCTCTAACGATTTCGATGAACATGTGACAAAATAAATTGCGTTGTTCGTCAGTTTTGTCAAGCGTAAAAACGATTTTATTTGTAGCTATGCTGAGATGATGAAAATAAGACAAGTGAGATTAAATTCATAGTTTAGTAATTAATGGGGTTGCCATCTGGTTTCCAGTAAGAATTGTGATATATTGGTGGCTACAAAAATTACATAATTATGTATTTAATTCATTATAACAATTATTTAAAATAATTCTGTTTTGTGCGAACAAAATTATAAATATTTTAAATGAACTTGAAACGAACGTATTTTTAAATAAATACTTAAAATCGAATTAGATATCGAATGTCTCGGACAAAGACATCTTTATTTCTTTATCAATCATAATCAGGTTACTGAAGCAGACTTCTGGGGTTGAATTTCTCGTCTAAAGTTTTACGGGGTACTTTATCGATGAAGAGACTCGGTAAGATAAGCAAACGTCTCATTTAACTTGCGATCGGATAGCTCGCCATCTTGAATTTCCTTCCGTTCTCGATTGATTGACTTTGAATGATTACAGTTTGATCTTAAGTAGTGGTATGATTTTGTTAGACTCTTCGACGAATTTATCCACTTTTTTCGCAGCTTCGTGTAAATTTATTCGGGCGAGGTTGATTGAAATTTTTTTCGGCGTGGTTGGTAATTTTGAAAGAAATTTTCAAACGTTTATGAAAGATATTTTCAAACACTTCGCAATTATATTTATCCGTTACAATCTTGAGACTCTTATTAGCTCGCGGCGTCGCCGAACAGCTGACGCTGCTGTCAATCATTTTCACCCTAGCCTACTTCAATTCATCGCGCGTATTCACTAGGTTAATTACAATATTGATATTTCTGCGAAAGTGTAGGGTAGATTCTGAACTCGAGTTTTCCGTTTGCGAGCGCGCAAATTTCGACGACGTAACGATTTTCGGTTACGGTTCCGCGCGGCCGGGATTTCAAAGATGTCGGAGACCGTTTCCGTGATGGTCGGGGGTTCGAAAACGACTCGGATTTTTACAGTTGCACCGAATCCCTCTTTCAACTAATAATAGCGTCCAATACAAAATCGACCCACCCTCCCGGGCACCCTCTCGCAACCCAATGGCAAACTCCCTACGCATTTCGCACGCTCCGGCAGACTTTGGGCCTTTCAAATCTTCACGCTCCGCCGAAAAAAATTGGAAATTAGTTCAGACGATCATTTTTTATATTTACACGCTTTGTGTTTATTTACGGGCGGAATTTTATTTTCTCGAAGGCCTTGTGCTCGAATGTGTGCGTACATATGTCTCTATTTTCGTGTTACAAAGGGCGTTTTATATGCAAATTGTCGTGTTTTATGTAACTTTCATGGTAATAAATTGTGTACGAGTGAATGTATTTCCAAGCGTCCAGAGTTTTTATTTATTGAGCGATCAATCACAATTATTGTATTTGGGATATTGTTACACGTTTCTTGGCCTGTCGAATGAATCAGAATAAATAATATGCATTTGAATAATCACGATTAAATATACAAATAAACAGCAAATGATGATTAAGCTGACTTTAAGTACATATAATAAAACAAACTAGTTTTTCTCATAAATATTGGAACAAATAAACTATTAATAATAAGTACATCGACGCAAGAACATTCATTTTAATTCATACATAAAAGATTAACTCCCATTTATTAATCTAAAATAAAATATATTTTTTTAAATTTTTTCTTATACACGATCATATTTTTTTAAATAACGGATTAGTATTTAAAACTATTCAACTAGAAACCTATCCAGGATTGTCTGAAAACATCTCCTCGTTCAAGCTGAGCTGATTTATACAAAACGCACCAAATCGCCTGCAAAATGAAAGATCCAAACGGCCGGTGTAAGCAAGCAAAAATAACACATTATAAAATCAATATGGGCTTTATTAATTTAGTAATGGATATTTCACGAGGGAAGAAGAGGCGAGTTTACAGGAATTTTCAATTTGGCACAGCGAATATTACTGTAGGAGCGGCTGTGCGGCGCAATAACCATCACCGCGCGTTCATTTAGCGCCGCTATATGAGTTCTTTTTCAATAAAATCGCCGGGCTCGGTAGCAATCAAAAACTTAATGCTCGCATGGTGTTGACAGGTAACTTAAACTAACTAATGGTCGTGCAACTACCAGCCACGACCATGCCCGGAATATTAAATAACCTATGCATCTAGATAAGATGCAGTAGTCATAATATGACCAGTCATTTGGCCCCGTAGGTGGCTGCAGTCGTCGTTGTGGCGAGTCATCGTTATAGCGCACGAAATTGCGTTTCCTTGTTTTGATCGTCCTCGAAAATTACTTTCGTCCATTTCGCACAATGCATGCTAAGATTCCACAGTATTTTATTTACATTTGCAGTAATTTTTTTTACACCTTTATTTATACATAGTACGATTTTTATTAACAAATTATCGGTATACGCACTAATTAATAAATTCACTGGAAAACAAACATTAATCTTGGCTCCGTATCCAATCACAATTTCCATCGAATTTGGAACATTGTTTCTCGTTTTTACAATTTCATATTTTTATCGAACTGCACCAGTTTGTTGTTACTTTTGCCAGATGGTTTATACCTTCAGTTACCTTTGAAAACAAAAATTGGGCAGATGGATTGGTACATTTCATCAATGGGTGAAGCGTGAAATGGTCAAGAACTACAATTCATATCACCTCACTAAATATACAGGCGAGTAGAAATTACGTAGTTAGAAGAAAATGAAAAATAAAATGAAAAAGATTACGTAAACTTGAAGAACTTTGAGGTCAAGGTGTGAAGCGTTGGCAAATAAAGGCAAATAAATTTGGAAAATATTTGACGACGATTTTTGATGAGATAAGTAAGAGGTAGTAAGTAAATAAGACAACGTGAAATTATTATAAACCACCATCATGAACAAGGGTACAATTACGTGTTTTCAACAGAAGGTGAAGATGAAGATTTGAGCAAGGCAGGCCATCTGAATATTCATGACGTTATTAAAGTATTATTCAATGTTTCAGAATATATCCTGAAAGCAGGCGAAATAATCCAAGAGACATACGCAGGATGAGGGAACTCAATTCTAACCCATGGCACTAGAATTGCGAATAAATGAAAAGAGTAGAAAATGAAGTCGAGATGCAACTGTGAGGATAACGTAGATTATATGACAGAAGTCAGGACACAAATTTGAGAAGATCCAAACACTGTTTAAACACTACGCTTCAATTTGAGTGAAGCTTAATTAACTATTTGTGCTTAAAAGAAGATGTGGAGGGATGGTCCCATGATTTTTGATGCAATTCAAATGGCACAAAAATAAAGAATGGTTTTTAAAATAACGGATTCCTGAATATAAATAAATAAGTGTGTAACAATGAGGTGGCAAAAATTATACGGCGTGAGAAGATGCAATGGAAATTTAAAGGATAATAATTAGAATATGACCAATTTCTCCTTCTCCCTTTTACAGTGAAGTGTATTTTGCTGTTCCTTTCGTTTAAACATACTGAATAGGGTGCACCAATGGTACTTTTACTAAAACCTAAATGGACACATGAACTTGTGGGGATTATAAAATTACATGAACTAGAAGATTACTTTTTCCGTTAATCCTCTTCGCCTTGCTACCCTCACTGGTGTAAGTTCGCGCGTGCAGCATCACACTCTTGGTCTCCTTGCCTACGCATATGTCCATCCCTTTCTGTCTTTTTTCTTGCATTAAATTCTTGATCTTTCCGCACTCTTTTCTCTCCTAAAGTCTTTCTCTTAAAATGATATAAAATTTACTCAATGAAAATACAGATTTTTATACTGATGTATAAAATGAAAATATGTATGCATAGGTACTAGAAGGTTAGTTTTATTGTTGTGAAAATTGAGAGAGGTGGAATGAAATACTACTACTACTGTTCGTGTTATTAAACATGGTTGGGTTGGGTTGGGTTCTTGATTCCCATATGTCATTGAGATTTATGTTCCACACAGTTTGAGTTGAAATCATTTTATAGTGACACACACATTTTAGTAAGCACTATTAAGAACAGTCTTACTAGGACAGTCTTACTAGGACCTCGCTCTGCTCTTGATTTCAAAAATCAAAATTTCTTTGGATGCCCTCTTATGTATGCCTTATTTCATCCGCTCTTCTCACAGGACCTCACTACCTAACCTTTTTTGACCAGATCACATTTATAAGGATCGGGTCACCAACAATCACTCGACCACCTTCGAATAAAACGAAATCAATTTTACATACATAAGGAACTGATAAGGGCAGGCAAGAGTATCTATGCAAATAGCAGGAATTATGTCAACGTAGGAAATACGGAAGAGTTCCAAACGAAGGAAGGACTAAAGCAAGGAGGAGCGCTGAGTCCTTACCTTTTCAATCTATTCATGGATGGAATTATTAAGGATGGGCAATGAGTTGTGAAGAGATTTTTTTACTGTTCAAGAACTCGAAAATGGTTCGTCAGTTTTCTCTGATTTCAGCGATAACTTCCAGTAAACAAATTGAAGTATATCAGTTCGCGTCAACTGTCCTTCGATCCTCTAGTGCAAAAGTTGTAACACGACACGTGTTTCCGAAGACACACCGTTGGTTTAGTTTCACATTGAAACATCAACGGTGTTTCCTTAGATTCCGATATCAGTGTCATGTCAGCCATGACAGTGACATCAGAATCCAATTAAAAACTGCAAGAAAACCTCACAATATATCAAAAAGAACTCATGGAAGTAAATAAACAGGTAAAAAAGACCACAATAATTGCAACAGAAGAAATTGAAATAGAGCTAGAAAGTTGCAATTATCTGGGGACATGGAAGTGAATGGATAAATAGACAATGAGATAACAGAGAAGAACATTCCTTGGCAAAGGGGAATAGCTACAGTTATAGAAACATAAGTTTACTAGAAAGTGGTGAGACTTAAATATGGCAGTTGACAGCAACCAACAGAAATGAAAGCAGGCTGATAACTATAGAAAAGAGATTTTTAAAGAAAAACAAAGGGGTTACTTAAAGATACAGGGTATGGAGCACGATAGTGAGAGAAGAATTAAACATAAAACTGATTCAAAGACTAATAGAGGAGACAGAACTGAGCTGGCTGGGACTCATCCACTGAGAATACCAAAAGAAAAGGTGCACAAAAGCGAAACATCCAATGGAACGAAATCAATAGACTGGCGCATGATAGAAAGTTATGGAAGTCAAAAAAATGTACAAACGTAGTCCTAAGGGTAAAGCTAAACGACCATGGTCGATTTTTTAAAGTATTTCCTTGCACTATCTGAACGCTCGCAATTCTAGTAGTACTCGATGTTTCCTTAATTAATTGTTGGTTCTCATTTTTAGTTTGTCATTGAGCATTTGGTCTTCTGATTATTTTACTGTTTTGTTATTTTCATTTGTTATTAATTATTTTTTTTTGTTTTGTTGCCATTTGTAGACGCATATTAACCCTCTTGCGTTTTTATGTTATAAATTAATTGATGCGTTCATAACACATTGTCATATTTTTATTTTATTTTATTTTGTGGTGCAATTTCAAATTTATTTGTATTTGTTTCCGTTTGCTTAATTATGAACAGCTTATATGCAAAGCAAGCTCATCGTGAACTGTTACGTTTTTCGTTGCGTTTCAATTTCATTGCACTCGTGTTTTCTCATTTCGAAGATATATTATTTAATTTGCTGACTTTAATGTAGTAATCAGCATTGATAATTTTCATTTATTTCAGGCCCATTAGTTTTGCTGATATTGAATTGAGCGAATTATTAGTTAATCGCCCAATTTTTGTTCTTATTTCAATTTATCAATTTTATGTGTAGTTTTCTGAACTTCTTGATGTGCCGAATATAACGTCTATTCTAAGAGCACTCTTTCGTGGGATAGTTCGTTGGAAATGATTAAGTTCGAGCCATGAGGTTTTCGACAACTACGTTGCAAGGTACGACACGAGCATATGGCAAAGAGGTAATCAGTAATCAGTATTTTCGTCCAACCTTTATGGTGTTTGTATTTTGGAAGAAGCTGGAAAGCATCAGGTAGGGAAAGACCAGCCATAGAAGAAGATCGTCGCCAGGACCATGAATTAATCATTCAAGGAATATAATTGAAAGCATGATTGCAATAGGAGAACATGATGTGTAAATGAAAGCAAACAGCAATAGTATTTATTAATTACAGAAATTAATCTTGACGATGTTACTAATAAAATTTAGATCTTATCTTATTCAAAATATATAGACAATTATTTATTTAAAACGCCCGTAAGTGCCATCAAGTTTTCGACTGGTTTCTGTATTTGCTAAGCATTTTATATATTGAGGTTTGTTTTCAAGATTCTTTCGTGACACTTGAGTTAAACAGCAATGCAAGTTCTTCTATACATATTTTATTTTACGTTCATATTTTTATTGGTTTCAAAATATTCCGTGATTATTCATAACAATGACAATTAAAAATCACCAATCCTGAAGCTTGCAATAGATGTTTGCCAATTTTTATTATTTTAGACTTTAAAATTACATATGTACAAAAATATATTATTATACTAAATAGAAAACTCGTGTAATATGGTGTAAGTTTTTGGAAAACTACAAAAGCGTCGTCACATGCGCCCCGACGCCAAAGCTCCCCCTGCAATTCGGAAATATTCGTTTTGACATTCAGATCCATATTTCACGGGACAGACACAAATAAAACACATAGACGGCGCACGGAGTGGCGAGTGAGTCATGACGTCATCGATTGAGCACCCGGTAGAGAGCAATGATGAATTTATCCTCCTTGTGACAACCGACATGTCATCACGCCCAGTCATTTTACTATAACGTCATTTTACACTCGAAGCTCGGTGGCCCGGTCCATTAGTGCTGTTACAAATTTATTGCTATAAACCGTAATTTATTATCCGAAATAATCAGCGGCTTTATTTGTTATTAACTCCCACTTGTACTAAAACAATTTACAAGCGGGCACCTGTTAAATTGGCAATTAATTATTTACGATTGCGCGGTGATTCTTTCGATGTGGTATTGATTTGTTTTGGTTGGTTGTAACATGTGACCCGGCAGCAACGTTGTTTTATGTCGCTTGCATGGAAATATCGCTAATGATTTAATAATATATGCAGGCACCTTCACATACATTTGCAAATCTTGAATTGCATACGTGTTCTTTTTATTATTCTGCCAATTAGCGGTCTTCCAACAGATGCTTGTGTACAGCTAATAATTCATTACGATAGTCTGACAGGTTGGCTGCACGTAATCATACCTATTATGGTAATAAAATTGTTACTTACATTACTAGAAATTGTAATCGTTAATAAGTTAATGATTGCTTTAGTTGCGGTATTTGTAAGAAATAAATGGAAAAATAAAACTCTTTTTGTCTTAGAAATCAAATTTTATTGTCTCATTAAAATATGGATGTAAAATGTAAGAACTTTTTCAAAAAAAATCAGCTCTCACTTCTTGTCAATTAATTTCAATTAGTTATGAAACGTATTGAAATTTTTTTTATTTCGCAATTATTGGTATTTTTATTACCGTTGCAGAAAACTAACTATGGAAGTCTAGACATAATTACACTTAAGATTCGTGTGATAGTTTCAGCGTTGCGGCCACTTTCGAAATCTGGACGAAATTTATTGTTTGTTTTCATGAATTTCACCTTCAAATCTAATTTAATTTAACACAAGGCAATTACGAAATCAGTTTCGATTGTCGGCGGTGCGTCGAATCCGCCGACGCCTAATTCAAATTGTAGAAATTTAATTAAGATGAAACAAAAATGCCCCTCCCGATTGTTCTGCTACGTCATCAAATGGAAGAATCCTTTATTTGAGAGTTCATCGCCGGATCAGCTCTTCGTACCCGAGATGTTGCAATTTTCTGAGAGCTCCCCGGAGTTCTTTCAGACGAGGGGGCCGCGGACCGTGGGGCTCCGTTCCGACACGTCACTCACTCCGAAACTTACCCATGATTAATGATCGCTTAGCGGCGCACAGCTTCAAACAACAAAGTTTTCCCAGAGAAAAAATATTGTATATAAGAAACGAACGTTCAGAAAGACTCTTTCTGTATCTACCCTTCAAGATTACGTTCTGCCCTCCAGCTCGGTCCCACTCGGCATCCGCTTGACAGTTCTCCATTTCGTACTTTCTTTATTTTAAACGTCTACTTTAATCTATTATAATTTTCTTCTTGATATTTGCGCCGCGACGTGGATATATAATTCGAGTTACGGTTTCTAAGTAGAATTCAAATCATTCGCATTTTTTTTTACTTTATATGAACTTTATTTACACACATGAATTTTATTACATTTTGCTTTGTTTGTTTTTAAACAAAATTTAAAGTCAACCAACCACAAACGACTTCCATTATCGATTTATATCGACATACAAATTTCCTTGAAAATTGAAAACTAATAATGCGAAAATCTGTACAAGGGCATGTAGTTAGAAAACGGTTCACTCGCAACCTCAAAACGTCACTCGTGTTTTCAAAAACTAATTAACTTCGCATCCGTGTCTAATTTTTATCCAATGAAGTAATTAACTTGAACGGATGCGGTGAGTTCAAGTATGATGCAGATATGTGTGCACGTTCTTAAAGGTTATTCGTAGTACGTGTTTAACAAAGATTTAGCGAAAAATATCGTTTAAAACTTACGAATCTGTATGAGGTACGTTTTTTCGAAGTAAAAATAATTAGCCAAGTACTCTTGGATTTTGGATTAATGCATATCTCAGTAAATGTATTTCCTACAAAATATTAACCGTGCAACATAACAATAACAATAAAGTTAACTGAAGTTCAAGTAATTCGTCTACCACTGTAAGTGATTGTAAAATAAATTCCCTTATTTATAAGAAAATATTACATTGGGGTGATTTCGTCGTAAATAATCGATTTATATCCTACATAAAAAATTATGCGTGTTTGGTGCATATAATTCTTATGTCGATTTTTAAATTAGCGAAAATTGCAATACTATTTTTAACATCAATAAATTAAATTCATTATATAAATTATATTATTTTTTTGTATATTGATTAAAAATCTATGATTTTTTTCGATTTGAAAAAAAAAAACTATAACGTCTTTTATCAATCCAAGGGTAGAGCCTAACATATGTCTGATAATATGTATGTTGCCTAATATTTGTCTGCGACTTTTATTTGTTGACTTCTTCAAATTATAATTTACTAAGATGAATATCTTATTCGTTTTCTATTTATTCTTAACTTACAAACTGAATTGGTTTCTTCTTGCAAGTGTGAGAACATTGACGTGTAGATGGAGCTGTTACACTCAATCAAATTCATCGTTTGCATGACTACATGTACCTCAGGTGGTGTATCATTGCTGATATGATTAGTCCTGGTGGACGAAACTCATTTGCTGAAAATTATTTTCATTGGTTTCTTTGATGATTTTTTTTATGTTTATGTGTTTTTATTTGAATTTCGTCGTTTTTTAATTTCGCTAATCATTTTGATTTTCCTGGAATTGAATTTAATTAAAGTAAACTAATACGTATTTACACCTACCAGGACATATTGTTTGTCATTTGAGCAGCGTCGACAGTTAATTTTATTGTTATATCTATCATGAGGAGTGATAATGATAAGAGATCATTATTTTTTTGCAAAATTATCGGCCAATTTTAGGGTTCATTTTTAATTAAAGCTTTGTCTAACAAAGAATTATTTTCAATTAAATGCATGAATAACTTTTTTAGCTGCGTCAAAATGACTCATCTGCCAGGTTTTTATTTTTTGCTTCTTGTGTCAAAGTATGTTATTCTTGCAATTAAACTTATTTATTACTTGTTCATTTATTTATTTACTCATATTTCATTGCTATACCTTAATAGGTCAAATCTAATTACAAAGCGTGCACTATATTTTGCGCCTGCGAGTTACAAACACACGTTAGAAAGCCTTAAAACAGTGTGAAGGAGTAGAAGGTCAGTTTCAAATCAAAGTACTAATGAATGTGAACTTTTGGTCCTTAAGATCACTAGACTGGTGATCATTAACCTACTTTTGAGCTATTTGAATTTCTTTACCTCGATATATTAATTTGTACAAAGTGGGTACGCGGATTTTCTTTTGTGACAAACCTAAAGAACGAAATTTTTTAAAAAAAATAAGGGTCAAGTAAAACGTTTGAAGGGATGGCTGGCGTGACGATGGGAATATTCATTAAGACGAAACAGTTTATTAAAGAAAAAATAAATATATAGGAATAAAATACAACCTTCGATTTATTCTTCTTATGGATACATCAGTGACTCATTAAAATCAATTTCACTGAAGAAAAGCTTATCGCACGCAACATTTCCATCCAATACGGTTTGTCTCTGTTCATGCATTGTGTTATCCAATGGTTTTTGCTTCTACATTTAATTGGGGCTTCAATAAAATTCGAAGCAATTTAACTATTTCTTTAGTAAGTAATTTCTATATATATGCTATATGAATGGCATCAACTACTGAACCGAACAAATCAATGCAATAAATACATTAATTTAATTTATATATTGTATTTCTTGTATATCATCTAAAGCATACTATTTGGACCGTATGACTCTTATTTATATGGATACGTAAAATCATAATTGAACGAGGCGAACATGTCCTAAAATGTCAAACCCTAAACCCGTACTAACACCGAATTGTTTGCGGTGGTGTATAAAAAAAATATTATAAATTATTACATTTGATGCTAGAAACTAGGCATTGTATGTTTTGTCCCATGTACTAAGATTTAATAGACTTATTGTAATCTCTGCACACAGTTCACACAATAATTGTTTTCTTTTAATCGATAGTCGGCGTGCCCACATTTTCTTAATATATTTTAGATGTCTCTCAGGATCGTCCATTACAATACAAGCATTTTACATCTTCGAAATCCTCCATATGGATGTTGCCTCCAACTTCGTCAACATTTTTGCAAGTAATTTTTTATCACAACACTCATGTTTTTGTTTGCCTTCCTTTTTCTTAATTTTTTTCAATTACTTACTTGTCAATTGAGAACTCTCGTGATTTTTCCTTGATCGACATTCACAGGTATGTGGAACTGATGATAGATCAGTGGGCCTTATACTAATTCTATAGCAGTTAGGGAGAAAAGGGGAAAAAATAATAGAGCACATGAAAGCATGACGGAAGATAGACAGAAAATTGAAAAGGAATTGGAGGTGAAATTTTATGAAAGGATTTTCCTTTCAATCGTTTGTAATCACTAGAGTTCCTTGATCCCTAAGTCGAGTTGGAAATGGCAGTCAAGTCATCTTACCCCCACTTATCATAAAGTATTATTATATGTAATGCTTCTAAAATAAGTATATGACCACTGGTTACTTGTGATGAGAGGATTGATAAGTCTGGCAATAAATATAATTGACTGATATTTTACTTCTATTTTTCTTCTAAACGTCATCGAAACGTTTCGAGATAGAACCATGTGGATATCCAAATTCTGCTAATTAACGAATACCATCGATTTCTCGATCTCATTCCCATTTACAAAGATTTTGTCTATATCGTACGGTGAACAATAATAAATTGACGGAGACAATGGTGTTGAATTATTTTTTATATTATTTCATATTTTTAAATATTGTGTGGTCCCTAAGACGCATTGACCATTTTATCGTTAATATAAGTTTAGTCCTTGAACAGGCAGAGCACATTGAATTTGTTTTACGTCGATTCGACGCAGGTTCACGAGGGTCCATT
Organism: Geotrupes spiniger; assembly: GCA_959613385.1. Classification (NCBI taxonomy): domain Eukaryota; kingdom Metazoa; phylum Arthropoda; class Insecta; order Coleoptera; family Geotrupidae; genus Geotrupes; species Geotrupes spiniger. The sequence continues at coordinate 16,320,614 of OY390737.1, forward strand.
AGGTGATTATCGTAGATCTCGGCGTAGATACGATGTCTTTCTTCTTTTGCCCGGAAATTCGGATGAGATCATACCATTTTTTTTTGTATTTTGCAGATAACAAAAAAAGTTGTGAGCATCACTCTTTGTTGAATTATAAAAGGCAATGATTTCAAACAATTTTTTCAGCTACTTCTCCCACGACATTACTACCATGGTGTGGGGTTGAAATCATCATGACATTTTAAACATTTTGTGAAGAAATGATACCTCCGCGATGTCCTCTATTAATGCAACTGTCGAACTACAAAGTTCTCTGGCTCATACATTTAGAAATCAAATGGTATTTGCCTCTTGTTTCTTCTGAAATTCTGACGTTTAGAAAAAGGCTGGAGCAACTAGAGCAAATAGAGCAAACTGTATTTTGCAGACTTGACACGCGTCTTCTAAATAATTTGAACTCTAGTTGATTGTTGGATATTCACTACGAATATAGGATGACTAAAATATTATCAATCTTCTTGCGGTGTACTTTTTTCGTTGTCGAATCGCAGACATTTTGTTAATTGTAGTGACGTCATTATGTGAAGCCAAAATACCATAGATCTGGCATATTTTGAGGGTTTGATGGGTTTGATTTATTTTTTGCTAGTATGGTTGACTAACTATTGATGAATTGAATCGAATATGTTTTCAATTTTCAAAAAATAGTAGCAAAGTGTCCAGTCGAGTTTTTTTTTATCACTATTCTCTTCATGGCTGGTAGGTGATCGATTTCTATCATATTGAATTATTTTTATGAATTAAATATCATCTGATTTTTTCCTGATCTGTACAAATTTCTTAATGACAAGATTATGTGATATCTGAATGGTTTTCTTTCGGTTCAAAAATCTGCAGCAGATATCCTCTTCCTTCTTCTTTCTCGGTCGCATGTATGAATGTTTTATCATGAAAATATCCTCCGAACTCAGCCCGAAGCTTTTCCAAACGTCTAGTTGAAAATATAATAGATGAAAATTATTTGTCCTGTAAACATCAATAAAAATAATCACCTAAGAAGTCGTATGCACGAAACATTCCACCACCGTTGTTCTTAGGCGTATCATGTTCCATCTGATTTTTGCCAACGTCTGAATTAATGCTTGCAATCAATAAATCGGTTATTATTAGATTCTCATGAAAAATAATAATCTTTAGCTACTATCCCGTAATTCATATCTTCGTATCATATCCATAACGGTAACGAAAGGTTAAAACTAGTAATGGGCAGAGTTGAGAGAATTAATTTGAATTATTCGATTGTTAGAACCTGTTGAAATGTTTGAAAAATCAATCGTATAAAAATGGTAGTCGATAAAACTATTCGATTAAAAATATTAATAAACTGAAATCAATTCGTAAAAATAATTGTCGAACGAAATCAGTTACCCACTGATTTCGTTGTACACAAGTAGTTGGTTTTGACAACAATTAAATACCGTGAATACTCAAATATTTTATATCATAAATATTTTCAATCCATTGCGATTTTCTTTATTACTTTTCGAGTGAAATAATCCAATTCAACTTCGAAAATTGCAGTCGAATTTAAAATCATTTGATTTTGCGTATCGTTGGTTAAATCGATCTCTCTACTCATTAAATAGCACATATCGCACTTCAAATACTTAGCACTATCCATTGTTATCTATAGCTTTATCTTGTAATATATTCCTACAATTGTATCCTAAATAAAAATCTAATTATATTTACTTGCAATTTTCGTTTATACAATTGTTTAACATTGTAAATTTAATGGAAATAGAAATTACAATCATCTAATGCTGTGAATAATTTCGCGTATTGAATGTAATCGTTTTATTGTAAAAGATTAGGTGATTTAAACTATCTATGCCTAGCCTTTATAAATCGGACACGAAGTTTAGTATGGGGCAGAAATAACAAAATTAAAACGTGTCATATAACAATTTCCTTGTAGTTACAATTAACCAAACAGTCTATTTTTGACGAGCAATCCTTACTGGTTAATATATGTATTTGCCTCGTGTGATAAAAATATTCAAAATTAAAAATTGTGCCGAAAGTGGTGAAATCTGACAACAAAAGGTTAGTGCAGAAACCTTGCTAAAACGTCAAACGAAGCTTGGAAGACCCGTTAAGCTTCAGTCAAAATCGCTATTGTCTTAGTTGAAATTGATCACATATACACCCAGTTCTCCATGATTTTTACGATTTTGATAAAATTACATGGATATATTGTTACAGTTACCAAGACCAGATATTTTACCATTAACTCATGACACTTTCTCATTTATTAATATAGACAAGGCTGTAATCAAATCCCCATCCACGACCAAATACTGTGAAATAGATGGATGTAAATGATATTGTTAACATTAAATTAAAATAGAAAAAATGTCGCAAAAAATTAAATATAAGTCATAATAAATAAGTAACATACGTCCATGACAATAATTATTTCAGGAAATTGTCTTAAGGTTTCAAAGCTATAAATAATGATACCTAAACACATCACTAGAGGCTAAAGTTTTTAATAAAAATGTAGTAAAATCAAGTTATCATTAATTCTCCACGATTTAACGTACTCTTACGTATATTAATAAATCCTTATGATTTCCATGTCATTTAACAAGCAACAAAATTCCTTTTGTTTACCTTTTCACTTCTTGTATTTGTTGTGTTTTATATAATTTTAAAAACCTTCTCAATTTTGGCGTTTCTCAAAATTGTGGTAGTCTTGAAATTTATGAGTTTTTAACAATTTTTATTTTTAATTTGATATTTTTGTGATATGCACTGTCATAGTACTTTTTTGAAAATTTTAACAATTATTTTCATTTTAAACGACATTTTATTTTTTAAATTTTTGTCTGACTTTAGGCTAAATTTTTAATTTGTTATTTTGAAATAATTTATTCCCAATGACAGTTTACGAAAAGTGATTGATCCATACTCCAAGGTTTTGAAAATCTTTAACTTATATCAAGATATCCTGACCGTTTGCAACACTTTTACAATTACTATAATAATAAATTATACTAACTAACACTTTCATTTAGAATTCGGTTACATTTATTGGGTATCCGAATGTAACAGCAATGAATCCATAACGTATTCCAGAAGTGCAAGTACGGATACACTTATCTTTGTTACCGGTTAATGTGGATAATTGTAATGTAATAATCATCACAGCCTACTAGGATGAGGAAAGCTCATGAATGGTTTATAGTAAGAAAAGCTCATTCCGTTTGCTAATAACTCAGTAATGGGCATATGTTACGGGGGCTATGTACCTCATGATATTTTTCTTTAGATGCAACGAAATCCTGACGCCCATTCGTTACCCCTGTGAATCATGTTCGTTATAAGTTTTGGAAATTTCACGTTTTGATTTAAAATTATGGTAACTGACCGACATCTTAATAAATGTTACCACCCTGCTTTTGATGATAAGTTCAAGGTATTTTTTACCTAGTTCTGAATTAGTTGTATGATTCATTGTTTGTCATGTCGACGGATCTATTTCAAGTAACAAATTAGTTTACGCTTATCAAAGCGTAAATAGAATGAAAAACAAATTACTGCAATTACACATAGAAGCGCTTACACTTTGAACCAAACTATTTTAAACTATAAACCAATCCGTGGCATTGGCTTCGCATATAGGAATCTATGCTACGACAGCGTCACGGCTCCCGTGGAACGCGAAGTAATTACGAAATTGTGACCGTGCGTAAAGGTTTGTTATGTAAGGACGACGTGACACTCGCTCGTCAACGGATAGCGTCGCTAAGAAAACAGAAAGCCGTCTAGAGAACATAAGATCTGACAGCGCGGGACAGACGTCCCGCGACAGTTGGCAGCACACGACGACGCTTTTGCCAACATCTTTCTCTAATTAGAATATTCGTTTCGTTCAACGTTTCAACATTTCCCGTCACTTTTCTCAATTAAATCCCGGAGAACGCGGCGATACGAGCAGCGCTTTTAATATTGCGATCGCATGCGGCCGTAACAGGCCGTACATAAAAATCTTAGATTAGAAGACTACCTGAAGTAACTGCAGGCGCACCTTGATCGAAACCTGGCAAAGATACAGTTGGGACCGATGCAAAGGCTGAGATTTTCATGTCACTTTTGAATCTTAGGCCGCCTATCATTAATCTTACGTCCGGGGCCGAATACTTACCGCTACCTCCTTATCTCGAAGTCTTGCTAGTTCGCGTCAGCGGCGTACGAGAAAAAGAGGCGAAGAGGCGAGCGCACGCGTTTAATTAATTGGATGGAAATATTTAGTGCGGATTTTTCGTCAACTGATTTTCATTTGATAACAAATCCGGCTGGTAAATATCTGTTGAAAACATTTAAAGCTTTAATTTTTTTTTCAAATCACTCGAAAATACTAACTCGAATGATTAATTAGAAATAAATTGTTTAATGTTTAATGTTTACTAGCATTAGGCAATAGTCGACTATTTTTTTTTATTTATTTATTCGTTCATGATTCATTGAAAAGAAATAACGCATTAGGTCGAACATTTTATAACTCAGTTTCAAAATAAATAAAATTTTAAAATAGGGTATCTGTCGCATAATACAAGTTGGGAATACCTCAAGGATTGTTGTTAGGCCCATTTCCATTAATGTAATTTGCGGGACAACATAAATAATTCTTTTACGACGACACGAATAAATATATATTATTATCATTATTTTAACAAAACACTCTATTCAAATTTCAAATAGAAAAATCCTATTTTGATTTTTATGTTGATTTCCTTCCATTGTGGTTACCAAATAAAATTTATTTGCTAAATCAAGTCCTGATACTCAATATGAACATAATTTATTTTTCAGACATATTACTTGCAAAATATCAACATATTTGCCTAAAGTTACGAAAAAATTACGTTTGGTCAAATGAGTAATACGAAAAACGACTGGGCATTTCAGAATACGGGTTCGAAGATCCGACTCTTATCTACAAATATCGTGTCTAACAATCGCTCGATCAAGTAATAATTACACACGTAGCATGATTAATGTTGTTATTCAATGTTTGTAATAATCATCGTTAGAAACTAATTTCGCCACAATTAATCGATTGTATCGCAACAACAATGTATAAAAGCTTCTACGTCGCGTGGCGCCATCTACCGATCAAATATAGGCTCCGCGATATAAATTAGTTCCTCTAACAACCGCTTTAGAACAATTACTTTGCAATTTTTAAATAAACTAAACTTCGTTGCGATTTCAGTACTCGAATGCCAATTACCTACAACGACAATGAACCGCCGAGAATAGCAAATCGATATCAAACAATGCGGAATTTTATTGAGCGAAGCGGCCGAATTCGCCGGGACCTTCCATTGTGCAGCAATAATTTTAATTCATTACAACAATGACTAAAACTTACGTCGCAGTGGGGCCACCGTTATTAAAGGAGATACAAATTAACACTAAACAAGGTGTGATTAATGATCCCGACTTTAATAAAATTCTAAATTAAAGTACAATGCACATCAGCGCTTTTATTGCTTTGTTATTCTTTTCTCCTTATAAAAATAATTACGTGCTCGTTTACAACGTGTAAATCTTTTCTAATTTATTTGTCGGAGGCTTACGAGTCGTATGGTTACATGGAAGTAATAAAACAATGAGTTTCTTCATATTTTATTTATTTTGAATTTTGATAATTATGTGCACCGTTGCTTGAAACATTTTTTGGAACAATGAGGAACAAATGTATTGTAGATTAACCAATAATACTTAAATAATATTAAACAATATTATTTTCAATTTCATTATATTTAATAATAATAATAATAATAAATGATAAATTATTAATAAATAAATTAAATATGTTAAATGCGTTTAAGACAAATTAGAAAAAAATGTTGATCAATATTGGGATTCATTTCACGCCCATCATTTATTCTGTAGTTTCAGATTTGTTTCCCTTCCACTTCTACCCCATGGAGGTCTCCAGTCGTCGATTTTATTTCTTTTGTAGAGTGTGGTCAAATCCACCATACGTCATCTCCTACGTACAAAGCATTACATTTCTGTAGATACAGACAGTATGATCCTCGTCATATAGTTGTGCATTTGTGCTCATCCCAATTTTATCCATACCTATCTGTCGTTAAACCATCTTCTGTTTTTCATCCCCTATGGTCTCACATACCATATCCCCCGTCCATTTTGCCTTGTGTCTCCCTCTTGGTTTTCGTTCTGCAGGATTCACTGTCAGTGTTCTCATTTGCTCTCTTTCTAAATCTACGGCGATGCCATATCATCTTTGCGAGTGATGTGATCTCCAATACATAATTTTTATTGCAACTCGCCGTAATGTAATCCAATGTGTTTAATTTCTCCCCCATATCTCTGGTGTTTCAGTGATAAGATCATTGTTCATTTTCAAGTTTATCGTTAGTGATTTAATTTTAATATCTCTGGATGTAATCTTTTCTATTACAACTTTGCATAATTACCTGTATCTCTTCACATTATCAGATATCTAGGCCAAATCCTTTGTCTTTTGTTGACATTTATGTCTTAATTATACCCTGTCCATGGTTGGTCTCGTTTCTATCTCAATCCTGTGAATTCGGGCTTAATGCTTTATTTTGTTCATTCTCAGGGGCTACTAATATGTATAATAGTCAATGCATACTTGGGGTTTCATTTTTCTTGTTCTTGGGGATTTCTATTATACATAATATGACCGACAAATATCATTATTTTGGCTGCTATAATATTTTTCGAAGATGCTGCAAGTAAGGCTGCGTTACAATTTTTAGATCTTTTACCATTTCGCATAAAACTAGTAATCGATATGCACAAACACAATGCAATGCTCATGGAGATATAGAATTTTCAATGAATTAAAAAAAATTACAATTAATCTCACTTTTTCTGCGAAGATATGTCTACCTTGAACAAACCTCATGATCAAATTGCCTTGCATAAGAGAATTAGTGTTGACTATGGTAATAAAACGGGAACATATTTGTCATATGTCTTATCTTGAACATTTAACGCAACCAATAATGTTGTTTGTCAACCTATTTGAAGCTTTCTACGATCTTTTTGTTATTTTTCTCTTTGATAAATGAACAAATTCCTCGCAAATATCAATACTTGGTTTATATGAATTATTAGCCCCATTCCATCTATTTCACTGATATATTCACTGGTAGTATAAAAGAAATATTTATGCAAAATAATTCTTCAGATTTATGGATTTGACTTGTTCTGCAAATTAAATAACACATTATTCTTTTCGATGATACGAAGATTATGTTATAAGATCACATAAGGGCAGGAATTTGTATAAGGTTTATGCAATAAATTAATCGTTTTTTCGCCCCCTATTAGTAAAGTTGGTACAAAATCCAGTTTGTTTTACTTGTCTTATAAGTGTGAAGCAACTCAATACTACATGGACATAAATATGTTACTTAGATATTAGATTTTTGTTGGCACATTGAAAAAATGATCTAATATCCTTAATAAAGAATTCTCCATGCTTTTCGTCAACATTTCAGGAAGTAAGAACAGTGGAAGAAGTATTGCACTGTGAAATCAGACTTGCCATTATTTTATGTGCTGTATTGATACAGTGCCATTCTGTTTGTGCCACTTAATCGGTTCCAAAAACATTGTATTGCTGATCGGAAATGCTGCCGATTTATAATAAGTTCTGTCTTAGATGTCCTTAAAATATAAAGCTAAATCGTATTTCCAGCAGTAATCCTATCATTGAATCACTTTTAAATTCATGTAACAACATTTCGTGAAAAATTAGTAGGTTTTCACAGACCCAGAAACAGCCCTAGTGATTTGTTTGTAAACTTCTCCATTCAGGTAGAATTGGGTGAGAAAGCTACAATTTTAATCTGAACGTTTATGATAGTACGAATTTTCGACGAATTTTCAGCATAAGTACTTATCAATGGTAACAAAATGCCTAAATGCGAATTTACTTTACCTCCTAATAGGAGATTTTAATTATACCACACTGTCTGTACCTGTCTGTGTCTTAAACACATCTGTGTGATATTTTCTATGAACAATATTAGAACTATTTTGAGCAACGATCTGTAAATCTATAGAAATCGTGATCTTCATTTCGATACAGAAATGTTAATTGAAACTTTTGATAATAGATATTATGAAATCAAAAATCCATTACATTTTGGACTGATGTGTAATTATATACATTAACTTGTATTGCTTTGTTTTTAATTCGTTCTTCATTATTGTTATTTTATTTTAGTTGCACTATTTTATCTTATTGAATAGATTTTTCCATCTTGTTCCAATTCATAATTAATTGTCTTTGTTCAATTGTGTTGTTTATGCTTTTTACCATTAATTTGCTCTTAATATAATAATAGTTTATGAATTTTATTTATGTAAATGTCAAAATTCTGGGATCTACGATGATACGAGTATTTCCTTAAATGCTCGCATCACATTTCGTAGCATAAAATATCAACATTCGGTAAATTTTAATGTAAATCAAAAGGAAATGCACTAATAATAATTATAAAAAAATATATAAAATAACTGTAAAATGGAACAAATTAAAGCCAAGGAAAAACAATATAGTGTACGTAATTAAACAAAAAAATGTTACAACGTCACACAATGTGTTCAGGACATAAATAAAATACACAAGAAATTTATTGAATATCAAATTAATTCCCGAAATGACAAAATTAGAAATTTTCGAAGGCTAATTAAACGACAAACAATAGGAAGGAAAATAACAGCACAAAGAATAAGCGATATGTCAGGAGAAACTGTAGAAAAACACATTACAGTAACAAAAAAGAAGAGAATTGAAATGGAAATTAAAACCACATCTATGTAACCTAAACCCAAAAGGTGAATTCTGAAAACCAAAACATAATAAACAAAATACTGAGGCAAGTGTTTTAGTGTTTATTTATGAAAATACATGAAAATTTGCAAGTTCTAGGATAAAAAGGAAAATAAGTCCAACACGAAAAGTCAAAATAAATGACGAAAATTATGAAAATTTGCAAATTCTAGGATAAAAATAAAAATAAGTCCGACACGAGAACCAATATAAACAAATAAATGAGACTAAAGGCAACTCATATCTTGCTAACTAGTAGAATGTTTTTAAACATACTGATTCCTTAGCTATAAGTCCAATAAATACCTCCATCGACATATATACAATTTACGTTACAATAAAAGAAAGAAGCAATGAGTATTTCATTTATTTGAAAATTGATCAGATTATAGGAAACTTATGACAACAATAAAGTTCTTAAAACCAAAGCATATAACATATTAATTAAATAACATATAATGACATGTAATTATATCACTAATACTAGATCAAACGAATTAGAACCAATTTCCCGATGGAGGAGGAAAGTTTTGGAGACAAAGGAAATGAAAAAAGTGAATAATCGTGTACATATCATTTATTAATGCACTACACTCGATTATGAATAAGTAGGGTTCTGTAAATGTGTTTAAAATTCGAATATAAAATAAGTCGTAAGCAAATGTTTCACTCTTTCATTGGCCCTTCATGGATATAATTGTTAACATGTTTAGAAACGAACATTAATTGCTGTCGTACAATTGTGTAAACACTTGCTTGTTGCTTGACTTACACTTAGTCAATAACACCTATCTCATAAGTTTTGGGGAAAATTTAACAAAATATAACTTAAACAAAAGAAACTTTTATTACGCAAACATAAAATAAAAATAACTAATTGACCGTAGACTTTAACACCTATAAGTTAGATTGCTACTAATGGCCTTCTATCCTCAATGAGACGAAGTTTTCGTCTGATGTGTCGCATCATGGCTTGGACGCTTTCTAAAACCACTTCTCTAATTTTTCGATAATTTCTTTGTAGCAATTCTTCTTCATTCTGGGCCTCCCAACTATGTTCATACACTTTTCCTGCTAATAGGCCTCAAAAAGTTTCAATTGGCCTTACCTGAGGGACATTCGGGGGATTATCATTTTAATGGGCATCCAATCAGTTGTGAGTGTGTGGCATATCTGTGGCATAATGCAAAATCAGGCCAAAATATGTAATCATCATCGGCATGATATTGATTAATAAAAGGAAGGCCAAAATTTTGTCAGAAAATGTTGCCTTCGGTTTGTATCTTACTTCAATAGGAACGTTGTCAATAACAACTTAGTAAAATACTTCTCGTCATCCATTACATTGACTCGATTTTTGGCAAAATGATAACGTCTGAAAGCTCGGCAACAAATAGGGATTCTGACCAATTGTGCGTCTATATATTTTGGCCATTTCCTACGTTTTTTGTACTTTAGCCCTGTTCTTTTAATATGTCGGAGACACCCCAATGGTATTTTTTGGAAAGTTCCACCAATCTGTTGAATTGAACGTGTGTTAACTTACGTGAACGGCCTGTCTCGCGCAAGTTTAGAGATGGAATTCCCTCTGCGCATTCTCGAATGGTTAGGATATATAGTACTTTTTGAAATATTTTGGTCGCGAAACAATATTTGATTGCGGCACCTGTCCAACTAAGTTATAAATTGTCTTGCGAAGATCTAATTTATACGCCATTTCGCGAATGACAAATAAGAGTACGATGTCAAACAAATCCACTAACAACATGTTATTCCATAGTTGACTCGATCTATTAGTTTTGCTATGTCACAGAAAGCATTAAAACTTTTTCCCAAAACTTATGAGACAAGTGTTACAATGGTATGGCAATAAAAAAAAATAGAATTCAAACTTTTTATAAGGTTTGGGCATTAGGTGAAATGTTTTTTGTTTTTTTTATTGTTATTATGATTAGTAACAAATTGTTTAAAATACTCGATTGTAAAAGAAGCTGAAATTTGGGTTCAGCAAATTTTGATTTCACCTAGGACCATCCTTAATAAAGGTTTACTTCAGATATATTATAATGAGGTTCTGAAATATATTTTAAAATTCATTAATACAAGTATCCACTTATTTCAAAAACATAATTGCGTCAGATTACATCTACATAATTTGGCGACATGCTCCGTATAATCGGCACCTTGCTCCACATTTTAAAACTACACGAATTCAACAATTGCGTAACTATCCGACTTCACATTACGAAATCGGCCATTTTCTCATCATTCGCACTGCGTGTCACAACAACACACAGAAAACCTAACGACGCACTCTCGGATACAATCGCATTGTGCACGGACGAGTCTAAACCGACCTTCCGAGATCTCATTGTAATTTCGTCACAAAAGTGAACAGGCGAGTTCACGCTCAATCTTTTGTGACTCGTTTTACAATTTACAGTAATCGGGCGCAGATTGGAATCGCTCGGGTGTGTCTTCTTGAATGTTCTGGTCACGTTTCTTAGTATGCACCACACAAACCTCTCTAGAACCGAATTTGTCGCTTGATTTCAAACAAATTCGGATCTACAGGGTAGATGTAGAGCATTAACGTGAAGCGTCGTTATCGTGCGTCCTCGATTCGCTCCCTGGAACGGAAAATAAAGTAAATGTAAATTCAAATTAACTGCGCCCAACTCTCGCGCGCCGTAATTTTTGCATTAGGATGCAAATTTTCCGCTTACGATACAAACGGCCGAAACAAATCGTCCGTTTCCGTTCGGTGCACTTACTTTGAAAGATATAAAGCGGAGTTTTCGGTTGTAGTAAATATTATTGTCAGAAATGTCATTGGCGTTGTTTCTTTGTGGGGGTTGTGAGTGAATGTCATGGCGCTCCGGAAGAAAATTAATTTTACTAATATACTAACATAACACATATAATTACTTAGCGTACATTTACGAGGTACATTTTGAAACAACTTTTCAAATAAAACCTGTTATAATGCATATCCGGTGAAATACACTACAATTAAGGATTAACGACCTCTTTCATTAATTGAATCATCTTATTTTCATTTTTTAATAATTTCAATTACTGTGAGCAATTATTTCGATGTCTTTGACATTTTACTACATTTTAACTCTTTAATTTTTGCGAGTTTATATTTTTTCGTCAAAATATAAACATAATAAAAAATAATAAAATAAAATCAATTTCAACGTTTTCATTAAGGTAGAATTAATCATATACTACCCTCAAGAGCACATTTACGACGTTAATCCAGGCAAAATACAAAAGAATTCTTTATTTGTGTGCTTTTGTTTGTAATTTCAATGCATCTAATTTTAGTCGTCCTCGACAATTCGTCCAATTTAAATGATTTCATTTGTTTAGACTCTTGCTTGTTCCATAATTTTTTGACAAATTCTAATTATTTTTCCCTATTTTGTTTCTTGCTTCCATTCTTCTTTCTCCTTAACCTCTGAATTGCATTATTTCGTCTTTTTCTTCTATACTAGTCTACTTTTCCCTATTTTGCTCTCTATTATAATTTTTTTAAATTTATTTTCTAAGCTTTAAAATAGCCGTCTCGAGTAATTATAACTTAATTTTCACATATTCATTTGCATCTGCAGCAAAACACGAGGAAAATATTGTACCCAGCAATATATTTTACAATTTTTACGTTGAATATTGTCTCATTAAACGCTGTTTGATTAAATTTTGAAACGTTTCAAATTTCATTTTAAAACAATTGGGTTGGTATGAATTGGGTTGGGGCATCAATTCTGTCAAAATTGTTTGTGTCAGATCTTGCAATGTGTTTTACCTTTTGCCAGAAGTATAGTACATAAGTAGAATTTGAAATTCTTAACTTTTAACTTTACTAAGAACTCACTTCCACTTTCAAAAAAAAAATAGGTTTTAAGTTTTCTTCCGGGCACATACAAATCTTAAGTTTGAATTTTCATAATTTTGGCTTCACTAGTTCTATCACACACACAGAGATAGATAGTGAACTTTCATGATTACTATGCTTCCTTATACATTAAGTGCAAGTAAAGTATTCATTCATCTTCATCCTGATTGTTGAGGTAGTTATGAGAAGAATGGTATGCAGAGGGGGTTGTAAATAGAATGAGGGTTTAACTAAACACGGAAGAAGTCAAAATCGTGTGGTGATAGATTTTTACATCGATAATCATCTCAACTTTCCACAGCACTTATATTTACATTATGAATTTTTCGTGTTTAATTTAAACGGCACCACTGTGTAAGATCCTTTCCTGTACTTATTTAGGATAGGAGATAAAATATGGTGTAGGTATCGAGGAAAATTCAATAAAGAGATACAATCTGCCAATAAAGTCGAAGCAGTCCTGAATAAGATGTAAAATAAAAAGGAAAGTAAACTTCTAGAAACGCTGGTTTGTAAGGTCTATGGATTTCGTTGAAACAAAGTCACAACTGAAAGGTCTGAACAGGGCCTTGTACGTGGAAAATAATGCACCACCGGATTAGATTATGTTACACATGTGGTGGAGGAATCCAAGGGATTCGTAACTGAAGGAGAGCGTGTGATTGTGATTGGTGGCCTTTCTGAGGAAAACGAATGTAAACATAAGCACAAACATTAGGGGAGAAACGACCAAGAAATTTATAAAATGCAATGAAGAAAATATATGGATATTCTAATAAAAAATTTAAAAATGTATAGCACGGTGCTGCGTGAGATGAGGCAGATTAGGGTCAAAGTTAAGAAAACGCCCAAAAAATAAAGGGGTGTCAAAGGACGTTGAGTGAATGCAATGTATCGAAGACATATAACGAGGGTGCATGAGAGGGTACGAGTATCGAAAAAGGGCGAGGGAAAGAAAATGGTTCGCCAGAATATGGGGTGGTAGTTGATCGAAATGTGGAAAGAAATGAAGCACCAAAATGACGACGGCGAAACTCAATAGCAATAACAAGGAATTACATGGTATGGTGCTGGAGGTGAAGAGCATGAATTTAGCTGCAGTTATGTAGAGAAGGAATAATAATTATATTGGTGACGAGTTTGGGAACTATGTTTGTTGAATAATGCTTGAATCAATGAAAACAGAGATGCATACTTGCGAAGAAGCGAGCATGGGAGTAGCAATCAAGACGACCAATCAGTAAAGAAACATAAACCTATTAATAAATAAACACAAATAATCAAATAACCAAAAAATGATTTAAAGTTCAAGAAGGAAATTAAATAGCAAATTATGTCCAAAGGAACCTATTGCCAACATTGAAATACCAATTATGTCGATGCTGAAGTTGTCAATCATGACGGTACGAGGCAGTACAACTAATCTTCTATAAGCTCCAGATAAATATGCAAGTAATTGCCTGGTGTGGGATATTCCAGTAGTTTTCTTTCCTCCTCAGAACGCCTTAGCGTTGCTTCTCGCACATTTCTTAAAATCCCCACTACTGGTTAACCATACTCACATTTTATGCTGATGACTGTAGATTCAGATCACTGGTTCTAGACCTGCAGTATGAAGATGTTTCATTTATTTCCTCATTGTCCTTAGTTTCGGACCAATGGGCTTATCCACGTTGGAAAATTTGTATTGAACCTGGATTAATAAAAAAGAAATATATGTTAGTACTAAAATAGGCTGATTCTTGTATTTATTTAATTTGCTAATTAAATAATTGAAAGGTACCATTAGATGTTTAATGTGTAAATTAACGTATTTCGGTGTCTGTAGTAGCTTACTGGTCATAAATGTTGTAGCTTGCTCAGGCTGATAATCAGTAGGTCACTTGAATTTAATTTGAGAATTAACACTCGCCACAATTTTGAATTGATTCTAGCGATAGTTGCTCTTGGTAAGCTTGTCCATGGTTCCCTGAATCCCTCACACCCAATGCTGGAGTAGTTTCTAACTATAAAATGTAAGCCAACTCTCGATACAAATCATTTATATCATAATATATTTAATAGAAAAGTTTATTTATGAGTTGATTGGTCACGTTTGGAGCATGAATTGCACATTGCCAGATAGTTTTGATGATACCTATTTGAAGAATTAAATGTTTCATTTTGATTGGCGACGTATAACTTGGAACTTAGAACTTTAAAGCCATTTCAGATTGCCAAATATTTATGGCCACGCTCTTTTAAGAAACCTCATAGAGTGAACATTAAAGGCAATTTTGAAAATGTCGAACTTTCGACAAAGCATCTAATCACTCAATATGTTTTTAAGATGTTGTTGGAAAGCTTTGGAAATATTTTATTGTGATACCATGTTAGCTTAAAAAAACTTCATAATTTTTATTTAGTTTCAAATAAAATCGCCAAAAATCAATGTCGAGCTTTGGACTGAAATAATTTTAATTTTATCTAGGGGTATACAAGAGTTGTAGATTTAAAAATAATTACAATAAAAGCACAGGAAACAAATCACTAAAAAAAATATGCACATATTCCACCAAGTCTAATTGCCAAGGCGTTTCCATAAAACATTCTGCATATGACATACATGCATGGTCGTAATTCACATGCATATATGATGCAAATTAATGTGTCTAATCGATACCAGCGGAATTCTAATATTTTCAAAACCACATGAATATTTATGAGCCCATGTACTGAAACTATGATATATGTACCAACTTGAATTGTAAGGATTCGTGGGTGTGTACGTTATACATAACATATATCAGTTTCGTACTAATGTTATTAATCGTTGTGGTTTAACGAATTAAAAATCACCAACCTGTTTAGTCGCCCATCCTTGTATTATTGCACCGAACGAAGCCCGATTGGGATCTGAAAGTATTATCACATTTTAATGAAAGCAGATTAATTTATAAATTTGTACAAAAACAAATAATTTTGTGATATTGTAAAGGGATTTCATGGAATATTAAAAACGTACCCCGAATATTAGTTGTACATGGATTTAAGTTTACTATGAAACCGGATATAAACGTAAAGCCACTTTAATAAGTTCAGGTTGATAACATTTCTTTACGATCTCGTAGAAAAATATGCCCGAAATTTGAATTATAATTTAGAAATAACAGCGTGTCTATATTTAATCTATATTTAAATTCATATGATAAAGTGGGAGTGAAAAATCCATAATGTATTTATATTTTCATTTAGAAGTTAATTTCGTCGTTATTTTTAGACACAACAGTTTATTATATAATAGCAGAACGGTCATAAGCCTTTGCCTTTTAGCAAAGATGCCAAGAAAACTGTTATCTTTTGCTACAAATCGTAATTGATTTTCATGTACTGTACAAAAAATTGCAATTATAATTAAATAATTATAATTACAATTATTTCAACAAAACATAAAATATAATTGGCACAATTTCATCGATTTATAATTAGTATTAAATTACGTTTCAATCATAAAGGCGCCCACTTTATGTCCGTGCATCAAATTAAATCTCCAACCTTCTTTAAGCCTTTGGCTAAACATGATACTTTTAAACGAAGACAATTCCAGTAAAACTTTGATAAACTCCATAAAGTCCTGCATGAACAAATTGTCGCAGAACAATTTGGAAGCTTGGCGCACAAAATCGCAGACCAATTTGAACTTTTAATATTGTAAATTCCCGGCAGTGTGCTTGCAACTTGAACTAACCGTAAAAGCTTTAAACGAAATCTACAGTTAGCGTTTCGCAGACATCCGAATTAATATCCCGGTAATTAAAACACATGGCTCTAAATTAATTAAAATGTTTATGGAAGACAGCGGAATTAAATTTTCATATCTTAAGGAACGGAGCGCTCGCAGGCTAGGGTAAATTAGAAAAACTAATTTATGTTTCGTATTTGAGTAACTTCATCGCAACGTAATCAAATTACGTTACGTTTGATAGAGCGCAGTTGCAAAGTGGAATAATAACGTCATGCATAATGAGCGTTTCTGTGGCTTTGTAGGAGTTTTGTGTTACGAACTGACGTCTGTGTGGGTCTATTTATTTAAATATTTATATGTTGCATATAGGGTGGTGTAATGTAGGTGACGCATCGACACGTCATATTATGGAACTGGTTAACAATTTCTAAAAAATCATCGTGATTTTTCATTCAAAACAAAGATCTAGATTTCGTGTTTGAGTAACGAGCAATTAGTCGGAATTAGTCCGACTATTCAGCGATTTATACACAAGGCATTTTAAGAAACAAAAATTTCAATTAAACATATGTTCTAAACTACTTTCCATATGTTTGTATGCCCCTCTAGTTTATTAAATGTTAAGTACGAAAATAAACAATTAGTTCGTGAGATTTCCATTCACCGACATCAATATTAAGTTAATTATGAACGATGTAATACATAAGTGTCGTAAACTAATTTTTATTTATGGGTTTTATGATCACTTAACGACGACGCCGAACGCAATGTTCGCTAAAGAGTTTCAAATCTTTACAGACAGAAACCGCTCTTATCCCAGGAAGTAAATGTACGGGACGAAGATGTAATAATCAATGAACTTACAGCCAACGCTCTACATATCGCAACTAATTTGGAACTTTTCCAGAATTTTGTATCGCGAGTGATTCTACCCTTGTTACTTTCAAGTACTGTTGATCCCAATAGCTTATATTATCATCCTTGATCAATGCTCGACGAATAATAATTATTACAATTAAATATTTTATTATTATATAAGATGCAGTGATTTTTTGTTGTTAATGTGCAGCTAGACAGGAGCATTAATTAATATTAGTCGTCGAATATTTAACAATAAATAGGAAATGGGAATTTGTAAGATTCGGCTATACAAGTGTTAAATTAATAGTAGATATGACTCTTCTAGACAAAGCCTAGAGCAAAATAGTGATAGCACAATGAATGCTCATTTTCCTGCACCATGGATTGTCTACAGAGGTCCTGTTGCCTAACAACAAATCTGAACAGATTTTAAATTCCTTGATCTTTATCTACGAAGACATATGAAGTAACTGGTATGCTATACAACTGCAACAGTAGTTAGGACACAGGCAAACTAAATATGAAATGAATCACTAGTCTAAAAATTTTATTTTTGCAATCATGAAGGAGGAAACGTTGGACAATTACATAGTTAACGCTAGAAGTTTTTTCAATATTCAACATTTACAAAATTCGGGGCGTTAACAAAACCACAAAGACGTAATAATTATGTAGAATGTAAATAATTATGGAAGAGTCCTATAGCAATTCCAAGTCCTATTTTTATTTTCAAACATCAAACATCAACGCTAAGAAGTTTATGAAAGTCATACAAAAATTATATACGACCAACCATTAAAACTGGTAGCATGTGTAGTTCATAAAATGAAAGAGTTGAAAAAAATCGTATATTTTGATCGTCGCTTTATTATGTCATGAACCTGACGAAAGTTTAATGATAATTTCTTAGAGCGAATAAAAAAAATCGCCATTATAAATTACAAGGGTGAAAACCAAGTGTCTTAGGCTTCTGTAGAAAAATAAATTGGAACAGAAGAACTTTACTGAAATATATTTATTAATGTTGTCAAAATTTTTACAACCCTTGAGTATAGTCCTGGGAGGGTTAGGAAGTGTTCGAACCCTCTATTCAAGCTGTACCATAGGTGTTCCATTGGCTTGAGGGCTGGGGCGCTCGTATTTAAATCGAAAACATTCACGAGTAGTCACAATCTCGTGTATTTGTACTATGTGAACAGGGATTACATAAAAATAAAGTGTAGCCCATATAGCACCAAAGACGAATGGTGGGGGGTCAACATTGTAGACAAGAAAAAAATGACGAAGGACTTGAATCATCAAAAGTTCCAATCTAACGAATAGAGGACGTTTACAAATAAACTTGACTAAAACTGAGAATGGGTAGGATAGAGTTGGATAGGTTCAGGACTTATAAATGGCTCAGGCAAGTATGTACATTGGGTGCATCTTGTTCAATGTATACATATCCGAATTGCATGTAGTTATGGGGGATAAAGATGGGATGAAATAATATAAGGATTAAGCCTATACCCAAGGGATACGATGTCAATGATATTTGAAATAGGATTGGTATGGAAGGGAGACAACATCGAACGTGTAAGTTGATGTATTCGAGGGGTGAGTTAGGGAAGTTTTGAGACGCACGTCAGGTATATACATAAGAAGACAAAAAAGAAGACAAATGCAGCCAACTCGGAAGACAAGAGGAAATTTCAACAGAAGTATGTTGGGATGGAGTAGCAGCGTGAGCAGTATCATGATGTACTGTGTTGAAATATGAAAGAAGAGAGACTGGACAAAATATGAATATGAGTCCCAAAAAGGATACTATACATAGAAACGCCACTACTTGAATCTTGAAGAACAGATAGCTATGGAGACCAAAAGGGAAAGGAAGAAAGAATATTCAAAGAGAAAAGGGATTAAAAGTGCAGGAGAAAGGAAGAATGTGGAACGACAAGTAGTACAAATGTGGACGATCATGGAAACACAAACGTGATATGAAATACAGTATAAAAACTATATGTTTTCCATATAGAAGGAAGCGGGACTATTCGAATTAAAGACTCAGGTATAAATAAAAGCAATAACTATTTATGGACGATAAGTATAAAAAATTATGGCACTCAAAGTGAGAAAGTTAGGTGCACTGGATAAATGAATGCTTGAGAATGAAAATAAGAGACGTGATGTTAAACACAGTTCCAAATATTATTTGGGATGGGTTAGGTTAGGTTGGGTTGGATTGGGTTGGATTAGCTTGGGTTGGGTTCTGAGGATGAGATTCTAAAAAAATAACCCAAACCAACCCAGTAATATTTTCATATTTTTATTACGATACGCTCAAGCTGCAAATAATCCTGAAGTAGAAGATTTCCAGTTGACAGGAAAATTCGTCCGTAAACATTGAAAGACTTTTACCTTTTTTTTAATTTGGTAAAACGCTAAAATTGAAATATGTAGTTTTTAGTTTGCCAAATGAAGTAAATCTACGAGTGAAAGACACCAGTCAGTGTTAAAGTTAAGTAAGACTAACACAGGTACATTTCCGAGAATTAACTGATTTTTTTGCAAACATTTATCAAAATTAATCAAATAATAATAACACATAAAGCTCCACTTATAAAATAATAGTTTTAAAAATCACAAATTGAAAATTTTAAATGCGAATAAAAATTGTATAAGTGTAAAGTAATTCAAGCTATTAAGTTGACGACAATCAGACTTTGAAAGTGCACTTATAAATTATATGTGACACGTCTCTTATATGCGACATGGGGTTGGGTTTGCTTTAAAAAAAGGCGGTCCCACTGGGCAATTTGCATTCATTAGCCTATAAACATTTTAGAAATACGACTTGAAATTCGACTCAAATCAAAATCGATCAACGAATGATAATAACAATAATAAATAAAAATATACAAAGTTTCAGTTACAAGTCATAGGTTGTAAAATGATGCCATAAATATAAACAAAACTATTTAAATATTATAAATAATATCAAGGTAAATAATTAGTTTAAGAGAAAGTCAATTCAGTTTAAAATTTTAATGGGCTTTTATAAAAAAGAAGTTTCAGTAACAAAAATGTAAACAGCTCATACATCAGATGGGGTCGAATAGACCAATGAGAAGCATTGCGTAAGTAATAGTTACAGCGGATACGGAAGGGCCAGAAACGATCAATGATTTCAAAGTCTCAGAGTTTGTACTCAACAAAGTAATGAAAATTCCTATTGAGACCAAAAAATAATCACAGCGAAGGTACTTTCATCAAATCTGCAGTTGAGAGTTGTGTTAGGTTGAATCTATTTAGAATCAATTTAGATCGGTTGCTACAGCTTTGTATTGTTAGATTTCGTCCATTTAATTCATACTTTCGCTTATTTTGTTTCTATAATTTCGATGCCATTTTAGCTGAACACGTGACATTTGCATGAAACAACCAGGGCAGATTATTATATTTGAGCGTTTGTACCGATAGGAATTTGGTGTTTAGGTATGTGAATGCAAAATATTTGATACACCTGCTTCCGAGCTAGCATCTCTTTAGAAATTCAGAAACGATCAACGAAGCGATTTTTATAAAGTATAAAGTACTCTCAAAAATCATATGACAATTTTATAGCAGGCGACATATGCGATTGGGCCGGTTTGGACGAACATTCTGCTAGTTGTGTCAAAGGAATAGATCGATGAAAAGCGTTAGACGCAGTGCTTCTACCCTGACCAGGTCTTCTCAAAGACTTCTGGCAACTTTTATATTGCCTGTGACCTTCTTCAATAAGAGTGGTCTAAAGTTCTTATAACACAACTTGTCATTATCTAATAAAGTGCATTGCAAATAATGTTAACAGCTTCCTATATTTATTTTTAAAAAATCGTAAAATTATGAATTTATTTAATCCAAGTATAAAATGAACGCTTTACTATTTCAACCCTTACAACATCTCATTATGATAAGTTTTCGTTTTCGATAAAGTACACTGTTATTTAAACATGAAACTATGAATTTTTTGAACAAAGTTTTGCTTATAAATAAAGTGTCATAAAATAATTTTATTCAGTGTTTGAAATCAATTCAATTATTGCAAAAATTACTACTCAGTGTTTATTCAACCTCTCCCCTGAAAGGTACGATTTGAAAATCTTTTACTTAAAATAACTAAAAATTAAAAATTCAAATACATACAAGAGTAAAAGATTTTACAATTCCATTGAACACAAAAATAAATATAGGAAAACATCAGCAATATGTCAAAGATTACAATTTAATTAAGAAATCTTAAAAAAAATTAAAATCTTGATAAATGTTTAAAAAATGAACTGAAACGTCAACTAACCCGATGGTTCCATCCAGAACATTATTTCTAATATAGCAATTATTTTACATTTAATCTCAAACAATAATTATGCGAGCTTTTTTCAAAGAAATTCAATTAAATAAGACCATACCTATCCGGTAGATTGGCTTAGAGCAACTTTCGTAATTTATAACTATGGAAGACCTGCAATGAAAGTAATTTCGTTATTAAAACAGGTTCGTACATCGCACAAGTTCACGCACTTCACATGCAAGCGACTGTGTGTGTGTGTATATATATATAATATTTTTTCCGCTTCGAATTCCACACATTGCGGGCTACGAACTTGATCTAAAGACATTGCGTCTACCAACCTATTTAATTAAAGCTAAATTATGCTGAAATGTAAATTTATGTTTCCATCTTCTCTTAACTAATTGACGTAAAATAATTAGGATATGAATGCTCGTTGTCACGCAATGCAGGGTATCACGAGTCCGCTGATTTCCAAAAACAGCACGAACGAGCGAAACGATGGAACAATAAATAGGGTGATGCAATATCAAACTGTGCTGGCTGACTTAAAACAAATATATTTTTTTCTTATACGAAGAGAAAAGAAACTGGATCATTACAACAAATTTTTCTTATCTGTGTTGTTAATATATTATTTTTGTTCCAATTAAACGAAATTAGCATTGTATTATATTTGTTATCTTTCTAATAAATATCAGTTATAAAATTATTGAAATATTTTAACCAAATATTAATATTAGCAAAAAAAGGATGTGGCTATTTTTTGGTGAACCAATGCGTTGTATTCTCTATTCATGAAAATAAAAAAAAAATGTCCTGCATTAAGAAGCGTTCAACGTGCACAAACGCAATAAAATAGATGAAAATAAGTCTTGCATTTGAACACGGTTGTCACACTAAATAACAATTAAATCAAGCCCCGCTACGGGTTTATTGAATTCGCATTCAAAAGTCTCCACTCTGATTACAAAATCAATTCTGGCGCGGCTCTCCATTAATCATCGCCCGTCCACACTCATCGCATAATTGTGTTAAAATTAGCTACACTCGATGCTTAAATCCGTGCTATATGTGTGCCATTTTTACTCGGCCTAATTATGAAAGGAAACAATTACGACCGTTGGTACACGTACATGACTATTACGTTATTTTTTTGCATTGAACCTCGCAACTCTAAAAATCATAAATCTATCATATATTCCCGATTTATGATAGTATCGCATATAATTTTTCGTAATAAGTTATGCAATTATTTAAACCCAAAACAACATCAATTATTGTTGAATTTTCAAATATTAAACAAACTGTAAATACTTTTCGCGATTAAAATTTCACTAAATATTTAGTAGTTAAATTTAAAATAATTCCAAAAAAAATTTCCTATCTGTTGCGATCTAACCAATGACTAATTTAAAGTAATTATAAATAAAAGGAATCTTACTTTGAAATATTCCACGGTTAATTATTAGTTGGAAGTAAATTGTTCTGAAATTATTAACAGCGATTTAAATTTTCATAAACAATTTTTTCAAAACACTACAAAAACGCAATTTATTCTACAAGTATTTATGTACGTGAAGTATCTTCCACACACAGAAATTTGACATTTGGGGCATAAGTTGCCGTTTTAATCAAAGAAGTGCAAATTAAACTCGAGAATAAATTCTTGAGAAATACGAATTGTCGAGTGTGCGCGACGTACTACACAATTTGCTTACTTTCTTTGCTTTCAATACTTGCTTATTTATATGATGGTATCACAAAACTTTTACGATTTCATCTTTGTTATCGTGAACAATGCATTATTTCTTTTTTGTTTGATTGTGTTTATTTTATTATTTTTTATCAAATTTGTTCCTTCTTGTGTGCGACATTTCGATATTGTAATAAAAATAAAGGCCCATACGTAATAGTTGGGTTGGGTTTTATGTTATTATTTTTAATATAATTTTTAGTTTTCATTCAACTTGGCAATTTTATTTTTTTTAACGTCATTCGTTTTTCGTGAATTTTAACAAAATTGCAACGTTTGAAATTTTTGTAAATTATGTGCCTGCATAAAAATTAGATAATATTTTATAATCGGAATAGTTTTTTTCTTTTGAAAACATTGTCATTTTCAGACAGTTTTCTCATAAAAATTCGGACAATTCTTTTCTTTAAGATTATACTGAAACTGTTATAAATATCTTTTATTATGTTAATTTTGACTTTTTTTGTATTTCAGTCAATTTTGATTTGTGACAATATCGAAAATGGTTTGTGACAATTTTTAACAAGTTCGTCTTTAGTCTCTGAATTTTTATTACTTGGTTGGGTTGGGTTGGTTTGGGTTGGATCGGGTTGAGTCTGCTATATTTTTTACAAATCTAGATATTTTGGTAACTTTTTAGTAAAACGATTTATATATTTCTTAATGATATTTTTGGCTAGTTTTCCTTTTTTTAATGTTGACGTCGTACGTTTTAGAAAATTTCGACAATCTTGTGCAATTTCAATTGTTTTGATTTTTGCTAATATTGCAATTTTTTTATTTTTTTTTCAAGATGTTTCAGACTTTGATTTGTGATGACTTCTCATATGATTTTTTTGTAATTTTTGCAAGTGTAACAATGTCGACTGTTAAGAAATTTGTTAAAATTTAAGAAATCAGATTTCCTTTTCCTTATATTTTAATAATATTTTAAATTTTTTACCGTACCGTAATTTCTTAGATTTCAGGAAATTTTAATTTGATATCTTCTTCGTTTTTCATTAATTTTAACAAAATTGCAACTTTTGAAATTTAAGCATTTTTGTACAATTTTTTGTTTCATAAAATTTACAAAATATTTTTGTTATTAAAATATTGTGCAAAAATTTCAGAATTTGTACTAAGTGCATTATTGTCGACATTAATTAAGAGCTTCTTAGTGTTGTGTTGTGTAGAGTTGCGTTGAATTGCATTGAGTTGGGTTGAGTTGGGTTGCGTTGGGTTGAATTGGGTTGAGTTGGGTTACATTGGGTTGGGTTGGGTTGGGTTGTGTTGTTACCCTTTTAACTAAAGTAGAAGCTGCTTACATTTCAATGGTGTGGAAGTCTATGGGGCGCTTTTCTTTGAACACCAACACAGGATATGTGAAGTAAATATTTCTAGTCTTTTTTAAACAATTTACTTCTACGACGAGACAAAATGTTGTATGTTATAAGATCACTAAATCATCAACAATATTTGCCCAACCCATTTTAATATCCTTGACAATTAATTAAAAATTCTCCCCCAAATTCGGTTGTGTTTTAGGGGTACGAATTTAATCCCGAATATAAACATTAAAATAATATATGTGAACATTTAAAGAATTCCTATTAAATTTCAAAACAGTGCTATATTTCCTATACAAATGCTACAATAGCGTTGTCACTTCGAAAAGAGTAATTTCGATTCACATCTATGTCTCCAGAGCATGTGTCATTACGCATTGTGCAGGTCAATGAACGTCCAGCAATTAAAAGCCAAATAAATAAAAACAAATAGTCAATTATACAACTTATAATTTTGTTAAATTGATTTTCGATAAGAAGATATTATGGTGGTTATTACTCTGAAAACTTAAGTATTAATTAACTTAATTATACAGATACTAATTATAATTGCATCGATCCTGGTTTATACTTTGTTTCATTAATTCGGTACTATCGCGTAGAATAATTGCTATAAATAGATTTATTTTTAACGTTCCTACAATGTAAGAGATACTAATGAAACAGTTTTTCTCATTTTCAAACGAGTTAATTTAAATCCATATAATTGATACTGAAGTTTATTACATCGATATATAATGCTGCTGCGTTAAATAACGAACCCGATAAACGAGCCAATAACTTCGTAAAATGGCTGCGAGTCCCTGAATCGACCCATCGCATGTATCGCACGTTTCAGGCAGTAGTCCACCATATCAGTAAAAAGATTAAATCGTCTATTGGAAGCTTACTCCGATGAAAAGCTATTCACTGGCTCACCCCATTCACCAAGCAAGCCGAAATCCGACGCCGCACCCTTCTGCTTAAGTACGAATTGTGATGGGGTGGCGTCGACGTCCCCCTGCTCGATATTCCTGTTCGCCCGAATGTACGTGACATGTGAATGCTTGTTTGGAAATTTGTTACGCCAAACATTCAATTCAGCGACGAGACATGATGCACTCGATACAGCGAAACTAAATTAACGGCGACGCGGCCGACTGCGCTAAAACATTTCGCAAAAATGCCGCTTGTTTCACGCGCGCCTTGCAAATTGGGGCATGTTGAGTGGAACGGCGAATTTTTGTGTTATCGATGAGAATGGTTTGCGGTAAGATGGAGCTGTCGCGCATGTAATACGTGTCGCCAGATCCACGTATCGTTGGATGCCTTATATATTGGTGCGATTTATTTGTGTTTGAGTATGTCGATTTTGAAATCTTACTTCGAATTATATGAATTGTAGTAGGAAGATAATTTTTGGTTAAGTTTTCAATAAATTTGTAATTTATCGTTAAATTCTAACTATAAAAAAAGTAGTACTTTGACCACGTGGATCTTTTAATTGACGCCGTTGGTGTAGTAAAGGTTTTTAGTGAATTTGTAGTACCGGTCGAGGTTTTAAGTAACTCTTTTCTCGATATTTCTTAATTTTTTTCAAAAGAAAAAAAACTAATCGCAAATCGACTTTAACCCAACCTTATAGTGGCACAAATTGGAACTAGTAACACTCTTGGACAAAATATCAACCTTTATCAGAAACCAATACAACCCAACCTAATCCAAATCAAAATTGAATGCAATTTAATTTGTGCAAAGATGGAAAATTACTTAGTCTTATTTTCTCCATAAACATAAGAACCTTTGACGGTGTTAATGGTTTTTATAAATTTCAACTATTCCAAGTATATACCATATCTAATTACGGGAGGAGAGAAATTCCGAGTAACGAAGGTTTTTGTATAAAATTTTCAATCCATCATGTAACTGAGTTATATCAACTACGTTCACACCACACTGACTATAAAAACAATATTGGAAGTTTAGTGCAAATGGCTCTCATCTCAATCAATTGGTGGAAGAATAACACTAATATCTTGTTCAGTCACGTGCAACTTTTACATTCTTGTTGGGTAGTTGGGTTGGGTTTCGTTAAGATGATATCCCAATGACAACCCAACCCAACCCAACTTTTATTTACTTTGTTGGGTTGGGTTACCAAAGTAAGTTGGGTTGGGTTATCACCTACCCCAATACAACTTAACCCAAAGAAAATAAAAGGTCAGAGCTATTCCATGTATGTGTCATGGAATAGCTCTGACCTTGCAGTAGTTTGCACTGAAAACAGAAAATATATCAATAACAACAACTGAAATGCATTATCACCTGCGCGATAAATATTGACCAAAAGACAAAATCTCCTAACTGGGAATGGAGGACAAAGAACGAGGGCTGATGGCGTAATATATTTAAAATATCCATAGTCATCAATAACTTTGAAACGTTTTATGATATAGATAACCTGTATAAGGATGATTTCACGGGCACACGTAAAAGAAATTAATAACAGACAGACGGCACCCCCTCTAGTACAATAACTGGTCCAACAGTAAAAGATATAGAGGACGTGAATACTGTTTGGAATCGAAATGAGACGCTGCAGTACATCTAAATACATGATGCAATCACATCGTATTAAATAAGGAGAATACGGAAAATCGCAACTATTAGAAAAAAAATTCACAAAAATGGAAAATTACTTAAATTTTCGTTTGCAAAATAAACGTCACTCAAGGTAATTATATCCTTAGTCTACTGAACAATACCACCATTCAGGATGTGCTGCATTTTGCTATTCTATGACGGATTATACATTTGAAGGCAGAGTAAACAGTCTCATCCTAAATAGCAAATGTGGAAAAGTAAAAAAATAAATATAACGAATTTTTCAACAGAAGCCAATATAATCAAACGTAAATAAAAGCAACAAACCATATCATCTGCCACACAATTATCCTAATGGAATCGTACATAAAATAGAAATGCTTAGGACAATTTAAAGGCATTACCACCAAAGAATTGTTTTGGAATTAATGGTTATAACACAGCATTGACAAATTTGGGTGAGGAATGACAAATACGTCGCTGTTTTCATTATAAACTTGACAATCAAAGAACTGGCTCAGAAATCGGAGAAAATATGAAGAATACATAACCTCCTCGACTTTCGCCTTTTCAAGAACATAGATTTCACGTAATATGCAACAAATAAATTTGGCAACTTAGATGTCGAGCAAGTGTATACGCTTTGCAATAAGAAGGAACTGGTTTAGTGCATCAGTTGGGCAAATGGATGATAAAATTGCTCAAAAATCTTTGGTGACGACGAAAACAGAGCAACTTAGATATAGGATCGTAAATGAGTGACGACTCTTGGACTTAAGTCAAAAAATAATGCACAACTTAAATAAAGACTACGACAATCACAACCGCACGCAACCCAACCCATCCCAACCCAGCCCAACCCAACTTATCCAAACTAATATAAAGTAAGTAAGTGTATACCGCAGATCTTCTGATTAGCAAATAGAGCAACATTTGTTATAAGTAATGACTCTAATGTGAAAGTGACACGCGAGGGATTAGAAACAACAGCCATTTAAACTATTTATGGATCTCTTATCAGATTGCTCCCCAACTTTACTCATTTTTCGTTAACTAACAACCAAAACCCAAGTATACCGCAGTCAGTTAAACAATGGGACTAATTTTGAAAATTTTCAAATTTTGTTGATACCAAAATGATGATGGCCAGTGAATCAGAGGAAGAACGTATATGAGAAAATTGTATACTAAGCAAGGTAAATATGAAAATGGTAATTGTTGTGAAGTAGAATTAGACAAAAATTTAAACATTCTTGAATCTTTAATGAATTAAAAACATGAATTTGACTGATTTTTCCTCTTGGAGCTAAGATAAAACAGAAAATATTTTTCAAAAATTATTATTGACTCCATAATTTTCAAAATTTCTTTAAGTTTTATTTATATTCACAGTTGGATTGGGCATCCAGGTTGAGAATACTTCAAAAATTGAATTCTGCAATCATAATGAGTAAAGCTTATATCTCAAATAATTTGAGAAAAGTTTGACAACTTTTCTTATTTAAATATGACGCCAAATCTGCATCCTTTGCTGCTAATACTAGACCCACAACTGAGTGATTCATCTCAAAGTACACTTTTTCGTTAGAATCATGGATTCAAACTGTTGAAGTTACTTTCTTTAAAGTAGGGCAAAAAAGCTTACATGTTCTGAGTAAATTATTTGCCATGCACAAATCGCAAAAGTCCACGAAAATCAAAAATTTTATTATGCCACTGCTAGCCATTGGTGTCCCCAAAGAAACTTTAAAATACATCTGTATTTATACTACAGGCAATGGACGAACGAACATTTTAAGAATTGTGCCGAGTAATGTCAATGTAATACAAAATTACAGTTGATTGTCAAACCGTAACACTACCCAACCCAACTCAACCCAACCCAGCCCAACTTAATTCAACCCGACCGAATCTAAGCTAAATAAAAAAGTCCAGCTATCCCATACGCGAAGCCAAACACTATTATCTAGTGCATTATTAACAAAAAACTATTTACACCAAGTCATATGAACGCATACAGGAAGCAGGAAAGTAATGGGCATAGAAAATACGAAAACGATAATAATTGTTGAAGTAAAAATTGCACAAAAGTGGAAAATTACTTGAGTCTCTATAAAATTTGAACAGCTGAACAAATCAGTCAATGACAATAAAGCGAACAACACATAGACTATTATATATACAGTTATTGCCCTGAAAACCTATCCTGATGCAATCACTGCAACACACATTCGAATTGCAATTAAGCAAAAATTAATCCAGTGGAAACCACATGTTCCTAGCTGGTAATGCCCTGTGTTATTCCTTGGCTCATTAAACTCAGCAAAGTGCGAGGGATCATCATAAATAAATTTCAAAACTAAGGGGGCATCAGTTCGTAGCTTGGAATACTTCATGTATGTGACCTTGAGCTTTTACCTTTTGTTATATACAAATGTGTATTAAAACAATTCATGTAAAATAAAAAATGGAAAAATCTTTGCAAATGAGAATATTTAATTATCAATATGAATAATCATCAATATTGGAATTATAATTTTAAACTATTAAAGTCAAATAAATAATGAAAAAAAGTCATTACGCGGAAACGAACAAAATTTTTTTATGACTTACGTCAGAATCGCTAATAAATGTTATAAAAAATATAGAATATCATAGGATTTAAGGGATTAGGAACATAATATTTTAATGAATTCTCACGGATTATGACGTGTGATGTCCAAAATTAATACCAAATCGAGCTGCAACGAATTAAACATTACAGCCTATAATAAATTCCTATAGCATGATGTTAATTGTTACTGTAGGTTCTAATTCGTTGTTTTTAGTTTTTTCATATTAATACAAATTCGCGCTTTCGTCTACATCGACTGCTTCTTCGAATTTTCAACTGAAGATCGACTATTTATGACTCCATTGAAAATTGTTACACGTACACTTCACCACGCAAAAGCCTCATTTGCATTCACACACCCATACGAGCGAATGTAAATAGCGCGCATGTAATAATGCGTTATTAAGTTACATATATTCCTCCAGGTCCGCGCGTTTTGAAGGAAATCACAAGAATTGTTTAGTATTTTATTCATACGTTCACCAACGAGCATCCCACAAATTCATACAATTCAATTACACTTGAACTGCTGGCACGACTCGTCGGCAATATATAAATAAATTATTAAACGGAAATAGTAACAACAACGCCGTGAATTCAAATAAGTGCGCGGCGACTGCGACTGCAGCGAACTGCGAGTTCCCATTCGAATATACTTTCGTCGATGCTAATGGCGAAATTTGCGATAATCGATTAACCAGAAATGTACTTTCACAGATTGTGCGGCACGACGTTATTTATGGCTTTATGCTTTTATCATGTGCGACCGGGACTGTAATGCATAACCGCAAATGCTTCATTTGTAATGGACACATTGATAAATGTTTAAAGAATTGAATATCGGGCGTATATTTCTTGAACGCGTTCGTTCTCTTCCTGCTAATGCGGGCAACGCCGTTATTTTTCGTACCCATTACGTCAGTCCGGAACAATCTAGCAGTTACTGAAACTTTTATAATAATCGTTATTGTTCAAAGTTGTAAATCTAAGACGTCGTAAATCTTCACTGAAAATTATAGCGATTATTCTCATTCATGGGATAATAAAATATATTTATGGTAATTCAATTAAACACTTTTATTAGACTCGGCAGTAAATCTTGAGTTGATTAATAACTGACTAAAAAAAATACACTACAACAAAACAAATTAACTGCAACATAAAATGAATATCAATTAAATCGAAGAAAAATTATGCGAAGATAAGTACATTAAGATTGCATGTTCTTTTCGTGACAAAAGCACAGTTGTCCTTCACCTCATTGTGTGTGCATTTCGGTAAACAAGAACATAAATAAGCACTAGCGCCTGGCGCTGCCAAATATTTGTGTAAATGAAAGTGTCTTACGTAAATAATATAAACGATTATAGTCACCCACAACTTGTTGTAACAATGATTTAAATATTTTTACACCCAGAAATAAGTGCGCCATGAATCTAGGAAATGAAAACTTTAAGCGTTGCAAGCTCGACGCCAGGAGCGCAAATAATAAATTTCTGCAATTTAAGTTGCTTGTCAAAGGAATCTTTCGAATAGTTATTCAAATCGTTTTTTCCTTCGTATGTATGTACAGGCTGAAGTTTTTAAATTAGTCATTCCGTTTGAATTGAATCGCAACACGAACATTCAGTGAAAAGGTAATCGCAAGGATTATTCGCAGAGACAATGGAGACAATGGATATCGTGGTTTATTGGTTGTAAATCTTTCACAAAGTATAATTAATAATTCTTTTTTTGCATTGGTATTTGAGTCATGCGAATGATTAGATTGGGAAACAACACCGATAATTGTGACTTCCTTTCGTTTGAAATGGCGAGATGAATTTTAAATTGTGCAGAAATCCTAAATAGGTTTTGAATAAAAGCAAAGACAATATATCTCATAATAATTTAAAATGCTAAAGCTCGATTTTTTTGATTCACCATTCCATCCCAAATGCAGTTTTTTTGGCTACGAAGAAAAATATTATAATGGATGGTAGAGAGAGATATGGTAATGATGGCGAATATGGCATGTGCGGTTGAACGGGAGATTGTTTGCTTTTCTTGATGATAGGAATTGTGTCATATGTCCTTGAAATAGGTTACATTTTCCACTGCAAAATATTTTTATTCCATTTTCCTTTTACATACATTTTTCTTTGTTGAAAGTCATCTTATTTATTTTGTTTGTGTTGCGTGTTTCAATTGCAAATATATTTCTTAGTTTGTCAAAATTTTGAAGGCTATTGTTGGAGTTTTGCTTCATGTACGTGCCAGATTAATTATTACTGGACTTCAGTGCAAGCACTCCAGATTTTTTTTTCCAAACTATAAACAAATTAATCCAAGCAAATTGCATTATTATCTAAATTTATTTACTCTGTTCTCCTCTGTTAATATTTACTGTTTGTATAAAAAATGGGTAATTTTTTGGTAATTTCGCCGATGAATAAATACAGTAGATATTACCCAAAGCTTACAAAGGTAAATTCAAAATTGCAAATGCACAATAGTTAGGTAACATAAACAATTCTTTATTTTTTTAATTTAATTGAATTCGATTGAATTAGACATTTGTTGACTTGCATAGGGGTGTAACTTAACAATCTACTATAATTTGCTTTGATAATCAGTTTTGATAATCAGTTACATTAAATTTATTCAAACAATAACTTTTAACAAGTTATTTCAAATTTTCATTTTCATTTCGTATTGGCTTGAGGTTGTATTGGCTTTGGTGTTGAGTGCATACTTTGTTAAACCCAACCTGACTCAACCCAAACCAACCGAAACCAACCCAACTCAAACTAACACAACCCAACCAAAGACTGCTTAATCTGTTTTGGTTCAAATTTGTTCAAAGAACTCAAATCCACCCACTAAGCTCCGTCTTTAACTGTTTCTAAAGATGTATTGCGTTGTATTCGGTTGGGGTGTCTGCGAGAACTGATGCCATAACATGGAAATAATTTACATCTGTTTATGTCTATTTTAAGTTGGAATGGATTGAGTTTTTGTTTAACAATTTGTTAAATACAACCTACAGCTTTGCAGTAAATTTCAAAACAAGTTTGCTTCGAAATTCTTTCACCAATTATTGCAACTGTTGAACAATTTATCAATAGCTTAGACCAACTGGATAACCTATCATGGCTGCAAAATTCACCACAACGATCAAATTTAACAATCGGTGCAGCCATTTTTACCAAACCAACAACAAATTAGTCCAAGCAGGTTACATTGTTGCCTACATTTTCTTAGTCTGTTCTCATCTGTTATTATTTCCTTTATTTTGTATGAAAAATTTATACTACCTCTGTCCCAAATTATGGTATACATTTCTCTGCAATTTACGGAGCTTTTGAGTCTTTGAGGAAATCATGAATTTTTTTGGGTTCAATATAATTTAGACACGGTGTTTCGAGTAGAGTCTTAGGTGGCTATTCTTAAAAATTATTTAATTGTAACAGACGGTCAATTAAAAACCTAGAAAGTATCAGAAAATCAAAAATACACCTGTTGTTGTGAAGGACGGTTACCGGTTTCTATCATGTGTAACCAAGATGCTGTTGAAACCACTCAAATAACTTTAATAACTAAATTTATTCGAACGCATATATTTCACCAGTCGGTTCAGATTTTCATTTACCTTTCGTACTGGCTTGGAGTTGTATTGGTTTTGGTGTTGAATAGACACTATTAAACCCAACCCAAACCAACCCAACTCAACCAAAAACTGATTGCTAATTAGGTATGGGTTTAAATTTGTTCAAAGAAGCCAAACTCACCCAATAAGCTCCGCCTATAACTGTTTCTAAAGATTTATTGCGGTGGAATGGGTATTTGCTAGAACTGATGCTACAACCTAGGAATCATTTAAAAATGTTTGTGCCCATTTTTAATTTTAAGTTGAGATGGATTGAATTATTGGCTCTCCAAGCAAATTTGCTTCGAAACCCTTCCACCAACGATTACATCCACTATATAATTTATCACCAGCTTAGGGACGAACTGACGACTCGCAGACGACTAACAATCGGTTGGTTACAGTCATTTTTACCAAACCAACAACAGTTTCGTTCAAGTAAATCATATTTTGGTCTTAATTTGGATGTTTTGCTTCACTGCTATTATTTCATGTTTTGAGTGTAAAATGGGAAAATTTTCTCATTTGATTACAAACTAAATGATAAACATAAACAGCTGGTTTAGCATATAACTACAGGTAACCAGGTTAACGACCAAGCTTGCTGTAATTGTGAACAGATGTTGGGGTGGGTTCATCGAAGAATCTGTTCTGGCAGTAAGTCGTGTCGAATACATTTGATGCCAACACATGGAACTACAAGTCCATGAAATTTCATATTCATTTTGAATTCGGCTCAGTTCAGTTTTTGTTTAACAATGAACTGTAATAATGGCCAACATAATCCATCCATGCAATTCAGCAGAAAATCAAACAAAATGATTGCAAGATTATTATAAGTGTGAATTGAAGTTGGATTGGATCAATTGAAGAATTATTTCTGGCAGAAAGTGGATTCAAATAAATTTGAAACCAGAATAATGTTTATAAAAATGTACATAAATTTTGATTGGATTTGCTTGAGTTTTGTTTAACAATGTTTTGATTTATTTGTCAACCCAATGCGTTCCTATAATTTAACATCAAATCTCCAAACCAATTTACTGCGAAACCTTTTCACGAATAATTATTTGAAATTCTAATTGTGAATTGATTGTGGCTTTGATTACAATGTAACCACATGTTTTAATTTTAGCGTTTATTCAAATTTTTAATATTTATTTTTTAAATAGCTTATGTATGCCGTTTCTTAAAATTTAATTCAACCCAAATCTATATTGTAGATCCATGTTATCGCAAATTATCTGACAACTTTAACTAGTTTTTTTCAAGTTTTATTTTATTTCATTTCTGAATTGATTTTACGACAATTACGAAAACTTTATGTGACTGTACTAAGGCCATCTTTACGACACTCGTGCAGATATGTAATCACAGGGGTCTGCTTTGTCGATACTGTGACACTTGTAACGGCACGACGGGTACGAATTATTTACACGGATATGATGTCTAAATGAAATTAGTACTTTCACACAGATTTTTTTTGTAACTTATATTTGCATGACTCCTGATCTGATGAGTCCGAGAAGACGAAACAGCCTGATATATCCGTTTAAATTTGTTTTCGAAAAATGGTTTTACATCGTCCTGTTTGGCTAAGTCAGCAATTATTTAAAAAAATTTGCAACCATTTTGAATCAGCTTAAAAATAATGCAGCTTATAAATCAATTTTTAGAGAAAATTTGGGCCAGCAAATTAATCTTAATTATTCTTAGATTTTATCAAATTTTGTTCTAATTTGGCGTTTTAATTGAATTGAATTGGTCCACAGATTAACGAACAGAAATGGCAGTGAATTTTGTCAAAAAATTCTACAAAAGGAATCAGCTTGTGCGATATTGAATAATTTTGAAATGGGTTGGGTTGAATAGTTTAAATATATGATTATTAAATTATTTGCAATGATAACAACATTTTAACAACATTTTTATTATGCAATGCATATTGGCTTGGGTTGGGTGGGTTCGTTTAGAAAAACCAACCCAACCCAACCCAACCAAAAAATAGAACTATAAAAGAGTTTATTGCTATAAATAAGGATAGATCGATTAAAATCACACTGTCCCAAAGTGGTGGCACTATTCATGTAGGTATTATTTGGGTGAAGAGTGATCGCGAAAAACACTTGCTACATAATTCTCTGAAAATAAAATAATGTTGTAAAGCTTTGGCGGTTTTAAATAGACTTATTCACTTATCACCCCCAATTAATAAAGTTATGGAATTGTTCCTCGTTATCATCAATGTTTTAGTCACACATTAAATAAATGCAACTTTAACAGCATGTAACTGGATTCTGATAATATATCTCTATGCCATTGCCAACGACAAAAAGTCTTTGATGTTACTAAAATTGATAAATGCTTCAAAATTTTGCACAAGTGCACTTTATGCAGCATATTCTATAATTTTGATAATATAATTAAATGAGGCATTTGGTGAGACATCTGGTATACTTTTGGTTAATAGCCATATGCAGTATAAATAAAATATTCCTTTTTATGTTCGTCGTGCATTATCTCACATAAGACATGATCGTTATATTCCGACCAGAACAAATTGCCATTGATTTCATTTATTATACTTTGATAAAAGACAAAACATTTCATTCCATTTTTCATTTCATTTAGCTAGTATGAAGTATAGTAAAACATGGTTTGATAACGACACAAATTATAAAAGATAATAGGATTTGCTCGCAGTTAATTGCAAATTGGGATCTAAAATAAACTTAATGAGATATTATAATAAAGAATGCCTGAATTAAATTCTGCATGTAGGCCTTATTTGGGTCAAAGAAGAAGACTAATGCAACGAAAGAATATATTAATTTGATAAAAAAAAGTACATGGTTACAGCAACAGTTACGCAACTACTTACGTCGGGTTCGTTTAACAAATTAATTTAATCTGCCGTTCAATCTCATCATAATTTTATGTGCTTTAAGTGGATTGATCAAAATAAGAATTTTGTGTATTTATACTAATATGTAATTTTAATTGTCCAAAGTGCATTCGCTCTAAAAGACTTAATATTCACATTTGTAGAAAATCGTATTTTTCACCCACTGTTTTTCGTTTCTTTGCCTTGTATATTTAACTTGGTGGGAGTTTCATAAATCCGGTGCATTAATTAAATTGCATCTTTGATCATGATCATGATCCTGGCCAAGAATTATTATTTTATTAGTTTTTGGTTACATTAACTGAAGGTTGTGCTGAAATTATTAATTAGCTGATCAACTAACGGCTCCGGAAATTAAGTTGGTGATATCATCGCAAATTAAAATAACCAAATTTTAAGTAATCCACCGTAATTATACATCAACGAAATTAATTATGAAAACAAGACTCGACCGTTTTATACGAGAATAAAATGTATAATTAACTCGAAAGAGAACGAGGCGCGTTTGGGGGAAAGAATGGGGACGCGGCTGAAGGTTAACCCAAATCTCTTCAAATATTTCATATGAGCGTAAAAAATACATTTTCGAATTTGCATATTTATGTATTTAACGATCAAATGGGCCGCTTGATTTGTGGCCCACCGTAAATTAATCAACGCATGCAAATGCTACCTTGTTAACATAAATTAATCGCAGTTAATCAGCGTCCGTTGAAATATGATTGTGAAAAAACTATATTTAAGTATCCGTACCTTGTTATCCACGTGCGCCGTAGCGGGCCGATCCGTGCGTCGATCTACTGGATTAATTCGTGACGGGGACTAATTTTTCTCGAATTCCGGCGATGGGAGTTCACTTGGTTTTTTTCACGACCGCGCATCTTGTTGACAGAGACGATGCCGTGGCCTGTGACAGTAGGTTGTTGCATGGTCGGGATGCAAGCGATGGGTGGGGATCCGCGGGTCCCTGATGCTCGATCGATCGCCTCACGCCCAGTTTTCCCGCGCACTGGTGGATGTTGCGCCGTTCCCTTCAACCGGAACGCGACTACGTTAGACCCGAGTCCTTGGAGTTACGTTGTCTGAAGAGTCCGTGGAGAATTCCGATCCCGGTTTGCACGTCTGCGAATCCTGAAATTTGACACATGATGTTATCCTCGGCATATCTCCTCAGCGGCACGTCAACGAGATCTTCAGTGAATTAAACGAGCTATTTGGGAAGTGTGCCAAAGGGATTTGTTGATCATAAATAAATTCGTTTGGTATGACTGCCTTGAGTTTCGAGACTCGTTCGAAGCCAATTCATTAATTCAAGGTTTTGTATGTAAACAATAACAATATAACGAATGAAACAGAATATTAAAATGTTTGCCATATATGGAAATTTTCTTGAAAATTCTGACAAAAAAATCATCACTTAAGGTTAAATAAACCATGCATTTGGTTGCCACCATTTCATATAAATTGTAAGCACCAGACGTGCTTTTATCAATGAACTCGGTCGAAAGACATTAGGAAAAATTATGGTAACTGACACATTTAATAATTGATTGGAACTCACTAAAGGATCAGTATTGACAAAATTTTGAATTATCATTGGTACGAATCGAAATCTTCTCGAAGATTGGGCGTGACCCACTGATGATACCACGAAAGATAGATTTTTCTTCAAAAGTCAATAGTTTTACTAGTCATGGATTCATTAGGAATTAATCAATTTCAAGACTAAAGTTATAAACAACTGTTGGGTACAGCTATTGATTCGTCGTTGCCAAAAATAGGTAAAAACTATAATGAAAGCTTCACTCAAAAGAATCACTTTGAAATGAAAAACAAATCCATTGCCGAAATAGCCTTCAGTCTCTTCATTAATCAAAATATTACATATGTTGCAAATTCTTTCATCCCAAACCAAGCCATGGAGGAATTTTCCATTCCTCACCAAAATAATGTCTTTCCTTAAATTAAGAATTGAGTTCTAGATCTCTAGTACTGACTAATACAATCTGCACAGCAATAATTTTAATCACATTATTAGATTCATAAAAAAAATCAACATCGTTACTTCCACATTCCATCCCATGCCATCCCGTATCCATCGACTACGGAAAACATTTTAACTCGGTTTTGTGGCCTAAGTTGTCTTACTAATTGTGATGATTCCTTTTACGATGGCACATGAAACATTTAAAGTCAAGGTGCTGTGTAAGTCAAGTCAAACTTGAATAATAAATTAAGCGCAAGAAGCGTTATAATTGCTTTAACCATTGAAAGTAGACGAAGGAAAAGTAATAAACCCCATTGTGGCCGTGGAACAATAAAACAGTGGCGCCATAAAATTACATATAAGATTTATGCTAGCACCTTGAATGCACGATGTCATTGTTTATGTTAAATTTGTTTAATTGGAAATAAAGATGAGAGGTAATAAAATTTATTCGAAGCAGTAACATGGCATAGTTGATCAGTAATGTTGTCCTTTTTACTATATGTATGTTAGTTCTATCTGCTACAAAATCTGAATGTTTCAAAAGTCTGTCAAATATAATCCGAATATATCAGATTTAAATCTAATTGAACATAATAACAAATACATACTAACAACTTACAGTTACTTTCAATTAAAACAAACTATGAACTATTGAAATTTTCTAATTCCATGTTAACAATATTTATTTAGTCATCAATGGTAATAAGTACACTTTATGCCTGAGTCAGAGTTTGGAAACTAGCGTGGTCTCGCTGAAAATTCAAGTTATCCTATTGATTGGTACAACAACAAAATACTAGCTTACGAGGACTGGAAGTATCAGTCATAGCCTACACAGTCTATACGTTATAATGCGTGGATTGATAGCTACCGATAAATTTGGCGTTTATTTTCAGTTGTCAATTTGTCAAAAAGTTTTACACGACACTCGATCGTTAACTGTCCTGTTGAAACAAGGGTCAAAAATAAGTTTTTCTCGACATGTCCTGCGGCACTTAATAAACTTGCGACGTAACGTACTATTTCATAAATTGAAAACAAATAGATCATATTTAAAGGAATTATTTAATAAGATAATAAACAGACAAACTAAACTTGTACAAAATATGTTGTAGTTATTTTCAACTAGTTAGTTACCTAGTAAAATAATTAAAAAAATAGAACATGCAATTATATATGTGGACGAAATATCTACTGAATTATTAATAGTAGGCTTAGCGACCGTAAAGTAATTGCGGTTGTAAAGTAAATGAAGCAGTAAAATATTTGCATTTACTTTTAAACTTGAGACGAGTGCCTAAAAGTTTATTTGATATTAAAGTCTCTGGAAACGTATGTTTCTTTTTTCTTATTTTTTCCTTCCAAATAAAGTTAAATACTTAGTTCATCTTGTCGAATATCCATAATTATTTTATCAATCAAATTATTTTTCTATTTCATATTACTTTTAATGGAAATTTAAACGGGTGGCCAGCTTTTCATAAGACAATACGAAAATATTTTGATATGTTATTGTTCAACGTGTGAAACAGCAATTTTAATCCGATTCATATTAAAAATAAATATAAACAAACAAAATTCAATTGGTCTTTTCCTATATAAATTGGCACTTGACACTTTATTTTAATTTCTTTATTTCTATTTTCTCTTTCCGGTTTGCAATTGATAATTGATAAATTATTCTCCAGTCATTCCTATCATTTGCATGAGCTACTTTATTATCTAGGAGTCACTTTGATTTGATATTTGGTAGTTTGCAATTGATTTATGATTATTTTTCTTTGCATTTTCTTTTCATTATGTTACTTACTGTCTTTCTAATGTTTATCGTCTTGGTACACTTCAAGGCTCCTCATTTTCGTTTATGTTATAACCTAAACACTGATTTTCCCTGATTTTACTGATTTTACCTGATTACTCGATTTTACATTTTTTTGTAAGTTACTTCTTTGTTTGCTTTTCTTTCATTCCCGTTATTGTAATTTATGTCATTTTCGTTCATTTTAAGCCCTGATTTGTTAAGTTAATTTCATACTTTCACTGTCTTTGTATCAGTGTGAGCCATCACTTTCGCTTATTTCAAAATAGTTTTTAAAATTTTCAATTACCCACCTTTGTTTTTTTTTTAATTTCAATTGAGAACTAGTATTCTAAAATTTTTATATTTATATTTCTTTGCGTGTTACTCCATCCTTCTTATTTACTGTGCGTCGCTGATTAACTATCTTGCGATTATAATTACGAACAATATTACGATTCCATGTCAACAATTATAACCAGACTACTTTTCTAATAAGCAACAGGTTTAATTTCCTTACAGGATTAGTACATTAGCGCCGATAAATTCTCGCAATTCACCTCGGCAATAAACATTTTTATATCTTTTTTACGCGCTTGCTTAACGGGAATCGCCGGCCGAAATACATACCCGTCCCTCCGCGTGCGTTCCGATACGTTTTTCTGCCATTAAATCCAATCGAACGTTTTCTATAATTCAGCAAAGATCGCATATCTGAAATTCTTGATCGGTCAACCTATATGGAGCTCTGAAACCAGTTTGGTGTGTCTGGGGCACTTCCCGTTCGATCGGGGGAACGCGGGTCCGCCGTCTTGAGCCGCGCACGATTCTCTTTGCGGCTTCGAAATTATCTGAAACCAAAGGCGAATTCGACGTTAGTCCGAGAGTCGGCCGACATCGATTGGGTATCGGTGCCACGGCGGGAGTGAGTCGGTATTTTATTATCGGCCGTGCACACCGTCAAATGTAATCAAAATTCTAGATTCGTATCAAAGCAGGATATTATAAATAATTACGTTTGATGGGTGCACGTTTGCGGTGTAATAATGGGAATTACGGAGGCGAAAATGGACGACAACCTTTTCGATTTAGAAAATTCCTAATGCGAGAAGAACGATGAAAGCAATTAATATTTTTAAATTATGACTATTTTTATTATTTTTTTTTAAATTTTAGTTCAATTAATAATTTCATCCGAAGTTTGTAGTAGTACGATAACAGGACAAATGAACTGAATAACGTTTCATATTTCCAAAATAAATATTGTTATTACTTAGTTTTCATCCATGGCATATATTTCATTCGAAAAATATATTTTTTCAAAATATCTTGTTATGAAATGTTGCATAACGAATCATTTCGTATGAAGGGCGAAAGTTATAGTGGGTATTACTGGATTTTTATGTGAAGAGGAAATTTAGGTTCTCATAAATCCTGAATTACGTATGTATTGTTAATAGAATGCTCAACCTTGTCCATTCACTTGCTATGTATGGGATATACGTTGGGGCCAAATAGTTATCATTAATTTACTATAATTTTGTGTTAATTTTAT
This sequence comes from Geotrupes spiniger, assembly GCA_959613385.1. Classification (NCBI taxonomy): domain Eukaryota; kingdom Metazoa; phylum Arthropoda; class Insecta; order Coleoptera; family Geotrupidae; genus Geotrupes; species Geotrupes spiniger. The sequence continues at coordinate 16,362,474 of OY390737.1, forward strand.
TTAATATGTATTATTTATTTTGTCTCATTTTATTCACAAAAATATCCTTGAACTACTGTAATTGGGATTTGAATTATAATAAAGGATGGAGTACATTAAAATTTTGTTAACAACAACTTCCATTACGTTCAACGACGATAATTTTAAAACTAATGCATCTTTTTGAAGAAATTAAATGAAAAAAAAAATATTTCTTTAAGGACCGTTTTGAAATGTGAATTATTGAATTAAAGTTTTAATTGCATATGACTTAATTCCAAAATTTTCGTTCAGTGGCAACTTTCGCAAAGCTCACGACTTTTGGATCGTCTCAAAAGTAACTACACAATTTTTCATAAAAAAAATTGAGGTTGTTGTTATAAAATGTCCCGGAACGAATGAACTTGTTCACGGTTAGAAAGGAAAATAATGATTCATTATTTCGGTAATCGATATCTTAGTCATAGTTCATGCGATGACCTTTTTAATTCATAATACTCGAGTACATGGACGTACATGTGTGAGTTATCTGCAGGCAATGTTTTTGCAATTTTATTCGATCGTTGAATGCAATTTACAAACGCTCACGACGAGGACTGCATGGACATAAAGATCATTTTAGTGTTTTTTTCTCACGTTCGTTGACGTTTGGAAAATTGCAGAGAATATATTCGTATAATTTGTACTTGTGTTACGTTGGGTAACCCAATCCAATGCAATTCAATTATATCCAACACAATTGTATACAACCCAACCCAACGTAACACTAGTACAAAATATTTGAATAGGTTCTCTGCAATGGCATGGCTTGGGTTGGAATTAGTTGTGATTTCACAATGTTATTTTTTGCAAATAGTTGTCCTCGGCATTAACTTTGTGCTGGCAAAAATGACACATGACGTAAAATCACCCACTATGCTCTTTGTGTTGATTTAATTCGATTGGTCTGAATTTAGTGCTCGTTTCTTTTCTCTTGCTGAGTTGATATTATATCGATAGTTACATATCTCTGGTTCATCCACCTCACCATTGTAAAATTGTCTATGTTCTGAGAGTTGTAATTTATTCTCAATTTTATTTGTTTTCATAATCGTGACTTTTCATATAATTGGGTGCTCAAATAATTTCGAATGATCATCTTAAGTATGGTTTGACAAATTCAACAGTGATATGTATGTAATAATGTAACGTGCGGTTAGGTTGGTATATGCTAGGAACATCTCCAGCATTTACAAACAGTGACTTGGGATTGCGTTAGGTTTTATTTGCTCTTTCGTTTTATGGCTATCAGGAACATTAATATTTTTATATTAATTTTGACGTTGAAATAAACAAATATCAAAGCTTCATCCAACTTCTAAGAATCCAGTTACTGAAATGTCACACATATGACACATCTAACTGTCATTTATAACATCTTTGACCGTCATCACTTCTGACATTTTGTCCAACTGTTGCTATTATGAATCCAATCAAAAAAGTGTTGCCCATGTTGTGATTCTCATTTCTTCCACTACTGTCGCTTTTAACGATGTTCCAATTTCCTGAGTTGATCCTGATCCTGAAATGTTTGCAATTTCCGATTTCCCATCACTTCTGTTCTTTCATTGTCCTCATTTTTTTAACAATCTAGTCACCTAAATGCCATGTGGCATGAGACTGTTATTTTTGAAAACTTGATATATCTGCCATTGACGATTATCGCATCCGTTTTGATCATCTAATGTTCTGCTTAAGAATCATTTTAACATTTTTGAAATTAAATCGAGTCACCGATGACGGTCACGTCGTACTTGACATTGCGATGTGACCGTCATATGTGACATATCTGTAATTTTGACATGTTATTTTTGGCATGTCATTCTTGACATAAGTTTCTCATCACTTTTGTTCTTACCACCTTCACATATCAAAAACCACTGAAAAAGCGATTTGTCCCTAATTTTTACCGCTGTGAATTTTCTGTCATTTTGACCTATTTAACGTATTCCGATTTTTATGACAACCTTAACATTTTTGAAATTAAATCGTCACTGAAATGTGAAAAGTGCGATGTAGTCGGTTTGTGGTAGTTTTTCCAATGGTCCAATTCTGCAAAGTCAGTGATTTGAAAATTTTTCCAAATGACCTATTCGAGTTTTCACCATTTTTAAAAATATTTACATTCGAGTGGTTGGTTTTGAAAACCATTTTTCTTCAATTTTTAAAGTTTTTTATGTTTTATTTTTTCAATTTTTTGAATTCATTTACATTTTTATGTTTTTTGAAGTATTTAAGCGATTTTTCTTAATTTTCACTTTGACACATTTGTGCTAAATGCTAAATTGTTTGATTAGCATTTTGTTTCAATGACTTTTATTTACGTATTTTGTCGATTTTTCATTGATATTTTTGGATTTTTTAGATTTGCTATTGAAATTTTTTATTTATCTTTCTAAATAATTTAAAAACATATACTTGTTTATCAAATGTGTATGTTTGTGGGTTCTTTAAATTGTTGCTTAGTTTTTATTTTTTATCATTGTCATTTAGTTTGTTAATTAGTTGTTATTTTTGTTTTTTTTACAACGATTTTTTTTGCATTTTTTGATAGCTTCGCTATCCAGCTTTTCTTATAAATATAGAAAGAGAACATTCCACGGTCTTTTTAATTTACCATCGTCACAAAATAATTTTCAGAAATTCGTTTATGAAAATTGTACAATTTGAAAACTACGTTTTCTATCAAAGCTCTGTTCTACGCCATAATTAATTAATTGCATTAAGTTTAAACGAATAGTTTTTTAATTTAATCGACCATCTAAACTTTATCTGTAATGTGGCGAGTTAACAGTTTCAAACAATTAATTTGAAGTTTGACACTTTTGATCTCGGTTGAAATTTGCTGCCAATACTACCAACACTATTACGGTTAAAATTATTTGTGCTTTGTGCTAACACAACGCAACCCAATCAATCCCAACTGCTGTTGCTCTTGTTACGTTAAATCTGTGACATTTTGTAATTACAGATCAATTTTGCTGAAACTACAACTGAAAAAGTTTTATGTGAAATTGAAGCTTTTAATTTTATATGTAAATTGAGTCGAAATATTTTAAATAATCAGATTTCTGTGAGAATATTTCTTGGTATTGATATTTTATTGCTGTTGTTTAAATTGTTCCAAAAAATTGAACACTTGGAAAAATGAAGACGAGACCTTAAAGAAACATATATGAATATTTTTTTTTCATTCAGTGATAATTATATTAATGCGCATTTTGTTAGTAAAAATGAAATGAATTAACTCTAAATACTATCATAATTTGTTGTTAGCAGATAGCCAGCAGTTGCAAATTTCAAAGTGACGACGAGAAACATCTGCAACGTTTTAAATAATTTTTATATTTATACATATGTGTGATAATGTATCCAACACTTCGAAGATTTGTAACCAAGCTGTGTTTGCGTTATATCTTCTAGTGTCTTTGTAAGTTAATTCCAATATGATCTCAAACTGTGACGGAGAATTTGGAGGACTTGAAAAGTTGTCAACATATTAAATGTATCAAGGTTCTAAAAATTTTAATTTATAGGACACGTCGTGCCAAAAATTACAGCTTTATACCAATGTGAGCTGTCAACATCTTATTTATTTTTATTGCATCCGCATGAATTTTCAAAATTTACAAGTAAATTTTTAATTTTCGATCGTTTAAATTAATTGTCTCAGTCTGTTCTTAACTTTTCGGATTGAAAATGTTTCAATAGTTAAATCTAACCGTCATCCTGAACAAATTGAATTTGTTTCTTTTTTTCTTCAACCAAATCGTTAATTCCGAATTCTGTTGTTGGGGCAATCCACAATTTTTAAATCTTTAACTATGGTTGTTATAAACAGGTTTTTCTAATTGATGTACTTTTCTATTGCTAGACACACTTAATACGTAAAAGTCAAGAAAATACGTAGTCATAGATCATTTGCGGCAGATGCATTATGTTGACAACTGTAGTACCTCGTTTTCTAACGAACGGAAGTAGTATAACAAGGCGTACACCAGATGTGCCAAAGTGGAGGAAAACTCGTAAATAGTTTACGAGCTCAGTCAACAATAATTTCTGTTACAATGTTATTCTAAGTCACCCATATTAGAATTTAATAATTATAATTTTAATTTTACAATTCTATCATGTCATTCAAATATTCTCATGTACGCATACTTTATGATTGCCTCATCTTCACATATCACATTCTGTAGGGTAATTGGAGTTAAATGCATTACATCCTATATTTATCTTTGGTGTATTGCACATCTTCAACTTGTCTACATAAATTATAAATTGACGAGGGTTTGAATTATTTTAATTTTTTTTTCACTTCTTGTACAGATATTTTCGATCAATTTATTTCAGTGCCTTATATATTTTCAACACATCCACATCTCTTCTCATGTCTTGTCCTACATTTTTCTCTTGTGTTTGTGTTTCTTTTCTAAATACCCTTGCTCGTAAATTTTCTTCAATCTATTGGTTCCGTAATTTACACCAGTTCCGTAGTTTACACCATTGAGCCCATTCTCCTTACATTTGTTCTTAGATTGAATGCCATGTCCCAGTCCTAGTCCTTTGGTATTCTAGTCTCCTGCCATGCTTTTTTAAACGTAACCAACATCCAGTTCGCAATTTCCTTTCCATCTGAACACTTGCCTTCATTGGTTTTTATTGCTTCTGGTATAACTACTTCCGTTATCGACTCGCCTAATATTGTCATGAGTTCCGTTTTCATAATAATCCTGGTTTGTTTACTCTACATAATAAAACCCTTGTATGCTTCTAGTATTTCATCAGGATCTGTAATAATGTCTTTGCTTTTGTCTTCAGTGTCCCATTTTCTTAATTTCATTTTCAACGTAGACTGTTCGCCAAAATCTTCTTTTATTTGACTATTTGTCTATTTCCGAAATTGCTTCTATCTTTCCAGTTTTGCCTTTTCCTTAAATTCCTATACTAGCTTTATATTTAGTTTATCTTCTTCAGTTGTTATATATTGTTCTACTCTCATTTTCATTTCTCAAAAACCTTTGAAAAACATTCCACCATGCTTTCGCACAATGCCATTTTGGTTGCAAGGTCTTTAAGTATAACGTGTCTACCAATTCAACGTCATATTTCCTTCAAACCAACTAAACCCGAGACAATCCAACTCAACTCAATACGTACCAACCTAATCGAACCTAGGCATATTTATCAACTTCAGGTAATCTTGCTGCGTTCTTCTAATTCGATATATTAGAGTATTCATTTTCGGGGTGAAATTAATGATTACCATGTCATTTGTTACACAGAATTCTTCTCTTATAATCACTTGCTATCATTACCTCACGTACCCTTTCACGTATCCTGCCCAATTTATTTTACATTGTTCTTAAAATTCCTCCACTTTTTGCATTTATGCCCTGGGGCTATATATTTGTTACATTGTTTTTTTTTTGTCTGGTATGTCTAGATCTAACTTATCGTTCTGGTTATATATCTAATATGTTATTATGACTACTTGGTTCCAGTCCTGAATATCACCCAACAATTACTGCTTCCTTTCTTTTATGTATTGTTTAATTCTAATATATTCTTATAGATTTCATTTCATTTTCTTTCTTATCGGTTTAATACTTGAATACTTTTTCTTCTCATGTATTTTTGGATGGTAACGTATTTCTTAACCCCCCTCTTGATTTTAACCATGTCCTTGTCCAGGCTCACCACGTTTTGTAATGAGTTTCTCCTGTACCACTTTTTCAGCGATATTTTTTCCTCATCCCTTACACAAGGTAGCCAAACTATAATATTTTGCAACTACTTCACATTTTTATGTCTTTTTGAATTTTAATTTGTTATTAACTTGTTTTGTTATTAACAAAACCGACAAAATTGAAAACATTTTCTTCGATATTTCACCGCCGCACATATTTATAATGAACAGTTTTAAATAACCTCTCGCCACACTTTATATCCCATTCTTGCGCAGTCAGCAATTAGTTTGAGTTATAAAAAAGTTTAATCCAAACAATTTTTTTCTTAAATATTTTGCTTAGATTTAAACAGATTTAGAATTGCGGTTTCGGTAACGAGAATAATTTCGATTGCGTCCATTAATAAAACAATTGAAAATACAAAAAAAATATATTTATAAAAATTTCACGTGGCCGTATCTTTAATAAAACTAAAAGCCGGTGTTATTAGTTTATATTAAAAAAAAGAACTAGTTGAAACGCAATTATTGTTAATGGCGGTAATTTCCCGATGTCCGTGTCCAGCCGTAATTTCAATATCATTACGTGTTGATATCGATAATCCATTAACATTAAAATTTTATTGTCATCGAAAACTAAATCAATATCGCGAATCGTGCTTCGAAGCAATACGTTTTAAACCAACAACGAATACAATTAGAACTTTGTTTCACTTTTTGATGTTATCATAAGCGTGCATTGATTTATTATGTACCTATCTAGCGGCCCCGGTTGACTTTCACCGTCACACAACATATTCGGTACAAAAATATTTCATGTGCTTCTAGATTTGTTGGGGAATATAAAGGTTTTGGAGAGAAACTATGAAGTTGACTGTACTTGGGACCCCCTATATGTCGTCGGCGACGTTTTGGCCATGAATTTAATTTATGGGTGCCTTTCAGGTTCTACGGTGTTATTAAGGAACTTTCACGAAAATGGTTTTTGTGGAGTTTAGAGAAACTAAGCCATGAGGCAGTTTTATTCGATGCGATTCAAATTGGTTTACTCTTTGTCGTCATTTAAGTATGAACATTATTCAAAATTACAAAAATAACAAAAAAGAAACTATTTAAAGATTTGGCAAATAAAATAATATAATAATAATAAATATTGCAGAAAATTTTTTGCAATTTTTTTAACACGATTATTGTTATATTTCGTTGCGTTATGTTATGTTATTTTTGTTATGTTGAGTTATGGTTTGTTATTTTCTATCAAATGAATGTCATCCTCTCAAAAGCACGAAGATTTTTGTACTGAAAGCTTTTCTAACCAACTCAATAAATTTTCGTATTAAACACACACGTGATCAGAATCGATTAGAATACTGTCACCATCCGTTATTTAATAATTTTTTAAATTGTAAAATATTGTTCGTTATTCAATGATTAATATTTTCAATTTAATGAAAAAAATGACCTCAATTTTTTAATATCCTTGGGATTATTCCAAAAATAAAATTCAAATGTTTTGTTAATTCAACATCGAACATTTCCTTAACGAACAAGGATCACTTTGTTTCACTCGAGACTTAAACGCTTTTGAACGCATGACGTTCTGGTACGTTTAACCCAGACCGAACCTGATATCGATCACCAGAAAATTATTTACAGCTCGTTAAAACGTACCAACGGTTTAACTACAATATATTGTTACTACGCACATTAATTTATTTATTTTAATAAGCTGTGACGTATTCGCATATCACGTGATGTATCACCGCCAATTACCAATGCAAACATTGATATCCAAACTAGTTTAAATGTTATTAAAATGTGCTTTTGTCGTCGCTATTTACGTAACGCGAATTTAACAAATTGTAGTATGGAAACGTCCAATCAAAAACAATGCACACCATTTGGAGCAGACGGTCTATTAGCTGAGTTTATGCATTGTTGACGCCGTCGCTGCACCGTGACAAAGCTATTTTAGGCGTTTCCGCAAAGCGAATAGATGTGGAAACAAACATGTCTTAAAACAGTTACAGCACCCTGGAAAACAAAATTGTTGCACTAACTAAGAAAATTAATTTTATGCACGTGGTACACGTTGTTATATAAGAGTAATAATAATTAAATGACTTAGTCTCGAAGATATCAAACTATTGCAACGACAATAAAAATGTGGGCTATTTTTTCATCAATTCCCATTGTTTCCAATCGGCGAACCTGTCTATTATTCTAGTTGCAGTACCAGTATATAATGCAATTCTAACGTTGAATATATTCGAATAATTAATTACTTCCTGGCACTAATATGCGCACATATGTTCTTTGGTATCATATTTTATTCGTCTAACCCGCAGCCTGTATGTAGTTCAATAATTACTTGAAGAATTTTCGTTTATGTGTGTGTTGGTCTTCTCATGAGAATGCATGCAGACATGTCGTACCAGCCGACCATGTAATAATATATCTGCAGTTTCTCGTTTTTCGTATTCTTTACATTTTATGGCGAGATAAAATTCTACGAACTGCTGCAAAATTTGCATTCCGGTGGGTTTTTAAAGCCGCGACTCTTCGCGTATTGTTTGTGGGTGTTTTAAGTATTTTTAGTTCGCCAATGGGGGTATTTTTCACATTTTAAATGCAACCTGAACACGCTTTTCAAAAAAATAACTTAATAGATTCGAAAATAATTGTTTGTTGCACAGAAATGTCTACATAAACCAAAACAAACCTGACCCAATACTTCTTTTTGAGATTTTAAAGAAATAATTTGCAATTTAGTTGGCGATAATTAAAGAGATTCCATCTGAACTGTTTGCAAAAAACAACTCATTGATGATTAAAACAAGTAATCATTTAATTATTTTAATTATTTTCACCGTAAAAATAAATCCGACCATTACTAGAGTAATTGCGGACATTTTTTCTAAAAAAATCTTTGGGACAAATTTGTGAAATATGATAATGCACATTTTAAACTCATAGTAAGTATACCTATTTAATGCAATTCAACGCAGCTGAAATATGACACGCAGTCAGCACAGTTGTTTAAATTTATTTGCTGACCAATCATGTAAATCATTTCGCAACTTCGTTATTATAAATTAGCTATTACCAATTGTACATTATTTATTTGCTTAGTGCATCCTGGGTAATTATTTAAAGCCAACACGCATGGATGGCTTTAAAAATAATTGCCTGCACGTTCCTCTCATTAAAACATTCCACATCCATTATGCGAGATCAACCCCTTTGCAAACGTAATTTAGCAATCTTGGAATTTTTTTTATAATAAATCGATGTTTCTGTAATGCAAGGGTTTTTTTTTACTATACAATGATAACAAAAACATAATTTTTCATTTCTGTTTGTAAAGAATTTCATAATGTTAGACGAAATAATTCCAAAAAGGGAATATACTTATAAGCGAAAATGTTTATGAATTATTCAACCCGAAAATTAAAATACATCAAATGAAATCGGCGGCGATTTTTTGCTTTTTAGTTTAAATATTTTATGGTTTCCTAGAATGTTTTTTATTTTTCTTCCTACCCTGGTAGTTTGTTTGAATTATTTGCAAATGCAAATTTCGTTTTACTGACACAATTCTTTACATTTCGTAGATTCGAATAACTCTCTACAATTACTTAATTAATTATCGCAGGATTCAAAATGACAACGAGCGACAAAATTAGACCATGTTAATAGTTAAACCTCAGGGTGCACTATAGTACCGTCACAAGATAAAATATGCCAGAAAATTTAGACAATATTCTTTTGATGTTTCACATATGTTTTAAACTACTAAAGGTAGTTTACCACTCTCAGTCACTATAGTCATAATCGAAGGAATAAAAAAATACCGAGCCATGTAAGACTACAAAGTAAAACATTGGAAGATGGATTAAGTGATAAAAGTTAGTCCGTAGAAATCTCAGACGTTTCAAACTATTAAATGGATACGACAGGCTTGCAAACCGAGCTATTAACTATTTTCAATAATCTCAAAAAAGGACGAAGCCAAGTAAGACAGAAAATGGAGGAAGTATTCTCAGAATTGAGATGTGGTTGAAAATGATAACAAAAAAAAAACATTAAACAAGAACCTGGATGTTTATAATAATGAAAGAGGAATCAATATGTGGGTTAGGTCAGATTCCGTTGAGTTGGGTTGCATTGGATAGGGTGGGTTTTTTGGGTTGGATTGGCCAATTTGGGAACAAACAAAATTGGACCGAAGATAAAGTTAGTAAGCAGGAAGATACACCAAATAAAACAAGGTGAGACAAAATTGAAGCAAGTTAATAGTTTTAAACATCAATTAATGACCCACATCATTCTGGTCTGTGAATGTTGTGGTTACATTCTGGCCATTTCAGGTTCATTGCCGAAGTAAGTGCCACACTGATGTACGAGAAAAACTGAGGTAGTTATCTAAGTTAACTCCACCTCTGAGGTAGGAAAAAATTTCCCTCTAACAAATACGACAGATAATGAACGCAACGTCAAACTTGGAATTATAAATCATAAGAATTCGACGAACGATTTATAAAATTAATGCCAAAATGTGAACTGTGGGAGATTAGATGGGAGAAACTTTTCTGCAAAAAAATAATAGGCAGTTGTTCGAAGGTGCCATCAATTTTAAGGAGGTTCGGAATTGTTGCCTTTGCAATAATGCTATTACATACAGTGTCATGATGCCAACTACAACGTTTTCCCTAAATTTACACTATTTGCACATAAATCATTTAAAACCTTAACTAAATGCATATCTATACGAAAAACATGCATAGTTTTGAATACATTTTTATTGAATGAACATCTTAACCTAATATGATGATTTTCTTAAAATTTTCTACTTCAATTTTTGGAGCAAACTTTTGATACAAATATTTCGAATCACTCTCCAAATGATTGTTATTCATAGACACTTGCTTAAATTGATTTCGTGGGAAAATTTTGTGGCCTGATTTCGACATTAAATATCACATTTATGTAACACCTCCTATCATTTCCTATGTATGTCATATACAAATTTGCATGCCTAACGTATTTTTACATCATAAATATTCATATTTTAATCTCGATCTCGCGCCAAATGTCATGTCCTTGATATGTTTACAAGTTGGCACAAATTTGAATTGAAACCATGAAGTAAAGTATTGTTATATCCCTATTTCATAATTTTCTAATAATCAATTTCATTGTCTAAACTATTTATACAGCCCGAATGTGCAAATTTGAATATCGATTTAGCAATTTAATTACGGTTTCCACAATTCGTGTTTTAAGTTGATTCAAAAGCAAATTTTTAATAATATTATTTTTTTGAGTGACTTTCATGAAATAAAAAGTCAAAAAGTCAAGTGGCTCTTATCTAAGCTGTCTATCAAAACGTAAACTTTATTTTCCTCTCCTATATATAAATATAGAAAAATAAAGTTTATGTATTCTGAGATTGCAGATATTATTTGCTTTTATGCTGCAGTATTTCAGCTATAACTTTGCATGTCACTCAAGTGCATGTTTGTGTCAAGTTCTTATCAAACCAATTCAGTAAAAATGGCATTCCAGCCAATTCCTCAAAACTAACTAAATAATGGAAATACGAATACGAAAAATAAAACACAATATATCACAAACAAAAACGAGAAACGAGAAAGAAAAATAGAAATAAAAACATCCAGTCACAACAAATAAGGAGGATGAGCAAAATTGTTAATATTGCTATAGAATATCAAAAATAGGACAGAATATATTTCATCTGAGACAAATGCACCACAAAACATCGACGAGGAGATGAAGAGGATATTCAATGACTGAGCAGACAAAATGCTACTAACGTCAGTAAAGGTTCGCAAAAGTCGATACAATCATTCGATTTTCAAGTTTATGCTCTATATTTATATACTACCACTATTATAAAACTGCATGTCGTCCAATCAATGCTAACCCAACCCAACCCAACCCAACCCAAACCAAGTTTGTTCTATGCCACTTAAAAAAATCTGTACTGTTCTGCACTGAACTTTCTTATATTTAGATACATTTCTAACAAACTGTCGTGATGATGAGCCCATTTGTCCGAAAGAACTTTTCAAATAAAAGTTGCCCAGAATTTCAATATTTTCGAGATATGGAAAACGTGATAAAAGTAAACCATCACTTCCGGTTGAAACATTGCTTTCAAAATAGGTTTCTTCCTTGCTATATATAAATCTAAACAGGCACGCAGACCCACACTCATACGTGAATCCGCAAATAGGCCTAATGAAAAATTCCATAATTTTCATTATTACTTTGTACTATATAAAATATATGGAAATAAACATGTAGTCTTCATTGATTTGTTCTTTGGAACTTTTATTACTTTTATCCAAGTCTCCATTGCTTCTATTTCTTCTTTTTTATTCAATTTGTTTACTTTCCAATTTATTTTTATACACTGTTATCATAATTATTTATTACATAAATAAATTCTAGGTATTCTTTCAAATAAATGTAGTAACATAATTTTTTAAATCATCCCACTTTTTTCTAGTTCAATGTTGATAGTATGATGACAGACTTTTGTGACACCCATGTCGCTATTATTGAATCGAATCAGAATCGATGAAAATAAAAGTCATCATCAAAACAAAACCGAATGTTTCACGCGAACACCATTGTTCGTAGTTCGCCGACCAAATTCTTGACCTGCGCCAAGCCATGGTACGAAATGCTAGCACGCTAATAGAAAACAGATAGTGCATGACACAGCGCAATGCCAGCCTGACCTGCCTCAACGGACACCCAAGATTAATGACATTGCGTTTAACGTACAACTGTACAATTGCCTACCGCCATTCGGCCCGCAAGTAATAAAACCGAATGTTTGAAACGGCGCGAATTTTGAGGTTACAACGTGCAATAGCACAAAGATGGTATCGTCAAGAACATTCAATTGGTGGGCGTCACCAGTTAAATTACACGCTCGCAGAATGCATAATCACAAGACGGCTGTTCTAAAAATAAAATGGTATGTCGTTTTTGTACGTTATCTGAAATAGTTGTCGGATGCAGTGGCGTGACCGCTGCACATTATATGTATGAGTAATAGAACATTATTACGAAAGTCGGTATTATGGATTTACTCGAGTAATTTACAAGAACTAGGATGAAATTTTAAAAAATTGGGAAATAAAAATTCCAAGAAAAGGTATATGAAAAAATAAATTAGTGAATAGGGATAAAGCACGAAATAAATCACTGTAACTGAAATGAAATATTAGAAAATAATTTAATATCAAACCACATCAACATTTAAAGCAAAATAATTAAAAAAGGTGAATTAAAAACATTTTTTGAGAAATCATCAATCAATTAACTGATGCATATTAACAAATGAAGAAAATGCCATAAAAAGTACACGATTTAAAATTAAATTAAAATAAAAGAAAAGAAAGAAAAGAAAAAGGAAACAAATGTACTGATCGACAGGCATTAAATAAAAAAATATTAAGTCAAATATCAAATACAATGTAAAAAGAAAACCAAATAAAACTTTTTTAACGATAAACGTAAACATATGCAGTAAAATGAGTGTTTTGTTAAATTATAAAAATTAATGCAAATATATCATATATCGTACGACGTCGATCGCAGTAACGCCGCCACTGATCGCCGTACAAACGTTTTACGATGATCGAGAAACTGCAGCAATTTGGAAAAGCAATTTACTTTAGCAATAAAATTAAATCCATTCTTAAGAGCATCGCCAGCGACGTTCCTATAGGAAACAGAAAACCATAATTTATAACGCGGTTGGGACAAATTTATAGCCTACCTACTCCCACTATCCAAGAATAAAACTGACCTCACGGTCTAGGCACTTGGCACCGCTATATAAACAACAATTTACGAATTTATTTGTCACCCACATTAATTGTTTCTAAAGTTTATTTATCGCCGTCGCTTAACCTACTTCGGCCGAAAAATTAAGACACCATTTAGTTTCGAAAACATCGCGTCGAGGCGACGATGAAATCGAATGGGACTTCGCGTAAGCGACGGAGTTGGGTAGAATTGACCAGATAAACTGGTTTGTGTTTTGGAAGAAGGCGGCCTAGAACCCTGCAAATTATCATATTTACGCCATTATATGCTTGGCCAGTGGCGCAGTAAATCGTTTTTTTTTTTTTATTTCTTGTGGATCACAGAATTATTGTATTCATGTGTTTAGGCACGCAGACAACAACTTAGAACCCACTTTGATATTATAAAGATGTGTGGATCAGCTCGGTACAATTTTGTAGTACATTATATTTATTTAATTCGAAAGTCAAACATTTACACCATTCGTCTGGTTACCGTAAACAAATTTAAGATAACATTTTCAAAGTAGCCAGTTATTCAATTATTAACGCAACAAAAACAAACTAAGCTGAAGAAAAAAAGACATAAACTAAACAAGGATAAAATTTAATTTAAAAATTAGATGAATATTTTTAATAATTTCATTTATTGCATTTCATTTAATTATATACTAATTATTTCTTCATGTTACAAATTAAAAATCTAAATAAACACACGAAACAAATACAGTTTAATAAAATAAATAAAATTTATATAAAATAGTTAATTTTCAGTTATATTAAAATCTATGAAGATACAATTTCTTGCCTTTTTGGAAACATGTCTATCAAGCAATAAACTTTAATATGGCAAAGATAAATTAATCAAAGTGCGGTCCCATGTCTGATTTTTTTATGTGTTCCAACATTAACTGAGTAAACAAATTAACCACATTGTATGCAATGGACTTTCATACTTTATAAATAAATCCAGAAGTATGTAGAGAATGGACCATGAGATCGCTCTATGATTTATTAACCTCATTTGTCAAATAAATGTTTTCGCACACACTATTGCGTAAAGGTGAACAATCAACTCTGATATTACTGAAAGAATTTTATTTAATTGTCACATGACTCGAATTAAATATATTGTCTTTTGTAATCGAGATTTTTTTTTAATAATTGTATAATATAATAAAAATATTTGTAGCGTACCAAATAAACAGAAAAATCCAGACGAATCCGCTGAAATGAAATAAATAAAGGCGAATGAGTGCTACAAAAGATAATGTTAAAAACCAGAAAAATGCAAATAAAACAAAACCAAAAGATAAATCCAAGAAAAGATTAAATGATAGATAAAAATGAAAAGCGAATCGTGGCCAATGGAAATTATATAAATTAAAATAAAATAAAGAATTTAAAATAAGAATTGAAATAAACATAGGTAGTAGACAACAGAAGACAACGAACACTAAAGGCAAAAGAAAACCGAGAAAAAATTAAAATACGTAAAACATTATGACATGAAAAAATTAATTAAATATTTAAGCGATAAATAACATGTTGACATAAAATGAGCATTAATATAAAAAAACGTTTATATTTTTTTATTAGACAATACAAAGTGAAATAAAAATAACAATGCAATATTGTTAAAATATTTAAATTAATTGCAATTGATAAACAACAGAACAAACAATATGCAAAATAGCAAATTAGGACCTGAAGTAAAAAGTAGATTAAACAAAGCAAAAAATAGGATAGATTCTTGAAGAAAATGCCATAAAAATAAGTACTAAAATAAATAACGATATAGAGAAGTAATGAATTGAAGGGGAAAAATAAAAGCAAAAGAAACAAAATTAATCCTATAAAACACTAAGCAAATCAAAGTCAAATAATATCGAATAAAATTAAATAAACTGAATGAATATTTGTATTAATTGTAACGTCAAAATAAGATGAGATAAGAAGTGAAATAAAACGACACAGCGTATTCGAAAATTACCAAACGCAAATAGAAAATGAAAACGACAAATACAAACCCAAGGATAATTTAGACCAAAGAATAAACAGAAAAATGATAATAACGATAATTGGAGACGATAATGAAAATGAAACAAAAAATGTAGATAAAATATAAAAACACAAAGCTTAGGAAAAAATATGCTAAATATAAAATGTAGCAAGGAAAGTTAAAATTATGGAGGAAATTGAAACTAAATAAGAAAAAAAATCAAACATAAAATGTCAGGAATTAGCGAATAAATTATATAATTACAGAACTACAAACTAAACGCACTTTAATAAAAAATGATGCATAGAAAATATACAATGAATTAAAACTAAAAATAAAGTAAATAATTAAAAGTAATGTAACTTTAATTTTAAAAAATTCATATAGATAAATAAAATAAAAATCACCAACAAACAAGAGCATAAAGAAACCAATATGAAAAAAAACATGTAACTAAAGTGTAACAATAAATTCAAACAAAAAAATGAAAACAATTTGGAAGAATATTACAGAATGAAAATGATTTCGATCGCCAACTGTTTTTACCAAATGAATATTAAGATTAAACCAATGTGAAAGAATAAAAAAGTAAATCAAATAAATAAATATTTGCGATGTGAATCGAATGAAAATTTGGACGAGTCAATAAATCGAAAAATAATATTAACGAAAATTGAAAACGAAATTGAACTTATAGATAAAATGTAAACGGAAGACAAAATCTAAAAAAAAATGCGCAATCAAAAATATAACAATGAAAATGAAAATTATGGACGAGATTAAGAGAAATAAAAATTTAAAGTAAATGAAAATTAAATAAGAGGAAAAAGTGAAAACAACATAACATATCAGGGACAGTCGGCAAAGTAAAACAATTTTAATTCAACAATAACCATGAATAATGAAATAGAAATAAATGAGGGAAATAATATTAAAACACGAAGTTAATTACGACTGAGAAATGACGAAAGACAATTGAAAACTAAATTATAAACTAGAGTAAACGAAATTTATTACTTGCCACTCACCTACTTCACCTTCATTATAATTTTACCAATTTTAAAAGTTATACATTTTTACAGTTTTCCAAAATTTTATTATTTTATATAAGTACACATGACATATTAATGCTGTCCATAAAATTTCTTTGTTCTTAATTCACCGACTTTGTCTTAATCGTTAAATTTCATTAATGGCTGTTTATATATGTTGATTTCTTATCTAGGAGATAGAAAAAGAGCGAAACAAATACCAAACATGTTTTTAAATAAAGTGAATGGAATTTTTGTCAAACGTGCAGATGTTAAACATGCAGTTGTTAAACATGCAAGGATATGTGGATATTTAATTAATGGATCGGAGTCATAAGAACATAGTTCGTACTATTATTATAACTCATCTACATAACATTTTTGTGGTTGCAAAGTAAGACAAAGTTTCGTACAATTATAAAATTATATGATACGTGAAAGTAAGTGGTCTCAATTATGATAAATTTGATAAAATTTATTAAAAGGATGTTAATAATGCAAAGGAATGCCACGAAATTTATAAACCAATTGGATTTAAGACAAGTCTATATGAGTGCGTTCAAGCAATCTGAACATCAACACACTCCAAAGTCGTGCGCAGTTATAGAGGTCTGGTTTCACTAACTAAGTCGGTACGGTAAAGACTTTTTATTATTTCGCAGTCGACAAACCACATTGCTGCAAATCAACTTCAGCGAGTTTACCGAAGATGTGCCCTTACGGGATCATCAGGCAACCAAAGACACATTCAAAGTGCATGAAGCCATGACACACGTCTATTTAAGAGTGTCTACTCAATTTAGGTATCCACACCTGACGATGATATTTATATTTATTTTTACGGATTTGCACGAAGAACTGAATGTAACTGTAATTAACTTTAGTTAGTACTATTTAGTCGGAGCCCGATTCATAATATCTAATGATGTGATGATGTGGAGTCCATTTGATGAAAAACAATAAAAGTCAGTAATTTATATTTTGTAAAATTATCAACGTTTCACTCTTGATTTTTATTAATACGGATTGTAAATCATTTATCTATTGTGTATAACAGTATTTTTAGATACGTAGAACAATATAAAACATTTTATATTCCAACCAGTAGATAGAAAATCTAGTAGGTTCTTCAGTATCAGTTTTAAAATGTATAAAATTTTCGGTTCCCTTCGACAAAATTGTAAAATCGTTTTTCCATTTTGGACAACGCCATCTGTCTTTTTTATTTTTTTCAATTACACCAAAAAGATATTTTTAGCAATCTTGAGATTTTCATTACGACTGTGTAAAAGCAATGCATCCATTGAAAAATTTAAAAAAATACACCAGCAAAACAGGTCAAATTAATCTTAGCAAAGAATCAATGAATTACTCAAAACTTTATAATTCTCGCTTTCAATTAAAGCCAAAATGTAAATTGATGATTTTTCAACACAATGTTTTATATATTTGGCTAATGTTTGGATTCACGCGACAACAAATCTTTACAATTAATACTCGATTTTATTCCAACACATGTTACCTTAACTTTAACAGATCTTACAGCTGTGTTATCTTGAAGTAGTTTAAATAAATGATGTCACATAATATCCATCCAACCTTGAATTAAACTGATGCAAGCCTTCAAGATCGATGCTTGATTTTACTTTATCGATCACTCATGTTTACTTATGCGTAGTAGTTGACAGAAGACGTGAAAAATATATCACATATGAAATTTACATTCCGAGTTGCTTCCTCTTTAAAAAAATTGAAATTATTTATACTTACAGAAACGCAATTGAAACCCGAACTAGGTGCAATAGTAAAAATGAAACTAAGAACATGATACGTGAAAAAATAAATAAAGAAACATCAAAAGAACTACAAACGATTTGGCACCGTTTGTGCTTCATTTATATATCCTGCAGAAGTATTTTTAAATACATAGTAACGTGCTGGATAAATATCGTGTTCCAGTTTTGTATTAAAACATTCATAATAATTTATTTGAGAGATAATTGAAAATAATATAACCGCAGTGAATAGAAATTCAATACAAAGGCGATAGAATTTGGTGATACCTAATAATATAATAATATATATAATAATAAAGCTTTAAATAAAAAAAAACAACAAAAATTCTTCCCAATCCTTAAAACTTGCATTAAATCAAAATTTCTGGATTAATATTTTAATTATTTTTTCAAACTTAATTTACTTACTTAGAAGACGATGTTTGACTTTATTTTAATTAATTTTCATTCTTTTGTATGAAGAATTTATCCAATATTGAATTAAAATTTTCAACACCATTCATCATTTTACTTTTACATTAAAGAATGATGTAGAGAGATGATGAATTGGTATTTATTTGAGATTTAAAGTTTTGTGTTGTGTGAAATTTTTGCAAAATTAATTTCTTTCATTGGAATTAAATGGCTATGTTTTAAGTCAATTAATATCATCTTACTTAATATTTATTTCAGCTAAATCCACGTCATGAGGTGCGAAATAACACTATTAATTAATTACTATAAATTGACAAAAAATGTGTCATTCGTTTACGTGTGCTGCAAAATATTTGTTCTGACTTCCAATTATCTTACTGGGCGGAGAGCACATTACGATGGTTTATTGCGGTAGTTTCAATTTTAAAAGTCCCAGGCGACCAATTCAAGTAAAAGCGTATGTATATTAGACTGTTACGTATATTGAGGCAACGCTGTTTTTTTTTGCAAAACGACGACACGATATATTTTAAATCATTGTATTGGCAGTTGGTTGTTTCAAAAACGTGTTTAAGTTATTAGCGATTATTGCTTAAATGAAAAATAGAAATTTTAATACAAAAAAAAGTTAATTTTATTTAATTTTACTCAAGAGATTTACGAACATTCCCCACGCGCAATAACTTTTTTAATGTAACTCCGAAAATTAACAAAAAAGTACCAGGTGAGGGTTGAAGCGCCTTGCATCTGTCGTTACATTTTAATTCAGTTTCACGAAGCATCGCCTGAATAATTAATTAATTCGCCGGCGATATGGCACAAAAATTATATTAAAATATTAAATATTCCTCGCGCAAGTAAATTACGAGCAGAATTGTGTGCTAATATCGGCGACGCTGCGCCGCAACCCAATTAAAATCGACGAGCCTTGCGTCACGTGTTTCGCAACAATTTAATCAAAAACAACTTTTAATTGCAATTTTAATCGCAAGACGATTCAGCATTGAACTTGCTAAAATTAATAATTCCGAAAATAGAACGCGTTGGGAAATCTCGCCGATTATTGATTCGAATTTTTCGACGCATGCGTCCCGCCGCGCGGCGCGCGCGTCCCCAACGGACGTTTCAACCCCCGAAAATGGCGCCAATGGAGAATCGATAGAGCCGTTTTCGCCGAAAATTAAAAAATTTTAATCCGATGAAAAAAAAAACTATTCACGGGTTTAACGCGTTAGCGTGGCGCAGCGAGCGAATTTTCTAGTTAGGCAAGGTGTTATGCAGATGACCGAATTCAATTTGCAATTATAATTAATTAGAGCTTGAATAATAAACTCGTACGGTTATACGGTCCCGAACAATCGACACGTCCAATTATTTTAATAGAGCGACGGCAGGTGCGGTTACGCGTTTCTGTAATAATAAATTAATTCGTCGGGCAATTTGTGGGCAATTCGATTCGATTCAAAAATTTATTTATGTAGCAACAAATTAAAAATTCCTTACCGGTGTGTGCTTTCGGCGGTGATGGGCTTCGTTATTCGACGTTTCGTTAAGGAAAAATGCGTGCTTAACGACGACGATTGCTTTAAAATAATGAAAATACAACACGAGAACGTAGGGAGCACTTCCACTTTTCACTGCGTTTCGGTACCAACTGTCGCGCGTTCAGGACCCTACTCGCTCTCAGCCGTACGAGGCCATTAACATAAATTATTATAGGAGACAGTTAATATTGGGTCATAAACCTTGCTAGGCTGACACTCCAAGGGGCGACCCAGGTCCCTTTTGTAAAGCTGCGCTTTCTGTTTTGATTTTTGGAGAATTTCGTGTCGATTTCCTTTCTCGATTCTTTTGTTAGACAATTTTAAAAGATTTACAAGTCGAAGGTATACATTTTTGGACGACGAATATATTTTATAATGCTCGGTTAATAATAATATTTACGAGAAATATATCATAAATGTAAATTGGCATAAAAACATAAATAAAATCAAGTAATCTAGTAATAAAGGCTGTGATCCAAAGGAAACAATAAAATTGTGTGAATAAAATAAATTTATAGTTAGTGATAATCATCTAGTTACAATTGAACTAAAAATAAATGCCATAAATAATAATGAGCAGAAGTATATGAAAATATTATTATTATTGTTTATAGCTGTGAATCAAAATATATTTTTTGGGGGACGCCAGGAAAAAATCATGAACCATTCAACAGATTAATGAAAAGTAATTCATAACTGTTACTTAGATATTTATAAAACTTTTAATACAAGCAGACTATTTAATAATAATGAATTAATTAAATTAAAAAATCCCACAGGTTGATACAACGACAATTTAATTGCACAACCACAAGCAATAGAACCTTTAAAACGTCCTCCGAAATAAATATTATTTTCGTAAACCGTAGTAAATTTTAAAACAACAACAACAAAACTATTACATTCATATTTTTAGGCCATTTCACACGTCGAGGAATTTGAGGTCCCGCGCAATCCAATTACGTTTAATATTTACGATTTATTTTGAGTCGCGAACAACAAAAGCGCATTAAAAATAGCAACATATTTAACGCACGCGTCCACCAAAAAGTACACCACAACCAGAGTACTTTGAAGTGCGGATATTTTTGTATCCGCACGGCGTTAATTTATCTAATTGACTGACGCGTTCTTTCTGAAATCGTGAATCGCGACGACGGCGACGTCGCACAACCCCACGCGATACAGAAATCAACGCGATTTTTAATTTCTTTTTAATGCGGTAATTTTTTTCGGGCTCGGGAAAAAACGACGGCGGGTCCGAATGAATAGAGTTGCGTTCGTAAAATGGCCTTTAATCCGGCAGAAAAAGAGGTAGTTGCGATGACGTCACTGGATCCTGTGTGCAGCTGTCAGAGAAATGATCCCGGTCCAGAACTTGCCAAGGGACTCGAACCATCACCGCCTTTTTTGTAATGGCCGTCTTCCGGTGTTTAAGAACGTTTTCGATGTGTTTGAAAGGAAATTATCTGTGGGACTAGGATATTTTATCAGCAAAATATGAATTTTGAGAAAGATTATAACGATATCTGGCATTTATTTATAGTATATATATAATTATTTTATAATTAATAATTATTTTATAATTATTTTATTACCAGCGAAAATATAATAGATTAAAGGAAACTTATTAAAAAAATTCCAATGGCATTCAGAAAGTTATCATGAGTAAATAAACAAAAATTTAAACGAACGCGAGATAATAAAATTATAAATCATATAAGCTGGTAAATGTATTTATGTATTATTATTTTATAATTTTCAATGGCAAACATTCAAAGAAATTTTAACGCGAGAAGAAATTTACGTTCAATGCAATAAAATAATGTTATATCAGTTTTGTGTAATTAATTTATCGTCGATCGAAATAATAAGATTAGAATACGCATAAATAATAGAATTAAAATATGTCTAACTATGATAATTAATTTGAGCGGAAGAGGTCATTAAGAACATCCGCACATGTCCAGATATCATTTATTTATTTTTGTAATTAATAAAATTTACTGTAATGCGATTACAAACTTTTATTGTTTTACATTCATTATTAAAAGAAAAAATAATGTATTAGTATTAAATTATTATAACCACACATGTTAAAGATTGATCATTGACATCGCATTTGTTTGCTTTTTGCCCCCCCTCCTCCCTACCTTCATATGCATTTTTATCCCCATTTGCTAGGATTTTTTCTACAAATTATATGACTAATGGTTTCGGTTACATTTGTTTCATCTTACAATTTTTTGAGAATATTTTTGATTTGATTTATATTAGGTTTAATTTTACTTATTTCGTTAAAAAAATTTCAGCCTTAACTTATTAATTTAAAGAAAAGTTTCGATCTTTCCATTTTTTTAATTTTTATCAAATACTTGTATTCGGAAAATTGTATATTATTATATGCAATTGTGACCAACATTTAATATATGTTATTGATTAATGCGAATTTGTATTTTTTTTGTAATTCACAATCTGATATTCTTTTTATAATTATAAATAATAACTTTGCGCAAAGGTGACCTAAATATTGAAGTGTTTACTAATTACGTAATAATAAAATATTTTACTTTGTAATATTTCTTTCTGATGACGTCACAATATATTTTGACAAAGCAGAAGATTTTTTTTTGCATGGTTTAATTTGTTTTGGCGTCATTGACATTATCAACATTATCGTCAAACTTTTTTTTGACAATGGATGTCATCTATATTTTTAGCATAGCATCGCACTTTCTAGCTACATATTTCTGTCATAAATCTGACTGGACAAATCAATAGTCAATAAGAAATTAATAATTTTAGTTTAGATTGTTGCTCAATCTAGTAGAATAAATCCAATAATTTCAGAGTAATTCGTAAACAGTCTAAAATATGAGCTTCTTCAAAAATTTCACCTTGGACTTAGAAAGGTTAGTTTATGTTAGGTTGCGTTCCCATATAAATGTATTACCATAAACTGTATTCGTTGTAAGGGCGACACACTTAAGAATTTTCATTAATTTTTAAACTAAGTTAATTTTAAGAAATTGTTTCAAACTGTAAATTTTCGTTTATTCCCCAATCTGGAAACCTGGAATTCTGGATTGAATTAAGTTGCTGATTAAGATGTTGGAAAACAAAACAAACTTTTAAAAAAATAAAGACATATTTGATAATTTGTTAAATCAAACAGAACAAAACTTTTAATTATTTTAATTGAGTTAGACAACCGCTTATAAAGTTTTTGACAAATTTCAATGCAATTAGTTTTCAGTAGTTTTTAATTATTTGTATGGGTGTTATAGGGCGAGCACCATTTCTGAACCGAACGATGTAAAATCAGATTGACTGTCGCTTTGAAGCCAATCGAATTGCGTTTCATAATCTATTACCTTGCACTTGTAATTTTCCAAGCAAATCTTTTCGACGAGAATATCGATTTTTTATTATTTTAAGATATGTGGAGGTCGATGGTAGTCGAAATTAAATTAACGATGGGAATCTTCCCATTTAACGCAAAATTTGCCATCAAACCCAAAGAATGGGCTCTTCGTCGATATAAACCCTGATCTCATCGACTGAAATAATTAAATTTCGTTCGTTCAAGTTTGAGAACCTTAAAGTATTAAATGGTTCATTAAGGGTTTGAAACCTGAGGTCACTCATAATATAAATACAAGCAAATAAAATTTACAAATCAAATTGATAGTCCACAGAACGTGATAGGTTAAAATCTCTGTCAAACTGAGGCCTAACTACAGTCAGGTTTAGTTCACAAAACTCAATAGGTGATCAAAAAAATGGAACTCGTTAACAGTAATTTAATTCTTAACAAATTAGAATTTAATCTTTACTGCATCCCCAATTTAAGCCGGGTTTCTCTATACAGAAAATAATTTAATAATTAAAATACTATCACTTTTAAAACAGTGAACCACGAAAGATATTTTTAGGACTATTTGACCGAAAATAGACAGAAATCCAATCCAAGAAATCGGCAAGGTACATATATTTTGTTATAAAACGGTATTTCTAGCAAAGGTTGATATCATATACGAGACATGGATGCGATTTATTGGGCAAAAATTAGACATACCACTTTTAGCACAACCGAGTTATGTAGAATTTGTGACGTTGGGTGAAATAAATAATAAAAAAATATTCGAAACTTAAATTGAAAATCTGAGCCAATAATGAATATAATTATACCATTATATTGATTTTTTTTTATTTGATTACTTTAGTGGGTCCTTGTTCCGTCTGTATAATTTCGGTGGTTTCTTCGGTTTCCTTGTTCTGCCGAACACTTTGTTCAACAACAAAGTGTTCGTCAGAACAAGGAAACCCAAGAAAACACCGACATTATATTGATGTTAATATTACAACAAATGCAGTGAACCGTGCTATGAAAAGCTTCATAGCACTTACTAGGAGACGCGATTTTTTTAAATTATTAAAAGTTTGATTGCGCACATTGAGTATGGTACTTCGATGACATCAACCGTGAATAAAACATGCGCGTGTTGCCTAATATACATATATTAACAAGGTATTCATTTAAAGTTTATTTCATTATGCCATAATCATTATGAATAAATTATTTTCACCTTGCCGATTTCTCGGCACGAACAGTTTAATTGTAAAGAAACCCTGCTCATTTTCATGATTTTTTAAGGTATAACGTAATAAAAATATGGTTATGGTACAATTTTATTATAAGTAAACCTATACCGTTTACTTTTCCTGTCTAACTTGATAATTGAAATATGTTATTAAATTTTATATTATGTCTTACATATGGTCAATGGTTCCTTATTAGTAAACGTGATTTAGATGAGGTTTCCAATCGTGGAAAAATTAATGCAACTGAAAGTGTAATCGATTGAATAGATGTAATATATATTTATATTGTGTTATGTTGAGTTGAGTGAGTAGCTAAAAGTTCATTTATTTAATAGGTGTAATATATTTTTAGATTTGGCTGGAGTTCATCTGAGAAGTAATCACCCCTTGTATTAAAATTTAGTTTAGACTTATAATTGTGGAAAATGAGATTTCTCGAAAATTTAATTAATTTATCAAGTGTAATATATTATACTGAATTGGGTTGTGGGGTTTTTACATCATAATATACAAATATACAAATCAATGAAGCGATTCAAAGAATTTGTAGCAACTTTGGTAAATTTTTAAAATTGCGTATGCAACAGTTTCTATCGGAAAATAAATCTGGACAATGAATCTACTTTTATTTCACAAGGTTGAAATAACTTTCAGATCAAGTAAAAACCAACATAATAAAATGAATGCCTATAAATAAATCGAAATAAATGTATTTTTTTAAATTTAGATACCTGTAATGTGAAATTAAATCGAACGACGCCATGATCCTGCCACCTTTTGTGCTAATACTGTAACATATAACCGTAACATAGATATCTGTTGAAGCTGTCGAATACACCGTTGCCCACAGATGATAATTCTCCTTGTTTTAGATGTTCAAGATTTGTGCACACGTTTATATGAGTCTTGAATGCACGAATATCCTGGTTATACTTATTATTAATACTTTACGAACATTGTCTGCGTTCTCTCTGAATGCGTCGGTTACTGAGAGAATTTGTTTGAGTGGCGCTGACATTAAACGAGTACTTTCGTTTGATACAAGCTTCAACAGTTGCCGAATCACTATTGGCTTAGTTCGGCCATCGAAATATAGAAAGTTGTTAATATAGATACCTACATAAATATATTAAGCGTAATTTATGAAGCTGGTTATTCACCATGGATGATTGAAAGAATTAAAAAACATTGTATCTATATTAATGAGCATGTGTATCATTCGCTTAAATTGAAATATTGGTGTAGTTTCTTAACACACAATATCTGATTACCTGGAAGTAATTACTAAATAATTAAACAAAAGGATACTTGAAGATAATTTCTATCAGAGATTATTTGACAATATTTATTTGTAATTGAGCAGTTGTTTCAATTTATTAGATATTAGGCCGATTGTACACGATTGTTTACAGACCTGTTTATATTATATATGTATATGTATATTTTATGTGTACATAGTATAAAACAGATCTGTAGTAACATTGTGGCCCTGTTCTTTGAGATTTGTATTTCTTCCTGCCAGTACTGCATTCATACTTCTCGAAAGTCTTTTTTCACTGGTTCCTGCCATCTTTTCCTTGGTAGGTCTCGTCTTTTTATTGCTACGTCACCATGCCATTGCCATCCGACGTGTGGAGCTTCTATTATATTTATTATTGTGGCTTTTTTAATAGATCCATTACCTAATTGTGTGTTCGTCTCCATTATTCCTCTCTTGATTTAGTGTTTCCAATAATTCTGCGTTAAATCCTTTTTGTCATCATTCTAGTTTCTTCCCTTTTTTCTAATTTATGGTCGTAGTGCACATGCGGACGTTATCGATGGCCGTTTCTCTTAATAGTATTATATCCTTACTAATTCTATTCCATCAGTACATCAGTACAAGATATTGGCTTGTGTCAGACTTGTGTTGTTTGTCGCTGTAGATCAGCCAGGTCGTTCTTATACAACTTTCTCTTTGTGATAGAGCCAGAATAAATATATTTTACATCTTGATTTGTTAAACTTTGCAATCTTGTTTCACTACACTGAATATTGTGAAATAAATTTCTATGAATGGTTAGTTATTGCTCAATCTTATTGAAAATGTGCATATTTTTTTAATAAAATCGACCCTTCATAGAATTCCACTACATTTTGACAACCTCCTTAAGAGGGTTTTTACTTCTTCATGGGTATTTCATTGCAGCTGGCTAAAAATTTCTTAGGGCGAAGGAATTGACGAAAATCACCTGGCGTAAAGTGTGGTTGATTAGACACATTTATTTAAACATTTTGTCCAATATATACTGAGTGACATAGAAATCCGAACACCAAGAAAGAGTTGGAATTTTTTAATAATTTTAACACCACATAGACGGCTACCATAGCGGAACAATCGATGAAAAATTGAAGTTAAAAAAACAAAATACAAACGAGTTTTTATTAATAGTGTGTTTAACCATCTCGAAGCCGCGTACACTTATTGAACCGTCTAGGCATGGATCTAATCAGGTGGTCGATATCTGTTTGAGGCTACTTGTACCTCATGTCTCAGAGCATCTAACGTCTGCGGAGAATTGGCTAAACTAGTTTGTTTTTTTAACTTCATCGATTGTTCCTCTATGGTAGCCGACTATGTAATGTTAAAATTATTAAAAAATTCCAACTCTTTCTTGGTATTCCGATTTCTATGTCGCTTAGTATAATTGACAACAACAGATCAAAAGATTGATGTGATGATTTGTAAAATAAAAATGGGAACCAGAATCACGAACGTGGGATCTAACACAAAATAGAATATTTCAGAAGAGGAAAAGAAAAAAGGGAACTAGTAATAATATATACCAGGAACTAATAATGCACGATAAAATATGGAAATAGGTTAAACCGGAAAAAATATTAGAAGAAAATAAAAAAGACGACGAAAAATTGAAACAAAACGAGAAGACAGCAATAAAAGCAAGGAAATAAGACGCAAATAAAAAGTAAAGATGTGAAGTAACAGTGAGCTGAGAAGACCTTGTGTTCTTAATGGCCTTTCTTAATATTTGCAAGGTGGCACTGTAAGCATCTGCATTAATTGTTGCCCCTTGATCCATGAATTTCGGTGATCCACTCTGCTGCCATTGTATCGATTGTTCCATACTCTCTGGTGTGACCCAGGATTCATCTATCGTCACAATAGGTTCCAAAAATGCATTGTGTGTAAAGTGCCATGGTGGCTAAATTTTTACTTGCCTACGTATCCTATCAAGACTGAAATATACTTAAATTTGAATAAAAATATTATATGAAGCGGATGAATTACACACTCGTGTAATACTCCATCGAATTCGGGTCCACAATTTTCATTTAACACTGTATTTTAAAAATAACACTCAAACTATGAAACTTCCAATAAAACTGATACCTTTCTGTTCACGATTGTTTTAGTTAGTTCTGTATTAGAGACATTTGTTAATGTGGTAGGCGTGTAATAGACAAGAAATATAATTCGTAGAAATCTACCTACTGTCGTTACGGTTAATGGATTACTATGATGAAAATCAGAACACTATCCACTTAAAGCTCGTAACAAGAAATCAATAAATACAAGACGATTTAACAGAAAAGCCTTAACTGATATAGTACTACACATCATACCAGTTTACTGTCAAATGCCAAGTATAGAAAGATAAAATAAAAATGAAAGCGAGTTAATATTTAATATAAATTGTAAATATTAATTATTTCAATTATGATACAGTTGACACATTCATTTTTAGAATTAGCAACCAAGAAAATAACAGTTTTTGGTTTTTTTTTGTTAAATTGCAGTTAAATTTATCATTAGTTTATTTTGAAATTACAATTCTTAAATTTGTGAACTATATGTGTCTTTTTGAAGATGTAACCATTCATTGTCGACTATTGGATGATCAATACTTTTACGCATACATACAAAGTGGTCCAATTAACGACAATAAAATTCGTATCGGGCTGAAATTTAAACCTCAACCTTAATTCGTACAATTCCGTAGCGCTTGCCATCTAGAGCCGATTCTACTGAACAAAAGAAGCATCATCTATTCCATGGTAGAGTTGATTCCCTCCCTGCGTGCGACATCTAGCGACGGAAAGCCAACATTAATGCTGAAATAAAGCACAGTTATCGGTTTAACTTATCTCAAAACCAAGCAATGCAGGCGGGCAGTAAAATTTGGATGATTCATGATTCATTCTATACATAAATTATGGCCTAGTTTTTACTTTCGTTATTTATTTTTAATTATTTAATTTCCCTATAACGTTATTAAAATATCTTTTTCCCTTTTATTAATATTACACAAAATCCTATTTATACCATTTGCGTGGAAAATAATTTTATTTTGAACCATGGATAGATATACAGTACGTACACGTATATGTTGGCATAACAAATGTTTGACAGCACGCTTTCTTTATATTAAACTTAAATGAATATCAAAGGCATTTTTATTAGAATATGTGTAATGACTTAGAATTAAATTGAATAAATCAAATTAGTATTCGGTAATACCATTACGACTTATACTACAACTTAGATGAGTGCTTGATAGTCAAGTAGACGATTTTCATTATTTTGTGTACACCCAGGAGTTTTATACATAGAAATCAAATTGTAAAGACTCTTTGTTCTGAGGAAAAAAAACTCATTTTTAATACATATTTATTATGATGCAAGATTACAAATAATTTGTCGATGTATGGTAATTGTCCAAAATATGTTGACAATTTTGATGCAAGGGTTGTTGGTTATCATTTATTGTTGCTATTTATTGGAGTAATGGTGTAAATGGTATGTAAATATGTAAGTTTCAAATTAGGTTGTTATGGGCGAATTTCACAGTCCCTATGCAGATGTATCCTTAAGTTCCTTGAAGGTGGGCCATCAAGTCGCAACCAGTTTAAAAACATACAATTTGCAACATGATTAACTACTTAAATTTGGCCGTTGCCCAAGATGCATAAAGATCTTTTCTAATTCTGGATATATTAAAAACCACTACAAATTCATTGTAATTGTTAATCTCCAAAGATAACATTTTAGATTTCAATGTCATCTATCAAGCAGTTGTCAAATTTTATTTAATACATTATTAACTCTGCAAGCCTGGCAGCCCCTTGTCTTAATTCACAATTGTTATCTCCAGTCCTTCCTCTTGGATGGTTTGGTCCTTCAGAATTTTCAAATTTGCAACAGTTACTCTTGTAATATGTCTTTAATATTTTCTGAGCTGCTTGTAACCAAATAGCACGTGTGAACAACACAGTCGATCAGCTAAATTATATGTTCTGTTTATTTACATGACTTAGTGAAGTAGAACGAGGTCTCAATAAAGAATCGTTATCCAACCCTCGATATGGCTACCCTATTTTATCAACATGCAACTGTTAGAAATTCATCCACGAATTCTACGTGAAGATTTTTCTTGGACATTCATCAACCGTTGATCAAATCGAATGCTGTTCACCAAATATGTCACGAATGATTTACTCATCAACGAACCCAATCCAAAGGAATCCGACTCAGCCCAACTAAACATTGGTAGGTGAGGATATCTCCTAGCTCTCGATACCCTAAGAAGCCTGAAAAATATAACATTTATAACACATAAGTAGGTGATCTCTTAAGAGATTTTCTTGTGACTAACTAAATCCAATCCAACCTGACCCTAGCCAACTGATCATATCGAGCACCTTAGGAAATATTATATAAATTTTATAAATGATTTGTGGCATCTCATGACTATTAGTCTCTTGTCACCTAAGAATGCTTTGTTTGTCCTTTAACGTCCAAATTGTCAAAAGCCTTTTATTTCTCAATTCCTATTGCAAAACATAGAAGCAAGTTTTTTTTGATTGCGTTGTTAGTTGTTTATTTACCTACCCGCAGCATAGTTTTCACAAATGATAAAATATATTTTTACTGCCAAAATTGGACTTCAAATCTATGCACCTTTGTTGTGCAAAAACAGTGGAAAATCCCATAAAGTTTACACGGCTTATTGAACTACAAGGAGGTCTTAATAAATTATTCAGTAACTAGTAAGTGAATAAATAGAATAATTGTATAATTTGCCAAATGAATTGTTTGGGTATATTTACTTTGTTTGCAATTTATATTTCATAATATTGATGTATCGATAGTACTTGTTCTGTTTATGGTTTATGTAATCAATCAGAGAGTCTAAAGTTGTTTCAAAATAAAGGATTAGGTTATGTTGGGTTGTGTATTTGGGGCAGACAAATGATCGAAATTTTGACCAGCAGATTTGCACTTAATATCGCCATTTTATGCCACAAAGAGAATGCAGAAATCAAGAATCATTACCCTGTCTATTTGATTAGGAAATTTTATGCGAAAGATTAAATCAGTCATTTGAGTGGCTTATACCCACTGGATTCCACTTTTACCCAAATGTATCCGCATAATAATTTCTTAATTTTTTTCTGATTATATTAACATTAATCTATTTGCCAATATATATAAGGCAGTGTTGTCCTAAGTTTGATTTCGTATCGGGGGTCTTTATTGTATAGTCAATGGAATTTAATTATCAGTTTCATCAAATACAATATATGTAGTGGAGATTTTAACAATTTTAAGATTACTCGAGATCTTTGCGTCGAAACACATCCAAGCGTGGCATCAATACAAGTGAAAATAGTTAAACAAAAATCTCGTATTTATGTGCGTTTTATTATTCTGATTTAGTTATACGAAGTAAACGCATTAAGGTTTTACGTAATAACTTGCGGGTCTGTGCGCTCTTACTTTACAAACGTTAGTTTTACTTTGTATGTAAATTTCATAGGTCTCTTGTGACTCCTGTGACAATGACTCAAAAGGACATGCGGATTGACAAAGACGACTTTAAGACTTTATTTTGACGTCTGACCACCAACCATTTGATGTGTTCTTTGCATGCATATCTCAGCATTTGCATAGGCTTCGGAATTTCAGTGCGAGTTATGTGAATGTGTCTTTATACTTCTTGATCTTGCATTTTTGAACCGGTCGAAATTTACATCGCGCATAGACGCAGGAAACTATCTCGAGGCTACGTAGAAAGTTCGACGAAATTAACGATTCGTTAGTGCGGTAATGTTTGGCGGTTCGGCGGCGGGAAAATAATAATTAGCAAGTTAACACCGTAAAATTTAAGCGCGAAGATTGATATCCTTCTAAAATGTAATCACTGCATCATCCAGCATTTAAATGGAATTTAATTCATAATCAAATGTCATTCAAACGAACCATTAATCTTTTAGCAAGGCAGTTCAAATATTTGTTACCGGCTTTGTCTCTCACGTGCCTTTTATCTCAAACTTGTTTAGGTTTTGTAGAAAGCTCATATTGAAATAAATGCGATTTATCATGTTACGTGGAGGGCGATTTTTTTTGCGTTTAATGAAAAACGGCGCAGTTTTAATAATGTTTTATTTTGCATGGACAATTACAACAGTAAATATTAAGAATTTGTAATCTAATCTGCATTCACACACACATGAGTACAAAGACATAAATAAAAAGAACAAAGAATGTCGAACAATATTGAGCTATATTATACACAATATATTACAATTATACATTCAACCTCAGTACGGGGCAGAATAAACGAAAGCAAATATTTCGAATACTGATTTCGATTACTGCTTCTTTTTTTTGTTTTGGTTAGAAACAAATTTGATTTTAACAGTACTTATACGTATGAGGTATTCTATACATAGGTGTTCACATATTTTTTATTATTTACATTAATACTAAATCAATCTTTTATTGTATAACTTAGTGTCAACTCTTGTCAATATTTACAAAAAAAATTATAGTGAACAGTACATGGCTACCTAAAGTATGTACACTAATCTAAGTCTATTTGATTAAATCACACTTGTTTTCCTTCTGTCCCTAATGAGCTTATTTTGTGTCTTTATCACTTAACAATAAATACTATTAAAATTGGCTTTTAGACACCAAACACGTTGAGAATCAGACAGTTTAGGATTTTAATAAATATTCTTGTTAATTGTAATTATTTTTTTAATTAATTGTAAAGAATAAATGATACGGGTGTAGTTCTAATTCTAAGCAATGCATTCAAATGCCATTCTTGCGTGCCTATTAGTGGAGTGATAGAAAGATGACGTTAGTGCCATCTAGTATTATTTGATTATCATCGTTGACTCAAACGCTTATATGCAAAATGAATACCTCAGCCAAAAACAACGAACAGAATATTTTTTAAAACCGTAAACGGCGCACCGTAGCGTCTTCAATAACAAAATGATAACAATATTGCACATCTTAGTAACGTAAATGATAAATTGAATTTGTTCGAAAAATATTAATCCATAAATAAATTTTATTGTGATGGGTTACCCTAACACAAGAAGCGTGTGCCAAGACGAATTTAAGGACACTGTCAGTTTCGTTCACGCTAGCAAAAACGTCCATTGGCACTGTTTTGTTTTTATTTTTTCGCGAAACTCGCGATATTTCGCCACGATGCCCTCCGTGGGTTCGATGCGTGGTCGGAAGGAGCGCTTCGTCGCGATATCGCGAGCCGGAGACTGCTCTGAATGATCCGAAGTGGACCTACGAGGGCCCGCAGTCTCCGTTGTACGTGGCCCAGGGCTAGCTGTAAGGACTCCCGCATGCGTACAGGCCGCGCTGCATGGGGCCCATTCCTCCCATCCCCATGGCTTGGTGGAACGCATAGCCTTCGTCTTGTAGAGACGCCAAATGGAAATCTGCAAAAGCAAGTGACATACAGATCACTGTGATTGACGGTGAGCTCAAAGTTTTCGATTTCCGATTAATGGGGATGAGAGCAAGTTTTCGGAATTTAGTAGGGAGAACTGCAAGAGTATTATACATGTGGCCTATATCATAAATACATTAATAAGATTAATATAAACGTGACAAATATTATGCACAATTGAATTTTCTAATATTTTGATGTTGCAATCATAGCCTTGTAATAACGTAGCAATATCTTTATATTAGCAATAGTGAGACATAAGCCTTACGCAATGAATTCAACTTGTTCAAGGATTCTAAAAGACAGCGCGTTTTATTTTAGCAGATTTTCCACAGAATATAATTACTTTGAATTCGAAATATTTACAAAAAAACAACAAGAGACACTCTATTCCATGAATGAATCCTACGAGATATACATGAATTTGCCCTAAACTGCAATGCAGGTCAAACTTTTTTATTGCAACATTGGGTAATCTAAGTCAATATCTCGCAGATGAACGCATATATCGGATCAAGTTGTTATTGCAGAAAGATTTCCTCAAGGATGGGTATTGGATCACTGATTATTGTTATTGAATGCTAATGATTTCTCCTTAAATTTATACTTAAGATTGACACTCTTCCTCCGCCTTCACAGTATTCAAAGTTCCTGAAGGGTCAGCATAGGGTTCGTAATTATTTTATTGTAATTGCATGAACACCATATGCGAAGTGCAGCGAAATTAAAGGAACAAACAAAGGCATCGTGGACTCAGTGACGTCGTATCTGTTAAATAGTTTACTGCTAACATTGTCAAAGATTTTGGTGAATATCTAAAGCATATTTAAAGCAAATTGCTTCGTTTGCTTTAATCATACCATTCGTGGACATTTCTTCAGCAGTTGATAGATTATACAACCAAGGACGGACTCATATTGAAATAAAATTCCATGGTGAAATACGAGGAATAGACAAATAATCTATATCACATTTTATATAATGTAAAGAAAATGGAAACAACTTCGACACCACAACGGTTACCTATATTCACGATACTGTCTATCCAAGTCTATCCGATAATTGCCAAAAAAGTCATCTAGAACTTAATGTAGAAGCAGCTACTGAGACCTTTCATCGGCACTTTCCATCTCAATGGATACTATCAATGTCAATGGAATCAAACATTCCAGTGGACGAAATCATAACTAACTCATCTACTGCTAAAATTGTTGAAAATCGCCGGTGGTATAATTGGCCTTAATCGCAGTACGTCAGTTTGTATTTAAGGAGTAACGTATTTACCAAAAATTCAAACGAGTGCGAAGCAGATTTTAGTTATTTCAACGGCTGGTACACAAGTTGAAGTAAAAATTGACTTAAGCTAAGTTTCCACGACATATTTTCTGCACGCCAAGTGTCCGCCTTTATCGATGATATCGAAGAGATTCAAACATAACGCAACCCAACCCAATATTATAACTTACGGAATGCCATTCAGAGACGAAGATCTTCAGTGATATTTCAGTGGATATTGCCCGGTTGCCCAGTATACATGAAAAGTGCGAAAGTTTTACATTCAACAGTGTCGTAGTTCTTTGAGAAGGTGTTTCTGAAGAAGTTAAAACCGCTCATGGAGGAATGACGCATCAGTTTGAAGGAACATTGCACCACAAATTAGTTTAATGGTCAGCCACTTTCGCGAACATCACTCAACCGTTTGACTAAGTGAGAATCCAAAGAAGTTAAAGCAAAACTTTATCTGGCTACTAAATTTTACAAATTTTGCACGGCCTGTCTTGTACAGTCTGTTGCAAAATAAGCCGTACGAGGTCTAGTTTCATAAGCAAATGCATCCAGTCCTTTTTTCCATCTTTGCCATCATTTCATTTATAGCCTTAAAAGTGACTGTACAGTCGTGATTCTGAAACTGAAGACCGAGCACAGTTTCTTTATCACCTATAGTTATTTTACACATCTGTCATCAAGGATTTACCTAAAAAAACAGGTTGGGAATGCCCTGAACCTAAGAGTGCTTCTGATCAAATAAAAAAATATTTCATGTTCAGAAAATTGGGTTGGAATATTTATGATGGCTACAAACGACTGTGATCTGAAATAGAAACAGTCGTAGTGTATGTAAAATACAAGATTGCCATTGAAGATCTAGAGCGGTAAAATGGACAGGGCTCACGAAAATTCCAAATAAGTGTAAAGTGCTATGGAATAGGTGTTGGTTAAAGAGGATGAGAGAAATAAATCATAAGAAAATGTAGCCGTGGTTTCAATGAAGTTAGAATTGGCAATTGCAATGTCAAACATGCATTACATGATTGTGATGCAATCATTTTGTTTAAAAATATAAAAAAATAATCGTGGTGATTTTCACAATTTTGAATTAAATTTCTGACAAACAAAACTGGCTCTTAGTCTTTATGAGTGTATCTATTATTAAATTTATTTATAACACAATTAACATTAATACAATAGTGACGACAAATAATTATTATAACAGGTATATGGTTGCAACGTCAAAATGTCATGCATTTCAAACAGCGAATACATACTAATATTGATCCCTGTACGAATCCGAATTTGTTCATTTTTTGAAAACACGCTTAACAGTTTTTACAGGAAAATAGCAACGAAACGTTTCATAGTCATGTCGAACAAAACAAAATAAAATAAAATAAAAATACCTATAACATTTTGTAATCACAAGAAAACGTCCTAAGTAGCAAGATGTGCAAACTGGCTAGGATGCAAATCAAATTGATAGGGATGTCCGTAAGGGGACATGTGATAAGGAACGATATTCATACTGGCCATCTTATGTTCCTTTTTCCACTTCATGCGGCGGTTCTGGAACCAGATTTTGATCTGCCTTTCGGTGAGGCACAAGGCGTGGGCAATTTCGATGCGTCTCCTACGTGTCAGGTACCGGTTGAAGTGAAATTCTTTCTCGAGCTCTAGCGTTTGGTATCGTGTGTACGACGTCCGCTGTCTTTTCGTTTCTCCATTCGCGTTTACAGTACCTGAAAGATCGAACGATAAATTAGTTGTCGTTTATATGTTTTATAATTTAGAAACTATTGTGGAATTAAACTTAACATCTAACATTTCGAATCCTATAACATATTAAATAAAAAAAATCATAGTTCCAACTTATAAGCAAGTTGCTTTAATTCTTATTTATATCCTTAAATACATGTTCTCTAATAAGATTTTCATGCTTGAAACGTGCGCTAGATGTACGCATTAAAATAATTAGCACATTATCGGATAATTATAGACACAGGTGCGTAATACAGTAGACCAATTTATTTAAAACTTGTTTGCATAAGTCAGTGATATTTATTTTATATATTTTATTTATTATCAAGTGAAACTTTGCGCTAATTAGTAACTAGTTTTGTAACTTCTCGTGTCAATTTTATATGCAAAATGATTAATAAGTGTTCACACCTTAAATTAAATTACATTTTCGCACACATGTAGTTCGAATTTTCCATCGAAGAATTAGGGTAATGTGGTTCTGTGAGCATTGAGAACCTCGTATTTTGTGTGTTATAAAAACAAACGCACTTAAGTGATTAATCGTTTCGATTAAATGAGCAATTTGCTTTACGATGCGGCGATCGCGGAGCACGGCGTGCAACAATTACGAGTAAAGTACACCTGATCGATTCTATAATAACGCGTAAGTGGTCTTGATAAATACATTTTACGAAGGAAGAACACCCACGCGCCGGGCTATTTTAGTTATGAGGTGCAAACCCAATTATAACTCGCAGAACGTGGCGGCGCAATCTTCAAAACGACATCAAAATGATATACAAACATTTCGCAAGCGGCGTACACGGCCAAGTGACATCGCGAGTCGTAACTCACTGCTCAGCATAGGTGTTTTGTAGCCCGTCTCCCTCAAGGAAGCCGCGACTTGCCACTGTATAAATCAGGACTTGGCGTCTGGCCAATGATGTAGTAGGAGTCTAGGAACGCATAGTGTCGCGTATAATATACAAGTAATCAGAAATACACTTATGAAATCCATTACGTTTTTTTGCGAAAAATCGCGCTGAAGAAATACGGCCGTGCATACGACTTGTGGCAAACTAGGGTAACAACTATGATATATTTGTGTCAGCACGCAATTTGTTACTAGGTTCTGAAATGTCCTTGTTATTACGATTTACACTGCATACTCCCGAAAGGACATGCCATAGACTTCATTTCATTTCATACGTAGTAATTAAATTTAGTTACTAATACCACCGGGGATTAAAATATCACCAACCCATAGTAAATAAATTCATTTGCATAAGGGTGTGACATTTACGCATCTCGTAGACTATTAGAAATTTTTATTTGATGCAAAATAACTAAATCCTCACATATAAAATTCTTTTACTTACGTTGGCGCGTCAAATATTTCTACCACGTTGTTATACTAATTTTTACAAAATAACACAAATTAACGCTCTGATTTTTTTAGTAGATGTCACGAGGAAAATACCACATTTCGAACGCTATTTTTAATTTTTAGTATCATAGCTAACCATTATGTTTATAGTCCACATATAAAACTTTATATTAATAGTTACTAGTCACCTGGGCTAAAGTCATCCAACGAATCGTGATCAATAATTTGAAAATTGTGATAGAAATTTCTCTCTTAATGAGAAAATAAGATTTATTAGTAACTATAATCAGCAACAAATTATGCGCGTGAACAAAATCGTAACCAGGTTTAGCAGTTTTAAATTGAAACTAACAACGAAGACAAAACAGTGTAACCAAGGCTTGTCCATTATAGCAAACTGTCTTTAAAAATATCGTTCTCTAAAATATTTTTACACTGTTCTTATTTTTAACGTTCACAATTTATTTATTTGTCTGTGAGATGGAAACAGCTATAACTCTGTAATTTTCCGCAGCAGGTCGACACCACTGATTGCTTTAATATTTGCAGTCATAACTATAGAATTTTACAAAAACATATTAAATATAAATTTCGTTATAGTGGAATTGAAAACTAAAAAGAACAAGATGGAAATTATGCAAAACAAGAAAATGTCAAAGGAAAATAAAAACGAAAAAAATTCTATTAACAACATAAGGGCGGAAAACGGTCAAATCAATAAGAAAGATAGCCAGATAAGACAGGGTAAATAACAAAAAGAGTCAAGATAGAGAAGACAGAGAATATAAGAAAAATGGGGGGTGCGGAAATAAGTGAAAAGGGAAATAATAAAAAGAAAGAGATGCAAGTAGAGCATGACAAATTAAGAACGTGGAATTAGGAGCTTAAATGGAAAATACGTTGAGATAATTAATGGATTCGAGCGGAAAAAGAGTAATGGAAACAGTGGAACTATAAAATTGGTATATATGGTACATAGAGACGAAAAAAATACACTTCGTGGTAGCTCAGTGGTAAATCAGAAATAATCTTAACTATTGATTTAGAAAATAGGAGCAAAAACGAAAGATAGCATATATGGTACGAACGAGAACGAGAACAAGGAGAAAAAAGAAACATTTTAGGAGAACTTGTAAATGGCAGTAGAAGCAGCAAGAGGTAATATATATCTAGCAGGAGACATAAATGATAGAGTAGGGAAACGTGACATACTTTTTCTATAAAATAGTAGAAAAATGGCAAAACAACTGCCATAAGAAATGGGTGAAAAGAGCCTGAATCTATAAGTTGAAGTGTTAGGGATTGAAACGATGTGGGAAGTATTCAGGAAAATTATTATCGAATCAGCGCGGAAAATGTGTGGGGCATATATGCCCCACCAAAGTGAGCATAAAAGGCAAACAGCATCGAGCACAGCAGACTTTATAAGCTGCAAGGGCAAATTAAAAAGAAGAGTTATCAAAAATACATAAATAAGAAGACAACAGCAAGCTATGAGGAATATAAAGAGCAAAGAAGTAAAGCAAAGAACATTTGTGAATGACGTAGCCATTAAAGCAAGGAATTAAACAGATTTGTGTGAAAACTTGGAGTAATGGAAAGAAGGAGCTGAAGGGATGAAAATGAACAGCGGCAAAACAAAAATTATGGTAGTAGCAGAAGAAATGAAAAGAACTGAAATAAAATTAGAAGGTGACGATATCAAACATGTCAGCAATTATTAATATCTAGGATCGCTGTTGAACGAAGAAGGTGGGCAGGATTTATAAATAAAAATGATGTAACAAAGATAACAAAATGCAAATGTATATATATCGGCCTATTTTATCTTATTGGTGTGAAACTTAACATCACCAAAACATCGAAGGAAAAAAGCAGAAATGAAATATTTGCGAAGAGTGAAGGGCGTAGCCAGAAGAGACAAATTAGACAATAGCTTGGCATAGAACCAGTAGAGATATATATAGAAAAACAACAACTGGGATGGTGGGATACATGCAGACGATGATTAACAAAATACCGACCAAACAGATTTGTGAAACAAAACCTACAGAGAAAAGTAACTGTGAACTTGTGATAATATAATAGGAAGAATTTTAGGAAAGAAGGGAATAAGATGGACAGAGGCAAAAAAAATTGCACAGAATAGAGGGAAATGGAAAATTTTTATGCAGAGTTGTTAAACTCTTACAGAACTTCATCCAACGTTATGTTGTTGAACAAGACTTTCAATTAAATTGCACTTGGCTTCTTCGGCGGGCTTCTCTGAATCACTATGTAGCGTCAAAAATTTAGCTGTTGCACTAATTGTTAAACTGCAGCAATGGCAGTAACTGGCAACTATGACTGTCAAGTGAATAATGAAGTAATTTACAAAAACTCCAAACGAACGGACTTTGCATTTAATTGAAAGTCTTGTTCAACAGCATAATGTTGAATGAAGTTTCTTAGCCAATGTTGTTCCTTATTTCTAACTCACGTTTTTTAATTGGTATGGGGCCGTATCGTAAGCTATGTCACAAGTGCCGTCGCTAAGTACAGAGAAGTCGAGTGTCATTGTAAAGTGCATATTTTGGTGTCTATTCCGGTTTCAGTCGTCATTTTGTTTCATTTTAGACTAAAAAAAGTTACAAAGTTAAAGCAGTTTTTTGAATGAGTACAAAAGCGAGTCTCTCTCCCCGAGCTGTGGGATTGTTTCGAAAATATCGTAATGGAGACTAGAGCTTTTATGACGCGAAGCGCTTCAGTTATTAACCACAAACTAAATGTATCAGTAGAATCAGAACAAAGCACAACAATTTGAAAACTTATAAAAAAGCTAGGCACTAAAGACATCGGAACCACTTAAAGCAGTATAATTGAAAAAGTTCTACAAAATTTGTGACCCGCCAACTGAACGAAAATCAGAAAATTCGCCAATAAGAAGTTTTCGCTATGCTTATTTTCTTTACATTCACCAGTCGCCAATAGATAATATCTTCTTGAAGAATTTACACCAATTTTTAATGGATATACGCTTTAACGAGCTACAGCCTAAAACGTTGATATTTAATTAATTCCAGAACTACACCAGACTAACTAGTATATAGAATTTTATTTCTTATTTTGTTTAAGAAAATCCATCATAAGCAGTGATATATGTACGTCATAGCTTCACAATGTTAAAGAATAAGCGATTCACAGCAGGATACATTAAATCAAAATGGTGCATTAGGTTTTCTTTTTAAATCATGTATGGAATGGTATTGTTATCTTACATGGCCTTCATCGCACATTAATGCTTCAGAATTATGGTTACTACCCTACAGTACCATAATACAAACAAAACTTACTGATATAATTTATATAAGCCAGTAAACTTAGTTCTTAATGTTTTACAAGGAATGACGCGATGAGCATCCATATTGAATCCAACTTACGGTGAATGCCCTATCATTAGGCGCTAAGAATAAGTATATAATTGAGTGGAAACGCTTTCAATATGTTGAGTTTTGAGGTAAAGGAACGCAATTTGCGAGAAGCTTTACTTCCTTGTTTACATTTAAAAAAAATGGCAGCTGAACGTCTTCGTTTGCTGCCATTATAAAAGGTTATAGGAATTATGTTCCATCGATTTCTACTTATGAATTCAAAAGTTGAGATCTTAATTTGGAAGACAAGTAACGAGACGAGGAGTTGAAGGCGTTAGTGGACGCTTTTAAAGGTAAAACGCTTGATGAATTAGAAACAAGCATTACATATAACCAAAACGGCCTAGTCTAAATGTTTGAAGTCTATGGGAATGGTTCAAAAATAAGGAACTGTTGTGTCATACGATTGGAGCCAGGAGACATGCGGAAGTATTTTTCACGTTTGAATTGCTTCTTCAACAACAAAGGAAAAGTTTTTATGGACCATATGGTACGGGATTGCAAAACGCAAAAAATGATGGTGCAACCGTGGACAATTGTAAACGTAACCAACAAAGCCGAACATCCATTGTACGATGGTAATGATCGGTAATTGGTGGGATCAGAAAGGTGTGATCTATTATGACCTGCTGAAATCTAGCTAAAACATTACTGTGGACAGTTATGGACTGAGAATTGAAACAAAAACGAAAAACGCCACAAGACACGCAAAGTGATTTTCATGCATGACAATTTTCATCTAAATCGGTGACGGAAACGCTAGAACTGGTCGGATGGGATATTCTACCCCATCGCCCAAATTCTTGCCTGCACTTCTGTTCGTTTGAAGATACATACTGAATACATGGATAGCCACATAAGGCGAGTCGTTCTTCTATAGCGGAGTCCGCCTTTTACAGAAAGATGTGAAAAAGGCAAATACGAAAAAGGGCAATATTTGACATTTACTTATCAATTCACATCAATTCTGCGTTTTACATGAAAACTTTCAAAGTGTTCCAAGTGTCCTCATTTTGGATTAAATACAAGCAAGACATTTTTATATTTCGATGCCAGCAATTTTGATGATGAGCAACGAACTAATTCTGCTATGTTACCAAACTCAAATTTAAAATAAATCAAAAATATATGACACATAGATGGTTAAGCAGATAATTTTCTGTCAGTTTCGAATATTCGAATTGTATGTTGTAACGGTAAAGAGGAATAGCATCAATATGGAGACCAAAGACGATAAGAGAAGGGAAATATAGAAGCAGTCGAATTTAGAAATATAAACAATTCTAAATGGATAGGATATAATAAATTTCAAAGTATAATGGTGCATATAAATATACACAATGAAGATATAGGAAGTGATATGAAGTTGATATGAAAGTCGACGCCAAATGGTGATCAAGAATCAAACCGGTGTATATAATACTACTGGGAGACCAAGTAGAAAATGCCGAAGAAATTTTGGGGTTAAATGCTGCAGAAGGCAGATGGAAAATAAAAAGAGGAAAATAGCAAAACAGGACTATAACAAATTCAAGTTTATCTACTATTTACATTTATCATAATTTAACACAAAAAAGGGATGCAATATCTCCAACGTTTTTTTACTTAAATATTGTGCACAATATGGAGCCGAACACCTTGTAGGAACTCAACAAGATGTGAAACTTCCATTTAATCGTAAGCTAATTTTTTAACAACGAAAAAGATGATAAATTACAACAGAAAGCACATGAAGGTACCTAAATTTGCGACTCATGGGTTAAAGCCACTGAAGCCAGGGGTTCGAATCTAAATAGCCTAGGTACCACCCCAACCCAAATTGTCATTAAAATAAAGGCATAACATTGATATTTTTAAGACAAATACCAAAAGTGCCGCCAGTAACACAACAAAAAAAATCAAATAAAAAATTAATTAAATAAATGGAGCAAGTGTACTTTCATACACGTCATCCAAAGTTTGCAACCATGACTTACGTTGTTGGTGCTTTTACAGAACCATATCAGATGAGAGAATGTGTCCAATTGTCCTCAATGCCTAAATACGTAGGTCCTTTGTGATACATTCATATTTTCTGACAATTAACTTAATAATGAAATTGCAGAGCTAAAAAGTTTTCATGCGACAAATATCCCGCCCCCCCCCCCCAAAAAAGGATGTCTTTAAATTGCGTTAAAAAAAGTTGTATTAAAATCTAAATCACATTCATCGAGCAGACAACCTTGTGTCATGTGGCGTTAATACGCTCGTTTTTTTTCTTTCTAGTTCGTTAGACGGGCAAATTTTTGTTTCACTGACCCAATTCCCGCTCTTTCACCTGCTAGACGATGAATTATTAAAGCACTTGTACTAACAGATGTATAAATACTGAACGGACTCTATAAATTATCAAAGAAAGACGTCGCTGCAGGAGCGGACAGCATCCGTTCCTCGGTCATGCCGACGAAGAATACAAGCCCTCTCCGGCATGTCGCGTAGGTGTATAATAATTCGTACGCTTTGTTAGCTATTTAGTTGTGGACGAAAAAATGACCTTTACTGTTACAACCAATCCTAGTTATGGGAAAGATAATGTATCTTATCATTGAGAATCGTTTCCATTAATGTTAGCAAAAATAACTCAATTTTTTATCTTTTTTAACAATTTGTTGTTTTTGCAGATGAGTAACAAAGTTCGGGAGTTCAGTGACGATTATGTTGGAACTAATAGTGAAGGTGTTGATTCAGCTGAGGAAGAGTTCGTTCCAGGTAATGTAGATATGAAAATGTGTTCACTTATGAAAAATTATAAGCATTGTTAATATTAATCGCAACTATC
Organism: Geotrupes spiniger; assembly: GCA_959613385.1. NCBI lineage: Eukaryota > Metazoa > Arthropoda > Insecta > Coleoptera > Geotrupidae > Geotrupes > Geotrupes spiniger. Next base: position 16,406,815 of record OY390737.1, read on the forward strand.
AAATTTGATACACAATGGAAATAATTGCAATCTATGTCTATGAGAAATTAGTAGAGGTGGTTATTTAAATATTGTGGCCCCATGATATTCCTATAGAACTAGATTCGTTTCAGGTAGACATTGCACAACTTCAAGTACTTAGATATAAATAAAGTACAAGGTATGCATGTTTATTGTAATAGAACATGTTTTATACATTTGAGTGAAGGACGCGTGTTGTAGATTTGATGTAGACTCATTTGGTGTTGACATTTGCTACAGATTTTCTGCCAGAAAGTAATACTTTGTTGCAATTTGTTGCGAGTTTGCCAATTCTGGAATTTTCCTTTAAATAATATTCTTGGATGTTGGAGAGTTAGATTAGTTTATTATTATTTGCAATCAAATCAGGAAACGAGGATGTTTCAATTAATCTTATTTAAGGAATTATACGAGTACTCAAACTCTATTTCAAGCAAACGAAACTTATTATTAATCCCTGGCATATCTCCAAAGTAATTTACAACAAGGACCGGTGTAAAATTATCGCGTAATTAGTCTCTTATGAGTTACAGCGATTTTTTAAAATGTTCAATTTATTAATTCGTCGATGAGTTATCGTACGCGCGATTTTCTTAAATTACTTCCTAGGAATTACGAACGTGCGGCAGACGCGGAAATTGACAGGCACTTTAAAATGGGTGAAACAAAAGTCCCATTGTCCCTGGCTCTAAGTTAGTGGTATTCATGGCCTGACTGTCACTTCTAGCATTCCCGGTTAAGTAACAACATCTGACACATTCTCCATGTTTCCCTTTCCAGGATCGTTCCAGACGCTGTCGTGGCTTATCCCGTATACTCGAGTCAAATATCTGACGCTGATTGGCACTTGGTTATTTTTTTAGCGACTACAAAACGCTCCCTAATAACACGAGCACTCTGTTTAGATTTTACTCACATTATCTACATGTATACAAGTTCGATGGCGGTAACGTATGTATAATTCGTTTGGATTCTTGGTGTTAATCATACTTATTATAAGAACTAAGTTCATAAAAGTCACTAGTTTTATTGGCGAAATGTCGTTATCGTATATCTGGTTTGTGTTTATGCTATTAAATATTCAAAACATCCTATTGCAATGATTATTGTTGACGGGTGTCCAAACATTTATTATCTCTTGTTTTAATAATGTGTTACAAATTTTATTATAAAATTTTTTATTAGTAATATAACATCGGACATGATTTATCATTAATTTCGCGAATAGTTCACTTTTATTATATAATCCTCATAGATGAATTAATTAAGGCACTCAGCTGGACACTGGCCAAATGTACATTCTAAAATAAATTAATTGCTACACGTTTTATGAAATTAAACATAACAAAAAGTGACACTACGATTATTTCTTCAAAATTTTATGCCAATTTAACGACGTCCAAATACTCATTTATCTATTTTTTGCAGAATTGTGTGACGTAATAAAAAATATCTTTTATTACGTTAAGTTAATAGCCAAACGCCCTAAATATACATTTTAAATCGCAGCGCATTAAAGCCTCAATAGCGTCAATTTGCAGAAAACAAGTGTAACAAATTCCCTTAACCTTTTCCCATTCACTCTCTTGCTGATCTATTCAGCGAAACAAATGACCAGCATTATTTATTACGGCAAATACGTCCATAAATAATACTTAAGGTAACAAAAGTGATGTCACGTCGTCGGGTAAGTCTAAACTCCGACAATGCACTAACATGAAGGGCTTAACCTCGTTTTTACGGCATGCAAATTTTTGCGAGGCTTCGCATTCAATTTGCCACGATTTACCTAAAATTTGCGCCAAGGATTTTTCACCGAACCAAATGGCCGAGTAACACGAAACTTTTAATTTCAGCCTTGATGTTTTGGGAGTATAATGTAAAAGATTTGTGTGTTGCAAATTAGGAACGTTAACTTTATCTGTAACAAATATGACAACAATATTCGAAATTAATATTAATGCAAAGACAAACGCGAAGAAAATTATTCGAAGATGTGTCGTTGAACCTAATTAATTACAAAGAAAAGTAGAATAAATAGTGGTCTGTGCAACGTCAGGAGGTTGTGTGCTATTGGGGGAAATTAGTTTGGATATTGATTCTAATTATGGGGCCACGCCTTTTTGGATGCAGGATTTAAATATATATTTACCAGATTTTCCATAACATGTGTCGGTTAAATGTATAAAAATATGTTGAAACGATTTTTATAATCGAGGTGGTTTTATTTTGTTTTGATATTCGTTTTCGTTTTTGACGTTATCAATCGTCTGTTAACTAACAATCGTATTTTAATTGCGATTGTAATTCGTGAAATGCCGACGTCAAAATTCCACGTCACAATCCGACGTCTGAAGTTGTAAATAATTTAAAGTTGTTACAATTAGGTTAATTTACTTGCGAAATGATGTTCTGGCTTCGTTTTCTCGTCTTTTTCGTGTTTTTCTAAATTCTTTTATGAATTTCAGTGGACATGCGTTTATTTTAATTTTATTTAATTATTTTTTGAAAGGTTCTCTAATTTTATTTTTATAAGAATTTTAATTAAATGAAGTAAAATTTATTAAAATTTAAAACTTACATTCAGTACGTGTATTAGTACCTCTACTTATTTATTATATACTGTTTATGAGCGTTGTTGACCGATGCTAAAAAATGTTCACTGCATTAATAGATAGGTTTATTATAGTCTGGATAGCAGGGTGAAATTTTCTCACAAGCAAGTTCAAACATCGTATTTATTGTGAATATTCATCAATTTTAGACTAAAATCAAATGGAAACCAAAAGTATGATTTTTATAACTTCATCCGTTAATTGAACTGAATTAAGTCATCAAAATAAGAAATATTAAATTGTTTGCAGACACATGAAGAAATCTGTTTCCGTAATAAATTGGCTTCAACTTTCAAATATCTTTGTGTGTCATTCGATCTCTTTTCGTCTCTTGACAAATTCTATTTGTGAATTGTGAATTTCAGAACTTTTGCTTAATCTTCTTGATGTTAGAGTCGTTTTGAACCCAACGCACAGTAGCTACTCTATGTCACTTTGGTAAATCCGTCCAGTTCATTCCCATCTTCTCTTTTCATCAAGTTACATTCAAATCTACATGGTTATGATTCTTCGCCTTGTTAGGTTCATTGGCCAATTTATGCGACCTAAAGCTTTACACTTTTAATATTTTCATTGCCTTGCGCCTAACATCATTACAGATGACTGTGAGCCTTGAAGCCACAGAAGGTGAGAATTAAATTTCACACCCAAACAAATCCAACCCAACCAAGCCTTTGGTATTTGATATAACTGTCTCGTCGATCCTGTAAGTCCTTTCCACAATTATGTTCATATATTTAAAAATATATGAGCAAGATTTAAGAAAGAGAAGAGTTGTAACTGCACTTTCAACCCAACACATCCAAACTTTTGGACACTGTTTCTGATTTTTTTAACTTAACCTAACCTTCAAATAGAAATTGTTTTCTTCTCCAAATCTATATAATCACAAGAATATGGTCAGCTCAACCCAACCGAACGACCAATGGATTGATTACGTTGGGTTCGGTTGGGTTGGGTTGATCAACATATGTGGACCTACCTAGGAGGTCGATGGAAATGAAATTTTAGTGCCAACGTAACAATCCATTGGCACTAAAATTTCATTTCCATCGACCTCCTAGGTAGGTCCACATATGTTGATCAACCCAACCCAACCGAACCTAACGTAATCAATCCATTGGTCGTTTATTTTCATCGATCTTCTACATAGGTCCATACATTTGGTCCTTGTTAAATACTTCAAATGCGTGGAAAATGGCAGGGAGTTCTAACAAACTCTTCAAATTGACCCAACAAAGCATAATCCTTTGATTACGTAATTCAGATTAGTTTCTTTTTGTTTCTGGCTAAATACCTGCGAAAGGCCGAGAAAAGAATAGAATTGCAAATGCTTAACTTTGCTTTAGCTTTGTACTCAACCATACGCAACATATACAAATTTTGGGCAATGTATCTTTGATCTTGTAATTGAGTACTGTCTTCCTCGCCCAATCTCGTCCATTTTCTCCACGAAAATGACGCCAAACCAACCAACAGTATTTAAATTTCATCAATTCATCTATTTTAATCTATGCTAAATATTTAATTTGCGGTTGGAAATGGGCAGAAAGTTGTAACTAAACTTAACTTCTAACCCAATGAAATCCAATCCAACCAACTTTTTTAGCCAATTAATAGCTGTTTCATCGATCTTGTAATTTTATTCCCCTGTTCTATGTTCACCTATTTTGATTCTGTATAGTTAATCGTCGTGGAATGTTAATCCATTGTTAACATTAATATAATTATTTCTCACAAATCCAATCTTTGATTTTCCTGGCCATCTAATCTAATTACTAATGCAAGGATTTTTTGTATAACGCCAGCAAGGGATTCATTCAATTCTATTTTTCTTTATTAATTGGTATGGAATCGCAATGAAATTCACTAACACGAACGCAGGTTGCATCAAAATTTGGTGCACAGTTATGTACTTTATAGGTAGAATTAAATATCAGACTCAAAATGATCAGGAAATCCAGCATATTGGTCATATAGTAAATGGGATCAGATAGTAAATAGTAACGTCCTCGATTTATTTCATGGACATCCTATACTTTTTAATCATAAAACTTCCAACTGAAATAACGTAATTCGTCCCAACTGAAGAAAAATTCTCCAAACAATCAAATAACGACTATATCCAACATTCAGAAAATACATTTACAATTTTCTTAAATCGCTAAAGATAACGTCTTATAATGCTCCCGTTAAATTACAGAAATGCATCCCATATATTTTCTACACATCAAAAGTATTTAATTAAAATTCTATTATAAGATGTACTTTTGTAGAGAGAAATAATGAAGAACTGGAGTATTTCATCAGTTAGGTAAGCTCTAAGCCAAAAAACAAATGTTTAAGATAATTACGGAAAAGAAAAATGTAACAATTGTTTGGTTGGGTTGGTTTGGTTGGGTTAGGTTGGGTTGGGTTAGATTAGGTTGAGTTGGGTTTGGTTGGGTCGAGTTGGTTTGGGTTCAAGTTTATTGGTTCCTGAAATTGAACCCTATTGATTTACAATTTTTATTACGAAGGATCAATTGTACGAAAATGGTTATGCCGAAATAAATTGGATACATTTTATAAATACGATTTAGATAAATTATTTTAAGTGTAGTTAGAAAAATGCAATTGTTTTTAATCAAAAAATTACTGATAAGGAAATCGGAATGAAACCCGAGGTGGTGGTTCATTACGATTTATTTCCATGTAATTAATTAATATTACAAGAAATTTCGCTGTTTAAAACTTAAACAACGGGTGGGGTTCATCACAATATAATTCCCGCCGTGAAAGGGTAAAATTCATGTTCTTAGATAAAGCCACCTCCAATATATTACTAATGTAAACACATTCACTGGCAATGCATTTTTTTGGGTTAGCAATTTATAACGTGTTACGAAAACGTAACGCGGCTTCGTTTGATTGCATTCGGTGACCCTTGGCAATTAGTTTGTTGTCGTGGACATTATTTAAATTCGAATTTTTTAGTAACCATTAAAATTTTTGGAAAATCTCCCATGCTATCTATGAAGCAATAAATATTAAAGATGCAATTTTATAAATATTTTAAACTAACAGGCCATTAAAAATGCCACAAATTCCTCACGAATAGTTCGACTACGATAATTCCTCACGTCGCGCGCTTCTCCATCTTGGATTTATGAGCCGGTGTCGCGTAATTAGAAATTGATTAATTTTTATGTTTCGCAAAGCAGCTTATTTAAAAAGGAAGAGCTAAACGATGAAGTCTGACACGAAAACAAGCTCTCCGCAAACACAGGTATTAGAAAATGCTTTTTACAAGCGACTTTTCAAGCGACCGTATAGCTTAAGCTGCCTATCGCATCCAGTTATTTATAATCTGGAATATTTAACTACAACTGTTTGTAATTTACGAGGTCACGCCGAGATTTATGGCACGGGATTCTTATACGTTTCGGATTTAAACAGTCTTGATTTTTTAAATATCCAAACACCAGATACACGGATAAGTATTTTTCTTGACCGCGCGCGCTATATAAAATATTATTAAAATCACGAATAACTACGAACGGGAATGTATTGCAGTTTGTAGCTCACGAAATCATTGATTATGTCGCATGAGTTACCAGAAGATCATTTATCAAGGCGTTTAATTAATATTTATTATTACGCCAAGTCATTATATTAATGTCCCTATAATCATCTGTTCCACATATTACTCTAGGCTGTAATTATTGTATTAACAGGAAAACTATGTGTGTTGATAGATAAGCGAGTATGAATTTCGGAAAACATAAAGGAACGTTGTTTGTACACACACAATGATTTACTACAATTTAATGAACCGCTTATACAAAATTATTGTTTTATCTCTCATTCTAGGTTTGTATTTTTGTATTTAAACTTTGATAATATTTGATTGATGCTTCGCATAACACAATGTTTAAAAAAAACATGTTCTTCTTGTGTGGTCCATCGAACAATCACTCGAATTAAAATTGTAGCGACCATAACCTTTTATTTATTTCTACTTCTTTCTACAACTGCTTTCTTTCTATAAATTTCACACAAAAAAACCTCGAATGACGAATGTGTAATAAACGCAGTTCAACATCACACATAAAAATAAAGTTTCAAAATTCTATCACACAGATAAAATATAAATGATCTAATCCGTTTGACCCAACGCGTTTATTTTTAGATGTGATCAAATATGGATTATAAATTAATATGCGGTTCCACGTTATAACGGCGAGCGTAATTTTTTACGCACATGCGCGATTAGCAATTTAATTTATGTGTGTCTTTTTAATTAGCGATCGCATTTGTCATGTAAGTTAACTTTTATGTAATCGTATACAGGCGACGCAATGCGATATTATCGCGCCGGAGGAGTTGCAGCGGCGCAAGAACAGAAGTTACGCACCGCGAAGAACTTTACCGTACAATAACATTTTTTTTCCGTACCGCCAATAGAAATCCGGTAATTAAGAATGCCAGAAATGCGGTTTTGTAATTGCGACTTAACTGTAAAATAAATCGTTTCTACATTCGATGTGAAATTATATAATTTCCAACGTCGTCTAATGCAACAAATGATTCGTTTCGCCCTTTGGAAATGCACGAGTCTTTGATTAGTCGTCCATACTTTCACCCATTAATTTTAGAAATATCGAACGAAATGTGAAAAATTATTTATTAATTTATTACATTTTTTTTTAATTACGTCACCAGGGATAAAGGGCCAGATGCGAACGTTCTTGCTTTTTCACATTAAATTCATCTAATCAACACAAGAAACAATAATAAAAACCACAACGATTTCAAAGCAATTAAATTTGTGTTGTAATTTTATATACAACCTTGAAATTTTCACTAAATGATCTACACTACGTCGTGCGTTGCCATATTGTTCGCGGCGGCGAAAATTGTGTTATAAAAACAATTAAGCGTGACTCAAGTGAAATTTGTTGCAGGCGCAAGCTCGTGATTAATAATATGTTAATGATTTGGGCAAAACTATTTGTATTTTTAGTCTCTATAAATCTTTCAGTTTCGTGGAAATGAATAAGTTGAAGTTTATTTAAAATTAATTAATCTCGACGGTAGTGATTGTGAACCGCGAAGGTCGGTGCATAAATTTACGTAGGTAGTGTAAACGAAACTTCCTACGTCAGTCGCACGACTCGCCGTTTATTTAATTTTCGGCTCAAAATATTAATTTCGATCACCTAGCTGGCGTTTGAGATGCGCTGTTCCTTCCGGCAGTTTCGATGGAATATTGGCGATTTAATATTTTATAAATAATTACCAGTGAACTATATGTTTTAAGTTAATGTATGAATTTAATGCAGTAAATAAAAAAAATATATTTGCAATTTCACAACATCCTCAGCAACCTAAACCAGTTTTCGAATTCGCACAATCGGAGGGGGTTGGGTTGGATAATTATTAGTTAAAATTTACACTCGTATGCATTTTCAATAAAATAATTATTTTTAGTATAAGTGTGAAATGCAAGAAACATGGTATTTAAATTTTTTGAATAATTCATTTATTTCGAGATTGTAAAATTGCAATTAATGAACACACGACAAAAATTGCAACCCAAATGGAACAAAATCAATGATCATCACAAACAAACAAAAACAAATAATCCAAATAGAAATTGAACCAATTACAAAATTTCAAAAATAGTCTAAAAATTAAAATAGAACCATGAATTCAACGAAACGATACAAGTTGAAAACAAAGACAGGGACAGAATAAGTAAAACGAATAGAGTCTCTGTGGCAAAATTGAATTAATAAATAATTAAATCAAATAAGAATAAATTTATGATTAAAAACGATTGAAAGAAACAGAAAAACATTCGAACTCTTAAATCAGGATAGTTTGAAACTGTTTATAATTTATTTAATATTATTGTTGCTTTAAAATCGTACAACAATTATATAGACACTACTTAAATTACTATAAAAATAATACGTTGGATGTATAGAAGATAGCGCTTCGCTTTTCGTTGAACAATCATTGAGCTCAAAAGAAAGCGAAACGATATTGTCTAGGGATCCAATTCGATCATCCTGCATTATTGTTTTAAAAAAGTTTGCGCGTCTTATTTTATCAAATATTTTTCAGCACATTAGTTTTTATTATTTTAGACCATCTTCACATTTCTTCATTTATTTGCTTAGACAATTTCCATTTTAATAATTTTGCAAAAAGTTCTGGAATTAAAATTATTTGCACGTTAATAATATTAAAGGGGTTTGAAAATGGGACAAGGTCCACATAAAATTATTATTGACATATTTAAGAATACAAAATTGTCATAATGTTTTTCAAGTTATTGTTTCAACACATTTATTTTTTATTGAACTCAAGAGATTTTCTACGATCTCCTAGTATGTCTGCAAATGATTTTCCAGCCAGGTTGTGTCAGCATTGACCATAATATTTAAAAATGAAGAAACAATACAAAAATGCAATATATCGCCTGAGTCACCAACGTACTTCTTAAAATGACTAAATAGTGTTTAGTTTTCCCCCATTTCCTCCTAGATTTTCCAACCCCACGAACTTATCGCTGACCTTCTCCATTTCAAGACAGTTATTTTTCTTATTGAACTCAACACCTTTCCTACGATCTTCTAATATTTCTGCAAAAGATTTTCCAGTCAGGTTGTATACGTTACTTATAGCAAATGTGTATCACATAACGAGAATTTTTGGATTGAGGTGAGTTACTTTGGCATGCTCTATATTTCAAGGCAGTTTCTAGAATGATCTGTAATAGATTTTGAAACCAGATTCTGGACTCCTCATTATGGACTGAATGTTAATTAAATCTTAATGGCATTTAGGATGAATCTGCTTGGGTTTGATGAACTTTTCTGAAATGGGTTTTCGAGCCAGGTTCAAGACTTTTCCTGTTGCAAATTGGTGGCGAATAAATCCTGATGATAAAGTGATTTATGTTGTATTTGGGCAGATTTATTTCAAAATTATTGAACCGCAGACAGTTTCTAGGATTTTCTTCGAGCACACTAATTTACATCGCAACCTGATTTAAGTTAGATGAGGTTGAGTTACTTTTGCTTGCTCTATATTAGGAGCCAGTTTCCAGAATGTTCCATTATTTCTTCAAAAGTTTTCCAATCTGATTCTAGACTTCAGTATACCACCACTGAATATATATGTTAAAAATTCCTACGGTTTTAAAAAACTTTTTATGCTTATTGGGTCCGAACTGGGCGATTTTTTTCAAAGATTGTTTTATTAATTACAATTTTGATTTCTTTTGGACTAGTGACTGAGCATTTGCTGAGTCTCTGTAGTATTCCCTAAATATTCTTGTACTTCGATTTTTGCGTGGTGTAATTATGTTGGAGACGTATTCTGCAAAGGTAGCAGCGTTATCATCTTCACTTCTTGCCCAAGGGCTCACGCCTGGAGTTGTATTTCTTATTGGTGAATATTGTTTTTTTGTATTTCAGTGATTGTCAATATGCTATCGTATCGGTTTAGATTGTTTACCTAATCTAAATCTTTCTTCTTTTACTTCATTTTCAGCTTCTTGCCGATTGTTTTATTCGCTGGTTTGTAAGATTTTTATTATCTTTTTCCTTTAATAGTTGCTTAATTTGCAAAGTTGTGCTGTTCATTTGTTTTCGAGTTACCGAAGAGTTATTAGTGTATCTAGATCTTCAATTTCAATTTCAATTTTACATTCAAGTTTGTGTCGCCATCCAGTTTGTTATGAACTTGTGGAGTTTGAGGGTTGATTAATAAGTAGTAATAACTGCAGAACTTATTTTAGCTATTAGTGGACAGTGGTCTAATGGTCTATGTTTGATTTTATGTCTGCATATGCCGTGGAAAGAACTTGAGAGGGGTCTACAAAAAGATGTCTTTTATTAGACCCATGCGTCCCGTAAATTAAATTCTTAACTTTGTGACTTTGCTCAGTGGGTTCAGTGAGTCTTAAACGTATTTTTTAAATTCTTACAATTCTGCTTACATTTGTACAATCTGGAGGAAGCAGGTTTGAACCTAAATAATAATAATAATGTGGTTGTTTACTAAGCATTTGAGTACCAGAGATCATATAAAAATAATACAATAATATTGCAGGAAAATTTATATCCAGTCTTTATTTTGTCATTGAGTGCCCATGCGTTTAAATCAAGCGTAAATGCCCATGCGGGGTGTCTTTAAATTTTCATTATTCTTTATATGTAAAACATACACTGCGCGTGAGTAAGTAAGTGTTTAAGTTATGTTTTAATTACATTTGTTGGCATGCTACATATTCAAGACAGTTTCTAGGATTTTCCACCTTGTCTGTAAAATATTACAGACTAGACTTTCCATGTTAGGCGTTTGTGCAAACTAAATCCACATTTTATACCATTTAGAATGGAGTCGTTTGACTTTTGTACATTTTTTAAAATGAACCCAAAATAGTCTCTAGGATGTTTCAACTTTTCCGTTGACGTTTTTCCAGCCATGTTGTAGACCTTTCTGTTGCAAAATTGGTGACAATTAAATACTCATCGTAACTTAACTCATGTTCAATTAGTGTTCACTGATACTCTCTGTTTCTAAACAGTTTAATTGCTCTTCGTTGAGCCCACGGCAGATTCTAGGATTTTCCACCATTTCTGCAAATTCATTCATTTACGTGCTCCATTGTTGACACCTGAACTGCCCGCACCTAATTGCAAAGCATCCATGCAGGTTTACAGCCATGATCGTCTTAGGTTGGAAGCAGAGTGAACGCTGTTTGCCATGCGATGCAATAAGTGACACGACGCCATAATTTCAAGTTAATGGATCCACGTGTGTGCAATAAAATTTCGACGATTATGGATTCGAACTTTTGTAATAGCAGAGTCTGGTGGTATATGCTATACCAACACATTTCCTTTATAACGCGTTACTTTTGAATATCTCATAAGTGGATACGTTTGAGTTAGGTTCGAACGAGGATTGTGTCAAATAAATAAATCTCTATCTATTGAGACACACACACACACACTTATTATTCAGCTTTCCTTGTGCATTATGAACCATCACCTGGTATCACATTAATAATGTTAATATAAAATGGTGTTAAGTGTGCATAAAACCCGCATACAATATATTTTAATTCAAAGAAACTGAAATAACGACTGCAATTTTGAATTTAAATAAATTAATGCAGTATTTTTGTCACTTACAATTATAATAGTTTATAAAAGTTTGCGTGTGTCTTGAAGGTGTGTTTGAGAGCAAATGTTACAATTTATTTGATCCAGCAAATGTTGGTGAGAATTTGGTCAACACATGAGCAAAATCGAGAATTTATATTAAATTTTCTTTGGTCGTTCGTCATAAAATGGTTGCGAGTTTTATTTTAGGGACACAAGAAAAACAATTAGGCAAGTTAGTTTGTTTATTTTTTCCATATGTGCAAGCTGTTGATGATATAACTTTACCAATTTAAAACCCCAAAAGGAAACTAGCATATTAGACCTGTAGATTGATATTTCATTCAGGTACTAAAGTCGAGGATTATCCATTTCATAATCAGCCCAACCCAAAAGATTTTTACTTGCGAATGAAGAAGACTACTTACTGTGCAGAGATAGTTGAATTGTGTTGGGTTTTTATGACAATAAAACATAGTTAACGTTGATATTCGAGAAAAATATTGACATGAACCCAAAATCAGTAGAAGCTTAATTTTCGATGATAATGATGTAGTTATTTTCGCAAGATATGAATGTTAATGTGGATTTAACTTAATGGTACAATGCGTCGTTTTCAAATGACAATTTGGTTTCTGAATCAATGAAATTCAGGTTGGATGGATCAAAACACAATTACAAGGTAGGGACATACCTGCAAGGATTAGCGGTAATTGATGATGGTAGAGTAGAAGGAGAATGACTTCAATTTAGGTAATATTAAAATGTTAATGAATGACAATCAAGACACGCAACGCAAAATAATTTGCATATTCACAAATTCTTGTTTGATTCGATTTGGTTGTATAACTGTATTTAAACAAGTCAGTGATGATTTATATTGAAATAAAATTTCACATTTGTAAAATCGTTTCGATAATTTTTTCGTGTTGTCCGTCACTTATGTATATCGCATCCAAGATTGATTAAGATATTGCATTTTTCAAAAAAATGAAAATGTTGCAACTTATATATTAAGTGTTAGTTATGTTAGCATATACTTTTCAATTAAAGTGCCACAACTTAATATGTTTGATTAAACATAATTGAAATAGAATATACTGTACCCTTCTGAATTTCGTCGGGGGCATCCGATTCTGCAAATAAAGAAAAATATATCCTACGTTTCATTGAAAAGGCAATCGCCGGCAATTATCTATGCGCGCAAACAATTACACCAGCTACGTAACACAATCTACATAAATATTGTTAAATTAAGTTTTATCGTTCCACATTAAGTTCATTGTAACCGGCGCTGTGCGTTGCGTTGGATTGAATACAAGTTGCTGATTCCCGCGCCTGTCATTCACTTGTCACTCGTACTCGACAAGATGTCTGATGACCCTTTCGGAATATTGTAATATCGAGGTCATGAAAAATGTTCCCAGTTTATAACGTCTAAATAACAACGCAAAGGCACACAAACTGTAAATCTAATATCGTGTTCCATGTTCCCAGTCGACAATGTAACTGTTATTAATTATTAACGACTACCTCCGTTTTGTATTAATTTATGGTCATTTCGCGTAACTGTTAATCTTTGCGATGCATGGAAGTTAATAAATTTAAATAGTTTTGACACGTCGTGTGGGATAAAAATTTAATAACACGATTTATGGACAATGTTCGTTCCAGAAAGATGATATGTAATAGATAATTTGTTCCATTGATAATTATACCATGATAAAGAAAATGTTTCGATAATTTAATCGTGGAGAAAGTGGCCTGAAAATTTCCTGATATTGTAAATATATCGCTTTGTTCTTGAGCGGAAATCCAACAGAACAATAATAATAAAACTAAATATCAAACTTTTAGCTGTGAACGGTTATAATTTAATTAATGAAAATAATAAAATTACATACAGCCACGAAACCTAATTCTTCGATGATTGGCGTAGCTATCGGGATTAATATGTTTAAAATATATTAATTTTGTTTGTTCCAAGACAGAGATCATCTCAAGTGACATATTTACCAAATTTCTCAGATCGATAATAATTGCTTCCGCATAAAAATCATATCAATTAAAATACAAGAAAATATTTGGTTTCCAAATTAAAAATTAAATTAAATTATAAATACAAAACTAAATCTCGATCTGTGTAAAGCGTTTAATGCTATTTTTTAATTTATTTACTAGGAGTATGAAAAACGATATAACTTATCCAAATGCTTTGAATTAAATAAAAACTTATGATTATTTCGTACTTTATCTCGGTAAGTAAAAATAAAATTTGTGCGATTGGTAATACCTTAAATTACTAACCTAGCGATCAACACCACCATCTTTCAATATAGGCCAATGTACCCCACGCAATGAAAAACATTGATGATATTCTACGAATAAAACCAAATAATTTCCACAGATGACCATAGACACACGTGGTAGATAATTTTGCCGACGTGGACGACTTGACTCACCCAAACCAACCCAATGTAACGCAGTCCAAGCCATCCCAGCCTACCCCAACCTACTACCAACCTACCCCAACTCAAGTAATAGAATGTAGGAGATGAAATTTGAAATTCTATCTGAAACGTTTAAAATTTAATAATGGCTACATTACATACATAAATTTCTGACAATCTGAACGACATATCAATCCTCATATAAAAGATTTGACATCAAATATAGAACTGTATTAAGAACTAGTAAAGAAATCACGTTATCTATTTGAAATTATCTCTAAATGAAAAATATTTTAATACGCTCGTAAGTATAGCAATGAGAAAACAAGTATGTAACTAACAATAGGAGCACAAATCGGAATTATTTCGATGTAACACCCATCATCTCCCATTGACTACAATCTTTCCTACTTACCGACACCATTGCAAATTTTTAGTGTCAAACATTTCCCAACTTGGAAAAGCGTAAGAGATTTATGACTTTTTAAAAACGGCCCCTGATACGTAATGGTTTAATGAGAAATTAGAAAAACTGTACCACAAACTGCCTGATGTGAATAGTGGGTGCACATATATCTGCAGTGTTTAATAAGTGAGGAAGATTTGGTTGGATTGGATTAAATTGGGCTGGCTAGGGTTGGGTTGGGTTGGGTTGTCTTCGGTTAGCTTGGGTTGATATTGAAAACATTAAACTAATTAAAGACAGATATATTCACAGTGTGTCATCCAAAAAATTTTAAAGTCAAAACGTTGCAATCGTGTTGTGACAATTATTGCAGTAGTGTAATAATGCAGATCAAAAGCAGCAATTGACTCGAGATCAAAATTTGCTAATATGACCCAACCACACGTAAATATTTTAATTTTAATTTATTTATGTTTGAAAAGAATACTCAGTTATAGCTCTGATGCACTTGAATTGAATTGTACTTTAGCTAACGCCATACATGTGCTATTTGAAGTTTTGCGTTTTTAAAAGAATGTATATCAGTGCATCTCAGCAACTCATCCAGAAGAATAAATAATTAAACGTGATGCGTTGCTCTTAACCGCTTAGCCCTCACGCCCACAAATGAGCGGGCAAACTGGAATAGCTCTTTCGCGCACGCCCGCAAATGAGCGGGCGTAGCTCATAGAAATAATTATCGTTACTACCTTCCTCACTATCCAACATGTAACTCACAAAATTTTTATGAGTAAATGGTGGGAACTAAATTCGTTGGAGAAATGAAATGTTTCTAATTCTCCGGTTGATATTTAATTAAAAATTTTAACCGTAGCCTAATGATCAACTTTTTTTCTAATACAGCATGATCGCCAATATTTATTATTCGAAATCATGTTGTTCACCAATTCAATAGATAGACAGAATTTTCACGAATTGTTTGAATTGTCAAGAAATTTCTGGATCACATGTAGCTGGAATTTTGTCGAGGGCACCTTTGTTGATTGTTTAGTTGATTTATTTGTTAACTAAACAAAGGCAATAAACATTTTATTATTTAATTCAAATTTACAGAAATGGTTTCTGAATATTTCCATAATTTAATCGGCGAGTATTACATACGTTGACTTATATTAACGAATATAAAACACAATGCTAACGAATCCCATATGCAATCCAATTAATTATTACCAATGGTTGATAGCAACCAAACAGCTAGACATATTTATTTTTGGTGAAAAAAAAAAACATTTCCGCGATACTTAACGCAGCCGTTCTTAACCTATTTGGCTAGCGATCCAAAGTACAGATATAATTGAAGTCGGGGACCTTAATGTTATTCACTGTAAGTAAAAAATAAAATGTATTCAAGTACAGAATTTTTTTTATTATTTTCATTCTTAATTATAAGCAACATTAGTAACTGATGCTGAGGAAAATAAATTAGGCGCTAGCTTGGTGTTGTATTTTTGAGCAAAGAAGCCCCGTAGGTGGTGTTATATTAATAAAAAGTGCACACCGAATATCGTCCAGCATTTTCCTGTATTTATTTTTCATGGCAGTAAGAGAAGAAAATTCTTCTTCGCAGAAATAAGTAGTTCAGAGCATTCTCATTGCCACCACCAGAACTTCTTCAGATTATTTGCTGAGAAGAAGCTTCCCTGATAGTTCTGCCCAAAATTTTTTGAAACTCTCGTTTTATAACCAATTTTATTGCATTTCCAGTCATTCTTTTTGCGATCCAGCTTAATTACTTTCAACGCCCGTTAAACTCAACTTCAAATGAATTTCTAACTATATTTTGCAATATACATATTTTGTGGAATATGACTTTCTATTGTACTTTTAAGAATTCTAAAAATTATGAAAAATTAAATTAAAAAGTTAAGTTACTTGGACGTTCTAGCGATCCACTCGAATATCATTTTATGTCTAAAATATCACGTTTGTGATAACGATATCTGTCGTCAATATTATAGGTGGGTTACACGTAAATTAAACAATGAAGGACCATTTAAAAAATTGTTCATGAGTAGTAACTTAAATAAACTTAAATCAAACTATTTGCTTCGTATTCAGCATGCCATGGGGTACTGAAATCAAAAATTATCAACATGCGAATCAGATCGAATACAGCTAAAGGAAACTGTAATTATTTATGAACCCAACCTTAACCAACCCAACCTAATCCAAGCGAACCCAACCCAACCAAAGCGAATTCCTCGACACTAATTTTAATTATTCACTATTAGATATATTTGAAATAAACTCCCAGCAGCTGTTTAAATGAACCCAGAGCCAAGAAACCCACAATTTTGACCAGCGATTTACACATTCATGTCACCCCAAATAAGAAGTTCAGCAAATGAGAAAATATCAACTTGAAATGAGTTCAAATCGACTCGTGATTTCATCTTGGGTATTTTAATATAAAAGATTCAAATCACAATTTTTTATTAATAAATATATTTAAACCCACTTCATTCCAATCATTGATGAAATATCAATGCTTAGTGTTTTTTAGTCCAAACCCGTGTCTAAATCCAATTTAAAGTGAGTTGAAAAACCATTTTTCCGTTTTGATCAAAAAGACCAAAAATTTGTCTCCAAAACCAGAAGCATTTGCCTTCGACTACAATTAGCCCCGGTAAAAAAATAATGAGGGGTGTATAAATTAGTTCAAAATTGTTAATTCAGTTTATTAGCAATGAAATAGCTTCTGGCGAGAAAAGAACGTAACATAAGCGTAGCTCGAATAAACAGCTTTCTTGAGAGTGCTGCAGGTTTTATCTGTACAATTTTTAAGTCTGAACATATGGCTATTGCTTGTTTGAAGTGACTTCCGATCAATTTTATGTTTAAATAAATGTTGGTCGTCTACCTCCCCTAAATATCTCTATTTGGATTCGTATCTTCACCAAAATGTAAAGCTCATAGCATAGGGTCTTATGGTTTTTAAATTGATTACTAATTAAAACATATTACTTTTTGGTAATGATCGTGATGGTAATACGTAAAAACTGCTTGCTGTTTTTTTTATCTCAAAATAGATTCAAACCGTATAATATCGTCCTCTGTTGGTATTTAGCTGGAGCTTTAGTCAGATAGTGAAACCAAGTATCACCCAACCCAGCCAAATGTCATAAATAAGAAATAGTCAAATTCATTTGCATCAATAAATGCAATTAAATTAAATTATATAAATTGATTTTAGATCAATTTTCTAAGTATTCCCAAGCTCAAAACTTTGCAATTATTGATGCAAATGAATTTGACTATTTCTTATTTAGGACATTTGGCTGGGTTCATAATTTTCACAATTTCTGTAGCTTTTGTTTATTTTCACATTTGGGTTGGGTTGGGTTGGCTTCTTAGTTTTGAAAATTAATTGTTAGCGGTCTGGCTTGGGTAGTGTTCGTTAAAATGATCTTTATTAAATATTTTGATCAGAAAAAGCATTCGTTTTTGTGTTTGAGTTTGCTTTTTATTTAGGGACAATTATATTTTAATAACTTTAGCTTTGTATTTAATTTTAATAAATGCAAAATTTTGAAAAAAGTTAATCCAAAAAAATAAAATAAATATATCACAAGTAAATGAAATGGACGAACAGAAGCGGAAGAAAAAAATATAAAACTTTAACAAGAATACCAGCAACTTGACTTTGCTTGCCTGCATTGACATTAAAATTAGAAAAGAATTCTCGTTGTGTTGTCTCTGAATAAGTTTTGAATTAGATAACATTAAAATGTAAACATTGTAATTAAAATTGGAAAAAATTAATTATTGTGTTTTTCTGAATTGTTTTCGAATTTTGTGTTCGTATTTTCATTACATTCAATTCAAGGATATTTCAGTCATTCTGTTTATTGTAATTACTTTTAGATAATTTTCATTTTTTAGCAGTTCATACTTTGTTTTCAATACGAAACTTTTATTTCATTCTTCATATTAATTTTCATTTAGGACATCTTTTTTTAGTTTATCTATTGCATTTAAATTATTTTATTATCTGTCCGTTTCATATATGTTAGGCTCATCCTTTTCGGTCTATCCTTTCTTCCCTTCGAGATGTTTTAAATTTGATGCTAATATAATAGACATAATTTGCAAATATTATTCCACGACTGAATTCTTGGCTTGAATCCTGTTGGGTTAAGTTATAGAGATCTAAATAGTTTTTACCATGAAATTGAAAGTTCATGACTTGTCACTTCCTTCATAATTTGGTTCAAAAATATAAAATGGAGTTTGGCAAATTAAAACATTATTAGAATGTCCTACAGTTTGATTTACATGAAAATTTATATACATAAATATGAATAAATGTTTTAATATTTCTAAATATTAATATGAAAATTGTATGCATCTAACTGTCCCTACATGGATCTATATTTACCGCCATTACTTACAGTTCTAAATGTGTCGACGTTCCTGCATCGAAAGACGTTTATTTTAATCTACAAATTAATATCAATATTTTATTTTACCATACGTTTTTATAACGATAAATATGAACGGTAAGAACGTCGATGATGTTTTTTAAATATATGACGCATAAAATTCCATAAATTTGCATTTATTGAAAGAAAGCGTCAATTAATCACCTTTGAGAAGTCACAAATATATATGTAATATGCAAATAATTATTTATTTCAGATATCACATGCTTAAAAATTAATGTTACTTGCGACGTATAATAAAT
The DNA here is from genome assembly GCA_959613385.1 of Geotrupes spiniger. Lineage (NCBI taxonomy): Eukaryota > Metazoa > Arthropoda > Insecta > Coleoptera > Geotrupidae > Geotrupes > Geotrupes spiniger. The sequence continues at coordinate 16,426,215 of OY390737.1, forward strand.
ATCTTTCGTTTAGACGCAATTAGGTAAGTAAATACATGAATATGGATGCCCTAACCTGCAGATCCTGCATATGCAAATCGCGATATGGACATTCTCCATTATAATTAGTTACATTAATATTCGTTATTTTTGCCACCGCGCCGAGTAAGTTGTATAAACCGCTAATTGCTAGCTCATACGCTTTGTTGTTTTGTAGAACAGTGGGTAAAAAAGTTTACACTTAACGACAATGTTGTGCAGATATTAAAAAATTCCGAACCAAAAATAAGATTTGATATCAACACGCACTCTGGAACAATAAGTCTATTTTCGTCACGGGCGATAAATTTTAATTCGAAAATTTGTCGCCATTGTTTTCGCGCTGACCATTGTTAAAAACCGGCGTTATCGAGAAATGCAATTTCAATGTAATGACCGTTTTATGAACAGCAGTAGTTAAGAGAAAATCTTTTCGTCGGCCGTATAGGAGTGCAGAGGGGGGTCGCACAACAGCAATGTTTGTATAGTATTCGGATCGAATAAGAAATGCTCCGATAATTTTTCTAACCATTTATAACTGTCTGTCTATTTCCTTTCTGATGCGTCTTCCCTTACCCCTCGCGCAGTTTTAGGGACGGCGATCGCTCTGCAAGGGTGAAATGTGAATAATGTTGCGCACTTTTCGATAATTTTCACATGCCCGTCGCTGCAACGAAATACAAATCAAAAAGCTAAACGTCCTAGACTAGATGAATAACATTTTATTCGCTTAAACTGATTTAATTAAAATAATTAATTACATCAGTCATTAATATGTAATATTTCTATATATTGCTTCTAAACCATTCAAGAACTATAAGTTGCTTATTATAAATTACGAGTATTCGAAGATTGATTCCCTAAAATCTGATTGTTCGTAAACCGTATATGATTAAGAAACCCATAGATTTCTTCTGATTCTAGAAAGATTTCGTGATTACATAAAATTTGCCTTCAATATTTCAGGAAATATTGACGGTTGTTAGTCATGAAGAAATATCTTTACTTCTATGCAAAAGAGTAAATACAAAATAACTGGTACAAATTAAGGGAAAACCAATACCAAATAAATGAAATCCAGACAATATATAATAAATAATAATTAAAAATGTATCTTGTCAAATCTGACAGCAAAATGTAAAATTTACACGAAAGATGGTCTAATCTTACACCTCAATGGTGTAGTGAACATTAATTAAACAGGTCCATGAAGACTAACTGGTGGATCGCTAGACAATATTGTTTCTGGGTTATTACCCTTCGTCAGTAGCGATTACCAAGAACCTTAGTTGCTGAAATACCTTTACATGTAAAGGTTATTACCCTTCGTCAGTAGCGATTACCAAGAACCTTAGTTGTTGAAATACCTTTACATGTAAAGGTATTTCAACAACTAAGGTTCACTACACCATTGAGGTGTAAGATTAGACCATCTTTCGTATAAATAATAATAATAATAAATATTAGGTGATTCTAAAACCGACAGTCCCATCCTCCTGTGCATACATTAACCTCGCCGGTAAAACAGAGTCCCATCCCACTTCCAACCCCATACCGGAAATACAGAGTTCAACCCAATGACCTTATATCGCAATATAACAATATAAAATACTGTTGACCAAAATTGCTAAAAATGTCTAAATGCAAAATCAAAATTGTACAAAATTAATTCACATGCTGGAAATATTTCAAAATGAAAATGATTAAATTGGTAAGGAAAATTGTTTAAAATGCAAAAAGATCGTAATAATATAATAAAACCAACCCAACCCAAAGCTTAATCCAACCCAGCTCAACCTAACCCAACCCAGCCCAATACAACTCAACCTAACCCAAACGGTGTTAACACAAAATTGTAAACAATATAAAATATTAAAAAATTTAAAAAATTTCAAATATTGGCTACATTTTCAAAATTCCAGATGAACGTTGAAGTTATCGGAATTGTACAAAATTAATACGCATGCTGGAAATTGGCAAAAATGTTTTCATGTCCAGAACATCGTATTACAAACTGTGTAAAATCACCACAAAACATATCTTTTTAATTAACATTTTTTTGCATTAAAAACATTAGTGGATATTTTAGAAATTCTTCAAATATTAAAATTGGCAAAGCATCAAATAAATGATTCAATACGCAGTTACACCTCCAAATTATTTTTTACAATTGAACAGAAACGGGTGGCATTTTTGAAAATTTTAGAAATTTTAAAATTAACTATGTTAAAATTGTATACAACCGATACGTTGTCGAAATTGTCAGAAAAAGACAACATATTAAATAATATTATACCAAATAAAAAAAATTGGTTATATTTTCAAAAATTTTTATGAAAAAAATACCATTAAAATGTGCAGATATTTTCGAAAAACCTGTATTGCTCTATCACAACTGAAAAATGGGCTGTTGTGTTTGAACACGGTTGCACAAACATCCAAAACGGATAGCGTTTCGGACACAATGTGACTATATAGTGAACCAAGCTGTTAAAAGACAGTGGATGCAAACCCAAAAGCAGGGTATGAAAAAAATGTGTGCAAGTTCCGCAAGAATGTCTGGACCTGATTCACGGATGAAACCTGTGTCCACTACCATACTCCAGAAACAAAACTGTAACCATATCAATCGAATGAATTTTGCTTTTCATCGACGAAAATGGTAATGGCCGTAAAATCATCTGAAAAGGTGTTTGTGTCAGTTCTACAGAAATTTTGACGACTGATTGGCTTCCAAAGGGAAAAACATTAAATGGGAGCTACTATGATAACCCCACACATCAATTGCATCAAAATATTCAAATAAAATACCAGGTTCCGTGTGCAAAAAAATCGCCCACTAAATATCTTTAATCAATTATTATTATTATTAGGTATGTTCTGCACCCACCTTACTCAAATATGGCTTCCATTTATTGCGAAAGCTCTACATTTTCTTGTATGGGAAAAGATTTTCATTAGATGAAGAACAAACGTCCACTGTCAAGACCTATTTTATGGACCATAATAAAAACAATTTCTCCGATGGCATTAGGGTCATAGACCATCGCTGGATTAAATACATGAAACGTTCCGTTTTGCCCAGCGATGCTATGAAGCTTTTATAGCACCACATACGTTGTTTTCCTTATGGCCCATAAAATGGGGATCAACAACAGGCTTGGCTTCTTATCTGATGATCTGCTGATAAAATCTAATAAATCAGGTAAACAACACTGAAAATGAAATCAAAACTAAAAATAAGGCGGAAAATTAAACAAATTTTAATATAAATATTGAATATACGAATAATTAAAAATTAAACTATTGGAACTCAGAAAACTAACACTAACTAAACTAACAGCAAGCTAAGAAAATTTACATAAAATGATTAAACAAATGGTACTAGTACTAGTCGATTCTGAAATATTTACATCGATTTTCGCGGTGTCAGCATCGCCGGTAAAGTAGAGCACAACCCATCCATATTTCGATAGTACAAGTTGATGTCGATAACCCAGAGCTCAACGTAACACAACCCAACGTAATCTAACATGAAGCACATATGGCAAACGAACCCAATGCATATACTGTGGTCCAACTTATTTTCAAGTAGATTTAAATGCATAGACCTAGTAATTTGGTTGGGCTTCATATAATGCTGGTTGATAGAGGTGGATGTTCAAACAAATTATGAAACGGAAATTAATCTTTGAAAAATTAAATAATCATGAAGAAGGCTTAAGGCAAAAGGAGCTCACTGAATGTTAACTGAAGTTTAGACGATTTATATTAAGGTCATTGTATGCATATGCAAATATAATGAAATTGTAAAACATAAAAGTATGAGATTTAATTTTCAATAAATTAACATAAAATATTGAAAATCAATAAATGAAAAACATTTTTGGAAATATATGCATTGGTGATTAGTTGGGCAAAAAATCCGTGCATTGTTTAGAATTGATGTGAAAGACAGTGTAATTGTTGCATAAGTCGGTAAGCTATTTTCGTTAACCTTACTGCGTTTTTATAAATCATTTGATAATTGTTTTGTGTGATGTAGTGTTAATAATGACTTAATAGTCACTTTGAATACTTACACTTTTTAGAAGAACAAATAAATTATTTTTTTTTTTTAATAAAAGTTTAACGTACTTTGTCTCCACATTGATGTAAACATACATAAATATTTTATGGAATATTGTTGAACACTACTATAAGTGCATATGCAAAATATTGCAAAAAAAATCGAAATGAAACCAAAACAAATGTATGTATTTATTTAAAAACTGAAACGGAAATTTACTATTTGCGTTTCAGTTCCATAAGGAAAACCCCATATAATATAAAATAAAATTTGATTTTCAACGATTTTTTCGAATTTTTTTAGTTTTTGTTTAATTTTTATTTACTTTAACCGTAACATTAATAATCTATTTCACATAATATAAGATCTAAACTCCTTAAACATATCTCGCAATAGGTAGCGTGATGCGTGTCAACAAACAAAATGATAAATTCATGTGTATTTTATAGGGAACGACTACGTTTCACCGGAAGACCATAGAGGGTCGAGGTTAGATCATTTATTTTATATTAATCATTCAGCGAATTGAAAACCACCCCACATTTAAATTTAAGTATTTTATCCGTGATGATCCTGTGGGGATTTTAACAGCTTATCCCTGCTTTAACTAAACATTTACTTGAATTTACAAACAGGGTGTATTTTTCGCTCGGGGTTATTTACATTTGCGATTTATACTTAAATTAATTCATTCGAAACAATCAATCATAGCTAGGGCGTGCATCAGTATAATTTTAAATGAATTCTGGGTTAATTTGTCCAAAAACGTAAGTGTCCACTACTTTATTTAAATACGAAGATAATTATCTTATGTCGTGAGCAGTTATTTGGTAAATGAAACTGCAACATTAAAATTTATTACGACACCCTTTTTTGCAAATAGGTGTTCCGGAAACATATCAAGAAATTCCTAATGATAAGTATCTTAATTTTGCAATAAATTTAAAATATAAATTAATTCGCGTTAATAATACGCAATAAAAATTCTTGGGTGGCGGTTTGCGACAATTTTTCTGAAAGAAATGTGCCATGAATTTCAATTTACCCAAAGCGCAGTTTTCTCAAAAGGTGCTCCTCATGATGTCGCCATTAACAATACTCTACATGGAGATAATAATGGGCGTCGTTGCATTTCATTTTCCACCTCTGAACCAAATAAATAAATTGGCTTAGTCGCACAATGGTGGAAACAAGTTGCCATAAATTAAACATCGCCTTATGCTCGAGCAAGACCAACTAAAAATGATTAACGAAAGCCGATAGTGAAATCGCGGAATATTTCCGGCACCGTGTTTAAAATCCATTGTTTTGTTTCCTTTTCAAACAGCTGAACTTTGATTAATTACCATCCGCAGACTCTACGAGCTGAAAGGCGAACTGTTCATAAATACTTGCAGCAAACGTCACGTCACCGCGTTGCATGATTTTACCGCAACGTCGAATTTCACGTGGAAGAAAAAAAGCGCTGCCCCTCTAACGTGCATTGCTCGCTCAATATGTTCGAATTTGCATAATCACATATGAGAGAGCGTACGCCCGAAAGAAAAAAAGTAATGAATCGCATGCGTTTAAGAAAGGGCGAACGAGATGCATGCTTTTATTTTGTTATTATTTTCTTTAATTTCAGACATTATTGCTTAATTGAACGCGGTAATTATATGCTCGTGCAGACGACGGTCTGCTATTAAATTATAATATAAAATGGATTCCGTGTATTGGTGCAGGTACTACGTAATTCCAATAATCAATGGTTTGGTTGCTCATTTATCCATCTATTGTTGGAAGTTAGTATTTTCCATAGTGCACATTGACATTTTTATTAATTCTACTACAAAAAAACGTTATTAAAGCTAAGAACACCGAACCATGTGAAAAATTAAACACAACGCTGCATTGTTTTCAAGACCATTATAATTTTGAATTATTTGCTATTGCCGCACAAATTGTATTAATTGGTCAATTTCAATTATTTCCTATTTAGATTTATATTTATTCCATTTCTTCGTTTCATTTTGATTTATGAAACGTAATTTCTTAAACGTTTACCCTTAACTTCTTTTTGACCTTGGTTTTCGTTTCAGGTTCAAATTTAATGATATGATTTATTGTTTTTTCCTTTCTTATTTGATGGATCATAATTTTAATCGATGTGTGATACTAAAAAGTCATCATATGGGTTGGGTTGGGTTGGGTTGACATTAAGAATATCAACGAACTAATTTGTATAGTTCGTTGATTTACAAGAAGATTACCATCATGTTCTTGCCGTATTGTTTCAGTCTGCTCGTGACGTCTACATTTCTAATGCAAGAGTTTTATATTTTGACAATTTTATTTATTCCAATGTTTTTTCAGGGCGGGGTTTCAGAATTTGAATTTCAAAAGTTTCGTACATTTTTACATTCAGTTTCTTTGACAAGGAGTTTGAAAATAAATTTCAGCGAAGGTTATTAACGATAAACAGCTATCGCTATCGCTGTAGATTTTCATCATCAGATACATACATCTGCTCAAGTATATATCAATATAGCTGCTTTCACGTTCATATATACATTCGCTGAAAGTTATTTACAAACTTCAGCGGATATATGTGTGGTACCTGATAGTCTAATAACAGTCAAAATAATCAACGGATTGTCAACACTAGAGGGGAACAAATTGAATAAAAAAAAATCTGTAACTTTTCCTAATAATAAATGAGATCTACTAAAGAAATAAAATAAAATTAAAATCAAACACAAGTTCAACAGAAAATTCACAGAATGAATCAGAGCGAAAATATTTGTAGCTAATGTCGTCAAAAATTCAGTTTCGAGTTTCATAAAATTTATATGCAATTCACCACATCATTTTTAACGTCTTAATCGTGTTTTTAATGCTTGTTAACTTGGTAAAAAATCTTCAATTCACATAAATCATATGTAAACAGTCGTAACAAAAATTAAATTAAAAAAAAACGACTGTGCAAAAGCTAAACATGTACACGCATTGAATTAAGAACTGACTGAAATCTCATCAATAACCCAAGCAATTAATTCAACTTAAAGATCATGTGAAAAGAAAAATTCTAATTATTTCGATCCAACCAAAGGCAACAATGATTTTACAACAAAATCGACATTTTGAGAATATGAACAGTTGATTCAAAGAAATGTTTGTAGAAAAAACGATTTTTCAACTTTTTGAAATTGACAAATTTCAAGATTCTAGTCGAGGTGGCTTGGGTTGAGTCATAAGTTGTATTGAATTTAAAATATTCTTTCTGTAAACAATTAAAAACCCAGTCCATCGTGTTATTTTCTTGTCAATTTCCTCTGATTCATTGCCCATCATTGTTTTAAGTTTGGGTTGGGTTAGGTTGGGTTGGGTTATGGTGGGTTGGGTTGGAAACACAACACTACCATTAGAGAATAAATCGAAAATAAAAATAAACAAATATTCAATAACTCGAAAATTAATGTGCTGCTGTTCAAATTAAGAACAAAGTGAGCCAAAAAGTTAAAAGTCATATTTACCTCTGAACGCCATAAAACCATGTGAAAGTAAACACTAGGATGCTCCAAAATAAAATCAAGCGTCAAAATCAAAGACCAAACCATGAACTGAATACAATATAGACATTTTTTTTAATTCCAGGTTAAATACATTGCTTAAAAATTGATGTAAGCAGATGATGATGTTGGTTGTGGAAAATTATATCAATGACATAAAAAACGTACATACTACCATAAAAAATCATAACAAATAAAAAATTATGTCTCCTTAAATAAATCAAAATTACGAATAAATAAATCAATTTCGAAGCCAAAACTTAAAAGTTGAAATGACACAAATTGTAATGGCAGATCAAATAATAATTTGGTCCCTCGATAGAATATCGTCGTCCAGTTTGGCTGAACCCTATGCACCATTTTTTTCTTTATTCAATTCCTACGTTGAATTTTTAATATCTGTTCTTTTTGCAATTCACATAAAATTCAATCTAAACCAGAAATAAGTTTCGTGGCCAACACTGGTCATGTGTTTCATCTTCCTATCAACCCAAGGCAACAATATCTTTTTGACCAACTTGATATTGAATGAAATTTCCAATAATATAATTAAAAAGGAAACCCCAACTCGGTACAAGAGTTTTTCTCGATTTTCTCTCAACCCAATACGACAATAAATGTCATGGCCACGTATTTGTGGTGGAATTTACAGCGTCAATTAATCTGGGAGACACAAGTCGGCACAACGTTTTCGTGAGTATGTCGTCTGAAGTCACTTAGGAATTCGGTTGTGGTATATTTTACTGATTTATTTTTTAAACATAAACGAAACCCCAACTCGTAGCAATCTTTTCTAATGATTTTGATGCAGCCAAAGGCAACAACGACTTTCCAACCCAACCTATCGAATTTCTTATAAATTGTAGAAACAGTGTCATTTTATCTCTGCTGTATGGTATGAAGTAGTGGATGATACTAGCGTACTGCACTAGGGGTTAAGTAAGCCCCTTTGTATCGTCCCGCTCCCGCTCCCCACCACTGGTCATTCAGCATTCACTTTAGCTTACCGTATAGGGTACGTATTAAATAGCCCCACCTCCGACGTAAATCTCTTGAGTTATAAAAATTTACAAGTTGGGTGAAATGTATTTGTTTAACGCTCGAACAAAAATATACAAATAGTCAATAAAAGTTAAAATTAAAATGAATTACAATACGACGTTCTGCGCACATCAAAGTAAGACAAAAATTATTAAAGTAAAATAACGTAGCGAATTATATAAATTAAAATATAACAAACTAGAAACAAAATCCAAATGTACAATAGACCAAAAATAGAACATAAAAATGGAAGACAAGAAACAACAAACGAATTTGTTTAATGTACGAAGGAACAAAAAATCAGCTATTGAATGGAAAACTAGTACAAGAAAACATAGCAGAGGAAAAAAAGAACACACTAATAAAAGTCAAATATGTGGTAGAAACAAACGAAAACTAAGATGATAACGAAACAGCAAATAAAATACAAAAATCCAAAAACGAATGATGAATAAAATCCAAAGTCGATCTGTTGTGTTTTTTGCCTGCATTTTCTGTACAGGCGTTTAAAATGTCACATAAGACGTTAGAAATAACTTAACACAAATTTTGGTGACATTAACTACAAATATTTTATATTACTTTTTGAACTCTGAAATGTATTATTCTTTTTGTCCAAATTATTATGAATTATTATTTTTTGTATGTGTCATATGTCTTAAGAATAACTTGCAACTACTTTTTGCAAGTTTGAACTAATTTTAAGTCATATAATATAATTAATTATTATAGTGAGAAAAAAGAAACTGAACAAGACTAACAGCATGGTTTTAAATCATCCATTATCCTTTTGGAAATTAAGTGTTAAGAAAATATTTTTTTTTTATTTCATCTTATTTTAATGTTTTATTCTTCCTTAGTTTTTGGATGGGTTTAATTTTTAAAACTTATTTTTGTTTCATATATTTGGTTTTTGTTTGTTTACTATTTTTTGCTTTATTTTTGAATTTCTTTATTTATTTATTATGAGTTCTTTAACTAATTTATATTCTTCATTGGTCAAGTTGTCCCATTTTGGTTCATTTCCTTGCGATAATTACTTTCTGTTATGTAACCACATATGCTTGATAACCATCAAACATAGATTTTCTTGACTTTCCAATGTATTTAAGCGGCATGAGCAATTGAAGAGAAACAACTTTCTAAGACAGAAAAACTTTGGAAAACATGCGACATTTTTTAAATTTAAATTTTGAGTACCATAATTAATGATCAATTTTGTCAGATATAAAAACGAAAACCAGTTTAGAAAAGTTACTTAATAGGTGTGAATTCTCATCATAAATCATTCTTAAAATATTAACTTTTTAATTCTGCATTTGAATATTTTAAGCGACTCTTTAAATACCAGTTCGGCGAGATGATGCGGTCGCCGATGTTTATTACGGTAAACAAATGCGAATGTGGTGTTCGCACAAAACACAATTTAAACGTATAGACGTTAAGTAATTAAACAAGTAAGGTCTTTGTTTTGAAAAATGCTTTGTGCGAGCAGTACATTTGACAAACGGTCATTAATTTCAATATATATTAAATTAATTCGAAGAAACTATCCATCATCTATTTAAGAAATCTCTAAACCGTTTTTGTAATTGAATAAAAAGTTCCATACAATGCATCTTTCGCTAAGTATGGTCTCGTTAGAACCTTATAGTTCGTATTTCCCGCTGCTTTTATATCGCTTTGTTTCAACTGTTTCGAGTCAGGAGTGATTGATGGTTTATTTTGTGTTGTCGGCCTGGTAGGTCTGTGTCTATCGGACATTGGACATTCTTATAACGCATTAAATGTGTTCACTTTACATACGCACACATCACCGACGACAACGCGAAATGTAATTTACATTTGTACGGCGGCGTTTAATTTGATTTACGTCGCCGATCGAAAGACAAAAAGTCGAAGAAGCGAGGAAAAAAGACGCGAATGCGCGTTACAGGTTATAAAATCGAACTATGCGCTTAACAATACGAGAATGTAACACATGGCATGCAATAGTAATGTACGGTTTGGTATCAAATATTTTATTTATACACAACGGCGACCTTTTTCAGCGCACTCATATTTCATGGTTGTTTGTCAAGACGGTTACCAGTTCTTGTAAACGGTTTGCTTGAAATTAATTTACTCCTTTAACGGCTGCCGACCGACTTCGAAAAAGCTTAATATTAGATAAATAACGATTTCATAGTTATCTATGCACCTTAAAAATGCATTAGCCTACACACACCTCATAAATAAATCATTCGGATCTAATTTTGAAACGACACCAGACACGTCGAAAGAAATTCTTATCTATTTTTAATTTTATCGTCATTGTAAAAATGCTTTGATACAATCGCATACACGTAAAAATGTTATTGAACGTTACATAATTTAAAAATTGATTTTTGCGAGATGGTGAGTTTGAATAGAACATAATCCAGTCTATATTTTCTAATAGTGGTACGCGTAATATGAAATGTTATTACTACAAAGGAAAGAGTGGGATGGAGTTTAGAAATACCATCTTGGAAACCCAACCCAAGAAAGATACTGAAGATAATAAGTCGATAGAAGTGGATGTCATGGATGTCAATTAATTAAAATAAATATTCAAATGATTATAGACGCACAAGATGCACCATATGAAACTGTAGAAATTAAAGTAAGATATATTTAGAATCGATATAAATAATCAATGGCAAGATAGGCAAGGCCATAAAAGGGGTTAATGGGTAAAGGTGAAGGAGACAACATGTTAAGGAAGTCATGAAATATCAATTAGCATTCAAACAGAAATAATGAAAACGTGTTATTAATGGCCATTTTATGGAGACATAAATATTAGCAGGAAAACATATCACATGATTAAATACAACGGAAACGAGATTGTTGGAATAAAACTGCAAATATAAAAAGAGAATATGAATAAGAAAGAAGATATAAAAAAGGGATACACCAAAAATATGATACGAAAAATTTTCATATGGGAGAAAAAACGAAGAGAAAACTATACCAGATTTACATTTTAGGGTACAAACATATCGAGAAGTAATTTTTCCGAGCTAAATATTTTTGTTTTTTTTGTTCTCATGTGTGCAGTTGAAGTCATTCAGTTTGCATCGTTCCCCTGCATAACTTTTATTTTCATAAAATTCGATTTATTTTCCATTGTTTGTGATCAGATCAAATGGTACAAACTGAACGAGGTAGACGTTGATTTTACGAAGATGTGGACATTAAACGATTTTAAATCATGTAAAAAATATACACTTCTGGACAAAATTAAGGGATCACCAAATAAACTTGAAATAACTCTTCCAATTTACAGGTTATTTTTAATGAATTTTTTGCAATTGACGTTTCTTAAACAAAATTCAAATAGTGTGCCATGCAACAATTAATAATAGCAAGAATTCTTTGCTAGGACACGAAAACTCAACAAAAAGGCTTAATTGTTGAAAATAGTTTTAAAGTCATTTAATTAATAAACCTTGCTTTTTCTTGCGAGAATTTGCGAATTTGTTTGCATTACGTGAATTGAATATGCCTAGGCGCCATTGTAGACCAGTAAAAGTATCCCAAATTATTATTCTTCTGCATGAAGGATATTCGCAAAGAGAAGTTGCTGAAATTCTAAATACCAACAAATCGGTGGTGCAGAGGGCCGCAGCACGGTTCAGAAACACTCGTAGTTTCAAAAGAAGACCCGGACAAGGTGCTAGAAGAAAAACAACCCGCAGAGAGGGTCGCTTTATTGAACTTAATAGTTTAAGGAAGCGTTTTGTAACATCTCGTGAATTAAAAAAATGATCTCCGATAGGCGACTGGCACAGAAATTTCTACCAAAACAGTAAGAAGAAGACTAAAAGAAGTCAATGTGTCTGCAACAAAACCACCTACCGGTCCAATTCTCACAGCTACGCACAAAAGAAATCGCTTAAACTTTTGTCGAAATCACCAAGGTTGGGACGAGGAGCAGTGGAAGTCCGTTTTGTTTTCCGACGAGTCCAGATTTCTGCTAAACAAGAATGACCGCCTTGTTCTTGTCATGCGAAGACTATGTGAGCGATTTGCACCATGTACCATTAGAAAAGTTGACACATTTGATGGGAGTTCTGTAATGGTGTGGGGTGGCATACAGTTTAATGGTCGTACATAATTGGTTTTGGTTCGAAATGGGTCGCTAACAACAATGAGATATAGAGACGAGATAATTGTACCCCATGTTCAACCATTTGCCGAAAATTTTGGCAATGGATTCATTTCTATGCAGGACAATGCCAAACCTCATACAGCTAACATTGTCACAGCCGTGTTTAGAGAAGCAAATATCAAATGTTTGGAGTGGCCTGCCAAAAGCCCTGATTTCAATCCTATTGAGCAGCTCTGGGATCAATTGGCCAAAAAAATCAAACACGCACTAAGACCGCCAGTAACACTTGATGAGCTCTCTAACATGCTTGTTCAAGGGAGCAGATGCCTCAAGAAAAAATACAAAACTTAATTTCAAGCATGCCAAGAAGATTGGCAGCGTATATTGCTGCAAGAGGAGGGCATACACACTACTAAAAATGTTATTTTTTTATAAATTAGGATTTTAGTTCATCAGAAGACCATTGGTATTTTAGTTTAATTTTTACCGTTTTTTTCTTCAAGTCCATAAAAGTACATTTTGTTAATTTTAGTCGCTCTTAAATCAACTATACTGTAAGTAAACACACTTAAATTTGTATATGTATTCGTTTCATTAAATTTAGCTACTTTGTTTTAAATTTATTTTGAATTTTACTAGTGGTCCCTTAATTGTGTCCAGAAGTGTAGTTGTATTTCAAGTGGTGCTGGGGAAAGCGTCGAAATGATTGTGATTTTCTATTTGAAATCTGTAGATGCACCACAAAAGTGAACTGAGGGGGGTGAAGCGATTTGGTAGCAATAGAGGAAGAGATTCGAAATGATTCAACTTTAAGGAACAAGTTGGGATGGAATAAATGGGATAAAGGGGCGTCTAGATTTTTCAGTGACTCCTCCATTTCATATAAATTATACGCCAAGGGTGTGCTCGCAGTTTTATTATTAAGTTGGTTTTGTTTTTGGGAGATTCTCTTTCATTGTGCTTGCTTGATTTTAACTTACTTTGAATTTGCTCGTAAATTTTATTGCATACTTCATCGAATACGTATTTATTAGACCTTAATTAAAATTAATACTAGGAGAGGTAATATTGTCTAAAAATACAAAAAAAAATAATAAGCAGCAACCAAAGCGCAAACAAATTTTCCTCAAATTTTCATAACTCCATTGGTTGGGTTCGGTTACAAATATTTTATTAAATTCCAGGAAAACGTCTAAACAAATTCTAATTCTAAATAGTCAGCAATATCTTGAAGTTCATCACATTGATATTTTAAAAAGCTAATTCAATGTTTTTGTGAAACGAATAAAAAATATCAAATAAAATTATAGAAACAGTCTTCGTCTTCTTCAGACAATTAAAAATACATATATGTGAAAATAATAAAAAATAAATAATCAATGAGATGTGTAATATAGAATGAACGGAAACTGTGGGCCTTAAGACAAACAAAAAGTTATAGCATAATATACATACATAATAAAGAAAAATACAAAAAGGAACAAACCCAATAAAGAACAAATAAAGCAGAAGTAAATCGTAATTATTGTATGCTTTAAATTTGTTGGGCTCTTTGACTTGATTCGTTTTCATGTATTTTACTAAATTTTAAATTTTTACATCTTATGGACGATTTATTTGTTTGGTTTGGGTTTTACGAGCATCGATTTATTTGAAAAAACCATTTAGTGATTACGATTTAGTAATTAATTATTTTAATTTTTCGCTCAATCTGTTGTATTTTATGCGATGTTATACATATATGGTTTAAGTTCACTTGAATTCATTTCTGAACAAGCCACGGTATTGGCGAAATTTGTAAAAAATCATATTATTATAATTAAATTATAATATTTAATAATTCATAATTAAATGATGAAATTTCTTATTATATTTATTAATCTGAACTCAATTTCACAGATTCTACAGATTTATATTTACCAGGTGGTTGAACTATTGATTTTCATTTAATTCCTTTTCTCTAGTGTTTCTTAATTTTGTTTATTTCATTTGTTTGAGTATCTAATTTGCATTACGCCATTATGTGTTAACACAATTAATTATCCATGTTTATGTTATATAAAGGAGGAGTATAAAGGAGACAAACAAAAGATGACTAACATATTACACGTAGTGGTCGCATATACAAAATTTATACGACTGGCTAGCAATATCATCGCACGATGGTAGTTCTGGTATTGAAAATAAAAACGGATGCGATATTCAACTGCTTTACTAAAATTAAAACGCAATGGCTATGCAATTGTTGCATACCCGAGGGTGGGGAATTTGATTAGAAAAGTGTCACTAACTAGCAAAATATTAATACAACCAACGATCCCTGCAATTTTATAATTCTCATAAAATAATTAAAAAAAATCTAATAAGAATATGAAAGAGTCAAAACATGCTTTTCATTTTATTGAATATATTTCAACATTATGGCGACAAAAATGACTATGAAACAAACAGTCAGAACATTATGATTAGAGTTGGCTAAAATTTTGGATATCTATATTAAACGCGAGAACTTGGAAATTTGTAAATTAATTAAGATTTACCACAGGGGTGCATTTTAGCCCCTCTACTATACCTGAAAAAATGTCAATAATACGTAAATGTTTTGTTATAATGGCACTGATAAAAATTTACTTTTAAATCTCATTATATTACTTGCCAATAGTGGGTGCGTCATAAAAAATTAACAATAAATAATTATATAATAATAAATTTACAATATGCAAATTTCTACGCCTCATTTGATTTCGTGAATTCTTTAGAAAGTAATATCACACTTCAATGACTCGCATGGTTACGACACTGCTCGTACAGTGAAGACTAAATAACAATTTTCCTTGAAAAGATTATATAATAGAACCACTGAAAAAATTAATATTGGTGTGAAAAGAAACATCTTAAAATATATGCAAATTAATGGTAATAGACGTAAAAAATTCAAAATTGAACAAAAAATATGGTTTTACCGTGAATTTATAATAAAATTATAAAGGTGTTTAATTGATTGTATTAAAAATAAATAAATACATTTTAATTAAACGAAAATATAATTCGTTTCAACTAAATTTAAAAATAAATAATATGTAATTAAATCGGCATTATAACAGATTTTGACGTCAAAGAGAAATAATTCCAATGAAATCTTTCCCCAAGGAAAATCATTCGAAATTTTCATCCACATTGCAATTTTAAACGTATCCCGTGTAATATTACTCGATGAGTCCACTTACCTAAATCTTGATCATTAGCGCCGGGAGCATTAGAGGACACATTATGTCCCTCCGCAAATCGTTGTAATTAAACTTATAATCTCATCTATCAATCGGCAATCGAAGCAAAACAAATTAACGCACCGTTCCGTACACGTCCATTGGCAGCGACTACGCACACGCACGGTCTACAAAACAGAACATTAACCCGACAAGTCTATCAATCAAATGTATCGCCTTTGATAAATACACCGTGATTGTCTGCGACTTAAGAGTTCTCTAAAAATACCGAATAAAAGTTTCTTTCCGGCTTTAACGCGCCGCCACGAAAATCGGCCGGCAGATGAATTATTTCGTCGTGCGTTTTTTTTTTCGGGGCGAGAGGGTGGGTTAGCAGTGTAACGGTTCGTTTTTGAGATTTTACGGAATTATTTTGTATTTCACAAAAATAATAAATAGGAAAATGTAGCAACGCATGTTTTAATAATTTTTGTTAAATAAGTAAATAAAAGCAAAATTCAAACGATAATGTAGCAGCACAATTTGTATCAAGTTTAAGAAAGATAAATTAAGGTAAAGGTCAGTGAGCGTCCTTCTAATCTGGAAATTGCTTCTGGTTCAGCTCGTAATGATCTAATTCTTTTTTTTTAAACAGGAAGCTATTTTTTTAGCCTTGATTATGATGTTAATCATTCAATCGCGGTTGGAAAAATTTGCAATATTTTTGCAGAAATGTTATAATGAAGACATAACCGTCAGTTTTATTAAAATAAATCTAATGTAAGCACTTACTTATTTTATATCTTTTACGTATACTATTTTTTGATTTGAGTCTAAATCAGGAATATTTTTTTTAACCATCACCACTAGAAGAAAGCTTACATGAAACACTTACTTTTTAACATAGTTGTCCTTTAATAAATTTTATATCAATTGAACTATTACTTATATGCAATCTTGTTACTATTAGGGTAAGACAATTTTGTATAAAAATCACCCATATATTTTATGTGAATTATTGTCTATTTAGAATAATTTTGCGTCGAACAATTTTTTTTTTTAATTTTATTTTATCTAGTACCCTATTAAATTGAGAATGTATGCGACGAATTTCAAGATAATCGACGTTAATCGATATGGTTTATTTTAAATTATTTACTGTTATTGTTTTCGCACTTTGTTTTACGAAAACTGGCCGTAAGTTTTTAACAAATACTTCAAGGCAAAGTGCAATAACAGTCCTATCGAATGGTCCGGGTTGGGTTTAAATTATTAAATACACATTTAGGTATCGAATATTATAAGATTTGTTGTTTAATTGTTTTAACTGTGCCTATTAGTGATTAAATTTCTATTTTTTTTTTTTTAATTTTCTAAACCTAACAATCTTTAACTTTAATCGATTTGTTATCGCGCTTAATTCAGAGTTTCTCGATATCCAATTATTCCTTTTTAAACCCTTGAGGGTACTTTTGAAATTTCAATTCTTTTGTCGCAATTTTCTTGAAAACGTCGGGGGAAATGTAATTGGTTAATGTACAAGAGATTCATTTTTACCAGCACGTTGGGCGCCAAATTATTATGGAAATTTATAGGATTTAGATGTAGCGACAAGTTGTGTCTGAAAACAACGGGTTTCGGAGAAATATTCAGGCAGTTTGATTACACTATGATAGCCTATATAAATTGTTATTGATATAACTATATCATAATTTAATAATAAATATTTTATTGCGAACTTACCAAGGGGAATTAAATATTATTAAAAATGTTCGTCTCCAAATTTTTAAATTATGGTTACTAAACGTAGATATTCATCAAAGGTAACTAAACAATTAGTCCAGAATAACCAACAATTGAAAAAAATAAATATTTTTGGTTATGTTTGATTGTCCAGTATTTCCTATTATGCGTTGCATTTTGAAAGTATTTTTATTTTTACAGATCGAAGGAACGTGTGTACGGCAGTGTGTGGTAAGTGCAACTTTTTGCAATTTTCTAAATTAATTTTTAATTTAGTAATATTTTGTATAACATTTTAACGATAATTAAAATGTTATTTTTCAAAACATCACATTGCTCCCCACAAACTGTAGCGATGTTTCTATGTTTTCCTCTTCGCACAATCATTAAAGTATTTATTATCAATTTTTTTTAAGTCTTTAATAATTATGAAGTAAAAATTATGATAAATTTGTAAACATTTTTCTACAAAAGGTTACTACATCAAATTATTCTAAATTTGAAAAAGGCTACCAAGCTAGCGGAAACGTTGAGAATAAAAAAAAACTAAAACGTTTCATGTACAATAACGTGTTTTATTGAATCAACGTTCGTATAAGTTAAATGTATCGTAATTCCCCATAAATAATCAAAATGACGATTCTTTCATCGATATCGTTATGGTGATAATATTTACGACTTTTTATGGGGGCTACGTAGACCTGCTGTTTCACATTAAACATTATTCTGTCAAATATGATTCGAACCTGCTTTGTGAAAAACATCGAGATATCGATGAAAATAGTTCCTTTGAAATTGGTCGGCTTAAGATTAATTAACACATATACATTATTAAACACCAAACAGTCGATAAAAGTGGAATACAATAATTTATTAATAATATGTGCAAAAATTCGTCCATTTGCAGAAAATAGCGGAATATATATCAGCTGACGACTGACTGACGATAGCTGTTTCGTCCTACGGTACTCATCAGATCACCAACGGTGCATCCGTTGACGTGCATGCAGCCATGCAAATATATGTTACGTGGAATTTGTGTGAGTGGATTAACTCTATTTAGACGTCCATACCTTTACATTCAAGCTGATTATAGAAGTCTAGTTTGACCGCGTAAGTCGGTACCGTCGACACTTGTAACTAGCGGCAAGCCCGCTTTGTTGAAAATAAATGCATGGTGATCATGGTCCTGTGCCAAACAGCTGATACATCCGCTAAATTTTCAACGCCTTTCGTGCCGACCGTTGCGAAGTAGTTACATGTCTCCACGGTTCCGATGTAGTCTGTCAAAGTAGTGTGAGGGCATTGACGTTGAGATGGCGTTAGTACACTCACACAAATATTTCGCGTCGATTTGCATTTCAACTTGACAAATAATCAACGAAACTTAAAATCTGTTGCACTATTCATGCAGAAGCAGTAAGGATGATCGGTAATATAAATTTCTACCAACCCAGCATGGGCTGGTGAGCCACACCACTTTGAATGCAATATCATCCAAACTGAACAACAATTTAGAATGTAGGTAGAGGTACAGTTACAGATTATAAGATGATTGGGTAGAGGTCGTAAGGTTGAACGGTAATGTTCTATAGCATACTGAGGGGGTGGGGGCGGAAATCTTATATTTCATCTTCTGAGTGATTTGCACGAGGAGGTTACACTTTTGAACTGGCACGACCCAACCCAATACACCCAGCATGAACAATAATTTTGTTTCGTGTTCATTTTTTGTTTAATTATAAATATCCCAATGATTTGATTAGGGCTGGTTGAGTTGATTTGCATTGGGTTAGGTTGGATTGAGCCGGGTTTGGTTGGGTTAGATTGGCTTGGGTTGAGCCTTCTCGTGGTTGTATTATTTAATTGGGCGGAACAAATGAACGCGTTTACGTCAGGGCAGGTCAACAGCAATTAAGCCACATAATAAGATACTGAAGAACAGTGTCGCAAACTGTATATTACATAATTTTTGCTTAATTCGTTATGATTGTCTGCAGGGTATATAATCTTACGTCAGCAATAATGGTCATCAACTTTACCAGTTAATGATAACTTTATACATAATTTTATACTCAGTTGTGGCCTACAAATAAATATATCGACTCTGATGGTCACAAAAATGTCATTCATTAGTATCACGCAGGACCCACTATACAATTTTGCCTCTAATTCATTCTTCCACGACCTCCTGGTGACCTCTAACTACTGCTTGTTTAGCTCGCCCCATTTCCTATTCACGGACACTTCCACTTTATACCCATTTCCATAGGGTCGCCATCCCCACACCCCCTGACTCATGCATGTTTTCCTGAGACTGAAATTGAGATTAATTGACTGGGAGACGCCATGAGAAAATAAACCGCAGGAGATTCAAAAAAAGAAGATATACGAAGAGGAGATGAATGCACGGTTAATGGAGAAAGAGGAAAATATTATATAGAAGAACAATGGGAAACAACATTATAGCACAGTGTTAGCGAGATGGTAAATACTGGTGGAATATTGGGCGGAAGTCGATCAGAGAAGAAAAATGAATAATTTTATCATTAATGCTATATGACCTTAAGCAAAAAGAAATAAGCGAGAATGGAATTCTTAAAAAAACAAGGAAATGAAATAAAGCGTCAAGATAAGAAACCTAGCAGTTAGTAGAAAGAAAAATGTTTATTTATGACCTAGGGAAATGACCACAAGGTACTTAATTTATTTTTTTAGACGTTCGACTAAAAGTTTTCATGATGTCGATGTTCTTGCATTGTATAATATTTATTTTAGTCTATAACGCATTACTATTTGTAAAAAATGAAAATAAGTTAATTGCATTTTAATGTATTGCGTCATTGTGAGTTTCTAATGGCTCTAGCGAATTTAAAATTAAATGTGGAAGCCGTTCCTTTTTTGTTTGTTATGTTAAAAAGTCCATAAAATAAAGTACCATTAGACCTGGCAATATATTTTGGGCCAATCGCTGACTTGTTAACACATTTAGTTTTATTTTCATTACTAAGTCATACAAATGTTCCTGCTTTCCCACTGTTTTCATATCGAAGTTGTAAATTACGCCAAGCGTATTTATTTCCCAAGAATTATTGCATTTTCCTGCCACAGCACGCACGTAGGTGTAAAATATAGTATCAATTGAGATTTTTACAAAACACATACATTCGGGCGCGCGTTTATAAATACGAAATTCGGCGACGACGTGGGGCAAAAACCACTTAGCGTCGGTCAAACGGGCCTCATGCGTAAGAACCATGCGCCGCGATATAAACTCGACGCTAGCTGTAAGTTAACCTTTGGGAAGGCATAGAAATTCCGTGATACATAACGGGCACGTTACAATTGAAATTAATTACCGTTTCATATATCTTCACCTTGTTGCCGCTGTCAGAAAAAAGTGTTTCAAATTTTAGCCGGGAAAAACGGGCTTACTTTTACGTTCACATGATTGACGATCCCACCGCCGCGCATTAATTCCTGTTATTGTAATTGTAAAATAAATTTTTATCCTGATTAATTAGTCGTGTTTTTAAAAGAATGTTTACTTTGTCCGGCGTTAGATAATAATTTATTGTCGGACGTTTGATTTATGCGTCTTATTTTACACGCTTCCACGGCGATTCCACGCACCGCGTTTCCATTTTGAAATTACACGTATGTAAACTGATAAAGCCTGATGTGCCTGGGCAATCGATCATGGGTACTGAACAATAAATGTATGATGAAATGATTCTCGACAATATTAATATTGATTATTCGCATAACTATAATTTTATGGGAAAGTTAACAAACCTGCAATTTACACTTTCTTATAAATTGTAAATTTAATAACTTTTATTTCTTGAACATGAACAAATAAATACATAAAATCAGTATCGAATGTCAAGGGATATAAATGAAAATATTTGAATGTACACATAAAATTCTAGTAGTATTATTGGATCTTTCGCCTCGATATTTATTGCTACTAATTAATAATTAGAAATCATCAATATTAGTAATAATTCAAACTACTATGGACCATTAAATTAATAATATAATTTGTTACGTTTGCAAATCGCTCCTGGAAATTCGCCTGTTTACTATGTGAAGCCAGAAACGTCTGAAACTTTATCATCCCTCTCGATGAGTAGCTCTCATCGATTATCATTAACAGCTTAACGGGGTTTAAAATCGCGATTCTTAATATATTTGTTTATGTCCTAGTCTATTTGTTCGTTGCAAGAACAAGGGTTTCGAAATTTCACTTTTCGGCTATGTATCAATACCAATTATCAATTACATTAGAGGGAACCTTCGCCACTCAGACCCTGGCTACTGTTACCGATTCGTGAAAGTCCTTTTGTAAAATTTAACTGTTTTGATTTGTAGAATTGTACACTAACATAAATTTCAATGTGTTAATCATTTTTGAACTCTGAAGATTTATTAAAATAACGTACAACATTCGCCACCGATATTAAATAATTGTTTATGAAGCTACTGTAAACGAAATGCATTACATGCCGATATCTACATTCATATGTTGTTGATAACATACTATTATTGTCTACTTTTATGAAATATGTGCATTGGTTTGTACATCAGTTGAAACTTCAACAGATTTGTTGCATATGTCATTGAATTTGGGTTGACCTTTGTCTTTCTTCCTTCGTTTCCAGGATATTATTATATAGTTAACAATTTTAATATGCCAATCTTTAAGTTAAACGAATTCAAATCAGCTTTTTTTATTTCTGCTTAAATCTGCCAGATAGAATCTTTTGATCTGAGCTGCGCAATAGAATTTGTGGTGTTTAACTTTGTGGCGCCTATGTAGATGGAATTTACTACGAGAACGGCGCCACCTTCATTCAGTGGAGGTGGTGCTTTTAAAACACATGTCAATTGGAGCCGTTTAGGTGTGTCTGCGATTCGACGGATTCAGTACGCGATACAACAAAATTAAAATCGGCTAGCCGCACAATGGGAACGTGTTTTTATAGTCTGACAGATTGGAGCCAAAAGCTACATCACCAAAATAATGAAACTACAATAATCCATATGACGATATGTTATGTTAATAAAAGTAAAAATCTGCTCCAAATCATGATTCGTTGATCTTCTAACTAAAACACTACCAACCAAAACCGACCTAACCACATAAGTACGAGGACAGGTAAATAAGTCCTTGACTTTTTGAATTTCCCGCCTCTTAACTGAAAGGGCAACACTGCTCCTTTCAACAGGCATCTGTCAGTTGAATATTGTCAACATTTGAAGAAGCTGTGTCATTTAATTTGTGTTTGATAGCCACGTGATTTGAGGAGAAAATGGAAAAAATCGTGTGCTCATTAAGCATACTTTTTGCGAAAAAAAAACTAAGCTTGATAAATACTATGAGGACTCTTCACCATCAATTTCAACGTTCTGGACGCTAAATGAAAAAATTCACGATGTGGAATTGGTCGATCGGAGATTGAAAGTGAGAGAGATTATGGAAGCCATAGGCATCTCACATGGCTCAGTGGTTTAAATTTTGAATGATCACGTGAGTATGAGAAAACTCTCCGCAAGATGGATGGATCGTGTGACAACTTCGCAGGAGTGTTTGGCGTTGTTCACTCGCAATATGCGCAAGGTTTTGCGCCGTTTCGTAACCGTGGCCGAAATTTGGATCCACCAAACACCAGCGATCAAACAGGAGTCAAAACAGTGGGTTTCTCGGGGTGAATCGGCGCCAAAGAAGGCTAAGGTGGGTTTATCAGCCAATAAAGTCATGACATTTTTTGGGATGCACGCGGTATTATCCACATTGATTACCTTCAAAACGGTAAAACAATTAATGGCAAATATTATGCCAACTTATTGGGTCGATTTAATGGAACTTTGATAAAAAGCCACAGCATTTGGGCAAGAAAGAAGTTCTTTTCCACCAGGACGATGCAAGAGTGCACACATGTGCAGTTTCCACGGCAAAAATTCTTGAATTGGGCTACGAATTACCCCATTCTCCGGATTTAGCCCCGAGTAACTATTTCTTGTTCCCACACCTAAAGAAATGGCTCGGCGGAAAAAGATTTGACTCCAACGATGAAATCATCTCACAAAAAAATACATATTTCGATATCGTCCTCGACGAAACTTATTTTTTGAAAGGGATAAAAAAATTGGAGAAACGTTGGACAAAGCGTATAGGGCGCAAATGAGACTACGTTGAAAAATAAAATGATTTGTTATCCAAAAACCTTTGTTTCAATCAAAAAGCCACGGACTTATTGACCCGCCCTCGTATGTCTTACATATTTGACAAATTATATATTATTATGTTGTAGAATTTTGTGCCAAGTGACCTGTACGGTCATTGATAGTATAATGTGATGATATGTAACCCAACAAAATCGGATAAATTACGCTGCATTGGCTCAAATTGTTGAATGTTCATTTGGGTTTGAGTTTCATCCATTTTCGACTCGCATTTGTATTTTTTTGGTTAACGCTAGTAGGGAATTTCATTCTATAGCTATGATATTTTAATTCGTTAGGTTGGTTTGGGTTGGGTTGTGTTGGGTTGGGTAGGTTTGGATAAGTTTGGGTTGGTTTGGGTTGGGTTGAGTTGGGTTGGATTGGATTGCGTTGGATTGGGTTGAACTTTTTTGGATTGGTTTGGGTTGGGTTGGCCTGTCTTGTGTTGTGTTATGTTGTGTTGGGTCAGCCTTGCAGCCCAATCCATTGAGGTGGGTTGGGTGGGTTGGTGTCCAAACAAATGGTTGATTTGGCAGCTCAATAAATTGGGTTGGATCGTAAATATTTTTACACTAAGATTTCTTGTAGTACATTGTCCTCTCCCTACATTTCCTTTGATTCTATTCGATACATCAAATACAACAAATCTCACCATAGCACCTTAACCTACTTTTTTTTTAAATTGTCGTCTATCCAACTTCAACTAACTAAGACGATTAATTATTAATTACTAATTAATAACAACAATGTTACTAGATAATTCTTTGCCATATATCAGACTATTAATACAAGACAAAACAGCACGCGGACTGTAAATAATGTAAATGAAATGAAAGATTCAGTGCATCATATTCAATGCTATATTAATACTCGTATATGTAGACTGTGCCATTTAAAAATTGAATGAAAGTTCAACGTATTGTGAAAAAATACACCACTTAAAAAGTTATTACCCAGAGAAACTACTAATTACAAAGAGGTTAATAGCAATAAGTGCATAGTTACCTAGTTTTATCATTTCGTCGACTATATTTCCTTATTTCCACCAAAGGTTGCTTTATTGCAATTTTTTATTCTTAAGCTAAAAGTCTTACCTTGCACACCGCTTTAGTTGCTCATGTATTGATTTTGCTTGTTTTTTATTCGTTCCCATTTCTTTATTTTGTGTTGTGTCCCGTTTTCGATCATCGATTTAGTTGCACAATCAAATATAAATAAATAAGTAAAACGTTCTAAATAATAATTATAACATTGTAATTATAAGCACAAAGAATTTGACGTGCAATTATAAATTATAAGTCCAAGTAGTCAGCCAATTAAAATTGAACATTTTAATGACTATTCTAAGAAGTTGTACTTAAATCTTTTAAACGAATACATGAGTCAATTATGTTCCATCCGTGGGGGTGGAAGGACCGAACCTTCCATGTTTAACGTGAAAGGGTCCGATTGTAAATAAACTACTCTAGTTATTTACGATCACAGGTAACAAGTCAAGAGGACGACATACTCACTGACGCAAAAATTAAAAAAATAGCATACATATTGCCCATTCGTTGATCGAAACCGGTTTGTTCATATAGTTTTCGCGCTTCACTGATTAAAACTAACTTTTTACAAACATTCGCCCACACGAAATGTTTTAGTACAGGGGACTCTGAAGACTCCAAATGCAAGGAAGTACATTTAAATCAAACCAGTTCATCTCCTCGCAAGAACTAATTATAATTAGTTAGTATAATCAGAAATATGCAATTGTATGCAATAATTAATTCCAGCAGAGGTATGCAATTAATCGTTTTACTAGGCTTAATCAGATTATAACATGACTTGACAAATGCATAAAATATAATGAGGTACGTCTCGATGACTCGGCGCAAGGCTAGCTCGTCTGTAACGTTACTCTTCGTTGCAATGTAAGCATACGTTTTAAATACCTTCTGGTGTTGCTGACATAAGAATGTGTGTGTGTATGTTTACACTGAATACATGCATCAATTATACTTTTATTATTCGAGGCAGAAGATAATCCAAACCTTCCACGTTTTACATGAAAGATTCGGGTTGTAAATCAACCACTGTAGTTATTTACGATTGTGCAGGTAACAAAGCCAACAAAACGTCATACTCAGTAAGCATAAATTCAAAAATTAATGCACATTTTGCCCGTTCGATGTTTGAAACGAGTTTCACATATCGACTTCGCGCTTCACTGATTGAAACCAACTTACTACGACCATTCGAGCCCATGCAATGTTTTAGTGTAGGGGACTCTATAGACTTCAAATACAAGGAAGTAAATCTGAATGAAACCAGTTCATCTCCTCGCAAGAAATAATTATAATTAGATAGAATAATCAGAAATATGCAATGTTATTTGCTAATGTGATTTAAATAAAATAAACAGAGGTAACGAATATGTTAACGACGAACTTGAATACCACGCACTGCGCACAAATTCTAGCAGAGGTAAACAATTGATCGTTTTAGTAGGCTTAATAAGATTATAACATGGTTTGACAAATACATATGAGTGAAGTAGGTCGTCTGAACTACGATGCAACTCGACGCAAGGCTAGCTCGGCCGTAACTTTACTCCCCGTTGCAAAGTAATCATACGTTTTAAATACTGTTGTTGCTGACATGACAATATTTATGTATGTTTAATATATGTGTCGCTTAACGTTACGCGCTACATTTTGTCTTGCCTCAATAACATAATTAATTAATGATATAATGGCGTTATAATTATTACTCTACAATTATGCCCCTAAAATTATAAAGTCGTTTAATTTCTATCGCCAGTGGCTTTAAACAGATAATTAAATTTAAATTGCTCAATCAGAGTTTAATCGCATTTAACAATTAAACGGCGATAGAAAAATTATTTTCCTATAATTTTGTTTGTGTTCGAGATTTATTGTGGCGCGGCACTTATAAAAATATATTTTATTTGTGGATGTTTATAGTTGCCTGAGTTTATAATCTATTCAAGATTTTTCGCAATTCGTGAAAATACTTTGAGAATTATTTATGTTAATAAATAATTATTGTCCAGAATGTAGTAAAAAATATACCAACATAATCGTTTATCTTAATAGTTATCTATTGGTAAATTTTTGCGTGTTTTTTCATAATTTATTTTATAACTTTTTTACTACTTATAGATTCCATTATATTTTTATTTTTAATTAATTTGCAATAAGATTCATTGCAATTTTTATGTATACATCATTTTGCCCATTTTACATAAGTCGCCCCTATAAATTTCCAATTCGTTCGGTATATGGTGACATAACCACCTTTCTTCATTTATTTCCCGCGAAACACATAACCCGCATCATTGTACAAATTCTCACCCATAATCATTTATAACCCGAACCTTATTCTTATTTAAATCGCGATTAGTTTTTTGGACGACCAAAATTTCACAGTAACACACTTTTAGATTTATGTCACAAAATTCTTGAATTATGTTCTCTCCTATAAACGCCTGTTTTTAAATTGGTGTGACCTAATTTATAGTGCACCATGCGAGATTTGTCAGATAGTAGCAGACGCGTAGTAGGCGTTTCGATTTGAACGGTATTTTCAGTAATTTCTCGTTCTATTTATGATCGTTGCATATATTTCTTTCCAACTGAAAGCATTACAACAAACATCACTTAAGCGTCCCTACTTAATTATTTCATTTGTCAGCGTAACAAAAAGAGCATTAAAATATTTACGAGGTCTTTTATATTTTAGATTTTAGATTTAAAATAAAAATCTTTCACGTTTTCCGATTTCCTAATATGTTTTGTAGTATAATTTCGAGAAGGCGAATGTGGGAAACTTCTGAAATTTGTCACCGTCTAAAAATACAGCTTTTTTATTCGAAACACAAGTTTAAAAACAAGATGACCACATTGATGTTGCATAACGAGTAGCTAAGTTGTCGACGGTACATAAATATGGCCCACAATTTTCAGACAGGCGAAGTCCTTGACTTTTATTCCTGCCGAAATATCGTTAAGTTTCTATTAATTACGATCGTTTAAAAAACTTGTTAAGCGCAAATATTTTCGCTTAAATTTTAGGCCTGTCAGCTTTTAATTAAAATCCAATTTACTGTTTTAATTCGAATAATGAATTTTAATTCGGGGATTGTTTTTTTCTTCTGGTTAAGCGGTTTCAACGCCGCGCCAAAATGCCAAGCGGATCTAATTAATGCATTAAAAAATGCGTCCTTGCTACATGAGTTTGTAGGTATGCACGGGATTCGTATCATTTATTAGTGGCGTTCAACTGACGAGGAAGTTATTTAATTTATCGATAATGCATTGCTAATAAAATTAATGACATGCTGCATCTGTTACTTAATGCATAATCAATGGTGTATAATAATCGCACATAATTTGCAACTCAGTGTTTATTACAGTGATAACTTAACAGTTTTGGTGAAAATGATTAATTTATATTAATTTAAAGTCGCTGACGTTTCGAACTTGTTGGAACACTCATTGGAAAAACAGAAAATCACCATCAACTTTTTGAAAAAGTAAAAATCAGAAGAACTGGTTTCTATGACAAAGCATTTAATTTATCAATTTTATGCATAAATGAATTTTTATCGTTATCTTCAACTAAATCCAATCGAATACAAGAAAATATTCCTATTATGTGTAGGAAAAAATATGTCAAGTCATTATTAATGTCAATGACTTGGCCTAATAAACCTGATAAAACTGACTGTGTCTCAGCATAAATATGATCCGATCCTTTAACAAATTTCCTATCAGAGTTTTAAGGGAAAAAACAATCCAAACAATCTTAAGCTAGGTGTCAAGTAAAACCGCCCATCGAATAATGTTTCAAACATGTCTTAAGTCCATTGTGTCGTAACCTGTACGAGTATTTAATACTTAGCATCGAATTGTCTTTTGGCTACTAGTAATGGCTTCGCTGATTCTGATTGTTATATATTGCATCACCCATCAAAGTTCCAGTTTAAGGATGCACGAGGAGAAGATCAAGTGCATTCATGTACTTCATGGCATTGCTGTCCTCTTTTCCATCGATAACATCACGATTATAAGCAGCCAACATTTTGCATTTCACAGAATATTAATTGAGATGGTGTCAAGGACTTTCATGGAAATGTGGAAACCCAACATATCATTAACATATTTATTTTTATTTTTCTACTTGATTTTATGCGAGATATCTTGGGGTGGTTTCAATGAGATTTTTAATTAGCCAAAGCAGCTAATTTGTATTTTTTCAACCTCACTTTATCAAGTAAGGGTATTGATCGTTTTCTAGAATACAAAATATAGGGCCTTGCACGTCCATTTGTATTTGATTTTAATGCAAATCTTTCCGGCTTTGTTTTTATAATCATTGTTTGTGTTCTTTTTTCTTTATTCGTCAGATTCCTTGGCTTTCTGTTTTGATTTCCGATATTGCAAAAGTTGACAATTTTCAGAAACACAAATAATACCAAAAATGTAATTTTTTTGTCTTGAAGAAAACATTTCAACTATCATAAAGTATTAACAATTGGCGAATTTGTCCAAAATGCAAAAAGTTGGCAACAAATACAAAACAAAAATCAAAATTGCAAATATATTTCATATATACAGAGATGAAAAAATCGCATTATATGCGAAATTTCACTATAGTTTTGCAGTTTGTGACGTCACAAATAAGATTTTGTAATGTGCAATTTTGTTTAAAAATTGTTTAGGATTATGCAAAAGTTTTGCACGCTATCCATTTTTCAGTCAAAGTGAAGACCCTCCTTTCGGGAGATATGTTTAGGAGCTTCAATTCTCTACAACTTTATTAGTCCAAAATTTCTCCATGTTATAATTTACATAATTAACATCGGACGAAAAGTAACAAACTAAAAAATTCCGTTGATAAACGGACGAACGCTAATTTGCACTAAAATAAATATACAAAAATAATCAGACGGGCGTGTGCAGTGATTTAATTTGAAAAATGTATTGTGTAATGAACAAGAACGACTTTCAATATCCCGTACTTAAACACTATCAAATGTACAATTGTACAATCTTTATAAATTTCTTTATCTCAAATTTTGTTGTATTTATTATTACCGTTTGCGCAGAGTATTGAATAAAATTTTTGAAGGAATAGATTCGTTATATGTTTTTGTATATTCCCTGTACATATCTTCTTGCTTAATTGTAACTGCGATGCGAATCGGTAGCAAAAATAATATTAAAATAACAATCAGGATAAGTATATGACATGAGTTGGCTTGGGTCGGGTTGGGTTGTATTGCGTTGAGTTCGGTTGAGTTGAGTTGGGTTGGGTTGAGTTGGGTTACATTTAATCAAGTCTAGAATAATATACAGGAGATAAAATCAGGCGAAGCTCAAGTATATGAAATGTGTTGGGTTGGGCTGGGCTGACTTGGGTTGGGTTGAATTTGGTTGGGTTGGGTTGGACTGGGTTGAGGAGATCAGATAAATCAAGGGAAGCCCAAGTATATAAAATGGATTTTGGATTAGCTTATGCTTTATTTTGTTTGTCAAATAGTTCATTCTGTCTTCAAAATCGAAGACAGAACCTATCTTTTGGGGCTTTTTACAAAATTTAATTCTCTCCAAATTATCTATGAAAAAAATGCCACGTTTTTTACGATTAGCACCGTGTATAGAATTATGTTAGTGAGTGATTTTCTATATACCATACTATATATACTATATATTTAATTCTCTCCAAATTATCTATGAAAAAAATGCCACGTTTTTTACGATTAGCACCGTATATCGAATTATGTTAGTGAGTGATTTTCTATATAACATCGTTTAACGTTGAATTAATGATGTTTGAATAAACGTAGAATAATTGAAAGCAGACGACACTAAATTAGATGAAGCCCACGAAGAAAAAAAATAATATAATAAAGAAATTAGTTAGTTAGTAGTTAGTAGTGGTTAGAATTTATCGCTTTTTAGAATTTTTTATTGCTCTCTATAGACACCGATGTACAACGCCGAAATACGTCACAACGTCATCGAGTCATCTAATTTATAAAATGTTTTAAAATTACGTCTTTGCACGCTTCCAACTTTTAAACTGTCGATGACAGACAGCTGCCTTGATGGTATTGATGGATATTAAATTCTCTGCAACTTTGTCTATGCAAAATTTTGCATATTTTTTACTATTCGCACAACGTATCGAATGAAAATATTTAATTATTGAATTTTTTATTTGAGTTTGTTTATTCTACACTAATAACTTAACCCGATGCTAAATTTACTGTAAAAATGTTCCTAATCGATAATAATAGGATTGCATTTTTTAATTTTTTTATTATTAGAATTTTGTAGTGGTATCAGGAAACTCAATGGATCAGACCTATCTGTAACAAGCATTTGAAGTAAACGTAATGCTAATCTAAGCGGGAGAAAAATTGCACCGGTGGTTTTAAGAAGTGCAGTAACCTGAATTGAAGGCAACTATGAATCTAGATTAATCACCAGTCGAGATATTAATAATGGGTACTTAGAAGTCTCGCTTATTTACCAAAGCTCTTTAAATGGAGTTGCATTTGACTTCCGTCCATGACCATAATAACAACTTTTATCCAATTTTATTATACAGTTTTAATTAACTACGTTGTTAAGATATGAATGGGGAAAGTTGCATTTAAATTTAGAATTTTTTAAAATAATGTGTTGATTTTACAAGAATTCGAATTCAGCTTTCAAAACACGCGGGACATTCGTAGACCGAACGAAGCGGGTGTTTCTAAAAGTCGTTATTTTTATTGGCATGGTCTACGGGCGCATGTTGCAGTCCGAAGCGATTCGTTTGATTATCTAGCATGTTTTCCTATAGCAATCGAGTTTTATTAACGAAAACAGTTCAAAAATATAAACCGCCGCCAACGCAAGCGCAATGTTTACAATTAATCGGCATTTTTGCGGCGGTTATTATAAGACATAAATTTCAACAATCGTTGAAACGGTTAGAATTTATATTTATGATACACGACAGGCGACCTTTCCGTGCGTTTTCTAGAATCGCTTTAAAATACTCTGTTGCGAATACACTCCTCGGTATTATTCATTGCGTTTTTATAGACGTCCCGTAATCACGGTGAAATAATGGTTGTTGCTTTTATGCGCTGAATTCCGAACAGAGAAACGGCGATAGGTGTCGCGGATACGGGGTCCGATGTATTTCAGATTACGTGGTATTAAAACGACTAATTAAAAAAAGAGTATCAGTAGCGCAATTAATCAATTTTGTTTTTGTGGACATTGTAAAATCATAATATCCGGTAAAATTGCGCAATTTAGAACCTTGCGACAATCGCGATTATAATTAATGGCTGATAAAACACTTCGAGTTTATAATTATGCAATTTTCTCAATTCGTTACATATCGCTAATTAAAAAAAAATTGCAAATTGCGATCGCCAACTGCATGTCTTGGTCGCGTTAAATGACTTTTAATGTCGGCTATTGACCGAATTAAACGATTTATTGCTTACGCCATTCGGTAAAAGTAACGAAAAATGCATTAAATTACGTCATCAGACATACCTACTTGCAACGATTGAAACTGTGTGAATAGAATTGTATAGGCAGGATTTTATCATCGATAGTTTCGAATGTGAACTTCGGATGGGTCTATTTTTTGCGTGGGGTTGGGTGTTGGTTGCTTAAATGGCTGGGGGAATTGAGGTTGACCAGATGGTTGTTAATATGAATATGAATGTGTAAATGTGTAGGGTTAAAAAATATGGGCGAGGATAATATGCATCACTCATCGTAGTAATTTATATGAGGGGTGCTTTAAATTTAACTACTTTGCGATCATTTGCGCGGTTTCTACGAACGTCGACTTAATTAATTGGAATGCAATTGCTATCGGCCATTGTCAGGACAGTAATAATTAATTCATAACTTTAATTAATGTTTATCAAGCGAAAGAAAATGATATTTAGTTGCTTCATATACAATACTTAAATATGTTTGGAACGCCCTCGTTTTCTTAAAACTGATTTGTGTGTTTTGGTACCTCCGCAAACAGAGCTATTCATATGTTGTAAATTCTCTCTGTTAGCAGCACATCTATTTTACAATAGATTTATGAAATGCTATGATCGCTTGTCTATCGTTTCAAGTGCACATGACACAATTTGACATAATTTTCCAGCACCAATTTTGACAAATGTTAGTTCTTATTATACATCACGTGCGAGTTCCTAGGCCTGGCTTTATTAAGTTTCCCTTTTGAAATTTTTGGGCTAACACGATTAACCCTTTATATGGTAATCAAGTAAGCAAAAATTGCGTTTGAAATTATAACAATCGCTACAAACATTCGTTGAAACATATGCATTTATTTCCTTTGATAGTTGGTCATTTTATTATGGTCATATTTTGTAACAAAATACGACATAATAAAATGCCCCCTTGACTTATATCTCAAGTGTTCTGTAGTATGACATAAATGTACGCCAATGTTTGTGGATTTGAAGCTTCATTGGTTCCTGGAAATAAACAATGTGGACCTATAATTATCACAACGAAATAATGAAACAATTAAGAGTTTACATGACCGACTTATAATTGTGCAAAGAAATTGAAAATAAACAGGTGCGATTTCAAGGTAGTTTAGGAATAATTTTAGACGTTAGTTTTTGCGCGATATTCGGAATGCACGGATAAATTTGTAATTTATTGCCAAACGCATTTACGCACTTAATTATATTCGTACGGTTAAAATTATTCACCACGTAATGTAACGTGAATAATTGGTTGGACTGCTGGTCGAAATCTATTTGCAAAAACGAAATTTCGAATTTTTGGCTGCGTCAGTAATGAAACGTTCGTATGACTAAATTTAAATCCAATGGGCAATTTTTGTTGATGATTCTAGGAGTCTACCATCTAGGTGCAGTTTCTTACAAACTATGCAAGTAATGAATTGGATTTTAAAAGATTGGTGTACCAGATCCCACTGAAAGTCATAATCGTTATTCAGTCCAATGGCACTGATAGTTACGAAATAAATTTATGACGAATGTTGACAACTATTGTCATAATATCATGAGTTATTTATCAATCCTCGAGGGCTATTTGCTAAGAAAATTGCACAAAAAATTTAAAATAAAATTCGAATTACTGAAATTATTAGTCCGGCAAACTGGACCACTGGACCATTAAGCCTATAATTGGTAATTGTGTAGTTATTGGAAATATAGTGCATTCAAGATAATTGTGATGTGAATTATGGGCAATTGAGCAGCTGGCTTAGAATCGGTTTGTTTTTCCACAGGCGACGTAAATTCTTTTGTGAATGCTGATTTGAGTTCCTTATACTTAATATATAAGGAAGTGTGGGTGTGTCTGTATATGCATGTGTGCACTCTAGCCCAAACTGCTGAAACAAATATCTCAACCGGAAGTGACAGTTTACTTCATATTTGCTTCCATATACCTAAAATTGTTCGAGTTCTTCACATCACAGTTAAAAATATTAATAATAATACGTTTTCCCTTTGCAGTGAAATATAGATATAAGATGTAAGAAGTTTCAATGCAGATTTTGTTATTGTTTGTTCCTTTTAACATGAGTTGAAATATATAATTGAAAAATAAAAAATGCTCAAATAATTTACGCCAGGCCCTAATGCAAGCAATACAAGAAGCATGGTGGAAAAATTAAATTCGAAAATTCCGTAAAAGACTTTACCAATACCAACTAATTTGGGAACACCTATGACAATGTTGGTCGAACTGACAGATTCGTTTTAAAACTAGTAATAACAAAAACAGGAAAAAAAAGATGTGGTAGATTCACCTTAAAATTCGAAAGAAAGTGGTGAGATAAATATATGGCTTACAAAAACAGCCGTTAAGCTACAGCAACTGATGGGTCTCATTTATTTGATTTATGGGGTCAAGGTATTATCAAACCAATTAAAATTAACGGCAGCTTCAAAAATGAATAAATAAATAAATAAATAAATGAATGAACTTTATTTTCGGAAAAATGCAGTAGTTGCTACGGACATGAATCAAATGGGAATGCGTATATAACAACATTCGATAATACAGTTTCGCTCTTCGTTGCGATTGTTGGCAATGTATACCAAGAACGTTAGTTGCTAAAGTAGTATGTGTATGGTTATCATAATCTTATAGGACGCACAGGGCATTTTCAACGAACCGTAAAACAAAGCTGTACTTAAATAATACACCGCTGTTTCAAAAAAGATCTTTAATAAAATAGAGAGTCATCACATTTTTCAACGATTGAAAATGTTTGCATTTTTTTTCAATTTGGATCAATAACGAATATTCTGCATTAACATAAAATAACTACCAGTGGTGTATTTGCTCGTTCCTTAAAAATTGTTAGTGGATTTCAGCTTTGAATGAAGGCCGAAACTGATTTTGATCTGGTTCTAATATTCCCTTTGATCATAAATGTATAATAACATTGGTTTCTTTTGAAAAATGATTGAGCTAATATAAGAACGTTCATAGGATTTTCTGCTGAAAGAAAACCACGGACGTTTTTATCGTTGAAAATCATGCATCATATATATGACGTACGCCCAATTTGACTCAATTTGAAGATCAATTTCAAGCTCCACCTTAACTATTCTAAGACCTTCGAAAAACTCGAAGTCATGAATTAGGATTTTTGCAAAGTGCAAAACTACTCAGCATCATTGTAACTTGAATTGAATTGAGTTTCTAGTTCACTTGAAAGGAAGGCACCCAATTTTTGAAAAACTAAGTGTTTGAAAGTCATTATATTAAATTGAATTTGAAAATTTCTAACTAAAGCAAAATAAATCGGTCTCGTGAAAAATATTTAGTACATAAATATCTTTGAGTGTAGCAAGGTGAACCGAACGACTTTGCACTTTGCGTTGTTCTTAATTGTGATTTGGTGAAGAAAGACAAGCAAATTTCGAAAACAAATTTGTGTAATCTTTTAAGACACAAAAAATATAGTTTAATCTTTGCTTATATGTTCGGTTGGTGAAAAAATTATAACTAACTTAGTTAGAAATAATTACTAGCTAGTCATTGTAGGCTACATCGGCTTTCATTTTGCTTGTATATAGAATGAATTATCAGAAGAAATTTTTTTAATTCAAAAGATGATCTAACACTTTTTGTATTTTGAAAATGGACTTAGCTACAGTTAAGGCCATTTTAATGTACATTGTTTGTGGAATATGATGCTTTGTGGTTTGAAATCAAAAGATAAATAGAAACTTGGAAAAATATATATTAAAGGATTAGTTACGAAATATATAGATATAGAGGGGGAAACGATGCGATGGGAGCGAAGTACGAAGAATGCGACATATGTGGTAAACGAAAATATAAGGGGAAACTTTGGCGGGAGGAGTGCGAAGAGACGGGGTGGAGCAAGGAGGAAGAGGATGGAGGTGTTGGGAAAAAAGGTAGGGGTGTGGAGTCATTGGAGAAGCTCAAGGAAAATATAGAAGAGGGAAGGAAAAGGAGGACAAGGGCAATTAATGCTTGTTACAGGTTGTGGAGAATATGAGAGAGATGTTTTGGAGAGGAGGGTCCAGAGAAGTGAAGGATATGAAAGGACATGCAGAATGAAGAATGCAGAATGCTGAAACGAAAGAGGGAGAAACGTAGAAGGGAACCAAGGAATGAAAGTGGAAAATCAGTATAAATATTTGGTTTTGTTATATATGGAAACGCCAATAAATGTTTTTTTTATCAATGTGGATTGTTATACTAGTAGCAGCAGATGGTAAATTGAATGAAGAAATAAACGAATGAAGAAGACTATTTACAAATTTCAAGCGAAATAAAGTACCTAAAAACGATGGGGATGGGAGAGCATTTACTATTAAGGCGGGCATACGAAGCATAAGAATATAAAAACAATTAAGAAGGAAGATCTATGTGAACATGGACACAAGAAATTATAACAGCAACGATCGGATGTTAAGTAGTAGGAAGCGAATCTCACTCGCTTCCTGCTACATAACGTCTATATTTCTTATGTTCTCCTTGTTATCATCGATGTTCATTACAGGTTCTATGACTTTATTTCGTATGCTCTTCTTGCTATGCTATCCCCTCCCATCTTCATCAAGTGTCTTATCAATCTTAATTCTCCTTCCTCGATTATGGGTTGCGATGGTTTTGTCTCCAGATTTTGTCAAAAAGAACTGTTTCTTATTGTTTTCCACTTAATCTTTGTAACGATCATTTCAATGCCTTTTCCCTTTTTAACTACCTTGGAATTGCTTTTTTTTGAATGAGTAGCTATAAAAGCGGATTTGAGATTTTGACAAACAACAAACATTACCAAAATCATTCAGAAGATGGCTTGTTCCCTTTATAAATCTTCTGATGGCATTTTGATAGAATTACGTAGCTGGAACAATGCCTCCTAACATCTAACGTTTTAAAGCGTGATTTATCGACAACTATTTATCAGATCATGAATCGATGAATCGATTCAGCCCAACCCAACCCAAAAGTCGACCAGAAATTTTGAACAACAACTAATTGAAACCGTTGAAAATTAAGTGCAAGTGCATGTGAATCAGTTCATAAGAGCCTTATTGATGCGATCACTTCGTATTGCGGTTGAATGAAATAAAGTCTCTCCAAAACACATCACGTAATTTTAGTTTTATTATAATTAAATCCATTTTTAGATGCTCTTAGGTTCGTTTGGATGAGCTGGTTTTCAGAAACCACCTTAGATTTGGATTATCTTTATCCAATCAATTAACTGGTTTGGTATGAATGTGTTAGGTTGAGCTATCATACATATCCTACTAGATGCTGTGAAATGTTGCAGGCATTTAAAGAAAATTTCATGTGACATTTTCATCTTTTGATGTCTTTTTAGGTCCAATATTTGAAGTTACTATTCGTCATTATTTAAACTCTTGTGAAGGTGTTTAGTATTTTGTTGTGCTATTCGTAAATAGCACAACAAAAATATCCACATTTTCGAAGTAAATTTAACTCACTTGGGGCAGAGTTGTAAAATAGTACGACTATTTGAATCCTTGAATTCGCTTTAATGGTTATTGATGCGTTGGATTGGCTGACTTTCGTTTATTTAAGACTGTGAACAATGTAAAATATGAGTAGGATTTTTTTTATGAGTAAGATAATTAATATGTTGTTGCCATCATGTAGCTTACAGCAAACATTCGAATTAAATTTGATACAACATGGACACATATCTGAGGTAATAGTTTTATAATTGTGGAATAAAAATTAGTCACAAATTGTAATGTCAATGTTACTAGAATATCCATGGCGAAGTTGGGATTATTTCCCTTAGATCGAAAAGTAAACTTTTAAACAAAAGAATTAAAGTTTTAAATAATGTAAACATTGTTTTTGATTAGGGTTATTTTTGAGGAATAAGCAAATAATTTTTCAAACATTTTTGATTTTTCAATTTTCCATGTATGCACCATCCACCGTCGGACATGTGGTTATCATTAAAAAGTAGAGACTAAGCGCCACAAAGTTACAAATATTTGTGTGTAATATTTAAACCAGGTGCCAGTTTGTGCAATTTCAGGAAAAAGACAATAATGTCTATGTCATAGTGCCGGTATTTAAAAGCTATTTAAAAATTTTCGATGCACAAAACATAAATATACAAAACCCAAAGCAAATTTCGTTCCAAATGAACATAAGGACAACATTCTCAAACTGTGCGAATAATTCTGAATAAATCCTGAACTAAAACTGAATATTAAATCATAATATTGATTATAAAATAAATGACAATTCCCTTCTATTTAAATTTCGTTTAGCTACAACAATAACGATTTTTTTGCGACTAATATTTTCAGTGGAGGAAAACCCGATGTCATTTCGCTTAATTATTAAGCAATTCCACCAAATCGTCATTTTTGTATTTCCACAATTACACCTTTTAAAACCGTATTTGCGCTAACTGCACGACACGAAAAAAAAAACGTCCGTACACACACACATTCGTCCAGTATGCAGCCGAACCGCTTATTATAACATCGTTAACTGTCATAGTAATTCAAATTGATTTCGTTACGTCACAAACGAGGCCCCGATAATTCCGTCGAAGTGCGTTTTTCGCTCGCGTCGCGCCGCGGCAAAAAATTAAATCGGAAATAATTGGCCCGACGGCCGTCATCGGCGGTGCCAGCTTTTTGTAAAAATAGACAAGGATAGGGCGAACGAAACGCAACGAATTAAGACATGTTCGGAGCATGTGTTAGCTAGGTTAAGGATAGAGGAGTTGTACAATCCCAAAGACTCGCCGGGATATTTATGGCCCGAGGGTCACAAGCCATTGCTCCTGCCCGCATTATTACCCAACAGGGTTTATATTCGATTGTTCAGACGCTGGCAAAATATATACACCTGTTGGAATCACTGTTGCTCCACGGCGAAATCCTCAAGATCAAATGCTTTATAAAAATTGTCAAGGGCGC
This sequence comes from Geotrupes spiniger, assembly GCA_959613385.1. NCBI lineage: Eukaryota > Metazoa > Arthropoda > Insecta > Coleoptera > Geotrupidae > Geotrupes > Geotrupes spiniger. The sequence continues at coordinate 16,465,693 of OY390737.1, forward strand.
ATTTTAGTTCGCGTGTAGATTTATCTGTTTCGTTTATTTGTTTGCGTTTCATCTTTAGTTTGGTCCAATCAAACTTTCGCAGGCTATTAATGAGGGTTATGCTTGTCTACTTTATTTATATTTATTATCAAATTTAAAAACAAAACTACGAAATAATTAATGATTAAGCAAGGAAACACAAATTACCATTATTATTGCCCCCAATGTAATAATCGTAATTGGATTGAGTTGCCTCGTACTAGCTTACAACCAATGTTATTAAATATTTTTAGTTCCGACGGAATAAAACTATTTCAACCGTTCTTATGTATTTTATAGTCATGTTGATAAAGCTTTGTTTTTCATATCCATCACCAACACACAACGAGTTTATTAATTAAATTTTACTCCACGAATTTATATTATTGTGTGTGGCGCCCTAAATTGAGTTAAGACCGCCTTAACTATGGTATAGCCGATGGCGATGATTAAGTCAATTAGCAACGAATATTGCGGATTTATTGATAAATGTATCAGATAAATTTAAAAATTTTCATTAATAAAATTACCTTTGATACATTTCCCGCCTGAGCCTCCTGATTCAATCATTCAGCCGATAAAATTACGAGGGTTCATAAAAACAATAAGTTGCGTAAAAAAAATTGAACTTCAAAATAAAATATATTGTGGCAAAAGAACATTGATGTGATCAAACCGCCAGTTAACATAAGATTTACATTCGACTTCATGAATAATTTGTTTCAGTCTTCAAATAGCTGATTTATTTAAATGTCCTCCATCGTCGACCTGCATTGCCTCACAATTATCATAATTAACCATGACAACGGATATTTGTAACAATAAATAAACCGGCTGAGTGTATCCTAATCGAATGGATTTTCATTGAAGAGAAGAAAGTAAAGGATTTTGTTCCTACTTAAAATAAGTAGTTTTCAATGATACCAAATAAAATATTTACAGAGTCAAATCACTAAATGACAACGGTGACAAATAATACCATCATAACTCGTGGTCACTCCTCGTTGAAATTATACCTCGTAAAATATTTCCTCGTGCTGAGATAAATAGTGCAACAGGAATTACATTTATTAAACACCTTCATTTATTTGCAAGAAAATTTGGTATAAAAAATGAGAATTTATTTTTATATTTGGTAATGGTTGCAAATAATAATTCCGAAAAGGTTTAGGATCAATAAGGATCACTGGCCAGCTAATTATTTTCTTTGCTTTTGCTCATCTAGTAAATCAATTTCTATGATATATCACGGTTCTGATTAGTGTGGAAACAAGTTGTTTGTTCCTAGTGTCAAAATATAGATCAAAAATATTTCGATTGGATTGGGTTGGGTGGTTTAGATTCGAATTCACCTATGTTAGATGAAATAGTTTAATTTCAGGAAATATTTTCATATAAACCTTTAGCATTTGTCTTACTAGATGTGAAGGTCACAAGTGTTTCACTAGGGTCGAAGATGATTTCGGATAGTCTTTGATATCCAGCTGTGATGTAATATTTTTTACAATTTTTTGAGCTCGTTCTTACTAATAAAAGAAGTTCACAAATCGTTTTGGGTGAGATCGATTGGGTGAGATCGACGTTGTTTTAGGGTAGTTTGTGATCGATTTCAGCTAACATTTTAATTATTTTGAAATAAACAATTGCATTAGCATAATTTTACATAATATGTTTATACGTTTATATTCAGTTTGCGTAAATATGAAGAAAATGTGAATGTCAGAGATCGTTGGGCAAGGCTGCAGATGTTTTGGGTTCGTTTTTATTGGTGTCCATATATGTTGTTAATATTTTTGATATTGCAACATTCTGCTACCGCAGCTTGGCCTAATATTCTTATAGAATAAAATTAATTTGGCTACATAAAAGAGTGAAGATCAGTTGAAGAAGTTTGTTTGGATAGTTTTTCTTTGTGAGTTATTGAGTCTGTTCTACTGTCAAAAGAAATGATGGTTTGATGTCCTATTTGTGTACAATTTTATTGAGTTCAATTTTACTTAAAAAAGTAAAGCCCATAAGTCGTTCGAAACAGTAGAAGTTAGTTTGGGTTAATTTTTCTTTATTGTCTTTGTGCTCATGTCAAAAGAAGTGAAGGTCGTATGGTCCGATTTGATTCAATTAAAGTCGGTTCTTGTTGTTGTCCAGTTGTTTCATAATATTTCCAAATTTATGAAATCGTAATTTTATTTCATATTTTGTAGAATCTCTTCGTTTTTATTGTTACTATATAAGGAAGGAGGCTCACAAGTCGTTGGATACTATCATAGTTAGTTTGGGTTGATTTTTCGTTGTGTCTAGCTACGTAACAACATTTTTTTGAAATTGTATTTTTACTATTAAAAGAAATGAAAGTATTGAATCGTAGGGGGGCATTGGATTGAACCAAATTGGTTTGAGTTGGGTTGTGTGTGTATCGAGCTACGTTATAAAATATTTAATTGTAATTTTATGTAATTGTTTGGTAAATTTGATTAAACTTGTTCTTGGTACTAAAGGAGTTAAGGAGGAGAGACTTTGGGTGGGATCCAAGTTGGGTTGAGTAAGTTTTTCTTGGTATCCAGATATTGTATAATGTTTTTCTACAATTGAGTTGTTTTTATTATCAAATCAAGTGAAGTCACATCTCGCAAGTTATGGGGATCAATGGAATGAATCGAAATTGGTTTGAGTTGATTTGTGTTGGTATCCAGCTACCTTATAACAGTTTTGAAATTGAAAAATTATTACATTGTTATTTTAGATAATATTTTTTGTGATCTCATCCATTTTTTCGTACTGTCAAATAAATTCGCCGGAAAGATTGGATTGACTCGAAGTTGTTTTAGGTTGGTTTGTGTTGGTGTCCAGCTACTTTATAACAATTTTGAACTTTTAAATTTGTATGGTAAATAATAATAAGTAATAATAACTTAAGCAATCTTATCGAGGTAAAAAATCATTGGAAGGATTTGGTTGAGTCGATGTTGGTTTGGTGTGATTTATGTTGGTATCCAGTTATGTTGTAATACTTTTCAAAGTATAAAATTGTAGTATCGTCATTTTATATAATATTTTTTATAAAATCTTATCGATTTTCTAGCCATTCCCAATGAAGGTCAAAAATCGGTGGAACGATCGAATATGGTTTCACATAATATTTATTGAGTTATTACTGAGAAAATAACTGGAGGTGACTTGCCATTGGGTAGTATTTTGGTTGGACCCAAGTAGAATAGCTTGGTTTCCGTTCATATCCAATTATGTTATAATATTAAATCGTGAATTGCTAATAGAGATCTTATATAATATTTTTTGTAGAATCTTCCAGTTATTGCAAATAATTCATAGTTATGTATCGTTAGGTACTTGGTTTGTGTTGATTGGGGTTGGTACCCTATTATGATAATAGTTTAATTGTAAATATCGTCGTTTTATAAAAGTCACAAGGTGTTGGATTACTGTACCTATCTATTCTAGGCTATATTTTCGAGCAATGTTTCAAAAATTTTATAAGAATAAAAAGATTGATTGCATTTAATTTCATTCTGGAATAATTAATTTATTTTAATTAATAATCAAAATAAAACTTTCCGAAACGACTTCTCGATGGGTTTACGGTACAGTTGCAAGATAATTTCATTAATTACACATGCTATACGAAATTGATAAACAATTTAGTAAATTATAGGGAACGTGCTGCCCAAAAATCGTACAATAAAAAAAGGAGCGTACCGTACGACCCCGACACGACACGAATGAATAATAGTTTATATCCGGCGGTCCGTGGACGATCACGAAACAAACCTACAAACTTTAATCGCGATGACTATCGCAGGTTTTCCAATAGAACTTATATACGTGAGTAGATAATGATTATTCAGCCACCGAGTAATCATCTCTTCACTCATGTCGGTAAACAGATGGGCGGGTAAATTTGCAGACTGGCAACTTTTCCATGCTAATTAAGATGTTAAATGCAAATTTCCAATGTAAGCGTATGCGGCGCAATTTTTAACTCGAATTAAAATGGTGGAGATACATGGCCGCTTATTATATAAATTATACTTTATTAAGGTGGAGCTCATGTATAAGAAATGGCTTCATCTTTAATATTTATAAAAGAAAAGGAGAAGTGCAAGTAGGCAGACTCGCAAGTGCTATAAATAATCGCATCGTCGGCAAAGATTCGACGTCTTTTTAATTTGCAACCGCAGAATCGTCGCCGTTTGAAGAACCAGCTTTACACCCAAAGCGCACTTCCCATGACTCTGGCAAACCGCGGACTTTGATGGCAAACGGTCGCAATATGGGCTGAAGTGCCTCTCCCATTGTTGCGATGTGGAGTTACGACGTGCAGATATTACCATTAAATTTACACCCCATTTCAATTTGAAATATAAAGACTTTTCGACTCGTAACAGATTTATGGCGGTATGATTGTGGTGTGTTTGTTTTTTTTTCTTATTGTGCAGTGTAGGCTTGAGTTAGCGCTGCTCTCTTAGGGGCGTTGCTGCATCTTTTTGTCAGAGAGTTGCCCGAAGCAACGAGAATGTATTATTATCTCATTCGCGAACATCACCCATAATTGCAGCGAGCGCACTTTATATCTATATCAGCGAGGATTATATTGAGTGTTCGATGCATCGTTCCGGTTGCGTCGAACACTTTAATTTCTCGTGCAATTAACGTGATTGGTTTTTTTGGTTGATATTAATAGAAATTTACTCGGCGTGCGGCGGATGACTCTGGCGGGAAATGACCGCCTCGGTCCCGGGCCGATGAAACCCAAAAGGTCGGATGAGAGCAACGCCGCTTGATTTATTACCCGACTACTGACAAGGTTAGCTGTGTGTATCAACGATTTGCATCTCACCCTTGCAACGTGTACTACATGACGTAATTTAAAATTACTTACTTTGACCTAAGTGCACCCTCTTCATCCATGGATAAATTTGCGGAGGATTCGGCGCGGAGCCGCTTTTCGAGTTGTTGTTGTTGGTTCCGGATTTTTCGTTACTCGACGTGGAACTTGTACTGGATGCGGGGGACGACAGATTCTGCGAGACCGTCGAAGACCCCGTCGCCTGTTTTCCTTGCGGCGATGTGTTAACAGATAGGGGGGACGTCAGGCCGGAACTTTTAGTTATCGTGACGCTGTTTCCGCTGTTCGAAGTCTGGGTGCTGGTTAACGGCGGAGTGCTTCTGGTCGGTGGGCCCGTGGTGCTCAGATCTTGGGGCGAGGCGACTCCGGTCGAAGAAGTGGAATCGGCGTATTTGCAACTCGCAGATGGGTTTAACATGCCGGGGCTTTGGGCGCCGGGGCTCGCATGGTGCAGATGCACCGTGCTGGTCCCCAACCTTTGCGGTTGCAATTGCGTGTAATCGCCCATCGTCGGTTGTAATCCGTGCCCGGATGCGGGAGTCGCGTAAGGATGTTGTGGATATTGAGGAGCTACTTGAGGAGGCGAGTAACATGCCGGTGGGTACCCCGCCGCCGCGGTGGCCGCGTTGGGGTTGTAGTAATCGCCACCCGGACTCGAAGCTTGATGGGCGCCTTGCTCACCTGGATTCGGTCTGGGTTGCTGTCCGTAGCACTGCGCCAGCGAGTTGACGAACTGATATGAACTCATATTCTTATCTTGATTGCACTGGCCAAGCGACAGTTCCAGTTTATTTACATGTCTTTAAATGTCCACCGTTTCACAAAGATTTAAACACCATTAAACGAGTATATAAACGTCTATTAAGTATTCGGAAAGGCATGCAACAATTAGTCTCTAAATATTACAGCAGGTCGTAAATTTGGGCCGAGAAAGCTGGCACTAATCGAGCAATAAACACAACACTGTGAGTCTGCACGTGGCCGGGGCTATAAAACTGTCCGGCTGGAGCTTTACGACGGGTCGCGGTTCAGGTGCCACTGAATGACATCGCGAGCGCACCGAATCGTAGGAACTGGATCGTGTACTGCGATCGACTGAATCACGTGGAAGCTTTTATGATAGTGATAGACATTCGCGTCGAGACGATTGCGTAGCGGCGCCACGACTGCCCAATGCCACACGTTGATTGGGTTTAGTGTGTGAGGATGCGATTCTACCAAACCACGATTTCTTACGGGACGGAGGGATTGAAACGGAAGAAAACGTTCCGAAGCTCGGCCGTGCTTCGGAGCGAGATGGAATCTGTAGTGGGGACACTTGCAAAGCAGCATGTTCGGCGTGTTATCCTAGTGCGAGCGCAAGCGCGGGGTGGAGTTTCGGCGGGGCGAGAGGCGGGACTCGCGGCGTTAGAAATTAATAATTTGTTGTGAATTGTTTAAGATTTGACGCTCAGCTGAGCGGTGCGGTGTATGTTGTTCGACTTTACTTCAATTTCACGAAAAACGCGACCGAATCCACCGCCGAATCGTCAGTCCGCACGGCTAAAGCTAATTTAAATAAGGGCGCAATTCACACTTTCAACGCTGCATCGGGTCTTTAAAGATGATTTTATTTACGAGGCCGTAAATTTTTAACCCGGACACTATTATGACAGAGCGAAGACCTGACTATTAACCCCTGAATGAAGCTTCAACAGTGGCGCCTTGATTTATTATCTTAAATCATCCCCATGTAATCACCTAGATATCGTAGCCCTAAACAACGTAGTTGGGCAATCTTTGCCACACTACACAAATACATATCACCGTAATGATAATAATTTTTATCAAATTATTTAAATCTGCAAGCCTATTAGGTAACTGTGTTGTTTTTGTTTGTTCTCGAAAGGTGAATGTGCCACTAATTAATGGTAAGCATCAATAAGACTACATAAATGCATGGCTATCAATTACACATAACTAGCATTCGACGCAATTATCGATAATTTTTCAACTTACAAACTCTTCAAATATCAAACAACATCCCTTTAGTTGTGATCCTAATTCTATTAATGAGGCAGTTTATTAAAATAAAACTTTAATGAACATCTAACAAGAATTTCGAACATCTTCATGTTATTTCCTTTGTATTGCTTTTTTTTCAAAATTTGCAATCAATTTGCCCATTTTGTATTTATCATCAACGATACATTCAAGAAGACGAAATGAATTTATAAAAAGAATTTCTAATAGAAACGTCAATTTATTATTTTTTTTCAGCTGCATTTTTTCTGAAAATTTTCAAATATATACATTTTTTATCTCTTACCATCTCACTAATGACAAAATTGAAGATGAAAAAGACAACATATATATAAATATGTTATTATTATTTTCATCATGATTAATTTCCTTTTGAGCAGCACTTGCTTCAAAATTTGGTATAAATCATTATCAATATATTACCTATCTATATATATGCAAAAAATATTTGAAGCTAAATCGAAATTCATACGAATTCAAATGAACATAGATTTGGGGATCATATTGAAATGAATGACAAATAAAAAATATTAATAAATTTACAAATAAATTTGATATAATATTATAAACTTATACACCAAATTATTTATAGATAATTCCATAATTACATAAAAAATAAATTAATCCAAATTAATCGCATGAAATGGACAATAATGCCACTTATTTTTCTTTTTATATTAACATGAAGTAATCGAAACGAAGATCTATTACGAAGAAGGCCAATTAAATATAGAATAAAATTTGTTTTCGGCTTAACTTTTTTAAAAAATATCAAAAAAACACTCTTATAAATTTTACCCGCAATATTGCTTAATCTTTAGCATTGTTATTTCATAACACTTACTGAGCGCCACTGGTAACACACATTTCGTTATCCAAATAAACATTTTTCAATTTCAAGTCCCTGAAATTACAAATCATAAATCATTCAGTAGCTGGTAAATATGTTCATCTTTGGTATCATTGGTTACAATATCCTACCAAATCTGTTTGTCCAGCATCATTACACTTTACTAGAGATAAAAAAAAAATGACGTCTTTATTTATCTTCAGATCTTTATTACAAAATGTCGAAATATTTAGACATTAATTTTAAATCATTTTAGTTTTTCCTTGAATTCGAATATAACTCGCTTTGGTTTCATTATTTGCGTATATGCCATGACATTTTTCTATGTATCTTTTACTAACGCTTTCCTTTATTGTCTAAGTTGTTCTACAGTTTCTTAACGCAACGTTATCTTGCTGTTTAGTGTCTTATTTCTTAGTTTGAATTTATTTCTGGTATTTTTGCAGTTCATTGAATATGTTGATTAGAGTTTCTTGATTATCGTTCTTTACAATTCCAATCCAACCCAACCCAACCCAACATCGTGTATCGATTGTGAGGTCAGTAATTTAGTATACTGAGGCCACCAAACTCCAACCATATAAGACTATTATGGTAACAACCGAAATATTAGTCCATGTAAAACACGAGACAGAACTACAGAAAATGAAAAATTAACGAAAGAGCGCTTACTAGGTTTCCGAATATTTCACAAACTTCAAATCGTTTACTAAGACACGAAAATGTGATTCGTGCAACTTTTTGCAAATTGTAAGAGACGCATTGTGTAAATTTTTTGAGATTATTTCTTGAATTATATTAATAGATATATAACACTCAGAACAAAATATAATAAAAAAATATCTCCAAAACAGATTAAAAATATAAAAAGCTGGATTTTTTTGCTCAAAAAAACTACAAATAGAAAACGGAAAATGGTATTCATGCGATCACTGAACATAACGTAAATAAAACCACGCACCTTCACAAAGTTTGAATTTATTGCAATATATTTTTTATACATTTTTACACCAAAGTTTTAATAAATACATTTTCAATTACTCCTGGATTGGTTTCCACATTCAGCTCCAAATAATATATCTTAAACGACTATATATTTTTTTATTTTCAAAATTATTTTTTTGTTAATTATATTTTTGTTAGCTCAAGTTTGAATATTCGGCTATTTATATACTTTCATCACGTTTTGATTGAAATAATTGAAGTACTACTAAAAGCATTCGAACTATGTGTAACTTCATGGTTGAAAATAAATTAAAACCTAAAGTTGAAAATAATAGACTTTTACGTAATACTCCAAAATTTTAACTTTGAACCAATATAAAAACTATAAACAATTTCGACGAAGCATAAATAATCAACGAAAAACATATTTAAAACGATTTAAATGGATTGCAAACAACCTAATAAAATAAAATGTATATAATTAGGGGTATTTCGCGTATTATACGATATAAGGACAGAAAAGTTTAAAATGAATTTAAATGTAGCTGCGGGTCTCTAGGTGTTATCTGTAAAATAAAAAATATTAATTGTGTCATAATCATTGTTTAGTAAAAAAATATGAAATTTAATAATGAAAATTACAAATATGTAAAATAATAAATTATGTATGTAAATTCTGTGTAAAGTTGGCGAAGTTAACTTAGATGAAACAAAATCACATAATTCGATTTAACTAATGAGAGTGGAGAATCCATCGACTTAGTTAGCGTTGAAATACAAGAATTATACTATCGTAGTATGGTAGAGTTTGTGTCGAGCAATTATCAATAAATCGCACCTATGTGATTTTCAATAAAATTCATGAAATTATTAATAACACAAATTCAAACATAGTAAAACAAACAAGTTATATTTACAAATATTTAAAATTAATAAATTATGTATCGAAAAGTCACAAGATAACATTAACAACATTAGATGGTGGCTCAGTCAGACGTAAAATAAATGATGATGATCCAGGAAATTTATTTAACATTCCCAATATATTATAAAAGCACAACACCTTGAACTTGAAGTTGAACCACACGTGACTATTAAATTGATTCCTGCTAGAAATTAAACTATTGCAATTGAGTAATAGTGAATGTTTACATTCGTTGCTTTTGTGTTTGTGCAATAATTTAATAAATGATTTTTCGAATGAATATCCTGTGACTTTATGTGAAAAAGAGTACAAGGTAAAAAATGCAAAACAAAAACTGAACGGAACACCACCATTATAATACAAAGCTAAAATATCGAAATCTAAACTGAAACAAACGATTTAAATTGGTTTAAGAAAAATGATATAAAATAAACGTAATATGGAAACCAAATGATATATATTGCTAAATAGGAAGAGAAAAATATAAAACAATGACAGAGAACTATAACAAATAGCATAAAATAATGAACAGCACAAGAAATATTTAGCACAAAATTTATTGATAAATCCATAATAACATCTTAATGACAAATCACATCGAGTCTAAAATCTCTTTATTTCTTTTTTTAACACCCTCATTATTTGAACGTCAAATAGTATTTTTTTATTATTACTAAGGTACGCATTCCCACAGTCTTCCTTCTCCGAAAGATAACCAGGTATCAGCATGCAAAAACGTTTTACACCGGAAATAATGAGATCAGTTAAACTTCTATAGATTTGCACCGTCTTTTATTGATATAGACTAATGAGTGCCAATATGTCAGTGTCAAAAAATGAGGGTACAACTTAAACGCTCCTGCTTGCGCTACCTGTACTTCGACCTCCTGTTGGAGTTAAAGGTTCGGAGTGACCCTCCGGCTAATAGGGTTAACGCTCATAGACGCCAAATTACCATAATAAACAAAGGTAATGTTAGGAACATTACCATTAATTAACTGCGAAGGCTGAAACTGGCGAAATAACACCCTGTATGTGGAAACGTGCGGTTTGAGCCGGCTACGCACTTTGGCGTCGTTGTCTTCGAGACGGAATTTTTGCGTCGGTCATTTGCATAACATGGGTCACTTGCAACGGAAGGTCGCGTAAACCATGACGTTGAGGGCAATTCCGAGACATTTAGTGGTATTGTATGGATGACAGCGAATGGCGAGAGGTGTGGGGTAAGAGATGTGGGGCTGGCGAAGAGTCGTTTATTTTAATTTTGTTGTGGAGTTCAGGTTGCTGCGTTTAAATGATTTTTGTTGAAATATTTTTACTTATGAAAATCTTCGAATATTAACAAAAATTCAACTGTGTTACAGGACGAAATCGACTAATCAGAACTTTTTTATTTTGCTATTTATTTTTCCTGCTTTAAACTTATTGCAGTTTCCTGAAATATAATTGTAAATAAGTGATGATTTTTAAATCCATGGCATGTTGTCTTAACATGTAGGTTAAGGTATCTCTGAAAGGAAGCAATGTGTAATATTTGGCAATAGTCACGTTTCAAAATTAATATTTTTAACACTTTCGGTCAATATTATTTCATGAATATAAACAGATTTTTAAATATTTTTATAAACCTTTAAAAATTGTAGTAATAGCTGTTTTTAAGTATTTTCAAGCTCTCACTTAAATTGTAAATTTAATAATTTTCGAATTGGAATTATTAAGTTTAAGTGTATTATGCTTTCGACCAATGTCTCTGCAAGCGACCAACACGCTTCCAGAAAATCATCTACAATATCGTTGATTTTTCACTGTCGCCGAGTAGAAATCAATCAATTCAATTCAGTAAAATATTTTCTATGTGATAGAATGAACAATTGAAATGTTGGGCATAACGCTTTAATTTTGGAAATTTCCTTATGGACACGAAAATAATATTTTCTTTCATGGCATATCTGTTTATAATATAAATGGAATAACTTATAGCGTCATTTTGAATTTATCACAATGTTGCCAGAAATGAAATGGGCGTAGTAAATGTGTCTTTTATTGTAGTTTCACTTTGAAGGACCACCAATCCCAAACAATATGTATTTATATTTTTGGGCAGGGGCTTCTTTAATAGTATATACTTTGTCATATTTCAGATTACCTTTCATAAGTTTAAAATTTCTAGAAAAGTAAATCATCTTTTATAGTTATATGGATATGATTGAATCGCTATGATGAGGATTTATTTAATGTTTAACCAATGATTGTTTGGAATTTGCGAACAGCACTCGAATGGGGACTACATTTCCTTAACTACAACTATAATTAATTTACATATAATTATCGACATTTATTATCTGGTAAAACGCTCACAAGAGTATTTGAGATAGAGACCTATCACATGTTTCATTTGTAAGTGGGATGACTAAAAGTTTTAATTTCCTAAATAGTACATTCATTCGTTGATCAGGAAAAGTTAAGAAAATTACATTGGTGTAGAAGAATAATGTAAAAATATTCCATGCAAAGATGGTATACAGATACCATATTTATTGACCCACATGAAAAATATTATGAGTCACAAGGACGACTTACGTATGGTCCATTTATTAATCCACTTTACTAAAATACTGTTAACAAACCTGAGCCTGATGGAAAAACGGTAAGGTGCTTGATGTTTTTTGAGTGATTTTTTCGAGATAATGTGCGATGTGTGTTTAGTGGGGTTGTGTTGTGTTGCGTGGAGATAAAAGAAGCCATCATTGGAATTCCTTACCTCTTTGTTTGTTTGATGTGGTTCGTTGTCAAGCACGTAAATGAATTCCTCGCCCATGGCACCCATTTGAAAAATCGAATTTCGGTAGTGACCACCCCGAAAAATATTGATTCTGTGTATGAAATGATTTAGAATTTTAGACGAATTTGAACTCCATTATAAACGTGTGACACATCGCCCATCATGACTTATATTTGGCTTGAGAGGTTTCGCCAAATGAATTCAAAGATGATTGAATGTTAATCAGAAGCACGTTCGATTGCCAATGTTAAATGAAATGGGCAGCCGCTTTGCAGAAGATTCCTCAAACTTAATATGGACGAGCCGTGGGTCCATCAATAAGAGACAAAAGAGACATCCATCTATTGGAAGTATGCTGCTTCTAGCCAGAAGAAAATCGGCTGGACATGATTCTTGGTTCAGTTTTCTGCGACAAAGATGAGATAACTCTGACAGATTATTTGCAATAGCGTAGAAAAGCCACGGGCCACATTATAGCCATATATAGTTAGCTTCTTACTGAATCGCGGTAGAAAATTATGAAAAAATGCCCCGAGAAACTTGCTCTTTTCACATGACAAACGTGCTCATGATTGCGTTGAAAAAATTATGGAATTGGTTCTAAATTGGTTGGGCACGCACTCAATAGTTCCAATTTGGAAGCTCATATAATTTGCTCCCAAGACTGAAAAACAACATTTGAAAGCTAAAGAAGTTTCAACAAATAACAAACAATCCAGGAGAAGTTTGCAATTCAATTGAAACCCATTTTTGGTCCAAGAAAATGTTATTGACAAATAAATTATACCATTAACTTCGACCACAATTAAGGCACATATTGTTTTACCAACCGATGTGTACCATTCTCGTAGAATTCTTCTGGCTGCTACTTGAAGAATTCTTTCACAGCGTTTTGTTGTTCTGCGTCCGACTGAAAACGCATACCTTTTAATACCTTTTTTAGTGGCCCAAAAATATGAAAATCTCAGTGCGATAAATATGGACTGTAGGGTGGACGATCTTAAATCCTCCATTTCTATTGCCGTAGATTTTGTTTTACTACGTTGGCGACATTGTCGTGAAGTATAATGACACGCGAAAGCTTTCCTAGACATTTTCGTCTTATTGCTTGATGTAGCTTGTTCAGTGTTTAATTGTATAGGTTTGCATTAATACGCACTATAGGTTCTTTAAACTGCAAGGAGCCCTCAGCGTTGAAAAAAAAATGTAAACATAGCCTTGCCTGTAGAAGGTTGTGCTTTAAATTTCTTTGCTTATGGAGAAAACAATGTTTCTATTGAATCGATGAGATATTACTGGATGGTTCCAAATAGTGACACCAAGTTTCGTCACGAGCAATTATTAACAAGGGAAAGTCATTACCATTTTGACTCTACTCCGTGAGGTGTCGCACAGTTGGCCCACAGACAATGGGCGAGGAATCCATTGCGCACAAACATTAGTGTAGCTCATATTGTGTACGACAAAATAAAATTTTCTGCAATTGCTCTGATTGCAAATCGACAATTTTCTCTAAGCAAGCCTTCAAAAAATGACCATATTTTGTCTGTTGATACAATTCTCAATGCAACTGGTCACGGCTAAACATTCGTCCCCTCCTTTCCATTCGTAAATTTTCGGCATCATTCCTTGGCTGTTCGATACGCAATATATGCGTTTCCATATACTGCTTGCATTCGCGTATGAATTTGCTATGGTTGCAAACTTGATTACACTTGGACGGATTATTGGCAACAAATACAATTTTTTAAAGTCGCAATGTTTAAAATCGTTATCAAATATGAACGCAACTAATTAATATGACGGCTACAAACACGTTGTAAAACGGTAGTTGAGAGATTAAAATTGTTTCAAAAGCTAGCCCGACCAAAGCTGGATTTCAATTGAGCAAGCCTCGTAATCATTTTGAGACATTGAAGAAGCCAATAATTCAATAATATAGGTGAAGAACGCCTAGCATCGCCATCGGAGTTGGCAGATCATATATATGTACTACAGACAAAAACGGTCCTAATGTGATACCATGCTGTACCCACTTGTTCATCAGGCGATTAGGTAGAATAACGCGCTATTTGCCCATACTTGCTTCCTGTAAGGTATGATCTAACACATTTACCTACGACGCCTTTATTCCGTTCCTGGACAATTTTTACAACAAGGAGCCTCTTGTTATATCAGAAAATTACAACTTTTTCCAGATAATTTTGTAGATTGTTGTTCTATAGCTGTATTTGTTGATGTGATCTTCCTATGCACAAGCTACGAGTCGCAATATCTTCATGAACGGGTAAAATCTGTTTTGCAAGCATAATTCAAAAATTTTCTAAATGTAGTTGTATAATATTATAATACATTAAATTATAATTATATTTTATATTTATTTAGGTGAGAAATGTTTAGTATGTTTAGTATGTTATTTCTCACGATTTCATCTTCATATGCGACTGAGGAGCTAGAGTAGTAAATATGGCGTATAGAACATTAATAGTAGACCAAAGCTTATTGGTCTGGAGTTGATGAAATGGAAATTCCTGGCAACATCTAAATCACGGAAAAGGGTGTTGAAAAGGATGGAAGCGTGGAGAGGCGCTGCGAAGAGGAGGGGAAAAAGTGAATAGACGTGGTAGCGAACATGGAAGGGAAGATTCTACTATGTGTACATAGATTGTATGTTGTGATTTATTATATACTAGAGAGAGGCAAAGATCATGCGAACAAACATGGAAATGAGAGCAGTAAAGTAAGAAATGAAACCATGCAATCTGGATGAGAAAAGAATAGATCGCAATTGCATAAAAGATGATAAGCTGGATAATAGGGAATTAGACATAAGATGGGGGAATAACGTGTATCCCATACGTTTTGGCACAAATTTGAAATTTGAACGGCCATATAATGAGTAATAAAAAGAAAATGGCCAGTTGCTCTGGAAGCAAAAATGTTGTTCGACACTTTAAATTAATCTTCATAGCTCAGCTTTTTAAGTCGGTTATGTCATGGGTTATAAATTAGAAATTTTGCAATATAACTACAACTTAATTTGACGTGCATCTAATAACATACGTTTTTGAAAATCAACATACAGCACACTTGCTGAATGTGAACAAGGTATGAACCTGCCAAAAAGTGACTTTGTGATCTTGAATTTTTGCCACCGCAAGAGCCGAAATATTGGTAAGAACAGACAATATTTAACATCAAAGATTACTATATCACCGGAACTGTCACAGAATGGCATATATTACAGAAATAGTAGAAGGGCAAAAAATTATACTGGCACCCAACTGCCAGAATGCGATATGCTGCCGTGAATAAAGAAGGCTACATTTTGCAAAAAACCGTATGGCCATTATGGACGATAAAAAGTATTCCAGACTAAGCACTCTGAACCTGTTGAACCTGTATCAGATATAGAAAAATAACTAAATTTGAACAAGAGGTGTTGCTATGGCCATTTCCTCAATGGGTGTATCCAAGTGTTATGTGGGTCGAATAAGAGGTGAACCCCTGAATAACCAAAGGTATTATCGTTCAATATCGTAGGAATTTGGTTTATTTTATTGTAGAACAACACGCTGTATGGATTACAAATATGTAATTAAATACAGTTCTTTTTAAAAAGAAAATTGTCGACATTTTTTTGCGCCAAAACTAATGGGTCTAATTGGACATACGTTAAATGACGAATATGTGGCAACGTTTCCTGAACATCATTGCCTTTAACAACGCTGTTTTGGTCGAAACCTTGATATATTGGTAAATTCACTCCTTGGCACTAATATTTAGGTATTTAGGAACCTGTCACGTATTGATATGTTTGCTTTAAATGAGTGCAGGAATTGTGATTTACTTTTTCAGCTCTTCGAAGTCTCGCTTTTGCTTATCTGACAAATGCGAATTATATAGGATTTATCTCCATTGGGGAACTGTAGAAGCACGATTATAAAATACTGTGGTGATCCAACCACAAAATTGATTTTAACAGATACTAGAATCTGCTATTATATAGCTATCCAAAAGTAATGGGAGACTTGTCACTCATCTTGTCACCAATGTAATACACAGCTACAGGTATATTTTATAATATCGACCTGTCTTTGGCAATATCACATGCAAATGGGGCTATTAATGAACTCATGACCTTGGAACTAATAGCTGAATACGTATTTCTTTTTTTAGTTTGAGCAAACCCGTCAAAAATGTGAACCAATATACAGTTCGAATGTAATATTAACGCAAACTTCACTATATGTCAGATAATCGTGGCTAACTGAGAAGGAATATTAAACCATTATAAGTGTTATTGAAATTATTCACTTAGAACAAGATCGCTGGAAAGACCAGCGAGGCCAAAACAGTATAACAATGGACTGGAATATACGAAGGGCGAATCAATACAAACAAAGACTGATTTAGAAGAAACACATAGGAAGGACCGGTAAGATTTGGAAGGACTTGGTTAAAGCTGATCACAAATATGTTGGGCTTCTTTCGGTTGCTCGAGCATATATAGGGGGACCGGAAAGTAATGTCGTTTCTGCGCATGTCGATATTCGATTGCCATCTATCAGCTCATTTTGTAGTACAAAATCATGTCAAAGTTATTTTAAGGTTAGAGTGACTTGTTTACTCGTAAATATTTAATTCTCAAATCCGGTATTTTTTATTTTTCCGACTCGTATCGATCAGGATGACCAACAACTTTAGACAATGACGTGTTAAGGGCGGAAGTGGAAGCAAATCCATGTCAGACGATCGAGGAACTGTCAAATGCTCTTAACCAATCTTGGTCGACCATCCAAGAACATTTGCATCAGACTGGTAAAGTAAGGAGAGCAGGTGTTTGGGTTCCAAATAATTTTCATAAACCAGGTTTACACCCCAAAAAGGCGCTGTTTATTTGATGGAGTATTCGCGGGGCCGTTCATTTTGAAGTGTTAAAAAAGTGTTTACTGCCAACAGTTGGATCGAGTAAATCAATCTTTAATTAAAAACTACCCAGCGATTGTCAACAGAAAAGGCGTTTTTCTGCAACAAGATAATGCAAGATCGCACTGCGCAAAACCCACCATATTCGCCCAGTATTGCGCCATCAGATTTCCACTTATTCCGGTTGCTACAACATGTGGCAAAAAAAATTCAAATTTGGATGATGTCAAAAATATACTCTCCAGCTAATTTGCACATAAATCTATTGAATTTTATCGATCCAGCATTGAAAATTTGCACAGTAGACGACGAAAGGTTATTAATAACGAGGGTGATAACATCATTGATTGGAAATAAAAACTTTAAAAATTTATGTTTTTAAATATAATGTCAAAAAACGACATTACTCTCCGGTCCCCCTATTTATAGCAGATTTTTATTCAACATTATTGGTTTAAGAAACTCCTCCACTGCCATAACCACTCCATGGATGCTTTCATATTAAATAGGGTAGTCACCTATTCTTGTATGGAGCATATTATTTGATTTCATTACATTCCCACATCCAGCAACATAAAATATCATTTCCATTATATCAGCAATTGCGTGCATTATTACCTTGACCGTCTTTGATTTTTCGTTGGCATTACTATGCCCCAGTATCATTTAATATTAGAAAGGTAGTCTCCTCGCCTTTAAAATTGATGAAGCATTATCTTATTTAATATTTTGGTGTTATAGTGGTTGGTAAATTAGGGGATTAGTAGCTACTTATTGGGGTTTTAATTGAAATTTATATGGAAACGTGACGAAAAGGTGGAAAGTGAAGGAATGTAGGCCTTCACTTTCCGCCCTACGCCACGTTTCCATATGCATTTCCAAAATTATCCTACAATATCCCAAGATCTATTGGTTAGCTCTACCCTATCCCCTTCGCATTGCAATTTCTTATTCTTTTTTCTTCATCTGAATACAGGTTGCCTTTCAATCACTTTGTTATTTACCTCTTTTCTTCCCACACATTTTTTCTTTGTCCATAATTTTCGGGAGACATTTTGGATTCCTGCTTGAATTTTCTATTCATTACATTACATCACTGAAGGGATTAATTATTTTCTGCGATACGATATTTTAAAATACATGCAAAACAATTATTGCTGTACTTTTACATCGGAGTTGTTTTTAATTATTTAAAGCTTACAAAACAAATGGGGTTTTCTTTTATTTATTATTACCTCCAAAAAAGTACAATTGTAAAAAAATGGAACTGTGTCCTTTTTTGTATCGGCGTCTTCAATTAATTATTGTTATCGCCTCCGAGAAATTTACTTCTCACTTACCCTTATAGTTCTTCAAGACTGTTTCATTCAATAAATGCTGATAGTAGACGATAGAAACCCAACCCAATCCGAAATAACGTTGCAACGATGCAAAATTTGGGGATGGCGTATAAAAAGAAATTTTGGGGGTCCATTTATTTTATTTCATTGAAATTCGTACAAAATATGGAATGAACATTGTTAAAAACTTTTTCAAACAAAAGAACCTTCAACGGTCACCTGAAAAGAGCTTACGTATCAAGTAGTGCCCAAGAAAAATTGTTGCATCCAACGAGGATGTGTGTAATCGAACGAGTGTTGTTGACGACATTTGAAAGGATTTTAAATGGATTTGTATGCAGAATTTCAAGTCTCGTTATAATAATTAAGGGTACGTCGACGAATAACTGCGGACGGTGTTGCCATGTATTACTTTCAGATTAATGACGTAAATTTTACGTATACAATTATGTATTTTTTTGCCAAGATTAAACAATTTTTTTATTGTATTTCCATACGCTGAATAAAGATACTGGCACAAAAAATTAACAGCCATGTGCATGTATGTATATGCATTTTACAGCTACACACACATATATGAATAGATGAACTTGAAATTAAAAACATTTCACGGACTCGATTAAAAATCTTAAATTATCACATACATTTAAAAGCCCATTGTTATTAAAGCCGCGAATTTCAACACGTTCGCAAACATCGGCCGCGTCGTGCAATTCTTATCACAAAGAAACCGCGGGAACGGATCATTTCCACAAAATAAAAGTAACCTGATCGAGAAAATGCTCGGTGGGAGTACGACTTCGCGCTCGATCGACTATATTAATAGCATTTCTTCGTTTAAAACAAGTATAAAATTTTAGGTACTGTGAAATTATTTATTGCGTTCTAGCCAATTGGATCCTATAAACAAATGTCCACGTATTTCGAGTGCGGTTTACGGCCGTGGTAATTTTGTTTCGTTACGTTTTGTTAACTTTGCAGACGTAACTGAAATTGCCATGTATGTATGCAATAAACAATGGGCGCAATTGGCACGATTGCGATTGCGTTCAAAAACACGTGAAACTTTTATTTCCTTCCATAAAAATTTTAGGGTTTTGTTTGTGCGATTCGTGGGATGTAAATAAAATAAAATTAAACGATTTCAAATACACTCTCCCTGAATTATGTTAGAGCGGAAATAAATAAATAAGTTCTTTAGAATAAAAAGCAATTTTTGATTTTGAAAATAGCTACGTTTCAGTCCATTCATTGAAAATATAACAGATTTAATCGCTTTGGATATGACAATTTTTTATTAAATAAATAATAAACAACTATATATTTAAAACAATTTATTTATTAGTTTATACATATATCTCAATGCATTACAAAATAATCAATAATCAATCCATTATCTCTTGGAAGTGGAATCGTACCTGAAACAAGAACACAAGAATATTAAAATTTTAATCTATAATAACAATCAAATATATTTATGTTTCAATTTTCGTGTCTATTTTAATATTTTAGCCCAAATTTAATCCATTAAAATCGCTCAATGATCGAAACTCGAAGATCGAAATTATTACATTCATAATTCGCAAATATTCAACCCACGAAATATTTAACAACACGAGCAGATGGTTTCGATCGAGATTTTTTTATTTAGTTTGTGACATTGATTTGACTTGCATGCATGAGAATTTTTATTTTACATAAGTCAAGTCTCTGGTATTAATCAAAATATTTGGACGTGCAGTAGACAGAATCACTCAACACTTAACTTCTTGATTGTTTCGTTTCGGAATCTGCATACTTATTAAAGTATTTTTAGTTAAATTAGGTTGTTTTCGAATGTTCGTCTCTCGGATGCGTTTTACGCAGCGCGATTTTCCGAATGCGCGGGGGCGCCGCCGTTTCAGACGTTTCGCGTTCTGTTTACGTTATCGCGTTTCATGATGCAGACAAAAGTACAGGTACGTATGCGTTTCGTCCTTTAAATTATAATAGCGTTTTGATTAGGCTCTATGGATCTAACTAATATCTCATCTAAATGTACGGACAATTTACATTTGAAGTGGCCTCTGAATCTAACTATTACTCCTGGAATATTAATCGAGATTGGTGCGAAAAACTACTAACATACTTAGTTTGCAATTTTCGAACATTTATCACACATATGGCGCTACATTAATTTATAATAACAACTTGCTGTTAAATTAAATATAAATATTTTAATTGAATTGTTACCGCGCCATTAATGGTAGAACTTTCCGCTGCACCACTCTACTTAGCAAAACAATAAACCTTGAATTTTTTCAGCCTAATTAGCAAAGTTTTATGATTTGATTAAATTTTCAAGGCTTATTAGCACGTGTTCAATTTTAATCTAAAAAAATTTCCATTGCTAATCTAAACTTTATATTCTTAAATAATTAATCGACAAATCTTCACCCTGCGTATTTACAAATACACATTAAAATGTTGTGTTAACCTCAAGCGAATTTACACGGGCAAATGCGTAGTGAGTTATTAATTAAACGTGACATTTATAATGCACTGTTTAATGAAAAACGAGTCTGATATATGCAGACGATTTTAACATATGATGGGGATAAGTGAGTTGTTAATTTGATCTAAATTAACGAGGAAAACTGTTTGTGCGCACCTTTGCAAGTTTAATCGGCAAATACGGTAGTAGTTTTCTTCTTTATAGGGTAATTAAGTCATTTTTCATGTTTTTAATTATTTACGGTCTGTTTGGTGCAGCGAGAGACTTGTTCGAAATTTCCTGGACTTTCTTGTCATTTCAGGGAAGTTTCTTACCTGTGATTAACAAAACCGTTAACGGTGTATATAAAAGAAATAAAAACGGGCAAAACAAAATAGATTGCAGAACATGAAATAATATATCTAATGAAGAATAAATGGCTCGCAAACGAATTATTGTAAAAAGGATGTTAGTCAAAATGCACCACGAGGTAATGAAGCATTTACCTGAGCATATTTTCTCACAATGTTTTTTTTTAATTTTTTATCAGTTGGTATGCACTTTAGTTCTTAAAACTTGCTTTCATTAATTTATTTAGTTTTATTCGGATTTTTTATTACGATTCTATTTCGCTTCGATAATTTTACCTAACACTTACTTTGCTTATCTCGTTTTTTATTTGCTTCAGTTATTTACTCATTTCCGTCGACGTGATTTATTGAAAATAATTCGCGTTCTTCATTATATAAATTTGAATTATTTTTTCTTTTAAATAAATATTCTTGTTTTAATGTCTTCGTTTTGCACTTTACTTTATTTTTAGTTTATGTTTCTTATATTAGTTTCTGATGTGCTTTATGTTTGTTACATATCTTAGTTCATCTTTGGATATATATATATATATTTTAAATCACTTTTACTTATATTTCACAACCCAACTCATCCCAACCCAAGCCAGTGTCGTTGAAAAGTCAAATAATTGCCAAAACTTATGTAAGTATTAAATGTCCGAAATTTGTGACTTTTATATCCATGATGATATATTTTTATACTAATGACAAATTGTATAATAAAGGCTTAATTTTATAATCCTATTAACATGAAGTATTGCTTATTATTTATGCTGTATTGGCTGTGAATTACTACTAAATTACTTGATTAATTTTATTTGTATTTTAATCAAATGAAAAGCAATTTCGATCAAAATAACCGCAATCATTACTCAATCATTATCCTAGTCTAATTTCAAAGACAGATCAACGTTGGGGCGGGAGATTTGTACATATCAAATGATTGTTAAAAATTACTTTTGTGGTCCAATTATTCCAATTAAATTACGTATGTATGTGCATTTTTTTAAATCTTTTTAATTTTGGGAAGATTTACCATTGCCGCTATTTAATGCTTGATCTGTTTTCATTAATTAACTCTGTGGCATTGGTTATGTCTGTTATGTTTCCATTGCTGGATTATGTAGACGTATCTTAGATTACAGCGAATTATTCATCATAAGTTAGTACAAACTCCACTGTACATATCTATTTCTTCACCGAACTAACTTTCGAAGACAAATTATATAATGATTATGATGTTATTTGTTTTTGGTCACTATAGCATATGTAGCAAATTTTATTACCTCTGATATACAGCTTTCATAATATACTGGTTCCTCATTAGAAGTTTTACTGAGTTTATTTTATCTTTTATAGTAAATATTCCAGTTTCTTTGAACGTGGCACTGTAACACTGAACAATATAGATTTATAGAGGACATTCAAATACCTATACTGAAGTTCTTACTTTATTGCTGGATGTATATTATTTTAATTATATCAAGTGTACCTTGATAGCAAAAATATAATACTCATGAAAATATTGGTTCAGCATTTCAAAGATTATATGTAGCTATTTTTGGAAAACGCTGAATGAGGGACATTGTCAATGACTCAAATCGGAAAAATAATCCAGATAATGCTCAAGAGACATAATTTGACAAAATGATCCATTCGTTTTGTCAAAATGCCCTCCTTGGACTATATCTGGGTAACTTGGTTTGATTATGGACTACGTTAAAAAGACAATAATTTCACTGGCAGACTACCAATCACTAAGGACGTTGTCAGAAATTAAACCTGAAAGGATTGCAGAAAGATTTGAACATTTGCTAAAAAAATCAGAACATGTGATAGAAAAAATTGGTGTGCGGTTACTAAATGACGGAGGAGAAAGGTGACTAATGTATAATAAAAAAAATTGTCATAAATCTCTTTTCTATGGTATCCCTATGAAAATATTTTGTTGTAAATTGATAGCACATGCGTGGCCAGAAAATTTCGTGAGGATGTAAGGAGCCCATGGTGTTCAGAAGGATAACACTTGAGCAAAAACAACGGATGATTTTAGACTCGATTCGTTTTGAAGAAGAAAATGATTAAAAACCGCCATGCATACCTATGAAGTGAAATCCCAATGTGTGATAGAGCATAGTTGGGATCCGATTGAATTACTTGGATATGAAACCAGGAGAGAGGGTAGATGTTGAAATGGGATTAAAAGAAGATGAAGATGGAGAAGAAATTGCAAATGGTTGATATAAAATACTTCATGGCGCAAATTAATGATTCATTTTCCCTCTTAGGAAAATTTCACGGCCTCGCCCATAGATTATGTTGGTACAAATGTGGTTCGCTCTTGGCACTCGTTCGAATCAATGTTTTGTTAGAAAGGGAAAACATCAGTATCGTCCACTGATAAAATTCTTTGTAAAAAATGGCCGATATTTGACACTGGATGAAACATTACCCACCAGAATCGACGTAACAGTCCATGCAATGGTTAAGCGACTTCAGCCTAGAAGAACACGAAGACCAATCCATTGACGGTAAAAGGTATCGTCGGTTTTTGCGGATACGAAGGGAATTCTACGGGAATTCTACTTAATTTCTAACGAAACTGGATGCAAACATTCGTGAAAACGGACGTCGCTTGCAGAAAAAAAAATTGTGAAAAGGTTTTGACTAATGGACGCAACAGTATTACCACAATGCAAGTTGTGTTTAATTTATGCATACATGAGAAATTAATTGCTTGGACTAAGACAATGTTTACCGTTGACCGTCTCTATAAACAATTCATTGTAAATAGAAAATATGTTTTTATTAATGTGGGAGACATTTAGTTTTGCTAGCCATTATTTAATTTCATTAAATATCCGTGAAGTTTTCGTAAATTTATTTATTATTCAATGCTGACAGGGATTGTTATATTTTCCGCAAAATAAAGAGCAGCCCGACTTTCCATTGCTAACCAGGAACGTTTGAAACAACCTTTTTGATTTTGTCGCATTTTATAATATTTTATGTAATTATTCCAGTTCATTATTTTATTATTTAGGTGTGTACTTACATTTCACAAAGAACACATTTCATATAATTCAATATCTTTTTGAAATAAAAATATCGAAATCGCCGAGATGCAATCGAAACTTTTCTCCTGTCAAGATCATTTTAATGCCTTTATATTATTATATTTTATACGTAAATTAATTAACGATCATCTATAATAATGGAAACGGCCGTGCAAGAAATTGATCCACTTAGTTAGTATACAATAAAATCTAGAATTTGCAATCTTTGCTTTGACAATTCCAAATTTTCTAGGTTTTTTTTTCACAAAGTCAGAGTCAGTGGGGGCTCATTGACATTTAAAGAAATATTAAAATTTTTGTTCCTCCACCTTAATTGCTCAAAAGCACTCCTTACTATTACACCGTTCCGGACCAAATGAGTTAGAAATTTTCAATTTACAATCAAAATACTTGTCATACAGACTTGCAAAGTAATTGTTAGGTACCCTGTTCTTTTTGAAATCTAGGGGTAAGGTTCTCTTCACGACAGATTATTTACTTTTACACAAATTGACGAGAATTTCGCGAGACCTGAACATTAATTTGAACCAGAAATATAATCACATTTACATGAAATCAGTTATATGGATATGTAC
Source organism: Geotrupes spiniger (assembly GCA_959613385.1). Taxonomy (NCBI): domain Eukaryota; kingdom Metazoa; phylum Arthropoda; class Insecta; order Coleoptera; family Geotrupidae; genus Geotrupes; species Geotrupes spiniger. The sequence goes on from OY390737.1 coordinate 16,490,840, forward strand.
AAAAGATAACAAACAAATACAAACAAGTGAATCACCAGTCGAACTACTTTTAAAATATATCAATGCATAACGAATAAATATAATAGGACCAACACTTTTAAAAATTGACTCAAACCTAACCCAACCCATCTCGAGCCAACCAAACCCAACCCTACCTAACCCAACCCACACCTAATTATACAATAAAAAAAGTTTAGGGCACCAGCTTAAACGGAAACTGAAACTTTAGTTAATTATTATGCGAATGGCACCCATTATGGACCATTACTCTTATATTCTAGGAAATACTTGAAAAATGAACACTAATGGCCATAAATGATACCAGTTGAAAAAAATTAAAATCATCAGAAACAAATCGTATGAAATCGAATGCTACCTATTCCGACAATTTATTAATAATAGGAATCAAAATCAGTGCCATTTAAAATGAAATAATGAAAATGCAAAAGCTCTTAAAGAAATTGAAGTAAAAATTGTTAAGTACGAAATTGGAGAACGGCAACCAACAAAAAGACGAAATAATTAAAACAACTTCAAATGAAGAATGGAAATAAAATTCATGATCAACATTCATCATCAAATCAAGTGGAATTAAAATAAATCGAAACAAAACATCAAAAAATAAGCAAGAATTTACGTGGAATCAGGACAAATATAATAAAGAAAATAAAAATTACTAATTGAGTTAAAATAAAAATATTAAAATGAACAGTGCGCCAGTCCAGAAAAGAATCTTGGCGATGGAAAATTTGAGGGATTTGTATAAGTGCTTGAACGTCCTTATTCCCATGTTTTGCTCTAATTTCTTCCGAAAGTTCAAAAGTTTCCTCGCTGGTCAACGTTTTTCGTCCAATCAAGAAGATATTGCGGCTGTAAACGGTTACTTCGTAGCCTTTCCGGAGGAACCGCACTGAGACGGTATAATGGCACTGGAATATGGCTGTATGAAATGTATTAATATTATAAGGTGTTGAACAATAATTGATTTGAAAACATAAATTGTCATTTACACCAACAGACAAAGAAATTTTCAGGCCATCCTCGTAAAATTCGAATAATGAATGATAAAAAACCTCAAAATTTGTATGTATTTAGGATAAATATTTAAGTTAATTGGGGAAAATGTATGACGTGTTCAAGCACTATATGAAGACGTGCCAGCAGAAAATTATTTAAGACAGAGGCTTTCTGATTCGAGAGTGCAATGAGTTGATGAAGATCATAGCAGGTGATTCATTGGGAAAATTATATGTCTGAAACCATAACATGATGGTGTGAAAACATTATATACTGCAGAAGAAGAAAGTAAGAAAAGTTTCAGAGTTGGTTCTAATTTTGTTGAGAAAATAAAGGAATCATGGTAAGATTTCATAAAAACGCGATATAGGGAAGGAAGTAAAGATGAAGGAGTTACAGCAAATTTCATGTCAAACCTCCTTAAAATGATGAACAACAGATTTCAACATGTTTCCGAAAAAAATCCTTGCGATGAAGTGGTCAAAATTGTATGGTTGAGAAGCATACGAGGAGAAGGAATCTAAATGAAAGTACTTTGGAATTATCTTGTTGAAGTCATATAGATTGTGGTCAGGAAATTTATAACGAAAAATTGTGAAAATGTAACAGAAAGTTTCAAGGTGTTTAAAACAATAACATTTTATCGATAAGATGGAGCGATTTTTGACGAGAATGTATTTGAAGGCAACAAAGAGAGCAGTGAGATATGGATTTAATTCCACTGTAACTCGTCTGCAAAACTCCGGACTGTAACATACCTTAGAATTGAAAGAACAAAAAGGATGGTTTAAACACTTAATAACTCCATATGAAACTCCTATAAGTGCAGATTATTTAAAAAAATTAACGAGTCTCAATAACACCATTTCGCGTAATACAATCAATTCTTTTTCTGAGTCGACCCAGCTAGCTGATGTATCTGTATGTGTCAATTTCACACAAACAATACTTGATGTGAGTCATTAACCGGTCAGAATTTTTGGCTCTCTGGCCCTTGACATAAACTATTCCCTTCAATGACAATGACCAAAACTCTTCAGCAGGATTGCTTTTGGGCAAATTCCATATATTCATAATTGTTATGAATATATGGAATCTACGAATGCATTCATTTGAATAAGTGTTTGAATTGATTGCAAAACTACATTTACGAGTGAGCGGACTACTCAGTTCTGATGGAGATAGAACCCATCAGAACTTCCACATTGCGGAACCTCAAGGAAGTAATTTAGATTAATGTCTTCCCTTCATAAACCCAATGAAGGTACACAATCGCATGATTATCGAAAATGATAATCACCATCGTTTTGAATTTTGATTTGCTCATTCGAGCTTTTTCAGCTCTCGATCAACTTGGGTCGTTCCGATGCATGGATTGCCGCTTGGTTTCTCGATCATAAGAGAAAAACCAAGATTTATCATATGCTATGACTCATTCCAAGTTTGGGTCATTTTCAGCAGTCATGGATGGGCCCCAATCAGAATCATAACCTGCTATTAGACGATCCAACATAGGTTTGCATAGGCAGTCGCTTTGGCCATCCTGTGTATTGACACAAAGATGCTTTACCGTCTACTTTGCACAACAGTTCCATGGTTATGACAAGTTTTTATAAAGGTTGACTTATAGTACTGGTTATCTCCTAATGCATCAACTGCAGCTAGGAATTGAGAACTTCTGTCTAGGGATAGTGTTGCAACTTCACCTCAATTAAATGTAGGATGTAGCCTCATATCACGGTCAATAATCACAAAGTTGGTTAGTCCTGAATTCGCAGCGTGCATTAACCACAACCTCATAGATACGTCTGACATCAACACATTTCGGTGGTCTATGACCTCTTTAATATTCACGTCTGTTGTAAATCTACCGTCGATTGAACACTCTGCATAACTCGAAAGTTATCCTGATAGCTTTGGATAAGTCAACTGCAACACTTTTTGGCACTTTGGCATTATACCCCATTTCATTTCAGCACTGTAAATTGTTGTCAATCAAGTTAAACCATGCACCACGAAAGTTCTGTGTGCTGTCTTTGATACATACGTTATGATGTAGTATGTCAGGTTAAACCCTAATCTAAATCAAGGTTTTGGAAATGAACAAAAATTGGGTTGGATTGAATTGGACAGAATAACTTTCGATTGGGATTAAAAGTATAAAAAGAAGTAAGGACAGAAATGCAGAAATGGGATTGCAAATATAAAGAGGTTGTAAGTGGATGAAGACCCAAATGTTTGGTGGGGTCTAAATAAATTGTGCGAATATTAATGTTTCAGATTATAATATACATCGAGTTCATCAATATTATTTTCGATAAATGTGGATTTTTTGAAGCATCATATGAAGATTATGCGGCTTCATCTGAGAATGAAAGATAAAGTTAAAATGACGTAGAGTGTGTAGTAGTAATGAAAGTTGAATTTACTTAAAGAAAGTTTAAATTTCGTAAACGCATCGCGAAATGGTTGTATCTAAATATACGTCCGTTTTGGATGAACTTTGTATAGTTATAACACCGAAGGCTAAAGATAGGTTATATTACAAACGCGTAAAGAAAATATAACAAAATACTTAGTTGAATTCAGCGAGAAATCTTTAGCAACGACAAAGGATCTTTAGCCTATATGGTAAGCAGTCAATTTGTAAGGCGGAACACATCAAGAACCTACAATTAATGTACCCAGTAGTAATGCATAGATTTGCATATTACGTCAGAATTAAATGAAACGTCGTTTATATGATAGGACATTTCATGCACGATATGTCACGTTAACCGTTCAGAATGCAGTTCTCATCGCGCTCCTATTAATTGAATTGTACTATGACCTTGAAACGCGATCCGCCCTTTTACCATTAGCCAAGTTTCACTATCCAACTGTAAATTAAATTTAAAATGATTTATGTATCTTTGAATACGTTTGTTGGGGCAGGTCGCGTTACAAACCTGAACCATAAAATCGGCGAAACCTACTTCTCTTTTTAGACACGTCAGGATAGTTTGTGTGCGACTTTTCTCACAATGTCGAATTACACAGTCGGTTCATGAAAGGACTCGCTGAAAAATATTGAATTGCGTCACCGATAACAATTTTTAAGTCTTATGAAATTCGCGAAGCTAATTAATAAAAAGATATTGATTTCGCTCCGCGAAAAACGCGAAGCAATGTTAATAAATCAAATCGCTATTTTCTATATTTTTCCCGACAATACAACCGTCATTTTCTGACACCATTACTGCATTTGGTACAGTATTTACAGTGAAAGAGTAAGTTTGAAAATGGCAGATCCATCTTGCGTTTGACAGGGTGGTCGGGTAATCCATCAGCTCCCTGCCCCCGGACTCCTCGCCCCGTTCCCGAGCTTTGTCCGACCCGCGACCCTCCTGTCAGGGTTAGTGGAACACGTCACTGAACCTATTATGTACCAATACACACCCCTGAGCTGCATATTCACAGCCCGCGCGCCGCACATCTGGTCTAATGGAAGTGCGCTGTTTCCAATAACACGCGAACTCATTGATACCGCCACCGCCGCGCCGGTTCGAATTTATTGGAACTTGACGATTCGACGCATATTTGCGTGCGATTTTGCTCCGACGAGTAGTTTAATCTTTTCCGATCGCGTTCTATCCGTTTGTTTTAGGGAAGTGATTTTATTTCATTATCTTTTGTAGATTTTAGCATAGTTTTTCGTGGGACGTCATAAATATGGGAATACAAATAATTTTCAATTTTTCATTTGCTTTATTCAATTTCTTATTTCTTTTTTTTTTTTCATTTTCCTCCTAACAATAATATATTTCTTTCTCCATTTAATTCGTTTCACCAATGTTTCGTTAATTTTATTAAAATTGACAATTTTTCAAATATTTTCCATTGCAGGATATAAACCAAAAAAATATATATATTACATGGAATCATTTTCAACGATTTTTTTTTCACATTACATCGTAATTTAGACCATAACCATTAAGTGGCGCGGAATAATTTATATCCACAAAACGTGATGTGGAGTAAACCAAAAATGAGATAAATATTCTTTTAAATCCATTAGGACGTACGCATGATAAATCGAACGATGGACAATACAGACCATTAAGAGCTTCAATAACGATGATTAAGCTACCTCTCCCTCGAAGATCGGCCGTTATCAGTCCATCAGTGATCTGCTTCTTATCACACGGCAGCAGAATGTGTTCTGCAACAAAATAGATTGAAATTTATATCTGCTAATAAAGTTATTCAATAAGCAAACACACATGAGGCCATTTTCTACCGGGGATTTATTGTTTGTCGACGCTGCCCTACGTATACTATCTAATGTTTACTTAAGCATTTGCGATGCTGCAGCTCAATATTATTTCGTTTTTATTAAAATGCGTACGAGTTGAATTAAATTTTATATAAAACGTAGATAAATATGAAATTACGCGTTATTTATTTATACCCCAGATTGATCAATTTCATATAAGCAATTTCTACAAATGCCTCACTCACTTAATTGGTTGTATACTTGATTCAATTAAACTTGGAACTTCGACTCATATAAACGTCCGACAATAAGAACACCGGCGATAGAGTATTGAATGGACACGACCTGGGTCCCAGTCACTGGATCCAGTCGCGCCACACTGAAGTCTGTCAGTTGTAATTTATGATGGCCGGGTGATAGGAGATTAAATACAAGAGTATGACATGCTTACGCTGATATCTGATGCCCGTTTTTGTACAATATTATAATACATCGCCGACTAAGAAATGTATGTTTTACATTTCAGTTATTTTTACGCTCGCCAGAAATAAGCTCATTAGATACGCATTGAATTAATGCAAGTGCCACACGGAATCGTGTTTATTAATGGCGTAAACATTTTGTAAGAGAAAATCGGTCACAGGAACGCTACGAATATGGCGCTGTCGATTAATGACTTATTGCTTGCTTATCTTCTGATCTATATCGCAAAATTGTAACTGGACTCTTATCCATTCATTTTTATGCACAGTAGGGTTACCGTTGTGTATTCTGATTTTAATTATATTTATATGTGGGGCCTCAACACGAGCAACTAATATATGTTAGACTAGGCCACCTTTCACAGATAATAACGATAGGTTTGTTAACACTAATTACGCAGTTCTTAGTGTCTAACAGCTCAAATGTCTGAAAATATTATATTCTTCATTTAGCAAGATGGTTGTCCTTACATTCAAACGAATCGTACTGATGTAGACGTTATAAATATCTTTTATAACTTCCTTTACTTTTCCATAATTGCAAATTATGTTTCTGTGAATAGTGTTTCAAGATTTATTTATTGATTTTGATATACTACTCGAAATTATCGTAATTAGAAATTTAAGCCAGAGCTTTTTCCTCTCGGGGACTTGAAACTTCGTTTTCCAGTGGCTACCTTAGAAATCCTCTTTGATTATTTATTTTAATGTCTCTTATTTTAATATTATTGAATCCTATGATATTTACATCAGTGCTTAATTAATTGCGATTCAAAGATATTTGCAATGAATCTATGTCTCTTCTATTCTTTGTTTATGTCTCGATTGTTTATTGCAATTGTTCGTTTATACTTTTTTGGTCTTGGTTTCCTTCCTTTGCTAGTCTTCTTTCATTTATTATTTAAGTGAAGTTTTTTTGTAAACGTGTTAGTTGCTCGAGTTCAACATTTGTTTCATTTCGCCATTTTTCCCCTGCTTTAGTCCAGATTGTCTTGATCTTACATAATTCATCGTCGTATTTAATTGCTTGTTGTGTTTTCTAAATCAGTCAATTAAGTTACAATTTTATTTATTTTGCCTGTACATAATTTTACATTTGCTAGATTTAGACAATTTTTTTATAGGATTTTTTTATTCATGGTTCTAAATGCTTGTCTCTAAAGCAACACAAAGCTTGCATTTTGTGCGAATGTCACGTTGTCCATTTTAAGAAGGTATTAAACATGTTTAATACCTTCTTTATAGTCGTTCAATTTCAATGCTGTCACTTAATTCAAAAATAAATTTGTTCCCTATATAATTTTGTATATTTTTGTCTACTTGTTTCGTCGTTTTTGAATTTGTATTTTGGTTGGTTAAATTTTCTCGTTTATTTTCTTATTTAATTCTTCAGGTTTTTGTTTATTATTTAATGTTTTTTATTCCGTTAGTTTTTTTTTCATTATATCATCAACAACCGAACCCAAACCCAAAAAAATTATTTGCGTTGCCTTAAATTGCGCTAACATTACTTCCGTTGACTCGAATTGAGCTACGGGTTGGGTTCAATTTATTAGAATTGATAAAATAGCATTCAGATGTATCGCATCAACACGACGATTTTTTAAAGATGTACTTGAATCGGGGAATCTGACTTGACCTAAGCAGAATTGTATGTCTTTAAAATGGCGTGGATTGTTTTGAACTATTAAAATATATCGAATTATCTTGAATCATATTAGCTTCAACTACGTTGCGTTAGTTTGAATTGACTAACCAACCCCAAAATATGGTCTTAAATTGTGCAAATTTGTTTGTTTGTTTAGTTCAATCGACATGTTATTTTGTTAAATACTATCCCTATACCATGTCCCTTTAAAATAACCTGGAACCGTAAACATATTATTTGACGTTGAATTTTAATCGAAGTGTTTGGCTTGAATTGCATTTAGTTGATTTCTCTTAAATTTACTTAAATTAAATTAAATTACATGCAAGTGACGTTACTGGAGTTATAATAATAAACTGCTTCGATCTACATTGAATTGTATTCAAATATCTTTAGTTTATTCTGGGTAGCATATTCTACCTATGAATATGCTACCTCGGCACACAAATCTTGCCTCACCTCTAGTTCGTTTTAGTTGATGAACGCATTACATGTTTGTATTATTATTACATTATTACTTGAATTGCCTTCAATTGATCTGAACTGTAAAGAATTCCATTGTCTTGAAAATGGCATTAAAATGAATTGCTTGTAATTTGCATGCATTTATTTGATTTGGTTGAATTTGCCTGAATTGAATAGCATTACTTCAAGCTGAAATAAATGTAATTGCCTAGAATTTCTTTAGGTTGGGTTCGATTGCGTTGTGTTGGGTTCGGTTGAGTTGTTTTGGGTAGGGCTGGGTTGCCTCCAATTGCATCAATTATATAAAATTCAATTGATGTTCAATTTAAGGTGGAGGTAGCGATTATTATTATTTTATAACAGATAGCTTTCCTACGTGCTCCATCTATAATCTCTTTATGACATTATAGTTTGTAGGGGTGATATTTATATTTTTGTAATATTTTCCATACCAGTAACTGAATGTTGGATCCCCATTTACCATCGCCACAAACATGGGTATTATACGACCAATGTTTTTTATTCTAACAAGAATAACGGTCAGTTAGGGACCTATCGATTTTCAAAAATAATTCCATATACATATCCATGATAATCTTGAACAAAATATATTTTTTCTAAACTCAGCTCGTAGGTTATTTTGTAATGATCTTGCAGTATTAGGCGTTTTTGAGCTGTAATTTAACTGTATCATATTTATAACAAAATTATAAATTAAATTAATAAGTATAATTATGAATGGATAGTATTGTGCCAGCAGCCATCTTAACGTTTTATAATGATGTCACACAAGAAAATATTATTTGTTACATATATATTACGAGTTAGCGAATGTTATGTAGCAATTCAAAAATTCAAAAACTATCACAAATTATTAGTCTACATGATAAAATGTGTATGAGAATGAGCCATGGACTGAAACATGAATTGAAGTGGGTGTAGAATTTAATTACTGTTGAAAATGTAAAAAGTGTGACACACCATCTAAAAAAATGAGATATGCATGAATAAGTCAGTTTTAATGAATGGCGAATATAAACGAAATAATAGGCGTTGTGTTTGCAAAGAAATAGTTCGGAAACATAGAATGATGTATCTTTGCAAGGTACATAACCCTTATACAATAGAGCTTATAAAATCACGTTCGTTCATAGAAATGCTTAAAACGTAGCTATAAATTGATGTAATTCGCATATCTAGCGACAGCAAATGAATCTTAAGGTAAACTGGGACCGTTGATGATTTTCCATGTATACATAGGCCTCTAAAACTTTGTAACTCGCAGTAACCTAACTTGCAGAAACTCAATATTTTTACTTTATTTCTTGTCGTTGTCTATGTCTTGCGGTAACATTGTCAGAACGATTTTAAAAAATTGTTACTCGTCCAGATCATTCAGTGAAATTTAGCTTAGGTGTACGATGCGTTTTTCGTTATTTCTATAGTCAACAATTATGTGATGTACATTTTACGTCTATGCTATTTATTCCGTGGCATTCATTGCCTTAAATTAAAGTTTATTTCATCTTTATTTAATTCTCGTTTTGATTCATGCAACATTTACTATACTAACACCTATTAATACCGATAATCTAAATAAGAGACATGGACGCAAATAATTAACGTTTATAAACAATAATAATTCATAAGTTTAAATAATAGCCGAAAAATAGTCGACATCTGTGTTACACCACCTACATCTTCTAAGTATGTGTGCACATAAATTATCAATTGTCAACTAGACTATATTTTAAATTTATCACCAAAGAACGTGTAACCAAACTAGATTAAATTACTGTTTACTAACGAACATTTAATATTTTTTGTTAAATCAAAAAATATTATAATATAGAAACATGTGGTTGTCGCCTTACTGGAACATTTGTATGCCAGATAATATCACCAACAAGATCGTAATTTACATTTTAATTTTAATGTGGAATTTTATTCATATAAGTTTTCAAAATTATATTTATACTGTATTCATTTATAACTTGCAGTTAAATTTAAAAAAAATGATGTAATAAATTGTGTGCTTGAAGGAATAAAAATAGTGGGAATAACTTGATGTAAAAGCTTTGATAAGGGTGGAATAATACAAAGCTAACATTTCGAACCAGTTAATGTTCCAACCACTAGTTTTCACTTTCATACATTTTCTCATTAAGGATTTTAATATGATACTGACAAAAGAACATGATAGAGAGACGGAATAGAATGGTATGATCTCAATGAAAACTAGCCAGTATAATTAGGAGACAAAATGAAGACCGTGACCTTGAAGGCATTAAAAAAAAAATAAGTGGACAATGAAGCTTTAAGCAAATTATTGTGATCCCTGAAAAAATACCACTTTCAAAAAGTGGTGGGGAGCGAAAGTACCCATATGAATCCTGGTGTTATGGATATAGATTTTGAAACGATATAGAAAATGTATACCGATTACCGATTACCGATTTGAAATATGGAACGTGATCCACTGGAAGGAGTTAAAATTTTCGCCTTGAGAAATGTTTATGATTACAAATGAAATTTTTGAAAATTAAAAGAAGAATTAATCAAAATAAGGTGGGCATGAACTGGGCATGACTTTAAATCAATAACCCTGATTTTTGTATATGGTTACATTTTTGTTTTCCTTGATATTTGAATTCATAAGTTTACTTACTGATTCTGCGAGTATGGTCTCAATTTCATTTCAATTGGTCAATTTGTCAATCGTTCGTTCTTTTCATTTAGATTTACGAAGCAAATGTTGCTTTAATTTTTTTTATGGAAAAATTATTTAGTAAACCTGTTGTACTTTTTTAAATCATGGCTTTGTTGTATAATCACAGCGCCTGTTTGCTGGTTGAAGAAAACATGTTATTCCTGATTGATTTATTTGGACGAATATATAGAATACTGCAAATATGTACAATAGAATGGAGAATATTCACCGTTAAAAAAATCTCTTAAACAATCTACTATGCATTCTAACAATAACATTATGTTTATCAATAATCATAATAATAACTGGTCACCAGTTGATCGGAGCAGTTTCAATAGAAATGAAAATAGTTAATGTTTGATATTTTAAAATTATTTTGCAGATATGCGTTTTCTGAAAATAATTAAATTTATACTACATAACAATTTCCTTCATTTAAATTATTGATTTGCTTAAAACCAATCTACCACATTTTAAATAAATAGCAATATATTAAATTTTAAAATACCCACAGCACAATACAAAAAATCCCTTCATTTAAACCGATACCCGTTAATAAAACTAAGTTCGTTAAATACAAAACAAAATCCACAATAACTCAAACTTACCATTCGCGTATTGAAATTTTCACATCTCGTTCTTCAGGTAAACAAATAGCGCACGTAATACACCATATTTTCAGCATTTGCGTTCATTTGCATGGGTAAAAAATTAAAATCTGGCGATGAGAAGCTTCTCTGCTCGGCCATCTTATGGTTCTGATGGCGCAGACGCGCGCACCCTTCGATGCAGCTGCAAGAGAAACTTTCTAACCCTCGGGCAGGGGATGCCATAGAACACGTAATGGTCTTTAAAAGTTTCTTTTGCCACATTTTTGATTGCGAATCTTTGCCATTTGACTGAATGGAAATTAACATTTTTCTTGTGCAAACACCAATATTAAGTATTTTATAATAATTTTTTTTATACACGAAGAGAACAATTTAATGTATTCATATATATTGTCAATTTAATTAGAATACGGTTGAAATTAGTAAAAATCGTTGCTTTTAACAATTCATTGCATTATTTATTTAGTGCAATAACTGCAACCAATCTTGGTGGACTCGTCAATATATGTAATGCCATCGTAGTGAATGCAACGTTCAAAATTCATAATACGTCTAGAAACAAATACCAGCCCAACCTATAAATTAATTCTTATCACTGGAAGGCGAATATATTTCACTGAGCATATTCGTCTAATATGCAACCTAATACAACCAACATAATCAGGTTATAAGTGACGATCCATTTACTGCCAATATTAAGTTAAGTACATTGAGATTGAATTAGGTAGATATCCAGTTATATGGTCACAGAAACAATGACCAGAAGAAATAACCAAAGGCATACAACAAATTAGAAATGTGAAATAAATAACTCTGAAATTTAAAATTATGACAAAACAATAAATAATGTACGTGAATTTTCTAGCACTTTTGGTATAATATTATTTATTAACTTCAGTGATTTAATTTTGTATTCGTTGCACTAATTTGGCATTACCTACGAGTGTTTGTAATGGGGAGTGTTAAAATATTTTTAAAATATTAAACATCGAAATTGGTTTTGGGTTAATGGTTACTTATTTGCTAGAGATTGTAAGCAGGTCCGGGTATTAAAAATTATTCTCATCGTAAATTTAGCTGAAAGTACCTTGATTAGGTTGGTGCTTATCTTCTCATAATACACATATATTAAATTTATGTGTATGGTTCACTATGAATCAATTACTTTAGTCAGAATTGTATTTGGTTGAATTTGGGTCAGGCTCTATTTAATTCGGTTTCCAAGTTGGTGATTAGAACTTGATTGCAATAGGCAAATATTCGAAGTACAATTGAAACATATTTCAAGGAATCCAAACAATTATAGGTGCGAAGTTAAAAAATATATATTAATAAGAAACCTAGTTGACAAATACAATAACAATATCATTTACAATAGCATTTAGTTATGGTATTCATTTACAAATTACATTTCATTATTATTATTATGTATCATTGGGTTGAGTTTGGTTCATATAAAACTTTGTAGGATTAGACTGGTTACGATTTGATTAGAATTGTTATTATTATATCCTTATTTTAATGAACAAGTTATGATTATCCTTTTTATATTGAGCAGGGTTGCGTTTGGCTATGCACGATTATATTAGTTTTGTAAGACGTATATCCTTTACGATTTCATTCAGTTAAATAATATTATATTAGATAGGCTGGTGAGAAAAATATTGTATTGCGACGAGTTGTAGTCAATGAATTATTAAATTTTACAAACCTCCATTCAACAAGGAAAAACTAATTCTAGATATAATTCTCTACAAAGGACTAGTTGTTAATTTATGGTCTGGATCACTCACATTCAAACATTCAAGATTTTAATTGCCAACAACATTGACATCGATTAAAACCAAAAATATCTAATCAGTTTCAACTCCAATAGTACATTTTTGCCTTTTTTCTATCTAAGTAATTTGAAATATTTACTAAGTAGCAAAGAGTGCAAACAAACATAAATAGTGCTCGTTGTATTTGGAAAGGTTATTCTTGTTGTAAGCCACATTTCGCCGCCGTAATTTGTCATAATTCTATTGACTGGCAATAATGCTTGTCATAATATTTCACAAATCTGCACTCTTTTGGGAAGAATGCCGAAAGGGCTCAGTAATTGATATCTGTCAATCCCTGGCATTTTAAACTTGGAAATTCGTGTTAACAATATCTAATCCTTTCAGCAGGTATTATTCCCCCATTGGTAAAAGTTGAGTCCGGCGAAAATGATTTATGCTAATTTGTATAGTTTTGCATATTTAGGGAAGGATTTTACATTACCTGCAGATTTAAGAAAATAATTATTTAATAGAACTATATCTTGGAGATATATTTTATCTACAAAATTTGGTATTACCCTTGGAGAGCACATTGGTACATTAAGACGCAATGTTATCTAGTTATTAATGAATTATTATGAATTAGCAAAGTTTGCAATCTCGGTTTTGTTCAATGAATTAAAATTATAACGCAAGTGAATAAACGATATATAAAATGAAACAAACAAAAAATATAGTAAAATCAAGCCGACAAGTAAATATATGAGAATATTCAAGCAAAATGGAATCAAAACCAATTGACAAAACGTAAAAGATAAAATAATGGAAAGTTTGGTAATAAAAATAAAATAAATGGAACGAAGAGAGCACAAAAGGATGTAAAATTGATGATAATTTAAACTATGCACATATCTGGGATAACAAAAAAAAAACATGTAATACAATACTAAGTGAATAATAATAATTAATAAAATATTTATAAATTCAAACGCAGTGAATATTAATAAAAAAATTGTATTTGCAAAAAATGGCTGCATATAATCTTCGGTGATCGTTTCGCTCTCGCTTTAAGGTTCTCAACAAGAGCTTGCGCATTACTCCTAGCTATTGAATGAATGAATTGTACAATACAAGATATTGTTGCAACAGCAAACAATCCAATGAAATGCAACATATGGACCCCCAACTCGTTGAGTTCTCATTTCTAAACTTTAATTTAATTAATTAATATTATAGACAATTTTATTATTTTTATTTATCCACAATTTTGTCGTATTTCGTACCATTTGAACGCTTGCTATTTCCAAACTATAACCGATTGATTGACATGTGCCGATTTTATTTTAGAGCATTCAATTCTTTACAACTTTATTTATGCATAATTTTGTCGTATCTGGTACAATTTGTGCAACGTTTCGAATGAATTATAGCAAAATTGAGAGTAACCAACAATTCCTCCCAATGGCCCATGTATGTGGCGCCCATTATTTAAAACGCTGCCCAAAACACTCAGTATCAAAAAATTAAATAAACAAAGTCGTATAGAATTTATTTAACTAACGAAAAGACCAAAATGGCACATATGTATTTATGAAGGTGTAGAAGAGAGACGTAAGATTTATTATTTATAATATCAGGATAAATATGAATGATAGTAATAATGATAGTTAAAATATACTTTGTTCTAAATATAATTTACACAGTGGCTTTTGTGATCATTTTACGCCCTGCATTAATCAATTTTTATCGTTTCATGTATTTTCTGGTTGTATTATAATTATAAAAGAATCGTTCGTAAATTTATAATTTGTAAATAAAAAAATATTTGAACAACTACATATGTATGAACAGGGGGTTTAATTTTTATGGTATATTTTATAAACTATTTGGTGATATTTTAGTGTAGACTTCGTCAATTTATTCATTGATTTTTTTTTATTATTAGCTCGAATAATCCTTAAAGCCTCTGTGCCACGAACAGTGGTCTATCGGACGATCGTTTCTATCTTATTTTGAGCTCGTCGGCAATAAATACTGACTAATATAAATCGCAGTTTCAAATAAATATGAAAAATTAACCAGCACTTACAGTTCGCACGATTTTTCACAAACTTAAATTGCATAAACCTTTAAGAAACGTAACTGACGCAATCAAACCAAAATAAATTGAAAAGCGAACACATAACTAAGGGCAAAATCAAGCTCTACATTGAACAAACTAAACAAATCCGAACGAAAACAACAAACAAAAATAACCAAAATTGCAAAACGAACAACTAACGATGATTTATAGATTAAGATAACGCCCTTGATTTTTAAGAAAATCTAGATATAGAATGATTTAGTGAAAAACAAGGTTGATAAGCGATTTTAATTTATATTTATATGATGTTTGTTTATTATAGAAATCAGAGTTATTATTGCTAAGTGAGAATAAATGAAATGGTAATACAAAAAAAATTAAGACACCATAAAGTAAACAAGACACTGACTGAGAACGTACCTAACCCAACCCAACCTAACCCAACGTAACCTAACCCAACCCAACACAAAATATATAGAGAACAATAAAAAATTGATTCTCGTTGCGGTTGTACAATAAAAAATTAAAACTCTATAAAAACGAGGACTGAATGTAAATTAAAACCAATCGTTATACCAATACAAAAATTAATTTTTAAAAAATGCATCTCGAACATCAAATTTCGCGACTTACTGAATAGTTTGGAAATCCAAGGCCCGTCTCGAACATCGCCACTTCACAACAAATTTCTGCTTTTTTTTGTTCCTTAATTACTTATGACCAATTAAACGTCGTTGGAAGCATTTTTATTGAATAATAAAAAAAATTAATTACATTTGATTTCCATAGTTCTTTATTTATTGGAAGTTTTACAAATACGAAATTCTACATTTACAAACATGCGAAAAAAATCGCTGGATAGAAAATCAATTAAATGCAAGGGACTTCAAATGCAATTGTTCATGATATTTATATTGGAGATCAACTTAAAATCTGTATCAGTATGATCAAAAAATCATAAGTAAAGATACCCTGGTGTGGATTATCAACCTTGTCATTTAAACATCGCTACATTTATTACATGATTTGCATTAATGTAGTATATTTAAAGGTTCATATATGATTCTGGATTAAAATTGTCCTTGAAAGTAAAAATATAAAATCAAATGTCGGTGAAAATAATAATAAAAAAGAAAACTTTATTGATATATTATTTAAATTTATCTATGGATTAAAATAAAATTATCGTATCACAAATTTACAACACATTTATTATCGAAATGAAAAAATATAATCTGTACAATTTACGCAAATAAATATTACATTTCCTTAAGGCTAGTGACTGAAAACGATTGTCAATAATTAACTAATCCAAATCTATGTATGTACATTTTGATTTTGCCTCACTGAACGACGCACGACGCCTATTTACAATTATTGCGGTATGCAGGGCGGTCCCGGCAAGTTCCTGAACTGAGTGAGCGGTTTGGCCACGTCGTCGTCGTCGTTTCGTTCCTGCGCGCCAATCGAACTCTCCGCATCACCTAAGGCACCGGTATTGTTCAGGAACATATTATTAGGCGTGGAGCCACCGAACATGTGATTTTGATTCATGTTGATGTCTTCATTGCCGATAAAGTCGTGCGTCACGCCGAACTTGCTGTCCTTTTTCGCCTTCATGCGGCGATTCTGGAACCAAATCTTTATCTGGCGCTCGCTCAGGCACAGGGAGTGCGCGATTTCGACGCGACGACGACGCGTCAGGTACTTGTTGTAGTGGAACTCCTTCTCTAGCTCCAGCGTTTGGTATCTGGTGTACGTTTGGCGGGTTCTTTTGCCTCCACCTACTGATCCATCAGCTGAAAAAATAAACAAACATTTTTGACAATTGCTAGAATGCATTTTTTGATGTGGTTAGATTTTTTGAGTAAGAGATAATTGGTTTTAAGTAAAAAAAAATATTTATTTCAAGTTGGTTGTTGAAGGATGAGAGTTAACTAATTCAGTTTATTATTTATGTTCATATAAAATTTTGAATGAAACATAAGAAATAATTGATTAATTGTATTAGGATAAATGCTATGTTATGTATTTTCCATGAGCGATTAAAATATGTGGTGTGCCATTTAATTTTTTTTTAATTCTTAAATCTCTTAAATATTAATAACATGCGGTGGCAAAACTAAGCGAACTTCTGGCCCCTTTTATGATATTGAATTACTTGTATATTGCAAATAGATACTTACCATTAGTTGTCTTCATCCATGGGTAATAGCTTTGAACTTCCATGGGTGCATTATCTTCTTTTCGTGCCTTGATATTTTCTGGTGACTTTGGACTAGCAACGTCGCTATCTGTTCCATATGTATCTTGATTATGAACATCGAACGCGGTTGCTTCGAATGTTTTCTGGTACACGTTTCGTTCGCTAACGGTAAAATAAGGAAATGCAGCTTTCTTTGGTTTGGACAGCAGAGCTCGCAAAGCAGGCGAGTCATCATTCGAAACGTTCGGTTTGGGAGGATCATGGAATGAATTCTGAGTGCTGGATGCTGCTGCGATGTCATTCGTCGAAGGACTGGTTCGCGTGGAGTAAATAGCTTGTCGACAGGTGTCAAACTGAGCGATGGGGCTGGTGCCAATCGGCGGTGTTATCGAGCTCTCAATCTTCGCTTCGAAAAGTTCCTGATTTAAGACACCCATCTCGTATTTGTATTTCTCGGCTAAATCCGGTTTCACCTGACAGTCGTAGTTGTACCCCATGTTGCTCCTGTAGTAATCCATCGCGTCGTAATTGGGAAAATTGTAATAATTGTTCGACTGGCGATTGCAGTCCATCGCGTTGTTCTTGTACGCCGGGTACAGATTCGGATTGGCGCCGTTCCAGTAGTCACAAGCACTCTGTGGCGATACACTCATCTCTGTTGTCGAGCACTGACACACACGCACCCTCAACTGTCGAGTATCGTCGCAAAAATGAGCGTCGTTTTGCGACCTTGTCACATAAATGCACGTCCAAAATCCGGTGTCCGGTCTGGCACGGTCCCGGCACGTTCTGATAAATGTTAAATATTGTCAACTATTCCCCCAAAGCTGGATTTGGCGGGAGGGGTTGCGACCCCCTAAGGTTTGTCGCTTGCTCTTTTATTTCGCCAGCTGCCCTGTGAAAGTTACCCACCCCCACCCACCATCGGCTTTTTCATCTCATTTATTGGGGTATCGGACATATCGGCAGAATGTGAAAATCCCACATATTAATAAATACGATCTATTAATTTATTTAATGATTAATTTCAAACTTGCGTCAGCTCAAATTGACAAACACTTTCTCCTAAATGCACGTCGCACCCAATCTGTTAGTTATAACTAACAAAATTTACGGTAAATTTTACAACGTCCAGGTACCTCGACAGAAAAAACTGGGTCACGGAGTTCCTGGAAGAATTTACCGCCGATATCCGAGTGACTTTTTGCCTGTGATCTCGAAACGTGAACACTAAATCGAGAATCAAAAGTAGGAGTCCCGCTTTGAGTGTGAATTCGGTAAACGCCAATGAATGTTAATTTCTGCGAGATAAAGGGCGCAATTTTAAAGCGATTTGACGCCGGCAATAACGATTCGATGCGTGTGTGTTTAAAATTTCACACCGTTCCTCACAGTCTAAACACGCGCTCATTGTTTGGTCCATGTACGGTTCCCCTATGCAGCGTTTTCACAATAGCGATGCGTGTGTATAGAGGCATAATGAGATTCAGTAGCCGATATACTGAAACGAGAACCAATCAGTATTGGCCCCAATCATCTATTGTTGCTGTTCACGTTTGCCGGGGGTGGTTTAGTATTGCTTTCATTAGGTTTACGTTCATAGAATATATCGACTGGCTGTAATCTAAATGCGGTGTTTTTTATATCGATATGTACGTCATTTAGATTAATGGAATCCATAAGTGAAGCTGACGTCAATGTGGGGATTAAAATAATTAACATTGAAGAGTTAACGAGCACGGAAAGATATACCTGATGATTTCCTTAGTTTTCATTTAGTATTATAATAGAATAACGAAAAATTAGTTAGCTACTCCTAATCGTTCTTAATTCTTCCAAATGGCGATATATGCTCATAAAATTTCTAGTTCTGAATTAACTTAAATCATTAAAAACAAATCAACAAAAATACATTAAAAGGGTTGTATGTAAGAGACATTGGTAACGGCTACTACATGTAACTTATTTTCATCCCATCTTTAAAACTAATTTTATGTAAACTTAACTCATTCAAGCGCTGGTGCTTACAAATGAATAGATTGCATCATTGCATAGATGAAGATAAAATGCACCAGGAGTTTATAAATACCAGATCCCTGAAGTCTATTAACGCATCAATTTTCATGACAAATAACTTGGTAATAATTCAATGGTCTCTGTTGCATCTGTAACACCAATTTTGAAAAAATATTAAGGGCGACGCTGGAGCATGCGTAGAAAATACTTTACATTTAGGCTCAACGGAGGTGCGAAAAATTGATAATGAAATCATTTTCACCTTGAGAATCCTACAAAATGAAAAAGTGAGAAGTCCAATGAATTACCTAAAAAAGGCAAAATAAAAAATTCTAAAATTGAAAACGTTTTGAAGATCAATATTACCCTAAACTCTAAAATTAACAACAAAAAAATTGTCCAAAATAAACATAAAATGCAACAACTAACAAAAATAACCCAACCTAACCCAAAAATGTCAAAACTATGACAATGTCAAACATTAAAATTCGAAAATGTTGAAAATGTTAAATATGGTAACTTAAATAAAAATATATCTAAAATATTGGCAACATTGTGAAAATCAAAGTTTGTGAAAACATAGTGCCCAGAAATTCAAACTGTGACAAAATTATGAAAGCTCACCAGTCAAAAAATATCCAAAAGATGTTTAAAATTATAAATTTCAATATTGAGAAAATTGTTTCAATTGTCCGAAAATTACAACTGATATAGAATGTTTAAAATACAAATATTCACAAGAAATCATAAAATTATTTAATATGCATGAATTGAAAATATTCAAATTAATATTTTGAAGGTCCAGATTGTCCAAAAATTACAACAAAATTGTACAAATATAAAATATGCAAAAAAGTTCAAGTTATTAACAACGGCTGAAATTTAAAAAAAAATCAAAAAAGACTAAGATTCAAAAAATGTGATAATTACAAAAAATGCAAAAATGTCATCGAGTTTGGTTGGATTTGGTTTTGACCGAAAAAGACAAAATGCAAAGAAAAACAATTAATTTGCTAATTTGCCAAACTATTAATCATAAAATTGTTAAAATTCCGAAAAATGCCGAACTTGTCTAACATTAACAACATTAAGATTGTCGAAGATTGTTGTTAAAAATATTTACACACCACAACTGCAACATCGTCATAATATAAAAAAGGCTAAAATTAAAAAACAGTATAAACTTGAAAATGTCAAAAGTGGTATAAATTAAAGAAAAGCCCAGAAAGTAACATTGTCAAAAAAGTCGTAATTTAAGATTACAATATGAAAATGAAAATGATTGGACAAAAAATTAAAATTGAAAATGCTTCACAAAATTATTAAGTTCACAATGAATATTTGAAGACTAAAGAACAAATACGAGTAAAGTCGGAGTGAGTTGGGTTGGGTAACTTAGGTTGGCTTATATTGGGTTGTGTTTGGTTTGATTTTGGCCTAAAATCACAAAATGCAAATAAAACTTAATTTGCGAATGCTGTCAAAGCTATCAAATATGAAATGTTCAAAAATACTATAAATGTCAAATTTGTCTAAAAAACAAAAAAACGTTAAGATTATCCAAAATGTTAAAAATATTTAAATCCCAAAAATGCAACATCGTCAATGTAAAAAAGCCTGACTATCGTTAATTGGATTGGGTCCAGTTGGGTTGGAATAGATTACATTTTAATATCAATCAATATATTATACTGAAAAATCAACGTCATAAGATTTTTTTAAGTTGTCTACCATTTTTGTATAATATTCATGTTTCATGTTTTCAATTGAATAAACCCAACCTAATTGATTCCAACCATGAAATTCTTAAGATTTGGTTTTTGTGGTCGTAACTCTGAACAAATCGATTTGTACCCAATATCGACAGGTTCATCACAGATACGAAAATAAATTAAAAAATTAATATTATAAATGATTACTGATTTCGGGAGCCAACATTTTCATTGAAAAATCAATCATGGACCTTTAATTCTGATCTTGTCGATTTGAAATGAATTGGTTGGGTTGGGCATGGCAGCTTTTCCCTTTTCGCAGAATTTTGAAGTTTCGTAAATTCACTTACGAAACTTCAACAAACTATGTTATTACAATATATGCCACTTAAAGAATTCTAACTTTACACTATCATCTTTGCTTGTCTTGTTTTGGTACACTTACACTCAGTAAGGGCGGTCCCATTGATTATTACTGTTTTTGTTCTAAAATAAAAATATATTTGCGATTGCATCCAAGTCACCATGACTTTTACGATTTCAGTGCGACTTGCAATTGAAAGATATACAAATATTTTAGATTTAATGTATTAACTTTTGGAATGTATGTGACTACTTCGCCAATTACAACAATCTGTGATAAACTGTGAATAAATTAAGCGCCCGTTTCCACGAATTCCTTGAAATCGCCAGGGTTTGCACTAATTAAATTTTAGTTAAATTATCTAACTGAATTCTAAATAAATTAACTACATGGCTGGCTTACGTGGCTTTAATACGCAAAACAAACGTAAAACGTTATTTATGTTGTGTTTATTTAGAATTAGGTTTTATTTAAATTAGACTCCCAACGGAGTGAAATTTATAATCGAATACGATTATTGAAAAAGATTTTTTAAAGTTAAATTGGATTTCATTTTTGGCAGGAAACCAACTACATCAAACCCAACGAAGTAACATTGGGCTTATATAGGCGATGGGTGAATTAAGTCGGGGTGGAGTATAGTGGAAGCTGCCATAAGAGGCCACCATGGTGCTTACTTTTTTATCCGGTTACTGGAGATAAAAAGAATGAAATTCTTTCTCTCTAATCGAATGAATGTGTATATACAGGGTGAGTCGGGAGGAACGGACCATTGTCCGTAAACGTGAAAATAATGTTAAAAAAACTCAATTGTTTTTATCCGATTTTTATTTGCTTTCAAGTTATAGCGTAATTAGAAAAAAAACAAAATTTCATGTATTAACGTTTTGGTAATCATAGCGTTCTTACAATAAATGTTTGAAAATACCCGTCATTCACCTCTATACATTTTCTGCTTCGTCTACGAAAGGCCTGTTGATCTCCTGTTTGAGCCATGTGTTTGTTTAAGATCGGCTGCAGCTTTTCTACGTTGGATTAGTGCATCCCGAGTGTCCACTTTTACTTTGTACACTTCATTTTTGAACCAGCCCCATAAACAATAGTCTAGTGTTGTGAGGTCGGAAGATCTTGGAGGCCAACTAATAGGACCACCGCGACCAATCCAATGCCGTGGAAACCTCTCGTCCAAATGTTGCTTGACCTGACGAGCGAAATGTACAGGAGCTCCATCGTGCTGGTAGTACATTTGCATACTGATGTTTAAAGACACATCCTACAGTAGTGCGTGACGAAGCAGAAAATGTTTAGAGGTGAATAGTGGTATTTTTGAGCATTTATGATAAGAACGCTATGATTACCAAAGCGTTAATTCATGCAATTTTGTTTATTTTTAATTACGCTATAACTTGAAAACAAATAAAAATCGGATGGCAACATTTTTTTTACATTATTTTCACGTATACAATACACTCCTGGAGTTTGGTCCGTTCCTCCCGACTCACTCTGTATAGTGCATAGCTAACGAACTACATAATTGAATCAAATATATGTAACAGAATATCTACATAAATGAAATGTTATATCAATAGCCTTTCCTTTCAGACGTGCATCAGATTCACCTATTGCGAAAGAAAACCAGAAAATATTTAAACATCCATCAGAAACATCACTTTGTTTGCATTTTACCCTCTTGTTTAACGTTTGATATCACCTTTGATATTTTCGATTCCAAATGTATAGCTTTGAATGTCAACAGGTCCGTTTGCCTCTGGTTTTAGTGATCTAAATTATAATCTCTTGGCTCTAGATCTACGATACCTATTAATAAATCAGAAAATACTGACAATTTTAAACAGTGTTGTTTTAGGTCACTATCGCTGAATGAAACATTGCGTAAAAATCATATCTGGTTGAATTCATAGGTTTCATTCTCTTTAATTGTTTCTCAGAAATTAACAATGTATTCCCACTTTGTATATGGATCTAAAGAAAACTGTTGAGAGGTAGATTCCACCTAAATATATCTAAACAGAGAAATAGCAGAAGCAAAAGGAATTCAGAAATTGTACACTGAAATTACGATATCAAAATCAAGAACTCTTTGAAACCACCAGGTGAAACATGAAAGAAGAAATGCAAGAAGAGAGTTAAATCATATAGAAAAATGAAAATCATAACTATAGTACTGTAAAGGATATCATGTTGATCAATAAGGAAAAGATGAAATACGATAAACAACATGACAGAAAGTGAGAAAGTTCACACCAGGTACATAAATTCAAATTTATGGGAACAAGCAACATGTGCAAATTCTAGACTAGATAGAACGAACACGGCAAGAAAATTAACGTAATAGGTTTATTTAATAGCATACAAACAAATATCTCAAAGCACACAAAAGATAAAATGTTCAAGAAAATAGTAAGCAGTTCAGTGTCACAGTAACCGAATATCAAAGCAGAAAAGGAATACATAATTTTCACAAGGAAACTAAGAACCACTCAAGGCGGATGTCTTTTCCTGGACCTGTATTTTCATTTTGAACAAATAGTGGATTCGGTTTTCAATTTTCATATCACATTGCTTTATTTTACGATTTTAGTATTCCAAATTTTTTATTAAAATCTTGCTAGAATGAAGTAGTTTGAGTCATTTTCCAAATTGTTGTTGCTTCTTTTTCTGAGTATTTTATGGACACATATCTCTTAGGATGTAAATATTCCAAACTATCCACTGGGATAGGATTATTTTATCATTTCGTCTTTAACAAGCTACAATATTCCAAACTATCCAATGGGATAGGATTATTTTATCATTTTGTCTTTAACAAGCTACACTATTTGGGAGTCTGAACGATTTTACTTAACATGTATTTTGAGTTGATGCAATGGTTTTGTTAAGTTGTTATGATTTCAGCTTCTCCTTTCCTATAGTCTCTATGATATTCACCAATATTGTTTGTATTATGAATTCGTTGTTTCCAATAAATTGTTTATCATGTAGATATTGACGGAATTATCCAAATTTTCTAGATCCTTCAAGTATCTTGCTCAATATGTTACTCGAACAAAATAATAGAAATTGCATTTGGTCTCTGAATAGTTATTCTCAACTACTGCTTAATCTAATTGTTCCTTCTCCAATCTTTCAACTTTATTTGTATACACCTGCCTTCTTTGAATTAGCTGCCAAAAAAATATTGGAATGTAAATGCATATGGCGTGAGGGCATATGTAGGCCAGTCAATAAAAATAAAGTTGGGATGATTATGATATCATCGTTGCGAGGCCATCACTCATTTCCTAGTAGTGTATCTTTCTTTCAGATATGCCCAATTTTTGAAAACCAACTTAATAGCATCTCGCACTGTACTGTTCCTCTTCTGGAAGGTAGGTTTTGAACCATTGTAATATCAATCGTAGGATAATTATTCACAACACGATTGTAACCATTGAGCTACTAAGTTAATCGAAAGAAGGCATTTTTCCAACCGAAAAAGAGCATTTTCTATGAACTCATTCTTTACTATAATTGAACATTTTTTGTATGCACAGATTTTGGTGCCCCATACACAATTACAATATACAATTTAGTGCTTAGTTTTCAACATGGTTTTCTTTTCGGGTTTATAAGATTTTGTTTAATTCCTCATTGCAATTGTCTAAAATGCAGACAAAACTGGTTTGGAAATATCTATAAAAATGAACATAATACCTAGTGATATTTAGTACAAGCAGTGGCATTTTGAAATAACGAAAATCTTGGCTGTAACATGGGTGTACAAGTTAAAAATATAAATGCGGAAAAATTATGCGAAAACCACGAAAAGGAATTACTTGAATCAATCCATAAAAATTGATCACTCCTCTTAGCGGAGTCACTGAATTAATTTATAAATTTAGATTTGCGTAAAAAATGGCAAGGACGGGTTCCTTTTCAGATAACAATATTTATTTTAATACTGCCATACTAAGCAAATAGTGTGTATGTCACGCGAGATATTATGGAATCTGTATAGCAGCACATGTCATTTAGGGACCTGTAAAAAATACATAGATATCATACATTTCGTCAAGAAACTTGCTCAAAAGATCCCTTGGGGCCATTATATCCGGATGGATCCTGTAACTCAAAAAGGATGCAGTAGTTTTAACCAAAATGTCCTTCGTTTGATGTCAGTGTGAGTTAATTTTCGAGATTGTATGATAAGTAATAGAATCTGTGGAGTATCCCAAGCTCTTATTACTTCCAAGTTATCTTTCTACTTTTATTTTCGATTAACAAGTGGGGAAAAAATTTGAACACAAATTAATGGGTGTGGAGATCAGTTTGTCATGGTAATGATAGCCAATGTATTACGAAATGGTTCAGCAAAGATGATTTGGAAATAAATATGAATTAGACAACATGTTTGAATAAAAGCTCTATACACACAGTTCCAAATGAATGAAAATCTTAATTTTGAATCAAGGGAATATTTGAAAGAAAATGACAGGGGTAGAAAATCTAGAAAATCTAAGTAACGTGGAAAAATATAGCACATGAAATTTTAAGCGGCTCACAAACATGGCAATGACGACAATTAATTTTCAGTTATTTTCAGTTAAAATTAAATTTTATTATTCACGTTTAAAGAGCGCAATCGTTGAGACACATACTCCGGTCTCGAGGCCAAGTTATATTTAAATATTCGAATGCAATGTAATTAAATTTAATTACTTGAAATTAAAACCTCACGTTCCAAATTGTTCACGACACATTGACTTATTAATTTAGTTTTTGTGCGCGAGGTGTTGTTTTCTTTTGACCGTAGGAAGTATTTAAAACAACAAATAAGACAAATTAAGCCAGCGTGGAAACTCATTACCCATAATAATACCGCTTTATCACATCAAACGTCATATTGTAATTAGAAGCTAATGATATTACGTACATAATGTGCGCTAATTAATGTGCTTATTTTGAGTTATACACGTTTCTTCGCTGTAACTCACTCGGCAGAACAATAATAAATCGTTACGAATTTACTTTTATGAGCGGCTCGTTGCGCTGATGTTCCTGATATGGTCCGGGTGATCGCATGAATTATGATATGCATGTGTGCAGTTACTGTATATGATTAGGTCGAACATCATTAATAACGTTTTGGTCAAGAAAATTATATATTTTACCCACAAACTGTCATGACGTCATTAGTCATCATTCCGATTCATCGCTTTTGCACTTTTAATTGTTATACTTTTGTTTAGCCTTGTAATGCGAAAACTATTAATCTTGACAGTTTAATTAATATTTTATTTAAAAGGGGCTATTAATACCATTCCTTTCGTAGTTTTATTTGCGTTGCAGCGAATCCTATAAATTCTCGCGGACAAATCAATTTCACTGCGACTATTATTACCAACCTGTAGATATCGATAATTATTTTTATTATTGCCTCACTTTATATCTGCACCTATATTGTCTAGCCCCCTCTTATGGCTGGAATCCTGGCTCATAAATGATACATACATTCAAGATCGACCTTGCTTAAATGGCCCGTGTCGAAAAACGACCGTAAAATCGAGGCGTATGTGTCATATATCGGAATAATAGCATATAATTATTTTCTGGATGTATTAGAAATTTATGTAGTGGATAAAATGACGATTCGTTGATAAAATCGCGTTGATTGCACATTCCAATTATTTACGCACGGCGGCAAAATCTAAGGTTTGTTTAAGCACACGGCGACCGGTTCTTTTTAAAAACCGAACGAATTGGATTCGAAATGCATAAGGAAACCTACGCAAGTTGCGACCAGGCTGCAACATCCCCATGACGTCCTGTATATTGAAGAATGACACGCACACCCCCGCAAAGTTACTGGTCAATGTCCAGTTCAAAAGACTGCTCTAAATGGACAGCTGCAGATTTACAGTAGTGTGCCATTTACAAATTGAAACGTGCGTCGAATAATACGTCACGTATCGGCATACAAACCATTCCTTCCCTACACTGTCTGACGTTAAATTACATCAAATTTTAATTATAATTATAATAATCGTTGTGACTTGACTTTCGTGAAAACTAATCACCCGTTTTCGAAGAATTCGATCCACGAGCCGTTTCGATATTTTTAAAATTATTTATTGCCTTTTATTAAGCTATTGGCGTTATAAATGCAGCACTAATGCTGTTTACAGATGTTTGACTTAAGCAATTTGCTCGGTAAAAGTGGAACTTTCTCCCTTTCAAACGAAACTGAATGCACCCTTGCAACTTTCAGTTTTCGATTTATGAAGCTAAATAAGGTACCGTAAACTTTATGATGGCAGTGCAGTTAACAGGAACTTCTGTAGATACTTTTCTGTTTGTAACTGGGTCAGAGTTTTATTGCAGGTACAAGAAATTTTCGCCTCGCTACTACTAAAAATGTTGTGTAATTCATTTCGAAAACAGGCGAAATTTCACTTGAGTGCTGCAATAAATAGGTACGGCGTGAGTTGCCATAAATAAATTTATATAAAAAAAATCGACCACGAAATATCGCTAATTTGCTGTTGAATAAAACACATTTAGCAATATTAAAGTTTATTGCAATATATCGTTTTGATTTTTAGCAACGTGCAGAAAAATGCTGGATTACTTGGTAATGATTTTCAGAAACACTTAATTGCAAACTACGATTTCATATGCTTTAATAGTGCTAAAACCACTCCATTTAGCGACCGATTAACTCAAGATACGAGCAAAGAAATGTTTTTAAAATAATTGATAAAATTATTTAGTCGTCGAATCTTATTAAAAAAATCTGCAGTGGTCCGCACTGAACTTTCTTATACATTTTTCGAAAAAACTTTTCAAATAAAAGTTGTTTAAAATTTCAATATCTTTAACTTATATATGAATAATTTTTATGATAAATCGTACCGTTTTCGCGATACGGAAAAAGGTGATAAGAGTAAACCTTCACTTCCAGTTGAGCTATTGTTCTAAAAATAGGACGTACAGACACACACACTGACACACACATACAGACGTCATGCCGAAAATAGTCAGAAACGATTCAGGGGACCTCAATACGTGTATATCCGTTGAAATGTCGAGTTCAAAAATTTTCATGATTCCTATACTTACTTATACATACAGTATAAGAAAGTAAAAAAGGGAGAAAGAAATAAGTGGTTTTAAATAAATTTATAATACTATTAAATATAAAAATCCAAAATTTTGCAAAAAATAATTTGATCATTTGAAATTTATTACTTGAAAGTAGTGTCAATAATCAGCACGGTGGGGGGGGGGGGGGGGCTTTCGAGACTATACAAACAAAAACACAACACTGATCTACATCATATACTCATATATTCATCAGAAAAAATTGTATGAAACCATTTTTAATTAAATATTAGAAGCTATTAATTACCTATGAGGTGTGTTGGTTGCCGTAGCAACCGGTCAGACCTACGGGTTTGCAGATTATGCCCCATCTGCTTGTTTATGGTGTAGTTTTTAAAACATGAATACAAATATTTTTATTGCATTTAACGTTGTTCAGAAAGCTCGCATTTTACCAAAACATTACCGGTGTCTATTAAGAGTGAAAAATTATTGCAAGATGAGAGGCGCCACGAAGTTAAACTCAGTACTTATGCGCAAAAACTTTCATTTATCCGACAAAAGGTAATGCGAATAAAAAAAATCGGAAAGGGAAAAAAGTCGACTACAAATTTTTAACAATTTTAACAATCAAACGATTTATCAAATAATGACAATAATGCATTCAATGCCCCATGAATGGTGCAAACTATATAAATTATTACTACTTCTGTGAATTATTGCTTAATTGTTCACGAGTTCCATAAAACAAGCCCAAAACTGACACTAACATGTTTAGCATGTTTAAATGTTTACGTAAGCAATCTTGGTTCCCACGATGGTGGATTGTGGCAGAATTTAAAATTCAAGCTTTCATTCAGACTGATTTGGGTTCATTCTTATTACGATGTTGTTAATCCGCAATGCTATGTAGATTAGGCATCAATGTACTACAGAGAGGGTCAAAAAAAGCCATAAATAACAATATTTTGTTTAAATATTAACATTTGTTTTATATTAAGGACATGAATATTAGGGTGGAGTGAAAAAAGTCGATATTTTTTTTCGGAAACGGGTACCCTTCAATGACTCTGTATGAAACCTAGTAACAATGTAAAATATTTAATTAATACGACGTCATCTTGAGTCTGCACATTTTGCTTCAAGTTTGAAAATGTTTGAAATTTTTTACGTTTTTATAATTTTTTTAGTGACTGCCCGGGTCGGGCGGTCACTAAATAGTTGAGCAAGGCCTTAAATATAGACTGGATTTCTGATATCCTCTAATAGTGTTAACAAAACTTGTTTTTATAGCTTTCGTTAACCAACTTTGAAATGTACAACTCTTCGCTCGTTCAGATTAAACTACTTCGGACTCGCCAAGGGGAGGTGGTTGCACTTCGAGTCCCACCCATGCCCTCCCAACCATGAGGGCATGTATTTACATCTTTAAGAAAAGTCTTCAATGTGTAAATTGTTCCTTTGTGTGGTATATTGAACGGATATTTCTATCAAGCACTCTAGTTTTGACTAAGCTTTCTCTTTCCTTTTGATAACAGACCAATTTTGAGGAAGCAGTGACTTCTCTGATGGCTCTTTCTACTGCTTGAGTGTGTGATGGGAGTACAGAAACAGTGTACTCAGTGCACACATAGCTATGTGTAAAGGTATGTGTAAACATAGCTATGTGCAAACATAGTGTAAACAGCTATGCTTACACTCTCGGTTTCCAGTAAGCTTTGCAAATCCTGATTTGTCAAATGCCTTGTGAGAGGTGGTTCTGCCACTTCCACATCATTCCAAACAATCATATCGACATACTCTGATGTTTATTTTCGGGATTTCAAACTGTCTTAGTGGTTCACTCGCTTGTTCTCTAGATCGAGCATTGATGATGCGTCTTAAAGCCATTTTCTTTATATGATCTCTCTTATGAACCAACATAGCTATGAGCATGTTTTCATGGTGAGCAAAGTATCCATTGTCCTGGATACATTTGTTTACAATTTTCATACTTTCCTCAGATAGTCTCCCACACATAAACTTCTGGATTACACTTTATCCTGAACCAACTAGGTGCATAAACTTTCACGATGAAGGTTTCCAGCTCTTGTAATGTTTGCAATGGTGTTTTTGTAGCTACGTATAATCTTAAAATTCTGTTTTCTAATTCTTGAGATATTTCCCACTCGAAACAGCTTTACAAATATCAAGGTATTGTTGGTCAGTACTCAAACCCTTTTCATCACCAAGATCGATTATATCAGTAATAAACTTTATGGGCTCAAACTGAACTATTTTCAATGCATGACATGTTGCCAATCTTTGACCGACAGGTCCAACACATCCTTTTGGTCCGCTAGTAGGTCCAGCCACCTTTTCCACTAAATTGCAATTGGAAAATAACCCACTGCAGAAGTGTACCCTGTTTCAATGCAGTTTACACGCGTTTCTAGTTTTGTGAAAATCTTATTATAACCTTAGATACTGATTATAAGAACGTGACTTGATGATACATACTTACTATTTTAAAATATTACTGATTATATATAAGTAATTCTAAATATCGGAAGTTTCGGACAATTTGGCGAACTTTAGGCCTAATGCGCAGACCGAAAGCCTTAAAAATGTTCTAAAACATCCTGTCTATATTTGAGGCCTTGTTCAACTATTTAGTTTTTGTTGTTTTAAGTATTTAAAAAAAATTCTAAAAATGTAAAAAAATCAAAAATGTTCAAACTTTAAGCCAAATGTGCAGACTCAACGACGTCGTAAAAATTAAATATTTTACAGAATTGTTACAAGGTCTCATACAAAGTCATTGGAGGGTACCCGTTTCCGAAAAAAAAAATATTCACTTTTTCACTCCACTCTAATGAATATCAAACTTTGTTGAGAATGAAACGTTTGACTTGAGACATCAAATTTTCGAAAAATTGATAGCAAATAATTGATTTAAAAATAATTTAGGTAACTTGGTAACTTAAAGCAACGTTTGTTTATTATACCAACAAAACATATCTAAGCAATTTAAAGGTAAGTAGTCGATAAAGAAATTTAAAAAAATCAAGTTAGAAATGATTTTTTTATAAAATTTTTTAATCAAATTATTTTTATGTACCTGTCATACTTCCAACAATATCAACGATTTTATTGCTCTTTATATTTGTAGGTCAATGTTTTAAATACCATTGGCATTTAATTCCGGTCAGAAACACCAGTCTACTGAAGAAGATAAGGAATTATGAAATTCACGCCCGATATTGAATCTAGTTACATTCGATATTTGACTAAATTTAAAAGTGAACGTTGGAATGTGTTACACAGAAATAAACTAATTTTCGAAACCAACCATTAAAATTGATCCTGAAGAAATTTCTGAAAATAAGTTAGAGAGAATAAAAATTTGAGTAAATGGTAATAAGAAATGGCATCACAAAATTTACGAATATTTTTATTATAATACTTTCGATCCATTTCTCGACTTATCAGATTTGATTTCACTTAGAAATGCAAAACTATATAAATTGAATAAAAAAAATAACTTGAAACAAATAAAAAAACCAGTTAAACTGAACAAGTTACATTAATTTAAACAATTTAGAGCTAATTGGTAATTAAAAAATGAAGAGGAAGCAAAATAAGTAAAGACTAAATCAGTGTTTGAAATTAGAAGTTAAAATAAAAAATGGAACAAAATTTAATTAAGTTATGAGTCTTGAAAGTGTATTTTATAGCCTTCGGGCAGTATCTATGATTTTATGGGTTTAAAATTGTATTTTGTGAAAATTATAGAGCAATAGATCTAAGAAGATAAGAAAATTGTATCTTGTATCAATTTGTTTTTAATTAAAGTTATTATTAGACGACAATCAATGGTAAAATATACTGTGCTCTTGAGCAAACGCAAACCAGTGCTAAATCATTACCTTATACGAATATTTTTCTGTTTTTTTAATCAAACCAACCCAACCAAACGCAACGTAACCAAACCCGACCCGACCCAACCCAACTCAACCCATCCCAACCCAACCCAACTGAACTCAACCCACGTTAAATCCACTCTAGTCTACATCGAAGTATTCTATGTCAACATTTCTGTTATTCTAGGAATGTGACTTGTGTAAAATTCATAACTCAGACCTAATGGAAACCAAAACGTATTCTACAATTAATTAGAATTGTTTGCAATGCGAAAATCAATTGAACTGTGTACCTAGTTTGTGTGGATGAAAACTTGTTGGGTTGGGTTGGGTTGGCCTCATATTTCGTTGGTCGATTCTCGCGAATTTCTCGTACGTTTTCCCACCAACTGATCACCTGTGAGTCGTAGTCACAGATAATAATGGTTGCTTGACTTGACCAATGCACACGTGACGTATTTCACTGGTGGATTCCCGCGAATTTCTTGTATGCTTTCGCTAATAACACCTCTTTCGCTATTAACTCCTCGTCCTAACAGTTCTCATGATCCGCCTTCTGGCATTAGCCCAGTTCCTGTCTAAATTGCCCCTAAATTCGTTACACTGGATACACTGCAACAATTCCTAGTGAAAGCTGCATTTAAAACATTGTCGTTTAATTAAGTCAGGAAAGTCTGTTAAGTATCTTTGTGATTTGTATTTTTTCCAAATTGTTGGGTCGTAATTCTCAAATATATGACAATTAAACTTATGATACAGGACCCTACCTAACCCAGAACTTGCATCAAGTCCCCAATCTACTTAAATTTAACAAGATAACAACCCAACTCAATCCAAATATATAAAATGTATTATACACTTGTTTGTAATCAACGAAGGCCAACGTGGGCCTACAAAACCAAAACAAATGTAATTTACATCTGAACATTAATCTTGTAAGCTTGATTGTGGATTTTTTAATCTGTCTCCCAAGTTATATAACTATGTGAGCAACTTCGCTGGTCCATTCTCGCGAATTTCCCGTATGCTTTCTCGACTACTGGTCAACCTGTACATTCGAACGTACTGTTGCTTAAACCTCACTGTTTGACAATGCTTGTTTGATTTTTGCAACTGTTTCCAATGTTTATTGTCGTTAATCTAAATTGTCGTAGCGATCGTAAATAAAGTCCATTAATGCTAAGAAATTAAAAAATATATATTGTTTGGTCTATTTTTAGTTACAGTCAATCTGATAATTGAGTGGATTTTATTCAAATGTATTACGTAGACGCAAACCAGTTTTCAAAAAAAAATATGACCTGAACTCGAAATTTAAATCGAAATCAATTTCTGAACATTATTCATACAAAAGTAGTAAATTCCTGAAAAGTCATATGAGAATAGTTGCGCAATAAAAAACAATAAGGAAAATAATAAAATAATAAATTGATAATTATTTTTATTTAGAATTTTATTGTAAACTGTTGTATATGTAAAATTACGACATATACATCCAATGAATTAAGTATCCACGGTTTGGAGTCATGAATGCGTTCCGTTCTGATTAGAACTCTTCAGCAAAGTAATATTTTTATTCAACTGCTATTTGCATAATTTTTTCAAATATAAGAATAGGTTTCAATCATTCAATTAATCGAAATATAATCGATTGTGCTTTTGACTAAATAAATATTTTAATGAACAAAAACCATGTTCTTTAATACAATCTGATAAACTATCGATTTTCAGAAAAAATCTTACTAATTTAAATGCATTATCTAGGCATTTAGGGCTACAAGCAGAAAAAAATCAACAATGTTTAGATAAATGTTATAATTAATTTTTGAGCCAATCTTAATATATGATATGAAACGATGCAATACATACGAAACAATTTAAATCTTAGTCGTTAAATTCTGAAATTTCATATTTGTAATAACTTATATGTAATTGTATAGTATGTTTGTGTAACATTATCCACATAAAAAGTAAGAAATGTATTTCTGTATGTCCTATGAAATTCGCTATTAAAAAGCAATATTCACGTTCATGAAAGCAAACTATTAAAACGAACATCACTTGAAATGACGCACTCTCAACTACGACAGACGATGACATTTCCACCCTAATAATCCAACGGGTTTGATAAAGACGGCAGATATAATCGCGTTCTCTACTCCAAGACAGTGATCACGAGACCCACCGGGGCGCTGTCATATTGTTATTGCAGCGGGACATCTTCCCACAGCCTTGTGATCGACCCCCAGGTGCCTGTTACTGAACTGCTCTGAAGTCGTCATTTACTCCAAATGAAAGCACTCACGATATCACATTACTGGTTTTTCATCGAAACGCACACCATGATGTAACAGATATAATAGCAGGCCTACTTTTTGTAATTAGAATTGTCTCATATGTAGCCGAGTTTTTTACGGCGCGTTTAGTTTTGAAATATTGCCCGATGCAACAAACCTGCCACGAGATTGTTGCTATCACATGTCATATCGACAGCTTCATCACGCTATCGAAGGTACGGGCATCAGCCGAGTTCCCGAACGAATCCTTTTATTGTGATCAGTTTGCGATTGTTTTGTGTGGTCTGCGTAGCAATTAAAAATCTAGCTTTCTTAACTGTACGATTCACCGATTATCTAGAGTTCATGTCGGGAAATTTATCTTTGTTAAAAGTCGTTTGCGGTAACTATACCCAGAGCGATTCGAAATTGCTTTAAGTGTCGGATGCATGACAAAGACGTCAAACTCGTTTGCATGTATAATTTATAATGCGTACGATGTAAAAGGGAAAAGCATAAAATTGGTGCATTTACTACGAAGAGAAACAATACGATACTTTTATATAAGATTATATATTTTCTTATAATTTCTGTACTTTTAAACCTTCGGAATTAACCACGGGGGTTTTTATTTTGGAATGCAATGTATGCATAATTTACAACATAAGTTGTTTTATTATATATTTGGCTGTTTAAATACATTGTGAACATTACAACTAAAGTAATATCTGAACGAACTTGTAAACATAAGCATAAATTTAAAAAATTCCAAGAGATGCACCTAACCAAAAGATAATAATGGACATATTAAAACTACCGGTGTTGATGATACCGCAGTTCTCGCAACTCATCCTGGTAGTAAGTGAGAAAAACCAGAATGGAACAAATTTCCGCCCCTTGTCGACTAATAACCCAACTTGTTGTTTCGACCTTAGAGTAGTACCGGGGAATATCTGCAAGTAATCGCCTCGGTCCTGATCCAATACCGGCGGCCATTCCAGCTGTCACTCATGTCATTTGCCTAACTAACCCTGTCATTGATGCCAACCAGACTCCGCAATGGCGTGTGATGAGTGTGCGAATATGAGTAATGAGGTAAAGACGAACCGACAGAGATGCCAGATACCCTTAATCACGTGGTCGTTTGCATTTCGGAACGATTACGGTTATACGTGTCACTGATACCTTAAGTGAGGTTACGTATCGCTATCGTCATCTCACCTGTTGCACAATACACGTTGTTGCACTCAAATTACTGAATAATATTTTACTGTGTGTAAGTGGGACAGTCCTCTGTTCCAAATTAACATACACTTTGTATTATATTTAAATTGGTTACAAAGAAGTTGAAACATAATATTTTCATAGAAAACATTTTCTGAGATAGTAAAAGATAAAGTAAATTTACAACGATTAAAAAAAATTACTAAATTGAATTTCTTTATAAAATTTTCAAATATATTAATTGCTGGTTAGCACGATTTTTTAACTATGGTTATTGCAAGTCGTTTTTAAACGACATTTGTGATGCAACGGAACATTTCACATTCATAAAATAATATTTATAAATTGTTCCCTTGACACCGACGAAAATACATTTTTTAAAGGGTCGAAAACCTCAAACACGAAATTAACACATCATAGTACATTTCACACACTACAAAAATCAATCCACGCTGCCCAATAATAAATGACAAAAATCGTCCATCCATACCAGTGGTGTATTGTCGGGGGCGAGCGCTGGGCGAGGGGTGAGGCGATCTGACGGGGCGGCCGAGAGAAAACAACCCGACTGTTGACGTTGATGGATTGTATTTCGTACAAATGCCAAATTGTGAAAAGAAGAGTAGACGAACGGTAGAGCGCATACCGGAGAGTTGTAGACGCGATCCGAACTAGGGTTAGATCAATTATCGGTGAATAATTCGAAAGAAGCCCGAAAGCTTTTTGAAGTTAATTTATTTGGCCGTGCTTGCGGGATAATGTGATTCCGCTGTATAATAAACGTTTATTTAATTACTGTGAGTTAGGATTGGTTTAAATGTTTCTAAATTATTTTTTTTTCAGGGATTATTCAACGATTGGCATACATGAAATAAAAATTATAAGATCGCAGTCGCAAAAGTTAATGTAATTTTGTTGCAGATGTTTTTTTAATACTCCATTGACTCTTTAAATTTTACAATCACTCAAATTAAAACAAAACATAAACACTTAAAATTCGTTACCCTAAATTAACAGCCTCGACTCAATTTAACACAAACGTGTTAAAATATGTGGGGCAAATAATAAAATAAAACTCGGTATCACAATCTGTTTAAACGCAATAACTGCAATAACTTATAAACCCAAAAAGGAACGCGCAGCGACTCAGCAACCAGTCAAATCTTATTTATTTTCGCGATGTCAGATATAATCAGGTTATAATAATGACACATACAACTGTAGTTGCAGATTTCCACCCTTTTATATTTACCAACTGTGGTGGGGAAGGATGATTACAAATTCTAAAGTTGAATTCATGTGATTGAGGGATAAATGGTGGTTAAAACTAATAAAAATTATGTGGAAACCAAACCCAATTTCGAAAGACTTAATGCAAGGCAACAACATTTATTCAAACTTTGAATGATTTTGAAAACGTTTTTGGACATTTTGAAATTTTTGACATGTTTCGATATCGAAAATGTAAAAAGTGGCGACTTTGTACTTTTTTTCAAATTATATAATTTAAAATGGTTTCGACTGTGTCATTGTATAATCCAACAATTTTATACGATTTTAAAATCTACAACTTTTGCTTAATAATTGATATTTTTTGTTCATTCGTAATTTTAACAAGTGTCACAATTTCAACATTTTTTGCCATGTATATCTTGCCCATGTTGACATGTTGATACTTTGCAAATTTTGACATTTCGGCATTTTTTAATTCAAATTCAATTTTCCCATTTTGTCAACTTTATATGTTAGCATTTTCTTTACAATTTGAGCATATTCTTTTGCTATCTTCATCAACATTGAATTCTTTGTCAATTCGTACGACTTTGATAATTTCACATTTTGGATAGGAGATTTTTGTATACTTTCTAATTTAACTTTTTTGCATTTCGATAATTTTATTAATTCCTATTTTTTGTGTGATTTTGACTTTCGGAATTTTATTTTTTGCATTTATTTATTTTTGCATTATAGACGACTTTGTCATTTTTGACAATACAATTATTACCATTTTAAGAATTTTAACATGGGTTATTTTGATTTTTTGAAAAATTGATGTTTTAATAATATATTTAAAGTTATTTTATAAATTGTGTGGATTTTAACATTTAGCGATGTGACACTATTCACAATTTTTAATTTTATTCTTATTCGACGTTAGTCCATACGGACAATAAATACATTTTTCATTATTTTGACGATTTATACAACATTTAATTTTATTTAATTTTAAACAATTTTAGTACACGTGAGCATGTGAGTATTAACACCATCTTGAAGTCATTACCCACACACTCGCGCTCTACGCAATTACAGAGGTCTGCTTCGATTAATTAAGTCTGATGAACCGATAGGGGCGAAACTATCGTTTATACGTAGGTGGAGACAAACCTTTGTTATTTTCTTAGCAAGGCGAGTGTGAGGGAATTGACGGCTAAACGACACGTACAAACTTTTTGTTACTCTTTGTTACCACGATTTGGTGCACCTTCAGCGAATGTGTATGTGGTCGTCTGACAAAGAACGAAAGGGCCTGTTATCACCTGTCATATTCCCTGAAATTTATTTAGTCTTTTAGACATTTTTTCAATTTACACAATATTGTTTTTCACAAGTTTTACAATTTTGACTGAAACAGTCAAAATACAGTGTTTTTGCATTTCATAGAATTACAATTACATTAACGAGAATTCATTAAACACAAATATTGTAAACAAATAATTTTATTCCTGTGATCAGGAAAATTATGACAAGTGGATGTGAAATCTGGACGATTGCGGTGGTGATGGGAGACACAAATCAACAATATAATATGATGATGCAGGACAAACGATAGAAATTGCTAAGATACTTGTAGTAACAAAAAAACACGGAAAATATCGTCATATATAGCGAAATAAGACAAGACATCAAAACCTTACTGAAAGAACAAGAACAGAAAAATAACATGTGAGATATATATAAGGATAAGTACATGAGGAACATACGATAAAGGGAAAAGAAATAGTTGAAGACATGATGAACAAAACTAATATCCTTCCACTTACAAAAAATAAAAGGGAAGGGAAGTATTATTGCTGTTGTTGTAAATTTGTGTAATTTTTTCGTAGAGATGAGGAAGAAATCCGAGGAACGACGTAATAATAATACCAGCAAAGACTTAAGGGATTGGTGTATTAAAATATATGTAGCAGAATTGACATTGGAAGCTAATACCAGCAAATGGGAAAGAAGAACAATGAATAGTAGCGGGCAAAAAATTATTAGGTAACAAAAAAACTCGAAATCGATCGTAGTTAAAGTAATTAGAAACTGAAACTCAATAATAGAAAGCTTTATAAGTAGCATGGAAGAAGGAAGGGGTGGAGCCGAAGAGATTAACAATGATGATTGTATTAGGGCATTATTATGAAAAGTGAAACATGCCAAAAATGGTTTTTTTTTCGTATAAAATAAAAATGACTCGTGGAGGATGTAAAAGTAAAAGAGGAAGAAATTTGAAACGATCATAAACTGCAAGGGATGGAATTTTGAACGAAAACAAACTATAAAATGAAAGGAAGTAAAAGACGGAAAAACTACGGAAGTAAAGGCATCTATACTAAGAAATGTCAAGAGATAGTGAAGAGTAACACTAGGAAGAAATAGAAATAGAACTAAATGGACCAAATTTAAGGAAATGTGCAAGGAAAAAAAGAAACATCGAAAAAACTCAACGTAAAGCGAACAGAAATATACGAAATATATAAGGAAAAGAGAAACCAAATCAACGATGAATGTAAACGTAGAGAGAAAAGAGAACTGTTCGTAATTTTTGTGGAAATATTACGAAACACTCTAAAGATAAAAGTAAAATTGTGGCAGAAAAAAACTGAAAACTTTATATACATTGAAGCACCTTTAATTTGAAACCCAACATCGCAATCTACTAGGAAACTAGGAGTTTACCTTGAACTGAAAACGTTTGTCAACTTTTGTACCATTAAAAGTAATTGAAGAACAAATATAAGAAAATATAAAATAAAGGCGAGGAAAATGGTGCAACCATTTCATAATTAATAAACTGGAACTGGAAAATAGGCAACAGATATAACTAATTAAAGAAAATTCTTTAGGGAAAAATATAAAGGATTCAAAGGATTAGAATTTTGGTATTTTATTAAAAAAAGAGCTAGAAAAGATTATTTAATATCTGTAAGGGTAATTCTAACAAATATGTACCATGCCAGACAATACCATCGAAAACCATCGATTTATTTAGAAAAGGGGAGAAATACACGAAAAATTTTATGATAAGGCTAATGAGCAATCAGAGTACGAAGATAAATTTTACTTATGGGAAACTTTAGTACAAAGGAGGGCATGGAATATAATAATGAAAATGGTAAAAATAGTAAAAATTCAAAGTAATAGAAATATTATAAGAACAAAACTGAAGAATTATTAGTAATTTTGTCGTTTATTACATACAGGCAAAGGAAAAGATGAAGAGTTGAAAATCAGAATATTGGAAGTTGGAAGAAATGCAACTGATTCAATTGAAGGTCGCATATGATAAATATTAAGTGCAGCATTGCACCGAGGCAGAAAAAATAATATAACTTTGAAATGTAAATTTAGAGTTAAAAAATATTATTCGTGTTCGGGCAATAAAACATTTTAGAATTCTGCAATATACAAAAAATAAATAGACAAATTTGTAGGAATTGTAACTGCTGTATTGCTGGGCTTTTATAAAATAATACAAATTTTGAAAACTGTAAAAATGTATAGATTTAAAAACGGATAATAAACACCTCCATTACAATGTTATGTTCTTTATTATGGTTTAATACATAACTTGCTGATTCAGCAATATGTTTGTTTTAGCGGTCCGAGCTCGAAATTCGATGGCCGTGCATCGTCGGCGCGATTGTCACTGATCTTACCTCGCTTTACTAACCAACGCGAGCAAATTAATTGATCTAAGTCAACTGCCCGCACCGTCTAACTAATCGAACTCTGCGTCTTGCATCCTTTGCATTAGATATAAATAGGAAATCCTAGTGCTATTGCAAAAGTTATATGATGACGTCCTTATTTCTGAATAAATATGAAGAAACAACTGGTATGTTAGTATTATCTGTAAATTGGAGCAGGTCTACACAGCATAGAAATATATGGAGAGAAAAATGTGGAAGAATAAACTCACCTACGTTCGCCTTCAAAATAGGCATCAGGATTTAATAATAATAATATAATAATAATAATAATAATAATAATAATAATAATATTCTTCCACATTTTTCTATCCATATAATTATATCCTGTGTCAATTCCCTTTCTCGGGGTATGTATTTTATTCACAATTCTTCTCTTATCCCTCTTAGCTCTCGTAGTAATATTTGGACGTCAAAAATTAAAAAATGTTCATTTCCTTATCGCTATATACAAACACATTATAGTCCTTATTTTCACTTGTGATAAAATTATAAAAATGTGACCCATCTCCAGTGACCTATCGAACATTTTCATTTACACAAAACTAACCCATTTAACCGACATCGAATATTTTTATGTTTTTCTAGATCCCCGTTCCAGATAATAAATTACGTCGCTTTGCGTTCAACTCCGTTGACTGACGCGTCCGACTTAAAAAACAAAATTGTAAATCTATGCGTTAAGTTTCGTGTATCCATTAGTTAAGTGAGAATTAATTATATAAGAATTGAGACATTAAAAATGATAAATAGTGCAGTTTACGGGACTCGATCCGCGTTTGTTTTTTTCGCAGTCGACTTATAATTAAAGCCTTTTCTTAATATTGATCGTAGATAAAACATTTTTTAAGTACGTGTTTACAACGGTGGTGTTTTTCCCTGCGAGGGAGGAAAGTTCAGTTCGCAAACCGTCATTTTGAGAAACATCTCGTTAATCATCAGGCCGGCCCTGACTGTCAATCATTGCATGTTCAGCACAAGTAGAACCCTATATAGCAGAATGTCAGGGGTATACAACAAGCGGAGCCACCATTTCACACTGCAGAATGGTTCTTAATTTTTTTAAATTACATAATTACGCTGAACATTTGTGTGCTTTGAAATGATAATAAAATTGTAAAATGATAATTATTAATTAAATATGGTTTTATATATACAACTTAATGAATTGTCTGTCTACTTAAAATAGTGTAATTTATTTTTGGCTACGTTTATTTTTTAGTTAGTTTTATTTAGTAATTCAATGTGTCTTTGGTACTACATTTAAATTATCTTAATTTATATACATTACCGTTAAACGAAGGTTTTGAAATATATATTTTAAACCAATAATGGATTTTTGTAAGCTGGAAGTAAGTGGAAGTAACTGCTGGAATACTTATTTTTAAAAAAACGTAAGGTATTCATGAATGCAGACAATGCTATGGGTTTGGAGGGTGTTCGTGGAGACTGTAGTATTTTAACTTAGTAAAAATAACAAATGTTAAATTACATAGGAAATATAAAAATAAAGTATTTCCTGCGTACAAAAAGTGTATTGATTTACACCAAGCGAGAATCTTTATTCGTTTGAATACCGCTGAAGTATTTGTTCGCTTCAGTCGAATGGGCTCTTGTGCAAATACATAACGCGTTCTTCGCTCCTCCAGACGAAAACTTTCAACCTGACTGACAGGAACCGGCAGTTCTATGCAAATTGAATTGCGAAATTGTTACAGAATATTAGACATTCTTTTTCGGGAGCGCGCTTGTTCACTACTTCAGTAGGCGGCTTTTGAAACGGAAAGGTTGGAAATTCGACTCATTAGTTATTTATTTCTAGTAGTTGTGTAATTTTACAATTTTAGTTATATCGATATTAATAAGAAACAAATAATTTTTGATATATAACAATTGTATTTAATTTCATTACAGAATTAACAGGAAATTAAAACAAAATAAATTAGCTTTCGCTCCTTCTCAAGAATCAGAAGTTTAATTCTCGATGGAAAATCCATAGTAATCTGGTCCGGAAAATATATTATACGATTACAGATTGGACTCAACTGGATCCCTTGAAGAGAATAGAAGTTCCACTATATGTCTCAACTCGCTAGTAGTTTTTTTAGCTAAGGGATAAATGACCAAACAATCTATGTGGGTAGTTGTGAACGCCATTCTCATAAAATTGCCAATTTAAGATAGATAATGCCAACTTAAAAGTCATGTAGACCCACGTACGAATTTGTGTAAGCAGTTGGCAATATCGAAAAAGCTCCAGCAGTGTATTGAAAGTGAAGATAGCTAAACCAAAGCCTATCTCAGGTGATTGAGGATTTACCGAAGTTATATATCACTCATGTAGTAAAGATTGTAGATGTCTAGATGTCTTAGTACCATAATATGTCCTTGGCCAGAAATGTTTTGACATTTAAACCTAAAAGTAGACAATAAAATAAAATTGTAATAATATTTACAAAACATATTTTAAATGGATCTACAGTAGTTGGATACATACTACATACAAATCTTGTGAGTGACAGAGAACTCGACAGAAATGTAGTGAGCAGAATGAAAATGCATAGAACTCCAAATTTAAAAAAAGGTTAAAAATGGGAAGAATATAATAAACAATAAGAACCAATACTAACAATAAATCAGAATAAAAGCTCGAAACAACGATGCAATATACAGACCTGATACAAAATATTGAAACCAAGCAAAAAGATGAGAAAGTATATAGCAATGTAAAAAAAAGTTTATTCAAGAAACGCAAACAGGATGTATAACATTTTATTTGAATTAAATCTCTATGAATTTTAATAATTATTTTATTAATTTATTGGAAATATTTACAGGACTTTTAGAATAACAGAAGCCAGAAATTTATAAATGCAAAGCAATGAGGTTACTCAATCCTGTCCATTTCTAGCTTCTGTTATATTAAAAAGTATTTTAATGTACCTATTCTTTCTATTCAAAACATTTGAAAAGGGTTTCAGTGTGGCTTGTGAGTATGTGATAATATTTTATACAAAAAATTAAAAAAAAAATAATTATTAAATTTTACAACGACCTAAAACCATAATTTAATTAATAATTAATTAGTATACTGAAGCCTATTTTAACTTGGGCTGGGTTGCCTTGGGTTGTGTTGGATCGCGTGTGGTTGGGTTGGGTAGGGTTGTGTTTGGCTGGGTTGGGCTAAATTGGATTTGGTCAAAATATTTTATACAAAAACTAATTGTTAAATTTCATAACGACCATTTTGAAAAGATAATTTAATTAATAATTAATTAGTCTAGACTTAAGACTATTTTGACTTGAGGTGGGTTGCCGTTTGTGGGGTTGTGTTGGTTGGTTTTGGTTAAATTGCATTTGGTTGATTTGAGGTTGGTTCGGTAGGGTAGGAGAAAGCATATCTATTGTCTTAGACCATCACCACGGAAACGAAAGGCATCCACGATATCGAGATGAAACACTGAAACCAAATCAATCAATCCCGTCTATTGTGTTAGAAAATATGAAAATCCTTTCAGAATAGAATGTTTTTCCCAATCAGAGGAATCACATTTTAGACAAATAAAAATGTATGCCCTTAAAAATGCCCTTAGATACTTCACGAAACTCTTGCTTGAGTTGGATTGGATCAGATGTTGTCGGGTTGGGTTGGGTTGAAAAGGCTTGAATGATTTTATCTTAAAACCAAGAAAGCAGAAGAATAGTACATGTATTCTTCTGCTTTCTTC
The DNA here is from genome assembly GCA_959613385.1 of Geotrupes spiniger. Taxonomy (NCBI): domain Eukaryota; kingdom Metazoa; phylum Arthropoda; class Insecta; order Coleoptera; family Geotrupidae; genus Geotrupes; species Geotrupes spiniger. Next base: position 16,535,379 of record OY390737.1, read on the forward strand.
GTTGATAAATACCTAACGCAACCCAACCTAACCCTACCCAATCCAAAAGAGCCGTCAAAAATAACCCTAAAAGTAATAATAAAATATGGAAAAAATGAAATAAAAATATAAGACAAACTAAAACAACCAGAATACAGTACAAAACTTTAGGCTCGTGTTAAAAATTAAGTAAGAAATCAATATTGAAGGATATAAAGAAAATTACAAAAGAATAAAAACTAAAAACCAACAACCCAACCCAACTTAAAAGCATTAAGTAATTTTTAAAGAAAATATTCTGACAAACATGAAAATCAAAATTGACAGCAACAACTGGAACTATTGTCCAATGAAAATCGTGCAAATGACATGAAAAACTAAAAACAAAATTAAATACACAGTAAAGCAAATTATTAAAAGAAGAGAAATAATATCAACAACGAAATAATCTCGATGGAAAAACTTTTGGCAAATAATATAAATAATAGAATGACTCAGTAAAGTTACAAGAAATGCAACCGAACCCAACCTAAAAAAGTAAATACAAAAGAAAGCAAGGTAAAATATAAACAAAGAACAAAAATCATACAAATTATAATAATAAATATTAAATATTAAAAAATACTTGTTTAATCAATTAAGAAAACGAAGTCGAAGGAACAAGCTAGAAAACTATTACAATATGTAAAAAAGAGAATACGAAAACTCACATAAGATAATAGAATAATAGAAAGAAGAAATAAAATAACTACAAGTACCAAGATAAAAATTCAAATATAAAGGTAATCAAGGTTGAATATAATTAATGAATGAATTAAAATGTTAATATGAAAAAAAATGCAACAAAAACAAAACTAGTGGCCAAACAAACAACTGAAAAGAAAAGGCAAATTGTCGGGAAATTAAAAGTAGAAGGTAATAATAATGATAGAAAAGCAACAAAAAAAGTAGTTTACGAAAAACTAATTAATTAAATACGTCAACAAAATCTTGGAAGCAATCTCGAAAAGTGTAAAATTTAAATAATTTATTTATTCTACTAATTTTATATTTTTATTTTACGTAAAATTATTTTAATTTTTTAATTTTGTCTGTTTTTCGTCTGGTTCTTTCTGTTTACTTAAATTGATAATTTCGTTCTTATTTTTGTCTTGGATTAAATATTCCGTTTATTTAACATATTTATTTCTTATTGTTTTATTGCTCGAATACTGATTTTTGTCATAGAAGATTACTTTTTTATTGGTAAAATCATATTCGCCGGATATCTGCATTTCATCTTTATATTTTTATAGTTTGAAATGTTAATAATTTACGCGAATAAATCGTCCGTCAAAAACAATTTTAGTGATTTTACTAAACAATGTCAGATTGTCTGTTTATCTCTAATCTTTTCTTTTTGGACCACTTAAATCAAACAAATAATTAATTTATCCAACTACTGTTAATACTAAAATTGTGTCATTTTTTACTGAAAATTTTGTGCGTGATAAATTATCAAATAAATTCAGCTGTTTCAAAACAATTGTGCTAAATTAACCAATTACATCCATCGATATTTTCATTTTGAAAAATATATTTTTATTTTTTTTATTATGAGTAGATACTTAGAATTTTATTAACCCATAGTCCTCGAATATTAATTAGCCATTTCAGTTTTTATTGAATGTTTTATAAACAATTAATAATAGTGTGAAACTCAGTATAATAGTTCGCATTTATTTGCGCTGCCTTGAAAACTATAATAAATTTTAAAGTCAAGCTTTGAGTGATTATTGTTAGTATGATAATTTAATTATAAGTTAAAACTTTGTGTGATAGTTCTCGTTAATGTGTGGCGTCTTGAAAATAATAATATGATAATTCATATAGTTTGCATAGGTGCTTACTACTAATAGCTTTAATCCAAAGCACGTTGCTTGTTGGCAACAACCAGAAGTATTGGGCTCTTGCTAAAAAACGTACTTTACAATTGGATAAAATTCAATATCAACGCCATTGACCTTACAGGGACATGTATCAGTCGCAAGTAGGAGTTTTTTTCAAATATGTTATAAAATATATCAGATAAGGCCACTCAATCTATTATATTTTCTTACAAATAATAATATAAATTGCTTCATAACGTAAAACATATTACATTGAATAATTTAACCGAACGAACATAATATTCAATTATTTTTGAATATGTTATTTAAATTACAAATAAATTAATGTTCGAATAATTAGTTACCAATAAATTACAATTATTTGCATATTTAGTTCTTCAAAATGCATTTATCCGCAAGTCGCCGAACTGCAATTTACATTTCAGATCCATTACACACCACCTTAATTGCATTAATTGAGCGAACTAACGAATAATATTACGTGATCAACCGATCATTAAATGCATAAATTTTAAATAAGCGAAGCCTCTCGGCGATATAAATTATGAAACGTTTGTAGTAAGTTGACAAGATATTAACAGTTAATCATTTAGCGTGGTACTTGTATCGTAATACATATCAACAAACTCGTAAAGAACGATTTATGCGGTAAATACGTACCTCTAAACATCCCTCTACAACCATTCAGCTCTACGAGGCAATAAATCTTTTCGTCTCAAGATCGTAGCGTTCAGAGACTACGCCGTTGTTCTTATTTCGAGCGGCATTCCGAACGCTGAATATTCTGCCCGAGCAGGCAACTCGAGGCGAGGGGTTGCACACCCTGGTCTCGGAGATCCGCTCATTTCGGCACGAACGACATGCAAATAGAAAACGACGCAAGCATTCACTCAACTCATTAAATACTTGCCAGTTTTGCTCATGTCGAAGTTGCGAAGCTCGCCCGTCTGACGACGACTGTGAATTTTTAAAACAAAAATATCTGAACAAAATCAACATTTATTATCATTATCATCGATAGATTCCACTAGACAACGTTTGCGAGAATTACTGTGTACTAGCCTAGCGATTAAGTCATCAATTAATAATTAATTAATTAATAATGATAATCATTTACATAAACATGCAAAAAAAAAACAATGGCCAAAAAAATATTTCAAACACCATACATTAACGTGTAATTTTTAAAGATAATTATTCAACAGACAAATGTAAATTCGATCGTAATTTACCGTTGTCATACGGTTAAGTAATTGTTGCGGTGGCCGTGAAAACTCCTTGGGGGATATTTAAATTAATTAATTATATTTATCGTAACTGCGATCCAAACAATACGACCTCAAATCATTAATTAATAGTTTTCGCGCGAACGAGCGACGAACGATCTCCCGAAAATTGTGTGGAGCGAAAACGAATGTTGCAAAATTTCGCGCAGTGAAATTTGGTTAATCCATAATTTAACGTTTTTCATTAACCGTAAGACGATACGTCCACGATTATAGTTGCAGAGCGGATTAATCAATCATTTCAAATTGGAGACCGTTGTTTCTATTTCGCGCAGCTGCTAGTTTCCATCGTAGATGTGTGCAGGCGATTTTTAATCGTAGGTTCTTTCGAGTGATTAATTTGAAATATAAAACGTCAAGAGGAAATAAATATCGATATTTTATGCTTATTTTTGATATGGGATATTCGTCTAGATTACCGAGAATAATTACGTGCAGGATGTCGAGGAATATGAATTTACACCTTTAGCTAGGATAAAAATATAAATTTGAAGTTTTAAGAGGAAGTGGTAGGCGTTGTAGGGAGTCGTTTTCTAATACTGTAACCTGTAATAGTTACTAAAATTGAAGCACATTCTTGAATCAAAATTGATAATGAGTTTTAAAAAGACCAAAGATAATCTGCTTGAAGAAATTTATTGATTGTCATTATGGTCAAATCATTTAATCCGTTTCGATTTCGAATGTTAATAGAACCATTGATTTAAGCAATTTGTGCATGCATTGTCTGTCATGTCCTGAGTTTCAATGGAACTGTGTCAGTGTCACTGCAGTTTGTAACATCACTTCTACAATGAGTTTCAAAGCACTGTTAATGAAGTTCCAAAAGTTGGCATCGTCGAGGCAGCCGGCGATCTAAATGCCTAACTTGACATCGCACATTAGCTGAGAAGAAGTCATGGGCACATTTAGGTCAATCTACCACTTGGTGACATGCAAGATGCAATTGAAATTGAAAGCTAGATCACACCACCGCTGAACCCGCTGAGGCAAATCAAGAAGCGTTCAAAAGGGAGCGGCGCAACAGCTTAGATGCAGGCAAGTGAGGAGTTGGATAAGCAGTGGAACGGCATAAGAAATGTCATCCAAACGACAGAAATTGTTTGCATTTCAACAGAAGAAATGCGAGAGCACAAATGGACTTCTGCAAAAAAGTTGCATTTTTTTTGACTCACTATTGAATTATGACCATCCACCAGCAAAAGACCAAGAGTTATACTTCCCAGCGCTGTCCTCTAATGATGAAAGAAAGGTAAAGAGCTGCAGCGATCAAAATGCGTAAAACTACCAAAGCAGCAGGACATTATCAAATCGCTGTAGCGGCACTGATAGCAGAAGAGCTTGTGGTCATCAACACCCTGCTCAAGTTTTTCACTGTGATGAGTACTGCTTGAATATCGGTCTACTGGAGACTGGACATTGTTTCATTGTTCAAAAATGGCGTCCCGTTGTGAAAACTACAGAGGAAGAAGCTTCATAATAGTAGTAGGAAATGTCCTTGCGGAGTCCTTGCCAAACTGCGTATATAACTACTACACGAGGCCACAAACCGAGAAAAACATGTGGCTTCATGCGGGGCTGAAGATGCGAAGACCATATTGTCACCATTAGGCAAGTAGTAAAGAGCGCATAAATTGCCGAAAACTAACCACTGCTAAGTAGCTAAGTAGTTGAAGTCGATGAAAGGCGCCGTTAACAGCGTTACCGTAAGTGCAAATTGTGTACCTTCAGCATGCCATGCAGGCGGAAAGACCAGTACTTTCATGGTAAAAACAGGATTGATACAAGGACGTGCGCTATCACCACTATTCTTCAATGTGGTAATTGATTTTATTATGAGAACAAGTCTCGCTACGTATACAGGACTGAAACGCAGTGTATAGGAATCTCACGGATGCTGTTGGATAGAATCAGTGAAAGTTCAGAAGAGCTTGATTCGATATTAATAAGATCAAATGTTTGGCGATGTATGGTGCGAACTTTAATTTATTCCTCATTTGGCAGGCAGAGCAAATTAGGTACGTGTGCTCCCTGATTTCAGGGTAAAAAATTTCTGCATTTGCATATGTTGTCGCTAGTATTGGCACAGGTCATGCGGCCTTTCCAGATTGTTGTGGTATTTTTGGAAGAAGATAAATAACTTCGAAGACACTGGCGAAACGACGATATCCGTCAAGTATACAACCAGCAGTCATCTAGTGAGCATCAGTTTGGGCAATCGTACCTCCGTGCGTTGAAGCCTAATTTTACAGGTGGGTACAGAATAATTGCTTCGACAACTTCTGAAACAAGGCCCTCTGTCAAGATGGCTAGTAATGTCCTGAGGAAAACGTAGACCTGGTTCGTTGGTTCGACCATTACGCTCTTCATGGGCTCATGAAAGAGATCGGTGAAAAACAATTTGCAAATTCGTACTCACCATGACGGCCACAGCTCCGCTGGTCTCAAATTAAAACTGATGGGGAATGATTTTTGGTGGGAGAATTTTAATTGCCGTTAGGTATAAATTTTTGAAGAATCGCCTAGTCATTGGAGACAGGCAGACCGGTACTTTTATTTTGCCTCAAGAAGTTCAAGATGAATTGTGCTAATTATTGTACATGTTATTTGTAAATTAAGTTAGCTGTTCTTTCATTTTATAGTAACAAATGCATTTCCCCTCGTTCGACGAACTGCCCAATCGATTTTTTTTATAATAATTTTCTGTCAATTTAGATTTGTGTTGTGTTATCATCGATAAACAACTTTTGTATGTCTATTAGAGACACATCAGTTAACGTTGTGCATGGTACCCGAAAAGTTCTCCTGAATTACGGTGTCTGCACCTTAGTGAAGCAGGTATGAACCAGTAGATTCTCCGATGTTGCCCTTGCATCGCCAGTCTTATATTATGCAAAGGTACTTACAATTTACAATTTACGTTTTCTTGGTGTACATTTATTAATAAAATATTATTTTTGTTTACTTTGAAATATTTTTATATGGATCATTGGGTTTCCTTTAATTTGTTTTTTACATTTTTCAGTTCAAGTATTGCATTTCTCTTTTACCCGTATTGCCTTGTGTTTTCATTATTTTTCATCAACAAATAACGAACAAATATTCCATGTTTCATACTGTAATTTTAGGAAGTTTATAAAAGCTATTTGTTATCATTATCGGTTCTAATCCTATTTTGTTGAATAGATCCGAACTATGTTCTACAAAACGACCGCCAGCCATATTTCACAGCGGTGATTCGAACATTATACATGTTTTTAAAATATTTTTTCTTCACATACAGCTCCATTCACCTAATCATTTTGTCATATGTTTTTTCACTGTTTTCCGATATTGCTGTTTTTTCTTAGATTATATTTCGTAATTTGTTATATGTACACCATTATGTTGATATTAAAAGAATGTACTCTTTGCCTTAATTTGTATCCTTCAAAATGTCTAATCGAAATTAATAATTTAATTTTGATAATATTTGCATGTTTAGTTATTGTGTAATCTTTGTTATTGGTGCTCGATTTGGTATAATTTTTTTTCAAATGTTTGACCTTTTTTAATTTTGTCACATTTTACTGTGCATTGCCAGAGTTCTTTTTATTTTTAAGTATGGATTCTAATTTCTTTTAACGAGGGTTGACTGCGGCAATGTCCTACCCATTGTGTCCCTTAGTATGTTTAGCTACAGCATTTTGGGCGGTTCTCTGACGAATCCCGGAATCTTGCTAACATCAAGTTTCTTTGTCTTAGAGGCCCATGAATGGTCTATCCAGGATGTTATATCTTTTGGTCACCCTTCTCACATAGGACATGAAGGGAAGTTTCTTTATCGGTATCACAGCCACTGCATATGGAGTTATCTGATCTTCTTATGTGGTGCGGGTGTGTTTTTTTAAGTGCAGTGACATGATGTGTTCTAGTTACACTATGGTTAAGTCCCACCTATTTTTCAAACCCAAAAATTAAGATCTTTTTGTGACTGCCATTAAATATTCAATTTATTTTCCACTCATATTATTTGACCGACAGGTAACGATTCAATGTCATTAATGTTTGAAATTTTTAGAACTGTCAACGCATTTTAACAATACGATATTTTGTTTCTGATTTTATTTAAAACTATGACCAACGTACATGGTAGAATATGGTATATGCATTTATGAATATTTTGATATATTTTTTTCCTCCGGGTTTCCTTTATTTTTGTTAAAATCTGGACCCTTATAGAAAATTAAAAATATTTGAGTTTGTCATTTTTATGTTATTGTTTTTAGTATCATAAAAATTTGCACACTGTTAGAGCGCTTATTAATATGATTTGCCGAAATCATATGATACCGCATTATTTTGGTGTTTAAAATTATAACAGCTGCCCATGTAAGCTTTTTATTCTTCAAAATTGAATTTGTATTAATTGAAATTATTGTCGTTGGTGGAAACAATACATCATTTATAAGTTTTAAAGCCAATTTAGAACTATCAATTATAAAACACTGATGTAAAAAGAGCACTTAACTATAGCCAAAATATATCACCAGATTCCATCAGATGACCGCACTAATATATTAGAATAACGTTGATTCAAAAATATAATTTTGAAATCAAATATGACAAGATAATGAAATCATTGAATTAAAGCTTCATGTAAATGTCAAACGTTTTGTTATATAATAATACGAAATAGATCATTTCGAAGAATTTAAACGAGCATTGAAAAGAATTTAAGAGAAATTGATGTGAAATTTTTTAAATGTCAAATTTTTACCAATTTATATTGAAAGAAAGGAGATATATATGTACATTATCAATCTACTTTTTGCTATGGAACAAAGTAAAATAAAATTTTGCTGGCGATAGTTTTAAATAGAATATATTTTTTTAAATACACGCTATACGGCCGCTCATTATAAGGCATTTCGCTATAACGGCCCTCTTCAATTAAGGCACGTTTTCGATTTACGGCCTAAAATGTTTCGCTATAACGGCAAAAAAACTTTTTTTCGATGTCGATATATCTACCAATATTGCTAATCTTGTGCAAGATGCACACTCTTTTCTATTTCCTCTTGTTTACGAGCAAGGCAATGGGACTTGCGAAATCTACCATCCAAACTATTCGCGATAAAAAATAAGACATTAAAACATATTTGCAATCTGCTGCACCTTTAAATGTCTCGAGATTAACTCGCCAAAGAAACTGGATTGTGGAAAAAATTGAAAAACTATTGATTATATGGATTGAGGACAATAACAAACGGAGAATGCCAATGAGTCAAATGACTATCCAGGAAAAAGCTTTAAGTATTTTCGAAAATTTTAAGATTGAAGATACCGATGAATCTGCTGAAGATGTCACATTCCAGGCAAGCCGAGGATGGTTTGAAAAATTTTAAAATAGATTTAATTTGCTTAATTTGAAAATGAAAGGTGAAGCAGCTAGCACCGATGAAGCCGCATCTAAGGAATATCCCAACATTTTAAAGGGAATTATTGAAAGAGGTGGTTATAAAATGAGCAACTGCTTAACGCGCCTGGTTATAAAGCGTCTAACTTTGCTTAACTTTGTGCAAAAGCTGTGATTTTAAGCTAAAACCCCTTATATTTGTCCCAAAATCCAAGGCCTTTTGAAAGACTAAATAAAAATCAATTACCCGTCATATGGAGATCCAACAAAAAACCTTGGATGACTAAAACTACTTTTGAGGATTGGTTCAAAAATCACTTTTGTACAGAAGTGAAAAAATATTTGCGATACAATAACAAGCATAATATAAGCAACAAGCCTTTGCTAATTTTGGATAATGCACCAGGGCAGCCTACTAATTTATCCGAACTATCTGAAGATGTCATGATTCAGTACCTTCCGAAAAATACAACAGCTCTGATACAACCAATGGATTAGGGTGCAATAACCACTTTTAAGGCATATTACCTACGCCGAACTTTCCGACAAATTATAAGGGAAACCGATGGTAAATCTTCAATTAAAAAATTTTGGAAGAACTATAACATCAAGGATGCTGTTGACAGCATCAGTGAATCATGGAAGAAATTAAAATGAACAACAATGAATAATGGTTGGAAAAAAATATGGCCAGAATATGTAAAAAGTACTAATGCAGAAGTTAATTTCCTTCCTGAAATTAGGCAAAACATTTTGGATCTAGCATATGATCTCGGCTTTGAAGGTTTGAACGAACGCGATGTGCTTGATCTACTTGAAGCTGATAGGGAACCCTTTTCATATGAGGAAGTCATTCAGTTGCAAGCAGAACCGGCATTTAATGAAGAGACAGAGCCTGTTTCATCCAACCAGCTAACATCAAAAAAATTGTCGAAAGCTTTTTCCAGTTTCGAACAAGAGATAAACGTCCTCCTCGAAAACGATCCTGACGTCGAACGTAGCGCTAAAGTTTCTCCAGGAATTAATTCAGCCATTAGCTGTTTATAAATCACTGAAGAATGAAATAGACAAGGAGGCAAGATAAACAACGTTGGACATTTTTTTAAGCCAGGCCCATCCTTACCAGCGAAAAATGATGACAACAGTGATCTGCAGGTTACCATTTCTTCATCGTCTTCAGATTAAATCGATTTAAAAAAATATATGTATGTAAACATACACATATTTTATGTAACATGAAGTTGTTTCATTTTTGTTTATAGATTATTGTTGGTTTTTGGAGTCTGTGATTATTTTATGTACAAATGTATGTACTTGTTATGTATGTATTTTTGATTTAAATGAAATAAAAAGATAAAATGCATTTTGAATGATAAACCATGTTACATATGTAATAAATTTGGAACCGATCCCATTGAATTTGTATTAGAATAATTGATTCCTTATACGACTTTTCGCTTTGCGGCCAAGTTTCGTGGAACGTATCTAGGCCGTAAAGCGAGGTAAACGCTATTGACAAAACGTACTAGAATAGTAGCATTATAATAATATTCACGTGAAATAGTTATTCTAAAACTAAAACGAAATGGAAAGTGTTCACCAGCAATCAAAAACACTTAATTTATGACTCGCAATCTAGTGAATCTCGTTATCTTTGGAAAGAATTCTACATTTATTAAAATTAAAAAAATAAATCTTGAAGTATTCACGTTATATAAAGTAAATTATTTTCCGGTCTAAAACGCCTGCATTATATGATCATACATGCATACATTGTCTAGATAGAAAATATAGATAAGATAAATATAGATATGATTAAAATTAACCCTGTTTTTTATTTCGTTCTGTAGAATATGCAATTCGTCGATTTTTATCTAATCGAACTGCTATTTCATTTCAATAATGTGGTGACGCATTTAATTTGAATAATTGTTTCCACGTAGTTATAAATTAAAAGCGAAATTATGGACGTTGGACGAAAATGTCTATTAAAAAGTCAACATATGCGATTTTTCGACAAACCCTGAATATTTTAAAATGCACCCTCGTGCTCTGAAACATTGCCAAACCTAAACATTCTGCTATAAATATAATTTAAGAAGCATTACTCTAATTGTATTCTAACAATGTTGAACATTAACACCAAATTAAACGACTGCACATCGGGTAAGGGTGAAAACAATATGAGAAACAAACGGAAGTGCAGGTAATGAGGGTTTCGCGTGTCCGGATATACGTCAATACTTCACCCTGCAAGTGCGCCCGATGCAAATTTTGCCACAGTCTCTCTGATTTACAAATAGAACCGGCAAGACAAAATCCCACGTTCGCAAAAATATTCTTTACGCGCTGCATGCATTTTAAATCGGCGCAATTCGAGAAAATGAAGTAATTGCACCGGTATTAATGAAGAGTAATTTTGCTAGATCGCCTGATAATGTACATCTCGCACTTCGCACAGTGTGTGTAATTTTCTCCCATTACACAGTCTAATCGGTAATATCATGCACGTTTTTATTACGCTCGATGCATTTTAAACAGCATACAAATTAAAATCAACACGTAACAGCTTCATCGAATGTAATACACATTGTTGCTAAACATATATGTGCGGCTTGACTAATGGCAAGGTAACGTGTCAGTTCTGAAAGAGTTAGCGCCAGTGACGTCACTAGACCATGAGGGCCCTTTCAAGTGTCAATCACTGGTGATCAAGAAGGTATTCAACACTTGTCAGTGAGACACCAAGTGATGTAGTAGCAGCAACTATTTTTAGAATGGAACGAAAATAATCTGGAAGTTATTGGTGGAAAGTGGTTTAGATACACGAAATTCGTTTAAGCAACTTAAAAAATGGATAAATGAAACTTCCTTTGAATAGCTTCCACAATTACAGTCATTAGAACGTAGTTAGTATTTTACATCAATTTTTTTGTTGTCGTACTTATACCTTACATGAGTCGAAATAATTAATGATTGAGTACCCTGTATGCAAATCCATTTTCAGTAACTCTGGATGCGTACATTTATCCAAAGATATGGAAACATTTACCGTTGTTGGTGAACAAATCCATCGATTAATAAGTAGCGTGTCACGTATTTGTTTTCCAATGAACAGTTACGCACGACGGTTGGTATTAATTCAGCCACAATTAAAATCAATTCATCGAAAAGTGAAACGTATCATAAATCATATCGTGAAGCGACTACGCTCCGTGCGTTTTCTCTGTTGGGCTTTAACAGTGAAACATAATTAAAAGTAACGTCTGTTTAGTGGTAAATAGCATCTAATGATTAACATTTGTGACACATGAATCACGTCAATATGATTAACGGGTATCATTCGTCTGTGGCTGTCAGGTTTTTCATTTGCTGTGCGTTTGCTTATTATGCGGGATAAAACTGGATGACAAATATCGACGAAAATGCCAAATTGTTTAGGGTTCATTCAAATTTTTGTTGGGTTAAACCAGTTGATGTACGATATGATAGTTTGGTCGAATTAAAGCCCTGCAGTAGTATTTTTTAACGAGCTTTATTTTAATTGGCATTCAATTAATTACGTTCGTAAAATAATAATTTTTTAATAATATAATATAATATAATAATAAAATTTTAATAATAGTTTTTCGTATTCATATTTACTAGGAAGCAAATAATACGGATAGAGACAATAGAACGAATATAATTTTAGTTAAATATCGACGGAATAGAAAGAAATAAAAGGAGTGTCGTTCTTTGATAGGTAAAATAATAAATTTGTAGGTTAAACAAAATTTAACCTATTTATGTAAATTAAGCAAAAAATCCAAAAATTTGGAATTAAAATTATCGAAAGGCTGTCTAATTATAGTCAAAGAATAAGACAATCTGATTCTGAAGATTACATGTGTTTAAATAAATGCCATCCTGGCCTGACATCTGGTGATGTTGTCCTGTCTGAGGTTATTCTGTAACAGTTTTCTTTGTCCGCAGCTTGATTCTCTTGAAACTTCCGTGGAATTTTTCGACAATTCGGTTATAAAGCCCATTGGAATTCAATATCTGCACTTTGATACTCGCGCCTTTGTTATTTATAAACAATTTAAAATTCTACGCAAATATCATAACACAATTATTGGAAAATGTTGGTTGTATCGCGTTCATGTAATGTTTTAATGCGTTGGAATTAATTTTTTTCTCATTCTCGTGATACAAAAATACAATTAGTTCTAGTAATTGTAAATGCTCGAAGATTTTCTTGGGTTGGCTTGGAATGCAACATTTATTACAGACTCTAAAAAATCGGCTATAGCTTTACAATAATGTTCTATAAGTCGCAGATATATGGTGATCTCACGTTGATGACAAATTATTGCATACTATCTCAATTCTCAGATTAAAAAAAAATTGTTCGTATGAGAATTATAAAATTCTTAAATTTGCAAAACCCAGACAGGGACGTTCAGTGAAGACAACACGTGTCATATTTTCTGACTTTTCATGTGCATTTGATACCGTTACTGTGGAATTTATGACAAAGAAGTTATATGTTTTAGGCACAAGGGTTAATATTGCAAGGTGGCTGGAGTCATATTTATAGTTTCAAAAATTGAAAATTAACAATGAAAGTCCAACGAGTACAATATATTTCTTGGTGTGCCCTAAGGGTCTGTTCTAATGCACTTGTTACTTATTTTATACGTACACGATCTTCGCTGTGCAATAATTAAAAGGCTTATGGTTGCTGGTGATTAGCAATTCCAGCTAATATTAAACTTGAACGATTAACAGATGTAAATTATTCTCTGATATCCTTGTAATATGCTACGATGAAATTATTTATGATCAATGGTTATTTACAATCGCGAAATGTGGGTTGTTAAACAAAAAAATAAATCAAGTGGAAGAAAAATAAATAAGATATTTATTTTAATTCGAAACAAAGTTGCAACTCATGAATGATGCACTTAGATTTTATGTTAATTGTTCCACCCTGCTGATTATAGTAATGGATTGTTATGCTGAAAGTGTAACAGGGCTAGTTCTTGTGCTTTCATTGGCATTTATTGAAGGGGATTAGTTTTCACTGATGATTATGAAACAGTTCAGCTAATTAAATTTTTTATGGTATTTGCATGATTAACAGATACAGAGATAACGCTGTTCAAAAACTTGCTGAATACCACAGCAACTTGCAGGGTTTGTATAACCTCTCTATGACGAGCCATTCTGCAACGATTATCTACTTTAAATGGTTAACATGAAACACCTGATACCATACCAATATCGATTATTTATTATTTTACCAACCATTACTATAGTAGTTTCAAGCTGTAAAGTACGAGTTGCGCGGCGTAAACAATCCAATGGAAGATCGCACTGGTATTGGAATCAACCAGGCGGACGCGAAACAAATGCAGCGTGTTCTACAAAACCAGCGACACTGCTGATGATTATCACCCCCGTTTTTTGTTAATGGACTGTTCCAAACCAAAAAGCTGTTTGTGCTCATAGCCTATGTCCTTAACGTTTCAAATCATCTAAATTACATTGAAATGATAATTGGATTTTAACAAACAAACAAAAAAAGCATCCAAGCAGCGGAAATGATATACCACAGAAACTTTCTGGGCATATGCTTGCCCACAAAATTGATAGACCCTTCAAATTCAAAATGTTTGCACCAAAGTGAACAAACCTTATTTTGCAATACTTCGACTAAGAACAAAAGTAAATATTTATACACTGATGAGCACATATCAAATGAATTCTCATCTTTCAGACAATGTGATGGTCTGAGGTTGTGCCATTGATATGGTTCCGGGCATGCGCTTAACAAAAAACGAAAAGCGAATATACAAACTTATGTTTCATCTTAAGCCTTTGGTAAAAAAATCATAGTTTCGGTTATATGCCAGTATAAAATTATTCAACAGCTTTGAAGGATATTCCAAGTTTCAAATTGTTCAAGTCTGAAGTTAGAAAGTTTTTAATTGATCAGTGTTATTATGCCCTTTTGGATCTGTCAGCAGATACGTTATTGTAAAATATTTTTAAATGTTTATTGTGGGTGATGGCTAATTTATATATTTGTATATTATGACATACATCCTGAATCTTGGCAAAGTGAATAAAACGAATTATTATTATTAATATTGACTTTTGCATGCAGCACCTCTATAAACCAAATTAATTAAAAATTTTCTTACACTTCCATTAGTGTATGAGCCTGTTAGATTCTTTAGTTACATATTTATATTATTATTATCATCATCGTAACAAAAAAGTAAAGGGCTTAAATTATAAATACCAAGTACTACACATTTAGAATTTACATCGCTACAGAAACACATTAAGTTAAAAAGTATCAAACGTTTTCATCTAGATAGTATGCGTGTATTATATCGCATGGATTGTCTTATCAGTGAACTCGGAAGCACAAAAAAAGCATCGAAATGCAAAAAAGAAATCGCCGGTTGTGCACAAAGAATGTAATGGACCAGTCATCCATTGTTACGATCCAAGATGTGTCGAATTTAAGACGATTTTGTGTGTTTTGCATCAAATTCGCGATTTACCAAAGGACGCTATAATTAACGTGTTAATGTAGATTATTTCGGTTGCGGACGTTTTGGACGAACCCAGTTACTAAATATGTGTGTTTTGTTGGATAATTGTAATTAATGTTGTAAGTACAGTTGGTGGCGATTAACTGAAAACGCGTGTCGGGCAGCGAATGGATTTCGGTAAGTGCCATTGCTTTTTTTTAAATTTTTTCCTTTAATTTTATATAATAAATATCATTTGACTGTCTTTAAATACACATTTGAAGGGTTTTAGTAAAGTTGCGGTTAAATTGCAGTTTTTTCCGATAAATACATAATTTGAATATAAAATAAAATATGTGTTAAAAAATAAATTAATAAATATCGAAAACTGATAACGAACCAACATATAAATTATTAATTAATTAATTAATTTTAAAGTATTGCCATTTTTATAAATACATGTATTAAATTATTGTTTCAAATAGGCAAGTGTTTTTAACCAATTTGTTGTTCTATTGTCGGATTGTTTGTAGCTTTGAGGATGTTATAAATAAATATAGGGAAACGCCAGCTTAATGGAATAGTTTATGATTTTTTATATTTTTACCTATACCGAAGAAAATAACCAACCAAAAACAGAAACAATAATATGCTAGGTACTTATTTTGTGTCGCTAGGAGTTAATTGGTGAATGAAACAGTTTTAGCAATATTAACGTTTATTGCCACCTTTTTGTAATAAGGTGTTTTGTAAACCCTTATCAAGCAATAAACATTTATGCAACAAGTGACATTAAATAAATCTTATCAAGGGCCTATTCTGTAGACCTCGGTATTTTCTTTAAAACCTAGGAAACTTAGTGTATTCGACCAACATTTAATTCGCTACAATTAAAACCAAACTAACCCGTAAATGCATAAGCATTTGTCAAAAAATTATATTGTAAGGAGTCAAATATTTTCAAGACGTCTGATGATGTAAATACTATAATCGTTATCAGACTACAAATTAATTGATTGCTGCAATAACAAACCCTGCGCCACCGTTGGATTCACCGATAAATATTGGCTGACGCATTTTTATATCAAGAACCCTAAGTTATGGAATTTACAATAGAACTATAGCAATCATCTCGTAGTTTTAATTCACGCGAATATAAACTTCTTTTTACAATTTAGAATCAATATCACGACATTTTATCATCATTTTGAGTGCTAAAATGAGCTACTTTTGTGCACTAGTGCTAATATGGACTTTCATTTTGCAACGTTGTTTGTTGTCTCGTAAGCGACGCGGGATTTCTTGGGGATTAAATTTGAGACGCTCTAGAACGTTGTCTTCTTCTGAATCAGTCAGTTTTTTTTCCCAAAAACATTTAAATAATCGCAACCCGCGACAAACTTCAGATCGTTTTCGTTGTTTATCATAAAAATGACAGTAACCAACCCAATATTTTCAGCCACCTATCTTTTAAATTCAATTTATTCGCAGTAAAATTAATTAATATTTACTTAAATTTTACCAAAATTGTAAAAAGCCTTGTATACGACTCGTTGCAATACTTCGCTTTTCTCGCACAAAACGTGCACGTCTATTGCGAAAAAAGCCTTCGTATTGCAACTAGTTATATAAATAGCTATTCTATTTTAATAAATTCTTATACACTAGTGTAAATCCCAGCCTGAACTCACGCCACACTGGCAACTGTAATTCTTCTTTGAAATTGGAAATTGGAAATACCTTTATTAGATTACGAAACAGATTTTAATCATAAAATGAACTCGTCCAACTTGTGCTAAATTTTTTCGCCTTTATGCCCCTTCATATTGTTTGTCCTGGATGATCTCCTTTTCGCATATCTCTCCATCTTGCCAATACAACCCTTTCTGCAACTTTGCCCAAGCCGGATAACATGCTTATAGAGTGATAGTTTTGTGGTGAGACATGATCATTTCCTGACTTAAGTATCATCACCACTACCGCACTTTTCCAGCCTGCAGGAAAATGGGTTAGCCCGAGAGCAGCATTGATGTTTATTGTAATGTCACTAACGACGTTCTTTCTTCTGTTGCCTTTCTTTAGGGCACGCATTATTTGTATCACGTCCTCAGACGGCACTGAGCGTAGGGGAAACTCTTTTCTCTCCAGGGCATTTTCCGCAATATATTGCACTTTTTCTTCAAAGGTGTCGTTTTGGTCTTCCCCAAATGTTTTTCTAGCGTATCATCACTAGATGCGAGCCAATTTTCTTCACGGATAGGAGCGTTTTCATTTCCAAAGTGTTCCGTCTGTGCTGTCTAAACCCTTCACTTCTTCGCTCTATTTAGAGTTAGTCTAGTCTAGTGCTCTTTCGGCTTTCTTTTTCGCTTTTCACCTATGGCGATCTTGTTCCTTTTTGTGAGTGGGCAGCCGTCAATCAGGTGTAAAAGGCCTGATGATGATTTTGCAACTTCGCCAGTCAACTAGTCAACTGCCGTGTCAAGTTGATTCGTCGTGTATATTGTTTTCACTGTCACGTTTTTGTCACATTAAGTTCGAAACCTTTCAGTGCACTTCTGCGCTCACCTCCGCCAAGTTTCAAGGGATTTCTTCCAAAGGTGATCGATATTGGGTTCGATCCAAGCCTAGTTCTGACATATTTTGTACTCCAACCGTATCCGCAATGTCTTTCGTCATTCACGTGCGAAAGTATGTCGGTTTATAACTAAATTTTCCTGTAGGAAGCTGATTTTCAGCATACAACAAATGCCATTGTGTCAAAATTGACACCAATACACGTATTGACTCCAGTAACAAGTACGTTAATTGCAACAAATTGCAAGGGCATCCTTTTTCCCACATGTAAACCAGCTTCATGAGACTAATAGGATTCGCGGTTTTGACGAAAAATCCGTTCTACTTTCGTTCCCAAAAGTATAACTGTAAGGAAAAATTGGTATGGCTACATCATTACATGGTATGATAAAACTACTCGACTCCTGGCCAAGGATCTAAGTCAAATAAATTGGCATAATTCACTTAAGTCACCCATTCAAATCAGCGACAAATATGGCACGTGTTAATCATAAAAAATACAAATTAAATTAAAATTAAATTAAAAATCAAAATTTCCAATATCCATTGCTAAATTGGTGTAATTGCATATTTTTTTAAAATTATTTTTGGTTTCAATTGAATGCTCTGAATACGAGCTTATATAATTTTTCAGTGTTGTCATTATATAGAGGAGATATAAGGTAATAAGACTATGACATTTACCTTTTATATGGGAAGAAGACAATTATTTTAATGTACATATACATGTATGGAATAATTATACACAGGTTTTTAAGTACTAATTAGGGGACCCATTAGAGAATACATGTTCCAGGAACAAGTAGTACGCATAGAGCGCGTTTAATATTGGGTGAGCCATCTTGTTGAATTTAGTTATTCCGCTTTGGATATTTCCATGGATGCTGAAGTTATATTTAACCGTTTGTAGTATAAAGTTCAGTCGAAATTTCACGAAAGATTACAACATTGTTGCTTCTTTATCGGAACTCCACAGAGAGCGTATTTATGGATTGCGAAAATAAACGTCTAGGTAAGGACCAAAATATATGTTATTCGAAAAAAGCTGTAAAACAATGACATGTTTAGTATAAATGCCTTAAATTAACAACAACCATTATTATAATTCTAAGCAATTTTAAAAATAAATAAATAAGAGCCCAATAAAAGCATATACGGTTTCAGTTGAAATCGGGATGACTTAGTCCCAGGTGATGTTATGTCGATGGAGATTTGAAGGGTAATGAAGAATTCGAGTTTGTATTGCCAACTAGGCTAAATATTTTGAGTGTTGGATTGGGTTGGAATCAAAATAAATACCTCAATAGCAAACTTTTATATTGGTATATATTCCCACATCCACAATTGCCACGCTGAGAAACGATCACACATAACTTTGTATGTCTCAAAATTTCCATTAATTTCGATATAGAAATTGTAATCCGACTCAGCAATCCATTCACACCGGACTTGACCAAAACAAATAAAATCCACCCCATACAAAACGTTCCTCTTCAACTTAACTTTGACAATAATCTGGTGATTTTTCGGCCTTATATAAGGATTTTTTCTTAAATTTGTGGAAACTCTTCCAGTGATTGCCCGTTGGGTGTATTATTCGTCATCAACCTAATCCAACTGAACTGAATTGGTTTTTCAAACTTTGTTGTTTTGCATTTTTATATACTGTATACGGTATTGGATCATTATAGTTAATGAACTTTTTCAAATTCCAATGAACGTTGGGATTATCATTGAAGCAGGACCAGACTTTGTATCACTAAACAGGTCAACGTTTTCTAATTTATAGATACCTGACCACGTTGGTCATGGCATATCTGACATATCTGTTTCCACTTAGCTGGAATTTGAGACTAAATAATTATTGGTTATCATGGACAATAATTTGGATTGCGTCGAAAAAAATGACCTTGACGTAAGAAAAACCCGACTATGTATTGCTAACCAGGCCAAGCATTTCGAACATAGTACTACATAATTTATACATCGCATTTCTTTGGCAGTTATTTCAATCATTTATTCATACTATTGATGGGTGTTGGTTGTGTTTGGTTGGGATTAAAAAAATATTATGCCTCTATGGATTTTTTTTTAATTCTGGTATTTCCTCACCTTTTACCATTCGCAATGTAAAATACGATGGTACATAATCCCAGACAATGGTAATATTACTTTACCATTAACAAAATGAATACAAGTCGTAGGTTTCAAATATTTTTATTTTTCAAAATTGTTTCACCATACAATGACTTCAGCAGGTGGATGACAACTAACATTTCTATGTGCCTCTAAATCACGTTAAAACCTGTAACCATCCAAGATTTGAAGTTTGAATATCCGCTAGATCCTCCTTATTTTCCGAACTTTGATCCAATAGACGAATTTAGTCCATTTAATGAAGCATGTGCTTAAAACACCATGGAAACTTTAAAAAAACATACAATAAATTCTATTTTTACAACATACTGCTTATATATATTGCAGCGAGTTTCCGATCTTCCTAGAATTTCCGAATCGATCCAATTAGATACAGATTACTTTATTTCAAAAGATAAATTTATATATATTTCTGACCGATACCTATCCATGAAAATGTTTCTCATTGTTTAGCTTTGCAAAATTTATGAAATTCTCCAGATATATTCTTGCAGATGCCACTTGGTGACTTCATTAGTAATGCCTTTGACACCTTTTGAACGTATTCCAATTACTAATCTTAACATGCTTGAGAAATGTGCATTTGTCATATTTGTGTGCGAGAAAATAAGAAATGTGAAATATTCGATAGAATAGAAAGCATATATAATTTAAAGTGACGGCTCGCTAACAATTTGGTTTTGTGAGATGATGGTCAAAATTCCAAATAATTTGCAAAATTTCTTTTTGGTTACGGTACATGGAAAATTTCCTTATTCTGGCTTTTGATTAATCAAATGAAAAACTTCAACCACATGGACTGTAGTGAGTGATATTGTTAAAAATAAGAAAATATTAATTACACAAGGCGAGTTTCTCCACAAATTAAGTTGGGTTGGGTTGGGTTTATTTATTGTCGGACAGTATATTTGTGTAAGTCTAAATGCTTGGCATTTTTTCCACTGGAAAATTAATTTGGGTTGGTTTGGGTTCGGTTGGTTTTTGGGTTGGGTTGAGTTTGGGTTGGGTTGGAGTTGGGCTAGGTTTCCGTCCTATAGTTGACTCCTCTCTAACTATCTGGAAATACTTAGCCATTTCACATCCCTTGTAACTTACTGTGTGTTGGACACAATTCACACATGTTGGTTTGGCTTTGTTTGGTTTTGGACACTCACACGCCATGACACGCAGTATCATTGTATGTATACAGATTCTTGGCATATTTTGTACTAGGGAATTAAGTTGGATTTTCGAACTGGTTCGACAGATATTATAAATATTTCGGTATTTCGTTGTGGCTGAAACTACTATTTGTACCGGTAGTTCTAAACAAGTTTCTTCTTACGATGGCTCTAAATGTCGATGGAATTTCTTTTGCTTGCATTGCTATCGTTCATTCGTATGACGATGAGGCCTTAGATGCCAGAAATAAAAGCATTGGAGGCACGTATTAAAGCTAAAATGAAATATCGTACTTTTTTCGGCCCAGGTCACTTTGCTCGTCCAAAAATTCATTATCGTTATCTTCTCTTAACTTAATTATAAATGGTTCAATAATTTTCTTACTATGTTCAACACAATTCTTCCATAATTCTTCGTCGAGACATCGTTCAAAGCTTCCTGACATAAACTCAATATAACCTTAATTATAAAAGTATTATTAGTTGTTGGAACTATTTCCTATCATCCAGCGACTGTATAGGGGGCTTGATCTATCATAATAATAGATTTAACTGATTATTTCTAATAGCAAGTGCGTTTTGCTTTCTTTTTGCCTATAAACCATTCACGACATCCTTCCAAGAAATGTTGCTCACTACCAAAATGTAACAAAATTACCTTTTGACCGCCATAATCTTAGTACCACCTAATTTAATAGAAAATAGAAATATCTAAGTCGTGAAACTTGACTTAAGAATATGGATATGATTTTGAATTTGAAATGACGACATCAAAGCTCTGATTTATTTTTCCTGAAGTTTTATCATTGATTGATTTTATTTTTCTAAACCTTTGAATGAAAAACTATTTATTTTTTAGTTACATTAATCAATCACTACATTTTTTTCAATATTTAGTAGATGACAATAACTGCGTTACCTGCGCCAAAGTTCTCATCATGTATCTTTAACTTAATTATTTGTTACACAATATTTGATTTTTACTTTTTAAATGACAAGCCACATTTTCAACACGTTACCTGAATACAACTGTCATATTGGTGTAATAAATATTTATTTACATTGATTTTCTACAAGATACATCGTGTTATACGAAAATTGTCATTCTTCTTTATTTTTAGTTTCATCCGAGCACGTGAGCACCCTGGACTTCAGCTGAGTGATCGTCTTGTTTTGACGTAGGTAAGTACATAATATATTTATAATTTTATATTTGCTTCGATATTATATATCTGGGGCTGTATGCTACAAATATGCAAGTCTGTGTATCAAAAAAATCGGTGTCTTTATAAAAATTTCAGCAACAGACAACTGTAGCTGCGTGCTTATGTAAACCATTATATATTTTAAATAAATTTTGATTTAGATACTATGCACATTGTTAAAATAATTGAATTTTTAAACCACTGCAGCCTGTTCTTGCTTCGTGCTGGTTTATATTATAAATTTATATGCTTCCGTAATCATAACTTAACAGCTACACTCTATTCTGACTTTCTTACCTATTTATTTTCTAATTGTTGTTTTCTTCTGTCGTGAATTGTGGGACGTTTCGTAGTTTTTCTTAAGACATTCGAAACTTTAAAGCTAAGAGAGTTAGAATTCGGCGTGTATCTGCCCAAATATCCCATTCACTTTCTAAATCGTGATACCATATATAAATATATGCATTTTTAAAAATTATATTTACCTGGGTTTTCTCTAATGTAGAGTAGAATGACATTTGTTCCTTTATTATGGTAACATATTATTCGCCACCTCGGATTTAGAACCGAATTCGATTCTTACCATGCGCGTCGTAATCACTAAACAAACAATTTCAAAATTTTCTCGCTTATTGATTCTGACGGATTTGAGACAATAGGCCTGTTACATTTGATTGTCTATTACTCTTAATCTTCATCTTACGACCCACATGCAGTAATAGCAGATTAATTTATGACACTTCTGAAGATACCATTTAGGAGATGAAATATAAATAATTACACAGTGTTGTAAGCGCCAAGATAATTGTATTTGCCAATAACATACTTCAAAACGATTAATTCAATCCTAAATCCTCAATGCCCCTGGATATGATCTGCTATAAAACATTGAGGATAGATTGATTGCTATGTGGGCAATTGGTGTAAGATTTATTATACGACTTTGTAATCCAGTATTGAGAACAGGAGAATTTCAAAAAGCTTCGAAAATTACCCAAATTTCATTCGAGCCAAAACTATCCAAACCAGTTGTTCAGGTTCAATCGTAGTTTGTTCCCTAGATATTTTTTTAATCGACGAATTATAGAAGAAGTGGGTGTATTACCTAACAACCGGTTATCATTTAACGTCAGGAATCAAAACCCAATTATAATGCAATGTATGGAAGGCATCGTAGAACAAATGAAATAGAAAAACATGTTTCCCTATTTACAGCTGAAGGATAATTGCAAATATTGAAAGCACCAAGAAGTTTAGGTGCTCACTAATTTGGGCTGGTTTTCACAAAAGGTTTCTATAGAGCAACTGCCTTGAGGTAAATTTTGATGAAGTTGAAGATTTGTTTAATTAAATAAGTCGTTTTCTGACATTATGTAATTCTAAATGAAATTCATGTAAAACTACACCTCACTCACACATTTTCAGTCGGTCCAATTTAAACGATCGACGTTAGTATCACTTTACTAACCATTGAAAAAATTACAATAATTTAACGTACTCTTGATCAATAGACGTCCAACCACATTACAGAGACATGTTACCGCGATCATTTCTAAATTCGTAATACCAACGAACTCATTTTTTACACCATCCCACATTTTACCGCCCGAGACATTTATTCGTACGATATGGATCTTTTACTTTCAAATCCATTGTTTGTCTATTTTTGTGAACTTTCTTCGAAGATCGATTGCGTGTTATTTGAATGTGCGCGCGTGTGCGTCTGTGTGTTTGTTGTGCGTACGCCGAAAAGAAAATGTCATTTACACGATTCATTAGTAACGTTTGTGGTAGTTGGAGCTGCCATGCTCCACTGACTGTTCTGACCACGGGCTCACTTTTTGCAGCCCGGAGAATGCTGGAACTGAGCTGAAACTAATTAAAAGTCGTCGTTCCGATCGAGTCTAGCTGGCGGGACATCACTCAGCCTTGCTCCTTGTTCCGAGTTTCCCTTCGGTTGTTTCAGAACTCTAATTTTCTTTTATGACGTTCGACGTGGATTTACCAAATCTTTATCCGAGTTTTTCCTTTTATTCTTAATAAGGTGTTATTTTTAATTTATATTTTTTAAAGAAAAAATATAAAATTGGAATAACGCTTATAAAATAGGTAATGAAACACATACATATATTAAAAACTATTTATTCAAATGTAATGATTGTTAATATACTTAAATATTTTTTAAGAACATAATGATATTAAAACCATAAATAAATAGAGCTACATTTAATAATGCAAAAGATATCTAAGGAAATAATGATTAAACTAGAATTAAACCATAAAATAATTAAATTAAACAATTAATCACAAAGAGTACATATAATGTAAAATTGATGAGAATGTGAGTGAGTGAATGTGTGAGAATAAAAGCAAAATAAACAAAAAGAAATGAAAATTACAGTATTTACTGCTAATATAAAAATGAAATAAAATGATATTTTTTTTTTAGTTTTGTTCGTTTTTAGCTTTAATACCTCAGATTTGCTTCAATTTTTCACCTCCATTGTAATTCATTTTATTTTATCTATTCTTATTGTCCTATTCCATTAATCGCCTATTTGTGTTTTTATACCAAGACTTGTCGTCTCAAAACGAATACAGTCCACTGATTAAATTTTCAATGTTCGGTGGATGTCATGCACGATTATTAAATACTGTTTTGTAGAATTTTCATTGTATCAAATCGAAAAAATTGTTTAACAAAACTTTGACAATTGTGTACAATTTTCATGACGATACATCTATCAAAATAATGGATTGTATTGGGGGATTGTAAATGAATCATACACAACATTTACTATCAAATTAATAATAACAATAATAATAAAATTAATAACAATAACAATAATAATAATATGCACTGTTAAAATGCACGTTTCTGCTCCGAGTCCAGTTTCCCCGAACTTTTTCGCAATTGGTATTGTCATCAGTGGGATCATAAGTACCGTTTTACTGGACGTAAATATTTCTCGTTTTTAAGCATACAAGAACTGTCATCAAACGCTCTCTCCGATGGCTTATCAAGAACCCAATTGTTGGACCATTTTATTCATAGGAAGAGTGCTGGAATTGATTTGTACGGCGAATTTAATGTAATAAATTGATTTACGACCCCAACTTCATTGATTGTCCGTTTGGTGATTTTCCTAAAACACAGATTTAGTGATTCGTTCGTTCAATGCCTTTTTTAGGTTGTCGTAAATCAGATTTAGTATGTTCGTTGTTCCTAAGCACCCACGACTTGGTTTTCGGTTCACGATTATGATTAACATAGACTTGTAGAACATAGTGACTATATTTTTCAAAATTTTGGTAAAAAAACAAAGTAAATGTTGTCGTTGTTTGCTAATTCCGATCCAACCCAACCCAACCCACCCCAACCCACCCCATTCATTTCAATATTTTAAACAGATTGTCTAATAGAAAATAGTATGTCCCAGATCCGGTGAATTTAATAGATTATATTGATTTACGACCCTACATCTGACATTTTAATTATCCATTTTATGACAGATCTAATGTTTCTGTTCTGTATTATTTTGTACACGGACCAATGTGTCACAGCCAAAGGTGTTCTGGAAAAAAAAATAATTCATATATATTTATATACACGCCGTTGTCTTTGGATTCATATTCTCATCTATTCTTTATCGTTTGTTGGTCAGTTTGAAATGTTTTTTTATTAAGTTCTATTTTCATTTTATGTTGAATATGATGTGGTACATCATCATGTCAAACTATGGTGAATTATTGACGTCCATGACCGATGTAATTATTGAAACTGCTGCAGCATTGCCTACGAAGAATACAGGAAAACTCAATTGAAAACTGTTATTGTTATGAATTTTATCTTTCAAATAAAATATTTCAATATATTTGAACCTGCGAGATGGGGATAACTGGCTGGCTATCTGAACTACTAGACCAGTAACCCTATATTGTTGTTGATCTTGTAGTTCATTGCGTTTATGTAATTTTATTTGACATGATTTGAATTTAATTATTTAATCGTAACGACATATGCATTTGACAGTTGTTGTAAATCGCAGTCTAACATCGGTCCAGTTTCCTCTCACTTAAATATCTTGCGTTAGATTATTGATTGTTGGGAAGTGCGAACAAAAATTCATGACTAATATTATTAAGTTTCCATAATAACTAGGTTTGGTGCGTAAATTTAGTAGAGTTGACAATCAGAACTAAACGATTGTCAACGAAACCAAAATGTTCTTTTTACAAATCTCAAACGTTTAATTAATTTTCGTGGCATTTGAATGCAAGACTAGCAACATTATATCAATTTATCCGTATCATCTCTCCTTTTCGTAATATTGGTAGTTGACTTTCGTATCCAAATAATACTCCAACTCTAGAGTTTATGTTGAACTTGCTGTCTATTTGCCTTTTTATCATCTTGTTAATAATAAGTTTACTGTGCGAGCAGTGAGCTCCCTGACAAAACAAGTATCGACACGTGCCGCTGTGTATTTCTATGAACGAATGATATTTAGGTGATTCTGTTTTTCTTTGGGCACCACAGGTTTGTCATTAAAGTTTTTCATTAAGATCTTACTTCATTGTAAAGGTTCTTACAAGGTAATTGGGTACGCGACAAACAGAAACAGATTTACAGTTAAATAAAACTATACAATTATCTGTTGCTCGTATACGTTTTCTGGATAAATTCCAAGCTAAATTAACATAATTATATAATTTCCAAGTTTTCTTTATAAAAAAATAACTGGCGAATTCTTATATCCTTACATTGCTAGGTATAATGTAACACTATTATTTAGTAAATCTTTTCTTTATTCACAGTCGTAAATATTTCTCGTTAGATTAATTAAAATTTTACGTAATCGACAATTTCTTAATTATTCAATTACGAGAAGATTAGCATGCATCCTTATTCAACTTCGTTCTAATAAATTAATTCACAATCATTAGACTGATTAAAAGTGTTTCTGATTTATTTATTCGGCAGTTTCATATCTATACAGCGCAGGTAATCTTGGTATGAAATAATTATTCTAATAGTTTATAATAAAATAAAATAAACATTCATTGGTTTGAGTTCCTTATGATTTATAAACAATGCTGCTTTAAATATACCGACACCGATAATCTTAGTGCGGAGCATTCAATTGTTTGTTACGAAATTAAGCCTACCCTTTATTTTACTTACTTGATCTTGTCGTTGCTTATTTGGTCATAGATTTCTTGGACGATTATTTTAAGTAACGGGACATTTTAAGGAACGATTTTCTTAAACTTGAATTTATTATATATTTTCAAAACACTTTTAGCATTCGCCATCCGTGTAGCCAATCCTATTTTTTTCATTTTGCATTGTTGATAAGTTGTGTTAAATAACTTCTACGTCAAAGTAAATTAATTAGTTCTATTCTGTAATGTCGTTCTGTTTCACGTCTTCTGTGCATAATTTTAGTAGTATTTAAATATTTTATGTTTATTGAAGTTTTTCATAATTATTTTCTATTAGTATTACTGAAATTGAATAACTTGAGTATTAAAGAAATTGAATTAAGTTTTAAGTGAATTTTTTTTAATTTTATTGAAAAATACACACATTTTCGCAGAATAGGGTGATACTGCACCAATGTTATGATCATAAAAATAGTTCATACAAATATTAGATTTTGCGAGTTTGGTTACCGCATCAGTCAAGTCTGTGTAGTGCAACAGGTAAAGTGCAAGCAAATTTACGATTTGATGTGTGTTCT
This sequence comes from Geotrupes spiniger, assembly GCA_959613385.1. Lineage (NCBI taxonomy): Eukaryota > Metazoa > Arthropoda > Insecta > Coleoptera > Geotrupidae > Geotrupes > Geotrupes spiniger. Next base: position 16,563,301 of record OY390737.1, read on the forward strand.
GTCATTGTCGTAAACACCGACGTTCATTGGCCAGCATATGTCATGCACATTTCACATAATGACGTGTTGCTAAAATTTATACTTTAGGTATAGTTATTATCTATTAAAAAACGTCTAAACGGATGGACATAAATTTGAATGCATGAGTCGCACCATAGAACGGCACATTCATCATTTCATGGGCGCGACGATGGGACGCTGCTGCGGCCACGAGGCAACGCGCACGTCGCCGACGCGCGTGTGTGGAAAAAAGACGGAGCGATCAGCATGTGCGAACGTCGGGTTTCTTTCTGAATTTCTTATTAGACTTATGCCCCGGCGGTACATCTGATCTTGCAGAGAAACATAACAGCAGCACCGGTGTCACGGATCATAAATGTTCACTTATGTTTCTATTAAAACTACCGACATGCTATTAACACGGGAACGGTAGAGATATCTGCCAACGATATCAACTGTGCGCCGATTCCTCTAAAGGAACTTGTGCCAAACTAAACAGGCCACAAATAACGCCCAGAATGCTAGGTATTTATTTGAGTCTCTTTATTTTTAAATTATATTGAGGAAGTCGTTTTTTGAAACGGACTTTTCAATTAAGGAATTTCAATGGCTCGGAAAAATTAACTCGGTTTTAATTTATCCTGTTGATACTTCTACGACCTAATGATGATATTTATGTTACCAAGGAAAGTTACGTTCAGAATAAATAGCTACAAAAATCATAATTGTAGAAAAGTTTTCGAGGAACATATATAAATGTAACGAATAAGTTTTCAATAAAAAAAATAAATAAATGGTAATATGCAATTAAATCCATAATCCAAGTACATACATAATCATATGAGAAAGGAGAGGTGAGGGAAGAAACAGGGCAAAGTGTGAGAGGCACGATATTTTTATGTATGGAAGTTGAGGCTGAATACAAAAGTTATTGAAAGTAACCCAATTATGTGGAAAATTATGCGCTTACACAATCTAACTTGGTGGAGGAGCAAATGAAGTATACCAGTGCAAGAGAAGAAAATAATAAAAAATATGATGAATGAATAATTGCGATATTTAGGTGTGGGTGGATATAAGACAGACTTGAGGAAAAAACATGAAGAATTGGAAAAAAATTAAGGTTAGGGCGAAAGGTTAATCAAATTGAAGATATATTACAAAGCAAATGTATTAAAAGATTTCATTATATATTTCCACACAGTTTCAATTAACACTAATACAGCAACGTTCAACGAATTCGAACATAAACTTGCGAGCTACGTATTGCGCAATAAATATTTTATTAAATGTCACAGCCATATATCTATAACCGACCTAGTTTACGCAAATGAACTATCGAACGACTCCTTGCAACATTGAAAAACTTACTTAAAATGTCTGCGTGTAATTTCATTCGGATGTAGATGGCAACATTGTGGGTCTGCATCAGCGGTAAGCGGAAAGAAATTCAATTGATCTTGTCCAGCGATGTTGGGTGATCCATCTTCGTCAGAAGCGTCGGGACGGGCGCCGGTGCCAGGCGTCGAGTTGGGGCTTCTATTGAGACGTTATGAATTTATTATCATAAGTTTGATGGTGATGCGTAAATATTTACCACAATCTGATTGCGGACATAACTCCGGCGCTCATGTATTTTAATGACAATTTCATTATAACGAAATTAAATATCTCACTAATTTCGCCACTGCAAACGCATTTAATTTTTGTAAATAGCTGCGTCGCTTTATTAGAGAGACGAATCTTATAACGTGGCGGGTTTATATTGTTATCTATCGACGAAAGTGTCTTTATTCCCCGTTGACCATTAAATTGGTAATACAATAATTTCAAATTCCCGCACAAGTTTTTTATGAATAAATGACTGCTGTTTCAAACTATACGGCACATTATGATAAATAATAAACGATTTGAACTGCACCTTGTCCTTAAGTCTAACGATATAGTAATGATAACATGCAACAGTTTGGTTGCAGCAATTTTAACATGTTAATGTGTAAAATTGTGATCAAACGACACCTGGTGTTGCAGCAACTTACTAGTGGTTAAATGTCATAAAAATCGAATTATATATAATACAAGAGAGGTGATTAAAACTTTTAAATATTTTTTAATGGATATACTCGTATATATAATTCAATTTGAAATATGTTGATTTCGAATGCATTAGATTATGGATTTAAAACAAAATAAGATGTTATTTAATCCGCCACCAGAAAACGCAGATTTGTTGTTTGTTTGGAAGCCTTTGACTTCGTTTGCGATGAAGGCAAGAAATAATTTCTAATTACAATAGCTTGAAGAGGGGGTATGGCTTGCCTGCCCCCTGTCAAATTGTAGTCGATCTATTCGAAATATTTATGCTTTTATTAATATAATTAATATAAGAACGCAGTAATTCTTGAATTTTTAATGCGAGACTTTTTGCTGTCCAGAATTTTTGCTCGTTCATCATTTTAATGGAGCATATATCGTATGGCTCGTTACTTGACATAATGAAATTGTTCCAGTTCTTGGAATTGGTAAGGATACACATAAAGCGATACTTCAACCCAACCCAACCCAATCGAACCCAATCCAATCCAATCGAATTCAATCCAGTCCAATCCAGTCCAGTCCAATCCAACCCAACAGTGTCAACATTTTTGCTCCGCGATACCACGTAACCTAATAATAATGTATATCGAGCTAATAATTTTCTTCCTAGAGGTTCAATTGAATAGACAATTCATTTTGCTGACTTGGCTGATCCAAGTTGTTTATACAGGTGAGTTATAGGGTACTTTCTCAGGAATGTAATCCCTGTTGACTAAGTGTAATTAATAATTGTGGGACACTGAAAATATAGTTCAGTGTCCCACATTGTACTTTCCCATATTTAATCATCAATAAAACTTTACTTATCTACCTATTCTCATTAAAATATTTTTGTTCAACAACTTCAAATACCGAGCAATATTTCATGCAGAATAGTATATTCAGAACTTTTCGTCCTATCGACGAAGCATATTAACCTGCATTTTATTTAATTTATTTATATAATGTGCCTAATCTTATATACACTTAAACAAAACGACGCTTCTTGAAGGTTAGTGACGGCGATTGATGGGTTTGATTGAACAGGAATATGCTTCTATAAATTTCCACATTCCGCTCTTCATCATTTTATACGTAACGGTTTGTAGATCATTGGTGCATTTTCCTGTATCCATACTTAAAAAAGTTTTTGCATATAGCTCAATAATCCCTCCACATTTGCACGTTTGAAGTATTTCATGACTACCTGGACTAACTATTCTTTAGTTTTGATATGAATTACCTTATTTCATGTAAGTTGGTAGTTCAATCTACTTCTTTGTTCTGATTTAATCTACGTGTTCTGTATCTTCAACTGTTTTTTTTCCATTCGTTTTCTTTTGAGTATTATTGAAAATAATCACTCTATTCCTTCCCTTATCTCCTCCTACTAATTCTCTCGCCCGGAATCTTATATGTATCTTCAATTTCATAGCTATTGCAAATGATTAAATATGGCAATAGTTTCTTAGTAAAATAACCATACTTATTCGGGCGAGGCGCAAATAAATTTTAAATTAAATTGTTGACGACATGCATACAAATTACTTACCTAAATGAATAATATACACCACTTAACATCCACTTGACTATACAAACTTTAGTTGGGAAGCATCCTTCTGTTTGAAAAATTCATTCAATGGGTAATTCTATGATGTGGCGCACTTTAGGTACGTTTAACTTGTGTTAGTTTTAATCCCTGCTGATGAGTACCAGTACGAGTAGAAAAACTGCAAAAATGTTATAGAACTTGAATGCAACCCAACACTACCCAATCTCAAAACTCTTTAACATCAAAATCCCCAGGCTTAATATTTTATTGGATGTAAGGTTGAAAACTAGTATTAAAATAAATATCAAGCGATACAGGAAACTTGCGATGGACTAATTCAATTTTGAAATCTGTGAGAGTTACTATGTCTCCTAACTTATTGTTTGAAGTGATATTTTCTGGACGACCCTCCCTCTGGAATGAAAACGACGAAAACATGGAGTGCGGTGTGAGAAGTTGTCTATTCTATATAAATATTTGAATATGAATTATTTGTTTATTTATTAATAATAATAAAATTTCCATAAAATAACTGCCAACAACCTAATTATGAAATAATCATTCATCTACGATTTCTTAGAGAGTAAATTCAGTTTATGGACATCGTTTATTTATTTATTTATTGCTTTATGTACGCAACAATTGCAATTGACCAATGAACACAATGCTTGTGTTGAATGCATCCCTAAAGGTTCAAACAACCAATGATAAGAAATAGAAATCAATTTTCATTATGTAATTACACTAATTATAAAAACTAAAACTAAAAACGAAAATAAGCGATAAAAATGGAATGAAAATCGCTGTTTGTTCGTAGAACATGTCATCAGTAACATATTGAAGTGACGTTTGTGGTAATTTTTTTGAAAGGTGTTACCTTATTTGAAAAACATTCCTCGATCATACTTTGAAAAATAAAATATTACTTTTGTTTTAACTCTTTTTCTTCACAGCTAGGTAAATAACATAAAAATCTCCTTCGTAACCAAAAACGTCTTCCATATTATGACAAACAATGGAATCTCCTTGTATTATGCCCTTCTTTCCCTTCTTCCATTTTCACCCTTATTTTGTAATAAAAATACCAGATATAATCCAAAAAAAAATTGCAAAAGGGATGGAGGGAGAAAAAAAAACAAAAATACATTAAAGAATAACTAGGGCATGAAGTATCCGAACGAAGTTAACTTCATAAATATTTGGTTATTTCAACATATTTTGAAAATCATGACAAACGTAGGAATCTCCTTGTGTTTTGCACTTCTTTTCCTTCTCCCACTTTCAACCTCATTTTCTAATAAAAATCAATACGTTTCACATTATCGCATCGATCATCTCTAATCATACAAGAAGCAGATATAATACAAGACAATCTGCAAAAGGAATGAAGGGCAAGAAAAAAATAATTTAAAAATTAGTTGTGGATGAAGTATCCGAAATCAGTTCACAATATTTGGTATTTTCAGCATATTTTGAAAATCAAAGCAAGAAGTCTAAACTGTTAATCATTCTGCAAGGAAAGAACACTGAGGTCATAATTAGGATGATACACCATAGATATCATGAAAAAATAGTAAAACCTGAGGGGAAGAGGATTGAAAATGTATCTTAGTTATATTTGAAGGTAGGAATACTTCCCTCTTGAGAATATAGCAAAATATTCAACGACCTATATGTAGAATAGGTAGAATAAGTGTTTTATAGATGCAAGGAATGAAAATAAAACAAAATTAAGCATTAATTGAAAGAAACGAAAAAAAGTTATACAGCAAGAAAAACTATATGAACATAATGGAAAAGTAGAAAATTGTGAAAATCGACGTACATGTACATGTGCAAATATCTTTATGAATAGGCAAAGAAAAATTTGTAAATTCATAACAACGACTCTGAAAAAGTTATAAGATATGATGACTAATTGAATATATTTAAGTAAGGTTGTAATTTCTCCAAGATAAAATGGCAAAAGCACAGAAATACACGAATCCAGGTGGAGATATACCAAACACGCTACTATCACAATGCTGCCACAAGTGCATAGCATTTCGAAATTGGCACCAAAAGTGAGCACAAAAATTATGCAGAAATTTTTCAAGGAGACTAACTATGACAACACGATAAAATCAATCTCCCGAATATGAAGAACACCCACCCCAAATCAAGAGTGTGGCGAATCAATTATTGGCAACTTCAATTTTAAATGTGAATATATATAACAAGGGAAAAAACCTCAAAGGAATAGCAAAAAACGAGCTATTTATATAAAAACAGGCAAGGATTAAAGCTACATATAAATTGGACGTTTGCCTTCGTACTATAAAAACTGAAGAAAACAAACCCAACCTAGCAAAAGCCAACCTAACCCACCTAATCCAACCCACCCCAACCCAACGCAACCCTACCCAAGCCAACCCAACTCAAACCATACCTTTAAACTAAAGCCAGTAAAGTCCAAGAATAAACAAAATGGTGTGCAGGACCAAGATATTTAACAGCTGAGTTTTGGAATCGAATCATCAGGAATGTTTTTTCCTCTCCCTCTACCCTCAACACCTGTTTTTGGAGAAATCTGAAGACCATTGACAACGTATATAAGACCGTTGGACATTTATCGTTTTGGGAATGAACCTTGCTGGCACTTTATTCATTCCTAAATCTTCATGCAAACTTTTTAGTACTGTAGCTTCAGATTTCTTGCCCAATTTCTCAATATTCTTGCTTCGCCTTAGCCTTCCACATCTTGGGCACCCTACACCATTGTTGGTCTACCAACATTTATCTTAATCTTCCTCATACTCTTTTATCATCCTCTGATGAACATCCTTGTGCCCATATCCTTCCTTCGTCAAGCATTTAATTATGTGTCTTTGTTCCAACTGAATTTATCTCATATTTTCTTAGATAAGACACTGTAGAGACAGGAAAACTTCTGCGGATCTAAACCAAACTTGGTCAGAAGCATGAAAATCCAACAACACATATTTGCGATCGTCGCTTGCTTTCTTCATTTCTAGGTAGATATATAAAAATCCCGTAAGACATCACCTATCACTATCTACAAAAACCTCTGACACAACTTTTTTTACGAATTTTGGCATGGCGCCTGTTGAGGGTGGAGATCATTTCAGAAAGTACTAGCGCTTTTTTCACTAGCGTAGTGGTGTATATAGTGGTGTATTTAAGTAGGTTCTGTCATTCATGATAATCGTGTGCTTGTATTTTAAACTAAGACCAAGATTTACGAAAAAAAAACTTGCAAGAAATAAATTATCCAGGAACTCAACCATGAGCCAAATATTTATGAAGATTTATCACAATTAATGCTATCGCCAACATTTTTTGTCATATTCCACAATCTCCACAATAAGAAAATTGATGATTCTTTATACAGCTGAAGATTATTGTGTATTGTGTACCCACGTTATCGACCACTGTTTTGCATGTGAATCCAGTGTTGTAGTCAATTCTTCTTAAGATTTTTTGTCGAAAATTATTATATAAACAGTCTGAGAACCGATTATCATCTTCATACTAGTCTGAATGTAGCAGTTTCTCAACATATTAATTCATCACCACATTTCTTCCTCATCGCTACAATAGAAGGTCGTTGGTATAAATTTGGAGCCCTTCCATTTTGAGATGAAGATATTTTTCAGCCCAAAGTGATGTACTTTTGTCAATGATATTCGCAATTGACCACAACTTAAACTTTTACTTCCAGATCCTCAACGTGTTTCTTTACTTCTTTGATTGTCATATATGCTGATAATTGATATATTTGAAAATCATATTAATAGCTTTTTCATTAATTAAAAATGTCATTGTTTTTAGTCCTCCCTCTATCCATCCTAGTCCTATTGCAATCAAGTTATTTTCGCAAGGATAATTGTCTCTAACACTGCGTGAGATAGACATATAATACATCATATCATCTGAAATAACTACTATATTTCTATTTTTGTTGAAAGCGGTTTAATCCGAATAAAAAAAAAACGTTCTAGCTTTTTCTGGTATTAAACTTTTACTCTCAACATTAATTGCTCAATTTGAAGCCGCGCGACTCCGATCGAAAAACATTTTCGTTCTATTAATTCCACGACGCTGCGGTACTTTTTTTATGGAAATATTTCCACATATTTCCCAACGAAATCAGTACAATTCACAATATTCTCATGCACTCAGCCAAGCGCGATAATTGAAAAAAAAAGTATTAAATTTCAACGCTACACCTTAACACAACGTCCTAATAATCCGTTCGAGTTCTGTCACTATTCCCAGAAATTCAATCATCTTCTAATCAGTTTTCTTACTTGCCCGAATAACAGACAACGCCGGACGACCGTCGTTATAAATAAACGTTTCCACACTAAATAATATAATTTTATAAGCGTAATACCGCAGCAAATTTATTAAATTTATTTGTACGTGCCATTTGAAATTACTTCATCTGTTACTTCTTAGCACTTCATGCCAATTTTATAATGACATTTTGCATGTGTACACATAGTTTCATATATTTTAAGGTGACATACTTGATATTGTCAAATGTCAAATATTAATCTCTAATGTGTCGTGTTTAATGTTTGGAGAGATCGTGACAGGTGCATTTTTTTCTCTTCGCCAGACATAAACGATACCATTAATTTCGGTCTTTACATTCTATTATTTTCGTTCATTTTCCGTTGTCAAATGTTACCGAAACGGATAATGAATCTGCTCGTTTCGAGATAATTTAGATAGAAATAAGTTGACGTAGACGTATTTTGTTCTATGGATATTTTTACTCCGTTTAACTAATTGTTTGGAACGTTATGGTAAATTAAAAAAAAAATGCCCCTTCAACCTGTTTGCTTACATATTCCGTTACACATCAGTTTTTGTATGTATTTTGAATATTTTCACAGACTAGCGCGTTTACGTGAGATACGAATTCATTAATTTCAGAAATTCACACATTAGGTCGAAATAATTGCTTACATGGAAAATAACGAAGGAAGATGTTTAATGTATGCCGATTTAATTTGCTTGTTTCAGTAACTTAATTCTGTTGCAATTTAATCATAATGTTGGTAACATTGCTTGAAATCTTATATTGGTTTTCAAGAATTGCACTAAGACTGCATGTACAAAATTAATTACAATAAAATAATTATTAACAATTAATATATTGGGGAGAATTAATATTGTTTATTTGTTTATTATAAAAGTAAAAAATTGTCGAAATTCAAATTTAGATAATAAAAATTATTTATAATAGGTAAAAATATGGATAAAAATAATAATGATTGTGCGAAAAACAGTAATTATTCCCTGTTTGCACAATCCATACAAATTTACTAATCTTTGTAACATGCGATAATTTAAAAATTCTAGTGCCTTATATTTCATTTCCGATTCATTTAAATCGTCTGATAAAAAATGCCTTTAATATCCTTTATTATTCCAAATTTTTATTTAAAATTTATATGACATGAAAAAAAACCAATATAAATATATACATTTTATAAAAGACGAACGTGCCAATTATGCACCTAATTATATCAATTTGATTGCGCTCTTGATATAATTAGCAATGTATAATTGCAAGGTTTGGACTAATTTGCACTCATTTGAAATTTAAATTTGCAAAGCTACCTTAAGTAATAAGTACGTAGGTTTAATATATGTAGGTACATAATAAATAACATGTTAGCTTAATTGGATTTTAATAAATCCGTTGATTGTCATAGGCAGTTAATGAAATGATCTCCGATCCACTCGATCTAACCAAAGCCAACAAAAATAATTGCGGATGATTAACTATGTGAGAGCACTACTGGGTCCTTCTAGCGATACTGGCACCGCCCTGTGGCGAGCCCTTGCACCACCGCGATCAACGAATTTGCGCACACGTTGCCATCTAGTAGGCGATGAATGAACATTAGGGGATTGCCGGTCGTTATAACAAATGGGATACTGAAATTTGATGTTTTAAAAATAAACGACGGAAGGATGAGAATCATCGCTTACTTCGGTTTATTGTGTGGTTTATTTTGAATCGATCCGGAGCTTTGTAACAATATTACATGCAATACTAGCATGTAATATATGTACATTATTGCACTTAATAAATAATTAAAAAATTATAATAAAGCATTAATTTTGATGAAATTATAATGAATGTTGCGTACAAAATTGTAAACATTAACTGTTTGCGACATCTATCAAAGTATTGCTAAACCGCATAGGGGTTGCTACAAAGCGGTCGATAATCCCGAAGGTTGCAAAACCCGCCAAAATTAGCCGTGGCGATTTATTTAAAATTTTTTGAAATTTGCGCAAAGTTTCGCATAATATAACGTGCTATTCAAATTGATTTAATTAATAGTTCTGCCCGTTATGTTAATTTTGGGTAATTAGGTTCCTTGCACAATTATGTTAAGCAGTTTTTATTTATTTATGTTGAAACTTATACAAAAAAGTTCGATGTTTTGCGTAATGTGAAAATTTTATTTCCATCGGCAATCAACTCTTACGTAATTCATTAGTCACGTCACGAAAGAAATTTTAGGTATGGGATTAAATAACTTGCTGCTCGATTTTTAACTTCCATTGATAACAATGAAAAATATTTGTTGTTAAATATGTTTTGATTTTTTTTAATTCATTTTATTATTAAAGGTAAATTATGTGAAGATGTCATAGGTGGACGTTTTACAATTTTGTTGGTTTGATAGTATGTTGCAAGTTTTTTTTTTTTTTTGAGCCAACTGTTACTACAAGTGATGCTCCATAGTAATCCATGGTTGAATTTCAAAATCAAATACAAACCAATGTTAGTAAAAATGTCGAACTCAAATATCCCAACCCAATCCAATCTAACCGAAGGCAACCCAACCCAACAGTTATTATAAGTAATACTGGATTAGAATGCATTGTTGAATTTGAAAATCAAACCCAAATCAATGTTTTGATGTCAAAACACGAACCCCACATTATCCTCTTTGAGCATATCTTGCATAACCGCCAATAAAAAACAATGCAACGCACAATTGGCTCGCCTCGACACAGTTGCTTATTCGATTTAAATGTTCTTCAAATAAATTTCACTTAAACCGAATTCGTTTCTTTTAATAAATAACGTGTGAGCAACGGAATTGTGATTCACGGAGGGCTTTGGAAGTTTTCGCGTATGTTTTACATTAATGTTGAGTAATAGAACTACTCGCCGTTACTAACCGGTGAACCAACCCCTTTCCCGGTAACTTAAATTTAGATTAAATCAAACTGCAGGTAAAGCTGTAAAAACTTAGGTTATGTTCGAAATAAACTTTTACATAATACAATTTAATCATGAAAGTCAATAGTAACTATCAAAGAAGAGTTATATGGCCACCACCGACATCTCTACAATGTAACTCTTCTTTTAACGGAATCCGTTAACGGCAGTGTAAGAGCCGATTTACACTGCCGGTCTCACTAACGAAGTTAAGAAAACGTGAAACGGATCGGCAAAAGTGATCATATATGGCTTCATTTGGGAACACTTTCTAAATTTCTACCATATTTCGCTTTTGTACTTTGTTAAATACGAATGCAATCATTAAAAATGTTTTTTTCTCGAAAAAGTGTACTTCAAAAAGTGACAGTTTAAATGAACAATTTCATTGAATTAAACACATTCATTGTATGTCTATCTCCATATTCCAGGCCCAGCTCTAGAGCATAATTACGTTGCTCTCACGTTATATTGAATTATTATTTTCTCTGAACATTGGTTTTTGTCGTTGCAAGCAAGCACACACACTTTACTGCTACATAATTACCGAGGCATTTTCGACCAAGCTGTAAGCTGTACTATAAAAACAATTGCAATTATTCCGCAGCCGTCGGCAATAAGACCGACTTTTTGAAAATACATTCCAGCCAATGTATTAAGGCGATCGCTGCTGTTTCGTCCTCTATGCGCTCATCATGTATGTGTAATACGAACAAAATTTTCCCTTATTTCTCAATATGATGAAAAAAGCCTATTACTACTTCCGATTGATTTAGGATTTAAGAATTTTATTTATAAATGACGTGTTAAAGCTGTCGGTGGATCGTCACCAACTCATATGAATTGCAGTGAATTTTTGGCAAAATCCTACATATGACCAAATATTTTATCAAATTTTAAGTGTGAACAAATTAAATTTAGTAAATTCACATTGAAAACAAATATTTTTAATTTTCAGTTAAACCTTTATTATTCCACTTTAACATATTTTTTGCTTAAATTTTTGAAAAACAAACAACGATCTGCTGTAAATATATTGTTAATTTAGTAAACTCTAAATAACCCTAAATAAAATATTTACTTGATTATGTAGTGCGATGATTATTGTGAATATCTTGGAAACGGAAGTTTCGATTTGCTTTCGATTTTCACCATCTAGTTATTAAACCTATTTGGTATATTGTGCTGAGTTGGGTCATTGTTTTTTTACTTAATATCTATGCGTTGATTTTATATAATAGCAATTTTTGAAGTTAAATATTGGCCACGATGTTTTATTACATTTAATTAGTTTGGTTTTTTAACCTCGGTACCACCAGGAATAGGAATAGGAACATGAAGAAAACTTAGTTGAAATTAATTGTAGTTTCAAATTGGCAACTTATTATGACATTAGCGAGTATTAAAAAAATGAATGGCTGTGTTGGGTTGGTTAATATTACTACGTACACACTTTTAAGTAGATGGAGATAAATCATTCCATTTGCAACAATTGTAGTTAAATTTTATATTCTGCTTAATTGCATAGAAATCGATATTGGTATGTTACTATGGGGCAGTATATAAACGGGCATAATTGTTTCTACATTTTGTTGGCGACGTCAGAGTCTACACAAAAAATACTCAGGTGTCAATCGAATAGAACATCCCTGAGTATGCAAATCGAATTACAAGAGGGATGCATGTAAGTTGAAGGTAAAACAAGATATAACTCAGTGTAGAGCTGCGCAAATCTGTGCCAGACACTATCTTTTAAGTTTAAAATCTAGTGCCAATCCGAGGAACATAGTATATTATGTCTGCTTCAGTGACATTCAGTGAGCTCACATGAATACTAATATTAATCGATTTATTATTTTGTATAAAATTAACGGTTTTCTTTAATCTGTTAGGTAGTAAATCTTTACATTACGATTGTGGAAGTTTGCTTTAATTCGTCAGGGCACGAATTAGAACTTTGTAATGGCCACTAAATAGAATAATCTTATCACCACATTTACAGTTGCATGTAGGGAAATGTATGAAAAGGAGAAACAAACGCCCCCAATGATCGAATAATGAGGAATCATGGAATCAATGGAATTATTCAACAAATACTTTTTTAATAATTTCTACATATTTTCGCCAAATACTCACCTGGTATACTCACCTATCATATCCTATCTTTAGTCAGTTGTTGCCTCTACTATTTTATTTATTGCAGCGAAATTTAAATACCTTTGATTTAATATTAATATTTAATTCGTTTATCGAATCAAAATATGTATGGTTTATCAACCCAACCCAACACAACAGAACCCAACACAACCCAATCACCATATACTGATGGATTCAAGAAAATTTTTGAAATTCTATTCTTAGGGATAGGAAAAATATAAGTCACTATTTAAGAACAACAACTGCGTTGTTTCCGATTAAAGTAAATTTTTTTATTGCTTTGTTATGCAACTATAAACCAAAACTTTTGATAAATCATATTATTTTGTTGTGGAATATTTCTATTGTTTCTCTATTATTATTTTTTGCTGTACTGTAAATCTTAACGCCCGGATTCATCGATTTATCCATCTTGTTAAATTAAATGCGAATGACTAAAAATTTCAAACCATGGAAAATATATTGAGGTTTGAATTAAGAAGTAGTGAGGTGTTACATATGATGCCAGCATTTCTGAGAGAATTCAGGAGAGTTAAGGAAATAAGAACAGAGAATTCGTAGATGAGCGAAAAAATTCATGATGCCAGAAAATGGGGAGAGAAAGAGAAAGAGGAACAGAAGAGAAAAACGACGAGGCAGAAACTGTTAGGAAACTGGACGAATGAATTGCGAGCACGGAAATAACAGGAAGAAGTAACAACATAATAATAAAAAGATTAAGTGTAGAAAATGGAAAAGCTTGTGGAAGTAATTAATCTGGAACGAAAACAGAAATAAATGGTGTTAGCAAGAATGTCATCTGCAGAGTACAAAGAGATAGTGATAAGGAACAAGTTGACATTGAGAAGAATGAAACTGCATGTCGACCACGATCTGACAATAATAAAAAGGAAGGATCTGAGGGAGATGTTGAAATATGCAGGATGGTCTGGAATGGGAAGAAACCTAATAGGGAATTTTGGTAATAATGTATAGTATTCAGTTCTTCTGTCAGCAGTTGATCAATTATTTCAATTAAAATGTATTACATTAATACTACTACTACTACTACTACTAATTGCAGCGAATATTATATATGTATATACACTAGAGGCCTTGATGGACTTGGGCTTGTTGTATGTTGTTCCATTCTTTTCTGTATGTCGTTGTCTCTTTCCAATTTTGCGTTTTCATGCTTTTTTAGCACTTGCGAGCAATATCTTCCGTTGTATACATTTTCTCTCTTTTCTAATTGATGCTTTGTTAAGGTCTATTTTTGGTAATTTATTTCTGACCATGAATGTTATCTTTGCTTCTTTGTATATAATATCTAGTTCCTTATTTATTCTTCTTCGCCAGCCGTCTTCTGCGTTTATTCCACCATCTATAGCTCTTAATATTTGTCTTTCCCATCTATCAAAGGCATCTTCATCTGCTTTCTTTAGTGGCCGTGTCTCACAGGCATATGTCATGTTTGTCTTTATAACGGTTTTATAAATTCTTATCTTCCATCATTCGTAATTCTTTGCATATTATCATTTCTAGTCCTAAAACAAAAATTTTAAAAATAAGCATTTCTCCAATTTTTTTCTGATCGTCTTTAATTCCGCGTTCGTCTTTGCTGGGAGTGTAAGTCTCTTTCATTTTTAATTCACTGTTTTTAATTTTGCTTTCCACCATCAGGTTGACGAGGATAGTAGAAGGATGGTCGCCTTGCCTGAAGCCATTTCCTACCACAAATTCAGTCGTTTGGTGGCCACTCGGGAGCACTTTATTTTGTGCTTCATTCATCGTCATAGTTGTTAGCCTTATTAGTTTTTCATGTATTTCTAGTTTTCTCATTGCATTGTACATTTGTTTTTTATTTACTCTATCATAAGCTTCTTGTAAATTAATGAACAGCACATGCAGAGCTTTTATTCGTAGTACGTTATTGGGATTTTTTTGTGAACTCCTCCTGCTTTAATCATTTCTGCTGACAGATCGTTTTCCCCTGAATTTTTATTATTTTTTTGGGCCTTTAATTATTTTTGTGACTTCATCTTTCGTTGGTACTTCTTCTATATGTCCCTCTTCCTCTCTGTCATTGCAACGTGTTTCTGTACACTCTATTTTTTGAATAGATATATCTGCTATGGTAACATTTTCTGTTTTTTTTTATTTCTTGGTAAAATGCTCTGATTGCCTTATTATGAAATTTTTTCTCATTGTACAATCTTTTATTTTCTATTCATGCTCTTCGATTGTTTTCTTTTGTTATTATATTTTTCTCGGTATTTGTGTTGTTATTGTGAGCAACTAAATAATTTATATTTTTAAACTTATTTAAACTTTTTTAATTATATGAACAGGCTTGATTAACTGAATTGCCCTTGTCCTGAAATAAATGTAGGAACGTGATTTTTACACAGTTTTCTTAAATTTTTGATTTAACAATGAATTTTCTGTTCTCGAAGTTTGAACAAAACTTTCGTGATACAGCTGCGGCTCATGAATTGGAATCTCCAAGCGTTCGGTGGTTAACAATCGTGTATTTTAAATCTAGGTAGACAGGTCTAATACGTTTTTTACCGCCGCTTTAAAACAATGTTTAAACGTGTTAAGTGGACGATCAATTTTAATAACGATATGAATCTGGCGCAGTTGTTAAAATTGATGATGTCTGTAACAGTAACGAGACTTATAACGAGCAATGAGGGAAAACCTCTAAGACTAATCATGGTAATCTTTCCCGTAATGTCTAGTGCTAACAACTTTTCAACCGTTTAAGAAAATCACGGTCCATTAAAATTGCGACAAGGCTTGGCTTGTTTTGCGGCTGCCGCATTCTGCACCAATTACCGGGATGTTTACAATGCCAAACGTTAATCACTTGCAAATCTTGCCTTTTAATTGGTTCTTTAATTGACGTTTACCGACATTTTATTAATATTGCGTTCAATCTGGAATCCAGAATTGCAATTTAATGAAGATAAGCGACGAATTGTTTATCTCCGCGTACATCTCGAGAATTTTTCAAACGGACAATTTATCTTTGTTTCTGAGGCATTTAGTTAACTTTAATTTAATGCACTCTATACTATCCCCTCGGCGATGATTAATGCCGGTGCATTGCTGTTATGAGGTCGGAACAATAAATAATTACCTTAGATTTTAATCCGCACTCGCTCGTAAATTTCTGTCTTGTTGCGGAAATCGTCTTTCTAATTGTCTTCTAATTTTTGCAAGCGCAGACCTGGGCATTACTCACTACTTAGTGTTGCAGTTACAAAATGCTCACATACGTTATACAATAAGAAGGTTATTTATTACGTCTCATGGCTAAGTGTAAATATTTATGCTTTCTATAATAAATGAAATACCAGTTTTAGCATAATGCGGACGACTTAATCAATAATCGGCGTTTAATTAAAGTGCATTAAAACGACATGTACGGGCGCGCTTTTTTATACGGCGACAATTAAATAAAATTGCGCAATATTCAAATCTTAATTCAGGAATAAATTCGGGATGTAAATATTTCACTAATTTCCATAAAGCTACTTGCTTGTACATGTCAAAGTTATAAGTGGCGTCATTAAGCATAATGCGAAATAATTATTTTATTTTATAAGGATAATATGTTAAATATTTTTTGCGCTTAAACTTTGAGTCCATTGTGCAAATTATATTTATGTATCGTGCCATCAGATATTTTTTAAGGAGAAACTGAAGAGAAATCCCACAATTAGGCGACTGACTGCGAAATTTTGATGAAATAATTTTAGTTTATTCTTCGTATGTGGTCTTAAAGGATTTCAAGTAATGGTCAACTATTATCCACGAAATAATATTAAGTGATGTGTTATATATTATATTTGTAATTCAAGATAATTCATATTATTCTAGAATCTATATATCATCTATATATCATCTACAACTTTCGACAGAAAAATTCAAAAATGCATATAGTTTTTTTTTAATTTAAATATTTTTAGCATTTAAAATATTTATATTTACTATGAATGGTTTCGCCCTTCATTGAGCACGTCAACAACATATACAGCCAAATTTGCTAAAATTAATTTATGTGTAATATAAATGATTATCAAAAATTCATCGTGTGCTCATTTCATTGGCAACACGCGTTTTGGAATTGAAATTTGTATTATAATTTTTAAAAATTCTATTTTCCAGAACACGAGCCAACCCAACTGACGTATTTACTCTAACAATGCAAATATTGTCGACAATCTCACATCTAAAACAACAATCATGACAAATCTAGATGAAAGTTCTCCAAGCCCTTTGGTCATGACTTTCAAAGTCAACTTGCAAATTTGCCACACAAAATGTCATATAATTCTAATTTATTAGACACATTTTTCTGATCTGATTTTACTGATAATTTAAGAAACTTACCTCACGTATTTGATTCTACTTAAACTATTTACAATTTGATTATTAATTTTATATATATTTACAAATTCTATTCATTTCTAACTAACGTACTACACACTTGTACTCTTTTTGATTAGAAACGTCCTGTGTATGTTTTTTTGCAGATATACCCAACATTTCTACGTTCGAAGTTGCATTGTTTGCCTTGATATTAAATAATTTTACTAGACTAACTACCCACACATCTCCAAAAATAAGTGTCCATAGAAAATGTCCAAAGTTCACTCCTGTTGCTAGTAAGCTTGACGAAATGTACATAATATTCCTAAATTGAGTGTGAAACTATTCAATTAATCATTTGAAAAATTGTAAACTTCCTGGCTGCATGCCTAGTAGCCTGATTTCATCATGCGCTTGGACTTCATAACATTTTCTCTTAATAAATTTTATTGCAATTCGAGATTTTATGTCGAATGAATTTATTTAAAGCAAATTAGTATTGGATAGTGATGGGGGTTTAAGTCTACATGAATTCTATACTTTCGTTTCTGCCAATAACATTCTTATCTTTTTATGCAGGAATATATTATGCAAATCTTAATAATTTATATTAACGTTAATTTTGACTGGGTATTTCATTTCGAGCTTTTGGTTGATTTTCTCGAACCGTATGAAATATAATCCAATCCAACCCAACACAAACCTTCCTCTTTTTTTTAAGTTATATTTCTTCTCTCAAGTTTCCAAATTTGCTTCCTATTTTCTTTGAGGTAACCCGACCCAAGAGCCCAACCATCCCTTTTGATACATTTCATATTTCGTAAAAGTTATACTTTTTGTTTCAGTTTGTTTCCTGTTTTATTTACCAACCCAACCCAACCAGAATCATTCATTATCGTAATCGATCCCTTTCATCTTCGAGTCCTTATGAAGTTGTCTTGGGTTGGGTTGGGTATTTTGACATGTAATGTTCTTCCATTTATGTATTTTAATTCATCACAAATTGTATTTAGAGTATTTTTATAATTAATAAAATCCCAGGCATTAAATGCCAGAGCAATTAACAAAAACCCATGGGCAATTGTAAATTACAACTTGAGAGAAGAAAATATTCATGCATAAGCCATTCAATGGTATGCCAAAAATGCATTGTTTTCAATGCAGGTTGGACAGTGTGGGGCATGGCTTGAGCCCCGCTTAATGTTTTGACTTTTATCGCAAATTCATATGTTGCATATTGCTTGTGAAATTGTTACATTCGACTTGGCTTTATATAGGAATATTTGCAAACGCTCAAAAAGCAGTAGTCCTGATAGTTTTTCTGCATGTACTCAATATGTTTTTTGTTGAAACTGCAGATTTTTCCAAAACTAGTTTGAGTTTCCTTTAACTGTTTATCTATTTATTGTTTTAATCAGTGCTCAACTATACTTATCATTTATATTCCTCTGTAGATTTCAAAAGATTTGCATTCACAGTGTTTTATTTATTTATTTTCCCACCCTGGCCCGGTGTCGTCTATCTGTTGGAAGCATTCCCACGAGCTAAGCTGCCTTTCCTGTTTAAATTCAGCGTTGCGTGGTTCTAGTTCTTTTCGTGTTTTCTATTCTGAATTTCTCAGTAACGCAGGTATTTTCTTTCGACCACTTGTATTTAGCTTTTTTGTTTGTTTCTTTCCATAACAAGTCAAAATATTCAGCCTATATATTATCTTGAATATATAAATTGCTACTTTTAACGAAAATTTACCTAATGTTACAATTAAATCACCTAAAACATTAATCAATCCATAGCTTATGACGTTTTTACTTCAACTTACTCATTTTTTTGTAGATAATGTTCTTTAGATATTATGAATCAATACAGTTCTTTTGGTGCCGTACTAAATTTATCATTTGGTTTTACACGAATATTTGTAACCTACATTTTTGGCTTCCTTCTTTACAACAGTGTCATGTATTTTCAAGTTTATTCCTTAGTCTCCCCTTGACCCACATGTAATGTACAACTTGACTTGACTACTTGACATGTAATAGACATACGACTATCCTCTGTTCATTTTAAGATCTCCTATTTGTATACATGCTTTTTACTACTACAAAAGATATGTTTCTACGTTCTTTGTCTTTCCATTACGTCTCTTAATATTTTCGGTATTAATATCTTTATATTATCTTACCTTTCTTTCCGCTGATATTTTCCATATCTTTCCTTTTGACTTCTATGATCTTTTTTGCATATTTCTGGGAATAGCAATTTGAGTTTCATCCACATTCTTAACTGGAAAAAAATATAATATTTACAAAATATAAGAGCTCTACAAATAAACTTCCCACAAATTCCATTTAATGAACCGTTTTGTTTTAATTTGCTTCGTATTTCCTTTGAAGAATTTTACCCCAACCCTAACCATAGTAAAAGTTACATTTTTTCTAAATCCTCCAGATTTTGCAATCTTACGTTCTCTTAATTAATTTAATAAAATTTTAAACGACGTTAGTATTTAAAATTGCACAATATTTTAGAGAGAGAAAAACATGAATAAATGTTGCGCACGTACAAATATTCAGATAAAAAAACCATCAAATTGAGCCCGATTTACCTTCTAGAGTCCTTTACCGTCGGGAAGTGGACGACTTTATTGTTTTACAGTAACATTTACTTCGTAACATTTATTACAACTTGTAATGTAATTCGACTTTAAACATACTGTTCATCTTCTTTGGTTTTTTATATTTTTGTATTGATTTCTCTCACTTATGCTTCGAGCCGTTGTCTTTTCCATATGATGTATTTTACCTAACTCTGTTTCTTAAAATGTGATGTTGACAAGTGAAGTTGTTTACATAAAGATCAATTATGTCGTTTTTCAATTCGAAGAGGGCTAACACTAACGTGCCGATGCACCCGGTACGTTAATAATATTTAAATGTTCACAGGGTGTATTAGAGTGATTTTTTTAGCGACGACAAGTGAAATAATTAAATTATAAAAAATGCAAATGAAAATCGGCGACTTGTTCTAGCGTTGATTTAAAATCTGTTAAACGTCAGTGTCATATTGCAGTGATAACGATCGACAAGTTTGAAGATAGCTATCTAGGGTGTCACGGCACCCGGAGCGTTCTTTTCTTCCACTCTACAATTGGATATTTTTTATATTTCTTTCTGTTCTTGTACTGTTTCGTACATCGATTTGTTTGTTTGTTTTATTTAATATGTTCATTAGTACTTTTAATTTCATTATGTTTTTTTTAATGAACAAATTAAATTATTATATTATTTTTTCAGTTTTTCCAGCTCTTCATCGACTCTGTGATTTCATTTTTACATTCTATTGCACGTTTCGTTCGTATTTATTTTCTTGTTATTCTTTATTATTTTATTTCTTTTGATTTCATTTGATTTCTGGTGATTTGTATCGATGAATCATTTGATTTTGATTCGTTCCATTTGGTTTCTTGGACCTAATTTTTGACACATTTTTAAAAAAAACAAAGGTATGGTGCTCACTGATAAACAAGAGCGTAACAATCATCTAAACCGTTTTTTTTTTCGAAAATCTTGTTTAATTAATGTTAATTACATTTAATGTATCATAAACGTCAACGAATGTATTAACTAAATCGTCCTGAAGTGATTGATACATTTTCACTTGCCATTTCCTTAATTTTGATTGTTCAGCTTTATTGGCCGCTTATTTCGTTCATATATGATGCTTTTGAATTATTTTGCATTCTAGTCGACGTTGATTGTTATTATTTGCATTTTGTTTTGGGTGTTTATTTCTGTTTTTATTTGTATGATTTTTTAATTTTTAATTGGTAATACTATTTGAATAATTTCGTTTCATATTAGCTTTTATTTATTTTTTTCTTTGTTGTCATTTTATTTCTTTGCAATTTCGATCCAGATTATTTTTAATTATCTTCATCTCAATTTGTTTTGTTGCTCGCTTTTGCTTTTTGTTACATATTGCGTTCGTTGGGTTGGGTTGGTTTTAGTTGTATGTTTCCAAACATTTTTTTTAGCAATTTTCTTCCTACCCTGATCAACGCCTTTAAAACAAAACATCAGTTTGACAAAAAGGATACAAATCAATTTAAATATCGAAAGTGATCATGTAACAGTAAACATGAGCACCCACCACCATATAGTAAATGACAATCCCGCACCACCACCACCACACCAGAACGCCATTGAATCCACAACTGGACAGATAACTTAAATAAGAATTTTCCCGCATTATTTATTTGAAAGCAGTATTTGGTTAATCTTGTTGAGCCCTAGCTTTAATATTCATTATTTATTATTCTTCGTTTATTTTTCACCTTATTTAATTAAGTTTTTAATGGCAATTTCGTCAATTAAACTAACAAACTAAACAAAATTTAATTATTTTCAAGAAGAAGGGGTACAATTCTGTTGATGATATACATTATCGCCAAACGTTTAATTAAATCCATTAATGGACAAATGAGAAGATGAACTAGAAAAAGTGTAATTAAATCTTAGTAGGGAGGTGGATACCACACGTCAATCCAAATTACATCGCTGGAGATGATCCAATGAACCACACGAAGGTGATGTTTCAAATAACAGTGCTCCAATTTTTTGCAAGGCTCATGAAATTTAAAAAAAAACCAAAACAATTAAAGTACATTGAATAATATTAAACGTAGCCTTTAAACGGAAATTCGTTCTTAGGATATGGTTAGATGTGTAATTTAAGTTTTTCTATCCTAAATGTATTAAATTATCGTAGATTTTTTTTACCGTCAATTACATGATGATGGGTGATATAATTTTTTAATTTGTATTCAATTAATTTTTTTAATGAAATTCACCAACCAAAAGAATATGCTATTAGATACCATCGCCTAATCGGCCCGAACCCCCAATTAAATCCAATAACGGACAAACGAGAAGAACAATTAGAAAAGTGTAATTAAATCTTTGCGGAACCCTTCGTCCATTAAAATCAATTTAGCGAATCTAACCCAAAAATACGCGAGTTTCGCGAACCGTAATTTCGCAATTAGACGCGGCGTTTAATCAAAGGTTCATTTACCCGAAACATTAAAAAACGCTAAGATACTATTTTAGTTCTTGCGTTAGGAAGGATGCGAGACGGGCGAGAAAAATGGCGTCGAATTTATCAACGTTAGTTGAAGATTGAAACTCGGGGAGGAGGCGAGGCGCCACCGACACTTCTAAGGATAATGCGATTTTAGTTACCTGCTCATTAGCTCCGAGACTTACGAGAAATATTTAAAATTTAATGCACATAATTCGAAGATAATTGGTTATTATTGCCTCAAACCGGAAAATTCGAACACTGAGCAGGCGAACGTTTTTAAAATAAAGATATATATTATACGAGATATATCTGGTAATTTTTTTTAATTCGTGTTTCTGCATGAGACTTCGGTAATAATTAAGCACGTTTGATCGTTTGCTGATTTTAATCTTGCTTTCATCAATATATTATGATGATCTCTTTATTGCGCCGTTTATTTTTTCAAATTTTAGCTATTTTCCTTCATATTTTATGCAATTAGTTCTGTATACGTTTTCTACAAGATACCGGCCATTTTGTTTATATTTATTTATAACTTAGATCCTCGTTTAAAGGAAATCCTGCTTAGATATGCATACACACATACATTTCAAATCAATACATATTTCTGAAATCGCGACCAATTGCAATTAAAATATTAATTTGCAATTAAAATAAGTTCAAGATAAATATCATTCGAGGCAAAAGAGTAGAAAGATACAGCCACTTATAAAACCGTACGAACGCCTTAAAGTAGTCGGTCAAGACGATAAGGAATTTTCAGCCTTACATTAATTACGAACCTTTACAATTTAAAATGTTAATTGTAGTGAAACCGCTCGGTAAATCGGCGAGATTAACAAAACAAAACAAATGCGCATATCTTTTTAATTGATCTAAAGCACCGACGTGATCGCACTGAAAATATAAAACTTGCTCCCTGTGCTGGCGAGAATTGCTCACATGATTGCGCTCGGGATATTTATAAATCACTTAATTACATTAATAGCCCCCATGCCTGTAAGGCGATCCAATTCACATATTGATAACTTAATTTTGTCCCGTACGGTTACCGTTTCGTTATTAATTTCGTTTCTTTTTCGTCGCTAGTTCTGGTATTCGCGATATGTAATGGTTCGGCTTTGCGGTAATTAAAGCTGAATTAGATGCCCCGTTCTAGCGCGAGCAATTATATCGTAGTAGAAACGTGTAATTTATTGATGATTATTTATATGTTTTCGTAGCAATATTACGAAATTTATAAGTAGGAACGGATATTCGGGTTAATGGACGTTGTGTGGAAAAAAAAGCTCGAGCATTATTTCCAAGTATAATTGATTAATTATAATTACTATCTTAATAGATTATATAATTAATCTTCCGCAAACAACATTGGCTAACATCGGTTGCATAGAGATATTTTCAACGTTAAAAACTTGAGAAATTACTTACTTGCAACAAAATGTTGACAGAAATTAATATCAAATTAGAAATTGTGTACTGTGCCTAAGTTGCCTACAGTAGGTATTTACAATGACGTAACTGGTTCGAATATTGGTTACTAATGGTCTTGACACTTAATATCGTACAGTTCGCTATTTAATGAAATTCCTTCGATTATCTGGATTTTTACGAATTATATTTCATGATAGACGACAATCTCAATCATTAAAACAGTCGTTTGTGTGTTTGTCGTATAGTATAAATCAAAAAGGCACCCGAATATTTTCCCTAGTATATATTGTACGAATTACCAATATGTTTAAAAATCTCCCCTCAATTCAATGTTTAAAATTATTTAATCGAAATGCTTTATTAAGGAATAAGGACGTAGGTACCAAATGAATCTCAAATTTCAGGTTTCATAAATTACCTAAACGATGATAATTCTAGTTCGATTAATTAAATGAGTGAAATTGTCAAAACTTATCATTAAAAACAACAATAGCGCAATAATATGTTAATAATTTTATTTAAATTTTCCTACAAGAACTCGAGTCGATTATTATATTATAGCAGCATAATTAATTTATGGTGAAATTTGAATTTACATGATGTGAACAAATATTTAAAGCTACTTGTTTGTACAGTACTTGGATGTAATCAAAACTTGACGACAGTAGGGTGACTAATGTAATCGAGTAAAATTTGATGTATTTCATTTTTTATCCCCACCAAATTAGCAATTACGAATATAAATACACCCACCATTTTGGATTTGGACCACAAAAATTTCAATTTTAGTAAGCTGTCAGAAAAACGACAGCAACTCTTTAACTACTTGAGGTAACTAACCAAGCATTTTTCTTAAGCAAATATTTATTTTAATTACTTTCTCCAAAAATGTTAGCCTAAATAAAGTAAAATGGCATAAAGGTAGTAAATGAGCTTTTCATAATAACCAGTTAGGAAATAACTCAAAACCATTAACTGAAATTATTTTTTGACCAACTGTGTTACACAACCATTTGGAGCTTAATGGCAAAGCTTATTTTTTCAAATCACTTAATAGTTAATAGTTTCCTATCAAGGCAATTGATTTTATTGTCCCGTTCACTAAAAAAATGAAGAAGCGACTGCGGAGATTGGCAACAAACCGGTTGTATTCTTTAGTCTTCATAGCTCAAGATATTTAAGTTAAAAATATTATTGCACAATAAGAATGCCAAAAAATAGGATAATCTTCAAATCATATGTTTGTCTATGTACCTATCTATGAAACAATCTACGTACTTGCTCCATTTATCCTCGAGAGGTATACATCTCTTGATTCTTAAAAAAATCGTCGTCGACTGCTTTTAGGCAGTCATCGTACTCAACAGACATCCTCAAATGTTTTTCTTTAGTAACTAACGATATAAAACTCAGATGGAGCCAAGTATGGACTATAGAAAGATGGTATGTTTCTACAAAGCTGCATTTCTGCATAATTGACTTAATGTTGGCATCCATCAGGACTTTTAGATTGGGAAAATTCTTTGGCCATATCAATAAGAACAATGTCCCAAAAAATCTGTCAACATAATTTTCAAAAATTTCCAACCTCGGCAATTTTTGATCAGATATCACCAATCGTGCAACCCACCTGCCTGACACCTTACCCGCGTTTAAATTGTCGAGCAAGATAGGTATTATGCTGGGTTTAGGTTTATCTAATGCCATACTAATGGTACAGACCTCCACACGATGATCTTCTTCGAGGATCGTGGTCTTGAGTCGGTTCCACTTTGCGGATGGGGATCGTCTTTCATGGATTTACGTCCCCATTGAAATATTTTATCATGTAATATGATGTATTATCTCCATAAGCGGACACCATTGTCTCACAGATTATTTTCTATTGATCGACTCTCTTTTGTCGAAAAATGTATGATACTGTGGTACTATAATTATTATGCTATACTAATTACTACAATTAACTAGTATTTTGGAAGTACGATTAGAATACATGTCCTATTTGACAAATTACTCTTGTGTGTTTCTATTTCAAATTTAGATAGCTATGTAGATTTCTCTTCTATCCCACTCTCGTGTATTTCATATACATGAATTTTTAAATTGCATTTAAATGAAGTCGGTTGTACGTTTTTAGACCAATAGCTATGCAAAATGTTATAAGTTCCCTGTAAACTACTTTTCCTACTTTCTGGTAAAATTGTGTGCATGCTTCATTTATTTCTGTGAATCCTTGAAAATCCTATGTGTACTTACCACTGATGGTAGAAAACATATTTCGTGCCCTCACGAATGCCAACGATAATTGGACTATAAACAAATTATAAGGTATCAACTATTTATTTTGGGTTCGGCGATTTCGTGTAAACTGACCTAATAATAAAACTTCTCTGTGAAGAAAACGAAAATCCACAACGCAAGGCCAGCGCATAAAGTGCAAGTTTATATTAAAACAACCGCATAC
Organism: Geotrupes spiniger; assembly: GCA_959613385.1. Taxonomy (NCBI): domain Eukaryota; kingdom Metazoa; phylum Arthropoda; class Insecta; order Coleoptera; family Geotrupidae; genus Geotrupes; species Geotrupes spiniger. The sequence goes on from OY390737.1 coordinate 16,589,680, forward strand.
AAATCTTCTATAGGTTGATTCTTCGCAAGACGATTGTAAAATTGTTAATGCGTTACATTGATTATTTATAAAGAACATAAAGAAGTATATATATTAATGAAGTTAAGAATTATTTCAGATTTGCATGATAAAGAAGCCGTTAGGCAATTTGATTCACAAAATGCTGAACTAAAATGGGAACATAACGCCCTTGAAAATAATTAACAAATTGTTCACTTTTTCAATCACGGATAGAAAATTATAAAATTATGTCTCTGGATATTTTATATCAGAAAGAAATACTTCACCCATTTGACACATCACCACTTTACTACCCATGGTCAAGTGCAATTCTATCAACCTTAAGCAGTTATATTCAAATTGCACATGTTTATAAACAAAACAAAACAACTCGTAGAGAAAATTGAAGGGATTGAACTAATGAAGGACGAAGATATAAAATCATAGACTCCGATGGGTTAGGCAAACAATGATAAAACAGATTTGAAACCAAATGAGTCAATAGCAAGACCTAAAACAAAAAGGCGAAACTCAGTATAGGAATGTGTCATAAACTTAGGAATCCAGTGCTGGAAGAACACGATTAGAAACTGGCGATGTACTGCTATTAATTCTTCGTAACTAGGCCATTTTCATGCTTGTACGTATTGAAGCTTTTTATAAATATAAACCAGCACTGTACCGAAAGTATTGCAAAAGTCATTCGAATGAAAGTAACTCTCTCTTTGGAAGTAATTCTGGAATTCCATTATGTGCCACTTTCACGTTTCACCTGGGACCCTACCAGCTACACCGCAACACGATTTAAAGAAAAGTGCTTCCTGGGCTTCCAACACTTCTAGCGCAGTCGTCCATTAAGGTCTGCTATGACTTCTAAGATGTGCACTTTGCCTACATTACCCTAAAGTCTATCCTCATATTCTGAATACAATTATGACCACATATGTACCTAATTAAAGCCGCAAGAGACCAACGATGGCAACGAATTCTTTCGGCAAAATCATTACAGCATCTTGTCCTAATATATGAATTTGTCCCACTTGACGTACCTGTTTCTATGCACTTGAAGGTGGTGGTGCAATTAAAACATTTGTTTGTGAATCTGAAAGACAAGATCAATTTAACCAGTTTTGTGAACAACATCCCCATGAATAGCACGATAATCTATCGACATCAAGATATATAAAAAAAACAACAGCCAATCGCTGGTAACGAGCAACATCATAATACTGCTGACGTAAAATGAAGAAGAGATTAGAGGAAGGTTTAAATATATGTTCAAACAACACACAGGCAGAAGAATAGACGATCAAGAATCAATTGTATTAGAGGGCTTATGACGTATTCACAGCAAAAGCAACGACAATCTCAAGTATTCGGCAACGATATATCCTCAGTGATGAAAAAATGATGATTGCAAAGAGAAAACTAGGAAGATGAACCTAAACTGAGAGAATTGTATTTACGTCATTATAGAATTAAATGTAATCATAAAAATATAAAATAAATATTGACAATTGAAGGCACGAGAAGAAACTCAACTGGGGTGGAAATCAAAGTAGCAAAATACTAAGGAAAATGCAGAGAATTATGCACACCTCAAACGTAAAAGAGTTATATCAATATGCCTAAAAAACTGTGTTACTTTAACAATGTCTTGCAATGAAAATAATATTCTTTGGCTTTTTTAACTTGATGATTTTTTTTTTTTACTTTACTGATGTCTTCGTACTTTGTTCTCGTAATTTTATGAATCGTCTCATGTATAAAATAAAGATTGTTGCAGACATGTATGACACTTATCATCTACGAGGAGTGCTCAAATTTAAACATGAATTTATTTATAAAAAAAAAGTTATTACAATATTATAACGATGGAAATTATATTACTTTTCGACGTAATCTCCCTGCCTAGGGACGCATTTGCATTGCAGTGCGTCCCTAGGCAGACGCTCTGGACGCTTTTTAATACCTTGCATTATTTGTCTGAAATATTTTCAAAACTAAAAATTCTTTTAATGAGCTAAACAAATAAATTGAGCAATAGGAGGACTGTATGCTTGATGCGGAAGAAGGTCCCACTGACGTTTGTTTATAATGACAGTATGAGGACGAGAATCGTCTTGGAGGAAGCAAACAGAGCTTTTTCTTCTCTTTCATGACTTTTTGAAAGACATTGATCGACATATATATCGTGCTCGAAATCTTGTAAAAATTTCAGTAGAATTTACGATTTCATTCGTTAAAAAATTCATTATTATACGCTCTACTACGCTACAATGAACAGCACTTTCAGACATTATAACTCTAACTGTTAAATTAATATGGTATCGAAACAATTGTCATGGATATGTTAACAATAGTCACGGCTAACCTGGGGTTTTAATTTAAATTTGAACAGTTCTGGTGTTACATAATTTCAAAGCCATGATATTTAATATTTTTAAATAGCATCAAATGTTGCCGCTCCTGGCATTGCTTGGATATCCATTCCTTTGCAGCAAGGAAGTAGAATATACGTCGATCAGTTTAATTCAATCATTATCCTGACCAGAAAAGACTTATTTAAGTTGATATTTAATTGAATGTGCACCCCTATATTTTGTTAGTTTGAGCTCTGCTCTCACTAAATAGTTTGCATGGCGATACGTGCCAATGTTAGAGATCATAATATGATAATATCGAACATATTATATACCACTACAGCGACTTTGTGCATCATCCATACGTCGAAGAAATGCGTTCGATATAGGATTTTGGTGACTATTTCAAAGTTCAAAATCTCGACAAATCATAATAGACATTTAGCCTTTTTGCCATAACGCATCCATTCTTTCCGCTGAGCTGAAGCTTTAATTGTGCTTAAATTATCAGAAACATGATAACTATTATAAAATGTCCAAGTCACACGACAGAGTTGTTATCAACATCAAAGTTATGTCAAATTCTGAATTATGCCATAAATCAATTTATCCATATGGCTCCGATTATTACGACAGAGGTAACTAAAGCTAGCGTTATATGAGTAACCTTGTGATAAGATCGACAAGATCATTTACATTCGCACCTTTTACTGATGAATGAAATTGTTCCACATAACTGCACAATTCTCATTTTTCTCTGAAGAGTTACGTTTTAAGGAGAACTTCACACATCTTCCCATATTTAACCATATTGACTCCTAGTTGACTACAAATCAACTCAGATTTTACAAGTTGATCTACACAAAAGAAGCAAATAACCAAACGATGACCTAATTGTTTTCTTGACCAATTTGGGAGTCATTTGGGCATTCCAAATTTTGGTGAAAACACTCGATTAAGTAAACGACAGCAAATTTAATTTCATACAAAGCTGAGTCCACGATACCATATTGTAAATCAACCAATACTAATCGAGAGAAAATAAAATCAATTTTCGATGGGAAACATGATATTTGAAGGAAAAAAGGAAGGGGCAAAAAAACTCCAGGAAAACGTGCAACATTTAACAGTAAAGGACGAGAAGGCTCATCTGAATGTAGTAAAGGAAATTGAGGGGGAAATAAATGAATACATTTGAAATGTGTGGAAAAGGAAAAAGAAAATAATGTGGTTGTAACCGTACTTAAAGTCGGCAGAGCAGTGCCTAAATAATATAATAATGAGTGCAGAAATAAAAAAGAGACATGTACAACGAAACTTGGGCATCACCCGATTGATAAAATACAATTCAAATCATGCACTGATAAAGAAAATGTAACCCAGTCCATTTCTTGGTAAGAACAAACTATAAAAAGACTCGGACAAATAGAGCACTGTAGGGTAGCAGTAAATAGAATTGCAAAAAAGTTGAAAAATTGAAAGACATGAAGTTAAAACTAAAAGACGAAAAAACGAAAAAGACATTTAAATAGAAGACGATGAAGACTGGGTGTAGACAAGCAAAAGAATTAAAAGAGGAAACAATCCAGAAACTAGAAATATAGCCTGATTTGATGAAGAGTGCATTAGATTAGTTGAAACAAAAATGCATTATCAAATATGAATGGAAACCTAGTGTAATTAGAAAAGAAATGAAGAAAATGTGCAGGCGGAATAAGAAACGCAATGAAAAATTAAAAGACGTTGAAGATCCGTCCATAGATAACTTTGGTGTGCGAGTTAGAAAAGAATGAAAAAAAGCATGTATTAAATCAGCACGGGGTAAACAATGAAGGAAGACGTAAAATGGAAAAAACACGACTTAAATAGGAGGACCAAGGGAAGGAGATGTTTGGATCACAAAGGAATTTTAAAATAATAAGCCAGGAGGAAGTGACATTTTCGCAACGATGCAGTAGGAGAATCGATAGATAAGAAATGGTATTAGCTTATCGCAAATATTTGAGAAAAAGAAATGCCCAAACTAAAAGTTAATTAATTAACTACAGAGTTGTCTTTGTTTGGCACCTGTTATAGAAGATTAGAAGTTATTGAGAAATTTGTTGGTTCTTCTAATTCTTCAGTTTGGAGACATAGAATAAAAGTGACCCTTCACAGCCTGTCACGAAATTAATAAAATAATTGGGACAGGCTATAAATCTGAAGAGTTCTAAGTAAATTGGTGCCCAGGGAGTTCCCTGCCAATAATTCTGTTCAACATGGTCCTAGAATTAGTCAGTGGGGCAAAAGCTATTTTTCGAAAACAATCACCAATGCAATTGCGAACGATCTCAGCATACGAAAGCGAGGAAAATATGTTATCAAAAGATTGGATTGGATTGGGTTGGCTATAAATATGAAGCTCGAGGTCAATAGGGGACTCAGATAGGGAGACCTAGTCAATAGTGATATTCAGCATGGTTGTCGAATTGGGAACAAATTTCAAGAACAAGCAAACGATGAAAAATATATTATCAAAAGATTGGGTTGGGTTAGTTTGGCTATAAATTTGAACCACAACACCACCTGTACATCAATACCTCGTTTAGAAAAAAATTCCAAGACCAATAGATGACAAATATGACTACAACGTTATCCTGTTTGATTTCAAACGTCGTCATAATTTAATTAGCCATAAGATGGTGAGAATTCTATATAGTTTTCTTCAAAGAAAGTGGCAGTGATATTATCTCTATTTTACTTCGAAATTCTATGGTTCACCATAGTGATGTGAGATAAGTGAAGTACGGTGGCAGGTGTATGTACTATTTGGTGTTGTTTTTAATGATTTATCCTCTTAACATTCATTTGTTGCTCAGATTTAATCACAATTTTGGAATATTAATTTGATGACAGTGTACCTCGTTATAAACAAGTAAGTTTACATGCCTTAAAGAACACGAATTCATTCAATGTAAATTGTTAATTACTTCGTCGTTATTTATATCTCGCAGGATATTTCTAATAAAAGAAATAGTGTCCACTTGCAATCTGTCACTGATTCTCAATATTATGGGAATAATTAAAACTTTATTTATACCACAAATGAAATTTTAATGTTTTATCAGGGGGTAAAGCATTATGATTAAATTTCTAAGCGTATATTTAAATATTGCTCACTACTAAATTTTATGTAGAATACGAAGCGACTAAACTTATGAAAATATTGTATATTAATGTCTGAGATGTCACAGCGGCGAGAAAAATGTCCATCATAAGTTATTGTCACAGCAGAGTATTTGTACTGGAAAATGAAAGTTTTTGATAAATGTCTTGTTGTAATGTTTTGCATATATAAATATTATAGTTCAAGCAAACAGACCATCTCTCCTTGTAAGGTTGGCACCCATTAATAACGCGTTGTGGTTTATGCTTGCAATCTTATTTCCATTTATGAATTTTCAGTTTCAAGTTGTACTCCCATAATATAGCGAATAAAATCATCCGCCTAAATATTATATTAGTAAGCACGAACGAGACAATGCATTTACCATAGAGGAAAGCAAACAGTTAAATATATCGCTACAAAGTATTCATTTAAAACAGCAGCTATTACTCCATATTTTTCTAAATTAAAAATTTACAACTTAATCATTTGTTTTTTAACAGCACCGCGGGCATTAACATAACACACGTACTTAATTTAATCTACCCTGACGAAATGATGGTATAAATTATTTAGGTATTAAAATATTAAGTCTAATGTGGCATATCGCCATTATTTAAATGCGTTGTTGAATAAAACGTACGGCATGAAAAAATAATGTAGAAATTTCTTCGGCAGCATTCCCGAAAAACACACGAAAATGTACACGCAAACCCTTCATTAACAAACTGTATCAAACGGTAAATAAACCAGAGATAAATAACGTGTCCTACTAAGGCTGTGTGTTGCTAATCTATTTTTAATATCGGTTGTATTAACAATTTTAGATTATGACTGTAAATAATTGTTAATTAATGCACAAAATAGTTTAGATAGCAGTTTATATATCTAAGTTAAATATTTCAGGTTTGAATGACTCGTCGCCAAATTCATTTTCTCACCTGCACTTTCTATATTTCGAACACATTATTTTATCATAGATACATGTATACATTATTTGTTTTTCTTTTCTTTAAATTTTAATCACATTTTCATCATGTTCATCGAACATTTTTATCTTTATCCTTATTATCTTTAAAATAGTCGAAAATGTGGTTAACTCCAGTTCTTAGAAGTATTTTTCTTGCAACTTCTCATAGCCAAGTTAAACTGGATTATCGATAGAGAATGTCTGACAGCTCTACCGACTTCAAATTCCTCCAGCTCTCCACGTTTTGTGACTGAGGTCACCTATACTAAATTAACACAAAAAAACCACAAATGATGAAAATTGACAAGTTTCAATATATAAAATATGTCTAATTTTTCGAAAAAGTAGATAACGTTAAAATTTTAAATTTTTTAAAAAATTCCCTTCGTGCTTAGTTAGTTAACCAGTAGATGTGCCAGTGATATCAACCATTGGCAGGACGATACCTCAGAAGGTTGGTGATATCATCTTCATCATCTGAAAGGTATCAATTTAGCATTGACTTGAAATTGAGACAGGCCATTAAAGTATATTAATAGCAAGGGACTCAGCACTGAACCCTGGGGGTCTCCAAGCTGAACTACTTGCTTACCTAAGAAATCCCATTTATGAGAGCTCTGTCCGACAAGTCGGACAATCAAACGCATTGGTTAAATAGTAAAAAGATGTGTGTATGTATCTTGACCCGCCTCAATGTATGCTGTGACTTTCTCAATGAGGTTATTTACATCAAGAGTGGGCGTTGTTTATTTCAGATTTAATTGCTGAGGAAAACACTCTACACTATTACAGCATACAATGGTTTATTAGTATTGAAATGTGCGGCTTCAACTGTTTGATGTATTCATTAGCATTGCCTTATGTTTGGTCCCTTTATTTAAAATTTGTTAAAATTTTACTATTGATGCCCTAGCAATCTTCGCTGCTGCTATTTTTTATTTTTGAGAATGTATCGCTTACTGTCTTAAATAATATTATTGTAAATGGAAGTTCTTGGTATAAGTTAGTTGTAATTCAAAATTTATCACATATTTTGTTATTAGGGCGCAGATTTTGCACCACCTCATCAGCAATTTTTATGAAAAAGTTGTGACATATTCACGATTCTTATACTTCCTTCTATATAAAATATGTTATACATAAAGTATAAAAAAGTAGCAATTACTAGATGCTATTTTTTAAAAGACACCTCCGAGCTTAGCGATCGTAGTCGATGTATTTGACATATCTTACAAGTTTTTGTGCGATTCACTGAAGCATTAAAATATTTCAGAGGTCAAAAGTTATAGTTGTTGAACTAGAATAAATGAACATTGTTGAAACAGGTTTGATGTAATCTAAGAATACAGTTTCTTCGATTTTTTCATCAACCAAATGGAGAAATCGCAAAAGCAACCATATTTGTAATATTAAAAAAAAATTGCTGTTGAGCTGCGCTTCGCAAGCGATAAGCCTTTTTCGCTAATTCTTCACAAGAATTTTATTCACGATTTATCGCATTCTTCCAGTTCATTTGGTGCAACGAAGCGACCGTAGAATGGTTTGAATTGTATCTCTTCACAACATTTCAACATTTTTAATAAATTTATTACAATTTTCTGCACAATTATAATAATTTCTATATACTAATTTATTTGCATTTAGATTTTTGCGCAATATTTTTTTCTTCTTTTTTTGCCCAAAGTATATAATAATGTGGCGTCTATCATTGCAAATGCCACGTGTAATAAATAACGATGATTACTTACACCTTTTTTAATTCATCGAAAAGTATACAAGCATGGGTGGTTATTAAACTAGCGCGGATGAAACGTAATCAAAAAGCAATTATCCTTGAGGAGACTAGCCGAGTAGCAGCGATTAAAATAAATTCCTCCTGAAAAATTCAGTAGCCCAGAAATGACACCGGTAAATTATAACTGGGAGCCAGCGTAAACGTAAATATTAATGGCTTTGAATAATTAATATCCCGAAATAGTTATAAGGCTTTGTCATATCCCAGCGACGCGGGTCGATAATGGTCACGAAACGTCTGGTAAAAGTCGACTGGCCAGCAAAAAGTGTCAAATTCCGACGGTACGGCACTAATGACACTAATGGCTTCCAGTGTATTGAGAAGCGATTAAGTCCGAATGACGGCGGAGTGCGTTGGACCGGTCAGCGGTTGGCCGGTGTAAATGATGTGGGCGCCACGCCCAGCACTCATTACAGGTAGGGAGCTACCATCAATTTAAAAACCAATCAGAACTCACGCTCGTCAGCTGGATGTAGCGTGTTCTGTTAATGACAGGTAATTTTATGTAGACCAAAAACTAAGTCTGATTGTATCTCCTACAAATTTTGTGGAAACACGAGGTTCCTATAGATTGAGCTGTAAAATAAAATTCCTTCGCACCATTAAGCCCTAAAAGTGAGAATCATGTGATGTATTTTTTATACCGCAGTATTTATATTTAATATAATTATTGGTCGAGTTCCATTAATAACTCCATATTCAACATAAAGACTTTTGAAAGTATAGAAAATTTGACTCTCAACAAATGTCATTATAAACACACTCATGGGAACCCCCCTTAAATGATTAAAATATAGTCCGATATGAACACAGAAAATAAATACGAAAATATATCTAAAATAAGTAAATGACACATAATAACTCAACACAAAATAAAAACTAATTATGTGCAACAATGAAAACCAAAATAAATATTTTAATTGAAATGATTTTTGTCTTGATCTAAAAATTTAAATTAACTTCTTCAATCACAAAATTAGAGCCTAATATCTTGACCATTAAGTTATAATATTCAGGAGCTATTTATTTCCACCGTGCCGCATTAATTATGCTATAGTAACACGTAATATACTCATAAATTGGTAATTATGGCCATGGACGTGTCAATAATTGTATGCAGACGTTGGATATAAACGCAGCGTATAATTAAAATAAAATTACGAACTTAACGCACATTAGATTACTTTTAATCGTCCAAATTATTATTTTTTATGCTCTCTCTATAAATTTACATCCAAAATCGCAAAATTCAAGTGTCGTGAGAATCGTCTTCGCCGTACCCAAGTCGACTGGTGTAATTAATTGCGGTATAGTTCTTCGAAATGAAATGACTTCATTCGGCCCATGGGCACCCCTGTTGGTAGGCATTAGTTAATGTTGGCAACAAAACCAGTGATTGAGGAAATACTGACAAGCCCAAGCAGTTGGCATAGACTGATTGGCAAGCTGTGAGCTTGATGGCACACTGAGATCTTTATTATGCCTCTTATCTTTAGATATGCTCAATTTTTCATCAGCGTTTCATTGGGAAGCTGGAAGCACAAAAAACGTGTACCTGATTTATATGAGATTCCGAATGGTTAGTGTGACAAACATTTGTATGTTTGCCCTCTCACTGCGTCTGTCTCTGTCTTTAAATATAGAGGGTACTTGCATGGGAACAATTTATTGTTGTTAAGGTTTCGATGTAATGCTTAGATAAGAATTGGTTGAGACTATGATCACTACAAGATATCGCAACATTAATTTATGTATCTTAAACATTTATAAACATTATTAACCTATAAACACCTTGCCCTAGAAAGCACTATTTATTTAACGATATCTGTACAGTTTAATATCAATAAATTTAAAACGTTATCACTGAGAGCGATGTTTCCATGTAAGGAGGCGTAAAAAATATAAATTAAAAATTGTATTATAACAAAAATCCACGTTCAATTTTTTTTATATATTTTGATTAACATCTTTCTACATTTTCAAAGCAAACCCAGTAATAATTGGAATCTGAAAATATGCAACGTAAATAATAAAATTAAAATTAAGCTCATGAACAAATTAAAAAATTACCATAACTGGCAATTATTTAAAAGAAGAAAAATTTAAACGAATATAGAAAAAAGAGAAATAACCAGTTAAAACGTAACAATATCTATTATATTCAAATTTTATTATTCGTAATTTAATTTTATTATTTTAGGATTTAAACAAATTCTCGAAATTTTATAATTATATACACATGTGTGAAAACGTATGCAAAGGAATTCGTCGTAAAACAAACGAAGTCGTCCAGGTATAAGTTTTCTATGAATGAAATAAACTTGCCTATTCCCAGAATTTTTTATCATTGTAAAAAGCAACAACCTTCACGGACAATGAAATTAAATAACAGTGGCGCAATTTTCCCTTTTTATATTTTTACAACTTACAACGTGTATCAAAAATGTCATAAATGTGAATATTTATTTCTTAGATTGGGTTTAAAAGAATGTTTAACCTGATACATAAGTGGGTAAGCTAATTGTTAGGTTACTACTGTGATTTTAAAACAGCTTGAGAATTCCGTTATGTGTTTTATTGATAGAAATGTCGCCCCCTTGAGCACTTGTTGTAATTGTTAGCGATGTAAAAAAACCGGTTCTTAAAACCAAGTTTACTATCAGGTGGACGAATAAAAAGTTATCGCTTTTGTCCTTTTTGTGACATTATTACTTGCATTCGATGCGATGAAAGAGTTATTTGTGCAAGCAAATTTTGGTAAATTTGAGTCTTAAAACCTTTGGCACGTCACACTATTTTCGCCTTCAAGGTTGAAACCCACTTTTTTATTGAATGCCGTTCCCTAGCTTCATTGTTCACATTTGATTTAAAACACTTTTCGTGTGTGTAACAAAAATACTCGTTCGTTTAAGGATCACTTCGACATATGCAATTTTTAATTGTCGTAAGTTGCTTGATTCACTTGAAAATACCGAAAGTCGAAACTCGTCGTGAAAATCAAAATTAAGTGTCAATCACCAAGGAAAAAAGAGAGCGAACAGATATTGTCGTAAGTTATTTGGTCGATGTGAGCTTTCAGCCCCATAACGTTACACAGGTGGAGTGTATACTAAGTGTCGAGATTAGCGTCACAAACAACATCTCCTAGTGCAGAAACTCCCTTTCGCCACAACCTAACTAATTAACATTGAACGTATTTCTGTCCCGTTCTACTACACCTACAAACTTCGGAACGCTGCAACTCTATTCTTTTAATTTTTAATTGGTTAAGTCGTTTGACGCTGTTACCAAATAGATGGGCAATGTGTGGTGATGGGTGTTAAACATAAGATATTTTACCAGTTGGCACCTTCAACAACATATGGAATTTTTTAATCATTTCGTGTCTTTAGCTGTAGTCCTATTTCAGCATACACTTGGTCGCCAGTGGTTGGGTCACTAATATATAATAATAATATTACAAACACAATGTCATTTATAATAAAAAGGTGTACCCGAAAAAAATCCAACAAGATAAAGCTACGTTTAAATAACGACGGTCATAATGTGAGTATCGTCTAACAAATTATCGAATTAAAAATTTTTAATTAATTTTAAACAATTTTCATCGGCTGTGATCAGTACATAAATTGAAACGGACAGTAAACTTAAATCACCTGCATAAAATGAATAATAATTAGCGAGAACCTACATTCATTAGCATTTTCGTTGAAATCACAAGCGTTAAAAAACTGCTGTTGTATTTTTTCCAATGCATAATTTTAGGATGGTATTGAAATAATATATTAGTATGAATGATATGATTCTTATGGATGTGGCTTGATTTTGTGTATAAAAGCTATAACTATAACAGACATGGCACCCCATTACAATGCCGAGGTACCACATATCAGAATAAATTAAATTTTGAAAATAATTTAAAAAAATTTTTCATTCAAATTTGCTTGTTTTTTTATTACGATTTCATTTTTCATTTCCTTTATTTATCTTTTTTGTTAATATTCTGGAATTGTATACTCGTTTTGTTCATTGTGATGGTATTTTTTTTCACATTTTCCGCCATTATTTATTTATTTACCGGTTCACTCTAGTGTTGCTGTTATTTCCTTTGCTTCTGGTACGTTTGCGTTTGCATTTTGTCGATGCTGTTTATTTTTTCATCCCTTTTTTATTGACATTTATAATTCTATTCTTTTCCTGCTTTTTTATGCTGCTTGTCATATATTTGTATTTTTATGTACGGTAGTTTCGATGTATGGCTAATTTATCGACGAAATTTTTAGATAAATATTTAGCTAAATATTAAAATTGATGTGACTAGAGTTTCACTGCGCTAAACAAGGAACAAAAACAAATCTACGAAAGTTTTTAATTTTAACCATGGAGCGGAAGATTTTCTAGCAAAGCAAAGGTAGTAATCACCAGCTTTGCGATTACTACCTTTTTATATGTTAGTTAATATTAGTTGATTATAGTCCCACATATGCCGAAAGTAATGCGCCAGCGTCAACGTATCTTTTAAAGTAAAAAGCTCGATTATACTTGAAACATACTGATCCAAACCCAACCCCATCAATAACACAAACTAATGGTGCGTCCATAACTGAAAGCTGAGACACATGTCTCTCTCTGCCACAAAGATCCGATAGACAGCTCATATATATAAATTAAAGATGTTAATGGTAAAAATTTTCACCAAAAATATCATGAGATAAATGTGAGGGTAATCGTAGCATTGTCGGTGATATAGAGCCCAATCCAATCTCAACCAGCACCATTTGGTTCAACCTCACGCCAATCCAATGCCTCTGCTCGTCATTATCACCCATTGATTGTATTACGACCCTATCAATGGTGCGTCCACAACTGAAAGCTGGGACACATGTTCTTCTCTACACTTATCTAATAAATAGCTCATGTATATAAACTAAGAATATCGCGAAAATGTTGCCAAAATATCATGAGTGTAAGGTGTAAACCTACAATTGTCAGTGATACAGAGCCCAACCCAACGCCAACCAATACCCAATGGACTAACGTCATGTTCATGTCTGTAATACCAAACAAACCCAACACAACGCCTCTACCCGTCATTGTCACATCACCGGTAAAATTGTGTTATGACCCAACCCACTTTGTAAAGGTAAAGCTATGATCGACCTGTGTCGGTAATATAGACATCAACGCACGATTTGAATATATAACGTCGATTTATTCCAAATGAGAATATGGTGATGATATGTTAATTTCAATGTCAGAAAATATATTGTTATTTTAAAGGCGTTGTGTCGGGCCCTATATTATCGACAAGGGTTTGAGATTATCGTCCTTGTGAAGTTGATTAAGTGGCAGTTAGAATGATGTTTGTTGTGCTCTGGGTTACAGGCATGTCGATGGGTTAATGGTTGTTTGGAGGATTTTGCGTTCTGTTCAGTATATCCATTGTGACGTTTGAATTTGTTTCGGGCTTTCTATATCGGTGGAGATCTACTTTACCGGCAAGAGTGAAGAGGCCCTTGAATTGACTAATACTAATCTGTCATTTTCACAATGTTTGGATTTTATGTATTTTTTAAATTTGATACAAATTGTAAATATTTTGGCTATATGTTATTAGTTATTAAGTTTTTATTGGGTTCATTTTGGGTTTATTTTCAAGTATTTAATGTAACTTTCGAAGATACATTTTTGTGTATTTTCGTTTTTCTTTCATTACTTTCAATATTTGGATGTTTTATCTACAGTGTGTTTCACTTAACACCATCATATATTTTTTATTTTTATTTCAATTTTAGTATTTTTTTTTCCCAAACGTAAAATACTTATTGCTCTATCTACTCCCAACAAACCAATTGTGTTCTTTAAATGCAAAGCAACCTGCGATGGCAAAATAAATGGAAAAAATCAAGAAATCACTTTAGGGATTTTTTTATCGAAAAATTTTACTAGTAATAATTGTTCAGAATTGCCCAAACACCCTAAATCCAAAATTTCATGAAAATTAAAAATGTGAAAATTTTCTTCAAAAGTAGTTTCCAATTCGGTAAATATTATTTGCACAGGTGGCTGCGCCTAAACAATAACTTTAAACAACTTTGACAGTTCAGAGTTTATTTCAAACAAAATTTTCACAGCATTCTGTTTCGGCGCTGCTAATAATAAGTATTTACAGCCTTTTACGGGAAATTTTAACATTTTTAATTTTCATAAAAGTTTGGATTTAGGGATTTTGGGAAATTCTGATCAATTATTACTAGTAAAATTTTTCGATAAAAAAATCCCTAAAGTGATTTCTTGATTTTTGCCGTTTATTTTGCCATCGCAGGTTGCCTTGCATTTAAAGAAGACAATTGGTTTTCTGTGAGTAAATAGAGCAATAGGTATTCTACTTTTGAGAAAAAAAATTACTGAAATTGGACTAAAAATAAAAAAGATATGAGGGTGTTACACTCTTAAGTGAAACACACTGTATATAACAAATTTTACTTTAATTTGCATGTCTACAATTTTTGATGATTTCCGATTATCTTTTTTCCCACTGTCTGTTTTCATTTATTAATTCGCCAGTTCAGCTAATTTGAATTTTGATTTCAACTGTTATATGTGTAGTTTTTCTCTGTTACATCATATTTACATCCTTTTTTCAAATTGTATTATATTTTCCAGATTTTGATTACTAAGTTTATATTTTTAAAAATTCTTACGGATGTGCTTTGCATTGTGAACCGGTTCGATTATATTTGTATTAGTTCTTGACTATAATATATTTTATTTTAATGGTTTCCTGCCATCCTTATTCCTAAGCAAGTTTTCGCAAAACTTTGATGTCAATGAAGTACAGCCAAAGTGACATTTGTATTTTATTTACGAAAAATAAATCCAACGAGTTGAAATTTGAACTTAGATCATTGAAACCTAATTCTTTGACATTTAATTTTTCTTTCACATTTATTTTCCACGTTGAAATTTTCAGCAATATTTTTCCACTGTTTCGATTTCTTATCAAACCTATATATTTAGTTGAAGTTTTGCTTGCTTTCTTATGCCATTTTCTTGTCTTGAGCTCGTGGTTTATTCTTTCTGTGTTTTAATGATATTTTGTCATATGGCATTGTGTTTTAGTTTCGTTTGATTTGTCGTTTTTTTTTACATCAATTTGGTTAGTTTGATATTTTATTCCCTGCTGTGACCTGTTATTTCGTTGTATTTATTTTCAAAAATTAAATTTTGCTTCGTATATCTCTTTTTGCCGTTTTTTTTTTCATTTAGTTCGATGGTTTTAATTATTTTTGGCAATTTTATTTTATTTGATTACTTTGAATTTATTTCTTTTATTGTTCATTCAATATTTTGTTGACCTGTACTTGTTTCCTTTTTTTTGAATTGCTATTTCTTTTCATTGCGGATTTTGTCAGCGATGAATTTTGAAGTTAGACAATTAAAAAAACCATTAATACTACCATGAATAATAATTGTAGCCAACAAATACGTTAATTTAAGTGTGCATTACTACAAAATAAAAATTAAATGCGGAAATAGTTAATAAATTCACATTAGACTTTAAAGTGGATTTCCTGGTCAATAGAACAAGACGAACAAGACCAATTATTCATATGAAAAATTATAATTTGTCATATTATAGTGATCCTATCGCTCAGAATTGGCTGCAATTTTCTATGCATTCCATCAAAATATATTATTAACTTGCGTATTTTCTTTCAAGTGAAATTGTCTCGTTACAAAAAATCTACGATACAGCAACTAAACACTGTGATAATCTCTATATATAGATGTAACCTTTTTATAGACATATAATCGCAATTTGGTTAAATCTCTAAAACTTTCGCCAACGAATGGTTATGCACAAAATCATCCCATTAAAATAATGGATGCAGCTACAATATAATTTACAATGAGCCGGAGTACCCCATGCATAGAGAAAATGCTTCAATTTCAAAGCATCCCATCACAATCCGCGACGTCAAATTACGTCAGCCACATTAAAACTGGTTTATGCACATTTTATCGGTTTCTTAGCCAACCAACAACAAAACGACAAACGGACATATTTCCCATGAAATTTATATGCGCTAAAACAAATTCCTCGCGAGAACACAGTAATATAAAACGAACTAATTAATAAGATTCCCGGAGTCTGGTAGCTAGTAGCACATATTATTATAATGCAGGTATTCGTCAAGTTGCTACTTGTTACTTCATTAGCGTTGGTGCGGCCTGCTTGATGCAAGGGATATCGAGACAAAAACGACGTGGAATAATGAGAGGACGCGGTTGCTCCGCAAGACGATAGGTTCGAATCAGATTGGATTTCTTTAATGAGTTCGTTTCGCTTGCTCTCATTTTATTGGGCTTAATTTTATGTAATTATATGTTTGTAAGTTACTCTATTAACTATAATCTGGGCCGTAATTAATTACGCTAATAATTACGATACATGTAAATCGACGTGTTTTATTTGAGTTTATTCAAATTTTGAACACCTGGTCATAGAATTCGAACAATGTGTGCTTGATTATATTACGACTTTTTATCTTAATGTACTATAAATTAAAGGCATCGAAGAAATCGTTGCTCCCGTAAAACATGTAGAATGTTTAAGAAAATAACTAAGTTTTTACATGGATTTTCCTCTTTTCACTGATGGAGTGCGTAGAAAGTCGACCAATAAGATGTATTTATGTCAGCTACTCTTTTTGTTTTATTTTGTTTTTCGTAATTTATCACCTAAGCAGGTGATAAATTACGAAAAACAAAATATTGTTTATTATTGTTTATGAAAAGTTTATTACCGATGATTTAATTTTTATTTGTTTTCATAGATATGACCGATTCTTCTAGCAAAATGCCACAATGTAAGGACTGCGAGCTCATGAAATATTTTTTGTTTGAAACAAGTATCACGTATTTAATTTGAAATAAAATGTTTCAATTTAAATGCAGTATAAAATTCGAATTAATTATTGCGCTCGCGGATTTATTGATAAATTGCCGTGTTTATTGCGGTGAGCGTAGTGCGCCCGTTCAATTTCCACAGGTTCGAACGTACTAATATTAATTCCGCAAATTTCATCAGGAGTGAAACTAATCAGCAAGTGTTGCAACTAAGTTCGTCTCCCAAGGCAACAGTCTCCTAATCTGCGATCTCGTCTCGACAGGCCGCTCTAATCAGAGTCGCAGCATCGCAATAACCGTGTTGAACATTCCTAATGGATTTATAATCCAAGGGACCGTAGTCTTGAGCCGACGTGGGGCGACGCACACCGTTCTGCTGAGCGATGGCGGCGGCGAAGACGCAGACGCGTCGCGGCTCCGCAGCATTTATCATTGCGGCTCATTACTGAGGAATCTGTTTGCGCCCGATCGTGAGTATTACACCCTGACCCACAACTTACTTACTCAAGGATAAGTAATTGGTTCGCAAAGAAATGAGACGCAGAAAGGGAATTTAATACCCGCCGCTACCGGTTACGTTCGTCATGAAGAATAATAGTATGCGGAATAAATGTTACTTTCCACATAATAAACTCTCCGTGCAAGAGTTAATTTAAATAATTCGCGTTGCCTATGCGCTATAAAATGCAGAAGTTGGCAAATGTTGTGCAATTAATATTTTTCACACATGCATACGTTTCTTCACTAATGACTGTTATATCAAATTGCACTATTATTAGTAAAAATATGTTTTTTTTTTTCATTTTTATTTAATTTATTTAAAACTCTTTGTCTGCATCTATATGAGGTTGAATTTGCAAAAAGTACACGGTTTTTAATGTTCTATGACCGTTTCACATTTAATGGAGTTCTTCAGGCACAATTAGCAACCGATGCAAATAAAACTATAAAAAAGTGTACACACACCACTTTGATTACGACGTCAGTCATCACATGTTAACTCAAGAACACCACAACAGTTTATTAAATCATTGTGCTGCTACATAAGAAGGTCACAAGTCAAGTGCATATAAATATGGATGAATTTTATTTAAGACAACGAGTACAAAAACCTAACAAATATCTCATTATTGCAACAATAGTGTGATTAAAATGTCAAAAAAATCTTACCACCGTCCACAGATACTTGCCACCAGCTGAACGTATGTAAATCTTATTATGACAACTTTAAAAGTAATTTAGAAGCTGATGTGTCACTGTAGACTAAAAAGGGCAAATTTTAAAATAATAATATGGAATATTGGTTATGTTTGATTTTCAATTTTCTTCAAAAACTGAGAAAATAAATAAACATAAGCTTCGCTAACTGGCACTTAAGCTTAAATAATCTTATTTAAGAATCGAAGTCAATTGTATTTATCTGATGAAGTTACTATCGTAAATTCATCGTTCTCAAACTTCATCCATTTTAAATCCTCCATGACGGCCTCCCTCTATTTTCTTCTTGTTCTACCTTTCTTCATTTTCCCCACCGGTATCTTCCAGCTCATGTCCTTGACCAGCCAGTCTTCTTGCATTTGTTCCAGGTGCCCCAACCAACCCAGACACCGTGCCTTCATATACAGGTTATGCTCGGTTCACTGTACATACTATATATCTGTACAGTTATCCCTCCAAAAATCGTCCTCAATATTTTTCTTCTCCAACTCTCTGGGTTTTCTTAGTCATGTCCAATTCTCACAGCCATATGTCAAGTTAGGTCTGAGAATGGTTTTGTGTATTCGTATTTTTACTTTAACCTAACAAATATTTGATCTCATTATTGCAACAATGGTGTGATTAAAATGTAAAAAAAATTGAAGAAATCGCTAGAAATGTTTTTGATTATATAATTCTGTTTATTAATATCCATGACATCTATTTCATGTAGCCATTCTTAAATGTATTTCTGTTTCCTCAGCGCACCTGATATCGATCAGTGTGCCTAGATACATGAATTCTTCCACTTCCTCGAAATCGAAAATACCTCAATTTTCCATTTGCACCCTCACCCTCTATTTTCCTGAGTTACTCGATTGTTTGATTTATTAGTACTTTTTGTTAAAGTTCAGCGAAATTAATCCAGATATGGAGACCAACGATTACTTCTATAGAAACCCTTCAAGTTTGTGGATACAGTTTTGGGGTACATTTTATATGGCTCTGTCCCGGATAAAATTATAAAAAAAACTATCATAAAATAAAAGAGAAATCAGAATTAAAACCCAGCCCAAATTTATTACCCAACCCAGTTAATACAAATGAGTTAGCCGTTGTAGAACATCAAATGAACCCAACGTAACAAAAATGTGTTAGCTCTTGTAGAAAACACTAACTCCCTCACCCAGCAGCAAAATAAGTTACATTATATTTAGTTAAGCAATTGGTGAGTAAGCGTGGGCTAAAATTTGATATCAGGACCATTTTGTCAAAGGCTTATTTCAAATTATATGGAGTGGAACATCTCTGCAGGTAACCTCTAAAGTAAAAATTTAATATAATTTGTAAAATGAAAAATTTCATCTTGCGATTTTATTATTATATTTAAAGCCACCAATTTTTTTCAGAAAATCCAAGAAAGCATTTTACTCATCAAAATCTATAGTTAATTTATCCCCTCCCTTTTAAACTCAATTATTTCAGGTTGTTCTTTCTTTCTCTCACTCTTCGTTCCATAGAAAACAGTACACTTTCCTCAGACATGCACTGTATATATCCGTTATAAATTGCACCCCGCTTCCTCTGTCGTTTTATCCATCAATTTCCTTCAATATTTCCTCCACTTTCGACTACATTCTTAATGTTTAATGCTTGTTAATGAACTATTGTTCTACTGTCTTCCGAAATCCAAGAAGGAATTTCACAACAAAAAGTTATTATAAAAAATATTCATTGAAATTCGTTAAAAAATAAGTTCAAATTCAGGTGATTTAATAAACAACTGTTCTATTGAATAACGATATTATATTTACTATCTTATTACACTCATTTCTTGCGATCATTGTTAATAATGCTATGTAATTTATATATCTAACCTTTATTGGTATCGTGCACAATACTTCTATAATAGTGGTTTGTACAACGAGAGTGGACATGATGTCCATATCGCACGAGGATACAGTTTGTCCATTATCCCAGGGCAATATGGAAATTCCACTCTAGTTGTACTGTGTATTTTTTCTACGGCCTATCAATGAACAAAAATGGAAAATAAAAAAAATCCAAAAATCATTATTACATAAAGTGAAAATAGATTTAGACAGATATAATAAACAAAACGATTTACCTTTGTAAACAAAAACATTTTATCAGGAGCTTCCACAAGAAACTTTTCAATTTGTTGTGATGTCAATATGTTAGATTTTTTTGTTTTGTAGCCGGCTTGTAGAACCACTTATTTTTGTAATTTGTAACTAAATTTCTTGAAAGCAGTTTGATGACCAAAACTACCAGATGAATATTGTTACTATGATAGCACCATGACCAAATGATTTGTTATTGGTGGATTTCAAAGACGCACATATGTGGATATGAAGTTATATATGTTCAGTTTACTGTAGTTGCATATATATCTATTCAATGATTTGTGAACAAAATGGACTATTTATAATAAGGGAATAGAAAAAATTCATGCACATGCATATAGTTCCCACTTCTTAGGTGCACGATCTTTCTTCCATTCTCCTCTTCTTCAAATCCACGACCTGTTAGACTTATCTTTCTTTTCTTTACTTATTATTTCACTCACTTGTCTTTCTTTTCCTTACTATTTGTTTCATTATTTCACTCTTTTTTCCTCCTTCAGTCAAGTTAATTTCCAAAATATTCTAACTCACTTTCAGTCTCTGTCAAATCTATTTTCCTGTTTTTTTTTTCGTTTTATCCCCATTCTTCCTCTTCATATTCTTCGATCCGGTACTTCCACCCATCCGCCCTTTTTCCGCAGAACTCACGTTCCCAATCCCAATAAATTACGGATTCACATTGGCCGTGTGGACGAAATACTAACTGCCACTAGCCTTCGGTATCTCATTCTGAAATTTCTCATACTTTGTTTGTATTCTCTCTTTTTCTTTTTCCGCGTTTTTGAAATATGTTTAATTTTTCAAGTTTCCCTAGTTTATTCATTTATGTTTTTGGCACAGTTTTCTTGCTACCATCCATAGTGTTTCCTCCTAACTTGTTCGATATATGTTTTCGCATAAGTCATTACTTTCTTATACATGCTTATTAATTGATTACTTGTCCATATTATTAGTTACTTGCTGCGTGAAATCTAGCATGTTTTACTGCTTTATTTGAATATTTAGACAATTAGGTCTCCATTATTTGGATCCTCAATCAACTACATAAAACTCTCCACTTCTTACTTCTGATGCCTATGGGAATTTTGTGTTATCCACATGTTCCATATTATACTTATATCAGCCCAACCTAACCAAGTACCATACATCCAATTAACTACTTGCAGCTTTAAGATCATCACTTATTTCGTTCATAACTTTACTGAATTGTTTATGTTAAGTTGCAAGTCAATTTATCGTCATTTTTATCTGTCGATGTGTGCAATTCTTGCTTGTGATGTTGAATTTTTCTATAGGTCTTTGTTGGACTCTGCTATAATCGCCCAAAAAATATTTATTAATACTGCTAGTCAAATGTGTCACAATGACCTGTACTTGGGGAGGTTAATTTATGCCACCAACGTGTTATAATAGTTCGTTTTGGTTTCTCTAAGAAACGTCGTGAATCACGTGTTTGTACACATCCATGTTTGTGAATTGTCGTTGTCGTTATTCCAATCTAATTACCTTTTCATTTGATGTGTTGACCCTGCTAAGTGTGTTGTAAACAAAAAAGACATTTAACATAACAGGACAGAATAGATTGGTATAAATATTGTGCAAATAAAAGGGACTGTTTCCCCCGGATGTTGGTATATTACGATTGTGTAGAAATACGAGCACAAGCTGACAAAAATGGTATCTGACTATGAAGCAGTTAAAATACAATAACTCTAAGTCTAAGTCTTTGTTCATATTTCAATCTCCTTGTACTTCGGTGCATTTTTACATTTAGCATTTAACGAAAATAAACCATTAAAAAATGTTTTTTTCTTGCTCTGCAAAAAAAACTCTCAACCGCCCTCGTTAGTTATTCCTCGTTTAGAAATCTTTGTACCCTCGACAGCATTTTCAAGTTCCTGAAAGTAGAAAAGTCACATGGTGCTAAGTAAGGACTGTAGGGTGTAGATCTTGTGCACTGGCGCAGTCATGCAAAAGCGGAATTCAATTTTTTAATTTCCTTTTGCGTTTTCCTTAAAAATAAAAATAAAATATCAAATTTGCAAACTTTCATTTATCACATGGATTTCATTTGCTCCATCTTCAAGAATCAAGTTTTCTTCGGTAATGGCTGAATTTCGTAGACCACTTCGAGGATTGCCTTCGTTGGATTTCCGACCCCATTTAAATTGCTTTGACGAAAGTTTTATTGTCTCATAAGAAGGAGAAAATTCACCGTACACATCAGACAATTTCTATTTCCTTCCTGCAATATTTCCTTCTTTCGTGCGACATTTTATGGCATAGTTTGTTCTATTATTAGAAAAAGCACACACTATTATGTAAAAATATTCTGACAGTTTAAGGAAAATAATAATTTTATACAAATGTTTTTTTACACCCTCCTTCATAGTTACGTACTTTTTTATCAGCTTGCCCCTCCTTTCACACACACCTTCCTATAGAATCCCGAGCAATTTTTTGAAATAGGTCGAAAAAATCAAAAATCAAACAATTGAGACACGGCATTCACTTTATTTCATAGTACTTGCCTTAAATTTAATTGAGCTAAATTTACAACCATTCGCATCGTAGTTATTTTTCGACTTTTTTCTGCATTGATCTCATAAATCTACTAAAAATTGATGGTTTCAGATTGTAGAGTTTTTATATAAGTAATTTTTGAGTACTTTCAAACCTTCTTGAAGAAGAACTTGCTACATTCAAGCATATGCTAAACTTTTCGATTTACATTATTTCACTTTCAATTCTTAAATATTTT
Source organism: Geotrupes spiniger (assembly GCA_959613385.1). Classification (NCBI taxonomy): domain Eukaryota; kingdom Metazoa; phylum Arthropoda; class Insecta; order Coleoptera; family Geotrupidae; genus Geotrupes; species Geotrupes spiniger. The sequence goes on from OY390737.1 coordinate 16,612,971, forward strand.
AGGTTTTTCTTCGGCATATGTTCATAAAATTTATCTAAATTGCAGTAATTTAGTAAGGTGGTTTCGTTTGCGGTAAATTAGACAAAGAAACTTACTAAATTATATAGTTCGAACGTTTTCGTGTAACGAGGTCGATAAAATGTGACTCAAAGCAAATTTGAATCCTATTAGTCGATGTGTATTGAAACTTTTTTATTGTATTATTATCAACGGTGATAATATAAGTTTAAAATGATTTTTCATTTTGGGTAAGATGCATTTTTTTTAAACGTAGAGAAAATATATTATAAATCTCCGATTCGTGTAGACGTTTGTGTGATAATATAAAATTTTATAATGTTAAGCTGCATCAGAAATTTCTATCAATTACTCAATTATTGGAGTTTGTGACTGACATTGATTTAAAGCAATAAAAATGCCTGCAGCATATGCTACAAGTATCGGGCTAAAGAATATGATATTAATTAATTAATGCATATTATTTACATCATTAGCGTAACTAATAAATGTTTAAATAATTGGAAAATAATGTATTCACATGCAAATAAGAAAAGTGTTCGTTTACAAATTGAATACCATTAAATTTAAATTACTATTATTGCTGGCATAATTATTAAAAATTACGTCGTAAATCAGCAGCCATAAATTACATAAATATTTACGCAAAGTCGTTAAATCAATGAGTTCCTTTGTACGAAATCAAACGCATTCAACGGAATGCCCCAAGTATAATTACTATATTGAAAAATGCCATGTTTGTTCAAGAGTGTTATCAGCGCAATCTGAGAGAGGCGGCTGCTTTGGGGACCAGCGTGAGTAGTGGGTTGGGGGCCAAGGGGGCAGATAGCACTGTGGCCGACCCGGGAGGATGACAAATACCCTTCAATCCGTCACTGCCAGGCCACGGCCCGCTCGGAATTGGATGCGATGCAGACTCACAGAAAGCTTTGTAATATCGGCACGGTTTAGACTGTGAGCGCGCGGCGCGCTTAAAAAGCACGACCCGTCAAGTTCCGTCCATCCTAAACGGTGCCCCAAAGGAGCGGCGCTGAGAGAGGAGAAGGGGGCGAACTCTATAGGAAATTACATAAACTCGGCACAGACAAATACAAATGTCCTCTTTGTACAGTTCTGGGTACCCACTGTGCTCGGCGCACCAGAAGCGTTCAGTAGGTGCCATTGTAGCTGACGGAATCCGCGGAACATTCATTACCCATTCAGTAACCAATGAAATAGATGATTACGAACGTCTCGGACTCCCGAGACAAATGAAGATGGATTTACACAAATAATTACTAATTTGACCGAGCATTCTATTACGATTGCAAGATTTAAATTTCGACAGGCAACTTCTGAAACACTTTACAAATTGGTTCACTTCAGAACTTAAACGTCACGATATTACAATTCAATAATACTTATTCCATCATTCTTTAGATTAAATTTGATATCATTAGTGGCTTAGAATTATTTGTCTTTTTGTTTGATATGCTATTAAAAAATGTTATAGTTTTGTATCCCACTCAAGAACTTAACTGGCTGTAATATATATATATATATGATCATGAATCTCAGAAACTATAATAGTGACCCTTATAAATTTATTTGATATGATTACCCAGGACAATAAGACGTTGATTTGATTACGCGTGCATTAAGAAAATCTCTAATAATTATACATGCAGACCAATCTTCTCTTAACACAACCCACTAGCAATCCACATTTGACCTGATCAGTCGTTTTATTGCTTTTTTGGTATTCATTTAATTGCAGTGGAGAAATAGAAAAACAGAAACCAGTGAAAGATTGTATAAAAAAACATCGACACCAACAGTTTCTATTCCTCACATATTTTGGATATGGATTTCCGAAACTGACAACCAGAAAAAAACAGTTTATTAAAATTAAATAAAAACACCGAGGCTGTCGAGATGTCGTCCACAAAGTGGTCAGTGCTGCCGAAATCACAAGAGGAATTTTATAATTTAAGAAAATATATTTTGATGCTGAAGCTCTTACTGCAAGGGAAGAGAAAGGAGAAGATTGGGTTGACGAAGAATTTCTAGGCTGCGTAAACTAAGAGGATGGTTTGGTTGTAGCTCAACTATTTGTTGAGAGCTGTTATCAACATAAAATCCAATAGGAGACAGAACTGTAAGAAGAAGAATATTTGAAAGGTTTTGAAAACATGCACTAAAACCATTGACATGATTCTACGTTTTAATTGATGCATTGTGAACAACTATGCACAACTGGTATGATATAGCATACCAGTGAAACATAAAAATGTTCACAGAACAAAGTCGAGAAATCCTACTCAGAGAAACTTAACGTAGGTTGGTGTTATGTACGCATCAATGTGGCCGTTGAGACAGTTGCAGGCTAATCGACTATCGGATAAAAACCATCGAAGCAATTTCATCAGAAAAGATATAGATGTGGCACAGGATGCGTTCCGCAACTTTGAATTTTGAAGTCGAAGTATATAGAAAAAAATTACAGCAATCTTAGCGATACAGAACGCAAAAGCACAAAATACACTAATGCATGTCTACTACCATAGGTGAACGACAGGATCGTCTGATATATTGCAAATAACAATGAATTCAAAAAAAGTATTTGAATGTCTGTTGCGCGTGGAGATAAATTTGCATCGTCATACAAAAGGTTTCAAGTCAATATCATTGAAACCTACTGAAGAGTATCGTCAATAATGTCAAATCAATAACCAACCTAATACTAAAGCTCAGGAACTGAAGGAGCGAAGAAAAGACCTGGTTCATTACGCAAATGGCAATTCGGTTGATTCGGTGTTCGGTGATTCGGTTTTCTTGTTGAAAATGCAGCGAGCTGCAGTAAAACAAACCCAATTTGCAAACAGCCAGTAGACTAGGCACGTAGTACATTAATAACCACCAGTGCATACCAGAATAGACTATCAACCACTTATACATCAGACTAATAATGAACCCCCGCGTGTACTGAAACAGAGAGAACGACAAATCTCCGGTTTACTTGGGGAAGTCCCTCATTCAAGCCGGGCAGATACGCATGACGCAGGGTGCAGTTGTAGAGCGTGTTTTTGTAAGAAGTACATTGGCGGAGCCAACAACCTGCACGTAACTGACGTCATAGTTCTGAGCAGTGGCGAAACCAAATTATTTCAATAGAGTTTTGTGTCTGAAAAGAACCAATTTTATTGCAATTCATAGGATTATAATAACAATAAAAAAAACAAACAAAAAAAACAAACTCGTATACGCAAACAAACATTATAACACAATATTCAAGAATAACAAGTTAAACATGGCCACCACAACTAAAAACAGAGTGGGGTCATAAACGTTTACTGTGCAATTATATTGCTATGCTCCGCCCTTATAGAAACACGCTCTACCGAAAGATTGAAGTCGGTGAATCCCCGGTTAACTCGGGAATGCCCCTCAGTGAAGGCAGGCAGCGATGTGTGTGCGCGATTGAAAATGCAACAGCAACACAGAAAAATGAGACAAGGCGTTTATTTCTTATTTTGGTTTTTGTCTGTTGTAAACATTTTCCTGTGTCCGCGTCCCTTCAAGAGAATGTTCGTCCAAGAGGGAGTTAACACAATAAGAATTATATGAGAGTCGGTCGGGGCCATGAGAATCAGTCGTGTTCGTGTAAGTGGGGTGTCCGCATTAAAATAAAACGAAAATCATGAATGAATGAATGATCAGTTCGATTTTTGTCATCACTGCCAGGTCTACCCCATTAAAACTGTAATGGATTATAGCAGGTGTTTGTTACATTGTCATATATGGTTGAGAGTAAAGTAGCTAGTTCGTTTGTCATGAGCGTAATTTATGGCATAAAATATAAATAGGAACTTTGCTTGCCGAGGAGGAAAATCAGAAGGGTGCAATTCATGACCGCCCATTACAATATTGTTGACAATATTCCAAAAATCTAGAAATAACCGGATATTAGAAGGTCCTCCAAGAAACATTTTCATATAGAAGTCCACATCGGAACTGAATGAGCAGCTGTGTTATGACATTTTTAGAAAAGGGCTTTGAAATTGAATACGTGCACTGTAACCATATTTGTATTAGACATTCCAATTGATTTGTACCTGAAAAGTGTTTGATGTGTATTTTTATAGCAGGACATATCTCATGCCTCCAAACTCGATTTACTGAACTTAGATATGTCGTATGTATTTTCCTTCAGTTGCTCACGTCAGTTGACTCAGTTGACTTGTTCTTCGTCCGCCCACTCCCTCTTATCCAGCTTCTCGTTATATTTCTTTATGTACCCGTCTTATTGTGGTGAGAGTGATAACACTCGCTGGGTTCAAATTTAAATTTTTTAATGGGATTGAACTGCAGATTTTCAGTACAATTATCTCATTAAGTGGAATATGGATCTAATTTATTTTTTATGATATATGGTATCTTCCTCTTTTCTTATACCAGCAATAAGTCATACTTACTGTGTTCAAGATCAATATCAGTGGTTGTATACCAAGTATTTGGTGGTATTATCTGCTTGTGTGAGAGTGAACTCGCCCGTGTCCATGTCGCCCGTTATAACCTGTGAGTAGTGTGGATAGGACATCCATGGCGTCCAAATATTAATAGGGAGTATCGAACGTCAAGAAAAAAATAAGTGGAGATGCAACCAAAGTTTGGATGTTTTGCAAAGAAAAAAAGCGTTCCGTTACCACGACAGAGATCATTGCTACGAAGTGGTATCTGGATTTGGATTCTTTGGATGAGAAATAAAGAATGGCCTAAATAGTTTCCGGTTGCACTTTTAAAAGAAATGGACGGTATGTCGACGCTCTTTATTAACCTTTCCTCCTAGAGGTGATCGAAATATCTAGTTATCGACTATTGGTAATATTTCACATTCCATTGAGGATATGTCTAACCATTTCAATTCCTTGACTTCCTAGATTTTTATCATTTTTGAAGTGTTCTAATTATGACTTGCAGATTTTCCACTTTTAATCCCTTCGATTGCTTCTATTACATTTCCATTTTGCATGTAATTTGTGGAAGCTTTTTTTCATGCATTGTTATTTTGTTGTGGACTTTATTATTATTCGTTTTTACTTGTCTCAAATTATGTTATTTTCCTTTCCTGCAAATCTTTGGGACTGTAGACTAATTTCTGCTTTGTAACCTCTTTCTTCAAAATTCTTGTCATGGTTGTCGTTATGCTCCTATTACCATTTCTTTTACTTTTTTTTATGTAACTGTTCAGTTTGTGGGTTGTCATATTTATTCCATATTCATATTGCCCACCTTTAATTTGCCGTCTTTATTTCTCAACATTTATTTGCGATTCTGGTTGCTTGAAAGAATTTATTTTTGGTTTTGTCGTGATCGTGTTCGATTATAATTTGACGTTTTTTCAGAAATGCTAGAAGCTGATATGGTCTTCTGTTCCTCGTTAAGGGGGTATGTTTTGTTTCGCCGATCCGTGCCCGCTGTGGTCGACTGCACCCTGACCGTTGTGGCAAAATAATTCTTTCTTAATTCTTTCTTCTACTGCTAGTTTCCAAGTGGCGCAGTCGATATCCGTTTTATCGTTTGAAGTTATTGGTCTTCTTCATAATTTTCAGTAGCTCCTTTATAATCATTTGGTTATTGTGGTTAGTTAGTTAGTTAGTTAGATTATTTGGGATTTCTTCGTAGTTTAGAAGTTCGGCGTCCGCAGACTTTTGTACAGATGTTGCTTTATGACGGAAACCATAATATTGATTACGACAGGGTTAAAATATTAATCAGAACTAACCAATATTACACAAGGATAATAAACGAGTCACTGGAAATAATGGAGAACACCAATAACTTCAATGAGAAGATATCGACTGAGCAACACTTGGAAAGTAGTAATAAACGAAAAGAAGCGACATGACAATAATTTTACCACAACGGTCATACAGAAGTATTTAAAGAGGATTAGCAGATAACATCAGTCTTTACACAAATGTATCTCCCTGGCTGTTCTTCTGAGTACTTATTTGCTTCAATTGCTACAATCGAGACTGCCAACAAAATTTAAAATATTTTTTAATCTCCAAATAAAGGGCACGCCTAAGGTTTGTTATTATACAAAAAAATACTTTGTCAAGGTTGTGAGAACTGTTTGAACGTCCACGTCATGCGCGTTGCAAGTATTACATGAAGGTGTATTTTTTCGAGCATATCATAACAATTTCATAATTAGTTTCAAGCAATTCACAACTATACTGCTATACCCCCAATATTTTTCACGTAGTGGCGAAAATATACAAAAATATAATGCCCCTGCTGAAGCTGTTAGGCGAATGCTCTTATTTGATAATCAAACTTCAAATATGAATGATTTTTTCTAATGATACAGTGTTGTTTGCTTTGGAGCTAAAGATCGTTCCTTTCCCATACAAACAAATAATAATACTCGAGGTATTGTTTGTTATATTATATACATCTATAAAAGATATTACTAAGGATTGAAATAAATCAATTGCAATTTAAAAAATTTCGGATATCCGTGTTTACATAACAACGATAGGAGGATATATTGTACGTACAATAAGATGAACAAGTATTCCTTGCGCATGCGCCCCCATCGACGACTTACAGCGCAAGGAATAATTGATGGGGCAGTGGTGCGAGATGATGCACATAGTGAAATATTACATATTTATAAATCAAGCTGGAACTTTTGATAGTCTGACAATGGAATAAAAGATAACATGTTATTCTCTAATACCGGGGTTCGGACCGGATAAAAACTTGGGAAAAGCAGATACAAATTGAATTTGATATCAAGGAATAAGTACGTAATGCATTGTGGATGAGTTTCGAATCTATATTTTACATTTTCTTGCACTGTGCAATCTAAAATGTATATTTGATGGAAAAATACTTCGCTTGCATGTATTAACATATTTAGAATAAGTCAGTTAATTAAAGTAATTATAGTATTATTAAGCTGCAGAATTGGAATGTACAAATTTTTGATGAAATGTTGTAATAATAATTGTTAGTCACAAAGGAAAGGAATAAGACATTACAAATGTTTCCTTAAGAAACCAAAAGTAAAATTAATTCGTGGTCATTAATTCAGCATTTTTATGGTGCATCAATATAAATGTTCCCCAGTCCACCGTACATTAGTCGATGGCAATTATCATGTTTTTCAACATCGCGGTAAAAACATGAAATATTAAACGAGAGATTAAAGACGCCGCATCACGAGAAGACGTTTGTCCCCGGGCAACTTGAAAAATACCTCGACTAAACATAAAAGCATATAGGAAATACTGCCGGCGTATATAGATGGCGGTTTTTCCGTTTCTGCCTTTTCCGTGTAACGTACACGGGGCTAAAGACTATCTCTTAATGATGATTCCCTCGCGTAATGTCGTCCCGGGAAAGTTTTCAATCGTGTGTATTAAAACCGTCGCGTAAAAACGCGGTGATAAATTATTTACCAGCGCTGAACTAAGTGTGGTCCGCAGTTTCAGCTTTAGGTGGTGCGCAGAGGCTCACTCTATCTTGAACAAAAAATCCTTTTATATAAAGACGAAAGAAAAATCGCATTTGTTTTGAGGCGGCACGGCGCTTTGATTAAGTGCGTTCTTGGCGGGGCTCGAACTCGGGGCGCCGCGGCGGAAGATGGATCAGCACGCGAGCTCATCTCGTGTGCGTCATTTAACACATGGATGGATGGAAAACACATCCGTTTATATCAAACTCGCATTAAACTTATTGAACATTACACCTACATTTTACATAAAACTTAAAAGTATAATAGCGTACACAGCTCGTACTTAGTGTTTAATAATTCAACAAAAAAACATTTATTATGGCAAACAGAAACAGTTTTAAAAATACTGGCTAACGTCACTCAATGTTCGCAAACCACACGTTCTAGGGATCACCAGATCGCTTGTGGTTGCTGTCAGTAATCTATCGTTATTTTTAAATTGTTGTCAAGAATTGTGTCCAGAAGACATTTTTCAAGCAACAATCCTACAATGGTTGATGTAATATTTTGGTTCAAAATTGCTCCAAAAACTTTGGACTAAATGCCCAACCTTTTGATAACGATGATAACAGCAATACAACATAACCCAACCCAACTGAAACTGTTTTTGAGAAGCATTATGATCCACTTTTATATTTGCTTTTGTATCTTTATCTTTACATTGTAATTTTAATGAGGAAACGAAAACCCATGACAATACGATTGCTAGGAGGTGAGCATACTTAAAATCGTACAATGACGTGATAATGCTGGCGTTTGTTTGAACCAATCTCATGACCATCATAACTATACAGTCAGGAAATGATGGAAAAGATATGCAGTTGCCCTTATTTATAAAACAAATTAAAACGTCAATAGATAAAATTAATATGTGATGAAATTAATAAGACATATTTTAATAGTTGTCTGAAAGCGCACGTAATACGCGGTAATATGTTAGAAAAATGATTCAGGAAAAAAGCTAAAATATTTGAATATTGATGCCAAACATGTCAGGGTTGGATGGGTTAAAAAAGTACAACCTATACGAATTTGCGAACAAATTGTTATTTAAGAACTATATGGAGAAATATGAGGGAATACGGTTGGATGAGGAAGGAAAAATGGTAAAAATTATAGTTAAATAAGACTGAGGGCAGATTACTGGTAGCAGAGGGACAATAAGATAAAGGATAGTAAATCTGTGTAAAGAAAAGTAACGAGAAAGGGCGGGAACGACAAGTGAGGAACACACGCAGATGGGAAAATATGAGAAGTACCACTTGTTATGGATGCCTTGATGTGGAATATGATTTACTTTTAAATTTGCTTTTGAATGTTTATCTTTTCATTGCAATTTCAACTATTTGTTACGGATTCTTAATTGGCATTTTTATCGTGTCACAATCTGATCGTCCTTTCGTTTTCCTTAGTTATGAGATACTCTTTCTCTTTTCTTACGCCAGTGGTTCCCATTCTGTTTGATTCTGGTTTTGTGGAAAAATAAGTGAAAGTTTTTTGATATCATTACGAAATTTAAAAAATGAACCATCAGATTTTTTCAAATTTGTTGGGTACAGCCCAACCAATTAAAAGATCAAACAACACATATGTTTGTAAACTTCAAAATTAAATAAACGAACAACTTGTCATTAATGCCAATGAATCACCGACAGGTATTTATGAAATCTATTTTTGGTACAAATATTTAAAACAACAATTGCAAACATCAATTCCAAAATAAAACAAAAGTGTTATCTAATTCTCGTCCTTTAAATATAGTCAAGATTTCTTCCGAAATTGCGAATTATATACCATTTCAAATATTACTAACATACTGTCAGATGTGTGATTTTGCATGAAGGCCCATGGTCGCCAAACCAATATGTCTTAGCAGTATCAGGAAGGCGTATTAATGTATTTAGCGTCCACTATAAATTTAACGACATACTATATGGATATATGTAATTACCTGCACACTTCTTTTGAATAAGGAGGCTGTTGTTATTCCAGATACTGTAATATTTTTTACAAAAACGTACAATGTAGCACATCTCTCAGTCGAAGATGTTTAATATATTTTGTGCAAAATCATAACTATGGGTTCCTAAGCTGCCTTAAAATCTATGAATTTGGCGATCTCTGTAACTATTTGTGTTTTTTTTTCTAGTATCAATTTTCCATGAAAGCTTATTTGGTATGATTAACCTGTCGAGTCGACATATCGCCTTAGTTATTAGGAAATATATATATTTTTATTAGGCATATTTCAGTAGTTGGTCAACTCCAATATGCTTAATTTATTATGTATCGGGCACATTATTCCTAAGTTCTAGTTACCAGAGGACCCCTAGCCATATGATGGGTAAAGCGTTTGCAGACATTTCTAGAAAATGTCCGTGTACTATATCTGCTATATTCTGGAGGAAAGTTTACGTATCGCTTCTCTTACATCAACCAGATTCGCAGGTTGTATGTATGTGGTCATATAACCGGTTGCTTCAAGTTGGGTGTTTCAGGCATTCCAGTTTTGCGTCATTGTGGTTTCAAAATTATTCATCCATTATTTTTATACTTAAATTTGCGTATGGAGTATTTTCTTCTTTATCTTTGCACTTTTGTATTATAAACATATAATAATTGTTAAATAAATACATTGTTACAATAAATTCGACGTTATGAGTACCTTTGATTAATCATTTATGTTGATTAGCAATGATTTATAAAATAAAAACGCCATTGTCAATAGCTGCTACTACTACTAAGTCATTAATTTTATTTAACAATATGGTACGAACCGTTTAATTGAGTTTACTATCCAATCATGCATTGGAGTCAATCGTATGACAATTTAGTTCGTTTTGACGTAATTCCCAGTGAATAATTTAGTTATTTTTTATTAGAATTAAGAATAGACATAAAAAACGAACTCTATAATACAATTCCTGTATTGAGTATCCTACAAGCATGTACAAAAATGGAACTACATACACGGGTGTTAAGGATAAATGAGAAGGAGAAGATTCAGATTTGTTTGATGTGGTTCGAATTCTATTGCCAACAGCAGGATAAATTATTGTAGGTCAGTGTATTTAGGAAACTTTTAGTTGCTTCGTATACATTTAATTACAATTCTCTTCCAATTATACAATCATAAGTCTCATTGTTTAGGACCCGTTTTCGTTGTATGCTGCTTTGTTTTCACCCTGTTCACAAATATTTTTCCATAAAACTTATGCTAGTGCGTTTCAATAATTTCTCCTTGGTGAGCAATGTTCATTTCCGTTTTGTATAGAATGCGACTTTTATATAACTCATGCTCCTAATCGAAGTATACAACTCTACGAAATTTCTTCTGCACTATTGGTTTCAAAAGACGAAAATGTAAAGTTACCACACTGAAGACACTTCACCAATTCCTTTAATTTGATGGAAGGTCTCTCAAGATGTTTTCAAAGTAATTTGTTTATGTTTGCCAACCTAAAAGTCAGTACCGTTTTTAGCGAATATTTAGCAACGGCCGAAGCCAACCCAACCGGCACAAACTGTAATGTTCGTCGAGGAAGTGAGTATATGCTGAATAGCAGTGAAATATCCACACGTCGATTATTCAAATTTATTGGTGGTTATCCATACCGCATTCAAACAACGACTAAACGTTGTGGACAAACGTACAAGTGAAGTTTATTGTGCACGAGTGTTGCACCTATTATACGAACATTTCGATTTCTTGAGAATTGAGAAGTTATGTCAATCGACAAACAACTCGGTTGCTTGGATTTGAATGCCCAGAGTGCATTGTTAAGAAACCACTCAACAGTGCCCGAGTTACCATTTAGTGTGCTGTATCTGGGCAAAGGATCATTGGTCCTTATTCTGTTGAAGACGAGAACAAGCATCCAGTTAGTTTTAATCAATAGCGTTACACATAAAATTACTACATCTTTTGTGAGAGATTGAGATTGAGAGATGAAATCTGCAGGTGCACAGACAATGCTTTCAACATAATGGCGCAACGTGCCAGGCACCCAGAGGCTCCCTAGCCTCATTTCGTGAACATTTTGAAAATATAATAATTTCTCGTGCAATAGACTTCGAGTACCCCCTAGCAAATGAGCTGCTTGATCTGACGACACCTGATGCATATAATGGAGAACTACGACAAACGATAATAACTTTTTCAGCAACTGGTCTTAACCTGAGTTTAGCTACCAACCCAGCTTTAAACTGGAATTGATTGGTGCATCCATATATGTCTTGAGTGGAATGGAAAACAATTTATCTGAATTATTAATCATGTTAATATGTATGGGTTTCATTAGGATGCTGTTAAATCGAACAAGAAAACCGCTTGCATCTTGTATTGCATTAGTTTTCTTACTCAGTTTCCACAAAGTCTTCATCAGATACTGTTTTATTGTACACCGTATTGTAAAGAACGTGCGTCTGCCTATAGGCATACCATCATTTTCTTTCTCTTCTTCTTATTCTCTTCTCTTTTGCATTTTCTGCCTTCCCGTCGTTCGATAACTTGATATGTAGGCTTTGTTTCACATGACCTAACCATCAAAGTCTGTGGGCCTTGATCAGGTTTATAATAATAAGGTCTCTTGTTTATTTGTACTTCTGCACCCTGAGCCATATCCTCAGATACCACTGCATATTTTTCGCAATATATTTCTTGGAATTTTGAGATTTCCAATCTGCCGCATTGGTGCCCATTCAAGCTCCAAATTTCTCGGCCACATAATACTGTATATCTTATCACTATTTTTGTAGAGAATGTTTCACTCTAGGGGTACAGTCACGTTCAAAAATGTGTTGTACAGCTACTTTAGACTTGTGTGCATCGGATTTAAAAAATATCAAATCATCATGGATACAAGATATGTCACTCTGTCACTTGTCACAGCAAGTAATTTCGAAATGCCGGCCGAAAATAATTGAACGAGCACGTATTATTGAATATTTAAATGATGGGTTATCTATCAGGGAAGTGGCAAACATTATACAAAAGTGTCTACTGGAGAGGAAGATAACGCTCTTTTACAACATTTGGAACAAAATCCATTTCATATTATGAGACATGCGATACGCAAGAGTTACCGCATGTCGACGGATTAAAAAATCCCATTTGAAGAATCACGTGGCAGCTAAAAAAATACGATTAATTGAACAACATAAGCAAGCAAGGATAATATTCGCCTTAAACAATATGTTCGGTGAAAATTGGAATGAAGATATTTTTACCGACGAAAAAACCTTTCAGTCAACATTTAATGGCCATGTAAAAGTATATAGACCGCGCAGTACAAGATTTGACGAGCAATATGTTACCAATTGCGATAGAGCAGGAAGATTTTCTATTAATTTTTGGGCATGGCTAAGTATCCATAGACTTGGGATGTGTTGGAATATTGAAGAGAGACTGAATGCCAGAACATACCGAGCTATTTTAGAAAATGTTATGTTGCCATCAGTAAGACAACACTTTCCGGAAAGTAACTTCATATTTCAACATGACAACTGTCCTATTCATACCGCAGGAGTAGTTAATTAATGGTTCGCTAATAATAATATTGAAGTACTGGGTTGGCCTTCCAGAAGTCCTCACGTAAATATTATAGAAAACATGTGGGGCTTAATGGACAAAAAAATTACTCAACGAAATTTTCGACCACAAAATAGAGACGAGTTGTTAAATGAGGTTAATCAAGTCTGGGACGAAATTAGCGATGATGTTAATTTAACAACAAATCTATATGCGTCACTACCGCATAGATTGCATGAAATTTTGGAAAGAAATGGAGCTATGACCAAATATTAACTAAAAGATTGTTTTAAGTTGTGTTGTTATATTCGATATTATTATTTAAAGGTTTTGTCAAGTTCGTAAATTGTTTATTATTTGACTTAATTTCTAAATATATGTTTCTATTTTGTAATTTTGTAGACATATTTGCCTTGGTGTGAAATTTGAATGATGAGCATTATTAGATATTGATGTGCAGCAACACTTGTACAACACTATTTTGAACTTAATGAAGTTAAGGACAAGTTAACACAGTAGAAATTCTTTACAACACCTTTTTGAACATAACTATACATTCTCATTTGTGATTAGGTGAATTTCCTCTTCTATAGTTGCCGTCATCATTATCCTCAAGTAATTGAATGATCTTACCTTCTAAAACACGATCCCCTTTATTCAATAGCATGCGACATTCCTGCTGATCATTTGGTGTCGGTTCCATTTTCATAAATTTTGTTTTGTGGTCCACTTTTAGGCCCAATCTCTCAGCTTCCATTAGTATCGTTTTTACTTCCCACCGCCAGCCCATCCTTCCAGTAGTTAAACTGGCCGCAAAACTAGTATCTTATGATATATTAAACCTTTCCTATTTAGCTCTGCTCTACTTTTAATGTATTCTAATAGCAGATTGAAAAGAGTTGTGGACATGGCATTTCTGATTGAATATTGAAGAATTTCAAAATTATCCCATGGAATTTTACTGCACTCAAATTATCACTTCTATTAATCGCTTTAATCTTTCAGGTATTCCTAGGCCTTGCTGCTCGCTTATTTCCGTCTACTGCTTTAGTGTGAATATCTGATCTATCGTCGGACAGCCTTTTGAGAAACTCTCTTGATATCTCTACGTAAACTCCAGTCAATTTTTCTTCCTTCCGGGCACTCCGCTACTACATCATTCCACTTTTTCCTGGGTCTCCCTCTCGTCCTCCTCTCCTGTGCCTTTGTTTGCCATATTTGTTTTGGTTGCCTCTGATCTTTCATTCTTATTAAATGTCCAAACCATTTTAGATGGCTGTCTTTCTATGTTACTTAGGATCGGTTCCACTTTTAATTCTGTTCTCACTATCTCATTTCTTGTTCTGTTTCTCCTCGTAATGCCTTTAGTTGCTCTCAGATATCTTATTTCTGCCGCTTGTATCCTACTTTTTTGCTATTTGTCAGTACCCAGCTCTCACTTCCATATGTTAATATTGGTTTGTAGATAGTCTTATGCACCGTGATCTTAGTTTTTATTGATATTTCTTTCTTATAAATTTATTATCTTTATCTCATTTTTTGCACATATTACTAAATCATCCGCGAAGGCGCAATCACTTGTTGTCATTACTTCTTTTAATATATCGTCCATCATTACATTTAATAGGGTTGGGTTCAACACAACACAACAGCCCGTCGTTGGTTTCAAATATATCATATTATGAGTTTCCCGTTCGAACATAGTTTCTTGTAACCTTATACATGTTTTTTTTGTAACAGTTCTTAATTATTTTTTTTTATATTCTTTCTTCTATGTCCCGGATTTGAGTTCTAAGAAGCATCCTATTCCCCCTAAAAAAATACTTTATTCTGAACTGACTTTTAGGTACTAAAGCCTGCTCAGCTTCGTCATTGTTTAAATGTAGATCGACTCCTTAAGGGTTTGGATTAATCTCGAATATGTAGGTGGAGAAAATTCTAAATGACAAACTGCTTAAAATTTTGCAATTTCCAAAAGTGCACCCCCTCTTCACGAAATATTCGGACCAACTCCTGCCAACTCCGTTGTCTTTGTTTATTTTGTCGCTAAAGCATCACCATTGGATTCGAATATTGTCTTCGACAACAGAAATGTAGGTGAAGATGTAGCAAGAATTGAAATTACACAACTGGATTAATGGCTCTGATGAAACGACGCGGACAAATTGTTACAAAAAAAATTACAGAGGATGTGTCGTAATCTCGGAAAATAACCGAATTCATTATACTAAAATGTCCGATTTTATTAAGCAAAAAACGTTACACGAAAGCTACATTTAAACATGTTTCCAGCGCTATTATTACTACATTGGTAAAATTTGATATATTCGTACGTCAGAAATGGGACATTGACTAATTTACGATATTTTTATACCCAGTCGCAGTTCCCAAACTAAAGTGGCAAAATTATATATTAATTTTTAGATAAATTTATTTTCGACACAAAAAGTAATTAGGAAAAAATGCAGCAAACTGATCAAACTGATATTATTTCCTCTTTGAACCATAAGTGGCTTAATACCATTAGGCATTAAATCCCGCTCTCCCCAATGACTGGACTTGGTTTATGCGTACTAATGGCGGTCGGCGCAGTGATGGCTTTTTAATAGTACCTACTCTTATTAAGCTGGAAGCCTTAACATAATATGTAACGGAGAGGGTTTTAATTGTGTATTTTATTTTATAACGTGGTACTTCGGATAATAGAGATCCCTAATTTGAGTGGATGTAAATAGCGATCTTAATATGTCCTCGTTTATTTTATGCGTGCCAATTGAATTAAACTACAATCATATGTTTTCGTTATGTATAAGATTAACCAAATCTCTGGTTGTTTGCACGCAGTTTTATAAACGCCCACTAAGTGATTGTCATTTAATTAACTGATTTTTATTTGCGTCCTCGAGTGGGCAATTTATTTTAGTACAATTAACTTCAATGCACTAAATGGGGCATGTAATAAATAGTTATTTAAATTTTGTACAATTTGAACTCGTTAAGCTTCGATCAAAATTAAATATAGATCGATTTCCCAAATCGGATAAAAATTCGTTGGTTCTATTAACTTCTTCGATATGGGAAATGGAAAATTGATTTAAATATATATTTCCATGATGAAATTGTTATTGGATAATTTTCCTGTGTTATGTTATACAGCCGTTGAATTTTCATTTTCGGCACACAAAAATCTGATTTATTCGTTGTTAAATGGGCGCGTCAAAATTTCCATTAACCTCAAAACTTGCCAGCCACTGTGCCAAAATCTTTATAAATTCGTTCTTGTTGATTTGAAAAATTGGATGTTGCACTTGGTCTTTGGCGGTGTTTACTCCTCGGGTATTAAACTCGGACAAGGTAATATAAATAACAGAAACAACACGATTATTAATTAGTTGATTCGGTGCCAAGAGCGATTCTTTTAATTACAAATGGAAGTCAAACACAAACGAGCTGGAATACGTTTGTAAAAGTCCTAGAATGTTCGCATTAATTAATAATTGTGTACAGCTGACTCCGTCTTGTATATTCATAAAGAGCGTCGATGATTGATTGCGTTTGCACTGTGAACGTAAAACGTAATCATCAGCCGAGTTTAACGAACGTGTAATGAATATCTGAAGTGGAAATTCGCCGTCTATAATTAAGATACTGGCTCGTGGTTTAAAATATTCATGATTTTAATCAGCAACATCTTATGCCATATATTGGAACGGGCGACTACTTCAAAACGCAAAATGTAATGAGTTCATACATATTTAACAGTTATTGGGTTAGCTTCAACGCGAG
This sequence comes from Geotrupes spiniger, assembly GCA_959613385.1. Classification (NCBI taxonomy): domain Eukaryota; kingdom Metazoa; phylum Arthropoda; class Insecta; order Coleoptera; family Geotrupidae; genus Geotrupes; species Geotrupes spiniger. The sequence goes on from OY390737.1 coordinate 16,629,812, forward strand.
GGTAACTTTACACTTTTTTATTTTGTATTCATAACACCAATCATATTATTGTAGCAAGTGGAATATTTTAAGTAACAGCATCCAGTTTCTTCTTCGCGATATACCCCCCTCCCCGCGCTTTTTTAGGGTTTAGATTATATCAGCAATAAGGCAATACATAATTATTATTGGATAAAAAAAAAAAAAAAAAACTACAGATTTAATTTTACGATCAAACTAAATATCGTCAATATCTCAGAAGGTCAATATGTAGGGCAAAGCTTAAAACAAGTAAGTCGACCAGCTTTACAATGGAGGACATGAGAAAGTGAGGAAATAATGGTCGAAATTTATGAATCTATGCATCCTTTCTATGCGACGGTTTCTTCCTCATTATTTATATTTGTCATTATGACATTTTTATCAATATATTTACTTACCGTAAATCACTTCCTCCTTTCACTCAAACAGGTCTCACTTATTTAAAACACCTTAATGATTCTTAATATTCAACCAATTTTGCAGGGTTTGTGCAAAGCATATTACCACGCTTTTATTTTGTGCACTTATTCATTCATTGTCTAAATCTTTTCTCGCTTAGACATATTTAATTGGATTATCTTACAAGTTTTGCGTTTTGATTTCATTCCATTTTGTGACCGTCTTTTTCACCTGTTCGTGATTCAGTTTTCATAAACGACGATCGCATTTCTTTCATTCATTTTTATGTTGGTCTCCTCAGACCATCTAATACCATCATTCGATTACTCGAAACTATATATAAATAACATAAACAACACATTTTTATTTTGATGACCTGATCCAACCTTATGATCCAATCGAATGCTCCACAGCATTCGATTACTTCCAGCTTTGCTGCACTTCATGTATTGGATTCCGCGTATTTCTGTGGTTCAAGTCTATTCACCTCTTCCATTATTACGTATTATCCTTCCCAGATTTCTTCCCTTTTATTTCATTACTCCTTTGCTTAATTTTTTTCATGTACTGGTGTATATAACTTGACTCCTTCTAAACCTTTCCTATGCACACATCCATGCTTTGGGCATCTCTCCACTTTTCCCAAGCACCCACTTTCCTCACCCTGTATCTATTAATTTCATAATTTCCATGTTTTGTTCAACACGTCTCGTGACATCCTCTGTCTATGTATAGGAACCAGATAATCTCGAAAGTCTCAATCCTGGAAGCTCTTCACATTCTGATTGCATTTCAATATATTTCTCTCAAAAATGGAGTTGGGTTGGGTTGTAAATCGTAACCAACCCATTTCACCAAACATCATACCTACATTTTGAAATTATTTAAAAAAATATTAATTTTCCGATAATTTGTTGTGGGTTATTTTTCTATAGCGATCTAAAAATTTATGGTGGTAATCTATGCAAGTTTCCTCATTTCACTAAAAAGTAGGCAATGGTTATCTCAATGAGACATGTGCCACAGACTACATCATTTTAATATTTCATTCGTCCATCCTTTTTTTTGCATATTTAATGTATGTCACTTATGGTTTCAACCAATCAGGATTTCACTGATAACATCCTCTAGCGAAAATGAGTACTCATCTTACCTTAATTAAGAGATCTGCGTATTAGGATTTATTGGTTTTCATTAATATCACTATGATCAAGTGGACCCAGCGTTGAGCACGTGACAATATAAACAAGCTGCCAACCAGAAAAAGTCTATGTTAAATAGCAATAGAATTTTTCTTCGGGAATTTTCCTATGTGAACATATAATCCATGTCAGAAGATTTAATTATCTTTATGTTGATATGTATTCTAGACTGAGAAAATTGCATATTATGACCTTGGATAACTTTTGCACCAGGCACACCGTTAAGAAGTGCTTTGTGCAAAAGTACAAACCTTCTTTTTGCCCCTTCTCTCCCAACATCAATCTCCAACCTCTACTCGCCCCCTCTTTTTCCTTGCTGCGCCCCATTGCATCGCAGTCCTCCCACAATGCTTCCACTAGTCTCTTCCTTTTCCGCATGATTCACGCTTCTTATACTATTCCCCCATCCACTACTTGTTCGTCTTCTCTTCATTCCCACATCTAAACTTGGCTATAATCGTCTGCCATTTTGCTTCCTACCAAATCGTTAGCCTCCTTCCATACACCTGCAGCTTGTTGTATCTGTCGTTTTATCTCGCCGTTCTTATTTTCTCTCTCTCTCCTGCGCCTTCACCTGTTTCCATATCTCCTCCTCATCCTCTTCTCTTTTCAGCTTCTCTCACCGACGTCTCCGCCATCTCGCACATTCTTATTCTTTCGACTTCCCATTCTACTAATCCTCTTCCCATCCTCTGCCTCTTCCTCGTTTCTCCACTACCCTTTCCCCAGACTGCTATATCTATCCATCTCTCTGTCTTTCCCTACCCCTTCACTGCCATCTCGTACCTCACCACTCTTCTTTTCACCACAACCACTATGTATTCGGGCTTTGACCTGTCTAGGTGCAATGCTCTTTTCTATTGCACTGTTTGTGCCCTATCCACCCTTTTCTGATCTTTTACACCCCATGAATCGTAATGCTATCGCCAGATTCATTCCATATTCTAATCGCCTTCCCCACTTGCTATCGAACTGATTTTAGTTTCCTATTCTTTAAATTTAGATTTAATTTTTGTTTGTTTGTTCATTTGCATAACTTTATTTATTTTGTAATGTTATCTAAATGTTACATTGGCTACTTTTTATTTGCCCTTGTGTCTTATTAATTAATTATGAATTTTCATGTTTCTTACATTGTTTTGGTTATAAATGAATATTCCTTTATTTTGTATCTTCAGTATTTTCTGTTGTGTTGAGTTGGGTTGGGTTGGATTGAATTTAGTTGATTACTAATCAATTTTGATGTTTCTTGCATTGTTTTGCTTATAAATATAATATTCATGTTTTTCATCCACACTATAATTTGCTGGGTTGAGTCGGGAAGGGTCCTTTTGAGCCAGGTTGAATAACTATCAATTTTGATGTTTATAAATAGAATATTCCTGTCTTTTCATCATCATCATAATTTTGTTGGGTTGGGTTGGGTTGGATTGCATTGCTTTGCGATCCCTTTGCATTTTTAGTTATGTTCTAATTTATTTTTTGTTTAAAAATTAACAAATAAAAAGTTCTTAGTTCTTAGTTTTTTACGTATCTTTGTGGTTTCTTTTTCCTTCATATTTTTTGTCTTTTCTACGTTGTAAGGCAAATTCCTTTCTGAAGCTTTCAACTTTCAACTGGTCACAACCTGGTGGCCTCCTAACCAGACGTAGGAATCGCAACGTCACGTAATGACAACTGCCATATAACGTTAATCAACGTTAACGTTATTAATTCTTTAAATTACATTGACAGCCCAATGCAGAAATAATTCACATTAACTTGGACAAATTCTAGAAAAGATAAATAAGTATTATAGCACAAAAGTGTTGACAACTGAAGCTGCTAATTTTTGTGAAACGTACATCGTGTTTATAGGTAATGCACAATGCACGGTCCTTTGGAGTTCGTTTAAAAAATCATATAGGTATAGGTCTTGTATAAAGTGTAGGTGTACAATTTACATAAATGTATTGTTGATGTAAGCTGGGGAGGAAGATACCTTTATGTTGACTCCATAAAATAAATATTCCATTGTTATTTAATTTTAATTTTCAACCACAGTCTTCGATTTATTATATATTACCTCTATATTCGTTTGATTTTTTCAATAACTTTGCCCAACTTTGCACATTGATTTGTTTCAGACTTAGCAATAGATATTTTATCACATTTTCTCACTTACTGTCTAATATTGTTCCTCAATTTGTTCATTAATTATATTTCAACATATCTTGGACACGTTTATACAAGTATTATCAATTCTCCTTGATACATTTTCCAATATAGGAAGAAATTTGGGTTTGGTTAGGGAAATCGAAATAATTATGGAAAACATTTTTATTAGTGCTTGACTATAGATAGGTCTAAATAATATAGAAAGGCAGGGAATTAGGTATTCAGTAATATTTAAAAAGAATTTTGGATTTTTCGGAAATGTCACTCAATGGAGATAACTGGAAACTTATTGGATTTATAAGTGCGCGGTATTTGTTATCTAAGCATATATTCAGTTCAAAGGAATTGCAAATGGAATGAACGAAAATGAATTAAATATTTAAGTAGATTCGATGAATTACATTTAATAAAAATAATTGGACGATTTAATGTTAGTTCAAAGGGATTTTCTAATGGACTAAAGATTTCAAATTTTCGATTATATTTTAGTTATATGGCGCATATTTTATAAAATTTAATTATTAGTGAATTCAATAAAACGTTACAATGTTGTGATTTTCATCTATATTTTCCTGTAAGACAAAAAGATTATTGGATCAAATATTAACCGTTCCAATGAGCATTTCGTTGATCGCTTCCTGGTAACTCCACCTCACACAAAAACGCTACAAGCACACATTTTCTAATCGATAGTGTGCCAGCTCGTACCACCGCTGTATCACGACATTTCATCGCAACAACCGCAGCCATCCACTAAACATAGAACCCATGTTATGTCTTCATCTCATCCGACAAACACACGCAGGTTCAAGTCCATTTCCAGCAGTATATCACTTACTTGTTCTCGCCTGACGTCCGATTAATATTGTGGCATGCCCAACCTTGAATCGACCAGTGTTGATATCTCGGCGAGATCAATCTTATATTTCCAACTTTCCTGGATTCACCTTGGAATCACGAACGTTTTCTTGGTCTTTCTCTGATTTTGTAAGTCCCGCGCGGCAGACGAGGACGGTCGTGCGTGTGTTCGCAGCGCAAGCAAATACGAAACGAAAAGTGGGCGTCCGCGATGAAAGAAAATAAAATTCACTTGTATATCTCAAAATTTACATGTTGTGCGTATGAGGGTGAAATTTATCACGGTCATTTACATATACCATTAAATTAAGATGTTGGTATGTTATTGATATATTATTATTAACATCCAAGTGGATGACAGATTCATTAATAAAACAGATAAAGGTTGGATTTGTTCGTAATATTGGTCAATTAAAATTTTATATTAATTTTTGTTGCCCAAATTAATTAATGTGCAGTAAAACTGTAATTGGGGTAAACCGACCAACAATTAAATTATAATATCCAATTTAAACAATAAATATTTTTATAGGATTTACAACATATATTGTAGCGAACCTGAACTAAATGCTTTTATTTGCATAAGCATTCCAATCAACTTATAAGTAAACATGTTCACGTACCTCATCGTCAGTTGTGCAATCATTGCCATTCGGATGTCTCCATTACATTTAATATTTGTTTAATTTTTTTAAAGCATTGCTATTCGTATGTTTTTCATTCCAGTGTTTTCAAGATCACATCGAGATTTCGTACGAAATAAAGCTCACAATTTTTATAAACACATCGTTACATCTCCATGAGACTTATAATTATATTATCCGCAAGTAGCTACTTAAACATTCAGGTTTATGGTCGTCTTCGGATTAATATCTCAATGGAATAGGACGCCATACATCCCTAATTCGATTTATATCTTGTACAGAGCCGGGGCACTCCATCAACGCCCAGATGCGGAGACAATTTCTAAATGGATCCTGTTCGATCGAAAGCTGTGTATCGTGAACCGCTTATCAGTGAGCTTTATCACTCAGATTTTGGTGAGATACGGTGACACTTACAGTTTTCTCTCATTCTACGTGTCCGAGAACCCGTTTCTTAATTGTGATTTGAATAAAATAGAAAGCTGATATTCTGTTGTACGAGTGTGAATAATCGGATTGTGTGCCTACAATACGAGATAAAGATTAACTCCTACTTGCGTGTCGCTTTATTAAAAGTAATTTATTGTTACCAAGAACATGTCGCAGCTGTATATTTGTTTACGTAATAATTTCACCAAAATGGAACCACATGTATATTATTAAATTATTATTTATGGAAAATTATAGTAGAATTCATAAGGATTAAAAAATTAAGTGACGCGAAACTATATTTAAACGTCAGCCGAGAAACGCGACTAGCAAATATAAAAAGCGCCGAATCATCCGTTGAATTATTTTATATTATGTGATAAATAGGATGTTTGTTTTTATTTTGTTAGTGGCGAGTTCAGTTTGAGCTGCTGGTTTTGAAATACCTGAGCAAAATGTTATCCGTTGATTTACTGCCGAATATTTTTAAACGCACGAGTGACATTTCAAAATAATACACATGCCACCGACAAAATTTCTGCACTCGTGAATGTATTATCCGCGTCTAACCGTGCATAATTTTTAAATGTACGTACGAAGTTGTCGAAATATTATGTTAATGTTGCAAGCTGCGGCGGATTCTTATTAAATATTAATTGGGTGCTCGCAAATTTTGTACTAGTGACGAGGGGATTTCAGAAATGTCCCATCACTAAGGTATTAGTTACGTTCGAAATATCGTTCCTGGTTAGCAACACGAAGTTTGGTTCGCTTTTAAGACGAAATTTTATATCTACTTGCACATTGATACGGAAATGTTTGGGATTCAGATAAATGAACACAATATAGTTTTAAAAAAATCATAGATGTGGCCTTTAACGTAATTTTTAATTCATTTATATTCAAAAAAATGGTTTATTATTTTTATTAATCCAAAACTATTTGCTCTCAATTTCCATTAATGACATAGTGGCGGTAGTGTTCATGTAAAACATTTTTTATTTAAAAGATCTACTTTGTTATATTTTGGAAACGTCATAATTTTAATGTAACCTGTCAAGGTTTTTTAGTGCCTTTACTGTAGGACAGCCTGTATAATGTCACAAATGCAAAGTTTCAAGATCCTTGTTGCTCTATGCTATCCATTTTTATTATATTACTATAAATATAGGGCGTTGTAAACTTTAAACTTAATTAAGATAACTGAATGGAAAATGTTCTCGTAATTTCATTAATTTCGTTTGTTTCGTTGTCAATTGTACTGTAATAAATTGTTTGCTCTTCGTTGAGTTTGGTTGGGTTATGTTGGGTTTAAAATTTGGATTAACAGAAATAGATTTTGTGATCATGACGAGGGCTGATAAATATGTAGCGGAGAGACAAACTGACACTTCATTTGAAATATATTTTTTAAATAATACTGATTTGAGGTAAGGGATGGGACTTAAATTTGAAATTGAGACAAAAATACAAACAATCATGATGTACAGCGGGCAGGTGGCAATGATGCTTTTCATGATGATGGGCCAAATGTTTGTTGGTGAAGATGGTAGAATGAATCAATGAATATTAAATTCGTGTTTTTAGTCCATCTTCAGGCGTGACGAAAATAATAGATTAAAAATAGTACAACAAACTGAAATATTTGCTAATAAAATAAATATAGTGAAAAACAAAATAGAATAAAAATTAACGTACCTGAAAGGAAAGAAATGTTGGAGGAGGCTTAAATCAGATCTGATTGGAGACCATTGCGTGGTCTCCAAACCAAGATAACAAGAAGGTATGAAATTGAGCAAGTATTTTATAAAGATAAAGTTATTATATTATATTTGATAATAAAAACATATTATTTGTTGACAATTATAAATTTCATTAATGTCTACAAATTCCACAAATTGCAATAACATGTTTTAAAAAGTTCTTTCGAAAAGGTAAAGAAATTAGACCGGTGTTAAGGTGAAGTTGAAAGAATTAACATTACTTTGGGTACGCTTGACTGTACGATCATTACATTTGTAAGTTGTATTAAAAACAAATTTATTATTTGAATTAATCGTCCATAGTTAGGTTTAAGTTTAATCTGCCTGCTAACATTATTCAGTTTTACATTTTAATTGCAATACGTGAATTAATTTACATTAAAATTTTGTCATTTAGTAGACAATGATTAACCCACAAGTTGTGGGTTAATCACTAATTGCCAAATTGTTGATATCAACACAAGAAAAGGCCATTTCTTTATAAAATTATTACTGAATTCGAGAAATGTCAATATCAAGCACCAGAACCATGATGTGCTCAACTTAGAACTGATTTACTGTTATTTGTTGAATATGTTTTTTTAAATTGAACATTGAGCATGGAGGGGATAGCTCGTATCATACCTTGCGGTAAATTAGGATCTTTCCCTCTTTATTCTGCATATTTAAAAAATAGTATTTTGTGTATCTAGGCCAAAAAGTACTGTTTTTTCGTCCGAGTTTTCTTTACGACCGAGGCGTAGCCGAGGTCGGAAAGCAAACGAGGACGAAAAAACACTTTTTGGCCGTGGTGCACAAAAAATTTTTTAGGCGACCCTCATATAATTTTCAAATTTGTTGCAACATTTACTTATAATTTATTGACATAGTCATTTATGACAACTGAACAATTGTAATTGCAAATTTTCCTTTGATGCGCCAAACTGATGGTGTTTTTACGAAACGCACCTTCGTTTTATTTTTTGGGACCTACATAGTACAGAATACATGAAAAGTAAACAATTGCATTTCATCTAGAAAATAATTACATACAATGGGATTGAATTTACCGTAAAATTATCTTAAAGTACTCCAAGCCTTTCGGGTCTAGATGTACACCAACAATCTATACACAAATCCAAGCAAGTATAGTGCCACTTAGCCAGAAATGGCCGTATATTATTTCCCATCTGGGAAGTCTTTTTAAAGCCTACTGCTTGTGAAACAATAGCATAAAAATTACATTTATTTACAATAAAATTTAATGGAAACTTATACTTACTATATCGTAATATTTAGTAAAATATTTAGTATAATATTTAGTATAAGAATAAATTTGAAAATTAAAAAAATCAATGTATATTATTTACGTTTATTTTCTACGGATCGTGCATCGACCTATGTAACACCACCATGCTAAATAGCAAAGAAGCCATCATTGTATAGTTCAAATTCCAGTGGAAGCAACAATAATTTCTGACATTTATGGCATATATTTTATCTACTTTACAAAATGATACCATGTGGTTCATATTTCTTTTCCAGATCTATAGCACCCAACCCAATCCAACTCAACCCAGTCCAATCCAATTCAATTCAACTCAACCCAACCCAATCCAATTCAGTTTAACTCAACCCAACCCGACCCTATCGAACTCATTAATCATGTACATACTACATTTTTGTGTTAATCGACGGTTACATCTGGAGAGGCTACGTTCTATCAACATTAAGCATATACATTTTAAAGTAATAGCAGTGAACACAATTTGCATTGAAATGAACAAAGTCATTTAAATATTGCTGTAATTCTTATTACATTTATGATTTGTTGCGGTTGGGAATATTTTTATATGAAGAATATTTCATGTAAAAATATCTTTCCGCAGTGGAGTGCTACACATATTTTACACTACACAAATGATGGACTACAGATATACCTCAGAAAGGACGACATATTTCAATTTCACGCGGAGAACTTAAATTGCGATACATAGTTTTTTATATAAAAAGATTGAACGAAGATATTGATTCACCAACAGGAAGGATGCATCAAACAGATGAAAACTAAACACATCATTTAGAAAGTTATTACAATGTGATAGAATTACCATAAAATTATCTTAAAATACTTTAAGCCATGGGCTCGGGTGTACCATGATGGACAAACCTATGATGCTACTTAACGACAAATAGTAGTATATTATTCCCCATTTGGGGAATAGTGGTACCCCGGGTATTATAAAATTAACCATGGAATGGTTAATGTAATAATACTGAGAAGAAATTTTTATTTTTATGTGATATTTTTTAAAATGCTGCTTAAAAACAGTATTATATCTTCGGGGTGGGATGTGTTCCATTAGAAATTTCATAGATTTATTTTGGCGATAGGTAGAACTTTGCAAGTGTACTGGTTTTAGAAACAATAGCAATAGCAAAGAATAGTAGTAGAAATGAAATTTTCAATTGAGGAGCAAATGCATCGGAGGTTGCTACAACCATTTTCTTGCAATTGGGGAATGAGTGACACGAAAATGTTTCCAACTTTTCCATCTTCGATGGAATTTGGAATTTGGAAGTTATTTATTAGTTTATGTACAACGTTGGTTAAAAAAATATTTTGAACTTAATAAAAGTGCTACGGAATTATTCATTAAATTCAATTTATTCAGGCAATATAAGACCTACTAATACATAATCTAATCTATATTTTTGATATAGTTTTAAAACCATTAACACAAAATATGAAACAACATTAGCAGTAAACAGAAACGACTAAACAAATCAAAAAATTAAGTGAAGTAAAGTTTTGAACATCTCAAACATACGTAGAAGTCGCTCGTGGAAATTTATAATTTGTATTTTATATGATTTGGTGGAAATTGGAAAACTTTTACTTACTTGCATATATTTACCACTCTTGCTAAGAAGTAACTAAAGATGCAACAAATTGCTTACGAGTTGAATTTATCGACTGCTGTTTAATATTTTTCCTAAGTCGTTTTTAATCAGATATGTTTGTTCCCCTCTCGACCCTCTGTCTCTCTCGCTAGCACAAGCAATATGTGAACTTTTATTGCTACAGTTTTGTTATTTATTTTAATTTTATTATATTAACACGGATTTATTTGTTTATTATTTTTACATACAATTATTTCACTATTTCCTCTTGCGTTTATAATTTATATAATTGTCTATTTAAATTTATAAGGCATTCTTTGTATTTACGTTATGATATTAAAATATTTCGTACATAACATTATTGGCATGCGGGCCTAGATTGCATTTTAGCAATCTTAAGGTCGTGAGTTAGTCCTAGTTAGCAACTTTGCATTTTGATTTCAGCGATCAAAGTTATTTATGATTAGTATTTGGATTTCAAGTGCTTACACTTTCGACACATTTCCATGCCATAGTGTCACGGTTGCACTGTTTATAAGGTAAAAATAATTGTGTTAACACAAATGAGAAAAATAAAGATGCAAAACCAAATAACCATACGAGCGTTGTGTTAATGTGTGTTAGACCGTATGGGGACGCAATTAGAGTTCGCTAAGCAATGATTTAGACGAACAAATTACATTAAATCGTTACAAATAATTAACATGGAGCCTATCTCGCGACGCATGTTCCAACAGGACACACGATAAAATTCGAAATAATTTATCGCCGCTTGCGCAAAAGAACACAATCGAAACTACAAAGGATACGCTTATTAATCGCAGTTTCGAACGAACAACGCAAAACACGGCCTTTATAGACGAAACATACAAACATACTTAGTACGAGGCTTAATACAATCTACATCATCATTAATCTACATAAATTCAAGCGTCCTTACGTAGTTCTTGCGGCGCACTCGGGCACTTTTGTGCACTCGCGTACGATTTAAAATGAAGATGTAGGTACAAAGACAAAATGAAAAATGACAATGGGAAATAAGACAATAAATTAAGGTCGAGATTGATGGAGCTGGCAGTGTAGCGTGGACCGAGACTAATACGAGATGGAGACGGGAAAGATTCGGACACACGCCGCGAGTGCTACCGAAGCACACCCTGCAGTTACATATAATTTCATTGGAAATTACCTTAGAAGACACACTGTGATGTAATCATTGGTGTTATGTAGGTAGCTCGATGTTTCTTATGTGTAATTTGTGGCACAAAGAAATTTCATTTGGATATATAATTCGGATTTTCTTATGGACACTTCAGCTATCCTACGAAACACGTTTTTAGATTACCAACAAGAAAATATTACAAAGGAAGTGAGAAATGAAACAAGCGATTTAATGGGAACGTCTGCACACGCAGATTTGTTTCTGTTTCAATTATTGAACACAGTCACAACGTCTCTGATTTCCAATTTTATATTTTATTATACTTATATTAAATAAATTGCGCACAATTGTGATATCTGAAGAATCTGAATCGAATGAAAATATAAGCTAACAATAATTATTAATTAATTAATATTTATAATATTAGTTGTTGACATCTTATTTCAAAATAAATTTTAACTGTAACGTATTTAATTTTTTAATTAATTGAACGCAATTCAATTTTTATTTCGTAATTTATTTGACAACCAAACGCCCCACTAAACGATAAATAAGCCTACTTCACGAACGCAATTACCTTTTAAATTAATAACAATTAAAGAAAATACATAAACGTGCAACGAAATTAAAAGAGAAACCAATGACTGTGTGCGAAAGAATAAATTCACAAGATGGATATCGCCTGACGGTTTCCAAATATAAAAAATTATACATTTACAAAACGCCTCGAGCAAGCACCGGATATATTCGTATTCCATTTCGGTTCGACCTCCACGGGGTACAAACGGAGGGTGCACAAACTAAAAGGAAGGACTCCGACTGTAGCAGGGTGTGAGAGGGATTGCTCGGAGACCTGGGGAACTCCTCAAAGCGGAATCATCATTTTTCTTCGTCCCGAGAACAAGTAACTCCACTTAGTCATCGTCCACGGATACAGTGGCCGAAACGGGGGGAAAAATAATTGTCATAATGGCACCGAATTGAAACCGTATAAATTTAAAAACACGTTCGATAACGGCGGATCAATTTGTCTTACGTTATTGCTTTAGATTTAACTTTTAGTTTCGTATTGAGTTAATTTGCTTAAATATTAGAAAAGCAGTATTTACAAAATTAACATTATAAGTTAGCCAACAGTTTCACTAATTACATCAATGATTCCCAAGACAAAACGACAAATGATTTTTAATTTTAATTAAGCTTTACTTAATTATAGAATAAATTTTAAATTTATTCGAATTAAAGAAATATGAATATATAGAGAGTGGGCATGATAACAAATAAAAGATTCGTCTAGTTCATAAATGTTTTTATCATGAAAATATTTTATATGGATAACCGCAACTTGCATAATAATTGATGTCATAAAATTGGAGAAAATGTACAAAATTTGTAAATGATACTTTATTAGATCATCACAATTAAACAAGCAGCGAAGTAACGTATTGGGAATCTATGGTATATTTTATGAGAACCATACGATTTCAGAAAAGGTAAAAACAGGGCAAGTATGAAAAAATCTTTGGTATGTTACTTCAAGAGTTAATACGGAGTGTTGTAATCGACGCAAGTCAGTTATATATTTTGATATAAGTTGTGAGGGAGCGACATGATATTCATTGAATTGGTGGAGTGATTGAGAACACCTAGATAGGTGGAAAGAAAAAAACAACAGTAAAAGCAAAGAGAATCATTGTACTAAAAATAATGTGGCAAGAAAGAAGGAAAGATGACTGAAAGCACCTATTAAAACTGACTATAAAAAAATCCGCTCACAATGCAATGCAAACGTATAATAAATAGGAACAATGATTAATAAGTCTATAACGCAAAGTTCGATTACAAATCGAACTCAATGCACACAGCAACGTAATGAGAAATATAAAAAAGGCCATAAAGGAAAACAAATTACTAGTTGAAAAATTCAGATAGTCGTGACATCAGTTTTTCAACTCAACTATATTGATCTGCTTCTATCTGCTGTAACCTAGAAACTAGAGCCCAACCCGACCCAACGTGACCTGACTGAACCCAACCCAACCCGCCCTGACCCTACCCAACTCAACCCGACCCAATCATACTAAACCATTGGGTTGGGCTGGATAGGGTTCAATTTGATTGTGATTCATCCAACCCAACACGACCCAACCCAAACCGATCCAGTCCAACCCGACCCGGCCCAATCAAACTGAACCATTGGTTTTGATTTGGTTGGGTTCAATTTGACTGTAGCTCATAGAACCCAACGAGAACCAACCCAACCCGATTCAATTGTCCTTGAAATTTCAAATTGTCTTGAGATGTCGAGACAACTCGATTTAATTGCACACATTTCGTTTAATTTCTTTTCATTGGTTCCTTTGTAAAATTTATTTACTAATTTTTGTTGTTCGACTAATTAGTTGTCTGTTGCATTTTTTTAATTTGCGTTCTGTATTTGTAATAATTTCCTTGTACATACATTTATTTTACTTCGTTTTGATTTAATTGCTTATCTCATTTAACTTTTGTTTTTTTATTTTATAACCTTTTGTTGGTATTATTATTTGCTCTCCTGTTTCTTTTTTTATTAATTCTACTTTGTGATTATTAATGTATTTGTTCGATTTCGTGTATTTTGAATGTGCATTGCTTTCATGTATTGTTTATTTAATTTTCATCCGTAACTGTGCCCATTTTTTTATTTATTTATATTCATAATTGTTATGACGTCTACTAGTTATCAAATATTTAAAAATTCACATTCGTTTATGTTAGCTTATTTGATTTTTGTAACATTTTCGATTTATTTTCGTATTTTTAATAGCGTTTTAGGTTTAAATAATTCGAGATGTAATTATTTTTTGTCATCTCATCCATATGACATTTATTTTCTTTTATTCTTTATTCTGACCTTTTAGTATATTTTTTCATTTCTTTTTTAATTCGTGTTGTGTTTTGTTATAATTATGCTTTGTTTTTAGCAGAATACGTTGTATCTCAATTTTTTTTCTTTCTTTTTTGCATTACTTCTGTATTACAGTTTCCGTTTTGTTGCTATATTGAATTAAGAAAAAAAATACATTGGATCCATTCATATCATGAGCCCCGTAGTAAGAAATACTTAAACGATTTCCGATACAATATGTGCAAATTATATTATTTTGCCATAACTTACCGCATAATTTTAGTTGGAGTTAAAGAAATGTTTCAGTAAAAGAATAATTGGTTTTTAAGGGGGTCCGAAAAATGTTTTCACGTTCCATGAAATAACGAAAATTAAAGTGAAAACTACATAATTGAACAAAATATTTGCAAAAAGAACATGGTTTGGATTAACGTTGTACTAAGTTTCTATCCTTCTTCATTAGATGGCTCTGTATACTTGGGCTACTGCTTGTAACTTTTAAAGTCACAAAACGAAAGGGAACCCGATAAAGGCTCTTAAAATGTAGTAGTCGAGAATGGAAGGAAACCGTTGGAAGATTTGCTCCAACCCAACTTCTTCCAAGAAATTAGACCACTGTAAAAACTGTGGTAAAAACCCAGTCGACCGGACATCTGCGCTTGCTTTTGAAATATCGTCCCCACCCA
The DNA here is from genome assembly GCA_959613385.1 of Geotrupes spiniger. NCBI lineage: Eukaryota > Metazoa > Arthropoda > Insecta > Coleoptera > Geotrupidae > Geotrupes > Geotrupes spiniger. The sequence goes on from OY390737.1 coordinate 16,644,903, forward strand.
AGCCAATACAATCAACCTGAACTAAGTACATTTTTTGCTGATTTATAGCCATGTCAGTAACTAAGCTGAGGGAAATATCGAAAGTTACACGACCACAATTATCGCCATGGATAGAATTTAGAAATTTAGTAGACATCTTATTTGTGTCCCTATCAATTTATAACCCAACCCATTCTCCTCTGACTGTAATTTAAGACTTTAAGGTTTATGACAGTGCAATCCACCGGATTATTTGGGTGTGGGTTGAAGCAAGGTTTCAATGGAACAAATGGATTTAAAAATTTTAAGCTACTGATTTAACTAGCATGAGCTGTGCACTCTGTCTGAAATGTTTAAACCTAGGAGTTAAGTCCTTGAAATATTACTTCAAGCAAACTACAATGATCCACAAACTGACTTAAGCCGATTCAACTTATTCCAAGCATGGCTCTTGGGGAGATGTCGAAGTCTAGGCTTTGATTTATCTGTTTATCTAAATTTCGTCCCAACATAGTTGCATGCAACCTGCACGTGATTAAGTACACTGGTCTTATGACCACATTGGTGAACAAGTCTAAAAGTACGTGACCACAACCTCATCAATCATCACCCTAGAGAGAATTTCGAAGCCTAGACGTCCACTTATTTATTTTCCCCTTGGAAATCAGATCTTCTCGTAGTATAAGTCATTTAAAGCTGTGTAGATTTAAATCTGGCCCTATCGAAACCGTCATAATACAAGAACTGCCTTTTGCTACATTAAGGAGAAATTATTCGAAGTAGCATCCCAAAGAAAATTTCATCTGCATTACCTTTTTAAATTTTGTCCCACCACAATCCAATTTCGATATTTGCACCATCACAATCTAATCCAATCAACTAATGAGAATTTCGAAAACATTATAAATTCATTTTTGCCTTGTTTTTTATGACCTCTTTTTCCTTTTAGGCATATTTTTTTCTATTTCTTTTCCTTTGAGTTTTTCCATTGTGCTTCTTTTAATTCTCTTCTTAACTTACTTACTTTTACTTATATCACTGTTGATTTGTTTTTCTATTTAATAAAAATGCCTTTACCTTTTCATTCTTTCACTGTTACTGCTTTCTATTTTTTGTTTGTGTCTTACGTTTATCAATCGTTGGTTTTTCTATACACACTTGTGATTCAATGGTGTGGAAATCCGAAGAATGCAACGGTTTGGAGGCAAATGGTAAATCAAGCCAAAGGCATTGGTATTTACTTATGATTGTAATTTCATTAAACTTTTTGGCAAGCGGTAAATATATCTAAATGTTTGTATTTTTAAACCATTATGTTTACTTTTTCAATACATCATACAAAACACATGCATTTTCCCTAAACTTAAATATTTTAACATTCTCTTTAAATAAAGACACGAAATATGTGAGAACTTAGAGAAAGAGACTGGAAAGAAATTTGCCAAACATAATGCAAAGTGAAACAAACGTGGACATCAAAAATGACGGATTAGTAGTACAATGTGGAAAATAATAATAAACTGCAGCTAATGTTTCCGCAAATAAATTGATTCTAATTACAAATTTTTATCGCTAAAATTAAATGCTCTATTGAAACTGTGTGAATGTAAATTCTATCGCAAATTAAATAATTATAATGATATTTCTTTATTTTTTCAGGTTTGAAGAGCAGAGCGAAACGGTGAGTACAATTTACAATCTTATATTTCGAATTTAAGACCTATTTGTGTTCGCACTACATACTTTGTGATCTATGAAAATGAAATCTGTCCATTTTAATAATAATAATATAAGTACAATTTTTAAAATTCATTCAAAAGATCAATAAGAAGAGACGTGTGCGTATAAGGAGTCATTAAATTATGATCTACATTAAGCAATAATGGAGAAAAGCAAGACAAACAAATCAAACTAAGAAACCTACAAGAAATGATAGTGATTATGAAAATGACGAAGTTCAAGAAGTTACAACCTGGCAACAAACAAACATAAATAAATATATAAATCCTATCAAAACTTTTATAACCCACGCGCTTAATATTATCCTCCCGAGTCCTAAGAGTGCAAATATTGTTTTTTTATATAAAATTTGGAAAATATACTTGGTAAGGCATAAGGAAAACATATATAATTTTTTAAAAAATATATTTTTTTGATAAGTATGAAAAAAATTGTCCATTTAGTTGGACACTAGGTCTAACTTATGACAAATTTCGCTTATGATAATCTTTAAAACAATTGTTCGATCCAGTTAAACACATAAATATATTGCAAGACTCGCAACAAAACTTTGTTTTGAGCTTGCAACCAGGCTTCTTACATCGCATCGAACTTTTTAGATCAGATGAGATGACAGAAAAATGCTCGAGTTTTCGTTTTTTCTCAACAGATTGAGAGTTTGAGGTCCTTCGACATACAGAACTTCTAGTAGCTAATGATGGAATACTGTTAAGGCCATTATTCGATTCTTCTGTTTTTGATTCTGTCAGTAACTCTGCAACCCTTACTTTGACGTCCAAAAACTTCATAGGTTTCTCTCCAATTTTTTTCCTGTCGTCTCTATACATCATCCAGGAATTTACAATATCAAGATCAAGTAAATGGAAAATTCTCTTTACGGTCCATTTTTTACTTCTGGCTCCCATTCAGTAATAACTTATCATCCGGTCAATAAGGTCTATCCCACCCATGCATTCATTGTATTTTCTGACAATATTTGGCCTTGGAACTTGAATGAATTTTGAGTCTTTTTTGACCATCGTTTGCACTCATCGGCGGGATTAATTTGTAAAGATGTTAATGTCAAAATGACAGATTTCATGTCATACCACTTCACAATGTTTATTAGGCCATCTGATCGTACATCCTGCTCCGAAGAACCGCGGCCCAGTCGCTCCATGGTTTTGTCAGATGTTAATTGCACATTTTTTAGGACTCTGGATCTCATAATGGTTCCTGTGACGAATATATTTTTTCCGAATGGAGGTCGAATTTTGAAAAGTCGATCTTCTTGTTTTCGTGTTTCAGGTAAATCACCATCAATTACCACTTTTAAATTTCTTATCTGAAAGTGTCTATCGCGGGTCATTGCTTTGGCGATGGTGTTAACTCGAGTCATTTTGGCCCAGTACATCTTAATTTGAGGGTATTTGAAGCAAGACATTAAAATCGAGGTGCCAACATTTTTTTTACTTCAGTTGTAGTTACATTCATTGGTTTTTCTTTTTCTCATAGAAAATTAACATTTGTACAATTGCAAATATTTTCGAAGTCTGAGTTGTCGAAATAAACTCGAATATAATCCTCGACTTTCCACTGTTCCCTCTCATGAAATGTTGAATATATAAAAATAAATTCGAAATTCAGTGGAGCAAATGCGCCCATCTTCTACCACGTATTGTGCCTTTTGTTTGAACCAGCCTTTTTTTGACTATCAAGTTTTTTTTTATCTGTAGTTAGCGGCTCATCATCTGAATCGTTTTCGTTCGGATCTTCTTCTTCTGGCTCAGGTATTTCCTGGTCAGGCCGATCGAATACATTTTCATCCTCTCCATCAATGTCATCCCAATCATTTTGAAATGAAGTTTCTTAATCAATATTTTCTAAATCTGTGTTCTCCAAGCATTCCAGCAACTTCCTCCCCAGGTCGTAGAAACTGTTTATTACCAAATATTTCTACAAAAGAAAAAATTGGTTACTATTTTTTGTAGGCAGAACGACCCAATATCCAACAAAATGGACGTGACTGTTTTTGGGTAAAAAAAAATACAAATATTTAATCTAGGACTATGAGACAATATTTACCATCAAATGTAGTCTTGCGGAAAGTCGATATGTTAACAATTTAATAAATCAGCTGCTGGTTAATTTAGTCAAATAGCTAACTGGATGGACGTCGGGACTCAGGAGGTTATTACATTTCAGTAATATTATCGATATTATTTTCCAATTCATGAAAGTTCTTTATTTATGTTTCCTTATAAAATTTTAGTAAAAACATTTGCTGTTTTTGTTACAATTTTAGATTGACTTTATTTTCTATTAATGTAGATATTTAAACAGTTGTCTTTTACGTACAATGTACATAAAATAATTAAAAACTGATATCACTACTATTATATAATATCCATTCAAATAAATTTTCGAAAATTTTATACAGGAATTAAGTAAATCAAAACGCATTAAAAGGCCATGTCCTCTAATAGAAATATGTCAAAGTGCGAACTCCGCACAATGAGCAGAATAAACGAGTGGAGCCCAGAAAACGCAAGATAAATGCTTCCCAAATGAGAAAATGCGAACGAAATGAATAGTAATGAATAGGAAATGGTTAAACACTGAAACGCTTTATTCGCCACCGCTCCGTTGGCAGATGAATGAGTGATAAGTGAAATGTAATTATATTTTATTGTTTCGCCGAAATGCCGCATCGAGTTTGAATAAAGAGGGCGTTTAATCATAGCACACATATTTTAACCGTTGCAAAATCGTAATTATTTATCTCATTCGCAGTTGGGGTCGGTATTCAGCGTGCAGTGTCAGTTTGGCCGCGACGGCACCCGACGAACGCAATTCAAAACTAAGGCCGTGAAATTAATACCGACATGTGCGAAAAGTTCTGTCCACCTAACTAGTGAAGATAAAACACAATTCTTCTAAATACTTCCCAATCCATGCGACACTGTTTCAATTTTTGCGTCCACGGGGTATTTAAACTCGGAAGTTAATAACTGCGTCAGTTTTTAAACAAATAGATTTAGTTGGGCGATCTGTTTCAAAACTTCGTAATTTTGTCACGTTATCCATTTCTTGCGAGAATTTATCTGATCTCTCCTGACTAATGTGTTTTCTATAAACGTATGCATTTTCTCGGGCACCGCTGACAGTTTTCAGGCGATTGCTCGTCGAGGTCGTTAAAATCAGGCGTCTAAAAGTCACGGTGATAATTGATATGATTGCGTCTTGATAGCTAAATTAATAGCAAGTTTCTAGAGTCACACAAATTCAATCCATTTATATTGTGGTGATGTATTTTCATTGTAAATTTTTGGCACGAAGCGTATTATCCACAATTACATTGTTTATTTTACCACGTCTTCCAGATCATAAATAATAATTGGCGATAACTATAGGAGGAAATATGTTAAGATTTTAAGATCATTGATTTAATTTTTTTTATTATTTGCTTGTAATCATAATTTTCTTTAAAGCCCCGCCATTTGGGAAACACTGCACTAACGCGCTTGCAATTATTTTGCTTTATTCATGGAAGATATTTTATGATTGCAATAAAATATTCGGATTTTTTTCCACATTCTGGTTAAGTACACGCACGTCAACGCCATTGTTGCGGCAACAACAACAAATTACTACACAGCTGAAATTAACCAGACAAACACATATTTTACGATAAGCTAATGTGAAGCGATGAATATTTTACTTTCTTAGGTTTGTGATGCCGGTGATAATTGTTTTAACATACAATGGCTATATTTTCATTGTAACGATAGAATTTAATTAAAATATTGTTTTAATTAGCGTCGTCAGTAATTTATATATGATTTCTGATTGTGTGAAAAACAACTGTTATGTTTTTCCAGTATTGAACCGCTGAAATGACTTACTTCATCAAGTCGCCACTTAATTGAGTTGTAATTTATGCTGTGCAACCGTTTTTTTCTTTGAACTCGATTACTGTTTTTATATGTTTTCATTCGCATTTTATATCTATATTTAATTGCTTTATTAGAATTGAAATGTTTCATCACATAATTATCATTATTACCATAAAGTATTTTCTCCTTTAGTAATAAACTCAGTTCTGAAGCAAAATCACGTATTGAGCGACAATAAGTTTTACAAAAATATTCATAACTTAAACATCAAAATAATAAAACAAAATTACATTGAAAAAAGTCATAACGAACGATATTTACCTAAAATAGCATTAAATAATCAAAATCATAAATATTTAAACATTTTGAGAATAGTTTATGAAGCTATTGAAACAATGGTGAAGACAAAAACACTATTAATTAGAAAAACAAAAATTGGAAACAAGTGTGACAAAAAATATGAAAAATACAAATATGAACTTGGAACTTGCATAAGCAAGTGAACATCGCTGTTATGATTAATTGTCTCACTGTTTGTTCAGTTTTCAGTTAATTTTATTTTGTTGTTTTTCTTATTCATTGAAATTTACTTGCTTACTTTATTTACTGTTACATTTCTTTTTTTAATATTCAGCCGTTCATTCGATTAAATTAATTGTATGCCAGCTCTATAAATGACAGGTTTTAGTTGTTTAGAATTAATTTGGTTTGAATATTTTATATTATATTGAATATCATATATCATGGGTTTTGTTAAAAAAATTAATAAAGACATTTGACATTTCTAAGCCAATTCATTGATATAAAGTGTGTGAAATCATTGAATACAATGACTCAGTTGTAGGGCACAATTTACAAAAGGAAAAAACTCAAATAAGTGAGATATAAGGGGAAAACAATCTAGATCAATGAAATATTAAACAATCACATAAGAAAACTAAAATTAATTCGATAGACAATAAGAAAACTATGTAGGAGTACTTCGTTAACAATACATGGAGCTATTAAAATAAGTATTTTAATGACTTTTCGTGGAAGCAGTTAAACTTTACTAACCTGTCAAAATGAACTCATAAATCAACCGTTCTATTGTATAAACCGGGTGCAACTCTTAAGGCTTACAATTATTCCATCAATCAGAGATCATAACTCAATAATGATGACACTATTACGACACGCAATTGCCATCAAAAGAGGATCAGCCAGAACATCTGAAACTACTAATAAAACTAGAAATAATTTAAAGCCTAATTTGAACGCTAATTCTATTGAACGTTACTCAACATTTCAATTTAATTATAAACTAGCCATTGCAATAGCCAATTAAAACTTCTATCAATATTTAAACGATGTGTCATTTATTATTACAAGATAAATGAAATTAAGACAGAAAAGATATTAAACCATAATACCAACATGTGCGACATTTTTTATCGAAAATTCAAATAAACCATTATTGTGTCAAAATGAACTCATAAATCAATCGTTCTAATGTATAAACCGAATGAAATTCGTATGAACAACAATTATACCATCAACTAAAGAACACAAATCAATCAACGCTGGTAATGCTGCTACATGCAGCTGTCAGAAAACGAGGAACCCCGACAGTACCCGAACGCGAAAGTGTAAAAAATAATATATTTGACGTTCAATTATTTTGCAGTGAATAATTTTACTAGTTGAGTGAGTAAACTACCAGTGAAGTAAAAATAATTTGAATGCTAATTTTATCGGATGTTATTAACATTGCAAAATAATAATAAAACTAGCGATTGCATTAGTAAATTTAGAATGTGAATCAGATTTTAGCGACGTGTAATTTATTGTAAAAATAATTAAAATACAAAAGGAAATGAAAGAATTGTAGCCAAAATCCGATTCACCATTTAAAATACGATGCTAAATCATGTGAACCCACATAAACATAAATCAATTGCTCTATTGTATAATCCGGATGCATTAATAAAATTAGATCATAGGTCAAAGCTGACACTATATACATAAGAGCAAAGTATCCCAACTTGTCTTGATTTTACAGTAATTAATTTAGTACATTAAAAACTTAGATTTTATTCTACTTTTATAACTAGCTACTATCCGTTCGATTTTAATACAAAGTAAGTTTCAACTTTATAATAAACATACAGTCATGTGAATTTTAATGATTTTTTCCCACACATATCTCATGATTGGTTCTAATAAGCAACTTCTAAATATATCAATGAACTTGTTGAATACCTTCCAACTACATTGTATTATAAACGGTCCAATATCGTTGTTTAAATTAAACTCTAGTTCTCATATTTTTAATATCACATACATTTGAAACGAGAATTGAATATTAATATTAGTAATATATTTTGATTATAAAAAAACAAATGTATATAAATGCCTGTAAATGTTAATACTTTGTGGACCACATAAATAATAAAATATCTATCGCACTATTTTCGTCTCTTGGGCTTGATTTGATTTCAAAAAAGTTGTTTTTTTCTCCTATTTTCAAATTAATATTGCAATTAATTTACAACTGATTCTCTCCTGGCCCATTTGAAATTCCTCTGATTCGATTATTTTATTTCCAAGACATCTTATTCCATCTTAAAATAGCTTAAATAAATTGGGAATATAGGAAAATTATGGCTAGAATGGGCTAGCAAGTTCTGAAAAACAATTTCAATTGCTAAATTTGATTTAAAAAAATCCTTAATAAAATTCTTGTAATAACTAAGTGATTGTTTGACTTGGGTTTAAAACCTCCAATGACTACCAAAGTGTGGATAAATTCCATACAATTTATATTATAGAAATAGTCGTAATGAAATTCTGATTTCCACGTAAATTTATTAATAGAAATTGTTACTGCAGCTGACCTAAATGGGATGTGGTGCACTATTATTGGAATGTTAAAATCTCCATTGGGAGTGATAGTTAAACGCAAGAATAGAATGATTGAAGTGTAGAAGTGGACAGGGAACATGATAAAATAAATGTAATGGAAGAGGCATAGAGAAAAAGGGAAGGATTTGTCGCCATAGATGGTGAAGAGGTAGGAGGGAAATAAGATGAGTGGAGCAAGGTGATATACTAGAATATGGCCGATCATCAAAGGGGAAGCAAAATATGGGTGGGAAAAATGTGAGATTTGTAAGTAGATTTCGTGGAAAAGGAGCTACGATCAAAGGAGCAAAGGATCCGAGGGCTACGAAGACATATGATGGGAAGTCAGAAGAAAAGAAAATCCTAGGGAACATACATTGATATTAAATTTAATTTTAGTTTCAAAACATCAGAGATGACAAAATGGCTGCGTTGGAGCTCAACAGTAATAGTTATGTCAATGCCAAGCAGTTTTAATCGCTGACACAATCTGCTATGTAAATTTATGTACCCTGTTAGAAAATTATTATTGTAATCTAGCAATTGCCACGAATAAACGTAATCATAAATTTATATTGGTTCGGGCACGCAAACAAAACTCTCCGCGAAGCTTTTAAATGCACTGATGGCCGTAGCTGTCGTCATTTTTAACTTAGCAGGAATTCAAACCTTTTTCGGAATTGAATCGCGTAAAACACGAAAACAAACTCAGGTCGGTCATCATTTCTCCATTATGTCCGCTCGTATCGTTTCCATTATAGTAATTAGCATGTAAAACTTATCATTCGGTAGCGATGTATTTTTATAACCTCATCAATAATGCAGTAACCGCGAAGTAATGGAAAAAGAAAACAGAACCGGTAGCCGTAAACTGCTAAACAAATGACCATCAACCCCCGCATAAAAAAGATAAAATTAAAATTAATAGAGGCTTAGACAAATGGCACTCCTCTGTGAATACGGCCCGAAATATTGTGTGAACATTATTTACAACCACACCTTTTGTGCTGTTACCATGATGAGGACAATAAATTATTTGGCTTTTTAAAACTGCCTCATACTTATTATCCGCAATAAAAGTGCGGTTGCTTTGGGAATTACGCAACTATTCACGGATGGTATCATGGATTGATTTTATTATTACTATTACGTTTACTATTACGTTACTATTACTATTAAATCTCTCATAGTTAATAAATAATCACTAAATTTTTCATCAACTTATTTATAATCAAATTCCAAGTATTTAAACATCGCAGTGAACGCCGTGGGCCCCAAATTTCAAAAGTAAAGGTGTAGCTTAAACTAAAGGATAACAGGTAGGAACGGCTTCAAGGCCGGTTACGTTAAATTGCTTAATTTCCATAGAAGAGGATCACAATCGATACATCGGATTCAAGGTTTTCGCATTCTTCGGCTCAATGGTTGCAAATTTTAACCAGGTTTCCGCAAACTTTAGGTGTCAGTGCGTTTCAAAGGAGCGGACGTTGACTGCAATTACAGGTGAAGCAGATTAATGGGCACGATATTAGTTAATGTCCAAAATCTCTGAAACCATCGAACACGCACGTGTAACTAATTGTGCCGTACTTGAAATAGCTTTGAATAAATTTTCGGAGAACGTCATTGTGCGAACGTTTGATTTTCGTTTAAAGACGTTTTGCGAAATCTTAATGTTTTTCATTTTAATAGGAAAACGATTACGAATGAATATTCTCCATGTGCGACAAATATTAAATTGTCAACAGCTTAAACAGTGATCGATAATAATATATTTAAAATCTATTTAGAAATATTTAAAATTTCTGGACCATAACCATCATCATTAGCAATGTTTGAAGGATGAAATGGATTTTACAAATAGCTTCCATTTAATATAACTCTCGTTTATGCTTGAGCTCACCAAATGTTACGTCATCTCTCGAGGTGACCAAAAATTATGTATCAAATAATGAATGTTCATTTATTATAGACCTAAAAGTAGTCTAACATGAATAATGTAGACGATGGTCTCTCATCCACCAATGTTTTCTTTTTTGGAAATAGCTATGTACTGCTAACAAAATGATGTTAGTGCAAAATATTTGCATTGACTTTTATAGAGAAAGTTCCTCGGATCTGTTGGATCTGTATTTTGCTTCATTATTATTTCTTTTCCTTTAAGTTTTTTATGTTGTATTTCTTTTATATTTCTCTTGTTTTTTCAATGGAGGATGGTGGGGGGCATAGTTTGTTCTATGTAGATGAAGAAATAAAGGACTGTGATCAATAGGGTACAATTTCTTTGTCCCTTTCATTTCGAAAACATGACGTGTAACTGGAAATTATGTCGACTATTTAGAAATTTATTTAAACTGGAAGCATAACAACACTATCTACACCCAGGATCTAAAAAATTGAAAGAGAATAACATCAATGCAAAATGAATGCAAACTATTTACGACGACTACATTGTGTAAATAGTAAATAATTTGCAATTTTGTTCATTTAAGTTATATATTGATACCAAATTATTCCATGGGCTGTTCATACTCACAACATCATAAACTTACTATTATTATAATAAATCTAATCTAATCTTCAAGCTTAAAAGGTTGATAGGATTTGAGATACGTTTGAATTTTTTTTATGGATCCAATCACCCAACCCAACCAAATACAAGTGAACCCAATAATCTTCCTCTCATGTGTATTACGTGATCAGCTCTCAAGCTTCATCCTCTAGACTATTCACTATTGTATCTTCCTATCCCTCTTCGTCAATTGTCCTTGTGCTTCTCTTCTCTTATGTTTCCCTTCTAATTTGCATTTTATTTTCTACTGCTCCATTCTTTTGACTATACCTATCTCTCTTCGTCTCTCGCAGAATTGTTCTCATCTTTTTCATTTCCATTGCAGTGTTTCTGTTCCACTGCCCAACGTTCACTCCCCTGGTTTGGTGCTACCATTATGATGTTATGTACCTACTTTTTTCTCTTTAATAATCTCTTTTACAGAAATTTAGTTTGTTCAACTGATAATAAGCTCGTGGTGCTTTCTTTAAACTGTTGGACACATCCAGATTGTTCCGTCCTTTACCTATGTGACTTTCGAGCTCCAATTGGAATAATCATTGCAAGATAGAATTGAGTAAATTCATTCAAATAATTCTATTGTTAAAACCTGTTTAATGAAAATGTGCAGCCAAAGGAAATATTCGACGAAAACTTTCTAATAAACAGTAATAATGCAAACGTTAGAAAAATTTGTTGATAAGTTTGTGTTGGTATTTTAGTGCAGCATTTTTCTTCAACCGTTGTTTGAGTTGTTTTTTTCCGTTCGTATTTTAAATATGTATTCATATTCTTAATCAATTGTTAAAGTCCATAGGTTTATAAACGTCTAAAATTAGCAGAATAATAAAAAATGATTAATTAATTATAAAAGTGATATAATGAAAATATTTGAATAAAATTACTCGAAAAATAGTAATAAATGAAATTTCGCAACGAAAATACTTCGACTAAAATTATTCATTTATTCGTTGCCACGACGTTTATATCCACTAATATTTATATAAATATAAATAATCGAAGTATTTTCGTGTAGTGCTCGAGCAATGTTAATTTTTAATTTCGATTAAGACTTATTGGTTGTTCTTTCTTTTAATTTTTTTATTTTAATTTTACTGTTGTGTTTTGTTTGTTATTTTTACGTACCTTTACTCGTATCTCCTTAATATTTCAATCTGATGTTCTTTTAGTTTGGTGCTTTTTTCATGGAATCCTTGCTTTCAGTCGGATTAAAGATACTAATCTTGTTTGGTTAGTTTCGTCGTCGAACAGAACAAGTTAATTTATATTGAAATTAAAATGTATTACATTTTTTGTAATAAGTTGTTTCGGAAGATCTGGGTCGAGGAATAATATGACTTTAAATAAATGAAGTAATAGAAAGAACGATAACGTCTTTCGATACGGTTCGAAAAAGTACGTCTAGCTATTTCATTACACCAACCCAAACCAACCCAACTCACTAACTACTAGAAAATATTTCTCATAGATGAAATATTTGCTTCCTGACTAGTGACACAAATCACGAAGGAAATATTTACAACTCTATGAGAATTCTTTTCTTTTGATTTTCTGGGTGTTAAGGTGGGTTGGGATGGATTGAGATGGGTTGGCCATTGCTTCCATTACGATTATAATTTTTGTAACTTAAATCATTTTCCTACAACGCAAATAAACTATTATTTACATTTTATTATTAGGTGAAACTGATTCGCGTTGTTACCTCAACGTATTTCATATTTTTTTGATGCAGCAACATGTGTTGCGCGAAATGTATTAGAACGTTGGAATTAATTGTTTGACTCGTCGAAAATTTACGTTCTCGCACACTTGATACAAAAATACTTTAATAATCCAATAATCAGCACGGTCTCAAAGATTTAGAAATTTTTCGAAATAGTTCTTTATTTTCTACGAATTTCATTAAAAATGTAGCTTGAAAATTATACTCGTATGTTTGATTGCGACTAAAGAATATTTTTTTATTTCATGTTGCTGGGCGCAGATCATCGATAATCATTCAACCTTAAATTTATTTTTTAAAGACTAAGGCGATAAAACATTAATTAACATTAACATTAACATTAAAACATAATTGCAGTGTTGTGTGAAACTTTATCGTGCGTTAATTTAATTTAATTGTGTTGGGCTGGGTTGGGCGTCATTTTTTTAAATTATTTACTGAAACAGCGTCAGTAACAAGTACATATATTTAATTTTTCTCTAATTTATTTTACTAACACGTTGATGAAGGTACGGTGCCTGCGGAATATCGACGAACACGGTCAAGAGAATCGTTCAGCCTCGAACTTTTGCGTTTCGAATTATGTAGCGCATTATTTAGCGGTTTCTGTTTTATGTCAAATTGATTTCTAGTTCAAATTATTTGGATTTTCGAATTGTTAACTAATATTGACAAATTATATACTAAGTGACAACACTTATTTCATAAATTGTAACTTTCAAAAACACATCAAATTAATTGTAGTTTCAAATTATCAACTTATTTTGATACATTGCAGGTGAAACTTCAAATGAAAATTAGAGAAATATATTTTTGTCCCCTTATTCTTATTGGAATATTTTGTTGCGTTGTGTTGTGTATTTTGGGCAACTTATCCACACCTTCCACTTCTTGACATGATTTTATGTACTGGAACATTTTGATATTTTCACCATTTGACATTTTGGATTTTTCTTAAAATTTTATCGTTTTTAGATCGTTTTCATAATCTCTTCAATTTCTACATTTACAATTTTAACTTTTTTGATAATTATATTTTTATCGCACAATGGATACAATAGAAAAATGCCATGAAATAATTTAGATCACAACGTTGTGTACAAGATCTTAGATGTACAAAATATTCAGTTGAACATTGGAAAAACCAAATACACGGCCATAAGCCTCTGGGAGACGAAACTTATGGTGAGAACCTAAGGAGGAAGGCCCAAGAGGAAGTGGAATAGAAATAGAATACATTTGATGTGGACGAGGAGAAAACTAGAACTCAACAAGTTTGTAATACATATTAAGATAGATATGTTAAAATATAAGTTGCAATTAAGTAAAGAAACCTCGACGTCCTATGAGTATTAATTGTTTCAGTATTATTTTGCTGCCACTCGATGCATTTGGAAAAGTTTTATCGCAATGAATATGTTGCAAAAACCATTAAGTGGAATATGTCTTGCGATAACCCACAATGTATGTCGTCATTTACAGATTTTGTCATCATCTAACATCTGCTATGATAATTATGAACAATAATTTAGTTTCTTCGTCGTTAAATTATTCAATTATTGCATGAGGTAAATGTTGAGTGTTTGTAGTTTAAGATAGAAAAATCTGATGCTGGGTAATTGACGTGTCACATGATAGAGCAATAAATTATGCACCTGTGAATAAAGTAAAGCTTCAAATTTTTGTTTCCGTTGCCTCTTCTTCATGGAATAACGTGAACATGAACACATTTGTGTTGCATTTTGTTAACTTTATACTATGGTCTTGGTGTAAACTGTACTACATATGTGTGCTGCAACCAAAGCCTTGTAAATAAAAGCATTATGAGTTATCAGTTGTAAACAGGTGTTATGTTGCGACTGAACCCTATTTGCGTGCATAATACAGCAACTTTTTTACGAATCTTGAAAATTACCGACCGTTGTTAAAATTACGTTATACACGGATTAAAGCCGCAGAGAGTCTTTACAATGGTAATATATGCACAATATATAATAAGGTGTAATATAACTAAGTACCGTCATCAGTCAGACTCGTGCACCTTCTATAAGGTAATCATACCACTCATACATACACAACACATCGCGGTGGCGAATAAATTACCCCGATCCATCAATACTTCAAACAAGGCATGCACCCATCACACGGGCTATTCGATTACGACGTAGAAACAGAAGCCGCTATGATATCCGTCCAATCATTAATTACAGAAACGGATCCTAGAGGCCATAAATAAAATTCGACGTTCCATTTGGCAACGTCGCGCGCGAGGGTGGGGCGGATGTGACGCGATGATGGAACGAACCTCGGAGAAAAATGATCGCGTCAGGGAAAGAGCGAGCGAGAGAACCAGGCGCGCGAGAGAGAGGCGGCATTTGACCGGGGGGTTGCACTACGCCCGACGGTCTTGATGGATTATGCCCTCTCTCGGCGGGGCGAGGGAGAACTGCGACACACGTCTCTCCCTCTCTTCTTACCAATTAGAATTCCTACGATTGAATCACCGATTGCGCTATCCGAAAGGCGACGTCTCTTTGATTTATGCTTTGTTTTGAATTTTTAAAGGCGTCGGGGATCCACGACAAGTAAGGATCGATTGGTTTTCGGCGATCAGGAAATCAAAGTCGCGTTAAGGAGGGGCATGGGGTGAATTTTGTCGCCCACAATTTAAAACAACATTTAGGTGGCGTTGCTTTAGCTTAAATTTCTACAAATTTGGCCCATACTCGTATTTTGAAATTTTAAGAAATTCAATTGCTAGATTTTGATACTGTACGCTTTGCAAAATATATTTTTTTCTTACTTTCATTTTCGTCAATCTTGTTTACTCAATTAAAAAAATCACATAAATAACAAAATGTACAAAGGTCAAGTATCACCTAATTACGTGCAAAATTACTATACATGTTAGTGATATAATACTGTTAGATATATCAATTAATCAAACACACATAGACAACATTATTTTTAAAAAAAATTTATGATAAATTATTTAAAAAATCTACACTCGCGGTGGTCCTCACCAATTAATCACTCAATACAAGGCACCTAATAGTCGTCATGGAACTACGCTACAAAACTATGCGATTGCCAAGAACGAAATTATGTCATCCAAGACTATTGCGTTCTTTTTGAACATCCAACTTCTTTAACAAATATTTATAAAATTCGTTGCTTGATCTAAGTCAATGAAAATTGATACGATTATTTTGGGATTTTATATACGTACTCGTATTTATTATAATTGATTATTAGAGACTTATCGAAGAATTCAGAAGTACGAAACGAAATGGGTCAAGAATCATTGTTTCCTCATTTCAAGCAATTAATTTAATTTAATTTAATTTTCCATAGCATTTTGTGTTATTAACATTTCTATAATTTGCTAAACATTACCATATGTATGTTAGTTTGATTTAAATGGTTGAATTATTGTTAATCATGACAAAAATTCAATGCATATTAATTAAGCAAAATGTTCGGGAACATTGGATACGATCTTAATTGTTAGTTTCTCAGCAAGAAATACCAAACATTGCAAAATAGATTCCATTTTGTTAGACATATTTTGGCAAATGTATGTATGTAAGGATGGCCGAAAACTTAACATTAGTATTGATTGCCTATATATTGTAGAACGAGTCTATTACCAAATCTTCATCAACAATCAATCAAATAATTCAACAATCGTATAATGACAAAATAAAAGCAATTTATTATCGTTCTTTCATTGATGGGACCCGATAAATTCTTCCATTAATTTTTGATGATTAACAACAATACTTTTTATATCACAACCTGATTATATAGTTCCATTCTTCCAACAGGAATATTATAAGTGTGCATAATCAAACGCCAATGATGAATCTCGCCATTATATCAGAACTCGTCTTCAAAATTGAACCGAAACACCGGAAATGTTACTAACCTGTGGTAAAGTTTAAATATTTTAAAAACTGAATTTTAAACCAAAATATGAAAGAACACTTATCGTATTCCAAACCTAACCCAACTCAACCCAACCCAATCCAACCCAACACTTTTTGCACTCGTTCTATTTCTTTTTCAATTATCGCACATCCTTAGGTGTAAATTCTTTAAATGCCTTTACAATATACTGTTGAAGTGCAAAAGCTTATTTCAGTGTTTCACCCCATGGCATCCAATTAAAAAAAAATTATCTATAAATTAAAATACCCTTTTTACACTACATTTTTAATAAGTCTAGATACATATTCCAACCATCTTCAGTAGATCTAAAAGTGAAAAGGTCAAACTTATAAGATTGGACCTTTGAAGACGTCCAGATCATCAGTGGGATAAGTGACTACTTCGCCCCAGAACCAGTTTAAAATTTTTCAATTGTGTTTACATACCAGCTCGTCATAACTGTTCCCATCAATTTTTTCGATAAGTTTGTGTTGGGTGTATTTGATAGTGCAGCTTCGTGAACCCACTGCATGGATCATTGTTTAGTGGAATGTTTCCAGCGATTTATCTACGTGTCACCAATGATACGACAAATGCATCCTTCTCCAATGTTTTTTTTTGGAAAATTTCTTTTTTCTGCAATTTGTGTTCAGCAACCGGGGAATGCACATTTTTTGTTGACAAATAGTAACTGTTCATTCATAATGACTTTCTAATATAATAAAATCCTATATTAATTTAGTTACGTTGTAGAACTAATTTTGTCACAAGAAGTAAAATAATCCAAAAAATAAGTACTGTTTTAAAAAATAAACAGAAATGAAAGACAAAGAAACATCGAATAGAAAGAAAACAGAGAAATAAAGTTTATGAAATGTGGACCCCTTAGGACAAGTTAGCAATGTGAAATGAGAAATTAAATGTTTGCGCCCCTTTCATGTGCGCATATGTTAGCCTCTACCGTTAAAGATTAATAAAAAAAACAGAAAGTTAAAGAAATTACTTTGTTTTCAATCGGCGTATTCGATTAATGACGACAGGATATTTGAAATATGAGGATTTTTCACGGTAGCAATGACTTGTTTCTAAATACAATTTACAAATTGATCTCTCGATTTTTTGCGTAAAGCTGGAGCCAGGAGAGATGATAAACATCCTTCGAAATAGAGTTTTATTTCGTTATTAGACATACCCTACAGATGGGATCAAGGCTTTATGGCATTATTCGGACGCTGTTTTTATAATGAAATAAATACTCTTACAATTACAATACAACAATATTCATTAATTATAATTAGAGATTAAAATATGTATCAGCAAAAATTAATATACAATTATATATTGGAAGCAAACAAATCATAGAAATAATAATGATTGGGAAGTTTCTTAGAACTTTCGAAAGTTGTATCAATGACTTACTTTTACTCTTAAAATTACGTTTGTTATACAAGAAGTTCAATAAATTTATGTATGCATAAGCGAAGGGTTAGGTTACCTATTTTCTATTTGTTTAGTTCGAAACATTTTGAACTAAACTTTGTCCACACACCTCGACCTAGTATACACACTTTCTGCAAATGTGGTAGTAAATAGTTAACTTGCTTATCTAGTAAGTCCACATATATTTGCAAATATATGCAATTCAATAACGATGCAACATCCGCGCGATTGTCAGTGACCATACACGTTGTGCGAACTGACGCGCCCAGAACGAACTCTCTAATCGCACTTCAGTGGATCTCCCCTTGCATCTCTTGCATCAGATTTATATGGTTAATTACAGTGATGATGTATTGTACCACATACCTTATATGGTCTTCGTTTGCCATAGCTTTGCATTTGTAATATGTCGTAATACGACCTCCATACGGTGAACTAGTTACGTACGATTAATTTTCTATATGTAATATTTCGCCCCATCATCACTGTTTCAGTTTTTTAAACCTGTGCTCATATCACTTTTATAACACTTCATTACTTTCTCTTTATTCATTTAATTTTAATTTTTAAGTTTGTAATTCGAAATGTTTTATTTTGTGTACTTTTTCATTAATCATTAGTCAGGGCGTCAGTTTTATTTATTTCTAATTATCTAATTCTTAATAATTTGCATTAATTTCTACATTTTATCTTTTCAAACGCATTTGTTTTTCTTCATTTAGTTTCCGTTTATTTCCGTTTCAATAAATAGATCCACGGCTGTCATATATCATTTTCTTATTTTTAACTTGTGCGTAATTAATACAGTTAGTTTTGATGCTTTTGTTTTAATTTCTGTTGCTATAGATTAGTTTTGTTTGTTTTAGTATTCGATTATTTAGTTTCTTTGTCCCTTTTATCGCATTTCGATCTGTTTAGTTTCAATTTTTATTTCTATTTGATACATTAACTTTAGTTTCCATTTTTATTTCTATTTGATACATTAACTTATTTGTTAATATTTGTTTCTGTGGTCTCGTTCCGTTATATTTTTTGCTTAACTCTGTGACCTTTTCTATTTCGTGTAAACAATATCATGTTCATCCCTCCCAAGCTTTCCGTGTGTTTCGTATTATTTTTGTCACTCAAAGATATTTGCTACTCGACAACCAGTCAAACCACAATAATTTTTGGGAAGTTGCCATCTCACCCAAACTGAATCGATACTAATGACTTATGTAGCTTTAGTTGTGAAGTTTCGTCCTTTATCAAGCTCTCACATAAATCTTCGCGCTATTTCTTTTCAGCTGCATGTAGTAGTGGCGTACAGGAGTAACGTTATTCGTGACACCATTGTTTAAATTACCGACCATATGTGTGGAAAAATGCGACAAAACGTCCATAACGCTAAAGCATACAAATGTTTATAAATGCTCTTGATAATGTTAGTTAATTAATAAATATATATCTGAATTCAATTTAGTTAAAGCGTGTCAATGATGTAATTTAACTCACAGCATTTAGTACACTATTTGACATCGCACGGCTCACACCTTGAGAAAAGTCTAACTGTCAATGAAATATTTCACAATATTCTTTCTATTTGTAAATCATGGAGTTGTGTAAAATTCTGATTATTGATTATTACTTAATTATTTACTTTTGAAAGTGTATTGAATTAAAAACATTTTTACTCTGACATATACATTTCTTAAAATGAAAATATGATAATAGAAAACCAAATGTCGAAATCTGAAATTGAAAATAATATTGATAATGATTTTTAATCGCATTATATTACAACAAATGCATCTTCTGCAAAAAAACTTGTAGATCGTAAGTGAACGTAATTGTTATGTAAAATAGTTCAATTTAATTGAAGAGTAAAATGTAATCGTTATTTAACCAATAAATTAGCTTGAATAATAGCTAAATAGCTACAATGTAGTATATAATAGATACAGAAGTTTAATATTGACAAATACCGAAACAAGAAATCGACACGTGTTGTTCGACATATTATAGCATGTTTACCCCATGTCGCCCCCATTTCCTATACTAAGTATCATCGCATATGCGAAAGTATTTGTGCAGGAAGTGAAAATATTGCTTTATGTCATTCCATTCAATCGACTAATGCAGCAGAATGGCGACTAGCGAAAATAGTTTAATTATAACTAATAATCCACGAAATAATTCGAAAACAATATTCGAATAAAAAATATTTACGACTGAAAAGGTGCAATTGAACATAATAGCCAATTGAATAATTCGACAAAAATAAATTATCGACGGTAATATAATTGGCGAACACAATGGAATCGTAGAATTTGGAATTAATAATAAAATTAAACGTCACCCACATCCTAGTTACTTATGTTTGTATGCCCGCATTTCATTGAGCGAGCGCTACACAAATAGCGATGTATTTTCGTCGAATTTTTGAAATTATTGAAATCGTCATTTTCTGTAAACAATTGTGTGGAATTATCCATCCGAAGTTTTCCCGGCGGTTTCAAACCTTGATTTATCGAACCGACCTGAATTTTATTTTCATTATTCATAAACTCGAAAAGTTGTGTATTCAGAGGGTGGAACATGAAAAATTTGTTCATGCTTTCACATAAAACCAATACGTCTAATGTGTTTTTTATTATTTATCAGGCCCATGTATCAAGAAATCGATGCGCATTAAGTTTAATAAATTATGTGTCCTTTATATTACAATGCCTTCCTAAACAATCCCGGACATTTACATAAAGGTGAATATCTCGAAGAACCTTCCTTGAAAGACGCGTTGCGAAACTTACTTCAACAGACAGCTAAAATTGAAGCATTGTTCGTTTTCAGTTTCGGAAAAAATCCGATAAGTTACATCGCCGGCGATATCATTTGTAATGGCGGTCGATTTTTTTGTTAATTACATAATGACATTTATTAAAGATGTAGCAAGGCTAACAAAACCAGATCGCGGGAATGAATAGATAGGGGGCGCAGTGAATTACGGGGCGCTCGGTATTGTTCGGGCCGGTGCTGCGGACGGGAATTGACGAGAGGGCATTATCACCGGCATCCATCACGGCGTGTATCAATGCGCTGCTTCCCACAGGAGGCCGAAAAACTTTAGCTGTTTGTGAGTTCTGATCCCCACTTCCTCGGTTTTTGTACTTTGTATTTTTCGCTCGACCTTCCCCAGCGTCTTTGCTGCGCATTTTTCATCTTTTCTAGTTTCAGCTGTGACGTATGTCATGTCTCAGCCTGACTAATGTGTGTGCGATTCTTCAAAGTTACAAACTTACTTCAAACGTTTACATATTTATAGCTAATTATTTATACCTGAGTCGAGACGAAATTTTGCACCCTTTTAGATTGCATAATTAATTTAACGTATGTCTTTTGTATAAATAACGTTTAAATAACAGTTTGGTACTGCGTCTTTACGAACACGATTCCTTTTTTACTTGGTGACATAATCATGACCATTTACTCTAAATTAATATACAAATATATCTGACACTTATCACTAATTACTCATTTAATTCATATTTACTTCCGTTGCAAAACATAAAATAGAAGATTACTTTGAAATAAATTAGTTGGAAATTAATTACAAAAACGATGATGAAATTTAAAAGTCCAACAACGCAAAGCAAGATGTCGATGAAAAACAAACATAATTAAATAACATTAATCAATAACAATTGCTTTACACTAACATCAAAATAAATGGTAGAAAATGAAATAGCTTATTGTCTCGCGAGTGTCTCAAATGTTATGGCTAGTGAACTGTATATTTCGTATATTTTATTGTATTTTTTATTTCTTGTGTCGCGGTTTGTTTTCCTTACTAACTAATTAAAAATTTTTAAAATGAAATGTGAAATCAAAACTATAACAACAAACATCAAAAGTAAGTGAAATACGTGACATATCCAATTCAAACTATATAAATAGAAAAGACAAACCATAGAAGGTTCAAATAACTATATTGTTAAACCATAAATAACAAAGCCGCCAAATACAAAACCAATAAATGACGTAAATAAGAAAGTTTCCATAGTAGATAGTAAATAAAAATAAACGAAACAAAAGATATGTAGAGAAAATAAATAAATTAATAAGAAAATGAAAACCGAGTTTAGAAACTAACCAATCAGAGTTATAATAAATACGAAGTGACAGCAAACATTATTGTAAATGGCGATTGCAAAAATAGGACGATTACAGATAAAACAACTTTGAAAATTTTTTAATAAATAACAAAATAAAAATGCTCTAAATTAAATCAGGAAAAAATTAATACTAAATAAAAAATTGAAAAAACAAATGAACTAATCAAAAACTAAGCAAAGGGGTAAAAATATCTGTCGTTTAAGAAAGAAAACTCAAATTGGAAATTCGTAATGTTGATGACAGTATATGTTGAGATAATAAATAACGAAAACAAGTGTGAAGTTCGTGTCCCAGCAATGTCAAAGCAAAATTTCAAGATAATCAACGTGTCGAGATTTGGTTTCGCAACATTTAGTATATTCAATAGTTCTGGGTTCGTGTCCCATCTATCTCAGCATAATCGGTTGAGCAGTAATTGAGTTATGTGACAAAATGTATAAAAATTTAAGATTTGCTACTAATTTGATGACAATCAACCTTCCAGTTTTAATATAAAATTTCAATGAGAGAGTTCAAATTCGAACTTGAATAACAATTTACCTATATATAGTTGGCTGCATCTTATATCAGAAACATTGTTAGGGTGTTTTCTTTATCAATTATCTCTCACAATTGACAAGATTTCCATTAAATTTAATTTAACTATATCTATAACTAGATTATTATTTTAAAAATTCTCAACCGCAGCACAATTAACTTTTGTTATAATTTAACCAGTCGTGTTAAATGAATTTTTTTGAAATTAATTATAATTTAAATTAATTAAATGAATTTTATCTAGCTGTCTGTATACTCACGTACTTAATGAATGCATCCAGAAAATTTTTAAATGTTAATGAACAATGCATAAATAAATAAGAATTGATCATAAAACTTGATAATGACAAAGAAATCAGTCAAATTATTGATGGGCGTTGAATTAGGATTAGTCTGTGTAGGTCATTAAGGTCAATGAGAAAGTTGTGGAGAAGGTTCTCCACAACTTTTTTCTACTGACGTATATCCTTTTCAACCTTTCACTTTGCGTTTTTTCGCTGTTTTTCTATTCTTGGTTCCTGTATTCTGATCAAATATCTTAGTCATTCCATTATTATTACCATACACAAATTGTTATATAAGATTTTATCACATGAGGTGCCTAATTCTCCACCATTTGTTCATTTTTTCAATTTGTCTTCAAATTCACATTTTTCTTTTCACCCAAGTTTGTAAATTGCCACATTTGCTCTCTTGATTTTCAATCTTGACTTAAGTATCTCCAAGAGCACGAAATCCTTTCTTAAACCAGCTCTACTCCGCCTTTTCTTGTATTTGAGATGTGTTGAAGGATACTCCGAAGGTGTGTGACACTTATTAAGTTTTTAATATTCATATTATTTATCTGCTTATGGCAAGTGTCTCCTCATTATTTCTCTAGAGATAGCCATTTATTGTTTCTAATGATAAATTGTAAAATTTAGAATTGATTCCCATGAGGATCTAATGAAATTAAAAAAGTGTATTTTGCAAATTTGCTGTGATAATATTGATAAGATGCATTAATTGCTTAATCAAGAAATGTTTGCATAAATTTACATAAAATTTACGTCCAGTTCTGACCTCCTCGCCGTAGGATTTAATCTAATGACGATTAATAGTTCTTCGAGTTTTTTTCCTTACCAAATATATATATAGCAGTTTAAATCTATTATTTGCCTCATCATTAATACTTCTCCCCAAAGTCCGTTTTTTCAGTTCTTCCACTTTAATTACACAAAATTCAACATTTAGAGAACTGTCCATCTGTCCATTCTTAACAAAACATACGCTCCTTGCATTTATCACTTATTAACAATGGTTCTTGTCTAACGATTACTATATCTACATTGGCTACTCTAGCTTCTTGCTCAAAAAATCTTTCATCACAAAAACAATACCAGTTCATCTCAGCTTTATTATAGATTGTAACATACATAGAGAAGCAAAATGTAAATCAAGTAAAACTAAATCAACAACTTTCTTCAGCCTCCATCATGTGCGTTTTAACATTCACAACCGCCCACCATTTTGTTCAATTTTCATTTAGCTTCAAATGCAATATCAAAATTTCAACGAATTTCCCAGCCGTCTTCTATGGAAAAGATCTAAATATTTCGTGGTACTCTCCTTTAGTCAGAACTTCCCCATCGCCATATTTAGTAATACATCAGTTCCACTCCTACGTCTATTAAAGTCTTAAAAGATTTTGTAAATTCTTAATTTTTGGTGGTTCAGCATGACAGTGCGTTTGCATACCATTCGAAACTATAAGTTATACATTAAAAAAAAAGAGGAAGGGAAATTCAACGGGACGAAATAGTGATATGGAACATATGTATCAAGATTGGGGATAGAAAGAATACACGAAATAGGCAGGAGACATGGAACGAAAGGATGATCGCAGAGGCGGGAAAATAACGGTGATGCACGAAATAGCATCCAGGGCTAGGGACAGAGCCTAGTAAAAATGGTATTGGAGGAGTTAAAGAAAAATTAAAACAAAATTAGTGGCATATCCAAATGGGAAGAAAGTAAGGTAAAGATGTATGAAGAGAAGAGAGGCAGAAAGGAGGAAAAGTGAAGAGAAATAGGTGGAGAGGGAGATAGTAGAGTAAAATTGGAAATGTCAGGTACTTCGTAAACCCAAAAGAATTAAAGCAGACCAGAGGAAGTCAAAATGTTTAAACAGTTCAGATGTGGAAATAAGGAGGAGGCCAAGAAATACGGGATGGAAGAGAAATATAAGAGGTACGAGTTCTGCGGAAAATGTTGGGATCAATGGGAACATTGTTTCGGAGATTGTGAAGAGATTAGTTTGAAAAAAGACGAAAATAAGAATGAAAAATGCTGGAGAAGAAGTTTGGGAGTGAACGGAAAGGGGCTATGAATTTTAGGGAAAATAGAAAGGATGAAGGAGGAATGTATGTAAAGATTTTTTTACATTTAAAACCTCGATATGGAATTCTTGTTTTACGTTCAGTACAATTGGTTTCTACAGTTATTTTGTTTTTTTTTCTAACCGTATTAAAAACATGCTCTTCTGAAAAATGTACATAGGATTTATTTATCACTTTCTGTCGTGTTAAAACAGCTAACACAAAAAAACACAACATGGTTAATATAGTAACATTATAACAAAGTAAGATGAAATAATGGAAAGAAGAAGAGCAGGAATAGATAGAAGTCAAAGGAGAGGAAGACACAAAAGTGGCAACGAATATCAAGTCAATATTGAAAAAACAAAATAATGGTTTTTTAAATACAAAGAAAATTCGCTGAGGGGGGACAAATTGAATAAGAACAACACTTCAAGTACTCGAATGAAGGAGTTAGATCAACTTTATACAAAAATCCAGAATTATAGCAATGGAAGGTATGAAGGTGGAATAGAAAACATGGCGGTGTAAAATAGAAAACATGGCGGTGCAAAATAGAAAACTAAACTTACAAACGAAACATGCAATATAACTGTACAATATAAATTGTACAAGTTCAGATTGAATTGGTTTGGAAATATGTGCCGATTGGCTAACAACACGAATGTTTAAAACGCGAATGCCGGCGACTAATAAGAAGAAGGCCACAATACAATAGGTCGACAGAATCAGGGACGAAGCAGAGAAGAAAGGAATGCCATGGGATGGACCACGAGAGCTGACACAAGAAGATAATAATGGAAACAAACATGAAAGACTGAACCTCATAAGCCTTACATTTAAGGGTAGAGGATGCTTAGGACTAGTAACTAAACTTCATAAATATGAAAAAGGAATAAATATACATGCATTGATGTTTTTGGTCTGTTTTTTTTAAAAAATAATTAATTTTGATTTTAAGCAGTGTGATTCTTTTGCTTTTTTATGCTCATTTTTCCTAGCTTATTTATTCATTTGCTTCACACAAATGTTGTGAAGTGTAATCCCTCACGGTTTCATTTCATTTAAATTTAAAAAATATTTTATTTCATGTCGTATGTGACATTTTCATTTTCTTTATCCTTCAATTAGCTGTTGTTCAATTTAATTTTTATCAGATCATGTCCTCGTTTTACTTAACATCATTTCTTGTTGTTCGTCCTTTGCTTGATTTTCCTATAATATGATTTTATATGTCTTACGATCCTTTCATTTTCGATTTATTTTTTATTTCTTTTACGATAATAATTTTTCGTTTCTTAATAATATTCTTCCAGATGAAAAAAGAGTTTTTATTCATTTTTGAATTTGAACCAGAGAATAATCCTCAGATTTTCAATCGTTCTTCTTTACAAACGTACTCTTTATCCTCCTCCAAAATATCTTTCATTATACATCAAGTGTATCTGTATATATCATGAATGTTCCGAGCTTTATTCGCATGCATCTTCAAACTGCTTCAGTTGAGGAAGCTCTGCCCAAATTGTAGACACATCTTTATAATATTTTACGTTCAAATAGTCAGGCTTTTTTCCATACATTTCACCATTAATTTACGGAAAATAATTCATAAACAATGTATCTTACCGGAAACGCTTTTTGTATATAACATGGACTTCTCTGGAAGAACTGAATGCTATATTAATTGTTTAAAATGCCTTTAATATCATAGTGCTAAGCTTTCTTAGTGAAGTCTAAAGTATTTTGAATCAAGATATATTTACACTTATTAAATGCCTGTCTATATTTGTGCGAATCGATTAGGGTTCACATTTACATTCCATGCAACATAAATTTGCTCTTATGTCTTAGATTTTTTTCCGTCATCATAGTTGTTAATTATTAAAGTTGCGTCATTGTATCCTGCCACACAAAATAAAAACTCTACGTTCTATTAAGCGTTGTGTTTGCATACAACAACAATTGGCTTTAGTCATGTGTAATGTGACGGAATATGTGAAACAAGCAGTTGTAATTCGTTTCACACCCAGTTGTCACTCCATATTAATAACGTGAATCGATCAGTAATAACGAAGTGGCAACCGCCATCAATCTGACTCACGAGGGTTGCAACCGCCCGATATGATTTCATGCTGTAAGGGAGGATCAGGAAATAGGGTGTTTTAGTTTCGATTCTTGGCAATATGCCACAATCGTCGTTAATATAAAGTTTTATCGAACATCGCATGCCTCCACTGTAAAAAGAAGTGCCCGGCGTCTTTATGAAACCGTTGCCAGTAAACTACTCTCTCCTAATCAACCAAAATTATCTAAAAAAAAACTGCAATACATCGACGACAGTTCGAAATTTATTTCTTTATTACATATCTTGAGACAAGTGTAGATAATTAAATGTGTAGTAAATACACAAAAATAAATGAATTAAATAAAAGTCGCCATTATTAAAAAATTAAAACTAATTTGACTTCTCGTAATCGCGTTATATTTCAGGGCAATTCGTCTTGTTTGATGTATTCACCTGGCATTGCTTTAAATGCGAAACGTCGAAGAATATTAATATTCTCATAAACAACCGGTAGCGTTCTGCGCCGAGAATCCGACAAAAGAAAAATTAAGTACATTTAACAAGCGTTTAAAAAATAGAGCTCCCTCTGCGGAGCGGCCATCAATAGCTGCATCACTCACCGAAACATTTCGGGGATGTATTGATTGGCGATGATTTTTTTAGATCTCGTGGTATTTGTTCCCTTCCGAGTGATAAGACCTTTGTGTCTCTGAGCATGGAGGTCATCAATAAGCGGCCTGAACTGTAATCTGCTTCCTTGATGGTCGGGGTTTTTTTTTTGTTTACGACTCATTTACTTCGAAATTTTTCCCGAGGAAGAAACTATCATTTATCTTGCAAATATGAAAGGAGGCGATATATTTATTTAATAAGAAAATAGCGATATTCTCGGCGTTGCAAAAACACGCATTTGTGTATTATGCAAATATTATTGGCTATTAATTGGCGTGGCTGATATTATTAAATTAATATTGATTATAGTAATGGGGGTAAATTATCATATTAATTATGTAGTCAATATTATAATTATATTTAAATCGTCCAATGATTTTTTCGTGCAAAATATATCAAGTGCAACGGAGCTTTCAAACAAAGCCCATTTGAAGATTCGAAACTTGCCCCAATATATCTGTCTGCACTTAACACGTCTTAGTCAAAACAAGTATCTGAGCTAAGCTTCCGCACCAACGTAACCATAACGGAGACATTAATCAGAATACCTCAGGGCACTTAGCGAATGATAACACCCATCAATATCCTATTGTGGAGAGTAATAATTTCTATTTTAAAGCGATCGATATGGAGGTATTTATTTACATTTAAAGGAAATTACATAATAAATTATTCACGTACTTTGTATGCGATGATTATAAATCTATTTTTTGAGGACTAATATCCTGCGATAAATTAAAAAATACATAATGAGGAATAAATCATGGTTTAAGTAGCGTATTATGAACGAGTGTTATTTTACAATCATTTAAAAATGTGATTAAATTGTTAGTTGTATTAGTATCCATTAATCATAGAGGATATATACATTTTTATATGCACCAGCAATATATTGGAAAGATTTTTGTAGTCCTCTATATATACATGTTATGGTAATTAATTAAGAAATTAATTGTATAAAATAATACAAAAAGTTCAGCAATAATAGATGGCAACGAAATTATAACAAACCATAATGCACTAGGAAATGTTCGTTGTAATGGCTTGAGAATTTTTTTTTAAATAATTGTCTTACAACCAGCCATATGTATCAATAACAAGAAGTTAGTATACACTTGAATGATATCACGTAATATTTTTTTTTAATAGCTGACATTGATGAACGAGTAATAAATGTTTAGTATCAATTGCGAGTTGGTGTCGTCATGATTTCCTCTAACTAAGATAATGGATGGCTCTTCTGAACCGGGAGGTGTTTGAGAATACAAAATATATCCAAATTAACTGTATCCATTGTTCGAATGACATGTTTGTATGATTGTTGCCAGGCACTTACTATTGATTGATGGCATTCCCATTATATGCCGTGTATTGGAACTAATGGCTCTTCACTAATATCTTGCGACGAACACGGTAAATATTGTCATTATTGATTTCGTCATATTTGAAATATTCATAGTAAATTTCCGATAAATTACTTCCTCTTGTTTATTGCTACTCGATTAATTTGTACGCTTCGCATGCTAATCGAAAAGCGATTATTGATATTTAGTTTATTATAAATCTATTGGGAATTATAGAAGACATTCCGTGACTTCCATCGAGTTATATTCTCGTTATGTGCTCAATATGAAACTTGAAGACGAGTAGAGAAAAACTGCCAAAAATAGTACAATGAATGAAATAATTAATTCCACGTTCCAATAAAAAATTAATTTACCTTAATCAACCATCATATATCATAATGAAATATCCTGAGAATCCATAGTTTCGATACAGAAAAAAGAATTAAGCAAGTGAACATTGAAACAATTTAAATGCAAAAGAAAGGCAAAGACCTCGTGGAAAATTATTAAAATAAATACATGTTATCAAAATAATAAATGTGTTGTTATCAAACTTGGAATTGAATGTGACGCAAATCTTGAAAAATAAAAAGGCTACAGAAGACGTTGTAAATCAAGTCAGTAAGGAAGAAAATGTACTGCAGTTGCTGAAAGGGACAGAAAGCCAAAGAAATTAATCCAGTATATGACGAAACCATGAATTGAATAAATTAATGTTAAACAAATATGAAAATAATGGCAATGAAGTTGGCTGCAACAGTAACATTAAATATAAAATTATTTTGTAATAAAAAAAAAAATAACCCCCGAAAGTTAAACTGTTGGATCATTCAACCTACAGAGATTGCGATGCTGAAACATTGATATTTATTTTGTTTTGTTTTTCAAAATATCTCATCTAATGTTGTTTTATTAGTGTATTTCAACTTTTGTTTAAAATTTTTTTCATCAAACTAATATTTTCTACGATCATTTGTGCCTTACAATAAATTAACTACCCGATATGTATACAGTTTATGTGCCATTTAGGCTAATTTCTTAATGACAATCGTCCACTCGTTCCTTAACATTATATATGTATAACATGTCTGTATTATGTAATTTTTTCCTATTAAGCCCCTCTCCATTTTCTTCTTAGTTTCCTCTCTGCTATTCCAACCGATCATCCTGCTATTTCCCATTATTTGCAGGTGTCCCAGTCATTCCAAGCAATTCTCAAATAATTTATCTATGTGCATATAGTTACTATAGAATAAGATTGGTGGATACGTTGTCGTTTGAGTTCAGAAATCATTCCATCTTCCCATATAATACATTAAATGTGCTATTACTATTAAGATAGATTATAAATCATTTAGTTGCTATTTCTTTTGTATAAACCGGACGGTACGTTACACCCGCAAGAAATGCCTACACATCTCACACCTAATTAGTGGATATAACATATTTTTTTTTCAAACCAACTGTCGAAATTTTCCAACCAGATGACCTAATTTAACATCAAATCATAAATAAGACTAAAATCACGAACTATTTTTCGTAATTTGACGGAAATAAAAAGCGCTTAAAGCCTTAACATAATTTAGGAACAATAAATAATCGAAATCGAAAAAATAATCGCAACCATCAATCCAACTATAATAATTTATCAATTGCTAAATGAAAACAATAAAAAATTGTCAATGTTAAGAATCAGTAGAAAATTAGATATTAATTCAAAGTCGGAAACTACTCGTCACAATATAATAAAAAATTCACACACACAACAGTCATAATTGAAAATTATTAACAAACTGTCATAACTTAACAAAAATGAAAAAGCAATTTCAAGTTGCTAACTAACTGTGATAATTTAACAACAGTGAATTAAAGAACTTGAAGATTTTCGAATATTTTGATATTATTGTTAAATTATGACAATTAAAGCGTTTAGATGTTTTTTAATATTACTGACAATCGTCATAATTTATCAGTAATTAAACAAAATAAAAATCTCTGCCAGATTTTAAACAAACATTTGTAAGCAACCCATAGACGCCCACTAACTCTCATAATTTAATAACAATTAATGAAAAACAATTAATTATCTCTACAATTGTCATAAATTAATGAAACATTTTAAAAAAATACTCTAAAATCCAATTGTCATAACATAAAGATAATTAAGAAGCAGTAAAATATATAAAAAATATAAACAAGTACACAAATCCAACAGTATTGTTGCACCTTACGTTTGCAACAACTGCATTAAAAGGGGTCATAAATCATTTGTGGTGGTAGTAAAATTTGAAAATATTTGGGAGAAAATATTTAAAGGGTCGTGAATGCTACATATAAACTAGCTATTCACTTCGCATCTGACTACTGAAGATAACGTTACTCCCACGACATGTACCCAAGACATCTTAAAATGGATTGACCGTCAAACATGAATCGTTTGATATTATTTTTAGTGTTACCCCTTATGGGAATATTTTGTGTTTAAATATATAAAATCATTTAAAATAATTTGCACCAATATTGATTTGAACTTAAAATTTATTGATGAAATATCAAAGGAAACAATATCTTACCAATGAAGAAAATTTGCTGAAAATTAAGATAGATAAAATTTGGCGATTACTTCACAGCTATCTTGAATCAAATTTTTAATTACCAGGAAATAAATTAGAGTAAATAAAAAATAACTAAATACAAATTCTTACTAAACTCTTGTGAAAAATACGTGACTGGACTTGGAAATTAAGCTCAACACAATATAGAATCACCCCTCGTTGTTATAAATTGGCGCAAAAGTAGTTTGTGACAGCGTTGGAAACTATGTAAAATTTACATGGGAAGCAAAGCAGTATATGTTGCACAAGCAATTATGTTAAACATGATTGTCAATATATAAACCGTGCTTAGTTCTTTAAATTTGATAAATCTAATTGTAACGAATCTTGCCTGGGACAGCATACACTAGCGAAGATGTCGGTGAAACTGAGAGAATCGTGAAGCAAGAAAATAAGTTTTAAAACATGTTAACATGTACATAAATGTAAACAAAGTTCATAATATGAAGCAATTAAAATATATGTAAACAAAGATAAAAAACAATTACAATTACCAGTGCAAGAAATATTTTCGAAAAAATACAAAATTTTTGAATGACTTCCATTAAATTCAGACGTAAACCTCATTTTAACTGGCAGTAAAACAAATATCACAAAAAGATCCTCAGAGTGCATGTATACTACTATTAGTACAAATATGAAAAGAGTTGGGGCGATTTAATATGATTGTAATTTTTTACATTTATAAATATTCCAAAGCATTGGAAAAAATGTCATTATGTACTGCCGTGCGTTTTATTGAAATTACATCATTGAATAATTTTATATTTCCCTCGATATTTCGCGTGCATAATTCAATTAAAATATTTGTAGTTATAGGTGGTGAGTTTATGAATGATTAGAGAATAATATAAATTGTAAACTTGCTCCCAATAGAATGGGCAACATATACATTTACAATAAATTATAATTTGCACATATAAAATTACGATTTATTTAGTGCGAGCATCGACCATTTTTTAATCAATACGGTTTTGAAATAATATTGTTTGCCAACACGATTAAAAAGGAAGAATTATAAATATCTCATACATAAAACATTGTACGGTAGAGCAAAAGTCTCGGTTTAAGATCCTGTTGGTTTGCACCCCAGGAGGCGACACAGAGAGACGTTGATTAAACGATTCGATCTTGGCTTTAAGACTGGGAATATTTTGATTCATGCAGCGTATCCTCACAATAAAAGAACTGGCTTCTGTTGAGCTCAGCTTGCACGTACGTCAGAGCTAAAATAGAAGAAAAAATCCCCGCATTCCGTTATACTTAACAAGAACTTTCAGATTACGAAATTACACACTGCTCCTTTAATAACACGTTATAATATCGGGAGATGCATCTGGACAAGTTGCATTCGCAATTAGTAATGTGCCAAATGCTGCAATTAGTTCGGGAAAGAATCTATCCCACTACCGTATTATAGTGATAAATCTGCGCCCGTTCTCTCATTAAACGCGCTGCGATAAAAGTTTTCAAAATTTAAAAAACAATAATCGCCGCATGCTGCTTTAACGGGACGTCCGTATAACAAATTAGCTGAACGCTTTGATCTTTAACCACACGTCTGAGGCAAAAGCCAAGTAAGTACAGCGCTACACCGTGAATCTGACGCATAACGAGGAAGCCATCAGAATTATTAAATTAAACGTTATCAAATTGGATCGATGGTTTTTAATAAACATTTAAGTTGTTTCATTTCCTCGCGTCGTTTCGGGTGCTAATTGAGACTTTTTTGGTACCTGCTCGAACATTTTATTAAGTAATTAAATTTTTAATGGCCCATCAAAATTACTTTTTGGTATTTTACGATGTCTTTTAAAATTAACGATATTAAAGAGATATTTTCACGTTCAGTCGCCGGCAAATGTTTATCGCTATCCACAGCGTTTGAATTGAAACGAGACACCAAGACCCAGCGGAGAAGGTGGTTTCAATCGCGCGAATAATGACCTTGTCACTGAATCTTGGTATCTCACTTAAATTCGTGATTATCTTAATATATTGGAGGAATTTGTAAAAAAAAATTTCATGAATCTTATGAATATATTGAAATGGGTAATTTAATCGTAAATGTAGCTCGTATCCTAATGGCGACGTACAAGGCGTAAATAGTTTGATTGAACTTGAACTAACAGGGCCTCAGTGTCGAATCGAAAAGAAGCTCGTATCAAAATGTGTAATGCGAAAATAATTTATCAGTAGATCCTCGGGAAATATCGCATCGAAAAATAATGAACGTTACAAATACAGCATTTGTAGAAAGTCATCGGTGATATATTCCGAGCAGAAGAGCAACATGTCTGAAATAGCAAGCCGGTGGTGGGTCGATGATGGAATTAACATTCAGAGTTGTAGTCGTGTCCCATCCGCCGCGCGTCTGAAATATGACTCGATCACGCTCTGGGATAAGATGAACCGAATCCATCATTTTGATGTCTTTGTTCGCTTTGAGCATCGGTCTAGCTCCCTCACCAGCACGTAAAAAACCTGAAAGGAAACGAAAAATGTAGAAATCCCGAGATGCAGCGGGGCCGGGCCAGGAAATCCATCAAACGTCATTGCCTAATGGTGTCTCTGAGAGCTGACAACTCCGTGTGATACCCCCGATACCGGGGAAAAATAGTTTTGATCTCCTCCAACATTTACAGCCGTTTACTATCATTAACACAACACGGCCATTAGGAATCCTATGCATAATACAGTTATAAAAATGTAAATGGACGTCAAACGATTCTTACTTTGTAATCAGAATACATGGTAGTTTCGTTTTTTTTTTTTGTGGAATGGAATCTTTCTATGATTAAAGCAATAAATTACATTTACAGTTAGCTTATGTTTTATGTAATTTTCATAATGCAATTGGAAAAATAGTACATCTAATAATTTTTAGAACTTCAGTTTGAAACAAAATTTCCAAAATATTAAATAAGTAATCAAAAATTAAATGAATTCTAATAATTCTAATCAAATATGGCAAAATTAAACAAGGGCACAAAACAATTAGCTATATCGAAATATTTTAAAATCAAATCAAAATGTAAAAATGAATAAAAATCGGTTCGTTTGATTTGATTAATTTGATGTTCAAATTCACTTCGAAACCAACCCAACCCTATGGTTCAATGTAATCCAAAACCCAATGGAATTTCACCAAAATGGAATTAAGTTCAGTTCAAACCGACCTGACTAAATCCAGTATATAAGTAAGTATATAAGTGCAATGCAAACCCGACCCAGTGCATTTCCGTCATCATTGATTTCAATTCACCCCAAACCCAATGTAGTTGAATCAACATTCAATTAAGCTCAAACCTTTGGATTGGGGTTGATCCAATTCAATCCCAAGTACCAAACTAGTCGAAAATGAAAAGAGTGGTTCAGTCTACTTTAGTTAATTAATTTATTGTGATTTTGGTAAATGTAGTACAATTCACAATTTCTTTTCAATGTTTCAAACAGTGATTTGTATGTACATTTTTGGACAACAATTGCACTAGAACAATAGAAACACCGCAGGAAAGTAAACATATAAAAAATCAAACTTAACGTTGAATTCATTTCATGGACGTGGTTGAGCAAGTTTTGTGAACGAAAAGGCGATTGTCGTCTTTTTTAAGAATTTTTATGGCAGTTTATATTTCAAAATTAATTAATGTAAAATATCGCAAGTTCCAGTTATAATTTCAATAGTTTGTAAAATATACAAATTTTGGTGTTGTCAAAAACGGTGGAAAAGTTCTACTTCCAAAAATTTTAGACTCTCTCGGATAATTTGATAGTTTTCGAACATTCGAAAAAAAAAATAGATCTATCAACAATTTTCAATTTCACCTCAATTTAATTCAACTTTATTTTAAAATGGGCGAGTGAGTCTTAACATTTTTAAAACCCAACTAAATGGATTGGGTTGTGTTGGATTGGGTTGGTTGGATAGTATTGGGTTGGGTTGGACCATCAAGCGTAATTGTGTCAGAAAATATTTCAAAACACAAAGAGTAAATGAACATTTATATGACAGAGGAATAACGAGAAATACAAAAACGAATATCGAATAGAGCATATGATGAGAAAAAAGGAAACAAAATGGACAGGAAAAAGTGAGATATGATAAATTAACAATCGATGGGTACTATCGAAGTGGAGCAAGGCTATTAAGAAACTATATTAATATTTTAATGGAAAACAAATTGAAATAAATATAATATTTAATATATTATGTATTGTACTCGTATTTAAGTCATAATTTAAATAAACTTTAACCGCAATAATATAAAAATAAACATAAGGAGTCATCAGACCTCCTCAGTTGAGTAAACCATTATCATGGTAAATATAAAAGATCTTTTCCGATCCCTTGCTCTAAAAGAGCATGTGAAGTCGGCCTAAGTTAGAAGCTGTGGTATCGCAACATAAAGCTTCTACTTTTTCAATTAGGCTCCATTCTTGCAATAGGTACATACACTACTTCCGCTTGTTGTTTTTCCGTTCCAGATGATATTGCTAGGATTTCAAGTAATTCTTCCTTGTCCATTGTATGATATGACTACTGGAATCCGATAAATAAGTTCTTTTCCTATTAACGATGTCAAAATTGTACCATCCCAGTGAACTGTAATGCTACGAATTTCTTCTTCATTAAATTTGTCTTTGTCCAGTTTCAACTGGAAGTTTTGAACGGATTTTGCGAATAAAAGTTTTATTTATTACTAAGTCATCTACTTCGTGATTTAGAGCTTCACCGGTTGTTATAAGTATTCGCACAGCGTCACGGTCACTAACTTTATATTTGTCCAAAACTGTTACAAGGTTTGCCGTACTAAAATTTATTTTGCCTCGCTTTCTTATGGTTTACTTGGTCCCGATTCATCTTCCGTAACATCAAACTCAAACTATTCAGTTATTTCATGGTCACTATCGGCCACATTGAAGTCCAGTTCGATTTATTTTCATGGATTTTTTTTAGATTAGGCATTAATTCTATTCGGCCAAAAACTTTTACCATTTTGAACAAAAACTTTATATCAATTACATCATCTAGAAAATTAATATGAAAAATATTTTATTTTTGAGTGATTTTTACACACTATTTTCAAATGTTTTGATAGCTTGTAATACAAATACATATATACATATCAAACTAATTGTACATGAATGACTCATTTTACATTTTGTTTTGAATTTTGTCTCCAATATGTGTTCCAGTGTTTTGACAAAACTACGGTGGTGTACGCCACCACACTCTATCGAATGTAATACACAAATCAAAAAATGTAGACGCCTCAACATCCTTGTGGCATGTTGTTCATTGTCCCCAATTTTATAAATATTTCATAGTTAATAGTTTCTATAAATTCTTTTAAAATTAAAATTAATTTTAGAATGAAATTATTTTATCGAATTAAGGTGGAATGCATGACCATATTTATATAGACCACTTCGATCTTCGCCAATTAAAACCATATTAAATATATATTCTCCTTCATTAGTTTTAAATTCTTACCTTGTTATTCTAGTTTTCTACTCATGCAGACATTTTTCAATATCAATATTTGTAAGACGAATTAATTTCGCATTGATCCAAATAAATATTTGCATTTTAAATATAATACGTCTACAAAATTTTGATAAAATCAGTGTTGACGTGATTAAACATATAAAGAAAACTACAAACTAGAAAACCATGACTCATTGTTGTATTAATCTCAAAGTTATGCAAACCACGCATTAACCGCACTTCAAATAAATCCACTTCCATTTAAATGCGCGCATCTATAAACTAGGAACTCCATTTAGCAGGTAGATTCGAAAATCGGTTGTAAATCATGGTTCCCATGACGCGGGCGAATATTTTTCCATCTTTCTTCGGTTTCGGGCCTAACTCGACAAGTAGTCAACCCTAATTCGTCGTACAATTGAGCTGTTGCGAGATGGTTCGGGCAGGTAGCTGTTGAAAACCAATGGGTCGACGAAAATGGCGGACGTGCACGGACCCATTAGCACCGGTCCCTTTTAAGAGCGCAGCTGATCTCCGCGTCTCGAAGCAGCTGATAGTAAAAAATATCGCGCAATTTGTTATAAATATGATCGTAACGAGCGGATTAAAAATCGAATATGTTTTAACCTACTTGCCGGAAATTTGCTGTGTTCGGAACCGTCACTTAAATGCGTGCAATTTGTTAAAGTCGGTTCTTGTTTCTGGCCATTAAAGCATTAAATCGACAAGTATTTTATGGTATTTTAACGATATTTTTCCTGCGAAGCGATATTTTGTTAATTGGAATTTTTCGCGAGCATGTGGCATTTAATGTGTAAACGCATATTTTACACAAAAAGAACTAAAATCTAAAAAAATCCACCCCTTCATATATTAAAGTAGCGGGGGATTGTAAATTATTTATAGCTATTCATGAACGCCGGCGATTAATAACCGATTTCATAACACGATTCCTTAGAAATGAAGTGACCCAAAGCCCTCAGTCATTCAGATTTTAAATTTACAATAATTAATTGATAATTTTAAAAATACAAAGGTTTCACATGCAAGATTATAAATTTAATTCATTTATAACTAAAATCCGTGGAATGAAAATTAAAATAAATATAAACATACAAAAGTCATTCAAAGCAAGCAATTCTTTGGAACATGTTGTTGTAAGCTTTAATATCCAGTTTGAACTATTTATTCTTTTTCTTTTGAAAATAAAATTAAAGTGTGCATTCGTCGACTGTAGTTTAATTT
This sequence comes from Geotrupes spiniger, assembly GCA_959613385.1. Taxonomy (NCBI): domain Eukaryota; kingdom Metazoa; phylum Arthropoda; class Insecta; order Coleoptera; family Geotrupidae; genus Geotrupes; species Geotrupes spiniger. The sequence continues at coordinate 16,683,525 of OY390737.1, forward strand.
AGATAATCACAGCGTTACTTATATCTTACGACGTACTAACGTGGATAATCTTACATTGATGCCAACACACAATTTTGACAATTACAAATATATTACTGTAGCATTACCAGGATGCTCGATTACGGAGTCCATTCGGAACAAAATTACTAAATAATCACCGGTACTACGCTAGTTGGAGGCGGAACTAACATTTTCGAGTGCCTAGTCAACGATAGTTACCTTTACACACATACACAAACGTCACTCATTATTTCATTTGTTACGCAATTACCACAATTTATCCTTTTTTTCTTCACCAACAAATTTCAGTAATAGTCGCGGCGAACGTTACGGTTTCCACGTACAATTTGTCGGCTTTGCTCTCACTAAATTATACAGAGGTAGCAACGCGACCTTGACTTATGGACGTTCATGAAATAAGCTCAATGCGAACGAAACGTTTGTAATAAGACATAGGTCTAATCTCATTAAATGGAACGTTTAATTTGTATGGAATGAAGCGTGTTGCTCACAAAAATGATAAAACTGTGCGTATGGGAACTTGAACTGTTCGAGATAAATCATTAGCAGGGCGCTAAGAGAATACAACGTCTTCATTTAATAACGCTGGCTCATTTTTCAACCATGTGTTCCTGTTGGTGCGGTTCCTTTCTAGTTAGGTGAACGACGGTTAAAACAAACATGGACGTATTGTTTTACGTCTGCGCGCCATTAAAATACATTTGTGTTTATGTTTGAAATGTAAATTATTTTTTTTATACATTCTATTTTAGTTTAGGACAAAAATGAACTGCGATAAAATATCACCTTTGACTTTTGTGCAAGAACGTATGGAAATTAATTAATTATTATGATATGTAATATCCCACCAACAAAATTCAAGGTGATGATTGAAAAAAATTTCAATAATATTTTAATAAATTAAATAATATTTCTTTTTTTTGTAAACGAACCAAATAGGCGTCAAAATGTAACCCTAGTGGATGGTAGGTTGAAAAACATACCTAGACAAGAAATAGAAGAACTCGTCGATATTATCAGGGATTTATTTTGCGATAATTGACAATTAAATGCATATATTTTTAGTCATCATTGCTTTTAATAACATAAGGAAGTGGATAATATATCCATCAATATATCCTATGTTAATTTTTTGTCAAATAAGCCTTGGAGATGCAGTCTTACGAAAGACTTGGAAAGTCTGGTACAAAATACAAAATGATCGACAAAACATTTAATTGTACACGAACATGATGATGTAAAACCTTCTCATTGATGCTGTCATCAATGCTAAATGAATTCGGACGAGGTGAAGTTCTTGTTGCTGGTTTGATTTTGAATCAAATATTGGACATTGTACTCTTTTTTGAAACGAACACATTTTTAAAATGTGAATATCTGGAAAGTTATCTCATGATTCAATTTGGGCCCGACTGAATTTTTAGACCAGGCTGGCTTTTGATGAACCAACCCAACCCAACCGAACCTAATTATTTATCTTCTGATTCGAAAACTGAAAGTCAAATTCCGACCGACTGAATTTTTAGACCCGGCTGGCTTTCGATGAACCGACTCAACCCAACCCAACCCAATTAGTTATCTTCTGATTCGAAAACTGAAAGTCAAATTGGACGCGAATGAATTTTTAGACCTGGCTAGCTTTTGATGAACCAACCCAACCCAACCCAATTGGGCAAAGTTACTAATTAGTTATCTCCTGATTCGAAAACTGAAAGTCAACTGTGCCAGATTGAAATTCTAGACTCCACCCATCGGAACCTATCACACAAGAAATGTCTAGGATTGGATTTGATGTATAAAGTTTCTAAATTTTAGAATTCAATTTTAATGAACCAACCCAACCCACTTATGCACTGTGACTTTTGTTGACTTTGAACATCGACTTCAAAGGTAAGGAAGTGTATTTTACAGTTTATCTAAAATTCTTTGAATGAAGAAGTAAATTGCACTAGAAAAAAATACAAGCATGCAAATGAAAAGATAAAAGAAAAATAATGTAAAAAAATAAAAAATTATGATCAAATTCTCGCGAAGAATAAAAGCAATTAATGACATTAGCAGCACTAAATGGCTTAACAGGAAATAAATAATCAACAGGAAACATTTAAGCAAACGTAAAATAAAGTAATGTTTGGGATTTTGTCCGAAAATAATATTGGTATTCACAAAGATATTTAACTGCAAGTTTAATGACAAATGGGAATAAATGAAAAACAAACATTTGTTGAAATAGTTTTAAAAACAATTGGAACATTCAATACCAGCCCAACTCAGTCGAAATCAACCCAATGGCAACCCTGAAATTTTTAGTTTATAATTTGGTGAACTAACCCCAACCAATGCAACGTTAAAATTAAATAAAATTAACTAATACACACGAAGTTATGATCAAGGAAACAAATAATGAAATACAGTGATTATAAACATTTAAGCTTAATTATATTAAAAAATATAAAATAATTTCTTTTCCTTTAATAGCTAAATATGCAATTTTTGAATTACTCATAATCTTTGTTAATCTCAAATAATTAATGACGATATGTTTTTTCAACTTAATATTTATTCCAAAATTTAGAACGACAAATTTTGCTGTGAGGTACCGTCGTAAAACAAAGACCATTTCTTCTATTCGTCCAAAGAATTTTTTCAACAAAAATTCTTCCTCATCCATGAAGTCCCTCTTCGAAGCATACATCCTGGTGTTTTTTTACTCATAAAATTTCAAGAAAAATAATATAGTTTCTTATACCTCAGATGTCAGCAATCTGTAAATCCAAGTTCACAGTTTTAATAATATGTTTAAAATGTTAGTCTCCAAATTTTCATATCTGCTTTTACCAACTTTCCCCAACATTGGGTATCCTGATTTATTAATCTACTTCGCATGAAAGTTTCTTTATTTAAAATTGATGGACGTATATTTTGTGTTAATAATTTTTGATAACGTATGTATTTTTATTGCAATGTAAGCCATAATGTTATTATATATTCCCTATTTGAGATTTTGCATAAATATGTAATCATGTATCATAATTTGTTTAAATTTTTGTTTCACCTTACAAATTTTCTAGGAAAAAATCATGAAGGAATGTACGAAGGTATTCGAAATGCAAAGTAGTTATGCTGTGTAGTTGTTCTATTAATATTAGCACATAATTCATCTAATAATCATTGTGTCTGGAAACTCTTTGATGGCTCTATAAATATGCACGACATAAATAGAGTTATAAATAAGATCGCTTTATTAGTCGCGACAAAATAAAGAAACCACCAACAAAACAGTTAATTGTAATTGCATATAAATATTATTACAATGCATAGAAACCTGCCTATAAATAAAACGATACATAATAGCTTTGATCCAGCGCCGTCTCGCCTTATAAGCCGATAGTGTATTAGCATTAAAATTATGCATTTATACATAATTATTTAAACCGAGCCGCAGACTAAAATTCGCGATCGCCCTTAGAAAAGGTGAGGAGCGAGCGGCTCCGATGCAATGGCATGCGATTTTTCAACGGGGCGATTCACAATAAGTAGATGTTTATGTATATGCGGAATTAGCATAATCTGGTGTACATTAGTATGGAGAGTCGCGCGAGGCACGCAGAGTAAACGAGATTTTAACAACCACCCTGCAGTGCCGGACATGCAACGTTTTAAAACGTAATCAGAAAAATGAGCGGTCCTCGCTTTCTGAGGCGCTTGCCAAAAAATCGCAAAAATAAAAGCAACCGGCGCGATAAAGTAGCCGTAATACGATGGTCGCCGTTTAGGGAGGACACTTCGCACAATTGGGACCAGTGTTCAAGAACACATTAACGTGTCGTTTTTCTTCCGTACAAATTTTAGGGACATTTATAAATAGATCATCAAAAATTCTTGCGAGGACAGAAAAAATTGGTTTTTATATATTTTTGTTATTTGAAGATTGGACTGCGGTTTGATTGACATTGGTTCAATCAATGTACGGTTATGATAATATTTCATTTGATTCTTTAATGAAAGCTATTTTTAATTTTTATCACTTTCGGATATGACAATTAATAGAATTGTTAATAGATTTATTTTAAAAGAAAAGTCAAAACTAGGTGATTAAATAATATAATTTTCTAGTTATAATTACTAAACGATAAATAAGTATTCTTTTATCGAAAATAGGTGAAAATATATAGCAATTATTTGGTAATTCACTTTCAGGAATTTAAAAAATTCTTATTTTCTCCATAACCTGTCCACGCGACCGTTTTGTTCTTTTTCGTATGTTTGTCTATTATTTCCTTGCCTATGACTTCTTGTTGAAATATTCTGATTTTTTTAGGCTTCATCTTGTCCCCTGGCTAATTAATGGATTTCTTCAAAACATCATCCTATCCTCACCTAAACCTATTAGTGCTTCTATTATTCAATTCTGTCTATATATACCATTCATCATCTACCCAAGATATATTTCCTCTTTATTTTCGCATATAAACCTCACACTCACCACTTCTTCAAATCTTTTTCTACCATGATCTGTTCGAGTACCTGAATTCTAGCAGATTGCTGTTACTAGCATGTTCTTCGACCAAATTTATTCGCAACTATCTCTTTCCTCAGCAGCCACCTAATTAGGCAGTCAGTTCCCATCAACGCCTTTAGCACCATCTTTAAACCTGAATCTATTTAAAGTCTTCAACGCAACTAACCCATACATCTGCACCCAAACATCTTCTTCTTTTCTTAAACATTGCAATTTCTTCTGCATGTACTGTCACAATTATTGTTCTCATTTCTGGTCTCGTTTATTAATGCTTACGAACCATTCATAAATTTTTATTACTCGTATTCAACGTACATAATATCACATATATCTGCTCAAATACCTTACCACACCTTTCCTTGTCCACACCTTTTTCCAATTTCTAGAAAATGTATTTCGTTAAATCTATTTGTTATGTTCTTGGTATACGTAGCAGGCGCGTCGTGTTCTAAATCCGAGTTATTGCCGTAACATTGCGTCATCTCGATATTTCCTAGACACGTAGCAATGGAATTTAAAAATTAATATTAAATAGCCCCATGTAGGGCTCTAAATTGTCTTGCAAGTTTAGATAGATTTCTTTCTATATTTATAAGTGCCTACACATACTTAGTAATTAATAAGTGAAAAAATGAATTGGATCTTTGAATTGAATATTCGAATTTTTAACAACAATTTGTGAAATAATCACTGGCATTAGCCTATAAAAGAAAAAAAAATATAGTGTAGGAAATTGCTCCCTGGACTGTTTTAGCCAGATGATCTCTACAGGGTCATCTTGGCAGGATCGAGAAGAATAGTTTACTTCGCGGTGATCCTGACCAAATTAATCATGTGGCCGTGACTTTTATGTTATTAGTTCATTTCACTAGGGAAGTTTTAATTTAGTTTGACTGGCGACTTCATTCATATGTCCATATTTCCAAATGTCAACCGTTACCTTTTTGGTTTTCCTTGATTGTTATTAAAATTTATTCCCAGCTGAATAAGATAAATATCTCCTATTTAATGTATCCTCAACACTCGTCGCAATCTTATCTTTCAGGATCACTACTAATTCCAATCCCAATGGATTCAAATTCAATCATCCAACTTCAATAGTCCATGTTCTATAATTTTGCTCCCATTTCTCCGCGTCTACAAATTTTCATATTTACGATACATTCCTCCATATTTACATCGTGACTTGTTTCGTAGAGCTATATTAATGGCGTTGTCTACGACTGTTAGACCAACCCACCATAAAATGTATCTCATCTTCTTCTGCTGTGCTTCTTCGACCTTTCTTCATTCCTCAACTGGTATTTTCTTGATGATCTTCTTTCCTCGCGTATTCTTCCTTGTGCTGTGCTCCTCTCCTCTGAGTATCGCAAATCTACACCTACTTTACCCCCTTACCACACCCCAACCCTTTCATTATTTTCATTCCTGTCTTCTGGTTTTTACTTTTCCAAATGGGTGCCAAACATCATAATAGCGCATTAATTGTTATAATTGTTATAATTGTCATTTTCAGTACTTATACCAAGTAGTCCTCCATCCATCGCTTTGTTTCTCTATCAAGTTATTCATTTATCTTTCTCCTGCTGAATTTCTGGGATGGGCTGGGTTGGGTTTCTACTTGATTTTGACAAAATATTAATGTGTTTGTCGTAATATCGAAAAAAAAAATCATTTGAGTTTTTGCTATTTTCCACAAATTCGTCAATATTACAGTCATACCACTTTCTTAATCCCGGCATTCCTAAATGTCTTTGTATGTAAATATAAATGATTTGCATTTGCTGCTCGATTCCATGCCAGTGCAAGCCTTTCCATTTTGCATCTGCTATTTTGTTTCCTTCCGCACCTTCCTCTCTGCTTACATATTTCCTATGATTCCTATTGTATCAATATTTCGCTCAGATGAATTAAGTATAACATTTACAGGTATGCCATAATATGTTCCAATTTTCCTATTCCCCATATATTAATATGTTTCTTTAGTAATTGCTAAAATTATACTCAAAGGAATTTGATTTTGTCGACGTATGAAGGATAATGGAAGCAAAAAGGTAGCCCTGAAAAAGATATAAACTTCCTCAGAAACGTGCGATAAGGTAAGGAATATAGGATAAGGAAGGGTAATGACAGATGAAATGAAGAAGGCAATGCGTAGTAGAGAATCGAAGATATGAGTAAAATTGTCAAATCCGAATTTCATGAGGAATATAAGAAGGAAAGAAAAAATATTTTGGTGTTCCGATCGTCTTTAAACAAATACAATTATTATCAGAATACAACGATTCGGCAATTCTATAGCTGTTTCTCAGGTCCAAATGTAAATTATTGCATCTGGACATTAGAATATTTGCAAAGAAGTATGTTGTTAAAAGGGTTTGTGTTGGGTTGTTTTGGTTGGGTTAGGTTGGATTGGATTAGGTTAGGTTGGGTTGGGTGAAGTTGGGTTGGGTTGGGTTGGAATTATAAATAAATATTCTGACGGATTTTTGTAAATGACTGTTTCAAGTTTTTCAACTAGACTTGGTGATTTCGTTCCTACCATTAATATTCTTTGAGACACAAAAGAACAACATTTTACAAAAGAAAAAATCAAGTAAAAAATATCTATGAAAGCAAGTTAAACAAATGGAATTGTAAACTTTTATTAGTATCGTCAATAAGCAACTGGCCTAATGTTAATGTGCAGGAGTCGTTAATAAGTGCCTTCAAATTAAAATTTACCGGCACATAAAAACCAACAATAATAAAAGATTTCTCTATAATACAATCACCAACAAAACGTGCTTAGAAAATATCAACAAAACAAACAAAAGAAAATACATCGAGAAATTGAATTAAATTTTTACTTGATCAAAAAGCACAACAGAATTAATTGCTAAACAAAATAGAAATAATGTCAAATTAATATTTTTTTAATTCAATTAATTACACAAAAACAGATTAGTATTTACTATAGACTTAATAAAAGAAATATATTAACATAATAAAATGTATGTGCTACGTTTACTGCAGCAAAATATTTGAAACCTAATAGAGTTATTATGTAATTCTCATATCAAATCATGTACGAAATGTTTGTGTGAGTGTACTAACGCCACCTAAACGTCAATACCACCACACATGCTTGCATGACTATGCATCTCATCAGATTTATCGTTGGTGATCTGATGAGCCCTGAAGGGCGAAACAGCTGCCATCACCTGATCCATCCGTTGAAATTTATTTTAAAAATGTGAATAAATGAACTGAAATTGTAAGCAAGCAACCTTATTGTTGTTAAAAATATTTTCATCGTTAGGAACCATTAGACAGCTTAAATGTTAATTTGATTTACAGTAATAACTTTTTCGACATTTTTAATAGGATACTATAATCTATGAATAAGAATAGGATAAGTAGTTTAAGAGATAATTTCAAACACTTAGATATATTCAGCAAAAATGGACTGTACGGTCAAAAGGCTTTAAATTTATCTAGATTTATTTCCCCATATCAAATAAAACCAATTAATCGAAATAAAAATTTAATAACATTGAATAAAACATAAAACGTATCATAATATAACAAAATCGATAGGATTTGAGAAAAAATATTCAAAAATAAAAGTACATTAGAGAGAAAACGAAATAAGACCCAATGATAACAAGTTAGCGATAATATCGTTGGTATTGTTTATAATACATACTTCTCGTCTGTTTATTTTATTACGTGCAGCATTCCTTTGTTACTGCATATGTATGTATGCATTTTTATTTATAACTCCTTATGTCTGGGTTGGATTGGATTTGCTTTTGCTGAAACATTTAATTTCTACTGTATTGCTTTTATTCATAAAATGATTAGATTTGGATTAAATTACACAGATATAAGCTTGACAATAGCATTGGATTGGGTTGGGTCCAAGCATGATTTTTCAAACAAATAAGAGCTTCGAAAGTTGGCTGGAAACTGCATTCAAATGGGTTGGGTTAACATTGGTCGAGTATTCACTAGGATTTGGTTGGGCTGAAGCATTTAATTTCTATTTGTATTGCTTTTATTTGATTAATTGGGCTGGATTTAATTTTGGGTTGGGTTGAGTTGGGTTGGGTTGGGTTTAATGTACTATGAAAAATGAAAAATGAAAAATGAAAAATGAAAAATGAAAAATGAAAAATGAAAAATGAAAAATGAAAAATGAAAAATGAAAAATGAAAAATGAAAAATGAAAAATGAAAAATGAAAAATGAAAAATGAAAAATGAAAAATATTTTGACTGTTATGGAATTTGAACCAAACAGAAATTTTGATGAATTGCTAAAGTGCAAATATAATTGCTTGGATCGTATCTAGTTATAAAATAATTTAATTTTTTTTGCGTATAAATCAATTATTAATAACTACGACCTTATCGTATTCAAATAATACGTTTGTCCTTAATCTATAATTTCTGTGTTAAAGCAAATCTATTTTCAAATCTCAAAACAAATGCGAACGAATAAAAAAAAAATAAATCCATTAAAAACGAATAATGAACTTTTCATAGTAATTACTAAGATAATTCATAATAAACTTTCATAACACTTTATATGTGTGGTACACCATTGGTGAATATGCAAGAAACGGAAACATTTAACCTTTCGTGTTGGTAACAATGCAAAACTGGTATTTTATTCTAAAATAAATTATGGTTCAGAGTTGAGTATGTGTTCAATTTGTAGGAGAGCGATATAGCCGCCATTTCACATTAATTCCTAGTCTAAGATGGCGAGGGTTAGATTACTCTATAATCAGTGTTTGGGTCACACGAGACTGGAATCGAAAACACGCGTAATTTACGGTATATGTACGACGCGTTTACCTCGATCACGGATAAAACAAGTTACAAGATACCGGTTATAAAAGCCGCAAGAAAATTACTTTATTAACTTTATTAAATTGCCGAGTTGAGAGACTGTACGTGCAGGGCTGGCACAAGGCTTGATCAATCAACCGTGATGGAGTGGTACCTCGTCAATGTTTTCAGGAATTATATTTTCTGTAGCTTTAAACAATTTTACGTCTGCAATGGGCGGATGGATAGATCAGAATTAATAAAATATTGTTAACCGAATTGTTGCTAACAAATATAATTAAGTTCAATTATAAAATATAAATTGAAATAGATTTTAGTTTCTTAATGTTAGTAAAAATTGCAGGCATCTCACAATAAATTATTTGTATCGGTTGGATTGTGTTATGTGTAACCACCCCTATAACAAGTAAAGAAGCGTAAGTGTATAATGCGAAGATACGTTTATAAGAAATATTTTCAAGAAATATTTAAAAAAAAAAATGTTTTTATATTCAAACGAGGTTATATTAATCAAGTTTAGAAGCAAATACTTATGAAATCTTGGCTCTCTTAGCAATAATACTTGTCTATAAAATTAATTTTGTGAAGACGTCCATTTTAAGATGCTCTCGTATAGTATGCCTTCAAATATTAAAAAAATTGAAATCACCTATTTACCCAGCTTCTGTGACACAAAAAGGTTAACCCTATAAATTTCGATCTATCTAAAGTTTGATCCTCAATGTTGAAATCGAGGCAAGAGTTTGAGCTTTTAGATTTTTGTATTCTGTACCTAAACTAATTGAGGAATAATTACAGTAGATTTTTCCAAACTTAGATGTTAATCAATCCGGTCCTGCGTATAATATGAACATGGTGTGCACTTGCTACTTGCTTTTTTGTAACCTTTCGCTGCCATGTTACATTTTTACCGACTCTGACAACTTTTCAAGTGCATTTTAATAAATCTAAAATTGTAAGTTACATGCTGCAAACGACGCGCGGCCCTCATTAAATATTTATAATTTTTACGGAGCCATCGAAGCTGCCATTTTAAATATCGAAGGAGGAGGCAATAAACCGCAATTTTCTATGGTGCCGGACCGCATAATTGGGTTTATCATTTCATCACGCGGCGGTGTTATTTGTCGAACAATTTTACAATACACATACCTTATCGATACCCAATCTCGTCTCGGCGTAGCATGCGCGAGTACGTTCATTACACACCGCCAGCACCATCTATTACCCGAAGTGTACATCGAAATGTATCACGTTGTTGGAAAATTCGCACCGAAACTACACGTATTATTTTAATGAAACGTTCGCCGCTAAACTTCAATTTCAGCGCGATACGTATTATCTGCGGGCTTTACATCATCACTTTAACGCAAATTACACTTTTTATTTTAATAAGCACTTCAGATTATCAAGTCATCTCGGCTTCCTTTATTTTTCTTGCATCGAGATGTGCTCGTGCAGGAGGAGCAAATTTTGATGATGCATGGGTACGTACACGCTTGCTCGACTTGTTTCAACTTAATATCGTCCGATGTTCTATGTGCGCTGCATGTTTGCACTTAACTTGTTAATACGGACTCGTCCAAAACGCATTAATATAATATCCTTCATTTTATAATTATTTAAGTGAACGTTGCTTTGAGTTTTCCATCTACTTTTATTCGCCTTACTTCCTGTCATCGGTTATTTTTTCGTTGCCCTCGTTTTAATTTGTTCGTGTCTTATATTTTGCTTTTATTAGAAATTAATCCTAGTTTTGCATTTTGATTTGTTTGATTTTTGTCTTCATATCCGTTCCATTCATTTAAACGATTTCAACGAACCTTAAGAATAACAAGTATTTGTTCAAAATGTTTTCTGGATTTCCTTGTTAGTATCTTATTTGGTTTCCTTTCTACAGCAATCGACTTTGTTATATTTATATAACAGCCACAATTTTCCCTTTTATGGTTGAAAATATCTCATATTTATTTTTTTATTCCCACAGTATTTTTTGCAAAATGCATAAATAAAAAACCAAAAAAGAACATTAATTATCAATCAATCAGTGATGTTCGTAACTTTTTTGTTTTATCTATTCGTTAGTTTTGTTGCAGTGTTACTATTTAATAAGAAAATATTTTGTAGATTTTTAGCATGAAAAACATCAATTGGCACAAAGATAAAAATAACAACAGTTCAAAATAAAAAAATATATAAAAATATAACAAAAACTGCAGTAAATCATATATAGAAAATTTTGAGTTGTATTTATTTGTTCGCTTTTGTTTTCCTTTTAATGTTCAACTTTTATTGATTTAATCTTTGTAATTACTTTGTTAATGTCGTTTTGGTTCCTGTCATTAGTTTGGCGTTTATTTGCTGTCCTTTAGTTGTTTCTTCATTTCAATTTTAATTTTATTTTGTTCCATTTATTCACTAGACTAAATCGAATGAAAACGAATAATTCAAAATGCAAGTAACAAACGGTACAATGCGCAATAAATTAAAAGAGTAGTCTTGAGTCATCAATCATTTAATGAAACGCCTTTAGTAAGGTTTTGCGGATGATTTATACAAGACACATTAATATGACAAGATTTTATATTTACGATAGTGCTGTCTCAAGGCCGACTTTCTATATACTCAAGCATTTATGCTATAAATATATTTTTAGTTATATTATATTGAATTAAATATTACTCGAATGCTTTGGCTGGATTACTAAAAATAGTTAATCCCAGTTGTTTGTTCATGGTGTGATTTTTTTAATTTAACATTTCTTCTATACTTAATTTTCTGGATTTTTAATAGTAGCAACTCATAAGCTAAAGATAGGTATTATTTAAAAAAAAAAAATTTGGTTGGGTTGGGTTGGATTGGATTATTTTCCAATAACACACACCCTATCCAACCCACCCTTTTTTTACTTTTTAGACTTGAATATGGTTTTTATGTTTAATGCGTTTTAGCAACTTCTGTAGTAAAATTTCTGGATTTTCTAATCATGAAAATTCACAAGCAAAAGATATGTATTACATAATAATATTAAAAAGGCTCCTTTGGATTGGGCTGTGCTGGGTTCGAATTATTTACCACTATTACATACCCAGCCCAACCCAACTTTATTTCTGTTCGTTAACTTTGCTGTGGTTTTTTGTTTAATACGTTTTAGCAAATTCTGTACTAAAATTTCCAGATTTTTTAATTATAAAAACTCGTAATCTTATAAAAAAAATTTCGTTGCGTTGGGTTGGGCGGGATTATTTGGCAATAATGCATACCCAACCCAACCCAACTTTGCTTTTTGTTTGTTGACTTGAATATGGTTTTGATTTTATGTATTAAAGCAAATTGTTTAGTTAATTTTCTGGATTTTATTTAACAGAAATAAAGGGTAGGTTTATTCAAACAACAAAGTTGGATTGGGTTGGGTGGATTATTGGCGAATAATACGTCCCCAACCCAAGTCAAATTAGTATTTTATTTGTTGACCTGGATGTAGTTTAATATATTTCTGAAGTTAATTTAAAAAATCTAGACCCATTACTTGTTAGTTCATTTACATTAACGAACATTGGCATTGCTGTCATGTTCCTTTTATCATTTTCGATACTTTGGCAATTTTTTTCATTTATTTATTGACGTTCAATAATTTATGATTATTTCCTTTGCTCTAAGATTTTTGTATCTGTTATTTTGATTTTCTTCAATTATCTGATGTTATTGTTTATTCCTTTTTCCATTTATTTTATGAATAAATTGATGGTGTTAAATGTGAAAAATCTGTAGATTTTAAAACCAATGAGGTGTTCCGTATATTGTAAAAAAGCAATCGTGAGCTGAGGATTTTTGAAATATTGTAATTTAATTGCGGCCCGGTTTGCATTAAATGTTTTGGGTGATTTTTGTTAAGCTATGAACGTTAATATGACGCACAATATTTTAAATAAATTATAATGCCATCTCACGGCCAACTGTCTGTATACTACAGATTTATTGTATGAAAATGTTTGTTTAATTGTATTAAATATTGAACTAAGTATTGGTCGAATAGTCTAAAGGGTTTTTAAAAATTGTTTCGCTAGTTCATGCAACAAATTCTGGAGTATTTAGAAAGTCAGCCTTGAGATGTAACGAGGATTTATCTAATTTTTATTGCTTGATAAAGATCTTCACAAACACCTTGTTGCTAAAAAGGGTAGTTCAATAAACTATAATGTAGCTACAGATGAGACGAGATAAGTGCTTCATACTTGATGATTTTAGCAATAAAATTTAAGACAACATTAATGTATGTATATAGTTTTAATCTTTAATCTTTCGTATTCTTATTTTGTAACTTAGTTAAATTGTTAAATTAAATTATATTAATTTTAAGTCATTGATTAGTTGATTTTAATTTTCACAGTTTTTTATTTAGTGTTGACCGATTACTTGTATATTTTATTGCTTTCTGTAACGAAAATTTGTCCTGTTTTCGTTTACTCACATGTCGTCCATTTCGATGACATTACTTAAAACATTTTGTTTTTAATATTATTAGAATAATTTCATTTTTATGAATTTAATTTTCTTCGCTGAATGTTTTTATATTATGTTTATTTTTATCTCAATTAGAAATAATTTTTAGTTTTAGAGTCGATTTATTTCATGTGTTGCTAAAATTATTTCAGTTTTGTTTCGTCCCAAGTTCGATACATTAACATGTAATTATTTTCCGGTTGTTCGCATCTTGAAATTTCTCTTAATTTGATTTTATTTTGTATATTCTCGAGAAATTGTCCTTTGGCTTATTCAGTGCCATAGTAATTAGATACAACTACAGAAAATTTTGTATAAATTATATTTTAAATTCAGAAACTTTCGTTACTTGGTTTATTTATCTACCCGGGTAATTGTTTATATTAGCATGATTATCATTTGTTTATATGTCTTAAATATTTTTTGTTTAATTTTGATAGTTATTCGTCTAGTCAATCTCCATTTTGTTAGTTTTATTTTCATTTTCATGTTTATTTGTATAATTGAAATACTTTTTGGTTTAATTGTGATAGTTGTTAGTCCAACTGTTTTTGATTTTATTGTTGAATATTATTATTGAATTTCTGTTGTTGTCGAAGTTCAGATATTTTTTTCTATTTTCATAGTTTAGATCAATCACTATCTGCCTTCATTTTGTTCAATTCATTTCATACAGTAGTAATTTATTTAACTTTCAGTTTTTTCATTATTTTTACATTCGTTTTATTTCTTTGATCTTGAATGTAAGTATTTCACTTAACATAAATTTGATTTTCATTTAGTAATATATGATTTCTTGCTTTGTTTTATAATTTCGATTAACTTCTTTTCAGTTACATTTTTGAACGTTTTACGTTGTTTTAATTCCATATGTTTTCATTTCTTTTCCTTATTCTCCATTTAATACGAATTTTCCGGCTGTTTTTCATATTATAGATAAATTCAACTAGACATTAAATGCAAATATTTTCCATTATTTGTTCTTTTTCAATATGTTAATATTTTGTCGTTTATCTAATTCATATTTATATTTTATTTGATATTGCCTGGGCTAGGTTGGATTTTTCAATTTGGTTCAATTACAATTTGTTTTAATTCCATTGGACTGGGTTGGGTTAGGTTGAGTTGGGTTGAGTTGAGTTTTTTTCAATTCAAATTTGAATTAATTTCTTTGGATTGTGTTGGGTTGGTGTCCGTTGGATAAAAACATTGGATTGATTACGGAGACCAACTGATTTTCAGTTTTAATTAAGATTAGCTATTGATACCCGAATTTCTGTACACTCTGCAATCGAACTCTTACTTGTGCTTTGAATTGTAATAAGTCAACTATAGAAATTCTAGGAAATATTTAAAACGGTCGCTTATTTGATATATTTCAGTGAAATTGGTTTCTTGTGCAGGTGACGCCAAACTGACGTTTACAAACTATGTTTGTTATTTTGGTCACTAACTCGGTACTAATTTGAAATCGTTTTGCTAAAATGATATTAAGGAAGTAACGATCCTGCTTGATTACTTATTCGTAGTGGATAAGTAAACATTGTGTAAAGTCGAACAACGTCGTGTAAAATCAAAATTAAGTGTCCATCACAACGGATAATTAAGCAACCACGAGATCTTCAAGATGGAATATGTAGAAGAAAAGCAAACAATTTGATTTCAAAGAAATTCGATAGTGTGGTATTTTTGTGTAGCCAACTCCAAAGCCTTAATTATGATCTCATACGAAAATTAATATACATTGAAGTAGTTTATTAACGAATTCCAAAAAATATGTATCAATATTTACAAAATACTAACAAAAATGTTACATTTCTTTAAAATATTTTTTCAAATCCTGCCTTTGAAGTTTCGTTAAGTTTAAATAAAAACAACGAACATCGACTGTTAGTTGTGGATTGCCAGTTGATTTATTTCAATTAGCTTCTTCTTTTATGATGATTTTAATTGATTCGGTCAATTTGAATTTTCTATTTTATTTACTTTATACCTTTGTTAGGTTTTCTGTAATTTAAGTTATTTTGTTTGGTTTCCATTTGGCTTACGTCGATTCTCTTAGTTTCTAATATAACAATTCGTAGAATTTTTAACTTTTTAGTCTTAACGAGAATTACTTATGTTATATTCCATTTAAATATATTTTGTCGTTATTGGTTTAGAATTACCAATTAACAAATATTTGGTCTAAGTTCATACTAATCGTGAATTGGTTCTCAACCAACTTTTGTATTATTATTTTCTGTTTAAAATTTTTATAATCAGAACACGAATCACATTTTAAGTTCAATATACCGCACGACACAATCACCGTAATCGAAAGAGAAACATAACAAATTACTCGTTATAACGAGCGAAAATAATCTGCACGCACAAATTAACCCGCACGAAGTGCCTTAGCCACGGAACTAACTCCAAATCGCGAAGTTTTAATTTACCGTAAATATTACCTTTCCCAAAAGTTAGAGCTTGCTTCGCGAAATAATAAAACGAGCAAATCTCGCTCGTATATCTTTCAGTCAAGCCGAGTTTATTTACATCAAAGAGCGTATTTTCACCAAACAAATTTTGCTCCATTTCCAATACAATAATAAACGCGCAACCCTTCTTTAGTTCTGGTCAAAGATAAATGGTTTTATGGCGTCGTTTACCCCTTTGTAAGATGTCCTCTAAACCGGGGCACTTTGCACTCGGCTTTATATTTAAAATTTACGATTTTGCGACTTTTGCACGGCGACTGCGAATTTAAATCGAAGGACGAGGCTGATATATGGCGGTAATTTTGCCTTTCGGTCACTGCTCGACTTCGCTGCCATAAACTCATTTATACTTGGCCAGAAGATAATTGACCGCAAATTTACCGGGGATTTTGGGATTCAGTTTGCGAGTTTAGTTCGGAATTAACATCGGCCGACCCGGTCGCATTTCGATGGCGATTTAATGCACCGAGTGCTTATAAAACTTGCGGCGCCGTTTTTGCGACGATTGTACTCGCGAGTGTTGCCTTAATTACCGAATCAGCTGCGCGAATGATCGATTGCACGCGAGACGGCAAAGTCACCGGTGCGGTAAATTGGGAATGTAAATAAACAGCTCTTGTAAAATATTTCCGCGGCGAATATAAGTTAGTGTCCGACGGGCCCGCTTCGATTTTTCTCGTTATTCGTGTAAACGTCGGTTGCGAATATAACGAATGGCTAATTGCAAAATCGCAAGTTGCGACGGGGCATCTGCGCAATATGATGTCATTTGCGTGGAAAATAAACGTGAAGATTAACAAACTGTCGACAAACTCAAACAATAATTCTTTTTACACCTAGGATTTTACCGCACTGTATACTTTATTTTATTTATAGAGGGGTTTTTTGTGAGTGATGAAAATTTAAAGGAAAATATATAAAGTTGGATTTTATTTACCGGCACGGTGGCAAAAGGGTCCGACTTTGTACTGGAAAGAAATGAAATCCATACAACATTTATTTTGATTACGGATTTACACAAAAGTCTTTAAAAGATCAAATTCCTGTCTTTGGTTCATAACCAAATTTATACTGACAACGAAATTATTAGCAGTCCAAGATTGTCGTTAACAACCCAACCGAACAACCACAACTTAACCCAATTCAACCCAACCTAACCCAATGAAAAAAATAATAACAAAGCATAATTATCAGATTTCCCTGGTTAGTGAAGCCAAGTCTCTTTTTTTTGTTTTCATTAAAGACAAATGTAACAGTACCTACGTATCGACGAAGTAAAGGTTGCGTTTCAGAAAAATTATCATAAACGTATACTGTCATAAATTAATTAATAGCTTTACAGTTGATATTTAATTCAGAATACACAGTAATACTTTATAATGGTTTTCTGTTTCTATGTGATTAATGGTTGGTTACTCACATCTGGTTTAAATTCACGAATCGTTTTAATATAAAGAACTATAATTTACAAACTTCTAACATTTTTATTCGACATTAACATTTTAAATTGCTGCTCATTTCAATTATTTTTGTTTATGGCATTAACATGATTGACATTCACTTAACAATTTTGCCAAATTGTGCCATAAAAATATAATCTGATATGAAATGAAATGATACAAATGTTTTTTTCTTGAAAAGTTCTTTAAATTTGTAGTCAGTTTCGAGTCCATAAAACATATGTTACACGCACCGTAGCCAATTTCAATTAAATATTTAACAATTGTAAGATTCTGAGTCAAACATTTCTTTTCTACGTCCTATCACAGTAAATTTTATAGCAAAACAAGAGGTGAAAGGACTGAAATAAAATAACGAATTGCAGTAATTGTAATTTTAATTTCTAGGTTTTGGAAAATTATTAGGGAATGAGTTTTTTTAGTGTATTACACGACATATTTCTACGTTGCTATCCTATTAGTAGCATTGTTGGTTTCGTCACTCAGTAACCAATTTTATATTTTTAATTGTTATGATTTCTTTCCATTTTTGAAAAAAATATATTTATATTCTTGTACTACCGTGGTATCTAGAAAATTCCAAAGATATTAAACACAACAAAAACACATGAGGCAACGGTGACCACTTTGTTGCAACTTCTGCGTTTACTAAATTTGTGCAACTGTCGAAATAAAAATTAATTTTATGGATTTTTTGTGATAAGAAATACCAACCAACAATGAAAGTAAAAACAAGTTCATTTCAAAGATAGAAAAAAGTGAGGGTCTTATTTAAAAACGTTGCTTGGTTGCCAACAAAATAAAAAACAAATTAAATCGCTTATGGTAATTTTAGGTAATTCAATCTTTGATGCAATTATCGTATTTATTACTTAATCCGCACCGCATCTAAATTTAATTTTTTCAATCTAATTTTCACACATTCTTCATAAACAGCTTTGAATGAAATGCGTTGCTATATAACATACATTGACTCTTCTTTTGGCTACTGGTGGATAATTCGATTGTTAAGAAAATAAAAATATTCTAATAAAAAATATCTTGGACGATGATTTCTCAGATGTATTAATGGCAAAATAATATATAATTTCAATTAAATCTTTCCTTCAATAGCAGTGCATTATTATTTTTATTCAGTGACAATTTTAGCTGCCACTCATACTGTCGAAAATTATATTCGAATAAATTATTGTTAAATATCCCTGTATATCGAATTAAGTTTTTTTTTGAAGTTTATGATTGCGCGAAATTGAAAAACAAGACTGGTAGGTTAGAAGGTGTAATGAGAAAGCGTTGAAATTGTATGAAATTACAAATAGTATAATATAATTAAAATGGATCGCTTTATTTTAGATGAAATCTGCAGTTGGAATTGAATGTCATTTGTAATAATGAATAAAAAGTAATCAATACATAGGAAAGTAGGTTAATTCAATTCGGGATACCTTTATGTAGTGTTGAAGTAAAATGTAGAGTGATTTTTCTCGTCAAACTGATGACAACCAAAAATACTCAGAGAGAAGCGAAACAATTTTTGTTTAATTTTTTATTAGTTCATTAAATAAAGTTGTATTGTAATTGGTCGCTTAACGATCGACTGAATGTTAAATTAAGATTGCTCTGTTAGTTGAAACGTTGGATTTGGTTGGGTTGATCAAACAATCCATGTGTAAAATATAAGAAGGAAAACGAATAAATTAATAATGAACAAGAAATTAAAAGAAAAAAATTATGAGAATATAGTTTTGAAAATTAAGCAGAACAATAACACAATTAATAAAAATGAACGAAAGTTAAGTTGAGAAAGCAAATACAAATGAAATTAAAACTTTAAGTACAGGAAATCAAAGTACTTTAGGCAGAAAATAGACAGAAAATAGACTGAAAAATCTTTAAAGTCTTTACTTACTTAGCTTTTTGAATGAATTTTTTGCCCATTTAGAAATTATTCTCGTGAATAAACCAATGAATGACATTAAAAGTTGATTTTCTGCATCAAACGACTTTTCATTATGGATGTATGCGAATTAAATCTTAATTGCATTTCCTTATTCATTAGATACATATCTAACAAATATTACAAAAAATGACGAATGAACAAATTACTTTTTCTTTACAAAAACTCAATTATTATTTTTTAATAATAATTGGTTCTTTTTTGTTTATTTTAATTGGTTATACACTTGCCATTTAATTTTTTATTTATATTTTGGAAAATATTAAGAATATGATGCAGATATTTTCATCTGCACTAGAGACTTTGTATCGCATTACTTGGCAGTTGTTCAAAATCTAAGAGATGTGTGATTAACTGCGATTAACGAATTCGAACGTACAAATATTATAACGGACAAATTTGAATTCAAAACCAACATTTCAGAAAAGTGGTTTTTAATTACTATTCATTTTTCTATTAGAATTTCATTTGCGAAACTAAATCCAATTTATGCCCCTGCATAATCCCGCGCATTAAAATAACTATATTTACAATCAAATGTTTTATCACTATCGCAGTTGATATATGCTAGTGTGCAATTACTGTATAATTGCGTAAAATTTATAACACGCAGCAATCAATTACATAATTAAGTTTTCACCATTCTAATAATTTATTTATTAACAACCTAATTGCGCTGATCATATGATAATTACAATCCAATCGATCTCTCAATACTCCACCACATATTCAACGTTTCTCTCAATAAGAAAATCAGCTTACCGATGCATCGCACTCAAAGTCATTGTCTTACACAACACTGGACCATATCGACTTCTGCGACTTACGCAACATCCAAAACCCTCAGCACTACGCCGATTCGCAAGTGGAAGTAGACCGGAATTACAGAACCGATAATTTATGCGAGATTTTTCGAAAATGTAGACCACACTCATTTCTTATTCAAATTCGAACCAAAAACCGCGCAGGAGGTCGGGCATTTCCTTTGTTTGTTTTATGAGGCATTCTCGAAGACGCTCCCCAGCGACATGACGGCCAGGTTGTAAACGCCGGGCGTTTTTATGGTCTATGTGTCGATGCAAGTGCGCGCGTAAAAACGACTTTAATGTCCGAAGAAATATCGCGCGACTTGAACCGGAAGAGGAATATGATCGATGGGTTTCGCGATGTACAATAGGCAGCAGGTAAATCCATCCCTGCACTCGCTGGTGATAAGTTATGGGCGATTTGTTTCGCGCTTTCCTGCTTGTCTCGCGTTTGGAGCTGCGCGAGCCGGTGTGTAAGATAAACACTGCACTCTATTGAATGCACATCTAGACGGTTTTGAACCAAGGGTGGAGACATGTATTCACATGGCGCGTGTCTTTTAAAAAAACCTACCATTGTGTTTTAATCTCAATATTTTCGGCAAAATTTAACGCATCAGTAAAGTGAAGAAATATTTTTTTGGAATGTAAAAATTTCAAGATATGAAATGAGTTGAGCTTTTCCTAAAATACGATATTTTATTCATATGACGGGATTTGACAGTAAAATATTATTAATATATCTAATATGTTCAATTTTGTTAGCAACAGCATTTCACACTGTTCTTCGTTTTGCATCAACTCATCGTTACATTTAAACTATTGATTTGTTTCATAACTTCTCCCCAAATCATTATTGTAACTACAATGAAAGAATTAGATTACATTATGTGGTACAAAGTTGATGAAGTAATTTTATGTTCCTCAATTATGTGAATCATTGGAATACTCCATCGATTGTTGAAAATCGCTGTCTTCTATAATACGCAGCCTTAAAAAAACCTTATTGTCATTGTATTCGTTGCATTACATAAATAAAACAGCAGTAGCAATGTTATGGTATAAATAAGTTAATAAAGTGGAGCTTCCAACTTTTTGTTAAGATTTCAAAGTTTCTAATCCTAATTAACGAATACGAAGCAATTATTTATTCGTTAAACGGAAGATTCAATAGGTGATGTCTCGCCAGATATATGCGTATTAATGTCTAGTATTGAGACTAAAATACTACCTTTTCCATCTCAAGACCTATTTTATTGATTATCGGTAACGTATTTAGCCTTTGAAACAAGAAATGTTCATACGTTAAGGTAAAATGCAAGACTATTGAGAGCGTTGACATTAAGCCTAGACTTGAAATGAAGAAGATCGATAACTGAAAGCAACATGAACTGGGCGAAACCTATGAGGCTCATGGAAATTTTACAATTTTGTAATATATTTTTGCAGAAGTACACTGATAACGATGGAACTGAAGAGGTGGTATGATTATAAGGAGACCCACATTAAAAACTTCTTTATGAGCTTGTGAGAAAAAATATTTTCTTTGTGGTCATTTTAGTGAAACCAGGCAGAAATGGAACAGTCTCTATATGAAAGATTTGATGACGTTACATAACATCGAAACAAGCAACGTGTAGAAATTTGAAGACAATATGTATAAAATTCACCCAATGATTCTGCAAGAAATAAAGGTTGGAAAATAGAAATGGTACATAAGAATTATAGGCGAAGAAATGATAAACAATTCGTAAAAAATACAAGAACTTTAATTGCACATATGTGTGCTATCATTGAAGTGTGAAAGAGACCATAGATAATAAGGCGAAGCTCAATAAAAATAAAATATATTATCTTCGATTGGTTGAATTCCTTGGGTTGTGTGGATTGGCTTCAGTACAGTTAGTGTATTCAAAATCTCTCGATCATTGTAATTTACTCGTATTTTACCTGGAGGAATCCACAATAAATCAATGTGTTATATAAATAAAATTAATACAGTGACCCACGTTTTTGGTAATTTATTCAAATGTGGAGTCCGAATTGCAAATATTATCAGGAGTTATTATATAAAAACTTGCAAATTTGTAAAAATATCTTTAGCTGTTCTTGTAATCGTAGAAATGTTGGTTTGTTGTTTTCAGTTCTTGACTCTTTTAAGAAAGAATCCTCATGGTGGGATTGGCAAGATGGGTATTTTCCATAAACATAACAAAAAATCGTCGTTGATCGCAAACTCTGATTATGTTTCTTAATATCATCTTGTCATCACAACCCAAAAATAATTCATCTAGTAATCAGGTAAAGCTTCTTTACTTTATATTACATGTGCTATGGCCCTCTTTGCGCCACTGATTTACTGTCATTTCTTTTATAATTAATTTTGTTCCCTTATTGTATTCTCACATATTATCACTGTCCCCATTTTTTTAATGGTTTCCACCTATCCCATTTCTGCTCGATCAACTTTATTATTTTATAATTACTTAAAACCTATTGTTGCTTCATTATGTTTATAAAAATATAAATCTTTCGGTTGGCAAATACCATCAATTAGCTTGATCACAAATTATTTCAGTTATTTTTCCAACCGATTTTTCATCATATTCGTCTGCTACCACAAGAATCATTTTTTGCCATCGCTGCTTTCAATGTGCAATCGATCTACATTGTTATTTTCCTTAAACGTAACAACACAACATTTCTAAACAATAAATTTATTGCCACGTAATAGTTACGTTCTTCTCAAATCCTCTGTTCATATAATTACTTCCCCAGCTCGATTTTTATTCAACACCATTACAATTTATCAATGTTTCTCGATATGTTCAAGCCATCCATATTATTCTCTATGCACATACCATGCAAAGGCAGTGAAAGCTATGTTTGTTTAATTTTTCCATTAACATCAATTCTGCACATTCACTTTTATTAATCAATACATTTACTCTTAGCAATCTAATCTTTCAATGCTTAATATACCTTAATTTATTAGATGTAGTCTTTGGTTGTTTTCATTTTTTTATTTATATATACTAGTTATGCACGTCTTTGCATATCCATGTCTATTGTCAGTCACCCTATTTTGGTATTCCTACAATTTTACATTTTTCTCTCAACATACCCTTCATCAATTTCAAATGTATCCCACAATGTAATAATCTATATTGAATTTGAAGACATCGTTAACTTAATATAGAATAAATGTCGAATATTTCATAAAGAAAATTGTCAGTTCGACATCTCACCTTCACTCTTAACCAAATGAGTCAATTCTGGTCCTCCCATTATTTCCTGTTTAATGGTATCATCAAACTAGGCTCATGTTGCTATTTATTCTGCCTGCAAATTTCAGGTCTCATTCGATCTAACATTAAACAACGTATACAGGCATAAATGTACGCGATTTATTTTTGGTTGCTCTTTAGGTTGGGTTGGGTTGTGTTGAGCGACTAATCCTTAGCTCAAAATAAGAGAGAGATTTAAATTACTAAAACTAAATTGATAAAATCACGAAATTAAGTAACGCAAGTCCGAACGTGGGAAATCCAAAAAAAATTAAGAAGAAATTGACTACAAACTGAAATGGAAATTAACAGACAACATCTATGATGGAGGAGTCAATATGAAGAATAATTACACAAATCTGCAAAGGGAATACTTTTTTTTGTAAAATAGAAAAATAATATAAAACAAGACAATAAACAATTCCATTGAGTCAGATTGAATTAATTTGATTCATTATTGCATTTTACAACGAGTATGCGTAAGTCAAAAAGAATTGAAACAAAATGTTATGAAGACTAGAATTAAAATTTTAACATTAACTGTATGCAATGTTTATATAAATTCTTTATATACATTTATATAATTCGTGGTAGGCACTGACAGAATTTTTTATCCAAAACCAGTGTCAGGTTTATGCAAAAGATTTCTAGAATTTCAAGTATCAAATAATTAATGATAACTAAAAAAATACAATATTAAGTAAGAACTGCAAAAACTGCTGAAATCATGAAAAATACCAATTTGTGTGAAACTGTTAATTAGGTTGGGTCATATTGATTTTCTTTGAACAAATATTAAGAAATGCTTGAATCCAGAGTAAAAGGAGCACCTACTTTAATCCGCATGGAACAGGCGCCTTAATTTTCGCCCTTCTTATTTACTATTGATTTATACTCGTTTGCACGATTTTGAATACATTGCCATGAACGTGCTCTAATGATTTTACTTGATATTGATATAGTGCTGTTGAAAAAATATTTTTGGATTTTTTTAATGCTGTCTGCAGTGTTATAGTTAGATTCAGACAGCTGGCCATTGCAAGTGAATTACTGACTATATTCAATTGCCTTTGTTCAATGACAGGTTGCTTTGAATATATTTCTTGGTTCCAGGATGTTATTCATAATTTTCAATCTTATTTCATTCTATTATGTTATATATATATTTTTAGTTGCACTTCTTCTATCGATGACATTCTTGAACATCCTGCCATTTTATCTGCCATCATTCTTATTATTCTCAATATTTTTACTTCCCTTAAAGCTCTCGCCATTGTGCCTTCCACCTCCTGCTTCATCAAATCGTGTTCGCTGCTATTGTGCTTATGAACATATTAACCGATTCCAGTTTCATTTTCCATAAATTTATTGGTGTAACTGTATCACTTATTGTTTTCGTATTTTTAGCAATCAATTTCCTACCTATTATTTCAAAACTTTAGTTCCGTTAACTGCTGCAATGAACAGCTGCTGTTAAGATGGTGTACTTTTTCCACTTTCCACAAGATTTTAGCCTTTATTTTGTTTCTTATTCCTCCATCATAAACACCATGGATAAAATAAGATTTCGGATCATTGTTTAACACACGTTCTACATATGTTGGTCTGACGGAGTATTTTGATTGTCTGTGCGGGTTTTTACTTTTGTTTTATAGAATCAACATAAAGAAAGTGTAACTGAAACGAATACCTTACTAGTCATAGGGCAGTTTTTCAAAATATATAATTTTTCAAGACTTGCAAACGTTGAGGATGATGATTTGAATACGTTATTATTGTTCAAGAAGTTCAAACGCCTAGGATATTGGTAAAAATATATTTAAAAATTGCTGTTGCTACAGAGTACGTTACTTAAAATTTGTTTCTGATAATGGACCCAAAGGGAATTTTGAATAGGGATGGATTTGGGAAAGTTCTGGGGCAGGAGAACCATGACAGATCATTCAAAAGTAGTCAGTTACGAGAACTAAATGATCACGCAAGTGATGAATCAGTGACCGTGACTTGTTTGTGGAAGTGCCATTGGCGACAGTTATACAAACGAAATTGCAGCTTTTGCAAAATCAGACAATTTATATCGCAGAAACACTATACATGAACAACAGAAATTTTATTTTTCTTGATTTAATAGTAAAAAAAAACAAACAATCAATAAAAATAATACAAATTTCTCATGTGAAGATTACTTGCATCTTATGAGTCCTTATGTGTCCTAATGTAAGGATCGGAAGTGACGAGTTCTGATTTATTTATACTAATTTATTAGTCTTCATCTACTTGATCTGTGTTCGGTTTTGCTTTCTAAATCTTGACGCCGTCTTCATTACACTCAGTCTTGCAACATTGTCGTTTGCGTCTGTATTTACCGCACGTGTATTGTGTTAACGCTGCAATTCTGTTTCTTGTAGTGGTTTGTGCAATCTAGCTCGTGTACTAGTTATGCCTATCACAAGAGAATTTAATATCACGTATCAAGTACCTCTTTTCAATAGAACTGTTTTGGGTTGGGTTGGGTTCTGAAACCATGCCACTCAAACTATAATACATGAATATTACCATATTGATGCCAATCATGAATAAACAGGTTCAGGCTACAAAGATAACATGGTGTGGCTTCTTGAACGATCCTCGTACGCGACTGGACTCAAGAAATTTCAATGAAACCTAACGGACTAACAACTAATAGAAAGAATAATTCAAAAATTAATTGCAGTAAACAAATCATTCACAATGTGTGCGAGATTGGCTAACACTACACATGTCGTCATCATTTTAAACAAATATTTTGTACAAATCATTCACTAATTTATTTCGACTTTTCATCGATCCAAGTTACACGTATTTATTCCATGGTTTGAATGATCTGCCAAAGATTCCTGGTTTAACAGTTTATGTGGGATTGGTGCTTGAACAATGTATGACTGTCTCTAGCCCACGATGTGAAACAACAAAAATTCGAGGTAGCCCACCGGAAAATTGTAATTGATTCACTTTAATATCCTATGATTATTAGTTACTGTGGTCGTTGAAGAACTTGAGCATCGCTACTTTAGAACCCAAAACCTCAAGAACCACTTCAACGAGTTCTTCACCAAGACAATTCAAAGCTTTTGAATGCGTATTGCGCCGATTTAAATTATATATCATTTAAAAAAAATTCAAAAACAGAGTTTCCACTGAACACTTTAATCGTTATATAGAAAAAATGTAATTTTCATCTTTGATCCAATGTGATCTATGTTATTAATTTAACGGTTGGGTTGGGTTGATTCAATGTTACCTATGTTGTTAATTTAAGAGTTGCACCACCATCAATAATGGACAGGATGGCCATGACGTTGATGTTCCTTCTAAATTGTATATTTTTCAGTAAATTCACCCTCCAAATCGACAAAGCCAATATTTACTATATTTATCGTTCCCCTAACATATCGTATTTACTGATACAGTTATATTCGTTTTTTAATCCCATCAAATAAATATTTTAAAAAAATCTGGAATAGTAATAAGGCCACGTCATCCCAATGATTTATATAATAGATTTATTAGCAAAAACTGCCACCAAGGAAATATTTTTTTAATCAAATTTAGTATCAACTCATTTTTACAAAACCCATCATATTACAGGTCAAACATGAAATACAAAATTTTCAATCGAATTTTCCATAAAATATTTCACACGTTCACATCAACTCGTATCACAATTCCTGTAAATTCAATTATTTTTTTTCCTTCCTTCTCTACGGGCGCAGCGTAGGCCACAGGCATATTTTATTCGGAAAACTACGTTCGCCTGCGTGTGTAGTGTGCCGTAATTTTCTAGTAGGATGTATGTTACAATGTATCATGCGTCGGTCAGCGTGGGGTGCCATTGTGAAAGGAATGTGAAACCAGAGTGTGCGCTGGAAGGTTACAAATATGATTTCGGATGATGGAATGCTCGTGCTATAGATGGGACGTACAGTTTATGTTTCATTGGAATATACGTTTGCTGAAAATTCGACGCATTAATCCACTGCGGCTCTTGCGTTTCGCTTATTCAATATCGCATTCGCGGTGATTAATTTAAAAGGCAACGAATTTAAATTAACTTTGTAAATAATTGGTATTGGTATCTTATAAAGCAATAAGGAGTGCTATTAGACTTCTGTGAGTATAATACGAACAACTTGCAACTATTCGTTGCATTGAATTGTTAGGGATAGGCATGTGTGAATTAGTTATCGGGGTATAAATTAAAAAAAATAAAATGTAACGTAAAATAAAATAAAAGAACACATGTTTGTAGTATAATATATTTCACATAAAACAATATAAACATCGGGTACAGGTAACAGGTAAATTAAATGGCCTAAAATCTGGAGCAAATATTAAAAGCTGTAAGTGTTTCAAAATCTTTTAATTAGTGGTGTGGATAAGATGCTATAAATGTACGACAAATTACGAAACAAAACACTTATTATGTGTTAAGATATACAATATTTAACTCATTTAATTATTGTGGTTGCTATTACCACAACCAAAGAGTTCATCAAAAATGAAATGAATGTAATGAAAAATTGCGAATGAAAACTTAGATTAATTTGTAATGTTGTGATATGAAAATTGCTCTTTATTTATTTTAATACGTATATATAGCGAGATTTCACGTTGAAATATGCGGGCGTATTTAATCATAAAAAATAAAATTGAAATATATTACAGGCCGACTATTATAATTATTAAAGCGAAAATGCCTCGTATTTATTCTCGTTTTCCACAAAGAGAAAAATCATTACGAAAGCGAAAATATGAGCGAGCGGAGAAAAACATTTTTTGAAAATGGCTGGTGTGTCGCACGGAATTTGCCCAGCATAGAGGAATAGCAACGGCGCGGCCATATCAGTCTTCCTTCTCGGTGACAGTTCGTCATTTGTCAGTGTCCCTGGCACAGTTGGCGGAGCCTGTGTCATGTGGGACAAAACAGCATCGGATCGGGCTTTGACTGCGCCTTTGTCGGCGAGAATCCACATCGATCCCGGACAGATCGTATCGCATCGTCACCGTCTAACAAGCCGCGAAGGGAGAAGTATCATTAAGGCGCTGTCATGTCAATATGATATCCGAAGGGGTGGCTCACTCATAGTGTTTCTATACAAAAGGGACTTTTTTTAATACCAACTGCGGTTTGGGATACATTCTGTTTGCATATTAGCTCGGGGAGCGCGTTCAACCGAAATCAAATGCGTTGCGAGTTTTATTTACCATGCTAATATATTCATGAAATTAGATTTAGAATTTAAAACGAAACGCTGATTTTTTTTTAAATTTCCACTTTAATCTAAATCTAAGGTTGCGTTCACCCACAATATACATTTAATTGACACTACACATTTGTAAGACAACTCTTTAAAATTAAATCTAATAATACTAATTTACAATCGTTCCGCTAATTGGATGTTTCATTAATATTACTTAACGTAAAGAACCCGCACTAACCCATGTATTATTCGTCATTTATATCAGTTGCCGACTGTTATATATTTTAAGATCCAATTAAACTCAAATTTACAAAAAGGCCATTTAAATAGATTTACAATATATCTTAAATATTATAATAAATAACGTACAAATACGGCGATGTAACATTTACTCGGGACGTCATTACCATTTCTTTAATAACGAGAAGGTACATTAAATAATTACTGATTTATCAAAGCGGACGTTTCAGAATGCATGAAATGGTAATACGCCGAGTTTGTCCAGCGGCATTTACTTTACAGTAATCGAACACAATTTTAAATTCGGTTTGTTAGTTAGTTTGTATTTTATTGCAATTAATAATTAATATAAATTTAACGAAATCTCAGCAACAAAGTATCAACAGAAGATCTTCGTTTTATTCAGATGTCAATTAAACGAAAGGGACATCTTTTACATGTTCGTATAATAAATTAAACCTATGATTTATTACAGTGTGATTAACAGTTTATACACAAATATTAATTATTTAATTAAATTAATGCTTAATTAGAAACGTAAATATAATTTTATACAACAATTAAAATTAAAACAATAATAAACCTACAAAAGTAAAATTCTGAAATGTCATACTGTGCAAAATTGAGTAACCTCATTTGAGGAAAACTGAAACGAATTACAGTGTAATAAGTTTGCCATAAAACAAATCTGTACATTCCCATGCATACAACGCCATCAAAAAATGACAATGCAGTACATGAGTATGTACAAAATAATCGCCCCAACAATGAATTCAACAGTCGAGATTGCAAAATATAACTCGATTCACAAATAAACATTGATATGAATGAAACAAAAAACAAAAAGTCTAAAAATTGCTTTAATGGAAATGACAAACATGAAGCGTTTCATTTTTAATTGAAAAAAATGAAATTACTTGAACACTTCGTTCAATTTGGTAATTATATATTTCATGGAGAGAACATGCAGAGAAATAGACGACGACATAATAACTAAAGTAGTCAAGGGAGTAGTCAGACACATGATAATTATATAGGAGCGAAACTTGGATGTTGACAGAAAAGCATAGACCAAGAATAAATGCTGTATAGATGAGATTCCTCAGGAAGATTAAAGGCAAAACAAGAAAAGACATGAAACATTCAGGCAAGAAGTCAACCCGATTAACGATAAGATATCAGAGAAGCAATTACAATGGTTTGGAGGACTAATAAGAAGAGTCTATGAAGAAAAATCAGGAAAAGAGACTTTATGCAGATTGAAAAAAACGTGGGAGGAAGGAATGGAGGAATGAAGGAAGAAGTGGAAAAATAAAAATAAATTTAAAATTAGGAAGGGAAGGACAGGAAGAATTGGAGAGAGAACAAAAAAGAAAGAACAATCTCAACTAAAAAATCCTTACACCACATGCTAAAAAATCTTGCATTAACCCAACCCAACCCAACGGAACTCAAGGTTACAATAAAACAGATGAAACAGTTTTGGTGGTAGATATGTTTGCTCTGAATTTGCTTCCACACCATTGTGTTCTTTGAACAAAGTTATTGGAAAAACTGATTGTTAAAATATATTCCAGTGAAATCGAATTCAACCCAACTTAACCACCAGCAAAATTAGTTTTATAGCCAGCATTTTTCCTAAATCTATTATTAGTTTTTAATAATAGATTTAGGAAAAATGCTGGCTATAAAACTAAACTGACTTGAAACGAGCTCAATATTTGAACGAAAACTCATTGCCAAATTATAGCCCAAACCAACTCAACACGATCAAAAATTGATTCGACTGAATCGACATTAAAAAAATCATAGCATTAAGAGGAAGAAAAAAAGAAGAAGTAATACTTCAACTGGAAGCAGTTTTGAAAATTTAATTTAGCTTTAATGCTCCTACTAGAAGTCACGTTACAGGACTAAAAGTCCTTTCAAAATTCGAATAAACTATGAACTTTCGACTTACGCAGCAAATTTCTTGGGACATTTGCTGATAAAATTGTTAAGAGACAGGGCGATATAACTTGATTAAAAATGATAATAATATTTTCCCAACCCAATACAACTCACGATTCGAATAAAACATGAAACAACGTTTTGGTGGTTGATTAGTTTGCTCCGAATTTGCTTCCACACCATTCTGTTGCCTGAACAAAAGTTATAGCAAAAACTGACTGTTTAATTATATCCCAATCAAATCGAATTCAACCCAACCCAACTCAACTAAAACAAAAACAAACAAAAAACTAAAGATTTAGGAAAAAATACTGGCTATAAAACTGTAGCCTACAACCAACCCAACGATAGATACAAAATGAAAAAGTAAACCATAGATCTAAGGCGGTTTGCATTGTTTTGTTTGGAGCAAGAAGCTACAAAAAATGATTGTTGAATTACATTCAAAAACCAACAAACTGACGAAATCAACTCGACACGATCAGAAATTACTTCGACATTAAAAAAAAGTGGATACGAACAAAAAGCCTATGATAAATGACAATGAAATTTGAAAACGATTACATGAAAGTTCTTTGAAAAAAGTACTACGATATTGGTTACCAACCCGTAACCAAATCCCAAATCGATTCAAAAATAAACTGAACTGAAATTAGTGGATTTTTCTCCATTCAATCTGATTGTATTAAATTTGTGCTCAGCAAGATAATGTACCAATACAACACAACAAAGGACCAATAGTTATTTTAACTTAAATTTTTGATTATCTGCTGGAGATGATTATTTAGATCCTTTGTGACATTGTACAAAATTATTTGGTCCAGGAAAAAAAAACAAGAATAAAATCTTCAGTTGAAACATCAAAGACGATTCAATAGGTGTAAGGTAAGAATTTTTATTCCACCAAAGGTGCCTTGTCCATGGAAGCGAGCGCTCTTTCTTTCTCCATGTAGTTCTCTCCATCTCGTTTTCTCTCTCGTTCTTTTTGTTTGCCTCTCTTTCTCTCACACGCGTTCTCACCCCTCTCGTTTTCTCTGTAATAGAACAGAATGGTACCTCTAAAGACCCTATGGAAACAATAACATGGGTTTTACACAAATTTGTAGATGTGCAAAAATATGAAATAATAACATCTGGAATGAGTAATCATAAAAGGGATATAAATAAATTTTATAGCAACACCAGGCATTGGTAGACTCATTTGATAGTGAAAATTTGAAGAAGGAAAATATCGAGGTATCCATTGGAAAATGAGGAAATAGGAAAGGTACAAGTTGATTAAGTCAGAGACATTTAAGAGGATAGCCGAAAAACTGGAGATGGAAAATTCTCAAAGCGAGCGTGGTATCAGAAGATTTTCCAAACAATTATGTAGGTGTAGTGAAATAAGAAACGAAACAGAAAAATCTAGTCGTATGTATCACTGTAATGAAATAACACCTCCCAGTGAGTACTAGAAGAAAAAGGTGAAAGGTAAAAGATTTGGTGCAGGATGTACCGAGACACATTGTAATCTAGAGTAATGAAAACAGGATTTTATTTTGCAATTGGAATGGGAATGGCGTATAAATATTTGCAGCATTTTTTTGGGGATTTCTTCAGTAATACGTGCAAAGAAATAGGAACTTTGCAAACGAATGGGAATAGATCCAGAAGTAAATGTTTGAACGACCCCCAGTTTTGGCAAAAAAATTGTGTCCAGTAATTGAAGACATAAATGTCAACGAACTTGATATAGATACTATTAGAAGATGATGGATTGGAAGGGAAAGTAAGAGTAATTGCTCTAAATTTAGAACGATTATATGTGGGAAACATATCTTTGGTGGCCTTTCTAATATTTACATTTCTGAGGTAGGAGCAAAATAACAGGAGGACATGGTTGAAGAAAGTTAGCAAAATTGCTGGAAAAGAAATGGGAAAAGCTTGGAATTAGATAAGGTAGAAATAGAAAACAGCCTTAAGAAGGCAATAGTGGATCTGCAATGTGTAGGAGTTAAGTATTCGTAAATCTGAAACTGTGACGTCTACGAAGGAGGTGACGTGATGAGTTCTGGAACAAAATGTTACCCTCGATTACATGGCATTGGTGTAGTTTGAGGAGCATTTTCTTTAATGGTACCATTTCTGGGCTACCAGAACGAAACTTCATAGATCATAATGAACAAAAAATGTGAGGAAGTAGGGGTAAGGTGGATATTGTTAGAACATGAAAAGAAATATCACAAGTGTGAGGGAAACTTGGTGAAAGGAAAAGCAAAACCTGATTCGATGACGTCAAATTGATTACGTGATAAAAGAGATTGACGACGAAATTTCTCATTTGTATTATAATTTAACTGATTTTCAAATTATGGAGATCATCATTGAGAATTTCGTTTGTTTTTCCTATGAATTTGAAAATGGTTATTAATATCTTGACGAAGGTATCCGGTTCGTCCAGTTTTGCTTAAATCCCTGCGAAAAATCCTGGCGGTGTCCAAGCTAAACAAATATAAAGAAGCATCAATGTCAACAAAACAAGTAGTGGGGATTATCAAAGCATCAGTTCGTCATCTTCCACCATGTTCTTAAAACCAAAGAAAATCTTCTTAGACGCTGTGGATTATGACTGATCTGAGGAATTTTAAAGGAAAATAAATATAAGAAAATTATCTAGGAAATAGCATCGACTTCAAAGATGTAAATCAAGAACGTTAATTAGATTAAATTAGGATACTAAAAAAATATATTTACTGAGATTGATGGTCAAAGCTATTTGTTAGTCAATGGAAAAATACTTGTACGTGTCTGTGCATAAGTTTTATAAGTCGTTCTTCTGTTTTAACTGGAAGAAACTTTTGATGTTTATAAATGATAAAGATTTCTTTTTACGATTATGTTTGATGTTAAATTAAAGCGAAAAATGTTGTATAAATAAACAGGTTGTTTTATTTCAATGTGGTGCGTTGACCCATAAGTGTCTGATGTTTGAAAATTGATTCAAATTTAGTCCAAGAATGCGCCCGAAATTTTATGGTAACAGCACGTGAACGCATTCATGAACGCGGCAAAGAACACCGTTCAATTTAGAATGACGACATATCGTGTTAGTAGTACAAACATCCTCCATTGTGACTGCACCGAAATACTTTTAAATTGCCGTCATTATTCGACTTCTAAATTTCAGAATGGGATATCTAAAAATAAGCTCGCACTTACAACGGCCAGACCGTAGTCTAATTTTAACGTTTTCGGCGAGAGAGAGAAAGTTAATTCGAAAATTGCGTAACTGTCCCGCCGCTTGACGAGGGTTTAGCGAAGTCCTGTGTGCAACTTTTGCAATTGGTCACGGCGAATCTAGGCCAATTTTGAATTTTACACAGGTCCGTTGTTGCGCGATAATAGACGTTGCGCAACCGGACTCTTTCAAATGCAAATGCCAGTGGATGGAAATCACGCCGGGAGTGGTTTTCGTCGAAAAGAATTAACGCAAGCAAATGCGAAAATACGGTGGGCTCCTTGAAAGAAAATCTGTCGGCGGGCGACCTACTTAGAAAAATTTATAATATGTTTGAGTAATGCTCCAGCTGTGGAATATTTTATGCTCGATTTTATGGAAACTAGGACTGTTCAGAAATATGACGCGTTCATAATTTTACGTCAAACACTGGCATATAAATTTTGTATAATTAACTAAAATACATTTCCTCCTCCAATTAAACTCTTGTCTACAATAAAATAAATGCGATGAAGAGACAAAATACATTCAGAATTATCCATAAATAAAATAACTAATTACAAATAAACAAGAAAAAGTAACAATTTTTATCTTAAAGTTGTATTTTTTTATATCAATTCCTATATATTTTTTTTCAACATAATTTATTAAAACTAAAACTGCCTATATATTAATTACCCAGAAATTTGTTCCATATTCCATATTTGTTTATTTAGTAATAATTATACAAAAATGTATATAAGTTAAAAAAAAATAAATAAATCATACGTAAATTAAATTTACGTATTTTTGAATAATTTTAACTAAACGCATTCTTTCTTCATCACGTAGTGAAATAGGTCAAAGGATGCCACGGACGTTTTACATAAGAAGACAATGAGTTTTGCATGACGAAAGCAGCCTTTGAACGACTCCTGAACACTGTTGCCCTGAAAATCCTGCCCGGCCTGTCTGTCTGATGCCGCCAACAAGATTGCAGCAACACTTACACCAAAACAATCTGAAACACATTCTACATATTACGTTACGTTCAAATACACACGAATAAAAAGCCCAACATAATTACCATTAAATAAATGTTAAAACATATAGTCATCGTTGCGACGAATTAATTAAACATGTGAATTAAAACCAAAATTACAATTTACTTTTTTAAATAAAACCCTCGCCCAACGAAACGGTAGTACGAATACAAAAATAAAATTAATTTGGTACCAGCTAAGTTTAATTTCGGTGCGATTTATCTTGCGCTGTAATTTTATAATTTTCCAGTGTGAGTGGGATTTCGTCTAAGGAAGGAGCAGCTGTGGTGAAGCCATCGGCCTCAAATAATGGATTCTACATCATCCTTGGTCAGAGATTAATTAAAAATATCACGCTCCTAGCTTATAATATATTTTAATAACGGCTGTGTTATTGTTTACTATTTCGTAAACATACAGTTCATACGTTAAGGACACGTTTGATATCCGCGATTATTAATTACGTTAGATTTCGTTTCTTCGCATTCCGCGAAGTTTGTATGTTTTCGTTTGTACCGATTAGTTCGTGTTATGTGAACTTGTTTTGACAAAAGGACGCAGCAGAAATATTACCACATTGCGAGTTGTGTTTGATTTAATTCATATTTGTCTGTTACGGCGTGTGTATTATTTAAGTGCGCGTCATTAATAATATAGTATTCGTGTATGAGAAATTAATTGCTCGGATTAAGACAATGTTTAACGTTGACAGTCTCAATAAACAATTTAATGTAAATAGAAAATATGTTTTTGTTTGTGTGGGAGACATTTAGTTTTGCTAGCGATTAATTAGTTTGGTTAAAACTCGATGAAATTTTCGCAAATTTATTTATTATTCTACGTTTAAAATCATTTTATTCATTAGACTCAATATTTTTGCCTCAAAATAAAAAGCAGAGACTTTGCATTGCTAACCAGCGACGACATTTCAAACAAATTTATAATTTTGTCGTATTTCATAATTTTGTTGTGTAATTATTCCAGACCATAATTTTATTATTTAGGTGTGTACTTATACTTCACAAAAAACACATTTCTATCATTCACAATGTCGTTGGGAAAAAGATTATATATAATTTTAATATATCAAAATATCAAAATCTTAGAGGAAATCGAAAATGTTTAGTCTCTCTCCATTCCTGTGTTATTATTCTCTACGCCTTATAATACACATATACGTTAACAAATCCTAAAATTACTGTTTATGCTGGACTCATCGTTTATATAAACTTAATCGATGACAATAAATTTTAACAAAATTAGGTCGATCTGTTGTCTAGACCATTGTATTATGTGCGTAAGTGAAATTAAATGACATAATTTATAATAATAATTAATAACCACGTTTTTATTTTATTTCAATATTTGAACATATTTTCTAAATAATCGTAATATTAATTAGCAGGCCAGCAGCTAGGACAGTGTGGACGGCCGGGCAAGAATGAGAGCTATTGCGTTAATAAATAATAAAATTTTGCAATCTTCGTTTTGACGTTTCCAAATTTTCTAGGTTGTTTTTATACTTCACAGGTTTTCACTATGCGAACAATTGGGGCTCAATGGCATTTAAAGAAATATTGAAATTTGCAATTTCAATACACTTTTGTGCCATGGTTCTCCATGTCCATTGGTCAAAAGCAATCAACTCGTTCCGGAACAAAGGACTTAATTTTATACATAAATTTAAAATTTAAATACTTGTCACAGAAACTTACAATTTAATTGTTAGGTTTTTTTATGATGTATGATGTTCTCTTTACGACAGACATTTTAGTTTCGTAGAAGACCAGAGCATTAATTGAACCAAAGAACAACCAGGAATCAATATATTTCATATAATCGCGTTTACATGAAATCGGTTATATAAATTTGTCAACGACAATGCTATAAAAATAAACGCAATTGAATAACACACTGAGCGATTTTAAAATAAATTAATGCATGATGAATAAATATAACCAAAACTTTCAGAACTGATGCAAATCCAACCAAACCAAACCCAAACCCAAACCAAACCAAACCCAACCCAACCCAATGCAAACCAATTCTATCAATTCTATAATAAAAAGGTTAAGGGCACCAACTTAAACATAAACGAAAATTGTGGGTTAATTTTTATGCGGATGGAACTCATTCTGTATCATTGATTGACAGTTTTGTTTATTTGTCTGCTTTGTTTTATGAAAAAATGAAAAATGAACACAGACAGACATAAATGAAATCATTAGGTGAAACGAACGATATCTATTCTGACAATAATTAATTTTTAATTGGAATGGATATCAATGACATTTAAAATGAAATACAGAAAATTCAATTGAAAAAAGTGAAACAACAACAAAAAACGAAATAATTAAAACAAATTCAAATGAAGAATAGAAATGAAATTAATGTAACCATCAAATGGCGTTGAACCACAAAATAGATCGAAACAAAACATCAATAAATAAAGCAAAAAAGTACGAAGAACCAGGACAAATATAATATCGAAAATAAAAATGAAATAAATAAGTAAAAATCAAATCTTAAAATGAAACACAAATTATATCGAAACGGAACAAACCCCACCCAACCCAACCCAAACACACTCAAATAGAAATAAAAACGTAATATGTATCAGGACGAAGGATAACTAAAATAGGACAGCATTATTCTTCCACAAGTGATCAAAAAAAATTAACTAAATTGCAACTTAAAACGTAGCAAAATAATAAGATTTTTACAAAAAGCACAAAATTCAACCGCTGAGTAATTACAAATGTCTTTGGTAGGTCCATATTTAAAACTAAAAAGACGCCCAGATTTACCAAAATAAGAAACGTGTAACAAGTTAGTCCAATAATGCATTTGATAAGGCGGAATTGGTTGATCAAAAGAACATTAGCAGTCGTACCTAAAAACTGGCGCCGCCTTAAAATAAAGAAGAACCTGACTTGACAGTGCTAACCACGATATTTGAAATATATTTTATGGTTTCGTCGAGTTTGATAATGCTGTGCAGTGGTGCAGTGGATCTAGTTCATTGTAATGCTATGAACGCACTGTAGAGGACGGATAACCCATGTATGATAACAGTTTGTTTTTGTGTTGGGTTGGGTTGGACTGGGTTCGGTTAGGTTGAATTGAGTTGGGTTAGGATGGGTTGGGTTGGGTTAGGTTCGATGATCATGTAATCATGATTACAGATTTTTGACTAAGACTAGTTGGGCAAAGCTGTCAATATTGCACAACCAAATTTGGGCCACCACAATATAATTAAATATTAAAATCCCAAAATGATGCAATTTTAACACCAGAACACAAAAATATACTACAACATTTAATGAAAGATTAAAAAAAATAATTACCCTAACCCAAATTTGAGTGACAATGTTTCATTTACAATAAAATGTCAACAATGGAGGACACGAAAATTCACTGCAAATTATTAGCAGGACAAAAGGCACATCTAGAGCTTGAACAAACAAATATTTGGAAAATTATTAATTGAAATCAACGTCAATTGATTGTAAAATTAAAGCTAATAAAATTTTAATAATGCCAGGAACAGTGAAAGAAAGTGAAGCGTGAATAAGTTAAAAAGGAAATGATGGCATGAAAATACACCAGGGATTGTAAACATTAAATCAATTCAAATGAAGAATATAAATAAAATAACTGAAACCAGTAATAACCAAAGAAAACAAAACTAATTCAAATAAATCGAATAAAAAATTAAATTAAATGAATGTCACAAAAAATAGATTGACATTTTCTTTGAGCTTTTTCTAAGTTTCTAAGTCTAAGTAAGAAGTTCTGCTAACCCCATTTTCACAATATACAAAAAATTATGATAACTATACCCGGTAAGTGTGGTTGTAGCACTAAAGACATATCTCAAAATAAAGTACAACCCTACTTTGCTTTGCTATCCGGATCATCTCGAACAAATTATAGTTATGTAATATTTTTGCATTGTATAGAACAAAATATATAATAAATATTCGTATTCAAAACTCATTCAAAACTAATTTTAGTGGACCAACAAACTTGGAAGACGAATTGCATTTAAATACGAATAACTCACGTATGACTGTGATTAAGTCTGGATTAAGTCTGGCTGTTCGCCATAAGGAACCATGATCTATTATTCTGGCGATTCGAAAATTAACATGACGACTAATATTAGTAAACGATTTGGGTTAACATTCGATCACCTACGCTTAGTCATTAGGGAAATCGATCGCATAAAAGTTAATTAAACAAAAAAAGGAAAAGTGTATTTGAACGAGAATAAGAATGACTAACTTATATTAAACTGCGAATGTTTACAAACTCATTAAACATAAAAGAAAAGAAAATTTCATAAAATATTTAATAAAACTGGTACGTTATCCAAATTGGCATTTTGGTACTTTTCGTCCGGGAATAAAAATTAACCAGAATTTGTGGTACTAACCAAGAAAATGAATGTGTATGCAATCCTATAATATATCATTTTCCAACAAAATCAATTCACTTAACAAACCATTCGGTTAAGAACTCAGACACATACAACTTGTTTTAAAAAGGGTGCCGATTTTCAACGATATTATTACTATGCAATTATACCCAACATAGTAAAATATTAAGAATGGCATTGAGAATTAACCGACAACACCATTTTAGAAATAATTAATTACATTTCTAAATGAACGCCAAAATATTTCCAACACGGTAGCCAAGAACAAAACGTGGCCCCATAACACGCAGACTGTTTTCCATCAGTCTTTCTGTTAGGTATGATTAATGATTTTTATTCTCAATTTCATTAATTTCCATTTGTCTGCTTTCGTCGGTGATTCACAGATAGTCTCCCATAGGTAGCTGTTAATTAGTTGTCGATCACGTTCGCTATTCCTCATTGTTTGTCGCTATTAACACCCTAGGCTACCGCATACCGGCTAATTATTTAATCATTAACCATTATTAAAAGTGCCGTAATAGATAAAAATCAATTGTTTCGTTTTTTTAGTAATTAAAGGCAATGGATATTTTTTCTTTCATAAAATTAGATTAATTTTCGTATCGATCACATGGTACTTCATTGTATATTCCTCGTATGATTTGTGCAATTTGCTTTTTTATATGGCCATTTATTATTGTTTGCATAACGTGTTAAAAATTACTACGAACAACGTAACATTAATGAAAAAAATCATCTTTCATATCTTAGATAACTCTGCACGTAACCAACCGTGCAATTGTTAATAAATACTTTACGTTGCCACATCAAAACAAAAATTACAAATTGACCCATTATACGGAAAATACGTATAATAGACCACGCATTCGGAAACCTACGTTACGGAGTTAATAACACATGATGAATATTCATTTCGAAATTTTTGCTTCCATGTACATAATTGCATACTTATCGAGATAATAATATAATACAACCCGATCTAAAAAACCCCACGAGTCTATGAAAAAATTTCAAACAACAAACTATAAAAAGTACCCATTAATTAAATTAAGTATACCTTTGAATCCAAGTAAAACATTTTAATGTAATTACCTCGATGTTTATATCGAGATAAATTGCTTAATTTATATATTGCATCGTTAGATCGGTTCGTTGGTGTTATATAAAATAAAATGTATGTATGTACGTAGGTGCACCGACGATTCGGATGTCCCTCAATAAGTTTCGCTAAGCTAATTGTTAACAAGGGTATCACGTGTGCGATAATAACATCCAGAACGGGAAGTTCACTGCCCTTGCAATGGAACCTTTAAACTGTGTTTACCCTTCGCAATAATTTACGCCAAACGTTCAAGGTAACGTTACAATGAGCAATAACAAATCTTGTGCGTGAACGAGATACCTGGTTAAGTGTGTTTGGTACAACCGTGGAAAATCGGTTTGTGAACTTTGGCGTAGTTTAGATTGGAAAATGGTTTTCTGTAAATTATTTTAAATGGATATTTTTATTTATTGAGAGTTCATCAATTTTCATCGATAATTTTTTCTCATTTTTCATCACTATTTCGTTTTATATTCAATGATTTTTTTCCAGGAAATTTTTATTTTGTTTCCTTCCATCTCTTTGTAATTCCGTTTTTGTTATTAATTTAGCTAACGTGGTGTTTTTGTTGTTGGTAAATAAGTATAAACGTGATTTTCCGATTTACGATTTTCATTTTTTAAAATTTTTTTCTTTGTGGTTTCTCTATGAGTTTTCTTATTTCTTAAACTCAATGCAAATGAGAATATTTATTATAAATGGCGCAAATTTATATACTGTTGGCAACTGTTTTCTTTAATTGCTAATCAATTTTGCCTTTAGTTGTCTATTCATTGATATTTTATTTATTTTTAAGTTTATTTTTATTTATTTTCGAAATAACTTAATTTCATTTAATTTGATTTTTCGGTTTTATTTATTTAACTTTCCACTGATTTACACAAATATTTTCGCTTGCTTACCTTTTAATATTTAGTTTTTCTATCTGTTTAATTATGATTTTGATGGATAGTTTTCTAGCACTTTCCTTTTCTTGTAAATCTTCCATTTTAATTTCTGAATTTTTATTTCAATGAATTGATCGTTTCATTCCTATATTAACCACTTCGCTTCTAGTGTTTCATTTGTTTTTATTTTTATATAGAAATCATTTATTAAATCGCTTCGAAATGTTTTTATACTTTAGTTCGCACGCTTTTAATTTTTTAGTTCACACGATTTTAATTTTGGGTATTTTTTCTTAAATTGTGTTGTTTCTGTGCATTCAATTTTTCGTTTAGTTTAGTTTTTAGGCCACATTTATTTTTTAATCTCCCACTATTTTAATTTGCACTTTTTTGTTATATGCATATGTTTTTTCGTCAGCTTTTTGTCATTTTATTGTTTGTTTAGTTTATCCATTTTTTTTTATTTTAGTATAAACCAATTAGTTTACTTCTTGGGTTGGTTTGGGTTGGGTTGGATTGGGTTGGGTTGGATTGAGTTGGGTTGAACTGGGTTCTTTTAATATTCATATTTTTTGCATCGACATCGACATCGACACCGAGATTTCCTCTACTCTATTATATTTTAATTTAATTTTCTTTTTTCTTTTTGAGTATTTCATTTACTTTTCATTATTACTTTTTTTGTTCTTCATTTTGTCCTTCTTTTGATATAATTTGCTCTAGGTTTTTATTTATTATTTTAAAGCATAGTATTTGATATCTGCAAATTTTCATTTTGTTTTGCAGTTATTCGTCTTAGATTTTCCACCATTATTTTCACTTTCAGTTTCTAATTTTACGAATCATACGAAGCATTAACAAAACAAGGGCCAGTTTAATGTTAAACATGTTAATGTTAAACATTTGAAAAACATTAAAAACAAACTTAAACAATTATATATCCATTATGTTGCTATTATTGCAAAATTGTTTTGCGTTATTTTTTCATTTGCGTTTACGTTTTTTTCTTCTTACAATGTTGCATACAAATATAATTTTCTCTTTCTTTCCATTTTTGTCCTTGGTC
Organism: Geotrupes spiniger; assembly: GCA_959613385.1. NCBI lineage: Eukaryota > Metazoa > Arthropoda > Insecta > Coleoptera > Geotrupidae > Geotrupes > Geotrupes spiniger. The sequence continues at coordinate 16,726,569 of OY390737.1, forward strand.
GTTCTGCTGTATTTGTTTCGAATGATATTTTCTGATTTTGTTGTACTTATATTGTTTTGATTTTTTGTATATTTTGCAATATGCAACTTTTTGATATCGTTTATTTCTTGACGGTGCTTGCTTTTTATTTTATTGTGTTTCTGCTCATTATCTCATTTTAATTTTTTTTTTGTATTTACTGGCTTCAGTTGAATTGATGCTGAATCTTTTTTTACCTCCACGAAATGTACATGCAATTGAAAATGAGTTTCTCGGTTAGTATTTACTTCTGATTTCTTGTCCAGTTTTCGTTTTTTTTTGTTGTTGTTTTTTTTAAGGATAACTACGACGTAATCATTTTTATCAGGAGTGGAACAAGGTAATCTAGAAAAAGCTTAGCTTTAATTGATTAATCGAAAACATTGATGATGTCGATGAAATACAAAAAAAAATCGCAAACACACTCCATAAACTAAAGAAATTAGCTTCAAATTCAAATTCGTCTAAAACTCCGTTTTACTCCGTAATTATTTCGTTCCAACGCGTCACCTCTAAATTTACAACGACAGCCCCACGAACTTGAGAAAATCCTGCAGGAGAATAAATAATTAAACCGACGAGCAATTTGACGTAACAGTCACATGCCATCCGAGCTACACCCTACAGCTTCACGTGTATATAAAGTCAAACAAACGAAATAAAAATAAAACACATTGACATACACCATAACTCGTAATCTCTGACAGCTAAGTTTAGCTCCTGTATCTGATGCTAAGCCGCACTAGTACATAAAAATAAATCACATCTGATTATTGTATCTGCACTTTGAATTAATGAACGCGCGACAATTATCGCCGACTTAGATGTATGTAGCAATAAAACGCAAACAGGTTTTATATTATTCCAAATTTTAAATTCACGTTCAACCTGTTCGCGAATATCCTTGATATTTATAAGTTTTTCAGTTTTAGTGGGAAAACCGGCGATCAAAATTCTATAGCTCACCGGGCAACATTACGAAACTTTATATGTCCCCGAGTAAATCTCCGGCCTATTTATCAGTTTTTGTCTCCCGCAGAACGATTTCTGATCTCCTTTTTATATTCCGGCCCTCTCTTCCGATCTCTCAATCACGACCGAAGCCTTGTTTCTTTACAATACCCGCTGTTACATTATTCATTATCGTCAGCGTCCCTGTTTCGGATAGTTTGCGACGTCGAATATTCGACTTTTTCGGCGGTCGTGCTGCGCTTATTTTTCCGCATCGGTTCGCACGTTGGCAACCAGGAGCGACTGAGGAATTCGCAATAAAAATCGGACGATTAATTCCACCAAAATAACTGTTGATAACCTTGTTATTCTAACGATTTCGTGTTATTAAATATCGAGATATATATCTCGAGGGATTTCGAACGGTGCTACAGATGTTATGCCTATAAAGGAAAGAAAAAATTAGGAATTTCTATTTATATGCTTCTAAATTTGGCGTGAGAAATTGTGCTGTCCTGGTAGTGTGTCAGATATGTATTTGAACGTGTATGTGCATACCTACAGAAAAATATTTCAATGTCGATATCCATATTCACTGTACGCAGTTAGGTTCATATAAACTGGTTAGTGAAATAAATGGGAATTGATTCAAACTACGTCACATATTCATAAAGAATTAAACCATTGGACGTTTTCGTGTGACTTTACACTGCTATAATAATATATACAGAGTGTGTCTCACGGATCTAAGAAAGCCAGTTGTATCGTATAAAGATAATGTCATTCGTATATAAAACACAATTTTATGCACAATTAGATCCATTAGAAAAAAAGACCATTTAAGTATGTATGCCAAAAATGAAACATTTCACCTTTGACTCCCACCGTATCCACATACTTCAACGTCTTCCCTCACATGATTTGATGGAGCGACCGTTTCTGTAAAGTTCTAAATAACAAATCTGGATGGGTCGATACGTATCAATAATTTTATTAGATTTTTCTACCGTGTTTTAATAATACAATATTTTCTCTTATATTTTACGTCTTGTTTGGTTTAGAATGTGTTTAAGTATTTCATTGTGAATAAATAAAATGTGTATTATGATATGCTATGGCATTTTGTGATTCTTCAATTTTATTGTAAATAAATTTTATTAAGTGCTTTTAGAATCATCAGAAAAATGTGTTTTTCCACAAGATAGTTATCTTGTTCGTGTCATAAAGAATGTTAATTATTATTTTAATTCGTTCCTTGTTTTAACATTTAAAATTATTATAAGTACTAAAGTGCGCATTATGAAGCTTTCTATATCACGTCGTTCTTACTAATACTTTTAAAATCATTATAGTAAAACATAGCAACGTACGTATTTGATTCATCAAGATTTTTATCGGTTTTTAAATCGACTTTTTGGATTTCTATACACATATTTAAAAAATATATTAACGCTACAATTTACCGGAAATATCTTAAGAAATTAAGTAGACTGGAACATCAGAATCAAAATCAAGAATAAAAGAAATTGGCCAAATATACAAAGTAAAACAAACTTGAACATCAACAATGACAGACCAGTAATAAAATACGGAAAACAATAATAAACTACAGCAGACAAAAAATTTTCCGCGAATATGCTGATTCAAAGTTCCAAATTTATATCGTTAAAATTATATGACTCTTGGAACTGTATGAATGTAAATTCTATCGTAAATTATATATAATGAAATTTTTTAATTTTTCCAGGATTGAAGAGCAGAGCCAAACGGTGAGTACAATTAACAATCTTATATTTCGAATTTAAAGCCTTGATTGTTTGTGTTCGCACTTGGCTTGTATTAACAGATGTTTCTAGCAGTTCAGTTGATCTACTTTTGAAATGTCTTGCGATGATTGGTTGGTGATACACTAGGGGAAGATTAGTTTCTAACTAATTTTTGAACAAAAATTAGATGACATGATCATGCTAAGAATATTCTGTAAAATATTGTTAGGATCTATGAAAATGTAATGTCCATTTTATTAATAATAATATAAATACAATTGTTATAATTCATTAATCAATTAACAGATACTTAGGGGTACAAGAAGTCATGAAATTATGACCTATATTGTGCAGATTACTTCAAGAAATGAAGGGTTCCAAATATTAAATTCTTCTCGAATAATGTTGTATCCGTAATGAAATTTACATCGATGCCTTGTATATTAATATAAGTAACGTTAAATTGTTTAAATTTGCTGCAATTACTTTAGTATATTGTGTTAAATTTTTTCATATGAAACATCACTTCATATTTCAATTATTCTAAATGTACAATTCGATCATTATTTGCAAGGTTTAATAATTCTGAAAACAATAACGTAAGAATAACAAAATTATTTTACCAAACAATCTTTATCAAAACTTTCGCAAGTACCCAATAAAATTTGAGATGTGTCATCATCGTTGTAGATGTGTCATCATTCAGTTGTGTTGGGGTATTGTTGTTCTATAAGTTAATGCATATTCCAAACGAAATCAAACCCAACCCAAGCCAACCTATCCCAACCCAACCGAACCCAAACCAGCCAAACCCAGCCAAGCCCGGCCGAACCAACTCAAACCCAACCCAACCCAAAACCACCGAACACAACCCAATCCAATCGAACCCAACGAAGCCCATCGAATCATACTGAATTGTGGACGGATATTCTGTTAACGAAAATGTTGTAATAGTAATTTCTGAGCTTGGAATTGAATTGAATAGTTGTGAATTAGCTTTCAGAAAATGTTGTGCATTTCCTCAAACCTCAATACATTCTAATACAGTTAGTGTCTAGTGCAAATGCTTCTAGGGTTCACTAAAAAAATTGAAATCAAATAATAGCGATGGGTTTGGGTGGTTGTGGTTTGATGTTTGATGCAATATTTGTGCCTGATTAGACTAAATTTCACATATTTGGCCTCTATGCAGTTGATTTCTTGGTTATAAATAAATAATTTTTTAATTCAACTGTTGAGGAAAATTTATCATCCTCCACTTTTCCAAGGTTTGTCCATAACTTTGCTGAATTGAACCCATCTCGATGCAACTGAATCCAATTGCGTTAGTATCCTTCAGATGCCTTGCTCTTTTTTGTTATCTTGCATTAAAATGTTACTTGGTTAAGTCTCGTGTGGTTCTTTTCCTCATATTTAATTATACTTGACTTTGATTAACCCCCCCTCCCATTCATAAGTTCAAGGTTGTTGTTTTGAATATGAAACAATAAATTCCACATAATTTAGTTTCATGCAGCCGGGTTGGGTTTGGTTCTGTTGGGTTTAGGGATTTACCCAAATTTCTCATGTTCTCGATACTTCGTTTGAATGAATTGATTCGTCTGTAAATCCTAAGATTAATGCGGTATCATAAGTGAGTTTCGTTTAAATGATACTAAAATAATAGTAACAACAACTCGATGTTAAATTACATACATGTTGGCACCTGTACATGAACGATAAAAATTATAATTTCATAACACTAATTTAAAACTTCTATTTTTCCCACACAACTTTCATCTACTAACGACTTCTTGTATATCCGCAAATATATAAGCCTAGTTTGGTTAACTGTCTGTATGATTTAGGAAAAGATCTTACAAAGGTCTTACAAAAGATGATTCTACAGAACGTTACATTTAATATACTTACGTTTTCAAGATATTATTTGTGCATTTACTGACGAATATTTTAAAATCTTAAACTAGAGAACTAATCAATAATAATAATTAAACCATAAAAAATTTATCTTTACTGAAAAAAATTTCAGCTAAGGAAAATTAGAAATGAACATTTTAGAATATGTATGACGCACGAAGTATCTTGGAGCTTTTCTGCAAATAATTTTTTTTCTTGTAATGGACGCCGTAGTGGCTTTTCGCAGAAATTGAGAAAGTTTCATACACGTTTTTATTTCATATCTGTAATCTTCTTTCTTTATTGACCGAATCAATTTTGAGTTTTGAGTCCACGAAAACAACAAATAGAATTAAGTGACCGACTAATAAATACTGTCAAAGATAGTCGATTTTAAATCAATTTGAGGAATAAAGTGTGGGTGAGTAGTAGCACCATGTAAACGTCAATACCCGCACATTCTTGTTGCTGTGTAATTACAGTAGTCTATATCGGTACTGTACAAGTACCTCGTTTTGTTTAAAATAACTTTCAAATTCGAATGTGTGAAGGTTATGACAGCTGTTTCGTTCGATCTTGAGCTCATCAGACCACCACACACTACATATTCCGTAATCGTCGTTGTAAATTTTTGTTGGCTCCGTAGTTTCACCATACATTTAAACCACATTCTCTTGATTTGCTTCACTGTTTTTTTTTTTTAATTTTTTACCTACTAATATATACTGTTATTTGGCATCAGAAGAGTCGCTAAATTTCATAATTAATTCAAATTATATAATTTCTATTTAAACCACAAACCGCCACAATTATGCATCCGATTTAATTAATTAAAATAATGCCTTTTAATTGATCGCAATGCTCCAATTTATTCAACTCGGAGATTAAATAAAAGCATAAACGACACATTTATCTCAATTATTAATACGAATAATTCATGACATGCATTTATTCATGACGAATAAATAAAAGAATTCCTGCATCTCCGGTTATTATATAATCTCCCCGCATATTTGTTTACACACGAAAAAATAAATTTTCATAAACGCGGAGCCAAGGCGAGCGAGCCGTAAATTCGGAGTCCTTGCAACGCGACTCTCGGCCAGACAAAAGTACAAAACGGCACGTGCGTTGCGGTGTCCGACCGAATCGCAATAAATTATTAGTTTGAATACCGGCACAATACTCTTACTCGTGGGCAATTTTCGGCTTTTTGTGGCGCTTGATATATGGCCGTCAATTTGAGATCAGTTAAACGCGGCGTCCGTCTGCGGTAACAATCGGCGTGCCTACTTGCGGACTGAACGTGAAAGTTGCTGCGAAATTGAGCGAGTTGTTTTCTTTGAGTTGTAGTTTTGTTAGGATCGATGAACGGGGAATTGATTAGTTTCTGTGGGCTTGATTGTCTGCGTGTAGTTTTCTGGCCTGGATATGAAAATCTAATGAGTTAATTGAGAATTGAGATGTTTTATGATTTTTATTATTTAATTCCTTTGTACGCGTATAACAGTTTGACATATTAAATCGAAAAATATTATGGAATGTTAAATTATTTTTAAACGTTTTAAACGACAGAGTAATTTTGATACTGGTTTGATTTTATAATTTTGCGTATAATTTCTCATCAACTAAGAATTAATGCTCGAGTTTAATTCCAAATCGATCAGTTAATGTGAAACTGCACTGTCTTAAATTTATGAGTAAAATAATCAAACAACTCGACGTCGATTTTAGTTTAACATTAATGAAATATGGCTGCCAGAAAGCCTCACAATAAACGTCTAAAACCATTAGAATATTTCAACGTAATTATCGCCGACGAACGTGGCTTCAATTCCCGAGCAATGTTCAATTTAAACTAAAATCAGGATGAAAGGCACTCACAGTAGAAGGCAGCCGAAGCAAACCACATGACTACTCTTATTCATTCAATAATTTCAATTCTTTGACAAATTATTTGGCTTCAAAGTGCAACACTAAAATATTATTAGTAATTTAGTAACGAACGTCTCTTTATTTTATACGTCGCCTATATTTTTACTTGCATCGGTGTCAGTTTAATTTTAAAATAAAATAAATTAATGAAATTATTTGAAAATAGGTAGCGCCAAAAATTAAATAAAATTGAACCTTGTTGTTGTTGGTAACAATCTTTTTTCACCTCCACATTAACAACGCCATTCAATGGCATCTACTTTTCTCGATTAAGAAAGTTGATTTACAAGTTTTTATTCAAATCAGGAAAATATTTTTGCTTCCCTCATTTCCTTACTGATTCACCGAATCGTTGATATATTCTTCGAATACATCCAAAATGTTTAAGGCAAATACATTCGAAATTTGGCATTTATTTGATTGGTGGAAACGGCAATGAATCGTCCATCGAGGTAATATAAGTTTTATTGGCAACCATCAATGACGTTCCAGCTCACAATGCTGCACACATTATGCAAACTGCCACAGGTTTATTACCTTTATAATTACCGTTACTATTTTTATTGCAAAATAAGGGAAACAAATTAAATATTATTAAAAAATGTATCTTGAACGAAGCACACAGAAATTGTTAATTTAAAAATGTTGCGCCGAATAATTTTTTACTTGAAATTAATTTCTTTTGTTCAAAAGTTTCAGCAATATTTCAAATTGTTACAGTAATATTTCAAAAACAAATCGCTTGCATATGTTACTTTGCTACTATTGAAAAAAAATGATTTATTACCCTGAATATTTATTTGTTAACCACGAAGCAACCTTTGTCTTTATAGAAATGGAACAGTTTGGTATATAATTTTAAAACTGGATATGAAGCTGTAGGTAATTAATTAATTTTTAATTAATTAATTAAATGTGTTGGATGTCAGTTGGGTTGATAATGTTTTAAATCTAGGTTGGGAATAAAATACGTATATTATAATTAAAACACTAATCACCTAACATAGCATTTGTTCATTTTCATATTCGTTAAAAATTATTACTAGATGCTCGAGTTTTATGCCAAATCATTCAGCTAATTTAATTTTGAGTATTACACAACCAACCCCAACGCAAGTCAATTATGGCCATTTACGTCAATGCCCCGGACTATAACATATACAATTTATATTTAAAATTATCTATAGTATTTATTTACTAAACTTATATAGTATATAATGATGCCAGAAACTGCTAAAACGTTATCATGGTTAGTGATTCGTAATTTTAATTATTATTAACTATGATAACTAACTAACGGTAATGGCATGCGATAATTTATATCAAGTTTAGTTTTCATAAATCGAATACATTTATTAATTTTCTATTGGAAACGTACAATGTTTAACATTCGAAAAAAGGGTACAGTCAAACCAACCATTAAAAAAATTGAAATTTGAATAACGTTTCAGTTCCACTAACTAAGAATGCACATTATTTTAATAGTTTTCAAAGTATATATAAAAGTTCCTACAATATTATCATATTTTCTTATTAAATAAATTCCCCATGAGTAGAAAAAATTGCATTGCAGAGTGAACTTCATTGAAAGCAAAGTTTGTGCATTAAGCCGGGGTATATATTTGTGTGTGTGATACCATGTTTTCTTTTGAGCAGATGATGTGGGATATCAATGGAAACAAATTCTTTAGTCGTTTAGGTTTCGAAGTCCTGTTTCCAAATACTCACATTAGCTGAAGTTTCATTTAGAAAATCGACAGTCGAACTAAGTAGTTTTAACATCGACAGTCGATAGGTCGTGAACTGTCTCACCATGAAAACTATCAAAATATCAAGATACAAAATAAACAATACGATGAACGATATGGGTTAGGCGTTTTTTTTTTACATGTGAATAATTATTAAGTTTGTTAGAAGTATTCCTAGTTTATTTTATTTAAAAGTTTTCAACGTAATTAATTATTAATTATTGGTCCAGGCGTGGATTATATCTTATCTTACTTCAGAGAGCATTAATTTACATCTTTCCTGTAAGGAATATGCAAATGAATTTTTGGACCTAATGGAATAAAAAAATTAAAATCAAGTAAAATTTAAACAAATCGTTTACATATTTTTATTATCGTTTTAAACGTTGAAACGTTGAGGTTATTTGCTTATTTTAATGGTTAAATTGTTATAGAGCAATGGAATTTTTGTTCACATTATTGTTCAGGGAGTTAAAACCTATCGTTGGAAAAAGTTATTGTTATAAGTTATTGTTAATGAACATGCGGGAAGGTTGACGTATTTCTTAATGGAATATTTGTTGAAGATCTGTAACGTTTATTTTATGTATTGAACTATTGTTTTTAAAAACGTGACTCTATTGTTTAATGCTATTATTGTTGAAAAATGTACAAACGCTGAGGCTAGTTTTTAAATGGATTCTTATCTAAGACGTTTGGGCGTAATGTTTATGAAATTAATTTTCATGAAATACTACATTTACCTTTTTTATTAAATTATGATTTTTCAAAAAGTGCAAAAGTTGGGTTGTTTAAAATACGACCTTTTCGGTAGTATCTTGAGCCTATGTTGACAATGTATGTAATCATTTTCGTAAAGGATTTTAAATTAATCCTAGACCTCATGGAATAAAAACTAAATCAAAAGTTTGCGGATTAAAACTCACACAAAGTTATTTGTGCAATTATTATTGGCGGTTGGGAATATTTATTTCAGTAATCGTTGTTATAGTCGTTAAGGTGACGTGTATTATTTATTTTATGTGTGAAATTCTTATTGTTCCGGACGTGTAAACGTTGGAGTTATTTGCTTAAATTTATTGATAAATTGGTATTGTTTAATACATGTAAATCTACGTCGCGGAAAATATTCAAATAAATCTAAAAATAAAACATAAATTGTCGAGAATTTTAATTAATTAAAAAACTGATATTAGGTGCACGAGTGTTATTCAAAATCGCTCAGTTAATAACAATTTGGAGGTCAATCCAACACATTCGAACGTAGGTTAATTACAATCGTCTAGCCCAGGAACTTTAACTGTTACCTATTTATTTACTTGCATTAACAATGTAACATTTTTTCGTTAGTCGTGTTTACATTAATTAGTAAACTTGAACATAGGAAAATTATCGCAAACTATAGCACATTTTCATGTCAATTTAAATATAAAAAAAACATATAATAGTTCAAAGTAAATAAATTATATTATTTGAAAAAAAAAAAACAAATGAACTAGCGAGAGGCTCAATTTAATGAATTCATACTAATAATTTGCTGGTTGTAACCTACAGATATATCTCGAGGTTGATTCCGAAGCAAAATATTCGAAATTAAATAGTAAAGGATGAACGTATTCATATAAAGACCACATTGAGAAAATTAAAAATATCTTGTAATGGAAGAAATATTTATGTTAAAAATATTATTTGAATTTAAATTACTACGTGTATATTAAAACACTCGAGCCTTATAGTAATAATAAATATTGCTTGTGTTTTTTCATTGCACAAAATGAATGAACGAAACCGAAAATAACAAAATACGTTGATTAATAGCCTCGACAATTTTTTTTCTCGAAATTAAATTTAATTTTGTTAAATATCGTTATTATTTAATCTTATACTTTTAATTTCTTTAATTTTTCGATGTAGCATTTTATTTCTTTGCAATGGTGTCATGTGCTTTTAATTTTCGAACTGGGTGCATTTATTTCATTAAATCAAGCTCATTTTTATTTTTGTCCTTTATTACATTGACATAAATTGTATGGTTATTAAAATGTTATTTCCTGAACAAATATTACGTACCTGTAAATATTCACAAAAATGTATAATTGCAACAAAAAAGCTCCCCAATTCGTCATCGTTACATGTTAATACTATAGCAAAATTACAATTTTAATTAAAACATTAATGTTAATTCTCTTTCGTCCAATACTTTAATAAAGCAGGTGGTGACTGTTAATCACCAACAACAACACGCAATCAAAGCGTACGCTCTGCACGTACGGCGAAAATTTTTCTGCAAGAGACCCGCACTCCACGAAAGTAAAGGTAATAATTAAATAGTTCGTATACTCACCACTTTTACAAAGTGTCGCTAGTATCCAGCGAAGGAGTTTGAATATCCTCATGTGTGTTTAGTCACTAATCATACCCAGGAAACTGACTATGCCGGCCAATCAGCGTTTCAGGTCGGGAGCAGAGGCGGCGCCAGGGGTCTCTGACAAATCTGGGGGCTGTACGACTTTGACAGCTCCTTGACAGTTACAAAGTATTAGAGGTGGAGCGCGCCAGGACCGGCCCAAATCGGAATGGCCCCCGATAGCGCCAAATTCGAACCGACCCGAATTAGGCGCATCGATTAGAATCTGTAACGTAACGCAATTTTCAGATCGCATCGGCCGTTATTGCTGACCTTATTGGAGACCTGTAAACAGAACGTTATTAGTGATTGCGTTCCGAACGTGCGGGCATTCTGAAAGGTGTTCTTTTCCGTGTTCGGATGTGTGCGATGATAACCTATCGCCCGTTCGCATCTAATTGCTTTGATATTTAATATTGCATTACGTTAAATTTTATTTATTGAATACAAAACATTGCTTTATTGTTCGTGTCCACAAATCATAAATGCGCGCATTAAGTTATCGTGTCATCGTTCATAAAAAGCAGATTGCATTATGCATTGTATGTGAAGTGTAATTGAATAAAAAAAAAAAACATGAAAAATATTTGTAATTAAATGTTCATGTTCATTTTCTTGTAGTTGAAACATTCATTCAATTACTTATTTAAAAATTACTGAACAAGTAATTATGGATTATCTAATGTGGATTAAAATAATAATAATAAATTATAACATCATTATCTATTTTATTATACAATTCAATTAAATGAAAAATATATAAATACAAATAATGTGTGTTCACGAAAAGAATATCAAAGCTGAAACAAATAAAAATATCTAAATGCACAGGAACAAGTCAAATTAAAAATACCATTAAAGAATTCGTGAAAATTTGACAAAAAAAAATGTTTTAAAAACAATCTGAAAAAGTTACCTGAAAAAAATTGGAAACCTGAAAATTAAAATAGCAATTGGCAGCAGTTCTAAGTGGCTTTGAAGGAGAACATGTTTAAGGACCAAGAGTTGGTAGCCATTAAAAACTTTTTACTTTACATTTCATTGATTTGTGCATTTTGAAGGAATTCACTATTCCTTGATTGGGTATCATTTTCTTTTTTGATTTGGGGGAAATTTGAACAACTTTGGAATATTAATCTGCACGTGAATTTGTAAAATTTGTTCAAGGATCAGAACCTGGTGGCAAGTGGTAACTGAAGACCAAATAACATTTCAAAGAAGTGGCCAAATTGAAACCATTGGGGTCCTTAGAAGAAGACTTGGTTTAGATTTGGTGGATGTTGAAATAATTTTGAAATCAGCTGGTTGTAATTAGCAATATTGTACATAAAACATACAAACGTTGATTAAAGACATTAAAAGGGGAGAACAAATATGGAAGTGATGGCAAAGTATGCAAACGAAATAAAAGCCATTTGTTAAAGTTCAGAGTACCCACATCAGTGTGCCATGTATATAAGATGCCTGAGTTCAGACAAGTTGACAAGACTTTTACCCGGTTAGGGGGAAGGGGGAAGGAAAGGACAAGGTCAACCAGTACGAAGCCATAATGGTGGGAATTAGGAATCCAGGCGTAGAACGTGCAAAAATTTCAATATTGGAAATTTCAATTGGTTTAAATATATATGACTATCAACCACCCCTTGGCACTACTACTGAAAATATGTTAAGGACCAGATATGATAACCATCACCAACTTTGCACCCTTGTACCATTTGGACTTTACTTGTGCACATTAGTGGAAGTGGCGTGCAAATATGTCTACATAAGAAGACTTTAATTGCTTTAGATTTGCTGGAAATTAAAAATAAAAACATTGGTATATCAATCTGTCCATAAAATTAATTGGAAAATGTTTAAAATGACATGAAGCTGTTTGCAGTTGAGAACGTTATATCTATAATAAAGTATCAATGAAGTGATCAGATTGCAACTGCGACTATTATACCGTGCAAAAATATCTACTTGGTTTAGATTTGATCTTTGATCTGCCCATTAAATTACAAATTGGAAAATATGGCCAGGAGCAGATGGTGACAGCCATTAGAAATTCATACAAAAAATAAAATTTCAAAGACGTTACCACATTAAAGCTCTTAAAGACGTTTGCCTGACGTGCAAAAATTTTGACTTTAGAAAATCTTTGAAATATTAATCTGTCCACGAAAATATGTTCAGGAACTGGCGGGCTATTGACAACTTTGTATCTGAAATAAAAGTTCAATGAATTGATAAAAATAGATCCTTTGAACAGGTTGTAGAAAGTTACTATGTAATTTGTATGGCAGTGAGACATCAATTAGTTTTTGAAGCTGCCAATAAAATGTCTACTTGGAACGAAGAAGTTGGCGTAAAAAAATGGAGGAGGAGACTTCAGTTGGTTTAAATTTAGTAGAAATTTAAACAACTTTAAAATATCAATCTGGCCATGATATAATGGTATAATGGTATACCTGGTAGTCATTGTCAATGTTATAGCTAAATTAAATGTGTATGAGGTGCCCAGATTAGCCTTTGGACACATTGGACGAAGTCACTACTTTCTACGAAATTGTCGATGGATGAGACTTCTTTCGAGTTCCTTCAAACGGCTGTCTTTAATGGAAAGCTTTCAATGGAAAAGCACCTATGATGGAGAAATTTTTAATTCAAATATCCAAAATGTCGAAAGCCCTACGTCTACGTGAAATATCCTGAGGCACCAGAAGCTGATGGTCAACTTTAAAATTGTGATCTTCCCATTAAATTACTAGACCATGACCTACCAATAGTAAAATATCTCCAGATATAATCCAAATGTTAGCTGGCCCATCGTTTCTTGCGATGATCGTTCCATAAAAGATTGCAAATTATTTACTTGTCAATACTTACATACAATACACAATACAGGATCGTTGTTGTTGAAGTTGTTCTTCCATCGAGTTCCTTTACAGGCTTTTTAAAGAACTTTAAACCGGTAGTCCTCCCCTATTGAGATCCTATGATGGAGAAACCAAACGAAGATATCGACATTGTTTGAGGCTCTATCAGAATTTGCCCACAAAATGCTTACTTGGAAAATGTGATGAAGGACTAGAAGCAGGCAATCAGCATGAAATTACTAGAAAAATAGCAAAATATCCCCAGATATATTCAACGTGTTTATTGACTACATCGTTTTCTGTGAGTTGCTTTCCATAAAAGATCGTCCCAAGAACTGGGAACTTCCAGTTTCTGGTGGGCATTTATGTGTACGTCTTCATGGAGGTGCTTCGATGGAAACGAATCTACGATGAGACGTACGGTGAAGAAGCCTTCAATTAAGGTATCCACTATGTTGAATGCTCTATGGAGATTTATCCATAAAATATATACTTGGGAAATATGATAAACGACCAGAAGCTGGCAGTCAACTTTGGATTTATAACCTGCTCATAAAATTTCTAGTCCGGATACTAAACTTCGCAAAATATCCTCGGACATGTTCCACATGTTAGCTAATCCACATCGTTTTCTACAATGATCTTTCCTTAAAATATGACAAATGATTTATTTTATGCCAATATTTTATCGTTGCAGTTCATTCTTCGAGTCCATTTAAAAGACCTTTAAATGGATTTATTATGGTAGATGCCCCCCCCCCCCCCGGAACATTTCTGACGGGGATGTTTTGATGTAGGAGCTTTCAATGGAATAGTCTCTGCGATGAGATCAACGATGGAGGAGAATTTAATTAAGATATCCATTATGTCGAAAGCTCTATGGACATCTATCCAAAAAATACTTGAAAAATATTATGAATGGCCAGAAACAATGCTTCCTACGAGTTCCTTTAGAAAAAGAGTTTAAAATGGTAGGACGTCGTCCATAGACAACATTTATTATGGGTATTGGTGGGAACGTCTGTATGGAGGAGCTTTCAATAGAAACTTCTGCATGATGAGATCTACGATGGAGAAACATTCAAATAAGATATCCACAATGTCGAAAGCTCTATGGGAATCTAGCCATAGAATGCTTACTTGGAAAATACGATGAAGAACCACAGGCTTGTAGTCAACGTTGGAATTGTTCTTTATCCATGGAATTACTAAATAATTGTTAAATACAGCAAATATCCCCAGACATATTCCAGATGTTAACATATGCTAACCACATCGTTTTCTGCGATAGTGAAATATTTTTGTCAATACGAGTTTCTTTGAAATTGCTTTAAAAATATTGTTGATTTCCATCATAGATAACATCTATAATGGGCGACGATGGTGGCGTATTCCATAAACAGAAATGAAAACTTATCTACGTTGGGAGAATACTACAATTAAGATATCCACAATGTCGGAGTCCCTATGGATAAGCCTAGAGTGGAGAAATGTATTTGCTAGTCTAAAATTGAGAAATTTAAATAACCAATTTCAAAAATTTTACACAAAAAACTAGTTAATTTTAGACTTTATTAGTTTCGTCTTTTAAGGAAATAATTTAATTAAAATTTAATGAGCATTATATTAGTTGAAAAAGATTTTATGGGAATGGAGGAATTAATTGCATAGTAATTATTTGTTTGTCGAGAAGTCATAAGATTTAGCCACAAATATATAATAACAAAAAAATCGTAAAATTATTGAAAGATGTCCACAAATAAAAAAAACAGATTAATTCACCACGCACAAGCAAATACATAAATAAGCAACCAACGAAATTCCAAGATTGAAATCACACGCACACAAGCGAAGATGAAACACGGGCAAATGATCGAGTTTATGGTGAAACAAACGTTTTGGCCATGAGTAGATGTGAACAAAGACGGACGGTACGTACGCGAACGATGCGAAGAAGGAGAGCCGGATTCCTGAGTTATTATTGATTTATGTGCCGCCACCCCAGCATTTTCCATAAAGCTGTTTGCGGTCCCGACTACGAGCCCTGAAATATATGGCCAAATAAGTGTTTAGTATGAAGATCTCGAGATCACTTTTCACTAAACTCTTTATCGACTCCCTGCACAATTGCTGTTGCTCCATTCCGCGTAATGATTCGCTTTTAGTTGGCGAAGTTTAAAGTTTTGTAGTTGCGAAGTCGCCGTTGCTTCGGCGAAGTAGTTGGAGATAAACATGGGCGACATTTTCTTAAGGCAAACTAATAAAAACTAAATAAAAATTTAACGTTCTTAATGTACTTGGTTGTAGGGCAGGGGTTGTACTGTGTTTTTCGTTTGGCTCAGTTCATAATTTAGATCCTAAAGAATATTGTGATGAATTTGAATTAAATCAGTAAAAATGGAAATCACAATAAAAAATTAAAAAAAAAAATTACATTAAGAAATACGATACAAAAATTTAATACTGAAAAACAAATCAAATAAAAAATTATTACTGTTGTTGCAATCGTATTATTTTATAACTTTTATGTACAACTTGGTTATCGTATTTGTTTTAATTTTTGTTCCTTGTCATTGGCTGTGCCTTTTGTTTGTTTTGACTCTATTTTGATGATGATGACTTTTCGATAGTTTCTGCTAGTTGTGTTTTTCTGACTCGGCTAATTTAATTAACCCACGTGACTTAAGGCAATCATTACTACTCATTGAATAATATACTAATATTTAATTATGTTGGCTATTGTTCCTCTTCATGTATACAATTTCATTATGAGTTCGTTTGTTTTTCTTTCATTCATTTCTATTATTATTGTTTTAAACTGCTTTGTAGCAGTTTGTAAACCTTTCCATTTAATTCTTTCTGAATTTTCTTGACTTGTTTTGCTTCAAATTTTGCTTCATTTTCGTTTCATTTCTTATTACGGTTTTTAGTATATGTCAGAGTTACCATGTGTGTGTATTTCATCTTCAAAGTTGAAGTTTCAATTAAGTTCCTCATTTCTTAATTATCTGGTGTGGTTGAATTGGTTTTGAACTATTAAATACTGACGAAGTTGATCATGTGGTCATTGATATCCTGATAAATTTTGTGAAGGACTGAGGATATTTCAAATACATCGTAAATATGTTTACGAGTTGAAAAAATACGATTAATATGTAGCAACTGTGGTACTTTTATAATTTCTTATTGAAATCTTTTTTTATTGCACAATAAAAAAACATGTTTATGTTCGTTTTATTTTTTTGGTGATTTCTACAACGTTCCTTTCTGGTAGCCGCTACGAAAACAAAAAAAAATGATAACGTGGCAAGATGGTTCATAAATATTGAACACGTCTTTGGGGCAATTCAAATACAATTCAAAATCCCTGGGACGTTTACGCTCGCATATCCCATTCCCTTTAAACTCATAAACCATCCGGCCATAAGCACCTTGTAAACACACTGCTAAGTAGCGAAAAAGACAAGAGCTATCTTAAATCATCATCTGCGATTTTATGGATGGTCTTGTATTCATCTCCGCGCCCATTGTACTCCACAACAGGCGCGCCGTCTCTCTCGCGCCCGTTCCGGGTGCGCAGGCGACCAAGATAAACGGTGAGAGCGTGTGCCCGGAATGATTTACTGGGAGATTACTTTAAGAGACCACTTGTTATTGCCCATAACTCCTGATTCAAGTGGTGATACAACATACGTTTCGAGAGAGCGAGAGGGCGCAAGGCGCGAATCGCGCGGCCGTTGGGTCCGTGTGAGACGGATGCAGGGACGCTCATCGGATTCGAATGGAAACGCTCGTGTGTTCCGTTCGAATTGAGGATGTCTTAATTTTGGTTTTATGGATGTGTGTATGTACGTACGGTGCGTACAACCCGTCTAACACTTTTATTTTTTGAGCGTTTTTATTGATGGCATCCAAGAGTTAATGTATTAAATGGTCATCCTCTTGATTTGCATAATCAACAACAATTAACTTTGTTATTCGATTTGGAAATTTATCTATTATGAATATATTTACGTACATCCAAAAGTGTCTTTGGGGCCAAACAAACAAAAATTAAACTTAAAAGCCATTAAACAATATTACTTATAGATTGCAAAACAATGAAGTAATTTTCGAAAATAAATGCACATTGAAGAATTATTTAATATTAATTGAAATTTAATTGCAGTCTTAGAGAAAAAAAGTATCATATTGGTTTAGTGTCCTACTTGCTCATAGATGGCACAGAACTATCCACATAATACGTTTGCCAAAGCACGTCTACACTTTACTGCAGTTGACTAATAGATAAGAAACATTAATAAAAACATTTTCGATAAAATATATTACGCCATTTACATTAAAACACTGTATTCAGATATAAAATAAGTAGTAAGATAATAGGGATTTTGCAATAAAGATTATATTTAATTGAAGTGAAGGAACGAGTTATCATAAGCTATCTTGTTTTGAACGGAAACAAATTTTTGGGTTGACTATTTATTCGATTACTTCGATAATATCCTTCTTTAAAAGCCCACATTAAAGAAGACTTTGCTGCGTTTTATGCAAGTTCCGACGACTGGATCAAAAATGTGTGTATGACCTGAATAATTACAAGTCAATGTTAAAGTTCGTTCTATGTTTATAAAGCTCACGCTACCGCAGATCTAAAGCTTCCCACACTCACCCCAAACTTTCGTATTGATTTGGTCATCGAAATTTGCTACGTATATCAGCAGGTGCCATTTTAAATAATATTTATCCATGAATGTGGCTCTGATAACATTAATCAAGAAAAAGAATGCTCGACGTCGATAAATCTGGCTATGCCAACTGAGCACTTTGAATTGCGTCCACTAATGACTTAAGCGTGATAGAAACTACTCATTGACCATGCATGATAAAGGAAAACGTGGATAATGGTGAAAGCCATCATCTTGGAAACTTATCTCTGATGTGAAATTTAAATGACCCCAAATTAAACTTTAGGATGGAACAACTTTTCCTGAAAGGAAATATTAGTTTTTACTGAATTGTTTTTATTGAGAGCAATTGGTTCGTTTCTATTTCACTGAGATCACTGTAATCATTTTTTGCAGTTCATTTTCCCCTTTCTCATTGATTGCCAAAGCAACCAACCACTATTCATGCATCTTTACTACTTCTAATGTGTACACAATTACGAAGCATTAAAAAAAAATTATTATTGTCTCAAACAAAAAATTGCAGAATCAATTGAAACCAAAAAATTGATTTATAATACGTTGCTGTTAAAAGATGACTTTATGATCCAATTAGGTATAGGTTTAGCTCTGAAACATGTCGTTGGAATGGTTACTTTGGTAGTGTCCTCATCTAAAAGCTAACAGTGAAGATTTTTTGCGACAAATGCTTCCACCTTCGAGAATGGATGCTTTAATTATAAAACCCTAACATAGTATCTGTCATGATTTTCTAAATGAAATCCAAAAATATTTCCTTTGTATTTTTGTAGTTCTGGTTAAAGGCGGTGCCAATAAATGTTTACTTGCTTTAAAGATATTTTTGCTTGGAGAATGACGATAACGGTCGAGTTATATATTTGGTAACCCAACAGGTCGAATTCAATTATGCAGTGTCAGCTTTGAATTTGTTCACCATATACTTCTCTTGGTCAGAAACTACTGAAGCTTCCACTATGAAGTACAAATGAAAATTACAATTCAAATTTTATCTAAATTTGAAGTTAGGAACTTGGGATTACTATGTAGGCCTGTATCAATGAAAATATGAGGCGTTTATGTTATTGAAAGCAAACTCCAAGTTCTACTTTCATTGTTGGAAGTTCTACTTAGATAATTGTGGCCTTTTGCAGTGATGTCTAAAGCAAAAAGATCCAGATATGAACCAATTGGAGGTCAATTATAACTGCTAGAAGCTAGTTCAACAACAACCAACGCCTCCCCCACCCCCCATACGATGAACTACGAAAGAATACCACTCAAGCTAAGTAAAGATAGGAAATTATCAAATATAGCAAAATGTGTTGAGTTTGGGTGTTCTGATAAAGAGAAAATCCAGGAATGATGAATGAGTATGAAGTGTGTGAGAGGATAAAGTAGCTAATATTTTTAATTCATTTTAAACTCGTTTGCAAAGATGGGTAGCAAAGGTCGATCAAAGTGAAAAAACTGAAAAAAGAAAAATATTAACAATGTTCAGATGTGGAAAAGGTTGGGATGAACGGGATCACTGGTTGGGAGATTGTGGAGACTTAAGCTTTAAAGATGACGAAAAGAAGACAGAAAAATACAGCAGTTTGAAGCTAGAAATCTTAGGTAAAATAAAAGGAATGAAGGAAGAATGTAGGAGGAAAGTGAAACAGAACAGCAGGGCGAAGAAAAATAAACAATGAAAGAGAAGGGGAAGGTAGCAGGAGATGGAAGAAGAAATGGGGGGAGATGTTAGAGGGAAATGAGATAAAGTATTGTTAGAAAGTTGCCAATTTTTTTAAATTCAATTCGAATTCATCTAATTCCTGAATTCACGTTGACAATGGTGCAGTAATTCTTGCATTATATGCACATGCAGAAAATAGGATGCAGTCGATTTTGAGGAAATGTAATCTACAAATGTCTTGTATTTAAAAGTGCGTGTTACAAGTGCAAATATTGTACCAGCAGTTCCATTTATTTAATCCAAGCCCAAAGCATCATTCAATAACATTTCTTTTTTGTTTCTGGTTTAAGATGATCTGGTATTTTCGATTAGCCAAAATTGTCACTAAATATAATTTAATAACATATTCCTTATTGACATGAAGGCATTGTGCATTGATACGAGTGATGAAACTGGTGATGCAACAAAAAATGACATTCAACACTTTATAATTTATTTGCGAACTATTGTTGTGTTTTTTTACAAATTCAAGAGGCATATGGGTAATTACGACGAAGTTTTATTTGTATAGGTTAAAAATTCATTAATGTAAGGAGACAATAAATAATTTGTTTTATGTGTGCCACAGAAGATTGCAAATACGAGACAGGTTAAATAATTTATGAATACATTTCTAGTAAGAACGAAGAATTTTGTGGAGATAGAAAGGATGTAACATAGGAAGGGGTGGAAAAGTATGAACAAGTGGCCTAGAAAGCTCCTTAAAAGAGTAGGAAGTTATATCGACAAGATATATGAACACCTTTGCAAATAGAACGCCAAATATTTCTGATAGTAGATCCTGACTGGACGAAAATTCGAAGACAATTACATTGGGAAAATGTACAGGATGGATGAGCTGTATTGGGTTGGCTTGCGTTGCATTGGGGTGCATTTAGTGCACAAAATAGTGAAATAGAAAAATTAAAGTGTGCCAGTTGGCTGTTTGAGGTGGTTATCTCGAAGGGCAGGTCAATCTAAAATCAAGAACAAATAGAACGGATGTCGAAGGACCAACCAACAGAGTTAGAATTATATCTGCTTTACTGGAGACTTGGATATATTTAAGGGTTGTTAATCACACATAAGATTACCTATTGGCAAAAACTAGAGAAAAAATTCAACAAGGGCGCTATAAGGATTATAAGTACAAAGACAAATACTGCACATCAGAAATAAAGAAGTTTTTTGCTGTACTCTCCACCACGTTCGATCAAAAACCATTCAACTTCACAAACAAACACAAATATTCTTTCAGAACATCGCTGGATGATCTACATTCAAATGGACAATTTGATAACGAAGTTTTCACAAAACTTTTTTTCTGCACCTGGAGAAAAATGTTATCACAATAATTATTTTGCAAATTGGTCCAAAGTATAATAATGATGTTTTTAACATTTCGTTAAAATTTAAACAATAATTTAATACGTATTTCATGGAATATTGTGATAAATTTGATGATGTTTTTCCAAATGGATTCCTCCCAGTCTTCATCGTCTGTATAAGAAACAATTTATTACCAAAATCTTGCAATATTATTACATGATTTTAAATCAATGTATCGATGTTCATTTGTAGATTGGAAGACATATTATAGTACCACATCGAAGATCCAATGCAATATCTTATTCTCTAATTTGAAGAATGATTACTGTTTCTTTATTTAACACCATTCATGCTAAATCTCTTATATCAATACGAATTTTGATAACATGGAGCTTAAAAGCTGCATAATCTAAATAATTCGTTTCCTTCATGTATGTGAAAAAATCTAGTGCAGAAAATTGATATTTCATCTTGCGGCCAACAATGCTCAAAACTCCACTTCACCTAGATTCATAAATGGTGCAAAAAATCACAGCCATCATTGTTTAACCAGTCGTAACGTATCGCGAAATGCGGTTATGTGTCGACTGTAAAATGTAGCTATTATTGTAACCCCATTGGAACACTGTTTCAACATTGCAGGCGGCAATAATCTTGACATATTTCATTTTGCAAGGATGGATTTTGAGATTGCACGATTATTTATTTATTGTATCTGAAAATGCACCAAAGTACAATTGCGATAATATACTTGGACATGGATTAGGAGTTAAATATAATTTTCAATATTATTTATAATTAGTAATAAAACTTGTTAAATAAACGTATGAAGTGTGTGCTGTAAAACTGAAAATATTTACGACTATTTTCGTACATAATTTATGCCATCAATTACTAACGTACATAAGTAGATATTTGCTTTAAGAATAATTTGATAAATGTTTATTTTCAATTTATACGTAGGATATTTACGCAGCGTATTTCTTCAAGTTTGTTATTTACTTTTTTTATAGATTAGTAAAAGCAAGAGCATGGTAATCTTGTGGGGTGGCAGGTTGAACCCCTACGAGTTGGGAGAATCAATACATCATCCCGTCAAAAGTAGAACCAAGGCGGAGCCATTCACACTATGTTAACCAATAATAATCCCTACAAAAGAGGCCATCTTGCCATATTTTGGAAATTGGGCCATGTTTATAAATATTAAATATTAAAATATATTTAAATTCGCTTTTAAAAAAGTACAATTTAATGTTTTAATTTAGCAGTCGTTTTATAAATAGGCCGATTTAAAACGGCGAGCGCCGAGTGTATGAAAATAAATGCAAAAGCAAAGCAGAAATCGCTGTAAACACTGTAAATGTAAATTTCTTTAACGCCACGACGTTATTAAGCCATTATAGGCGATTATCGAAATTATAGCTTTAGCCGAGTTCATTACGCTAGTGGAATCGAAATTGAAAGGAAGTGTGTATGTGTGTGTGTGTGAGATGAGTTAATAGAGAAACAAGTTTTAATTTACAATTATTTTTATTTATACATATATTAATTATATGTATTGTATATATAAGATCAAATCCACAAGACAGAAAATTTAAAGTATGGTATTAAAGTATATACTTAAAAATTTGTATTCCGACTGAAAATATAATTTAAGAATAATGTTAGAATTAATTCATAATATTTTATATTACAATATTTTTTTAAAATATCCCATTTTATAAAAAAAAAACTTTTGGCCGAAATGAAAAACGGTCAAACTGAGTACTTCTATACTAAAATATTACACCACAGCACAAATAACTATACGCTATTTTATCCATATAGGTACAAATATACAGCATGCCACTGCAATACCCTAATTTTAATTGTATATAAATTGGTTGACCAACTTAAATAGGAAGAATTTCGTGATTCGTTATAATACAGAAAATGAGGGAAATAAATTAAATTAAAATTCCTACGCCTATTTAACTTGATAAACCTTACTATATATTCAATATTTGTTCGATATCTCCCTTTTAAATTACGTATACTTGATTTGTAGTAATGCTTACGTATTTCGGTTACTATTATCACTAGCAATCAGAGATTAACCTCGGATGGCAATTCCAATTATATTTTGGTATACAAAATATTTTACATCTTTTGCACAAATTAAATTTTATTTTACAGGCAATTACGAGAACCGAAAGTCTAATTCAATTTTCCAGAAACACGATGAATTTATTACAAATTTTTAGTGTCATATATAAGGATTTTTATGTACGTGAGTAATTCAACAATATCCTACATGGATAACATTACTCTACCTTTGGCATAAAAGTGCGTAATTTTTATAGCATCGTATATTTTCATATCCTTTCGTCTCATCGAAATTATGTACACTCTCATCACTTAATGCAATATGTTTAACCAAATATACATACAGTCGAATTATCTACATTAATTAATGTGTGAAGCAGAATTACACACATTGACGGGTGATTTGAAATAAGCCGCGTAGATTCTGCTTCACGTCCAAATCTAAGTGGAGGAAGCCAGGGCCCGAAAGGACCATTCCTCCAATTAGTTTCCTCGCATTGAACACACAAATCCAAGGTTTAAAGTACTAAATGTCTGTCACTGACCTTGGCTTCTTGTCTTGCAATCTTGCAATCTTCATACACGAGATTCAACGACGATTCACTTTAAATTAAACTGCCATGAAATTTATACAAAAATTTTGGGTCGGCACGGAGATTCACTGGGTGATTGAAGCAGTCCAATCTGCATAATTAAATTGCACGTTGCACTGGCCTCTAAACCTTATTTGTCTTTTTCTACAAGTGTCCAAATATATACTCGCGCAAATTACCAAATCTAAATATATATTATCTACAAATATAAATAAATAAACTATAATATAATTCGTTTTAATATAATCGGAACTAAATATCGACTTTAATATACACAATAAGAGGACTTTTTTATCGTAAGAGGTCATTGTGGTTGTGTGGGGAATTTGGAAGAGTTCCTGCCGAAAGGGCATCAACTTTTACCGGCCAATCGAGTCTGGTCAGCGAAAAGTAAATGCATTAGAAATGACTAAAATGTATTATTAGGTACATGGTTATCGTCTTCCTGATCGGTTCACTGGGGGGAACCTTGCGGACTGATGTCGTCGCCTCCTCCTTCGGAACCACCTTCGCCTTTGGTCTTGTTCTCCTTCTTCCACTTCATGCGGCGGTTCTGGAACCAGATCTTAATCTGCCTCTCCGTGAGGCACAGCGCATGGGCTATTTCGATGCGCCGCCGCCGCGTCAGGTACCGATTGAAGTGAAACTCCTTTTCGAGCTCCAGAGTCTGGTATCTCGTATATGTCTGCCTTCCTCTCTTCCTCTCTGGAAAAAAATAATTAAATTACACAACGCCCCATTAAACAAAATCTTGATTAAATAACAAACATTTTGTACCATGAAAATTACTGTCAGAAATACTAGGAGAAGGCAAAAACGAACCAATAATTAAACCACACGAACGACGAACAACATAAAAATTAATCAAAAACTCACAAATAAAAACAAATACTACGAATTGAGAATGAAATAAAGGCCAATACTTGAGAAACTGGAAGAAAATTAAAAAATATCAAATTGAATCGACTTGAAACATTAATGAGGAACAAAATAATTAAAAAAGCTACGACCCAAAATTAGGAAAAAGAAAAATTATGATAAAAGCCACTGCAAAGTAAGAAATAAAACTAGTTGACTAACTCCTTAAATTCAAATTTATCCAGAATTACAATCAAATCCTTATAGTAGATAGTTATTTGAAAGTAATTTTTTTCTCCTACGCGAAGGACATTAACACGCAAACGCAGAACTAATTTTAATTGCCCGTGGATAAAGAAAACTGATTTGGGGAATTTCGCAACACACGACTTTGTTCCGAGGCGCTCTGCGCGCTGCGCCGGGATGATTTATGCATCATTTATAAACTCATTATCTGAGATGCAGGTTGAGACCGCCTAAAGCCCACTTTGATTGGCGTCACAAGGCCGATGCAGCCTCCCTTCAAACCGACGTATATAATTATTTTCTTCGTACAACTTTGGTTGTTGCTTTCTAAAAGTTTACGTGCTTGAGGTAACAATTTCTTTAATGGAATTTTAAGAATAGGTACACCGTACGACGTATAAGAAGCGAACTGTAAATCATGAATGCATGGTAACGATAAATTACCGAACGTTTACTTCGGATTCGCACTGGCGGAAAGGGGGACCATTGTTTTAATGTTTTCTCGTGGATATCAGATGGTAACTGTGAACTTGCTTCGAGGACAATGATATAAGAAAACGTAATTTTTTAAGTTTATTATTGTGTAATAAAAATGATCGTTCGGCAATCAACGCATATGTACAAATTATTCAGGTGGCTCTAAGTATCGCCTTAAATAAGTCTTGGTTCCAACTCAATTACGAAGAACTCTAACAAACGTGTAAAAAAATAATTGCCGAGTCGCTGAACCAACGTCAATTTTAAAGGGTAATTTCATTAATATTTTGTTTAATGACGCGTGTATAAATTCGTTCAAACATTTAAGAAATACAATCATCGATTAATAGTGAAACGTTGCTACAGAAAAAAATGTGACATTAAAAAAAAACATTAGTGACGCGCCTCTAAACAGCATCTTTATTAAGATTTCATAAATAAATAGATTGTAATCCGGCTTACATTTAACAAAAGGAAAAATACAAATATTTCAGGACAAAAAAAACGTTAAATGACAAGAAATACGTGCCAAATACATATAGTCGTAGAAAGAACGAGACATATGAAGCAAACAGAAATAAGGGAGATGATCTGAAACTATTTGATGAATAACAGACGAAATTCGAAAATCGAAGTAAACAAAAAAGATTTTTAGAATAATTGAAACATACAAATATCGATGAAATTTAATGAAAATTTAATTCAATTACAATTAAGAAGACAACTATACATAACAATAAAATCAATAATGTTACTCGTGCATCGAAAATGCAAGGAAGTATAAAAGAGCATAACGATTTGGCAAAAATCACCCAGGCTGTAATTGTGGAATAATGCAAAGCAATCCAACCCAAGGTAAACTCAACCCAACCAAATCCAATCTAACCCAAACCAAACCCAAAATGTTAGAAGCAGAAGTGGAGTAATTCCATATATTTGAATAGGAAAAATACAAAGTAGCACAGTAAAGAAAATAAAGGGCAAAGGATAGTTAATGCAATTAAAATAAAGATACGTTGATGTGAAAACAATAAAAAATAGGAACGGTAAAAAAATATTATTATTTTTCAAATTTATTTTAT
This sequence comes from Geotrupes spiniger, assembly GCA_959613385.1. Taxonomy (NCBI): domain Eukaryota; kingdom Metazoa; phylum Arthropoda; class Insecta; order Coleoptera; family Geotrupidae; genus Geotrupes; species Geotrupes spiniger. Next base: position 16,753,220 of record OY390737.1, read on the forward strand.
ATTTTCTATTTTGTTGTAGTATTTTAATGATTTAATGAAGGAAATGAGAAAAATGCAAAATTTCAATTAATACAAGTTCAAACAACATCAAAAAAGTATAAAAAAATTAAAGCCAAACGATATAAATAATAATTTTTTTATCATATTTATGTATATTTTCAATTTTGTTGTACTTTTTAACGATTTTATAGTGGAGGTGAAAAGATGCAAAAACCAATCAAGGAACAACTACAAAAAAGCATAAAAAACAAGAGGGAAAAGATTGAAGGAATTACGAGAAAACTAGTATCTGATGGGAAATGAAATTTCAGAACAAAATGAATCGAATACAAGAGAAAAATCATAAACAAAAGGGTCCAATCCAAACTTAGTTAACTTTAAAAAAATGACTGGCAGAGCAGACTAAACAATACATTAGAAAAATAGGATTTGAAAAATTAAGAAAACGAAAAATACATTTTTGATGGTTTAACGATTTTAATGTAAACCAAATTAAGGGGAAAGAAAAAATAATTAAAACGATGATAAAATGAAAAAATACAAACGCAGGGATGTGAAATCATTATTTTTTACCATATTTATTAGTTTCCATTTTGTTTTAGTTTTTAAGGATTTTATATAGAAACCAACGAAGAAAATGAATAAGATTTGTAGATAATGTCTATGGAAGAACAAGAGAACAAATATCATGAATCGAAAACAATATGAAAGCATAGAAAATCATAAACAAAATTATACAAAACGGCGTAAATAAATACATATGCACAGCAACGAAAACAACAGCAACTAAAGAAAATAATAACTAACTTTTAATGTGGGAACAAAACTAAATTAAAATAAAATTGAAAACGAAATACAATTAAAATGATTGTGAATATATGAAATGGCAAAAGTAGCTAAAAAAAGAAAATTCAATTGAAAATTGAAAAAATTAAAATATAATTACCATACTTTTCCATTTATTTTCTTATATATTTTATCCTTGTCATATTATGTATTTTTTATCTTTCTCGGTTTCTCACATTTCATTGATTTATATGCAAAGTTCCAAAACGGAAAATTAAATAGCAGATAAGAAATTAAATATTATGAAATAACCAAGGAGATAAGAAAACAAAAGGAAAATAATGTTGGATAGTGGCAAAGACAAAACGAAATAAGTGATGTTAGCTATTGTTTGTGAAAAAATAACTGTAGAAATATTGGAGAAAACTACAACCGAACCCAACCCAGCACAGCCCAACCCACCCTAGTTAAGCAATAGAAAAGTGAAAACAAGAAATGATTACAAACAAAAAGAAAAATCCAACAAAAATAAAAATGCAAAAAATCCAATTAAACAATAGAAAATGTTCTTTTATGTCTTTTTAAAAGTTACTATTTCTTCGCATCGCCCATTCTTTTTAAAGTTTTCTTATTTTTGTAATCATCGTGTTCTTATTTTATTCCCTGTACAGCACAACTCAACCCAACCCTCCACATTTTCGCACATTTGTGTGCATCATTGTTCTTATTTCTTATGTCTTATTTCTTATTAGTTATGTATTTTTTAAGTTTTCCGATGATATTTTTTCATTCTTTCAATTTTTCCAAGGTTTGTTCTAGATTTCCCATCTTTCCACATTGCATATTTTTGGCTTTTGATTCCAATTATTTATTTTACATTTTTACACCTCTTCTTTTATTCTAAAAATTCTAATTTTAATTGCCTATCGTGTTGATTTTAAAACACGCACACATGTTTCGATTTTATTATTATTATTATTATTATTATTGTATTATTTTTTTTTCATTTTTTGTATTTTGCCTCAGCAAGTTTTATTTAATATATTTTCATTATTTTTTTAATTTTTAGTACAATTTTGTGTTCTTATGTTTTTGGCTAGTTTGGTTTCTCATTATTCATTGGGATTTTATCTTCTCCATTTTTAATTTATATTTCTGTAGTGCATTTGTTCCCATAGTTATTTAATTTTTGTTTTTTGCTCTTATGCAATTTTTCCATAATTATTGGTTGTATCCATTTTTCTTCATGTTTGATTAATCATTTGTTTACACGAATATTTCGGTTGCTTATTTCAGAAAAAAAGGATGAAAGAAACCAGTTTCTTGACAAATTTAAACAAAACAAAAATACAGCAACAAAGCAAATGCCAATTAAAGAGAATATTCGTTTGGTTACTTTATCGTGAGACCTGGTTTACTGGCTTCGTGCTTTTCATTTTATAGCCCACCTATACCTACAATTATTATGTGATCTATTATTTTATGTTCCTATTGAACTTGCGCATGCTATTATAGTCATATGTCAAATATATTGTTATTTGTATTACGAAAAAAATCAAAACACACACTAACGAACCAAATGTCCTTGCAATTTTTCGATTTAAGATACTGCTAAACGCTGGCGCTGTTTATCGATCGGCGTATAATTTATATACACCTATGCGCCTATTAAATAATTTTACGTAAGCGCAAAAACTCGACATCGATGTTTATCTCGGCTATCGAGTATTATTATACTCATAACTCTTCAATTAAAATATTTCTGCAAACAAGATGGCGATGAAACGCGACAACCATACGCCAATTAGTTTAATAGTTAATTTCCTGTATGCAATATTCATGCAGAAACAAAAAGGGAGACGGGAATGCGACGACAAAAACGTCCGAATCGCAATAATAAATAACGGATGCGCGAATTTGTCGTCGCGCAAAAAACGGGGCGAAAAATCGAGCAATTACGGAGTTATTGATCATCAATTACGCGACGACCAGCTCTCGCATGACAGAGAACTATGGGGACATGTTAACAATCCGTAATTATCAATTTAAGTTCCGTTTAAGTTGGTTTTTGTTGTGAAACATGGGATGTCATTAATTTTTTCCGATGTACCTCGTTCTTTTTGGCAATTTTTGTTAAATTCTTACGTTGAATCTAGTTTCTTATCATCAACTTTAATTATAAAATGAGAGAGAAAGTGAATTGATTTTTGTTTGACATTTTAAGAGCGCAGCGGATATTTAATGATTTAGAAACCATTCAAAGTTACCACATTTCCAATTCTAGTCTTCAAGTCTTGATTTAGCTATGAAACAGATTGGTACTGAGTGATATTAAGTGTCCATGATTTTTAGATCAATCAAGTAATTATTATTAAAAATAGCATCCTGGTAATAATATTGCAGGTTCACTGTGACAAAATTATTACAGTTAATAACTAATACAAGATAATAATACTTATCTGGGCTAATTTGCTTTTGAGAAGTTTATTTTGATGGCATCATTTAATAGTTACGCCACTGGTTTTGTTGTTTATGAGTATGGTGTAATACTTGCGTAATGGAGTTGATATTTTTTCAAAATTTTCCATGCATACATTACGACTGAGGTGATTAAGTTTCCCACGTGGAGATGCAATAAATTACCCGCACCTAACGTATGCGTTTGGTGCATCCTGACGATGAAACCCAAAGTGTAACGCTGCTTTGATCGAATAATTATTTCGTCGTTTTATTTGTTTTAAAAATATAATTAAAATAAGTGAAAAAAGTTATTGCGAGATGGTGAGATACAGCAGGAGAGGACGTTTGATAAATCGTCTCATCTCAAATAACCTTCCCACACGGACGCGAGAGAGTGTATTCAGAAAGAATAAAAAGCCACGTTAATTAAAGAAGCATCGAACTAATCAGAGCTCATGTCTGTGTAGAAATAAATCAAACTCAGAACAGTCGGGTTAAAATAATTACACGTCTTGTTCGGGGTAGTGCAACGTTCATCACGCGCTCTGCATCCGAATCTAATATCGTTAATTAGATAACAGAAAAACGGCGGAGACCCGGCCGGGTTTAAGAGGAAATTTCCATGCCGCGTTATTAATGTCTTATTTTATCGAATATTTTAATCCGACCGGAACACACGTTCGTGCGTAAGAGATGTGAAATGGCTCCTAAAGATGGTTCCAAAGTTGAAAGTTAAAAATCGCCCGGCCCTGTCGGTGCGCAGCGGAGCGTGTTCTCCCCACATGTTGGTTTTTTGGTGCGCGGCTGTGTTGCTGTTAGAAAGCGCCATAGATCTTCGTCACCCTCGACGTCTGCACGTTGGTTGCACCCTCCGATTTCCTTGCTACAAAAGCTGAATTCTAAAGACACTATAGCTTCATGAATAACCTTCATTAGTAAATTGTTCAAATCGATGAATATTTATAAATTTCTTTCTCTTTTTATTTATGGGGCCTTATCTTTTTTCGTAACGAACACGAAAACATTATTTAAATTACTAAATTTTTAAAACCCTTCCAACAATCGCTAGATTACTCAGTTGGCTGAATAATGTACCAGTACTATGCAGACACACTAGAATGTATATATTGTAGGTTATCAATAAATAATTATTGTGAGGGGTCAAAATTACACCCCTAAATATATATATTTGGATACGTTTGGATTCCTCGAGACATGTTTCGTTTTATTTCGAGCTTCTCAGGATATCAAACTGGATTAATTGTAGTTCATTGAATTTTCTGCATTCAACAACTACATTCATAGTTTTTATTATCTTTCAGTATTGATTAATAAGATTTGCAAATTTGCAATTTATTTTTAAATTGAATTATAGTTATTTGTCTGTCTTGATACTAAATTCAATTTTTTATCACGAATGCGGGTATAAAATATAATGTATAAATAAAATAATATAAAACTTACTGAAATCGCTAATAACCACAATGTTAAATGTTATTCATAAATATTTGTAATAATTACGTATTCGAAAAATTGCATTATTTATGGCAAACCCAAATTCACTTTTTTATAGATTTGAAGGTATATGCAGGGCTCTATATACCTTCATTAAATATAAACATTAAATTGAATTTATGATTGTTGAAAATATGGTTTAAAAAAAATTTACGTAAATATTAGATTATAAACGTTGTATCACAGGGCACATTTATGTAAAAATAATTAAATGACAATTATACAAAAGTATATTTGTATAAAATGTAAATCGTAAACATATTATTTATTAATATTTATTATAATTGAATAATTTTTATATTAATCATAAACATTCTTTAGTAGTTGAGTCCATGAGCCCATGATTAACAACTTAATTGTACAAAAAAGTGCTCGTCTTACTTCACTAACTGTTTCTACAACTTTTTGGATGATTTCAAAGTTAGTTATTTATCAGAATTGTCATTTATTATAATAAGCCACTTAAAAGAGTCAAGTGGGCAATTGATTTCTTCTGTCAATCTAGAATGATGATTATGTCGATGTTGAATGTTAAAAAATTGATATATCGAAGCCATTTCGTATTTCAAACAAGAAAAATGGTTGAGTTGTAATAAATATTAAAAACAATATGTTTATAATTATGTATTTCTTAGCCTCTTTTAAAACACGCTTTCGTTAATATTTATACTGAGATGTCCATTATTTTAGTTTTGCCCATCGCAGCCATACATTTTCGTTTAACGAGGAACCAAAATGGCATCGATTGACAATGCGAGTCCAAGTTCGGTTTCCTAAAACACTACCTATTGTTCCTATGTAACTACTTTAGTAAACATGATTATTGGATCTGAAACTTTTATATGCTTTTATGCAAAATATGTGTCCTTATTACCACTTTTTGTCTGTAAAATAATGAATATTGCAAGTAGTATTCTAAAATATTTTTTATTCAATAATTCAAAATGTTCAATGAATGATGTTTGCCAATGTATTTGAGGTGATAAATTCTTTAATAATTATAGATAGCATAGATAGCAGCTTTGTACATCGTTGACTATTTAATTTGTATTTATCACAACATACGACGTAAATCGTTGTACAATTTGCAGGCATATAGTTGCTATCATAATTACTTTGTTAGCTAGTAAACATCAAATTAAATCCTTATTGCAGTTTTCTTGACAGACTACTTAGTTTTCTACAATAAAATATTTAAAATGTCGCTTCCTTAGCAACAACAATGTTATAAAATATAAATATAATGCATATTTTACAAGCACATGATCATTTTATTGATTGCTAGAAGTAATTAGGTTATTTCTGGAAAACTGACTTGTTGAGCGTGAATATGCGCCTCTTGCGATAACATTTAACCCATGATGAGGATTTGGTAACATTAAACCAGTAATTTAATTGTAGCAAACATATTTGCTTCCTCTGCATTGTCGTTCATATTGAGTGTTACATTCATGCATTGTCGACATCCTCACAAGTCCAACCAGTTCATCCTTCAGGACTATCTGTTGAATTTGGATCGTTGATGCTTCTATGGCCTCTTACACTGATGATTCTTTGTTTTTTATTTATTATTTAACGTTTTGTAAACGGTTGATATCTCACTAGTATGTAGTTAACATCAGGCGATCTGAACGTACCATTTTTATAAAATGGACTTGAATTTGCGGACGTATGAATTTTTTTTTCTGGAACCAGTAACTGTAAGGCCCCTTAACTTTTTGGAACGTAACCGATGCTGTCTTCATTTTCATACGTCATCTGCCTGACCGTGGTAAAGAGGCTTCCACATTAAACCTATCGAATGTGGCTGTAGTAAAGCAGCAACAAAGAAGTTATTTTTTAGTATAGCCCCCGACGCTTCTTTGTTGTTGTTTTTACTACAGCCATATTCGCTGGGTTTTATGTGGTGGCCCCTCCAAGTTATTTATAGTATAGACGCCGACTTCTCAGAACAGCGGAGATGAAAATGTTGAGATGCATGGCAGGGTGTAGTCTACGAGATCACATTAGAACCGACGACATCAGAGCGCAGTGCGACATTCAAGATGTGGTGAGATGGGGCCGCAATAGAAGAAGGAGTGGAGAGACCATGTCGACAGGATGGATAATTCCAGACTACCAAAAATTGCCAAAGAAGGACTCCTGGTATCGAAAAGACCTCCTGGAAGACCCCAATACGATTGTACGAAAGCTGGAGCTCGGCGTCTAAACAACGGCTGTAATCGTTGAAGACAAACAGCATGAAATCCTACAACAAAGAAGAAGAAGAAGACCCCGACGCTTGTAAAATTAAATAAGCAACGGTTTTGAAAATGTTGTTCGTTGATACGAATATGTATCGTCTGATTATCTACGTTTTCTATAACAATTACGATTTTTTTGGATCTCCATCCAAGTTTGGGGTTCAAAATAACATTCCCTTCTCCCAATAAATTGTACTTGCTTTGTTCATTTTGGGTTGGATGCGGATGTGTTTACTTGGGTTTGAATTCTCCCATTTAAATAATATAGGATTGATTGTTTTAAATAATTGAAATTTTGTGTGGAATCACTGAACTGGAGATGGTAACTTAGTTGCTGAAATATGCTTCTTGAATTTCTTAAAAGTAACGTGCGGTAGATATTTTATAAGATCATAAATTATTTGACAATTAAAAATTATTTGTTTGCAATTTAAACGACAACCTTCGTCAATTTATTAAGGTTGAGGTGGTTTTGGATTGGGTTGGATTGTTCTACGCTGGTTTTATTATAATTATGAGCAACGATATGCATTATACCAAGTTCTTGAAAGAATGCAAAAATAACTACCCGCAAAAGTGTTAACGAATTAGTCACTTGGCACAAGACATTTCACCAGAAAATGATCCAGGCTATTGTCAAATATCAAGTTAATACATGACAAAGAGTTTGTTGCATTAGCACCATCTAGAAGTCAATACTACCACAGTCATGCTAATATGTAATTGCAGTGGTCTTTATCGACCGAATAAGTCAATAATGTAACCGGCTTGCACTAATTTTCACATACTCTTAATCACTATTGCTTGCATGCCTTCATACACCTTCAACTGATGTGTATGTGGTATTCTGACGAGATTACAGAGAACGAAACAGCTTTCATCACATTAATACATTCGTTGCAATTTATTTTCAATCAAGTTAATATAAATTGTACAATAACTTTATGTCAATAACAAAGTCATATCAAACATATGGCTATAAAAATGTTATAATACGGTGAACATTAATTAATTAACTCGTAAAAGTTCTTGTGTCAAGTCGGTGATAGACTATGAGATTTATTGGGTAGTTCTTGCTGAAAAATTATTATTGCTGATAAGTTTATCGTTAGAGGGAAACAATCGTTCAAGAATCCAGACGATATCAGACATGCAGATAAAAGTCATTTAATGTGCGATTTAAGTAAATAACAAAAGTAAATAACTGTGCAGCATGATGTAAATAAGTTTTGAGTGCCATTCTAAGTGAAAATCAATCGCCCGTGAAAAGATGGATGACTGATCATGTTTTTGATCACGTGGTGTATAAGTTAAGTGTGGTACTCCATAATTAAAGACTAAATTGTAGACTATTTTTACCATAACTGTAAAGAGGCAGAGAATTTTTTTTAGAAGTGACACCAACTATATTTGGTTCATATTTTTTAGTGACTCAAACATACATAATACAACTGATTTATGGCAATCATCAATAGGCCCTTAAAGAGTTTTTATCGAAAAGCGTGGACATACGTATTCATTATTAGATTTTCTAAGAAACTTGCGCATACAACTGACTCATTGCTGATATTGCAATTATATACAATTTAAATTTTATGACACGCTGCAACATGGACTGCATGGAAATAGAAAATTATCCTAAGATGCTGACAACAGTGGTTTATTTATTGTAACATAGCTAACTCCGATACAAAAAATGTATTTAGTTTAAACGATCCGTTTGACGATTGCTATAGTAATTGCATTATTGTAACTAGAGGAGGACTACTTCATTTCTTTAAGAAATTCATTAATAAAAACGCAAATCAAACAGATGCTGTGGTACGCAAACATTTTCATTTATTTGCATTTGCAATATTTTTTATAAATTGGCGAGTTAAGTTGTTACTGTTATATAAATGAATTTATAAAAAATAATTTTTCCGGAATCGTTCTCTGCTTATTTACGCGCAGGAAAATTGAATTTTCCGGAGTAGTACTGTAAAAACTTTACAAGACGCAAATATTTTGTAACTATAGTCTCCAATAAAATTGACAAACTTGATTTTTGTGAAATTTGTAAAGACAATTTCTAAAATTTGTAAATTTCGTATTTTTTACGATTTCCGGAAAAATTTAATACAAAACACATCAGTAAAATCTCTTACTTGACTCGGAGCTTTAAAATACTCGGCAAGAAACCTCGTATTTCAATTTAACTCCTCTTCAGTAATGTGAGATTTTCCTGACTTTTATGTAAATAACTATTATCTAAGATTTTTCATGAAGATATTATATTGTCATTGGAACTACCTTTTGTGTACACAAGGTTTCAAGTCCATGTGTGAAAGTGGGTCGAAATCATCGTAAAAAATTTCACCAAACTCGCAAACTGACCAACTTTAACAAGTGAACTTCTTAATGTTGTAAAAAACTGGATAATGTTAAGTCTGATTGTAACGTTTTCATTCGAATAACCGTGCAATTATTTCTACACAACAGTTTAATTCTAGCTTGTTTTCAAAGTTACGAAATCGTGAGACGGTTATGACTAAGCATTCATTTGTGTCACGTCCTGAATGAAAAAAATAATGAAATATCGTCCCATTCAGGTCCATTTTTTGTGCGCCTCGTGTGCGTAGCCGCCCCCCTATTCTAAATCAAATTTTACAATTTATATTTAACAGAGATATCAGACTCCTACTACAATGAGAAGCGACAGAGAAATATTGGATTTTATTGTACGCTGATGTACAATTGCATAATCTCCGGTATAATAGATCCGCTCTTCCATTTTCCATTTTGGGATTCATTTATTCATGTTCGCTCGGTGGTCCCCGAGGATACGATTCCGTTGCGAATTAGACTGTGTCGAATGCGATGTCGCGCGTCGGCGTCCGGAGCGGTCTAAGCGCCGATTGGATTCCTGACGGTCAGTCATGGCTAGGTTGACACGGGTCCGACCTGAATTTCGGAATCTTAGAATGTACGGGGCCGAAACGTCCGTTAATCGACGCGGTTACAGTCTGTTTATTAGGAGGGTCCCAGACGGCGTCATCAGTCATCTAAGCCGACAGCATCTCTAATTACGAGAAGTTACATGGACGATGGTGGCGATATCCAGTTTTTAGAATTTAACGGACGGAAATGTTTCGGGTACCTTTTTTTTGCGCCACAATCCGTCCCTTTGTTTCCAATTGAACGAACAAATTTAATTTAAGCGACACTTTAATTTCTCAAATAATAAAACAAAGAAAATTTATTAACCGTAGCTTAGTTTAAAGTGATTTAAAATTCAGAAAATTATTGGTAATCGAATTCGGTGCCGGCCTCGGTAGTCCTATAAGCAAATTGTCGGTGTAATAAATTTTGATGAAGTTGTTGCGGTCGAAAACAAAGTAATTTATGAAGGTCTGATTGAATGGTAATAGCGTGGCATGAATCAAATAAATTAAAACGCCATAAAATAAACAATATAAAGCGTTACGGCCACATAACCTAATAATAATTACCCTATGAAAAGGGTTAAATAATTTACAGCACTATCAAATCTCATCGCGTCACAATTTATCACCGGAATGCTTATTTAATAGCCTCGACGTTAGTCGGATTTGCACGAACGCGGCCCGAGAACATCCTTGCTACATAAATTGCGCTCAACAAGTAGCCTATATAGCGTCGCGGTTATATTGTTATTACTATGCTTATAGTTGGCAACAGATGTAAATTTTATCTTTATCGTATTAGTGGTCGCATTACGCCTGAACGAATAACCGCTTTATTACCCAGCGAAATAACTCACCGATTAATGCATCAACACTTATTTTAAAATCAGATTGGCGATGTAAGCTCAACGCTTCAACTGTTATTGCACAACTGAAATATATTTTCTTAAAATTTGGGCAACTAGCGACTAACTATCCGGTCAAAATTGAACAATGCTGTCATAAAACGACGGGTGTACTACCATTTAAAGTACTTCCAGGTAACGTGCTTCTGAATTTCTCACGTACCTGCACAAAGTGACCCACATTACATTTGAAACCATTTGGTACCATTCAATGACGCAATTATTTAATTGCTACAACCACACTGTTACAATTAGAAACTAGTAGTTTCAAATCGTTACTGCTCGAGCATATCGTCAGTGATGGTTGGGACACCTGCAGTTAAAATTTAAACGTTTCAAAAACGTCACTATTATGCAAAACTGAAGTCAGGAATCGTAAATCTCATAGGACAAAGTTTTGGACAGTTTAGGGCAGGTGAGCTGAGGTCCTTCGAATAATCCATTCGTTCGTTTTCGGTTTGAATTGTAAAGAGTGGTAATTGTGAAATTATTGGTTTATTATTTTTATGTGAAAACTGGTGCAAAATTTATGGTGCAGTTGATGTTTTATATATATTTCGTTTTTGGTTTCGTTTTGATTTGCTCCATTGTCCTTTAGGTTAACAACCGTGTTTTTAATCACTACTAATTTTTTCCTTCATTTCAGTTCTACTTCATTTAGTTACGAAATGTTTCATGCTTAAAACTTGCATTTTATTTGCTTGTTTGCCCTATTGTTTCATGTGTCTCTTGTGTTCGTAGTTCCGTAGGTTTTCGTTTTAATATAATTGTTACCTAATATGACAAACTTTAGACATTTTTTCTACTTTCTAATATATATTGTTACTTGCTGTTTGTTCAATTTATATTCAAGAACAGCTTTATATTGCTCCTGTTCTGGTTCTTTTACGTTGCTTTAATTTTAATTTTATTCGTATACGTGTGTGTAATTTTATTTTTATTGACGTTTATTCCAATGTTAAAAATATTTTCTCCATTTGATTCTTTTCTATTTCTTTAATTTTCATAAAAATTTAGTTGTTCAAATTCATTTGATTTCTTTTATTTTATGGTTTATTTATAGTGGTATATTCATCTGGTTTCTTTCATTTCTTCTATTACCGTTTTGTTGGCATTTCATCTCCATTTGCTTTTATATTGTTCACTTATATGCAATCCATTTTTATTGAGAAAAAATATTGTTTTTGCATGAATAACGAAGAAATAAATTTACAAAATAAACCCTGCTAGAATTATGTTACAATATGGAATCGGAAGCGACTGCTACTGGGTCAAAGATAAGATAAAAACAAACTAAGAATGAAGCTAGAAGCCGTTTGTAGTAGACAATGGTAAAAAGAAATTCCAAGAAGAAATTACGAAAGAATATTAACGTAACAAACTACGCATTGGACTTAAAAAATGTATTAAGAACCAACCGTATTTGTATGATGATGAGGTGAACATGAAATCAAGAGAAAAACGTGCATGATCAACATACTAGTAACGATGTTGGACGAGGGTTACATACTATACAATACGAAACAAGGCAGAATGGCAGAAGAAATTGTTTAAAGACTTAAACAGATATGGGAAAAATTTTAGGTAAAGATGAAATATGAATATGATCAACATAACTAGTAACCAAGTTGGACGAACTTTACGTAGCATATAAAAAGAAATAAAGCAGATTGGCAGAAGAAATGGTCCAAACACTTGAGGTGAAGAGGAAAGAAGTTTGAAAGAAGGTGTGAGAAGGAAATGTTAAAGGAGATACAACGGTTAACGCACAGAACTTTAAATAAAGCAAATAGAGATGCTATTTATGTCTTTTGTTCTTCATTTACAAAGTTGGGGGGATACTTTTTTGAAGTTTCGGGACGGTTTGTAGAACAAATTCAAAACAAAAGAAATGAAATCGGGAGTGTGAGGATGCTGATAAAAATGGAAGAGGAGGCAGAAGCATACGGAGAATGGTGCAAGTAAAATTTGTAAAAGAATTATAGAAAAAAGACAGAAAATGATTGGTCTAGGAGGGGAAATGTATAACTGACATACAAAAAGAATTTGACTCAGCTATTAGAAAACACATATCGAAGATATTGGATACACGAAAAGTACCAAAGGATATTTGATATTTGTGATGCAAAAATGGGTTAGATGATGAAATGTATTTGGCCTCTAGAGTATATAACAAATTTGGATAAAATCGCAATGTCAAAAGTCAATGAAATGGAAGATGATCTAGTGAGGCAGATATAACTTCTGCTAGATGACCTGATTCTATGCAGAACAAATGTGGCAAGAGAAAGAAGAATTGATGTATAATCAAAGTGGTTATTGGGACAGACGCCAAACTAGTGGATTTATTCATCGAAAGTACAGCAGGTTAGAAAAATAATTGTTATAATAATTGTCAATAATCAAGAAATCTAACAGCAACTGCAGTAAGATATTAATATATTTTTTACGTCTTCCATGTGCTTCATAAGGGAAACGGATATTAGTAGGGGAACAAAAATGAAAATCTACAAAGTGATATTTTTCTTTGTAGAGCTGAATCTTGGAATTTGACCGATAGCCACAAAAGTATTTTGGGAACATGTGAAAACGGTTCCTTATAAGCTAGAAAAATGTCAAAGGAACAATATATGCGAGGTGCAGATGAGGTAACGGAGATAAATTTATAGATATTGAATGGATGAAGCATGCAGGAGATGTAAGATCCTTGTAGAAGGAACGGATGGATGGAATTCCTGGATGAAAGAGCATGGGCAGGTCTAAAATACGATTAGATTTTAGTAGAATTATTGATCAATACTGGTCCAGCAGGACTCAAAAACTGACAAAAAGAAAGGAACAACAGCAAGTGCCAAATGGTATACATGAAGAAGACGGTTTAGAAAAATAATGAAGAATTGTAACAATATAACAGACAATAGTGAAAAAATAAGAATAAGAGTAGAATCCTTAAAATAAATAATTGAGAAAAAACAGCTAGGGTGGTGAGAGTAGAACCTCAACAAGGGTAATATGTGAAGCAACAGTAAGGAAAATGAAGACCGTGGTAAGATAATGAGTGAGGAAATACAAGAAAGCTGCTCCAGCACAAATATTTAAAAACATCTCACTAGACGACAACACCAGTCATCTCGATATACATTTGATGGTATTTCTTGCACAAAAGTGCAGCGAACTGTAGAAAGTCAGGTTGGATGTACTGGTAATACATAGGGTGAAGCATTAACATAAAGGTCAAATTAAACCAGAGATGGGCAAATAAATTTGATAAAATTGATTAACAGTAACTTGCAACTCACGTAATACTCGATGAACCACTAATTAACGCATTTTTGAGCAAGAAATATCTTATGGCGATTTTACTATCATTTACATGTCATAACTTAAAAGATTTCAATTCAAGACTTTGACTGTGTGGTAACAAAATGTACTTATTTTGTAAAAATATGGATTGCCAAAACGAATTATCTCGTTAGTGAAGTTTTTCGACAAGACCTTATTGAAATTAACAAGTGGACAAAATGAATTTCGAAGGCAAATTTTCTATTAAAATATTTCGTGCATTGTCGAACGAAACTGTTTGGGAAACGAATTTTCTTACTGGTTATATTTCAAACATGTCAGATTTTGCTAGCATCGTGATAATTCTGTGATAAGGAAAAGGTCGGTTTGTAGTACTGAAATCGTGAATTTGACTATGGTCATTAGCCTAAATTGTTGTGTGTTCCAACGTTTTGATAGCCTATACATTAATTATAAATTATTGTCTAAATATTAAATATTTGAAAAAATATCATTGGAAAATATTTTGCAAATGAGAGCTTTCATGTATGATGTGGTCAACATTTTTGGAATTGTATCAAGAAAATGTAGACTTACCGAATTGACTCCTCATCCATGGGTATAATGGACTCGGTAACGCGGAAGCCGTATTATTCGCAGGTTGTTGATTCGGTTGTGGCGGCTGCGGAATATTAGGTTGCTGGTGCGGTGGCGCTTGTGGGTGCATATTTGCACCTTGTTGGCCCCCATACATCATATGCTGCTGCTGCTGTTGGTGGTGCGGTTGCTGAACGTGCTGGGGATGTTGTTCCTGCATATGATGACCCATATGGTGATTACTCATAGCTTGAGTACTATCTAAAGGTGGGCTCCCGGTCGGCCCTAAAACACCACCTTGAGTAACCGCAGCTGCTTGAAGCTTACAACTCGCGTAAACCACAGGAGTTTGGTGGCCGTTTGGCGCCCCGTTGCCCCCCATATGGATGTTACTAGGACTGTCAGGTCGGTAACCCTGACTAACGTCCATCTGCTCCTGCTGGGGTCCGTAATATCCAGGATTCCGAATGTCCATCCTATCGTAAGGTGGAAATCTAGGATAGGGCATACCTTGAGGGGGTTGCCCGGCCGCCGGCGGTCCTCCATAATGATGCGGAGGAATTCCCTGGCGTAATCCAACGACCGAAGGGTCCCCTCCGCACGAATTCGGATTGGATTGTACTCCGCCACCACCTTGGGGTACCTGCACGGCAGCGCCGTAGTGCTGATGTTGGTGCGGGTGTTCCGCCGAAACGACTCCGCCATTACGCATGTCCGGCATATAGGAATTGGCGAAATACGAGCTCATTTCCATTGATTGAGATCACAGAACAACGCACGCACACACTAAATAATATACCTGTCGATCACCACTCACTTACAACCACTGTTGACGCATCTTAAAATCATCGCAACTTATTTTTTTACAAGAACACTATGATACAAATCCGAGGAAACTGATTGTTTTCTTCGGCGATGTCGGCGGTCCAATTAGCAGCAACTTCTTTTTTCTTCGACGTGTGGCTGACTCGCAAATTTAGTCTGGAACGAAAAGAAAAACACTTAGTGGTGCATCTTGCGCGCAAGTTGGGTCGAAGCACTCGTAAGATAACACGAGTACGACAATGTGTGCGCTGTCAACAAATGTCTAGGAACGTCCGTGGCGTTAAACTCGGGTTTTGAATGTCGAATGGTTCAATTTTGTGCATGTCTGAGATGGCATGAGTGACACATGTAAAATGAGACAGTTCGTCATTTAGTCTCCACGCATCATATACACACGTGTCCGCGGATGGCAACACTTGCATCTAGTTAGAGCAAGTTTCCGAAAACGAGGAAGTCCCTAACGAGCTACCAGTCGAGATAAATGTTGACGGTAACGGTCACTTATAAACAAACATTTTTTTTATCAGCTACTTAGTTCTTTTTATCAAACAGGCATAAATCTTACACTAATTTGTTTGAGTGGTTATTTGTCCATTTTTTGTTACATGATATATTGAGAAAAACATTTATAAAAATAAATTACACCACTTTAAAACAACGGCAAATATCCACCTGTACTTTACAATATTTTTTTATTATAATCAAATATAAAGTTGATATGGTTAAATACAGACATTTCAACAAATTCTATAACAAATGATAATTTAAATATAATAAATAAATAAATATAATAAAATAAATAATATTAAATAATTTTTTTTATGATCGGTTGCATGAAAGGTCATTAAATTAAAGGCCGATTACTTCCCAAAGTAGCAATAACTCATCACGTTAAACACAAAATTTTCAACGTCTTGGTATATCTTTATTACGATTTAAGTCAAGCGAAAAATGCGTCGAAAAACCCGTCGAGGAAACGTATTCTTGAAGAAATGTTAGCATTCCTTCGCAGCGCTGTAATCTATACAAGGAAAGACAAGAAAGACTCATGAACCACAATGACCATTTAACCAGGAAGACAAGTGATGTACGTGACATGTCAACAACACGTGTTTGAAGTACAAGGTAATCATGACATAGCAAACGAGGTGTAGATGTTTCGGGAACTCGGCTTGTTTAATGCGGTCGTGTCAGAGGGCAGCGTTCAAGTTGCTCTATAAACCCGCTGCAATCTAAACGAGATCTGGATATTCTCACTTCTCAGAAAACGCGCGATAATGGACAAGAAACTTAACTCGAATCCCCAACAAACTTGCTGCTATCCAAGTTTAATATCAACTTGTTTTCGAGCGTTTCTTTCCACGTCCGTCAAAAAATAGAACTAGGAAACATAAACGAACAAAGGATCCATCTCGAGACACGAAAATAAATAACGCGTTCTGTAGCTAATTTTTGCGCGGCGCGGAGTATTATCTTGATTATTGTAGCAATGAATTTCAAAAGTGAATTCATATCGTGCGCTGCAAGCAGAATGTACTGGTAAATATTTATGACTTTTCATAAATCTTGAGAATTTCATAGTAATGTCAGAAGCAGGTTTAGTAAAAACGTTGACATACAGCAATTTAAATGTCATTCGCCTGACTTAAATACGAGAAAGAAGTTTATGCAAAACTATTTCAAGAATTTTCAAATAAAAGAGACAATGCACGCAAAAATTATTCCCACCATTACATGCTTCAAATAAAATCGCAAACTATTTTTTTCCAAATTTATTATTAATTGCCACTAATTGGCATGCTTGTTATATATGAATTTAAATGTTTTCAAGACACAATAAAATTATACGTACAAATGAAAGCAATTAAAACGCAACAAATTAACATATAATCTATTTCCTTGAACAATTGTTATGCAGATTATCGGGTGCATGTTCGCGTGCAATCATTTTTCTAAAAAAAATTTGTTTGCTCTGCGAAACTTGTAAGACATGGAGATATTTTAATTGAAAATAACTGGTGCCGACATCAGAGTTTCATCAAGATGTTATTAATTTTATCTTAAAAGGTATCATCAAAACAAAACTAAGATCACCAATAATTTATTCAATATTCTCATACGGATATTTTAATTTCCTCCGATAATCGAGCATCGTTTCAATTAATTTTAATTGCGGAAGAAATTTATTTCTTAGGTGTGGTAAAATAACAAACAGTGCCAAAACTATTAATTCAGTTGAAGATTCTATGCAACCTTAATTCATAGATGTAGGAATACCAGAAATGTCAAAAAACTGGGAGTTATAAAATAAATAACATAAGGGGGTTTGTATGTCATCAATTGATTAATGCAATTATTCATTGGAAAAAAGAAACGACGATGCATGTCGTCAATAATACTATAAATAACAACAAACGTGAATATAAATAGTTGGAATAGAATAAAAAATGTTTTGCTATATCACCCCTAACAACCTGCTCAATACTTGAACTGAACCCAATGAATAATTTCATCAAGATTTTCGTATGAAATAATATCTGCAAATACCCAACATATATGCTTGAAGTTTTTAAAAATAAATTCAGCAATAAAATGAAGGTATCTCCATGAACCAGGAAATCGTTAGTTCGAAAACCACATATAATTCAATTTAGGATTATAAAATAAATTCAGTTGAATTCTGAAAAGTTCGAAAAAAATCGCATTGGTTACAATTATTACAGTTGGTTAATTCAGATTGGAAAAATTCCCAGAAAAGGTCAAAATAAATCAAACTGGACTGGTATTATTAGAATAAAATAATGTAATAACTTCATGGTAGAAATCTGTGATCTTAAACGCAACCCAAGGATAAAGGCAAATCCATATTGGTCAAGACACTATTTCGAGACTTGGAACGACAAAACAACAACAAATACATCGATATCAGTTGGTACCGTACCAGAAATTGAATTTTTAAACTTCCACCTAATCTCGATCATCCTCATGCTCTGAATTATTAAAAAATGTTCTTTTTTCTTATTTAATATAAAGATCACGCAGTGGACATTTCCCAGTCTTTTAACACAAGTGTGACCTTGAACGCACTCAAATACTGAATACTGGCAAGGATTGTAATGGATATGAAGTTCAGTTCGACAACAATACACTTGAACATGATCTTAAAAAATATACCTATTGAAGTAAGTTTTAATTCTAAAAAGATTGAATCCAATTAAGTAAATGAATTGACGATAATGACGTCATTGAATATATTTGGTATACGTCATGCATGAGGAATAAAATTGCTGACACATGAAAAAATGCAGGAGAAGAAATAATAAAAACTTGAAGATCTATTCACGAGAAAGTTAGTTTAAAATATCTAGCAATGGCAAGTGAGTTTTCACGTTCTGAACCTTTTGATTGCTGAATCTATATAAACCATTATAATACAATACAAAAAGTGTAAGACATGTGATGACGGAGGGATGAGTGGAAGCATTGGTGGGAGGAATGCGTGGGGATAGGATGGAGCAAGGAGGAGAAGGAAAGGGAAAGAGAGTGGAGGAAGGTGCTGGAAGAGGGCGGTGGGGTGGAGATATTGAAAAAACTAAAGGAGAAGATGGAAGAGGGGAGAAAACGAATGGTTAATAACATAAATTTGCTTGTGGCAGGTAACAGGGAATAGGGGAGAGAGGTGGTAACAGAGGAGTGAAGGACAAAGGCGGGACAAAGGACAGAAAGGATGATACACAATGTAAAATTGGGTTATTAATATTGTTGTAATTATGCCAATAAAGGTTTATTTATTATTATAAACCATTAGGCATCAAATTCGTTGTAATCTGATTGGGCATACATTTCTTCTCACATTATTCCAAAAGCATTTTTGTCCTGAACAAATATTTTTATTACCATATTACCATTCATTAAGTGAATCGTACGATTTACTTCATAGATATCAGAAACATAAATAATAAAGCCGCTTAATCGACAGGATTGTGTACGAAATCATCAGAAAAATTAGTGCTAAACTTGAAAATTTTGAAAAAACTAGAAAATAAGCTAGATAGAGGAAGAAAGCATCACGTTTTTGAAGGAAGGACGCGTTGCAGGAATTACAAAAGTCGAAGAAAGAAGTCGGGAGCGAAGACCATGGAGGAACATTGACGGAACCACTAAAAACGCTCATTTTTGTTCAATTAATCGTCGAAAAACGAATCGGTTACATTACAGGAGGAGTAAGCCATGTTGGAACACCGTACACGCTGCGAACGTTATTTTCCGTTAAATGATGAGAAACTAAAACTTTTCTGCAAGGAATTTTACAATTATTGATGGATATATCATTAAGCTATCATAATATGGGTCAATCTTTGTTGTCGACAAAAAAAATCTCAATTTTATCTACGTTTATATTGCTTGACATGGTAGTCAATAACAATCACAAAAAATATTTTATCGAGCAATGAATAACGAGACAGAAACGAGTAAAATGTAATATAATTAATTTGATATCCCCTGTCCAGCAGCTGCACGGATAATAATGTCGAGTTTCGGCCATTGCTCTTCTTGACCTTTGCAATGTTTAGAAAAAATCCGATTATTCTTCATTTTGACGTTTCCAAACATTTTAGAATAAGTTTTGACGTTTCGTAAAAACACGCAGCACAAATTAAACAATAGATTGGGTTTTACTGCACGAGACTGCACAGACAAGACTGATAGCGCAATGTCTACATGTTGAAAAGCAATAACGCTCTTTGTTTACGCCACAATTGTATTTGATTTCTCAATCTGAGGGAAACTGTACTGAATTTTTATTCAGTGCAGTTTTTTTTACAAAATTAATTACAAATTGCTGAGTTTACTGAAAGTTAGTCATTTTAATTCAAGAATCTGTTATAAGTTTCAACGTTGTGCTGGATCTATTCTTGCATTCAGACTAATGCAAAAAATTAATTATATTATAGTCAAGCAATATTATTAAGTAATCAATTAAAGTATTTTATGTATATTTCAGGTCAGTTCCGAGTAAATGTATTCCTTTGAGCTTTGTTTGCTCCGAACATATATTGGTACGTGATATCTGATTTCTGTTCATAATTGGACATCCCTTAAAGCCTCGTTCCCTTCTCAGGTTTGTAGCCTAATTAAATTGCCCCTAAAAGGTTTTAGTATAACTATCTAGCAAAAGATTCTTAACAATCCGAACAAGTTACACGGAATTCATTTTGTTAATAATTTATTTACGAAAACTAAAAAATAAAATAAAATAATTTAAATTTTATAACCAATTGAATTGAGTTGATTTATTTTTAAGGATGTTGCTATGAAAATTATTGTATTTGATTTCTACGCAAGCCGAGGAAAACTGTATTGAATTTTTATTCAGATAGAATTTAACTACTACTAAATTAATTACAAATTGTAATTGAAACTGAAAATATTTTAATTAGCGAAGCTGCCATAAGTCCTCAAAGTTGAGCTTCTAGATTGCGATCAACGTAACTCAAAAAAATTGATTATATTATACTCAAGTAATAATAATATTACTTGAGTATACTAATTACAAGTCAATTTAGCCACTTGTACTCGCCTTTCCAAGAAAATACATTCCTTCACAGCAGAATGCATATTCAAACCCAACAAATTATGTTAATTAAAAAATGATACCAACTGAGCCAGTTAATAACATTTTGTCAGTCGATTCCTTAAAGAAAGAAAATTCAATTTATATGATTGCATAAATACGAAACTCATGGAAATGAATTAAATTCAGATAATGGAAATCAAACCCAACTTAAGCAAACTTAGCAATGCACGTTACGTGTTTTTAGAAATTTTATTAATTTTAGATTTTGATGGTGACATGACGGGTACATTGTGGTTGGATTGGGTTTCTTAGAAACAAAGGACAGAATTTATACACATCGAAGCGAACTTATCAAGAAGTGAACCATAGCAGTTTAAATCGTAGCTACTAATCCAAAAATCGCGGGATCAAATCCCAGTATAATTGTGTATTTTGATTTAGACATATTGACGATATTATAGACGGAGGTTTTTGGAAAATACAAGAAGTAATTAATTCAATTATGTGGAGGCGAAGTTACCACGAATTAAACCATATTCGAATGATATCTAATAAACAGAAACGTAATTATATTTCATTACAGAGCTGCTGATGCAGTCGCCGACTGGTAATCGTAAGTTCGTGGGATCAGATCCAGTCGAGGGAATTGATACTTTGTTTCAGAAATAAAGTGCAGTATGATCATTCCACTGAACTGGACCTATTGACGTATGACGCATGATGAAATGAATTGTAATAATGGCCAGCAATTAATACAGATAATCAACTGCGTAATAATTGATGTGGATTCTATCACTGGGATTGAAAATCATGATGCTGAACATATTCTGATCCTTCATGGTGTGTAATAAGTCATTTTATGGAGAACCGTTGTTATTTTCAAATATAAATAAAACAGAAGTTGGTTGCCATTTTTGATTCATATAGGGTTGACTAGAGTTAAGGATGATTCATAAAATTAGCAGAAGAGGCTGAATGGTATTTCCTTTTAGCAGGAGCTGCCATGAGGTTTTGAAATGGAACATGAACTGGATACCTATACTAAGATTAATTGAATTAATTAATTAATTGTGTAGGAAAATAACGTATATGTATAACACGATGTTATTCTGTAGAGATTTTTATCTGTTGTATTAATATTTTAGTTTTTGACACATGGACAGATTTATTTGAAAAATAATTATAAAATATGCACGCTTTTCGAACCACTAATTCGTGCTGCATATTTTCTGTGTCATTTTATGATAGAAACTTGTTAAGACCGTGGTGGCACATCGCATATTTCATCACAGTATACGGAAATGCCATCCAGCCAGTATTAATATAAAGGCGTATACTTAAAAATAGACGGTTGTCTTCAACACTCACAAACCATGTGTGCGTGGTTGAAATTTCTCAAATAGCGCGCGCCGCAATATCTCATCGCTCATTGTGCGATTAAAACCTAATGTAACCGGTCATTGTAAATGGAACCGCGCCGCGGTAAATTTAAAGATGCCGGCCCGATCATGCAAAATGCATCTCGGCGGAATCTAATGCGAACTTTAACTAATTGCATCCACCCACAAGTACGGGGCTCGAGACTGCGACACACGATTTGTCAAGCTGAAAGGTTCCGCACACATGCAATTCGTTAACCGCAGCCAGCCAACGTGACGCCGCCGCGAAGCTACGCTTTTTGCGAAACCGACATTTTTTACGTCAGACATGTTTTGATGTACTCGATGCCTTTGTTTTTTAATGTCGCAGATTTATGAGTTAGCTCCGAGAGAGAAATGCTTAGTAAGTGAATGTGCAAATGAGTTTTGACGCTGGATTTTATTTTAACGCGTTTGCACGTTAAACAGTCGATTTCGGCCTGTCTTATGTAAACATTGATGTGCGTCTGATGTACTGATCCGTTCTGTTATCGTGAATATTTCTGTGCGATATCGGTCAGATGCAGTCAGGAATTTTCGCACATTTAACTCGGTTATAAACTCTTTGATCTGCGATGACCCTAAGTCAAAAAGTAGAAATTAATGGGCGCTGGTGAGGCAAAAATTAAATACCACAACTGTCACCTTTCAACTATGATTAATATATTATTTTCAGCGATTTATATTGTGAAATCATCCTATGATGATGATCGTGATAATATAAATTAATCAATCTTGAGATTAATTATTACACAATTTAAGTAAAGCGCCTTGCCAGTTACAAATCATCGTTTCTTTTTCTCTGTCCCTCAAACGATAACAATATTCGAAAACGTTTAACTTCAAAACGTGAACTTCATTAAAGTATTCATACTGTTTTCACCCTCGCTACTGAAACAAAGAAATTCCAAGATTTAAAAGTCAAACGTTTAAACAGGTCCTAAAACACATTCTGAATTCTCCTAAAATCTCATTTCATTCTTGTTAACATCCCCATTATTTGCTATCCATCCAAATAATTGATTTATTTCGTTACTTTATAATATAATTGATATAATTATTTCGAACAAACATGTTAACAAATGAAGAATAAAGCGAAGCAAGTTAAATGGTTTTTAACCCTCATCTCTAAACTAAGACGTTTTATATCAATTGCACGTGTGCCATTGTTAAAAAATATCAAATTCGTCGAAATTTACAAATATAGAAAATTAACGATTGCAATAATTTGAAAATAAACGGAAATTTTTAAAAATGTGAAAATGTCCAAATCTTTAAAATGCTCGAAAATGACACTTGTACAACGTTAAAAAAGTGAAAACTTCAAATTCAACATTGTCGAAAATCTCAGTTGCATAAAATGCAGATAAATCCCAACTTTATAAAATTGTTCAAAATATTTTAATATAGATTGTTTGAAATGTAAAAATCGTCAAAAATCTCGAAGATGACGAAAAATTTTCTAAAATGGTCAAAAACCATTTCAGTCAATTTAACAAATATGCAAAAATATCTACATTTTGTTGAAATTTTTAAACACAAAAATTATATCAAGCTTAACACGTTATTTTATGTCCTCTTGGTCACAAATAAGAAATATTTGCTTCGTTAAGTTATTGAATCGATGAAATCCATGTGATATGTCCAAAAAAAATGTGACTGATGCACGAAAATGCAATAACGACGTATCTGCGCCCACAAACACAAAATGGAACAGCTCAACGATTTTAAACGCGCGCGTAATTGGCTAAATGTGTTTAAATGTGATTTGCATGTAAATGGCGAGAATGGCACGACCGGGGGTCCAACTTTTAATTTAATCAAAGAAGTTGACGCTCCAGGGTGTTTTTGGAAGGCGACGGTTCATAAGAGAGGGCCGGGCGCAGGGTGGCAGCTTAGACATTAATGCATGAGGTGTAAATGTCTCGGTTTTCGCGGTTGGGGTGGCACCAACCTGTCTACGCTTAACGCCAATTAATATTCACAAGCTTTGTATTGTTTCGTACCCCGCCATAATAGGATCACATCCCTCCCCTGGTTCGAAGGACGTCGTAAATTACCGAGTGGCGTAATTTGTTCTTGCCCGAACAAAAAACGTAATTTAATTAGTTTCGTTTTAATCAATTGTCCGAATTTTTGAGCGCGTCAGCGGGGGCGCAAAGTAATTAAAAAATCACATTTATAATTTAAATAGATGGGGGGTTGATTTAGGCAACGTTTTTTTTTTTTTTTGGAAATTACTCATATATTGTCAAGCACAATATAATATTTAACATTTTTAAAGTCACTGGATATATCTCTACTTTGCTTCGACGGCGTAATTTAAATATATTTAAACCCAATGCATAAACCAACCAAAAATAGCACAAACTATCGTGTAAATTTTGTTTAGGTTAGCTACATAAACCATTCGTGCATCCTTCAAACAGATAGCAATGAACACACGATCCATTTATTTTTTTTTTCCTGCAAAAAAAACCGTTTACAACATCACGAATATTCAGCAAATTCGAACAAACAATATAAAATTGTGCATGTGTGCCAAAGTGCGCGAAGATAGCGATTTGTTTACAGGCATGAATCACCGCGCGCGCGGACCGTAAATTTAAAAACTGCGGCCGCCCGATAAGTTGATTTGACGACAGCGACGCAAACGGTAAATTGCTGAACTTTTTGCACGCGCGCGTCGAACGAGTCGGTACGACAGGGTGTTGGTTAGTTCGCCACTAAAAAACAGTTTCCGTTAATATCGACATTCGCGCAGCTTTGCGTTTAAATTTAAACGATTTACGACGACGGCGACGACGGCACTACACCGTTTATTGATTTTGAAGGTATCGAAGCTAAATTACGCGATAATAATCGGCTAATATAATAAATAAATAAATAGCCGGGCGTAGAGTAAGCAATAACGGAAGTGTATTAAAATTTATTGCGAGATTAAAATTCTTCACTTTGAATGATTATTTGGATTCCGATAACTTACTTATTTAGATGTGTAATTTAAACGAGGCGGCAAAAGAAAATCTTCCACACGTTCAAACGAGAATAATTTTTTATTTACAATCAATATTTTACTATTTATTATAGACCTTCCTTATTGAATGGACAAATTTTTATTTAACTATTAATCGAGGTCACAACATCACAATAGGTTCGTTACAAACAAACATCGTTATACGATCGTTCCCTCATAATTTTATTTAATAAATTTCTGCCATTTCACATTTAGAACATTCTTAGTTCCCTATAACCGAACGTTGGACAATCCATGAATCCTTTGAATCCCCTCAATTTTCAAAATTATTGCATCTAGATTAATAACGAATTATTTTAATACAACAATATTTAATATTTACAATATTTCTTACTACAGTCATATTGAACCAGAAACGGTACAAAGGACTTAGCGACTCCTCGAATGAAATATCCACTCGGATCGAACAAAAAATAAATTGGTTATGTTTAATGACAAATATAGTTCAGAATCAAAAGAAATGAATATTTGCTACAATTTCTGGTAATGAGGTACAACTTGAATGAAAATTATTCGCATTGACTTTAAATGTGTTCAAAATTCATCTTTAAGATACAAAATTCAGTCTTCAGATAGTTTCAAAAATATTATGTAGATTTGACAGAACCATGTTATGATAAACTTTTACAATGAAACGGGAATGCATTAAAAACCACCATTGAGACATAAACCAGAGACAGTTTGTACTTGCAGAGGATGTTCAAAACAATCACACTTGGTAAATTTATAACAGAACTATAACTACGAAACTACTTCTATCAATTTTATTATTTCCTGTTTCTCTCCACGTTATTCCATGTTCCCCCTCATCTCCCTCCCCATTGCTTCAATGCAGATTTACCACTTCCCCACCAATCTGCCACCCTCACACCCTTAAACTCTTGCATCAAGTATCTCCGAACATCCATTGAATCTCTTTATATCATCTAATCGATTGGTCCAAATGTTTAGTTTTTTCATACGTCCTAACATATGACCTTTCTCGCAGTATTTATCATACCGGACTCGTTTGGTAAGCGACTCTGTTTCTAAATCGTATTGCTTTGTCTTCCTTTCAAGTTGTTCTAACGACCAACCTCCTCCTACTTGCATATAAATTGTCCATCCTTCACTTCAATATTGACGTCACACCTATAAAGTTCATGGCTAGATAGTATTCTCCCCACTTGTTCAGTTTAACTTCACCTTTCTATTCATGTCTGTATTCTGTATTCTTTCCTTACGCATTTAAGCTATGACGTGATCTAAATCTCCATTATTATTTTTTTAATCAAATTAATTAACCCATTTTTTCTTCTTCCATTATTTCCTTCGATTGTAGCTTTTGATTCTCGTTTCTTTAAAAGCTCAGCAGTCTATCAATGTTTAAATTTGCCTTCTACCTGGATGTACAAAATGGTTGTGCCTAGTAATGTAATGTAAGTTCAAAGGTACGGGATTTTTTTTAAACATGTAGGTGTGTGTGACAGTGATGCCGAAACAATTCGCCAAAAAACAACTCAAATACTCTGCTCAGCTAAGCCTCCACGAAGAAACCTAACCAACAACTAACAACAGAAACGTAAATAATTTAAAACAAGAAAGATTGATTAAAGGCAATAATTTATGGTACCCATTACCAGGAGTACTAATATATATAAATTATTGGATCCACAAATATTTGGTTTGTTGTAAATATGGTGGTAGTGAGTATCCAAACGAAGAACATTTCTAGTGTCTTTATTGATTCAGTTAAACAAATTGAAATGATACGTCAACAGATAATGAATGAAAATGAAGACGCAATGATTGATGTCGTTGGGTTAATGTCGTGATGAAGACAGTTCGAGAGCGATGTTCTTGTAATAACGTTCAATGTGATTTATAACGTGAAAATTCAACTCTAGTAAACAATATGCTAAGTGGCTTTTAATCCAAAAGATCCTGTATGCCAATTTTTTGAATAGTCACCAATCAGATTTATGGACAGCATCCAGCAGATCATGTGGGTGCAACAATATTTCCCCATCTCCTTATTTTCATTGCAATGGATTGACGGTCCTTGCTCCTATTTTAGTTTTCCATTGAACATAAAGAAACCAAACGAAGCTTGAACATAAATGTTAATTTAGTACAATAAAAAGTTTTTCAGTTTTTTTCATTTCTTATGAATTTATATGCAATTTTTCCAGCAGCTTTTCTAAATTCAATATGGGGGGTCGCGTTTATGGTGTTGTCATTCAATTTTTTACTTATTTTTGTACATTCTTTCAATTTTCATATCATTTCACTTTGCGTCCTTCGTGTTTTTTACAAGTATTAATTATTTTTCTTTGCACTGATTTTTGTTGATTTATTCGTTTGGTTTGCCGTTTGCTTTTTTGTCAGGTCTTTGTGGCAATTCAAGTAGTTATAGTCCTCCTGTCTCTCTTCAATTTATTTTGCTTTGTTATGAGATTTTTCTTTTAATATTGCTTCGTGTTTATAATATTGTTGTGGTCATTGGTTAGTGTTCTTTATCGATTATAGTTCTTATGTGAAATTTCTATCATTGATTTTATATAAATACAACAAGACACCCACAACATTCCATTAGTAATCGCGTGACTCCATCGATATCATTAGTAATTATCCTTTCCTTTGAAGACAGTGGAGAGATGGAAACTGGTAGAAATACAGGAAAGGGGAAGCAAAATCAGGAATGCTAGGAACAACGCAAGATACTTATGGGGAGGGACATAGTTAGAAAATACTAGCAATGTACAGGTGAGGAAGCGAAGAGAATGCACAGGAGGTGTAATTTCTGTGGAGAAAGGTGAGACGAACCGGGTAAAAGAATGCAAAGAAATGAAACTGAAAGTAGACTAAAATAAGAAAGGAAAAGATTGGAGAAAAAAGTGGGAGAAGACGGAGTGGGACTAGAAATATTATATAAAATAACGGAAGAAGTAGAAAGATGGCGGATGAACGCATCAAGGATAAGAGAAAGGGGCGGCAGGAGCAAAAGGAAGGAGAAAGGGGCAGATAATAATGGAGTTGGACAGCGACTTCACAAGAAAGGCAGATAAAGAGAAGGGGCGAGAAATAGAAAAGGACTGAAAGACTAGGGTGAGAGAGAGAGAGAGAGACATGTAAACCCTTGATGCAATTAGGGCATGCGATGGGAACATCCCATCAGAATGGTTAAATGGTTAAAAACAGCGAACGTAGCATTTAATAAAGCTAAACATTTACGAAAATGCTGCCTAAAGGTATGGAAATTTGACTAAAAATAACAATGGCAATAATTCATGGTCAGAAATGATTTATAAAATAACATTATTCAAAAAATATAATGAATACAGATTTACAGTTTACGAAATTAAAATTGAACCCCTTTTGAAATAGGGAACTGGAAAAAAAACAATAAAACTGATTTTTTGTTTCAGGACTGGCAGTAGTAGCAGAATAAAGGTAAGTAGTAATATTCATATTTTGGTCGAGTCAACAAAGAGGAAATCGCAGAATATTAAGTTAGAATCAGTACGGCTGGTCGATACCACCCCGATTCGTTCGATACGTTGCGCAAACAGTACCAAATAGGATAAAACTTTCCATGCCTAAGATAATTAAATTGCCTAATGGAAACTTTGCGACAGGATATATCTATCTATTACAGTTTAGAAATGGGAAGCGTTCAAATTCGCAACTTCGCGCTTCGCAAAAATATTTTCTATATGTATGCAAATGTAAAAATGTAAATGTTTGTCTATATCATGTCGGGCGGCTTGGGCAGTATTTCGAATATTCTGGCCCGGGTACCTGAGGGGCCAAATCAGTCAAATGAATCATTCGAAACTCGCACTTTTGCGTATCGAATAATGTGGCGTAGCTCGTGCCATATGACGTCATAAGCATGACAATACGGATTAGATAGATTATAGGATATTCAAATTAATTATAGTTTCAAATTATTAACTTATTGTGACACATTAGCAGATACCAAACTTAATTTAAAAATTAAATCATTGATAATAAATAATAACATATAAGGAAACCTTAATTTCCCCAGTTGGGAAACATATTTAATAAACCAACAGCATTTAAGATAGTAACAATACTGGGAACCACGATATCAATACATGGAAGCAGAACTTGGCCAAACACAAATGAAATTAGAAGCTACCCAGGTGTACTTTTTGGGAAAAGTATAAAGAAATATAAGAAAGGGCAAAACTAGAACAAATATTCAAAGATTCAATAAAGATAACTGGTAGAATTGTGGCACGCAAATAAAATCTTGGAGCACATACCCATGATGGAAGTACAGGAAGCAAGGTAGGAAGAAACAGAAGATATCGACCAAAAAGGACTTGGTACAACAAAGTAGTTCAATTATTATTATTTATCATTAATTTCATTACGACCCACAACTTTTTCACAACAAGGGTTTTCACAACTTTTCTTTGCTTAATTTTAATTTGTTTTATTAGAATTTCCACGACAATTCCAAATTCAAATAAACTCGAACTTATGAATTAGGGAAATGAAATGAAATAAATGGGAAACAAGTTTAATGAAAGGAAAAAAAATAATGAAATTAATAAATATTTATCACATTTGCAGGTTCATTTTATTTAAATATATTTTCTTATTTCGGTTATACTATTTGTTGTATGGGGAAAGGCATCTCGTCATTTTTATTTTATAGTCGAGACTCTGTTTCTATTAACGTTCTTGCATTTTTTTTATGTGCGACTATGTAACTAGTGGTTGCCAAATTATTTTGTCCCATTTAAAAAATACGACTTATATTGATATCTATCAAATGCTTCGTATTACTCCCGTCCAATCAAATAAGTTTTAATTAATTTATTTTAACGTAGTAATAATTATTGTTCCGCATCAACAATAATAATTCAACTGCGGAATCGCAGAGCGACTTTGCCCATTGTAATTAGGTAATAATGTGATATTAAAACGGACAAGCCATTGCACCTATCAGGCCGGTTGATAGCGTCCCGTGATTTACTGCTTTGCATATCGAGGGACCATTGAAAAGGCAATTGAAATTGGCCGACGTAATCGCACATGATGAAAACAATTCATCAATGCTGGTCTGAATCGATAGTACCAGTGTAACTTCATGAAAATGCGAACTGGTGGGCTCGCCGGGACGGGGAGGCGCGGGGGCGCAGGACAAAGCATTGCAGGGGGGTGGTCCGATAGCGTGCGGCAGGAATTTTAATCGGGCTAAAACAATCTGCGTCGAAGTACCGGCCGGAAATAGATAAATCCTATTTTGCTGCACGCCGCTCCATTACCAGATACCCGGATCCAAACCGCGATTTAATGTATAAGTTACGCGATGAAAACTTTATACTCGTGTAATTGAATCTCGCGATCTGTTTGTTTGCTTTGCGGGGCGCGCGCTTTGAAAAAATGCCAACGAGTCCGTCCTTCGCGGATTGCCGCGATTCAAAAATATCGCGAAATTATATTAGGAAAGGAGCAACACAGTTGCGGTACTGGGCGCTTTGACAAAACGGTTCAGGTAAATTAATCCACTAAAATTAAATCGAGCGTTCTTGTGCCTCCCACGCCAAAAATTATTAAACACATTACTTACAAAGATATATGTGTGTTTCAGCATCGAGTTTAATATTATTTAATATTATCAACAGTTCCTTTCAAAACGTCTTATATCATAAATTCAACTTGTTTTCAGTCACTTACCTGGTAACTTTATTTTAGTTCGAATGGCTTCATTTCGGTGATTTAGTTTATGCTCAGTTACTTTGTTCCCATTTTGTCATTTTAACTTTTTGGTTTCTTGCATAGCATTTATGTTTGTCATCGTAATTTTCCTGGGTTTCAATCATTTTATTTTCATTTGTTGCCTTTTATTTCAATTCTTATAAGTTTTGACCGAATTTATTTCTATTTTGTTCTTTTCTTTTCAATTTGATTCAATTTTTAAGTTTTTGTTCATATGTGGTATTTCATTAACTCAAGATCGAATTACGTGATGTAATCAACGTGAAACGTTTACCCAATTTAAAAAATGCTTAGTTGTTTTTTTTTTATTTTATTTACATTCTTATTGCTTTAATTTTCGTTTGAGGTTTTACAACGTAAGATGTCTATACAAATTTAATAATCCTCTTAATGAAAAGTTTAAGGTTTACTTGTTTTTTTATTTTTATTTATTTATATTTTTATGTAGAATTATTTTTGAAATATCAGAAGGTAAACCTACTTTCTACTTATTTTCGTTTATATTTTAAATAGTCATACGATTTATTTGTTTAAAATTAAAAAAGAATTAAAAATTTGTATTTTTCTTTTCACTTCTGAAAATTTTCATTTTATTTTATATTTGGTCAATCTTTAATTCCTTAACTTCTCCTTTAGTAATTAGTGTGATTTGTCTATAGGTTGAACGATGTCTGCCAGCAGGTCTGTCTGTTTCAACTGTCAAGACTTCGACCCCAAGAAATGAAAATAACAAATGTTAATAAGAATCAGTAAATTATTTTTCACCTCGTGAGCTTTTTGGGCTTTTCAAAAATTTTCAAAAATAAGGAAAAAATATCTGTCGCAGAGCACAACAATGGGTATCATATCCGTTTCATTTTACGTATTGTTACTTAACTCCTTTTTAATTTTTCTTAGATTTACTTTGACTCAGTGATGAAATATGCTCGTATCCTGAATGAACACCTATTTGTTTTTATATTGAAAAAAAGTTATTTACACAGACTTCCGGTGGATACCATGACTCATGATCAGCACCTGCATCATAGCCACCAAACATTTACGAACATCAACACTGACAGGATAGACAACTCATAGCATAGTTGCATAAAATTGTGATCCCATCAAATACAAAGCGAATTACGCGGACGATTCATTATAACAATGAGAATTGAGGGTTCTTGAAAGTAGACACTAGCTCAGTTTGTAATGTGTGTCTGCTCTTAGTTGCAATCAGTTTATAATTTGCATGTATTCACACTTTACGTGTTGTCGTTCTGTGTTTGTTTAAAATTCATAGCCTAGAATTAATGGGAGTAAGTACGATTACCCGTTTCTCGGCGACCAAAACCGCACGTATTAATTACAATTTATCTTGATTGCTCGTCGAAACAAAAATGCACTTCTTCAGTATTCAGATTTAGTTTGTTAACAATGATAATCATTTAATTTCATTGCATGTTGTGATGTAACGTAATATAAAATGACATGACATGATACGATACGATGATATGATGATTTTCAATTTTCGTTATCCGAATAATATTAAGAATGGCAAATACACCGTCAATTGCTCCGTACAAACCTAGTTTTGCAGACGTTTCAACAAAACACATTGTACTTTTGTCTTATTCGCGATATTCTCAGATAATAAGTTAATATAACAAACAGTATGTAAAGTCCATAAACATATCGTGTTACAATATGACAGTCTGATAAAATGTATGCATCGTCGAAATAAAATTACAAAGAATGTAATAGGCGGCCATGGGCAGTTTTGCCGTACTGGATTCAACAGGCTATTAACTTATGCCCCAGGGGAACTTAGAACATTTTTTAAATCAAAGAAGAGAGCAGCTTTATTTTTGTCATTTCTGTCGTTGTTTCTTTCAGCTAGTGCAGCAAGCTTCTCCTATACCTTTTTCTCGCGAAGTTGCATTTAGTCATCCCAACATGACTTACAAAACGTTTGTGTGATTATATTAAACCCAATATGTATCGCCCATAAAAATGCATTGAACAAGACTGAGGCAACGTAAGTTGTTAAAATTTGTTGTGCAGAATTAGACCAACATGCCGTACCGCTCTCACAGCCTAGCGTCTCATCTTTACATTCAGCTTTTTACATTTGCTAATGATTCATAATAACACGAACCGATACTGTAATTAGTATGCCCCTTTGTGTTTTGTGTAGGTAATTGGCTGGTGGCGGTGCCATGCAAGGGGTAAGCCTTTATGACTTATTCTGCATATAAATGTAGCATGTAAAGTTGGTATTGTGGGCTCACAATCGTAAAAGAGTATATTTTTTTAATAAATAAAACCTCTTTGGAAAATGTTCATTGCATTTTTATGCATGAAAACAATGCATAAATATTATTTCAATGAAGATGATTTATTTATTTAAACGTTATTACTATTTTGGTTTTCATTTGTGTTGGGTTAGGTTAAGTTTGTTTGGGTTGGGTTGGGTTACTTTGGATTGGGTTGGATTGGGTTGGCATAACTGTGATTTGTTTTAATTCTGCATTGGCGTGTATTTTCGAGCTTTCTTTTGCTTATCCAATGTTACGTTACGTTAAACTCTAATCTTCTGATTCATCAACAGCTCATGTTGTATACTACATTTATTTCGTTTACTTCGTTTTTATTTTATGTTTCGGTTTGACCATTTTTAATTTTGAATAATACTCGAATATGTTTCGTTTTGATTTAAATTTGTTGGTTTTTAGTTATTTCTTAGTTAATAAAATACAGCGAATCAGTGGCTTAAATATTTATTCACAATTTTCAGGTGACTATTTTAAAATATTTATTTTATGATTTAACGACAGTGTCGATATTATGGCAATACAATGTAGCCTGACAACATTATTCATGTCCAACTGCGCTCGTTTGGAACACGGTCCATATGCTCTCCAGTCCTACTCAATTGAATTCTCCAACACATTCGTGAAATAATGCCAACAAAAATGAATACGTAAGAATAACACACCGTCCAGACTATTTCCTGCAACTTTGTATGCAACGCGCGATACTAAACCGAAATATAATTCATATGAATATAATCTATCATTTTCTATCCTCCCGATTACTGTTTGTTTATAGACATAAGTGGTAAAATTTATGTTTACGTATTAAAATAATTATGTACACATTAGTGTTATTATTATCATCGATTATCCATTGATTAAAACTACTAGACAGTAAACTGCAATTGAATGTCAATTTTAATTATTAATTGCCGCCATTAATTACCAATTAACATATTAATGTCACTCGTAATACACATATACTAACGTATGGAAAATAATCTGCTACATTCACGATTTCAACCGGTTTCTGTAATAGAATTTAATTATTGAAGTCACAAACCAAACATTACAGGCCGCAGACGATTTTTTCAACAAATTACAACACGTGATAATTAAAACTAATTTATTGTTATTAGCGAATCGGTGACGATTGGCGATTGGCAAATGGCGAGTTGCGAGGCAGAATTATGAAATAAAAAAGCACGAGTGTACCCTCTAGGTGCAAAGTGATAAACTATTTAGTCTGTAGTAGCAAAGCTCAACAGGCTGGGGTCAAGAAATCTCACAAATAACGTATAGATGGCAGTAAAAGCCTTTTTAGATCGGAAGTTTGGGAGGGGCCAGAGGGTGGGTTAGCAACCCAAGTGATTGAGTGCAGGGTGGAGTCACCCCTGCAGGGCAAAATTCGAAACAATGATGGCTGCTATCCATCAAAATGGCTGCCACAAAAATCTAATACACCTTAATAGCCCCACTGAATGTTTCATGTAATTTTAAACGCGTAAAGCTCCGCTCGGGGCACACGTTGCTTTTCAGTACCTCTGCGTCTCCTGTTGAGTGTACGTGCATGTTTAAACACTGCCTAGATTGGCAATGGAAAGTTTTAACCGACGATTAGCAATATAAATCAGGCGAATTTAATTAACTTAATCGTGTTGTATGTATTTTGTTGCGAAGTTAAATTAAATAAATAATTAGGTATAAAATAAAAGTTGGTATTTGTGAATAATCGTTTGGGTCCATTAGGAGACAATTATCTATGAATGCAAAGTAGTTAAGCCCGGTTACCAGTTTCGACGCTGCATTAATAATAAAATTTGATTGATGGTGTGTATACGTAAAAATGGAAACTCGGCGATAAAATCTTGTTTATATTTTCACTAATGTGATTTATAACATTCATTAGGAAGTAATGAGTTTGTAAACACGGATTTTTTTACATTGTTATGTCTGTATTATGTATTTGGTGATGTAATGTTTGTTTACTCGTTAAAAAATAAATTTGCGCAGGTCGATTTTAACGATCTGAATTTACATATTGAGCAAATAACAAATTATGGAATATAAAATGCATGTGACAAACTGCTGTTTGCGTATAATTCTTTTTTTTTTCGTACTAAACGTGCCAACAACATTTTAACCAAATAAAATCAAAAACATTATTTACAAATAAAATAAATATCCTATTCACAAAATAATATTATTTTTAATAACAAATTATATGCACATTTTATTTAACGTTGAAGAATATAAAAATTCAAGTCAACGTCTTATATATAATATATCAAAACTTGTTTGCTGAAGTTATTTATGTTACTCATATTAAAATAAATAAAAATATAACTTGAGTAGTGAAACAAATATCAAAATAGATGTAAATAAAATGATGGGCAAATAAATCAGCTGAGAGTAAGGACCAAAATTTACGGGAAATATAATAAACACTAATAAGAAGAAGGAAAACGTAATGAAAAAAAATGAAACGAAAGTAAATTTAATGGCAACAAAAGACGGGATGGGCGCAAAGAATAAGGAAGTAAATATGAAATAAAAATAAGACTATTTTAAATGTGCACTTTACAATAACAGCCAAAAATATAACATCTTTTCAAATTAATTGTACTAATTATGCATCTAATTGCTTTGATGTTTTTATATGACGACAAACTAAAAAAAAAAGAAAAGCTCTCGATTATTAGCATACTCTAGTGTTGAGTGATTAGTTGAAAATTAACTGGGCGAACGGTGAGTTTTTGATATTCTTATAATATTACACACAAAAATTGTTTAGTAATGTGTCTCGTTGATAACGTAAAAGAAGATCTAAGGGTGTTGTCTTAGGCGGCTTGTTAAATTAATGTTCTTAGAATCTTTTGATGTTTGATTTTATCAACATTAGAGTCATGTGAAAAATAAACACTTTGGCGGTAGGTAAACGAAACTAAACGTAAAGCAAATATAAAAATGCTATATATAAATAAATATTAGTGATTAGAATTGTAAAACGTTCAAAATATAAAAATGAAATCAAAATTTCTAGCTGGAAATGTAATTGAAACTTATGTGTTGTAAATCATGATTGTAATTTAGTTAAAAATTAGCCCAAGAAGGAAATCCAGAGACAAAACTGAAAAGCATCTCAGAGAATTTAACCTAAGCTGACTTGTTATTGAAGTTCAAACAATGGTTCGAATTGCAAATACATATTAAACTCAAATTATCTCCAGCCCAAAGACGAGTTATAAATTCCATAAAACTTTTCAAATCCAAACTTTAGTCATATAATTGTCCTCACACTGAAAATCGACGAAAACAAATCGTCGAAGCCAAAGCTGCTCAATTGTTAACCTAATCTAACATTTTATTGAACTTATAATAGTATAATTGTAATTGTAGATCAAATCCAACCCAACCCAACCCAATCCTATCCAACACAACCCTATCCAACCCAACCCAACCCAATTTCACGCAACCCAACTAAAGACGAGGATTACTTTTAATAACATTTTTCCAAATCAAAAAATTGCTCAAGAAGGGGAAAATTGATAATCAAGCACCGAAGCCAATTGGCTGCCCAAAATGTTTACCTACTCTGATATTTTATTGCAGTCCAAACAATAAATATTTAAATTCGTAATTAATCGGAAACATTTAAAAAAAGAAAACAATCCTAGATGAGATTTAATATTTAAATAAAACAATTTCTCTTCTATTTTTTTAACCATATAGTGAGTCATTTTCGTGATTAATATAATCAGATGAAAACAGGAACAATATTCAGTGAAAAATGTACCAAAATAGAATCAAAGCAAACGGAACAGAATAATCAAAGTAATTTGAATGAACGTTTAGATAAAATAAATCGTGGCAATAAATAAAAAACCCCTGCTTATGAAAACTTAAAGTATGAAATAAATGGAAAATAAAATGAAGCAAATTTTTTTAGTAGATAAATTGAATTACTAGAAATATTTCGTCGAGCTAGAGTGGATTGGTTTGAGTTGGGCGAGGTTCAGGATTTATAACAATTATAAAATTTAAATATTTTTAGTCTAGCTGTGTTGCGTTTGACTTGGGTGCAACATTTTCATTAGAAAGCTTCCATTTACCACCACTTTTATTCAAATATTCCCAATAATTAAAAATTTTATTCGGATAATTCTATCGAGTTCCAACAAATATGAAATTTTAACTTGTGCACCCATACAAATTAAAGAAGTTAGCAATTATTATATTTTGCTTTGGTGGTTGCGATTGCAGCTATTTTAATCAAACCATATTTGCTGACAATTTTTATTTAAATGTTCTCATTCATTTCTATTTTCGTCGTTATTATTTTTATTCGAATATTTTAATTAGATCCAGTTTTTGTTACAATTCCCATTCGAATACACCTTAAACCATCACCAGTACGAATGCCTTCGACAACTAGCAGGTACGAAGTATCCCATAACAGAATAACAAGTCACCCAAGACGTAAAAAACTCGTTTAAATCTTGCAACAAATTGCAATGATTAAATTTCGTCTGTGGAATAACCAGTAAGAATGACGAAGTTGGATAATTTTATTCTGCACCCATATTACATCTACGAGTAGGACGAAATATGATGCACCCATAGAAATTCATGAAGATGGAAATTATTGCTCTAGTGGTTACGACACTTGAATGACATTTCAGCTACGTCAATCATATTACATATTTTCTGGAAGATTTTATTTGAATCTTGACGTAGGTTTAATCATTTCGCAGCTCGTCTCACTAGTGTAGATTTTAAATTAGAAAAATGCGTTGTACTCGAATGCTTAACTAGTGAATATTTTATGGCGATGCACGCATTCCAGGTGACTTAAAACTGACTGTCCACTCTATACAAATGCGTCCTTTGAAAAACAATTGAAAATGTTGGCCATATATTAACGTTGCAAAACAAATTCAACAAAAACATTGTGCTTTAAAACGGGAAAATAAAGATATGTCTCATTCAAATACAAAACGGATTGAAAACTTTATATTGCTGTCTGTGAAGGTAAATTCAAATTTATGTTGATGCCAAAGATCGAATATTTTGTTATCCGAACGCCGTCATATACCACTGCAGGAATTGGCATAGGCTGGTTTGTTTCATAGTTCGTTGTAAAATAGTTGTAAGAATGCATTGTGCCAGAACATAGACAAGAAACTGGATATTCGATGATGAATTATTCTCTTGTTCCAATCGTCAGCAATCTGTCGTTTTTATTACAATTTTTTTTGTTTCATATTATTCTTTGGTATTTCATGAATTTTCGCATATTTCATTTTTTTTTCAATATTCTTGATTTATGTAATTTAAGTTTGATTTATTTATGATTTGTTCGATTTTACTTTGGAAATTTAAGAATTTTTATATTTTTAGAATTTCAACAGTCTTTAAATTTAATTAACATTATTTAACCATTTTTAATTTAAATGGCTTATTGACAACTTCTTTTGGCTTTTTGCATTTTGTAATTTTCTTGTTTTTTTATAATTTTGCCCTTCATTCGTTAATTTCTGTAACGTAACTATAGGTTTTTATGATTTTTGTATTTTTCTTTTGCAATTTTATTATTTTTAATTTTATTAACATAATTTATAGATTTTTAATTTTATGTGCTTTCATATTTGTTATTTTATAATTTATTGTTCATGGACAATAATGAAACGAAAGGCTGCGATTACCAATTCATCTCAAAATTAATCAAGGCGTCCAGTTCGTGAAGCGGGATTCTTGGCATTCCTAACATGCGTCCGCGCGAATCCATAAATCAGCGCAAATTCATTTTTTCACCGCGCGACAGAAAATTAATTTTCCATATTTCAGCGAGTATTTTTAAAACATTTCAATGAGCGCAGAGTGCGCGCGGGTCGATCGATGCGAAATATAAAAAGGGTTTTTATTGTGTCCGAATTTAATTTATGTGACGCGGACGGAACAAGCGAACAAAAAATCTTTTATTCGGTGAAACAATGCGCGCGGACGCCGCCCGCCGCCGGCTCGATTTTGTTTTCATGCGGAGCGGCGAACTACAGGGATGATTATCGCGCGGAGCGCACACACTCACACACACACACACACACATGAGTGGAGTGTGCGAAATCAGCAACAACGCGGACCACGGACGGGAGGGTGTCAACGGCACGACTCGATAGCCGCGAGCATAACTCATTCCCGACACCCTGCACCTTTGCATACCGTCACATTTCACTAAACTTCAATCTTACGGCGTATGAAATATGAATGCATAAATGAAAAATCTTTCAAAGTGCACGCCGACTTCTCCACGTCATGTGTGCGCGAGCGGATATCTTAAAAATAAAGTTTATCGCAGGCATCCGCATCACCCCGCTCAAAATTTTCCACAGTATTTGAGTATAAAGTTGAACGAACATATGTTGAAAATTATTCGTAGGTGACATTTTAAAAACAATTTAATTTATTAGCTGCATAACATCCGATCTTTCCCAATTGTGTGGCCCAAAGAACTTACAATGCCTATCTTGATGAGCCAACCACAAGGTTCACTAGTACAGTAGTCACGGCCGTTAACTGGATACAATCCAATCTTAATGCCTACCAGAGCATGTCCCTACAGTCACTTAGAATTAAACATGTTTATCAGCAGAATTGTAAAATATAATAAATGATTTTTTTGTGAACATATATCTCGTGGTTCTTGATTAATCTTTTTAAGAACTAGGTTCGATGTCCACATTTTTCTATGTCTTGCCGATGAGGTCATAATACGAACGAAATAAACGTCGAAGAATCCAAACAGTTCATTTTGCAGATGTAACCGTTTTAATTAACATTGACATCGTTTCAAAACAAGACCAACATCACTGTAATAACGTTCATATATTAAATCCTTCCGTAGTGATTGACCTGATTTCGTTGCACAACATCGAACGAGGTGGAGCCAATCCAAGCTGCCCTTACCCTAAGCATTAAATTGCTAACTGACCAAGAAGGTTGTTAATTTTTAAGATTTGTAAGCCTTAGCCAAATAAATAACATTGCAACTTTGGTCATAATTTTTATATTTATTTATTTAATATTAATGAGATTTAATTAGATTTAAATGAATATTTTCTATTAATAAATACTGACGTCCAGTGTTGCTGGGGATATTTTTTATTCTATAAATGATAATAGTCTAACACAAACACAATGCAACCCACGTTAAATATTTACCGTAGTTAGAGTTGGCGCCCACTTATAATTTCTGTTCCAAATAAATTGGCACAGAATTTAATTTTAGTTTTAATC
The DNA here is from genome assembly GCA_959613385.1 of Geotrupes spiniger. NCBI lineage: Eukaryota > Metazoa > Arthropoda > Insecta > Coleoptera > Geotrupidae > Geotrupes > Geotrupes spiniger. The sequence continues at coordinate 16,794,110 of OY390737.1, forward strand.
TCATAATCGATTATGCATGTCCTACAATCATTGATAACTCAACTCAAGCATAGCTTTCGAGCGGCTAGAATTGACGCACGATGTGGGGATGGTGGGAATGCATTCTACTAAAATTGACAAAATTGGTGACAAAATCGCACCAATTGGTTCAATTTCTTTTTCTCATGGAAGTATCAAACGTTTAATACTCAATTTGTAATTCCAACGATATTGACGTCTATTGTGGGTGTAATTTAATTCTTTGAATTCTTGAATTGTTACCGGTCTACCCAACCCAACAATACATATGAAATCCAAACAAGCCAACTCCTGTTACAAATTCCATTTTATTTGTTAAAATGGATGCTCCATGAATCTACGGATAAATAAAGACGAATATTTCTCATGAAATAAATAAATAAATAAATAAACTAACAGTTGTATATAATAATTAATCATCATCGATACTTAAGTCATCTGAAATGAACACGCGATAGTAGTAAGGTTTGGATAGGGTTTTAGTTTGTTTAAGTTCATGAAAATAAATTGTACATCATTGAAGATATGAAGTGGGTTTATATGAAAAGTGATAATTCTGTTAACCACGACATACATATTACATATATTTACATATCATCAAAACAGAATTTGTGTACTTATTCGTTAATAGAAATTAATGCAAGGGAAATAATTATGGAACGAAAACTCTGATATAAATAAATTGAACGTTATTACCTGTCAGATCATCAATGATATTATTAACAGACAAGAATATTTATCACCGTAGATTAAATTATTTAAAAAAAATTGCATCAAAGACAATCGATTATATATCGCGCGTTATGTGGTTGATGGATAAAATTTCAATATTTCAATAATTTCCTCTTAATGATGATGCTAACATTTAAAATTGTTGGTAAAGAAATGGTGTTTCGAAGGTTACCATAATGGGAGACCTAAAGGCAGGGTCAATAAAAACAAAGCATTGAAGAGTAACTATGGAAGCAGGATGAAGAAGGTCGAAACACAAAGGGACAGAGGATACTGGACCTATGCGTTGCAAATGACCTGGTGATAGCAAACTCCAAGTTCACACACATAGATGCTTTGAAGTATATAAGAGAGGAAATAAATAGATGAAAATGCATAATTGTAGACTACTTCCTATTAACTCGAAAGAGGTGGACCGAAATAAATGAAGTAAATGTAAGGAAAGAAACAGAGATAGGAACCGACCACTATGCTTATGGAATGGAAAAAGCACAAGAAAAGGCAAACAAAAAAGAGAAAAATAATAAAAGAAAAAATAAGAAGTTACAGACTAAAGATACACGAAGTAAGAGAAAAGTAAAAAAAGCGCTAGATAAAAGTATTCAATAGCAGAAAATTAGAAGGGAAACAGGAAAAAAATGCTGAGGAGTAAACAAAGTAAGCTTTCAACGGCGAGGAAAACGCAATGGTGGAACGAAGAAGTAAAAGAACAAGTAAAAAGGAGAAAATTAAATGAAAACAGGACCAACAAACGAGAAAAAGGGAAGATCACGCAGAATACAAAGAAAACAGAAGAATAGTAAAGGAGCGAGAATCAGGGACAAAAAATAAGATAAACTGAATGGATAAACTTTGGAAACAAAAACGGGACCGTAAAGCAGATGAGAAAGAAAAGACTAATGTGACACTAAAGACTATAAAAGATGAAAATAGGAAAATATGACAAGAAGAAGAGGAAATCGTGGAAGTTTGGTACTTCCAAGAACTCCTAGAAGCAGAAACCGACAACAGAATAACTTACTAGGTTAACTATTAATAGGCTTAAGTAAAAAATGGTCTTTTGCAAGTGATTTTAACTAATTTTCTGTAATAAATGTGATGAAATTATTGCAAATATTTATACTTATCCATAAAGTTAATCATAAATAAAACTGCTAACTATTTACATTTTTAAAAAATCTATAGATTATTGATGACGTCAGTGGTTCACGATTAGAATGACGACAACCTATAAGGAACACCACCCAACATAAGCTAACATAAGCGAACAAAGAAGAAAAACAAGAAAACAATTAACAAACTTTATTTGACACATAATGGGGGATCGCCTGATCCTGAACCTTTTCAGACCCAACCCAATCCAACCCAATCCAACCCAACCCAACCCAACCAAATCTTTCATATCTTGACTCATCTGCAAAAATATTTGTATGATAAATATTATAATTTGTGACAGTTAAACTTATATTAAAATATAAAATAATTACATAGCTTTATACATTATTGTTCATACCCAAAAGGCTTGAACGTTGCAAACATGTCTTTAATACAGGGCATATCAACGCTTCAGCCACTTACAATTTTTTAACTTTAGAGATTCTCCTAGACTATCCTAAACTAGACTACATGAAAGAGAACAAGAATAAATTTGAAAGCCACCCAGTAACTTCAGATTTAACAAGGAGCTTCAAATTGTGTGAAAAGTCCAGTAATAGGATAACCGAGTTCTCGATCTTGAGAATATGTACATAAATCTGTTCCATGTTTTAAACGTTTTCATGGTTTCTTGCATGGAAATTGTCATCATAAAGATGACGTACAGTGCGATCTATATCGCCGGGCGGAATAATCCTTCATATATTCACCGAATCTTGATTTTGGTTCAATTAAAACCTTTATTGATGCAAATTCTGTTTCCAATTGTAAATGTGTCTGGTATCTCGACAACGAAAATCTGTTGGCTCTAACGAAATCAGATAATTTGTCGCTCTAACGATATGGACCACCGAGTTAAAAATAAAAGAAAACAGATCATGGAACTAAAATAGAACCATAAAATTTATGATAAGTGGACTTTAGCCATGCTTCCCTATCTTTAGTTTTTGCCCCACTGGTTCACTTCAAGCTTCTGCTAACAATAAAATAAAAAAAATAAATTAAGTTGATGTTTTGCTCTATCACAGTCAGTCAATAGTTAACATGTTTTTATCGCCAATCATTTATATTTTTTTATAAATTATTATGCTTTGATTTGTATTTTTAAGTTGCTTGCTCTATTGCGTCGTTGATTTCATTTATTGTTGGCCTGAATACACAGAAATTGCAGAATCTTCACTGAAGAATCCTCCACCTCAACCCGGACCTTTATTGCAACCAACCAACCTAAGTACGACTACTACTTTCATCGATGCTATTGTGTCCCATTATGTATTTTATTTTAATTTCCCACCAAGCCAATTGTTTTACCAAGAATAAATGCTATGGTTTTCTTACTCTTGGAAAAATAATCGTTGATGTAATTAAAATTGTGAAACAAGTTTTCATTTCGTTTTATTGATGTTAATTTATATTTTGCACCAAGTGAACAATTAATTTGGTAATTTGGTAGTTTTTTACTTCTCTGTGCTTTTTTGTTTGACTAATTAGCGAATGATCCTGTAAGGCATCTTAACTTCTGCTATTCTTATTAGTTTCTTCACTAATCGGCTTTGAGGGATGGGGATTGAGGATACTGACGTTTTTTTCCGCCAGAATATATGTCTTCATAAAAAAATCCCTCCCTACAAGGATCATTCGACAGGTCTTAACCAGTCTATTTGAGTCCGGTTCAGGTTGGACGTATTTTTTAAATTATGGGTCTAGTTCATTTCTTTTTGGTTGAGTTGGGTTAGATTGGGTTCAAAACACAATTCGCATCAATAATCTGCAATTGTGTGCAAATATGAAATACTTTGCGACAATTAAATAAAAAGATTGGCGATAAATATGAAAATACGACAGAAACACATTTATGTAATTGGTGCCCATTAATTTGGGACTTTGAAATGAGTAGAATCGTACAACCGTATACACCATGTGTCCAAAGTTATAAACGCACACTCCGTTGTTATCGATGATGTGCACACAAGTACAATATTTTTAATAGCATACCCATATAGACGGTTAAGTTGCCAAAAATTCAAATATTGGTGTATTACTAAATCTGTTTTGCTTCGAGGCTCCAACATATCCAAAGCCCATGCCTGTACATGTTGCACAATACAGTTTCGTATGTACATTTGTTCCTATTTAACATTATTATAGTGTATTTATTGACATAATGAGACTGATATTGTTAGTTTTCAATCAATTAGGTGCATTTCGATTAATTTTCCGCAATTGTAAGATATGCACGAAGCTCCAACTACACACATGTTATTAATAAAGCAATGCATGCACGTATTTATCACTTGGTTATTTTTATCATCTAGAAGAGTTCACATGGGTCAGTACATAATCTGAGATACGGATAAAGGCGTGAATTATTCAATAACAGTCTGCACAAAAAATAAAACCATTCGGATTTTACGGACAATACGAATCGAGCGTAATTAAGTAAAAAATCAGTTAACCAATTCCACACAACACAAACAACGTTACAATAAATTGCAATTAACTAAAATAAATTTATTACGTTTTTGAACTCGATAAATTACCGACGATATAAATAAAATACGCGCAACGTCAAGTATTTCTATTAATCACTGCCGGCTATGAAAAAATGTCACGTGCAATAAATAACATTTCTAATAATTAATATTCGGGAAAGTAAATGGTCGAATTCGACTTTCTCCGGGCGTTTATCGATTTTGTCGATGAACCGTCCCCGTGCATTAATAATCTTCATCGACGTGAAACTATAATGTTGTAAATTTATGATTTCCATAAACTAACCTATTTCGCGAATGATTTACACCAAATATCGTTTACAAAAATTGACATGAAATCCCTTCCCGTGAAATAAATATTGCCTGGCATATTTATAGTTTCCGGAAAAATGTAAAATGATTTCATGTTTCGGCTAAGCTCTGTCACATGGAGCGACCGCCGAAATAAAACAACAGCGCGCCATAATAGGCACTTCGTATTACAACACGAATTTTCGCGTAATTTCCATCGTTTTATTTTTCTTGCCTGTTCGTAATGAATGGGCGCGCTTGGGTAACAGCAAAAAGCCGCTTTTAGCATGCGAAATTGAATGCATTATCATAAAATTGCTCAATTACACCGCGAATCACTATAATTAATTCTCCTCCTTTGCGAACCAGGAACCGTCTTCGCGCAATGCGTGCGGTTTTACGAGGATAGCGGTTCGAAAAAATGGCCACCGAAACGTCCACATTCTTCGCTAATGTTGTCGAATTATTTGTCCGGCGCTTTGCTATTTGGCCGCTGACGGCGTTGATGTTCATCGCCATCCGCAACCACACACATCCCCGGGCCCACTCAATTTATCAATTTCAGTTTTCACTACCTCGACATTGCCGTTTGTTACACGGCTCTTTTGTGTTTAGTACATTTTTGCCATAAAAAATATTTATGTACTCACGGTCATATATGCACAGTTTTTGGGGTGGACGAAAATTGTGTTTATTATATATATTTTTTTTCTTTGGTAGAAAACAGCAATAACTTACAAACAACGACCGTAACATGATTCACATAAAACAATTGAAATAAATAAAATATTTTTATTTGTTTCAACTTAAAATTTTTAATAATTATGATGATAATTTTAGAGGTCTTATTTGAACCCCCACGTGAAATCTTAAGCATCATTTATTTATAAGAGTGGAATTAAGTTACTAGTATTAGTATTTATAGATTAATTAATATACTTAGTGTAGAGTCTGGCGACGTTAGCAAGGGTAATTACCTTAGTCCAAAGTGTTCCCCACCGTCTTCCAATCTAATTAGAAGCTGTCGCAATTCTCCGAAATTATTTATAATATATGATATCCAATTAATTAGAATTTGGTCGAAAATTATCATAGAAATCGAAGCAGGGCAAAGGCGCCTCAATCAGAATTTTTCAAACGTTAGCATTTGTATTATTTTCTAGAAATTGTATTTGTTTAAAGTAAGTTATGAATTGATCAATTTTTCAAAATTTATTGTATAATTTGTCTACGTACAGAGTTTTGTGTAATTCTAAACTGAATTGAAACAACTCGAATCTATTTTTAATTTAAATTGAACTCCTTCAAGTTTTGGTATAAAAATTTATAATTATGTATCAACTGTTAAAAATGTAGTTTTTGTCACTGGACGTGAGGATGATGAAAGGACACATGTTGTTGTCATTTTTTCGAATTTCCTTATCAAGTTTAAATGGCAAAGATGCGATATTTTCCTTTACGTTAAAATGTATATGTTTATAAATTGTGTTTCACGTTCTTCGTTTTCCTTTTGTAAACTCAGATACCCAGATTTTCCAAGTCCTTCTCATAAAAAAAATGTTCTTTTTACATTGATTCTCTCTGATTATTCACTTCAATCTGTGTTGTAGATGGGTTGGGTTGTATTGGGTTGAGTTGGGTTGGGTGGGTTGGATTGGGTTGGGTTAAAGAAAACACTAGACACGTAAGGCGAAACGGAGTAATCCGATAAGGAAAGAATAAAGAAAGATTAAAGTAAAATATCAAAGATGAAGTATACGAAAAATTAACGACCAGATAGAACTATGTAACAAAATGTTAAAGGAACTGTAACGATCGTGAACTTGAAGGGATTCAAGGAGGGCATAAATACATTAGCAGAATACGAAAAATATTGCGAAAAATCAAATAATAAATCAGAAAAAATGCATCTGTGGCGAAAGGATGACAGGAGGAAATATCTGAATGAAAGTCAGTGAAAGAATGTGATTGAGTGAGGGAGGCTGAAAGGGAAAAGCATGAGGGTTGCATGAGAAGCGCTTAGTTGGAGACAGAAATGGAAAGTAAAGAAAACTGGAGCAAAGCATAAGAGCAGATGTGGGACACTAGACACATAAGGCGAAACGGATAAGGAGAAAGCAAATGACCGAATTTTTAAATAGTGAAATGCTTAGAAAAACATCTTGTATAACTATGCCAGAATATAATTAAAATATTTTGATCTGCAAAATCAACAATGTTAAGTTTTATTGACAATTATTTCGTTCTCATTTTCGGTCATCAGCAAAGACACTAAATTTGTAGAAATGTTGGTGAATTATTTAGAAAATATTAAGAATAACGTAACTGCTACTAACTATTGACAAAATTTTAATCTCAGAATAAACTCAAACAAAGCATATTAACAAACGAGAACTTGATAAAATGTAAAAAAAAAACAGAAATTGCAGAAAACGTATAAAATGAAATTTAAATAGACCAACCAAAGAAAATTGAAAATTAATACAAATTAATACAACGATGGGGCAAATTTATAAAAAATGTACCAGTAATGAAAAGAAATGGAAACCAAGTCTAGAATTAATTAAAAGATTTGTTTACGTTGCGTCATCATAAGAGCAAGCAAAGAAAATGCCAATTATAGGGAAAACATAATAGATGAACAATAAATAAGAAGAGAAGAGAAAAATTTTAAATGTAAATAAAATAAATAGTAAAATGTAAAAATTTACTATTCAAATAATTTTTGGACGAAATTTCATTGAATTCGAAGCAGACACAAAAGAACTTAAGACACTAGGGCCTAAAGAAATATTTCTCTTGTAGCCTGCAAATACTGTTCTACTGTCACCTTATTGGAATTATTTCTTGAATTATGTGAAAATATTGGTTGCTGTCATCGTCGTATCGACAAGTGTCGCCACCCATATGCCATCGTTTTCACTGCCTGTATTGACTGTATGTATACGCACTCGTTTTGATCAACGAAGAACACCATATATTTTTTATTGCCTAGTCGTGCTAACTGATTAGTTAATTTTTCAAATTTAATTGTTTGTTGAACTGTCTTAAACATTTAAATACTATGGTTTATATACTTTTACATCTAATATTTACAAAATTATTTATTTTAAAAATTTCTTTTTGATTCACGTTGGGCGTATTGCATATCACGTCAATAACTTTTTACTCCATCAAAGAAAAATCATGTTATCTCTTACTAGTTGAAAAATGATAATGATTATTTGAACTGAATGTTCGATTGTAAAATAAAGTAAGTGTTTAAAATTTACTGTAACACTTTAAGGGAACCTCGTCCGAAGTCACTATTAATTGAACGTAATGGATCTTCATTTTCCATCTCTAACTTAATCTTTTAAAACGGTTTCCAAGAAGTTCTTACTGGAAATCCAAAGAAAATGCTGGATCCTTCTTTAATTTATTCCATCGCCATCAGTTACATTGACCAGTATTCTCAACTCAATTCAGGGTATCAATAAAAAATATTGATAGAAATGAAAATTAAAAAAATTATATTAAGGAACATTGTAGCTATTGATTAAAATCTCATTTATAGAAGAAAAAATCATTTTTATTAAAAAAATTCCTACTCAGAGAAAATGTTCGCTATTTTAGACAAAACCCCCCAGTTTGGTCTTTAATAGCTATTTATTCATTGCTCTATGCTTCCCAATGAAAGCTCAAAGATTGCTTATTTTGGGGGATTGGTGTACACAGTTATGTAGGAAAATATATCAGAATGAATGTATCATAGCATTGAAGTAATGATACCTAGTCGCCAAAAAAATTCATTTAGTTACAGAAATTAAAAACTGGAAATCCGCATAGCTTCGAACTTTTATGACAACATTGGCGCTAGATAATAACGTGCATACGCTATTCATATCCCTGAAATTAATTTACATAAATGCCTCAGATATAAAGTGAGAATATTCACGCCATGTGTATAATATCATTGAAGAAAAATTGTACTACTGTAGATTTTTATAACTCCAAACGAAATTTGAATCCAATGCGAAGATATAATTAGAGCTGATTTATTTAGTGGACGGTTACTGGATGCATCTGAAGCAGGAAATAAGTAATTTAAATAGTAAGGAAATCATAACAATTTTATGAAATATTTGGCTAATGAAACTATCCTATATATGGATCCAAAATGATCGAATAAAATAAACTAGGCACGATTGAAGAAGCAGGGAATAGAACAAGAAGAAATACAAAACAATGTCAACGAAACCAAAAAACTTTGTATTATAACTTTATTATAATTTGCAAAATACATTGTTACAGCTGGGTTGGGTTGGATTGGGTTAGGTTGCGTCGGATTCAGTTGGGTTGAGTTAGGTTGCGTTGGATTGGGTTGGGTTGGGTTGGATTAGGTTGCATTGGATTGAATTGGGATGGAATAGGTTGTGTTTGTTTGGGTTGAATTTGTTTAGGTTGTGTTGCATTGGGTTGGGTTGTGTTGGGTTAAGTTGTGTTGGATTAGATTGGGTTGGGTCATGTTGGGCTACAAAATTTAGGTCAACATTTGCTTTGCGAACGAATTTGGGGTGTACATTCTAACTTAGGTAAACCAAAATTGTTTGTTGTGTTTCATTAAATAAACTTGTGAGAGATTTGCGCAATTTTCAATTATTTTCTTTTCGCGATGCAATCTTCTTAAAAATTTCTATCTAATGTTTTACTATACTTCTAAGACTAAGACTAAGATACTCTGTTATTAATCTATTCAAGAATGAATACATCATAAACCATAACTATTTTTTGAAATGTGAAACAAGAATCATAGCGTAATTATAGCTTTACAAGCTGCAAATATTTACATAGACCTATGTCTTTATAGCCACAAACTGGGATGCTTAGTTCAAGTGAATTAAAATCAACTCACATCGAGTCACACTTACAGGAACATAGCCAGTGAAAATTTGTTAATAATGTATCATACAACGTTATTTGTAGGAGTTTTTCCTCCTATATAGTTTGGTGTGAATCATCCCTCATTTCTTTTCCCTCACAGTCAGTGGTGATGAAAATATTTGTGTTTTATCGTGCCTTTCATTCTAAAATTTACTCCCGTGCCTAGCCTTGAGAAATATGAAATTCTATGTTTTTACTTACTTATACTTTATGTATAAGTAAGTATAGGAATCATGAAAAATTTCGACCTCGAGATTTTAACGGATATACGCGTTTTGAGGTCCCCTGAATCGTTTCTGACTATTTTCGGAATGACGTCTGTGTGTGTGTCTGTGTGTCGGTGTGGCTGTGTGTCTGTGTGTCTGTGCGCGTTCTAGCGTCCATACGATTATAGCTAGAGCTATGAAACTTTAAATTTAACATTTGTATGTAGCAAGGAAGAAAACGTCATATTTTGAACGCAATAGCTCAACCGGAAGTAATCGTTTACTCTTATCACCATTTTCATTATCTCGAAAACGGTACGAGCTAAAAAAATGTTATTATATAAGTTAAAGACATTGAAATTATAAACAACTTTCATTTGAAAAGTTTTTTCGAAAACCGTAGTATAATATATATATTATTATATAATAAGTATAAGTAAGTTTCATGCGGACCACCGCGAATTTTTTTAATGTCGAAGCAGTGTGGTCAATGTGTAGAATCAATTAAATCAATAAAATAACGTGTTTTATTGTAGTTATAATAATAATCACGAAAAAAATATATTAGTTAATTATTATTAATATTTCATTTTATGCATGTAAATTATACACAACATTAATTCTTAAGGAATCGCACATTAGTGAACGTTTTAGAAAATATCATGGTGCACATTAGAAATCGTAAAATTTTGTGTTTCCTCTACCTGAATGTTACACTTTCGAAAATTGTAACACTGAATGGTTTATTGTCCGTGAACATAAGAGATCCACGGGCCCATTTAAACGATGCCCACAAAAAAGAGAAAGCTTCCTCGGCACCGAAACCACCAAACGCGTATCTTTCCGAAAATGTTGCACAATCGCTTCGAAAGTACGAACGAAGAAAAAAATCTGCAGTAGTCCGCACTGAAGTTTCTTATACTTAGTTACACTACATTTTTCGAAAAAAAAAACCTTTTCAAATGAACGTTGTTTAAAATTACAATATCGTTAACTTATATAACAAGAATTTTTTGATAACTCATACTGTTTTCGAGATAAGGAAAATGGTGATAAGAGTAAACGATTACTTCCGGTTAAGGTACTGCTTTCAATATATGACGTTTTCTTTCCTGCTATATATAAATCTTAAGTTTAAAGTATCATAGCTCTAGCTATAATGGTTTGGACGCGCACAGACACACAGACACACAAAATAGTCACAAACGATTCAGGGGACCTCAAAACGGGTATATCCGTTAAAATCTCGAGTTCGAAAATTTTCATGATTCCTATACCTACTTATAAATAAAGTATAAGAAAGTAAAAAGGAAACGACTCCGAGACGAAAACAGCGATAGGTCAGAATTTCAAATAAATACGACGATGATAAATAAACGGCCTAACGATATGTTAACAAGTGCACGTCAAGCAAAGTGAAGAGTGACGCGTCAGTGACAAATGATGGAAGCCGAGGCGGCCTATCGCAGATTGAGAGACCGGGAGCAGATGTGGCGCGTCGCCGGCATACGGAGGATCCCAGCTCGTCAGCCATTATCACTCGCTGTCGGTCCGAAAACACCCCCCGGATCAACTCGTCCGAAGCCGAAATTTCGTTTTAACGACTCAATTTTCCCGCCTAACGAGATTTTAAAAACGCCGCAATTAATACGTCCGTCTTATAAATAGATCCATCCGAGTCGGCTCTCAACGCGTCGGAATTTTAAATTATTTAAATTTTCGAAATAACATGTAAATATTTATCCTTGTGCGCATCGCGGCGATCACTCGTGGCGTACGTCGACAATAAAAGCGCTGTAACATCTTTTAACGCCGGCAACACGAGGCGCTGAAAACTCGAATTAAATGTATGAAATTTGAGCGAATGAAATTTATTGTAAGCAATTTTTTAGTGAGTATGTGCAAACAATCATGTCCACATGACTTCAAAGCGCGAAAAATACTTTGAACTACTGGTATATCGAGACAATGAAAGCAATCTACAAACGCATTTAGTAACGACGAACAATAGACCCAGTGAATATTGTAACATCTGCACAATTGTTAATCAATGACCCACATAACTATTTTTTTAAACAAACCCGCATATCGTAAATTCCGAAGAGTGATAACAATATTTTTTATGGATTATTCCAAGAAAATTATAATTAACATGAAAAATCTTGTTAGAATTGATTTATTAAAAAAATATATATAATTAGATATTTTACTTCACAAAGCGAATAGAAAATATTAATATCTTATTGATGGACATTTTTTTCGCAACTATCCAACACACAAGACCATAAAATGCTACAAAACACCCCACATTATTATTATTTCATTTTAAACAACAATAATTTTTAAATAACTAATGCAATCAGCAGGTAATACGGCATGAAAGTCAACGATTTTTGATTCCATCTAAAAATGTTTCAGCTTTATCTGTACGTAATTATAAAGAATTGAAAATGTTTTTTCATTAATTAATTAAAACGGCAACATATATTTTGCATGAATAACAAAAGTAAATTGTTTCATTGATCAGGCCTCGAGAGTATAGGGATATTTACATTTCAACTATAATCACAATGCAAACACATGTGTGCTAATCAATTGTAATTTTGTGAACGCACATGTACCATAATAAATGTTGTGTATATATATTCGAGATCAATAATAATTATACATGAATATGCATTTAATATTTATATTTGTATCAAGTGCACGAAATTGAGATGTTTATTGGGTGCAAAAATATATTTCTTTTTGAAGGCGTTATCAAAGTCTGAACATGTCAGACAAATATAAACCAGAAGAAAACAGCATAGTCGACAAGCAGAATAGCACCTTAGCGTTCGTAAATCGCTAACCATTTCCTGTCCAGTTTAGTTGACGCCTAAAACCGTGGAACTGAGAAATAGTACAATAACTAATAGAATAAAGTAAAAATCTTATCAACGATATATAAGGAAACATCTTTGTTTATTTGATGGGAAAGATTTTTTCAATTTTCACACAATTAATTTTATTGTGAACAATTACATTAATTTTTAAACGTATTGACATCAAATGCGATCCACGAATTACCTAGAAATTATATTTATGATCTGACATACATTTGATAGATGTCTTCGTAGTTCAAATATTTTTTAAATATGAAATATTTTTGCAAACTTTTTCTCCATAATTATCGAATATCATTGACGACCAACCAACATCGATATTACTGACTTTTTTCTTATATACAGTGTGAGTTTAAAATGGATGAAAACGCGTTATCTTTATTTATTTTTAATTAATTTTCTTTGTGTCTTTGTTCCGTTGGAACCTTTTCATTTTAACAATTTCAAGATAGGTGGTATTCATTTACTCGTTATTAAAAATAATTATTTCCATATCGCAAATCCTTCCTTGACTTACTTTGAGGTTAATTTTGAGAAAGATTTAAAACATGAATTATAAGGGATCCGTCTACATTATTTTGATTCATCTAACTACACGATCACAATCGATTGTGCCTAAAATTCCATTATTTTTTAATTAAAACATAAAACCATAATAATTATTATTTTTTTTTGTTATGTGTTGGTGATTACTATTAAATTTTATCGTTGGTTGGGACTGTAATATAATGTTGAGTTAATGCGGCGATTCCAATACAAATCAAACCAACCCAACCCAACCCAACATAACCCAATTCAATATTTTTTATCACTTTAACCAATGAACGACTGAACACTTTAAGAAACTGCCTTCACGGTTTTACTAAGTAAAAAAATTCAATTTACTTTTTCTAATGCTAGGCAAGGATTTGGTCAATTCATGATTGGGCTGAATTTAGTTAGGTTGCGTTGGATCGGGTTAGCTTGCGTTGGATTAGGTTGGGTTAGGTTTGCTTGCAGTAGATTAGATTGGGTTGGGTTAAGTTGCGTTGGATTGGGTTGGGTTAGGTTGCGTTGAATTGGGTTGGCTTGAGTTAGGTTCCATTGGATTGGATTCGGTTGGGTTAGGTTGCATTGGACTAGGTTGGGTTGGGTTAAGTTGCGTTGGATTGGGTCAAGTTGAGCTATAAAATTCAGCACATTTCCGCATTAATTGACGTAAATTGTTATTTTCAAGTGCTCAAATAAAACGTGCAGTTTTTATTGAATTATAACGCAACTTTAATTGTTCGATGTATTATAGAAACCCCCACTTTTGTATTAGTTCAACTTTCAATCTATAAATATTAGCAGTTCATTTTCAAAACAACATAACGTAACTATAAATTTCGAAATATTTTGTGTTAAAATTTTAATAGACATAGTCGCGTCTTACAACAGAATGGACACGAAGTTTTTTTTCAGTTTCTGCCGAGTAAGGTTCTGCGGCATGTGCATATTACTATTACATGGCGATCCTGCCAGGATCCATGGAATTATCTGATATTTACATAGTGCATGTGGACCACGGCGTTATTTGTTTAAACCTAATCACTTTAATCGATGAAGATATATATTGGATACAGATTTAGTGGTCGTTCAATTTATTTGCACAGTTAACGGGTACAAGGCTGATAAACTTAGTAAAATGAATCACGATCTACTAAATTACTGCCGCTCTACCTTATCAGTTACAAGACCAAATGGGCTTAGAACCTATTCTACTAAGTTTGAACAAACTCGGCTTCAATCTATTAATACTGAATGGAATCGAATTCGATTTTATTGCGTTACTCGAACCCTACATTGCCAATCAGGTTGGTACATTACTTGTGTTTCCAAACGTTATTACTATTACCATTTATATTCCTATAATAAACAGGTTTGCTCTTTATTAAATAGCATCAATGCTCATAAATTACTTCGAGAGCAAGCTTTGAAGATTTGTTGCATTTGTTTGTTTTTGTTCTTTATGCAGATTGTAGTTCCACAATTTTTCCGATTCATTAAGAAAACAAAAATTAGTTGCATGCATTTTATCCATGTCTTTCTTTTTGATATAATCTTCGTGGTGTAATGTGCCCTGACATTGTTAGGTTCTTCTAGCGGTGCCTTACGAACTCATGGTTTGTAGCACCCCGAACCGTGAAAGGCATAAAATACTTAATATAAAATATGATGTAGATTATTGGTTAAAAACATAATAGAGCGAACGTAGCATATGCGTGCAACAGAGTAAGGTAGATTGCCTGACTCACTGTGACTCGACGCAAGGCTAGTTCGTCTGTAACTTGACTCCTCGTTGCAAACCAAGCATGCATTTTAAATACCTGCCGTTGTTGCTGACACAACATGTTTGTGTATTTAATATGCACGTCACTTAAAGCTACGAGTTATATATTTTAATTCCTCATATTTAGAACGCGTGCTGGTTTATGTACTAGTAACATAATTAAACAATTAAACATAATTACATAATCATTAGTCTATAGCATTTTGTTTTATTTCTTTTGTATTATTTGTTATTTATCGCCTTTGTAAGATTAATATTTTCGAAATTTATTCGAAAAACTCAAATAAATATTAAACAATAAATTTCCCCATAAATTTTTAATTGACAGCCATGAAAATTTATTGACATACAAATAGCTAGAACAGCGGCTGTATGTCGTCGATGTTAGCATTGTGTAGTTGATGGATGCAGATTGATTTACAAATGAAATACTGATGCGTATATTTTGTAGTTGAGTTTAACATTGTAATTAAATCGCAAGTCGTCGTATACACTGTGATATGGATGTATTGAACGAATTACATTATTGCTCCAACAATTTCTTATGTACAGAAACGGTTCTGTTATATCTTCTACTAAGTCATTTATACAAACAACGAAAAGCATAGGGCCTATTAATTAAATTAGTCCCTAGCGGCACTCCAAAGTAAATTTAAAGTAAAAACACATGATTATGTCATTAACTGATGTCTCTCTAAGATCGAGGTCCAGGTGTTATGATGTTTTTTTTCATTCTTTAGATTGTTCTTTTCATCTTTTAATTTCGTTCATTTTTCTATCGATTTTTCTCTTGCTAGTACCTCCATTTTCTACTTTTGTTGGTTTAGATTCATAACCAAAATCTTTCACTGTAAATTAATTAAAACTATTTTTGAAATAAGTTCAGCAATTAAAGAATGACACAATTTCTATGGTAAGTTGATAAATCTACTCCATGTGATAATATTTATTTTCTTGTAATTATTACACATGATTGTTATTATATTATTATACCTGAACAAGTTGAATCTAATTACAGAACGTGACCACGACCGTTCCTTAGAGTTATTATAAGCTACCTAACTTCGTCGTGTACGATTATAAGAAAACGTAGAAAGCCTTATTAGTATAGCTAGTTAGATCCAATTGAACATCATGATTAAATGTTATCTCTGAAATAAAATTCATATACCACGACTGAGATTTGAACCTGTAACCTTACGATTATTTAACGGTTTACACCACTACACAACCGGGCCGCTTAATACATCTTCATTACAATTTTTAGGATAACCGCAACTGTGCAAAAGGAGATATTTCCTCTCTATACAAAAAATCAATAATGCTTTTAATTCGTGAACTATTAGTCAATCAAATTGCCTCGTTGTTTTAAAATAAAATTATCTATCGATGTCAATTAGCCATTTAGAACATATTTCAGATGCCTTTTGCTTTCGATTTCGTTTTCAGTAAACAAATGCTCGCAGCTAACGACCCATAAATATTCCCTGAAAATCGTTACGCCTATTTATAAATCAATAATTCAGAATACGTCGTGTGCATTATGTTTGTTGGCACGGCGTCGCCGTAGCATGTCCTAAGCATACCGGGCTTAACTTTGCAAATTCAGGTATTTGCACCTAAACAACGCTAGAATATTTAATAGCCGTCGTAAATAAATATCCCGCCATCGATATAAATAAACCTACGCACCGCGGAGCGACAGCGCGCGCTCGTTTCGCCAACGTCGTCATAGATCAACCGTTTTGATATTTGGTTCCGCGATTTTGATAATTCGAATAATTAATTTGATGGCGCATGCTAAATAGTTGCATTCGCGGTGATTTACAGTCACTCGTAAACCCAAATGCATATATGCATGTTTTGCCCGGTTATCTTCGACGTCGGATTTTGGGGGGTTTGGAAAAATTATTTATTTTATTTGCTATATTAATAACTCCGTACGGAAAATAAATATCAGACGAAAAATTAAAAAAAGTACTGTTCAAATGCGATGATTTGAATAAATGTCTGCTTCCGTCCGGCAAAGATATATTATGAACGTGAAGTTGTGTATTTGAGTCTCCCGGCGGCGGCGGAGTTTCTGGAACGGAATCGAGTTGGCTCTGTAAAACCTAACGGTAGAATATCCTATGTGTACTTTAATTTGCACATTTTATTTAATTTTTTTCTTAATTCATTTTGGATTTTCTTAGTTCCATTTTATTTTCATTGTTCGTTTTTTTTCAGTTTTGTTTCGTTGATTTTCATCATTCAGATTCATTGAATGTCATCGTTTTTTTTTTTTTTACTAAGCGAATGATTTGTTTATATTTTTTATTGGTTAGCTCCATTGGTGTTTAATTCGTTTGGAATTGTCTCAAACAATCGGTAAGAACTGCGCCAGCTGCTGTTTTGTACAACCAAACACATTCAATTGTTCTATTGTCAAACGATGCCCTGAGCGGCATAAAAAAGGATCTAGTCTAACACACAGAACTAAGAGAAAGTCGAGTAAAGTTTTACAGCATTGTTGTTGAACTAGAAATTACAGAGAATTATATTTGATTTCTGAAGCATCCTTTATTATTTGCAATTACGTCAATTTTATTTTTTAATTTATATGTTATTTTTTGTTTATTTATTTAATGTTTATTTTGGTTTCGTTTTTCTTTCGTACAGTTCAAGGTTTGTTATATTTTCGTGTTTTCGTTAGATATTTCCAAGTGTCCCTCGTTAATTTTCACATTGATTTATATTATATTTGTTTTTAATTTAATTGTTTCATTGTGTTTTGTTTTTAATATTTGACTTCTCTTATATTTCATATATTGATCAATGATTCAAACATGTTCTTTCCACAACTATGTTAGTATGTTTAAAGTGCAATGTTAGTGCAATACATTAAGTTTTCGACATTTGCGTGAAAAAAAAGTTTCCCTCCCACGTTTTTCAAAAAACAGTTGTCATGGTAAAAATGCAAATTGTATTGTCGTTAAAAATGCATCTTCGTCATATAAAAAACATCATATTTGACATTGAAGAAAAAAATGTTACATATTTCTTCAAACTTCTCAAATTTTTTTAAATTTTCCAATTTTACATTTTAGGAATTTGTTCAAATATTCTATTACGTTTTCAAATTTTCTAATTTTACAAATTTATTAAAATTTTCCTATTTTCCCATTCTTTCTAAATTTACAATTTTCTCTTTTTGTCGAATTTTACGTTGTTTTCAAATTTTCGTTTTTCAAAAAACAAATTGGACAATACGTGGATGCAGTGGCATCAAATACCCATTCTTCCACAAAAACTACATTAAATAGGAATTAATAAATCAATGCGAACAAACGTCAAGACTTCAGATAATTTTGAATTTTATTTTCGGCCGCATTTTTAAATTTGATGGACACTGTTTGCTGTGACATAAGTGTCGTCATTTATTTCAGGCGTTTCTTTTTTCTATTTTCGTCATTTTAAACAACTTGGTTCCATCCATTTCTTAATTATTTTCAGGTTCCCGCGATATTTGTAGACTTATAGATTAGGGCCCCTTTAAGAAATATGATTTTCCCTTACATAAAATTACACGTTTAACATCATAAGGTACACCATATTTTCCACTTAATAATTTCAGTAATACCTAAAATTATTCTCATCCTTCTCATGTTTAAATCAAATTGATATCTTTTGTCCACATTTATATTTTTATTTATTTTTGTTCGACGTTAAAACGTTGTTTGGTATAAAGTTGTGTTTCTCTAAAGTAAAAATAAAATAAAGCAAAATGATATGAAATAACGGGAGAATTCATGGAAAACATAAAATGCGAATTAAATAGAAGCAAATTTGAAGCATTTTTTTTTTGGTTTTCATGAAATAAAAAATGAAAAGTTCATTTATCACCGCACCTGTAAAAATGTCAAAGTAAGTTGGTACTAAAAATGAATGCATTGCCTAACATGGCGTTGATGGTTTTCCAAAACTTAAATAAAGCAAAGTCAAAAATATTCCTATTTTTACCTGGACGTGAATATTTTAATGTCTATATATCTAAGATAATTATGTTCAGCAAGTGTAAAAGGAGAAATGAGATACAAAAATGTTGATGGGACTCGAATAATAACCAAAAAAGTATTTGAAACTATTTGAATGAGTATCAAATAAAATAAAAGATATATAACTATGGATATTTAGAAAAACTAAGAAATAAATTCCAATTTCGTTTTAAGAAAATTTGTATAGAACAAGAAGTAATGTGAAAATGGTGCTGGTCATATGAACTCTGGTTATCGGTATTAGGAGAATTTTTTGATCAGCGTTGTATCTGTGTCGGTTGATCTCGTGAAACGCTTAAAAGCGATTAGACACCAATAGCTTATTTTATTGCAACGATTTCTAAAATTGTTATAAACGTTTCAAAAATTAATTACTGCATAAAGGATATATTAACGTTTTACTTTAGTAGATTGCTTTCTTTCGCTTTTTGCTCTCACTGGATCCTTTCCCAAATTTCTCTTTGTTTCGAATTAAAAATAAATAACGCTTTCCTGAGACTCTGAATTTGATAAGGGTCGATCATTATGCTTATTCAAAAACATACATTTTTGCAATTTGGAGCCCAATTTGTACTTTCTACAACAAACCCTTAATCTTTCCATAGCAATTCTCTGTCATTTACATTGACGCCCATTTTTAATTAATTGTATATTCCGTAGCACGATCAAAGGTAGTCAATGATGCAAATGAAACGGCAATTTGCATCAATAAGCAATCCATACATTAAAGTTCGTCTCGAAATAAAAACCAATGATCACCAACTCTACGCAACGGTGAAAAATTCGCGGCGCAATTATTCCCCGTCAGGACATCAACTCGATACAAAATTGATTTTTACGAACACAGTTTTAATCGACGCGTAATAAATTGCAGTTAACTTTTGGTTAACTTTTAATACGCGATCTCGTTTATGTATAACGAAAGAAAATTACACGGTGTACGTAATTTGCTTGCAGTTTAACAGTGTAAGGCCGCTTATGCAGTATAATGATCGGTAAATATAGTAATCCATTAATTCTTACATGTTGCACACACACACACACACACACACACATGCAAGCTATTTACCTTGCGAAAAAATGTAGCAGCACATTTACAGTTACCGTGCGAATAGCTCGCTCGTTGTTTTGTACATACGTCTGGTGGGCATTAACGTTAATTTGCTAATTATTTAAAAGCGCTAGGATTTTATAATGGCATTAATTGTGATGTCTGTAACTGGAGCGAATATAATTGAAAACGTTTGTTGCGACTTCCGTAACTAATACTTTGTACGTACACGGGAATATTTACATTTCGAGGCAGATGTTTATATGCAAGGCATTATTTGCATAATTATGTTGCGTTATTTATTATACCGATAAAGTAATATGTAGTTATTTTTTAACATTTATATTAAGAATTAAAAGTTTCTTTTCTGTGTACACCCTTTGGGGGTAACTTACGAGGACCTAGGAATAATTAATTTATGGGGTTATATAAATCATAATTTAATGTGGGTACATTATTTTCGTAATATTTGCCAATGAAGAAACGTCAACGACAGTTAAACTAACAATAAACCAATAATTAATTGATGAACATTTTTTTTCAATTACCAACAAATTATTATGTGGTCTTATGAATTTATTAGTGCATTAAAATTTAGATATGCACGAAATACGTGTCGTGTCGTGAAAAAATTATGATTGGTCAACCAATTCATTATCTATTAATTTCAGAACCGGTTGATTCTTTCTAAAACTGTTTCCTTGTTCCACATCGGTTTTAATTGCAAAAGTATCACCTGGCACAACTCCGCAAGGTGACTACAAACGAGCTTAATAAATGAAACAGCAATGAAAAATCATTATAATGCCCAACATACGTGAATGTAACAGTTTGTAATGCGTCATAAAATGTCACTTTAAGAACAAAAATTGTAACCAATGGCATATTCATGTCACCGGGATTTCCCACTTGCATTATCAGTCAATTAACGAGCTGGTGTGTTTCTTTGTAAACAAACGCACACACTCGATGACTATTTGTAAACAGATCCAACAGCGTGTGCAACTATGTGCCCGGAATAATTCTTGATCATGAATAACATAAACTCCGTTTGATAATTTCCATTTACGATGATTTGCCATACACGTACGCTGCGTTATTTAGACACGCTTCTCGGAATCTCCGCGACTTTAAAGATAAATTCATTAGGCCACGAATCTCTAAATAAATACACGCAATCCCCCCCCCCCCTCCCCACCTCTCAATTAATCAACCGATTTTGTCTTATACATTCCTTTCGAACAAACCGCAAACGAAAGTAATTTAATTTCGCCGGTGGTATTCATCGGGCCAGTTGCGATCGTAACAATCGCTCATAAAAATGAAACCGATCGATGTGCCGCAAAGCGCACGATAAACGTCCGGGCGCGTTTTATTCAAATCCGCAGCAACGTGGCTATGAGAAAAATACAAATGGAAACAATTATGGTACACGGTTGAATTAAGATGATAAGATTACGTTTAGCCATGTGTCTATGTTCTGACGATGACGTGGTTCGCATGTTAAGCTACAGTTAGCGGGATCAGGTGGGTTCGGTCCTGAGCTTTACACGGCACGACTACGAAGGGTGGGGGCGGAATTAGCGGCAGGGAACTTGTAATACTCGTGAAGGTAGCGCCGTGGCACGCATGGATTTGTGTTATTCGTTTCGGGAGGGATATTTCATTTTACGTGTTTACAGATGTATCGACACATTCGGAACGAAGGCCAAGTCGAGGGTTTACCTTGGAAGGGTTGCATGAGAAGGTGTCGCAAATTACGTTGTATCAAAAATTAATACTTGAGACATATTACCACAAGAAATATATTATCACAACCAAACTATCATTGAAAATAGAATTGAAATGAAAACCAACAAACTAGAATTGAATTGAAAAAACAACAAAACTAATTATAAAAAGAATGACAAAATTAATGACAAAATTAAACATAATTCTGTTTGAAAGCCCTTAAAAATAATAATCGAAAATAAACCAAACAAAAGGTAAAATTTAAGTATTTAATCCAATTAATTTTTCTCCACAGACGCAAAATTGTCCATAATTCCAAATTCAAAGAAGAAATCTGACCATGACCCTTAACAAAAATGAAATCGTTATAAAAAAATTGCAAACAAGGAACGTAAAATGGTAAACAAAGTTTGAAAATAAATAATTTATTACTACATGAATGGAAATCGACCCAAACATGTTTAAAAAGTAGAACAAAGTAAATGTTGGGAAATTATACAGTCCGTTTCACCGAAATGATCCCCAGAGTGAAATCACGTGGCATATAAAATATCCGCTTAAAACTTCGCCCCATAGTCAAATTTATTTTTTTTAATGCCAGTTTTAAAAGCGTTGATGTTTATTTTAAGATACAATGTATTGACGTTGAAACTGATGATAATGTTCCATTTAACTGTAACGATCATCTAAAAAACATTTTTTTTAAATAATTAGATTGCTGTTAGATTTTAAAGCAAGAAGATTGGGGTTCATACCATGGGGACACAGACATGTTTTTAATTTGAAATTAGTAAAAAAATGTAAAACTTTATTTATTTTATACGAATTTGTTTTATCTTAAAACTTATTGGAAAACGACTACGTACTTAATTACTTTTTTTTTAAACGTGCATGACAGCGTTAAATATATACAAATTGTTAAAGTGATATTTTAAATATTACACTAGAACGAACGTTTAAGTCAACAGCAATAATTGCAGCCAAACCAAATTAGTGATAATGCCGAAAATAGGAAATAAAATAGCAAAACCTACTCCAACCCAACCCAATTTAATTTTTATTTTCATGGTTACATTAATTTTATATTAAACAAAAAATAAATTAAATTTCATTAAATACTCGATTGATTAATATTAAGATAATAATACGATAACAATAAGTGCAGGTTGCAACAAAGGTCTATATGGCAATTTGATGTTACAGCAAAGTCAATAAAAAATTTTAGTTCAATCAGTACATCATTTTTTTAGACAATAGTCGCACTTTATACCTGTAAGTGGTTACATGCAGGGGTGGTTCTAGGCTGAGCGAAGCGAGGGTCAATCTTTCAGGGTCAGGGATATTTTTTTTTTGAATTCTTAGCGACGTCTATATTTTGAATTCTACTTTTTCAATTATCGAAACGAATGGATAAATGACGTGTGGTAAGAGGACGCAATATTACACGAAGTAAACTATGGTAACTAGTTCACCGTATGTAGGTCGTATTATTAAATATTACAAATGCACTAATAACCATATAAGGTATGTAAGACAATACAAAACCCTTATATAAGCACTATTTATATCGACTGCAAGAGCTGTAAGGGAGGGCTTCAATTAGAGTTCGATTAAATTTTGTTATTTCGAGCGATTCGATCGCTCATGGCGGTTCGCACAACGAGTAAAGTTAGTAGCAATCGCGCCGATGTTGCGTTATTATTGAATCGCACACATATATTTCCACGGACTTGCTGGATAAACAAGTTAATTTTGTATCAGACCACAATAACTACCATCACATTTTTAAGAGAGTGTATCATTCGAACTCGCTAAACTATAGCGCATATACCGGCCCAAGTGGAAACACAGTTCACGTCAGACAAAAACAAAAATATCTTCCAAGAAAGTTGGGGAAAATGGGCAGACATGTCCATGAAGAAAAAACCAAATAGAGAAGATAATGAAAATTGTGAAAAATAGCCCAATTTACAAATTTTCTAAATCTAATAAAAATTAAAAATTGTTCAACAAAATTGCAGAACAATTGAATAAATTACGAGCAAAATATAAAATTGACGAAATGCTAAAACTGTTCAACAGGAAAATTTTCTAAAGTGAAGAATAAGAATTAATACATAATGCACACAATTTTGAAAATTATATTTTTTTGAAAAGGTTGAAAAATTGAAAAATAAATAAATATACAAAATGTCAAAATGCTATAATTCTGCAAAATGCATGAATGTAAATATTAGCCAATAAGATTGCAAAAAATGCCAAATTTACAAAACATTGTTAGATAAGAACAAAAAAAATATCAAAAATCATCAACGGGAGGCTAAAAGTCCAAGAATTGGCAGTCTCAGTTAAATAAAAATAAATTGAATTTCATTAAATACTCGATTAATTAATATTAAGATAACAATAAGTACAGATTGCAACAAATGTTTATGTGAAAATTTGAAAAATCATTACAAATTTTTAGCTCAATCAGTATATACATTTTTTAGATAATATGTTGCACTTTATTGTCTAGAAACTGCAATATTATGCACTAAAATAAATATTATTCGAGTTGGATGAATTTTACGTCAATAACAATAATTTTCCTTGTGGGATAATTTCGGTGAAACATTATGAAGCTAAATGAAATGAAAACAAAACTCCTGAAACATTTCATGAAAATAGGGCAATAAAACTGAAAGCCCCCGAAATTATTTTGCGGCAATTACAGAATAAAATGAATAAAGACCAAAACCGAAGAAATAAAAATTAAACATATTAACGAAATAATCTTATAATATAAAAACTACCTGTTACAAGATAACTCTCTCATAGCCTGTTGATTAGGTTGGTATCCCAGCTATGTGCCAAGTTACCACGGATCAAATCTCAACCTAATAGGTATAATAGCTTCTGTTGTAACTATCACGTTAATGTTTATTTCTACGTGGCCTGCTTACTTACGTACAAATGTTTTCGATCAATTGATATAGAATTTTATTTCCAGTATTGTGTACTACTGTTGCAGTTTTTTTATATTTAATTTTGTCAATTACCTTAATAAGTTATAAATCAAGACTTACCACAGATTTACTTTGACAATCAAAAACCACCAAAATACAAAATTGTTTTATATAAATATTCCTTGTTTACTGCACATCTAGACGCCAACACCTCACAGTTGTGCTAATACGCAACTACAGAGGTCCACTTCAATCGACTATGCAAGACATGAGTGACAATTATTATACATTTTTCCATGACTGATTAATTACAAGACTTGACAGTACCGATTTAGTCGGTCGAAGCACACCCATTCACATAACAGCCCAAGTGTGTTATTGACGTCCAGCTAGCGCTAATATCCACACAAAACCTTTTTGTTATTACATATTTGTATCCACACAGAAATTAAATGAATTCACTGTTTCTTCGTTGTAGTTTAGATGTAAATCAATACTTTATAATATATATAAAAAAACGTTATTAAATGATTTTGAAACATTTCATTTTCGTATTGTTCTCTGTTACAGTTAGATATGCGAGAAATTTTGAATAATTTAGTAAACTGATGTAATGTATGTTTCATTTGTTTCATTACAGCATTTTTTGGTTTAGTTTTTTCAGTATTCTGGTTGATTATTATTCTCACGCTGTTCCTTTTTTTTTTCGTTGACTTTGGGGTCTATTTTTCACTTTTTTTCAATTTCAAGAGTTCCATGTAGTAAAGTCAGAGTTGAAATTATTTTGCTGAGATTGAGTTGCGTTGGGTCGGATTGGATTGGGTTGGGTCAGGTTGTGTTGGGTTGGGTTGTGTTTGTGTCCCACATTTTAAACAACATTTAAACAACTTTTCAAAAGAACAAAAAGTAACTAACAGTTTCAATTCTGAAAATTCTTAACTGAAACTGAAGATTACAAGTTTTCTTTCATGTACGATTTACTTGTTGCCCAAAAAATATTATTTTCATTTTCAAACCAGTTTAGCACAAAGTGAAACGAAGATTCATCAACGAAATTGTTAATCCTATTGAAAAGAAAAATACATACTAGTTCCATGTTGGTGGAAGGAGAAACTTTTGCTTGATAGTAGATCATAAATTAAATGTATCCCCAACTAACATTCTCACATATCCCTTGATACAAATCTCCACGTTCTTGATGCATTACTAATATTTTATTGCACAGCTTCGTGTTACTCTCAATATTCCTTCAATGTACATATATTCCTCCACCAATAATTCCACCACTTATAGATATTTTCTCGTCTAGTTCCCGTTAACCCTATCAACATCATTAAACATTGCAATCTTTGATTACAACGAAACATTCACATTCAAACTATTTAAACAACGCGAAACGAAACGTAAACATTTTCAAACGACGTTTCTCAAAATACTTAAATTAAACTAGAAAGCAAACTCGTTTTCATTGCAGCTGTATAATGAAGGATTCATATTTAAATTTGTTACGAGGAAGTTTTAAAAACTATGTTGAAGAACTTTCACCGAAGCTCTGGTTCTACTGTACGGGAAATATGTTTGAGTCATATTTGTTTTTAATAATTTAAGTTGTAATAAATTGGAGTGTGGGGATGTCATCAAAGACATGAGCATTTTGAGCAAGGGACGCGTTTAAAAACGTAACGTAGTAACGTAAAGCGTAGTTTTAGGTCAAAGCAAATAATTAAGGCGTGTATTAAATATTTTAATGTTAATTAATTTAACTAGTTTGGTAAAAGAAAGTGGTTGGACACCGGATGGTGTAGTGTAGCGAAACAATTAAAATTAAAAAAAAATTATATGGTTTCAAACTAATCCTTAAACACGAGAGGAAACCGTCGCTGGTTCCAAAAACGAAATCAGTAAATGTGCTAGTGTCAACGCGGTATTTATGAAAATATTTATGTAAAATGCAACTATTTCAAATTTCCCGTTACTTGACTGATTAATCTAGATTTTTTCGTAACACTTTCCAGCTTTGTTGTTAGACATCGTGTTTAAATGGTGACTAAATGTTTAACATAATCGATTAAATGCCACTACTCAAGTAAACAAACACATGAACCGCATCCATCATCGTACGCTTTAAAATAATTGTAGCGCCCTCATTATGCCTCGGAAATCGCCATAAATCTCCATAACAATGCAACAAAAAACGATTTACCCGAGTTACAAATGTGTGTCATTAAAGCTAGTTCATTTGATATGTATCCTCGTGGATGGTAGTTGACATCTGAGTCTAAACAGCGTCCTTGTAAACAACTGTTAGATCGCATGTAACCAATATATCAAGGAAGAAATCACGTGCATCTTGATTAGGGACCTGCTGATGGAAGCATAAAAGTGTCCCCCGCGATATTCCGCGTTTTAGAGCAGTGTGCTGTGTTTAGTGGCGATATGCACGCGACATTTCTGTGTTAATTGATTATGATGCTTGTATCATCTATTGTGTTGCTTTTGTGTTTATTTACGTCTGCCACGGCTGCGATGATGTCATGAACATGTAGATTGTTTGTTCTAAATATTTATGTAAATAATTATTCCGCGTTGACTAAGTAGATCAACTGACGAAAATATCTTTTTATAAATGTACGTTCTTTTCGGTAAAATAAAACTTGTTTTCAACTATTGCTTTGAGCACAAATATGTAAATTATTTAAGTTTTATAATAGTCTCATTAGTAAAGGGATTTGATCATCGCTCCACGAATTTGTCGTAAATTGTTTACGACCAAGTGCTAATTAATTAAATTAGAAAAAAACAGCAATAAAATTATTGCGTTTCCAATGTTAATGAATTTAGTGAATAATGATGTCATTAATATGCACATAGAGAACAGTTACGTTGAAACTAATAGCGGAAAGAAGCACAAAAATGTAATCGCTGGAATCCATCTATGCGGAAGGACATCTGCATTTGCCATGAGAACGTGTCTTTCCGACGAATTTCACGACCGTTAGGCGAGCGGGCCCCGTTCGGGGCCGACGCGCGGCGCCGCGTTTTAATTCTAATCGCCGCCGCGCCGAAATTAATCCGGCGAAATTCCGCGCGCAAATCCCGAATTGCTGAATCAAAAATTTCAGCAGCGCGCACCCGAGAGCCCCCGTTAGCGGCTCATAATTTACGAGCCGAGTGGGAATCGAACCATGATTAGACGTAACGCTGCCTATAATGAGACATGCATATGTATGGGCCGATATCAAGTGTTGGCTAAGAAGGGTCTACTTGACAGTGCACTCTAATTGCAGCCTGATTTATATCCGACCTTAGCGAACAATATTCAAATTAATATCATTATCATTCAAATTGAAACACACCAACCATTACTTTTATTAATATTTGTTACTAATTAATGACTCGCTCCGCTGATTTATTGCACTGGTTTCAACGTGTGCAAATTTATTGTTAAATTGAACTTGGGTTTTTAATGCGATATGCGGTATCTTAATTATTTAGACACAAAACATATTAATTCTATTAAATTTAAAAATATTTATATTTAGTTGACTAGATTATCAATTTTTGTTAATTTATGATAAATATCCTCGTACATAAATATGCGTGAAATATACACCGTAGAGTCACGGGCAGCGAAGTTTTTTGTTCACTTCTATAGTATCATAAAAAAATGTATACGTTACTCATAAGAAAATAATAAAATTTTATTGACATACTAATCTACATTTAAGTCGTCGATATATGAATACGTCATTTTAGTGATTTATTATAAACAGTGTTAATTAACCTCTAAATGTATTTATGTTGCAATAAATGATTTATAAACTTAAACGAACTGGTTCTGTAAAAAATATTTTTTTCTTCATCCCAAATTAATTAAACTAATTGTTAATAAGTGATGTAATGTCCAATTATTTCTTGTAAATATGGCCAGAACGGTCCTTGTTATAGCTTGACTCGATTCTAGATTGTGTGAGTATGTGGTATTAGGAAAGTATATATGTTGACTGTTTCATGACCAAGTTAAATTATTTGCATTTTTGGGCAGTGCGTCAGGGTTTTACCAAAGGGCTAGACAGCAACATGCGACCTTATGCATTTACTAATATAGCTTCACCGCTGAAATGCTCAAATAAATGGTCAAGATTTCGCAGGCAGAATATTAGGACCAGTTATATTCGTCAAAACAAATGATTGAAAAAAAGCTCATTCTCAAAGATCACATTGCGATTAATCTGTTTGACATTCAATAATATAAATACGGAAGAGTCATCAGTAACGTCTCTAAACAAATAACGATTTTTCCTCCATAGATTAAACTCCTTAGGTTGAATCCATGATCAAGGATGTTGGATGTTAGAAATAATAGAATTATTCACTACGAATTTTATACCAGAAATGAAATTATCATGCCAACCTGAGCTTTGCATCCAACCCAACCCAGCCCAACCTAAGCTAACCCAACCCAACCCAACCCAATCAAATCCACCCCCAATCGAATCTTATGACTGCTAGCCTGTAACCTAGAATACCACACCAGTAATCATTTCGCTACTGAAAAAGTAGTAATAAATTTATAATGGAATATATTCATCAACTTAAGATTTGGAGCTGAATTATGTGATCAATTTAATTAAAAAAATGAATAAAATTTGTCTCAGATTATAATTATTTTCTTGTTATTTTTTGCAACCGTTACAACTTATTTTGATTATTACCTACTAGAGAGTGTTTGTGCAAACTTCATATTTAAATTGAAACGAAGTTAAAAAATAAAAATATTTAGATTGTTAGCGGACTAATTGAAAACCTCAGAATGAGCCAAAGCTTTCAATCGCAGCTTATTATTTATTATTAATTACAGGATTGAAATAGAATAAAATTACTACAAATAATATACATTTTTGAATACCGACCAGCATTCATTTTGCGTTTTTGCAAAAACCAAATCACCCATAAATCTACGAGGAAAGTACATTTAGGTACCTTTTTATTTTTTCACAAATATGTCCTAAATAAAATTATATAATAACAATAAAATTGTAAATAATTAAAAATGCTCAACGACGTTTGATTTAGTTGGGTTCGGTTGCAGTTGGTTGAACTCTGTTTTACAAACTCGACAAATGTGTGAAGCTTAGTCGAATTGTAAATAAAATTGCTTTAATTTAAGTAAAGAAATCGACGCAGTGAGAAGTTTAGTTGAAGGAAAATCAAAAGGGTATAAAAACGTGCAAAATCAAACCCCATCATTTTCGATATACTTTGATTTTGCGTTGTTGAGTTGAGGTGAATTGGTTTGGGTTAGGTCCAGCTGGAGTGGGTTAATAATTCACTCCGGCTTTTCGAAGTTTCTCCGAGCAAAAAACTAACGCAAAGATAAAATTAAAGGAAACGCAAGATCTAAGTAAAAGTCAATTTGTTTTGGTTTTGATGTTGGTGGTTGTTTTGGTTTCGATCTTGACACAAACACCAAAATCAAAACCAATGGCAAACGCGAAGGGTTGGGTTGGGCTAGGTTGACCACGAAACAAAAATAAAAATCCTTTTAATTTGTCAGTTAGAAGAAGCAAGTACCTAACACAACCCTATCGAATGACGTTTGAATTAGTTGGGCTCTACCTTACGAGGGCAACAAATTTAAAGAAAGAATTTTTAGATAACTTTCAATTAATTTACAATAAATGTACAGAAATGCAATCAAACTATGCAACTTAATTAAATTAGATAAAATAAGGTTGAATTAGATAAAATAAGGTTGAATGAATTAGCGTTGATATTAATAATTACGTGCTTAAGCGATTTAAATCGAAAAATATGTAAATTTGATATTTTGCGATTTTCGTACGAATTAAACAATTTCGTGCATCAATGATACAATGAAAATAATCTACGAAGAACAGTAATTATTTTGGTGTAAGTAGTTTGGACAAATTGAGCAAAACTATTAATGTATATATACGTATGCTTCTTGGATCTCAGGTTGCGAAGTTTGGCTAAGTCAATGAGACCAAGAGGAGCTACCTGAACATGGGAACCTGCCGAAATTTCGGGAAACATTTCTGTAATATGGTTTGCAATCCGAGAACCAGGAAATACAGATTTTCGTTTTTTTTTTAATACACTTGTAGTTAATATTTCTATTTCCGAGCGTTTCGTTTATTTCAAAACATCGTCAAAATTTTAATATATTATTTTTGCAAATAGTTGACGCATTTTTATGATGAAATATTTGCGGTCAATACAGTTGGTGTGTTTAAAATAAATATCGAGTCTAAAATGTAATTATGGGTAGCGAAAACTTTTTATTAATTTTTCTAGTAAGAAATAAACTTTCAGTTTTAAGAATTGTTTATTAAATAAGTGGTAACTATTATAGAAAATGTAACACTAAAATTCGCACAATACGATTCTCAAGCGCTTAATAAATCACAGTTAGGTTACCGAAAAGTGCTTATCCACTTATGTAGCAAATTAAACTTTATTTATTATTTTTGTAAATTCGTAAATGCTATTTATCAGACGCTTCGAAAATTTATTCATAATATAAACAATTAAACTTAATCAAAATCGCCATATTGTATCATTGCTGCTTCAATAATTAAAATGTATGCCGTTGACCATTTTTGGATCATTTCGAAAATGTGTTCTAATTTATTCATTGTTGTTCTTAAAACTCTCGTTGAAGATTGTAAATATGTCATCGATGCTGAACACAAATGAGACAATTAAGTCTTCCAATCAAACGTACGTTGACGACTGTTTCGGTTCAGTCAAGCGGTCGCCAAAGATTTTCGAATATTACGCAACATAAATTGCTCTTAAATGGTAACTAGTAAATCTGTATCTAGACCGGAAACACGTATCTGTTTCGAAATCTTTAGGTCGCTTAAATATGCATAAGCTCCTCAAGCGAGTCTCCCTAACGTTTTTTCAAACGTGTACACGTACAATTAATATAATTATAATAAGGACTGTTCATAAATGATTGGCGTTTCACATTAAAAATCGTTTCCGCGTTTATTTGTTTGTTTTAATCCGGCGAGCTCATCATAATTACGAAACCGGGCTCTGAAATTTCGTAAACAACTTGAATGAAAAGTGACGTCACGACGAATTTTCTAAATTAGCAGCTGTAGTATTGAATAGAGAACTAGACCGTGTTATTATCGAGCGCCGAACCGATAATTACGCCCGACGTGTTCGATTGGTTTTTTGGGGAATAAATTGGGGGCATGTGGGAACGAGTAATTATTTTTTTTCGTCGATGTTGAATGGAGATAGCGAGGACAAAGTCTTAAGCGATGCGAGCCCTTTCGTAAGACCGCCCAATGTAATATTAAACGGGTCTGAAAACATTACGTGGTCCCATAATAAAATGCACCGCGTGCGTATCGGGGATCATGTTTTTATGGCCGCTAGTACAAGGCAGAACAAATTGATTATAAATGTCCTCGGAGAATTAAGCATCTTATTCATTTTGTTGCTATTTTCGCGGCGCGCATTTATAGACTGACAGCGGCGATTTTTGCGTTATTTGCCAAGTTTCGCAGATTAAGAGCGAAGTTAAATCGTAAGGTCGGTTGTAAATGGTAACCGCGAACGATTGGGTGAGAAATGCGATAATTGTCGAGCGTGCAATGTGTGCGTTTCGAAAAGGTCAGAACTGGTTTAGGCATTACATAAGTATCCCTATCAAACACGGTGGTAGGATAATAGCATGCATTAAACCGTGTCCGTTTAGTTCCATTTTATAAATCGTGTTACTCTCTCCATTATGTGCGCTTTAACGTGTCAATTAACAGTATTCAAATTCTTTAATCGGGTATCCGATACCCCGAGTCGTTCCATGGACCACACACGATGTCACTCAGGTATTTATTGGAAACTGGAAGTTACCTTACAAGATCGCCGATATCCGTGAGTGTTATCAGTGACACCACTGGGGGCAACATGAATATTAATTAATCACATCACTCGATTAAATAATTAACGCACTAAAAAAACACAAAGCAACCGGACGCGGCGGCGATTTATTGAATGTCAGTTGAATATCAACGCATCGGATCATGTGCGACTTGTGTGCATGTTTAGAACTATTCGTGGAATACCGCGAACCTCGTGTGATGTGACGGTTCAACTGATATGTCAAAAACGCGAGAGCGCGGTGCGGGGCGATAGCTCCCTCGACAGTCGGTTTGCACTGTGAACTGCCAGCGGATTGGTGGACTCGCTTGTAATAGTACTGGCAAGCTGTCAGCGTTTCAAACATCACTATATGCCGGGCGCACGCACACCTCCTAGACCCCTCTCGCTCGCTCCGCCGTTAGATCCGATAGGACGCTCTCCCTTCGTCACGCCGGCTGCTCTAAAAGCCTCAACCTCCTACCCCTATTTCAGCACCCGGATCATAATTCTTACAGCACTTACATACTAATATCGTACGAATCCCTCGCATTTTAACAGTCAGCCGGACGCGTACATGTTTGTGCGGACTTGCACGGACCACACACGCAAAGTAATTTTACGTGTCCGAATTTACGATCGGGAGGAATTAGTCATCGCGCTGTAATTTGGAGTTTCAGCGAGCGGCCGGTCTCGCCTCCTACGTTTACGCGCCCGAACTTTGCGATTTCGAACGAAACTTTACTCGCGCGCTCGCACTCAAACCAAAATAGTAAACATGAACTTTTTTTGTAAACAATCATATTTATACCATAATTATTACTCACAATAAATATTAAAAAAAAATTAATTAGCATTTAATTAGTATATAAATATTTTCATATAATATTGATTTAATTTACAACACACTATCAGACACTGAAGAGTTGAGTTTAATGAATATTGTAAAATACACAAAATAACAAGCTTTTCTAAATCTATGTATCCCATTATCTTGAGCAGGTAAAATTTGGCCACCAAACATTTGTTCAATGGTTCAATTCAATTGAAGAAATGGAGTTTACGATGCACCACAAATTTAGCAAAACAACTATGTTCTCTGTACAAGTAATTGAATTCAAAAATCTCAAGCAATAAATCATTTCTAACGATACTGTTAACTTGAATTTCTATAATCGATTAATTATTTTTTTTATTGAATTATATTGACATACCTTGGTCAGTCTCCACGTGGATTCTTGTCAATAGTTTTTCGTAGTTTATACAAGAATTGCTGGAGTATCTAGTAAGACGTCCTTTCGGGTGCGAAAATCTGTGTATTTAGTCTCTTTCCATGCTTTATTTTTATCATTTGAGTCAGCTGGAGAGTTCAGTTTATTTCGCAACAGACTGTGCAACTTAAAGTAAATTCATTGTTAATCGTAGAGTTGGGTCTAAAATATTCCGCAGTGTAATTGAAATTACCTTCACAACTTCGGAATGTGTCGCTTCACACTGATTTTTTGATCCATTATTACCAAGCTTGGTGCCTTTACTTGCTAGGTCGTTGTAATATCCGAGAACGTATCGATTTGACCACCACCACGGTTTCTCGTCAACGAACAATTAAATGTTTCTCACTATGTCCAGATAAGTGATTTTGATATCTGAATCGAATCTAAGTCGTGTCGATTTTAACGTTTCGTAATATTTGTGTCCGTGATTGCTATTCCCATAATCTACAAGTGCTATTTTGTTTCAACTACTTAAAATGTTTATGGATTCAACCCCATTGTCCCTTACTATTTTCTTGGAGTATTCAGGAGCTAAGCATATATTATTTTAAGACGATTAGATTAAGACGATTGTTGATAGTGAAAAGGGCAATAGTGGATTAGACAGGGAAAGTTTATCGTAGAGCTACATTGCCAAGTATAATTTGAGTTATAGATTATATTTTAATAAATAATACAGTACTGTGCAAAAGATGCAAAAATATTTGGCTGAAGGAAAGGTTTCTAACTATCTAGAATTGACTGAAACTGAAACTGAAAAATATCCTAACTATCTGAACCAAACCCACCCAACATATGCTTTTAACATGTATGCTTAATTACATTTCCCTTTGGTTATAGTTACAATATTCGTAGATTATTTGCAATAGTTTTTCCTACTTTATCGAGTAAATGCTGGAATATATAGAAGGACGGCCTTGATGACACCGCGCTTGGATATATTATTGCATGATAAAAGTTTCTGTAAAATCTTATTGCAAATAGCACGACTCCTAAGAGTCGTAGTTATTTAATTAACTTTGCATATACATTTTACTTGTCCGCTGAATACGACGATATTCCATTTCTATTTAACGCTTAGTTCAAGTAATGAATATTAATGAAATATATACAAATTTTTTTTTCAAAACTAATAAAAATTTAATAATTAAAAATGTGGGCAAAAAATGAATTCCCATGCTTTTAACTATCCCAACCCAACATATACTTTTAAGAATGAACCGCTTGTTTATTATACAGCATAGTATACAGAAAGACGGCTTTGATGACAGGATATTTTATACAATTTAGTTATTGCTTGATATGGTTTGGGATGTTTTATTGCAGAAACATTATTTAGATTACCCTTAATCTTATTGTGCTTTAGATGCACAATAAACTTCGTAGTTTATATTTCATTTTTATTTGTTCATTGAGAAGCTTTGAGGGATTCAAAACAATGTTTTCAAATTAAAAGAAAATTAAATAAAGGTAAAGTTTTTTTTTGGTTCAAAGACAACGAAACTCGAAATATTATACAAAGTTCCTTAAAGACAAATTTTCTCCAATTACAGACAGAAATTTGTTAAGATATTTTTTGTCATCCATTGGTCTTTATTTACCTTGTTAATATAAGTTTAAAAATTACGTTAAAATCGAAAATGCTTTTTAGTTTACCTGACGTTGAGAACAAATACACAGTTGTCGACTATTTTTTATTATAAGTTTTGTAGTTACCGCAACGTAAATAAAGACGAACGGAAGTTCAGAAAATAGTTTCATTCTTTAAATACAAATTAAATCGTCATTTAATAATATTGTGGCTTACTGAATAGTTTATGTTTCACTTGACCATGACATTTTCCTTGGGTATTTGCTTCATGTAATTTCTGAGAATATCATTCATCGATGAACTTGTAACAAACATGTTGCCGCAGCTCAATAATAAAATGTAGTAATGCGTGCCTTTTATGTATTTATTTATGATTTAAAATATACAGAATAATTTTATTGATAATAAAGTAAAAATTAGCTAATGAGTTAAATAAAAAATCGAAGTTAATGAAACAGGAATAATTGCAAATTATTTAAATATTACGAATAAATATGATTAGAAAGGAAAAATAAAATTTGAGTGATATAAGTTTAGGGAATAAATGAGCTTAAGAGGAAGATCAAGATGCAAGGAAATGAGTCAGTTGCTGGTAAGATTTTATACTGATGAAGTTTTTAATATTTACTTCGTTAATATTATATTAAAGAACTAGTTTCGTAGGGCAGGTTTTAAAACACGAGTCCGTGTTGCAAATGAGCAGCGATGTGCGAGTTTTTTAAGGTGATTTTTCTTGTGGTGGTTGGTGACAGTGAGTGGGTACTTGGAATTTGACTTTTTCTCATCAAATCTGCATTTTTATTAAATTTGATTGGAAATGAATGTATATATGAACTGAAATATATTATGACATCTCAAAACTACCAATTAAAAAAATTAATTGTAGTAGTACGATTAGAGCAAATGACAATGCACAATATAAATATCAAGTTTATTATAAATAATTGCATTTTAATTAAACAATTGCTTCGAGCTAAATTTTGCTTTTACTATTTTCTTTTAAATTTAAATTTTTGTCTATTGCAATTTTCTTTTGTTGCATTTATCTTTTGCCTATTCTCTCATTTTGATTTCTGTGTTGACTGATTGTTACCATCTTACTTCATATTTTTTATTTTTCCTATCGATTTTCATCCCCATGTTTATTTTTAAAATGATATATTCATTAAGGAATTCTAGCAAACGTCTTACACAAATAGGATAAATTAATTTTAAATTATTCCTCCAACCCAGATAGACCCGCTACAGAAACACTCCAATTTTAATTGTTTATAATTAAGACGTCTTTTTCTAACGATAAATTTCTCGGCCATCAAGGCCCGGGTATAAATCACAAATGGCTGACACGATTTTCGAAAACTCAATTAATAACGTGGTCCCTTCGATGGCCGGTCGGTAGGGGTGGACGGTTGGACCGACCCACGGCACCATTGTGCGTAACGCACAACGGCGAAAGAGCGGTCCCGCCGCCCTGCGAAATACCCTGGAAACTTCAGATGACTAATATTAGTGTCGGATATCCAACAGGCGACCATCAAAAACCGTAATGAATCTATTATATTACGGGCGAGATGCAACCGCAGATAAAGTAAATGACACTCATTTTCTCTCGGAGTTCGTCCTATTACTGTTATTTCTCTGCCCAGGAAATATGCTTTAACTTGGACGAGTTTTATTTATATGCGGGTGGGGCAATTTTACATTTTGTTTCACGGTAATGATATAAATTAATTAAAAATTATGATTTAATTTTTTGCATTTACAACCAACTTTGCATCGTTGCCTATCTCCAGGTTCTTTGCAGCTAATAGTTTTATGGTTTCCTGGAATGGCAACCAATTAATTTTCCTTTATTTTTTCCAATCATAAAATTATAAATTGGATGAAATTTTCATTTATTTACATTCACCCTCATTCATACATGACTTTTCAGAAAAAAAATGAAAACCAATTTTATGTCAATAGGGGCAAAGATCGTTAAAGCTGATACTCATCGACATTTTTGTAACGATCCTCGTATAATTACATGCACGTGAAACCTGACGGTTAATATAAATATCGAAAATGAAAGGCGTGGTGATTTTTTGTTTAAGACCACATCGATCGTTACGACACTGACCGATCGGAGCATAAACCTGACACCAATCAACTTTCAGATACGACTCCACTGGAAGCCGGTCTCCGCATTATCTAGCGGTCGGTGGTGCTAAACTCAAAAAATCTTATTTGTCAATTGTCAAAACGACGACGAAAATACCCATGGGCACGTCGAAAGTTTAGCCGATGTTAATGCGAGAGGAAAAAACGGCTCCCACCTCCCGTTATTAATAAGTCCTTTGTGAGGGAATTTTCAAAGTGTCGAGGATTCGGGGCCGTCTTTGTGGAGGGAGAGCGGATTCCTAATATCCGGAATGTTCGCGATCTTAGCGCATTGTGTATGCCGCTCGGGGATTAGCCCATTAATCACTCGGGTCATTGTATCAACTATCAAAGCGTGCAAGGTCTCGCAACAATAGTCCGCGCGCTCGACTGAGCACACCCCCACGCGGTGGCAGCAGCGATGGGTCCTCGCTGCGTTCTACCCCTATTTCAATCGCACAAAACAATCAGGATTTGCGAACTCATTATGGCGTGGCGAATTCGATGTTTTTCTTCGAATTGCAAGAAATATAATTAGAACATTCATTATGCCAGTCAAATTATTACTATCATTAAACAACATTGTATTTTATTTCAATGCATAATTTTAACTTTACTCACATTATGTTTTCATACGTCACCAATCACCAGTAGTAGATTCTTCTTTGGCACAATCGAAGCCTATTCCACGATACCAAACATGTCACATTAACGAACCAATAAATTTCTTCTCTAAATAAAAACACTCATTCATAACTTTCTTTCATTCCGTTGTCCCTTTCGTTCGTCGTTCTTGGAGATATAGTTCTTCACTCATTTCATCATCTTCTTGTAAATATCATCACATTTAATATCTACCCTTGCATTTCTTGGGACGCATTCTTCCCTTGCCATTCTTAGTGGAAATATTATACATTTATTTTATATTCATCATCGCATTTTTTTTTCATAAAAATTGGCTATATCTTGTCATTTATTTAATGAACTTTAAAGTTTTTCACATCACTCTATTAGAAGATGCAACCCAACCAAAACCAAGCCAACCGAGCCCAATCCAACCCAATTTACTATTACTTCCATTCTTCTTCATTTCAGTCATCTTTTATTTGCCTTCTAAAAAGTAGGATTTCGGTACATTTGTGCCTAAAATCCAATCAACTATTTATTTTATCCCAATATGTCACAATATAAATAGCAGCAGAAATAAATGTTGTAAAATTTTAATGTAAGAGGCTATGTAATATAGAACGTGGGCATTTGTAAAGCAAACGACAATATAAATTTAAATATAAGGTTACTGACGACGCTCATTTAATTTTATCCATCGTACTTGAGATGTCTTAAATATAGTGAATATGAGTACATATAGCAAGATGACAGGACTATTGTTACTGGGCATTCAGGTTGACGAATTACCAGGCATCTAAACAAAGAGCACAAGCCAACGAATCTGAATCTTAATCCTGGACAACGAGGATAAATAATAATCAGAACGATTTATATCAGTTGCACCCAATTAATTCCGGACGGCGAGTTATATTTTGCAATAAGGTGGTACCACTCGAGTAATGTTCTTCCTGCCATCAACGACTGGTTTTTTTTTCAAAATAGGAAGAGCTAACTTCTATTAGTCCTCTGGGGGAATATTCTCAGAATCAGTCTTCAGAATCAACTTTGGAACGAAAATTCAAGTCTGCAATCATCTAGCACCGAAGGAAGGACCCCGTCGAAGGCTTTTGATGAAAATGTGCAGATTTAATTATTTTTCGTGCGAGTTGGTGATGGGATATTTTTAATTTTATATTTGAAATAAGATTGGCACAATTACAATTACATGTGACATTTGTAAACTTCAATAACTTGTTTTAGATATTTTTTCTTCAAGGAATATAATAAAAAAATGTTTATGTAAAGTAACCAAGTTTATGAAATTTCTAGATGCCGAATCGGGCATAAAATCTTAATAGAAATTTTCTACTTTTCAATTATAGTATAAATCGAAGAATATCATCCATGCTTAGATCTGGATTATACGGAAAAAAATCCAATAATTTTACCACCATAATGGCGTTGCGTTTATTATAAAGTGCTAACTATGAATAAAAAATCTGAGTTTACAAAAAAATATATAGCTTCGATCGTGGGCCCCTTAATAAGAGTTGCTAATATGTAAACATAACAAGGTTCAGTGAAACAAATATATTATAAGAATCTTACCGTTCGCGCAGTTTTAGAAAC
The DNA here is from genome assembly GCA_959613385.1 of Geotrupes spiniger. Classification (NCBI taxonomy): domain Eukaryota; kingdom Metazoa; phylum Arthropoda; class Insecta; order Coleoptera; family Geotrupidae; genus Geotrupes; species Geotrupes spiniger. The sequence goes on from OY390737.1 coordinate 16,834,034, forward strand.
GATCAGTCATAACACTTAACACCACTCCACTGGTAAATAAATTTTAACAAAGAGGCCATAACTAGGACGAAATAAATCGCCATGTGTGTCCATTTTGTGAAAATTAAAGATATTTGCTTATAGGCCATTCATAATGCGTGAGTTAGACAAAATGTTTTATATTTTCTTTTTTCTCATTAAATTAGTTATTGCATTTAATAGAATCGTATCATTATTAATTTTAGAAACAAATTTGCCTCGTAGCTACAGTCTTATTTTTGCAATTTTTTCGACAATAACTTAAAATATCAAGGATAGGATTCAAATTATATGAGTGAAACTAAAGAATTTGATAAAAATTTTAAATATTTTTTTTTCAAATCGTTGAGTTCTCTATATAATTTCTTATGTCTTAACAACACCAACGTGGTTGTGAATTGTTCACAGACCTGATATATTCCATTGATGATACTTCTTCACTCTCTCTTTGATTATTTGAACGAAAAATGTAACAAATGATGCTTAATTTAATCGTTTTAAATTATTAGGAAAATGTTGGCTGACCACTAAAATCATTGCCACTAAAGTAGTGTGTTATATAAATTATACTTTTATTTATACAATAATACCCTTCCCATCCTCCAAGACAGATTCAGACTTAGATTATCGTCTATGTATTCGTATCTACAGGTTTTTAATACTACTGCTTTCAGTTTTCTTCGGTCTAATGAAAGTCGTTATCATTCATGGGTTTCTCTTTCAGATAAGGTTCAGTTCATTGTCATTATCTATTCTTCAATAGATATGTCCAGTCAATATTATCCAGTCATATTTTTCCTACAGACAACGTTTTCTTTTTTTTATTGTTACTCAACTGATCGTTTGCCAAGTTCTTGAGACCAACCTTAACATCAATAGTCCCAACTTTCAGATTCAGTCTCCCAATTGTAGGTTTTATGAAACTTGCACAAAGAAATGAACACCACAGTGTTTATCTGATTGGGAAATGCTAAGTCAAGTTATTTTTCCAATTTATGTTTCTTGTATCTTTGGAGTTAAAATCACCATAGCATGTTCCAGGCCATAGTTGGCAATAAAAGCTTACTAAATGAAAAAATTAAAAATGACGACTCATTATTTAATTATTTTAAATAAGTACACCAGAACCGCAGAAAAATATACAAATATTGGCTTCTAATTAAGAAGTTATCTCTGAATTGGAAAAACAAGTGGTTTGAAATCCGGTTGTTTCGGATTGGGTTTGGGTCGATATAGTTTTGTTAGGGAGTGTTTTAACGATTTTGCAAAATATGAAATTATTTTCAGTTTCATGGCTCATTTTTAATGTTTGTGAAATTAACACAAACTCAAAATTTAAATTTGGACGACATAAAATTGTGGTTTTGCAATTTGAATTTGGAAACCATTGATCATCAACCCAACCCAATACGATCTAACATGGCAATCTCATCTCAGTATATTTTAACATGAATCAACCTTAGTTATCTAAAGTATTTTTATTTCAATATTTCTGTCTATGTTTTATTCATACAGCGAAGTCAATAATTATAAATTCAAATTATAAATGTCCCATAACCAGATACAATTGTAACTAGTTAGATCGTAGTAACTAGACTTCTTTACATGAAAGAATTCAGAAGGCAAGGACCAACACTGAACAAAGCCATTCTAGCTAATACATTCACAAATCTATCTCAGTCTGTGTTCAGACAAGTTGCACCTTCAACTCTGTGATTATAATATTTTTTTTTGCTCGTATGAGGAAATTGCCAGCTATCCATTCTTAAAATGTGTCAGTTGAAAGTGAGATTGAGATTAGAGAAAATTTCTGAATTTGGCACTAAGTTCTACTGTAGTCCAGGTGAGCCCATCTTTTATCCCAGATCTTTTACAAATCTCCTGACATCAAAACTACTATGGCATGGTCATTATTTCTGACATCAAAATTTAAAATAATTCAACATTTTCTGATCGTAAAATTTTCACATGTTAGATGATAATTTTTTTGCAGGATTCAATCGTTCCCTATTTTGAATCAATACGTTTGTAATATTGACAAGTTTGAGAAATTTGTTTAGAGTAATTTTCATTCAATGGGTGTAACATACTCTTAATTTAATACAATTTATAGCGTTGAACGTAGGTCGTAATGATATATTCGTTATTAAATAACGCCAAAGTGATATTTTTTTGTGAAATGGTAAAGCTCGTAGGTGCCGAAACCGTTGTATAAATCAACGCCAGAATCGTGTACCTTGGTCCACGTTATTCCACATACATGCGTTTTAATTGAAATCTCTCCGTCAGCCCGCCCCCGCCTGACGTATTTCATCGGTGTCATCGGCAGCGGCCATTTATCAAGCTGGTAAAAATTGCTCAGTCTAGAGTAAAGGTGAATTTCGGTGGAGCAAAAACATCGCTGATTGGATCGGTCGCGATGAAAAACCCGCGGATAAGAGATATGATTTATCAAGCAATCAAAAGTGGAACACGCGCTTACATTGATGAATCTGCGGGAGAAATTCCCTTGCACGTGGAAACACTAATTACATTACGCATGTATGGAATACCGTAATTCTGAACGGACTGGCATTCGAATTAGACGCAATTGTCTGACAGCATCGGACGCGCAGCGTTCGAACTATGCGCCGAATTCAACCCCAAAAGCGCGCCCGTTTCGGCCTCCGCGTGTGAATAGGGCCGCGATTTGAATATCATTTAAATACAACGGGTCGCTTCCTCCCCGTGCGGCCTTTTAGAGGACCGCGTTTGCATAAAACAGTTCGGCTATTCAACGTTTCACGGATATTAAACGAACAACTTACGCTCTTGACATCTTAATTATAACCATATTTTTGATAAATCGTGCCAGACGAACAAGGTCAAACAATGAGGCATATTTTTACGCCCGTGAAACTATGCTAATCAGTGGTGCATCGACGTAACAAATCGGTTCGAATAAATTCACTTCTCTAACTTCATTCCCAAACAACATGAATATTTTAACAAGCAACACGTTTCAAGAACATCACACCTAGGTAAATATTTTTCACGCTAACAAGGAGGATGTTCCTGGTTATTGCAGCCCTTCGAACCTATGCGGGCATAAATCAACTATAAATTCGCCTAGCCAACGAATACGTTAAAATACGTACCTGCCGCATAATGCGGTTTATTGTAAAGAAATTTGTACGGCTAGGAAAAGAACGGATCATAAAAAATACGCATTTGGGCATGGTCGCAATTTGTATGGAACAAGAGGCTGTAATAGGATTATGGAAAAAGTTAACTGGTGTTAAGCGTAGATTTATGGCTTCAATATTTGTGGAGGGGTGCAGTTAAATTGTAGTTTCGATCTTAAAATATGAAAGGACCGTCTCCTCCCTTTGCTTATATTATCTGTTATCTGTTAATAACCGATTCCATGACGAGTGCATAAATATTTGGGCTTCACCATACACCAGTGTAATGCACGATTGAGATATATTCACTTGTGGGATCCAATCTTGATAATTTATTTGAGATTCAAATCTCATCGACAATTTTCAGAAGAATTTCAAAGTCGACTATTTCAGGACCACTACAACCACAAAATGTTATTAATGGTAACTATTTAATGATGAGGTCAACAATTTTCGACAATGTATAATTTCAAACGTTACAGCAATGTCATTTTTTTACCTTCTAATAACTGATGCATGATAGCCAAATAAAGTATTCAAAAAAACATTTCACTTATCAAGAGAAAGATGGTGAACATGTATGTACTTAAGATAGAGGTAAAAACCCCTGTTACCGCCATCCTGCATAGAAAGCAGAAAACAGTTGTTGCTTCAGCTTCAGTATTTTCAATTTAATGTTAATTTTTATATTATTGAGAACCATAGACAATCGAAAAAACAACAAAAAAATCTTAACAAGTGGATATCATGTAAAATTTTCGCACATCTCAACTATAATTTTAATCTTAGCTCACTCAAAACGCATGAAATAAATTCATATTCGCACGTCCGAGTGAAATTTTGTAAACGTTCCAGATTTCGTGTGAAAATTTAATTTTGATTTTTATGCCATCGACGGCAATTACTTATGTCACGCGAAATCTAATGTGTAAATATAGCTTTCGGTAGTGCGTGTACGCGATAGTTATAAATAAATAAATAGGACGTCATGGGAGCAAACAGTTTAATTACAATTCCCCCACTCGTGCTTTGTAGATTTAGCGGAAGACACTGGTTCCGTTCAAAAAAATATGCGTCGAAAATGTGATACGTTATAAATTACTAAATCAAGTAAGTTTCAATTTAGATTGTTGGTGGCAACTCGTAATATTTAGTCAACTGAGTGAAACTGTAGCGTTTTGTTGACAATTTTGCTCCCCTCTAAATTTATAAATAGTGTGATAATGCACTTATTGTATACAATAGAAACTTATTTTAATATTTTGAGAAGTACAAATTAGCTTTGAATTTGAAATACAGTTCGAAATTCATATATAATAATTTTTTTGCCCACAAGATCAACAACAAATATAACATTTTAGGAGGATGAATGAATTCATTTAATTCATTAAGATTTAGAAGATAACTGGGAACTGAAGATATTAGGAAGGATATGCGGCGGTACCAATGAAGGGGATGTGTCTAGAAGAAGAACTAATGGAATTGTATAGACGAGACAAAATTAGGTCTATATCCAACAAACAAAGACTTATATGGTTAGGTCATCTACATCGACCGCAAGAAAGAACATCTAAAGCAAACTTAAAGATAAATGCACGTATTTAATTGTACTGTACTGTACAGAATTGTAGTGTACCACTCGGTACTGCATAGTACTGTAATGTATAGTATTGCGCTGCATGTACTGCATCGTGTTGTGATTTTATAAAATGTTCTTTCGGTAGTTAATAATGTCAACGAATGATTTTATTAGAAAATAAAAAATATGTAGCCAAACTTGAAGAAAACGTCGACGTCAAAATAAAGGGCGGAAATGCAAATTTAACTTTGCGATTTCCTAAAAAAATATTCCGATAAATCATTGTATTTGTTGGGTACTATTGTCAGTGAAAATTAAGGCACGCATTTAAGGATAAGAAATGTTTGCTGTAATTCTTGCATTGTTTGTAAAGTATTATAATTTGTAAGCCTTATGTTTATTTTTTAATCAATTAAATATTGTAAAAGTACATCAATGTGTCCTTCACTTGTAGATCGATTAACTTAACACCGTATCGAGCCTCGCGTTCACCGCTATTTGCGATAAGTATCCGGTAAAGTACAAAATGAATGCTTGATTTACGACTTCTTTTTGACAGTAACTGTACCATTTAATTCGTAAAAAACTACGAGCAGTCGTTGCATCACTTGCTCACCAATACGCATATTTTATTCTTAAAACGTGGTCAAGTCCATTTTGCAAAATCTCAACTATCGATCAAGACAAGATCCATGAATGTTTTTCAAAAAATATTTAAGGAGACGCCCAACCCTTCCACGTTCTGTAAATTTGCAGAAAAATTTTGAATTTATGTTCATTTTAGTAACTAAGAATAATTAGCACTAAACCCCACCCAACTCAACCCAACTCAACCCAACCCAACGCAATCCAATTAAAATCAAATGTCAATCAATCTATTTTCGTGATAAATTGAATCGGGTTGGGTTGGTTTAGGATAGGTTAAGATAAGTAAGGTTAGGTTGGAAGCACATTGACAGATTATGAATTTATATTCATTATTTGTTGCGAAATATAATTATCACAAAATGTCCCCAAAACACAAGAGGGCGAAATCGGCTGCGATGAAATTCAACGCCATCCAATTAAAGTCAAAACTCAAGGAACCTAGTTTCGTGATAACTTACATTGGGTTGGGTTGGGTTGTCAGATTTGAAATTTATTTTCATTTTCAATTGCAAATTACAATTTGCTTGAAATTCCACCCATGTGGACTAAGTCTGCCGCCATGAAATTCAACTCAATCCAATTCAAAATAAAACTCAGCCAATCTATTTTTTGTGATAAGTTACATTGGGTGATCTTGGGTGCTCATTGTCAGATTTTAATGTCAGTTCAGTGGCAAAGTACAATTTTCACGAAACCCCACTGTGGGCGAAGTCTGCTGCGATGAAATTCAACACAATCCAAGTAAAATAAAAAAATTAACCCACCTAATTTCGTGATAAGTTATATTGGGTTTAGTTGGGCTGGGCTGGGTCGGGTTGGGTTGGGTTGGGTTGAGTTGGTCTGGGTTGAGTTCACGTTATCACATATTGAATTTATTCTCATTTTAATCGCACGGAACCTACTGCGATGAAACTCATCGCAATTCAATTAAAATAAAAAAGCTGGATCAATTTGAACTGCGTTTTGACTTTACGATAAACTATTAAAATTTATTCAAATTCAGCATGATTTCGATCGCACCCGCAAGACAAACGCAACTAAACCCAACCCAACCTAATTCAATAATAGTACCCTAAACTTGTATTCATTGTATAATGTTGTCATCCATTGTATTTGTTACTGTTGCATTGTATTATAATGTATTCTACTGTGCTCTATTGCATTGTATTGAATTATATTATTTCTTATTTTTTATCGATGGTACCATAACGTATTGTATTGTAGAGCATTGCATTATGATATAGTGTATTGTATTGTATTTCATGGTACTGTATTGCATGTACTGGATTGGACTAAGTTCTTAGGCGAATCTTTTCTATGTGAAACGTAAGCTTTGGGCCAGTACTTAAACTTGAGAAAATCAATACAATTTTGGCCCAGTATAGAGTAAAGAAGGAATAACGTGACCAATGAACTTTGACAATTGTTTTCAATAGTAGGCCTACGATTCTTAGGGTGACATAGTACATCTTTAAACACTGTGATTAAGCAGGTGTATTTCCTAAAATCATACTAATTTTACCATCTTTATATATCAACGAGTGTGTACGTTTCGCCCAAAACAACTATCAATTATTACGTCAAATGGAAGTCACTCATGAACATGACACACGTGGTATCATTCGACCAAAGTATCGTCACCCACAAAGTTATAAAAGTGCACAATCATCTCACCAAAAAATCAAGGACGTGCAACACCAAAAGTTCTAGGAAACCCTCAAGGATTTCTTTGACAGTTTCGCATAATTTTTTTTATTTTCCATTGTTCGTCAGAATTTTATTTTAACATCATATTTGTTGACAATGTAGTTTATGTAGTTTAATTTGTATTGTAATGATGATTTTACACGGACCTAAACTATTTGACGTGTTCTACAAATATTTACGTATTTTGAATAAAACAAATTATTATTATATTCTGCAAATTTTACAACAACGAACAGCTTATTATTAAAAAAGTACAAAACTCCGCCGCAAAAAATTAAACCGAGCGGTGCGTTTCGCCCATGCGAGAGGCAATATTGCAAAACAGTGGGATTATTTTTAATCCTCCCAAACTCTTATTAACTTTCCCCGTCTCTCAGACATCCCCGACAGGATTAAATCCCCGGTTCTGATGTGCCCCCGCGCGTCCCGCGATTCCCCGAGCTGTCGGGATGCCACGGAACCATAGCAACGGAGTGCTCTCCGCTAGCCTGTCTCCTGTCCCTTGATTTACGGCGATGGAAAATGCGAGAAATGAAGAGCGGGACTGGCAGACAGCCGTGCTCCAACGAACTATCATATTTCGGGATGGGACGCGAAAATCTAACAAACTTTGCTCTCATTTGCGCCGCGGCCGAGCGGTACGCGCTCCGAAAATAAATGCCCCGTCTGATTTTATCGTCAAGTGAGCAGACGTAAGAAGTCGTGTAGAGGCAACATTAATTAAAAATAATTGAATTAATTTAATTATAAAAATATTCGCACAATGCGCTGGAACGCAGCGCGCATTGATTTCAAAGTTGATACGCATTTTATTAATTGCTGTAAATGTATTTTTAAACAAGCGTGACGTTAATTAATATTATGTTATTTAAGCATTAATTTAATGTTAGAGGAGCATTTTATTAGACGGCTGGTAGTCGTAATAAATCAAAGGAAATCTTCCTCACCAACATTTATGGCATTTATAAATGTCTATTAGCTATAACTTATCAGAATAAATATTTATGTGAAGGATTGCGTAATAAGCTGCCATAAAAGACTGATTTTCTATTCTGAAACACATGTTTTATTTTAAGAAAAACGAAAGCAAAAAAATACGATATATACGAGTGTGGGTTTTTTTTTGATGATTTTTAAAATAATGTTAGAGAAATAACAATTGTAGAAGCATCCATTTAGCAGCCTAAGCACCAAACCAAGTCGTTGAGTTAAAAATATCTTACTATGGTTCATATGTAGCAACTGATACACGAAACAGCGTATGCTATGCTAGGCAATCATGTTTGATTAATTTTAGCATCAAACCTAAATACAGAGCATATCCTTTGAAATTATTATATGATTAAGAGAAATGTGGAAAACTTTATCTGAGTAGTCAATCAGGCCCAGTTCGAAGTCCTGTCCTTTCTGAAATACAATTCCAATGTCCATGACCGGAATTTCAACACTGGACCTTAGAGTTTCCACCCAATGATTTAGATCACAACGCTATAAAATACGTTCAACAATATTTAATAATTTTCCAATCGTATTCGAAAGTAAATAATAACTCACTATGTTCAATATTACACGGTTAAGTTAATTATTACAAAAGCACAAAATCGTTGAAGTAATATAACCCCCACGGTTAGAAATGTTAGGCGAGCTAATATCCCCAGCAATTAAAAATTAACGGTTGCTTCAGTGAACAAGTTTCACAAAAAATACACCACACCGTAGACTGACACCTGGTGGATCTGAAACCACGATAAAAGGTCATACGATACAATTGCATATAATTGGATCGATCAATCAGACGAAAATTGTCTTTGAGCCTTTTATGTCATATGATTTAATTTCAGGAATCTGATGAATGCGGTGAATTCGGTGAAACGTATTTTTTTCACGACGTAATATTTCATATCAGAATTATACGTTCGACGCTATCCAACAGTAATTTTAACTTATGACTAATAATCAATTCGGTAAAATTAAAATAATTGAACTAATGCAACGAAAGTGGGCGCTTTTATAATGCATCGAATAATAAATCGCCATTGCGCCATAATTAAATTAAAACTCTACGTTTTAATTGAGTGTCGTGTACCAGCATTTGAAAATAATAAATAAGTACGCAAGTGAGTAAATCATTTACTTAGTTTCTGTAAACCGGAAGATGCAGAAACACGCAAATCATTGAATTCTTCACATGGATGAAGCGTGCTTGTTATCATATCCAAGCATCTACGAGGATATGTAAGTCACATTCTACGTTACAAACATTAAATCATCCAAATTATAAAATAATTGTCATCAATTAGCATTATATGTGTTCGTGTTTCTTAAGAGACATGTCATAAATCAATTACTTCTATTGTGTAAACCGGAATACATCTGTGAAGTTATATGTAACGTAATGACTTACAAGTCAACACACCCTCTCGAGAGTACATACATGCAATTATGTATAAGTCCTTTCTACGAAAATTTGCCAAAATTACGTGACGGCACGTACTCGATAGAAAATCACTGTGGTCACCTAATACTTTTAAGTACATTGTAAAACTAATTACAGACAAATATGAATTGTTTAGTGTTAGTTTAATTTGCTAATGTATTTACTCGTATATCTATATAAAATGTGATTAACTGAACTTTTCGTGGAATCAGCTCCTCAAAGTGACGAATTAGTAGACCTGTTTAGTTGATGTACATGACGTCTTTTAATATTTACATAGTTATGCCAATAAATGTGTAATTAATTATATTTAAATAATTTGGGATAAAAGAGTTAAGCCCCATCTTTGCATAAAATAGAAAATGTTTTTGCATAGAGATAAGAACCAATCATCTAGTTATGGATGTACATTTCATATAAACATAAATAATAATAAATAAAATACAGTTGTCGACGATAATAATCGAACGATAAACTTTACTTACATTGTTCAACTACATGAATTGATCAAATCCTTGCCGTGCTTTAGGAAAAACAAAGTATAGAAAGTTCTGCACCATTTTATAACTTCGAAATTTGGATTTGAATGGAAATAACTAGGGAAATACGAAAGAAATGATCAACGATGAAAAATTAAGGAGGATATAACAGCAAAAGGATAGTGTAGAATAAGAAAAAAGAGAAGAAGGGGAAGGGCAAGGGAATTAGAAACAAAGAAACATAGAAGAAGATCCGTTTTCAAATATTTATTTGCTATTGTTTTGCGTTGCTATTAATTGAACTTGAAAATCTCGACAATTGAAAGCTAGTGTAAAGTTTCAAGTAAAGATTTGGGACAATAGGGTTTTTAATGTAAATTAGACGTAATTGTGTAATTGACGTCGAAATTTCGGGCAAATATGCAGTTAAAGATTTTTTAATAAAAAATTAACCAACAACATTTTTATACTTAAAATGTTGAATATGGGCTAAAAGTTTTGAAAGTGGAATAGATTTTCGGCTCCAGAATGATCGCCATGATCAATGTCTTCGAGAAATCGAACTGTTTTAAAATTTGATTCACGATTTAAAAATTTGTGATGAAATGTTTAGTTAATAATTGAAAACGAAATGTAGCCCCGCGATTGGATTAGATTGAAATAAAAAAAATTGACTAATTTCGATGAGAAATTATTGAGTAAATCAGACTAGACTTTCTTCGTTCGTTGATTACAAGTGACAAAAATGTTGAATTGGGTTGCATACGGTAGGGTTGGGTCGGGTTGATTTTATTTGGATTGGGATCCGCTTAGCACCAATCCAAATAAAATCAACCCGCCCCAACCCAAACCAACCTAACCCAACCCAACCCAATCCAATATTTTTGTCATCTTACAGTACCAACCACCGATTTTATTTAAAAGTATTCACTAACATATAACGCAATTAATGAAACAGTATGAAAAATAATAAAAATTATGGTTTTAGGCGATTTAATTACAAAATAGTGTCAAAAATTCATTGTAGTGTCTAGAGTGCTTTTAACCGCGTCCAAATAATATAGACGGAACTATAAACATTTTTGTAGATATAGTAACTGCAGATGTAAATTGTATCTAATTACGAAATAATTTATAAAATTTAAGATGACAGGTTTAGTTGGGTGGATATATATTTCCGATTTCAAGTTTTATATTAAAGGAAATCATGAGTTTATAATTCCGGTTTGTTGAATTATCAATAAATCTGTCTTAAATTTAAAGAAATGGACGTCGTTTTGTACCCGGAATATATAAATTGAAATTTAATAAAAAAATACCCACTTGGTGACACGTAAAAACATCGCCACAAAGTCAAAAAGTGACGTCAACACGTTCAACACGTGCTCGACAGCACAAGAGTGCTGCTACATGGGCATGCTAACTCCAAGTAAGCGATATTATGACTAAGAACGGTTGTTCAAAACTTTTAAAATTATTAACAAAAATACAATAAAATATCATCGCGACAGAATTTAGAAGGATTCGACAAAGAAAATCAATTTTTGAAACCAATTGATAATGAAACAGGGACAAACATATGTGTAATTTGTAGCACATTTTTCCGCGACTATTCGTGGAACCAGCCCTCAAAAGTGACAATAGCTGAGTCATTTTCATTTTACAAATTGGTTGCGAAATGTTATAATGTCAAACATAAAATAAGAATCATTCTAAACAAAAAAACTTCCCTATGTTTTGAAATTGCAACTATTTTTATTTGAAAAGGAAACGTTCGTTCTTAAGTAAACTGTTGCTTCGATCTCGTTTTCTAAACTGAAAATCATGCAATTAAGTCTTACTTATGTAGACTGGAAAACGATGGTACTCGTAAAATTTAAATGTGTTAAAAACGTGTCAACTGTAGTCCATAAATTACGTAAATAATATAATGACACCATTATAAACACGCTACTTTGCTTCAGTTTGTCAAAGATCACAGGTTTGCTATAGACAATGTTCATTTAATACATTTTGTAAAGACATTTTAAAATAGTTTGACGATCGAACATGAAATCTTTGATATTAATTTAAGTTTCTGTTGCATCTCCGATGCGTACTGAGAGTCACTAGAGGTAATTTTTAATGAATTTCAAAGAGCGGTTTTTTGATTCAACTAAATTGCTTTTAAACAAGTGTTTCTTTTTGTTATTTTTTTTATTATTGATATATTAATTTTATTTTGACACTAGAATAATTATATTTCGAAACATTTGTGCTTAATATTTTTTAAAAATTAAATGTTTCATGTTATGTGATATTTTATTGCATATATATTAAAATAATCAGTTTGAGAATAACGAACGACTTTAAGGTATAATTTATGTTGCGATGTGTAGGTGGCCATTTACAGGTTCATAATTTGGGATTAAGATGTGGTAAATAAAATTATTGATGTTTTGATGATTAGGTAATTATATATTCATTCGATTATTTTCCTAGAGTAAGAAAAATGACGAATGACTATTTCATGCATTTGCAATAAAACTTGTCCGTGATAAATAAAGATGTCAAAAGCAAGTGTATTTGCAATTTTGAAACGGCCATAATTCAAGCGGCGCCAACGTAACTTGTTGATATTTAACTATGTGGGTTTACGTTGTTCCCAAATTTTCCCATTGAGTGATGTCGCCGAGCGTCTAGATTATAAATAACCGTGTTTGCGACATTAAAATTTTGCAAACAACGACCCAGTTAAAAGAACACACGACAAACGGAGTAAAAAGTTCCGCCCGAGTCCGAGCGCAGCGCGAAGTATAAGAGAGCACGGTGGAAAGTAGAGCCACAAATCATGTTTTAGACTACAATATACGTCTGCAAAACCGATATACCCGAAAGGCTTTTGTGTTTACGAACACTACATTATATTCACAAGTTCGCGAATGGCAGGGGATGCTCACACATGACTAATGTATTTTAAAATATCCATAACTCCCGCGAATTATGCCAATGCGGTGGTTTCATATGTAAAATATATACTTTGCGTAGTCCTCGTCCATATCAAATTGCCGATCAACCGGCATTGTCAGTGTGTAATGCAACAATGGTGTAGGGTTGGGCTGTAAATCAACTTCGACGAGATATCAATGGTTGTTACTGATATTTTTACGGTCCCGGTTCCGTTCCGATTGAGTATCTGTTTTCGATTTAACCAATCACACGTGCCGATATGAAATGCATCTGCTGTTAAAATAAGTATGTGATTTATTGGTTTTCAGTAATTTCAAAACGCCACTGCTATTATTGCGTTAAACAATGCTTACTGCACAAAGTTCCATTTGCACGGCGCCCGTATAAATCACGCTATATTTTCTACGTTATTTATTATTTTATAATTATTTGCGTGCAAAAAAATATATATTGCGCCCGATCTGTATATGAAACACACAATTTTGATTTATTACTAAAGACACGAAATCCAATTTTGAAGTTACATTCGAACGCTAATTAACATAATAACATCAGTACATTTGTAACATTAGGTAGGTCGATGAAAGAACCTGTTGAATAAATAAGGTCAATATGACAAATTATGAGCATGTGTTCGCTACGGAATAAATTTTCATATGAATGGATGACTGCAGTCAGAGGCGTATCAATGTAAAGGCAATACCCAGCGCGACCAAAATTTATTTCTTTGTATAAAAAAATAACTTACACTGATAAGGTGTTATTGTATACGATAGTCATTATTTAAATTAAATTACTTGAGTAGGTAGCGCCCAAATGTTCTCGAAACGCGTCTCTATATCATCGTATTTATGTCGCATGGTTTAAATTGAAATGGAGGATGTGAGGAAGCAATTTTTTGGCAAATTTTCTGGCACAATAGCTTTGGTGAAGATGTTTGGAGGCAAGCTCAATCCGTTAAAACTGTCTAGGGAAATGTCTGAAATATGTATGTGCTGTCAAGGATAACATACATTAAACTACAGCAGCAATTCATATCGATTCCATTTCCAAAGATTTTACTTGAGAATACAATTGGACGACATGAAGACAAAGACATTGTGGTCGATTCCCATCCGACCATCTCGTGTGATTCATCTCACACTTCTTCCACTTTCCAATTGCCATCATTTACTTTCCACACAATGTCCTAGTCCATCGACCAAATACGCATTGCTTATACTCTGACTTTTTTCTCCCTTTCTTCTCAACTCTAATTATCGTGCCTTCTGGACAAATACTCATATGGTCTCATACTTTTTTTTTACTTTTTACTCCTTGCATCCTTATCTGCCTTTTCAAGCACCCATGCAAAATGTTCTTCCCACTTCAGCCATATCTTCCCTTTCCTCCATATTCATCTTTGCGACCTCTCCCCATTCACTCCTTCCTCTCCCACATTTTACATCCCACCATTCCTTTGCTTCTACTGCCACAACATTACGTATAAAATTAAATAAAAATAAATTTTAGACTAAGAGACAAGTTTTGGTTATTTTTATAATGTTGCCCACTCTTATTGGTGATGAGACCGGTTTAACCCTTATCGGCTCATCAAGCCACCAAAGATACCTTCGTTGAACGTAAAGTAATGCAAACATGAGAGACACACGTACGTGTGAGTATATTAACGCCATGTAACATGAGGATGTATTGAAGTCTACGTTGTTGTAAGTATATTGACAAACCAAGTGGAACACAATCACATGGTTAAACACAGCCGAACCAACCATTGCACTCGATCTGAAGACAATGCCAACATTGATGTTAAATACGTGTTTCAGTTTACCAGCTGGGGTTGGGTAATTTCACCGACATGAAGCTGAACCTCAGTTTACCAGCATGGGTTGCATTGGGTTGGGTTGAACCCTGTTTTACCAGCTTGGGTGGTGTTAATCCAGTTGGGTTGGTTGATCTTCTGACGTTGGGCTATTTCAACTCGAACCCAGTTTTGCCAGCTCGGGTTGGATTTCGTTGAGTTTTGTCAGTTTTTTAGATGTTTATAATGTAGATAATATCAATATATATTTTATGAAAATGCAATAAAAATGAACAAAAAAATTATTAGAATGAAACAAATAAAATTGTAAATAACAGTGAAAAAAAAAACTAAATTCAATTGCTTAATAATAAGCATCAAAATTGAGTGACACTGAAAAGCAAAGCAAATCAAATTTATGGCAGGTGCTTTTTGGAAAATGTGTTCATGTATAATATTTGTCGCTCTTTGGTGCCATTTCTGTCATTTTGGCAATTTATACATTTCGGACAACTTTACTCGTAATCGAATGTAGGCTTTCACGGCCATTGTTCCATAAAGATGTATCTTCCAGGTGTTGCAGTGGTTGCTGGAATAAACTTTACGTTTCGCTAATCGTACTGTCTGCTTCTTCAGAAGTTTTCTAAAGACTGATGTTCATGTTGCTCCTCGTTATATACTCAGTCGCCGATTCGCTTTGTTGATGCGTATCTGTTGTCGTGGCTGTGTCTTTGGTAGTCCTTGCTATGTCTTTGTTGGTCCTCGCTGGGCCTTTGATGGCCATTGATGCGACTTTGATGGTATTTGCTGTGTCTTTGGTGGTCCTTGCTGCAGCTTTGATGCTCCTTGCTGCGGCTTTGGTAATACTTACTGCGGATTTGATGGTCATTGTTGCACCTTTGAAGGTCCTAGCTACGTATTTGATGGTTCTTTTAGCACCAGCTTAAAAAAAATTGTATCGATCTTATCGGCTGAAGTTGTTGTGGTTTTTTATTATTTCCAAGGATTTTCTTACTATCCATGAGTAGCAGTGACTGTTTCGAGTAAGTATCGTCACGTCGTGGTAGTGTTAAGCTACTGTCGATTTTCCTGTAGTTCCTTGTTGAACATTTCTTATTCTCTTTGACTCTGCACCGAATATTGCATCAGATTAGTGCAATATACGATTGCCCATACTGGGCAATTGTATATTGGAATTCGTACATTCTCTTTACTCATAGTCTTGGTATCGAGTCCTTATGAGATGTAAGCAGTTTTTTTATTTTCTTGACCGTGCTGAACCAGACGTTGATGTTGTTCTTCTCCAC
This sequence comes from Geotrupes spiniger, assembly GCA_959613385.1. Taxonomy (NCBI): domain Eukaryota; kingdom Metazoa; phylum Arthropoda; class Insecta; order Coleoptera; family Geotrupidae; genus Geotrupes; species Geotrupes spiniger. Next base: position 16,850,120 of record OY390737.1, read on the forward strand.
GGTTTTCCTAACGTGCGTAACTTTACCAATATATGGCAGGTGTGGATATCCTGCTGGTTTTTCTTCTAGATCATCCTTATGATCAGCAAAACAACACCCGAACGATACATCTTTATGTTTAGAAAAATATAAAAAAAACTTTGCATTTTAGACAATATCCATTTTTTCAAAATGATAATCATAAAATACAACTTAATCCAACCCAGTAAAATAAACCTCAACCCAACCTAACTCATCCCAACTCAACCCAAGTCAATAAAACAGGCATCGAAAAGAAAAATTCAATTTATATTGTGCGAATAATTTCAATTGTTATACAGTTTAATGTCATATCCCGAATGCTAAACCAAAACATGTACACGTATAATTTAATTCCTCATTTCATTCTTTTCGATGAAAATATGTAATTGGTTGAACTGTAGAATACACATGTAGATGAATATTTAACATCGTAGCATCATAGGTAAGATTGAAAAGTTGAAATAACACATAATTAAGCAGAAGTTGAACCACATTAACTAATGGGGTACATTGAAAATCAAAATGATCTTCACAATTTCTTTTTGTTCTTTGCCATGGATTTTATTTCCCATTATCTAGTTCGCATTTATACTTTATTTATTTATACTATTTTAACGTTTTTATTTTCAAATTATTCTTGTACATTAGTTTCTTATATGTTGCTTTTCCATGTACGGTTATTCCAGTACTGTCGTTCTACTGTTGTTATCATTCATTCATTATGTGGTATTATTCTGCTTTTCAAGATAATGATTGTATATGTTTTTTAGTGGCAATCAATGTCATTTTAATGCAAATATCACGTAAGGTCACTTTGAGAGGGAAATGTTCTTGTGCGTAAAAATTATAAAAAATGTTTCTAACAAAAATTGATGAAAACAAAATTTATAAAATTTTCCAGCTCTTTATATCATTAACATTTAATTTTTATATGAGTTTTATTCTTCTGCTATAAGTTGGTTTTCATTACCATTTCATGCCGCATTCTAGTTTCTTTGTGTATAAAGATTTGTATGTTTATTTTATATTGCAAGTAATTTACTATTATTTGAACTTGAACAGTTTACCAGTTTTTTGTTGGTTTAATTTTCTCATTTCACGACCCAGGTTTTTATATTAATTCTGATATATTTTGATCAGTTCTTCAATTTTCTTCTTTATTTTAATTTCATTTGTGGTTGTGTTAATCATTTTTGTTTCCTTTATATTATTTTTTGCTTCATTTTGTTGTGTGCAGCTTTTTGCATTTCTTATTTATAATCAAATTTTGTCAAATTTAATTCAATTTATTAATCTAAATTTGATCACGTATGCTTTTTGTAACATTTTTTTTATACTGGGGCAAATATATATTTTCAAAATTACATCCATTATTTTTTAATCTACATTTTCTTCTACGTTTGTATTGTTACCCTCTATTCACTCGTTTGTTGTTTTATAATTTCTCGTTTACTCAACAATTATTTCGTTTTTGATATTTCGCTTGAGTTTGATGAAATATTCCAACCCAAACTAACCCAACCTAACCCAACCGAACACTAACTCCTCTCTTGAAACGCAGCTAAATTAACTTTGCAATTGAAAATGATAACAATTTTAATGCAATGCCAAAATAAAGTACGTGCTGAAATGTTTATAAAAGAAAAGAAATTAAAGAAAACAAATAAAAATATCAAGTGATGACAGAAGAATAAAAAGTAATGAATCGTCCCTGAAGACATTTAAAAATGTTTAGATAATTTTGAACATTTTCTCCAAACATGACTTTGTATAATACCTAAAACATTTCATCGATTGCCATATGCATCGTAACGTCTTATCTTGAAGAATATTAAACAAGGACCACAATAAATAACAATATCAACTCTAGAGTGCACGTGGGAACAACTGTGTCATTGGCCGCACCTGGTAACGATACCAATTTGGTAGCGACAGCGCGTACCAGTCTCCGAATGGTGAGTTCATTGCGAAGCCGCAAACTTATGTTTTGACTACAGGTTTCCTTGAGCGATTTAAATTCAAAACGTTTATGTCAGCGACGTCAAGTTTTATTTAAAAAATCAAATTGGTGCCTTTTTCATGGTTCCTGTTATATTTGTTATATATTAATTTATTTATGTGATTTCTGTTCGATCTAAAAAAGTTATTCTAATGATGTATTGTCATTTTTTAGTAAAAATTCAAAGGTATTTATTTTTTAATTGCGTTTCGGTCTAATTCTTTAATACCATAAAAACATTTATTTAATTTTGCACAATGATTTTTAGATGCGATATCACATATTTTTAGGGAAAATAATTCATAGAAATTAATTGCTTGTTCACTTTGATATATTCGTTTTCTTTGTTAATATTTTCTAAGAGGCAACTTCACATAAAACAACAAAAGGAACACATTTTAAGTTAATACTAGTTTGTTCGTTTTATGATTTTTATAAATTTATTACTGTATTTGAAAAAGTATTATTACAAATTTTCATCTGTTACAACACGTACCACAATTTACGTTTTCATAAACAGGGCCGCGTAAATTTCGCGTCGGTGCCCACTCACGAAATTGATTTTCGATGTGTGAATTTTCGCGAACACGTCTTCACACTTCGGCAAGTATCGGTAATGTATGGTACGTGGAGTAGAGAGTAAGTGATAACGCTTATGGGCTGCGACGAGGCCATAAAGCGCTGGAGAATCCGGCGCGCTCGGAGCGAGCAACTTCGCCCCCCATAAAAGGGTAAGTCGCGGGGTGGATTCGCGAAATACTGCGGCATAACTTTCATTGTTCCGGTCGGGGCGAAAGTGAAATATTCATCTTCGCGGAGGAAACGTTCCCAACTTCCTAAACGCCATTTCACGCACCTTCGTGGAGCATCCGAACGCGTTTCCCAATTATGCCTCGGCACCAGAACTGCGTGCAGAATTAATATGTGCGAGTTGGCGCCCGCCTCAACATTGTATTAAGTTTCTGGTTAGTAGTTTCTGAAATGGGGTGATTTCGTTATTTCCATTGTGCGCGATGAATTTGATTTGGATTAATTGGTCGGGGTACCTGGAAGTTTGTAATGGTCGGGGATGAGGGTTTTAGCGCACGGGATTTTGCCACGATAATCGATGTGAAAAAAAAATAATTTTGAACGTTTAATTAACGAATATATATCATACATTATTGATAATATTCATAAACACGACTTAGTTTAGTTAGTCAAACTGAAAACCATTAGGTACCCTGCAATTAAATAAATAATTATTTATGCAACGAGTGGTGCACTTGTTTTTCTCTGTGCGCGTGAAAAGTACAAGAACCTAAATTCTAGATCTAGCGATCATAAATATATTTCATTATGTACAACAATTAATAATAAAAATTGTTAATAATGACTTATTAATATTGTGAATAATAAATATGGAACAAATACTGTAGTTGTTAATTTGTAATTTGGCGTACGCAAGTTAGTTGAAAAACGACCACATTTACAAAGAGGTCATGGGTTGAGTTTGTGTGTTATATTTAATATATCACGAATTATATTATTTACTGTGCCTGTTACGGTTGTATTTGCAATGAGAATAAAAACTGGAATAATTATCCTATTACAGTACAATTAAATATTACACACATTGATCAATGCCAAATTCATTAAATAAATAAATATGTGCAATTACTAAGAAAATGCTGTAAATTATTGACATTGCTTTGACTAGAAATGAACTGTGGAATTTAAATGACAACGATATTTAAAAAATTATACCCCACAATTACCCTTGTGCTCGTTATTTAATGTAACTTATGTACACATACGTGCAAAAAATTTTCAACCCCTCGCAAAATTGCAATAGTCAAGAATGAATAAATATTATGGGACTTTCTGGCAAGCTTGAGTGGATTCTTTCAACACTCGAACCAAAGCTCATATCTGCGTCATATTATACTCGATGACGAACGTGAAAAATTAAAGGAAAACAATCATAAATAAACTAAATGAACTAAACTAAAAATGAAGCAAAACAAACATGCAACTAAACAAGTTGAAACATAAAATAGTATATAATATTTAAAATAGATTTGTTTGAACGAGCGATAGACCTGTGAGAAAAATTTCAAATTAATTGCTCAGCACCTAACAATAAAATTTCCTATTTAGCATTAATTTACATCATGCATTATTAATAAAAACAATTATTGTTTTATATTAATTAACGTCTAGCGTTATCTATAAACAATCTTGTAAACAATGGCCGCAGAAATTCTCGGTACGTAATTATCCAATGACTTCTCGCAACAAAAATGTAGCTGAACCGCACCGAAGGACAACACTCGACAGGGCAATTTACCTTAAAAGTAAGGCGATAACAATGCATTACGCAAGAATTTTTGGTCCAGAAATTACGAAAAAACTTTCGTTTCTTTTGTGCGCGAGGAACGATAAAGGAGCAGTCCCGGGGCCCACCCCGGGACGAACTAATACGCGCTTGTAAAATCCCAAAACTGACTTGTTTACAATGCTACACATTAGACGAGGGTAAAAAGATGCCACATTAAAATGCCCTGCTTATCTGCAACACTTAAAGTGAAAGTCGAAAAAGCGTTCTTTATGCATTTTGATTTATCGCGCAAAGTATACGCGTGGTTCAATACACCCTTACGGGGTTTTTTTTTCGTTTTCGCCTTACTGGACGTGCGATTTGCATAATTCGTTGTTTACGTTTAAAGTAATAAGATTATAAATGAATAATAAACGTAATTAATACTTAATAACATAGTATCAAAGTTTAATAAATCACCGGTACTGACGTTCTGGCTACGTGGGATAATTACAATAAAAAAAAACTGTAAGGCAACAATTTAAACGCACGACTTCTTTAAATAGGAACAATGGTCATCTTTGTGTTTTGTTTTGTTGCGATACTAATCCATGTAATTACATAATAGGCAATTTATTGTGTGCGAGGAAATTACACATAGGGGAGATAAGTAAGCAAATATTTATATAATATTAGAAATAATTAACCATTTTCAATGAACATTTATTACTTAGACACGAACAGTATGAATCTCAAGCTAGGTTGCAAGTTTTATTTATAAACATTTATAGTGTCCATTGGTATTTCGAAAGCTCTTCCTAAAATAAATTCACAGTTTCAAAGTTGCAAGAATTGCTGCTACCAGAGACTGTACTATAACTTACTTACAGAACGTAATATAGCATTGATCATGTTATATTTTACCAATATTTAATACAAAACTGCAAAACAACTATTAATCACGATGCCCTACATTTTTAGGATTTGCTATATTAATTTAAATTAGAATTATATTTCCGTACATAAAAAAAACACACAGCTGGAAATAAAATAAAATAATAAATAACAACCACAAACAGATTTTTATTATTGCTTAAAAACTAAGTAAATAATGACGTGGAAGGGAAATGAAACAAAAAAAAATAAATCACGTACTCAATTAAAATTATAATCGTATGTATAACATATATTAAGTAAATATGGAATTTTTATGTATAAATTATAACAGAAACATACAAACTTTGTTAAATCAACATGACTGACAACTATTATTTATGAATTATATTTTTTGCAAAGTTAATTAAATATTACCATAAAATATGTGATTAAAAAACTTGCACAAAATGCAATAAATGCATATAAAATATGCAAATTGGTGGAACATGATAAAATATGGAAATAAAAATAACGAAGAACGTGAAAATAAAATATATTTGTGTAATGGAAACATACAGAAACTAAATGAAAAAAAAAAAAATGATTGACTAAACAAATTAAAGATAACTTGAAACAAATAAAAACGTAAAACTCAAATGTATAAACAAACAACGCTATAAAATCGTAATGTAAATTAATGTGAAACAAAACTGATTTAATTACAAAAAAGTATTAAGAGGGCATCTATTTTCCCAACACCTTCCTATGGGTTCACCACAGTAACACTTAAAGAAGGACGCGGCGACTCAACAACCATTCGATTGTCGTTAATTTTCGCGACGTTGCCAGCTCGCTCAAATTCATATACCTTTGGTTTAGTTTAGTTCATTTGACCGTCTAAGGCACGCACATATTTTTCTAATACAATTGTTTGAATCTAAATGGGATATATTTTGGTTTGTGAAAAGAAAATGACAATCGACCAAGGATGAAATAGTATACTATTCAACGGGCAGTAATGTATGAAACGAGTGAGCAAAATTCTGTTTTGTGACTGGTTTTAACGTTTTGATTAATTCATTATTTCACATTACCTGCAAAGAATTGGTTATTATTGGCATATTAATGAGAGTTTGTTCATTATTGTAAAGAAGCACGAATAATCGAGTCAACGTTTAGTATCTTTATGGGAGATTTTTGTTGAATTGCCCAAGGCAAATAAATAGCCATGGTTATTCGCTGTGCCTGCAATTCAGTAAGAAATGAGGTTAAACGAAATTGTAAAAATTAAATTAAAACGAAGATAAATGGAAGCCTGTGGGTGGTTACGAAGTAAACATAAAACATGCTACCGGAATCTGCTAAAAAACACCAAAACAAATAGGAAGCGTCTCGACAACCGGTCGAATTTCAATAATTTTTGAATCGTTGCCAGCTTGCCCAGACTCAACTGATAATAATCATTAATATAGCTTTAATTGCGAAGTGTCTTCCTCGATCGATCTGTTGGGACTTGTTTTACCAGCCAGTTTCGAGCAATCTGTTTTATTGGACACGGTTTTACCCATCAGCTTGGCACTGATATACAAATAAACATCCTTATAAATAAAGGAAATAATTATCAAATTTAAAAAATTAAAACTAAAATAAATCAAATTGACGATAAGGAAAACGAATAACTGAGCATCTCAATGTTAATAAAACCAAAAGGTTGAAAGTATGACAATGAAAATTAAATGAACTAAAACGAACACAAAGCAAATTTCAAAGTCCAAACGAACTAAGCTAATTTAGTTTAATTATATATTATTATAATATAATTTAGTTTAATGAAACAGCCTCTAAATAAGTAAACGAATTTAATGATGCGCATGAATAAATAATAAAAAAATAGTAATAACAGATTCAATGGAAAGAGAATAAGAACTAATTATGGAGGTGCGTAAACATTGTATAAAATGTATTTATAGTAAACATTTATTTGGGGCAGCATTTTTAAATCAACATTCATTTACTGCTCAAGTGGAAACACAAACGGAATGTTTATTATCGGACATAAAAATTGTATATTTTAACACAAGAGCCGTCATTTAAATTTTTTCTCAATACAGATATAAAGTGACAAAAGATTTCCTTGCTGTGAAAATTAAATTATTAAAATGTCAAAATATCAAAATTATTTGTTGTAAAATGTAACAAAAATAAAAATTTAGAAAAATTGAAAACGGGGAGGATCGTTTTTTGAAACTCGTTTTCAGAAAAATCGCGAAAACTACGTGACATAAAATTCAGAGCGAAATGGAAAATTACAGTGGCGATAGAAAAATGCACACTTCGCGATCTGATTTTAAAAAAATGATTGACATGAAGTTGTCAACCTTTCAAATTGTTGGATTGGTAAGATATGAGTTTTGGTTGAGTATCAAAGTTGCCCCCAGACTTAGTTTACTTAGTTTACACTTAAAATGTGTTTCATAATTTCATTTCTAAATATCAGATCCCTGATAGCCGATACGATTGACTTACTTCCACTTAATAAGAGGTATAGACAGGGCATAGAAAATCAAATAAAATCATATGATAACGAAAGGCATGAAGAGTAGACTATAACAAAATTAGATTTTGGAAATTATTGTCAATCTAATTTGGAAAAATTAATTTATGAATACCCATTCAAAATAGAACAAAAACTAAAGTAAAGCCATTGCCAGCAAGGCTATAATTTTATTAAAAAAATTCAAAAATGACTAACTTGATGATGTAAACAATACAAAATATATGAAAGTCAAAATAAATCAAAAATTCTCTAAATGTCATATATGATATTCGCAAAAAATATGCAAAAATTGCAATGGAAAAAAATTAAACTAAAGCAATTATTATGACATATCTTAAGTACAGACAGACAAGCCAGCGACTTTAAAAAATTACAAAATGCCAAAAAGCATAAATTTGTCAAAAGAGCAAAAAATACCAAAACGTAAACACTGCCAAACATTAAATACTAAAATGCCGTTTGTCCAAAAATGTTAAAATTGTGAATTATTGAGAAAAATACAAAATATTCAAAAATTTATAGAAGTGAAATTTTACTACATTATCACACATTGACAAAATATCTTATTTGATAAATGTTTCAAAATTAATCATCTACAACGCAACAAACAAATGTGAATGTAGAAACAAAACACAAAACAACATCAATGTAAAGCGAATTAACGTAAACAATTGAAAAATCAACGTACACAAATTTGTCAATAAATATATAAAAAATCGAAAATAAAATTGTAAGCACAAAAGATGGTAAAACAAAACAACTCAAAAACTATAACAATGGAACAATTAATTGGGAATAACAATAACTACCAATAAAACTAATACAAGTTAAATGAGAAGATATGCAAACGAATACAACATTATGAAACGAAGTTGAGTGAACGCAATAAAATTAAAAACCTAAACGAAAACTAACCAAACAAAACCCAAACAATCATAAAGATGAAACAAAAGAATGTAATTAAAAATAAATAAAAACGGACAACGGAAACAGAAATAAGAATTGAATAACTATATATACATTTTACATTCAAATAAATGAGAGGTTTTAACAACACCAATAAAAATGATCACCTTTACTTATTCCACTGAAAATGTAAAAAAATATTTTGCAAAATTTTAGTACCAATCCAATAAAGTCACTGTCGACCGACCGTCGGTCCAAAATTGCGCAAAAGTGAAATTGCCAAAACGGCACAAACTTTCTAATCCCCGAGCAATATTCAACGCAGGTACAAGGAACGACCCGGCGAGCACGATTCTTCCAAATCAGATCCGAGACAATCAGAATCGGCCACGAGAGACAGATCAGCCATAAGCACCGTGTAGTGTCTCTCCAGCCCCTAATCCCGTGGCCTTGCTGCACTCATAAATATCAGTATAGCTGCACGTTCGCGGGCGTTTATTGGCCCGCCACCTTCCGGCGGCGACGATCAGTGAATATTTTAGTGGAACCGTGATAAACAACGACGAGTCACGGCTAATTTGGACGATCCGAGGCGTTTCGAGAAATTGTGACGTGCTGACGTATCGGATCGTATAAATCTTGTGCTGGTGTTGGTGAGATAAATGAATGTGTGATAACGCCGATAACGCAAGGAAAATCGGCTCCACGCTCTCAAAGACTATCAATAGTCGCAACAATTAAATTATACGGGATCATCCTACTCGTACGGCGATTATGCCTCGTGTAACTGTGTTTATGTTACGCTCTGATTCTTTTGCAAGACATTTTAAATTATTTATGGCTGTTGTTTGGCCTTCGAGTCAAAATGTTTTGTATTTATTGATCAGCTTAACATTAAATTAAGCAACAATAATATTATCATATAAATCTGTCGACTCTGTTAATGTTTTTATTAAAAATAATGCAAAAATAAGTTTTTTTGAAAAGAAAGATACATTTTTTGTTCATTGACAAAAATCTACTGGATCTATATATTTTTTAAGTGTAGGAAAAAAATGCATTTATCGTAAACACTATAAACTTGAGTTTCCTTGGGATCTTTGCTATAAAAACATACATTTTTGAAAAATTATAACTAATAATAAAATGTGTACTATTTATTATTAAGGAAATCAGGGAAAACATATGAGAGTAAAATGCTGTCAAATTATGCATTTTAAAACATATTGCATGTTTTAGGTAATTATTCTAGACCACTAACTACGATTTAAACATAAACAACAAATAACAATAAATTTATTAATTATGACACTAGTCTTCGTGATTATGACACCTTCCTATGAAAGTGGTCGTTGTCTTAACCTGAACGTAATCGAAGGGCAGGATTGCATAGTAGATTACAATATTTAACGCTAATAAACTGCTATCAAACCTTTTCAATTTAGTCCACAGTTGGTACCCATGACTTTCCAAGTAAAATATAATTCTTATAGACAGTGTGCCATTTTTATTAAATTAGTTTAGTATAGTTCAGTATAGTAAGTAAATTATCTTAATAACTGTAAAAGAACCTTTCTCGATAAACGCTTTGTAACAATGTAAAAACATGCTTTTCTGTGTTATTCTCTTAGACAAGAAATTCAAATTTTGAAGCACTAGTGCCCGGTTTCACAAACGTTAATCGCCCGTTAACAGCTTGTTAACGAATCGTCAAAAGTTTGACGATTCGTTAACGAGTCTTTAATCAATCGTCAAATATTTGACGATTGATTACCTTGACGAACCGTTAATGCAAAATTACCATTGTTTTGGATTTCACAAACAGTAACAAGTCTTTAAAGGCTTGTTAACTAATTCAGCATGTGACAATCGTTTGTGAAACCGGCCATAAAAATATCAATTTCGCGCGCTTGATACAAAAATAACTATTCAATAGTTCTAATCACAGTTCTTTATTTCTGTCACAACCAATACAGATAGCTTATTACTCACTTTTGCTTGATTTTCGTATAAAATGCATTACACAATATGAAAATTACTCTTTGAGATCATTAAGTTTAAATGTGCTAATGAAAATGTGCTATTGTAATTTAAACTGGAATTGTAATTTTTAAAATTTAATTATTGTTAAAAGTTACAGTTCGAACATTATTTAGTTTAATTTAATTCAAGTAGGGACCACTTTGTTCATTAGGATACGAAACCATTAATTAGAAGAATAGATAACATTCTTGCTTAAAAAATCTTTATAATTGTGAGAAAATATAGAACAATTGAAAACTTGGTATAAATTTTAGATAAATTTAATAATTAGATACGATAGGAATATAAAACAAGTATCTTATTTCATGTGGTGATATCTCCTCGATGTATATTTGTCTGATTCATGAAATAATTTGAATTAAAAGCACACGATTCGTAGATTGATTTTTGATTAAAAATTAAATAAAATAACTTTACAGAAACTCGTTGCGCGATCATATTTCCAGTTTAAGTGATAAGTCAAGATAAACTATAGTAAAATATTTTTACAACCTCTACATAAAACGTAAGAGTAACATGTTTTTTGCACATTCTGTTCAATGAATTAGTTCAATTTAATACATTTTTATTATTAATTATTTTATTGAAAATATGAACCGCTGTTAAAGCATAGCTCCGTACATGCGGATTGCAAATTGATAGTTCATCTTCGTATATGTAACGTGAGAAATGTTTTCGGTTCATTCAAATGATGGTTTGGTTTATGTCATGGTGAATCTTAAATTGTAATTATGTGAATATTTTGTTCGTTTATGTTATTGGCAATATTTGTTTCAATTTATTCAATAAATTTTTTTTGTGCTCGAAGGCAAAATTATAGCTCAAGTAAGAGAATAAAATTTTATTATGTATCATCATGCTATTTTATCTGTTCTTTTGCATTCAGATCGAGCGTTCCAGGATGAGGTGTAGTACTAATTTTTGACAATTCATTCTTTATAGTGGTCAACATTATTACATTGTTTTATATATTCGTTCAACAACTATTTTTGTTTAAATAAATGTCCAAATAACGCTTTTAGTGCATAACATTAAGAATCGTTATATTTTATCTTATATTGAACCAATAGTAGAGATAAAATTGAGAAAATCAAACTGACTGAATAAATCCATCTACATATTTGTTATTTGAAAACAGTAAGTTATTTCATCGCCATTTATTAATAAATGGTTTTAAAATGTATGCCTGATTTTTATTTGCAATGAAATTTCAACAGTTCGTTCTTCATATTTACTATAGTCGTATAAATCTTCTGAATTCTGAAATTACAATATTTTTTTATTTACATAAATATATATTACATATAGTGAATAAAGTGATACAGTTTTGTGTAAGCCGTTTTAAATTGTACTGGCATAAAAATAATTTATTTGAGAGTTGCATAAATAATTTTGTCATCGACCCCAAATCAACCCAAACAAACTCAACCCAACCCAACCCAAGTCAATGCTAGCCCTACTTGCCATATTATTTGGCAAAGCAATTATTAACCTTAACCTTAACGCAATTTGTTTTATAAATTTGGGTTGAAAAAATATTTTGCAGAAAGTTATAGTTAGAATCATAAGATATAATTAAAAAAAGGAAAAATGATTACCTTTTATTCATAGAGTACAGATTTAAGAGAATCACTGTGAAAATAAATTGCCAAGTTTTTCGATTTACGGACCATGAACATTTTATTAACTGTTTTTGAAATTCGAAATTTGAAAATATTTGAAAATAGCTAAATCATTTAAATGTTTGTTTTCAAATAACGAATACGTGAAATATTTATTCAGTCCGATCGGTTTTCTGATTTTCAATTTATAATCGAGCATACAATTTGGCGAATTCTAATTGTATTTCCTAAAATCTTTGCAATTTGTTTATCGCGAATTCGATATTTTTTCGTACAACTCATAAATTATTGATGAAGTTTTGAAATAAATAAAAAGTGGATTGAAATAATTACTCACGTTGACGTTAAAATGAACGAGCTTTTGATTATCTTCGTTTTAGAGAAATTAAAAAAAACTGCAATAAATGGACGATATAAAACTCCAATATTTCAGGTAACGAGTAAGAGTTGATTCAATTTTTATATTTAGTGTTTTACATGACATTGACATTATCGACGTTAATTGATAAATTTACTTGAGTACGTAATGTTGATTTGAACAACAAATTCAAATTCAGGTGTTTTTTAAGATTTTTTGAAACTTGACAATAACTTCAACTGTGCAGTTCTGCATTTTTCTTCAAAAATCAATAAATTATAATCATTATAAATTAAGAAATATTACAAAATAAATGTTTTATTAAGTGTAGCTGTGATAGAATCTTATAGAGGCACAAATTTTGGTCTAGTTAGTTTATCTACTTTACTAAAAGGCATAATATGCTTAAAAAGAAATGTAAGAAATTTAGAAATTATAAAATATCTTCGTATATTATGAAGATGACTTCCTGTGCTTAAATGTTCTTGTTGTGAGTGATTATTAAAAATAAATTTAAAAACATGTTTTTCATTGTATGTTTTATTCGTAAAGTAATAATCGTTAATTATCGTGTATTTATTAATTTTGACACGATAATATCAGATACTTAAAGATAATGATATGTTATGTGTAATATAATAAATTTTTCATTTTCGGACCACCTGGAATCGCTTAGTGTCCAAGTCAAAATTTCAAATCGGAAATGAACAAGTCGCTCCGAGAGGAAATTATAAACCATCCGAGCGTCGCGAGGGCAAACGTGCCGCTGTGTGCGTCTCTTTTCCGGCTCTGCGAGTGGAAACGCAGGAAGCGAGAGAAGAAGCGCCGGAGTGCACGCCGAATAAACAGGAGCGACTTGGATGGAACACATAGCATTGGCATTGGTCGAGTTAATTGAAATCGGCAGCGAGCCCGAATCACGAGTCATGCCCGGAATACCAAATGGGCCCTACAAATTTGCAATAAACAGGCCCGAGCCGCGAGGTGAGGATGAACTGTAATTAATGTTTTATATTTTGTCAAACAATGGGCGCCCATTTATCAATCTCGAATATTTAATTAAAACATGCGGACAACGGATTCATAAAGATTTATGCGTTTCGAGGCGACGATGTTCCCGAATTGATTAAATTTAATTTTGTCGCTCAACGCTTTCGCGAAGCGCCGTTCCCCCGGTTTTCATGCGGACAAAAAAACTTACCCGTCGATCAAATTCACCGCCGGGGCACGACGACGCACCGAATCAGAAAGAAGAAAACTGTCACAACTAAAATAAACAAGTAGGAACAGTCTGGGGAACACCATCAACGTTCGCAGGCTTTTGGTTCTACTTGCAACACTATAGGCACACACATGTCCGTGTATATAAACAAAATAGCGGCGTGCAGTTTTTCAAACTATCACCGTTCACGGTCCTTTGCAAGTGTCCGACACACAAACTCCGACGGATCTCGAAGACTGCCACTAGTCATAACGTGAGCCTATCAGCGAGCTCGCCGTTTAATTATTAAAATTCAAATGTCACTCCACGGAATATGACTCTATTCCCCTCCATGTTCGAACAATGCGTCCTGACACCGGCGGGCCGGACCTTATTAATGTTTTTCGCGTGACGAAAGTCTTCCTCTTGCCAACACCGAAAGCCGTGCGCTCATTACGAAAGGGACAATGCTCCTGACATCTTCATCCTTTCGGGCAATCGGGGCGAGTTTTTCATCATCGATTCGTACCAAGCGACGCGTCCTGAATGACAAATTCAATCATCGACGAACTGCACTCGTCTTCGAGACGTTCGTGCGCCGAAAAACACAGCCACTTTTATTTATAACTATGTAGAGCTTATCACGTAGCAAAAATATATTCTTATATTGTTTGTCGTATCACCACGATTTGTACTTGAGTATCTCGTTGCACATACGAACGTGGGGCAGACTGAAGGAAATGTTAACTGAACGAAGAGAAGCAGACGCGAAACGACCTGACACCGGAATGAAGCTGCTGGACCGACGCTGGTAATCCTGCACTTGTGTTCAAGCGCCGCGGCGCTGTGCTCATGCGTCCCCCCACGCCCCCGCTCCCTCGAGCAACAACAAAGGCATTAGGAATATCGGAGGCGTTTGTGTTTATTCCCTGAACGTATCTACCGAGCTGTCGGGCCTGTGACGGCGAAACGCACATTGAATTACATTGCGATCGGATATCTGCAAAAATGGCGAAACTAACCGTGAAAATCAAACTAACTCGGATTCAATTAAATATAATCAGTCGGTATGTCGCAAATAAATTACACGCGAAATGAAATGTCGGCGATTTCGACTCAATGTTTTGTACATTTGGGTAATTCCCACGAAACTTCGACCATTGTTACAGTAGCCAATTGACGGTACCGTTTCTACACAATCTTACAAATAACTTTAAACGTTACCTCCCTTGACCCGATTGGATGGCATAACAAAAATAACGATTACAATAGCGTTGCAAGGTGGAAAAACGAACAATGCTCGTAGGGTAACTTTAAAGGAGAAAGACGACGCTATTCCTTCTAAATCGGAGTATTTTCGCCTTTTCGTAGTTCACGGGAAATATGAGATTTTTAAATAGCTTTATTTTCTAAAAATCTCCAATCATAACTAAATATAATTTCCACAAATATAAGAATTTTCAAATGTTGAACGTTATTGTTTAATATGAAAAAAATTGCATAATTGCAAAAAAAGTTTACTGGCAACCCTATTGTAAAAAGATTCAATAAATGTCAATACTTGTAGATATACATCGTCAACGTCGTTTAAATTGTTGACATGCAGGTAAAAAAATTCCAATTGTCAAAAGTGTCTACGAATGTCGAAATTTTCGAACTTCTCGGCATTGTTTAATATGCAAATGTTGGCGTAATTGTCCAAACTTGTCACAAGTTTCTGCACATGACAAAATTTACATATGTCATTGCCAATATTGCTCAACATGTAAAAGTTGTCGTGATTGGTGATCTTCTCAAACCTTAACTACCACGTTTCATATTCATACCCTTATTGCTTTCCATTGCCATGCTATTTTCTCATGTACTCTTTTCATTTTTTTATTCTTGAAATTGTTTTGTGGGCTTACTTACAATGTCGTTACCTTATTCATTCCCTTCTCCTTCCATTTCGTGTTCTTCTCACTCAGTCTCATTCGGCACTTCTGAGAAATACTGAGTAAATCGTTTAGTTTACTTTTCGTGTCATATACAAATACCTTTATTCTTCGGGTAATATGATCTTAAATAATCAAGAAGAATTTGACGTTTGTTCTTTTTAATGATAGTTCCTTATTTAGTAGCGAATAGGTTCAATGAACATTAATGTAACAAAACGTAACAACGTTTGATTATATCATTGACAATCTTGATATAAATACGCAACACGTAGCTGAAGCGAGAAGAACAAAAGATAATGGAAGTAGGCAGCGCGTAAGAGCCTTGCCGATGCAAGCACTGCGCATTGCGGTGGGTCTGAATAGAGTTTGTTTGAGCGACCAACCTGCCCGTCAATGAAACCCAAACCAATCCAACTCAATCCAACATTTTGACAATTTTTCATTGACCAACTTGCGATTCATTGCCAAATGCAGTGGTCACTGTCAACGAACCCTACCCCGACCAACTTCTATTTAGAACTTTAGAATTCGCCAACTTCTATTTAGAACTTCCACAGCGACCACCCTAGACGTAACATTTTCACTGTCGTAAATAACCTTACATTACCTATCTAGAAAATCATGATCGGAATCACTTCCAGTTTTGATTCCGTTAACAATGTTTACACATGGTTTCTAATCATCGGCACTACACCCAATGTGCACCATACCGAATCCGACCATAAACAATCGGAAATCAAGACTCTTCGTTACCTTATATCAATTAAATTGTGATATAAATTAAATACCTATTAAATTACCCTGATTCACCATGCATCACTTTCGTCGTCAATTTCTTCACGAAAACATTGCCTGTAGACTGTAGGAAGACCCCCATAATTGTGACGCTGATATCTGGATCGATGTCGTATAGTTCTTCTAGCACAAAAATGTGTATGCCCGTCTCGGGTATCAAAGATGTCTAATATACAATCATCAGAGTTGTGACGTTGTTGAAGAGTTTTCTATTTTAGGCCATTTTAAATATATTTCCTATATGTTCTATAAGATATGTTCGCCAAACTGCTACATTTTTTTTAGCTCCAGGAAAATTTGACTAATGACAACTAGTTTATTTACCTTGATTGATTATTGTACAAATTTTAATTTTGAATTTTTATGTGAAACAATGACGAATAATCGTTTCAAATAATTTGGCAAGGAAGCAATTTGGGCCGCATAGTGAAGATCCAATAATTATTTATATGAAAAATTCACTAGTTCTGGTGTAACAAGTAATAAAAATTATATTTTCGATGTTAAAATGGAACCACTTTGGTCGTGGAATGCGAAGAAGAAGAAAGGGCAAGAAACTAAGGAAAAAACCAATAGAAAAGGGAAGTGAAGAAAAAGGGTAGACCAGTCGATTAAGAAGAAGACAGTGATGATTTAGGTAATGAGCATCAAGAAATGCAACCACAATCTGGTACTTTGATGAAGAAATTTGATGATTTAGAAGACTAAGAAGTAATTCATGCAATTTCGTATTCCTTTACCTTGCAAGTAAGAACATATATTAAATGCATAACTGAAGGTTAATGTGGTCTTTAATGAGTCAGAAATAATTATTTCGTTTATTAAGTACCTAATTGTGTGTAAACAGTGGGATTGATTGTAGAGAGTAGAGTTTTTACTTGAGCGTCTCCCAGATTTTATTCATTTTAGTTTACGTTTTATTCACTGACAACGAAATAAACCAATTAATTTGGACCAAATTCACCTCCAGTCTTACCATTCATTGCTAATCTTCCCAGGTTGCAAAAATTGTCACCTCTTTTTCCTTATCAGTTGTTGACTACCAGAAATAGCCAACAAACCAACGAACGATTGCATATTATCATCCTCATTCATGTTATGGCTAGTGAACCTTATTCGATAAATAATTTACGAGACTCATCTTCTTTGTATGCTTTCCTGTCCAAAATCCAAACTCATCAGACCATCGATTTTATTTTTACTTTATTTACTAGCCTTTAGTCAATCACATATATGTCCATATTTGTATGACTTTTTTGCGAGGTAATAGGATTTTCAATTGTGATACCATTTTGATACAAATTTATTTAGAATGACTTAAGTTGTCTTCCATACGTCAAGATCATTTAAGATCATTAGATTATAATGGAATACTAAACAAAACAGATGCTCATAAACGCATTGAATTGTGCAACAGTGTTAACTGAATCGAAATGGAACAACTAACGAAGATATCGATCTCCTTGATGTATTTTCAAAATATCAAGGAAAATCAGATAATTGAACTATATATTTTTTTTTTAATTTTCATTCAATTTGAATTTATTTGACAAAATGGGCTTGAACTAAACAACACAAATATGAATGTATAGTTTACCGGCTATGTAACGGGAATTTCATTAGCAATCGTTGTCTGAAAGTCAGTGAAGAAGAAATTTGAATTTGATAACGAAATGGTGAATAATGGATATTTTTGTCGTACTTACACTGGAATATTATGGACGATTTACAAAAAAAGCCTATTAGGAACGACTCAAATGAATCGTTATTTTTCGTCAATTAGCACATATTCAGAGACATCGAGATCGATATTTAATGATTGTAATTGTGCTGGAGATACAGGCCAACACAAAGTTGATTCATAGCCACGTGTATATTCGTGGGATTTCATTTGATTTGATTTTACTTCCGCTCGTTTTATTTCTTACTCCATTTGCATAATCGCAATTTCATCTGAATTAATTTCTCACAAGATACTTTTTTTTTAATTTACATTTTCTTGCATATTTCCACACACTCTGTTTACTTGAAAATCCCGCCGTTAATTAAAACGAAATTTGTTCCCGATCAATTATAATATATTGCAAAACGTGTTCAATATCTCCAATGAAGTCTTAATTAACCAGATAGGCATCGCTCTAAATGATCGCGGGAAAATTTACAAAAAAACTTTACAAAAATGTTCGACTTGTTGATTGATTGCATATCAAATAAAATGCGTTATATAAACAGTCAAGGACGTAAGTGTATCGATTTAATTTGCGATAAATGTCTGAATTACGATTGCAATTATTCACTTCCTACCCATTTTTTTAATAAAACTAATAACTTATACAGGTAGCAATTAAGTCGTTTTTATTTGTGTACATGGAAAAAATGTAATGCAATGAATTTGCACGGTTGATTATAATATTAAACCAAGTTGTTTGCACAGAAATGGTGTCGGTGTCATGGCGTTCAAATGAATTAGGGTTCAAAAATTAAGGTTATTTAATTATTTTGATGAATAAATTATGGTTATTTAAATCCAACGTATTTTCTTTTGAAGACTCATTAAAAGCAAGAAAAAAATGAACCCAACAAAGACAACAAATATTAACAATTTGGATATAATGGAATAAAATATTTACTATTTAAATGTGAGCTTAAATTGCAGTTTACATTTAAATTCTGGTTTGCAATAAATTTGGATTGTAGAGAAATAAAGGCAAAACTGACCAAGAACAAAGCAAGCAAGTTAAATAAACGATAGACATCAAACAGAAAAGAAGTCACAACCCAATCATGATGCAGTTGAAACGAAAATAAAACTCAGAATTAATCAAACACAATAAAATGGATTTAAAATTAAAAGTATGTAAATTAAAAATCAATACAAATATATGTGTGAATCAGAAAGTAGTATAAAGGGAAACCCAAATATTAAAAGTAAAAAAAATATATGTTATCCGCTATTATTCTTTGGATTGCTATGGTTAGGTTTGGTTTACATTAATGAGGTCAAACGAAATAAATAATTGTGCAAAGATGTATTCTAAGTTGTGATATAGTCGAAAACACCGAGCATATGTGGCCAGTGACTCTGAAACCATTTAATTTTTCATTTCTTACAAAAAGTGCACGTATTTTCCTTGTGCATTAATATTTCTTGCCCCATTATTCAAATTTCAATTCTCCATTTAATTTACAATGCAGAGTCCGAATATATCTTGGTTTGAGGTAAATCTGAAATAGTTTATGATCTACAATGAACTGAACAGGCCAGTATGCGTTCAATTTTAATTCACCGCCATTTATTTCCGCACCGGAATAAATAAAATCGAAATACCTCCGCATTCATTTCGAAGTAAAACATCACCGAACGAAAACAAACAAAACGATATTTAGCGCCCATTCACGTAACATCGCAGTTCATGTTTCAATATTTTTATGATAGAATTAATGTACCTCTTACATAAGAAAGTAGATTCGAGAGCACCTAAAACTGTCAGCGTCGATCGTAAAGCTTTCAACCTGCCTTTCGTTTCAGCTCCCTTGAATACTGAAAGCGCATCCTTTTTAAAATACCGATTTATCTGTCAATTTTTGTAGCTTATAACACGCGAAATTGTTCGGTTTGAATTACAAAATTATTTATAATAACTTGCGCCGTGTAAAATGCACTCGGAAATTTATGTTTGCGAATTTTATATACATGTGTCATTGTTCGCGACTAAATAAACACAAGCGCTGTTTGTTTAAAAGTTATATTTTTACGTGCGCCATAAATTTCGCTCGCATTAATTATCGTATTAACAAATTATTTATTTTAATTATCTTGCTGTAATTCAAACGGGCGAAACTGAAGTTGTACGTGTTTATTATCATTAGGGTTTTTTTTTTTTAATTTATTTGTGAAACTGAAAAATGTTACCATTCATCGGTTACGAAGTTAATAAAGAAAGTTTAAACAACGGTAACAAAGGCGATAAAATTTCAAAGGATGCATAAATACTCCGGATAATATGCAGGTTAGTTTGAACTGTCAAATATAATTAAGTTGTCCCAGGAAGTCGTTAAATGCACAATAACTGCTAACAAGGTACACACATTTTAATAAATAAAGTGTCCAGGCATTTTTGCCTTCACGCTTTGCTGAAACAACAAAAAGTAATTACACAAATTAAAGTTGTAATTATGGTTATCGTCGGTCCGTTATCCAGTTCCTGGAGAGAAGGCGATCGAAAAAATGCGTGTGTATCCGAAACGCATATACAAAAGGCACACTTCACAAATTGTGCCTTAATTTCTTATAATTTCCTGTGCGGTTTAATAGACCATGAAAACGATTTTATATGCATCGAAAGCTCAACATTTGCCATTTCCTGATATACGGTGTAATTAGCGATGGTTTTAATTAAGAAGATTACTTTTGGGTGCAGCAAATCGACGTAAAAGCAACGTTATTAGTTCTCGGGTCGATTTATTCCGTGCAAATGCATTTGATTAAATTCAGGAAAATTTTGTTCTGTTTTATTATAAATTCGTTACATTACATTACATTAAATAAAATAAATAAAAATTCACCCAGTTGAATAATTGTTGTATTGTTTTGGCACCCAACGTGTGACCCCAGTTCGCATTTAAATGATTACGTCTCAACGCGAAACACGATAATTACGTTATGATAATAAGTTTCGTTACACCGTTTGTGTTACTTTTTCAAAAAGTCAACGTTTAGAATAACAAGAGTTCTTTATAATGAGAAACTTAACGTGCACTTTTAATCAAGCATTCACACAATGCAAATGCAGGTTGCGTTGCATTCAGTTGTCGTGTACAGGTGTGAGCAAGCAATTACTCTCCTCGCGCATATTATTCGAGTTCGAAAAAAGAGGCCTTAAATCGACAACACACACGTATTCTACATGTGTACGACGAAATAATAAATTCAGTCCGCAAAGTGACTGAATCTAATTTGTCAAACGGGTTTATATTAATACGGCATCGGGTGTAATTTATAAAGTACCCGGCTCATTCATTTTTCATAAACGCGGCCGCGACCGATGTTAAACAAAGTTTAAATGAAAAAATGAGCAAACGAACCATTGTCGGTTCCGGTGTCGCCGGCAGAAGTTCAGAAGACGTGAAATTAGCATTCCGTTCAGACGGGGGACTTCGCCAGATTGAAGTTGCGAGCTGCAGCGAGGATGATGCCAATCCACATCTTCGCCGCTGATCATGAATTAAACAACAGGACGCGGCATAGGCGTGCGTTAGACAAGTTACTTTAAACGCGGACGTCCCCACTGACTGCTCAATTAGGTCGACGCCGAATTAATATGTGAATTTAGTAACGCTGCCATTAAAACCAATTAATCGATTGCTGAATAAATTCGTGCAACGCAACGCTCTTGATGTATAAAGCCTCCGAGCACCGACGTCCGCAAAACACGCACTACTATGCTGTTGTATATTTTGTACGTCTACAATATCGATTATTTATAACGGGCACGATGTTGACACGTAAGCCGAAAATAATAAAGCGTTAGTCCAGGATACATTTATGACTCATATGAAATACTAATAAAAAATAAAATAAAAGCAAATGTGAGTTTAAATATTTGCTCCGCAGATTTATAGTTGAACTGGTACCAAAAGTTCCATTCAACTTGATTCAACTTCACCAAGAGTCAAAACTTGACAACTCTTTTCTTAAAAAACGAATAGATGACACAAACTAGATGGGAGCAATGAAGCGCTAGGAACAATGCGTAGGAACTAGCTGCATCGAAGGCGTTAACAGACATAAAACGTGTCACACAATTTTATTACAAAGTCTTCTATATACGACAATAAAGTTATATATTTAATATTATCATTCAATTGTAGTTATCGAAGTGATTCTAGAAAAAGTTCAAACTATACTTAATTGTATGCAAAGGTTTGTTACTCTACTAATCGTAATAAAATTTGTATCTAAAAGAAGTTCTCAAGAAAATTACAATTTAAATTTTCGACAACATTGTGTACAATAATAAAAATAGTGAACACAACGAGATATACCCAGCCTGTGCTAAGAGAATACAATAACGAAATTCCTCAGAGTCCAAAATCGAACTAATAGAAAAATATCAGTATACAAAAATGAAATTCGTCGTACTAATGAACTGAAGAAGTTTTAATGCAATGTTGAAAAAAAAAGAACCGACAAAGATTTAGCGAATTGTAATAATTGAGACAATATGGTGACTAAACAAATTGAACAGTCTAAGAACAGCTTTACCACAGAGATACAATAATATATGAAACTAGAAATATGAAGTTTAGGAAGAACGAAAGTCATGGATCGATTGATAGGTTGACTAAAACTATCTTAAACGAAACAACAATGCCAGTAATGATTTTAAAAAGTATAAAAGAAGTAATAGAAGTAATAGAAAATACACTCTTAAATAAATCTGTGCATAGCAGTCATAGATTTCGAACAAGCTTTTGGAATGGATTTGGACGATAGATAAAACAAAGATAAATAAAAATTATCAATTGATAAAAAGAATAAGAGCCACAATATAAACTACATCAGCACCAATACATGTGGAAGATCGAAGCTGGGATGAAGCAAGGGTGGAGTTTTTAGATCTACATCGTTTAATATGTCTGCTCGAAAAAAAACGAACCAATTAAAAATATTAAAAGTCAGAGGACCACAACAAATTAAACATTTTGGTTCCAGATTCTTTCGTGTTTTATTTAATTCGTGATATCAGATTGAATTTTGACTTGCTTTTATTTCAAATCTTTTACATTTGTATACAAATCATAGAGTTTTTATATTTGAATTTAAATTTATTTATGGATTTAAAAAATGCTGTTTATAAGATATTTAATTTAATTGTGGAATTTGTTCAACTTTGTTAAATTCAATAGACGTATAGTAGTGTTAAGTCAATTATATAGATAAGCGTTTGAAATAAAGGTAAGTTCAACCTAGGATCTTGCAATAATGAATTTAATAATTCCCATTTAAGTTCACAACCCAACCCAACCCATATGGATTGGGCTGGGTTGGGAACTTATTATAACACAACCCTGTCAATATGAGTTGGGTTGGGTTGGATTGGGAACTTATTGTAAGCCAGCCCATATAGATTGGGTTGGGTTGGGTTCCCAATCCAACCCAAATCCATAAAATGTGGGCTGGGGTGAGTATTTGTAGCTATATTTTTTAAAACTTTCCACTAGTTTTCGAGAATTTATTACCTTCTGAAAAAGATCCTTAGGACAGTATTTTACATTAAAATCGAGTGAAAACGCTCCATTCTTGTGAATTCTTGAATCAGATCCTATTGTTTTAACTTGTTAAGTATACACGTTGGTTAACTTATTTCATTCTTATATAATGAAATAACAAAAACGTTTGAAAAGTGAAATAGTAGACAGTAAAAAGCAAACTAAAATTGGAAAGGCGAAGGTAAAATAAGGCAGAAATATATAAAAAGGTAACAAGCAGCAACACAAGAGCAAAGTCACTGCAAAGTAAATTATGAACGAAATATAGACAAATACAAACACAAACAAGAGAAAAAAATTCCAAAGAAACATAAACAAAATCAATGAAAATTAAAAATGAGACACATTACCAATAAAAGTATCATAAAATTTGATTTGAAAAAAGAATTGAACTTGCCAGTGAAAATTAAATGGAAAAGAATAGCTCGTTCAAAAATCGAGACAATAAACAAGCTTTAAAAATAACATGAAAAACAAAAAATTACGAAAAATGTTAAATATTTATCACCGAAACATAGACAGGAGAACTATAAATAAAAGAGAAAATGCAGAAATAGAACAGGGAAACCTAAATTCAGATTAAAAGTAGCAACTCACCAATGAAAATAAAGTAAAAGCAATAAAACTGCCGCAATAATATTTGAAAAAACAATAAAAAACAAATAGAACCAAGCACAATGAAAAATATAAGTAACTACATCGAAAGAATGCAAAGAAGAAGAAAATCAAGATTCAAAATCAAATCAAAAATCGTTAAAAATCCCAAACAATTAAATGAAAAATTACGGAAATACGAATACGAAATAAACAAATCACTTATTACTGTCATAACAAGTCTTAAATAAAAGCAAAATAACACCTAATAAATATAAAATCAACGCCATAAAATATGCAAAATGTAAAAATTAAGACATACAATAGTGATATTCATTTGCAACAGATGACATGCCAATCTTGATTTATATAGATTTTTAACAAAAAAATGTAGAATTGTGCTAAAATATAAATTTTGATTTTTTAGGAAGTTCGTCTTGTCTTTCTGACAACAATTTATAATATTTTTTAAAATTTTAGTAATTTATACATGATAATTAATAATTATTAAAAATCTCAAAACGTCAAAGTGCAACCCAACCCAACCCAACCTCTATGTATAGAGACAGATCGGCAAGGAGCCTGTTTGCCGCCCTATTTGGTTATTAATCAGTAGATGGCGTTAGATTGGTCTCTTTACCGACAATATATCCGCATGCGCAGTTAACACGAGTCATGTTGATGTTCATAATGGTTCTTATTAAATACTTTCCATTACATATTAAAATTGTAAAATATAATTGTTTAATGGTGTTAGCTTAGAGACCGGGCTGGGTCGTCTATAATTATTTTTTCTTTGTAAATTTGACATAAAATTTGGAACCGTGAAATGTTTAATAATAGTAAAAAAATGACTTTAATATTCTCCATATGTGATGTTCATCGATGTGTTTTCCAACGGTTCCTAAGATTTTATATAATTATGTTTGAATAGCCATTTATTTATATCTAAACCTAGCAAATGCTACATCTACGTCTGAGTCCAAATAGTAAACGCTTCCCACAACTTAATTTGATTTAAATTTTCAAAGGTTACCAACCCAACCCAAACCTACCCAACCCAACTCAACCCAACCTATCCCAATCTAACCCAACCAAAAACTATCCCAACCCTATCCAAGCCAACCTAACCCAGCCCAACCCAACATAACCGTGCCAGTATTATGATTCGGTAAAATAGTCCTTAAATCTATTTCCATAAGTTTGTATCGCATCCTGTTTAAAGATTTTATAACTGAAAATTGAAGAATAATGGAAACTAAGGAAGAAGCAAACGAAGGAAATTAGAAAATTACATCACATAATTACTAAAATAAACAAGATTCGAAGAATCAATTGATAATTCAAAAAAGTAAACCAATGAAAAAGGCAATAAGTTACTAAAACTAGGATGTGGAAATTAATAAAATGGAATCCAAAGAAAGCAAAAAGAAAAGAAATACAAGAGAAAAATAATTACATGACACTGACAAAGAAAAAATGTGCAAAATGCATATTTTTCAAAATCGATTTTATAGTTAATAAAAAATAACATATTTATTACATTCTATAACACCCCCCCAACATTTTGAGACTTCTTAAAATTTTATTGTTAACAAAATCATTCTGTTTAAGTTGGGCTACAAACGGAGTTCTTTGTTCTCATAAACAATGCCCCATTTCTGTACCCAACAATAATTAATTAATTTCTGTGAAGAAAATAATTGTGAAACAAAAAATTAAAAACAAAAATGTAATTAGAAGTCTTAAGAAATCTAAAATGGAAATTTAAAACAAACCATTTCCATAACAATATCGACAATTCAAACAAAAGTAATCAATTGGAATAATGAATAAAATATAAATGAATAAAAAATCGAATTAGCACAAATGCTGGCAAATATTTCTTATATAAATTTTACAATTTTACATTGTACGAATTTAAAATCATCGTCGCATGCACATAGCCACACAAAAAAAAATAATAGAAAGTTTCGTTACAAGCGATGATAATAAAGATAAAGAAAGCAACAATAAATTTTAAAACGCCTACTATCGTGACGTGCATATAAAATGTCTAATAACAATAATCTTAATTAGAACAGATATGCATCTGGTTTCTAGTCGCACAAAAGTTTTATTATTGCCAGTTACAAGGCACATTCTAAAATATTTTATAAAATTCATCGGTGAAAACTGGCAGTGAAAACAGTTGCCCGCGTGTGTGAAAATCCAGTGGCAAATAAAAACAATATGCGATTGAGTTAAAATTTATGGACACCGCCGCTGCATAAACCGTTGTCTAGTTTCTTGCCCGTAAAATAAAATATATTTTCCTCCTTGGAGCACATTTCGTTTCGCTCGCGCGAAAAAAAACGACGAACATTTAAAAACGACGTGTTTATGTCGTTAAATCTCCACGATCGCCTCGGCGGAGCATCGCGAAGCTAATACGATAATATAAATTTTAGCGATTCGCGTTACCGGTCTACTCCTATACGCGGCTCCTCTCCTCATGAAAAACCCTCACGCCAACGTCAGTTCACTACAGTTAATCTGAAAGAGATGAATTAATCCGAACTCTCCATGTCAGCCAAACTCTCTAATTTATGGCCTCAGGAAAACGAAATTTTGGCAGCGTTTTATCTAAATTTAAAATCTCCGTCGGCGCAGAAACAACCGTGTAATTAGTTAGATTGCGTTTTATTGTAATTAAAAAGTTTGAACGGGACTATCGAGAACATGCTGTTAGAATTCGTAAGATGCTCGTTTCGAAAGACGGTGAGCTGGATGCAACTTGTGTTTTCCACGAAGCCGGGCGACGCGGACGGAGACCAGCGCGCGGTCAAAGGTGATTTTGGAGAAATACTTCCCACGGGATGAAGGTCAGATGTGCCAGCGACGTTCGTCTTAACAAGCCACTACGCAGAAGATCCAATTACACAAGACATCATAAAAAGTAACTCTTATGTAACTTGCTCTGATGACATAAAATACCGCTAATAAACCGCTAGATTCGTAATAATTTTTAACTTGTTATAATAAGATGCCGACAATTAATTAATTTATTTTTTAAATTAATTAAATAATAACTGGGACGTCGACGAAATAAATAAGTGTTATTAAGAGTAAAGTAATGGTTATTAAAAATATAATGGAACAGAAAACGAATTTAGTTTAAATAGTACATTTCATTACTCCTTCATATTAGTCCTTGCATCGGTTCATTTCACTTCGACAGTAATTTTAACGAACTCAAACATGAAATTGAACTAGCCTATGCAAATTAACAGATATTTGTTGTGGATATATGAAATATTTTCTTATGAATTTATTTTATTTATGTGACGTTTATTAGTCGCTTGTGTGGAGGCAACATATTAAATATGTGTACCAGGGGACTACTAGTAGACCAACAGACATTTTGGAACCCATCTGCGCCCTCTCTCTACTGGAAGGAATTTGTATATACGCCATGAGGTAAGAAGCAAACTTTTACTTCTTGAGGTAATGTCCTTAAAACTGCTACCGGTTCCATTAATATTTCGTAAAATAATTCAAAAACATAAAAAGAAAATTGAAACACGAACGTAAATTATGGTTGATAAAAAATAAATGCAAAACGGTAAACAGATTACAATTTACACGAAAGTATATTGTACCTCCACATACACAAAAATTAAAAAAAAAATAAGTACCTAACCATTGGAAACAAACGCATAGAGCAAACGAAAATTAATAATCGAACATGTAATGAAACTATAACTAGCCGGCGTAAAATATCAACGTCAATCAGATGAAAACAAGATGTTTTTAACAACACTGCAAAACTGCACTCAGCACTATGGGTATGACTCCACTGATACATCTTAATCTAGTTTATTTGATTTTGCAAGTAAAATATCTTAGGGTCTAGTCTTCTCTGATATCTGCTAAGTCTGTTGGCACAAAACGTTTCATCCTACGCACCTTAGGGTCTTTTCACACCAGTGCACTGTACCGAATACTGAATTGATGGATGACATCTTCGATTGACTCCAGAGGGATGTGTTGAATAATCTCAATTGCGACATAGTAAGTCTCAGTATCCAGGATTTAATATTACTTCATAAGGCAATTTGTTGTCTAATGATAGCTTGGATCTATCACCAATTTTGATGGTTTGATTACATTTTAATTCAAATCGTAAATTGACCACCATGTCTAAATTGTCCAAATTTTACAATATGGTTCCCCGCATTTTTTCTTCAGAAAGGCATTCAAAATAATTTTCGCAAGATTTAAGACATAACTCTACACGCAATTAATTAATTTTTTTTTATTTATTTATAATTTAATATTTGTCTAAATAAAATAATTACATTCCCGAAACCCAAGGATGCCCCCCATTCGTTTTTAAATGATTTTTGGATACATTTTAGAAAATTCTCTTCATAATTTTTAAATTATCCCCGCACTATATAAATAAAGAAAATAAAGTTTGTTAACTATTGTGCCCAACAGATTCTTACGTTGACGCATTCAAAAATATCTTCGCAAGATCACCCGAAATAGATATTTTTTCACAAAATTGTCCAGCCATTTAAACTGCGAAATGCGAAAATGTTGAAAATGCAAAACTTTGCAAAATTATTTGAAACAACGTCGTTTAAATAAATATTTTCATATCAATCGATACCAGGTTGGCAGATATGAGAAAATGAAAAACTGACGGTCGGTTGTTTAGATCGATTAGGTTATTTTTTTAAAAACTATTGACGTCTTGTTTGTCCTTACATGAAACGACTCCACTGAGGCTATTACATTTTTTGCAACTTTTCCAGTTAATTCTTCTGGTGACATTGAGTGTATTTTCCTTTGGCTAAACAAAGAGCCAGTCCATTTTACATTTTTTATCAATAAATGCAAATTATTATTTATTAGAAGTAAAATTGACTTTTACATCCAGCTTTATTTAAATGTCACGTGTTGGAGTCACTGTCACTTTAGTCATCATTGTTTATTTTTCAAGTTGTTCTACCAAATGCGGTAATTCTTAACCATTACATAATATGCCGGTTTTATTAGAACACTTCCTTTTATAATTTGCAACGATTTTTACGATTTATGGCAATTTTTAGCAATTATTACCATGTTTAAAATACGGAGATTTACACAATGTTTTAATTTTTTTACATTGCATGATTATTAATTAACAATTTAACGATGTTTACGATTTCTTCTGATTTTAAAGATTTTTTAGTCTCTTGATTTTCAGTATTTTTCGTCTTAATAATATTTTAATCTGTCACAATTCTTAAAACTGGTTTTATAATTTTACAATTTAAAACAATTTTCAAAAATTTATACTGTACATTTTTACATCTGCATTTTTTAAAATATCATTCAGCCTGCTTTTATCAGTGATATGCAGTACATAATGGATGAGTATATATATTTTTACATATAAATATATATTCAAAATTATTATAATTAATGGAATAATAATTTTCGTTAATTATAAAGTGAGAATCTGAATATTAAGAAAAACATATAAACCCATGCATTTTAGAATAATCGTTTGACTAGCAAAATGAACCTAATTTGTACAGATAAATGAGGATGAAATTTGATTAAATTAACTTTATTTAAATTGGTTCAATAAAAAGAATAGAAATCGTCAATAGAGTAAAATAAACCGTAGCAATAATTGTAACCATTTTCTATAGTAAAATTGAACCACAAGGGCATACGTTTAATTAATGATAAAGCAAAAGAAATTTGGTGAAATTAAACCCAACCCAAGGCAACCCAACACAATAAACGAAAATGAAATGAAAAAGTAACTAGAAAAAAATCTTAGAAAAGTTACATGCTTGAACTGAGCTCACAAATATCCTTAGGCAAATTCAAAAATCATAAATAAAATTAGTTCAGTAAGACCGCAATAAAAATTGCCTGAATTAAATCTTCATTATTGAGGTTTTCTTTGGAAAATTTTGAGAAGCGAGAGATATTTTGAAAAATGTAACAGTCTCGATCAGGGAACATGTTTAAATATTGTCGTGATATCTTAAGAAACATTCAAATTGTTTTCTTTCTTAATAATTAAAATGTTTACATTTAGAAGACTTGTTCTGCATGAGACAATATTTATACATTGCATTTCGCGCCCTCTAATTTTATTATAGGTAGCAGAGCTTTAAAGAATCGCGCAATATTTTATCGCGAACTTAAAACGGATTTTGCTTTGAACCGACTATTTGAAATGTAGGTTGTTGCCATAGATAGCTTGAATTAGGCGATATTTTAGCTGCTTAAGGGACGTCTCCTGGTTGAATTTATTAAGTTCGTTTTATATGATTTATTTTGTGGACAAAAATTAAATCAATGAATTGCTAATAAATAACCGACTATGAACAAAACATGAAGTGGCAACACGTTAAGTCACTATTATCGTTGTACGTGATTGTGTCCTTGTTCATAAATCATTCCAATTGCGAATTCTGGGGGAAATTTTCATGGGTCATGTCAATATTATCTCACATGTCGAGTTATCCGGTACCGCAAACAATGAAGGAAATACCAGCAAATAGTCAAGGAAATAGAAAATCAATCAAATTAGATAACTATTTAAAGATGTCGTCCACGTATAATGCCACCAAAACAAAGTATAATTTTCGTTCTATATCCGGGGACAGACTTCGAATCTCCAGCTGTCTCTTTCACATCACATTATTCCCGGTCCCCGTAGTTTCCCATCGCAAACACGCTCGTCCTTTCTCTCTAACGTTAGGCAGCCAGTCGCCGCCATCTCGCTCTAAGAAGTTCGTCTCCAGCGCCATATATAATGCGTCATGCCTGCCTGTCTATCTGCTACCAAAGCCTTAGAACGCCCGCCAGCTACTAAATCAATACCCGAGACGCCCCGCGTCCCGCCGACCCCTCGTAGTCACCGCGTAGCTCATCTTCACCCACACATTGCAAGATTGAAAACGTTCACGAACGTACACACGAATTCAAAGCATTCGACGGTCGGCGAAAAACGATTGCGACGCAAAAAAAATTGAACTAGTTTCGGCGGGGCTGCGAGATAAATAACAATTAAGCTTTTATGTTGTGCTCAACTGCTCTCGCTTTCGCTCCCAGGGGTATTAACATGAATTTACACACAATTACTAAAACAACCAGATTAGCATCATGGTATAAAAATATCATTAAATTAAAAGCCTCGTAACTGCATTACAGGGAAGGCGCTTGAAACGTTATGAAAATATACGCTCCCGCCTACATGAAACTTAGTCATGTTAGCTGCCACCGCTCTGAAGAATGATGGGGCCAAACTTTGTGACTGTGATTTATTTGCGTGCCACGATTTCCAAAATTGCGTTAATTACGGTCGATTTTTCAAAAATGCCATCGGACGAATTTATTTATATAAAAATGCGTCGTTTCTTGGAATTGGAATTTCAATGCGCGTCGCACAAAATGCATTGTTTCAAATCGAAGACATCGATTTGAGCGATGCAACGTCGTCCAATCGTTAAATGGTTGTTTTCGTGGTACAAAACTTTCCGACGAAACTATCTAATAAATAAAATTTCGGAATAGTTTTCCCCCTGCGATACAACGAAGTTGTAATATATTTATTACGTCACACTGCGAGTTTAAAGTTTGTAGCGCTAACTGTTTCAAATTAATTTAAATAAAAAATATAATAAATTCTCATGTATTTATGAACGTTTTCAACTTTCCATCGCGTTACGTCAACGCTTAGGCTGGTATCGTATTCCGCAATCTTAAGACGTGAGCTTGAATATATGTTAATTATTTAACTTGTAAAAATTAATCGTGTCAATGATGACAGGAAGATATAATGCATAAAAATTACTGTACGTGTGTCAAATATACATATAATTACGAACATTAATTAAACAGGTTGCATTTACGAAAAGAAGACATTTGAGATTCATGGACGATAGTTTCATCCTCGTTCCGAGCTTTCTAGCGACTGAAGTTATTAATCAAGTCTTCAGGTACAATTTTCAGGATATATTAAATATTTAAAATAGTAAATTTGTTACTAAGCAATTAAGACAATACATTTTAACCGGATGACATACAGAATACATTAACTTTGATTCAAGTCACTAAATATTTCTTTCAAATTGTTGAATTTTAAGACTTTCCATTTTTGAAACAATATTTTGTATCTATTTCGTCTAAATATTTCTTCTCCATTATCATAAATACATCGCCTATTTGCAAAAGTCGATTAATTTTTTTTAACAGAACAAATTCTGCAAAAATGTATGAACACATGAAATAATTAATAGCTACGTTTGCCAGCTTTTTGAATTTTTATAATTGATGCACAAATTTATTGGAAAATTTAAATCAAGCAAAAAATTCAGTACAACAGCCCTAACTAAGTAAGTGTCGTTTATGTGGAAAAATTTAATTAATAATCACGACGTTAAAATTGAATTATTTTTTTTTATAATCGCAACTATTAATGGACAATAAAATTACTTATTTAGCTGCTTGCAGGATTGTGAAACCAACCAAAGCCGACCAACCCAACATATATATTAAGGATTTCATATTCGTTTTTAATTTATTCTTCAAATTTTACTACTTCTATCTCGATAGCCATTTGTTTATGATCTATTTTTTTATCTTTATCTTTTTACATTATTTAATAAATTGAACATATTGTTAAAATTATTTTGTTGCTAATTGCAGTTTTCTGGTTTGAAATGTGATACATTTAAATGATTCTGCTTTCATTACTTTCACTTAATTCTATTTCTTATGTTTAGATGTTCGATTCTTCACAGCTTTTGTATTTTATCCATTATATCTTAAATCGTTTTGATGTTGCATCTATTGCTTCAAATTGATTTTGTTTCGTTTGTTTTTTACTCGCGTAATTCGTGTAGTCACGGGCAGTGATGATTTCTGTTCGTTCAAAATTACGCCTCCATTTATTCATATATTCAAATATTTTCGTTTCGTCATCAGGGCAATATTATTTTCTGTTTATTCAAGTCTAGAACTTTTTTGTTACTTTCATTAAAATTAAGCCTCTCATAAGAACAAAATGAAATTTTATATGTATAGTAAGTATATAATAAAATGTTATTTTATCTGATGTTTTTTTTTCTTCTTATTCAGTTCGAATTAATAGAATTTCGTAGAAATAGTTTTTTTATGATTTATTGCTTATTATTAGTAAACATTGTTACATCTTGCACGATGCGATGTGGTAACAGATATTAGTTCTAATTGCACTGCTGTTTAATTAAAAGAGTTGTCCATAATTTTCTTAAAAAATGTATGAAATTAAAAAAATAGACAGTTAAAAGTTATGTAATGTTTTTGTGATTAAGCCCATGGGCTTAATTTTGAAATGTATTACCAGTTTAACTAATGTTCATGGAATGTAATGCAGGATTTTTACACATTCCACCATTTTACTATTTATATTCATCGTGAACTGAATTGCTTGGTTTTTGTCTTGGTTTTCTCTTGGAACCAACCCAATCCAACCCAATTCAAACCAATCCAACCCAATCCAACCCAATTCAAACCAATCCAACCCAATCCAACCCACGACCAGCCCAACTCAACCCAATCCAATTCAATCACAATTTTAATTCTCCAGGATGAATTTTCATTTGAGCAAATTGTGTGAATTAACGAAATTCACTTGGGTATATTAAAGGGTTCAAAAACTGGCAGAATTATATCACTGATTGTATCTGATTTAAACAGCCATCTCCAAGGAACTGTATCGTGAATGGCTTTGGACAAAGTTACGAAACGTTTTAAATACGTTTTACAACTGTGAATTTTCATAATATCCTGAAACATCCAAACTGTGTCATTTTTAGATATCGAACCTGTTTAATTAATAAATATTGTGGTGTAATTGCTTCTTCTTCTTTTTTTTGCAAAGTCTCGTGCCTTTCGCACATCGACTGTTGCGGCGTTTTTACCCAAGCCTTTCACAGTTCCCTATCACTTGTCAATTATTTGAGTACGTTGATGTTTTCCCCTCTTTTCAGCTACTTCCTTTATTATTTGTGCCGTGTTCTTGCTTTGATTTTCATGGAATGTAATGCAGGATTTTTCCTTTTCAGTCTCTTTTGGAGTACTCTAATTTAATTGTTTGGCTGGTTGCCTGGCTGGTTGTAGCTTTTTGTTTTTCTTGCTATTATTCTAAGATATATCGTTGCTGATTGCCTTATTGTTTGTCTGATTGTTTTATTTTCATGTCTTTACACAGTCGTTGCATGAATAATTACTATCTTACAATAACTATTCATGCATCGAGTGTGTAAAGTGTGTGAGTGGAGTTTGAAACTTGTACGATACTTTATTTTTTTTTATTACGAATTGTCTTAATTGTGAAATGCATTTTCAGATATGTAATTTTATATTAAAAATTATATTGAAAATGTAGGATGTGAATATTTGAAATCAAATTATGCGGCACAAATATCATTACAAATAGATTGTACTTTGCAATTTGCTACCTAAGGTACTATAACACATATCTGCCATAAAATGTGGAATAAAAAAATTAAATATAAATGCTGAAGTGGTTCAAAGCACATAATTTGATAAAATATGTACAAATGAATGAAAGCATGTGTATATAGAAAATGCAGCCTAAATTATGTTAAAAAGCCCAAATATAATTGATTGACAATCATTGTTGATAGACTAACAGTGAAAAGAAAAATTCTAGTCTCGAAATTCTACCGGGTTCATTGATTTTTGTTACGAGTAGTCTTAATTTTGCTGTTTTAGGAAACGCACGACGATCTATGCCTGGGAAAACGTATAATTAAAAGTATAGATAAATAAAACGATATAAATTCTGATAGATGAAACATAACCATCAAATTTATTAAAATGTCAAGCCGAAGAACTTGTTCCTGCACATTAAGACGCAAGTAATAGTTATAATATAATTTGATTGCTTGGTTTGTTGCTAATAGTCAAATTTCGTTGTTGTTATAAATAAAAATGAACGATGAGTTTAGTTTTATTAAACATAAATACTTATTATAATTGGTTAAATTTAAAATACAACTTGGATACACCGTTTAGTAGTAGATTTAATCACATAATTCATTGCCGACCTAACCATTGCAAGGAGCAGGTTGTCATCTGAAACGTTCCATTAATCAATTAATTTTCTCAAATATCAAAAGTTATGCTTTATGATTAAATTTATTTATTATTTTTTGTTTGTTTGTTTCAAATCGTTAGTTTTACATTATTGCAAATTAAATGTAGAGCATGAAGAAATACACATATACCTTATTTGCATACAATATGTACGATTCATTGTTGAACCAGTATTCATCGAAACTATGTCACCGATAACTTTGTAATAGAACAAATTATGTTACTTAAATTGGCATAATTGTTAATTTAACATCTGTGGTGTTGCTGCAAATTATACAGCGCTTTAAACGCAACGGATTCCTCGCAAAACGTCTAAGCAAACAATTTATTTAGTAAATTAAACGCAATAAATATATAATGCATCATACTTTTACAATCGCTAATGGAAAATTATCGATCACGAAGCCATTATTATTAAATTCACCAGCGCTGCAATACGACCACAAAGTGTAAATAGAAAAGTGCACAAATTGATAAAAACGAGTTTGCTACAACGTAGCGTTAATTATAATGTACCTGCGATTGTAGATAATTAGATATGCCTCTACATAAATGCACTATCGGTAAAAGCTCTCCCGGTAATTATAGAAGCGTTACGATTGCTTTGATATTTTTATGCGATCGGCGATTTCCGCGCCGCAAAAACCGCCGCTTTTGATATTTATTTATTGCGAAACTGATACAGACACAAAAAGTAATAACTTACTCCGCGCGCGCGCATTTACATAAGTACGTTATACTGAATTACTACTATGATGGCGCTGCGAGCGAGTGGGGGTCCCGCATTAGACGCAACAAACATGCGAGTTAACAATCCGCAATTAACGTTAAAACATTGCGAAGCATGTGTTACACGAATTCCTGCAGTCGAAAAATCAACAACTCCGTTCGCACTGGACGCATATGCGCCTGTATCATCCCAGAACGGACACAAAGCCACTAAAAATATCCAAAATACAATATCAAACGAGACGAACAGCTGTTGGGATTCACGTGACGACTTAAATGAGGAGCGAAACTGTTCCTATACATTTGCTTCGAGGGTAAACCGGCCGGAGCGACGGAGAAGACGGGCGCAACGGGTGCGACGAGGACGCGCATAGGTGAAAGCGCGGAACGCGAGGGATGGGATCTGCAAACATTGCAAGTTTGGCACAGAAGCCATTCTTCATATGAGGTGGTCGCTAGAGGGTTCGCAGTATGTGTGGCTAAAATGGTGGTAAGTATAAAATCATACCGCGCTAAATAATGTAAAACTTAGAAATTTCTGCGCCTGTGCACAGAAATGAACTTCGCTGAAATTTCAGTGGGATTTATTACACGAATTAAAACATTGGAAACTTTCGAAGCGTTTAACATTGATTCGATTCATTTAAACTGTAAAAACTATTCACAATTGGGTTCATTGCAGTTTCGCATAAAGAGGAAAAAATTGTGTTCTCTATTTTATTTACTATTCAAATATATATGCGGGAGTACACGGAAGGTCGGCCATGAAACAGCACTACGATTAATTTCATAACCTTTACCATGTACATATTTATTACTTAATACGAAAAATTATTGCAATAAACTTAAATGTGAAACTCTAGATGGATAACTTTAAATATTAAAGTCAAATCAAAATGATTTATATATATATTTGTAAATCAATTGGCGTTATAACGTCTATGTAATGTTTTGTCTCCTTGATTTTTCAACTATACTTCTTTTCAGTTGGAATTTTATTTTGTTGTTTGGTCCCTATGTTAGTCATTCGTTTTTAGTTTTTTCTTGTTTTCTCATTTTCCATTTGCTTTAAAATGTTTAACTACATTGCTCGGTTGGATTCGCTAATTTTTATTATTTTAATCAACCGAAATCATCAACATAGCATCCTCCTTCGTTTATTTTAATTTCGTTTCGTGCTCTTCCTACTATTTTTTTGGCATTTACCTTGCAGTAGAAGTAAAAAAGGCAAACATTTTCGACTTTTTAATTTTGTTGTTACTATTTTTGTTTTCTGAAAGTCCTTGTTGATATGCGATGTTGGTACTCGAATGAAAGGTCTCTTAAAGTAGAATTCTAAAACACATTCTGTGATTTTTTACTTTTTTTATTTTTTTTGTTGCGTTACCTTTTTTGTTTTCTGAAAGTACTCAAATGAACGGTATCTCAGAGTAGAACTCAAACATGACTACAAATTCTGTGATTTTTTAATTGTTTTAATTTTCTCTTTTGTGTTGGGTTGTGTTGCTTTAGTCTGGGTTGGATTGGCTTGGGTTGGTCTGAGTTGGGTTGGGTTGGATTGGGTCAGGTCTTAGTGCAAGTTGCTTTTACACATTTTTGTTCCAAATTATAGTTACTTTTTTTCTTTCGATTAGTTGCTTTTTGATTTTTTTTTTCAAAATAATTTGTTGTTTTAAATAAAATTTAAACAACGTTTAAATTTGTTTACAACGGTTGTGCTTATTGAAATAGTTTTATTGAATGCAAATATGATCGTCATTTTTAATTTTGTTTTCTTTTATTGCACTTTCAATGTTGACGATTTTGTTAATTATCTTAAATTTTTGCATCTTTTTTTCGTATTTTAGACAATTTTGATTTTTTTCGTATTTATCGGATCAATAATTTCGTTAATGCACTTCCAGTTTGTTCACGACCGATTTTCGTTTTGGTCTCTTTGTTATTGCTGTGATTTTATTTTTCTTTTTTTTTAATTTCATTAGATTCCTTTTCAGTTACGATTCATCAGGTTTTTGTTCTTTTGTCTCTATGTAATTTCTTTTTATTCTTTTCTTGATTTTTTTTCCAAGTAGAAGTCAAAAATTACAACAAATTCTGGAAATGTTGTTTTTGGTTCGGTGCTGGTATATATACGACGTTGGAATCAAGTGAAAGGTCTGTCCGAGTAAATTGAGTACTTTGTTGGTTGTTCTCGCTACAAATTCTATTATGATATGTCGATGGCTTGACCATAGTGGAGACGGGGTGGTTAGAAAAATGATTTTTATGGGCAACACAAATGGTTGGCCATTTGTGTTGCAATTATCATTTGATTGGGTTTAGAAAGAAATCGTTGACGATCATATCATCACCATTATCATGTTATCACGTTTAGGTTTCAAAATATTATAAAGACAAATATAGTAAATTGTGATAAAATTTTATTATAAATAACTACACACACATAACACCTAAAAATCGTTAAATGCCACTTAACGTAACTAAAACAACAATTCTAGTTTTGAATTATGAACTTGTTTATCAAAGTTATTTAAAACTGAGTCGCAAAATCAAATAAAGACAAACAACATATTTTTTATCCCACTTCAACACTGTACGCTTACCTGCACGTACTGTAGTGTATGTTGCGTTGCTGCCTCAATGAACGTATCAAATTACGTATTTCCATCGCGTTCTGTTTATATCTACGATCGTCGGAACCGGTAAAGTCGACTATGTTGGTGCTCTAGTTTACCGGTGCTAGACAGCCTAACGTGAAAGAGACTAAGGATATCTAGATCTGTACGTTTTCATGTACTAAGCGCCAAAAAGTTGTAGTTTCATATCTATCCTGAATACGACCGAATCTTCGAAGGAAATTTTTGACTAGATGCAAATAAAATTGTTTTGAAATTGAAAAAACATGAACAATATATTTTAAAGCACAAAATTTCCATCCAATCAAAATTTTCAAAAACAATCACATGTTTCACATGATAAAAATGTTTTCAAAGTACGTGCCTATTTTCTTGTTCTACTAGGAAGTTTCAACATACTTTATTGACAAATATACAAAATATCCTGTTCCAGCACACGTTCATCCTCGACTTAATTATTTTCCATGAAGTTTCCTATCATTCGAGCTTATTGTAAAAAAACATCTCAACTATATTTATTATTTCATTACAAAAATAACAATAAATAAGTAAAATTTTTTTGATGAGTTATGTTGCAGTTAAACTTTGTCTTGTGGACTGTTGTATATTTTTAAATCGAAGGACAAGGATTTACGTTCCATTGACAGAAAAATTATTACAATTATTGTAGTAATAATAAGTTGTTCAGGTGCGGTATAAATAACGAGAAAACTATAAATCAATCAATTAAAATCATACAATTGCATGGCACGACAATAATTGTAATTGTGTACCTAAATACGAGGCGATGTGTTTATATAAATGATTTATTCTTAAAAATACGATAACACAATAATTATCTTTATTCAAATTTAATTTTTATTTTTGATCGAAATTAGTCTTAGTTCTAACTGGAATTATTACATTTTTTACAAATATTTTTTTAAGAAATCCCAAAATATATTTGTATTTGTCCATCTTTCCAGTCCTATGTCGACGTTTTCAAATTGAAAGAAACTGAATTAATCAACGTTACTGGATAATAAATTCTACAAATCTGAATTTAAAGCGCACCTGGCGAAGCCATCGGAAATAGTGTTAGGTGAAATCCCCGAGTTAATACTAACATATTTATGAATCGTGCAGTGCAGTGTTATTAAATATCTGTTTACTTTCAGGTTCGTTTCTTGCAGCATATTTATGTTTAGATTTTTCAGATTGGACACCAAATGACTCAAATGAAGGACCTAACCAGGACTTTCTTCAGTGAATATTGGTTTCAATTCGTCAACACTGTTCCTTTGGGTAACCTTGGTTAAGCTCATACTCCGGTTTCAGCTTTGCGTCGATGGAGACGGTACGATAAATAAATATTTTCATGGGTGCCACACACTAAAACATGATTAGCATTCGTTCGTCTTCTCTAGCAGAAGACGTAAAACCAGTGGCAATGATTGGAATTCTTTTTAAATACTGATTCAATAACCGATATTTCAACCAATGTAGCGATTTTCTTATTCATTAATGCAAATGTGTGTAATTTAATTCTAATAAAAATACATTTAATTTTTTAATTTCATATCTCATGTTGCAATATTTCAAGTATTTCGTGTATCATGTATACGGTTAGACCCAGGTTCGTGTTTGCTGTTAAAACTTGCATCATTGCAAAAAAAATAAATTAAAACTAAATTGACATCGCTGTAAACATTTCGCATCGACCTTATTTCACATTATTTCACGTCTCGCGCATTGCGATAAAACTCCCGTTGATTTGTAGTTTCTGAAGCTCCTCCGTCTCGCTGATTTATTTGCTGATATTCTCCCAGCAATTTACATAACGACTAATTATAGCTAACGAAGTTCACATTTAACGTCTGCTTTTACGTTTTCCTCTCGAATGTTTGTCACGCGCCTTTCAAACAACTCAATTACGAATATCAAAGACAAGAAAGGCATCGACTTCTTTTGTGCTTAATGGATCGTCACCGTCGGTGATGTATTCAAAGCAGGTGAGGGGTAATTGGCTTCTGGTGGCGATGAGCAAGCGGTATCTCGTTTTGTATCTGTTTGGGAAAAACACGACTTTGATTCGGTAATCAGTGTAGTAATTCCGGTGCCACGGGGTGTCTCTTACCCGGGACACGAGGCGGTCCAGCAACGAGGCCGACTAATGGCCTCCGAGCACGGCACTGCCTGCATCTAGGCACCGGAAAATAGCGGGCCGTTAAAATTGGAGCTGTTTCGTAATATGTAATTTAAAGAGGGATTGGATTGAGACGTTAATGCCTCGTGACACGAAAAATGTGTACCGTAATTTGCGAGGTTATTAAGTGACAAATTCGAAGCGAAAGGACGGGTGAAGATGCTTACATAAGTCGCATAAATATTTCTTCTGGGAAAACGATGTGATTGTGATTGATTTAATATTACATTAATCGTGACATAAAAATAGAAAAACGATAAAGCGTTTCCTGTTGGACAACCGCTTTGTTATAAAAGTGTCTTTGAGAGGTAACTGCGCATTATAATTTAGAATGGCTGGTGTAATCCTATTACGCAACCTTTTATTTAAATAATTGCAACTAAATGGACGGTCGTAAAAGTTGTCGTAAAATAATAAACTTTCAAATATATCCAATCAAATAAACTGAAAAATTATGAAAATAAAATAGCACCAGTGAATTAAAGCAATAATAAAATATGTATTATATTGCCATCAAAGGTTCCCAATTTCTTAACAATGTATAACTGAACGAGGCAAAATTTAAAGTCAATCAAAACTGTCATGAATCGAAAATAAAAGTAAATGAGAACAATGTTAAAAAACGAAGCAAATCCAAATCACATAACCACATGGTTTTTATGCCAACGACGATTAATTAAAATTTATTACTTTGACATTATTAATGTTTACGTAAAAGTAAATAAAATACAAAACAATTAACATAATACCTGTTTTGAACAAATTGTAACGAATCGTTGAAAGTTTTAAGTTTGCATTATAGATTTGTTTCCAAAGTACTTTGTTTTCTTAATAGCTTCGCCGAGCGCAATAAAACATTTTCCGCACCCCCCCACATCATTTTCCGATAGTAAATTATAGCGCCTAGTACTTTTCGTAAACAAGGAAAGCGTCGGAATTTATCGCAATACTTAATTGTTGACGTGCCGAGAGAAATATAAACACATTCGTATTTTGGGTGTCTGCGTATCATTGATTAGGTCCGACGATACGCGAGTTACTCATCGCATTACCGGAAAATAACGTTTTGGGCGAAAGCAGTCATTGTGCGGCAACTCGTTCTGGGAGGGGTTAGCATGTAGGGTAAGACGGACTTGTAAAAGGAAGGTCACGGGGAGAGACTGATGGATTTTCCTTTGTGTTTAGCCACTGGCCCGTTCATTTCGGCCGGATCTGATGTAAGTAAATCACGGGTATGTTTGTCTGGACAGGGTGGACACTGCCCCTTGTTACCGGGCTCACCCCGCCCATCATCGAGCCAAAGTTTACGCTGACATTTTGCGCCGGCCACTTTTCTCCGGCGTAATTTCGTCCCGATTTGATTATTTATTCGGTTACACAAGAAACCTTTTATCGCTTAAACATTGTCTCGGAATGATAAAGGATATTTTACCGCTCGGGAACTTCTATCAACTTAGCTACTACAAGTGTACGGACTCCCATGCTACGTTATTTATTGCCTTCTTTTCTCCATTTTCCCGACAATAATAGTATTCCTTCCTGGACGATGTTCATCATTAAACCGCCCCTAGAGTTTCCAATAAAAATGGTAATCATTAGGGTACATTTGGGACTAAATTACTTTGAACCCACCAATTCATCTAATGTCCTCATGTTCGAGTGGACAAATAAATTATACAAATAAACCAAGTGATATTTAGAAATATCTAACGTACGCACAACATTATTTAACAGTAATATGTGGTGAACCTAATTAAATTAAAAAAAGTGCAAATAATTGTAATCACAAATATTTTTTCCCTTTTAAGTGCGTTTCCTAATAGCAGCA
The DNA here is from genome assembly GCA_959613385.1 of Geotrupes spiniger. Taxonomy (NCBI): domain Eukaryota; kingdom Metazoa; phylum Arthropoda; class Insecta; order Coleoptera; family Geotrupidae; genus Geotrupes; species Geotrupes spiniger. The sequence goes on from OY390737.1 coordinate 16,893,138, forward strand.
TTAATTCCACTTCACCCCTCTTACATTTAAATTACGCAATCACAACTACGCATTACGTCCACAAACGAAACACAAACTAATTATTAAAAAAAAAAATCACGGGAAATAAAAACGATCGATTTCATCCATGGTCAGGGATTCGCCCTATCAGCTGACGTATGCACATAAATAATATCGACATTATGAAATTTATGAAGAGCCGAGATTCGAGTTATTGCGTCTTGGGTCTTAGCATTTCACATTCGGTTAGCTGTCCGATTTCCGGCGGCGTTCCAATCAATCCATGCGCTGACCCGTGCGTCATCCCGAGGGAGAGGTTTCAAACACCCTCCCATGATCGCCCTTCAAAAACGACCATGCTTGTCTCGGCCGTTGTATGATTCATGCGCGGCCATGAATATCGGCGATAAATTAAGGATCGTTTCCAACCCCGTCACACAGCAAAAAATACGAATGGATAGTAATATCAATGTATTGTTCGGGTCGATTTTAATTCATTAAAAAAATTAAAACCGGATTCCGGATCTTTATTATTTTTGCTACACATCTATGGGTTTTGTTTGTTGTTGATTTATTTCAAACTTTATCAATTTTCTGTCTTTTAAATTTCAAGTACATATATCGAATTTCGCCGTCGTAATGTGTATTGTTCGATGAATAATAATTCATGCCGAATTTGAATATCGCGGGAGACAATATTTGCAGCGATTGATACGTTGTATTGAAGTTAATGTAGAATTAAGGCATCGTTTGGGAATTCAAAATTAATCCTTGTATTTTATCAAAAACGTTGTGTAAGATACCTTCACCACATGGCACTTTATTCAATATTTATTTTATTTTATATATCCAACAACAGATTCGGATTTACTATTATGGTAACTGCCCCAGATATTGTCCATTAACTAATCAATTTACTAAAAATTCTAACAGCACAAACTGTATTTAATGTCTCACCCTCATCTTTATTAATTTTGCCAACATATTTTGTTCACACCATTGAACATTTAACGTTTCTGACTGGCATTGCACATAAACTTTTTTTGTTCAACTTTGTGGCGGCCAAACTAAAAGACTTCGTTTACTGTATTCAAGAACTCATCGCCCACTTTATCCTGTTAACATTTTGTCGCCTTGCAGTGAACCCCCTTTCCACTGTAATAGTGCATTCGACTTATCCGCTTAACCACTTTTTAGTATTTAATTTATTCTCACATATTTAAATAGGTTGCTAATAATATATTAGCAACCTACGGAGTGAAAGACGATATATTTGCGATAAACGATTTATAGATTCATATCAACAATAAATTCCTCATAGCCCCATAGACCTTGAAAACGTATATGGTGCATGTAATAAAATAATTGAAGTTCACCCACTCTTGCTTATTCTTTCCAATATCTGATTTCTACACTTTTGAGATTGTTCTTGACTTCCTACGGTCATCGCTCTCTGGGTCGACCCTTCTTCTTCTTCTCTTCATTAACTTAAATTAGGATGGCTAACCATGCTCGGTAATCCCAGCATAATATTTTTTGCACAATTCAACCAAATGTTCTTTTTATCACTACTATTTCGCAATTTGTTCTTTTTCTAAATTTTCGATCCACTTGAATTCTTCCGTAAATCCTCCCTTGCACTTTGCGTTCTCATATTTATATTTATTTTTCTTTGTTCAAGTTTCATAAGCATAAGCTCGAGTGGTTCATGTTACAATTATATTTTTGTATTTCAGGGAGAACTTATAACTAAATTAACTCTCCGCCGTCGTTGTTCGTCATTACCTTATATTTTGTTTTTATACTGTTAAAGGTTAAGCTATAGTTTCTTGCTTTTTTATATGAGTAAGTGAAAATATTTACGCATTTAGGGTTAAGTAGTAGAATAATCTAAGAATTGGTACAAGAATAAGCAACGAATGTATATGTGCTTCAAAGGTATATTTACTCGGAGCAATTATTTCTTGAAAATGAAATAACCAAGAAAATAAAGATCTACTGCCCAAGAAACTATTTTTGAGCATTGGAGAGGAACGAGCAAAGTGCAAACCATGGGGATGGTAGATGGCAGGAGAAACAGTGCTCACATGCAACAAAAGATTGAAAAGAACAAAAAGGTCTAGATGAACCGACATATCACTGCGACCGAGAAGAACAACCTGAGAATGTAAATGTGACTTTGCCGAAACGTCGAAACGAGCCTTGCAAGGACAATGGTATGATTGCTTGTCTTTTAGATTATGTGAATTTTAACAATAATGAAACATTGTCATTTTTATACAGCCCTTGCGTTCTACAAAATAATATAAATATATAAAGTGTAAAAACTTATTTATTTACTGCACAAATGTTCATGTGAATAATCAGTTAGGACTCTTGGAGGATCGCTTAGCTCTTGCTATGAACTCATCGAGAAGTGATACCAGACTAACCCTGCATTTTATGCAATATCAGTGAGAGAAACTCACCGATTGCGTAGTTAATTTCCAACATTGTCATTAACCATCCCCCTTGCAATTAAACAAACAGCATGCTGTTATTCATTGGTGTCGTCTATACCATTAATTCGCTTTATGTTTGATTTGATTGGGTTGGGAAGGATTAGGTTAGGTTGTGAAAGTAGGCTAGTACCGTAGTGGGTAGGAATGGCCTGATTGCTGCCTCAGTAGTTCGTCCCCTAGGGTTGATCCTCTTATCCTTGATAGTGACTGGCATTCATTCGGATACTGTAATGCCATCTTAGAAAAGTTGCAGCTGATGACGAATACATTGCAAGAATTCCAAAGAACAATGAAGTTACTGTATCTTGAAATTGTACGAAACTTAAAATAGTTACATGTATAGCGTGTTTTTCGTTGGGTTGGCTTGTATTGCCTTAAGTCGAATTGGGTTGGGTTCGATAGTGTCCAAAAAGATAAGCAAATGGTTAAGACAAATGAAACTGAAGTAGACGTCGAATTATACTGGACTGACTTCGGTTGGATTGGGTTGGATTGAGTTGGGTTGAGCAAAATAAAACATAATGTTATATGGAGCCATACTTTAACATGTCACTTGAAGTTTAGTTGTTGAAATTACGTTAGTTATAACTCAAGTTACTAGGTTTTGAAATTGCAATTAAAAAAAGGAATGATTTGAAATCATGATTTATTATGATATTGAAGAAGCTTTAAACGCTTGTAAGTGCAAAGGGAGTTTATATTCAGCTTTTACTAGACAATCACCTTCATTAGCTACAGTTGCCGTTAGTATAAGGAATTTGAACTCAAGAAATTCTGTTCAGCATAGCAGGGCAGTCTCTAACGGCTGTTATGAAAATAATTGAAGAGGATAATAAATCCACTTTTGCGATAACAGAGCATCGACTCATAATTAGATCTTTAGCTGTTAAAGCAATCCATATACAACCACTTGCTTTTAAAAAAAGATTTCAGTCATTTTGAGCCACATCAACTTTCCGATTTTCAAAAAGCAAAGCGTTGAAAAATTTTCCATGAAACTTCAAATTTCTGAAATAGGAGCATACTCTATTTTTTGTGTGCAGTGGCGGCGAAACTTATATTCTCTTTTCGAAATACCTACCTAAGAGGGTCTTGAATGAATTCACGAAGATGCGGAAATTCCAACAATGTTCGCAGCAATCAATGAAAAACTTATGTACGTGGTATTATTCTAGATGGACAAAAGACAGTTAGAGCTAAATGGGACGCAAGCTCCTGATTTAGCAATGTGCGACTATTTTTTGAGCTTAAAATGAATTTTCGGTGATGAAGGTTTCCGCCTGAAGATCACTCTTATTTTGAATGTATTCCGAAAGCAAATTGTTTGGGAGCTTTTAAGCAGTAGAAAGAAAGAATCATCAAGTGTACCATAATTGAAGGGCGTTACATTGAGCATATTTAAAATAAAATTCTACAAAATATTACCCTTGTTTCTTATTCTCAATAAATTCAGCTTCACCCTCTTATTAATGTTTGTGTGCAGGCTAATTTTAAACCAAACAAAAATGTTAATTTTTTTGTGCATACCCCGGGTGCAGGTCACTTTGTATACATACACCAAATTTTACATTCAGAGCTCCCTGACTTTATTGCAAAAATGATATAAATATATGTATTTATTTCTTTGTGTGCAATTTTCAATTTTAACGGCACTAAACCTCAACATATCACTGGTCTAATTATAGTTCCAACTATAAAGGTAGAATCGAGTTTGTTACTGGGTGATTTGGGGTAGAGTCGTCTTGGTACAATATTTGTAATAACATGAATTAATTTATTGATCACATCTGCAACTAAATCGTTAACGTCTCCAAAATTGAATAAAATTAATGGCCAAGACAATATGACTATGCGATTGGGACTCGATGTTTTTTATTTACTTTCTTGGTCGATATTTCCTTATTAAACTAGATTGACTAAATTATGTAAAAAAATACGGTACACATGTGGAAAATGATTTTATATTTGCATTAAATGCATATAAAGAAGACATGGACACGGTGTGTAATTATTAGATGTCATCGACGAGCCATAAAGATTGGTTACACAGAAGGATATGGCATGTGGATGATATTTAAGAGTTAGAAAGTTCACTGCATTTGATGCAAGAATAATACCAACATGATTATTAAAATAATATATTTTTAAATCATTATTTAATTTGCTTGTTAGTATTGGTTATTTTTGTCTAGTTTAAACTTAGAATTATTTTTTTTTGCGCTTGATTAACAATTTTGATTAACATTAACGATTTCTTGTTATTATCGATAGTAAGTATTCGTGAGGTTATACAATCATTTATCGATTGTGTGGGAACTGGATTTGATACGAGCGAGGCGAATAAATAAACAATTGACCCATTTAGTTAATTTTTCATTGAAATAAAAATAATAGTTTAAAATCTACGCTTATAACCACTTCGAATATTATTTAGTATGAAACAATTTGTTTTAAATAGCCATCGAGAAATACCAATGTTAGTAGGTGTAAGCAAATAAATGGTTCATTGTAAGCTCCTCGCAATTAGTCTTAGCTCGAATGTTAACATGTCGCCGATATCAGATTGTGTAAATGATGCATTTACACTTATCTGCATACATGATCCAGCTAATCGACTGCCCGCGTACATGCGATCGTTTGCGCAAATTAATAACGAACTTAATGAAGATGCAACCCTATTTATATTAATCGCGCTTTAATTTGCGCCGCCGAATTTATTTATATTGTCACATTACGCTCAACGTGTGCGCCCGTTATTGTTCGAACTCTCACCGGACCGTCACCGTTTAATATTCGCGTTTAAATATTTCTGTCAGTGGCTAACGATGAACGGCATGTTAATTATTTTCAAGCATTGCGCGGTAATAAATTACGCAATCAATTAAAAATGCAAATGCGGCCAATTTGCGCTGATGGGAAATGCACAATATTTTCTTAGCCGTGATATATATTCGTTCCTTTAATTTATGGACAAATTACTATACGTCTGCTATACAGCGGATCGTTTAGTATTTTTGTATTTTTTTTGTTAGCATCGAATTAACATATTGTTTAAAATGTACACATGATATCACAATACTGCATAAATATATTGAAGATGCCATTATTTTGAAATGCAATGTTAAATAATAGATCGAAGCAAATATTTTTATCAGATAGATAATTGAGCTTTCTTGTAAATTTACTGCAAGTACAAGTTAGCAATGATACAAGAAGTCCTGGACTGTTAACGCTAAAGTTGATGAGTTAAAATAAACATTATTTAATTTCTGCTTGACGTCGAAATTTACAACCAATAGTTATTAAATTTTTGCATATGGGTTGTACAATTTTGTTTCAGCTAAATTTTGACAATGCGTATAATTAATTCGTGTCGCACTAATTTACCAATGTATTTTAGTGAATTATAGGACATATCGAAATCGGACCAGACGACAACAGGTTTGTAAAGTTTTTAATGCAGCATAACGTGAACATTAATTAAATTAATTATATTGGTCTTTTCGTGTTTATATATTTCTAAAAAAAATTCTTAACCAACATGCATCCTGTATTTCTCTTGTTTCACGTTGGTGATATTTTTATATTTATTAAATTATCTTCAAGTAAATTTAATGAAACTACTCTTAAACACTCTAAATTTAAGTTTACTGTCGCTCAAAATGCAATTCTGAAAAAGAAACTACACTAGATTATTTTAACTATGAAACTTGTAAATTTATGCATGTCCATGAAGTTCGCTGGAACTATTTCAACAAATCAGATAAGCTCGAAAAACATCGAAAATGCCGAAGAATATATTACACTAATCTGTAAAGTGGTTTGAATTTAAATTAGCGTCATTTTTACAGTAGATGGGGCCAAAATTAAGATTACATCACCGATAATTTTTTCCACAGGCGTTGATTTATAATAATTATTGCGCAATTAGCACCGAAATTTGAATGTCCGACGGAAGCGATTAATAAATACGGTCGCCATTAAGCGGCTTTTAGATGTGTTGCAACGCCGTCGAAACGTACAGAGCGTTCGTTGGATAGAATGCGGATATTTTTTTACCGTGATTTATTGTTGTTTTTGAAACGGGGCCGCAAAATAGTTGAAAGATTGTATGCGGTGCTTTAAATGCAACAGCCTTGCATTTGTAGACTTTTAAGTTGTTGTTTCAGGTACGGAAAAAAGGGCGCATGGAAAAATGCTCACGTGGATAGGAAAACTGTAACAGTGGATGAAGAATCATTTTGTGTGAAATTTAATTATACTTGATGTCTTCACAATGAAATTCTTAATTAATTTTTGTTACGTTGGATGCGTAAGTTTTTTTTTTATAAAAAAATTGGAAAAGTGTTATAGAAATGCTGGTTGCGTTATCAAAAAAAGTCTCGCTAATTTTTGCAAATCCAACGTATTTTTATTGTTTATTGCATACGATCAATTGAATACTGCAAACTGATCTAAGAACAGGTTACTGACTACAGCAGAATGGGCTTAAAAACTATTTTAAACAATGGGTTCGAGAACTATTTTACCCAACAAATTCGAACACGAACAATACGAAGTGGAACCCAAAAATAATCATAGCGATTTTAACGTTTTAAATACACTTGCGAGTACTGGAAAAAAGTTACCAGAGATATAAATTGATCAAACGTTGAATTATATAGCGACAGGGATAAAAATTAATACGAAATGTGATGACGTCATGCAAGAACACATTGTTGTTGTAAGAAATTGCGCAGAGGCCTAAGTATTTTTGTATTTCTTGAAAATTATAAAAATAGGTAACAAAAAAGTAACAAAGTTTTATAATCCCAGGAAAACTTCAGGCGTTAAAGATTAGATTTATAGAATAAAAACTAATTGACGATCAAACATGATTTGTTTAATTTTGTACTACTGTTATAGAAATTGTAAAAGTATAACTTTTAATAAATCAACCATAATTTTAATATTGATAATTCTCAACCATGGTCAGTGTTCATGATTTGTATAAAGCTATTAGTCCCAACGCAAATTTTAATATTTTAATCTACATCGATAATTGCCCTTGTAATCTCGTTTCAATCATAACTGACCACACTTTTTTTCAGAATAAAAAGAAGTCATGTTATAAATATGTTGGTCATAAATCAAAATTATTTCTGTGCTTATCCAATTGTGCAAAATATTATATGGTAACAAGTAAATCTCAGATATAAATCAAAATAATTAACCTATTGCTGCTAGTTAGATACAATTATGCCGTAAAAGTCACGGTAACATGCAATTCGGGACGACGTATGCCTGGATAGCCATCATAAATGTCAAATCAATTACTTTTATGAAAGATTTCTGTACGTTGGAAATTTAAGACAAAGCTATCAAACAAAAAAATATTTTCAGTTCTTGAGGTTTTTACCAACAACATTGAACTTGTGTTTGTCGCAGAGACAAAGAATTTCGTTGATAATCCAGTATAACCCAAAGTTATGTAAAGATCGGATTAGAAATGTCATAATTATAAATCAAAATAATTTCAGCACTGTTTGAAAGTGGGGCATGTAAGTTTAATTTTCCAAAGTAGTTGTTGGAAATTGCCTTATTAATAATAATGTGTTGATAAATAAATTTTCTTGCTGAATAGCTCTCGAATATTCATGAAAAAGTCATATTTTCTTAATTCCGTAACCACGTTGCGTCTTGGCAACAGCGATCTGCCTTCAGCGTGGGGTGTTACCATGTTACCAACCCAACCCAAACCAATCCAACCCAACCCAACACAACCCAACCTGCATGTCTCTGAACCGTACTAAAATAATCAATAAAAATGTTAATTTGAACATTTAAACCATGTTGCCTCAACTGCAAAAGACAGAACGTAAAACTAAACAAATTTCACAATAAAACGCTTTAAGATAATTAATATTAAAATTCAAGGATGGGACGTATGGCAGTGGCCTTGTATATATTTTAACACTTATTGCATTAACCTCCAGCTCGCTTTCAATTTTTTTGCCTACAACATTAAAACAAATCGGTTTATTTATGACGTCTCTATTATAAACCAAAATAATTTCTACACTGTTCCAATTGTGTAAAATCGTATTAAACACTAAATGTAAATCAGAGATATAGATCATAATAATCAATAAAATTATTAATTATTCAAGACAATTATGTCGTAAAAGTCACGGTTAAATGGGTGCAAGCTATATAGCTGCAATTCTGAGCAGTTTATGCAATGCATGGACACATAACACGAGCATAGTATTGATAATTGTGTTTCGAAATCAATTATTTTCGACAGCGAGAAAGATATTTGGAAAACTTTTGTGCGTTCTGGCGTTATTAACATCATGAGCGTCTACGTCATACATGATGGAATGATTTCTGTTCATTTACAACTCTACAAAGTAAAATAAAAACCACAAATGTAATTCTAAGATATAAGTCAAAATAATCTACATAAAATTCGCTTGTTCAAGGCAATTTCGCTGTAAAAGTCACGAAAAAGTGGGTGCATGATAAAGTGTTTGCGACCAATCTATTGTATAGGGGAGCTATGTATTATCGAATCAGAGCAGCATATAAAGCTATTTCATATAAAGATTTGCAACACCTCAGTTTTTATCAACAATATTAGATATTTTTAGTAGTCATAGAGCCAATAATAGATAGAATGACTAGGAGAACACCGTTGTAATTGTTAGAAAAACGCATGAAGACTCGCCAGCTGTTCTAAGAGGAACTAGATAACGGAAGCCGGGGAAAAATGGTCAAGTTAGAATTTAAGATTGTTTCAGTAGCATTATTTATTATAAGATTTGACTCGAGTTAAAAATATTAAAATTTTGCTTAAGCAACATTTAATTTTTAGTATTTCTTAATTAGTCAAACATCTCCCTTTAGCATCGGGCTGTTACGAACCTAACCCGACCTAACCCAAACCAAACGTAAACCAAACCAATCCAACCCAAACCAACCTAATCCAGCCCAACCCAACCAAACCGTATTAAAATAATCAATCAAAATGCTAATAAAAAATATAAATTTGAACATTTAAACTCTGTTGTCTCACAACTGCAACATAGTCGATAATAAAAAGTATTTAAATTGCAAACGTCAAAACGTCAAAACAAAAAAAAAAACATTTGTTAAGATAGTCGAATTAGAATTTAAGTTTATTTTAAGTTTCAGTAGCCATATTTAGTATGAAATTTGATTTGAGTTGAAAATAATTTATCTATTATTTCCTAGTGTGCATAAAGTTATTAAAATGCAGTTTAAGCAATGTTTAATTTTTATTTATATATATATATATATATATATATGCATGATTAAGAGTTATTGAATCTTCAATTATAGGTATTCGGTGCATTTAAATATCATTATGAAAATATAATTTCTTTTTGTAAAGCCGGTCATATGAAACACTTGTTTGTGGCATATTTTGTTACTTACTTGTTTATTATAAATAAAAGTTATATAAAATTCTAGCAGCTGATGGGGGTACTTAAAAATTAAGCAATTCAAACATTGCATATACACTGTTATAGTTTTTGTGTCCACGGGTGTCTATATCGAAGACATTTTTATCTGATTTTGAGTTGATTTTAATTTTGTCCTTTTTCAGGTCACATATAAAGTGCTTATCTAGTTTTGAAAACATAACTTATTTCAATAATAGTGTTAACAATAGCATTTATTTATTTGAGTATAAACCATTGAAACCCTCGTCCGTACAAAATCATAAACCTGGACCTTTTGCGTAACAACTAAACGCAAGCCAAGCAAAACTTTCTCTTCTTTTCAAACGTTATTTTATAGCCCAAAGTATTGTCGGAAAGATTTTCGGCATTTTATTGAGCATTCGCTTAGGTAACTCGGGCCGTAAAAACCGCGGCGTTTTTATGCCGCCCATATTTCAGGGAAACTTTCACTCCACGCACCCCTGTGCACCGCAGGGCGGCGAAATTCACCGATGAAGACGTCACTGTCAAGCCGGCTCCGCTACCGAAAAGTGCCATTGCGTCATCATCGTTAATTTCCGGCGCGAGTTTTTGTGCGGAGCGAATCCGACTTTATGTAAGTGTTTTGAACGCATCTTTCTCCGTCGTTCGCGAAAACATATAAACTCACTTCGCTGAGTCGGTGAAAAGTGCCCGTTCTTTGTTTTTGCCGCTCTCTAATGTCGTTCGGTGCGGAGGGCGGCCATCGATTCCCTTCCGGATGTTCCTGCGATTCAAGCACAACCTTCCACTACTAAATATCAAGCGGACGCCTCGCGGGAGCTTTTCGCGCGAATCGGCGACGTAACGATTGAAAAATGCAATTTTTGATCGCAAACGGGTAAGCGGTAACTTGCGAGTTAAATCGGTTCGCAAAAATGTTTTTTTTTTTTTTTATGAAAGCAGGAAGCGATTTGCGTCGTAGTATATTATTAATAATTATCGAGTTTTCGTCAAGTCGTAAGTTATTAAAATTTATGCCATTTTTCAAATTATGTAAATTAGTGAAACTGTATACGTTCACATTATAAATTACGAGCACTAAAAGTTAACTACAGTCCTGTCAAATGGGCATAAATTACAGGCTTGTTTTCACCAGAGCTTTCTTTTCGGCGAGTTTTTTTGCGACGATGTTCTGATCTACAAGAGACATGCGGGTTGTGTTATATTTAATAAGCGGACGTTTCTTATCAAGAATGTTAATCTAGCACTAATTAGTTGATAAGAGCGTCGTTGAGGACCACTCGAGTAGATGGTATATATATAATCTGAAATGTTGGACATTTTACAGTTAGATATAAATGACAAACGGCCAATTTGAAGCCAAATAGTTTAATTTAATTTTTTTATCTCTATCATTAATTTTTTTTGTCAAAATGCACGATTTCAATTTGTCTATGAATAAAAATATATGGACGTTAACATAAATTACGTTTCAAAACTTTTTTCTTGGAAATTAAAATATAAACCAAATCATTTGTCCTACAATTTTCTTAAACTTATTTGACAAAGAACAATGCAACACATTTCCATACAAACAGATTAATAATTATTTATTATGTTTCTTTTCGTGTATTTTTATTTCATATTTTTTCATTTTTCGTTGTTTGTGTACATTTTGCAACGTATTCTGTGGTTTGTTTATTTTTGTTCAATTATTTATTAATTTTTCTTCATATTCTTTGAATCTTTTTTATGTTCATAACATGTTATTCGTTGTGAGTCTCCAATGCATTTATTTATTACGTTTGATGTGTTGATGTGTCATTGTTCACAAAATGTAATAAATATCGATTTTGTTTTTATAACTATTTTAGGTTTCTGCTAGTTTACTCGCTAGCTTTTTTTATTGTCGATATTTTGATTTGCGTTTAACATTTATTTGTTTTATTACTTTTTATGTAGGTACGTTTTATTTTATTTCATATTGTATTTTTGGTCATTATTGTCAATACATTTTGCGCGATGTTTGACTATCTCCATTTTTGCAGTTATTTGTGAATTTATTTCTTATATCTTTCGTTTAAACGTTATATATTATTTTGATTTCTTATGTAGGTTTAATTTATTTCTATTTTTCTTTCGTTGCGTTATTTTATTTTGACCTTTCATTTTTAATTACCATGTTCTTCTTATCATGACTGTTGATATTTATTTACTTCTTAAATTATATTTCTCATTGATTATATAAAAACATGATTCAGACTTTAAATAATATTTCTATTAGTTGTCATCTTCCCGGATTGTATTTTTGTGTTTTCTTATTTATTGAGTCACTATTTACGTTTCTGTATTTTTATTGCCACTCATTTATCGTAGTTCATGTTTATGGTATTTTGGTCTTGTTATGATATTTTAACATCGTCTAATGGTTACTTTTAGCTACTTTCGTTTTGGTTCGTATTTATTCATCTAGCTTCAATTTTCCCATTTCTTTTAGTTCTTCTTCGTTTATCATTTATTTCTGTTTTCAAGCAAATTTAAGAATACGCAGCTATAATTACATTTATGTTGTGTTGATTTTCGTATTTCCCGCTCTATTTCAAGTTATTATTGTTTGGTTATATTTTACTTTGTTATTTTTCTTTATATTCGTTTTGCTTTACCATTGTCTCCGTATTTTTCGATTTCAAATTAATTACTCTTGTTTATAGCGAGGGTTGAAATCATTAACTAAATATCTCGATTATTTTACATCCCATTCAAACTTTGATTAATATTTTAAATTATAGTTAACTTCAATTTTCTTGTATTAGTTATTTTTTATTTTACATCTTTTATTTCATGTCAGTTTACGTTTTCCATTCCAATAAATTACATTGTTGTGATTTCGTGTTAACTTGATATTTTATTTTTATACAAATTTCTTTTACTCCCAGTTAATTTCTTTGTTTCTATTGTATTTGTTTTCGTTGGCTTCTAGTTCTCATATTTTCATGCATTATTGTTTTGTTTTTAATTTCAGGCGATATATTTTTCAATGACTAGCTATTATTTTTTACAATTCTTAATATACCGTCCTTTTTATTGTTTTGCCCACTAGCTTTCGCTTTCAAATTCAAATTCACATTTGCTTATTTTGTTTCGCAGATTGAAACTGAAAAAATTTCACTGCTTTCATCTGCATCACATTTCCGGTATATTTTAGGAATACAACAGTGGAGCAACGGTTCAAGTACACGGCCGTGTGGTAGTCCAGCTATGGCACCGGAGTAATTTTCCTCTGTCTGTGCTTGAGGTATGATTGTGGCAATTCAGTTATTATTTTGGTATGATTTAATATAATTTTCATGTCCAAGCGATAGTGCCAAACTTTATCAAAGGTTTCAGTAACGCCTGTTTAAAGCAGGGTATTTCGGTCTCAATCCGAACTTATCATCGAAAATCAGTTATTTATCGTCCAAACCAAACCCAACGCAACCCAACCTAATCCCACCTCAACTAGTGGGCACTTGCTTCATCCTACACAATTCCCACCCCTTGGCAAATAATAGTAGTTCTCTGATGATTCTTCATTTCATGACGTCGTTTCTTTGCCTTCGAGTTTAAAAAATTGCATATCTTCCTGGGCCTAATTTGGCTGGAAAGTTCTTTAAAGATATTTTGTGAAAGCTACTGCACTTTACTCGATCTTCCAGTAGAGGAAAACTTGTGTTTTCTATAAGTGTTTGGTGGCCTTCCATCTGGATCTTCTTGTAGATTATTTATCTAAGATATGAAATTATTACTCTCCTAAATCTCTACGAATCATAATGAAAAATCAGTATCTTGCTCGTAAGTTGCATCTGCAAGTAGGCATTGATTTAAGGCACTAATTTTTCATTTGAGCAAAAAGCTCAAATGCTTAACGTAGTTTTTCCCGCTTGCAATTTTCTTTATTTGCACCAGTTTTCCAAGCTGCTTGGTTGGATTTTTTGTATTTCTGTCAAGTTGTAACAATGGTGCAGTTATTTGTACATTTCAGTCAAAATGTTTATTAACCAACACGATCTTTCGTTCATTAGGTTTTGGCTCGCGCTTAAAATTGGATGAATGTTGTAGTTCAAACATTTGGTATTAATTTTGTGTCCTTTTGCTGTCTTTCTTTCTGTTTACGTTAAAATAAAGGATAAAGACTTTTCAGATCGATTATTCGATTATTATTTATCATTCGATAAATTGCATTTAGAAGGAATTTATATGTTTGCTATGCTCATCTTCCGATTCTGATTGAATTTGAAATTCGATGGTTTGGATTCCATTATTGCAACCATGTTCTTGCTGGAATGAATTCCTTACATCAGATTAACTCATTTTTTTCTTTTCTTTTGATTTAATATTTAGATTACATTATTAATGAGCTTAAAATGTGCTATTTCCAAAATAGAAGCGTCAACGTTTAAGTTGAATTACCTTCCCGTATAGAAATGTAAATACGATACAACAAAACTTAAAATTAATTTCTATAATATATAAGTCGAACAACCCACACGACATTGGTAAAAATTCTATTGTCACTATCGCCTTCTCAATCGCCTTAGAAACAACCGTTGTCCGGCGTGTCGAATATATAACGGTAAATAGCGGGGGCCCCGGATAAATAACAAGGTCCGAGTTTCCGTACGTTATCGTAACAATTTACACCAGCAGACCGTGTCCTAATGCTTCCATCAAACTATGGACCGAAACACCTAATTGCCAAAAGCTTTCATGTTTCACCACCCCTACGCGAGGGTTGTTAATTACTTCGAGTTGTTGTATCTGACATAACGCGTGGGTGTAGCAATTCCCACATGGTTTCCGCGACGCCCGGTTATTATCGCCGAATGCTTAAAAATAATGACAACTTACCGAATTAAATAAATCCTCGTGTAACGGCACTAATAATCCTCAATTTAAGGTGCGCGTCCAATTACCTGCAACAAAATTTTTCATATAACACATTGCAATTTTAATTTATCACAAATTATTTTTTTTCAAACCAGTTTTCAAATAAATATCAGTGCGTGCGTTTCCACCCGCTAAAAATTAGAAACAACCCCTGCGTTCGCCACCTAGCGGCGAGAGCGCGAACCCGCTTCGGCAGTAGTTCACCAAAAATTTGCTCGGCGGCGACACGATCGCCACGAGCGCCAAAATCTTCGAATTTAATTTGCCGCGAAACGATGCGTGACGACGTAATTTTATCGATTTGGGCGGTCGTTTAAAGCAACGTGCACACGTGTTATTTATCGCGGTTTCGCGGATTTTACGTGTTCAACACGTGGGGAATTGCAAAACAATCGTATTATATTGCACAACAACTATATTCTTCGGCACCTATTGACGCACAAGGCGACGATATGAATAATTTATTAGTGATGTGCGATAGTTGTAATATGCAGCCATAATTTATTGCTTTTTTTTAATTTGAAGGAGTTTCAACTATTTCGCGTTCGCATAAAGTAAAATTTAAAAAAATTGTCGCACTGATAAAAAAATACTACACGTTTACTTGATAACGAACACGTATCATATTGCATATCCATGTTTAGTGCATTTGACAAATTGTTATATTATATAGAAAATAAAACGCGCGTTTTGACAACATTCTAAATTATGTGTAATTAATTTATAAAGTGATGCTACTATTCTGATCGCATATACATCAAACTGTTTCCTACAGTTTAGAGACAAGGCATCAAAGGCACTTAAACAACATTAAATAAATAAACTTTACTTCCTCTTCACTCTAAAATAAATATTGCTTTCGGTTGCAAATACAAAATAATAAATAATAAGTCTGGTTTATAAATCGCCCACAGTAAATTTCACGTCTCAAATATTTTCACGAATATTTGAAAGAAAGCATACGTAACATTTTCAGTTTTCCAAACAGCTACTTACGGTGTAAAGGGTGGGAGTGTGCGGGATATCACAATTGACTTTTCATTAGGATAAATTAACCAATATTTACTTAATTTAACTGTTTTTATTTTTACAGATGAAAGTCAGTCATATGTATTGTTGTAACATTACTTCTGTTTATAAAATTTCTTGAAAGATTATTACAATAATTATATAGGCCGAATTGACCTCGTCCAAGAATACATGGTGTCTTATTTTCATAAATCCATCCAATGTTTATAGTGTATAGTATTATAGTTCACTGCAGTTTAGGATGCATGAGTTACACATTTACAGTGGTTTTACATAAGTAACCTCCCGTCATTAAAATGTATACTTTCAAACAATTTATGCAATATTAATAAAAGAACCTTAGGCATATCTATTTACTGCATTACTCCAAAGGAGTAACGAAATAATAATTGCCCAAAATGATGTGATGAGTGAGGTGGCTATGTAATCCATAAACAGAGTATAAGCTGTCATAGAAAATGTAACAAAACATACTCCTTGTAAGGAGTCAGATTAAATTAAAAGATTAGTTTTGCAATGAATGTTAAATGTTGCAGGAGTCGGGCCCAAAAATTCGTAAACGAACATTACGTCCAATACTTCCAATTGAGCATAATAGTTTTCAGTTTCTTACCTAGAACGTTTTAAGGCCACAACAAAAAGGCGAGTTAAAGATGAATTGGCTTTAAGGCCACAAATGAGGATGTAGTAGGAAGTCAAGATCATATTTACACCAAGGGTGGATGTGCTCGAGTATATCGAAGTTAGATAAGATTAAGCATCTATGAGGAAATGAGGTATCGGGGAAAAATTTGAAGAAGTTACAACCACCAGATGATCGTCAATATGTCTGCTCATACAACAGGAAGAAGATCAGACTAAACCCAAGGAGAAAAATAGTTAGGTTCGAAATGACAAAAAATAGGTGGAGTGTGCAAAAATTAGTAAATAATGGGAATTGGGGGCTATAACAAGTGGAGCATCTTGATGGATATAGTAGGCAACATGTACGTGAAAGAGTACGAAACTTATTAGGGAAAGGTGAAGAGGGAATGAAGTTGAGAAGGAAACGAACTACATATAAAAGAAGGTAAAATTAAAAAAGAATTATGTAATGCAAGGTATGGAAGAAAATAAAAATTACTGCCAAGCATCGAGCTGGCATGTTTAGAAACTTAACATTATGTGAAAGCATTGGGGAAATGTGTACGAGATAGATTAGAGCGAAAAAGGGTAAATACTAGAAATAAATTTAACATAAACAGACGATGGGATAAACAAAAACTGAAGAAGTTACAAGAGGAAAGAGGAGGACAAAAATGCAAAAGAAAGCAACTAGAGGGGGTGAAACAAGGGATGTTGATGAAAATGGCTGTGTTTAATTCTATTATGAGGGTTGTTTACTGTTAAACAAACACATGGAAAAAGAATGTCCAAGAAGGCAAACAATGTAATAAATGCTGGACAGGCAGAGGATAGCTGGATAATAAGTCAACCGAAGCCAAGGTGAAACGAATGTTGGATCCTTGTTATAATGACGAATAATTTTAATGAATTCAATGAAATATTAAAATAATAAATTGACGGAGACTGTGCTTTTTAAATAATTTATAAATTTAACAAACCCGACCACACTTGACACGACCCAGCCACACTTGACCCAACTCAACCAAACCAACTCTGTACAAAAATCAGGCAAGTAGACAATAAAAACTAGATAGTAAACGATGAAAGACTATGGGTCTAAATCACAAAACACACACAATTATGGAGGTGCAACTTGAGCCAAAGATTTGAATCAACCAAATCAAATAAGTTGCAAATTGTGACTAAAACCTAGGTGCGAACAATATGTAACAATGCATGTAAACAACAATGCACCCAACGTTGTAACGGGAGTCGCTGCCTCACTAGCAAAAATCCAAAAAAAAAAATATGTCCAACTCAATAGAACTAAAGGTCAGAGCCAACCCAACCCATTTCAACTGTACTAAAAACTAGGTGGAAACAAAAAGTCATGTAAACTACAGAACATACAAAGTTGTAATAAAATTCGTTCGTAACTGTTATCACTGAAGCGATTCGTTATACGAATCCAACCGAATTTTCGCCAAAGAGGTCTAAAATCCAGCAAATAATGAGCAACCACATATACAAAATGTTAATAGTAATCGTAGTCGAATTAAGTGAAAGTCCAGAGTTTTGGAGCTAACTTAATATATACATATTTTAAGTTAAAAAGATGGAAACTGTGTTCAACATGTTACATTGTCCGAGTATTAAACGTCCAGAATTGTATAGCTATCTAACTGAAATTAATATCCACCCAACCCAACTAGACAAAAAGTGGGGACTAAAAAAGGGTTAAAACAGATCAATTACAAATGTTCGGAGCAATTCGCAAATAGGAATCGTCCGAGTCTCCATGAAACGATAAAGCATACAATTTAATAGCTATCGCGGCTCGAATAAAGAAAGTCTAGAATTATGGACGTAGCCAATTTAAAGCAATAATCTGTGAAGTAAGTTATAAGATAATACCACAAGTCTTTACAATGTTACACTTTATTAATTAAACCAAGTTGTAACGGGACTCGTACGAGTGGAAAAAAAATCAAGAATTATGTAGCTAGCTAACCCAAATGGGTCAAAAAAAATTACATAATTATCGAATAATTAAAGTCTGAACATACTCAACCCAATTTGGTCGAAAGAACCTAAAGGACTACAAAGTAATAAACAAAGAGTGACCACATAACTACCAACCATACAACTTAATTGTCACTTAATGAACACGTAGCTGACTTGAAGCAGTGTCACCTACACATACAGTTGGTGACTACTACGCAATGGCGTACAAAAATGCGAAAAACAATTAATTTGATTAATTTGATCATTTTTTGTTAATCTTTAATATAATTATTTTGTTTTTTACTTGAATTTATGATATAGTTTTTTGTTTCGTTACTAAGTTTCTATTCTTTATATCTATAGAAATTGTAGAGACAACATTATGCATCCAACCCAAGAAACTTCGCAAATGACGATTAATTCAACAGTAGAATTTAGAAACTGGTTTCTAGAATCAGCGACACGTATCAATCGGGACTGAAAAAGTCATTCATCGAAAAATATTTTTACGATAAGATTGCGTTTTTTCATTCAGACATTTCGAGGCCACAAGTGACAATGCAGTAGAAAGCAAAGGGTATATTTATTAAGCAGTCCATAGCTACGTTGTTTGAATTGAAATTGCTGCATAATACGAAGATTTTAACATCGTCTTCAGATTTGGATAGATGTTTGGTAAAATGAGTATTTCGATATAAGATGTCACGATATACCAGGCAAGATTCGCAAAAATTGACAACCAACAGATACTTGACCGAAGGGCACCTTGCCCTGTCAGTCAGACAAATCATGAAACATCGCTTGTAATGTACTACGTCATGAGGCTATATAATGTCACATTTTCAAATGTAACAGACAATTTAAAAAAAAATTAATTCCTGGACAAAGGTGTGACAATGTCTTGAACAATGTATGACAGTGAACCAGACGTGACCACTATAATATAAAAAGAAACATTGCAGACTATAGCTGAGGGATATTAATTCGAAAGGGGTTTATTCTTTGTGGTGAAAATCGTATCAGGGGAATAAAATAATGGAAGGTAGGGAAGGCACTATACAATACAGATTTTAAAAAAGTAAGGAATACTATGTGTACCAGAAAATTGGATATAGTGTTGTAAATTTACTGAATCTATGAACCATAATATGATCTGAAAGGATGGATGCACCAGTGGGGTTTTGGGGCAAAATGATGATGTGGACATTCGAGAAAGTAGAGAAAGAAGATAATAGACGTTGCGACCAGTGGGGCATTTTAGGAGGTTCTGAAGTGGAGGTGGTGAAAGAAATAAGCTGAAAGAGGAGGAAGATAGGACAAATCGAAGGAAAGTCAGATGAAATTGTGGTGAAGCTATTAACGATGAAACATGGAACACCGGTTACATTCAGGAGCAGGATGATGCAAAGAAAGATTGATAGGAAAGAAACAGTAACGAGAACTTCAAGATATCATAGTTATTAAAAGACGTAAACATTTTCTAATCTGGTATTCAAATAAATATCAAAAATGTCTAAAATGCACACAAACTAAATCAAACATTGTTGAAAATTTAATAAATGTTGACATTCATACAAATCATAGCAAAAATGTGTCTAATAGATCAGACAAATAAGGAAAATTTAAATAAAATGATTGGAATAGTCAAACAAATGTCAAAAATTGTGAAAAATTTCGTCACAGATAGTATATTACGATTGTTAAGGTCAAAATTTCTATCGAAAAAAGTCTGCATTCGTTACAAGTTTCGTAGGAGTGAATGAAGTTTTAACAAATGTACAGGATGATTAAAAATCACACATATCCTCTAAGCACGTTGTATGGGACCATTAATGTAGCCTGAGAAATGTTAAAAAATGCAACTTATGTATTATTATATAGTTTGAAAGATCTCCACAGCCTATAAGCATAAAAACGTCTAATTTACTCACAATTTTAATATTGAAAATCGAAATTTTGATTCCTGATATGGAATAATCAGCGAATCTTGGAAATCCTGGAAGAAGTGCCCACACTAAGCACCAGGAGTATTTCACAAGAACTGGGGGTGTCGCGTAGTTGTGTTTACTTCAAAAAGGATGACATACTGGTGAATGGATATTCTGCTATGTCACCTCAAGGAGACGACAACCTTATCTTGAAAAGGGAATTATTTGCCAGACGAAACCTACGAACAAGAATCTTCTCAGGATTTTCAGGCCATCTGCTATAGAAATGGATTCATATATTGCCCTATTTATAGAACATACGTAAAGGAATGCGAGCTTGTCGTCCCTCTGGATATTTTCTAGACGATTTTTAGGAAGAACCTCCCCCCCCCCCCCCCAAGATAATAAACCCCTCCAAATATTGAAAGGATAACTAAACATAAGAAAACTCATTGAGTTTCATCAGATCTAAGTTAATACGAAATTGAATTAATGATACTATTAAATTTCATTGTCCAATTAATTTATGTTCACAAAATTCCAAAGCTATATTATTCAATTTTTGCTAACCTATACCTTAAGCAGTTGGAAACATATACAAAATGCATTAAATAGTGATTTCTGAAATTTTATTTTTTCGATGTTAAAACGGCCTTTCACGTAAATGTTACTTCGCAACTTCTTGGTGGGATCATTGATTTAATATAGCAGCAATCAAATGTACTTTCAGAGAAAAATCACAAAGCTGGGATATATTTCATGATGTTCTGTCAATACATTTCATGATGTTCTGTCCTTAGCTACATTTTATATATTCGTATTCGCTGCAATAAAATATGGTAGTAACAATTTAACAACGTTGGAAACTACATGAAACATATCGTTAAAATTAACGAGAATTGACTGGCTGTCTCGACGCAGCCCGTCTCTTTAAGTATTACTGCGTTTGAACAGATCGTGGTTGGATGTTTTATGTTCACTTATTGCTCTATCCAGATATGGATCGAAGTAAATTGATAGTAATATAGTTAAGTAAAGTTATACTCCCGTTAGTTTTTTCTGCACATTACATTGGTCTTACATTGGATTTACATTTTCTTACAATCGTATTAAAGCGTTGCCATTGATGCTACTTTAATCGAAATGGAGTAGGATTGTTTTGATGATAATAACATTTAAAGAATAATCTGTAGCAACATAATTGCCTTAGATCCAACACAAATTTAAAACCACGAGGTTCTGCTAATTTTATATGAATTAGATTTGGTAACTTTTGATCCAAAAATTATTTATGAAGATATGAATATATTTATTCTCTGAATAAAGTTGCGTAAATATGATTATGATACTTTCACATTAAGAAAATGATTTCTACGTTGGCAATGATCAAAACAAAGAAAACTTCCGAATGCCATCACGTTATGTAAATGCGAACGTGTTCCAATGATTTCCCGACATATTTATGTCCCACCTCGAGCGTTATTGTTAAGAATGATTTGTTAGTTTATTATTGAAAAATCGTGAATCAAATTAACTCCTAGTCATAGAATTTACTTGAAGCGGATAAATCCAAGACAATGGATACACTCCGCCGGAGGAAATTTATTTCATCAATCAATAACGCATTTACGCACTAGTTCACAGTGGGTAATCGCAACGCTTTTCGGCGTCTCCTGGCGTCCCCGGCACCCCGACGGTCCACCCGGACAACCACCTACCACTGCTGCCAACCGATCTTTTCTTTTCTTGAATTATAGTGCCATAACTCACGCAATTGCCGCCAACTTCCTCGGAAATACATTTATATTTGTCGAAAAAAAAACTGCCGCATTGTTCTTGCCTTTTTTCCGTAAATAATCAACGAAATAATAGTGGCGCCTACAATTGGACCTGCAATTTGAAACAATCAGAAAAAACGACGACCGCATTTAAAACAATACCGACGAACAAAAACTCCGATACGAATTAACGATAATCAAGTTTTCGGTGGGCAATAAATTATTCTAGACGTATTATTAGCTCTATGATGGGGAGGGGCAACCAGGATGCCATCAAAGTAAAAGATAGCAGCACCACAGATCCGAATAATCGAAAAAGCATCTTGTACCAGCGCCGATTAAATTGAAAGAATTGTTTCAAATATAATTTTTAAATTTATTTAATTTAATTTGTGGGACGTTTAGAAACTTTCACGTTGGGAAACTTTTGTATAAATAAATCAAAACTGTTGTATTTGCGGCAGCCAACGCTTCAGGCGACGTTAGTTATTGTTAATCGTACAAAATAAATTTAGTACCTTTAAATATTTTTAAAATGAACTTTTAAATGTTCTCGGAAACTTCACCGAACAAGTTGACACAACTTAAACTAGTCCAAGGATAATGAAAAATTTAATGAATTTGAATTTTTGACCGGCTGTTATTCGGTCAACAACCGTTAGGTCGTTTCTTATCTCTTATATATTTCTTTTCCCTAGTCTCGAAGCAGCTTTAGTGCAACATTGATCGCGGGCAAAAAATAAACGGACATCTCGTGATTATGTAGGTCATGAATGCTAAATATGCAAATACGAACTAATTTATTAATTAAATTCGTGTGCGGCTCTCTAATTTCCAAAACCAAAGAGGATGGAACGTATTAAAGAATGTTTTGGTAAAAGGGTCGAGCTGTTTAATTGGTACAACATTCCTAATTTACCAAAATGACTGTAATTTATATCGGGGTTAATTAGTGCGATCCCGCACATGCATCGCATCAGTGTAGCAGCAAGAACGAATTGTATTGTAACGGACGTTATTTCTATAATTGAGTATTAGTAGTAATTTGGTTAAATATGGTTCTCGTATCGCGATTATGCAAAATATCAACGCATGTTAATTAGGATAATTTCATCAAAGGCCATTAAAAATTATGTTGGTAGTAAATAATTGCATTAGTCATCGAAGAGTGAACCTAAATTTTATTACAAATTAATTGGCAGATATTCTAGGTGATTTGCATTATTTAATTACATAAAGATTAACAATCAATGAATTGTTTGCAAAGGTAACTTTCTTATTTTTTTACTCTTCATTATATAAGAAATGTTGTGTAATCTCACAATCTAAATTCCGATCTCCCACAGAAGCCTTAATATCTAATACTTTCTCAGCAAAATTATTTAAACTCCAAATAAAATAATCCATGGTTATAGATCAGTTCTTATATTTTTATTTCCCGTGACCTTTCTAAATAAAAAAAAATATATGCCAATAAAAAAAACAAATTGGAAACTTTGGGTATACACATTTTATTTATAAACGCAAAATGTTCAATTTGTTAGCGCACATTTTGAGTTGTTCAATAGAATAAACACGATCCATTCCGCAACACGAGCACGAAATGCGAGCGCTAAAACTACGGCGTGTTTCCCTGAAAAAGGATCAGAAATAAATTGTGTCGCCATATTTTGAAGCGTAACTAATGCAACTAATCCGATAGGTCCCGCAAGAAGATTTGTAGGGAGCGTATCGAATTTCTGTTTTCCGCTTGTCTGGGTGCCACCCCTCGCAAAGGGACGGTCTCCCGAAATTGTTAACAACAGCCCGGCACTAAACAAATTCACAAGTCGTGACTCAAACCGCACGGTTCGTACTCCCAAAGATATCGGAAGAATTAGTATGTATCTTGCGTAGACCTAAATCCATATTAAAAGTAGCGTGGCGCAAATAATTCCTTTTGCAACAAAATTAGTCGAAATGTAACGACGCAAATAGGATAATAATTATAACAATAATAATAATGAAAATTGGCACAATTCATGTTAGGCCATTATTACCGTATTACTTAATAGTTTTATTTGTTGCGTTATATGCTTGTTTTCGATAAGAAATGTGAACCCGTATATTTCGTATGTAATATTATCTGTAAGTGGCACTTGACTTGTTTTGACTAGGTAGGTATATAAACTGAAAATATGTAAAATGCGAACAGTTGCCAAAATGAGGTCGATATTAGCTGTCGTTTTAAGTTTTGTTGTGCTTGCTTATGGTAAGGACTAGAAATAGTACTTTGTCATTGTTTTTTAGAAGTAGATGAAATATTAAAAATTTAGTAAATTATTTCAAATTTAAGTCGAATATTTTTTAACTCGTCAAATTAAAATCATTATCACGAGTCAAACGATTAAATAAATTAACTTAAACCTCAGAGGGACGATATATTTTAAGAGGGGACTGTGTACTGAGTTCCTTAATAGTTGTTGCCATATTTGTTCATTTGTATACAAAAGTGTGCCACTACATTTTGTCACAGTGAAGGTCAAATATAACATATCTTTGTTTAAATGGCAAAATAGTTCTACATTATAATTTGTATTAATTATGTTGTATAAAAAATTTAAATTGAAAGTGTTGATAAAATTATAACAATTTACATTTAATTAAATCGTTAATAATTACCGTTTCAGTCAGTGATGCCCAAAGCGGTACCTTTTACGTCTTTTAGAATCTTTCAGAATTATCTTATAGACTTTTGTTGTGCAGTTTCTTTATTTTTTTTTTTTTTAATAAACCACTGTGACAACATTTTTGATGATTTAATACAATTTTTAATAGAGAAATATTAAATTATAAAGTCGAATTAATCAAGGAAATAGGTGGAAACAAAGAGGACGTTTAAAATAATTAAAAAAACGAACGAAATTAAAAAGCAATTACAACAAAGTAGTAGTAAGAGGGCAGGGGAAATGAATGTCGAGAGCGACGATTAATAGAGAACAAGAAAATGCAAATATACTAAAAATGAATATTTAGACAGAGACAACATAAATGCAAGGGCGAAGAGAAAAATTAAATCGAAATCTTCAAAGTAACCGTGGCCAGAAAATAAAGTTTTGTAATTGTTTTGGACTTGGCAATTAAAAGGTATTTTTGAATTGGCAGATATTATTTATAAAGAGGTGTAACGTACACAAAAGTATTCGCCGGTCAACTTTTTTCAGTTGGTACTGATATTCCCGTTGATATTTGTCAATCTTGACTATGTTAATTTCTCTATTTATTGGCTCACCCT
This sequence comes from Geotrupes spiniger, assembly GCA_959613385.1. Taxonomy (NCBI): domain Eukaryota; kingdom Metazoa; phylum Arthropoda; class Insecta; order Coleoptera; family Geotrupidae; genus Geotrupes; species Geotrupes spiniger. The sequence goes on from OY390737.1 coordinate 16,918,614, forward strand.
TTGGTGACTTCTGGGATTGATCTGAAGGGCTTATAGATTAGTTACACGAATGAGAAAATGTTCATTTTCGCCATAAAAGATAAGATTTATTGATATTACACAATCTTGTTGCTTGCTTATTAATTTATATAGTAGGTGTAGAGGTATTATTGTAGTACCTGAGATTGTACCCTTTAAAATTATGGGATATGTTTTCAATTTTTGGTAATGAACTCAAAGTGTATTGTATGAATATTCGACTTGCAACTGTATGATTCAAATCCTTTCGGTAAAGCTGTAGAATGGGTTGGGTTCGGTTTGGTTAGCTTTTCATAAATGCATATTTTTGTTGCTCGGAAACTTGTGCTTTCAAGTTTGTTAAAGAACGATTTTTTTAAGTTCGTTGTATAAAGGGCAATGCTTAAGATTAAAAATAAAAGCAAACCAATAAGTCACAGCCGTGAAATGGTAAGAAATCAAGAATGTAATTAAATAAACAAATCGTAGAAATCACACGTTCAGGGACGCAAAATTGCTATAATAACATCGCCCAATTTTCAACGTATTTTCATTGCTATTCACCTCGTTTTCTGTCATTACAGTTTAGGTTGTTTTTGTGTAAGATGTTATTTGCTTTGTTTGATGATTCCAATTTCCTAGTTGTTACCCCAGATTGTGTAACGATTCTTAACTATCGGTTATTATCGATATATTTTTATCGACATCGTACTTTCCTAAAATACTGAAATATTTTAGTACTGTAACTTTTATCTCTATTCTGATTCTTAAAATAATTCTCGTAAAACGTCAGAGACATTATTCTTATCTTATAATACCATATAAATAATACAAAATAATATACAAGGTCATGTGAACGAAAAGTCACTTTGTCACAATTGAAAAATGTTATTACCTAATTTAATGGTTAACTTGAGAATTTTTGAATGATTTTTGAAAATTATTCTTATGTTAACGAATGCAACGAATCTGCCAGGAAACGGCTACTGCGAAGAAAAAATAAAACACGACAATGATTAATTCTTCTGGGTCATTTAATACAATAGACTGACGTCCAAACATGTTCATAATCTAATCTAACCCGCAGCAAATATTGATTATGTTCAAACCGCGATGTTATCGCGCATGGAATCAATGTCGAAAGACACCCAGACGCAAGATAACGAAATACCGATCGCACTTGATTCTAAGAACAATAAAAATTTCAAGTGTGACGTTTCATATCCTACGGACGTTTAGCTGTTTCGACACATCGTCGACACATGGTTTATTATTTGTTCTTGCGATTTTAGGCAAAGTCGGCTTCGGCCCGGGCGAACAGGACTGGGATTATGTAACGGTGCGTCCACAGGCGCACATGTTCTGGTGGTTGTATTACACAACCGCCGACGTTGACCAATACACCGACCGTCCGCTGGTCATATGGCTCCAGGGAGGGCCGGGCGCGTCGTCCACTGGATACGGAAACTTCGCCGAATTGGGACCGTTAGATCTCGACCTGAACGAAAGAAGTCATACGTGGGTGAAGGACGCGAACGTGCTTTTCATCGACAATCCCGTGGGCACCGGCTTCAGCTACACTGAGTCCAGCAGTGCATTGACCACCACCAACAGGCAGATCGCCGAAGATCTCGTCGAGTGCATGCGTGGATTTTACGAAAAATTGCCGGAATTTTCGACCGTGCCTTTGTATATCGTCGCCGAGTCTTATGGGGGCAAGATGACCGCTGAATTCGCGTTGGTTTTGGACGAGGTAATAGTTGTGTTAAATCATATATGCTGCTATTTATCATCAGAGCCATGACCATATTGTTTAATTTTTAAAAGACACGATTTTATTTTTTAGTTTCATTTCTTTGATTTTGATCAAGAAAATAATTAAAACGCGAACTCTAATTCTGCCATTAATGTCATAATTTATTATTGCTCTGACTGTGATATGTTAATGTAATCTGTTGAAATTACCAAAGGGGTTTGAATATACTGGTACAAGGGGTGCTTATACCTTTTTAGCTATAAATTTAATTCGACAAGTAATATTTTTTTAATTTAATAAAATTAATTTCTATGACAGAATTCGCAATGAATGCTTTGTACTATACATTTTTTGACTGAAATGGTGCTACACGCAGGTGTAGTACTGAATGATTCCAATAAAAATCAATGAACAAAATCAAGGGTGCAAACGTTTTGATATTGTAGAGCGGTGAAAGTCAACTGTGAAACTTGAAACAAACGTGTGAACTACATTTATTGAACTTTGGTCGTTTGTATGTGGGGGATTATGGGCAAGCACTATCATCTTCGTCACTGGCCTGAAATTCATGAAATATCGTTCGCATGGCTGCAAACTGGTGGACGAAGATTCGTCCAGTGAAAATTGAAATTACATTAAAAATAGTTCATTCTCCTCGTTTGGTGTGAGAAGTGCTTGAGACCAGCGATAGCAAATATTTTAAATATTTGGATTAATCGTTTCTGAATATTAATAGTGACCAAAAGAAGATAACACCTATGTAAATCTGTACATAATTTTATTTAAGGAACTTCAACAATTCCACAGCTGGGGAAAAATGACTTAGCTATGAAATTTTTTGTTAGAATTTTCGATCTGAGGACCCCAGCCTTTTTGCTTCTATATAACATCCAACAATTTTCTTTTTTCGAAATTTCATTCGATTTTATGAAATTGAATCCAACCCAACCCAACTTCATTAATAGCAATCAATAATTTAAAAATGATCTTTGATAAGCAAAGGGCTTAATGTTAATGTATCATCTTATCGTCGATATCCGAATGCACTTTTCTTGTCTATTTCGTTTAGATGGTCTGGGTGGGTTCCAAAATTATTTCATCATGCGTTATTTCTGGATATTTTGCAAAAAAAATTGTTTGGATTGCAACGAATAGTCTTTGCCATATTTATTCAAGTTGGTTTTGTACAGAAAATGAAATCTAATGCATACCAACCTCTATCATTAATGGCTGACAATAATTCAGAAAGAAAAATCATCATTATTGCTACAAATTTTTCTTGTTATATTTTAAAAGTTGAGTTGTGAACATTTTGTAAATTTCAAATTTGTCGAAATTGATGAAATGTACAACTCTTATAAAATGTAATATTTTAACAAAAGTAAAATTTTGCAAAATTTGAAAAAGTTGCGAACTTATTAACAAATTAAGGCCAAAAAGTACCAAAAGTAATAATAAAAAATTATAAAAATGTTAAAAAATAAAATGATTTTAAAAGTTGTCATAGTTAAAAATACCACAATTTTAATAACCACCTAACCTTTGAGAAACGTAAAATTGTATAAGACTCAAAATTGAAGTAGTAAAAGTTTCAAAAAAGATTGATAATGCCAAAATAAAAATTGTGTTTTTAAATATTTAAAAAATTCCACAACCGCAAAATTAGATAAAATGTCAAAATTATCATAATTGTTAAAATGCCAACTAAAATAACACAAACATTATCACTATCTGCGAACAAGTCAAACTGCTGGAATATCTGAATAGATAAAATTTAAGCAAATATTTAAAATGCAAAAAATTCTATAATTAGGAAAACTCTAAACGTGGAAATTTAGATATTGTCTAAAATATAACAATTATTAACATTGTGAACAAAGAAAAATATACAACTTAAAAAAATGTCTGTAATGCTAAATCTGAAATGGTTGTTTTTGTCAACATCAACATCATAATTGCAAAATTAATTAACATAATCAAAAGTCAAATAATCAAAAGTTCATGTATTGTGATCGCTAGGTTCTTGTAAGGGTACCTTACGAACCTGTAGTTCGTAGCCCTTTGTCCAGAATAAAATATTTAATGCAAATGTGATGTAGGTTATTGCTTACACACACAATAGAACGAACGTAGCACATGCGTGTGATAGACTGCGATGACTCGGCACATTGCTAGCTCGTCTGTAACGTTACTCGCTGCAAACTATGAATACGTTTTAAATACCAACGTCGTTGCTGATATGACAATGTGTGAGCATTTAATATAATGTAATATATGTGTGTGGCTTAACGTTACGTATTTTAATTGAGTAAGATCTATACAAACAAATTAAAGCAAAAAAATTAAAAAGTATAAAATATTAACATTATCATATTTGTTAAGACACAGTTTAAAATAAAAATATTCAACAAAACTTGGCGAATTATCGCTGAATAATTCAAATTGCTTAATAAACCATAATTACCTTATAATTATGTTATAAAATTACTCTTATATTATAAATATTCGTATTTTTTTACAACTCGGCTGCAAATAATGAGACGCAATTTTAGTCGAGAAAAGTTGTTCTTTTAGTATTTTAGTTACAACAAGTAATATTCGTCATCCATTAATAATGTGTCAATAATAAAATCATTGTAACAACTTTACAATATTTTCCAACTCATTAAAATGAGTTGCAAAAGATCGAAATCTGTGCTTTTAAACTTATCTGAATTGGAAAAAATCTTACACAAAACACGTGTCTTTTTATCACTCGAAGTGCTGTTCAATGTCCATGTCGCGCGATAAAAACCAATAGATTTTACCAATTAATTTATAAATAGCTATTATCTTGATATAATCGGTAAATATTATTCTTTTGGATTTTTTTGAACTGATTCACGTTTTCTTTTAAATGATTAATTTATGAAAATACACCCGATTGACAGATTTTCGTTAACATGCAATTACAGGCAATAAAAAGTGGTACAATCCAATCAAACTTCATTGGTGTAGGCTTGGGAGACTCATGGGTCTCTCCAATCGATTCAGTGATGACCTGGGCGCCGTATCTACTCCACGTCGTAAGTATCCAAAATCTCCCAATTCCCCGCTAACGAACTTCCTACCAGGGCGCTGTCGATCAAGCTGGCCACGACGAAGTCGCCGCGGCAGCCCAATTAACTAAAGATCTCCTGGACGCCGGAAGATACGTCGACTCTACTTACCAATGGAGCACGACCGAATACGTTATCATGCGAGTGGCGGCGAACATCGACTTCTACAACATTTTGACCAAAATAAGGAGCTTCAGACTGCGCGATGATTTTATGAGTAAGGGTGCACGGGTGGAATATTTTTTTAATAATTTGAGTTCCGTTAGATGTGCCAATCGCCAAACCGGCCGCCAGGGACGAAGATGATGACAAGTTGGCAGTAATCATGCCGCAGGTTAAGGCAGCGTTGGGCTTGAACGTGACGTGGGGCGCACAAAGCAACGCTGTTTTCAACGTTCTGGCGGAGGATTTCATGAAACCGGCCACTGAAATTGGTAATTTTTTTTGAGGGTGTTGGGTTTCGTCGTTGTGATTTATGATTGTTTTAGTTGAAATCGTTTTGAATACAACCGACATCAAGGTGGCGGTCTTCAATGGTCAATTGGATTTAATCGTCGATACGCCAGGTAAGCCAAACCAAGTTCTCTCGACGTCAAGACAATTAAACGAAATGTTAGAGTAACCTTGAGGCTATCGTAGTTTGATCCAATGTTATGTTGTGCAAGTCAAACCCGTACAATTGATGCCCTGGATATGTTAACTTCATTTGTGGAGAAAGTTATGTAACAATTAATTAATAGTTTTAAATACCGATAAAATTTTATCAGAGCAAAATTCTTGACAAAGAATATTTTTCAAGGAACTGTAATTTGGGTCGATAACCTGTCATGGATTAGAAGCGACGAATGGGACGTTGCTCCAAGAAAAGCGTACGCAGTCGCCGGAATTAACGAAGGATACGAAAAGGTGGTTGGAAATCTTGGATTGTATTGGGTCAACAGGGCCGGGCACATGGTAAATCCCGTCGCAGTAGTCGAATTAAATAAAACGTTCGTAATTGCAGGTTCCTTCGGACAATCCGGCGGCCATGGATTACATTTTGCGAGTGCTAACAAATGATTACGATGGCAGCGTTAAAAGGCGATAAACTTCAAGGCTCAACGTGGCATAAAAAGGCACTGGGATAACCTTTCGTAATCGAATATCTGAGATAATAAATTGCAATTGTCGAATGCCAGTTACTATTTTCGTTAATTAATTATTGCGTCGTGAAGTTTAGCGAGTAGGTTAATTGCAACGGCTATTAAATTTATAATCGCGGACATAATTTTCATTACCAAAGGTTATTTTATCGGATTTATCCTCGATGTATTATCAAAAATAAAATTATTTTAAACAGTTTGGTATCTCCGATTATTTGGATCGGTGATCATCCCGCGTGGTTTTACTAAAATAAACAAATTGGCCGAGTGGTGTTATTTTCAGTACCATGTGCAACGTTGCATTTGTATCAAGATAACACTTGCGCGCGCAGAAGTGACGTACTTGAAGTGCAATCAGTTATGGTGGACTCTTGTCATCTTGTCGTCGGCCTCCAACACCCATGTGACAGTTCTATAGACACTACGCTAGGTACCGATTCGAGATACTGGAATACGGCGGGTACACATCCACTTTATTATCATAATAATACAACAGATGCGTAGGCAAACGCAATAAATTGTTAGCGGTTTAACAAATGTGTTATTGCTTCTTATGCGTTCAATTGCTCACCAAATGATTTAGTAGACAGCGCGTTGTATTAATATTTGTTATTGTTCAAATTGTTTCTCGTATAATTAATCACCGTGAAAACAATGCTTCAGGTGTACTCTTAATGTGTCAGTGCGTATTATTCAAGACTGCTTCACAGATTACGCTGCCCGGTTTGTTATTGTTCGGGGGCATTGGAAAAGTTAAAATCACATGTGAGCTTTTCAAAAATTATCAAAAATATATTGAAACGGCCATTTATCCAACTTACACAAAACAACAATGTATTCAAAACAAGTTTATGTTTTTGTTTTGTGTCTTTTAATTGCTCAATTTTATTTCTATTTAATTGTCCCACAAATCATATTTTCTCCTGTCTTTATATATTTCATCATATTTACTGATTTTAAATAATTTTTAATTATTTCTAGTATTTCTTAATTTATTTATTTTCCATTAATATGATATGTTGTAATCTTGATACTTTTCTAATTTCATTTACAGGATTTTCAGGCTTTACAGGCACTTTACTAATTAGGGTTTCTTATCTAAGGATTTACTGACAAATTGGTAAGTTCTTGTTGCAGGTTGCATTTAATAATTTTATAATAATTTTTAGAATTCATTTTATTTTCCTGGTATTTTTTTTCAAACCACGCCATTCCTCTTGTATTTCTATTTTGTGATCTTTATTTTTTGTTATTTTTCTATCCACTTTTCCCCTTAGGTCCTTTTATTGCATTTTTAATGCATGTTCATTTTATTTATCATTTTGTTAGTTTATTTAATTTTTTAATTTGACCATTTTGCATGTTTTCTATTTTTGTTCCATTATGTTTCTGCTGAGCATGAAAACAGGTAGTTTACGTTGTTATTTTTTTAACCTTATTTTTAATTCGTTTACCTATTATTGATATTTATTATTCTTGCAATATTTTTGTTGCTTCTTCAGGATAAACGCTTTAGTTTCACTTATATTTTGGTGGTATTATCTTTTTGAATTTGCGTTTGTCATGATTTATTATATTCCTCTTTATTCTTTGTGCACTTGTTTCTTTTATTTAGTTGATTTTAAAATAGTTTAGTTTTATTAGAATAATTTAAAAATTGCTACATTCGTTGATTAAGTGATTATTAGTTTTTTATTGACATATCTTTGAGTTGTAGTTTATATTTGAAGCTAGTTCATATATTTAGATTTTTCTTTAATTTTTATATTTTACCATTTTTCAATTCGTTCATACGTTTACCTTTAAATTATCGGTTTAGTTATTTTTACAATTATCTTCTCATAAATTTAAGTTTAGCCCATTTTCTTCTATTTTATTTTTTACTTTTTTTTATTTTCATGTAAATTATTTCACTGTTTATCATTTTTATTTCCATCATTATTATTTAACTTTCTTATTTTCTATTTATTATAAATTAATTTTGATTCAAAATAATAATATGAACAGTAAAGCTAGACGTTACTGGTCACGATTTGATTTTTAATTTTTTTTTTATCAGGTTTTTCGTTTTAATCATTTTATAGTTGCGCTTTGTTTAGAATGATTGTTTGTATTCTTTGCTGTTCAGTGTTCATTAATTTTTGTTTCAGGTTTAGACATTCTAAATGTTTCCATTTTGCTTTAAGTTGCGAATGTTTTCTGTATATTTAATTAAAGTTTGCAAATTAATTGACCCTTTACAAATTCTAGCCTTTTTGGTTTATTTGTATTGCGATTTTATTATTTTTATATTTATGTTCTGCTTTGTTTCAAAGATACCCTTCTTAATTTGTTTATAGGTCTTTTCGTGCTTTTGGTTAGTTACAGACATATTCGAATAAAGCTGCAACCACAAACTATTCGGATTAAAGTAATTAATGAATATATTAGAATAAAATTTTCGTCTATACCAAAAAATGCCAAACAAGATTATTCCAATTTAGTTAAATGAAATTAATATAATAACTGGTTAGTCAAATGTCATTGACCATCGTGCTAAAAAAATATAATTGTCAAAATTGATGAAAATGTTGTAGCACCGAATCAATTTTTAGGTATGCATTGTGAAGATTTTCAAATTATATAAATTCCGAAAAATTGAAATGAAAAATTTATAAAATTTATCAACAAGAATTATGAAACAATGAAACAATTGCAAAGTACCCGTTTTGTCAAAATTAGAAACGTATGTACTGTAAAAGTGATTATTATTATATTTGAAATTTAAAAAATATGAACATTGCCAAGAATGCCACCGGATACAATTTTAAAATTCAAAATATGTCTTCGTTCTGATATTTGGTTGTGTTGAGTTGGATGAGACGTTGACGTGAGAATTGTAAAAGTATTAACGTTGTAAGAAATGCCACAAATGCATCTTTATTTAAAAAATACTGAAAATTGGTTTGGCATTAACATTGGGTTCAGTTGGGTGAGACGTTGGATTAATTAGCATTGCATTGGTACATCCGCTGATTGTTCTTTTCATTTAGTTTATAACACGGAGGTGGTGTCAACAACTACATGTGGTTTAGGCATTGCAACGAGGATAATAATAAAACATATGCTTCATTGAGAACGATTATTTAGAGGTCAACGTCAATGAAGTCTTGACGACTACGTGAATGTTAATACGAGGGATGTCTTATAAGTTTTGCATACAGGGACATAGTAGGCGGCGCTAATCAAATATCACTACTAAAACATAACCTCCATATGTAGTTAACCTACATCCAAAGTTTCAGTACGATACGTATAGTGTTGAATATTCAAATTTGACAAGTTATTCGAACAATGGAACTAAACCGAGAAAATTTTTGCGCAATAAATTTTTTACAACTTTCGAAGACAATTATCTCGAGAAGAATCACATCACCACATCAGTCGACAATTTCTCGTTGGTATGGAGAACTCAAACGTCGACGGAAGAATCTTAGTGACGATCCAAGGGCCAGTGCACCAAAAATGATCACCCAGGAAAACGACGATGCTCTGTGCAAGCTTATCAAGGAAGATCGACATGCGATTTATCGCGAGATTGAGGTAACATTGGTGATTTCGACGATTTCAATTCAAAACATTTTCTATTAAGAATTTGGGGTAAAAAATAGCATTTAGTTGGAAACAGCATTTGTTGCCCGAAGAACAGAAATAAGCTAGGGTCAATTGGTCAAACTCTAGACCGCTTCAACGCAGGGAACATCAAAAACGTGTACAGCACCGTCAGTGGTGATGAATCGTGGAGTTGCTCATATGAATCCGAAAATAAACAAAACAAACGCCAGTTGCCTGGTTGTGTGTTCATCAATTCTCGAAGTATGTCCAAAAATGATATCGCGAAATTTTTCTCAAAAGTAGATCATGTAGCAACAATTCCTATTCAAGATCAAAGAACTGTTACTGTTACTGAACTGTTACAACCATTTGTTTGCCGCAAGTCATCGCTGAGCTTCGAAAAATCAACCCCAAATCATCCTCCAACAAGACAATGTAAGTTCGCACACAGCTCGCAAGACAATTACATTACAACATTACAACCCAACCTAAGTCTCAACGATTTCCTTACCTTCCCGAAAATCAAGAACAGTCTTCGTGGTCAAAGGTTTCAGTCGCCATGACTACTTGAGTACTGTAAAAGTATCGGCGTTGTCAGAAATTCCACAAATTATTCTTTATTGAAAAAATACTGAAAATTAGTTTGGCATTAACATTGGGTTGGGTTGGGTTGAACGTGATACGTTTTTCTATTATTTCTCATGTTACTCATCTGATTTGTTCTTCACGTGTTAATTTGTTTTGCATCCCTATGTATTTTCTAGTTCCAATTTAATTTCCAGTTCGTTATTGACTGACGTTTTATTTTTGTTCACATTTTCTTTTGTTATCTGTTTCTTTATTGTTATAACATTATTATTATTATTAATCGTATTTTTTCTGGTTTTTGTTTTAATTTATTTTTACCTATTTTCTGCTTCGTTTTGTCTGTTCGCTGAGTACGTTTGTATAATTTTTTTGGGTATGTTTTCATTTGAAAACGTTCGAAGGGATTCTCTTAAATTTCATTTCTCTTGATATTTTATTTTCCTGTTTAGATCTTTTGACCACATTCACCAGTTCTGTTTTTTATGTTTTCGCATTAATTGAAGTTACATTATTTTCGTGTTCAATACAATTATTTCTTTGCGTTTTTCTTCGTTATTTTTTTCTCTTGCTTTATATTTCATGTGGTTCCATTATTCATGCTATTTTTATTATATTTTTTATTGCAGGTTAACTTTCATTGCGATTTTTTACGTTTATTCGTTGTGCATTGTTTCATATTTGTAGTTATTTCAGTTTCACATAAAACTTACAATGTGATGAATTTGTTTTCGTACATACACCAACTTATCCCTTAATTTGTGCTAATTAGCAAAACAAAATTTGCCGTTTAATATTTTTTGTTCTTCTTTTTAATATTTTTATTCCATTTGCCTCCTTGCATCCGCATGACTAGATTTGATTTACATTTATTTGTCGATTTTTTACGTTTTATTTCATAGCAATTTATTTCTATATTATTCCCATTGTGGCTTTAAAATCTTTAGCCATGTTCCTTCCTCTCCCTGAAATTGCAAACTTACAAACCATTTTTTTGCTCAAACGGGCTTCAGAAGTCAGAAGTCAATGCCGGCTACACAATCGTAGAAAGCTGTCAAGAATAATGTCAAGAATAAATATAATGTTAAGGTTGGGCACCACCGAATCAAGGGATGGGGACTAATTTTAATTAATCTTCTTAATGATACTCTAGCTAATTAATATGACTACGCATTAAATTAATAGTTACTTTTGCTCAAAAGAAATTATTTCCAGTATTTGTAGAATAGTTTGCTTTTGAATTCCATGTGGATGTTAGTTCTTAGAACTTTGAAACGTTTTTGTTTATTCCGTGTTTATTGGTTATGTAAAACCGATAGGGTAATGAACGACACGAACGTAGAGATGGCCGGAAAGGCTCTGCAAGTGCATGCTCTCGTTCGTTTACTTCTTTAAATTGCTGCAAGTTTAGTTGTATTAAAAAAATTGCATTTGATTAAATCTGCTTCAAAAAAATTCTTCTACTGTTTATGATAAAATTGCGTTTTCTTTCTGCCATAATCAATTATATTCTCAAACCTATCAAACGTGTTTCGTTATATTTTTCTTACAGATCCTCTTGGTTCTTGTCTAAAGACGAATGTAGAATGGCCGAACAGACTTTATACTTTTCGCCTCGACCATTTCCATTGTTTTCTTAGTTTTTTTTTTATATTTGCAACATTTCTGAGTTGAGTAGAGAGTTGAGTTGTTTCAGTTTTCATTTAAGCGTATTTCATGTTTTTTTTTTTTGTTAAATGACTTTTGTTTGTGTTTTCTATGCTCATTTATTTTCCAATTTTGTATCTAATTTATTAATCCTTTTTCATTTTAAATTTTATTGTCAATTATATTTTCAGTAAGTTTTGATTGGTTTTAGGCTCTTTCCTGAGAACTTGGCAGAAATGTATCAACCCAACCAAAATGCAAACCTGTTCTTTATCCCTTTATTTTTTTATTCTGAAACTTGTTTGGGGCACGTTATTTTGGTAGTTCATACCTGATGAGATGTTTGAAATTACTTTTTACTTGCATTAGATTTTGGACGTTTGGTCGTATATTTGTCCTCAATAGTTTTTCATTAACTCCGCTTACCTCGGGTTTTGTTATTAATTGCCTCTGTTTGAGGGTTTGAGGGTTGGTGTTGTAATGCCATTCGTTCATTTTAATTGCATATTTTTGAGATTTTCTCCGATTTAGTCGTATTTTTCTAAATTATGACCAACTATTTGGAACCCTCATATTATACCTTAAATGTTCCTGAACCGAGTTTTCCACACTCGTCTTATTTTCATTTGTTGCTATTAAAAATCTCGACTACTAACCTTTATTATATACTTATATTTTTTTATTCAGTGGCGTAAGATTCATTTAGAATTTTTACATAAATTTATTGCGTCGTTTTTTACGCGCTCATCAATTTAATTTATTTTTCAGTTGGTATTTTTTTTATTTTTCACAAATTCGATTTGAAATTTTATAACCTGAACATGTTATTTTTTGACATTTTTGAATTATGACCGGTGATGGGAATCTATTAATACTATTTTAATGGGATACTCGGTGTCGTAGCTACATTCCTTGAAATATGCGACCAAGTTCAATGTAAAACATTGATGTGGAACTATATAAATACCTGCATACATATGATCTCTGCAGGATAAGTGAATTTATATAAATTTCCTCGTGATTATTTTTGACGTCCATCGTAGGTATTAAATATTTCCGTAATTTGTTCAATAATAAAAGATTTATATTTTAATTCATATAATTTAATCAGTTGGTGTTTTATATGGCATTGTTTTTTTTTCAATGTTGTTTGCGAGGATTGTAAAAATATGGAACGTTAACACCTATAAGCGTTGATGTTTAATTTAAAGCGCACCGAACGAGTTTTTCGTGAAACCGTGACCTTTCGTATGAAAATTAAACAACAATAAAAGCAAGTCCTTGAACGCCACACGATACGAAAGGATGTTTCTAAAATGCAGATCGCGATATGGGCAATCAGATAGCAGTGTACCGGGTGTCGTTAGAACACCGCTGCATCCATTGTGCTGTCCGCCATATCAAGAATTTGTAGATGATATGGGAGCAAGAAAGAATAGCTGAGAACAAGTCCCGCTCAGGCGCAAATAAAAGATTTGCATCTTATTTTGCATATGCCTGGACTTGTCGAAATGTCTAATTCGACGGTGAGTGAAGGTCAAGTTTGGAACAATCCTCGTTCGCTCTGCGCTTCGCGATTTGTCCGGACACGTGTACGGGCGCAACAACAATAGATTTGTTGTAATATGTAGATAGGTAACGTACGGTAATAAGAGAAAGATAGCTCTGGCACGCTTCACGAGGAAATGAGGAATTTAAAACGCTCGTGGGTAAATGAAGTCCGACTATTTTCAAACTGCTGATAATTTATCAATGTCTGAAGCAGGCTGTGAGCGGCCATTACTCTTGTGGCCTCACACAAACGTGCTGATTGCTGCAAGAAAACTATGTGGGAACGACGACTGGGGTTAAGCTGATTTTTTACACTTCTTTGGATATATCACAGTGCTCATTACGAACCACCCATGGAGAATATTAGCGCAAAATCGAACGCGCCGGCGATCCGGGGACGCGAAAATCGGTTTTCGATTAAAAACAAGGGCAACACTTAAATATGTGTATTCGCATTAAATGATCGACGAACGAGAAAACGAAACAAAAGAGAGCCGACACATGGATCGATAAATCAGTCAAATGAGTGACCGACCGAGCAGGCGGATCGTAATATGATTTATTACACGGCCCGCCATTCGCGCATGTGATTATTATTATAATAACAACGCTTTTTGATACCTTCCCTCCAGCGAAAATAATCCATTTCAAATTATTCTGCGGCAGTGCGCTTTCGATAATTAGTTTCCAGTCAAAGAGAATGAGAGACAACGGCGCAACTTTTTGTGAAAATAAGGTCGAAAACGGCCGCAGATTGATTTTAAGAAGATTGGTAACTTTATTTATTGCCTCTCGTTTTTTGCCGTACAATTCTCGAAAATTACTCGGTCGGGTGTGTGTGAGTGTGTGTGTTGCGTCTCCCGTGCATATTTTTAATTAAATTTTAATATCTGTATGATCTGCATACGCGTCGAGTAACAGGTGTAACTTACGTTTGAAGGCAATTTTCCTACGGAAAGCCGGTTACTCACCTGCAACAATACAATGGAATTAATGCGTTTATTTAAATGTATTATACAATATAATTAATAAGAGCGTTCATACTTAATATACCACCGCCAAAGCTGAACACAAAGAATTTACGTTTTTCTCTTTTAATTAACAATTAAGTACTGCATTAAAGTGGGATATAAAATTTCCTACAACAGCTACCTTCCACGCTCAACATTATTATTTATTATTTTAGCGTGAAGCAGACGTTGTTATGTAAAACGAAACTATTGTACATTTTAAATACATGCCCACTATTTTTTATAATTGAATTTACTGGACAGTATGAAATAAATAATTTAAACGAAACGAGAATATTTTGGCTACATCCTTAATGGTCAATGAAAACTATTGAAATAAAATCAGTAATTGCATAAATAATGCAATTAATAAATCGTAGACAGAACTAAAATAATCTAAAAAATTGGTACCGATCAATCTGGTCCACTACAAATAATTCGAATAAGTATTTATAGGCATTATAAACGAATTCCAAAAATATCTACGTAGTAATTCCAATAATTCAAAGGTTAAGTTAAAACTGTATATTTCTTTGTGAAAATTGAAATCAAAGAACAAATTCGAACAAAAATAGTACTCAACTTATTCGAATAAAATTAGAAGTCGAATGCGAATTCTAAATTAAAAATCTTAATCAATTTACCCGATTTAATAAAATTAGTAGCGAATGAAATAAAATAAAAATACATTGAATATAAGGATTTCTATGACATACCAATGGCAATGGTAACAGTAATGTTACCAAATATTTATTCTCACTATTATTGATGGACACAATGCACTCAATTAATGGACAAAATATTACTAGAATATAGTTAGTTGTGGAAAGAAACTGTTCCAATAACATAGCATTCAATAAAACTTTTTAAGAAATCTAGGAATCTAATTCACTTCATAATCGTTGCCAATAATTCTAGTCAAATAAGAATAATAGTGAATAAAATGTAATGAAAAAAGGTAATGGACACAATCGAGTGATTAATTAGCACTGTTCGATTTATTTTGAGATGTTGCGAAAATAGTAGCCGAATGAAAATCTTCGAAGAAAAACAACAGCAAATAAAATCATTCGAATAGAACTAGAAATCGAAAATTTCAATTAAAAAATCGTGAATTGTTACCATACTTAGTAAAAGTAATAGTTGAATGAAAAATTTGAATAAAAGTAATGGCCAATAAAACTATTCGCATAAATCTAGAAGTTAAATTATGATTTAAAAATCGTAATCAATAAAATTACGAGGAATTTTTGTGAGCGTACTGAGTCTGCTTTCACTGACTAACTATTGTGACGTTCCTGCTGACGGATGGGAAGTAGTGTCAAGTCTCGGTGGTACCGACTTATTCGCTCAAAGTAGAAGTCTGTGATTAGATAGTAGCTTGTGTCTGATGGTATTGTCACTTATATGGCGTTGGGATACTCACACAAAGTCCTCGTAACTTATATTTGCATGACTACATGCATTTCAGTGGATTTATCGTTGCTGATCTGATAAGTCCTGAAGGACGAAACAACTGTCATCACCTGATACATCCACTGAAATTTATTTTTGATACATAAAGGAGTGTATGACATACATTAATAATATATATACATATTTCTGTGAAACATCAAAGGCATTTTTTAAATGTCTAACTATTGTTGCACAATCGAAAGATTCATTCCAATAATTCGATTTTTTAAAACCCCAATATTTGAAGATGTTAAAAATATTGAAGTCGTTTACAAACATTGTAATAAATGCACGACAATAACAAACACAAATCGAGCGACTATGTGAAATTTGGAAAAACAGATATTTGTCAAATTCGTTAAATTGTGAAAATAAGCTTCTTGTATTTCATGTCTCTCTGTACCAGTAGTTGAATAAAATAAGTTTACTAAAATAAAAATAAAATTTATGACAGGTTAATTTAATTGTATATTCGGAAATAAATTTCAGCGAAGGTTTGAGGGTGATGGCAGCTGTTTCGCCCTGTCTTGAGCCTGTCAGGCCACCACACGTATTTCAGCGGAAGGTGCATCAAATCATACAACCATGAGTGATAAAAAGTTTCTGTGTGAGTATTAAGGCCATCCAGCCGTCAATATTCACACACTCGTGGGGCTTCATAATGGCAGTATTGACCGACCAAGTCGGTACTGACGCAACTTGCAACTACTTCGCAGCCGACGATACTACACGCCGCTTGTACCGTCTATTCAAAGAAATGGTGCGCCAACTGGATTTGTTTGGTAAATGATAGAGCATGTAGAAAATTGGCCGAGAGAAAACCCAACCAAACCCAACTGCATTTATTGAGTAAATGCAAGAGCATATAAAAATCATGATACAATCCAATCGAACCCAGCCCAACCCAAGTCAACCCTATCCAACACAACTGAATTTATTCAGGTAATGCTAGAGTATCTAAAAAGTCGTCCTTTATACAGCATTTTGATGTATTTAAAACTATTCCATAGAAAAAAATCACAGAAAACTTTATATTACGAATGGTTAGCTCCGACGCAAAATGTAATTTCGGAATTTTGTTAAACATACACAACCCAAATAAAAAATAGGATGGACAAGAAACTACAATCAATTAAATAAATCCAATAAAATTGAAAAGTTGAGTAAAATAATGCACCTCAGCCGATTTATCGCTGGTGATCTGATGAGTCTTGGAGGACGAAGCAACTGTCATCACCTGTTACGTAATTTTTTTTAAATAAATATAGTGGACGACATCAATGAATAATATACGTGTGCCTGCGAAACATGAATGGCTTTTTTAAATGTCTAACTATACACGATCAATAATTCGATAGTTAAAAACCCGCATATTTGAAGATGTGAAAATTGAAGCCTACAAGCGTTCTAATAAATGCACGACAGTGACGAACACAAATTGAGCGCCTAGTTATAATAATACGATTGATATATTTCAAGTTATTTAGAAAATTGTATGCGAAGAAAAATATTCAAATTAAATACCAAAGTCAACAAAACTATTCGAATAAAAATGATGATTTTTTATTCATTATTGAAATACAATATTCGTTTTATAAATAAAGTTAAAGGTGCAGCTATTTAGTATTTAAAATAGTCTGGCATTGCTGTTAGTGAACTATGGAACCAATGGCTGTGTAAAATGAGTATTGTGGTAATTATTGTTGGATGAAGAAATTTTTGTAATGGAATAAGTTCAGAGGTGATTTTCAGTCGAATTATGAAACCATATCTGATCTCTGAAAAGCAAAATCTCAACAAAAAAACACTAAAATAAATGATAATTGATCAAATACAATGCATTACTCAAATAATAAAAAAAATAAACGAACGGAAAGGTAGGGAAATATTTTTAAATAGGAGATATGAAAATAATAATCGCCAGGGGAACAAAATAAACGAAGATGTGCAACACAAACGAAATTAAATGGAAAGAAATAAACAACGAAGCAAATACTTACTGACTTACTGACTTACTCATTTAACGAATGCATTTTTGTATGTGCAGTAAAATAAGAAATCAAGTCCTTTGAGATTTGGCGATTTGGATCCTTTTGATTCCATTCGTCTTTATATTTAATTTTTGTTCTAATAATTCTTATAATTTGCTTGTTTATTTTCTTCATCCGTACCTTTTAATTTGTGTTTTTCATTTAAATTTTTGCGTTGCTAATTTGGAATTTTAATTTTTCATCGATTTGCCAATTCTCCATATTTTTTAAATTAACATTTACTGTGTTAATGCAGTTTTACCTATCGCGCTGATATTTTCATTCCTTATACCATTTCAGAAGTTTTAGAAGTGATTGTTGTTGGTTACGTAACAAATAAAGATTTTTAGAGAAAATGCATTTGACAAGAAAAAAGTTAAATTATTCTTCTAATTGCTAAGCTTTATATTTTTTTTTCAAAATTATTTTCAGTTAAAATTGTATTCTGTGCTAACGCACAAATTAAGACAATGAACTTGAGCTACATGTAAATGACAAATTGTATGCAGATGGAAACAAAAAAGCCCCAAAGCATAAATACTGTAATTGTATTTTGTATTCGCCACGAAGTAGCTTACAGTTGTCTTCGTTTCCAAAATTGGTATTATTCTATTATTCTATTAAAATATTTACAACCAGATGCACCAGACTTTGCTCTGCTAATCAACAACAACATATCCAAAAAGTTATGAATGACATATGCCCGGATTCACAAACGATTGTCAAATGCTGAATTAGTTAACAAGCCTTTAAGACTCGATATTGTTTGTGAAATCCAAAACAATGGTAATTTTGCTTTTAACGGTTCGTCAAGGCAATCAATCGTCAAATAGTTGACGATTGATTCAATACTCGTTAACGAATCGTCAAACTTTTGACGATTCGTTAACAAGCTGTTAACGATTAGCGTTTGTGAAATCGGGCAATAGTGTTTTAATCACTGCTGGGTTGGGTTGGGTTGGGTTGGGTTCGACCATATCAATGGATGTTACTTGCACTTATCATTAATTTATATTTAAGTATATTTGAGGTTTTAAAAATTATATCATTAATTCAAAACCATGTCATGTCCATGTATTAAGCGCATATTTATTTGTATTTATATCATTTTTGCTTCGTTGATGGCCGTCGAAACTAGTTCGTTTTATGTTCAACTAAAAATAGGAGTTATAACAATTTAAATTAAAGTATAATTTATTGATTATTTTTTGCACATTGTAATATTCTGTTTAGTTTTTTTTTAGTTAGATATTGTTATGGGTAATGTTTGATTTTACACATTTTTTAATAATTTATTTGTATACTTCTGCAAATAATTAAGAAGATAACAAATAAGGAAGATTCTTATGCAAAGGACATCAATTATTTTCGTGATATAGAACTTCCAGATGATTTGAATTTATATTTGTAGTGACCTGCATAAAAACGTTAAATGCATCAATTAGTGGACTATAAAGTTGTGTCGAATCTTATGCGATATCTTTCATCAAAATCGATTTTCTCATTTCCCCACAAAACAGGATAATAACCAATTAGAATTCCGCATTATTGAATAATTCTACTCTTGCATTTTATCAGCCGGTAACGGCGTTAATAACATGTCATTAAACAAATTCAAAGTCCTTCCATATCCACCAAGGAATTTCCTTGGCGTGATGGGCGTCATGTCGACGAACTAAACTACTTAATTTGCATGGAAAATTTTTCGCACCGAAATGTCACAAAACGTGCATTTCCATCGAAAATAACTTTCACGTAAACGGCCACTGCATGAATATATGCAGCGAAAGCAACGCTGAAGTTTTCTAACGCATTTGCATATAAAAATCAATTGGTATTTGAGTTTCGTATCTCCAGATTATATGTGAGATAAATACTCACATAAATGTCAACATCGAGGCGCAATAAAATAAATCAGAGGTGGTATAAGTTTTTATT
Source organism: Geotrupes spiniger (assembly GCA_959613385.1). Taxonomy (NCBI): domain Eukaryota; kingdom Metazoa; phylum Arthropoda; class Insecta; order Coleoptera; family Geotrupidae; genus Geotrupes; species Geotrupes spiniger. The sequence goes on from OY390737.1 coordinate 16,938,417, forward strand.
TTAATCAAACTTGAAAAACTGTTGGTTTGAGTCTCAGTTCCATGTTAATTACTCGGCACGTAAAAATCCAATAAATTCTGCGTATGTTCAAATTATTTTTATCCTCAAATTAATATTTTAATGGCAAATAAATTCAAACGTAAAATAAAAACGTTTCAATAAATTAAGTCGAATTGAAAATTATCGAACCCGACCACCGGTAGGAATTCTCAGATAACCGGCCAATAAATTAACCGCGGCTATTAAAGCAATAGCCGGCAAATTAAATTACATGTGGATATAATAACGTCAAACGAACAACAGCGGAATTAATAAAAGAACACACGACCGTAAACAAAATAAATTGAATATTGAGCGGTAGTTACAAGTTCAAGCTCTCGTTTTACGAGATTTTAAGTGGCCAATGAACATAACCTCCGAGATCATGGGCTTTTGGCGGCAGTATATCGGCACATGCGCCACAGCCGACTTGTTTACGAGCCCATAAAACCAATTCCGTGACTGTTATGTGCATTAAACACATCGTAAAAGTCAACCGCAATATCATAATCACTCAACGTGTGACACAAATTGTTTTAACCGATTGATGTCTTAACGATATTTCGCGGCTACCTTTAATGTTTGTATATTTGACTTAATCACCGAGCCATAACATTCAAGCTATTTAATCAGATAATATTGTTGCGAATTTAACGTTTATCGCTTTGCATTTATTAGTAATTTTGAAACAAATTATTACGAAATTTTTTCTCGTCAGTGTAATTGTTCGAAATAGCAATTTATAACAATTAAATACCAAATCTTCAGTGAAAATGTCAAAGAACTTTTGAGAGATGATTGTCAACTTGCATAAAATAATATTTTTTTCTATAACCAGCCAAAAAAATTATCAACGCGTTGCAGAATCAACAGGTGCCTCCAACAATGAAAACCAAATATTTAATTTGAGAAACTGCGCAACGAGGAAATATGTTTAAAACGTCTTTTAACGCGGCCGTTTCCAAACCACAAACGCACACAAGATGAGACCCAGATTAATTAGGAAGTCCGCGAGATAAATGGACGCATCAAAATATCTTGAGATAAATTCATTATAATTGGAAACGTGGATTTATCGCACCGGCTGAAAGGCAGGTAATTTTTTACGTTATAATTTATTTTCGCTAGTCCACTATAAACAGTTTTTCAATCTGATATTAATCTCATTTATATCGGCAGTTTCGATAGAGCAAACTGCTATTGGCCAAGAACGAAATCAATGACAAGGCGAAGCGAAGCGAACAAAGCGTTATGATGCGCTTGGTTTTTTTTTTAACAAATGTTTAATTAAAATAATGGAGAGATTGAAAGAAAATTTATAGATCTCTGTGCGTGAGCATTTATACGTTACGTTTTTTTTTCTATTACGGTGGAAACATAAATAATATGCGGTGATTAAATTAAAAGTCACGGTTTATGATAAAAATAATTTACTGCCGGTTAATTTATTGCTACGAAAATACGTCATACGCTCAATTTAAGTGAAATAATATTAATTACCGTACTAATGAGGCTCAGATTAATGAAAAAAAAAAATCCAATAGTGAAATAAATCATACCGAAATACTAAAAATTAGTCTCCCTTGATTATAAATCTATTTAGATATTAATTTCAACAAATAATTCTCGTGATGTGAATGATACAATATGATTAACATCACAGGATTTTCTCGATTAGTTTAACTGCAAATCTGGAGATTATTAAGTCCTCAGTTTACCATTTTTTTTTTTTTTAATTTATTTCATTGTTAGTATATTTTTTATGCTTATTACAAAGTAGGTGTGTCTGTCTTTTTCTTTCATTCGGCCAAAGGAAATGTTGAAGTTCCTCCTAAATTTTGTTCGGAAAGCAACCCAACCCAATCCAATTGACAATAAATTTGAATAGCTACGTCCTTTATATGAATTACTGGAAAATTTTGAATCGATAGATAATTTTTTGGCGATGTTTGAAAAGAAATAAAAGAAATAGAAGCCAGCAGATATTCGTTAAGTCAAATCATGAACTAATCAGTCGTTGAATAAAACAATTATGTAAATGAAAGTTTATTGCGAACTCATTTTTTTCAAAAGGGGTTTACTTAAAATTTTTATAAGCCAATAACTTTTAAATGACAAATTATGTTAAATAAAGTGCGGTCTCATGGCCGACTTTTTACATACTTCAGAATTTAGTATATACACTTTTAATACATTTGTAAACAATATTATTATTATATCATTAACATTCGTTCATTTAAAAGAATTTATCAAAAAATTTCGTTGCAAGAAAATGTTGGGGACTTGGATTTTGTAATAATCTAATATTTATTACTTAGCTAGACGTATCAAAATTTGACTTTTGCAACTTTACAATTGTTCCATTACGACTTAAAAATAAATTTCAGCGAATGCTTGACGATTCAACGACTGTTTCAACCTGTCTTGAGCTCGTCAGACCAAGCATGAATAATAAAGAGTTTGTGTGTGAGCCATTAACACGTCAATTCCCATACTCGTGCTGCTAAGTAATTGCAGTGACCGAGCGACTAAATCGGTACTGTCTAGACTTGTAACTACTTCATCCATCAGCACTAAAAGTAGGTTGCTTATATACAATTCAATGAAATGTTGTTCAAAAACTGGAAGTGGATTTATTCAGTAAATGATAGAGCATATAGAAAGTCGGTGATGAGATAACACAACCCAACCCTACCCAATTGAATTTATTCAGTAAATGAGAGAGTACAGTAAATGCCAGAGTATGTAGAAACTCGTCCATGAGATAGCATTATGATTTATTTAATGCTTGCTCAACATTTTTCAAAGAAAGAAGTCACAGAAAAGTGTAGATTACTTTATATTACGAGTGGTTAGACCACGACGCGAAATTTAATTTGGTAATTTTGAGAAATATAAACAACCCAATTAAAGAAAAAGGACCAAGAAACTACAATCAATTACATAAATTACATTGATTAAAATAAAGTAGAAGAAATTGAAACAACGGAAAAATTGAACAACATAAAATAAAAATAACTAAAGAATCGAAGACAATAATAAAAAGGCATTAATAAAACATCCTAGCTAATAAAGTCGAACTTAAAAAACTGGCGTCGAATGAAAACAAAACGCCAGGGACAAAACAACTTAAAATAAGGCAGGGGAATAATTAAAAGAAACCAAAGAGGCAAAAAAAGTTAAATACAAAAATTAAAAATGATTAACAATCTCAACTAAGAAAAGAATAGAAAAAAGCAACTACAAAATAAATAGCAACAAATAAGGTAATAAAAGTAATTTCGTGATACAGAAGAAAATAATTATGTACATAACACGATTTAACAAAAGAAACGTAAAGCTATACAAATAGAAAAGTGGGGAAAACATAAAAAGACACAATTAAATATACAAATAAACATAATGTAATATGAATTGAAATTTTTACCGAAAATTATTTAAAAGTAACTGGGGGAAATACTGAATATTTAATAATTTAATAATTAAAAAATCATAAATACCATAGAATAGCCAACTAAATGCAAAGAAAATACAAGTTGAGCGTAAATAATAGTGAAGCAAAAGATATTATGACGATGCAAATGAAAATAAAAGATAAAACATAATCAAGCAATAATAGTACAAGGAAATTAACGAACGTACAAACTTTAGAAACGCCAGAAATGCAAAAAAAAACAGTTGAAATAAAAATTAATCTAAACCGAAATGAATGAAATAAATTAAAAAAATAATAACAATATCATTGAAGATAAAAAGTTATTTACAAAAAAGAAAATAACACAAATACGACTGTACCTAAGAAACAAAATATGGGAAACAAATGACACATAAAATTAAAGTAGATTAATTGTAAAACAACGAAAATGAAACCGAAACTAATTGTCGCAAACCATTGAGAAAACCACGCGAAGACAATAAACCCGAAGGTTAATTAAACATACGACTGACACACTTTTTAACAAGTATAAAACGTAATAATTAATGCGATAAAATCTGGCGTCGGCTCGGATACTTTTATAATTAAAATTTCTGCAATTACATATTAAGAAAATGTACCTTGTTGCAATGGCAATCCCGGAGAGACTGTTCATTTTTGCATCGGGGCAAAACCAGTTTGGAAACTATGTCTCGATAACCAATTAATAAATAACGCTTACCGGATGGTAATTATGCAAATTAATTAAATCCACTGTCTTCCTGAATTCCTCACATACAGTCATTTATAAGAAGCGGCTGGGATGTTTTTTTTGTGCACGTTAACCGCCGCGTTGCAACGACCGTTTTATTTTTACGTATCACCGTGCGCGGTGCAACAATAACGCGCGACTTAAAACTATCGGTAATTTTGTGAGGATTCTTGTTTATGGTTTTCTAAGAACGATAAAGTACTAAGTAGTAAACGAGGTAGATCATAGCGAAACACGCGCGCCACACACGCAAGCGGCAAATTCTCCAACCTCATTGGCTGCACCAGCACATGTCTTTTATGAAATGTTCGCAATATACGTGTACCGTAAGTTATTCTTATTGTTTCAGCGGGATGGAAGTAACTTTTTCTAAACAATGGTCAAGTCATACACGGAAGCGCGAGCTTCAGGTACATGACCTACAACGGCCTACCAGTCAACCTACTTCGCCAATTTATTTGTTATGATCGTACGTAAACTACGGTGACCACTACTTGAGACGCTAGAGCCGAATCTACCTACTTGCTAAGCGCGACACGTTTGCAAAAGTTTATAGTCTCATAAAACACAACGGTGATGCGGTAGTAATCTAAATAGTTAGAATATCGCGATACCGTTCGAAATGTCAGTGAAGGTCAAATTAAAAGAAAAATGCCACGTATGAAATACCTAGACTATCGGTAATATTTATCGATGCAAATATTCAAGAATTGTGTAATATCCAAGGCGTCGTAATGGAAAAAGGATAGTTTTAATTACGTGAAATGCAACTTGCGAACGATACGCTCAAATGGGCGCATAAGCGCGCTTGTGAATAACACAAACAGGACGTTATCGATCGCGTGCGATACCACAAAAGCGCCTAGTGCGAAGTTCACAGGTTATGACACCGAGGGCGGCACCAGTCACATGGCGCCCCTGGTGGTGAATAGCTGGACTTCTCAATCGTTGAGGGTAAAACCCCTCCTGTTTTACCCTCATGGTTGTTGGCGCCAAGTATAAATAATACTTATTTTAACCTCACGGTTTTAACAGATCAATTATTTTTTTTTCCATACGTTTAACCACATTTAACTACCCTTCTAATAATTATCAAGTTTTAAACAAGAACCATGAAATTTAACAAATGCAACTTTCAGTAGAACAAAAGTTCCTTTCACAAAATCAATATTTAAAATAATTACACGAAATGGAGTAGTACAAGTTACGAGGCTTGAAAATGGAGTAATTCGATAATTTATGGGCATTCTGAATTTGTCCCAGAATTGTCCATTCTGTTTGTACTACTTGTGGGTATTTTGTTTTAAATTTTAAATTTTTTATATATTTTATCGATATTTTTCTTAACCTGCATAAACATAGTCATGACTTCTTGTTTTGTGTCGTTTATTTGTGTAATGATATTTCTGTTGACATTTTAGTTATTGCCCTAAACCGAAGTATTAATTGACGCAGAGCTTCCGGCATCAAATGTTATTTATTTTAGTACTTGTCATTTTTCGTTAATGCGCGTTGTTAGATCGTATGCTACATCGATAATTGATTTGTGGTTGGACGTCTCGTTGCACAATATCAAACAGTGGAATTTTGTATGCACATATTTAAATTTGACATTCGATATCGTTTGTATATGTTGTATTTTTAACTGATTCTGCAGTCGTATTTTTTGTAATTATTTTGCCTTTTTAGTCGCTTTTACATTTGGTTCTTTTTATTTAGTGTTTATGTTGGGCATTTGTCTATTATTGCTACTTTTGTGTGTAGTTTATTTTTGCAATAGTGACATTAATGAGATTTTACTACTTGCCTTAAAAAAATCGTAAGAAATTAAGTCTATTCCTAGCAAATATCGTTTGATACCGAGCTTCTGTCATGAAATGATATTTCTTTTAGTCTGTATAGTTGTGGTACTGATGAGGAACAGAAAAATAAACATTACGTTATATTCTATGTTTAAATTTAAGTTTTTAGAATATGCCTCCGACGGCCGCACCAACTAATCAAACCAAACCAACCCAACCCAACCTGTCACAACCCAACACGACCCAACCAAACCCAATCCAATCCAAACCAACCATGATGACGATCTCAATTTACGAATAGAGGAAATTATATTTTGTTGAAAAGTAGACAAAATCTATTTTCTTGATTTCATATTAATTTGTTATTTTTTTAACCAAGTTTTAAACCTAATGAAAATGGCACTGAACATAAATAAGCGAAATTATGCAAAATTTCATATTATCACGAAACGAGGCCTAAATTTATCAGTTCGTATAAAATCAATAGAATTCTTTTATATTTTTTTTCACCCAGGTTTTAACCCTATTTTACAGAATTGAGTCAAACACGACTAAAGCAAATGTCAATCGGTGCAGGAAGCTCGATACTTTTAAATGTCTTTTATTTTCTATAAATGTTATTATTTGTGTTGCTTTGATTTTCGTTTGTTTTTACTTTGTTTTTACTTAATTTTACAATCACGTCTCCTGCTATCATTTCTTGCTGATTTTTGTATATGTTTTTCTCCCAAATTAAATTCAATAATATCGACATTTTTCTTTGCATAGCGCAACTCGATGGACGAGTACTTGTTTTTTCTTTATAAATGTGCATGTTTTTTGGCTTATTGTATTTTCATTGCTTCCTTTTTTTTTAAATCAATTTTAAGCTATTATTTCTGTCGCATTTATTAAGTGTTGTCTTGGGTATAAGATCGAAAATGTAACATAGAGTTATATTTATACAACATTATCTGAAAAATGCCGAGCTTTCGGCAACAAATGATATTTATTTTAATATTTACAAATGGGGTTGTTAATAATGCAAAAATGAAGTTAATAAGTGTTTTGTACGTTTTTAAAAAAATTAAGGATCGAACCCCATTTTCCCAAATAGGGGCGAACCCTATTTTTCAAAATAAGTTGAAATTACATTTGCTGTGGAACATAAACAATGAAACCATTTGATACGTCTAATGTGTTTTGTAAAAAAATACGTGGGGATGTAAAATGTAGATGTATTTTATTTGTATTTTGGATAAAGCACCACCTTACGGACTAAAATAAATAGTAATCCAGGCAAAAGCCTCGCCACGTTTAGATTGATCTCAGTTTTTGTACAATATTTCAACATTTTTTCATGTTTTGTGAAAAATTAAAATTTTCTTTTTAGGTCGTCCGAAATATCCACACTATATTTATAATAATTTGTTTATCAGCGATAAAAAATGGCGCTCGATTTATAGTTTGCATCAAAATGGTACTCACCAGAATACCAACGATCAATGAGATTCTTTATTTACTGCGATCAACGACTGCAACAAGGAGTGTAGTCTGAAGCTGATAAGAAGATAAACTTCGGTATGACGTACGAAATATTTTCCCATATATTATCCATAGTCGACATTTTTGGGCTCGATTAGACTTCTCCTCGATTCTTTATAACTATTTATGTTGAAATAATTTCGTTTGAGAAAAGGAAAAATTACGTGCAATAGGAGACATGAGGTCCTGGCAATAAATACATAAAAAAATAATAGCAAGCAGTGACCAATCCTTAAGGCATGATTGAGTTGCGTTGTGTTACATTCGGTTGGGTTTGAAAATATCAAGATTTTTAAATAAGATCAGAGACATCCATGGTGCAAGATTTATTTAGAAATATTCTTCAGTGGACGCTATATATATATATATATATATATATACACCTTTTATAACGATGCCAATAAATATTACTGATGATTTATTGTGCTTTCTCTTTCGCACGTTATTAGTTTAACCATTCCGCTCGCTACTATATGCAAATATAAATTAATTAATGACTTGCTAAAATCTGAAAGTTAATTTCAACAACAACATTTTTAAGGTACGACTTGTCGATAATGTATGTACAAGCAATACGCGCCGAAAGCAACAACACAAACAGCGACGAAGCAATGACCTAACTGTCTAAAAATAAACAATCTGTTTACACTTTTCTAATTAGGCGGTCCTGGTTCGCGTTGATTTATTATGTTAATGGAGCACAATTATGTGCGTGCATGTGCTGGCACCGATAAAACGCTGTTTAGTATGACGAAGTCAAAATATTTGAAGACTGCAGTCTGAAAGTGCGCACGGTGTCAAGCAAATATCAATATTAGACAACACAATAGGCAATCAAATGGAACGTTCGAGATTTACGATTATTCAAATGTGTGCGGAATAAAAATTGCAGTATTGGGCGCCTGTTTCGCATCTATTTTATATGGCGACGTAATTTTCTATTCGCCGGGCGTATGCGTCGCGGTAGGTAGCTCGACACTTACATACATTTTAAATTAGTTACTAGGCAGCGTTATATTCGAATGGTTTATTAAGCTTGTGTTTGGACGAAACGGAAAGAGCAATTTAAATTGACTTGCGCTGGTGGTATACAGGGGTATTCAGAAGTATGCCAAATAAATACGATTTTAATTACAAATTGGATAATCAAGAGATAATTAGGCACTACTAATCAATAAATGTAATTGTAAATCACTAAAGAGTTTGACTATTAGAGTTCATGAAGATAAATGTGAGAAGAAAAACCTTTGTGATTTAAATGATTCCAATAAATTAATATGGAGCTATGGATAAAATGCTATGAACTGTATTGTCAAATTGTTTTCAGGTTGGTAACATTAGCTGGGCTATACGAAATATGTAAATATGTGAATATTTACATATTAGTTGAGACTGATTGTTAGTAACTTCGTCATGGTTTTTGTATACCACAAGTTAAAATGTGAGCCTAAAGTATCCTAAAATTTAATTTAATAATTGACGATAAGCTAAAGATTGATACAAATGCTTTGAAGAATTACAAGAGGTTATAAAATTAACTAAATGACAAGTAACTATATTATCTTACTTATTTGTGCAAAAATGAAGAGACTGCAAAGTATCACAAAATTAAAATCAAAAGTCAATAGCAACGTTCTGATGAAGGGTAGATGAATATGTAAACCAAGCCAATAATTTACGAAGTATGACCACGCTTGCCAGTTACACATCGGGGCAATACATTATAAGAAAAATATCTGAGAGATAAAAAGCAATGCACCGATGATATTAAGGTGGAGATTAACGTGGCTTAGCATTATTAAAAACGCAGTTTCATAATAAAGACTAATAATAGGATGGATCATGCACAGTTCAAGTTATAAATTTAAATTGCTTTTCAAACATGGTATATATGTATATGTATAGTGAAGACAATGAATTATTTTTTTTGCAATTTCATACCTATTTTGATATTTCACCCCCAAGAATTCTGAATGGACTCCCGTTGGCAGTAATTTTAAGACAAAAGATTGATCAAAATGTCATCCAGTCAATTAATTGTATACGAAATAAAAAATTAATGAATGTTAACTAAAAAGCAAACATGGAAATTAAACCTTGGATATTGAAAAAAACGAAAACAAACAGAAGCAGGAAATAAATGAAAAATGATAACAAATAGTAAATAAATGACAGACAAACAAAATTATTAACATTATAATAAGGGGTGTTGATGAAAATGTGCACTAACATAACAACACAAAAGGTATTGGCGTAATTCTTGTGTCTACAAAATTTGCTAATAGATAAGAAAATATATTAGATTAATTATCAACATAAAATCCTATAAGCAATGACATAAAAAGCATAGAAATATTTAAATATGCGACCGAAGCTAACTGCAATCGCTGTGCAGCTGTTCTTACCAGTTACGAACAGGCGCCTTACCAGCTACAAGCTGGGGCAACGAATTGTAACAAAAAAAATTATGTAAACGATGCGATGCAAAGCATGGGCAATTTATAGCACAACGAAGTGAAACGTGAGCGAAATTTAAAATTAGCACAAAAGCAAAAACGACACTGAAATAGTTCAGGTGTCAAAATTGGATAAAACATAAGCAACTGAATTACCTTAATTATTAACGAAAAATGAAAATGTTGCAAATAAAGTAAATATCAAAATCTTATAAAAAGCATACACATGTGCAACTGTCAAACACGTCCAATGTGAAAATTAGACGAAATTCAAAATTATCGAAAACACCTTGTGAAGAAATTGTCAAAAAATACAAAAATATGCAAATTTTAAATGTAACGATATTAACCAAATCTTCAAGAATTGTTAAGATAACATAATTTTGAAAATGGCAAAAATTGTCAAAATTGTCAAAAGCTAGAAAAAATTGTGGAAAATTTTAAGCTTGGAAAAAGCCAAGCAACTTAAAAACAGACTGTCTTTCAAATGACTCAAGAAACGTATGTTAAGAATTTCTAATTTATATATTACCTATATTTATATTGTTTAATATTTTAAAGCAGTGGTATCGTGTATTGGTATCGTGTTTTCTTGCGTTGGGTTGGGTCTGGCCTGCATTTAATTTATATCTTCAGTGATATGATATGATATGCGTCACATTGGGCTTAAGTTACCAAATTTTGTTTGATGTTACTTTGTATCTGAAAACCACTGATGAAACTGATAACGAGATACAATACAAAGAGGGCTATGGAGGATAAAGTGTGATAAAGCTAAGGTAGGGAAATCTCATGTATTTTGCCATTTTAATTAATATCGATAAAAATATTCACAAAGAAAAGATAATTGGAATAATTTGTTGAACCTAACAATTTACGAAGTGTGGCCATGGTTGCCAAGTATAAACCAATCAATTACGTAACAATTCATGAAATTATGAATGATTGTGATGAAAAGGTACAAAGTTTCGTAAAAAAATTTGGTGCATTACTTTTCATCGTTTCCTCGCATTCCTTATTATAATTTGTGACAAACGTGGCGATATTTCGTGAATTATTGGGTTGGGTTTATTAGCTCAAAACCTTCCTCAATCAATTCCTTCGTAATTAGAAAAAATCTCGAACAGCTCGTTTGCTATAGTTTGCGAAGACGCCTAGTGGCGCACAAAATGCATTTCGCGACCGTTACAGCAACTTTAAACGCGTTTTTCTCGAATCTTTTGGATTTTTATTCTAGGTTCACATTTGGAGGTACAGTCGGTTCGCCCATTTTGGATCTCCAAGAAAACTCATCTTAGGAACCGCACCTTGGAACAGCCATTTTTCAGTCAAAAACTAAAGAAAATTTTTTGTTTGTACTCATAGACATGAAGTACTGCATAAAAAAATTGACAGGTTTTCTTACCATACTTACGTAAAAAAAAACCTAAAATTGTCATTTCATTTTGACGCGCATGGAGGCGTTACCCCTTAAGTTCAACAAAAAAATGCATAAAAGAAGGCATTGGCGTAATTCGTGTGCTAGTACGATGTTGGAAAAAATAAAATCAACACAACAAACACATTGATTCACGAGTTTTAAATCAAAATCAATAATAGCAACGCGTGATACATTCGTAGTATGCAAGTTCAGTAATATATTAAATCTCAGGCACAGAATTTATTTTAGAAACTAAGAGGTTTCAATATGCAACGTCTCCATTATTCGTCGACCCATAAAAATAACATATAAAAATAACATAACATTTACGTCTGTGACTATGTCACTTAAAAGAATTGACGTTATTGTTAATTGAGGATTTAGTTAGACATAAAATATAAGTTATTTCAACGTTACAAATAATTTATGTACACAATATTATATTTTCTTAAAAATTATTGATTTAAATAAACATGAAAAAAGCTGTAAGTGCAAAAAAAATGTACGTCAAGAAATGTATATGAATTAACATTGAACTAAAAAGCTCCACATCAATTAATTTATGCACAAACATCGGAATTGTCAAGAAAGTAGTGTTGCGACACGAAAATCCAAAATTCCTGTGCCCGCGACGCCACTGGGGTACAAATGCCGCGTAATTGGTCCGACTCTCCAAATTTGCAAACGTAGAAAAACGAAAGCGTCGGCGGTAACGATTTGACATCGAGAAAGAGAAAATCGCTTCACGGGTCATAAAACACAACATAAATAAGATCATGCCTAAAACTATAAGCTGACACTCGAGCAAAAAGGTTAAAATTTAACATTTCATTTTTATTGCAGGGTAACCGCGGGGTATTTAGTTCTGCTTTGTTTGGCACAGATTTATAACATAATTAAAGCATTTATTGCGCTGTTTATCGTATCCCTGCGACTTGACTAATAATTACGTAAATTTTAACTTCTTATCAATAACCACGGCCGATATTAAGCTTCAGTGTCGCTGTTTGGAGCTAAAAATAGACCTTGTTTAAATATCCAGTATGTATGACGAATACTCCACGGAAACTTCGTGTGAATTCGTGGAAAATGCATTACGATTCTACGTGTTAAATGGAAAAATTAACTGTGTACGTATGACGTGAACGAAATGCATAGTGGGACACAGGCGATGTCAGATAACCATCTACTTTATGAGTGGATAAACGTTTAGCCAAATTAAACGGCTATTTATAACGGCTTGTTTTGGGGCAGTTTTCGCGCAAGCCGTGGCATTTTAATAATTCGGCTTTGTGCGGAACAAAACACCCCCAATCTTATCGACGGGACGCAGTCGGGGCCGCACGTCGGCCGTCCATGTTAAGGTGTCGACGTTTTCGCCGCAAAATCGCAATTGATCGGGATAGAAATATTCGGGTGTGTACAAATCATAGGCAGCCATGATATATATGTGGAGGCCATCACAAAGAGGGCAGCGGCCTCCAATACACAAGAATAACCCATGGCTTTAACACATCTCCGGTTAGAACCACTGCGCTTGTGTTGAGAGCTTGATTTAGACACATTCCGAAATTATGCGTTATAACTCGAAGGAATCATCTATCATAGGGCGACTTTTTGCTTCTATTTCGGGCAAATGTATAATTTCTATTTTGGGGTTGTTGTTGTTGGACGCACTTCGCGATTAATAAAATTTGTCAATTAAAACGTTGGGAATATATTTCATAACTTTAATAAATTATCTCTTATTTGGATTACAAAAAATGGTTTATGCAAATGTTACAACGTATTGTTTTGCAATTAGACGAAATTGAGACAAAATTTAAACGAAACAGTCTTGTATATTTGTAATTTAAATTTAAAGCATAAATCTATTTTTACGTCCCGTTTCATTTTTATTACTGCCACAAAAGTATTGGTGGTACAATTTATAACTTTTTACGATTTTGTGGCTCTTGTCCTCAAATAGTAGTAAAATGAGCTATTGTAGTTTACAAAGCAAGATTTAAGGTATGCACTTTAGTCTAAAAACATGTTCTATTTTCAGCGCTTATTTAAAAATCACGTTTTCATGAAGGCTATAAATATTTATCTGCACATCTAAATTGCGTTCAAATTTAAGCTTATTTTATCAAATTTAATGGATATGTTTCGATTTCGGGCAACAATTCATACTCTAGCGAGTCATGAAGTCGGTGGCATTTCGTTAATGGGCTTAGTCTGTTTTTAGCTTGCAAAGGAACTGCATGTCGTTCAAAACATCAACGTTCAATAAACACAAAGTGTAAACTGTAACTACAACATATTGACAAAATCCAATAATTAGTTTCAAACACAAACTATTCACACTCAAGCTGCTGTGTGATGACAAAGGCATAATTTGACCAACTAATTTGACGGCTCCACGCAGCTCGACTTTCGTTATTTCCAGGTGAATAATTTATTTCCACTTTACTTTTGAAGTTAATTTTTCACATTTTTAATTTACAGTCAAATCCCCTAATTGCAGAGTTTCTTTGCTCTTTCACTTCTTATTCAATCGCTTTCTATATTTCAGTCATATCTTCGTAACCAAATCCATTTTACTCTCTTTCAGACAATTTTTATTTACAGTAAACTTTGTACCAATTTTTGTTTTTTTTTACTTCTTATTCGATGGCTTTTAACAAAACCGTCGTTAATAAGTTTTCTTAGGTTCTTGCTTATATTTTCATGCTGTTATTATACCAAGTGGAAACCAAACAAATTAAAATAGAAAAATATCGACAATAAAAAACAAATTAAAAGAAAATTTGTTCAATCGTAATTGAAAGACACAATGAAATTTAAATGAGAAAATAAACGAAAACTGGTTGGATTTAAATATACCGTTTTGTACTTAAGGAATTAAAAATATTTACAAGAAATGTAATTCTAAAATGAAGTAACAATATCTCAAAAATGTGATCAAATGTCAATAATTTTAAAGTAATGCCAAGTCGGTTAATGTAGACTTCTGTCATTACTTAGCAGCTTGAGTGTGCGTATCGACGTCTAGGTGGCGTCAGTACACTCACGCGAATGCATCGTTGGTAATCTAATCAATCATGCAGTGTATCAACTGATATTTATTTTCGGATGTAATAATAATGACTTTAAATCGACTGCACTTTTGTGGGAAATTAATGCACTTCTCCATAAACTTGTAAGCACATTTCTTCGCTATGGTACGAAGTATTTATGAGAGCTATAAATTACCGATTTCTTATTTCTAGTTATGTTAAATAGAAATAAAGGTTAACATTTCAATTTTAATTATATTTATCTATCGATGTTTACTACTTAAAACAAAACCGGTCTAAACTTAGTATGAGTTAAAAAATTGCATTTTTAATCTACAGTAATCGCAAGAAAAATATACATTGAAACATCTATATATAAAGATGCAAATCGTTTATTTAATGTTTAGTTGAAACATTTTTTTTTACATAAACCTCATTTAATGAACACAACAAATATTTTTGAAACAGTGGATCGCATTTGATTCTTATGTTTTTAAAACAGTAAATTTATTTTAATAATTTCGGTCAACTACTGTAGAGAATACAGAACCAAATGAGTCATCGGATTGTGGTATCGATGAGAATTTCGGATTTCGGATTAGTCGGTCGATTTCTAGCTTGTAAAGGGAATTCACGTCGTTGTGTGTCCCGAATAAAACAAATCATGACCATAAAGTTTAACGCAAACTGTAATTTTTTTAATTTTGACGTTACAATCAAAAACGACGATGAATGCATACACTGGAACGAATAAAGGCAAGTAGTAATAATAATTTGAACTTGAGCACCCTTGTTGAAATCAATTCTCTTTAAATTACTATAGAAATTTCTCCACTGTGATACAAAAAAAAAAACACTAAACTTTCTTATACTTAGTTATATGCCATTTTTCGAAAGAGCTTTTCAAATAAAAGTTATTAAAATTTCAATATCTTTACTATCAAAACTAGTACGGTTCTCGATATGGAAAAAGCTGATTAGAGTAAACCGTCACATCCGGTTGAGATAGTGCTTTCAAAATACGTTTTCTTTCGTGCTGTATACAAAGTTTCATAGTGTTAGCTTTAATAGTTTCGGCTCGGCAGCGCGCACAGACCACTGAGACATACACAGGCAGACTATATTGAAAAAAGATTCGGGTTAATTTCAAATTCACGACAGAAAGAAATACTTACTTTATTATTTCTATCTTAGTAGCAACCTTAATAACGTGAAAAGCTCAGGTTAGGTCTCCAACTTTGACTTGCTTTGCTCAGTGCAAATGTAAACGAAATAACAATCCAATGGTCTTAACCGCATAGTTCCAGTTCATGTGATCATATTAATAAAAGAACAGAAAGTAACACGTAAGACGAACTAAATATATTAACGTTGAACAATGAGGAAAATTCAAGAGAAAACAAACCAATCCAATTTTGTAATGTTTTCCTTAATTTCAATTATAGGTCATTTGTAATCATTTGCTTGGTGCAAAATTTATTTGGTGCACATGTACTCGTACATGTTCTCCCCAATCGTTCTCCCCGATCTATCAAATTTTGGAACCGCATGTTTTGCAATTCATGTCTTCTAATGTGGTGACAAATGAGATCAACTAATTCATATTCGTAACATCCATATATAGAGCCTTTTTGTAACAACATTTAACGAACCAGGGCATATATTTTTTTTAGATATTGAAGACATGACCCGCTAATTATGCATATATGTTCTTACACAAATAAATATTAAGTGAACCAAAAATTACCACACCTCGCCTATGCAATTAAAACAGTTAATGTTAATCTAATCATGAAAATGGAATAGAAACTTGAATAACAATTTTCCTGTCTGGCCAGTTTATTATCTATTCACACTTAGTTACTAAAGCAGGCTTTACTGAGCAATGAGTACATACCGCAATAAAACAACGACTGGCTCGTTTATAACGCACGTAAAAATTTCATTTGTTTCCTACTCATATTATTAGATCAAGCGAACTAGGCGACTAATTTCTACCTGCCAATATGTCACAATAAGTTTACAATTTCAAACTACAATTAATTTCAACTAATTGTATTTGGAAGGTTCAATTTTTGTTCTAATTCATTAAAAATAACTTAACACATTAATATCACGTAGTGTACGGTCAAAGGGTACAAGCAAAGGGGTGACGCAAACCACGAACCGCCAAATAAGATGGAATAAGTTTCAAACGATTCGTTTTACGGATCTCGCACGGTTCGAGCTGTAACTTACTACCGTGCAATGGCCTGTTATCGAGTGCCACGGGCAACAAACGTCATAAGCTGCGAAAACCGCTGTGAATTAAAAAAAATATGTAAATAAAGTAGTAGAGAATTAAATTTGTTATCGGAATCGAATGGTCTCGAACCTGGACTCGAAAAACGTTTTTGCGAAACGCAGAATTGCGAATTTGAATACGCCCCGTTTCAAAACTAAAAAAGATCGAAGCGACTCCATTAGCTAACCCAATTTAACGATCTGCAATTTTATTTATGTGTGTGTAGTCTCACAGCGTTTTCGCAACGAACAGTCCGGCGACGTAATTTCTAAAATAGTCAGAACAGGGAAGATCGAAACGCATATTTTCGTTAAAATCTCTTAGATTAATTTTATCAACGTTCAAAAAATAACGAACGAAAACTAAAGAATTAATGGCAAAAGAAAACACGTGATAGTACAAAATAAATAAATAGAAAGAAAGAAAGAAGGTACAAATAAACTCTTAACATATAACAAACAGAAATTTGAAACAGAAGTAAAGGAACAACAAATAAATCAATTGGAAGAGAGGACTCCAACCCAACCCAACCCCACCAAACTAGAAACAAAGAACAAAAAGAATTTAAATGGAAAACTAAAATGAAAATATACCAAGAAAAATATAAAAATTTAATACAGAACATTAAAAAAAAGCATTTAAAGTGGAATCTAAAAAACAACAATGGATAACAAAGGAAGGAAGAGAAGCCCACTTTTTTTCATATGACAAACAATACTCTGTATTTGTTAGTTTTATATTTATCAGAGATTTATTGAATAATCTTTTAAATAAAATTAAAGGCTAATATTTCTTCTACATTCAATTATATTTATCATCATTTTTTCTCTGTTAAGAAAACCGACCTGCGTCAATGTATATAGTGTTTAGAAATCGCAAACAAATGTCATCATGTCATAAAATGAATTTATGAAGCATTAAAAACAAAGGAAATGAAATTACCAATTGCGATAAAACTTTATTGAGTTGAGCTGGGTAAAATACATCATAATGTTTAATTGATGCAAGAATGGTAGTAAAAATGAAAAAAAAAACAAAAAGGGAAGAAGAAAATAGTTACCACGTATGAGGTGGAATCAAAAGTATAACACTTCACAATTTTCATAGCAAATTGAATATAATTATTGAAGAAACACTGGATGTTCTGAAATATTTGTGAAGTGTTTTCTTCCTTAATTATCTGACAATGTTTCACACAGTTCCAACCGCCGATCAATTTTAGCAAATTAAATATTTTAATAAAGCGTGTTATTTATAAAATTGATCTCGCTGCTAATGAGGAAGGTAAGTAGCAATACAATACAAGTAATTAATTACATGTAATTAGCAATACGCTCAGTTTCACAAATAATTACAAAAAAATTAACATTGTATTAGTAATTAAGCAAAGTCATTTATTAATTTAAAATAAAAGTTCGCGCTGTGTAAAACGGTAAACGCAATAAATAATAAGAAGTGTATCTGTCTGCTACAAGCCCTATGTGTAAGCAGCTGGCGTGCTGTCAGCTAGCCAGATTAGGGTCAGGCTTATGGAGTGTTCGAGGGGCCAAGAGCGAAGGGGGACCAGACTGTCAGATCCAGCGGGCCGTGGATTCGTCTCGCACTTGGCTTAGGCGAAAGGCTCAACCCTAATCCATTATGGCAGACGCGGCTTAGCTTAGAAATTTAAGAGCGAGGCCAGACTTTCAGATTTTCTAAATAAGATTACTCCGAAATTATGCCGTTCTTAATTCGCGCGCGAATTTACGCCGCGAATTTGCATCGCCGCGCTTAAACCGCCGAAAAACCTACATGAATTCGCCATCTAGTCGCGGCGACCGGCTTCGCCGTGAATCACGGCCGAGATCTCAACCTAATTCGAAACGGATTGAGAAAAATATACATGCTTTCGCGAGATCGGCGGAATTTATGCTATAGTTGGCGATTTTGCGAACGTATCGGTTTTGTTTTTGTTGGAATAGTTGGAAATCGCGAAATTGAGCCCACGGCTCCGCCAAATGAATTGAACCATTACGTTTGTTGATAAATAAGATACAAATCGCAATTATAAATACGACTGTTTACACGAATCTGCTTTCACCAAGTAAATAAATAAACCAACAATTACATATACGACTTCACAAGAGAAAGGCTCCCATTCTGCGATAAGAACTTATTTCATCATTTACTTGTCAATATGCTTCTTCGTTAATTTTTTTATATACCTATATATGATTTTCAATGTAGGTTTACTACTTTTTTCATTTCATGTAACATCTTCAAGTAAAATACATAAACATTTCTTTCGCAGAGTCGCTCAAATTAATGATTAATGCGACTCCACACCTAAACTAAAAAAAATAAACGAAACCGATTCCGTACAAAAAAAAACTATTAATCAACTTATTATTAACATACAATCTAATTTGATAAATTGAGTCCCGATGATGTACGAGATTTACGAGATGGTTAATTTCATCAGAAACGCCGAAAGCTCGCGAGCACAAAGGTGGATTCGTGCGATGCGTGTTTCGGGGCATTGATTGGTTTCAAAATGCACGGGAGACGTTAAACCGGTCATTTAAAATGCCGTTTTAATCCCTTTTTCGCGGTCGTTTGTATGCGCCTGCTAGATAAAATTGAACTTATGATTAATCTCGGTGAATTATTGCGCGGACCGCGGGGGGTTGAACGAACTGTAAAAGCTAGCACTGTCCCTACGTTTAATTACCATGTAATTAATGGGCATTCATAATTGCTGGACGCTAAAGAACACATATATTATGTCAGACGTCGGTTTGTGCGACGATTTGAGTTGATCGTCTGTTCTAGAAATTTACATGCAATTTAAAATCATTTGTGAAAGTTATGAGAAACAAACGTATTTCACGATTATTATTATGTATTACAATTATTTATTCACTTAATTCAAATATAATCAAAATTAATAAAATAAATAAATCAAAGAATGTACTCATTAAGTAATGTTAATGAACAAACGCATATTAAATTTAAAAATCTGTTCAAGAAATTCAAAACGTCATGAAACACGCCTTTGAAAGTAAATGGATGCGAAGCAAAACAATCCAAATAAGAACCTTAATGATTTTAAATTCGTATTATTGGTATTTGTTAACTGGTAATTATATATAAATTTGTTGTAATCACACCCATAAAAATGTAAGTACTTTAATGCGAAGTACATTTTTTATTACTAGTAGCAGATCATCTACACCATCAGTAAATCCACCAAATTCTCTTAATATTTCTATTAATTTTCCTTTCAAGTTTTGAACGAGAAATGTGATGGAGACAAGTGAGAAACTTTAATTAGATAACAATTATATATATATATGTTGTTACAAGTAAGAGATCATCACAACCAAACCAAATTCTCTTAATATTTCTATTAATTCTCATTTCAAGTTTTAAGTTTTGAACTCGAAATGTGATTGAGACAAGTTACATAGGCCAAAACTTTTTAATTTACTCTAACTTTAATTAGATAACAATTACAAACACGTTG
The DNA here is from genome assembly GCA_959613385.1 of Geotrupes spiniger. NCBI lineage: Eukaryota > Metazoa > Arthropoda > Insecta > Coleoptera > Geotrupidae > Geotrupes > Geotrupes spiniger. The sequence goes on from OY390737.1 coordinate 16,958,675, forward strand.
TTGTCACAATTTTTATTTCAATTAGTAATCCAGCCACGATCTATTACTTAATATGCAAGCGTGGAATTGATTAAAGTTTTGCCAAGTGTTTACAACGACATATTTTTGGCAAGAGTCTCTTGTTAGCACCTGTGGTGGTTTTGGACATAAATATTTATTATCTAAATGCATACACGTCATATTTACTCCTGTCTTAACTTTCAATTTATCTTCTGCCCCATAACGTAGGTTAATATATGGGGTGCTTTATTATGGTCACTCAGAAGCACAAATCTCTGTCATTTTTGCAATTTTGATGACGATACGTTACACTGTTGTGTTTGCACGTGATCGTGGAACTATTCATCAGCTACGTGTCAATGGCATCTTTTGCATATTTATGGTAAAATAGGGAGCCAACCCAACCCATTACTTTGTCTACATTCTCAGAAAATACAAGAAACTCGTAAATGTTCAACGAATCTTCGTGGAGAAATCCAAACAAAAAATAAATTATTTGCTCTCATTGTTGATCATTTGATAGGTGAGAGGCTATTGTATTCCTATGGTACATAATATTAGTACTGCTTTTTATTGGAAGTAATTCGAGTTTCTTTAATTTAATGAATTGGATAGATTATATGAGACGAACCATAAACTGATCCATATATTAAAATCTTTCGATGAAATATTTTAGATATTCAACGAATTTTTATGGTCGAATCCAAGCCAAAGATTACATTTTTTTGTTGCTTTCATTGTTGATGACTTGGTAGGTGAGGCTGTACACCTATGGTAAGGTAAGGGCCATTTGGTATTGTTCTACGTTGGATGTATTTAAAAGAATTGCGTAGATAAAATGTACAGAATACTTCTGAACAAATTATGTACATCGAATATCACAAGACATAGTAATCTAATCTAATCTGATCATTGGTTTGACTTAGAACATAAAATGGTGCAAATCAATAATAATAGTTTCAAAGATTTGGGCTGGGTTGTAAATGATCTTAATGATTCTTAAGATATTCTTCATTTTATATTCAAATATTTTTCAAAGCTTTAAATTAAATGTAAATATAAATAAATCAAAACTAAGAATAAAGTTTAAAAACTGACTCAATAACAATTTAAAATCGTCAAGGAATCAACTGGATCACATATACAATTAATATTCCAATTATATTGACAAGCAAGCTAACGCTAAAAAATAAGAGCACCTGGAATACACAAAATAAAAATAGAGCCTCGTGGCAAGTTATAAATAATGAAACCAATAGACATTTTTACGACATTGATATTTTTTCAGGACAACAAATAAAATTTTTATGTTAAACTTTCATTATTTTGTCATAATATTTGAATCTACTTGATAAACGATATAAATAGTTTCATTGGCAAGTTAATAAAAACAACGTATAAATACAAAATCTTCATCAAGACTGGGATTAAATATATCCTTAAACTTTTTTTAGCATAAAACAAGAGTTAAGATAATAATTTAGTATATAAGTCTATTGCCACCTTTGTAATTAACAGTTTTAATAAAACTCTTACTACTGTTAGTTCTACTGGAGTACATTCGTTGACACTATGAGCAAACAAAGTTGCTTTTTAAAAGCTCACAGTCTAATGGCAGAAGGTAACTGGCGCAGTCGGTAGGATCTTCTACACCGTGCTAAGCAAAGAAAAGTACAGTAGTATGTCTCAACGTTTTAAGAAGATAAATGGCAACAACCAAAAATTCGATGAGTAACCGACATATCTTGTCCGGAGGAATCTCAGCTCGATTTCACCGGAGTTTCCAATTGCCTCCAATTAGTTTAAGAAATGTTGAAATATTAACCGAAACCTTCAGGAAGTATCATTACCAATGCAACTACACGATCATAAGTATAACCAAAAAATATTCAAATACCCATACAATACAATCGGAAAAGAAAGATACTTGGAAGTCTACAAAGATATTAGGAATATCGTAAAACATCTATTTTATCACCAAATTGAACATCTCGTCAAACGAGAAACAGTTTGTGAAGTATAATTTGTTATGTTCAACGAAAGCTACGAAACTTATTTACATGAACTAATTGAATTTAAGGACATTAATATACTTAACTTGTACTGATCAGGAAATGGATAATTAATTGTGCAAAATCTCAAAGAATGTTATTTAACAATAAATGAAAAAATAATCAAAAACTATAAAGATAATTCAGAAATAATTATAAATGGTGGAATAATGTACCAAGGATTCGACTACAAACAGTTGAAAACATCACTGTTCATTTGAGCAATTATTCAAAGATATTCAAAGATACTGATCAAAGAAAATAGAAAGTATTAACGATTTTCAAACGAAACCTTCAGTTTCAAATACATTTAATTATATGTATTCTAGTATTGTTACGAATGGCCATGATGACACATATATCGATGACGACACACAAGAAATGGACGAAGATAGCATTACAACCCGAAATCCCCACCTCATACGAAACCAGGGGTGCATCCTTCGTCCACTAAGGGAGGAGTTATATATCCATACTAAACGACCATCCTTATAAGCCTATTGTAACCACTGTAATTAACTTAAGGCACTAAAATTGCTAAAACTCTTCCAAGTATGAAAAAGATGATCTGGGTGACAATTAAGGGATAACAATTTTGCTTATAACGTTGAAAATATTCTAAATGGATAAACGGCAGACTAATATGATATCTACATATAAATGTATAAGAATAGTACAACAATGTTGGTACACTAAAGGTACGCGAAAGGTAAAGGTCTAAAATGCAAGAGATGTTGAATATGGTGGAGAACAGCTTAACATCTTTTGCGAGTAAATAAAGTGGATTACCAAATTTTTGAAAAATTGTCATTTATGGCATTTAATATACACCAAAACTTTACGGTCTCTCTTAAGTAAGGGAAGCGAAGTTTTGGTAATTAGTGGTACCAAATTCACGTTGATCAATGGTGTTCGCGAAAGATTGATCTTAAGACCCTGGTTGCTTCTCTTGTACATGAACCTGCTCGCAGGTATCACAACACAGAAAAATTTGCGTTTAGTCAACGATTTAGAACTGGAAACACTTGCACAATTAAATAACTGGTTTAAATCCAAGAAATCGAAATCCAACAACACGAAGACTTAAAAAATAATTTAAACAACCTTATTAACACGAGGCTTAGAAGAAACAGGCCACTATCGGTCTTGCTAAAAAGTCAATCAACAATGGATTAAAATATACAGATTAAAATGATTTCCAAAATACATTAAAAACATGCAAAATTGTGCTACGTTGATCATAATATTCCACAAAAATACAAATTATTGGAAATTCTCAAGGTATTGATATTTTATCCAGTATATCTCCAGCATCATTTAACTACAGAGTTGGGTTGCCTTGCTCATAGTAATTTACTATGACGAAGCGAGTTGGGTTGGGTTGTTTCACCAACCCAACCCAAACCAACTCAACCTAACCCAATCGAAACTCAGCTTCATAAATCACAACTAAGATGATTGAACACACGCGTAAGTAATGTAATGACATAGCCAACAAAATAAATAAATAGGCGATTTACACACCGAAGAAAATTTGGCTGGATGTCGTGATTGAGGACCTGGGAGACATAGAACTGAGTTGTCGGTGGAAAGACTATAGCATAATAAGCCAAAATCTGCAAGAAACTGAAACAACCAACCAGGAGACGCCCCTGTTAGTCAATTACAGAAACTGCTATAGTTTAAGGTAAACGAATTAAATATTATTTTTTGTTGTGTACGTATTAATATAATTACATTTGAATTGCGTTACTGAATTAGAAGCCCTAAAAAATATATATTATTTGATTGATCATTGATTGACTTTATCTACCTGTTCAGTGTCTCAATCCTTTCAGGAAGATCTTTGTCTGCGAGGTGAAAAGTATGTAAGGTGATACTAACACAAAAGGTCCTTAAAATCACCATTCTTCTAGATGGTGTGTGATACATTTTTGCAATCTGCCAGGTTCATATTCACATACGAGAAGTGGAATTTTTCTGAATCTATCAATTGTAAGTAAGGTTAATCAAAGTCAGCCTTGCTTTTCGTATGATTTTGTATGGTCGAAAAAGAAGTTTAGTTTCAACGAGAGCCATTGCAGCTTTTGGCAATGTTGCTCGTTCATTATCCACGTGATTCGTGAATTTAAACGTGGGCGATGCTCGTTAGAAGATCTCAGAACAGGACGACCTGTTTGGTTTAAAATTGCCCAGAATTCCTTGTCTTCCTATGATTTTAAATTTAGAGCCAACTTTGGCAATACTACTCCTTCATTATCCATTGGATTTGTGAATTGAAACATGAGCGGTGCTCCATAGCAGATCCCAGACAAGGCAACTTGCATCACGTTTGCTTAGAACATGTCAAGAAGATGATATTGTTAAAAACGAATATTAGGAGAGATTCAGCAGAAACGTGGGACTAGATCCCTGATAGAAGAAGATATTTTACATCAAGATCTTGTTAATAAAAAAACTGGCAAACTACCGGACACCACATTTGCAAATTAAATCAACCTGGGCCACATAAATGCCGATTAATATTACATTACTTTAACCATGGGGGTTCACAGCATGTGTGAGACACCATTACTGTTGATGAATTTTGGATGCATATCTACGATCTGATCCGCATCGAAGACCCAGTTACATTTCTGGGTCTTTGAAAAGCAAAAATTGACAACAAAAGTTGTTGGCGGTAAAAGCTCAAAAAATTGCGACTGTTTCCTTCAGATGCAGTCATATGGAGCAGACATTCCGCTCGCGAACAATGAACGCAGATTGGGATGCAGAAGTATTTGTGAAAAAAACAAAAATAATATAATATATAATGGTGACCATGGACATGAAGCAACCATTGATTTTTTCATAAATACTTCAGCTGGTGACCCAGCATACAGATAAACTGAACATATCCTTCTGAGATTTTTTTCCACAGTTAAGTTGAAAATTTTATGGGGATAATGGAAGAGATTTTGAATACGAATATTGTGCTTTTTTTGATAAGTGATTCCAAATAACTGTAAATTATTTTAAGTGACCTCGTATTACCCAAACATGCACATTTGATTTTTTATATGCTTTATCTATATCCCTTGCATCCCTTACATCAATATACCTCCTAAACAACTACTCGTGAATCGAGACCAACTAAAATATTTTCTTTATCTGGTCAAGAAGATCTTTGCTCCTAAGTTGGTGGGCCTTTAAGATAGAACTTACTCAAAATGGTTTCCTTGTTGCACCCTCCTTTATTATTGATTATTTCCAAAAGCGACTTAAACAGCGATTAAGATTGTAGATCTAATTATTTTTCTTTTTCATCGTAGTCAAGGTTCGATTCAAATCTCCCACCATTGTAGCGGGAATGGTATGAAACTTTTCTTTCGCAATAATCTAGGTGAGGTGGGTCTTGATTTATATAATTTGATTGCTGTTGCAAGCTTGATGAAATACAATTTAACTTTACCATTCAAAATTGATTCAAATAAAAGGAACAAACCAAGTCCATTATTTCATAAAGTAGCCATGGCTGTGATTTTTTGATGCACTGTGACCCTTTATAATTGGATTCAATTCTGGAATCCAAAATTAGTGTTTCTTATGTCTTAAATCTCTATTATAAGTTTAAAGTTTACTCCGTTTTCGTTCCTACTTGTAATTTTTAAATAGTTCAAGTAATTAGGTTAAATTTTATAATAAAAATGTTCAGAACCACTGGTCTATGGTCGTACGTTCCATTACCGTAAGAAATTGACCACCCATTTGAACGTTTGTAAGTTTTCACGAAAATTCTGACACGTGCGATTATTTGTGCGTTTAAAAATTCCGTACATGATTTCATATTGTGTGCCGTTTGATTTAATTATAATAAATTAATTATTGATTTAATGAACGACGGAGATTAGTACACGGTATAAAATAATTATATAGATAAAAGTCGATGATTTGACGTCTGCTGACAGGAAGAATAATGAAAGTATAAATTAAAGTTAATACGCCTATAAATAAATATTAGATTGCGTACGTTATTCACTACAAATTAGTCGAGCGGTTTTTGCCCGCGAAATAATAAAACTATTGTTGTTATTTTAATGCAACGCATTAATTGAAATTCAACTGTTATGCGACACAGTAACTGTACAAAGTGGTTGAAATGAATTTATAGCAGTAAACGTATATTAAATAAAAATTGAAACAGGTTTTGCAATAACACCAATTCGCTTAAATAATGAGCATGTTTACGATGTAACATCGACTATTGATACGTGCATCGAGGGAGTTATCATTCTCGTTTGAACGTTCCAACGAACAATAAATTTAAAAGTGCAAGATGAACTAATCTTGGCCGCTTTGATGAACGCGATTTGCTTTAAACACTTCATAAATTAAGGCGCGCTTAGTCGGGTCGTAAATTAGCGCCTATTTATCCCCAAATAGGTCAGAAACAGTTATTTCGGGGAACATCTAGAGGTTTTTTTGGGGCAATTTAAAGTACGTTGGCACCGCGGGACGTAAAACACCTCAGAGCACAGTGGAATCCCGTTTCGCTGGCAAGAATTATTGCCGGGGAAATAGTTTTTGTCCGAAACCTTCAAACCAGAGGAGTCCGAGGTCGCAGCGAGCGATAGGACCTTTTCGAACTCCGAAGAGAAGTAAAAATACAAAGGACATTTTTTGTGCGTTTTATTGTGCCCAAACAATGGGGACTTTTTCGGTGCAGGAAATACCAAAAAGAATACTATACTGACTTATTGAAAGGTTTACTTTTAAAGATGTGCACTACGAACGGCACATTTTTTGAGTTAATCTTTCAAAAGCGGCAATAAATCACGCGGTGTGGTTTTTTAAGTGAGTTATTTTACAATTACGCTGAGGATGTGTTCCGACGGACGATTTATTGAAATTAAATCAAAAAGTGCTCGCCAATGGCCATTAAATTATACCATTATAATTGCAAATCGCGCGATTAGTTCCTTATCGCTGGTATACGAGATAAACGTAAATAGACAACTATTCATTTGTAACACGTGCATGCATATAATAATGGTCTCTTATGAAAGAACGAATTGTGGCTTCAAACCGGCATAACGAAGCGCATATAAAACAAAACAAATTACCTACACGGTCGAAGAACCAGCCGCTATATGTACGTTTAAGTTGTAATTAATTGCAATAGTAGATATTCTTGCACTTCACAACATGCTTTTATTTGTGCCTGCAATAAAATAAAATTGATCAAACACACTTCATGCTCACTTACTTAATTAAAAATAATTCTTGTATGGGTGCAATTATCATTAAAATATTCAATTCCTTTAATGTTTCTGAAAACATTGTCAAAATAGAGAACAAGGAATGTATTAATCTAGTGAGAATATTCGACCAATCAACGAAAATATTAAATCAGAAATATGAATTAATAAAAAATAGATAATGTGATGAAATATTCATTAAACAAGGCAAAGCACTAAATCTACAAGGATTTCATCTAAAACTGATTACAATAATATTTTATATTAGGTGGGGTTATCTCTTTGGTAAACGCTGATTCATAATCGATTAGTTGGGCCAATTTACACTACTCTCGAAATATACTCAAAAGTGGCATTCGAATGAAGAATTCAATTGCAAAAATCAATCTACTAAACATTTTTAATACTATTGTCATTCGGTTTTGACTATTTACCACGGTAGAGCTTTATACAGCTCACTAATCAGTTTGGATTGCTATAACTACTATGCTCCTTGTGCTAAAAGCATGAAATTTGCAACAGATACCCAGTATCTTAGTTACAACTAAATTTATTCCATTTCTCAATTGCTTCTTTAACAAATGTAATTGTCTTTACTACTACAGTTACGGCAGTCCTTTGAGTAAATGTCTGATTTCATTATTAAATTTTATTTGCGATTCGAATTTCTTATATATTTTTTGATTTTCATTATCTTTTATAGTTTGTCCATGATATTCTGAAGAAATTAAATTCCAGTAAAGCTCTGGCTTTATTTTGAAGATACGTATTATTGTCATAATTGTTTTACACTATTCACTGTGCCCTCTTGACCATTTAACTCGTCACATGTGTCTCATTGAAAATGGCTTCCAATACAATCTGCTTTTCTATGTTTAAACTGATTAATTACCATTCGCTCTATCCTGTCAAGAATGTCAAAACCATAACATTGAATTAACTGTCTCGGATGTTTGCTTTAAACCAACTGTGTTCTGTTTCAACGAATGTTTTCCTTTTTCTTCTACAATTTTTTGAATTACACTGTTTATATTTCGACTTCTATTCTATTTGAATTTAGATCACGTTGATAGACCCGATTTCGACGTTAATTTAAAGAAATTGGCGATTTGACAATGTTGCTCGAAATAAATATTTACTTGAAACATTAAAATTTTAAAGTCATAAGACTGGTATTATATTTGCAAATACGTTTTTGACTCTCATAATTTTTCGTTATTTGTTCGTCGTTGTTTCCATATGCATTTTTGTTATTTACTTTAATATTTGGTTTTAATTTGATCACGTTTTATTTAAATTTGTGGATATAATTATGTGATAATTGCAATTTCTTTTAATTTTTCTTATTTGTCGTTCTTTACGTTTCGTTCATTTATTACTTATTTTTTTATTGGTTTATTTTCATTCCTTTCGTATAAGCATTTTGTGTCCTTGTATTTACCAGGAACAATGAAAGTAATATTTGCATATCTCCCAGTTATCCATTTATATTTTTTTGTCTCATAATCATTTATTTTTGTTTATGTTATTTCGTTATTCGGTGTTTTTTTCGTAGCATATACAATTTATTTAATCATATTTTTTTTATTTTATGTTCCCCTTCATTTGGGTGCATTTCATTTGGCCTTTTTCGTTTTATTTTACTGTCTTCATCCCTTGATATTCTGTGACGTAGATTAAAGAAGAAATGATATTAGATTTTTTTGTCTTTTTCTATTAACGCTCTGTTTATGTTTGTTTTCCTACATTACAACCAGTTTCTTGCTGGTACGTAATTGCAGTCGTCTTTATCGACCAAGTAATTTCAAACAAAGTCTGTCCAGACTTGCAATCGATGACGTATGTGTGTGTGATGGTCTGACGATCTCATTGAGAGTGAAACAGCTGTCACTACCTTAATACATTCGCGGAAATTTATTTTCAGCAAAGCATTTTTTATTGCCATCTGCTGCGAAGTAGTTGCAAGACTTGACAGTACCGACTTAGTCGGTCGATGAAGACCACTGCAATTACGCAGCAGCAAGTGTATAGGAGTATTGACATGACATGGCACTACTACTCACACTCTTATGTTTGCATGACTTGATGCACCTTCAACATATACTCCGAAACAGCTATCACATTCGCCGATACATTCGCCAGTTAGCAGTTTATGTTTTCCCCTGTTGTAATGCCTATCATAAACAATATCTCATAATATTAAAATTATGTCTAGTTAAAAGATCGCTCGTCGCTTTGGAACTTAATGAAGCAGAGTTTAATGAGTGCCTACTTAATGTAATTGTCTTGTCGAGTGAGGTTGAGTAAATATGGACAATTGAAAAAATAGGCTGGTTCCGTCAGTCACAACCCGATATCATGTCACATTGAGTTGAGTTGAGCTCATTATAAATAATATGTGTTAATGCTGAGACTGTGCTGGCTTGGTTGATGACTAAATCATCAAATTGTTCATATAGGTGAGTTCGGGTGGCACGTTGTGTTGGCCTTTGAATAAACAATGTTGAACATAGGTTTAGACCCAACGAAAAATAAGTCACGTTGGGTTGTATTGTGTTGGGTGGGTTGGGTTTGGTTTGATTTGGGTTGGATTGGGTTAGTTTGTGTTGATTTAGGTTGAGTTGGTTTGGGTTGGGTTCCTATATTGGTGAGTTCATATCATGCTGGTTGTGTTTAGAACCAAGGAAAAACAAGTCATTTTATGTTGGTTTTGGTTGGGTTGTGTTGGGTTTGGTTCGGTTCTGTTGCGTTGTGTCGTTATTGATGTGGCTGGCAATGACACAGGGTGCATTACTTTTTTAAACTTTAAACATTAATTTCAATGGATTACGGCTGGAAAAACCTACTGGACTCGTCGTCATTTTATGTCAGTTTCAAGTCCATAAATCCATTATGCACCACCTTCATTGTTCGATTCTTTCTTCTATCATTTCGTAGAAAGCTGATTTTGGACAATGGTTAATTTATTTTGAACTACATACATGCATCCTCCGTTGATGTTTCACGTAGGCAAATGATCGGTGGCTGTGCTACGACACTTATATCATAATCCAAATTCACGTCTGATAGCTTCCCAACGCGGTCTACATCCAAGGGGAAGGTACTCTGTCGTAATTTCAGGAATAAATTATTATGAAATAAAACCCTACAAGTACCCTTACTTCACCAATGAAGTATACACACATAAGATAACACCATCATCTGCATTACATGTATACCAGGAGCACTGGAGAAGATCAGATAAATATCATAAAATAAAAATGAAGACGTATCTCACACCCATGAAGACAATCCAATAGAAATCAACTAAAACTAAATCTGACTCGAAGAACTGAATATGTGAATTCCACGCCAATGCAGATGGAGATATATTGGAGAAGATGCCACTTCAGGTGAGGACAGAAAAATGTACAGAAACAGAGGAAACTACAATATTGGGGCTAGCAGAATACATGGTTCAAATAAATTACCCTTGGCGATTTTTCTACATCTAGTATCACATTTTTGTTTGTTGTCATATTTTTAGTTAATTAATCTTTAAATTCGCGATTTTTGATTTCCCTTTTTTTATTATCTGATGTTTTTCTTTTCTCTAAGTTTCACTTTTCTTTTGCTAATTCGTTTGATTCTTGTTAATACCTTTTCTAATCTTTTATACAAGTTTACGTTTCATTTTTCAATTCATTTTAATTAACTACATTAGCTGCAGTTAGGATCAAAATATGCAAGTGATTCGAATGGTTTTTTTTTGCTTTTGGTTGGGTTGGGTTGTGTTCGGTTGGGTTGGAATTTGTTTTTTGGCCTCCTTGGCATTGGTGTTGTATTTGCAAGTAGTTTTCATTTTCAGTTTGTATTGCTTAATTTATATTTGTTTTTCATATTATATTTCGGTCTTCTGTCATTAATGTTTAATTGACAAATTTAACTTATTCGTTAATTTTTATGTTTTTTTTTATGTTTCGTGCTGTCTTTCTATGTTTTCTTATGCTTCTTATTTTCGTTGCGCGCAAGTTCATGTTTCCTTTTTGCTTTTTATTGGCTATACTAGTACGGAGATTAAAGTTTGTTGATTCATTTCTTGATTCAAATGGCTTGGATACTGGTTTGGTCCGGATTTGTTTGAAAAGATGAAATTGCGTCGAAGACAATCGTCCGATTTCGATTCAATTTCTGTTGGTTTGCGTTGAAGATTAATTTAACATCCACGCTAATTGCTTTTTAATTAACAGAGTCGTTGGGTAGAGTTTTGTCAAATTTATAAATTTTCATTTATAAATTATTTTCATATTTAACAACCAGTCTTCGTCAATTTATTATCGATTCTTGAACCTTACGCAGCCTTGTCGAAGAATATTTGATTCAAAGATTAAAAGATTTTTGCTTCCAAGGCAAGATTTGGATTGAAAAGAAATTTATATTCGAAAATAAATCAACGTCATTCTAAAGCCGTAGTTATTTCATCGAATCGTCTTTTGCAATTTGTACGAAAAACATTTTGAACATATCCTATTGCTCGATATCAATTGAGGGGTCGACACATTGAATCATTTGCCATCCATGATGACGACGCCACCTGGAAAAGTATGGCACGAAACTGGTTTCCTAGTTTCAAGGAGGGGTGATGTTCCACCTTCAGGGAGAACATCAAATAAAGAATTTAATACATTAATCCAGATCATTCACGTAAATCAACAAAGTATGTAAAAATACATTTTTGATTAGTTTGTGTATTTTGTTTGTTTAAAAACAATTGCAAACCAAAATATTCGAACAAAATAGGGCGACATAAAACACAAATCGAAAGACAATCGAAAGAAAATATTGCAAAATGAATAGAGAGGTCAATGAAACTATTCAGAATATTACATGTAATGACTAAACATTTGAATATAAATAAATTGAATTATTCATCTCGTCATGAGCTTCACTAATTAAGACAGTTCTGTAACATATAGGTAAATTTTAATTAGTATTTTTTTATTCGAATTAAAGCCATCAAAATATTCTCCAACATTATAATTATTATTATGAATATATAATCATTGTAAGGTGAAACATTTTTTTGTTATTCTACTACGTAAATGAGAAATACGAAGTTAGTTGTCAGTTATTTCTATAATTTATTTAATATAATTGATGGGATCGAAAAATATTAAAACGTTCAACGAACGTAACGACAATTACGTCACTACCCACGTATAAGGACATGCACGCAAATGAAAATTTCATGTTAGTTCTGCAGTGTTAATAATTCACGCGTTGAAAATTAGTGCGCGGTCTAAAAATGAAAGTTCGGGACCGGCTCTAAAGTGTGAGCGCCCGAAATAAAATTACCGAGGCGGTGCGGCGAGGGTCCGATCCGCAGGGAAAAGTATTTCCGCCAGCCAACGAAACAGCAAAGTTTAGATAAAGCGGAATAAACAGATTATAATGATTTAGACACTCTCGAATATGTGCGCAAGGATAATTTAAGTTCGCCGGCGTAATTTAAAGGTAAGAGTTCGGATTTATGAGGCGTACTCGGATCAATGACAAAACAGCGCGGGATAATAGAGTGTTCCGAGAGTGCTTTTAAGTTTTTCCGATGTAATTTAGACGGCGGAAAGTGGGCAAAGAAAAAAAAATAGGGAGCGAGGAGGCACTGCACTAATAATAATCCGTTTCCGTTTCGACGTTATAAATGTTTCAGTTAGAGATTACGGTGAACGGGCGCTGCGGCTGGTAGGCAGCGACAGTTTTTAAATTAAATTTTTATCATAGTGGTGCACCTGCCTGCATAATCGAACGGCCGCGGCGTCCCGCGAATGTGCGTGAGTTGACCTAAAGGTACGACTAGAGAAATGAAAATTTCTGGATGCACACAACTGAAATTTTAACTTCTTTTTCATATTTTTGTTGTCCTGTATTTATTATTCTTGAATTTGGATTCTGTGTTCCTTTATTGCATCCGTTTAATTCTGTTTAGTTCATATTTTGGTTTTTCTTTTATGGTTATGGTAATGTTACTACACTGCTCGTCGTTTTTTGTTATATTACGTTTGCCTGGCTTTTATTTAATTCATAGTTTTGTAATTGTCTGCTTCTGCACTTATTTTACTTTTGCCCACTCCGTTGTTCTTACTCCTTTTATATTACATTTTGTTTTTCTTTGCTTTATTGTGTCATTTTATTTTGTACAACTTTTTAACGAGTTAACGATTTTCTGTTGTATGGTGTTTTTCTTTTGTATTTTTACTTCTTTCTTTTATTATTTTTTTTTCGATTTTCAGTGTCGTCTTTCTTTGAGTTTGTTTGATTGTGTTTGGTTAATTTTATCAACAATTTGGTTTTTGCTGTATTTATAATTTTTTGTTTTCTATATTTTGTTTCCCAAGTTTTGATTTTTTCAGCGATTTGTGTTCCCTTAATTTCCTATTTCGATGATATTTACATTTCCTGTTCCTCCAGCATGTATTTTACATTTATGTTGCTCTTAGTTTTTACATTTTACCTGATTCTATGTTGATGTTCTTTGAGTTTAAGTTTATTGTATTTATATTATTTTATTTAATTCGCCTTTTCTTCTTTTCCTGTATTTATTATTCTTGATTTTGTATATTATGATTTTTTTCGCTGTTTCCTATGAAGAAGCTTATTTCACTTTTCATCGACACTTCTTATATTTTTCTAGTTGTCTTCCTCTGACTTTGTGCTTAGTTTCAATTTGTATTATTTTTATTTCAAGTTTTTGCTTTCTTATTTCGTCGTGTTCATTTTATTTTCCTGTTTTCTTTCTTCTTTATTTTATATTTTTCAATGTTATTTTCCTTACAGATTGTTGAAAGTCGATGGTGGCAGAATGGATAGAGCGTGGTAGTCGCACTCTGACTAACATGGTTAGTTACTCGTCACCAGTACAACATTGTGAATCTAATTATATTTTCGTCTTTGATTTGGTGTTTACTGTTCTTATTACTGATTTTCAGAGCATTATTTTATACACGGCTTTCTTCGTCCTCACTGTTTACGTTTTTCAATGTTGTTTTTTTTTAGTTTCTTTTATTTTGTTTGTTTTCTTTGCATTTTGTGATCTTTCAGATTCTCTGAATTAATTGTTGCTGATTTTTCTACTTTTTTTCTGATTCTTTGTCTTTGGTGTTTTTCTTTTAGTTTGTTTTATTGTATATGCCAGTAGTCAAATTTGTATATTCATGTTTTGTTGTTGCCCGTGTTCATTATTCTTCGCTTTCTGTTTGGTATTTTATCAGCTTTTATTTAACTTTTTTGCTCTCGAGTCTTTTTATTTTTACATTTGTTTTATGTTCGTTTAGCATTGGTTTTTTCCCCGTTTAGATACTCCTGCCCTTCTCTTACCCAACATTCCATTTCATGGTTTTTCTTTTACTTAGCTTAGCTTGTTTGTTTTTCTTGTATTTTTTTACTTTTATTTTTTTCTTACTATTTGTTGTTGAGTTTGTATTATTGTAGTAGTTGTATTCTTATTATATGTTATTTTTTCTTCTACCTCAGCTTTTGTTACTTCTTCGTTCTTGTGTTTAACAATTTGGACTTCTTAAAATTTAATGCCAGTATTTAATTTGATTTAACTGCCTAAGACAGTTCCTTTAGATGTACATGTAATTAATAGCAGAATTGGACATGGATACCACGAGTAGTGAAGTTTTTTGTCAATGACTAATTTCTAGGTTTGTTTATGTCATATGTAAAATTATTTTCTATTTTTCCTATTTATAAAAATATTTTCAGGGCATATAAGTAGTAAATTTATTTATGTGTACTCCGGCAGTGAGATGAAACACCACACAAAAATAATAAAAATTTTTTATTATGTTTGTCATTTATCATATAGTGCAATAAAATTCTCTTACATATATTATAGTAGCCGAATAAAATGTAATTAAGGTCTGAATGCATTGTTGAGAAAATCGGCGATAATATTCATACATATACATTTTTTAATTATTTTCACTTTTACATTATTTCAATTATTTTTTCTTCGAATAAATGGTAGAAAATCACCAACAACACGAGATAAACGTTAATCGATCAAACGGACAAATGTAACAAAAACAAGACACACGCGAGACAAGAAACCGAAAAGCAAAAGATGAAGAATTTCGTACACAAGGCAAATATATTTTGCTTTCAAACTGCACGAAAATCCGAAAACAAACAACAAAGTAAGTCATAAATATTTTATGAATAAGCAGAGTGATTTACGAAAACTGTGATATGAGGCTTTGCCTAATCTATGCGCCTTAATGCATGTTGTATCTTCATACTGAAAAACGAATGTTATGACAAAATTATTGAAATGTTCATTTATTTGTGATGAACACATCAATTTTTATTATAACCACGAAAAATACTCCATTCATATGTATTGGAATTTTAAACAGATCTTTTAAAATTTAATTTAACGCATATTTTATAAAATAGAGGAGTTGCTGTGAGCGACAAAATGTATGTTGTATTGGTTAGTTGAATATTTATTCGGGCTTGATACAGATAAAGTAAATTTCTGATGAATTTATCATTGCATCCAACTATTTTCTCCTTGTTAAAATTGTATATAAATATTTTAAGAAATATAAGAACGATTCATGACAAACATACCATTTATTTTTCTCCTAATCTACGCGTCTTAATACACGTCGCATCTTGGACGAAGTAACCGAAGCGGTAATAGTTCTCTCAAAGATTAAATTTTATTACAAAAACAAATGTTATTAATACCTCGAATAGGAACTTTCCCAATTTAATGGCATTTGCATTTCGCTTTACAACTGACCGGCAAAATAAATTCATTTGCAATTTTATTTTGATACTTTTTAATGCATTGATTTTATGTTTATCACCCTTTTTATGTCCATAAAAAAATGTTTTAAATTACTTATACACCGAAAATATTGACTTATTTTAAATCATTGTCCCATTATAGCCTCACTACCCTAGCGTTCTAGGTTCAATCTCACTTGGATTTGATTTCAAACCCAAAATTCACAATAACCACAACTTTTGATTGAACGCCATCTCGACTGCACCGATAAGTGTCGGAGTCGCTTCAAACAACTGTGATTGTGGCCCCAAATTAAAGTGCACGCTCTGTTATTAGGTTCGACTTGTTGAGGCGCCACGTCGAGATTCTAAATAACTAAATAACACACCCCACAGCTTTGCGTCTGGCTTAGATCGTATTGCCTTGTGGGGGTATTTTATTTCTTGTCAATTTCGTAGCAGAAATTGGCCTGGGGTTAATTTCGTAAGACTGAATTCGGTTGAAAATAAAGACATAACCAAATTAAATAAAATATAAATCAAGTAGTTCCAATTATAGTAGATATGATTTATTAAAACCCATGAGAAAATATCGATTTTTGTTTTCTTATTAATATTTTCTTCTTACTCAATTTTTATTCATTAGTGATTTTCATTATTTATCTTTCATTCTAATTATTATAGAATGAACGATTTCGTTATTTTGTATTGATTTTATTTTGCGTTCATTTGAATTCGTTTGCTTGGAATTTATTTTATATTTAGTTATTTTATTATGAAATTGCTTTACCAGTTTGACTTAGTCCTAGAATGTGAATCAAATCAATTTCCCAATAGTAAACAGAAATGTATTTCACTATCGAAAACAACGTATCTGATAGGGTATCTAAACATTCTAACTTTTAATCTTTTAGTTTGTGATGGCATGTGTTTTAATTAGTCGATTGCCCCACGACTGAGTAAAGTTGAGTAAACTTGAGACAAACGGCATAAAAGAAACGGTCGTTAGTATCGATCCAATTCGATCGGATTTGGTAAAATTTAATTAACCGCAGTTTAAGATTAATAGTTCAAATTCAGATCTCGTAGTAACAAAATGTGTACAAATTACCAACACAATGAACGGGACGAGAAAAAAACATTCATTTTCTATCTCAACTGGGAAATTTCTCAAATATTAAGTGTTTATCGTTTCCAGGAATTAATAAAATGACAATAAATTAAAATGTCAGCAGGTCGTTCCATGAACATGGACAGAATCAACTTTCGTAATATATAGTAATTAAATCCACTTTTATGTATTTTTACGTCACTATCAAGCACGTGATTTTCTGATTAAATAAATTACGTAACGTTTTCTCCCGGCCGGATAAAATATGTAATTTATGCGGCTCACATTGCCAGTGTTAGATCAAATTATATCCACATTATCTTTATAATTAATGTACGCCAGATAGAAAATTAACATATACAAACTATGAAACAGTCTTCTCGACAAACCAACGTTACTTCGTATATATTAAAATTTCAAGCAAAAAGTATCCGCTCACCTGACGAGTAATGCTTTTGGTTTAATTGCACACATGACACGACACCTGATTTATTAAACATACACACGTTATAAATATTGTTTATTGTATTATTTGCTTATTGTTGCCGCGAACTATCACCGAGCGCGTGATGTGCTATTGTTTTCGACGTATGAATCGACTAACAACTAAGTAATTTGAAACGTTTGAGCTTTGCCGCTAGGCTTAAAACATAAGAGAGGGGGTTTCATCCAAAAGGGAAGTTACAGATAAACAGAGATTGGGACCCAGGTTGAAGGCCATTGAGGGTAGCCGATAGGGCCGGATAGTTAATAGGGAGGGGACGCCACCAATCACTTGAGGGATTTTGAAGCTTTTGTTGCAGATAATCGGTTGCCCTAGGGGTAAGTTGTAAATAACGCCGGCATTTTTTGCTGCAATTTTGGCACATTTCAGCGCCTTAGCCTCGTAAAGTGGAAAATAATCTACGACAATTATTGTCTTTGCCTAGTCAAACGGGTCGTAAATTTTAAAGGCACGTGTGATTGTTTCCGGTATAAACAAACAATTTCATAGGAGCACCGACTGATAAAATTCACATCATAGAAATAAATTACGCCGACGAAATTTAGAATAATGATGTCGACGTGCGCCTTAGACGACGAAAAAACGTCAACGCATAAATCCACCTTGTTTTAGAGCGTGCATATCTAATTATTTTCTGGACGCAGATCAAAACTACCTTACGAAACAAACGAAGATAAATTATTCGTCCAATTACGAACACAAAGCGACATCAGAAGATATTTATCGCTTCCTTCGCCGTGAAACCGAAAATACGTATCTCCAATTACTTATAACGCAATTTGTCAATTTTCCCCGGGAACATCGGGATCATAACGCGGTCGCTCTCGTCGGCGGGAGTCCTTCAATTTAATTCTTAGTTTATTGGTCGTTCGTCGCTATTACGTTTCAGCAGTAACGCAGTTTAATCGCCGCTCCGGTGAGCTATTTTAACGCGGCATGTTTTAACGTGGAAATTATAAATTCAATACCTTCAATTTCCGCGGCACGCTAAGAAAGTTATTTTCCCTTCACGCCACGCTGATTTGCATAATCGATTTTTCCGCATGAATTCAAATTTGTATGAATACTCGCGTGAAAAATGTCTAATTACTTTATTTCACAGCGAGCGACACATTTTCGTTTCTAGTTTTTTATATATTTTTATCGACTACCCAGTCTTGCGTAGAAAATGAAGTGCCTGCTTATTTTTGTCGACTATAGATCATTGTCCGCGATGAAAAACGGCTATTAACGCAAGAAATGTATTAAGGATAATTTATTGTCTCTGCATTCGAATCGAATGACTAACATTATTATATAAACTAGCAGCACAACAGCGGTTGTGTTATTATTCTCAATATTACCGCAATTATTGAACAATTTCATTAAAATAAAAATAAAAACAAGCATCACATAATAATTACAGGGAAATAATTGACTTACAATTTTTTCCCAAAATAAAGCAATGATATTTTTTAAGGAATCATCAATATTTAAGACGAGCAGGATCTCATTTTTTCTTATACAACACATATCCCATGCATTCCAAAAATAAACATAAAACTAATTTCCACATAAGCAACATATCATTACGCAAAGTCGTTGCCATCGACCAATAATCGTGAGATGCTACATCTCACACACAACCTGTGCAATTATGATATACAATTTTAATTTTTTTCAACATCGCAACATTATAGTTATTTTATAAATCATCACACGATTCGGAAAATATGGTTCGCCATTATGCATGCAATAATGTCTTCATCAAAAACGTATAATCTTCGCTTAAACGTGCCATGGTAAATCAATCAGTAGCCCACGCTCGCCTTTCGCACGAATATGGACACAATCTAATGTTATTAAATCGCCGGTTGCGCCGGTACCGTTTGCGAATTTTAAATTACAAACTGCGAAATTTGAATACATCGGAGACGGCTTCTTTGCCTTCCTTAATCGAATTTGCCACTGATTATAAATGAAATGGAAACGTGGGCATCTCGAGCACGTTATAGTTTGCTAAATGGTATGTTATTATTTTTTATTAACTGTGGAATTTATGACTTGTAATTACAAGGAAATAGAGAAATAATTTTAAGTGGAAGAAAACGTATTAGATAATTGATTCATCTTTTACTCATCTGAACGTTTGGTAAATTTGAGTCAATTCTTTCTCAGTTTGAAAAAGCAAACAAGGGGAGCCGAAATAACGTATCAACGTACATGACTGGTGCAAACAAATAATGTAAAAATATTGGGTTATAAATAGTAAATATACACATTAACAAGGCATTATTATGAGTGATTTAGTATATAATGCACAAGTTTAATTAATTAATGTATTGGCGCCCACAAAATATAGTGGACAAGTCATTGAGTCACAATGTGACCTAAGTGTAAATTTGATAAAAAATACCTCAAATCATTAAATGGTCAGTATATGTTTTGACTAAAGTGTGAGGTACAAACCACCGTACGATGTGCATGTGATCTACATCTGCGTCTGTCGATGAACGCTCATATTATCGATTAGCACCAACAAAAAAAGCATTTTAAATGTTTTTGTACAGATTTTCTATTCAATATTTCAAACTTCATCTTTAGTCTGGGAAAAAATTGTTCGAGTAAGAGTTGTTTTGTTTTGCTACTTGGTGGTGCCCTCTTATTTTAGATCGTACACTGTATATTTTTTATTGAGCTACGCAGCTTCAGATAAATGTCGATTGAACGTCCAACAAAAATAATAATTATATTAATAATAATAAAACACAAATGAAAATTAAATGTCGATCTGGTTATATTGGAAATGAATTCACAAATCGAGCCAGTCTAATAATTCATAGTAATTTAATCAAATAACCAAATCATAAAAATAAAACATTGTCATGAAACTGCTACTATCTTGACGACGAATTCAAAGTTACCGGGACAGTCTGAAGTGAGTTGATGCTGGGGTGCAGGGCGCACTCTTATATTTTTACTTGAATGCAAGTTATGTTCAAGATGGACTTGGATTTGTCGAAGTCATTAAACTTATCTGAGTTTGAGCCATTTTCATTTGAATCTGTTCCATTACTTGTTTGTTTCGTTTTTGTTTTAATTAATCATTAACAGCATGGTTTTCGTTCGATTTTTAGTTTGTATCTATTTCATTTGAGTTTAATACATTTTCTTGTTACAAGCATGTTATTTTCTTCCATTTGTTGACATTTGATTTTCGCTATTGTTTAGTTGTTTCACTTCTATTATTTTTCTCATTTGATATATTTTCACCAGCTCGGCTGGATTATGTTTATTATCAACAAAATTTATTATATTTAATACGGGCTGGTACAGCCTCCTTTCGTCTAACCATTCCCCATTCCAGGAGAACCTTTACTTGTCCATTAAAGAAAGGGATGGAAGTAATATGGGCGAAATCTCGAGATCCGAAGAGAGCAGATTAAGGCTGTTCATTGGAAGTTGAACAGACAAAAATGCTGTGTTACTAGGGTTTCCAGACGGCTCCATCATTTGTCGATCAACGCTTGAATTATTGGAAATTCACGATCTATAGCACCACTTGCTGTTCCACGTTTTCTGAAATATCATCTTCGTTGCCTCGTCTACTCTATTTGATTCCATCTTCAAACGCATTATACGTGGGTTCGATATATACATATATCTTGTGATCGACAAGAAACTCTCCAGATGATTAGAATTTTCATGATAATGAAGTTCAGTTTCACTGGATTTACACTCAAATGTTTAATAGGTCAGTTAATAATTTCCTAAAATATAATTATTGTTCATAACACTAATTTTATTTACGTCAAATGGATGACCAATTTCTTTCTTCCTTCAAATAATCAATTTCAAGTTCGATTAAAAAGTTCATCAAGTTCACCCAAATTTAGATGTATTTATTTAAATTTTTTATTCGAGATATAATTTCTATGCTTTCTGTTTCCTCGACCTGAAGTTCGTTTTCGTTTCCATCGATCCTTGGGCTTCCTTTTGTCTTCATCTTGTTCAATTCAGAGAAAAAAATACAGAGAACTCGACAGAAAAAGCTTCATTATGAATATTTCATAGTACTTTCCTCCATCTTTACAGAGACTTATAAGCCTTCTCTAAAAACACTAACCATTTATCCATTTCCATTGAAATGTCATTTAATTTTGATTTGCTTCAATTTGTTATCACTGACTTTCTTTTCATTGATAGTGGGTACATTTCTACGCATTCAATTTTTTTAATTTCCATTAAAGATCGTCATCACTTCGTTTACATCACTTTATCCAATGCTTTCATTTATTGTTACACCCGTCTTCCATAAATAATTCTTTGTTGATGTTTCCATTTACCTTCGTGTAATTTCAATTTTAGGGAACTATGGAGCATCTTAACCCTCCTAGAATAATATTTTGTCTTGCTTCCCCCTGAATTTAATTCACAATTGAGGATGCTTTCCAAAGTTTTTCATGCAGTTCTTCAAATTATTAAAAAACTAATCTTTCGTTCCTTTCCTTCCCAATTGTCATTTAAATTTGATCTCCTTCAAAGTAAGCTGTCCAATTTTTTATCGCCAATGGTCGTTACAATTCCAAGTTTGTCGCCTACGTCCTTTTTAACTGAAATTTCGTTTTGCATCTATTAATCTTGGTGCTTGCTTTTGTATTTCGCCAATTTTGGAAATTTTTCCGATGGCTTCTTTTCTCGTTATTAGTGTTAAAGTTGAATGCACCATTGTAGATATTTCATTAGTAGCCTATTTTTAAATTCTTTATTCAGCTTCAACAAAATTTCCTTTGCGATAGTTTTCTAATTATGTAAATTTCCTAGACGATATTTCACTTACTCAGAACTCGACTCGATTCAATTTTTTGATAGCAGCTGATAGTAGTTACGCAAATTTACGAGAACGATGGAATATTATCAAAAACATTTTAATAAAGGAAAATGAACAGTCTTATTATCACAAATTAATGAAAAAATGCCCACGTAAGAGAAATGAGTAAGGAAGTATTTTACAAGTATTTTCTTATGAGAAGAAATTTAGAGTACAGCTACGCCATGGGCATCTGTCGATCAACGCTAGAATTATTGGTAGATTAAATAATTCGGTTCGTCACTAACTGACATTGTCGTTAAACTTATTCGACTTTATGTTAAGGGAACTTTCCAGAAGATTTCTCCTAGATTGTCTTTATCAAGCAACCATCTTTATCCCCCAATTAATGCGTGGCTTCAACCAGTCACTTTCACACACGAGAATGAAGCGCCTCCTTTCATGCCAACTTCGCACATTTAATTCATGTTTTACATCATCACATTTTTAAATATTTGTATATATTTTTGACACAATTTGATTTTCTAATTTAATATATTTTAATAAGCGGTGCAAATAATATATTTTACCAATAAGTAAATTTCTCACATAAATTCTAATAATAATATCATATGTATCGTTTATCGACTTCTAGAGCAATTACATCAAAGAGGAAGGAAATCCCCATGTTAATTTAATGACTGACATCTTTTAAGGATGTAGGGCCATAAATTCCACGCCATTAGCGTTGAGAGGAGCATCAAATCAAACCCTTAAAAATACCATAAAACTATCACGAAAGACAAGCCACAAAAGGGGCAATTTTAGCAACTTAAGTAACCCGACCCTTTTGATTCTCGTCCCGGGAAATATTTATCGATAACTGCATCGGAAAATAACATAAATTACTATGTAAAAGTACAATAAATAATATAAATTTTATACCAGATTAATTACAATTATGTCTAATTAAGGACTAATGAAGATAACATAGATGTTTGCAATCATTTGTTTGAAAATTACGCTTAATGTGTGTATTAACTTTAGGTGGGTTTTATAAGCTTGAGAACGTCATTTTTACAACAATAGCGGCCGCGTTCTCGACATGAGAAGATAATTAAGCAAATGCAGAATCCTTCCGATTTATGCGACGCTCGATTTCCACAGTATGAAAAAAAAAAACCTTTCGTACTGGCTTGTTTAAAATTTCTATGATAATGGCGTAAGCCCATAAACATCCTCTACATGAGAATATAATTAAGTGCATTCATATTCAATGCGAAATGTAAATAAGATGGATGAATGCACTAACGTAAATAATTTAGCATTGAACGCTTAATGTTTAACATGTATGTTCGCATAAGAATTTATGGTACACGCCGTGTCTCATCCCGGCTTCAGTGCTATGGTTGCCCAGAGTTTGATAAGGGTTGTTAGGTTTACGTCATGTGTCTAAGAAGGAGATTTATAGGAGTGGCTAAAGTGGCTTTGCAGCGGTTTATTAAATGTTTTATCATGTAAATTAGGAAATGTAGATTGCAGTTTTAAATTCACAAAATGGACAACAATCCACCGGGAATATGTTAAAGGAACGTTTGGATATCGTATTATATTATTGTATAAATCAAACCTTTTTTTACATCGCGACAGATGATTGAGTGAGAATGTTTTGTTGATTTAATAAATTGACATAACTTCAAAAGCAATATCAACAAAATAAATTTAGATACACGAATTCAAATGATGAAGTGAAATATTAAGCTCTGTTTAAACAAATTACATTTTTCTATTATGTGCTTTATAATTACAGAAATGTTCTGAATTTTATTCACTGGCAAAATAATAGTTATTATTTTAGTGATACAATACAAATTGCAAATTACGGTCCTTATGTCGGATATAGGGATCGCGACATACTGGAAGTTATAGGAATAGTGCAATAGTGTGTTTGAGTTTGTGATTATATTTGTTTATTTATATCGCGTGTCCCAAAAAAAAACGATTCATACAAAACTCCTGAGGTGATGATGTAATAAACATGACTACTGCTCTATTACGTATTGCGACAAAGATTTTTTAATGAAATGTCTCAAATTATGACAAATATTTTTAAATAGAAATTCCCAATTTATTAAATACGAAATTTATTCGTGACTTTTCAAAGGGTTAATTAACAAATTCTATTGAACGTCTTCATCAATTCCTTTTGTAATCACCATCAAAAATATTTTCCTCATATTCTTATTTACAATTTCCACGAATTAGCATGCACAGTTATTTCTCTTTAATGTCCATTTTCATATATTGGATCAAGTTCAGATCCAAAATATGATATTTTGATGGAGCCAGGGTGATCAATGTGAGGACAACCCATTTAAATTTGTATTTTCGGAGGAATATCTAGGGTGGTGGTGCCTGGCAGAGAAATTACATACAGACACCAAACTTATTATATCTATTAAAATTAATGATATATATATATATATCTGACTGAAACTTGCTTAACTTTTTCTCATGATTTCAAAGGGTGTAAGTCTTGCAAATGCAGCTGTCATTTAAAACCCCCTTTGAACATTATCAGCTGATATTCGAATTTCTGTGTCATATCTGCAGTTACTTTGATCGTTGTTGTACTTTTTGTTACCCAATCAAACCAAACATTAAAGTTGAGGAAATCTTTGTCAAATTAATAGAATCCAACCCATTCACGACCAAATGTAAATGAGAGAGGAGGATAAATACATATATAAGAGTTGCCAAACGAAAATAATGCTAAATTCAAGTAAATCGTAAATTAAACATTCACAATATACAACAAATAGAAAAACTTAAAATATACGAACTGAAAACAAAACTTAAGGTATCAAACTTATGGAAGTAAACAAAAAACGACTGAAATAAGTGGTATATCTATTGAATTTCTTCGATTAGTTTCCAAAGACGAAATATATATAAAGTATAAAATTAAAACCAAATAAAGTACAAAAGCAGAAAAAAATCCTCAATAACTAGTATTAAAATAAAATACTTAGATTAGATTTAAAAAATGTACAGGTATCCGAAAAATTTTAAGAAATCAAATCCAATTGAAATATGAAAGTAATGCTAAAGGAAAACTCGGGAAACGTGTTAAACGCAATGAAAAGTAGTGAAAGGGAGTGAAAATGCAGTAATTGCTATTCTAACGAACAAAACTAGGTCAAAAGAAGTCAAAAGCTTATAAAATGTAAATAAGAATGGATTGCCTAAAAAGAAAGAACTGAATCGAAATATTTGTAAAATAAATCCAGAATGATAAAACAACGAAAAGATAATATAAAACGATGGAATAATGAGTGGTATTAAATTTACCACAAATCACGTAACAACATGAAGCAAGCTGAACAATAAAGTATATAATAAAAAATTACAAATCGTCCCTTCTTTCAGTATATCTGAATACTTTTGCAAGCTATTGAAGTTGAGGTTTTCTTGGATGTAATTTAAAAACTGAAAAATGTGGGAGGAATCACGACGGGAAAAAATTAAAAGAAAAACGAACTAAAGTGGGTTTCAACAAGAACAGGGGCTAAATTTGTGAAAACATCGCAGCCGTGAGCCGCAGAGTTAAAGAAGATCCGAATTTGTCAATTCCTTGACGTTCTCAACAATTGGGGCTATCTACAACGACCACATGGCGAATGTTGCGTAAGTTTGGCTTTGAAGCCTTACAAGGTGCAACTGGTGCATGTATTGAAGCCGGCCGACCATTCACTTTGCCGTAGATTTGGTGAATTTATTGACAAACAACCCGCCGGTTTTTCTGAATTTTTTTTTTTCAGGCGAAGCGCATTTTCATCTGTCTGGATACGCCAAGAAGCAAAATTGCCGCATTTGTGCTTCTGAAAATACGAGGGCAATTGTTGGGAAGCCTTTGCATGCTGAACAGGTCACTGTGTGGTCTGGAGGCGTCGTTGGGCCATGTTTTCCTGTATGCGACGATTTACAATTGCAAAGCCTTACTCTTTCCAATACAATAAAAATTTTAATCATTTTCATCAAAATTCTTTATTTTATTTTGTTTTGAAAAACTAAGTTCTATCTGAAAAACCTTGTAGCTTATGATCAGACTAAAATAGCATAACGTATATCTATTGGAAAAGTCTGTCTTCAAAACAGGGGTGGGGGTGCGAAGACGAAACGAAATCAACTGACCAGTGATATAAAAATAACTAAAAGCACCAACACGAAATGGAAAATACAGTAGTTGTCAAGGCCACTGTAATTTTTAAAAATCCAATTTTGATGTATTAATCACCATGTCAAAAACAGAAAAATGTAAGTGTACCATAAAACCAGAATGAAATTGAGCCATGGGCAGATAATTCAAAATGAGAAAATAATGGAATAGTATTAAATTAATCACAAATCACTTGACAACATGAAACAAGTTGAACAAAAAAATTGTAATAAAAAATTGCAAATCGTTCTTCTCTCAGAATATCTGAATAGTTTCGGAATCCCTTGAAGCTGCAGCTTGAGTTTTGTAGGAAATAAAACTGAGAAATATGGCAGAAAACACGAAAATATCAAAAGAAAAACGAAATACAATCTGACAAGACCAAAATAACATAAAGGCTGTGTTTTCATAAAATAACCAACCAAAAGCACCAGAACGAAATGGAAAGTGCAGTAGTGTAGGTCACTGCAATTTTTTAAAATCCAATTTCAATTTATATTATCACAATATCAAAAGCAGAAAAATGTTAAACGAAAAGAAAAACCAATACATAAATTAAAATAAATCAGGATCGAAGTATTTGTAAAATAAATTAAATGATAGGCGATTCCAATCTGAGACGAATATAAAAACTGTATGAAAATTAAAGAATAAAAAGATCAAAAGAACAACAAAAAGAGCAAGAAAATAATATGAATAAAATAACACATAATTCATTTGGAAAGTTTGTGTTAAGAAAACATAAACGGCAATAAAATGAAAATCAACTGGAAAATGAAAGTAATGCAAAAGGAAATTTGAAGCAAAATAGAAAAATTAAACTATAAACAGCTTATCTTAGACTCAACCAAAAGACATTTCAGTAGAAAATGTAGGCACATCAATCATCACGAGTTTCTTGTACAATTGACATATTGAATGACTCTAACCAGGATATTATTTGCCTTATCACTACAAAAAAATGTATTGCATGTGCCGAAAATAATTGTGTCTATGTCGTGACAGCGATAACCAAAATATTACTTCCACAACAGATTTTCGTTTTGCAATATCTGACTTACAGTCAGTCACTGTATGTTGTATGATGGCCATGTATGTTTCAAACTTGCATTTTTTTAAATTTTTTAATTTGTTGTTCGAAATCTTTAATGGAGACATCGGAATATTTATCCATATACTTAATTCGAAGATGGTACCTCCTGTCCACGATAAAATCTTTTCCTGGACATTCATTTCTGATTTTCAGCTTCGTCAACCCGAAACAATAAGTACCTAGCAAAATACAAAATTTACAAATAACTGAAACGTTTTGTAAAGAAAAACAATGAATTATAAACGAGTTATATGTGACAATTATCCCAATTTGTAATTCAATGTAACAGAACAAACATTTTGCTAACTATCCTTGCATAATATATTTTTTCACAAAGTGAGATCAATCGATTAATAGCTTAATATTTTTTTTATGCTAACCCGAAATGAACTTTTCCCAGTATTGTTTACACTGCATAATTTAAAAAATCATAAAAATCTAAATAAGATATTTGTCACATAGTAAATATTTGAAGACTAAATTGTGCAAATTGCCAAGTGATATCCAAGCCACACACGCTACATTAATTTAATTTGCATTTTATTTTGAGATTCCTATTATGTATTCTTCACGTGTAGTCGTTTTAATTTATTTTTGTCTTTGTCCTTGGCCGACTACGTTTTATTTACGTTAATTTTGATTATTATTTCTTAGTTTCCTATATTACGAGTATCTTATTTTCTGGGTTTACAACTACTATTTTTTAAAAGTTTTACTAGGTTTGTATAGATTAATTGTATAGTTATTCGTGGACAAGTTTAGATCATTTCATGTCTTTCATTATGTATAGTTCTTAATTAAAATTATTTATTTCAAGATTTATTTATATTTCTTCTTTTCATAATTTGTGGTCTGGAGTAAAATTAATTACAATTTCATGATTCGTTTTATCAATATTCCCATTTTATTCCACATTAAACATTTTCTCGAATGCATTAAAAAAACCCAACAGTTCTAGATCAACAAAATAATGATTTATGATGCAACGATTCAATAACGTCAGTCGAGATTACAAGCTGCTTAAGAATGCCGATGCTAACTCGATAACTGTCATTATTTCAAATGACAAATCCCGTCGTTGCTTCGCAATATCAACAAGATTCGTATCGAAGGAGAGTCGTTCCGACCTTGCAATTTACGAACGCAGTGTCTCCTCGCTCCGTCCGATGAGACACGGATATTATAAAACCTGGTCAAGGTCCCCCGCCGCAAACCTAAGTGCGTCTCGGGTAATTCGCCACCGTAAAAAGCGGATGCGTTTTTGCGCCACCCCGAGAATTAAGCTCGAACATGTTGTGCGGGCTTCCGCTGTTTACTCCGTCGAAACCCTGCCCGTCCCAAGACGAAAACTCCGGCGGAGCATCTTGTCAAAGTTTCTCCCTACAACGGTGACTTACTCGAATAGTTTGCGCGTGGCTGCTGCTTGCTGAAACTTTACGACAACAATAATTAAGTGAGGGAATTTTGAGATGTTTGCGAGCGTACAAGTTGCGGTTACAATTTATTTAGATTTGCAAATGCGCTTGACTTACAGCTTATTGCAACTTGCTCCGCTGAGATGCTGTTCAAAGTTGGGTCGAATGTTCGCTTCTCGGATACATACGAAATTTATATTGTATACGAATTTACGCTGAAACCGTTCGTCATTATAGAAACATAAAATAAGGTTACTTTCCAGTTTTTTCTATATTCTAGATGTCTCAACACTGTGACCAATTTATAAATAATAAATAAAACCTGATAACTTCAGATCATAAATAAATTAATTTATGAAAATAGTTATTACTTTTTCAATTAATTAAGTTAATTAATTAATTACACCAATCTAGCCACCTCTTTCCCAATGTTTCTTCCTCCGACCGTTGTCATTAAGCAAGTGCAACGCCTCTGGTACGACCCAAAGGTAATCAGGACTTATGAGTCAGTCGCCCGTGCGTTCTACAAGAAGCTACTTGGTTTCCGCGGTGATGAATTCGTTCCCTAATGTATATGAGCAATAAATATCCGGGGACCCTCGGTGTGGTCTCACAATTATTCCTGCGACCCCCGTCCCATTTCGTTTAAGAGCCGGCGACCGATTAATGCGCGCATTTTTAATACACGTCTGATAATTTTATGGGGTGTTGACGCAGTTAGGTGTATTCAGTCGACTACATTATCTCGGCCGCCTCGTTCGCGTACGCTGCGAATTAACATGCCCGTCTGGCCCTATCTCCAACGAAAGAAACGCTCCTTCTTATCTGTTTATGATTTGTCGCCGGGAACTGCCAGGGGGCGGCGAAGAAAACGCATATATTTCTTTTAAATGGCACATTTTCGCGATTTTATGTGTCGCTATCGATGTCTTTGCGTTAGATAAGTGTTGCGATGGGTTATTATAAAGCAACTTTTTATTTTTTTCCGAGGCACTGATAACCATCGATGTAGATCGAGTGAAACAGGAATAACACGACAATAAAAGCTTGTAGATTGGATGTTGGCAACTGGGTATTATCGAGTTTAGTTGCCATGACTGCCTTTTGGGTTTGTTAATGCTCCGGGTGTTTTGCATAAAATAATGTATTAAATAAGATAAGAATAACTTTACCTTTAAAACGTATAATTTTAATAGCCTAATCTCAGTGGTCAGTTTGCCAAGGTGTTAAATATACCCACCTGAGGAAAGAGTACAACTACAAATTACACGTTCATCTATATCTATCGATAATTTTATGATAAAATATGAATGAATGCGTTTCCTAAGGAAATCATCTAATGCCTATACTTCAATTTTATTTAAATGGATAACAAATTAAATTTGTATTGCAATCATTACGCCCATTAGTATCAATTAATTATCATTTTGTTTTTTATTCCTATATTTATTCTGCGTTATTGATTTTTAAAATTGTCACCACTTACATGTAATTATGTCACGTAATACGTTTCCTGCTGCGCTACACACTTTGTCTATGGATCAAGGTATGGAGATAAATATATAAATTATTTAATTCCTCATTTGTAACCTGTTGAGATATGCTTTAAAATATTAATACTAAACATTAATTACACTGCTGCAAACATCGTTAGCATTTTCTAGCAACATCACTCTTGCATTCTTCATATTTTTTAAAACGTTCACTGCTTGATTATAGACAAATTCTTACCATTGGTGACTGAAAAGGTTATAGAAAACGAGGGCGTTTATGAGGTACATGATTGGTTTTAGAAAACGGAACAACTGCGAATACTTTATCACTATTTAATACATATAATTCTGCTCATATTTATCGAATAGAAAAAAAGTTTGAAGTAAACATCCGAAATTAAGAGCAAAAATGGTCAAAGTTCTCAAAAATTGTTAATTAAAAAGATCGTTTGAAGTGATGCAAAATGTTGATCTAAATAGCATATTTTTTAACACCTGGTGTTGAGTTGGATATCATTGAAATTAATCCCTAACTCTGGATTTCTGATGGTTATCATCATTACTTTGTAAATTAGAGCAATTAATACACTAGTGAATAAGTTCTATTGATCATGACTAGGATAAACGATAATTTATTCTGATGTACATTACCAATCTTATGATTTTATGGACAGGTGGACAGGTGAACTGGCTAACTTCATTTTTTCACTTTTATTATTTTTTTAGTCTTACTGACCTTTAAATTTATATTAAATATATACAAATGCTATAAAACGTGATGTTCGATATTTACGTTCAGCAATTTTATTAATTATATAAAATGTTTTTCGTTGTAGTGAGCGAATAATTGAAATTAATTGTCTCTAATGTTTTAATATTATGTTTCGGATTTCTTTTTGGTAAAATCTTATTGAACCAAAAAAAAATCTTGTTTTTTACCAACAAATGGTATCGGAATATACATATTGTATAATAAACAGCATTCGCCAGGTAATAATAATAATAGTAATCATAATCACGATTACTGGATAATATATGGCTTGAAGATTTTTGGTAAAACTCTACTCCAAAATTGACAATATTACAAAAGGACTTTAACCGAATGAAAGACCTTTTTCATTAAAAAGATTTTATTTGTTTAATTTGTTTTCTATTTTGATTTTTTAGTTAGTTTCTTATTTTTGTTCTACTTATGCATTTTGCCCGTTTATTTTATTTTTTGTTTCGTTTATCCTGTTTTTTTCTATGAATTTATTTTTTATTGTTTATCCTCCGTTTTCTCTTTATTCTCTATTGCAATTTCTTTTATTTGTTAGTTTTCATCTGCGTTTTTTAACGTCCTTGTAATTTTACGAAATGTTTTCTTTTTCTTTTTGTTTTTGTTAGTTTGTTTGTACAATTCATTAATTATACCCTAGCATTCGTCATTTATTTTGGTTTTTCGTTTATACTCGAATTTTCAAATTTATTAAATGTGAGCTTTTTTTCTGAAATAATTTTAACTCCGATTTTTTACCAAATAAAGAAACAGAAAGAAACGGTTTAAGATACCATGTTATCTGGTAATATATAGGGATTTTGTCACAATATTTTTACATCGCCGTTGCTCATCAAACTGAAATTGAAAACTAAATACTCGACGACGTCAGAATTTCAACAGCAATGGTCCTTTCCCATTTAAAAACGTTTAATGTCTCCCTCACTCTCTCTCTCTCTCTTTCATCTAATGGTGACCTTTCAAGGTGTGCTAAAAACCAATTCGTTTACTTTAGACAATCGGAGTCAATAAACGTCCAGGTTCGTCGGTCTTAACTATTGGTTTTTGTTTGCACTAGTGAATCCATTCTAAGTCGAGCTGAACCAACCCAATCCAATCCAATCCAATCCAACCCAACCTAACACTCACCACATATATATATATCTACTTTATTTTACACAATTTCAAGATATTATCTCGCCATAGTTTTTTTAATTGGAATATATCCGTCATCAGCTGTAATTTTTCTAAGACGACATTGGAGTATCCGAATGAAAGGATAGCAAGAAACAATCAAGCCAGGCTGTAGAGGATACGGGGAAGTGAAGAAGAAACGGCTGGACCTATCCTCGATAAGAGGATCCATACTAGGGAACGAGGTGCTGAGTGTGGCAAAAATCAGGCTATGTTTTGTTGTTGTGTGGGGCCCTGAATGGAGGAAGCACAAGTCACCTATTGAGGCCTAAGTGCAGTACGTTTGTATCCTCCACTAATTAAGATCTATATGCAGATATCGTCATCACCGATCCCAGAAGAAGACTATAATTGTTTTGAACAACGAACTCTAAAGCCCAAATGAGCAAATTTTGGTTCTAAATCGCATCAGTTTTTTTGAGTTTCGGTCATTTGCCTTTTGATGCTTCTTCCAAAGCTACACATTAGTTGAAATAAGTTTAAGATTATAAATTCCTTGATTTCATTTTGTGAAATATTCCATAATTGTTAGAACTTGGTTAAATCGTCAATGAGATTAGGTTTCATCAAATTCTTATTGATATCCATTGACAAATACACTGACTCCATAACTCCTTAGGCACTGTTATATACTTATGAATTGAGCCTGTCTCTGCATTCCGCTGGATGTCCCTGCCATTGATCAGCGAGCAATGGACCAAATTTGTAGTCTATTGAAACGAAATGCGACACTTTTTCGAGACTTGCTGCATCTGAATTACCTTGAACGTAATAGGGGATTTATCCGGCATTCTAACGTTCCGACTTTTATGACTAAACTGGCCCTTGCACTTACAAAATTTTCTGTTTGATTGACATAGTTACTGCTTTGATCCAACCCAACCTAACACAACCTAATTCAAATTTACCTACACATGAAAAACGCAGATCACAACTGTTCAATATAATAAAACCTTAATTACAAATAAGTATTTATTGGTGTCAGATTTTCAAACGAACAGATTTATCAAAATGGACTCTATTGTTGTTATCCCTGGAGGATTTGGCTTGAATGATTAATAAATTATTTCGCGTTGCTCGCGTTCGCCGAGAATAGTTGCGACGTTGCTCGCAAACTACAATCAATCAACCTATTTCGGTCCCGATATATTTATAGATGTCGGCGGTAGCGCCCGAAATGCAAATACTTTTCGAGCACCGGCGCTAATTGCGAACTCAAAAATCGGCCCTTCCGAGACCCACAAATCGTTTTATGATATGCCCGCATCCGATCCGAATTAACTGTACGCACGGGACGACTCGCAAGGGGTCAACGCGGAAAACAATAGGGCACTAACAAACTCCGTACAAATATAATTTGTTTCGGCGCCATGCACAATGTAAAACTCCACTCAAATTTTAATTTGAATGAATAGAGCCATAAATTGCGCCGCAGAAATATAATGCAGCGCGGCGGCGATTTCAACGGCTAAATTTACATCGTTATTGCTCCTAGAATTTAATGCAGGAACTCCAGTGCCACTGCCTTTAAAACTTTATTAGATAAAATACGCCCGAAACACGCAAATATCACTTTGGCATATTTATAAACACCAGCGAAGTATAATTTAAAATTATACCACAGCTGAACACCCTATGGTAGAGGTGAATATAAATTAGCGAAGCAGCGTTAATTGAGAAGAAATACACAAAATTAGCTCTAAACGAATCCACATGAAGGACGTTGTCCACCGTCTTTTGCTATTTTAGTCCCACGACAACTATGATAATACACTATCGTTGCATACGAAAGTAATTGACGAAAACCACTTAAAGCTCTCCACTTATCGCATTGTAGATAAAACGGAATTTAAAGTCGTTTCACCTCCTAATATCGAAAATATTTCGTAAACACGTCCCGGAACGAAAAAAAAAAACGAAAACGTAAATATATTCAAATTACCCAACGCGTACCTTAATAATTTAAATTGCAGTTACAAGATTCATTGTTCATTAAGC
Source organism: Geotrupes spiniger (assembly GCA_959613385.1). NCBI lineage: Eukaryota > Metazoa > Arthropoda > Insecta > Coleoptera > Geotrupidae > Geotrupes > Geotrupes spiniger. The sequence continues at coordinate 16,993,315 of OY390737.1, forward strand.
ATCTTTCTCGTTTCCACCGTGTCGGACATACGAAGAGAGCGCAGAACCCCGCGCCTCGCGAGCGGCTCCCTAACCCACACCCCAGTCACCAACTGGTGATATTTCACCCACAATTTACGAGCTCAGATACGACAGGGAAATTGCAAGAATGGCGGAGTAATCTATCTTTGTTGGGGAAGACGGGGGTAGAAAAATAAGATAAAACCCCTAGAATTTGTCTCAGAAGTGAGCGAAAATAGCCCCATTGTTCGGATACACTTCCATATATTGGATTTCGGCTCGATTCTGATGCAATACGTAAGACACGTCATTTCGCATGACGGACGACCGTGTATTATTATTATTAACGAGATTCGTGAGTTATTGCCGTCGCGACGTTTGTTCTCCTGTTCGTAATTATGATGAGCCTATCGCAAATTTGTATCAGATGGTTTTTGAAAACGGTTATGATTTGTTTTAAATCGAAATTATCAGTTAGCAACTGATGACGTTTTGCCGTTGTGTACTTAAATTTAACTAAATGAAAATATAAATAATATTTCTTTTTTATCAATAACAATTAATAGTCGAATTTAGACGTAGATTTTTGTTCTTCATTCATAGTATTTAACTATTAAAATCAATCTGATTTTAATGAGCTTTAAAATAATCTATTCATACTTCAATAAATTTTCTAAAGTAGCAAAGAAATTAAAAAAATAAAACGAAGGATATTTTATCACATCAACTGGACAAACAAAATAAACAAACAAAGGAAATAAAAGTAACGAAACAAAATAAAAATAAATAAATAAAAATGAGTCGAAATAAAAAAGCAAAATGAATCACAAAAAATAAACGGAAAATAACAAAAAAGAACCAAACCAAATAAAAAAATTTTGACAATCGAAGAATTTTGATATCAATTTTACTGTAAATATTTGTGAACCCATTGCTCAGAAACTTAGAATATAAAATGTATATTTTAAGTTTTTATGACGTGTGATATATGATACAATTAAATTATCTTCTGCCAAAATACAATAATCTTTAGCATCTGTTGTGAATTTCCGAAATGAATTAAATCTCTTTCGAATGTCCATTTCTTTTGACTCCTGGGTTCTCATTTGTAACAAATTGCACTTTATGCAACAATAACATTCTAGCTGAATTTTCAGTCGATTTAATTCCATATTGCTTTCGTGTAATAGTTTCGTTCGTGTTAATACATTTTCAGTATGAATCAGTAAATAAACTTTGTTAGTTATTGCAATTTGCTGGATATTTTGTGTGTCCTGAATCATGAAATATGCATTATTCAGAACTTAATAGCTTTGCAACACATTGGGGCAACGTAAACTGGAAAAATTGAATATATGTCACGGACAGAAAAATTTTCTATTCATTCAAATATAGGTTGGTCAATCTATTAAAATATCATCAGCGTGAATAAGCTGTAAACTACTTCACTCGTAAGGAAGTAATGAATTTTTATTACCATAGTCGTTTATTCGCATCGTAACCTACAAAATGTTATTCAACATTTTATTTGTTGTTATTGTATCTGTCATATATTTATATACCTTTTTGGTGATTTGTACCATAAACTGTAATTAAGCTCTAAATGACATTTTGTTCAAATAATTATTTCATATATTTATTGAGAGCCTAAGTTATACATTTCTGCAAAAACCGTCACAAAACTATGCCACATATTTATGTCGATTCATTGGCTAAACACATTGGATTCGTTTTATTTGAATTTATTTTTTATTTTATTTTCGTTAAAAAATTCCAATTCTTTCTAATTTTATTTCTATACCAACAACGCAAGATTTATTCACTACCAAGACCCCGCGTCTTATCGAGTCACAAAAACCCACCGACGCACACAAAACACTTGATAGAGCAGTTTAATATATAATCGGCATATAACAAAAACCGCATTTCTCCCCCGGCCTATACATTACCGGAGCAGAAGGTCGGAAAATTTAATATCAGCAGCTTGTGTGCCGCCGTTCTCGCAGTTTCTCTCGCTTTTGGTATTTTTCCATTACGTCGCATTCCCCGCGAGTGTTCCTCCACGCACGGCGCGCCGTCCGTTGATACATGCGGCGCGATAAATCCAAGTCGTCAAACGAAATTTAACTCTGGAGTTCGTGCGGAAGTTCATTAACGCTCATGAAAAATTTCGCCCAAAAGCGCTGAGATAAATCATACGTTTGGGATGAAAGTGGGACGTTGTGCGTTTCTTTGTTTAAAATTATTTAGGGGTGCGTTATGTTTTTTTGGATTAATTAACCTTGATCGAGTTATTACGTATTAGATGATTTTAGTTTTCTGGGTGCTGTTGCCCCACCAGGGTGTGCTCCAGTAAAATAAAAATGGTAAAAGAATGTAAGAAAAAAATGGAAACCCAGAAATAGTACAAAGAAACTTTTGAACTATTCCTTTGAATATATAAAAGATTTTTCTAGCAAAGATGATGATGATGATGAGAGTAAATTATATAAGTATATGTGCACTTACGTAAGAGTATGTTAAACATTATTATAAAAAAAACTATAAAAATGTTTTTGCTCACTTATTAGTTAATTATTTAGTTAATCAAAGTGTTCGAAAAGCAATTATTATCTAAAACAAACGCTTTTGACAACAACAGCAACAATTTCTAATTTTTGATGACAATTCATTATTTCCTATTCCTTCGATGTCGTTTCCTTTGACGCTTATGGATTAAGCTAATTTCAGAACAAATATGTATTGCTTGAATATGAATATTAATATAACCTTGTATTGTATTTTGCAATATTCGATCATCCATTTTGCATTTCGTTGGAGACTTAATTTAACTTATTACCATTATTATCATAACATAATTATATAAATGTTTCATTCAAAGTAAAAAAATCGCCTTCATTGTAGCTGTTGAGTAGCAACTTATTTTTAACAAGATAATAAAATACGAAGGTTGTCCAGTCAATAAGGTACACCAAGGCCGTATCACTTATCGATGAAACAAACACAAGCTCGCACAATATGGGAATTGCGCTCCGCGCACAATTAGAAAACATTTTTTAAAATGTTCATTTTATATACAGCGTAAATTTGTCAATACGGTCGCGAGTATGACAGTACAACCAGATTCCAATTTAAATAAAACAATGCGTAATTTCCAGCGCCCCTCTCCGGCCAAAACGCACAGCTGTTCCGGGTCGACACATGGGGATGCGACCGGCCGGCGTTCCACCCCAAAAACCCTTTTCGTACCGCGTACGCTGATTGCTTACACATTATGCATGTCGCGTTCATTGTATATTACAATGAGGCCGCCATTGATGTTTTGATTCGGCCGAAATTATAGTTTAAGCTCGAACGAATTTTTCAGGGCATTCAGGCTATGCGATGAAGCGTTGCGGATCGGATGCAAAAAGGCAAAAATGACCGAGGAAGGCGATGATTTATTGCGTCCGACCGAGCGCCGTTTTTTACCCTGTTTCGCTTCACAAATGAAATATTAATAATATAATTGCAACTTCTGCAACTCGAAAGTTATTATGTAAATCGCGGCGGTTGCTGCGAAATTCCTGCGATGCGCTTGCAGGCGGGAATTATTATGTCCAACGGGATCATCATTTAATATGAAATGGGGTAATTTTAATATCAATCAAGGATTGAAATACGACAGATATTAGCCCTGAGCAGGAACTTTACTCACGCGACTGCAATTAACAGAAAAAAATATTGTGAACCACACTGCTGTGCATTTAGCTTGCCATCGTCACAAATTAGAAGTTAGCAAATAATTGGTTCAGTTATTTGGTTCCACGAATACGATACGAAACGCATACGTGTACATCAATTCGTGTGTATTGTGTGAATACAAATACAATTCATTGATTCGACCAAAAAATTAAAGGCAAGTTACTCGACGAGTTATGGAAAAGTCGCGAAGTACTGAGAAAACTAAACGCAAGTCAAGGACAAGGACAAGTCACACTAACTAAATCCAATCTAATCACAAGTATCCAATTTTCCCACAATGAACTATCCACAATGAATTTTCCAGGTTCCAAACAGAATATAAATATAAAGAATATTTATAAACATATCAACTAGTTTAACCCGATATAAACCTAGGCCTACGACTACAAATCAATGTAGCTTGGTACTTGCTCTAATCCAATCCAACCCAACCCAACCAAAACCGAATTGCTTCCAAACCCATCGAGTGCACTAGCTGAATATATACGATATTGAGATCCTGTTGTACTTGTTGAACAAGATTTTGCAATTTGAATCTAGTTATTGATTGATGATGATAGAATTGATTGCACATCCATGCGAAATAAACAAAATTATTTCTAAGACTGCATGTTGAGGCAGGGTTGTATAATAATAGCCACATATCTGAAAGCAGTCTTTGTAGAGTAGAAAATAAAACCTTATTTAATTCTTGTGCGTGGTCCAAGGATCTAGACATCAGATCCTTCGTAGATAAAGCAGATCAAGTAAGACTTTGTCGTGGACAACCTAATATTTTTGGGCTAATATTTTTTCTCTGCGATATACCAAGAATATTAGTAATATTAGAGTATTAGTTATCGATTAAAATAAGACGATCTTCTCTCTTGCTATTCACATCTTTTCATTAAGGCCCTTAAAGGTGGAATTAAGTTCAGGGCATCCTTTACACACCTTCAAATATTTGGGATTTATTACCATACGTTTTGCAGCTTCGCCCTATGTTGATTACATTCTGATTGCCTTCTTTTTCCGAAACAATTGAACTTAATTTTTTTAATTGTTCCGAAGGGATTAATTTCCCTAAATTACTGAATTTATCGTCTATCCTAATCCTCATAATTTTTACTAATGTGCTTTTAATAACCATTGTCTTCCTGAAACTAAAACGTAACTTTTAGACATTTCAAGAACTTGAACTGCCCATCTTTACGAAGCAGTCATTAAGCATTATGGAATCTCGTTTCTTCCCACTCTTCTTATTTTAGTTCCTCTATTCTTGGAACTTTTTTTAATGACTACATGAACATTTTCCTGACTTCATAACAAATTTGAAGTAAATATGGTTTAACGTTGTTATTTTAATACTCGATAACAATCTATTGGGGTAGGAGATTTAATATCATTTGGTTCAATATACCTTGACAGGAAGATAGCATAATTTAAGCTCCATACATACAAATGAAGATTCCATACTTTTCGTCCCCACCAACACTAGTTGCTTCACCAAAATTTTTTACCAGTGAACATTTTCTCTCAAAAGGATTATTATGATTTTCTCGTCCATTGGTCTGAACTGAAAAATTCGACACAAACCTTGGATTCTATTAATTTGGGAATGCATTTGCTTATTTTTTAATTTATTAAGATATACTCAAGGTCGTAACAAACTCACTGCAATTATTTCACATGGGGAAAATATAAAGAAAAGCGTTCGAGCGTTTTGTCTGCTGGCTTTCAAATCCTGAGCAATAGTATTGGCATTCTTTGGATGCAATATGGCCTGAGCAAACATTTGCATTTTTATTTGCCTTTTTTCTTGGAAAATTAAAAAATTGCTACTTGAACTTGATGCTTTAAAAGTTGCTCTTTTGGATTCGACAATAATGGATTTTCGAGCTTTATTGCTCTTACTCGTTGGCTGTGTTGTTTTCCTGGTCATTTGCATTTGACTTGGTTTCGTTTTTCGTTTATTATTATTATTTTCATTAATTCTTATCTATCCTTTCAGGTTAGGGTCAACTTTAGTCAATCTTAATTAAGGTTAGGTTGGGTTTAGCTGGGTTAGGTTGGGTTGGGTTGGCGAATTTTCTAAGAAACCCAACCCAACTAGGTCGTTTCTTATTTATTTTTGAAGCCAACGCAACTGGAGAGTTCCAATGTAATACGCAGGTAGCTGAAGCTTTAGCTCTAGTCGAAAATGAAAGTAATTGGAAATATAACCTGAAACACAAATGAAACGAAATCAAAATGAACGTAAAATCTAAATTTATATTCCCAAAGTCAATGTCAAATGGATATTACCAAAATAGAACAATTTAAACTCCATAGACAAGGGACGAGGGTTCAGACTGCATTTCCCATATTTTTAGTAGCTTCATCAACAACTCTCAGCACCAAGATATTATTATAATTTTCTCATCCATTGTTCTGAACTGAAATTTTTAACATAAACTAGGATAATATTGATTTGGAAATGCAATTTAGATTTTTATTTATTCTGAATGAACCTAAGGTAACTCCAAAAAATCTTTTACACATCCAGAGTCCCATTAAGTATGTCACATGGGAGCTAAACGGCAATACAAACTTTGTATTTAATTTTTTTGTGCATTTTATTTTTTTTAATTTAAAACACCCACAGAAACAGAATCAGAAATATCTACTGAAAAAAGTATTTTCTCGTTGAATTTTTTTTAGATGCTAACTTCCAAAAATTTGGCTAAATATAATCACAGGTTGAGAAAGTTGGAACCAGAAGTAAGTTGTCCTACGTGACTCCTTAACCCCACGTCTAACCAATCTGCAATGCGCCTTAGTATATTTTGCTTCATATTTTTATTGGATAGTTCAGATGAATGCTAGGATTTTGCAAAAATGTAAATCTCTTTCATTATCTGTGACCCAGGAATCGAGTACCCACAGGGGAGTTTGTTCTACAATTCTGTAGGCACCGCATTGGAAGTTGGTATACATTTTGATGTTCGAGTGACCAGACAATAGTCCTACAGAGGTCAATAGTAAACAATAGTCCTCTTCTAACCGAGACTGGTCTCCTAGGGAATCTAAAATGTCATATCCGCCTGTTCTCTACCCAAAATATTGAAGGTAATTGCTGATTTGCATTGCGCATTTTGTTAGAACGAATTTCTGTTTATTTTTGAATCAATCAGTGCTTTCATTTATTTATTTATCGTCTAGTCGAAACTAAATATAGAGCATGGAGTTTGGTCAGTTCTTACTTAGTATGAATTTATTTTAAGTAACATTTGTCAATTTTAGTTATGATAATCCGCCTTTAAATGCAAATCAACCGAACAGTAATTGTCCAAATGTGTTTCTTTTTTCTGCACTCATAGTACGTTTTTAATGTTGGCTTCATTTTCTCTATAGTTATGTTAATCATGATTTGTTTCTTTGATCATAACTTCCAGTCATGTGTATTAGTTAACTAGAAGTTTACAGAAAATTGCTTTGGTTTGGATTAGTTCACCAAAATTATAATTTAAAATTTCAGGCCTAAAACATTGCATCGTTTTCCATCCAATGTAAAAAAAAATGTCCCAAATTTTTTTCATTTGGTTTAACTGGCATTTATAAGAAACAATGTAGAAATTTCGACTAAAACGTGGGTAAAACTTTGCACGAGATTGGTTCCCCTACAATTAAATTTATTCGAACATAAATCGTTTTTGGGATGGATTGGTTCATCATAAATTCCTAGGGTTACCCTTGGGTTGGGTTCAGTTTGGTTAGGTTGGTATTTAATTTCGGAATTGTTTTATCGTATTTATGTGGCAATTAGGATTGAGAGATTTTTAACTGGCGTGCCTTACCACAATGAAAACAAAAAAATATGGATTTCATGCCTTTATTTTTTTTTCTAATCCAGTTCATCGCTTCATTGAAAGAATTTTATATAAACTGCAAAATACACTTCGTGATTTTTGAAACCGATATATGAAGTAAACAAAGATCACAGTACGAGTATTGGGTTGGTTCATTGAAATTCTAGTCTCAAAGTTTCAAAATTTCGAACAGGCTAATGGGCATGGGCATGCGCATTGAGTTGAACTTCGGGGCGCCTACGTTTTATATCTAATTTATGAATAACGTTATCGAACTATCGGCTTTGATAACGAAAAGTGTAGCAGAAACATGTCTTGTTTAAAATTTAAATTGATAAATGATTTGCCAAATTATTTTGTTTCGAAATTAAAATAATTTAAGTTATAAATTAATATACTAACTATTGTGGTAAATAAATATTTACGACATTTTTGTTAAACAAATACGTGCACCGCGGATAAAAAAATAGCTAATTATAATGTGAAAAATATCGTTACAAGAACTTTCGTAAATTTATTTCCCATTATCTATTTTTCCCGCTCTCCATCTCCGAAGTTTCCGAGTTTTTTAAGGACATAACTCTCAGACCGGGTGCATATCCAACTTTAGATTGTATAAAGTATAATGTACAAAGAAACCCTAATGTAAAATCGATGGAACACCATTACAGTCGAGCGCGACTTCTAACTTCGGTAAATCATTGGTGTGCGTTAGGAATAACTTGTACGCGCCACTACCGTTAACACACGAGATTTAAATAGACGCCTATATATAAAGTCAACAATAATTTGAAAGCAGCATATATATGTCTCGGCGAATAAAAAAATGAATGAAATTCTTTTCGGTTAGGAAACGCCCGAAACGTGGGTTTCGTGCCCCGGCAGCTGTACAACATCTATTACTTCCAGTGATGTACGAGTGGGGATCGCGAGGTCCTTTTGGTCGCTTTAATTAATGTCGCAGGACTCCAGAGCTGGTACAGTCCAGACGTTCTCGTTGAAAATCCGCAATAACCACGAGTTGTAGAAAATTATTTCGGGTTAAATAAATGAAATTGCAATTTCAATGACCGATTCGTTTATTAAAAGTAATCTCGCCGCATATTGTAAATATTTCATTTCGGCGAACATTAACGTCCCCATTTTTCACTTACTTATCTTTGACTTTCTTATCTGAAACATCCGCGCAGCCCCACGAAGCCTTCGACGTTATGCTTCTTTTTCAGCAAGTTTTTGCCAAAGAAAGGAGGTACAAAAAATGTGTTCGCCGCAATGGCTTATTAACATTTAGAATACAAATTGCTACCAGTATTATTATTTATGTGTCTAATTTAAAATTCATATTTTAGTATTTATGTTTGTTTTTGTACATAAATTAACATTTAGAAATGCAAAATATGCACTTACATGGATACGGCAATAATTGCGTTAGGCTGATAAATGAGTTATACGCCAACATATACTACTACCCCGATACATCCATATCATTTTGTATCTACAATTAATTAATTAAATTCTGTGACGATAACAATTTAATAATTTATTTTAACATCATATAAATTCCCATATCAAAATTATAATAATTTTGCCATAACTTCAACAACATAAGTATGAGTACAGTAATAATAATAAAACGTATGTTGTTTGTAGACGTTTCGAACTGAACACCTTCTATCTCAATACTGTAATTAATGACATAATTCACTTTGGTTGATTGGTTTAATAAATTTGCAATAAAATTTGTGTTTCTGAAAATTTACCATTCACATAAAAAATACAAAAAACCATTCATACTCTAGAAAATTTATTTGACGCATGAAAAATACGCAATAAAAATCTCATCACCAATGCAGATACGTAGATCGAACTGCAAATTCGGTAAAGTTGATTTAAAAGACAGCCTATTTTGACATCTTTCGCGGCGCTCGCACACGTCGATGGGCGCAAATTGGATTTCGGGAACGAATCGCCGCGAAAAATCGAACGACATTCATCATTCCTCATTAAAGCGATTAAGGAGATAAAATATACGGGAGTTCGGAGGCGATATTTCGCCGGCGACAAATTGTGCTCGGGTGTGATGTTTCGCGCACACACCGACATTAATTTTGATAACATTTCAAGCTCCCGTTTAATTGGCACCGGTGTGAGATTCGGAGATAATGAAGCAATCAGTGAGAGACAACAGGCAGATTGCTCGGAAAATTTAGTTAGTGATTCGGCGCACTTTGTTACGCGCGGCGGCGATGAAATAAAAACGTCGGATTCGTCGATTCGGGGTTGGCGAGTGATTATCGGAATTGCTGTCGGGGAAAGAGTGATAAATTTTATGAAAATTAATATTTCGATACAACGACGACTTGTTATTTATTATATATATGAATATAATATATAATTATACGCCCACGGTCAAAACATGTCCCAAACAAGTGCGGACACGTTTCCGATCACGTGTTTTAAATTGTAATACGAAGTACTTAATTAAATTATTATTATTATTATTATTACTGCCATACGGCACAACAGTACGTTGCTGGTGTTGATCGCGAGCACATGGTAGTAATTTACAGTTCACGGATTCAAATCCCAGAGTGGTCATTATAATTTTATTTCAGAGATAAAGTTCTTAACGATTATCACTCTAAATGGCACCTGATGACCATCTGCTATAGTCTACTAGTTTACAGCAAATTCTAGAATCGTTTGTAACACCTGTACATGTATATCGTGATCGTAAATCAGAAATATTTACACCTTCAATTAGGTTCCGCTTGTTGAGTAAATAAATAATAAAATACCATCATGTGTAAGTAAACATGCAAAGGAGATATAAATCAGTTATACAACATGAACCGAAAATCTAATAAACACAACAAAATCAAACATATCATAATAAACAATTGAAATAAAAAGACAAACACAAATTAAATTAACAATTAAAACTATAAAATGTAGTTACTAAAAACGCAAAAAAATAACAAATGTTCTCATTAAATGAGAGGAAGAAACGTCAAAAGCCGAAACCATCATTTACACAATCCAATCCAACCCAACCCAGCCCAACCCAACCCCAATCAACCCAACAACACAAACCAACTCAAAAGCCGAGACAATATTTTATTATAAGTTTAGAACAATACAATACCAGTAGTGGTTGCCATAAAGACTTTGTTTTGTTTGTTTTGTTTACATTACTTTTGGCTTTTATTCTTGAAACTTTTTGCTTCCTTTACTTTCGTTTTAGGTTTTATTGCATGCCCATAAAAATATTTATTTGCTGCAAATTATTTTAGATCGTCGCAGCTACATCGATAGTTGCAATTAAATTTTTCACTTTATATTGCCTATTCTAAATTATGTACTTGCTGAAGTTAAACCTTAAAGCTTTCGACTTGTTTCCATTTATAATTATTTTTCACAGGTTGGATATGTCAAATTATTTCTGTAACTTTCGATTCCGTGAATTAAAACTGTATTAAAGAATGTTATGAATTTGTTAGGGTACATGAACTTCATTAAAAGTGCAATAAATCATTTTTTTCAAAATGGGACACCCAATATTTTTTAACATGACCTAGCTTTCATTAGTTTATATGTATACAAGATATTGACATTAAAAATATGCCCACTGTCATTAAAACAGCAAATACTTGTTGTTGCGAATTTATTAGCTTTGTTCACATTACTTTTTATTGCAAACCAACAATGTACTATTTCAAGTAATGCTAGATCGTTGCCACTTAGTTAGTTTACATACTCCTTGATATTTTCCTCTACTTTCCTATTCCTATTTTCCTATTTTCATTCAGAAGAGATTGGGTTGGGTTGGGTTCATAAAATTTCTCAAAATTGGTTAAAATAAAAGAAAAAAATGCTGTAAATGAACAAGTTGTTAAAATTGACTAAAATTAAAAAAAAAATTTAATTATAAAAATAGAGAATTTGTTAAAATTGTCTAAGATTTGAGAATTGTCAAAGTCAAAAAAAACGGATAAAATCTCAAAAATTCACACATAAACATTGCCAAAATTACCAATTTAAAAAAAAATTTAAATTTAGCAAGGTGTAAACTCAAAATTGTTTAAAATTGGCCAAAAATGCAAGAAGAATGCAAAAGTTCATACGAAACAAAATTCTGAAAAATATAAAATTGATAAAATTTAAAGAAATGTTACCCAACCTAATCTAACAGAACCGAACCCAACCCAATGCAACACAACTCAAACCCAACCCAAACTACAAAGTCTCAACAAGTTTTAAAACGACAAAGATATTGCAAATAAAAATCTTTAAAAATTCGATCGATTTGCAATAATATGGAAAATTGCAAAAAAATATTGAACATCGAACATCGAAAAACTCATTCAATTTGCCAAATTGGTAAAAAAATTGTAACCATAAAACTGTGAAAATTACCAAACATTATAAATAACGAAAAATAAATTAAGACATCTAAATTGCAAAAAAGAAAATCATTTATATTTTTCCTAAATCTGAGATATTAACAAAAGTCTCAAAAAGACTGCAGTTATTTGATACAAACACCATATTTCAAAATATATTTTGACTTGGTAGATAAACAATATAACTTAAACATGCACTACAAAGTACGAATTTGTAGGGAACCTATTTTTTCAAAATGGAGTACGTAATATTTTACTACACTATCGAATTCATTTGAATTAATTATCACAAAAAGACTAGGAATGTTAACTTCTTATTTGAGACTAGAAGCTTTAAATTGTTGGATTTAAATATGACAATAGTGGAGTAAAGAATTTAAAGCAACAAAGTCAGTGTTACTTTTCGGGACAACCGCAATCACAAAGAAAATACAAATATTAATAATTACAAAATATTCGTTTAGTATTATTTGTAACATTTTCTTTAGTGTGCATTTCGTGATATTCTATTGTTAACTTAATCCCTGCAGACACATTTTCTTGTAATATATTTTTGTTTGTCTTTTATTTCTTTAGTTTAATTATTTGATGTTTCGTTTCTATTTATTATCAAAAGATTATTTCATTCATCAACTAAATATAATAATTGTAAAGATGGAAGAGCAATAAAAATCAAATAAAGGCAGGAGTTGTTCAAATAAATTCAGTTGTTTGACCTTGTAATAAGAATTATATTGATTAAAAAGCAATGTAATTATTAATAAAATTGTTAAGGTATGATCGTGAAAAAAAGTTAACTGTTCTAATAGTGGGGTTGATCTATCTTGTAGAGTAAAACATTTTCATGTAGCCATTGTAAAAAAGGTGTAAATGTTGTAGGAAAAATGTTATGTTTACCCCAATGAATATAATAATAAATTCTGAAGTACATGTTGTATTTAAAACAGTACATAGGGGAAATCTTGCTATGATGGAAAATACTGCTCCTATTAATAATACACAATTAATTAATTAGTTAATCCTCCAACTGTAATTAAGAATTCGTGTGATCAAAGTATTGAAGGATAATAATTTATTTGAGTACCATGAAGAGTCATCTAAAAATTTTAATTCCTGTGGGACCACCAATAATTATAGTTGTTGAGGTGAAGTAGGCTATATCAACGTATATACCACTGTAAATGTATGGTGTGCCAATACCAATTACTATTATAGCAGAAATTAGTCCTAAAGTTCCAGAAGCTTAATTTTTCTTGTTTCTTGACTTATGTTATGAGAAATTATTCCGAATCCAGGTAAAATTGAAATATAAACTAAAATGTCAAAAAAATCAAAATAAATGTTGATATAAAATTGGACCTCCACCATCCTGCCGGATCAAAAAATGAAGTATTTAAATTATGATACAGTTAAAAGTATAGTAATAGCTCCTGCTAGTGCAGGTAAAGATAATAGGAGTAATAAAGCTGGCAATACTAAAGCTCAGACGAATTTAATATAAAGGTATTCGGTCAAAAGTACATGGTATATTAATAACAGTAGCAATATTTACTGCACCTACAAAATAAAAATATACCAACGAAAAAAATCAAATAACTTTTAAAAAGAAATTCAATGTTATTATATATTAACTTTTACATAGCATATTTATTGACTTTTGAGCTCAATGACAAAAAAAATTAAAATCATTAAGATTTTCATAATTTTTTTATTTTAACACCAATAGAATACAACATTACTTCTCCTGCAATGCAATTCTTGTATGAATTTTTTATTAGTTTTTTTTTTCAAATTGAAATGACGATGATTCGTTGTTACAATATCGAGCAACGCCAATAAATGGTGTAGAAATTTAAGATATTAAAAAATATATAGGCTGTAGAAAAACTATTCATTTTATTTTAACGTATAAACTTCGTAAGAATTAATGGTACCTGAAATTTGGTTACTAATGCGTTTTCGGTTAAAATAATAATTTGGTAACATTGATAAATTATTATCAAGAATTTAATTAAGTTTAAAATAGTAAGCTGTTAGCATTGGTTAACTTATTGGCATGAATTTAATTATGTTAGTTCGTAACAAATAAAAGAGTAAAAGTTTAATGATTTATATGTAGAAAATTCCATCTACAAGCCGTAAAAGTCAAGATGATTTGATGATATATTTATACTTGGACTAGATAACTCTAATTGAAATAAATTAGAACTTATAAAATAATTTAGATTTCGACAGAACAACGTCGAAAATAATCGCAGACTTGATAATTTTCAGGCTTCAAATAACATGTTAAGACGTCACAATTTGTTTAAAATTATTTTATATTCAACATGCATGATTTATTTAATGTTTTTAAATTTATTTATTGAATGAATGAAAACATAATTATGATAAATGACAAGGGAAATATTTCTATGCATAATTTTGAAATCATGAATTTTTAAAAATCATTTATTTATTTATTTATTTATATAATTAGCAGGAATCATAAATATTAGCAATAAGACGTTACGAACGTCGAAATAACAACGCGGATTTATTTTAATTGCAATCATACAAAAGCTCGCGCTTACATTATCGCATATATTTCGTCATAAGTGGAATAAAATGAAAACAAACGATGATTATGTTCATCCCAATCAAAATATAGAAAATTTATCGACTAGTTAAAAACGACGCTGTATTATTTTTTAATACAGTAAATCCGTTTTAACTGAATGAAACTGTAAATCAACGACGCTTGATTATAAAATTTAATTTAGCGTTAATTTAATTTATGGCCTTTGTTTGTTGCAAACATTGTTCAGTTATATACCTGAAAATTATCGGAATAATTTAATAATGAATACATTTATACATAACGGACGACTTATATATGCATAAATTATTAATTTATTTATGAACACGCTTACAATTTAATACATTAGTGGACTGGTGCACACAGATCGATGTTCGTATTGTTCATATTAACGAATTACGTGTTTATTGGAGTTTTATTGAAGATTTGTGTTATAAATCACGTTTTTTGTTTGTTATTGTGTAAACACTGGACGCGACGCGTTCGTTATAATTTAATATTTATTTTAATTTATAATTTAGTAGTTTAATGCAACATATTTGTATAACATACGTTTAGGTTAGATATAAAATCTAACAATAATTTGTGAGTAATTTCAGTATTCAAATGAGTCAAACGTGTAACATCATCACCGTAACTATTATGTCAGAACTCATCACCGAAATAATTATTGAGACAAATATTAATAGTCGTGATGGCCGCTGGAGAAATTAAATTATTATATACAAAATAAAATTTTATAAATTTAATTTAATGATACTTCAGCCATAACAGTAAAGGCTTTGCTGACTTATGCAAACAAAGACGGCATTTTTATGAACGTGCGATTGCTTAACTTAAAACTCGTTTATCCTTGGAAGTGAGCAGAGCGTTAGTGTCTTATATTTATATTTCGCGTGATTCTAAGCGAACGGCAAGACAATAAATCGCGCGCGTATTTTCAACGCAACGGCTCGCCTCGCTGGAAGATCTAAAAACCGCTGACGTAATTAAGCAACTGATGCACCGCACATGTTCCAGGTTAATGAGATGCAAGAACATGTCTTTGAAGCCGTGCCGACAGGTGACGCGTCCATACACCCGATATATTTTCGGCCCAACCCGCGAAGGTACCTTTCTTGGGCGCGTCTGCTCACAAGAACCGCGAAATAGTTGGCCGTGCTCCACTAAAAACAAAAGCTAGACCAAAATGCTGCGCAGGCTGCCATCTTGACGCGCGTTGCGATTTATGCGGTGCGTAGTTATTAAATGGTAAGGAGACATTAATTATTGGACTTTTACTTATGCACGTCGTCCTGAATTATTTTCCGAGTATAAAGTTGATGGAGTTATAATACGAAAAGCAAATAAATATATATTTGCATTGCCAGCTTCCTGATAATAAACAACTATTCAGTAAACAATTAGGTATTGATGCCCATTCAATTCATAATTTATTTAAATAAACGCCTTAGATTTATGTTACTTTAATTAATACAACTTTAGTAAAAGTGCTGATAAACAAACAAATATAAATTATCAACGGTTACAGTGGAGGCAATAAAAATTTCCTGTACATATAATCACGTTGTTGTAGATTGACGTAAAGATTTGGTTTTACGACTCACTTCGAGTATAATGACACGAACAGTAAAATTGTGATGTTTATATAAAGAATGCAGCCGTGCTATTTCTTATTAGAAAGTTGTCATTTGCGAGCTGCATCAAAGTAATTTTTAAACGACGTGTGAAAATTTCTTTAGTAAAATGGCAAGAAAATTAATTGCACATTAAGAACCAAAACGAATGCGACAATTTATTAACGAGCATGTCTTCGCTTACAAGATAATCAATATAACGTTTGATGTCACCGGATACGGTTGCATTTTATTTTTTGCAATTGTGGATCATTGCCCCACATAAGAAAATTTTCGGGAAAAGTATAAATTAAATTAAATTGTATGTGCGTGCTTTTGTTTGTTTGCAAGGAGACGTTATTTGCGAAATCAAGGTATATTCACATGCAACTTGCTCGTATATTAAAGTCGGTATACAACCGAAATGTTCACATTTTAAAATCAATCATACAAGAAATGCCGTCGCATTTGGTATTTTCGCAAGTTGTGCCTCGATTTTGATTTAAAACAATGAACTAATACATTGTTCTAGCTTTCTGTATTTATTCCAATCAAAATGTTTACGTCTAAAGTCTATAGACAGCCGGAATGTTTACATTTTCAATTTGATTTAAAACAATGAACGGATACATTGCCCGAGTTCTCTTTTGCAATTTCTTGATAACGACCGATATTTTCATGTTTGATGTTTTTATACAATTTAGGGGATTCCGCTCGACTATTACTACTGATTCGAGGGTATTGTATTACATACGTTATAAGTTGGTTGTAAACTCTCAAATATAATAAATTGCACCTTTCATGTCCTCCTGAAAAGTTTTATTTTCAAAGAATTACTAAGAGTGGAAAGAAATAAAAGTAAATGAGCAATAAAAAAATTATATTTTTGTTTCAAAAATATTCTTTATGTTTTTCGAGTTAAAAGGTATATAAAGTCTTAAAATAATTACGACAACCTAATCCAATCTAGAACAATTGTTAACCAATTGCAACCCAACCCAAACTAAGCCAACCCAACCCATCGCACTCTACCACAATTGATTGGTGAATAAGTTGTATTACGCACGATTTGATTTATTAAATTGGGATGATAAATATATTTTTTTTAGAATATTGTAAGAAAATTATTGAAACAAATTATGTTTAGAGGTTAATTAAAGGATTAATTCGATACAAATGACTTTGTATACATGTCAACATATTTCTACGAAGTAAAACTACGACTAGGAAATAACTTGGACCAAAAATTACATAAATTTTTAGAAATTGGCAACAAGCTGATGAATGTTAAAAATAAATTCCAACGAATGTAACAGCTGATGACGGACCGTTTCGCTCTTCCTGGACTCAACAGACCACTGGCGCATCAAGTCATACATGCATGAGTTGCAGAAAGTATGTGTGTATGTATGGATATTAACGTCATCACACATTTTTTTGTCAATGAGTCTCAAGATGGCACCTTATCTTAAATACATACAAAGTTATATTTTTTACATTATTATATTATTATATCAAGTGTGAATGATCAAGATTATAAGATAGGTTTTAACGATGAAATTAATAAAGCTTCAAAAATAAAAAGTGTTGTAAAGACTAGAAAATTCAAAACTGTAAAACTTGTATAAAATTCAAGAAACTTTGAGAATTGTATAGTTAATAAAATGTTACAATTGGCAAAAATGCAAAAATTGAATGATTGCAAATAAATAAATATATATGAAGATTATTATTTCAAAAATTATCAGTGAAAATTTACTAAAAATGCGAAATGCAAAAATATTGTCAAAAACGTGAAAATATCAAACGTCGATTGTATAAATTTTCGAACACAGTTAAAAGTTTATAGCTTCAAAAGAATTAATTTGGTGCCTTTATAATTTTTTTTAAATAATTGGTTTCGAGCAACAAGAAAAACAAATAAAGCCAACAAAAATGTAGAAAACGGGGAGTACAAATGGGGAGCAATAAAAATCCAGAAGAAAACCATATACCCGCAAAGAGGATCAAAAATGGACGGTCGAAACTAAATGAATTCCTAATGGAACTATTGACAACCACTTGGGAAGAAGAAATAATTCCTAAGTAGTGGAATAGGGCTGTGCCCAATATTACAATTACATAGTAAGTAGTGGCGAAAATCATTAATGGTAGACTACAGGAACACATGGACGAGCTGATTGGATATAACAAACCGGTTTTAGAAGCGGACGAGGATCTACTTTAGACCAGATATTCGTTTCGCAACAAATTATGGAAACACACCAGAATGGGGAAACGAGTTGTATTTCCTGTTCAAATATTTTAAACAAGCATTCGACTCCATAAAGAGACCAGAACTGCAGAAGGGTTTGAAAGAATTTAAATGACGAGGGTTGGTATCAAAGTACTTTTTTATCGACAACACTGTGCACATTGATAGAATCAATCGAACTGGTTTAATATACGATAAATTGTACCAATGTGTGGCTTTTGTAGACAATAGACAATAGGCAATAGACTTAATAACAGGACAAAAAGACGAAATGAGGATGATATTGATATAGAAAACACAAACTTTTACTAAATGAAGAAGGAACCTGGCAAAAGCTACTCAGAATGTATCATGTTAATACTGGAGAAAGGAAAGACGTCACATTCGAACAGGTCAGCGCGAAACATTAAATGAAAATAGCAGGCTATCATATCAACTCGTAGAAAAACTATTAGGAAAAGAAAATATATCGCCAAGAAGAAGATGGTACGAGCAGGTCCTGGGTAACATTGGTGAAGTGAATGTGCGGAGGGTCGCCAGAAATGGGAGAAAATCGTGAAATAAGGATTAACAAGTACAACAAAGACCTATAGGCTTGTTATTGCTTTTATGTAGATAACATGAAAAATTAAATAGGAGCGAACGAAAATAAATACTACAAAATATACCAAATCTTACCAAGCGATAATAGCTGTGAAGAAAAAACTCTTCAAGCGAAGTAAATAAAATGCTAGCAAATGTTGTGTTGTTATTGTGCATTCATTGTTGAGAATCGTAGGGTTGGGTTGGGTTGGGTTGGGTTAGTTTGGATTAGGTTGGGTTGGGTTGGTTTGGGTTGGGTTGGGTTATTGAAATTAAGATGGAAATCAAATAGTAGAAGAAAATAAACAAATGTGCAATAATAATTAAAATTAAATAAATATAAAATTAACGAAATAAAAGAATGAAGGAAGATTAAAAATACAACGTGAACGAAACTGAATTCATGAATCTAACACAAATGGAACTAAATGATAAGGCAACTGAATAAAAATATAGCAGATTTAAAATTGGACCAAACTAATGAAACCAAACATATTAAAAGCAGTTATTATATAAAACACTGACGAAGTGGAAATCGTTAAAATGTTTGAATTATTCATATTTCTGAAAATGTTTATACTTGTGGTTTCGTTTGTATTTGGTTTTCTGTCAAGAATCGAAAATTTATCAGTCGATTTGGACGTAAATTTTTAAAAAAATTGTAATGGGAAAAAAACCTTAAAAATTTCATATCAAATGGCTTACACGGGTAGAAAACATTTGAATGAATACAATAAAATGTTTAACATGACGTTAGGGACCTATAATATTCAAACGAAGTTTTATAATTCACGGAGCTGAATAATGCTTAAAAATACTGTTGATTTGGTTGGATTGGATTGATTGAGTACGAAAACAAACTTTGATTTGAACTAACGAAAGGCTTAAATGCACTTAATCAAGTAAATAAACTGAAACCGATGAAGACAATATGAAAGAAAACAGACTAAAGCAGACAATTAAGATAAACAAAAAAGGTCAAATAGCCGTAAATAGAACGAAAGAATTAAAACCAAACTACAGCAAGTAGATGATAGTAATCGTAGCGAAATGCGAAGTATTTTGGTAACTTGAAACTAATAAAGTAAAGGAAATAAAAATTGAAACCCAAATAAATGACAATAATTCAACAGAATACACATCGTGCAGTATCGAACGAAAAGGGAACTAAATATATCGGAATCACTAATCACAAGAGGTAAAGGTACTGAAAGATAAAAGAAACAAATAAACTAAATTGTGTGACAATTGTATAAAAGAAAATACACAATCCACAGTAGGAAGTTTCAGGGAAAATAAAGGGAGTAAAAAAGAAGTAAAGCCAGTGACAAAATAACACAAAACATATTGAAAGAAACAAACATCGACATTATTACAAGCAGATGAAAATAAAATTTAAAGGTAGACAACGAGAAAAATACTAAAAAAAACATGGAAATATTAATCTAAACGCAACCCATCCAAACCAACACACCTAACCCAATCCAACCTAACCCAATTCACCCCAACCCTACCACGGAATTAAATGAATTTATGGAAAAACAGAAACCTAAGCAAAATCACGAATGAAATAACGAATATAAATAAATCAAAACCAACCTATGTCAAAAAAACAATTGAAGGAAATGATGTGCAATAAACGTAAGGAAAATGCTAGAAAATTTTAGTTCAAAGCGAAATCCAATCGAAAGAAAACAAATACAAGCAAAACGGTCGTTGAAAAGCGAAAAATTGAACAAATAAAAAAAAACTAAATATAAACCAAAGGCAAAATAGCTGAATATAATATTAGCAAATAAAAATAGATAAAACTAAAATTAAAGAATTAATTGTAAAATGCCAAAGAAACAAAAAAAAATGCTGGTAAAAATTAAATAAACGATAAAATGATTAATTATTTGTAAGACGAAAACGGCATTGCCTTTATGTTACTAAAGTCTAAATTTGTAATAACATATCTCGACCTTGTTTGTCAAGTTTCAAAGTTTATTTATGCTACGCCGCGCTTAAAAAAATTCACGTTTTAAAAATATTTAAATTGTTTCTCGTAATACAGATAAGATCTTACATTTTTGTGAATACTTAAGGTACACATTTTATATCCTTTCGTGTTATCCGAAAAATCAAATTAAGATGATTATTACTTTTATTTCACAAAAATTGTTTTCCACACCAACAAGGCTGATTAACATGCCGAAAAACTCGCAATCTCACCTGCCGCAAAATTACATCCCGGGAACAAGTCGTTAAGCGTACTTTGTAAAGGAATATATGCTAATATCAACTAGAGCAACACGTCAAGCTTTATTTGTGATACATCACACGTCGACGTTTTTAAAGAAGCAAATTACCACGTGCAATCTGCCCGTTTTCGTAATGGCATAGATTGAGAAATCGCCTTCCACAAAATTTGTTATGCAAATTTCATTATTTATTGGATAATAGGGATCGACGTGCACGGCTGAAAATCGACGAAAAAAAGCGCTAATTGCTTGTTTATAACCACCCATCGAAACTAAATTTTTTAAATATCCGATCGATTATAAAGCGATTCGTTAGTTCGTGTTAATGTTGGTTTGATTTCGATACAATTTTCTGCACGTTGTGTCGGTCAATCGGTATCAATGAACGGTTAAATTTTTAAATTCTTCAAATTGTTAACGCGAGCGTTGCGATCGTACGTTTTTTTTTAAGTTCCAAGAATGCAAGCTTACATTCATTGCTAATTATCAAGAATATTTATTGAAATTAGTTCTTAAGAAGTAAATATATTATTGGGTATTCATACAATTTTAGCAAAATTTTAATGTGTAGTAAAATAGATTCATATTTGTTTCACAATGCCAATGAATATCATTTTTATTATAGTTCCTCTTATTGAAATGACTCCAAATCAACTTGCGAGAAACAAAATTGAATTCTCATGGCATATATTTCCAAACAATTTATGTTGCTATCACATCAATATTGGCGGAAGTAAATTTTATCTAGCCTTCAAGGAAATGTAAACCACACAAGCGCAGGTTAAAGAATTTTGTCCCACAGGAAAGTACCTTGGCGTATAATTAAGTACCACCTTTCAAACTTAATTAGCACCGATAATACATTATACCTCCTTTATACAATACCCACATAAGTAATTTTTAAAGCCACAAGGTGTTAATAAAATCAGATAGCAAGTTAAGTATGAAGTTCGTACTCATTAGCAGCGCACACAAAAATTATACCTGGACATTGTATGAGCGTGACCGGCGATCAGTTGTAATTATGAAGTGCGTAATCGAGAGAAATCAATATTTAAACATTATTAACATACAATTTACATCATGGCCGATATCGATCTGCTATTTTATTTAGCAATTGCGTGCGAGCGATCGAACGGAATACCAGTGGCAGTTAATCGTAATTGGCGAAATTAATTGCGTTACGTTGGTTTTTGTTGCAACGACGAAATGGATCGGTTTGCTGTGTGTGTTCATGTTTTTCAGATTGGGGACATTTATTGAATAACGAACCAGTGCTATATGCCCCGAATATCCTGCATGAAGTTCCTTAGTGGATTTTAGTGCAAACTTAGGTGACTTTTTGTGCAACTCCAACATTATCTGAGCTAGTTTTGGTTATAGTTGGGTTGTGATAATTGTACGACAAAAACTGGAAAATGTACAAATCAGGGTACAACCCAACCCTAGAAATGTTAGCCTTGTCTCACGTTTGTAGTCATGGAGCATATTGACCCAAACAGATTATAAAGAAATTTTTTATACAATGAGTAGATCGACGATATGATCATTATTTTATGATCCCAAGCCAACTGGACTTTACCCAGCTGAATTTAATTCGACCCAGTCCAAGATTTATACAATATGTGTGTTGGCTTAGCTGATAGAGAGTGGATCCCATGGTTGATACAGTGATACAATAAATTAAATCGTAATTAAAATATGATATAATAGAAAAATAAGAGTTGATATAGTTGACATGTAAAAAATAAATAATTCTTTATTACTAGAAACAAAAACTTTAAGCCATTAATTTTTATTCCAAAATTAATTTCCCCATATTTCTTGGAAAGCTGTTCTTTTTCAATTAATAGACTGGACCATCTTTCACTGCTCCTCCCTCCCTGTCATCAATGATAAAAATCGATTGACATCACCACACACTTGAGTTTACTGTGAGGAGTGGGAGCTGTTCAAGAAAATGATCTATTGATGATTCTTCAAGCGGTTTCTAAGGCCCAGCATCATTTCATTAAGACATTTAACCTACGTAAGAATACTAGATATGTAATCGAACACATTGGACTAAATGTTACAAGGGTTGGGTTGGCTTGGGTTGGTTTAACCGGAACACAGAAACATTATTCTGTTGAGCTTCCTTTAGGAAGTGAGGTTTGGTTTTGGTTTTGGTAATTGCTGTTCGGCTCATACAGTCATACATGTGTGTAAACTACAATATGGATCAAGACAATCAGGACTAGCATCGAATTGGAGAGTTTATGTAAGAGTAAATGATACCGAATCTTGAACGAAAAATATTTGGGCCATTACTACTACAACTACCCCATCAGCAGTCAGTTTTTTTTTTATTTCCCACGAACTACTGACACGAAACGAGATTTTGAATTAAGGTTTCAGAGCCCATAGGAATTATGTATATTAATTTCCCTGCAATTGTTACTTGAGTAAATCTACTTTTAATTTTCTCTAGAGTTACTAGTATATTAACATACTTCGTTATTAGAATTCATGGTCCAACCGAACCCACCAACTTAATACGCTATAAATCCATTTTCTGCATTTAGGTTGCGTTAATTAGAATCTAAGTAAAACAGGTGATTTACGAACACAAATGTTAGCTTTATCGTAGGATAATATAGTACAATAACCATCTGTAAAAATACGCAAGTCATAAGCTAAGTGGACAAAATTATGGTTAAGTGCCTTTTCGATTATCGCTGAAAAGATAATATCAAAGTAGCAAAAAATGCAACTTACGATTTTCTTCTACAATGATATGCATAAAAATGGATTCAGTTAAGAGAAAAAAATAATACATTATAGTGGTGTGCCGTGGAAATTAAATATTAGAAAATATTGGTACACCTATCTTTGTGCAACAAGGTATGAGGCATGGCTTAAGTGCATGGAAAGTCTAAAAATTTTAAATATGATGCAGCAAAAATGATTCATCGTAATTTACCATTTACGTACCAAGCCACAAACCAACGTTCTCCACCATAATGGACAATCAATATATATATATCTTCATGTCTCCCAACTTTGATAGAATCATCAATCAAAATTAGTCATAATAAGTTTTGTGATGTATTTAAATTGAAAAGCTGGCTCGCAAATCCAAAGAGACACAAAAAATACCACAAATGGTTAATATAAAATCAGCATCATAAATTAAAATTCGTTGAAAACAAATAAAATTCTGACGAACATTTCAATGTTTTTCAAAAAGGAAAAATGAAACAATTTATGCAAAACTGTTAAAATGTTCATTGACTGTAAAGTCAATGGTTTCCCTGAACTTTTGGTGATTGTAAACTTTTATAACCTGGATGACGACGCATTTTTGGTCTTCTGCGAGTGTAGTTTGAGGATGAACGCAAGTATGATTGAATGAATACCTCGGGTGTCATGTTCATAAGTGAGTTGCCTTTGACGTATTAATTCACTGTGGTTTTGGGCAAAATGTGCACACTATTAAATGTATAAGGATGGTTAAGTGAGTAAGCATTTCTCCTGAAATATTAACTTGCAGGTGTCCCTTTTTTGGCTATATATGCTGGGAATAAAATATTTTTGTTGTTTCAAAATTCTGCCCACTTCATCACAGTTTCCCCTGAAAATTATTCCATATGTTTCAAGGGAATTCAAAAATGCGTGATAAGTTGTAAGTCTGGCATCAATGCTCGCAAAAGAAGATATGACACGCAATAAATAGCTGAGGCTACTTATTTTTGTTGCCACTTAATTCCATCATATTTAGTTTTACGTTCACTGTTGCTGGAGGTTGTGGTAAGTATATTTTCATTAAATCTTCATTAAATTCTGTCTTGTTTATGTTAAGCTATAAATTAATTTTAACAAACCAATCGTCAAATATTGTTAAAACGTGTATAAGTTCACTCCACCTTTAATGGTAGCCATTATTATAATTGAAGTATTATCTAAACCTAAATCTTTTTACAAAATAATGGACCTACTATCGTACCCTGCGGGACGCCTTGTTTAACCAGTTCCTTATAATTTTAACACATTTCCATCGTTATCTTTTATGTCCAAGCTCAGCAATCTGTTTTGCAAGTGAGATCTGAAAAATTTCGACGACTGTCCTCTGAATCCCATGGCTTCTAATTTTATTCAAAGTGTCGAAAGCTTTCGACAAATGAACATACATGTTACACCGCCTCCTTCATTTATACCTTCCTTTACTTCAGAGGTCAACTGGAAAAATGCTCTCGATGTTTATCTTTCTTTCATGAAGCTGTTTATTATTTGTGTCATACTACCACGTGACATCAAACAAAACCATCGATATCCATTTCTAAACAACGTTAAGCATCGTTATACAAAGGTTTTACTTCATAGAGACTCGCACGGCGCCTCCTACTGATAACTAGTACAATTACATTATTTTATCAACCCAAGCCAACTCAACCCAACCCAACCCAACCCAACTTAAACCAGCACAACACAACACAACCCAACCCAACCCAACAATGAACTAACAATGACTAAATATACCAAACCAACCCTTCAGTAACTTAACAACTTAACAAAACGTACTGTTCACTTTGCTTTAAATGTATTCTTTAGCTTTTGTATATAGAATGTCCTTCAACTGATCGACGAGATTCAAGACAAGAAATAATATGAAATAAAGTCGATGTGAAATCATTACAATTTTGTAGAAGTCACTTTTTTGAATAATCAGGTTCAAACCCGGCTCTGACGTACAAATGCGTTTGATGCCAGAGAATTCTTCATTTAAAATTCTTCTACACATTCGCATTAATGAATTTAATGGAATTAATAAATTTGGACAAGGTTAATAGATCATTGGCCCAGCCACAGATCTGTCTTTTATTTCACACAAATCTACTGATATGATGACGAAACAGGGATGTGAATGGTCAATCCAGGCCCTTAGCCTTAGAAAGTGAATGGGCGAGGTGACCGGAGGAGCTGCAACCCCTTTTAAAGTCAATTTGCTATTGATGTTATTTCGAATCTATGTACACATAGCATCTAGTCGTTTGATGCTCATCTCTCCTTTGTATCAATATATAACATAGGCATATTACAATCGTTTGTATGACAACTGCACGGTGTTACAGCTGCAATCCAACATCAATGACACATGGAACGGTTTTATGACGCTGATTGTTTAGTTTCAGTAAATAGAATCGAGCAAATACCAAATTATATATTTTCTGAGAAAGCCACTGATAAAGTTCCGTTATTTGTTCTTTGTTAAATATCTCTATTCAAAGGCACACTTTACCAAGACTCGTATAGCTCTTCTTACTAAATTTCCTGCTGAATTGAATCATCGATGAGCTAGTACGATAACGTAATGCAGCATTCGTTATAGTAACAACGAATTCTTCTAAATAAAGAAATTTATTTAAATGCTAAAAACATAATTATACATAATTTAACTATAAATGTTCCATACATGAAGTTCGTATTGTGGGAGGGCGTTTTTACCAATTGATATTTCAGTTTTCAATATATATAAATATGTAGGAAATTTTTACTAACATTAAAACTAAGTACGGAGAGAAAGCGGTGGAAAATTAGTCTATTAGTTGATTAAGAAATTATGTGGATGAAGATTAAAAAAAAAATCTATTTAATTATTTTTCAAGAAACCCAACGACGCGTTTCTTATTCACGATGCGCAAATTTAATGAAGCCGTTTAATTCGCAAACCTATCGAATTTCAATCTGACTTTTTCTTGTCGTTTAGCGTCGAAGAAGTGGCACATATATGCGCAATATAATCCATGTCCATATAACGCCGTTCAATTGAGTCGCCAGTCTATAAATCTTGGCCACCGTGTTCGCATTAGCCGCTACATTGATTACATGCATCGCCTACTGCATATACGAAGTGAATTGTGCCGTAATTTATTATAATTTAATTTTGTCGAAGTGAAAATTAACTTGGGATGAATTAAAATCGCGATACAGGCGCTCGCGGACGACAATAATTTACGTAATTCGCAAAATACGTCGATATGAACGATCGTGATGCACACGTATATTTTTATTTGCGCGTTGCAGGCACAGCGCAGCAAAGCTGAGGCGTAAATTAAAAGCGCGTTAAAAAACAATATGCATTTCAAAATAGGTGGCGCATATGCACAGCCACATGTTGTGTTGGTATTTAAATGAGATAAACTCATAAGAGCAATGCGTGTCCGTACAGTGATTCCATTATGTAAGAAGGTGGTTCTGTTTACTGTATTTCAAAATGCTTGTAATTTGTAAGTGTCATTGGCTAAAAGCAAACGGATTTTGTTTATCATCGGGCATTCGATATAAATGGGAACATGGCCTGACTAAAATGTATCTAAAATTCCAATGACATGTAATACTTAAGGTTGTCAGGTAGTGAAAATTAATATCATTGAACATTAATTTTACGTTAGTTTTAATTACTAAGCATTAATAAAAATTACACTGGTTATTTAAATTTTTTGTTCGAAAAAAAGTTGTAGTTAACTCATATTTACACAGAAGACGACAAATTTTTTATTGCAAATTGGCAGCATTTAAATTTGACTGCAAAACTGGTTTCGTGAAAAATCAGTTGATTTAAGTTTTCATTGTACTTGAGTTTTCCTTCTATTTTGATTACTTTTTACCTTGATTTTTTTTTTAAATAATTAACCAACCCAACAGCTTTAACCAAATTAATTTATAATTCATCGAAACGTATTACCAAAAATGCTATTAAGACTCATGTTATGAAAAACAAAATCAATGGCTTAGCTTACGTTGCATTTGATTTAATTTTTCATTGTTCTTGAGTTTTCTTTTATTGTGATTACGTTTTGCATTTTTAAAAAATATATAACCAACCCAACAGCTTTAACCGAATTAATTTATAATTCATTGAAACGTATTATCAAAAATGTTAAGACTTATGTTACAAAAAATAAAATCGTTGATGTTAATTTAATTTTTCTTTTATTTTGATTACCTTTTACTTTGATTTCATTTTTTGGAATAAAAAAATTAGTTTATAATTCATTGAAATTTATCATCAACAAATTTATAAAATGCCTATGCTATCCAATACTATCCAACACATACTGACAAAACATTCAAATCCTCATCCATTTAAGTCACGTGCACCACTTCGATTTATTCATATTGCGAGTCGCAAGTAAACGCTTCCAAAAATACGTAATCAGCATTTTTCGAATAGAAAATGTTTTAGTCACGAGCCACCATTACACACAAGAATCTTTCAATAAAACGTGCCGTACACCATGACATATTCTAAAAGATTGTATTGATAGTGTGTCACATGCAATAAGCTATCGATTGAGAAACTATACACGGACGTTTTTTTTTATTGTCATTTTGACGAACAGCACGAATATCAATTTCAGCGTTTAAGACCTTGCGAATAGAATTCCTTGTAATACGGTTTTGCCAGCTAATGGTTAATTAGCGGTTTTATTAATTAACAATATTTACATACGCCGAGTAAGTCGGCGTATAAGTTCATAAATAATGATAAATAAATTAGGACATACGTTTCCTGATGCATATTAGTGTGCTTTATAAAGCTGTAGCAACAATTATGTTAATGATGGACGCAACCATCAAGTAAAATTTATAATAATTTAACAGGTTGATTGAAAATGACTTATAACCCCATATGAAATCCATAACCATAAATTGGGTGCCAACCTATATAACAAAATATTCGATTTATACGAATAGGTTAAATGTATCCTATTTTAACTACAGTGTAACTAACAAACACCACCAAGATTCTAATATTTTTATTGTAATTTACATGAATTCATTTTACATTAATTATCATGTTATTAACTGAGATATTTTCAAACGCCTAATTACACTGAATATATTATTTTATGAAACAAAATCTATAAAAACATCAACTAGGACGCTCATGCAATAAAATTTGAATTAATTAATTTTGTTTAGCAATATGATAAAATTTGGCACATATCAAATCTATAAATACTTATATAAAAGTTGTCTGAGTCTTAAATCCAAATCTATTTTTTAACGCCTAAAATAGTCACCGTCGAAACAAACTCGTCGGACGAGATATATGACTTGCGATCGGATCCCCTTAACAACGATAAATTAATTGTAGAACACGTCAATTAAAAACGGATAAACGCGAAGGGGGCCAATAAAAATGCCCACGTAACAAGAATTTTATAGATCGGAGCGCACGGAATAAAATCTTTAGCGGGCGCCGGGCGCAATGGAAGTAAAACATAAACGCGCGCCGTTATTTTATGTGACGGTTCGGCCATTATCGCTCCAGTAATGGACAGTAACGTCACTTTTACTTAACACTCACCCTCTGCCGTATTACTTTATGCCCGGGCGAAATCGCGATAAGTCCTGTTCGCTCCGTGCACGCTCACTTGGGCGCGTTTAATTTTCGTCCAGTCTCGCGAATTTAATAATCGGCCGCGAAAACCGCATAATCGAGGCTTAATTTATGAAATTCGCGCTCGTTAAATAATCGTTTGTGTCGTCGCGGTGTGTTTTTGGCAATTTTTCCAGTTATTTTCAATTACTCGCGGTTTTTTTTAATCGCGTTTTTGTAAGAAATGGTGCTTTCAAGGACTGTTTAAGTGCTTCTGCGAATACATTTTGTAACTAGGAAAGCGTCGATGATAACTTATCATAACATATTTTCAGCAACATAGCAACAAAGCATAATTCGTTGTCTAGCTGCATATCTTCAACCAAACATTTTTCAAATCATTCGAACTAGAAATTTCATTTATAATTTAAAATTTTATGCAGGATATAACAAATGTTTGAAACGAATTCAATTGCATTGAAACTACAACGTATTGTGTAAATCAAAGAGAATTATTTAAGGCAATCACAACGAACTAGATCATGCTATAACTCATAATTAGTATTTACATAAATAGAACTCGCTTATCTAGCGAGCCGGAGCAATTGTTATCTTAGTCACTTTCCATTTTGAAAGCTACCTTGATACACGAGGTATTTGTTTAAGAGCGCCTAATTATTCTACCTATATCTTAAAAGCAAATAAAGTACAGTTGCAACAATTTGCTTTGCTCAAACATGCACTGCATTCGTTTATACAGCTTCCCAAAATTATAATACGTCATTGGCCTTGTGGGAGGCAATTGTTTGATTATATTGTTTAATGAAAGTATAATGATGTATATATATTATTTATACAAGTACCCCCTCTCACGCCAGCCAAGGAGCAAGAAAACTGAGTAAAACACAAATTGTGAATATGAAGACACTATTCAATTTATTTCAGTATGCAAATTGAAATAAACCATGTCGATTGATTATTATAGCTCAATGTGTATGAGCTCCCATAAATAATTGATGGGAGTTTATACCCGCATTGAGCTGTTGTCAACAAGCAAATATATTATTAAAGTCAAAAAACACAAATATATTTTCATCTACAGATACATTTCCAAATACTTTGTTAAATTAAAAAAGCACAAATATTATTTCATCTCTAGAGATTCATCTTCAGAAACATTGTTAAAATAAAAAAAAAATATTTTGTTTCATAAAGATATTTATTGCGAAAGACATTGTTAAAGTAAGGAAACACAAATATTATTCCAACCAGAGATTCATTGCCAAAGGCATTGTTAATGTAAAAAAAAACACAATCTTATTTCATCGTTAAATTAAAAACGCACAAATGTTATTTCATCTAGAAATGCATTGCCAAATACATTGTTAATGTAAAAGAAATAACAAATTTTGTTTCATCGAGAGACTCATCAGCAAATACACTGACAAAATTGAAAAAAAAACACATATTATTTCATACAGAGATGCATTGCTAAAGACATTGTTAAAGTACAAAAAATATTTTATTTCATCGAGAGATGCATTGCCAAATGCATTGCTAAAGTAGAAAAACACAAATTTTGTTTCATCGACATATTCATATCATTTATCAATACTCGATAAAAAGTTTTCTCCAACAATTATTTTTTCAAAATGCCCACCAGAAATTGCCCACTTAAAACTCGATTTTCTTTTAAAATAAATTGAAGGGGGTGTACCAGTTAATGACAACTATTTTGTCCTTCAGATCCCATCAGGTCACCAACGATGTATCGTTGGATGTATCACTGGACGTAGCGATTAATATATGAGTCCTGAAAGACGAAACACTTGTCACCGAATACATCAACAAAGCGGTTTTTCGTGCTAAGGGCTTCGAAGTAGCTACAAGTCCCGACGGTATCGACTTAGCCGGTCAAAATATAACACTGTGATCAGTGCACGTCTAGATGGCGTCAGTACACCCACATAATTACCTCATTTTCTTTTAAGATTAATACTTAATCAATAATATTCATATATTTTAGCTCGATTGTGAGAGAAAATTCTATGCAAATTCACATACTTGCTCTGCGATAACAGCACACCACCGCACTCAAACACAAGGTTTCAAAATTGTCTAGCTATCTGACTTGACTTGACTTGAGTTATAGTAATTATAATAATTCATAGATTTTAATCTCGTATTACAGTAAATAGAAAATAAAATTGATTCGTGGACTTGAAGAAGGTCTTAAATCACAGCCATGGAATTTAATAGATTCTAATTTTAATCTAATACAGATAATAATAAAAAAATTAAAAAGTCAATTCATTTTCGTTCGATCATTTAATTTGTTTATTGTGGCTTATATCCGCGAAACTTTTTCGATTGTTCATTTTTAGTTGGCTTTCTAGGAAATTCCTATTATTGTTTATGTGGTTTTCTTGTCATGTATCAATTATGGTTTGTTTGGTTGGGAAATTAATAAAATTATTAAAATTAATTAATTAATTAAATCAATAAATTTGATTTTACTTTCCATGTTTATTTCCTCGTGATATTTTTTGGCTAGTTTATTCGTCCTCAAATGACTCTTATAAAAAGTTTAAAGTTAGAAATACAATAGATTTGAGGGCTTGAAGAAGGTTTCGAATCCTAATTTGCTTGTACTTGTGCATTTTGTTAATATTTATATTTACATAAATAAAATTTTACTTCGTCATACCCCCCCCCCCGTAATATTTTTAAATTGCTTTAGAGAATTTTGTACTGTTTTGTGTTTGATTTTCATCATTTTTGGTTTTTCTAAAACTATTAGCTTTTTGTATTTTCCGATTTTCAGTGTAGATTTTGTAACTTTCTTTTCAAATTATTATCTTTTCTGTTTTTTATTTTATTTTTCTCAATTTTCTTGAATTTTATTTCTAAAGACATTTTCATTTTTCCAATTACATCTACTTATAACCAACTGGGATTGTTTTGCTTATTGCCTTTGCGATTCAATGCAAAAAATGCAATAATTATTTCGTTGCTTATTTGATCTCATTTTTTAAATGAAAAATTGAATACCCACAAAAGTTTCAGAATGCGCCCACTTAAAACCCATTATTTTTGCATTGTAGCTTGGAATAAAATAGAGAAAAGTGTTATGGGTGCGATATGTTTGAATCATAAAGAGTTTTTCTTAAAAATTAATTTCAACGAAAGTATCAAGTCATGCCAGCTGTTTCGTCCCTTAGTACTCATCAGATCATCAACGGTACATCAGCTGAGATGTATCACTAGATGTATCGACGAGTTCTTAAAGGCGAAACAGCCATAATTACCTGATACATAAACGACTGCGAAGTAGTTACAAGTATCGACAGTACCAACTTAGTCGATCAAAGTAGAGCGTTGTAATCAAATGGCAGTAAGATTATTGAGATGGCGTCAGTACATCTGCACAAATTTTCGTTTTCTTTGAAGATTATTTTATTTTTCTCCATTTTCTTGAATTTTGAAATTTTTATATTTCCTATGAGTTGTATTTAACTGGTTAATTGGGATTATCTTGCTTATTTGTCTTATTTCGTTTTACGAAAATGCAATAATTATTTTCGATGGCTATTTGTTGTCATTTTTGATTGTTATAGTTACTCGTGCCTAATTTGTCAAAATCAATTATCTTTGCTATATAATTTAAATTCCGGTTTATTTTTCAATTACAAATTATTTATCAGGTTTTACTAAGTTTTACTTATTTTCTATTCCCATTGTTTGAATTCTTTGAGTTCGTTTTTTAATTGCATTATTTTCATTAATTTTAATATATATTATTCAATGTTTCCAATAAATGTTTTAATATATTTTCCTTTATTTTCAATTTTTGATTTAGTTTTAAATTTTGATCGTGCCCCCCCTGCAACGTGCATCCATTTTTAGGATTAATATTCAATTTAATTATTTATATTCATTATTTAATTAACCCATGGCATTTTATGCATGATTACCATTGGTGTGGTAATTTTTAAAACTAGTCTGCTCTAAATAATTCACATAATTAAAATATAACGTTATACGTTATATTGAAGTTATATATGTAATAGTACTGTAAAATATGAAACAAATCAAACAATT
Source organism: Geotrupes spiniger (assembly GCA_959613385.1). Lineage (NCBI taxonomy): Eukaryota > Metazoa > Arthropoda > Insecta > Coleoptera > Geotrupidae > Geotrupes > Geotrupes spiniger. Next base: position 17,027,028 of record OY390737.1, read on the forward strand.
AAAATAAAGAGAACGAATTAAATAAAAATAAAATTTATTGAAGGTTAAAAATAACTTGTCTGGATCTGTTGCAACCAAAACCGAAGCAATCCCAACTCAACATTATTCAAAATTTTTACAAAATACAGTCGTGGCTTTGAGAAATCGTTCCTTCCTCATAATTGCCTATTTAGCAAAGTATCAACAAATTAAAGAAATATATTTGCCTTGAACACGGTCTCATTTTAATTTGTTTAAACGCCGATATAAACTTTAGTAATAATAAAATATGGAGACTCAAATGAGGTTTTCAGTGATTCACGAATGATTTAATGTAAAGAAATGTTTTGCATATTTAAAGTGTCATATGTTAAAAATTATTTAACGTACCATATTGATTTACGAGTTTAACGTCGACTGTTCTCCACTGGTATAGTGATATGAAAATGAGCTTTGAGGAACAAATTTTGGATCTGCAGGAGAAAAGAATATGCGCCACTCAACCACCAGTAACACTAAGAACTGAAGAACTTTGAAATTGACAAGTTGAATAAAATTTAATTGTTCATGCTGACGTATTTAAGATTTTATTGCGGAGTATAATAAAATTCCATGTTACGTGTATTGTTCAAGGAAAACCTGACCATGAAAATTATGTTCAATTCACACCAAGGTGTTGCTACTTGCGACTTCAGAAAAACGGACAATATGAATGCTTCAAAGCCTCAAATAAATCGAAAATTTTACTCTAGCAATAAGGACCAACAAAAACACAATTTTTAAAGTCATAAATCCGTATTTTTTAAAATAACTTATTACGTAATGGCACTGTCACATTTATATTCGAATGCATTACATCTATATTTTTATTAACGGGCAGATAGCGAATGTGTCCAATTAATACCTAATAACAGTGATTTATTATAATTCTCCACTGTATAATAACGTGTGTACGCGATAAAATTCAAATAAAACCGAGATTATAGATCAAAATCATAAATATGGAAAAATGCACTTGTGGTAATTTCTCGTCTATGCTCGCAACGCACTTTGCATGTTCGCAAAATTACACATTATAATATTTATGAGTGAATAATTGGCATATCGGGTTCTCCTCTGCACTCTCTCACTCTCAACATGTCTAAATTTATGGCGTCGTTGAAGATCGCAATTAAAAGCATCATAAACGATTGGATTTTAATTGCTCCTTTAAAATTATGTAATATATTTAAGAATTAAATGCAAATATATAAAAGAATTATTATTTTTTCATATCGTTCAATTATTTAATAAAGGCGTGAAACGTTGATTCGATTAAGCCAAAGGGGGCTTAAATATATCGTTCAATTCAATTTTTCTGATATAATCTGTCGTAGTCTTTAGTGATATCAATCAGAATGGTTATTTACGGAGATGATGCAAATTTTAATTTATTCAGCTGATAATTTTTAATAAATTTTCGGACGTAGCTCGAGCTTAGTTCGACTTATTAAAAAAAAAAAATACCTATCCCATAAAACAAAGTACGTTAATTTCATTTCTAGTCATACGAATAAAAGATTTATTACACGTAGAGGGTTAGTATAGCAATCTTTGCGTAATATTTTTGCCGAACAACATTGTTGCTGGTTGAGTTTAAACGTCGTCCTGTCCGATTTATCTAACCGCCGAGTTTTATTTTAATTAAGAGGCCATTTAATTTGGAGTATGATGTATTTATTAGGCATGAATGGAGTTACGCAACGGAGTCGGTATGTGGGCAGTGGATTAACGTGAGCAGCAGATAAGCCGGTCGCACGCAACGTGCAAGTGCGAATGGCGAAGCAAACACACCATCGCGCATCGACCGGACCGGTTCCAGTTTACCGTGAACCTCGCGGCGTTTCTCCACTTACGTCCGCTGGAAATGATGGCGATTTACATAACACTTTGTTAAACTTTGGTGTTATTTGAAAAATGTCATTGGGATTCAGCGGGCGCGTCGCAAAAACATGTTTGAAAAATATGAATTTTAAACAAAATTGAATTGTAAGAACCGGTTGGACGCTGGCTGCGGTCCAAAATTTATAAATTTTTATTAGCCGGGAAAAAATCTTTTACATCTATCAATCTGCCGCACCGCGATACTTTAACCTGGGCGCATTTGTATGGATTCGGTGGGAATCAGTGGCGTCTTTTGTCACTGGGGGTTACAAATCACCTGTGGCACGTTTGATATCAACAACGGATATTCATTAATTCCATAATTAGATTCTGTGAATGAAATTTGCAACAGTGTTTTTTTATTATATTATGGATATTTTTGTAATTTTTGGGCATTTTGAATGTTTTGTCTTTATCGCAAATGTTATGTTCAATTTTCATTCCTTGCTTCAAATGATGTTCGTAAAATAATTAATAATTAAAATTATAACGTTGCGCACAACAATTGCAAAAATTGTCAAAAAGTGTAAAAAGTGTACGACCACATTTTTATTCTCTGATTTGATGTTTAGATTTTTCAATTTTTTAACAATGTAGGATTGTGGCATTCATTTCTAGGTTTCAGGTGGACTAGTGGTGCCGCCGTTTGTGTATTTTCTGGGGTTGAATTGATGTTTGTTTCTGGTTCTCGCCGAAGTCATTGTCTTCGGTCAAAATCTTTGAACGACGTTGGATTTATTTCGACGATTAATAACAATGTTCTGTTGCTAGTACATGTGCAGGTGACGAAACGTTATTAATAGCCTCTCAACGAGTGTGTTTCTTTTAAATTTATGAAGACCAATGGACCTAATTAACAAAATCAATAACAAGCAAAGATAATGTCGAACGAAACGATAACAGTACATAATATGAACAACGTATGGACAAACGATTTATTTTTGCCAATTAATTGCATGACAAGGATTTAACAAGGAGTTGACAAATGAGAGTACTTGGTCGTCGAGCGAAATATTAATATGGATATATTACAACACTCCCAAATAAAAGTTTAATGGATATTATAATGAAGAATCAGTTCAGAAAAGAAGACTCTAATAAGATGAAGACTCAAATTTTAACGCAAGTAGTGACAACGATATTTTCGCATTAACTATTTAACATATATCTAAAGGCAACTAAAATAATATTATAAATATAAATGTAACGAAAAATATAGATCTTTGGTAATATATATCCAATACAATTTGCTGATCTAAAAGAAAATTAAATTAAATGATTTCGAAACTAGTTACAAAAATCATTATATTTTTTATCAAGATAAAAAATCGATTTTTTATTAATTGTTTCCTGGTCCCTAATAGTTTGACAAACAAGGAATTGATTATTACTGCATAGTTTAAGCTCTCAAGCAATTTGTGAAATTACATTACGCCATCTTGTCTTCGTAGTCTTATAGTATCAAAATCAAAACTCTCCAAATAATTTCCAATCCAAAAAAATAAAACATGTCTGACACAATACAGTTTCATAAATACGTTAGTAATAAAATAATTTATCGGTTTTCTACGCCTGGAAATTTGTTAGTCAAGTTTTATCCCTGAAACGATGCACCTATAAAAATCAGCTAACTTAGCTTAAAAATATAAAATCTATTATATTGAGAAAAAAAACTTTACCACACTTGATTTTTAAAGAATCTAATAATGTTCAGTAGAATCGAATTAAGGAAATTGTTAAATTTAGTATTTCTAGCTACGGTATTCCCTTTGAAGACATTCTCTTCCCTAGATTACCAATGGGATAACACTTTTCTCATAGAATTGTTAATAAATTATAATTAATTAATATAATTAATTATAAGCTGAATTAAAGTGATTGGTATTAACAAAACATGAGATTCTTTGGAAGTTTGATTAAAATTCCATGTTGAATTTTTCTTCAGAAATGTAAGTGTTCTTAGAAGGATAATTTATGTAAATAAAGTAGATTATCTTCAGTGGTATTAAAACGAAATGATTTGGCAAAAATATCGGTGACGCCCACCGTGAACCATTACCAACCCGGTAACCAATAACAAATAAGGAAAAGGGTTGTAATCAATATCGATCACTCAGCCTAGTAATAACTTGAACTTAAGAATGTAACCAAATAAGATTGCTTCACATTACAGAGTGCAATGATTTTTTGATTTTTTTAACACGTACATTTTCCAATGCATCACAGCGATTATAATTTCAACTACATGGAAAAATAAATTCAAAATCGCGTATAAATTTAGGTATTTATTTGAATACGTTCCTCATGTATGTGAATATTTCAATTCATCTTCATATAAGACTAATGCCCGGTTTCACAAACGCTAATCGGTCATTAACAGCTTGTTAGCGAATCTTCAAAAGTTTGACGATTCGTTAATGATTCTTTAATCAACGGTCAAATATTTGAAAATTGATTACCTTGACGAACCGTTAAAAGCAAAATTACCATTGTTTTGGATTTCGCAAACAATAACGAGTCGTTAAAGGCTTGTTAACTAATTCTTCACCATTTGACAATCGTTTGTGAAACCGGGCACTAGAGTCATAATCAGAATATTAGTACACAACGTAAGTCCTATATGAATATTCATTGAGAATCTAGTGGTGAATAAGGTAGTGAATAGATGGGAAGGACCAATGAGGTCCAAGAGATTACAACAAAATTTATTACGAGTTATAGGAATATGTATGTGTATGTGTATGAAAGTAATCCATAGTATTTGAGTAGGATCATTCAGCGATTTATACATGAAAATGAAATACTATTGGACGAATGCAAATCATATTTCGTTATATAACATCTATAGATTTTTAATGCAGCTTGTTCTTTAGCAAATTCTGCGATAATCAATTAATGTTTCTGATATCCACACAATTGTTAGTCTAATTGGTAACAACAACAAGTTGACCTAAGGTTTTGGACTGAAATCTTTCGATGATCTAAATACTGGAATTGCTGGCCCATAGCTGAATTCAAATGGGGCGCAGTTTTAATACAGCATACTCAAATAAATGTTGAATGTTTTCAAAATTAGGATATATTGCATAAAAATTAATATTTAATATTTTCAGTTTATATATATTTTATATATTTATTATTATGTATGAATTATTGTGATGGGTTCTAAAGACAAAGAATGTTAAGCTTTTGTACTTTCATTTTTAACCGAGAATCTCGAAAATCTTGTTTTTTTTGTTATGTATTTTATTTTGATTAAAGAAATAAATTGCTTTTTCAAATTGGATGGTATATCACGCCATTGTGTTTATACAATCGTTTGGTTTACCGACGGAAATGGCCACGAAAAGGTAAAGAGGGTCACGTTTGATGAATTTATATATTCGTTGGTTCTCATAACAATATGTGCCTTATAAGATGTTAAGTGTCACTGAGCTTTCGACGTCAAATTAATGGCCGTTTGATCTGAGGTGGTAAGGATAATTTTGGAATACTAGATAAAAAGTTTTTGAATATGAGTAGGATGGATAAAACGTAATTCTGCGAAAAAATGCAGGGCTCAATCCAATGCAACTGCAACAGAACCAAACCAACCGATGTACAAAGTAATTGGGCTTGTGAATCTACAGGTTATATATTTTTTTTAACTTCTACCAAAAGAAAATAAAAAATGTGTAAATCCAATCTGGTGCGAATGAATGGAAACAGATCAATCGATATGTAAATTGGGTTTTTTTTTTCAAAATTGAATATAAAGCTAATATCGAAGTGTCAATAAAAATTATTGATAGATTTTGAACTATTATATTTTATGACAATTGTTATTACAGAATTAAATTCCAATGTAAATATAAAATCAATTGCAACTATAAATTTATTTTATAATAATATTTTCTCCCTTACGATGTTTCAAACCACACTAATAAACCAAGGCAAATGCAAGCAATAAAACCTTCGAAGAGGAAACACGCAAAGTATAAGAAATGAAATAAACAAGCAAATATATTTATGATAATAAATGAAATAAATTGCAGCGTAACGATTTAAGCATTTTTAGGCATTTTTTAATTTTCTGCCAGTTTCTTGAATCTGAAACTTACGAGGTTCTCGTTTAAATCTATTAATTTATGTATTTGCATTTTTAGGTTTTCTTTTTGTTTAGGTCGCTCATCTGAATTGGGTTAGGTTAGGGATATAAACAAACAAAAATCTTTCAAACTAATTTCCATTATACGATTCCCAAAAGCAGACCAACCCAACGAGACCCAACCCAAATCACTGTGTGACTGTAATCAATAAATAACAGCATGTATGTCGTTTAACTTATTTAGACAGCATCGAACAATTTCTTTCCAACCCAACCCAACCTAATCCAACGACACCTAGCCCAACAAAAACAAACCTAAATGAGTGTGGATCTGAAATAATCAATAAATAACTAGGATTGTATTTTGATTTAATTATATCGGCGTCATCCATTTAAAAAAAAATGCAAATATGTTTCAATGGGACGATACAAACTGCCCTTTCCTGAAGATTTTGCATCATAATGCTAGGTGTGTGTTACACGTGAAACTTCAGATGACTCAGAAGAGGGGTTGGAACATTGCACAAGATGAATATTAAAAAACCATAATTAAGTAAAAACATTAATGTGTTTTCTAAATATTTTGGACAGAAGCAAGCATGAATTGCAAAATTTCCACGCCTTCGTCCTATTTGCGAAATCTATGAAATATTTACCTAACGAATTAACAGTACTCGAGAAATACTCATAACTTTAATTAATTTCTTGAGAAACAGATTGGAAATTAGCAATTCATGATTACTGTTTGCTTCCGTACAAAATATTTAGGATGAAATTATTAGAAGAGTAATGGTACCGTTTTCCCCGCGGAATACAAACGGTTATAGTTTATTCGAACTGATTTTTTAGAACAAAATTTTGATATGTGCATAATCAGACTGTTAATATTATTCAACTTTATTTTCCTCATCAAAATGAATCGTTCGTGGAAGAAGTAATTCTTATAAAAAAAAATCTTTTTTATTTATTTTGCTGGGCCATATTAGTCTATAAACGTGTTTTCAAAAGATGCTAAGTTGGGCATTTGAGTGCAACTCGGCGACCACCCGTATCAGCTCAAACTGATCTTGTGCTTTTCTCAACCTTTAAGGTCTGCCTTAAAAGATTTTTTTGCAATGTTCAAATTTTTGGTACGAATTAATTTATCTTTCCCTACGATTATATGATTTCATTAAATACAACAGTTATCGATTTCCTAGTTAACTGACAAGATGATTTTCAATATTTAGACAAACATTGAACGAAATTAACTTTAAAAGTCGTCGACTGACAAATCTTGAAATATCGAATATTACTACGAATATAAAACGTCAGTTAAAAATTTTAAGAGCGATCCTTGTAAGATATATAAGAATGCTGGAACCAGATGACCAGATCAAATGAGAAGTGGATTAATAGATTGTGGTTTGATCAAAGAATAAAGCTTTCTTTGGTCTAAATCAAGAATTTGATTCCATAAGTGTTCCTTTTTTAATTGACACGCTTGTCGAGTTGGGTTTGAGAGCAAATATTAATGAGTGATGATTATGGCCTAGTCTTGGATGTGTCGCAGGGCCCCATACTAGGATCCTTCCTTTTTATATTATTTATAACCGATCCGACTTTATAATTAAGAAAAACAACAAGTTTTTTGTGCAGATGACACTCCGATAATTGTTAGTTTAAATCGCAATGATGAATTTCAATAAAAATCAATACTTCAATCTACATTAGAATATTCATATTTATGATTATTTATGAATAACTCTTGTATCTTATTTTATCTGACAGAAACACACAAAGAAAATTATCCAATTGCGAGCTCTAAAGGATTTTCGTGCTATAACCTAGCGAAATATTCTGAACGTTCATACAATTGACAGGAAGGACTGTTTCAGGTTTTTAACATCAATCATATAGGCTTATGGTCTAGTCGTCTAGATTGTAGTCTAGTAATCTACATGTTCAAAGTTCGTTGGGGAATTTGAATTTTATTTCAGAGATAAAATTCGAATTGATCACGAGTTTGAATGGGATTTGGCCGGTCTTACTAGGAAACAACAATTGTAAATCAATCAGAAATATCTAAGAAATAAAATAAAAAATAATATACTGAGACCTTTGCTAGGGCTTGACCAAGCTTATATATAACAAACTAACAGCTGATGAATCTAGAACATACATATAATAATGAAATAAGAAATATTCATCAAGGCGCTAAGATCTAGATGGACCCCATTGAAGAAGAAGAAGCTCAAAACATAAAACTAACCTTGGCCATCTATGGCGACCATTCCTGGTCGTCATGGTAAAGAGATAGGTAAGAAGTTTGATTTATTACACCAATATATACAGAAATATCAGATACACGTGGATATGTACAATGAAAATAAGAGATTCCAAAGCTGCAAAAATTGCAATGATTCAGCCGAAGATTAACTGAAGTAAATAGAAACATGAAAAAAACAAGGTAACGTAAATAGTTAAATCAATCTCAAAGTCATCATTGCCCAATTATGCAGTAAATACCCAAGAACCGAAAACTTACTTTAGTACCATCAACTAAGCCACAAGCTAATTTTTAGGTCACGTAAATAAAATTATATTAATTATATGGCTATTATTATTCTGTACCTAATTTAATAAAACATTAAACGTTGGAAATTCGTACGATATAAATTTTGGGTGGTCATCCGTTAGGCCCACCCATAAATCCGCCCATGTTCATCGACTGAAATATCGAGATTGGAATCAATCCGCGACAAGCGGAAAAAAATCGCATAGTAACATGATTTCTCAATAATAAAGTCTGAAAAATGCATGCAGAATGCGACACTATCACGGGTGATGAAAAAACTGCACTTGGTTGATAAAGCTGAAATGCATCGTTGCGTCGATATTCCATCAATCAATGTTACTGTCAAACTCTAAAACAATGCCATGTTGCTGTATAATTGAACTCTATACATCATGCGCCCTGATAAATTCCATCCTACGAAATCTACATAAACGTCAATAGTTGCTCGTTCAATCCGACTCGCGTGCACCGATAGTCGAAAACGGACGTTCGCGACGGACGTGACAAAAAATAACCGATGGAAATTTGCTCGATATGCAGGTAAACTATTTAGCCGTCTCCTGGGCAACACTAAACAGCTATAATAACGTTTCTAAGAAATTGTACGTACCGTTTTATGAACACATAAACTTGTTAAACAAGATCAATTAGTCTCTAATGGAGTCAGAATGGGGCTCTTTGTGTCTACGTGGTTCCATTATAAGTTCCAGGAGGAATTGTGGAGATCTTACCTGTAAACGAAAGAAAAACATGTAAGTTTTTATTAAAAAAAGGCAAGGCATATAATCCTTCATCGGGACACCATAACCCACATGAGACTAATTACTTTACACCATTTATATGCAAACAAAAAAAAGCACTACGACTTTCTATCTGAAGTTGATGTTAGAATTACCCGGTTTTCTAACAGTAAACTATAATTTATTCCATTTATATATACGAAAAAGATTGGGTTAAAACATATACATTGTAAGAAACTCATACTAATTTTGTTTATAGATAAATTATGAATAAATATATATTAATGTAACACAAATGTAAATTGTATACCTCACTCTCTTTAATAGAGTTTATAGTAATTTTCCACCTTATATATAAAGGTGTTTAAATTCTACCCTTGTTGTTGATCCTTCTCGCTGTTAGTATTTCATTGTTCCCTGGGATACCTTCGCCGTTATTTAATCTAATAATAAATTGCAAATGGTTGTAAATTTCAAATTTGTTTTGCATCGGTAATTCCAGCAACGGTAACTCGCAATAAAATAAATATCAGCCGACAAAATATCTGCATATTACGCAGTTGAATAAACTATTCAGTTTGTCTGCGGAGGAAACCCGCATTCCAGTGGAGAGTTTCGTAACAGAAGGTGACTTTGGGCGCGACTGTTTCCAACAAAAAACGCCGAACGTGTATGAACATCTCTTGCGCGGCCTGGCGCGGTATCGCAATTTAACGGTCCATTAAAATCGGACACCGCCGTTAAAATATTTTTTTACAGCGAACGGCGTTACGTACACGTAGTGCGGAGTAGCCGGCAACCTCACGTTTCTAGTTCCTAATTGCTCATATCAGATAAGTATTTATAGCGTGCAATTATGGGGAAGCTTCAAGTTTCCAGCTAGAGCACGGGCAACAACGAGCGGGAACTTCAACGTTATATGAGCATATTTAGTAACTTCCTTATAACTTATTGTATCTCAGCCGTCATATAGGTATTTCATTACAGACTTGATTTATGCGACGATTTATTTACTGCAAACTTGCGAAAATTAATACAATTTGCGCGGCTGCACGTTCGTTTCAGTTTCTGAATTATTGGTCGCGCGTAAAAAAAGATTTGTTGGTATTTTTTCCGACGTTTGATAATGCATTGCATCCTATGTGAGCGCACTTGCAAATGCACTAATTTAAATACACGTTAATATAAAAATTCAAGGAGAATAAATTTTTAGTTGGTCGACCTAAGAAATTATGTTTTCACTTCGCATTCAGTTCAACTAATCAAAAAAAAATTAACGACTTTTTAGATTTACTCAGCTGCAGTTACGTCTCACCGACTCGACAACCAGTCAAATCTCGATCATTTTCGTTTCCATCACGCTCAAATACAATAGTGCTAATAAGAGTTGTAACAACCATTATTGTCATTATCTTCAATCTAACGCCATATAAATCTTTTTATTTTGATTTGCGAATGTTATTTGTTTTTATTCGCCATATACGATCTTCACATCTACGTCCAAACTGATGCAAAAATGTAAGCAATATAAAGGAACGCAATCAAGTCAAAATAGAACACATAAAATAATCGTAAAAGCGGGAAAAATGAATGAGAATATCCTGAAAAATAATATATGGGAATAAAAAAACAATTCAAACTATCTCAAAAATTACAGCTAATAAAATATTGTAAGAACGTAAAATTAAAACAATATAACAAATTCAAGATTATATGAGAACAGGAACAAACGAATTAATTAAAAATATTAAGCTCATAAATGAAAACTATAATATATTCGAAATGACACATCGTCATTTATGCATAAACATTAAATACATAGACTTAAATACTTCGAAAGAAAACATAAATTCGTTAATGATTTAATTATGATTAATTGCCAACACCAACATAAAACTATCAATCAATGCGACCTTCTCATACGGTCGAGTTAGATTGTTGTGGAAAGTAGACGATTTTCAAGCCATTTAGTATAATTCCCTTAAAATTTCACATTTTTCAAATCATTTTTATATCATTTCATATCATATCTAAACGGTTGGATTTTTTTTTACTAAATTAACAAATATTTTATGCCTATGTTGTTTGGGTCATTTGTGCAGTTGTCCTACTTAAGGACCTATGAATGTATTACGTTTGGAAAGGAATACCCTAATCCGCCACAACCTCATCGACCAATGGCTTGCTATTGGATTAGATGCATAGAATAACATTAACACATAACCATTGAAAAATAACATTTTCTGCCTAATTTTCAGTTGCAATTTAGCAAAGAAGATATTGTAATTATCTAATGTCTGGACACATCACCGAAAAATATTTTACATATTTGTCCTGGTTGGAGACCTACGATTTCATATAGTTTGGAAAATTACGTGCCAAAAATTGCAACACCTCGAAAAAGATGATTCACCAAGCTGGAATCCTAGCAAAGCAAATGACTGCATGTAAAAAGTCGGTGATAAAACATTCATATCGATACCCAAAGAACTGCAAGTTTTTATGTTTTTTTGTTGGTATGGAACTGACAATCTGTAACAGGAAAGTTAAACGCTGTATCGCAAAGTAAATGCAGATTGTCTGACTTTGAAAGAGGTCGAATTGTTTTCCGTTTCATGAAAGTGGTCGAAGATTAAATCGAAATCCTTCAACAGTGCTTGCATGAACTACGTGGTCTGAAGTACATAACCAACATCGTCGTCCAGGAAGCGGACGTCCTCGAGCGACTAACGAACGTGAAGATCGCCGCCTTAGACAAATGTGTCTTAGAGACAGATTTCGTACTTCGGCCGCAATTGGTGTTGATTGGATGAGAGATCTGAGGCAGATAATGTCGCGAAGAACTATGAACCGATGAATTTCATCTATTAATCTCTACTCATACCGACCTTTACGACGTCTTCCTTTGAAGCAACTTCACAAAAGAGCCAAGAGCCAAGAAATGGCACGTTGGATCGAAAAATGGAATCACATAATGTTTAGTTTGTGTGTTGCGTTATGATTTGCTACTGAAATAAATACAAATTACTTGTAAAAATTTCAGCTTTGTGACTCAATTCTTTCAAGGTGTTTTTGGCATGTAGTTTATAAACTTAGTGATCGATTGAGTTGGGTTTGGTTTTGTTATTGGGCTGTGTTTAGTGACAGACCTTCACATGGCTTTAGAGTTTGCGCAATTCTATTGAAAAATCACCTTTTCCAATTCTTTTGCAATCATTTATGACAAATATTCGTAAAACAGAACGAGATTATTGAGGTGACCAACATTTCCTTTCTCTGGCAAACTGACTGGTTTGGAAAAAATATGCAAATCCAACTAAAAATTTGTAGTTGTAAAAAACAATGAACAATTTCCTGATAACATTAACGCAAAGAAGAAAAATAGCACAACGCAACGAACGTCGACGACAAAAAGACAATAAATTAATAAAGTACTATTTAAACCATCTAAATTATAAAACTACAAAATGAAAACCAAAACGAAAACATCCATATGTAATCTGGTAATTTGTTTACACGATAACATGTGTGTTAATAAATTTGTCCTAATAATAGTGCTTAGATGAAATTTGTCCATTTTGAGATACGACGAATTAATTCATTAATTTTAATTGCATTTTCAAGTTATATCGTTGCCAATGGAAACAAGGTAACAAAGTGATATTACGATAGCTATGCTGAAGATGATATATCGATAGCGATAGGGTGCGACATCGCCGACATAATTTATTATTATATTGGATCCGACCCATGTCACGTGACACTTATTATTATTTTAGTTTTACTACATGCAGGTGACTGACTATCACTGTCTTTTTCCAAGATGCGACTCGAGGAATCCGATGGGGGTCAGTTTTATTCGAATTACCGGCGACGACTTGTATTAAATGTCGTTTAGGCAGATGTACAAAAATTACCATTCTTTGTAGGGAACGCATTTTTTATTCGTTACAAGCGACAATTTCCCGACAAATTGGCCATAAATTTATATTTCCAAGTTAATCGGTCGACTTCAAAACGCGCAATGTTATAAAAAACCCGCAACCGTCCTTTCCAAAGTAATGTCCGTTAAAAGGACAATTTAAAGAAATAATAACGTATTCCTATCTTACCTACGGTACGCCGCTTGAATTCGTAATGCGAGTATTTATTTACATCCGAAATAACATATACGCCACATGCATTATTATTATAATTTATTTGTTTCTGGTAAGTCATATATTTTTCGCGGTATAAATTTGTAAGCCCAGAAGGATTTATGTAAACGGGTTACTAATAAGTAACACGTTTAAAATGTGTAAATTAAATTTGCATACAATAACATGTGATTACTTGATTGATGCATCAGTTATATTTCGCATTGTTTGAATATATGATTATTAAACGGCCGTAAATATTCTTACTTGATTTAATTCATCTGAATGGTGCGGTTTTAGTGCATACTTATTGCGTACTAATGTGATTTTTGTAATATGTAATTATATTTATTTAATTTATGCAAGACATTCATCATTAACTAATGCATTGAAGTTTAATTAGAAATATGGGATATGTGGCACAAAGTACCAGCCAACATATCTATATGCAGATGTTTTGTGAACGCCAAACAATAAATAACGAATTTTACGTTGTAGCATCTATGGTCATGTCTAGAATATAATATTTCACCTCTGTTGTTGGCACATGTATTCGTGCTTCAGCGACAAGAAACATAAATTTTAATACTCCCACACTCGGTTTCGAGTAAGTTTTTGGGCAAAATTTCTTAACACGACACTTTTCTAAATACGTTTATAAACACGTCGCGGCCTTTTGTAACATCGGCGACGTAATTTATTTCCCGTTTAAAATGAAAGGTATTCCAATGCGCAAGCAGATAACGAATAATTAAGAATACGAAGTTCGATAATTTATATGTTGCCGATATAGAGGAAGGATCAGGATCAATATTTTTCACATATTCCTGTGCGGATAAATTGCGCGCATTATAATGAGTAAAAATCAACAATAAAATCAAAAATTGTCTGTGTTTCTAGGTTCGGCTAGGTTCAAAGAACATATTGAAAAAGAAAAACGAAAACATATTCTAGAATTTAGTAATATCGTTTTCATTATAATCAACTAATGTCGAAGACATGTTCGAAGACATAGCCGAACAATAATGCAAAATGACTGAAGTGGAGAAGGCAAAAAGATACAAACGAAACTCTCAAGAAAAATCGTTAATCGTAAAGAAAATAACGACGATAACTATCTAATTCATATATATAATAATTCGACGTGTGTTTTACAGATTTTAAGCGTTGCCAAAATTATTATCTCTTTAGTTTCTTGTTGATTATGTGGTAACTGTTGAATCATACTTCAATGAATTCAGCTCAACGACATTCGGGTTTTTGTTTTCCATGAGGAGGACCAAACATGTGAGCGGTTACCTATGAAAGTTAGGTCACCCTGAAAGTGGTTTGAAAGTACTATTATATTGTGGGCTATTAAATGTTGACTGCTTGACTGCCTCCCATACTAATGGTGACGAAACATCGAAACTCACCGACAGGTCATTGATGACATACCTCTCAAAGACTATCTAAAAATGTCAATATTTTTCATAAAACTAGGTGATTGTCAAAGATTAATATGACCTAACACTCGAATCCGAATTTAAAATTCAGTGTGCATGTGTTTAATAAAAACATCCCATATTGATTTGCTTCTGAGAGATTTATCCAAACAATTCAAATTGTTGAACTAGTACACAAATTAAGACGGATGAGTTATAAAAAAGGCAAGCACAAATCAGAAGACAGCTCTAACTTTTCACAAGGTGCAGGTGATGAGATCGAGCAAGTGAGTAACTACGAATCCGCACCTCGCCGGGTTACAAATATGTTTCAAGACTAAAATCCGGAAAAGACTGAAAAAGTCCAGCATGTAATAATAACATTTTATGACTATCGATTGATAATTAATGACTACAATTAAGAACAACAAAAGTGCAAAGTTTATAAGGACTCACCACTGCTGAGCAACTTCAGTCCATCAATGACCTACTTATCGCATTCGAAATAGTCTCAAGAAGGAATACGACATAAAAAACAAGTTTCTAGATTCTTCGACTAACTCACTTTAAAATTTGCAAAAACTATTGTTGAATATGAAATAAATTTGTAAATAACATCCCTTGAAATAAAAAATTCAAATTTAATTGCAATTTAAATTTTCAAAATTCAATAAAAAAATTATGAATGTGTTACTTCTGCGTGTTGGTGAAACAGTTTGATTTCATGCTTCGAAATTATTTCCTTTTCAATCATTTATTTCAAATATTATACAGTTTTATATCTTTTATATAGTTAAACTAGTATATACGAGTATATGTCCAATATCAACCACAAAAATGTACATAAATATTATATGTAAAATCTAGCACGTTGTACTCAACACTGAACCATAACACTGATAATAAGAAATTTCATTGAATATAAACAAAATAAATTGATAAATATTGCGATTCGTAAATAAAAACCAATATATAAAAATATCGGGACATAAGGAAAGCTGTAAATGCACCACTTCAACATCCATGGCAGCATAGAGACGAAATAAATTTACCATTTAAGTTTTTAACCAGCAGTCACCGGTTTTATTGACCAAAAGCATTTCAAATAAATAGTCACAACCTGGCAATGTCATCCAGCTTTACAGTAAAACTATTTACAAAAAGTTTCAAACTTAAAAATAAACAATATAATTAACATCATTAAACAACGAAGAAGAAAATTTTAACAGTTCTATTTAACATGTGATTCAAAATTATAGGATTCATGTGAGCTACTAATTAGAAACTTGCTAAAATCAAACGTTATTGGTCATAATAACGTTACTTAAGTTTATGAATTATCGTAACGTTATCATAACAAAAAGGACTAAACGTTATCGTGATCACATCACCATTTGTGATTAAAATGAACTTCATTTTTGAGACACGTGGTTATGTTTTCGTAGTTATGCGTCCAATGAATTTTCTACACCAACTTTCCTCCAACTACTTATGGTATCAATACCATAAGTAGTTGGATCAATCCACTCATATTAATTAGGCTTAGCTCATATATCATTCGAAAGGTAACATCAATATCAATAATAATAAAAATAAACTTGGGACTGGGCTAATCTAAGTTTAAATACTGATAGCGTTCAAGTATCTAGGACTGTAAATACATAGAATGAATGAAAGGACTTATATCAAAGAACGATTGCACTTTGGATATTGAAAATTCTATGCAAATAAACAAATGTTATGACCGGGATAAAAATACGAAAATGAAAATCTATAAAATAACAATTAAGCAATAACATATGTCGCAGAAACATCAACAACATCGACGCTTTGTTAAGATAAAAAATATATAACGAAATCATAAAGCCACATTTCTAGAAGTGAAGGAAACATCAGTATGATTATAACTGAATGGAATCCAACAGAGAGAAGACCGAAAGTAAGTTAGAAAGAACAAGTGGAAAATTACTTGAATATATTGAAGATGAAGCGTCGAAACGATCAATTAATTAATTATTGAAAGGAATGGAAGCGCACTAGCATCTATAAGAAAAGAATATTAAGGACTGTTGTGGCTTAATCTGCCACAACAAAGGGAAATACAGAATTCGCCAACAGACACTGATTATATGGAAATGTATACATAGTGTGCTATATAAGTATACTTAACTATGAAATATCGTAACGTTATCATAACAAAGCGTAAATATTTTTCAGTTGTACCAAAAGCTCTATACATACGAGTACACTCATTGGTTTTAACGCTAGTTTCTTTATTGATGTTCGCATTTTGATGCGAATAAGTCACATAAGTTTGGAATGTTTTACAATATTTTTTTAAACAGACTAAACAGCCAGCAGTGCAGTTGTGCATTTCACTATTTAATATATATCTATATAAATTAAAATAAATGGAGATAAATCACAAATCATAAACGATGTCAAACCACCAAACGAAAAACAGTAACAGACACAAAAAATGGCAATAGGTAAAAAACAAATGGGAAAAAAAATTAGGAGAAATTGTGTGCAAAAAGGATGGATGCATGAAAGCACTAGTGGTGGAGTGAGAGTAAGGAAATAGTTATAAATGGTGTGGGGGGAGAGAGAGAAGGTTAAAAATGGAATAAATGTCTAAGTGATACAAAAATAGAAGGAATATAATATAACGAAAAACGATCGAAGGACGAATGGATAAAGTACGAGAAGGTGACAAAAAACGAAAGTAGTGGAACCGGAAGGGGAAATGATATACAGTGCGAGTGTAAAGTAAACTATCGAAATAAAATTTTTATCAAATATTTTGCAAAGAAATCATCGAACACGTCAATTTTTATCTGTATCACATTCCATTGTAATTGTCACTTGAAGATGTTTTTGAGTTATGACACAAGCGATAATTGTTTTAAAAGAAATCCTATTTTATTATGATGGATTTGAAAAAAGCATGAAATTCTAAGACCAAATCATTATTTAACATTAAAAAATATATATTGTATTTTGAAATGTTCGAGATACAGCTTTTAAAGTCCAATATCTAATAACGAGAGTTCCAAGATTTAATAAAAAAAGTAGTCATGTAACAAATGAATTAACGTTAAAATTATGACAGTTCTACATCAGTTGTTTAACACTTTAGATACTTGACTGAACATGTGACCAACACACTAGAACACAACGAGAGGTTTGTGAGCTATCCAATAACAAATATCCTGATAGGTTCTTTCTATCGCAAAAGCGATAGTTTCCAAAATAGAAAGAAATATTTCTTAACTAGGACACATTACGAGATTCAGCGATATTTTACATCGACCCATACAGTGTAGGAGCTAGACCATGCCCCCCCCCCCAAGTTTCATTGCGGGGGTTTGCTAAACACCTATAGGAGTATTAAAAAAATGATCACGTGGTCCAGATTATGACCCTTTTGGCCGCCATATTTAAAAATGGCCGCCAAATTGCTATATTTTTCGTTTAAGTATATCTTCGTATCCAGTGGTCCGATTTAAATTTTTTAAATCTCATGTTGATCCTTTTTTTAAAGGTAAATAAATCTTGTCATTAGTCTTTTAGATACACTAAGGATTTAAATATTTCCAGTTCGTCAAGGAATTTAGAATTTAGAAGGGAATTGGGATTTAAATATTAGTGCCTTAATGCGGTCAATACCACTCTTCTTTGCATTTGACAAGGCAAACTATTCTCGGTGGGAAAGTGTTTTTTTTTAGAGCACTGTTTACATCTTCCACTGAAAGTTTTGCGTGACTTGTGTGGCCTTGTCTATCAAGATGAATACACTTTGCATCGCGCAATTGCTTATGAGCTATGCGTTAGATGAATTATTACCTTCATGAAGAAACAAGAAGATCCGTTCATTCATACGAGCTCCAGCTGTGGAACAGGGCTACAAAATATCAGTACTAAACAAACGATAGATAGTGGAATGAGCACTGATCTTTTAAACTGTATGCAAATAGGAGAAAAAGCCTTCAATCAGCTTTGAAGATAAGGCACTCAGTCTAATGCAACCGATTAAGAGCAACCGAAAAAGAGAAAAATAAAACAATAAATCCGTTAGAAGTGGACATAAATAATGAAACTGTCCATACTCTGCGTTTAATTAATTTTGCACAGTGTCGAGGATATTATATAAATTGTCTTTTGTCTTACGAATTAACTTCTACATCTTTGTTTTTGTCGAGAAATGGATTTCCGACTAAACCTGATAAATCGCAGCTGGTTCATGAACTCGAAATAAAATTAAAAACACCGCCAAATTCCGAAACTCCTCAATCTTCTGACAAAGCAACAGTTATAGACTTTATGGCATTTAAAAGGAAGGTGCCAAGTAAATCGCTAAAACTGAAGACATATGTAGGAAGCATTCGGAGAGCTATGTGCCAAGCATCTCACAAAAGTGAAGACGTTGACATTCTTTTCAATGTTTATCAGGAAAAAGGTGTGAAAGGGTTTGAGAGATCCAAGCGATCACGGAAACAACTTGTAGAATATGGAGCCCTAAAGGACAATACACCACATCCTGTGGATACTGATGCTTCCTGGAGCTCGTATAAAAACAAAGAATTGTTGCAATCATCCTTTGTTGAATGGATATCCCGGAAAAAAGATTCTGTCACTCCATCTGTTCTCATGTATCTCGGTAGTGTAGTAAAAGATGGTCAGCCAAGATATTTTACTATAAAAAACATCAAAAACTTCGCAGTACATTCCACTTCATTCCTTTGAAGACAGAGTACCACTTACAGTTTTAATAGTTTTACCAGCTATTCATTCTTTAATCGGCTCCTACACTACAAGCAAGTCAGTAAAAAGTTAGAAACTTTAAAAGCAGCTGAATCGTGTGCAGAAGGCCTCTTGTTGAAGTTTGACAAAGGGCCACTGAATGAGTACATGGAAAAAAAGCAGAAGAATTTTTGGTTTGGGCACTTGCACTTCAAGCACTTCAAGCCTAGGAACTATGAATAAATCGCGTTTTCATCAGTTCCATCACAAAAAAATTACTCAAAATATGGCTCTACCTCAAGATCTACACGTCTTCATATTAAAAGAAATGCTGCAAATGTTACAAATGCATTCATGCTTTGGAACCGTCTGAGAAACTCAATCCTTTGGACTGTGGTTATATAGAGGAAGATGATACTCTAATTCCATAAGTGACAGATGATCCAACGGACCCTGAAGATTTCCCTAAGCCAGGTAATTGCCACACGTGCTTCAGAGGAACTGTATGTCCTTGTAGAAGATTATGTGCAGTGATTTTTGTATCTGTAAAAGTAGTGTTTCGGACCAATGCAAGAACCCTCATACCTAATTTTGTTATTCTTTTTCTCTGTAACATTTTTTTTTTGAATTATGTTATTGATTAATAGTAAACATATATTTTTAAACATCCATTTAGGCATTTGAATTCATTTTTACCACTTTTACCTCGAGCATACCATGTTTTTTATTATTATTCAGACTGTGTGATTTAATAGAAAATGTTTTATGACAGAATTTGATTGCCTCCAAACAATGAGTAAAATGATCTTAAACAAATAAAATCGGACCACTGGATACGGAGATACGTTTAAACAATAATCTAGCAATTTGGCGGTCATTTTACTATATGGCGACCAAGCGACCATTATCTGGACAACGTGACCTATTTTTTATACTCCTATATAGGCCGGCAACAAAACTTAGGGGACCCACAACTGCACACGAGTCACGTGCCAGCTCCTAGACTAATAATTGTTGTTTGTTGTTGTTGTTTTGTTGTTTGTCAAATAATTAGCTATTTCTTGTAAATAAATTTCAATTTTATTTAAACTTATTGCAAATCGGGGAAAACGAATTATTAATTAAACGAGCCCAAATAAACAATTTGCAACACAATGTCCCTTCCCACATTCACGACTTATTGACACGACTATATTAAATTTCAGTTAAATGTGCCTTACTTAAGATAAAAATTGACTTGCTCGATGACTTCTTTGAAAAATATTTGAGAAAAATTCTATTTTGATAGCTCCAGAATTTACACTCGCACTGTATATGTAAACGCAATATAAAGTATTGTCAGATTTTGAATAAATGTTGTTATGACTACTAGAAGACAAACAGACAATATTATATGCCATACAAAGAAAATTTGTAAAAATTACAGAATTCAATCAGCATTAAAGAACGAGTGTGCGATGGAAAGGCTAACGGAAGACAATTCATTTGGCGAATGAGGTTAATTTCATTTCAATTTAAAAATACCTGCCAATAGTTTTTACAAAAAATGCAGGCGTCATCAACATAAATTGCCATAATTACCTAATAGCATAATGCGTGTTTGTGCAATGAATTTAATGGCAGTACCTAATTAACAGTAACAAGCAACCTCGTCGTGAGTGTTTATAAAATTACAATATTTTATTGAAATGCAATTATATATTTTCATGGAGCAAACAAATTAGACATTTTGGGAAATGTTTTTGATCACGACCAGAACAGAACAAATTTAAACGATTTGTTTTCTTTGAAAAAGCTCTACCCTTGTTCAGATGGTAGACCCACAGTCGCGTCTTCTATACGCGTATTGCACACATATATAGACACGATCTGTCGTTTATGACACTTTCTTACTAATCAAGTAATTTTCACGCAATTTGTTATTCGTGTGATTTCAATAAAATGCCATAAAATTGCTTTGCTTAAAAGACAACACAGTAGGAAGATTTGAACTTGTTGGATTTGTGTGGAGATCAAGGCTGTCGCCGAATAAATATACGTGGTTGTATCTTATAAAACCTTAACATCATTATAATAGTATTTTATGCCTAAATGCACTATTATTAGTCAGGTTATTTACATGGCGATTATAATACGTTATAACGTCAATATTGATGTAGAGACTTTTAATATCTCATTATTTTTAATTAGAAATTAAGTAAGATACAAATAATCTTGTCAAAAATTACATGTTAAATTAACATACCATAGGATATGCCTTGGGCATCTAATCATATGGGTTTTATTTACATCATAAATAATGAAGTTTCCAGTGTGCGTCTCATCAGTTACCATTAATATAAATTTAACTTGGTTATTCGTTGAGTTTAAAACACGTGCGTGCTTTATTTTTGATCAAAAAATCGTAGTGAAGTAACTTTTTATTGATGCAATTAACGAAGGAATGATGTTTATAGAAAAGTATAGAAAAGTCATAGTGTTCGACCCAATATGATAAATGAAATAATCGACTATTATATTCCTCAGGAACGAAATTAAAAACCAAATAGTTTATTGTCCTGCACAAATTGACACGGTCGTAAACACCAAGCGTTATTATCGTATCAAAACAAAACGCGAATTAATTATAATTATACGGCTAAAAAACAGAAATATTGTAATTTAACTTTAATGATATGGCGCGAGTAATTTCATTTAGCGCGTGGCAATTTATCTCCGAGCTTCATAACTCTAAATGCAAAACGCAACGGCGCACACACAATGGAATACGACGAAATCAATTGCTCTTATTAATCACTATAACTCAAGGAATAATTTATTGTCTTACGACTGAACTTCAATTAACCGGATCACAGTTTATTAAATTCGCGTACGCCGCAGACCGACACCGTTACGTAACGGTGATTTTTCCTCGGCGAGATTTCAAAAAAATCACATATGAGCGTTAAGTACCGCGACGTCGCAAATGCAATTCAATGGATTGCCTATGAGACATATTAATTTTTTTTTATTTCTAATTTCACATTTACGTAAATAGGTTGTCAGTTGCATTGTCAATTATTTTTAATTGGTTCGGTTCTGTTGCCGGCGTTCCATTTCATTTGCGACTTTCATTTCGTGGCTGCTTTGAGACATAAATGTTTTTTTTTCGAATTACTGTTCCGATTTAATAATTTAAAACACATCTAACGCATTTACAATCGAACAACATACTTCTAGGAAATTAGTTTATCTGAAGACAGCAAAATTATTAACCCATATCTCAATGATGTCACATACATTTAATTAATGACGTGCATTTGAATTTCAACAAAGACTGATTTATTACCGGAAGATAGGTTATTTTTGATGTTGATAAAGTGGTAGGAGGAATTATGCTTTGATTCAAACATCGACGTAAACAGTTTCAGTGAATATGTTCGTTTCTACTTTAACCTAAACATGCACCAAATTTGGCGAATACAAGAAGAAGAAATAAAAAAATATAATAAAAAATTGAAAATGGGAATATTTTGACAGTTTTTCAACCTGATCAAAAAGTATCAAAATCAATTGCG
This sequence comes from Geotrupes spiniger, assembly GCA_959613385.1. NCBI lineage: Eukaryota > Metazoa > Arthropoda > Insecta > Coleoptera > Geotrupidae > Geotrupes > Geotrupes spiniger. Next base: position 17,050,174 of record OY390737.1, read on the forward strand.
AAATAAAGACACTTCAAACCAGAGTTCTAGTTAATTGAAACTACCTTTTCGTCCAAGAGAGCGCCGGATCAAAACGGGATATTAAAAACGCAACCAAGTAATTTGCCAGCAACTGTATCTAATTAACACCAGCAAATTTATTTACTACGCGTATCTCATTCTGTTTTCATTCTAACTCCAGTCAGGTATCGGATTGCGCAGTTGCTTGTTATTGGTGCAAGCAGCAACGTGTCGGTGATTTTTAAATACTTTTAAGGCGTCTTCGAACTATTTATGCAGTGTGTTTTAAGTAAGGCAGACTACTTTTTCCGTGGGCTAACTTTTGTGTAGTCCCTTCATGTTCATTTAATATTTAATATGCGCGATGTCGATGATAACAGAAAAAAAGTAAACGGGATTTTACTGATGAAGCAGTGCACTAAAAATTATTATAAATATTGAATCAAACAGGCAAAAACACGTTGGATCGCTGAACGATATCGTTTCGCTCTTTTTTTGAGTCTGTCAACAAAGTATATCAAGAAACTTAGTTGTTAAAATAAACAACAGCAATATGCAAATAAAGAAACCACCGAAAGCTTTTCTTAAATTGATTTATTCGTCGACGAATTAAATGTATTGAAATAAAGAACTGAAAACCGTAGAATTATTTTGTTTTTCTTATTTAATAAGAAACAAAATGTATAAATCAACAATACCCAGGCAAACTGGCGACGTTTCATTTAGAAAAGATGTTTCCTCCTACGTGTGAGCATGATGTGAATCAAAGATGCTGGATGCCAACTTTCTTACCATGAACGGACTACTGCTCACCTGAGCTGACGACGGGGCAGCCCGATCAATTTTTAAGGGCATCACATGTAATAATTACAAAAACGTATATGTAATTGGTATCGACGTTAATAAAAATAGCCTAAATGGTTAACACCCTGTATAGTGTTAACGAAGGAACGAAACAGACGAGGATAAATGATAAACGCAGCCCAACAGTGCAATGTCATTTATCCAAATCACGAACTGGCGTAAAATAATGAAGCTAAAAATCATAAGCCATTTTTGATTCAGCGAACAACAATTGCATTCCGTAATAATATCACACCCATTGTAACTCATAAACTAAGAAACAAATCTTTCAGATCCAAAGAATTCTCCAGTTGTACAATGGATAATAGTTCATCAAATGTTCCAGCGGTGGTTGGGAATCAATTCATATCATGAACGTTAGAAAACATAAGTGATGCAAAACTTAACGATGATTTCTACGTCTGAATTTTATTTAATGTAACGTGCCACCCATAAATGACGTAAAGAAACATCACAATCAAAATGTATCACATAATTAGAAAAAGTAGAGGTGGGGAAACCGTGGTATTTGAGGGAGGGGAGGCCGATAGAAGTAGAGAAAATCTTAGCAAGGAAGGAGGAGAAGGCAAACAAGTATTGGATGGACGAGAAATACAGGAGATGTGAATTCTGTGGAAAAGGCTGGGATAAATGGGAACATTGGATAGGAGGATGCAAAGAGGTAAGCTCAGAAAAAGAAGACAAGACGAAAGGAAACGATTGGAGAACAAGCATGGGGAAATGGATAGGGGGGGGGGGGTCTTAGAGAAAGTATCTTCATCGGCTGATTGTATCTTCTTATAAGCTGACTTGGATGATATTCATTCATGGTGTTTGTCTAATAACCTGCATCTTAATATTGCTAAGTGCAACATAGTGTCATTCACTCGTAGAGTTAATCCAACTGTATTCTCATATAAACTGAACTCCCAGGATTTAGTACGTAACGATTCAATAAAGGATCTCGGTGTACTGTTTGATGCAATGTTGACCTTTGTTTATCGCATGCGATTTATTGCTAAATCTGCAAGGGGAATGTTGGGTTTTATCATCCGGAATTGTTCATATTTTTCAAATACGGATGCATTAAAGTCTCTATATTATTCAATGGTGAGGTCGCGGTTTGAATACGCATCGTTAATCTGGTACCCTTATTATCATGCTCACGCTCATGAGATCGAATTAGTCCAGAGAAGATTTGTGAAATTCTTGTGCTTTCGAATGGATTATGCGTATCCCCAAAGAAACTGCCAGCATCGGTGGTTGTTATCTCGTTGCAATGTTTTGTCTCTCCACTTTCGTCGATTCGTGCAGAGCATCGTGTTCTTGCATAAGCTTGTGAACAACCAAATTGACTCACCAGCATTGCTTGGCGACTTGCTGTTTTTCGTACCGCAAATTGCAACTCGTCAATGCTCAACATTTTTCCTACCCTTGGCGAGGGCTAATTCCTGTCTTAAATCTCCGTTATATATCATGTGCAGAAATTGATCAGCATTTCTGCGAATTGCGACATTAATAATTGTAGTATTAGTCAGTTGAGGAAAATCCTGGCTGAAAATTTTGATCCTTATACATGTTGAAGCGTACTTGTAAGCTGTGTGCACAATATGATTAATTTTGAATTTAATTTGTAAATAAATGGCGCTCTCTTTATCACGCATGACTCGATGCACCTTCACCAAACGTATGTGTAGTGGTCTGGCGAGCTCAGATAGAGCCAAACAGCTGTCTTTACCTTAATATATTCGCTGAAATTTATTTTATTTACAAACTCTCATTTTTGAAGCTTAGCATGTACTTTAATTAGAAAATTATTGATTTTATTCGTTCGTAATGTCAGATTTTCTACTTCAGAGTATTTATGCTAACCCACGGTTAAATATTTCGATATTATTGCTTCAATAAATATTTTTAAAGTTTTTGTTACCAAATAAATTCTGAAACACTAAAGATTTTCCCCAATATTTTCCCATCTAGTTTCCTTCACACATTTGCCTAAGGAAGAATTATAAAGTCGAAAGCAAAAAAATATATATTATGGAAAAAACGTGACCCTCATCCCTCAAAAAAGGGGATTAAATGGATTAATCATAGGTTCGAAGACGAGTGATTATATAGCCACTGTTTGACAGCGTCTCTGAATGCCGTATAGAAATCTCCTGCTGCAACCCAACCCAACCCAACTCATTTGAATAATATACTTGGAGATGTCAGTTTCGTTAGGCTTAACAATTCAAAAGGGAACAAGGCTTTAAGGTGGTTATTCGCGCCATTATTTAATAACGAAATAATATCTGTTTTTAATAACAACATTCAAAGTTGTGGTTGTAGATTGTAATCGTCAAATTTTCATTTATAAGATGACAACGAAATAATAATATAAGAGTAAAAGAACTACTTTTACTCTTATATTATTATTATGCTGAAGATGACTACATAGTTTTCGAAATGGACATCATTTAAATTGTAAGGCATTTCAAATAGAACATGCTTTGTCACGTCTAAAAGTTCCTAAGCTAGATATATGTCTAAATACAAAAAGTTTTGTGTGGCTTAAATCAGTAAAACAATATAAACTTTCCATTATTATCCACATTATGAGTTATATTTCTATGGTAATTCCCGATGTATTCAAAAGTAGTTCATGTAGTGTCGAAAGCTTCAGATAAATTAAAAAAAGCTGTAATTAGTTTTTTCCTATTATACATTTTCTATGAATAAATCTAAATTAATTACTGTGTAATATATATAAAGCAGATGCACGTTTCATAATAGTAATAGTAAATTGGAGACTGTGGTTGACAAACAAATTGAAACAAACTTACCCTTACCACCGAGTATTGTTTTATTAACAGTAGATGTACAGTTGGACAACTAAGTTGTCATCTTAAGCAGAAATGTTAAAATAGACAGCAAATATATTGATCGATAATTGGATATTATTTTATAATTCACTTGTCTTTCCCATTCCTTTATACTTATAGTTTCTGCTCCCCGTTGTCCTTTCTTCCTCTTATTGAGAAACTCCCAAATCCCTTTCTCTCCTTTTACCCCCTGCACCTCTTCTATCTGCTTTTTTCTTAGTTCTTTTTTTTCTCCCCCACAACTCCTTCTGTTTTCTTTTCTCTTCTAGCACTTCATCCCATGTTCCCCGTCCTTCCCTTTTGTGATAGTGTACAATGTTAGCCATTTTAAAATGGCCAGGAAAAGTACCGGTAGCTATAGCCAAATTGATTAGGTGTATCAAAGTCTTTGCAATAACATCCGAGATTTGAGGAAGAAAACAGGGCACTTCATTAATACCGGCAGATTTTTTTTCAATAATACATCGGTACCGTTGAGTACTGCCTGCACCACGAACTTGAGGCTTCCTCACAACTGGAACTGATTCCCGAAACAATCTATTGAAGAACTCCTCAAGCTCGTAATTATATCCAAAGAAGCTTTGGCTTTATTCTTCGAAGTTAAAAGCAGATGAATCCAAATTACGATGAAACAAATCGCACGCACTATTGTTGGACGTGAATTTTATAAAAACCGTTGATATGTTTACAAATTTTGTTTTGAAAAAACATATTTCCTCTGAAAATTAGTTCTCTGATCTTCTCATGAGTTTCTTTGTAATTAAAATATTTGGATATAAAACTTTTTTAGTAGCTCGACTGTCAGTTGCTAAAAAATAATTTCAAATAGGTTATTAAAGGTCTAAACTATGTATTCTAACCCATGGAGGTAGGCATTTACTTTGTATATGAAATGCAAAACGAAATCTTGCCAATTATTAAGAAACATAATACTGGACAATCATTCGGTATTTATTCTGATTGCTTAATAATGGAAACGGCAAGTTTCTAAGTAAATTATAAACGAAATTTTTTTAACAATTTATGTGTGTTCGTAATACGAGCAAAAACAATTCTTTTCTCATATCCAATTCATTCAACTAATATTTGGTTCATCGTATTTTTATCGTTGCATAACGGAAAACTTCGCTGCCCGTGATATCGACGAAGAACTTACTTGACATTGCATATATAAGAATATATAATTTAATAATTATTATGCATATGCATTTTATTCCATATTTTATTTTATTTATAACTATGCCAGTGTATTTTTTTGTATATGCACTTATGTGTACAATACCGTACTATAAATAAATCTAATAATGAAATAAACGAAATAACTTCAATTTCAATATCAGTTTTTTTCTTGATCACAAAATAAAAAATAAGGTTGATACTAAATATTTATTGACGCGGAGCTTTTGCGTTATTAACGGATATTCCCAATATGGTCAACATTGACGGACCTGGCCAACAAACACAGTGGATCTAAACGTATGAAAACTAAGACTATGATAATATAACGATGCTAGTTTGTAGCACTTGAACAATTAATTTATCGAAAAATTGTTATAAATTTTGCCACATATTTACCAGCCTACATATTTCTATAGTTTTTTTCTCTAGATATTGAAGCTATTGCATAACTTTAGATTATTATTGTACAAATGTTTAAATAATGTTTGGAAAATCTCCAACTAAAACCTAATAAAATTGTTATTGCTATTTAGATATTGAATTACTTAATTTATTACAGAACTAGAACATTTTATGGTGTGCATTAATTTAGTTTTTCTACTGGCAACTCGCCAAAGTCGAATTGACATCCATCTTGTTATTTAAAAAAATGTGAGACGTATCCGTTAACTTTGTAGTTCCACTCGCATCAAACGAAATAAATTCCCCTCGACCATATGCGAAACTTGCACGTGAATGAACGCGTACATTTCCCCATATTGATTTGCACGGCCGCAACTCACACACGCAGACATTAATTAATATTATTTCTATCCGAACAATAAAAAACGCAATGCCCGCGATTTGAGTCGAAATAAATCGCAAGAATTGCGGCAGGTGATCGCACGTTGTAAAACGTATACCTAATAAAGCTCGTCGTTTATGGGCTGGGCAATAACAACAGCAGTCCGGTGCGACGAGCAAGCAGTTGGCGGGATCCGGGCCGTCGGTGGCCGGCAGTAAATCTACGGCTCTCGGTGCTCGCGCACATGGGCCCCCTCACGTGGACCTCGATTAGACTATTTGCTTTACATTCATTACGACGGCTACGAGGATTTTACTAACTGTCGAATTTATTGCGAGATTTGTCGCGGAGAATTTATCTAAGTGGGAAATATTGCCGATGTATCGGCGGTTTATTATGCACTTTTAATGGCCCAGGTGGATGATTTAATGGGCGTTTCTTTTCCGGGGCGAAAATGGGAGCCCCTTTAACCGGGGCGGGTGTCGGATTTACGGAGGGTATTTGCGTGATAAAAATAAAGAATTTGTTTTATTATGATTTTCTCAAGAATTAGCCCATATATTTTTTAAATTGTATTTTACATCTATTGACACAAAGAGATACAAAGCCATATATACACAAAATGCACGAATAAACAGTGATATAATTAATTTAAATTTTTTAGAACTAAAATATAAGTTGAAAAATTAGTACGCAAACATACGAGATACGGGCAATTATAAATATCTTTATATTTATGATATTCATATCATCATCAACTTTTAGAATCCTATATTAAGTTAAACTTTATTACGTTTATCATTCTTTATCATTAAGATAATTACTACTTTTCGAATAATGAATTAATATTGTGAATTATTAGCATGATTTATGTCAGACAATTAGTTATGTAAAATATCAAATATCCAAAGTTTTATTAACAAATAAACCATGAGATCAACTCCGGGGATATGCATAATTATAACATTCATAAGTGGGTGAAATATGTTTCGTTCATGTCAACTTTTCTGAAAGATTAAAATTAACTCCAACCATTTTAAATATTTATGTCCATTGTACTTCATATTAAGGAAACATTTCAGGATATAAATTAATAAATAATGACGTAATCAACTTAGCAGGTCAATGATTATATAATTTATGTTGCATGTTTTTAATTAAAGTTTTTAAAATTTAATAAATATTGTGAAAAATTGTGGAGGAAAACCAAGAATTTCTCGAAAAATGTGCAACGGCTCAAGTAAAATTATTTATTTTAAATATTTAAAGTTCAATAAGAGAATACCATTTATCCTTATGCACTAGCATCATTGTAGTAACAATTTACTTTGATGGCCAACCCAACCCAAGCCAATGACCATCATTCTCATTCTCATTCATAATACGAATTAGAATAAAAGTGCGGTTTCACAATAAATAAAATAAATCAACGATTGGTCGCAACTAGGACTATTTAAATTAAAATTTCTCTCTCCGAAATTATTTTATTATTTAAAGATTTGTGTATAATAATAAGAGATAATTAGTTTCAAGGTAACAGCAATTGTTAAATGTTGTCTGGTCAATTAATTAGAGGAACGAATATTGGGGAGCAAACAGCTTTCGCCACCTTGATTAATAAATTCACTGAAATTTATTTTCAACTCAATTAACATTAATTAATATTCACATTAATTAACACAATATCCCAACCCAACCCAACTTAACACAACCCAATCCACCATCATATTACTACATGGAAAGCCACTGACAAAAATATAAGGCGACACAGAAATAAAATTTTATTTGACTTACGTCTTAATGGTTCTTCCTGAGGAGACCGCAAGTAAGCAAAAGCAATTGTCCAAGTGTATTTCTTTGTGAACCAAATCATTTTTCATTTACTTGGATTTTAAAATATAAATGCAATTGAAATTTTTAACAATTATTCATTTTTGACTTAGTTTGAATATAATTATAAAGGTTCTAATCTCGAGTATTTATTAATAATGAAAACTAAAAAAAAAGAATTTGTGGTAATTAACGAACAGTGTTAACGATTTTAGAATTTTGGAAAATTTTGAATTGCCAGGAAAAGAATAAATATGTATGGTATACGCTCGTGATGTGCCTACAATGTAACATGCATTCCACTATTCATACATGGTTTTTCCATACTTGCCAGGCGTTATATTATAAATATCTCAATGTACCAGTGCAATTAATATAATTAATAATAATTATTGTTAATCCGTCTATGAAATAATTGAGGTATAATGGGTTGGTTTTAATTTAGGGTGGGTTGGATTGGATTGGGTTGGGTTGATTTTGGGTTGGGTTGGCTTGGTTTTGGATCTTTTAATTAATTAAACTGTGTGCAAATTCACCCCATTGGAATGTTTACGTCTGATTCTAAATCTGACCCTAAAATAAGTAAACATCCTTAACTAATTAAATGTGAAGTTAATTTTCTTTATTTGACTCATCAGAGGTCTCGTATTGTTTCTCCGATTATTTCATTTGATTTGAATTGAATGCAGTTCATTTTTTTCATTGGTTTCTTCGTTGTTTCATTGGTTTCTATTCTACATTTCTTGTTGCCAGTGCTTTTACATTTTCCGTTTCCTCTTGATTTTCATTTACAAACATTTGGTTTATTTCTTTTTTATTTAATTCATACAATTGAACATTTCCAATAATTTAGTTGAACTTTTCTTCTTTCACACTTTTATTATTTTGATATCTTTCATTTTCATTGGCTTGTCTTTCATTGTAATTTGATTCACGTTCTATTATGTTCCTTTGGTTTATTTTAGTTCTTTATCATTCAATTTTAGATTTAGATTTCGTTGTCTTTCCTTGCATATTAGTTTCAGTTAAAATTTACAATAATTATTTACTTTTACAGTGGCTACGAAGAACCATCGTTACTTGCGCTCTGCAATTGCAAGTAAATACAAAAAATGTTGTACCACCAATGTTTACCTAAAAATAACTCCCAAAACGTCAAAATTAAATATCACCGTTACATAATCCCTTACTAACATTGAATGAATGTGTTTAAGTAATAAAAATGTAATAGGAGGTAGAAACAATTTTAAAAATGAAAACGATATGAACCAAAATGAACTGAAGCTATCAATTAATAATAAAGTTAAATAAATATTTAGAGAATTCGATTAATGAGACCATCGAAGGTACACAGGGTATTGTTAGAAATCGCACTGTATCACGACGTCCATGGTTGGGGACATTTAAATAAAAATAATCGCGAGAAGACAGGAGGTCGAATCGAAAATAATCGATTTATAATTTTATTGGGTTTGGTTGGATTTGATTGGGTTGGATTGGGTCGGATCGGGATGGGTTTGGTTTTGTTGGATTGTGTTGAGATGGGTTGGGTTATGTCGGATTGGATTGGGTTGGGTCATCATTAACTTTATATAATTGGTTTGGAATGGTCTCACTGTTAGTGCATTTAATCAAGCAAGGGCGTTGACATTCTGTCAACCAATTTAAGACGTAATAAACCCATGTGTAGTAAATATTAATCCACTGCAATTAAACCTAACACTTTTAAATGGAATGTATGATGACCCCAACCCAACTCAACACAATAATTTTTTTCGTCATTCAGGTGTACATTTATCCCCTTCGTTTTGTGCGTTGAGTTCGTATTTTAAAATCACTTCAAACGCTTACTATCCAATTGAATTGCTGCTAATAAAACATCGACTTAACAATAATTTTAATCCATTTCATGCCCATGTCCTAATTAAAATACCTAAAATTTCCTATAATTATAAAACAAGCGCTTTTGACCCACACCTTTCACATCAACAAGTTATCGCCGGTAACGACAGAAACACCATGTTTGGATTTTTCACGACCTTATTCCGACCCTTTATTCAAAATTTGGACTCGTGGTTTATTTGCCACCACTTCCTATATTAACATGCACGATGCAATTACTCCATGTGTTTCTATTGAACCTGTTGATCTGTGAAACTCGATAACATCAGACAATTAAGTGAAAAATATTGCTCCGAGAGGTCAGTATCGTGCGCCTCGTTAATAACTTATGATTAAAAAATAATTACAACTTTCCTTACATAAAAAAAATGTTGCGACAAAATTCACATTTTTGTATTCATGTATTCGTGAATAATTGGTGAAGTTAAATGAACATCATTGTTGAATCACATCGCTTGAAAAATTTGCGATTTTATTAGTAAATCAGAGACTGTCGTTGGAAAAATAAAATAAAATAAATATTACCCTCACAACGCAACAATTCGACAACTATGTTATCATCTTCAGAATATTTCTCGTGAAGATGACAACATTGTTGTTGAAAAGTGTGTTATGTGTTAAGGGTATTATTTATTTTATTTTACTACGATTTTAAACCCAAAATATAATGTTGAACCCCAATTTGGATAAACCCGACGTTGAATATTTTACCAAATTTAATTCTAAATAACTTGACATCTTATGAAAATGATAGTGTGTAGCACTTCGTTTGTCAACTCTCGCCGAAATCCAACTTTATGCTGCGATTCTTAAGCACGAGAACACGGAACTGAACCCAAAAATGAATTTCGCTTGGACCAAAATCGTGGATGAACCCGATGTTGGACATTTTTCCAATGTACATTTACTCGTAAATAATTCGTCGTATAAAATGCTAAGAATGGCGATGACACTGTTTTTTTTTAATTCGTTCGAACCCAAACTCGTACCCGGACCCAACCAAAAAGTTAATTGTTTTCTGAACTCTAACCCTTGACGAACTTTACCTCACACATTCTTTGATCCCACTTAGTCTATTGGCAAGCTCGAGTTTCTATGGAACCCTCAGAGATCGTCTGTATCGTGCGAGTCATTGTTGTAAAACTTATTTATTATTTATTATTCCTGTTTGATTTCTAAAATCGTCTAAGATAATCGAAAATATTAATGGGGTACATTTTTAAAGAACTTACACGAAGCAGGGCTGACTATGACTTAATATGTCGAGGTGCACATTAAATACTTAATTGACTGAAATAGAAATTTTTTAAAATAATTCCAAGAACTAGGGACAAGGATAGTGTGGAATTGTACGCAAGGGTGGGTCCACGTTCTGAACCTAATTCGTGACACCTTCCATGGAATTCAAGTTATTAGTGCCCGTGTAAAACACAAAATAAATAAATAATTACGAAATAATTAAGCCTCAATTTATTATACATAAAAAAAAATTCTTAGTAACTTTTGACAAAGCCGATGGCCCAATTTTTGAAGGAATTGAATGTCACTTGAACCCGAACCCGAGCCATAAGCAAATGCACGTTTGGTTTCACGATTGAGGAATCAAACCCAAAACTAAATCAGTTGAACATGTGATTCAAGTAAATAAGAGCACCAATGACTTTGTAAAAGAGGCGCAATGTGCGCTATATTAAGGCAGGGAGAATGGAGAAGAAGAGCCAACAAGGAAGTAATGGAACTATACAACAAACCCACAATAACAAATATAATTAAAGCTCAAACAGCCAGATGGTTGGAACATATAACAAATAGGATTTTATTACTGTTTGGAAAGTTAGATTAATTTTTGGATTTGAAAATGTTATCATTTTTTCGATTGTTTTTATTTTTTGCATTTTTAAAGTTTATGTATTTTTATTACATATGTAATTGTAATAATTTTGACAATAGGTATAATAGAATAGACCTGCACCCACCTTGATTCCAATATACAAGGGAAGTGGCCACTCGAAGAGCGAGAGAGTCGATAATAGGTTTAAAACTAGTAGAAATGGACGTCAAAGTATAAATAGGTAAGTGTCCATTACTTGCAATCAAACTGTAGCTAATTAGAAACCAAAATACCAACAAACAAAAATTTACAAAGTATCAGTAAAAACAAATAGAGGAAAAGTCCACCTCGAAATAGAAACAAAAATACGAAGAGACACAAGAAATGAAAAAATATGGATCCAATACCTGTGCAAATACTTTAAGGAACTAGCTCAAAATGTGGATGCAGAGTTTTCCAAACAAAACAAAACAAATGTGTTGAATGAATAGTCGAAGTCATGAATTCTGGACGGAAAGGAATTTGTAGTCAGTTGAAAACTATAAGTTCGAAAACTATATCATTTTACGAAGAAAGTTAAAAATGTTTCTTAATAATTTTAAATAAATTTCTTAAATAAACAATTTGGTAAAAACACATACATATAAATATATAATTGCATTAATAATGAAATATTATATTCTGACAAATTTTAGTCTCATACGACGAGAAAAAAAATATTTTGCTTTGTTACTATCCACATTATTAATTTAACAATATTTTTATTTCACTTAATTTTTTTCTACGCAATTAAGTCGCGTTTATTATCCTAGCAATAAAATGTTTCTAAAATAAATGTCATCGTTTTTACATTAAAATGTTATGATCATTAAATATTTGATACAATATAAGAGATTTAGTTTCTATTGTACCAAACCAAAATCTTGCCATGATTGAAATCTTGAGATTAAACGATTATTCATTGCACTCGGTGTATTATTATTATTATTTGATTTAATAAAACCATTGCGTCAAAATAACTCATCAATACTTTGTAACAGTAAATAATTTGTTGGAACAAAACAAATGACGTGACAAATTCCACTAGGCATTTTAACAAAATATTCATATTGAACATTTAAAGAATTTATTTTGATTTAAATTTTCTTTGAATGGGTTGGGTTCTGTTTTCGACAGCGTATAGACTTTATAATCATAATAAATATTCTTGTGTAATATTAAATATTAGGGTAAACATTTATGATTAATTATAAAATAAAAGTTGAAAACCCCTAATCGCGTCAATAAATCAAAACTTCAACGTTTCGAACTAAACCAACTTGTAACTTCGGTGTTACGAGACGAATTGTTTTACCGACGGCAAAAAAACTTCATTTAAAAAATAACTGAAAACTGAAATGATCGCCGAAAAGCAAATAAAATTACTTATTCGTTAACATCAGCGAAATTGCGTCGTGTACCTCGAATTCGGTTATTTCGTCACCGGGCGATCGTCGCGCCAGTCCGGCACCGAGCTCCCAAAAACTATTCTCCAAGCACAGGTCTAAAGCGTTGAACGGTTCCTAATCCCACGCCGGAGCCAAACAGGGGAACACATTGCACAAAACCGATCCGCACACACACACAATCATCATGAAACTGACTCATAATACACTCGATCGGCACGCTATCAACATTTAAATATAGGGAAATTGCCTTCGCATTCACGCCGCGAACTTGGCCATCGAGCGTTTCTAACGAAATTCTACGCAACGAGCGGCAGATACGCCCGCGTCCGTCGCGTATCTCTACGGCTCGCAGATAAGGATGTAATTAAAGGTCCCTAATGGTCGGAGTTGGTCGGCCATTCTGCCGGTCCCTGTGGTTGACGGAAGGCTAGACCACACCTTGGTCTGAACTCACCGAAAAGGTCTAGTGGCGAAGAAATTTGTATGAAAATAGTTAATTAGGTTCTAATAATTGCTCGGTGATTGTTCCTCTATTTTTAATTTTTTATTTGATTTAAGTTATATATACATATTTTTTGTTTGTGTTTATTTCCATTGCATAATTTCCTTTTTTTAGTTTTCGTATTTTACCACTTGCTTGTTTTTATTTGACTTTAATGTTTGCTTTTGACGTGCATTTTGTTTTTTATATTAATTGTTTATTTATTTAGTTTATTACATTTTTTAGTGTGCTCGTGAGACTTTAATTATGTTATTTTCATATGTTTTTATATTTCTTTCCTAATTGCAGTTGTAAGATTAATAACATGTGTTCTGTGTTATATATTTTTGCTTCGTCTTCTTCTTTAGGCTTCTATAAATTTTTCTAACTTATTTGTTTTTGTTTCACGATTTTTAATTATTTTATTGCCACATGTATCTTGTTTACGACGTTCTTAAATTGTTCTTGTTTTATCTTTGGGTTTTCTTTCGTTTTAGTTTTCAGTTCTCTTATTTTATACGATACCCATATTTTTTTTCTTAATTAACTGCCAAATTACAATTGAATGTTAGAAGAATGTAAGATGGCAGGCAACATTTCTATACTTGCAATGAGAGGATCTCTACAAACCATGAAAAAAGGGGGTTGCTCTCTGTTCAAATAAAGTCGACCTATTCAAGAATTTCTTCCTGTAAAATTTTAATTCGCTTCTACAGAGTTAATTCGATATGTTATTTCCACCCATATATTTTTCATCGCAACTCGACGTTTCTTTAAACTTTCTGGACCACATGTTCCGAACCATCGAGATGCGAAAATACCATCACGATTAGTTCAAAGCTCCGGCGCGGAAAAATCTTTCGTAATTTTTCTTTGGGTCGGGTGCCAGGGTATTTTTGAAATATCGCCGGCGCGCCGCCGTCACAATTCGACGATATCCAAAATTCGATTGTTGATTGTCGGATGCCGGTCGTTTTTTCTGGATTTTTGGCACCGACTTTCCTTCGGAGCTTATTAACGACCCGAGTCTGCCAACTGTCTGCGCTTCCGTCTGATGTATTTATAATCGGATAAATCACGTATTCAGACGTGTTCGATGAAATCGCACCTGAAAGGCCGATATAAATGGAGTAAATGGATGCGGGCAAATAGAAACTTGCAACCGCGAATTATTTACTTATCGGCAAAAATCACGTTTCGTTAATTTTATTTGATTTTTGATGTTTATATTAGTTTTGTAATTTAATTTCTTTTGACCTGTCAAGCTGAGTATTTCCTTTTAATAATGAAAAATACGTCATGGCTATTGACCCCTTAAATAGATAAAAGTTATCAATGCAAATTGTAATATCCAATGCGCAAAAAATAATTGTGTTTATCTAGGAAATGGAGGAATGGAATTATCACCTGAACACGTTTAAAATGAGTTATGCCAAACACTATCTGCCACAACAATGAGTTTTGCAATATTTTTTTTACGTCAGTTTCACAAAAATGCTTGTTTCCACGTACGTGGCTTGTTTCAATTTATTTTATCTTTTATTTAAGTTGTTTTGTGGTGATTTTGTATATTAATTAAATCGTAATGTAGTAAAATGCAAAATAGATTATTTGTTTAAATGTTCGAGTATGGCGTAGATTGCCATCAATTGGAAATTTAATAAGCTTTTAGTCAAGTTGGTTGAAGTGAGTTGGAATAAATTAAAAAATGTAAATAATACCGATATAATTTAGAATTTTCAAATTAAAACAAATAATCTGTTGTGACATATTCATTTCGTTTGATTGTTTGATTTAAATGTAATTTTTATTGCACCATCTATTTTTTATTTTTTCGTTTTCTTGTTTTTCTTCCTAATCTATTGCTCCGAAAAAACAAAGTTGACTATTAGGGTTTTATACTATTTATGCACTCTAAGCTTTCAATTCTAATTTTTATTTCAACTTTTATTTTAATTGTAGTCGACTGTTTCCGATTAAATTTTTACTATTTTCATCATTATCTATATCTTTCTATTTAATTTGTTTTCATGTAAAGAATAATGTTCAATTATTTGTTAAAATTTAATGCCCCATAAATGTTGCTTGCTATGTGATTAGTTCCATAGTCGAATTTTTATGTTTCCTTTATATTCTTTTTTGTTTGGTCCCAATTTTGTATAGCATTAAAAATAATGAAATAAAATTAAAAATGATGTTTAACAAATGTAACGGCTTCTTAAGATAAGTGGACAATATTTTGAACGTTAGTGTTTTTGGAGTTTTTTTTTGGTCATTCAGGAGATTTTTCGTCAATCCTTGATTTTGTTGTTATTTATTTTTAGCTGGTGTTCTCAAGTTTGGAGTTTTAGGTTTCGTTTTGCCCTTTAGTTCGCTTTGTATTTGTACAAATGTCACGTCTTCGTTTTTTTAATTCATCGATTCTCAATTGAATAAAATAAATGAATCTTTCTGTTGAATTAATTTTTAGTTGTCTTTTTTCCCATTCGATTCTATTTTTGTTACTAATTGTTCATCATGATCTACACAGTTCTATTTAATCTATTTTTGTTCCCAACGGAAATATGAATTGTTCAGAAACTAATTATAACTAAATGGCAATCAGTGGAGAAAAAATTAATTGTATTTTTGAAAGATAAATCGATCCAAATGTCGATTATATTTAGATCAATTCTAGCCCAACCCAACCTAACCCAACCTAACCCAACTTAACCCAAACTAACACAACCCAGCCCTATGTCTGATTCTTTTATACATTTCCCGGTTTGGGTTGGGTTGAGTTTGGGGGGGAGGGCGTCATATAATTAAATTTGTGAATATGAAACAAACATTGAATACCAATGTTTCGAAAAATTTTGGGTAAAAGTCGATAAACCGTTAGTTTTTAATTTTTAAAAATTTGTAGAATTTTTTTTTTTTTTTATTTGCAAATGTACTTTCATTTCAATCAATTCCTTGAGCCCTGTGTACAAAATTTGTTTGGTTTACATTCATATTTTCTCTAGTATCTGATTTTGCTTGTTGTTTTGAAAATATTTGAAACTTACTGAAATAAAATTGCAACATAGCAATGAAGCAATTGATTTTCTTTCAAATTTGAAGTGTGACATTGATTTCCACGAATTTCGTCAAATGTTATTTGTTGTATATTATTTATTTCGTTTCCTATTATCTTTTTTGTTAATGTTTTTAATGGTTTTGTTTGCTGCCAGTGTTGTACAATATTTAAAAATACTTAAATATAATCGCAATGGAATAAATTAAAAATTGCTTATCTTCTAATTTTCAAACTTTGAAATATCTATTTTTGTTTAATTCTCTTTTTTTAATTTGCACGTTTTATATATTTCATAAAATTGAAAACTAAATTTAAAAATTGTTTCATTTTTTAATTTTTTTAAATGCAGGGTCGATTTCCATTAACTCCAGAGTGCTGTTTGTTATCATCTACTTTCATCTTTTTTCTTTGTTGTCGACTTATATAAAATATAATTTTTGACTATTTTATTATATTTTACATACTCAAATAATTTTCTTTTTTAATTTAAAAATATTCTATCGCTTTTAATCAATCTCTTCAACATTTTTTTATTATAATCGACATGGGTTGCTACAATAGTTTCTAGATAACTATGTCAAATATTAAAAAAACACTTCATTGTATTAAATTAAAAAAAATCTTTTCTTATTTTTAAAGGTAACGTCTACTAACAGCAACTCCTTAAATGTTGTTTGTTATTATCTGTATGTTTTTTTTTTGATTTCTTATAACTTATCTTTATTTAATATCTGATTGTGTTTTAAGAAGATACCAAAAATACTGAAATAAAATTGCAACATATTTTTTGCGTGGGGCATCGATTTTCATCAATTCGTACAATATTTTGTTATCCACAGTATTTATTTAATTTCATATATTTTGTAATGATTGGTTTGGATGTTAGTTTGTTGCCAATTTTTTAAACTATTTATAAATGCTGAAATATAATTTGAATGCTGCAATTTAAAAATTTAAAGATTTTTATACAATTTTCAATTGTCTGAAATAATTTGGTTTTTAAATATTTTACCGATTTCAATCAATTCTCTCAATTGTTCATCATGATCTACACAGTTCTATTTAATCTATTTTTGTTCCCAACGGAAATATGAATTGTTCAGAAACTAATTATAACTAAATGGCAATCAGTGGAGAAAAAATTAATTGTATTTTTGAAAGATAAATCGATCCAAATGTCGATTATATTTAGATCAATTCTAGCCCAACCCAACCTAACCCAACCTAACCCAACTTAACCCAAACTAACACAACCCAGCCCTATGTCTGATTCTTTTATACATTTCCCGGTTTGGGTTGGGTTGAGTTTGGGGGGGAGGGCGTCATATAATTAAATTTGTGAATATGAAACAAACATTGAATACCAATGTTTCGAAAAATTTTGGGTAAAAGTCGATAAACCGTTAGTTTTTAATTTTTAAAAATTTGTAGAATTTTTTTTTTTTTTTATTTGCAAATGTACTTTCATTTCAATCAATTCCTTGAGCCCTGTGTACAAAATTTGTTTGGTTTACATTCATATTTTCTCTAGTATCTGATTTTGCTTGTTGTTTTGAAAATATTTGAAACTTACTGAAATAAAATTGCAACATAGCAATGAAGCAATTGATTTTCTTTCAAATTTGAAGTGTGACATTGATTTCCACGAATTTCGTCAAATGTTATTTGTTGTATATTATTTATTTCGTTTCCTATTATCTTTTTTGTTAATGTTTTTAATGGTTTTGTTTGCTGCCAGTGTTGTACAATATTTAAAAATACTTAAATATAATCGCAATGGAATAAATTAAAAATTGCTTATCTTCTAATTTTCAAACTTTGAAATATCTATTTTTGTTTAATTCTCTTTTTTTAATTTGCACGTTTTATATATTTCATAAAATTGAAAACTAAATTTAAAAATTGTTTCATTTTTTAATTTTTTTAAATGCAGGGTCGATTTCCATTAACTCCAGAGTGCTGTTTGTTATCATCTACTTTCATCTTTTTTCTTTGTTGTCGACTTATATAAAATATAATTTTTGACTATTTTATTATATTTTACATACTCAAATAATTTTCTTTTTTAATTTAAAAATATTCTATCGCTTTTAATCAATCTCTTCAACATTTTTTTATTATAATCGACATGGGTTGCTACAATAGTTTCTAGATAACTATGTCAAATATTAAAAAAACACTTCATTGTATTAAATTAAAAAAAATCTTTTCTTATTTTTAAAGGTAACGTCTACTAACAGCAACTCCTTAAATGTTGTTTGTTATTATCTGTATGTTTTTTTTTTGATTTCTTATAACTTATCTTTATTTAATATCTGATTGTGTTTTAAGAAGATACCAAAAATACTGAAATAAAATTGCAACATATTTTTTGCGTGGGGCATCGATTTTCATCAATTCGTACAATATTTTGTTATCCACAGTATTTATTTAATTTCATATATTTTGTAATGATTGGTTTGGATGTTAGTTTGTTGCCAATTTTTTAAACTATTTATAAATGCTGAAATATAATTTGAATGCTGCAATTTAAAAATTTAAAGATTTTTATACAATTTTCAATTGTCTGAAATAATTTGGTTTTTAAATATTTTACCGATTTCAATCAATTCTCTCAATGTTACAATCAACATGATTTGATCATTCAATTTATTTAATCGTTTCTTTATTATCTGGTTCGGTACGTGCCGATTTGTTAAATATTTAAAAAATACTTAATTAAAACATCACTGTATTACATTTAAAAAATATTTTATTTATTAATTTTTAAATTTAACGTCGATTAGACTCCTTAAATCTTGTTACCATCTAATTTCTTTCGATTTGTTTTATCTTTTCTTTATAATTTGTTTGGTTTGTTGGCAACTTTATAAACTTTACAATATTTAATAGTAAATACATAAAATAAAAATAATTAAATATAAGATCAATAAAAAATATAATAAATTTAAATATAGTTTTTATTTCATGCTTAATATTTGGCGTCGATTTCCATCAATTTCTTAAATGATGTTCGTCATAGTCTACATGATTTGCTCAATTTTGTTTTAAGTTTTCTTTAATATCAGAATTCCTTGAGATTCAGCATAAAAATCACCCCATGTATATTCGCCAATTTTGCTGAGCCTAATTTTTATGATTTATTTGACCAGTTACAAAGTTCAAATCAATTTTAATATTTTGGTTGGGTTGGGTTGGAAAAAAATAAAAAAATAGATAATGAAATTATTTAGATTTTATATGCAATTTGATGAGAAATCGATAATAAATTCAATGCATAGAGAAGACAAAATATAAAAATAGATAATGAAATTATTTAGATTTTATATGCAATTTGATGTGAAATCGATAATAAATTTAATGCATAGAAAGCGACAAAATAAGTCGTTGATTTTTTTTTTACATATTTCGTTTTTTGTTTCGTTTGTCATTTCCTTAGGGTTATAAATCAATATAATTTGTACGAACACATTTCACCAATGCATGTTTATATTTCAATGTGTTCTGGTGTTTGTTGCACTAGTTTCATTTCTTTAATTTCATTGGCACATATCTCAGTTCAGCTTCGTTTTTATTTTATGTCCATGTGGTTCGCTTTCATACGATTTAAATTATTCTGAATTCTATTTAGTTTTTCGTAATATTTGCAAAACTTTCTTCGTTTAATTTTTAATCAACAATTCGTTCAAATTCGATTTTTTACAAATTTTATTGTTGTGTACACTATTCGATTTAAGATGTTTTTGTTTATTTTTTTTAAGTAACTGCGTTAAAATTTTATATTTGTTAGTAATATATAACTTCAATGCACCTTGTTTTTTATTTAGCATTATTCCACGCTCGCCTTGCAATGACATTTATAACAATACTAATCTGATCAAAATCCAACCAACATGATTAACGACATGTTTGTATTTACGTTCGATTAGAAATAATTAACAAATGCCACGTCACAAGTTATTTTTATCGTTTGCTACCGCGCAATAAACTCGAATCGCTTTTACAACTCAAAATAAATCACTGGCACAAATTTAAACAACCTTGTCCTCGACCAAAACCCTAAAAAAGCAATAAACGGCCGACAAAAAAACGGTACATATTTCCTTTTTTCCAAATTTGAACGGGGCGTAACAAATCGCACAAAAAATGCATTTTTTTCTAGGTCACCGGCGACTTATTGTCAGGCTTTCTGGCAAATATGAGCGCAATTGCATGCTGTGCTAACGGCACCACCAAGTAATAAAACGAACAAATAGGCTCCTTCGGGCACTTTTCGTCTGAAAGTATTTGACGACAAGTACGATAGATTGGATCTTATTAATTACTTACTCGTCGTAAAATATATGATCGTGTTCATTTAATAATAATTTTTAATTAGCATCGTAATTGGGACATATATTTATTCACCCCCTGTATAAACAATGGAGACAATTACTTAAAGATGTCGTAACTCAGGGATAAATAATGATAATTAATTTAAACATGTCTAGCTGTGTGTGTATATATGAGTGTGTTTTAGCCACACATTTCCAGGTAACGTGCATTAATTAAATGTACATGTTGAAAAGTTAAAAAATACATATTCATGACCGGCATGAAAGTATTTCGCGTGTTCAGAAGCCCGACTAGAAAAGGAAATAAAAAATAAACCTTTTGTTAGAACTATGATTAAAACGGTACAATTAATTAATTATCATTTCACCCTCACAATTCACACGGACACGCCATAGTAACAACAACCGTTTAGGGTTTTTTTTTCTGTTGAGGAGTAATGGATATTTATTAGGTGTCGATAATTCCATAACAATAGAAATGACGTTCATTACATTTTATCAAATTAACAACCTGTATTGTTAATAAAATATCAATTGCATTATATTCAAAATCAAAGATTTTTCAGTTAAAATCCAGATTTTTTTTTTGAATTACAAATAATAAGTTTTTTAAGGCAGATTATATATTTTAATGTTTTTAATGTAATATGTTTACCATTGGAAATTGCATTTATTTAATACACAAACGTGCAACAGAAACATAACAAACCCACCTCAGTGTCCAACGGTAGTGAATAAAATTATAAAGAAAAGGAAACGGCGTAGGTTTTTCAACGGCGCTTATAAAATTGTATAATAACCGAGGAGGTGTGACAACTTTTTATAATGTCAAAAAGATATTTGCATATCGTGTCGTGTTCGACTATTTTCGAAAAAGAATTCTTTATTTTGGTGTGTGTCATGTTTCCTCGACAGGAATAAATTGTAAGGCCGAATTCTTCTCGTAATACGTTATTAATCACGATTGTTTAACGTGCATTTCGTACAACGTCGCGGTTGTCAATACACGTAATTCGTGCACAGTTTATCGCATTGCTATTTTCCCCACAAAATTGGGTCACCGAAATTGAAATAATTTGTATTATTTGCCGTGGGTAAAATCGCCCGGATAAATATTATAATATTGCATGTCGGAGGCCAATTTTCGTCGGAAAAGTAAAAATATTTGGTGAATTTGACAATGTGATAACATTAAGGTGTCAGCGTGGCCAAACGGAAGGGTAAATAGAGTTGATTTACGAGGACTGAGATAATTCTTTTCGTTTGCGTAATTTTCGTACTAAATTAAAACAATAAAATGCCCCCGATGTTTATTCAAGCAAATGTTTGACTTAATAATAAAAAAATTACTCTTAAAATTTAAAAAAGGTCCACATTTTTAAAATCAAGAAATCGAAAATATTTTAAACAAAAATTCCCAGTTTGAAATATCGATGTTTGGGTCAACATCCATCTACGAAAATAGATGCATTTGTTTCGAACTGCGTACACACTTACAAGTGTATCCATGTTAAATAATTTGTTACCGCTACATCCCGATGTAATCCAAAAATAACTAAATTAAGCTGCGGTCAGCTGTGGACAAATTGATTGCACGGTGTTAAATTATGCTTGACGTTATTGCTACTGCATGTATTGAAATATGTACAAATACATAAAAAGTTCAAATTAAAGTTTCGTTTGACCATCATGATGATTTATATTAAAATTTTAGGAAGAAAATATATCCACCTGCAATTCGGAATTGTTGCCAAATTAATTTAACAAAGGGGGAAATTTCGCATTTCATCGATTTTTTACTTTGATACTTACTTATTATTTAAAGTTAAATTGTTATAAATGATAATGAATTTAGCGAGTTAATCTTTTCATGTAAGAATAATTATAAATTTTAAAGCACTGTTCATAAGATTAATAATAACTACAGTGATAAATTAAAGTTGGCTTCAATTTCGAGAATCATATAGATAAATATTGATTTTAGTCTGCGCGTTAAGTTTGGATACCAATAACATAGCACAAAATAATCAAGCACAACCAAACCAAAGCTAACCGAACCCAACCTAACGCAACCCAACTCAACCTAACTTAACCCAAGCCAACCCAACCCAAACGAGGTTCGAATCCAAAAGTCAGCAGGAAAATTAATGACATTGTCTATATAATGAAAGTGTTGTATTTATTGAATACTACACAAAAGGGCCAATAGTAAATTAAAATGCCAATACAGAAATAAAAATCAATTATTAAATAAAATCGTTCATCATCTAGTCGGGTCTGAAAACCTCCCTATTAAAGAATAAACTAAAGCAATTTTGTGCTGATGACGGAAGAAACGAATCGACACGATGCTTATAAATAATAATCAATTATTGTTCCATTTCTCTGGTATTATACACAATATTTAATATTTGATCAGCAATATTAATTTTTCGATTATAGGCTCTGTACTTTTTATTGTTTTCATACTAAATTCATAATCAATTTCTAAAGTTCTGCTTAAATTGTTTCGGAATTACCCAATTTTAAGTTTGCCCGATTCTTATTTTTGGTTGTTTGACGTTGATTACTTTGTATTTTGTAAGTTAAATTGTTATAAATGATAATGAAATTAGCAAGTTAATCTTTTCATGTAAGAATAATTATAAAATTTAAAGCACTGTTCATAAGATTAATAAAAACTACAGTGATAAAATAAAGTTGGCTTCAATTTAGAGAATCATAAAAAAATATTGATTTTAGTCTGCGCGTTAAGTTTCCAATTCGTTTGAATCGTCTTTGGAATTTTTCCTTCACTAACTGTCACTGTCACTTGGATACCAATAACATAGCACAAAATAATCAAGCACAATCAAACCAAACCTAACCGAACCCAACCTAACGCAACCCAACCCAACCTAACTTAACCCAAGCCAACCCAACCCAAATGAGGTTCGAATCCAAAAGTCAGCAGGAAAATTAATGACATTTTCTATATCATGAAAGTGTTGTATTCATTGAATACTACACAAAAGGGCCAATAGTAAGTTAAAATGGCACTACAGAAATAAAAATCAATTATTAAATAAAATCGTTCATCATCTAGTCGGGTCTGAGAACGTTCCTATTAAAGAATACACTGTTTTAGTCAGTGCAATTTTTCTTGAAAAGAGAACATTATTAGCAAAGATATGTGATCAGCAATATTAATTTTTCGATTAGAGGCTTTGTACTTTTTATTGTTTTCATACTAAATTCATAATCAATTTCTTAAGTTCTCCTTAAATTGTTTCGGAATAACCCAATTTTAAGTTTACCCGATTCTTATTTTTGTACTTGTTCTTGTACGTCGACAATATTTTTGTTTTTTTTTTTTTCACTAAATAGTTACTCATGGTGTGTCACTCAGTTTTGGTTCAAACTTATGATGTATTTTCTGAAGTATTTCTTCTTCTTATGAGTTTAGCTGGTTTAGGCTGGGTTGGAACTATCAAAATTGGCGGATAAAGAAAAATTGTGGAAATATGATAATCGTCAAAATACGAAAATTATAAAATCCTTCAAAGAAATTTTTTAGAAAATTTAAAAATGTATTCAAAAAAATACAATCATGATAGCATTTGTACTACGGCGTTTGGATAATAGGCAAGAACCATTGGGAACCATTGTTATTACCATTGTTATTACAAAAATACTCACTCGTTAGTGACGTCATATTCTACGTTCGGAGATTTGTAATAAGGATTGGTTTGAGTTGGATTCGGTTGGATTGGGTACGAACCTGTACACACGATGTTCCATTTTTTATTTATTCTTACTAAATAAATTTTTTAATTTGATGTGTTGATTTTTTTGCATTTTAGACAGTTTGTCACTGTACAGGTATTTTTTAATATTCGTTTTGCATTTGAAAAAAACATATAATAAAAGTTGTTAAAAAATGAATTAAAAATACAAGGTCTAGGGTTTAATCACGATAATCAAAGAAATATCCAAATACACATATTTGTAATTTGAATATATTTTTTTGTATTTTGAGACTTTTGCAATTATTTTTATTTTTGCATTTAAGACAATTCTAAAACTGATTTTGATGATTAGTTCGACAATTATTGATTTTTAATCTTTATATTTTTATAATTTTGCATTTTACACAATTAGGCAATTAATTGAATAGCAATCATTTGCTTTTTATAATATTTTTATTAAAATTGATGATATATAACTAGGTTACGGTATCGGGACATCAAAATGTGCCCTAATTTGTTATGTGAATGTCTTATAGCTCGGTAAGTATTGATTTTATTCCGTTTGATTGTGAAAAACTCTTTTACGTGTTGTTATGTAAATTCCCAATTATGCGCATTATTCGTTAATCATTTTTTATTTAATTTATTGTGAAAATCTTTGTACAAGTTCCTTGAAAAAAATTAATACAATATATAAAAGGATAATAATGGCTTGGTTTCAGTTAGAGGCCCTAAAAAGAACTTCAGCGTTAGTGATTGAGAATAATTTTTCAGAGCTTAACATACATTAAATGGAAAAATTGATAATCAAGTTACCCGTCGGTACAGACTTGAATGAAAACTAGATTAAAAATTAAGTAAAGCACATGGGGACATATTCTCATTAATTAACATGCAATTACTTTTTTCATTTTTTGTCATTACATTGATTATAATAATTCCAACATTTTATAATTTTTCTGCTTCTCTTAATTATATTTATACAATTTCTAGTCAAAACATTGCTTTGTCTTTAATAATTTTTTTAAAAGTATATTTTACGGTCAAAAAAATCCCTTAGCAAAGAACACTATCAATTAAGCAGGCAACAATAATACGTTGGGTTGGACGATCACTGGACGATGTACAGTTTTGTTCTTATTTGAGATTGTCAACTACTAATACCAAAAATCGCTGGCCGTTATGTCGTTCCGTTCTGATTGAAGACTATTAATATCGAACATCAAAAACTTCCAAAATCCATCGTCAGTGTTCTCTTTAGTCAAATTTTCCAATCATGAAATGAAAGGTGCAAACCGTGAGTGTTAGATATAGTTCATTAAATGCAAATTTATTGTGACGCACAACATTTTTGAAATTCATTATTGACAAGTTAAAATAAGAGCGAAACGATATATTGCCCGGTGATCCAACGCGTTCATTTTGCAGACCTGTTTAATTAATCTCCATTGCGATTCATGCGATTTTCAATCATCGTTCACTACGTATTGTGTTTTAAAAAATATTTGGTTTTTATTTACAATAAAATTAAACGTAAAAGAGATCACAAATCGATAATGTATCTATCTTATTTGTAATAGTTTAACTTGTTCCTTATTCATTTCCCTTTTGTGAGTCAAATGTAAATCAAAAACAGCGATTAAGAACCTTGGAACTCTATTATTAGAATTTTGAATGGAAATGAATTGAACGTGTTTTTGACAAACATTTAATATTACAAATTTGTTTTAACAACTGAGGTTCTTGGCGTTCGTTGTCGACAAGCTCAAGTAAGTGCGAAACGAAATATCGTCAAGTGACCTAACGCGTTTATTTCGCCTGATTCATTATGGTGTATTTTACGAATTGTTCAGTAAATACATTTATCAATATACTGTAAAAAATGAGGTTTGAGATTTTTATTTAAATTTTTTTTACATTGATTTCTTCTTGTATAAAACTTTATTTTCTATTAATTTAATATAATTATAATACGATAAAGTAGCCTTACGTGTTCGTATATTACATTTTTCTTTTATTTATTTCCACTTAGATATTTATAATCGCTCCACCTTGTTTCTCAATGTATCTACTTTTTTATACATGAATTATGGTTAACTTTTAATCATCTCCCACCAATGTTTATTCATCAGGGAAGATGTCTTCAAATTTTTTAGTGCCATTTAAATCTAGTCGACGTCTCTGTAAATTTATATTTTTTGTTTTATGAGCAATTTATGTTTTTTTATCACCGTCTTGAAATATCTATAACGATAGAAAATATATTCATAAAGTTTCATAAAATCCAAAAAAAATGTTACACATAACATTTACATTTGATACATTTGAAGATGTCGATTTAAATTATTGACCACAGATCGAACATGGACACGAGTAGTTTAAAATATTTCCAAAATGATGTGAATTAATCCGACAGCCAACACATTTTTTTTTAATTTTTGCTATTTCATTGCATTTCGATTATTTGTCATCTACATCCCTTTCGTGATTGATGTGGATATGTTTTGATGATTGTATTGAATATATCTCCTCAATGAACAACAAACGACTGAAATATATAGGAAGAAGGAGAAAAATGCCCTAGTTGTTCTCACATATAAATTTGTTAGGAACACATTTTTGCGTTTCTTTTACTTTATTCATTAATTATGTCGGTTATTGCCGCTGTTTCCTTTTTGACTATTTTTGCTGTTGGTTTTGTCATTTAGTTTTATATTCTTCTTTTATTTTATATTTTCTTTTTATGTTCTTTTCTCAATTTGTTATTATTAATTTGGCCAATTAATTTTGTATTTTTCGATATTTCTAATTTTTTGCATATTTTTATAGTTGGGTTGGGCACCTAATTTGATTTTATGTAATAAATTAATTTTATTATTTGAATGATTTAATTTTATCTTATCCTTCCTTCATGTTGCATAAGTTGTGCTGTGACATCTTCTTCAAAATCAATTCGTTAACTTGCAATTCATTTAATTTTATTCTCTTATACTTTTACGTTTACCCTTTTTGGGGTATGCAGTCTCCGTCTCTTTCCTTCTTACTGATTTCCATGCAATCGTTTGTCATTTTTCATTTCTGTCCTATACTTTGCATCAATGTGTCTGCAGTGTCGCGCACTGGATTTTCTTCTACTCAAGTTTCGTTATGTGTTAAATATAAATATACGTTTCAATGATGTTTACAACTTTTTACCATTTTAACAATATTTGTGCATAGTATATTTATAGTCTTATTTTGGATATTTACATTTGATGTCGATATTTAAGCGTTTAATTCGATTAGGTTGCAATTTCAATTTCAGAATAGGTTGTTGTGTCGATTAATGACAAGAAGCGCAAAAAATAACTACGGGACGGTACGGTCGATGGTTCTTGCTGAGAAGTCTACATAAGAACGAAACGATCGTTCAAGAACCGTGTTTTTAAAACTTAATATAGAACACGAGGAACAATAATTAATTGGAAACCAAAATTGGTTAAGATAAGAAAATACAATCGATGAAAGACTTACAACATTGAAAGAGCAACGAACAATAAAGCCATTCACAACTATATAAAAAACATTTTAAACAAATTTAACAAATGCCTTTGAAAATGTTAATTGCACTACTAAGAAAGAATAATGAAATGCAATAAATATAATGCAGCGAAATGTAAAAGAGAAATAAAAATAAAAAATCCTATTCATCCATCTGTTCAATTCGCCCAAATTTAAAGGGAAACTACACATCGACTAATTCCGTCGGAGATCGTCGAAGTTATTGTCATAAAGAAATCAAAGTAACATCTAGATCTCGTAAAGACCGCGGCGTTGAAGTAATAGCGTATTTACCCCTCGTAAAATCCACTAGAAGTGTGTAATACACCAAACGTCACATAAAGTTAACCTTACGACTGAGCCAAAGTACCGACAAGTTTCTTGCGTCGAAGTGGCAGCGAGTCGGACAAGGATAAACGGAGTCATAAGCGTCAAACCGTGGTGTCATAAAGTTGAAGCCAAAAGACTGGAAGATGCCGGCGCTGAAGTGATCTACGACGCGCATATTAGGCCCTAGGTGTCCCGGCGCGATAAGGAACTCCTAATTATCACGTTTCGGGGGCACGTCTATTCTTATACGCCGAAAGAGTTCCATACCATTGCCGGGCAATTGTCCCGCAAGTGGAGGAGGGAATTGGCTGGTAATAGAGTGTTTACCAGCGCTCAGTGGGTCGTAATTTCAACTCATTTGTGTAGAAACGGTCGCGTTATTATTACGGTTATGGTTATTGGCCACCTGTTCGGCTACTGATGGACGTTTATTATTGAAAGCACAAGGCGACTAATATCCGGTTTAAATAACAACTATTCTTATTGGACTGATCGTACTTTGACATTTATGCAATAAAATACAATATAACAATTAAACAATACTTAAGAAAAATTAAATTTGGTTGATTGAAATTTACTGTATTTATAATAAAATTTATTTTAACTTATTGAACCACTCAGCTCATTAATTATTTAAGTCAGTAAATAAACCTAAACCTACCCCATTGAATTTAGCACAAACTGTTCGGAAAATAATTTTATTTTGATTCATATCCGTCACCAACGTTCAAATGTCAAATACATATCCAAAAGTGAATTTGAACGAAATATATAATTCATAGAAAATATCGCAAGATTTTGATTCATATCCGTCACCAACGTTCAAATGTCAAATACATATCCAAAAGTGAATTTGAACGAAATATATAATTCATAGAAAATATCGCTACCATTAAATAATCGTTAAAATAAAGTTAATTGGTCAGCACGCAAATATAGCTGACTAAACAATTCCTCAACATACAAAGGTAAATAATGAAATATAATCTATTGAGTAATAAAAAAAAATGAAGATGCCCACAGAGTTGCAGAGGATTTGTAACAAACATTTTTGTCAATCAAATTTAACCACAACCGTATTGCAAGACATGAATTATCTAGAATTCAATATGCACTTAGTTCTTGCATCACCTCTTGAATAGAAAAAAGTTACCATAAACGAAGGCCGTTTCAAAATCACCAATGATTCAGTCTTACATTGTAATTCTTTGAAAATACGCCTGGTGCTATTTTTCATTCGCAAATCAATTCATGCATTTATAGAAAACTCAGTCTTCAAGTAATCTATCACCGATGCATTTTAAACTTTGCATAACAAGAATCCCACCTGGTCCCATCATAAAACTATGACACGTAAATTTGAATAATAAATCAATTCGAAGTGTCAACGTGGCTCCTCGATTTATTTCCAATTAGAAAGTTATGGGGGGCGTTCAAAACGATCTAAACGATCCTTCAATCATCGCTGCGATTAAGGAACATTTGTAGGAATTGTGAGGCGCTCGTTTCGTTGATTTAAGCGTTTACGTATCTCCAATAATAACCGAGCGACTCGTGTTAGTCAGGATTCTGGACGTCGTGTGTAGGCCATGTTGAGAGGCATACAAATTGTGCAAATTGCCATTCAAACACTGTCGCCTCTTAATTGTATGCAGAAGCGGTGACACAATTCCCAATTTTGCACATTCCCTAGGTTTTTTAACGGTTCGATCAAAAACGTCAAAGCTGCGCGTGGAGATTACGTCACGATGAGTTTTCAAAAATGTTTTCTCTATCAGAGATTTTTACGATTTTCAAAATTAATGTGGTGCGGAAAGATACTTAGTGAATTAAATTTTGAATTGGTTGAATCTACGATATATACGTTAGGTGTTATGGTTCTTGATTTATAGTAAGAGAAATATGTATTTTGAAGTATTTTGAAGTGGACCTAAGAAATGTTGGATAATTTTTGGCAAGTCATTGTGTCTTGTTAAACAATTTAATGAAATATAAAAAAAACATTTTATATATTAAATAATAAATCAAAAAAAATGTGCTATTTTCTAATTGCTGCAACAAATGAAAACAAAACTACAGTCATAATAATTCGATAAGACATTGATATAATTGAGTAAACATTGTAATTGAAATTCACATGCATCGTCTGGAATAAATTCTATACAGCTACAATCAAATTATTAATTAACTAAGTAACATTAACTCGAAAAAAAGATGATTTTTCATTTTTTAATTACTATAAATGTGAACCAACTAACCAATCCAACTCAATCTAACCCAACCCACACTAAAACCACAATCATAGTAACTTCATTAAGCACATAAACTGTTGAAGATTATTCAGTAGAAAAAAAAACATAATTTCCATTCTGAAATTAGTTGTGCCATATGTTTATTTATTCAAATAATTAAGTAAGGAAACCATAGCATTCCTTTTTTCTTAATTTAGTAACAATCAAAGCACTGCTACCAAATGTATGTTTGTGTAAAAAACTACATTTAGTTCAAAATAATTGTTATCGCTGCATAATAAATATATAAATAAATAAGTGATATATATATATATATATATATATATATATATATATATATATATATATATATATATATATAAGTAGTCTAATCCTTAATATTTCGGATATACAGATATTTCAGGGTTAGACCAATGATGAGCAATTAATGAATTTAATCCATGTGTAATTTTAATCCTAAAGATAAGAAATTTAACACGATAATTGACGAAACGATTATTTTTTCACTTGTGCGATTATTTTTTTATTTTAATTGTCATAAATGTGATTAATATTATGAAGAAACCAACCCAACTCAATTCAACCCAACCCAACCTATATCTACAACCATAATAACTGTTAGGGCACATAAACCACTGAAGATAATTGGAAAGTAGAAAAAATTATCTATCATCTAAAATATAATAAAACGTATCAACATTGCAAAATTGTCTAAAGCTTTCGAATTTGCCTCAACAGAAAAATATTTTTTTTAATAAATTTGAGTAGAGCTACAAATAAGTGCAAAACGGTCGTCCATAGATCCCAAACGTTATTCATCTTTTGGCTTTTCACGATTTTTGTAATTGTTTTATTCCGTCCATTTTGATAAACTGTGGTGAAATTTAAACTGCTCTCCCAAAATCAGTAGCAAGTTTGAATGAATTACCAAATTGTTCGATTTCTTCAAATTTCATCAAAATTTTATTAAAAATTGTTTCAAATGTTTGTACCCAATTTTTTCAATCTCTGTGATAAATGTTAGATTCAAAAATGACGAATTATTTTCCAATTATTCGACTGCTTACATATCCTATTTTGAAGTTTTGCGAAAATAAAATTGTCGTAATAAGAAGGACGATCAATCCTTAATCATAATAAATCTATAAGTAGCTAAAACTAGTGAAGATTTTTGGGCACGAGACAAAAATACGAAAATGTTAATTGCCAGGCAAACGTCATATGCATTGATAAGTCATTAACTCATATAAAGATTCTTGGAATTTTTTTCCACTTGTCTGATTTTTGATATTTATTTTAATCCTAAACAAAAATTGAAAAAAAATAAATTATTCGCGGGCCATTAATTCGTCATTTTGAAACTTAAGGTCAATTTGCATTATTTACTTATTGTTCGATTCCTTCGATTTATATTTTGAGTCAAATTATGAGAAATGCAATGATAAAAAACACTTTAACTCATTTTAACTCGTTAATACACAACTGTGAAGATTTTTGAGGTGAAGGTCCTAAATATATGTCGGACAAGTGCGGTCAAAAACATCATTAACTCGAATTAGAACAGATTGGGCAATAGATTCGTCGAAATTTTTCCAGTTACTTGGTTCCATTTTATTTGATAAATTGCCATAAAAGTGAGTCGCAAAAATTGTGAAACTATTATAAATTTGATTTTTCAAATAGTTCCACTATTTATTTTGAAGATGTTCTTTCGAGTTGCAAGAAATAAAATAGCCACAATATGCAAAGACGATTAACACACTGAAACCAGTGAAGAATATTGAGGAGGAAAAAAAAAACGCAAAAATAGTAATTGGCAGTTTGAATAATAATAAACTAATCTCTCGTACGGCTTTTTAAAATATAGATTAGTGCAATAAAAAGAGTGGACTTTAAACACAGGCCTCGTCCAATAATTTCAGGGCATTTATATCGAGAAAATGAAGCCATTCAGGCAAGTTAACTCGACTGTAACATTGGCAGTCCACGAACGCGGCCGGCAAATTTATGGCCTATATTATAATTATAGGGAAACGTATTCAACGCGCACACCGTATGCAATAAACTACGGAATATCGGCTCTTATTTATTTTACGAATTATTTCGCTTGGACGGGGTCGGGATGTAGGTCACGTCGTACCTGTGGGTCTGGACGTCTACCGTCGTGTAGCTGTATCCATCCCCTATGTCGCCCATTAATCAGGTTTTATAATTAAAATGACAAGCGCAAGCTGGGCCGCTTTTAAATTATGTCGTAGTGCGACGCTTTTTTAATTAGTTCAGTGGTGGTGATTGCGATTAAGTTTTTGGGGCTCCGCGTGTGTGTTCGTTGGTTCGTAATGGTAGGCCAGCTATCAACGGTAGGAAGTAATATAGAGACACTGACCTTTGAAATCCGACGTGAATTCCGGGGGACCTAGAGAGATCCGGAAGAAGTCCGGAAGCGGCGGGCCATCGGTCACTTCGAAGTGAATCGTGTAAGCGCAGTTACGAGCAACAAAACATGCAGAACTTCACGTGTGGACACAAACCGTCGTCGCAGCGACTATAAAGATCTTGAGGACTTAACTCTTGCTGAAGACATGTGATATCATTGATATCGCGGGACAGACTTGTCTGATTGCTATACGTGAGTTAAGTGTTAGAGAATGCTTTACGGCCTGTACGCCGAGCGCTCCGCCCGATCAGGGGGCGACGCGAGGGGGGCAACATCACTTTATGGGCGGACCGACCTGCAACGGTCCTTCTCGTCCGCGTTTCGCGGAACTGAACAGACGGGGACGGAACATAAAGGGGACGCAAGATAATGGTTGACGCTCCCCGCTAACCATGCTTTATGTACGTCTCTCTCGTTCGCACCCGGATTTATGAGTTCACTTTCTCGCTCCGACACGCGTCGCCGAAATGCCTGTGACGTAACGCGCGGTCACGTGGACGCCGGTCGACACCCAATCCTAATTTTAGGCGCCAACTTGAATTGTTTTACTACGAGTGCTTCGCATGTTTTACAACTTTATTAAGCTTATAATTGATATCCACGTGACTTGGAATCGTATGTACCTCGTATGTAAACACGGACTTCTCGGTATAAATCGATTAAGGACTGTTTCTGTCGCGCAATTACATTTAATTGGCCATTAGCACCGTATACAGTTAAGACACGATTAATATTTCAAATTACACTCAAGGTTATCGTCATACATCACCATTCTATTGATCAGATCTAGC
Organism: Geotrupes spiniger; assembly: GCA_959613385.1. NCBI lineage: Eukaryota > Metazoa > Arthropoda > Insecta > Coleoptera > Geotrupidae > Geotrupes > Geotrupes spiniger. The sequence continues at coordinate 17,083,809 of OY390737.1, forward strand.
GTTCAATGCGCACGACGAAAGCTCGACTTTATTAAAAATTAAATTCAATAACACAATCAAAGTTAATACTCGAATATCATAAATACTTTTATGAATTCAATTAGAAATTGTTAAATTAGTATTTTAGCACTTAATGCTTTACCGCCCAACTGATTATTTTTACGGAGGGGGCTTAGAGCTAGGGTGGCACAAAAAACGTTTTTTTTCCAGTGACAGGTCTACAAATATAAATTCCATTTTCATGTACACACCAATTTTGTTCTTAAAAATTGCGAAATGCTAAAAAATCAAACATGATTTCATATCATTACGAGCCAACCAAAATCAATCCTTACTTCTTCTATATGATTTCTGTCGATTCGTTATCCGAGTAATACGAAAATAAAAAAGTATCTGACCTAACCCAGATAGGATACAATTTACGCAATATTATAACGGCGTTATATTATTTTAAGCTTTACCAGGCTGGCTGTCAAGTAACAAAAGCGTTAGGCAAATAATAATTCTTTGACAGGCTGTTAAAGCTGCTGAAGTTTTGTATTCTGTAAAAATAGTGCAAGTTGAATTGAATATCGTGCAGTGACTAAATATTTTCATATTGAGGGTTTATCCCTAAAATAAAAAAAAAAATAAAAGCTGAGTCTAGATACATTACGCGAATTTTTTCCATCTTAGACCACCGTTAAAATTTCAGTACAGAAGATGCACCGGGTTCAGGAAAGCCAAAAACATCACAACAGAAATTATCGAAATAAAATTCATAACGTTGTCTTGAAGGACCGGCGAGTGAAGTTGATCGCGATAGGAAATGCTGTGGGTATTTCAACAGAACGCACATACGCGCTCTGACGTTTTCGTGAAGAGGAATCTGCTCAGAAAAAGGCCAAAACAGTTCCACCGGCAGAAAAACTTTTAGCTTCAGTTTTTTCGGATGCGAGTGTATCCTTATAGTGGTCACTGGAAAGAGTGAAACAAGCAACGGGCGTACTGTGCTACCTTACTTGGCCAACAGTCAAAAGAAAAAAATCAAGAAAAATGATTGTAGTTGTTGCCGCAAATGCCTATTTTGACCATTTGGACCAATAGGTTTATAATAAAAAAACTTACTGTTTATACGATATTCTTTTATTTTCTTGTCTAGGCCAGAGACTTTTGTGTGTAGTTGTTCGAAATTCATGATACACCGTAGTGACACTGTTGAAATTTACAAAGTAATTGATATTTGTTTGATTCCACCTTAAATAAATGTGGTGACACTTCAACTCAGCGACCCCAACATAAAATGTTTGCCATTTTTGTATTTTGATTTGGTCTCCTTTCAACCAAGACGTTTCGATCTATACTTACTGGTTTTAATCAAATGCAACTAAGTAATCTTAAAGATTCACTTACTTCCAAAAATAGTGTTTCTAGTGAAGTTCACTTAAATGATCATGGCAAATGACAAATGGCTCTTCGATGTATAGTTACGACATAAGTCAAATTATTTGTTGTTTCTTTTAGATAATTTCAGCCGTTTCATTTGTCCATTTAGTAATAGTTGAAAAAGTAAGAAAAACGCATTTTTTATTATTTTGAATTATGAAAACCAGTATTAAATTTTCTTAAGGACTTCAGTGGTTATAACCAATCAACCAATGAGTATTAGTATTTTTTTAATTAAAATTATATTAGATTTTACATTAAATAAATAAGAACAGTTTTAACAAATTCAATAGATAGAGATAATTTCTGTCGTTTCCTTTATCTGCGAGATACTTGTAATAGATTTTTGCGCATTCTTCGCCTAGAAGATGAAACAACACGAAGGTGCATTCATGATAGAAGAAATTAATGCAGCCATCAACAAATGTAAGCCACGTATCGCTGCGTGTTACGACGATCGTCAAACTTTGCAAATCAGGCACTTTGAATCTGGGCCAAGACAGCAGCTACTGGACATGTTCAGTAAGCGTGCAGATTTTAGATATATGACCAAAAACGGAAGTAACTACAATCCTTAAACCAGGGAAGGATCCTAGCCGAACTTACTTCTGTGGCGCAAAATATTCGCGAGAATCATACAAAACCGACTAAGGGAAAATAAATTATATATAACGCAGTTTATTGAGCATAGGCGTCAAAAGCGCAAAAGTCACAGGAGCTGTACTGTATGCGGAAATTCTTCGAAATGGCTAAAGATTTTGAGATCACAAATATGATTAGCAACCTCCTCCAAAATCGTTTTTCTTTATAAGCAGACTTCCTGGTAAAACAAATAGGTCGCAAAGCCAAAACAACAGCCTACCATAGGGCAGTTTTACCGTCTTTACCATCTTCAATATATATACCAACCATTCCTTATTGCATAGCAATCGCTATACTGTGTACGGGTAGTTTGAAGATGTCGAACAGTGTTTTACCGAGACACTGAATGAGCTGAACCAACACTACAGTAAAAATCAACTTATCTCAAACCCAGCAAGAACCCAAGTATGTGCCTTCCATCTTCGAAACAAGTAGGTTTCAAGGAAGCTATAACGTGGACTGGCGTTATGTTGGAACATTGCCCAAACCAAAAAACAAACAGTACATGAACATTAAACTGGAAATAAGAAATAACAAGCAGTTCTGTGGGAGTTTAACCAAAAGTTGTCGAAATTACAAACACTATTGGGGATTTTGCAAGCCCAGTATGGTACAACTCAGTATACAGGCAGGTAGATGAATGAGTCGTTAAATAAGACTTGCAGACCAATAATATAATATCTGAAACGCACCCCCTTGAATGGAATTTACCACTTGGCTGGTACTGATCATCTGCAATTCGATAGGAATAAAGCGTAAATTTCCGAACGACCCCCTCTATACACTACATCCAGCACATCAGGAACTAGAATCAGGACAAAGCATGCTTACAACCACCGTTGACTTTCAACAGTACACCACAAAATCTAAAGCTCCATTGGATCTACCTGTCGGATGGAAGAAGAGACTGAAATTGAACAGACTTCGATCTGCGGCAAAACCCAGAGTGACCCTCAACAAAGGGGGATATCCGGTTCCTTTTGTCATGTGTGACTATGGCGATCCACAGACGACCCCCAGACGAAGTCAACTGCGACGAAATCATGAAGAAAATTGCGTTAGTAATATAAATATTTCAAGGCGTCAAGTTGACTCGTAATTTTCATAAACGGTAGTATGAGTGGAACACTGGTTTTCACATCATCAGGGTGAGTGTTGAATTAGAAATCTGTAAAGTAATTGACAATACCAGAAAACATGTATGAGTTCGAACATTCTTAGTGTTAACAACTTTGACAATTCATACACGAGTATGGACCGTACCACAAAGAATAAAATATTTATTTGGATTATGTGTATCCATAATCCAAACAGGTATGCAGACTGCATTAAGATGGGATCAGCATTACGATGAATGGTGTAATATAGATGCAGGTCGAGTAGTGATACGAAGAATGTTGTTAAGGGATGACGATTCGAAAAATTTGCGCCCAGTTTATTACATTACCATAAAGATATGTTTGCAACAAAAACGAATCCCTCTTTATACAAGAATAACTAGAAGCTGGAACCCTTGGCCGTAACTCATATTTAGGATAAATTGAGGATGCAATTGATATAAAATTTGCAGTTATTACAGATGCTTTGAATTGAAGCATAGGAAGCAGCGAAATTGTAAATCGACAGACAGCTTGAGCCAATTATGCATAGTCAAGCCAACCCTAATGTGTACCATTTGAGCCCAATCACAACTGGCCATTGTGCCTCGTCCAATGCAGCATCTAAAATTTTCAGCTCAACCAAATGCGATTGATGCAATATCTGCCCCACCAAATCTATATATTATTAATTTTATCAGTTTGTAAGAAACCAATGAGCTTTGTTCGATTCCACATGAAATAAACAAGCAATCACCTATTTTCCAACCGCACCCAACTTCACACAAGTCATCCCGACCGAACATTGTCCTTTTACAATTAACTTTTTTGGCTTGTGATTCTCTCCTTCATTTATCGAGAAGTTTTGGTCTAGATCGTTAATCTAATCATTAGTTATAATCAACTTTCTCAACGCGTTCTTAATGACTCTTGCTTAAGTTAGTATAATGTGTACCCATTATAGTTGGTTCTTTATCGTTGGTTAGATCGAAAATAAGTAATAAAATTTTAGTAAGAAAGTAGGTGATGATTGTATTACATTTTATCAAAATATTGTTTATTTAGGTCAGGTCATCGTCAACGCTTTCTGTATAATGCTATGAGGCAGTACCAGATTTAGCAGTTTTTTTGTGATTTCAAAGAAAATTGGCAATGATTCAGTTGGTATAATTACATCTATGGTAAAAATATATATGACCATAAATTTAAAGCATTTATTTAATTTAAACACAATAATAATGTTTGATTCAATTTTAAATAAGTAAGGTATCAGGTAACTGAACTCGACCCTATCAGAACCAGTGCCGAGTCACCAGATTCCAATACAACCCAACCCCATCCAGAACCAGTACCGAACCATCGGATCCAATCCAACTCATCAGGCATTGAAACTACGCCATTCTGATACTTTATCGAGAAGTTTTTGTGTGAACCTATTTATATTTTGATCTAACCAATATAATCAAGTTTATGCTATCACGAAATGATCTTAATGGCTCATTATTATCCTGTATTTGTAACTGATATAACAAATCAATCGTTTCCTCTTCTAAATAACGTCGTTTAATTTATGCGCACTATGTTTCCCTAGTTCCATATGAGTTTGATGCCTTTGTATGCCCGTAAGTATATAATACACAAGTGTAAACTTTCGTACTCATTTGTTGGTTGGTCCAATTGTGTCAATACTCTCAATCGTTCTATGCAACAAACCTTTCAAATGTTCATTACAATGTACAATGCAACGAAAATTTAAGTATATAAGGTATATATAGACCAATTCTAACTTATGGGTGTGAAATGAATGATAACAAAAGATATGAAACATTTGCGTAGAGTGAAATGGGGTAACCAAAAGAAAAGAGTTAGAAACGAACAAATTAGAGACGAGCTGTTTTATTAAGTCAATAGAGAAGTAAATAATTAGAGTATACCAAGCAAACAAGTCAAGCCGACAGGAAAAATGAAGCGAGGAAAACCAAATGAGGATAATATAATAGGGAAAATATTAAAGAAGATGTGAATAACTCGGACAGAGGCAAAAAACATTCTCAAAGATATTTCAATTTCATTATAATTTACCATTGCGACTAAATTAATGAATGACTTTAATTTTTGAATAATGTATTTGATTATGTTACACTGTTTACAATAAACAAATTAATAACACATGGAATTTTCGAATGTTGTTGTTTATAATGGAAAAAACCTGTTTAGTTAAACGCTGGAAAATTTAACAAACGCAAACAATTTTGCAGCAATATTAGGCAATTTAGCTTAGTTTGCTTTGCCAGCTGGGACATAATTAATTTTGTTATACGTTTGTATTTGACTTTGGATTCTAAATTAATTTGGTGATATTACGAGAAAATATTTCCCAATTGGACCTGAATAGAGTGCTCTTATCAATGCATGTAATAGGTCCTAAAACTAAACCCTATGGGACGTCGCATTTAAGTAGTGTGATATAGTACATCGTCGACTATTGCAATACGATGTAAGCATTCTTAGTAGTGGATAATTCATATTCACGCAATTTAGATACAATATTACTGCGAGTTTTGCAAAGCTCCGAAAATGGCTTTTCAATGACAGTTATCTCAAGTACTTTGCTTACATGAAATGGTTCTTTTTATTGGAGGAAGAAATTGCGGAAAATTATGTATGCAACTCATAAGTTACCCGTGGTTTTAATTGCACATGCGCATAAAGTATCAGTTTACACCCTCTCTGCATAAATAACTATTTAATAATATAAAATTTTGTTATATTACTAAAACCAAACTGTGACTGCGTAGTCATTATAAATAAGCAACTTTTAAATAATTTTTAACTTAAATTGGAAAAATGCTTTGATAATTATATAACTAGCTCAAACTATTCAAATGATTTATTATGTTATATTTTACTGATTGTCTAATTTAACTAAATAAATGAACACATTTAAGAAATGTCATTTAATATCTAAAATGAACTTTGTACTTTAATTCATATACTGCCTGAAAACCTATAACATAACTTAAGATTAAAAAGTTTGAAAAAATCATTCGCAGACCTAAGTTCGCATATATTAATTAATAAATATCGATGCTAAAACCAAGATGAGAATTATTTCGACTGTTGAAAATTGTTCGGGGATGATCTAATGCACAGAGCTTTTATAAATAGCCGTTAAGGTCCAATAAGCTTAAAGTACAGCCTACGTATCCTCATTCGACGACAGATAAATCAATAACGGATTAAATATAAAAATAATCAAATTAATTTTTAATGGCTGTAAGTTGATTTGGACTAGGTTTAGTTAAGTGTGCTTGTACGTATTTCATTATTTATTTAATTTTAAACAAACCTTGTTTTGCAATAGTCGATGATATTGTTTAAAATTTTTAATCGATTTTTTATATAAAATTGTAAATCAGTTTAAACTGTAAAATGAGGTATGTATTGATTGTAACCCTTAGGTTGTAAATTGAATAGGAATTCGAATAATTTGTTTTATAACCCTGTGAGGTTACCAACTATATTTGAGAGTTTTAGAAAAAAATGGTTTCGGTTGTGTTTGGTTGAAAAAATTGCAGTTCTATGTGGGTATCTGAAACCAGATTATCAATTCAGTTGAAAAATCGTGTAACGTGATAGACCGTGCCGAGGTATTTATATACAAATGTTGTCCGTTGCTTGTGGTAAATATGGTCACGTCGTTTTGAGTTGGGTTGGTTTGTATAGTGTTGGGTTGGTTTTAAACAATTTAAACAATAAAATGGTTATAATTTAAAATTAAATTGTTAACTATATGAATGTTACACATGAATTTTTTTCTGGAAGCAAGCCCACGAATTCATAAGAAAATTCATTGCTCCTTCTCAAAAAAATTATATTATTGTTGCGCAATGTATATAAAATTAAATTAGTATATTATGAAAATGTCTACCTTTCATCTTTATGGAGATGTTGCCATAGCTGTTGAAAGAGAAAACGAAAAATCTCGAATTGGACATGGGAACAGCACGTGAAATTTATTCAAAAGGCATTACTAATACGTTCTACGTGATTTATGACGCACGACTATAAGTAATTGCCATTTTTCATAATTTTAAGTATAATAGATGAGACGTTTAAAAAATAGGAATCGTTAGACAACAATGTGGATAGAGTTACAATTTTTAGACACGTACCGCTTTATGAATCGTGTTTTAATTAAAAAATTGAGCAATAAAATCGTTGCCCCGAGTCAATCGTTCGAGCTATTCAAATATGTAAGTATAATAGAAAATAATACGAGATAATTTAAGGCTCATTATCGTGGTTAATTTGTTCGCAATGCAAAGAGACCAATACACTCAGCGCATAGCTCGTGGATACGCCGGTAATAAGTTAATAAGGTGTTACATAATTATTATAACTGTTTCATTTACATTTATCGGAATCGATCTATGGCCTTTAAATTTATGATGCCTGGCATATTGATATATCTTACGTTCGGTAAGGCATGGAACAGTGGTTTCTTTCCGCGTGAGCTTTTTTACTATGTATCCTGCGTACTTCCTAGAGCCGATAAAATAAACAGTCGCGTCTCTTCAATGGAAATTTACGAAAAAACCGCAATAAATAACGAATAAAAAAGAGTCCTATAAAAGAACCGAAATAAATAAACTATGAGAGGGCAATAAATCTGGCGGTGATGTTCCAGTGAAGCATGAATGAAAGCCACAATCATTAATCGCAATAAAAACTAGTGCAGTATTTTTTCGGCCGCTTTGAGCCCAGATATCTCAATCCTACCGCGTGCATGTGTGCGGTTGCATCGCATGTTCGCACTTGCAGCTTGTTAAGGTTTATGGCCGCAGTGGTGCCGATATCGCTAATTTATTCTGAAATATTACGTTTTGTTTCGCAACGTGCGCGGTTTGAAAAATTCTCCGAGACACGTTCGCGGGACGTCGCGCTTCCGGATGAAAAAAATCTGTGACCCGAAATCGTGAAAAAGTTTTAATTAACTGTATATTCGTAAACGTGTTATTTCAACTACGGCCATGGCTACGGCCCTATTACCCGAGTTGCGGCCATAACTTTTAAAGTAGTTAGCATTGGGTGGGAACCATTAGGTATTTAAATAGTGTGCTGAATGCCAACGGTCCGCAGTAACTTATTCGGCAATAATCACAACATCAATATGACTACCTGCCTACTGACTTACATATAACCTATTGTTGGGCGCTTTGTTATTTATTTACATTGCTGCCGGTGTTTTCGTGGCGATAATAGCTTTATTGCTTCATAATTTCGTGTTATGCAAAGTTGTATAAGTAGCTGCGAAATTATACAGTATATAAACTGCGTTTAGTTAAAACTCGCAACAGTATTTGAATAACTTATAATATCGCGTAATATTGACTCACATTCACTCAATTATTGCAATCAAGAGAGTGGGAGGGGGTTTTTATCTTAATTGTCACATCACAACACTACACAAATTTTTCATTCAAAAAAAAAAAATTATCCATTGATTAAACACACTACATAAACCACATTGAGATAGATTGCTATGTTTCATTAATAATGAAATTATGGGACGTGAAATGAAACATGAGGAAAGCACTTGAATAAAAATATAATCCAAAAAAGGGGAAATACTACAATTATACTTACAATAATTAAAACACCTGTAGCAATGCTCCTTCCACCTCGACGTGCCTTCATTTCTGTTTTAAGTTTACCCTATGTCACAATTTTTACATTTTCTGTATTCCTTCCCTTTCTTCCTGTCTCCCCTGCTTCCGGTTAGTCAAATGCTTCTTAATTTTTCGTTAGCATTTCACATTTTCTTTCTTATTTTCCCTTCATCCCCCTTTTTCCCAATTACTTTATACCTTACATTACTATTTTCTACCACGATGACTGCTTACTTTACTTTACCTATTGCAGTCTGGTATAAAATAGAATTGGCCATTTTCGTATCATAATTTCTTTCATGCAATATTGTTTATCTGCACATATTTCTGCCCGCAGAACAGAAAATTCCTCGCGTTACTTATCCAAGTCACCATACTTCAGAAAGTTATTTTCTGTGTTGTTCCAGATCATATTTCAAAATCTGGACGTCGTGGCGAGTTATCTTCGCACTATTATCGTTCAACAAATACTCTAGGAAATACGTCTAGTAACTACTTCTTTAACCATTTCTACTTTGTCATAAATTTTAATATTTCTTCATTTGTTGCCCCTCTCTGTAAGATTCTACTTGTCCTGATTATTTCAGCACTAAGATTATCAAAATTCATACCTGATGAACCCACACCTGCATATCTTTTCGTTTGCATGCAGTAGAGAAAGGATGGCATTAAATTCTCAAGGTCTACGTCAACGCAAATTAAGAAAAAACGACGAGACACAATTAGGCCGGAAACTAAAAAGCTATGAGAAAATAAGCTAAAAAAATAATCATAAAACAAATTAAATGAAACGAAGTAATAGAGTAATAGAGCACAACCTTCAAACGAAAGATAGAGCGAAAGACCAAAAAATAAACAAAGAGTTTCAGAACAACAATAAAAATATGGAACATAACGCAAAATACGATAAAAGAAAATGTGTCAACAATACTGAACGGGAAGAAATATAGAGCCGCAACAAAACCTAAGATAACAGGTTCAAAACCTTGAGGGCATTCGAATATTATTTGGGAGAAAAAAATTAGGTTGTCCTCGTTTTGTTGTATGCTTCACAGTGAATTGTAAATTAGTCATTGGCGTTAACCAAACAGTACATTACAATTCCCAATTAGGTTCAACATGTTGATGTGGTTAAGATACCATAAATATTAAGGAGCACATATACGGTTTTAAAATTAGAAAACAATTCGAAAATTTTCGCTTTTCCTTTTTTATAATTTTTGGTGCTGATAAATTTAGATAATTTAGACATATTTTACGATTTCATTTTACACTATTTTTTTGCATTATTTTTCTTGTATTCGACTGTTTTAAACTTTTCCGGCCATTTTTAATTTTATGAGGGTCGCCTAAAAAATGTTGTGTGCACCACGGCCAAAAAGTATTTTTTCGTCCTCGTTTGCTTTCCAACCTCGACTCCGCCTAGGTCGTCAAGAAAACTCGGCCGAAAAAACACTACTTTTTGGCCTTGGTACACAATATACTATTATTTCGACAAATACATTTCACCAAAATTTTATAGTAGCCAATTACTTTCATGATGCTGATCGTATTTACATAGTTATTTATTATTGTTATCAAGTACGTAATGATTGCCTTTAGATTGTTACAGAAAAACGCACGCAATAAAACTCAGATATAGAATATCGTGCGAGTCTTTAGTAATATTTTAAATTTAAACGTTTTATTCACAACATTTTTAGCCACATTACTTGCATTTCTAAATTAGCCGCAACGTTTTCGAAATCACCCTTTTCACTTCACAATTATAAATTTATGTGGCCGTCATAGGTTCCTTTGCTCAGTTCTATTCGTCACATTTTATTTACGTTATAAATCTCCTATTATTAAATTTTTTTAGCTTTGAAAATATATAGAACAGACAGTCAGTTGGGTAGGATTGCTTTTTCGATTTTTTCGTCATAGACTCTATTAGACGCCTTGGATGGCATTCGTACATTTGGGTTCTGACTAAAATTAAACCCAACCCAACTAAACCTAACTGGTCCAAGTAATGGCATAAAGTACATGGGCAAAGTACAATGTTACGTATAACGTATTAAATTAATAATTTTAAAATTTCATATTATATAAATATGATCATAAAAGATTAAAGATTAATTTTTAATAGTGCTGGGCCAATATCTATTGCAGAAAATCACTGAATATTTTAATTTATAATGAACGCAACTGATATAATATCACTGGTTAGACTCAATCCGTAGAAAATTACTGATTTAATTGTAAGAGATAAATCTCAAAAAATTATTAATGACATTGGTTCGTATTTACATTTGTTCAGCCGGCGAAAACGTTTTTAAATGCCTTTTTATCTGAAGTAAACTGACATATGGAGACATAGAACATTTTTTGAAGCTACATTTAAATAACAATGCCAATGGAACAGAAATGAAATAATTGTAAACCAGGAAAAGAAAAAGTGATGGTAAGAACGAAAACAAAGAAGAAGCAACTGTACGTTAACTAAAGCTATTTTTTCTATTCTTATGTAACTTGGAATTACAAATACAATTAATTCTGCACTAAAATTTTAATTTAATTACCAATTGTATAATAATAAAGTTTTACTCAAAATTAAAAAGTTGCACGGTGTAATAAGAACCCCCAATACTCCATTAATTTTATAGTATACCATTTATTCAAACGCGATTTGCGGCACATTTTTATAGACCCCACATGACGTTATTTATACGGCGGAAAATTTAATATGACACATAGCAATCTTCGTATGATTTTTATCGTATTTATTTCACAATATCTCATCATAAAACATCGGGGATGTATACACCGAAGAAATCCTTTTGTGGTTGTTTCGGATAAAGCGATATTTAACCGAAACACATAAAATCAAATCACTCGTCTTTACGGCACCATAACAGCCCTCTTCTGTAACCTAAGATTTCAACCTCGGAAGCTCGCGTGCGCCTCTAGTTTATGAAGTACTAAACTCGATTCTTGAGCTTCGCCAGACGGAGATGCCGCGCTACCTGGGCGCCGCGCGAGAGACGAGGACGATCGTAGCTCCCACAGGCACGGAGCACTCTGGCGAGCACAACAAGTGTGCCCTTAACATAACTGTTACTATAAACATAATTTCAGCGTGAACACTTTTATTTCATAGTAAAATATTAAAGGATTTACTGCAAATATTGATACGAAATTGAATTACATTTCTGGTTTCTTTGCGGAGCCGTTATGCACCGACGCGGTTTTCTGCGTTTGCCACCGTCGCGAAATTTATTTGAGTGTAATTGGAATTTGTGAACTATTTTGGAATTTCCTGCTATATATCTGCTTTGCATAAGACTGAAGGTACCGCCAAGTATTTATTGGATAATCTAAGAATTTTACGTTCATTAGCTGTAAATAAATTTAAATTAAAATATTAGTTATATTTAGAAAAATCACTATTTTAAATTTATTGCACAACAGGTGTATTGATGAAACACTTTATTAAGTTTAACAAATATCATAACAAAAAATCTTATTTAAAGGGAGGAAATGGGAATGTTTTCTATGAAAAGTAGCAATTTTGAATTTATGTATTTAACAAACTTATCGACGCTTCTGCATCAAATTATGTATCCGTTCGAAATTTGCAAATGTCGCACGCTTACAGTTTTTAATACATTTACGATGGTGATTTAAATTACCATACCAAGTATTAACGACATGTCGAAGATGGATACGATAAGCTTGAAGTATTTCAAAAATTATGTGCATTATCCTAAAATTTATTTTGATAAATGAATTAAACCATACACTAAACAATTTCTTCGATAATATTTGGTAAGACTTCATACCGATGCAATCAGTCAGCTTACCAAATTGTTAATCTCGTGGTTGAAGATGTATTCGATCTTTATGGGCAACCTATTGGATCTGCAGGTATTTTTGTATGATTTCATGATAAATTATTCCAGTGCCTCATCGAACAACGCCGGCACCAAATTCAAACTAAATGGTAGCAGACGCATGATTTTTGTGATTTTATTCATTTGATTTTAGTTGCTTTTTTAAATTCCATTATATGATTGACTTGAAAGTTTTGGTGAATAAGTCACATGAATCGTAATGAACTTTTGTATGTGTTCTACTCAGAGGTGTAAGATTAGTGGCTAGAACAGTGAAAGATTGAAATACATAGGAAAAAGAAAAAAAATCGTAAATTATTGATCAAAAGTGGATGCTCCCCTAGTTGTTTGATTTTATATTCTTCCTTTATTTGCCTGTTGTACTTTGTTGTACTAATTTGGGGTTCATTTTATTTTCTCTCCCTTTTCTTGTATTTTTATGGTTGAGTTACACATATCTGTACTTCATAGTATGAACCTGTTCATCGAAGCTAAACCATTTTCATCAATCTTTCGAAATTTTTCATTATAATGACTCTTTTTACTCTTTTTAAAATTTTTAAAATGTTTATTGATAACAATTTTCAGATGTTAGTTACTAATGTAAATGTTGAGATTAATTATATGTAACATTATCAATCAAACTGCCAATCGTTACTGAAATATGTAATAACTAATAGCAATTATTATTAAATATTAACATACTGGTAAAATAAAATAGTAACCCTGGAGCAAAACCTGGTTAGATTTTTCAGGTTGGGTTGTGTTGAGCAAGAAATGCCAAAAGTACCACTACTAACGAAGTCATCACAGTCATCCTAGAGAAGGCGTTCGAAATTTATATGAAAGATTTTTTCATTGAGTTCAAAGCCACGCATGATAACATTCTGAGACTGAAGCAATGAACAAGTTTGGAATGTTGATGTTACTTCGTATGATAAAGGCGACCATGGCTATGATCAATCCGAAGGCGTAAATTCGGAATTGCACCAGAACCATCGACGTAGACAGTATAACAAGCTTACTCAAAACTTAGAGAAGCATCAAAATACATTTATGCCAAATTAAGAATTCGGAAGAGAACCTACGCATTCATGTATGACGTCAAGTATATTAGTCTTTGTTTTTGTTTTCATTCCATTGGATTCGCCTGTTCTGTACCACCTTTTCACTTCAATTGGATTCGCCTGTCCTGCACCACTTTTTTCACTCCATTCTGAAAAGGTCTTCTTTGATTGGTTCTTTTGGTTCTTGCTTCGTACTCTTTCTGCAAGTCATTTATCTGGCATTCTGTAAATGTGCCCAAGCCATTTTTTGTGGTATTGTCAGTATTTTCTGTTAGGTCTTTCGATCACAGTTCCAAGATATTTAAATTCTTCAACCTGTTCTCTACTCTTCTTATCTTGATACGTCCAACGATTATCAAGTTCGTTTTTTGGGTATTTATCATCATGTTAATTAATTTTTAGTTCTTAGTTTAGTTTGTCTATATTATGCTGTATGTATAATGTATGTATGTAATAATGTATGTATATGTTATGTAAGTTTTATTGTCAATGTTCTAACACCACCATACCATCCCTAAATAGCAGTTTTTTCAACGTCGAAAGAAAATATGAACTTTTGGTTTGAATTCTTTATTGGCTCGTCTACCAATACTGCGAATAACAGAGGGCTCAGCACGAATCACCACAATTTTTTGTCAAGTCGTCCATGGCTTTCGATATTTCGTTTCTTTTTCGATTCCGCTTCTATAGAAAGTTTCCCATACACCATTTTTTTTATTCTATTAACTAAAGTCAATAAATCTTGTATGCATGTATTTACTTTTCTGTAACTTGCTTGAATATGAGCATTGGATCCTGGGTACTTCTTCACTTGCTGCGACCGTATTGTATCTCTCATTTCCCAGTTGTTCCTTAATTCACGTTTCCATTATTATGACTAATACTTTTCAAAAAGCTTAATAAATCAATCATATGCGCAAGTAACTAGCTTTCATTTTTTCGATGGACTAATACCATTCACAGTAGAAAATGAGCTATGAGATGAACCAACTGCCACTAAAAATGAGGTGAATACTTTAGAATTTAATTTTATACAATTTTTCAGTTTGTTAATGTTGAACTGTAGAAATTTGCACAAAATATTTCATTGGGAGAAAATCTAGTGTGTCATTTGAGGTTCCTCATTTGTCATTTTGTTCCATGTTATAGAGAAAGTAACTTGCTGATAATTTTTCATTTTTTCCACGTCCGCTGCTATGTTATTTATTACATTTATATTGGTGTAATTTCTCATTCTTTCTTTCTCGTTAATTTTTAGTACGAGTCTCTATGTTTTTATTGCATTTGTATTTTAATCTTCTAAAGTTGTGATTTGTATTTAAGTTTAAATTCCATGCTAGTAAACAACACAAATGTGTTATGTGTGACTTTTATTTCAGATCAAAAAATATCCTTGAAGAAAAATGTAGGTACATTAAAAATGTACTGTTGCCCTTTTGTCGAAATTTATTTGTCAAAATAATATGATTTTTACCTAAAAACATATTCAAGCCCTAACTCACTTGCACTGTTTTAAAATCAGAAAAATGTTCTTAATTATATCACTTAATAGTGAAATTTCAAAGAAATAAAAAAAGAAAGAAAGAAAAAAGAAATTTCAAAAAAATAGGTTCGCGTGTAAAAGTCGCGATAAAAATAACATAAAATAAGGATTTTTCGTTGCAATTACTCTTAACTCAAAACCGAACCCATTAAAAGAAAAATGTATCAAACTTAGTTTAAGGTTTTTACCAATTAAACCAACTGCAATTTTCGTGTTTTAACTATTTCATAAATAATTTCACTCAGAGTTAAAAAGGACGAAGCATGAATACATAACAGGAACTAGTAAATAGTAAAATATAAATAGGGTATGGATATGTAGCCGAAGTGATGATGGATAAGTAGCGAAAGACGAAAACAACGTAGAATGGGAAGTTCTTGATCGAGGAAGGAGTGCCCAGACCCAGTACTTCCAACCCTCTGCTAAAAACATCGATACATCATCGCAAGCTATTCTCTTTATCCTTATTTATCACCAATTAAACTTATCTTCTTCGATTCTCATCGTTTCAGGAACGAGTCCAATAGAACTCTAGATAAATAATTCAGACCAATTCATGCAGTGTTTAGAGCAGAGTGGGATGAATTTATTGGAACACAATTACTACAATACCATTAGTAATTTAAATAGTGAACTTCATGAACAACTTAGGGTAATTTATCGCATTAAAGTGGTGTTATTTTGGGTATTTCAATTTTTTGAGCAATTTTGGAATAGATCAAAAGGATGTTAGATTATGTACCTTGCAGTTTTAAGGAGGATAGGTGTAGCCTTTGAGAGGCAAATGTAGGGAAACGTATTTCAAGGTATTTAGGTTTTCACGGTGAATTTTCTAGTGGGAATTTTTTAAATTTGAAAGATCTGATCTCAAATAAAGAAGCCCACAGCGGCGATTGTCTTTATACAGGGCTTGAATCAACCCTAAACATTATACTCGCAACCCAATCATTTAAACGAAACCTGTTATACGATTTGTTTATAGATTTTGGCAATTTTAACAAATATTTCCCACAATGCAAAATTTAGTGCCCAGTTATCCGAAAAAATTAAACATTTTTTTTGTATTTTTTTTTAATTACACATTACAATTACATATTATTTCGTATTGGAGAAATATGACCCGAAGAAATATGATTGATTGTATCCCCATCTTTTACTGTGGATTATTTAATTTTGTCAAATTCATTGTTGCCAAATTCATCAAATTCTATATAAATTTAAACAAGCAAAAAAAATGAACCAGCATTGAACGCATTGCTAACATATTAGACGCGAGTTACTCTATGGATTTTTTAATAGTAATAGTAAGCCTTAATGGAGACGTAACTGAAGATGTGAGTAATCCTGATCGTCATCGAACCAAACAACAGCCCCATATTCATAGTCTTTCTATTGTAAATTACGACGAATAGAGATGAACGAAACCAAATGAGGAGATTATAGAGAAATAATCTCGTAGATTGAAAGCGAAATCGAGGGCACTGTTTTTGGGTAACTGAGTGAACTCGAAGAGGATGTCTGGAAGTGTTGGATACGGAGCTGTTGATGTAACGAAAAGAAAAATTGAATGAAGCTGAAGAACTGCAGGGAGCGAGAATAAACATGGACAGAAAAGTAGTAGAAAAAATACAGGAGCAATAATGAAATTAGGAGGGAACTATAAAGTCAAGTTGGTTGTTTTCGGGCATATTGGATTTTTAAAATTCGAGTTTTATTCTCCTTCATTTATTTCACAAAAATGACCTGCAGCACAAATCGATTAAAAAAAAAAAAAACAACAGTCACGATCACCGATGCATACGGAAGTATTTAATACATAACATCACACTATCTGTAATTTGATCATGAACATATTTTTCTTCGTACAAACACACAATTGAGTTTGTCGGCTTAGTCATACAGTGAAATGCGGCTGCGTAGATCGTATATATATATATATATATATATTCTTCAATCGTAGGCCGCGGCGATTATATATGCACATATCTTCTACGATTTCTTTAGATGTGTAGATATTTATTTTTGTAATTAGATATACACATCAAAAATAATAAATTATGGGAGTACGAGATTTGCATAATACGATACGTAATTAATACGGACATTTATCATAAATTTTACGTGAAATGCTAACGTCTTAACTTGTAGATAATAAATTATGATTAATTAAAATAACATTACAGCTTGTGAGTATTTAATACCAGTGGAGAACGGTGAAACGTTATTGTCGTGGACGTGACTGTACTTTTTACATTTTGCATAATACGATCGTAAATATTGTTTCAGGATGTGGAAAAATCGGCGCGATAACTATCTACGTCTTTAGTTGTGACGTAAACAAATCTGATAGAATTTCGGTATACGTAAATAAATAATTTTCTCTTAAAATGACATTGAAAACAACCAAGGAATTGAAATAAATTAACAGCAACGAATGAAATGAGTGACGGTAATAAACAAATCAAACAAGGTCATTAACCTAGCGATCAAAAGGAGCACAAAATGGGTCGTATCAACCAAACGAAAACGCAAATAAAGCCAGACTAAAAGACAAAATAATAACATTGCTAGCCATTAAAAAGAATAAAAATTTATTTGGAGCAACTTTACCGGTAGTGTCCCCAAATGCTATTTAATTGAATAAAATGTATAGTCTGAAGGATTCTCAATACCACGAACGTAAACTATGTTAAATAAAACAAGACAAATTTTCAAGATTAAATTCAATGGAGACAAATAATTCAGACCACCTACGTAACAATAACACAAAGTAACGAACTTCTATGACAATAGGAGGCAGCGCAGCCAGTGGCGCGGATGTCTTTCACATAAAAACTTCAAAGCTAGTGTCTGGTAACTCCTTCATGACACGTGTGGCAGAAATGGGACACCCAACTGGGAACATTTTTTAAATGAAGACCGTTCCAATAACTAATCCCACATAACGACCATTAATTCTATCGACTATAAGGAATTTTACGTGCAACGAAAGACAGTCGCATCTTAAATGCTAAAAGGGGTGATGAAAATGTGAGAAATAGCTCCACGCTGTATGATTAATTAATCTTTTATAACTTACGATTTTTTATTTTGTAATTTTGATTTAATTCTAGAGTTGGGTCATTTATTTGGTTGGGAAATTCTTAGATCTCCATAATTTAATTGGTAATTTTTTTTAACTTGATTTTATGGCGAGCTAACTTAATTTTTATTAACCAAACTTTTGATGTAAATTTGTACATTTTAATACACTGATGATAATACACAAAACCGTGTTCAGTCAATTAAAACTTTAATCACAATTTATTGCAATTATATTTTATGACTTCAAATGCAACTGTCGTGTGAATGTTCATTGCTTCAGATATTTTTTCCCTGAAAATGTAATAAGGCGAAATATAAAACCTTCTGGTCCACATCCAGAAATATCTCAAACCCCCAAAAAAATATTATATCACGAGGAGGGTCATTTTATGTCTGGAGCAGGTGACCAAAGGCTTGTCCCTATAATAAATCATTATTAAATACTAAACGACAAAAAGAAGACAAATCGATGTATGGAAGGAAGGAAGCGGGCAGCTCAAATAAGAAAAAACCTCCCATAAATCCTTCTTTCTTTAGCGGGGCTCCAAAGTTGCGCAAACTTGGTCTAAGTCCGAACATCGTTCATTTTGAATCATGGCCGCCTGGATGTCGTCTCCGTCGTGGCTGCGCATTAATACGGAGATCGAAACGGGCGCCTGCACGTGCAACAAGACCGGTACTTCCGGATAATACTTCATTATCGATGCAATGCTATGTGAGTAATTGCGTACATTGAGCATTATAAGTTCAACATTTGTCATACATTTGTGCACTCAACTTTTATGTGAACGACTTCAATTGGCTATATGCGCACATAAATTACGTCAATGGCAACGGCGTAAATAAAGTCGACGTAACGTTTCAATCTAACCTGACAAATAACAACGTGGATGATTGCATTGAGTTAAGAAAAATTAAATTAATTGTTGAACTATTTATTGCAATATTATTAATATGAAAAATCATTTTAAAATTGATCAAGTAAGTAATGCATCACTTTTTTATATACAATATGAAATGATCTAAGCAGCTGGTCATAACATTTAATTAAGCAATAATAAGTAAAATTAAATGAACTGATCATAAGGACACACCCACGAAACATAAGCAAATTAAAACAGGCAATCAACTTGACCTACATATTAAATAAAAATTTAATAATAAAAAAGTGACTCTGCGTTGCTAACCAGGGAGGACATTTCCAGCACATTACACAGTTTCGTATTACTTTACGAAAAGGTGCAATGCAATTCAGTGCACTGTTATATCATAATTCATTCTTACTTGATTGATATTATTTCTTTTATGCCATATCTGTGTAATAATATTAAAAATTAGAAAACATAGTAAAATAACTGTGTGGTCTTCACACAACATGTCTGAAATATCGCGTCAGTTGACACCGCAATGCATCATCACAATCATCTCAATTAAATCAGATGGCCACGACAAGAAAAATCCACCTTATAAATAACGCAACCTGTTCATTATACGCCACCAATAAATCACGTCGACAATATTAATATTAAATTGTCATTATTGCTGGGCATTTTTATCTGCGGAAACATCGAGTTTTGCACGGCCATGCGCATGTTGTCTCGCTACGAGTCCAGATGCATCTTACACTTGATGAAATATGCTTTGACTTTGTGCATAAATCGTTACCCAAAACGTACAAACATGTAATAGTTAACGGAAAATGTTATAATAAATATGGCCAGTTAATTACTAATAATTAGTAAATTGAATTGTAGTTGACGGTGTGAGAAGTAATCGTTATGTTTTAAGAGGAAATTATAAGCAAAGAAATGAAAATGATGGAAAAAGTTTCGAAGAGAAAAGTAAATGCAAATCAGAGTTTTCAAATCAAACTAATTTGTTCCAGTGAAATTTTCTGTACTCGTGTTGATCGGTTTGATTTTTTTATGGTTCCATTTCCAATTTATCGTTACAATTGCTAAGCCTCAAGCGATCCCATTTCAGATCCTTAATAAAGGACTATAGAAACAATATCATGATTATGAAGGATAAAAATAAATTAACTTGCAGTAACTATGAGCTACTCTTTCATGACTGATCTCTGGTGACCAAATAAAAAATGTAACAAATAGGGTAGGAACTTTAAGTGGAGCATTTTAGGTAAAATGTGAAAGGCTCCCTTTATTTCAATCTCATTCAAAATCTGAGAGAAAATAATCTTAAATAAGTAAGGCCCCCTTTTTTAGAATATTTGCTACAAGTTTTAAAGGAAATATCCTACGATACTAAGTTGGAAGAAAGACCAAAGCGTCCATGAGCACCACAAACATTTATTTACATCACCCATTATGTAATTGATTTTTTTTTTCAGGAAATCCTGTCAAATACGGATGTCTGTGAGAATTATTATCTATTGTATGAAGGCTGTAACGTGTAGTTTTTCAAATGTACTAGCTTATGAAAATATAACTTTTGTCTCCGCCAACGTCTTCAGTATACTGAACTTGTGGGACCTGCATAGGATGTGATAACAATGATTAAATTAAATGCAATACCTCATTGATTTTAAAGCTTTAAAAGGTAATAATGTCCTTGTTAGGGCCCTCGAAATATCATCCTTGCTTCCCCTACTGTCTTCAAGTAAAGTAATATCGAGGGAACTTTGAGATAGAATACATAATTATGAAGTACGAAATTTAGATACAATAAAAATAATATAAGAATAATATTCGTCTTCAGATCACCTCAGGTTCTAGATCGCCTCTTCCCAACTATTTTCTTTCATTTCCCAATATATTTCGTCTACTTCTTCCCTTCGACTCAATTACTTTGCTTCTTATTTTTTGGCAATTTTTTGTAGTGCTAATATTTCTGACCCTCTCAGAATTACTCCTCACTGTATCCTTTATAGCGTTTTAGAAAATTTTCGTAATTGATTTTAGAATTAATTCTCGATCTTTTCAACATTTTTTCTGATGTGCTTCCTTTAGCATGTTAAGGGAATTCTGATCTATTTGCCCGTCAAATTCCATCTCTCTTACTCAATGTCACCTTCCTTACTTTGATCTTCAATTTCATAGATATTTTCACGTTAGTTATGTTAATTTCTCTCGTCTAGTTCCTTAGATATAACGTTAGATATAACTTCATGAATATTTTAGTATTTCTTTGCCACTCTCTGCTGCATATCTTCCCCTTATCGTCACTTTTACTTGTCCTTTCCTCGTGTTCATATTTCCCCCACTATTATTGGACCCTTCCTCCCTCATGATTTCATAAAACGCTTCTTGTATCACATGCATACTATGGTTGCTGTATTATATCGTGTACATTGGTCTACACTTCCTCTCTTTTCTAGTAGTCCTCTCCCGCGTATTATCTAAACTCTACTCCACCTCTGCTTTTTTCATCCATGTCTCTTTTATTTCTGGTATAATACCAATTTTTGATATCGTCTTTTTATTTTCCCCATTATATGCCCACATCGCTTGAGCATGTTCATACTTTTCCCATAATCCTTCATCAGATTCCTTTTCCTGTCATCCCATGTCTCCCATGCCCATGTACTGCGATTTCGTTTTTTTTGCCACTAGTTTTCCTTCTTCTCCATTTCAGGTCAACCACCTGTTGTCCACGTTTAGTTTTCTATACCCAATTTTTACCCTCCTTCCTTCCCGCTGCACCCCCCTTTCGTTTTTCATCAGATCATGATGAATGTACACTTCATGTCTTCCTAACTTCACCTTGTTCATCATCACTTACTCCTTACCCGCCCTTGACAACATTTTACAACGTCATGTCTCTCCCTTTATACCACAAATTACCTCCTCAATTTCCGCCTTGACCCGTATATCTTTCCTTAACCACTCTGCGATTAGCTCTCTTTTACATTTTCGACTGGTAGTCCTGTTGTTATTATGAAATTATGTTCTCTCTTCCATTCTTCTTCTTCATTTTCCCGCCATTCTCTCGCATCTTGCAATTTCTCAGATCTGCATCCTCCCGCCTTATTTCCTTAACCTCTCTCACCAATTCTCGCATCATATCCATCATTACGCCACTTGCCTTGCCCGGTTCTTCTATATTATTTACACTCTATCTTCCCTCTGTATCTGAACCCTCTGTCATCAATTCTCGCAACATATCCATCATTTCGTCCCTTGCCTTGCCTAGTTCCAGTAATTTTCCACCCTTCTTCACACTTTGTCTTTCCTCTCTCTCGAAACGGTGATCATTTTGGAAATGTCCTGCGGGAATTAGATTTTTCAAATATTCGTAGCACCCTTAATTTTTATCCGATTTCGATGCAACTATCTTCTCCAGAACCACAACATACTAAATACTAAATCAGCCCCGTAAGTTCATAGATACCTTCATACTTTACCACGCAAGCCGAAACACATGTAATTTATCAACACGCGTATAAATATTATATTACAGCAGATCGGAAAGAATAATGCAATCAATAATAAAATATGTATACGAAAGCAGCAATAGAAGTACAAGGGTAACACATTGAAATGAACATACCAATGAAGATGAAATAGAAAGAAAAACATAGTAATAATACTTCATGAATATATATCATACAATTTAACTACCGTGTTTTTTTATAAATATAGTTCTCGGGTGAACCTTTAGGGAGAATTTTATCTAGTTGGGTTGCTAATACAATTCCTTTTACCAAACCTGCCGTACTATGATTTAATTAAGAATGCAGGGCTTCCTCGATCTCGATCTCGATTTATCTATCAGAGATATGCGATTAAATTAATTAGTTAATTTATGAGATAATTTTAATTTCCGTTCTAAATTGTGTCATAGCAAAAGCTTCCTTTTAAATCATCTAAGAAAATTTTTATTTTCCAATGGTTTTTCGATTATGTGTGGTCAGTTCCAAAAGGGTTATTCATAAATCCAAATGTGTGTGTTGGTAAGATTTTCTCTCCAATTATTGTTTTTTTTTTTTTCAAATAGTGGAAAATTTTTTATATAGGAACATTCATGTCAACGCTGGAGAACGTTTATGAAATGCTTTGGCAATCATTATGATGGTTTTCCACCATTGGGTACATATTTTAATATAATAGTGGGGTTCAGTTATTTCTTTATTAAGAAGATCTCTATTTCAGTAATTAAATCAAATCGTGAAGCAATTAACAGGGTTGGATTGGGTTGGGTTGGATTAGATTGGGTTGGGTTTGATTGGGTTAGGTTGGGTTCTTAATTTTTGTTTTAATAAGTGACGTTCAGTTGTGGCTTTATTCAGATGAACAAGTTTTGTAATAGAATGAACCTTGATATTTTATTACTTGTTTTCAAAAGAAATTAAAGAATAACTGGAAATGCTGATACAATTTTCAGGACAAAGTGCTTAAACAGGCCTTGTAAGTAAGTAAAATATTATATCCAGGTTACGTTTTGTTATTTCGTTGACAGTATGTTCCTCGAGCATAGATAGGTGACTGTATTGTTGCTCATCCTGAGAATAATTTATATTAAATAATTGCTTATTAGACAATTTATTACTGCACTTAAATAATAGACATTAAAAAAATAATGTTAATAGCGTCGATAATTAATTAAAAAATTAAGCTAAAAATTATTTTTATGCAAAAAATCGAATCCTTACTAAGTGAATTATTATTTAAATAGGAATTAACATTGCTGCATCCTGTATACATGAATCTGTAATAATCGATTACATTATTTAAATTAGAAATGTTTCACTTAATCACTTGCTCATCCGCTCGCTTAACGAGACGTAAAAATCAATTTCTCACACGACGCATCGAAGCCACAAAACGAAAGCACACATCGCTCATGCCATCGACGTGTTGAACAGAAAATATGCGGATAATGATTGCGCCGAAAACTGTAAGTGGACGTGATGAACACCTTAGATAGTTAAGGTACGATTACCGCTCTTCAATTTCGTATTATGTGTAAAATCTGCCCACGATATCTCGGCCCGCATCTTAATGAAGGGTGGTTGCATGTTATGTTAGCGCCTTTACTTTATGCGCGCAGTGCACAGCGATCCTGCAAAGGAGTCCGCGAGAGAAAGAGAGGTATCCCACTGACAGAGACGAATGGGTTTCATTTCACGCTGGGCCTCCCGCCCCGCGCCCGACAGCCCCGCATGATTTACCGGGCTACAATGTGGTAACCCATGATTTATCGCTGCCGAATGGCGGGCTCGCGAGTGGTGCGCTTCAAACCCCGGACCATGGGCGGTTTCCACTCTTCTACAACTATTTGGATATTATCATGTTCATTCTTTTTGCTCGCTTTACGCGCCCGAGATATGCATAAGAATATATAATGCAATTTCCACAGAGAATATGTTGCTGCCGTACAAATGTACCGCTCAGAATTTTTTTCCTAGAAATGCACACGGCGTCCATTATCGCATTACGCCTTTCTTGTTTTAAAACGGTTGCAATGACAATAACTGCTCCAGGCGAATTATTTCGTGTTCTACATAAAAGAACGTGCTCAACCGTTTCACAAAATACCTTAAAACAGTCACTGTTATATTTGTGCGTTTGGTCGTCATAGAAATATCTAACCAATAAATATTTCTTATGGTAATTTTAACGTGTTTTAATAATTTATTGTGTCGGATTAATTTATGTCGAAAATGTGGGGCTGTTGCAAAAATGATAATTTACAAAATCGGATGAGAAACCATAAAAATGATAATTTATGGATTTATTATGTGGAGTTCAATCGATGCAGAACGACGAAGTAAAAGGAATTAAAAAAGAAGTTGAGCCACGCAAATAATCCAATAGAATCATAACGAACATATGAGGACTCAGTGGAAAAGTCAGTTCAAGGATTGATCAGTAAGATGAAAATATTCATATTCAGTCAATTATTTTATGTATCAGTAACTCACTCAAATTTATAGAAACCAATGAATGTGTAATTACAGCTTATTCGGAATTATACCAAATGTCAATAAACTATGTTGACTCAATTTGTTGAGTTTTAAAACCAGTTTTATTTTCCTATTTCGTCACATCGTGCTACATCATCTGTTTAACCTATACTAGGTGCTTAAATGCCAGCTTTATAAAACTTTAATGTCGATGAAATGCATTTTTAAAATAATGATGTCGTAAGCAACGAATTAAATTAAATGTGTTTATTGTATTTTATCTGATCTAGCCTTAATGCAACAATACTTATAATTATATTTAAATCTTTCAAATTTGCTCCCAAAGGAAATCCTTTCTCATAACCCACTAAAATATTTCAATCGCCCTGCCTATTACCTCGTTTTTTTTCTGTTTAAATTGGAAACAGGAACAATTTTTTCAGCTCATTTCGCGACTATGGCGCGTCATACGTCGATAAAATTATTACATTAACTCGCATTGAAAGACAAAGTAATCGGTACACAATGTGTTTTCGTGCGGAATAAAATACAACTGAATAATTCACTCCCATAAACATATACAACTATTTCTTGAATTCCGTAAACCGGTTCGGTGAATAACGTATCAAATTTCGTTCTAACGGTCCCACTGAATTCGACCGAAGATCCATTCGTTTCGAAATAGGTAATGTACACGTCGTACGTTTTTATCTGCAAGTAAGTATGTGGGGTAGTGGCGAGTAAGAGGAGCTAAATTGGAAATAAAATTAATTTAATAAGTTTTAAATAATTTAAGTTTACAGTTTATATAAAAAATATTTAATTTAATTTGATTGAGAATAGAAACGAAAAATTAAATATTTTTAATTATCACCTTATGACTATGCTGTATATACAGAAATATTTCTGAAACTTATCGTGATGTGTGAACGACATTTTAAATTTATTTAATTACATTAATCACGCTCTCCAGTGTGTATTGATTGATATTTATGTGATATTAATTGATAATTTCGGTGCGTCCCTGTAAAAAAAAAAAATTATAGCCACAAAGTATTTGCGATACATATTGACTTTTCGACGTGGTAAAAGTTGTGCCCCACGCATAAAAAATCTCCAATTCTGTGAAACTTTTATTCGCGGCGCTGTGTCCTAAAGACGTTTTTTCATATCCTTTCCTGTACGAAAAATTTGTCTCGCCAGCTATCGCCGTAATCTAATCCTTTAACATGACCTGATCGCTGATGCTGATTTGGGGACTTTTGTTGGGCGTACGGCACAATATTTAATGCAGGCGTCGATTCGTGGTTCAATTAATTTTCACAAAATTTAACAATTTGTGTAGCTGATCCACTGGCAGTAAAATGGAGTACGTTTCATTATTAACAGAATTTTACTCTGACTTTTAGTTTTTGTGATAAATTTTTCTGAATATTTCGTTTCGCGTTTGAGAATATCCGCCTTGTCATATGATGCATTTTGTTATTTCTTAAGTATTTGCAAAATGGAGCAAATTTCGTTGTGTGATAATAAATTTAGGTAATTTTCGTGAACGATTAAGAATAATGCCACATGTTTTCAGATGTGTTTTACCATAATTGGGCTTATCAGCCGTGGCACTGCGCGTAGTGAATGCGAACAAAAGTAACTTAACGCCACCTATACCCAATTGTCTAGCAGTTGTTCTATCGTAACAATGACTATCTTATTGACATTGACTTAATTATTATAATTATTGATATCTAAGAGATGTTGAAGCATTCCAAGCAATCGAGGATCATGAAATTACATATGAACAATAAGTAACCAAAAGAACAACTTAACATTTATGTCGTATAAATAAAAATTAATATCAAGAAAAGAAATCTCGATCTCCAATATGAACCTTCCAACTACTACGAGACCATTATTGGCGACGGGTTCCATGCAAAATGACTTCAGTTCAGCTTGATTGGCGATGGCGACGATTGCATTTTTATTTCCAGGAATTTATTTGGTATAAAAAGGACCATACCCTAACGAATTGTGATGGTTTGCACCTGTTTGAAAATGTATTCAAATTGGGTGAGGACAAATCGCCATCTACTTTTAATTCGTATCTTTAGAACGACTGTATTATACATTTGGATTTGTTGCAGTAATAGGAAACGATGTTTATATTCGTAGGGTTCGAGTGGGTTGGGTTGGGTTGGGTTGGGCATTAAGAAATTAATATAGAATGCAAGAAATATAAAAATTGTATATGTAGTTTATTTCAAAAGATTAGAAGTAACAATAATTAAGAACATTAAGAAAATGTGTTTTATATATTATAGTTAATCATTAAAAAATTTAGAAATAATTTTAATTTACTTTAAATGCAGTTATTTAACACAGCTTGGCAATGGCGCTAAATGACGATATTAGGGAGAGTAAATTGATTGCGAAGGTTAAGAGCAGGGTCTTCAAAATTTACAAATCAGAACACTCAACCTTGAAGAAGGCAGTTTCATAAGCAGCTCAAAGTTCCTTGGAGAAAGCTACAAGTTCATATAGAAGTTCCCAAAACAAATCGCTAAAAATAGTCATCAAAGAGTAAAGCGAGCAACAATATCTAGACCAAAGGATCCAAAGCAAGGGTAAGGTTAATATTGGCTATAAAAAAATAACAATGCCCATATGCTCATTGACATAGTAATCTCAATACCAAGAAGGGGCAGGGATTTTTATACCAAACTTGGCAGACCGTTTAGCCACTAAGAGGTAGCAAATGATTAAAATGTCATTTATATGGATCAAGCGATAATGGCTTGTATAGCAGTTCTTTCACTTTTTACAACAATGTTATCAGGTGTATGTTTTGCGAGATTTTGTTCAGTTCTTTATTGTTTTCGCTTGCGATCCTTTGTTTTTAGGTGTGCGCCAATGCGCGATGGAAATTACCGTTAATTACGCGAATTCGAGAGGTCGTACTGTTGATTTGCGCGCAGGTGGATTTCCGTCCGCCTTAACTGGAACTGGAGCATGACTTATAGTAACAAGAGACCGATTCTACAATACCAGATAAATTGCCGATCAATGGTTCGGTAACGAAGGTCGTCCTACAAACCTTTGAACGGTTTACCGGATTTTAATCCTATCGGCCATATCCTGTGTTACCATTAACGGCATTGGAGTGGTACAGATTTTGACTGCTTTCGAACCCAGAGTAGCACACGATGGTGTTCAGTGATGAATTCCGATTCTGTTTGGGGAAGCAAGATCGCTGTAAGAGATTCACAGGTGGAGAACGTCGCAATGTTGAATTTTCTGTTGCGAGGCATGTCACCAAACTGTGTTGTGCCGAACGTTATGTGAATGAGGTTGTAAAACTCAATATTTTTCTATTCCTTCAGATGTTAGAAGACCGACTTTTCCAACAGAACAATGCCCGATTTGTAGACGATAATGTCAATCTCTAGCCAGCCTGATCTGCCAATCTTTCGCCCATGGAGCATACTTGAGATATTATCGGGAGAAGATTGCACCCTTTGCAGACGCTGTAAGCTCTTCAGCACGAATTACAGGTTACTTGGGGCAAAATACCTCAAGAGGAAATCGACCATGTACTAAAATCGATGTGGGCGAAGTTGGGAGTCTGTAACCAACAGAGTGGGACCAACACATTATAGCATAGATCACAATGAACTCAAACCAAATAAATGTATAATTCATTGTCGACATTTGATAATTAAAAAAAATTGTTTATTTATTTCATATAGAACTCTAATCAGTCTAATGATGGTAAATTAATTTTATTGTAAACAAAGATAATAAGGATTCAAATTGTCAATTAACTACTACCTACTTAACGAACATGTGTCGTAAACATTAATGATTATCCAGTTGAAAAAATAATTAAGTGTGGATTGGGTAAGAAGATTAACTACATAATAGTTATCGCTTCGAACACTGTATTTAAGTTGTCAAAATAAGATTAAAAATAGGAATTTGTCAATCTATTATGAAAAAATTGTTAACGCAAATTATACGATAATTTACAACTGTATAAGAAAACTTATTTATCAAGATAACAATAATTTAACTTGAACAATTATTACGTATAATAACAATTGGTAGAAATACGCACAATATTTCAGCGAATTCCAATCGCATTCGTCGATAATGCAAACACCGATGAAGGGCATCTGACGGTGAATTTAGATCATTAGATCATTTCATTTCGTAATGAACATACTTATTATATAATACATGCGTAAAATATATATATATTAAATTTACCATTACGATATTATTTCCTTTGTCTAAGGTATTATATTTCTGTATAAGAGAATTGTTTATCCTGTGCCAACTTCGTAAGAATCAATACAAAGTAGTCAAATATTAATAGCAAATGTTGCGAGACGTTTGGGACGCCCACTGAAAACAAATATCACATATGAAATTGACTGAAGTTTTGATTGTACTCTATTTGCGATTGCAAGGGTTTCGAAAAGTTTGTACTCGAGAAAAATTACAGGTTCGCTTACCTATGCCAATTTCACGATCAACGCACGGTCTTTATCTTTTTATAATTGCGGATTACATGTGGTTTGTCCGTATACAAAACGTAAGTATTATGGACTAGTCGATAATAGGAACTTGTGCAATTCCAATCATGTACACTAATTTTATCGAAACGAAACCAGTTTTCGAAATTGTATTCAATGAGAGAGCGACCTGACGTTAAAAGAGGTGAGTTAAGACACGATCTTTGCAAAGGTAACCAGCTAGAACCAACGGCAATTTAAAACACTAATTCAGGCAACAACCCAACATTCAAAGAAGTATGTGTAATGAACAAATAACATTTTTGGCAAGTTTTAGTTGGGCTCGATCGAGTCATCATTTTCTACATCGACCAGTTTATTTATTTGTCGTATGATTCCCCAACTGATTTATGTTTAATGACTGCTTAAACATTCAATTAACTGTATTTAATAATAATAATCATACTAGCAAAAAAATAAATAATATTCTAATAGCATAGCATTTCTTTGCTCATGGTTGAAAAACATATATATTTTTGCTACAATGCAGCAAACGAAATTGGGGTACCTATAAAACGATTAAGGAGAAAATGAGTTGTTAATAAATGACTAAATTCTTATGTTATTTTTAATAGACATTCAGATATGGAAAAGGCCCAATAGAGGAAAATTGAATAGGGGAAACGAGTTGACGAAATACGAAATGTGAAATGTACTAATGATAGGAATGAGAAAGATCGAAAGGAGAAGACCACAGAACAAGTCATCAAGATGGTTTCATATGAGACTGTGGACGAGGGAATGCTTGGATCAACGATAATAGTACAACATACATAAAGGATGGCAGAGGATGACTTGACATATTTGGAATCGACAGGATAAATAAATAATGATTTTTTTGTTTAATCCTCATATTAAACAAAAAATCACGAAAAAATTGAGGGTGGCATGAACCCAACTTGATGGGAAAGAAATTGTAAACAACAAACAATGAGGGTACCAGAGTAGTGACGAGAAATAAAAAGCTGACTATGGTTAGGACAATTAACAGGTATACAGGGAAAGCTTTGCAAGGCAAGCAGAGAAGGCAAAAAGAAATTATTAAAGAATTGATCCATTGACATATATAGGAGAGAGTTGAAGTAGGAAAGGGAAAATAAGTCGATGAAAATAGACCGATAAGCAGAAGTAACAAGTAATGAAATAAGCATGCAATAAGGACCTCACATGTAAAAGAAAACTGAAACAAGAATGGGAGAAGATGAAAAGAAGACTAATCGAGATTAGACGTTGAGGTGAAATGCAGTAGATAAAAAAAAACATGAGAATATAAGACGCAGCACTAACAACTCGCAGTTAACAGAAGAAAATGGTTGGAAACAGGACCTGGACGAGAAAGATGCAAACATCTGAGGAATAGTTGAAAATTCTGTCACCCTTGTTTGATACGCGTACGTGGAATAAATGTGGAATAAATGGCTTTAACTAATGGGAGGATATAATATATACAAACGATATTACAAGCAGCTACCAATACATCAGCGTTAAGATAGGTACATAAAGTGTAAGTTTCAGTCAACATTGAAATTTTTTATTGCTTTAAACAATTTCGATTTTTTGCAAACGATAGAAGAAAATTGAATGCGAAAGTAATGGCGAAAGATCAGATGGGATTATGGAGTAGATTTAAGTAGAACAGTTTCTGGAACAAAGTGGGAGTGTGTAAAAAGGAATGAATGTAGCGATGAATAAAAGAATAAATATACCACAAGTAATACGTTAAGTTTCCATTTAATTATTTTTCTTTAAATATAGGATTTCTGTCCTTGTCCCTTAATTTAGTCCCTTGATTGATAATTATGATAAAATGGAACTTTTATCAATATTTTGTTTATATTCACCATAAAACTTTTCTGTGCAATTAATTTAATTAGGCGTTCGCTGTTTTACATGCACTAACCGTTCTGGAAGGAACAGGTGCTAAACATATTATGAGGGTAATAATATATAACATATATCATCATACATGTGCGGATATACAGTCACGCATCCAAGTTAGAATTCTTTGAATAGTTTGTCGCTCGTCGAGATTTAAAGTCCTGTGCTTTAATATATAGGCGTCACGTCGGTTCTTGTAAAGAAAATACATAAAGCATTTGTTAATAAATCGAAATATCTAAATCTGGCCGAACGGATGTAACGCTGCACAAACACATGAAATCTGAAATGGATCTGGCAAGGTTTAAAGACATCGTTTTATTCTAGACATTGCGGATAACGATAACGTTTAAATGAAGAAAGGTATAATTCATAATTTTTAAAAATATTCACATCATAAATGACGAAATAAAAAAATTAAAAATGATACATATTTTTTCTCTTATCGAAGTTGCAAGTTGAAAATCAATCAATGATTTTATTTTTAATTTTTTTTAATATTTTCATTTCGGCAAAAATTATACACAATGATGAAGACTCAGATATATATGAATTTTTGTTCCGATGTGCTTTTAACAGCTGAATTGTGAAGGTCATCTTATGGTGGGGTAAAGTAGGGTTTGCTCGCCCTTATTTATAGCCCCGACTACCAAGAATGGTATTGACAACTCTGTGAATAAAGATAAATTGCCGTGTAGCTATCACCACTTGACTTTTTATAACATATAAATTTCGCGGTTTCCAGTCGGCGGAAAGGATGCATATTTATTCAAAATAAATACGAAACTCGACACCACTGTTGATGTAACGCTACATTAAAACTTATCGGCACGTAACAAATCATTTGTGAATTATACATTTTGCACATGAATACACAATAGTTATTTATAATCGCGCACGTTTGTTAACACGGTTCGTATGGCGTTAAAAAAAAAACGCGGTTAAGAAATCGCCCGACCAAAATAAATTGCGTACGAACGTAATTGTTTAATTTCGCCTCGAGATAATTTCAAACATGCAAGTCATACGCCGCGACGTTAATGCGAAATGCAAAGATAACGTTTTAATGCAGCACACGTTACAAATCCGTGAACGATCTAAAACAATTGTGCAGATTCACTTATTTATGACGTGCGTTGCAATGTGCAACAGAATATGTGATTCGGCGTCACTGCAATTGCATGTATGAATTAATATTATTGTCTCGTCTTCTCTTAATGATATTTGCGTCGATACATTTAAAATACAACTTCGATGCGTTACAATCATAGAGGATTTATGCAGTCATTAATTCATCGGATATGTAAGCTTTTGGTCCAATAGATTGCAATAATTTGTATTGTTTTTTTTCCTTGTTCTCTCTCTGGTTGGCAAAAGTTTTTGTCAGTGCATTACTTTGATTGGTAATAATATCCTTGACACATCTGAACTTTAAAATATCCCTTCTTGTAGTGGAAAAGCCACGCTCATTACTGGTTGGTGATTGGGTTAAGAGAGTTCTGGAAATGTATGGACAGGCTTAAGTATCACAGGAATTCAGAGCAACATGAGGAGGGTGCAACTGTGGCAATAGAATTGAGGACAAGAAGCAAACACTGTTTGATAGATAAGAATTTACAGAGAAGGTGGTTGTAGGGTCCAATATAGTGGAAGACCATTCAGAATGAAAATGACAGCCAAAATATACGATTGTGTCTAATTCTTTTCCATGGTCGTGGAGGAATAAGAAAGATAATGAATGAAAAAGACATAAAACCTGAATGCACAAGTTATTAAGGGCAAGTAAAAACATCTGAAAAAATGCGAATAAGTTTGGTGGCATGAATAAACTAGTGAGAGACATTCTTAAGAAGAATTGAAAGAAAAAGTCAGAAAAGCAAAATGATTGAAATTAAAGAAGCTACGTAGAAAAGTAAAGTATGTTATTGTAAATATTGAACAATATTAAATAAATACCCCAATCTAGATTAAATAAATTACAATAACACATTTCGTTCCGTGAATTTCCTTTTCTTTACTGCTGCTTTCGCTTCATAATTCTCCGGTATAACACAATAAAATAAAACACATTTTGATTGCGCGTCACATAAAAGAAATGGGAGCGAAATTTAAAATATATAACGCTCGCCGAAACGCACTACGTGATAAAATGATAAGTTACAAGGGAAAAAATGCGTCACGAACATCCAAAATGTACAATAACATGCAATATCCGTTATATTTCATACACACCGACTAAGCTGTGAAACGTAATATGTGTTGTATTTCTCTTTTCCCTCCTTTTGCCAATGTCCAGCGAGAGATATTGGTTTTTTTGCTCCCTGGCCACTGCTGCGCCTGCTGGTGCCATCTTGAGCTCCGCAGTAATTCATCTTCTTTTTCGCTCATATTTTCTTGCACCGTCAGAATATGGATACCGTCGAGTTTGCAGAATCGGTGAGGTATAGTTTTAATAAATGAGATATATCAAAATACATTCGCCGTTCGGAAGACCAGCGCTATCTACGGTTCGGGTCGATGTTTTGCCGGTGCGATGTGTGTGAGTTTTAACGCGCAAACAAAAATGCTACGAAAATGCATAGAGCATAAATTTATCGAATGTTTTATGTTGAAACAATAGCTGCAGTAAATTTATAAAAGCTTTTTACTGTGCGTCAAATAATAATTCTGTGCACGGACTGGGCGGGCATTTTTTGAATTTTAAGCTTCGAATTAATTATGTCTGTTAGTTAACTTTGGTAAAATAAACTGACGATTATCAACTCATCATTACTAGCATTATTACCATATTAGATTTATTATCAATACATCATACGTCATTTATACTAATTCTAGACATATGGAAATTTGAATAATTTATGTATATTAATAAAAATATACGAACATGAACAATTAACCTGGGACAAATAAAAAAATACTCATAATTATTTATTAAAAATATTTCTTGACTTTTTCAACAATCTATGTACATTTTTCGATTTGTTTAGCAGGTTTTCAAATTGTACAGTAAATAAATGTGTATGCTATTGTTTTTAAAACTATAACCACATAGCGACACGACACTTGTCTTTGCATTGATGAAAATATTTATGTTAGATTCGTTGCTGTAAGCTACACTTGGATTGCGTTGCAAATCGTCTTGGTGATGATTTGCAACGAAAACGATACGTAGTCAAGTTCTAAACTATTTTTTATTAACCTGTATGTAGGTTTATGTATTAGTAACAATTATAATAGAGAAAAGTTCTTCAATTTTATTGTAAATAAATATTGTTATTTTATTGCTGTCGTCTTTAAACTTAGCAGTATTGTTTATTATGATACAAGTTCGTGTTATTGTTATACGAATTATAAAATTGACCTTATTTTTATATATTTCTTTATTTACATCCATATGCAATTAAAAATGCTAATATAGAATTTCTCATTTGCAATAAGCGTTCTAAATTTATATGGCGAAGCCTCCCGTAGCATCAACTATCATATATGGAATAAATTTAAACATTTTAACCAATATATATCTGGCGTTAAATTGTTTTAATTTGCTCCAAATAAGACAGGAAAAAAATGGAATTACAGGCACATTTATCAAGAAGACTTTACTTGTATACTTGTATTTCTTTAATTGTTTGGAAACATTTTTATAAAAATCACGAAAACATTTATTTATTTTTACCCATCTTCTTTAAAATTTTACATTCTCATAACCATTAAAAAATGAGTTAATACAAAAATCTACGAAAAGCTTGCATAATATTTTCAAGTAATTCTATTTGATTGATTTTTCCTTTAATAATTAGATATTTACTTTCTTTGTGGTTTTTTTTTAAATTTTGGTTGATTTGCTATTTTATGCTTAACTTGTTTTTAACATTAGTTTTCAATTATGCACAAGGAACAAACAAAAAATATATTTAGATAAAATCGTAGTAAACTTGTACCTAATCATTGAATGAGAAATCAACGACTAGACATCAAAAGCTCAGAAAAGCTCGAAAATGTCGCAGTCTATGAGATCCCAGTACATAATGCAAGAGTTCTAACCACATCATATATACTTGTAATAAAACTATTATGATTAAAAAATCGACCACATTTCTCAAAATTTCTGAAGATCGTAAAGGTAAGTAATCGGTGATAGCTTTGAGTTGATGCCTTGATCAATATATCTGTTTATACACCCACGTCGTGATGTTTAAATTCTCCTCTACTTATTTCATCAGTGTCTTCTCAAATAACTCTTTCATTTCCATTCGTCCTATATTACCAATCAATCCTTCTTATCCTGTGGTATCCCATTTCAGTATAATTGCCCTATGCAATTAATATTCTGTACTTTTACTAATGCAAATCTTCATTGTACAAATCCATATTTCTCCTTTAAAAATCCTTTTTACTCATTTTCATCCAAAAATCTTCCTTAGTACATTCTTTTTCGATATTCGTATGAATTATTGGCTACGGCACCTAATAGTCCACTTCGGTCCGAAAAATCACAAAAAGTTCTATAAAGTCACCTTGTGTAACATTGTCTTTAATTTGTTCTAAATTACTTTATTTTTTAATTTCCCTGAGAGCTGGTAAGCTTGTATCTATTTTCTCTCCCACTTTTGGATTTCACGTTGTATAGACTTTTGTGTTCTTCGTGAGTTTTTTTCATAGTTTTTGTTAACTGAATCCAAAAAAGTCGTTTTATTAACAGATCTTCGTCTAGAAATTTCATTCAAAGAAATGTTGTATAATTACTTCCTTCTCGGCCCGTGCAAAAACGGCACTAAAATTCTTTGATCATAATTTTTGTGCTTATTTAATTTTAGCCAATCACAATCACAATCAAATTTTTCTGAATTGATCAGACTTTCGCCTTCGTATTTCACAACCACGTATAACCTATTTCACAATGCCAACTAATTAACAGACTTCATAGAATGAATACAAAAAAAAATAAACCAATAATTAATCAAATTAATTAATCAGATTAAATGAACAAAAATAACACAAATTGATGTATTATTCTGGAACGACGAATATGAAGACCAAACGAGAAATATCATTAACATAGCAATTTTAGGTCAACTGGGATTGTTCGGATGACACAAAGCAAACATTTGAAAGAAAATATCAAGTAAATGAAGTTGAAATAAACGAAAATTGCAAAAATAATAACCGCAAAAGAACTTTGTTTATTGGGTTGGGTTGGCTTACATCCAAATAAAATTAAAAAAATAGAAAAATGTATAAATATTTAATTAAAATACAAAACATTTATGTGACCAAATTGCAATAAAAATCAAAATAATCCTTTTTCACTATAAATGCCTTTGGCAATTGAATCTGGCAATTGAACATAAATTACGTTTTTTTACTCGAATGTATTTGGTAACAAATAAGTTGACACTAATAGACTTGCATTGCTTCCTCCAGCATCCTCCACGATGCGTGCAAAAATGAATGTCTCAGAAATTTTTAAAGCACAACGCATGATAGACTTAATTCGTCCCTTTTGCTCGCAACACTTAAATCCATTTTTTTTTTGTTCTGATTTTTGTAAAAATATAT
Organism: Geotrupes spiniger; assembly: GCA_959613385.1. Classification (NCBI taxonomy): domain Eukaryota; kingdom Metazoa; phylum Arthropoda; class Insecta; order Coleoptera; family Geotrupidae; genus Geotrupes; species Geotrupes spiniger. The sequence continues at coordinate 17,121,084 of OY390737.1, forward strand.
AATGAATGCTAGACATTATTTATGTAAAATATATTTAAAGTTATTTATTACTATTATTATACGCGTGTCTTTACAATTCTGCGTTTTGGTTCTTTGCCCAATTTTCGAAGAACTGCATATACACTGCCCAACAAAATTTTGCACAATCCAATATTTACAGATTTCTATTGGTTATTTATTTTAATGCCAAGTCTTTCATTTCAAGCATAAAAATAGTATAGAAAGAACACATTTTATCAAAAGTCAGTAACAAACAGACACATTATAAAAACTTTAAAAAAAAGTTAAACTAAGTTAATTTAGTTAAATTATTGACAAATATTCAAAGCATAGACAAATGCGGAACTGATGTTGGTTATCGCAGTAGCAAACTTAAAATTGTTTTATATATATATATAAATATACATACCTACAATGTTCACAAAATTAAAATGTAGTAAATATAGACAACTGTCTAGTCGAAGTGACAATAATAATAACGAAAGAGCAAATCATGACATAATTCACCAAATTGAAGAATTATTATCCAGCGTTTGATTTTTTTTAAATAAAAAATAAAAAAGTTTTTTAACATACAGTTCATGTACACATTCGAACGATTTACAATTACAATTTTCTGGAAATTCATAATGGTAAGTTCAGAAGAGAAATCATAATTATTATTATCAGACATAATATTATTGTAATTGGTGATGGTAAAATTAGAATGATCAAACACTGTGGATATGCCTTAAATAAATATGAAATAATATAGAAAATTTCTAGTAAATAATTATAACGTAGACAGCGCTTTTCGTACGAGTTGCAATTTTGCCAAAATCATGCTTCATTTATCGAAAATTATATGTTTATTTCAGAAAACCAAATTTCCATCGATTGTTCCAAGTTTGATACACGACGCTCTTTATTTATTCTTTATATTTAGATCCAGGGTTAAGTGCATATAACTCTGTTCTTTTGTTCGTTAGGTAAGTGATAGTGTTGCCTTGTTTATTGAACCAATTAAGTGAGACGATTATTTATGGGATAATTATATAATGGAAAAGTTAATATCATTGTATAAAGATATGCATACTCCCAGTAGACATTGAACACACCATAGAGGTCCAACATAAACGAAAGCAAAAAAGAGAGAACATGTTACCGACCTTTGATAAATGAAGATGCAACAGCTTCAAATATAAAATATAAAAAGTATGATTAATTATTTAGTCAGACCTATGAAAAGGAACAGAAAATCACGACTAATCGAAAACAGTGAGACAGTACCTAGAATTCGATAACGTATTTGACGTCCATTGCTACCCCGAAGAATTATTTCCTTATATGAAACTTACGCACTCCCATAGAATAATTAAATTTAAATCGAATATTTGTTGGTTGATTGGTTAAAATCATCGACTCTATGGAAACCTAAATACTTACTGAAGGCAGGAAAAAACCACAGGAAGAAATCAAAGCAAACCTTTCCACACGACGATTGAAGTGACTATTAAATATGTTCTGCGAGCACTGCGGACTAGCTATGGGCCACGAATGATTCTTCATAATAAATGACCAATGAGTTAATTTCAAGCGTTTGAATAATCGTGCATGCTCTTCATGAGTGCTCATATAATTCGTTGCTTCGGATTCATGATCTGTGGACACAACACATTTCCGAATTTATAGTAGTTTTGTGTTTGTGTGCACACAATTCTGTTGTTTTTAGAATTTAAAAATTATTTACATGGATAATAATATTCGCCATAAAAATGTAAAGAAATGTTGGGTTAGCTTCAGTATATATTTCAATTTATCGAAAATTTCATAGACATTATTAATATTATTATTATCATTATCATTGTAGATTTTTGTTTTCCTGAAGAAAACCTCATATTGCTGTGTCTGTCAGATGTAGCCAGATTTGTTTAATATAATTGCATATAGTGTTCTTTCATCAATGTTTAAATTATGTTGTAAAAGTCAGTTCGCATTTTTGTTTTCTTCAACCGTTTAGCTGTGTTTAACTTTTGCTCTTTATAAAAGTTCTTGGATACTTTAAACTATAATTGTAGACGACGCAAGTTTTATATCCGGTATGCAGAAAAAAAAGCAATGGCACTTACCGAAATCCATCCGCTACCTGGCACCGCGTCATTCATTTAACCATTGATTGCAATTATCCAAAAAACACACGTATTTAATCACTGGGTTCATCGAAAAATCCCGGAATCCCGATAAACTACCGAATCCGTTAATTATGGTGCCGTTTGCTAAATCGTTTGTTGCAAAATGAACGAAATCATCTTAAATTCATTAAAATAATACATAAACTACATTTCACAGTTTAGTTGTGGTACATTCGCACTATTACGCACAAAAATATTCGACACATAAATCGTAACAACAGTGTAACGCGACGAATTATATGGATCGGTTGTGACTACTTAACGATTCGTGGGTTATTAATGCGCTGGATTATTACATTCTTTGTGCACCGGCAACTTCGATATCTACATTTCGGTGCGTTTTTTGTCCATCCTATGCCACTGATAAGACAGTCCCGTGCAATATAATGCATTAAATGGCACGCCTACTCACTAGATGCAAACGTTTAATATATTTTAACTTCATGTAATTCTGTAGGATGTAAATTTTAAATATAAGGCGCTTAGTATTTATAATTTAAGGCCTACTTTATTCGTATATGTTGATATTAATAATAATAATATAAAATATGTAATTAAGAAATCAAACTCGTTCACTAGAAGTAGAATAAAATTAAATTAATTTAAAATTGTAATTAATTTAATTTTAAAATTCCATGTTAATAATTCGTTTTACACTTTGCCAAAATATGTGTATTTAGTTATATTGAAATAAATGTAATCATCGCATCATTAATAGTCTGTTTAATAAAATTACAAGTAAAACTATTTCTAAAATACAAATGAAATTATATTATTTTACTTTATTACTAATTTTCTTAGCCGCATGTAACGCTCTTAATTAACGTGGATTTACTTTGGTAATTGTTCACCGATATTTATTTATTTGATTGCTTTATTCTTTTACTCTGTTTGGGTGGTAGTGTTGTACAAGAAAAAACGTTGTTGTAGTACTTGAAGCAATCAACCTATTTGGCAGAAATTTTTGACTGTGAATAAATAATCCCAATTTAGAAATTGTATGATGCACCATCACGCACACTTTTAGCAAAAACTCCGAAATGCTTCATATGGACCTCCATCATCATTTTGGACCAAAAGCAAAAGCTAAATTTTTCAAAGCAATGTGCGGAAAGCAGAACTGACCTAAATCGTGACTTTTCCATAGCTCGGATATAAATGTGAAAAATTAATAGAAATTTTTTCTAAAAAAATGTTCCACTAAAAAATAACTAAAATGGTCACTACGGAGGAATTTTAAAAACCAACTTCGTTGTCTCTTCGCGTTTGATTTATCTGTATGGCTATCTATCAAAACTCATGTTGATAGATTCATAACCGTTCACAAATAAAACGTTCAAAAGTAATTGCTTTGCAGGATTGGTTTGGGTTGGGTTGGGTTTACTTGGGTTGGGTTAAATTGATTGAATTTATTTCTTCCTCCGTTGAATTTTCCAGACGATGAATTTTCCAGACGATGAATTTTCCGACGATGAACGGTTTTACGAAATATCCAATAGTAACGTAGTACGAATTATAGAAGAACATTAGCTTTTCTCGGAAAATCATTGTGTACTTATCTTGAATTTTATTGGTAGAGATTGATTGTTAAAAATTTTTAAAATTCATATTATTTCATTGAGGTCGTTGTTTGGTGCACGATGATGTATTGTGAACAATGAGAAGAGCCTACTAATTTTTGCTATTAATCGTTCACAAAAAATGTACTCGCCGAATTTTCGCAGTATTACAGGTTAAATTCAGGTAAAAATTCAGAACGCTATATCCAAGTGCATTAGGTAACAATTAAGAGGATCGACGTTCGTAGGAAGATAACGTGATCTCACGACAAAAAACAAAGCAGGTCAGTTTTGTCGCGGCCGTTGATAGTGCGTTTCGTTTCTTGCAGTTTTGGTGAAAATGTTATTTTTAGTTGTTTGTGTCGTAGACTTTAGTGTTGGAGGAGTGTTTCGGGTAATTTTGGCGGAATTGTGGACGGCGGAAATGAAATCGGCGTTCCTGCCAAGTAAGTGAATGTTCTAGTTTTATTGGAGGGGGGCGATTACATCTAAGACTTTTATTAGTAATAATAGTACCCTATGATAAATAATTCGCACATGTATATATGTTTTACATCCGCTGTTGTTACAAAAATATTGCAATTTTATTGTTTAGAATATGTCAGGTAGGTCAGAGGTCGAGTCAAGGTTGAATCGACTCAATATTGCGATTTGTTTGCACCGAGAATGTATGTATGAAATTATAAAATCCTTTGCTTATGTCATAGAGGGCGCCTTAGTTATCTTCTCATCCCTGCCATTTAATTTTTCTTACGTTTTCGGTAATTTTAGTATTTTAAGAGATATGTTGACGCGGGAAAATGCCGTCTCTTTTAACAATTCAACCAAACCAAATCTAATATGGGAAGAGTTCCCATATTTTTGATACTATTGAAATTCTTACATATGATATTTAATTGTAATCTAATTTTGAAATTTGTCTATTTTCAAATCAAGTAAATAAATTTTTACAATTTAGAACTATATCCTTAAAATTTGTAGAAAAGTAAAGATGAATTATGAATTGTAAAAAATGGAAAAAGTCGAAAATAAATCGATAAAAATCGCTAAAAATCTAAGCATGTATATTAAAAATTGCTAAAAATCGAACAAGTCGTTTTAAGGCGTAAAAAATGAAAATGTTAAACAAAATTATCAAAAATTGTAAAAAACTTGGAAAAATCGTTAAAAAATCATCGAAAATGGAAAAAGTCGATAAGAATCATTAAAAGATGGAGATCAAGTTTTTTTTACCAAACTTTCTTCAAACCTGATACATTTGGCAATTGGCATTCGGAAATAGCTGGAACCAATGATGAAAAAATGGGATAGAAAAATTAATTCCAAATTTCTCGCTCAAGTCTGTGCACCCTTCCAATACGAATCACCTAAGAAACAGCAATTCTCGAACGGCAGAAATGATATCATGGCTGACAGAAAAAAATGTAGTATTTACACCCACAATGCTGAAACAGCTCTGTGACATGATAAAGGTAAATATAAATTTGATAGCATTTTTGAAGAAAGCGATCACATTATCTTAACGCTTCCATACCATCTGGATTTAAATCATATTGAACTAAGAAAATAAATTAAATTAAATTAAAATGAATAATACATGGAAATTAACGGAAGACGAAACTAATGCAGTTACAGCTCAAGGCTCGCGAAAAAAACGCGGATATTGAATCTGTAACTGAAGTCAGAACCGAAGAGACAATAATTAATTTAAATGAAGATTCTAGTGATGACGACTTCGTCCAGCTCCGAGACTCGCCATCCGAAAACGCGTGGACAGTAAATGTGCTGCAAAAAGAAATTACACAACCGAAAAAAGTTATGCGAAAGTACAAAGAACGTGCAACTCGGGTGCCTCCTGAATCTGGCAAAGAAATCTCCAAAAGAAATACAGTTCGTGTATGTTTAGAAAATGACGAAAACAGCAAACAGTGCCGTAGGAAAAAGGACACAATTATATGATTTTCTACAGAATTCGCATAGAAAATTCAATAAGACATACCCAAAACTGCGCAACGGATACTCCACATTTTGTTCAATGAAATCATTCCGGATTCTGCAGCCTACAGCACGCCAAAAGGATCCTAGTCTATGTGTACCCACACAAATATGATTTTTTTGGTACATGGATCTTAAACATTATCATTGAAACACCCCATATCAAGTTGTCCAAAGTTAGCCCAAACCATTACAAAAATGTAAAAGTAACGATTCTGCAGCATAAGCAAAACCAATTAATGGCATACGTAAAATGGGTTAACAAGTCAGTACTAATAGTGGTCCAGGAGTAAATAGTTTGGTAAAAAACAGTAAAAGAGAAGCAACCAGTAGAAAAGCCCCAAGCAGTCACACAGTTAATTCAGTCTTTTCCGAGATATATCCTGTCTGTTGATGAAATCCTAGTCCATGTGTATTCTCTGAAAATTACTGCTGTAAATATATCGAAGAAGTGCTATCTGTAAACTTGGCTCTTCAAAGCCTCAGTCATCTCTTCATATCTTAGTTGTAACTACATTCATGCCATTAATAACTCAACTGATCGCATGTGATATTGTACAATATCAAGCTGTCTTCGTTAGTCCTCGACCATTTACGTGCACGTACGATACGTTTTTGAAGACTGTTGACTGTTCGCAGGGTAAGGCATATTAATTTCTTATCGGATGGACAATCCACCCAATATATGGACAAAAATATGTTTTATGTCATCGCCATACAGCTGCACAAGAAATTGCAAGGAGATGCAATTCGACGGCCTTTCAATGCAAGTGGCTATGGAAGAGGAACTACATCAAATACATGGCAGATTTAAAAGTCACACAATGGGTCTTACGAACCTCAATAAATGTGATCCAGATCGTCCATATCGATGAGAATCAAATTCCTATCATCGACAAACTGATCTCAGAAAATCTTTAGATATAGGGTACGATGAAAGTACATGAAATCACGTAAACCAATAAAAGAAAGAATTGAGATAGTTTCATAGAGTTGGCATGTCAGTATTGTGAGCCCGGGGAACATTGCTCACACAATAACTTAATCCCTGTGGGGTATAGAATACCTATGTACTATAGTTATGTATATACAGATTCATCATCTGATAATGATGCCGTAGATGGGGGATATACGGAATGAATTTTTCAGTTCTTTGTCTATAAAATCGAAGACACTTATGATATTTTTTGCCCAAGTCGATGTGGTACAGCTACACTTTGGGCCTCTATACATGCAGTTTTTGTAAAAATAACCTATTAGGAAAAAAATAACGCTGTTCCGTATTACCTGAACTTTTTGATTGCACGGAACGATATTGATTTTGTACAGAAAACTCCCACAAAAATCATATTGTACAGTATTAGATACCTCAAGGGGATATACGAAACAATCTTGTTGAAAAACACCAATATAGATACATACATATATAATTAGGTAATTACCTATGTGTTCAGATGGAATAAAAATGTAGCAATATAGAAAACTACAGGTTTCTATTTCACAAACTTCATCTAAAAAATTAACTTAAAACTTCAATAATGGGAACCACTCTGGGTACAAATTCTTAACCTTGTAGACTGCGTACATGGGAAGAAATTTCTTAGCAGTAGAGAGCGCAAACATTATTGATGTGGACGATTTAGAACTGTCCATAATTCTTCTCACGTTCTTACTCCCCTTACTGACCCAGACGCGTCGCTTTCCTCGGTCGTCCATCAGGTTCGTCTCATTATAATTGATGACGTTCTCAGCAGGTACCCCTTCCAATGTTGCTTCAAGATGATCGAAATAATTTTTAATCGTTTCTGGCAAAATTTCCGTTTTTACACGTTTCACATGCTCGCAGTTGCGTTGAGTGAGTTGTGAATTTCTCTTCTCGAATGATTCAAGCCATTCACATCCAGGTTGATTGTCCTTGCATGTCAACGCCCTTATGTCATCCTTCTCGAATGGATAACCATAGTTTGCGGCAGTGAGCATTGCGTAGACAATTTGTCCCTGTTCGTTTTTGCCAAGAACAGGAGGTTTTCCCAAGTTCAGCCCATATTTACCCCAATACTTGCTATGAAGTGTGGTTTTGGGCACCCCGAACGTCTACGTCGGACAACAATATGTCGTCAACAACTCGTTCTATATTTCGGGGATCATAATTTCCACGAGAACTGGATCCCAGCCTATGTTAGTAACGCCGCGGCATCGTTCCATATATCCTTAAAAAGCACTTTAGTTGTTTTTTCCACAATTGTTGGTCAGGGGTAGTTCGAGGAAGTTGGTAGAATGCGGATGTTGGAATTGACCAATATTCCACAAGGGAGGAGACTATTTGGGCTATAGAAATATCAACTTTTTGTGGGTATACAAATGAATTTTTGCAATATTTACCTTCAACGTAACATCACATCAACCACCAAAACTCAACTGTCAAAACATCTGTTGCCAATACGCTGGCATCAAAATCAATAAGTCAGTTACGGCTGTCAATTGCGGCGGCAATTTTGAGTGTAGCACCTATCATTCCGTATAACCCCCTCGGTTCCCCATATCTCCCATCTACGGTATGCAATTGACTATAAGTGCAATAAATTAACGATATAGCATCGACATGTTGCTTAATTTCTCAACTACGTTACCTTTGAATTTAACATCATTGTCATTCTTTAATTATATTCTCAAAGTATACCATTTCTGGGTATACATGGCTAATATATTTTCTTATTTAAATATATAACCTAGTAAAGTAAATACAGGAATTTTGTTTAGAAACGTATTTCCCACCCTTCCTGAGAATGACTCATCTGCATTTATAATTTTTCTGTCAGATATTCCAAAAGGATATAATAAAACTGATCATCTAAACACCTTCTAACTCCAGACTACTATTTCAAGCTTAGGATATTCTTCAGGGATATTGAAAAGTTTATACCGACATAAAATTCATCATTTATAAGCCAACTAGACGTACCAGTATTTTACTCATGAATTGAAATTATTGTCACAAACGAAGCTATATTCCTTCTTTACAAAATTAACACTTTGAAGATATAAGTATATATATATATATATATATATATATATATATATATATATATATATATATATATATATCTGTGTATAACGTCACAAAAACATTGTTCCAGTGCTCATAACAAGAACGAAACGATCGCCCAAGGCTACAAACTGTGTTATAATTAGATAAAAAACAGTGAGAATATTTTTCTTTCCCACTAGAATATAAATAATATTCCTATCGAATGAAGTTAACCTATAAATTATTTACATTATAAGTGTGTAAGCACAACGAGAAACACATTATTCCGTATACTAGCCTAATATGTAATTACGGCTCACACAAAGGGGGAGCCTTTGTTTACACTATGAAATCTGTATGCTGACACTACAAATATTATAAAGCGATTTACGGTTACAAGTAAGCAATTTCTGCCTAAAAATCACCTAGACTTGTACGCTAAGAACGTTAATCATTTTCTGAATAATTCTCAAACAAAATTGATATTTAAATCGAAATTTATATTTTGCACTATTCTCTCCAAGGATCATTTAATTGCTTCCAGCAAGTTTCCTATCGAATATTTTCATCGAAATGATTTCCCCCAATTTGCCAACGTGTCACGTATTTTTCGGTTTAATTACCGCCGGAAAAAACCAACAAGAACATGTGTAACGTACAATTTAACGACAAATTCCACCGGAGCATTTTAGATAAAATATAAGGTTGCAATTGTGACAACGTCCTTACTTGTCCACCGTAAGAATGAGTGAGTGTGGAGCAAAGAGGTTATCTGGCCAGCACTTGCTCAGGACCCGCCCTGGGCTCTTTAGATTTACGAGGCCGGCCTATGATCCCATCACCTGAACTCGTTGCTTGCGACATTCTGTGTATACACACTGCTACGAACAAAAGGTAGGCACGACATAGTTTCGAGTACGAATGAAATATTTACGGTTAAATAAAAACGAATTATAAGAGATAACGTTGACGTATTTCCGTGGAAAAGGTAGGCAGGAGAAGATAAAGCACATGGGAAAGGTTTTGGTGCAAATAAATGCGCGATGCTGGGATTATAATTGACATTAAAGAGCAATATTGTACATCGATCGCCAAATATATGGTGAAGTAACCAACAAATATTCAATATTGAATTTCGTCGAAGCTTTTTCAACAACGATCAATGATTTTGTAAAAATAACTTGGCATAAATGCATAACTAGATGAGTTTCTATGAGTGCTAAGTCAATACAAAACTCATGTTTTACGAAGAATTTCAATAACAGTTCAAATATTTATAATTTACGATTGGTGGTCAAATTAAAAATCGATTGTTTAATGAGTCCTATTCAAAATCGTGATGATTAAAAAATCAACCTGTATATATTCTTCATTATAATTGATTAAATACACATTAAAACCTTGTATTGGTTTCATTTGAAGCTTTACGATGAATTTGTATCTCTTACGTCGCATAAAATTGTAATTTATCGCCCATGCATGCATTGCATTGGTTACAACCTATTACAATAGATTTCTCTAAGTACGCGCATATGAGTGATTGATTGCATCATGTGCTTCGGTATCGATCGATAAGGACCAATTATGACCGACTAAACGACCGGCACACATCACGCGAATTAAATTCGTTCGTACGTGTCAACCCAATAAAAAGCTAATCTAAAATGCGTCGCTCGCAGTAGCCTATTTTCCTCACAGCCAGTCCAATTCTGTTCTCCTAAAGATATTGCAGCGGGGCCGCGTATAAATTTCCCGCCAGACTTCATTTCGAGCTGGAGCGGACCCGTTTATCTTACACACAATAACTCACGGGCCGTCCGTTCTTTTTGTTTTTTTCTTATTGTCTTCCTAGACTTTGGTGCAAGAAACACTGGAATAGAAATAGTAATCTTACCCCGAAATGAATTATTGAGGAACCGAAGGATGGAGGGGTGGGGCATTTTTCAGAATTGCCACGCAGACTCGAGAATATACGGGGCTTTATTTGATATTACATCAACTTATCTGGATGTCTCAATTCTTCGGAGATATTTTATCGCGTTTTATAATCGGCTATGGCCGGAATAAAAGCTTCGTTCGTGGTGGATTGGCATGTTTGTATAGTCGTTAAGTAAATATTATAAACTCTTTGGATAGCATTATTAGTAAATATGTAGTTAATAATTAATTTGTTTACTTATGGTCATAATCGTTAATTTCTTTAATAATTACTATTATTGGAAATATTCACGAAAGGGCAACAATGAAACAACAATAAAAATATAATGATACAAAACTTGATATTACTCCCTGGAAACATATAAAACATTAATTTTAGTGTATTTTTAATCAGCCAAAATAAAAAAGACGAATTTGTGAAATGGTACCCCGATTTTTGTAGGTAGTCCAGTGAAATTGCTGTTGATCAAGTCGACGAAATGTTTCAGTTTTCAGTGCAAATATTTAACACTGACGTCAGACTTAATGTTTAAAGATTTTTGCTCCGTATACATAGAGGTATTGACATAATCTATATATAAATATATATATAATTCGAGAACTCAATTCAACAAATAATGTCTAATGTTATTCATTTTATACGAATTTATCAATTTTTTTATAATGATTTTAAAAAACTAACTGAAAGTGATAAAGAAAATTGCAAAATGCAAAACCAACTTAAGTCTTTTATGCAAGATATTCAGACAGGCGATATACTACTTGTGCAACAAAGCCACCAACCAACTACCAACACCGCACATCGATAACTCAGCCTGACTGCTGAAATACTGTTAAATATAAACCACTTACATAAAAAGTTCAACTACTATTTGTAACTTGTGTTATTAGTTAGTTAGTTTAGAAATTAGGAATCGTTTTCTTGGTGATTTAACATCTTTTTTATTATTTATAATTAATTTATATATGCACAAGGTCGTAAATAAATTGCAATTGTAACAAAAAAGTTAAATATAATTGTCATAAACTATAATTATTTGAATTATAAATCTAAAAAGATTCTGTTGTAAATAATTACATTATCGATTTGGATGTTTGTTCTTAGTAACTGGTAATGTTCAGTGAGGAATTGTCGTTCAATAACAATAGGTCGATATATTGTTGCACGATGATGTTTGTTTAGGTGGTTTTCTAAAGTATGCATTACTTATTTTCATTGTAAATTTGTTTCAACAAGTTCCCAAGACTTTAAATATTACCTTGGAGACATGCCCAAGAAGCTAACCCAACCCAACACAACCCAATCCAACCCAACACAACCCATTCCAACCCAACCCAACACAACCTATATTTTTCACTGAATTTTAATCAGCATTCGAATGTCGAGGTATTAATTCTAACATCAATATTGAAAATCCAAAAATTGACAAAACTACCAAAATGGTGAACAGGTCATAAAAGTAAAAATTATAAAATGTCAAAATCGTCAAAGGCCATAAAATTTGCGAATTGTGAGTTTTTTTTAAATATTTACAGTCAAGATTATAAAAATGACCAAATAACATCTATCGAACCCAAATCAATCCAACTCAAACGAAAAGTCAAAATGCTCAAAAATTAGAATTCGCTAAACGAAAACGTGAAGAAATGTCTTTGGTTAAAATTATAACAATGACCAAGCTCAACCCATCCCAACCAATTCCAAAATCAAAATTGAAATGAATCTGAAAAAAATATTACCCCTAAAAATATTTCTACTGTCAAAAATGAGTTGATGGTTAATTGTGCAAAATGACAAATTCTCCCATTTATCTACGACACGAACTAACTCTTCGTATGGTAAACCTTATTTTCGCAAAGTGATTTCGTGCATTTCTATTTTCCAATATCTCCTTCCTGTCCTTATATCGGGGGCATTTTACACAGCAAAAGGAAATGACACTCTTTCAAGGCACGCATCATTTGCTAGGTCAGGTTGAATACAAGGGGCCTAGGCTCATCAATTGGCCGAAATCAGTTCAATATTTAAGATTGCTATTTTTATTAATATACCTGTGAAACTAATTTTAACTAATTTTTCATAATTAAGGAGCCAGGGCTTTTCTTGTAAAGGTCATAGCATTGATTTCCCTAAACCTAGTAGACGTTTTTTCTTTCAAAATTAAGTCTTAAACTGTCCATGAAATTCACAACATTTTTAAACCAAACTATAGAAGGATGCTGTTAAGTAAGTTTTTCAACTAGCTTATTTTCTACGCACAATTCAAGCAGTAGATCTCCACTTCGTGTCCAGAAAAGTCATCGTTTGCAAAATTCACCGTCGAGAAATCAAATTGTGATTGAGTTGGGTTATGTTGGGTTATGACGTTTATATTAATAATAATAGGTACGAATGTTATTAGCATTACAGGTACATTATAATGCAAGCACTAATGCACTTAGTTTGAGTTGAGTTTAATTTTGTTTTTAATAAAAATTTTAATCCAGGGTAGCTTTTGTAAGTTTGGTGATCCCTCGATGACAATTTCATTTGTAGATATTGAATGTTTCTTGACGATTAAGTTGCATTTCTATACACATTTCTTTAATAATATTTGCCTATAATTAAAAAAAAAAACTTTGAAACAGTTTCAATTCCCTCTTCAAAAATCTACTGCTATTTTTCTCGAGTTGCTAATGAATATAATTGGCTATTTTGGATTGGGTTGAGTTAGGTTGGATTGTGTTGGTTTAAATTCATTTGCATTCCCTTGCATTTTAATTAAATAAAAAATTAAAAGCATTGTTATCATCATCGTATCATCATTCAAACGCATTTTAAAAGGGAAAGCTTTTGAGCATGCCAAATCTTCTATTTCTAGACAAGTTAAGAAGCTTCAATAAGTTTAAAATGGTACTAAAACATGAAAATAAGCAAACGAAAAATCCTGCCAAATAACTATATCAAATTATATTTTAGAAATGATATTATTGAAATTGAAAAGACACCATCAAAATTAAAAACCGTCCAACTAAAATCCGTTACAGCTTATTTTAACTGTGTTTAAATAAATGATTTTAATTCCGCTACAGCCAAATTTCGCTGCGTGCTGGTTTCAATTCAATTGATTGAATTTGATTTCGCTGCGCATGATCTCGCGGCGTTCTGGTTTTATACTTAGAAAGTATTTAATTAATTTTAGGACATTTTTCAAATGACGTTTAATATCCTCTTTTTAAGTGCTGCTTTCTTAATAATGAGAAATTTGGTAAATAAATGAAAAAAATCCTGTACCTATAATTTTCAAATTCGCAATGTTCTTCCTTCGTGAGATCGATGTGAGGAAATAACAAAATATGTAAAAGAGCCGGTTCGTGAGTATGTACATGCAAGTGTGCTGTTTCTAAATTATTTCAATTCACAACATAACCGCAACTATATCGTATACAGTTGCTCTGAAGTGAAGTCGTGCTGGTCATTGAAATGGTTTATTTATTTTAACCTTCTAGCATCATCCAGCTCAATTCGAAATCAAAGATTACGAGGATTTAGAAAATGACATCTATACATCACTCCTGCCAATATATCCGCTCTTAACATCGTACTTACCGCGCTAGATCCATTTATATCGGGGAAAACGCTGTTTATCTTAACCTTTTGTCAAACGATTTATGTGACGCTACTGATTGTCTGTCGCAAGAACCATCGATAGACTTGATTGCATAAATCGCGACGTACAAAACTCACAAGGCAATAAACCGTACATTACGAATGTAAGTTATACATCCATCTTCCCTTTCCGTGCACGTATAAGTTGAGCTCCGCAGGAATTAAAATGATAGAGCCATTTAGATATATCCGAAAAGTATATATGCGAGTAAAAGGAGCACGTCGTATGGAAAATGTGGCCTTAAAAATTTTGGACACAATCTTTCCATTTGTCTTGGAGCGTCGCTCGTAAATTGCGAGTAAGCAGCGAACAATTCCTCACACTCGCGAGGGGTTGTTCCATATGGCCGCCCTCCCTGCGTCTTGCGTAGTTTTCGATATTGACATTTCCTCTTGGAATTGCAAAGTAACGAACGGGCGCAAAATTAAAAATAAATATAAGCCACTTTAAATCTCGTGCGAGTTACGAATTACGTCACCTTCATAACCATTTTCGGTTCGAAATTTATGGCACTTACGTGTGTCTACACCTTTCGGACTTTTTCCTAATTTACATGCACTTAAGCGCATTTAAGGAACAAATTGCTTAATTCACTTTACAGCCGAAACGAAAAATACGAGCTCGGTTGATTAATAAACGAATTAACTCGCGAACGTGCGTTCGGTAAAAAACGCCATTAACACAAATGTTTCCCACGCACTCGCTTTAAGCAAACTAAGAAAATTAAAGCAATTTTACACTTCGGCTACACCCCACTATGTGACTTAATGAATAAATAATACATTATGCTGTAACGGGTTATTGGAAATTAGCCATTAAAATTAATTGTTGATGCGACTGGTTGGTTTACCACGTTCACAATTTATTTTTATGGCCGCATTATAGCAATTGTCGACATTTTTGACGTAAGCTCCAATAAAACGTATTTCACCGAACGGACTAGTTTATAATGCGTGTCATTATGTCATTGATTAATTCCCATTTCGTTCAAAGTCGTAAAATTTTTCACTTACATCCGCTACGTGTCGCAAGTATTAATTGTTTGTGAGTCCGACTAACGGAATGTTGATGTGTTTATTGGAATGCTCAAATATTATTAAATGAAAATCTAAGACTAGTAAAAAGTCACGTACATCACTTATTATTGTATAAAACTTGATTGGTTAAGTTTGATTAGGTTCCATCAAGTATAGTAATCAATTGACAATAATCATCAGTTGACGTTCAATTCCTATTAAATAAAAAATATGTATATGTAATATTTCCGCTTCAAAAAGTTAATGTTATGTATATTCGCTGTTAATTTCCAATGTCACTCACCAGAAGTTTATTGGCCGCGCACAGAAATTATTTGGCTATTAACCAAACGTCAAGGCGTACGCAAAATAAATAATCGTTTACGCGAAACTTAATTTACATGCACTTAAGGAAGGTTGTATTTATTAGGGTGCGATAGCTCATGGGATGTATAAATATTTGCACAATCCTTTGGTGTACGTACAATTAATTATAATTTTCCTCATTAGCGTTTCGTCGCGCGGGATTCGAACTGTAAGGAAACGTACGAAAAAATGAAAAGTGCACATTTCCCCGTAGAATATATCTTGCATTTATAATTTCGAATCGAGAAACAGGACGCAGTTATAAATGGGACGATTTGGAATTTTAATTACATTTTGCTAGTTGAATAAATTTAAGCGTTCACACCTTGTTTATTTTCTACGGTTTTGTTGTCGGATGTCATGTAAAGACCGAGTAACCGTTTGAAATAAATTGTTTGACAGACAGATTATTGTGAATGTTTGCGGTAATTCCTTGGCGTGCAGGGCTGGATCGAGGTGAGAATTTCGCACAATTCGTACTAAATGTATTTTATATTTCACTATAAGGAAAACTGAATGGCAACCAAAAATTGTTATAGTATCCTCCCCAAATACAAAAATCGTACAGTGCATCTATCTGATACTACCTGGTAATGTTTCTGTAGTGAGCACAGCAATTTTGTTTAAATAACACGACGTAATGATTCTCAGGTGCCAGTTGCGCACAAATTGAATCATATCTGTCAAAATCACCAGGCCAATGTTTACAAAAAGCTGTCTTTGATTAATTTCCATTAAAGTAATAAGACTACTTTCAACTTTACGTTCGTCGATACAAGAAGGCGATGAAAGGACAAATAAAATTTTCATTTCCTAAAAAATACACAATTTGCGTAGCTACTAGTTTGTTTAGGTATCAAATCAGCCATGATGAAGTCCACTAAATGATCGTCTTGTATTCACACCTCCAAAATTTTATTTCAGGCGAATATTTCTATCGTTTTTCGACAAGGTCAGTTTCTCAACAATTTTCGAATTTGTGGCATAATTTCGATTTATTATCATGAACTAACACGTTCTTCGTATTCCATTTCTTTGAATCGAAATTGATTCGTTGCATTTTTTTTTTCAAGTGCACTCAATAATAATCCCAACCCAACTTAAGTATACGAAGGAAATAATGGGGTTGATTGTGTTTGTTTATTTTTTTTATTATTATTTAAATAGGGTTTCGATTAATTAAATTTGATATAATTGCTTCCCCAGTTGGGTTCCCGAATAAAATTAAAGCTAGCTCAGTAAACGAATCTAAATAAATTTACCATCGATTTGCTTGGTCAGGTTGGGTTGCATCGGGTTGGGTTCGTTAAGGTTGTTAGGTTCCTGTCTAAAAAGTTACTCAATCGTAATTGTTTGTTGATTTTGATACAATTAAATCACATTGGATGTTGTTAGATGTAGCTTCAAAAACATTACGATGGTTTTGAAAGACAATCAAATTAGATTGAACGTTGGTAGATGTAGTTTGGTTCACTTCAAAAATATCCAACGTAATGTTTTTGAAGTGGACCCACTTACATCTAATAATATCTGATCTAATTTGATTGTATTGTGTTGGATACGTGTAGGATTTTTTATAGAAATATTGACTTTGTGTTTGATTCCATCTGCTTGAGTTTTACGCACTCTTTTCGTCGTTTGTATTTTTGCAATTTATGTTTCGATTTAAAGCCCAGATCTAATATATCGTTTTAAATCTTTGTATTATTTTCGTGCCATTTCGAAGAGTTTGAACCATTTTTGCAGAAAGTCTAGGACTTGAGGTTGAATTTATCTATTTTTAATATAAGTGATTTTTGTACGTTTTCGGACACATTTATTGGAAAATAGAAAACAAAACATGTAGTATCATACTATTTAAATTTGAACACTCTGTATGAAACTTGTTATTTATCTTAAGCAAAAATTGGTCAAAAAGACCAAAAAATGTAAAAACAAACATTCCTCCGTATTAACTTTAGTGAAGATCATCATTCAAGTAGTTCGCATCTCTCATACAATCCATCTACATTCCAATTTATACAACCGTGGTTAGAAATACTGTAATATGGCAATTTACATCGCCCCAATACCCGAATGTTAAATTTTGAGAAAAGTTTCACTTGTTTTGTTATTTTTTTCTTAATGGAATGATGTTTTATAAAAAAAATGCCACATTGTTGCTTGTTTCAACTGTAATTTGATTGTTATTGTGGTATCGGATCGTAGTTCGAACTTATCGATATCTCAAAAACAAAATCTTTATCGATGGGGTGCGAAGATGACCATAATAATTTTCGATGTTCAACAATTCTTCTATTTGTTTATATGGGCGATCAATTTTCTGCTGTGTATAATTTAAGGGATCTGGAATAATATTTAAAAGGCATTGGATAACCCAATTCAACCCAACTTGAAAATTAAATTAATTAATCAACGACGATCCAACCCAACCTAACCCAACCCAAACCTACCCAACCCAAACCAACAAAAAAAAATGGTTTTGTTGAGTTGTGGTTAATTTGTTTCATAAAAAAATGCATACAAAATACAACGAAACGTCAATATTAAATAAATAAAATACTAATCCGGGTAAGGTATAATATATCAATGCATAAATGAAGCAGAAATAAATACAGTATGTTTAAAGTCGACAAATATTAAAATTAAAGTAATTTGGGTAATTTGTGGTAAACCTAATGGCATGTGGCGAAGCAAAACTCGATGCAAATCACAAAAAAAATTACCGACGGTAAAGGACTCTAAAAGGTAAATGTGGTTTAATCTGATGAATGTACACTTAATAAGATCATGTGTCGATATACTTGTATTACAGATATTTAGTTACAGACATTGAGCTTTCGAATTCAAATTAACGTAGATAAAAAAGCAAAGAGATGTGTGCTCTAAATCTTCAACATCATCTGCTTGTTCTACTCCGTTATCAAACGGATAAACGTCACCAATGATCAGAAGTCGTCGGTGCCTTGCACGTGATAAAGTCAATCGTCCAGATAAAGGAACAGTATTTATTATTGCAGGAGTTACAAAGGCCGATCTTTGGAAAATTGATGTTTAGTTAAGTGCTTCAGAATAGAGGATGAACTGAATGCACCTACAGTTAACAAAAAAAATATCTTTAGAAGAACAATCACATTGAGGCTGTACATTTTTGTCTGATGCTGAAGGAAATAGCCAAGTAAAACTATTGGGTACACACAAGATTGTGATGATGTAGAAAAATTGAACATTTTGTTGAACTATTTTGCTCAACATAATAACTATATATTATTAACGAATAATGTATACAAAACTGAGTATTTATTCGATAAATGATGTATAAATAAATGGGAACACTACTGAAATTGGAATTTCCAGCCTCTTTCAGAAAGCATAGCCAACAATTGACCAAGGACTTGTAGTGCAGGAGCCATTAACTTCTTTTAGGGTTTTGTATTAGTCTATAACACGGAGCACTAATCAAATGTATTGGAAAAATATCAATCGAGTTATAATTTTCAGGAATTTTTCAGTTCGGCTCTTTTATTTACTCTTGAAGGAAATAGCAAAGCAATATTTCGACCGCCAGGACGTATACGAAATTCTCGATGGATGGTTAAAATCTACCTCTTTCAGATTTGTTATTAGATTTTGAACCATCCAGCTCATAGGCCTCTCAGATTTTAACTAATAAAACAGCCCGTAATATTTGGTTTCTTTATGAGATCTTTTTGTGATGAACGAGTGCCTACAAAATTTAAAGACCTGAAGGTCTGAGTAGTCCATAGTCCGTTCCAAGCTCCTTTTTCGATATCCTGCTCCTGGGAGAGGGTAAAATAAATCTAAGTTACTGAAATTGCAAACCACAAAAGAATTTCTTATTTTCATTGAACTTAATGAATGTCAAATTTGATTTCACGAGAAGTAAAAATTAATGGAAATTTACATGTGTTGCTCAAATTTGCTCACTGAAATATAGAAGAGCGCTGAATAAGAAAGTCCAATTTATAAACGCAGTGCTTAATCGAATATTAATAATAAAGTCGTATGGTATGAATACAAATAAAATCCTCTTAGTTTTTTTGTGTTCCTTATATTGAATGCTTTATTTAATGTTTTCCATCTTAATACAGTTTCTTATTGCAACTGATTTTATTATTGTTTTGCCCCTTTGTTCTTATTTATTTGGGTTTCGTGTATTCGTCTGTGTCGATGTTTTAACTTTGCTTTGTTGTATGCATTAATATTACTGCCACTCTGTGAGTGTGTCTGGCTGTCAGTGTGTCTGCGCGGTCTACGGCGCAAACGATTGAAGCTAGAGCATTTGTATGTAGCAAGGAGGAAAACGTCCTATTTTTAATGCAATATCTCAACCGGAAGTGATGGTTTACTGTTATCACGTTTTTCCATAAATCGACAAAGGATGCATGTTATCGAAAAAAATATTCCAACAAAAGTTATTGATACTGATATTTTAAACAACTTTCATTTGAAAAGGTTTTTCGAAAAATGTAGTATAACGAAGTATAAGAAAGTTCAGTGCAGACCACTGCAGATTTTTTTTAATTCGTTTACATTCATTTAAAATGCATTTATTTCATTCCATTTATGTTGTTTCGTTGGTTTTATTTTCATTAATTTCAATATTTGGATATTATTTTTGTTTCTCTTTATTAAAAATTTCAATTTTTTTTAGAAGGAAACATAATAAAACACATGTGCAACAAACATGTATTTTATTGCCTGTTAAAGTTAAGGAGAATTTTTTACACTTTGTATGGTTAAGATACAAAAAATTGTACTAAAGCAAAAAATTATAAAAACAAACACACACACTTAAAGTGTACCTGGACCATAGTTACATATGATAAATCAAGAAACAGTAATTTCATATGGATGGAGATAGAGAGAGGTTTCTAAATTTATTCCGTTTTTAAATTTAGTTGATTTCTATACCCCTGAAGCCGGCACTGGTGATTTTAATAAACGTCTGCCAGCGGAATGAATTTCCATTAGTGGATTAACACGAAATAGAGAGCAGCACTAGTGTGCAGTAGCTTGTAATTTGCGCACCTATCTCAACGCGTACTTTTCGGATTTATGGCTTCGGTGATATAGTAAATTCCTGGAAGAAGTTAGAATATTTCGCGAGTCCGTAATGTGACTAGGAAGCTACACTGGCGGAATGTGCTCAGACGGGCGCATTCCGGTGTTCCCGCCGGCGTGATGTGCCCTGGTCTCAAACTAGACAACATTATTATGTTGCACAAATGCGACTTATATGTAGCCAGAGCCGCGATTATAACAGGCTGTCGTTTTTGAGGCGGAATTTTAGAAACTTGAAAATATAAAAGTTTTATCGCGCTTGTCAGGCCGGCGATAAATTTGTTTTAAGGCGACTGTTTTCACACATAAAAGTGACAGGTGAGTAAGTAGTTTCGCACCGTTTTTACCACGAATTAAATGCTTAATTATAACGGCCTTGATTTCTGGGAACGAAGAGATTTGCGTTAAAAAGAGGCTATGATACAAATAGCAACTGATATGTTTAATGAGGCGATTTTAGGCCAAGCAGCCTGAAACAGCGATCCCTATTAATCATTAGTCCTTACATGTTAGAAGTGTCAAAAATCTTCTTTAATTGGTGCATATATAAATTTATTTTATTTGTCATTTGTTAACTAATTATATTAACATCTGTCTCATAAGTTTTGGGAAAAATATTTAACAAGATATAATTTAAACAAAAGAAACCTTTCTAATGGTTCTCTATACTCAATGAGACGAAGTTTTCGTGTGACGTGTCGCATCACTTTCTAAATCCACTTCTCTAATTTTTCGATAAATTCATTGTCGCAATTCTTATTTATTCTGGTCCTCCCAACAATGTTCATACAGCAAAACTCGTGACACAGGTGTTAATTAAAAAAGCCCTAGAAGAGAGATAGCAATACTTAAAAAATTAAAAGATAATGCCGTAAGGAAAATTAATTTACCAAGTATTTGAAAAGCTCGGGTTAGAATGTGGACGTCCTCATAATTATTTATGCTAAATAAGTAGGTTAAGATAAATGTGGTAACACGAGAAATAAATAATTAGTTAAAAAGTAAAAACTCAATGTTGCATTGCTAACCAGGGAAGACAGTTTTTGCATTGGGTCCTTTTCAGTGTACCTTGTGTGTGTATTACATAAAAAAGAATGAGTCATTCCATATTGGTGACCAAAATTGTCGAAATTAACAAACCTACCAAAATAGCTATAATTATGTTAAAGAAATGTTCACCTGGACCTAGTTTTGTATAAAACAAACGTCAAAATAACTGGAAATCTTAAATCTGTCAAAATTGATATTTCGAGTGCTGTTTGTTCTATGTTCCAATTACATCATTTTTGTTTTCCATTGCTTTTATTCATCTACCCTCGTTCTATTGGGAATAACTTTCTTATATTTATTTTCAACATTTTTTTCTTGCCCTTATCTTTCTTCCTCCGCTAGTCCATTATTATATATAACTTTTTTAGCCATCTATAACACTTTTAATCTAGTGGTTACCACCTTGTTCTTGTTTTGAATTCGTAGTAGGGGAACGTCTGTCATAGTGTAATTTTTTTGTAATTTTTCTAAACACCCATAGAACGATAAAATTATTGTATACCAGCAATATTGGAAAATTATTTATATGTATATATAAATATATAGTTGTTTTTCTTATAGGAAATATGTTTATGCGCATATTTTATAATAAACTTAAACTGTAATTTTCAGCAAAGAAACTAATTTGTTTTCAGCCCAAATTAATAAAAAAGAACTTCATTTTGCTTTTACTTAACTTCTTCATTTCCATTTTCGTTTTGCTTTATAATCTAGTACGTTTATAATCTTCTGTCTTGTCATATCCTCCATACTAGAGCTAATGCAAGACTTGACTACTAACTAACCAATATATTGAATGTTCTCACACAACTCAACCCACTAAGATTGGGTCGCAACAGATTTTTATGATTGTAGTTTCGAATGCCGACGTAGAATAAAAAATAACTGTGAAAAACACCAATGATTGCTTGGCTTTGAACCATAGATGCATTAAAACTTATTTCACACTATCCAACTCAACCCAAGACTAGGGAATTAAAAAATGGAAATCAATAAATGTTTTCCAAACCAAGTTATGGGTCTAATTTTTATTTCATTTATAAAAAAACATAAAAATTAATAATATTAACTTTTCAGATTCTAACAGTGGATAACTTGTGTCACAACAATTTTTCATCGCAACCCAAACTGAATAGTGTCAAAAATAAGATCACTAATTACATGCAATATAATTGGTTTCGAACCTGGGTTGGGTCATAGAATTATCGATCAACCCAAGTGGCTCTAAAAAACATTCAAACAAATGAAAACGTTTAATTGAGTAAGGAAAACGTCAAAGTTTGTTTGATTTCGAAGCATTGGTGATTTGAGGTAAAAAAACTAACTGAACCAAAGAGTTACAATTTGGTTTCTTATAATTCGAACAATAGAACAACAGAAATTTTCTGTTGTTGGTTATTGTTGTTATAACCATTTTGAGCCTCATTTGATTTGGGTTGGGTTGAGTTGGTTTCGGTTGGGTTGAGACATAGCTTTTGTCCAACATAAGACTTCGATCATCTGCAGCAGCACGATACGCAGTAACATCTTTAGTCATTAGTTTTATATCTTTATTCATAACTTTCAATCTAAACTTGTCTTGCATTTTAGCTATTCCTAAAAATGAAAATTGTCAAAATTGTGAAAATTGAGATTTCACGTTGTTTATTTCTTCTGCTGTTTTCTTATTTTTAACCTGGCTTACTACTATTTCTGGTGCATTACCCAGGTATTGAAATTGATTCTTTGAGTTTATTATTTTCACTTCATAGTCTGTGATTAATCGTTGTTTAGCATTTCTGGCTGTTGTGTCTGCGGAGTTTCTTTTCGAGTCTTCTCTTCAGTCCATTCTGATCTGTTGCATAATACTTGTAGAATTGTTTGTTTTGTATTGTTCTGTATTACACTGTTGATTTTTTTTTTGCTGGTATTGGCTCGCTTGTTTTCGGAGCGAATAAAGTACACAACCATTTACTTAAAAAGTGGACGGAGAAGTAACAACTGATACAAAGCTTGCCCATGGGGTGCCAATTAAATTTGAGTTTTGCGATTTCTGAATCATTGTCATTTATAAGATCTCTCAATCTCTCATCAAAGGTGCCGGTATTTAAATTTTTCCTTACTGAGGCCAGAAAATTAATGACAAATATTTTGACGCAATCATCATTCTTATCCAAAGCTTTTCATAAACTGCTTTATAAGCCCAATTTTAATATTAACTGGCGAAGAATGCTTTTTTCTACTTATGAACGATGTTAGATTTTTCAGCGGTCATATTTATTATTTTTACTCCAGTACTATGTTTGTCCTGTGACAAAGAAAACAGATATGTTTAGTGTACCCACCTTGCTGACCTATTATAAAATTCACCATCTACACACACTACAAAATTTTGATATTTTGGGTATTGTCCCTTAAGTTTCGTTACGCGATATAATGTGATTGAAGTTAATTTGTTTTCATTATGCAGTTAGCCATAATTAGACTTATTTTTGGGCTATCAACGAAGCGCCCCCAATCTTCTGAGGATAGATTATAAAAATTTCAAAATGTTTCACACGAGAAGAGAACAGACAATTCAGACAAAGTAACTTTAAGTGGCTTAGATATAAGAAATAAAATTTCCTGTAAAATGACAAAAAAGCTACGTAGTTCATAATGTTGTAGTTGTTTGTTGTTTTAAAAATTTCATTCTTTTCGACTCCCTTCCATCCATTGGCTTCATGGGTTAAACGGATTTCGCCTAAACAAACCCTTTCTAAGTTGGTCTTTTTCCTTTTCCTTCGAAATGTTTTTCAATTACAAATACTTGTACTTGGTTCGTTGCAAATCGTGGATTTCATGGGTTGGATAGGATTACATAGGGTTAGGGATAGGGTTAAAATAACCCTTTATCAAACCCTACCCAAAAGTTAAACTGCTCTCTCGTTTCGTGTCCTTTTTCAATTCTATAGAACTTGCGTTTCTGTGCATGGGTTGGATTGGCTTTACTACTACTTTTATTAATTTTTCCATACACACACACATTTTTCTGTCTCTCCTCCAATTACAACTTCCATTACATCTTCTTCAATTTTTGTCATTTCGGTCAATGCTTAAAATTATTGTCTTTCATGCATTGGCTCCATTTATATGGACGTTCGTGTTAATTCAAAACCTAGGGAATGAAAGGGTGAAGAGATTAGTGGAGATCCCTATTTGACATTTATCAATTTTTCAATTCTTATATAACATCTTGCAGGGTTCTGTAATTTTTCCCAACCTTAACCAATTTAATATCCGCGAGTATTTCAGAATTTCTGGTACTTCATTTTCTAAATCCTGCTTAAAAGCAATTTCGTTCACCTTTTTTTCCCCCTTTAGGATCTCAGTTATGATCTCAGTTATGCTTCGCCAACCCAATGCTTAAAGCATTATTTTTTATGGAATTTTTCCTATGTTCTTACTTTGAATTTTCAGTTCTGTTGTTATCAAAAGACATTACATGTCATTTATTTTTAATTCATCTGACTTTCACTAATAATACACTTTGGTCCAAAATAATATGTCTATTTCATTGAATTTTCAATGATTATGATTTAAGATTAGGAATACATCGAGGAAAACATGTATAGAATTATTTCAAAATTATTCTATAACTGAAATTCTTAGTAACGGAAATATTTACCGTTTTCATTTGAACATAATTTTGTATGGATGGTAAAGCGCTTGAATTTGATGGTTATAACGGCTATATGAAGGTGTTACACGCACGACCACGCATATATCATATAATTAAATGACGCAATAAACCGCAATATTGTAAAAACGCTGTCCGTAAATCAAGTCTCCGGCGAACAGTTCAATTTACACCGTCTAACCACATCTAGGACTAGTGCCAGTTGACCTACGAACCTAACAAATCAACCCACGTTTTGTGCTATAGAAAATTAAGGCGACCATAACTCTCATCCACGGACGTCTGAATTGAATAGTTCGTGATGTACGGTTTTGGCGCATAAAACCTTAATTTATTAGTTGACTAATTTTTGTGTTTGTAGAAAAATGGAGATTCTCCTCAACAACACAGGTATTTATTTGCGAGCGGAAGGAAGTTATTTCCAATAATCCTCTTCCGTTAAATTTATTGGCGAATTTATTGCCTTAGATCTAACAAAGTAATTGAACTACTTTCGAACCACAAATAAATTAGATCAATACTCCGAGCATCTCACTATGAAATATGCGATTTCTTGATTTATTGCGTACTTTCCGAGTGAGGCTAAAATATTTATTGCTATTTTAAATTTACCTCGTAAGTTTTCGATTCTATTCGCGCGGTATAATATATCTCGGCGAGTGAAATCTTCGACCCCGGTGAAAACATAAAACTTACAAATAAGATTTTTTTATTCGCGAATGAAAATTATTTAGGCTTCGAGATGGACGCGTATCGTTATCACATTGTCTCGATCTGTTATATAAAAAAAATACAATTCCGTTAAAGCCCACATTTTCTAAGCAGTGCAGAGAGCGCATGCCAAACTGGGACTTATATCACAAGGGCTAAATTTCACAGCATGAAAACTTCAGGAGAGAAATGATGGCGAGCGAAATCGCTGGCAGAATATCAAGTGGGTAGAGGACGGGTCCATAATATGAATTAGTCCTCATATTGAGATGTGTTCGTTTTTATCTGTGCTAATTTACCAGTTATACGAAAAATATTATCTGCAAAATGTCTAGAGCTTTCGAGAATGTTTTTAAATTTAAATACAACCCATCCATAGAAAAAGTTAGTTACTTAAATTATAACAAAATGATAAAAATGATTACCATATTTTATTTATGAGAAGGAAATAGAATTTGTTTTAGATTTTCGTGTAATTTTCAATTAGAGACGTTCTTCAATTTAATTGTATGAGTATTTAGTTGATATTGCATTTACTTATTTTTATGCAAACTTAGTGGCAATGAACTAATCCACTAGCCCAACTCAACCCAACCCAACCTGGCCTAAGATGTTTCACCATCAGAAAAGTGATCTCTTGCCATGTTTTACAACGAGAAAAGATGATGCAATTATATTAAAAA
Organism: Geotrupes spiniger; assembly: GCA_959613385.1. NCBI lineage: Eukaryota > Metazoa > Arthropoda > Insecta > Coleoptera > Geotrupidae > Geotrupes > Geotrupes spiniger. The sequence continues at coordinate 17,147,994 of OY390737.1, forward strand.
TTGTTGCAAAATGTAAACTGCAATCATATCTTATTTACATATACACTGGTAGTCATAAAAATCGCGTACAGCATCTTTGGTTATACTGAAAGGGTCTCAACTTTGACAGTGCCAAAAAGCCAATATTCCAAAACTGACAGAAAACGATAAAATGTTAATCCTCTCTAAATTAGAAAACTGTTACTCCATTCGACAAATTGCGAACCAGTATGCCCCTAGGCAAAAGCACAATTTTAAAATTGAAATAGGAACAGGGGAACAAATGGGAACTGGAATCTTTCAAATCCTGAGCAAGACGAAGCTCTCATCAATCATTTGAGAGCAAATCTCTCTCATTCAACATCATCAACAACGATCTGTCGATGCACAACTAAATATAATTTAAAGAATTCTGCAAGTTCAAAAAAAACCATTTCAATCCATCCCCAAAAGCAGTGTAGAATTACATTTTATTTAAATTATATCTATCGACCAACACATTTTTGGAACAACGTAGTCTTTTCTGATGAGAAGATTTTCCAGTTTTTTCAAAACCATGATGGTCGCACGTATGTACCCACCAGCAAAGTGTCAGTACGATGGACGGTTTGTATCCCTCGAAATACGCCAGGTCGATTTGAGCTGGATATAGGTGAATGGTCCGGTAATTGTTGAGCGTATCGATGATCGTTTCAATGCTGGAACATATCTTAATATCCTACAAAATGAAATGGCCCTTTCTGTTGATCAAATTTACCAGACAACGAATTTATATTCCAAAAGGATAACTGGCCTGTCCGGGAAGGATAATACGGAATTGGTTTGTGGTCAATAATATTGAACTCCTACCATGGCCTGCTGGGAGCCCTGCTTTAAACCCGCTGGAGATATTTAGTTTAAAATAGGGATATTTAGTAAAAAAAAAGATAAAGAGCTTTGGATGTAAGTATGAGGGCGACGTTATTGTACATGGAATGGATCAATCCAGATCAAATTTCTGAGTACGCTTTTTCTGAAAGAGCATAAATCCTAGGCCATCAACATATCAACAGTCATCATAAAGTAATGTAGAGTGTCTGACTAGCAGTACCTATGCCATGTAGTATACAGTAGTAAAGTAATACAATAACTTGTTAAATCAAAGCATTCCATGTAAACTAGTAGGAAAATAGATAAGAAGATTCAAACATGTTTACCGTTGAGAGTATTTGTAAACAAATCATAGCAGGAATAGCAGCATAAACGTTGCCGAATCACTATTACCGGAGGTGGTCCCCTGACTGATGGACTCGCTAAAGGAACCCATCTTTTCGAAACTCCTGGATCACACGAAACTAAAAACCTATGAGGGGACATAATAACATTTTTGGTCACCTAATTTTATTTCAGAATTTTAATTAATAATTTTAGTCTTTTAGATGATGTGGCTATAGAACATACACATTAATTTTTTTCCAGTACTTATGTTCACACATTATTTGTATTGCATTTTCTCGCAATAAATATACTTTACGTAGTACGGTAGTGTTGACTGTAGGTAAAAACCAATACAAAATCAATCAGTGCGCGATGGAAATTCATGCATTTCACACGTACACGATATTAGTAATTATTGTAATCGGAAATTTCGCAACCATAGATAACGAAATGCTAAATTTTGTCTATGCATGCAAAATCATTCAAATCATGTGTTACCACAAGCAATCCCAGATTCGTAAATCTTTAACCAATCGATTAACTGCACATCGAAATATGCATACACAATAGAGTCCCAAGTGCAATATTAAAGTACAAATCGTATTTAACTGAATTAAAATCTACTCAAGATATGTTAAGAAAAAAAAATGTATATCCTTTATGTTATTGGAAATGCCAATTAAGGCCTACTTGAGATGGGAAATTCTTACTTGTGCTTTGTTGTTGTTGTTATATTAATAACATTCATTGTTAATTTAGAAAAAAATATATAATTGGATTCGCACGTTTTATGCAAAGGCGATTTATTGCAATAACATGAAACATTGAAAATTTGGAACGTAGAATATTTTATGTGATCGACACAACCTTTAAATTTAAGTAAAAAATAAAAATTCCGTGCAATGACTCTCGCCATACGAATTCCTCAATGTAGGTCTCTTCCATCGCAAAGATTGTGCGACGAAATAAATTGCTAAATTATCATTTGGTTCAACGTATTTGAACCTGAAAATAAATCGAAACCTACATCAAATATCAGCCAAGACTTGTTGATCGAAAGTAATATTTTAAAAAACTTGAACAACCGGTTCGGTTTTGATTATTCATAATTTACTTTTGTATTATTTATAATTTGTGGGTCACATGTTTGGTTTTTGTTGCTTCCCATTTAAATATTATTAAATATTATTTACATTATTATATATAATTATTATATTTTTCACTTTCGTTCATTATTTTTCATTCGTTAATATGGCTAATATGCAAAATATCGAAATAAAATTTCTTTTCGTTTTTAAATCATTTCTTACTTTCTGTATCAATTTATGTTTTCAGATGCATTAAATTTTTCCTGCCTCTTCACTGTTATTTTTGTCTTGTTTGTGATTCTATTTTCTCTGCGGTAGCCTTATACTTTTGCGATGAAACGCTGAACTATACCAGGCTCTCATTGTGATAATTGGATGCTGAATTGTGGTCCTCGTATTGTGTACGAATTAAGAAAACCTATCCAACATCCATCTTACAATCCCCCAACCAATGTTCTCATTCATCCCAACCTTTTTCACGGAACTCGCACCTCTTATATTTGTCTTCTATACAATATATGTTGACCTTTACCTCACTTCCATATCTGAACCTTGCAAATATTTTTTCGTCTTTGGTGATCTCGCTACTCGCAAATATCTTGGCTTTCTCGGGCCTGCTTTATGTTGTTGTGTTTTATGTTGTACCTCGCATTTTCGATTTTACTTTCGTTTTCGTGCGCTTCTACCTGCTTCCACGTCTCTACTACTACGTCCGTCTCCACCTGTTATAACTCACTTGTCTTCATATCTGCCTCTCCTAAAGATAAACCTGCGCTTTCATACATTTTATTCCAGTTTCTTCCCATTTTCATATGACACTTCCCTTCTTCTCACTCTTCTTTAACTCTCTCCCATAGGTCGCTGTTATTTCGTACCTCACAGCTATTTTCCTAGCCTCGACGCCCATCATTTCAATCCCTGTGTCCTGGTTCTGGTCCTTCTCCAGGTTGAGTGCCCATTTCATGTGTCCGTGGTGTATTTCTATCGATTTCTATTCCTTCCATCCCCACACTCCATAAACGATACTCTTGATAAGTATGTTCCGTATCACCATTGTTTCGTAGAATTTTCATTTCCATTTTTTGAGTATGTCCAATAGTTTTTTTCATTTCCACTATTACATCTCTGACGGTATTGGTGTTTTTTTTTTTGCAAAATCAGAACGTGTTTAGAAACATTGATGACGTCTTTGAACGCGGTGGCTATTTCTTGGAATTTCTCCCACTTCTATATTGTTCTGATTATCTGCACTTGTAGTTCGTGTATAGTCTTCAGGTGCCGTAAGGCATTCTCCATAAATCAATGACAGATTGTTAACATATTTCCAGTCTGATTCAAACATAAAACTCTCTCATAAAATATAAATTGTTAATGTCTACAAAATAAAATCAATATTTTTGTCAACAATCATTGCAGTTGGTTCGAAATATTGTGAACTAGCTAGCAAAAGAAATATGCTGGCAAATATTATAATAAATAGCACGCGACATTTGTAAATTTAAATCGTAGAATATTGTCATATGGCCGACACAGCCGTTAAATTTAAATAAAGATATAAAACAAATATATTTAGATTAAAGTACAAATTTGGCAGAAGGAAATAAACCAATAAGGACACAGTGCGATCACGCAAAGCCGTAAGACGTTGATGAAGAAAAATGGTGGAGGCGCCGGATAGCGTGCATTGGGGCAATGGTGATCTATGTTCGGGGCAGCCTTGTCTGAATACTTAATGTCCAATTGCTATATATTTTTCACATACGTATATCTAACCGATCGTCTCAATAAAATCCATCCATTAGTCATACCGGTGACGTTCAAGCGCATTGTGGTAAAATAATTTGACGCTGTTAAAATATTCTCCATAGATGCACGCCACCTTCAGTATTTACGACGATGTCGAATCTAATATCCCATATTAATGAAGAACAAATTGACATTTTTCAGGGTGCGTGCTCGTTGCGTATGCGGCGTCACGCGCCCTCACGGTAGCTGGAGGGGTTGGGGTGGACCTGCAGCACACGTAACGTTATGCGTGAGCTACATTCTAAAACTCGGCGCCCATTGGTACAGCGATGATGAATATGCATACTCGTCAACGATACCGAGAGAATTTATTAAAATTGTGTATTTATGAACGTCGTTTAAATAGCTGACTGCTCATTCATGCACGTAGAGAATTTATTTTCTATTAAACGAAAAAAAATGCAATAAACTCACACCTTCGCGTTATCAATTAAACATAAATTGTCAGTTTTAAACAAATCATATTTTTGATTTAATCAATATCGAGTTTATGTTCTACAGTTAAAATTGCATGTCATTTTATAGATTAATTTAAAATGATGATTTTGATATTTATTTTTAAATAAGAAACTTGGAATTGAAATGCAATCGATGATGCGAATAGTAATTTAATTTTGTTCGCGTTGGAAATAAATGAAATCGCAGGTCGGGACGATAAATTCGAAATTTACAAATGCATTTAAAACGTATTTAAATTGCGTGCAAGCGCTCTATGTTAATGACAGTAGATTCGTAAAAATGTTTGAAATTAAGAGCTAAACTGCAACAGCGCCGGAATTTTTATGCGTTTTAACTGCTAAAAATATTTTACTGTAGTAATCCTGATATTCATGAAGTCCTGCATAAAACAGAAAATTAATTACGGCAAAACGTATCCCGCGAACTGAACAAACAAAGCAGTATTAATAGATTATGCAGTAGTTTCACTAGACGATAAATATGAACAAGAAATAAGCGAGACCGTGGCAGTATGAAATCGCAACCGGCCTGTAATCCACGAGAATTAGTGTGTTTAATCAGGTACACTTGAGTTTAGTGTGGGTGAAGAGGGGTGTCCTGCTAGGGTGGATGATGCTTACCGGGGGTATATTTGCGGTGCGAGGCAATCAGACGCCTGACAGATATGAAAGATGGTGCTACCAGGTGTTACATACGCGCTCGCCCGTTTTAGAGAATATCCACAACACGAAACGTTTTTTGCGTTATTGTTTTATAAAGTTCCAAATTATTGTTCAGCTTGTAAATCATCCCACTAAATAAAATTTATATTTTAGAATGTCATTTAAAGAAGGAAGCAACAATAAATATACAATTTCAATTCCGGCAATGCGAATAGCTTAATTAAAACCGATGTAATATATATTTTATAAACTTTTCCACATTAGAAATTATTAAATGTAATTACATAACATTGATTATGGAAATATAAATTACCACAAGGAAAAACATCGTAAAATCATTTACGTATAAATTAAACAAACATATACTTGCGCAAAAGTCAAGAGTCAATCCGATTTTAGACATTAATGCAATATTAAGTAAAAAGTTTGATGTAGTAGAGTGAAAGATCAGTTATTTCGACTTATATCACCGTGGTTGTGAGTCTCTAGTAAGATCCTGGTAGATTCAGCCTTTTAATAATTTTCTTATTTGTTTAAACTTAATTATTTCCATCAATTTGTTTTCGAATTCTGTACCAAACTCTGAATGACATGCTCTGTTCTAGACCATAAAAGATTATTTTATTGTAGATTAAAAATTTTCCCTGAATCCGTTCTCAGATTCTGAAGAAATGCCTGCCATCGGTATCTAGTTGTCACAATTTCTTGCTGCATTCCATCACAAACACCCAATTGTTTATGTATAGGCTGTATATGCAATGACCACGAATGAGTATCTAAATATACAGAAATTAACGAAGAGGCCACATGAAGACCAAATCATCCGTAGTTTAGACCTGAACGCAGAGAAGGCCAACGATTTGAATACCATGCAACAATGTGGAAGATAAAGAAATACATATGTGTGCTCCTCGAATAGAATGTAAGAAGCAAAAAAATATATAATCCAGAAGAGCATTTTTGAATTTGATAACATTCCACGGCGTTATGGGTTTGAAACCTGGAAATTAACTAAGAACAATTCAATGGGAAAGGCGATGGGAAGTAAATAAATAATGATCAGGAAGTTAAAGTGGACTATCTTAGGGTTATATGCTGCAATATTTTTCAAACCTACACATCTGAACCAGTCCTTTTCACCCTCGAAAACATTCTCTTCGTTTACCATAAATTTATCCATGTAATTCAGTGCCCTAAACCTCATGAAACTGATCCTTAATATATTCTTGGTCGTCGTTTGATAACTTTGCTTAAAACATAAGAATTGAAAAGTATATAAATCAGTCATGTTTGTGATACGAGTACTAAGTAATTTGAACAAATCTATCTAAAGTTCATTACGAATTGTTTAATAAATATGACATGATCTGAAATATCTTCATATCGTTTCCCAAAAAGTAATGATACATTCAGTATTACATCTTAGTAGATTAATTTTATTTACACACTATTCATTTGAGTGCGTTTGCGAGTAACGTTCGATCGTATGTACGTGTATCGAGATTACAGCTTTCGTATTTGTTTAGCAGTTTAATTCGTTTCCGTAATTGATCGTAAATTACAGTTATTATTCAAATCTTGTATTTTGCAAGTAGTTGGGAAAAGCAATCAGTTTCAGTAAATAATAATTTTCAGCGAGGTGCATGCTGAAGCCGAACATATATTAGAGCTGCAATGAATCAGAGTTTCAGTTAAATCCACCTTGATGAATGTTTTTGGCTTCATGCCTGTATAAATCCTCAATGCATACCAATGAAGTACGCTCTGTTCCCACTGCAAGTGGCTACACATAACGTCGCGCTGTCTCGCTTCATATTATATAAATATTCTAAGGAAGAATATTCGACGGCGCGGCCGCACTGTACTGTCTTTTTTTCGCTAAACTGTTACAAATTTCAAACGTATCTTATGTTGCAGTTAATTCGGATTCGCGTAATAAACGTGATTTAGCGTTTTGATACGTTTGGTTTTCTCTCGTTTTATATAGCGACCGATACGATAGATAACCTGGACAATCAATGTATGTATTAATTATGTATTCGTAATGCATATACACGTTGACAAACAACGCATTTCAATTAGCGCCCAACTAGCATATCAGTGCTTTCATCTTCCGTAATTATAAGGTGTATGATCGGTGGTAAACAAACGTTTATATGTAATTTTGTAATAGTAATTATTTTATAATTTCGCATGCTTTTATATGAAACATGCATTTAGATTTAATAATTATAGTAATTAAAAATTCAATATCGTTTTAATTACCGTGCTGACATTTATATTAGTTTTTATTTATTTTATAATACAAATAAAATTCTATTGCGAGAATATATTACTGTCAAATTGCTTGAGTAAGATTGAAGAAAAACGTGCAGTAATTTCCACAATTTTCAATTTTACCCGCATGTCATCAAATTGTTTGTGCAAATATTAAGTACATTCTTATTATTAAATTATCATTATAATAGTTACTATTATGAAAAACATATAAAAACTATATATTTTTGAAATGGATTAAATTTAAAACTTTCATAAAACGAAATAAGGCAGCATAAGTTCAAGCCTGGAATTCTTATGGTATCGACATATTAGTCTGGCTAAAGTGTGTATCTTCTAGAATTCTCTCGTTCTGTGGATGGAGAAATTGTGTTGTGTCTGTCTCATCGTAACGTTTCTGTTGGATGCTGGAGTTTGTGATTAAATTACGGTTAAGTAACATTGTTGTGGTGATATTACTGTTCGATAAAGATGTAAGTTTTCATTCGATTAGTGATATTCCTGTTGTCAATTTTACGGACCATTTAATTTTCGACCAACATTAAATAAAATAACACATGCAATTTCGACAGTCAAACGATGGTCTTGTAACCTTTATTTGACGTTTCAAAAATTTCTAAGTCAAGTTTTACGTGTAACTAAATAAACAGCACTGTTTGATTTTTGAGTTTCACGCGACGAACCATTTACGGTTCGAATTTCTCGATTGTTTTCTTCATTGATCAAAATCAAAAAAAATTTCTTGTTTGTCTATAATAGGCCAAACATGTTCGTACCAACTTTAAACAAAAACCATAAAGAATTCAATGACATAAGACTTCGAAAAATGCATTATGGGATTCCCTGTTGTTTTACAAGGCAACGATTACTACATGCAATATATAGCACAAATTTGTCTTTGTGCCTAAATTGTCATAGAGCTAGCTGCTGCATTTTAAGCTTTTTATAATTTTTGTCACTTATTTCTACTAAATCCTTAGCTATACACATCAAAGTAGCTTGAATTACATATAGTCAATGTTGAACAATTTGCTGCCTTCCAATAACAATCGCTGCTATGATGTAAACTAGTAAAAGCGTGAGAGAATTCTTATGGAGAGCGAAATTGAGAGGGCATAACATTAAAGTTGATGTTGAGAAAGACTATTCGACGGCATTATAAGGTAAAACAGGAAACATGGAAGACTTAAGGCAAGTAGTTAAGAGATTGGATCTGGAACATTGCAACATTTGTGGCGTGATAGAGAAGATAACAAAGATAGAGAACCAAGCTCGAGTAGGGTCTGGGAAAAAGTCTGTGGCTTTGTTTTAGTAACATGCAACTGATTTTCTTATATTATCAGTCCTAGTGCCGGCGGCTGCAAAGAAGTTACAAATCGGTACTGTGACTTATCCTGTAATCGCATAGCGTCTTGATGCCGTTAATTCCCGTTTGCTATTCTGTTCGTTGTCACAGTTTATAAACAGTCCTGGGTTAAAAAATGACGACTCGATTCGAGATTTGAAAAATTAAAAACTAAAACATGTTGGGTTAATCAAACAAACGAGGACCGATTTACATAACACAACTTTTATACAACAAATTTTATAGGAAGAGTTTCATAAACAGGGAACAATTCGCCAGCTTTGATATTTTGTTCAAATTAATTTAATTGAACCACAATATATGCGTTAAGTTTGTGTTTAGCTACTTTCTACTTTTCTGATCCACTCAACAAAATTCTGACGAATTGAGCAACAGTGCGTGAGGGTGTAAGAACATTTTATTTTTGCATAAAATATATTTATTATTGAAGTTGAATAAATATTTCTTTTTGAGTTAATGTCGATGTAAATATTGTCGAATTGAATTCGTTCATATCAATTAATTTTGACCCCTCGAGGTTATCACACGATAACTTCTCAATTCTCGTCTGCGTTCTGCGCAAATTACGAAGAAATCTCCACCAGTCGACAACTAAACCGAATATAAATAGCAAGTTGCGTGCAGTTCGTGCAAATTCAAGAAAATGCCACTTTTCCACGTTCCGTTCCTTTGCTGGCTCGCTTTCGCGTGCGCCTCGCGAAAACGCTGTGTCGTGTTCGGCGATGATTCGCCAGTAGCCGAATGGCAAAGTATGCAAATAGGCGGAACCATCCCCAAATTGTGCAAGGGCGCTTTCCGCAACCTTGTCCGCTTGGACACCTTGGAGCTGCAATCATGCCAGATCAACAGCGTCGAAGCCGGCGCTTTCGAAAACCTGCCGTCGCTGCGAAGCCTGACGATCACCGACAACGACTTCCCCGAAATCCCCAAGGACTTGTTCGGGAACCTCATGGTAAGCAAATTGAACTTATCCAACAACGGCCTGCGAAAAATTCACGCGGGCGCTTTCGAAAACATGCTCAACTTGGAAGTGTTGGATCTGAGCTCCAATAAGTTGACGACGTTCCAGAGCGATTGGTTCAAGAACGCGCAGAAATTGTACCGAATCGACGTGCAACGCAACGAAATATCTGAAATTCCTGCAGCCGCATTCGCGAACTTGGTCAAGCACAAGGTCAAAAAGAACGACTAGGAGTTGTGGATGATGCACAATAAGATCGCACGCATTGACAAGAAAGCCTTCCAAGGGGTCGAGGAAATCGAAAGCTTGTGGCTGAGCGACAACGAAATCGGCAACGTCGACGTGGAAGTTTTCGCCAAAGTCCAACGCATACACAAGCTATATCTCGACAACAACAAGTTGGACTGCATTGACGATCAAGTTTTGGATAATTTGCACGTACAAGAATTGGACGTCGATGGCAACCCATTCAGTTGCGAGTGCCTGAAGAAGATCAAAAGGTGGAGTCGCGATAATAAAGTACAACTGCAATCGCTGAAAATTGGTCTGAAATGTTTGATGGTGACCATTACGCGATTGACGAAGAAGAATCAAATATAGTGGAAAAAGTTTCATCTTATGCAAACAGAAACCCAAGCCAACCCAACCCAACACAATCCTCATTTCACCGAAATGATCTGATCAACGAATTTAGGGACAGGTTAAATTTCATGTATTTTCATCGAAATTTCGATAAGTAAATAAATAACAATAAATTCTTTAGTATTATTTAATCACATCGGGGTCATCGCAATGCAGATAACGCGAAGAAAACAAACCTATTACACAATTTGTTAATAGAAATTTTCGATTTCGAAATCCTTAAAAATTCCTCGAATAGAATAAAAACGAAATCTCATTTAGATTCACGATTCATCAAACAAAATACAGGCCAAATAAAATCATTAGGTGCATGAAACACTGAAATTTAAAAAAATAAAAAATGCAGTAGATAGAAATTCCAACATTAAAAAAGTTTCAAATAAAACTATGGGGAAAACTTTTTCAAAGGATTAACAGCATTGGGTCGATGAACCCAAACAGTAGACCATGTAAAATGAAATTAATTTATTTAACCAAAATGTGCTCCAATATTATCGACACTGTGTCGCTATTTTTTGAGTAGAATCATAATGCCACCGGTGAGGTCAGAGGGTGATATACGTTGGATGCATCAAAACTTCGAACCAAGCTCTCTCAATTTTTGACGTATCATCAAAGAAGAGTGTGGTCGGGCGTTGTCATGATGGAAGATAACACCATTCCTATTATTCAATTCAGGTCGTTTTCATTCAACTGCCTGGCATAATCTCTAGTTGTCCACAGTAGAGTTGAGAATAGATCGTCTGACTAACTGGAAGTGGCTGTTGAGGGACGATTCATCTTCAGTCTCACCACACACATCGCGAACGCCTATCACTGCTCACCATCTTGTTATAAGACGCTTCAGAAATGGCTCGAGCTGCACTCAGAGTAACAGTCGTGTCACCTTTCCAACGAGCATTTAATGGTGACACAGCGATCAGTGGATCAGTATTTGCAATTGACGTCACGAACTTTTTCACAGACCTTATATATACATATATAATATATAATTTACACGAAAGATGATCTTACACCTCAATGGTGTAGGGAACATTAATTAAAACAGGTCCATGAAGACTAACTGGTGGATCGCTAGACAATATTGTTTCTGGGTTATTACCCTTCGTCAGTAGCGATTACCAAGAACCTTAGTTGTTGAAATACCTTTACATGTAGTGGCCATCAAAACTTCTTGGCGCGAGCCAATCACTCCTAACGAACCACTGACAACAGAACACTGACGAGACGATACATTTTTAATATACATATATATGCATATATTGAGGAGAGTCTGTGATTGTGATTAACTGTCACAGTCAAATTGATCACGGCAATCATATTTACAACTCATGCATGTACCGGACATACAGATAGGCATTACCTATTGGCAAAAATGTAAATATTGTGCAACAAGTAATCAAACAATCTTTTTTATTAATTTTACTACTTGCTACATAATTTAACTTGCGCCACACAATGCGCCATTGCACAAGGTTGTTGTTCTTATGGATACTCTGAAGGTTTTAGAGTTTCATTTTTTTCTGATCAAGTTGAAAAAGCGGTTGAGGGGACCAACAATTCTAAACGGCGAAGAACATTTTTTTTATTATTTATTTTCCTTAATTACTAAATGTAAAAAAATTACAGTTATATTGAAAAAATCTCCAAAGACTTTTATTGTATTTCAACTCCTTCATAGTCAGTCAACTTTTATCAGCTTGCCCTCGTATATTTCAATATTTTTAATTTTCACTCTGTTTTTGTGTTTGTGCTTCTTAGTTGTATATTTTCGACAGTTAGAGTTCGCTCTATACGTTTTCTATTTATATTGCGTTAATTTTCTTTTATGCCTATGTGTCAGTTAAATGTTGGGCTGCCTTCGTATTTTCTAGACTTTTGCTTTACCGATTTTAATTTTAATTCTATTCTAGTAGATCATTGATATTGCTTTCATTTTGTTTTTTTTTTATAATTTGCAATTATTTGAAGTTTTCCAGAAAAATACAATGACGAGCAGTTAACACACATGTACACACACAACTAAAATTTATCATATCAAAAAATAAGAAAAACTTTGTTGGGCGCTATTTATTTGGAAAATTTTCCAAACTAAGCTGAAGAAACATACAACATAGACCCCAAATATACTTATTGTATTATATAAATCAATTACTTGTTAAGTTTGCCCATAAATTAACACAGCACCCAATAAATTATTTTTAACAACATCCATTAGAGTCCGTGCAGATTATCCGCCAAAATGACAAACGATGAACTATTTTATTCGCGTAAATAAATTATAGCAAAAACATTTAGAGCAATTACGAAAAATGCTTTGAAAAATAAAACAATTCAGAAGTTTGAAATTATGACTGTTTTCCATTGCGCCAATTGTCTTCCCATAAATTATATACATTTAAATTTAGTCACTTCGCTGATTTACCGGGCGTTTTCGAATTCCATCAAAATGTTTTCCCGGATCCGAACATTGATCTGAAACTCCCATTCCAAGGAGCGCTCGCACTTGTTTAATAACGCGGGTCGAGGTGGATTTTTTTACCGCGCACGATGAATTTAACATAAATCGGCATAACGTACGGCAATGTGCGCAGCTCCGTGTGTTTATTTCAACTCGCAGTCGTTTATTTACCGTGTGTACGTGCACTTAAACCACCTCTATCATCGGTGTTTGTTTTAGAATATGACATTTATCTTAAAATTCACTACTGTTACATACGTATATCATTACTCTATCCAGACAAATGAATATACGGTACAATATATATATACAGTGAAATTTATTACAACGTATATTGCCGCAATGAACGTTGCCTTTTGATTTAACGAATTTGTAGATTTGCAGTCGGTGTCTTTGAGAAGTTAAAAGGGGGTGGTGCTTTAAGATGACTTTTGTAAAAATTAGACATAATTAGTTTATAGTTGAGTTTATCTCAAACCAAATCTCAAACTCTTGGGATGTTACAATCAAGCATACATTTTTAGGTTACATCAGCAATAAACATTGTAAAGCATAGACCAGCATCAATATACTATAAAGTAAACAGTAGTACTATTCAGTGTTAGATCACAGGATTTTTAGACGATCAGTTTTTTCTGAAGATACCAATTAAAGCTATTAAAGTAATCGAAGTACCCTTACAGGTACTTTAAAAGAAACATTTTAAATTTATTAATCCTTCACCTGTTTGAAGCATCCGAACTAAACCATACATTATGTATGTATAAGAGAATCGTAGAAAAGCAAAGTCGTTGATAAATCCAAAGTCAATGTGACTGAAACCAGGATTATATTTTGATCGTTGCTCGGTGGCAGATATTACTATACTAATAATTTTTGTCGCTAGGACATATATATTATCATTTTATAACTAATTGGAATTACCCATCCGCTTCTTCATAGATTATAGAGACAATATTATATAACTGATGCCCTGTCCTCTTCCCATACATTTTACAGAACGACCCAACCTGTATTGCATTACTCGACACAGTTATGTTCGTGATGTTTTAAGATTGACCTCTTTAGTCTCAACCTGTACCAATTGTTTAAAAATTCTCATACCAATTCTTTTTCAGATTCCCCTGAAGTCATCCATCCATCGTAATCTTGTCCTTTTCCTAAGTGGGTTCTAAATTATTTTCTTTACAAGTGAACTTCGCTCCTTCCTAGATCTTTTACCCAACTCATTGCGTTTAAGTAAATCTAATTACACATTTTGTTACATCTTAGCCAACAGCATGGTTTTGTTAATTAATTTTCAACCGGATTTCATTAAGGCTTGATATTCTTTCAGTATCCCTTTTTTGGCTATTAACAAAGAAATTAATTTTGATAATTGCCAGTATTGTGGTTTAAAAAATAATTAATTATGGTTTAAATCTTCGGCTTCTTTGGAACTTTCAGGAGGATGTGGTTTCCTGGTTAATTTTCCTCATGTTGATACCTCCTTCTTTCTCCTTCCCCACCCCCTCAGTGTTATGAACATCTTCGTTGGTATAGTACGAACATCTCGTTCTCGATCATCCTCTTCGCTTTCTTCTCCTTGATTTCCATTGCATTATTTAAGTTGCTGTAATTTCATTTATTATTCTAGACTTGCCCTAACCATGCCAATCTTTTACTTTTCAAGTATTTAATTTAATGGTTAATTCTTTTAGCATGTGCAATTGTCGTTGGCTACTAAGGCATATGTGTTACAAAATACGTCTTTCAAATCTATCTTTCAAATGTCCTACGTAACTCATCTCTTTTCATCATTGCTCAACTAGTGCTTCAAATAGTATTTTAATTTAATATTTCATATAATAGGTCACGTTTTGATTTAATATTCTGTAGTATTTATACGAGTAATAAATATGAGGAGACGGGATGAAATAAATTATGTGGAACAAAACTGCGAAATGCCTCAAGAGAGATATTAAAGCAACAACAAACTGTATACCTATCTTGAAGAAGGGGAAAAAGTAAGAACACATGAGGAGTGAATGCAAAAGAGAATTAAAAAAGAATTGCGATGATTCAGATTAAGACGTTTAAGACGAAGTGCGATTATTTCCATTTATATCAGATACTAGATAATTAAATGCTCGATGGTCTATCATATTAACGTCTGGACGGCCGATTCTTAAAGTGGGTTTCGTCTTACTGTACACATCATGTATTGTAGTTCCTTGCTTTAATCTTCCCGTCTTCATTTCGACTCAATTTCCCATCCAATGATGAGAATCTCATTATTTTTTATGACCAAAGTGATGATTGTTGGAATATATGGCGACTATTACAATATTAATAGTAACACCATCATACCCTCGTAGATTTCGAATTATACGATTCCAAGTATCTTCCCCATCTTTTCGTTTGCCATGTGGCACATACGGAGAACATATATTATGCAGTCACCTTTAAGTACCCAAGTACCCATCAAATGTGTTCCTCATTTGCCTCCTTATGACATGTGTGTTGTTGCCTTTTAATTTTTGGCGAAATTTATTCTAGGGTTGATATAACTTTTCTGGTGAACATTTATACCAATTGAAAATTTCTATTTTTGATTACAAGATATCTGTTTCCATCATTACTTGAAATATTTAATTTCTTCATACGATGTAAGTTTAAATGTTAAAGCGCGGTAAAATTCATTCAATTTCTTTCTTTGTTCTTTTGTGCTTGGCCATTGTGACGTCGGATTTGACAATTTCATACATGTTTTTCACGTGGTCTCTGACACTTCCTCTGTCGATTTGGCCCGTCCTCGTCAAATGCTCTTTGTTCGCTTATCGTATGTCCTATATGGTCTTCCAATTATCCTTCTTTTCCAATATCATTCAAGATTACATCAGAGTCTGAAAAAATCAGAGTCTGAAAAAATGTGACTTTATCTTTGCGACGTGACGAAAATCATTTGAATCTCTACTTTTTGAAGTTTGCCTTGTGGTTTTGATTGGTAAGCAAAAAGTTGATCGACGTGGCCTCAAAAATTACAAATTTTCTCCAAATTTATCAATCTGGAGCGTTTTTGTGAAGGCAAAATTATTCGACAAAGACAGCAGTCAATTCTTGTCACAGAAAAGTTTCTTCGAAGTTACTTCGAAATCACTGACCAAGTTGATTTTCAGATTCACAATTGTTCTACAATTTGATTGATTGCATCACTTTTATTATATTTTTATTATAAACTTTGCTTGTGATCAAACTCGGAGAATATCTTGATACTGCACAGTAAATATTTTTAATAATTAACAAATGTAATTCTAATTTATTACATGTAGGGATGAAGCCTTTAATGAATGGTAAGAGCTATCTTCTATGAATGATGTTAGACGATAATTCTTACTGGGGGCAGCATGCAATTTCTTGTTTCTAACTGTTTATACTTTATAAGAAATTTAAAGAAACTGTGATGCATTTTATGTAAGAAGAAATAATTTAGTCTATTATTATTATTATTATTGAATACAAGGTATTTCTGAACATTAAGGTAAAAAACAGGTTAAATGCCATGCGTTTAAAAATGTTCGTTATTAATTAAAATGAAGTTGGAAAAAACTATAGCTTATTTCTTCCCAGTCAATGGTTTGCACAAAAATTATTGGAGATTTTTGTAATATTGTAAGAAATATTTTATTTGTATATAAAGGGAGTTGGGCTCTTTAAATATATTCGATACTATTTTACTTTTCAAGTACTTTGGCTTACGCAATGGTTAGTAATGTCAAAGTTGTTATCAATTTAATTAATTTACTCATATTTTAATTAGTAACGTGATTCAGTTATATCAAATGTCTGGTTAAGTCCATTAATTTCTAAGAAATTCCTTATTCGCATTGAATAATTAGGTTATGGGGATTTTAAAACAAATGCGTCACTTGAGCATACATAGGAAATAATAGCTCCCAAGGATTGTTCTTGCGATTTTGAAAAAATCCTCATCAGGTTGGAGGTTGCAGTTGTATTGCTGTATAGTACGACGTATAGTACGACGAAATTGACGATCATCAGTCACTCGGATAATGCTGGTGATGAGTTGCGTAGCCTGTTGTGGTTGCTAAATCTTAACTTCCAGTGGTAAATAAATATAAAAACCAATTAAATCGTGAACAATACTTTTTATTAAAATAAATTACAGTCACACATATACGACAGACAAGAAGGAGCATATATTACACACTGAAATTTATTTTGAGCAACAAGCAACAAAAAGTGTATAAAATCGGAGCAAACAAACAATAAAATTTAAATCGAATAGTATATACTCTATCCTTAAATCTATGGAAAATTTTACAAATCTATATACAAAGTTGAGATTACAAGAATGTTTGCGTTTTTGTTGTCCAGCCCAAACACACTGGGATCGCAAGGTACAGAGTTCCTCTGCTTACAATTGCATTAAGTACTTTATAAAACGTATACATTTGTTGTACTTTCGTTTCCGTAAATTTTAAATAAATTAACATAAAACAAAACAATACATAGATTATAACTACCATGACTACGACTAAATTTTTAGATATATATACGTACATTATAGCCTTAATAGCTTAAATTCACGGTGAGGTTTTTTGAATTTATGTACACGTTAGTATCGAATTTACAAAACTTTCTACGAAATTTTGAGATTTTCTAACTATAAATTAGTACAAGCGGTGCTCTAGTTCAATAAGTACGTAAGAAACTTTTTTCCAAATAAATTACCTAAATAACACTTATTTATACAGCCAGTGTGAGTGGGCACCTAATTATTACAAGATACAAACGAACGATGCTATGTGCATTTGTGTGGCCCAAAAGATTACAAAATAACTTGTAGGATTATTGATACACATTCGGTGATTCTGTTGGAATTTACACGGAAATCGTTCATTTTGAATCCTGTTTTCGTACATTAGTTTCATAGATATCTAGTAAATATCTACATCATTTAGTAGCCCTAAAACATCGAAACATTTTTAAGCTACGATAACGATAATTTAATATAAAAACGAAGATTTTGTACCTATAATACAAATAAAAATAGAGATCCATTTACAATTGCTAAAGATCATTCTATCGTTCGATAAAACAATAATTGTTAACAAAAAGTCTTTCATGTCGTTAACTGCGTTCATTTCGTCTCTTACATAAATCATCCAACGAAAAGTACTTAAATTTATATCTATATATGCACTTTAATTTTATTTAATCCATAAAGGGAGTGTAAGTTACGTATGTCGTTTTCATTTCCTCATTTTATGGCACGGTACGTGTACATGTAAAACAGTTGTTACACTACGTAAAATGGAAAGTTCAAAAAATATTCTTTTCATATATCAATTAAATACGAAGTACTTTGGATTATATTTATAATTATTTATATATTAATTTTTTTTACACTTAACCACTAAAGTATACACATCTTTTTCACATGTCGAGTCCAATTTGGCGTAGTACGTATATTGGTTGGCGGTCCTACTTAGCGGTTTCCGACGAGGGTTGGCAACATTGGACCGAGATCCGGTTCACCGGAAGCGTGAGGCAATTGGAACACCGGGATTCTGTAATTGATTAATTAGTATTAATTTGCTTGCCAATACTAAATTAAAAGTAGACTAATTTCGTTTCGCAGACAACTTGCGAAATATTCTTCGGAGCCTCAAGCATCCGTTGAACACAAGAATTACTCCGTTAGTTCAAAAATGCGCTACGCAGTGCAGTCGTACCTCCTTTTAAACTTAAAGAGCTATAACATTCTAATGGTGTACTTTTTCGGTCAGTGAACTGGGCTTTCATGAAATCGATGTGATCAAAATCTTTAAAATATGTAACGAGACTTTAATTCTCAGTATTTGTGCCAAATTCGATCGTGGATTATACAAAATTACTTAAATAGCTTCATTAATTAATTCCATCGCAGAAAATGACATTTATTACATTTGAAGTTACATCACTGTCGCCATTCTCGTTGAATTTTACTAAAACATGTTATGACTACTATTATATGTAAATCTACATGATTAACTTAATAATCATTAAATACATTCTTTATTAATACAAGTTATATTATCGATTGCTATCGATTGCTATCCTCGAAATTATCGCAATATATTCAACATCTTTTTCTCATCTAAAATCACGCTGTGAGTTTATCATACGTAGAAAAAATATCCGGGTTAATTATAGAATATTTTTCTACGTCTTTCGACCGTGAAATGTTTCCTTAATTCCACAATTTTATATTATATATTAACATTTAGCGATTTATGTATCATTTTTCCTCACAATTAGTCACAGTTATAACTTAAATTACTTAGTTTTTGTATGGTTTTAATTGCACATGCTTGCATCTGTTTAAAAAAAATACAATTAATTCTATTCAGTTATATTTCAATCAGCAACAATACTCATAACCTTGCAATAATTTTTAACTGATATTTTATTGAAACGTTTTGATTATAGCCCCATTGTGGCTAAAGCCAATCCAACCCGACCCAACTTAACCCAACCTGACCCGACCCATTTATGAACCTGCAAACATATGTATGCGGGTTAAATCGATGCCTATGTCGTTAGCTGATCGAAAGTGGCTGTTTCATGGTCGACATTCTACATACACTAATGTTTACTGTGCAGGTAGTAAGAAGCATTAGCAAACAATTAATAAGTGCATTCCATCAATTTTCCAATTCAATACAAAACAACAAACCGAAAGGAAATGAAAAAAATTGCATCGAGTGTTCTGGAGTCAGAAATGTTTGAATAATTAACGTAATTGTTTTAATTTAAACTGAAAGAAAAATATTTGCTTTTAGTTACTATATCTCGTATGTTCTTTATGATTATTGTAGGTACACATAATATAAAAATAATTGAGACGTTATTTATTTTTATTAAATACAATTAATAAACAAATTATAATGTCCTATTGGATACTGTGATGGTTTCGGACTGCGTCGTGAATTTATCCGAGTTGACATGATAAGAATGAGTCCAGTTTGTTTCTTCATTTAAGTCCTGGTAAATACGATTTAATCGTCACTGACATATTTCCAGTAGTGGGCATAACGTAGGATTATATCGTTGAGTATTGGTTACAATTAGAAGAGCTTTGATTAATAACTCTGTGTTGCTTAACTAGGCGTGCTGGGAGAATCCGATACGTTGTGGCCCTCAAAACTAGTTAATAAAATATGCAATCCTTTGAATTTCTTCCATTAACCATCAGTGGTATCGTCTTATTAAGAAGACTTATTTGCGTTCTTGTAATGCTCCCCCACCAATTCATCTAGCTGACAAACTCCATCGGGAAGTTTGTAGTGGATTTAGCTATCTCTGTATTATTGGTGCACCCTTTTTTTCTCAGACTTAAAGCTATGTGCGTCAATTTAGTTCCTTTTATCTTCGTTTTTCAGTTCTAATTCCAATTTTTGAAATATTACTCAGTTACTTCGTCGATAATTTAAAGCTGCTAAAATGTCTTCATGGTTCGCAAGAATTCCTTAGTTATCAAAATAACTAACAATATAATATTTGCATCTCAATAAGTTTGTCATGAAGGTGGCACGAGGAGCAGGATACTCCAAAAGATAAAGTGGTAACATTATCCAAAGTTATTCAAAAATTGTTTCAGTTTCGAAGTCACCAAAATAACTAACATAAATTGATATTAAGAGTTTCGATTACTGCACAATATTTTTCCGAATTTATTTCACATGCCTAGTCGAAGTGAGTGTAATTGGTCTTAATAAGTAATAAAGAAGAGAAAGTTACAAAGCAGCAACACAATTTTGCATAGATAACATTTCTAGCAAATATTAAATCAACGTCAATATTAATTACTTCTGACTTGAATAATTCCTCTATTGTAGTCCTGTGTGTTTTTCTAGTGGAAATTAGTCCTACGCCTCGTAGAGTTGTGCAAAACACTCAGATTTTTAAGAACATATTCAAGGTAATAAGTTGATAGGTATCAATGCTGACGTAACTCTAAGATCTTGACCAACTGAAACACAATATCAAAAATTTGGTATGATGATTAATCTTTCAATCACACGAGATTGTCAAGAGTGAAATTCATATAAATATATGAGGTCACCATTGTATCCCCCTTCCCTCTATCGTAATAAATTCAAATATTATAATAAAATTGTTAAGGCCAAAAATATGAACAATTTCGGCAAGTCAACCCAAGCCAACGCCATTCAAATAAACAAGGCCAGGTTCATCATCACAACAGGATGAAGTTGAACCAAAAAGGCAAAGATCAAGAAGACTAAAAGGAGGAAGAGCAAGTAGGTTAAAAAGGGAAAAAACAAGAACATCTAGTTCAAAACGACCAACAGTATCAACCCAAATAAATCAACAACAAAGACATCAAGACGAAATAACAAAGAAATCGATAAAACCAAAACGATAATAATAAAAATACCGGATTTAGAATTAGAATAACAAGATACAAGCAAAGAATTGCCAGAAATGCGATAACCAAGAATTTCTGAAAGAAATGGCTATAAAATTTAACCTTTAATTTACTCAAAGGCATATCTATAGACACATTACACTTGAAATACTAAAATATTTTCTAAAAAATGACCTTCAACTTATTAACCCCAATTGAGATTATAAATAACAAGGTTATGGAAAATTAGATTTTTTAAAAATTGGTCTAGATTGCACATTTATCAACTAGGAAGATACAGCTGGTAAAGTAAAGTTCCCAGATATAATTAGATGTAAAATTAAAATTATTTACTTAACATTTGCTTAATCTCCGAAGACTCCTTCTGGTATATTAAAAGATTCCGATAGGCTGGTAACATTTGTTTGATTTTTCGCTAATATAATATAAAATAAAAGAAAAAATAACAGCAGTACTGCATACCTTAGAAAATTTTTACGTGCAATCTGATGGATTTGCTGCGTAATGGAAATGGTTTTGCCTGGTGGTCTGATATTTTAAAATGCTGATCTTATACTTTGGATATTTCATGTCATAAATTTCAAAACTGTTTTGTAATCACTGAGATCCACCGAGATCACTAAGATTTCTTGGCTCATTTTTGCACCTTAGGAGTTGGAAACCATGTATTGTTAAGCAACT
The DNA here is from genome assembly GCA_959613385.1 of Geotrupes spiniger. Classification (NCBI taxonomy): domain Eukaryota; kingdom Metazoa; phylum Arthropoda; class Insecta; order Coleoptera; family Geotrupidae; genus Geotrupes; species Geotrupes spiniger. The sequence continues at coordinate 17,170,007 of OY390737.1, forward strand.
TTCTCTTTGGATTTGATTTGGGGTGGAGGGTTTTCGAGAAGGTGCTACATAATAGTGTTCTTTGAAAACTGTAGGTATTAACTTTATGGGAGATCCCTACCAGTGTTTATAAACGACTCACTGCATGGATGGTCACAGGGGTACTTCAAGGTACAATTTTAGGACCACTGTTTCTGATTATGATGGATGATCTTCAGGGGAAATGTACAACTAACCAATTATTAATAAACATTGCAATATCTTTTTACAACCCAACACAAAAATCGCAAAAATTATAAACAACAGATAAGATCTTTCCACAGAAATGTTTATACAAAATATGTAAGTAATAATTAGAAAAATGTAGCTTAGGCAAATGAAAACTAACCCTAAAAGGAAATGCATACAGTCATTAGACGACATGATATGATAATTGACAAAAGCTTCGCGGGCATTTGAAACGACATTCTCGACGCTTCGTTGCTCAAAATTGAGTATTTTAAAAACAAACTGATATAATTTATAAACGACATTAACAAAAGCCAATGAAAATCATTACTGTAATCCAACTCCCTGTCAAGTTTTTAGGTGTAATTTTGGATAGAAAATTATCATTGAAGACGTAGTAGAATTGACGGTAAAACTAAGTTCGGTAGTTTTCTTGATGAGGACAATCCATGCGACGGTATCATTCAACGTTCTGAAGATTGTAATTTTGGAGTTGCACAATCTGTGATTAAATACGAACTGGTATTTTCGGGTAGTTCCAGACATTCACGTAAGGTGCTTAAAAAACAAAAGAAAATACTGTGAATTATGGAGGGAGCCAGGAGCTAGTTGCAATGGGCTGTTCAAGAAACACAACATTATGACAATTTATTCTTTTTATGCAAATAAATTATTGCGGAACACTTTTGTTGTGTTAGTGTTAACGAAAACAAAGACATTCATAGGCGTAAAACAAGTGGCGTGGATTTAGTGCGACAAGACATTTACAGACTTACGATCACAACACTCGGCTGAGTATATGGGGCAGAAATATTTTAATAACTTGCCAGTTAATATAAGAATTTTCATTTAATTCTTGTGTTATGAAAACTCGTTAACAAAAATCGTTGCCTTGCTTGCACATGCTCCCTATTAGAGTTTTAAAAATATAATAGGCAATGTTAAATGACTTAATATACACCGAAAAAAAAAGATTTTTTATGGCTGTTTAATTGTGTGTCTTGAGAGAATGAAATCATGTTTTCGATACTGATAAAGAAAGATCGCTTCAGCATAGAAAAATATATACTTTTCTAAATATTACGTCCAGTTGAAATATTTTGACATATGAATAAACAATAAATATTATTTGAATCAATATTTTTTTACAGCTAAACAAGATTGATTCGCTCAAAAAAGAAGCACAAAGATAATTTTTATTATTTGAAAGGAAATCGAATATTTTAGCACTAAAGGTAGTAATTTAAATTCAATTAATATTGATATCGCCATAACTATTATGCTTATTTATCTGACTACATCGTAATAATAGAATATCGATCCTGTTTCGGAAACAAACGATGCTCGCGAAATATAAAATTCCACTTCGATATGCGCGAGCTTAATTTAGTTTTGCGAATTTATCGACATAATGTAACTCCAGAACAGAACCACGCGCAGAAATATTAAATAAACAAGCGGCAGCGGCGTAATTTCGATTGATTCCTAAATTATTGCGCAGCAGTGATTTGATGGCGATAGTTTAAAGCACATTTCAATACAATAGAACAACGTGCAGTAAACCACGCAAAATCCATCATCGTGTTATTCAGGCTTCGTTAAATATTACAACAATCGATGAATCCGACCGCTGTAGAGCATGTTTATTGCTGCCCCTTCGCTATCCGACGACTTGCTAGTTTTCGAATTTACACAGCGAAATAATCGCGTAAAATACGAAGATATATGGCCGTTTTTAAATGTTTAAATAAATTTATGGCCCAATTTAGTTTACAGTATTAAGCAAACAAAGCTTTATTTGATAGACGACAAAAGACCAAAAGTTATATTCTAGACACGAAGTAGGTCGCACCGAGCAAATACAAAACTGCAAATCCTAAGCGTGTGGTTCAACCGCCGCCGTCTTTGCGCTGATACAGTTTATCAAAATGTATCGTCATTGCATGAGTTGTTTTCGTAGGCGGACTGCGGACCTGGTCCATCAATAATTTATTGGCCTTTGTTTTGTTTTGTTCCGCTATATTTTTCAAATAAAAGTTTCAAATACAAATGGACCGTAGGTACCTATGCGTCGACTCGAGAACTAACGTGGGAGTTCGCTTTAACGAATAAACTTTCTATTACAGACAATATCAATAATCGATACATTTTATTTGATACCGCGACCCACGACAATATTCACTAAAATTATCATGCACTCCACAAATTATAGTTTTTTAATATAATAATTTAATAATTACTAAATTATTATAAATATGTCATAGTATTATTTATCAGAATAATAATAATAAAGAAAAAATAAAAAAACATAATACAAATGAACAATTAGAATTTATGTTAATGTGAAAACGGAAGTATTTAAAAAAGCACAGTGAAACAAAGTAATAATCCAAGAAAGAATAATACACAAATCATACGAATAACTAGAAAACAAAATAAATTAATCTATTTCAGAAAAAAACTGCACACTAATAAAAAGAAGAAAAGGTGATATTAAAAAATAAAAATTACAGTGTATCATAGGACGTGTCATTAATAAGTTGTTGAAGGGACGTTTGTGGATTTTTTTGTCATAAATTATGAGGAACCAAATTGAGAAACATTGAGATAAACGAACATTTTAAGATATCTTATCTTATCTTATCTCTAATATAAACTAACAGTAACAAAAGCATTAAGTAAAAATAACATAAAATGAACTACTAGATAAAATGCAACTGTTGACATGTACGTTTAATGCTTAATGAATAAAATATATCTTCTAATTAAACTTAAGTAGAAATGTACTGAATTTTCTATCGTTTAATATTCAATTTTAGTTTTAACTTAAGTTTGAGTTTAAGTTCAAAATTTATGACTACAATCATTTTTTCTAGATTACCAAGGATATAGATTTTAAATTACAGCCAGCAAATAAAGGAACTAAAATAGAAACAAGATATTGTATCTACGTACAAATAACAAATCAAAATGAAGAAAAAGTAATAAAATACTCAACTACAACAATGACCTGTTTATTGAAATCATAAATAGAAATCAAAATGAAAAAGATTAATGAGATATATAGTTCATCTGAAAATATTTTCAAGTAAACTTTTCCGGTTTATTGGCAAAAGAAATAAAATAAAAACAAATAGAACAATAAAAATCGAAAAATGGAACATTGAACTGGACAAGCAAGTAGTAAATCAATTGTAAAATGATAAAAAAAAATTTTATGAAAAGAACAGTAGTTCTAATCTCGAAATAAATATTTTTCCCGTCTTCTTAAATGAATTAAAAATGTTCCCCATTGTGTAGGGCTGACGCATAATATTTTCGAAAGCTCGAAAAAATTCGCACAGTTTTCATTGTTTCATTCTTCCTCGGAATTACCGATATAACATTTTTTCGCATTGAATACAATAGTTTCTAGAAATCGTCTTTACTTGCGATATTCCGTTCGTGGCACTCGAATTATCATAATTTACCATGCGCTCTGAATTGACTAATTGATATTACCTCAAATTATGGCGATATGACAGGATTAGTCAACGGTCGATTAGAAACCAAGTTAAGATTCATATATAGTCTAATGTCGCATTGTTGGCGAAGCATTCTAATTACTTTGTTATATAATTCGCAATTTTTGCGATCGCTTCGTCTGAATCGCCAGACGCAACAAACTTTCACGTAAACAACATGCACTCGATTTTTGCGTTACGAACAAACAAAAGTATTATTTGCTGCAAGACTTACACATACACGAAAGTTTAATGGTCCGACAAATTTCATACAGCAGCGTATTATATGTCTGGATAAATATCTTCAGTCATGGCCTTCTGAGATACGGCCAGAGCCAACTAAGTGAGGCGGCTGAAGAAGAATAGAAGTCAGATAAATTTATAAACGCTGATTTATGGCTGTGTGTATTGTCTGGACTGTAAATCGCAAATAATTTATATGTAAGTTCGGATCTTGGCATCAAATTTTATTCTTTGTGCCGGGCGGCGTTCTAATAACGATGTGAAGGTATAATTAGCCGGGCCCGGAGTTTTACCCCAGGAGCTCTCGATTTTATTCCGGCCATCCATCGAATTGAATTATTTAATTGCGCGAAGCGTGCACACGAACAACTTAATTTTAATAAATGCGGGCTCGGTTAGGATTTGAGTTATTTATACAAGTGGTCACACTACATATATTTCGGTGTTTGCGACGCGTCGATATCTGTGACGCACTACAAAATTTCGGTATTTATCGACGTGGAAAATTCCCATAAATTTATAACCCGATGATAGTAGTTCAGCACTATATATTTTGACACTAAATTTGTTTAATGCTGTGCCAGTAGGTACAGAGGATTTAAATTAGCGTTACCACTATGAAGCCAATAGACTTATAACACCCATCCGTTAACACATTAGGCAGAAAATGATAAGGATATATAAAATTCAAATTTATTGTACCCACATTTATGCACATATTTTTTCGAGTATAATAAAAAAAATTGAGTGCTCAAATTAAAATAGTTGTCAATGCTTAATGACATAAAGTTCATATTGGTGTATAATAACTAATTTTAAAACGACTTGGGAACAATTAGCTATTCGTAAAATTACTATTCATTTAAATAAGCTAATTCAAGGTTGAACACAATTTCCTAAATGTGCCCCGACCGTAACATCAAAATACGAACTTTTGCAACAACAATGAAACCAAACGCCGACGTTCAAGTTAAAATTTTCATGAAAAATTAACGCTGGATAAATGTGTTTGTCCTAGGATTTAATATCCTTTTTTCGTCCACGTCGGCGATAAATAATCCTAGAAATATAACAGCTCATATACAAAAGCAGACTAACAAAACAAATGATAAATTAGAGTTTTTCGCTTCGCTGTATTCCTTTTGTATATCTATATGAAATGGAGCCAACGCTGTATGCATTTTTGCGAAGCATAAGAATGTGATCGTCCTTACATGTTCGGATGGATATCGCACCGCGTTGCGCGCAAACGTCACAGTCGACGGATCGGCTGGATGTCGTCGGGACGGAAGTCAGTCTCTCGCCAAGCAAAGAGAAGATAGTTTCGCAAATATTGCAATTTATGGACGTTCGCAAACAAGTATATAATAATAATGCAATAAACAGCGGTTATTGCGTTGCAATAATTACGCTTTATGAGAAAAGCTCATTTGTGAGCTTAATATTTAAGGCTAGCTATTAATTTCGTATCAATATCCAACAATAAATAAATATGAAATTTAAGCAACTATAGGATCCAAACCAACAAAAATTTTTTTAATTACTCAACCATTCGAATCAATAAATTAATATAACTTTAATTATCAATGTATAAAAAGCTCTAGATGGTGTAAAAGACACTGCAAAGAAAAAAAAAACATCATCTACAGTGGACACGATATAATCAGAAGTAACCAACGTTGTTTTTTGATTTTTTTCATACAATGGTTTGTTTATAATAAAGTACTTAAAAAACTGAAAAATTACATGGAATATAATTACAAAAATTTGTAACAAAAACAAAACAAAACACAAATCAGGCCAGGACGAGATTTTAATTTATTTGGACAGCGTGAGTTATTTTCAAAATATGTTGTCCGCATTTTCTATCTAACTTGATCCAGAGGGTATTCAACGTCTGTTCAATACAATTCAACCCATAATGAAGTTGAGTTGAAAAACATGAAATGATTTGGAAATAATTTTGAATGCAGTAAATTTTGAGGTTTGTAGCTCTAAGACATTACATTACAATTCAGGCCAAGATAAAATTTTAAATTATTGTGACATCGTGAGCTCCATTTTTAGTAAAATATACAAACTGTGAACTATTTTTAAAACGAGCCCGATGATATCGGCACAACACAATTTACGAAGTGACTTAATTATATAATATATATAAACTCAACCTGCTACAAATTTTACTAAAAGTATAGCCTCTTCAGTTGTTTTTGCTTTAAATTTAGTTATAAATATATTTTATTTTCATTCGAAATCGTAACTGATCCCAGATGGGTCTGCGTTCGTGTTGCATTATATTTTTCACAGTTCTGTACATTAACTTAACGTTTCTAACCTACGTTTTTTGCTCTTAATAAAATTTTTCTTCAATGATTTTGCCTTTTTCTTTATTTCTCGTCTTTGTTTTCATGTTTTAATTTCTTTGGAGATGTATTGCCTGCTTAGAGCTTCCTTATTACAATTTTTAATTATTTTGACAATGTTGCCACATCTTTCAGATTTTGTCAACTTCCATGTCTTGCTGTATTTGATTTGAACGCAAGAAATTTTAAAGAATTTAATTATGTTGCCATTTTTTTATGAAAAGCGAATCCTACTTTTGTCTTGAATCCTTTCCGTTCCAGTTCCTGTCCTATGTAAACCCAGAATGACGTATACATGTAATAGAATAATACACGTCCTCCGGAAATTTCTAAGACAAAAGAATTATTTAAAATAAATTTATATTCCCAGCAAAGAGAAATTTTAGTTCAACGTTAACAAAAAAATTCTTCAGTTGGATAAATGAAATCAAACGTTCTTAATTAACTATTCATACTCTGTAATTTTTTTTAGAAACTTTTTACCTGCTCTAATAGCTGATAATTCTTAAGTTTGAGTTATGCTTATGCATTTTTTCTCAATATTTGATTCTACTTAGTTTATGTTAGATTTTCATCAATTAAATCAATAACTGTTGCAGTCGTTTGCAAATTATTTATTTTTTTCTTAGTTTTCGTTAAATTTTTCTTCCCCTTTCAGGCAAAGAATTTTATTCATAAGTCCTCTAATAAATTTCTAACTTTGTTATTTTGGATTTCTTATTACTGTTCCTGTTATTTAGATTATTATTTTCTTTTATTTCCTAATGTCATTTTCTCTTATCCACAGCAAAAATACAACATGCGTGCGTATAATTCGACACTGCCAAACCAATCCCATACGCACGACACCAAAATAAACGAATTTGGTAACATTCCGGAAAACGCGAAAATATCCACCGACACGTACACGTACATACGTAACGCAAATATGTTTTCAGCATCGAATAATCAGCGCACTAAATTATAAAATATAGGACGCATGATTTAAATACTAATGCACGCGCGCCGCAGTGTTTTTGTTTTGCGCTCGCCGGAATAAAACAAAAGCGACGAAAAACGGGGGGATGATGTGTTAAGCGACCGTGTTTATGAAATTTTTAACTGTATGAAGATTAACGAGGGGAACGCAAAGATAAACCATAATTAGCCGAGTGTCATTTACACTTGTTTAAATATAAAGTGCTTACATTTTTACGCAGATACACATCTGAAGCGCTACCCTCGGCTCTTTATATTAAAATAAATTGCGTTTTTATCTGTCATTGCTGACTTACAACAAATACTTTTTCCGTTGCGCGGATGTGGCCGGGATTTATTGCGATGCGTATTGAGATATCTGGACGAAGCTCAGTTCGAGAGATGATTCAAGTTCCAGGAGGCAATATCTAATACGTCAGGATTAATTATATAAAGTTATTTGCACGCGTTTGTTGATCAATCCATTTCCACCCCTAAGAGTTAGCATCTTTACATATATCGAATCGTCTCGGAAATATTCATAATGTAGATGTAAATATTCGCATTGAGTTGTGTTGGACTAAATTTATAATTTAACCACAAAATTTGGAATAGAACACATGAAACACATTTTAATTATCAATAAAATTAATGACAATATCTGAATTAATTTTTAAAATTATTAATTTTATTACTGAAAAATCAACGAAGCGGTTCCGATGTTACAGAAGGAAGTATAAAACCTGAAGGTACTGAACCAAGAAGAACCGACTACAGATTTGCAACCCGGGGCATAAATTACAAAATCCGATGTCGACCATCATGTAAAGGTGTCAGAATTAGAACTAGGACCGCCGAGCGCCGGGCCAGAAGAAGAAGCACGCAGCCAACCAACCAAATTGAAGGTGGAAACAAGTAGCAACTCTGACCAGAAGAAGAGTACAATAAAGCGGAGCCAGAGAAGGAATCGATAGCGTCTGAAACTAGCACTACCTGAAGGTAACAGACCCTACAGATACGGAAGCTAAAGGAACTGAGCAACCAAAAGAATTAGAAAGCGAAACGGTGGAAGCTAGTGAAGCCCAACCAACCATTCGCAACCAATTTATAAACATGTCACAGACTATGAAAGGAAAATAGGCTGAAGATACAGAATATGCATCAACCAAACAACCAGAGCAATTACAAAGCTGTCGCTCGAAATTAGTTCAGATGAAGAAGTTAAACCAACGGAATTCAGAGAGGAGGTACCAACAGTTAAATCAGTGGAGCACATTGAATATGTAACTGAGACCCCAATTATATAATCATAACATGGGTTAAGACGATTAAATTGTTGTAATAAAATAAGAGCAATATGTAATCAATATTAACCCAATAAGAAACAGAAGACGAACAGGACCAACTAAACCCAACCAAGTCCAACCCAACACAACACAACCCAAACCAACCCAACGCAAACTAACCCGACCCAATGATAAGAGACGACGAAGAAGAAATAAACAAAAATATAAAAATAAAAGAAGAAACAAATTGAAGACCAAATTATTAAAATTATGATCAGAGCACCAAAAGGAAAACAGAAACAACAAAGAAGTCGCTTAAATTTTTGATTTACAAAGGAAAACGAAGACAAGTTGGAAGGAAAAGGAATCGAAATACAATTTCAGGTACTGGAACCTGAAAGTGGAAAACCTAATCTGATTGCAAGAAAAATTTAAGACAAAATGAGAACGATGGACGACATTAGAAATCAAAAATTTAAATAAATGCTGCAAAAAAATAACTCTTTTAGAGTTTTATTCGATACCATAATAGAGAAAGTTTTTAAGAAACGTTCGACAGACAATTGTACAACTGAAATTTTTGTCCAATTATTCGGGCATTTTTCATATTTTAGGCTATATTGAACAGTGGTGGAAATGTTAACCCCTTTTCGACATAACTTCCTTGTTATTTCTGGAAACGTTGACATGTTCGTTCAGAAACAGTGGTTCCTTTTTTCATTTTTACAATTTTAACATTTGTTTGCATGTTTGCAATTGTATCACTCCCATAATGACCGTAAATGACCCCACATGAACCATTAGATGAAACCCCCAAAATACTGAACAGACTACGAAAAAGAATATAATTAAGAGTATGGATCCGAAACACTAGAACAATTGCAATTAGAGGTTTCAGAGAAAATTTATCACTGAAATGATAACAAGTTTGAAGAATTATATCAATGCTAAAGACAATGGACTTCAAATGTTTGCAAAAAGGAAATGGTATTTTACAAAGACGACGATCCCTAATTTTCTGAACACAATTTTCTTTGTATAACTAATTTTCATGTAAAGACGATGCCATAGACATTGCCACATGCGAAACATGCGTTAAATAATTCAGAAATATCTACTGAATGAAGGAAGATGGTGACAGTGACTTCCTTGCTTAATGACCAAAGACTAATTTTAAATTAATAAGAAAGTTTTATGAAAATACAGCACAAAGATAAATAACTTTGATTGCAAATAAAAAGATTTTGACAATACAACGAAATAAATTAAATAATATATAAAAGTTTATGTAAAAGACATTCAAATGCACATCAAAATGAATCTCGAAAGTACTGGAAGTAAGATTTGAAGTAGGAGAAAAAATCGATGAAGAAAACCACTTGATGTTCTATAGAGAAGAAAACAAGCAAGGTAACGATGTAAGAAGACCAAATAGAAAAGGATGCAACGATATAAGAGATTGGTGGTATTGCTAGATAGGTAAACTGAAGGGTGAGGAAACAAACTATTGGACTTAGAAAATGAAGAATGATCTATTTCAAGTAAAGAAATAGGTTGGGTTGGGTTATTTGAAAAAATGTTTGGTTATTATTAAAGAAATATATTTGGTTACAATTTTGATTTTATTGATCCTAGTAAAAAAATCAATTTAATATCAGTATCCAAAGTGCATTTACATATTAATATAAATGTTTAAGTACAAATCGCGCGTAACAATAGATGTAAATGCGAACGAAGCAGAGATAAATGTAACACCCCGATTATTTACGACTTTAAAACAATGCGATCATAAAACATTTAACATAATCAGATATCACAATGCACTGACCACTGACAACAGACACCACATGTGACCTATGACCTAGGCCGATGCCGGCCTATAATTCATGCACACTACTCCCGAATAAAAACATCCCCGAAATAAAACTACGCCACCCGTGTACTTGCAATTTTGTAATTTAAGCCCTCGTTAATTATTTTCACAGCGTAATCATTTATGAAGAGCAGCCGCCCGCTTTTATTTCCTTTTGCGCGTTTCGTATCGATTATGGGGAACAGATTAATGATCGGCGTTCGTCCGATATCCAGCGTTCTTACAATGCAAGTTGTATGTTATGTACCGAAGATCGTTATTTACACGAATCAAACGTTAATAATTCATCAGATCGGGTATAAATCACGGATTTGACAGGCACCTTAATGTATCAAATCACGCCATAATTGATTTATGGACGGTCGGTAGTCACAAGCAATTGATTTGCATTAACATTATGTAAACTTGTTTAGAATCCCATATTTCAATAAGTTGCGTGGTTGGGAATATTCCTTAGATTTATTCAACCATTAAACGCAATTAATATCTTTGAGTTTATGCTACACTATCAATTATCTTGTTAAACAAGAGCATGTTCGATTGAGATCTTTAAAAATGCGAATGTTGCAATGCGGACCTGCGTATGCAAATAGAAATTGATGCATTTTCACTGCAATGAAATATATTCATATTTATTTAATTTACAGGGAAAGTTTTTATGGCTCTCGTATGCATCCTGTAAAAAAAATCATCAGAAGAAACCTTGCAATGTAACACTTCCATAATAAAAAATGAATACATAATTAAATAACCTATATATAAAACGGACTTGTCGACTCAATAAGGTTCAAAACTCAAAACCGTCCTATATTTAGTTGCCTTGTTCGTCCTATTGATTTTTATGAAATGTCTAATAAGAGTTAAAAGATGTGCGCCTTAATAGGACTTAAGGACATTGAAACAGCGGTTCTTGCATTCTTTCCATGTATAGGAAATGCAGAGATCTAAGCAACCTGCAGTTTGTATAATATCGGAGTTAATGCTAATTAATGCTACTGCGCTATGCTATTTGGCATTACCAAGTAGGAAACTTTGAAAAACACACACCTCGGTGACGTTACCGAACAGTTATTATTGATGAGGTATTTAAGCCAAAAACTTACCAAAGGTAAAGCAATTTGTGAATATGATTTCTACTCAAAGTGAAAAAAATGAATTAAGCTTATGAGTATACTAAACAAGGGCGTAGAAGATAAATTAATACCATATTTGTATCTACTGGAAATTATGAAACAATGTGTACATTTACGAATGTAAAATACGAATCCGTAAGGTTAAATCTTGTACAATCACTCATTTGAATTCAATGCTAAAAATGCTATACACTTGCGATTTATTTGCAATTCACCTAGCTTGCTACAACGCACTAGATCCAGCAAAAGCCATAAAAATGCAGATTAAAAGTATAGTAGTCGTGTTTTATTTAGTAAGTAGTTTGTTAAAACCCGCCACATTTTAAAATAAAAATAAATAAATAAGAGCAATAAATTTCCTAATTAAACACCGTATGTTAAATGCCAAATATCTCAGAGGAGGAGTAAAAGCTTGCAAGTAGGTCACTAAATCTGTGCCATCCAAAGACTTTTTATTCAAGCGATGCTCAAATGTAATTTTGCAACAAAGCCGATAAGGTAAGAAGAGAGAGAGCTTAGAAAAACCAAACTTTGATTTCGATAAAATTAAATGAGACAATTTCTACAACTCGACCTTTTGGTTCAGGGTGGTTCAAATTCACCAGAATTAAACGAATGTCCCCACAAGGGCGATGTGTTTAGAAATGTTGCACCGACTTCATGGAAAAAAAACAAATTATTCCATCGCCAAGAAATGTTGGGTTATGTCTTTTTTAAACAAATTTTATATACATTTGTTTTCTTCACTGAAACTCAACTTAAAAACTTCTGCTCGAGAATCGTTCAATTCGTCATCCATGCCCATTAAACGAAAAAGTTTATGATGCCTTAATTTCTTTGAAAAATTCATAAGTTTACACCTAAACAGATTTCAAGTGTGATGTTGGATTCTGTAGCGTTGAGTTGGGTTGGGTTGAGAATGTGGGACATATTCTTTGTGTGGTTACAATTTACGGCTGCTCATTTTTGAGCAACATCTTCGTTCCTAAATATGTCAAATATGTAATTTTACAAGTTACAAATTCCTACACAATTATTGCAAATCCTTTCGATTTATAGTACATGACAGACTTTCTAACTTAATCTAACTTGCAATCGTTGTAAAACTTTTACTACAGATATTTTCTATTCATTAATAAAATTGGTTTTGTATAGTTCATAATTTATCAATGTGATCATATAATATTACAATATATGATAAACAAATACTCAATACTACAACGTCTCATAAATTATTTGAATTTATCTTGTTCTATTTTGGAATAAATCTCCCTAGCACAGCAATTTGTTTCGAATGGTTAAACATAAAATATAATAGACACAAAGAACAAAGATGCGAAAGATTTGCGATCACTTTGACGTCTTCATCATTGAATGAGATTTCGAGAGTGATTACGGTCAGCCATGTAACCAAACTGATAAGATCTTAAAGGCGTTTCTTCAATCAATCAATCATTCTACAGCATTAAGAAAAGAAACCATTTCAGGTTTAATATTTTCAATTGAATTGAATTAATGAATAATAAGTGAAAAGCATAATTTTAATTATTATGTAACTAATTTTACTATGCACTCGACGACAGCAACCACCATATCAGAAATCTCCTCGTAGATATTTTAAGAAGAAAATGAAAACAATTAGCGAAAATGCATCAACACATCAAAGAAAGACAAGAGAAAATAAGGTAAAAATAGTTCAGTATTGATAAACTTGGTTTTGTTTATACAAATTAATAAAAAGTGCTCATTAAAAAATGAAGGAAGAGATAAAGGAGATCACATTGCAAAATTTTATTCAGCAATACAATCCAACTTCCTTAAAGTTATTGCATTTGAAAAATAACATGAGAAGCTATAGTTAGAATTTTGGAAATATTTTAAAGACATTTTCACAAAAGTAGCCCCTGTTGATGAAAAGTAAATTCCCCATAGTTTTCGTATTGGAAGTATGAAAATCTTCCAACAAATCTAAGTTATTATTTAGGAAGATATAATATTAGTTTCGGTTACAATCTGGAGAAGGTAACTAGTTAATGGCTGAAGAGAAAAACATATATTTTAGCCTTAAAACGTTAATGGAATGAAATTGAAAATCATCTTCGAAATGTGGGATAAATACTACCTAAATTGCAAAAGAAATTGAGAACATACCAATGTTTGAGGTGGAAAAGTCCTTATCACTGAAAAATAAAATTAATTTGAATTGATTTCGAGCACGCATCCCAAAAATATCAGTGGATTACTGACAACTAGATTTGATTTGTAGCTATAAGGAGGAAAGGCGTTGGGGAAATGTATTTACTATTAATGAGAATGGTGCCCCACATTGTAATTGATAGGAGTAGTGAACATCGCCATGACACATCTTTTTGGAACAAATTCCTTGAACCAATCTATCCGGAACAACAAACCATTCAAACGGAGCAACTGACAAGGAAGCGATCCTCCAATATTTGCATTGCCACCCAGATGGATCTGCGTATCGTATTTTTAGACATTGCGTACCGATGACATTTATACAGCGGCGTTGATGTATGCTCCAACCGTACGCAGCGTGGCACGTTTAAACAATGTAAGCAGACGTGAACGTATTTTTATAGTTTTCGACAAATGCATGTGTAAAATAAACGACGACGGAGGTAGGCAAGGATATCGACAGGAAAGTCATACGTGCCTCGCAATTGCGCTGCGGGTGGCGCTACGATTGCTCAAAGTGAATTCACAATGACGCGGCACACTTTGAATTTTTTTTCACTGACCTATCCCCACGTCGCCGTTCGGCGTTGCTTTCGTAATTCGCGCCGCGACCAAAACAAAGCGTCCGCTCCGCTTTTAGACGGACCGCGTATGCGAAATTTACGAGGGCGAATTTCGCTGCGGCGGATTTAAATGAAATTAAAATCAACGTTTCAACACTGAATACGAAATTTGTTTTGGGTGCTATGTATAGAGTATGAAATGTGTGCGTGGAGATACGTTTGTGGTTCGTTGCTTAACGGCACGTGGACGTGGTCGTGCTCAATTATGCAATTTGCGACACATTTATTAGATAACGATTCCTAAAAAAATTCGATCACTAACGAGAAACGTAATAATTTTTCCCAAAATTAAATCAATGCCATTACTATATATACACATCGAACAATAAATTAATTGTTATTGTGAATAAAGATCTACGAGTGAGGAAATTAATGAAAGATGTGGTTCAAAAGGCTATGGATATAGTTCATATATGGAAGCAGCAGAGGCGCAGAAAATGGAGGATAAAACCTTGTCGAAATACAACGTAAAATATAACAAGATACGTGTGTATGGATTGAAAACACAGGGGAAGGAGAAATGATCTCAAATCGACTATTTTGAAATGGGTTGCAACCCAAGTCACAGTCAGGAATTGATTACGCAAGCAAGAAATATATAAATAGTCGGAACGAGTTGGGTAAATGAGACTTCACCTCACATTAAACGCAAGTCAAATAAATGATGTGTGTTTTAAAATCGAACGTGGAAGAATGAACTAGTAGTTTATTACATGGCGATCCTGGCATTGTCCTTGTGATTGTGATCCACCTATAGGTAGACACACATAAAAGACATACAGAAAAATGTTACTGGAATGAAATCAAGTACCGAGAATTCTTTATTTTTGTGGGGTAGTTTCCATCTGTGAATCCTTTGACATCAAGGGCTTGTTTCCTCGCAAACTGCTGAGTATCTACAAAAAAATGCTTACATTCTTGATTTAATTTTAAGTAACGACAGTTGAATACAATTAGTCAAGTCTTTCTAATCCTCCTTTCTAATGGCGCTTATATTAACTAATGACGAGTTATGTTTTTCCAAGGATGCCTTCTCTCAATGGTGGCATGGTGGTCAGAATGCAAATCAAAATGTTCTTCGTCTTCCATGTAATTCAATTTCAAGTAGTAAAGAAGTACAGTTTACTTATAATTGTTTTTGTATTAGTTGGACAGCGGTTGAGTTTCGTGTTGATTGGTGGATGCAGCTTTTCTTTTGGCTGATCGTTAGTCCCAAAGTGATTTATTTATATAATTATAGCTATAATTTGTTGCGTAGTTTTGTTTAGGGGACTGATATGGCTTTCTTTCTCTTCATTATGCCTTGGTGGGGCAATACATACATTACCTTTATTGAATGAATGGTTATTACTGTTGCTTGATTTCTTTCAAGACCTATACCCAGTTCTTCATTATCCTCTTGCTGCACTTGATGATTTTTCTAATTTTATGACAGGACATTTTATGATTAGGTTTCAAAACGATGATTCGCGCGACTGAGACATAAATATGAACGTAATAAGTAAGTAACATCGTCGAGGTGCCTTTCTAAGATCAGTTGTCTTTGCATAACCTGATTTACAATTTTGCAAAGCTTTTTGCATAAAGACGTAGCAGACATGAATAATTTTTAAAGAGTGGATTCAAAATTTGCGGATAGAAGGAGAAACGGATGTGCCAGGGAGGGCTGAAAATTTCTTTGAGGTCAATATCGTCTTGAAAGGGATGGGCAGAGAAAAGTTGATAGTAAAAACAGTTTAGGAAGGTGGGTAACTAAAAATTGTGTGTACAATATTAATTCCGACGCCGACAAATGTTACAAATATTAGGAAAGCCTTCATGCCTATTACCATAAAGTAGGATTTATAAGCACATGTGGGATATGGGACCCATGTGGGGTAATGTAGGTGATACTAACGGAGCTAAGCGAAATGTGGGCTGAAGGGGAGGAAAAACACACTAGGGGCAACAAGAGACAAACCTTACCCCTAAGAGCATGAAAGGGAGAATCAATATGAAAGAGCGCAGGTGGAGAAAACAGTATAAAGTAACAACAGGAAAGAAAAGCGTTCCTTGCACACCCTGGCAAAAATTTTAAGTTGATAACTTAATATGCCCATTTTTCATACACACTTTTCCTCCATCAGTATCAGTATTTATTCCTTTTGCTTTACACGCGCTTCAAACCAATTCCTTTGATTCCAATTCCAAATATTCAACTCTCGTTTTGCATTCACCATACCTGAGTTAAATATTAAAACACCAAGTTAATGATATTTTACAAAATTAGTTGACGACCATTATAATCATCATATCATAGAAGAAAATTGTGAAATATTTTCACGCGCATATTAAATATGCGAGGATAAAATAGACGGAGGAATGAGTAGTGCGAAAGGTAGGAATTCCAACCCAACCTAACCCAACTCAACCAAAGTTTCTTTGTACCAGAAATTATTTGAGACCTAGATCTAAATGCTAGACAGCATACGAAGACATAGGGAGGGATAATATAATGAATTTTATTATATTTCGGGTTTTCATACAATTTCTTTAGTTTCTTTGTACAAGAAATTATGTTAGAACTACATGTGAATGCCAGACAACATTGGAAGACGTAGGGAGGGATTATATATATTAAATTTTATTATAGTATCCTTATCTGCAAGTTTCTATACTGAAAAATGTTACTGGATCAAAACCATAGCGAGTGAAGAATGAAAAGGACTTGAAATGGACATGGTATGGATGGCTCTGAAATCAGGGAGGTCAATCCCAGAGCGAAACAGGTGTATGGGATTGATAAATGAGATACGAGAAAAGTAAAAATGAAATGTTGGGTATTTTCAAAGATGGGAAAGCTGTTGATAAAGGAAGAGTGATTGGAAAAATGAACTTTGAAATGGCAATGAAGACAAAGACTGCAAATACTGGAGGGGAGAGAACTTCATTAAATTTGTTGTATTTTTTGAAAATGCATAGAACATACTGCAGTAAGTGCTGAAATAAATTATGAGGTTCATTAGAGATAATAGAGGGTGTCAAATAGAAACATTTGATAAAGTGATGTATGTCGTGGAAGTTGTACGGAAAAGCGTGATTTTGGCAAAAATCGCTTACTTATGTAGATGATTCTGAAGGCTATGCAAATATTTCAATTTTGACAACCATCGAGCTTTCAAATTTATACATTTTTAAGTAGTAAAATATATGTATGTCAATTGTATGGCAATAGGGTATTGTAGACAATTAATACTAATGAGTTTTCGTATGTTCTTCCTAATTGTCACTTTTATAAACAGTTACGAGTACCATTTTGCGAGAAAGGAATTTTATTACGCGCCAGTGCACCAAAATTTAATCAGCGGGTTTTTAAAAAAGGACCCCCCAAAAATATTACTTATTTATCTGCAAGAAGCAATATATAATGGTCCTGCATTTTTATCTCGCATGAAAAACACGACAAAAAATCCACAAATCTCTGTCGTCTGCACTTCCTCGAAATTTAAAGTACTCTTATCGAATCGCAATCTATATTCTAAGCTCCCTCCCAACAGTCGTCGGAGCCTAGGAAAGTCTCACTCCCTTCGATTCTCAACCGAGGGCAACCATGTGACCGGCAATCATTCACCCGGAGACAGGCAACTCGTTGCTATGGAAATAAATCTACCATCTTGCTGCATCTAATTGGCTTTATTTTCGATAATGTAGTTTTACCGTTGGTGCGTTGCGTTCGCGGCCGAGGGCTACACCTGCGTTTGAAAGTTGTCAATTACAATCGTCGATATTCATAATTCGACGTCGGGTCCGTCCATCCATCTCGAGCTAAGCGTTCCGATGCGCAGATTGAATTCCCCCTTTACTTGACGTCTAGAGCCATTTATTTACAGGGCCCACATGTTACATAGCGTGTGAGCCACCGTAAGATGGATTACCATTACATTACGGTCTCAATTTCTCCAGTTCGGTCTACTTTCAAATTAGTGTAGTAGGCTGACCAAACACGAACAATTACTGTTCTAAAATTTATGTAACTGCCCGAACGAAACGTACGAGAACATTTAACATAGGCGGCTCACGAGATTAATAGGAAAATTTATGAAATATTGCGAGAGCATTTATATTACACGAGTACATTTCCGACCGGTAACACTACACAGCGAGTCTAAGAAAGAACTGTTATTTATAATAAATTTCATAACGGTAATAAACTGGCGATAAATTAAAATCGTCGTCTTTTTACGTTTCGAGTGTGATGTAACTTTTCTCAATTTGTGTATGGACATAAAATTATAATTATTAGAAATTATTATTATAACTATCAAAAACACACTAAATTTAATTAGGAGAAGTGTTCGTGTTCGTCTGTCCCCAAAAAAGTTCATTTTTACCTGCGATTGTATAAAAAGCATTCAATAATTTAAAACATTAGTTCTGGTGTCGTTTCTTTCATTTGCAGTGGTTGTACATTTAACAATCCACTAAACAATGAGACGACTTATTTTTGCAAGGACGTTCTAACATTTTTTTCTCCATAAAACACCCGTGTTCCGTAATAAAAAAAAAACCTTGAATAATTGCGTAAAACATCCAAGGTTCGCAAAAATATAAAAGGCAATATTGCCATTGTGCACGGCCTTGCAGGTTATGGTTTTAAAAATATTTCACCTTCATAAAGCGACGTTACGTGCGCAACGCCGTCGACGTTATCTGAGAAAATCGCCGATGCCGATGGAGCGCAGGTAGACCTCTTAATATGCACCCCAGATATTACATAAAGAATCAATAATGAGACAACATTGTCGCACTCGTAAAGTTTCGTAATAAATCAGCATTATCGCGTTAAATTCCGACTCGTTGCGGCAAAGTTCGACTAGAAAATCTCATATCTTCGGCAGCGGACGATAAGTCAAACGCCATCTGTCGTAAGTTCGAGATCTCACAAAAACTGGAATTACAACAGACTAATCTAATTGCTCTGGAATAACCATAAAGCTATCCTCGCGACGATAGAGACATCTTGCGGCCGCAAAACGAGTTCTGCAAAATAGCCATAAAGCAAGCCGGTGAAGACATAAATTGTACCGGCTCGCTAAGATGGATACAACACATACAAATTCTCAATTAGCTTTTACGCTGCGCATCCCGCTGTTTCTTTATTAAATGCTAATGTTTCGCTCGAATTGTCCACACGTAAATTGACACGACGAAATATATTCAGTTTTAAAAAAAGTTAAATTTATTTAACGAATTAGACTTTGTACAGTAATACATTTTTAGAAAACCATTTTAATAATCAATGCTAAAGTATAAAACATACCTTCATATTATACTTTTTTCAGATTTGTTCGTTATATCGTTATTCTTGTCGGTAGATCAATAAATACATCTTTTATAATAAAGGACACGCACATTTATAGAGCCAGTAGCTTTCCGACACAATTTTCCAGTGCAAAATAAATAAATCTATGCTTTGGCAAATCGAATAAATATCTTTTAAAAGAAGTTTTGTTGCTACTCCAAAAAATCAAATTAGAAAGGCTTCAAAATCAATTACAAGGGACAGAAACACAACATACGAGGATCTTATACTTTTACCATATACACGTTTCTCAGAACACAATGCATTTGGCAGGTAAATTTGAATTATTTAATATACCGATTATTCAGAATAAATTATTGGGTACGAATAAAATTAACCACATGTGTAAATATTTACAAAAACGTACAATATATAAAATTAATTGAACCTGGCACATAATCTATACAACAAAGAATTTGTCAAATTAACCAATCGTTGCATCACGCGATATGTGAAAAGCGTACACGACGAGGTTCACACGATAATTAACTAAATTTCAACACTACAACAATAGCCCCATCAACAAATCAGTAAGGAAATATTTATGATCGAAAAATTTTGAAGTTTAAACCACTTTTATAGGTAGCTGAACTTCCTGTCATCACCCTGCCTACCAGGAATTAAACTGTGAATTTTTGAAAAGGGTATGGGAAATGTGGCAAGAAAATATTGCTGGTATTTTAAAAATCTTAGTTGATCGGGTTGAGGAATTTAAAAGAGGAACATGAGCAACGCCCTGGAAGACCAGGCTTCGCCACTCCTGAAAACATATTTGGAATAGGATAGAACTATCGCAGGACATGAATTGGTAACTAAATTACATAAGAAAATTGTGGTATGAAATTGAATGGTGAATGGTTTTGAAATAGTTCTCCAGATTTAGCACCGCTAGACTTTAATTTGTTTCCAAAACTCAAAAAATATTAAAAGGGAAAAATATTTTCAGAAGTGAGCGATTTGCAGACCAATAGAAAGATTTTTAATGCCTTGAAATTACTTTGGGAACGTTATGTTTAATTTTATGTCCTAAAGGACATTATGTTGAGTAAATAAAATTTTGTCGTCAAATATTTTAAAACTGTGTGTGATAAAATGGTAGTTTCCAAAATGGGTAAAATTACCAAGCTAAATGTTTAAAAATTTCCCAAATTAAAAAAAGATCAAATATGCCGGTGAAAATGTCAAAATTGTAAAACAGTCCAAAGGTTTCTAAATTGACAAAGTTATTTAAACCGCAAAGAACGTGAAAATTGTAAATGAACATAAATGGCGAAATCTCAAGATAGTTCAAATTGCCAAAAGCATCGAAAAACTCAAAAAGTCAGTAAATTGCTTAAAATACAAAAATTTTTAGTTAAAAATTACGAACTTGGCGCATATGCATATGTCAAAATTGTGGTAAATGTAAATTTCCAAAAATGCAAAATCTTGCGAAACTAGTTAGGATTATCTCAAATTTATATTAAAGTTTTATTTATTTCAAAGAATTCCAACGTTTCCAAATTCGTAAAGGGATGAAAATGTAAATATTGTTCTAAATCCAGCGAAAATATATTAAGATTGTAAAAATGATTAATATAATTCCAAAAACTTAAAAATTAAAAAACAAAAAAATAAAATCGCACAAAATTAAAAAAAAATACATTGTAATGTTTTTTTAAGATTTCGTTGGGCAAGATGGTTGTTGGTTGGGTTGGTTTGGTTTGGGTTGGATTGGGTCGGGTTGAGTTCGGTTGGGTTGGGATAGCTTGGGTTGGGCTCGGTTGGGTTGGGTTGGATTTGATTGTGTTGTCTATTTAGACAAACTAAAGTAACCAATAGCCTGCGTATTACTTCGAGAATAGTTAAATCAAAAATCTTACACAATATTTTGAATATTAAAGAACCAATTACTCAACTGGTCCTTTAAGAACCTACATTCTAGCATCTATTAAGTCAACAAACTCAAGTCAACCCAACTTCAACAGTTTCAAAGGATGCAAAAAATCATGAAAGTTATATACTCTTAGCATCGTTTATAAATATTTTGCGTCCTATCTACTAAACAGTCGTACGAATACAAGTAATGCACAAATGCTTCTTGTTATGCACATTGTGTTTGTTAAAGTGAAGTTGAAATTAACACCACTAAAACCTGTGTAGATACTGAGTACTGTGCGGAGTATGTACCGTTAGGAACATCATTCGGATACCGATGGCCAAACGAAACAACAATTTAGAAAATTTTACGATTATAATCGTATACAGAGAACACTATCTTACAATCTTGAGCATTTCATAGAATGTTTGTTTGCACAGAAAAATGGGCTGGGCAATTTTTCTTAGACGTTTTGCATTTTTTAGTTTCATTAGTATTTCAGGTTTCGTTTTATAAAGCAAACAGAAAGAATCGCGACATAGATCTGTATGCCTGCTAATTTCAACTAAAATCACTTGGTCAGCTACCCATATCGTTGCGTTGAATTTCAATTTCGAAAATATCAGAGATACACAGTTTTAATTATATATATATAACGCATAAATATACCGATATTAGATATATACCAAAACATTCCTCGTACTTTTCATAATAATTTGTTTATATTTTAATTAATTTTACTAAAAATGATTGACGGTCGTGTTGTTAATTCACTGTAAAAACCAAAGTCGTGATAGGTTATTTTTTGACTTTGATACGATAGGTATTCTGAATTATCAGCATTTAAATACGCGACAATACTACAACAGCCACTCTGTAATTAAGCTGGATTTACTTAGAAATAATTAAAAAAATTGAAAGCTGCGTTGCAATAAATTTTACTATTTTAAATATTTAACTAATTGCCGTTATTGTTATTACGTTCGCAGTCTGCCTTCGTATTGTAGGTTTTAAATCTTTCAAATTATATTTATCTCCACCAAACTATAACAAAAATGTAATTTGTTTCAATAAAATATTTATATGTTTGATTATATTTAGAGATGTAAATTGTAACTTGACCGATAATGTTATAAAAAGATGATATTGGTCATTCTGTCATGCGAACATAATTATAAAGTTATTTTAATAAAATAGTTACATAAGTCGAGTATAATGATACCAATAGTTTTATTGCTAACCCACGGAACAAAAGTTGCAACCCTCACAGTCCGGTGACTAATGAAACGATTGCAAACATAAAAGATGAGTGGCCTTAACAACGATTACGAAATCAAATGACGACGTCGAAATATTTACGTACAATACGTGAAATTCGTCAAACGCCGAAACCAACTTATAGAAAATTTCAGTACACAACAACCAAAAGCGTGTTAGTATAGGACTGAGTAGAATTCGATTATATGATAACAAAATTCTTCAAATCTCGAAAACAACTAATTGGACAAATTTTAATGTTTCTCTTTCCTTTTTAGTGAAAAATGTGTGCTTTGCTTTGTATCGAATCTTTTAAATTTAATTCCAAATATTTATCACGATGAAGTAAAAACTATTAATGGTATAAGAAAACAACGAATCGATATACGTATCAATTAACCATGAAAGTGGAAAGAATAAAAATAAACATTTTTTTAATATATTTTATTGTGAATCTTTATCGTGACGTAAACTTCAAATAGCATATTTCAGAAGTTAGGAAGTTACCCCACCCCCCAGCATGAACAGGACAAAGATGCATCGATTACTGCAGGAGATCTAAATGCATAGATGGGAAAAGCAAAAATTAGAGATGATTAGAGAAAGGAAGTAATTATGAGAAGATGTGCATGCGGAGGTTGGAGTATGTGGAGTATGGCCAATGTGCGACTTGGACAACAGGAAGAGGTAACAAGAGATGCTAGGCGATGAGGTGTTGATGAGCATAAGCTAAATAGCTTAAATGAAGAAATCTGCAAGGCTACAGTAATAATAAGTAGTATAAAAAATAAGCGACAGAAGACGTTCAGGAGAATGCAAGGAAGAGAATGAACGCAGTAAATAGGACAAGATTTGGATTTGTCTGAGGGACACCACAAATCTGGATGAAGAAACCTTCATATTAGTCCAGGATATCTGTACGTATGTCTAGGCGCCATAATCTAACCTTGGAAATTGTGGAAAGTCGACGATAAATCGAATGAGTAATTATTGATTATCACAGATAACTAGTCTAATTAATCTATTTTTAATGGAAGGAAGAATCATACAGATTTTCTCAATTACATGTAAAATATGTACTGTAGCAGGTTACTTGTCGTGGCTTGCTAATTTGAAATAGGTACTAACTCCAACAATTGAGTAGGTTTCAAAAAATCATATTGATTGATTGATAACATGATAATGTTCGTGGATTGGATTAGATTTAAAATTTGCATTACGTCGTTTTTGTCTCGTATTGAACTATGGTGTTGATGTCACAATAAAAAATCATTTCATTTTTCTGGGGTATGGCTCTGAGGAAGGTGATCGATAATGCACAGGAAAAACAGATAGTGTATTTATAGCTTGTTAAGTGGCGTCAGTATGACAAACCCATTCTGTATAATCAGCCCTGATGTTTGTATAATTTTTTTACAAAAAGTCGTTTAGAGTTTTTTGTAATTATAATTGTGCCTAACTAACGTTATTTGATTACGAAGCATAACAATGTATCGTTATTCGTTAGGTAATAACGTAACGATGTGAAACGTTATTCGATTATTTATATATTTTTTGGTGATTTCTAAATTTGGTTTTGTGGTCTTAATCTGTATTTCAATTTGTTCCAAGTATGTTGGTTCCATTTTTACTTTCTTGCGTTCGCATGAGTTAATTATCATTATTTTCGTTAATTTGGCATTGTATTTTTTTCGCAAATTAATCGATTAATTTAAGTATTTTGACGTCCTTTAATATTCATGACATGTTTAACTTACAGAACTTTTCCAACTGAGAAGGCAAGCGTTGTTTTCTTTAAGGGTCTGACAAGTGTTCATGTAAAATGTATATATTCGGTTGTGTAAGTTCAAGTATCTTAATTAAAAATGTCGTTTTCTGCTCGTATGCCCTATAAAATTTGCAACCTTGAAGATTTCAGATGTTAGGTTCGTGCAATTTACATTTATCTCTAATGAGAAGACACGAACTGTATTAGCATGATACCGATCTGCTAAGCTCACAGTTTCATCAATTTGAAGAATTCACGATCTAAGGTGGTCACGTCATGACGTCACGTCACTCGGGCCGGTAAATTGGGACGCTCGAATTTCAGCCCGGCTGCACGACTTTAAATCGACTTGTTTTGCACGGCGACGGCGGGCAATAAAAAGCGAGTAGATCTCACGGCGAGACTTTTCAGTACGTTCGGTGGGAGATATAAAGACATTAAGTAAACGTATCACAGGCGTATCTTAATTTGTTGTGATAGAATGTAAAACATTAATTACACGTGGAGATGTACAAACTTGAAGTGTATTTTACTTTTATTTGATGCGGAAAGCGAGCTTGCAGCGTAACCTAATGGCGCATCTGTATAAGTAAATATATTAGCGTCTTTATCGTCAGAGACGATCGACTGCTTTTACAGACATAGCGATCTGCGGAGCGGTGCTGCAAAAACGCGCACGGCGTCTCGTCGCATCTCGGTCTTCATTAAACGGCCGCGGTGGAAAATAAGAAAGACCGATGCGAACGGCTGTGTATGGGAACCGGCGACTGAGGACAAGTATATAGAGATGTTAGCTGGGCATCTCGATTGCAGATTTCATTCAATAGTGGGCCGCCAACGCTGTGATTTCATGTGAGATCTGCAACCACCGCACGAAGTTGTTAATTACCAAGTAGATAGTGTGATAGGATAGCCTGCACTATACACGAGGAGGCACCTAAATTTGTGGGAATTAGGAAAAATCGTGATTAGTCGATTCAATTAGACACGTAATCGTGAAGATCATGGTTTACAACCCATTTAAAAACTCGGAATATATTACGCCATCGATGCAGAAAAACGAAAGGGTGAAATTTAACGTTACAGGCTTGGTCATTTTTTTATAGAAGATGCCAATTAATTTACTTATGAGAAACAGCTCTAGCGTCGAGCACTCCTATTGCATATATGTGCACATTTCACATAGTTTCGTTTGCTCCCGTATGAGAATAATACTATTTTGATTTTCGGACAGAACTCAATACAATGTTCAATAATACACACATACCAATCGTTTATTGAAGTCAATCAAGTTCTATGCATCGAAAGGCCAACATTGTTACCTCATCATTACCGTGCAGTCAACAAAGAACACACAAACGCTCTTACCAGTTACAGGCTGGGACTAGACTTTTATAATAAATTCATATTATAAATTTATTTTGGTACATCACCAAATGTAATATTTCTAAGTTTCAATATATGGCATATAATAAATGACCACAGTAAATCCCAACGTTACTTAATTCAAGCTTTCTGCTGAAACTTTCAACGATTTGACATTTCTTCGATTCGACAGAGTTCCTAACGTAAAAGATGCACACGACCAATTCCTATACATTAAACAACCTTTCTAGTAACATGCTAGAAAACATCCGAAAAAATCTAAAAATAAAATCACGATATTAGGTTCGAGCAGTTGCAAGTTGTACAGTACACATACACACACACACTTATCCTTGACTTTGTTGACCAATTGTATCATTTTGAAATTGTAGGAAATTTGTCAATTTTTGCTTTAATGACGTCTAAATGGTATTAATAATTGTTTGCATTGGAGGAAACTTTTTCAGTGTTTGCTTTTTTTGACATTTTTGCAGTTTCTCAATATTTAATTTTGTTTCAATTTCGAATTGCTTTACAATATTTACAATTTATAATTTTTGGATATTTTACTGTTTTAGTTTTGTTGCAATTTTACGTTTTAGGCTAATTGTATTTTTTTCTAATATTCTTTATACCAAATTTTTGTACTATTGCACATACACCACTTATAATTTTTTTACCAACTTTTTTATAATTTTAGTAATTTACAAATTATTTATATTTTTATCGGTTGATTTTGTCCACAATTTTTATACAATTCACAATTCGATCCTTTTTTATAGTTCCTCATTGTATTTTAGACAATTTAGTCAAAATTGAATAAGCTTGACATTTTTTATTAGTTTTTGTAATTTTCGATTGGTTCTATGGAACATTTTATAATTTTTACATTGTGATGACTTTCAATTTTTTATATGTTTGGTATGGTGCAACTGAAATGCAATGAATAAAAAACGTGAATTCTGATATTAAAAAAATTAGCATAGAGACAATTTATTTTATTTTTTAATAATTTTGACATAAATTGCCACATGGACATAATATCTTCAAATAACCACCAGTGACATCCAAGCTGGATTTTAAATAACGTATCGGGGATAGGTTCGCCCTTTTATACTCTTCATATCACCCCTGAAGAAAGTTTTGTAATAATCAACACACTTGCCTGTTTCTGTTCCTTAGAAAATTGCTAAAAAAAATCCTTGTATCTTGCAAAAAAAATGCCAATTAATAAATCATTTACTGCAATATTTTCCATATAACTATATTGAAAATTCACAAAAAAAATCAAATCATTGGACAGTTGTGGTTTTATTTGTTCATTTTATTTTCCTTTCGTATTATTACGACTTCTCTTGTTGCCTTTCTTCCTAATTTTTTTAATAACATGTCTTTAAATATGTCATATAATATAGAAATGTCCTTTAGGGTCATGGCATGTTTTTAATGTGTCATCTAATATAGAAATGTTCTATAGAGTCTAATGGGAGTACCGCAGGGAAAGATCTAAGAACCTATCTCGTATTTGATTTATACCAGTCATATGCTGGTATAAATGAAAGAAAGTGCTTAAGAAACGAAGCCCAAGTAGCGAATTCATCGCTTCCAGGGTCTTATGCAACCGGAATTAATTCACCTGATTCTCATTGGAAAAAATTTGTAGATTCTTATTGATTTTATTTTGTGTAATAACCCTGGCGCTAGAGAAAGCGAAAAGGACACGTTTG
Organism: Geotrupes spiniger; assembly: GCA_959613385.1. Lineage (NCBI taxonomy): Eukaryota > Metazoa > Arthropoda > Insecta > Coleoptera > Geotrupidae > Geotrupes > Geotrupes spiniger. The sequence goes on from OY390737.1 coordinate 17,197,707, forward strand.
CAGATTTTATTAACTTATTCTCATTTGCAGCTGTTACGGGATACGTTGACTTCTGTTAACCATAAGAACAAATTTTTGGGATTTGGATAAAAATGTTATAAAAATGTATTAAACTTCCGTCTCGTGAATAAGGTATTTCCTTGTTGTTGGAAAGAAGCGTTAGGAGTGCCTGTTCCCAAAACATAACAAACCTTCTGACTACTATGATTTAAGACCTATTAGTCTATTATCAGTGATTACTAAATTTATTGAAAAAGACATACATATCTGAATGAATGGCCAAGTACGATATTCTGCCCAAGCAACAATCAGGGTTTAGGAAAGGATACCATTGCGATATGTTTAGTTTTGGATGACATACTCACAGGTGCATTGAGTAGATCAATACTAACCTTGATGGTATCATCGTTAGTGTTTCATATCACAGTTTACATGTTAACATGGAACTGTGATGTACACTCGAACCGGATTCGATGTGATTTACGGTATTAAATTCTAATAAAAAGTTATGATAGTGAACGCATTACGAGATGAAAATTTAATGATGAAATTGAAAAAGTCGCCGAACGAATTTTATCTAATAAAATATTCTCGATGTTGTAAAGATAAATTGTCACGAAAATTAAATCAAAGTATTTGAAGATAAAATATCATCTATTGATAGAAAACTAAACGATCAGGTGCTACCCGGTGAATAATAGTCAAGTTTCGCAGAGGAACCACCAGGAACTCTATTTATAACGCAAAAAAAGATTGAAAGGCATCAGCATCTAATTTATAGAAGTTTATACACAGCCGGTCAGATTTTATTTAAATATAATGGTAATGCCTTTGGGTCCTCTTCTACAATTTTATTAGTGACTTAGGAAGCTAAGTTAATTATTGATTATATTGTTTCGTAGATCGCTGATCATACATCAGTTATTCTGCAGACATGGCGGCATGCTTGAAATCAACGATGAATTATAGTAGTGACACTAGGCTTCCGTTATATAACAGACTGTTTAATTGTTTCGTTAGATTAATAGAAGAAATGACGTTTTAAATCGTTACTATATAATACGTAATGTTATCATGTTGTTACGTTCCCCATCAATTACTATTCTCCACAAATTCACCAAGAATACAAATACTAAAGACTAACTATATTACAGAAGGCAAGGGTTAGATTGGTTAAATTGTGGACATTATGGTCAATTAACGTCGCACGGTATAGTGCTTAAATCAGGGATGGGGCCACTTTTTAAATATTTACATAACGTCATGCACTATTTTATTGCAACGGAATAAAAGATTAAAAATAACGTATATATTTAATTCTTGCGTTGCATAACATTAAAGAATGTTACATTTCTTTAATAATCTAAATGTCACATCTAAAATCACGCTCCTGACATTTGGAGTAGTGATTCTGCAATTATTCCAAACACATGCAAATACATATACAAAATATGCCACAAAATGTATGTAAATATTTATACATGAAATTTGGTATGAACCTAGATATAATTAATTTCATTGAACGGGAATAACTTACAAGTTAACAAAGTTGTTTTATTTTTCTGCCCCATTTAATGTTGGTGCCAAAAATATTTAATATTTTTACATTATCGTAAAAATGTTTCATTTAATCATTGTTATAACGTTATCAGGTATCGCTATGTTAGGTTTTCTGTCCATAATTAAAATTATTGCAACTATTGCAAAGAACAAGATAAATTGAATAAATAAGATGATTTATTCTGAATCAAACAATGCTTGGCTTTTACAAATTTATTGTAGGGAACTACAAAATTATAATAAAAATATTGTCACAGCTCTATAATTTGTATCGGATATACTTTGTTGCAATATGTATTCCAATTATGGTAGCATCTATTTGTTGTCCTACTACTTATCCAAAGTCTGTTAATTTGAATTTGCATCTAGTAGTATGTTGTATATAATTTCAAACATACACATTTATCTGGGATTATACATAGAATTTATTAAAATTGTCGTATTTCATAAATTCTAATAATAAATCATGATGTGTATATCGATTAATGGACAGAGCGGGGGGAAAGTTTCGTTCCGGATCTGCAAGTTACAAATCATTGAAAGATTTTAGCGTGGTGGGCCTTCATTTCATTCGCCATTTATTTCGCTACCCTTTCAAAAAGCAATTTGTTAAAGGCAACGATATCATTTCTCGTATATTCCCGCCGTTTGTCGCAATCAACATCCGGTTTTCCAGTCTGGCAGAGAAAGAAGTGAATTTGTGTTCTTCGAGAGAAATACAACATGCAGAGACCAGCAGAACGCAGCAGCGACTGGGCTGGCTCCAATCTTGATCTATTTGTTTTGTGATCCCTGCCGGCGGCGCAGCAATCCGTCGCTTCTTATCGCTCCCCTGCACTTCCCGAACTTCCGAGATTTATCGCGTTCTCGAAATTATATTTCAAGGTATAATAATGCATCAAATTTCGAGGATGTATGGGCAAATATAAATCCAGAATTAAATATAGAATGGAAGCGCCGGTAGATATATTGGCCTGCAAACGCGGACCGACGCAGCATTACTCAACTGTAAGCCGGAACAATCCCCCAATTTATCCTGGGCTTGGAAGGTAGCGGATCTCATTGGGATTTGATGAAACTCCGCGCGCCCGCTAATCTGGCGGTTAACTAGCTTTGCAAAATAGATGCAATCAAAAAGTTGGATATAACGATGGATCGGTTTCCGGATATCTTAAAATACTTTACACCTTATATATAGATTTATGTAAGAAACAAATTATATCACTAGCATCAACATGAATCATAAATATATTTATTGTTATTAAATTAATATTATTTGCCAAATGATGATAATTTTCATCCACAAAATACGTGTTTACGTATTTAGTAATTTTATAGTGATATTTTCTTAACTAAGTTTGTTTAAGTGCACGTAGATAATAACAAATAAATAAATGACAAACAAACAAAACATATAAAGACGTTGTTTAACAAACATACAGAACCAGCTGGATCCACTAGACTATTGGCTCGTTGCATATGCAGTGTAAATTCACAAATAATTAAAATATTGATATTTAATTATTAATATTATAAGAAACTAAATTAGCATCAGTATTATAAATATTTGTATACAGGACGAAGTATTTCATTGCTCTTATTTTTCTTTGAACGGAATTTATTTTATCGAATTTTTGAGGATCCTTTTTATTTATCCTTAATGCATTCTTTTATGTATATTCTTTTATATAAAGATCATTCGATTATTTGTGCTTTTCTTATTTTTCTGCAATTGGCGAATTATTTTCTTGAACGATATTCTCCTTTTGAAGCGAAACTATTTCATTTCTCATTATAATTTTATATATTGATTCTTAATTAATTGCTAAATACCTTAGTTTATATACATATATCCAGTCCATTTCCTGTTATTTATGATTTATTGCGTTCACTTCAGTAATTATTTTATCTGTTCATTTGTGTTTATTATAATTATTGAATTTCTAATTAGCATTTTGAAATTATTTCATTGCATGTTTGCCACTGTATGTACTATTTCCCTTATTCTACTTCTATTTAATTTCTTACCACTTCTGAATTTTTTGCTTGTATTTTCATTTTGATTTATTTAATTTAACACATGTTTTGTTTCATTCGATTTGCTTGATTGTTGTCGCCCATCTGATTGTGATTATTTGTTTTGCCATTTTCATAACATCTTAGCCAATCTATATATTATAAATGTTGTTTTACTTCTATTACATTGTTTCTATTTATTTAGATTTGTTTCGCTAAAATCAGGAATATTGATTTTGTCAAACGTGTTTCCTTCCCATTGAACTTATTTTTGTTAGTTTCGTTCACTGAAAGGCATCGTTTAATATTCGTTTACTGTAAATTCGTTTTTATTCGATGACCAAAATTAGTTTAGTTTCATTTTAGTTTTGTTATAAATTCCTAGCTTATAATTATGCTCTATATGTGTGATGAAATAAATTTATTTGGGTTGGATTGGGTTGGCAGTCATTCCTTGTCCACATTTACGACATTTACGAATATATCTCACATAGATTAGTGCCAAGATGTCACGAATTTCGTTCTAAATATACTTCTATAGATTTTTCTATCATATTTCGTTATCATATCATTAATCGTAGCCAGAAACGTATCGAGGGCGTAAATGATGTTCATATCATATCATCCATAATTGACGTGTTTGGTCATAAGCTCCAAACTCCCCCACTTGCAATTGCCTCAGAAGTTAGCTCGTGGATATCCGTAAAATTTTGTGAATCACTATGTACAGTATTACGCCTGAATTAGTAGTATTATTACCCACATAACTTGAAGCAACGACCATAATATAATAATATATTTATTAGTTTTAAGTATTAGTATTAGTATTTAAGTTTCTTTTCTAGAATTTTTCGATCGTGATACATCCACCTATGTGTCCCTGATTAAATGTGGTACAGTATAAATAGTACGTGCAAAACATTTTTTAGTTCCTTTTCATGTCGTCCATTATTGCTTTGTTTGTCCATGAGCTCCAATCTGCCCTATAAGCAATTGCCTCAGAAACCAACTCTTGGGGATCGATTCGATATTTATGAATCACGGGGTATACCAGCAACAGTTGCAATAATTGCTAAATTATGACGTTTGCAATAAATAAAACGTCGCTGAATAAAATGCTACGCAATAAACATTATTGGGATTCCATGCGGCGTTTCAGAGCATTATAAAAAATAACTATGTACCTAATAGCATTTTTGGAAATAGATTTTCAATGTATCAGGTGATGATTTCCGTTTCGTCGTTCAGGACACCAATGTGAAGGTAGTCATGCAAACATGTGTCACGAGGAATTTGTGAGCTATTGAGACGTCAGTACACTCACACTGAAGCACATATTCCTCGCAACTCATGTTCGTATGGTTACATATATCTCAGCTGATGTATTGTTGGTGATCTGTTGAGTCCTGAAGGACGAAGCAGCTGTCATCACTGGATACATCTGCTGAAATTTATTTTCAACAGAGCGAAGTTCATACCAACAGCGACGTAATTTCAAGTCCCGACGGAAAAACTTAGTAGGTCAAAGTAAGCGAAAGTATTGACGTCTAGATGGTGTTAGAACACTAATTCAACATGGAAACTATTCATCAACATTATATTATTTTAACAATTATCACTCCTTGCTTTTTGTTTAAACACATTTTCATGTTCATTTATTTACTTCGTCATTTTAAATGCAACTTTTAATAAACTTACTGTAAACATTCACCACACACGAAGCTTTAACTCTATCGAATTGTATTTGGGCCATCGTAAATAGCGAGTACGTTTTAATTACCGATCATTAATCGATTATTATTTTGTTTAATTAATTATTATAATTGAGTCTCGTGTTATGAGCGTCAAATTAAACGATTTTGGTTAATTACAGCGTCTTGGTGAATGTGAGGTGCACTTTGGGTGCCACTTAAAGCTACAACAATTTATTATTATTGTTATTATAATTAGTTTTAGACCGACTATTACTATATTGACGTTTTGTATGTGGTGCATACACGCATGGTATATTAGCTCAAACCAATTTATGATTCAGGTAAGGCAGCACATGCGATAAAATGTACCAACCCCAATTTACTGAAAATTAGTGAATATACCAGAGAAGAACAAATCGAATCAAATGATAAAAAAGAAGCTGTGTATTTTTTGAAAAATGTATTTGTAGGGTGCAACTTTATTGTGACTGTACCAACATAAATTGCTGAAAAATATTTTAGTAATTATTATTATTATCAATCAAAAATGAACCCAACGTAAGCCAACCCAACCCAATCGAGTTGGTAGGGTGCAATTTGTGACTGTCCGTACTAAAATAAATTAGTCAAAAATATTTTTGTCAATCGATTATAATAAACCTAATTGGGTTTGATTGGATTCATTTTCTCATTGATAATAATAATCAATCAAAAATTGAACCCAGCCCAACCCATAATAAACCTTGTGGTATTTCGGCCGAAGTTGAGTTGGGTTATGTTGGGTTCATTTTTTGGGTGATAATAATAATCAATCAGAATATGAACCCAACCTCACCCAATCCAAGCCAACCCAACTTCGTGCGAAATACCACCAGGGTTATTATAATCGGCTGTGATTCAATGCCACCAGTCTGGCACATATAACAATTTATATTATTATCGTGCAAAATCGGCATGATTGGATGTCTATAAGTATAAGTCGGTGCTTGCAGATAATTGAAGCTGCCATGGCTACAGATTCGTAAAAATTTGCAAAATGTTGAAAAAAGATAGGGCCCCGTCGTATGCACACAGGCATATTATAACAAAGAATACGACGATGGAAAATGTATTCATGTTGTTTGAACTATATAATATAATGAAATGGAATGCAGTTGTAATTTATTGTAAATAAGATCGCGACGATTAACGAATGAATTGTTTTTTTTTCCACGTGGCAATTTTGTTTTAAGAAAATAAGTCGAACCCGACTTTGTATTACTAACCGGGTTGCAAGTTTCAAATAAACTGTATTGTAAAGAAAATACGTACTTGTCATTAAACGAATAGTGTGGAGCTTGTGAGTCATCACATCTCAGTGAGTGTTATCCTTTGTATTATTTATTCGTAGGCACATAGCTGGTTTATGGTGTTAAGGAAATACCATGAGACCATTGAGACCAATGAGGTCTTATTTAGTATCTCTATTTTTGGGACGTTGTGCAATCGACGCTAACATAGCTCCATTTTATGACATCCAAATGTCAAGTAAAATAGATAATTTATTATCACTAAATTAATACCCTGTTCTATCAAATACTTTATCGGTTCAATCGACTAAATAATTTGTTTGTTATACTTGCTTGTTTAACTGAATTTAATCAAAGTCCTTGGGAATTGATATGTACAATTAATATTGAATGTTGCTTCGAAAGAATTATGTATATGACAACTGACTTTTATGAAATCGGGCGTAAACTATGTACAGATGACTTTAAGATTAAATAATTAAAATCTTGCGTTTGAAACGTAGGGTTTCTCTCAGTATTGTCGATATAAATCCATCTCTCATTGCGGACACGTGCGCCCTTAGCAGCACACCGAAATGTCAATATCTGATCCAAGTTTTGGGAACGAAAAACTTATATAGAAAAGTAGAAAGACGGATAAAAGAGTTGTGCAGTTTCCTATTTATTGAGTTTGAAGAGAGATAAGGGGACGGATGCGATGTGTATGCGGGTCGCGTAAGTGGAAGGGGTGCGACAGCATGGCGGCGAACGTCACATTGCTCATTCTTTGCGCACTCAGCACATTTTAAAATGTATCAACCCCCTATAAAATTACAATAAGTTATATGTGTACTTGCTCGCCGCGCATAGACTATTTTATAACGGCGCAAATAAAAACGCCGCTTCCATCTCATAGATATACGGCAGTCGTGCAATTCATATTGACCGCAAAGATGCACGCCTCAATTTTCCGGCATGATTAAATCCTTTGTAATGTGAAAAATGACCGCCGAACGTCCTTTATTCTAGAAACGCGCAATATATTAACAAAATGGAGGTGTAGCATGTCCGCGCCACATAAACGAACGCTTGACGGGAGGTTTCTGGGAGAAAAAGCAGCTTGCAGGTACCCGCTTCGTAATTGAATTTCACGAGGTTATAGATGGTACCGGCCGCCGTAAAAAATCGTCGCTCGTCTCCCCTTGAACCGAATAAAAATAAGCAGATGTAGCAAACAGTTGCAAAAATTAATTTTAATAAAAGCGTTTTTTCCCACATAATGACCCACATGTGAAAAAGCGCGGTATACGAATTTATCGATCCCGCCCACTCACCGATTCACGAAACAATCGGCTTACTATTTGGGGTAATTTAAAACCGTCGTTTGTCAGGCCCGACGGGGGGGGGGGGGGATTTAAATTTAGGTTATATTGACTCCGTCCAAGAAACTGCGGATGTGACAATCGGCGGCATATTCACATTACGGAATTTATTTTAGAAAATTCCGTAGAATTAGACGCCGCACGTTTCGTATGCGATACAGTAAATGATTATCATAAGAGACACATAAACAAAAGCTCGCAGCGATTCCTTCGATTTCGAACGGAAGCAATCGCCGCTGATTTATCGCACTGACGGATTAAGTTTTATCGGGATCGTGTTTGTGCCATAAAATATCGACAATTATACTTTAAATTATGATTGGGGTCGCTGTTATTAGCTGTTGCCCACCAGCATGCCGATTGCGTTGCGAAAATTCGGAGGTGTATCGATCGCGCAACTTAAAGCACAATAAAAAAATAAGGACCGGGTTATTAGGAAATGATTATTCTGCAGTTACATAAATCAAAGGTTTTATTCCAACAACTCGTAGCATCGCACGCAACTACAAAAATGGTTCCACATCGATAGAGCAGGATCTTGATGTGTTTTGTAATTCAAATTATTTTTATAGATAAATTCACACTTAATTTGATTATTCAAAAATAGAATTATAAATATTTTCTTTAAATAATGTCGAAAACTTATCGACCAAATACCATTTTGATGTAATTTTAATAATAATTTTCGTAATAATAATACCAAACGCCTTATTACTTGATAAATGTACAAAAAAATATTATGATTCCTACATTCACATAATAAAATTATTTTCAAGCAGCACTTTTATCACTTCTTGTTCATCTTGATCTTGATTTTTTCATTTCTTCCCACCCTTGGGCATATCCTTAAAGTCCGTTATCCTGTGCCTTCATCATGAAACATGTTATAATTTTTCATTCTTATTTAAAAAAAAGGTGTTTTAGTAAAACGTTTTAGCATTTACGTTTACAATAAACGAAAAGGACCTCAAAGTTGACACATGAGGAACACCACACCTTATAAAATGTAGTACTTTATGTTTAGTAGGTTGTTGCATATGTTCGTAGCCTTCTTGTTTCTCATGGCAACAGTGGATTGGAAAGAAATATGTTTGTCAAAATTTTAATGTGGCCATAATACCATTGTGTATTAATTGATCAATTAGCTTGGGTTCGGTTGGGTTGGTAAAATTTACAATGCAAAGCTGTCTAAAACAAATATGTCTGACATATTCACTTCGTTACTATAATCGAGGAGTCAATGCATTGGGGGTCGCTTGAATCATTTGAAAAATGTACAAGGAGAACTCAATTAGGGAAAGTGCGTCGTGGAAACAGATAAGCTTCTAGTCAGGTATTCGACAATAAATGCACCGCACTGACATTTTAGCGTAATTTATCATTTTGCTGTAAATGCTGTTAACGATTTTAATGCTAAAATCAATTCCCCTTAGAAGCAAATTCACACTTGAAAGCATTTCTTAAAACGTACAGCAACCCTTTTTGCTTAAGCTTTTCGTTGATTGTCGTAGAAAAAAATTAACATTCTATGAGCGTATGTTGATGGCTATTACTGATTCGAATGATTTACACATCCTCGTGAGTAATAGCCATCATCATACGCCCATAGAATAATATAATATTCTCCTTTCAGGGATGGATATTTTTACCCCAAGAGTAACATCCAACTTCGATGAAGGCCACCAAACAACAACATGCAGATATATTATTGATTAATGCATTGATGTTACTTAAGAAATTTTTTTAATTTAATAAAAACAAAGAATTTATGCATCAATACAACATATCATCGCATCCATACTTTATCGACTACTTAACTACATTTGTAACCAACGTAGCTGATCTAGATGTCGATCATTCATGTCTGTTGAATGCTTTGTATAGTGGTGCACAGTCGGATAACACTGTTAATACGTCACGCGTTGTATGATAACGTGTTCTAGGAAATAAATTGTAATTCACGATAATTTTCCTCGCTTAACGCGGTAAACAACATTTTTGTGATGAGTATTGTTATGACAATTTGAGTTTCCTAGCTATGCTCGAGAAGAAAAAACGATGACATAAGTCAATTAATCTAAGTGAAAATTCAACGAGAGAAAGCAGTTGAAATGTGGCTACAAGTAGCAAAAAAAAATTGCAAGCTTCGTTTTCTAGAGAGTTTTTTTTAATAACTTAAATCTTCTACGAACTATGTCTTTTAATAAATAATTAGTACATAAATAGTCAGCCAGTGTAATTAATTTGACATTTATTCGCGTTTAATTCTTTTTAATGCACGCGGCGACGTCTTCGCCCCCAATCACTTACAGAGATAATTAATGCGGGGCGCGATCGCGAAATAGAAAAGCGCAAATAGGCCCCATTTTCCAGTTGAGTCGGGCGGCCGCGGCAAAAACGCAAATACACTTATTAAATTTGCATTTGGCGGAATTTGTGCTCCAAATGAAGTCGGTTAATCATGTTGCCGCGCGGCGGCGCGCGGGCGAACTGCAGACAAAGCCAGTTCAGTTTTCTGCGTTACCCACTCGGCAGCGCCGGCAGTAAATTATTGCATATTAATCTCTTTGCTGCAGTATTAGTTACGTTAATTATAGTCGGCCATATTGAGAGCAGCAGCCGAGATGAAGGCAGACCACAGCCGAGGCAAGGACGAACCGAACAAGTTCTGTACTTAATTAAAAACAAACTAATATTAATGCGCCGCGCACAATTCATGTCCCGCTCGTTTCACATGTCGATGTGAAATGTTTCGAAATCGCCGCGACCCCCTCGTAATTAAATATTGATTCTTGGCATGAGCGTCCATAAAATTATTTTTCTATCGGATACGAAAATTTTTGATAGAATTAAAATAATTTTTACTTTAGAGAAAACTTGTCCAAGCACATTTAAAAAATCCTCTATCTCAGCTTCAGTTCACTATTTCAGATTGTTTAATTATATCCATTTATGTTATAATTAGTAACAAGTCTGTTTCATTGAAACAAAGAAATCTTTTGTATGCCTGCTCACATATGTTATTGATACATATATGAGCAGGCACACAAAAGATTGATGAGTTGCTGCGAATAAGTAAAAATAATACACATCCATCCCAACGTAGACGCCCATGCATATCGACGCAACCTATGAAATAATCATGTAACGACAAACAAAACAGACTTGTGCATAAAACAACCAATTACAATGTATGCTAAAATATGGCTAATTAAAAGCCTAATGAACACATGTTTTAGTGTACTTCGTAATTAAATAAATTGAGAATTATAAAGTGCACTTTGTTATAAATTAATTTAGGATGTGTACGTGAATTTTATTTATAGTCGGCGGCCGTGATATATTGAAGTAATTATTGAAAATTCGATATTACGACAATATTATTAACACCATTTATCACCACCTATGCGAAAAAATCGCCGTAAATTTCGCGCCGTCGAAAATTTTTATTTTCCCGGATCGGCGCGCCGCTCGTTCCGAGTTTATGTTCGCGTCGGCGAAATGTTAGATTTTGAATAAACACCTAAGGATGAATTGTAAGTTATAGATAGGGTACCTAGCTGGTACTACTACAGCGTACATGCGCTGACCGCAATATATAACTCCGCGGACCAGCAGGGTGTTTCCTAGTACTGATACAAGAAATACGAGAGCTGTCCGACCGCGTTATATGAAGATATCGCCATGTTATACATGCTCTGCCCGCACAACTTATTGCTTCGATATCCAACGCAGACTTATTTTATGCAAGAACAATGTAGTACATAATTTCAGGGAATCGCATTAATCATAAACGTAACGTGGAACGTCTAATAAAGAAATGCGCACGTAATTATTAATTAACCGCAGTTTTCTTTGTGTATTTCTTGTTAATTAATGCGAGTAGATAAGGCCACTACTTATTTGTAAATCGTTGTGTCTAAAAAATTCACATAGCTATGCTAACTTCAATATAACATTCCCAAGTGGCGGTTATTTTTTTAAATTATCTAAAAATGTTAATCGCTCTAACCTTCACATCACTTGCATTTTTGTCTAAACTAAAAACTATTCTATTATTGACAAGGACAAAATTCCATACTTTACTCTATTAATATTTGCGTAAGTTACAATTTTTATTTATTTGTTTCACGATCGAATATTCTTTACTTTTATGTTTCCTTTATTTCTATATTCCAATTTTTATCTTGGTTTGTGTCAATATAGTCAATTTTGACTTTCCATTCGTGTGGTCTTCTTCAAAGCCGTACCAAAAATATATATCAACACAAAATCCTTTGATTAGTTTATCCAAAAATTTTCAAAACAGAATTATATGTACATATACATTGATGTAATTATACCCATTGTGTAAGTTTTAATTACGACAGGGAGATATGTGAAAAGTAAGTATTTACAAAAATTAATTCAAACATTCCGAACGTTGTGGGTGAAAAAAATATGAGAATATTTTTCCGGTGAGAGTGCAGCTTTTCGCTAAATATAAACATCACTCTCTTTCCGATTAGGGGAGCAATAACATCAAATAATACCAATTACTTGCGATTTATTATATCGGCGCAGATAATCCTTTTGCGGTTTGACGTTTCACTAACTTTCACTAACACTGAGTTGGTTCACTACACTTTTCGCCTCAACAATTTTCTTCTTCCCGAAAAGAAAAACACATGCTTTCTCTTAACGGGTAAATTTAAGACCCATCATGACAAAGATGGACAAAATGAACAGTAACGTAATGACTCTTCTCATTGTGTGAAATTACATGACAGAAATTTTACAATACAATGTCCAAGTTTGACTTCAATTTAGAAATAAACAGCTGTACTACTATTAACACTCGTCAGAGTTTTTTGATGCATGAAATTACATAAATCATCTTAAAAATCTACAGAAATGACGCTAATAATTAAAAAAACTCGCCCAACCCAAACCAACCCAACCAAAAAAGTTCATTAAACACATCTTAGTCGCTTAATTGCATTTATTTGATCAAATTACATGTTTCGAAAACCACATCACAACGATCACTCTCTTGCGATCAAATAATGCATGTGATGTCGACGCCTAAATCAATTATTATAATTTTTAAAATAAATAAAGCTAAAATATTAAGAAAAAAAGCTAAGATATGAAGAAAATTATAAAATCATGTTATGGTTCGTAAAGTTGATTTGGAAATATTTTTTATGTTGTACATATACGTTAGTACTAATTGCAAGGTGTGGCAGCATCTAATTTTTTTTATATAATTTTATATAAATCAAAATAAATTTGCTATACAAACAATATTTACACAATATAAATAATTAAATGTAGAAGTGGATTCGTAATAAATTGCAAATATTTTGCACTAATAAAATTTCAATGAAATATTTACAAAAAATTGTAAACTTGGAAAGTATTTTCATTGACTCATTAATCATGCTTTTATATTAATTGCATATTAATAACAAATCTTACTTTTACGTAAGGCTTTGATTGGTTTCCAGAAATGAACCTAACGCCTGTTGCAAATCTCTTAAATAGTAATGATTTGCATAAAATTGTCTAACAATGATGACAATAAAATGCTCAAGAATTTTTGAATAATTTATGAAAAGTGTTCTTTTACTAACATAAGTAAAACGTACGAATGAGACAGTGAGAGATAGAGAGAGGGCCTGGTGCTTTTTTTATTAAAAAAAGTTTTTCCTGCAAGAATTGACTAGAAGCAAAATGGAAGGTACCACTTCTTGAACCCAGTAGTTCTGCAAATAATATTTACGGAATTGGAATTACTTTTGAAGAAAATTTTAACATTTTTAATTTTCATGAAATTTTGGATTTAGGGTTTTTGGGCAATTCTGAACAATTATTACTAGTAAAATTTTTCGATAAAAAAATCCCTAAAGTGATTTCTAGATTTGCGCCATTTATTTTGTCATCACAGGTTGCTTTGTATTTAAAGAAGACACTTGGTTTTTTTCGGACTAAATATAGCAATAAGTATTCCACGTGTACCAATTAGTAAAATTGGACTAAAAATAAAAATGATATGAGTGGACTCTTAAGTGGAACACACTGTATCTTTATCGACAAATTTTATACCGTTTTATTTCCGATTTTTTAATTCTTTCATACCCAAATATAATTATGATCGCAATTGTTGTGTTTCTTGCACATTTCCTGTTGAATTTCCTCTAAATTTCGATAACCATTTGCCTTACCCAAATATATTGTGGGTCTCTATTATATTCATTGCAAATGTTCGTCTTCACTGTCTTGCTTATCGTCCTTTGTTATCATTTTCCTTGTTCTATTTTAATTTGAATTTTTTAAAATCTTAAATAGTTGGCCAATCCAATCCATGAAGACACCATATATTTTTTCATATTTGTAGTTCACTGACTAACTCAATGGAATTAAATTTCATTCTTCGTTTCTCTCGACTGTCCATTCGGGCCATCTAGCGTGTTATTTCGTCTAGTTACATCGGGTCTTTAAATGCCTTCAATATGAATGCATGACTTGTAACTATTTAAAAATAAAAATAAAATAAAATTTTCCATCATTCATGTTCTTAGTTTGAATTTTATATACATAATTGTTGCCACCATCAAGAGGCCATGTGGTGTACTACTCAACCAAGAAGGAAACGAAGGAAGCTAGACTATGCTAAGCTAACTTATGGTGTGGAAAGTTTCAGGAAAAGCTTTCCACATTTCAGACTTGAACCTCAGATAATATAACTATGAATTCTTTTCCCAAAAATCAATGACGTTCATGGTGATAATTTTTCAAAAAATCAAGGGCAAACATATTTCGAAGTCATGCAGAGGTATTCACAATAAAGGTCTCACTGTTCTAACATTTTCATAATAGGGCACAAAAACAATTTGAATTCTTATCAGAAAGCACTTAAATAATTCTCAATTTACATTATTCTGTTTTACAAAAACTTTCTTAAAAGTAATACTTCATTCAATTAGTCTGATATTAAAATTAATTCATTAACCCAAAATGTACCTACTTTATATCAATTTCCTCCTCATACTATCAACCAAAATAATTCCATCTACTATATATATATATATTAGGGCGGGTCAAATTGTATGGACCGATTTTTTTTTATGAAGCGTATAGCAAAAATGTAATCTATAGGTGATTCTGAGAAATTTTGCTCAAGAGACCATAGCTCTAAGTCGGATTTGGAGCCCCCCAAAATTTCAAAATAGAAATTTTTCCATATATACATAGAACAATTTAATTAAATTCGTCATAAAATCGGATAGAATTATAGTAGATTTCTCAATTTGGGCTTGTTTGAAAGGTATTTTTATCACCTTTCAGAATCTGTATTGATACCTGTAGAATAAGTCGTCAATGGCAGCATTGTTCAATTGAACAACTTTGTAACACTGAATAATGACGTTACAAAATAATGACGTTTACCACCACTAAACGTTGCCAAGCTTGCTTTTCCTTCTTCCTTAATCGTTCATCGTGCAATACGCACGCAGTTTGCCAAAATACTTAAATAAAAACTCGGTTATCACAATACCAGTATTTACTTTCTTATACATTATGTATAAGTATAGGAATCATGAAAAATGTCGAACTCGAGATTTCAACGGATATACACGTTTTGAGGTTCCCTGAATCGTTTCTGACTATTTTCGGAATGACGTCTGTGTGTGTGTCTGTGTGGTACTGTGTGTCTGTGCGCGCTCTAGCGTCCAAACGATTATAGCTAGAGCTCTTCAACTTTAAACTTAACATTTGTATGTAGCAAGGAGGAAAACGTCCTATTTTGAACGCAATCTCTTAACCTGAAGTGATGGTTTACTCTTATCACCTTTTTCCATATCTCGAAAACGGTACACGTTACTGGAAAACATATTCTTACATAAATTATAGATATTGGGGTAATTACTGTGGGGAATTTGCAAACGGGGTTCTATATATACTAATTCAACACGTGTGCGCTTAAGGGATAATAGCCGCATAAATGACCGGGGAAATTCCGAATTCTGTGTGGTCGTTCGTGATGTTCTTGCCGTGTTTTTCCGCTTTTTTGATTTCTAGCGTTTCTAACAAATTCAACCGTTTGCCTTTGGTAGTTGTATGCAATGTTTTAAATTTATTTAGATCCGGGAAATGGTTCTTTGTTATGCAGGTCTAGATAATTGATCGTGCCATCTTCGTTGTTTTCTGTCTCTACGGTGAATTGTACTTGCTCGTAGAAGCAATTACCTAGACCTTCAAATTGGGAAAAAAGAACAACACCTGACCTTCGACATATTCAGAAAACATACTTTCTCAGACGCCATAACAAATGCCAATTCTTGTCAATTCAATATAAAAATGAGTGCCTTTCGGTCATGGATACACAGGCTTCTAGTATTGCCCCTATCGACTGCCAACTACAGAAGTTGAATAAAGAAGTTGAGATCCTGAAAGCCATTGTAAGAAACAATAATTACCATGAAAGCGTCATCGATCGGTTGATAAGGAAAAAACGTCAGAAGCTATTAACCAAACAATTGTACGCACCGGTGGAGGATGTCCAGCGCAATTATTGCTTTATCAATTATGTTCTTAAGTTTAGTGACAAAATCTCCAATAGGTTACGTCACAGCAACCTAACACCTATTAGTGTAAATAAAAAGAACTTGGGAACTAAATTGGTAAACAATAAAGAGAAACTAGACCAAACATAAAAAAGCGGAGTATACGAAATTAATTGTAAGGACTGTGACGCTCTATATATAGGTCAAACCGGACGCAACTTCAAAAAGCGCCTGAACGAACATAAAAATCTATTCTAAACAACGCAAGAACAACTGGCTTAGATGAACACTGCATAACAAAGAACCATTTCCCGGATCTAAATAAATTTAAAACATTGCATACAACTACCAAAGGCAAACGGTTGAATTTTTTAGAAACGCTAGAAATCAAAAAAGCGGAAAAACACGGCAAGAACATCACGAACGACCACACAGAATTCGGAATTTCCCCGGTCATTTATGCGGCTATTATCCCTTAAGCGCACACGTGTTGAATTAGTATATATAGAACCCCGTTTGCAAATTACCCACAGTTTAATACACTCTTTGAAACTTAACCAAGTGTTTAATTTTTAAATTTTTTAACTATAATTTTAGATTTAGTCAAAGAGTGCAGTGATAATATCAAAGTTATTATGGGTAATCAAGAACTATCAACATCGTCTGCGGTGTCTTCGCAAATGGAAGCAACAACATCAACAAGTTTTGACTCTAGATTGACTAACATGCCTCATCAAGATATTGTTGTTTTTGGTTTATCAAGTGATTTAAATGATCTTAGTTTGCCTACTAAATGTGACATTTTAAAATATTATTTTTTTTAAGTGATCGTGCTAAATTTGAAAACAAAATGTTCTCGTATAAAAATTTTACTCCTCACGTAACAGATAAATTGATCCAAATTTGGTGTAAATTAAATATTGAAATCATTAATAGAAAGAGTGTTTTAAAAAAATTAACTGGTTTGCTTGATAAATACCAGAAACATGTACAACATAGAAACAAAAGAGATGAATTTAAAGCATTTGTTGATTCAATAAACGAATTATTTTATATTGGCAAATGTAATTGCAAATTAAAAACAACAGAATGCTCGTGTGGATTGATTCCAGAACATCTAAAAGAATTTATGATGGACCAGCATAATGTTAGAAAATTCACAATACCTGAATATACCTTGAATATTCAAGACGTTGAAGAAGTAGCTACAACAATACCAACACTTACAACTGGTACCGATGATCCAAGTTACGAACCACCTGAATTACACATGGATGAAGATGAAAATGAAGCAACAACAGAAGTTCCAGAAGCAACTGTTCAAATGAGACGAGGTCATTATACTCAAAGATACGATGCCTTAAATTTTGCTATGATGTGTGATAGATTCGGTGTTTCAGATAGAGTCGCTTCATGTTTAGCAACAGCTTTATTCGAAGATATAAATTTTAGAGATGTTCATGTTATATTGTTATTATGGATAAATCAAAAGTGGCTAGAGAAAAAGTTAAATCTAGAGATGCAGTGCTCCGTACACGACATACAAATTCTTCCATAACTGCATTCTCTTTCGATGGTAGAAAAAATGACTCATTAACTACAGAGAAAGTTAATGACAAATTTCATACCACTATGGTAAAAGAACCGCATTTAGTTGTTCTGAAAGAGCCCTATAATGAGTTACTTGGATATGTAAATTTGGGTAGTCAAGAAGATGCAAAAACCAAACACAGAAAACTGAATGAATTTTTCAACAATAAAACATTAACAGTTGATCAATTAATTAGCATATGCAGTGATGGTGAGCCAACAAATACTGGAACAGAAAATGGTGTTTTACGATTATTTGAAAAACAGTTAAATAGACCAATTCACTGGTTTATATGTCTGCTTCATTTCAATGAACTGCCATTTCGTCATTTATATGAAGCATTGGACAAAACAGTCACCAGTGGACCACGAGCAGCAAGTGGAAAGTTATTCAAAGCTATTCAAGAATGTGAGAAATTGCAGGTATGTAACACTTTATTTTATTTAATATCATCATTATTTATTGTCATTATTTTACTTTTTCGATTGGGATAAAGTTAAAATAAAATAATTGCATTTTAATTGATCTAAACATTTCATTTTTCAAGTAGTAGCTGATTTTGATCCAATACCACTGGAGAATATGCCTGCAATGATGGATCATGAACATGAGCTCGAACTATCAACAGATGTTAAATATTTATATCAAATAGCTAAAGCAATTTCGAATGGTATTGTTCCAGTTGATTTAGCTAACATTAAACCAGGACCAATTGCACATTCTCGTTGGTTAACCAAAGCAAGTAGATTACTACGATTATATGTAACAACTAATACACCATCGACCAATTTAAAAACTTTGGCAGTTTATATTATTACAGTTTATGTGCCAATGTACTTCAATGTGAAGTTTTATAACTCTGTTGTGTACGGCAGTGCCCTTTTATTAAAATTTATACGTTGGACACGATACTTACAACCAAACTTTCGTAATATTGTAGATGGTGTAATTCAAAACAACTCATATTACGCACATCCAGAAAATATCTTATTAACAATGTTATTTGATGATCGAAAAGCAATACGGGATAGAGCTATCAAAAAGATTTTACACTATCGAGAACAATTGTACGATCCAACTAAACTCAGAGTTTACAAAAAATATATCTTAAATTTCAATGCTACCGATTATGTCAATATGGTTGACATGAATAACGACGATATATTATTTGAACCAGCATTTACTCGACAGATTCCATATGATCACTTGGTAGAATACTTAGATTTCGTTGAACCACCACTGGCTGATCCACAAATTCCAATGCACATACAAGGAACAGAAAGACATGTACAATTATTAACGAGTGTTTCAAAACGAGTTATAGAAAAGAATCGTGAAGGAGTTATGGCAGTGACATTAGAAAGTCGTAAGAAAACTCCTCGAATGGAAAGTAAAAAGGACCTTAAAAAATAATATTACCACGTTAAAACATTAAATTGTAGGTCGAGAATAATATTTAAAAATAAATTGAATAAAAAATGTAAAAATAGTGTTTTCTTGTTGAAACCTTGAAAATGTTGATTTTTTCAAATCGATTTTCCTACAAAAAAATTGATCGTAATAAAAGTTTTTGGAAATTATCTGAACTTTTATAATCTGAATTCTGAATTCTGAATTTATTAGTTAAAAGTTCATTTTAGGCTATTTTTCGACAAAAATTCCTAATATCTCTACTAAAAATAAAAAAAAATATTGGTATCAATACAGATTCTGAAAGGTGATAAAAATACCTTTCAAACAAGCCCAGATTGAGAAATCTACTATAATGCTATCCGATTTTATGACGAATTTAATTAAATTATTCTATGTATATATGGAAAAATATATATTTTGAAATTTTGGGGGGCTCCAAATCCAAGTTAGAGCTATGGTCTCTTGAGCAAAATTTCTCAGAATCACCTATATATTACGATTTTGCTATACGCTTCATCAAAAAAAAAATTAACCCGCCCTAATATATATATATATATATATATATATATATATATATATAAAATGATGAATTCAATGAAATAAGTTGTATTATATACATATTTTGAGGAAATCTGTTGCAATCCCAATTGGTGGATCATGTATCCCATACCTAATAAGACGAAGTCAATTTAAAATCTTTGTGTCTTTAAGTTTCAAATATTTTTCGTTATCCTTATTTATCCTGCCCAGATGATTTTAAGTCAGCAACTTGTATTTTTAAGTTCAGTTAATGTAAGGTCAAAAACTTTAAATGAAATAACTTTTTCATATGTTCACCAGTACAGTAGAAGTGACACAAGCAATTTGCCAAACGTAATGATAAAATTGCAGATATAAGAGTGGGAAAATTGAGAAACAAAAATTAGAACTTTATTAATCCGATCACACCGATCATGTTTATAAGAGATTAACAACGACGATTATGGGACCAAGATCGAGGTAGTCACTTTGATTTTACTACTAAGTGAGTAAATAAATAATATCAAATATAGTTTCCAACCATTACAGATGGAAAAAATACTATAATAGTTACTAGTTTCTATTAGCCAAATGATCTGTAAAAACGATACATTTTTATTGAATAGTTTCTTTAAAAAAAATAAAGTCTCCATTGGAATAGTTATTGGCTATTTGATATAAATTTTTAACTATATTTCCGAGCAATTACAGGATTTTAATTTAACATTAATGTGAGCGTGATCATAAAACACATCCGCACATTAATTCAAAAATAATTATTTATTAGCAATAATCATGTTCATACATAATTTTTAAATTAATTATTTTATATTAACGTTAACTTTTGTTTTACAAATGTACATTAGCAATTATATCGCCGAACGTGGCTGATTAATGGCTCTGATTTCAGTTGGGACGGAATTTTGTGACACGAAAACCATGAGCTACAGATATATCAATAAAGTTAGCGCACACAATTACGGTTCCGTATCGGTAATAAACACCGCACATCCACCCGAATAATTCATCCAACGATTCCGACTTAAAAAACATTTTTCTCCAAAATAAAGCCGTCGCCTACTAATTACCCAAACCACTCGCATTGCGCACTCTCCCTCCACCGTCGGAGTTAATCTAAATAAATATCGCTCCTTTTCCCCACACTACTTTAAATTCCCGACAATTCCAGCCAACATACTTCTGGCAACTTTCGAAATGAAGATGTAAAACCTCGCGTTGTGGCTTCCTTTCGCATTTAATGCACCTTACGTCATTTTTGTTTCAAATTACGTTTGTATAATTCACGGTCGTGCGCATGCAAAACTGGAAACGGGGCCGAGATTGGAATAACGTAGTGTTAAACAAATTTCGCTCGCGAATGATTTACCGAAGAAGTTCCGCGAATCGAGCAAGAATAACGATGACATAATTTATTTATTCAGATGTGCGCGCCCGTGAGTATTTAGTAATTAATTCGCATGCGCTATTGTCGGGATCGATTTAAAAAGAGATTTTTCAAGTCGTCTTGATGGCAAGAGCGCTAAATCAAAGGCATCAGATGGAGTGAATTGAAATGTAGTTGTTCACGATTCTATAAATCCCAGTTGAGCAAGGCATGGGTTTCATGATATGTCGAAATGTTAACGTTGGGATAGGAATGACATTTCACATCACCATGACCCAATGTGATTCATAAAAAATCATAAGACCACATTTTGCTCCAAGTAAGACAATTAATTCAAACAGGCAAAAAAATCCTGTACTCTTGCTAAAAATTTTTGATTTTTTGCAATGATTATACACAAGGATTTCATTTTGACGGACTGGTAACAATAAAATTAGTTCTGATTTATTAATAATAATTATACTCCTAATGAAAATTTCCTTAAAAAAATATACAAATTATGAAATTCTTATATAAATGATAATAAAATAAATTTGTTTTAAATCTGTGTTAACATTCGAGCGCAACTGTGTAACAAATAGATGAAATCAATTATTTAGGCATTAATAATGACGCCATATATTTTAAAATAATAAGCGAAGTGTGTAGTCATAAATATTCAATATTTATATACTCAACAAACAATAAAATTTGCAAAGAGTGTCAAACGTTAAGCCGGTAATTGCAACATTGCATTCGAAATTGCAAAATAAACAGCGATTAATCACGAATATCCCATTGTTTGAAGCGCTAGATCGTTGAACAAACAAAATTTATTCGCCCAATACATTAAAATATAAGACAACAATGCCGAAAACAATAACATGAAAACGTCGAAAATTAATAATGAATTAATGTAACACATTTTTACCGCGCTGCCTTTATTGCCGTCGCATTTCATTGTTTTATAAATTAAATGTAATCCGCAAAATAAATACAAAAGCGACGAAATAAATCAATATACTATTGCAAAATGCATGACGCCGTAAAAAATGCTTTTACGATCCGACAAAACGCCATACAACAAACATGAGTCAAAAAACTCGTTGACGTCTTGATATCGCAACGAGTGGGTACGGAAATATATATTAGGACGCAAACGTTTCGTTATGCTCCGCACAAATTTCTTACGGCCATAAATACTTAAAAGAATAAAAGTAAATAAGAATAAATTTCCAGGAGCCTGTAAATAACCGAAAGCTTGATGTATTTGTTAGTTCAGGCGCATCCCATTTAAAATAAGGGTAGCGACGCTTTAGTTATCCTATGTTCCCGGATCTCGCTGCATTCATTAGGATTTTAACGGTTATCTAATGTTTTTACACTAAGATTATATTTGTGTTTGCCAGGAAAATTTACGTGCTTGCATTTCATTACACTTTATGAATATGGCGGCATGACTACTAAAAAGAAGAAAATACAAAACCATTTAGCAATTTTTAAGAATGTCCATCAACCAAAAATAAAGTAATATGAGATCCACTTTAATCAAGCTAAAAAATATTAATTGATTAATAAAAGAGACCTTCATTTCGCCCTTTAACTTGTCATTACCTAGTTTTATTTTATCTTTTTTAATATATTCATTTCTGGTTGACTCACATATTTCATCCTCTCTGGACCCACATCTTCAACACTCAGTAACCCAGTGGGGTCGTTCTTAGCAAAAAAAAAACAGTATTTGTGTAATAACAAAGGCCTTCGTTTCATAATTTCATGTTCAGCTCTTCTTCATTGCCATAATTGTTAAAAGTTCTAATTTCTCTTAGTTTATTTTAATATCTCCCCCCCCGTCATTTATTCATCAAGGACCGTCCTCCTTGCACGAAACTAGTTTTTCATCTCCTTTAGCACAGCCTTTTCTTCTTCAATCTTTAGTTCTTCTTCTGATACCTTCCAAGCATAATTTACTGATGTTCTCAAATACTACTCTTCAATTAATTTGGGTTTCTCTCATATTTACGTATCTATTATTACCATAGTACATTTTACCTATTTATCCATTTTTTATTATTTTGCAGCATCACCAGCTGCATCCATGCTTTCATATGAATTATCAATTTTCTTGTATATTTATATTAATTATATTAAATATATTTCAATATCTCTCATTGCAAAAAAAGCTGGTTAAGCTCCAAGCACAATCTCAGTTAGTTTTAATCCTGTCTTCAGTTCATATTTTCAGCTCATCTATAATCATATATTTTATACATTTTATAAAGTTTCAACGTAATTTTTATCAAATATTTTGTCGACATCCCCACATGTTTCACAAACATATTATCTACGATGAAGTATAAAGCTCGTGTATCAACTGAAATATGTACAATATTATCTACAACCATTAATATCCTTTCTAGTTTAAGCTCATTAAGCTTGCTAACTTCATGGTCAGCACTATCAACAGAAAAAAATCAATATTTTAAAACATGAAAAAAAAGGTGCTCCAGTATCCAATGGATTGGAAGAAAGTTTTAAAGTTTGATTTTGGAAAAGATGGGATGCTAATAACACGAGCGGTCTTTAAACATTGGCAATCATTTGAGGGAAAAAATTTCTAAGTATAAAACGGCAGTACCATAAAAATAAAAAACAGGAAATTAAATTGAAAATAATAAATATTGAAGTTTATTGTTAATGTGTGGAACAAAATTTGTAACTATCACCAAAATATTAGGATGATGTTTAATTTGGAGAAGGGTATAACACTATTTTTTTATTTTTTATTTAGAATAGTATAATAGGTATAATGGATATGATGAGAAACGCACCATAAGGATCAGGATGATGATTACAGGCAATTACATTGCTGAGCAAATAAGTGGAGGGTGTTGTGAGTGTTGAAAAGACTGGGAATGGGTACTCCTTGCCATTTAATAGCTTCCATCCTAAATAAAAATCATGATGATGATCGGAGATAGATAACATTTGGTTGTCACCTAACGCCGACATAGAAGAAAAAGACGAAGAAGAATATGTGGTTGTTGAATGGACCAATTATATAGGTTGTCGAAAGTAATACACTCCTACTGGAGAAGATACCCAGATGATTTGAGACCATGATATTTATTTCTGTTATAAATCTATAAAAATTTCAGGATAATTGAAAAGTAGAATGACAAATAATTGTGTAAAATAATGCAGTGTTCTGGATCCAGCTTTAAAAAAATAGGTGGGAGTCATCGAATTATTATTCTCATTCAAATGTGTTTTAACTTGTAAATTGATCATTCTATTATATAAGACAATTCAGTACCCATGGCATTGTGTCTTTGATTGGAATGAGACAAGATTAATTGATCCAGGTAGTTCGGGTTCTGGAAAGGCATGTTGTTGTTGCTGAAAAAAATGTGAACAGGCCAAGGCGAACAAAATTTCGTGTAAAAGTTTAGGATTTAAGTTTGCTCCTGATAAAATAAGATATGTAGACATTGATTGAGTGGAAGAAAATAACCAAAGTAACGTAATAAAAACTATCTAGACATATAAATAAACTCAAAGACTAGAAGGCAATAGGAAAATAAGAGCTAAATAAAAAGAATAGAGGATCGAAAATGGAAGAGTAGTAAAATCCAGCAATATCAAATTAAGATTAAAATTAGGACAAGTGTGAGGATGTAATAAAAAGTTCAAAAAAATTAATAAATTAATAATAAATAAATTAAATAAATAAATAAGTTCCTGAACAAACGAGTAAATATAAAACAATTGAAAAGTAAAAAAGATTGTTTTGTTTGTAGTTTTAATGTTTCTTTTATTTTGCATTGTTGTTTGAGTTTGTATGAAAGTTCTCTTTGTCTGGCTATTCGAAGGAAAACTCCTTCGATTTTATTTGACCCCATCAAAAAGTTAAGATTTTCACTATAAATATCAGTTTCGTGCATTTAATGTAAAAACTATTATTGTATATGTTTTCTTACATTGTTGATGCCATATTAATTTCGATCAAAATTAAATTTGATTGTAATTAAACAAGTAAGTTAATAATCATCAAAACATGAGCAAATATTAAGACATTTATTTAAATTAATGAACTCACTGGTTGTGGGTTCCTGTTGGTAATCGCTGGGGATGGAGAAATGAAATATTCGAAAAGTAGTCTTTACAATTTTTTTCTGTACGTCCTAGTTTAAAATGTTGTGAACTTTTGAAGGTAAATATCTAATAATTGTAAAAAGCAATAGAACCATAGAAGACTAAAATATAAATAAGGAAATTGAAAATAATAAAGAATAGAATTTTAGATAAGTTGGGTTGGATTGGGTTGAAATTATTTTTGATTTGTAGAAGAAAATTAGTAACTATTACTAAAATGCTCCAGAAATGGAAGGAATAGCCCAACACAACCCAACCCAATCAAAAAATTATATTGATTGGAAAATGAAGACAGTAAAATATGATTTTGGCGAAGGGAGGAAGCTATTGAACACACAAGCAAAGTCAAAGTGAAATAGACAATGCAAAACCAACTGTGTGTCTTTAAAAATTGCATCATTGATGAAAAAATCCTTACTAATTATATAAATGAATTGAAAAATAAAAACTAGTTAATTCAAATAATAAATACAGAAATCCATAACATATAGTAGAAAATTACAAACAATTGTCCGAATTTTTATTAATTTTTATATATTTATTTGGGTTGGGTTGGGTTGGATTGGGTTGGGTCGGTTGGGTTGGTGTAGATTGGGTTGGGTCGGGTTGGATTGGGTTGGGTTGAGTTGTTATTGGTTGATATTCGTTAAAGCTCCGATCATCCCATCCCAATTTAAGTTTAGTATTTTTATGACAATGCTTGATTTTTTGGGAACTGATTTTAATTTTAGTCCAAATTACAAGTTTAATTTTCTCTGCCATGTCTACTCAAAAGTTAACAATTAGAGAACCATTAGATCAAAGTGAATTGCCATTTATCACTGATGAAATGCAAATATTTTTTGGACAAGTCTACTCAAAAGTTAACAAACCACACGCTTTGTTTTTTAATATATATTATCGCTGCCTCATCAGAGAACCATTAGATCAAAGTGATTGCCATTTATGTTAATATTATGTTATTATATATTAGGAAAAAATAATTCAAAACATCAACATAGAAGAATTAGTTAATTCTAAAATAATCTGGGCATTAAATTTAAAACTTGCTTTATAATTAATACTATAAAGAAAACAATAATCCAATTAATTCATTTGTGACTTTTAGCCCATAAAAAAATATTGGGGACTAGAATAAACGTTGTTGGCATACAAAATAATTGTAAACAATTAAGAGAAAGTTAAGAATGGAAAATGTTTTCATTAAACTAAAGAAATATCAACAAAATGTTTTTTCATAAGGGCATCTCTAATTTCATCTGTCAAGAAAATATGTCCACAACAGAGTTATATAACATGTCAGTAATTGACCTATCATTCGCCCAAAAGAATGTTGGCAATTATAACATTTAGACTAGTCCCAGCATCGAATTGTGGCAACGGTATGCATTATACATTAAGAAATGTAGAACGTATTTAATTATGAAATATATTATTGTTATAAAGCACCAAAAAGGACATGTTATAATGTAAACAGCGGAAGTATATTACTGAGTGTGGTTATACTCAAATTAAAAATATGCAATACACAGAGGAATAGAAGTATAAGCAGAGTCATCAGCGCGGAAAAGCCTTGTCGATGCAAGCAAGCACGTGGAATAAAGTCTAAAGCAAATTATGTATCCTTTTAATGTGATTCCAAGACTCACAGAACAAATCAACAATGGATGCAGACAAATCCATTACCGGCGATCCTTAGCCAGTGAACAAGGACAATTCATTACATTTATTTTAAATTTTACAGGAGCTTAATCAAAACGTAATAATAGGTAAATATGATGTAAAAATATGGCGATGTTCCTGAATCATAGTCAATGTTCCTATACCGAATTATTTTATTGCAAAATCTAAACAAAACGTAACAATAAGTCACGCACTATGGCCATCTTCCTGAGTAATTTTTTTCTTGATGTTACATCAGATGACTACAATCTCTGCACAAAATTTAATATTATCTAAATATATTTCGTTCCTGGATCGAATGGTATTTTTTTTGAATGTTAGAATAGCAAACTAAACAAAAAGTCAATACGACTGACTATCAATACTATGACATCCTGATCGTAAGTCGTATTATACAAAATATTGAAATTTGGTCGCAATCTGTATTTTGAATTTGGAACAACAGTTTGGGCAAAAAAAAATTGTGTTTCATACTACTTTAGAATCTTCATTTCATATAAATTTTGTTATGAGATGAACTTTCAGAACTATAAGTGACTATAAGTGATTTGAGTTTGATATGGGGCCATTTTTATGAAAAACTTAATAATTCATTTAATATAAAATATAAAATCTACAAAAAGCCAATTTTACACTGTCTACGATTTCAAATAGTTGAAAAGAACAGACGGGCTGCAATCTCCTCTAGACGCTACCGATTTAAATCCCGAAATAAGCTATCGTAGGCTACGAACGGGCGCGAGCGGTGCCATAAAACAAATCTCCGCGAGAATTATGCTCGGCTCAACACTTAGCATTTGGAGTCGGGTTAAGAAAAGGGTCTAGTAATCCCGGTATCAAATTTCATACAGATATGTGCGCGTAAATAAATACACTCATTAGTGGATCGTCGGGGAGCCGCCGGTACCTCGTTTAATCGAAAATCGGTAATTTTATGTGGGAATACGTACGCACGGTCGATCGGCTCGTTAAAACAAATCATCAGGGAAAAATAC
Source organism: Geotrupes spiniger (assembly GCA_959613385.1). Lineage (NCBI taxonomy): Eukaryota > Metazoa > Arthropoda > Insecta > Coleoptera > Geotrupidae > Geotrupes > Geotrupes spiniger. Next base: position 17,225,916 of record OY390737.1, read on the forward strand.
AATAGAAGCATTTTTATAGTCAACGCATGTTTTTTTTGTAACCGGGAGTATGGAGAATTTCCCACGATTTTATTTTAATTTAATTTATAAAAAAAGCTATTTTTGTATGTATGTTATTTGCCATGTTTTTCATATTCACATTGTTTTCGTTTAAATTCATTTAATTAATTGTAGAAAATGTTGAAACGTGAACACGCAGTACGGTTTCGCTTACACAAAAATATCTGTGTAGGTAATCTGAACCTTGAGGATTTCTTAAAAATGGTTGCCACTTCACCTACGGGTGGAACGATAAATTTTCGCTCCCTATCAGATTAGCTTGACACAATAGTTTCTAAAACTTAAAAAGATACTCAATTGCGTCCAACCAACCGGGAAATGAGGAGACCACAGATAAAGAACGGCGGAGTGAAGGGAGTTGTGAACTTTTAAACGAGGCCGCTATAAATTGGTGCGTACAGATGGTGTTGCTGTCGCGAAGAGGCACCGGCATCTGCAGATAAAGCCGTTTTAACTGCAATACGACATTTAAATTCTGACGTTTGTTCCAGTCCTTCACGGTCTAACTCTGTTTACAAAAAAATGCGCTACAATAGACGCATATTCAATATTAATGACTACGTGATTACGTACAATGCATCCTTCTTCCAGCGGCAGTTACATTTAAATGTGAAGAAATTATAAAGATAAAAGTGTTCATTATAATAATGACAAATTGCTTTAATCCTAGATTACAAGAACAGTCGTGATTATCAGTCGCAAATAAATCATGATTTATGAATTTTTAAGTAGATTTTATTTTTTATTAACACGTCGTTGCCGCGTAGAATACTTTTTTACCTAAGTCAGGCGTTATTAAATTCAAGGACAGGTACGGGCATTTTTCTCGGGAACAAATTTGACAAAATAAAAGCACCTCATAACTCACGTGGACACTTCCCCATAATTCTTGTTTCCCGGTGAATACAAAACATGACTGACCAATAAAAGACTTTTGTTTGTATGATATATATCTTACGATACTAAAATATGACTGTTATTTAAAAAATATGTACACCTATGTGAATCTTCAGCCGAAAAAAACAACTTGATCTTTAGATCATATCACCGGTGCCTGTGACCTTTGCGATACACGGTGTTGCGCATAAGTTAAAGTGATTTATTCGCGTGCACTTGTAAACAGTACACTCACACCTATGGTTTGCGCTACGATGTAACAGACAATGAGAACGGAGGGTGATACAATAATAAACAATAGGATAGAAGTTATTACGGTTGCTCTAGAATGCATGCGTTATTTTGTTAGTCAAGTGCACTGTTTCTGATGAGGTTTATTAACAAAATATCGTTGCGAAAATTTATGGCAACACTAAAGCAAAATGGGGCTACGCTAAATTAATACGTCAGAATGGTTCATAAACTATTAATGATTGCCCAATCGTGCAATCAATTAATTTGAAATAATTGATCTTCAGTTGGTACATTACTGAATCGTCCAAATTAAATTCAGCAGGAAAAACAATTATAACAAAAAATATCAACACCACATTGCTAAATAAATTGAAAAAAAAATAATACGGTGATAGAAAATATGACTTATTGTTTATTATAATAACGAATTTTAAATTTAAAAAAATTCACGACGAACTTAAAGTTGTGATTTTATTTGATGTGTGCACAAAATATCAAGTGCACATGACACATAAATTAAAAAGCAAAAGGAGCGAGATTAAGAAAACTCGATTTCAAACAAAACTAACTGAACTAACCTGAAAATGAATACAAGAATCATAAAAAAAGAAACGACGAAAAAATTAACTATAGACAATAGAAAAGAGTATCATTAAACTTGAGAAAAAGACTCGCACATGGAAAAATATATTAAAGAAATTATGAGTTGGAAAATAAAATACTGAACAGTTTACAAAGAACGAAAATATGAAATTTGAAAATTTATGAAAAACAAAAATTCTCGTATTTAGGTTTCGGTATGATTTTAGTTTGTATTATATTTTTTATTTGCTCTCATACATGTTATAGATTGGTTCAATGTATAAGTACGTTCTGCCTGATCAGAATGCGTCTGTTATTTTCCATGAGTTTTGTTTGAAATACAAAGTTTATTAACGACGAAAATATTAAATTAAACCAAACGCACCAAAGCACCTAAAATTATGTGTGATTTCCTTCATCGATGTATACATGAAAATAGTATAGACGAATCGAACAATGTGAAAGCAAAAATAGAAGCAAAGTAAATGGAAAATACCATAAAAACAAACGAATAGAGAACACAAAAATGAGTTCTAAGCTAAGCTAAGCTAAGAAATAAAAACAATACTATAAAATAAAACGAATAATATAAATCAACCAAAAAATAATAAATGGACCTAAAAAATCAAACCAAATGCAGATAAAATAAAAATAAAATCTGTTGAACACATTTAGCACAATAAGTTACATACCAGGTGAGATTTCTTTGGTCAATTTTCACAATTTATTGTATTTTATATTGCTTTATTGTTTGTGTTGGTTTAGATTTGGTTTCTTATTGTATTGTGTTTTATATTTCATTTTCACCTTCGATTCATATTTTTAAATCAATCGTTTAATTATTTTATATTTTGCCATTTTTCTCTTTAACAATTATCTTTATTTTGAACTTACTAGATCCCGATGTTCGTTTTTATTCTAATTCTAAAGTAATTTTCGTTAGAAACTTAATTTTTTTATTGCGTTAGGTTTTTAATATTTCACCATTCATTGGGTTTTATGATATTTTATTATTGGTTCAGATTTAATTCCGCAACTTCGTTTTCCGATTAAGTTTATGCTTTTGATTCGTTTTTATCTCCATTTCCCCTCAAACGTTTATTTTTGCATTTTCGACCACTTTGGTACTGTTTTGTATTTAATCGTTATGTTTATTTTAAACTTACGCCTTCTGAGATTATTTTGAATTATAGAGCAAAATGCTAAACCAGTATTACGTTGGGTTCTTAACTTTTCACCTTTCATCGAACAAAGCCCAATCCCACACATCTAAGTTTGTGTTAGAGTTAGGTAATTTGCCCCGAAAGTTAATTATTTGTCCTGGTATTTATTTGTATTTTATTTCAAACTTGACTATGACGAATGGATAGCCGGATGAAGACGTCAAAGAAGTATGACACACGTGTACAAGTCTGATACTATATACTATCATTCACATTCACTCCATTTATTGCATAAGTACAATCAATATAATATTTTTACAAATTTGTAATATCTGGTGTCTATAATAGACGGAGAAAATAACTTTGGCAGAATTATATGGTCGTAAATTGATTAGAACAGTTCATGGTGCGATATAAAGATGTCGCTTTATGCAGGACAATCCACAATAAAGCCTAAACACCGATTTAATTTTAAAACATTTCAATGTAAATAAAATCATTATAATTTAAACCCGAGTACGTGCTAGATGCTAGCGTCAATAATGTATAATACACATGAAAATAATAATACTAACCGATATTCATTTTATGATACACTTACACCACACTACACTGAACTCGAACAACTGCACACCACTATTTTATTGCAAAATAGGAAGCTATATAATTGGTTATAAATGTCGTCCCTGGTTAGTGGCGCAAAGTCCGATTTTTGTTTCTTTATGAGATGAGTTTAACACTATCTCGACACTTAATATTGCAAAACTCAGGCTTCTCGTCCATGGTATTTTCGTTGACAACACGCGGTGATTGTATACACCATCGAAAATAAATTTCGCTACGACGTACCATACTAACGAATTACAGTTACACTTGACTTTCTGCCTTTAGCACAACACAGAAATTGGGAAATTTGACGATAACATTATAGACAACTTGGCTTGCGATCCATTGATTATGAAAATGAAGAATATTTACGAATATTTATATATTTTTGGTTATAAGTACGATTGATTGCAAATAATGCGATACTTGCGATTTTGAGTGACGATAAATGATATTTGTAGTATTTGTTTGACGTTTCATAAAACCTTCGGGGCTAAGTTCTAGTTGTCAGATTTTACAAGGTTCACATGTACCTAATCATCGTATCTGTAAAAAACACTGTCTTTCGTTTGCACCCGAGAATATATATAAGAAAAGTAATTAATGGTCGAACTTTATTTGATGAAATTCTCCATTTTCATTGGTCAAGGCAATCCCATAATCACGCGCTATGAAATTTCGAAGCAGAAATATCAACATTATCTAACTTTTATTACAAATTACACCTAAAAGTCTCATTGCACAGTAATTATATATATATATATATATATATATATATATATATATATATATATTGAAAATGTGTCTTGTCAAATATGACAGAAAAATGTAAAATTTACACGAAAGATGGTCTAATCTTACACCTCAATGGTGTAGTGAACATTAATTAAAACAGGTCCATGAAGACTAACTGGTGGATCGCTAGACAATATTGTTTCTGGGTTATTACCCTTCGTCAGTAGCGATTACCAAGAACCTTAGTTGTTGAAATACCTTTACATGTAGTGGTCAGTGGTTCATTAGGAGTGATTGGCTCGCGCCAAGAAGTTTTGATGGCCACTACATGTAAAGGTATTTCAACAACTAAGGTTCTTGGTAATCGCTACTGACGAAGGGTAATAAACCAGAAACAATATTGTCTAGCGATCCACCAGTTAGTCTTCATGGACCTGTTTTAATTAATGTTCACTACACCATTGAGGTGTAAGATTAGACCATCTTTCGTGTATATATATATATATATATATATATATATATATATATATATATATATATATATGTAATTTGTAGAAATATTTTTAACAGCTAACATTTTTTAAATTTTGTATTGCTAAAATTTATAATTTTAAGGTAAAATTTTGTTGCCTTACTTTTATAATATATTTAATTTAAAATGGAAAAAATCACATATAAAAATAGACGTAAAATTTCCTCCTAGAAAAAAAATAGACCTAAATTATTGATTTTTTGAAAAATGATGATTCTATGGGAAATTCAAATTAACAAAAGTTCAAAATTACTAAAATGTATTAAAAGCGAAACATACGTCTAAAATTGTCAATGTTTTGCTCAAAATTTCCGGAAATGTATTTTTATTAATTTTACACTTTCATAAAATCAAATCAATTAAAACCTTAACAAACACATCGAAATTGCTTAAATTATACACATTGTAACGTATTTCGACATTACAACCAGTTTACATTATGTAATACGCATATTTTGTTAAGAAACATTCCAATGTTTTTCTTTCAAATTTCAAATACAATTTTAAAGCTAATATTTGTTACTAGTTACAAGTATTTGGTATCATATCACTCGAAACGATGCCCGCTAACAGATGTTTAATTCACACTACCACAATTTGATTCCAGATGGATAGTTGTAAACTAAACAGGATATTTGCAGGTCAAAATTTTGAACTAGCGTAGCCTAATTTCGATCTACAACCATGAACTAGTATTTTGTTTTTAATTATTTCAGTCTAAATTTTCATGTTATTACCATAAATGTACTAATTTTGATATCGAGTTAAATATGGATCAAATATGGATCATTCAAATTGAATTCAAAGCCATGAACTAATCCATTGCTGTAGCTCTCCTTATCAATATAATCATACCAATCGATTATATTTATATGCAGCAGAATAATTCAAATTTTAAAATTATTCAAAGGCTGGTACTTTGCAATTTTTGCAATTTATTCTTCCATTTGATTTAAAACACCTATTAAATGTTTTACTTAACTCTCTACATTATTTTTTACGTGATTTTTTCAAACCTGAATAATAAAATTCAACGCTATGATGTTTAACTAGTTTTATAAATTTATACAGTTTTGGTAAATTAGCTAAATTAGCTAAAACTAAAACAAATTTATATGAATCTAAACAAAAGCACAACAAATCAAACCAAAATTAATAAAAGAACAGCCAAAAAATTAAATAACTGTGTTTTTCATATATTCCGATATTTCTCATTTTCTTTTCAGATTGATTTGTGATTTTATGAAAGCTTTTTATTCGTTTAATGCCAGGGATCATATAAAAACGGTTATCCTGTAAACTGACCAGGAATGGCCCAAAAATATAATCGAATAGCTTTTGCTGCTCCCTCAAAACATAAACGATCTCATATACCCTCCATCTTAAAATCTAATTATTACACTCGTACTGCAGATTATGACATATTCCCTTGTTCCCTTCCCAATCAGATGCGTCATGCATTGTGTCGAAACGAAGAAGCCGCACTCTGAAAGTAATCCAACAGAACAGCGACGATAGGCCTTGCACGAGGCGATTTTTAGAATGTGAGCCGGCGTCGGAAATACGTCCACGGACGTCACAATCTAAACTGCGCGAGAAGTTTGGTCACGGCAAATGCTTTTACGACCATCGGGGGTAATATAAAGAAAATGAAAAACACTATATATGTAGTATTGTCTTAGGAAGGTGATACCGACAACTGGTCCCGACTTGACGCCGACCGGAAACGCTATTCTCGGTTCCCTTCGCGATTCCGTTCATACCAATAAGGCCCGCGACGAGTCGCAGCCCCACCCCCGCCCCACATTACATCTCCTTAAAGCCAAGGTGTCTGGTTTAAAATGCTAATCTTCGCAAATGGGGCTCGCGTTATTTTGAAATATGGTTTTGTTTTACATTTTTATTGCGGGCGCATTTATAATAACGTTTTTTCAATTTGACGCGATATTTTCGAAGCTATTTTATAAAATTAGATCCTCGGCTGTTATTTATTCGCCAGTTTCCCCTAATATTCTTAATTGATACACAGAATTTTCGCCCTGGAATCCGAATCCATTCCAAAAGAAAAATTGAATAATAAATCTTTAACTCATATTAAAGTGAAACAAAATTTAAATTAATAGAATATTTAAAGTAAAATTTTACAGGACATTTGGCAACTAGGCAAACTTACCACCATTTTGGGCACTCAGGGGGGTGCACGTTTAGATACAAACTCGACCAGGTATATTCCGAAAAATCATCCATTGTGCGGCTTTAAGGACCAAGCGATGATAATCTCATTTGTAAAACCACCCGCCAACTTTCATATTTATAATCGTCAAGACTCCCTCCGCGTACGATTTGACGAGATTTATAAATTTCTTATTTTTTTTCTTTCGTCCACTGGTAGTCCATATATAAGGTCGCTTGTACGCGGCCATAGGTGAAGGTCTACGAGTTTCTGTTTGTCTATTTTGTTTTTCGTGTACACAAAAAACCGGATCCGTGTTACATATTCATAGGATAGATAAGTCGAAATGCCTCACGGTCATGAGGAATGCCTCGTGGAGATATTTGAATATTTCAGAACTATTTGGAATAGAATTTCGAGGTATCGCAGGGAATTAATTTACGGCGCACGAAAGCTACGCCTTTAATTGTGTTGTGAAATTTGTCTTAATTACGCTCTAATGGAAGATCAAGCTACAAATATAAATAATCGATAATTTAATTGCCACTGCAAGTAGTTCAAATATTATTCTAACAGTAAACCCTTTTATTTCCTGAAAGTTAATTATCAAGGTAATTCTCGGAGTTTTGAAATGAACTTCTGGTAATTGTTTTAAATTTTGTTTTGGTTTTGAACTTAATTTAATTTTCCTCTTCATTCTTCTTAGAATTAATTTCGGTGGTGAATTGACTGCCTTAACGATTGTGGATGTATAAATGAAGGAAGTGCACAATTACATTAGAGTATAATATCAGGGGCCATATTTCTATTAAACAGGAAATCTGCTATATTATAATTATTTCATTTTAGATTTTGTGCAATCATTAACACAAAGTACTTTTTAATTTGTAATGTTTATCTATCATACTTAGGTAAGTATTTTTTTACAATTGAAACTACAAGTTATTTTCCTGAGACTGTTGAATAAACTTTCAGAGAACGAATATATTTTTTTAATTATTATTTTCACATCTCTTACATATAATTTAATACTTTGAAGTGTATGACAATAATGCATCTTTTAACGATTTTGGATATTGGGGGATAAAAAAATTACATAAGCGTTTCATACCAATTATTGTATTTTCTATTCTATTTCGTGGAAATTATATTAAGAATTTTCAAGCTTTTGGTTTGAAATTGATCACATTTCAGAAATTTCATGCTGACAAATTTTAATAATAGTGGACGCCTCAATTGTGATGGGTTGGGTTGAGTTGAGTAGAGTCCGAATGCTTTGGGTTGAGTTGGGTAGAGTCGGGTCAGGTTGGGTTGGGTTGGGTAGAGTCGGGTTGGGTTGAATTGGGTCGAGCTGAGTTTTGTTGGAATGGTTGGGTTTGTATATAAAACTATTCTTTGAAAGTTGTAGGCGAAAAAAAATACAAAAATTTAATTACAATTTAATGTTTTGCATTTATTGTAATTGTACCTTTTGTTAAAAAAATGATTTTAAAATACATAGACAAATGGTCCAAAAAAAAGTCCAAAATAGTAGTTTTATTATTTAGTTTCGAATGATTTGACAAACTCGTAATGGGGAATCTGGATGTATTTTATTTGTGGGACTGGTCGTTTTGGTTTTCGAAAATGCCAACGTGAAACTGGATTCAAAAGCTGCTGAGTTAACCAACGATCGGATTATGTTCAAGAAGAAAAAAGGACACTGTTTGTAATTGGAAATAAAGGCGATGGCAACCGAACATGTACGAAGATATTTCTTTGAGTTATTTATTTCTTCTGATATAATTCGCAAGTTATATTTCGACTGCTCATTGCTATACAACAAATAAAGCTCCATTGATGCCGAGAGAGAGAAAATTATACGAAATTAAATAGAAACTGTCTGAGCAAAACCAACACGAAACGAACATTCAAATAAATTCAAATTTGTTTAATTTTTTTTTGTTTGTTCGTATTATTCAATTATTTATTATTGATTTCGATAATTTTTTGTCCATTCTCGTGCCATTGGTTCTCATGAATTTTTAATAAGTGAACCACGATCGATAATTTAGTCCCGTTGCATTGCTATTATTTTAAAAATTGCAGATTAAATTGTCATCGTTTCAGTTACATTAAATCTCGTTTTTATTTATTGCACATATACTTTATTATTATTATAAAATTGTATATTTATTTCCAAAATGTTAAAATTAAAGTACTTCAACTAAGGTTATTTTAGGAAATCGAAAATTTCTAAAATATTTCAATCCATTAAAACTTTTTAATAGAATTTTTGCAGCGCATACTTTATGATATTATCTACTATTGCTACATTTTAAATATTAGATGAATCAATATGAATGGAAGCATGTTTGTATTTTTTGAAAAATTTGTAATTATAGTCAGAATTTTGTAACTGTCTCGTTCAGATTTATTGGAAATAACTTCACATTTTTATTATTTTTAATGGTGAATTTTAAGACAACTGGGATCAGGAGACATAAAATTAAATTAAACTGTTCTAAGTCATTTTATTACTTCCTGCTAATGACACTTTTAACAACTTTGTTTAATAAAAACGATTTCCAGGAATTGGAGGGACTTTCATCCATTTCGAATTTTTTATTTGAAAAGCAGAATCCACATATGTTACATAAATGTACTTGCAGTAAATGGATGTTCTGCTATCCGTTTGAATTTCGTATAAAATTACAACAGCCATTTCGACGACTATTACCTTATTTCCTTTTTCCAATACATGGAATACATACAGAACAACCAATTAAGTTGATAGTGACATTTACAGAGAACTGAAGACAACATATCTGTTAAACAGCTAAACAAATATGGGAGTTCAATGTGCAAATGAAGAGGAAACGAGGCAAACCAAAGGAAACATAATGTAGTAAAACTGGAAAAATATTATAAAATAGACACGTGACATGGAACGAAGTCAATGTGCTGGCAAAAAATAGGAAGTGAGCAAATTTGTAGATGGAGAAGACAACAAATTTGTCAACACAATTGCCATGATAAATATTTAAATCTACACACAGTTTAAACAAAGAAAAATGCCCAACAGGAAACAAAGAGAAAGAATGGAATGGAAGTGAATCCAAGAAAAAGATAGTTGAAAATTAAGGAAATACTATAGTGGTATGAGTCAGAAGTTGGAGAAGGTTAAATTACGAGGCTGACATTCATCATAAATCCAAAATAACAAAATTTAGAAATATACCAATTTAACAAGTTCATGAACTTTTCTACAGGAAAGAGCATCGAAGATAGATGTACACAACAATGTGGGCTTTTGACAGGGATTGGAACAGAAAGGATAGCATGACGAGTGTGAAGATGAATATGTAATAGAAAAGAAAGAACAAGAAATTTCCTGGTGAGGATCCATGCCATGAGGCCCAAACGTAGCCACGCAAATGCAAAGAAAGATATCGTCGAGTAGTTGGTTTAGAAATGGAAGGAGATTTAAATGTCAATAATCGATATTATAAGAATAAAGAGAATCCGAGACTCCTCTATATCGGAAGCTGGAGAATGATTGAAAAGCAGGTTAAGAAGAGAGTGTGATAGTCTGGTAAAAGTGTGGGAACGAGGAGGGAGCGAGCAAATACTGCATCGAAGAAAAACATTTAACGTTTGGACCACTAGTGTCATTACTGGAGATATAAAAGAAAAATAAATTGGATTTGAGGAGAACAAGGCAAATCTAAGAGGAGATGAAGAGAGAAGAAAATGAAAATAATATATATGATAGGATAAGAATATTCCAAGAAGGGTCGTTTCAGCAATTATAGAAGATTGCACTTTGATGTTTAATTTCAATTCCATAAATGAAAAACTTTTATATTAAATTATTTTTCAAACTTATCCCACGAAGTTATGTTGACACTAAACACCAGTTTATGAGATCTTTGATCAATGAACTAGGAAAATAAAAATGTATTTCAAATCGCCGTTGATTACGATATAATATTATTTTGAAACACTTAATACACTTACACTTATTATTACTTCCAAAATAGATTTTAAAAACACTATTTCTTACGTGGTTACATTCTCAATAAATTTTCTCGTTATTTTTTTTACTTTAATACATATTTTTGTGACAGTTATAAATGGAAGTTATAAATAATAACGGCATGCTATAAATATGCATTGACACAACAATAACGATCGTTCCCAACTAGACTTTATATTTAAATCTAAATAAAAGTTATCAAATAAAAAATAAAACTTCAAACTTTAGGTCTCCGTTATTGTATTCTTTACGAGTAACGATTTTCTTTTGGAGAGTGTAAGGGTGGGTGGCGTAGGGGAGATGTTTTATTGATCAACCCCCTCCTTAGTCACGTGATGTGTAGAGGCATAACTCACCCTAGACAGTCGCCATAGCCCAAGGTTTTCGAATGGTAATTTGACTCAAATATATGCAACTCACCGAAAAAGGAAATAACGTAAATACACGGACGAAAATAAAAATATTAATTTGTTAATTACGCGACTGAGATAAGTCGCGTTGTGTGGCTGCTGCATAAAAATTAATTGCTGCGCCGATATCGCATGCGATGCAAATACGATTATTATAAATGAGAAATAAAGCAATCGGAGATATTTAATAAGCGATGGTTCAGCGAGATAAAGTGCACGGGTGCCGGGAAATAAAGTAATATGCATATGGATTTAATTGTGAGGTTGGACGGGTCAAAATTAAATTAGATGGCCGTAAAGATATAAGGTAAATCAATAGGTTATCCGAGGTGCCACTTAAAAGGCCATTAAACGGACACACTCAAAAGTAGCGGGAAGCCATAAACGAGCGAATGAAGAAGTAACATGTAATAAAGCCTAACGCACATCGAGGTAGTTAAAGTGATTTTTATGACCTGTAAACGCGGTCGTAAAGTCGTAATGTCCCTAGCATTACAGTTGCATGTTTACATGGTTTACTACACCAGTTAGTTGGATCAACAAATACGCCGTCTTTTATTGGTCGTTATTCATATTTAGTTTATTTGTATTAGCACTTGTAAACGGCGTCCGTAAGAGAGCACGAGCTTATGAATAAAATTATTTGTTTACATATCACTTACGCCATTATAAACGCCGTTTTATTTTAAATTCGTACGTACGCGTTTTCTTGAAGTGGGAGTTGAGGCTTTGCCATTACAAATTCACAATTACACTCGCCCGGACGGAAATAGATGATGTTGTTTAATGTTTTTAAGCAAAACTGCGACGACAGATTTATTTCTGCGCCGCTCACATCACCACCGCAATGTATTCATTTTATTAAAAATAGCCGCTTTAAATAACTATTTATTATTAATTGAAATATAAATATAATCTCGCAGTTAATTTTGCATAAGTTACTATAATCAAGTTCACATTTTGTTCATAATTGAAAAACATGGATACTTCCATATCTTAAATTATGTAAGCATTTGGTTGTAAAATCGTGTTGATTTAGTTATAGCAGAAATGCACTATAAATGTTTTAATACCATCTACTTGTTTTCCAGGGTAGAAATGTGTTCGATTGTTACGAATGTGTCATAATCCAAGCGATATGTTTTGGAGCGAAAGGTAAGTCGTTAGCATTCAGTTTAACTGCGTCGTTGCTCGTATGCAATGGAAAGAGGCAATAGCCGTTGATGTTCAAGAGAATATATTTCTGCGTTCATCATCGTGATAAGAATAGTTAGTCTTTCACCGATGTAACCATCGCTACCGTTGAAATAGAGGAATTTTCAAAAATTCATTCGATTTTGAAAATCGATGAGTTCTTTCCCCCAAATGAAAGAAGTGTATTATTTGGGAACTGCTGAAATTTTAACGACTACGAAAGAAATGGGAATTCGATACTGGAACTAAGACAGTGATGAAGCAAAGTGATAGAGGCAATGAAAAATATAATAATAATAATAATAATTTATTGATTCCATAAGGAAATAATCATAGAACGTATCAAAAATTACAATTACACAAGATATGTATAATATGTGCAAAACATACTATACAATACAAACAGATTCAAAATAATATTTCAAAATAAAATAAAAAACTCTCCCAGGCTGTAGATTGGATTTGCTGTCAAAATACTTTTGAGTCTCCTCTTCATATTTTCAGCGATGCTTCTTTGAGCTTTCGGGTAAGTTGTTGTATTTCTTCATTGATACACAAGGCATGTTTTTTGCATTGTCGTAAATTTTGTTTCAGGCTGGTCCAGTAAATGTTTTTAACTAATGTTACACTTTCCATTATGAAAATACTTGGCAAGGTAAGTATTTTGTATTTTGTACTGCTTGCAGGAGTCAATTTGCCTTAAGTTGAAGATTCAATACATAGTAAGTTGAGAGGATCGCTTCCAAATTTACATTGTTTTTCTTACAGAATGAAGTACAAAGCAGTGCGAACTTAATTTCGGAACTAAATAGTCTATGTGCGACTTCTAACTCAAATTATTGTCCAGGTATACCCCCATGAACTTGATGCCATTTTTACCTGTGATTTTCGTGCCACTGTTATCAATTTCTAAGTTCTATTTGACGTATTTCGTATCTAGCAATTGATTAGAAGGATTAAGGTGTGATTAGGAAACGTGATCGTTCGTGACCAAGACAAATTATAGCGGCCCTAGTACAGAACCCAGTGGAACTCCAAACCTTACATGTAACCAATCTTTGAAAATCTCTTCGTTCTTCGTTCGAAATATCTTGTAATTTTTCGAAGAATATATTTATAACAGCCGTTGGTGTTCTGCTTACGCGAAAGAATTATTGTTCTTAGCTTATCTAATAAAGTTGCACTGCATTTATAAATTGTTTTAGAACTTTTCCGCTTTAAATTTACCATTTCGGTGAACGGATGTTCCTTCTTGACAAATATACCTGTACCTGAACCTCAATGAGACCCTATGGTTCTGGAGTAACACGATACCATCACACATCCTTTAGTTCCGAAAATGCTATAACGTCACGGGTTTTTTTTCTTCATAGCAACATGATGCATGAAGGAAATGGTGGAAATACGTCCTAAAGGCAAGAGGGTACCAGAAGCAAAAAATGGAGGACAAGGACAAATATCATTGATTAATGTTATATATATATTTCATTTTGCAACCATTTGGATGCCATTTAATTTATTAATTCTAATCATTTTTAATTCTGACGGTGATACTGGTCATTTTTTATATAATGTGTGATTGATACGGGTGAGCTAGCTACATCTTCGAAATTTGGATTAAGATGATGTATCATTTCAACATGTCCATTTTTTCCATTTATTGTTATTTTGATTGAATTTTCCTTCAATACCACTTTGCATTTACATAACATTCAAATTTCAAAGTTATCGTGTAGATTATATATTATGTACGAAATTACCATTACTTTGATCATATTTTCAAAGGACATCAACAAACATATTTTCAGTAAGCAATAAACTATATTAAATTTAAATATTACCACAGGTGGATTGGCGAAGATTTGAAGCTGTCTACAAGCCCAGACAATCTTTTAGTTTGGTATAGTAGCCATATGTTAGCATCCTGAATAATATTTTTTAACAAAAGGAATAAACTAAAAACTTGGCCATTTCGTACTTCGTTAGGAAAATTACACACCATGTTTCCTTTGATTGTCGTAAAAAATACCAAATAATCAATTACGTAACATTTTTGTTTTCCTAAAAAATATCATTTGAGCCACTTTTAGTTTTACATCTAATTTTATTATCCATTCGATTGAAGAAAAACTTAAAAAATCGTACATATCCATGACGTGAGATATGAAAATTCACACCCAACCCAAACTAACCCCAAACAAAATTGGAGCTCGTAGCAATCTTCAATAAAACTTGTTCTATGTGCATGCAAAATTGTTCAACCCGACCCAACAAATAATAACCATTTTTGACACACATTAACAAATAAGAGATAATAAGGGGAAAGGTGGCGTTACAAAAATTCATCTTGTTCTAGTTAACATTGGATGTGTAATGGTGGACAAAGTAATTCAATGGCCGACATAAACTCGTTTAACTATCTGCATTCTTTCTTCTAGCACGTGTGTCAATAGGTTGATTTTGTCGTAAATTATTTGATAATAAAATATATGACGGATGCACTAGAGTTAAATTTAATTTAATGTTCTACGTCCTGTACCTCCATCTTCCATTATTGATCCTTTATGTGGTGTCCCGTGGTACAAATTATCAATCTTTTATATATGACAATAATATTGTGACGACTATATAATTGTCAAAATAAATAGTGGCCGAAAATATAATAGTCAACTAGAACTAGCTTAGAAATAAGTTAGTGAACTAAATTAGAAGTTTTTCATAATTATTTCAGGGATCAAGAGACAAAATTATACGGGTTCAGTGGTTCGTCAACAATCCGTAGATATATAGCAACCATTTAGCCGTACATAATGGTACGCGGTTAATTGTTATATGAGCCGATCTGCAAGGTCACACACGTAATAAAATACAATTGCTCCTGCTGAGTTGCACCGAGTTTATTTTTTTTACCAATTCAAAATAAATTCAATAATTGTTCCTTTCAGTAATTCCATGAAGGAGAGTCACATTGAATCCTGCAAGGATTCGACTACAAAATTGAAAATATTCGCATAAATATGTCAATCCATAGAACAACTAAAATATTCGGATAAATCACGGTGAGCTTTATACGAATTAATTTCCCGAAATTACCAAATTTTCTATAATGTCATTGTTCTAATCTTGCCACAGATGATTGGTAATAAAGAAACTGATTTAATTTTAACTAATGCAAAGTGGTAAACTTTGATTAAACTTGATTTAAAGACTTGATTGAAACCAAATTTGGGTTTTATGAAAATTTATATCAACCCAAACCGATTATGTTTCAGTTTGCTGAATATAAAAAAATATATATGCTCATTGCCTTATTATATTAAATTATTGTTTGAGAAATGCAATTCAAAGAAACTGAAACTAACCTGACACAAATCAACCCAACCCAAATATGTCACATATTCGATTGGGTTGGACATCCCTATTTAATACAAGAACATAAAAAAAATATATGGTCGTTGCCAAATACAATGAAATAAATAAAACCAGTCGATAAAATAGTGGTCGAATGACAACATTACAAAACATGGTAATCAATAAAAATATACCAAAAAAATAGACGAATAAAATAAAATCACCAAATAATAACAGTTTGAATAAAATGACGAAGAGAAACTAAACGAGGAACCAAAAAGATTGAACATGAATAACCAAAAAACTAAATCGATGATCATTGGGCAAAACAACAAAAGACAAGATATTAGAATAAACAGTATACAACAAGTTGAATTTAAGAATCTTGGAATTGAAATGTGAAGAAATGGTAAACAAGGAAAAGAAATAAATGATAGAACATCAGTAATTGGAAGATTGTGTGATTGTGAAGTCCATCACTACTATATCGCAGTGAAACAGGACCAGGACCAGACCAGAAGATATAGAATTAGAACTGAGTTGTTTAGAAATAAACTAAAAATAAATCCAGTGTCGATAAACATTACTTAGACTAAGAGACAAATGCAACAGAAATGTATTTTTAGAAAAAATTTACCAGAAAACTTTTTAGACATAGAATTAGAACTCAGTTATTTAGAAATTAACTGAAAATAAATCCAGCATTGACAAAAAACTATGGCCTGGGCACATTCATATAATATCAGATGAAAGACAAAAAAGTTAAACGAAGCAAAAACCTAGGAAGTCAATTGAAGAACAAAACCCACAATAATAGATGGAGTGAAAAAAGTGACGCAGGCATGTAAGACGGATCAAGAATGAATGGAAAAGATTAATAACTTCATAGTTTTACACCCCACGGTACAAAGACTTAGGAATAAGAAGAGGAGGAAATTAGATTTTATTTGAATAAAGTAACGCACTGATTTGTGGGCTTCTCAAAAATTTACCTGCACAGTATACAGTATTAGTAGTAAAAAATGCGAACCCTAAGACGAGAGACTTTAACGAGAGAATTTAATTTATTCTAAATTAAAAAAAAAACTATACCAACTCAATCAAACCCAACCCAACCCAACCCAACCCGAGGCAATTAAACCAACGAAATATATTCTAGAACTCGCAACTTTAATAGCAAAATCACAACTGAAAGTAAAACAAAAATTAGAAACCTAACACAATTAGAAATGAAACAGAAGCATGAATGCTTGGTAAAAAATTGACTTAAATTTACTTAATATGGAAGTTTAAAAACAAATATGAAAAAATCCCAACTTTTATTGTTCGTTTTCATTTCCAAATAAATCAAATATTAAAAAGCAGCGTTAATAAAACTTCAATAACGATAAATTGGGACTTGACAATGAGCAGTAATCATGGTTATTAGGACGAAGTTGGTGACAAGAATCATTATGGGTCTGGTAAAGCGCCAGAGTTACTAATGGCAATTACTGTGCGTTCAATACAATACTTTTTAACTTGGAATTTAAAGACAAATATTTTAAATTATACCGTCTGAGGTTGACAAGTTCACGATCATGACATACAATATTTGAATTTGTGATTGTTATAAACGATGGGTAAGGAAGTATCTGGTTTGTAATTGATCACAAAGAGTTGAGTAATAGATTATTAGTCATGGCCTGCAAATAATCGTTCATATTAATCATTAAAAATGCCATTATCGATGACTGTGTTGCTGCATAGTGGTAAAAAAATATTCAATCGAAAGAACCATATGTTTTATGTAAACTCATCGAGTACTCGAAATGCAATTTTAGTAAACACTGAAGGAGATGCCAATAGAAATGGAGGCGTATAAAATTATTTATAAAAATATTACTAACGATGATGTTTCCCAGGTTGAGTTGTATTGTACTGGGTTTGGTTGGGTTGGGTTGGGTTCGGTTTTGTTGGGTTGGCTTGTATTGGGATGCGTACGACTATAAATTAGATGAAATGATTCTGATTCCACTGAGTCAAAGCAAAATTAAATCAAAGAAGGGCATAAAACATAACTTTCCCAATTTAGATATAATTTGTTTATTTATTGAAGTCATGCAACCATCTTTAGCACAGCTCTTTAAATGACAAAGACATTGACTGCGAATATGGCGGAATTCCTTATATGCACTTTTCATGGGATGGTCGAGTCAAATAGCTTAAATTTTTTCCGTTGTATACATTGCTAAATAATAAATCTGTGAGGCCCAAATTAAAACTTCATCACCCCTGCATAGGAAGCACAAATATAAACATATGATTAAATTTCCGTATCAATAAAATTAATATACGAATAACGTACGTGTAATTGTTTATTTTATTCTTAGCGATTGAAACCAATCCTCCAATAAGTTTATAACATTAACGATTGCAATTTTTTTCAATAAATCTAGTTTCGTTGAGTTATTGTTGTTTCGTAGTAAATACCCACAGTTTCAATGTAAACAAAATCTGCTGAAAGGTTTACCAGAACTAATAGAATTTATTAGCGCAGACGTATAAACAAAAATCACCACTTTCATAAAACATCATTGAGAAACGAGGTGCGTGAAACCTTTTACATTATACATCGCAAAAACTAAGCCGAGTGTTAAATACCGTGTAATAAAATACAAATGGAAGAAGAAGAAGTTGACACTGTCGTTAATTTAAGTATTCTCCTTGCACATTTGCAGCGTTATGGCTCCCATGGCAGTAGACAATTTTATATATATTTTCTAGCTTCTTGCGGGATTAAACTTTTATTTATGGGCACGTGATTAACGCGTTCGAAATTTTAAAATTTCACAAAGTTATTTTTCTCAAAATAAAACATGTAACGTATAGTTGCCATTACCAATCATCGTTCACGAAAAATATTTATGCCTCCCGTGATTTTCAACATCTGGTTTGCTTCATCCATTTTGTTCGGAGCGAAAAAAAAAACAGACGCGATAAATTAAAGGATCAGTAATTCGAAGCTTGTGGAGGACGAGGCGGGTAGTTCTTATTTTTATAAATGAGTATAAATGCGTCGAAATAATGGTGAAACAAATTCGACGTTGCCGGGGCGTAGAAATGGTAAATTTTAAATGTCCCTCGCAAACAAATAAAACTAGTGAAATGGGACGCAATCCCCTCTGGTAGAATTCGGAGGCACTTGTTAGAGATTTGCAATAAAACGGACGACCGATGTGAAGGAAAACGACCGCTTAGGGTCGCCCGTCCCATAAGGGTTCGAATCTCGACTTACACGGGGAAAATTCAATACAATGCGACCGGGGCGAAATAACAAACTGCGGCCGAATCGATTCGATAACCTATAATTAAGCAATTAGACAAACATCCTGCATTGTTCAATTTAAATTTCACGCGTAGCGAGTTTAAGATAAAATTAATTAAATATAAATGCACAGTAGTCGCCAAACGCTAGCGTTGTGTAATTATGATAATCCATTGTCTGCCGTATAATTTAAAATAAACGACGGTGAACAAACAAAGTTTGCGCTGAAGAAGATAAGACACGTTTGGGCCTCGCTATAAATTATTGCTTGAAATTACAGAATAAGAATTACAACATTAAACAATTACAAGGAGATCCGTCGTTGGTCGTATTTAAAACAGCAAATATTTCCGATGATTTATTTCGTTACGTAGCCGGATTTAAATTTGCTAATATGCAATTTTTTAACATGAAACATGTGCTACGGTAGCACATTACCACTAAAATCGTATATTTTCATTATAATAACACGCGAGGCCTTACAAATTAAATTTATCGTGTTGAAATATAGGTGAAACACGAAATAAATTAATTAAATATTAAAATATATTTAATCACGAAAATAAACTTTCATTTATAATGCAAAACTGTTTGTTTATTTAACTGGCTCCGTCGGAGTAATTTTCTTTTAATCTTAATACACTCTCATATACAAAATAAATTTCCGAGTATTTTTATTCAGTATTTTTAAACCTAGTAAACATTTCTTTCAATTTAATTGTATTATTGCTATATAAACTGTTACGTTGTAAAACATTTCAGCGAAATTTAAATGATAAACATTATAAACAAATTACACCGCTGACGCGATGACTAAGATGTAAACGTAAATAGTCCGCCCAAAGCGCGATAAATCGTCGAGGATTTCATTGGCGCTGTCGGCGTTTTCCCGTGAATATCGTACGATTCATTAAAAAGGCCAAAGCCCCCCTGACCCACTGATGTACGTTTGAAAACATCAAAACAAACCATAAACATAAAATTGTGGTTATAGACGACGGTTATTACCGCTCAGTACCCTTTTAATAAGCAGTTGATGTTTGAATGGGACGGGCGCCGAGCCCGAGAGAGACGGACCAATGCGTCCGTCCGTAGCACGGCGCGAGAAAGGAAGGTGAGATACGCCGGCGAGAAAAAGACGGATGCGCGCCGAACGTCGCTGCGAACAAAGAGGGAGAATTAATGGCTGCTAAAACTTAGTTTTGGTCGCCGCCACTCACCGTAAGTGCCGATTCGGGCCGATACGGCGCTTTACTGCCACCTAGCAGTTAGTAGCTGAACTATAAAGTACACGGCCGGGGAGTCACGGGGAGTCACGCAGTCACGGTTAGTACGTAACACAACCGCGTTTACAGTTTAGGTGCAGTCTAATGAGTTACAGGTTGTATTAATGTTTAGTCGACGTAATTTGCATTTTCGTTTGAACGTCGAATTATTAATAAATCTTCGAATTTACGAAGACAATGTGGACCTATTTATTTAAGGAATTTTTAAGGAAGAAATTAATATTAATTAAAACATATGACGCTCGAAACAACTGCAATACATGTGATGGTTCGCGCTACTACTACTAGAGGGCCATAAACTCGCGTAAATTTATTTTATTACCATGCTTGACTATTGTTATATATTTTCTATTTTTTTAATAATTTCGTTATGCAAAAAGCAAAAATGTTGATAATTCTCTTTAAAAAAATCTTCACAGCTAATAAAGCAATAAAAACAAAATTTAAGTTTTTTAAAGGACACAAAAATAATAGAAATATTGGGGATTTTTTGCATTGCGTGAGTGTAACTCACTTTCAATTTGGTCATAGTCATTTCAAATTCCAAAATTTGGCCAACACATTTTTGAAAGTATTTGCGAACTGAGGCTAGCAAAAGTGACCAGTGTGCGCGAATTGGACCACTACATGACCTTTTAAAAAACTTGCAGTAAAATATTTGAATGCCTCGAAATTAGTAAATTTGTGTGACCGCTAATGCAGCATGTATATATATACAATAATTATTTTAATTTTATTGCCCTAATAAGATTAGTCTTCTCTGGTAGTTCAATTTTCGATGTAGTTTCAAAAAATATGACATTTAATAAAAACCAACAATCTTTGGCCGTCAAAATTTACTCCTTTCTTTTTGAATATTGATTCTTGTTTTTTCTTTAGTTTCTGCATAAATCGGTGGCTTTAATTGTAAAATCTCGTTCCTTAACTTTTAGAAATTAGACAAGGCATAAAAATGTCTCAGTCGGTAGGATTCAAATTTAAATTTTTCTCAAATATTTTGAAGCAAATTTAATTTATATGTATAATGTAGTAACCATTTAAATATTTCCATTCGATCTTATACTTTCCACGTCCACTTTGAATTCATGGTGTTCGTTTTCCTCTTCACATAGGTTAACCACACCCAACCCAAATCATTGAAAGAATTTCATTGTTTTCTTCAGACTCACGTAGTTAACTAGTAATCACTTTCTTTCCCCGAACTTCAGAATCTACATTTTGATCATAGTCCTCATTTTGCTACATCTACCAGGTCGAGGAATTTAGATTTCTACTTTAATTTTTACCCAGTCCAGTTCCCAGAATATTGATTTATTCATGAATTTTATTATTGACCAAATGTTTTTTTTTTATTTAAAGTATTTCCATCTTGCACTTAATTGGGGATAATTTCGGTTTACAATGTCTCAGTTTTCATTTCCTGTTTTCACTTCGATCACCTTTCATCCTTGTCATATGTCTATACGACCTGAATTGTGTTTGGATGTCCTCAATTATACTCTTTACTTCCAGCATCCTTCTGTTTACTTATATATTTCGTATCGTATCTCCTATTGTTACCCCCTCAATTTTGCGCAAGATTTTCATTTCTGTAGCTTGCCGTGGTCTACGATTTACAACCAAATACTAAGGTGGGTTCTAGTACTGTTTCGTTGACTTTAATTTTCGTTCCCTTGCTGATTTCTATTTTTATTAAAGCATATGTTGTTGAGTTCACTTCAAAGTTCACATTTTTCTTCCATTATCGACCCCGAGTATTTTATTTTGTTTTTTTCTTGTATTGCGTCGTTCCCAATTATTTTCTTCAGAACTTCAGAATCCACATTTTGATCTAAATGCTAATTTTGCTGCGTGTACCAGGTCCCAGAACATTGAATCCTTGAATTTTATTGTTGGTTAAATGCTTTTTTAATTTAAAGCCCTTCCAACATGCAATTACTTTTTAAATCTATAAAAATCATTTGGGTTTACAATGTTTCATTAATAATAATTGATATATTTGTTTTGGTTCATTACTTATAGCATTTTTTTTATCTGTCATATTTGTTGATGCTTCTTTTTCTTCATCATCGCAAATCGATAGTTTGGTCCAAGAATTTTACAAGACATTAATTTCCATTAATTAAAGTCTACCATAATATTTTCGAGGGTTGTTTGCAAGCACATATTACACATATTTAAATCGAAACTTCTGAACAAGTAATGTCACATGATAAACATGGCGCAGTCGATAGGATAAGACGCTGCGCTCCCAAAAGGGACAACATATTTCAGGAGAACATTTAAACATGATGTAGAAATGTGTTACAGGGTTTTTTTGGTAACTTTTAATAGAACACCACACACAATAGATGAAGCATTTTCTGGTTGGTAATTTTTATTTAAGTTCTGGTTATTGACCCTCAACAGTTCGAATGGTCAAGAAATACCCTTGCACAAAGAATCAAGCAGACTATAAGTATATAAGAAGAAAAGGACAGAAGTCAAATTTTAGTGAAAAGAGAAAAAGATGAAAGAAATACTTCTTTCTTTTTTCTACAAGGAAATTCAGAAACTCTTGTTTGGGGCCATAAGAAAAACGAGATAAAATAAATTTAAAACAACACAGCATAAAAGATGAACACGGAGAAGTAATTGTGGAAGGGGATGAGATTATGGAGAGATGAAAACAGTACTTCCACAAGCTCTTAGAACTTAGACGACAACAATAGAAAGGGCAGAAGAGATAGCACCAAAAGATAAGAATAGCAAGGAAGGGCAGCAACAAACAAACATAAATTTAGTTGCAAGGGACTGAACAATGGTAATTCTAGAGACCTGTGAAGCACCAGAAGACAGGCAAATGGGGATAGTTGATTCAAATTACACAAGAGGCGGCGCAAGCGAGTTTAATAAATATAGTGGAATCTCACTGCTCAGTAAAAAAAGGCTAAAGGGAATGTTAGCAAAAAAAGTTGCATTCGCAGTAAGCGGTGGGTAAGGTGGGTGCATTTGTTGTGTTGTGTGCATTTGTGTTCCATTGAATAGGGAAATGCTTTTGACAGAGTTAACTGATGTGATACATGGGAAGTCTTGGAAAAAAGGATCTAGTAATTGTTGGTGTAATGAATCGCCTGTAAGCGTGAATGGGTAACTGCGTGAGAGTAAAACAGGGACGATCGCGTAAATTTAGAGACGAATTAGGTGAGACAGGGATGTAAGGATGCTAATCGACAAGCTAAAAAGTGCATAGTGGGCAAGTGGAATATGTTCAAGATACCAATCTCTATGTATTGGGGAAAACCACTTAATACCCTTGTTGGTTTACTTACAAAATATTAAGCTTTAAGAGAAATTTAATTAATTTGAGAAATTGTAATCGACTTTTCCTACCAGCGTCAAGATATGCACCATAGGCATTGACGGGATGTTCCTTAATTGTAATGTAATTGGGGCCGATGCTCCATTAGAAGAAAGCCCACAGGATGAGATATGAGCGATAATCAAACATGTTCTAGTCATTTGCGACTAATTCCTCAAAGCATTTTAATATACTCTGCACATTCATTCACAACTCATCAACCCGACATAACACACCCCGAAACAATTCATTGATTATTAATAGCATAACTCTTCTAAATTTTGATTTGATTTGTGCCCGAACATAATTTTAATTTTCATCTTCATCAACTTCACTCAATTTGATTGATTTAGTTCTTTAATTATTTGATTGATATTTATTTTTCTTCTCATGAAAATGTCGTTTGGTTCTTTTAGCTTTGGCATTTCATTATTTGTAATTTATCTGTCGTTCTTTGTTGTATGTTTCGAATAATTTTTCAATTCGCGTTGATGTTTTTCACTGATTTCGTTTACTTTAATTGTTTGTCTCCATTCTAGTGCTTCCATTGGAATTTTCATTGTCACATCTTTTCGAGTTTGTTATAATATGAAATAAGAAATTCGTTCAAACTACGACACTATTTAAGGGTATACTTTAAAAGATGAAAGATCTCTATTATTTAATAAATGATACTTAAGATGGTACCCACGTTATTACAACCTATTTGATTTATATATCAAATTAAAATTTGATACGTGCACATACATGGAATTAAATATTATTATCCATACTTTATTATTCTAATTTTTATAATCAATTATTTATCATTTGCGGGTATCGTCATTATCACAGAATCTTAATTACCTGATACATTACAAGCCACCCATCATTTTGCACCACTTTCGCCATAAAGACGACAAAAACCGGCTCCAATACGCTCCCGATTTTCAATAAAAACGAATAAAAATTGCACCACATTAAGGACCACCGTGAAATTAATAGCAACAAAATCACCCAACCGATAAATTTAAATTGTTAATGGAAAATAATTTAATTACTCGCACGTAATCTTTTAATAAAAGTCCGATCAAATTTCATCCGGAAATTAAATGGAGTACGAAAGTGCATCAAAATTTTATATAAAAGTCACATTTGAATACTTTACCACTGCATGAGACGTGTAATGGACGTACGCAGCTGCTTATTATACAGTTGCAGATTAGGACGACAAATATATTTTATTTTATTTTTACGAAACAGCGAGCAGATGATGGTTTATGGCGGTCGTTTTATTTCAATTTTAGCAAAGTGCATTTTAGTGGAGCATTTCAGCTGTATTTTATTTCGGTGTAAGAAATTCTCAATGGAATTATTGCAATTTTTAATATTTTATAAATAAATCACGGTTTGATATTAAATTTTAATATTTATTTATCGTATAGAAACTACAAACATATAAGAGAAAATATTGATTTTTATTTAATAAATGAAATGTCCCATTTCCCAAAGCTGAAATGCTTGGATATGCACGAGTTATGCGACCTGGTACGACGGCAATAAAAACGACCCATTTATTAAAACAACATTGACATAATTCGTTATAAATTATTGAAATCGTTGTGAAAATTGTAATAAGTATGACGAATGTGCACAACGCCCGTATATTAAACATATTTTATGGTCGATTTGCAATCACTTTTTAAAGCAACCTGCGTTAACAATAAAACCGTTTATTTTAAACGCCAAATGATCATTGGCCTCGGGAAATCGTTCGCTGGTGCAAAATATGCGCCGACTTAATTCACCTCTGTTATTTAAATTCGCAGTGCATGAACTGGAAAATAAATCACGATTGCAGGGGATTTAAGTGTATTATTGTTGCGTGTTAGGGGGAAAATGTCCAGAAACATTAGTCATTAAAATGCGGATTCCCGTTTCCAAAGGAAATATACTTTTCTCGTTGTCACTCACTTATTCATGATCGTGCGATAGTGTTGCAAAAATTGCACGAAATGGAATTAAATCGCCATTTTCGTTTGTTGTCCCCCATTTTCTTTTTACCATTACATTTTAACGATTAAGGTTTGCAAGAAGACACAGTCGCGACCGAAATTCAAAAACAACCCCTCGTTTCACCAAATTAAACAAATCCAATTAATTCTAAACTTAATAATTCACAATGTGTTTATATAAATTTTAATGCAGTATAAAACGGGCCTAAGTCTCGCCAGAATGCAACCCGAGCGCCATCTTTCACGCCAAGTAATTACGCGAGGGGATTTTCTCCACTCGAAGATTAAACACTAAAATTCCGTACATAAATTCCCGCGCATAACAAATAGCCGAATGGAAACACAATTATCTTAATTTTCTTTTTAGCCGCACTTCGGCGGAGGGGCGCAGTTAATTTTTTTTAATTATTCGCGGACGGAACGATCTATTAACGCGCGAATACGTCCGACGTCGGACGTATTGACAAAAAGCGCACTGAAACTAATTGAAAAATAAAACAAAACCAACGATCCTGTTATCTGCAGCGTAATTTATTGCCTACTTATCTGGTTTACAATAAAACATTATGGCGCAAGGTAGTTAAAACTTATTTTCTTTATTATGATACCTCGCGGCCGAGTGGGAGCGCTAAAATAAGTCCACGTGATAATTTTGTAATTATTCTATAAATTATGATAAATAATAACGAGCTTAAAGTGTTATCTAAATTTGATTGAAATATAATTGAACGAGATGAACGGATTGGACGAATTATGGAATGGTCGTCTATTAATTTTCTCGCAATAAGAAACAAACCTTAAACGATAAACGAACAAAACGTTGAATAGTTTTGTTCCTTTTCCGAGCGGCTATCGAGGCAATTATTAAATACTCGCCATTACTCTTACGCAGTTTATTCAAAAGAAACTATTGAAACTTTATTAATAAATCGCGGTTGAATTAATCGGATACGTTTAGGATTAGAAGCATGTACATGTAACATGCATCACTTGATGGACTGTGAAATCAGTTGTAATTGCTTTTGATGGCCATCTTGTTTTGTTAGCCCCCTACTCAATAACCACTAACGATTCGGTCGTAAAGAGGCCTTGTAAACATAACCTCAAATGGCAAGAACCATAAACTTGCCTACCGTCTTTATTCTTATACGACCACTTCATTCAGTCGCAAAAACATTCATGAATTCAACTCCTGAAGCACGTTATTCATCTCAACATCATCGAATCCGTTCAGTCGCAAATTTAACATTTTTTTAAATTAATTAAGTAAACAAAATCCTACCTTTATACACGAGTTGCTGCTAACCGCCGCCGACATCTAAGTATAACCGATCCACTAGTTCTGATCCACTTGCGCTGCCGCTTGCACCGCCGCCGCGGCAGCCGCAGCTTTTTGGGCCTGCGCCTGTTTTTCCTGCTCGTTCAGTTCCTTGATCGCCTGGATTTCCTTCTTCAGTTTCATCCTGCGGTTCTGAAACCAAATTTTGATCTGTCGTTCCGTCAGGCAGAGGGCGTGCGCCATTTCGATGCGTCGCCGCCGCGTCAGGTAGTGGTTCGTGTGGAATTCCTTCTCCAGCTCCAACGTCTGGTACCGCGTATACGTTTGGCGGCCCCTTCGGCGAAGACCGTTTGCACCTGAAAAGAAAGCTATGAAATATTATCTGGATTATGATTTTAGGGAATTGGTCGGCGAAATATGCTACATAACGATATCCAACCCCCAGAGCAGATCGGCATATTTATTTCGACTTAATGTTTGGGGCATCTTTTTCAACCCAATTCAACTCAATCCCACCATACTCAACACAACCCAAATACGCGTCCCCTACTACTTCTGTTCATCCTTCTAAGTGTCCCCAAACATTGTAGCAATTCCAAGCAAAAATACCCCCCCACCCAATCACCAAATATTTTATTTGTTTCTCAATCCACACAACAAAACCTTGTAAATTAATGTTTGCATTTTTTGATATTGTGGCTTTTTTGCATTTTGGAATTTTTTTTGTAATATTAAACAATTTTAGTTTTTTAAGGAAATATCTTGATATTTTATTAATACTATAACGCATTTAAATTACGAGTATAATAACATAATATGGTAACAAGCAGTTATAGTTCGTTCCTATTGTAACACAAAGTTAAGACATAAAATAAATTGTTTGGCTGGAACAAATCTACCACAAATGCTTCACGATTGAACCCATTCAACCATAAATGTGTTTAAGGGAAAATTTAAGTGGTAAATTTCTTTTAATTATCCTTCATGTATATTTATGCTTCTCGTCTATTTCGTTTTCAAATAAAATGTAATAATATATTTCTTTCTTTCAGGAAAAAAAAACACACTGAAATTAGCATACGAATGGATCTCACTCTTCCTCAGTTTTGATCCATGCACGGTAATGGAGGGGCAGATTGGATTATGGGTGGGGCAAGGCTTGTTAGAAAATTGAAAACGTACTATTTGAGATCCACAAATATATTAATGTTTCCACGGTGGGTACCTAGCAAATAACTCCTACCCTAAGATTCTACCAACACTTACTTCTCACTTCTTGGTGCTTGATAAGAACAAATGCAATTTGTTTCCAAGATATTTCTTTAAATGTTTATGCTTTAAAGAAAAACAATAAAATTAATTTCTCTTTCAGTATATAACTCCAGTTCTATAAATAATTTGTCAATTTTACAATAAATGTATTAAATTAAATGTTGATGGTATAGTAGATATACTGTCGTTTAAAATTCTCAGCAGGCTATACACGCAATTAATTTTGATCTGATCTGCTTCAAAATAGACAGTTTTCATTGTTTGTGCAGTTCATGCCATCCAATTAACCATACAATATAAAACATCTCCTACACAACCGAACTGACGTCTAGTCACGTTCACAAAGAAAAATATACAAATATACAAATTCGACAATACATTGATGCCATCAACTCTTTCATTTAATGTAACTCAGTTTGGAATTAGCTTAATAAATTTATCGTTGAATAGTATCCAGTTATGCTATCAGGAAATTTCATTTATTAATTGGATAAAAATTTAACGCAAACATTTGATAAATTGATCAGCTGAATTTGGCAGAACATAGAGGCCTTTAAAGCCACCAGTTGTTTTATTGGCAAGAATTTTGAATTAAAGTACTTTTCCAATATATTCCACTATAATCAAGTATTTCGGGTTGGGTTTGGTTGGATTGCAATCATATTCGACCCCCAATTGCGCCGAAGCAGATCGTCATATTTATTTCGACCAAATGTTTTTCAGCCCAACTCAACCCAATCCTATTATATTCAACCCAATCCAAATACATCCCCACAATATTTGCCTCCTTTCTCTTTCATCCTGCAAATTCACTCCATGATGATACTACTTTTAGCGCAATTTTTTATAAAAATCTTCAGTAACAAAACTGTGCAAACCCAGCAACCGATCAAAACACCCAAAATACACTCCAGCAAATTTTATTTCTTTCTCAATCTTCGTATCAAAACATTTGCCCCCTTTCATGCATTACGAGTCCACCACGTGATGATACCATCTTGAACGCTATTTTTATAAAAAGTCTTCAATAATTTATTATGCTTCTCAAATTTTTTCAAATGAAAAACATGTAGAAATTATTCAACGAATTGGATACACTATATGATTTTTAAATCTAATCGGTTGGGAATATGTTTATTTCTCTGCGTTGATATTTTCATACGATTATCAGATCGCGCACAATTTTTTTAACGGGCCTACGATTTGCTTTGTTAAATTAACAACCATGAAAAAAAAACGTTCTTTTTTCACGGCTTCGAACACGCTCTTTCACGGTAATTATTTTAGACGATAAGTTTTTTTCCGCGCTTTGATATTATAATAGAGTTGTATAGAATGATTTGTGTTACGAACGCGAAATATTTTAATGCGTCCCAGTGAATATTTTGAGTTGGAAGAATAAATTGCAAACACATTGCACAAAAGTTAATTGATTTTATAAAAATATTTTTTTCTGTTATTTATCCGCTTTAGTAGTTTTTCGTTAATCTTCGATTTGTTTCATTTACGTTTTTCCACAATTTTTGTGCAATTTTTGTTTAGTTTTATAGTATGTTTTATTTAGTTTCTAATTCGTCTTTATTTGGCTATTGTTGTCCTTATTCTGTTTATATTAATTCGGTTGTTTTAATTTAAGATTTTGACGTTGCAGAATTTTTATGTTGACTTATTTTTATTTTTATAGATTTTTTATATTGTTTTATTTTAGATTGTGTTACATTCGATTGTGACCATTGAAATTTTCATTAACTTGTTTTCGTTTCGCTACATACGATTGTGAAAATGTATTAAAATTTTTGTTATTTATTTAGTTTGCATTTTACATGACATTTTTGACCTCTGATTTGTTTCTATTTTGCTACACTCTTTCTTGGCCAGTTTATCTCATATATATTTTCTTCTCGTTGGATTGCGTTGGGTTGGGTTGGTTTATCTTGTTTTCTACTTTTGCTTTACTGGGTTTTTTATATGTATTTTATATTGACTTGAATGCCGTACTTTTCATTTATAAGTCCTATTTTTTATTATTATGTTATGGGGTATGTAATTTTGTTTTATTTTTCTTTAATTTCGTTTCATATTTTTATTTTGCTGTTTACGTTGAATTTTTGTTTCATAATTTCATTTTATTTTGCTATACTTTTCCTGGTATCCGATTTGCTCTTTCCTGCTTCCTATTTTGATTTACTGATTTTATTTGTTTGTGGGTCTTATGTTATCTTTCATGACTTTATTTTGTATCAATTCTTATTTTCTGTTATTATATTATACATTATATAATTAGCATTGCATGGACTAAAATGGTGTACTATATATTTCTAATAAAACTGAAAACAACTCTTTTATATTTTAGTTTTAGTTTTAGTAAACTATATTATGATAATTTATTTTTTAATTCGATTTTTTTATTGGGAAAATTGACATTTTTAATAACTATGTCGTTCATTCTTGCGCAATTGTTAATGTCCTTTATGCATTTATTTAATTTCGTTTATTATTAATTTTTTTTGTGATTGGTTATCCTTTTTATTTTCGTCCACTTGGATATATTTTCATTCTTTTGTGCCACTTCTCGTATAGATACATTTAATTTTTTTTATATTCAAGTTTTGGGTTTTCTATTTCACGTCTTATTGTAACCTTTCATTGATTTCCGGTTTTTGTTTCCTGTGCATAGTTTAACTCCGTCAATTTTGAGTTTTCTCATTAATTTTATTCGTTGTGAATTCATTGGCACATTTCTCAAAATTTTGATTAATTGTTATTTTTCCTTATCTTCAAGATATTAACGTCAGCGTCAGCTATATGTTTACCAAATTATTAATTCATTCGTATTTATTAATTCTTAATATATTTCAATGTTTGCAAATTTCCAACAAATTTCGAACTTTGTGGATAAAAGATTATTTGTTATCATTCTTTTCATTTTTCTTTCTTTCAGATTCCTATTTCTCATAATTAGTATTGTCAATATTCATTAAAGACTTTTCCTTCTAATTATGGTTTGTGTTTTTAAAATGTTTGACCATTGTCAAAATTACCAGCTTAAAAGTTATTAAATTTATTTAAATATTTTGCCCAAGCAATTATTGACTTTATCAGGATTATCAATTTTTAGATTTAGATAATATACAATTTTTTTCTTTGAATTTTTGATTTTTACATTTTTATTTTTGTAATATCTTTAAGCTTTATATAATTTTAACAATTTTCGTATTTGTTTCAGAAATATCAAATATTTTTATTTACGTGTGTGTATTTGAGACCATTTTACAATTTTCTAATATTTTTACTAAAATAGTCAAAATTGACATTTTTTAGCATTTTAGCTAATGTTGTCAACTTTCGTAGTTTCAATTGTCAGTATTGATTTTTTTGATTTTACACGATTTGAAAATTTGGTAGGGTTTTATAGAATTTTATCAATTTTCATTTTTCATTTCTAGAGAGAAGCCCTCAATGCATTGTTAAAATAATATTTATTACAAAATAATTTTTATGTACAATTTATGAATAAACACAAAATTTTGGGTTGGTGTTGTTCTTGTTTATCTTTTTCCTTAGCATTTATTTTAATTTTAATTTTTCTACTAAAGCAACTTGCCTGATAATTATTTTACGTTTATTTCATTTAAATCATCCGAGTAATTGTGTCGTTTTTTAGAGCCACATATTGTTGTTTTATTTTATTTGCTACAGTTTTCCCTCTTGTGTTTATCAGATACTTAAAAGATGCTTATTTTTCAGTTATTCTATTATCAGAAATTTTTTTATTTTCCTTTATTGTTATCTCGTCAAATAATAAATAACATTAGCGATTCATTTAGTGTCATAAATACATAATATCATATTTTCAATTTCACTTCTGTTATTACATATTAGTTTTCATTGCCATTTAATCATATATTTTTCTTTTATTATGTTCTGAATTTAGTGATTTCTTTTATATTTTTCATTCTATTCCAATTGTAACTTCATTTTTTTGTTCTTCAACTATTATACTTTTTTTCGACAATCAATCAAATAATAACCAACAAAAACGCACGCATACGTAAGTAGACGATTCAATGAATTGCTGCAAAATTGCTATTAAACTCACATGACTTTTTATACCTTCTCACGCATATTATTATTTGGCATGGATTATTATTTAAAACTGTATGCAAACGACACTCATAGTAACCGGATGTCTCTCCTGAACGAGGTGCATCACTCACGTCAAAATGTCTCTTTCTGGAAACACAAAATCTTTCTGTACAAATTGTTCTAATAGCCTCCCCAATTGAACTAAAACAAAAATCATTGGAAATGTGATTTTTACAAATTGACAAAAAATATCAGAAACAATACTGACCCCTGTTGTGCATTAATTAAATGCATTTGCAATTATTACTTTCTAATAGTACAAAAACAATGCATTGGGTTGTTACAAAACCATTTTTTTATTAATTAAAATTATAGTCAGAAGACTAAAACATATAACGTTGTTGTTTTAACCAGAGTTCGTCACGATAGCTCCGCTCCCATTTATATTATTTCATATGATCTAATAATAGAAACACGATTTTGATTTGTGGGAACCCATTTCGACTTTCATCGACGTTTGTGGCGTTTCAAATAATTTCATAAATCGTCCGCTGAGACGTTCAATAACCGTTAACATCTTAATCACATTTAAACAAAAACAGTTATAGCATTCATTATTAAGTGGTATCGTTTAACGAAACTAATTCAAAATAATTACATTTTTTAAATACGTCTTTCAAAAAATGTTCACGTATGACATTCAACATAGACAGGGTTGCACGAATACCATTCCATGAGTGGAATTGAGTGAGATTGAATTTGCAAGGATGATTTGAACTACTAAGGGATGCTCCATGGACATCAATTCGAGTTCAAATAATGAATTGATTTCTGGCGTCGTCTTTATAAAT
This sequence comes from Geotrupes spiniger, assembly GCA_959613385.1. NCBI lineage: Eukaryota > Metazoa > Arthropoda > Insecta > Coleoptera > Geotrupidae > Geotrupes > Geotrupes spiniger. Next base: position 17,259,286 of record OY390737.1, read on the forward strand.
CACTCAATGAATCAACGAAACAATGCCCCGGCAACGTCAGCGTTTGCAGATCCCATTTACAAGTGGCCTTTTGTTGGCTCCATCAATGTTAAAACGACGTTTCAAAAATTTAATCTCCCGGACGTTCGAAACCCTTTTCGTGATTGATTAATATTTGTTTGATTTAAAAATTACGATTAGTAAACGCGATTTAAACTTTCTAATTTATACAAAATGCGGGTTTAATGTAAAACTTACGTTCGGCCGAGCAGTGCAGTCCAGGAGAACGAGTGGCGAACTGACACCCAGGGGCCGGTAGATCTGGAAGGTAATCCTTACGCGCGATTGGTCTACGGGCCCCGATTCCCGCTGCTTAAAATGGAAAATTCTCGCAAGATGTGGAGAGAGAGATAAGGACAAGTGTTTCAGAGGTACCGAAGCGAGACCGTCCCATGCAAGGACGCGCGAGAGATAACTCATCGGGCAGCGGAATAACTCAAAACTGCAGGGTTGCAGTAAATACGGGCGTGATTAATCACGTACGGTTTTGGAAGCCACGGGTTATTTACGGCGGTATTTATCTGGATAAACGAATCGCCAGCCTGTGCTGCAAGTGCACCAGACTCGTATATTAATAAGACCAGTATTAATTTATCTCGACTCTTTATGCCCGACTTCCACAGAATTTGCAATGTTTACGAGGCAATCGATAATTGCGTGCGTGGAAGCTGATTGAGATATTTCCCTAGACACACGGGCTACTTAAATGCATTTTACGACCGCGAGAGCACATATTTCGTTAATAGCATGAGTTAAAGCATTAAAAGTCGTTTAGTAATCTTCGTGCATCGAGATATGTAAAATGAGAGCATGCAGTGCTGGTAATGAAGACGATATCGCAGCCAGCAATGGCTATCAATATCTATCACCGCCGATGCTATCGATCTGAACATAAATATACGATATGCACAGATTTTATCTTAAAAACCCACTACGTGATACCAACATCAAGGAACATTTTAACACATCTAAAAAAATGTTACCAATCGTAAACATTTATTTTATTTTATTTTAACATAAGTTAAAATGAATAAAATTTTGGATATTTGTCACCATAATGCATACGACCGAAAACAAATAATACATAAAATATAGTAAATAATTTAAACGTTGCGCACATTGTTGTTAAATGTATTGAAAACACAATCAAAACCATCAGTATCTGTATCTGTAGTATGACGTAACTGTGTTCTTTAAATTAAATTAATTAATTAACACAATAGAAATAAAAAAAGCTATTAAAAAAAAAACACTGCATTTCTTATTCAATCGATGATTTTTCCTCAATATCCTCTGGTAGTTCTTGTCTTGTTGTGTTGAAATTATGATTTTTAATGAGGATGGGCTTAAAATGACAAAATTATTTGATTTATTTTTTTTAATTTTTGTTATACATTAAACGTGTATGTACTTTAGGAAAGACATATAAATGAAAAAATAGTAAACAAATTAAATAAGCAAACAATTTTATAATAAAATAGAATATACGAAGAATGTGTGGGAGACATTCAGCAGCTAGGATGAAATAGAAAATATCAAAGGACAACATGAAGGAAAACCAGGAACACCAGAATGTAGTTTGATGGATCAGTATATCGCAACGATTATCAATGCAGAATAACGTAGTTAAAAACGCACCGTTTGCATGGTTAAGTAAGACACCCAATGTGTTTACGTAAGACACCCAAGCCAACCAAATCCAACACAACCCAACCCAATCCAACCCAACCGAACCCAACCCAACCGAACCCAATCCAACCCAACCCAACCCAACCCAACCCAACCCAACCCAACCCAACCCAACCCAACCCAACCCAACCCAACCCAACCCAACCCAACCCAACCCAACCCAACCCAACCCAACCCAACCCAACCCAACCCAACCCAACCCAACCCAACCCAACCCAACCCAACCCAACCCAACCCAACCCAACCGAACCCAACCCAACCCAACCTAACTCAACCAAACCCAACACATATTACGATAACAGAGTTAAGTCTCGGAAGATTAAATTCGATTTTATTCCATGTCAAAAAATTTATCAAAATTGAAATGTCCTGATATTAAATTGAAATTGCAAATATTTGTTTAATATTTTATATTCACATCAGTTTGTTATAAACATTGAACTATAGTATTTTTTCTACTCTTACACTCTAATTGATAATAAACATTCGCTACCTGTACCTAAATGATAGTCATTTAGATAAAAAAAAATCATTATGATTAATTTTCATACTGGTGTCTTAATAACTATCTTTAAATGCTCATTGCATAATATACTATTAATTGTTTCCAAAGATCTCATAATCACAAAAATGCAACAAATGAAAATAAAGGAACAACATTTATGCTCCCAGTTAATTTATTTTTATGTTAAATGTACGTGCTGTCATCTTCAGTTTTTATTTGTTGTTATTTTTCATTCATCAAACTTTTCATTTTTATTATTGGTTTGCTTGCATAAATAAACTATTTTGTGTTATATGCTTTTCCTAATTTATTTTTGCCCTTAGTTGTGTCATAGTTAATTTTTATTCTTAGTTTTCTGCATTTTATTTTATTACTCTTCGATTGGTTTGTGTCAAAGTTCTCGTATGATTTATTGTCATTAAATATATTTTTTAATTGTGTGCTAAATGTTAGACTTAAAATTTATACAATTTTTATTTCAAAAATAATATTTGGCTTGCTTCTTTCTGCATGCACATTGTGTGCCCTGGTTCGGATATTTAACGTTTGGTAAATTTACTTCTTAATCAGTCTCATTTTTAATGTTTTTTTTTTGCAACGTATATAATATTTAAACAAAGTTAAAGATCCAGGATGACAATATTGAAGACGAGATGGAGAAAATATGCAAAGAAATCTAGAGAATGTATCAAAATTGAAGAACTGCAAATAGATACAAAAAGCATGCTGGGTACGCATAATCTACAACAGAGTTTGAAGTCAAAACGTAAGAGAGCAACATGAAGAAGCAAAATAGGGCACGAGAATGCAAGCAAAAAGTAAATGTCATTGATTGACACGAATCTAGCAACGAATATTTAAATGAAATTTTAAAAACTCGCCGTTTGCACGGTTGCTTTACAATCCAAACTAAAGTATGATATTTCAGTAACAAAGATAGTGTAATTTATTATAAACGGGTACAAACTATCAGAATGTCAACAGATAAAATTATACTATTGCACAGCCGACTATAAATTATTGCATTGCAAAAAATATTGTATCTGAATGACATGTTTTAGTATAAAATTAAAAACTGAAAACGTGGGTTAAGATTTTAATGTACTTGTTGGCCACTATTTAAATCTGTTAGAGGTCAAAAATGAATTAGAATATTATAATATTTCCAACTATTTCTTAATAAAAAAAACACTGCAACAGAAACGGATCAGAATAACAACATTGAAAATGTATGCATGGATTATTTTTACCATTTTCGTTGTTGATCTAAATTCACTTTTTTTATGAGATTATGTGATTGTTTAGTTTCGTTCTAAAGTATTGCATTGATTCCAATACTTTTTTTTATTTATTTACTTATATTTCATATTTTTTATTATTTAAGTTCAATTAATTGTGTTTTATTGATTAAATGAATTTATCTTTATTATTAATTTTAAAACCTTGTCTCTTTATTTATTACTTTTTATCAATTTGATTGTTTTAGGTTCAAATTTTTTAATTGATTAATTCTCGTTAATTACATTTCAGATATTTTACCTTTGTTTAAATTTAGTTATCGTGGATATTGAAAATTCGCAAACATTTTATTTTCAGATGTTAGGGATATTAATAATATTTACGAATGAAAAAATAAATTTGATTTAGCTTTCTAGTTCAGTTTTCTTCTTTGTTTCTTTCTTGTCATCTTTTGATTTAATTATTTTTTCGCATTGGATTTATTTTATTTTGAAATGTTCCCATTTATATTTATTTTTCTACATTCTCTTTTTCCAATTAAAATTTTTGTGTGTTGTAATTTATAAAAATTGTGCTATTTAAGACAAATTAATGGGATGATCGATTTAATGGTTCGACGTTCTAAGTACCAATGTAAAGCATCGTAATAGAGTTTGCTTCACAAAATCTGTTTACAAGCGATGGACTTCAACATGTCCATTCCAATACGATAGAAGTACGAGCCCGAAGCGCCGATCTACAAGTCCCCGGCGAGCCATCTTTGGACTCCGAATGACCCGAATGAGAATCGACTTTCCAAGTCTCAGCAAGACCATTCAAAGTTATCCCAGTCACGCCCCCGTCCTAAATTACCAAATAAAAATAACTCACAAATTTCGCGGCGTTTGCACAATTCATCCGATGGAAGGTTCACATACGCAATTCGGCGGATTACTTCCGGGATCCGGCGAAATTTATTAAAGTGCATGTTTAATCTGACGAAACAACACAATTCCTTGATTGGTTAAGGGTCTGAAATGAGCGCTACGTCGTTTTTTGCCGGGTGGACTTTCGGCCCGCATCAAGGAAACAAATTTAGCTTATAATCCGGGGAATGGGACGGAACAATGCGATATGAAGTCGACCCGACGTCGAAACCGTCGTCCATCTTAAACGGCGTACGACGCGCGCTTTTTTTTCGAATTTACGCTCCCACTTTAATTGGAACCCTAGTCTCTTCCTTCTGGCAATTCGTTACGTTAAACTCTAGAGAATGTGCATACAGTCGCAAAAATGGGGCGACAAATCATCCTGACATCGCCCACCCTCCTTCTTTATTTGGGCTTACCCCAAGGTACAAGTATCATTACGTTCAGAAAATGTCTTGAGTTATATACGCACCATAAAATGAACAAGCATTTAAATTTCTTATGTGATCAAATTTTATTTTAAAATATTTAGTAGTATATAGCAGAAATTATGTTTACAGTAGTAATTGCGACGAAATTCAATTAAAAAATGTGGAATTTTTTCGCCATAACTAAAATTGTAATGCAATCAAGGAAGGACGAGAAAATATAATTTCCGTAATCGAATTGAACAACCGCGTAGTTCTGGTTAGATAATTGACTAGTAATTCTATTTACGAGTTTGCAGTCGCAAAACTAAGTTATCCTGGCAGCGGTCTGGGCTGAGTTTTAGTGTGGGGTTTCTAACAGTATTGGCTGGAATAGACGAGCCGTGTGATGTAAACACAATTACAGAATCAATGTGACTACAGGGACGGGCCATAATTTTGCATTGTCTGTTTATTGGCCGTGTTTACATGAACATCGTGCTTATAAATAAACCCGCAGCGTTCCTATATGGTGTTTAATTACATATGTATTTGCAATCATAAATTAACGAAAAATATTACGTGAACGCCGGTAGCGCATTATAATTAAAGAATAATTAACCGAATTAAACGCGGTATTTTGCAGCGAAATTTGCAACTGAAATGTGCCCGTTGTTTTTTTTTTTTTGTTAAGCAGCGGAAAAATAAAAACCAGTCACGCCCACATACAATAAAAATCCCACGCGATGTATATGACCCTATAAAACACTCTAAGAGAGGGTTGCCGAAAAAGTAATTATCTAACGTAATAGTCTGTGATAGAATAGTGGGGCGCATAAAATAAGTTGTAGAGAAGTAATTATTGCGTGATAAATAAATCAAGTCACAAAAACCCATTCAAAAGATAAATTTAAAGAAAATTTCTTGTATAAATATATAATAAAATAGTTTTATTGTTTTTATTGTTCTTTTATATCTTCTTCCAAATCTGTAAATATATTCTTCCACCGACCTTCAGCTTCTCTTTTTATCATCATCTTCATATTGTACCTTACAACACATCCACCCAACACAATTTTTCCCTTCAGCTACCTTATGGTACAAATCTTTTTTTATTTATAATTTCCCTTCATCCATTTTATTCATTTTCCCTAAAACCATCTCTCCAGTATTTCGTCTTCCAATCCTCATGACTGTAAATCAGAATCGATTTGATCTACACGAACTTCCCAACTTAAAAACACATATAAAATTCATCAGTCCCGTAATTGCAAGTGAAACACTTAACAACGTAAAACGTCAACCTAAACTCGATCATTGTGCATATGATCAAAAGATTTGCTGAGTCAAAAGTACCCAGAAAAACTGAAAAAATGGATGAGGAGGAGAAGTGAAGATGAAATCGAAATAAAAAGGAGAGGCACTGAAACAACTAGACGGAATTCTAACGTCGATATTTATGGGAAACGATAAGGAAAGATAAGAGCCAGAACTAAGCAGATATCACCATTGTTAGAAAGGTTGTAACAGGGTAAAGATAATGGAACAAATTGCGCGTGGGTTTTTAAAAGCGAAGACATGAACATGACCAAACATTGACAATCAGGCAAATGCAAATTTATCCAATAAAAATTATAATATTAAAATTTTGCAAATACGTAAAGATGAAAAGAAATTTACGTCGTCAGTACTAGGCTATTTATAGTCATTATGGATCACGCCATAAAAGAGGTGAAACAAAAGATAAATCAGTTAAAGTTTAGAACATTCTAATTCATACGTCAAACTAAAAGTACGAACAGCTAAATGTAAAGATGTGACAAGAAGCATTGGAGAAATATACATGACAATTTGGGTGATTAAGACAAAGATTATGATTATCTCCAAAGACGTAGACGTAAGTATAAAAATGAAGGGTTAGAGACGTTACATACATTTAAATATCTGGGGGTACAAAGACAAGAAAATAGGAAACAAAAACAAAAAATGAGTAGAGGAGCAGGTGTAGCAAATTGTATCATTCCTCTAATACTAGCTCAACCCAATAAAATCTAATCCAACCCGACAAAACACAACTCAACCCAACACAACAAATTAAGTGACCTTTCTATCGTCTTGTGATTGATTCCACTTCTCATTCTTTCATACTTACAATACTCCGAAAATCTAGCTTTTTGTAACATCCAACTTGCCCATTTGTCAGTATTAGTCAGACATTTTGACGGTTTTAGTTGTCACGCGTGGACACGTAAAGAATGATCAAACGAGGAAGCGATTAAAAATGGAACCAATAACAACGAGGATAGAAAGATAACTTAATTTGTTGTGATGTGTTGTGTTGGGTTAGGTTGGGTGGAGCTGAATTGGGTTTGATGTGAACGACGAAAGAACGAACAGGAGTAGACTGGTCAAGGAAGTAAAGGATGTCAAGTAGTATTGAAAATCAAAGGTGGAGGTTAAAGAAAACAAGTGGCTCAAGTCAACACTAGCATTACAAATAAAATCGAAAATTTATTTTTATAGCAAATCGAAACAATGCAGGATAAATAATATAAATATAAAAGAACTTTTGCGCAAAACTACGAATTTCGGATTTAGTGGGATTTCCAGTTTAAATTTTCTTTTCTCCCGAAATAAAACTTAATTTTACTGGCAATCGTTGTTGAAAATTTCTATTTAATTTTGCTTTCACATCTAACGAAAATATTTAAATTAATTTGATTTACGACTTATAAGTTATCCATGAGTATTGTATCCAGCCCCTCTGGACTTTTGACCACATATTCTGCTGAACCTTGATTTTGTTCCAATGCGAGATAAAATCCTGCTGCGCATTTCGGATCTATCGAAATTCAATTTTAGCTCCAAGATAAAATGTAATCAAATATCGTTGCAACTTAAAATAAAATTTTACAAAACCCAATCCAATCCAACATAACTGAACCCAATTCAACACAATCCAACCCAGTCCAATTCAAACTAAACGAAAACGAGCGCTTCCAAAAAAAAAACGTGTACATGTATTTCTATAAAAAAATCCAACCAACTCAACTATCCCGACTTAACGATTTTATATTTTTGCTCCAGATTTAAAAGATTTGTTGGTGAGATATGTAATTAAACTTTTCTCCCCCAATTAACGATTTTTGAAACTTTTATACTTTTTGATGTTATCACATTGTGTGCATTCTTCGTTCATTATTATCAATTGGTGACTATCCCTATTTTCCACATATTGACTTCAGCAGTTCACACTGCACAAGAAACATATTTCTTTTAAACATACGCAGTCAACGGTGACAACGAAACAATTACAATTAGAAACATTGAATGATTCGTTCGAGATCAGAACGATTAGAAATACCATCATATAATAAACAGGGCCGTAGAGTGATGGACGGAAATACTGGTCGACATAAGAATCGTAATAATCTTCAAATCGACATATACTATAAACTATGTCCCCATTTTGTTTCACACTTCCAACTTCTCCTTCGGAAGTACTATTTATTCTCTACCTCATTGAGTAATTCATCCAAGAGAAATTCTCAAATACATAACATGTTCATCAGAATTAGAAAGCAAGGTTGATCGAATCAAGGATTAATATGTCAGGATGAATTTGAAACTGGAAAATAACGATTGGATGACGTATAACACAAACGTAAACAAACACATGCCATTTCGCATGTGCGTATTGACGTCTCTGAGAATTATTAAGTCGGTAATATATCACAATTTATCGAGTAATAGGAAATGTTTCATGCTTTGATATACAAATTTAGAGAAAGAAAACTAATCTGTCCATGTATAAATCATTTGACAACTTGATGAAAACGAACGTCTATGCCTCGTCTTATACATTTATAGAATCAGCTTCAGGATACCTTTTCAGTTGTTTACTTTACTTTCAATGACGTTTCTGCGTTCGTATCGACTCGACATTCTAATGATTTTCCATTTCTGTTCAATTTTTACTTCAGCAATTATTATCTCTTTCGTATTTTCTATGCCCATTATTTTCTCGCATTCATATTTGGGGCACCAATGCCCAGCAGCAGCATGGTAAAAATTTTGACTTTCGTGGACTTTTGAGATTGTTGAATGGCAAACAGTTCACTCAGAACATGTAAGCTTTTTTGCCCTCCTTTGAAGACAGTAACTTAACCAGTTTTGATTCTTCATCCGAAATGAGATGAATAACGAACTTTTGAGTATTCTATCTCATTAAACCTGGCCCTGGTGGTGATGAAATCTGCGAGAGTAGCGAACGAAGCAGATTAGGCTCCATATTTGAACAAGAAATTGTTGCCAAACTTTGCTCAAATTATTTTAGATATCAACTCATCAGTTGATTTTAAATTTCGTCGGTGATAATGGCCTTCAATTGTTATAACCTGTTTTTACTATTTTTGCTAATCAGCAGGATCTGCACTACACACGATAGGACGATAAAATAAGGCTCCAACCTATTGACTAAATAGCTTTCAGTTGGGTTCAAAAATCAGTTTTATTGAATATAGCCGGTGAATAGGGTTGGGTTGGGTTCGAATTTGTTTCTAACGTATAACAAGCATAATTATTAATATATTAGTATTTAAAAGTGCGATAAACTGTAGTTGCAAACCTAGTCTAGAGAATAGATCCCCCAAACTTATTCTAATGAATAGATTATACACCGTCCTAACCTTATTATACTGAATTGATTCTAACCAAATACATTCCAATTTGCTGAATAGAGTTTATATAATTGCAGTTCTTCGTCGTTAACGTATTAAGGTATCGCAAATATCTTCTTAGAATATGTATTGGTTGCTGGAAAAATATCCTCATCGTCCTTAATAATTAATTTTAGAGTCAAGCTATATAGAGAATAATAATTTACAGGCTGAGTACCTTTGTAAGTATTAACATATATGGATAGAAAAAAAGCTTCCGAACAATATATGCCAAAGTTATAGTCTTCCTAATGAGTCAAACATTTTCAAATCCTTAAAACAACTTTTCCAACTACTCATTAGCCCCACCCGGAAGTATGAAATTGCGAAATCTTTAAGAAACCTACTATTTCTGGAGGTATACAGCATATGGATAGAGATTTTTTTAGTGAAAACTTCTATCATGGTAACCGGTTAATAAATGTTGGTAATTTGTAGGGACGATTCCAATGGTAATATTAAACAGTGATGAATTATTGGGACGATGAAAAATCCTCAATGTTGACAAATAAAATTTCAGGAGAAATTTTCAATAAATATTTGTTTAGATGTTGTTTAGATTATTGGGGCCAAATAAAAAACATACAAATACTGCGCGATTAAAAGAGTAAGATTCGATGGAAAAATTGGATCGTGAATATTTGCAACTATCCCTACCGTCTGTGCCAAATAATTCACTAAATCTTCTCATCTCGTATTAATGAAAATGGCAGAGTTAAAATTTTACTTTGTAACAAATAACACTAGAAACGCAGTATATTTTCATATTTTATTTACTTTACGTTTTTTGTTAAAATTACATAGCAGTATATTGAACACAACTACAAATAATGTGAAAGAAAATTTGTAACCCGAGGGCGCTTTCAGTGGGGGCAAAGTGTAATACATAATTATAAAACAAATTTATTTATGAAGTTAGGATAACGGTTGCATAAGATTACTTTTATTGCAGGTCGTATAATGCATTTATATTCAACTTTGAATAAGGGCTGTTCGGCAGTTCTTCTTTTTAATTGGAAGACGTCTCTGCGGCGAGATAAAACGCAAAGACAAGAACTTGCAATAATCCAGATATAGGTGGTGAGGGACATTTAAAAAAGGAACGGCAAAAAATGAATTAAACGGCACGTGCTGCCGCGCTCTTCGTTATATTTTATCTCCGTATTACTCCGCATTAAAATAATTAGCTTGATATATAAGCTCGTTAGTTTTACTGCGGCGAAATTTACACAATTCCGCGCCGAAGAAAGTTTCACAGAAAAATGCAATGAAATAAGACACGTAGCGGCGTCAGTTTCGACAAACACGTGTAGAAAACCTTTCCTTCCATCGCCAGGTATAATTAGACCCGCACATGTTCGAAATTATACGCGCCATTTTTCGTTTCATCCCAATTCGGAAAGTTATTTTAACCGAAACGTATCACTTGTGTCTCATTAACTACGCTAACGAGAAACTGCGGGTCGTTTCACACGCTGAGTTACGATGCGGTATTGTGGGTGTTACTGTGTCATATGATGCATCGAGGACATATGTTCTCTATCGATATTTATTGCGCGAGGGGGGTTCCCGTGAACTATAAATTAACCGGTTTATTAAAATAATTTCGGCGCGGTAAATCAGAAAAATTTACGTTTCGCAAAATGCGGCCGATAAATAATTCGTGTTTCGGTGTATCGGTTTGGCAAATGGAAACATCTGGGCCGTACGCACTCTGAGGTTAGAGAGGCTTTCAGCCGGTGCATGAAAGCGCTGAATTATTGACTATCGAATGGCTTCCGTTCTGATCACGCCCATGTCTTTTTTTATTCGCCAAAGAATTACAATGCTAATGCATGCTGTATATCAAAAACAAAGTTTTATAAACACCACACCCAGGCAGATATTTTCTACATTCACTAATAATAATAACAACGAAAATAATACGCAATAATAATTATAATTTGATTGAAAAAAAATAATAGTATCAACAATAACTTAAAGATCAAAGCTACTTTTATTCGAAAAAATGCTTTGATAGTCTTTAATAAACTTAAAAAGTGTGTTTTAATAATTTTCACATTAATTTTGTTATAATTGATATTATGTCAATTAAAACATAATTTGAATTATATAGAGTTTTTGACACGTTTCGTTCTCATTACATCTCTTCAGCAAGACAGCCCAACCAGCGCAAATAATCTCGTTAATAATTAAATCATTAATCATTATCATATAGCTCTAATATCAATTACTTTACATGTTATTATACTTTTGTTTGTATTGTTTGTATATTTTTTCGTATAATTTTGTATAATATTTCGCGTTTCTGAATTTATTTGTTGTTATTTCTGTCTGTATGGTATATTTGCGATTCTGTTTTTCCAATTATTGCATGGATTGTAATAATCGGAAAATGCAATTTCCTGTGTCAAAGAAATTACATAACAACCCAACCCAATCCAACCCAACCCAACACAAACCAATATTCAGATTCACTCAAAAGAATTTCAAGTGTCAAAGAAATGACATAGCAACTCGACCCAACCCAACTCAACTAAGTCCAACCCAACCCAACCGAGCTGAACACTATTCAGATTAACTCAAAATAATTTGAAGTGTCGAAGAAATGACATAACAGAGCAATTACATGACATAGCAACTCGACCAAACCCAACCCAACTAAGTCCAACCCAACCCAACCGAGCTGAACACTCTATTCAGATTAAGTCAAAAGAATTTGAAGTGTCGAAGAAATAGCATAATAGAGCAATTAATCTGGGCTTGGCTCGGTTGGGTTGGATTGGGATGGGCTCGCTTGGTTTGGATTGCTAAATCATGTCAAATAGAAAAAAAAATAAGCAAATGAAATAAATATTATAACAGAAAACGTTTGCAAATAATCTGTGAAATACACGATAAACATCTATAAAAATCATAAACTGTATAATGCGATAATGCAATATAGAATAATTGACGAATAAAACATTACATTTATTTTCATTTCAATTTTTAAAGGTTGGTACAGATTATTTCACTTTCTTTAATTTAATCTATTAATTTATCTTAATATATTGTGTTGTTGACATTACTATGCACTGAACTTCTTTGTAGATTAAATTCCTTTGCATATTGATGCAAATGGCCGAACAGATGCTATTTTTATTGATTCGTCGTTCCTTTTAAGCTTATTGACTTTTTCGATTGATCGTTCCGTGCAAATGGCCGAGGACACAATGTTATCTTATATAATAAAATTATTTATGAAGTCTTTCATACACATTTGAAAATCACTTTAATATTTTTTTGACATTTGTTGCATTTATTCATAATTATGGTTACGATTCGTTGTAGATTAGGTTATTTTCATGATTGGTGCAAATTGCTGAACAGACGCAATTTATTAATTCACACAATGAAATTATTTGATGATTTCCTTTTGTGTATAAGTTTCATCACTTGATAATATTATCTCGTGTTTTTCAATATATATACTTTTTGACTTCGTTCTGATTTCTTGCACGTCATTTAAATATGTTGCTTGGTTTCCTACTGAAGTGATTGTCTTAAATTGTTTAATTTTTAAGTGCATTTGTTTTTCTAATATGCATTGATTTATTTTATTTAAAATTTTGCTATTTTCTTTTTTATTAATTGTCATTTGTGAATGCTTAATTGGTTTTCATGTTACTCTGTTACGAACACATATTAAAGCTTTAACTGTGTGCAATGTTTGACACTTAAAATGTATTTAATGCATGGCTGAGCATGAATTGAGATTTATGGATTTAAGTTTTGTGCAAAACAAACGAAAAATTTAATTTAAATAATACTCTGTATAAATCGATACCTGAATTCAAAAAATTGAACAAAACGCAAATTTTCAATTATATTTTTAAATTAATAGTAATTCAAGCGCCACTATCGCTTCGCAAAATTTAATTAAATCAACTTGAAAATTTACCGCAATCATATTTCGCGAATGCAATCAAAATTGTCAGCAAAAAAAAACGACAATACGTCAACATTTTTCTTTATTTCGCCGTCGAAATTAAATCAATTTTAATGTTGTGGAAATTGTGTCATTACTACACGTTTTAATGAGTTTTTGACACAGATACATCGACGAGGTGTCCGTTTGCGCACGGAATGTACTTTTAATTCAATGTGCGATTTTATTATCCACGCGACGGACGCCGCAATAAACCACGTTGTTTAATGTTTAATTGTTGTAGTTGTCGTGTGCGACGTGATAAAGCCGTAAGCCGAAGCAGATGAGGGCACGCCGCAAATAATACCGTCCAATTATGTGGAATAATTTAATTTAATGCGTACGGAAAGCAAAGTTTGCGGGAGAAGTTGATGCAAGAACCGCATAAATCCGTCAAAAGTTCTACCCTCGGCGCAAGTCCCTTTAGGCAACGCTGACCTGGTAGCCATAATACGCTTCTGTTTCCTCCCTATATACGGCACCACCCTCAACACACCTTGTCCCCCCACACGAAAAACCAGCCGGAGAGCGGCAACTTCCATATCTTACCCTGTCTCATGGTTTTAAGGCAAGACATTGATTAATGCGGCATTCTATTTGATATGTGGACGCAGTAATTTAAGATTTTGTTCCAACCACGCAGACAAACGATAAATTTCGAGAACGGTTTCATATTAACTTTAACTGATAAATATTTTTGTTTCAGGATATTTGTTTCGATATTTGATTTAGTTACATTATTACCGCGTAATAAATTAATCATGGGCATAATAAAAATAGGAACGTAATAATTATCATAATTACACATTCGATTTAATCAACAGACAAAGGCAAATGATGCCTGCTGGACATTACTCAAGAAATTTGAATTTATTTTAACCCACGCATTTAATCATTGTAATAAATTCAGTACATGTCATTATTATTTATGTAAATATTTAAATATCTGAATTATGAAATTTTTTTTTTCCATCAATACATTTTAATTTCATTTCATAATAAGAAATGCAAACTTGGAAAAAAGATTAATTTTTATAAAATTAAATGAAATTTGTGTGGATTTGAATAGGCAGTTTCATTTTGATATATTTTTTATATATATTTTTTATTAATCTATACTTATTATTATAAATTAAATGTATAATTGTTGGACAATAACGAATATTATTGTTATTGGTCAATTTTTTAAATACAAGGAAGTATAGAAATACAACGAACGAATAATAAATAATGCACGAATAATAACAGAAAATAAATGTATTTTTCTTGTACTGAGAAAGAAACAAACTGACAACATGTTAGTTCAAAACAATCAAACAAATGATAAATAGTTTCATTTTTAGTTGCAACGTTTTAAAAACATTTAATTTACTTATATTCTACACCATTTATTAAAATACAGAATAATATTTTAGAAATTATTTTAAATAAAAAATAATGCAAAATTATACCTTCCAGAGTTTAGATAAAAATGTTTTTAAAATAAAGCAATTTTAATTAAATATCTATTACAAATCAGATCATAATCTAATAAACAGTAAATAAAAGAACAGAACATGTACAGAACATTCAAAATGGAAATAGAAAAATTACACACAATTAAAAATGATATTTCAGAAAAGGCGGAAAGACGAAAAGTAACCAAAAAATAATGTAGAAGTTTATATAAAATAATTCACGTAGTGAAGTAGACCAGGAAATCAAAGACATGTATGCACGTTTCTATTATTAGACGCGGACATGTCGTAAAAGTGAAGTAATAAGTGGGTGTGTTACAAAATGTATAGTACTACATTGTGGTAACAATTAGTGTGATCAGCCTGGTCTAGGGTGCGAGAATGACGCAATATTTTTGAGCCAATCTATGAAAAACAGTCGTTTTATAAGCAATTATTTCCAGCGACTGCTTTTTTCTCAGACAACATTTTTTCAACTGAACTAATTCCGAAGATAATACAAACATTCAAGATCCAAGATCGAGTCAATTTTAATATTTTATTGATAACTATAACCATATAACCATGTGACATTTACGGTATATAGTCCTCAATACAACTAGGATCTTGCTGTTACGCAATTACAGAGGTCTGCTTTGAGCGACTAAGTCGTACTGTGCAGTAACTACTTCGCAGTTACTAGGTGCTCATAGCAATACGAGTGTGGAGGAAATCTATCTAGATAGAACACCATCACAAAAACTTTCGCCACTCATGTTTGCATCACATGTGTGTTGATCTGATGAGCTTTGAAGGGTAAAACTGTGCGTCCGTTGTATAAAACCCCGCATTTTGTTCTCAGTATTTTCCCTTTGAAGGGTTAAGATGAATACAAAAAATGTAACTGTGACAATTCACAAAAGGTACATAACAAACTACACAAAAACTCGGCAACAAATAAAAATTGGGTGAGTTGTAAAGTGGGTTGCGAAGAAATATATCAGAAGTATGACCCGAATTTATTTAATTACATACAAATAAAATAATTATATAAAACATGTTTCTACATAAACAAAATTTCAAAGGTTAATTTAAAGTACAAATTAAAAAATATGTTATTTGGGCGTGGTAACCACGACAAATTTAGGAACTTCATTATATAACTATATTAAATATTAATTAATAGGTATTTGTATAGATATTTTAAATTATTGCTAATGTATGATCATGTAACCGTTTAGTAGTGCTGTCGGGTCGAGAGTGGTGATTATAAGTTGCATGTTTGTGTCTCATGTATGTTTGCATAAATTTATTTTTGGGTACACTCAAATTGCGATTTATCGCGCCGCCGTTAGAAACTTGTGATGGCCTCCAAATAAAGTTCAACGTGAATTAAAAGTAGCTTTCTAAACATCCGAATAAATCCGAGACTACTTGAAGCGTTTTAGTAATCTCGTAACACTATCGATAACTAAAAATTCATAAAAATACCAAACGAGGAGAAAAGTTATTTTTTTACGGCCATTAACTAACACAAACAGGCACTTACGGAATCAGACAATGGTCATTCATCATCATAAGTGACTTCGGCGCACATGAAACGGAGACACATGTAAAAACCTCAAAAGTATCCAACACGAGGGCCCTTGTTCGACCGGGCGTGAGAAGCAACCTCTCTCTAAGTGGGTGTATGTAAAACGGAGAGGCACGGGGTGAGTCTAAGATACCAGAGTACGACGATAAATCTTCGTTCTTGTTGGAACAGCGGGCAGCTCCCATGTCAGAGTGCCAGCCATTTTGAGTAGGCTCCGGAACCCCCCCGTTGATACATTACTTTCTTCTAATTACTTTACTCCCGAAACCTAATTCATACGCTGCTAACACCCCCTCGAAGACAAAGTGTGATAGTAATTAATAGACGCAATTAAAACTAAGATTTAATATTTGGAAGGGGTACCTATAATGAAAGCCAAATGCTACTTTACAAGGACTGTATTTACGTGTTGTGCATAACTTTGCAAGTTTACCTAAGTCCCGGTGGCAGTAAATATGTCTCTTATTTAAGCCAGGCACCATCTTCTACAAAATTACTAAATTTGTTAAAGTTATATTCTGACAGCGTTAATCGATTGAAATTAAGGAAGTGGAATGTTTTTTTTTATAATTAAGACGTTAAATTTTACGTCGGGCCCGATTTTCATAATTATATATATTTTTTTGTAATAATAACGAACGTTAACACATGGCCTGTTTTTTTAAACGTCCACTTGAATGAAGCAGCGCGATTACGAAATATTAATTAAGTAATAATGAAGCAATAAAAACGATTTATTGTACAACTTAATGTGGACGTATTAACATATTTTGGGAAATCTGATAATAGACAATCTTCCCGGTCACTTAGCCCTAAACTATAATTATACATAGCGCATACACCCAACATAATAGGTGTAGGTGCCCGTTCGAATACGTATAATTATTTCGTTATTTCGTCAAAATGTTCCTTATTTACGACGCAGCTTAGGCACCGGCTATGTAATGAGTTCTATTATTAATGATGATTATCTATCTAGGGTTGCACGAACTCGTCGGTTTACTTGTAGATTTCATTCATGTATGCACGATTGCGGCCCGCACAACCAAAAATTATAGGTTTGAAAAAACACTAAATAATAATTCCTCGCCGGAAAACTAATTAACAACTTAATGTGATTAAGAAAACTACATCTTCATCCGTTTAATTATATTTTATCGCGGCCTTACGAAACACGTTACGTGTACGCGGCCATCAATATCTCTAAGGTTACGCCGGTGCGCCCATTATTTACTACGTCGGAATATTTAAAAATGCGCATGCATTATTTATGACCGTTAATCAAGTGACATACTGTCGCGACAGGTAAAACTTCAGATGCTAAGCACTGCCTTTGAACAAAAATTCTTATGAAAACAGGAACGCGGTGCCACTAAATCAATAATAGTTAAGGGAAGTCAGATGTAAAGATACCAAGCACGCGTATTTCCTTCATTTCAAGCGTTCTGAAATTTATACTCATTGTCCGAGCGCCTTATCTAACATGTTTGATCGGTTATCAACGGGGGTATCGGGTTGAAGAATTTCGATGGTGAGACTCTCGTTTCGAGGGTGGGAAATTTTAATGCGTATCCTATCTCTAATCGGTGTTTATAATGCGATGAAATTAGGATCATGTGGTGCAGTCATTTCCTTTATGGCCGATGATAAAAAACAAATTCATAAGCAGGTTTAAAATTACACTTTGCATATAATTAGTAGGTACATGAGACATCTTATGAATTAATAAATATAATACAAACTCCCACGTATTCGAGTTATTCCAGTAAAGTAGAAATTATAAAAATCGAATAATTTTCAACAAGTAAATAACCCATTCCTCTGCTCGAAATTTAAATAAAATCAACCTGAATTAAGTCTTGAATTATATCACTTTTATAATTTCATAACATTTTTAATAAGTATCGTGTAAAGTAATTGACTTCGATTAACTGTAGATATTTTATCTGAATATTTAAATTGCAAATACCTTGTCTCGAGTCTTGATTAAAGTCAAGTTAAAGTAAAGGTCTTTGCGATTTTATGCCAAACGTTTCGATTCAACACAGATAATAAAAGTACCTTTAACTACTTTACTTGAAGTTATTTCTGATAAACTGAAGTGAAACGTCTCTGTTTTGTTGGAGAATCCGATATTTTTTAATCAAGAAACATCTGAATAGTTATTATGCGTAACGGGGGCTTTGTTGTTCGATTATTTTTAGAATCCTTGGTCTCAGAGTTTAGGTCAAAATAAAATAAAAATTATTATGATCGAAAATAAATTGTGGATTCATGGCGTCTTTGGTTGTGGTGTTAAATTCAATTCAAATTGATGTTGATCTTGATAATGTTCAGATGATGCAGAAAGTAAAAGCAAAATCAAATGAGGTTATAAAGAATGTCGGTAATCGAAATACTGCTACAACCGGTAATTTATTCTGAAACAAATTTTGCACCAATTCATCTTGCAACTGCAACTAATATTGAAAAATAATAACAAAGGTACGTCAACGTGGTGCCAATCCAATAGAACCCAAAACAATCAAATCTAACCAAACCCAACCCAGCGGAGATGCTTTGTGCTTTTAGGCAGCTTTATCCACCAAAATATCCTTTATGACTTTGCTAAAATGTCACCAGGATTTATTCTGCTGATAAATCAAATACTTTTTAATTTGCAAAATTAAAAATTCCTCTTTTCTAAATTTATATACCAGACACCATTTTCAACAATTTGAGATTAAGCCAAAATTGCATAACACTAATGACCCATATTGAACATCGTCGAAGGAGTTTTTTGTGATACGTGTTTGGGATAATTTCCGAAAACGAATTTACTGACAAATTTACTGAAAACCATTAACAGGCAATCGACCTATAATAATTTCAATGTTCAGTTCTACAATGGAAACGATGTCGAAGTTTAAAAATAGATTGTGCACAAATAAGAAAACTCTGTGGTATCAAAACAATGGTTTTCTTTTATGGCCAGAAATTGCAGTTTAGATAACTGTCTCAAATCAAGTGCTATGAACGAAGAAATGCAAGAAAAACGTTGGCTACCAGCCTAGCACCTACCAATCCAATTCAACTAAACCAAATAAAGTTAAATTTATGTTTCATTCAAACTTAATCATCTTGATAGTAAATATATAATTAGTTTTTGATGGAAAATATAATTTGATTGAAAAAGGGTTTAATAAAAAATAGTTTTGAGTATTACTTTTTTGCAAATAAAATTCTTTTCGCCGTCAACTGCGAATAAAGTTGTAGAAACAATTTGTGGTCATTCATTCAATCATTAAAAGAACATTCGTTTACCTTACACGCCAACCAAATATCCAAGAATTCAATCTAATTGTTGATGATAGTTTCTGCTTATAGTTCTTATAAAAAATCAATGAGGCTATATCTTCAATAAGAATGATGATCAAGAATATGCTTCCTTCGCCCTTTAATTAAGTTGTGTTGGGTTAGGTTGGATTGGGTTGGCTGGGTTGGGTTGGGTTGTCAATCAATGAGACCTATGCACGGTTTCACAAACGTTAATCGGTCGTTAACAGCTTGTTAACGAATCGTCAAAAGTTTGACGATTCGTTAACAAGTCTTTAATCAATCGTCAAATATTTGACGATTTATTAACTTGATGAACCGTTAAAAGCAAAATTACCATTGTTTTGGATTTCACAAACAATAACGAGTCGTTAAAGCCTTGTTAACTAATTCACAATTTGATCAAGTAGCACATAGGATTTGCTTTCTTCATCCTTATTAGGCTGATAAGCTGTCGAGTTTAAATTAGATTTAGCAGAATTAAATAAGAAAATAGAAAAAGTTATAGTGTTTATTAATTATTTCATTTTCTCTTAAGTGTCCGGGAATGAGAGTAAATTACAGAAGAAAATGTATATTTTGTTTATAATTTATTCAAATTATAACACAATCCAACAACTTTATTTTAATAATTACGATGAAACTCAGCTAGACTGACTGAATTTAATGAGAAACCTTGATTATTGCGTTCAATATGCGACAGTGTTTACATCAATTGATTAATTTGAATATCTTTGACAGTTGTAAAATGTTTACTTCAAATGTGTACTTAAAATTTGAATTGAATTGATAGTTCAACTTATTTATTTTACTTATAGCTAAAATTATTCATAGGCTAAATTAAACATTAAAATGTTTTATTAGCAAATTTAATCTATTGTAAGACCCAAATCCAAAAGAAATATATATGTCCCTTAAACTTAATTGGTAATAGAATTTTTGCAAAAATCTACTTCAAGTTTTTCGCAATTTTCTTACTAAATTCCTCATCCCAATCCAACCCAACCTAACCCAACCCAATCCAACCTAACCTAACCAAACCCAACTGAGAGCACAATTATCGATTTCTCTATAAATATCCGTTAATTCTATATAAAAGCGTTCCGTGAAATATTTTGGTGGACATGTTCAGGTTTTATTAAGCTTCTTGTTTAGAAAATGCCATATCATATATGTACAATATTAGTGAGAATATTAAGCGAAGCTATTGATAATACATGCAAACTAGATATAGTTCTCCGCGGGATTGTTTCTTGCGTGAGTTCGTCAGCTGGACATACCCATTCGTATCAACAGTGACGTATTTGTTGAATCTTGCTTTGATCCCTTTATTGTGTTAATATTTTCTATTTGAGTGTAGTACCTACGTCTTGTGATTGGTGGTGGTGATCCGAATTGCTGGTGGAAAATGGTTCATATTGCGTATGGGCTGCTGAGGAACTTAGACACGGAAGAAACACGTACACAGGTCTTCTGCTGTGTATTATTAACAATTTATTTTATTGCATGAAATATCATCTATATCATTTTTTATTAAAAATATTTATCTAACCATTAAAAATAGTACGGGACTACGCAAGAATTGTAAGATACTACACATAAGTGAAATTTTTTTGACAATTTACCCAAACGAATTGCCCTCTGGTCACATTCACTTAAAACCGGTAATGGGCATTAAATGGAATTTAAATGTTCTCTACTGCAGTCAACCAACATGATGTCGATTAAAAATTACAAGACCTTTAAAATATTACTAAATGTAAATTTAATTCGATTTGTATACAACATTAAATACAAACTTTAGTATAAATACGAAATTGAACAGATTAAAATGCAGGCAATAAAACTTTCTAACAGAAAGTTTAAAAAATCGAAATAGTTTTTCAACTTGATTAATAATACATACAAATAATTTACTCCTCATGCAGGAGGAATTAGGATTTCTTATTAATTATTTAATTTTCCACACTTTCATAAAATTTCCAGTCTTCCAGTACGAGGGTAAACTACAGGCGAAAATTGGTATTTGATTTATTGCAAATTCCGTTAAATACAACCGAACAAAATGAATTTGATAGATAAGTGTGCAAATTTATTTATTATTTTAATAATTAAGTACAATGAAACCCAGCTAGACTGTACGCCTATCCCAGAATTTACTGTAAATGTTTGGTTGTTGACGTCCATATGTTACGTGAAGTATACACGGGCTAAAAATATGCTGGAAATATGTGTAAATATTATACAAAGTTTAAATCAATTGATTAATTTGAATATCTTTGATAGCTGTGAAATGTTCAATCAAATCAATATGCACTTAAAATTTGAATTGAATTAAAATGCAGTTCGGTTAATTTATTATAGGCTAAATTAATGTAAATTAAAACATTAAAATGATTTATTAGGAAATTTAATCTGTCGTATGCACCAAATTAAAGCACAATATACACATAGTGTAAAATAAGTATATTCTTAAATTTAGTTGGTAATAGAACGCGGAAAGTCAAACAAAAGTAGCAATAAAACAATTTGTAAAAAATTGAGAAGCTATTTAAAAATCATAATACGTTCGCCAAAAATTTTCTAAGCACATAAAATTGCAACCAATATGATTATGAAGCAGTCGCGAAAATCGGATTTCAGAGGATAAGAATAGCAAAACCATTGTCCAAGAATTGTTGCTTAAGTGATGGTTGTTTATAATTTTATTTCTGTATTAATTCATAAGATATTCATTTCAATTCAATTCAATTCAATTCAATCACACTATAACATATTAGATTTATTTCGCCATTAACATTTAATATATTTAAATATATTTAAAGTAGATATTCAACTTTGGTATTTTATTATTCATTTAAGGTTGTTGATGAACTGCGCAAATGGTGAGTTATGTTTCAATACCTCTTCCTGAGGAGGCTTTAAGATATTCATTAAATCTTGGAATTTTTTTTATAAAATCAAAACTGTATTCAAGTAATAATCTAAAACCTAACATTTTCAATTTTGTTCCCCTGTAATTTTAAATTTTAAATAAAATACCACTACATATATCGACTACAAAATTTTATGGACAAATAAGAAAATTGAGATAATTGAGATATTTCTAGGTTTTAACGTATTTTAGCAAACTCATTTGACAGTGCGTTTGATTGAGTGGTGGTCAGATATATAAATTTAAACATAAAAAATATCATCGAGGATAAATTAGTTAAATTAGTCGTATAATAAATGTTTGCTTTAGTTTTATGAACATGGCAAGTCTTCAAGTATTCATCTATATCTTAATGGTAATTTCTATAAACACAAGGAAATAATAAAAGTAGATGATTTTGCGAAATCATTAAATTGATTGAGTTAGAAATGCTATCACAACCGCGTATGGTATGGCGTTGAATATAATGTTGTCAGAAAATACCTTGGTACATGTAGTACATATTTATTTATTATTCTACAAAAAGGGATTATGATTAATTGCTGTCTTACAATAAATAATTTAATTTCCCTTTTCGGTACATTTAACTCGTTCTTCGTTGCGTTCGCCATGAACATATTTGAAAAAGATGTTGGTACATTCTTCACATCGCAGCATATGCAATACAAGTGGATTTATTCTCTAGATACATTTCAACCTTGAGTTAAAATATGTGTTATTCATAAGTACGAAACGGTTGTTTATTTGACGAAACCGCCTCGCGAGATAGCGAAATTAAGTGCACAGACGCCGCGAGGACCCCGTACGAACAAAATGAGACGTCATTTACTGCGGAATTATGAATAAGGCGGTATTAAAAATTAAGACTACAAGCGCAGAAAGAGAAATGCCGCACGACATTTCTTTGTTCTCGGCTGCAAACAATGGAATGTAAAACAAGCTGCGACCAAGTTTACATGTAATTTTAATCAAACACCAGCGCGGTAGCCTTAAGTTCGATATTGTAATTGAACGCTTTTAAAAGGTTCGATTTTGCACACAATTTGCAAGACACGACCGAGAATACCCGGATGGTGTTTATAAAGTGTATCTAGCCGAACGTTTTGCATACGGTGATTATTTCAGCACCCACACGGAGTCTTACTAAGTTACAGCTATCTTCATTTTTATTGTTTACAACGACTTTATCGCGTTCACCGCCCGCCTCACCTACATAACGCCATAAATTTCTAAACTGAGACTATGATAATTTATTAATTCCCTGCGACATGTAATCAACTTGCCAACCGGGAGTTCACAATTACACTCGAGCATTACATCCTATAATTACACGCCTTGATTACGGCAATTGCAATACAAATATTGTTATTATGTATTCATATCTTTAATTAATTTCAAGCTCGCATCTTCTGCCACATTACCAAGCAATTTCATACAATTACAGATAAATTACAAAATTTACATACAAGTATCCTTCTGTTAATATAAAATCATTATAATGTATAAAACTGCATATGTATTAATATTTTCGCCCAATAATCGAAGCCAAACAAATAACAACAAACTTTCAATCGATAAATTAAATTGTACTACTCATTTAATCGTAATTGATGACAATTCTCGAATTTATTAAAATCGCGATGATAAAAATGCAATGAAACAGCAATCGTAAAAATAATCACCCTAAATAACACTTGCACATATAAAGTAATAACAGCAGTCATATGCGGGTTTATGATTGGCGATCCCGTAAAACGAAACCATACAACAAAAAGATGGAGTTATTCATTTGACAGGTATGTTCAATCTATGATGTATACTTTAAAAAAACAGAACAAAACTTTCATAAGAAATGCTGCCTCAGACCTCCCAAGTTGAGCTCCGCTCGGATCCGCAGGATCCAAGTGAGCAATCGCTAGAGATTGATAATCACCAAACTATATATAATATGAATAATTTAAAATTACCCACATGCCGGGGTAATTACGGCGACAAAACCTCGATCGGCGCACAAATAGAACAAAATGCGCGGCCGCGATTTTCGAGTCGGTTCGATCGTAATTGCTCCAATTGGTATTAAACATTCTTATCCTGCGCGATCAATTTACGGCGATGTAGTGTAATTACAGTATTATTAATAAGATTTCTCGTCTGGTGCGTTTTACTCCTATCGGAATCAATTATACTTAATAATATTGAAACAATTATTTATTCTTTTTTCTCTTGTAACTAATTATTTTAATAATGCAAAAACTTGTAGTACTTATATAAATTCGTAAAGGTGATTTGATTATAGCTTCGATGAAAATAAATATGAATAAATCTTACGGCTAGATCAATTCAACCAGTTTGTTCATTAAAAATAATTTATGGGGTACATCTGAAAAAATCTATTATTCCCTTTAATGAATTTTCGGGATAATAATATATTACCTAGTCCACTGGTAACCTAAGAAGTAAACTGCACTTACTGTACTTAATAATACAAAAATAAAGATGTAACTGCAAAACAATTCGTGTATACCTAATATTAAAATATAATGCAATAATTTTTGCACTTAAATCGCACATATCTATCTATTGTAGTTTAGACATGGGACGCATTAAAATTCACACCATCGCGTTTCACGTAACACTTCTCTCCCCCTCATTCGTTATGATAGGTGTATTCCACAACTTCCTTATATAGTTTTTTTTTTATAAATTAGGGCGAAACGAACATTTGATTCAATTTCGACGTTGTATGTTTCGTGTATTTTGCAAAAATTGGAAAAGTTAAAAGTCACGAAGCCTCGTACATTGGAATCGACTTCGTGGGGCCCATTTTTAATGCAAAATTTTGAATTAGCCCTCTTTATTGCGACATTGGTGCTCTTCGTGAATTGATGGAACGGAAATTGCCCCAAATTCACCTCCTCCTTGGTCCAAAATTTCAGTAAATCTTCCACGCCAACGTTGGTTCAGAAACAATCCTTATTTCCTCCGTAGTACTTGATCTTTCTTACATTACCTCTCTCTTTCCCTTTTCATAATTAACTTGCAACCTTCATATCTCCTATGATAACTCCCATATATTCCATCTTTCTACCCATGCAACGCATCCCCTTTTCCAATCATGTTATTGTTATCTTCACATTTATTTGATTATCGATTTATTTTAACCTAGTGGCCTTAAATAAACGGACCTTTCGGCCATCATTGCAGGTTTATCCTCATTTTAATTTAAGGCTACTTGGTCGTTTCAAATTTAGCTCAATTTCAATTTTTTTAAATATATTACACCAATTATTTCAGATTCGTGTTCACAGTTTTATATATTTAGTTAGTAGGACTGCCTTTGACATAAAACTTGTTATTATCATTCTTGAACATTCTAGTTTGATTTTTTCAATTGTCAATCATTCCATATGTTCTTATTGTTTTTTTTATATTCATTTACGTTAGCTTAGTTATTATTTTTATTTGCAATTATTATGTGTTTTGTTGTTTTTGGCCAGGATCCATTTAAACATTGCTGGACTAGCACCATCTTTAAAGGAATTTTTTTAAACGTTGCGAACTAGCAATTTCTCTGAAAGAACATTTTAAAGGTTCATTGTGATTCGAACCCGAAACCTTGGGATTATTATCCTGCAGTGTACATAACTGTACACACATCTCTATAATATATTTTGATGCGAAAGCATGTTAGATTTGAATTAATTATTAGGCCATGCAAATAGATTTAAATTAAAAATGCACTGTGCTAAATCATTTAGTAAATAAAATACTTAATAACGACGTTAATTTTATGGTTTTTAGTTAAATTAGAAACGAAAATTGTATAAATATCAAGTTTATTCCGTTTATTTATAAAATGTTAAAAGAAGTTAAAACAACGCATTATTTCATGGTTTTAGTGCAAAGTTAAGCTACAAAGTTGCAAATACTGGACCTTTGAGTGAAGACAATTATTTCAGTTTAGAAATACTGAAGGTGCAAATATATAAAGTTCATTTAGAGGGCATCATAATTAAGGTTTTGGATGTACCTAAATGTAAAAAACTGTAAATTTTGTATAAAACTAGCAGTTAGCGTTCCTTAAATATACTTACAGTATTCTAGAAAGGACGAAAATCCATTGATATTTATCACGAATTGGGGCAATTAATTTTGTATAGAAAATGTATTAAAATTTAGTAATTTTTGACATCTTTAACATCGAAATGCAGGGGAAGTGCGAAGGCGGTCGATCGGGTGACAATTTTGTCTAATACAGATGTTTCAGTCTATAATGCGTAGATCCAGACCATACGTTTTTTTCTCTATCTTGCTCATTAATATTTAGAATCAAAAAAGTTAAAATTTCACGTCAAAAATGTATGAAACATCAAAGTGTTCTGCGTCATACAAAACCGCAAATATATACTCAAATTAATTTGATTGTACCCATAAATGAAAAAAAACACAAAATTTGCAATTTTATGAAGTTTCTCAATTTTTTTACTTTGTTTGATTGAACAATTACCGGCCCCATAATGTGCTTAATTGCTTGAATTGGGTGTTGGATTTAATTTTTTTCCAGTTGTAAGTTGCTTTAAATTTCTTTTAATGGTTCTACGTTGCAAAATATTTACAAACATTTATGCATATCGTAATTATTTATTTTACCATAAGAAATTATTTAATTGGAATCAATGCATTGTTATTGTTGAGTTAAGCATTTATGTTTAATTATTTAATTTTTACTACTTTTATGCGTAATGTACGCGTACTTCACTACGCTTTAAATGGCCTTTAAACTTATCCTAAGGTTCACAAGACATAAAATCCATAAAATAAGCTATCAAATTTTGTTTAACTAAGATTTTGGATGATTTAATTGTAAAACGTTGTAAATTTTATATAAAATTAGCAGTTAGCGTGTTTTCCATGTACTTAAACTGCTGAACAAAAAGAGGGGGGGCAACCGATTGATCTCGAACCTGAGTTATTGAGTTTCGAATACATAAATGATCATTAATTGAGATTAAGAGATTGATAATTTCTATTCAAAAAATGGCTCGTAAATGCGACAGTACTGTTATTAGCGACGTTTATAATATGCGCCCATCCAGGCCACCGTTTCCTTAAGTCTTTCTTATTAAAATTCATGGTCTAAAGTAAGTAAAAATATATATTACGTATAAATATTTGCGAAATATCAAAATTAATAGAACGAACTATCACAAACAAGACCGCAAGTATGTTTTATAATTTAATTTGATTGTGCACATAAACAAGAATAGGTTCTACAAAGTCTTTTAATTCTTATTGAAAATTACAACCATGTTTGCTAACATTTATAATCATCGCATTTGCTTCATTTTTTCTTGCCTTACCAATAAAAATATACCTTAGTTTCAGTTAACTTTATTTTCCCATTATTCGATATTCGAATGCTTCTCAGCCTGAACTTTTACGTAAACAATTATCATTTTGCTTAGAATTCATTTTTTACTAATTTTAAATTCACATATTTCATTGCAATTTACACTTTTGGTTGGAATTTGGTTATTGTTTCAATGTATTTCATTTATTGGCTCTATGTTGTTATATATTTTTTGCTAAATGTAAGTATGTACAGCGTTGTCATTCTTTAAATTTTATTTCCGCTACGAAAATTGTTAGTTTAGTTTTTTCACTACATTTTTTCTTTTCCTGGGTGAAGTTTGATTGATTTGATCGATATTTTTGAGTTAATTGATTGTCTTCATTTCATTTTACTCTTTGTACCACTTTTACCAAATTTACTTGGAGGTCTTGTTTATTTGATGGCCTAATTGTAAAAAAGCTTCTGTCAGTTTAAATAAAAACTATATTACTAATGATTTACTCGTAATCGTTTATGGTGAGATACTCAAAATTACAAGACCGCTAATTTGCAATCAACTTTAAAAGTTTACATTGAACATTACCTACGGACGATTACACAATTTTAACACAGAATCGTATCGTTTGAATGTATCTGAAAATAAATGTTCAATAAATAATTCGCGATGCTACTACCTACGGATTTATTTCGCAAGACCAGCTCATTAAACAAACACATTTTTAACTCGCCAAACATCAAAGAGCCGTGTGAACCGACGTTTACTTTTTGCCCAAACGTAAATGCCGTCAATCGAAGGGATTCAATAAAAATACACACAGGATACAGTAACGATCGAGGAGTTCGCCGATAAATTAAAAAACGCGTAAAAACCGCTTCCGCGCCGAATCTAAGATCTTAACGCGCGCAAAAACTGTGAAATACTTTGTTTCGAGCAAATCATACGGCGATTAGTTATAATTTACGGTAGCGTAATTGCGTACCATTAGCGAGTGCAGTTCGAGACGCAACCTGTAATTATAGACAATGAGGGGCGGGACTAACGACCACGTGACCTACGACTAAGCCACCGACTGAAGCGTTGACAATATCTCATATAAACTATGGCTCTTCGCGCTTAACGAGCTAGCAATATGAATAGGTACTTTGTTATCTTCAACAGATCCATGATTAATTAAATTTATGGATTTTTGCGCTCGTCCGAGCCGTCCCCGACACGAAGCGCTTTTTTTTAATTCACCTGGCCCCGTTTTATTTTCACACAATGAATATGAAATTTTATGCGTGGCACATTTAATCCGCGAAAACAATTCCTTTACCATGGAACGTACAATTGTTCAAATATGCACCAGGCGAAAGCATCAAATGGCATGTTGTTGATATAAGAAGTATTGCAGGCGAGCACGGAAGACTTAAATTTAAATATCGATGATAACTTTATATATTACGTTCCGAAGGTCTACATGTTTGCGTCCACGTGCACGTAGAAGTTCTAACGCATACTTTTAAATACGACCGCGGAATTATAAGATATTATTATTAACAAGTCGTTTATTTCGACGGTTAGCCCGCTCGAAGAGGCATGCTAGTGAAATAAAGTGTAGGAGGGATCACTTGAACTGTGCAGTTTGATTTATGGGGGCTAGTCACGTTCGATATTTTACCTATTATATATATGCATAAGAGGAAATATAACCTGCGTACCAACTGGAGTTTTGTACCTACTTTTCAGCTAAGCGTATATTTAACGTGGATTATAACCATCTAGATTTGTATGTAACTGCGGAAGTTACGTTGGGAAAATACATTAATTATAGTTAGGGGACTTCGTGCCTGTATTGTGGCGGACTTATCGATTGTATACTTAATCACGAGAAATACATTAAATCATATTTGATCTGGCTTACGATTAAATATTATTGCAAAACATGTTTAATAAAGAAAGACAATATAATCTTTTTCCTATATTATCATCTACTGAAGCAATGAACATCAAATATTGATAGATATATAGACATATACATATATATTGAATAATATTTGGTTTAACATTCAATAATTACTAAAAAGAAGTTATTGCAAAAAGAATTATACTCAGTTACCTAGAATCCATGGAATGTCACAAGAGAGGTACGTGTGAAATTTCTATGTCAAACAACCAAAAGAATGTTACAAATAAATAAAATAATATGGGTGTATAACATATGTTTCGCGTGGACTTGTTTCGATGTCACAATGTGTAACAATTTGAAGTATTTAAGAACATTATTTCTTTGTCATACGCTATTTGTAATATACGAATGTTTTTGTGGTTGTACCTGCAAAGAAAGGAATATAATTCTATGGGAAAGTGAAAGAACCGTTGCACCGCATTACATTTAGTTTCTATGACGCTGCTATAAATGGTGCGCCTTCGCATTTAGTAGATCTGGATTGGCTAGATTGTTAATGCGCGCATTAAAAAATGCGACTAATTAAATAATGCAGCCATTGCACAAATACTGCAGTCTGGAAGGCACCGGCAGGGACCGCAAGAACTTGCACCTGCCCTGCAACTGCTGTTCCGGTCAGCGTTGGACGTTTTTGCGGGAGCAAATATTTTAATAATATTAAATAATTCCGAGACTTGTTACGGCCACAAACCATTCCACGATGATAAATCGACTCGATTTCTATGGACGTGTGTTGAATGGGGTATACGAATCGGTACGTGTCGCGGGTTTGAAAAGTGGCCAAAAAAGGACGGAGCAACGCGGCCAATTAAAATTTTCTAAGTGCGGCTGGACGTTGTAAAGAACCGCCGGCCTTTATCGCAATTCTGAGTGCGTCGGAAATGAGAATCCAATTACAAGCAAAACGATGCAAGCGTTAAGCATGTCCCGACTTCGTGTCGTAGGAACAACAGGACGACAGCCGACAGTCTTCTTTCCGCGCAAATAAAATTCCTATACGGAACAAAGAATTAAAATTCTTGACGGTTGTAAAACGAGAATCTAAGCTCCGTGGCTGCAGCCGGCTAGACGAAGCATCCGATAATTGCCCCTTGAACAATTCACCAATTAATACTGATACGGTTTCACCCAATATACTATTCAATATCTATATATTTCTTTAGACTATCATAGTAACCTATATTTTATACAAACACACAAAAGGAATATTATTAACCAAACAACAATTTTTAATCAATCAAATCTTTAATACCACCATTGTCGACGTTAGTCGATAATTTAAGCGAACATAATTTGAAGAAGTCATACACATATAACACTAATTTATTATCAAGTGTATTCGACCAAACAATAATTGAAAAACTACTAGAAAGAGTAAGATAATTTCTATTTCCATTGCATGTTAAGAATTCCAATTTACACCAAATATGCATCAAATATTTTCCACGACTTGAAGAGATCTTTTTGTATGAAACGTAAAATTTTAACTTGTATGATAGACGAACCCGCGTATACTGGTTGTTTGGTTACATGTTACAAATATAATAATATGTCATTACTGAAATTATATCATCATCATTACCACCATTTTCTGTTGCCGTTCACCTTTAGAAAAATAATTAACATAATTTAAATTTGTCTGCATTGTGGGCCAATGTCTTGGTTAATTGCATTTCTCCACCTTTAAATTTTATTTCTTCCACTTTGTTATGTTACTTTTATTATACGTTCCTCGATTTATTTTGATTTTCATGGTCTCTTTAATTTTCCTTCTTCAACCAGACCTGTTAGTACTTTCTTGGAGTGTTGTTTTTACCCATATCAGAGTCCTATCCACGCAATTCTCTGTTTCATTACTGTACCGTTGATTGCTTCATTGTAGCATCTTGGTTATTTATTCTTTCCTAACTCGCTTCTAATGCAACAACTGTCCTATTAAGTTGCATGCAGTACCATTACGAGTACAGGTATGTTACGGTTGCAGTTACGGATGATTTCGTAGGGGTGTTGGTTCTGGTTGTAGTTGTGGTTACCTGACAGTCAAGTACAATAACGAACATGACGGACATATAAAACTTATACTCAATTTTTTTTATCAGTGCAAATCTTTTCAATTGCTAATGAAAATTTCGCGCCATTACTGACGAATTGCAGTCAAAAGTCAAAAGTTCAAGTGTTTATTTCTTCAATGTGTGAGGACAAACAGAACTCAACAGTTCTATACGTTCTATGTGTTCACCGATTGTACAAATAGATTGGCATAACGCAGTACTTCAGAGAACAGAGTGAGTCTAAGAAATTAAAGCGATGGAATCTATTTTTTCTTGTCACGTTGAAGAACATCTCATAGGAAAAGGCAACGATATACATATGATGTATATCGGTAATGTAAGCTTAAGAAGACCACCCAAATTACGGCAGGCATTAGGACGGTTGGTTGTATAAAGTAACACTAAATGTGTTCACTGTAACAATAAGATAAGAAGAATAATTTTGATTATCTGCGAAAGGCATTTAGCAGAATGCGAGAAGTAATAGAAGACATAGACGAAAAACATAGCAGCAAGGTATACCTGTCTGCGTTTTAAATTGCCCCTCCCCCTTCATCATCTTCTCTACTAATTCCATTAATCTTAGGAATAGTTCTAGTAGGCCTTTTTGAATTGTATCACTCGCAATGATACAATTTTGAGCATTCTGTGGCGTAGATATCCTCCGAAGTAAATCCTTAGTCTTGTCCATATCTTCACCGGAGCCAACATGTTATGGCTCAATCTTAATTGGCTTAGTTGATGTTTGCATAGGTGTGAGTCGATTTGACCACTCACAACTCCCCATCTTTGCTCCTAAAACGTGATATCCAATAATGATATCCATTCTAATTGTCAATTTTAATGAATGTCATGGGGTTCTTTTTAACTCATGTTGCTAAAATGTATTTTGTAAGATATTTCGTAAAACTGTCCATCGATAATTTTCAAACAGTATTCCATCCCATATTTTGAAAATGGTGCCACATATCAACACCAAATTTTCTGAATTTTACTTTCACTTTCACTTATTTGACTCCAAGTTACTCACAAATTCTTTTCTATGATGCATTATTCATTTTTTATTGATTACTTACTTTTGCAATGTCATGTTCCTGCTCCTCTGCAATTAGTTTTCTTGTTCTTGTAAAATGCAACACAATTGTAATGCCATTCTTTCATATCCTGTTCATTCTCTGACAATGCAACTAACTACGTGGTCAATTTGTTTTTTACGATATACATTATTTATTAACTTGAACTTGCATTTCAACGATATTCAAAGATCGTTGAAATGCAAGTTTCAACCAACATTTTTTACCCTCGGTCATTTTCGAATGCCATACACCGTAAGATGATAACCAAAAAGTATATACAGTTATCCTTATTTTCATAAAAAAATTACCACCATTATTTCCGCAAGTAATCTTTCAAGAATTGCTAACTTCGTACTCAATTCGTTTTTCTATAAGCCTTTTTAATTGCAACCTTTACGGAGATGAACAGTTGGGAATAACGAACATCTAAAGATTTCGTCATTGATGTACGTTGAAGGAATTAACTTATTCGCTCAGAACTGTGAAAACGAGAGGACTGCAGTTGCCATTTTTCTTATCTGAACTGACCAAAGGCTCTACGGCACAATAACTTCAAACTGCATTAGGTGTTTCCATTGTACATTCAGAGATGAATTTTAGTATTAATACGTAATCAAAAAATATTCTAATTTCACATGGGAACTGAACAACCCAAAAGTGTTCATATGTACTAAAAACCTGCATATATGTAAGGACTAATAAATTTTATTCAACCGAACTCTAAGAACATTGCTCTGTTTTTAACTTTAGTCAATATGTTCTAAAACTCAATTAGCAAATATTGTGCTTTCCCGGAGGAATTATCCACAATGAGAAAACCTACAAATTTTTGGATTGACTCAACCATATTAATTATTTTATATAATTAAGTTTTAAATATTCTTCTAAATTGGTTTGAATGAAAGAATTGCCCAATCCAACCCAACCAAGGATTTGCCAATTTGTATTTACTCTGGACTCCAAACCATTTCTTACCAATAAACCAATAAAGAATAAATCAGTAAAATAATTTCAGTAACAACGACGGTTGGCTGGCTATTTAGATTTTTTTTTAATATACATATCAATTAGATTTTCTAAACTAAAAGCAACATTTCCATTATTGTTGTGTTTCAACTTTGGTCAGATATTTTTTAATTTCCAGGAAATTTAAATTGAAATATAAAAACCTGCATTATTAATCACTTCATTTAAAGTTCACCACATTTCCGATCCAATTTTCTTTTCCATGTAATTTCTGACATTCAAATGCAAATTGTGTAATATCATTTATAAGCAATTATACTCTTAACAATATGAACTAATGGTATTTGTATTACCAGATGATATTTATGAGACGTAGTAAAATTTGACTGGACTATGAGAATACGACGATGACCTATGTAATTTTCTAATGCATGACATGGAAATAATTATGTTCTCTAAACCTTCATATAGTAACACGAACTTAAACCCACTTAACCACCGTTACGTCCCCCTGCATTACCTAGATCGTTTTGATAAAAGCACAACATTGTATTCACCGAACATATTTGGGGACTACATATAACGTCCATATAAACATAGTAATTTAGTTCGCATGTAACTTAATTATTAATGACGTACGTGTATGTTAGGTTATTTTTTAAAAACGTAGAATTTCTCAACAATCGCTGTGGTCAATTTCGTAGTAACTTTAATCATAATTGTTTGTGGTTGATGTTAATCTTGCATTATTTTCTATTGTTTTATGAAAGGCATCATTATGTATAATTTCATAATTAATGATAATATGCGTGTAGTAAAAATCGAAAATGTGCGCCACACAAAACAGAAATGGGAGGCAGGCGGTCTTTCGTAATGGTCGGGGGCATAAGAATCAGACAAATTTTCTACCTGACAAAAGCGAAAGCCAATGGGAACGTCCGTTCCATTTTTCTCCAATTTCACGCGCTATGCATCTCAGTTTTCCGACGACCGGCCGACATTCCAATTTCAAAAGGATGGAAGAGATATCGAATTGTTTCCGGGCCGTTGCGAACCGGGCTCGCATCTGCAGCTTGTTAAAATTAACAGTCGAAGTAATAAGAACCCACTTAAATTCGAACAAAGAGCCCGCAAGAAGAACACAATACTTCTGCAACTGTCAAAGATGATTTAGGCCCGACGGTGCCTCTCGGATACAATAACACGCCTTTTATTGCCTTAGTTAAAATTGGCCCAAGTGCGAAATCGGCATCTGTCCCATTGGATGTTCAATAACCAATCATCTCACCCTTATCTCGTGTGCCATCAATAAGTAATAAATGTTTGTACGTGACTCGTGGTGCAATGCGTCCGCGTTATGGGTCCCTTACGCATGACTCACTTCGTGAGCCCACGTTAATACGTGATGTACGACCCAACGAGAGCAATATCTCTATTATGGAAATTCGCCGTACGTCAAAATTAAAATTTTAAATTTTGCGCCTATTGTGCGAGCAAGAAAGTCGAATGCACACGGCTGCGCGCAGCAAACGTCACAAATAAATAAATTTATGGCGCGTTTTTGACGCAAATGTGCATGTGGCGATTGTTTAACGACATTTTTTTCTGAGAGTGCATGCGTTATTACATAAACAAATTTAAACACAGCACACACACGCGCACACGCATTGCAACACCGTATTGAATTACAAAAAATAAGTTATTATGGTCAGGTATGAAAACGTATGCACGGTTAGTGGTGTTGCGCGGAAACCATCGCCGTTTAGATTTTATCCAGTGCAATTTAATTCTCATAAAAGAAACAATTACTTGCATGTAATTCGCATATAATTTTTTGCCTCAAATGAACAAATTGAAAATTAAATTTTATGCTATGCATTTATAATGTAAAATTATTACAACAAAATCTTAACTGCGAAACACTTTAGTTTCGTGAGTTTATCGTTAAATAAAACACAAAAATATTAAAGGTGTTTGGGGTAACATTTTATCAAATAAGGTGCCCAACCCAACTCAACCCAACTCAACGCGACCAATAATTTCACACTTTTCTGGCACCTTAAGCGTTTAGTTTACTCAAACAACTAATGATGATTGTTCCTACATTGGTCTGTTTATTATTAGCTGAAAAAACTAGTGGGTCCAATTCAAATGTAAAGTCGTCCTGAAATGTATGTACCACTGAGATTTGAACTTTTAAAATTAGAAATTATTAAGCTAAAAACTTTTGTGGCTTTGTTTCACTTCATCAATTTGTGCCATTCAATTCTAGTTCGAGGTCTCTTGATTGTATGGCTTCGTTGTAATTTGTTAGAATTCCAATTGATTCATTTTAATTAATTAATTTTCATTTGGTTTTTTTTCTCATTTAAAATTTTAATTTTCGGTCTGATCAGAATTACTGATTGAATGAACCAAACTGAAAATGAAATTGTGGTCAACGGTAATAAAAATTAAAAATAGAAATCTTGTGGACACATGATCGAGAGGGGGGGGGGGGGGCAAAATACGAATTACGACTAAGTGAAAGACAAAATTATGCAACTGTTTTATTTGTTGTCAATTGGTTTTTGCATTAGTTTCATTTTAATTTAATTTCTTTTTTCAGTGTATTTTACTGTTTCAGTTACATGACTTGTAATTACAAATCAACCTAAGAATTAATTTTACGACTACGTAAACTAAGAACAATTGTAAAACAATAACATGAAGCATCAACTTGAAGATCAGGGTAACAATGAATACAAGATTAGACTGGTTAATTGATATTAAGTATATGACTTTTTTAAACAACCTAAATCCGAAATTAAAATTGATTTAATTATTTTTAACGCAGCTAAAATTGATAGTGCAAAAGTAAACATGAGCATACATCAACGTGAAATCAAGCACCGATCTTAAAGCTTCGCTATATATTGTATTCAAAGCAAGCAACGTTCGCACAAAAAATGTGCACATTCATATTATTTTTTAATGGTATTGTCTTGTGTTTGGGCTGGGTGGTGTTCGATTGAGTTCGGTTCAGTTTTTAAAATGGTATTTAGTAGTTTATAGAAAATTCTTTGATGTTTATAAAAATCGACCACGAAACCATGATTTAATTCATTATGTCACATTAATAAATTGCCTGATAAAAATCTCGAAACATGTTATTGCAACAATATTCCTAAAACTGATTCATTCGATACATCAACTCACAAAATGAGGTAAATGTCGTTCTATGAATTTATATGGAAATAAAAAGTCAACTGCGTTTAGTATACGTGGACAGTATCGAGTTTCTTGTTTAATATTTGAAAACATAAATACGTAAAACGGGATAAATGGAACTTTCAAAAAGTTACAATTTACAATGAGGTTCTTAGATAAATCTCATTATATAATTTAGGGAAAAGAATGTGAGAATTATTCGCTGTCTTTCTAACCGTGAAACTGTTGTGATGTCATTAATTTCATTTAAATCCTTGTATAATTTATTTTATGATTTACATTAATATCATTAATAATGTAGTTGAAACGTTCACTAGGGTTTGACATATTTATTATTACCTACAATAATTATGAATATTTTTTCAGTTCATTGTTATCAATATGCACCATCGGTTGGTTATTGCATTTCAAATATTGTTATTTTCATGGCAAGTTTTTAATCTTTTTTTCTTGATTTTTTCTAATTTATTTTTACGATCGTCTTTGCTACGTTTGTTCGGATCATGTCCGTAGAGCTTAGATGAAGTAACTGAAGTGCATCTTCATCTAATGAAACTTATCCCGATTTAATGAAAACTGATTCACTATATATCAATATGCTAATCAGTTAAATTTTGCTTGATTTTACTGATTATGACACGTTACATATCATCCATAAAAGGAATTTCCATATTTAACAAACCAGATGAACATTTCCGTTTTCCGCCTTTCGCCAATCGACAGATTCGTCCCAGTTTAAATTTCGGCCAACATAACACAATCAAGTTAACATCAACCCAACCTAAATACCCAGCGTTTGAGTCACGTTCACAAGTTCTAAGTTCTCAAAAAAATACCTTAACTGAAACCTTAAAACTTAAATTGTCAAGT
This sequence comes from Geotrupes spiniger, assembly GCA_959613385.1. Classification (NCBI taxonomy): domain Eukaryota; kingdom Metazoa; phylum Arthropoda; class Insecta; order Coleoptera; family Geotrupidae; genus Geotrupes; species Geotrupes spiniger. The sequence continues at coordinate 17,297,516 of OY390737.1, forward strand.
TTGCCATCACAAAGATCAATTTTAGATCCTGTTCTTTAACACATCGTTTCAGTATTGGTAAACAGGCATAACCCAATCTTGTTTGCTTAAATGCCCGGTTCTGGTTGGACGAGGCCCAACGCAACCCAACCCAACTCAACTCAACCCAACACAACACAATCCAATCCAACCCAACTTCAGAATGAAATTAACAAAAACTAATTAACAAGAAAATAAACTGTTGACTATTTACTCTAATCCTTACAAAAAATCCACCACAAAGGCAATATTCAATCTAAACTTTAATTTTTTATTACGTTTCCAGTGACAATTTATGGTTTTTAAAACCATTAAAGTTAAGTCATTAAACTCAAAGAAAAACAAGATTCGTCAATTCGCAATTAAAAATTTCAGTCTATTGATCTTTAAATATAAGCGATCAATTCAAATGCAGCCCATACTAATAGATGCATTTTTATTGCAGTTTATCATGTAAATTGTATTGATAAAGTAAATCCGGTTTTCATAAAATGTTTTAAGAAAATTTATTTGGTCCTTTTTGCAAATTAAAACCTAATAGTAAATACAAGTAGAATAGTATGAAATATTTAAAATTTTTTTTCATTGTATCATTTTAGCAACAGATCAATTAAATTCGTCATCGATTTTCGAGGAATATGTCAAATTGATTTGTTTAGGAATTAAGTGCATGGTTAATTACAAAATTTATTGGCTCTGATGATAAATTTTCAACGACAAATACAAAATTTTATTTGCTTGAATTTTCATGTTTTGTTTCCCATTTTTTTATTATATGCTTACATTTTTTATAGCACTGTAGGCTTTTTTGACAGTTATTAAAATAACTGTTATTCTATACCACTTTCATTAAATTCCATTATGTCGTCGTCGACTAGAATAATTATAACTTAGAGGTCAAATTATTGTCTGGCATGAATTAAATTTATCATCGATTTTCGAGGAATATTTCAAATGAATGTATTTCTAAATTCAGCGCAAGTTTTAATAGTGTTAATAAACTTATTTGAATTTGACGACAAATGTTGAACAATTAGTACACAAGTATATTTTAGTGGATTTTATTATTTTTCCAATTTTCTCATAAACTTTTCTTATAGAATTGTATGTTCATAGTAGTATTAAAGTATTAATATTTTATTTTATTATAAATTTCACGCCATTCTATTTTTATAATTTATATAAATTTTGCCAGATTTAATTTGGATAGAAGATAGATAGATAGAAGTTATAGTTCTTTATCTGTTTTTGTTTCAGTTTCATTTAATTACATTTTTGGAAACATTTTTCTTCCCGTTTATTGTTCATTTCGATTGCGTCGATGATTTTTCTTTAATAATATTTTATGCATATTGTTCATTTATATTCGTTGAATTTTATGTTATATTTATTTATTTGTTTTTAAAGTTATTACTTTTAAGACTTTAGTTGAATGCAAATTTGTAAAGTGTAAAAAGTGTCGACAATTGATAGAATTGGAGGTATTGAATATATATGAATCGGTTCGATTATACCATTGGACTTTTAACTTTTTCTAAATCCCATTAATCTAAGCATAAGTAAAGGAAAACAAACACACAATCACTTTTATTATATCTGGAAGTATTCTTATTACATTTATGGATATCCCAACGTCTGCAATAAGTTATTATTATAAAAACGTCGCCTGTCTCTTACTTTTAATGCAGAATTACGTTCTGCCTGGTAATAAAATGACAGTCGTGCTAATATATGACGCACGGACAATTACATGGCGTCTCAATAATGGAGACAAAGACAAGAATAGCAACTACATTAAAACTCAAAGCCAACGGAGAAATACCTGCAATGAATTACAAAGAACATTGCGAATCGTCGCAAATTGTATCAATACAGCCACAATCTACTTAAGAAAGACTTAGTTGAAAGGGGGCTAAAAATTGCACAAACGATCTGAATAAATTATGAAAATTGATTTCGCAACATCGCATCGACCGCGATTAAATAAATACTCTTAACTGCTAGTTCAACACGTAATTTAATTTTTTCGCTGCGTCCCGGTCGGTTATAAACACGGCTGTAAATGTAAATGTAATGATGGCATTCGGCGATAATGTAAAACGCGAAAAAAATGAAAAATGACCGCCACGATTTTCCAATTTAATTTATCTACTCGACGCACAGAGCGCGGTCGGTATCTTATAGTTAAAGGTTTTACGTCCGAGAAGTATGTTAAAGATAATAATAGGCGCATTATAAAGTTTCCTTTGAGAGGTTATATGAAAATTATAAACATACGTTCCTTCGGTGTGGCCCGTAATATGCGTTAAATTAAACGCGCTGAATTAATCGGCCAATGAATGCCAAATTATATACATATATAACTTTCGCATGTTATTCGCGAGGCGCGCTTGACAAAATGGCGCCGGTAATAATCGACGGAGCGCATTTTTCTTTCTAATTACAAAAGGAAATAACTTTGAATTACGGCGCGCGATTTGCGACGTTTTACATGAAATAAATTTATTATCGCACGTACGAATATAAGGCGTGTAATAGGCGATTAGATCTACATTCTAATAGATTTGTTTGATTTAATTAATCGGGTAATTATATAGTAATAACTTTAATAACGCGCTGATAGAATTAGTTTTGCATATAAAATGACACAGCGCGGCAATTCATGCGGACGTTAAACGATAAATGTATTATGAGTGGAAAGAATGTTTATTTAACTAACTGCTAATTACATATTTGATTTGAAATATACACGTCGATGTATTTATGCGACTTGTCTGGGCGATATCGAGTAGCACTAGACATTTCCAGGCTCATTTGATAATCGTTAACACTTCAAATTATTTCTTGGTGCAATAAAGAGTCGATTATACGAAATAGTGAACATTAAGCCTTTTCAGGATAAGCGGTTTTTCTTGACAATTAAAAAAACACAATTTTCTCAGTTAACAGTTAAGGCTTTCAATTTATGTAAAATTAAATTTGTTGTTACACTGCAAAGGAATATTAAGAATTAGTTATCAAAAATTAGTTTTTTAATTGACTTTTGCTCAATTGGTAAATTCTATTATATTTAATGAAATTATGAATTTGGAATTAAATCGATTTTAAATCTGTAAATAATATAATAAATATTTATTCCTCTTCGACAGGTTATAAATTCCCATGAGACGTATGAGACACCTCTATATAGCCACAAAGTTTATTATGATAATACCTTAAGAATGTACTGACGCCGTTGAATATTAATGAAACGAACGGAAAGGTTAGAAAAGAGATTTTTTTTGTAACGCTGTCGCGACTTATTATTGTATTCGTAGACATCGAGTGACGCACAAGCGTCCTGTGTGTGTAGCGTCTGCGTCCCGGTCGTCTATCAACCCCCCCCCCCCCCCCCCCCCGAGGCCGCCATTGCTCGCCAAATGACTTCTACAATTGCAATATAACTTATCTTCGGAATAATCTACCCCCGGAATGAATAATGTAAAAGAACCTTTATCCTCGCTATTTTGGCGTTTTTACGATTACAATGTTTCAAGAGTATTATCTATTTAGGAAAAAAAATCGACTCAAAGCTAAAGCATATAAGTTTAAAAGTTATAAGCCGGGAGCTTCAACTCAACTTGGAGGAACGGGAGTTAGAAATCCGGGTTTTAGGGGCTTCCTGTTGGGCCACACGTACGCTGCAGATTTGGCCGGGATCTGCACCGTGCATACATTTGGAAGCGCTCCTGAACTTGCCGTATCAGTTTTAGCGTTTTCGGGAAAATTTAAATATATCTTTCGTCGGCGCGAAAACATTAAACGCGGAAAAATGCGCCGGGACTTATTGCCCGTTTCAACTTTAGCGTGCATAAATAAACAAATAAAGAGGATTAATTGGATTTCATAGCTGTGGCCGTGCTAAATTACGCCCAAGTGGCTAATCCCAGAATTATGTAAACCGGGGCATAATAAATTAAAACGTACAAAAATAATTGAATTTTTAAGCGCGAGCTATTCACCATGCCAACGTTTCCTAAACAATGCTGAACGAAATACAACGTTTTCATTTTATTTAATCAATTTAAAACCTACTCACGTTAACAATGAATGAAATATCGAAATTGTTGTATGAAAACACAACAAAAAAAAACATTTTCATTTCGACTGACGTAAAAATATTTTCTCAGTATGTATGTTACTCTGAATAATTGAATGATTGTATCTAAGGCTTCCATAAAATATCCCAACAATTTCAAATGCCATTCTACATTCAAATATTCCACGCCTAGTTTCACCGAAGAGTCCCCATCGGGAAATATCATCGCATTTCAATTATTGAACTAAAATTTCGCCCCAGGTGTTATACATTTAAATAACATAGGGTCAGTCCTACAGCCGCATTTTCCTTGAATGCATAGTATTTATTTTCGTCCACAACCACAACAAATCTCATTAAAGTCACGTTATTACTGACTACATACTGATTTAAATAGAATATAAATAGCATCAAAATAAACTATTACCATAAATAGTTGTATATTCAATAAGTGACATCTTTTTATGTTTCTTGAATAGCAAGAACAATTAATTGCCAATTTTATCCTGTAATCAATTTGAACGTTTTCCAAAACGTTGGGTTGGGTCAACTCAACCCAACCCAATTCGCAGGGTTTTTTTCAGATAAATATCAATAATTGGCCCAAAGAGTAATTTAGAATTCCTTCATTCAACAAATTATGTCGTTCTTGTCATCGTTTCTTATCATTCACGAAATTCCTAGATATTAATTGAATATCAGGTCTGGGATCAGCTATGAAATCCCAACCAATAGATAGTAAACTAACCTCAGTTAATTGTGCAAAATTCAATACAGATCACAGCAAGGAGAAACAACAAATAAAATATGCTCGTATATGTCACCTTTGATTGACGGAATAGTGGAAGACTGTGTGTAACTTTCTACTTATTTTTTCTCAAAAATTGCTCACCAACTAATTTTATTGTGCAATTTGATCTCTCTTCCTGAAAGGATACCAAACTGTTTCAAAACGAACGAAACGATGGATCAAAATTCCATTTGCAGATCTTGCCTGTTTGAATAATGTTCATGGCATTTTGATGCACCATTAACAAGAAAAGCAAGTAAACTAATACACTTTTTATTTGGAAAATAGTTTAACAATATACACACCACCGATCAAAAAATAGGTTTTTATGGTCATCGTGAAGATTATGAAGCTGAAATTTTGAGCTCGCGTCTCTTCCTTTCGTAAAATGGTGAAAAATAAGTGAAATCTATATTTTGCTACGCATGTTTTTACTTTTGGCTGAAAAATGTAATAAAAACATGAAATCTATATTTTTGCTACGCATGTTTTTACTTTTGGCTGAAAATGTAATAAAAATATATTAATATTAATAATATAAACCTAACGTCATGTTGAGTTGGGTTGGGATCGGTTGGGTTGGGTTGGGCTGGGTTGGACTGGGTTGGATTAGGTTGATAAATGAGAGATGAATGAATAAATTGTCTATGCTGATATTTTAGGAACTTTATGTTAAAAACAGTCCAGTTACACCAATTTGTAACTGTTCAAAATTTTCATTTAGGTTCAAGTCTCCTTATTAACTTGCCATCCATTAACTTGGCCTCCCCCGGGGGAGCAATGCGTAAATCAAATGGAAATGTGACGTGCTACACAACGCACGTTCGTCAAATTTGCGTTACTGTTAACAAATTTATTAATAATATTAATACAAAAATATGAAGATGTTTGCCTAGGTTGGGTTCGGTTGTGTTGAGACTGTGTTGATTAATGAGAGGAATCTAGCCCGAAAATGTTCATATTGGATATAAATTCGTTGTTAATCTCCATAACTTTTTATGAACTTTACTGTTGACCAAATGATTTTAAAATAATTTGCACCTTTTAGTAATCAAGGAACAGATCATTGTCACACTATCGCTTAATCGTAGCAAACTGGTGTCCAAACAAATCGAATAAACCTAGATTTACATAAAATAGCTGCATGACGTTTACATATTTTATTTGCCAATGAAAATAAAGCATTCGATTCAGAAAACTCAACATTTTTACCACTGATTTTAATGTAAAATCTGCGAATGTTATTTGGACCAATAATTCAAACACCATATAATTTATCTAATGCATTATTTCGTTTATTACATTCGCTCAAAAATAAATTTAATCCTAATAGTTTAATAATTTACTTGAATTTCGTGCTAATTTAATTTAAATAGCAACTCTACAAACTACAAATCAACAGGAATCAATCACTTACACTACATAATTTTCTATATTTCATATTTTCCACGTATTTGTAGATGGGTTTTTTCATATCTTTTATCCCTTGCTATATTCAATTTTTGTTTTCGTTGGCATATTTTTCAAGAACGTTTTGTTTTTAATGGTTTTCCTTATAACTATATTTTATATTTTTTTTGTGTTTCGTTTTTTTATACAAAAACAAATTATTTTCAATTAATTGATTTTTTCAATGTAATTATTTTTGTTTGTTTATGGTACTTTCTTGATTATTCTTTAGTATCGTTCTATCAGTTTCCATTTATTTTCTATTGCTTTCGTATCGTTTCCGTTTATTTTCTATTCATTGCATTGCATTTTCGTTATTTTAATTCAATATTTTCAAACATGAGCAATATAAATTTGATTACATTTTCAATGTTTGTCTATTTTTAATTTTTTATATTGTTCCTATTTTGCCAAGTTTTTGTGGAAAAATGTAACAAAAACACAACAGTGTTTTGCAGCACATATTTTTAATAATCAGAGTGCCGGAAATACGAATGTATAAATAAAAATAATAAAAAACTAAATTCATGTTGAGCTGGGTTCGGTTGGGTTGAGCTGTGTTGGGTTGGGTTGGGCTGGGTTCCATTAGGTTGATTAATGAGAGATGAATAAGTTTTCTATGCTAATTTTTTATAAAGATTTTGTTAAAAACAATCAAGTTTTACAAATTTGTAATGAGTCAAAGTGCATTTCTATAATAATACTATATTAATTTTTCATTAACAATAACTGCAGTACTTTCCGTACTAAAATAAATCATTGGATTCAGAAAACTAATTTTTTACCACTGATCTTAATTCATTTTTAACACTGATCTGCGAGAAATATTTGGGTCAATAACTGAAATACCATATAATTTATCTAAAGCATCATTTTAGATTATTCCATTCGGTCGAAAATAAAATTAAATCTCAATAATTGCGAAAAAAATTAATTGAATTTTTTTTATATTTTCAATTTAAATAAAACCAAAAATAATACAAATAACTAGTTTAACTAATTTTCTGTCATTAATATTTTCCTCGTGTTTATGGAGGGGTTGTAAAGTATCTTTCATTCACTGCTACATTTCGATATAATTTTAGTTTTAGCATGTTTTACAAGAACGGTTTTTTTTATTGGTCTTCCTTTATTGCGTTAAACACTAGAACAAGAGCAAGGCAGATGGAAGGCAAGGGACGGCAGGGTAAAGTTTCCCTTACTTGGGATTCACCGGACACCATCGCTCAATTTATTTTTCACACACTAATTAAACGTAGAACGAATTATTTGTGGCTCCTGTAGTTTTTCACCAAAATCGTGACATCTCTCGACACCCCTGATCAAGAATATTAAGGTTGTCGTTTGTTGGTGTTATGTACATACAATTAAAAAATCGTGTTAACATATAAATTCATGAGACAAATCTAGACTTTAATGAAATAGAAGTGGTTGGAAAAAGCGACAATTGAACGTAAGGGCGGAAGCAACAAATGAATTACAACCCATGCAATTTAACAGACAACATGTACTAACAGAATTTTCTCCCTTGCTGGCACTTTTCCAACATTGACGATGTTAACATAGAGTGGCGAGAGTTCCTCGCATTCAAACCAATAGGACCAAATGGTACTGGATCAGGATTGAATACAATTACCAAACATGTCGAAGTTTTAAATGTTTTTAATGTGGGCTGAAATTTGTAGAGGTAAACAAATCGAGTTTAAAATTTACCCATCACAATGAAGAAACCACTGATAGAAAATTGTATAGTCCATGGCGAAGCAATTCAAAATTTAATGATAATTTTAATGGAAATGGACAAATACATCCGACAAAGTATCTGAAAAGGTGGAGAAAAGCAAGAGGAAATATTCCAACGGAAGCTTTTTCTGTAGAGTTCTTTGTATTATTTATTTAAGATTAATACAAAAAGAAGCACAACGATCGATGGATAAAAAATGGAAAGGAAATAGGAAACGCCTGGAACACGATGGCAAATTATTTCGAAAAATTTGATCTCCAAGAAAACATTAAAATAAATTAAAATACATTTATGTAAACAAAGTGATGACTTTCCATAATTGAAAATTTTACGACAGGTATATACCACAAATTTTTATCAAATTTCTAATGGTGGCAGAAATGGAGGTAACTAAATTGGATATTTGAACGAAGAAACCGGTCCAAATTTATGCGAATAAAATGACTTCTTGAACGATATATGTTGTAGTAAATCGTTGACTTGGGTGGTATACAATCCAATTTAATCCAACCCAAGGAGTAACACATACTCCATATTAGAATGTAAATCCAGTGAAATTGACTTTCGTTGGTTTGATGTGTTCATTGTTGTTGCTGACTCTGAATGTGAAAATGCAAATTACCTGGGAGTTTCTTGTCGATGGCCCAAGAACGATATACAATTCGTTGATTTTTTTGATATGAATATGCCAGCAAATAGAGTAGGCGAAACGATGAACAGGATATTTCCGCAACGATGATTTATCATTTATCAATTCAAGCGTTGATCGACAGATGACGGAGACGTTTAGAAATCCCAGTCATGTAGTATTTTTTCTCCTCAATTTTGAATTTTCTAATACTTGTTTTCCTTTTCTTATTCCCTCTGTATTTCTAATAAGTTTCTAAAATTTATTCTAGAGTTGCTAAAAATAATAAAACACACCGTTTAGCAAGTTGTAACTTGCGATATACCCATGAGCATCAGTTGACGTCGGTAATCTACTTTTACCCCTGGAGCTTCACCAAATAAAAAAATGAAACCGTCACACAATTTAAAAGTTAAATGGAATTGCACCTCGATTTTTACGATACCCAGCGCGATTATGGCGACCATAAACCAACGTCGACGACGGATAAACACATTCATGCTCGAATTCGCCCCCGATCCGTCCGGGAACCGCCAAACAGGTTGGTAGCCTAATGGCGTTCAAATTGCGTTTTGTGTATTAGGTGGCGCTTATGACTTTTCCGGTTCCGGTTTCGGGGGGAGCGAAACACCGCACTTAACCGCGTCTTATGCATAATAGATGCGATGGTGCGCCGCCGAGTGGACGATTACCGCGCGTCTGTTGATATTTCTTTTAATAAAACACGGCGAAAAATGCACATCGCATTCGAGAGAGAGATTCTTATTATCCGGAGCTGTGTATACGGCGGAACAGCCCCTATGTCAGGTTATTACCCGTTCCAATAGTCGGGAGCAGTATAATATCACGGGCGGATGCGTCCACCCCGCGAGGGATAGACTACGCGCGATCCGCACAGAGAGGGAGGGCGCCAAAGAGAGATGAACTGTGTACACATACAATACGGTATGGCGTGTAATATACTCACGATATCCATTGTAGTAGTTAATTACCGCCCAACGAGGCTGCTAAATCTAATAGAGACGAGATGCTTACCTGCAAATAAAAAAAAAACAAATCAATATTTAATTCTAATGAAAAATACACAAAAATCGGTTGTAAATCATTAGATCATGCAAGAAATTTAAAAATCAGATAACGAATGCAACTTCCGTTTGTCGAAATAAAATTACCACCAATTATTTTATTTCAAAGGCCTTAAATAAATTATCCATCCAATTAAATAACGTTAAATAAGCTCGATAACATAATAGTTATCGTTTAAACGCTTGATGCGAAGATAAAACGAAATTTATATGAGCCCCACATTTAAATTAACAATACGTTGGGTTTTAAATTGGACGCATGGATGAAATTACATTTTTCGTTGTTCCGAACGATTATTTTTGAGCGTTATCTGCTAAATATTCAGCTTTTATCATTCGACATCGAAAGCTTTCTGGAACATACGTCCAGGTTAAAGCTACAGCGCGACACATAGAACGCTGCATTTTGGATTAGTTTAATTTATCGCCATATCAGATGCGCTAAATACGCGGCATCATCAGATCGGCCCTAATTTAGTGGACGTCCGTGCCGCATCTGCCCAGTCCGAATAAATTTAATTTTATTAAAATCGAACTCACCAACTAAAACGAATTTTTCACGTCGCGGTTATTAAAGGTCATTAAAGTCGAATAAACAACGCGAACTATGAACTATGTGTCGGACTGTATAAATTCACATTATGTTTATAGCCGGCAAATGTAATCTGTCAATGGTTAATTGAACTATTACGGATCGATACCACGACTAGCGTTTATTAACTAAAACGTGAACATAGACACCGCGTTCGCGTCGGCCGAAAATACCTAAAAAGTAGGGAAAGGCCCTTAAAAAAGAGAAATCCAGCTTTCTAAAGAGATAAATTTCGGGCAACGCGTTGAAAGCATTTCTTCACAACAATAGACGTAACGGTACTATTTTTTGCTTCTTACCTCAATAAAAAGGGTAGTAAAGTTGGAACCGATCGTAAACAACCCCCGACGACTAGAGAAAGTTAGAGTAACGGCACAGTCGGCGGTGCGTTTTAATTTTTTTGTACGACGTGTTTTTCTCACCCTTCGCGAAATATGAAAAAGAGAAAGTCGACCGAAACCCGAACGGTTAAAAAATGCTTCGGTTCGAGATAAAGTCGACTTTTTTTAAAAACCACGTAATGAAGCTACAGGAAGCGTTATTTGTGACTAGCGATGCAAGTAATATATTTAGCAATTAATTTTTGGAACGAACGCTCCTGAAAGATTTATTTTTAGATATATAAGTCGCTACCGAGTTCCAAACTAATTCACGTTGAGAGAAATATAAAGGGGAGCTCGGCAAAAGGCGTTACATAAATAAGGCAAACGCGTAAACCATAAATATCTGGCATCTCGATTAAACTCAGGTCGACACTTCTAAAAATAAATAATCTTACATGCGGTTAAACGCAAAACAATATATTTGAAACGCTCCACGTTGCAAATAAAATTACCAACGACTTTTTTTTAGCTATTTACTAAAATTTCTTAAATTAAACACGTGTTAAAGTACACGCATAATAATCCAATTTAATTCCGTTATTATATTCAGTTTTTGTCGTTTTTCCCGGCGCCATCACCGCAATTAAAATAAATGAAATGTCGCGCTGGCCGCAAGAGTTTTATCGAGTGCGTTAATCCATGCGAAAAAATATGATCAATTATTTCGAAATAAGAAATTCCAGCCTCCCTGGAAAAATATCTCATAATTTGCGGAAGGTATTTAATCGAAATTATACCAATTAGTGAGGAGTCGGGCATACCGAAGGTGCATATCTGCGGGCAAAGCGGCGTCTTTTCAGCCGACTTCTTATAGAGAAATTATATTAAGTACGTGGAATCTATAAATTTTATACGTACGCATTTTTACTCAATTAAAAACTCTTAATCATTAGACCGTTACATACCACAAGTAGTGATTAATTCACGAAAACTAATTGGGTGCAAATAAAAACATCGTTGCAAGGTGGATAAAAATCGCCGAGTAAAACGATTTTATGTGAATGTGATGCATTGTAATAATTATGGCGGTGGTTGTAATTTGCGCATACAATGAAATTAACAACCCCTTTAGGGCGGCATAAGGTCAACGGTACCTCCCCAATCTCCCCGATCTTGTTTCAGTCCCGTTAGATACAGGATAAAAATATTTATATTACATGAATTAAATACTTCTACAAAACAGTTGGTAAACAAGTGCCGTAATTTTTAACAACGAAATATAAGCAAATTAAGAATTAAATTATACACCTACCAATGTGACAACAAAACGTTGACATGACTTAAAAATTAATGAAAGGTGAAGGAAAATAAAACTAGGAAGCCAGGGAGACCACATCGATATTTATTGTCAGTAAGAGTCCATTGAAATGCAATTAAAACCATTATTAAATAATAAACGGTATTAAACCAATAAAAAAAATAACAAAATAAACCCAAAAAGAGAAACAAATGGTACACCAAAGAATAAAAATAGCAAGATCAAAAACAAGCAAAATAGAAACATATTATGGAACAATAATTAAATGCCAAAGCTTCCTGAAATGCGAATTTCAAAAAGAAAATAGAAGTTTATATTCTGTTTTCTTTTTGAAATTCGCATTTCAGGAAGCTGTGTTAAATGCAACTAGCAAATATCACAAGAAAAGTAAAGAAACAAGATATATAGGAGAACATTAAACAATAAATAAGAAACTAACAAAAACCTGTTCAAAACCCACAAAGAACCAAACAATAAGCTACAGTCGCAAAATTTGTTTGTGAATATAAGCGCCATCTCAATGTCTTTACTGCTACGTAATTGCAGTGGTCTTTATCAATCAAGTTAGTACTGTCCACACTTGCAAGTCTGTCAATAAACACCACTGCCATTACGTGCCAGCAAAAGTGAGGGAATATTGACGTCGAGATTGTAATAATACTCACACATATGCAAACAAAAGCTCATTCATACTTGCATAACTCGATGCACCTTCAGCCGAAGTATGTGTGCTGGGTTGACGAGCTCAGAGATATAGAAACAATTGTCATCACCTTAACACATTCGCTGAAACTTATTTTCAAATAAGCAACGGGTAAGCGGCAATGGAATAACAAAGGGGAAATATTTAAAATACAATGATTGCAAATTATGTATAAATAAATGAAACTAACAAAGAAATTTAAATAATGACATATAAGTTAAGGAAACGGCGACAGAGCTTAAGTTTCGCAGATAAAATAAACGTTCCAGAAATAAATTCAATGCAAATTAAGTAAATGGCAATAAAATTGAATTAAATATAAGAATAAAACGAAACCGAAGAAAAGAAAATTAAAGACAAAATCGAATAAAATCAAACGTAAATAAATTGAGGAAATTACAGTAAAAACAATTTAAATAAGGAATCTGTAGAAAGCGAAGAAGTCGTAAACGAAGGGAAGAAAATATAAAAATATAACTTTAATATTGATTAAAAAAATCAAACAAACTATAAAATAATCAACAAAAGTGATACGAAGTCAATTGTAAATGTAAACTGTATGAAAAGTACTGGGCAAATAAATGGGAGACACCCAAAAAAATCAAATAATTGCAAAATATGAAAAATAATATAAATAAATGAACAAGGAAAGCAAATAAAAAAAAATAATTATGCAAGAAATAAAATCCAATGCAAATGCAGCGAGAAGCAATGTTATTAGAAATTAGCAAACCATAATTAAGAAACAAAAATGAATTAAAGAGAATAATATCTAATCAAAGAGAACAAGAAAGTATGTCCACAAAATCTAAGCAATGAGTAAATAACATTGCATTCAAAAAGTAAAAAATCAACAAAATGTATAAATTAAAATAATATATGTAAAAACAAATTATTTGAATATTAAGTGTAATAGATGGACGAAACAGGTTTAGATAAAGACAATTGGATTAAATAAATCTACAAAAATGAAAAACAAATAATAATAAGTCGAATGAAACGCGTAAAAAAGAAAATAACGAAAGATAATCTCGATTAAATAAATAGCACCAAATAGATAAATACGAAAGAAGCAACAAAAGTGGCGACACTGGAAGAGCTAACGTAACATATTAATAGCAAAAATGAGTAGAAATTAATATTAATTAAACAGTAATACAAAAACGTATAAATAAATAAAATATATACGTAAGTAGTAAATAAGATGAAATAATGAGAAAATATATTTGCAAATAAAAAAAAATACTTTAGAATAAGGGGAAATGAGAGCACGATAACGCTAAAATAACAACAAATAGGAAAATACAAAAAATAACAAATAAAAGTCACCTTCGAAAAACCAATAGCTAACGCAAAATAAATATTATTTAAAAAATATAAATATAAAGCAAATGAAAACATGGAGAACAAAAAAATTTAACTTTTAATATAAATTATGGGAAGAATTTAAAATAAATTAATTATAAACGCAATGAGAACAGCAATTGTTAAAAAATATTTCAAATTCGCATCAATAAAAAATATCAATGTGAAGCACACATAATGGCAGTAAAAAACTTAAACACATTGAAAATATGAAGGAAACAATGAAAAATTTACGAAAATTATCATGAAATTAAGAAATAATTCAACAATAACAATAAATAAGGAAAACTCGCGAAAAACGTCAATATCAGTTGAATAAATTAGAGAAATCTCTAAATTAATGCAATATAAAATTTAGAAATGTAGAAGCTAAAAAAAATTAAATTATTGGCATTTCCAAAACGAAGATCGAAAAATTATCGAATGTGTGTACTCACGACGATTGCATAAATGGACATTTTTGGATTGAAATATTTCTTGTACTATTAGCTCTTGTTTATCAAAATGTCATCTACATATTTCATATCTTAAAAACTTAACTAAGGAAACTGTACATTAAAATAATAGCAAATTCCATTCCTAGGTTTCTATCGTAGATCTGCATGGTCTAAAATTGATTATTTAGCCAGCAATAGAATTTTTTTTAATTTACACCCATAACTTATATTAAATTTAACATTTTTTTGTTCTAGATGTTTTCATTTGCATTATATTTTGCTATGCATTTTTTGTAATAATATTTATTTATTATCTGTCACTTCTGTTGGTTTCTTCCACTGTCACTTTTGTTTTTTTTTGTATTTTCTACTTGCTTTTATTTTTAATCAATATTTGAATATATTTCTCCGTATCTCTTTATTGTAATGTGTTATAATTTAACTGCAAATACAGTTTCTTATTATTTTTATTTCGGTGGTATTTTATTTATTTCTTCGTTTTTTCTCTTAATGTTTTTGCTAATAATATTTGTTTTACGTTAGCTCTTCCACTGTCACTTTTATTGATTATTTTGTTTTCTATTTGTTGGTAATTTAAACAACATTATCTTTCGTAAATGTTTCTTGCCTTGCCTTCGATTTATTACTGTCTCTGTACCTTTCTTGGATGTTTTCAGTTTTGTAGATTTTTTTATTCCTGTTTCGTCTATTTTGTTGATATTTTTTTGCTTTTTTTGATTGTATGTTTAATTCATTATGGTTTTTACATACGGTTGCAATTTTTCAATATTTCTTCTTACAGCATTCCCATTAGATTTTATTACTTGCAGAATTTATGGTTCGCCATTTGTTTTTTTATTTGTTTCCCTTCTTATTATAAATATATATTATTTACATTATATATAAACATTTTAATTATATTGTCTTACGTTCCCATTGCAATTTTTCGACTCTTGAATCGTTTGCAAATATTTGTTCAGTAACTTTCATGTATTTGGTTGGCATTTATACTCGACTTGGCATCACTTTTGTCGATTTTGTATTTAAAGTTTAATTAATATTTAATTCATTACCTTGCCAAATGTAGCCGTTGACGATCATGAACGCAGTAAGTTGGGTAGCAAGAAAAGTTGGCAAACGTTAGATGCAATTACTAATAACTTAAATAATTATAACCACATTATGCTCCGGCGCGATAAATTCATCGCCATTAAATAATTTTCAAGTGCGCCGCGAATATCTCCAACAACAAATTAGACGCAATAATTCTGAAAGTATTACCGAAACGGCCCGGCGCAGTTTATTATTGGAGATGTATATTATTTGCACCCTTTGTATATAGGGTGTAACTTAGGAGTAATATAGCTCGCGTTGCAGACATTATTAAGCCTGCAGTTACTCACATTGCGGTTCCTAGGCATGAGTTACGTTAACGCTGCAGACTAATGATGCACCGCAGGCCCGCTAGCAACGCCAACTAGATCTAGTCCCCGTTGTTAATAAAAGCTCCTTGTTTATTTACCTTTCTCATTATCCTGACTACTGTGCTAATGCACTTATTTAACTTTTATGTATCACTTTATAGCGCATTGTGAACGTCTGATATTAATGGGTTTATGCGCCTCCGGTTGCGAATTTCGGATATCGTTGAAGGATTAAACAAGGTTTTTTGCATGGATGGAAAAATCGAATGTTTTTATTTTGATTTATGGACGTTACGGTGGTTAGTTGTTGGTGCGAGAACTGATCGACCAAGAAGGATTGCACGAAATGTTGTGGTTTGATGTACATCTTCATTTATAATAAATTGCACACGAAATGTTTTTAGGTACGATGTTGTGTAATGTGCATAATTATGATAAAAGCTTGAGCTTCACTTCCCTACTACTAAGGGGATTTTTTCAATTATAAGAGGATTATTAAGTAGTTACCAAGTGTTTTTTAGTAATTTTGCTTCAGTATCAGGTGTAGGTGGATAAGACCATTAAGTTACTGGCATTGATCAAACTGATAACATGAAACTTTTGCAGCGTTGATTATATGAAACAAAACAGGTCATAGTTTTGAATAAAAAAAGTTGCTTCAAATTTAATTGGCTCGCCGTAAATCTCCGCAGCTTTAAATAAATTCTAAGTTATTGCAGAATTAACTAAATTATATTTCCTCCATTAAATATACTGCCATCGATATTAATAAATTAAGCAATTTTTCTTCCAATTAAAGTTTTTCGTGTAAACGTGTTCATCACGATTCCACAACCATGACTCGAAGTACATCATCAACAACCCCGCTGCGCACGTATAAACATGCACGTAACACAACACCATGCAACAGATCTCATTTATGCCGATAAAAAATCAACTGGAAACCGATTCTGTCGCAATCGAGGCACGAATCCATTAGGAAATACGGTAAATAACTCGATAACAAAACGAAAAAAAAAAGTGCCTCAAAAATCAATTAAAACGCAACGTCTGGCGTATTAGCGGAGGGATCCGAAACTAATTTATTTGTTAATTAGCCCTGCGCTTGTTATAATTATGATTGGTCGTATCTAGTTTAGATACAGCGCGAGATAATGACGGGAACGTAAATTATCCGTCCGTATAAAAGTAATACAAGACAAAGTGTAATATAAATAAGGATTTTTTGCGTCAGCGTGCTTGATTTACCTATCTACACCGTGTGCCGGTGTCGATAGAAGATTGTGAAATATACGATTTGCGACCTAGAACAGGCTTCACTTATAACATAACTTATAACATAATAATAGTAAACTCAGCAGGCTTTTGGATGTGTATGTTAACGTAGTACACGGTCGTATATTTCTCTTCGTCTATGCTTCCTTTAGAGTAGTAGAAAAAAATTGACAGTCTGTGGTTCAACGTATTCCAACGACTCTATTACATCACGAAATAATGATATACAACCAGAAATAATTACGAAACACGCCGTCTATCATATTTTAAATAAAAATACCAATGGGACTGCGCGGCTAAACGTATTGATCATCTAAATGCCCATGTTGCTATTTTTTGTAACTCCAAGATTTATCACGAACTATGTTGATGAAATCTAACACGAAAATAACTCAATTTAGCCAGTGGTATTTGGTTTGTTTCGTCATCAGTATTATTAAGTTAATTATAGGTGGTGTGTAACTTGGCTGGATAATTTGCAATTTATGTTTATATGTGTAAGTGTGAATGCTTCAACAAAGATTCACATGTACTTTGATTGTAAATATCCTTAATCGTATCTGATTAACAGAGGTAGAAAAAATAATGAACCATAAAATAAGTGCCATCCCAAAATTTATTCCAATTGGTTACTCAAAATCGCTGATATGTAAGAATGTAATCGAACCACACCCCTTAATGGGTTGCGACAACACGTAACAGTCTCCATGTGATACTCATGGTGTGTCCACTTATATTGAGTTGGACCAATTTAAAAAAATCATAAAGAAAGAATCATTTTCGCACATAAAACGTAGTTTTGTGTAAGGGAAGCAAGGACAATTTTTTTTAATTGGAAACTATGGTATTTAGAATTATATAGTTGGCTATTTCTATGGATTTCTTGGTGAGTGTAGGAAATTAGCCAAGCCAACCAACCAAGCTTAAAAAGCAAGGCACCAACCCGAATCAAGTCAACGTAGTCCTATCCAACCCAAGCCAACCTGTGCAATCGAACCCAATCAAACCATATTTCAATATTATGTTTATATTTCATCCACTTATCTATTTCTACTGTGGTTTAATGAAAATTCTACCTCCGAATTAATTCCAGCAAACGAAATTTACAAGAAAAGTTTAAATAATAATGTATTTAATGCTAATTGTAAATTTGTTGATTTGTTCGAAAAGCTTTCGTACCCAGTTAATGTAAACATTTCTAATTAACTTATAGTTTAGTAATTTGATTTTGTGGATAAGTAAGTCTAATTCTTCGATAATCATCAAATCTACGCGATCAGCACTTCCAGGTTTGATTCCATGTTTATATTCGTATTATAATATGAATTGACAACATCCAGAGCTTTCGAACCGGTACTGAATTATATGCTTTCTTAAGTTCTACAAACAGCAGATATATCCCTATGTCCCATGTTACTTTATTTTTCTTGAACTCTGCCAGACAAGAAAATTGACCAGTGCAGGATCGACCAAGTCGCTATTCTGATTTCTGCGTAATTTTCGGTTGGTCCATATTCGTCGTTTATTCCTTTTTGTTTTTATTTTAATTTTGTTGCCGATGTTTCATTATTTACTATAACCTTCTCTCATTGTTGGTTTTGTTCGAGTCATTCAAGTAGCTTTATTTTATTTGTTGGATTTTATTTTCGGTTACTGTACATAGCAATGTTGTTGGTTCAGACTGTTGATTTACTACTGTTCCTTATTTTTTTTATTGTTGTTTATTTTGGTCCGTGCATTTCCTATTTGTTAACGAAATTTCTTGTTTGCCTTGACTATTGCCCATGTTTAGCTAAAATTTATCATATTTGTCAATAAAAATTTTCTTAAACTTTTCAATTTTTCTTTAATTTGTCTTTTCCCAATCGTATTCCTTTGCAACTTTATTTGTTGGTTCTGGTCGGATGGCATTGGGTTGGTTAAAGTTTTGCTTCCTTGTTCGTTATAATTTTTTTCTTTTCGCTTAATTTTTATTTAATCGACTTTCTTCAAAATAATGAGACCAAATTTCGTCGCCAGCATTTATTGACAAGAGAAAGTCATTACCATTTTGGCTCTACTCCGCGAGGTGTTGCACAGAGAAGGCCATTTTTGATGTGAACAGAAAACATTTGCAGTTGAAAGTTGCAGTTTTCGTGTAAGTGTAGCTCATATTCAATCGTTTTTAACATTCTTTACCTTACAAACATTGAGATCCTCGAGATGATGCGTCGACATTTGTGTGATAATAAGTTTCAGATGTATTTAAAAGGCTTTCAACAAAAGGAAGAAACATGAAAACTTTTTCATATTTTCTATAAGCGGCATTATGTCTAACCTGCTTTTATACTGATTATTGTCACTAAAATTGAAACACAATCAGCTCGAAACGATTTACTGCCATGTCAGTAATTTATGAAATTATTTCCGAATTGATGTTGTACATCACGACCACAAAACGTTGTACTTCCTCAATTCCTCACATGCGTCTGTTCTAACGTACTTGGGTGTTACAAGTTTGATAAAAGAAGAAGAGAAAGGAAATAGTTTATTCCGAGTATTCAGTTTCAAAATTGTAATGAAGCATTTAATTCCAAATTGCATTCTTGTTTAGATCTAGTTATTTTTTTCATTTACTTTTTGGTGTAATTGATTACAAAATTGAATTATGGGGGTGTCGTCTTCTTCTTCTTCATAATCGTCATTATCCACATTGTTGTCGAGAATTGCTGGTAGGATTCGACACGAGTCATTTTTCAAATAAGAATGGCGCATCACCAGTGACTTTACATTTTTGGACCTCAGTCAAAAGGCGTGGAACCCATTCCGCACTAAGTTTGGTGTAGCCCAGTTTGTGTACTGTACAATGAACATTTCCTGTACTCACACCAACATTTTCTGCAATTGCTCTGATTATAATTAGACTCAATGAAGCTGGTCGGGGCCAAACATTCATCCAGTCTTTTCCATTCTTAAATTTTCCACACTATTCCTTGGATGTGTTTCCATACCGTGCTTGCAAACATTCAGCACAAAAAATTGATTTGATCACACTAGGACTAGTAAATTATGGACAATAAATATCAATGTAAAGTCACAATACTTAAAATATAAACAGAAGTAGCTTATAAGTGTGACGGTTACAAACATTGCTAACGTTGGAAAATATCAGGTGAGTGATTAAAATTGATTCCAAGAGTAACCCGACCAAAAATGGGGTTCAATTGAACCATTTTGTTCAAGATCATAAACATGCAGCCACCATGTGCTTAACATATTCCAGCATAACATTCTTCCCGAAAAGCAATATGGGTTAAGCTGTACAGCAAATATTAACTAACGATATCACGACGATTATAACAAATTTACTTATACTATTGAATTATTGCGGTTTTCATATTTTATAACTCTTAACGAAAAAGTGGTAAGTTTTTTATTATGTTGTTTATTGAGTTGGGTTTGGTTGTATTGGATAAGATAGTAATTACAGAATGTTTAAAATGCGTCCGCAATTCTGTTTTCCACACAGTGATTATTTGCAACTTTATTCGTTGGGTTCGGTAGTATTATGTTGGGTTGGGTCGGGTTGGCTAAAATTCAGTTTCGTTGTTTATTATAATTTCGTCCTTTTAAGTTTTCCTT
Organism: Geotrupes spiniger; assembly: GCA_959613385.1. NCBI lineage: Eukaryota > Metazoa > Arthropoda > Insecta > Coleoptera > Geotrupidae > Geotrupes > Geotrupes spiniger. Next base: position 17,318,366 of record OY390737.1, read on the forward strand.
CGTTTTTGTTTATTTCATTTTCTGTGTTTTCCCATAATACGTTAATTTTCTGGGCTTGGTTGGATTGCGTTGGCTTTATTGGCTTGGCTAAAATTTATCATCGTTGTTTAATATAATAAATAATTTTCTTCTTTTTAATTTTTCTTAATTTTCCTTTATTCCTGTTTGTGACTTTCCCCACGATGTTCAATTGCATGTTTATTTACTTCGTTTAGTTGGACTGCGTTGGGTTGGCTTAGATTTAACTTCGTTGTTCATTATAATTTTCTGGTTTTTAATTTTTCCTTGATTTTCGTTGATTCCATTTCACTGTCATATCCTACTTCTTCAATAATTCTACCCTAATATTTTTTTATTTCGCTGTTTAGATTTCTTTGCTTTAACGTTTGGCATTTATATTCTTGTTCACTTCCTTTCTCTCTCGCAGTTAGATTGTTTATATTTAAAATAGAGATATAATTGTTCAGTCATGTAATTTTTGATGTTCTATGCGGTTGGTATAACAGTTCCATCAAACTTTTCGTATTCTTTTCCATATATTTGGTCGATTAACTTTCGTTTTTGGTTTAATTTCGTTGCATTAATGGCATAAGGACCACCAACACGATAATTGAATCGAAAATTACTAGACCTTCATAAATCTTATTATTTAATTGAAGAATGATATCTAATTTAAAAGGGTAATGGAAATATTAATAGATTAATTAAATTCTTGAATGGCAACCGTGAAAATATTAAATTTGTGCTACCAAAATATAATGTGGTTTCCCATGTTCAATAAACAAAAAAATGTATTTCGATCCCAAGTTGTTGATATTGGGAATATTACAAAATGTCTTATGTGACGTTTAAAGCATCGCACCGCTGTCTCCATAAATACTACAGACGATACGTGCCCGTGTATAGCTTTATCGCTCATAAATGATAGGCTACACCAGTTCATTCCTTATTGTTACTGCACAATATAAAATATTGATATTTTCTGTCAGCGACAACGTAAAACGTCTGTACTGCAAAAACGTACGACAGTTTATACCTCAGTACTAACCGCGCATTTAATTGATCCAAAGTAATCGACGCAACAAACGAATCACATGCAAACGCTAAATTAAGACGCGAGCAAAAATAAATTTTATGATCGAGCGGATGGAGCTAAATCGCCGTTTCGGAATGAATTGCGCATGTAAGTCCGCACTAATTCTTTTTTCGCTTGACAAATCATTCTTTATATAGCAGTAGTCCAATTAATCGTGTCCACAGGTCCAGCGGGTAACAAATCTAAACCCTGATCGTGGTCAGCCGGTTAGTTACGGGGTGCAACGCGCAGTTCATAACGTGGAATGGCCGTCAAAGTTTACGATCTAACGAAGATCCATAAATACTACCAATACACTAGGTTTGTCCCTCTACGTAGTGCGGCTCCGCTTTATTTATTTATTCATGAATTATTAACCTCCATTCAACTCCTGTCGATGGTGACAATGTGGTTATTTGATATTCCGTAGCGATCGACGCGCCACGTCGCTTGTTAACGTTTGATTGGTTTATAACGAAGCAGATCTGGAGTATCGATTTTTCCGAGGAGCTGATAATAAGGCGATTGTTTCGCTTGTTGTCGTAGGGTACGCGCGGACAGCTCTTGTAGACAGGAACTTGCTAGGCGCACATGCAGTTTCCTTTCACTTTAACTGTTTTTACGTTTGTCATAATCTGTTATACGAATTTTATTAACATTGCTAAATGCGATTCATTCACAATCATAATATTTTCGACATTTAGATTAATGTATGCATTTCAAGAACCCACAGGGTTATTCTCAACTGAAGATGACAAAACGTGTTCACATGAACACCAGCAAAAACATGTCACCAAAGTATATTACATCGCCTCCAAACAATTCTTTAGAATCAATATCTTCATGATATCCCCCAAATTTGTTTAAGGTTATTTTTTCAGAAATTCATAAAACGAGGCTTGCTTTAAGGATTCTTCGAGGAGATAATAATTATAAATAATCGATTTCAACTATTCACCTAAAGTACAATTTTCCTTTGGCGTTTTGATCATGTCCGCCTTCTATGAGTTGAGAGTATCGTTATTACAGAGTTATTACTATGATATCCTAATCGAGTTGCCCAATTTATAGGAGTGCCCGATAGATAAATCTTCATAAACGTAAATGTCGTTTCTAAGTTTATAACCATAATTATGTTAATTCTCTTAATTTAAAGTTCGTCGATTTGAATTTTTTCATCCGTACGTACGATAAGGTAATAAAGTCGGAACGAACCATTTGAATGTCACTTTTGCGAAATTCGTTCGTGTAGATTTATTACTTGCGCGCGTAATTGAGAAATATGAACATTCCCACTTGGCCGTTTAAAAAATAAATGAGCTAGTCGAATCGTTAAATTCCTGCGTGGATTTCCGAGAGTCGTCGATATTCAATAGAAAAACGTTCCAATTTTGAGGTATCTTTGTAAGCCGTCACGTCGCGTTAATACGGGAGAAAAACACGAAACGCGCCCGACAGAGAGCAAGGATGCCGGTAAAAACCAGCCCCGTTGAGCCGGTCAATTTTTATTCGCGATACATTTTTCATAACGCAGCCTTGTCAAGATTCCAACGGCGTCCAACTGTTTTATAAACTCGGAGCTTGTTTATTGTATTAATGCAGCGACGCCATTAGATGAGCGCTTGTTAACGGCCGAACATAATTGTGGAATTGTATGTGCTTCGAATATTATTAGAATTAATAGTATTTCGTTTTTAGTCGTCGTCGCGCAGAAAAGTGGTGAACAGCAAAAGCTTGTCCGTCCAATTCCATCTCATTAGCGAAGGAAATGCCGGTGACAGCAGCTGAGGCTTGTCGTGTAGGAACCTTATATAGAACCGGTTACTCCGGAGAGTGCACGCTCTTATTACTCAGCCAATCCTGCCGTTCTTCGCGGCCATTCGATAAGGTTATCTCGGCTCTTTAGGTGCCGGACCTGGTGCTTCCAACAACCGTTACGGACTCATATTATGGCATAATTACCAATAGTGGATTTGTAATAGCTGGTTATCTTAACAAAGAACAAAATCGTATCAGTGTTTATCACTTAAAAGTACATAATTTTTATTACTCACAAACTACGACGACCGGAGATAAACGCAACTTAAAATCTCGCCACGAAGAATTCGTCCGATGTAACAGACGAACTGAAATGGCACATAATTGGATAATTTTATATTTCGAAGTCTATACAAAACCGATAATTATTAAACACGCAAAGGGTATCCGGTAAATAACCGGTATATTTTTCTTTATACTTTACACTTTACAATTTTGAAATTCAGTACATGTTATGTTGCCAAATTTTTTTTACAACCAATTATATTTTTTTAATGTTCCATCTGTATCTGTATCTTTATGCCTGGAAACAATAAATTATTGCTCTGCATCATTTCATTTCTGACCGTCAATTAAAATTTGTAATATGGTCTCTCGCATGGTGATTTTTTTTGCAGAAACCTCACTATATATTTCTGTAAACCAAAACATTAGAAACGTAATTGGTGACTTCTCGTCCATATAACACAATGACGTTAATGATGTTAAGTGCGAAAATACTCGTGTGGTCCTGATTTTTTTAAAACCTGGACCTCTGCACTGATGAACAATTAGTTAAGCAGCTCTTGGTGCTCTACATTTGGTACAAAGATAAAAATTCACTTCTCAACTATATTACTTGTGCAAAGTAACTGTTCCAGTTAAGGTGCAATAATTATTTGCCATGACGTAGAAATTGACGTAGTTTTCCATGAAACGTGCTCTATAACCTTTAATTTTATTGCTTATATGTCTTTCAATTGTTATATTTTAAACTTCAATACCGTTGATTATTTTTATTCAGATTATTATCAAATCAGGTTTCGTTCCGTTGTTTTTAATGCATCATGTTAATATTTATATCGTCGTGAATAAATTTACATTAAATTTTAATTGTAATACTGTTAAAAAATTACCGATAATAATATTGCTAATAATGAAGAAATCACTTTGCCTAAAAGCTACGTTTTATTTTTTTTATAGAATTAGTTGTGATTGCTAATAAATTCAATTGGTGAACTTCAACGAAAATAAAGCGAAATTTGAAATGTCTATATTGTCATTTTGAAACGAAGGGTTTTCTTCTGAATTTGAGATGCGATCAGGGTCGTGGATAAATCAGCGAATATGTTTGAGGTATTTCGATTGGCTTTAGATCACAAAATATTTATTGAATTTTGTCAAACCGCGCCAGTACATGTATTGAATGCCAACATGAGTAAGTGGACGAGATAATTATTGTTGCTCCATATCACTAATATTTAATGCATCTACAAGTTTGGTCTTTAGTATCACAGTTCCTTGGACGTTTTACTTATTTGACGATGTTCGATAAAACTATAACTTCCGTGGCTCTCGAAAATCATCTTGATTTTAGTTTATCAATGTTTATTGAGAACGAGATTTAGTGAAAAAGATGTACCCAACCCAATCTAGCCCAACCCAAACCAACCCAACCCAATCCAATCCAACCTAACCCAAGCGAAACCAACCCAATCCAAGGTGATTATAGATGATCAAAAACTCGTTGAAAACTTCGTCAATTAAGACAACAGCGAATTATAACGACAGGGAATACAAAACTAAATAGACCATATATTCTTTACGAACATCTGATGAAGTCCTCAGTAATCGATACCAAGATGTCAATTAATCTCAATCTAGTAAGTTCAGTTTGAATAAATGTGGGGATTTATTGATTTTGCATTAAAATGCCAAGTGGAACATGAGTGTAGCTAGTACATGACGACTTTAAAATATTTCGGTATCTGTTTCAAAGGATTTGCAAATTATCATCAATTAAAGATTTTCTGTTTTCTTCTTCACTTCCGTTTCATTTCATATGTGTGTGTCAATTATAGTGATACCCATCCCTCATCTCCATAGCATGTAGCTGTTACATAACATCCATTTGATACTAAACGTGTAAGTTCAAAGTGGGATGTACCCCTGCCCTATACATTCAACGTCTCTTACTCTCTCTTCTTAAGCCAGCAAACACCTAATCAGTCAGCTCTCCATATTTTCGACTTTTTGCTTGAAATCCGACCACTTTCAGTTATATTATGTCAACTTATTATTTCATGGAGTCTCCTTGTCTAAATAACAACCCAAGCCAACCCAACATAACCCAACACAGCCCAACTTACTCATAATTTATTGGAGTTTCCTTGTCCACCACCCTTCAATAGATCATAAACCACCACCAAACTTTATTCATCTTCCTTAATTTCCTTTTTACGTATTTCTACAAACTCCTACAATTTGCACATACGTATCTTCATCGAAAGCTAGCTACATTTAGTTCTCCCATACTGTTTCAACATTTCAAATTAACAATTTATAGTCGAAGCAATGTTGACCAACACCTTATACGTTATTTTTCTAAAATTCGATTGCAAATTGTTCCTCGTATGCCTTCCTTATGAAGTTCACATTGAAAATTTTTGTTCATCAACCCAATTCGACTCGGAAAATGATTGGGCAAATGCTTTTCGATTATTCGTATTATATGATGCTTTCGATATTTAAATTTGACGTGGAGAAAAGCATGGTGCTTCATAAATATTATTTTTGAAAATCTGTTTATATTTATATTTGAAATTTATTTAAATTGTGACAATATTTTGTTACGAATGCAATTTTGATTTAATACTTCATGAATTCTTCGGACATTTTCCAACAGTGCAGTGTCTTAAGTTATTTATTGCGTTTATGCTGTTTGTTACTGCAGCACTTTAAATTGTGTTGGATTGGGTTGGGTTGGATTAATTAAAGCTTAAAACGCTAAAAATGTACACATTTGCAATTATGGACGATTGATGAAAACTTGAAAATCGAAATTTGAAGGGTTTAAAGCTAAAAGGTTTACCCAGAATATGTCGATTGTCAATAACGTCGGTCATACTGATTTGATAACTGACTGGTTGAAAAAAGTTAATTAGATTTTACCATTGAGATTGTGAACGAAACTGCGGAGTTTAGAGGTTGGGTTGGGTTGGATGTGAGGAACATGAAAATGGTTTCAAGATTGAAGGTTGAAAATTCACAAAAAAATTGAGGCTATAAGTCGCCTTGAAATAGGACAAGTTTTGTCAAAATTGAAAGGATTCTTTTAAGGGTAGAAAATTGGCTCGATGTAGATTCAGTTGGTTTGAGTCGATTAGAGATTTTGTTAAAAAGTTTGTATGTGACTATAAACGGCATCTGGACGACTGGTTCTGATGAGCCCATAGAGGATGAAACGGTCCGTAAGCAGCTGTCATTGCTGAAATTTATTACGTTGATTTTTTGTTAAATATCATTCAATATGCCCGCAAAACATGTACAAATAACAATTTGATAAATGATCGAGACGTACATGTTCATAGCTGAAAGTTGGCTTCATTTACCGAGTCCCACCGAGATTATGTTCATAATGGTTGATTTTTGTTTATTTACGATTTATAATAAAACTTGACTATTAAATGCAGCGTTGAAAGTTGTCTTACATTCTGAGTTGATTAATAGTTGAGTTTAATTGTGATTTGAATGTTGAACGATTGAAGAAATTAAACAAGTTCTTAAATGTGAACAGACCAAAAAGTGGCATATAAATTAAAGTGCATCTAAGTATATAATTAATGAAATAATTTAGGGTGTGTTTGGAATGAGATTACAAAACCGAAAATTAATGTAATTTAATAATTAACTTAGTTAGGTCTTTGGATGAAAGGATTTTAGAATTGAATAATTTGAAATTGGGTTCGACAATTCTTGAAAGCTTGTTTACGTTCAATTGTGTCCAATTTAAAAAATGCAATAAAATTGCATTGACAACAAAGTTTATAAACCAATCAAAATGTTAAATGGTCTGAAATGTCAAAATATGGTAAAAATACAAATTAACGAAGAATTATAGTAACAGAATTCGGATAAAGACATTTGCGGTTGTGTTAGATCGGGTTGGGTTGGGTTGGTTTGGATTGAGTTGGGTTGGATCAGATTTGGTTAGATTTTTTTTAGCTTGAGAATCATTTAGAACTATTAGAAATATACGTAAAACCATAACATATTGTAAAGGCGAATAGTAAGGCCAGATAATCATAGATTAGGTTGGCCTTAATAATTAACTTAGGTCTTTGGATGAATGGATTTTAGAATTGAATAATTTAAAATTGGGTTCGAAAAATCTTGAAAGCTTGTTTACGTTGTTGGTGCACCTTCCAATGAACAAAAACCAGAACCAGAACCAAACCAAAAACAAGGGGAATCAAATGGAGTCAAAGATAACCAAAATTTCCGAATAACGATTTCACAAGACATACGACTAAACATTTGATGTTTCTCTAGAAGAGCAACGGACTGCATAATTGATAATCGTTACAACGATAAATACTTCATGTTATTGGCAATCAAGTTGGTGAGGGTGCACGTCGATCCTCTTGAGCAATTTTAACCGCCCTTCCCGGAAGCTGAGGGCGAAGACGAGAAATGACCCCGACGTGACCCAAAACGCAATTACTGCAATTCGAACGCGCCCGTCCGCACATCTTCCGCGCGCAAAAAGGCGTTAATATTTGCCTCGGAGGCGATAAAAACAACGCGCGCGTATTAAAATTACCTCCGGCGGCAACTGTTTAGAGCCACGGCATTTTTTGCGATTGCCTCGACCGAGCCGATATGAGAACGTACCGGGGGCGATTTGTCACCATTTGCTTGTTGTGGTGATACACTCGCCGGCGAAATAAAGCTCCGGTCCGCGGGGGTGGCGTCTCCGAAAATCCCGTACTTCCGACGTCGCCCGAAAGGGCTTTATGGCCGCTCACGTGACTCGTTTCACAAAGGGAGACTCCATTATCGATATATCTCGGCGGGTCTATGAGCACATCTTTTGCATTTTAAATTGCCTAATAACATTACGCTAAAATATTAAAGTGAGTGGGAAAGTAACGTCATTATCGACCATATGAAATATTGACAGGAGTGAGCCTGTAGCGCTTACATGAATTTAGATTGTGTATCGGGAAATTGAGAAGGGTGGTAGTATGTGTTTCGTTTGCGGAATAAAATTTTCAGACGAACAAATGATAACAAGTCCCTACTGGTTTGAGATCAATATTTAATTATAATACTTACACAAACTTTACTGTCGACTATTAATGTTGTATAAAAATATTTAAATCAACATTATTATTTCAATTATACAAATTAAATGCCAGAAAACTCCTTCTATTTAAATCTATGTGCAATTTATTTTCTCCAATCCATTCGACCTTTCTCGTTGATATTGTGCAGAAATTGCAACAACGTCGACTAAATAAAAACGAGTAATTAATGAGCAGGGCAATATTATTTAAAAATAATGAAAACCAGATTGGGCCAAGAATAAAACCTTGCGGAATCCCTAACGTAAATTATATCTTCCCATCATAAGCGAAATTGTTCTGTCATCAGAGTTTATTTAATTTTTAATTAAAGGCTAAAAAATTATATTGGGTACAATAATTTTGGACTTAAAGTTGTCCAAAACTTTCATTGTTCATATCATTGATACCCCCCGATATTAATTAATTGCTCATAAAAACAACTATGAGATATTTTTATGCACACCATAAACGTGACTCGCTCACCAACACATTCAATTAAATATTCCTACAGTAATTTGATTGTTCCATATTATTTTAAACATAACTGGATTCGAATCGCACACGTTCCGCATTTACATTAACGACACACATGCAAATGTCACCTATTCAACTTTAATTGAATTTGATGCGCAGCGGTTTGAAATATCGCAAAAAGCCTCGGCGTTTCGAATTAAGTCCGGGGCAGACATGCAGCAGTTGGAATCGTTGACAGGTGTGGCTCCGCGTTTGATTTAAGACACATCCGCAGTTGTCAGTGCCATTCCGAGTATGATATCTCCATAGGCATCTGCGGGACGGCATGAAGACATCGCGCTAGCATTCCTGCAACATGTGCCGGTGCGGGCACCGGAAAATCGAACGTCTTGGGCGAAATCGGCGACGCGTCTTCGCGAAATTACCGATTCGGTCGAGCGCGGCCCGGCGATGATCGATTCGAATTTTTGCCTGCATGCTAAACGCGAATCGCATATAAATTAAACGGCTGTAACAAATTTCAGTTTTTCGAATGATTGATCGCCGAAACGTATGCACGATCTGCATGTGGGATTATTTTAAAATTGTGATATAACTATTTGTAATTCGAATGTTTGTAATGCAAATCAATGTGGAACGATGTGTTTTTTGTGTACGTCCAAAGTTGGATGCGCTACTAATTTGAATTGATTTGTTATTTAATATCGAAGAAACTAGAAACTGGTGGTGGAAAAGAAAATCGACGATTCCACTGACTTATAGACATGAATGCACGAAAATCTGAAGTCCGCCAGAGACATAATTTTTTTTCCAGAATATAATTTTTAAATGAAGAAGGTAATAAAAAAATATTTACGACAAAAGTCTATTAAATGAAATAAGTGTAATCATGATACCGCAAGCAGTTTATCAACAATAGTTTATCCAAAAACTATGACATTTTCAGCACAAGGATTATTTCAGTTCAGGAAAATGTTTTACATGAACGTAATTTCGACTGGTGGTCCAAGAAAAATTATGATTATTATTATTATTATTATTATTATTATTATTATTATTATTATTATTATTATTATTATTACCCTTACGGTATTTTAATACTAAGAAGACAATGCAAAATAATTTACTCGGTGCCTAATTAATAATTTAACATCGTTGATTCATTAATATAATTTTATCAGTGACTTGTTATGAAAAATACTGCTACAAAAGTCTTGGGTTGGGTTGAGTACGTTTCGCCCCTAAAGAGAACCTTGAATTAAAATGAATTATTTTGCATTTAATTTAAATTTTTTGATAACATCCAGGAATCTAAAGTTTCTATATAAGCGAAAAATAAAGTAAAATAATGAGTATAAAAAGTGACCGAGAGATTACATTCCTTTAATATTCATGTCCCAGAGTAAGAACTATTTAATTTTATAAACTTTAAATATGTTTCGGATGAAGAGACGAGATGAGAAAATAAAAATATTCAAGATAGTCTTCATAAAATTTCTCCCAAATATCATTTTCACGCAAGCACTTGGATAGATTTCAATACCCTACCGAACCCAACCCAACACCAATATTACAATGTTCCTAAGAGGTGAAACTTTCAAGTTGCTGTCCCAATTCGTTTCACGAAATATGTAAAGATGCATCACTTTTTACAGCCCTTAATCTTGACAATTATGACACAAAGGAACAATATAATAATAGCAGTTTGTGGATCCACACTGTGGACTCTTGGACGAAGTCGTTACAACTTTCTTAAGAGATGTTGTAAACCAAACTAGTGATATTAAAAAGAATTGGCGACAAATATCTTATTAGCAACTTACTACTTGCGCAGCTCAACTCAACAGTGATCTATTAATCAACTGAAATTATCATATTGCTAATTGTTTAATTTTCTTTTTGTGATAACATTGATATCCAGGAAATTAAGCTGAAGTGTATAAAATAATGGAGCAGAAAAATTGACTCCACATTTCATTTCTTTTATGTTCATTTATTTGTTGTAATCACAGAATAATTTACGATATTTGGAAATCATAAAATGTGTTAGAAATGAATGAGAAAATAAGAAAATAATCAACTGATTATGTTCATAAAATTTATCCCATATATCATTTTCAGATAATCACTTGTCCAGACTTCAACATCCCATCCAACCCAACCCAACACCAATATTACAAAGCAAAAAAATCCTAAGACTACCCCAATTATGTAAATATGTAAAGATTGATCAATTTTTTTACAGCCCTTAATCTTGACAATTCTGTAACATGTAACTCGTATATTACTAAAATCAACCTGTAGATAGAATAAATCTACACCTTGGACTCTATGACGACGAACTCGTTACGATCTTCTTAAGAATCAACTCAACCCAGTGGCCTATCAATCAACTCAAATTATCACACTGCTGTATATAAAATAAAATCACTGGCTGAAACATCGAGCAGTGCGTTCAAATAACAGTTAATAAAAATATAAAATGCAATCAACTCAAATTATCACATTGCTGTCTATAAAATAAAATTACTGACTGAAACATCGAGTAATTTTGATAAAAATATAAAATCCTGCAAACCATACATATATCGAATTGGTGTATAGAAAAGATATCCCTGAATGTAGACTTTTAGATGAATTGCACCTTGGGTTGGGTTGAACGAGACAGGATTTAGGATTTATTGGGCAATATCCCAAAAGTTAAACATTTCAGCAACATTTTCTATTCTTTTTTGTAGTAATATTAATCTTGAAATATGGGTTTCAATAAAGATGTTGTCCAGTTAAAAATATACAGTGCAAATTTATCATCAAATCCTGAATTATTTGAAAATTAATTATTTCCTCATACCCTATTTTCGTTATTTGCAAACGAAATTTATGACTTTATAATCAATTTGTAACTGAACTGGATTTATGGTTTTACTCATCGCCTTTATGACTTTAGAATAGAAAGGAAAAGAAACACAAAAATATTAATTTAAAATTGGTGATAAATATGTTCAAATCACGTCAATTATTTTTCTTAATTACTTATTTAATTCTAACCAACATTTTCGATATTCGCAAATCGAAAGTAATTTCAATGCACTTCAAAAAATAAATAAAGCAAATTATTTAATACTGACATTTTAAGTGGTTGATAAAAAAAAATAAGGGCAGTTCTAAAAGTGCTGAAGTTTTTCAAACCATTTTAAGATTTTAAACCGTAGCCTGTTACTATATCTGGGGATAATGAAACATAAATAAATTTGTCGTTTTCTATATTGCATTTTTGTTCTTTTTGGATCTCTTTCGTTAATTTTTATATCTCATTACTTGGTTGCATTATTTTTTAAATTTTTGTTATCTGTTCCAATTTATTTTCGATCGCTAATACAAATTCTTAGTCGATTGTAGGTTGGTGACATATGCTTCAGATAAATATTACTTTTAGTTTCCATTGTCGATCACATGTGAGTAAATTTAATACTTTTGACACATGCATTTCCCAGAACTATTCTCCGACACCAAGAAACTATGGGCACGTTGCACTTACGTCATCTATTTCCAGGACCTGCGCAAATACCATAAATTCTGAATCATTTTTATTTCCCCAGCACAGATAAAAGTTACTTCGATGATTTACTCGCTGCATAATTACGCCTTGGATAAAGCAACCACTTACGAGGTTTATTTAAAGCTATAACGCTGCACTGCACCACTTGTGCGCAGAAATGTTTAGTATCACGGTTTGAATTAATTTCATCGTACTTATTGCACTTACATAAAAAAATAAAAACAGAGCTTCGCGACAGCGATCTTTGCCCATTTATCCATTTGAAGAAATGCAAAAATACATACAAACATATAACGAATGCAAAATTTTCCATTTAATAAACTTGGCTGAAATACAGCCGCGAAAACCAAAACCAAAAAAATAGCATCGAATAAATTCCATTTTAAATAGCCGACCCATTATTTTGAACGAGTTGTGCGTAATAAACAAAATAAGTGGACCGCTCTAAAAATGTGCCAAACGTATAAAGCTGATCGGGATGAGTCAACGAAACGCGCGCGAGGGTAGAATCGCCCGGTGCTGAATTTTTCATATGGATTTACAGTGGGGATTCTAATGCAATATCGGAGAAGATTGACGTACATTGACGTGTCCGTTATATATTGAGCTTTATAAGTGCTCAAATAAAATCCAATAGAAGAGATGCCATTTTGAAATTGAAACGAGTTCAAGTCTGCATTATGCCAGTTTTTCATAAGGCGAGGTTATTGCAATTCATGTATCTTATGTATTGTCGGGCATAAACCATGCGATGGAGAAATGCCAGCATGCTACGAATATAGAATATTTTATGTTTATTTCGCTCATTGCATACACTGCGAATGCATTATTTTCGTTTGACGCAATTAAGCGGACGAGAAAAAACAAAGCATCGACGCATTAAGTTTTATCGGCCGGATAAAAATTTTCAGTGTGATATTAAGTTTGCATTCACATAAATCTCGAACGCGATTGCATTCGAGGAATTAAATAATGAAACGAAATGTTGAATACAACTGGAAAACTGTAAAGTATTAGAATTGGACGAAAAAATTTCTATCACATAAAATTATTTATTATTTTCCATCGTTGATTTCTTCGAAAATTATAATAAATTAAGATGTATTTAAATTTTATACAAATTGCGATTTTATAAACCTTAAAAATAATTCAACAGTACTGAATTTTTTAATTTAATTTTCAGTTTTCTTTCAAGGTTTAATTTAATTTTATCAAAAAAATTGCGAAGAGCCTGCTGAACTAAATTTTACAATTTACATATTAATCAAAAGTTGTGAAAACGTACAATTAAATCATAAAAGTTGGAGTCGAAATCAAATATAATAATGTTTTACTTTACGTCACCATAATCGTTCAAATAATAGAATTAACACAAACCCATCCACACACAATTATGTTTACGTTATTCGTTATTAATGGTGATGGAAGCTTTTAAGCCAAAGTCTTGCGGAAACATATTGTGTTCAATGGTAGTAATTGTAAAAATTCCCCCAAAAATCAGTATCAGTATCAGTAAATACTATTCGTTTCATGATTTCAAGAGAGAGAGCAAGAGAAAAACATTTTTAATTCAAAAAACCTTCCACGGTTTAACGCAAGGTGCGTTCTTATTCAAAAGTGTACTGCGCGCTATAACCACATGTTTGAAACTGTCGACAAATACATACATACATATATAACAGATGGCCATGAATCTCATAAAAGGATCTAAAACGGAATGTTGAATAATGTCCTTTCTAACCGTAAATACTGTAAATGTCCGACGTGCGAATGAAAAAACGCGAAAAAAGCGATTTTAAAAGTCGCATATGAAGTAAATGTGCCGATTCTAATCGCACGCTTTTTACCAATTAGTCCGAGCCAATAAAATAAATAATGGCATACTGTAACTTTGCTAAGTGACTTAACACAAATGTTCGCATAATCTACGACAAAATCACATCACATTCTTATTTGTGTTGCATTGATTATTTTCGTCTTTTTTTGGTTGTTTTTTTTTTTAAAGGGCTTAGTTTGTTTACCTATTTTTCATCGTTTTTCTGTTAATTTTTTGAATGTACACAAAGAACGCCACCTAGACGTCAATACCCCCACATACGTCTAAATAGCGCTAATACTCACACAGACTCTTTGCCACTCATGCTTGACTTGATGCAATTTCAGTGGATGTATGTGGTGGTCTGGTGAGCTCAAGATATAGCGAAACAACTGTCATGACTTTAATTCATTCGCTGAAATTTATTTCAATGTACACAGTTTTGATTTTTTATTTCATTTGTCTTCGTCATTTACATATTTATTTTTCTGTTGATTTAATATCCAATGCGTTGATTAAAATACTTTTTCATTATAATTATTCTAATTTATTTTTTGCGATTCAAAAATATGAATATCAATTAAGCTTCGGTTAAAATCTTAATTACTATTACTAGTCGATGTGATACAAGTTTAGAAACCCCTGTCGTCGATAAATTTTGTAATCTTTAACTGTTCCACAATCGAACGTTAATTTTCATTTAAATAACATCTATAACTTAAAAATAATATGTAGAGCTGGACTCGATATACACATCCAATTTAGTGGAGCCGGGCTTTTTTTTTTCGCCTAGGAAACCATAGAATCGATTACTGGACGTGAAGGTGAAAAAGGCAATTATCTAGCGCACACATTTCGACCGCGAACGGTCCACAACTAATTAAGCGATTGTATCTATCAATTCGAGTTCATCGCCTTGCAGGAAATTTCGACACGAGACCTCGTAAATATCGAGTGCCCGCGCGCCGAACGAAAATATGAATATCTCGGACAGGTTAAAAAATACTACAGATAAAAGCGAGAACGGCAAAACGATAAGAAAGACAAACTGATTAAACTGTAACAGCTTTATTACACGGAGCAAACACAAAATATATTCATACTAAATCCTACTTACTTTGTATTCATTGTATGTGGTGCGCGTCGTGTTTTTATTTATCCTTTTTTATGCTTAGCTTTGCACATAATAACTTATGAGCGCGGTTCATTTGAATATATAGAAAACAAAAGCGCATATTAAATTAAATATATACAATAGTGGATGGTGCCACATGTTCAAGACAGTGGCGGTCGTGCAATATATGATTTTATTATATTTTTCTATGATAATAAAAAAGGCAATAAAATAATTGGAGTAATTAAATAAATAAAGTTATTATCATCTGGCAATATTTTTAAGGAACTTCCTCATCGTTTAAATCCTGTGGATTAATACAAATAAATTACTTCTTCTATTACGCAAACCAATTAAATAAATAATGAGAAAATTATAATAAGAAAAGTAATAATAAATAATAAAAGGTCATTATTAAATTTAAAAATTATAGTTTACATATTTGATACAATTGTTACAACATCCCAAATTATATATTTATTCTTATGTACACAATAAAAAAATTGATCCTAAAAATGAACCAAGTGGAACGCCAAAAAATAATATAACCTTGACTGTTAAAAAATCCCATTGTTTATAAAACCGATCGAATTTTATTTAACGGGATTCCTCATCGATCCCAATAAATAATTACCGGCAATGAAATAGCACTTAGCAAAGTAATACCGCTGCAAATAGAATACCTCCCAACGAGATTACAAAGACTGTGTGTGCGTTTTTTCCGTTCTGGTATGCCATACAAAACGTAGCATAATAATACGTATTTAACCTTATTTTTTCGCCCGATATTGCAAGTCTCTCGTTATAAATTTGCGATAGGATCGCCGTACACACGCCGCACGGCCGAGCCCGTCGACGCCGACTGAGCATGTTACGTATACGGTAAGTTACCGCCCTCACCTCTGGTGCATTTGTATCTTGCCTCGCTTAATTATTCATCGGAAAAGCGGGGAAAAATGGAAAATTTATCGGCCGACAAGTGTTGAAGGCGACGGTTCGTTGTTAATTACCATTGACGAGACGTTTAATTGCGTAATTTGAATTAATTATGAATAATGCATAATTGGTGGCGTTAAATAAAAAATTGTAAAATAATACGGTGATAAAAAATACTACAGTCGACAAGAAACGTGAAATACGCAATAAAAGTTAAGAAGCATCGTTAATAATAAATCAAATGCAACAAAATCGTTAAAAGAACAATTAATTAAATACAATTCAAAAAAACAAAATTTACTAAAAAAAGATTCGAGTGATTCATAACCAATGAATCAACGCGTTGGGAAAAATAAGTTGAAATTAAATTTTAAGTACTTGTCTGGATCATTGGAAAACAGCGCATAGTATTGTTGCCAATTGATTAGACTAAGAAATAACGCATAACATGTTTTGTAATTTGTTAATAATTTTCAAAATTAAATAAAATTGTCACAGACTTGAGTTTAAATACAAATTTGTTCAGCAAAATAATATACCGGGCATTTTTAAATTCTGAACTACATCTAAACTATCAGAAAACAAAATAAAACTATTGGCCCTAAAAGTAACACAAGTGGAACCCCAAAATTAATATAATAATCCATATTCCTATTAAGTGTAAAATTAAACTTCCACCGTTATAATAAGACACTATTAAAAATGTCGCCGAGATGATCTATATATTTTTAAAAGTAACGTTTGAACAAACATTAAAATTAAATTTAAATAAAATTATTAAAAATGCAATTTTTAAGGAATTGATCTTAGGAAATGTGTTAAAAAGCGTTACTAGGCAACTGAACATGGTTGGACCAATCATGTCATCTTGTGTTAAGCTAAATACCTTTTTTTCTCTCTAATTGGCTTCATTTTTAAATAACTTCAAGCGGCAACGATTTTCTTCGGTTTGCTTGATTTCAATTAATCGAAATTTCAACTTCGTCTTAATATTTCACAAATTTGACTATCTATCAATAAAAATGCCAGTGCAACAAGAAATTAGTCTGGAACAAAATTTTTGATTGGTGTTTGTTCATCTAATGAAGAATTGACCAATAAACATTTAATGTTAATTTTGCTCGACTCGCCTCAACACAACTCTAATAAATCTGCAACGTATATAAAATTAAAAAAATAATAATAAACATTGTTGAGTTGTATTGGGTTGGGTTGGGTTGGGTAGGGTTGAGTGGGTTGACTTCAGAATGTCTTCGATATATTTGTCTGAGTTGGTTTGGGTAGAAATTAATTTGATTGGTTTTCGATCATCATGAAGAATGGATGAAAAATTACATTGAATTTGATTAGGTTGGATTGCGTTGACTCAATGTTAAAAATAGTAAAAATAATAATGTTGAACAACTCCACTGAACGAAAGTAAACTCGAATTAATAAAAATTATCATTGATGTTGGATTGGGTTGGTTCGTGTTGAACGAATATTTAACGTTTAGTTAAAATGAATTTTAAACGTATTTCGTTAATGACTTGCATTTAGTTGACTGAACATTAAACATTAAATAAACCCAACTCAATGAAATTGAAGACAATATAAGAAATCATTGATGGCGGATTGCGGAACATTCAGAACATCTAATTCAACACATTCCAAATACAACCCAATTAAATGCGAAATGCATTTGAATTGTTGAGTGTATCATTGGGTTGGGTTAAATTGGATTTAGTGGACATTAAATATTGTATTTATTAGACCCAACCAAATCTACGTGAATTGAATTAGACTTCGTTGGATGTGAATTAATTTAATATTGAAATATGTTGAATGAATGAATGATATGAGTTGGAATGTGTTGGGTTGAGTCGGATTGGGTTGAATCGACATTAAATCAACTCTGCAAAACGAAGGAGAACTCAAATAAATAAAATTGGTAACAAAATTAAACGTACTTGGATTGAGGATAATTACATTGGGTTAGATTTAGTTCATTCGACATTATCTCGACATAATAATTGAACACAAACTAAGAAAAAAATTATGATGGATTTGAGTAAAAGCTATACTAATCGTTTTGGGACATTTTATTAACAGCAATCTTATACTTCTTTCGATTAGTTTAAGAGGTTTTGAAAATGTATTAAATATTTGCTATTGTTTTTAAAACTACGACCAACATTTATTTCTTGGATGTGACGTCACGAATCTCGTTCTTGTATTGATAAAATATTTATGTTGGATTCGTTGACATAAGTTGCACTTGGGATGGGTTGGGGGTTTTCTTGTTGATGATTTGATTTATTTTTATATTCGTTCGTGTTATTGTTATAGGAATTACAAAATTGACGTTTGTGTTAAATATTTATTTATTTACCGATACACTTTGTATCGGTAAATAAAAATATTTCCCATTTTCTTAGTAATTCTAGTATATGCACAATATTTATAGAAAATACTTGAATACTTGGATTTCTTGAATAGTGTGAGAGCAACAAAACCATTGATTTTGAGGGGTTGTCCAGTTGTATTTTCTTTTTTTACGACATCTGGTGAATTGTAACGTGAAAGTGTTTTAAAAACTTTTGTAGAAATCACAAAAAATCAGTTAATACGACGTGTTACAAAAATCTACAAAAAGCTTCCATAATATTCTTAAACAATTATATTTTATCGCTTTTCATTTAATAATTAAAATTTTATTTTCTTGTCATCGTTACATTGTTAGTTTTCAAGTTTTGGTTGCTTTATTTGCCTTTCATGCGAGTATGTTGAGCTTTTTATGCAGCTTCGCTTGTTTTTAACAATTGTTTTAATTATGCACAACAAACAAAGAAAACACCAATGTGGCTAAATCGTTACAACTTGTAACTAATCATTGAGAGACAAATCAACGAGCAGACACCAAAAGCTCATGAAATCGTCGAGGAGATCTACAGAAAAATTAACATAAGAACAAAACAACTCGAATAAAAACTAAAATTACACAAAAAATACATAATTTTTAAATTCAAGGCGAGGCAAAAACATTAAATAAAATGAAAGTAGATTGAGCGGTAATTTTCATAAAATTTAGGAATAAAAAAAAAACTTTTATATTAGTAATTTTTTCATTATATAAATTCTATTTTCATTTCTTTACGAACCTATCGAACAGAAACAAAAGTGAAATAAATAAATATGAGGGAATTGTTAAAAGATATTTTTTTTTTTATATTTTATTGGCTTCCTTTACAAATTTTATTTTTACTTTCTTATTTTTCGCTACTCGTTTTTAATTAATATCCCCAAACTCGAATATGATCTATAAAAACTCGGTTCAAACCCATAACTTTACAAAATCGTTTCCACAAACAATCGTTTCAAATGTTTTAATAAAGTCCAGCTCGACCGTTCCTCCAAGAATTAATGCTTCCATTGACTCGATTATATGAATATACAACGTGCAGTCGAGCAGAACGAATTGAAACATAAATGAAATAAACAATAGATATTTGTTTTGTATTCAAAGTGTACGCTAACGTAACGAAGATGGATTACACTTTAACGGTGGAATAATGAATACGCGAAAATATGTTACAGAAATTTAACATTGTACCTGACGCACACACCTAAGGCATATGTGGAATTGAAAACGAACTCCCGATATATTTTATATAACTTTGCATCAGTAGGCAACGGTCACTGTCCGCTACACACTCTGATTTCGTAAATATGCAATTATGTATGTGCTTTTAATTGATGGCAATGGTTGGTGAAGTGCGTTATAGATCGACGCAATGGCGAACCCAACCCAACTCAACCCAACCCAAATACCATTCACAAAAAAATTAAAACAGTAAACAAAAATTAAATTAAAGAACCTATGGTAATACAAGAAGAACTAAATATATAGCATAATCAAATTTAAAAAAAAAACTATTGAAAAACAAAATAAATATGAGTGAATATTAATAATAAAGAAATGTTAACATACTGAGTAAAATGTGTATTATATATAAAAAAATTGTAAAGTAAAGCATATATTAGAATTACGAATTAAAAACAAATAAAATGAAAAACAATGACAATGTGACGTCTTGTTCGTTCATCACATCCACAGTAATTTCTTTAAAATTGCAATTTAGATGAATACAAATTTGTTGTGGACAAAAAAAACGATATATTTGTTAAACAATGAATCAAAAGACTTAAAATAGATCTTTTTGTTGCGTTTGGCGAAATTACAAACTATGTGGTTCGTGTAATTGAAAACTAAGTGCGGTTGTAAACTACAACCTGAATTTATAGTACACTTCAATATTCATTTATTCATAATCTATATGATTAATAACATAACCTGAAGGTATCCTGGCTGCGATACACCCATGTTTCATACCACCGTGAAACAATGGAATCGATTCGAAAATCGCCCGATGTAAAATATCTAATTGAATAAACCTTTTTTGCATTAACTTACAAAAAAAAACATAATTCATTAAATGTGGTCGGAAATTCACCCCGTTATACCCGCAAGTTATTTCCTCCAATTACTCTAAACCATGTAAGTCGCCTATTCATTTCGGAAATAGCGCCGGTCGTAAAACAGAAATCGGTTATTGCGGTGAGATGACCTCTTGTTCTAATCTAAATTACAGCCGAGCATCATTAGAATTTGGCAAGAAAATTAACCGCATAAATTCCGCTATCCTTAATGTAAATTGCGCTATCGCGGCGAATCAATAATTCCGCAATTCTAAATAAATGATTTTTGTTCTTCGGGCGGAGCGCCGATAAATCCGGGCCGGAAACTCAAACCGCGATAATTAAGCGGGACGCAATAAAAGAGCACCGCGGAACTTCCAAGATGCACGGAAAAGAATCGCGAATCGCGCGGCGGAGCTTTATGGCGCATGGACTTATTTTTCGAAGCTGAATCAATACTCGCCAGAGCATCCAGCGGCCCATAAAAACCCCGAACACTTATAAAATTATTTAGATGCCGCCGAATAAATTTCACAATATATCTCACTCGGGCCCTTACCTTTCAACCGCCATATTGGACGTGAAATGCGACGCGAAAATGCCCGTTCTTCGTGTCCGTACTGAAATCACCGTTTCCGACGAATTTTAACCGCGCCGATCGGATTAATACGTCGGGGGAAATTCACTGTCGCAATTCTCGAAATATTTTACGCCCGTTTGCAACAAGTTTTGTATGGAAACTGGCTGTAGTTTGGACGGGTGGAGCATGTAGGTAGGTCCGTTCTGCTTCTACAAACGACCCTTTAGTCTAGCTTTAACCTTTTTTAAATGTCGTGTACTATCCGGGCTGAAAATGTCCGCGGACCGGAATCGCTCCGCCAGTACGAAATGTATTAAGACGATACCGATATTCAAAATTATTCAGGCCTTAAGTGATATACGATGTATATGCAAATATCGGTCTATCAGAAATGTTTAAGCCTCGAGGTAAACTATTATAAGAGCATTTACAAAGATATAATCACTCGTGCATGCGAACATTATTCATTTATGAATGACACCGACCTGACACACACGCATGGTTTTCTAAAAGTTTGTAAAATAATATAAATTGCAACGGAAAACTATTTTCGTGATTTACTGCATAACCAGTCGACGTGTATACTCCATTCCTAAACAGAAAATTAAGCCTCTCACAGTTATAAGCTCCACCTATAACTGTACAAAACATATTAAACATTTTTAAAAAATGTACTCTTTACTATTGATAAATTATCCAGACCAATCCCATATTAAATTAAATAATTAAATATTTAATGATGATATTCACAATTATTAAAAATTATGGAAAAAAGTCAAAATCCTGTTAAGAAGGAAAGGGTCACCT
Source organism: Geotrupes spiniger (assembly GCA_959613385.1). Classification (NCBI taxonomy): domain Eukaryota; kingdom Metazoa; phylum Arthropoda; class Insecta; order Coleoptera; family Geotrupidae; genus Geotrupes; species Geotrupes spiniger. The sequence goes on from OY390737.1 coordinate 17,340,330, forward strand.
ATTGGATTAATGGCTCTACCTCATAGAGAGTTTGACGACAATAACTCAAGTAAATGGAGCCATAATTTAGTCATATATTCCATTCATAATATTTCTTTTTGTTTAGTAAAATTCTTACAATGTTTTTATTATTATACAAAAAAATGCGTGATAAAAATATGAATGATATCTTTTCGACTATAGAAAGAAAAACTAAACTATTTACTAAATACATTTATTTGTGTTGAAACGAAGATATAAAAAAATATGTTAAAAAATTAATTACAAATCAATCAATCATTTGTTACTTTATTTATTTATCATCGTTCATTATATTTTATAATTAATTAACCAACATAAAAATTTTAAGATATAAAATGAAATAAACGACTTGAAAAAAATTGATTAAAATTATAGTCATATATGTCATAAACAAATCAAACGATTAATCTCGAGGTGCATCTAAAAAATTGTCACTTCGCCGAGTTCTTAATTCATTTCCTATATATATATCCGATCGCAGAAGATGCTCATTCAATTCCGCCATTTCTAAAGACACTCATTTCGTTCTTTATTGTCGCCGTTAAATCAAAAATTTGTGCGTCTGGTTCAACAGCTCTCGTGCTTTTCACTATTTCTTGTTCCAGTTTTTCTCCTAACGACACGAAGGATTTAACCAGCGATTTTTCGTCCTTATCGGCGTCGTTTATATCGATTTGTAAGTTGTAGAATATATGCAAATCAGATTTATTTGATATAATCAGTTTTTCTAGATTTTTTGATGTGATTTTTAATTAATAAAAATGATTTTGTTAATCATTTAGGAGATTCGGATTAGTATAACCAGGATAATAAGCAAATAAGTTTGTTTATCATGAATTATTATTACTTTGCGTTTGAAATAGTTTAGTTGTGACAAATACTTTCTTATGTCAATAACGCGCACTAGTTATGGATATGCTGAAATTGTGTAAAATATAATTTGAAAAAATTATTTAGAGATCCTCACACAAAAAACATTTGAGGTATCAAACTTTGACAGACATGAATTTACAGGACCATAATTTTAGGTTCTTACTATCGGATTCAGTAAGTTTTATAAATTTTGCAAATTTCGAATTGATTGGGTCATTTATTTTAGGGTGGGTCGGGATGGGTCTGGTTGGTTTGGGTTGGGTAGGGTTGGTTTGCGTTGGGCTGAGATGAGTTGGGTAGGATTGTGCTGGGTTCTGTTCAATTAAATTAAATTAAATTAATAATATTCAAAAATTATTTAGCCATTTTTAGACGTTACATAATTTTTGGATATCATTAATTGAAGTTGAACAAACCCAACCAAACGCAACCAAATCCAACCCAACACAACTCTACGCAATCTAACACAACCCAGTCCACCCCTCGCGTGTATGAGTAGTATCATGTCATATACCGAAGAGAAACAAATGGCCAATAATTGATATTTATATAAAGATAATTGAAAAATATTAAATTAAGTGAAAATGTTATAGCGTTGACCTCTGTTTTTTACGAATAGGTTTGGCAAAGACTCTAATCGAAGCATTTGAAACAAGATGCTGGAACAAATTGGAAACCATTAGTCAAGAATAAATGGAGGCGAGGCAAATGCATTCAATAAAATACCTTTGAAGATAATCTAGAGAGACTGTTTTTTACAACCTTTACTGGATATATCAATTGAAATAATCCTGAAAAAACAAACTGATTTTCATACAATCCAAGAAATCGAAATCATTACTTTCTATATCTTCACACAAAAGACATCATTATTACATTTGTTTTATTTTAGCAAAAAAATGTATACCATACAACATTATTTCAGTGTATTGAAACTGGATAATTTTAATATATGTAGGATTGTGCAAAATAATGAAAATTAGTAGAAGAAAAGAAAATGGGTAAACTGAAAGGTTCAATAGAATAGGAAATCAATGATGAAGATTTTGGGGGAAAGGATGAGATAAAAGGAAATAATTAAAAAGTTTTTTTTTTCAGAAGACTTGTGGTTTGAAAAAATCATTGTAATATGTAATTGCTTTCTTTTATTATTCTTTTCCTCAAAATCATAATTTATTGATTTTCTAAGTTACTTCTTTTGCAATACCAGCCTTCCATTCCATTGAACATTTCAGTTTATTTTTCCTTGGTTAGTTGAATCAGATACTTTTCATATGTTCAGAACATCAGGTTGTTCAACTTTTTTTTTGAATTTTGTAGACGAAGTATTGGTAATGAAACTATTGTTTTGGATTTCAATTCGCCTGTATTCGCCACCATATACAGGCGAATGGAAGTCCAAAACAGAATTTTCATTTCAGTTTATTGATTTACCTGTCCCCACCTAATCTTTATTATTTTTGCCTATGCCTTTTTTCTATCTATTAAAATTATTAATTTCTATATGCTGTGGTAACGTTGCGTGATCTTTTTTTGCCAATGTTTGCATCAAATGCTTCAATCGCACTTTAGAAGAAGTGCGATTATTATATTAATAAAAAATGAGGAAGAAAATGCAAAGTTCGCCTTAAGCAATAATTTTTTTTTGATCCTTCGTAAAATCATAGACCTAATTGGAAAGAAAGGTAAAAGAAAACAGTTAAATATTAATATGATTTTTTTGGCGACAGGAGGAAAACAAATTGATGAACAGAGAACGTGCAAGTTGGGTTGGGTTGAGTTGGGTTGAGTTGGGTTGGGTCGGGTTGGTTAACAAGAACAAGAGTCAAAATTAGCAAATTATCAAAATTAACATTGTAAACGTTACCAATATTGTCAAAATCGTGAAGAAGTAATAATATACTAAAAATGCAAACTGCACACGGCTTAAATTATCAAAAACGTAGCGTATAAAATAAAAAAATTGAATATAAAAAAAAATAAAATTGTAAAAAAATATTTTATATTTGAATGCAATTTAAATGTAATTCAGAAAGCTTAGAAAAAAAATCTGGGGAATTGATGAGACGACGCGAAATTAATGCCTGCAACATTGTAACATAATCAAATGTATTTGAGACGTAATTGGTAAAATATGTAAAGTGGATTTTCAAATAGAAACATGATGCGATATGAAAATATCTCCAAATATCATGAAATTTATTGCATATAAAATAAGTCTAATTTTACTACTGGTGAGCCTAAAAAAATTAATCATCGTTTGAATATTATAAATAGAAAATATCCAGCGTGTAAAAGCATTTAGACCAAATAAATATTTTATAATTTTATTATAGTTTTTTTGGGATTTTTGTTTCTATATCTTCGTCTAAGAAATAATCCGATTGATTTACTTAAAAAAGGACAAATAGTCGACTGAAAATGTTTAGACAAACAATTTTTATTATAGAACTTTATTATGATTATTATGATTAAATTATGTATCATGCAAAATTAATTTCCATGTCGTTTAGAAAAAAAATGGTTCGTGGTTATAACAAAGCAAATCGTTGTTTTGATAGTGATATGAAAATATCACCATTTTGAATATTTTCTTATTACGATCAAGTACAATAAAATTAAACTAAATGTACAATAATATCGAAATTTAAAATATCCAATCACAGGATCAATTTTCGATAAACAAATTTATATTTGCATAATTAACACACATAGCTACGTGCGAATGTGCAATTTGGATACATATATAAATATACGCTGCATGTAAATAGATAAAATAAACAATGCACACCAAATAAATGTTTAACGCGAGCTTGCTAATGCGTTTTAAAATCGAACGCAAACCGTTTTCAACGCACCCATTTCAAACAACATGCGCTGTTTGCATTCGCGTGCATTTTCGATATTCCTCAAAGCGATTTAATTATTAACGAATCTAAGTCGAATTCGTGCAGGAAAACGCGGCGGACTTGCACAGGAAAGTGTGCACCCATGATCCTACAGGTATCGGTCCAGAACCCGACGCCGCAACTGCGCAATCTCCCCACCAGCGACCCGTTCGCCGAATAACGCGGACCGCACGCCGGTGGCAGCGGTCGATCGACGGCAGCCATGTTGGTTTATCCTACGGTGCTGCACTCTCGTGCTCGTGTCGAGTCAACAAAGCAAATATTTTCAGTCGTTTCAGCGACAAGTGCGAAAAAAATCAAACGTGTACTTACTCAACGACCTGTGTCAGTGATAACTGTGCCCGCGACACTCCCCCGCACCCAAAACGTCGACGAAATTCGACGAAACCCCAACGCGATGCGCGCCTAACCGTCGCGCTTTCATAATGGCCGACTACTAATATGGCTTTTGTGTGCACGCACGATGCCTCGATATTCACCCACAAAACGTAAATTGCGTCGCCTTTGATTCGAAATCAAAGGTCGATGTGACAGGTTAAAAACGAAGCGTTCATCTCGCCCGACGCGGCCCATGTTTATTTCAAACACCTATAAGTAAAATCGGCGACGTATTTACGATTGCCCGTGGAATTCTAACTCTTCATGTACGAATTACAGGACGGAAGGTGATGTACACTGATGACAGTTTTATAGTTAGTGGCACTTGCAACAATTTACATTGCATTTTTAAGATTTAGTATCTCGTACAAGTAGTTGTTTATATTTATCATTGTGGACGTAGTTGAAAATGTATTTGTGGTCGTGCGAATAGTTTAGTTTATCGTAGTAGGTTCCAAATTGTTTATTTCGTCGTTAAATCGCGAAAACGCGATGTTTTACATCGGACGTTCCCACTCATCGTATATAAAAGAATTACACAATTAATTAACGATGAGAAGTTTTAATGATTGCATACGTTCGGAATTGATTTGAATAAATAATTGACTGAAAAAATCGAACCAACCCGATTGGAATGGAATCCGACGATTAGGTTGAAAAACGCCGTAAGTTATTTAAAATAAAAGCGGGCGAGATATATTCATTAATATATTTTATGCAACGGTCATGCATAATACAGATACTCAGTGTTTGTGTTCAAATAGACTTGTCATAATAGGTTATGTGGCGGCAGGGATATACATTACAGGTTATCTTACAGAGTTACAAGTGGGATATTTGCATGTGGAAAGTTCACAGGTTAGATTCAATCGCATGCGGTTCTTATATTTACTTTGTCTTTGTCTCACCTCGTAAAAACCACCCGACTTACACGGAAACCTCTTATTATTGAACCGTTAGAAGCTGCAAAGAAATTCGTCCCCAAACTTTCACCCGCACAATGGAACTTTTTAGGCGTTTTATCTATTTCGGACCGCGATTAGAAAGTCGGTTTATTTTTAACGGAAATTTCGCCAGTACCGCCGACGTTTGTACGTGCATCGTGTGCGCCGTAAAAATCCGCCTCAATAATCGTAAGTAAATCTAATTTATGTGCATCCGATCGAAATCATATAATTTCCAGGCGCACAGAAAGAAATAATTTAATTTGCGGCGCGCTATCGGTCAATCTCTATGCATAATGCCGTCGCTTTAATACAAACGGCGGGGCCATAAGTGTTAATAATTATGTGTGCGCAAAATGATAATAAATAATAACTATTAATTATTCTAATTAACGACCCAAACAACTACGGATACAATTATTCACGATAACTTATACACAATTATACACTTAATAGCCACAATTTAGATAATATTACGTTGAATAATTTAATATATTTCGCGATTATAAATATTTTAAGGGTGCGTTTATTTTTTCCATTAATACAGACTTGCATCCAACGAAATTCACTTTATTTAAAATTTCATAATTTATATTTTTTGTAAATAAAAAATAATCCGAAAACATTTCATTATAAAAATTTACCTTAAATAATAAATAAATCACCACGAACTATATTTAAAATTACATAACTATGCGAGACAAACTTTCGTAATATTACATAAACAATAACATAGAGAAAACATAAATCGTTTATGAGAATAAACCCATTTCCTTCCTTCCCTAACTGTATTTTAAAACAATATCTCATACATCATCGCGCCCTCATCAATACAAAAAAAATATACATGAATGATAAAAATTGCAATCAAATCAAAGTTAAATAAATACATGCGGATGTGCAATAAATTTTAAGATATGGTCACATGATGCGTATTTTCGAACGTATCGACTGAAGATAATGGATTGGAGTGGATTCGCTGGTATCGGACGAGATGAAAAAACTTTTTTGCGTCGTTAATCAATCAGCTGCGTCGTAGAACTTGATGTAATATCCATTATTTTGCGATTTCTTCGAAAATATAGAACGCGATCGGAAAAACTACATAAAACGTTGCGAAATGAAATACGCCGTTGTTTATTTCGTTATCGGGATTTATTTTTCAGTTCGTGAAAAAATGGAATAGGTTATAAATAAATGTGGAGAATTTTGTAAATAATTTTGAGACGAAACGAAAATATATAAAAAGATGATAAAAAGCTATTGTGATTTGAAAATCTTAAATAAATATTAATTTATATTGTGTTTAGGAGACAAGATCGAAGATATTTGTGAAAGAAATTGAATCGATTATGGATACGAAAAATTTTGTACGTGTTATAAATTTTGAGGAATAAATTATGGATGAAACGAAAATGTATAAAAATATGATTTGAAAATTTTAAAGAATTATTAATTTATATTTGTTTAGGAAGCAAGATCGAAGTGAGAATTTTCTAGAGAACAAGTAATTAAACAGTTTTATTTTCAAAATTTATGAAATTTTGTGTTTGTTTGTGACTACAAATAAATAATAGTTTTCATCAAAATATTCTGTGAATATATCTGGTGTTATAAATCTCTGATTATTATAAATAGATCTGAAACATTTTAGGGGATTAGTTTAAATTAAATCGTTTGTTTAGTATGTTTTGGAATTTGATGTTTGATATGATGACATTTCTACTAATTTGGAAAGAAGAAAGTGACTGAGCTATTATCACATTTAAGAGCTTAATTTCAGGAATAATTGTGAAAATGTACACCATGAAATTTTTTCAGTATATTTGTTAATAATTTTAAAATTTTTGAACAACCGTTCTTAGTCATAATATCGCTTATATGGAGTTAGCACATGCTCTCAAGAACGTGTTGATCGTACAACTCATGTTTGGCAAGCTTCATGCTTTACATTTTTCATTTTTTGTTCACTCACAACAATTATATGATTTACAAATTATCAATATTGTATAAACACAAACAGTTAAATCGAGAACGCCAGGCAAAGGTGTGGCGAAATTTTAAATGAAATTCAAGTGAACCGATTTGAAGACCCAGTTACATTAAATTATTATTATTACTTGCGTTTATTTGTTTGATGACTTTGTTGCTGTTTTCACGTATCACGTGTTTTTATTTTTACTAAATTTATAATTTATATTTTACACGTTCCGGACACAAAACGACGTGCGATTTACTAAGAAAATTTACGACTGCTTCGATTGAAAATTAAACAAATCGAAATCACAAATTAACGACACTTTTTAGATAAATTCTGGATTTCGATCGCTTGAAATCAGAAAAATACACCAGCCCAACTACAACTGTGTGTCATGTAAAATATTGCACTAATTCGTTTGATATAAATTCGATACAATTTGCAATTACTATATCCACGAAAATGTTAAGGGTTCTGTACACGAAACAAGTTCAGTTTAAAGTTTCACTAAAATTGCATTATTTTCTAATTAAATCGACTAAAACCGTAATTATTATTTTTCTTTACTGTTTCGTTCATTTTGTTATATATTGGTGAATAGTAGTAGAATATTTAGTATATGTAACAAGAAACTGCCACAGTGGTCTCAATAAAGCTGTTGATGATTCAATTGACATTTACATTGTTACAAAAATTGCCAGAATCTTCTATTCTAGGAATGTAGACTTTGTAGACTAGGATTTGTTAAATCATATTGTGGAACAATGCAATAAAAATGTATCGTTCGGTTACTGCCGTCGAGAATTGTATTCCAAACAAAATAAAAACGTGCAATTACCTTTATATGAAATGTACATTTATAATGAGGTGAGTGGTTTTTATTTCTCCGCAATTTTTTTTTAAATATAATAAATTACACTTTTATTGACGTAATATGTAAGTAATAATGTACATCAATATATTAGATGTAATGTTGATAATCATACTTTATTTTTTAAACATATGTTTATGTGCAAATACAAAGTAATTAAATATGAAACTTAAACGAACATTGGACAATTTATCTGGAAATTCGTTTTACAATGTTGTAAAAAATTGCTCCATACTTGTTAATAATTGTAACTTTAAAACGAGAATTATAATACTTCTTGAAGATATAATAGCTGACCATAACGTTATGACATTTACTTCATTTTCAATAATTATAAATTCCACATTTGAATTATTTTCCAACTCATATAATGTTGAAACCTGGCTTTTTAAAATTAAATAATTGAAAATAATTATTGACAAATAATAAATTATTTTAACGGTGCTTTAAAATCGTGTATACCAACAACAAATTAAATAATACCGCAATCGTCAATGTTTCCGATGAAACAAAATCGTCCAAAACGCATCCATCATAAATAATTGCGAACGTTAACAAAAACAATCGCGATTTTCTTCAATTAACAGTCCATTACTTCGACAAACAATTTTAATTTTAATTAATTTCAATCCGCGAGGCCGAAACGCAACGCGAACGCCAACGAATAGCGTCGTAAAACCGCGCGGATTTGCATAAGGAGCCGCGTGCGGCGGCGGGGACGCCCGGCCGCGTGCAATAGTAGCGAAATCGAACGCACGGCGAAATTAATTACGAAAACACATTTGCGGACGTATTATTATGAGGCGACCGATTACAGGTAGGCACACACATAAACGCGCATCGTCAGCCATGACTTTAACCGGGTAGGCCGCGCGCTGGCCCGACACGGCGAGGCGGTCACGGCGGGATTTTAACCGGTCCCAGCTCGGCTTTTGCGCTCTAAGCGACGGCCATTTCGCTCGGTTTATACGAGCCACTTTACACTTCATTTCAGTGAGTTTTATAGGTAATTTTATACACTCGCACTCGCAGTACAGCGCCGATATTTGCGGCAAATTGACGCAATTTGGGGCGATTGTTTGTTTTGGGGTCTGAGCGGATCGATATCGGCCATAAGACCGGAGCTTTTTTAATTGAGGACCTGAAACGTGCGATTTTTAAAATGTTTATGAACGGAAAAAGTCTTGCATCAAACATTTTGATATATTCGAATTTATTTCTCGTTCAATTATATTAAAATGTGTAATAAATTACACAAATATAGGAACTTGACAATGATTATATTATATGTTATAATAAAAGTATGGACAGAGGAAAAATTCTAACTGCAATTAAATTAAAAATTAGCCCAGTCCTTAAAAATTAGTATATTCTTTAACGCAATCATATCATATCAAGAGTTAACGTAAAAGTAACTATGGCCGAGTATTAAATCTGTAAAATTTAAATCGTGACGTGAATTTGGCGATGAATATTATTTACATTAGTTCTTTTTTGTAAGAAAAAAATTTCTAACTTATGAAAATTGTAATTAAAATTAACTAATATCTTCATTTGAAATATTCAATAGGCAAAATAGTTAACACAAAAAATTCACTAAATAGATATTACAAACACGTTAGATTTATTTGGCAGATACTGAGATCCAACTATAAAAAGGACCCAATTGCTTTTATGATAAAATCATAAAATATTCCGAGATTATTCAATAAATAGATAATATAATAATTCACGCAGGTTTGCATATTTTATGACTAGGAACAAAATGGTTAACATGAAACAAGTTTTATGTTGCATATATTTTTTTTAGATCACACTTCGTGGTAATCCTATTTGTCTTACAGACATTAGATATAGCATCAACTTCACGATACCATCATTTTATTTTATGTCGTGATATTGAAGACGTTTTTATCTGCAAGTGTATTTATTTATGAGCCGTAAATTGAATGATCGCTCTTTATTATTTCACGCTTATTGCAATGGGAAATGTTTTCATTTTATGAAGGATTTATGGAATCCTACATAATCAAAGTAGCCGATGAGGTCCAGTTTTAAGTCGTAATTATTGTTAACGATATATTTGAAATAAAATTCTTTTGAGTCGATGGACATTAGTTTATTAACTTGGCTGTCTAGGACATACACCAGCAATCCTAGCAAGTTGAAATATGTAACGCATTACAAAAATTGCAATTTCAAAATTGTGAAAAATTGCAACAATTTAAAAATATGAATTCATTAATTGAGTTGTAGAAAGAGCTAAAAAATACGGGAAATGTAAAACGTATCAAAAAAAATTAAAATTGTGTAAAATTGAAAGAATGTCAAACGTTCAGTTGTTGGAAAACGAAAAATTGTATATTGATGGGGAGGGGGGGGGGGGGGTCAAAATTGGTCAAAAGTCACTAATGAAAGTTCGAAATAAATTGAGAAAAATTATCAATTATTTAAAAGTAATGTATTGAAGAAAAGGCAAAAAATTATAGAAAATATGGTCATGTCAAAGAAAATAATAATTAGCAGGTCGGGAATCCATGACTATTCAAAAATGACAAAATAATGAAAATTAAAAAAAAATGTCTTATATTTTAAAAATTGCCTAAAATACAGAAAAAAATACATTTTTTCAGACCACCATTTGATCGAAATAACAAATTTTTTATAAATTTATGGAGGGGGCGGTGGCGAAAATTGAAAATATAAGATTTTAAAGTATGAAAAATCCATGAAAATTCAATATTAAACGACAAAATTATGAAACAATTTAAATGATATAACATTTAAGTTTTAAATGTACAAAAGTCAAAATTGACTATTTTCGAGAGTTGTTACCACTTTCGACGAATGTTATCTAATGTTTTGGATTTTCACGATCGTTTCGTTCTTTCAGTTCAACGAAAAGCTTTAAATGTCTAACGAACCCTAAAAAAATATAAAGGATGCGTTTGGGAATTACGTGAATCAATTCTTTGTCGTGCTGATAGTATTTGTTCGTCCTTAACAGTTTTGGACTGTTTTGGAATTTTCATTAAAGGATAATGAAAATAAATGCAGAAAAAATGAAAATTGGGAGATGTCGAGATAAAAATTAGGGGGCCATCATAAGCTTTCGCTGGTCATAGTAGATTTTTAGTCAATTATTTGTTTCTTTTGTGCTTTTATGAAATTTCGCAATATTTCATTTTATTGGCTTTTGTGTATATTTTGCAATTATTTTTCGTGTGTTCTGTGGATGCTTTTAATACTCTGGTTTTTGTTACATTTCAGATTGTCAACTTTTCTGTACTAATTTTTTGTTTCCTGCTCCTTATTTAGTTTTTACTCATTTTTTAAAATTGTTCTCCCTTACTTCATTAATCTAATTGTTTTTGTAATTATAATTTTCGTAAATTGTTAGCAAAATAGGGCACCTATGAGACGTTAAGGAATATTTATTTACTGTTTATTCGATCTTTTTATTGTTTTACTCGAGCTGTGCTTTTTTATCTATTGGTTTAATTATTCTGAAAAATTGCCAGAAAAGTTTACGCGAGCATACGATGCATATTTTTTTCACTATACCTATTATTGTAAAATAATAAATAAAAATACTTTATTGAATTTTTTTTCATTTCATCAACATTTTTAAATTTTAATTAGAAATAATTTTATTAAAGGAGCAACATTAATTTTTATCACACTATTTATAATTATTATTTTTAATATTTTTTGTGTTATTGCGTTATATACAGCTCCTTGTAATTAAATTTATTTGTTTTACGATTCTTTCATTTTTCAGCTGTGGGGGAGGTACCTATCGCCATTTCAATTCATTGTTTTTAGTAATATTTCTCTCCCGCCATCTTCCATATATTTCATTATCTTCGGTTTAATATCATCAGTACCGCAATCATTACTCACTTTCATTTTTGCAATTCTTATATTAATTTCAACTTGTTAATGTTGTCTTCCACATCTATTGTAGTAGCGCTAAGTTCAGAGTAATTTGTTTACATTATTAATTCATGCTCCTAATTTCAGTTAGTACGTAAAATATTTTTTTTTTTTCATTTCTAGATAATTTTGTGAGGTGCGATGATCACTTCATTTTACGTTTCTCGGAGAGTTTTCTTCCTGTTCGTTACTGTTTTACATTTCCTAGTGCATCTTCTTTAACCCAACTGAACCCAAGATCCATTTCCCCATTATTTTTCCCTCTCCCCGACAATTTGTCTCTATTTTATTTTGTACCATATAAGAAATTTCTTCAGTTTCTGTAGTTCTTGCTCGTTTATTTGGTCCATAAAAAAACAAATATGTGATCTGTATTTCTTTCGCCCAATCCATTGATGTTCGTCTTCGTGATTACCATGTATGCTTCTTCTAATTATGCCCATTTTGTATCAGGGTCTACATTTCAATGCAGTCGAGACCATTTTATGAAACTTTCTGTAATATTTCGTGGGTTTTGTCTTGTTACCTTTTATTCTCCTACCCATTGGTGATTTCCTGACTACTGTTGCACGAAAGTAGTTTAAGAAGTACGTTTGGGATTTCTTGCTGGTAAACTCATAATACAAGCAAAACTATCGACACAAACTGCTTTTGAGGAACGAACTTTTTTTTATTATTTATTGTTCAAGGCATTTAAACGCATCATTATCATCAATATCGTTATTTTTATTTGGTGGTATTTCTCTGATATTTTTATTATAAATTCATTTTACTGAAAATTCGTTCGAAAACATCTTGGATCTGAAAAACGAACAATGGTTGTCTTCCTCGAACGATTGTGTCGCTCTTATCCTGAGCTTTTCACCAATAAATACCGTTTGAACAGCTTACCTATATTATTAAACAAATCTACTCGAATTTGTGGCACAAAATAGAAAATCTTGCCATTTTTACAATTTGGCAACAAGAAAATAGTTAACGGAATGGTTTACTGTCAAATTGAAAATGAAAGCACATTCATTATAAATTAAATAAATGCAATCATGTCAATTATAATAGCTTGGTACTGCTAAAAGTACGATCGTTTAGGCCTTATAGGCTTATTTTATATTCAGCAGCAAGATAAACCAAACGTTGAACAACTAACGTAAGCTATTAAGCAAATCGTTGCTTTGACTTTTGTGTCTGTCTACATTAGCACTTAGTTAGAAAGTACATAGTTGGTATATGTAGTGATATATCGCTTGGGTGTCTTCTATTAAATTTATCCTTTAATTGTATAAAGATACAACCTGTTCAATTAAGTTATATTTTATGTCTAATTAAAATCGACACAATTATTATATTATATAATAATATATTTCTGTCATAATTGCTTAATAGTTACTGAAATTAAATATTTAATTTATTAACAAGAACATTTCGATCTGAAGAAAGCGACCCATCCAAGGAAATTCGTAACTACATTGGTGATGACAACGCCGTACTTATAAAGCAACTAATTTATTCGCAATCAGTTTTCAATTCACGTTTTCTATTGTGCTTAACATTCTATACTAATTTACTTCAGGGATTATTTGTTGTCAAAGTGCGATGTTTAATTAAATCGAACAATGAGGATGAGGATATTTTAATGTCTAGTTTTATACGAATTTAAAATACCATTTGTAATTATTACAATGAACGATTAATTATTGTCAATATTTGAGTGAACGATACTTGTAGCCAATCATTTTTTCTTGGGGAGTTGTTTATGTTAAGTAGCTATTATAATACGTCAGAAAAAATCTCGATAAATATAATTTACATCTCGTTGAAAGTGTAGGGGGCGGGAGGGCGGCGTCGTTAATTGTTCTAGATGCTTAACGGTTAATTTATGTTGATAAATGACAAACGCGGCCGATTAATAATGCATAAAATGCATTCACGTTAAGACCACTCCGATTAATTAACGACGCGATATTATGCGACCGTGTGCAACGCGAAGACTGGAAAAAATCCCGTTTAATTACACTAATGAAGTAAATTAATAAAATTAAACTCCTTAAAAAGCAACAACAATACTAACTAAATGCGCGGCTCGGTGCCAACGGCTGAACGGCGAATGAAATATCGCCGTAACGCAACAATATATAAAGAAACTTATATATTTTTAAAACGCTTTTCCAAATTAAAATGCAACGGGCAAACATGCCTTCAGCCTACATGCATGCAACGTGTCAGATTGCTACGGCCATAAATTACGGCGCAGCAAATATAAATCAACAAACGAGTTAATCACTTTGTGAAGAAAATAATTACAAGGCCAACTCGACTACGGCAACCGTGAGGTCGCCCGTGTGTTTTTCCACCCTTGCACAAAAACCGTCGAATTTTATCTAGTCGACATCGATAAGCGCATTATCGAAATAATTACTTTTAATTAATTCAACTAATTATTAATCGTTTAAAAACGTGGATGGTTATTCATCCGAATCGAAGATAATTTTGTTTACGATCGCTCATTTCAAAGCGTCCGTAATCTCGGCCGTAAATAAATCAATGTAATTTTTCACATTCAACGTCCGTAGAAACTGTAACGGAACGCAATGTTGGTTGACTTTGCGCACATTTCAGAGGCAAAAAAACTAGAATGCACCTTACAAAATCTAGTATGTTTTATACAGCCGGTTATATGTACATACATGTAGAGTTACAATCGGAACAGAAAGCTGAGGCGAACACATGTGAATATAAATCATGTTGTAATTAAGGAAAGCAATTTCCAAATGACATTCGAACACACTGCACAAATGCTAAGTATTATAATTACCAGCGCGATCGCCGGAGAAAAATATATCCAATTACTTGCAAAGGTTGAAACGTCTTTGTGTGCTTTTTATGCGCGAGGTTTAATTTCCTTAATTGAATATGAATAGTTGTTTGCGAGCAAAAATACTTTGTTTACAATAAATTATTCCCAATATGTCAACTGGTTATTTATCAGCACAAATGAGATTTATACGAGGCGTGCGTTATCAAAGTTCAAATGTCCGCTTATCTGCATAAAAATATAATGAACTCTTGATTGTGGTCGACTTCCCGCGTGGTAATTAAGCAAAAAAGATTTATTTTTATCCCCCGTCTGAACGATACGGCGTTATTAAAAATGTTTATCGATTAACCAGTGGCGTAATTTCAGATTTAATTTAATTTATTTGTAAATTAGGTTAGATTTATATGCAAATTGGATTATTGATTGAAATTATATCGGTGCGCTAATGGATATAATTTTACGTTCGTGTGCGGGTTACGGAATACACGTTGCCATTTTCCACCAATTTTAATGAATGAATAAACGAATATAAGAAATTATAGATTCGAAATCATTAAATAGGCAATTAATATACGGATCGGAAAAAGTCGCTTTCAAAAAATAATTAGTTGCACGTGAATAAATTAAAGGTGACGTCGACGGTTCCGATAATTAAATTTCACTCCACCGTTAATATACGATTAAGCGGTGATAATGCGATCTCGATGTACTTCAGCAGTTATATAACATGTTTTCTTTTCGTAGTGATTGATGCCGTTCTTTAAGTACCCTGGGAACAAAAGATCACATAAGCGATAACACGATCTTGATTACAGATTTCATTTCACGTTGTTATACATGCTTTTTATGCGATACAAGTTGACATCGGTAATGGAAAACTATGGGCGGAGATAAAACTGTGATTAAAACTACTGAACATTAATTGGTGATCAGTCTTCGAGTTCGTCTGCTTATCATCTTCTAACATAAATGTTTATGATAGGCTTGTACATACAAATGGGCCTTTTATTGTGTTTCCCTGTCCACTACTATCCACAACTAATTCACACAAAAGTACGTATTTTGATTATGTTCGCCTTTCTAGTGAATTCAAGTCTACAGACTTCAACAAGTTCCAAATTTCTGTTATCGAGAAACAATAATTGGTTAAGATTATATTTCTAAAATATCTGCACTGTTTTTTTGCAAAATAATAAAACAGTTTTTTTTCATCAGATGTTAAATATAATTTGACTGAAACGGCCCATACCTAGACGAGGAAGATATTCTTGATTCAAAAGACTACAGCGATGGGAAAAACGAAAATATCTTGTTCGTTAAAATTTATTAATATATAAACAAATTACAATTTCAATAAAAAAATTTTTTAGAAAGTATCTACAAAAATGCATCAGGCTGAAAAACTCCACCGTGCATTCAAAACAATGACAAGATTACCCCAACAAGTGATCTGTGTGTAGTACTAACGTATTTTGCAAAAGAATATAAAATTAATAGTGTCTATTCGGCCATTTACTTATGGGCGGGGGCAACAAGTCTAAGGAATTTTAAGTCCATTAACGACTTTGCCCAATCCAAACCATACAAGACATTTTCTAACTAACGTTGGACCTAATTCGACTAATTCCAAAGACACTAAAGATAAAAAAATAAGAATTTTATTGTTACAGTTATATTTGGCAATTAAAAATATGCAAATATTTTAAAAAAATATGTATGCATCATAAAGTTTTATTTTGTGTTAAGAAGTCCTAAGAAAGTTTGAACAAAAATCCAGCAGACCAGAGAACTTTATTACAGTCTTCGATCACCCAAAACCATGAAAACATAAGTGCTGTAAAAGAATATAAAAATTAATAGCGCCTATTCGTCCATATACTCATGGGCGTAAATAAAGACTCAACCTAACCTAATCGTACCAAACAAGTGGGAAAAATGTCATTAATGATATCAATTTATAAATAATCCACTTTATCTGCGTTGCTTGTTACCAACAACAAATGCAAAATATTTTACAAGGCGGCAGAAGTGAAATTTTCGTGAACCAATTTGACTGACATCGCCAAAAAAAAATTAATATGGGGAACTTTTATCCATTTTCTCAGACTACATACAACAAGTTCTATTAAATTTAGATAGATCCACTGCTAAAAAGACATAAAGTTGGTTGAAACCATAAGTAGACTAATCCCAACAGGAAATGCAAAATCCTTTTTAACTTCCTAGTCACCATAACTCGTCACACCAAGATGTATTTAAAGAAATGTTTGTTATTGAAAACAAGACGACGACGTTCCTTTATCTTAGATATGATTTTTTTCTGTGGCCATGAAATAATACATTTACTAAAATGCAATTTTAAACTGCGCCATTATTTACGAGTGATGGGTGGTGAGTGATGATTCATTACTCGATACTTTATTGCAATCATAAATCATTGCTCACTGTTCGATAACCATTCGCATACGTGGATTTAAAAATAAAAGACATCATTGAAGTCCACGGACGTCGTCACAAAAAAACTAAAAACAAGACAGGCAAAATAGCCTGAAACCCCAAGAAAAGAAATGAGTGGAACGTTGGAAAACGAAAATGATAAGAATAAAGAAGAAAACCTAAAAAAGGAGATCGTACCAAGTGGATAATTGGGATGTAAAATTGCTATTTATTATGCTATAAGGACAAAGTAAATGGTTCACAAAATCTGCATGAAAATAATATAAATCCAAAGATTTAATAGATGTATGACGTCATGCCATTTATTGCATCCAGAGGGCGAATATCACCACCAATCCAATGACTTTAGCAGTTGAAAAAACAATTTTGTTTGATTGTTACGAAAGTTATACTTACTTGCGAGAAATATAATTTACGTTGCTAAGCTAAATTTAATAAAACAAATTTGCAAATAAACCATCCAACTTCTGGTGTACAGAAGCAATTTGTGTTAATAAATATAAAATTCCAACGGTGTTAGCAACGGAAGTGCTCGATGGTGGTGATTAGTCCGTTTGTAATCGTTTTTTTTTAAGATTTATTTTTTTAATCATCTGGGCATGTACCAAGAATTGACCACTATTTTCCACATTGAATAATTAATAATAATCAAACATACCTCACAGATAAAAAGTTTGCATATTTGAAATAAAAACCATTTGAAAACATCTTGGGAACAGAAACTAAAAAAAGTGGCAAAAGATGCATAATAAAATGTTAACATGTGTGGTAAAAGATTGTAAATAAAAGGAGGAAGAACCTGTATACATAAACGACAAAAATGAAGTGAAGCAAGCATGAAAAAAATAAACCACACAATCAAAGAAACGGTGAAAAAAGTGAAGGAAAGTTAGGAATATGTAAGACATAATGAATCGATTGTTGTACGAACCCAACTTAACCTAACTCAACCCAATCCAAACCAACTCAACCCAAGCCAATCAAAATAGATTCACATCAGCTATTTCTGTTTACTATTGAACTGGGCGGGGGCAGTATCGTACGAAAAATATGCCTTTGCATAATAATAATAAATAATAACATGAAGAATAAGCACCCTGCGCCACATGACTCGAAATGCAAAAGTGCACGTTAAAATTTCGTCTCTGCCTCTGGCGTCTCGAGCTACATTATTCGAAATTCTGCTTAAACCGCTCGACATATGAAAAAAATAAATAAATAATGTTACAGAGAATTCAATTACATAACAGAAACCATGCAGATATGTATCCATACTGGTTTACAAGTGAAAGGGTCCAAAATCGAATATTATTTCTTGAAATGTATTGGTGCCAATTTGTACGCACCCCATTTCTAAAATAAAACAGATAGGTACATTCCATAACGTTTGTGGTGCAATTTAATTTTCTACTACTTTATTAATGAGCAGTTTTGTCGTAACTGTTGCGGGTTCCACTTTTTCGAATCTGGAAGAAAAAAGTTGTCATTTTAAAAGAAATAAGGAGTTGCCAAATATAGACAATGTACTAGCGGAATTGCACATCTCCGTGCATGCCACAAGCAGCAAAGCTTTATATTCTGCCAGCGTGTTTAAGACAAGGAAAATAATAAAATTTTATTTGTTATTAATTCACATAGTAACCTACATAATAAAATATATGTTGTTGTTTACTAGTAGCAGTTTCGTATAAGTACTTCGTATAAGTCATTTATACGTCGTTTTTTGTGTGAATTAAACTTTTAATTAAGCTCTACAAGCATTTTTGTCTCAATAAATTATAACTAAATAAAAATAACCAAGAAAACCATTATTTCAAAAATAATAATTAAAAAATAATGAATTACGTTGCCTAAATACCCGAGATAATTATAAATATACAAACAACTCTAATTGACCACGTGCACTACTTTGATATTCAATATGACAATATTCACATTAAATGCACATCTAACTTATATATAACTAAGCTGGCTTAGCTGCCTCGCGCACTATAAATAATGTTCCCCAAACGAATTCGGCTATAAATAATTTAATGGAATCTCGGCGCGGCTTCATAAACAAGATTTTGGAACAATTGAGACACGGCGTTGTTCGTACGCGCATTCGCGATACAAATTATGAACGAAATCAGCATATTTTTTACCTAATTAATTGCGACGAGGAATACTTCTCGACAGCGAGCGTTGTTGTGTCTACAAGTGCCGGATCTGCATATTGCTGCATTTCCTTCATCAATCTTAACGGGAGACGATCCCTTCGGTGCGGTTAATGTGTACGCGCTCGAAACTGGGAACAATTTCGAGCCGAGGCTTTTCGCCGAAATTGTTTTATCGCTCGAAACGTTTGTTTTCGTTTTGAAGACGAGGAAACGGCGTTGGAGAATTATCCTTCGTAAGACGGGCAATTAATTAAATTAAACATTAAAGATAAAATAAGATGGATATAGTTTTGTATTTATTGGTGTTTAGTTGCGTCAAAATGTGCATTTATTAAATTATTTCAATCATAATTGTTGCCGTGCTGTGCTCCAGGGTTCAAATCTCACATTCAACATTGAAATTTTTATTTAGAGCTTTAATTTAAGCGGGTATTTTTTGAGATATTCATGGGTTTCACTAGTCGACATTACATTAATTTGTAATGTATTATATGTATCCCATTACTTAGTTCTATATGAAAAGCTTGGCAGGATAAGTAATCAATACTGATGTTCATTAATCCAGATTCAAAGAGGTTAAAAATTATATACTTAGGCGAGGATCCATCGGTCGTTATTACCTACAAATAATTAACTGAAGAAAATGAAGGGTTTCTAGTTAGGCCAGAGACACAATTAATAGTAATAGACCCCAAAATGTTAATGATTAGATACTTTAACATTTTATTATTTGATACATTAGATCTAATTGCAGTGTAATAGAATTAGAATAAAAGTGACGTATCTATGTAGACGTGTGGGTGGTTAGTAAAGGCAATCTGATCATTTAAAACTCAGCGGTTTACGACGCTTCGTAGAAAAATGCACTATGATCAATAATTGTGTTATGTTAGTAATATAAATTAATCAGCATTGTATTCTGAGAGTTATGGCTTAAAATATAGTGCAGGTGATTATATGTCATTAATAAAGGTTGTTGGGGTGACAGCCACACATGTGTTGAGAACGAGACTTATCAATATGGGGACATCTTGGTTACTAATACAACAGCAGTGAAAAATTTCATATCGAACAACGAGGTATATCAACCAAGACATCCTTCACAGTCCGTAACCGGCTGATAGAAAAAAATCACATCAAAACTCAAGAAACTAGTGCATATCAACTATTCTAAACTAATTCAGCAATGCGAACGTCAATCCCATTCGGTTCAATTAAAAGATTATATCGATCCCCTTTAGCAATACAATATATAGTTATGGGTAGTATTTGTCAATTTATTTGCGAAATCGAATTGGCTCTTGATTTATTTATAAACTTTTTTTGCATTATTTTTGTATAAATTTAATAACAAATAAATATATTTCTTTACATAAACTTTTGTGTCACGTTGTTCGAAAGAAAATTAAAAAAATATAAAAATGGTTTACGCATTCACATTACTTCTTTAAAAATTGTTGATAACATCGAAATATCGTTTTTTATGATCTATTGTATTTTTACCCATTTTTACTTTTAATTATATATTTTTGCCGATTGCTTTTGTTTATTTATAGTGTTCATGATTTCGTTTGGTTTAAATTTATTTATATTTTGACGTCATTTATTTGTTTTCTTTTGGTTTAGGTTGGGTAGGGGTTGATTGAGTTAGGGTGGGTTGGGGTAGGTTGGGTTTGGTCAAGTTGGGTTGGGTTTGGTCAGGTTTGGTTGACTTGTGTTGGATCGGGTTGGGTTTGGTTAGCTTCGGTTGATTCTTCTAATTTTGTCTTTGTGTTTTCTTACTTTTCATTTGATTCCATTCTAATCTTCTATTAATTTAATTTCGTTTGCCTTTGGCCGAGTTCTTGTGAACATTATACGTTAAAATAATTTATGATGCAAGTTAGCATTTAATAATGAAGCAGAAATACAAACCATGACAAAGCTTCGATATAACCTTCTACAGTTTTACATTGGTCTCTCATTCAATCTCCCTGGTATGCTAAAGATGGCACTTTTAAAAAATGTTGGTCACCCATGATTAGCTTATAATGCAAAATTTTGGACAAATTTGAATGTAACTTAACAAAAATTAGAACGAATTGATTAAAAATATTTTAATGCGAAATTCTTCAGTAAATACAAAACAACTAAGCAATATCTGCAAAGCATCTAGCGGCCCTCGGATATGATAATTTCTTCGGCTATACCTCATGAGACTTGAGACAGCGTCCACATCTACTTCTGTAATCGTTTGATAAATTCTGTTCATCTATTTCTTTTGATTTTTCCAATTTTATTACAAATGTTTAATTAATACTTTCATTATTTGAATTAATTAATGAATTTTAATATTTAATTTAATGTGTTGGCTACATCGTAACCCTAACTGTATCATTGATATGAGTTGAATTTAGAAAAAATCCATAACAAAATAAATATCTTATTGAACGAGGGTGGATGATATTTTTTCCACTTTAGTCGTCTCAGATTCATTTTTAACGACTTGATCAATCTGCAAGACCAAACCAAAACGATATCCAGTTACACAAATCAAATAACGACGCGAATGCAAGACCATCACAAGGGCATTAGCATCACATCCTGTAGGGATTCAAACTTGGACCGAGTCAGCAGACAGAACTTGGCCACACTTGTATCTAACGACTTTTGAAACTGCCCTTATTGTAGAAAATCTCACCAGACACATGTTTTAACTTTACTTTTTACCGCACAACTCAAACAGGGAAACACGACCCCCGAAAAGCGAAAGTTCAGCAGTTACGATTTTTCATGTGCTTTATGGGACAAACGCGCACGGGATTTTCGAATTCGTCGGTAATTATGACGCAGCGCCGAGATGGAATTTTCCGCGGACAACGCGACGAAATAAAAATATAAATAGGATTCTCGGATGGGTTTTGTTCGTTTTGTCGCTGAGGCAATTCGTAAAGTGGAAGGCGTCGTATTTTCCAGCGCCAACTTTCCCGCCATTGCCTCGCGAGTTCTTCGCATAAATCGCGCGGTGCAGTTGCGTTTTCTTCTGCAGTTAAATGGGAAACGAAGAAATCAAGAATAATAGTTTTTAAGGGGCGACTCGTTCCCAGGGGATTTGCGTACGTTTAACTGGGGTTTCACCTGTGCGCCTCAGCCGCTCGATCTAGATTGCCGCAGCTACTGATTCGCATTTACATACCTCTATACACTACCACGCGTATCTCGCTCAATTTATTCAGGGCACTGTTCGCGCATACATTTTGCGCACTTTAAATTTTACTCCAACAAAATAAAAGGAGGGTATCGAATGCAAATTAATTGAAATTGTCTTTAACAACTGCGTAGTTTCTCATGCACGTTGGCGTCGTCCATAATTAAGCCCCATACTCGACAATTTACTACCTGTTATTTTACACCTTAACAATGCTTTGACAGACCATCGAGTTTTTATACGCCGGGCGTAATCATTACCCAAACCTGAAATTTCATGAAACTATGCGAAATCATTTTATGATTTTAATTGTCAATAATTTCTAAACCATCAGTTGCTTGCAAGATTATACCTGGTTCAAAAAATCGTCTATACTTCTACCATAATTAATTTTTTTATTATTAAATATATTTTCTTAATTTTCGCCCATAAAAACAAAACGTGCTCTAGCTACTTTGCACGTAAACGCGACTTGCTACGATTCATTAAAACAACAAACGATAATATTATAAATCAATGAATATTTACCGAAATGCTCCGGCCATTTCCGAACTGCGGTGGCATTTTCGAGTTCTTCTATACTAAAAATATTTATAGCTTACCACCGAGTACACCTCCTGTGAAAGAAAAATCATTTGCAAATCTCAAAAACAAGTACACGTGCTTAGCCTTTCCAAAATACACCAAATCTCAAGCGGATTTAATACGCAACAACGTCTGTTAATGAGGGGTGATTTCTTGCATGAATAGCTCAATGAAATAATCAGCAAATTATGAGCAAGTCGATGCGCAGAATGAATGTTAAATGACACTAACGAGACAAGCGGTCAAATCGAATTTAATTTGGTGCGAAAATGGTCGTATCCCCTCCATAACATTAAATGTGACGTCGTGTGAATGAACGACACTGCTGGATTAATTGGATTTGTAAAGTTTGCAATAGTATATTGTTTAACGCGCAGTAATGATTGCCATTACTCAGGAGTATATCGGTTTGTCGTTAATGACTTAGAAGTGTTCATTTTTCTATAACTATTGAATTGGACTTTCCAGGGAATATGGTATTTCATTTCCAATACCACTTCAATGATTGTCTAATTGATTGTGTGTTTTTGTATAGTCGTAGAAAAATATCTAGTAGCATTTCTTCACTTTAATTGCATTTGTTGTGACATAAGTAGATTAGAATGAACAAAGCAACATTTCGTATTTTTTCTCAATTTATTAAACTGTCTGTCCAAAGATAGATAAATCCTTAAAAAACGATAAGATTATTGATATTTGCTGACGGTGAGGTAAAATAACATCGAAACCATATATTGTACAACCACCGATCACGTTATCATTGAAGACCGCCTTAATTAAATTAATGAAATAAAATTTCGTAGCAACTTTTGGGTGGATAATTAGTCCATCAGTAAAATAATTGTGAAAAGATTCGATAATGTTATTAATTTGTTGTTGGTTACTGATTTTGCTTATAACTGCTTTGTGTGTGTTGATAAAATGTCTTGAAGTTGAATATTTTTATATGCAATGAAAAATTTATGATGGACTCAATACAAAAAAAAAATAATCAACCCAACGAAACCCAACCCAACCCAACTCAACCCTACCCAACCCAACCCAATTTACTTACATTTGAAACAGATTATACGATTTCACAATGTTTTGTATTTAAAAGAAAATGTTCATCAGTTGGGGTGGGTCAAATCCGCTTAGGTCATCATATTCAATATAGATTTTTGTCATTTTTTGAACGTTGATATTAAACAAAAATAGTAAGACCCAACCTACAGCCAACGACAACTCCAATTGTTCAACTCAAAGCTATAAAGAATAAATAATGACAATTTGATTGTTTGAATACTACAAAAAGCTAATAGTTTAGTTCCAAATAAAAAAAAATAAGTTTATGGTCTTATGGTAATTAATTTTTGACAAAAGTAACGAAGTGGTTTACTTGAACTAAATTTGGTCGTTTCTAACGTCGATTCAAATATCCTACTTTGCCAAAAAGGAAGGAGTATTGGCTGACTGAGCGAGCAACCTATTGTAATCCGCCCCTTTCTTAAACTTTTACAAAATGGTTGAAATCACTGGTAACAATGAGCTCTTTCTGAGCCAAATGCTTTACGAATAATTGATTTAGCGAGAACTAATTTTGATGTCTCTTTCGACAAGTTTAAGACCAGCGTTCAAATTTTTGTGTCCCACCGATCAGAAAAGTGGAAGTAGATTCATTTAGAAAATTATTAAATAGTTCGTGTTAATACCGAAATATAATTAATTCCAAAGATTTTCATTACTTTTTTGTAATAAAAATCGTTCGTGGGCAACTAATGGGTGAATCATTTCAATGATATCGCAATCGAACTGTAAGACTTGAGTCAAACGTCATTAAAATATTTAACTTTCAGTTTAATAAAATCTCGAAATAAAAAGAAGTAATCTGGTACAATAACAAAACCCTTATCCAAAAATTCCCATTTTATATGTGTTTCGCTTCCAGCGTAGCAATTTATAAAGTATCGAAGTTATACCGTTTAACGTGCATAAAAAATATCGAATTATACGTTCGGAAACGGCACCGACCCGAAAATAAACGGCAGAGACGTATTTTCCAGACAATGGTTGAAATAAAGGGGGCTTAGTTCGGCCATTCGAATTACGGCGTGTGTAATTCCGTCAGATTAGCGCAATCCTGTACGCCGCAATGAATAGCGCAATATAACGCTTGACACATTACTACCTCATTAGATTACAGAGAGAGCGGAACGAACGTCCGTGCGCTCGCGGACGCCTACCGGACCCACTTGAGCAGGGCCCACATTGCGGAATGTTTTACCGTTCGTGTACGAGCTTACGCGGATTAAACGTCGAAAAAATCCGCGGGGGTTTTACATACGCCCGAGAATGCTAAAGTTGGGAGTAAGTCAGGTTTTCAGCTCGGCGATCTGCATTTCATTAGCTAATGTTCCCGTGCTCGGTCGGCCCGATAGCATCGTCAGCGCCACAACAAGTGAGTTTTCTCAGAAACACATGACTGGTGAACGGAGCCGATCTTAATAGTTTTTAAATTTAAATCGGTTTCATGCGAATCGGAAAGGAGACGATGAAGACCTCAAAGAGCTCGTTTTAAACGTTTCGAACTCTCTGAGAAAATACAACAAAAAAACACGTTGGAAAAAATAAATCAATACGTCATTTAATTTAGTTTGAATGCAATTTAATAAGCAAATTTTCGATTCTTTATATTTAAAAAAATAATTATTATTTGAAGAAGCAAAGAATTTATTTTAATCATGATGAATAGAAAGTCATAATCGAAGAATGCCTATACTGACGAAAATTTTAGGTTCCTTGCCTTAAGGCTACTATTTAAAATTGCAGCTAACTGTTTACAAAAAAAAAACGACCAAGCCAACTATGGCACAATTTTTTTTATGTGGTGGTTACAATTAAGGGACGACTAGAGAAGACCACATAACTAACATCCATGGTAATAATGCATGCACAAAAGATGTTTTTCTCCATCGAAAGAAAACTTTGGTCGCAAACAAATCCAAGAAAATATTGTTTCAACGCTTCTCAACTGAAGTACAACTGCCCCATATATATTACTCGGGGTGAGCGATACAACTGTGTAATTACCTACTCCAATTAATTCCGTACAACAAGTTTGACCCCAGAATATTAAATGGAGTTACACGTTACCTTTATAGCGAAAAATGCTTGTGCGAATTAGATGGATTCTAGTTCCTAAACAACCGAAGTAGAATCAGTTTGCATAATTAATTAAGTTTTAGGATTATCGTTCGACAATTTTTCCACAGGTTTACGTCGTTGACATCACAAAATTAATTTAGGTTATTGCATTAAATAACGATAATTAATCCAAAGGTTAAAATGTTTATAATCTATCTCTTTTAAAGTTTTCATGTTTTCACGTCAATTAATGTCAAGTCATTGTAAGATTAGATTTATTTTTTTTTAATTTGGTTAAACCCAGTCAAGTATTATATATAAGACAATATTATGTTGAAAAATGTATGTTAGAAAAAAAATTCAATGATGCAGTGGTGGTGTTGAGGATAAATTTTTAAGTTTCTCCAAAAACTGGATCAGTTTAATAAGTAAGTTAAATCCGCTAGATCGGCTGTGAAAGAGATTCCCAACCCAACTCAAACTGGTATATGAAAACCCAACCCAGTTCAAACCAGTTCAATCCAACCCAATGCGGTGAAACAGCAACCCATATCAAGGCGATAAAATAGGATACAAATTTTATGATAAAGTGGAACTTTCGAAATCAATCAAATAAAATAAAATGACAAAACGTTGACAAAATTTGGATCAATAAACATGGTAAACTTTGTCAACCAACAAGGGGAAGGAGAAATTTTTTTCCATAAATCAAAGCATTATCGACACTAAGGAGATATGGTACCAGGAGACAATGACACACAGTATGAAGAACGAAGTACTTAATTTAATGACAAATTATCCCAACCCAATGGTAATGTAGAAATGAGAAAATCGGGCAGATAAAATAAGATCGCAACCCAACTTAAAGTGGTCCAAAGCACTCCATCCCAATTCATGGTGGTACAACCGGATTCAAGCCAGGCTAAGCTTGCAATGTTACTGACACCAATTTGCACCAATAAAAAAGGGGAATATAAATCTTGCTAAATGTACGTAATCGAAAATTGGTACAGCAAATTTTATACACACTTAACTGGGCCTTAAGGGTCATACTCGATATATTGGAATAATTAGAAGAAAATAAGGCAATCGGTGTATTTTCATCGACCAAATTCATTCATACGCCGATAAGGAGCTTGCAGTATCACCTGGCGTAAATATCGTCAATATTTCAAATGCAAGTAAGCATGCAAGCAACGGCGCTAATTCGCTCAACAGTACATACCAGACGAATATGATTTATGGAATAATGTTGTGTTCTTAGATGAAAAAAATCAATTAACAAATTTATCGGCATAGAGGATCGAGATCATGTCTCTGTAAGAATGAGAGGTAGAGATACAGAGGTGTACGAGTATTATATTCCAGTACAATAATTGTCCAGTGTATAGAACACGAATTGTCGCAGACTTCACTATCTTCATTTGAGAAAAAATGATTCAGCTAATTTTTCAGGAAATGTCCAACCAAGCAATAAGGATCAATCATGTACCTTTCTGAATGAGGTATAGAGATACAGAAGTGTACGAGTGGTGGAGGATGCATGCTTTCGTCTATAGAAGCGTTATTATTAGCCTTTCCTCCACATTTTTCGAATTATAGTTGAACAGAATAATTGTCCAGTGCATAGAAGCCGAATAATCCGAGAATTCACAGAGGAATAAGAGGTGATCTTGCCTTTGTCTTCATTTAAGGAAAATTGGAAACTTTCAGCCATGGAATAAGGACCAATTAATTGCGAAATTATACTAATATGGCACCCAATAACCCCAGATTACACCAATTATGAAGAAATGTGATAGATATTAATGGAATATTAATTTTTTAATAAATGTTGTTTAAAAATAAAATTATTATTTAAATATATAGATTGTTTACGGTTCGTAATTACACAAATACAATTTTCAAAAATTAATCTTGGAATTTTCACTGCGTACGAATATTCCAAACATACGAGTATAGTTTTGCAAGCCAAGTTTTACAAGAAGAAATAATTAGAAAATTCTTCAAACAGTGCGCCAAAACCTATACTTAAAACCCATTTAACCCATTTTAACAAATATATTTCGAAAATTGAAAAAATGTCATGGACAAGATTGCGGAAGGTGAAAACTTGGCTTCTTACTGTGGCAGACCTGATAATATTATCGGAGAAGCCGCTTCTGGAACAAAAAGGAAATAACTGAACCCAAGAAGTGTGAGATACTTTTCGTCCGACGAAGTTCACTTCCAAGTGCAAAGTATCTAAGTATGCAGCAAGGGAGAGTAACAATGCCCTGGAATATGAGACAAGTAGTACAAAATGTTCTTTAACGTAGACATCTAGTGTTTGAGGTGTGTAAGAAAAAAAGGACGGTTTAACGTAACTCGAATCTGATCGTTTAAAAGCAACGACGTATAACATTGCCAATTAGCATCACCCCATGGAAATGATGGAACTAGGTCGTTAAAGCACAAACGGGTAACGCGTTTAAATTAGCTGAAATATGAAAATGGACATAATGAGTAGACATAAAGAAACTGTTAAAGATGTAGGCATAGAATTATAATAGAGAGAAACTTTAAAAGTGGCCATTACAGCTTGGAGTGCAACACAGAATAACAGTTTTGAATGGGCGCTATAAAAACAAGTATACGAACGAAGATTAAAAGATATAAAATTATTCTAAGGATTATTGGGCGAATGGATGATAACTATTAAGGAGATTGAAGCGGCGAACATGAAAATTAAATGTATTGTAAAAATAATTGAGGTGACTATGAGATGATGGTATATGAACGTTTGATAATCGAAAAATGTGAACAATGTACTGTGAAAGTGGAAATTTTGATTGGTGGTCATCAAACTGTAACCAACCCAACCTGAAACACGGTATCTTCACGTTTTTTCGTCTTCCGCTAGCAAAAGCCAATCCAATCCAACCCTACCCAACTGCGATCAAAATATAATTATGAAATTCTCAGAGTAGACACCATAAGAATTATTATTAGTGGATTACAGGTCATTATAGTTTGAAGTGTAACAGTGTAACGAACCCAACCCAACCCATCTGATTGGCAATAATTTCGAACAAAACTAGGCTACATTAAAAAAATCTTCATCCATCAAAGAAACACGGTTTCCGCACGTTTTTTCCGCATCCACTAGCGAAAGTCAACTGCGCCAAAATCTAATTATGAAATTATCAGAGTAGACTTAGTTTCATTAATGATGGAATTATATAATCCATTAAAATATCTTTTTCTTAAAATGGAAAATATTTATATGATCTTGATGAATAATTAATCAAAAACATTGAGAATATTTACAAATCCGGTCTAAATACAAAAAAAGTTTGCAATAAAATAATACTGCATCCAATTTATGATATTTTTCTTTTTAGCAAATGTGTAAACTGACAAAAAATCGTCAGCAATGCAATGTATAGTACTCAGCGATCGTTGCAGGAAATAAAATCAAAATATATTGCCATATGTCCATTAGGACTTAAATCGATTTTCCGCACAAGGTTGCTTTCAGCACGTGGACTATACACAATTCCACGATTTTCTTGTGGCAGAAAAATGATTGGACATCAGCGATAAAACCTAACTGTTTTTAATTGATTTGAATATGACCGAATTGTCTTGGATATAAATGTGGAAAAATTATTAATTAAAGAATTCAACTTCTTGGTTGTGAGAAAAACGTAGTGTCTTCACCCAAACTGCCTGAATCGCAAACGATTTAAGTACCACAATTAATTTGACGATTTCGTTCCTTAATTTGTGACGTTTAGATTCATATTTCATGTTTGGTTTGTTGTTGGCATTATGATTTCCGTTGCACAAATGTAGTTTAATTTAAAAGTTTTTAAGCTGAAATTGAATTAGTATAAACGAGAACAAAATTTCAGTACATTTTTATGCCATAATTAACTCAGAAGATCACGCGTAAACGTTTAGGCGAATTTTCACGTTGGAGAATGCGAGAGCAATTGCAAATCATTCATATGCGCCTATAATTTAACTGTGTGGCAACATCTCGTTACGACTGAAGTATGGATGTTGGAGTCACGTCTAACAGTAAATTATTGTTTAATGTATGTATACGTTGCAAACGTATCTCAGATACACAAATACCAGAAACTCCTTGTCCATTACAAAAAACATTACGTTTAATAAAACCGATTTATTTTACGTGTGGTCTAAGATTAAATGTCGAGTAATTACGACATCATTGGATGAAGAGCACATATGTCAGCTAAGTTGTTATGGAAGTAAATGAAAACAAAAAAAATTCAAATTTATTTGAAGATTTTTTTAAACATTTGTACTATTTTGTTTAATTTAATAAAATGTAATGAGAAAAATTATCTGATGAAGCTGTTCAAAGATAGGTGAACGATACGTAAAATAAATTAAATGAAAATATACGACGTCAATGTTCGTTTGAGCAAGATGTTTAGCAGTAAATTGCATTTAATAAGTGAATTACATCATAATTTATTTGGGGGCAATATTTTGTTTGAAATGCCCACACATTCGTCTTTCGAACTGCATTACCTTAATGAAATTGGAAAAGTAATTCGCAAATGTATTATTCCAACCGAAGATGTTAAAAAGGCCCAAGATAACGGTCGAATACGCGGAACGGAGAAGAATCTACGGGAGCCCCAGACTTAGGCCGGTCCCCGGCCAACACACACACACACATACACACGCCACAGACGCATGCAAATGCGTTTCCATGGTTACAAACTGCATGGCATAAATTAAGCCTGCACTCGCCTCTTGTGAATATTTCATTTCGAGGATAAAAATGTTATCAGCCGTTTATTGACCTCGGCTGCCTTGCGCTGTTTATTAGTGGTGTTAATTGGATGTAATTATGGGTAGGACGGAAGGTACGCGTATTACAAAAGATTGATCGCATGCCTTCGATTTTATTATATATGAAATGTCCGGCGCTGATAAAAACTGGCCATACGTCAGCCACTCGGAATTAGGTTTGAGGGAGCCAATTATATATCCGCGTAGACAACAATACCGGGCGTCTTTTTTCATTTCTTGCTGGTTGCGGATTCCATTTTCGGCACCGCAAAGCCATCATGTGCTTTCGAAATAAGATAGGAAACGCGACAAAAAATACGGATGAAATTCTTCCTCGTTTTTCATAAATAAATATTATTACACATCTGTTTGGAACGATAATAATTATCGACATTTTTAAATAGGGTGTAGTACTATTTTTCTTCCAGATCTGTATGATTTATGAAAATCCACTGATTTCAAGTATTGAATAACTTAGTTGAAGTAAAATAATTCAAACTCACGCCAAAAGCTCGATTCACATATACGAAGCTAAAACTTTTGATTAAATTTTGCCAAAGTCACAATGTAACTATATATTTTTTTATTATCCCAGCTGCATTCTCTGAATGCAAATATGTAATACCACTACCATCATTTTTACCATCAATCATAAATTCCACCAAAAATATCTTTAATATAATTAATTAATATTTTTTGAAATATGATAGAAACTAATTGACTTTGTTTGATTCATAAAGTACTCACTTATGATCAAATAATTGCCTGTGGTTTTAAATGTCTTTGCTTTTCTATTTGTTATTAATTTATTTTTTGTTTACATTGATTTTATTGTACTTCTATTTTTGTCATCATTTCGTTTCGTTCATTTTCAATCCATATTCGCGATATTTTGGGAAATTATTTCTGCATACAGGAAATTAAATAATCTGATCACTAATTTATTTGGAGTCTTGCAATTGAGCTTTTATACATCTTATTTAATTTACGTTTCGGTTTGTCTTTTCATTTAGTTCGTCAACAATTGTAACATATAACAGCTTCTTTCGCAACCGTTGAAACTGGAATAACATTTCTGGATAAAATGGAAGCAGATTATTTTGACGTGGATCTTGTCAACTAAATGAGCGATGACGAAACTGGTAGATCCTCAGATACTGTCAAAAATTTGAACGGGGTTAAACCGCAACCCCGTTTTTTCGGGATTCAGGTCAGCGTTGCTTGTCCCGTCAAGCAATGCCGGTGGGATCGGGATTCCGATACCGACTGGACACTGCAGTAAATCTAAGCTATTGCATGACACCGCAGAAGTTATGGCGAAGCTGCAAAATAACTCATTCACGTTGATACTAAACCGATTTTACGTAACATTTTTTTATTGCAATTAAATAAGCAAATACAATTTATCTTAACCCGATAAGATGGCACAAGAAACTGAATCACCGACATCAAAATCAATATCCCTCGAACGATAAATCTCGCGAATATCGTTTAATAAATGATATCTCACTGAAATTACAATAATTGAAAATAATGCCTGTGAAAGAGATGTAATCTTTTTAATTTGTATAGAGCAACGTCATATTGATCAAGATGGGCAGGTCCAAATGAAAACGAGGCTAGTGCGGCGTCCGGCCAGCGCGGCTGTGAGTAATTCCAACAAAAAGTACGTCGTTTCTTGATTCATCGCATGAGAGCTGCCGCAGAATCCGGTCGCAGATAAGAAATAAGAAGTGCTGCATAAATGCATTGATCATTCGTCGAGTCGGCCTGTTCCACTGTGAGAGAACGGGTTTAGGCCTGGATACTTTTGGCTTTGGAAAGCGCTTTTTGCATTAAAGCTGCCTGCGGAGAATAAAGACGTTTGCCGTGTCGAGCGTTGACCAATGTAGCTGGATGTGCGCGGTTTAAATCTTTCAATTCTTAAGTAAAAGTAGTTGGTCGACGAGTGGTGAATACTTGAATGACTTAATAGTGAATGTTAATAGCGGCCGCGCGATTCGATATTCGCGATGTGACCTCACCGATGAATAGTAATTCGACGCGTAAAATTAATCCCATTTCTTGCGGTAGCATAACCAACAGCAATACCTAAACAGAAACCGTTCGCGTCTGCTAATTAGATATCAAAGACTAACACACGCCTATCTGGTATCTGCATCTCTGGATGGAGCTAAGGCATTTCATGATTTCATTCACCTTATGCGGCGCGCGTAATTGGATCCAGTAATCCGATAGCTCGGCCGATAAGTGTAGACTTTGTACTTATCGACTGTGGGAAATAGCAATACTTTACTAACGAAAAATAAACGATTTATGGATTTCGAAATCATTTTCCAATACACACGACGCAAAACGATTCAAATGTAAATCATATTCACCAACACTATAATTCAATCAATAATATTAATTTGTAAAAATGAAAGGGAGTTGTCAACCATTACTTTGACACAATCCACTCTTTCTACAACTTTCCTCAACATTATACCTATTATTGCAATAGAATTTCCAAAATAATAAATTCGTCAACAGCAACTGAATACATCAAGGGCGTAAACAGAATGAGACTGGGATAAATTGAGAAGAAATAAGGTAAAGAGAGATATTTAAATTTTTCATAAGATCCCACAACGTAGCAACACATTTCAATCACTCATCTAATTCCACTGCCTATTTTCAATACTCAATTAGCAACTCCTCCAAATAGCTTCCTTGTTTGGAGATATCTTAAATTTAATATAATTTTTACCTTGGCCACCCTTCCTTCTCACCCTCTTTTCTAATGTCGTCCATGCACTTCCCCTTCTTTCTGCCTACGAAATTGATTTATCTATATCTGTCGAACGTTCACTTAATCTTATTTCCAGCTCTATATATATCCTGGGTATGTTCCAATCACACCCCACACACTCTTATGATCTTCCACAGTCCATCAATGTTGAGCTTCCTTCTGTAAAACTAAATTTTCATACAAAATCTTTTACTACCTCCTTCATGCTTATCCTGAAAATTCTTTTTCTTTCAAAAATGATCTACATAATCATTACTTCTTCAAAATCTGTTATTTCGTGAATATTGGTTTTCAACACGATCATGGTAAAAAGAACAATAACATTGATTTTTGTGATCCCTACGTTCCATACCTTCTCATGAATCGAAATAATCATTACACCTTAAACAACCAAACGTTGCCAAAACATGATCGAAACACGTGAATAGAAATATGAGAATTCACCAACAACACAAATGGCAGTAGTATTTTATTTTTGTAAAATCACACTAGTGACCAATCCCATTTGAGCAAAATTGCAATTGTTGTTATTGAAAATCTTTGAAAAACACTAAAGGTACAAACATGTTGAGATCTAAGATATTGAACAACAAACTGAAATATA
Organism: Geotrupes spiniger; assembly: GCA_959613385.1. NCBI lineage: Eukaryota > Metazoa > Arthropoda > Insecta > Coleoptera > Geotrupidae > Geotrupes > Geotrupes spiniger. Next base: position 17,374,773 of record OY390737.1, read on the forward strand.
AGAACTATATGTGCTAATAACTTTACAATATTTTATATAATAAATTACACGTTAACCTCTTTAATTATTCGTCGATATGGTGAAGGTTCGTAACAATATAATAACCATCCCACAAACATAATTTATTTACAATACACAATTAGACATTCACGTGTCTAAATGAAGGAATCTCCTCGCCAATTAAAAATTTCAAAAATGAATGACCAGTCGCACTGAAAAAATTTTGTAAATTTTGCCCATTTATCAAATTTGTTTTTTTTTACTACAATATTATTAAGAGATATACAACGAAAGCACACATCATGTTCGATAGTATACATCGACGACTGATTCATAACAACGAATAAAGAAACCCAAGTGACAAATCAAACTCGACGTATTTTCACATTTGAATCCGCGAAGGCCGCGTATTTTCCGGTTTGCGGTTTTCAGTAAATAAGAAATGATTTGAGCCTCTGCATCTGGTTGGAATTTTAATTGCCACCGATCGCAGTGCCTTCAAACTTGGCAATAATGAAAACGACATTGTCGACTGCCTAGTCTGAATATGGAAACTTTTTGATACCAGTTGTGAGCATTCATCCATTCTATGAAAACGTGCATAATTTAATCGGTGGGGATAAGACGTGAAACGGTATCAACATAATGAAGATTGATGCTTAGAGAAACTGACCTTGATGGAGCCGACGTAAATTTATTGTGTATGGATGTTGCGATGACAGAGCAATTTTGCAATGCATGGCAGTTGGAATTAAAAAAAAACATATGTAGATGCGGATTATGATAATAGGAAACTGATTGCGTATTAAGTAAGCGTGTTATGTAGAACTATTATTATTTATTATGGTCTTAGGCAGATTTTTGTAAAATTATGTCTTGAAATATAAATAAATTTAAATGGGCTTTCAATTGCGTTTTCAACAATGCCGTGTTAAAGACTCTAGAAATTGGCTAATCAGCAAGAATTATACTCACGTCATTCGCTCATCTAACGATCAAATATTACAATAATAGTTCATCAGATTTTAATAGTGCTTCTTATTTATTCTAAAATAAAATGAAACACTAACTGAGATATATGGCATTGGAATTTACATCAACACATTTGATTCGGGCTATCACGAAAATAGGGGTATTATTAGATAATTGATAGAAAATATGCCTCACCTTAATTAAAACAAATCATAAAACAATAAGCATTTTTGATTTGCACAAAAAACTGTGACATGCGATAGGCACCAATGGAAAATACTGCAATGACCCTAATTATGGTGCTAAATTGATAATGATATAATATAGCAATTTATCTTATCTTTTTCATGCATTTGCTTTCTTTTGATACCCCTTTTCGGTTCTGTTCTATGTCTTACTGCAATCCCTTCGTATTTCTTCGTTTTATTTTTTACTACCATTTTCCTTCCTTATAAACTCTGTCTTCTTGTAATACCATCCACAGCGTCTCCGTGCAGTTTTATTGTTTTATTCCTTTATTATATCTAATCGTCAGTCCAACCCATCTCCTCATACTCTTGCATCTTCCATCCTCCATCATGTGGATGATGAAACACGTAGACACGAATAGTTTCACGAAACAACCTCGATCGCGTAAGGAATGAGAATGATGGCAAAGTAAAAAATAACAAATGGAAAGCACTGGCAAAATTAATAAATACTGAAGGAATGACATTGAGAAAAATGTGAATAAAAATAATATAGTAGGTGAATATTTGAAAAATGTTATTATCATTATGGGATATGAGCATGCAAGAAAAGCATACTAAATTAGATGAATTAAATTTGGACGTGGGATGAAGGACGTTTGAAATCGATGACGACGACAATTAAATTTAAATACCAATAAATACCAATTGACCCCCTCACCCATGAAGTCTTATGCGATTTTTGTACTTGTACAAATTTTCGGACAGTAAGGTGTGACTCCAACTCCTTCATGTCGTATATATTTTTGTACAATAGGGCAACAATAATATCAAACATTAATTGTCATTAACTTAAGTAAAAAATTGTTCAAAATTGCTTGTTAAAGAATTTATATTACTTGTGATCGTAGTCACACGTTAGGCATTATTCAACGTACTTTCCGCAAAAAAACAACCACTCTTATATTTATAGAGATTTTAACATATATTTTAATTGTATAACCAAGTTTCTGGGATAGTACAAAAATATTAATGATAATTTGATTAAAGGGGCTACACGTGCAAATTATAGAGCTTAATTTATTTGCGCAGTTTATTTTAAAGTATCGTGCGGAAGTTACGGTCATTTATGAGAATCGTCAAGTTGCCATAAAATAAGTAAAAAACCCAGGACCGTAATTACAAAACTTGGAAAAAAACAAGACGTACGTGGATAGAATATTAAGTCTAAAACGGTTTATAATTCTAATGCACAATTCATAAATTTATTAAAAAAATATTGTCTATATATAATTCAGGACTCGCATATATTACATCGTAAATGAATTTGTTTACATGTTTCACTTTCGTTTGTAGCTATAAAATTATATTAAAAATTACATAAATCGAAGATATACTTTATGAATTTTATATTTACAATATAAATATATTAGTGCGCATTGCGTTTTACAATCGACATTTTAAACACGTATTAAATACGTGGTAAAATTGCGAAAACTATCGGTTTGATGGAACTGATGCGCAGCTGACTCATGTAAATCCATTCTCATCTATAAAACATACATTTATGACAAGTTAAAAAACGTACGATTCGATTGCAAACATCAAAGATATTTTGTATTCTCTATCCTTAAAAAATGCATTTTTTCTTCAAGAAAACTATCCTCTTTTGAATGTTGAATTATGGTCGTTTGTATTATGGTCTCTATTCCAGCTGTGAGAGCTAATAAGTTTATTGTGGATTTATTGTAAGAACACCACGACTACAAATAATTTATAGATGGGTTGCACAAAATTATTTATTACTACATTATATCCGTTGTGATGGAAGGAGAACGAGAAACATACTTTTTGAGCAAGGGCTTGGAAAAAATCAACTTGAATGGCAACATGTCCTTTACAAAGAACTACCCCTATAAGGATAACATGGTTCTCGGGGTTGTACAAAATAATAATTAATTAATTTGTATAAATAATATAATGGGAGAAATCTGGTAGTAAGTCACGGTGGTGAATTCTAATTTTTATTCGCATGTCGGTAGTTTTTTGGTACAAAAAGAAGTTTTTTTTTTTGTTTTGCGTGAACGTATAATAACGAATTTCTTAAGAACACGTTGATGCCAGATGTAAAATATGCAGGAAACTCTACAATTGTTTATTGATTTTATCGATTTTGTAACTATAATAATAATCGCGAGCGAAACTCCGTTGAAAACACGAGATGCGTTGCAAAATAAATGCTGGTGCAAGATGTATACGTAATGGAGTTGTATCCCTTGACGTTTGACGTGCAGTTATGTTTTGTAACGTCGCGGTGACGCGTACAAAAACGGCGTCGGGCATCAATCTTATCCATCAATTCACTGTCAGCGTTTTCGACATACCTCGGCATCAGCGGCTATGTGTCTATTGTTCGACGTTTTCATTTTCGTATAAAAAAGAAACGAACGAATATTCCAAGAACACACGAACGCGCGGCCGTTTATATAAGTCGCAATAGTGATATATTACGAGGGCGTTAGATGTGGGGCATGTATCAGTATTAAACGCGAATCCCCGAGGGCAAGACAAAGAAAGTTTGAAACGAAATATTTCTCTTGTTCAAGCACGCTGACTGTCGCCATCTATCTTCAGTTATCTCCGGCTGGCACTACATCGCAACGCCGCCGGCACAAAAACTCCAATGCAAAGAAAAGACAAAAGGATGTGACACTCCAATTTCCATTTTAGATCGAAATTCTTCGCCCCTCTCGGAACTTTATCTGCCCGCAGGGCCTCGAATAAATAAGCGCGCGAGATTGCGGCTTAATTACGAAATTCGGCAAACGTCGATTTGGTGGAAAAAATAAAATGCGAGGTTCGAGATATCCCCGGGTAAGTTAATTTAGGAGCGAGAAATGTCGGACGAGTCGTTGTGCTCTCTCGCGGTTGCGTTCGCCAAGGTAACATCTGAACGCCGTATCTTCCAAAATCCAGGGGGGATGAGAAGCGACTCGGCTACGGAGCTCCAGAGAAATTATGTACGAGGCATTGGGAGCAATATATCTTCGAAGGGACGTGCTAGACAGAGTAGACGGCGCATTATATAGGAAGGAAGGAACCTGAGGCTCTCCGCGTCCCCAGGCGGCCGTCCCGAGACACTTACTACGTCCATCGCCTTAAATTGTCAGCTTCGCAAAGAATACTCATTATACGCCATCCGATTGTTCCGTTAACGCCCACTTATAAGATCGGTTGTACAATACTAGTGGAAGTAACATTTAAATAAACCACATACTTGCACAGAAACATTCCACAGTTTTCTATTCAACACCTTACCTTACACAAAATACAATGCACTATACATACACAGTGTTAGATCTCATTTAGGCCACCTATAAACCACGACACATTGAAATTATCTAAAACCAGGAAGTATTAAATTACGTTCGGCATGACTTTTATTTTCTACCTATAAATAATTAGAAAATTGTTTAGAATATTACATAATCAAAAATTCAATAATTATGAGAAATACAAGAAAATAAATGTCGATTGATACATTTGTGCTTAATAAATGCATGAACATGCAATAATAAGTTAAGAAACAAAGTAAAGAAAAATTTGATATACTATTTATAAAAATACTTAACGAAATAATGTGAAAAATGATCATTATAAAGTAAATTTTGAATCTTCGAAATTTCGTGAAGGCATAAAATTGTTGGAACAATGTTTATTTGATCCTAAAAATAATTTTGATCATAAAACGAGTGATAATATCTGCAGAAACCAATTAAATAAAAAATCAAAAATGATTTCAAACAAAAGATTTATTAAAACCTTAATATTTTCTAAAAAAAATCGTCAGTATTATTTTAACAAACTGACGACAAATGACACGGTTGAAATAATGTACAGGAATTTTGTTTTGATAAAACTTTGTGTAACCTACTACCATTTTGTGTATATGAAAAATGTGTAATTTTTTTTATTTATGGATGAAAATTTATAAAACATTGTCGTTGACATAGACTACCTAATCAGAATCTAGTATTTCAAACAGAGTGGCTTGTGATAACACTTTTTCGATGCATCACTATTGGGGATAGTTGCTGAGTTGTTTTGTTGTTTTGATCGTTCCGTAAAATTAACATATCCACCAAATTCGAAACAACAATTAAATATTCCAAAGTACAACTAAGAACTTAAATAACAATATGTCAACAATACTTTAATACGCTGAAACGCAATTTTCTTCGCATTGTAATTTTTCCCAGTTCACTGTTTCTAAATGTTCAAGTTCATTGTTCGATAAAATATAGTATTAAATAGTTATTTCGATTGTCTTGTTTAATTTTTATAAAAAATATCAATGAATGCAAACGTTTTGACGTTGAAAGATATTTATTTGATCTGGTCGAATCAGTCGAATGTCACGACAGATATTTGCAAAGCAATAATTCGCAAGATGACAATTGACATTAAATATACCTCAGTGCTGTCCCATGGCCGAGTTTTAATAATTTAATCACAAACTAACGAATATCTTTGTTAAAAAAAATTAGTTCGGGAATTTAATAGAATTCAAAGCCCATATGTAATAAAAACCAAAATAAGTACCCATATGCGGAAGACAATCACCAAATCCTTGGTAATTCTCTCCTTTCATTCTATAGTATCAAACATTCTGAAAATTTATGGATTCTTATAATTTCCAGCCAATTTCAATTATGTCTCCTGATGTTAAAGCAACGGATTGCAGCATTCCAACACTAGCGAATGAGAGGAGTGTAAAAATCGTGCCATTCGAAACCATGAAAATGATTGCAAAAAAAATTATTTGTCCGAAATTCAAAAATTGAACAATTGGCAAGAAATCCATACTATTACATAAAATCCAAAAGAGGCGTAATATAAAAATTAATAAACCAAAATTTCTTTTAGAATCAACCGAACCCAACTCAACCTAACCTAACCCAACCCAACCATTTTGTCGAATGGATTCGAATCGTATTTTACCAATGTTTCCTATTTACCGATTGAACGTTCGACTCTAGGGCTGCACCAAAAACAATATATACAAACACTTAAATAGAAATCATGTGGAACTTGAAAATAGAAATTTAGAACATAAAACTTTATAAGCTACTAGCATCGAAGCCCTCGATAACGTGGCAATATTTTGAGTTTGGTTGGTTTGGGATAGGTTGGGTTGGGTTGGGATAGGTTGTGTTGGGTTGGGTTGTATTGTATTGGGTTGGGCTGTTTGGGTAAATGCAAAGAACCTTAGAATTCATAAACTCTAAGATCTTACACACAACAAGTTGGCATTCTATGTGCCATGTGTATTAATTTCCTAGCTATACATGATTCTAAACTACCCAACTCAACCCGACAAGCATGTCGTGGAGGGGTACTTAAATAAATATATACAAAACTTTCAATTAATTCCAGTTGCGTTGATTCAGGATGATTCTAATTATTTCGCTTTGGTCGATGATTTTTCTCGATTTTAAAATTTTAATACTTTCAGTCATCGTTTCATTCTAATTCCAAAGTAATACTATAATAGGTCGTATTGTTTTTTATTACTGAATTAAGTCAGCGTGTTGACAACGATCAGTTAAGTTTCTCGCCTCGTTGCATATCAAAATGACGTTTATTCTTTATTCATTGCTCTTCAGCGCCAGTTAATAAATAGGTAAGGAAATCTACAAGTCGTCTCGTTATCCAGTCAGGTTGCAGATGATTTGGCACCGGTTGTCAGGCTCGTGGTGTAATATTTTCGGAAATTTTTAATCTTTGATAGCATGGTCGAGTTAATTTTCCAAATCTTTCACCCACTGTATAATTTAATCGATTCCATACTTGCAGTTGTTTCATGTCACCTCATTTCTTATTTCTTCGAAGCATTCTTTCAGTAATGTCACGCTTTTACCAATTTTGTCCATCAGAAATAGAAACGTGTTTTAAATTATTCCCCACTACTGTCCTTTTATTCCTGTGCAGTTTAGTCCAACCATCATTTCTTTAGATTCATATTTCTCCGTCAACTTTTTTATTTGGTTTTTCGTTTGCTTTCATTTCGACTGATTTTACAAAGTCTCAGTTGTCATTAAATGTTGTTCTATATTTTGATCCAGTTCAAACTATGTTAGTTTAGCAGCTTCTTTATTCTACTTATTTAACAAGATCACAATTGGATTGGGTTTAGTAGGATCAAAATATAATCGTACAAGTTTTATATTCGTGTGCATAAAATATAAAATTTTCCTTTATTTAATATGATTAATATTCATGGAAAATGCATCCGAATCTTTTATCAGGTACTATCAAATTATTGCCTTTTGTTAAGGGCGATGTGTCATAGAATAATTGATATTAATTCAGATTGATGACGAACGTCTCTTTACTTTGTCAGCAATAAAAAGAAAATGAATTGTTTAATTGATACTATTATTAATAATAATTGATACTATAACAGATTCCAACCCAACCCAACCCAACCCTATTTACAGCCCGACAAAGTCTATTTTCTGCAACCATCATACCACAATACTATGTTTTTATTTGTTGCGAAAATTGCAATTTATGTTCGTTCAAAATTGCTATATGTATGAAAGATGGTCCATTTGAAAAAAATTGTTCTAGATTAAAAATATTTAAGTAACGAGTAAATTTCAAGTAAAGAAATTTGTATTACAAACATATTTTATGCTAAAGCTTATTCATTTTTTCTGTTGTTGATTGCTCATATTAGAGCTTTCTTACCGTTTACTGGTTTCAAATAAATAGTTTAAATAATTATTTATTTATTGGGGAGATTTTGCATTAGCCATTTATAATTAGTCGCTATATTGATAATTTTGATGTGATATAAAAAATCCAATTCCTTGTTATAAAATTTTAGTTTAGGTTGAAAGACTTCTGACACAATTAAATTTTTCCAATGTAATGTATATCTGACATTGATGCTATGCTATATAAAATTTTGATACTGAATCAGTGGTAATAACTGATGGATTTAAAGTGGTGATTGGCAGACGAGCCGTGAAATATTTCTGGCGATGGAGAATTAAACGTAAAGAGTGGAGGCGGCGATTATTTTACCCACGTTTATACAATATGTAAATCTTCCTCCATAATATTGTTTTGAAATTTTGTTTTGTTGATCAATATGTCGACATCGTTTAGTAAAATATTATATTCATATAAAGTGGTGATGGCATTCTTGATATAATGACTGGAACAATGTTGTTTTAGGAAAAAAAAATAACGACTTCCATAACAATTCCGCATAAGAAAACCAGTAGCCATTAAAATGACGAATGTGCGTTATTAAAGAAATCCGAACGCACATACCTCTCCCCGCACGTCAGATACAAATAAATGCCAGCAATTCAGCAAATTCACGATTGTGCTTTGAATTAAATTATCGAATTAATAGCAAACATTCACTTACTGTTATGTGAAGGGACACCCGCACCTGGGATAGTTGCCTTTCGACTCACCTAGAACAATAAATCGCGATTAGAACAGCGTCTATCTATAAAGAGTGAATTACGCCAAACTATTCATCAACGGGGCAAGTTACACCACGTAGTTACGTGTATCCCGTCGAACAATGGTTCCAGTATAGCCCGATTTAATTCCCGGCTGTGTTTTAGATCAGACAGTTCGGTTTGCACTTGCCTGAGGCGATAGAACATGCATACTCTTAAATTATTGGTGTTTCCAGTGACAATTCGCAAACGCGGTGGCGCCGCGTCTCTTTCCGTTGGCGGCGCGGTCGTTGGGAGAAGACGGAGACGCAAGAGGACCGCCGGGCTCGGTTTGGGAGTGGACGTGTGCACAATACGCCGCCGCCACAATCCCGCGGGGCGGGGAAAGATTAAACACCGGCGTAAATGAACGGCTAATAAACAGTAGCAGCGCTACTATCGCGACCGTCTAATTTCGATATTCAACGAAAAAAGTAAAAATCCTAATGCGGATCGCATAAAAATCCTTGTATTTCAAATTGCTCTCCGGGCAATACCTACAAATTTCAATTCGTATGTATTTCTGGAAGTATATCGTGTCTGTGATCAATTTTTGCTCCAGGTTTTTCGCACCCATAAAAAATGTAAAATGTAACAAATATTTTTAGAATTCATGATAACAGTGTTTATCCCCAATAATTCACCAATCGAAGGCTCGATAAAAATATTTTGCAGACGATATTACGTTAAATTTCCAACACAGCCCAACCGGAAAATAGTTTTTCATTCATCTGAAACACAAAAAACTATTTTCCTACTAATTCATTATTCATTCCCCAAGAAATCTCAAATTACCAATCGCAGAGTTGATACAATTTATTTTGCAGACAACTTTACAATAAATTTCTAAGACAACAAATACAAATCTAACCCTACCAGAAAATAATTTTCATTCGACAAACAACACAAAAACTATTTGTGTACCCAATTCATGATAACAGTTCCTCCCCAAATCTGTTTAATCAGCAATCGCAGAGAATTATTATCGATACAATCTTACGTTAATTTCCCAACCCAACCGGAAAAAATTGCATTCACCCGAAAACATGAAAAACTTTTCAGTAATTGCAAGAGATTTGAAGATTAACAAGATGGTAATTGTAGTTATCTATCTTAACCTGTTGGTCCTCATAACATGGATTCTTTCTATAAAAATTTCGACGTCACATGAATGGGTCATATTTACATTTTTTATTTATTTTATTTACTTATTTTACTTAAAACAACATGAAATAAAATTGAATCGTACAAAATACAATGTCAAAATAAAGTACGAAAATATATCAAATGTAAAAATTTGTTTTCACTCTTTGAAAATCTTGCAAAATTTTTTCTACATAATAAATAATATATCGGCATTTCCAAGTTTCAAATTCAAATTCAATAAATGCTAACAACGTCCTACATTTTGAAATTTCAAAAAATTTCATAGCCAAATCCAACGTAACCATACAAAAAAATATAAAAATTTATACTATGAATACCCAACCAATGCTCAACCCAGTTCCACATACGTCATAAGAACATGCAAAATTTTTTTAAATATTTATATAATATTCTAAAATCTCGATAATATCTCGATTATCACTGATTAACATAAAATATATTATGACATATGAGGACGTAGATTAAAAATGTTGAATTTGCGAAACGACTTGATTGTGATACATAAATGCATCAATAGCTCTGAGATATTTGAATTTTTGAACGTTATTACTTTTTACATGTAGACTCTTGGCGTTTGTTTATAATTGAACGCAGTGATGTGGTAATTAGTCTTTGTTAGTTGCGTTTCGCGTAGGTAATAAATTGATGGGTGTGCTATGCAAGTGGTAAATCCTATTTGATTAAGTATGCATAAAAAGCTTAACAAATACGATCAGGTATGTCAGTTTGACGGCCTCTTCTTGACAACCCGTTTAATATATGTTCTTTGCATATTTTATTTGTGATAAACTTCAAAGAAAAGTTTCTGTACTACTTTATATTATATGTGATTTATTAATGTTGACTTTTTAGGGTATATTTCATAAATGTAAAATATCAAACTTTCAAAAATTCCACTAAATCCTCACATACTCTTAAATTTTTATGACAATATTTAGAAAATAAGCTAATACCATTGTGTGTATGTTTTGGGAATTTTTGAAAACTTGAACGAATTTTCAAGACATGTCACGTGTGTGACATTTGAATTTTTGAAAACGTTCTCCAACTCTTGAAAATAAAAAAATGCATAAATTTAAAGTTTCATTTCAAATCCCAGTATCGATTGGGTTGCCTCTTGTTGGGTTGGGTTGTGTTTTCTTAATATTGATCACAAATCACTCTTAGATATCGCTACAAATACACACATATTGGAATGGTCAAAAAATGCTAACGTATCAAAATCAACCAAATTGTTTAAATGTCAAACATTCACATTCACCCACGTAATGGCTTTCTTTTTAAAATTTGTCAAAGCTGTCCAAAAAGTAATATATGTCCGCCTTAAACTGGTAAAGTATCAGAAACTGTAACTACACCAAATTTGTTCGAAAATCCAATAAAGAGAACTGCCAAAAAAGCAAAAATGTCAAAATTGCCGAAAATTTCAAATTGTGAAAATTGTCCAAATGTCAAAATCGTCAAATATTTTACGAAAATGATGTCAGTGTGCGAGGCCATCTGGACGTCAATACTCTCACACTTGTGCTGCTATGTGATCAATGAGGTCTGGTTTGATCGACTAGGCCGGTACTGTCGAGACTCGTAATTTTCATATTTAATTGCATAATGTTGTTAACTGATGACGTACTCACAACCACTTTAGCGTAACCATGGTACAGAGCTAGGTGTAAGCTGATCCTTCCTAAAAAAATCTTGGTACTAGAAGCAAGACGATCATCTTTTTTCATTATTGTTCCATACATAATAGATAATGGGGTATATTTTCCGGATGTCTCATACATAATAGTTTGTCAAAATTTAACGTGAATCAATGTTTCATTGCCCTTCTCATTTGTCCTATTGAAGACATCAATTCGACCTAGTTTTTTTGCGTGGTTTGATTTCATGCTCTGTGGCCATCATTGATGATGATTTTCTTAAATAAACACCCAATCCAACCCCAAAATTTAATATTTGGAATTGCTCAGTACCCTTGTGTGGTACTTCTTTGAATATGTTGAAAATTTTTTTTTTGCTTGTAATAATTTTCCTACCTAATTTTTGCTTGCTGTCATCAATAAGTACATGTAGGTCTTTTATAGGCCGACAAAGTGCCAATCTGTTTCGTGGCAAGAGCACTTTTTTGAGATCCAAAAAATCAAAAAGGTAGTGACATTCTTCGCTAAGTATCTATTGTGCATTTAATAAAAAGATTTTGAATTTGTTTCACAAGTATTTCCGGTATAAGTTTCACAAATTCCATGGGCAATGTCTCCAATGTGTCCTGGTCTCCATGTCTCCTAACCCAACAGAGTTCGTGGTTTCCATTTCTCGAGGCTTTCTCAAACTTCCTCAATAGTGATTACTTCATGATTTGCTGTGTAATGACAGCTTGAAATGCAATTATTTTAGATTGATCAGTGGTATATTTATTTTTCACCCAAGAAATAGCAAACCATGCGAAAGTATTTCGAGCTTCATGCCAACGTTGATATACACCTTTCTATCTTCGTTGTGCTTCGTCAATAAGAAGTTTTGTTACGACCACATTTTATGTGAAATTATCCATATTAGCATTCCATTAGTTTGGAGTCTCTTGCTTTGTATTTCATTTTTATATTACAGCATTGGATCCGCTGATAAATCGCTACGTCTGTCCTAAATAAAATGGATTTTTTAAGATCAATTATCGAATTATAATCTTGGAGTACATTGACTGACTAAAGGATTTTACCATTGACAACCATAATTGCGGTTCCAAAATATTTGGAGGAAATCCTTCATTAATAATAAAAATGTTGGCACTTGCCTGATATATAGCTAAAATCAAAATTCTGGTCTGGTTGGACTGAGATATTTTCAAATTTGTATTCTATCCCAAAGCAATATCAAAAGCTTTTATTAAACAACAAAATGTCAGCTCACTCTAGCATGAGATTGATCTGAACTGAGGCTAAAGCCAGATCATTTCGTGTTCTGAAGTGGGTCCTAAATGACATTTAAAAACGCATACCATGTGAATTACATTTTTGCAAAAATTCTCGGGTTCGTCCTTCGTGTTTTAGTTCTCAACATACACTCGATACAACAACAAATTATCAGATGAGATGCTTCAAGCCAACGAAGTTTACCAACCATTCTGCTAATTGTATAAGAAACAAAAATATATAATACAGGAACTGAAGAAATTTAGCAAAAAGAATAGGATGGGTTGGGTTGAGATCTATTGCAACTAGTTCCAGTAGGTTGGAACACGTCTTTAGCAAATGTCTATAAAGATGTGACTGATACAACTTTTCAACTTTGCTCAAGATATATCTTGGAAGTAATTCAAACTGATTTTTATTATTCTTGTGACTAAACTTCGACATTTGTGCAGTCATCAGAACATTTCGAATGTGATGTATTGCAGCTAAAATCATTCGCAGGACAAATTTTAAAATATTTTGCTGAGCACCATGTGAGGAATTCTCATTTTAATGTTCGTTGCGGAAATTATGAGCCCTTTTAAAACCAATTTAATTGTAAACTAAATAATTATCTAAATGAATAGATATCTTTAGAACGTTCAGACAAATCAGTAGCAAACATATTGTTAGATAATTGTCACTAAGCGTCTATAAACATTTATAATGTTGAAATATTTCTTCTAAATATTTCGAACTACAGTCTATCTATGTGTAACCGACGTTTGAATTTCCTCAAGGCTCAAGTCGCCATTCTTTTGATTTTAGTTGACTAGTTGACTAGGGGAAAAAACCTTGAAATTCTAAGCCCAAATTTTCCTAAATTTGTGAACAATCGCATTATGAAAAATCTTGTTGGCATTGTGTGCATACCGACTAAAAATCGCCGAGGAGTTATATAAAAGTTATAAAAATTGTATATATATATACATACTTATAAATTTTTTTAAATGCGAATATTTTAAATCAAAATTATGTTGCAAATTGATGTTAAATGTTATTATACCTACGACTAAAGTTTGTGATATTGTGCAATAATAAATTTACGAATCAGGTCACAGATGAAATGATATAGTGGGCAAGTGGTGCGCCGCCCATATTGCATTATTTAAACGTTGTCCTCTCATCATAGCTAATGCTATTAGAGCTCCTGAATTATAACTTACAGGCGCGTAAATCCATTGCTTCACATGTCCATGCGCAGTATTACACCCGCACGCACTCCGTCATCATTAGGACAACGCGCCGGCGAATGGTGGATAGCGATAAAGCGATAATAAATATTTGCCCCCGAAATTACGTTCAAACTTGCAAATCGAAGACTCGCCGGCGATAACAAACGATCCGGCTGAAAACACCCGCTGGTTATTCGAAAGCCACAAAAGAACGCGACTAATTAGAAATTATTCCTGTTTTATTCAGCAATTATAATTCCGCCGAGGCTGAAAAAGTGCGGCCGCCTCCCGCCAAGTTCTAATTAAACGTCCGCCGCTCCTCCGCGTCGCATTCCTTCCTCTACCCTCCAGATATGTTTATCATACTCAATTTCGTTCGTTTCTTAGCTCAAAAGGGTTGCGAAAGTGTATATATTATCAAATTGCCGTTCGTGCAATTTGGCGAGCTGGTTAAATTAGACCATCTGCGCGCAATTTACAGCTGACTTATTACGACCATTTGGACTGTAAATAACAATCCTCATATAACTTGGAGAAGAGAAGAGAAAAATAGACGAGTTTTCGCAAGCGATAATTTACATACGCCGAGCATTATGAGAATACATTCATCAATAAGCTGCAAAGTTTTATAAAGTTGGAGCGCGGACCGTAAATCCGAACCGCCTCGCAAAATTCATGCGATCTGATTTACGGCAAGTTTAAATTTCAAATTACTGTCAGGAGAGGCAAAGCATTTCTGGATTTACCATGGTCTTGGTAAATACGACGACGCTTGCAAAGACAATGGGGATTTATTAAAAATTCAAAAATTAGATTTGCACCAACAAAATAATTAATATTTATTTTTAAGGAGCTAGTAGTTAAGAATTATTGTGATTTAAGTGTTATATTAAAAAAAATCGTCGATTTTTCATTATCGTTGCATACAAACGAAGACCAAATGTAGCATTATATTATATAGCAACACAAATTTAATATCTCGAACCAATCCTAGTTAATCCAACTCCCTCTGATCAAAGTAAATCGCAGTTCATATTTGAAAGGGTTCACAAAAAATGCTAATCCAACCCAACCCAACCCAACTACTAACATAGAAAAGTGTTACCTTTCATTTCTTTAGGACATTTTTGGTTACAAACTTCAGGAACATTTTCACTTATAGATGGAACCTATTGAGGCATTGTTTCAATTCCACTTTGGTTTCGAACTGGACTTTAATATAATGGCATCTGAGATTGGGTTTGCCCGACACGAATTACTATTTAACAGAAATAAGAACGTAGATTTTTTTGCGTATGATGGCGAGCGCAAACGCAATAGATTTGGATTTGCAAATTTTGATTTCAATTTTGGAAGCTTTGTGTTGTGTTCAAGGAAATTCCTAAATGATTAATAGCCTTTATGATGAAACTTTGGGTTGGGTTGGGTTTGGTTAAGTTGTGTTGGGTTGGGTTCAGTTTGAGATTACAACCCTATTTCTTTACCAAAATCTGGGTATGAATTTCTAAAAGAATATCAATATTTTAAAGCAATCCGATTCCAACGTATATAATGCAATTCAACCATTTTTTAAATTAGACTTCAATTAAAGAGCAAAATGAAAGCAGAACAAAATAATTTAACTTGCGACGTTCATGCCAGCACAAATTTCAAGCAAGTAATAATGTTTTGGTTTCCTGATTTTAAATAGCTGCATTTTAAATACACCCCAACCTAACACATCAAACATAAAATACAGTTTCATTTAGTGAATGTTGATTTGAAACGTTTCAAGAAAAATTAAACTATTTTGTTGAGTTGGGTGGGATTCATCAAATTTTTAATTGCATCGCAGTTAGGTTTTTTCCACATCATGACAATTTGAGTTTCAGTTAAATTTTCTGGAATTATTTGGGTTCGGTTGGTTTAAATTAGGTTTCGTTACACATAATGTTAGTTTTAAATTTCAAGCAAGTTTTCTTCAGGCTTTATGGTCATTTCGATTTAAAATTTTTATAATTGGTTGAAACTGTTGAATTGTTTCGACCCATTCACAGATAAGGAATTGTGTTTCAAGCTTCGTGAAAAATTTCATGCAACCGTAAACCACATCAAAATTTATTTATTGTTCAAAAAAATTTTAGATTTATATCTCTTCCTTTTGATTTCAACCTAACCAATGTATTTTAATAAATTAATTGAACCAAAAATATTATCGCTTTGAATTTTCCCACAACATAAGACTTGACATGCTTTGGTTCGATTGCATTGTGTTGGGTTCGTCTACTCGACGTGTAGATTGCAACTTCATGGAAAATTTCATGAGGTTTTATTGTTATTTGGATTTATAATTTTCTGAATTCGTTTGGTTTCGTTGAACTGATTTGGACATATCCAGAAAATTTTCATGAAATCCTGAAACTCATCAGGTTATACATTTGCAAAATTTAGTTATGCTTCCAATTAAAAATAATTTCTCAATTTTTATTTCTTCCTTTTATAATGTGGTTTCGGCACAAGTTTACAAACGATTAACAGTCTAGACCAACATTTTTGGGTATTGCTCATATCCATGAACTTATTATATGCCATTTCGAAAGCACAGGCTCACATATATTTTTAATTTCTCGCGTCCAAGTTGGGGTTTTAAATCAAATTCACAGATCGACAGAATAGATAATAACTTTAAATAATTCGTCAACAACAAATTACAGCAATATCTTAAATCGTAAAATGTGAAATTGTGAAATGGTTTAAATCCAATCGAATCTGATCGCTCCATTTCATGTTTTCTGAAATTTCCTCCCAATCGTTACGGTTCCTGTTCAATCTAGAAACATCCTTGTCACTCGTTCAATTGATTCCTGACAATGTAACTTCGTCGCCCTTTCACGTTACTACCAACAACAAACTGCAATAGTTATTTTTAAGGATTATATGCGATGCATAACTTTGCAAAATAAACGGGTTGCAAATCATTTACAACAGTGACGTTGTTAAAATACCCCAACTTTCCCTTATTAGAATATCTGATGTCAACTTTTCCACATAAATATAATGCACTTAACTTAATGAGGTAATAAATCTGAGAAAAAACTTTTTAGTTTTCTTTGCTCTAAATAACAAAGCGATAACACATTGTAAGAATAATTTACGAATGCGATAAATCAGAGTTTTACTATTAACTCAAAAGTAAAAAAAAAGTCATGGAAACGCATACATATCTATAAAATATATGGTAATAAATCATATGCACGGAATAATATGGATAGCTTTGTCTAACAAGTCCAGGGTCCGAGCATACGGCTTTATTAATGCAGATTTATGTGCCTCTGTCGTTTTGTTAATCAAATAGGAAACCTGTAGTATGCAACCATTACTTTAACATAACTTCGCTGCACGAAAGATATGTACATAAGTTGGATTGTTGTTGATAATCAAGATTATACAATCGCATTACATTGTTACGGGAGAGTTGGCAATCGCCGCAATAAAATTTAATGAAATTAAAATACTATAAAAAAGTTAAACACGTTTCAGCAACCTAGTCATAAATTACAAACTAAAAGAAACAAGGCATCCTTAAAATTTTAATTGTGTGTGTGTGTCATGTTTATTTTCCATGTTTGTGTTTAATTTGTTTTACTATTTGATTTATTTTGATTTGAATCGTCTTTTAGTCGGCGGTGAGTGGTGAATTGGGAATTATTTCGATCGTAAATTTTTTAATTTTATTTTTTTTGCACAAACGGGCGAGCAAAATTGCCCCTTTTAAAACACTTGGGGCGTGAAAATTCACTGCCTGTAAAAAAATGTTACGCAAAACGCCCAAAAGTATGCCATGCGGACGTACACCGAGCCTGTTTTTAAAAATATGACTAAACGCTCCGGTCGCTTTTACGCAAAGTAAATCAACGAAATTATTTCGCAACGAAAAAAATGTATGTGGAAGGTCTCAAATGAGACATAAACAACGTAAATATACTGCGTCAAACTTCAGCGGACAAATAATTTTTCAGGGCATAAAGCGAGCGCCTATTTTATGGATACGCGTTACATTTTAGATTAAATAAACACAATGTTCATTACCCATAATTCAACAGGGCCGTGATATACTTGCTGGCTTGTTTGGAGTTATGGTTGCGGCTGGGCGCAATTTCTCATTTGTACCTACAACTGCGCTTATTACGCCCCGGGTAACGTGATTATGAATATGAGAATTCCAATTGTAAAAGTTGCGCCTAACGTATTGCGTTTGTTTTGGAGTGGCTGACCGCCGAAACGGAACAACAATCCAGTGGCGTCTCAACAATTCGCAACGAAATTCGTCTAATTACATTTGATCATCACTGTCCCAATTTAAATTTATACAAATAAAATCAAATAATAGCTACCAAAGGATCAAGGACTACACTTAAAATAAAATACGAAGATAGCGGAGGCGAAATGAAATTAATTAAAGGATGAAAGCAAAGTGTATGGTAGGGGTTGAATGCGAAAGGTGAACTGTCATTGATATCGATGGAACGAAAACAAGTTTAGAATTATGAGAAAGATTCGATAAGACTTATGGATGAAGTAACAAAGCCGGAAATAGGGCGTGGCGATCAAGGCACCTGCAGCAGCCATTAGGTGCATGTGGGCGTCGCGACAACTACTGGTTTCATTTAAATTAATATTAAAATATTTATCGGGAAAATACGTAAGTATTTCGATGGGCCTACATTTGTAGTCAAAGAGAAAGGAACATTCGAAACAGGCAATACGATGAAGATGTTCTAGATTAATGTCTAAGATAATTATCAAATAAGTACAAATTCTACGATTAATATAATAAGAGAAAGAATATTGATGGCTTCACGTCAGAAGGGCGCAGCCAATCATTACTCAACAAGAGAACTAAAATGCGTGACAAGTGTATTCATTTATTATCAATTAGCGATGAAAGAAAATCTATGAAATAGAACATGCATCAAAATGAAATAACGCTGATTTGTTCGAACGGAAACAATAAAAGGAGGAGACTGATACGCGCTGTCGCAGCGGACTTCGTTGCCCGGTTGCGTATAAATTGTGACATAGAAAACATACATGAAGGTCATTCATGTAGACCATAAAAACACTGGACCCAAGACTCTGCTGCGGCATACCAATTACGTAACTCGAAGAATGTATTACTCGTAGTAACATATTGTTTATGCATTGTTTCATTGATACATTGAATGGACCGAAATAACGAAAATAAAACTAACGAACTAATAGACGCTAAGGGAATAAGTGCAAACGAAATAAAAACAGTAATGCGAAAAGTAATATACTCAAATGTATGTAACTAAATGACAAAGGGACAAAACGAAGTCTTAGTGTCGTCCCGTTTGAATTTTTGTTTACTTTCAGTTTTTATGTCAGGTTGGGTTAGATTGGCGTGTGTTGGGTTGGATTTGATTTGTCATGTTTTAGCTAAAATAAACGAAACCCAACCCAATATGAAAATGTGTTGCTTATTTCGTTTCATTTGTTGTTTAAATTTAATTTTTCTCTATATTTCCTTTTTTTGTTATATTTTATATAAATTTTTCATCTCCTCTTCTCGTCGCGTTGCTTTTTTTTTATTTAGTTCAAATTCATATAACTTGGTTCTCTTTCGATATTTGAGTCCCAAGCGTTCTTACTTATTTCAAAATGATTTATTTTTCTTAGCCTTAGTGTTTTGTAATTGCCATTTGACCTGCTTGGATTAAATTTTCAAGTTCACTTCATTTTAATTTGCTTTGTAAGCATATTTCATTAATAATTTCCTCTCTTTATTTTCTTATTTGGCTTTTAGTCTTTAAGAATTTTTAGTTAAACTTTGTTCAATGTAATAATGACATTATTTATGGTTGTTTAGAAAAAAACGATACGAAAATTTCATTTAGAGGCTCTAAACTTGTGACCACTTTGTTCGCCTTTTGTGTCTTATTTTTGATTGATTTTCTATGTTATGTTTTTTTTGGTCAGTTATGCTTCAATTTTGGGACCTTATTTATATCACTTTTTCGTTTCTATTGTCATCAAAGTGAGGAAATTGAAAAAAAACAAATAAACGAAAATGAGCAATGAAGTAAAAACATAATTAATATGAAAACGTCAAAACGAAGTCTATAAAGTCCTTTTTCGGACATAGTGAAAGTAATTATCATATCAACTCAAATTGATTGTATTCTACATTCAGCAAAGGCAATCTGTTGCTTCGCTATTTTAATTAAATTTTTTTTAAATTTTTGTCAACTCATTGAGGAAATTACATGATTGTTACAACCACGGCAACCACGGAGGAACTAGGATTGTGTGCAGAACCTTATGGTTTATCTACCGTTACAAATTTACGTTTATTTTTACTTCAATCGCAATAACAATGAACGAAATTGCAACACACTGCTTGCTTAAATGCTTGCGAGTCTTTTTGTTTAAAATGGCAATCAAATTAAATTATAATAAATACTTGCGGTTTCACGTGCAGAAAAACGTGCAATCCAGTTCAGTTTTAACGTTTCACATTTTTTTAAATTAGATTCAATTTCCTGGATATCACATCGCGTAATTCATTTACTTTTTAGGCTAAGAATTTTTAAAAGCGTATGTCGAAACGAAACCGCAAATCAAAGCTTCGGCAGAAAATCGTACGATCTTATTGGTCCTCAACATCGTTACATGATCGGCCACCTTATTTGATTTTAATACCACAAATATTAAAATTATTACTTTGAATTATATTTTATATACAAAGCTTAAGTATTAAGTAAGACGAGATGTATATCAAAAGATACGACATTGTTTTTACGATGATTTGACTACGGTTAATTGCAAGTGGAAAAAAAACACATTTTTGCAATTAAATCACTTAAAACCTTAACCGAACACATCAAATATTCTTGAGTTGTATGCATTTCGTTGCCTTGCTTCCCGTTTGCATAATTTGTAGTTTGTTTGTAGCTGAGTATAATCTACATACGTTTCAATTTTTTATAAAATTTTTCAGAGTAATAATGAATTTGGTCACTTGATTCCGGATGTGTATTTGCAAATTATATTTTAGACATTGCTTACTTGTGGCATTTTTAACTGTCATGTAATTCCGTTATAAAACCATGAATAATGTTTGTAACGTTACCTTGTATATCTTGTATATCATTTTCAATACAAATTTTAATATCGAATTTCTATGTACTTGATATTTTTAGAATATTTGCCTCAATTTGAACTAACAATACATAAATTATTGAATATAAATAGTCAACTTCAAATGGGTTGGGTTGGGTAATGTTCAAGTTGCGTAGATGGCAAGGGATTTATTTTAGATAAAACTCGTCAAACACAATTATTCTTGAGTTGGGTTGGGCTGCGATTGATTTGAATCGCGATTAAAGAAAATAAATGAGACCCAATCTAATAGGAACATTGTTGTTGTTTATTCGGTTTTATTTTGCAGTTGGTTTCAGTGGTGTCAGGAACCGAACATCAAAACTAAATTAATGGAGTATGTCGAGTTGATTTCCTCATGTTTCGTGAGTGCCCTTCTTTGCAGAGAGGTAGTGTTTTTTCAGCTCCAAATGACTCAATATTGCAATTAAGTATATTTTTGCAGGTTTTTAGTTAATATTATTTCCTTTCATTAATTATTTTGCGGATTTCTACTATTAAATTAGTATTTATTAGTATTGGTTATATAGTTCAAGTAATAATATTTTGGTTACCAGGCGAAAATTGATTATGGCTGTGTTGACAATAATATTGTTAGAGCTTGAAAATTAAATTCCAAGGAGAAGACAAAAGTATATGGGCCAGAATTTTTCGATGCAAAAATCATATGAACATTTTTTCAAAATTATTTATCTAAGATTATAACCAGCTAGCTTCTCCAACACACTTATGTAATTTGCTTTTTGTTCCGCCACCGAAACAAACATATGTAGCTCGCCGTATAAAATCCCTCAATAAAAACAATAACTTCCCGAACGTACGAGGAAAGTAAATCGTGTGCAAACACATATTTTTGCAAACTTCAGCGCAGCATATTATTGGTTCGAATAAATGTATTGCGTACATACAATCGGACTTCGTCCTTTTCCAACCAATACGGTCGGGCAGATAAGGACGCCTTACGTTCCGAGCCAGACGAAAACGGAACATCCCCAAAGCTAACGCAATACAATCGCCTTGATTAAATAAGCTCGTTGAATTCAATCTCCACACGGGCAATCTATCCAATTTTCCACTGGTCTTATCTTTTGCAACCCTCCCCTACGATGTTATCCAATCAAGACGCACACATAAGTCGCGTGGGCGAAAAGATTTATTTAAATCGGCAATGCTTTTAAAGATAGAGCGCGGGCCATAGGCAAAATTTCCGCTCCTGAAACTTTTACGTGCGGTTAAACGGACGAATTTACAAGCGCTTTCTAAATGCAATCGGGGACACGAACGGACGGCACAACGACGAAAATTTATTCTTAGACGTTGATACGGAGTATTTTAAACATGCGCGGTTAAAGAGCCTCACGAAAATAGTGACAACGTTTAGACGTTGCCGCTGACAGACACAACAAAATAATTCGAATTGTTCAGATTATGCGCCATTGAAAGCTCAAAACCTTGCCGAAACGATAAATTCTTTGCGTTTGCTTACATTTTAATTAGCAATGTGTTTCGCACAATGAAAACCTGATGTTAAAGCAACATATTTGATGAATGTATCAATAAATTTTATCACCTCGCAGCTTTTTGTAAAAGCGATTCACAATACATGTATTATTTTGATAACAGTGGCGTGCTATAGATCACTAAAAGTGAAGCAAACTTTGTTTAGACTTTCAATATCTCTCCATATTTATCTCGTGTGTTCAAAAAAATCATGAGGAAGTCAAAAATTAGAATTTCATGGAAATTATATTCAAACTTTGCCAGACTAGGCAGAAGGAGTGGAAAAGTCAACAATTGCACTAAGATCTGGATATATGAAGAAGAGTGAGTCTCGAATAGTGCTACAAATGATGTAAAGCGAAGAAACAAAGAACGCAACAAGAACCAGACGCTGGCAGAAATGAATAGAAATCCAAAAATACTGCAAGTAATAAAAATGCAAAAATCTAAATGCGTCACTTTGTGTAGGAGCTACAATTCTGGCCTACTTTTGGCCAGGCTTGCTTACACAAATTATTGACACCTGTAACGCATTTTCAAAAAAATAATGTTTAGTGCATCAATCGAATAAGAATGAAGCCCACATAATTCCCAAAAAGGAAAATTTAGCTATTTCAACATGGAACAATTCAGGATGAAAATGTATAATTGGAAATTGGGACAAGGGAAGAAAAAACTTAAGGATAATAAATGCCGATGCACCAACAGATGATAATAACGATGGACAAAAAGAAGCCTTTTACGACCAACTCGCAGAATATGAAGATTGTCATAGGAGACTGTTATGCAAACTGGAAAGGAGACAATGAC
The DNA here is from genome assembly GCA_959613385.1 of Geotrupes spiniger. NCBI lineage: Eukaryota > Metazoa > Arthropoda > Insecta > Coleoptera > Geotrupidae > Geotrupes > Geotrupes spiniger. Next base: position 17,398,217 of record OY390737.1, read on the forward strand.
ATGGAAACACTGCGAGCATGAGAAAAAAAAAATTCCTGCTGAAATTGACTGAGCACTTAACTTGCCAGAAACGACATATATAAGGATATGTATGATCAAATCAAATAGACCATCTGTTGTCAGAAGCAGTTTGAGAAGTGTGTGACAAATTCCAGAACCTAAAGAGGAACAGGCGCAGACAGCGATCACTTGTGATGACCAAACCAAAGTTGGCAAAAATAGTAGGACTCGTTACAAAAAGGCAAGAAATGCAATTTTGCACTTATATGAATTAAAATAAAGGTAGAAAACGAATACCAGGAAAGGATTGGAAGGTAGAATGAACCAGCATTATTACATATACAACAGTAAGTGAAAGAATCGATGACAAAAACAATGACTAGAAGGGGAACGAATAAATAAGCAGATATACATTTTGCAATACCTTCACTGTCCTTGAATAATCTATGATGATAAGCAATTGATTATACAGAACATTTCATTCAATAAACAATAATAAATTGTGTCGTAAATTCTAAACAAGATTGTGTTAAAAACAGTAAAGGAGCTGATTGTCTTCTTTCCAGGATTTTCTCTAGGCGATCGCTGTCGATGTATTCTCATTATTGGCGTGATGCAATTCTGTACACCCACCGAATAGGTGCATGCAATAGTCTAGACAATTCATATTTCCTTGGAGGAACATTTCCTCCAATTTATACGGCGACTTTCATTTATCAATACTTGTATTCAATTATGGTTTCTTTTCCAAAATTGTATAGTTATTTATATCCATTGGTACAACATCAATAAGTTTCCCAAATCAATACCGAAAAGGATAACATCCAGACAATGGACTGACTAACTAATCAGACAATAAAGCATAATTTAAATGTGATCGAGTCCAACCCAACTCAACCAATCCCAACCCAACCCTATTCAAGGAAAAATGGCATTTAATTTAAAATTTGGGAACAATTGTAATCGAATTTGAGTTGTGATTACAATGAAGTGGATGGAGGGGGGGGGGGGTCATACTAATACATTTTCAATATTATGAGTTTCACTTTATGAAATGTAGACAAGATAAAATCCATTAGGGTTGGGTTGATATTTTTTGCTTTATACAATTTGTGAACTTTGGTATGTTGACATTTAATAGGATTTGTTTACATTTTATATGGCATTCAGGTATTTTCACATTTCAGAATAAAAAATTCTGAAATGTGAAAATGAAATATTTTTAAGTTTAAAATAAGACGAGTTCGTGTGTGAGTATTAACCCCATCTAGACGTCAGTACCTTCACACCCTTGCTGCTGCGTAATTGCAGTGGTATTTGTCAGCCGACTGACGACGTCAGAGAGAGTAATACATCTATCATCACTTCCAACAAAGCAGTCTTCACTTACAAACAAACCACCACTTTCAGCGGGGGTCTGACGAACCAGTCACCCATCACCTTAATAATTCTAATATTTTCTAATTATTCCAACATTATTATTAACACCAAAAATATTTTTTCGTACAGTTTATACAAAAAAGGATATAAACCTGGTCTCGCAATGAATTAATTTTGAAACTGGTTGTGTTGTATTGGACCTGGATACGAATATGGACCTCTCCGAGCCAATAATTTAGATTTAATAAATTTCAAGAAAATTGTCAAAATTGTAAAGTTTTGAGTTCCGCACAAATAACTTCACAAAGATTGAAGTGATGAAGGTTTCAGAAGGTTTCAGTGCCACGCACCTGAAACGTTGTTATGGATTCAAAATTTTATCGAGAATTTACCGTAAAGTATTAACTTTGACACCTATAAGTATATACTTATATTATTATTACGGTTGGGTTGGGTTGGCCTGGGTTGAGTTGGGTTAAGTTTGTGTATTGTCAAGAATATGTAAAAAAATTTAGAATATTTTAATGTATGTTCGTAGCTTGAAGAATTGAGTGCAAAAAAGGTTGATCAAAAAAATTATTTTATAAAAATATCTAATAGAAAGAAAAAATGAATCGCATCTTCTGTAAATACAGATTTTATTTGCTTATGAAAATTCGAAAGTGTCTTCGATTTGACAAAAATGCAATTCACACACATTTTGATTTAGAACCAAGTTCCGTCCACAACGTCAATAAATCACGTCAACCAAAATATCAAGTGTGGTACAATGAAGCTATTTTTTATCCGCAGAGATAATAGCGCCAAACAATGAATGGATTGATGTTTCCACGTCGAATTTCGAATGACAAATGTGCTAGTTGTACGTTAAATTTGATTATCGCAGTTACAGTATCGACTTCCCGAATCAATTGGAAACGTCAAATAGACGGATTTAAATTTTGCACGCAAAACGATAAAATTCGGCGAAACCGAGACACGAGCAAGTTTTGAGTTTCGCGGACGTTTCCGTGTGGTGCGACGAAGCGAAATCTGGAAATGCACGTTCCAAGCAACACCTTTGCGAAAGGTAAAAGGTCATCCTAGGTTAAATGTCGCAGCGTCTGCTTGTCATTTGCTACACTCGCAATTAATCAGCGTTAAAATAACACGTTAACGCAATTTAAATTCAATTTTACATCAAATTTATTTAGTTAGAAAAAATGTTTGCTGGCGAGTCGGTGAACGTGCATATCTGCGGATAAAAAGCGGGCATTGAAACAACCACAATAGCGTATCGGTGTTCTTGTTAAGGGTAAAAAATCCCGGACGACAGTCCAATCATTAATAAGGACAATTAACAGTCATATAAGAGTCCGAGATCGAGCGACCTCACAGAGAGAGAATATCTGAAATGATTCAGATTTCAGCTCTCCTAGCATTGCTCATAATAACGATGTGTAAACAATGCGAATGCTGCCTTTTTCGTAATTCTAGGTAAGGCTAGTTTCTTTGTTAACAATCAGCCCCGCGTGCCATACCGTTAGCGACAATTGTAATCAGCTTGAATCTTAATTAGTGACCACCCAGGAGAATAGTTTTATCCCGAGAGATTCGCGAGAGAGAAATCGGTCTTGGTACAACACCTCAGCCATTAGCACGAGCTAATGGTTTACTATTTTTAGCAAACGGAAAATGAATACTACGCGTCAGAAGGCTTATATGCCACCAGCTCGGGCACTAACAACCTTTCCAAATTTAGGAACGAAAAAAGTAAAGCGTAATTATTTTAAAATCACTGGGTGTAATTAGTACCTATTTGCTTAATTAGCACTGCTCTATTCCCAAGATACCGCGGTTAATGCGTTTGCAGAAACGATCGACTTTATGTTACACTAAATTGCTTCTATGCAGAATAGAAACTTTCATTGCGTAATTGGAATACAATCGTCGTTTGTCGAAGAAGTTGTTATCAGAAGCGGCTATTTATTATCGTCTTAAACAATTTTCTAATTTAAGTTATCAAAGTGATTACAAACAACAAAAATATCACAGTCGCGCCATTTCAGTATAATGCCTCACACATAGATTCGATGTCTTTCAAAACAAAATTGTTTTCGTTTATACCGCCCAAGCAATTTTATCTGATCAATGTGTTTATTTAAACTGTCTTCGAAACGTCAATACAACATTAACAACAATATTCTCCTGCTAAAATAAAATGTCTTTTTGCTGGACATAAATTGTTTGGTATTATGAACTTTTTTCATTAGATACTACAGAGACGCACATGACGTAGCGAAAATGCTACACTAATCCCATCAGTGTCTTGAAGGGCCTTTAGATCTAAAATTTTGACGATATCTACAACGCAATAACGTAAACATGTAAATTCTGAATTAAGGACTTCGTCTGTAGTTCTTTAGTAGTTTTGCATAAATTGTTTTCTTTGTTCGTCAGAATTTTATTTTACCACGTTATTTGTTGACAATAAATTTTAATTTATAGTGTGATGCTAATTTTGTTTTAGCTGTTTATCATATTTGACTTTTTCTACACATACTGTATGCATTTTGAATAAAAAATATATTATATTATTATGTAAAGGAATCGAGTCTAAATCTAATTAATGATAATAATTGGTAGTTTTCTTTTGCACGTTTAGTTAGAAATCAATAAATCCCAAAATCAATTATATTACATCATTTTACACTATCAAAATTGCCACAACACTAATGTAAACTACCCCTTTGAAAATCTTATAATTCAAGCAAAATATTTCCAATAGATTTACTTTTCCTGTTCAAGAGAAACAATCTACGTATTAAAATAAATATTATTCGACGCTGGGCGCTCGACACTCATATAACTTGCCTCAATTATAAATTGCACGTCATGATTATTAATGAAATACGTGGCATACCTCGTGTAACATCTTTTAGTTTTATTTTATATTATTTTTACGTTAAAAGCCATATTATATGTATTGTAAATTAATTGATACCAACGTTTGTATCTTAACTAAAAAACACGCTTTTTTATTTTTATTATGTATTAGTTTCCGATACAGATATTTCAAAACCAGTTCATAATGATGTACAAAATACCATTTTAATAATAACTGTGTGAGGCAAATAAGTGAAAACGGAGATATAGAGAGGTGGAAGCAGGTCGATGCGCAGGAAATGGAAAGTAAACTCGAAAATGCGAAGTGCAACGCAAAGTGTAAAAGAATTAAGGAACAGAGGAGGAAGCCAAGATATTTAAGGGGAGAGAGATTGGCAGAAGAAGAAAAAATGTTAGCAAGGTTCAGATGTGGAAGTTGAGAGGCCAACAAATACTGGATGGAAGAGAAATATATTAGATACGAGATCTGTGGAAAAAATTGGGTTGAATGGGAACGTTGGTTGGGAGGTAAATTGTAAACAGATAAACTTGAAGAAAGAAAGGAATAGAAAAGAAATCTTATCTCCACTGAAAATGCCCAATTAAATAAACCAAGTTGTGCTGCGCTGCGTTGCAATAAAAACACTGTTGGGACTCTTGGATGAGCATTTCGATCTTGTTATGCAGTCTACAGTAAGAGACATCAAACTTTTGCAACTTTCTGGTGCGATTGAAATAATTTCATGGGTGACTGATTACCCCAAATTTTTGTTTATGGCAAGTTTTATGCAAAAGGGGCGAACCGTATTCTTATTGGATATATCATCTGATTAATTAATGTTCACTGCATTTTGATACGAGATTAATTAACATCAATATAGTATTTTATAACTAAATAAAAAATAGCAAAACAATATTGACTGAAAAAATATGTTTTCTGCAAAAACAAAAATTGTTGATAGAAAACGATAAATGGTATACTACTGGTTTCATAATCAGCGCTACATTTAATAGATAAGCATCAACATTTATGTCAACAATTATAGTTTCACATAGTTACCAAGAAATAAATAGCAGTCAAATTTTATAAATTTTTCAGCTAGGCCAACGAATTGAATGAACTTATTAATTGTCCTTTAACCTTAGAATAGTAATTTTGTATTGCATGTGCGAAATATTTTAGACACATGCCCAATCCTTGTAACAGTGCATTCTTCTGCACACGTACGCAAAAAAAAACGTCGAAGTGGGATCGTTAATTAGACATGAATCTCGACGTTTCTCGGAATACTTTTATAGGATCCAAGAATTTACGAATTTAACGTAAGTGTAAACGATATAGTAAGAAATGATGAATGAAAATATGGACTTTAAATTTCTGAGAATTGACACGAAGTTTACGAATTAAAACATTTTTTATTATGGTTACAATAAAAATGTTGAGAACGTTGTTGTCGTTGACTTCGTAGATAATTTGTATTTTTTTTGGACTTGGTATGCATAGCCAAATAGAATGATTTTTTTTTACAAACAAATGGTTTAAATAGCCTTTGGGACTAATCATAATTCTGTTCAATGGAGTTCTTAAAAGTATGTTAATAACTAAATGTTAATGATAATACCCTAGATATGGATACGCCACTGGTGCGGGACACAGGGACACAATTTTTAACTCGTCGTGCACATATCTGCCGCAAATATCTTAATTCGCACGTTATTAAAACTTCTGTAGCACGTTAATTTTCAATGCATCATTTTTACATGAATATTAATGCACCGATAAAAACAGTTGCAAATATATACTTTAATTAACTAACATTCTTGGCTACTGCAACTTCATTCCCACGTTGAAAAAATAAACAACGGCCGCCATACATCATGATATTCTCCACCACATAAATTATTAAAACCACGGCAGTAACGACTGTTTATATTAAATATAGATATACCGGCCTTTATATGGCATTGGCACAACATAATTTCATATTTAGATGCGTCGAGATCGTATTTTCCAATCGGCGAATTTTCTACGCACCGCGGGCCCGCGCGCGCGACATTTTTAATGAGACGGAGCGAGACAGCCTAAACGGCGATTGGCAAAAATTAATGGGAACGCGGTGTACAATGGAATTCTCCTCGCATGCGGGGAAACAAAAACAAGCTGACTGCGATCTAAAAATCAAAATAAAAGAGATGAGTAATGGCGTCAGACCTGCTCAACCTGTATTTCATGCGCCGTGTCCACTTCATTAAAGATCGTCAAATACTTAATTTCATCTTTGGCAAAAAAATGCTTTCGTTTAATTTGCGCCGAAACGTTGTTATTCAACACCATGCGATACATTCAATTAGATTTTTAGATTGTAACGAATTTATTTGCCATTACGTTTCAGCAAATGCGCTTTACAAAATGGGCAAAACAATCCCAGATTTGAATGATTATACACATTTTTATATATTTTACATTAAACAATTTCTACAGGAGTAGCAAGCAGTTATTGTAAATCATTATTAAAATATCCCAATAAATGCACCAGAAAGAAATCGAACATTTTAACATAAAAATAAAACAAATTTATTTCTTATATATTTAACTACTTCACAATCTGTGCAAATAACAGATTCATAAAATTCCTTATGAAATTGAGCTTTCGCCACACTTCAGCATTTACTGTTAGTTGATGAATATAATTATTAGTAAAAATTACTAATTCCTGTGGACGATTTTGAGACTTGGATTTTGATGTTTTTACGATATATCCCTCCTGAACGTTGAAAAAGCTAAATAATTGCAACGGTATACAATTACGAGAAATAGGTTGAAAAAAAATATCCCAACCCAGCCCAGCTTAGCGAACAAACGGAAAAGGAAAAATATTGAAAGACGACAAGGATATCTGAAATATTTAAATACAAGAATGAATGGGGTTATTATAGGATACTCAAATAATAAAAGCTTAATAAAAATAAACAGTTACGAGACTAAAGGTCACCTACAAAACTATTGATAAAATGCAACGAACGATAAGGGTAACATTTTAACTTCTAGCAACATTAATTAATATTGCAAAGGAACGAATACAGAAAAAATAAACAAATTTAAAAATAATAAATATGCAGAAGAAGAAGTTCAAAAAGAAGCAATTTTCGTTCACAATATATTTGATTAAGTTTTTATTCGTGTATTCTTTGCTCCATCTTTGAATTTTTCTTCAGTTTTCCATTTCTGTGTTTTTGAATAAAGTTTTTGCCTTACAAATTTATGGACACAACCCAACCCCATCCAACCCAATTCAGAACCTATTATGTATATATTTAAATATGAATTTCATGAACGACCTTTTCCTGACTGAGTCCTTGAGAAACTCAATAAACATAATCCTGTATATTCGTGATTTGGGACTAAGTGGCGAAAAAAAAAATTCTTATTTGAATTTCCAACGCAATTAATAATAACGTGAGCTTTTATTTTTATACGATTTGGAGGGTGGACAAAGTTTATTTTTTTTAATACTTTCTTGTACAATACATACATTAGTTTGTTTACATGTATTTTATTTTGTTCTTTTGCTTCGCCTGAAATTTGTTTTTAATATTAATTGTTTCATATTTTTTTCGGCATGATTTTTGTTCCCCCGTTCCTTTCCTTGTGTTTGTGTTATTATTCATTGTCTCGTTGATATGGATTATTTCAATGCACTATTGTTCCTTATAATATTTTTTTATTTAATTTACTCTTTGTGTTTTAATCAACAATTAAGAAACAAAATAATGCAAACGAACAAACCTAGCAGAAAAAAATTAATATACAGAAAGAAGAAATATAAATATAAAGCAGCAGGAAATTTAAATACAAGCGATCATAGTGTTTATTTGTTGCTCAATTTGTTGCAATTTTTTTTATCCAATACATAGATTTTTGCTTTATGTTTAGTTTATTTTGTTTTCATGCTCGTTTATTCTGATCGTCTACTATTTGTTTAACTTGGTTTTTTTTATTTTCCGCATGCTACCTTTGTCGCCCCTCACTTCCTTAGTTTATTTTGCCTTAAATTTTTAATGTTGACTATTTCAGAATATTTTTGTTGCCATTCATTGTTCCACGTCTTTATGCACTCATACCATTATTCATCTTTCGTTGATACTTCCTGTTTTTTATTGTTTTTCAAAATTGTTCATTTCAACAATATTACATAGTACTTTTTTATTTTTATTTGGTTTCTATTTCCATTTTATTCATTTTCATTAACTTGAATCCCATTGTTTGCTTTACTACTTCCTTGCTTCTTCTCTTATTTCCTTTTCAATGTGTGTATTTGATTTCTTCAATTTTACCTTTAATGTTGTGCATTTGATTTATTTTCTTGTTGTCCTGTATTTGTTTCACCAGTTTCGTTTTTGATTTTGCATTTCGGTTGAAATTTGTCAATTCTTTCGTTGCTTCTTTATTACATTTTAGCAGCGATTTGTTTGAAATTTGCATTCCTTCGTTTATTTTAGCAGTATTTCCCCTCTAGTGTCCTGCTAGTTATTAATGTTTATCATTCGTTGTTTGTTTCTGACCTAGGTTTCTCATTGGGCTTCTCTTCTGCTTGGAATTTACTTTTTCAATCTATGCGTCGTTTTTCTTTACATTTATTTTATTTTTGTCACGCCATTCATTTCTTCTAACTTGTTGTCTATTTCCTTTCTGGTTTGTTGTAACTTATTCACAGGTCGTAGATTCTTTGGCATTCTCCTTCAATTTGTTTGTATACTTTGTATTTCATGTTGGAGTTTTTTAGTTCCCTAGTTTTTCTTTATTTTTACGATGTGATCTAATATGTCGCTCTCTATATTTCTTTGTATCTTATTTTTCCTCGGAGTAAAAGAGCGCTAAACCAATTGAAAGACAAAATGGAAAAGAAGCCAAAGCAAACCATTGTTTTCAGACGAATCTTTTGGAAAAAATTACAGCAAAGACAATGAATAATAAATAAATATTTTATGAGCCACAATTTTCTAACTATGGAAATAAATAGTGGGGAAATCGACAATGTTGGGCAACTGTATAATCATTAATAAATTTAATAATAATAATAAATTAACTTAATAGGTAATAAAAGTGTGTAATTATATTTTTAAATTTTCGATGTCGGAAAGATAAATACCTGGCAGCAATAAATTGCGCTAGCGATTTATTCGCAGCGTTATATTATGTATTAGACATAAATATTTATTAGATGACAAATAAATGCGAGATTTCCACCAGACAAAATGCTAACGTAGCGTTTATTTAAATATATTCAATTAAAAATCACGGAGAATTATCTGATAAGTTGGGATAACAAAGAATTAATTAATATTGTTAACATGTCCGTTTCTGTGCTATTGGCGAATAAAACATTCAAGTCACATAGCCGAATACAACAAGAAAAAATAAACGGTATGAGTTCATTTCAGATTATATAGGAATAAAACGAGACTGCAGGTTTTTTGCCGCTCGTCGCATAATTCCGTTTCGTTTGTCATAAACCACATTTTTATTTCGTTTGGCCGAAAGAGAAAAAGTAAATTATCCGTAATAACGTACGGACGCGAAATAAAGCAACTCTTTTTGCGGCGGACGCGTTTCTTTAAATGCAAAACGAAGAGACTGCGCAAGATCCCTACTAAGTAACTGAAAAGTTATAATTTAATGATTTCTCTCATCGTCTAGGTCACGTTCACCGCAAGTACCTGTAATAATAAATAAGCGATATGGTCCGAAGCGCGTGCAACTCAGTGTGGGTATAAACATGTCTGTCTGGCTCTAGAAGAGTTCATTAATGCAGTTGGTTTGGTAAACGCCATTAGCCTGCAGCAACGCTGAATGATGGCTTTTAAATTGCATTTGCATTCACCAGGACTGCTTCACAATGTGCCAATAGCTAAAAATTAATCCGGCTGGGAATCTTCTCAAATGCAATCTTACAGCTCGGATCGATAAATTTCAAATTTATTGAGGAAATTACGCAATTCACTTTCTTTGAGGTAATAAAATTTGCATAAGAGGCCGCTACTTAACCGGGAAATTTTAATTTATCGCCGCACTGTTCGTCGCGGTTAAACAGGAACAACAACAACCGGCGAAAACGTCGACGAGCTGGGCCGTGTTTTCTTATAAGGCGAGACGAGTGTAGTGGCTTTTTGCAAATGTGCCAAAAAGTCATCCTCATTCCGCGCCGCTTGCTTTAAACGACTGTGTTGTTGTTTGCGTTAATAACACCTGTTATTAGTGCACACAATAATCAAGTGTGACATAAATCAGCATGCAGTTAACAATCTTTACATGCTATGCGATTATAAATTGCGATAAGCTGAAATCGTTCAAAAGAGAATGTAAACACTTTAACAATGACTTTGCTTTTCATTGTATGATATTTTTTTATCTTCTATTAACTACTAAAAAAATGATAAAAACTAAACTAATATCAATTAGATGATCTAGAATTTAATGATCACTATGGCCGAATGAAAATTTATTTTAAAGTTCGAGATCTATAATTACGTCAAAACTGTTACATACTAACAATAAACAAATTAATAAATAAGTTATTCAATAAAACTACATTAAAAAATTATCAACTACGTAGAGAATAAAACAAAACAAAACTTCGCATAATATTTTGTTTAAAAACAAACAATAAATCATATAAATTTGCTCATTGTCCAAATTCATAAAAATTGGAGCCAAACTGCATAACGATTAAAATGTTCACGCGACGCGTTAGTTGCTTCACGTTTAACTAAATAATTGATCGCATATCCTTAGAATTTATCGTAATTTATATAAAACTTATTAATGGCGTCTGTGAATACCAAAAAGCACGTCAGTTTAGGTTTAGTCGCCGTGGCGAGCTTTTTTGCTCAAGGTTGCATGTCGATTCGTCTATTCAGCGCTTTTTTGTCGCGCTTTTTTGGAATCTTGTAATGGTTTATATTTCGGTAGCACTTTGAGGCTTTAAATGTGTGTGATGTGTTATCGATCAATAGGGGATAGTAACTTGCAGTTTGTTTATGAAATCTTTTTTTCTTCTACATTTTTTGTTTATTAACTGGACATGCTCTTAGTTATTTGTCTTTGGATTGCTTTTATCTTTACTTCGGTGGCAGGTGTTGGGGTGCTATTAGAAATATCCTCACAATATTTCTATACGATCATTTTTGATTTTCATTTTCATTCAGAGTATATAACCAAGTGACTATTTTTTTCAAGACACCAATTTTTCGCCTCCACATTCAAACAGTTCTCAGCCGTCTTCCCAATTCACTGAAAAATTTTCTTCGCCTGTTCCTGCAATGCATTATATAATGTATCTAAACACTTACAAAAGATGACAAAAGATGTCAATGTAATAATAATATTTTACACGTAATTAGTAAAAATAATAAGTAGATGTAATGTAAAAAGTCCTAAACGAGCTTAATGAATAAATGCAAATATTGTACAATTGTATTGGATAGTTAGTTGGTACGAATCTGCATGAAGAGGAAATATGTGTCAAATAGTCGACTATGACTAGTTTTTGTACAAAAAATATTTTAACATTGATTATACAAAAAGGATATGATCTTCTAGTGAGGTCTAGGAGAAAGAAACACATACACTCAGATCTTCTTCAACACTTAACAGACTGATAATACACAACAGAAGGCCTGTACACATATTTCATTTTCATTGAAATAGATCGCGATTACAATTCAGAGCAAATGACACTGCCAACAATAGCGAGATATTAAATAGGTTGCCTTGGAAGGTAAAATATAGTATTGAATGGTCTTCGATTTCTTGAAATTGTATGAACGCTGTTCATACAACCTTTTTTTCAAAAGTTCCCCAAAGACTGGTGTTGAATTCTGCCCCTCGTTAAATACCTCATTGGAGGAAAAGAGAAAAAGAAGAAGAAGAGGATAAGACAACGTCAGTCTTTAGAAAAGTTCTCAAGCTAGCATTATGATAATCGAAACCTCAACACCACTTACCCGAAATGAATTATTTTAGTTGACAACGGTCGCGAAAGCCTATATTCAAGGTATTATATATTGACTTGGGAGAGTATGGTGTGTACAAATTAATTCTAATTTTCATTAAAAAATGCAACGAAACAAGAAACGTCCAACCTGGTGATACTTCATAATTTCTTACACGCTCTATGGACCTAAACACAGCATTCTCGAAGCCTTCGACCCAACCAGCTTCACACATAAGGTGTTTCAAGCCTACCACAGTACATTGTAACAAAAATCATTTGCATCAATTTTCAACGAAACTTTTTGACAGTCCCTTTTAATCATCACATTGTCGGTCTGGAAGATTTCCTTAGCATACATTTATTTGGTAAATTATTCTAATTTTGCATCCAATTCAAAATCAAATTCATAAGATGCTGTCCTTCGAAGTTGATTGCCCAAAATATTAGCTACTAATTCTTTTGAATATTTTTTCCATGATCAGTTTTTTCTCGTAGTTGAGTACTTGCCGTAGACGGCGCCCTCTGTTGAGTTTATGAAAGCTCCTTAATCAAAAGCATCGAACGTGTATTGATACTGATGGGTCATGGCTTTATAACTTGCATACATCGCTGTATCAGTACTGTAATAGGTGTTACGTACATGTACAGAAAATTCTGAGATGCATACCAACACTTTCAGCATAACTCGAAGCACATTGCAGCTCAAGACTATTTCGTTTGAAAATGTATCAACATGGAAATTAAGATTATATTCAAAAATTAGTAGTGGAATAAAGTATTTCAGTAAAATGACTACCCTATGTACGTAATTTGATCATAAATCTATTGATTTTCCATCAGGTAGCCTTTCAGATATTTGCTTATAATGGATAAATATCGCATCCTTCTTAAAATAAATTAGATATAAATTAATACATTTTGTTCCCTTTACATTTAATGATTTTTCTATGCTACTTCATCACATAATTATAATGACCCGTACGTTCGTAATAGAAAAGGCCCCTAAATTATTACACCGTCAGTGCTCCTTGTTTTCCAAATGCCATTTACAAGAGCACACACTTTGCTTAACTGCACTTCCCTGCGGTATTCGTGTTCACTTTTCATACGTGCAAAAATTGTGGCTCACATAGACAGTTCAAAGACAGTTCGTCGCAATACTTGAAATTTAATCGCGAAGTGAATTCGGCCTGGTTTTGTTGATTATGCAACATGGATGTGGCCTGCGAAAATTGTGATGAAAATGAAAGATCTCATACTTTAGCATTGTTTTTTAAAGCTTGAGAACAAAAAACCAACCGAACCGAAAGCTTTACCAAATTCACAACCGCCAATTTTATTGCGGGTCCAATCAGAATTTTCCACTGTAATTGACACTTAATAGGAAAAAATGACGATGATTGATGACTAGTTATAATTCTGACACAGGACGTTGCAAAATAGCTGATGGGGAATTGTATGGAAGTAATAAACATCGGGAAGGAGCATGAAGGAGATTATGGTATATTTGGTTGGAGGAAGAAATAACATGAACAATGATAACAATACGGAGTCGAACTGGAAGAAGAACAAATTTGAAAGACTTGTTAAGTTGATTCTCTGCAATTAAATATTGTTAACATATATCTACCGATTTCGTGCAGATAAGGTGCTATATATAACGGTGACGGTTGATAGCCACCATAACACAGGTCGAATTATTTAGCATTAACAATCTTTTTCGTTTCTGTGTCACTGCTCTCGTTTTCCTACTGTTTCCTACCGTTTTCTGCTTTCTTCCTTTCTTAAACCTATGAATACACAATTTATGCGAACTTGTTATATTTATCATCGACTCAATACTAATTCCGTTACTCTTCTAACTCCTGCGATATCAGCGACGATGATAATTTGCAAGATTCAGGTGCTTTAAATATAAGATCACATGTCCCTGACACTCATGAAATGTGAATAATTTACTGTATTTCGTATAAAAATATTTATGTTTCAAATTCCCATTAAATACTCACAATTATTCAGGAGTTGATTTAAAATTTAAATACGTAAAGCCATAGCCCCAATTAATGGTAATGATTTTGATTTCAGTATCGTTTAGTGTTTAAGAAATAACTCGGTTTTATTGTAATATTCATTTATTAATTAATATCCAGTATTTATCAAAGTTTCGAAATATAAAGATTTCTGTGACTATCATCATACAGTATATGATGCCAATTGAATTATTTGGTTTACAAGAAAAATAATTAATATTCACATTAACAGTGTGGACAAATTTCGAAAAGAAACAAAATAAAAATATACCAGAGAGTAGCAAGACCCATTGAAACAATGAGATTAGAAAAATAAGAAGAATATTACTCATACAGGAGAAAAAATGTTGAGATTGCGGTGTGGTGTGATTTCAGGATGTGGACCAGAAAGGCGAACAAATAAAGAAATTCGAGAGCAACTGAAAGGAGAAGTATTAATATATAAAGGAACAGAGGGTGACATGGCTGGGGCAGATTTATATTAGGAAGCTAAAAAGTGACATAAGAGCACTAATGCAGTGGGAAATAGGACAAGATGGCTGGACGAGCTGAAGGGAGATTTGAGGTCAGCAGGAATAGCCAAAGGATCCAAGAAACTGGCAGATGATAGAAACAAGCTTAAAGAAATTATTCAGAAGACCAAAATAGATTAAGAAAGAGCCAATTCTTATTACATGGCAAATATATTGGTTGACCTTTTTTTTTGCTTTTCGATAATAATTAAAGCCTTTTGCCTTCCCCTGTTACTCATTTCTCTTTCGTTCATATGCTTACCCAATTGTATCAACGTCTACATCAAACTTTCGTTTTTCTTCTTCTTTTTCTGGCCTCATTGTCCACCTCTTTTCGATACAAACTTACATTTATTTTGCACTTAAACCTTAAAATTGCTCTCATCAACTCAGAATCGATAAATATAAAACCAAATTCTACTGGAAGCCTTATGTTGGAAATCAAAAATAATAAATGCTTCGCACAAGATGTTTCAGTTCCTACATCAAATTGCCACTCATGAATTGATTTATTTGGTGGAACCAACTTACTTAACTTGTTGAATTGATATTTCCAAAGTAGGGGGAAAATCAACATCGTCAGAGTTTTTACTCTTTTAAGAAAAATATATTGAAAAAAATTCAATGTATTCAAATGCCCACTAAATGAACATCACGCATCAACTATTACGACGTAACCAAATTCCTGTCACATAAAAATGGGGTAGTGAAAAAATCACCTACTAAATTAGCTCTCCAATGTGATCGCAGATCTACGATTTTACCACCCACCAGGATCACCGCAGGTTACGACCACTAACGTATTAGGGCAGGGTTGTGTCCCTCGCTTGATTTATCGCCGAGTATAAGAGGGTGTTGGTCTTACAGAAGACTTCCATGAAAATAACCGCAGGTAATTTGATTTACACCTTTATGTCGGTGGAGTAGAAGGCTCCAGATCGCGTGGCGTCCCATAAGAAGTGCCATATTGGTATAATACCTACCTGAGCTCGTGTTAAATATGACAAATGATTTACAATGTGAGATTGGAACGCGCGATTACTTTCCTAAACAACGTTTCGTTGCGCCCCGTCCACGTCCGCCGGATTTTTGCGCACTTTTTCAAATTAAAATATTCAATTAAAAAACAATTATTTCCGTCGGCGTTTTTTAATGTGGCAAAATGTTACAATTACAGGGTACATTAAACATCGAAGCGGCCCTGCCCCTAAACTTTCATCTCTTTCGCTCTGGCCACGTTCCCCTACTTTGGCCACCCCACCATGGATTTCGCGCGGGTTACTCCCTCCACTTGAACAGGAACGGCGAGTTCAGCGTCTCGGTAGTAGATGTCGCCACCGCGATCGCGCAACCGGGTTATTTCAGGATTACGCCGGTGGCGGCGCTTCGCGGTGCAATCGTGAAATAACCCCGCTAAAATACGAACTGAAAGCATGCGTGCAACATGCACGCCGTCCTTTGATCGCAGATAGCCTCTTGTATGTAAACGTAGTAAGTGGATGGTTTGATCCACATTTTTAATTGCCGCCTGCATTTATCTGTTCTTGACATTTAAGGCAATAAGTCTTCAATAGGAACGTATTTCTTATTTAATTATGTGGTGAAGACATGAACTTTCATGCTAATTATGTTTACAATTAAAATTGACGACGCTTAAAGGGAAAATGGAAGAAAAAGCGCTTGTTGGTAAACAAGTTTATTAATCACTTTGCGGTGCACGTTATAGCGAAACTTAATTGTTTGCAATTTAGTAGTAATCGCGTAGGATATGTGGAATACAAATAAATCTAAACAAGCGCGCTTTTCGCGTTTTAACGGTCAGAGTACATTTTAATAAGCGAAATGTCTATAATTTAAACTTAATTTAAACTGCTTCGCGTTCTATTCACAATAATTACAGGGGTACCGCTTTTTAATAATGAACGTAATTTTACCACCAGAGTGGTAAATTAATAATTTATTTAAATAGATTCAAGATACACATCAAGTGACGATCAAGCGTAATTATAAGTCGACAATTACACAAAAATTCCATATGAACTGCTAGTTTACATCCCATAGGCATAATTAATTTTATTTCGCTGTACAGCAATATCATTTTAAATTACACAGTTGCATCAGTAATTTGTTGTAGGTGAGAAATAATTGGAAAGAGTGACATCATCACTAATTTTAGCAACTGGGCGATAATTCAACTTAATGTATTTTACAATAACAATTACATTGCATTTAATTACAGGTGTAAAAAAACACGAATATTGCATACTAACAAAACATTATTGATGTTGAATTAAAATAATTTGCCAAAGACATTTTTGTTCTTATTTTTAAGTTGGGCCCATGTTCAACACCAACGCAATGTTTAAATTTGAATAAAAATTACTCTCATCTCAAAGTTGTCCAAACTCAAAATTGGACATGGTGTGTTCTTTGTTATAGAATTGCCCGAACTATTAGTAATTTAATTCGGTTTGGGTTTGTTAAATCTTGCATCCATTGTTAAAATGCCCCTGAATGTTTCTATACTGTTCTTATCATCATTTACCTAGATTAGACCAAACTTTTAACTTCCATATATCAGCTCTGTAGTGCAACTTGTACTACGATACAGCAATATAGAGAATCCTTTGGAGCCTTTGGGACCTACTACACGGCTTTCCTTTCCTTGTGAATTCTAAAACTCTTTTTCTAAATTTTTACATATTCCTTCCTTTCACTTTATGTTGTCCATCATCTACCATCTTCTTTATATCACCAAAATACCCCTTTCGCGCATCTATGTGGTACATATTTCACAGTTTCTTGATTCTTTCCTTCATCGTTTTTATTTTTCAAGAATGTTTCCTTTGATACATGCACAGTCATTGATACATTGGTTGCAAGCGTCCACATGACCTACTTAATTTCAGGATTCTGCTTCTACCTACTATTCAAACTCCTATCATCTGGACCCTGTATTTGCAGTGCTTCGCATTGCTCAGTCTATCCCATCCGTTAAGTGCCCAACGCAGAACAACCATTACTACATTTTTGCTCACAAAAAATGGTGTTCAGTTCAACTTAATTCCCAAAAATGAATAAGTTCTTAACAGCACGAGTATCATCGAGAAATTACACATTCGGTGATTTACTAATTTTCTCATTTAGTTCTAATTTCAATTAAAATAGAATACTATGTACGATTAGAATTATTTATATTATGATTAATAGAAAAATATAAATTAAATGAACTAAGATAATTATGAAATATAAGAAAACAATGGAAAGGATCAATATGGTGTTGAGGACGGCGAATATTTTCTGGTACCTTTGATAGGATAATTTTTACAATAATCCAAAATGACTACAATCACAAATATCTATGTATACCAGAGAAATTGGAGGGTTGATATTACCGATAGGAAGAAATAATATTGGGCATTAGAATAGGGTGGGATTTCCAGTCGATATGCAGGACGACAGAATGAAAGAATCTAGTGGGATTTTCTATATGGTTACAAAGGGGAAGAAAGCTCCAAGAGATTAGCTTACTTTGATTATATCTGCGAAAACGTTACTGTTCTTTTTTCAGAATGATAATGGGCAAGGTTTATTACACTTGACTTAATAAGTCATATTTCATTAGGTTGATGTTGTAATGGTCTGGCAACCAATAATGTTAATCTAGTCAAGGGTATCGGAATTATTTATATATAAAATTCAAATGATCAAGTTTCAATGGGCACATTATATAAATAAACGAAAACGATATAATATATGGATATACGTTATATATTGATAGCAATAATCATTTGTGTCACCCCTCGATCTTAAGCCATTTTCGCCATCTTCCATGGAACACTTACTACACTTTCATAGCTATCTACTTGAAATTCTAATGTGTGTTGGACCATAGACAAATGCGTTTAGCAGATCAAGGATATTAATGTTAATTAAATATATGAATTTTCTTTATGATAATAATAATAATTAACAGTAATCGCACAATTTGTTAGGTTCTCAAGCTTTACACCATTTGCTTCACCTGAAGAATTTTTCACAATATTTCTATTAAAAATTGACAAAATTTTGTCTGATATGTCATTTTCTATGCATTGCTCAGCTATGAATGAACTCTTCTGGCCCTCGTGCTGTTTTACGGTTAGTAAATTGGCCTCAGTTTCAACCAATAAAAGAGGAGCGTCAAAAGCAATGACCAGTGTCACAGTCATTGTTCGACACGAGGCAGTTATAAATATTTCACATAATCACAAAAAATACTTCCAATTTTGTTTATGCCGATAACTAGACTGGAACATTTTCATTTTTAATAGTTAATAAAAAGTTTCTTTTCAGGGCCATTTTGAGGATGTTGATGAATTTCTGTAAAAATTCCAAATGTTCAATGATAGCAAATTGTCTTCAAATTTTTGTTCGTGTGTCAGAGACAACCACGAGCAGAGTTGTTTCGAAATCTCGGATATGATCTGTTGTTAGTTTATAAATATCATCTATTCTAACGACACCAGCAAGTGCAAAGATCAAAATGAAAATTTCATACTATTTGCCAATGATTACTTACTTTGTTTGGTTATATGTGGTGGACTAGACGGGATTTCACGTCATAAAAAAATTTACTACAGCACAGATGATTTTTTATCAATGTGCAAAGTTAGACAAGACACGGGAAGAGAAAAATATATTTTGGCTTTGCTAAATATATTTTCGAGGTAATCGTCAATATTCTTCACGACAATGTAATTTATTTTTTAAACCTGAAGAATAAACTTTAAAAAATCTTTTAAAGTAATTCCGCAGCGTTTTTAACAAAATATAAAAGGTAACCAATACTATAGCCTCATGTGTTGTGTTTTTTGACGAGGATCATCGAAGTTGAAGTTTTGATATCAAAATCACCTATCCTGAAACGTCAAACAATTTCCTGTCGTTCATTGCCCAAATAGGTGACAGCTGACTGCTCATAGCTGATAGCTGACTCCTCGATTAAACTCGAGTAAGTATATATTTCGCAAATGCCAGTTTTCTTCTAGTACTTGCCGTAATCTTTTTCAGCAAATATGCTAAATATTCGACCATGCAACTGTATAACTTTAGAATCAAATTTGCTATATAAAACTAAACGACCATATATGTATCAATGCCTAACAGATAATACTTGTTGATTTGTCTTGGGGTGGTTTGTATTGTGTTATTTAATTCGATAGCATTGTATACATTGTCTTGGACAAAAGGTGATGGGTTGGGTTGGGTAGGATTAGCTCAGGTTGTATTGGGTTGTGATTGTGACATTGTTTTACGCAACAGGAGTTGAATTGGGCGGAGTAGGATTAGGTTAGGTTGTGTTAGATTGTGTTGGGTCATTTCATTCGACTGTCTCGTAGACATTAAGGTGTAATTTTATGTTGGATTGGATTAGGTTAAATTTTTTTTTGGGTTGGGCTGCATTATTTTATTCAACAGACATTGTTATATACAACAGGTTTTGGGTTTTGTTGGGTGGGATTAAGTTAGGTTGTATTGGGTTCTGTTGTGTATTTCGTTCTACAGACTCGTAGACATTGTTTTAGACTTGAGGTGCAATTTTTATGTCAGGATGGGTTAAGTTGTTTTGGGTTGGGCTGGCTCGTTTAATTCGATAACCTCTTAGACATTATTTTAGATGCGCTAGAAATAAAATAACAATTTATAATAATAACATACATTTTATTGCATATCCATAATTATTTATTTAACATTTCAATGCCGTTAACAATTTATTATTTTATGTACCTCATTAACATGCAACGATTATAATCTAACATCAGAAAATATCACAATAATTCAATTAATAAGTTACCATACATACATAGCGAATAATTTAAAATAAACAATACGTGAATAAACCAAATTAAAATTAAAATTATTAATACTTCAAAGGAGAATTGTCAAATGGACAATCAGGAATGTCCTCAGTCTAAGCCCAAGGTATAAGCGTGCAATTTTGATAAATAAAAATTTGATAAATTTCGAGAAAAGGCGACTTAATAAGAAGCTGTGAACGTAAGTACAAAAAGTACGCCAAGACGTTGTTTTAATTGGTCGCAAGAAAAAATCCGTTACTAATCAACTATAATAAAATACACATCAGCATTTGACTAAAGGGAATTTAGATTAATAGTATTTTGTGTACCAAGGCCAAAAAGTACTGTTTTTTCGTCCGAGTTTTCTTTACGACCGAGGCGTAGCCGAGGTCGGAAAGCAAACGAGGACGAAAAAACACTTTTTGGCCGTGGTGCACACAACATTTTTTAGGCGACCCTCATAAAATTTTCAAATTTATTGCAACATTTACTTACAATTTATTGACATAGTCATTTATGACAACTGAACAATTGTACATATTTGTGACACCTTCAGACATGTTTATGTTTTCTTTGTCTACATTCGAAGTTATTTCGGCTTTATAAACTATAATTACCCAATAATCAGTTAAAAAGTCCATCACCAACACGTATTTACTAATGTAAACAAGATGCACAGTTTGACACTGACGGCAATGTGGTTATTGTTATACAATTTCGGTAACTGTCGGTAGATGGCGCCACCCTATCGCGGACGAAAAATGAAAGCGGACGAAAAACGATTACTTTTCGTCCGCGTTTGACGACTGAAATTTCAATTTTTCGTGTCGGTCGCCTAAAATAGTATTTTGTGTACCAAGGCCAAAAAGTACTGTTTTTTCGTCCGAGTTTTCTTTACGACCGAGGCGTAGCCGAGGTCGGAAAGCAAACGAGGACGAAAAAACACTTTTTGGCCGTGGTGCACACAACATTTTTTAGGCGACCCTCGTAAAATTTTCAAATTTATTGCAACATTTACTTACAATTTATTGACATAGTCATTTATGACAACTGAACAATTGTACATATTTGTGACACCTTCAGACATGTTTATGTTTTCTTTGTCTACATTCGAAGTTATTTCGGCTTTATAAACAATAATTACCCAATAATCAGTTAAAAAGTCCATCACCAACACGTATTTACTAATGTAAACAAGATGCACAGTTTGACACTGACGGCAATGTGGTTATTTTTATACAATTTCGGTAACTGTCGGTAGATGGCGCCACCCTATTGCGGACGAAAAATGAAAGCGGACGATAAACGATTACTTTTCGTCCGCGTTTGACGACTGAAATTTCAATTTTTCGTGTCGGTCGCCTAAAAAATATATTTTCTAAAAACAACATAAATGCTCATTGAACGACTAATGTGTGGTATTCACACATACAGAGCCACGTTTCGAATATTTCACGTTCCAATAACAAAGCCCGATTTACGAAATATAAATACGTTAATAAATATAAAATAGTTTGATGCTTACGAGACACGAAATGGGAAATTTTTTTTTTAATGTTAATTAATAATGATGACTTTCTGTGGAAGGTTCTATTGTGTAACATTTGATGTGCCATATTCAGTAAATTAAAACTTATTTGCTCAAATCATTGATTTTTATATCCAAAGTATTATTTTCGCTCGAAAGTTTGGGAACAATAAACAATACAACAAATGACAATAAAATACAAATAGAATAGATAGACTTAGCACACGAGGGTGCACAATTTTTACTTTGATATTTTTCTTGATAAACCAATGTTGATGACACTGAATGTTGAATAGGGGCGAAATAATTTGGTGACTTCAATTACTTTGATTCTACACTATGGAGCTTTTTATTACTACTGGCAATAGTTCATAATAATTTTTTTTCCGTTTGTACAAATATGCTGAAATAAGTCTGGATTCGTAAAAATGTAGCGTCCCTTTGAAATATTACAAATAAAAAGCGGTGACAATAACAAACAAGGTATTATAAATGATATGAGCAAAACAATTAAACCAATCAACACAGTTGAGGAAATATCTTTCAACTGTATATAAAATCCTGTCCAGTTATAAAATGAGATGAGATCAGAATCTATCAAAATATATATAAAAATAAATAATGAATGTGGTGACGTGACTAATCGAGTGGGATAAAATAATAAAATAAAACATTCACAAAAATCTTTCTTTTTTAAATACCAGAAAATATTTATACATCACGAATAAAAAAAAAATCACCGCTACTAAATTATCTTTTTGTTGAGCTGATCATCGAGTCTTTTATAACGTAGTGAAAAGAACAAGATAGTGCGTGAGACGATGTGTGCATATATGATGGATGTGGCATCCATTCCCGTTGAAAACCGGGTGGTCGAGTCATTAGGGGTAATTTAGTATCCCCGAACTAATTCATATGTTCCACCGGACGATTTAGCTAATAAAACAAATTTATTAAAAAGAATTGAAAAAAGGCGCAAACTGGTTAGTAGAGACGCATTGTGACTACGATCTTGCGAAAAATCGATAAGCATCGCTTCAGATCCAATTACTGTAGGTCAGTACCCAGGATACGGTATAAATATTTATAACGCGGAGTTATTGTATGCAAATGCCACTAACTACTACAAAAGATATGACATGACAACTAATGAGACATACATAATTAATTTAATTTAATTATGTCCCATTTATGCTATCTGTTTTGATAATTCCTATTCGGATTTATGGTCGTTTCAAACGTTTCATAAATTACGTTGTTTTGTCGAGGGACTCGGCCAAAAAATTAAATTAACACGAGCTGTCTGTTTCCTAGTTCTGAATAAATTTTTTACTAATTTATTTGCATTCATATTGTTGGGGTCACGCACGCCGAGTCTTCAAAACCAGTCCTAGATTTCCTCGACGAATAACATCCAAATAAAATAAATCCACCTGCGCTGTTGTACAGGACCGAATTAAAATCTGTGTTTAATTAAATCCTGCAGTTTCCACACGGTGATCGATACAAAAGACATTTAAACGCGCGCCTAACGGACATGAAGTGTCGACTGAACTGCCACCTAGCATGCCATGATCATGGCACACTAGACCCGAACAATAAAAATACATCACTCGCCAAACACACCTGACAAATGAAACACTGCGTCTTTGATTTATACCGTCATAAATCCGCGTTATATATTAAAAGTGTACCGGCGAAAATGCGAAAATAAATTAACGTTCCGTTTCATTTCGTTCGCCGACACTTGTCAAGAAAATGCAAATTCGAATCGATGGCTCGCGCACACCACAGAAACTGCACCACTTTGTAATTTATTCAGATTGATTTAAATTGCTGCTTTAAACGTCCTAATGATACAAGAAAAATCGATGGAGCCGCCACGAAGGTGACACACGATGAAAAACAAATTTGGCGCCCAACGTGGGGTCAACACGTTGGTCACAACTATCGTCCTGTAACAGTTTTTGTTGTATTTCTTATCTTTTTTGTGTATTATCGTTTATTAAAATTAATATAAAATATCTAAAAAAGTCCAGAGATTTTAAAATATTTATTTTTTTTAACCAATGATTCATTCATACTTTGTTTTTAAAGTGTGAATTTATAAATCCATTTCAATGTAAATATTTAACACAACCTCATAAAATTTAACTTTCCATTAAATTGTTTTTAATTGAACTTTGTTAGATGTTATTATTTATGTTACTTAGAATCCACGACTGAGACTAATTGCTTTATTTATGTCTCGGAAACAAATCTTTTTTTCCACAATTTCCACCGAAACCATCAGTTGGCGCCGCGCGGTGTGCAACGTTCACTTGCAAAACGAACTTAGAATCACCGGCGGTAAGTAATGTCTAATTCATTTCGATTTTTTGCGATCTGTTGCGAAACAGGAAAACAGATAACGGAATACCAGAGCCTGAATAAAAATTAATGTCTGAACAACGCAAACAACGCGATTGTTTCTTTACACACAATGCACATGATTTAAAAAAATTCTTCGAAATCCTGTTCGCTCTATAATAAAACTTTATGAGCCTCTAGGAGTTTGCATATTCTAGGAAATCGCCGCTCGCGCATTTTTATGCAGATTTCCACGCATTCGTTATTTTCAGATAAGAACAACGGGCGACGCTGATACGAAGCGGTTCGCGGGACGACCGGCGCATTTTTGATTGATTTACGGTTTCATTAGACGTCGATGCGTAATAACAAGTAATGGCCTAGCGAAATTACGTAAGACATTCTCTGTATGGATTGCTGCGATTTACGGTGAGGCGCAGTAATTTTGCATTTTGCATCTCCAATGAGGATTTATCGGTTTCCTTTTGTAGTAGGTGTTTATGTGTATTTTACTTCCAGTGGAATTTTTATTTTATTTCAATCTTTACCCCCACAACTACATAGATAACACTACTAATTACTTTAGAGAGTTTACAATCAACTGGTAGAACCAAAGATGTATAAAAATTAAACTAATTAATCAACAATTCAATAATTGTGTTCTAATAAAATTATTCAATCTTTTCACAAAATCATAAAATGTATCCTTTTATATTCCAACTAATGATTTCTTACGGCAACATCGAATATCTCAATATCTTGCATTCTTGCCATTGACCACGCTACTGATTTTTTAAAATGGAAACAAATAACAAAGCTAGAAAAGCAGTAAAAGTCGAGGAGAAAATAATTAAAAATAAGAAAGTAAAAATCCGCGGTGGTCCGAACGAAACTTACTTATACTTAGTTATACTACGTTTTTCGAAAAAACTTTTCAAGTGAAAGTTGTTTAAAATATCAATATCTATAATTTATGTAAGAATATTTTTTTCCGTAACGTGTACCGTTTTCGAGATATGGAAAAAGGTGATAAGAGTAAAGCATAACTTCCGGTTGAGTGATTGCGTTCAAAATAGGACGTTTTCCTCCTTGCTACATAAAAATGTTAAATTTAAAGTTTCTGAGCTCTAGCTATAATCGTTTGGACGCTAGAACGCGCACAGACACACACACAGACGTCATTTCGAAAATAGTCAGAAACGATTCAGGGGACCTCAAAACGCGTATATCCGTTAAAATCTTGAGGTCGAAATTTTTCATGATTCCTATATTTACTTGTACATAAAGTATAAGTAAATAAAAAACAACAAAAAGATGACCTATTTTATTTCTCAGTCTTTCAACGACGATGTAAAAGTAATCATAAATATTGAGTATACATTAAACTCGGATCAAGCGTCGACTAAAAAGATTTATGGCTCGTTCTGAACCAATCGAAAATGTAATTTGAAATAAAAATTAAATACTTTATTATGTATTGAATTTATTTGAGTGTGCAATTAAAGTGAAATCAAGCATCGACCTTAAATACTTCCTACAGCTCAACCAAACATTGGCCAAACAACGTAATTTGAAATGATCGTTAAGTAAATAATGAAGAAAAATAGTTTTGGGAAGACGAAAGCGTCAATAAAAATAATGGTGTTTGTGTCTTTTGCACGTATTTCATTTATAAAAACAGGATAAGTTGGCAGTAATTGCGTTTCGATTATGTTAGTAAGGTAAACGAAATGAATCGTTCAAAATAAATTTAACCACGATTTCGTTTAAGTGAGTTTGAAGTTTTGATAGTCATTGATTATTCAACAATATTAGTCATGTTTACAAAAACTTGATTTGTAAAAGGAATAAAATTGAGCAAAAGACACTCGATAACTAAGCATACATAATTTATTTTCCATATGAATTATAACATTATACAAATATATATTATGGTTGCACAAGAATTTTGCAGGAAATATTGTAAAGACTATGAACGTTAGAAAGATGGATGTCCAAAGGTTATACAGTTTGGCTTATTGGATCACAATTTCGCTGTAATTACAAGCTGTTTACCAAAAAATGCCAACATGTCTAAATTATCAATACGAAGTCGTTGTAAGATCACCCAACCCAAACCAACCCAAACCAACCCAAACCAACCCAAACCAACCCCAACCAACACAACCCAACCCAACCCAACCTAACCCAACCCAATCCTAATATTTTTCTAAGCATTGTGACGTATTTTATTAACGTAACGTAACCAAGTTCCAGTATCGAAACACGCTGCAAACAGCATCTTCAAAATTACGTGAAACAAACATTATTCAAGTGTCTAACTTGAATTTCGATTGGGTTCATATTTTAAAAACTATAATTAAACAGTTTTTTAGATGATTTGGATTGGAGACAAACAACCAGGTTAATAAATTATTTTACTCATATTAGTGCATATAGCGTTGTGCAAAAATTTGTAAATTCATCAAAGTAACTCGCAGAGTATATAGGATCGTTTTATTATGCACATTGAACAGTTCCTCAGGCGAACAAATGCACGTTAAAAGTCCAACACATTTAAGAAATAAAAATAAAACGTTGGAATTCACACATTTTATGGTTCTATAACCATCCAATGTGCATAATTAAACAAGTTTTATTAGGTCTCGGAATCCATAGCTTTCAGCGATGTCCCAAAAGCATTCGTCAAAACAGATTATATGACATTTCGATTACTTTGCTTAGTTTTACGAGTTACGTTTCATTTACGATTTTCTTTTTGAAATAGATTTTAAATAGAATGATAAATATTTCCGTAAACTATAGATCAGGTGATATGAAATATCGATGATATTCTAGCGATTTTAGATACTAAGTTAATTAATTAATTAATAAGGAACAAAATTGCAGACAATTATCTAATTATATCGATTCAGTTAAGAAAGTATTTTCATAAATAATTTAATGAATTTCGAATTTATGTTAGACTAGATTTGCTACATTTAAGATTATATTATTGTTAACTTTATGTATTTATGTATTAGGTGATGACAACTGTTTCATCCTACAGGATCCATAAGATCATCAACGGTACATCCGTTGATGTGTATGTAGTCATGCAAACATGGGTTGCGAAAAGTTTGTGAGAATACCAACGCCATCGAGATGTCAATACCTTCACACTCGTGCTACTATGGTATTCCAGAGGTCTGCTTTGACCGACTGAGTATATGCCGTAGAAACTTGTAAATACTTTGCCGTCGCCCGCACGAAAAACTCTCTGTGGTCACATACAGCACATAGAACACAATCTTTGAGTTTGAGTTGAACTGCCTTGGATTCGCACAGCCTTCACGACGTTAAAGGACAGGCGGTGTTAATGGTGAGTTCGGAACAGTTTTATTTACGTTTTGATTTAAGAAATTAGTGGTTAGATTTACAGCTGTTGGTGTTTGCTAAATAATTCAAAATAAGGACGAAGTTATGGCCCAGGAATTAAAACACGAGTTGGACTCTTATTATGAGCCTTTCACCAAGAAATGTCACTGATTTTAACTATATGCTAAGTTCTTAAATAAATTACTAAGAACTCACGTTCCGCACAGCTTGCCACTATTGATCAAAGCTGCGAGATTGTAAGGAAATAAATGCTTCTATTTTGAAATTTAATGTTACAATTTATAACGCGTTAGAAATATTTGGCTGGGTTTTTTATGCGTCGGCAGTTGGAATTTGACAGTCTTTGCTATAGGTAGCAATTCATCAGCAATCTTTTAACAGGGAAAATTGTTGACTACTTAGGGCCAAGTTCTGGCAATTATGAGTTCTAAGTAATTTGCGGAATTCAAAAAGTTTTTGTTAGATTTGTAGTTTGCTGAAGAGCTCAAGGTAAGAACAAAACTATCGTCCAATGATAAATTTTGGGAATCTCAAACACAGATCTTAATCAACACATAATTTCATTTTACAATTTACATTAATAGCATTTTAATTAATACTTATACTAATTTTTATAGAAAATATTGTAATTCAGAGCTATTACTTCGAATCCAAAACCGTAAATAATTAAATTATATAAAACCCTTCATAGTAAATCCCTATTTATATAATAAGTTATAAGTCAACATAAAGGGAAACAGTTTTACCCAACTAGAGTTTTTAAACACCGTTCTAACATTTCAATTATACGGTAGTATTTTACTTGACAAATGTAATGTAATACTGGAACGGATACGCGAAAGCAAACGAGTGTTCTAATGCAGTTTTCCACATGTGTCGACGTATAGTCTTTCATCTGTTACCAGTATTATTAAGAAAAATATTTAAATAAAAATTTGGCTGCAAGAGCCAGTTTGTCGATATATTTTTCATATAAACGGCGAGTATGGTTTGCTAATTTATTTTTTTAAGAATTGGGTGAGTAAAATGAAACGTCACGCAAATTTGGAATTGAAAATAATTAGAGACTTTTCATGTACAAAGACTACGATTAGATTACGATTTGAGACTTTAACGTTGGTATGTGGCTTGGGATGAGAGGTAATTTTCATAGAAATATACGCGTAAAATACCAATTCTGCTATTGTAATTATCGGAGCCAATTAAGACTTCAGAATCAAATCTGACAATTCTATACGCAGCTGTGAACGAGGGCACGCGAAAATTCCCGAAAGCGCAGGTGTACAAATATGCAACAATTGGGAATACTAGCCCCGTAGGACGCCATAAATGGGGCTAGTGTTCCATTTACGCAAGCTCGAGGAATATCTATGTCACCTCGACGACGCCGACGGTCAAAACAATTATGCTAGTAATTATGTCGCTAAGTTTGTTATTATATTATATTATATTATATAATAGTTAAAATAGAAATAACACCAAGTCCAGGTCAGGCATAACTTAACAATTACACATCCAATTATATATTTTCGGTTAAAACAATTAATAAATTGATATAAAGATATTTTAGAATAATGGATTATGAACTATGAAATGTTTGGAATTTTATGTCTGTTAACAATCGTAACTTGAAGTGCAAAAGCATAGAAATGATTGTTTGAACCTTAAACAAATTTTTGTTTTTTATTTAAATGATTGTTGCGTCAACTATTTGTTACAAACATTCCACTTACATTTTCTTAACTACATTTGTATTTTGCATGGACGCTCTGATCCAAGACAGTAGACGTGGACTGCAGTAAGTCCAACACTTTAAGAAAAGATATGAAAAAATGTGGAAAAGCTTTAAAATAGGTTGGGTCGGGTTGGCATGTACTAGTTTTAATCTACCTCGTCTTTCGAGCCAAAAATTGCCTAGAATTGTACAAACATTTCCTGATTACTATACCATCGAGTTCAAACCGTTGTATAACAATAAATAGAGCATATATTGGAAGAAGACGAAAGCTACCTTATGAAAAGATCTCCAAAAAAACTTAACTTTGGTTGGGTTAACTTTCTTTGATATCGAAGCCAACTCAATAAATGTTGTGCCTCAACCGCTCTCTGACAATCTTAATCGATTAATTGGTAAACATAACTAAACATGACCGACTGCAAGGGATGAAAATGATTGGACGATTTAGACTGGAGGAAGACAATATAATTTTATCTGAAAGAGGAAAATTTTAAGGAATATTGTAATTTAGTAGGATTAGACTTTTGGCAATAAATGGGAGAGTTGAATTGGATTGGGTTCGATTAATTTTAAATTGTATTCATCTAACAGTAGCTCTCAATCATAACATCTTAAACATAGTGCTGTCAGACGACTCGGGCTAAAAGAAGACGACAAACAGCTCATTATGAAATAGATGACAAATTGAAGTGATACAGCTGGGTGTGATGACTAAGAAAAGATGGAGATGGGTTATATAAATCTTTATGCAACTTATTATTATATATTTTACTGCAAAATAATTTCTTTAAATGTTGTTTCAGAAATTATTGGTTGGGTTGGGTTGTATTGTATTTTCCGTTCTAATTTCACCATTTTTAATATTATTAATATATAATATAAACTTCTATTGGAAATTTCTATTAAATCACTTAAGGCAGTGAACGACATCATCCCCAAAAACATTTCAAGCTGCGCACAATCGATTAAAAAGATAAAGACCCACATTACAAATTGGGTTCGAACGACGAATTAAACAACAGCACGCTAACGGCCCGCAAATTATTGATAATCGTTTAATGAATGTGTGTGCCTCACTTTGTTTGGTATCATTCAATATCACAAACGTGATTGCAAAAGTGGCAGCGTTTTGCTACACACCTTCACTCACAAATTGAATCGATATTAAAACGTAACGTAGCGGCCCACGAAATTATTTTTAACGGTTGTCGGCTCATCGATATTTCGTCTAGGTACTCCAACTGCCCTGTTTTATGGAGCGCTCTGCGCAAATTTATAGTCCGCAATATTCCGGAGAAATTCCCTAATAGAGTCCTAAAGATTTAACTATCAATGGCGTTTTGTTCCAATATTGTAATAAATGAGCGGAATAGGAAGTAAATGTTAAACATCACGCAGTAATGGAAATATTTCCGAGCAAGGATAGGACGGTTTAGAACACCGACGAAGACAAGAGGTTACGTGAAAGGTGGGATTACGCGAGATTATTATTAATGTTTAACATATTTCTGATTAACGTCAGAATTGTTCGAATCGATCAATTTGGAACGAAGCGACACGCAAAATAACGATCTATTATGTTAAATGTGTTTTTATAGCCTGTAACTTGGCGTCGCCTATCTGAAAAATCGAAATAACTCATTTGAATGAATTGATTACGTCGCTAAATACAAATAAAATCGTCGACTACGCGACACATGGCGTCTCGATAACATAACATATGATCTTTCACGTTTTTTAATTCCAACTATATCGCTAGATATGATTTAAGTCGTTCGCTTCGATTACGTGAATTAAAATCAGAAGTAATTAACCTAATTTGAAATTTTAAAATACGCCGCTGGAAAATTCGCACTGATCATCATTTTTTCATGCGAACGGCTAGCTGATTTATCATAACTAAACACAACAAAATTACGAATGTTTGATGCGGCGAATTTTGGCGAATATTTCACGTCGGGCGGATTTATTTATCGTTCGCCATTTCGTAGACATAACAAGTGGCAGCGTACGTTCGTGTGTACGTGTGTTATGCCAACAGGTCCAACAAAACTAATTTGACACAAGAAATATTTAAAAACATGACGCCGCGCCGCCCGGTCGAACCGACGAAAGGTTTACTTCGGGCTGTACGCGTGTAAGCCGCAGAATATTTTCGCGTCCATTTATTTCAATCGTCAAGAGTTAGATCATGTGCCGATAATTAAAATTTCATGGAGGCAATTACCGCTATCTCGGCGGTGTTTAATTTCGTTCCGATAAATAAGAACGAAATTAAATTCTAATTTAAGCTCTGTGTAACATAATATTAAATAGCGTTGTAAATTACCAGCAATTATTAAACAGCGATTTGTAATATAATAACAAATAAATAATACAAAACAATCAACGGCCACATAACTTACGTTCGCGCTGTAAATTGCGCGATAAATTAAACAAAAAATACATATAGTAATACCATTTAACAGATTTTTATTGTCGCTTTGAACGGGTATAAATAAACCTGCGTAATATGTTGCAAGTTTACACCACATAAAGGCTAAATGTTTCATTACTTTTTAACCAAATAGAAAATACGTAGATAGAAGTACATCCAGTGTTATAGGAATAATAATAGAATTTAAAAAATAAATTGCACTCATAATTAAATCTACCGAAAAATACGATAAAATAACTACAAAAAGGAATAAAAAAATGCAAAAGCAAACAAATAAAAATTATACTTAATTAATTACATGGCGCAGTCGGTAGGATTCAAACTTACAATCAAACAGGTGTTATGAAATGACGTTGAGATATCTTGTATGACACTATAATGAATTTGTATAATGCCAGAGACACAAAACGTGGCACTAATTATTATTCACTCAAATGCAAATTGTCCTTGTGCCATAAAGACGAAAATTAACTTTTACATATCAATGACATAAGACAGTTGTTGTAGCTCCCGAGTAGCACAGCATTATTTTGGACAGCCCAATTAATGTGACAGCTTAAGTGTTTTAAAATCGTTTAAAATAAAATGCACGAAGACTAGTGGACAAGGCTGGCACTATGACTAACGCCCTGCATTCTTTACTTATGATATATTTACTTGACACAATGCATTTGCCTATGGACTAATAACCACAATAAAAAAACAAAGAAGAATAGATTTAAAATTAATATTGGTAAGTAGGACAAAAATACAATGATATATTTACTGATTTAAAAATAAATTATTAAAATTTTCAAATTAAAAAATAATGTTTCGACATAAACCAAACTTAGATGTAATTCATTTCGACTAGTTGTGAGTCACTCGGTATATATTTCAAATTTATTTTTATGCGGTGCATGGATGTATGGATATGCGACAGGTGTCTAATTAGAAAACAGTGCTCCAGTTCAATCTGGCATATTCAACAACGTGCAAGCCCATCCCTAGTGGACCAAGTGTCTACCTCAGGCTAATGTTTCTGAAGGCCATAATTCATTCCCGTACCGAACAACACGGTAATTCGGAGTTTTTTGTGCCACCGTAGCTTTCACGAAAGCTTTTCGGTTGGTATTCATTTATAATTTTAAGGCAGTGTTATTCATTTCGTAAACATTACTTTGCTCTCATTCTCTCTCTCCGATTTATCAGCGTAACTGGTGCGTCCTATAATGGATTTCGACGCACGCCATGCGACTTATGATTAAACTAATTAAAATTAATTTTCGTTTAGGCTCGCGATCCGCACGATTTTTTTCCCGTTGTTTATTGTTATCGCATTGTTCGTCTGGCGTGTTCAGGGAAAATAATCCCTAAAACTATATGACATATGGATACGATTTCGAGCTGTCCGCTTTAACTGGTAATAAAAAGAACATAAACGTCAAAGTGGAACATAAAACATGCTGTGCGTGCTGCGGGGAGATACAGAATCTTGCGGAGGGTAGATTCACTTACCACTGTCATTATCACATATTCTATTAATAATTATTTACCATCGTCATTTATACCAGTCATAAAAGCTTCAGAATTATAATGCAACGTAAATGTTAAAGCTTATGATGGATTTTCATTTTAAACTCATTGTAACGTATTTTATATTTTATGACAAGTTTAAGTAAATTTTGCTATTTAACTGTAGTAAAGGACAAGGACATCAATTTTTGTTTGATAATTAAATCTAATCTACAAAGAGATTAAATTCATAATTCGAAGTTCAAACACCTTTGCTCTATAATATTCAAATCATTGTGTATTAATTACATGTGAACAAACGGACTACACAAATGCATTATCGACAAAAGATGAATAATTGCGAAAGTTCGCGCTTTGCAGATAGATGACACCAGCCTAGATATATGTTCCTATGCCCGTTGAATAATTACTTATTGTTATACGAATTTAATTAAATTAAATTTCATGTCGCTGAAAGCTTCTATAAAATATTAATGTTTTCGATTAAAATTTGATGTTGCAAACAATTAAAAGTAATAAAACAAATCGCAGTATTTATGCAGTGCTTGGAGAAATGAGATAAACTCCACAGCAAACCCCATATATTTAGTGCAAGAATTTTTTTGGTCTGTGTCGCTATGAAGAAATAAATGGGCAGAAAAATTCTAAAAAATCAAACTGGAACTATGCGAAGATTTTGGACAGTAAACAATTATGCATCTACGATACATGGCGACAATTTCAAGTCCACCCAAGTTTATGCCTTGGATGGGATGTTTCATGAATCTCCTAAACAATTTTGATCAAAGGATTTGATTTCGAGACATATTGTTGTATCTGGTTGACTAGGATTACAAGAACGTTAATCCCCAAAGAGAATTTTAATTTTAAATTAATTTGTTTGATTTCGTTTTGATTTTGCTACAAGCAAATTGGAAATATTTTATTTTAATACGATTTGCCAGAATCAATTTCCAAAAGCCTACATACAATTTTGATTACTTTCTTGGGGATCAAAAGCTAGCCTAACCCAACCCAAAAGATGAATTTGTTTCGCAATTTGTTACTAGATTGAGGCAACGACTATTATATGTTCATTTGGGTATCCAACTCAATAAATATGGTCTTTATTAAACCCGTTTCTTAAGCACGAAATTGAAACTTGTGGCCTGGATTACTTCAGATAACTTTTTGAAAACTAGATCCACCTCAAGCTATCATCGATATCAAGTGGACTTACTTTATATACTTTTATATAATTTGAAAAGCTCACTCAAATATTAAGTCACGAGAGATTTGAAGTATAAATGTTGGAAGATGATTTGGAAGATATCATTGCCTCAGCTTGAGGGTAATCCAAATATGTATTAGAATTACACAATATAAATTGTTGTTTAAATTAAAAATGAAACAATGGAATTTCAAAACAAGATATATATATATTTATTATCTACAAAAGCTCGCAGAAAGATCCCCAAATTCTTCTTTTTTCTGTTCTCTTTTTACTATCACATTGGGTTCAGAGGAAGCCCAAGGGCAATTGCAGAAAACAATGCAGAAAACTACGTTTCGTTTACAACCAATACACAATATTTAATGTCACATTACGTGACTTGCCATATAAAAAATATTACAGGTAGTGTTATAAGTGGATCAAGAAGCACGTATGCATTTGCTTCTCATGCTGATTTGGATTATTATTATTTACACGTTTAAATTTGTGAGGAAGTGTTTAAAGTTTTTTTTTAAGATTTTTTTAACGCCACCAAAACCAGCCCATGTAAATTGGTGAATAAATAATGTTGTACAACCCCAAGGAGCTAAAAAATAGTTGCACCTACTACGAGGAAGTAATGAAAGGTTTAAAAAAGGAAGCATCGCCACATTAAATAGCTATTTTAGTGCACGGAAGGAAACCGAAAAAGCTCCATAATGGAATTGGAAATTTTTAAAGTGGTGGAAAAAATAAAATGCGCAAGGGAATTCTAATCTGATAAATGTGT
Source organism: Geotrupes spiniger (assembly GCA_959613385.1). Taxonomy (NCBI): domain Eukaryota; kingdom Metazoa; phylum Arthropoda; class Insecta; order Coleoptera; family Geotrupidae; genus Geotrupes; species Geotrupes spiniger. The sequence goes on from OY390737.1 coordinate 17,433,765, forward strand.
GTGCTCCCACAGTGAAGAACAAAGAAGAATAAAGGGGTTTTTATGAAGTGAAAAATTATTGTGATACACTGCGGAGAAATGAAATAATCGTGATTTGGGGATGTTGCAATGTAAAGGAAGGAAGGAAAGATATGTTTACACCAACATAAACATAACAAACTACGAAATCTGCAACGAAAACGTACACAAAGTTATTGGCTTCACTGCACATAAAAACGCCAGGACTAAGAGCACATGCTTCCAGCAGAGGAACATCAATATGGAAACATGACCGTCGTCAAACGCGAATGAAATATGGTGATACGGAATGTATATAAAAGAATGATAAAAGATGTTAATGTGTGCAGAGGAGCACAAACGGAAACCGACCATAGACTAGTAAGTCTAAAAGTAGACGTCAACATAGAAAACATCGCAAAGGGAGCACGAAGACTGCAAGAGAGATAGATGTGACGTAGAAGCTTTGGAATAAAAAGGAACTCGTGTACAGAAAAGTTAAGACACGAATACATAAGGTCAAAGCAAGGAAGTACCATTAAGAGTGCTAAAGAATAGGAACTAAGATAAAGAATGCAGCGTCAGATATGCTAGGGAGTAAAAGAAGCTCAACGACGAATTTAAGGAGACTGAGAGGATATGGGAAAGGAAAGAAAACGAACGCTGCAACTCAACCAACCACAAGTCGTGGAAAGTACACATACGAACAATAAATTAAAGAAAATGTATGGAAAACTGAAGAATATTATAAGCAAAAGACAATTTAATAACATCCACCAAGAGTAGAATAACAGCAAATCAGTAACGGGATAGAAAGAGTAATATTCTAGTAGGACAAAAGTCTGATAAAGTGTCAACGACGTCATATGAAAGACGCACAGATATTACATGCGATGCAAGTAGAGACGATGCAAGAGGTTATTGATGCAAATGAAACCCTGAGCTACTTAACAGCACCCAACAAAATCCAGGTTTGAATAGATCATTTCCCTATTGAAGAGCAGAAAAGGCGAAGGGGTATGAGTCTTTGCTGCCGCAGACTTTTTTAGTTTATCGAAACATTGGTATAGGAAAAAAAGCTTCTTCGTTATGTCGTCCTGAACATCGCAATAAATAATTGTGTACAACCCAGGGAAACAATGAATAAATTACAAACTCCAACACCTGCAATAATCAAATATTGGGTATTTATTTATTGCTTGTATCTGTAAGAACGAAGATTGAAAAAATGTTCTGGATTAAGGTTGGGTTGGGTGGGGTTGCGTTGGGTTGGGTTCGGTTCGTCTAAAACATATAATAATTAGATCTACAACCTTTGCTTTCAAAAACACGTTAAAACAATAATTTATTTTTAATGGATTTACAGTAATTGACAGTAATCTGAAATTAAATTACAAAAAGGTATGTCAACCAATCCTGTAGCGAATTAGACTTACATTTCATGTGATTTAGAAGAAGAGATGTTCATTAAAGTTTTATTATAGTTATTCATAATTATATGAAACTCGGCAACCAAACCGAAACCCAGATAAAATATCTAATGCCAAGTTTAAAATTAAAATTGTCTTTAGAAAACTAGTTTTACAGGATCCTGAACTCAACGTAATGGCGTCCAATTAACAATGTTTAAACCAAAGCCCAAATCATCCATGCCCAAGAATTATACATAATTAATCCCAACCCATAACAGATGGGGAACTATATTACCTCCAAAAGCACAACAATTCTACCAACATTTTAGTGTTATTATGTACTCAGAAGAAATCTAAATGGTATCAAAATTACGATCAAAAATTATGGTGAACCCAACCCATCGTGGATTTTATTTGGCTTCCATTTTACAACCATTTGCATTGCGGTCTACCATTTTTGTTACTATGTATTCAGATGAAACCCAAATCGAATGACAGGATAAAAATTATAGGGAATCCAACCCACCATAGATTCGAATATACTTTCATTTATTTTATATTTGTTTTTAATTTGCATAATTTCAAAATTTACAATTTCATCTTAAACTATACCAAAACCCTATCCACGAAAGTTATAATTATATCGGGTTGAAGGGATTCCGAAAAGGATTACAATAATAATTTCTATTCTATCGATGATGTTTCGAATCACGCCTCGTATGTACAATTACATAAGATGCATACTATAAAATATAAATTTTAATTTAGATAAAACTTCCGTTAGTAAATATAATGCGCTGAAAACTTCTAGTAGGTTCGCATGGAAAAGCTTATATATGTTTTTAGAAACAAGCTTGCAAACCTGTGAATATATTTACATAATTTATTCATTAATTTGTTTGGAGATGCAAGCAAGGTGCGTTTCGAATTGTGGCTGATAATTCTCGTCATTTAGAAATTATTAACAATGCATTCCTAACGGTTGAAAAAAATGAAATAAAATTAGCAAAGAAATAAGAATAAAATTAAAATAAATTCTAATATAATAAATGTAACAAATGTAAACAAAATAAATATAAAAGGGGGAACGAAACTAAGTGAAACCAAACAAAATATCGTTTATTTAATTTTCTCTGACTTTTCAGATTGTGTATTTTTGAAATTTTACGTTCGCCCTTCTGGATTAATGGTTTCCATTAGTTAAGCATTGTTGTTCCTTTGTATCCAGTTTGATACTTTTTTTCCATTAGTTCTACTGTTACAGCTTTATAGATTATATAGATTGTAGCATCATAGATGTTTACTTATTTTTATTTCCTGTTACCTTTTCAGTTTGTTTTCTCTCCCGGGGTTTGTTTATGGTTTAATTAATATATAAATTTCTTTAATTGTTAAACTTGGTTTATATCATTTTGGGACGGCCCTATCTAATGTGTAATTATTTTAACTTGCTTTTGCTATTCTCTCTCAAGATTTTTTGTCGCATCATTTAGTTATAATAATTTGAATTCGTGGATGAATTATATAAATTAAAAAAAAAACAACGTGAGTACTCTGAATTGTGTAGTCAATCGACAGGTGATAAAATAATAAATGATACTACTCGTTGAAAACCGGTAATAACAAATCTGAATGAATTTGCTAGTACGTTTTAGATAATCGATTGCGCTGTATTTCTGTGACATCCTACACCGGCGCCTGCCGAGATGATGCATGGACCACCCGAACCCATACGTATGCATCTATCGGGCCCAAGTAGCCGGCCGGCCAAACTCCGGTATTTCCATCGGCATTTAGTGGAAAGATCCGTTCAAACCGACCTCACGAAAACAGCACCGTGAAGTTCGATAAATTCGCCCCGGAGACGTCTGATGTATGTACACCCATAAAATACGGTAATTGGATAGAACAATCTTCAATCACTTTTTCCACATAACCGGCAGATCGAGCGGCAAAAAAAACGACGCCCGTTTTAGACATTCCGCTGCGTTTTTCCCACGTTAGTTTTCATAAGCCGGCGAAAAAATGGATCGGCCATAAGTGCGAGTCCTGCAGGTCGGAGATTGGCACGGGGCGCCAATTTAAAAAGTATGTGGTGCTGCCCGGAGGACTGGCAAGCGTTAATTAACTTATCTGTTTATCGGCGCAACGTGGGTGAATACAAAAGGACGAAACAAATGCACAACCACGTAAAGAACGGCGAGGTAAAAAGATACGAAATGCGATAAAGGTTGCGGGCTCTTAAATATTTATTCCGCATATTGTTTTATGCGAAGACAAATTTCTGGTCGGAGCACCTGAGGAATTATGGCCATGTCAATGAGTAATATTAATTAATAGCAATGAATATGCAAATTAATCTCGTGAAAAAACAGGTGTGAACAGCGATTTATGTTGGTATGGAACACTATGTTATGATAAACGAATTTGTTGTTAAACAGCTGGTACCTAACGTTGTGAGATAGTAGAATCACTAACCACAAATTTAGAACGAGATTCTACGAATAAAAACAATAACAAATCTAATAACAATAAACTAACGAACAGATCATATAAAATGAATCAAATAAACCAAACCAAATTCAATAAAAAAAGACAAAATAAAGACTTTTCATAATTTAATCCATAAAGAATTTTTGTCGATGCTGAGATGTAAAGCACCGCTTTACTGCATGTTAATCCCCTTCATTTGCCAATAACTAATTTAAATATTAATTAACTTATTATTGTAATTTATTGCCTACATTTCTTCGGGTAACCGTTCCGTTTACGCGTCACAAATTGACATTAATTAAACAACACATAAATAACATTGCATCGAAAAGAAAGGCGAATTATATAGTTCGTGAATATGTATCAAGATAATTCGTTAACGACTTGTATTGGGTAATTTGTTGCACATTCGAGAACATGCGGGACTACTTATTCCTGACGCGGATATCTATGCGGTTATTTTAGAAGGTCGTGTGTCGATATCTCCTTGCATATTTCGCTCACAATTAAGATAGGTATTTATGGTTGATGGTGCAAGAGGATAAAGCTAAGAGACGTTGCACCCGGCCCTGTATGCTATGATGGCTGCATGCGGGACGCATGTGCATTGTTTATTGGCTCGAAATTTAAACGCAAGCCACGCGATTTATTTTGAAATGGACGATCAAAAAATAGGCCTTAAATTGTTTAAATGAAGAGTCCATTGAAATTATGTTGATAAATCATTGGGGTCATCAAAATATATAAGAAAATACTGTAGAACAACTGTAAATTTTCTTTATAATTTGAAGTAATTATTGTACGTTGGAAGGCCTATCCAAACAAGAACCAAAGAAAACATCAAAAAGGTTGAGGATTACCAGTTCTTGTCAATTTCAGCTTCCAACCCAATTATTTGATTCCAATTATGATACGAGTTCATAAATTGATAATAACACAAACTATCCTTAGTCTACTGTACTGAAATTACAAATACTGAAGTAAAACGTATTTTTTTGGTGATTTTATAAAAAAATGTCATTGTAATTTGATATGAATTTAGACATGAAGTCAGCTCTGTGCTGATTTGATCACTAACAGCCTTGCTTTTATTCATTGTTAAAACTATGACTCGAACGCCCAAAATGAAGACAGAGCAAACAAATAACTGGTAAAAGAACTCTTTCTTATATATGTTACTATGTGAACAAATTACGGAAAAATATTTCAATATTGTCTTGTGAATGGTGTAAAATATTTTTTATCGACCCATAGGAGTATTGAAAATATTGCAGTTATTTGACAATAATGCTACCTACTAATGACGTGGACGAACTAAAATATTTTAATAAATACAATTTACCATTTACCTTTCACAAAAACGAGCCATAATATTTGTACGAACAGAAAGGCTTTTCCATGACATACATGGAGATTGAGCTTTTAACAGATTAACTAAGATTTAAACGTGTCCACTTTTATTATGATTACTGAGCAGAATAATGTTAATGAGCTAAATTACTAAAATAGTAAAAAAAAAAATTACATAAATCTCAACTATGTTTAATTCATTTTGTATCTGTACTATTTTGGACCTACAGCGAGATTAATAGAAAAAATAATAGACGTAAATAATGAAATATTCAATTGCTTTGGATAATTGGGTTGGGTTGGGTTGGGTTGGGTTGAATTTCTAGACAAGTTCTGTACATCGCCAGCTTGGTAGTAATAAGATCATGGGTTTAAATGCCAATCGAGGTTAGCATTATTATAGTTATAAATATTATTTCAAATGAACCTGAGGTGAGGTTTCCTTTATCCTTCATTCTTCATAGTGAATTCTGGAGTAGTTTTAACAAGAATGACACGATTCTAGATGTATCTCAACTAAACACTGTAATTGGTTGTGACCTATTGACGTGCCACGTAAAGGTATATGTAAATAAATAACGTCAAACGAGCAAAAGCCATAACAAATGAATAAATTGTCAAGAAAATGTTCAAAATTAAATTACATCAATGAGTCATAAAAATGTGTCGAAGAAAAGCTTGCTAGTGACGTAAGTTCATTGGCCACAAATCAGAATTGAGTATTTCATGCACGTGTGTGAATACGATTTTTCATTGCATTCGAGATATAAATTTAGTCGTATACACGATCGTTCGTTTCGTAAAATTTTAACCCCAAAATTCATAGTGATTTAAAATTAAAATTAAAATTTATTTAATGAAAACGCAACTTAACTTCTGAGCAGAAATTCAAAAACTGAAAATATTTTACATCTGCATCTTTGAGCATAAAATAAAATAAACAATGTTTACACTGAAATTGTGGTTAATAACAAAGTTCCAAAATGCGCAAATAAGTTTATCGTCTAACTCCGATACGTACTGAATGTGAATTGATGTGGACCTAGTTTTATGACAATACATGTGGGTATTAAAAAATACATCGAACATGGGAGATTCGCCGATCTTCTTTAAACTTAACAACTAGTCATGTTTGATTGTCAATCCGTTTTTTAAATATCAGACATTCAAATTTATTAAGCCCATATTGTGAAAATATTATTACGAAGTTTTGATTAATAATATTCTACAACATTTTATTGGCCAATTTTCTTAATCAGAAATAACCCATGGCTTGTTCTATAACCATTGACTTCCGTTTCACCTACATGCATGTAGCTTAAACGCATGCATGTTGTTCACGCCTATTGGTTTTATTTGTCAGCTTTCTTATTGAAATATTCGTTAACATCAAAGTTATTGATTTGTGGCGAAAAGCTATTCATGATCATGATTTATTTATTCGCCAGTGCTGGTGCAAATGCAAGTTCCCCGAAAAGTCGCTAAAATGTACTTTTTTTAATTACCATATATTATTAAAATAATTTTTGCGCATTTCATAAACGAGAATGAATTAAATTTAAAATCTGAGCCCGTTTTCACCGTAGCTAGACAGGGTCGGGTCAGGTTGCGTGCGGTTAGTAAAGAAACTTGAAGATATTAAAATCGTGATATCGTGGGTGTATGGGTGCTCTGAACTTCATGTTGCGTTTTAGCCCATTCAATAAATTTACTTGAAAATTTACGTAAGATTTAAATTTCAAATGTTGACAGATACAAGTTTGTAACTTCAATATATTGAAAAAATCGATGCAAATAAATTACAATGTCCAGACATTTTCGACCCAAAAATTTAAACTGAATCCGAATCAACTTGGTGAAAATATTACGAAATAAATACGAAGCTAAACCAACCCAACCAAATCAAATCGGCATCAATAAAGAAAACCTAAATTAGACATACAATGTAAAGTAAAAATATTGTTGAAATTGCTAAATTTGGTTTGGTTTTTATTGGGATTTGTTAGCTATGCATTTGGTATAGCATATTGGATCGAACATCCGCAGTAGTTTTTCGAGAAATTGTATAAAGTGTTAATACCATGTCAAGGGGGATCATAAATCATTAATTCTATTGCACGTTATGGGATATTTGTTCTAAAACGGGAACTGAGAAGTCGATGTTCTTCACCACAAGGAAGAAAGGCATGTACAGTACTGTCTGCAAGTCTTGGCGTAAAATCAATTACACAATAGCAAACATATTCTGAGATATTTGGACGGTACGATAATACATTGTTTATGTCATTACTCTTAACTTTATTCAACGGCGTAATAAAATGCAATGAGTGGGTTGACTTGGGTTGAATTGGGTTGGGCGGAAACCAGTAGTAGGTGGATCACGAATGAGGAGAACTTAAAGGGCGGGATATAGCCACACCATACAGTAAAACTCACCTAAGATTGTAGAGATTTCATAGTGAGTGCCTCATCGTAATAAAAAAAGCCTTTATTATTAAAAATATACAAAAAAATTCTATACGAAAGTTGTAGACGAGCATTGATTTTTATTAAATGGCCTTTTTGACGTGTCTTAATTACACTTTCTTCCTAATTGTTATTATAATTCCGATTACATATCCTGTGGAAAAGTTAGTAGGTATGGTTCTTGTTTATGGCTAGCAGATGAAAATTCGTAAAATGTTACCGCACCGTCAAATGTTTTTTCAACGTTTTCAAAAGACTGGAAGTGTAAATATGAAAGAAACCAGAGAAATAGCAAATGTTAGTTCTGTGCAATGGGATGACGCATTTTTTTAGAGAGTTGATGAAGATCCAATAACTAGTGCATTTCCGACATGGAAATGCGAGTAAAAGCACTCTTTGGAAAATTATTAAACAGTAGTAATTACGCATCTTTTATTACCAATAAGTTCAAGCTTTAGCCAGAAATGACAGTGAAAACAGAGAAGCATTTTGCCATTATCGTTTTTTTTTTTAATCGGTGTTAGTTTCGAAACTTTGCATTGGTGAATATGTTTATTTATGTATCTATAAGATGTATGGTCATCTATACACCTACATTTACGCCACAGTTTTGTATCTAGAGCTACTCTCCCTTTGCCTTTGCTATCTGGCAACTTTTTATCCCAGGTCAGCCTCGGGAGCATTCTGTTGCGTCGTGATTTCTGATATCTCATATCCTTATCACTTGATTTCGATCATGCATCTTAGTTAGATGACTGAACCATTTCACATTATTTTGTTATATTAGATGTAACATTAGCTCCACTCCTAATTCTTATCTTATTGTGTCTACCGTTGTGACTCCTTTTACTATGTGCAGGTATTTCACCTCGATGGTTTGGATCCGGCTCTGCTACGTCATGGTTAATAGCCATGATTCCGAGCCCCAGGCAAAGATCGTTCTGAAGAAGGGCCTCTTTTCTACTATGTGTTTATATTTAATTAAAATTCCAAATATAATCAACAATAAATTAAATTAAATTAAATTACTATTTTTAAATAATGTACTTATTGATTAACAAAATTGGTGATTTAGAATTAGAGAATTTAATAGTAGAGACCAAGAATTTTTAATTCAAGCCATATCACAAATATGATATTTTTTCATCGTTCAATAACATCTCTCATGAAACAAGTTGCTAAATGTGCTGCTTTTCATCGGTACACGTAAATATTTCTAATTTTACTCGCCGAGTTCAATTCAGATGAAAGGTGTTTTCCTCGCAATTCGAATAACATGTTAATATGTAAACATTTCAAAATTGAGTTGGAAAATATGATCAGTTTATGTAACTTGTTAAAGAAGAACTTCTAGCAACTAAAATGAAAAAAATGTTTTTTATTGTGAAACTATGATTTATTATTATGATTACTATGGAAGAATAGAAATAAATATACAGCCATCGACAAGAAATAAAAAATGCCAACAAGAATTATAAGGGAATAGCCGAGAAGGCTTAGCAAATGCATTTTAATGAAAGAATTCTTCTTGTCACCCTTCGAGATGTTTTTCTGTGCATTTCCGGCTTTTTTGACGACCAACTGAAATAGCGTAAATTCACATAAATGGACAAGAAACTATTTAAAACCACCAATCAAACGAAAATCACCGAAGGAAATGGTTATAAGCCATGTAATGAAGTATATGAAATTAGGGAAATAATAAAAAGAAACTCATGGCATGGCGCAAACTTTAAAACGTTTAATCAAAATATTTTTTCAGTAAATATTAGTGCCTGAGTTTATGCCGATTTAAACCATGTTAAGTCACTGGAAGTTTTATTAGATGAAGACAAAGTTTCAGTTTGTTTTGCAGAACAATTTTTAAAACATCAAACATTTTAAATTTAATGGGCAAAAAAATATTTTTGTAATCATTTTTAAGCAAATACTTCTACACATTTTTAATTTTGAAAACTTTTATTTCAATCAATATCCTTATTAACTTTTCATTCGTTTTACTTTGTGCTTAATGACTATTTCAAATATTTTAACATGAAGCTACAACAAATATTGTTGAACACACACAGATATAATGACTCCTTATTTCCGTTTATGGTCATCATGTGGTGGAATAGTTTGTTATTCAATAAACACTAATGATGACCGATACTGAAGAAGAGTGGAAATAAAATTATCACTTTAATACATGGTGCATTACTTGGTACAAATTTTCTGTTGTGTTGTATCCTCGGAATTTTAAATACCACATTTGCGATAAGAACTAACAAACTGAGTGCCTCTGCTTCTTCTGTTTGTACCTAAATTGATTTTGCGTTGGGTTCCTTGCGATATTCTAAGCTGAAAGTAAATCAGACCCACTAATAAAAGGAGAATCCAAATGAGTAGAGGTTCAATGAGTTGTGGTTGCGATCAATACATATTAATCCTGAGGTAATTAATACTATCCTTGTCCTGTGGATGGTTAACTAACCGCCCCTTAAATCGCAGCAATCGTTATAGCCACGAAGTCGACCGGATGCCATTACTGCTAATTTTCAATTTAAATTAATCCAACTTCTGTAAGAACACACACGTGCATAATCACGATATTTAAAACGGGCATTTTCGTTCCTTACGGGAATCGCAATTAATTGCGTTATTTACTGCGCCAATTGCGAAACCTTGAGGTTGCGTACGGCGGAAAATATTCGTTTACGTGTAACACGTCCCGATAAAAATAATAGTTGGTAATAATAGCCAGCGTGTGCTTGGTTGATTTTCTTTAGCGATTTTGTTTAATTGTTTTTGCTTTTTTAGCGTACGTATGCTTAACGAAGCGTTGGACTTGTACGCTATCTTCGTAGTAAACATTCATTTTTATCAACCAAATCGCTAAACAAGTTTCTCTCCGTCACAACTGTATACGGCGCTTTTTAAATTCCACTTTAATTTTTCACGGCGGAGGAAATAAATATCGAACGTAGTAGTACCTCAGGATAACGGTTGCAATTCTGTCTATTATGCAACGAATGCGAATTCCTGAAAGAGCGTTTCCTTTTTTTGAAAGAACGATGACCTAGGATAAAGTTTTTTTAGTAAGTGCGTTCAATGAACATACAAAACAAATCGTAAAACACCGAGAAGGTCGCACGGGCCGTTAGTGCGCCGCGAACAACGGACTGCATACAATGAAATCGTTTAAATCTGCTTTTTTGGTGGCCGTTGCCTTCCAGGTAAAATATGCAATAGACACGTTAAAAATTTACATTTACAAGGTTACAACTTTTACCGACGGTAAGTTTACCACGTCGACGTCAATTGACATGGTATGAGGTGTGACGTAACGTTGTGCGGTTTCGGTAGTTTCTTTGCCGCTCGAGTTAGACAACGTCGAAACATTGAGCGTCCACAAATAAAGGAAAATAACGCATGGCCGCCATCACGGAACCAGTTTACTATAATTATTACCTACAAAAATTCTATATAACTAAAAAATAGCGTAAGCCATATATTAAGCCTGGCTATTTAAATATGCATTACTTAGATTCCTCGATAGCAAAAGGAAATTATATTAATTAATTTTCAATTACCTATCAAGAAAATAATTATATATGACTACATATCAGTACCTGCATGAACGTGTACGTATGCGTATCAGTTCCACACATCTCGCAAAATAGGTGAAATTATGCGCAGAACAATGCGCTCTGAAATTATAAATATTTAAAACGTGTATCAGAGAAATTCGCGCTCAACAACAACCATACTTGTTTCCTTAAATATTATTATTTAGATTTAAAACCATTACGCTGAGGCCACGTTGGCCAACACTCTAACGACCGTGATATTTAGCAATTTTTATTCAATTAAAAAAGTTGCAGTAGACTGCAGTTTATCAGATATTATATTAATTTTTAATGCAATCGCCACTGCCCTTATTATAGTAATCATACATAAGACTCTGTGAGGTAAATAAATTTAATAATACATTTATGAAACAACGTCCACTTACGGCGTAAATGGCCGATTTCCTACGAAAAACTGTTATGCCCGTACAGGCGACAACTTCTTTCACATTCTAATTCTATAATAAACACTCCGAGGGCAATAAATAGATTTACACCTGCGAAATTGACCCGCGTGCATATAAAACGTGTGAACATTCCAATTATAAATTAAACTCTGTTCGCACCGCAATAAATTTATTTGTATATTCGGTAACTCAGCTCCCTGGATCCAAACACAACAAGTGAAGACCGAATTGATGAAACTAAATAAGTGGACGCTATACAAAAAGAACGATCATAAACAATGCTAGAAATGTATTGAAATGATAAAAAATCTACAATGTTGTTTGAAAAAATTTACCAGAAAAGGCGGATCAAACGCATTTCACGAAAAATAAACTGAACGTTGAACACAAACCCAAATTATATGAAAATTGATGTAATGGAACAAAATAAGAGCAATGCAATGAATAATTAATGCAGTAATTGACTAAAATAAATTAACGGAGATTGTAGTTACATATGAAAACATTTTTAAATAAAAATTTACAAATGTAACAAACCCTGTCACACTTTTGTGTTCAATTGTGGTAGGGTTTGTTACATTTGTAAAGTTTTATTTATAAATTGACTATATAATTGAAAAAAGTTCTAAAAAGAAACCAAACTGGCTAAAATAAAACAAATTAATGCCATAGATATTATTAAAAAGACACTTAAACTGAAAATATAACTATCGCAAATATACGAATAGCAAACTACCAAAATGGCAACAAACAAAATATATTAAGACAAGACTGTCGGAGCTAATATAAAATGAATGAAATAAAAAGTATCCCAGAAACAAAATTAAATTCCAACCAATATTAATGATCAGACGAGAACAAGAATATTCATCATAGTAAATAAACAATAAATAGTTAATAATAATAATGGTTATTAAACAAATGAAAACACACCCAACCCAACCGAATCCAACCTATTGGGTTGGGTTGGGTAAATGTTCTTTAGTAGAACCCAACCTAACTGAACCCAGCTAAACCCGATGCGCTTACACTTTTCATAATACAATTTGTTTTATTTTAGTTTTCAAAAATGTGTTATGCACATTTCTCCATCGCCGTAGTTTTGTGTTCATTTATTTTATTAAATAAATCAAAGGCGATGAAAAAAATTAAAGAAAAAATCCGCAGTATTCCTGAAGTTTTATACCTTCCATCATTTTGAAATAAAAGCTGTAAAATGTTATTATCTTTTATAACTTTTTATAACAACAATTTTAGATATATGGAAAAAAGTCATGAACGACCCAAACCTGTTAAAAAATTCCATTGTGGATGCGTTAGAAATACCAACCCAAATATAAATGATCTACTGTTTAATTAGATTAAATGAAACAATTCGCCAAGATCACTATAGGTTACTTATAACCATTCTATTGATTACACACAGTTAAGTAGTAAACGTTAAGAAAAGTGCGTGTATTATAGCAAACATGCTATGTAAATAAAATCCATCCTGAAGAAGTAATTCATGGCAATGAGTTGATTGAGTTGACCTAGTAAAAAAAACTGCACAGGCTTTTTTTATAATATTTTTTTGTCAATAGGGTTAGTCAATATAATTGTTCGCGAATTAATTTTCCCAAGATATCGATTGAAGTTCTTAACATAAAGAAAAATGGTTATTTTGGAAATTGTATGATGTGCGACGACTTCGGCAAATATGCCAGTGGATACAACCTAACAATAAATAGATTAAAAGCTATTTTTTAAGGTTAATTAAATTAACATTACTGAGGATGTGATTGACTTTGACTTAACTTGAAATTTATTAAGTACAAACTTTGTGTACTGTTCAATGAAATTAAATTAAACAATAATTGCGTTTTTGAATAATGGTGTCCATAAAAATCCAGGTATGTAAGAATTTTACAAAGTTACCAAACGATTATTTGAGTTTTGATCCGCAGCATTGTACGCAGTGTGTTCAGAAACATTCATATTTAATGGACATTTTGGTTCTTATGTGACCATTAAATTTTTTTTAATAATTTTTTTTTACCTAAAGACAAATCATGACTTTTTCACAGATTTAACTTGAGACAAACTTGTCTATAAATACACCCCCATTTAACATATCTCTTGACGCATTCAAAGCCCCCCCCCCCCTATGTGCACACTGTTGAGCGTAACTGATCAGGTTGTATCAAGAATTTCTACACTTATATCGAACGGAAAATGGCATCTGCGAATTAAGCCATCACCTGTTACTTTAATTGTTCGTTTTACGTGTTCCTAAGAAACGTCGCAAATCACCAAGCATTAAAATAATTAAATATTTGATTTGAAGTTATATACAAATGTGTAATTATCATAACAATTAAAATAACAAGTAATGAAAATATTTCTAGTAATGTAACATATCTGTACATAATAATAATGATTTGCAATTTATGAAATTTATGGAATTTATAAAAGAGTTGGCATAAAGAAAAAGCGGATAGAAAGCGAGAAAGGAAGTGGCAAAGTAATGGGCTGAAAAATTAAAACATGTCGAGAAAACCAAAAATGTACAACAAAACTATAACCAATTATAAAAAAGTAAAAAACGTATATAACTTGAAACAACAAAGAAAATAGTGAAATAAAAAAGAAGCAATGAAAGAAAAATGAGTGATGTAAACACTGTTACACCATTGAATACAATGAATAACTGAATGAAAAATGGTCGAAAGATAAAATGATGAACTATTAAAAATGAAATAAATGCAAAAATTGAAGAACGTAAAGAGTATTGGGACAACAATTTGAGAAACTTATTGAAAATTTTCATGATTACTGTATTTCAATTCAAATAAAATAATAATAAACTACAACAACATTGCAAAAAGGATACAAATTAATGCATGAAAATGAGCGTAACAAACGATGAACTCGTTTTGTTTAAATTCATATGATTGTAGAAAATTTTCGGTGCTGCTATTTTGCCTCATTTAGTTTCCAAGTGTTTTCTTTACACATTTAATTCTGTTCTACTTCCATTTCACAAAATTAGCAATAAAACGAAAATAAATGATAATCATGATTAAAAAATTAAATGAAAAACAAAATGGGCGACGCAAATGTGGGCAACACAGAAAAAAAGACTAGTACGAAATGAAATATGATTAACAAAGAAGATAATACGAGCAGAATTTTAACCATTATAAATATATATCAAATTAAAAAAAGACCAGTAATAATAGCCAGTAATCCAACAGCAAAAGTAAAATACAAAAATAAACTGATCAACAACAGAAATCAAATGGACAATGCAAAGGAAGCAATGGAAAAATAAATTAAGCACAAACAACTAAAAGCATAAATTGAAATAAGTTAACGCAAAGCGTACAAAATTCAGGTGATAAAAAATAACAGCATATCTGCCAAATTTGAAACAATTTGAAATAAAAATAAACTCAAAAAAATAAAATATACTCAGGGTGTTAAAAATAGTGAAACATCATGTTGAAGATAAAATTCATTCGATTCGTGGAGTTGGGGATAATCTCACGAGAACTCCAAAAATATTTCGATTGTAAAAATTTAATTAACGAATTGAAAGCAGTAAAAATAAAAATCAAAGCAATTGGACCACCAACGAGTACAAATAAACCGCATCAACATGAAACCACAATAAAATAACAGACAGGAAGAAATTTAAGAGAAAACGAACCAACATCTGTAAAAGGAACGAACGGAGTTATAAAACGGTACACAACAAAAATTAATATAGAATAATGAGCAAGAATCACAAAAAAATTGCAAGAAAATGTGTAAATTACATTTGCTGTTAAATTTTGATTGCAGATTTTTCTGTACCTTTGGTTTAATATTTATGTTAAATAAACTTAATTGAACTCGGAGTTAAAATAGGTAAATTCTTAAAAAAGGCAAATTTAATTAAAATATTTAACTTGTTTAATTTCGTTATTTTATGTTTTGATGCAATCTACTGCACCAAAACATAAGATGAAAAAAAAACTTTTAATCTTTATCATTTCAACGGACATTAAATTATTTTAGATTCACTTTAATATAATTTTCTTGATCGTTTCATCTTCACTGATGTCACATGAATTTCCTTGAAATTGATTTAAATTACATTAATTCTTTTCCTTTTGTATCCGCAATCTTCATTTTGGTTATTTCTTCTCTTTTTGGCGCATTTGTCACTTGCACAACTTTCATCAAACTTCTTCGTTTTCGTTTGCTCTTTTGCTTTCTTATTTTCACTTTTCGTAACTTCTTTTTATATTTTATTTTCATGTAATTTAATTATTCCTTATTTTCTCTTTGATTTAATAAATTCATATTAATTTAATTGTTTATATTAATTCAATTATATTTTCCTCTGTTTTGTAATTCGTTGGTCTGACTCTAAAAATTGATTTTGAAACAACTTCATTATCCGCGATTTGGTAAACTGTAAAAATTAAATAATAACTACAGGTTTCAGCACTTGATACAAATTCACTGATTGGGAATCGATTGTATAAGAGGTGAAATTATAAAATGAATTCAAGGAAATGATAAAATTAGTTTCACTATCCGTTCGCTGACAAAAAATATCGTATCCGCGCAATTATAAACTCAACTCGCAGACACATTTAATTAGCGGCGAAAAAATCAATTTAAATGGCTAATCGGCCGTAAATGTTCCTCTTCAGAATTAAAGTAACTCTTCTCGCGTTAATATACGGCCTTAGAAACAATCGTCGCGGAGTTTTATTGCTCATTCAATTGGCACTTTCTTAGGTTTTCTCGGCGGCAAATGGGTGTAAGACAATAAAACCTGATGCATTGTGATTGTATACGACACGAGGAGTCTGTTTGATAAAAGACCGATCCAAATTGAGACGCACTGCTAAATGCTAATTTAATCGCCGGCCTCAGTTTTCAGACACTTTTCGCCGGTCGCCCGATCGTGTCCGTCGGCGCAATGGAACTAAATTTAATGGGGACGGGCACGACTGGCAACGTCGCAAATAACTCAAAATCGTCTCCGGCCCCCACCCCGGCGCGACCATTGGGGTTGAAAGCGGACACCCTGCCGGCCATTAACTCGGCGTACCCCCCTTACCTTCAACGATTTAACCACGAATGGTTTTGTACTATTATCTCAATTAGCAAAAAAAAAACTTGCATAATTAGAGCCACCAGAAACGGAGCGCTTAATAGAAGAACAAGACCGTGAATAATGTGAGTAAACGTTTTCGAGAAAACGTAATTAAAATAATAAGAGCTTTCAAGGTACATTGAATAATTATTGTTTATAATGTATGCACACAATAAATAAATTATAAATAAATTAGCCATAGGAAAGAAGTGTTCCACATGATTTAAGATATCAACAATATTATAAACGAAGTATCATAATATATAGGTTAGCGCAAATTATTTCCTAAAGTTTGGACTAGTTTGAACCGACCCGATTATTTATTATTTTTTATGTTTCTTTATATTTTTAGTTTCTTCGATTTGTCATAACTTCTCGTTTACTTTTCTACTGTTAAATATATTTGTTACATTTTTTGTACCTCCGGTGGTGTAAACGGACTGGGACAAAAGATGAGCTTTTTAAAATTTTCGATTTATCTATACATCTTTATACCCAAATATCTTTAAAGAAACTAAAAAATTTAAGAATTTTAATAAAACCGGCAACTTTCTTCCCTATTTAATATTTTCGCGATTATATTTAAGATAATGTTTAACGATATAGGCTGATAAGTAGCTTATTGGCGTACAAAAATATTCATTATATACAATGTAAAGTATAAGCGTTCGTCCTTTGGTCGGCTGCAATTTAAATGCAAGTATAGTTCGAATTTCGATCTTATCTAAAATAAAGCCAATCATATTCAAAATTACGTCTTGCATAGCTGCAGACAGTTCCCGATACTGTGGGGTGTTACGTTCTAATCTCGCCTCACAATAACAGTCTTATACTGCATAAACTTATCGTCCGAATATGGTGTATGCACGACAGCGCCATGGTGGAAAAACAAGGCAGACGATTTGCTTCGCAGGTCGCAGAACGAGATGCAGAATATTATGTGTGAAATTTTGATTTAGTATTCGTATAGATGGTATCGCGGATTCAGATTGAGCCTAATAGAATAGCCAAGCATAATCCCACGTCGTTGGTGGTCGCGTATATACCTATTATATTAATAACACTTAGCCTTATTAAAAATGCATTAGGTGGCTTATTTATTGATTTAAAACGGTAGGTGGATTTTGATTGCATGTTGCACTGGCACGAAGTGAGTTGCAAATTTTCGATTTATTTACTGCCACGACGGTGTTTTATTTATTCCATTATATCGTCAAATTATATCTTCACAATTAATGTAATTATATCCCTTTTGCAAAACTCCCAGCCACGCTGCTCTTTTGTTTTTGCGAGCATAAATCAGGGGTCATTCTCTTATTGCGAAGCAGCGAAGGTACTGCTTTGGTGTGTATTGATTTTTAAAATTGATACCTAACCGCGAAAACGCTTCGCTAATTATACGCTACATATTTATCGCCGGCTCAAAATAGAGCAACACTTTCAATATCGGACCGCGCTGGGAGAAAAACGTTTGAGGAAAATTACTTAAATTAAATCGCGATATTACCACTTACGACCACATACCCTTCAAAGAACCCAATAGCAATTACAACAAATAATGTCTATAAATATAATTAGAAAAAATATACCAATTAATAACATTAATGGAACTGATAAGTAGGAAACTTCATACCTAATCCCATAGGTGATCTTAAGACACTTCATTATTGTCACAATAATTAAATGACGTCACACGTACAGGTGCGAACAAATCTAGTCCGAAAATGACGAACGAAGCAGATATTCATTTCTTAATGAATGATTAAGAAATGAATATCTGCTTTCAAGTCAGTATCCAAATTAGAAAACGATTTAGAATTGATGTCAATTAGATTTACAATCGTCACAATTTAACGAGTAACCGATTCTAAATATTACAACTATTGATTGAGCAGGAATGGATATATAGTTTACTGAAGGAATAATTTCTTTTTTAATTTGTTGTTATTCTCTACTTTTACATATTTATCAAGTTGAGCGTTGACCGCCCAATGTGGAGATAGACTAGAAATAATTCTATACGGTTTGTTGTCTCAATAAGGACAGATTTTTAACAATATTTCAATGAAATTTCAGAAATGTTAATAAGGGATGAAACCCAAAGTAAATAAAATACAGAATTTTTTTTTGAAGTTTTTGTAAACGTTTTAAAATATTTATAAATATTTTTTAAATTACTAAAATTTTTTCGTGATTTTATTTGTCAAGTCATTGAAATTATTTGTTCGTTTCATATGAACTGTGAGAGCTCGTACCAGCCTCTTGATACTGTATCGGTAGTATGTTCATGGACAATTTGAAAAATTTCAGAGAAAAAATGGATTGGGTTGAGTTGTGCTTGGTTGCATTGGATTGGGTTTTATTAAAAAAACGTATTTTAGTTAATAAGAAATAGATTAGGTTAGGTTGATTTGGCTTGGGTATTACAGTAAAATTTAAAATATATTTTAATAAACCCAATCCAATCCAACCCAATCCACCTCAACTCAACCCAAGCCAACAAATTTCTTATTTTACTGGGTTAGGTAGGGTTGGATTAGGTTGGGTTGGGTTTTACTACGAAAATGTGTTAGATTTTTTTTAAATTGTAATTCCAACCCAACCCTATGAGATGGGTTGGGTTGGGAATTACAATTAAAAAAAAATGTAACACATTTTCGTAATAAAACTCAACCCAACCTAATTGAACCCTACGCAACCCAGTAAAATATTTTGTAATAAACCCAATCCCATCCAACTCAACCCACATACATTTTTCGAATTCGTTGATTTTCCACGTTATTTTTTGTTATTATATTCTTCTGTATATGAAGTTAAGCTTTGACTGCCCAATGGGGGAGATGTCCTAGAAATAATTCGTTTGGAGGTTTGGAGTCCACGTAAGGACAGATTTTCAGGAATATTTCAAAGAAAATAACATTCTGATTTTTTTAAAGATATATCAGACGTATGAGAATTTAAATTGCTTCATGACTTTGTTTGACGAGTCATTGATATTTGTTCGTTTTATATGAATCATTGCCTGCGACAGCTCGTACCAGTCTCTGCTTGCTACACTGTGTCAGTATCGGGTTTATGTTCATGGACAATTGGAAACATTTCGGATAAAAAATGAATTGGGTTGATTTGCGTTGGGTTGGTTTGGATTTTATTTGAAAAGGTAAAATATTTTAATTAATAAGAAATGGGTTAGGTTGAGTTCGATTGGGTTGGGCTGCATTGGATTTGATTGGCTTGGGTTGAGTTGGGTTGGGTTCGGGTGGATTTGGTTGGGTTGAGTTTTATTAAAACAAATATTTTACATTTTGTAATAAAATCCAACCCAACACAATCCAATCCAACCCTACCCACCCGGGTAAAACATTTTCTAATAAAACTCAATCCAATCCAATCCAACTCAACCCAACCCAATCCATAATCGTCAATGCAGTATTACAGCCAGCAGCAGTGAATAAAACGTGATAAAACTAATGTAAAGCAAATGAACTAAAATGAGCCAAATATCACCAACAGAAATAAATACAAAATTTGTCTTAACATGAAATCGATTGCAGTAAAACCTACAAGTGACAATGAAAATTAAAGACAATAATGAAACGATATAAATGAGAATCGAATCGATTGCAAGTATTATAATTAATGAACAAAATGAACTAAACATTAAATCAAAATGAAAAGATGCAATATGACAGAAGAACACTAAGTAACAATGCACAGGAAGTAAAATCATAAAAATTAAGAAAATTAAACTAGAATTGAATACGTTTAGGAAAAATAAACTCAAGGTCAATAACAATAAACTTCATGTATTTATTGCCATTGAGCTTATGCTTGAGTTTATTTATTTGTACGTATTTGTGACTCTGGTTTTCTTGTTGTTGGAATTCTAATTAAATTTTCTTCATTTGTAAATTTATGATTTTATATCATGTGCATTGTTGCTTAGTTTTCTTTTGTCATGTTTTCGAACAACAATCGAGTGGGTCGCATACATGTGGAAAACATGAAAATAAGACAACGACATTATATGAAATAGTTTTTGAAACGTCCAGCTCCAGTGAAAATTTACACGAAAAAGCAAAATGGCATAAGAAAAGTAACCGGAAATTATTTACGTCAATAATTGGAGATACATACGACATGTGACATTAGTTCGTCTTATATTACATATTTAGTAAATATCGTGGACGACAGTTAAATAGCTTTGCGAAGAGAACATGATTGAATCCTTGGACGATCATTTCGGTATTTATCAAACTTATCTTGAAGAATACCAATGAACATAGATAGCATTTTGATCCTTGATTTTATTATCGATTTAGTAATTCTATGAAAAGTTCCAATGTTAAAATATTGATAAAAAATAAAGTAACTGTTTGTCCTGTCATCAGGACGACAGTCTAATTGGAGCAGTTAAATTGGTTCCGTTTTTCGTTTAGTTGCGTTGGATTGAGTTGGGTTGGTTTGAGTTGATGTTGGGTTGACTTGATTTTAAACGAAAAATATTACTGTTGTATACTTAAACATCAACGTCGAATTTGTGAACATAAATGATTGTTGTTTTTGTGACATTTTTATTTGCAAGAAAATTTTGAAGAATATCTAGAAATGGAAATATTTTTTTACAATTTTTACAGGAATTTGTATCTTTTATGTGATGATAAATTACCTTGTCATAATAATTTATGAGAATTTTATTCATAAATTAATTAGTTTTTAATTAGTATTAAAAATACGTACATAATAATAATTATAAGAGAATCGACGATCCAAAGTAGTTTTTTGTTAATCAATTTACTTAGCTTGTAAGATTTACTATTGACCTATGAATTGGGGACATTTAAAACTTTTGAATAGCATGGTGGCAATTTGGATAAATTATGAAAAGATATTTGCAACTCGAAACCCTACGATATATAAATAAATTAAATAATATGTGATTTATTAAGCACCTCCTTAAGTAAGATTCGCATTTGAAATGAAAGTTAATACAATTTTTGAAATGTCAATTATTTATGTAAGGTTAAAGGTCGATTGATTTATCAAATCGTCCAACGTGAAGTCAATGGTAATAGATGTATCAGATATTTGAAAAAAACTATATTAGCCAATTTTCGCAGATATAATAATACGTTAGTCGAAATTATTAAAAACGAAAATGTTAATAAACAAAATAAATCAAATATTTTTTGTTAAATAATAATTACTTCTGGCCAATTAAAAGTTTCTCGTACTTAGTATGTATAATATGTTAATTGAAATAATTAAACACAACATTTTTAATGAATTTGAAATGATTACAAATGGGCGTAGTTTGAACTTGAAACTTTTTTGTTAATTCACGTTTCCAAAGAAAAATTTAACATTAATGATTTTTGCTGTTAGTCTCACCTTCTAACTTCCTAATTGTCCGGACACAAAATCGTCATTTCCTCTGTTTAACTGAAATTTATTCCTAATCCCTTAACCCGTAAATTAATTTAAAGTAATTTAAGTACGTACGCATATTTTATTGTTAAAAAATCAAAATCGCGCGCACGACAATGAAACATCAAAATTTATCATTTTAATATTTCCGCAGCGCCTCGTCCACATTCTGCAAATATTTGTAGTTGAAAATTTTTAGTTTTAAAATAAATCCGCGCGAGTTGATATACGATACGTCTGGACGCCGTAAATTTCGGACCGCGCCGTTCGGTGATGTAAGCAAAAACATCCGAGCAACGAAATTTTAATTATTGGCCCATCTCGCGCAATTGCCGGCAAAAAACACTGACGGGGACCGCTCAAAACGTCGCCTCTTTCGGCACATAGGAAGGAAGGATGATAAATTCCGGCCAAGTTTCTAAGTCGCGCTTATCCGATGCTGATAGCGGCTGAATCTAGTGGAACTGAAACGGGACCGGCAGAACGCATCCTAGAGCAAGCTGACTGGGTTGATTCATGGGCTGTCACCGCGCTCTGTAATGGAGCCCCTTCCCTTCCGCATCCCTTTACATGTCCAGCTGGAGTAATCGCGTCCAACAAACCAGGATACAACAACTAAAGTCGGCGTTTTTACAAACGTGCACTTAAAATTGTGTGCCTGAAAAAATATCTCTAAACAGAAAACTAGGATTTTCACTGTTGTTTGTATTATTGTTGTATTCATTTTTGATAATTAAAAATTAACATTATTTTACTGCAGAACAATTACTTTGACAGTCAAAAAATCTTTCAATTTAATTTTTTTTCATTGCTTTCATTAACTCAATAATTACTAATTAGAAAAACTAGAAAATAAATGAATAATCATAATCATATCGTTTCAGGAAAAGTAAAGAATAACTAAAAGAAATTAAATAAAAATTACAAGCACTTAGTTAACGTTCTGTAAAAATCTTTAACACGTTGTATCAAGTTAAGATAATATCAATGAAATTTTTTGGCCCAGATTTATTGGTGTATTGAGTGAAAGGTATACGAGTGTAATCAATTATAAAATTCCTCGATTCAAGCTTATTTGATTATAATCTAAGTGGACCTGGGTAAAATAAAATACAAAAAAAAAACTAATTAATTATCACAGTGTTAGTAAAGGTATATTATTATTGATTTTTTGTTCAAAGTCACAAGATAACGTTCACTGATTCTTTTGGAGGCAAACGATTGGAAACAATTTAATTTTAATCGTCATCAACAATAATTTCATAAAATTATATTTCCTCGTTTGCTGACCACACAACGATCCATACCGTATACTTCTCGTACACAAATGCGTGGGATTTCGAAAGCCTAGAATCACCAAGGGATAATTTAATGATACAGAAATGTGCGTAGTTATTTTTTACCGCAAGAATTTTTTACGCAAATAAAATTGACCACAAATTACGCCTTGCGAGGGTAATAATCACGTCGTGACTTCACATACGGAATACATTTTTTCCGCTCCGGGAAAATTACCCTTGAAATGTTAATTGCATATCATTACACTTTGGGCATAATCTCATGTTTAACGTGAAATTCGATTTTTTCGAGCGCTGCTTGATTCGCATGCAAAGTTCCTACAACAAATTAACGTATAGACGCGCGGGGCCTAATGAAATGCAAAATAGCGCTTTTGAGTCAATATTCGCCCCGCTGACGGTGAGGTGCACGCGTTCGATGGGAGGAAAAATAGCGTCGACGACGACGTAACGATTTTAAGTGGAAAACTAGCGGAGTCTATAAATACGCGATTTTAGAACAAAAACTGCGCCGGTAACAACGAATGGATTTACAGCCTTAATAATTTAACGTTCATGGCCGGAAATGGAAAGGGGAGGATTCCGGCGATTGCCACTTGGTAGTTCAACTTAATTCAAACATAAAGCATAAATGCATAGAGGTAATCAAAGTGGGAATTAATTAAATGTTTTGTTATTTCAAAAATGATCGAACGATTTATTATAAATTAATATTCAAGACCACCATAATTCGAAAATTATGTCACACATATTTAATATACTTTCAAAGTCATAAATTAACCAATAACCAAAAATATATTTTTATCGCAAAAGTAGGCCTCTTATATCAATGATTGCATCAGATCGTAAAGTCACACCTGATGTCTTATTATATATAATTAAATTAGAAATTTAAATACTAAGACGAAAGTCATCCACAAGTAAAAAAAAACAGTAATACGGGAATAATAAATGAATCGGGAACAATTAGAAATAATTTAATTATATTAATATCAAAAATTGTAAGTACCATAAATGATAATTAAATCAAATAAAATAAGCAAAGAGACTAAAAGTCATAGATTAGAAGTGGGGTTGCATGAAAATTAGTCGCTACCCAGCCTTAGAAAAGAAAAATAATTTAAGCAAAATCATTACATAGATTTTCAAAACATTTAAGTTCGCAAATTGTTTATAAAATACACTTGCTCATAAGTGTGGGTTAGGTCATCTTTCAAGATTTAACGAACTCATAAATTAGCAGCGAGAAAAACGAAATTTGGCATAGCTAATAAAAAAAGACCAATGAAGATACAAATTCAACATATAAAAACGTCGTTGGTGTTAATAAAGCATTACAAAATGCAAGGAACTATCAAGAAGCAGGTTGATTTTTGAAATAGGCCGTTTCACTCTTGTCGTGGGTCGTCAGCAATAAATACCAAATCGTATTATAGGAATTATATTACTCTGATACTGTCAATAAAATTAAGTTAACGCGTTACATAGATTTTCAGACATTTAAGTTCGCAAATTATTCATATATTCAAATGTGGGTTTACTGTGCACCAAAATTCAACGAAAACATAAATTAACAGCGAGAATAAAGAGTGAGATAATAATATTGCTATTAAAAAAACGTAAATTAACAAAAATATAAATATAAAACTGGCGTTTTTTTAACAATTCACTACAAAATTAACGAATTATCAGCAAGCATGTTGACTTAGTAAAACATGCGGCTTGGATTGGTGGATGGCTGTTTCACTCTTCTTGTGGGGTCATCAGTAAATCACATGTACAGTTTCGGCGATTATCGTTTCGTAAAAAAATTAAGCAAATTGAACAACCCACCACATACACAGCTTAACATAAACCTCGCCCATTAAAATTATCAAATGCTAATAACTAAAATGATAATTTGCAATTCAAAATCACATTTGAAATTTTTGATTCATTTTAGTTTTGACAGGGTATGTACTTGGACTATTTTGTGCTGTTGAGGTACATTGTATCAAACGATAGTGGGTGTCAAACTATGCGCGTGGCACGCTGATAGCTATTATACCAGTACTGCCATTTTAATTAGTAATTTGCAAAATTTGGTGTTTGTTGTTGATGATCCCATAACAACGGTGAAACGATTATCCAACATTGCAAATTAAACCTGATTATTTATAGTTCATTGCATTATGAAGACATTTTTAAATTTCAATAAAAATAATTATAATATTATATTAAATAATCTTCGGTTTTAGATTTTTTTAGTTATTGTAATTTATTTATATTGATGATTTTTTAGTTATTGCTATTTATTTAAATTCAACCATAGTCTTTAACTATAATAATAATTATAGTAATAAACCAAAAAAATTGCTTGATCCCATGTTTTCGGAATTAGGTTGAGTTGGGTTGGGTTCAGTTGATTTCAGTTGACTTGGATTGGGTTCAGTTGAGTTTGATTGAGTTCAGTTGGGTTGAGTTGAGATGAATATAATAATTTCGCTTAGATCACGTTTCATGTGTCATTCTTTTACAGCACTTTTCTTGTTTATTTTTTTCTCAGTAGTGTTAATTTTATTTAAAGGTTTGTGTACATGTTACAGAGAGTCCCTTGAATTCTTTTCAAGTTTTTTATTTGCTATAAGTTGTTTTTCGGAAGAAACGACTTTGAAATTTTAAAGGAAATTTTTGACTTAATCCCTTATTTTTGTATTTTTGTACCGTTTCCAATCAATTTCTAGAATTTCATATGGACACCATAAGTCAAAAACGCAGATATTAGATATATGTAATACTAACTATTTGACTAACTAATAATATAATTTAGTAAAATTTTTTGTTTCTTGTTGTTTTACATTTTTCTTATCACTGTAGCAGTTTTTTCATGTTTCTGTCTTTAAGTTGAAATATTTATTTCTAACTGAGCTAGGAAAACATTTATGTTATTTTAAAAAGAATGCCAATTAGTTGTGTCCTCGTCATTTTGATTTCAGGTTATTTTCCAATTTATTTTTGTTACGTTACCCTTACCCTTCGTTTTCTAAATTGCATCCTTTTTAGAATTGAATTTTTTGCCTGTTGGAGATTTTGCTTGTTGTAAAAATATATTTATTAACAAGCAGTCAGTGCGTGTCAATTTCTAACTTTTTAGAAGTTGTGAAAGCTGTTTATTTCTTTTTCGACCGGGAATGTGACGATTTTCTGCGAAAGTGTGCATTTGATTGGAAAATAAAATGCAGAATCAAATTTTTAGCTTTCAATATTCTTTTTAAATAAACAACTAGAAGTACTCAGAAATGAACATTAAATTTTTTTGACAAATATAAATTTGTCTAACAGAACTATTGCCGAAATCTAATTACAAAACCTGATTAAATACGAATAGATTTCATTGTACAAGAAAGCGAATCCTTCAAGGAAGAAAATAAGAGACGCAACTAATAGGTTTAACGTGGACGCACAAAAAGCATACTACCCAAATGTATCTACCTCTTCTAGAGTAGGTACATAGCAATGTCGTGAGACAGTTCGTCAGTTAAAATTGTGGTTAGTTAAAATTACAAGAAATTGATTAATCGAAATATAGGATTTTCAATTTATTGCCAAATTACAGTTGGAATTTGATGTAAATGAATTTAAGTGACTTAAGCATCGAACGAGTTGGATCTACACGCCCAGGAAAAGTTACATGTTGAGTAAAATAATTTAAATATTCCTTAAATTTTCGGTTTTATTAATTAATATTTGGGTTGACTAAATTTCTGGCATTAGAAACAGTTGAATTTGGTTGGGTTCGGTTAGGGTAGGTTGGGTAGAGTTCCATTTTCAAGGTTTGTTTGAAAATGGATCTCAACTCGACCTACCTTTAATATCCAACACAATCCAACATCTTCCTGAAAGCCCCCAACCAAAATCTCAAACTAAACATAACATAATTATTTATTATTGTTGAATTGGGTTGGGTTTAATTTGTTAAATATCCCAACAAAACCAAAATTATTTATTATTACTAAGTGTTGTATCTTCAAAAAATACAGTTTGAGCTTCTGGTTTACAAACTGTTGAATTTAGATTATTTCTCTAGACTTGAAAATACCATAAATCTAAGCAATTCAACAAAACTACCCAAATTATCTTTTACCATAAAATGTGGTATACATTTCTGACGTCAAATCTGAATTAGGGTGACTTGAATTTTATCTTAAATCTTAAACCATATTTTAAGTAAATAATAAAAATTTCGTCGCTATTCACTGGTAATTTTATTCATCATTTTTCTTTCAGTATCAAAAAACGTGTGTACTCTTGTATGTTAATATCAGTTGTACCGTTGTTTAATGGCGTCATCATTAGTAATGACATGGTCTTGTCCATTTATTTAATAGAACTATATTTTGGGAATCCATGCCTATCAATATTTTCCAGGAAATTAAATGATCGAATTTTAATATTGAAATATTAAAATTTGTACACAATGAACAAAAATAAATTTGTTATAACTAAAAGAATGCGCAAATATGTATTTGGGTCGTTTAATTAATTAATTAATTAAATACTTCGTCAATAGTTGGGTCATTTATACTATTACAAATTTCGAAATTCTTCGAAGTATTTATATTTTTAATTCTTCATAACGCGAATAATTTACATCACGAATTACAAATCGAGGAAAATATATATAATTATGCATTGGTGTTTTGGGTCATGGTTTATTTACCCCAATTTAAAGTAACGAGTAATTTGCATAATAACAAGTTTGTTAGACACTTGTTAAAATAATTCGCCGTGCGTTATTACGAATGAAATCAAATGAAATAGTAAACCGGCGGCTCGAATTGAAATAATAGAAAAGGTAAACCACGTAACATTCAGTTGCAGTAAAACATGTATGACATTTAGTTAACCTATTGCAAATACCACGATTTTGAGGTAGAACATGTTCCGACTGTGCACATGCTTATTCCAAATCGAGGTGCACTCCGCAGATTTTTTACGCTATTCGTGCAGAGCGGGGTATTTGAGATGCATTGCTAATTAATTATGAAGGAAGAATCAACAGACAAGCAGCTACCGATACCAAGCAGTACGCGCTATGTTTGTATAAATGAAATGGCGCCATACCTCACATATAACGACTATTAGAAGCGTCCCTGAATCCAAGTTAGGCACGAACTCGTTATTAAGGCCCTGACGTATCTTACCGCCTGCGTTATTTACGACGGCGAATTTCGCTAATTTTTTTAATCCGCACTCAAAAATATTCGACGCTCACAGAAATTTTCATCGAGATTAGCGTCAGGGATGTTTTACATCCCGCGAACGTCGTCCGGCAGGTAAAATTTTCGAAACTGCGCTCGATTTTTTCTGTCTGTTATTTTTCTCTGTATATTTTTATCGAGAGTATCTACACGTCGTAATCGATTCTGTAGCGGCCAGTTTAAAAACGCCTCGGGCGCCCCGATAAACCGATAAGAGCCGCGCAAGTTTTGTTCATTTTAGAACCGTACGAAAAATTACGTTTCACGAAGCTTCCTAGAAAGAGAACGAGCGTGATGCTGATTGTAGGTACGGAGGCCGATCCGATGTGTGCGACTAAATTCATTGCGAAAGTTTATTCCTCGTGAAACGCTGTAATTTCGGATGCCGTCGCTTAATAAATTGGCGAGGATCCGGTCGTGCGTTCGCAAAAAATCGAAAATTACGCACTTGGTCCCGCGGAAATTTACGGCCTGTTTGTTACAATGTCTTTTGCATAAATTTATCTTTAACAATTTGGAGATTTTGCATGGTGTTTAAGGTGCAACGAAAATTGTTTTGCACCGTCAATTATGTTACTGGAATATCGAAGTTTATTAATAAGAAGACGGTATCGTAAAAATTATTGCTATTTAAATTCGAAATATATTTTCACGAGATCAATATGTTGCAAGAGTTACTTTCGCAAGATGAATTGAAATTGAATCAAATAGCAATATAAGTCTTAAAGCCTAATAGATTTCAACCCAATCGAATCCAATTAAACCCAACCCAATTCTACAGAACTATAAGCAACAATCCAAATAAAAATTTTTGAAAATACTTGAAGAGAAGTCCATGATCTAAACATAAATAACAACAAAATTAATCATTGATTTTGTTGAAAATAAATGTCAGCGAAAATATTAAAGTGATGACAGCTGACTACAGAAAATTTTTAACACAATAAGAAGTTTAATAATAAAGAAGAATATTTCAACGTAAATTAATCAATTTGTTTCGATTTATAAAAAATAACGACAAATTAATTTAATTCAATAATAAACAGCCGAGAAAATAATTTACGTCGAATAATAATAAATTAATTACAAAAATCGTAACCAGAAAACCGATCCAAGACACTGCACTCATTAAAACGTTACATGGTATGAGTTACGAGCCAAGGTGCATCAAAAAAAAATTAAAATTAAGCAGTTAAGCAACGGGTTGTTGTGTGGAAGAAATAATTACACTAACCGCACAGCGTTATGATAAATTATCAATTCTACACACAATCGCATTGCATTGCGTTCGAGTTACGCAACACGAAATTACAAGACTTTCTAAATTTAATGAAAAGCTTCCGCACATAACGGAGCGAAATGCCTAAAACCGAGCGGGTTTCACGTTCGGGAGAGAAAAACCGCAATACATCTCGTAGACATTTTGAACATTTCCTTTAAGACGCCCATGATTTACCGCTTCATAGTTGTCATCGCGTAACACTACAACTTACTTCTTTATAAATGGGTACACAAACGTTGTTGTGGGGTTATACAGGGTTAGTCGAAAGTGTGGCGCGAGCTTTCGTGGTTTCGGAGTAATTTATTAGTTAAATGTGATGGATTTTATTGGCGCACTTCCGTTTGAACCGGAAATAAATTTAATTTTAATTGTAGAGATTGAAAAAAGCTCATTTTTTAATATGATATTCAAGATACAATAAAAATTGTTAAATGTTAGATTTGTATTAAATTAATTTTATGTAATAGTTTTGTAGCAATTTTCTGCTCTCAGTTATAAACAACAAAAAATATACCCTGAGATATATATTAAGTTTATTTAAAAAATGGGGTTAATTTATTTAAAATCTCAACGCCTAATAGAACTTAATCAAATTAAAGCCAACCCAACGCGAGCCAACCCAACCCAACTCTACAGGACTATGATCAACAATGCAAAATAAAAATTAGTTATAAACAAAGGATTTAACCTAAATTGGTTTATTAAAAAATAGTGGTAAAATATAAAATTAAGCCGCAATACCTTGGCAATGGATTTGTAATTTTACCAATTTTTTAACATTTTAATTGTATTAAAAATTAATTACTTATTGTTTAATTTTAATGTGTCGATTGTATATAAATTTTCATTAGTTTTTTATTTTTTTTAATTGTTGTTGTATTACACGTTAATTTTAATAATATTTCCATTTATTATCAATTTTGCTGCCGACACCTTTCAATACCCTCTTTCATTATTGGTTATTTGTTTTTATTGTTATTTTTTTAACTAATTTAATTAATCATTTGTGTGCATGTTTTTTGTTTTTTTTTAATTATTGTAATTTCATCATGCCTTTGTGTGTTGTTTCTTTACCAGATTTATTGTTGCATTTGTATTTAAAGGTTTTTAAAAATCGATGAGTAATCGACGTGTTCAATAAATTACAATCAATTTCAAAAATAAATCAAAAAAATTACAAAGTTTCAATTTCAAACATTAATTTGCATTGTATTTTCCAGTTGGTTGTATTTTTTAAGAAAGTTTAAAAGAAAACAAAAATTGAGTAAAAAAATTTAATTGGTTGGGTTGGGTTCTGTTCGATTGGGTTGGCTTGAGTTGGGTTGAGTTGGGTTGGTTTGGGTTGCGTTGGGTTGCTTAAGCTTAAGCTCGAAAAGTAATTAAAACCACACAATACAATTCCAAAAATTGTACAAATAATAAACAACAATCTTCTAATAATCAACAATGTTATTCGAATAAAAATGCAATGAAATAAAACAATTCTAATAAAAGTAGTGATGAATAAAAATAATGGTTATCCCTTGTTGCTATTTGACATTTATCGCTGTTGCTGTT
Organism: Geotrupes spiniger; assembly: GCA_959613385.1. Classification (NCBI taxonomy): domain Eukaryota; kingdom Metazoa; phylum Arthropoda; class Insecta; order Coleoptera; family Geotrupidae; genus Geotrupes; species Geotrupes spiniger. Next base: position 17,465,436 of record OY390737.1, read on the forward strand.
CAACTTGCGTTTAGAAATAAAAATAACTTAAACCACGATTTGTTGATTCTTCAATTTTAATTCTCATTAAACATCAACGGATAATTTTCGTTAACTACATCCGCATATTAAATTCCAGATAGTTACAAAATGTGATAGTTCCATTTGAAAAGATTAATTTGATTATATATACAATCTAAGTTGACACAATTTTAAAACTATCAATAGGCATATATTTCATTTTAATTTGAAAAATAGCGAAGTCTATATAAAATAATTTATGGTTATATTCGGCCAAGCTGAAGAACGTCATTGGAATATCTGATTATGTGTTAGTGATTGTTATTTTATTATTATGGACTTGGGTTGGATTATATTAAATAGGGTTGGATTGTGTTAGAAGTTGATAACTAATGATAAGTTGGTACCTTTTCATTTCTACGCAACTCAAGTATATCTTAATAATGACAAACAAGAAATATCCATCGATTACGAAGCAAAATAACACCACGATCTTTCAGGAAAAAAAATAATGATTTCACTCAAGAAATTGAGTGAAAAAAATTGAAAATAATTATTAAAAACTTGGAATAAATGTCGAAAAAATTTTAAAATAATAGTCGTATGGCAATATTCGAATAAAAATACTAAGGGAAACATTCCAATAAAAATATTCTATAAATAAAGTAAAAACAGTAATTAATGTGAGTCATAAATTTACAAATGAAGTTGTCACCCGCATATGTTCTTGTCAATTATTAATTTCAAGTCACTAACACACACATTCGTCACTATTTTCATTTCATTGCTTTTTTCACTATTTGATTTGAAGATTTAAGTCGATACGACTTATTGGAGTTCTATTTTCGTGATAAATTCGAATAAAGAAATAAATTTGGTTACAAGGATTAATTGTATAAATTATAATTTTTTTATAATTTTCTTCATTCAAATGCAATTTTATTTCAGCCTATAATTTTTTTATCTATTCCATATTTTAACACGTGATTCATGTGAGCTTTCTGTAAATTTTCTCAAAATTTCTGTCTAAAATAATAAATCGGTGATCACCTAATTTGACCACACATGAAAATTTCAACTCAAGACCCCTCTGAGGTTTTCGTTAATATTATTTTTGATTGTATAATATAAAAGATTCGATAATTATCCTGATTTTTAATCTTGCGCAGTTTGTAGTGAAGAAGGAAATTGAAAGAATATACAAGTATTTTATGAGGTAAGGATAAATGTTTAAAATTCTTCGCTGTTGACTCCATTATTTAATAGTTGTAAATATTAGTTTCATAGTTTCGTCATGAAATATTCCATAAATCATTTCAATACGGATATAGTATTGTAGAAAGATATAAGCGTTATTGTGGGTAAATAGTTGAACAGTAATAATTTATTGAACGTATTGCCCGAACATGATGGATGGAAAATCTCATAAACGTTAGCAAATATGGCTGACGAACGCAATACGAATATCTAAACCAATTAGGGCAATTAATATGCGACGTTTGTAATCGTGGTCGACATAATTAAACATATTAATTGAAATTAATTGTATTTTTAAATGTCGCATTTACATTTTTAACATTAATTACATTTAAAATGCAAGAAGTTGCCGTTTCTTGCGACCATTATTGCTGCAGTTTATAGCAAACGTGTAATTAATTTTATCGTTATGAATTTCTTCAATCAAGCATTAAATTTATTGCGGCCGCAGCTCCATCGATCATCCGTTCTCGAGATTTCTTGTCTTTATAAAACGCGGATCGTCAACGATTACAGGTGAAACTCCTGGCGTTGAACAAGAACTGGCACTAGTATTTCACAAAAAAGCACAAGCCGCGGATGTTAACTACACGAACAACAAAACCAAACTAACATCAACGAACTCGACGTTTTGCCGGGATGCTTCCCCTGTAAATATGGGTCTTATTCAGGGTCGCCATTAAAAACTCGCTTTTGTAATGCTAGGGTCTACCGGCAATTCAGAGCTATTATTACAGCCAGTAACCTACATGCCCGTTCACGAAACACGAAAACCGATTCACAAAATCGACTTGAACGCACATGTGACATAGACGACGTTGCGCTTCTAACGACCGATGAATCGAACCGCTTGATAATCGCCGCATGGGGAGAATTCGTTTGAACGACCGCGTCTTACGAAATTTCATAATTAACGTACGAATGGCCGACTGTAATATTAAATTATAGCTTTCGCTATGCATTCCAAAATGAATCCGTCGATGGTAAAACAGTCGCGCGTTCGGCGCACTTAAACTCATCGGAAAACTAAAACTGTTAAAAAGCAGAAGTCGAGGAGCGAGTCATTTGCAGGTACCGACAATTCGACGGACAAAACAAAATTTATGACGGACTAAAAAACTAACGGTTTGCCAATAAACCACTTAACGTCTCCATTTCTCCCGGGGTCCGAGTTACGACTCACTTTCGCACCGCAAAAATGCACCGGTCAAAATCGATTATCTTAATCATGCAAGTTTCGTAATTCGATAAATTCAATGACATAGCGCGGAGGAAATTGTAAGTTCATACAAGTAATTTATATTGGCGCTGATAAATCACCATAAGCAACCAGGTTGCACTAAATTTATGGCTCAATTACCAAATCGTGAGAATAGTTTGTGTGTCGTTCGATAGACTGCAACGTCTATTTATTCTAATAATTTAGCCAATTTAACTAATGTGGGGGCATTTAATAAGGACATATTTCAGCTGTATCGTTCCGATTTATAGAATTCCGTTCCACGAGAATAAACAAGTTTTAAATCGTTAATTTTATTTCGTGCCGCGGATTCGTTGCACACATAGGTACGATTTCACTACCTACGACTGTACGTAGGCAAATTAAACGTTGACCTCTGGTCGAGATCCTTGATCGACATAATTATACATTTGTGGCCACGGCGTTTTAAAACAACAATAACAAAAAATGTGCATGATTTATGGCCGTCGATTCAAGTGAAAATCGATTTGAAGCTATCCGTTCGGGTCAAATAAAAAGAAAAATCGGAAACAACGCGCAAAGTTACTTTAACGGTATCAACCATCTCTAATTTTAGAAAACTAATTAACAATTAAATGCATATCACGCGAGATGTATTCCAATTACTGCCTAGAATATTTTTTGATAACAAAACATGCAGTTATAATTTGATATGCATTAGAAACACATGTCTACGATTTTTAATTGGTCTGAAGGTGCCTAAAAAAATATTAAAAAAAACACCTATTTTTATGTCAAAGTCACGCTTTAAATAAAAACGTTGATACTAAATACTTGGAGACATCTATACCCGTTCGCTTCAGCATAATCAAACTCGATTGTACAAACCCATACAATATGCATCACCACTGACATGACTTCTACTTTTGAAAATAATTCATCTATATTATATTTTAGTAATTATATACTAACAACAACTATGTAAAGAGACTATTTGGAGGAAGCAGCCAACAGAAAATCTATATGGGGACATTCACATGAAAAAAATTGTGGTTTTCATATTTAATTGTAAAGAATTTGAAGTGAAATTGAATGGCCAAGAAATCCTCCTATTAAGTCACATCTTCGCTCTGGTCTTCAATTAATATGTTTACATATCGAAACGTCATTGGTTTGTGACCATGTAACGATTCTAGAATTCATTCTAAAAGAGAAAGACAACTTCACTTATGAAATTAAATTAAAATATCCAAAACTACGACTTGAGTTCTGAATCATCCTAAAAATTAATAATAATACTAGAACAGTGTTTTAAATACAGCTTACCAAGAATTTTGTCATATTTATTTCACTCTGAAAAAATTAATTTTCAACCCAACCGAATCCAACACAACCCAAATAAATCTAACCAAAGTCCAACCAACATTGTTAAAAAATATATCACAAATTAAACTTGGATCCTAAACTATGAACACTAACCTGCAGAAAGAAATCATGAAATAATAATACTGTGATACCAGCCTATCGAAGCCCAACCCAACCCAACGGAAACGAACACAAAACAAATATATGTTACTCTAATCTAATCTGAAATTTATTTCAGGAATAATAATAAATAATTAATAGTTATCTGCAAATTAGATTTAAATATATTTATTTGGAAATAATTCCATAAATCTATTGAATTGGATTTTTTGAAGCAACCCATGGTTCAAAAAATCGCTCCAGGCGAAAATATTAGAATGGTTTGTAATCTGATAAATTGTCCAGTATTTATGAAAATTTTAGAAAAATTTTTCATCAAAAGAATTTTACCAAAATGACAATAAACCATTGGCAGTAATTTAAGCTGACGATAAATTGACATTTCTTCCTATTTAACAGGACACGATTTAATGAAACTAGTTTTCTGGTGTAGTGGTTGCAAGAAGTAACATTCACACTTTTCAAATTTATTGCTGATCGAAAGAAGTATCAAAACTAAAGTGCAGACCACTAAATAAAAGTTACATGATACACCCTGTAAGTCCAAGTATGATTATTTTATAAAAAAAAATGATACAAAATTAACTATAAGCAACAATATATATTTCATAAATTTCATCGTTGCCAAAATAGGGAAAGTCAAGTCAGTGAAGGTGACCCCTCCCCGTCTTCTAATATGTTCTGTTTGTACAGCTTGCTGAATTGAAAGATTTACCACAATACGATCACATAACAGTGCGAAACTAAAATTTGTTTGAAACGTATTCCCTGGCTAGCTAAGCTAAGTCTGGTTATTTGAGACAAAAACCAATATTAGCGAACCGAGAATCGGTTGCGTTCCTCATAAGTTTCAACTAGGGACAGTTTATTCGCAAATTACTGAAACGCACAGTAAACGAAATCGGAGTAAATGAAAATGGAATTAAAATTGAATATCGTTGATAATTAATTAAAAACTAGTTCAATTAAAAATCATCGTTTACATGCCACAGTATTAATTAGATAATTTCTCCAACCTGAATATTTTTTCTACAAGTGGAAACTTTATGTCTAAAACTAATTTGCTTGTATAAAATAGCAACTTTTGCACGGTGTGTGAAAAACAATTTTTTTGTACGGTGTTCAACTAAACAAATTTAGCTGGATTGATTTTTTCACTTATTTAATGTTTTTTTTATTTATGTTATTAATAATCTGTAATATAATATTTTTCACATCATATAGGACTGTAATTGAGGTTAATAATGAGGTAAATTAAAACACTCGTGCACGAAAAACTATCATTTGATCCAGTCGCCGTATACACCACTATTATAATACTCAATTAATTTACATAAATCGACACATTTTTTGATGTGTTAATCCACACACAAAAAATATAATTAGGTTCGACGCTGCTGGAGGAAAAAATTGAACAACTGGCTTACATAATTTACTTCCTTTTATTCCTTTACGCAAACAAGTTAATTAGGGGGCGCCACTCCGTTACTTTCTTCAATTTTAATTAACTTCCGGTGCAGTGACGTAAAAGTAAACCAAAATAACCAATGCTGTGTATTTTCTTTTGTCAATTCGTTTTCACTTCATTTGGACCAATTTCATTATTTTTTTGTCAGTAATTTTAGATCAAAGCGTTCTAATAACCTTGAATGTCGCTGTAATTATGTCTCGTAATGCAACCGTGGATGGTAATTATATGTCTATGACGGCGTAGTTTATAAACGGGCCCATTTCTGGAGAAAATTACCATATTTAAGTGTGTTAAATAAATAAATAAGTGCGAACACATGAGTTTGATTAAAACGATTCGACCATTCAACAGGATATAGAGTTCCGAGTATAAAAAAAAATCAATAACAGTTATTAAATTTCCACGCCTACACATATAAATGCGAATTAATATGCAGGAATTAATAAAATTTTCATTAGTTATATGTATTGATTTAAAATTGAACTTGTAATAAAAGTGCCCCAGAAAAATTGCAGTGGTGTGTGGTTTTTGTCTGAAATAGTTGGTATCATTTTAAATGAATACATTCGACGTGAATAAGTGGATTTTATTTTTTTATAATTTCTGATGGTTTGGGTTCAAAAAATAGAACTTGGCTTTGCTAACCACGGAAGACATTACTATGGGTATTAATGTTACTTCTTTGGAACAAATTAGAATCACAAGTTTTTTTATACATCTGCTTCTAATGGACGTAATTTTAGATTTAGTTGATGGAATTAGAGAAGAAGAAGAAGAAGAATGGTTGATCGTGGAAATTGAGAAATTTATAAAAAATCATAGAAAACTCTCTGCTATGGCTTCGAACATCGAGACTTAAAAGGTAATGTTATAGACAATTTATACGCAAAGGTGCTAAGAAAATATTAGATTTATCCAATAATTATTTTGGTTCTGATATTTCTATACATATCTTAAGCAAATTTGATTTTGATTTTTCAAATTTTGTATATTCTTTGGTCCGTAATTACAATTTTGTTTTCAGGAAAATATTTTCCATCGTACTTTGAACTTAATGAAAAAATTATGAAAACCAGAAATGAAATCAGTGGGCAAAAAAGAAAACTCTCCAAAATTATAACCTGGTAAGTTCATCGATAAAGGAAAACCTTCTCTTGTAATCATCTGTTCTTAATTGTTTCCACAACAATTTTGTGAACGCCACACCTATCCAACCAACCCAACCCAACCCAACCCAACCCAACCCAACCCAGCCCAACCCAACCCAACCTATCCCAATTGCCATTTCAATATAGTTTTCTAATTATACAATTTTGCATTGTTTTCTGATCCACACAATTTATTGATGATATCGTTTTCCTCCCCAAAAATATTATCTTTTAATTAATACTACTTTATAGAATTCATACTCGCATACAGCAACAATGACAACCAAAATGACAAGACTTCATAATGAGATTTTCTTACAGATATCTTTTATAGCAATTTTCCTTTGCTCTTTAATTAGGCAAATGTGAGAATTATGTGCCAAAATTCTTGTTTATAACGTAAAATGAATTTATGTTCAAAAAAATTCGATCAAGCTCAGAAAAAAGCTCTGTGTTATGGCTGTTGCAATTAATTTAAATGAAGATTCCGAAATATTTCTTAAGTAGATTCAAAATCATTTATCAAATTTTGTTGTCAATCAAAAATAGTTATTTGTGTATCAAGTCACTAAAGTTCAGTTTTTACCACAAGGGGTGATAAAACAACCTTTGTGGTGAATATTCATTAATTCTTTTTTCAAATAATAATAAAATATATACAATTCCAATTAATTTTTATCACCATTAATAAAATAAACCGTAAATAAAATAAAAAGTTACGTCACATGATTGAATTACAATATTATTAATATTACGTTGCTATGTAATACACAATGCCCATTTAGTTGAAACTAATTAATGGGTAATTATATAAAAGTATAATTGAATAGAATTTATTCATTTTAAACAATAATATATATTTATATAATTAATATTTATTGTGGGTGAATATTTTGTAATTGTGATTGGTCTAAATTTATTAGTTCTTGAGTCGCTGTCAAAATAGAAAACATTTCACAAAGTGAGTAGCATAACTTAATAATATAAAAAAGGGCTGCTTACTTCACTGATGCTTTCTACTTAGTGACAAATTATTTTTATTAATTTTAGACGATTTGAAAAAAGTGGATTTTGTACCAACCTAAAGAATATATTTTATTTTATGGCAGGAAGTTTCATAAAGAAAAAATAATAAAATTCTAGAACCAATGACTTTATATCGTTTAACGATAAAAATTTATTGATTTGCCGTTCCTCGTCTTCATTAATTCTACTCTTTTTACATTGGCTGCTGTATCTGGTAGTTTCGCTTCAATGGTGATACAAAGTAACATATCATTAAATACTTGGGTATCTGAGATCAAAGCGTCTAAATTTAACATGCAATATTTTTAATAGGAGGAAGTTGATGTCATTTCCTGCGAAACTAGGAGCACGGTTTTTGAGATTTACGCGTCGTAATATCTCATTTGATGGGTTTACGAATTCACTCAAATGTTATGCCTGCGGGATTATTTTAGGTCGGAATTTACACGATCGGAATCGGAAGTTGGCTTCTAGAGTGATTTTTAACAAATAACCAATTCAATTTTTTTTGGGTAATAATTGTGAATTGCTTGGATTTGGCGAAAATTAAATCGATATGTACAGCAACGCCATCTATCCACGAAAATTGGCATCGATATTAAAATAATATTAATATTAGGAAAAGCAATAATAGTTAAATGGCGACATATGTATTTTATTAATTACGATAAATACAAAAAAAAATAACTAAAGTGAGAAGTCGTAAAATTAAAAGACATTAAAAGACCATCGACTAGTCGTGATTATTGAAAAACATAATGGGCAAGTGTAGTAATCTTTATGCGAGTCTTTGGGATCTTGCGATGCTATAAAGGCGGAGTAATGGCTGTGTTATGATACCTGTTCCTTTATAGGCTGTTATTTTATTATGCACTTCATTTCGCACTGTAAATTTATGATTGATAGTCGCGGTGCATTAAACGGCCATTAATTAATTTCCTTGCGATAAATTTCGAGCGCTGTATGGATTTACGCGGATTTTCACTTGGAGGCGACCGACGACATTTGACGCACCTGTGGTCGAGTACCACCTTGGAAAAATGTGCCGATGTTTTCGGCGCGGGCTGTACGATTCCGGCGAGAACGAAATACAAAGGGGGTGTAACTTCACTGGGCCATGGTGATACGTCATCGCTCATCCGGACTGAGTCCGGTACAATCCGGGACGGGAACTCCGGTGGCCCGGGTGCAGCTTGCATTACAATTGCAGAAACGCTCGCAGTCGCGCCGTTTATTTTTAAACTTTGTTAATAGCCAATTTAATTTAGGCCAATATCGACCGCGTTTATCATCAAACAAATTAAACGACCTACATATTCATGTATTCCAAGATAAAATTTCGACGACTCGGTTTCCGTGGCGTTCTCGCGCGGTAATTATTCGCCGCAAAAAATCAATCAATATTTCATCCGAGCGCATGCATAATGCACACAATATAATTCTAAATATAAACGATTCGATATTTCAAGTCGGCGGTAAATCAAACAAATAATGCCCGTAAGAACGGAATCAATTTAAACGATCATCGGGCCATGAAAACGGCTCTGTAATTACGGGTGTTTTTTTATTTATTTATTTCGCCTCGCGATGGATATAATTTGAATGAGATAAAAATTGCGACGGCTCGCGAAATTACATTAAAGTAAATCACCTACATTTTCCATTAGTGAGAAGTAAACGCCGTATCAAGAATCATTATGACCATCTCGCCGCATTATTTCGGCGAAATAAATAGGCGCATAATGACCGTTTAGATCTTGTGCGCGACGTCGTCGACAGCTTTACAATATCTAAAATAGATGTTTTGTGTCATTGGGGGCGCGTAATTGCGATTGGAATAAAAAGCGCGTTTTTGCGCGGTGGGTTTAATTATGACGCAAGAGACGTCGTAAATTCGATGTAAGTAGTGCGTTAATTTAGCTTTGCCGTCTAGACAACAACTGGGTCGAAATAGGCTGCTAAAACAGCTGATCGCCCCTCGTGGCCCAGAGAAGGACCGAAACTGAGAATCTGTGTTTGATGAACGGAGCGAGGTGCATGGTGCGATCCGGCTGTGCGATAGAGACAATTGAGAACGTTCAACCCTGATTTTACACGCACTTGACTTCAGCCCGGGTTGCGAGGTTCAACATTTACATAACTTTTCTCGTGACGCCCAGTATTTACTAATAAACCCGCCGAACAATATAAATCTTTTCATGAGGCGCGAATAATAACGCACTTGCTCCGAAATTTTCACACCAGTTATCCGCGAGGTAATTGAATAATTTATATCTTTTATTGCTTTATGCATCTGTAATGTTTACGACTGCCCGGGGCGAAGTAAATGTGCAATCATTTTTATTTAATAAGTGGTTTTGTAATTGACATTTAATTATGCGTAATAAATTTGCGTTAATGCGACTTACCTGCAATTGCCATCCAGGGATAGAACGTGTGGTTCGTTTGTTGGTGTATTTGTGATCCTACAGGTTGTGATGTTGAAGTGTTTAGTGAGCATGGATTGTTCCATGATGCTAAAGCGTTGGCCGTGCGTCCTCCTCCAGCGGCTCCTGGACTAGAGGCAGGATCGCCGCCGACGAGGCCGACGGTCGATCCGTACCCAACTCTTGAATCCGGTGTGCAAGCGGATGGTCTTACGGGCCCGCCTAAATTATTCGATAAGTTTGCACCACCACCAGACGTAGCTGTTTGCCAATCTTTAACAGCTTGCGCTGCTACGACGGAAGCGTAACCGTTTTGATCGGCGTTTCCTTTGGAGCAGTCCGCTTTTGTATTTCCCGTGCTATAGTTAACCGAATTTTGTTGGCTGTCTGTGGATGATGAGTACAATTTACAAGCCGACGCTATCGAAGCGTCGTACGGGGAGTCTTGCGGGGGCCGCGCTTGGTGTAAGGAATGGTGATGGTGGTGCTGTGTGGAAGCGTACGGTGACATTCCTAATGTTATCGGGAACGGCCTGTAAGCGGCCGCACTTTGATCATGGTGGTGAGCACCAGCGACAGAACTGGCGCTCTGGTGGTGGTGACCATAAAAGCCACTTTGCTCAAAGTAAGAGTTCATTATGGCGTTAATTTTGGAGCTTTTATTGGAACAGTCCGGCCACGAAAAAAGCGCGCAAAGTCGCAAATGTCACTCACAGTACCAACGGATACCACTCGTATGTTCTCCTGTTCAACACTTGGCAATTCACAGCAATTCCAACAATCCACAAGCACTAAAATTTTCTTAACGTCTATCCAATTATCATTTGATTGTTAATAAAAAGTGAACACATGATAATTTATTATGGAAATTTAAACCGCTGGCGGGTGATAATGCGGGGCTGGTGAATGCGTTTAATAGTTAATAAAATGATTATTGTTACGACGCAATAGTAGTAAAGTGGGTAATAAAACGACAGGATTTCGACTCCGCACGAGCACACTGCGCGGAAGCTCAGTCCGGAATGCACACACTTGCTGGTTAGATCGCGGATCGAGACCCACTGGAGCTCCGGAGTCTGCCTGCTCCGGCCCACACATCCCGGCCCATTCCCGTTCTCACTCTTTCATTACCCGTTCTCTTTCCTCACGCTATTTCCTCCCCTCCAACACTCGACGTGCACGCGGCAACAATAGTCAGATCATTAAGTGAAGTGACTGTTGCTACCTGTATTGTCATTTAAGAAGATCGCATTCGATACGGTTTCAGCCCCCCAATAAACCCCGACGAATTAAAAATCGATTTCCGAAAACATTTTCGTCGGCCTAGCGCTCATCCAGCATTTTCATCAAACGCAACAAATCGCGTAAAAATATTAATAAAATAAATAAAATATATATATCCATTTTTTTTATTTTTACGTTTTTGCGTGCGCGAGACGAAGAAATCGCGGCCACGACGATGAAAAGAGACGGTCGTTAAAGCATTATGGAAGGGGATCATGAATGCACCAATGGCAATTTGATTCGTCACAGTTCGGGCGCCCACTAAAAGCAGTGCGCAGGCAAAACATAGCCCCTAAAAGCTCTAAGAGACAATCCATCCCCCCCACTGGATATCGCCCGTCTTCGTTCCGCCAACTGAAGTGGCACGTATGGGCGCGTGGCGCGTTCTATCGGGCAATCGCGAAACTGCAAAACCAGATCCTTTTCGGCGTTCAAACGAGCAACATCCGACTAAATTGGCACTTGAGCGCTCATAATGGATAATTTCCATTCAAAACAAACGTTCGCCGTAAACATCGCGTACACTCGTCGATTCCTTACCGCGAACGCCGTCGAACGAATTAAAATCGAATATACACGCCTAAAAATCGTAAACCGCGTTTTATGGCCTTAATGGCCCAATGAATTAGTTTCATTGCGTCGGCAAATGCCCCCCGTAATAAACAAATCATAATGTTTAACATTCGGTCGTAAAACATTTTACGGCATTGGCACACTCCCGCCCGTAGTTTATAAAGTGAGAAGTCCATAACTTTGCATCGGTAGTAGGTGACATTTACTGCCATTCAAGTGCCACTAAAATCAACTTTTACAACCATATTTTACCGCAGACTTTCTGTGTGTACATATTGAAATAGCCGATGTTTGTCCCATCTTTCTTTAAACTGAAGTTGCCCCCGCCTCGCTCCGGCTTATTCGTAGCTGTCTTAAGGTCGGAATTGGCCGAGCATATTTTATTGTACTTTTACGAGCACATAATCATTACAATGATGACTTCATTTGACTTTTAGGAGCCGCTTAACACAAGTTCATAATTTACGACTTTTTATGTCTATGCTCGTCAGATACACCGTAAAATACTGGTAATTTAACGCCCGAATTTTATTACCCACATTAAAATCGAACAAGCTGTAACATTTTATATTTACAATCTAAACAAGACATATTTAAATGGAAATTTCGTTTCCTTATTACAAGAGCGTAGCTCACGCATTTTATCGTTTGTTTTCATCAATTTGACGCATAACCACTTATATAATAACCAAGTGAAGTTACGCTGTATCACAACAAAATGAAAAAAAAGTATACAATTTGCCGTTTTTGCGACCTGTCCACAGGCGATCATCAAATGACTATAAATGAGATAACCTAACAGTTTTTATGTCAAAGGAAATTTTACGCTACTTCATCTCATCAGGAACTAAAAGAAGCCCATGTCAGACTGAGATGTACGTATGTTGTACTCTTGACAAATAGCTTTTGATATTAATACCAACCTACCCAAAGCAACCTAACCTTTACAAATTAAATTGGAACCAAAGGATTGCGCAGATTTAATGGGGAAATGTGCAAGACTTCAACCCAACCGACGTCATAGTTAGTTGCTAGTAAATTGAAACCCAATAGGTTCAAACTTGGGCAGACGAATCTCAACCCAATTCATCTAAAACATGTAATCTCCGTTTTTGGATGAAATAAATGGCCAAATTTGGTAAACGCGTTGGAAAGAAGGCGGTTAAAACTAAAATTCGAGTTTCCAAATTAGCTGTCGCTATAAATTACCGACATTTCATACTTGTCAGTCCTTGAATGAACGAAAAGTTTGACAAATGTTCGGAAAACTCGTAGTAGATATCTTTGCGTTTCATTATATGAAACTGAAGTTAATGGATAGCGAAACGTGAAGAAAATTCCTTATATTTATATTTATGATTTATAATTCCAAGCCAAAGAAATATTGAGATAAATTGGATTAAGATGAATCCCATAAAAACTTTTTAAAAAATATTTGATAACAGGATACAGATAAAAAGTTCAAATCAATTTAGATGTATGTTATTGGCTTTTTGCGAAGATCCTATATTGCAACATATTCCACCAATCTGGTCGTGTGGGGGCGGATTTTCCTGAAAGCGAAGTGTACCGCAAGGGTCTATTTTAAGCCCATTACTAGTTATTTAATTGCACAACCACGACGTCACCAAAAAATTTATTTCAACCAAAATACAATATGAAAATTCAATATGCAGCCCAAGCTAATGAATTCAAATTATAGGAAAAGAAGATCGGATAAGACGACCGAAAAGTAAACCAATAGGAGAAACACATACATCACAAGAAGAGGGGATTTGAGCATGAAATAATTCCAATTTGCGGATGGTATATAAAATATAATAATAGGTAAGTGATTTTCAGTTCTATTGGAATGACAATAGTAATTTATGAAATTTAACGATTATAATTTAATTTCTCGCGATTGCATTCTTCCGAACGCCACACCGCGCCACGTCATATTTGATTTATATTTATTTGAGAGTGCCCCAGTTGATAACGTGTATTAATTTTAATTTACTTATTTGAGGCCATTGTTTCTGGGCAATCGTCAAGTTGTGGTTACATTTCTATGTTTATCTGAGCATTTTCAGGAAACTTACAATTTGTTGCTTTAAACCTAATTTAATTGTAACTCACCAAAATATCGAGTTTAATTTTATTGTGCCTCGAGTCCCTTGTCGTTAGAAAAGCAAAAGCTTTCGAATGTGTTGCGAGATGCGTTTGTGGTGCCCATTGATATATGTACGATAAACACATACGGCCACTGATGCTGTTGGCACCCCACGATTTTATTTATTTTGTCATTGCAAACTAACATCATTGCGCCCTTTGTATCATTTTATCATTGCGTGGAACACACCACATCAATTTTTGATGATTTTTTATATTGTAAGTTGCAACTACTATTTTCAGATAGTTGGTGAATAGTTCCAAATTTACAGTCGACTACATTCATTTAAAATTAACACTGTGAGCGAATGCCAATAATGAAAGTACAGATTTCAAATCTATCTACACACATTTTTGATCATCCACCGGTACTTTGGAATATTTATTAAAAGTAAATGATGCAACTATGGGTCGGCTTGGGTCAAAAATTTTAATCATAACAATTTTGGTCACAAACAGAAGTAAGCAGTGAAAATTGTGTTAATAAATAATAATTTTGTTTTATTAATATGATATAATTGAAATTCATATTAACGTTTTAATGAAAAAAAAAATTACCTACACTGTGATGTCATCGCTGATCATGGATCAAAAAATATTTTAGAAAAATTCAAGAATTAAGTATTGATGACCACACGAACAAAATTGCAATTATTTTAAACGCAATTTTGTTCCGACATTGTTTAAAGAAATAAATTCGCCCTTCGAAGTAAAATTTATATCTATTTCAGTATCTACTTATCGAAAAATGTTTAACAAATAACACTCTTAAATATGTCAAAGATAGAGAAATAATGTATTCCTCATTGCATGCATTGACATGTGAATATCATTGAAAATGTATCTTATATTCCATGGTGTGCTTTGAAAAATATCCGAAATGTTGACATTTCTGAAGAAATCACAAAGAATTGGTCGCAAATCGACTAGCTATGTATGCAAATATGTATTAGCGTCGCCGACCGATAGGAAAACAATTTCCATTATGCACCACTACGCATTCATTCGTTAGGCTACGCGCAGGTACATCGAAAAAATATTCTGTTCCACCTCCACTGCTACTCCCCCAAATTTTGAACTCAGAACTGACCAACAAGACCAGCGATCTGTACATCAGCAATGCCAGACAGTGTCCAGATATGAATAATTATATTATTATAAATTTAAGCGAATAAGGTCGCGAAAATTAACGAGATTTGCGTGGTTGTCCAGTCGCCGTGCGCTACTCAAGCGATTGAACTGATTGTGACGCATGTTTTATTTTTATTTCTTGCACCAGCAATACGTAGTTCTAAGTAAATATAGACTGCATATTAAAGCTATGTAGGTTGTGATAATTTTACAAAATTAGATTGTTTATGCATTCAGAGTTGTATTACAAATTTTATTTTAATCAACATAAATATCAAATAAACGTTTTTATTAAAATAAATCGACAATATTATCGTGCAATTATAAATTAACATGAAGACAATCATACTTGTTTCGTTCTCGTTTGAAGTCATCAGCAGACCTCGCCCATTACACGTAATCAATATTGGTAACAAACTAACTTTTATGCCCAAACCATACCAACTAAATGGTTGATTACGAAATCTGAGTGTGTGCCCTGCAGAATATTGCAAACGAGAACGAAACACATGTACAGGCGACCATATCGATAATGGCGCAAAATTATCTGGACCAGGAATTCACACGACCTCATTCTACATTTTTTTCTTCGCGAGCTAATTTTCTATAAGAGGACTTATTTCGGGCCCGTGTATATTTTACTACGTCGCATTTATTGCACGACTAACATGAATATAGAAACAAAATAAACATTTCGCGAAAAACAAATTGTATTCTATTAATTTGCTTTCAGAATCTATATGCTCGACGTTTTAGAAGTCTTGAATTGTCTTGGTTCCAATGAGTCCAATGGAATTCAACATAAACCTGAACAATTGCATGAATCCACATAAATAGTATATTGGTGGTAGGTATAAGTTGGATTGGCTATATTTTGATACGAGAAAACGAACATGTTGAATCACTGAATTTTATGGGAACATAAACATGTTGAAGAAAACGCGGCATCCACTGTATGAAACATGTTCGTCTAACGACTCGATCAAACGTACAAAAATTAACGCCAAATTAAATTATCGTAGCGTTACTGCAAAACCCAAATTGAATTATAAGGAGGACGCAAATATATAATTTATTTTTGCTATTAAATGATAAATGCATTAAAAGAAGTACAGACAGTAAAGGTACCACTGCTAATGAGGACAACAAAAACACAACTGCTGTTGTTTCTGTATGACATTTCTACCATCAACTTCAATATTTTTTGGAGAACTTAACCAGGTTCCTCTGAGCAAATATGTAACTCAACTTAAGAACCTCGACGGTTGTTCAACCCCTCAGAAAATCCGTACTGTTTTAAAAAATATCGGTTAAGTTCGGAACCCAACTTAACCGATATTTTTTAAAACAGTACGGATTTTCTGAGGGGCTGAACTCTAAATTTATACATCTTAGATGACTTGGTAGACGAAAACATTTCTACCATCGATTTCAAGATTTTTTGGAGAACTTTACTGGGTTCCACTGAGCAAACTCTATCTAACTCAACTTGCGAGGCTCAAATGGTTGTTCAACCCCTCAGAAAAACCGCAGTTTTCAAAAATATCGATTGTATTTTAAAATCTTAATGAACATTTTACCATTAACCTAACAACCGTATTTGGGAAAACTTGCATTGGTTCCAATATGCTTATTTCTAAACTCAACGTAAAACTCTTCGCTCAACAGTCTCCCAAACTTGCAAGAAAACCTATTGTTTTGATAAATATTGTTTGGTTAGTTCAACTACTTAAAAATTTGAGAAAACAAGATAAAATGACGAAGGAAAACGAAATGCAAAAAGAATAATTAAGACCAGAAGGATGATTTATATCGACCTGGATTGAAGTAATAATTTGGCAGAAGTTTAAAATAGCAATGAAGATATAAATTTAATTCAATTGAACTCAAAAAATTAAAACATTGCAAAAAATGTGCAGTGCCATTAAGAGAAAACACGATGAAAATGTTGTATTGAATAATAATAATAATAATAATGTTAAAAAAAATAAATTATAAAATATGATTTAAATGTAAAAGAAAATAACAACTTCGAATAACAAAATTCAGGTTTTTTTCACCTCTAGTGTAGTTCAGATAATTTATTTCTCTTTTAATTCTAGTTGTCGTTCATTCTTCGAACTGGCTTCATAACTGGGCATTGGGTTTGCTAAATAGGGTTCTTTTTGCGGATGAAACCTATTTAATTAAGGTTCGTTACATCTTAATCCTTGAGTAACATCAATGTTGTAATTTTGACATTACTAACGATAATTATTAAAATATAATAATAAACGACACTTTCTTAAAAGCAAAAATGAATCTTCTTGCCAGCTACAATATTCACAATATTCCGATAGTAATTAGAAATATTAAAATATGTATATAATCAACATGTTTTAATTAATGGCTTCGATATGGATTCCGCAAAATATCACGAAACCATTTTCGACAATTAACTTGGGTTTCCTTACGGTATGGGTGTAGTGTCAAGATCCATGACAACTGCTGAGTTGGGTTGGGTTGAATTGAACTACGTTATCAAAAATACTTTTTAATGGCTCTGACATAGATGCAGCAAAATTATCAGCAAATTAACGACTTGAATAGAAAACATATCCAAATTTAATGATATTGGGTAGTGGTTGGGTTGAATCAAATTACATTGGGTTGGGTATAAAAAATGTAAATAAAAATATAAATCATTACAAATTTCAGTATGCAGAATCAAAAATATATTTAATGTTTTCGCTGTGAATGACCAAAAATAAAATTGCAACGTATCATTCCTCATTTGCCATATGTAGTTTTTCTTTTATTTTTAATGCGTTTATTTCAAATTTGTTGCACATCTTCGTGGTTTTCATTTAGTTGCAAATATTTTGTAGTTTCAAATGTAATTTTCTTTTCCAACTTGTAATTCTATAAATTAATTTGAAATTTTCGTGTTTTACATTTGGATTTCCTCATTTAAGGATTTTTTTTAATTTTCACCAAATATTCAAAATATAATCACGATAAAGATAAATTAAAAACGAATGAAAACAAATAGCAGTAGCATATGGAAATGGACAATGGCAATGACCTGAACATGAATAAAAATAATGACATTACGAGATATTAAGAAATTAACAAGAAATTAATAAAAATTGAAGAATGAAACCAAAACTTAAATCGAATAAAATAGTTATGAGATTTTTTAAATTTGATCACAAAAACAAAATAAGGAGAAACTTAATAACACAATTAAAAAAATAAAGACAATAGATTTGTTTCGATATTTATTTATTTTTTATATCCGAGATTATCGACAAGAAAATGACTTCTTTGTTAACATAACATTTTTCCTTGAAATAAATATATACCATGTATTTTTTACCTTTAAGGTAAATTCGAAATCAGTCATGTGAATTGTACATAAAAGGGATGGACGTTCCCCTAGGTTAAAATGTAGGTGCAGCTTGAGTCTTGGCCTTTATTTTTGTGAATAGACGTGCATTGATGTCTTTATTGTGTATCACGTTGCAGAGGAATTTTGAATTTTTATGCAAACACACAATACATTTGTATTGAAGCCATTATTTCATATAGGGCAGTCGCATTGTAAAAAATCGATATTATGACACATGTACCCAAATATGTGTTCAAATATTTAATAAAGTCATGAAATGCATCTATGATTTAATCCACCGTATAAGTTGTTCAATTGCTTCGATTGTGAACATATAATTAAATTCTTTCTTGAATAAGTGGAGTTATTTATGTAACGCCATCGACGTTTGAAGACACGATTGGCTATACTAGTCTTTATACTCCACATAAGACAAAATACAAGAAAAATCATGTTAAACATTCGTTCGTTTCACTGGCAGCATTGCTCATTACTATTAATGAACAAAAAAAAAAAAACGTGATGAAACCTTTAATCGTTTAATATTCGGAGAATTTCTAGTCGCTTCCATTCATGTTTATAGCGATTGAGTTTGCAATTATAGTTGTTGCATCAACTAGCTCCTAATAATAATAATGATAAATAACGATAAATATACAAATAACACTTTTTAAAAAATAATACGTTTAATTCGAATTAAATTTCTTAAAAAAATAAGAAAAAATTAAATGCTGTGCAATTATTTCTGACCCTGAGGCAGATGAAATGTTTAATGCGCAATTGGGGCTTTGAGGTTTCAGGCAGATGAAATTAAGAGACTGCTACTACACGATTACTTGATTGCATGTAATTCACGGTTAAGCGGTAAGATGATTTTCCGTTAAATGGGGGGGTGCCTGAGGCACTTGGTCCTGTTTTTGTATCTACTGTAAAGCGATTGGCCGAAAAGCGATAATAGAGTACTAAAAATTATTAACGTCGGCACCGCAACACAAAAATCCAAACATCCGGACAGACAAATGCAAAAAAAATCAAACATTGCTAAAGCTTTGGAAACTCTGGGACCGAATCGGTAGCACCGATCTCGTTATTTTTTTTTACATTAAAAAATATTTGCTGCTGTGTACTATATTGCATCGATTTTTGTTTCATACTACACCAACCACCGACTTGCAGGTGAGCGTGCGTATTTTTAAATTCACTGCTCGAATTGAAATATTAATTACACGCCAATCAACAGCAGCGTGCATGGCCGACGTGCACATTTGCATACAAAATCGCCTGAAATTTAGGCAAATAAGTCATAAGTGCGCCGATCTTCGGCAAAATTAAAATGCAAATTGCAAATTAAAATTATGAACGCCGGCAAGAAACAACGCCGCGCCTTCCCCACGTATGCAGGCGCCAGTAATCGTGTATGCACAAGTAAGATTATATTCATTTTAAACCAATAAAAACATGATGTATCGGAGGTATGGAAGTTTACTACTAACATACATGTACGGTATGGCGCCAACCGGCGCTGCTTCCTGACGAAGAGAACGTATTTCGAACGGGCTGTTCATATTCAATTAATAATTAAGGACTACGACAATTGTGCTATGGAAATGAGTACTTGCGTCGACGTGCCGGTATGCGATCGTGGATTGTTTTAGATTGTCGTGCTTGACGCTGCGACCACCAGGGTTGAGGACATTTTATAAAATAAATCAAAACGTCTAAAAACTGCACATCCTTCAAACCCAATTATATTGCAAAATATGAAGGACAGGTTCACAATATTTTATTTATTTAATTCACTTATTTTTACTGTCAAAATTGATTATTAATTAAATATATTTCTTAATTATCCTAATCACATAAATAATAATCATGACATCAATGGCAAGCACAGAAGCACAGAAAAATAAATATATATTTTTTGTTTCAGGAAATGATGTAATCAACTGTATTCGTCTACTACAGGAATATTTGTTACGTCCCTATTGGAGCTTCAATTTGACGTGGAAAGTTGAACAACAAGAGTTGAAGTTGGACGATATTCACCTGGTCTGTCGAAACTACAATGCAATCCAAATTTAATTATAATTAGAAAATAGACCATTGGGTTATGGATAAATATGAAGGGGTCTGTTTCAGTTAACCGGAAGAAGCCTGGAATAATGTCATCCACATGTGATGTGAAATGTAGCAGTATAACCAACTTTACCGAAAATTAATTGCATTATTATGTATCGTTTGGTCATTATTTGTTTCAACTAGTTATCTCTTTTCGATGGCACTTACCTCTTTCACTTATTGTATTTTCGTTGCAATTAATCATAAACAATTAATCATCAGTATGTCATTGCATACAAAAGTATAGCTTTCATGAAAAAATACATATATCTCTGGAGAAGTAAGTGCTCCGATAAGTGAAAAATAATTTCTGAAATTCAGCATATATCACTTTATAATAAAATGAGAACGCGATTATTTTTTCTTGATAGTTTTCAGTAGCTTAGTAAAAACTATTACTGAAATATGTTTCACTAAATACGAAAAATACTATGGTTTTGTTCATAGGACTAACTTTGTGTGTAGAAAATAATTATGTCTGTTAAACAATAATTCAATGATGACATTATAAAATAAAAAGCCTTTTTCCTGGTCTGGCCAGGCAGTTAGACAGGGCAATCAGAAATTACCGTATAAAAGCCAACACAAATGCCTCGTAGTCGTAATAATATAGCAGTTGCAGCCGCCAATTATTGTGGAACCGACATAAATTATGTCTCAATCTGTTAGTCGATTGAGCAACATCGACGATGATTCAAGGTAGGATTGAAATTAACGCCTAATTTGCTTTGTTTGTAAGTCGTTGAACCGAACCCATCAAAAATATCGCCGTGTGCAATAAAATTAATGACGAACTCATTTTAAGCTGCAGGAATTATCTTTGTCATAAGCCGTAAGTTCCTGAATGAAAACATTGGCACAGACACATAACACTTGGCCAGTTCATAACTAGCAAATCATAAATAAAGGCTGGATCGTATTTATGAAATGTCTCATCCCTTCGTTCTGTGGTGTTGCTACTAATAAATTATTGCTACCACATCTAACAATAATCCTACATTCTGCAAAATAACACATTATTGTTGCAGATTGAATTGTTATTGTTAGAGGTTGTAGTAATTTATTGTAATTTATGAGACGAGTACATAAAAACACGAGACACCATTGATAGGTATTGGAACTACTGTTGTTTTCTGTCTAATAGAATCGTGATGAATTAGAAAATTGAAGAGAAAAAGATGGTTGAGGTATCGGGGTACCGGTATGCACAGTGTGCCCCAGGGTTCTGGGTTGTGACCACTCCTGTTTTCTATTTAAATCATTGATTCGTCTAAGCGACGATTTAAAATAAGGGGCTGGGAAGATTGAAGGAGAAGATTACCCGAGTACCTGAAATGGATAGAATCTAATAGGGCCCCAGCAGAAGAAGAAATAATTATTCAGCTACATCCACTGGTGGTAAATTACCCAACCTCGTGAATGCAACGAAGTGATTGCCACAAGGCTTCATAGCTTCTAAATCAGTGTGGTTGGACAAACACCAACTGTGAAAAGCAAGTAAATTGTTTGGTTATCCTCAATGAATTTGTTGTTGTGTTTTTTTTTACATAAAAATTAAGAGGTTATTATCTAGTCGTAAAAGAAATGTTCCTAAAATATCCATTGAGGATCTTGACACAATTTTGACACTACTACACTACAAGGCGATCTTTAAGGAAGTCGATACGGCTATCTGAAACCTAATATCTGGTACTAATATTTAATCACCTGAACCCCCTGCCATATATAATTTGTTGCGCCCATCGATTTTAAGGAATTTTATGCAAATATGTCCAACTTTTCAACCGCCTGGAAATTATGCCCGATTACCTGTGGTAATAGTTACTTTGATTCACAATTAATCACAATTAGAAAGTCACGGCGAATTGCTGCGTCCAAAGTCTAGCCACCTGCATTCCTAACTGAAAAACTTAGGGATAATAAATCATCCGTATCGAAAGGATTAATAGATTCATTGACAGCGAATTTTCCTTTGATTACATCTGTTGAAATTAATACAATACTCCGAAACAACTAGAAACGTGATGAGATGAAGTCATTGGTTATGTTGTCCATGGACCTGACGACACAGTTTTGCGAAAAATCCTTATTGCGTTAGCCCAGTCTATTTCGAAACTGAAAATTAGTCTTCATGAACGACATGATCATTGAAAATTTGAGGCCACCAAATGTTTTCGGCGTAATTTTGACGTCCTCATCTGAAAAAATCCAACGGCAATAATCTGGTAGTTCAAAACCTGGCGGTGACAACGTCCAGTCCGATTTAAATTCAAATGAGACACTGATGGGTCTTCCATCAGACCACATCTCGTTGAACAATTCGCAAGGTGCCGGAATACTGGCTAACTTCACTTTTGATGGCCGTGAAGTATCGGCTCAGATGAGCGAGACATGATCATGAATATTTGGATACCACTACTACAATCCTATAAACTGATCTGCTTGATCTCACTAATGTGAGATGGAAAAACTTAATACCATATGTACAATACTACGAAGATGGTAACAGAAAACATAGTGAATCATCAATGATTTGTAAATAAAATGGGTGGGGACGTTGTCTCAAATATCCTACACGTCGATGTGGGAATCTAATCAGCTGAAGACAGGCAAAGGAAATCATAAGAACTAATAACTTTCAGAAAAAGGAAGCCATGTTAGAAAAGGTCTGGTTATTATTGGAAGGCACTTCTGGCCATTATCTTCGCCTATTACGATGATCCCCAATTGTAATGCGTTCATCAGAAATCAGTATTAAATGCATTTTATAACCTAATAAGTCTTCTTCACCTCGCATCCAGCGAACTCTTGTGAGTTCAATGTTCAAGTGTCTACCTCTACGTTGTTGCAGAAATGGCTGCATAAATGGGCTGGATGTTAATCAATGGGCTTCGTCATTATCCAAACTCTTCGATAAATAGAATAACGACGCCACTTTGAAATATAACATTGGAAACATATCGTGGTGCATAAATCATGGATCAAAGAATTTTGGTTTGGTTCGTTTTGGAAATGGGAATTATTTTATTTGGTATCACAACCCCAAACGTCTATACTTCATATGTGTGTTGTTGCATTCCTTTATACATTCCCTCTCTTATATATTTATTTTTGTGGTATTTTTGCATTGACATTTTCGTAAATTTTACAATTTATGGCAATTTCTACATTTTACACATTTATTATTTTCTATTCCTTTTTCAGTTGACAGTTACGATAAGTTTTCTCATAAGTTTGAGTTGGGATTGGTTGATGGTTGGGTTGATTTTTACTAATTTCTTTTTTATTTAAATGTGAAGCTTCCAAATATTGTAATCAGCTATCCCCAAATTGGCTCTTGCATTACCAGCTCTTGAATATTTCTGTATTTTCTGTATTTTTTCTGCCAATGACGTTCCAGTTTCCATTGCAATTTTCGTTGGACTTATGATCTCTGTCATCAGCATAGGCACATAGCTGAACTGATCGTATACCAATGTGACAAAAAAATTTTACGAATCACTCCAGAATGAGATTGAAGAGCAAGGTAGACAGCGTCTCAGGCCAACGTTTATGTTGAAGCGGGAAATCAGTTGAACAGAGTGCTTGACAAAATTTTATAGGCCACACAACTTAATTCCCATGTTTGATCCCATTTCTTATCTATGGATTGTATGACTCTAAGAGTTCATTCCTTCGGTATTTTTTCATGTATCCATACAAACAAAATATGTGTATTCAAATGCACAGTGGTTCTCCATTTTGAATTAATTCTATCTCTCTGCACCAGGTGCTTTGAAGTCCTTTAATCATTTTATAACATTCAGTATTGGGATTCTTCAATGTGTGGTATGATATATTAGTGGTTGTGTCTCATTTCCTGGGATAACAATTTGTTCTCAAAGTATTCTTGTCATCCACATAGGATGTCATCTGTTCATCCCCACATACTGCTTGTGGCTAATAGTCTTGTGCTTTCTCCCTTAATTTCTAATTTCTTATAGAATCTTTTACGCTCGTGATTGTGATGTTCCACTAGATCTTCCATGTCTTTTCATCGGCATATCCAAACTGCTTTTATTTTATTCTTATTATATCAACCTCTGTTGGCTCTTGAATTTCTGTGCAAGCATATTATCTATCCTTGTTTCTTTTAAAATATACCTGTACAACACTCATCAAACCAATCCGCGTTTCTTGCTTCGCCTACGATTTATTCTGCATTCCTTTATACAGACATTGGTCATGCCTATTTGTTTTTCCAAGCTCATGGTTAAACTTCCTTTTCGTATCTGTTAGCTTCTCTGTATTCCACGCCTCAGTCTTTTCTCTTTGCAGCCCCTTCTAGGAAATAGTCAATTATCCTCGCGAAAGGATTGTACGTTTTCTTTGTTAGTTGCCCATCTTTTAAATATTTCTTTACGTATGTCCTGTCGAAAACCATGTACTCACAGTTATCATGTAAGTGGCAATCTGGGCCACGAGCAGTTTCTTCATGTTTGCTGTGCTTTCCAAACAAATCCAAAAACTCCTAGCTTGCTATTGAAATCGGCCAACACTTTGCAATATTTCGCACTAAATTTAACTTTCTCAATATTTTTAATATTTTTGGATTAGATATAATAATTTTTTAATTTTCTTGTATTTTTCCTTCCGATTTGTTTCTTAAACATTTTTAGGTTTTTCCGTTTACATTTTTTATGAATTGGACATTTTGAAGAGTTTGGGATTCCTAGGAAGTCTTGAATTTTCAATTTACGTCTTATAATACATTTCGACATTATTTTTTCAATTTATTGTTTTTTTTAAGTTTTCCTTAAATATTTTTTTTTATTTTCGAAAATTTCTGAAATTGCAAATTCCGATCTTTCATTTTCTAGTTTTGGAAATCATCATCAAATTATAATTTACCTTTATCATACGTTGGAAAGTTTTGAAAAAGATTATGCATTCGATTGAATTGGTTGTTTACACTGCAAGGGTGGAAAATAATGCAATTAATTAGTTCTTTAAATAAAACGGTTTGGTTAAATGGTATTGCAGTCATAAACACTCAAAAATATTTCATCCATGATCATTCATCAACTGTGAGATCATAATGACGTACGACCGAGGCTAAATGGAGAAATTAACCTACACATTATTGACAAACATCAACGGTAGTCATATTTTAATACAAAAATTTATCTTAATTTGGATGCTTATAGGAATATGAAATACACAATACTAACAAGCTCCAACCCACCAACATACAATTAAATTTAAAATATTCAGGCCAAATGAGTAAAATGTACTGGAAAAGAAACTACAAACTTGCAAAAGTAAAATAGATAGAAACTTCATGGAAAACAAAGAAAAATAACCAAACTAAAATTTCTTAAAGCAAAACTTATTGCAGTAGATATTTACCATACATTGTCATCTTTCATTTCTCTACGCTATGATTTATGATATAACTGCTAAATTGGGCCCAGTACGTTACCCTCGGGTAGTCCAGAATTAACTGGAACGATAACAGATAGCATTAACTCTGAATCTGAATTGACGGTGACTTAAATGGAACTTAAATGATTTAAAGTAGGATGCCGGAGAAAGATAGTATAAAGAAGACCACTTGTGGCTAAATTGGTCAGAAGGTCTGGAATTTCCTGGTTGGTTTCGTCATTGTTGTGGCTAAAGGTTTGGGATAAATCATCCTTCCTTGTATTTTTAAATGACAAATCGAAACAAAACGAAACTTCTCGCTTCCTGCAGGAAGAAACGAAAATGCTGCCAAACACAACCCAACCCAATACAATCCAAACACAACTCAACCCAACCCAACTCGTAGACCAAGTTAATAAAAATCATTTCATTTATTTTGTAATTTCAACTCCTTCGTCCACATTTTGTTTCAGTTTCACCACTTTTAATGCTTTCCATGAAATGTCCTTAAATTTTGGACATATTTCTCTACGACTGATAACGTATAGTTTTTTTAAAAATGTCTACAATACCAACGTATATATGTATTTAATTTAATGTAAACATTCCAAGTAAAGTAAGGATTCCTTTAATTTATTTTACTCTCATTTCTGATCGTCAATGTATCTCAGTGTTTTTGATATATAAAGTTTCCCTGATCACAACATTGTGCCATCAATGCGTCGATAACATGCAAAGGTATTGAATGGGAAAATAAATAATGATTGTAATCGTAAATATATTTTTAGTAATTCGTTGGGAACTTGCAAGTAGAAATATAATTTGAAAAATAATTGCAACAGCACCGGATACAAAAAAATATAATAACAGTTAGAATAAATAAAAAAAATGTTCGATTACAATTATTCGATTGTCTGACCTTGCGCAATAACTATCCTCATTAACGATTACATTCTATTAATAATCTTATGACATAATCATTAAAAACAGATAACATTTCTTGGACAAACATACAATCTCTCATCAACAAAGTAGCTAATTAAAAAATATTTGGAAATTGTGGACGTTATAAATAAATCTAAACATAAGCAAGCATACGTTTAAATCGCAATAACGACCATTTTGTAACTTATTTAACAGATAAGTTAATATCTTAACAATTTTTATTTATTTTCAATATTGCAGGTTTAAACCCAACATCAATTAAAATTGGGTTTTACAACAACAGTAATTAATTCCTTCTTCTAATTTACTAATAAAGCCAGTGTATTACCGTTTTAATAAAATTGAGTGCTTCTAACCGCCTTAATTATTTCATTCGGTTTCAAATAAGCAACGCAAGTTTTATGGACGAAACGATCAACGACGATTGGTTTAAGACCTCACTGGTGTCGGAATGGTGCACGGTATACCGTCGCGCTCTACCGGTCAGTAGCCGAACCTGCTCCACTACCGCAGTTACCATATTCCAAAAACATTTACAATCAATACAATAGGAGTTTTATGGTCAATAAGAAGTCGTTGCAGCACGGAACGGCTTGTAGAATGAGGCTCGAATGCTCGAACTTGCGATAAGGTTACGGAATAACTCTAAATTGTGTACTTTATAACTATCCGAGGATTTCCTTGTCGTTATTAAACTTACGTTACGTTTTAAGCAAATAACATGTTTCTTTTTAACTGCACATTTATGCGATGTTAGTTTATTTGCGCGCGCGAACTTATTTATTAATCGAATTGGTGCGTTTTTAATTATAAGCGAATTGAAATCGAAATGGTTTTATGTAACGTTTTCATTCGCAGGTAGTTTCATTTTTATTTAGGGGACTTGCAAATTAAATTAACTGAAAAGGATTTTGATTCAATTTAATAGTATCGACAAATTATTTTCTATTCCAATTGTATTTTTTCACAAGTCATATTTACAATTAAATAGACCATCGTGACGAGCTTTTCGACCGGACATAAAATTTATATTCGCGAAACGATAGCCGCGTGTTTGTGTTATTTTCAATGGGACGCATCATAGCGAAGACATAGGGCTCTATTGTCGTATTGTTTCATCCGATCTCGCAAAAAAGCATTCTACAACAATAATGAATTAAATTAAACGTCCGCGGCGCCATCTGTCGGCAGCTTATTGGCTCCAATGGCCCATTTTATGCTCGCGCGATAAATATGATAATCTCTTGTCCCGGGGATACGTTAATACGATTCACTTTATGAATGCGTTTCTTGTTCTCTTATAATTATTTTTCCAGAGTAATTATTTAACGCCAAATAACTCACATCGTGCCATTGTTCTGTTGTAAAATATATGGGGTCACGACATTCAGACCAGCAATTTATATTGTAATGTACTGTAAAATAATAAACACTTCGTTAAATAATAAATGTAATAAACTATTAGTGTTGATAAAGAATTTTTAGATCCTTCAACATGATTTACTTAATTGCGCAAAGTGTTAATGTTTTTTTATGAAGCGGTGTTTATGTCGAAATTTGTCGAATAATGTTTGTAATTATATGAAATGTACAGTGGTAAGCGAATATATAGATACTAGAAACCATAAATCAAAATATATCAGATTATGACAGCTGTTTCGTCCTCCAGGACACATCAGATCACTAACGTTACATCCGCTGATGCAAGAGTTACGAAAAGCTTGTGTAAATGTAGCATTACCATCTAGACATCAAAAGCATCAAAATCGTCCTGATCATAGAGGTCTGCTTTGACTGACCAAGTCGGTACTGTTGAGATTTGTAACTCTTTCGCAGCCATCGGTACAAGCGACAGAGGCGGATGTAGTCTTCCAAAGACACAAACTTGTCCTGAAGATCGAAACAGCTGTCATCACATCTGCAATTTCTCAGAAAAGTTGTCTTTCGGGTCGGCTGCTGTGAAGTAGTTACAAATCTCAACAGTATCGACTTCTTTGGTCAAATCAGACCACTGTGAACAAATAACAGTCAAGTGAAAAGTTTCGTGATAAAGGAGTGTGTGAACAACGTTGCGATTCTGATCATTGCAACCATCGCTATAAAGATATATTCAACATTAGTATCAGATGGCTGAGCAGCAACAAAAGTTGAAAGGAAAACTATAATTGACGAAAACTTATAAGATGTTAAAGTAAAATCTTTTTTACGACAATGAAGTGACAAATTCATACCATCAATTCTTTTTGAAAATGTGCACGTGAAAGTGGTTTTAGATTTTTTTCTTGCAAAAGATACCCTTTAAATAGTTGTGCTTTGGTCTCACAAAGTTCTAAGTATACTTTAGTCGAACTAACGCGGCAAAGTCTGATTCAAGTTTCGGAAGGATTAAAAAAAATGCATTTATACTTTCCATTTCAACATTCCTGTGCAATTGAACCTCCTCTATGTTTCTCGTAACATTAGATCAGTGCATCAATATTTTTATCGCGCCCTCACCGACACCTACTTTTGGCTACTATTGCTTTTTAAATAAAATTCTGTAGACTGTAGGATGTAGATTCTGTTTTGACCTCCTTGATATTTCTTCAATGCCTTTCTTCCTGGATTAAAGTTAGTAAGTGTTTTTTTCGGTTTCAATGTTATTATTTTTATTTTCTTTATGGCTCCCTTCACTTTCAGCATTATCATCAAACTGGCCATTAATTTCAGCAGTCACTAGCTGCTTCCAAACCCTATAATATTTATTTTGGAAAACACGGATTCAGAAAATCTAGGCCAGACTATCAAAACCACGTGTGATACGTTAGATAAGAAAGAGATGATCATTGGCCGCTCTGCTAATGGAAAAATTGCTAAGAGAGGCATAAGGGGAAACGTCTTAAAATAGATACGGTCGTACCTCTCAGCCTATCTGGGTAAACAAAAAAAAATCGAATGAATAGGGGTGTGCCACAGGGTTCCATTTTGGGGCCACTACTATTTATAATTATGATAGACGAGCTGCATATGAATTGCCCTACCTTACCTACGACTAATATATACGCAGACGATACATTTATTTTACATAATCTATTTTATAAGTTTTTCTTTCAAAAAATGTGCAAGATATCCATTAAATTTCTGTTTTCTTTTATTTCCGTTTACGTTGAATTGAATAAAATGTTTAAATTCAGATTTTGTGGTGTATTAAATTGCAATGAGTTATTTATTTCGAGATCACAGTAGTAGCGATATTTTTCTGCAAAATTTCTATTTACTAATGATGTATATGGGGCGATGGGTGAAGATTAGCTGAAGACCTTGCCCTTGTATATTATTTGGTCGAGTTGGATTGGGTGCCATGGGATCGGGTTGGGGTAATTACTTGCAGGATCTAAATACACAATTGATTGCAATTTTTGGATCGATACTTTTGTGATGGTCTATTAACGTAATGTCTTCGATATAATTGCTCAGATTAGGTTGCTTTGAATTTGATTGGATTGGGATGAGTAATAATTTCGAGAGCTTTTGGGGGGAGCCGTATCGTCCTTCTATGTCTTGATTCATAGAACTCAAGGACAGGGAAAGTAACGTAGTTGGGATATGAAGACATGTCGATATGTAAGAAAGATAAGAAAGATACGATGAGAAGGAAGTAGGAGGATGCCCCAGGTGGAGATACGAGAAGAAGACAATCTGTAAATTTTAGATGCTGTATAATGAGTTTTCAGTTGAAGAAGAGCAACAAGTGGAAGGAAATGTTTGAGGTGGTCGATGACGTGATGAGAGGGCCTAAAAATATTCAAGACGTGTTTCAAATGGGGATTGGTAAGGCTAACGATCACAAACGCAACCACGATGAAGATGGGGGAAAACACAAAAATGGGAAACAAGTTTCTGTAAACAAATTCAAGGTATTTTAAGAGAGGTAATGAACCATTGGTTATTCTCGACAAACAGTTTCGAGTATAATTATTTTTCTTCAGTTTCTTCTATACTTTCTTAACTTATACATTTTATGGTTTGCCTTTTATTCAGTTTCACTTCAAATTGTCCTTGTCATTAGTGTTGGTATTCATTTCTCCGTTAATTTTGGCATGACTGCAATTTTTCCATTCAAATATTTTAATTAATTATTTAATTAAATATTTTCATTCGACGAGTATCTGTACATAGGGATATTTAATGTGCCAATTATTTGAATAAATTGATTTGATTGTGCCCAGTTAACTTATTCGTCTTTCCTATTTCTATTTTCTTGCAATTTGCATTCTTAAGTTGATTTTCTCTCCGGGTGCGCCAGTTCTTTTTACGTATTTACGAGGGTTTTTTATCGAATTTTTCATAACAAATTCTAACTAATTGCGTGTCTAATTAGAATAGAGTTGTTTCGGTAATATACTGTGGTTGAAATCGGTGCTGATGCTACGTCGATTCATTTTAGCTAAATCTTCACCTGTTTGTGATTGACCGTAATACAACTTGATGATTAGTATTTAGTAATTAAAATAAAATTTAATGATTATCTTCTTAATATCCTCATGTGTTTAGAAGGTTTCTATGCATTCAATTTGCAAGTCGTTTGCGTTCTTAGATAACTGCAACCTCCGACTCATTTCCAATCTTCTCGCAAATAAACCTCAACCCCTAGATCATCCCCCCTTCCAAATCTTCCAATATGCTCCATATTTCCATGTCTGATATTTCTATTTCTTACCTGATCTGCCGAGTTTGGTATCTCCCATTACTTGAGCATCCTTCCCCAGCCCTCATTCTATTCCAATCTAATACGTTGTACTTTGTATCATTATTAGTCTTTTATACCTGTTTCTCATGCTTTTAAGTACACTTTTCATTGGAATCTTATCAGTCATGATGATCTTTATTCGAATAGTTTTGTGGAATTATATTGTTGCTCGAGTTTTTTCATTCTATTTTATTTCCTTTTAGTTTTCAACTTTTGCATTACTGTATTGATAACTTTGACTTGATGTGTGCACGTATACATATTTGGCCACTTTTAAATTTTGGCAACGAATTTTAATCGGATAATTTTGGTGTCGTATTAAATTTTCTTTGGCCATTAAATGCTTGATTTTGTTTCCATTTGCATTTTTGGGTCTCTGTAGCCTTACAAATTACAATATGTAAATTGAAAACTTATATCACGATGACATGTTCACAACAAAACACACCCATAACATTCTTGCAATTTCCTTATTTTATTTATATGTCAGTTCACACCAAAACCTTTGCCGGTGCAGTAAATTTGCGTCGCGGAAACCGAGCGTTTTTATGCAGACGGGAATAAAGCCCTATCTATGGGGTAGGAATAATATCTACCACGTAAAGCACCCATCGCAGTATCGTAATGAGCCTTGTTAGTAGTTAGTAAAAGTGGTAACGGCGCGTTAAAATGTCGTAAAGCGGCTTTTTATTAGCCGTAAAGTTCCTGTAAGGTCGAGAGGTTCTTACAGTCTGGTTAGCTCGCGCGGATACCTCAGCCTGGTACTTTCGCACGTAAACAATTATTAACTAAATTATTTTTATAATATCCATCCACTCTATTGGTGTATTTATTACGCGGCTACCGTCACCGCTAGGAGTTTTCTAGCCGCTTGTTGTTATTGCAAGTAAAACACAAAATTTATTACGAGATTTAATTATCGCGCAGATTCACGCTTCAGTGAGCGAAAAATGGTTAATGGTTTCGATTTCTTTCGTTGTTTATGTTGCAGTAAATCGAGCATTAAAATAATAAGAAAATAACTCTTTCATGCACCGAGTGGTTACTAATGGACCTTATTTTGATTCGCGGTTGCAAAGCACGATTGCGAGCGATGCAAGTTAAATGTAGATTTAGCTCGTTAATTTTTTTAACTTTTTTTGATCGAGAAGCATCAACATTTGCGTTTTAAGACGTCGTAACTTTTACAAATAACTACGATTATATAGCCATTTCATTATCAAAAATAACTGTACATAAAATCGATATAAATGTATCTATAAGAACTGGTTGTAAAATAGCAAAAAATTACATCTAAATTTGTGCCAATACAAAAGTGAATTGGCTCGAAAACTTAATGACGAAAATTGCACAGTTTACACGTCGAATGGGCATCTTCGGTATAATTAGTAATGAACGTGACTGAATCTTAAGCCAGAGTGCACCAACTGAAATAAGTCAAGTTTAATAGCAGTTATTCGTAAATAGCAAAACGCGCACTATAAAATCTTGTAATTTCGTGGGTAATATCAATGCTAATACATGGTTGCATCTTCTACGATAAATCGCCACGATTACTGGTTCACATTTAAGAAAACTTTACATCGTTACAAAGATACGTTGCATTTAATCAATGTCGTTTATTCGCCATTTATTTATTCCAATAACGTCTAATTCCAGATATTTAAATACGCTATAATAGAATCAATAAATAAACGTAAGGCTTATAATTAAAATAAATTTATTTCTGATAATGTTAATAAATAAAACATATTAAAGCACAATTATTGATTTTATTTATTTATCGCCTATTTCGCCCATTGCGTACATAGACATATTTCTAAAATATGTAAGCTGTTTACTGTAAACAAATAAGTGTTGCGCATACGACCTTTCAGCTCTCGTATATTATGCATTTTATTACAGCTCAATTAGCAGCGTTATTTATTTGATATCCTTATCAATGGATATTGTCTGATGCTGTTACAAAGTTAATTTAATTAGAATTTGCTGCCGATGAGTTATGTGATTTTTATGTCGTTGAACTTTCAAATTAAAGTTGCATGTTGGGAAATTTCTGACACAATTTGTGATAATGTATTGGTAATTAATTTCCATCGCTTATTGGAATTGCATCACACAAAACGATTCATTAATATTAATACCTTCGGACGGCAAATTTATTCATATGTATTCCATACAGTCAACTAATGATTTGTTTATTCTGTGATATACTCCATATAAATGCACCATTTCGTGTACTAGGCGGTGTTACATTTATTATAAAGTTATGTATTATTAATACTAAAGACAATGATTTTTAAAGGCGATCATCATCGTTGGAACTAATCAGCAAAGGAAAGATAAAAAATACAAAAAAATAAATACACGCCAATATCGTCGCTCTAATTTGTGCTGTTGTTGATTGTAAAAAAAGTTAAATAACTTTGAATGCCACATTTCTGAAGTGTTGACGTGTAAAATAAATGCGAGTGGTTTGAAAGAAAATATATCTTATTGAATCGTATGCCTTGAATTCCAGTGCTGAGTCGTCAGCAATAAATATGTTCAGAGAACTCGGTATACGAAGTTATATAAGTCGTGTATGTCAAAAGTATTCCGAAGAGAAACCATGTGTGAATTAATTTTAAATAATAAAATTGTGTTATGCAATAATATTTGCTACCACAATTATATTTACTAGAACAATTAGATTGAATTCAAAATTGTTTGCAATGATTTAAAATATATGAGGAATATATCCCAATTAACCCAACCATCGTAACCCAACCTAACACAACCCAACCCAACCCAACTCAACCCAACCCAACCAATCCAACACGACCTAAACCAACCCAACCGTTTTAGTTGGGTCGGGCTGGGTTGGTTTAGGTTGGGTGCCGAACTCGTTCGAGTCGCTGTCCATCGAATTTGTTATATTTTTGACGTAGTTACTTTATTTTGAATAATTGAAAGAAGTTAAAATTAATACAATTTTTACATTGGTGTAAATTGTCTTGGTAATTTTCACTATTTTGTTGCACTTTATAAAGATCGATAATTAGGACAAAATTTACGGAGGTTTTTGTTTTAAAATTTATATAGTTTTGCTACGTGAATTTAAATTAATTAGTTTTTCCAATACTTTTGATATCTTTGAAGAAGCTGCAAAATTTTAGCAATTTCGTCAAGTTTTTGGGAATTGGGTTTAATTCAATCAAATTGAGTTAAAATTTGGAAAAAATGTGTAACGTTTGGAAATTTAAACAGACTGGAGCCAATTTCAGGGATAAAGCATCGTTCACATTTTTGCTACATTTTCAATTTGTGAAAATTTACTAATAATTTTTACATTTTGGTCCATTGTGATATACATGTTGATACATCATTTTGTAGGTTCTTGACCTACTTCACAGAATAGGTAATAGTGGTCAGTTCTGGAAAATATCGTAACCTTGTCGTAATCAATGATTTTTTGGTTTCCCCCTGCATTAGATGTTCGGCTACTGTAGCCTTTTGATTATGTATTAATGCAGCATCTGTTCGATGTTCTTTTATTCTTGATTGGTTTGCCCGATTGGTTTGCAATTGCATTGCAATTCGTAGATGCCTTTCCTTTACTTCATGATGTAGCCTGCTTGGCTGGTAGCCCTAGTGGTGTGACCGTTCTTCTTTAATGTTTCCTTGACATATCATATCTTCTGATTTTTCTTTCGATCACTAATCTTTGCTGCTCTCAATAGATGTGTTGAAATTATTGATTTTTTTGTTGTGGATGGTGGTGTGGTATTGCATGTCGCTATCGGTCCTTATTTGCCTTTTTCTGAATAAAGAATGCGTTAATTTGTTGATATGCAAAACATCCAAGACAAGTAAGCATCCGTCTTTTTCAACTGCCATTGCGAATTCGATACTGTTTTAATGTCTAATATGATCTAGGAACTCTTCCACGTAGCTGTACGAGAATGATGGCTTCCTGTCACTGGTTTTCAAAAAATAAATTAAGCATCACTGGGGAGAGTGGTGACCCTATGGCAGATCCGTTGATGCGATGGTAGGAATCTTCTGTCCATCGGAAATAGCTAGTCGTCAGTACAGTTTTTCTAGTTCGATTAAATCCTGCGATAATTGGCACTAGTTCTGGAGGTTAGCGAAGAGTGATTCAATGTCGAAATTTACTGAAATATGTTTATGTATGTATGTATGTATGTATGTATGTATATGTTGCTATAAAAATGTTTCGATTCCTCACGATGACTTCTGTCAGTCCTGCATAGTTTTAAGTTGTTTCGCTACGTATTTTGCCACCTCGACTTGGCGATCCATAATTGATCAAAGCGGGTTTCCGGTTGCCAGATCGCAGCGGTATCTTTGTTCCTGCTTCGGTATGGTAGACTCTTGAATAGGTTTCTTGGTCTGCCAGTCTGAATCCAGTAGACGTTTCGTTTTACTTTTCGGCAGAAAAAATCTAAAAAATTTTTAGAATTTGTATGGAAAGTAATTTTTATAATATTTATGGGTCAAAAATTTTTCAAAATGTTCAATTTCTAAAATTTATATGAATTAAAAATCAAGCAAAGCATAATTAATTAAATAAATTAAAATAGGAGAATTTTTTCCTGGATTCACAAAATTTTCTAATTTTGCAAAAAATCCGGGTAAAGTTGAGCTTTTTAGACTTTAAAACTACTAACATTTATGATTTGAATGAAAATATAAGTTAAAAATTTGACTTTTCAACCCTAAATTGGAATTATTAATTTTTGGGAGAGGCTATTTTGGGCGGTAAATTTTCGAGTACTATATTAATTAAATATTTGAGTGCATAATTTACTGTTTAATTTTTAAATTAGTTTGGCTACTCAGCTAGTCTAACAAATTTAAAAATTCCTGTTTATTTGATAAGAAAAGTTTAACTCACAAATTGACTTCACAATTTTTTGAAAGTTTTTTAAAAAAGTGTTTCTTTAGTTTCATAATTGGGTTGGGTTGGGTTAGGTTGGGTTGGGTTGGGTTGGGTTGGCCACCTAGCTTGGAAATATTTCAAAAATTGAATTCTGACATCAAAATTTTCAAAATTTCCATAGGTTTTTGTTTATTTTCATAGTTGGGTTGGGCACCAAAAGCTTGGGATCACTTGCGTTGCTTT
The DNA here is from genome assembly GCA_959613385.1 of Geotrupes spiniger. Classification (NCBI taxonomy): domain Eukaryota; kingdom Metazoa; phylum Arthropoda; class Insecta; order Coleoptera; family Geotrupidae; genus Geotrupes; species Geotrupes spiniger. Next base: position 17,502,282 of record OY390737.1, read on the forward strand.
TCTTCCATTGTTTTCTTCTTTACGGATGACAACGAGTTCATTTTCTTCTTCTGTTTTTATGTTCCTCGTTGGTGGTCACTATCTCGTACTTCGGTATCCTGGTTGGTAGTAATGGCGAACTTAAGTCCTTGCGACAATACTATTGTCTGTTTTTCTAGTTCAGTAGACAATGGCTGATGAGACAGGTTGATGACAGTCTTCCGTGTGTCCAATTCAGGACATTCTTCCCTGTTCTTGGCTGGACACGAATGTCGTCATCTTTATCTTTATCTGCATCTTCGTTGATTTGTTGTGAAAATTTGCAAAAAATTCGCAAAAATGTTAATATTTTTTATGGATATTTTCCTTATTCATAAATTTTAGTAATTTTCAGATAATGTTTAAAATTTAGAATTTCTAAAATTTTAAATTTGAATGGGAAATTTATGCTATTTTTATGTTATTTTATTATGCAGTTCAATTTAAAATGTAATTTTTTTATTGAACATATTATATAATATACAATATAAAAAAAGTTTAAAATTATTTTTGATTTGAAGTCAAACACGGTCCCCTAAAGCTTGCAATTTTTGGAAAAAACAATCCCAAGAATTGTTAATATTTGTAATGAAATTTTAGTAATTCTCGTAGATTGTAATTTATGTTTAGAAGGGTGGCAAAAATCCTACACCTAGTAGCAAATTGATGAAACCTCATCCGCAATACTTCTTTCAATTTTCCACTCAATATATATAGGACAGGGTCTTTCTAAATTTATTGTAAATATAAACAAATCTGTCATGAAGCTACAAGTAATGACAAATTAAGGAACAATTGCATAGTACTATTTTTTTTATTAAAGAACTAGCTTGGTAAATGTAAATGAGTATATTTTTTGCGGTTGTTCGAAGATGTCTTCCTTTCACAAAATTTGTTGTCTAGTTTCTTCCACGACGTAGGAATGTAAACGATGTACTTCTAGTATAGTTTATCCAGTTTCATGATCTTCTGATAGGTTTCTACATCGCGAAGATGTCCAATAGTAAAAGGACAACTGCACACCTACATTTAATTATTTTGCATTTATATTTAGTAGTCGACAGACATTTTTCGAAATTTTGTCAATATTTGCGCATTTTGGAGATGCTGAAGTTTTGCCATTAATTTTTTGACAACCAGCAAATTAATTTTTTTGTCCAAATTATTTTGGGTTGAGTTTTTAAAGAAATTTAGAGTTCGAGTTCATTTCAAGGTTTGACTAACGAATGGATTCAGGCTTTATTTTACTGCCATACTCAGTCGTAGAAAAATATCATTAATTTATTTATTTGAAACAGCGTGCTAAGGTTTGAAGACAAGTTTAACATGAATTGTAAGATACCAACGATGTAACGCTTAACAATTTGTGTAAATATAAAAACATAGTACTTGTAAGCATTCGAATACATTTTTCGAGCGGGAAATGAATAGAAAATTAATAGGATGAACCAACAATTGTAGCGAAAAAATGCAAGCCATATACAATAATATGCACCTTCATTAAATTTGCCTATATAGCAATTATACAAAATTATCAATAAAACTATAATTATCAGGTAAACGCTCTTGATTGTCTGTGTTCATAAATATCTTACAAAATTTTCTTTTTTTCCATTACTAGTTTTATTCGAATACGATATAAACAAATGATTTTTGCAAAACAATTGCACGAATTAATTAACTTGGTGGTGCTCTATTATTGTCCATATTTCGTTGATATTTGATCTTGACCCCCCTTCTTTAGGGGGTCAAGTCTTCTAATAGTAATATGTAAAATATATTACGAGTTAAAGACGGGTGACACGCACTGGCATTGATTGTAATTCATTGTAGAAGAAATTAATATATTTCGCACTAGTTGTGTACATTGTAAAACAATAACATAAGACTGAAAGCATCAAAAATATTATTTTCCACATTTGTGAAATATGTTACAAAATTATCTAGAAGGATTTATATTGATTACTATTTTTATTCGATATTTGTATTCATCACTACGTTTATTCGATTATTTGCGTTGTATTGTTAAAATTTATAAATTTCACCCTCCCCGTGTCAGTTAAATGCTCCTAATAATAATATATAAAATCTATTAGAAATCTAATACTGGTGACATTTATTACTGGAATTAATTTTAATTAATTATAATTAACTACGTTCTAAACATTTTTTACACTAGAATTAAACAAATTCATTCAGTAGGTAGCGCGCATTGCAACTATTACCCAATTTGTTACACCTGAACGAAATTAATTATTTAACAATTTAAATTCTCCCAATCCCAGTACATAATTGCAACGAATATTTCTCTTAAAACTGATTTAAAAACGATGCCCCGAATGATTAACTTCATTATCGCGATTTCACATGTCTTCCCCGACAGCACCTGTAATTTTCTCATTACGCGATTACTCGAACCGACAGTCGCAATTTGAATGGATATTTCGTCGGCCGCTTATTATTCACGAAGCGGTCAATTTGTAAATTATTTATCTTCCATAATAACTCATTGGAATCGCAAATTCAGTCATGAAACCGCGAGCACGAGTGGTTAACCTTTGGTGTGAAAGCAGCAATTTCAGACGCTTAAGTTTTTTCCACTTCCTCTAAAACGTTATCAAGCGAAATTATGGTAAATTATGCACGTGGTTTTATTATTATACATCATTTAATTATAATACGAATACTATTATAAAAGCAATAGAGAATTGCCCGTTCGTTCGAGCGGTGTCTATTTCGCAACCTTGACAATAAGAGGTAAAAAAATACAGTTTTAAAAGGGTGCAAGAAAATAATAAAGAAACCTTGAAAAATTTAAGGCCAAACTTGCAAACAAATGGTTGTTTTTTCACGCAGCCGAAGATTTTAAAAGAATTTTTTTCGCTTCGTTAAAACCAGTCGACATACAACTTGAACCAATGCATGAGAAAGCTACGAATTCGCCATGTTGCGCATGTTTATTCATATGCAAACCAGGTAGGACGTTTTCACGTTATGAAGTTATAAATCGAACGAGGGTGAAAAGAGGTGCAATATTTCGTTACCGAGACGGTTTCCGGTTGGCTGAATAAATACGGTGGTGAACTATTCTCAGACGTATGAAACGACGATTATTTTTTACCGCCGACTTGCCGCAGAATAAACACGAAAGATACCTTTCCTAATCAATCAAGCTATTGTGAGTAACCGTGGTGTGTTTGAAAACTTATGGCAATAAAATAAATAATTGTGAATGCGGGATATGTTTATTGGATCATTTGGCGTTCGTTATGGGTTGAACTTTGGTTGTTTGTGCGAACATAGTTTTATTACACTGACAATAATTGTCAAACGAATAAGGATATATTTTGCGGTTGCAGCAAAGAAAAAAAAGGAATAGCTCAACGAAGGTTAAACAAATATGTAGTTTTATTACTATGATTATTTTACATCTATCAAAATATTTCAATTTAATTTATAATAATTTAATTATCCGATGCACAAGTCAGTGGTTCGATTTGTTTGTTTGTTTCGATTCTATTATAGTATTGCTAAGAACTGTGATAAGAATATTACGAATTGTGTATAAATAAATAAATATTTTGACTAACACCCTTCCAAATACAGTCAAAGGATATTTTTTATATCAAATTAAAAGAAAAAAATTAAAAAAAGTAATGGTACTTACCGAAATCCATTCGCTACCCGACACCGCGTTTTCATCGCCACCAACTGTACTTACAACACTAATTACAATTATCCAACAAAACACACATATTTAGTAAATGGGTTCGTCCAAAAAATCCCGGAATCGAAATAATCTACATTAACACTTTATCGCGTCGTTTGTTAAATAGCGAATTTGATGCAAAACACACGAAACGTTTTAAATTCATTATTATTCGGTGAACATAAAAAAAATTTTACCGTTTAGTTATTGAACGTCCTTGCACTATTACACACAAAAATATTCGACCGATCACAAATCGTAACAACTGATGACTGGACTATCACATTCTTCGAGCACCGGTGATTTCCTTTTTACATTTCGATGCGTTTTTTGTGCATCCGAAGTCACTGATAAGACAATCCATGCAATATGATACGCGCCTACTCTCCAGATGCAAACGTTTGATATAATTTAACTTCATGTGCTGTTGCAGCGATGTAAATTTTAAGTATATGGTCCCTTCGTATTTGTAATTTAAGGTGTTACATCTAGTTGACGGCCGAATAAAAGGCGTGTTTCTGTGATTTTTTTTGGAAATGAATACATATGCATATTTTTGACTGTTTCATAAGTTTTTTATTGTAAAAAAATCACGAATGTAGCAGATATTTCCCGGACCGCTGTTAAAAAAAGGCCTTCCGCGGTGACCACTGTAACTTCTACACCGATCATCTCAAATCAAAAAGCCAAATGAAATAAGTTTTGTATCGTATTATCTAGTCCTTAATCGAAGGATTTGATAAAACATCAATTTTTGAAAAAATCGTCGGCGATTGAAAGTGAAAGTGTTAATTTCGGTGAAAAAATCACTTCATTTTCATCGATAAAAAAAAGTATGCATCGAAGAAAAAAATCCTTCGATTAAGGACTAGTTTCTGATATAAAGAAAAAGTGTGAAAAATTTCAAGTAAATCGGTCCATTGGTTTTTAAGATATCGTGGTCACCGGTTTTGAAAAAGCTCTTTTGAGAAAAACGCCTTTAAAGTATGAAGTTATAAGTCAACAGTTATAATTAACATACTGTTCGTCGTATTTTTCTTCTGAATGTTTAAACATTTCGACGATACCGTCAATTTTTTCCGGAAGATCCTGTGTGTTTTGCTGAGAACACAGATTCGTGTTCTTCATACTACAGCGCGTATCCTTTATCGTATACGGGGATCGCGCGGTTTGCAGCACGTAACAGTAAAAATGGCCGTAACTCGATCAATTTTGAATTGATCGACTTGAAATTTTTAGAGAACATTTTTACGTTATATTTTAAGAATCCATCGAAAACGAGAAACCGATTTTTTCGTAAATCCTGACTGGATGTAATCCATTAAGGCAATTTTTCGTTCCTATGGTGAAGTGGAAGAATTTTTCTCATCATACGTAATAGTAAATCGGAGACAGTTGTTGGAAAGTAGAATAAAATAAATATCCCCCTTACGACGCAGGACTCAATCTGAATGTACATTTCGAAAATTATGTTGTCGTCTTTAGCAAAAAAACTCCAACTAAAACCAACATGAATCTTGTATTGGATTGGCACTCAACAAAACATAATACATTTTACAATGTTTAACTGTGATATGTTTAAATTTATTAATTCTGAAATTAATTATAGCTTGCTTGCAATAAAGTCAAACCAAGTCAAAGTTACTTATTTTCCGTTTAGGTTGAACCCCACTGACCGAAATAAGATACCAACCCAACCCAATCCAACGCAAACCAACCCAACCCAACCCAAAACATCAGAACTAAAACCAATCCAAAGTCATTTGTTTTTTTTTTGGCTGAACCCAATCTCAACATTGTTTACTTAGGGACCAACGCAATATTACTCGCACTCACCAAAAGAAGAACCCAAACCAAACCAACTCGACACAACCCAAACCTAACCAAACCAAAGTTAATTGCTATTGTCGGGGCTAAACCCAACCTCGTCAATGTTTATTGAGAGGTCACGTTCTCTGCTGAAGATGACAATATATTTGTCGAAATGTACATTAACATATTAGTTATGTATGCTAAGGGAATATTTATGTTATTATTGCATTTTAATGCAACATGCATATCGGATGAAGGGAAATACATGTGAAGTATCAAAATCTGACTAAAATACAGATGAAGGTATTTGCAGCCCTTCAACAAAATGAAAGAAGGAAAATTGCAAAAATTATGAAAACACATTTTACCAAGACATAAGAATATATAAAAGTTGCACCAGGTCAAATAAACAATAGAAATACAAACAACAAGCAACAAGATAAAAATTGAAAACTAATTCTAAAAAATATTGGTCTAAATTACGAAGACGACATCAATATTGTCGTGTATTTCGAAATCTTGTACCATGATTTGCGCTACACAGCTTCTCAACTCTACAACGATATATCAGAATATAAATTATTACACTCAAACCAAATTTAACGTAAAAATACAACAGGCCCAATCCGAAAAATGACTCCTGTTGCATCGACACAACATCACCCTGTTTGTCTCCGAATACTTGCTGATGACTGAAGCCTGGCAACATTTCAGTTCATGTTGCGAAAATTCCAATTTTTCTTACAAGCGATCTCGAACTGATTAGTTGATGATAATTATTTCAAGAGAAATCGTGGAATACTTTGGAACATTCGGAACTGAAAACTAGAAACACCCCTCCAGCACTATTTGCCACAGCTTCTTCTTTTTGTGTTTCACTATGTGAATAATCACAGACGAAATAAATAGTCTATTTTCGTTAAATGAAAAAAAAAATCTTATGTCTGATGTAACTTCTGGTGTTATTAACACTTAGGGACTCGCTAATGGGTCTAACGGGCCCAGTCCTTCGTATTTTGTGTCATAACTCATAAAATTCTTTTTCTTTTTGTAGTGACTTTTTGATTAAGTAAAAACAACATTATTGAGCAGTTTTTGAATAAACATTATACTGGGCCCAGCGCACCCGGTAGCGAGTACTTGTGTTACAAATTAAGGCGCGAGTCCCTAAGTGTTAATCAAGTTTGGCAATATGTCAGGAGTGAGATTAATTCAATAACCAAAAAGACTAAGTGATATTTTATATAAGAGGGGATGTGGTGAGTTTGGATTAAGTTGGGTTGGGTTCCAAAAAGTCATTAGGGTTTTACTTACGCACAAGGTTCGATCGATTGCAGCAACAATAAGCAGACTACAAGAGTAATCAAGGTTAACATAATTATTTCCTGGTTGATGAGCTAATACGTTTTGAATAAGTCCATCAAAAATAATTTCCCAAAGGTGTGAAGCAAAATAATTTCATTGTCTACCAGAACTCATAAGGTTTTCCATAGATAGCCCAAAATATTTACTGCTTTCCCACTGGGCCATCTACGTAAAAATAATTGGATTACATTCTCGTTCCTTGACACATATTTATTTGATATATTTGAATACTCTATTTGTGGGTAAATGTAATTTATCACATTCACAGAGAAACTGAACCTTAGTTAAGTCGAGAAGATATGAACATATTATGAATAGTCCTTTTTAAGAAGACACACAGAGTATGTATATACATCTGGCAATACATTGAACGTCAAAGAATCTAGGCAACAACATATCTGCATAATTCCTCTTTCCTTTGTTTGAAACAATTTCGCAAAAAATTGATACATTTGTACAAGAGAACTAATGATTTAATTAACAAAAAATATATTTTTCAAAAATTCCCCTCTAGTTTCTTTTATTTGATTGCTATCGATAATTTCCAAGGGAAGATATAATATTTTTCAAGTTATACTTATTGTTGAGTATTTAATACAATCAATCAGTTTTAAGAACTGCCCCCACATGATTTATATCCGACTTGAATCTGAAGATTTCATCAAAATCTACTGCTTCCTTGGACAAAAAATATATATAATCTTTTGTGAATTATTTAGGTATGTTTAAGTTTCCAACTCGAAGCTTTCAACTCGAAATTTTCTTTTGTGAATTCTTTAGGTATATTTGAAGTTTCCAACTCGAAGCTTTCAACTCTAACCTTTTCACGGCAAGAAATTTGAACCGTGGTCTATGATTTTTTTTTCATTTCCATATAAAGCACAGATTTCTTAGCGAAAGTATTTATGAAAGTATTTATGAGTGAGATGAAGTTACGGCTCTCCACCTACGTTGTGCCACAAAGGCAGATATGGTATAGAAAATGCATAGCATGTATGATAATCTAAGACGTAATCGTACATCGTTCAATCAAAAGCCATCATCAATAACTTTTTTTGGCCAAATCATGAATTCGAAGATTATTTTGAGTGGTAGACGATGATATTTATTGTTCAAAATGTTATCGAATAACTTTTGACTTCAAACGCACTAAATGTAAGGAAAATTAGTGCCAATTAAAATTAGATGCTGGAGTTTTATTCCAAATCTCTCAGTTAATTTGAAACCGTCGATTTCGAGCCGTATACTTATAATATAGCATACAATAATTGCATTGAAATAGTCGGCTCAATAGGTTATTAAGGTTATTTATTAAGCTGTCTCGTGCATGGTGGACGTGGGACGCTATTCGTGCCAGTGGAAACAATGGCTCCAATTAATAAGAAATTTGGATTAATTTTTGAACATATTATTTTTGCATTGAAATATGCCCCAATTTAAGATAGATATATTCAAAGTTACACACATCGTTACAGATGATTCATCCGGATTATCGAATTTTTAGTACAACTGAAATCCATAAGTTTAAAGTTTATTCATCGATAAATCGATAGACAAGGAAATTTTTTTTGGTATTACATTTCATTAGGATCAGCCAACATCTACAGGGATTCAAACCTGTCAAAATGTTACGCCTACGGTGTTTCTCGGCGATATCACTGGTTGCTGAATAAATTTTACCAACTTGACGTGAGTAATGAAGAACATATTTAGATTTCATGATAGGAGAAAAAATGTCTCTTTAACACGACAATGTTGTAAAGGGCCACTCGAAGTGCTTTCATGGAGAAACAATGGATAAACAAGAGTATGTTTACATGTTTATCGTCTCCTTCCTCGAGTGCCTTGCCTTTGTAATCGTAAATTGATTCCCCCTCAGCCTCACTCATCCTTATTTATTATTTTTTATTCTCTCTTCCAATACTGTCTATTGTCTCCTTTCCTCTAGTACGTTCGTGAATTACTTATTAACAAATTATTCACCAAAACTTATTGTTTCATCCCTCCTTGCTTCAACATTTAAGGATCATCATCGTCATCTCTTCTCATGCTCTCTCATGTTATTTAAAATGAGTCGAGTCTATACGTACCCACTTAATTAAATAGGTTCGATCAGCATAATATTTTCCTTAGAATTAAGTGCTGGGCTGAAATTTGGGAGCAATATCTCGTTGTTAATTTCATCTAAAGTAGTACCAGTTCTGCAGTTAGCCACTGATAGTTTCAAATATGTAAGATATGCTTCTAAAATGTAATCTTTTGCCAAATTAGAATTTCGAAGAGGAGAACACGTATAATTATGGAGGTAAACTGAGTCTTCTATGTATGATGAGCAATTATGAGTGTAATTAAACGTTGTTGCTATACTGTAAAAGACATTTGCTCTAACGAAAAAGCAATTTCTAGGTGCACTCCATATATAAAAAAGTACAAATTGTTGTGGTCAATGGTATTTTCATTTTCTTGTTCATCGAATTAAAATATGAGTAAAAATAAATATAATAAAATTTTGTTATTATGGTGGTATTTATTGGATGAATACTCACACTCACAACCATACACTAAATAACAAAAGAATAACAATTATAAATTAGTAGAGTTTAAAGCACCAGAGTTTGAGTTGCTAACCAGGGCAAATATATCCAACAGATTTTAAGGTTTCGTAGCATTTTGTAATAAAGCAACATTGGGTTGGGTTGAGTTAGTTCCTCATTAGTTCCTCATTACTGTACAATGATACTAAAAATATAAAAACCTTCCCGAAATGTATTGAGTATGTAAGTTGCATTTGTTTGTAATTAAATAGCGATTTTGGTGGCGTCGCCATTTCAGGTGCAACTAAAAATATATAAATCAAATATTTTCAAGATAATAAATGTGTTCGTTCGTGACGATGAAGATGTATTAAACACTAGAATTACCAACGCAATATTGAAAATATTTCCTACACGATGAACATTCTCACGAAATGTTAACCATTCACTTTACGAAAACCTGAAGCTACCTAATGCTATGAATTTAAACCAACGAATAAAAAATGGTAGAGTCTAGGATTTACAAGTTTACAGAAATTTGTAGAAATAATGCTTTCAGCATTTGAAGGTTATTAAATAATTATTTAATAATAATTGTTTGAGCCTAAACTTCAATCGCTGGTTTAAAAAATCATGGAGAAAAGTGGTTGAAACTTTTATTTGTCGTCGCGACAAAATTTGGTATAATTTTTAACCCTTCACAAGAATTTCGTACAAAAACCCGATCCTCAAACGAACCATAAATCACAATTAAATGACAATAAACTGTTGCATTTAGTCATTTAATATGAGGAGGGGGCTTATTAAAACCAGTTACGGTAAGACAATTACAGACCGGTCTTACTATTTATTCACGTAGTAAAACACCGAGCGAGTGCCTCCGCTAAGTATTATTTGCTACCGGTAATAGCTTACACAGATTTAGAATTCATTATGAACTATATCACTTAATCTGAATAATAGCGCGCGATTGTGCGCGCCAACATTTCTCAGGATGAGGCACGGACAGCGCGAGTTAAAAAATCTAAACCTCTTAAATTAAATAAGCAAGTGCGGGATTAAAATGGAACTATATTAATTACGCGCAGGAAGCCTACCAAACCCCGATCGCTATCGAAAATATTATGCGGAATTTATTATAATAAACATGAATTACCACTTTGCTAGGAGATTCGAAAATCATTAAATGGCGTGTGATCGGTTAATTACGCGGCTTGTGAGAGAGGACGTATGTCTTGCATTTGCAATTAAAATTGGTTTCTTATCGTGAATTTACTGTAGTTTGAATTGGCAACCGAACAGGACATCTTTTTTACGGAAAATACGAGGAGCATCTGTATATCGAAAGTTATTAGTATGGAGTTCATTTGAAATGTTAATTACTGTTGATATTGAAGGCAATGTGAAATACGACTGAAATGTATTGAGACATTGAAACGTAGAATAGAAGATTAACCGTTTTAATTATTTATTACTATAGTTGCTTTAGTGTCACTTTGTACACTATTTTGCGTTGAATTTAATGCCCATATTATAAATTGTGTATTCTTTTTATGTTTTATTACTTTTCATATTTATATTTGTTTATTTTACTGACTGTTGATATTTTAATATTATCATTTAAGTATTCCTTTTTATGCATATATTTTAATTTATTTTTGTTGTTTCATTTTTTTAATAATATTTATTTATTACATACTTTAATTTCATTTAATTTAATTTACATGTCCTATCTTTGATCTTACAATTTAGTTTTTAAAAATTTTCGACCTTGTGTGTCATTTTTTGTTTACGTTAATTTTTGTGTAAAACATTTTTTTTTATTTTCCTTGATATAGTTACTCATTAATTCCTTTTGTATATTCAATATCTATTGTATATTACACAGATTTCCTAGTGCCTCTCGGCTGTCCGTTTAAACCATTGCTGACCTTATCCCTGAATTAGTTACACGAAATAAAATTTGTCGTCACGACTATTTATTTTAATGCGAAGGCTTCAATACACCAATGGCTAGTCCTATTCTAAAATTTTCAACAAACATTCCTCCAACCAGTAAAATTTTTTATCGATCGTAATTTATTATGGTTTTTGGACTCCATGTGTCCGCGTTTAATCGATTGAATCTGGCGAACGTAAAATTTATCTATCGATTCATAAAAAAATAATGTTGCCCGTTATCCTATAATTATCGCTATTTTTTTGATCGCTTCTAAACCGATATTAATGCATATAATACAACAATTAAGTATAATAGCCCAAAAATCCATTCTAAATACCAATATATAATAACTGTTTACACATTATTTTTAAATTGTTAACATTTTAACGTACAAACTAATTTCACGTGCGCGATGCGGGGGGGGGGGGATTTCACGATTGGTTCTTAGATTTGTTCGTAAGATATATTTTCCGGTAACCGTCGGTTGCATTTATGGTCAATGATCTAGTGGCTGGTTCTCTTTCATTTTGGTCATTAAAAAAAAAATATTTCTTTGCTGGATATTTTTTATCAAACAGCGAGGTTGCAACAGAACTCGTTGCTTGTTGTGTGAGATTTTTATTGATCTGCGTGAGTGAAATAAGTATTGCGTTGTGCCTTTGTTTACTTACATAACCATGGTCAGCTCGTACGCTTCTCCGACGTATTCGACTAACTATCTGATAATGCTACGTGTGGTCGTTAATATTATTTATTTGCTAGTACCACAATCGCCTTAATTAACGAGCACAACGTTCTTAGTGCTGCGATATCCTACTTCTTAACTCATTTTTGCAATTTTATTTTACATGATCAGAATTTGTTTTTCTACAGTAATTCAATGATTTTTTAAAAAATCTGGAAAATACATGAAGAGATAAATCGTGGCTTTTATTTTCATGGTAACGAAGGCAAGTTTTGATTAAAATCTAAAACTTGTACCTGAACTTTCGTTGATTATTCCCAACTGATAAAAAGTGACGGTTTTCGTTGTCAACGTAACCACCGTGATTCATTTTTTTATTTTTTTTTCGTTAGAAATCGTTGAAATGTAATATTTTCTACCACACCCCCTAGCTGTTTATAATTTGCAACAATTTTTCTTGCAAAAAGCTTTTTTCGTTATAAAGGTCAGATAATTTGTTGTGCCAGCCAATACTTATATTTTAAAGAATTTGTATTCTAAACATTTTCGTTGCTGATTTTTTTGCTCAAATCGTCACATCTATATTTTGTGCTGTCCAACATGATGATTTATTTTTAATTTTTTTAGAAGAGTTTTTCATTTTTGTTGAAAATCACCGTTTGTGGTTGTGCCCCACGTATTCATATTTTTTCAATTTTTTTATCTGAAAATTTTGTGATTTTTCCCCTTTTTTCCTGAAACTTCATTCGCATTAAATAAAAGGCTGGAGAGGTTCAACAACTTGTTTTAAATACAAAGTAGTTTCAAAGTCATCACTGATTTCTTGAAGTATTTATTAATTAATTTATTACATTAAGTAACACACAATTTCAAACAAAATAAAGAAAAGATAATTGGCACAATTTATAATTATCATTCCATTCCGTACGAATTGAACCAACGGGACTGGGAATTTTCGAAATAGACAACCCATCAGCGAGAATGCAGTTAGTGTATGTGTTTCCACTTCCACATCGTATCAAAAAATATTTGAATACATTTTTTTATACAATATATCTTCTCATTGTGCAAATTAATTATCAGCCCCCCCCCCCCCCCCCGTCAAAATTTATTTTTTGTTCATATTTGTTATTATCAATGTCTTTTATTCTACTGAAAATTTCCCACTTCCTTCAGTTTTTATTATCTTCATGTTTTAGGTTTGATTTGTTGAATGTGTAGCGTTCATGAAAAGTTTAAATATTTTAAGGGAAAGTAAGTGAAGTTTCCTTCATAGTATGTAACTACATCGACTACTCCAAATCCAAGACATATTTTTTTTTATTAAAATTAACTCATTATTGCATAATTTCATCTGATTTTACGTTAACTTTTTTATTTATTTTAATTAATAATTTAATAAGTCTTATTCGTGACTATTTTTTCACGTTCGTTTTAAATTTATTTAATTGTTTATCTTTGGCTTTGTTATTAAATATTAAAATTGGGTTGGATTGGGTTAAGTTGGGTTGGGTTGGGTTGGGTTAGGTTTTGTTAGGTTGGGTTGGGTTGGGTTGGGCATCTTGTTTTAAAATTATGTGAACAGTGTTTAGTTCATGTTCATAACTATTCGTTTACTATTTTTGGTCCTCAATGAGTTGTTAATTTGCATATACATTATTTTGTTCTAATTTTCTGGCGATTAAGTTATTAATTTATTTTATTTTCATGTGCTTTCGTTCTATTTTATTTACTTTATTACTTGTTTTATTTTGTTCTCAAAAAATGTTTCAATCAATTTGTTTACAACTTGATATTTTTTGCATTTGCTATCCATTGTTGTTCATTGTTATATTTCAGATATTTATTTTTACAAAGCTTGCATTTTGTTTCTTTGTCACTATCACTGTTTTCCTTCCAATGTTTCTTTGCGTTTGTCCTCTTTATTGTTCTTTATTACACAATTTTCCATGGGCCTTTATTTGTTTCAGCGTAAAATTCAATTTATTTTGTTTTTCGCCGTTTTTTTTTATATGTAAGTACTTTTTTATATCACATGTGCTACTTGTCTCTACATTTCCTTGTTATTTCCTTCATGTACTGCAGTGGGATTATTAATTTTCAAAAAAAAGTTTGAATATAAATTAAATCAAAAATTATTCTATATCTATATGCAGCAAAAATTTTATTTTTAAAAGGCACCCCGTGTATTTTTACGAACAACATTTTATTGGTCGCCCAAATAAAAAATCGAATCACCACTGCCCCAAATTGCCCAGAATAAGCCCTAACAGTAAATTTTATTAAAAAAAATATGTTTAGTAAGATTTTTGTAATGCAAGAACATGAATAATCTCCCTCGGAATATATTCGACGAAATTTAAAAATATGTAATGATTAATGATGTAGCGATTGGTGGGCGCGCTAACTTAATATTAAGTTGGTGTAATATTTGGCCTCGACAATAAATTTTTAAGCGGTCAAGATCATCCGACGTGTGTTGTGCGCTAATCGTTTTTTCGCAATTTTTTTAATCAAAGTTTCATGAGGTATAATTTATTTATATAATCGAATATTAATTTCATTTAATTATGAATTTTTGCTCCGCTTACATAACTTTTCCACTTTTTTTCAACCGCCCATTTGATATGATTAATTGTTGACCATTTTAATAGCTTGAAATTCTGATTGAGTCAACATAGGTAATATAGAAACGGTTATTGATTTAAGCTTTCCATATAAAAGGCAAATTTGCAAGAGTCGGCAAAATTTGAAAAAACCTAATGGAACATAGACGCAATGTTTTCTAAAAATTTATTTAGGAAACAAAGAAATTCCTAAGTTCGTCGCCCATCTCAAAGACATCATTTCATCTCGTATTAATCCTCACTCCGTCCTGCACCCAGCATGCAACGGGTCCAGGTTTAATGGCCGCCGCGCGTCTTTTGTCAGAGCGGAAACATGCGAACAGGGCGTGGCGAAGTCTAGCGTCGCTGGGGGTCGCCGATATAAACAAGCCAAACGTAAATTTCTACTCACCTAGGCATTTTTAATCACTCGGACCGGAACCGAAAGGTGTCGCACACTTTTGCCACTGATACCGCCGTCAATCTGCAACCGAGGAAACACCTGTTTTATTAATAATAAGGAATTGAGCGCGTTAGACGCGGCCCGTTCCACTCGGAACGCCGTCAGCCATATTGAAAGCTTCCCCTACCCGAATGGAACGGGACGAATTCTAACTAAACGCCGCAGATGGTTACTTTGATATTTCGAGCGAAATTTCGCCAAGTTTCGTTTCGTATTGGTTTTGTTTTGCATTTTCGGTAAGTGTGAACGTAAATAAATAGCCTTTGAATGGTAGATTAAAATTAGATGTGGAGTTGTGACGTAGTTGATTGATGACCCGGCTGTGGGCTCCATACAGGCAACATGGCGTGCATGATTATTTCTAGAGGCCGAATTCCGATCGAAATAACGTTAATGCAGCCAGTTGTAAACAAAACATTAATACGTCAGTGACAATAAGTTTTTACAATTTTTGTTTTCGACCGGAGTGAAATATGGTTTCTGTGGCGACTCGTGAAAATAAATAAATAACAGCGACAGCGGCGTTTCTTATTTATCCCATAAATATTATTTATTGGGGCGTCTTGATAAAAACGAATATCTCGGATGAGGAGGAGAAAACTTTAAAAGAATTAAATACTTCAGAAACAGCTATTACTCAGTTGTTTTTATCTCCTTTATTTATAACACTTACGCCCTTATTTTATACAAAAAAGTCATTTGTGCATAACAACCATTAGTTGTGGAATTCGAGCGAAGAGATTTTGATTGGGGTTCAGCACAGCTGATAAAATTTGACGAAGTGTATCGTAAAGAACCTGAGTATAGTTACGTTCCTAATTGACAAATTAATCGATATTTTGATAATTGGGCGCAAAATAAAGAAAACAGCGAAAGAAAACTGATCTCGATTATTTTATAGCTCATCATTCGATTGACCAATACAAAATAATTATGTTATGATGACACTTTTGTCTTGAACTTTATCAAATTAGTTGTCGTACTAAAATAATCTTAAGATTTTTTTTGGCTCATAATTATTGTAAATGTGAAATGAAAAAAATTAGTTCATTTCATTATACAAAATTATATACATCTAAGTGTTAAAGCCATGAAAATGTTACTCTGATTTAACATTTTTTCTAGGAGGGTAAAATTAATTTAAACAAGAAAGCAGTTAAGGTACCCACGTCAATAAATAATCGATAAAGTTAAATAGTCTTCACCGATATGCGATCACTTATAAGTATTTTTTTTTAATATTCCATAACAGTGAACTGGAACTATTACAAAATTATTGCAAACTGGAATTTTGTTCTATTTTGACCCAAAACGCATCTCTCCACATAAATTATTATCCATTTAATCGAAACCCATATGTTACACAACAAATCATTATTTAATTTAATGCAATAGTCGTTTGTCGTTTATGTGTAGGTCAACTTCATCGCCCCTTTTAATCTGCGCATTCTATAACTTTCTTGATAACTATTTCTATTTGATTGCGTAATTTATTAAAATTTCGAAGTGGGGTTATAATAATTGTAAATTACTCCCTCAATTTTTCTTTTAAATACTAAAAATGTATTATTTATTGCGGTTTTTGGTACAAATATTTATTATTGTTTGTTATAACAAGTTGTTCAATAAAAATTAAAACCATTCCGCCTTATTCTTATAGCATCCATAGACCTTTGTCAACAAAATTCATAAATTTGGATAAAAGCAATAAAAATATGAAACAAAAACTAACGAGAATACATTATGAAAAATAAATTAAAGGAAAATCGAACTATATAATCAGTAAAAATTCATTTTTAAAAAGATTTCATTGCAATAACTCAAGTGAGCAAGAGAAATGAAACAAATGCATGATGCTTCCTCGGCCCCACTTGTGAAAATAAAAGCCATACAAAACGTGCTTCATTACCACTATCGGATTAACATAATTTCCGTAATTTTAATGTTAAAACTCGTTATGCAAGGAACCAGTCATTATTCTCTGTTTGCACAGTTCATACCAACTAAACAAAAACTAAAATCCCCCGGAGGCTAAACCCATATGTCAATTTGTTGATCCTTTTATTATATTCATAAATCATTTGACAATACAATATATATTAGATAATTAATTGGTACGAAATGTGCAAAGAGGGAATACTGTCTGTTTTTTGCAAAACAGCAAGCCAATCTAAATCAACCCAAAACATCATAGCTGATTATGAAGTATGAGTGTGATTTGTCGACGATTCAGATCCATAACCAAGATATTAATTTAAGGTTCGATGAATTCGTTGGAAGATTCAACACCAATATAATAATAAATTTTAGTGTTAGTAAACTTTAAAATTTTTAGCATCGCAATTCTTTCATAATAAAATGAGTCACTTCCCATCAAAGACAAGATCCAAATAATAAGTTATTTCAGATAAATATAAATAATTACAGGTAGAGTGTGCAACGCATTTATATTTATCCAAGCAATATTAACAATGTTACAAAACCTCAGCCGTTGATAGTATAAAGAAACAGCCCCAATACATTACCATTAAGCACATCTGATCTAAGAATACGTCCATTCAACAAATTCCAATCATGAGTACTTTGCGTCTGGGATGACATAAACGGGAATAGGAAAACTCTATAGTATCTGGACTGAATCTCATGCAGCATACACTACAGAATAATTCTAACGAAGGTATTCGAATGAAGTTAATTTCACGATATGGTCAATAATATTCACTACCTACAACAAACTCAATATATTGTATTGTTAAAAAAAAAATTAAAATTTGTTGGTAAAACCATTCATCACATACCATAAAAATGAAAATATTTCCACAAGAAAAGTTATGCATGGAAATTTTAAACGGTTCCAGACTTTATATAAGTCGATGTTCGTTTGGTTTTTCTAATATTTAATGCAGCTACAGCCGTGGGATATTCGTTGCTACCTGGCACCGAACGGTATAGCAAGTTCACAAATCTCATTATCCCTTGACATTCAAATTTTAAAACATTTTGTTGCCCACCTCAGTGATATAGACAAAGCTTCATGTATTTTTCCACGGAGTTGTGGATAGAATAAAACCGAGGACCCAATACGTTACCCTGCAGCACTCCTGACCTACACATTCTGGCACATTAATTCAACCAATTAGGATTTAAGATCACGTTTTGGACAAGAAAAGAAATAAATATAGATATTCCGCAAATATTTATGTTATTCTCTTTGGATTGAAAAGCATTTATTGTAAACCTTGAACCTGCCATTGTAGGAAATATCACAGTGAGTGTGTGTGTAGTAGTAGTACTTGTTGGATATTGTGGAATATGTATGATATATGAGCTACTGATATTGTAAATTACATTAATTAGAAGATAATAAAATATTTACAATGCTGTTATTGTAATTTTATATAAGAATTAAACACATTTCGTGAAATTTTTAACATTTTCAGTTAGTGGTTTGGGGTAATTTCGTTTTCCGCATTGGCAGTATTGTACCTTGCAAGATATTGGCCTAAATAGTTTCATATGTTATTTTTTGGTCCAATAATAATAATAATAGATTTTCGTCATAGTTTTGAAAACAATAACATACAAATTTATTTACTGCACGAAGTCAATGAAAAAAAATGAAAAAGTGCATCCATTGTACTCAACAAAACATATTTTACCTCAACAATCGTTTCTATGTTCTTTTTTCCTTTTAACGATGGTGCATAGATACACATAAATAAAAACGTATTGTATTAATTAATTAATGGAAGATAGAATAAAATGACACATATATGTAAAATTCTACGGCTTTAAAAATACATTCAATATCCTTATGTTGATTTGAAAAACCCATTAGGAAAGAAAAATTAAAAAAATTAATTAATGATAAAACTGACGTCAATAGTTTATCCCAAGACTAATTTCAAATCATTTAAATATTAAATTATACAATTATTGTATATAATTTCACTAAAACATAATTTTAATTTGTGGGTATAATTGTTCTTGACATCTGAACTTCCACCTGCGTTTTTGGTTACCCTTGCATATACAAATGGGTCGCACGTAGTACTATCTATCAGGTACGCCCGTAAGACTTTGCAATGCTTGTAGAGTTGACAGAAAATAACGTCTCCGTTTGGGTTGGGTTGGGTTACTAACCCAACCCAACCCATATTTAAAAAGTCCCATGCAGTGGGCTGGAAACATGTGTTCGTCTCTGTTTATAATCAGTTTCGGTTCGAAATAATTGCAAACATTTGAATATGTTCAGAAATAGAAATTGAACGCGCTAAAACATATTGTATTGATACGGATAAAACTTGAATCTTCGATTTAAATAAATACGTCAATGTTATCATCAATCGTTGCAAGATGACTATAAGTTGAGACACTTTGCGATCATCAACTAAAACCTTAATGTTCCTTATGTAAACCAACAAAGTTGTGAATGGGATAAGTATATAAAATGGAAGACGTAAATATCAAGATAAAAACGTAAATAAAAAACTCTCACGCTTACTTGTACATATTTCGAAAGAAATTAAAAAAAAATTGAATATCTTTACCTTTTGTAAAAACATTTTTTTCGATAATCTTAATCACTTCGAGATATTGCTTCCAAAATAGACACGCAATCCACCTAATCCAACCCAATTCAACTCAATCCAACCCAACCCAAGGGAACCTCGTCTACAATGCAACATTGCTATAAGCGATATTGGCAAATATTCTGAAAAAAATCAAGTTTTTCGTCAACATTTTAAAAATATTAAATATCAAAACTAAATTTCAAACTTCGTCCAATTCAATGTAAGGTTGGATTGGGTTGGGTTGGGTTGGATAAGGTTTAAAAATTAAGCAATTTTTCATCACCAATGGGCTGCTTATAATCCCAAGGTTCGATCATTAAAACCGAAAATTGTTGATAGAAAATAAAATTACCCCCTTCATTATTTGTCACAATTTCGTCGATTCAAGTTCTACATCAATAAGCAACGATTTGGTGTTAACTGAAAGCTTTAGAACCGTCTAGAATTAGAAATCTGAAAGCTAATAAAACTAGCAACACGTAGTAATAATAGATTTGTTTATCGTCGATGGTCAATTTGTAGCTTTACTTTACTTTACTGTCCATCAAGTTACCGATATAAGTCGTTATAAGTCAACAGTACCACGAAAATATCACAATTTCCGCAACGTGTCGTTCTAATAAACATCATTGACAATTTTAAAGATGACAACATTTAAATAATAAAATAAATGTGAAATGGTTTTATATGGAAATAATTTTAAAGAATATTATTAAATATTTCTATAACTGCTTAATCGCAAAACCACGTTCAACCCACACAAATACTTTCAAATTTACCTCAGCTAGCTCTATTTTTAAATGAATCTGTGATTTGTATTATATATGATATGATATATGATTTATATATTAGAGATCTCAACGAAATCTGATATTCTGATATAAATTTTTGTTCAACATTTGAATTTTTTTAAATTGTTTTATATGAAACACAAAACATTTGGACGGTACAAAACTTAACTGTCCCGCCGTCCTTGCCGTATTGAGCAATTAATAATATTTATTACGAACAAAACGAGTCACACTAAAAAAAGAAAAAAAATCAATTCAATAACCAAATTAAAATTCCAAACATTTAACAAACACACAACGAAATCTACAAACACTAAATATGAAACTCGCAGCCATTACGTTACAGGAATTTTAGTGTTTCATTTCGCCAAGCTCTACTCCGCAAAAAAGTACTCGCAATACATCACCTTGCATGCACGACACCCCGTTGTTTTACCGTACCCCATGGTGTTATTTTATCGCACGCAATGCTGTACACGCATTTCTACGCCTAGTTTAGCCAATTACAGCCGGACTTTTTGTCACGCGTGACTTAATCAGTAGTTTCGTACGAGATTTTTTCAAATCCTTAAACTGCTATACATAAAAATGTGGTACACGTGTACGGCCGAGTCGCGCTGATAAGGATCGACGAAGAAAAAAACGAAATTTCGTTACCATTGTGGAACTTGTTTACCGTTAAATAAAGCACCACCGCTCGCAGCGGCGAATAATACAGACGAACGTATGGTTTTTGCAGGTAAACTGTATTAAGGGTTCGATGAAAAGGATAAAAGGGCAACATTTCTTACTTATTTAACATCGAGGTTTCGCAGGATTATATATGGAATTAAAAAATCCTGGAAAATTAGTCAATTTTATTAAATGAATCAAAAAGACTATTTGATTGCGATTAAATAATTTAATTTTAACGCAAGCATTAGATTCTAATGTTCCAGATAATGGGTTTTAATTATATTTATATTTAATGAAAAATTGTGCATTTTACATTATAAAAATATAATATCACATAATTCTTCACAAAGTTAATTTATTGAAAGTTTGATGGATGAGTCTCTTAGATGTCGTTAAGATTTCATAACTAACACATTAATCTCTTTTTATGAAACGATCGATTCCCTGTTATTACATAATGGATAATGCCCCAAAAAGTTATTTTAAACGTTCAATTAATAGATTATAATTGGTAGAAATAAATATGGAAATTGAAATTGGATAATAATTATCTAGGATCTATCTCGAGGTAAATCGGACAACCCAGAAATTAATTTCTGGGCTTTTATATTTTAATTGCTCCGTCACGTTTGTTTAAAATCTAATTACGTTGACTGCCCATTTAATAAATTTCGTTCTTTTTTCATTATTAACATCGTCACCGTAATTAATTATAATAATATTTTTTATAACTTGTGAAATAATCCTGGCACCAACCCTGGATACCGGTTACGGTAATCCAAAGTAATCGACGAGTTTTTTTTATGCGGTACGTACTCACATGTACTTAATAACCAATAATCTTAAATGAGATTCCATTTGGCGCAGGATAAATTATAGCGTGATTGCCTAATTATGTATTAAAGTGGCAGCCACTAATACTAAACCGCAAGATAATGATAACCTTCGAAAAGCATCGATTTTGACGGTTAGTTAAAGCAAGTAGATATAATCGCACGGTTTTTGAGCATACAATTGCTCCTCATAGGCAGCTTAAAATGTACCAGGTATTTTTTTCGGTAACAACGGTTTCTGCTCAGTTACTCAACCTTGAACGATCTGGTTTTGAATCCCACGAGCGAATTTGACCTACAGCTTTTTTCAAAATCGCAATTAAGTATTTTTTGCGGCTCTAAATTAAACGCAAGGAATTCCCGTAGGACGCGACGATGGGCAAATTAAATTGCGATTACGCGAGTCTTATCGGATGAATTGTCTCCGAGGCACACGCGTTTTAATTTGCAATTTAGATTGGAACGATTTACGAACATATTTGTGCATAAAATTGACTTTTTACTTTCACTTCGGCCGGTGATTAATCGGACCGTTGAAATACAACTTTGCCTTATTTTGAGGCTGGCATCTGTGGCCTGTTGTTCAGTAGTCATAACCGCCTATTAAGGAATTTGTTAATCGAGTTTATTGGTCGTGAATTGTGCGATTAGATTGGAAACCACTCGCATACTTTAGTAGCCGCCTTTTGAGATTTATCTTCCAATGGCAAAGCTTGGAAGCGATCATTAGCGCCGTCGGGTCATTGGTTATATATTTTTCTAGGAATGTATATTTGCATATTTCCCACAGTTTATGGCACAACAGTGGTAAGCGATCTTTGGTATTTATAACGTCAATTGATCGCAGCGAGAATCTCGTTGTTTACGTAAGAATTAATATGGGTATCAATTATACGAATTTACGTCATAACGGACGCACTATGTATCAATATTTATCGAAACTGATATGGAAAGATTTTATATTGTAATTAATGACTTTACAAGTTTCACCATTTAATAAAAAAATTTGATATGGTTGATAACGAATAATATATCAATCACATAAAATACACAATAGATAAAAAAAGCTGTCGTTAAAAGTATTGATAAAGTCAATGGAATCGTAATTAATTAGTCTTTCTGAAACTTTGAAACGATTCTTAGATCGTGTCGTTCCGTATGTTGGATAATTTTGGCTCTGCTGAAAGATCATATTTTGTAAGGAATAATATATAACAAAATATCACAGGTTCGATAAACTCAAATTAAATTTTGAAGAAATATGTTGAGACTGAAATTTTTTATTGAGATAAAGTCAACTTAAGCATAAATTGAAAAAAAAAACATATATATTTTAATGATTTTAATTATTCTTTTCGTCCTTTATACGACGACAAGGTGATTACATTACGTTAATTAAATTGCTCCATGATTTTGGGATTAATTAATCTTTCTGAAACTTTGAAAGGACTCTTGTATTGAATCGTTCCTTATGTTTGACAATTTCAGCTCTGCTGGAAGATATTTTGTAAGGCATAATGTGTTATAAAAAAGAACCACGGATTCGGTAAAATCAAATAAAATTTTAAAGAAACCGAAATGAAATGAATATGGTTCCATTTTTTGTCTCAGTTTGAATATTATATTCCAACTATATTTGAAATCATGGTTATATTATAGTAAACATTCTCGATAACATTCTATAAATAAGACTAGACAATACTGATTTGATTCGATGCAATCGTTCGACACACCATAATCCACGCAGTCCCGACATCCTGAATCGTAAATTCGGTTCCCTACACGAGCGTTACGTAAAGGCGCACGCAAACGAAATATCGTCGCTTCGATTCGTAACGAACAGCCGAATAAACAACGGCATTACGGTGCAGCGGAAATTTAAAACGAACGGGTCCGATAAATTAACGCGAGAATGTCTGCCCGCAATGATTTAAGGCGTTGAATTTAAATAAATTGAGAAATATGATTACCATAACTCCTAATTCTAATGTCTCCGACGAATGTAATTTATCGCCCGACGAAACACCGACGGTCTTACACGTATATGTGCGCGGCTGAATTATCTAGTCTTCAATTATTCCGTGCATTCGAAAAGTGGACGCGGCCGTATTTTAAAATTATCTCCTTCAGATCAGTGACCTATAATTAGGTTTCAAAACATCCACGACTGGAGAAATTACAGTGTTTGAGCTAAAGAGCCCGCGGTTTTTATTGGAAACGTAAACGTTCCGCGGTCGGGGCTTTCGTTGGTGGCGCTTTATTAATTTTTTCGCACGCGGAGTCGATGATTGTAAATCGAGTTGATTGTTTTAATATTGCGTTTCGGTGCTAAAGTTAAATTGAATTTTTTCGTCGTGTTAGGGCCTCGCGTTAAGTGCGTTTCTTGATTTGATGTTTGCTGCACGGTCACGACGGGTCTACTTAATAGTTGAAAAATCGACGAAAAATTTGGTTTTTTTCTGTCTTGTTGCCACACACTGGCCGCTAACATGAATCCGATTAATTAGAATGGCTGCCTAAGGTACTTTTTATGACATAATTTACCATAGATCAAATTCACATCTTCAATAATATTAGGCAAGCATCTAATTATTTGTAAGCTTTTCATAGCCTATAAATAATTTTTAGTATTCATACATTTAAACTACTTACATAATTGTAAAAATTATATTCACTTTGTTGTTTCTATAGGGTTTGATAAAGTATCAATAAGGAAGAGAATCGTCAGCTTGAAGAAATTGATATAACTTTTATTTTTTCCTGATTCTTTAAAATCCGAATATTGTGTTAACAGTAATTTTACGAATTTAATCTTTAAACGTTAAACAAAACAACATAACAAACAAACAAGTATTATTAGTTTTCATCAAATCACAATCTCCCACATATCAGTATTTGTTTGTTGGTGACTACTACATGGGTGCGATAGCAATAGACGAAATAAGCTGTTCTATACGATTGTTTGTACAAAAAGCAGAATCGAACCAAAAGTTTTATTCGTGGATTTACATTCCTCGCCGCAGCCTATACAACATTCTTCGTCTTCATTGTAAGAATCGTCTCTATCCTGCAATTCAGGTTCTGGAAGAGGCTTTGTATCAGACACATTGTCTACTTCACCTTAGATTTTGTGTTTTTCTGATTATTCCATATTTACAATAGTTGCCAAATTCCTGAATTTTTACACATATTTTTAGTTTGAGATGACTCGTATTATGGAAATTTATGCAGCACTTTTTCCGGAGGCTATCATAATTATTTCACAAACTTGTTTGGAAACAATTTCATAAAACATAATTCTTTGAACAACCTGCCTGAGAAGTTATTGAAGTTGAATTTGTTGGCCAACCTGGTTGTAACGAACCAACAACAAAGTTCCATCCAAGCTTCAGGTAGGGATTTTTTAGTAGGGTTCATTTTCATGTAGCAATTATAAACATTGTAATATTAGTATTGCAATAAGCTATAACAGCGAGATAGTTTGCGCGTTTCTCGAGACGTGAACTTGAAACCATTTTTGGATTCAGTTGTAGTACTGATTCGTCAAGGTTGTAAAGATTATTCGTCTGGCTTATCAAGATGCCTTCGGATTTTCAAATGCACATTTCTGTATAAACGTAACTAATCAAGAAAGATATTTTTGATTTCCGAGTTGAACGTGTGTCGTATATTCAGCTGCTGAACTGATACGGAACTGAGCGTACTTCGTTTCTTGTTGGCGTAAACCCGACTGCATTCTGCATGCTGCATATTTTTAATATCGCTAGTTTAAAAAAAACTTTATTGACATATTCACAATCTAGATGTCATTTAAACCTCCTTTAGTTGTACCTCGCGTACCTGATTTGATTTCCCTTACTTGTTCTTCTAACAGACTCCATCTCTCTACTATCCCTCTCTCTCTCTCCACTTGTTTACCGTATCTCCTACTGTATGCCTGTTCTACTAATAATCATTCCCTTTCGAACACTTTTACCCTACCCTTCCCATTTGGATAGTTCTCTTCTGTTGATGCCCTTTTCCTTAGCTCCTCTAATACCTTCTTAACTAGGCTCTGTTCTGTCCATACCAGTTACTATCTTCTTCTAGAGCCTTCGACAGATAACCTTTGAAAATTCTTCGGTTAAGAGTAGACTAAGGAACTTGGAATATTTTAAAAGAATGTAAACTGCACCCTTCCGCTTGGAATGTTGTAGTTGTTCTTCATTCCAATTCATTAGAAGACTTCTTTTTATAAAACATTCACTAGAACGGAATAAAGGACTGTTGCTACTTACTGGCATTTTGCATTATCTGTAAATATTCACCATCTCTTCCACAGTCGCGGTCCGCAACTATCCCCTGAAATATTTATTCATATATTTGTATAAAAGTTGTTATTGTGAAATAGTGAATTTGTGGAGCTATCTAATCTAACTCAACCCTAAAGAATTTTAAACTTGAAAAATAATATCGAGTGCTTCACTTGAATAGCAGTATCAAGTTTATATCCATGTGTTATTGGTAACTATCCCCAAATATAAATAATTCACCAAACGTTGTTTGTGAGTAAAGTAAAATAAATAGTATGGAAAAAATCAATTGGTTGGGTGTTTAGCTTGATTAGTTAGTCTTTGCTAGTTAGTCTTTGCTTTATTCTTTTGACGCTCTACGTATTCTTTGGTTTGTCTTTTCCAATGTAATGTCTCAATTTATTTCTTGACATAACTTGTATATTTTGTCTTCTTTTATTAATTTTATATGCTCATAAATATCTTAGTTGTTGAGTTGGGTTGGATTTTTTGTTTGCCCAACAATTTCCAAGTTGTTTTAATTTTTCCAACCCACAATCTCTTTTTTATCTCTGACAGTGTTTCTCAAACTTTCTTTCTTTCTCAGTAAAATAATGCGACGCGTCAGAGTGATTTTATGCATTTAAGTAAAAAAAAATTGACGCGACCATTACTTTATTGTACTGCACAAATAAAAATAAAACTTGCCGCAATATTGAACGTAACGAGCGGTGATTCGAAATTTTAAATTTCGTTAATTTTCGCGACGTTGCAGTTCAGAGTCAACCAATAATAATGATTCATATGGCTTTAGTGCAGAATTGTTTCATAATTAATTAATAATATATAAATCATATCACTATTGATTTTAATGTACGAGTGGTGGCGATGAAAGTCATGTATTTTTGTCTAAATGTGTCATTTCACGTTCACTGTATGCATTGGAAAATTTATATTCATTTTAATATTGAATCTTATCATAAAAATATAAATGAAACAAAAAGGATCAAGATTACAAAAATTACGGTTTTGGTTACCATTGCGTAACATCGCACTGACGCCAATTCTGTGGCATTGCACTCTTATGGCGTGAACTTATCCCAAATTGTTGCAGTCTCTTTTTTAATTCTGGCACAGTTCTTGCAGGATGAGCACGACAGCGTTTTTTCATTCTGATCCATAACGTTTTGATGTGTGGTAAGTCGGAACTACTTGAAACCCATGGTAAAAGTGGTATGTTATGATCCGAAAGCCATTTTATATATTCCTTAGACGTGTAGCAGGCTGCACTGCCTTGTTGAAAAATGAAAGCTTCTCCATAGTCAACAGCGTCTTGCAAGGTCGGCAATAAAGATTCCAAGTTGTTCAAATATTTTTCCGTATTGACAGTTCTATTAATAAAATAAAGCAGACATTGGTCCCCACACTATAACAGATGCTGGAAATTTCACTTTTCTGCACAAACAATCTGGGTGAGGTTTTGTATTTTTGGCGAATTACTGTTCAGCGACTATCACCCACATAAACCTCGAAACGATACTTATCCAGTCCAGTGGATAGAATTCCACTGTCTAGGGAGCCAGCGACCTCTATTCATATTTTGTTTTGTTGCCAACAACGGTTTCTCTTTAGCTTGAAAAATGTTCTTGATTTTACTAAGTTTTTATACAAATAATAACTGAAAGTAACCAACTTTGTATGGTCCAAATCACGTCTGTAACACGTAGATCTTAATACACGTCTTGTAATAGCTTTACTCCACAGAACACTCAATTGCCTGTAACTTACATGCGTGCTTTCTCGAATAACACTCTTCAATGATCTCTTGTTAATATTCGAAATTTAGTTTCATTTATACGTCGTGGCATTGACGCAGTGGGACCACTCGCGCTGTATCATTTCACGATATTCCTAACGCTGCATCGTGACAAATGAAGCAATCTTCCGATTTGAAGATTTCAGAGTTCTTCATAGACGTTTGGCTGAAGGTTCTCATGTATCACTTTTCCTCTTCCAATTGTTCAAAGATAACAAACAATTCACGTCTTGTGAATAATATGAAAATAATATCAAAAACTAATTGCTATTTGAACGTAATTGTGTAAGAGCTACCTTGATAATCTACCAATTTATTAGCATTAGGCCAATTTAGTAATGCCTTGATTTATGGACATTTACATAATTTCGGTTCTATCAAAAAATATTCGAACATTATTGAGATCGTCAAGATACAAAAGCGAAAGATGTCGATTAGGGTCTACAAAAGGACAAAATTGGAAGACGCATGAACATTTTTTTAAATGAATGTACAAAGTCATTCGTCTATCTTTTCCTATGTTAATAAATATTTAATATAGGGTTGACTTTTGACAATTTATATTTAATTTAATTTTAATACAATCCAACCAATGTATTTTACTTCTAGAGTTTAAAAATTGCTAAATATAAAATATAAATAAATATAATTATAAATATAAATATACTGTATTATAATAAATTATATTAAAGCACATACAAAAATATTACATGAGTTAAAACTAAGTAATATATCTACTCATAAATTATTGTTGTAATTATCGAAATTTTGTTTCTATTAATATAGGTATCATCTCGTCGCCCGAATTGTTCTTTAAAACATTAAATACAAATTCTAAAACTCAGATTTTTTCAGAGGCTACCGTTTCCTTTATAAAGCGCAGTATTATTTTAGTTTGTTTTTAAATAGAACAACGCATGTATTTTTACGGCCTAATGCATACCACCACGACAAAAGCACGTATCTAAACAGCAAGAATAATAGAATTCTTACAAGTTTAAAATTTTAAATACCCTTAAAAATGCCACATCTGCTGATTGCAATGATCACGTTATAGATTGTTTTAAATTATTTTAATGATTTTTATATGTACATGAATCGATATTAAATTATTAACAATTACTTTATGTTAAAACACAATATATTCAATATATGTGTGTAGGGTGTTTGGTGAAATTGTGCAGGAAAACAAAAACACGTACGAGTGAACTACAATTATACACAGTGGTGAGTGTTTTTCAATTTTTGTTCGTTTTAGAGTAAAAGGTCGTTAAAGTTTTAACGAAAATGAGTTAGGCGCCACTGGTTGGATAAAAAAGCTTTTTGTCAAAAATAAACAGCGCCTCATAAAGTGTAGCCAAGAGCAAAAATAGTATTTTTAAAGAAACTACGACTCAGTTAACTAACCACGAAAAAGTGATTCCGGTTTGGGTTTCTATTTGTGATGAGGGCTGTTGAATAGCCAAAAAAGCAAAAAGCATCGTACAATTTTCACAACGTCATGCTTCTAATGGTCGATTAAAACAATTTGACTCTATGTTTTGTGTTACATTTTATGTCCACACATACAGAACAATTTGCATTTCTAATAATGTAATTTACTGATTTTAAATTTCATATATTTTTAATTCCACGCTTTGTATTTATTTCCAGTTCACATGTGTCGAGGTCGAAATCGATTTATTTTGCTCACGACCCATTCCCCAACCCAACCCAAACCACCCCAACTTTTAATTTGAATGTTTACATTTTTATGTGAATCAAATTTTTATGTTAAATTCTAATTTTAATTTGAAATTTAACAGAGAATTTTAAATTAATAACTAATTTTATTGTATATATATAAAGAAAGTTTGATATTTATTATCTTGGTGGAAATTTTAAATGCAACATTGCTTTGGTCTTCTAGGAGTCTGGGCTCGTCCTAATCGCATTGCAATAAATGTCCTGGATTACAACTTTATTATAACGTTACAATATATTGGTCAATCCTATGATAATTCAGCCAATTTGTTAAAATTTTACGATATTTCGAGCGATGCTTTCCGGTACCCAGCTCATTTATGACTTTTTCGGGATGGTGCGTCAAATAATTAAGAAAATTCGCCACCAACAAATGAACTGTCAACGATTTTCCATGATTCGAATTTGAATGTGATTAATTTTTGTTCAATATAAGAAATTTTTATTTACAGATTTGGTATACTTGTTATTTTCTGTATATATTCGATACTAATTTACGTTAATTTTACTATTTGAAATAATTAGACTATGATACATTCCATGATCCTCAATTTTGTATATTATACTCTTAAATGTATTCAACAAACATAAAATTACATATAAATACGATGGCTGATCCTCTTTCAATTCCTATATATTTACTGAAATTTCTACAGCCTAATTCGACTTAATATTTGTATCCACATGAAATCTTGAGTATAGCATTTGTGTCCAATGCAGATGCTGTAAAATAATTATAATGAAATAGTTTATATCGTCCTTTTTGTATAAATTTTGTCTCCACCCTGATCCCTGATTGTTTTATATCTGTACAAAACATTTAATATTTGTTCAGATAACACCAAACAATTACTTTATAAATTATTTTATATCAATGGATTTAACGCAAGAAATAATAACTAAACAACACTGCATCATTTGTAAATAATGGTATTGAAAGAGCTGGGTGAGGGCAAAGAAACCAGGAAAAGGCAGTGAGAAGCTTCCATCAATTACATACTGAATTATTCAATGAAGATTTATAATCGTGGATTTCGTGCCAGTTTCAGAAAAACAACGAAAGACGACGCGGTTTTATGAAAAGAAATTGTGAAACAAAGAGCGTTTATTATTAAATTAAACGAGCAGGATTTGAAGGACTGTAAAAGAAAATTGTAAAATAACACGACACAGGAAATAATAAGTTGTAGGTAAATTGTAAATAATGATTAAATTCATTAATCATTTTGTTTATTTTCCCAATTTCAAATCAAAAATGCTCGTGGTTATGTTTGATGCATTGCAACGTTACTAAATATCAAGAACAATACTCGTATTTTTGAAACAAAGTTATGAATAATTAATTCATGAATTATTTTGTTTATTTTCCATATTCAAATCAAAAATGCACGTGGTTATGTTTGATGCATTGCAACGTTACTAAATATCAAGAACAATACTCGTATTTTTGAAACAAAGTTATGACTAAGTGACGACCCATTATTATTACGTATCTATTGTATTACACAAGTTACATTACACCACACAGCGATAAAATGGGAAACATTAGTTCGGCGATAATTTATCTATGGTTAATAGTTGCTCCACAAAGATTCAAACACAACAAGCTAATTAATTTCAGATAAATATAAGGAAATGCGTGGGCGTCACAGCGATATCAAAGCAATGACGGACTGAAATGCACGCCACCACTACCCAGCTTGTTGCTACATCCGGTTTTATTTTCGTTACAAAAAAAAAATACGCGTGGTTTCTTCGGTCGACACGGAGACGATATGCATTAATTTAACAAACGCCGTAAAACCGTCGATGTGCTCCTCCGAATCTGCGATTTACGGCGACCAGTAAATACGAAGAACAAATTAAATTAACTAACGTGTTTAATCATTTATGGGTTTCTGTTGCAATAGTGGCGCTTTCTCGCCGCGCGTATCACTTTCGATCGGTGGAAACGTGGGCCGCTCGAAGAGCATATTTTCCGCAAACGTAAACAATTATTTTACGCTTGTCGTCGGTGTTTAACAATAATCAACATTTCATTAAATTTTACGCTAGGCTGCCCGCTAATCCCGCGAATATTCCAAGTGCGTGTTCGAGTTATAAATAAAATTAAATGCAGTGTTCGACTAATATTTAACGGGCGCATATTTACCACTACATTGGTTAAGATCATCGCCATGGGAACGACTTTCAGTGATAGCATTAAGTGCTACATTCGTCTTTCATATTTACGATTATAGAATGGATATAGTACTGGCTAATGTCCAATTTGACGCGTCATTAAAAGAAAATGCAACGAAAATATATTTAATACGAGGCGAGTATTTATTTAGGCGTCCGGTAAAAACGCAATGATGTACGTTCCAACCGGCGCTGCAGTTTATTGTCCGCATAAAACAATCAATTAATTCGAATTATTAAGTAATTTTATGGGAAAGATAAATCCGGCCTGTTTACGAAACGTCTTGTTTTCTTATTTGTTGCAAACATTTGTTTTATTGGTAATTCTATCGTCGATAAATATCTAGGTGCAAATGCAGAACAGATCTTTAAAATAAACCGACGCTTTTAGCAACAACTTAAATTATTTGCTTTGATAAGCGGCAATCCTCAAGCGTAAGTTCTTGAAATTGTTCACATTAATTAGTCGTTTAATTACACCCATGCGTTTATTTGCGCGGGACTTGAATAATGAATCTTGCAATCGATTGCACAATAACCACGTTAAGCATATTTAATATCACAAAGATCAAGGATGGTTTAAAACAAGCGCAACTTTGAAATGTGGCGACATTTAACTGCAATGAAATGTAACTTGTAATTTCATATTTGTATGAAATTTTATTTCAAAGTTAATTAAATATTAACGTGTTGCTATCGACATTAAGTAAACAGGATGAATAAAATAAGGCGTGCTCGATTTGAGTTCTAGGCTCACCGTTTCGTTCTTATTGTGAAGTCTTCGGCATAAAAAAGTCTAATCCATTAAAAGCAAATTTATTAAAAAAAGTTAAATTTAAATCGTGTCAATCGATTCAGAAAAATTAGTGTGAAACTTACCATAGTTACTCATCAAGTTGGCACAAATTGGGCTTGAAAAAATACCAAATATAGGAATCTTGGATGGTCGTCTCGTTCTCATTCTGAATTCTTTGGCAAGATCTGTTAGTGATAAACTAACTCTTTAACAAGATCTGTTCATGACAAACTATTCCAACGGTGAGTTCTTAGCTAATTTGTGTCAAGTTTCAGATCGTTTATTAATGTTTTCATTAAATGAATTGCGTTTTTGAAATTTATGTAAATTTTTATACCTTTCTAGAAAGTTAAAATTTTTTGAAACGTGGTATTGAAAATTTTCGACATTTTGGTTGGGTTGCGTTGGGTTGGGGTGGGTAAATAATTTAACATATTTATAAATTTTTGATATATTGTTGCAATTTTATGAACTATTTATTATTAATTTTTGCATTTAAACAATTCCTGTGATTTTTTTTTAGGACGGTTGCATTAGATTAGAAAAACATTTAATGTCTAAATTTATATTTATACTGAATCATTTATTACAATACTAGAACGAAATGCATGAACTAATTCATATGCAGTTTAGTACTTAATGTTGTTAAGAAGCAATAATTTTTCAGAAATAAAAAAATATGTTCATTTCTTTCATTTTGGTTAGATTTCCTTGTGTTTTTTTGTGTGTCTATTTCACTTTTTAATGGATTTATTTAGTGGATTTTATTTTTTTTGTATCTTTTTTTCTATTTCGTTGCCTTTGCTAAATTTATTCTACTTTTAATGGGATTTTTTTCGATATTTATTCAGTGTTTCATTTATCCATTTATTCATTTATTTCCGACAGGCAAAATTATTTTGTTGTTTGTAACCCAATCCAAACCAACCCAACCCAACCCAACGAATAGTGAGTTAATAGGAATGCAAGTTGAACCTCGTGATCGTTTGATTAGTAATTTGGTCAAAGATCGGAATGCAAAATTTCCAGTTTGGATAAATGCTGAATTATTAGTCTGTGAAAATTCGAGAACTTGTGGTTGAATCGAACCGCAAAACTCGGTTGATGGAGAAATTTTCTAAAAATATTTTTAGATATTAAACCCAAAGATCAACCCAAAGATTCAACTCAAACTCAAACACCTTTGTCTTCTAATTCTTAAACTAAGTTCGCGGAAGCGTTCAACGCAACGAGAAATAAACGAAGAGATATAAAAAATAGTTTGGGTTTAATTGGGTTGTGTTGGGTTACTTATTTATTTACATCTCAACTGTCTAAGTGTACGCTTTGGGTTTGGTATTATTATTTATTATATTATTTTGGTTTATATGTATGAAACGTTGGAACATTGTCCACAGTCAATAGATTGGGAACAATGTTTCCATACATTCATTGTGCTAGCTGATAGATCTAATCAAAAATAAGATTGTCAAAAATATAATATTGCAAAAAAATACGAAAAAATCTAAATCGCACGCATTACATGTTAATTAATTGAGAAAAGGGAAAATCACAAACGCAATAATTTCAAATTATCTAAAATACTAAAATTTAGAAATATCAAAAAAGTCGTGATGTGTGGGGTTGGGTTTGGTTGGGTTGGGTTTATTATCAGGAGTGAAAATGTTATATGTAAATTCAACCGATTAAGTTTTACTTATTTTACTTATTATCAAGTACAGTAAAAGTTCTCCGACCCAAAATTGATTGGCCATTCAATTCTAGTTGCAAAAGGGATCAGCGAGAAAAATAAGATTACGATGAAAATTTAAAGCAAGACCAAATTCAACGAAAAAAAAAATGGCTCAACAATCCGAAGAAAATAAAGACACGACCACTATAGATGCTAAAGTCTAAGGATGAAATAACACAATACCTTCTAAGACCAAAACAAGTTGTTTTGTTTGACAAAGTCATGGTTCTAATAACAAATTTGAATAACCTGCATTAATGATATTAATGACACAAAACTCAGATGTACCCGCAAGTAAATAATTTTGTGCAAAACGAATTTTTCAAGGAAAATATGTAAATCACATGGACGGTAGTAAAAATCGGTTTAAAGTGAACTCATCAATCACCCCAGACGATTCTATGGTGTACATTAATGAACAGCTCTGATGTTCCAATGGCTAATTAATTTACTGTTTTCGACATATTAATCGGCGCAAATTTAAAGTCGTAGCTGTAACACTAATAATAAATTTGAACAAGCTGCATTCTTGATATCAATGGCACAAACGTTACACGTGTCTACAAGTCGTGTGACGTTGACATGAATTATTTTTTTCGTTATCGTTATTTTGGATATTTCTGGGTGGACGATTTTGATTTATTTTTATGTTTTATCTAATTTTTGATTTTCATTTGTATTTTATGAATGTTGTTGCAACTTTCAGACAAGATCGTTTCTTCCATTTCCACTGTTTCAGACAAGATCGTTCTAATTTTGTCAAGATTTGTTTTCTTTCATTGACTATGTTTTCCACTCTTCCTTAAGATCGTTCTAATTTTTTCAACATTTGTTTTCGTTCATTGACTGTGATTTCCACTCTTTTATTCTCGATTGCATTCGATTTGTTCTCATCTATTTGTGACGTGTTCGACACCTAATACTATTTTTGTATTCATTCATTTCGTCGAAATTCTGATTCGTTCGGATTCTGAAACAAATATAATCGCACTGGTTAACACAGCTGCATAGCAGTCTAGTCCTGAGCTTTTTCAAACTTCTCATTAGAGATGTGATGCTATCAACTTCGTCAAAATTGTTGGAAACTGTGATCCAGTCTATACGAAACTTTTCGTCAGAAATAGCGGCCACTTGTTGAAGTTCGAGCTAATGTATTTGAAACTAAATAACAATGACGCAAACCACCAAGAAATAAATAAAATACGAAGATGAAATAATAAAATCACAGATATCTAAATTAATATAAACAACTTCAATTCAAAAAATTTTACCAAATCAAAAAGCAAGCAGAAAATGCAACAATGGAAAAAATATGGGCAATAATATGATTAATAAGAGAAAACATACAAAAGCCATGCAAATGAAAACAGCATGAACAGAAATCCGGTAAATAGAAATAAGATACATACAAACAAAAAAAAATTAAAATTTAACAGATTATGCATCAATTCAGAAAAACAAACCAAAATGCAGGCAAATAAATAGAAATCCATACAAACCCTAAACGACAACGAAATCCACCAAATTGGAAAATTGAAATAAAACGAAAATAAATGAACACAACGAAATTAAGTAAACAAATCATCTGGCGAATAAAAGAAAACGACGTAAAATGCATTTACGTTAATTAAAATAACGTAATTAATACCTTAACGAAAAGATAGTGTGATTATTATTTATGCGCCACTTGAATTGTTCAAAAATTGATTTGATTTAGAGATTGTATTCATTTTAATTGACATAAATTTACATATTGAGTTGGGTTGGGTTAAATTTGGCTTCTCAATATTTTGGATAAACTAAACCAACCCAACCTATCAAGATTTCTTGTTGGAATGGATTGGATTGTGTTCTGGTTGTTTTTATCTTAAATAAAACAAATAGAACCGAACTCGACATCAAAATTTCTCGTATCTTCTTCATTGTATTGTATTTTGATGTTGTATTGGGTTGGGTTGGGAATGGTCGAGTTGGGTTGGGAAGGTATGGGAAGGGTCGAGTTGAATTGGGAAAGGTTGAGTTGGGAATGATTAGGTTGGGTTGGTTTTGTGTTCCGATGTTTGGTTAGGTGGTCCAATGTAAAAATTAAGTTAGTTAAACAATAAAACAATTTGTCGTTGTTAAATTATTTTACATATTTTTTCCTACGCCGATAGCTTACGCATTTCATATTCGAAGCTTCCAAAAAAATATTTTTCTCGACGATACATAGAGTTCATTTGCTACATTTTATGTTTTTAAATTAGCTCGTCTAATAAAAATATTTAAAGTGAAACATTTAAATCTAAATATTATCATGTAAAATTTAACATCGCTAAAGATATTAAAGATCAATATGGTTTAAAGTAACCGTTGCCAATGATTTATTTCAACGATGAAAAAGAGCAACAATTTCGCATGATTCATATGCAATTTATACATCGATTCAGTTAGATAATCAATTAGCATTTATAACAGAAAATTATACACCGTGAATATGCAGACAATTAACTTGATAAATGTGATTTATTGCAAATATTTCAGTTATTGTAAATAAGCACGGAACGCGTTTTAAAATACGTCAACCGATAAACAATTAAAATGAGCAACTCGGTAAAAATACGTGTGAGGGAGTGTTCGTATTAGTTAAATTCAGTGTCATAATTGCCGCGGCTGCACAATTATTTTAATTTATCGCGTGCATAAATCGCGGCTATGATCAAGATATTAATTAAAGCGTTTGCAATAATAGCAACGTACGACTGACTTAGTTATGTATTAAATAAGTAATAAGCCTTCCCATTAATTACGGCGATTATAGAAACGATTTCAGTACGATCAAGTGATTATTTATGGTTAGGTATCAAAACCAGCTGATTAGATTTCTGATTTAATTTGTTGAAATAGTTCTATTAGAAAAAACATAAAGATTTATAATAATAATTTACAATAATTTAATTCGGACGCGATCAGGACGTTCGTATCCGTCGGCGTCGCGTCGTTCGTAAAAAAGCTCCATTGTAATAATAGACACATCGCCACCGACTTCGCAAGGAACGGAGTAATAATAATCCTCGGAATGAAAACGGTGCCCTTTTCGCCTCGCACAGGTTTATAAACGCGCTATTCTGGTCTATAAACGGAACATAACATGGAGTGGTACAGGTTAAAATGGCGCCCAACCGGTCCCTTGTGGCACGGCACCCTTCGATCCGGCGATACGTACGATAGAGACCGTGCACACGAAAGTGTACTTTTATGGCGTGTTGCTTGAAAATTATGAACATCCAGCGCGAAGTAATTACGATTTTGTTTCGTTTTGTGTTATTGCCTCCGGAAGAAATTCATATTTATAATTTTCAAAAATTGTTATCAGCCGTAAATAATGGAGAATAAAATGCCGGCAACTGTTTTCGTGAATTACAATAATGCGTAGTTTTAAATTATGAATGTTACGTTTGTTTCGGTTACGATGATAAATTGGGCGAGCGATTACTCAACATAATTGTATGGTATTAAAAATTAAAATTGTTTGGTTGGATTACTATTCATGTGCCGTTCACAAAATTTAATTGAATGTTAATATTTATCGATCGTTATACGAAATAGCGATTTTTTTCGTTCTCGGAGTAGAAAACAGTATCCGACGGCAAGAATCTTCGTATAACAAAACTTAAATTCCGTTACACACATTTTATTCACCAACAGAGTTGCTAAACAGTAATTATGTATATATTTTTTTAATTTAATTTACTCACTTCATTTCCATAAAATAACCATTTATGTTCGATTACTAAACGCGGACATTAAACATTAACAACACCAGAAAAATAGTAGCAGTAGAACCATAAATAAACTTAAAAAAATATGATACAATTGACTTTAAACAACGAGGCGTCGATTCGAATGTTGTCTGCGATTATATCGTTTTTATTGCTTACAGTTTAAAGAGAAATTATGGGCACTTTTCTATAACGTTGGCTTAATAAAAAAAAAAACAGATTGAAAAATTTGAAAAGAAATAACTAAAATAGCGAGACAAAATTGAAATAATTATAGAAATAAAAAAAGAAAATCTTTAAATAATATAAACGACAAAAAATATAGTGGCAATTAAAACTGTTCCAGTGTTTCTGTTTATTGATTTAAAAATAACTATTAATAAAGAAATATGTATAGAAATGTAATTTAATCGTCAAAAAATATACGTTGAAAAATTAGTAATTTCTGTAAAAAATACAGTCGAAATCTTAGACGACGTCGTATAGTTCACCCAATGAAATCTTCATCGAGAGATTGCCAACCTTACAAGAGCAAGTATTGATTTAAATGTTTTTGGAAATTTAATTTAACCCAACCCAACGCAACGACCCCAAAAAATAAGAAGACTAAATACCACATTAGAGCTTACATAATAACGTACCATTAATATTAATATAATATAATATTTATACCTAAATCTTGATTTTATTATTTAACCTAAGCAAAGTGAAAAAATGATTCAAACGTCAATCATCGGATGAACACTCACATCCAGACGTAGAATAAAAAGATGCAAGAATGCAGGAAAAAAGAAAAAGAAATATAATATTCAATAAAATCAAATAATAATAAAAGTAAAACTAGGAAATAGAGAAAATCGAAAATTAAAGAAAATATGATTTACAGATTTACAAAAACTTGGCAGTAAAAAAGACCAACTCGTGATTCTCTTATCCCAATGCAATTTTGCATTAGAATTAATTCTGATGGCAAAATAATTTAACAAACCATGCAAAATTACAAACCATATTTTAGTAACGACATTTCACTTTGTCGTTCGTTGTAATTATGACACCTGTGAAATAAGGAAAAGGAAACCCACGCATTCCATAAACTATCACCGTCTCAAAACGATTTTCCAATAGTTATGCATAATTTTAACATTGCAAGCGAAAGATAAATTAAATATGCAATGATTCAAATTGTGCGTCAGATATTTGCATTTTCAGTTTTCGTCAAACTTAAATATATCTTAAAACGATCCAAAATTTTCGCGCGGTCCATTATACAACGTAGCAACGAGCGCACCCATCTACGCGCACTCGTTTAAATTTATTAATTCGTCGAGCCTTGGGCTGTTACATTTTCTAATAAGGATCGCCGTAAATAACTATTTGGCCAATTAGATGTTAAACCGGTGTGGCGAGATTTCGTGTTTGCTTCGTGCTGAGAAAGAATATTAGCTATCAAAAATAAATTACTTGGACGTAGTATTTTACCTACGTACCATTACTGCAGACATCAGCGCAAGCTAGATTGGAGATTGCGGCTAATAAGGTATATTATGGACACCAGAGTGTATTTTTATGCAGTGGTCAATTAAATGCATATTTATATTGGCGAAGTTCAATTCGGCGATGGGCTTGACTCGTTGGTCAATTTGGAATTGTGTTATTAAAGACGTGACTGAACTTTCTTGTTGACATGTTTGTGTTACTGCATGTTGACATAGTGAGATTATTTTATGATTCATTATAGTTTAGTGGGACCACTTGATAAGCAAACAGCTTATAGATTTGTCTTTTTCATTTATTTATGAAACTTTGGACGATAAGATTTCCAGTATTTGTAAAACGCACAATATCGTGATCGTCATTATGGTAGTCAGGAAATTTAATATTAAGCTTGTGTTGAACGTCCATTCACCATTATTGAAAGCGTCATTTCTAAAATATTCTTTCACAATGAAAATATTGTGTTTCAGCTTAATTGATATCAAAAAAGAACATATACACTTATCCGTTGTTAGGTTTCGTGTGAGACTGATATTTATTGTCAACGTAACAGTGTTTTAGTATGGTTTACAATTTTTAAGAGCAGCAGGTTAATTCAAAGGTGAACTGAACGGATGTATATTTATAAACATCTGTAGGTCTCTTGTTTTTCCTTTGGTTGTACGTGGGCACATCTTGCATACTATGGTTTGGTGAAGGAATTGAGGAATTTGCAATAAAAAACCTTTTCAGGGCATAAGATCATGCTTCAGCAGATAAAGTGCTGTAAGCTAATTTAGAAATTGCATTGTTGATCTAACATGCTTACAGATAGTGTTTTCTTTTTAATTTCTTCTTCTGTATAGTTTATTATTTTGCATTTTCTATCTTTGTGAAGTGTAATTTCGACGTTGTTACCCAAGGAAAATTGTTGTCGATGCCTTTATTTTTAAAATCAATAAGTATCGATTATGACGTCTCAGTTCGTAATGCAGTAAACGAAATGAGTTTCCTTTAGGAGACTTCAAAAAATTGCTTCTTCTTATTTCGAAAAAACATTCCATTCGAGGTTTAAAATTTGTGGTACCATTTGAATACCTGCAATATTTAGCTGATCACAAGAATTCTAGTTATAAAGATGTTTGTTTTTCACTGGCGACTGATTTTTTTTTTAATTTACAGCTAAAATTTTGAATGTTGTACTTCCCTCTTACGCGAAGAGGACTTTGTTATTTATTACAAACTGGAGCTTGAGCTTC
The DNA here is from genome assembly GCA_959613385.1 of Geotrupes spiniger. NCBI lineage: Eukaryota > Metazoa > Arthropoda > Insecta > Coleoptera > Geotrupidae > Geotrupes > Geotrupes spiniger. Next base: position 17,543,321 of record OY390737.1, read on the forward strand.
CAGTTAAAGAAAAACCTGAATATCTTAGAGAGTAATGTGGGGTAAGGTTTTAACAGATCGCTACGACTCAATATTATTAAAATTAATTAGTAAAATACTCAATATAATCAAAGCTTGAGCTAAAAGGGGAAAGGTGGTGACAGGATCATAATTGTCTGAGCTAAAATACATCATTTACATGTACATGCAACACAAATCCATAACAACTCGTTTCAAGAACAATTTGACTTTCCTTAAAGGTATTTATTAAGAAATAAAAAATTAAAAACATTGAAACATATAAATGAAACGTAAGTCACCACTTTTTCACAACAGAATTGAAAGATAGTTTATTATCTTTTTCCTTGCATTTTACAGGTTTTAACAAGTGACGGGCGAAACCGATGAATGATTTTATTATTAATATTATGATTTTATTAAGGACTGAAAATATTCCTTGTATTTAATTATCGTAAAAATTGAGTACTTTTTATCGAATCATTTCAGTCTAATATATTTAATCGACTACTATTTTCATTCAACTACTATTTTTAAACGGATTGTTTTGTTTGGCAATTATTTTTACCGAATGATTTCATTCCACTACTATTTTTAAACAACCGAATAATTCGAATGGATTTTCTCGATTGTGTCTAGCACTCTTATAATAGTGATGGACACAATCGAGAGAATTCGTTCGAATTGCTCGATTGTTAAATCTTCTTGATGCATTTCGAAACATTTAAAAATAGCAGTCGAATGAAATCGTTTAAAAATAGTGTCAATAAAACATTTCGAATGAAAATAGTAACGAATGAAAAATTCGAATAAAGAAGTGCTATTGGAAATTTTAAAATCTAACTCATATTTTGTAGCTTTTTAGATATGTGTGTAGTTGGGTTGGGCACCTAATTTCATAATATAACCTAAAATTGTTAAATAAATTTTCAATAATTTTGAAAATAAAAACGCCAAATGTTTGCCAGAACTCGATAAAAGGGAAGCAAAATTCGAAAAAATGACTTGTTTAAAACAATAGTGATTTTTTTAATTTTTGATTTATTCACCTTCGGTTTTCACTAATCTTGCAAATATAAAAATACAAAAAATGGGAAAGGAATTTCAAAAAATTACAAATTAAAAAACTCAACCGCATTTTTTTTTTATTTTCGATTTTATTCACATGTATCGAATAAACTATTGGGTTGGGTTGGGCCGGGTTAAACAAAAAATATTTTTATGCATTTTTGACCAAAATTCCGTTTTCACTAATTTTAAAAATGCCAAAAATTTAGCAAAATTAACTCTAAAATGAAATGAATATAAAAAATTCAAAAAATGACAATTTTCGAAACTAAATCATGAATTGTTTTAATTTTTTGATATTTATATCATATTTCAGTCTTTGAATAAAACATTGGGTGGCGTTAGGTTAAACTAACATTTTGTTTTGTAGTTTTGTTCATTTTGAAATTTTTACATTTTTTGTGCTGCAAATTTCAAATATTTAATTTCAGTTCTCATTACTTTTAACAAAATCACAAAAGTCAGGAACCCGACCATATTTTCATTTGAAAAATATCAAAGTTGTAAAATTGATAAAATATAAAAGAAACTCAAATATACGATATCAGAAAAAATTAAAACATCAATTTATCTATTTAACAGTATAATTGTTAAAATAATAGAATGTTTTGCATGTCCGTCTAGTCATTAATTGTTCTTAGTTGTAGTTTTAGCGAAATGTCGCAAATCGCTTTGATTTTTCTTTGAATTCATCTTTTTCTTAAATTATTTAACTACATTATTATATTTACATAAATTTGGAACCAACCAGCGAAAACGAATGCAAAAACAATATGTGAGGAAACACATTAAACATTAAACAATTAATTAATTAAACAACTAATAAACATACAAAGGAATTTAAATTACAAGAAAATAAAACAAAAAAGTGAAGTGAATGATTCGATTATAAAATTCAATCGAATACTAAAGTTTCGATTATTAAAATCATCGGCCAATGGAAGTGAGTGAAATATAAAATCTATTGTGGCAATAATAATTGTCTGTAATTTTAATTCCGAATTTATGGTAATCCATAAATTTTATACCAGTCCTAATAATTCCCATTTGCAACGAATGAACATAATTGCACCAATATTCCTGAAACTCATTTATAAATCAAAGAAAAAATCAACGATTCGTAATAGATAATTTAAAATGACAGGAAAATCTAGTATGTATGGGGTATGGTATGATAATTAGATATAATTGTGTTTCAAATAGATATGCACACTTGTGTTTTACTCATTGCTCTGTTCTACTAAATTCGACTAAAACCCGGTTGTCCTTTGGCCATAGACATATATGGTACCTGGTTAAGGTAGCAATACTTTGATTTGAAATTAATATAAAGGATACCGTTTATAACTAAAATTGTAATGGTCAAAAATGTTGACTTTTGAATCCAAAAATTATTGGTAAACTGTTAATTTATTTTAAAGTAGGAAACTAAAAAATATTTCCTGAAATTTTCAACCTCGTATTTGGTTTACTTGTGGACTTTTAATTATGCCACCTGTGATTTTTTTTCTCTGCTATTTTTCTGTGATTACTCTGACTATGTATGTTATATATTTTTTGGTATTTTAATGCATGGATAAAAATGAAATCACCTCATCTTGATTTCACTTTTACCCATGCATTAACCATGGGTTACTGCCGTTAATATAGAGCACGTGTGTTACATGTATTTGTATTTTGTGCTCGTTGGTTTAAATTGGAAAAATGCAAGTGGCACCTTGAGAGAGAAATGGACGCAACTTAATTTATTAGAGATGTTAAAAAAAACAGTAGCTCACTTCTAAGTAAACCTTGGTCTTGTTGATATAAAAATATCGTCAGTCGAATGCAATGGGCCACATATTAAACACAACTCCAATAGCTAGTTATGTGTAATCTAGTTTGATATTTGTGTTACTGCTGCAAATAATGCCACAATGGTAGAGATACAATGGTTCTATTTGTTCATGAAAGCACGAAGATAATTCAAAATCATTTAAGTAAAATAAAAAGTGCTACTTCGACAGATGTCAGTTTGCTCCAGCTTTTAACACATCCAGAGCTTCTTTTACCTTTTTACCGATTTTAATGTTCACTGTTTTTCACTGAACCGCAAAAGATATTGTATTTTATTGGTCGATAAAATCTTACCAGTTAGTTGTACCACAAACAATATAAATAATTGTCACACGCCGTTGATAAATAATAAATTTACCGATACGAAAACTTTCTAAAAATAAAAATTCTTTTTCTCTCTTTCACAAAAAGAATTGGGTACGGTTACAGGACACAAATAAATATGCCAGTATTTCATTGTTGCGCACGCCGTAATTCTGATACACGGGACGCCATATTTTCAAGAGTGAATGCATCAAGAACGCGCGTTATTTCAAAAATGAATAAATAAAATTACAAACGCCATAAACAACGTAGATATATTGCGGCGTTTTTGTCCGAGTTTCACGTTACACGATAACGGAAAACGCCGGCCTGCCAGCCGCCATTTGCCGGCCGGGGCCCCGCACGTCCGCGGCGAAACGAATCGTTTCCCGTATTATCCGCGTTTTTGCCTTATTTTCGCGCCCATTCGACACATACCTAACGTGCGTCACCCGTCCGTACACGTTTCGACAAATTAAAACATAAAACGGTTAATGTCGATTAATGCGGCGTTGTTGCTTAAACGACCCGCTCGTACAGCGCTATCGAATAAACGCCGCCATATAAAATAATAAAATGACGATAAAATAATAATCCGGTACAATTTACAAGGTGGAATAATAAACAGGCCATCAAATGCGTCAATAAAACTGACATTGATGCGAACGGGTCTCGCGCGAGCAACTCAAATCAAGTTGGCATAGGTCTGGGCGCATTGTAACTAAATCCTACGTTTATTACCACTAAACAGTAGTAAACATAAACAAGCCATAACTTTGATTTTTACGGCCAGTAAAATGATCGTAAAATCAATGGGAGCAAATGCTTTCTCGACAAACTCGCTGCTTCAACTGTATTCGTACGTATTTAAGGTTGAATTTCTTTGTTTTAACGATTGCAGTTCCGCATTATATCGTGACTTGATTTCGATCTGATTCAATTATCACGATTTGCTCCCTAATAAATTATTTAATAATCGTGACCTTTGACTCGCTTACTTGCTGATAGTGTGCTATATGCAATACCTACTTATTATTTTATTCATCGCCGAACGATTCTTATAAATTACAGTGTGCTTGCAAAATTTGGTCTTTCCCAGCCACTTATAAATTATTCTCAGGCCATAAAATCAAATAGTGCATGACGAGAAACTTCGCTATATAACATTTCTGCAGATATCTGTTCGTGAATCATCCACAGTTTTGACATCTGAGTTCTAACAGAAATATAGAGTCAACTACTAACTTAATAGACTGTAGGTGATAAATAGATTAAAACTATTCTATGCACAAATTTGTAAACCAGTTGTGTTGGTTTAAATTCAGTTTAAACTTGAACCAACATAACTACACAATTATACATGTCATAACAACAAATACAAATATAACAAATACACTGCAAGCTTATGATTAAAGTATTAAAGCTAGTGGATGATGAATTATAGATTAATTGATATTTGAAGAACGAACATATTTATTTCATATTTGTCACCTTTCCAGCCAAATATCAAAGTCTCAAGACGTTGTCCCCATGGCTATTTACGAAAAACTTTGTACCAGATGTGTAAAAAGTGTTCAAAATGTTGAATGAGTTGGGTTGGGTTCACCTGTTTAATCGATTGTGATAACTTACGCATACTTAAGTATGACGATCTATTATTTTTTATACATATTTTGCAAACCAATGTTTCGAACAACAACAAAATTTGCCGAAAGGGCAAAATTGAAAATTTCAACCCAACCCAATTCATTTCAATTCGACAGACCAGAATTAAAGTTCTATAATTTCAATGAAGTGGTTCGATCCTGAAATCAGTGATAATTTTTCATAATATTTTTTTTAATTGCTATATTGAGCACATAGATATTCGAGGCCCAATGTATAGCATCTAATTGCATTATTAAATTAAGCATTTGAGGCACTTCGTTGACACGAATAGATTTTTACATTGTATCGCTCTTGGACTAAATATTTAGTTTTTTGTTTTAGGTTTGACTTTTTACAATTTTATTAAAATCTATTTGGCACGCTGTGTTCAGGGGATATTACCAAGAAAATCAAATCATAAGAATTTCGTGGGAGTTTTGTATACTTTAGATCTGGGTGTATAATAGTAATAATGATTTCATTGTAATGTTTGTGTAAACTGTCTCACAGCTCCGTTGGGCCGAAATGTAAAGTATCTACTATTAAGGTTATGGTTTTTATAAACTCCTGGGTCATTTTACCTTCGTCTATACAACGCACCAGCATAGATGCAGTAAAAATTGTCGATAAATTTTTATAAAATAATATGACATTGTTTAATGCATTAAGTTTATATGGAATTAGTTTTAAAGAAATGGTTGAAAATAAATTATATGTTGTAGTCGTTACCAATGTTTAGAACATTTTGGGCACTGTATTTCTATTCTTGTAAGATCAAATGATGCTTGAATCTAATCATGGTCTTATCCAATTATATACGATACCCCATAAAATAAAATAAAAATAGAACAGTGTGTTAGAAAATCGATTGTGCTTCTCAGTTTAGCCGCTTTAATATGCTTGCATATTAAAGTAATAATTCTTTGCCCATCATTTTTCAATATTTACACAATTGAACATCGTACCAGACTCTTCCAGTTCTGGCAATTTTTGCGGCAGTTTTAAGGATATGGTTAATCGGACTTTCGCATCCTTTCCTTTTCATCAGCATATTGACCCTTGTTGGTCAATGAGGTTTGTATTTAATTATGCATCATATACATTTGCCTGCCTGTAACCTATCAGAGTGCTGTTATATTCTTCGTTGCTCAATATTTAATGCAATTTATTTTTTATTTCGTCGAGTTCCATTTTTTTCACTTCCAAACATTGGCTCATATACTAAATTTATTCTATAATAATTCATTGTCCTCAAAACATAAGTATACAACTATTATAAAGGTGTCAATATTTTATTATTTTGACTTTTGAACTGCCCTACTATCAAGGACTAAAAATACGAATAATGATTCATTACCAAAGACATTGTTAAAGTAAAACAACCGATCGCTTTTAAAAGTAATTTTCAATTCATTTTAATTGTTGAAGCTAAATACCCACTTGTAGTTTAAAATTTGGACAATTATTTATAAATTATTAATAATAATGAAATTCCATATGAAAATCTATTTATCTGAGAATTTAAGTGACCAATTTAAATGTAACCTGTGCCGATAGTTAGCTTATTTATTGCATTCTGTAAAGATAGTTTTAGAAAATAGTAACAAGAAATAATATAAAATAGTGCGTCGAATTTTAGGGTCCTAATGAATTATCGTATGAAAACTGGTTGCAGGTTGAGAAATTTATATCTTCGTTAACCGCAATGAAAACTATTATTCTCTAATTGTACGATTGGGTGAACCTTTTATTTAGAGAAACGTTTTCATTGGGATTCATCTCCCCTATGGGCAATTTTGAAATAGAAATTATGGTTGCGCCAACCAACCCAACAAAATTCAATGCAATCCAACCCAACCGAGCACAACACAACCCAACGCACCCCAACTTAACGCAACGGCTACCTGCTGAATAAATACTATAATATTAACTAGTTGCAAATTAAACAACTAATCTGTGCGTTTTTTATCATGTCTGTGATTTCCTTGACCTATTGAACTATTGTTTATTTGACAGATAATTGCATATACTTCTGTTTTAATTAATTACTCGTCTAATTTTGTTTTTGTTTTCGTTCCATATATTTTTTCAGTAACTTTTCATTAAAATATATCACTGGATATTCCCGCATAATTAAAAATTTTAATAATGACCGATTGATTTTTTGACTTTTGAGCCTTTATCTGGTCTTTCAGGGCTTTTATGTGCTGATTATTGCGTGACTTTTCAAGATCAATTGGGACAGGCTTAAAATAATAGTGATCGTGGAAAAAGAGCTCGTCGTTCCCAAAGAAAGTTAATGGAACGTCGAAGTTAACTTCCAATATCAAAACAGAATACCAGCAAAGATTTACCAGTGATATGCACCATAATCTTTACAGATATAGGCGTGAAAAATGATGAAAGAAATTGGGAACACTGTTACAAACAAATTCCAGTGAAAATGAATGGGAAAATCATTTCAATGATTTATATAAAATACTGAGGAACTGACATCGTTCTTCAATGAAATACAGAGGTTAACTGCGATACCGATAGATTGGCACATAGTTATAACCATCCAATTAAAAAAAAAGGTGAGAACTGACTCCTGGATACTAAAAAGGAGTAATTGCCAATGAAGTTTTTACAACCTGGCACAATTTAAATTGGCGGAATATACAACTAATATAATGAACTTGTCTGTGCCTGCTTTATAGTTCTGAAGAAAGCATTCTGCAAATTCCAACTAAGGGATGTGATAGACTGGACGCAATCCTAGAAAAAGGAAACTTCGTACACCTAGGTTAAAGACTGCAAATTCAAGGATCTTGGCAAACATAGTACACTGGAATCAAGTACAATAAGTAAATATCAACAATAAAAAAACAAGACTTTTCTGAAACCCCTGTAAGTTGCAGAATGGCAATTAAGGGTAATAGCTTTAAATTTGTAATAAGTTTGACTAGATGCGCATAACACAAGTCGCAGCATACTTAAGCAAGACCGATATCATATTGATAATACAATGGTCAGGAAAATAAGATTGTCTATAACCTGTCTATAGCCGATATTAACTTATGTAATCAATATAAGACTATATTAGAATAAATCTAAATCTAAGTCAAGAACAGTGGAAATGATAACATTGGGAACGATACACGAAAGTGCATAGAAAACAAATAATAAATAATTAAATCACAAGAATATGTTGAGTTGGATAGATAAAGAATGCGCAACTGGTACGATTACTTGCAACGAATGGAAGAAAACATATGATCAAAGTGAGTGGACCCGTGAATCTACATTTCTGAAAAATTAACAAAACGTGATTTCAAGGAAAAATGAGATCAGATAAGAATCATAGGAAAACAAGGAGAAGAATGCGAATAAGACATTTAAGAGGTTTATTCAAGGAGTTGTGAGTTCAGGTGAGCGAATAATTAAGACTTGATCTAAAAGAAAGATCCAGGTCTAGGAAAAGAATATGGAGCAGACGATGAAGAAAAAGAAGAAGTTCATTCGAGGAACGGATGGATGGGAGCTGTCAGCCCATATCTCAAGAATGTGTAAAAAAACATTGAAGGAATAAAACACATCACAGAGTTTAGGAAATGAAGAAGACGAAGAAGAAAAAGAAAATGTTTATTCGAGCAATGGACATTTTAGTACTATTCACTGAAATTTGTCTCTCTTTATATAAATTTAACTATAGATATTTTCATTACGTTAGCATCGATAGGTTGGGACGGGTGGGGGTTATAATGTACGTAAAATGCAAACCCCTACACGCAGATGCACAAAAATGTCAAGACATAGAGATGATTTATATACTGTTAGATAGACGAAGGAACTCCTCAATTAAGCCGAGTGAAATTTTTTTTTGTTCAATCTGGCATCATCCCGAACATTAACGAGATTAGACTGATTGTTGAGCCGCCATGCTGTTTCAAGTGCCATTGCATTCGAACAGATTGTGATTTGTTTTTTTGACAACCGAGATGTAGTTCTAAGTAACTGTCTCGCAGTAACTCTATGAAAACTTTGTATTTTGTTTTAATTTAAATTTAATTTTTGGCTTTATTATTTCTTTATTTGCATTTGTTTTATTTAGTTTTAATTTTAACTTTTTTTGTTGAGTTTATGAATATTTTTTGTAGGGATTATGTTGTTATAAAAAAATTCAACAACACAACCATATTTTTTGGTATTGTTGTAATTTTTTATATTTCATTTTCTTGTTGGCTTATACATGCTTATTATATGGATTAAGGACCTTTGTTTATAAAAAAATATCCCTTAAATTACTTACTTTGCATTAATTCCATTAATTTTTTAGGGTTGTCTTTCTTGAAAGTTTTGCTTTTTTGGATTGGATCCAATTTTTAACTATTTCGACATTTCTACAACAAACTGTATTACTCTAATCTTTTGTAGTCGATTTTCATAGTTTCTAGTTGAGCTTTTGTATTCTATTTGCGCTTTTATGCTTTATGTCAATGTATAATTATAATTTTTGTCGCTTTAATTTGGACGTTTGTCCTTTGTTTAAATTCCATTATTTTATTTTCAAAATGGAAACAAAAATGTTTGGTTATCAATTTAATTGGCTGTTGTCTGGTTTCTTCTACATTTTATGTCCTTAACTCTGTTAATTTGTCTATTTCACGTGACATGTTTTAAATCATTATGTTTTCATAAAGGAGCTGTAATCATTTCAATTAAAAAAAGAAATAAATTTAATATGTTGGCTAAGGTAGGAGAAACCAAATTAAAAGCATTGTGGAGAGCATTAGAGCATGTACCTTGGATTCATTTGAGGGAAGGTTCAGACAAAGATCATATTTGTTAATACTCCATAACGTAAATATAACTTATCTTCTGTCGTGAACAGCTGTCGGTGCATGAAGAACTTTTAGCAACATTAAAGTTTATTGTGACATGTGTAAGTATTTTGCAGCCGAGAATATTTACAATAATTATTTATACGTATTATATTGTAGTACTCCATAAAATTTTATGAAAATAGAATGTAAATAACATTTCCTATCAGATACACAAATCATAGCAGCAGAACGATAAGACAAAAATAACCCGAAAGGTTTTTAAAAATTATGTTGGCATTAAAAATTGTTTATAGCGCCAGTAATGTTTGGGAACATTTGCAAACATGGTTTTCAATTTACAGACGGCTTGCTGTTTTTAACCCAATTACACCTTAGTAAATAATTCATTAGCCACACGACCAACTAAGTTTGTGATAATTGCTTATAATAAATTTGAGGAGAGGTGTAAGTAAAACCTTTGTTCGATAAAAGCCACAGTAAATTTTGTCACACTAATAAAACCCTGCGCCTATAGTTAATTGAAGTTCCCCGTATATATTGTCCGAAGTAGGCCGAGAGGTTAATTTACTTTCAAAAATTCAATTTGGAGCGCCCCAAGGAGAAAGCAGCACCGAAATTAAAATTATCGCCCCAAAACCGAAAGATATTTTTCAACAAAATTACAAACTGGGCGGCCGAAAAAGCCCATCCACGATTCTAGAATTAGTGCGCGCGGTGTTTATTTCGTTTGTAATACATCCGCAAATGTTACGTATATAAAGAGTGAACGCTATAAACATGTAATTATACAATATTATGGATTTTATTGTGTACATAAACATCAAACGGGACCAAAAACCAACGTAAACCAACGTCGGATTTTGCCTTTGTGCGCTTGTTGATTTATTGTTTTCGTGTAAATAATTACGCGGAGTTTATTTTGATCCGAATGCTTTATGTTTGGAAAAATCGGATATTTTGAAAACGCCGAAGGACGCAGATTTCTCTAATTTGCGTGGAACGTAAACACGTCTGGCACGCAGTTTTAATGCGTTACGATTTATATTTTAGCGGCATGCGAACGGTCGACTTCGGCACGAAAGACACTCCGCCATCGTTCATTATAATTTCGCGCTTGCGGGTCATTATGTAGCGGATTAAAATAAGCTGCTCCTGAAATTTCACGTACTTGCACGTAATTTACCAGTTTAATTATTTTTTACGTTTTAATAGCAAATTACACCTGCGTAATGTTAAGTTTAATGCGTGGAAGTTTATACGACATATATGTAAATATTTTAGGATTAAATTTGTACGAATTTTTTTTAACCTTTTTGATCATTTTACGTAGTCGTGATCTATCTCGAGGCAGATATGCGCAACTGCTAAATGACATTTATTTTCATTTAAATGAAAATAAATTTATTTATTTTGTTCGGCTGCAATTAAAACGCGCATAGTTATACGTTTAGTATTTTCATGTGTACTAAAAATACACGCCACAAATTCTCCCCCCGTGTTGTCGCTGCTCCATAGCCGGTATATTTTGGATACCGTCACGCACCAATAAAATATGAGGGTGTTCGCCAGACAGACTACATTTTCACCCCATGAAACGTTTGTGATAAATATGGTACACCGAATCGTAAATTTCCATTTACTAAAATCTAATATACGACTATTGCTTGTTACACATAAAATAACACATATACGTTGTTTTATTTTAACTTGTAAAAGAAATTACATTTTTATTATAAATATTGCGCGTATATGTTGTTACGAGCAGCATCGGCGATTAATGCATTAAAAGACAAATCTTTCAATACTATTTTATAAGAAATATACTCGAAGTATAATAAAAATAGTTCCAATATTCTAACCTGGTATTTGTTTTTATTTTTCAATATATGTTTAGGCTATAAACACAATACACTGGAAATTAAGCCTTTACAGTGACCAGAATATAGTCTTGTATATATATAGGTAAGTGGGATTTATGGGATCTTATGGCCATTTCGCATTCAGTTGCGATATGTTCAATGTGTTTGATGGGGATGGCCCATTAGGTCAAGCCAACCAAAAACACAGAATTTCAAAGAATACTGGATTTGTATTCATGAAAATTCAAAATGTACAATTTCGATGAAATCTCGAATGCCTTTTAGTTTTTTAAATATAAAATATATGTGTCATATAAACGTCATTATCGTCATACTCGTGCTGCTACTTGGCTCATGCTTGCATGACTTGATTCACCTTCTGTGATTGGCTGATGAGTACAATAGGACGAAACATCTGTCATCAGCTGCTGCATTCGCTGAAATTTATTTTCATCTGTTCTTAAAGCCAAACATATCCATGAAGACATCTGCAATAATTCGTCCGAAAACAACGCAGATGAGATGGCTTTAAGATAATAAAAATTAGATCACGAAAAGTAATTCGCAACTGAAACGAAGATAAATAAACAAAAACAACTGATTTTCATTTTACGATTTTTATCATTCACTTACGTATTAATTTTTGTGACAGTTAACGTGTTACATAGTATCATAGCTTTCAACTGATAAATTAGTAGTAGATTAGTAAAAAGACAAAAAACAACAATAATTTCAAATAAAAAATTAGTAAATAACTGACGTTTCTATGAATTTAAATAACTGTGGATGTACGAAAAACAAATACGGAGAAAGTTCTGCTTAATTACAGGAAATAATTGAAATCGTTTGAAGGGTAAACAAATAAAACACGAAGAAACAACGAGAAAGAAAATGACAAAATCGAACGGAAAATGCAAATGAACGAAATATGAAAACAATTTGTAATGGGAAAAGAAAAAACAAGAATTAAATCGAAAAATGTTTTTGTTTTTTCTCTTTTTGGAGAAATGATTTAGAAATATGACGAAGCAAAGGAAATTAAGCAATCAAAGTATGTGGGCTTGGTCGAAACGTAACTTCACTGTATTTCTGTGACTGTGTGGTTAACTGTAAATAAAATTGAGAAATCAAGGTAAAGGAACGTAAAAAAATAATCGAAAATTTTATCAAAAACTGTATAACATTTTAAGTCAAATTCATTACTAACTGGAAAAACTGAAACTAAATATAAATAATCCTAAACGTTAATAAGTAGCGAAAAAAATCAAAACTCATCAATATTAAGACACAACAGAAATAACAACAAGTATATGAATGTAGTAGAAATTATATGTCAAAGATAAAAATTAAATTAAAGACAACGAAAAGCACCACTGAATTGAAAACAGATGAAAGTGTAATAACTGAAAATAAAGTAAATACTAGCTAAATAACTGAAACTAGAAACTAAAGTAAAATAGTTCAATACCAACCAAAAGCTCTAATGAACAAAAATTAAATTATATATACTATATGGTGAGAAACTTTCATGAGTGATAGTTGTTTTGACTTCCAATCGTCGTTATTCACCGTTGAGGATAATATTTGTAAAATAAAATTAAACGACTACATTTCAACAACAGATTTTGGAAAATTTCACTCAATTTTAGTCAACCTGAAGACGATAACGCAATGTAATAGGTTTATTATATTATCATAATTGTAATTATTTTATTATTATCAATTATTAAAGTCTAAAATAAACGATTTCTTAGCATATCGTTTAAAAAAGTTTTTTCGTTAGTTTATAACATATACAGAAACTTATGAAAGTAATGTTTGGATGCTTACTATATGCACCTTCACCGAACGGGCCAAATAATCCATCACGTCCTATTACATTCGCTGAAATTATTTTCAACAAAGCCATTTCTCGTACCAACTTAGTCTGTCAAAATAGACTTCTGTCATTGCATAGCAGCACGAATGTAATAATGGTGCTCTTCGATTTGGGTTGAATCTAGTTGAGTTTGTTTGCATTGGGTTGCGATTAAATCGCTTTATCGTTCGTTATCCCAAATATCTGGGATCATTATCAGATCCAAACAATTTTTTATACTGGCGCAGGCCGAACAAGCTAAACAATTGGAAAACCTAGCCAAATCAAAGGAAACCGAGCGACGCAAGTTATGAATAAAAAAATTGAAACAAAAACTTCTCCAAATAATAAAAATTGACGAAATTGCAAACAAACAATTTGAAGACGATTTGGAAACAAGTGTCAGAAATTACGAAATTGAAAAGGCGGAAGAAAAAAATCAACATTTAAAATGAAATGTGGATTTTTTCACGTTTGGACAATCTTGTAATTACCTTCAACAAAGATATAAAAAACAAACATATTTTTCTTTTCTCTTTTTTTTCTGATTTCTAACCAGCAAAGCGTTAAAGATTTAAGGTTTAATATTAAAAAACCAAAGACAATAAATATCATTTTCTCCTTACATTAAACACATTAAATTCTAGTGTTTATTTTATTTTATTTTATTTTATTGTTCAATGGCCATATCATATATAATGCTTTGAGAACTTTAATTGGTTATAATTTTTATTCGAATAATTGTTTAAGCTTTAGAAATACTTAATCTTGAAGCCTTTTGGGGTCACATACATTTCTCGTTATGTGTTAACCCACATTTCATTTGTTTTATGGGGTTTTGATTTCCTACCAAATTATTTGATTATTAATCAATCAACGAGGCTCAAAAATATTCACAAATATTTTTTTTCATGAATATTAACATAAGAGTTGGGTTGAGTGGTAATTATGCTCCTGGATACCAATCATAAAAAAATGTTAAGGATTTTAACTAAACTAGTTTGATTGAGTTAGGATGGGTTGAGTTACAGAAAGATGCGTTCTTTCTAAAGCCCAACCCAACACAAAGCAATCCAACTTCTTGGATCGAACGTTTTGCCCTTGTTATGAGCTCTTCCATAAGACCTACCCAATGTTCTCACAACCAACCTAAGTTTGTTGAGATATTTCTGGATTAGAAGGATACATTCAAAAAATCCACCGTCTGCCCCGCTTGTTAATAAATAATATTTTAACAGAAGAAACCAAACATATGTGTGCGCCTTACTAGAACTGTTTACGGTCATAAGCAAACTGTCAAAACAAGTAATGATTAATAGTAATTTGTATGAATTACACTTTTCTGTGATAATTCACACGATTTATTTTTACAATGCATATTCAAATTTGCATAATGCAAACTTACATAAAATTCAATTATAAGAAAAATCACTGCAACGCTGTCACTGATGCAATAAAACTGCAACGAACTGAAAAAATGCTATATATATATATATATATATATATATATATATATATATCGCATTAGATCCTAAGCACACTAAACATAGTGGTTTCGGAGACGGCCGTTGCTTCAATAAACTCCGAAATTATGCAATCGCGTGCATAGCGCGACACGCAAAACTATGGCGAATTTTTGCGTCGAGCGCCACATAAAAGTTATGCGCGCCAAAGCGATAAACTTAAATTATTTCAGACTAGTTTACGACACGCGCTCTAGACTGTATCTCGAAGTAAGTGATAATGATAAATCAAAACAAGGTAAACGCCGTTTCATTTCTCAAATGCAGTTTTAACGTTTATCATGCACTTTCAGACACGGCGAAATTAATCACACGAAATATATTCGCTTGTAAGTGCTATACATATCGATATTAATGGCTCCGCTCTCTACGTAGTTTCATTAATTTTTAAACGCAGACAGAAATATCTTTTGCTTTTAAACGCATTGTTGGCATGTTAATGTTTTAAATAATTTCAAATCAAAATTAGATGTGTGTTCGAAAATAGGTCTCCCTAAATTAAAATTAAATACATCGTACAACTTAAAACTACAGGATCCTGCAACTTACGTAATCATTCTTCTGCGAATTTCACTTTTAAACACATCCCACTAATCCTCATCGCGATTTTTCAACCACAATATCACCACACTTCGTTTCGAACGTTCAAACTATTTCCTGTTAAGTCGAAGTCGATATTTCGGAAACTGAAGCTTAATAAAAAAGGATGACCGGTGTTCCCCACCCCCCGAGGTGGTCAAAACATTAAACACACAACCCTAATATCGAGTTTACAGCATTTCCAAATAGCCGTTTGGAGGTCGCGTAAGAGACCGCATGCCGATAGTTCCGACGATTCGAATTTGGTACAAGGTCAGGTCCATTTTTTAAGACGTTCCTCGTAAAAAAAAACGAACAGAATAGACGCGACCAAACAATAGGAAGGGTACCGAGGCTTGCTGCAGCTTCAAGCCTTTTTGTTGGTTTTATTGCGCGTCGGTCAAACCCCGATTTTCGAGACGTCGTAAAGTGCAAGTGCGACCAGCATAACGGTTCGTGTGGTTATGTATGTCAAAGGGCTAGTTGTATTATTTTATGTTTTAGAATTATTAGAAGGAATTTTTAAAGGTCATGGATATTTGCGGCCATAAATATAACTGCGGCCATAAAACAGTCGAAGAGATACCTTTCGGTTTTTTAAAAACATTTATTGCCGGAGTCATTCAAACGGCGACCTCCAAATAAAAAGTTCTATTGCGTTTAGGGTTACTACCTGGCAATAAATATATAAAAAAATGTTTTTTAAGTCTGCGAAGGTTGCTACTTAAAGAGGTAAGTGACCGATCAAAGAACCTAAATATTGTAAGTTGCATCGCAAATGAGGCGTGAAGAACATCAATGCATATTTTTTCACAAAAAAAACAGGTACGCCAAAAGCTTTTCTAAATGAGTCACTGACTTGGATTCCGGATATATTTCATCGAATTGTGATTTTTCAAGACCAAGTGATTGAATTTTCAATTGAATTTGTCGTTTTTACTGCCACAACTTTATAGATTTTGCGTGTCATTAATATTTATTGGTTTCATTGTTAATTTATCGTATAGGGTATAACGCTCATCAAATGGCGATAAAACCAAAAATGTAAGTTGATACTAAATAAAAATTGAGCTTTCAGCCATGAATGATCAAACTGTTAATTTCCAATTCACATCAACATTAGCCAGCAATTTCAAGAACTAGACAAAAATAATTAAATAAATTTAACAATTTAACGTTCCCTTACTTGTTCATCCAATAAGGACATTCTCAATAAATATCCTGAATAATGTTCGTCATACGTTCAAAGCTTTATAAATTTCTTATTCCTTCATGATATGAACCGGACAGCACTTTCTCTCCATAAGAATTTTATTAATTAACGTATGATACATTTTAAATTTATTCGTATTTGGACAGCACCAATAGATTTCTTTAAATTATTATTTGCCAACCATAGAATTCTTGACTTCCATATTCGATATTAATTACAAATTTGTTTAAAAATCCACACAAGTCCAAGTTCCAAAATTATTTCTACTACATTTAAAGACTGTCAAAGGGTCCTAGTGTAAAATTTCGGAAAAGCTTGCAAGTTGCTTCGTTCTGTGCCATTTTAAATGTTGTTCAGAGAAGGATTTATTATATATTTTTAACATCGTAAGGTGTAATTGCAAACATGTTGCTAAGTTGCTGTTTCCCACACCATTTTAATTGCCAGAAATATTTCCATTCAAATTCTAAGAACACATTTTATATTCGATTTGTAAAGCACATTGGTTCCCCTTCGGGCTCCACTGCCTTATTCCGCCATCTCTGCTCGATCGTTCATCCTTTGCATGAATTCGGACTCACTTGAACATCTCATTCAATCTTCAAAATCCTTCGTCCAGTGTTACCATCCATCCACACATTTTGCATAAAATCTGCACCTCGTATATCCTCCATCCATCCAGTATTTGTTACTTTATTGAGTTATCATTTCCGCATTTAAATCTCCACATTTTCATCCTCTCTCGTTTTCCTCACCTGAGATACTCCAGATTTTTTTCTTACATACAGATCCAGCTGTACCTTGCATAATATCTTTCCAAGTTCATTCTACCACCTCGCTCATGTGCATCTATCTGCTTCCACCTCTGCATCATCTTCTAATCCATATTTTTACCCTCAAGTCTCCACCGCCTTGCCTCCCTGCCTTTTCAGGCAGCCTCAACCTCTTCTCTTCCCATAGTGACATTTCGTCCATTGCATATTTTCTTTCCTTTAAGTCCCCATAACCTTATTTACTAGTCCCTGTTTCCAACACTCATTCGGTCTCAGTTGATATTTTACTAATCTTCTCCCTGTTTCCACTATTAACGTTTCGTGCTCCGTTCCATATTTTCTTGGAATTTACACTCTTACCGCAAATACTTATTCTCACCCCATCTTCTGCCTTTCGTGCATTCCCGCACACTTATTTCATGTATTCATTAGTCATTACTCTCCCTCAGCAGCCACCCTAAATACACTGTTATACCACATTAATCGTCTTTTCATTCCACTCTCATGCCCCTTTGACCAGTACCTCTAATTCAGGAAAAGCATAGTTCTTGTCGTGTTCGACTTGATTTGAAACTTTTTCCAAGGACATTTCCAGTCTTTGTTTAACCCTGCCGAGGTTTCCACCAATAATACTATGACATCCGCAAGTGCTAGTGAAAATGAGTATGTATTTCTTACTCTAGCTCCACCATCTTGCCTCTTTCTTAGCACATCCTCCTCCGAGATATATACGCAATCTTACACGAAGCACATGTGTACAGTGATTTCATAAAATATTTGCAAACTTCTAAAGACATCTCAAATTTTATGCATGTTATTCGTTCCTTCTACACATTTTAGTCCATGAAACTTTTATTGCAAAAATTTGCAAAAACTCTTAAATTTCGTAACTTAGGATTTAAGTCGACCCATATCTTCCAGTATAATCATGTCGCGTTATCTATGTCCAAAAATCAACATGGGTTTCTTTTGAATGAAGACATATAAACGATATTTGAAGAACGTAACTCCAAGTATCAAAATAGTTAATTTCAATCGACTAACTTTCTTCAATCGACTAAATGGTCAAAAAGGCCCAGAAGTTGATTCCAAGATAAATATTAAATGTTAGTATTCCAACTTTCCCAAAACTTTTTTAAAAAAGCAACAAAAAATATTCAATAAAAGTTCATTTCTTTCATTCCATTTCACTGGTCTAAATTCAGATGAGTTAAAATTTAAAAGAGAATTTATTTCAATGAGCAGTTCCTAATGGATCCACGTGAATTTGCTTAATCTTCAATTTTAACACATCTGCTTTCTTTCATTTTAAAAAGCCGTGAATGCACATGAGATTCAAATGGTCCGCAGGTAAATATTTTCAACATTCATTTTAGGCACTTTTCTGCCCTATTTAATGGTTTAAAATGCCTATTAATATAACTCTTATGAATCATGAATTTTATTCTATAATATTTTTAATTGTCCAAAAATTATCTGGGTTTAGTTTCCCAGAAGAATTGTAAAATATATTGGAAGTTCGTAATCCAAAGCGTATGTGTAAGATTTTCTGATTGTGATGATTTGGCCTCAAAAAGTGCAAGAGTCAATTCCACAACAGTGAGCAAATTTTCTTAATAGATATCATGGAATATCAAAGTTGTCCCCAAAGGCATTGTCAAGACCTTTAGACTAAACAGGATAGGGGTAACGGAAGAGAAAAATGTACCCAAATGCCACGAATTACAGAATCTTAACAGAAGCTCGCAAAAAGAGCTCCTTCCTCTGATTTGAAGCAAATTCACACTCAAAAATGAGGCAGTGCTCACTGTACGTAGTTCCAATAACACCACAGCACGTGGTTTAAGGAGTTAGTTACGATCAACGGAAATAATTAAAAAGAGCTAAACTTTCCATATAATTTGAAACACAATTACATCAACTGCAAAGGTGATTTCATTAAACTCGAACCCAAATCAAAAGAAAAGCAGATGATTTTTAGAATGTGTGGAAATGTGTTAAAACTAAAAAAAATAATGAATAGATTAATTAATGAAATGTTGAGAAAATTAGAGTTTTCAACTCTACTGGAAAAGAAAATTATTTATAGCGAAGGAGACGAACGTGGAAAAATAAAAATGAGTAGTGAAATCACTCGGCTGGAACCAATTTGCAGTGCAACATGATGACACTTTGATACTTGTCATTGTGCAGTACTATATTTCAGAAATGGATTTTTTAAAATTTCTAGATTAGCATTATTTTCATTTTTGGTGACAACACATTCATTTTTTTGTAATTACACCACTTGATAGCAAATCATTTTATTTACGTTATCTAGTTACTACTTTATCAAAAAGTCAATATTTTCAACACTAATTGATCAAACAGCCTCAAGAATTTAATATTTTTACATTGGTTGGGTTAGATGGGATTAGGTTGGGTATGAAACTGAAGGAAGGGAATAGTATTGATAAACTTGTAGAAAAATCAGGTAAAATATGGATACACAAGAAACATCCAACGAATAAAGTGTGAAAGAATTATTCATGGTGGAATAGAATTACAGGACGTATGTGAAGTGACATGGAAGTTGTGGAAGGAAAGACTGTCAATGAACATTAACCAGAACCAGTTTGCAAATTTGTAAATGGATACCAAAGAGGAGATTTCTCTTCTGCAATGTTATTTCAGAGTTCAATGGATTTTGTCGATGGATTGATGAAGAAGAGAACTTTGGAGTATGTGAGGAAAGCAATAGACGATGTGCTTCTGTGTGCTGATATGGATAGTCAAGTAAACAAGGCACATAACAAAAGTACCAGTTGGGTGAGACAGTTTGACAATATTTACGTAACGGTTGAATAATTTAATGGTACCCTTTGAAACAATTATCAGAAACAAATATGCAGTTGATGTTGTTTTTGAGAGGAAATCTGTCATAAAGGAGTTGGATCACTAGAGAATTTTTGGCTGAGGGATGCAGATAGTTAATATATTTAGAAAATGATTGAAAACTACAAAAAATCATTATAAAAATTTTAGACAAGGAAGTAGGAGGGCAAAATGGGGCGAAATTCTTCATTAGACCATGGAAGTAAAAACAGTGCTGGACAGATGAAGCGAATGCTCACAGGAACACTATAAATGGACGTTCCAATATTCGAGGAGTTTCCAATTTGTCTGGCGATGTAACGGGAACGGAACCGTTACACGAATTAGGGATTCAGATATGGAAATGAGTCAAAATATATTCTTGAACAGTTATGATAAGCTAGAATGATAATTGTAAATAATAATGTATATGGCAAAATAATGATCTAGGAGTATTCAATTATTCTATTATATATTATATGTAAATTTAAATGCCTGGCTTACAATAAACTGCGTTGAAGCCACTCATTTAAATTTAATAATGCAATAAATGAACATGCATAAATATTTTATATTGTAGTGGCTAATTAATATAATAATTCGAGAATTTTTAATATTTGGTGAACTAAATTAATAATTACTAACCCGATACTATTAGACAAACACATAAACGTAAACATGTAATGCACTTTTTACATATAAACGTATTTATGTTTATTTAATGACGCAAACGATTTTCACAGTTAATTCTATACCGGAAACCGGTGTAGATTTTATTAAAAACCATAGTCAAATTACGCCGGCTATTGGCTGGTGCACTCTGGATGCAATAATTTACCGGATTGGGGTAATGGCACTGAACCTCCTAAACAACACTTAACCCTTGCGTTGACATCACTTACCATTAAATATTAACCCTGATACAAGCCAATATGTGTTCGCTTCAATTAACAACGGTTGTTTAGTTTAATTGAAGCCGTATTTCAATTGGTTAGTTCGAACTATTTACACGGACTGCAATTTTGAAGCGGGATTTGACTGCGACCGAGCCAAATTGCGAAGAAATTCGTTCAAGGGAAAACGCGAACGACCCGCTAAAATGCAAATCGATTCGAGTGCGCCCCTCGCAGCCGTTCCGCTCCGTCGGCCGTTGTTTATGGAATTTGACTTAGCGACAATTAAAAACCGCGAGTCTTTCGTAAACTGCAATTTGTGTGCAGCGTATATTATCAAAACATTGTATTCGTTATGTTTCTTGCATTTTATTACGTCTAGTTCTTGTTAACATTCACGAAGTGTGTGTACAGCCATTAACAGTTTCATGAGTACGTTTTTACAATCGAGTAGAGCAAGTACGTGACAAAAACTCGCAGACGATTATCTGCATTCAACTGCAACTATAATCTCATGCATTACTGATGGTATCGTTTAATGCTAGGTTTAAAATAAGCGGGCTATTAATATGGCTCGGATTAAGATGCAAATTTAAATTATTAGTCGCTGACATTAAAGAAAATAATATAAATAACGTAAAATTTACTGGTTTAAATAAATCTTTGTTTTAAATTATTGAGGAACTACGAATAATACAATTATAATTGCAAAATGAACGAAAAAAATCACATTAATAGAAAAGTACAATAAATATAGAAAAAAATTATAAAAGACAACATAACATAACAGAAACATAAAAATTAAATGAACTACACAAACGAATAAAAGAATTCTATAAAACAATAGAACAATAAATAATAGTACAAGAACGAAAATATAAGCGACTGAAAAATAAATAAATCAAGAAGGAAAATAACAATTTTGTAAATATTAAAATGAGAGTAAGAAGACATATAATTGTAAAATGGACTGGAATTGTAAATAAACAATAACAATCTTTAACGTCTACTTCAGAACTGCTGTTCTGTATTTTCATTTTCTTCATCTTAATTGTAAAGTAGCATACCAGTACTAACATTAAAAAAACAATGCCGATAAGCCTCCACATAAAACATATTATAATTAAACACAAATTATTCATTAAATGTGAAATTATCCTTGAGTTATTATTCAAAAAATCACATTAATAGTAATTGTAGGCAGAAACGAGCCGGATTTAACATACTTAATGAAAAAAGTGCAAAATTAATTATAAATTATATCCTATATTTAACGTGTACGTGCAAAGTAACGAAACGAAACGCCAATTAAATATCAATTTAATAAAATTGATAGCAATCATAATGCACCAATTTCAATGTAAACTGAATGCAAAAATCACGGCCATAAAGGCATGATCTTCTATTATACGGTGCCAAAACACCTATAAGTACTAAATTGCTACTTGCTAATAACAATAAAGATAGGAATCTTTATAGCAACTTCGTAAGTGAACGGCCATAAAACGTAATACATTTTTTTCTTGTATTAACAATGAAAATTGAGACTAAAGCGATCGATATGAGCAGAGGTGGGCGTTTAATCTATATATTTCGTTGAGATTATGCAAACACTTCATCGGGAATAACATCGAATGAATTTATATATATTTTTTGTATGAATTTGTTGTATTTATTTTGATGTTTATTTATTTTTATGAAGTATTAGAAGTACCATCGAAACAATATAATTGAAATTAATTAATTAAATTAAATGTTATGAAGATCACTTGTAGGCTTTAGAATTATATACACAGAAAACTAAATGTTCAAACTGGTACAATTGATTAACTGATATTCTAATCAAGTAGAATGTTTTTATACGAGGACGTTATAAATCCGCTATACACCATATGGGCAAACACGTGTAAGCATCCTAATACGTTCTACTTGGGCATTAGCCCTTAAATGACGGTACCTAACCTATCCAAGTAATTTCCAGCTGTTTACCATTTTCGTACTATTTGTCGTTCAAACGGCTCGCTGCACAGTGCGCATCTCCCCGTTGGATCCTCCGTTCGTACGGGCAGCGCCATCAAATTGCAGTAATAAATTCAACTAACATCTCCCCGCCGACTTACAACACATTTCATGCCGATGCCCTTATCTCTCTTCCTTAACCGCCGAACTAATACACCCATCTGCCTTTCCATCTTCCTCGGGGTTAATTAAACTTTTGATCGCCTCGCACAATGAATGTTATGCTTGTCTTTGGGATACCTGAAATTTCGCCCCGTGTAATAAGGTGCACTTCAAAACGCGCATAAATTGCCGCGGGAAGCTCCGCTTAATAATTTTATGTGGGCGCTGTAAGTGATATGGGTAACAAGACAAAGCATGCCGTGGATCTATTGGGATAATAAATTATTTTTGGAAATATTTTCTGTTAAAAAATATCATTTATTGAACATGTGATATAGAAAATGTGGAAATAGTGGTACCGTTGGGAAGTGTTTTGGATCCTTCTTTGTTTATTATTTATATTAACAACTCGAATGATAATTTAGTAGACAAAGTACACTTATAACATTCTTGAGATGGTATGAAACAACGTGATTTCGCCACTCAAGAGCGTTGCTAATAATAAATGTAATTTACAAATTTTTTACGAACATTGTTTTTTGAATTGATTTATTTACTACGTAAAATTTTATTAAAACAAGTGTTTACTAGAATTGTATAAATTATACTTAATTTAATTGACTGCAACACGTGGAAAGAAGAGTTTATGAAGTTTAAATTTATCGATAATATTTATACATATTGTAAATGTGAAATTTTGTATGTACATAATAGTGCTCTAACAATTTCTAAAGTGATTTCAATTTAAGTCTATAAAAATTGATTGGTGTAATCAGTAATGCATGTGTGGTGTTTCATTGAAGTCCGCGGGATGTCTGAAATATTTACTGCGGCCGGTGAACCTGACCAACCAGCCAAGCCCGGATCAGTCGAGGGAAACAAACCAGTCTTACTGGCTCCTGCCCAGAAAAAAGGACTGAAAACTGAACCGATATTTTTTATTCTTTCACTGATCGATTACAGAGAAATATTTTTTTGTACGCCGAAGCGATAAATAGAAACAAGAAGTAAGTTTTATGGCCTCTTATTCATTTGCTTGTAAGCGTCTGAAGATTGCGTGCTAAGGCATAAATGATTGCCTCGAATCGATTATATATTACTCTCAATATTTTACATGTCTTGTGTACATACATTACCTGGTAGCTAAGCACAAGTTCCATGCATATGTTTATTATTTATTAAGTGGTTGTATAAATATTTCGCGTAGAGATTTGCGGACGCGCCCAACTAATTGCGATCTTCGGGCGCTTTCACATTTGCATAGCGGAATGCGCGAAAAATACAGGCGTCAAATAATTCTAACATGGAGGGCTTAAGTGAAAGATTAAGTTTCGCGCTGAAACAACAATTAATGGACTGTGTCTCGTTACTCGAGTCCGGCATTTCTTATGCGGACGTGCGGTTATCTTTCGTTGTTTGGAATGTTTTAATCTTGTTAAGTTTATAGAACTATATTTTTTCCCCATCTCGGGATTAAATTTATACCGGCATGGTCAAGATTTTATCTTTAAAATGATCGTTACTCACACAGTGACAATTTACATAATCTTACATGTAAAAGAATCAAAATCAACCGCTCTACATAACATTGTTTGTTTTGCTATCAATTATTGCAAATAAACACAATAGGTATGAACCTAAACGAACAGTAAATATAGATAAGAATTTCTACAAATATTTTAACAAACTCGTACATGATACTCCAATCAGCTTGAAGGTAATTATATTCCACCAAATAAAGTTTATAATTTAATTACAACAGCAGCTAAAATAGCAGCATAAATACAATGAAAAATAATTGGAGATATTTTACCTAATTTGATCGAAACATGATAATTTGTTCCAAGTGTAACCAATAGAGAGCAAAGAGCATGAACGCGAAAGAAAATCATAAATTGCGAAAGGAAACAAAAAACTTATACAATAAAAAAAGCAACAAAACGAAATTTCACGAAATTAAAACAAAGTATGAAAATGCGCACAAAAATAAACGAAAATATGAATAACGAGACTAATTCGACGAAAACATAAATTAGTCATTACATAATTCAAAAATAAAAATTGGACAATTGGTACACTATATCTGCTACCATGTAATCAAAAATTATTTGGAAATATTCGAGTCATTTAGATGAAAGAACTAACCTAACAATACATAAGGAAAACAACACCAACCCAACTCGACAAATGTATAAAGATTGGTCAATAATTTCAACTACTACAAAATGCAATTACAAATTTGGTACAACACATTCCTAAATCTAAATATGAGGACCAAGTAAAACATAAAAATATCCAACACACAATGGACAAGAATACGAAGTACAGCTTTCAAATCCAAATAACCGACAAACCCTACTTCGTGGACTGCCTGCCAAAGTAACACTAATTGAATGCTTAAATTCTAAAAAACAATGTGATGAAGCCTTCATCACCCATAATATCAAACCTTACAAAATTGCTTTAAATTCCCATTAAAACTAAATATCTACACGAAACAGACAGACAGTTGGATAACCCAGATCTAAAAATTAGGAAAGAAACACATCACATCTTCTTTCCTCGTTCAGGAACATATGGAATTCCACCAGCTACAACAGCAATTATTTGGTTTCTTCGTGTTCACATTTTTTACCTCCTATTACCTCCCATAGCCTCTCCTTTATTTCCCATAATAAGTCTGCTGCCTCCCCCTTGCCTCCTAATATCCATATCAATCCATACATTCCCCTCGTCCGACTTGCTCCTCCTTTCAAATATTTAAGTTATAATACAATTTAGGCATACGAATGGGTTCCAAATCAAACGAACCTCGAAAGCTATACATTAAGTAAGGTACCTTACAAGTACATTAAGTAAGATTGGAATTATTTAAAAAATTCAAGCAATCCAAACCAAATGAAAGCAAAATAGATAAACAAAAATCTCCCCAATCTGATTGAACTCGAACAAATAATAACTTCGTAGAGTATAATTCTAATTTGAGTCATACTGGGGGGGGGGGGGGGGGGGTAGTAATGTATCCGGCTACCTTCTTACTATCAGCTCTCAACTAGCCCAATAAGAAGGATGTTATAATCATATGTGCATTTATTAATTTTAAGAAACTGATTGTGTATTATGTTATTATAGTTCGTTGAACCACAATAAACTCTACTTTGGGCGCCAATTATTACGTAGCACATATGCCTCAAGCTTATAAACCTCTTTTGCAAATTTACGGTCTTGTCGTAAAAATATCTATTTTGTTGGTCGCTTCAGATCGTTTCAGCTAGCGAAACGTTCAGTGTGCGCGATCATCTTGTAGAATCTTAGTCTTGATTGGTTCTGACGTCTCCACGTTGTTATCTTATAGGTGTAACGTTCCATCAAAGCAAGGGGTACCCGCGAATGTTTTCCAGTATGTTTTAGTACAAAGTCCTTTTCAAGCATCGAAACGAAAAACAAGGAAAATGAAATTTTCAAGACCAGTAATAAGTTCCCAGCAACTAATAATGCAATGAAAAATTACTACATTTTTTGCAATAATGTCAACGTTATGTCTATCGAGAATGAACAAAATGTTGGTCAATTTTTGCTTTGTATAATGGCCACACGATAGTAGCTAGTAGAAGCTGGTTCCAGTGTTAATAAAATTTCAATTCAAATATGATTAATTATTAATTTTCCCAAAAAAATAAAAAAAAATTTCTACGAAATGTTAGCCCGTTTTTTTAAGTTTTGTTAAATACCTAAATTTCGTAGTATTATAATTTATATAATAATTGTCTATCATATTATTCCATCGAAAATAGAGAAATGATTTCTTTGTTAGGCATTAAAAGTTTCTGCTTATGCGAAACTGTCCGTTTCTACCACCGAAGCGCGGAGTGTGCACAAATTAGTCTGTTTCAAACAGTACCAGTTACCGGTAATTTCCTATCGTGAAACATTCAATGCATTGATCACTTTCTCGAAGCAATACATTGCAGCGATTTTAACTGCCTAAGATTATCCTGTTGCACTTAGTCCATTCCACCAAAACAAATTTTATATCTAACTTTTCCACGTCCTTAACTATACATAACATTCTATACAAAATTTAAATTAATTTTGAAACATGTTTGGAACGCACATATATAGTAAGAGAAATTGCTACTATTTGAGCTTTTTTGGGTTCTTAATGGGGTGTCAGGTGGGATTTATAATTCACATAATATAATTCAACTCATCACAATATAGTATACAGAGAATCCAAACAATGTATTATATCCAGGTTCTAAGTCAAATATGAGTCACGTATTGTGAAAATAAACACATTTGGTGCAAGACTAATGATGAAATTAAAGAATTATAAAATAATAAAGGACTACAAAATGACGTATAAAACGTCCACGTTCTAAATTCATTCAAAATCAATTTGGAGAAAAAATCTATCAATGATGTGTCATGGACTATAAGACACGATAATGTCGATAAACAATTCGATCACAACCGAGGTACAGTTTTTATCTTCATTTCCATTGAAATTTCTGACATTCCCACTATTTAAATACTTCAGACATAATTCACATTAACTATTAAAAGAATTAAAACAACGTATTATTTCATGGTTATAGATGGCAATTAGACTAAAGAGAAAATCCGCAAAAAACTTTAAATGAAATGAAGGTGTAATCATTTATGGGATACCATACTACTTATATATACCATAATACATATATTTAGACCAAATGCAAGCTTTAAAAATTGTAATAGGAAGTTGAAGTCAAAATGCAAAATTAACGTTCGAACGT
Organism: Geotrupes spiniger; assembly: GCA_959613385.1. Lineage (NCBI taxonomy): Eukaryota > Metazoa > Arthropoda > Insecta > Coleoptera > Geotrupidae > Geotrupes > Geotrupes spiniger. Next base: position 17,571,445 of record OY390737.1, read on the forward strand.
TAACAAAAAGGTGCCTAAAACGGTTTGCAGGGCATTAACTATGTTTATCATGTCCTACAAACCGTTTTAGATCATTAAATTCTATAAAAGTGCAAATTTAATGCAAATACAGCAGTTTATTATGTAAAGCTGCAAATATTTGCCATATATGTAATCGTTTTATTGTAAAAATAACAGGAAATCATTTCATGCACACCAGTCAATATGGTTAGAGTTTATATATGCAATTTGTAACCAAATTTTATTATATATTGGCAGCACACGTATGATGTGATTAAATGTTTCAATGTAATCCCGATAGTTGTCATTACACTACTTATCTCGTGTTACAGAAAATGTAACTCGGAAAACAAATTGTTAACCTAAAAATCATGCTGAAACGTCAAACGAAGCTTATAAAACTCGTTAAATGAAACTCAAAATCTATTGTCACGTTTTATTTAAAACATATTGCAAACAATAACCGTAAAAATGGAAATGTTGAACAATTCCTCCATTTTCATAACAAAAGCGTCATAAGATTTGCAACAACTAATCGCAACTATTGCAATTAGTTTTATACTCAAGTGTTTCATTTTACGAATTAAAGAAAACAAAGGACAGTTTCACACAATCAAAGTAACGTTTACGACCCTGCATCACAGACGATGTTCTTGAGTGCATTGTATTATTGGTTAATCGTAGCACATGGCTCTTTAGAACACGAATTCACTATGTGCTAATCATGTGAATAAGAGAAACAAACTGTGTGCATATAAATTATGACATTATCGTCGTCGTGGCTACTGAAAATTAACATTTTTGAGAAACGCTTTGTTTGTAAAAATGTGCTCGCCCCAAATAATAATGTCATTAGTGAGTGCGTGTCGTTAAACGCAAGTGTTGGCCATTAAAAGATTACAACAATTAACTGCGTAATAAAAAAATCATCAAAACTGTGTAAAACTGACACCGATAAAAACTGGACCGGGAGGAGATTGTAAGCGTTAAAGAAAGAATGCCCTTTATTAACTAGTTGTTCGCATTAGGTAGTAAATTAACGTTGACTATTAAAACACAATTAAATCGAGACGTGATAAATGTTTATGGGAATTTTTTCCAGATATGTTACAAATGTCCGCAGACATGTGAATGAAACCCACCTTTAGCCAGGCTCTTGCATAATCATCTCGTGCAGAGCGCTTATCGTGTATCGGCAAGGGACTGCCTCGCCGATGCATATACATTTCTGCGAAGTGTAGCTACATTAGCAAGCAAACGCCCGGCCGTAGATTTATATTCGCCATTTTGCTGAAATACGAGCCATTGTTCGCATCAACCCACGGGATATTTTACAAACAACGACGCCAAATTTGGTCACTCCATAAATAAAATTCAAAATGGCTTCATTTGTGTGCGGCTCCCGAACCTAATTTAGATACGCGCAGGAATTGTACTTTCTTCGCGTCGGATCCCTCGGGGGTGTCCCTTTCGAGTTCGTGCGATTCGGGAAACGTCAAAATGCGAACGTTCCGGAGCGACGCAACCGAGTGGAAGACTGATAAAAGTTGAAATAAATAAATGGCAGGAGAGAGTCGACGTAAAAATATTTATCGCAGTTACAATTTTTAATTGAATCGCCGTGACGTTTTGACCAATATGTATTTCTATAGATGTTAAAATACACGATAGAAAAATTCCGATGCAAAGAGAACAATTTTAATTACGTCTATAGTTGCATCAAAAATTCCTATCTAAATTACAAACTAAAAGGCGTTTCCATAAATGTGTAACAGCAACATGCTGTGAATGCAGGGCAGTTTCCGCAATCATTATATAAAAGTCAGCAGTGACTGTTTATGAAGTAATTTGTTTGCAGAGTGATGTACTCTAAACATACGATTGACATTAATCTAAAGCTGTGTATAATACAAAACACAACGAAATTGTAGCAACTGGCCATTTTTAACAGTCCTTGCGAAAAAATCTGACTATTATTTTTTTTAACAATCTGTATATTCATTGGATGTCATAATTCAATAAAACCAAAAAACCAAAAATAAAACACATAAACGCATAAAACAATAAAACATCATGAAAAAATATACGAGGGGAACTAGAAAAACTATCTACTTGGCTATGATAGAAACAATTGACAAGCGTGTGCGATTAATGTCAAATAGTGACAGGTCTGTGAAAGGTTCACAGTAAATTTGATTCAAATTCGCCTATTTGTTTTCATTTCGTGAAGTCGACAGTAGTAGAAAATGGATTTGGAGCATCGAAGTGTGATAAAATTTCTTATGAAAGAAGGCAATAATCCGAAAGCAATTCCTCATTGGATGTCTGCAATCTACGGAAACGATGCCGTCATATTATGTAGTCAAATTTTGGTCTAAACAGTTTCGTTGGGGAAGGGAGATCGAAGATCTGCAGAAGCGACAAACCCGGAAGATTGTAAGAAAGTGGAGGCAATGGTTCTCGAGGAAAGCCGTTTGAAGGTGTCCACCATCGCTACAGCATTGGAAATATCTGAGCCTAGCGTTATATACATATTGCATGAAAAATTGGGCATGAGCAAGGTGTCAGCAAGCTTTGTTCCTAGGCTGTTGAATCCTGAACAGAAATTGCGAAGGTGTCAAGTCTCGCAAGACCATTTGGCCACTCTGGAGGCTGATCCCCACTTTTTTGTTCGAATTATAACTGGAGATGCAAGTTAGGTACACCACTGGGATCACGAAACAAAATAAGAATCCATGAAATGGGTGCATAAAGGTTCTCCACCGGCAAAGAAAGCTAGAACTCAGCCTTCTGCAGGAAAACGCATAGCATTAATTTTTGTGGGACTTGAAATGCTTTGTTAGAATTCATGCCGAAAGGCACGACAATTAATACAGAAGTTTACGGTAATACTCTCAAGAAAATGCGTAAAGCCATCGTCAAAAAACGTCCCCACTTGTACCAATCGAATGTGCTTCTTCTTCACGACAATGCGCCTGTACACAAAGCTGTGAAAGTCCGCCCAATCTTGGCGGACTTCACTGAGCTTGACCATCCACCATATAGCACGGACATGGCACCATAGGACTATTGTTTATTCCGAAAGTTAAAACAATTTCTAAGTGCAAAGCGTTTTCAGACGTATGAACACTTGATGCAGGTTATCGAACAATATTTTAACACCCAAGAGAATACATTTTTTCTAGTGGTATGGGGTCCCTTCCGGACAAATGACATAAGTGTATTAATGTTCATGGAGATTATATTGAAAAATAAACATGTTTAATAAATCGAATGTCTTTCTGGGTTAGGTAGATAATTTTTCTAGTTCCGCTCGTATAAACAATTTTTTTTTTACAATTTGGATTTTTTTTATTTCAACAATGTTAACATACACTGAATTGTTAAAATTTGTATTTTTTTTTTTAATTCGACATCTTTATTTATATTTCACATTTTCCTAAGGTTGAAATTATTGGTGTTTTCAGCAATGTTGACCATTAATTATATTTTGGGTTTTCAACACAAGTTGTCCCAAAGTAGCTTTCTTGATATTTGTCCTTTTTTACAAATTTGATAGTTTTGAAACTGTGACATTTGCAATAGTTTCACAAATATCGACATAACATTTTATCATGTGTATCATCATTAATTTAATGAAATTAATTCATTGCACTTCAATGATGCTGCAACTTTGGATTTCTTCAAGTTCCCATTAATATTTGAATGCCTTAAAACTCAAGTAGTAAATTATTCTGTTTGCATTATTTTGCTTCTATTAAATTAATTTCGTTAGGTTTGTTTAATTCTTATTTACCGCAATTTAGTCGTCTTACACTAACTATAATGTCATTCAATATTTATTGTTTCATTAACATTTTCATTTATTTCATATTCACTTTCCACACATTTGTCGTTTCATTATGGTTGGTAATAAATAATAATATAAGTCAAATAAATATTTGAACAATTTATTACGTTTCATTTTGCTTGGCATTTAAGAAGAAATAGTAAAGTTTGAGTTGGTTTGTGATGGATAGAGTTGGTGTGCGTTGCTTTGGGTTGGATATGGTTGGTTTGCGTTGGCTAAGGTTGGTTTGGGTTGGGTAGGGTTGTATCGGGTTGCCTTATAGATTTATTAGTATTTACACAGTATTGTTAATACTTTTTTTAAAACGCCCTTTACTTCAATTCGGCAATTATTAGCTTTGTTGTTTGGTTGTTTGGTGTTGTTTGGTGTATTTTATAAAATTTTTATTCTACAAATTTTTAAATTTCATTTCTAATGCTTATGCTATTATTTTGGCCTTGGTTGTTTTGCAAATTCTAGTTCACTTTTGTGTAAATCTGTTTTTTTCCTGCCAGTATTTCATAATTTCAGAAATCTTCCACCCTCGTATTTTAAAATATCATGTAGCTTTTAAAAACTAGACTAGACAGTAAATTGAATGCATTTAAATATTGATCTTACATTTGAAATTCTATTGACTTCAGTTACTTAAATCTTTTGATGTAAGGTTTCTGATAGTCGTCGATTTATGGATTCTCGGCAATTTCTATTTCCTCACATCCTTTGCAAGTTTGAGAGTTTATGCGAAGTTTATTTTCCTATTTCTCTGGTCTCTCTCTTCTTCATTTTCCAGCCTCTCTGGCTACATGTGTTTGTATAACCTTCGTATCTTCTTGCATACGTTGTATCTGCCCAAATTTCCAATAAATTATGTTTTATAGTTTTTCTACATTCTATTTTTTTAGGCTTTAGGCTTTATGTTGCATTGTCTAGTTCTTCTCGTGTTATTACTCTCAACTAACAGATAATTGTATTTCTTAAATTATGTAATGTTCTTCACCTGTTTCCTGCTGCTTTGCAACTTTTCCCACTATTCCTTCCATTATTGATTGCCACGTCTACTACTAACGTGTTTCATTTTATGTCCTTTATATATTTTAAGATATTTCTGCTGAGATTTTTCAATTGTTCTATTGCTTCGTACTTTTGATTTTGATGTTCTTGCCTCTGATAGCTTCTCCCCGAACTATATTTATGGGGAGGCTTGTTTATTTAGTTTTACTGTTTCCTATTTTTTGGGTTTTAGTTGTTCTTTCTATTTTTCCTCATTTATTATTTTATTATACCTCGATGTTTGTTCCTAAATTTACTATTTTTACAACTTCTGGCTCTTTGTCGTTTGACTTATTCTGATTTTAAATTTTCCCGCTAGTTTCTTTCTTTACATATTGTTATTGTTTTACCAAATAGTCACCGGGACCACGGCCGATTTTACCTTTTTAATTATTTTCCAATTTCTCTATTGACGATAAAGTAATCGACAACGTCCCCTTTTTATTTTTCTTATCTCATCTTCTTGCCTGATCATCTTTCTAATCGCAAATTGTCTTTCCTAAGCTTTTATGAAACTTATTAGTTTTATAATATTATTATTACGTAATAATACATTGTTATTGGATAAGCTGATTAACTGTGTTTCATTTCAACCCTTCCCTTGATACAATGAATATTGGAGGGGTTTACTGATTATTTTATAAACTTGTTTGGTTTCGTTACTGAGAATTTTGGATGCTTTACAAGGATAGTGTATTTTATTTTTCTGGTGTTGAGGGCATTGTCGCTCTTCTAGCACTTGAAACTCGTGCTGGAATCGATGCTTTCTCGAACTTGTATTTTAATATACGATTAATATCTATAATATCTATGGCAATGAATGTGCAGATGAAATAATATTTGTGGTTTTTACTTGAACAACGCATGGCAGTGAATCTCTGCATCAGAAGATTGATAGCGAAAAACATTCCATCAAACACGAGTTTTTAGTTTCACTTTACCAATGTCCTTGGCACTGAATCTCTCAATGTTTTTCTTTTTTCACTTTAACAACGTCTTTGGCAAGGAATCTAGAAATAAAATTTTATTGACAGCTTTTACTTGAAACTTGTCTTTGGTAAGGAATCTCTCTATGACGAAACATTATTTTTAAGTTTTTTATTCTAACAACATTTCTGGCAATGAATCTCTCGATGGAGCAATATTTGTCTTTTGAATTTAATAATGTTTTGTGAGGGAATCGCTCAATGAAACATTATTTGTGTTTTTTACTTTAACAACATTTCTGGCAACAAAACGCTTTATGAAATCTTATTTGTTGGATTTTACTTCAACAATGTCTTTGTCAATGAATTATTGAATGAAGTATTATTTGTGCTTTTTATTTGAACGATGTTTTTGGCAATGAATCTCTCCACGAAACTAATGAGGGACTTGCATTTTTTACTTTAATCTCTGAATGAAATATACATTTTTTTTACTTTAACAATATCTTTGGCATAGAGTATCTCAACGAAATATTATTTTTGTTAAAGTTTACTGTAGTAATATTTAATATAGACATGATGATAATAAATGGTATTAAACAAATACTAGTGCTGTCTCATGGCTGACTTTATACATCCTCCAATATTTAGTATATAAATACAAATCCTAGTCTGCGAATTCAAATAATTTGTTTAGTTTACTTTAATTATTTTTCTAATTCTTTCATTTGTTCTTTTCCATTCTCGAGACTTCCTCCATTACCATCCTATCGCCGTAGCTATTATAATTTTTATGTTTTTTTCCAACCAGCATTCTTCACTTCCATATATCATTACATTACATGGGCGAATAATCTAAACATCTCTCCGATTTATGCAATTGTTTTATATGCACGAAATACTTTATTTTAAGTTAAATCTTGTTAAAATGAAAAATAAATAAATAAAACTTTCACGAACTTAATAATTTTTCGTTCTTTCGTCAACATTAAAGTATCTGAAGAATAAACGCTGTAATTTCTATTTGTTTTGATATTTTGATTGCTATATTAAGAAGAATCGTTCACTTGACTGAATTTTAATTAAAAGATAGATTAACGGACAATCATTCGACAATTACAATGCTGCCTACAATTATTTATATAGTAATCACAACGGATGAGCGAATTACTCGCATTTTATTTAAAAAACAAGCCAGGTTCGCGGCTCACAGTTTTACCGTTGACGTCCAACTATACATAATTCACGGCGTTTTTATTTATTAGAATTTACGATAGGTTCAACAAACTATGCATTTTTCAACCGGGCGCCTATATTTCACATCGCGTTATCTAGGTGGAGGGAAAGCCCGATTGGATACAGAGATGCACATGCACAGAGTTGATGGAAAAGAACGTGGGTTAGATACCATGCATCTTTACATTACATCTCGGCACAGTTTATCTCTGGCAATAATTCAGGCTGTCGAGTTAGTACTAGGCACGGACTGTATCGCGTACACAAGGACAACGTTTATATGCACAACGAAAAACATTTAATATCAAACACGTTAACAATGTAGCTGTTCGTAAAACACCTACTTTTGTTGTCAGTTCGCACTTATTTATTATTATTAAATGCTTGTAGTTGTACACCTAGCAAATCGGTTCGGCTTTTCTCCCTTGTTAGCGCGCTTAAATAAATTGCGCTTTTAAGAGACATATTTTTATAACGCGTTCTAGATTTGCAAATCAAATGAGGATGAACAACCTAGACGTGTGTACAACCTTTACGGGATCCTATTCGTATGTCTCGGACGCGACGCATTACACTTACTTTACTCCAGCATAAATTAACAGGACAATTATTTTTTTAACGCACGGGTAATATTAACTAAGACACGTGAAGGAAACGTTGTAAAAAGAAGGACAAATGATACATTTTATCAAGAAAAAGGATTAGAAATAATTTAAACGTCCCCAAAACTATATGATATCAAGCAATAAATTAATTTTATTGGAAATATTTATTCAAACAATAAAAATTATTGAGAGTTATAAACATATATATTTTTTAAATTAATCCACATTTGTAATGAAAAGCCCTAATGGAGGAATCAATAAATATTGAAAAATCACCACATGGATTATGAAAATCGTTCTTTAGCGTTATTCAGTGCCTTGTGACCCGCCACATCAAACTAACTAGAGCTTCCTGTTGTCACGTTGAAAAATTGTGAACAAAAATTTGAATAAAAATAATTTAAATATTAGGGGTTGAACATCTTTTGTATATCTACATCTAACTCGAAATCGAAATCGAAATTAAATTCAAATCGACATATAATTCGTCTCGAAATCCAATTCTAAATCCAAATCGAAATCCAGCTCGAAAATCAAATCGAAACGTAAATTGCATTCAAATTGTCCAAATCTAAACTCAAAACGAAATCCAAATAAAAATTCAGGTCGAAAATCAAATTGAAATCAAATCTAAACTCAAAGTGAAATCAAAACCGAAACGAAATGCAATCCAACTAGAAAATCAAATCGAAATCGAAATCGCAATTCATATGAAACACTTGCCAACCCACCTCAACCACACCCTACCCAATCCAATTAGAAAATCGAATTGAAATTAAAATCGAAATCAAAATTGAACTCCACTTCTAAATCCAACCCGAAAACCATATCGAAATCTAAATAAAGTTCAAATCGAGATCTTAATTCGAATCAAAAATCAAATCGAAATCTAAAATACATTCAAATCGAAATCTAATTGGAAATAGAAATCCATATCTAAATTCAAAGTTAAATCAAAATCGAAACCCAACTCAAGCCAACCCGACCATACCTAACCCAACCCAACTAGAAAATCGTACCAGAATGAAATCCTACTCGAAAACAAAATGGAAATCGAAATCCACTTCACAAATCAATTCAAACCCAACATTCAAAATAAAATGCAAATCGAAATCATCCTCCAAATCTAAATCTCAAATCGAAATCCAAATCTACATCCAAATAAAAATGCAAACCTAAATTCAAGACCAAATCACAATCTAAATCTAGATCAACTAGTACCAAACCGTAAACAATGGAAAGTCTGAAACAAGATCAAAATAAATACTAAAGAAAATGAGATTGGAAATAAACAAAAAATTGACAAATCGAAATCAAAATCTTGAAAATTCGTAGTAGAAACTAAATCAAAACCCAACCCAACCCAACTTGAAAACAGAAGAGCAGAATCTAAATCGAACCTGAAAATAAAATAGAAATCGAAATCCAAATCTAAACCCAAACCAACTCGAAAATCAAATCGAAATCCAGTTGAAAAATGAAATCAAAACCGAAATCCAATTGGATATCCAACCCTAATCACAATTCAAATCTAAATCCAAATGGAAACTCAAAACCTAGTACCAAACCACAAACATGCAGACAATGAACGAAATGCATTGGCCAATAAAAACTATATATGTAAATAATTGTAATTGAAATATACAAAAAATGGACAAATATAAATTAAAATTAAGAGAGCACAACGTTAGAAAACTATTAGAAAAAGTAGATCGTAATGAAAATTGTTACTGGTTACTTACTAGCTCAGTGTTCTATATAAGCATTACGTTGGTCATGTTTACATTCCTTTTTCTTAAATTCTCGTACTGATGATATCTACAACTCTCTATATCGGTCCTATGGTCCCATGTCCTTGGTTCTCTGAAATTAATGACACCTTTGTCTAACAGTGTAAGTAATTCAAATTGTTCCAACTGTATAATTTTGAAAACATTAGGGGGAGGATAGTTGGGTTGGGTTCGACCGGGTTGGGTTGGGTTCGCTTGGATGGGGTTGTGTAAGTTGGGACAGTTGATATGTTGAAAGCAATCTGGTTAGTCAAAGCCCCGATCCTCTTTGTTATGCTAAAAATCGGACTCATTTATAAAACATTACACATCAACCTCTTCCTTGGAGATAGTGGCGATTTTAATCTCAGCCTAACTCTTAGTAAATTTTCGTGTGGACAAGATCGGTTTTTCGTTTTATTTCAACGTCATCTGGCCATCTATGTAGCTAATGGTTATATTTTCTTGTACGGCATGACTAAATCATTGGTGCGTTTCCTTTTGCATATTTACGTAAATGATATATTTTTATATTTTCAAAGATGTAATTTTTAAACACGCCATTAAGGAATGAATCAAAGTTTATTATTTTCAACGGATAGTTAAGTTAGGTATTGAAAAACCTTTCAACAACGCTGCCACACAGTTCGCCGTCTGCTAATCAAAAATCGTTTTACTCATTTTATATTTCAATTCACGATTTAAACAAAACGAGAAGATGCACGACCGCAACACACTCGCAAGCTGTTAATGAACGTTCGCTGAAGCATGAAAATTGTGGCCATAAACCAACCATAACCGATTCAATAATTATAATTCCCAGTTTGATCTCGTTGTGATATAAATATATCTGGCAATTTTTCTCCTTTTTCGCCATTATTCAATCGCGCATATCGTTTGCATATCTGCCGGAGCCGATTTTCGAACGAAAATCTCGTAAAACAATTCGATCTTTGGAGAGCGGCGATAACCAGTATCGCGGAATGTTCAGTGCCGTAAAGCCCGATATAATTGCTGAGATAGCGATTACGGTAGCGTTATTTTATAGTAGTCAATCGAAACCTCCTTCGTAGTAACATTAAATATCGATTTAGATTTGATGTATTTTATTATACGCGGTGTGCTGTCAAAGGATCGACTGGAAAGGATTGGATTGGAAGAGGAATTAATATCGGACGACCACGCATGGAATGAAATCATTGTAATACTTTATATTGTTAAAATTGACTAATTTAAGTGGATTGGAAATTGTTTTAAAAATTTCATGTGTGGGTAAAATTATTATATCTCAAATAACCGATATACGGTTACTCACTCTTACACAACAGTAGGACACAATATTATTTATTATGTCATCCACGATTAACAATGCAAGATTGGGTTATTTGAAATGAAAACGTACAAATATCACTAAAACAGATAAGTGATGGTTCTTTAAAAATGGTACTTAATTTTGCATTAATTAGATATTTGTTTTTCTGCGATATGACCCGTTATTCTGCTAGTAATTATTTGTTTCATTCATGTAGGTGAATGTTCAAAATGTCATTATTTCCACATTATCTATATTTCTGGGACGCGACCATAACATATAACTATTAAATATCGATGCAATTTGGTACTGTTTCAGTGGTAATAAAGTTTTTTTTTCTTAATTTTAAATTAAGTTTACACAGCAAGAATAAAACATTAACAAACCATGACACAATAAAATGCAGCGGCAAAACTATTTCCTGTAATGTGCGTTTAAGCTGTCGTCGAAGAAAGATGCTTTCCTGCACATGAATAAATATTAGGCTTACCATATTCAAACCATGTATTACAACGAATATATACGTAATTTTAGAAACATAAAACTTCTTTTAAATAAAAGTGTATTGATATTTGATATGTTTCGTTGCTTGTTATCACAAAAGCTAATTTGCACTTTCTTTATATGCATAGCTAGTTGTCTAGTGTTTCTAGTATTCGTATCATAACTGTGGCCAAAGAGTCTAACCCTCTTGCTATCGATGATGAGAAATTGATTGAAAAAATCTTAAAAATGCGATATTATATTTTTAAATTTAAGCAATTGCGTTTGTTTTGTAATAATGGAGTTATCATTGATGTGCTGATGACTTCTCTTCTTGACATCTGCTCTATTAAAGTTTCCATTTTGTTGTGAGAGAAGCGTGGCATATTAAAATGAGTCAGTGAGACGAATGTCTTAAAAAACTAAGTACCAAGAAATAGCGATGTAAACATATCTAACGGCAGGAAAATTATAATTCCTTTATGAACACAAACAAATTTCCAGTATTATTTCAACGACACTTACATAACCATACATTGAATGCATGAACTTTACAACAGTCTATTAAACATCCACGAAATGAATCTTTGAAATATTTTCTTGGCAACGTTGAATCGGGTAGGGTTAGAACTAAAAAAACTCAGTGATACCTTACAGCACTTAAAAATATTAAAGTTTACTGTTTTTGAACAATTAGTACTGGAAAATAAATGAATCTATATTTCTAGTAGGTTGGAAACTTAATAATTTAGACGTATCTTGGGGCAGGTTCACGAAATCAATATCGATAGTTTAGTAATGAAAAATATTTTGGAAAACAATGACATATCTCAAGAGGAAATATGTTCCAATATTGCTAGCTAAAGCAATAAAAATGGGGAAACAAATCGGTTTTTTCTGCTCCTAGTTTAACTACAACTAAGCAACAATATTTAACATTTTATGTTTATTATACTACATTTCCATATGAGTCGGTTTTGTGGCCCAAAGTTCTATTAATAAAAAAGGGGATGGAAATGTTAAACCAAGTAAAACGTCGCCAGTAGAGTATAAATATTGAATGTAATTTGTCAAGATAATTATTGTTTATGGGCACGAGTGAGACGGTAATAATGTTTGTAGAAATGATAAAAAATGGATAAGGTATACTATGTGATAGAGGAATAGACAGAGACACAGAGAGAGAGATAACAAAAAGGAAAATTTGTCTGTGTAGGAGACGATAAAATTAAATTAATGAACAAATTGACCGTTGGCACAGAAGAAAAGAAGTAAGAGTAAGTGGCCAATTGATGGAGAGAGGCAAGATGTAATAAATCTTAAAGTGTAACTGTTCTTAGGTGCGTGGAATACATACATGTTTTATATTTTGATCAAATTCAGATTACATGTAATATGGGCATATAAGATAGGATAATATTGCCATAGTGAGAGGAGTCATACGTAATGGCAAAATAAGGGTATGCTTTATGGAAATTGACTGGATGTTTAGAAAGAATTAACCGATAACTTGCACGGCCATGAGGATTGTTGAGAATGAAATGAAACAACTGGCCATAAAGTTGAAAAATCTTTTGATGTTGTCTCACTGATAGCTATGCAAAAAATAGATTAAGATGAAAATGTCATTTATTTTTTCTATTTTCATCATACAATATTTGGTTTTAGTAAAACATACATTGTACAATTATTATTAAATAGGTTGGATTTATTGTTTTGTGCAAAATTAGTTAAGAAGACTTATCGCTCGCACAACACAGCATCAACCAGTTACCAACACCAAACTCAAACATTGACAAATGTACAATGTCAACATAAAAACGATGAAGTCGTTCAAACACTATTCATTTTTATGAACGATTGAACGCTTTACAATAATTTTATATAGCCACTGCGATTTTAATTTTTTTTTAACAGTACTGGAAGAGCCATAAAACGTAGCAAATACGACCCGACATAAAAGTGGCACCCACATTAAGGGGGGATCCTGCTTTAGGAGGCCTTAAAATAGCGTTTTTGGGGGAATTTTTTTAGGACAGAAAAAAATTTGCAAGTCTAATGAACTTTTTAGAGCATCTTAGTGCATATTTGAGCATTAAAAAAAAATATTTCGAGAGAAAAATATTTAAACGGAACCGATTTTTATGCACATTTGTGCAACACCTTTCAATTGCAATTTACAATCGGTGGGAAAGATGTAACCCGTAATTTTTGTCTGAAACAAAAAAAAAACCAAAGAAAATGGCAATTCTCATATGTTTTCTTCTATGTGAACTAAAAAAACCCAACATTTTGAAATTGAAGATTTTTCTCAGGTTTGAAAATAAATGTGATCGTTGCAGGAAGAGAAAATCATTTCAACTTGCTAAAAAAGTTGTTTAGAATTTTTTTTTCATTAATCTTTTTAGTTCAAATAGAAGAGAATGCTACTGAAGCCAACAAAAGTTTTGTTTCGTTTTGATTGCTTGTCTAGTTTTCTCGCAATCACGCCCACCAGTTTAGAAAAATCGTAAAAACGAAAACTCGAGAAAACGCGCTCTAAAGTTTACGATCAGCAAAAATGTTAATTTTCGATCACTTACGAAATATCTCGTTATAATCCTACTATAGCTCTTACGAATTCAAAATATTATTGTTTCGAACGACCGATTGAACTTTTTTAAGTACATAGTTCGGTGTTATGTTCTACGGGGAGGGACGCGCGCTTGGTTTGTTCGAGCGTTCGTATATTTTTTGCTCGACACCTCACTGTGTTTAGTGCTGTATCTTTCAAAATATTTCGAATTAGACGCTATAATTTTTTATACATATTCTTAGATATATTAGGCATAGATTTGAGCAATAAAAAAAAATTTTAGCCTTCTAAAGCAGGATCCCCCTTAAGGAGTAAAGTAACAGAACAGAAACTATCAGAAGACATTAATTTGTAAGAAATTAATGAAAAGAAAATCAGATTGATAAACGTTTTTTTTTTGTGAAGATTTTATAGACTATAATTTTATCCATAAATTTCGACTTAATCTTAAATAGTCAGTTTTGTAACAGAGCATGTGAGTTGAGTGTTAAGAATGAGTAGAATATAAAGATTTGGGTATTTTTCCAATTATTCGACTTTAAAAGTGTCGGTTAGCACGAATGTGTGTTATCATTGTACGGAATTACGCGTAAAATCCAAATATTTTTATTTATTAAAATCTTATTACTTAGACTGTTGGTTGGAAGTTAGTTTGTTGAATTTTGGTAGAAACCCACCAAAGAAAATAATTAATTATTAAAACGATCGAAAATATCAATAACAATCCCTGATCACGAATTGAATGGTCGTTCAAGGATAGTTACACGTATAACTTTCCTATATAGGCAAGGTTTCTCAATGCAAATTTTATTGTAGGAAATCTACTAATAAAATTTTTCAAGCCTTGCATTTTCTTTGCAAACAGCAACTAATTTCATTCGAGATGTTTGATAGTGAATTTAGTTAAGATTTGAAAATATAGAGTAGCTTGAAATCTTCAGCTTAACGTTAACCAAATCTTGTCCTAGGTTTTTAACATTTCACCTTGTCTACGAATATAGGCAAAAGAAATTATCTCACTTGTAGCTTTGGTGAACATTCAAAATCATCAAAATTATTTTAAGTATGATAAATCTACACCTTATACTATTGTGAAACTTATCTTAAAGTTTTATACAGTAAATTATTTCGTCCGAAAGTTATTGAAGAGCGATAATAATAAATAATTTCCTCGTGGTTTCAGTATCAACTCAACCCAACCTAGGTTTTTAGCATGACATGTGCTCATACCATAAATACGATAAATAGAATCCAAGCTGTACAACAAGTTTGTTAAATCTACTCCTTGAAATAAAATTGAACCTGATAATAATTTATTTTTGCAACAACAGATGATCTGAATCTAATTATAAGGCCGAACGCAATACGAAACTTACTGAAAACCTAATATAAAAAATGTTGAATGAAAACTTATGTGAATGTATGTAATTGTACGTGCTACCCACAATACATAATTCAAAATACAACTTCGAGTACATTTCCTGGGTGAGTGCATATATATTTATTTAATTACTGAGATATTTGTCGTGCTGCGATGGTTGCGTATATCATGTTGAGTATGACGGTTGGGTTGTAAAAATATACTACATGCCTTGCAGTTTCTTGGCTTGTTTCACCAGTCTGCTTCTGGTGGATTGTGCTTCCGTTGCCTTATAAATGTTTTTTAACTCCGAAAATCTGCCATCTTTGAGCCTTTACCAATAAGCAGATTCATTATTTTTTGTTTGCTCTCGGCATTTCTTTCTTTCAACCATATATTTTTCTTAATGTTTTCTTTCCCACATTTCGTTCGTTTTTTGATAAGCTTTCTTTAAGACACCTCACACACCCATATGTTGGCATAAGTCGACGGTTTTATAAACTTTCGACTTTGTCACTCGCGGCACATAATCATTTTCGGCACAGTCTATCCTATAGTCGCACACTTCCTTATACATTTCTATTTCTCTTGGAATCTTGTTGTTCTCTTTGTGCAATTTTTAATTTTTCTTCTAAGTTTGGTGATTTCGTCCGTTACTTTATTTCTTATTTCCGACACCCAGGTCGCTATAATATTCCCTCATTTAATTGTCACCACATACGTATATTTGTTTTCCATAGTTGCCCACATCACACTTCTTTTTGTACTTTTGCAGATTCTTCAAATTCCTTTTGTTCAAAATCTATTACGACATGATTTCTTGCTCGGCAGTTAAAGTCGTTCATTATTTCCATATTCATCATCTTTTGCATAACTATTCGTTATTACCTAACTTCGTCTTTAGCTTTATTTCTATTCCTTTTCGTTACCCATGCTATGAACAAGTTACTTTCCAGTAAGACTTTAAACGATCATGTGTCAAAAATGTCTGCAATTAGAACAAGCAGAACTTCTACGTTGGCCACATCTTTCTCCCAACTTACATAAATCGAACGTGTGTATTATGGATAACCGCACAAGAATATTTTCTCAACCCGAAAACAACTTAGCGCAACCTTCATTGTTATCTATAGCAAGCTAGGAAAAAAAGATACGGCGAGAGCACATTAATCAATATATTAGGACAACTGAGGACGATACGATACGAGGAAAGTACAAACCCTAATCTGCCCGTAGTGCCCGTATTTTTTTCCTTTCCTTTGTGATATTTTATCAGAATTTTTTGTCTCAACTGTGTTACTTTATCCGTTGACAGTTGTATATTTTTTGGAAGGCAGCCAAGAAGATGAAAATGCGAGTACATTAATTAAGAATTAGTAAAAAGAAGGAGAGAGGGAACATCGGTTATCAAGAAAACGATAGATATGGAAGCAAAGAAAATAAAGGAAATATTCAGGAAGTGTGTGTAAAAAATAGGGCAATGTTGTTGATCATCTGGTGATTTACTCCTATTTGTTTATTAATGATACTCAAAAGAAAATGATAAGTAGCGAGTAGGAGGATTGCTGGAATTTATGAAGTGTGATATACTGCACTTGCTAATCAGGAAAAAAATAGGGGGGGGGGGGGGGGGGCGTTAACATGAAGGACGTAGCAAAATTGAAGAGAAGAGGAAGGAAGGATATGGGAGGGGATGTCATTAATTATTGAACATTTTGCAGAATTACTTAATCAACAGAATCAAAATTCTGCCAACATACATGATGCAAGATTATCAAACATGATGGATTTAAAGGACTGGCCATGTCGATAGTTTTACATAAATACGTAAATATTTTTGATGTTGTTTCTTGGATTAAATGCAGCAAACTTTAAGAACCAAAAATTGGTAATGCATACATGACTTGGACATATAGGGCAATAAATGGATAAAAATGTCCTAAAATTTTAAATTGAAAAGGATGTGCCCTGCTGATATATTAATCGTTGTCTCTTACAGTTCGCTGCAATTGTTGTTAAAAATATCACAAATATAATAGTTTGCACATAATGTATGTGGTATAAATAAACTTCAATTGGAACTTTGAATATACAAAAATCACATCAAAAATTTAAATATCAAACATTCGATGCGAGGCTATATAAATCTCGGTTAAACAATTGCTTAATAAATTTATTGTACACGAAAAACATTATCTAAATTAATTAGATTAATTATAAAATTTCGTCATCTTAAAATAAAACAAATTTTAAGGAGAATTTAAACTAATAAATTAATGATATCACATTTGATGCAAATCCGTTTTTTTCATTGGCTATCTGGTAATAAATCTAAATCTATAAAGCTTCATGATTTTGCGGTTTCCGAACAATAGATTTAGAATGTAATTTATGTTCACATATGTTATTTGTAAGTACAAATTTTAACAATTATTTCCGCGAAAAGTTGCTAAAACACAATTACACACACTTACAAGTATCGCTTATAATATTTTATAAATTAGGATTGAAATTGTTTATTACAGTTATCTTACTTTAACTGTACCAACCATTTTATATATTATCTACAATTATTTATATACTCTTATACATTTAATTCGTTCATTTATGGGGTTGTGTGACGTTGTAGAAATTTAAAGACAGATGGAGGAACGGCAATATGGAGGAAGGGTGATGAAGGAATGTATTGACAGAGCAGTATTAATAGCGGACAGAGTAACAAATAAGGAAATTAATGGAAGGATTTCTGTAGATATTAAGGAAGCTATCGGGGGTAAAGCAAAAGCAAAACTGTTAAGTAACAGATGTGCAAATGAGAGTAAGGAAGAAGCCAGAATTCTCAAACTTACTTCGTCTCCGTGACTAAAACAAGAAAAATAAAAATTCTGGAAAGTGGTTATAAATATTCGTTGTTTGGAGCAAGACGTACATGAAATCTTTCTGTATACCTACTGGAAGATAATAAGAAGCAGATAAATGGTGTAAAATTGGAAGAAGTTTTTCACGCTTTTCTGGAATAAAGCAAAAGAAAACAACGAAGAAAGTAAAACAGCGGTCGGCTTGAAACCAAGTATCGTCCTTCAATTAAATTCCTCGATAAGGTAGGCTATGATTTCATTGGTTTTTCTCCTAAGATTTGTAGCACTGATGGCTGATCAATTATTTAATTAAAAATGTAATTTTCAGTAATATAACTGACAGGTCCTTTTTCTTCAATTGCATGGCGCAAACTTTATAAAATAAACATAGCTTATTTTAATGATGAATTTAATTGAACGCACGATAGTGAGGCTCTTCCATTACCCTTCGAAGTACAATGCAAGGGCATAACTGCATAGTTTCCATCCAATTTGATAATTTAATCATTTATTATTTATTTATAAGTAAATAAATTATTGGTTCTATTCAATTTGTGCCAAAAGAATATACTTGGCATTAACTGAATTTAACTGCATGAAAATGTGGATTTCAATAGTTAGCAGACTAATGAAGGGCCTCCGTTAATTGAAATGATAATTGTTGTTCCTTAAAATAATTTAGATTTTAAGGAACAATAATTACTCATTAAGGTTACACGGTCTTCCGAATTCTTCACATAAGGGCACAAGTATTCTAAGCCAACGATACGAGGCAACGTGAGGAAGATATTCATGATATTGTTGGTTAACGCCCTGGCCCGGCGCGCATTGATGCCTTCACACCAAAATGCGAATCGCCGTAAATTACACAACAATCATATTTATGTCCGCATTTGCTCAACGCGAAATTAACATAGACCATAAATTCGAAGCGAACGAAATTGATTAAATTTCCGGAGCAACCTTGTGTAAGAATGCCGTGATTTATTCGCGTATCTGATGATAGTAAATTCAATCAAAGGCCGGTAAAGATAACGCAGTATCGTTTACAATTTACACCAGCGACATCCCGGTTTCCTAGTTTTAATTACTAGAAACTGCTTATTTATGAAACGTGTACTTTACATTTTAACATATTAAAACATGCAGCACACGGCCATAAATTTCCAACTGCAATTTCGTTGCGGTTTTCTCGGTTGCAAATTACAAATGTGTGTAAATTGTTGAACTTTTGGTTATAATGGTAATAATTCAGCGCGTGTGTGCGCGTATAATTCTGGTATTGTGCGGTCCGTCAGTTTCCGACTAAATCTTGCGGATTTTATTTTTCAAGGATGGTTAAATATATAAGTAATATGTATCTCACTATGTACTAGAACGAAGTTCATAAAAAATAATGTAATTTTCATTAATTTTTATGGAACTATTAAATCGTACATATTGTCCAAAAATTAAACTTCGTTGGATTAAATATTTCATTTTAATTGTTCTTAATAGTACATTAAATATAAATTGTAAAATTGTAACCCGTTTTCCCTAGAGCCTATAAAGCTTTAGTACAAGGTAATTAATTATTCGTTTCATTATTTATGAATACGTGTAAATAAACACGTAGTCCTTTTACACATAACAATTATACTTAAGTTTTTCCACTGGGGTTAAAGATAC
Source organism: Geotrupes spiniger (assembly GCA_959613385.1). Taxonomy (NCBI): domain Eukaryota; kingdom Metazoa; phylum Arthropoda; class Insecta; order Coleoptera; family Geotrupidae; genus Geotrupes; species Geotrupes spiniger. The sequence continues at coordinate 17,591,119 of OY390737.1, forward strand.
AAGTGAACTCCATCTATAATATTGCAAAATTTAACAAATTTGGGTGAGTTTTCACATTATTTGGAATTTGTTAGCGTGCATTCGTAATCTTTTTCTAACATGTCAAGATAAATCGTAGGGGTTAATGCAAATGATCTTTGAATCAAACCACCCAATTAGTATTTATGTCAAACAAGTATACAAGAAAACGGATTGGCGTAGAGGCTGGTCCCTGGGGTACCCTATCTTTCATATTGTTAATTGATGCAATTTACATATTATACAAGGCGTCCTGTCAGGGACATAAATCTAATTAACCTTAATAATTTATCTTGAAACTATATTTCGGAAACTGCTATCGATGTTCCTGTCCAAATAATTGAGATGTGTATTTTCTGTGAATGTTTTTATACCACAGTATTTTCTTGTTGATTATTATTAAGTGCTGTTTTCCTCATATATTATTTTTAAATCTAGATTACTCCTCACATAAATAATACATAAATAACGATTTATCACCCAAGTCAACACGTTACGTAACAGTGCGCGTTGCATGTGTTTCATTTTATCACTTTTACACCTCGACTAATTTACGACCGCCATAAAGAAATTGCTTTTGTTTCACGCAAAAAAAAACAACCCAATAAAATTGCTTCGTTTAAATATGCAAACGGCAATAAAATGAGCGAAGGATTTCCATTCGTTGCCAAGTCCGTAAATATATAAATGTCCAGACTTCCGCCGTAATTAAAACGCAACATAATTGTACGCACTGTAATGCTGGTAACAAAATAACAACGGCGTAAAAATGCGCCGCAAATCCGTTAGCTTTGGATGACTTATCCCACGGCGAAAGTCTTTTATCCGATTTGCGAAATACCTCTCGCCACAATCCGCGATTTTTACGCCCGGCAACATTTTCCACTTTATTAATTGCTGATATACGACGCAGATCTATCGTAAATTGGAATCGAGTTTCTTGTAAGTGTCATAAGTGCGGTATTTATTGCTTTATAATAGATATTTATTATGAAAGGTACTTTACCAGTTTACTTATGCTCTGTACGTGTTTGGAATTGTTTATGGGCGTTCGTTTAGGTGTATGTACGTTGCATTAATGCTGTGTTTGTTATTGATACCGTTTGCAAAATTAACACCTTATTGCGGCTGCAAATAGGAGTTAAATTCATTTCCCAACAATGCGTTTGTACCCTATTTACTGCCACCGTTTCATTAATGACGCCAATTATACGTTTTTTCTAGAAATCGAAGCCGCCACTTTGATATTTAACAATATGCAAATGTCGGTTTGTTGCTACTCAAATTATTCCGATCTAATTCATGCAGCATAACGTTTATTAATTGCCAACTATTTTACATTTATTACCACCAATTAGAATGCACGATCATTGGAACCTTTAATACTAATAACCGAAGTTTTAATTGAATGAATTACTGAAGTTATATCTTTAATCAATTGCGAAATTTTGTTATTGCTTCTCGTCTTGTTGAATTTGAAGCACCGTAAATATATTGATAAAATAATATTCGCGAGAGAAAAAGGACGAAGACGACTACAACGTTAATGGCGAGTAAAACAATGGAAACACAACAATAAGAACAAAAATAAAAAAATACTTGGAAACACTGTACAAGAATAATGATTTCTAATCAGACATTCGGGAGCCCTTATTCTTCTCTCGCATTACGATTTTCAGTGGCTTTATTTAATATTCAGTAGCGTAGCTAATAATAATTAAAGAAACTAATAAATAAGAAACAAACAAAATTAGATTTATATATAATTTCAAACGTCGTAAATAACAATAAGTCACGATTAAAATAAACGACTCGAAAAATTGTCTGTTAAACAAAAATAACGATAAAATTTAATTCAAACAATCAACGACTGTTTAGCGAAAACAACGAGGGGTTGAAAACTACGCAAAAATAAATAACTACATGATTCATAAAACATGAATCTTATTTTTTTTTAAAAAGATAATGAATTACGAAAGAAATGTAAAAGGATACGATACAAAATGCGGGAATAAAATAAAGTGGGTGCAAACAATACGAAATAAACAACGTGGAACTGTGTACAAAAAAAAAACGAAAAATATCATATAGTCAAGAAAACAGGAAAACAAACAAATATTGTTAGACGGCAGCATTTATAATATATGACACCCCCCCTCCTATGTGCTCGCAATCAAATTATCTCATATCAAATATATGTATTTAAGATAAAAAATAAAAACTATAAAGGGCATGAACAAACATTGTTAAAACAAACCGAAACAAAACCAAGAATTAAGTTGGAATTAGAGAATGAAGAAGCAAACGGAAAAAGTTCAAAGCAAGGAGCATATAAATAATGTAACCCCCCCCCCCCCCCCCCCCGCCAAACATGTATTAGAGCCGTAGACGATTGTTTCGTAGTGATTATGAACTCTTCATCTAGACTCACAACAATGTTTAACATAGTCGATTGATCTTGATTTTAGAACACTGTTAGAGAAAATCGAATTAGTTCTCTGGTGGTAAAATTTCATGACTTGGGTTGGGTTGGCTTGAGTTGAGCTGGGTTGGGTTACGCTGGCATGGGCTGGATTGATTGTGGTTATTAGTTACTAATAACCCGTGAGAATAGTGAGTTTGGACTTTTTTGTACGAACATTTTATATTTAACAATTATATTACTTTAATTTATATTTTTCTTGCTAATGACTTCGTAATGAAGAGTAAACGATTTAGGGTATCAACATATATTTGCAGAACTTTGGAATAATATCAATATCGATGAATCATAATAATACTCGCTGTTAAGCAAATCAAAAATAAATCAAGCCGAAAAAAGACGAAACAAATGAAATATAACAAGACGTACCAAGTTAAAAATAAATTTCAAGGCAGTGCAGCTTTCAAGGAAAACACAGAAGAAATGGAACTGCGGAAAGTGAAACGATAAATAGCGAAAAAAATGTATACAACAACAGGTACAAATAAATGCTTATACTAAATTACAATGACAAAAACTGTTAGCGAAATATGATCACGTGAAGCTGAATAAAATAAAACGGAATAATTTGTAGAATGAACGTGCAATATTTGGCGTACCAGGTTGATAAGCCCATGATAAGAACGTAACGGTTGTCCAAGTATCCAAACCGTGCCATTTTTCCTGATAACTGATTAATTAATATTTGTGCATTTTGTTGTTATCATAAACGGTTTTAGTATAAACACAGAAGAGGGAAAGAAAAATCTACAAAATCATGCAATAGTAAACGCAATAAAAATAACAAATAATAAACATCTAGGTCAATTAACCACAAACCATTAAGTTTAACTAAAAAATAGAATAACGAAAAAGGACAAAAAAGGACAAGTTAATCAATTAAATCCGACGTATAAAAATTATTGTACGAAACCGCAGGGACACAAAATAAAAATAATCAAAAATGAAGAATTAAGTAGGAATCAAAGCACAAGGAACGAAAAAATATAAAGGAAGATAGAACTTATGTAGACAGCCTCAGTGTGATGAAAGCAATGTACTCTGTGGTAAGGTTAAGTTTCAATTTATTTGCCAACCACAGTCTCCAATTTTCTATTATATAATATTGAAAATTAATAAAAAACTAAATTCAATATAATAATGGATAAAAATTGTGATAAAAACACACCAATATAAAATAGGGATTAGTAATCGAATATAAAATAAATGAATAATAAAAATACAACAAGTGCAGTTCTTTTTAACAAAGTTAAATTGTAACAAAGACTATGTGCGTGAGTATTAACAGGATCTAGACGTCAATACAGCGATACTCGTAATGTTACGTAATGGTCTTTATCGATAGACTAAGTCGGCACTATACACACTTGCCACTACTTCGCAGCCGTCGCCACTAAAGACTGCTTTGTTGACAAACAATTGCAGCAAATGCATCAAAATTATGACAGCTGTTTCGCTCTTTCTACGCTCGGCAAACCACCACACACACATTCGCTGAAGGTTTAACAAGTCATACAAACATTAGTGACAAGGATTTCTATGTCAGTATTAACGCCATATAGAGATATAGTTTCTTTGTCATTTATGCTCGATGCATATTCATGAGTAGTTGACGAACTAAGACAGAACTTTCATACATTCGCTGAAGCTTTTCCATCGTTTTTGTTGGATTTATTTAAGTTACTTCTGATTTCTATTGTTATTTTTAAAATTTTTATTCATTTATCCTGCTTACGACATTGTATGTAATCCTTAAACTTTGTATTTTTAATTTGCTGATATTTTGAACTGATTTTGCGTTTATATTAAAAGTTTGAACGCAAACAGTTATAGAGAAAACTAATAAATGATAAAAAACCTAGTGGATATTATACGAACTATTTATTCGTAGACGATTAAATTTAAATGTGTATTAAAAATATTTCTTTTATTAGACACAACAGTCGACTGTAAAATATTATAATCGATAAAATATAATAAGAATCTATAACTCATTTATTTGAATACAATATAGATTGGGTATAACTTAAAGTTCAAGGTTAAATACGTCGTTTTACGTGTAATATTAAAAAATAATAAGCACGAGAAGCGAATGGGTGGATCTTTAACAAGCTTACGCGAACCAAGGAGGATTATTTGCTAGATAATGCGCTGATAGCGCACTGGAAATAATTACATATTTGCCTACCACCACCGTAAAATTGCTTTATAACGTGTTGCAAATGACCGTTCAGAAACGGTAATGGCATACGCGAAAGTACGCGCAGCGAAAATAATGTCAAACGGCCGCCCGATGACTATTATTTAACGGACAAATTACGCCCGTAATGGGATCTATAAATAAAAATCGGAATAAAGACATTAAGACAAAGGCCTCGCAATAAGCATAATGTAGCCGGCGATGGACTCCATCATGGCGCAGGCCAACCTCCTGCGACCACCTGAGTGAGGTGCCGTGTTCAAAGATGTTGCTTGCCGAGAGGCGAGCATGATTTAAAGTAGGCCTTATTTACGAGCCTTCTTTACATAAAACATAGACACAACCCGTCTGAGTGCAGCGCCCTCGGATTTCTTGTCGAATCAGTGGCGTATCATTAAATTTATTTCAAAGTGCGTTCGTCAAATGCGAGTTTTTTTTTGTGGAAACCGCGAAGCGAGCGGGCGTCGTTGGGAATTAAAGATATAACTGAGAAAGCCGCTGCTTAGTAGCTACTTAAACGGGTTGGATTTTATTGGCGAATTAACTACGAGATTTGTACACATTATGACGCATTAATTTGTTATTACCTTGCTTTCAAGTGGGTGTTCAAACGTTAATTTCGTGCATTCGCCCAATTTTATCGCATGAGATAATTTCAAGGACCTTGGATAGTATCAACTTGGAAGCTTTTATATATGGTTTATGTCACCTAATATGGAACTAATATTTTTTAGGACTCCTCTTTAATTTAATTTAATTTAATTTACTGATCAAATGTTTAAAAGAAAGCATTTTTTAAAGCAAAAAGTAAAACAGGAATCCCCAGATTTTCATGAAATACAATGTTTCAAATAAAAGCTTTGGAGATTGTTGAAAATATGATGAATTTTATGTTTTATTACATATTTCACCTACTGATAAACAAATATATTGTAAACTAGTTTCTAATTGTACAGTTAATCAAAGTATAACATTACTGAAGGTACATCTTCTATGAACTCTTATTAAAAGTATTACATGTAAAATGATCATAGCTTGGACCCATAGACACTTAGATTCGTTCTAGACATGCACTCATCATCAAGCCGTCAAGGCTACAAAACTAACATGTTATTATTTTTTTGTGCAAAATTAGCTACAAAAACTCATAGCTTGCGCAGTTTAGTACCAACAAATCACCTCACAAACGACACTCAACCGCACTAGTAAAATTGTTACACTAATATTGCTTTTAATTATGACCTCAAATTCCAAACGTCTATGTAAACACAGAATCGAGCAATAAAGTTCGAAATAATATTAAATATAAAAATGTTGGATTTGTGAATCTGACGTAGTAGTCGAGTTTATCAATAGAACGAAACGATCCAATTCAAGAATCCGAATTTGTTCTTCGCAGAAATTTAGCCTTCACATCAAATGTTTTTTATAACAAACGTTACGCCTTAATTGATGCTAATGCATATACCTGATGGTAAATGTATTACCATGAAGGGTTAAATTTGATGGAGTTGTGTCATACTTATCTTCATTTTTAACTATTCCTAAAATACATTTTCACGATTGTATGAAAGGAAGGGCTCAACTGCATTATATTTAGCAAATATATAATGAAAATAGAAAAAAAATTGTAAATTATTTTCATGTTCATTATTTTGCAGAAATTTTAAATACATTTATCGTAGATGCAAAATTCAAATATGCAAACGCAGACCAGACAGTATAGCTACAAGAAAACACAATTAAAAATAAATAACTCAAAAAATATTGAACGATTTCAGCTTAAACAGTTGAGCTTTCGTTGCATCTTTAAACTTATTTATTATTTCCTAGCGTTAGCTATAATTTTTTTCTTAACTTAATTAAACATGTAATGGTTATGTGATTATATTTGAATATTTCATCTAGTTCTATTTCAAATGGTTGCTAAATACTGCAGAGCACAATAATTTATAAATATTTTTTATTTTCGTTTGATAAAAGTTGTTTGATGCATTCTACATTTTATTTTATTGGCTAAAAAGTTTATTTTTAAAACTATATTTATGACAAGTAACGCTGCATAAATTTCGAACTGAGTGAACCCTGAATGATATTTGTTTTAGTCCACAGAGGTACAGATGTTTACCATGCTAACATATTCTATGGAAACGTTATTAAAGAATTGTATGTAAAATGAACATAGTTTGGACGCATCAAAATGATTAGTTCTACTTATGAATGCACCACTAGTACAGATTGTCACAAACTAATCACCCTAGACAAAACAATGAACTGTACCGATCACATACACCATTGGTGTATCTAATTATGATTCAAAATCATTTGATACCGTCAATACGAGTTATGTAATTAAGTACAATGTATTTGTTCTTCTTTGGTCAAAGGACTAAAATAAATATCATTCGATAGGGAAAATATATTTTTTTATAAATATAGCTGTGAGTGGAACTTTGAAGCCAATGAATTACCTGATATATATTTCTCGGAATTATTGAGAAGAAATTGAGAGAATAACAAGACTTTTCAGAAAAGAATTCAATTTTCTAATATATTATATCATGGCTATAATACATAAATTTAAAAATATTATAAAAAGCAATTATATAATAAAACGACATTTCTACATATTTTTATTATTATTTATTTAAACGAATAATACTAGAATCTATTTTAAACACTGCAGACTTGACTTGACAAGTAAAAACTTTTTTATAATCAGAAACGACTTGGGACTTTTATTTGCTTCAAATGGTTCTAAATCTCTACCATGTGATGACTAGCAATTTTACAGAAACAAATCGTTTTATTCCAATTTTTGCAAGGAATTGCAACTGCAGAGAATTTTTATTTTATTTCTACATTTTATATATTTATTATTCTTAGAAAAAAAATTTTTTCAATTTTGTTGAGTGCAGATTATTAATCTTGTAACTGTGTTCGTTCTGTTATGTATTTGTGTCTCCATTGATTAATTATTTTACATTGCTTTGAACTATTTTTTTCGTACGGTATTATATATTTTCGATACTGAACAATTTTGTTGGCAAATCCTGCTGTAGTCCTAGTTTTTTGGCTAAATTTTTATTTAATTTACAATTGATTTATTTCAGTCTGTGTTTCACATATAAATTCACGTCTGTTTGTACTATTTTTATTTTCAAAAATTGCTATTGTTTCGGGCTGGGTTGTTTCTGAAATATCTCACGAAAAAAATTAACATTTAAATGAAAGAAACTTATTATTATCCAGATCCTATCTGAAACCTAATTTTGAATACAATCCAACCCAACGAAAATATTTTGAGTACAAAAGCACGAAAAATATATAAGGATATTTGAGCGAAAATGTAAAACCAGGAAAACACCATTAAAAAGAAAAACACATCTAAAACGATTTTTTAAACGAAACGTACCTTTTATTGCATTTATCATATGCATTTTTTTCTTTACATTATCTATATTTTTATTTTTTATATTAATTTAGTTGTTTGTTATACTTGTAACGTTTATGTGATTATATTTGAAAATTTCATTTATTTTTATTTTACATTGTTGCAAATTACTGAAAAATAAAATTATTTATAATTACTTTTATATTTTCGTCTGAAAAAAAAAATTCTTTCCATGCACTCCGCATGATATTAGTTTAAAAATATCTTTTAAATCTTGCAAATAATGATTCATTTGACTATAAAGTTCGCCCCAAAACTATATTTATAACGACTAACGCCCACTGTAAAAGTTTCAAGTATGTATCGAATTATATTTGTTTTAATCCATAGAGTACTGATTTTTGATTATTTCCGTTAAATATGCATTTAATTTATCAAACGCCGCTGGCTTATTTTATGATAAATTTATAGTAAGTACTATTGAAATGAAATCAAAACGCGTTTTATTTGACGACTACACTTATACAATAATATCTTTTTACCAGAAATTCGCTCAAACCAACTGGCTCCAGAAACAAATATTTTTGCTAATGTCATGCTGTCACATATTTTTAAACATGTTTCTTATTTTGAACTGGCATAAGTTTTGCTTAACAGTGCCAATTTTAATCATTACATTATTTTACGAGCAGGTGTGTAATATGAACGGACAGATAAATTCTTTCATTAAACCGCAACGTGTTTTACAAAGCCCATACGTTAATTTTATCATTATTATGAAATAATAATGTTCAAATGAATCATACCACAAAATATATATGACGTATAAAATTACTGTACTGATGTTAATCATGCAAAAACATGCTATGGAAATTTATTTATTAAATTTATTGTTTGACTTTCGTTAACTTTGATCCCTATGTTAATTCAATATAATTAGTTGCAGTCTTATCGTATCAAGATGTCCATTTGTCAGTGATAATATATATCAAGAAAACGTTTGAGATTTTAATCAAATTAATGTTTTGACGTGTTGGAATAGCTATTTTTACACTAATTATTCATTTTGAAAAATTTACGCTGAATGAAAATGTAAATTGTTTATTCCATTTTCACATTTCTACACGTTTGTTTGATTTGATTTTGATTTCTTGTATTTTTAGTATTGTTCATTTAATTTATATTTTATTTATTTTCGAATTTTTTTGAATTTGAAGTTTTTTGTACATTTATAATTTTTTTGCATTTTGGACAAAATTATTTTCACGATAAATCAGTGTTTCAATTTTTGATATTGATAGTTTGGTATTTCAGATAATTTGTATATTTGTTTTAATTATTTGACTACATTGAACACAATTTCGGCTGCTCTTGCATTTTAATAATTTTGACATTTTTTAAAAAATTTTATAATTAAAAAATTATGTGGTGCCTTTTCTAAATTTTAACACTTTGCTATTTTTCCCATTTCGGACAATTTTTCCATTTCAAATACAAGTTTGTGCCACATGTGCCATTTCAAGAGGACAACTAAATCCACTCCAACCCAACCCAAGCCAACTAAATCCAGTCCAATCCAACCCAACCCAAGCCAACTTAACCCAACTAAACGCAACCCAACCCAACTAATCTCAACCCACACCAAGCCTAAAAATATGCATATTGAAAAAAGGTCAAATTTTTTTTAATTTAATATTTACCAAAATTATTGGAAAATGTTTCCCTTTTACAATTTAACCTGTTATTGCAGTTTAACTGGCAGCTTAACATTTTCCCATTTCAACAATTTTGCAATTTTTCAGAATTTGCCAAAAGGCATAAATTTGACCATTTGTGCTTTTTTAGCAACTTTTATAATGTTAGTTAGTTTATTTTTGTATTTTTTTCAAGAAATGTCACATTTTGTCTTTTTTAGGCTTTTAATCTTTTGCCTATTTTGATTTTTTATAGTTTCTCGATTTTCGACAGTTTTAAAATTTTCAATAATTTTTATTTTGTGCAACTTGTACAATTTACATTTTAAAATTATAATTTTTAATTGTAACGATATTTTAATAATAAATTGTAATTGTAATAAAGTAACTTTTAATTGTAGCAAATTTTTATTGTTTTTACCATGGTGAGACAATTTTATCAATGGTGACATTTTAAATTTTAGACAATATCCACAATTTTTACAAATGTCAATTATTTAGCTATTTCTCAGTTTTGGAAATTTTTAATTTACGTAATTTTTAATATTGTTGCTGTTCTGGTCAACGTTGGCAATTAATTGCAATTTATACTTTATATCCGTGTATCCAACTATTCGTATTTTTCAAACATTTTTATTTGTATTTTTGAATAAAATCTTAATAATTTTTGATAATATTTATTTTACTCTATTGAATGCTACCAGTTCAAATATATGCGCAACGTTGCTCAAAATCAAAACCATATTTTAATAATTGGCTCAATATGCTCCCAACTGCATTGTTCAATTACTTTTGTTATCAGGGCGATCGATTAGCATAATAATTGCCCCCCTTTCATGAAATGATAACTAATACGAAAACAACAAGAAAATGCAAGAAGGTAACGTTGTTGAGTTTGTTTTTTGCTTTCAATTTTTTCCTCTTTTTCAAATTTTTATTCACTGTATTTTCGTCCTTCATCTTCCATTTTCTATTTTTAGTGCAAATTTCTCTACATGTCCTTTTCGAAACTTGCAAAACAAATGTTAAATTTTCTTCTTGATTTTTAGCATCGCATCGCATCATAATGTTAACATTAGTTTCTTTCACATGAACTTGTGTTCTATTTGTACTTTTTATTCCTCTGTTATATGTATGTATCGTGTGATGAAGCCCTTTTTAAATTTCTTTTTATATAATTCAAGACTGACTTAATCGCGTCAATGTATATTTTACCATAAACATCATAATTATTAAGATCCAACACCAACATAAATTTTTTTTTTGAACCTTACGAATTTCATAAATACACGCAGCCAATTAAGCGAAGACACATTTCTTCCGTTCCGGTACTGATCCGATCTGAAACAAGTCCAACGCCATACGTTATGTAGTAGTGTGCATTCTGAACATATTTTAAACTTGGTAGGGCATGAATAGTTATCATATTTGCATGTCTGAGGCAAAAATTATTTCGTGACTCCACGTAGTCACTGCGGGACATCTGAGGGTACGCAGCGAGTAAAACATGGAAAATAGCTACTTACACCAGCAGAAAAATGATAGATTCTCACGAAGAAATCGTCTTGCTGTACTATATACGAGCTGATAGTAACGCAATAAATATTTTGCTTCGCGGACTTCCATAGTTATTACGCCGTTGATTTATGTTCGTTTGGGAGATTCATGGGTAACTTAACGGCAGGCTTAAAAATTTTCCCACACGTTTGATTGGAGGAATTACCATTTATGATTTATAAAGGAATTAATTTTAAAAAATTAATTATGTCGAGTACCATCTGTGATCTTCAAAGCATTATCATTTAAATACTATAATTTAAAAAAAAAATTTGGAGGCTCGATTTATGATACTATAAAAATTAATTAAATTTATGATAAACCAAATTCATTAAACGCAGCCGATAGTATCAACGTTACGGAGTCAAATGCGGTACATAAATTTCAAATTACATTAAGAATTACTTGTAAAACTCGAGAATAGGATGTTCTGGAACAGAAAACATACGTTCATTTTCCTGAGCCATTTACGGCTAAGCGACTAATTTAGACCTCATCTAGCAACCTGTAATTTACATATCTACGCCCACTACGATTCCAAGTAGTAATCAAGATTGTATGAAATCTAATTATCGAAGACCGTGTAGAAAAAAAAACAGTTCATAAATAGTAATTTATGCCGGCGACTTGTATACGAGCTTTTGTTAATAATCCGCTTTTATTTGTACGAAATTATTTGTTGCACGTGAATAATGTTAAAATCGTATTGTTCGGCTTGTTCGAGATCGTATTTAAATGCATTTTCTCTTCTCCTACGTTAAGAAATTCTTTCGGTTAACATTGTGAACAATTCTCCATAGTGCCTGTGTGCACGCACTGCGATATGATTTGTGGAGGACAAGTAGAGTGGTTTAAGAAATGTTAAGTAGTTAATATTTATGTCAGCAGGCTCTTTTGTATATTGTCAAGTCACACCTCCATATTTAGAATACATAAAACGAAACAGGCGTCGTAACTGTGATTTAATATTTTTTGTTGCACTTCAGAAAAATTACACTTTTAACACTTAAGGAGAACAGACCTTCGTGTTTTTTTCGTAGGTTACACACACGATTTAAAAAAAACCCACAACGACACATTTACTTATTCCAAATATTTATATAAAATATCACTTGAATCGCGACGTTAAAATATTTACAGACGCAGTTAAAATTAATAATTCATTGCGGCTCATATGAGCGGTGTTAAAGGTCAGAGCGCGAAACGGATCGCGCTCAAGTATTTATATTTATTATGCGACATGTCTTTGTTGTTATCTTTGTGTGCATACCCCACCTAACATAATCTAAACTTCTACCTTAACCTATGTCATTGTTGGAGATATACCTGACCCACTAATGATTTATGCGAATTCCTTTTGTGGAAACTAACATATTGCAGCCAGCACTGCAACGTATTAGCAATTATAAATAATAAACGTCGGGATAACAAAGCTCACTTTGCTTCCTGTCTGGTTTAAATTACTAACAACAGCAAACTCTAGACTTTATTTTTAAAAGAATTCAACACGTTAAGTGATATGATTGAACCATACAGTTTTATCGTCCTTAAATAATGTATTAGTTTAAACGTATACATTAAACAGTTCAATAAAAACCATAATAAATGTATAACAATATTAATTTAAAAAAATCATTTTCAGCAACAGATATCAAGTATCAAGCACTGGAACAAAAACGAGTTTAAATTGGGCCAAAATATTCCCGAACATGTAGATTATCACAATGTCGAAATACACATTTTTTTTTAATTTACTGGATCAGATTCTTTCATAAAAGTTAAAGCAATTACAAAAGACATTGGAATTAAAAATCATTAATAAGTAAAATCAGCTGCTTCATCAAGCTAATCTAGATCATAGCTCCTTATTGCATTTACTACATTTGCCTTGTGTTTCCCAGAGGTTTTAATTTTCGTGTCTTAAATTTCACCTCAATAAAAATTATTTACTCTCGGTTAATTTTTCAAGGATTATTTTTATTCTATATTTTTGTTATGTTTTTATCTTTTGTGTTTTAGTTCCTTGTTTCTTCTCTTTTGCATTTTGACGCCACAATAGTTTTTTGTCCTTTAAACTCTTATGAGCTGACTACTTTCATTTTGTTGTTAGATTGCAATTTTATTTTCATATTAGCTTATTTTATTCATTATGGCTATATTTTTGTTATTCTTTATTCTACATGACATGGGTTGACTTTTGTTTTGAATTATTTTTATTTCGCTGTTGCTCTGCTTTAATTGGTCACATTTTTTTTTAATTTTTATTTAAACTAATTCATCTCAATCGCACAGGAAATCGAGCGACATGCAAAAATCGAGCTATGATAAATAAAATATCTTACAATTCTTCTATTTTGAAAAAAATTGTAATATGTATATTGATTCAAAAAAACGAACCCAAAAACGAAAGTAATCCAACAGTCCCCAATTCAAAGCCAAGTTAAGTCAAGGCAAAATAACCAATTCCAATAGAGACATCTTCATTGGTATAATTTTTAAGATCAAATCTCAAGCACATGTACATTTTGATTATTTACAAATCAGGCCGAATACGAATGGAAGCATTAAATGCAAATTAATTAAATGCAAACAACTAAACCTTTCCACTACAAAATAAATCAACGGAATCCATCGAAATCCGCCGAAAAAATGACGAGAACTGGGTAAATAAAGTGTCAATATTTAATTGTTTTACCAAACCAACCCAACCTAAGCCAAATCAAGCCACCTCAACCCAACCCATTCAAAACCAAATTGATCTAAAGCAAAATATTCGTTTCCAATAAACGAAATTTTTGTTGCTACAATCAAATCAAATCTTAACCACATTACTGAATCCATTTGGTATTTACCAGTGATTCAAATAAAACAAATCCATAAAAAATTATATAAAATTCTGAGAATCCTTATGCTGGATGAAAAGGTTTTGATATTTTTGATTCAAATAAAACAAATCCAAACCAAAGAATAGGAACAAGAGCAAATAATAAATCGAAAAAAATGATATGTTTGCTTTGGTTAGTTTTTGTAAATTTGAAGTCGACGCAAATGGAGCTGGTCAAAGCAGCTCATCGTAGAAATTAAAGCGTAAAAATGATTATAATCTAAAATGAATTTTGACTTAACCCAACCAAATCCAAACACATTTAAACCTTCAATTAACCACGTGACTCAATCGAAATACCAATATTTCAAATAAAACAAATCCGTTTGGATTTGGAAACAATCTCTAATAAGAAATCGATAAAAAATGATATGACGTTACTTATGCTGACTGAAAAGCTTTGGTAGTTTTTGCAAATTTAAAGTCAACGTAAATGGAACTAGCCAAGCAGCTCATCGTAAAAATTATAGCATACAAATTATTCTAATTTTTGAGTATGTAGGTTTCTTTAAAATTTTGCAAATGATGACACAATTGAATTGCATATTGCAATCGCAACGATGGCAAAATCAAGGATGCAAAAGGATCCAAATCTATAAAAAGGCTTCTAATTTAAGATATATTCAAACTTGACCAAAACAAATACCATCTGAATTAATTTAATCAAATCGTCGACAATTACTTACTCTTTTGTTCCAATACGAGTCGGGTTGGGTTGGGTTCGATTAATTCGATGATAAAGAATAGTATAAGAAAAATAATAATATAAGAAAAATGTGAACAGGACAAAACTCATGTGCATATCAAGGAAAATCCAAAACGTATCACAATAGAGAACAAGGAGATTTCAAATATGCACAAAACAAATGTTGGAGAAACTAAAGAATTGATAACAAATTAAGGACATGACAAGCAGAATTAATATTCAATAGTTTAAACAATATTTTTTTGAAATAAGGATGACAAAGTAAATAAAAGGAAAGTACTTAAAAATATTGGCAATTGTTTATGGCAACGAATGATGGTCATAAATAGATGTGGTTTTTGAGATATGAAACAAAAAGTGAAGGCAGACATCAGTCATTGGTCAACTCGAGTGATCAACAAAAATTTGACATGACCGATGTCAGTCTAACTAGGAGCGTTACGAAGCACGAACCCACGAAAAAAACACTAGAAGCCAGGATGCATCAAATAATTTAAGTTTTGCTTCAAGAATTTGCAATACATTCCCAAGTGAAACTCGTCAAAAGCATTAAAAATACATTTAAACAAAAACTATGACGAAATAAGTCACCAATTACCAATTACCTTTTCGTTTCTCACATAAACCTCGTGCCTCCGGAATTCAATTAATGAATAGCAAGTAACGCGATCGTAAATATCGCGGAATATCCAGGAATGGTGCCAAAATAAATGCTATAACGAAGGAAATATGCAGCAAAAAATAAATTAACCTTGACTTGAAGCAGCAATCCGAATTACTCGACGATTCGCGCAAATGCGCAACAATAACAAACAAATTATTGCAAAGGAAACCTTTTGCTTACGTTACAGCTTCAGAACCGATTCAAAATCCGGCGTAAATTGACGGATGTTTGGCTGTTTTACAATATCAAACTAAATTATCGTGTGTGTCACAACACAATTATGTGTGTATTATGTGTCCTTGAAGACACAGTTTTTTTTCTTGTATGATATTTTTTGAAATTCTAGTTTTCAGAAAAATTGAAAATGAAATAAAATTAAATGATAACTTGTCAAATAAATATATTGACTATATATGATGAGATAAGAGTAATAATCGGATGAGGGCAACAAAAATACAGCAGAAATGAATTTAGTAACGTAGAGCAAATTAGGAGCAACATTTGTCCAATAAAGAATGTGCAATTTAAGGGATAATAAGAATTATAAAAATAATAAATTTACAATTTTTAAGGAAAAAACAATAGGCGAAACATAGTAAGAAATTTATAATAAAAAATTAAAGTAAATAAATTTTGAGTAAAAAAATAAAAAGAAATAGACGCAAATAGGAAGAAATCTATAGCAAAAAATGGAATGCTGTAAGACAAGAAGTACCAAACGAAGAATAAATTGTTACCCATCGTACATTATCCAATCCAAGAGTTCCGTTAATAATTTTTGAAAGAGCTTAGGTTTACTATGAATATAAATAATATAAATAAAGTTATTTTTGATTGGGTTGACTTTCAGCGCACTCAAATCCCGATTGAAGAATCGTGTGTCGTCTACAATCAAAATACAAAATTTGATATAAAAATATTGTGATTTTTATTAGGTGGGGTTCTCACCCAAATAATGAATATAATTCGTATCGTTTGGGTTTAAATTTATTTAACGCAAATTCATATTTTCTTATGAATTTGCGTTTGTCCTTAGTGTTTGGAATATCGATTTAAAAAAGGATGATTTTTGGATATTTAGTATTTTAATATATTTAGTAGTAAAATTAGTGTGGCTTGAAAATGTTAAAAAAATCGTTCAACGAACTTTCGGAACTTCCGCTACATGTAAATTTCGTTTACAGTACTACAGGTTTAAATTTACCTAATTATATGAAGTTTTTAGAAAGCTATTCAAAATTGAGCCTTCGTCAATTAATTTTACATTTCAAAAACCTAAGCATAAAAAATGAAACAATTTGAATATTTAGTAAGTATTTTTTACACGCGCTTGAGATTTATCGGCGGAAGCGCCTTATTATTTGAGTTAGCCGAACGCTAAAACCAAATATGGAATAATAATCATACGTTAGCATGAACCACGTTGATATTGTCTAGGTCACATATTAAACTACCCATGTTTTATTTATAAATTCAACGTTTCTCTTTGCGCGGCTATTTTTAACGCGTCCATTGAGTATGCGGTCCGCATCTTCCATCTTCTCGTCTTAAGCGCGCCGGACCGACGACGAATCTAAAAATTACTCAGGTTGTGATCGATTTTCATTGGAATAACGACGCCGCGCCGCAATTACCGCACGCTCCAGACGCTTTATTCGCGCCCGCCTTAAGGCCGAATAAATTTCGCTCCCCAATTAACCGGGGCCCTCGGGCACCAGTGCAACGAGGGTTAAGTTAGACATTACTACTTTATATAATCCGTAAATATGATATCTCGTCGGCGTTATCAAATTTGGATGGTTCATTATCGCAATTTAACTAATGGCCCGTGCGGTAATAAGATTAGGGGCGAAGCACGAGGTAATTCCGGGGATTTGGGATAAAAACTTTCGGCGAAATTTCCGCTAAGCCGGATACTGCGTGGGGAATATTTCGGGATTGTGTCGTAAGTTTACGATTCGGAAGCAATTAAATTACATTCGAACACGACTCGATTAAAAATCCACCGTCAGCAATTATTTAGAAGTTAAATGTTAAATAATTTACGTTACAGCAGAGTAACGTAAATATTTGATAGACAATAAACTTCCAATGCTTTGATCACGAATGAAAACACATCAGATTTAATTAAAATAATGGTGCAAGTTTTCCGAAACGAAAATATATTTTTGACGTATGTTGTTTGAATTAGTGGCCGATTGTAAGTCATTATAGGGGAAACAACGGTGTATTGACATTAGAATTCGTATACGTTGGTCATCAAAATAAATATCATGTCATTGATTTTCATTACCAAATAAATTAAACTTTGGCCTTATTTATAGGCAACACCTCAATTATTTGATCAAGATATTAAACTTGTATGTTTAGACCATTCGATTAGAGTGGTGATCCCATCTAGTACAATAAATACACGAAAAAGGAGAAAAATATGAATCTATGAATGCTAACTTTTTGGCGACACACCAGATACATTTTTTTAAGAAAATGAACACGGTAAAGATTTTCGACCATAGTTAAAAGTTGAAGCGATAGAAAAGAACAAAGTTATATATAATTTTTTCATGCAAACTTTTATTTTGATTTTTACTATTTTTTACAACTCTTGAAAATATTGTATTCTCTTCGGAACTACGTATGTATGCAAAATCCCATATTCATCGGATATGTGGAAGTTGATCAAAGTTTTTAATATATCAGTAAAACTGACGAATTAACAAGCGAAGATAGCGAAAACTTTATAAAAAAGATAAACTTGTAGAATTATACGTGTCCGAACTACAGCTTAGGAGATAATCGACTACATCTCTTCAATGTACATTTATGCTTTTAAAAATTGCAGCATTTTGCTGGTTGATTCATAAATATCTTTTCGCTACAAGTTCGCTACAATTATTTAAATTAAAATGTTCATGCATCGACGCTTTTTTAAGCATTAACAATAAGTCAACAATATTGGCTTAATTGTTATACAATTTTAATATACGACAATTTCTTACCATTTTTGAAAACGATCAGAGGTAGTTACAAACAACTTTGACAAATACCATTCCTTTTTGTTTGTTTGAATTGATACGTGTTTTTTAACAAAATTTCGATTTATTTTCAACTCGATCGATTGCCAACATCGATTCCATTATTTAAAGACCTACAAGAATGGAATTTATCAAATGGATTCTCACTCGCAAGTCGTCTATTCGATTCATGAATTATTTTGACCATTTCATCCATAGTCAGCTCAATTGGGTGACATGGTATGCATCGAAAGTGACAGGTCTCCTTCCTTAGTAATGCTATTCACATCATAATTATTTCATAATTCTTTCATTCGAAAGAAGAAATAAAATTAGAAATTTTTTAATCCAAATTAATTTAATCGCATATTAAGTCAAAGCAATGAATCCAGTCCAGTTTGATGAATTCAACTGAATTCAACTAAATACAACCCAAGTATCAACACTCTATCCAATTTCACCGAAGCAATCCCACTTCATCAATTGAACCAAAGATATCTACTTCTACCTAATGCCGAATAGTTTCCTTAGTTCGACTCAACTTCCTGGCCCAATACTATTCCGTTTCTAGTGAACACTATCGAGCTTCGTCAACTCAACCTATCCCATGGTCTCGATATTTTCTCATAAGGTTAGTTCCGAAAAACTAAAATTTGCTCACTTTCGATAGCTTGTTGTGTGCAAGGTGACGATAAACGATGACATAGAGATCTGACGTCAGTCGCGAGATCTAGCTGGTGAGTGTACGAAATTTAGTCAAAATTCATTACGTGGGAGATGTGCAGTGGAAAGTTATGTGTTTAAAGACGTCTCCCTGAACGAACGCTTAAATATGACGTCTGATGCTCATTAGTCAATGTAGCAGACGTCAAACTTTATTATTTTTACAAATGCAACCAGAATAAATATTGTTTGCATATTTTATCCACAATAAATACTAAACATATGTTTTACACTATATTTGTGTCATTTTTGAGTCAAGCCTAATATAAAAGATCAAAAAGTTCTGCGCTGTTATGGTGCATTTTCAGCCCTTCGCATTTTTCGACCTATAGCGGTCAAATCTACATAGGGCCCATATCAACGTCGACATTTACAGGGAAATATTGATAAGGTTAATATAATTAAGAAATATCGAACATAAATCAATTCAAGTTAAATTTAAACTAAACATTTTAATATATTTACTAAAACAAGAGCATATAATACAATAGTCGCCCCAAGCAAAGCAAGCCGAGATGAAAATCTAAGACAAATCGTAGGAAGGACAAATGCGATAGGGTAAGAAACCAAGATAAGGAAAACAACAAATTATTAATTTAAAAATTTGAAAAGAAACTGAGCTAGTTTGACAATTCAACATAGACTTACAATAATACAACTGGTAAAGAAAGGAAAAAATAGAGGTAGGCAAACGAAGACGTGGTGGAGAAAAGACGAGGAAACACTAAGAGAAATGAAACGATAAAGACAAACGAAGAAATAGATACATAGAGCAACCGATAATATAAAGCAGACACTCTAAGGGGCAGAAAGTTGCCTACGAAGGAAAAGAAGGAAATATTAAACACAAATCCACGAAGCATTGACCAAAATCCTTTTGAGTTTTCCTGAAGGCAACGGTAAAGCTCTATATTCAAATATTGGCACTCGACGCAGAATTATTTTTCCATCGATATCTCATGAAACGTTACATTGCATACATCCCAGTTATGGTTTTGGGTTGGGTTGGGTTGGGTTGCATATCGTATACTTGTACACTCGTATGTTATCTCGAGTTCTCTGATAAACAAATGCAAAAATTTATTTAGAAGCCTTAAAAGGGGTTATCAATATGAGTGGCAACTCTTTTCGAAGATAACGGAAATATCTTTTTTTATTAATTTGTTCGCAATCAAATAAATATGGAACTATAATCCATTATGGTTTGCTGAATAATAAAATTAGAACAATAAAAGGTTTACACCACAGAAAATAATGAAGTGTTATAGTGTCTGCCATTTTTTCACATATTAATCTAGACAATAAAATAATATTTTACCTGTAATTTGTTTACAAGTAATAGAACTCATTTTTGTTGATTCGTTGACTCATAATTTCGAGTTAATCTTCTACTTAATTAATAAATAAACAAAACAAAAATAAAATTGTAATCCCAAATTATTAAGGCATTAAAGCGTTTCCCTAAACCAATTTGTCGAAAGTTGCATTTACTAGTGTCACAAAAATAGTGTGTTCCATTACACAAATTAAATGTTTAAAATTAGACAAATCATGAGCATGCAAATTATATATATTTAAAAACCAAACATCTTCATGAATAATACCACAAAAAATTATTCGGAAATGAAGAGTAAATTAATGATACCAATTAATACAAAGAATCAAACGAAATTAAAAATCACAGATACTGAAAACGAAACAACTGAAAAACTACAAATTACTGGCAAATGAGTCATCAAAAATAAATTAAAATGAAACGAAACTGATAGAAATGATACACAAAAACTCGGGCAATACAAACTCTTGAGAGAATTAAAGAAAAAGCTAAGGTAAGCTGATCAAATGCAGAATATATGAAAAAGTAGTAAATTCAAATATGAAATCAAGTGCACATAAAACATGCCATAACATAAAACCAAACCAAATTAATATTAATATGAAATGTCAAAATTGTATACAATTCAAAAATTAAAAAATTATCAAAACATTAAAATTGCTAGATTCAAAAAACAACGAAAAATTTAAAAGATCAAAAATGATAAAAAAACTCGCAAGTAGAAAATTATTAAGTCTCAAAATTACACAACCAAACAAGCCAAGACATGATAAAAGCAAAGAAGTCAAAATTGACAATGTAACAATAAAGAAACTCGTTCAGTAATATGCTATCCTCTTGATAATATGTCATTATACAAAAACATACAAGTTATAGAATATTTGTATTTTGTATCATTTCAGTTACATAATATTCATCATCAGCAGTGCCGTAGTTGAACGGCATTCTTTTATTTGCGCCGGTCTTAAAATTGTCAAGAATCTAAAAATCAACAACTTTTAAAATGAACAAAACAATTCTAAAGGTGAATGTGAGAGTTGTGGAAATTGTCACAAATGTGACGATTGATAATTGTCAAAGATACAATTATTCAAAAAGGAAAGAAATTAATGATAGATAATTTTAACTGTCAAATAACAAGTAAAGAATGTGGATCTTCGCGAATCGAATAAAAATCTTAATATCTTCGTATTTGTGACAAGTGATATTTTTTGAGTGAGGTAATTACGCTTGATTTTAATGAGGAAAATGAAATATTAAAATAAAATAAATATTCGCATTGCCACACCAAAACAATATGGGTAGCAATGGGAATGTTTATTTTATTTTACCTTTTTCCACCACAGTCTCCGATTTACTATTATAAATGAAATATTGGAAAGAGAACAACTAGACAACATGTTTGTGTTGAAAGAGTGTAGATTGTTTCCAACATGAAGAAGATTCATATATTTTTTTATAAAATTCATAATTTTCCATTTTTTTCAACATTATTTACATTGCCCCTGAACAAACAACATGTTGTGGGAATAACAATTGCAAAGCTATTAATGTATTCGAGGAAGATAATACAACAGTACAGGGCGATCCTTACTTAATTCTTAAACAATGTACGCAATCTTACCAGTACTTACTGGTAAGGGGAAAAATCTAGTTGGAGAAAATGATAAATTGATTCACAAAACCTGAAAACACAAAGCACTACAAAGAGTACTAATATTAGAGAATTATTACTGAGATTTATTTCAGGATAAACTGAAAATTATTTGACTATAAAAACTGACAATTTTCTTAATGCAAACATTTTCGAAATTGCATAAAATAGTCAAAGAAAAATGTGTAAAAACATTTAAACACTACGAAGAAGTTCAATTTTTCGAACGCCAAAATTTGTTAGAATATTAAAAATTGACAAAACCGCCAAAAATACCTAAAATGATAAGTAATGTTGTCCAGAAGGGAAAAATGTAGGAAGAGTTCCAGAAAATTGTAAAAAAAATTCAATATTATCCACAATGTAAAAATCCATCAAAGATCGGAAAATGGTGTAAATATCTTGCCGAAAATTTGAAAATTGTACAAACTATAAAAATTGTTAAATTAGTACTAATTTATCAAAACTCCAAAATGAGATGAGACTAAAATAGTAAATTGGGAAAATTGTGACAATGTTCATTTTGTCCTAAAAATTCCAAATTGCCAAAATATTCCAAAACTTTACAAACGTCGAATGGCAAAATTGTGGAAATAAAATTGACGAAAATATCAGAAATGTTTAAACTCCCGAAAACTTTGTACTTTATTTCTTTATCCCTTCGATGTACTCTACGTTTACAATCCAAACGTAACTTGGCTTGATTAACTTCTAGGAAATCTCGACAATTATCTGTTTTGGATTTTCTGTCGTTGCTAGAGATATGTTTTTTATTCCATTAAAAAATCTTTGTTTCTTTTTCCAATATTCAATCTTTTGTCACTCTTACGCCGAGGTTTTAAACCTATTGACATATTTGTCGGACGCGCGATTAACTCACATATTTCAAATTACATTTTTACAATATTCGATATACTCGCCGTTGAAATCACGCGACGAACTTTTAAATCCAATAGCACGCGATGACAATTCGGGCGCCGTGTAACTCGGACGGAAAATCACGCAATAATAATTTTATGCGAGCACATATCCGCAGCGGAGACCTTACAAATTTCACTCGTCCGGAATTTATTATTTCGGACGCAGCGCAATAATTACTATTGCGATGTACGCGAGACCGGAAACTTCCGTTTCATTTCGTTTTATGCACGGGCGCGTATGATTATGAGCTGATTTATTCCAACCCGGGGTTTATCCCGCCGAATGGGATCTTTTTATTCAGCCAACTTCCATATTTCTCCGCTGCACTATCTTCCAGGCCGTTTCCACCTGGCAATGGACGCTCTTATGGACATTTGTGACATTTTATCATGGCAATTCAAAACTCATCATCCGTACATGGAAACTGACACTATGATCTTTTTCGCCGCCGACTCGAATTGTTTGTTCGTTGTGTTTCTGTCATTTAGTTAAATGGGAAAGATTAATTTCGTTAATAGACATGTGTGTCTACGGACAACGATTATAATTAAATTTGTTATAAAAAGTTGGATCAGTACAACAATTCTCACATTTACATCGAGTATTTAAAGTGTTTACATCGAAATTGTTTATTTTACCCATGTTGTTTATGCGTTAACAATGGTGTACTTACCACGTGAAGTAGCTTACATACTCATCACTACCCTAATGTTTAAAAAAAAATGCAGTAAATAGCTCACAGAAAATTTTGTATCACATTTTTTTATAACACTAATAATTAACGAGGGATATAACGTTGTAAGATATTTATGTGAGGGTGCTATATAAAATTTTGAGCCATTCGTTACACGACATTTAAATGTTCGTGCAACTTAATTACGATATACGTTACTTGGGCAAATAATATGAAATTAATCGAAAAAATACAATTTACGGAGATGGTTTAAAAATGTTTGGTTTCTAAATATACCCACTGTAGTCTCTGTAATGAATGGACCACTCTAAATAAATAAAGAATCCCCTCGAAAAATAAACCAACCGATGAAAAGCATAACCCGACGATGTATGTATAGATCTAAATAACTCTCGGTGTAATAATATTGATAATAAACGATCGACTTTTATTTTGTAACGACTTTGATCTTCTGTTATAATTTTACGAGCGAAATCGGAACAAAGTGTTTGCTAAAACAACGTAAATAAACTTTTTAAATGACGACCTAACGACAAGTTAATACCATGTTAAAATATGTGAACACATTTTAATTACAAAATTACGCAGTTAATAGACGGTTACTTCACTTTTAAGGCCGCTTTGTTTATTTTATTTCTTTTATTTTATGTCGGCGTGCAGGATAAAGCAGACATTTATTAAAAAAAACACTCCATAAGGTTTCGTAATTTAAATACTAATTTCAAGTTGAGCTGCTAATCTGAAACTTGTCGATACGTACTTACATACATCCTAAACAATTTATTGCACATGTTGCACAGCTTCCATTTGTTACCTGGAATGTTAATTAACATGAATGATGACTCGTGAATACTAAACTGATATTTGCATCAATGTTTGGGAAAAGTCAACTTTGATAATCATTTACTTCCGTCAACGTTTAACGCATTAGAGAATTAAGAAGTATTTTCACAGATTGTAAATAAATAATTAAATGCATATCAGTGGGGACAATTCTAGGTGCAAATTTTAATTCGGGATTTGTGCAAAATTAAAAATGTTCGAGATATCGATTTTAAAGACATTCAATTACTTTTCTGGCACGAGGAGGTCCGTCGCAATTGGAATTCATGCAATTCTACGACGCGAAACTAATTTCCATACTAATCTCCTATAAATCTTGCTCCGAGATCCAATTTTCTTGCGCAAGTGAGTTTTTATATGGGGCGATATATTTTACAGTTTTCTTGTAAACGGTTAGAATTTGCATAGTTATTGAACACATCTATTACGGACAAATGAGTAGCCGGACGATCTGGTTTCTTATAGTTAATTGTGAGTGATTGGGATTCGTGTTTTAGTTTCTGTATCGGCTACGTGAGGTAATATGTGATTATGGCAACAAAGCCATATATTAATTTTAAATAATTACAGTATACTTTGTAAGATTTTTGTTGCTACATGCAACATGAAAGATTGTATTAAATTCTCCAAAATATTATCTGTTTTACGTTAGATAACATCTAACACTATAATAATCGTTTCAAAATCATCACCAGTTGTACTGCAACCCCTAAAGTGTCTGTATTCGATTCTTTAATTTTTTTAAAGTTTTGTTTCCTGTCGATTCTTTTTAGGATTTTTAGGTTGCCATATCTGTAATTAATTGCGACCTTTGAAGTCCCTCAGTGATCTACTTTACATTTATGAAAAATTTATTTAACGTAATGACCTAAAAAAAATTTCTACTCTGTAATCGGCCAAGGAATTGTAATTTTTCAACTTCAAATAAACAAACATTAAACTAATTGGTACGGGCTTCATTTGAATGCATCGAAATGATGGTTAGTTCATACTTATATTATATTATAACAGAATCTAAAAATTCCATTTCCTCTGAAATAAAACTAACATTTCACATAGTAATCATTACCAAAGTAAAAAAAAATGTTTTTTTTAAGGGAATAACGAAACAATTGACAACGCAGGCTAGGTTCAATTATGGAAAATTGTTCCAGATCTGGCGATCTAAACTGCATGTATCTTTTGCTTTTGTATCAATTTAACAATTCCAAAAAGAATTATTATCTGAAGTATTAGAAAATACTTTGTAAACAAAAACTCATTCTCGGTAACTTCCAAAAGAAACTTTTTAATTTGTTCTGATGTCATTTTTTTTATTTTGTAGCCGGTTGACTGCAGCTTCAAGAAAGACCCAATTTACAATATGTCCAAATATCAACATTATTTGTAATATAAGCTGGTGCTCAAGTATGAATACGTTGTCGAGGGCTTCATATTTTTGGAAAGGTTCTTCATCAATGCAGGTAATTGTTTTTTCTTATACTCCTTTTCTGATCCAGTTTATATTTTCCCTTCGATGTTTGAGGCCATAATGTCTCGTAAGTATGTACCAAACAAATATCTGGTGAAGTACAGGGCGTTGATTCGTCATCAGTAGAACAGCTCGCAGAACATATAAATATTGTTGCTATGACCAAATGGTTTGTGATGAAAAAGGAATATTTATAATAAAGTAGCAGAAAAAATGTTTTGTCAGCACTGATGTAACATAGATAGTGATGCTATCCTGAAATAAAACGTTTGCTACTATAAAATTAGGAATTATAAGAAATAAATTCATTTCGAATTATCAACACTTTTGCTTATGGTGGTCTCCATAAAAGCAAAAATAGTTGTAAATATCAGGTCAACATTGATATTAGTTGAGTTTGAGGTGGGTTCACTATTTAATTATCTATGTTTGTCTTCTGAAACAATACGGTTCTTGATAAATATCAATGCCACTTTGATATCTATCATAGGAAAATTTACGTTTTGGTGCCTTGAGAGGCTTCAATATTTATAAATATGGAGTTAGCGAGAAATGGCAAATAATATTCACGATGCTGATTTTATTTAACAGCAAACAAAGAGAACAAACAAACAAAGAAAATCATGATAGCATACGATATATTTAGTCAGCAATTATATTAAGATAGTTCAGCCTTCAGTTCTAAACTAGTCTAGTCTAAACTAGTTAGGTTTGAATTCCATTGACTTGTTATTTTCATTGGTCTCCTGAAATACATAATTGCCTATGAATATATATTATAAGTGAAAATTGATTGATTGATGTTCAAATTTAAAATCCCATTAAGGTTTCAACAAGAATATTGGCAGCAATTTTACAAACAAGTCATGGTATGGGTGTGACCTACTAAATATTTCGAACAAAAATAACACAGAACAGTACATGTTAGTAATCTTAGTAATATTATCAATAGTTTCTTTAAATCTATTGCATTATTAGTTCCAGTAAAGTGTGTATATACGTTTATAAATATATATGTTTAATAATATTAAACAAGATTGATTTTGGGTTGGGTACTCATTTATTTCTGAATTATATTTTTTTTATTAATATCGTCAGTAATTATCTTTAATCTCTAGTCTCCTGAAATACAGCATTATTTAAGGAGCTAGTTAGCAGTGGGATTAAATGCATTTGGATTGGGGATTGAGTTATGTTGAGTTGGCCAATCAATTATTTAATTTGAATTCTTGAAATTCATCCACAAATTGGCAACATATTAGATAAATTGACAATCTCGTGAAATATAAAAGGTGTAGGTGTAGGTTGACTTGTTTTTTAAATTTCATCTCAGGCTTCACATATGACGTGCCCACGTCCTATCCTCACATAGATATAAGTTTCAATTCTCCGACATTCTTTAAGTAGAACGATTCTTAGACCCCTTACTTAAAATTTGTCACACTATATTCCAAGCTAATTTAATCCCCACTTTGAGTCCAATTTCGATCGACTAATTGACTAAAATTAAACCTCGACAACGAAACTATTTCTTGCATCATTTTGTCGCAATTAATTTTCGAAATTTCTACCACCAGTCGTATAATCGTACCACGATATGTACAGGCATAACGCACACACTTACGACTGCAAAATATAAAAAGGGGGACAACGTAGTAGAACTCAAATGTGCCAACTGCCAGGAAAAACACACGACCAACTCAATCGAATGTACAACATACCAAACTGAGTTGAAAAAAAGGAACATATGAGAAACGACCAAGCAAAGATAAAAAAAGGAATACAACGGAAACGTAAAGGGTCCAAAGCAAGTGGAACCCAAATCAACATGTACACAACCATGAACAAATTCTTATGAAACAAATAGGGAACCCATATCTGAACAAGCAAAATTACAAGAACGACGACAATGAAGAAACAAAACGGGAAAGTAAGCAATTATTCTTCTTATCGGTCATGAAGAACTGCATAAGGAAATTAGCGAACTCAATCAACACTTTCTGCGAAGAAATGGATCGATAGTTTGAAAACACCTTGGAACGCCGACTCCCTTAAAGAAAATTGCGGGAACTCTAGCACGAAGAGGCAGTAGCTGCGATAATAAAAAACAACAGTCAGTACGCCGTCGTAGGCAACCACACGAAAATAAAATAAACAAGCTATATAACAACACCGTAGACGTAGGCTTTAAGACGCTTTCCTCTAAAAAACAAAACAATAAAAAACAACATCAAAACAAGAAAACAAATAAAGACAAAAGCAAAGGAACAACATGAATTGTACATATATTATATCTTTTTTCTTGAAGGCAAATAATCCTATGATTGCAGGTTCAAACTCGTTAAAGTCGTTGGGTCGTTAGAATGTTATCTCGGAGACCAAGTCCACAACGACTACTTCTTTGAATTTGAACTTATCGATAAGGATTTCAATGCAGTATCTTTCACAGTGCAGTTTGTAATACGTGTTAGGTTTGCATTAAATTAAACTAAATAATGAAGGTCAGGGATATAAAGAGAAAGAAAACCTGCAGGATTTGATTCAATACTTTTACTTGCAGGAGAAAGGACAAGGAGTGGGAGGAAGAGGGTTGAAGCTAAAAAGGGAGAGCGGGAAGGGAATGAAGGAAGATATAATCTGTAAATTAAATCGTTGCATTTGAAGGCCGAAAATCTTTTAAAAATCCCACAATTTTTAGATGAATGAAATAAAATGAAAATCCCAAACAATAAGTTGGGTTGGGTATGATTGAGTTTGTTTCGGATTGCCCCAATGTGAGGATGTAAAGGAGATGTTCTCTCTTTCATCCATTAAATGTTGGGCGAGACCGAGACGTCATGTATCAATGAGTTGTTGGCCAAATTTTGTTAGGCGTTTAAAATTGCAATGTGTAGCAATTGAACGTAAGCGATTATTACGACCATTTGTTACAATGTTGTTTACAATTGTAGATTAATTATGGTTTAATTACCGTTAAACATTCACATTAAGTTAGGTACTTAACGGCTTAACTCTGACGACAACACCGGCCATAGCAATCCCCCCCTATATTATGAAACAAATCAAACCATCGCCTTGCGCAGCCCGTTTTAAATTTAAAATTTAAATTTAAAAATGAGAACCATTTTTTCCATACGATGCTCACTT
This sequence comes from Geotrupes spiniger, assembly GCA_959613385.1. Classification (NCBI taxonomy): domain Eukaryota; kingdom Metazoa; phylum Arthropoda; class Insecta; order Coleoptera; family Geotrupidae; genus Geotrupes; species Geotrupes spiniger. Next base: position 17,620,521 of record OY390737.1, read on the forward strand.
TATTTCATTTATTCTCATCTGCTCGCCAGCGTACATGATTTGTAAATTATATATTTTTGACTTTCTTTATATATAATTAAATTTTATGATTTAATTTTAATTTGTGTTTTTTATTTCCGTTGTATATCGACATTAGTTAGTGGGATTATAATCGTAATTGTATTTTGTTTAATTTTTTCATCGTCGTAGGGTTATTATGATTTGGGTTTGTTCACTTATTCTATTCCGATTTGAACGAATGGATCGAGTACATCAGGAATTGCTGTGCATTGAAATATAATATATGAGTAAACGATATATTTATACGAATGACATTTACTTTGCAAAATGTTTGTGTGTTTTTAAACTTGTTTAACATTCACAATAAACGATTAATAGGTGAATGCCAGTGGAGTAATAGATTTAAGGCAACGTCCTACTTAAGTTCATTATAAAGGACGATGACAATACGGAAAACTTTAACTGGTCAGCTTCTATTTATAGCAATTATATTTTAATGTTTATCATTGTGCTGTTTGAACAATGCATATAACAAAACGTTCTATGAAAACCATGGAAACACAGTACAATCGCACACATATTAGAATTGATGTGAGATTTAAATTAATAGAAACAAATACCAAAAAAGTAAACACCAATGGTATTTCGATCACATTAAATATAACTTCGCAGTAACTTTTAATGCCCACGTGCCTCAAACTATCTAAATACAAACTGCAACACATTACATAGGTACGTTACACAAGATATCTTATAAAGTGCGTGTCTGATTTAATACATCATGCATACCTCGCAATTTATCTGCGCCGGAGAGCACGAAAATTGGCCCGCGCTCTTTTTGTTTTAGCCCGTAACTTCATGCAAATTTGTGTTGTTATCGTTCCCATAGAAATGCGCTTACGTCGGTATTATGGATCTTTCTCGGTCGCGCAAAAATGTAGGCACAAAACGAAATAAAAGGTAATGTGCGGTCACAATACAGAAGGATATATTTAATTCATGATGCCATATATATGTCGAGAATGCAAAAGTGTGTGATTTACGGCGGAATTCAAAAGGAGCACATGCAAGAGTCATCTTGAGGGAACTGAATGCGCCGATGCGGACGCCGAAACCTTTCCTATTTTTTTTCGTTCAATGAATATCTGCATTTAAGGGTCACGTATTATTTTCCGAGCCATTTCTTTTCAATCAGATTTGCCCATAAGCGGAGAGCAATAGAACTGTCGCTACCACGTAGCAATTAACGGTGAAGTATGTTTCCCACAAGAATGGCGCACGTAGCTGTCTCAAATTTGAAGATTATACAACCAGTTTGAATTTTATGCCCCGCCGAGGAAATAATTCTTATCGTGGTTTTTCTCATATTGCATAAATTACGTTTTAATTAGCGCTAATTACCCCTGAATTAACATTGAATATTACAAGGTACGAACTTGTAGCAATTAGTTAAAAGTGTCGAAAATTTTAATTAGTTGAAATAGTTTACATGGAAATGTGGACGAGAGAGGTTTATGCACGAAATAATTAATTGTATGGGTAATTAGTTATGGTTTTAAGTTTCAGCGGTAGCGATCAAGACAAACTATAAAGTCGCTTCATCTGCACTAAAAAGTAAATTATTTTTATAAACTGCGTATCCATCCTGATTAACGAATGTTTGCGGTATTTCAATGCATGATTAACATCAATGATTGTAGTGTATTATATCCAAGAGCGATGATTGACAAGATACACTTACTTAACATATTTTAATAAAGATATGTATCCGGTGCTGTGAACTAATCAGCCACTGAGTAAACATAAATATGATAAATGGGGTTAAATAAATCCTAGTGCAGCCTCAAACTCAACTTTATATGTGCATTTATTTATAAACTAAAAAAAAAACATTGTATAAATGTATAGTTTATAGGTACATAGATAGATACTTAGACAGTAAAGTAAACTGTGTGACCACACTTGGGCCAATGTAGGCGAAGTAGTTTAGCGATCTCGAATAATACACTTTCTTCAAATGTGGTGGTTTTTATATACATAGTTACTTTGTTTATCTACCTGCAGCTCCGCACTGCTTGAGCGAATTCGATCAAACTCCAAAATCGAACCCTAATCGAACTGTCTTTGTATAGTTAATTGTAAAAAAATTGTAAATGTGATAATATGACCCACTATAGGGTGAACTAATTACATCTATTAAACTGCAAACTTTCATGCGCTGAACCGCTTTATATCGACTGTTAACAGGATGTCATCTAATAGGGATATTTTCTTGTTCAGAGTCACATATTAGAATAGCGTGTAAGTGTAATATTAAAGGTGATATATAGTGGGGTCCACCATTCATGTATACCAACTAAGTAAATGCCCATGTATAAAAGTTAGATAAATATTATATTATTTATGATAATAATATATTATTCAATGAGCAGTAGTGTTGGATATTACTCAAGAGGATAAAGTGAGTATGACTATTACTGCGACAATTAAGTTGTAATTTAAGAGATGAAAATTCGAAATTACGACGTACGTATTTGATAATTCCAATATCACTTAAACTGCTGTCTAATAACTCAAATGCACATTTGTGATTGGTTATCCAAAACGGGGTTAATGAGATGGACTACAATTTTAACATCTTTGCCGTGGTTTTAAGCTTTTTGACATTTTGTCCATTTTGTTTACGGTTTTTGGTCCGTTTAGAAATTGTTGAATCTTTTGCAATTATTAACCTCGTGATTTACAGAAATGTAAAATTCAAAGTATTTGAAATATTTAAATATATTTAAAACAATTTATAGATACTGGTCAAAAAAAGATCAACAAATCTTACCCCACTTCTGGTTGGGTTGGGTAGGGTTGCAGCTACATGACACTGAAATTAAAAAAAAATATTACAAAACAATTCCTGAAAAATAATATGATATGATATAATTGCCTTAGAACATAGTTTGAAAATCTGAATCATTTTAATCTCACTCAGCAATTTTAGGAAATATCAAGAAACCTTGTAATGTATGCTCTGTTAGCTGGTGTTTCTTCTGTCATATTCTTGAAACTATTAACAAAATATAGGAAATAACCGTTATCAGTTTGGGATTGGTGTCATATTTTACGAAATATTTTATACGCATTGGAATAAACATTGACAGAAATTCTAATCGGATTGGTTGTGTGATAGACAAAAAAAATAGGTTGGGTGGATTTGTTTGGGTTGGATTGTAGCTGCATGACATTGAAATTCCAACACATGTTGACATAATAAATGATTCTTGCAAAATGGTGTCTTCGAACAGTTTGAAAATGTGCATTATTTTATGCAGTCTAACAAGTTTTAGGAACTGCATATTGAGTTGGCTTGGTTTGGGTCTCATCTGATATATTTATGAAACCTTCAACAAACTGTGGAAAATAACCGATGTCAGATTGATCTGGGTTGCACATTTTAAGAAATATTTTATATATCTTGGTAAAACAATTTGGAAAAAATCAGTGGATTTTTTATCCCACGTATAGTTGGATTGGGTTGAGATAGGTTACATGTCATTCAATTTTAAAGAAATTATGACAAAAATAATCCTGTGTATCGTATTGCGAAGAAATGGATTCACGAAAGTTTATTTCCCCCAATGAATTTCTTAGTTCGCATTCCTTGATATTTCTTAAAATTTACTAGAATTATTTATTATCCATTCAGTGGGGGTGGGGTCAGTGCCTTGTTGTAAATTTTTTGACACTTTTTCTGCAATAAACCATATACATTTTAATAAAACATGTTTATTTTAATTTGTTGTAGAATAATTCTACAAAACACATATTTTTATCGACACTTAGTAATTCTGAAAATGCCATTCATTGAACCACAGTAATATGGAAATCCCCCATAAATATTCATTGGCAAATTGTAAATTGAACGGCTGCTGACTAAATCGGGGGTAGCTTGCTCGCAATTCCGATGTATAATAGATACTTTTGCTGCTTCACTGTCATAGCAATTTGTAAATGTTTAACTTTCTCGTTCCTCTGAAAAACTTTTGCAATTTACATTATTTTTGACAATTTGTACTACTCTTCTATTTTTGAAACTTTGGCAAATTTTCTTATTTGTAATTTCGCCTGTTTTTTCATTTACATTTCAGGCAATATTTGAGATTTAGATAACAGTCAATTTTGATTTCGTTTGAAATGTATATGAACCTCAGCGTTGATGTTGGAAACATCTGGATTGCTTTGAAGGAAACTAATGGAAACTAATAATTTTTCTCCGATCGTTTGAGTATTATCTCCATGAAGTAAAATGTGTCACTACACCGGGATGGTGTACGCAACTTGGTTTAGTGAGGCCGGATAATAATATGAGTTGTTGTTGTGGTATCATATGTAATTAACTTGCTGATCCATCAACGATATAGATATTTACGTGAACGGTGTTGAACGCAATTCTATAGCCACGAATCGTTGGCGCTATTGACACTGACCATACTTTCCTTTGCGAACTGACTTCACCGTCTGGTTACGAACTTTGCCTCTTGCATCGATTGCATTCGATATAAATAATAAAACGTAATTATAAGCCCCTTAATTGATCACATGGATTGACATAGTTTTTGTTGCATTTGTAATATCACATAATATGACTCATACGGTGAACTAGTTTATGTTCCCTAGTTTACGACGCAATTTGTGTTAATTAGTTTCCTGAAATGCATCAATATTCATAAAAATCATATAAGCATTATTATTAGAAACTTTGTGAGGGGTGGTGTAAAGCAGATCACATACAATAACTTTCTAAAAATTCACCAAAAAGAAGTTGAGGAAGTTGATCACTTTTAGTGCTTTTATTTTATATGAATTTATTTCTTATGTCCCTATCAACATGTTAAATATTCCACCTCTAGATTATATTGTATTTCTTGCTAAACCTGTTATAACAGTCATGTCCTCCTTGTAATAATGAAAGTATTTTACTTTTAGCGTCTTCACCTCTGACATTGCCTCTTTCAGTGTTTCATTCTAAATTATGTAAAGTAATAGAGTACTCAGTACATCTCTCGTTTCGAGTTTTGTTCGTAGTTCATGCTTGCTAACATATGTTTTTTTTTATTATTTCAGTGCATCGATTTTATTAATTGTTTATTTATTTTGTTTATTATTGTATTTCTTGCTCTTTATGTATACGTTTTTCACTGATTTTTCACATAATAGATATTTTCCATCTCTTCTTACTAAATCCATATCGGATCTTGTTATTTTGAGTAGTCTAATTGCTATAATCCATTTTCTTATCTCTGTGGTCTTTAGGATCACGTTAAGTAGCTCTGTAAGCTTCGCTATTATTTCCTGCCCAATAAAATTTAATTAAATTTAATTTATGAACTCCAGTATTATGTTCAGTACTTGTGCTTTCCCATTTTTTATCATCTCCTTGGTTGCGTCTTCTTGATTTTGCTTTGGTTCCTCCACAACTTTTATTCTATTCCTCCACTTCATTCCCATGACTCTTTTTTCTTTTCGTATTTTTGATCTGCAAAGTATTATCTTTTTCTTTATGAATTGCTTTGCAATAGTTTTTGATTTTTCTATTTTCATAGTCTTCAATGTACTGGTATTTTATTTTCCCTTATTCATACCTCGCTAAAAATAGGTACATTAACTAAAGTATTTTTGAAACTTCCCCACTTCTATTCTACTCCTTTCCTGAATGTGGAAATCTGCGTTAAAAATTTCACTATATTTTTCTCGCTTTTAGTTTTTGCAGTTTATAACTTTTAATTGTTTCTTAAATTTTCTTTCTCTATTGTTAAATTTTCAAAAAATTATTTCCCTTCAAATTTTATATGAAAGCTTTAATTCGTTACTAATATATATTACAACATAATTCTCTCAAAAATGTGCAAATGTGTTATTTAATTGGTAAGTGAATTTTCACAAAATATTTATAACGAAACGTTTAGCACATACACAATAAAAATATCTTGCCGTCATACATTCCACAGTGTATTATTTCCGACATTTTAATCGTAATGGCGGACACATACCTGCCATTATCGTATCTCTGGCGAACGTGAAATACCTTACGTTACGGTGACCGATAAGTTATATTAACGCAATAAACTCACGGTATTCAGGCACGACATTTACTCGTACACCCACAATTGGTACAGATTATGTCTAATTTTATACGGCCGCCGTAACAATAAAATCGGAACAATAACATTGCGCAATAAAGGCAGTACGTAATTTCAACGTTTGCTCAGACACGTGCTGCTACACCCCAGTTTCGTAGAAAATAAAGGCTCCTTTTATTGAAGATGAGACGAACGGATATAGATAAACCGGAAGTTCTATTTCGCGTCCCGGCCATTCTGCGTCACGGTGGGTTGCCAACGGGGCCGTCGCTGACGTCGCGCTACTGGCGTCGCTCCCAGATAAAACAAGCAAAAGGCTAATGGCGCAGAAAGTGGTGATACACGACCGGACTATATTCGCAAAAAATAATAATGTGTATCTTTGCGTCGATGTTCGCGGTGCGCGAGGCTTTATATTTGTGAATGGGTTTTACGAAATGCGTCTGCGGATTTGCGTTAACTCGAGAGTTATTAGTAATTGAATTAAATTTATACATTAAACGTGAAAATAAGGTTACGAATACAATTAAAAAGAGCAACATAGACGAGACGTTGAAGAAAAAGTTGTCTAAAAGGTTCAAGTGTTCAAAGTGGAAAAATGACAAATGCTAAAAATTCTAATAACTCAACATTTTAAACTTTGAAATATGACCTACATTACACAAAAAGAAATAGTCATCAAATTTCAAGACGGTCTGAAATTCCATAAAGTCAATATTGTGACAAATTAGCAAAAACAATATTATTATTATACGAGATTTGAAATTCAAAAAAAGCTCAAATTGACAAAATGGTAACGTTTGCCAAAAATATCAACAGGTGATAAATTAAGGCTAAAATTTCCTTGCAATGCCAAAATTATGTAAGTGGGTGGAACTTCGAAATTGTCATGAAAAAAGTAAATTATCAAAAAGTGGAAATTGCCCAATATACTAAAACTCAACAAAAATAACGATATTGCCAAACGTGAGCAAAATTCAAAATAACTCAGTTTCAAGTAAAAGAGTAAATCTCAGGCACGTATTTATAATACCTTTACACACACTATTTCAGCCCTCTACGTTTATACCTTTTATATGGTGCATTGTATTTGAAACACAAAAATGTCAAGTGTTCATAATTGTAAAAAAATTCTAAACTGTCTAATACAGTACAACTGCAACTATTATTATGTGAAAATTGTAAAAGTTTCCATATAGGCATAAAATTGATTTCATTTGACATAAATAGGAGCTTTTATTCAAACGATATAAAATCTAGTAACATACACGCCACAAGACGAGATTGTATTCCCCAAGACTTGCAAAAATTTGCGTACAAAAAAAATATTTAATTTAAACTGTAATACAAACTATGTAAAATCTCGAAAAATGTACATAAAAACGAACTCTTGCACGTGTACAGTCGAAACCTGACAAGAAATATAAAAATGTCTGCACCATTTTGGTTGCCCATGTAGTTTTAGTATATCAACAATGAATGTTATAAAAATCACAGAAAAAATTGTTACACTGAACACTGAGATAAGATACATTCATGTTACACCCGTTGCTACAGCAACCATCGAAGCAACTATATCCATAATCCGTTTGTTGATTTTAACTATCGAGCTGTACTTGCTGATTTTCGATCAAATAGACTTATGATTCTAATAGTGGATGGACATCTAGCTACGGTCACCTTTATACTGAACTGTCATGAACATTTGTTTGACGTATTTTTAGACAAATGTTCGTCAGATTAATTATTGAACCTTAAATTATACCTTAACCATCAAAAGTAGCTGAATTTTTTATCAATATTTATGAAATAAATAAAGAAATCAAAGCACTACTTATTTGACAATCATTATCTTCAAAGAAATAATCAGCAATTTCAATTTTTTAACTTTAAGAGTAAACTAGACAAGAAAAAGCTGTAAAAATCGTACGAACTATTTCAATACATTTTTCAATTTTATTTAGTTTTAAGTTTTGCAAGGAGAAGAAGCTTCTCCATTTCCATTTTCTACTAGGAACCAATTGAATCTCAATTGTAACCAAATATTTTTCTTTATAATAACTAAACTTCTTTTTTAAATAACCCTACACCCTAATCCAACCGAAACCTACGCAACTTAAGCCAACCCAATTCTTTACTTGAAATAGGTCATCATTCTTCATGCAAGTCCAATAGCTGTTTGTTTCATCCCGCTCCAGTTTACCTATTTAGGAATCCCCAAAGTTTTATATCCTTGCATTCTACATATTTTTCTATTTGGTCTTCTTACATCGTGTTTGCTCTTCCATTTGCTCTCACTCTTACACTTTCCCCTTGCTATAAAACATCACGTGGTTACATCGATGTTTTATACAAACTTTTATATATTTTTTTAATTTATTCCGTTGTACTGTTCCAAATATATTAATTTGTAATCAGTTGTTTATGCTATATTTTGTTTGTGCTATATTTTTATAAAACCTTCTCATTCATCTATTTTTTTTATGTGGCGTCTATTCCACTCATTCTAGGTCTGATACAATTGCAAAATGCAAACAAATGTTAACTGTAGCGAAAATTCAAAAAAGAAATTATTATCTGCAATCAAAATTGTAAAAACGAAAAAAAAACACTGTTGCTCCAACCAAAATGTCAACATTTTCAGGAATATCAAATAAGTTATCTTGGAAGGTGTTGAAACTTGCACCACTATCCAATATATCCTGAAATAGCTAAAATGCCTGAATAATAATTGATCAAAAATTTCATATGATAACATTGTCGAAAAGAGTATATGGGACGAACATTTTTATTCCAAATACGATCTTATATGATCAACATTTTTCCATTGATATCCTTTTCCAAATATCACACAACGATATTTTAACCCTGCAAACAAAAGCTGTTCTTATTTTATTTTGTTTTCTTTATTTTCGACTGGGTGTTTCTTTTCCTTTTGAATTGATTTGATTTGTTTATTTAGGCTATTGTTTTCATTTTTTTTTCAACAGTTCTGAATGTTTTTAGTTCCTAATGTTGTTTTTCTTTAAAAACGACGGACAACAATCGAAACAAACAGCAAACAGTCAGTCACTTCATCTTAATTTCTTCATGAAATTTGATTAGGTTGTCCAGTTTGGCATTCCCTGTACGTGAAATTGCATTATTTTCGATTTCTTTTTTCTAACTTTTCTTTCGTTTTCCTTTGTGAATCAAGTGAATTAAGTGACTTGTTAAGTGAGTTGTAGTTCCTGCTTGCCTGTTGGGTAATAATTTTAATTATCTGGTCTCTAATTTGCTCTCTTTCTCATTGAGCAGGGTTGGGTTGGGTTGCATCACACTTTTGACTTTATTAAAATTATATTTTAATGATTTCACGAATAGACCTACACATCAACAACAAAATGCGGCTATAGTACTACTCGCATCATTATGTTTGAAATATTCCATTATATTAATTTGCAGATAAATAACAAAATAATTTATATTTATTTAATGGTGTCAAAAATATACTTTCTTTACAAACACAAATCATTTCATAAACCAGCAATTACTTCTTGTTAAACACAAAAAAGTGTAATTATCGTGTCATTTATCCTGAAAGGTTTTTTTTCTTAATTCTTTCAATGACGAAATAGTTATAATGTTTTTTGAATTAATTATTGCGAAAAGTTTGCAAATATTAAATGCATTAACCTAACCTACACTTATCTATGAGTCACGTTGTGATGTAAGGGAACGAAAATATGGACGATTGAAGTGAAAATTGATGACGAATTATTCAACAATTTCTCCAAGATTGCAATGGAACACATTTATAAAACGTTGGTGTCACTGAATGCAAAAATAGTAAAATTATGCAAATTATTGTTGTTTCAAGGACTTTATTATTGATAAATTTATGCGCCAGGTTGGACACGCAGTGCATCCATAAATAAATACACATTTGCCTGTCGTTATTTTGAATATAAATTTATTCATAATATATGAAGAATTAATCAAATTAATAAATATGAAACTTACATCAGCAGCATTTTCGCGTCAAATCAACGATATTTATTTATCAATAAACGTTCTCAGGAACACTTAAACGACCTGTGAGTGAAATAAATTACGAGTTGCTAATTTATTGAAGTATAATTAAAGAAGATACACTGGCGAAACAAATTAATGAATCGTTTCCAAACAGCAGGATGTACAAATTACGTGGCCAAGATTGTGTCTATTTTGCATCACAATGAAAGAATCTGCTAAATTTATTCCATGATTTATGTAATAATTATTTTAAAAATATTTTATTTTATAGTTTATAACATGCTATATTTTTGCTCCACTTTAAATAATTGATGACCGTGTTTATTTCATTTTATTATACGTAAATTTAAAAGCTTTAGAGTACGAAAAATGAACCAAAAAAGCAAACGAAAACAGGATATAGTTAAGTATGGCTCGAAAAACTATGCGCGAAAAGCAATACAATTATATATACTGAAATAAGAAGAGTAACAAGAAAAGTAAAACAACAAAAGAAGCAATAATCTCACAATGTGAACACAAAGGATCGTATCAAAAATGTCAAATATGACTTCCTTTTTAAACTCTCCAACATTTCCATATTTTAAAAGTTTGTATTGTTAAAATTTCCTATTTATTTTAGTTATATTATTGCCAAGACAACGGGGTGCATTGTTTCACAGAAAAGAAAACTAAGCGAGATATAAATTCGAAATAATTTTACGTTTCGTACATTATGTCAACAACATAAATGTTTATTCCCCATTTCTAGTTGAATAAACGCTTTGAATTGCAGCGAACCCCCGCATATGAATAAATAATCTACTCCCACACTCTAACGGGGAAAAAATCACCCTTCTAACAGTCGGAACTGGCAAAAACATATAAATATCTTCCAGTGGAATGACCTCTTTGACATCCGGTTGTCTTCCATTGGTTACGGCGGCTCTTTCCGGTTCCGTCGGGTTGTTTGTTCTGAACGAGATGGAAGTTTCGGGAGAACGGAGGTTTTGGGCGAGTTCGGGACTACCCTACCGCTTTGTCTGCAGATGAATGATAACGAGAGGTTATGTCTGTATTGTCACAAAGCGCACATACTGGGCCCTATCTGCATGGAAGTCCATTGTGGTAATGGCGCTGTAAATATGAAGAGTAGATTTGAATGTAGCCGCAGGAAATATGAAATTGCAACATTAATGGGATACGTAATGGACTTTTATACGTTCGGAAATAACCTCGAGACATTTTTAACCGTACACTATTACACCATATCTGTCTGAGCATTCGAGTTACGTTTGCTTTTTTAATCCGACTTCACCATGTTAAATAAAACATAAACAAATATTTATTCAGGAGCATCGGAATTATACGACAAAAACTAGAACTCGTTTATATATTGTTACAAAAACTAGCCATTGGTATTTTCAGATGGTAAAGGGGAAATGCATTATTTATATTCGGTTAAACGGCAACATAAAAATGGGTTATTCTGCACTGCGGCTAGAAAAAAAAAACGTCCAGCACAATTTACTTTAAACACTTTCTATAAATACACAAAGTTCTTTTCTCGGATAATGAAACGCACTTTTGCGGCAGATTGATGGCACCCAATTTCTATTTTAAGGACACTCGGTGTACGACGACAATTGTGGGTAGATTATACTCAAGGTGCGGTATTCTCGTAAAACGTACGTTTTTAATGCAAAGTTTTGACTATATCCTGCCCACAACTTACTGCATAAGAGCTCGGCGAATTTATCAGATTCCAAAAATAATTGTCTCTCAACAATCCTCACATTCCTTTTGGAAACGATAAGCTGCAACATGCAAAATAGCCAGTTATGCATTACGTACAACCGAAACGGCGAAGGAGACGCTCACACATTAATAAATAATTATTTGAAATTACTAACAAATCAAAATAATTAGGTACTAATTTTTATAAATTACCATAAAAATTTTAATAGCTTGACAGTTTTTATATCGTAACTTATCGCCTGTTTAAGTGCCCCATGGTGTGTGTGTCTCAATATACCTTCACATCCTATCTAACATGCCACCATACGACAATATTGACAGCATGCCTAGCTTCCTCGAAGACGGCTAGTTAAACATTAATTATTAAATGAAAGTTGAAATATTCATTCGATACAAGATTTAAATCGGTAAATTAAATATTAATATTTTTTTTCAATTTTACGCTTTATTTTATTGCTTTCGAATTCTTTTAGATTAACGTTTGTTTGTATTGTTTTTAAATTCACATCATTCGTCAATTTCCCTTTCGTTTTTTTTGTGTAACTTTTATATTTCTATATCATTGGCATTTTCATGTTAATCTCTATTTGGTTTCATATTTAAATTTTGGCCATTTTATTATCTTCGCGTTTGCTTATGCAGCTATAATTGTTGCCCCAATTTTAATCACTGCCTCTTTTTTTAGTTTGATGTACAATTACTAAATAAATCAATTTTATATAAAAAAAATAGAAGATACAAATTTATCTAAATCAACTAAATATTTAAAATTATAAATTTATAGACAACACACAAATTTGGGCGTAAATTTTTAGTTGAACAGGACTTGCAGATAAACCTAGGCACAAATTCAAAACCGAAACGAGCACCCAGCCACAGCTTTAAGCTTGAATTGGAACTAAAGGCAAACAAGAAAAAATGTCTGAACCTGTACTTAATATTTATTCTTAAATGGTTCGAGTCGTGTAGGAGGGACATTGACTTAGTTAACCCTTGACTTAGTTAATCAATTGTTTGGCAATTTCTCGCAAAAATTTTTTTCATTCTTAATGTGATATAAGTTGGTTCCAGGTGGGATCCAGATGGAAGCCTAACAACGTAACTTATATTTTGCCAAAATACCACTGACCACTTGTTTGTTTTGCGTCCAACTGAACACAGCATTTGATCAAATGTATCGACATTGCTTTTTATCGCATTATAATATAAATGTAGTTCAGATTTTCTCATGTTTGAGACACCTAGTTCATTGTTGTGTGACAAGAAAATAACAGCGCGGCTTTTCCTTGGCACATGTGGAACAAATCTTCTTACAAAAGCCAAAAATAATAGTTTCAGTTTCAGCGTCGTCTACTTGGCAGAATATTTTGAAATATCCAACGCTTATTCTTCCTCGTATTACCGGCTATTGTTAATCCAATTATTTTGCAACTAGGCTTGCATAGTAATATCGTTCAGATTGTTAATAACGTATGAGCTAAATTTTCTGGTGGTATGTCCATCTTTTCCGAGATATGGCGTACCAGACAAAATCTAACTTGACTTGCTGTCGCAAATCTACCATACCTCCATACCTTACTTGCCAAGTTTACTTGGTAAGTATTTTTTGAAAGATACGTGTCAACGAAAAGGAATCAATTGCATCTGTTGCAAGGTTTTCTCTTGAAAATAAAATTTACCTAGCTTAGATTTATAGCTTCCAATAACTCTCTAATTGGTGACAGTTTATCTTTCGCCTTTCTGATTGACCAAATTTTCATCTGTGGCTACAGAATCAACTATAGGATTTTTATTTCTTCCTTTCAGATCACATCTTCATGATCATTGGATAATTGGTCATTGTTGGCCTCGGAAGCTGTTCCTGTCAAACCATTTTCACATTCAGAAGCACTGCCTACAACCAAATTACCAACTTCATTATTCTGTTTTCTAAATACATAATTTTATCATTTTATCATCGCTGTCTTCTAAAGCATGTTCCTCATCGTCATATCGTTACGTTTATCCATTTCTTAAAATCTAAGAAAACCTGGCGTTAGAAGATGAAAATAAGAATTATTTTATATTATAAGGTCGGAATCAATAAGTAACCCAAGCCTATCCACATCGACGACAGTAATTATATCCAACAACGTTACAAATTTTTAATCCGTTTTCACTCACATTTGTGTATGTCCAAATTTATGTACATTTTAAGGCAACTTAGTTGCAACCCAGTTAAACGAACTGACAGAAACAACGAATCCAACGCAAATTTGACCTAAATTTTTTCTGCGTTTTTTTTTCTTTTTGGTTATAATTTTCGTCAATAACTTATCTTGTTATTTCGAAGAACCTCTTTCTGGTGGGCGAGCTCTTGCATTATGCTAGAATTGACTTAGATTTCAAAGAAACTTTGCTTTAATTTTTGCCATGGTTTGATATAAGGAAAAATTTATTCTGACCAGGATCGATCCACTGGCCAATTATTTCTAATAAAATATTCCTAACCTAGTTACTAGTTTTCAGTTTCATTCCTAGTCTTTAAGTCAGCTTAAGTACGTATAAATTATTTGCCCATATCTGCTTTAAGGAGGTAGAAACAACAATCAATATAAAACCTCAATAACGAGTAGGTTGTTTTTCATCAGTATGTAAGCAATTTTAAAAGCAGTTTGGATTTGTAGGGATTTTCATGTACACTTTACAATCCTGTGGACTTTTTGTTATAGAACTATTTAGTTTAAATTGCTACCGCGTACAGAACAATTTTATTGCGCTACTGTATAATCAGCATCGTTCAAAGTTTTTAATGTAAAAGGGTGCACGGTGCGAGGTCAAACCGTGTGCGCATATACATTAGGACCTACCGACTCGACAATAATCACTAAACAATTGTATGATGAATACGTTAGGCCTTGGACCGTTTTACTTTTAATCCACATTTTTCATCACCCTCTTGCCTTGGTGTATCGTGGTATGTAGTTTTCAAGGAAGTTTACGATCATATCAACTTTTTCTGATCACCCGTCGATAGTTTTTGGTCGGCAAAAATTCCCTCGAGGATTTCTAACGTAGATGAAATTTTTGATCTTTTGATTATCGTTGTTTTCCCTCATACTTTCTTTCATCAACACTCAAAAAAAATAAAGCAGATCTAGATAGGACACCTTATTGTTTTAAATTAGTTTACATACTTTTGGCTTGCTTTATCCAACCTAACCCAACCTAATACTAGCGTTTGAACGACACTTGAAAGCTATAAAATCTGGCCCGGATTCGAGTTCTTTTTGATATTACTAATACAATTGTATTTTACTTTTGATTTCGTTTTGCATTTACTTGACATTTTAACAATTTATTGACAAAAACGTTCACTGGCAATAATGTTAGTTTTCATCCATCCATTCGAAAGTAAGAGAAGTGCATCTCCATGTTCTATTTAAACTTTTCATCCTTTATCCTGTCCCTAACCATCTCGTCCTTAGTGTGGTTGAACCGAAACCAACAACTTGTATAAATACTTCGATTCCTTTCACAAATATAATCGAATGCATTGGAAAATAAAAATTACTTCAATTAAATTCCATTCGTGGTGATTATTATATTAAAACTATATAACATTATTTCGGAATTAAGATTTTAATGACCAGTCAACGAATCTTGAACTTAGGAATACTAGCCGGCGATCTAGACCACTACACCAACAACCACATTATTTAATTCCAGTTTCTTCACATCAATATTTCACACACTTCAGTTTCATTTGACTGAATTGTTGCGTTCTCGTTTAATTTTCATGGTTTTTCATTTAATTTGTGAAATTTAATTATTTTAACATTATCAGTGGGCCTATTGTAATTTCGCTGCAACTTTCAATAATTGCCACTTATTTCGTTGTTTTGTTAAATTGGTCAGATGATAATATAACGTTATCTAAAGCTGGATTTCATTTCAAAAATTATACGTACCATATAACTGTCATTGTTATATTGCATAATTGCATAATTGTCTTTTATTGAATTTAATTTGAAATTAGTTTGAATGCCCATAAAAATATCTACAAACTTCATCAACGTTAACAAACACAACTGTACATAACATCTTTCCCTGTTATTGTTAATTCAATTTAATAATTTAAATTAATGGACATTATAATAGATTATTTTTATCATCGTTAAAAGTTATATATTAACATCACTGCGAATTTATCTTCCAGTAGCACAGTCACATGAATATTCTATTCAAATGTATCCCGGCGAGCGTTCAACCCTAAAAAGATAAACAAAATTACACTCTCCCAAAAACGCACTAAATAATATCTTAATCATATTAGGGATGCGCGTTAATTATGTTCGCACCCCCGCTTGGGGGCGAGAGCGCAGTGGCCATCCCGGCTATCCCATTATCAATCTATCCGCTAATAACCAGGACGCCTACCCGAAGAGATTTGGACAATGGCCTGGCGATTGCGTGAGTAAGCCAACCTGCTGCCCGCCTCACATTTCCATGATCCCTTTCCCATTTAGCAAAATAGCGGAGCTCGATCAACGCCGACGAAATAACGTCCCGAAACGAATGGTGCTGGAAGTCATTACAGTTCACTCTAGTGGCGGTTGAGGCAATCAAGCCGCTCGATTTGATCACAACAGGTATCCAAGGTGTCTTTGTTTTAAAATGCTGCGGCCATCTAGGAGTATCAGGTTGAACTCGCAAGTCAGTGGAATTTAGAGACGAAAAAGTAAATGTGTGCATTATTTAATTTATAATTAGAGTAAAAATGCAATAATTAATAATTTATTAATAACATTCAATTACTGACGTCGATAAATCATTTCTAAACTATTATGCATTGGCATAAAAAAAAGTTTTAGACAAACATTTCATCGAATATTTGTTTACATAAACGGGTGTAATAAAATATACATTTTAAATATCTATGTCCTCGATTAATTAATTGGTTTTGCACCCACTTCAATTATTTGTGTCGATTATAATTTAATATAAGCGAAAAAGATTTATAAATTATGTTTCTGCATAATTTATTTCGCCTTACATATTGAAGTTCTCTAAATATAGAGCGTTGTCGGGTCCTAACATTTGGCGAGGCCGATTCCCACTGGACAAGCCATATATGACACACTGAAGAGCCATAAACTGAATTATACTCGTTCAGAACGACGCGGTAGTGGCTGTACACTTCGTATACGGCTCTATTAATTCTGAGATTGTAGTATTTTGAATATATCGGACAACCACGGCTCTTTACAAATGCTATGTTTTTTAGTATGTGCAATAATAAAGGAGCAATATTTAAATATTTATTATTATATAAATATGACTAAGTGCAGGATGGCAAATTTAAATTATGTATAGGATATTCGAAGGGGTGAAAATCTAATAGTGTTATAATGCAAAATGTGCTTTTGTCATCACTACTTAAAATAATGACTTCTTTAGATTGTAACTTACAGAGGGGTCAAGATTTGAACCATAATGATCGAAATCCTGACTGAAATGCATCTGAAAAAGCACCAGTAAAGAACAGCAATGATTAATTAGAAATACTGTTTCCCAAAGAGAAAAACTAGTGACAGTTTAGTAAACTTGTTGACAATTTATTACCAAATATATTAATGGATTCATAAACAATTATTTTATTTATTATTTATTAGGCAATAAAGACCAATTATACTACGAAACAAGTGGCAGGAGAAGCAGTAGTGGGCAATAAGGAATAAGGAGGAATAAATACAGCAATATAAGGATTAATTTAGTGAGCAAATTATGGATGCAACAATGAAACCCACACAATTAGACATGTACGAATAGGGAATCATTTGTTAGACCCAACAGTGTTTAGAATATGGAGATATGCCACAATAAAATTCTGGCATTGAATTAAATAGCTGACCAGCTACTGCCAAGTTAATGCTATTAATTGGCTTAGGCAATTTATTGTTCTGTATAAGCATTTTGTTTAGGGACGATCTTAGATACTGTGGAGTATTACTGATGTGAATGTAGCGGCGATGAGTTCCAAAGCTGAAGGATCAAAAGCAAACGGAAGCAACAATAAATAAAAACCAACATAATGGTCGTATTCATGCACATTGTTAAAAAGTGTATTTAGGCATTTTGAAAACTTTAAAGTATGGATCTTTGTAACCTAATCCGCTTATTAGACTCCTTTATTTATCTGCATTACACATCTTTTTCACAGAACTGTTTATACCTATTACGCAAGTCTCAAGTCGACAATCGATATATCGACCAAACAAAAAAAAACGTTTTAAATTTGGCTAACATAGTTATTTGTCAAAAGTTACCACTATTTTGCGACCTCAATCACCAATGTGAAATACTAAATGGTGGGGAAACACGGAGACAAAGTATTAGCTAAAATGGTGAAGATCTACACGTCATTATTTGAGATAGAATAGGGTGACGAAAAACTGGTAAAAGTGTGAAGTGGAGTCATAAGAAATTGTAAATGGAGTAGTGATAAGGAAAGACTGTATCGAAAGGTTTATTGTAAGACTGGGGACATAATTATTACAATACAAGAAGCGTATAGTGGTTTTGAAGGAACGTAATAAATTTAACCATTATGTGGACGAATATATCAAGGACGCAGAAGTAGTAGAAAATGTTTAATTGCAAAGTTATAAGGGGAAATTATTTTTAATTATTTTATTTATTATATTATTATTTTAATATTTTTTTGTTATTAATATAATTATAATTTTATGCTTTATGGAGAATTACATAGGAACATGCCGTGGGTTGTATTATTGATTTCATTATTATTTGCCATATTTTTTGTTTGGTTTATTTCTGTTGAAAATTTCTCAAATATATTTCGAGATTAATTTCATCGTTATATTTCTTATGTACTACACCTAACCTTTCTCTGTTTAATCCATTTGCTTTGATTAATGTGTTCAGTTTTGATTTGTGCTGCGTCATCAATCGTAATTTTGTTTCATTTAATATTATTTTATTGCACTTTTGTTCAATTTTGATTTAATTGTTAATTTGTATTTATAACTTTGATGTAACGCCAAACAACAAGTTGAAGCCAATTACGTACGTGCGTTTTGGTTTACACCCGCAACAGTTGTTAAAAGAAACTTCTCCAGCATACGATGTCATCATTTAAGTAAGGGAAACGGGGAAATCTTAGCGGAGTAGCATAGCCAGATCCAATTCAAAGTGGCAATCATTGTGAACTTTATTTCCGAGATAAAATTACAAACGCCCGGCTGAAATTTGAACCTGTAACCCTTGGATTACTAGTTGACGATCTATACCTCTACACAACTAATCCCATTAATACCATTGTTAGTTCACTTCGATATTTGATTTAATCCATTGCCGTTTATTTGACTAATTTTTAAATCTCCATTTAAATTGCGTCGTATTTTGTGACTTATTTTTTTTTTCGAAATAGTTTGACTTGTAATCTAATTTCGTTTTTCATTAATTTCTTCTAAATTTTTAATTTACATTTTAATTTGTTTACATCTGATCATTTTATTACTTATCAAGATTAATTGTTTGTAATTGAATTAATCATTTGTTTAATGCACTATGAATTTGTCTTTTAAATTTGACACTGTTTTAGTCAATGAATCTCATAATGGAACATGGAACTGTAATTTTTATTGTGACGAAGTCTCCTGCAATCACACGGTCGTCCAATAAAGAAAAATGAACGAATGCTATGTAAAAGCAGAACATAAATAAGTATCAGATGAGTGAAAACTAAACAGTGTGTTTTGTGACGAATGGATATGAACCATTTGAAGAAGGAAAATATTAAAATAGCCGTGAAATTGAAAAACAAAATGTTAATAAGATGTTAGCGTGAGTCAAGAGGTACGATAAAGACAAATAAAGGAACTGGGTATATAGTAAAGATTTAAGATTTTATTATTATTTATTATTATCTGATTCTTTCTGATTATTTAATATTCATTTTACCTGAATTGGCGGCAATTTTATATTTGTCCACAAGGTTTCGTCATTTTAAATTAATTAAATGTTGAAATGTAGTAATTAATGTTTTTGCATTTCATTTTTATTTGTGTTTTAGTCCTTTTCTTCTTATAAATTTGTAAAATCTTGCGCAGGCATATATCAAGTTCAGAATAATCATGGAGCAAGAAGAAACTTTTGGGTTGTTATATTTGAGTAAAAGTTTCGTACTTTTGCTATTTCGAAAACATGAACTTGAACATGACACAATATTTTGCATAAGAGTACAGGTTACATAAATGGTGTGTGTTTGTATGGTACCTTGGATATTTAATTTAGATAGTCACCAATTGCATAAAAATTTAAGACTTCCCCATATTTATTGATATAGTCACGGTTTTCATTGGCTTTAGGTCTTAACATGGCCATATACTACGGAATTCATTTTCCTAAAGGCTAGGGCTTATTGTTCCTTTGATTCACTGCTTCCCAATACTGGCCATTTTCCCACTTATTTGTTATTATGATAACAGTAAATCGGAGACTGTGGTTGGGAAAATAAAATAAATTAAAAGTTCCATATTTCTGCTGAAGTTGACAAAATAGTCGCGAAATGCGTTTTTGGATTTAATAACGTGCTGCGTGTGGTGAGGGTAATATTTAATATATTTTATTTCATGCTATTGGAATGTTGATAAGTTAAATTGAGCTAAAAGCAATGTTTGTGGTGTTAATATCAAAACGTAAATGCGAAAATGTGAAGGAAAGCTTGAAGCTATTGATCGTAGAGAGATCGTATGATATTGGGTGTCAAATGAAAGGTATAACAGGTAGAAGTCAACAATGACAGACATTTCCGGTTAAACTGGAAGTAGTTGAAGATATGTGTTGGTTTGGTTTGGTTGGCTTGGGCTGTAGTACTCCTAGATATATGACCTTTAGTGCCAATTGGAAGTAAAAGTCAAAACAGCCAGCTATTTTTGGTTAAATCAAAAGTAGCCACAGATATGGTATTGAGTGTCAAATCGGAGGTTAAGAAGTTAAAATGACCATTTCTGGTCAAAACGGAAGTAATCAACATTAGATATGACGGTGTGTGTCGATCCTCAATCATCTTATTATTTTATATTTTATAAACGTCTACATTTTTATAAATTCATTTTTATTTTCTTTCATTTTTGCCTTAGAATGTAGTCGAACAGAGAATCCATTAACTGTGCGATTTGATTATTTTTGATGGATTTCTAACTGAAATGACGTAAGCTCTTGGTCCTATAAGTTTGTCATTCCATTAAACATTTTATAACTTGTGACATATAAACTGGAGAATAAGAACACAGCACGTTACAAAACAATGTTATGCACAAAATATTTTATTGTGCTGACTATAACTGTTTTTCAAATTTATTTCGTCTTAGTATCACGTCAACTTTGAAGTGCACAATTACTTCAATACTAGGACATTATTTTATTTTCATAAAAACCAGGTCCTTATGTGAAATAAAAATGATTGCATGACAATCCTATTACAAACTTGGGTGTGCACTGGATATTTTTTAATTTTTGTAATAATTTCGATTTATATGTCCTGTGGTTTCGTTCTTAATCACAGATGTATGAAAATAAGTCTAAGGATAAAATAAATGAATTATATTCATTATTTTTATTAGAAATGTTAAAATCTTAAAATAAAAAATCGTACGTGAAGAAACGATGGCAATTAATTTTCTTATAATATTAAAATTTTTTCGTGTCATGAAATTTGACAGAAGTAAATCGCCACTTCAGATATTGCTTTAACAGGAACGAGGTTTTTTTACGTTCAACAATTCATAATTTTAGCTTCAATAGTTTTGGCTCTGGAGGTCGTAGATAAACACAAACGCCGATTGTTTTCATTCACGTCAGGGTTTAGATACAAGTTTCACGTTGCTGATATTTTAAGTTAAACATCCAGATTTAAGTGGAACACTAGTGTCATAGCACTTTACGTAATTTAATTTAATTTAAGTCCTGCTAATTCGTTATTTGTTAAATTTATTTATATGTTTAACTCAGTCAATTGATGGGTTAGAGAGATATAATGAAAATATTTCATTTCTACTTTTTATAAATAAATTATTCACCTTGCTCTCACGATTATGTGGGGGACCTGCTTAAAAATTTTGTCAAAAACGTTATTTAGATATCACTGATGCAGATTGAAAAATACTTACGAATGTAATTCGTAATTTCTTAACAATAATTCTTTGATACACACATCAATACAAAACCATAGGTTACGGACACCTCGTAGGCACCCAGATAAATCACAACGATACAACAATAAAACACCAATAAATATAAAGCGGCCATTTAATTTACCACAACGACCGCTCGAGGATGATACAAATCGTCTAACACAAACGACACTAGAAACCATATAATTAATGCATGCAATGCGAATTAAATGTACACGATCTTAACGAATATCGTTTAAATGCAGGTCGCAGTCCGCGGTCGAGTTGTGGCGTTTTAATTTTATCAGGTAAAAATGTTAAGTACCGGCAATTTAATTTTACGGTACGAAAGTAATCGTTAATTTTATGTTTATGATTTTGTATTACGCGAGATTATTGCAAAAATCTTTGCCCTGCTGTTCCTCAGTCGAGCAAAAGGAATGAGACTTTCATCGCATGGTGTAATATTTTGTAAACGTCTGACTGTTTTATGTAATAATAAAGCAGTATATCGTGTGAAATTATCATTCGCAATATACAACTTAATCTTAACCCATGGGATTATTATTATTATTATTATTATTAAAATGTATGAATTTACGTCCCAGAAATTGAATACCCGTTTCAAATGAATACATGTTCTACAAATAATAAAAACGCGGACCCTAGTTCGTAAATGTTTAAATAAATACAATGGAATCACGTCGCATAAATAAGTTAAAATAATCGTAAATTTTTATTGTTATTAGTCTCGGTTACATTATTTCGTTTTCGTGTAAGTGTGTAACGAACAAATTGTAATAATGTCGCGTGCCACATGTAAACATAGCGACGGTAAAATCTCGCTTAACTGCTCCACAAGTCGTCATAGTAGCGACTACACGCACAGCAAATGGATCCGTCTTCAGCCAGCAATAAGAGCGTTATGAGGCAATACACGTGACGGTTATACGCACCCCAATACGGCTCTAAAGCTATCACTATGACATTTGACTTCCTTTGCGTCTGTATTATTACTATGTCTGCGTTCAAAACAGACTGCTGAGGGCTCTTGGCTTTTTGAATTTGCGGTCATGGAAATTCGACGGTTTAAAGATTTGTTCTGATTGTTAACGAACATCAATTTCTTTAATTGCCGGCCCCAAAATAGCTATACAATAAAAATAGATATTGAAATTGATTTAATTATTATTAAATTAATCTATCGTCTTTAGGAATTTGAAATTTAAAATATAGGATTCAATTATCAATTAATAAAACGAAAAAATATTGGCAATGTTCGAATTAGTTTCAATGCTTCTTTCTCTTCAATTTATGTATATTGTAGAAATTCATCTTCACTTGTCGTGGGTGAGCGTTTCCTTCATTATTTCTATCCTTCTCTTCCACATACATATCTTTCAGCCCCTCCCAGTCTTCATATTGACGTCATTCATTCTTATGTTTTTCAATTCATTTTATTATATATATATATACAATTATTACACATAACATTCCCTTTTTAACGTCTTAACATATTTAATCAATTTTGACTGATCATAAATTTTTTACTTCGTTGTATCTTATTTTCCTATCGATGTCAGCAGATCAATCGTACTGTTTCCTTCTCACTTCGACTATTCTGCTGTATTTTCGTCAGTTTGAAGAAATCCTTAAAGCGTCTGTCAAAATGTTCCACTATTTTCAACTAAGCTCAATAATAGTTTTCACTTATCTTATAGACATTTTGTAATCTATAACATATAACAATCTAATTTGATACATTGGGTCTATGTACCCTCGATCCCTTTCAATGTCACTGGCAAATCATCCACTGCCTATTTTACGTTCTGCACCTAATAATTTATCGCCTCAATCATCGCCCTTCCATTTTACCCTAACGTTGCTTGTGTCGCATGTAAATGTAATTTGCAAACCTCGTGTTACATTTTTTCAATTACTATATCCTTGCAGCAGAATCTAATAGTCAGTACCTTTCTGTCATTTCTATTAAATGTCTACTAATATCTACTAATTCTCTGTTTCAGTCTCAATTCCTGTTCTTTCAATTTTCTTTAATTACTCCCTTCTGCTATATCACAGACTACTAGCAGTTTATTATAATTCTTGCAAATCATCCGCAGTTCATAATGGAGATGCCCCCATGAGATTCACGTGGTTGTTTATCTAGTATTTCATATTAGTAATATAATTTTCATTGTACAATTGTCTTACCCTTAGAAGAATGAAATAATACTTTGTTACACGTCCCACAATCATTTTTTTTAAGAAATTACTATAAATTAGCTTTTTTATTTTTGATATTTCAAATATTTATAACGAAGACTTTTCAACCCTCAGGTCTATATTACTCATATAATACATCATAGGTCTGGTTCCATACTATCATGTAATGAAGATAACTTCACTTGATTTATTTTGGTTATATATTATTTCATTCCTTCAAAAAAATTCTAATAATATTTATTCAAGGACTATTAAGGGGCAAAATTATATAAAGACATAAATGGAAACAAATGCTTTTGATATTGTACGGAAAAAGTGATTAAGATTAAGTTTTAAGATTTGTTCAACAATTTTATTTTTTCAAACTCACAATCAAATTTGTTCTAGATCTAGTATTATTATGTCTTTTAGTTGTACAATATTTTTAATTATTGTAAATCTAGTGCCATCCTGAATATTAAGAAACTGTCGTAGTGTCATTATTTATCGCCAAGCAACTGTAACACGCATAAATGTTCTATGTTACTTTTATTATTTAGAAGAATAAATAAATGAATAATAAATAAACAGTTATTTAATAACATATTTCAGCGCAACCTTTTTGGCAGATTAAGAACAACTCAACCAAACACGCTATTACAGGTGATAAGGCTCAAATTTTCGAGCAAGGATAACAGAAATATTTCCTGAATAGAAAAACGTAAAAGTTTGCGAAATCTGGGGTGTGATGCCTTGATTTCGTCAAGGATCATTTTAAACCAAATTGAATTTGTGTATCACTTCAAATTATTTTAAATTGAGTACGACTCCGCACAAAGCTACTTCGGAGCCGGATTTACAAATAGAATGGTCTCGTTGACTGGTTTAAACTTCCTCGATAAGAGATGTCAATATGTATGAATATCTACTAATAAAAACTAAAGAATGGCAACAAAAATATGTGCTACATTGTATCATTTTAATCTTTTAATATAGTTCTTAATTCACAGTCAAGGTTTTTAAATCAAAGCTGCAACTTTTTGAGTGATTGAATGAGATAGCTGAGTTGCAATAGGGGTATGTGGAGTACAGATCCTGGTAATTCGAATGTTTCATTTGCTAATGGATCATAAAAGCATATGAATGGGCGACAATTGCATATATAATTATTTTTATATTACCCCCTGTCCATAATTTTCGTATTTTCTTATTAAAGTATTTTCCTGGCAGCATCAACCCAAGTGGCCTTCGGGCTCCCTCTTTTAATTTGTATTTAGTTTCACAAATCTTTTTAATGCATGTTAATATATATAAGAGATTCGGATGTTTTAACAAAGTAATTTTGTTGCTCTTCGTGCAAATTGTTCAGCAGGAAAATAAAAGTTTTACTTCAAAAAGTAATGGACACATTGATTCCTGACTAGAAACATGTTGTGCATAAAAAGAACTAGTTGCATATATGAATTCAGAATTCAGCAGGAAAATCTCCATTAAAATCACGTACTTTCCTTTATGTACCAGAAAAGCTCATTTTATTTTCCAGCGTTTATTAAGCTTTGTTTCACCGATAAATCAAAATATTCTACAAAATCGCCATTGACATAAATTACTACCTAGCGTAGCAATAATTTCAAGTATTCACTGAATTCTTGAAAAGTAAAATCCTTTAGTTTATAACTTAACAAACAAAAAAGTCTCAACCAAAATTACTTGAACCAAAATTAAAATTACATAGGCTAGCAGCGACTTCAAAGCAATTTGTGTCAATTAAACGACAAAGAAACAAAACGTTAAAACTTATTCAGTCGTAATGGTGTGTAATTGCCTAACTCCTCGATGGCTGATATTTTTATAGATAATATTAAATTATTATTAATTTTTTTGAACTATAATTTAGAAAATGATTGAACTCTTGACGAGAAATTATTTTAGTAAATGTTGGGACAAATTTAGTTCTCTTAAATCATCGCATCGACGCGTATCTGCAGATGTCCTACAGAATGTTCCGGCAGAATATCAGCAAAGCGTCGAGTGTGCACAACTGCCTAACATTTCTAACTACATTTACCATTATACACAAATTATTCATCATAACATTATGTGGGTATATTGATATCTAGATGGTCTTAATACACTTACACATGTGTAACGCGTGCTTCAATGACTTTATTCACGTTCGAAAACAGGCATACATTGATCGTGTCGACGGTTGAGTAGTAGTTACAAGTCTCTAACAGCTTCAACGGTCAAAGCAGACATTTCATAACAGTACGAATTTAAATGTATTGACATCTAGATCGCGTTAATATATTCACACAGACTTTTATAATATTAGACACATGTTTCTATACACTTCTGTAATTTATATTATGGCAATATGTAAAAACATTGTTAACATTAGTAGTCTATTGCATGTGATTTTCTATCCTTCGTTTAGGGTAGGTGCTGTTTGATCTCCTCGTCCTGAAAGTCTATGTGTTGGGTGCAAGTAACACAGACTGGCGAGTAACAAAGACTAACTTCATGGAAAATATCGTTCAGTCATTTTCAATCAAAATATCACACATAAATATATATGTATATATATGAGAGACAGCTACACATGGGAACGGCCTCCATTGTTCTGCACCATCGTTACCATCTAATAGCATGCCTATTAAAAAATCGTCTTCAACTCTTTTGTAAACACAACATAAAACACATTGTGTCAATTGATGATGGCAAAGTAATTACATATCTTTATTAAAGTCCTATCTAAAGAATCGGTAGCAATATGTACGTTATATGGGTCAAAAATCAAATGAGTTTATCCCAACTTCTGGTGTGCCTCAGGGAAGTAATCTAGCGCTTTAGCTTTTTCTCATTTTGATTAATGATGTATGTTAACATTGGATGTAATAAACTATTGTTTGCTAATAATATTAAACTTTTCTTCAAAATTCATAATACCGATGACTGTTTGTTTCTGCAGCAGCAGTTGGACGTGTTGGAGTCATGATGCTCTATTAATAACTTGCCAATGAATGTTTCCAAATGCAGTGTATTATCGTTCCCTCGAAAGCTTCCCCTATTAAACCCTATTAAATTCAATTATACTATTAATAATGCTGTAATCCACTGCTGTAGTGTTTTCAAAGATTTGAGTATCATCTTCGATGAAAAACTGACTTTTATGATCATATCAACTCCATTATCTCATCCGCTTTGAAAACTTTGGGATATTTGATCAGAAAAACCCGAACTTTTACATCAATTGATGCCATTTTATCCATATATTATTCGCTTGTTCCGCTCCAGGTTAGAATATGCCGCGATTATTTGGTCTCCTATTTACAAGGGTCACCCCGTTGCAATTCATAAAATACATATATTGAAATGTCTTCACTTCAAAAAAAAACAGAATTTGGACGACGTTATACTTCTCAATACTTTTAATATGGAGTCACTACAGTTGCGGAGACATCGGATCGATGTCAAGGTTTTGTACGACTTATTAAACAATAACATTGATGCGCTTCAGGTGTTGGAAAAAAATCATTTCATGGTATCATACCATCCTACTTGGCTTCATCGCACTGTTTACTGTACATCTCGTACAAATATTAGCGCTACTCGCCATTATTTAGGATATATGATTACTAGTGTAATTACTAGCTTCGAAAGAAGGAAAAGATATATAACATGTTTTCAATGCGATATTTACAATGGACAAAGACAAAATGCTGTAACAGTTTAATAAAAAAACACAAATTACGAAATTTGTTCGGTACAACACAATAGAATGAATGATTACAATCATTGAGTCTTAATTTCCTGAAAACTCGTATTTATTGTACCGAGTTTCGTAAACTTTTACAAATTGTTTTAAAGCTGGGTACATAATAGTATCACCAAAAAATATGTTTTAGATAACGAATTTGACTATTAATCTAGCTGTTCTAATTATTTACAATTCTGCACATTATTATAATCATAACAACTCCTATATTAATATGGCTATGTTATTTGGACGTTTATCGATTTTTTCGACCAAAATAGTTTCAAAACACTCAATTAATGATTCTTACTATCTTATGAACATTTTCATAATACAAAATAGTCTCAAAGTGTTTAATCAAATTTCGATATATTTAGAAGCGATTAAATTATCCGACTAAAAACATATACTATGCACTGACGAAGTGTTCACCTTAATTCAAAATTGATTTTAGTCAATTTTCTTTTTATTATAATCTGAGATCTCAAATTAAAATTTGTGAGGGGTGCACCTTGTGTTGAAGCATATAATTCACAAACTTTCTCGTACGAGTTACACATATAAAATATAAATGCAACACAAAAAGTTCATAATCAAACTTTGTCAATATTTTATCAACAATTACTTAAAAAATTAAATCCTTTCGACTGCATTTACTTTTCGTCACATATATTGAATCGCTTGAAGGTTCTCAGAAATAAAAATATCATTGTACCGATTGCAATTATTTTTTATTTTATTTTGTTATAAGGAATTAAAAGTATCGCCAAAGTGGACTGATTCTGATTGATATTGTCGATATTTTGAACCAACCATTTTTGGCTTTGTGTGCTGGATTGTGGCCTCGTCATGAGAGAGGTAAGCGACGAAACAAAGATTAGTTGAATATATCAATGTTACCGAAACATAATAAATATTTATTTGTTATAAAATTTCCATAACTAACACAATACCATTGGATTCAATTCCTGTTATAAGAAGAATAATAAATATGTAATATCTAGCAACAGAAGATATTTATAGTACAGGAACATTCTCATAGCATGAAATAAAACGAATGTAAATATAAACAAAATTAAGGGCCAAGCAACAATCGGGAAATTTAAATACAAGAACAAATAGAATATAGGAATTATCTAAGTCACCTTGGTTGGTATTCAACTGAAAATGTATTTGGTCATAGTTTAATATTTTATTTCATTAAATAAACACTAAATGCTTTAATTGTTGTTTCTTTATGTTCATGATTAACACTAACCAAGTACTGATAAGGTGACGTATATTTCAATGTTTATATATTTTTGTGTCAATGAACAAATATGGCATAGGAAGAATTCACACCAAGAACATTTACTAAATAACTTGAGACAGCTCTCTAATAAATATTTCACAATTGTTGCGAATTGAACGATCGTCACAACAAACGAGTCAGTTTCATGGGAGAAATTAATAGTATTCTTTCCATCCATGCTCGTTTTACGACTTGCAACCGGTGAAACACAATAGAATGAACGATTTCTGACCTTAAATAACAATGTATAAAGTACTCGATAAGCGAACTGTTAATTACCGGAAATTACATGCCGATTAGCCTATGTTAATATTTTATAAGAAAATCTTTTCGATTTTTATGTACAGACTTAAGACAGGGTTTAATTCGGGCCCCTTTTTATTAATGAAATAAAATCTTTTTACTAGGTAACAAAATGTAATTAAAATGAAACCGACAAACAGAAATATCATTCAAATATATATAAAAAAGTCACCTCAAAAATATTGTAAAGAATTACAAATGCCTCTAAACATTCGAATTACTTGGAATTACTTCGCTATAGGAACATTTAGAAGAATTCACGTCGCGGTCATTAAATTCAATGGATCCTGTTTGCTGACTCCAATTGCCAGTCAATAGAAATAGAAAAACTTTTAGTGGTTAAAAAACGTTAATAATTGTTATTTGCACTTTTAGTTTGTATTTTTTAGAGCAAATTAAGCTATTTTTCCAGGCCTAATATAAATATTATTTTGTGTGCCTGTCAAGGTACTACAGAGGATTTAAATATGAACTATACTTATATTTAGTTGATAGGAACACAAAAAAAAATCACGAAAACAGTATTAAATTTGAATCCAAATAGAATAAATATACAACATAAGAATTATTTTTTTTAATCAAATAAATGGTTATAAATAACCAATAACAATATTATAACATAATTTAATTAATTAATTAATTAATTTTCTGAATTATTAATTTTTGTGGGGTAGTTACAAGAAAGGTGATTACTAATTTAATGAATCCTGCTAATAATAAGAAAATGTGGATTAAATGGGAAAATTCCATTAATGTAAAATACGCTGCAAATTCTCCGAAGGAAACGCGACCTTGAACTTGAGAATTCCCCGTTCATCCAATGTCACTTACTACATATTTTCTTTAATTTTAAAACGACCTTAAAGGCCGGTGTGTGCAAAAAATATTCTTAGAAATACAGTATTATATCATTCGTATTCGATAATTGCTTCCGTACCTCGGCGTAAAATTGTTCTGTTATTTAATCAGCGGATCTCAAATGTTAGTGAGTGAACGCACACGCGTGCATTTGATAAACGTATTCTGCAAATCGTAAACTGTTGAGAGGCGCCGCTCGATTTTTTGTTGCTCCGAGTCGTTCAATTTCAATTCCGCGAATTTCTGGCCAGTCTTTCATTCATAAATGTCGATAGAAATTTATTGTTTCGTCTCTCCAATTTGTGTTAGTACGCGATGTTTTCTGCACATTTATTTTACGTTTTAGGATTTCATAATTTCTATTATTGTCTTTGTTTTAATTGCGTAATTTGTAATTAACTTATATCAAGGCAATCGCCAACAAACCCAACCCAAACTATTTTGTATTTTGGATTCAAAGTAAAGTTGGCTCGGGTAGGGTTGGGTTGGGTTACGTTGAATTTAGTTGTCACGTAAACTGCAATTACATTAAACGAAATAATATCAAATCTGTACAAAAAAAAAAAAAACGAAAACAGTATTAAATCTGAATTCTAATAGAATAAACATAAGATGTAAAAAATATAATTTTTGATTCGTAAAATACAAAAAAATTGATATAACTAAGAACATAAAAATATTGAAACGTAATTTAATTAATAACATAAATAATGTTTACAAATTAAAATATCCATAGTTATTCAACATTTCAAGAAACATTATTTAATGAATACACATAATGTGCTAATAATAAAAACATTAAAAAAAATCCATTAATCTAAAATACGCTGCAAAATCTCCGACAAGGAAACACGACCTTGAACTTGCAAATTACGAGCTTCGTTCATGTCACTTACTGCTATTTACTACAAATTTTCAAACGACCTTCAAGGCCGCTGTGTAAAAAAAAATTTCTTAGAAATATAGTACTATTTCATTCTTACTCGATAATTGCTTCCGTACCTCGGCGTAAAATTCTTCCGTTATTTATTCAGCGGATCTCAAATGTAAGTCACGCATGCATTTTATTCATTCATAAAAGTATTTTGCAAATCGTAAACTGTTTGGAAGCACCGCTTCAATTTTTTTTGCTCCCGGTCGTAAAATTTTAATTCCGCGAATTTCTCTCCAGTCTTTCATTCGTAAATGTAGACGGTAATTCATTGTTTGGACGTTGCAAATTGTGTCAGCTTATTAGGCGATTACACATTATTTTTTACGTTTTAGGATTCGACTATTTCAATTATTGTCTTTATTTTAATTACGTAATTTGAAATTAGAATTAGAACAATTTGATCGGTATTTATTTTATACATAGCATTTATATGAATGTATTTTAAGGGTAATAAAAAACGAACACTAATAATTACTATTGGTTAGTTTTGTAATACATATTGATGAAAATCCTTAATTATTACGCACGGTAATTATATTTTCCTCCATGCACGGAGGCAATGAATTCATTTAAATAAAGGGTTGCACGTCGCATATAGAAACATAAGCGCATTTACGTGTTCCCATAATGAGCATAACGAGAACGTATGAGGTAAATCCCCCGTCAGCCATCACTGCAACTTACCCCATTGCACCCCAACAAACGTAGGCGTGCACAGCGGATCATGCAACCGGGCGGATTACGTCTATCTTAGTTCTTAATCGTTATATACGGCTGCTAATTTCGCAAAGTTTAAATCGCCAATTCGACCAAAGTTTGAATCGAAAATCGTACGGATTCCCCAAACTAAACCGGCCCATATTTTTGGCAGCACAAGCGCTATTTACTTTAAAACGTCATATTTATGGGGTGTCAAGATAATCGTGAAAACGTAAACGTGAGGCTATTTAAATCGCTCGAGACGGCGATAAATTTTTTCGTTGAAACAACCGATAAAAGTATTTAGACGAAACAAATTGCGCATTGATTTATGTACGTTGGAAATACCTTCGACGAAAATAAATTTTTAAAAAGCGCATGTTTTAATTTTTTGAGTTATGCGCGAGTGTAAACCGTGAAATAAAAATATAATAAATTGTAAATCTAAAATACATTTTGTGTTATGCATAAAATTGGATATGAAATGGGAAACTAAACGATTATAAATTGGTTACTTGGAAAATGAAAAGGAAGCAAATTTTAATAAATGTTGATAGGAAAAGGGCGTTAATTTTAATAAATGGAAAAACATGGTGGAGAATAATAACTCAATAATATGACAACATTGACACATTGACAGATAAATGATAAAAATAAAAAGAAACGAAATCAATGTAATCAAAAAACTAATATTAGTGAAGACGAGTCAAATGGAAATGTAGAAAATCAAAACGAATGGAACGGGAACAACTCAAACGAAATCAAATAAATTACAACTAAATTTTAAAATTTACTAACAAAATCTATAACATTGGACTAAACTATTAAACATAGACGTACGTCGTAGATGAGAAATGAAAATAAAAAGCTCAGAAATATTAAATAAGTCGAAAAGAAACGAACTAAATTAAATTAGTTAAATAAAAAAAGTAAATTTAAGAGAATTGTGATTTAATTTTATTTCATTTCAGTTTACTCTATTTTCGTTTGTTTGCATTAAATATTAACTTACTTCTAATTCTGCAATTTTTCTTTCCTTATAATTCTTTAATGTTATATTAAATAAATTTTTAAAATAAACATGAAATACACTTCGTAGGAAACTTAATCGTATTAAAATTGTCGCAATTTGAATACATAAAATTAATTTAGGGTAAAATATTAATTATTTCTCTTTAAGCAAACAAAAATGTAGACTTCAATCAAAATTCCACAAAAACTAAAGAAAGGAACAATGAGAAATAAAACAAGTACAACAAACAAGAACTAATATGGCAAGAAATTAAGTCAAAGTCTGTATTTAATTTTACTTAATATGATGTATTGCCATCTCTGGCTCAGATAACAGCTTGACATCTCCGTTCCATACTTAAGATCAATGTTCTGATCTCGTTTTGGTCGATGGCGTCCCACAGTTCTATCAAAGAATTGCCAATTTATTCTCGAGTGTTTGGACGCGGTTCTGTGGTTCATAATCATTTTTCCATAGTGTCCCAGAGATGTTCAATCGGATTTAAGTCCGGACTCCTTGCTGGCCATACCATAGGTTGAATACTTGTCTCTTGAAGCCCCGTACAATGCCTGCAATGTGCGGACGTGCATTATCGTGCATAAAAAGTAAGTTATCGCCCACAATGTGGTTCTAACATGGTTGTTATGTCATTGTGGGCATTAAGTGATCTCTCAGGTACCACCACAAGTTCTGTACGGGCTGCCAAAGAAATGCCGTCCTATACCATAATCGATCCTCCACCTTCATAACTAACCGTTCCAATCATATTACACTGTGCGTATCTCTCGCCAGGACGTCTGTACACTCTTACACGGCGATCGTTACCAATTAATGAAAATCTTGATTCATCCCAATCGACATGTTCGCGGGCAAACTCTAGACGCGCTCTTCTATGATCACGAGTCAACAGTGGTCCCCTAGCTGGTACATACATACGGACGGAGATTAGTTTCACGAAGTCGTCTCGTATGGTGTCTTGGCTAATTCTCATGTTATAGGTGTCTAAAAGTCTGGTTTGTAGGCTGGTGCTAGTGACAAACCTTGTTCTCAGAGCTTGTAGCCTTAAAAATCGGTCTTGTCCCGGTGTTGTAATTCTTTTGCGACCCTGTCCTTGTCTTCGCGTAAACGATCCTGTTTCCTGAAATAGTCGTAACGTACGGGAAAACGTCCACTGAGCTACACCAAAGCGTTGATCAATAAATCTGTGACTTCGGCCTTCACCAGCTAGAGTAACTGCTATGATGGCTTCTTGTTCTGACAGATTTGCTCTATCTCGATTCATCGGTCTGATTGATAATTGACAGGTAAAATCAAACAACTAGATTATGTTAACCTGGCAACGTTTCACTAACAAAATATGGTCGTAACCAAACATTTACCCAATTTTAATGTTTTTCTTCAAAACAAATGAATGTTTTCAGCATATTTGTAAAAAATATCAATAAATGGTATAAAAATATTTATTTAAAAATTTCAGATCAAATGATGGCCGCATCAAAAAGTTGTAGACAAAATTAACGATGATGCGTTAATTTTGCTGCGAAGTGTAGTAACAAAATATTTGCTATTTGTCGACGCTAAAAATGTTATCAATTTTTCGTACAACAGATGTATAAACAAGACTCAAAAGAACTGAAATAATAAACACTGACCATATGAAGTAGTTGGAAATAAAAATACAATGAAATCAACGAAATCAAAACAGCAAGAAAATAAAACTTTAAATACAAAATTTTGATAAGAACATTGAAACGAAAAATATAAACTCAATGATAAACGATATCAAACAAAACAATCGCGCTCAAGATCAAATAAACAAATCTTAAAAATTAAAACTGATTTTATCAATTTGCATTTTTTCTATTTGTTCGTTTCAGGTGCATTTGGTTTATTTTACTTTTAAAATTTTTCGATCGTGACACAGTTTTCATAATACTTCGTAATAAAAGAAAATTATTTCAATTGATACTCTACAACCTCTTCTAAAAATATTCAATAACAGCTAGGTTAAGAATCCACGTTTTCATTTTTAATCAGTTTCTAAAAGAAATAATTGAAGATAAATAAATTAAATTCCAAATCCATGAGTTGGGTTGGTTAGGACGTTTGGGTGGAAGTTTTGATTAGGCAAGTAAATTCATTAAAATGTTTTGTATAATTTTAATGGTTGGATTTTTTTGTAATCGTGAAATAAACTCAGTCAACATTATCTATTTTATTATTAAGTTCTTAAACCAATCCAACTTAACTCACGCCCAGTGTAATAATTGCAAAGAAATTATCGAAAACAACCAAATTCAAGCAAAATAATCGCATTTATATATTTTTTATAAGTTAAAGGTTATGGATCCTTGGGTGGCCTACATTTTTAATTAATTTGAACTGCTCGTATTACCATTAACGTCGTTAAATTCAAACAAGTCAGACGAAACAATCACCTTAGTCTCCATCATCTGCAATCTTGAGATAAACCCAATATCGTACGCATACCGAAATAATATATTTTGAAATATTCCTTTAATACTAGTTTTAAAGTTATTTAAGAAAAAGTTGGCTAAGAAAAGGTGATGTGATGTCCAACTTCTGCTCCAAAAGTTTGTTTATTATATTTACTTCCATCCATACATAATTTTGTAAGGATGAAAAAACTGGGAACTAAATTTTATTAAAAAAAAAATCCCAACAGTTCCATCCATGGTAGGAAAGATTAACTAATTGTTAAGATCCAAATTTAATGTCTAACAACTTTCGAATCAACGATTCTGCTATATTATAAGTAGAAGGGTTCACATTAACTGTGGGATAAATTCAAATTTGTGAATCTCAGGTGAAGACAGTTTTGAATGGTGAGATTTTTATAATTAATCGAAAAGTTTTGACAACATCCTTTCCTTTTCTATGATCATCTTCGAAATTGCTTTTACCATTTAGCATTTTAAAAATTACTTTATATCCTTGATAATATCAAATAATGTGACGATATCAATTGGTATTTTAAACCCACCTTTATGATCCTTTATATACGAAATGTAATTAAAATCACCTTAAAATAAAGACAAGTTCGCGAAATGAATCCTCGTTTTCACAGTAACGACAAGAATTGGCTGAAAAGATCTCTACTCCTATTATTTAACACCTCCCTTAACCATTTCGTCACGTTATTGTTCCCGTCTCGCAGTTTTTATTTATTCGCTGTTCGATTTTTTTAAATTTTTAGTTCGATTTGGGCTCATGTTGTCGTCGGTTGTGAAACTGGAAGAAACTAAACTCATTTTTCGTTAATATTTGGGAAACATAAGCCATACAACGTTAAACTGTCCTCATTGGGTTAATAAATACAATTAACATAAATTGTTTTTAGTTTCAAATATATATGACTACATGTCTATGTCTATGTATTGCCTACAATGTATTTGACACTAGAAACAATTTGTGTTAAATTCTCCGTCTTTCTGCATATAGTATATATATAAGAAAAAGTAATAAAACATAAAAGAAAATAACTGGTAACAAAATGTTTAAAACGAAAAAACCTAAAATAAAAGTTATAATAAAAGTTACTATCAATTGTTCACTTTGTGTTTTTCGAATAAAATCTTTTTTTAATGTAAATTATTTTACTGCACTTGGTTTGATTAGCATACTTTTCTTGTTTCAAAAATGTTTTCTTGTTCAATTATATTTTAGGTTTTTAATTTTCTATTTCTCGTTTTCAGTTACCTTCGTCTTCATTGTATCGTTTTCTCGGTTTAGTTTTCGTTCGTTAATTCATTTTAATTTAAGTTACTTACATTTCGTGTTTTTCGTATAAAATCTTTTTTAGTGTAACTTATTTTACTGCACTTATTTGATTAATTTTCTTGTTTCACAAAAAAAAAATTTCTTGTTCAATTATATTTTAGGTTTACAATTGTCTATTTCTCCTTTTCAGTTCCATATGTTATCATGGTATTGTAATTATCTCTTTATCCTATGCGCCTTCAATTGTTTTTTCGTATAATTTTGTTTCATTATTATTTATTTTTGTGGTACCGCAATTGGTTTCGTTCTAGATTTCGCTTTATTTATTTTCCATAGATTTATTTACATTTGTATAACATTGAACGATTGTGAAAAATATGAATAAGACAAATTGGCTTCGTTTTTATTTGTATTGCTTGCTGGCTTTATTATTAATTTTCTGGAATTATTATTTTCAACAGAGAAAGATTTATTTTTTTATTATTTTATTTTTATTTGTGTAATTTTCTTTCATCTTTTTAGTTCTTAAACTTCACTGATTGACTTGTAAACGTTTTCAATTGTTTCTCTGTATTTTTTACTATTTCTGCTTAAATAGTTTCTCTCGGTTATTTTGTTTGTAATTCATTAATATTTGATTCAATGGAAACATTTAATTTCATAATTAATTTTGACATTTGTGGCAATTTTGCATTTTTATAGTTTTGACATTCTGATCATTTTATTTTAATTTAATTTTTGACAATTTGGACGATTGTTACAATTTTGAATTTGCCATTATTTAAATTTTACATTTAATATAATTTTCGTGTATGTTATAATTTTTGATAATTCAAATTTTTTACAGTATTTACATGGAAGGGGACATAATGGTTGACATTTACGGTAATTCAGGGTTTTTTACGTTTTTGTTCATTTTGTTAATTTTCAGAATTTACGATTTTGAAAATTGTAACAATTTAAGTGTATTGCATTTATTAACTTTCTTTGAAACTGATTCTAAACGATTCTGACTGCGCCAGTTTGCTGGAAGTTTATCTAAGTATAAGAAACTTCAGTGTGGATCCCAGCAGATTTTTAAAATTTTGTCCCATTATTTAAATTAATTCATTGTCATATAAAATATGTTTCTTTATTATTCGCTTTTTTCTTATTTTTCTACTTTCATTGTTCTGCTTCGATTTACGTATGCTTTCTTATTCCATTGTAATTATACGTTGATTAGTTTAATGTTTATTTTTCACTCAATTCTGTGATTGTTTGATCCGTTTTCCCCTTCGTAACATTATTATCTTCAGCGTTTGTTTTGGTGAGTTTTATTTGTTTTTAGTTCACGGTCATGTACTTTAACGAGCTTCGTTGGCTTCTCAGTGTGAATAATCTCACAGAAATATATTAGGGTATATAGTGTCAATGTTGAAAGATTTTACTCAAACATAAACTTACCGATTACCAAACCACACAATAAATTAAAAGTACATTTGTGCCTGCTTTCCAAGATACCGAATGGCCCATTTATAAGCACCGTAATAAATACCAAAACAAATATATTTACAACCCAATTCCTTTAATCCCAATAAATTCGTCCATTCAAATATCTAAAAATTTACGTTGCTCATTTTGAAATTTATATGTATTTGTTTACTGGCATTAGAAATAAAGCGCCATAATAACGTCACGTGTAGGCTTGAACTAATCCGAGTACTTAACATTACCTTTGTTTTATGTCTCAATAAAATGTTATGTCGTTGCCGACCGGCAGCTACGACCGAGATAACATGCGTCATTACTGATTGACTTTATGTCTTGTTTTCTAATGTAAGGGCCGTTACTTTAAATAATCCGCACGACAACGGCACAATCGAATAAGTCAAACAATTTTTTTTTAATTTTCAACGCAGTTGCGCTGTATCCCGGCGAGGTTACAAACGTGAACGGCCGCAGTAAAAAGGTACTTTAACGGCACTTTAACCGTGCCGTAACCAGCGTCCGACGACCCCATTTTTACAACCCTGCCCGAAAAGGATGTCCTCGATTTTTTCCTAACAAAGGGGTTATTTCCTCGTTTTCGCAACCAAGTCAATGCGACTGAAAAGTTAAGAAATCAGTCGATAGTTGCTTTTTTGCGGGGATGGTTTAAATTTGTGTTATCGCCGATGAAATTTGGTGAGTAATTCAGCCAATTGCATAAATGCAAATATTTTCTAGTTCCAAACAAAGCGGATATTTATAAACAGAAAAAAGTCAGAGTATCGGAAATTGCCTTTCGAACCAATAAATACCGAGCTAACGAACACGTTGACTAGTTTATACCCCCAGACTTTGTAGGTGGTCCAAATAAACACAACATCTCCCCCCGATCTCAGGGTCGCGCGCTCTTCATTATTGCTCCATAATTCGTTACCGGAATGCGTATGAACCGTGAGTGGAATTGCAATATGTGTAGAGATCTACTGACGATTAAAAAGAGGGCAAACGCAAAAGAATTTATATCGATTGCGTTATGGAGTGTCGCCATTAAATTTTATCTAACGCTTAATCTCAAAATTACAACAATTCCAGTTGTGGTTATTTTATAAATCGAAACTTTTTCTGCTTAATGGCAAATTATATACGTGGACATGAATTGGATTTATCGTTGTATTTGGATAAACAAATAAAGATAATTTGTTTATGCGGAGTATATGTTTTATCTATAATTACATCTCTGAAATGGAACAATATATTTTTATATATAATACTAAGATAATCAAAATATATTCATTTTCTTTCTACTTATCGCAGTTTAGTTTTTTTTATTTTCATAATAATTTTATACTTATTAATTTTGATATTTTTTGTTGTGGTTTATATTTCGTTGTTCATTAATTATTTTTCATACATTATTATTCATAGCAAATCAATTTATGTTGTTTTATTTTACTTATCGCCTAACGGTTCTATCTAAGTATTTTTTTATTGGGATTCTAGTCTAGCAATGATTTTTTCTGTATTTATTACAATTTTTGTCTTATTTTCTTTTTCCAACCCTACCTTTGGTAGTTTTTTTTAAATTTGTAAATCTAAGTTGACTTGACATAACATAAGTGTAATTTTTTGCTACTTTTCAGTTTCTCGTGTTTGTACTTCATTAATTGTTTGTGCGTTTCCATTTCCTGTTTATTTCTCCTTCATTTTAGTCCTAACAATTGTTGCCCTTATTTTTCTCTTCATTTAAAATGTTTATTTCATTTCATTGTCAATCATTTTATTGTGTGTCGTGTTTGGTTGCCTCGTGCTTAATTTTCATTTTTTTGCGTTCTTTTTAATTATATGTGATTTTTTCTTCATCGGCTGTTTTGTGTTGCTTTATTTTTTTGCATCGGCAGTTGCATATTTTTCTTGTTATTAATATTGCATATATAGCTTTCCTCTTTCCTTCTGCGTTGAGTTTAATAAAAATGATGTTTCATATTATATTTCGCTTATTTCATTCGCAGTTGATGATTTTTATTATATTTTTTCACATTTTATTATTTATTTTTTGTATATCGTTCGTCTTCTTTCGCATAGCCCTCTGTTTTGTGTTTGATTGATTTTTTGCTGAAGATTTTAATTTTTCTTGAGGTATATAAAATATACCTTGTTCTTTTCCTTTATCAAATTTATTACTTTTCCTGGCAATATTTTCTTGTGTGCTTCGTTTATTTAGCTTATTTCTTGTTATCTGAATGCCTTATTAATATCTGGTTGGGTTAGGTTGGGTTGAATCAGGTTGGGTTGGGTTGCGTTAAGTTGGGTTAGGTTGCCTTAAGTTGGGTTGGGTTGCGTTAGGTTGGGTTGGGTTGCGTTAAGTTGGGTTGGGTTGCGTTAAGTTGGGTTGGATTGCATTAGGTAGGGTTGGGTTGCATTAGGTAGAGTTGGGTTAGGTCTCTTTCCTTGTTTTGTTACATTTTTCTCTTTTCCTTCACAATTGATTTTCTTTTTCATTAACTGATTTGACATTTATTGAATTAGTTCTAATCCAAATGTTTGCAGTTTACTGTTTTCAGTTTGTTCTGCATCTGTATTTTTC
Source organism: Geotrupes spiniger (assembly GCA_959613385.1). NCBI lineage: Eukaryota > Metazoa > Arthropoda > Insecta > Coleoptera > Geotrupidae > Geotrupes > Geotrupes spiniger. The sequence goes on from OY390737.1 coordinate 17,661,435, forward strand.
GTTTTGTTTCTTTCTTCTGTCACATTAGTCTGCTTTATCTTTATTTTTATAATGAAATCATTATTTTAATTAAATTTTAATTTTCATATATACTTGAAAATTTCGATATTTTAAATTTTTCAATTGAATCTAATGTTCATTTTTAATTTTAATTCCATTTTCATTTGCATGTTTTCATTGTTCGATTTTATCTTCTTCCCTTATTGTTTCTTCATATATATATTGTTTCAATTTCTTTCCATTTTTCGGTGGCTCCATTTTTTCCATATCTTCTTTTGAGTTGATTATATTAATAACTTGTTTCATGTTATATTCCCATGGTCTTATGTTGCTGTCGTGACAATTTAGTAATTGAATTGATTTGACAACTTTACTTCTGCATTAGGACTTCAAATTTATGTTTTCGTAGTTATTATCAGTCATTCCTTGTTTCATCTTTTCGTGTGGGTTCTTTATTGCATTTATTAAATTTGGTTTATCTTTTTATTTTTGATGGATAAATTTGTTAATAATCGTTAAGTTAACGATTCAACAGAATATTTATTTAATTATGAAGAGAAACTTGATTTGCGTGGAATACTAATTTAAGATTAAATTATTTGGTGTTAAATGTTGCTAGTTTGCTTTGTTAATAGATAATCAACATTCAGCTTAAGAAATGTTACTTCACTCGCCGTCGGAAAGTAGTAACGCAAGATATTAAGTTTTCGAAAATGTGTTGTTTTTAGGATTTAGCATTTTTCAAGGATCGAGGGGAACAAATATGTAGCGAATTGGGAAGAAATTTTTTAAGTTAAAGTTCAATAGATTTCGAATATTTTCCAAATTGAAAATGAGCAGTGTTTTAATCTTATCATAGTAAATAAATCTTGCTAACCAGTATTTATATTTCTGTTTCATTGTGCTTTGACAGAAACTGAATCATTTGTACTAAAAATTAAATAAAATTTCCTTGAGGCAAAATCATAAGTAATAATGTTTATTATAGCGAGAAATAATTATGTTCAATCTACGACTGATTAACCACACATTTCTTTTGTAATATAGTACATTAATTGTTAATTAATCTTATGTTACAAAATACGTCGTGTGTTCCGTAAAAAACAAAATGTATTATACCAAGTGTATAAAATTAGTATTCACGTTTTATAAAAACAACGGTATCTGTTTTTACGAATGATAATATAATATAAAAGTTGACAAATTTATTTTTTTGTAATTTATATATCACAATGTATTAAATTTATTATATCTTATTCCCGGGGGCGTCTTTAATTAAATGAAAACTTTTTATTCGGGCAAAGCAGCGCGAAAAATGGGCGGAGGTGAGCTGATTTATTCAAAGTTCGTAAATTACGACGTCGGTGCGGAAAACGGCGCGCCGTATGAAGCCATTATAAAGGTCCAATCTTCATAGATCTTTGGATGACGTGTTTCGTAGTTTCCGATGCGCGTTGCCGACAACGCCACCTGAGCCAGTAATCAATTTCGCCGAGTCTAAATCTTAGCGCGCCCCCATTGGCCGCTTCTTCAGTAATTTAGTTAATGGTTCCCTGCTGCGCGCTCCCTGCCATAAGTCTTCTATTACAAGAAGTAATGGCCGGCTGTCACGCTTCCAACCCCGTACAATGCTCGCTGCGTCCGCCACCATGCGCCCAAAGAAAAGGCCACGACCAAGACGAAAAATGCATTCCCTATCGCGCCGTCATTAGATTTAACCTAGATGTTATGTGGGGTGCAAACTGTCATGGTTATTTGCTACTCTAGTTAATGGTTATCCGTTGGTTGACATACATTTACTTTAGATACAATTTAAGGGATGTTCGTTCGTATATGTACGTAATCGAAATATACCCTATGTACAATTAATTAGAATGTATCATCGACGTTGAAAGCATTCAAACAAATTGCAATTGATTAAATTGTAACAAATTATATTAATCCATGGAATTTTTTTGATAATAATAATTTGGAAATAATGTTTTTAACTTCTAAACTCACCGAGAATTAATCAAAATGGTTAAAATACAACACAAGTTTCGTTTTAGATATATTGGACACAACGAAACAAAAAATAATGACTTTTTGATTTTCACTAAATCATTAATATTTAATATTATAGCTTCAAGCAAATCATTCGAATCACACTTTTTCTACGATTTTGAATTTAACAGACGAAAATTCAAAATATTCAAGTATGTTTGTGACAATTCGAATATCACTTTATCACAATAATTTCATAATAATTTCGCTGCACTTTTATGATTGCTTACGAAAACTTGAGTAATGAAAATTCTAGGATTGGTCAGCCCAACCCAACCCAACCTAATCCAACCCAACACCACCAAGTCCAACCTAACCCAATCTAACCCAATTCAACCCAACACAACTTAACCCATCACCTGTAAGCTATTGTTTCTTATTATTTATTAAAATTGTACATAAATGGGTCCTTTTTATAGAAAATCGAAATTTAATCAAATGTTAAATTTGATTAAATTTCGTGGCATTCCAATATTTTTGTGCTCCATTCGAAAACTCAAGTAAAGAGTTTTACAACGAAACGTACAACAAAAATATTTTTCCTAGTACGCCGTTTGGAAAGATGCGACCTGTTTTAAATTTAGCTGTCAAAATGGCGAAAAGACAAACCACCAAAGTTCAAAATATCAACGTGTTTTATTTTTCTAATAAATTACGAGCTTTTTGAGCAAAATATTGGTAATATTTAGTAGAGACAACAAAGTTTTCAAGATATATACTCAACTTTTACTATAGTGATGAACGATTCTAAAGTTTTAATGGATGTTTTATTGCAATGACTGGACGAAGCATTTTTGTCAAGTTATTTAAATCACAGCGGACTGTGCAAAATATGGTAAATTATGATTTTGATTGATGCCTCAAAGAGAGGATGCTGTTCTAGAATAGGGCACAGCTAACACCACCAAGAAATCAAGTAAGAGTTATGAACTATTTATTTGATTTAATGTGAGTTTTTGGGCTCAAATCATCTTTTTCCTAGCCCCCAAAAGTTGAGTGTAAATTACTAAGGTTAAGCTAAGGGACATTTAATGTTGGTTAATAATTGTTATAGTTTGGTAAGGGAGTACTGATTAATAGAAAGTAGAGAATAATTATAGAAATAACAATGATTTTATTTTATTCCGATTCTCGAACCCAAAGTATTGCTTGATTAATGATTTCAAAGCATTTTTACAAATTTTATGATCTCCTTTTTACAGATTAGCCTTCCATCTTAAGTCAAATATTTTCATTTTGATAAATAAAGATGAGTTAATGTGACTTGGAAAGTTCAAATCTAAGCACATATATCGAAATATTGGGCCTTAAATACATATAAAATCATTAGTTTGCACCCCATTTACATTTTGTGTTCTTTTCAACAATTCGAATTACGTTTATCAGAAATTATAACACCCACATATTTTTAATTTAATGTTATATGGCTTACCACATATTTATTATTCTTCCTCTGCTTTGAGTCGGTTTATGCTTTATTTTTCACCTTGTTCTCTTTCTTAAGCAGTTATTTTCGATTACATTATATATCCTAAATAGATTTTCAAACAATTTGTTTATCCTACACATACATATATTTAGTATCAAAATCCCGCATTTTATATTTATTTTCTATTTTTTATATAACTCCAATCTGAATTAATTAAATTTCGTGAATTTGTAACACGATCGCTGTTTGTTTTCACCAAGTTTTCGACTGATTTTTATATGGAAAGATTCGACATAGTTTTGTCTCTTCAAATTCGTATATAACATGAAATCAATCTTTCCTATTATTCGATAATTTGTAGGTTTTCTGTGACGTTATTGTGCACATGCAAAATGGGCGGTGTTTGTTTCTGCTTGCATAGTAGTTGCAACGTTTGTCTGACAAATTCATTTTTAACCATTATTCGATTAACTTCTTTTATTACGCATTTTTATCCTGTTTTAAGTATTAGTTTAATATTAGTAACAGCTGTCATCATTTGAATAAATTCGTTGAAATTTATTTTCAACAAAGCTGTTTTCAATGCCGACGGCTGCGAAGTAGTTGTAAGTCTGGACACTACTGCCCTATTCGGTCGACAAAGACTACTGCTATTACGTAGCAGTACGAGTGTGAGGATGTTGGCGTATAGATGACGCCAATGCTCACACTCAAACGCATCATGGTGGCTCGTAGTTCGTAATTTCCCCTTATTTCAAATTGTTTTATTATATCTCCACTGTTTTTCTGTTTCCTAAATCAGATAATTAGATATGGTAAGTATCGAGAAGAATTCCATTATTTCATAGATTTCATTATTATTTTATTATTTGTAAAAAAAAATCATTGTCAAAAATAAACTTTTAACCACGATGTAACATATGATAATGTGTTAATTACATACGAACGCGACTGTATTGATGTGAAGTGCCTTAAATTCGTTAAGTGTCGTGTGAAATGTCACCTTAATTGGCAGATGAAGTTCTATGTGAAATCGTCTTGACTTTAGGATAAAGTTTCATATGTAACATTCATGTAAATTGGATGTTGCTTTTTAAATTTTGATAAGAATATATGTTTTGTTTTATTTATTATATTATATCTATTAATTAAAGCAATCCAAGTTGGTTTTTACATGAACAGATTTTTTATGATTTGTTTTTAACAATTCGACTAAAAAATCGCCAATAAAGCAGTGTTAATCATTTTTATTAATTGCTTCTTAAGCTTCTTAAAGAGCGCTTAACAATATTGGATACAATAGAGGTTTGAAGGTGGCTTTGTCATTTTTTAAGAAATCTGGAAAAGGACATCAGCATGTTTGTGTTGTGATACATTATATCGATTAGGAAGACCTTTTATGTACGTTAAACCAATACAGCTTTGAATTTATTTTGATGAGGAAACATTTTTTATTGATTTTTCATTCATTAATTGGACGTACAATTTTTCATAAAAAATGAGTAGCCACTGCTTCTAAAACAATCGATATAGTTACTGTTTTAAATTATGTTTAAGAATTCTTTTGCTGACGCCAAGATTTGAGTAATATTATAATGGGCACAGATAAAACCGTCCAGATTGGTACTCAAGTCACCAAACCCTTAATCCTGCTACATTTATTTTTGTATTGTTTTCTTTTTTTGCTAAAATCGATCTCGGTATTTTTACTTTGTTACTCTAGAAGTATATTTTAACTAAATAAAAATGTATTCATTTACTGTCATTAACCGAATGTAACTGACTACAGAGTCATTTTATTTTTATGAATGTGAAGAAACAAACTTTTGGGCAACTTTATAATTTCTACATAAATTCCATGGTGTTCAACTAAATTGTTTTTGAATCGAGCACCGATACGGCATAGTGCAACAATGGATGTTTATTATTCGATCAATGCACACACTCACTTGTACCCGTGATGTTTATGAAATTTTACGTAAGTCAATGAGCTACTTTCATTCCATTTGAAAACAAAACAGTTATTTTCGAAAAATCACTTCTAATTTATTTACGATGTAATAGTAATATATTATACAAATCGACAAATATTTTGTGCATTTTAATCTCTGCAAATAAGATATGCGAGAGCTTCAGAATCTGTGGTAGATTAAGAAATATAAATTATGCACGTGGCTCATTTGAATTGCACAAGTTGGTGTTTATTTGGCAATAAAGTAAATAAAGCACGCGCGATATAACTATTTTAAAAATCCATACACGTCGATTTCATTTATTAAATTCTCTTACTATGTTTACTATAATTTCTTAACCATGGGATTTTTATAACGAAATTATTGGAAAGTTATGAAATTGGCAATTTTTTTATTTAACTATATGAAATTCCATAAACCATAATCTAGCTGGTGATTTTTTGCTGAAAACAATTACATTTAGAAAAATCTAGTTACATTATATGAAACCTAAAACCTATTCCTGTATGTGAAATACAACGAGTCATAATAAGCAGGTTGAATTTGCAAACCCACAAACATTATAATTATGATACAAATCGTTGCACCTTATTTACTGGATGGTTGTTGACGATCTATGCAAATGTTATGATAATTGTTATCAAATCCATGAATATCTCTGGTCTAAGTTACACTATTTATTACCTATTTACTGAAGATTACTAACAAAAACCGAAACAGCCTACCACATTACATACAGGTTGCTATTAGAATTATTTTTTACAAAATACTTTGCGGCAAAACTTCACCAGACCAAATAAATAAATTTTTGAATTAATTTGATTACGTGTAATTATGATAACAAAGTTTTACAAAACAATATTCACAATGAAAATTTCACATGCATTTTGTGACTAATTATTATATTCCAAGATAAATTGAATCAATTGCTGTTGACCAGGAAATTGGAAACAATAATCGGGAGCAATAATCAGGGGTAAAAGAAATTTAGAAAAATATCCTTTAGGTGAATATGTAATTTTTTAATAAATTGTATGATAAAATTTAATAACCATGTTTGCAAGCTAAATGTGCATCATCTCCCCATCATCATTGAGGTCAATTAAGACTTTTTAAAATGTCTGTGTTTAGCTCACTATGGTGACTATGGTGATATTTGTTGCTCATTCTGATTCGATTAGCTTCATAATGCTACTTATTGGCATGTGATTGTGTGTTTGTTGTTTTATTTTTATTAAATTTGATAAATAAAATCGTGTCAATTATCCCATGTAAATGTAATGAATATAGATTATTATACTTATGTTATTTATGCATAAAATTGTAGAAACATTAACTAAACCTTCGTTAATAATTATTATAATTAATAATCAGTCAATTAAGGCAAGACGCTTTAAGAGAAGAAACATAAGTGATACAAATAAGATACATATAAGAATGATCTACTGTTAAATGCCAAACGTCAAAACATAAAGCTTAAAGGAAACAAGTTGATATTTAACATATTTTAAGAATATAATTGGTTATAGGTCAGAAAACTTATCATTGGCACAGTTTGTTATTACTAAGATCAAACGAATTAAGTCGATATTTAATGTAAATTAAATTGTATATCAATATCGACAAAAAATATACGATATAAAATTTTCTACACAGTTAATTAAGTTTAAGATCTTGCAAAACTAATTAGACTGGTTGAACCTGCGAAAATAACACTCAGTTAATGTTCATATTTTTGGCCTTATTCTCGAGCTTTTCAGCAGGAAATGGCAATCGTTTGCAAAAGTTAAGATATTAGCTAGCAGTTAATTTATTCGACAATCACTTGTGAGTTTGCTATACATTTCTATATATAACGATTCGTCGTTCACGTTCATTTGATTTTATTTGATTTAATTATTCATTTATGCTATACTTTGAGCATTCTTGTCCTGTCAGATAGGGACGCTAACATTTCGTCGTTATTTCATCTTTGAATTCTTTCGTCGAGTTTCATTTTAGCATCCCATTGGATTTGATTTATTTTACTCGTATGGAAACGAATTATAATAAACTTAACCAAATAAGACGTCGGATTGTTATCATAAAGCTATTGCAAACGTCAACTTTATCACAAACAAAATAACAATATTATTATACAACACCGACAGCAATTCAAAAAATAACTTGACGTAACCTGATTTTAAAAACATGCCAAATAAATTCGTTTTAAACAGTTCCAATTAATCCCGTCGTAAGTCTAAACGCACGCACACCGCAAAAAATAATTATAAAACCCAATTACTATAAATCCCGCACTGGCAATTGATTAGCAACAAAACTAATAATAAATTTGAACCGTGCAAAAAAAAAACGCGAAATTGCGCGGGCGCCGCAAATAAAACGCCCGCCGTAAATTCGCAATAAATGCATCTCATTACGAATTTAATTGAATTTATATTGACGGTATTATTTCATGTTTTGAAACTTTATACCTAATTACAGTATTTCAAGCGTGAAACGTTGACACGCAATTTGAAATCAAATTGATGGAGCCTCGTAAATTTCGCATTGTAATTTACGTGCGCGATTTTATTATGCGAGGTTTTGCAAAAACAACATCGCCGTGGCGTTCATTTTGAGTTGTGTGATTTTTTTGCCGGGAGATTTCCTTGAAGGTATAAATTGCATTGGTTACACCGCACATTAGGGTGTAATATATTATTTTTTATACCTTTTTCGTTGTGCGAAAAAAATACGAATACAATTGCGCGATTTATTTGACTTTATATTAAAGCAAAGGGCAATTGTTTACACATTTCTAGCTCCACGTTCTGAGACAGTTAAACCTGAATTTATTTATGTGGTTCCTGCGATGCACTCGATGTGAATACCGAATGCGTTTCGGCGTAGTATAAATATTGATTCGCCTTGAGCAGCCAACCATAGTAATTCTTCCCACGTTGTAATTATAAAATACATGTACTACAGGACAGGGGTATGGGAATTTTAAGAACCTTTCGCTTCACCCCGGCCATACATAAAGTGGTCCCTCCCTAACATCTCAATGTGCACTTTCTTACAATGCGGCGCGGCCATTAGCCATTAATCTCAGCCGGTTCTTTTGTGCGACTGCTTTTTAAAAAACCCGTGGACCGTGAAGGGCATCTTAATCTCTTAAAAAGTAATTATAGGCCACGTCTGGTTGACTTACGACGATCGTCCGGGGCCCTTATGAAAACTTAATTTAATCAACGATGATATAATGATGATGTTGGGCAGCAGTAATTTTGACACGTTTCATGGCCCATGAATATTTATGCGATTTATTGAGATGTTCAAACAATCGACATGGCGAACAATGCATATTAAATTAATATACCCGGAGTACAAGTTTACTGTATTACTATATTTATTTTACAACAAACCGTTACATTATATCAAATATATCAATAAAAAACCTATGCAAAATGCAATACATGGGACGTCCTTAACTAACGTTAACTTCTAATTTGATTTTTTGCCCCTAACATTGTTTATTTTATTTTCGTGTCCTTTTATTCATGGTTGAGTAGATTGAAATTTAATTACAAGTATCATTTTGTTTTTCAGTTCATTATAATCTTAACATTTTTCTGCTGCATATCAGATTTTGTCCCAATCATTTCTAAGATATCATTTGTTTTTTTTAATAAAAACTTATAAAAATGAAGCTTAAGTGCCCAAGAAAACTTGTTCTGAGCATGTTCAAAAATATATAAATATAATAATAAAAAATATTCAATAGCAAAAATCTCGCCAGTTGTCTAAATCAAACTAATTTTTAAAAGTAAAAATTTAATTGCGAACAAACTTGTAAAATTACGAATAATTAAAAAATTTTTCAGATGTTGCGAGCAACTATACATCGATATGTTTGGATTGCTCCATTTTCGATTTGTTTATATTTTATGTATATTTTAGATAATTTGCACATTGTTAAAGAATTTTCCGTAATTTTTACAGTTGTTCGCATATGGTTTACTTTTTATTTTGAAATGATGTCAGTTTAACGAATTGTTGGATTTTCTTGAGTTTATAAAAACATATTTCATCCAAAAATTATACGAAAATTTTGAACTTGGCCAAAGTTTAGTATTTTTGATAGTTTGCAATTTTTACATACGTGTGGTGTAATCTGAACACATATACAAATATTATCAGTTTTGACATCTACCTTCAGTGTTTATCTTAGTCCTTGTCTTCAAGATATATACTAGTGTATAGTTGCGCGTTTGTTGCCTCTTCTTGAATATAAGCTTACAATTCCATCATATCGTACTTAGCATGGGGAGCTAGGTTTTACTTTGCCACTGCCGATCATTCAACTAGTGTTGTGACATCATTTACGTTGATATTTTTTTAATAATGGCTTAATTTCTACCCTGTTTTTATTGTATCATTGCTGTTCTCCCAATCATTAACTTTTTAATTGACGTTTTAATTATTATTTGTTAACAAATTCCATGCATGAAAGTGACAAGGAAGAGGAACTATATCAAAAGAGTATCTTCAATGGGCGGAATTTTGAAGATGTTAGGTTGCAGACCATTACCAGTACAGTACCATTACAAGTAAAATTGTTTGAAATATCGAATTTCAAAAATGATAATAATACGAGGGAAGGACGACGGAAGTCGTCGAAAACTGTAATTGAATTTGTGGTGGCGAAAGCTTTGGACATGAAATGTTCTGAACCACTTGTAGCAGTGAATATAAAAAATCTCGACAGAAGGGTCCAACCAAGGTGCCCGACCAACTGTGCGAATGGCAGAAAAAACAATCACCGTTGTTTTACTAACTTCTCTCAACCAAATTACCACATCTTCGCGTATTTTGTCAAATTTTTAAAGTGTATACCTAGCTACCGCCCAAAATCCATTATGAAATGGAATTCGATAATTCTGACTTTGAGTTGGAAATAAATGTACTAGGGATAAAAAATAATGCAAATGAAATTCAGTTTCTAGCGAAATTTGGATCCAAAGGTTGTTGCAAAGTTTGATTCTTGTTGCATTTGCAATTTCATTGTTAAACTATCCAATATTTAGAAATTTGTTGCTATCGATTATGTTTCCTTCTATAAAATCAGCCCTTTTATAAAACGATTTTAAGGAAGCATGTAAAAGGTCTGAAGAATGAGGAAGACGGGTGATAGACAACATGGTGGGGATCCAGATCAGATGTAAACAGGATTGAAATAAATACCTGGTCACGCGAAGTAAGAGATTACTGAAACATATTTTTACAATAATTTAAGAAATTTGAAAGTCCACCATTAATCTGTAGTTCATAATACTATAGTATCAATTGAATGTTCCAATCTTTTCCTTATTTGCTACGCATAGCAATAGCAATACGTTGATAAAATTCAAAGACTGGGACTAAATATTTATAGACCATAGATTAAGGGAGGGCCAAATACTGAAATAGTGAAGCAAGGAGCAAGGACTTCCAACAAGAATAACATGGAATATAAAATTAAGTTTAAAAACTAATAGCACTAACCATGATGATAACTTAAATCACTACCGATATAACGAAAGTTAATGAAACAATGTAAATGGCCTGAGATAAAGAGATCAGCTGTTTAATGTAATTAATGTAATTTTAGAAACTATAATGAAAAAAGACGGTATCCACAAACAGGTTTGATTTGAGATGAAACACCATTGCCTGTGCTTTGCGGACGATGTAGCCCTCATAACCAGGACATGAGATGAAATGAAAAGGTGGACAAGAAAAATAAATGGATAGAGAGAAGTATCAGTACGAGATAGCCAATAATTTTAATTCCCTTGATGTAGTAACCACAGATTACCATGAAATTGAAGCTGAACTTAAAGAGAGAAGGTAATAGAAACTGTGCAGAAGTGACAAATAGGAGCCAAGAGAAACCAATATCGACAAATCAATCATAGAAAGATATATCGAAAGATAGAAGTTTGAGAGCGCAAATATCGAGAAAAGCATAATAGATTGGTGAACGTAGAATTTTTGATTAAATTAGTCGAGATGAACATCAACTGAAATTATAAGGAAATGTTAAGTGCCTGAGATCCAAAATCAGCTGTTTTATTGAAATTATAATGAAAAAAGAAACGATATGCGCTAAAAAGGGTTGATCTACGATAAAACACCAATGCCTGTGTTTGCATCGATACCATCCGTCACAACCTGTGATGAAATGAAAACTCTAGGGCATATCAAGATGCACCACGCTTTACATTACAGCTGAACAAAAAAAATGTATGAGAGAGAGAGAGCAAATACTTTTATTTCCCTTTGATAGTAGCCATCAATCACCGTGAAATATAATCTGAAATTAAAGCAACAAGATAATAGAAACGGTACAGAAATATTTGATAAATAAAAGCAAAGAAAAACCAAAATTGACAAATTCATCATAGAAAGAAATAGTAAAAGATAGATACTTGGGAGCTCAAATATCGAGCAGAATATGTGCTGTGCTAAAGGTAGAAATTGAAATTAGATTAGATGAGGAAAGAATTGTCGATGACCTAAATTAGATTAGGTGGAGAAAAAATTGTTGAAGGCCTAAATGAAACTGGCTAGCGAAAGTTGGGAGTTTCGAGATTAAGCCACACTAAGAACCAATTTCATACCTAAAATACAACGATTGTTGTAAATGTAATAAGTTTTAAAATAACCTTATGGATCAAATCCAACCCAACCCAAGGAAACTCAACCCAATACGTACAAACCTTTGTCTTCTTCTTTTACCAACTAATTTCGATTCAGAGTTAATGACACACATCAACTACGAAAATTGTATCAATAAAATTTGGACATTGACACTAATCTTTAAACAACAAGTTCATCATACCGTGTGTCCATTTGTTCTTACTTATCAATCGTACGATCTCGATCAAACCATAAATGAAAATCAAATACTTTGAAGCTCGCTTAGTACATGTTGATCGAGATACGAGGTGGTGGATGAGATGCGAAGAAAATATAAATTACTGGCATATTATCCAATTAGAGTTAACTATATGAAACAGTGCAGCAAATGAAATGGGAAAAGATGGAAATAAAGGAGAGGAAGCTCAAAACGAAAATGGCAATGGGGGTTATGGATAACATGAGGAAAACGTTGAGAAAATACAACAAATAGAGGAACCTGGAAATGAAACCACCTTAAGACCTTATTTAATCCACTCACTGTGAACTCTCGAGAATTATCGTAAGTCACGATGTACCTAAAGCAATAAATTCCAACAAGATATCTCAATTGCATCAATTACCGAAATCAAGGTAGTGTTAAATATAATGTATTATACATTTTCTTTAATGTAAGTATTCTTTGTTTTTAGATATCGATATTTTCTGTTTCGGCTCATTTGAGGTTGTTTCTTTACTGTTCTTATTTATTTGTCGTTTCCCACCTTACTGGTGTTTCTTCCGTATCCATACATACTTTGGCGTTATTTTTTCTATCGCTTTATATGACCAAATGTTAAATGTTGCAGCCAACAATTGGTACTATTATTTAAACTGCCACTATTTTGCTCGTATTCATTGATTACTAATAATATAAGCGCAGTTACATTACTACCAATGTAATTTAAATTAAATAATACGTATGTGACACTTTTATAATGACACGATATTCCGGGGTTTAAAAGCGGATCCCGAACGGGATTTGAACCGAAACGCTCCGTATATCCAGATAATTGGATCGCTGCAAAGCCTCGGATCAAGTCAGCTAGATAACTAACCCGGCGGCACCATGAAAACGGGATAGAATGTGACCCCGGCGCGTCCGCCGAATTAATAGCGCCGCCGATATTAAAACGCGTATCACATTCTGAAGTAACACCCGCGGAAATGATACTCGTATATTTTGCCCGGCGGTCCGAAAACAATCCACGATCTAGCAAATAAAGAGGGCTGCGCTCTATTAGCGGGAGCGCGAGAGAGAGGGCGTAATGATGAGTTGTTCATTTGGCGAAGTGCGGGCATATCGCAATGCGGCCAGGGTATCCGGGCAATTCAAACGGCCATTATCACCTGAGTTATGGCAGAGTGCCGACAGAGTTGTTCTATCCTCCGACAGCGTATTGGCCATGAATCTACATGGATTACCTATTGTTTTGTTTCGTATGTTGCAATAGTAGTTATCAATGTTATATTTTATACTCATTTGTGTTGGGATTTGTTTACGGTATTGGAACATTTTGGAGAGAACTTTTGGTTCGATTATATGCGATATATATCTCGTAATACGTATGCTTGCTAACAAGATTTGCAAATAAATTAAACAACTTACGACCACCAGCGAAAATGTGTCGTGATTTTTAATAAAATCTTGCAAAGTAATGTCACAGACTGTCACATACCAATTTTTGATCCCCATCTTTTCTCATTCCTTACCTTTATGCATTTAATTAATCATCAATTAAAATTAATCAAAATTTCTTTCATTATCCAATCATTTCGCCATCACCAATTTGCCCTACCTTATGTTTCGTTTTCCACCGGATGATGCACGTTTGATTCGTATCCCCTTTATATCTTCATTCATCCCATTCCTTTCTTAAATGCTATTGCTTTGTCCTATCCAAGTTTAACTAACCCCCTTAGTCCTGCATCGGTTGTCCCAAACACTGCTCAACCTTTCACATAGGATACGGACCATACATTCGCCGTTCGTCAACGATTCCTCCACTCTGGCCTGTTCATCAACCAAGCTTAACAGGCACCTTTTTCGTTCAGCTCAATAAAGTCATTTAAATTTCGTCGATTCTCTCACCCACACATTGATCCACGTTTCCACATGGAGTTCGCTTTCGCCTGATCTATTTGCACTTCCGACACTTTAGTTGCAGAATATAATATAATAATAGCGCTATATATTTTCGTTTCTGAGCAGTCGTGATGAAAATATTGAATTTTTTCGTGACATTCGATTCTCGTCCCCACCATATGTATACAAAAAGTTCTACGTCAAAAGCACAACTTTACTTCGAATATCGTTTGACTTTCTTACTTTTAATGTTCCTTTTGTGATGATGTCAGAAAAAAATTATACATGACGAATCTCGATAATAATCATTAACTGAATTGGTACGAAAAACGAAAATGCTATTGAAAAGTAAAAAACAAAATGGATATAATAGAACACATAAATTTTAAACAACTTCGCAGGAAGTTGAAGAGGCACAAATATGTCAAAATGCAGTAAAATGAGAACACAACATAAAACTCAAATAAAGTACACAAATATTATCAAAAAAACGTGAAGCACAATTCTAATGAAAATAGATAAAACAAGACATAATACGATTTTTCAATTTTTCATTTGATTTAATTCATAGGAATTAAGAAAATTGATACAATAGCGAAGATTTTATATATACCGTGTGGTATTTTTGGTTATTTCAGATACTATAACTAACTTGCATGTTCATTTAAGAGAGTAAATTAAGACGCTCTTGAATTCTAGGATATTTTGAAACCCGCACCAAAGGCATTAATTAATCAAACTTTCAATGAAAAAAATAATAGAAGGTATAAAAAATATAATAATAAATACAAATTAAACCATTTAAGAAAAACGTGTACAATCAAACAACAAAAAATGACCGGGAAATATTATCTAGAAAGAAATATTAAAAATAATAAAAAGAAAACAAAAGTGAATATAATCCCGCAATTTAAATTAACTTTGACAACAAAATAAATTCAATAGATAATATGAAAGAGAAGCATAGTAACGAATAAGATAAATCAAAGAAAAATTAAAATCGTTATAATTTTTACTCAGGAACCCACACAATAGAAGATGCATGCTGAATTTAAATATACTATTGCATAAAAAGAATCGGACCTGCTAAATGTATAGAAGTTATTTATTATATATTATTGTAATACTAAACCGAAAATTGAAAATAAAAATCAGGTATGTAAAGCGAAGACTATTAATTAAGCTATAAATTAAACAAATAAAAAGAATAGAAAAGTTAATTCGTTAAAATTCTAATCAAAAAATATATCAAAACGTGCAATGAAGATCGTCACCGTTCACAATAATGCAAAAAATTTCAATGATTAAAGTTCAAAATATATTTACAAGGAAAATCTAGAATTAACTACACATAAGAGTAAAAAAATCAAATGCAGAACAAGGTGAGAATTAATTGAATGGATATTAAAATATAATTAAATACATGGGCATTACAACCTATAATAACGATAGTCTGAAACAAAACAGCTGCTAACACGTTGCTGCTAATCCACATGAAAATAAATTAAATAAAAATCATAATAAAATAAACAAGACGTACCACCCCTCCAACCCTACACCAACAAATAATTTTATGACGTAATTATGCCTATCACAAAAAACAATTTATCATTAATCTTGTAATTAATTATAGTTAAACTTATAGTCAATTAGACATTTTTGTTATTCAATCAATTCAATAAATTTGATTTATCTAATTTACTTACGTGGGCCTCTTGCATAACAATTACGGAACACAAACCGATTTATATAGAGTCAAAGCACTCACTTAAGCACATCATGCACCAGAATTCATTTTTCACAAGTTTAATTAAACGATTTGGAAATTTCGCGAAATCAAATGCATAGTCCTTACGAACCGACGCGACGCATCGACGTACCGCGGCGACTTTATGCATAAATTGCATGATGGATTAGAGGCAACGTTAGTTTTTTGCGACCCGCACATATATTTGTACAATATTTGGTGCCTTGAAAAAGACAGGCTTTAAACTGTTAGCAACATATTCAACCCAATACAACATTTTGTTTTTAAATTAAGTTATTTTTTGTATTTTGGACACCCTTGCCAAAAATATACATGGGGTATATTCACCAAACTGATTGTCTTGTTATGAAGCAACTAGAAAACATATTTACGGATTTATTTGATGTATTCATTCGGTTTTTTGTTTCGTTGGTCAAAAGCTGCATGTAATTCATCGATCCTTTGCTGTACTGAAATCATGTTGCATACTCTGAAAATGTGACACGTAAGCATTGCTCTTATTGTCACATTAGAAATATTGTATTTGATAAAAATCACAGTACAATGACCAAATTTAATTTCCAAAAATAATTAGACATAAAACAAAAAGATAAAAAAACCAGTTTTGCACAATGATCTCTAAGAGTTTGTCGCCTCCAAAATTATTCAAAAGTGGCCCACTGCAAAATTGTCAAGCGATAACTAACTAGCTGAGATAATAGATAAGAACTTCAATATAAATGATTTGCTAAAGTTATGGTATATATGGGTGGGGTACTATACCACGTACAATCAGAAGACATGATTGTAAAATATGTAATGCCAGCAGGGAGAGCGATGGAGAAATCTATATGCCAACAACACCAAAAATGAAGTTCAGAAACCTGCATATGTGGAGCGTGGTTATAATTTTGTTCGAAATCGAGTCCAATGTAATGATAGTTCACTTTTATCTGATTAGGCCAATAATATTATAAAGTACAAGGCATAGAAATAAATATGGATATATGTAGGAGAATGAATGCAATAATATGGATAATATTCAATCCAAGCTCTACAGGACCAGCAGGTCCTTGCTTCACAATCAATTCTTCAGTCTTTTTTATTTCTTGATTATTCCTTTTAGTATTTTTAATATTTTCACATTACTTCATCTTTCCACATTATTTTCGATTTACCTCGTCGTTTCCTTCCTCCTAATCTAGTTTCAAATAACTGTTTAGGTAATCTCCGTTCTTGCATCCTTGCAATGTCGCCCAACAATCTCAGCCCGTGACATTTTCTAGTTACGACAATCTCTAATCATTGTACATTTCTTTTAGCACTAGATTCATTGTTTTCTCGCTTATGTCTCCTATGCTCTTCCCCTTAAATATTTTCCTGATGCATTTTCTTTGCTAATATTGTTGGTTGTTCCCCGATGTCCACATTTCACTACTAGTACTGTAGGTCCTATAATAGTTTTATAAATTCTCATCTTTAAATACCTGGATGTTCCCTTACTATTCATTCTGTTATGTGCATACGAATAGCGAGTACCCGTCAGTATTCTTGTCTGATTTTCCTTAAATTACTTGGGTGCATGAAATACACTTGTCTCTGATCTGGGGCATGTATATTATGTGAATTTTATGTCCATGATCAGGGACAAATTAAGTTCAAGAGTAATATTTTTACGAATATTCAACGTTTTCATTGCATTTCTTATATTTGAAATATCTAGAGATACAACACAGCTATTTTTCTTCCTATAGGTACTCGAAAACAGAATTTTTTCATACGCCATGAGAGTAGAGAAATCTTTGGTAGACATATTGGATAAACTAGGCTATCGAGATAATTTTGGACATATCTGACCTCTCGGATTATGAAACTGATGAAGAGCTTGTGGGAGCCGCAGAAAGAATGGAAGAACAGTTATATGAAGAAATCGAAGGACAATGAAGCAGTTGATAAAACGGCTGAAGAAAATGAAAATACAAACAGAGAAGAATTAGTTATTACTTTTGGCAATGATGAAAATGGTCAGGAAGCAGATGAACATTATTTAGAAGAAGTGATTGATACACATTCCATTCCCAGTACAAGCAATATAAAAACTACAGAAAAGTCGCAAATAAAATCGACCAGAAAGAACGTTTTGAAATTCAATTCGAAAGGATGACAGCCCCCAGAAGAATTGCCAATAAATCAAAATGATATTCCGGAGCCCATTGAATATTTTCGTCGTTGCGATACTCCCAACCTGATAGACCAAATAGTAGAAAAAACTAATATCTACGCTATACAAAGCGTAACTACGATATTCAAACCAACCAATGAAAAAGAAATCGAAACCCTCATTGGTCTAAATCTCTTTATGGGAAGTTTATATCTTTATATCTAATATTTTCGGTCTATCTGTATTTCGGGAAGCTATGCCCAGAAACAGATTTTATCAACTAGGGATGAATTTGCATTTAGTCAACCATCTAGAAAGAAATCCCAACAATACTGATACATTTTCAAGTTCGTCCCATTTTTGATGCTATAAGAAAAATATGTGTAGACCTGAATGTTGAAGAAAAAACTTGTGTGGATGAACAAATGTGTCCATTTAAAGGGCAAATGTCCACTAAACAATATATGGAATATACCCTTGTGGTATAAAACTATTTTTACTCTGTGGTGAGAGTGGCATTGTTTACGTTGGGACAAGTTAGCTGGAAATTATTTGCAAGTGTCTAGGCCAGAAGTAATAAAATAATATAATGACTCAATGGGGAGTAGACAAATTGGATTTCCTTATAGGTTTATATAGAGTCTTCATAAGATCCAGGAAGTGGACCTTGCGTCAAATTCTTCACGCAATAGATATAGCAATCTGCAATAGTAGGCTGGAACATCGGACCGATTACATCATAGCTAATGTGGGCAAACGTAATATATTGGATTTATTGCACTTCAAACTTTTAATCGCAAACAGTTTGGTCAAATGTGGACAGACTTCAATGGAAAGAAAGCGTGGGCGTCCTAGCTCTAGTCGCGAAAGATCACCAGTTGTACCCAAGCGTAAAAATATACCCTCGGCAAGTATTAGAACAGATACGGTCGATGATGTTCCTATCCATAAGGAACAGAAAGAGGCAGGATGACCTGGGTGCAAAGGTTAATCGTTAAACATTCATCTTTGATTGGGCAAACAAAAAAATTGTTTCTGGACATTTCATGTAAAATAAATCGAGAATAAATTTGTTACTGAAAATTGACTAAGTTTTATTTTTAAGAATAATCACTACTACTAACTACATTTGTCCATGATCATGGACAGTCTTTTTCCCAGAAAAGCCCTTTTCTTAATTTTTTTCTTGCATTGCACTACTAATTGATCAAATTTTAAGCGGAATTTTATCTAATTTATTTTTTATCAGTTCTCAAAATAATGTGATAGCGAAAGGGTTAACTTGCACCCACATCCAAATTGTACGTTTTCTTCTATCGATTCAAACTTTTAATTTCGTACCTATCGTAGTTTCTCTCTCTGTTTCTGACATGACGTGACTTTTTTTTATTAGTTTCGTTCATTTCAAGACTCGTTTTCTCTGGACATGTTTCCAATCATTTAGCATGACTGGCATACATGATAACTTTTATTTCTTCTTTTGTGGTGTACACTTACCGAGGAGAAGCTGAAACATGAAGTGAATGATGCAATGTATCAAATAGGAAAGGAATTTACTGAAATCTGCAATTGTTTGGTGGAATTTTGCGGAAAGGTTCCCTTTAAAGAAGACGCATTTAGTAACACGTATCTAACCAACTGGATACCCTGCCCCAATTACTATTGTTTGAACTTCAAATTTCGGAAACATTTTCTTGCCTACACAAACATTGAAAAATTAAAGAAGTGATATTGCAATAGATGTTATATCCCCTTTAGCAGCCAATTAATGCAATAATAAAAATAAAATAAAATAAAAATTACCCTTACCAGACAGAACTTTATTCACTCTGAATGAACATTTTGACACATATGTTGTCATCTTCAGCAGGAACACTTAATAATTGCTGCGTGGTAAGTGTAATATTTATTATCTTTTACTTTCCTAACCACAGTCTCGATTTACTATTAAAATTATTTTCTATTCAGCGATGCTAGTTATGGCCGAACCGACTATTCGTATCCAAACAAACTTCGTGTAAATACAAGTCCAATAAAAAAAATCTTCTTTTGGTTTAGAAGCAACTGAAGACACCCAGCACAACTTGAATGGTTGCAAGACATTTATTTTCGAATAAGATAGAATGGTTTACAGTAACGTTTACATTTTGGATAATTAAGAATGCATAATCTATTCTAAAATGGAAGTTGCAGATGAATGGAAAAAAATAGTAAGGAAATCACATGATTTTTGGATAATAGTTGGATGAAGTTGGATCTCTTGCTGTAATGCAATCTTTAAATCATTTTAATAATTTGTCGTTATAATTGAACATTTTTATATTATATCAAGTTTAATTGACTGCTCAACGAGATCAGGAGGAATTCATTTTAAGAATTTGTAATTAGTAATTATTTATGGACTAATAAATGACGTCGCGAAATCCCCTACTTATTTGAACACGGAAGGTAAATACGTGACGATCATGATATGACAAAAACATTGCGGAAACGTGTTCTACGTCGACACTTTGCAAATTCTTAAAGTCGCAACTCAAGAATTTATCCAGCAACAAGTAAAAATAAAAATCCCATATAATTACCTCAATCACGATCAAATAAACACTTAACCTTTATGACCAACTCATAACATAATCTCGAAATCACTGGAACGGCGAACACAGTTGGTAATTTCCGAAGCGGCGATAAAAATACCCTAATAGAAAACGCGAAATAAATTCAGCAGATACGATCCGGCGCGGGAATAAACAGTTAATATTCAAAATATACTTCCTTTACCTACATTCTAATATATAATTTGAATAAAACGGCCGTATTTCTGGTCAGAGCCCGCATTCTCCGCTCATGGAATACCATAGTACTCAACGCAACGACCATTGTAAGCGTCGAAATGGGCCTTCTCGAGACCGGAATGGGCAATGCGCTCCAGAATAGGCCATCTTCTCGCAAGTAGCGCTCCGAGTGCCCCATTGAATATTTAGTCTCGTTATTGAAAACATGATGCTCTCAATTGTAATTCATACACTGGAGGAAGACATTGATGACGTCGTAAAATATTTTCCCTCGTGTTTGCGATCGACTCCGATGGCAATATTCAACCGAAGGTATTGTCTCGATACATAAATTATCGTTATCTTTGAATGCAGAACGGAGAAGTGAGGGTAGCAAGTCAAATAGAGTCACTTCGCCAAAAGTTATGTTTGGGCGTTCATTTCTTATACAATTTGGGTTTTTGAACATTTATTGTTATATAACTTTGTCAGAAATAGAATTATTTAAAAACACATATAGGGGACACAAAAGGTATTGATATGTATAACTTTTCTAATACATGTACGCAACTCATTGTTGCAGAATATTTGAGGCGAAAATAAATATTACGCCTGTGAAAAATCTACTCTACTTGTGCAGTACACAGCGACCTAATATTCATAATTTTACTTTCTTTTATACCGAAACATTAATTTATTTTCTTTCATCATTTTAGTTCGATTTAACATTCGTTTAACATTTTGTTTTATTTTCACTTTCATTCTTTCTATTATTGTTGGTTTCAAATCTTCTGTTGGATGTAATGAGTCTATTTATATTGTACCATTCTGTTTCCATTTTGACTTTCTTGTGTTGTTGTTTCATTTATTTCGTTTGCGTTTATTTGAATTAAAAATTAGAATTGTTTTCGTGTTGGTGTTCTTACATTCTCTTTTTATTTTCATATATAACGATTAGGATTTTAAATGGTTATTGATTAAAGTCATTAGCACAAATTAAATTGATAGAAATTAATGTCATATAAATCATGTAGCTGTAATCTAATCCACTGAAAGACACATACATTGAAAAGTAGTTAAAGCGTCATAAATGTTTCAACGAAGATAATCCTGGATATTAATGTAGTATTTTATTATCCTAATAGTCCAATATATAATCCTCAGCAATAACACTAAATCCGTTTCCAATCCGGCTCCATTCCATGCTACGTTAACCAGATCGATATCGTCACAAACGCGTGACGTCACGGACTAGACAACAATGCACAAAACACACGATCCATAAACACAAAAATAATCTAGACGTCCACATAGTTTCGCCGAAAACAAACGCAATAACTCACCGGAAATTGCGCATAAGAATAAAATACATGGAACAAGTAAAAAAGTTGTTATTTGACTACAGTTCTGAAAGGGTTTCCTCAGAACAATCTACCAAGTTTTTTTGCTCGCTTTGCCCGTTTTTGAATACAGCTCCGGAGTTCTCCCGTCGACTTTTATGGGCCATTGCCGAGAATTATGTAGATTAAAAGTTGCAACTGTAATTGCGATTTAAAACTCGAATACGAATTCAGTTTCAGGTATGGGGAAATTCATGAATATTTTACAATTGTATTTCTGGTTGTTGGTCGCAAAAATTAGAATTTATCGCGATATTTGCGCGCTATCGCGGCGCTTAATTGCTTAGTTTGAAGTAAACACGTGTGACGAAATTTCTGCGTCGTTGTACTCACCGTTTCGCCCTGCGAATCTGCAACAATAAAATGCTCTCGTTAAAATACATATTAACAAGCGCGGCGTTATGTTTAATTTACGATAGAATTTGCATTCGTACAGTTTCAACACAATCATATCATTTTAACGACATAAATTTGGAACTTTGAATTAATTTATTTGAGGAAAAATTTAGTGTAGTTTATTATTGTTTTGCACATTTTATTAGTGGTCTGTCATTATTGATATTCAAGTTCGTTTTAATTCATATTACATTTGGCCAATTTTTGTTATTCTTGCTTTTTACGTTTTGCCATATTTCGTGTCTTATTTTAAGAAAATCTTAGTCTTTAAAGTTTAAGAGAAATGCATGTATTATGTATAATATATTAAAAAATGTAAAGCTCTACAGGCCAATAAGGCCTATGGCTTGATTTACAATTTGTCTCCAAACCGTTCTATTTTTCAATTTTCCCTCCCATTGCGTCACAAGCATGTGTAGAAAACTCAATAATTGACCAACACTAAAATACAGTGGTAGAAAAATTCGATAACATCAAATAAGTTACAGTTGCAGTGAAACAATGAAAAGGTAGAAAGAAAAGTAGAAAAATAATTAAAACGAAAACAAATCAATAATGGTACCAACAGGTAATTGAACAATTCTCTTTAAAGGAAGCAAACTACAAAAAAAAAAAAAGAAAATGAAAAAACTTAAGGCAAATAGGATAATATTTAAGTGATAAAAAATCACAAACAAATGGTTGCCTAGTTTTCGCGATTTTTATTTGTTGATTGGACCTAGTTGTGATCGTGCATATTTCGAAATTGGATTGTATTGCGACGAAATTTCAATCCAGATGAAATTTTCTTCAGGATGATACTCCGAACAATGTATCCTTAATGTGGTATAAGACACTTCTTGTATGATGATAGTTTGGTTGGGTTGGGTCATAGTTTCCAACGAGGTTTAGGTATTTCATACAAGGTACTGGTTTGACCAAATTAAAATGTACGCAGCTTTAGAATATTTATAGAACGAGAAGTAGATTCGATATCCACAAGAAACTAAGTGGATATCAAGGCTTCAAAATTCTCTCCATGGTGTTGATTGAACCAGGTTTTGGTCACGTAGTTTAAGACATTTCACCCAATGTGGGGATTATACCAGGATACTTATCCACCTGTAGGTCCTTGAAATTATGTTTTGACGAAATCAAATCAAATCAAAAGACAGTACAGATGAATCGACAACTAGATTGTGACATCTTTCTTAAGGCAGTGCTTGGAGCCAATTGAATTAGAGCGGAAAAAGATTTTTGGGTTATTATGGTTTGGTTGAAGTAACGTTTCAAGGATTAAACGTTGACTCCTAGGTCTAGACATTCCAGCCATGATACTGAATTATTTAATCCAATACTTTGGATGGAATTTTTAAACCTATTTGATCCATTGAAACTTTGCTTCAACCCAAACCCAATAATCCGGTGGATTGAGTTGGCACCATCTTTAATAGGGCTTCAATTATGATCAGCTACGATTGGGTTGGGTTAGCAGGAATTGTTAGGAACACCATTTTCTTCATGTTGCTTACTGACATGGCTGTGAAGTAGCAAAAAATGTACTTAATTTCAGGTTGATTGGGATGTGTTGGGTGGGAACGAAATGTAAAAAGGAATTATAAGTTATAAGTTCTAGAAAGATGTTGGGTTGGGGTGAAGTATCTAATGGGTTTATTCAAGTTTCTACTGTCAGGACTATCAAAATGCACGAACAGCAACTTCATAACCATCCCATAACCCAGCTGCTCAACTAGATTGGGTTGGATTGGCTTATGTTGGCTATATAAAAGATTTGCAAATATGCATGAAGAACGACTTGATAACCACTCCAACATGGAACACATACAGCTGCTCAACCAGGTTGGGTTGGCGTGAGTATATATAAAATGTACAAAGATGCATGAAGGACGACTTGATAACGATCCCAATGCGGAATCAATCCTGCTGTTAAACCAGGTTGGGGTAGGTTGGGTTAGGTTTGGTTTATATAAGATTTGCAAATAATCATGAAGAACCACTTCATAATTATCCCCACACGGAACTAATCCTGCTCCAGGTTGGATTGGGTCAAGTTGAGTTGGATTGTCTATATATAGGATTTGAAAAAAAGTTTGTAGAACGACTTTGTACAAAGATTTAAAAATAGAAGAAATACAAAGGCGAGTTAAACTATAAACAAATATGGAAAGTGATATAGAAGATGGTTCGGAAATGACATGAGTGATGCAATAAAGAAGAAGCGAGAATGGAATGGACAAGGACACCTAAGGAAAGAGCACTCGATAAATTTAATAAAAACGAAATGGTCGAAATGGATTGAAAAAATGATGACGGTGCAGGGATAACAAATAATAAGAAGAGGTAGATATTGTGGGTGAAAACGGGAATAGCAGTTTGAAGAATCTACTAAGGAACAAGATGAAGTTCTAATAGTCTTTATCGGGTTTGTTCTTATTTTCTGATTTTTAAAGTTACAAGTACCTGAGTAAACACAGCGATCCAATGAAAAACGTTAGACGCCATGCGTGGGAATAATATGTTATAACAGGCGTAGACCAACGAAGATAAATACGACAAAGAGTTTTCCTAACGTTTTGATTATCGATTTAACAAATTTTACAATTTCTATATTAATTCTGCATGAGAGACATGCTCATAATCTGTCCACCATATCATTTTTCTTTTTGCTGTACTTAATTATATTCGAAACAGACTGATTTTATACATAAATCAACAACAACAACACATTTTGATTTATTTCACGCATCGATGATTTTAATGATGCAATTCGTTCTAGATTTGTTTTTTCTTTACCTGACTTCCATCAACATTTTCTCACATTTTTTATATATAAATATGTTTGTAAATAAATCCAAATTTAGTATCATGAAATTATCCTGATGACACTAGCAGTAATTTTAATACACACTACCATAATTGTGAACCTAAAATGACGATTTTATCGCGTGAGTCAACTATTTTCAGTTTGCAGCTTATTTTCGTTATTTTAGTTATTCTATTTCTTCTAATTGCCTAGTCAATTAAATTCATATTAGCGAAGATATTCATTTACGTGTAAGGGTCCAGTCAAGTGTCAACCCTCTTTTCCTTTTAGAAATATTGCCCAAAATTTGACTTTCAACGTTGCTCTTCTGCAAAACGTAATGTCTCAAAACTGACCCAGTGCCTAGTAATTTTATTTTCTTGATTAACTTACCTTCGTTCAATTTGAAAACGTCGATGTAGTGAACGACTCGTCAAAATGAAGGGGTGAAAAAAATTCTAAAAATGTTTCAAAAAAGCTGTTGAATAGTATTACCAGTTATAATTAAAGCAAGCATTTCGTTTACACCTTGTATATTTAATTTACTTAGTTTCATATTCTCCATAATTATTATCAAATTACTCAACTTTGCATCTAGGGCAGAATATATGTTCAGTATTTTGCTACATCTGGTGGATATTTACTTGATTAGTCACAGTTATTTAGATACTGTGACTGAATCTATACGCAGTTTGAATGATCTGAACGATTCTTGCATGGAAATTCCCATCATTATTTAATCTAGTTTGGATTCAAGAAATAAAAAAAATCCTGATATCGAGTGGAAAAATCTAATTTCGATACATAATCAGAGCCTTTCTTGCATTTTTGTTTTTTTTTCAAATTAAACGTAATAATCATTTTTGGATTTCATTAATCTAGAACATATAAAATAATTAAATCTAAAACCTTTTAACCCGTTACTCTTCGTCGACTAAATGTTTGTTGCTATTTTTTATCATTTTAAACGCAATATTGTGAGCAACTACTAAATTTCTTCACAGTCCAGAAACGAATTACAATATTTACCTGTGCGTCTAATTCATATCGACGGTAAGCGATAGTATTTTCCAACTGCATTTTAAAATAAATTTACAGCTTTGATGAAGTACTAAACCTAATTAAAGCGTGTTAAAAAATAAACATCTTCAAAACATGTTTAACACGCATTTGTCTTCTGGTGGACTTGAATTCTTCATTTATTCATTTCGGTGAAGAGATATCATTAATCTTATCTAGCAAAAGTTTCTAGGCTCTAGTTTCTAGCCCTTAACATCTCTCCTACTATTTCATATTGCAAACTTGGGTGCTTCAGTAATTTTCATTTAACGTTCATAATTTTGAAAGCTCGTACGCCTTTATAAATGAATCGTTTTTACTTTCTTTTTTATTTTAGAAATTCACGAATACAAACACGATGTACACAAAAATAAAATTATTCAAACCTGCTTGGCATTGAATTGAACAATAAATTTAATTTTAATATCAAGTAATATCCAATCATGAAAAACGTACTTATTAAATCATATGCCGCATAAAAGCGGCAATGTTGCTAATTACACCGACAATAATCGTACACCAAAGTGGCATTTGAGGAACATTTTAATTTTTTACGGCCCATAAAAGAAACATTTCGGGAGATTTTTGCGCTTATTTTTATTGTGCCGTGATCTTATATAAAATAGCGCATGAGCACATCATTGTACGTATTTTATGCTTTTTCGCGCCACTCAACGGACCCGCTCGCCGTCGCCGTCCGTTCCACGCGATCCTGCGACGACGAGCGCCGAAAAGTTAACGTTTAGGAAAAAAACTGCAAGGTAGAAAACGCTTTTATTGATTTCAGTAGCGCATAACTGCGTTCGGGTTCAGAATGTGACATTTCGCCGTTTGTGCAAATGCGGAATATCACAGTCGTTCGATCGTTATGGTGTGGGGAGATGAAATGGCCGCCTCGGATGAAGCCGCGCGGGGCGATCGGGCGATAGGTGGGTGGCACGTAGCCCCGGGTGCTCCGAGGGGAGCCCGGAGAACTCGCGAAGCCGGTTTTCTGATAATGGGACCCAGCAGTCCCGACTAAGATGTAAGATGGTAAATTGCTCGCTTTTTTCCCTGTCGACGGAGCAACCGGCCATTAAATTTATAACAAAAAAAAAACAGAATTGCTTATAATTATTCCATTTGTAGTTTGATTTAATGTAATATGCATATAAATGTGCGACATATTTAATGTACGTATATACGCTTAAACATTCTCATTTGCTTTACCACATAAAATTAAGCAAACAAAAACATGGATTTAAATTAATTTGTGATGCATTTCGGCGACATCGATTTTAATTTTCTCAATTGTGTTGTGAATGGTTAATGAAAAGTTAACCTAGAAAATTTGGTGAAACGTCAAACAAAAAGTTAAACAACAATCAAAATCGGTCGGTTTAAATAAAATTCGTTGGATATACAAACAAATGAAATATAAGTACCGATCATTTTCTCAATTGCGTTGTGGATGATTAATGAAAAGCTAACCTGGAAAATTTGGTGAAACATCAACCAACGTTAAACAACACTGAAAATCGCCGCTAGGATAGCTTTGTTTAAAATTTATTGTTTATGCAAACCAAGTAAATTCCCATAGAAATTTGTAACTAAATTTCTGTATATGGTGTTATAGTTAAAAATAGGAGATATTTTCAATTGACAACGAGAAAGGCAGTATATACTGAGAGTGGACAGTGACGGTTGACAGACAATGTCTACTAATAATAGCATCGATAGTGACAGTTACTGTAGCATTGACAATGACAATGTCAGTATCCAGCTGTATATGGCACTTGACAATGGCAATGGATAGTTAGAGTTGACAATAACCGTGTCAACAAGACATTGACCGTAAACACTGACAACTGATAATACCAGTTGAATATGATAATTGACAATGAGAATTACTTGATAATCACAGTTGGTAATGAGAATGATTTTAACAATGATAGTGGCAAAAAATTTAAGCTGATTTTCGAAAATTTTATATTTCAATGACTATTATTTATGTTAATTCGCTAAAACTAGTAAAAAAGTGACTTATTTACAAACTTTAACTGTTAAATTTTCTAGATTTGACTGGACATTATAAAAAATTCCAAAATCGCATAAACATGTCAATATTTTAAAAGCAATAAATATATTGTTTTAAATGGCGATAATTATCATATGCAATTAAAAAAATCGAAATATAACTTAATGTTGTTTGTACAAGATTTGATTGTCTTATTGAGGAGCTCATAACGACGCCGAAACGATCATGTAGAAATCTTGACTGTTCATTTGCAGTCAACCCAACCCAACCAAAATCAATTTAACCTATCTAATTAATTAATGTCCATTACAATTTTGCATGATTGATGTTATATTCCTTATGTATCAAGATCAGGAAAAGTATATTTCTTAACGCTATTGGAGGCTGATTGCTTAAGAATGTTTTGTCAAAATGGACAATCAGAAAATAAATAAATTGCGGCGAATATATCAGGGTGTCATGGCTGTTTTGCTCTATCATGAGCGCATCATTTCAACATACAAATTATGCATCCATTTTAAAATGCATCAATGCACGTAAGCATAACAAATATGGTGGTCTGATGAGCTCATGATAGAACGAAACATCTGCCATCACCTTGATGAAATTTATATTCAACAATCAGTCTTTAGTGTTGACGGCTGCCAAGTTATTGTAAGTCTGGACAGTTAATACTCGTTAATATTGTCACACAAACTCTTTGTCAATCACATAATAGTTCATTTAATCTTGTGGTTGCAAAATAATAATTTGATAAAACGCAAAATGGGTTAAAGAGAGTTAACGATTAACTGGGGGGGAAATAAAAATGTATTTTTTTTTAATATCACTGTTGAATTTTGTTGGTTTTAGTCACCCACTTTCACGCATTTATGTTTGAGATCAGTTTTAGGTTCCCCCAGAGTTTTTTTTCCCATAGATCAATTTTATAGATTTGGCTTACTTCATTTTGATCAAACGTCAGCAGGGGCTACACTATTTCCTACTAAATGTTGGTCCTCCACAATATTTAATATAAATAAAAAATTCTTAATGTTTGCTTATGGTTGGTTAGGGACATGTATTTGACAGCTACTTAAACATTCTGATCTAAGAATTAAAATTCAAGAAAATATATGAACAAAAACAACGAAAAAATCATTTGAAACCAATAGCCCATAAAAAGCTTTGTTCTTTGTTATAATTAAAAAAATGACACGTTCGTTAAAATATTATAGTATATAAGTGTCATCAACATGTCATTACTTATGCATATAGCATAAAACATGGTAACGTTAATTTTGCGGATCGATAAAATTGCCCTGATGTTACGGTCTAACTAATCGAACCCACAGAATTTGTCAACAAATCAGACAATGCTGCAATGTAACGAAATTTTTTTTGTAGTATTGGAAATTCTTTTTTAATGCGTTATCGTGGTATATTATTCTCATTCATAGGTAATGTCGAACAGTTGCATAATATGTTTTTTGAGAACATTGGGAAAATTAATAAAATACTAATTACTTAGGGCATATAATGTAATGTAACAAAGGGGGCAGTTTTTCTAAAATTTAATATCACCATTTTTTTATCGTCGTTTCTCAACATCCTATTTTTTCACATTGTCTCTCCTATAATTCTATGTGGTTGCGTTGGGTTGGATTTAGTATTGTGCAAGGTATCTGATAGTCAGTTTTCTTTGTGTATCACTTATTTAAATACGTCGTATGTTTACATATTTTTAGTGCTTTATTGACAGAAAAACAATTGCAAGCTTATACCTTAACAAAGGGTACATCATTCCAAGTTGAGATAGCAGAAATATTTTGAAAGACATTATCCATTTTTGCATATTGTTTTATAAAACGATCTCATTTGAAAGAGTGGGGTTGGGTAATTTTTTTTTGAAAACCCCCCTCTATCCAAAACACTGTGAATGGCCATGGTAAAATGAAATTTGTCCGATTTATTAATTAATTTTAAACATAGTTATGAAAATTGTCTCCTTTTAACTTACTCTATCCCCTAAGTTTTCTTTATAATTTTTTGTACCATGTCCAATGATGGATATGACTGATATAGTCCAGTCATAATTCGTTGCGTTGAGAAAAATATGAAATCGCACGACTGAGTATAATCCCAAACTGACAACAAGCATAACCAAGAGAATAATAAGTATCCGGGATTAAATGGTTACATTCTTTATGAAACTGATCTTGTGTATGTAATTTTGAGTCTGTAAAAAGCTTCCTCAGAGAAACGACTAAAATTTTATGGAAAATAAAAAGCAAAAAAAAAACGAAAACATGAACATGTTTTTTTATTGACATATGCTTTTTTTAATTACATTTTAAACTATATATTTAAATGTTTCATTCATTATTATCGACAACATGACATCATATTATGTACCTTCTCTTAGATTCCTTATTTCCGTTTAAGCTTTCAAAATAAAGCCTTAAAAAAATAACAATACAAAGGATCTGCACTAGAACTACACTAGAAAACCAAAAATTTGTGTACATTAGAAGTTTTTATTTGCGTTTTATACAAATTTTACATTTTTGCCACTCAAAGAAAATTAAGGTTTGTAACAAGGGTTATATGATGTTCAAGCTGGTCCGATGGGCGAGGCCCACACGTAATGTCGTCAAGGACTCTTTCAGTCGTGTGCTCATTTGCGTGACATCAAGTTCCCCTTTTGTTCATTTACGGCGATTTAAATGATCTCAGACGCTTGCCTTTCTATTTAATGCTCTAGTTATTTAACAGATGTTGTGAAAATCTTACGTCTCATTCCTGATGGCAATTAATCTACTAAATTTATGTTTTTGTATGTATGTTACATTTATTAATTCATGTAGTTTTATTTATTAAACGAATTGTAAAGGTATTTTCCCAAACAGGTTCGAACACTGAACCAGATAGATATACATTTTTGATTTATGTAACAAATATTCAGATATATGAAATAAATGAAAGCAAATGCATGAAAACTGCACAAATATATGGAAAATAAAAATAAAATCCATGGTCTTATTTATGTATGTATCAAAAATATATCTAATTAAAATGTGGCGTGAATTTTATGCCATTTAGTTTAGGTAAATTTGCAAATAGATTTTTGAAGATATGACAAAGAATGAAGTTCGATAAATGCATCCAAAGAATCGACTGAACTTGTCAAATATGAAAACATCAACTTTTAAATCAAATCTTTAATTTTTTCTTTCGCCGATATGATTGGCTGACAAATTCACCCAAAGACAGAATTTATAGACAAAATTCGAACATTTCTGAACATTTTATCTTATACTTTGTATATGGAAGTCTAGCATTCATGAAAATTTTCGAACTCGAGAGAGACTTGATTGACTGTATCACTTTGAGCAAATAAATCAATAACAAACTAGTCGATTAGTTGAATATACTTGGAACACATGCTATTCAATTCAATAAATATTTCTGTGCACTGTTTAGTGCAGTGCTTCAATTGTTTATGAAATATTTTCATTTTGATGTTAAGCATGCATTAAAGTGCTTTTAACATTAATCAAACTGGTTGGATCTGCAATAAGACTTTACAGTTTCGATTCTGGGACCATTGTTTCACCTATATTATGGGCTCATCAGAAAGGTATATCAAAAATTGCACATCGAACGTAATTCTTAAACAAGCTGTGCTCATATTAGTTAGGGTTGGCATTTTGCATAGCTTATGACAATTACCACGACACACGACAATTATTTAGACACAATAGAAACAACAACAAAAATATTACGAAAATAATTTCCAATTATAATTATAACACATATTCCTTTTTGTATCGAAATATAAACAGCAATTACATGCCAATCCATTAAATTACCGTTTCACATTTATGCTCCTCCCGTTTAAAAAAAAAAAATCGTTAGAAACTTTTTTCGAAGTAGCGTCAACGACGTCACCGACTAATTAAATTCAAATTGGGGAGAGTTTAAATTACGAAATTCAATGCATGTAAAACAGTTCGGCTAGTCCACGCCAGGGAGCGAACAAAGAAAATGTATTCATAGAGTTACAGCGGCGGGAAGTCATTCAAAAGACGCATTGTCGTTCCCCGTCGGAACGGCACTCCCGGGAAACGTCAAGACGTTTTCATCTTAGTTTTTTCTACATCTTGTAAAGTTTTTCCCTGAATTGGGTAAGAGTTTTAATATAATGTCTCGTAATTGGTTCGGGTATGGTTTGAGGCTCTCTAGCTTATGATTAAGCATTAGGATAAATTCTGGAAAATTGCTGGTACAATTTTCAAAATTTATTTGAATATTAAAGATTTGCTGAGGTGGTTCATTTATGGGTGATGTTATATTATTTGGATGGCTACTAGAATTATTTAATTTTCAAATTTAAAGTTATTATTTCTTTTAGGACACGCCTCAGCTCTAGCCTCACCTAATTTTAATTGTTGTAACAAACATTACCTGTTTGCTAAGACATTTTATAAAATTGCGAAAGTTACCAAGATTGTGATCTAATCTTTTTCATCCAGTACCCCAAACACATACTATTTCCGTTTTTAAATTTTTCATCAGCATTTCAGTATTGAATTATTCGATATCTTTTGTAATGACTTCCACCCATTGTAGAGTCGCATGTGTGGGTATTACTGGGTATTACGATATTACAATAAAAGGCTACGTAGTTAGCTTTGGCCAGATTTTATTCGGTCTCACCGCAATGCTTGCAACGATAATGTTGTTGTGTGCTGGCGACTCTGCTCATATTTCGTCTTATATCTCCGCTTCAACAATGCATTGCAAATTAATACTCAACCTCGCCGCAGTTAATTCTCTTCATACTGAAATACTGGTGGTTGCTTCATTCGTTAATGAACGAATGAATAAGATTAGATTTTATTTTCCCCTATTTCTATCTATTTCTTAATGCATTCTTCTTCATCAGTATTAAATTTTTACTCAACATAATTTATTCATTTCTGTAAGTGATATAGTATAGATAAGTCATCCTTCATGTGATCTGCTGAATCTACCATCTCACAATCTCAAAAATGTGCCCAAGAGCTGATTTAATAACGAGATATTTGATATGCATCTTTAGATCCTACTTGCTCTGTATATATTTTTTCTCTACATGGCTTTATCTCCTCATCTTTGTCACTTGAGGTATTGAGGTAGCTGGTGCATTTTTAGGATGTAAGGCTGAGCCTTCATGGAACGTATGAACCTGTAAACCACAGTGCGGGTCAAAACATAAATAAAACATTCAGTAATCTCCAAGAACTGATAACTGAGACGAATTCTGATGCTTCATCTGACTTCAGTTCATAAATTTGTGGCATTGATGGTACAATATAAACAATAAACATTATTTTTAAATCAATATTGGTATCATTGGTGAAAACTTAAATATTAAATTACGTTCATTCATTTCAGATAACATAATCATTTCTCATAAAATATAGTGTGTATAGGAACCGATTAATTTAAGTAAACAAAGAATAACAAAAGTTCCTTGAAATACCGCTGTTTAATAAAAGTTCGGGGTCGGTAAAGGAACTTAACCCCTCTATTTGGCGTACCATTTTAATCAATTCCGAAACACTTGAAGTGATCTGCCCCACCCGCTTATCGCAATATTTATCTAAATTTTACTTTTATTTAGCGCGAAGATAAGATGTAATGTTGTCTCCGGGCTTTGCCAAACGACTTTCGTCTCCGCCAGTGTGTTATCGTACTTTAATTTTCCCCGTTTTCCTTTTTCTCCGGTCCGGTCCGTTCAGCCGCGGGATAATGCTCCTTTTTCTCTCCGTTTTTTAATCATTAGTCATGGGCCATTTGCTGATAGCAATTCCGAGGCGCCCGTAAATATGAAATCTTCTGCGAACCCGGAGCTCGCTGTTTACTCCGTCGCCCTTCTCCTTCTGCGCCGCGAGATCGAACGCCGGGTTCCTTCGCCGAGATTACAATTCGACTGAAAAGATACGGAAAGAAAAGCAAAACACTAAAAACGTTGCGGGACAAGTTAACGGGTGGGAAAGAGTTGGGAGCTTTCCCGAACAGCGCGACGGACAAGGAGGGAGATAATGATTTAGTAAGCCTTTAATGAGGAACGAAATGGCCGTGATGGACATTTGAACCGAGCGGGTCTATAAATTAAAGCAGAACGCGGCACCGACGACTGATATGGGTAGTTGCCTAGTTGTAAATTGTTGTTAATTTGGCGATATATTAGCGAAAGGCTTCTGTTGTACGACCATTATTTCGGGCTTTATCTAATTGGTTGGCGGAGCGAAATCAATTGCGATAAACTTATCAGTGTTTTTGTTTTAAAACAATGGAACACTTCAAATAGCAATGGACTTCAACCAATAACGATAATTTAAATAAAACTATTTATTACTAACTCATTTTCGTATTAAATAGAATTCTCCTTACCCAAGGATTGTTAATTTACTAGGTTCGGTTTTAGTGAAATTATGACACTCAATAACGACAGGAGAAGTTCTTTTTGGGAAAAATCCGATTATTATTAGGCAGAATACTTAGAAGATGTACTTCGTGTACTTTTCTAAATTCAAATTAAAAAGTATTTTTCTTGCTCCATATTGATGTAACTGTTGAATATACCGCCATATGGTTCAAAATAATTTTTATTTCATCGATAGCATTCATTTTTAAACAATGGTATAGTAAAATTGTTTTGAGTAATATTTCGCACGTTTTACATACGTGTAATTTTTATCTTAAGTTCCATTTCCATACACACATTAATGTTTCGTTATGATCGATTTTGCACTATTCAACTATTATTTTGAATTTTGGGGCTGCACCTTTGAATGTTAATTCAAATGCAACTAAAAATGCACAGCATATGAAGAGTAGGGTAGTCCAATCCTGGACAAAAGATAATTAAAGACATTCGCCTTTAGGAAAATTCTGGTACTCATT
This sequence comes from Geotrupes spiniger, assembly GCA_959613385.1. Lineage (NCBI taxonomy): Eukaryota > Metazoa > Arthropoda > Insecta > Coleoptera > Geotrupidae > Geotrupes > Geotrupes spiniger. Next base: position 17,696,955 of record OY390737.1, read on the forward strand.
GAGAGAAGCACCGATCTAGCCAGATGGCATAGCTAAACATATGGAGTGACACAATGAGCCGGAAATGGCAGCACTGAAGACAATTTACGAAAACAACGCATTGAAAAACATTTACCACAAACCCCTTCGTTAAAATTTCTCGATTCTGATACGTCACTTACTGCGACGATATCTTGTTAATAGCAATAAAATTTAGACTTGTTTTTACATATTAAAATTTATTGTTAGTTACAACTAGATGCAGCGATGCAATCCCTGTTTCTTCTACACTATTTCCATTGTATCATTCATTCGCAAAACTTTTGCATTATTTCATAATTTTAAAGTCATTATTATTATTTTATATTATATTTAATTAAAAAATATTTTTGATAAAATAAATTAAGATTATTATTATTATTATTTGCCGAAAAAATCATAGACTTTGTCCTATCTTACTTTTAAAACGACGTGATATTTTCATAATATTAATGGGGAAGTGATTTCAATTAGAATTTCGTACCAGTAAGAAAATTATTCAGATATTTCCATTACAGTCAGTCAGATTTTATCAAAAATGCAGATATGACGTATTTGGAAAATTTGATAGGAATCGTGAAAACTTGTTGATGATGAAGTTGAAGTAAAATTTTAAAGCCATCCAAAAATAATGTATAGCGTCCAAATTTTTTTGAAATATATTGTGACAATTCTTGACTTGATCCAATACTTATGATTGCAAGTTTTCTGGTATTATTTTTTAAATTAGAACCATTTTCCCATTAGATTTTATATGAACAAACAAGCGGTAATTTTAAGAAGGTTTATAACCAATTCAGGTTTCCATTTATGTCATTTATCTTAATAATTTTTCCAACGTTATTTTGTAAATTAATTTTCCATGCAATATATTTATGAATCCTCAAGCTTGGCACCATTACTTCCATTACACCATTACTTCCTCTTCATTTCTTAGGTCCGTCAAAATTTTCCATAAGTAGATTTTCGCCAGCCTTGTGTTCTTCACATTTTCTCCCCTTTGATATATTACAGTTGTTCTTTTGATCACGTTATAAAATTTTCTACAGTTACAGTTATTATGTTTTAATTCTAGAAGATTTTAATGTTAACCAATTATTTCTTTGGGTCCCATCTTGTAAGGATTACCATCTTCCACATTCTATAACCATATAAATATTTAACGCTTTTTGCATTTAATTTATTTGTAACATGTCTCTGCAAAATTTGATCAGTTCTGTGACGCAGAGTTTTTTTTTTAAATATTACCTTCACGGAATCGTTTCTATTTTCATGATCGATGCTCATGAGCAATGGCGTAGTTTTTAAAAGTTACGCATTTTTGTCCAAATCTTTCCATATCTTTCACAAATGGCTTCGTTTTAATCACTTGGACAATTTTCCTCCGTTTGCTCAGTATGGTATTTTGTTATTCTATCACATTTATTGAAAACTGCCCAAATTTATATCGGCACCAATATTATTCTCCTCTGCACATAATCTTAATAACATGTGTAGTAATACCATTAGCTCATTTCTTCATTACTTGCCAACTATTACCAACTAGAAAGGCAATTTCATAACATTTTTATTATGAAAGGAGTTTTTCTTTTACTTCATGGTATCGCAATGCATTGCTTAAATTTCTCGTCTTATAGGTTTCCATCTGTTCACCACATTTTAATCTAATTAATTTTTATCGTTTCTCTCGTTAATACTATAGTCCGATTGATCGTATTTATGTGAAGGTAATATATTGTTCCCTTTCATATTCGCAAAAATACCAATTCTCTTTGACACAATTTTTAAGCCATCAATTCGTCTTCTCCGACTATGACAATCTCGAAATGGATGATTCTTTGTACCAAAATTTTATTGGTTAATCCAAAGAGATAAAGTTAAAGGAATCCTTTTGAAATTAGATTAATTCTTGAAGTTCTTGAGTCATTTTAGGTCTTTAGGTCCATATCCCAACCCGATATAACCAAACCCAGCCCAACCCAACCCCTCACAACTCAACCCAACCCAGCCAAACCACTATATTTATCGCTAATTTAAATAATTATATTAAGTGAGTAAACTAACGCCAACTAGACGTCAATAGCCTGCAATTTCAAGACTCGATTTCATTCTTTTATGAGTCAACTTTCTCCTGATGGTGTTCGCTTTCTATTCCATTGATATTTGTCAATCTTGCGTATGTTAATTTTTCTATTTAGTTTATTCGTACGTCGCGACGTACCACGACTACAGCGACGCGTCGCTGTGGTTTCCCACCACCCAAATTCATATTGATAGCGATTTCTAGTGTTTATGTTTCTGATGGCATTTAAGTTAACCGCGCTAATTATGAAAGGAAATCACTTTTAAATCAATTTCTTATTGCGTGTTGTGTGGTGATTTAACTGATATTTTCCGATTTCAGTAATTCAGGTCCGTATTTAAAACAAGAAATGAATCACTAATATCATCGATTTTATTTATTCAATATTCTGGAATTTTTGCTAAATATTGGTTGATTTAGAATGTTTATCAACGGAAGAAAACAATTGAAAAAAAATTGGGAATCTTCATATGTTGTATTTCTAAATTTAGTAAATTCTAATTATATTCAAGAAAAATACGAAATATTTAATTTATGTAGTTGATATTTCACAGATTTTTTTGATTTAGTTGGATAATTGTAAGTATTTTATGATCGAAAATAGTTGTGAAGTTATGGTGGCAATACCTTTCCACTAGGGTTATTATTCGTTAATTTCTGAAAAATTGAAATATTTTCATTGTATTGCAATTGCCTGAAAACTTTGGTTGAAATTTTGATTTTTTAAAACGCTATAAAAATATCAGATTATGCCTAGGTGAAGTCGTTGACTATCAATTTTACTAATGGTAGGTGTCTTAATTTTTCGTTTTTGATTGAAGGGGTGAATGACTGAAGTTATTATAAAACGGAGCTAAAACGAATGAATTAATCAAAAGAACCCATCAAATTACGATTGTAGAACGAAATTAATCCGAAATATTGTAAATACATGAAACATCCTATGCAAAAACTTTTAGGATTCAAATATTTGCCTGTAATCGTGTTATCGAAATGTCAATACATGAAGGAACACAAGAGTAAGTAATTGATACTCAATGTCTAGATACTTATTATTTAAAACTTAGTGGAAAATAAAATAGGAACAGATCCATTCCCTGCCTCATATTCTCACCTTAATAGTACAAAAATCAAATTGATACAAAAATAAAGTCAATAGTCAATTTATTTAAATAAGATGTCCGCCAGATGGAATATTTCATTGGACCAGTTGTTATAAAGGAATTACGCTAAGTTATGTTTAAGGAAACATAAGAGCCGAAAAAAATTGTTTTATTGGAGAAGTTTTATTTGAAGCAACCACCAAGCCAAGTGCAAAAATGCAATCGTCATTTCAGAAAGGGGTAGACACAATCACTCTGGTGAAACATGGATTTCAAGACGGACGCTCTTAATAATATTGGGAAAGATTTTTGACCTAAATGTAAGTGAGAATTGCTATTAATCCCAATTGCTCACCAGCAATTGGGTTTAGTTTTGATTTCTCCGCACCCAGATATAGAAAAAATCCAACCCAACCTTTCTTTCAAATTATAAATTCATTTCAAAAACACGTTTTAATATCACCTGCTTGAAGATTTATAAAATGGGTGTGTTTTAAGAAATTATTGGTAAAGAAATAAAAAGGAAGAATCTATGTTGTAGTGTTTCAAAGAACGACCAGGTACGGCACATATGCATTGAGATAATAATAGATTTAAAACAAATCCAATTTTTGGAGAGATCGAAATATATAAGAGTTTGGGTCACTCGAGGGTATTTCTTGTTCCTTGCCCGTATAAGTTGTGCTGCCATACCTTTCTATCCTACAATTCCCATGCTTCTTATGTCCTTAATGATCTAACCCTCCAATCGATTTTCGATTTTTGGTCATCCTCTTCCTCTATTAGAAACTGGCTTCCACTTTATTTATTTATTTATTATTTTTATTATTGCTCGCCTTCACTATATGTACTTCCCATGTCATGTCTTGGGGTCCTTTCATATAATCGTTCATTCCTCATTTAGTTTGTTCCTTGTTTATTTTTATTCTCCAATTATTCTTCTTATAATTTCTTTATTCTTTATTATTTTCATTTTCTTCTTCTCTTACATTTTTGCTCTTTATCACATTCCATCCTCTCCATTTAAATTGTCTACTTCGTCAAATTTGAATTTTGAAATCCAGCTCTGCATCATCACATCTTCTTTCCTTGCGGCTTATTTTTATGTACTTCTAATCTAGTTGGTTTCTTTATTATACTTGTTTCATATCATTGTTTCGTCTCATATGTTATTTTGTTTCTTCCTACTACGGCATCTGCGGTAGTTGCAATCTCTTTTGTAACCTTACTGATGGAAAAATCATAGAACTAAAGATGATAAATATTAGTTAAACAAGCATACGAAAAGAAATCATTAAATCACCAAGAACGAATATCAAAAATTCATTAGCTGGTAAATTGTTGCATACCAGCAATATAGGATATAAAGTTCCATCAGTAAAATAATAAGAAAATATACAAATATATATAAAATTTGATATAATTTTTATTATAATAATGGGTTCGCTTTGAATACTAAAAATAAATCAAGTATTATCTACTTCCATTATCTAAGTTTAATATTTTTTTATTGAATAAGATACAGACATTTTAAAACCCGGCGGCATTTCAACAGAGGCGATGCCCTGCAAACTATACACATAAACCCGAACGAAACGCCCAATAATAATTCCGTGCAAAATAGTTTCTTATGGCCGAATTCTCATCGTAGATAATGCGAAAGCGTACATACTTTTAAGAAACTTTAATACGGAACAAAATGATATACAAGAGCACTTGCCCGTATTAAATCTACAGTTTAATTACGCAAAGGCCACTTTAAAAACACTTCCAAGTGCCATTATCGTATCTAACCCCTTTCCCTGCGCTCATTTTAATAAAATACAGTTTCCTCAGAAAATGCAATTTGAAAATTTAAATGGTTATTTCTTTGCCGCCGCTTTACGGCGTCATCTTGCGATTCTCGTTCGACCCGTTAATTTTTAAACTCTAATCCGTTACCGGTTGCACCGAAATGTCGCTTACAGTGCGCCGAAAATAGCTCTGTGGTCTAGTGGTGGAGACGGGGCAGCATCGGAACGAGAATCTCGAATAAAATCCGACACCCGTTTTAACAACAATAAACGCCGGGGTAATAAATTGGCCCGAAAGAGAAACGTCAATGTGTTGTATGCACGTATCAAGTTTCCAACACGGGCTAAAGCAGTAAAACACTCCATTACTTTGACGTTTCAATGAGTCGCTCCTTCAGAACTGTCAGCTTTATGATCAGACGAACATCAAGTAGCCTGCAGTCATGAAGATAAACTATTCCTACCATCACACACCTGAGACCGAAAACGTAAAGTATGTTGTTTACTCACAATTTCTTTTATATTTATATTTATATTATTACTGTTTTATGAGAATAGGTAAGTACCACATACTCATTACAAAATATTATACAATTAATTAACAAAGTGAAATAATATATATTTACACAGTTTATCAAGATGGCTAATTTTGAATTTTAAATCGATTTTTCGCCATTACTAAAATATTAACTCTGGTTATTTTGAACCACTTAGCCCACCCCGTCCGTATCAATGTAGGGCGTAAAAATCACAATCGGAAGTAGAAGAATATGCGACTGTAAGCAATTAAAATTCATTAAACCATTAAGTCACCCCAAGGATTTTTTGCAAGAACCGGACGTGATTATACAAATTATAAATGAAATAAAATAGTCTTTTAAATACGATTTAGAAACCAAGGCAATTTACAAATAAAAGTTCAGCCCCTATTATCTTCTCTGTTCAAGCTGTGATTCATTTCAATAGGTAGCAAAAATGCTTTGAGTGTAAAAAGTTCTAATAAATGAAAAGTGTCAACGAAATTAATTTAAACAATTCATATTACCGAAGTAATTATTCTAAAATCTGTAAAAATAATGTTGTACTGATACACCAAATAGAGTTTTAATTAAAGGCGTGACTGAGATATAAAATGATGTTGTTTTGGTCCAAAAATTGTGAATATAAGTTGCAACGAATCGATGCCGATTTAGCGACGGTAAAAGACTATTAAAGTAAATCGGGGTCAATTTGGTCATTTTCATATGCAGATATTTATTGATATTTTTGGTTATGTAGAGCTTTTTAATTGGACTGAATGAACAAACACACAAACATCACATCACAAACATCATTGAACCATTTATAAATAGATCCAATTTATATCATGCGTCGTTATAGAAATATTGTGTTAAATAGGTGAGTTATTTGCTTCTCTTCTTGCTTATATTTCTATTCACAAGATCAAATACAGAGCATTATCTTTGGACGAAAAATATTCGCCTTTGATGTTGATGCTGGCAGTTGACCAAGCTTTCAGCATACTTTATTTTTAACACCTGGGTTATTCATTCATAATTTAGAAAATTTCTGCTGTTAAAATAACATCAAAGTCCGGCCCGACGACACGAATATTTTTCGTGACAATTTAGAAAAGACACTCGAGACTTAAGAAATGGTGTAGAAACACAAGCACTTCCATTATGCAAAGTAGCTGATATTTCATCGGCAGTAGACAAAATCGGATGATACGAATATGCTTTAGGTAAAGTTATAATTAACAGCAATAACTAACTAGCTGAGGGTAAATGTAATTAGTTGACAGAGGACACTTCATCTACCATCTGGAGAGAAAGGCCATTTGCAATAATCAATTTTGATATTGAAAATTCTATTTTCATTCTTCATTTTTAGAGCTCTTTTCAATTACGATTGTCTATTTTTATAAACGTTCCTTGTTCACCTTGTGATAGCATACCGTTTACTTAACAATTAAAAGAAACGTATATATGGCTTCTTACAAATAATTCTTAAACAAAATAAAGTTGATTCAGTTTATATTTTAGTATATAAAAATCTCCATGAAGCTAAACACATTCGATATAAAGTTCCTCCACCTTCTCGTTATGGCATTTTCCGAGGTTCTTAAAATATCTGTTCGCATTGATTGCCCCTTCATTCGATCGAAATCTTTTGAATTGCTGATTTCAGTTCAAAAGTGTTGTGTGATATTGGCCAAGAATATTTTCTCGTCATAGATTTTCCCCTCAATTTCTGGTCTGATAGCTGTTTTTGACAACTCCACAGATCGATTTGCATACAGCCCAGCCCAACCCCAATGCCAGGAAATTTGAAATCACGAATATGGTGGATTTGTAAACATTCCTAGATGTAATATGCTGATGTTATATGCTACAATATTCTACTTGCTGAACTTCTGCCCGCCGTCGTCTATGTTCGGTTCATATCGATGTGACGTGTTGGTACGCGTGTCCTTTCGACGACATGTAAGCGGTAATGTTCCTTAAAACTGATGTGTTTTGTACTTTGAAAATGCACATCGATACGTGTTAGGGCGATGTGAAAAGTTCTGTGTAAAACAAAATAAACTCGATAATAACAATTTCCTAAAGATATGGATATAAAATTAGAGTATATAGAGAATATAAAGAATGAAAAAAATACTGAAATCACAAAAATTATCACTGTGACATACGAAGCAAAAATTGAAAGTATTCCTTTTAAATCTCGATCTCAATTTTCAGAAATCCCTAATATCCTTGTAATACTTGCCGTCAGCTCACAAGGTGTAGGAATATTTACTACTCTTCTTCCCAGTTCAGCTCTCACCAACTGATCGGCAAGCGATTTGAGAAAGTCTCTCATTTTTTCATTTGACTCTCATCCATTTGAGATGTTTATTTCACATTTTTAATTAAATTATCATTTCTCTGTTTATGACTTCTTTAACCGACTTTCAACTGGCAGAGCCAATGTTGCCAAATCAATTGAAATGAAAATTTATTATTATTAGTTAGTCTTTTCATGTTTATATGTCTTAGGTTGGCTTATGTTCATCTCCTTTTACTTCTTGCGACGTTTATTCGTCGTGTGTTATTCGTGGCTTTTCCACTACATTTTTTAATTGTGTTATTTGGTTTCAAATAGACTTTCATTGTTCATTTATTTTTTTGTTGGGTCGAGTTTGGTTGTGTTGGGTTCATTTTTAGTTTTCTGTGAGAAATTCGATATTTTTTCATTTGTTTCCTTTCCATTTGACTGCTTTTTTACAACTTTTTTATATTGGTAGATTGGTACTCTCCTATTTCACTGACCGATTGAATTCTTCTAGGTCCAGTTACTAGCTATTGGGTATATATGTTGAAAATAATAAATTTAATTTCTTTTGGCCTGGGAGATCCAAGGAAGAAATGGGGTGGGAGCAGTTTGGAAAAAGTGTCAAAATGCAACGGGATGGATTCCTGTAGAATTCACGATTGAAATCCTGTCTTGTTTTAATTTGTCAACTTACGCTGATCAGAAAATGCCGGATGACGAATTGGTCGACTTCGATGATTTCATATAAAATTTCGAAATTTAGCCATGTCGTGTCCTTTAAAAAACTTAAATACAATTTAGCTGCAAAATCATAAGGGACGAAAATATTAGCCAATAGACTGACTCACACCATATTACTTTATTCTCATGTATGGTACTTTAGTCCATTTATTTTTCTGTACGAAACGCGTTCTTGGTTCAAAATTGACTTGAAGATAAATCACCTAAAGACTCACGTATAATTATATCGAGATATCGTTTATAATTAATCAGCTATGAATAATTAAAAAATGTAATTTCCACAAAACATTAAAGGTAGTAAATGATTTAGTAATAGCTGCAACAATCTGGATGACCAGGAATGAAACATTGTGTTTGTCAATAGGCCATCACTCCTAGTCACCAAACTGCTTTCTTGTCATAAATTCAAGATGTTGCTTATCCTGGACTGTAACGACCTAATTATTCCACAAAATTCAATTATTAAAAGTTATATCGCCATTGGGCAATTCCATTGCACACCTTCCTCCGCTTCGTCTGAACTTCATTCGGTATATTTTGAAGAGTGTGGAAGAAAGGCAGCAGTTCAGTCTCTAATTCAAAAGTGACCTTTCTAGAACCTGTCGACGTTTTTAAACCGAGTTTTTGAGGACTTTTCCCGACATGTTGAATCGAGTTCTTGTATTTGTTTAATAGCGTTTATTTCTTAGTTCTTCACTGGTGACCTTTCTAGAGACAGATATTGTTTCCCCATTTTGATTTTGGATGTTGATTTGTACATTTGTTTAATAGGTGTTATCGCTATATTATTCATTGGTGATCGAAGACCTGACACTTTTAAAGTGGTAATGTGTCTTTATGGTCATTATTTCATGGGGCTATACCATACTACTATATGAACTTTATGGGATCTACCAACTCACAATTTCGTTTACTATCAACTTTGTCTGGTGTATATGAAACGTGGTCGTTCGTATGTTTTGCATTTAGCCATTTCATAAATACGTTTTGTTTCCAATAAAAAGGCATATTAAAATGTTGATAGTTCTTCAATTGGAAAATAGGACGTTGTTTATATAATCTTATATTTATATACTACTAATGAATTAAAAATTTAACTTATACCACCTGTAATAACATAAAATCACGTTCTATCTAAGATGATGGAAGACTATTTGAGACATTTATGACTAAAATTCCTAGTCATAAATCCCAACGCGAAACAATCGTAACCCAACCCAACCGAACACGAAATGTTTTTAACGTTTTACTATTTTAATTGTTGCCAATACATTTAATTATATTTAAAGAAACTGAAGCAATCCATCTCCTCTCTTTTCTAGGGTATATGTGTTTTTGTAAATAAGATTCACACTGTTGATATTTTCCAAACGATATGACAAGTTAGACGTATTATTTTAAGTTTCTTATCATAACGAAAATCCAGAGACAATAAAAGAATATATACGAGATCCTCCTTAATTTCAAAGGTAATTGGTTCCAGTAGTACAAATAGACGTTACGTTCATCAGTTTGATCCGTTGGCCTGCCTAAACAACAGAGAAGGGTGACATATCATCCCCTTCCAAATTTGATGCAGATGCTTCATGGTAATAAGTCGTTTCGTCAATGTTATTGATTTATTTTTTGGTTGTGATAAGACAATTCCTTGCCAAAGTGACACTTTTTTTCCAAATTCGGAATAAAAACGAACAATTGCAAATTGTTCTGAAATCGAAACGTATTTCGGAATTCTGGGGAACAATTAAATAACGATTTTAAGAACAATATGTGAAAATTGCTCCCATGTCTACTAAAAAGGGCGTCAACACAAAGACTTGATATTACTTACGAAAATGAATAAGATAAATAATTACACACATTAACGTCAACTGTGTAAACTCACATAATCTGATCTTAGTGCAAATGAAAAGAAGTCGGAGGAATAAAAACTGAAAATGAGGAAATATTCAAAATCTATATTTATCAAATTTTCACGACGATATCAAGAAGGAAAAGACAAGGTGACCTAATAGGGACGTTAGTTGGAAATAGAGAGAATGAAGTAATAATTGCGTTTGGAAAATATATGGAGCAATTTGTTTCAACTCAATTTGCAGAAAGATAGATGAAAAAGAGAGACAGAGAGATGTGTTGCCAATATTGATTGAGAGCAAACATTAAGTTGCAAACGCTGCTATGCAGTAGTAGCAAAAGTGCAAAATTGAATGAAATCCTGTGAGAAGCTAAAGATTGCTTTGAAAAATAGCATAAAATGAGAAAGTTGGTCATGAGGATTCTTTTCAGGAAAAGGAGCAGTTTTTAATGGAAATGTATATATCGTCGAAGTAATTGTAGTAATCGTAGAGAGGGCATATTTTAAGACTTTCATACCATACATGTGGCCAATAACACCAAATTTGATCAGAAAATTTTCCTCCCAATCTAAAATTTGAATTTAATTCATTATTTGTAAAAATAAAATCGGTCAGTGAATGCAAGGGTTTTAGCTGTAGGTTATTACGATACCTTTATTTTAGCAATAAGGTGTTTCCGAAACTCTCATAACTGAAATAAATTCTCAATATAATCTATATAAATTAAAATGCGAATAACATTAATTTCGAACGAACACACGAACATATTTACAATTTACAAGTGCAATAAAATTCATAATTTTAATTAAAATATCAAATTACTTACTTAACACGATATCTACGACCTTATTCAAGAGATTGTATTAGAATAAGTCAACCCGGCAGACACGGTAAACATGTCCGAGAGGAAATTTACCTAAGCTTATACCTGGTAAGAATTATTACTTACGAGCATTCTCCGCACTGTTACAAGGGCCGTTAAGACATAATTTAGATTACAAATAATGGCCATAATCGGCCATTGTTGAGCCCAGGATGATTTCGATTTTTTCATGTTTTTCGATGTTTTACGAGGGAAAAATAAAAGGCGGCGTTCATAAATTAGACCGGTCATGTCTCGCAGTTGTTTCATGTGAATAAGCCATTAATACTGTGATATCTCTATATATACCCGCTGTTTAATAAATTTTGTTTTTTTCCAGGCCGCGCGGTACGATTCCGAGAAATTGCCGTAATTAAATTACTGCATTAGTTTTTTTTTTATAAATTTAGTTCCGTCGCTTTCGCGTAGCTTGCATAATGTTTGTTAAGTTAGCGTTCGCTCGCTTTTATTCACTGTTCACACTAACAATAAACTTTATCCCCAGACAGCAATATTCATATCTTCGAAGTTTTTAAACCTTCAAAGTTATATTTATGTTACGTTTTCGCGGGGGCAATGTAACATCTAAATTTCAGGATGGTCTCGTATAACCCTTCTTTATCGCCTTATTTCGATACATCTTCGAAATCCTCTTTGGAAGTTATTCTCGATTTATTTCCCTCTCGCCTTTTCTGCTCCAGATCCTCATTTACATTCATCTTTCGCCTCTAAGGTTTCACAGACGCTGCGAAACTAATAACATTTGCATATAAGGGTAGATTATTGCCGGCATTATAATAATTTTAAAATTTCTATGGTTATGATTGTAAAGAAATGCTCCGCCGTGATACCGTTATATAGTGTTTTCTTTTCTTTCCTTCGCGCATCTTGGTCAATTTTATGGCGAGGAACAAGTTTGTTACCTCCGAAGGGAGGGTGGAAATATGGAGCTACGAGTTAGTTACGTGGGAACTGATTTATGTTAGCAATTTTCCTCCTGGCACGTCCAACAACTCTGCGGGGATCTTGGTCTCTGTTATTCCTTGTTTTCCCGCCTTTATCCTGCTGTTTTATGATTATTATCGTTTTTATGAAAAAAACTATGGGCGAATGAGATAAACATTGGAAATAACTAACCATCCTACAAACACTTTAATATAAATATTAATAAAATAAAAATCGTCATTTTATTGCAATTGCATTAAAGCTACTACTACAATATCTTTTTCGTTTTTAACTTTTTTATATTAATGCATCCTCTGCACTGTTTCTCATTACTTTCAAGTTGCTCTCTTGCATTTTCTTTATTAGTCACATGTACTACGTTTCCTATTTTTCGCTCTCGTTTTAATTGTTCTCCAATTTCTTGCTTAATTTTTAATTATTCATTTTACTGTAAAGTTAATGACGCATACATTCATTTTTAAATCCCAAACATATGTTTGTGTTGTTTTTTTACAATTAATTTATCACTTTCAGATTCTTTATTTTTATATTATAAAGTTTCATATGATGTCATTGTATTTAATTCGGAATTAGTTGTTTGGTAACGTTGATAAGTTGTCTTTATTCCCATTAATTTGTTCAGACTATATTGGACAATAAATTGAAGAAAATTGACGGAAACAAAAATCGAAGCTTTCGAGGGAAATGAAGAAAACATTCCCAAATGTTTGCAAGTAAGTTTTTAGTACAGGATGAAATGTTTTACACATTGCAAATTTTTAGAATTTTTTTATGGCAATAAAAAAATACTTATCAGATTCACCCAATGGGCACATAGTGTTCAACGCAAAACAAGCAGTTAATTGTAATCTATCTGCAGCAATTATATGACGTCCAATTCTCATATCGAGTTTTACTTTTAATTATATATATCATTTACCAGTAGTAATATATTACCATGTTGTTTGTGTTAAGACCACATTACACTACATATAATCGCAGAATGTCAGTGTCATCGCGACTCAACAAAATAACATTGAGCCGGTCAATTAAATCAATATACCCCAAGAGCCAATTGATATAATTTTCTTCGCGTTGGATTAATTGATTCAAAATAATATGATTCGTCAATTAATTCCTCAATTTAATTCGTACAATTTAGTTACCTACACAAGCGCTAAATTTTTGAAAGAATTATTCGTTAAAGACCAGTAATGGAAAAATCGTGTTTTAGTTTCAATGACCAATGTGTTTCTACAAATGAGCGAAAAGAACGATATTATGAAGATAGTGATTGATAGAATCACGCACAGGTGGTAATAGGAAAATTGTTTTAATAAATGTTTACAAATTTTTAATGATTAAACATTTTTTTACTCTAATTTTATTTTATTAAAATGTTTGAGCTGCGTCAAACAAAGTCAAATCAATAATTTTATAAACTATCACAAAAGTCCCAACCCAACCCAACTCAAGCCGAAATTCGTTCGTCAATCAGCCAATTAAATAAAATACAAAATAATAATCATTACCATGACTCGTTTCAAATTATTGATGTACAACTTATTGTGAATCTCCATCAGTTTTCTCACTTTAAAGGATTTCTGCGAAATTTCGTAAAATTTCAGGCGTCGAATTGTAGCGTGAAATCAATAGCTTTTCGGCATACTATAAATTTTCAATTATCACGGAAAACTCCGTGGCTGTCGCTTTTTTACAACCGCGCTTGTCGATGAACTGCCCTCGATGTAATGACATTTGGGTTTCACTGGGTGCAACCCTACCGCACTAATTTACTACCTGTTGTTTAACGCGATTAAGGCGTGTACTACCGATTTTTATTGGTCACGCTTTGCCTGAGGTTGTAACATATTTGCTGCCAAGTAAGATCGATTCATGTAGTCGTATGTCAACACAATCCCAAGTATGTGCAGATGGGACCAAATTAAATAAAATATATGCCCATTTTTTGCTGTTGTTGTTTCTGTTGTCTTTAGAGATGCTTCGCTATTTGGATTATAATTGGATTGGACTGGATTGGATTAGATTGAATTGGATTGAATTGGGTTCTATTGGATTGGGTTAAATTTGATTGCATTGGGTTGGGTGGGGTTGACTTGAGTTGGAAGAGGATTGAATTGTGTTGGATCCAATTAACACCAAATACCTGAAAGATAGATTTCTTAATATAGACAGAGAGAAATATCTTTCAACATGTTCTTGAAGATTTTCTCTTAATGCCCACTAATAGTCATTTGCAACTGTAATAATCCCCCATTATTTAAGAAAAAATAATACAGGCATTAAGTTGGTATTGTATTTCTAAATATTATAAAATGTTGATCCAAAATGTCTCCACTGTTTCTATACTGAGCATTATTCAAATATGTCTCTTCACTGAAAAAAATTAGCTGTTGGTACAATTTATTTTAATTCGTTCATCAATTCACTGACATTGTCGAAACTATTTCAATCAATTGTGGCATTCGGTTTGAAAAACTATACTTGCACTTACATAGTTCCCAGTATCGGTATGTGCGATAGGGAGTTTAAATATTTCCACGAAATCTTTCACCAGAATATCAATGTTTTCATGCCTTCAATGCAAACGGCTTAATTCTGAATTTGTGGCAAAAAATCAATGGTCTATTATTTGGGAACTGGTACTAAATAGCTAGTGCATGAATTTGGTTCAGAGACGGAAATAAAATATTGCACTGTACTGTATTGTAACTCACAGTTACTTCGTTGAATTGCAATATGCGAGTAGATAATAATTTATGCCAAATTCTTTATCAAACAATACCAGTATAATATTTGCATTCAATCAAGTGACTGGTATTAAAACTAAGCAGGTAGAAACAATGGTATCAAATCCTATCAATATTGTAAACTGAATGTGACAATACAAAAGTTACATTGTTACATAAATTGAAATATTCAGAAGCACCGATCAAAAATGTTATGGCAATTCGATTTTGGTAGCAATTGTGTGAACGATATCAACCAATATATATAAATGCGATTTTACAACAAATATATTATATTGGCAATAAATTCTGTAGAATTATTAGTAAACCATTCATCACCGAAAATAGTTTATTGCAAATTTTATAATAAATACAAGTGAGAGTTGTACGTATGTGATATCAAGTAAATAATTAATTGGACTCATCGATACAAACGTGACATAATTATTCTTTTTAAAAATCACCAAAAGTATTTCCAAAAATCTTTTCCCTTTATTTACTTATCAATATCGTACACTAACATTTCATTTTAATATTCTCAATCACAATAATTTTGCAAACCACAAAAGGCGGAAAAGATGAAATAGAGCCGCAAGTGATTAAACATCTAGGCGAAAAAGGCAATAATTGGTCCTAGGAGAGACATGAAAAATCGTGGTCTGGAACTAATACTACTAATTCCAACAGAAAAAATATTCAGATCGAGGATCAAAGATCAGGGAAGGGGGGAAGAGGAACGAAGGGATGAAACAAATAGAAAGATAAGGAAAAAGTACAATTGCTAGTAACAGACCCAACCCAACACAATCCAGCCCAACCCTGCGCAATCCAATCCAACTCAACCCTCATTTCAAACTTCTTTTACATAATTTTTTTCTTTAACTTTAACCAATATTTGAAATTTAAGTACAAAAACAGATAATTTAATGTTAATATTAGGCTTTAGGCTGAGATGAGGTTACTTCTAGGCTTTCATCTAAAAGTCGAAAATACCGATGTCCATAGCCGCGATGAAACCATACAAATTAATATTGGGTTTAGACTGCTTAGGTTAAGCTCACACGACATGTAGACAGATTTACAACACAATAGTAAACGGTCCAGAAACTTTGGTTTTAAGGTTGCCTTAAGCCAATTTTTAGTATTTGGGTTGAGGCTTTTAAGGTGAGGTTGCAGAACCTAAAATTGTAAATCTCGGGGTCTACGGTAAGTGCTGATTGATTTGCTTTATATGCTTAATCATTGCAATTTGCCTCTTTATTAATATGAGATGTTTTTACTTATAGACTCTCTGACAAAATTGTTCCGTGGCGTTTTAGTCCATTAATTTTTAAATTATGTTGTCATTGCCATTTGTTTCTTAATTGAATTTAGACGTCGTAGAGGATATTGTTTTCATTCCTGGTCAACTAGTTGAGATTTAAAATTCACAACAATGAAAACAGCGATATGAAATCATGCGAAACCATCATAACACCAACGTCAAAAATATCAGCAACAAGTATTCTCTGTCTATATTAAGAAATCTTCCTACCTTCCAGGAACCTCTTCCAACCCTAGCCAATACTAGCCAACCTAATCCAATGAAATCTAACCCAATTCAATCTAATTCAAACAAATCCAATCCAATCTAATCAAATTCTACATTACCCAGTCCAATCGAATACCCAACGCAATCGAATTCAGACAAATTCAGTTTGGGGAACTAGCAAATAGTTTTTCATTTGTTTTCCTTTATACTAATGGGAGATCATTTCAATTATAATGACAATTACGAGGCCATTCCTATAACAACTAATATCAAATTTATTTCCTGTCATGGTACATAGTTGGGGTTTGCAATCTCTTGTGGATGACCTCACAATAAGAGCCAAATAATTTCCAGTAGTCCAGAATTTAACAGTTCGCTTGTTTTGTTGTATAGCAACCCCGCTACCACTCTACCGGGTTTGAAGATAAACATGATAGAAAATCAACTTGGCAAGTGTAATGGCTGCAACTAAAGATTTAGGTGTGTGATGAAAATGAAAAATGCATTAAAAATCCAATTTTTGTGAATGTTTGGCTGGGTTGGATTGGCTCAGGTTGAATCAAGTTAATCCAACTTAAGCCAACCCCACCCAACCCAATTCTTAAAAATTTGATTTTCGAAAATTATCTAATTAAAATGCAAAATGCACCCAAAAGCATTTCGAATGATTGAGAAAATTGCGACATATTTACGTTTTTGTCATATTTCCAAGTTTCAAAACTGTCAAGATTTTCAGAAATGTTTAATTGCAAAACTTTTTAAAATGAAAGAATAAAAATAATAATATTTATAAACTATAATAATTTTCAAAATCAAAAATTGCAAAGATTTTCACTAATTAAAAAGTGACGAAAATATCTTCATTTTTCAAGAATCACATTTTCAAAATTTTTCGAAATGCCCAAGGGTATTAAGGTATTTCGTAAAATTGTTGAACGAGTTAGCAAAACTGGGAGAAATGTGCTAATGAATGAAGCTAATTAAAAACTTGAAGGGGTAGTTGGAGCCTCCTAGAAAACAAGAATAAAAGATCAGCAATTTTTATCTTCAAATTAACCAAATGTTTGTGTGTAATGTAATTAATTGGAACATATCTACAAAATATCAACTCCGCTTGGCAACAACTGCAATTATCCTAATCTTATTATGTTAAAATACGAAGCGAATCGTATTTACCCGGACCCACTTGCCGTGAATAATGAACCAATATCATCTTCGAACGTGCCAACGACCGGTCGCATTCCCGGAAATGAAATCGAATAACTTAGATTCCGCGCAACATTTTTCATTCGGGTCGTAACCGGGGAACGTGCGGAATGCATCTCGGGATTTGCAACTGAAAGGAAATCGGCCGTTTCGTTTAATTTTCGGCGAGATGATAACGCCGCGCCGCCGCCGCCGGGGTCGCGAAGAAGGAAACTGGAAACTCCGCAGCGAAGATAAACGATAACGGAATTTCATTTAAGATATAATTTAGTGTGTTAATTAAAACGGTTGTTTAATTAGAGTCGGCTGGCTGAAACATGGCGCGGGGACGCCTGCATGCGGCTGATATAAGTTCGCAAACTTCGGTTAACGCAAGGATCTTGTTCCTGCGACGTTATTGCTCTGTATACGCGGTTTAGAAAATGCGCGATAACGGCTCCTATGTAGTTAGTTGTAACTTTGTTGTGGAAAAATGTGAAAATAGTACTTTGAGGATTTGCTTAGGTATGAAAAATTGTTGCGATGAGCTTTTAGATGAGGAAGTAGATTTGTAAAGCAATTTCATAAAATTTACTTTGGTAATCTGTTAGGATAGGTTTTATTTATAAATTTTATATTCCAGTTGATTCTTACTAAAGCCTAAAGTACGACCTGTGGGGCCGTTAATATTCATTAATATCATTAGTTTCCTTTTTGTAGCGTGAAAGTAAACTTAAGAAACTAAAATTAAGGAAAGAAATGCTATATCTCCTCACACCGAAGTTTACCTATATAAGGGTAGGAGTATTGCGTGTTTTAATGACATTGAGTTATTGTACAATTGATGGAAATCCTGTAATCAAAAATGAAGGACTAAAATAAACCTAGTAGTTTGGTTTACCAGTTCGGATGTTTGATGCAACGAAATTACCCTTCACGTTCAAATGTAATTACTAAAAATTACCAATTACAGGCGTTGGGGAAATGTGGGAACAAGGCAGAAGCAACGGTAAACTATAAAAACATAATTTAATTAGTATCGTCATTGGTGCTTGTTGTACATTGGTTATGAAAATTTAGACAAGCAGCAAGTTTATAATTTCATAATTCTTATATTGTTTCGTACAGCTAATCGTCTTCCAGTTCACGACCAGTTAGCTCTCTTTATAAGGCCATGTACCTTATTCACGTATAAATTAATCCCATAGACTTCCTCTATTCATCATACCACATTATGAACACTTGAAGATCCTGTGTTACCATCAATTCTTAAGACAGCTGCATTCATCCCAAATTGCATGACTCTTATTCACCCATAACTTCACATAAATTTCTTCTTTTCATTTTCATTTGACGATGCTCTGTATCTATCAATTCTTAAGACAACCAACTTCATCCACCAATTCATCAGTTCCTTCATTCGTTCTTATTTCGTAATTTCTAGTTTCTAGTTATCCTCCGCAATATTTCAGTCGCTCTAGGGCAATCTATTCCTACTTCACTTATGTTGGTGAGTCTGTATTGAGGGCTCAGGACCCACATCCATTACCTTATCTTACCTCGTTATTCTTACATAGGAATAGTTTGCTACGCCAAGAGGTCAGACGACTGGGGTGGCAACTAGCCAACGCAGTGAATTACATGAATCAGGACGTTGATATCATGAAAGTCATACACGAAGCAACACTCGAAACATGTGCGAAAAGACAGAAAAGTTACTACCTAGATTTTCGGGAAAAACCTTTTAGAACAAAAACTAATTATTGGCGAATAATAGATTTTATTCGCAGCTGGGGATAGTTCATGCATCAATAACTCCAGCAATTAATTCAAAAAGTGTGGAGGAGTTTTACATAAAATATAGTGGGAAATTGTGTACAAGCATTAAACCATTGTGGCTTGATACTTGATTGATGTGAGGAACGAAGATATCTAGATAGACAGAAGGATTAACACGAAAATATGTGGGTTCTCCCATCCAACTGGAAAACGTTTTTGGGATGCCAATGAATGATATTTGAAAATGTTATGGATTCAGAGATTTTGGTTTTAAATGCAGATAAACAAACGTTCCTAAAATCCTGAAAACCTCAGGAATAGTAAACATCAAAGATGGTAATAAAAAAAATATGGCCGTGAAATTGCACTGTACAGAAATGAATGATGAAATGATTTGTGCCTCTATTCGAGATAAATTATTACAGATGGGGATAGATAATCATCAACGTTTCAAACTGAAAATCCTACATATGTGCAAAAATAATATGAACTATTTAGCAAAGAGTCTCTATTCCAACCTCAATTTAAAACGGAGTTTTTTGAACTGATTTGCAAAAATGTTTTTATTGATTGGTTATTAATAATAATCTGCAAAGAAATTAATGCTTAGTTACTATCAATTGTAATAATGAAATTAAATGTTTCAGAATATTAAGAACTAGAATTGAGGTGGTTAATATGCATGTAACTGCATAGTTTGTTTCTGTGGAAATTAAACCAATCGCCTGCCTTATTGTTTAAATATCTACGCACACAAAACATCATCAATTTACACACACGCACCATAAAGAACTATTTTTCCGTATTAATATGTTAATAAATACCATATATTAATATTACAATCACAAACTACATTAAAGTCGATATAACCAAGTGTGGTACAATCTGTCTGTTATAAGTTAAACTGAAATTAATTTTGCAGATGCAAGTATTGTATATTTTTCTCCCCTTCGGGAAAGGATGTACATAATTCCTTCCAAGGAATATACGTTTGTTTTTTCGTGACCCTATCGTACATGTGTTACGGCACTCGAACCCCAGATATCCTCCCTTGGAAACATCAAGGCGACATTAGTGCCGGAGTTTCGATTGAAAAAACTTCACGGAATCGCTTCACGCCGCGCTAAATCACGTCCGTAAGCGAAATTACATGAGACGCGCGTCGTCGATCGGCCATCTTATATAGATCTCGCGAGCTCCAAACGAATAAATTTTATTCTCAGCGTTTAAATGCAAATGTTTAATTAATTTCTTGTTTGCGAATGGTTGATTACCGAGAATTCGCTGGAAGTCATTAAAACTTGCTCATCTAAAGTTCTGTAGGCGTCGCTTGTCTTTGTTTTGTTCGGTCTGTTGGGAGTTGAATTTGCATTTAGAGTAGGTACAAACTTTGAGACAACAAATACGACTCGACGATCTCATTCTCAAACTTCTTGCAGCATTAAATCACCGCTTTAGGTCGTAAGAGGGCTTAACGTTTCTAAAATTGCCGTGAATTTAATAATTTATACAAATAAATTATCATATTAACTCGAATATGTTGAAGCCGCGATTAAGTGTGGAACGACTTTTTTCTTGTTTTGCACGATCAAAATATGAAATTTTAATGCGTTCGTATTTAAAGCTCATCTGCATAATTCAGGCAATTTCCCACCCCACGAGGACTTCTTTAGTTTACCCCGTCTGAAATAACAGGGGACTGAAAAGTTTTACGTTACTACTGAATTAATATTTATATATTCCGTTCGAGGAAGAAATGCAAATCACGCAATTGTACCGCGTTGTGGAATTACGTGATGAGCTTTTTCTTAGAATTCTACTCGGATTACGGCGGTGAATGTTAAAGAAATGCAGCCAAAAATGTAAAACGTGAACGAGAATTAACGAAAAATGTATGTTATGAACATGTATACATTAAATATATTCGTCTCGATTGGTGTTTGCGAAGATTTTGATTTTTCTTTTATCTCAACATTCAAATTGAATTTAATTTCAATTCGTTTTATTTATATGGGTTTTATTACACATACTGTTATTTTAGAATTGAAACTTATTAACATTATTTATTTGTGAAGTTACTGTGACGAAAATGGTAATTTAAACAAAATACTATTTAACGGCAATTAAGTTTTTACGCCTCACGCATTTCACAACCAGTAATAAATCCAGTAGCTCTTTTCTGAACAAATACCCTGTCAACTTCAGCATCTCCACCCCAGTCATTAAGTCATAAAATAATCGCGATTCGAACGTTTTGAAACTGTCTTCTAAATTAATTGATATCATTTTTAAATTGCCATTTAAATCATTGCCCTAAATTTACCCCACCACTGCTATAAATATAGAGCAAGCATTTTTTACCGTTGTTAAAAAATCAATAATGCAGGGCGTCATATATTGGTCCATTTGTAAAAACGAGAAAGTGAAAGTTCCTTGGGGCAATAAATAATTTTAAGTAATGAAATAAATGTATATATTATTTGTTTTGTATGCCAATTATTTCCTAGAAATATATCCAAAATGGGCCCTGTTAACGCTGGCATAAAAATAAAATCACATTTATTAAACGAACCGCGAATTTACGTTTATATTTTCGAAATAACATCCAATATATTTAACAGGTAATAAAATTTTAGAGCCTCGCATGAACAATAACAACAATAAAATCGGCCATCACATTACGTATATGATTTCAACAAAATATTAAATTCGATATAAAGTTAATTTAGACCGCAATAAAAGTTGGCGTTTACATGAATTTAAATGCGGTTAAAAATGCGCGGCAAAAAACCGAACGTCAGGACTATGGTATTTTAATTAACATAAAACCGACAATGCTCGGTAGAAAACAGCGGACGCCGGCCGAGATTTCAAAAAGATTGTGCGTTGTATATTATCTCGCTTTTTCGTTTTATTTGCGCGCCGGAACGACGCGACGGCAGGGAAGCGGGGAAATTTTTGTTTTGCTTTCGGCATGATTAATGGTTATTCCGGAAAATTAAATTATGCCCCGCCGTAAGGGGGAATTGCATTCTCTTAGATGTTACAAGATGCCTTAACGGCTTCAAATCAGAACATAAAATAATTGTAACCATTCCATGCAGTGTAAATGTAATTAGAGACGAACAGAATGTGGCTAGGGGTGCGTTGTCTTGGAGCTACTGTTATTAAACCAGTGATTCTAAACAGTCAATTCAAACTGTTTAATATAAATGAGTTCGTACCTTAACGCAAATGGTTATATTTATTAAATAATTTATGAATTATTACCAAATTAAATGAAATAAAAATACAGCGTGTCAATAATGACAGAAATGTGTGTATAACTTATGTGTCAGAATATTTTTTGAATATTAATTTAACGCGTCCGATGCTTGGTCGATATCGTTTCGTTCTTTTTTGATCTTGGCAAGCAGGTGTTATCAAAAAGTTTTAACTCAACTCACGAACCTGTTAACTAAAGATATTTTTAACACCTCCCTGTGTTTTGAACGAGACGCCCTCCGTACATTAAAATATCAATTTAATTAATAAATACGACACGTAAAAAATACATCATCTAAAAGCTGCAAAATGTTGTTATATCAAGGATATTTTTATTTAAATTTATTTATACCGTAAATATTTTAGGCAAAAAGTTGATTTAGCTAGAAAATGAGGTTTTAATTTATAACAAAGTGTTAGTTCAAAGCTTTAAAGTGAATTTAGGTCACAAATTGGAAACACCGGAAATTACTACCAGCAAACAATATCAAAGATGTGCGTTATAAATAAATTATCGGAATCAAAGGACGAACGTATAGCCAGGTAAAAATAACTAATTTAGTCACTGGGACTAAGATGGTATATTCTGACTATCAACAGTAAGAGAAAAACTACAAAAATATCTAAAAATCAAAAAGTATATAGAAAATTATAAAATTAAAATTTAATTTATTTATTTATTATATATATTTTTTTCAAAGGGTGCCCCCTTTGTTTGACAAATAATTTTTTTAATTTTTTTTTCCTTTAAATTGGGAACTTATTGTACAATTAGCGTTGCAGGGACTAAAATTGTGTATTCTGACTATCATTTGCCCGAAATCATTTACTTTTTTCATTTTTTTTTCCTTTAAATTGCGAAATTATTGTTGTATTATTGTTTTTAGTGAATTTGTAGTACCCGCAAAGCTGTCGTGTAGTCGAGGTTTTAAGCAACTCTTTCCTTCTTATTGGTAACTGTTTTTCGAAAAGAGAAAACTATCTTACAACTCGTTTTGACTGAACCATATAGTGACACAAATTGAAACTAGTAACAGTCATGGACAATATGTCAACACCGTTATCGGAACCCAACTTAACCAAAATCAAAATTTAATGTAATTTAATTTGTGGAGAGATGGAAAATTGCTGGAGTCTAATTTTGCATAAACATACCATTGAAGATATTAATGGTTCTTATAAATTCCAACAGGTTACCCAACTGATATAAATATATATCATACCTAACTATGGGAGGTGAGAAATACCCAGTAACTGATTTTTAATAAAAATTTTAATCCATCATGTAACTGAGGTCTATCAACTACGTTTGTTTACACGACACTGAATAATAAAAGAATATTGGAAACTAATCAAAATGGTTTTGATCTGAATTTATTGGTAAGAGAATAATACGAATATCTTGTCCAGTCATGTAACTTTTAGTTTTAGTTTAGTCTTAGTTTTTTTGGGTTAAGTTGGGTTGGGTTAGGTTAAGATAACCCAACCCAACTTTTATTTTCTTTGTTAGGTTGGGTTGGATTACCATCGAACCCAACCCAACTTAACCCAACGAAAATAAAAGGTCAGAGCTATATTCCATGTGTGATAGTGCACCTTGCAGTTACTTGCACTGAAAGCAGAAAATTATCAACAACTGGCATTATCACCAAAAAACTGGGCGGTGAATATTGACAAACCAAAATTGCCTAATTGGGGACCCATGACAAAGAATCCATCAATAACTTCAAAGCTTTTTATGATCTAGATAACCAACGTAATGGTGATTCGTGAGCTCACCTTAAATAAATTAATAACAGGCAAACTCCATCCCTTCGACAGTCCAGTACACAATACCGACTTCATCTTTGAAGGATATAGATGACGTCAGTATTCTTTGAAAGCGAATTGAGACGCTGCGTATTAAACTAGGAAAATACGTAAAATCGTAGCAATTAGTAAAATTGTAAAAATACTTAAATCTCCTGCAAAGAGTTAAATAATGGTATCCTTAATCTACTGGACAATACCGCTATCTATTGTACTGCATTTTGCTATTATATTTGACATAAAAATCATCATAAAGGGCAAATAAGGAAAATTAAAGCAATAAATATCACGAATTTTTCAAGCTAATTTGCAAGCCAACACAATCAAACTTAAATAAAAGTTTCGAACTATATCTGTAATGGAATCGCAGATGAAAATATTTCAAAGTATTACCACCAAGGAATTGTTTTGGAATTACTGGTTAAAACGCATAATTGGCCGATTTGGGTGAGGAATAAGAATCACGTCACTGGTCTCTTTATAAACTTGACAGACTGGTTCAGAAATTGGAGAAAATTATAAAAATATCTTTCATAAATCTTTAACCTATCAAACTTTCTTATCATTAATTCAATGGACCAACTAGAAGGAATGTTGAACAAATGATTCAATCAAAAGGGTGGCCACTATATCAGTTGGATACTTGTAACATTGCTCAAAAATTGAAATTATATCAATCTTTCGTGACCATGGAACTGGACAATCGCTGTTATCAACTGAGATTAACATCGTAATTGAGTGATGGCTTTGGAGTTGAGGTCAAAAAAAGTAAAAGCTACGACTTAAGTAAAGACCACGACCTTGACAACCAAACTCAACCCAACCCAGTTTAACCAAACATATATAAAACTATCGAAGTAAACAGCCTACAACAATTGTAGGCCATTATCATTGTTATAAGTGATGATTATAATTGACTCATGAGGGCTAAGAAATAATAGCTATTTAAGCCATTTCAAATCCATGGAACCAACTGGAGCCCATGCAGGAGACAATATGACGACCACAGAAAGTCCTGCAAAATCATCCTATGTAAATATCTAATTAGATTGCTCCTCAATTTCACTCATCTTTCGCTGATTAGTAAACAAAAGTCAAGTATATTGCAGACACTTAATCAATTGGGCCCAATTTTGAAAAGAGTCCCACCGACGAATATCTATTGATACCAAAATTATGGTCTCCATTGAATTAGCTGAAGAACGAATATGGGGAATAGAACACCCTGTAAGGAAAATAGGGAAATGGTAATTGTAGTGAAGTAACATTAGACAACAATGATAATACATATTTTTGAATTAAAAACATGATCAAACTGGCTATTTTTCCCTCTGAAGCAAATATGACAGCAAAATATTTTCCAAAAAATATTATTATTAATTTATAATTTTGAAAATTTCTTTAGTTTTGTCCATTTTCATAGTTTTGTTCGGCAATTGGGAATACTTAAAGAATTTAATTTTGACATAATTTTCAACATTTCTTTACTTTTTGATTATTTTGTTTATTTTGTCTATAGTTGGGTTGGGGAAATTTCTTAGCGTTGCAGGGACTAAAATGGTGTATTCTGACCATTAACAGTAAGAAAAAAAATGATTATTTTTTTGACGGTCGAAAACTGCCTTTTTTTCCACAAAATTTTTCAAAAAATTCAAAAAAAATTGATGTCCATACACGAACGGTACAGTTTATTTAATTTGTGCGCTCAGGTGTTAATTTTTGAGTGCGAATTTTATGAAAAGACGTTAAAACATCTATACTTATTATACATAAATTACTATTAATCGAAATGAATGAAAGTTTCTCTATTTATTTTGTTTTATCTGAATCCTTATGTAATAATCGGCTCGGCTTATTCTTAGCCCTCAATTAAGTGAACACCTTCATATTGAAAACTATTGCTCACAAATGAAGTCATAAATCAAATAATCTATTGTATTTCACTGGATACCAGTCATAAAATGTTACTTCAGGCGCCGAATCTAATATTTATAACATGCAAACCTGCAGGAGTAAATACACGATTTTGTGATTATTAATCTAACATCACATTATATCCATTAACATGAACTAACTATCTAAATAAAACCTTGAATCGTTGCGTCGAGCAACTCGCAAACCTACCTAAAAACTCCGCCGCTGTTCGACATAAATCTAAATATTTGGTCGCATGATGACATTTTTCTAGAGCACCTATGGGAACTTTTTTAACATTTACGAGTGCAACCTGGGGTCAGATGCGGAGAGATGCGACACCAATGGGGTCTGGAATGGGGTAATAAAAACCAATGGCTCATTCGAATCGCTGCTAGCGATCGATATAATCGATATAACCAGATATCAAAGTGTGTTTTATATGCATTTGCGGCCGGATCTGATATTGATAATAGTGTTAATACGCCGGGCGATGTGATAAATTTTTCGATGGGCGCCCAAAAAATATTTATCATCGCGGTTTATGTTAATGGCGCGTTATTGCTGATAATAATATTGGCGGACGTAAACATGAGCGGCCTGCGAGTCCTATATTGTTAAAAGTGAAAACGGCGGTCATAGTCGGTTAGCTAACACCGGGGGCACTTACCATGTTAATTGATGAATAAAATTCCGTAGGCTGAACTTACGTTTTGCGGGCTTATATAAGCTGGAAATTTATTTGTTGGAAAAGCTGGTTAAAGTGGTCGTTTAGGCTGGATTAGCACTTAATTTTACCACACTAACGGGCCACTGGCTTAACATCGAACGGAATTCACGTGAATTAAAGATATGTGGTGAACGAATGAAATTCACATGAATTTATTATTTACAATTACAACACAGATTGTCAACAATGAAATAAAAATATTCGTGCCCATAGCAAATTCATCAATTCCCACTGCGATTTTTTTCGCAAAACATAAATACTTCTTCATCGCCCATCCCAAGCTGATTATTTTACATCTTCAATTATTTTCCCATTCCATTCAATCCATCTGCTCAAGTTTTTAAATGTTACATTATGATTAGTTCATTTATTTCCAAACACCTCCTCTCCGTCTATTGGAACAAGCAAATTGGTCTTCCAATCATACCATCGTATTCTATCGAACTTACGTATTTCATATAATTTAACTTATTAATTCCTTTTTCCATCGGAAGTTCCAATCTTATGCAATTTTTTACCCAAACCCTGTCTTTATCTTCCAACACTCTCGCCTTTATCTATACAGCGCCTTGCATCTTTTTAGGATATGGCCAAACGTGCTCCATCTAACATTTACTATCAACTTTCCCCACTTTCATCCCATCCTTCCTGTTTGCAGTTTCCAAACTTATTCCTACTTCACCCAAATATTTCTTACTAGCAAGCAATACACCTTGAACTGTATTTTATTGCATCATCACAATCGAAATAATTTTTTTCCCAAGTAATTTTTGAGAATTCCACCAAAAGCCAATTCAATATATCACGTGTTTTGTCATATTAGCAATTCATGGAAACAAAACATACTGAATAATACATATAATTAAAAATAAAATGGAATAATTAATTAAAATAATTTGGTGGTTAAAATAATAGAAATTTGTCGATTTTAATATAAGAGTCGAAAAATATTTTTAATAACGTTTATAATAAAATAGGCAGTAATTACGATCCACTTTATCCGCAGACGCCAAAGCGGTTCGCTTTGTTCGTTTTATAGTTCCTAAAGAATTTTCCCACAATCATGTACCTCATAAGACGAGCACTAATCCCCACGTGCTTGCGGCGTCTCAGAACGGCAGATAAAACTCATATGAATGGCGAGCAGTCGAGAACAAATATTACAAGTCGCATGAGTTGAGTTCCTTACGTGCAAGGAATAGGCGGGATGGGACAAGATGGAAAGCGCAATTCCAGTTGGCCATTAACCTAACTCCGGGTTCGCATAGCTGAGCAGACTAGTTTTCCTTCTCTTCCCTTTTCCACATTGTAAGTCTTATAGATTTTTCGTCCAGGAGCGTATTCAAGGCGGGACACTTTTACCGGGTCGTTTCGAGTTAAACTTCGGCGAAATCGATATGGTAATGCGTGGTTGTAGGCTGTGTGGGATCAGTTTCGATAAAATTATTATTGGCTTGATTTCCTTTAATAATTTATTAAATTACTTGAACAATGATAACTTCTCGTTATTATGAGAATGTCGTCTCAAACATATCCGTAAAATTTATAAATAAAATTGATGTAGCTAAACTGATTTAAAAATTCAACGAAGAAAATAAAATGTTTATTGAATTCATTAATTTAGCGAAAAATTTTGGGATACCCCTCCATTAAAAAAATATCAATATTAACTCATTTCCAGAATAATAAAAATATCCAAACTGGTCTATAAATGATATAAAAGTTTTTCATCCTGTTCTGTTGTACACGTGTCACGTTTCTTTAAAAGTAGGCGCGGCATGAAAAAAATTTAAACAGAAAGAATTAAGGTAATAATTAATAGTACTAATGAAAAGAATAAAATTCAAAACAATTGGAAGTAGAAGAAAAATAATTATTCATCGATCATGTCTGTAACAATATGATAATTCCTTCAAGTTCTTCAATTTATAATCCTGAATCACTATAATATATAAAAATTTTATGAATATCTCAGTAAATAATATTAACTGAAATACTCATCGGTCTAGCCAATTTATGATTTATATACGAGAAGAGAGGAGCGAAATCCTGCCAATTAAATCTCACCTGGAATTCGCACCCGCGTTTTTTATAAATCGATTTGTGTAGCTCGGTAAGCCGTACTTAGCTCAGCCGCACTTTTTTACCCATGATGTTTATTAGCTGCGCAATTGTTCGGATGATAATCAGAATGTGAGTTTTTCCAATTCATTTTGTAGTTCCTGTAGTTGTAATATCGTTTAAATACTTAACAGGTGGTGTTCGACTATTATTTGAATAGTCCATGATTTTTTTTTATTTCAAAGTATGCGTTTCACAATGTATTTAACCGAAATAATATTAACATAATATAATATTAACAACTGAACTCTAACGTGTTCTAAATAATGTGTTCCTTGAAATTCGTTACATCGTATTTTCTTGATTTTAATGCATATAACGGATCAAATTGTCATAATAGAGCAATCAGACTGATTACAAAATATATTTTTTATATACAGGATATTTCAGGGAGTTCGTAACATATACCAGACACAATCCAACTATGAACGCTGTATGGATTTAACTTAATAGCAATAAAACCCAACCCAATCCTCTGGTAATTTAATATTTTTATGCAACTAAGATTATCTATTTTTCAGCAAACCAACGTTTATACTGAAACGATCAGAATTAAAAATAAAAAATTTTACATTTTGACAATTTCGATGTCTTGGCAATTAACGTTACTACAATTGGGTTGGGTTGGGTATATGGGGATATTTTTTTGCAATTGGGATAATTTATAATGTTGAGCATTTTTATTTTTTCGTATTTGTTGGTACATTTTAGATGCTTTTCGTATATTAGTTAATTTTCACATTTGTCGCTTTTTGCACATCATGGCTATTTTTCTTTTCAATTCCCTTCGATTGGGTTGGGTTTTTCGCAATTTGAAAGATTTTGAATTGTTCACAAGTTCTTATAAAGAATTACCTAAAATACCTTCTTTATAGGAACGTGTGACTTCTATAAAATCATTTATATATTTTTTGCTTCAGATATTTTTGGCAAATCTGGACTTGCTAATCAATTTTTGTACCTTGACATTTTTATTTTTTCGTATTTTATACAATTTTTATTTTGTCACATTTACCAAATTTTGTAGTCTTTGCAAATTTGCCTTTGAGTTTTGATCAACAGGTTGGGTTGGGCATTTTCCAGATTTTTGCATTTTATGTAATCCTGCCATTATCAATTTTATCTTTCAATGTGAACAATTGGGTTGAGTTGGGTTGACTTGAACATTTTGTTACTTGAACTTCACATATTAGTTACCTTTGAATATTTTAGACAATTATCGCATTTATAAATAAATTCACTATCTTCGATAATTCAATTTGTGATTTTTTCAATTTCGAAACTGTGCCGGTTCAATATTTTTTAAGTTTTGCGAATTAGATCTTTATATTTTTCTGTTCTTTCATATTAAACAATTTTCGCATTTTTTTTAAAGTAAGTCAGTTTTGAGGTCTTTCCGATATTGCATTAGATATTTACTCGTTTCAAACATTGTAATACAAGTTAGAAATTTAATGCAACTTCTCATCAATATTTATTTTGTGCGAGTCGAAATGTTTCTTCTTTGTCGTTGCTTTTCTCAACAGCTAAGATTAAATTTTCCAGTTTTGGCACCCAATAACTTTTGCCTCGAAGACAATGCATGGGCATCGGCTAGGATATAACCAAATCAAGAACGAAGCTTCTGCGATTATTTTTCACCTTTGTTCGCCATATTCAATCCAAGTAAGAAAGTTCCAACGATGGCAGCTGATCACCTACAACGTGCAGCAATCATACTGATGACCTATAACATATTATGATCCACTGAATCGTGCCTATCCATGGTCTAAGAAAATACTGTGAATGTGGAATGTATTTCCAATCGATGCTCTTAGCTAAAGCTAATGATGGCCCTTTGCATAAGGACAGTGATATTTGCCGCTCGAAATACACCTTGAGAACTTTATACTTCTGAGGTAAGTTTTCTGGACAACCACTGAAAACGTAGTAACAGATCCTTCGTAATTCGTCAGCGTTAGCAAGTGGTCCTGAACATCAATTTGTAAATTGTTCATATCCACAGTGTCTTCTCCTGTTATCCCCTGTTATCGTCTCCAATTGGCAGTCAGGAAAGTGCACCACAATGAACATGTTTTTCAGTATATGATACTAAAATTATAGGCTATCGGTATGACTGCTGCACATTTCTGGCAATTGTGTAGTCGATTTGAAATTACTTCATGTAATTCCTCACTGAGGAATATGAAAATGAAACTAATGGGCCCACAATCTTTTTGGTGGCCCAATGTAGATAAAGACACGCGAAATGGTTTCGCATTGCGAACCTTAACAAAAAGTGAAAGCGAATCCGAAGCAAGAATTCAGCCTAAGAGACCTTGGAAACGAATCCATGTAGATTTGGCTGATTTGAGTAGATACCTTATTAAAGCTTCCTCACGCCACTATCAGCGCATTTGGAACAATTTTCCTGATAAGATTGCCAGTTTCTCTAGTTTCGGGCGAAAAGTTTGCAAGTATCACGGAATTGAGCACCTGACCTCAGTTCCTTTTCGAATGGTAAAGGTGAAAGGCTTAAATGTAAAATGGGGAGGAAAAAGGTCGCACTCCAGAATTTCCGAATGCAAATAAGAGAGATGTGAAGAGGCGCCGTGGCTATATGGAAGTCACATCATTGAGAGTGGTAAGTTGTATGAAAGATAGAGGATTTAAGGAACGAAGTATTAGAGCAAGATGAAATAATTGAAAAAGCAGTTATAGGTGACGTAGGAAGCCATTTATTATACGATGGTTGTTCAATTGAAAATGAAAAAAATCACCGTCAGTAAGGCATATATTCCATTATTTCGTCAATCAATGATAGAATTTTCGTGGTTGCTGGATGAAGAATTGCTAATTATTTGAAAATATGACAACTTAAGAAATATAAAATACAAGATTTAAAATTTCGATGTTTGCCAAATTCAAATCTGTTGGACATAAATGTCAAAAATTCTAGCGTTTTGCCGAACATTACTAAACATCAAATATAATAAATAAATCAGTAATCCAACTGATACTCGTTGCATTTTATTAACCAACGTCGGGTTGGGAATCCTTATTTTCGGGGTCAACAATGTTGTGCTATCTGCAGAAATTGCTGGTAGCTTACAACATATTCTCGTTCATTTTGAAATTTGAAATATTTCAATGAATTTTCTTTATATTAAACATATGAAAAGTAAAATTTACTTTTTACATAAAAAGTATGACATTATTGAAACAGATTTGACTTGAAAGTGAGCAATGTTTTATAGTTGAACCAACATTGTGACAATTTTGAAATTCCACGAAATTCAAAAACAATATAGAAATTATCAATCAATGATGCACTTTTAGGTACCTCGTAAACATAACGTACAGGTTTATTGACCACGGAAGGAACGTATTTTTACTCTGGTCCTGAAGGTAGAAGACCCATGAAACCACGTGTGTTAAAACCACAATTCAACAAACATGGTTTCATGGGTCTTCATAAGGATCCAAGTATAAATACGTTCGTTTCGTTCGTAGCAATTTATTAAATAGGGCAAGACTCCCACATTTAATGTTTTTCTATATATCTATCCTTCATGTGTTAGTTGTCGTTCGAAACACTTATATTATAATGGTATTAGTAACTTATATCATTCCTGTCCTTAGTTTCATGCAATGTGCTATTTACGAATTCTGGAATCCGGCTTACAACCACCAGGAAGAAAGTGTGAATTATTCGGAGCAGTAAAAAGCGATCATAGCAATTTTGTATAATACAAGTAAACTAATGAATTTTTTTAAAGCCATATCATGAATATTTTTATTATTATTGATTAATAAATAAGTTTCATCTAATAATAATTGTGATAAAATCGACTTACCAGCTTATGTGTGGAAGATGAACCCGTTCTCCATTTTTTGCCAACGCTCCAACTGAAAAGAAAGCAACAATCAGACAATACCACAGAGCATTTATGGGGACAAGGATAATTGAACTTGTAAAAATATGCTGTCGTAGAAATGTCGTAATTTGGAAAGTTAGTAAAGGAGCAAATCATCCCCATTGATGATATTTTATGGTTATTTTAGGAACATTTACTTGTAATCTCTTGTATTCCAAATGCAGTTAATATTAATTTAAAAAAGTTGAAGTTACGAGTCGATTGACCCCCTTGTCATTTAACAGTGGATTGTTCTTGTATTTAATGGCATAATCGGATATTATTATGACACCACTATATTCTAGATCAGTCGGGTGCCTTCCTGAGTGTCTCATAACGAGAGCGAAACGATGTTCGTGTTGTAGTTGCAACCTACTTATTTAATGTCGCCGCATTTTATTTGCAGGCATAGCATCGATATATTATTCTTACGTATTTCTTTCTTATCTTGAATATTTTTGTCTTAATTTCGACCAATAACCAACAATGTACCCTGTTTTACACTAATGATTCAATAGATCTTCACTAATTATAGAGGATGCAATTTGGTTTGCCGCCACGACTTTATTGCTGTTAGAAACTACCCCTGCATGCACTGTAACGATTAATGGAACCAGGGCGAATTTAAGATATGAATCGCCAGATCTTTTAAAATGGGTTGTTTGTGGTTAAGTTTGAATTTCAGTTTAAGTTTAAATTTTGGATTAGTTTAATTTAGTTTAGGTTGACGTTATTTTGGATTGTCCACGAATTAATATATTTATTCTAATTGAGTAATTGAGTAATGTTGTTTGTATATTATAAATATTGATTATTCAAAATTTATATTTTGTTATATATTTATGTCTATTATTATACATGATGAAACATTTCAATAAATTTAAAATATTTTCTTTAAATGCCATGACGAAATGCATTTAATTTAACACAAGTTATATCAAATGTTATATTCAGGATTAAACAATAGGGAAACACAAAAACGAAAATTGCCGTTTCGGCCCTGCGCGAGCGCTATCTCGCAGGCATAGACAATATCTCCTCGAGGATCGAGTTTCGCTTCACTTCCCAATCCTGGCCCTTATCCCCGCGAGCAGGGAATTGCAGCTCCGGCAAAAGGCTTAGCCCGCGGATACACCTCGCTCGTACACTTCATTTAACACAGATAACAGTCCGCACGGCTCCTGCACGGAAGGCAATTGTCACGCGAAACGTTGATCGTAGAGTGCGTGCGAATTTAGTCGGCGATAATGACGATCGGAGCAACAAAACAACGACGAAGTCGTTTAGGTTTAGCTTCTGGTTTAATGTTAATGGCAGATTAAAGTTTTAGCGTAACCAGGAATGTCTTTCTTGGTGTTTATTCTTGTATAAAGTTTAACGACACCGTAAATACTGGATACGTACCCGATTGTGTTTTCTAATTTCGGACGTGGGCGTGCAAATAAATGTCGATTTAAAACCGCGGATATTAAATTAATTGTTTGACGTATGTAGATATTTGCAGTTGACTTAGTCCATGACTATTGTGTTGAAATGCACATTTCGTTGATTCTTTTTTTTCGTTCTTTGTTGATAATGATTAGTTCTCAGTTGCTCGTGGATTGATTAGTCGTTTATAGTGTACTCTTGTGGTGGTCACAGCATTAGTTCATTTTCATTAATTTTTTTAAATTATGAAATGCACGTTCCTTTAATTTTTTAATAATCTTTTTATATATTTTTATCAAAGTTAATAGAAAATAAAAACATCCAATTTTTGTTTGTCGATTTCTTAATCAATGTATTATATTAAATGTAACTCGTCTATGACAAATAAATAAATGTTATAATTTTTTATTATTATTTATTCATTATCATTGATTTGCACAAAAAAAACTATTTCGACTTTGGCAGGATTGTTTTGATTTCACTGTCACCTGGTACTCGTGGTTATTACATATGTGTAAAATTTGTACATAGCTACATAACTAGCCTACTAGGTACATTTCACATAATATGCCATAAATTAATTCTAAATATAAAACAAAAATAACTGAAGAATTATTATGGTGCCATAAAGTATGTGATAACGGACGCCATCAGAGAAATCCAATACCCCAAAGTTGCTCCCGCTGCTACTCAATTAATCACAAGCCATTGAGCCAAATTATAGCAAGTACACAGCCCTCATGGTTGCGGTAAATGTGGAGCATCTAGGTTCATATCTCTAGTGTGCTTCGCAATTAAATCGTGTGGCGATATTTTTAACGTTATTCTCAAAACGTGATTAGAAACGTTGATAACTGAATCCAACTTTGCAATAAGTCACTTTTAGC
This sequence comes from Geotrupes spiniger, assembly GCA_959613385.1. Taxonomy (NCBI): domain Eukaryota; kingdom Metazoa; phylum Arthropoda; class Insecta; order Coleoptera; family Geotrupidae; genus Geotrupes; species Geotrupes spiniger. The sequence goes on from OY390737.1 coordinate 17,732,467, forward strand.
TCTCTCTTAATACTATTCGAATAAAAAATAAAATTAATTCACTAGTAATTATTGAATTTATGTTATGACTAGTTGTTTGAATTCAGTGCTTGGACTTATTAGCATACATTTCAATGTATTAAGAAGTATGGATGATGGATCCAAAGAAACATTAACGTTCAAACAATTTTATAAACAAATACTTATCGGACCGTTCAGGCATTATTTAAAATTGTGATTCCGTTTAAAAATAACGTCCGTGTTTTACCTACATTTTACTTTTATGCGGGACACGAAAAAAATGATAAGCGCGCCGTTCAAAGTTGTCGTATAAAAATTATTAGGGTGACTTAGATAAAACCGAACGTGTGGGTCCCGCGGGAGAAAGTGCAACATGGAGTAAATAAAAGCGGCTGCCGTCATAAACGGCCACCGTCGAAACCCCGACGACTTCACCGATCGTAAAATCCTCGCGCCATTAATAACTATCCGTCGTAAAATTGATTGTTGTTGACACATTTTTCAAAGAACGGAGGCGTGATATTTCACGCCGCGTAAGTCGTAACGTGTATTTTATTGCGCGAAATTAGTTTTACGGGTCGTAATTTTTAATATCTTTACTGCTTTGTAAGTGGTTTCGGTAGCTGAAAGGTTTTTATTATGGTATCATTTTACTGCCGTAGTTAGCATAAATATAAAATGGCCTTTGAATTCTGAAATTATCTGCGGTTGTGTTTTTATTTAGTTGCCTCCCATTTATGTAGGTTATTTTGAAATAGCGTTGTTATCTCAATTAGTGTTCGAGATTTAAAATCAATTAGGCGGGTTGAACAATTTTTGAATTATTTTATATCAATGAGTCGAATTAAAAGCAATAAGCACATGGAATTAGTTAATGAATTTAGTTTAATCGCTTGCACTAAATTATTTCCAAGTATTTTTATTTGCTTACACACATGTAGGTTAATTGAAGTCGTAATAAAATCTGAAACAATTACATCACAAATTGTTAAAAGTCTCATTATTACTAGTATCAGTATTCATTTTTAAAATGGATTTTTACTCGCAGTAAATCAATGGGCGATTTAATGCTTTGTTTTTTGGTTTTGTATTAAAGCCACACATTTGTGTTGCCATCCGTTCTCAACCCTTTGCGTTACGACGACGCAAATGGCAGCTAAAATTAATGATTTCATCATAAGTTTGAAAACAACTGTACGTTAACTTAATTTTTTATCTGCGAATAATTCATATAAATATTACAACAACAACGCTTCGAAAAACTAAGCCGAATATTCACATCCAATATCTAATTTCATTAGGAGAGACGACGCGCGACTTGAATTTAAAATTCGAACTTTGCCTCATTGTTACAGTCGTTCGATAAATTCGGTTACGTACTCACGCTGTAAATTAAAATTCAAATTGGGTTTAGTCGTCCCCCAGCAATCCGATGTCCAATCTTCAGCGATATATGATTATATGCGAGGTTCCGGTCGATCTCTCACCCCGGCCCCTTGGATGTGTGGTTATGTGCGGACATATCCGTCCATCACCCTTTATCGCTTGAACAAATACAACCCTCGCATAACCGCCGTCCGATCTAGTTGTCCGAGTCCGCCCTCATCAACCCGCATGATCGTCGAATTTTTTACTGAGAAAAATGTTCCTTGTCCGGGGTTGAAAATAACGTTAGCAATTTGGACATTTGATATATACAAACGTTAAAATTGTTATGGATATCTACATTGCATGTATTTATATATTGATTTGATACAATGACATACATTTCTTTTTCATACACAATTAAAATTCTTAAACATTATTTCATTGTAGTTTTTTTCTTATCACGTCTTTTAATCGTAAAGTTAGTGTAAGCAGACTCAAATAAAATTTTTAGATTGCCCAATCTTAATAAGGTGTATCTCGCTCAATATATATATATATATATAATATTTGACGCTTCATTATATTGTTTTCTTTTATTTAATCAGTCCAGGTTGATCATTTTAATTGATTGTATCACTTTCGCTTTTATGGATTAATTTTCGTATATTTTTTATTATTAATTTAATTTATTTGTAATTATTTAAAATTTTCGTCGTTTTTATTTCAATATGTGTTATCGTTTCTTTGTCACTTACTTCGAAAATAAATGTTAATGTTAGTTACATTGGAGTTAATTTATTTTGTGCTACTTTGAATTCACTTTCATGGTTCGTAAATAATTAGCCTAGTGACCTATTATTTATTCAGTGGCCCATAGACGAAAATTTTTACAATTCGCAACTACAGCACTAATGGATCCATAAACAACCAGTTCGGTTTGATAAAATCCCCTACATATCATACTGTGCAGTACACGATAGCTGACACACCTGCACATTCAATTTGGTTATTTTTTTATTAATTATTGTTGTTTTTATTATTTATTGTTATTCGTTGTTTCAAATAATTTCACGTATTTTCATTTATTTATTTTCACTGAAGAAATGAAAATATACTTGATTCGGGTTTAAGTGAAAAATCTTTTAATTTTACAACTTTACAATATCATGCCATCGGCGTCTTATTTCCATTTTATTTTAGTAATTTTATCACTTAATTATTTTGCATTTGTTTTAATTTTTGTGTTGCTTTCATTTCATTTGATTGCTGGTTGCTAAATATTTATTTGTTAATAATTAATATTTTTTTTATTTAAATACTGAATCTCCATTTATGTTTCATTAGGATTTTAATCTTTTATTTTATTTTCTATGAATAAATTGTTTGTCATTTATTTGTTATCACAAACAAATCAACAATTAAATAATGAGCGTGAAACAAAACAATACAAAATTCTAAATTGTCGTAAATAGCGAACTAAAGCATGTAACTAAAACTCATAAATGCAAATGAAAATAAATATAGTGACAGTGAATGAAATCAATGCCAGATTAATGAAACTATGTAATTGAAACAATTTCAAAAGAATGAATATTTGAAATAATAAATTATATAAGTGACAACACATATGAAACTAACTAACAAATTAAAATTATAGATAAATATTTCATATAAGAAAATATGGCTAATTAATTCATTTGACTCTAATAGACAAATAACTGCTCCTTATCTGTCATTTGAAATTTAGGTGCTGGAGTTACGTAGTTATAACTCAGTAATATAGTAAGTAATATAACTTAGTAATTTTTTAAAGTGATATTACAAGTAAAAAATGGAATTAATCAGAGAGCATTTCCACTCATGATTTTTATTGAAGAACGACCTTAATGTATTACAATTTGAATTAGGACAGAAAATCTATTCAGCATCAAAAAAGGAGCAGGACGTTCTCTTACGACAGCGACCAACAAAAACATTGCTGTTAAAAACAATTGAATACAACAATAATAGAGAAATAATACAGCATCCATTCGGGATTTTGGACCACCTGCATTAAAAACAGTGGAAGAGTATAAGAATGCGCTATGAAACTATAAATTTCTTACATAGAGACATACTTTTTTCCAAAATAGAGACAGATGACGAACTTTACATTCCCTTTTTCAATGTACCTACCCGCGAAGATCAGGAAACTCTAACAATGACCAAGAAGCAGAGAGCTATGAAAAAGTTATTTATGTATGTGGCATTTTTCAGACAGCCCTAGAAAATACAATTAAGCTAGATGGACAAAAGACAGCTACAACTAAATCGTGCATTGAAAAGTGATTCTCTGAAATGTTCCAGACAATGGAATTATGCTGCACTATGTGTGGATATATTTCTGGATTGACTTAAAAAGCTAATAGCTTACCAACCTATGAAGTAAAAGATATTAAGAAGAAATAATTCATAAAAAATAATAAACTTAATTGAATGGAATGTAAATCGGATAAATTCAACCAACAAGTTAAGTGGAGGTAGAAATATACGAAATATTGAACAAAAGAAATGAAAAATGAGAACAGCACCATAAAATAATTTGCCAACATGACAATTAAACAACCCAAGCAGTGAAATATGATCGCAAGAAAACGTATTGAACAAAGAAAAATAAACATGACGAGTAAAATAAAAATAAGTGGAGAAAATGAAAATGAAAGACAAAGAAAAATAGAGATACAGAATTAAAAATAACGAAATCTGATTAAAATCAATTTGCATTTTTTTTTCAAAAAACCCTGCTTTGTACATGTACCCTGTACAGTCCTCTACAGTCAAAATTCAACCTATAAACACCCCCAGTTCATTTTCGTCGCAATTGCAAATTCAAATACCCGTCAAATTATGAAATATTGTGTGTTACTTAATTTAAAAATTACTTACGTAATTTTCCGTTGTTAGCAGTTTTTGTATTTTTTATTTGACACACAATCAAATTACATTTCACGTGTCTTATCCAGTAGATGATTTAAGGATTATTATTTATTGTGGTGGGGAGTAAACTAACCCTACTTGTTTCATTTGTTAGTTCATATGAAAAATATGTGTAGTTGGGTTGAGTTTATATCAATGTTAGGTTGTCACTTGTTCAACCTTCCATTTCAATCACAATTGTTTTTACAATTTTTTAATTTCTTGGCACCACATCCCGACAAATTAAATCTCGTTTTTCAAACAAAATAATAAATTATACTCTCGAAGTTAATTCTCGAGTTGAAGCATTTTATCGCGAACCCAAAATACATACTTTCGACTCAAAAATCTCACATAACGAGAAATTATCAATTGACATTGACCGAACTAACATTTTCATTATGATTAATGATATAAATTTTAATAGACATCTATGATTGCATAATCGTAAAAGAGAATTATGGGTGAATGCTTGATATTTGACAGCAGGGTTGTATTACTTGTGCGCAGCAATGTATCGATTCGGTTTCTTCTGTTAAACTGTCTTGTGTCAAAGACTGTTGAACTGTTGATGAACTATGTGAATGGCGAGCTTGCTAGCTTCATAAATTCGCAACGATTTGTTAATTTGTTAAAGTTGTTTTTTACCCAGTTTCTAACGTATAAGTTTACACGTTGATTGAAATTTGTGAAGTTTGATTTGTAATACCGGTGCGCAGCAATTATATCTTTGTTGCCACAAAAATCCGTAAATATTTATGAAAATGGTGCACCGAGCATAATATAAATTCGTTTTCAGAAAATGTAGTGTTAACGTCTTCGCAGAATTGGTGAAGAACTTCAAATCGTCAATAATTTTGAGTAACTATTCCATGGTGAAAAGTACCATCAGCATCAAACATAATATAAACATCGGTGAATATTCGAAAGTTCCCGAGTTTATAAAGAGAAAGAACGCAGGACATGTCCCAAGGAAATCAAGTGTTTTAAAAAGGCAACATATTCTCGCCTGATACATTTTTATTAAGCAAAGTATTGGCAAATGGAACAAAATATCCATTTCTTTAGCTGCAGATCATTTTAATCTTTAGACTTAAAAGTGCTCTTAGAAGAGATGGAATTTATAAACTAATAACTTGAATATAATTCAAAATTTCGAAACAACTTTTCTTTGCAATCTGCATTTTACAGAAAACATGTAGTTCTCCCTCCTCGAAATTACTTGTTTTTAGCTGAAAGGTTAAGTCATCTATTCAACGAATAAAGTACTGTGCTCAATAATTGCTCAATAAAAACATGGATAGTAATCTCAAAGTAGATCAGTACTAGATATTGAACTCTGCCTGATTTAGTTCGTGGGTATCCACGATTAGTTTCATAAATATGTTCTTACATCAATCGTATGTAAATAATTTAAAAGTGAAGTATTCTTGAAACGCAATATTTTAAAAATATTAAATAGCTTCAAATGATTCAACATTGAACATTGATTCATGTCAATTAACTTTAGTCAAATTCGATTCTGTTTTATAAATTGAAATGTATGTTACTAACTCAGATCACACTACTAGTTTTCGAATAAAAACAATAGAGTTGAATAAAATGCACGTGACTAACAAATCCTCGCAATATGAACCAAATACCCTGTGGCTATTCAATATTCATAAGTTCTATAAATAGCACTGGTAATTTATGTTCATATATAATTGATTTTAGAAATGAATACCATATTAGTTTATGTGAGATACAATCCCGACCGGTCTATTTAGTAAAAGTACATGAGCTTATAATGTTGTAAGTCAAGCTGCTTATAATTCGTTGCAGTTTTTTTGCAAGAAATGGTTTTTATATCGTTTATAAGTCACAATTAACAAAATTGAATTTCAATCTAATCATTTAGAGAGCGTTATTTAGGTTCATAATTAAAAAAATAATACTTCTTAAATCACCTATGGTTGAGGGTGGGTGGGGATGCATTACACTCATGTTTATTTAGTGTCTGTATTTCTGGAGCACCACTAGATCAATCTAAGAAAGATTATCGCTGCTAATTGAAACTCACAAATAAGTTTTAAACAATCGACATGAACCACTGCAGCTATAACACACATACACAAATATAATTTAACGTAATCCGTTTTTAACTAAATATGTGCTTTATTCCTCTTGTACTTTTTGTATTTTTCTATTGAATTATATTGCGTAAATTGTATATCAATTATTTATTAAAATTACATCTGTACAGTTTTATTGCAATAATAGCAATCTCAATGAATTTCTATAACTAATAAATACGTTTTTAATTTGACTGTTGGAACAACTAAGAATAATTTTACTGAAACTGATGACTTGATGCATTGGTAAGCGCTCAATATACAGCGTTATTAGACGTACGTGGATAATTACACATTTGTATTGTCATGGGTAGCGAAGTTTTCAGTACAAACATTATAGGTTATAGGTTTATATTCTTTATTTATTTTATTTTATATACGTAAAAGTTTTTATGTAAACTTTATGGGGCGATAGATAGGAGAAACTAATTGAATGTTATTATGTCTGTCAATATCTGTGAATTCACACACAACCCTACTTCATAATAAAATTCACTGTATTTGTTATTGATTTATGAGTAGCTCTTGTACGTACAAATGTATTGGTCATTTTTCGTGATTTATGGATTTATTTATACTGTTAATGGTACACTGGACAATAAAAAAAAACTCAAATGATTGATGAAAATAGCGGCGTCGAAAGCCAAAATCACGCCAAAAGAACTGACATAATTACTTGGTCGGACGAATTCTGCAATTCTGGACAGAATCCTAGACTTAACACTTAATAGTACCTATTCTGTAAGCGAAACGCTAAATTTTAGCGGGTGTTAAAATTTCTGTTTTTAACCAGTATCTTTATTCCGTATATCGGAATTTAACGCTACCTTTAAATGAAAATATTTTAACGCTGGTGTTAAAATGATCGCAAATCTTCGGTTCAAGTCGGTCGAATGCGACAATTTTAGGCGTAATGTACCATTTGTCCGACATGGCCCGGCTAGAAAACCTCGAATATTGAATTTATTTTGTCGCTCTTGCAAAAAAAAATCGATCGTTTAATTATTTTTTTTGTTATTTTCTATGTTATATTGTGAATTGTTATCGTTTGATTGTTGCATCAACGGGGAAAGAGTGATAATTAATCGCTGAGCACACAGGCTAATCGGAATAATTAAAAAAGTATAGCATCGGGAAGTGTGAAACGATTGCTTGCATCCCTTAATTCTCTTTGAAGTATTCTAACCTGTCTTCTAAAATATGTATGTATATACTTATGTATGTATATACTTACTGTTGTCGTCCACTTTCAGCTTGGTCAGCTATTATTAGGTGTATTAATCCATCGAAAGCCATACTGTCAATTTTAACATGTACTTGGAGAGTAGCCGCTAAAAATTACGAATTAGCGGTTCGATTTAAAGGTAGCGTTAAAAATTTAACGTGGCAGCCATGTTACAGAATGCCAGTATTATATTAACCTCCCGCTAAAATTTAACACCCGTTAAAATTTAACGATTCGCTTACAGAATAGACACTAATATGGACATAAATAAACAGTTAAGGTTAATTTATATTTTATTACAATCTAGTGAATAATTTGAATTCAGCAAAAGGACGTCTTAGACTTGACTGCTTTCGACGAAAATGATCGACCTATAACAGCTATTTAAACAGGCTTAGTTATGGCAAATTAATTCACAGACGATAAATTGGAAGGACATACTGAAAATAATATAATGAAGGAAAAATAAAGAAAGTTGATAATATTAATGATATATATGAATGAAAAGTAATTGCAGAAATTACAATAATTAGGTTAAGAAAACAATGAACCCAGTTGAAATAAAGTTAAATATAATTTGAAATTAATATCAAATCCAAGGAGAAAACGAAAAAATATTTAAAAATAATCTTCGAGACATATTAAGCAAAGCGGTAATGAAATAAATCTCACACGAGTTTTTCATGGTATCTAACTTGCATGTTGGCACGAAAAATTAACCATTTTAACTATTCATTTAATTTGCTTCATTTCTTCTTTTAGGGGCTTTAGTAAAAGTAGTAGTTTCGATTATTATGATTATGATTATTTCTATGTTCACAAATCGTAGGAAAAGTAAAAATAATTATAACAGAAACCTGACACAGTGTTTGGGATTCTCTAAAAAAAATCAAATATTATCTTTAAAAATCATTATGTTGCGTTAATGTTATCTTAAATAACGCAATCGTAATATTGCTAGATGCAGCATTTACATTTGAAGTAATTTTAATCTATCAGTTCAAATACAGTGTTGTGTTGTGCTGTTTCATTTTCCAGGTCGACGGTTTTGGTCAACTTTGTTGTATGTAATGTTAAAATAAACTATTACATTTAGTAATAGTTGCAGACACTCCAATAATGCAGTGCTCTCTTAGTCAATAAAGAAGTCACAAAGCTCGTACACCCACTAAAATCCCCAATAGTTTAAAAACCAAGTTGACATGGCGCAAGTTCAGCACGTATTTTTCAGCAAACAAACGAAACCGAGCGATCGTCGAAACTGTGTACGTACGAAATCGCAAATAAAACCCAAGAAAATGAACTGAGAACTGTATATCGGATGGTTTATCGTTTTGTTTTCGTTACTCGGTTGCAGTTTGCACAAGTCGTCGGGCGCCCGGAAAAACTGGAAAAAAAGCCCGCCGTATAATACCCGAGTTACGAATATTTTCCGTAAACGGGCAAGTGAGCTCATTTCGCCCGACAGTTATACGTGTGAGTTAGGGCGTTTCTTTTCGTTTTATCTCGGCGCTTATCTCGCCACTAAATTTCTGATTTTAATGGAACTCCGCGAGGCGCTTTTGGCTGGGGGGTGGGGGCAACGGTACGCCCGTGCCCCCCGAAAGCAATGCTCGAGTTTTATGCACCCTTTTTAAATTAGGTCTATTGTTATTGGCCGTTTAAAGCAATCGCGACCGTCTAGAGGATATTACGTATTCGCGATGGATTATGCTTTAAATCGGAGTCGAGGGGAGAGAATTTAATAACGAAGTTTCGACGCGATATTATAACGGTAATATTTTATTTTCGTATTTTGAATTTTCTTTACATTCGTTCATGTTTAATGGCATGCTGCCAGAATCGACTTTTCTGAAACGCGGCCGACTGCGTCTAATCCCACAGTGGAAACGCATAAAAAAAGGAAGGAACGATATTAAAGCCATCATAAATAAAACAATAAACAAAATTTTTAATTTATGACAGCCTAACTAAACCATATTTTGGTGGGTGTTATTTCATTATGGCATTAAAAATAAGTAATTAATGTTTTGCAATTTTCTTTGTTGACGTAAAAATTTTAAAATTATTAGGTAGGGTCGACTTGATTAATTATGTGAAAAACGCAACTGGTTTACGTTTAGCACCAAGTCAAATTTAATAAAATAAAATAAATTATTTTCATACTTTCTTTGCACGACAAATAATTTTTTATTTTCGATTTCCCAAACTCTTCTTCCAAACCTTACAATCCACGATTCGCAAAACTCGCAATCTTTCTTCCACGGTCGATCGATCACAATTCGATTTACGTCCGTCCAGAGTCAATACCTCACCGTTTAGAACGTGACCGTACGGTCGCATCGGGTCATTTCAAAAGTGTTCCATTTGCAATTTCTCCCGGAGAAATACTTTCGTTCTAATGGCGTTTCCCAACCTCCCCGAGAAAGGAACACCTAAATAACGACGGGAGGGGCACGGGCGAGAAATGACGTACGGTCCCTTCAGGTCCGGAATTTTTCTTTGTGGACTTACTCGACCCCCCGATATGACGAATGGCGTTGTCGGACACGTGAACAAAGCACGAGATTAAGATATCCAAAGGCAGCCGTCACGGTCAACCGAAAGGTATCTTCGCTTAGAAAAGCAAACGGGTTTCACAGATTAATGGCCCTAATGAAGAATGCGTCTGTTTGGCTCGGACGCCGTCCGTGCGGGGATATGTTAATTTCGCCGAATCGTTAAGATTATTATAAGTCGATAAAATGAATTTCGCGACGGCATGTTTATTGTTATTGTTTCTTTTGGGATTTATTCGAACGAACGGGGTAAACATTGAAGAATTTCACTAATTGATACTTATTTTTACTTTTATTGCCCAGACTTTGTAAAATTTACCACCGTGTTTTCAACATTTTACTCATCTAAATAAATAAATTATTATAGACTTAAGGCAATAATAACAAAAGCAGAAGAAAATTGTGAGACAACAGACATTACCAACAAAGATCATATTTCTGGTGGACACAAAATATGCACACAGTGAAGGAGAAAAAACAAAAAAGCATGTATACTTAAATATGAAGAATCTAAAGGACTGTGAAGGATCAAAGAAGAAAAGAGACATACATTTTGATGCCAACGAAAAAAATTTGAATAAGAATATAAAAGAATAAGATTATAAAGAGATGGAGAGAATATTTTAAATTAGAGCAAATGAAATATCAATGACGCAAAAGAAAATATAGGAAGTAGTAGGCGAAAGCATAACAAACCAAGGGCAATGGTAAAGATGCTCAGGAAGTTACTGAGGTCATAGGTGAATACACAGTACAGGACATGGCTAAATAACTATGGCCACCATTAAAACTAGAACATTTAATGTCATAGAAGCAATCATGAATAACGTTAAATCCAATCGAGATGTACGGAAGCACTAGCAAATACGAATAACTATCCTTAACACACACACAAATAGGGTCGAATTAAAGATAATAATTATAGAGATATTACGCTATTCAACACCCAGGGAGAACAACGTTTATAAAAGACATACTAGATATGCCATACACTTGCAATCCATTGATTTAGAAAAAGCCTTTAACGATACCAACAAAAGCTATATACAAAGAAGTTTAATAGAGAAGAGTAACTAAATTGCAGCATAGGCCAAATTAGTATTAAATTTACTTAAAACCAACTAGTGGGTTTTAGTTGTCGATTTGTCACCCTAAAGAGCAATTTGCTCAACCTAACTACGATTATCTCCTTGACAAATACATTTCGATTCAAATTACTTGGAATTGGTTAAAAGATTATTTGGCTGAGTCAAGTTTATGTTAACTTAATCATCAATTAACACAATCAGCTTGCACGCTTTTCGAAGGCTTTTTTATTATCTTCGCCATCTTTCACCAATTTCCTTTAATATCTCAGAAGGCAATGAAGTAGCCGAGAGCTACATTAGTAATTGATTACATCTTTCAACTGAACTTGGCTCTGGACGAGGCGACGTTTTTTGCAGTAAAATTTGCATCCAGGCAAAGTGCAATTAGAAATACAAACATTTAAATTATTTGTGAAATAATAACGTCGAATGATACTCTGAAATAACACAACATTTCCTTTTTGCCTGGCCTATGAAATAAAATATTTAAAATCAACAAATCAAACAAATCAATGGCAACAAGCAATGTGAAAGTAGAGCACGAAATAAGAAAATACTGAAAATATATAAAAGATGTAAGGCCATCGACAAAAAACTGCATGTTCAAAATAAAAATAACTACGAAACAAAAAGAAAGGCAAACACAAGAATAAATGAGATAAGAATATACAAACCTATAAACAAGAAATTATTTAGAGAAACCTAAAATATCAAAAGGAAGAAACCAATACAAAAGAGCAAAAAGATTAAAGAAGCAATCCTAGTGGCAGTAGTAGGAGAAAGTCGTGAAGTATCCACAAGAGGAAATGAAAATATAAAGGAATGATGGTCAACTGAGGTACAAACTTTTATTAAAGAGAAGAAAACGATATGGAAATATATATAACTTCGAAAGACAATGATGGAAACATAGGAATAGACGAGGACAAATAATGCAAAGATGGAGAGGAAACAACAGACAAAGAATACGCAGCCGGAGGTCTAAAAGAAGAAATAGTAGAAGAACAGAAGTAACCACACTCATGGACGAAGAAATTAACAATCACGTTAAAATGGGAATAGAGGAATAGACGAAATCATACCTGAAATGCTAAAATAAAAGGAACAGCAATAAATGAATGAAGTTGCTAAATAATGTGACAAGGAGTATCCAAATTATCGACCAATTAATTAGCCTAGCAGGAAAAGTACATGCCAGAGTAATGAATAAATAGGATTAAGGGACAATTTTAAACACTTTAGAAGTATTGCAATGTTGCGTTGGGAAAGGAAGAAGCACAAAAATCCCAATAAATACATTAATTCAATATTTAATGACTTGGAAAAAGCATTTAAGAAGCATGGAAAAGTTTATACATAGGAATCAATAGAAGTGACAGAATATAGAATGAACAATCGGCAGAATTTTAAACAATAGAAATTTGAACAGGAATGCCTTATGAGCCCTCGTTCTCAGTAGTGACAGCCGAGTCAATATTGAGAGAGAAACAAAAGATGAAACCTATGACGTTGAGATACTGGAAGATGAAAAAAGAGATGTCTGAACTTTTATTTGCTTATGAAATTATGGTATTAGCAGACTCAGAAGGAAACTTGCAGGCAAACTAAACGAGGAACCAAAAAGAACTGACATGAACATAAGTATCCAAAAAATGCAATCGATGATCATTGGACAAATCAACCAAACACATGATATTAGAACAGAAGAGACGAGTTGATGAATTTAAGTATCTTGGAACTCTAGTAGGAAGAAATGATAAGCAAGGAAAAGAAATAAAAGCTAGAATAGCAAAAATTGGTGGATTGTGTAAGATACTAAGAACAAAATTGTTTGGGAAGAAAGACGTAATTACATAAAGGTTGTAATCAAAAAAAAATAATAAACCCATTGCTATTATTCTATGGCAATGCAAAGTGGACTCTCACAAATAAAGTCAAGATCATGATAAATGCAACACAAATAAGATTTTAACTTAAGATATTTGGAAAAACTAGAGATATAATTAGGAACGAGATATTTAGAACTAAATTGAAATTGAAACCAATACTGAGAAAAATCGAGAACAGACAACTAGGATGGCTTGGGCACATGTCAGAATGCCAGATAAGATACTAAAAGATATATACGAAGCAAGAACCTGGAAAGACAGGGTAGGACAGAGCGCAAGAAGTAGCACAGAAGACATGGATTCAATGGAATGAAGTCACAAAATCGCATAAGGAAGGAAAGGAAAAGACCAATAAGCTGAACCACACAAATAACAATCTCCGAATCTACGTAACCCTTTGATATTCTTTCTTTTATTTCTGATACATGATGTCCTGTGTTCTTCGTCTCTTATTTGTCTCATTCAATTTCTTTCAACATTATCCTCGTAGTGATCATTCCAGATCAAAATTTTATATGTATTTTATATTTGAACTATAATATAGTTATTTTTTAACTACATTCGGTATGATAACTCAACATATCACTAAATCTTCATACAAAAGTGTACGTAGCGACTACTACTGTTAAAAAAATAACTGACGAAGAAACATTTTATTATGTAGGATACGAAGTGGATAAATGGCAGAACTTGTACACTCCAAACTTGTGAAAATATATTTGGGTAATTATGAAATTTTGTTATAAAACCTGAAATAAGTAAATAAAAATTGCAAACTCTAAGAACTTAAATAGACAAGTTTCATAAAGCACAAATATTAATAGTAGGTATGAATATATTTCTTCTCTGGTTTATAATCCAGCTTCATGTACATGTAAGGTTGTAGTTAATATTTAAATTTTATGTTCAGTATGGTTTGGTTTGACCAAGGTTACTGTTCGATCTATAACTAAATGTAATATAGAACTTAATTTATTGCATATTACAACATATTAATGGTATCTACGAGCAAGTTTCCATTAAAGTAAAATCTGTTAATTGCTCATAATTAAAAACAATATAATGTTTCGTGTTGAAAATGTATGTAAGGTGGGGCCAGGAAAATTGTAAGTTTTTTGAAAATTAACGCAATTTATTGTAAACAAATGTTTATTTATGAAAATAGTATTTGCAATTATTTAAATGTATGATAAAAAATACTTTAGTGATACACGTAAGGATGCATTAATTAAACAAGTGAGCAAAAAGAAAACGATTGGATCCTTGCACGACCTCGATCTTTTTTAAGCTTGTCAACAACGAATACATGAAATATTAATATATGTTATGTGAATTTCACGTAAGAACGGTAGAAAAATAATTTTGATATATTTCAGATGACCCACATAAAACATGTAAGAGGATTAATCTCGAGAGAGACGTTCGCTGGAAAGAGTTGCAGTCCCAGACTGGTGTGAAGGCGAACATACATCAGTGTCCGAAAAGCCGTTAAGGAAACAAGAACAATATCTCGAGCAGGAGCGATGCATCGCAGGGGATTCCTCAGTAATGGGAATGTTGGAAATAAGAAGAATGCGTATCTGGGTCTTAAAGCATCCGCGGCCGCCGCCTGCAGCTCGCGGATTGGCGGAGGAAAGTTCGTTTCCACGGCAACGAGGAGGAACATGTTAGAGTCCTTCGGCTGCACCAGCTGATTCATTGCCACCTTGAGATGCTTTAATGTTGCTTTTATTCAAATTAACGATTTGAAATATTTCAATGGATTCATATTCCTCTAGATCGTATTTCACGGTTATAAAGGCTTTGTTTGTTGTTTTTAAGTCGGGTTCTTTGGGCGATCCGAAAATTACGACGCCGTCCTACACTTATTTTATTTAAAACTCGCCTTGTAAATAAGGAGATTAACAAAAGACGCGCTTCGCCCGTGAATGATGGTGCATTTTTGTCGTTGCATCATCGCAGTCATCGAAAATATTAATATTAAATTTCGTACCGGTCATTTGCCTATGACGTAATTGCTTGTGATATATTTTTCTGAATATTATTGCTCAAAGAAAATATTTACATTTATAATCATATAAAAAATAACGATAGCATTTTAAAGTTGTAACTTATATTATACAAACATTGTCATAGAGGCATTGCGACTAAATTCAGTTCCTTCGTATGATTAAAAATTAATCGAAAGAAACCCAAAATAATAAAAACCCAATAAACCGTTCGTTTTGAATTTCCATTAAAAATTAAAATACGACTTTACGATAACTATGCACATGTACAGGTAAACAAATATGACCAGCTTCGTCAACAACTTCCAAAGAAAAACACGTACAAAACAAGAATACACAAGAATATGAATGTAATAGTGAACAACTTGGGTATCATTCTAATAAAATATTCTTAACGCTATTAGTATTTAAAGTAAGTTGGTTGTTTGAAGTATTAATTACCTTCAAATTAGTTTATTTGGTGATACGTATATTGACAGAAATGGAAACATTTCATAATTTTTGAACAAGGTACAAGGTGGAAGGGAATTAATGGAAAAATAAAACATAGACATAACAATTTGTTCAAATGCAATAACACTCACAGGAACGCGCAGTAACTCGACAATACCAGCTCATTCAAATCCAATAATAGTGGTTCATATTTCTATTAGTTGCAGAATATAATACAATAATAGCTCTATATATTTTGGTTTGTGAGCAGTCGTGATGAAAATGCATTTTTTACAATTTGAATTGTCACCCCCATCCATATGTATACAAAATGTTCTACGTCAAGAGCACAACTTTACTTCGAATATCGTTTTACATAAATTTCAAACAACTTAGCAGAAAATTAAAGAGACAGAAATAGGTCAAAATATAGTAAAATGAGGACAGCACATAAAATTTCGTCACATCAAATGTGACCGACGGGTTTTCTATTTTTCAATTGATTTGTAAGAAGCACAACTCTAATGAAAATTGATAAAACAAGACGTAATAGGATTCCTCACATCAAATGTGAGCGACGGTTTTTCTATTTTTCATTTGATTTGATGCACATGAATTAAGAAAATTGATACAATAACAAAGATTTTGCATTATGTGGTATTTTTGGTTAAGCTAATGCGAATAGCAAATTGGGACGCTCTTGAAAAGGGAGAAATCAAAATCAAAAAACTAGAAATCCAATGAAAATAGGAAGTATAAAAAATATAATAACAAACACAAATTAAAGGACTGAAGAAAAACTATAATCAAACTCAGAAATATGCGGCAAACATTAAAATGAAAAAATAAAACAAAGATAACGGAAGGTTCTGCAATTTAAATTAACTATGACGACAAAATAAATTCAATAATCTGAATCGCAAAATTTATAAAATTGGACTTTAATCATTACAGGTCTTGATGTTGTCAGCTGAATATATTGTGAGTACCTACCCTGAAAATTTTATGAAAATGCGTTTAATGTTTACGTCAACGAAATAAATTATGGCTGAAAATAAGTATCAAAAAAATAACAACAAAGACAACACGAAATTATAATAATGAACATAAGATTTAAAACAAAAATAAAAAACCGATGACTGAAGGACAATAAAAATGGATGAGTGAAAACGAAGATTATTAATTAAGCTACAAAAAAAATAATCAGAAAGAAACAAGTTCAAAATAAAGCAATTGACGATTGTAGAACACTTAATTCGTTGAAATTCTAATCAAAAAAAATATCAAAACGTTCAATGAAAATCGTCATTATTCATAAAAGTGAAACAAAGTAAATGCAAAACAAGATCAGAATTAATTGAATCGATATTCAAATACAAATAAAAACATGGGTATTAAAAACTATAAAAACTGGAAATGCCAACATACTAAACGACATGAAAATAAATTAAATAAAAATCGTTACGAAATAAACTAGACGCCCCACCCCTCCAACAGTACACCTACAAGCAAATTTATGATGTAATTATGCCTATCACCAAAAACAATGCATTTCTTATTAATCTTGTAATTAATCTTATATTTAAACTTATACTCAAGTAGGCAGTTTCGTTCAATTAATCAATTCAATAAATTTTATTTATCTAATTTACTTACATATGCTTCTTGCAAAACAATTCCAGAACACAAGCCGATTTAGTTAGAGTCAAAGCACGCACTTACACGAATCAGAATTCATTTTCACAAGTTTAATTAAACGATTTAAAAATTTCCCGAAATTAAACGCAGTCCTTACGAAGCGACGCATCGACGCACCGCGACGACTTTATGCATAAATTGCATGATGTATTAGAGGCAACGTTAGTTTTTTGCGACCCGCACATTCGGCCGCATCACGTGTCCGTCGTTTTTGTTACATTTTTCGGATAAACGGATAAGCATTTATCATTTACTATGCAATGGTATAGAATGAGTCACTCAGTTTATCTCGAGAAAACATTCGAAATTTGTAGTTTTAAGTTATTGTATATGATATAAATTTTATTGTCGATTATTTTGCCGATGGTGTATGGAAATTCGTAATGAGTAATTTTAAAAAAATGACCTTAAAATGTGTTCAGTATAAATCAAGTGTTAAAAATGCACCAGTTGATCCAATCCTTCGATGACAATATTTTACGAACAAGTACGATCATTACCACTTTAATAAAAATTAATAAAATATTTTATAGGGCAGTACATGGGGCAGTACAGTACAGGGTCGTACTCGAACGAGAAATTGATGCAAAAATTCCATTATAATTTGTAATCAATTTTCATAACACGTGTGAATGAGGATTAGCAAGCACTTACAAGTTACTAAATATTTTTGTATAAAATTAAGACGTGTAGGTAGTAAAACATTTTTTCAATATTTATTATTTTTCCAAACAATCAACTCTCTTCGGTAGCAGTTATGGAGAATGAACGCCTTGTACTTTAAACCCGTTGATATTGATGAATAATGTTTACGTTAATCTATCCAGTTAGCGTTGTGTAGATGACAAATTTATTTATTGAAAAAAATGGCTTGTAATACGAATATTTTTTGATTACTGTAATGTGCATTAACTGATACGGTTTGTGAAGGGATATTTCTGATTTTTATTTGAATTAATTTTAAAGTTTAATATTTTCTTGACTAATAAGTGTGTGATGTATTTGAATGCATCAAAAAATTGTATTGGTATATTCACGTTCGCACACGTTTTATATTTGATTTGTAAATTTTTACCCTGTCAGGCGCTCCAATAATCTCTTCTTCCGTCGCCTTCTCCCCACCCCATCCATTACAATAGTTTTTCTTTACCTTTCATGTCATTCATGTCTTAGTGTCTCCTACTCTACCACCTGCTTCACGTATACAGCTCATCCAATTTTCTTTTCTCTCTCCACTTCATCCACACTAACATCCTCACAATGTTCCATCTAGTTCTTCCATTCATCCACACCTTTTGTACAAATCTGAACTATATTCTTATATCAATGCCATACTTGTTCCAGTCTTCACCTTTCTGCATCTAAATCTCGCCATAATTTATTATTCCCCTAACCTTCTTTCTTCCTTCATATGCTCTGACTTCCTTCGTTTCTTCCGGCTTCCTTCCATCGCTCCGTGTCTTGCATTATACCTTGCCACTATACTTCTCTTCCTGTGTACCTACCTACTGCTACCTCTGGACCATCTTTCTCCACATCTTTTCTGTTTTACCGCATATATACTACATATGTTCCTCATAGTTATTACTCTCTCTATCACTCTCTCAGCAGCCACCCTAAATACATGCGCTTATTTATCTTCTCATCGTCTCACCCTTCCATTCCAATCGCATATCCCTCCATCTTTTCTTAGCAACCCACACCAGTTCCGAGATATACGTATTAAATTGTATTTGCTTAGCAACCCAACCTTACCTCTTGTAGTTTTGCATTTCATAGGTTGACCCCCCGCCCAACACTTATCTTGTCACACGTCTCTCCATATATCTCTATCGTACTTTTCACCAAATGCGATGGGACTCTCACTGTCCCCGTTACCTCGGTCAGTACCTTCATGCCTATTCTGTCAATGGTGTTAGACGCATAAATATAGCAACCATTTCCCCTCTTTTCTTCATTCTTTCTCTTTCAGCAGGGTATAAGTTAGGTATTAATCCTCTGCTTTCTAGAGCTTTCTTAGTCTAGTTCTTATTATCCTCGTCTATATTTTATATCCTTCATTAATTCCACGAGTCCCCTCTCCCATTTCTTCCAATTCGGCACCATCACTGCCACTCTCCATCTCTGCGATAAGTCTCTTGTGATAGTATATATCCCGCTCACGTTGGTGGTTATAATTGAGTTAATTTAGACATTCAAACATAATCGTTTCTGCTCATTATATATTCATCTAGTATACTTAGCAAAATTTGTTCTTTTTGTTACACGCATATGAATTTGAAAGCTTTGAGTAGTTACTACAACAGATATTATTCATGAACATTTTGCAGTATTTTCAACATTTGCAGCTTGAGTTGTTCTTTGTTATCGTGCAATTTTATCAAGATTAAAGGAAGAGCGATAAAGAATTTATGGATAAACATTATTTGAATCTAGGTGTCAATACCGCCACACTTGTGTTGCTGCATACATGAAGAAAATAATGTTCGGCGAATGTCAAGGTGATTGGAGCTGTTTCGCTCTATCTTGAACTCATAAGACCACCATATATACATCCGAAAGACCATTAAGTCATGCAAGCATGAGTTTGTGTGCGAGTATTAGCGCGATCTAGACGTCAATACCTCAAACTCTTTCTGCTACGTCATTGTTAGTCTTCTGGTATTAGTCTTTACTACTAAGTCGGTACAGTCCAAGCTTACAAGTACTTTGCATCCGTCGGCACTAACGATTGCCTGAACAAATTTGGACCGACTTAATCGATCGCTAAAACCCACTGCAATGACGTTGCAGCACGAGTGTGGGTACTCACGTCTACATGACGCTATCATTCACACACAAACTCTTTACTACTCATATGTGCATGACTTGATGCACGTCTGATAATACAGCTTGATATATTCGGCGAAATTATTTTCATTAAAGCAGAATTTTAAAAAAAGTTTGAGGTAAACATGCATTTGTTGAATTTGTTTAATAACTAAATATGTTCATATGGAAAAACAATGGAAATTTATGACCCTCGTGAATTTGATTACTTTGAAAACAACTTGTTTCGAATCCAATATCCGAGACCATCATGCAAACCACACAACACCAAAAATCAACAGTTTCACTTCGTCCGATTTAACAGATCACCCAGTCGAGTCGGCCGGACAAAAAGACAATGTAATCGCCGATATGTTTATCGCCCAATTCAAATAATAGATTACAAGCCACCGTTCCATAAAACAAGTTCATTAGTTTCCAAATGTTTCCTAATTATACGGCAGAGTTGCCTTTAATCAGCGACGACTAAACGCCCGTGCGATCCGAACCGGCCCGGCTCCAATTATGGCCGCCGCGATCGTTTTATTTACACGTCCTCGGGTTTCTTTCGGTGACTGGAAATTAAGCGGAGAAACGATCGAAAACCAACTCCGTTATTAAGATTCCTCGGCGGACTCGTAATGTAGATCTTTTTACTGACAACCTGCCCCACCCAGACGCGGTCCGCACGATTTACGAGCGAAGATACTAACAGCAGCCCGGGAATGCCTACGTATTTCGGTCGGAAAGGTACGTACACTCATCGGACGATCTCCACGCTGCCATTTTGAATAATAAATGTAATGCGCCATGAATATATTAAATTTATTCGGCGTGTGCTTTGTAATTATAACGTAAGTCATGACGGGCTTTGGTGTTTTATTCGCTAGGAATTGTCTTGTTGTTAGTTAGTAGCAACCAGCGTTGTATTTGTAGAATTAGATCTTCGTTATGATTTAACCCACGTCTTATTTTAAGTATAATTCGCAAGGAATAGGCGTCAAAATTACGTATATTGACAACGTGATTAATAAATGAAAATTATTTTTTTACTCGAAGTGTGTTTGTTTATGTATGAAGTAGGTGCCCCCGCTATGTCAATGCAAAATTCCGGATTGGTACATCCATGTCCGATAAATATTTTCTTTGAAAATTCGACGTTTCCATAGCCTGTATGAAATGGATTGCCCAGATTTTATCAATACAAAGCGTAACTCCATTCTATATCCAACTGGCTGGTATAGTTCTATATTCAGCTATTACATTGAAATGTGAATGGCGTATTTATACAACCTATGTGTGAAGTACGTATTCCAACTACGTCAATGGAAAACTTGAACATATTTCAGCAACCTCCTATTTTATTTAAACTTCATAGTACATTTACATTTTGTTTCAATATTCATAAAATGAACATCTGATGAATCATAAAAAAAAGTTTGATTATTATTGCGACAAATTGAAAAAATATGTCGTTCCCTTCAAATCAATGTTAATTACGGTTACACTGGGAAAATTGCTAATATGGAGTGGAGGCATAAATATCCAGCTCAATTAAATACATTAAAACATTTTTGAAAAATTTTCTGATATAATTTTTCGCAAATAAGCGGAATGTGATTTAATTTTTAAAAAATTATGATAAACCAGTAATGAAGTCAAGAACTAAAAAAAAAAATATCCGGTGCCTTTTTAACATTGTTATAGATGGAGGGACGGTGGAAGAGGCCCAAGAACGGAGACATGGCTGGGGAGAGCACAAAAAATATTCTACTTGGGAAGAACTACAAGAAGTCAGGAACTAACTAATGACTATCAGGGGAGGGTCGTATAGACACTGAGAGATGTATGCATGAATCTGAACAGGAGTGGAGAAAATAAGCTGACTGGTACTTAAGTTAAACAATGAGTGCCCGTTAAAGTTAAAATATTATAAAGACTTATCTATAGATGTAGCGGATTTGGTAAATAGATTTTTCGAATTTGAACAAATATTGCTATTAGAGCCCAGAATAATTTTGAATACTTGTCTTTCTTGAGAATTAAATTAATTAATAACATATCTTGACTAACTAGCTTTTTTTGTTCATTCTCAGTTATTATTTTGTTTTATAAACGCAAGACATGACATATTTTTAGCTTTAAGGTTATGGTTACTCACAGTTCTTTAATATTTTTATTATCTGGTTGTTCTAATAAAAAAATATTATCAATGATCGAATCCATGAGTTGTCGATTATTTGTGAAAATTCCCATTTTTATTTACAAAGGAACTGTACTCAGTCAGTCAGAGGACGACAATATATACGATGTCAAGGTAGGGGGGTCAGGTGGGGGAGACTAATTGTAATTAGTCTTATTCACGATAGCTCTAAGTAGTACGGCTAGGCAAGCTTCCCTATTTTCGGAACACGTGAGAGTACCACCGACATTACTTTTTATATCTTCTTCTAATCGATTTTTCTATCGATTTTTCTATCGATTTTCCAGTGTTATTCTTATTCACTCTAAATTTGGCTACCACTCATCTTATTCTTTGAGTCATTATCTTTTCGTATCTTCACCTCCATAAAACAAAGTGTAATTTCCTTTATCGATTCTTCCTTCATCTTCTGCTTCTTCCCATCTTAATATTCATTGGTAACGCCAACCTAGCCCAACCCAACCCAACCCAACCCTACCTAACACAGCGTAAATGAATTCTCATGGTTATTTCTTGCTTATTTAACAAACATATTCAGCATAATGAATAAAATCACCGCGAATCCTCAGGGTTTCATCGTCACTGTGTTTTCTATGCGGGACAAAACTGAGGCAACACTTAAACAATGGACATCTAATTGAATTGATAATGAAGAGTATGATTCATTTCCAAATTTAAATCTACGCGATGTACGACCAAGCAATATAGTTCAATGTATGAAAGAGTATTTGATCTGATTGAAGACTCAGTTATGAGGATATTTCCCGTCCCCCACATTGCAATGAAAATTTCGATTGTATGAAAAATTCATTCCTGGAAGCAAAAATTCAGAATAAGATCAACGGAATTATCCATTGATTCTTTCATCATTTTGGTTACATATACAATCCTTGAATCCCGATGCCTTTAGCAACCACACATGTGAGTGTGGTCGCTCAGCTACTTCAGAAATAAATACAGGGATAGACTTATGTAGAACTAAATCTGCGACTTAAAATATCTCCCATGAGACGTGGCATTGAGAAACTGGCAGTATCAGAACAACATTAGCAGTCATACTGATTAATTATTTCTGATTTACTAGAATTTACAGACTATATCAGCAACTTGTTCCTTATGTGCACTGTATTATCAACTTGCAGACATAGGTTTGTAAAATATACCCACGGTTACGTCATTAAAATAATCATTTGATTTCTTCGCGGCAGCAACAGGGAGCTGCGTAAGAATAGGAACAGTATAAGGGACCCTCGACTTGAAAAATGTTGAAGCTGCTGTTCTAACCTAAGTCAACCCATGCCATTGCGAAGATTTCGAAAACGAAGAAAATGAAGACAATAAAGCAAAAATAAAAGTGTGGCAGCCATATAATTTACATACATAATTTACGTAAGTTTACCAAGAAGCACTAGCGGAAAATTTTATATTCATTGGAGTAGAAACGAAAGGAAAAGGATATTTGCAAACAACACATTAATAAAATCGAAATCCAGCCAACTGAACTGCACAAACTTCCAAAACCTCTAAACTTTTCATGAATAGCTAGGAAAGCAAATATATGACTGGAAGTTTCGTGAGATGCGTGGTCCTGATGTTAATTGTAATCCCTAATCCAGCGCTGACAAATTGATACTCAATGAAATGATATATATCCTGGGAGTATAAAAGTGAACAATTATTCAAAGGAAATGAGAAAATTGATGAATAAGTAGGAAATGGGTAAAAAATCAAGAACACAAAAATTAGTATACAAACCGCACAACGTAATAGAAATTCACGAAATAAGAACGCATGAATCAATATTAATCGAAGTAAAGTAACCCACGCTTAAAGTAGGGATAATTCACTTTGTAAATCTGTAGGATTAAATGGATTAATTCTATATAAGGCAAGAAATAAAACGATTTCGAAAATAAACTCATGTTAGTTTGTTTGTTAATAATTAAACTATGGTTTCCCTGATCTGTAAACAATACACCGAATACAACACCGAAATCTTGGTGAATCTTGGTGCATATCCAGCTCCTCACAATAAGAATCGAGCGTCTTGATCACTTACAGGGAACCTCTGTATCACAAGGTTCAATATTCGAGGCCTTAATATTAGGTATTACCAATAGATTTCCAACGCCGTCTGTGCAATATTTAATTTTCTTTCTTCTCTGTTTACACCTCAATCAAAGTAAGTTGGCGGAATTGTAAGTACACTGTCATTGAAGAGGTTCTTTGAATTCACTATACCATCCAGACGTGAAATGTTTTAATAATTTTATTTCTTTTCAGAAACCGCGGGACTATGAAGTAATATGGAAGACACGACGAAATAAAAACGCTTATAGGCTATAATTTAATTTATAGACTCGTAACAAATTCTGTAATACTAGTATTTAAATAAAACATAACAAAATATTTGTGTATTTAATTATAAATAATACAGCAGTTATTCGTAAAATTGGTGATAGTAATTTTATGATTTTTTTATATAATAAATACGATATTGTAGAAAAATGTACGAATGAAAATTATATACACACAAATTTAATTGAATATGAAACGGGTTTTCTCTCATAACTGACACAAAATTCAAACAATCGTATCGAGGTATTTTAAGCTCCAGAGCAATAAATGCAAAAGCTTGTATATATAAACTAAGTTATCAAAGAAACCTCACTTGCGTATCTTTGATAAAAAAAACTGATTCAATAATAAATGTTGTTATACGTTGTTGCGAATTAATAAATGTTCAGCAAAGTGATCGCGATTAAAGAACTGCAAAATTGACATGAGCTTCAAAATTAATAAAAATATGAACAATGGGACTTGGAAATATTACTTCAAATATAAGCAAATCATTTTTTTATATCAAAGAAACAATCACTAAAATTGTTTCAGATTAAAGCATGCGGAAAATGATGAATGTAAAAAGTCAAAAACAAAATTGCCAAAATAATAATTAAAAATTTGTAAAATTTACAATGATCCTTAGAAGAGAACAAATTAATTAAGGTGTGCATTCGAAAATTGCATTTAATAATAAAGTTTCATTTAGACTCACAACAATGCAATATTAAATATAATACAAACACGTACACACAAATTTATTTACACCTTACATCAGCAAATAACGCATTTTATATCGCAGCTTTTATATTAAATTAAACTACAAGCACTACAACACACATTCATTACAATCCTTATCTACAAATAAAAGGTACGTCATATTTATATGCCTGTTTCAAAAGGTTATATAATTAATTATTATGCGGTCACATTCATACCATCCACGCAATTGGCGCATCATTTACTGGCATAAGCATGCACATGTTGACACCGCAATTTTAATCATTCAATTTTTTTTAATACATGTTGAAACGCATATAAGTATTTCCACCTGTGTTTTTATGCCATCGTAAAATGTTATATCTTTCAAATTATTCCAAGTACTCGTATTAGCAGTAAATTGCCAACTGGTAACCAAACTGGTAAATTCGTAATAAAAATCGCTAAACAACTTTTCGATATCAGTGAGATTTGGAATTGTGAGCTTTGTGCTTGCGTAGTGCGCAGTTGGTATTTAATTCTGACCAGGCTAGAAAAAGTTATTTAAAATAGTTTCAAAAATAATTACGATGTGTATATGTTGCACCGATAAGTTAGATATATTTGCTTTTCATTTGGGGTGGAGGAGGTGCAACCAAGGAAGTGTTAAAATAGTTATTTATGTGACACATGGTTCACTTGCGATAACTCTTGCGTCTTTTTATGTTAAGGCTTGAAAGGATGCACCTGTTGTCGTTTATGTGGTTTGTTAAACGTGTGTGTGTGTGTGTGTTAAATTATTGTTATTGTCGTGTTCGCAAGTGGTAAGTGGCTTGCTCTCATGTTACTATTGCAAATTCAACCTCGTTTTTATATGCATGAATAATGCAATTATGGTAGGTACTTTTATCTTTATATATTATTATAGATGTCATACATTTCTTGGTGAGATTCTTAGGAAAAATTATAATTTTCAAAAAGTTGTAAATCACTCAAAGTGGCACAAATGGGTAGGAACTTGAAAATTGTTACTATATTAAAATGGTTCAGATCACCAACGCAAACAAAAGTGACGAAAATATTAAAACTGCTCGAAATGCAAAACTATCAAAATTTTAGAGATTTGCTGCATAGATAAATAAGTTATAATCGAAATTACTATCGTTGCAATTGCCAACAAGGCAAACAAAACTAATCTATCAAATTTGTAAAATGTGATGAAAAATGTCTAAAATTAAAAATTTGCCAAAAAGATGTGAAATTTTCCAATATTATTTAATTAATTGCAATAACCAAACACAATTTTTTGAATATGTGGCAAGAGAAAAAATCAATTTGACAAAGTTGCCAAAAAATGTAATGGTCGTCTGAAATGTAATAATGTACTGTATATAGGTATAATTGTTAAAAAAAATTAAAAAAAAAGCTGAAATCAAACGTTAAAGCTATTGCCTAAAATGTAACAAAATGCGAAAATTAGTAGAGACGTTAAACTTCTCCATACTTAATAAGTTTTGATGGTGATTTTCGCATTTTTATTAAGATGCGAAACTGAGTGACTGTGACATGCCATTTTTGTAAACATTATATTTGTCATTCCCTGTCGTATGTTCCACGTTCCAGTTTGGCCAAAATGTCAGTCTTTATAATTACAGTAAATTGACCAGTGAAGGATTTTTTTTGTAAAGTGCCTTAAGTCAATAAATTTGTATATGAAATCAGCCACCAATTCAAAATTCAAAAAACGAAAAATTTGTAAAATTTCTATATTAAAGAGGTGAAAAATGCGAAAAATTATCGATAATGTTGCAACAGTTGCAAATGCCCAACAAACAAGGACAAAACAAATTTATGTTTGCAGCAACTTGAATCGGAAACGTTAAGGATATTCCAATTATAGGTGAGGTTGTCTATAAGAAGCAGAATAATAATAATAACAAATGTTACAAATATCAAAATTAAAACTGCAAAATATTAAAATTTTTCAATATAAACTAAATTTAAAAAAAATTACATAATTTGTTTAAAATGCTGAGAAAACCTTATTTGTTGAAATGCACAAAAAGCTACAGTCAAATTCAAAAAATAATTCCACAGAATCAAATAGAGTTTTCAATGTTGCAGCAAATAAAGAACATCAAAATTCTCCAAAATGCAAATAAATCAAAATTACGATAGTTCATACTGACAAAGACTGGAAAATCGTTAAAAATGAATAAAGAAATACTACATGCTTAAATTTTTATAAATAACAAATTGCAAAGTTGACAAAACCAATTTCAAAATTAAACTAAAAAAAATGTCACCTGAATTTTTTCAAAGTTACAAGACATTAGGAACCTTAAAATTGCCAAGCTGTTAAAACTGACAAAATTGTTGGAAATTTCAAAATTGCTAATAAGGAAAAAGTAAAAGCAGCAAAAATGCAAAATTAGGTAGAGAGGAATGAATCATAAACGCTAAGGAAATTTTAATCAGTGTGGAGGGGTTGGTACAACAAAATGAAGCAAAATTTAAAACATATCAAAATATTCACCAAAGATAACATTTGCAAAATTTTGATATCAAATTCTCAAAAGTGATATAATAGTCAAAAAAATCTTAAAAGCTCCATCCAATATGTCTCCATTTTAATGGAAACATAAAATTTTTGACAAAAAAAATTGTGATTGATAAAACATTAACATATCAAAATCTCAACATCCTTAAAATTGACAAAAACTAAAATCATTCAATAATTTGTATCAATTTGAAACAAATCTATGGACGAAATTTCAAATATTTACGTTTAGTCAGAATTTAAAAATTAAAATTTCCGTAAAATGCAAAAAAATCATGTAAATAAATAAAAAACGTGATAAAATTGTTAGAAACATAAAAATTAAAGCTGCAAATAATTTGAAAGATACACTAAAGTTCATACTTAAATTATTTAATTTGTTTAAAATATTGAGAAGGCATAATTAAATTAAATCAAAAAAAATTAATTGTGGGTCAAATAAGAAACAACAAAAATTCCATAAAAAACAAATAATCCAATATTACGATAGTTCATACTGACAAAGAATTCAAAATCGTTGAAAATATGAAATTAAGCAAACATATAAGTAGCTAAAATTAAAAAAAATAAGTTATCGCAAAGTTTACAAAATCAATATGAAAATTAAACTAAAAAATTTCTCACCTGAAATTTTTCAAGATTATCTACAGGAACATTATTAAAATTGATAAATCGTTCAATCTGACAAAATTTTTGGAACATTAATAATAAGGAAAAAATTTCAATTATTAAAAATTCAAAATGAACGAAAAAGCATAAAATTATAAATAAAGAGGAATGAATCGTAAACTTTAATGAAATTCTAATTGGAGGTGAAGGTGTGTATCTAAAATGCAGCAAAATTAAAACATATCAAAATGTTCACTCAAGATACATTTGAAAAATGTTGATGACAAATTGTCAAAAATGACAAAAACGTCGAAATATATGCAATATGCTTAAATTTTTATCGAAATATATAAAATTATCGAAAATGCAAGACGATGTGATTGACGAACATGACAAAATATTAGCATATCAAAATCTCAACGTGCTTAAAATCGACAAAAACGCTCAAATAATGCATCAATTGTTAAAATAAAACAAAAAGAGTAAAATAATTGCAATGTGAGAAAATTAATTATTAGAAAAGTAAAAATTCCAAATGGGTGAGGGCAGTAAAACAGAAAAGATTCAAAATTATCATAAAATTTAACATTTTTAAAATGCAAAATAGCAACATTTTTCGAGACCATTTACGAAATTAGCAAAATTGCAAAAATTTCTGAAAAAGGATCAACATTACTGGTCATTAAAATCATTAATACACAAAGTATTGTGTGCACCTATATCAAAATTAAAAATTGTCTAAAATATAAAAATCCAATATCAATTCTGCCAGTAAATCACTAATTGTAAACATTTATGAAACGCATTAAACATAAAATTTAAAAGCTGCTTCCAACTCGTTCCACACTAGAAAACATAAATCATTGATTGCACCCGAAATTGTAAAAGTAAATGTATTTTGCAGATAAACGTGAAGGATAAAATTAGAAAGCTGCATCTCCCTCGTACCGAGTATTGCACATAAAGACGCAATAAAAAAGAAAGTTTAAAGGGTTGTTAGTAGTATTTGAAAATCGTGCGTCCATTCAGTACTTTGGCTCAACGGGTCGCAAAATGTAGTGATGCAGTTCTTTCATGAATTTATAAGTAATTGTGTAATTAAATGCCAAGCATCAAATAAAAGTTTTTACGTAATATTTAATCAATGGATTGTGTGCTACAACAAATTAAAATGTGAGTAGAATAAAGTAAATTTATTTTAAATTAAAATTGTGTTTATTTGTTGAAATTAAGATTCAGTGTGAATAAAAATGTGAAGCTATAATTAAAGGTTTCTAGAAAAAAGCTCGCACAATAGAAATCTCTGCGTCCACGTAGTGACATCTTTTCGCAAACGAGCGAGCTTTCACTTGCAAGCGCCGTATCAATCGGACAAAGAGCGCGCGGCCATAAAATCAGTGCGGCTTCCGACCAGTAGATGGCGGCGACGAAACCGCGCGCCCGCCAAATCATATTTATCGAGCCGTAAAACAAACAATAAATTAATCGTAAAAGCAAACAACGAAACGGCAATAAAATTATTGGCGAATAAAAACGCAGTTAATCTAAAAAGGCAGGTTATATTATCAAACGGATCGTGCCATAAAACACAACAAGTATAAAATGTGGCGTTTATACGGCTTTAAACTTATTTTAACGATCGCTTTAATCTGGCCTTTATTATAACTATCGTCTCATAAACGGTGGCCGATGATAGGGGGGCACGTGCCTAGAGAAGCTCGTATTTTATTCGGTTATTCGGACGCACTTTTACAGTTTTAACTGCAGTAAAAGTCTTTTTAACGACCCTTTTATTGCAACTACCTACCCCGGCGTGAATGACGACTTTACGACGCTTCTCGCCTGGGAGAATCTTGTTAAATCGATTGTTTCGTGTTTACGTATGCGATTACACGAAAAATTAATTTGACAAAATTTTGACAACGATTTAATTGGGGAATAAATAACATCTATGAAAAATTTATATGTTTCACACGTGACGAGGTATCCATATGTAAACATAAGCAACGAGACGGCGAGAGCTTTTGATGGGGTGGTTCCGCCTCTTACGGTTTCATCGACTTGTTAGCAAAGATAGTAAATGTTTGGTTTAGGGTTTCTGACATAGATGGTAGCACCTTGCTTAAAGCAATTATAAGTTCCTATCGATTTTAATTTATTGACGCTCCACACCCTATTCTATTATATTGTGGGAAATTGCCAGAGAATTTTTAAAATTTATTTTAAATTTGCAATAAAAGCAAATTCATGCTGGCTCTTGTTACTGACGTCTAATACATTAAATTAAAAATACATGCATTAAAAAAACATTTAACCCGATAATTTTTCTTCACTAAATTTTTCCCAAATATTTCCTACATTATTGCAGATTGTGGAAAGTAAATTACAGAAGTATATTATTTAATGGAAAAATCAAAAGTAATTAGATATTAACACACAAAGAGAGATCGATCATAAAATGTAAAATTTGTATATTTTGCTTGAAATCATGAAATTTAAATTACAGCAATTTCCTAATAATATACACTAACGATACCAATGTAGAAATATTACATTAACCAAGCATGGAAAATTATTGCCACGTCATAAAATAATCTGCAATCATTTCCAATTTCCCATTACATTACTAATTGAACTGGGACACCCGTTCAGTCAATATTTACCAAAACGCCAATTAAGACAATTCACAACAATACCATAACCGGCAATATTTCCTAATATAACAACGTCCTAAACATACAAATGAGGCATATGCCCACGAGGTATTCTAATTTGAAACTACGGCAGAAATTGTTATGGTATCTTGAATGCCCCGCGAAATGCCCTGTAACGCTATCAAGTTTAAACGCAACCACACTTTATGACCCCGTCACTTTCCTTTACTCGCCCGTAAGAGCGTTCCGATCGCGCGGAGTACGTCGGCGCTTGTTTCGTTCATTCTCGTCGCGGGTGTTTTACGACGCTAGCAGCGACGCGCTTCACCTGGGAGCTTTCGCTTAAGCTCAAACGACTTTCAGGCCCGATCGTCGGCGGCACGTCGGCTCTCTTTTTCAGCCAATAGCAGAGCCGTAATGGCCTCCGTACGCTTCGTTACACCGCCACCAGATAGCAGTTAAATAGCACATCGTAAATTTTATTTATTTCCCGCCCATTGCCCCTGAAAAGGCGGGAACGCTTGTGACGTCATTCCGGCGTCGCCCCTCCTATATCAGTTACCGGATTTTTATTTTCAAGTGATCCTGAACACTATCCCGTGAATAGGACGTTCCTTTTTTAGTTTTTTTCGCCGTTCATTTACACAGTAATTACAAATTTTGTTTGCGAACGGAGCGTAATCGTAAAACCCTGCATGAAAATATAATAAAAATGAAATTGTTGGTGCTGGCGGATACTTTATCTAACAAATGAATGCCGATGTGGCATAATTTTTGATGCTGCGGGGAATTTTTGCGTTGGCAATGCGGATATTCGATCCACGAATTTTCATTGACGACACAACTTTGTTATTTGAGATATATCTGCACCTGAAGTGTATAAAGCACGACAATTAAACCACTGAATTAAATCAGTGCACGAAATAAGTGTTCCTAGTGAAACTAAACACACATGTGGTCACTTGCATAGTCATATGTTCTCTTGACGTCACCTGTTAACTTTCAGTTTCGTTTAAAGCGTCATCGCCTTTGATCAACGTATTACAAATTATTTGTTTTGGCTTTGGTTTGTAATTTTATATTCACATGTAATTAATATTCTGATATATATGCAACTATATGGTTTATAAATGCGTTTATTAATCTTCAGTGGGTTATTTATGTTCTGTTGTGATGTTAACGACAACTAACAGCGCCATCTATACGTCGCATGCAATATAATAATAAATATAAATACAAATATAAATGTAATTAATTGTAATAAATTTTTAATTACAAAAAATATAGTAAAATAAATTCGGTGAAATAGTGATCGAACCCATTTGAGAACTAGCTATTTATTAAAATAGTGTTGAAAATTCTAAACGCAATATTATTTTATTCCACAGTGTTTAAATATTTTCGATTTAGAGTGTTGAAAAATGTGGCTTTCAGTTTCCATTTGATGTTTCATAAAATTTTGAGGTTAACCTTTATTAATTAGATTCCATTCCGATCACTGTATTTTTTAAGCTTATGCAATTTTTAAGAACGGTTTCAAAGTGACCGCTGACCGTCGATAGAGAGGCCTTAAGCTCACTGAACAATACCACTGCATCAAAACTATCACCTGCGTATACGTTTCACAAAATTTAAAAATATCGACGTAATTAATATAACTTTTACAAAAAGTCAATAATAGAAAATAATTTGAAAGTGAAAGTGAAATAGATGGAAACGACTTACATTGATAACGAATTAAATAAAAAATTAAATGATACTAATTTGTTGAACGCCAGCAAAATTAAAATAAATAGGGCGAACTAAAATTAAATATATCTTTAAAATAATTGAAAATAAAACAATGCAAACGTTACGAAATGGGACAATTCTTGACAATCAAAATTGTAATGTCAAGTGTTACAAAATAAGTGCATTGAGAAAAATAAAAAATATTCCTGAAACTCAATCAATGTTTGTTTTTTTTTAATTTCTTTAACTCCTATAAAATTATTTTCGGTTTTTTAATTGCATCACCTTTTTGATTTGTGATTATTTTGATCAACATCCATGCATATTTCATTTATTGATGTTTGGGTTTTATGATCATATATATTTATTTTAATTAGATTAATACAAGGTTTTTTATCATTTCGACTTGTAATTTTGAGTCTTTTTGATGTTTACCCAAAAACAATTCGACCCGACCCAATCCAACAAAAAAAAAACGCACGAATGACTGAAACTGGAGGAAAGGAAGAGTGACGAGGAAACTAAATCAGACGGAAATCAACAAATAAGTCACAAGAAATACAAATGGAAATATGAAGGCAATGAAATTAATCCAGGGAAACTTGTAGGCATATCAATAGATGCTTAAAGGGGGGAGGAGGTACATAAAAACCAAAAATTATTTGAATAAATTAGAAACTACAACAAACAATTATGAACCAAAACCTACGACTAAATATAAAAAGAATTGATTGAACTGCTTCAATTATTGTCGCCTCGATTTGGATCAGTTCACTTCAGTCTGTTTTATTTTCATTCGATTTCATGTTTATTTTCGCTACGTATTTTGTTCTCCTTCTACACTTTGATCAATTCTGTCTTTTATTCCTTCGTTTTCCAAATTTGCTGAATTTACTTCAATTCACTTTGGTTGATTTAATTGCATTTCCTTATCCTTGTGTGGTTCGATATGCATGCGTACAATTTGCAACTTTCATTTTTATGTTGTAATTTCTATTGTTTCGCTGTTTATTTTTTATTTTCTTTGTGTTATTTTGTTGATTTGCGATTTCTTATTTTCTCAAATTTCTAGTTCTCACCTTCAATTATTTGCATGGTTCCGTTATAGTTTGTTTCAATTTAATTTTTAATTTTTGCTATTTGATTTGTTCTCTTACATGTCTTTATATATCGGATAAGGTTTGATTTATATTTTTTATATTTCTTTGTTTCTTATCGGTTAAACTGTCCTAGTTCTATGCATCTGTTTGTGCATTTTATGTTTTCATTTACTTGTGTAAAACACAAAGCTAAATAGAAAAACAAAGGGGAAAATTAAAAGTATGAAACGATACGGAAATTAAACGAAGAAAATTAATAGAAAAAGGAGCAAACAAACTAACCAAATAAAAATGAAAGAAACACAATTACTGCTAAAAATAAGTGAAATGGGAAGAAATTAAATATACGAGGAACGAAACCAAATACTGACAACAGAAAAAAAGGAAAAGAAATAAAATTTATCAAAATGATAAAAATCTACAAAAGAAAACTTAATAATTGAAAATAATATTGAAGACAAATGAAAAACGAAAAAATTGAAAATAACGAAAATCGACAATTTTAAATACAGTGAGCTTACATGAACGTGAAATATTTAATATTACTAATCAATTATTCGATAACAGATTGGAAAACATCATTTTCCTGAAGAGGTTTGAGCACTATATTGTAGAATGGGTTCTGTAAATATGTTTAAGAATTGGTTCAGTGTAAATTAGATCGCCTTATAAACTTATTTCCAATGTGTATTAGATTGGTTTCCATACATTCAATCATTGTATCACATAACATATGTAATGTGCTTATTTATTATATCAACTGATTGCGAGGTGCTTACATCGGCAAGGCTTTTAGACAACGCGAACTCTGCTTGTTTTATAACTTTGGTCTGACCACTGATTATTTTTATTCCTTTTGTAATGAATTTCGGTCTTCACGTTTCTCTGCATGTTATTATTACTGCTCCTCATTGAATCATAGTGAAAGGTTTTACATTATTTATAAATCGGTTCCGTGGCAGTTGTCCCTGGTTTCTGGTTACTGGTCATAATTCTCAATGTCTTTTACAATTCTGTTAGTCTATTTTCGATGTGCCAGGTGCCCCTTTTGATTTCTTTGACTACATTGGTTCGCTCTATTGGTTTGTTTGTGGCCCATCCGTGTAGATTTACATACTTTTCTTACGGTTCCGTTGTGGTGGGTTAGGATGGGTTGGGTTGTCTTGGCTTCGGTTGGGTTGGGTTGGATTTTGTTGAAATGGGGTTCGTTGTAATTTGCTTTCGATAGGCTTTATTCACTTCTACCGCAAAGTACTAGAATCGACAAGGCGCTGTCGACTCCGCTTGTAGTTGTGTTATATCCTCGCAACGTCAAAGTACCATTTTAGTGAAGAGGTGCGATTGTTCTCTAGCTTTTTTTAAAGAATTGGTTCACTGGATTTCGAACGTATAAGTTAAACCACTTTATAAGAATATTTTCAGAGCCACATTTATTGATTACGAGTGAGTGTTATCGGCCGCCAGATTTTTGTAGATTTTGATAAATCGTATCCATTTTTAACGATTTATTCTTTTCTTCATATAAAAATGCTGTAGATCCCTAGTTTAATTTTGCGTCGTCTTTTATAACATGTCACACGTGCTTGGGCTATCATCTCCAATATCATTTTCAATGTCCTCCCTTAAAATGGATTGCTGATTTTTGAATAATTTAATAAATCTAATCACTCTGGAATATATCCTTATGAAAAGATTTAATCTGTAATTTTGAAATTCAGTAAACATATTCATTAAAATGGAGTTCATCGATAAATTCATGTTAGAACATTAGGTTGTATATGGTAAGAATTTAATTCGGAAATGTGGGGTTCAAACTAATTATTAATCCATTTCAAGGAAGAGTAAATGCTGAAGAGTAAACGTGGGAGACGATCAGTAAATCGCCAGATGAACTTTGAACAAAATTTGCAAGTGATTATTGAATAACATTAGCATTAAACCAACCAAAATTAACCTACTCACTATATTTTTCCTGAAAATCAACTTCGTTGGGTTTTCATTGATCAACTCCTTTTTTTCTTTAAATGTTTTAAATCACCTTATAAATCACTCGTACCCCATTTGCCAGTGACATATCCTATCGCTACCTGATTTATATCCAGTTTGATAATCCAGTTTTGTTCAAACCAAATCCAACCAAACCCAACCCACATATTTTGTGTTCCAATCTTATTCTGTGATCAATGTTTCAACGAACCTCAATTGTTGGCTCTCCGTTCATTTTCTAGTGTTACACTAACTTTTTAATGCTCATCTATTTAAGTACTTTTCCTGAAAACAACTAGCTTTGTTTCCTTTCCATTGGTCAAATCCTTGTTATCCTGGACGTTTTTCGTCCCACCTGATATGGTATAATATAATATTTGGAGATTTTGCATCCATGGCTTCCCTCTAATATCTACAATTCTTTAATTTTCGTTACCCCGAGCCTGCACAAAATTTCAACATGTAAAGCTTTCACGAGCATTCAATTTCGGTTTCTTTCTATGGTCCAAATTTTTATTTTGAAAACCACATTGTTTCCACTTTTGAGCTCCTTAAGTATATACGAGTATATACTTCTCTAAAAGGAGAAGTATACTTAAGGGGGGATCCTGCTTTAGAAGGCTCAAAAAAATCTATGTCTAATATATCTAAGAATATGTATAAAAAGTTATAGCGGCTAATTCGCAGTATTTTGAAAGATACAGCAATAAACACAGTGAGGTGTCGAGCAAAAAATATACGAACGCACGAACGCTCGGAGAAACGAAGCGCGCGCCCCTCCCCGCAGTCTCATAACACCGAACTATGTACTGAAAAAACTTCAATCGGTCGTTCCAAACAATAATATTTTGAATTCGTAAGAGCTATAGTAGGATTATAACGAGATATTTTGTAAGTAATCGAAAATTATCATTTCTCCTGATCGTAAACTTTAGAGCGCGTTTTCTCGAGTTTTCGTTTTCGTTCGGAAGTTAAAAATGGCGTATCGTGTACTGGAACGGTGGATAATGAAGAATGACGGGAGGAAGATAATAGAAAATAAATGTATGGGATAAAATTAATGTCACAAAATTTTCTCCCTGTTATTCAACTGATATTTCAAGATTAACCACTATTTTGAGATTTTGTACAAATTTACCAGTTACTGCATTTTTTAAATACCCCCGTAGGCAATTGGTTTATTGTAGATTATATAAACGAAACAGGGTAATTTTTTGCTACACCTACAACTATCAACAATTTTTTCTTCATTTTTTTCTCGTCGATTTGTTTTAGCTGTAGAGATTTTCACTATGTATCTAATTTTTATCCTCAAACCGGTTCAAACGTAATTTTAATTAAATTTACACGTGCGAATAGTTTCGGCGCGAATCGCAAAACCATTTAAATAATTGTACGCTCGCATTTAGTTAAAAAGCTCGTGTCAGTCAGTCCATGCTTTAATTTACGATCGGGAAATTTCGACCTAAAAGCCTTATAACTTTCGTCAATTAACGGCATTAATTATTTCAGCCTGCCCTGTTATCTGTCTCAGTTTGCATAATGTAATTTAGGTATAACGTTTTGTCGGAACGACGATATTCATTCCGTCCGCCCGAAGTATGCACGAACGTCACAAATGCGGATCACGCTTAAACGTTTTTGTATGTTTCATTAAGAGTATTCGAAAGATAAATGCGCCGAATAAAGATACACGTCGAAATGATCGGGTGAAAATAGAGTAATTTAGATAGGCGATCTGAATATTCCATATAATCGAGGTAATATTTCGTCTGTCGGGAAGGCACTTATTAACAATTAGATGCATTTCGTCATAATAAGTCCGCGTTCCCCAATTATCGTTAGTACGACTGTTCGAAAGCGAAGGTTATGGGAGGTTGTAATTGCTATTCATGATAATTAACACGAAACTAATCAGAAGGAGTTTAAATTAAATGGAATGTTATTTTTGTTTTTATTTGCATTTATATTTAGTTGTTTATTCGCAAGTGCAGTAATCCAATGATCTTATAAATTTAAATTTTAAAAAATCACATGATGTCAATCCCCAAATTTGCAAGTAGTAAAAACGATTTTTTTTAATTGACGATTGACTATTATGTTTTTCGTATTTATGCTAATTTTTACTTTACATGGTTTTTCATTTCCTTAACTAGATAAAAGTAGTTGAGTTCCTGAGTTCCCTATCGGGCGACCTTGTTCACCTAACCATTGATCAGCTATTGATCTAGTTGTAGAGAATCGGTCTCTCAAGGCCATTAGTCTTAAGCGGCGATCTTGACGTTCATTTGTTTGTCTTTGAGCCCCAGTGCCTCTTCTCCGACGTTCAACCCCATGTTCAGACCACGCTTGATAAACACGCATTATTGTTGAGTGGTGCCGTCCCAAAAGGTTGCCGATTTCTCTAAACGAAAAACCTGCTTCTCGAAAACCAACAATCCGCCCTCGGTCAAAGTCACTCAACTGCTGGTAAACTTGAGGTCTCCTTCCTCTAGGCATCGTTAAACACTTGAAACACTTTAAACTAAAGAACGGGATCCGAAAAAGTGGAACAAATTCAAAAAATTACTCGATAATTGCTTGTCTATCACCACCTCTAAAAAATGACATAAGCGTCAAAAATCCCATGACTATTTGATGATTGCGTTTCAAATTTTAATCAACTACTTCCCTGGACTAGTCCACTATTTCTGCCAAATTTGGTCCAAAAATTCCCACCTTCTAGGTAGTGCATTTTATATGTTACTGAGTATATTTAGTATATATTGACGACTGTACTTTTTTGACACATCGATGTTCCATGTTCTATCGTTAAAAGGAATAATTGTTAATTGAAACTGAACTGTGCAAACGGTAGGTTTCTGTTAATAGTATAATATTACTCTTACATTTATTTTAGAAAATATTTCACTTAGTATTCGTTGTTGATAAGCTCAAAAACGGCGAAACGATATTTTCCGTCGACCCAGCTATGTTTTTGAAGACCTAAATGAATTAATGAATGATACAATTCTTCAATTTTCTGCTTACAGACTGACTTATACACCGGTTGAGATTGAGTAATTAAAAAAATGCCACATTTCATTTTTTGACATTTATTTTCAATTTTGTTGTAGACGATATATCTTATAGCAATATTTTGAGGTTGCATGGAATTAACAAACCAACCGAACCCAATTAGGGTTGACTTGCGTCTGGTTGAGTTGGGTTGGATTGAGTTAGGCCGGGGCGTATCTGAACCATTTAAGTGTCATATTCATTTTGAAATAAAAATCCTTTGGGTTTTAATCAAAGGATTTTTTTGCTATTTTATTTTCTAGTTTGATGGAAGTGAAGATAATCACTCTTAAATAGCATTGGATTTTGTCCTTATGTCTTTGCCATTTATCAAATATTCCATTCCAATTTATTCAATTTTGCTTTCGCTTCTTGGTTATGTTCCTCGGGCAATTTATTAATTTCAAATTACAATTGTTATTATTATTTTGTTGATAATATTTCTTTTTTGGAGTCAATTTTAGAATCTTCTTAATTTATTTGCTTTTTCATTTTAGTTAAAGTGTTTGTATTAACGCAAAACTTTTCCTGTTCTGGTCGTCTATTGTGCACCTTATGGTTGATTTTTAAAAAAAAATTCCTGTTTTTTTTTCAAAACATTTTTGAATCTTCATTTTTATTTTCTTCCACCCTATTTTGGCCACGATTATTATTTGCACACCTATATTAATTTTGTATTTGCCAGTTGTTTTGAATTGTTGGTACACTATCCTAATAGAAAAAATAATGCAATTGAAAATCGTTAAATAAATAAATCACTATAAACATTTTAAAATCCTGACGTAAGATTTGATCCGTGGACTACTAACCTGATGACTCAGATTTTACTAGACTACTGGTCCATAATCTACATTAATTTAAAAATTCTGCCCTGTTGTCAATTTTCCAAAAAAAAAAAAATCATCGTAATCCTGGCATAGAGGTAAGTTTTTCATTCTTCTCCAACAGATATCATCAATGCGAAAATGAAAACGAATATTTCATTAATGATTACAAACATAATTAGCGTTTGTCTATCATTAATTGAGTAATTTCGATTAACAATAGATTTCAGTTGATTTTTAAACATTCGCTCGAATTTATCTTACGATTTAACAAGGACAGTGCGAAATATTTTTTTCGAAGCATTTAAATCAATTTAATTTAAAAGTCAAGTGACAGCCACAACGAAACACATGCAACGCATTTTTAATAAATTTAAACGTATTCTGTTCCTGGCGTCTGGGGTTCCAGCTGACCACCACCATCGTGCTAAGTAGTCCGTAGCGACCGCGACGTAATTTACGCCGTTGCATTTCAGCCCAATTATCTCAAGTCGCATATTTGCTGATTTACTAGCGCAAAGCCGACTCGGCGCTGCATTTTTGGCGTTAAGATTGGAAAGCCCGAATAATATTACGTTACGAACATATATTACACACTTAAACGCATAAGTTTTACGGCGCAATAACTCACCTCGACATAAATCTGCCCTGAGTAACTGGCCATTAATCAACATTGTTTCTATGATGCGCGCATGTATTTAAACGCGGAGATAATTTTAAACACAATACATAATAGTCGTGCCATCGGTTCGCGGAGATGAGTGCCAACAATAAGGAAGTATTTTTATAATTTATGGCTTCATTGTAACGCAGCAGTTATTACTTCTTGTGATGCCCATAACATACACGTAAATGGCCATTAAATTTTATCTGGGAGAATTCGCCAACACTTCACAGTTGAAGATCTTATTGTAATTTTATGTGTTAATTTTAATGTGTCTTCGGCTTATTATTTACGTTGATCATAACAATAAATAGTTATGACTACATTTACTGCAATTATGTTTCATTTCGACAACCAGGATTTGTAGTGACCTTTATAACTGGCATAGTAGTGGATTGGTGAATAATAAATCGATGTATTTGGTTTAAAATAAAAGACGAAGCTGTAAAAAAGTAATTGGTGATGAAAATTATGAAAGGCTTCATAATTACACGTATTCCAATCTATGCCAATACAGGTTATCACTAATATTTGTATCAGACTTCCGATCATATTATCCTGAAAAAATTAACTTATGAATTTATTATTTTTATCAATGACGATTTAAACAATTGAACATAAAAATAAGAGGCCTGAACTGTTAAAGAACGGAAAAACTTACTCGTTCTACACCAATCAAACGCACCAAGACATCCACATCCCTCAACGCCATTAAATCACGTCTGAAACAAAATTACACCGCGAACTTTATTTGTAAAACACCAGCCAATAATTCAATTTTATATGAGCGAAGATAGCCTTTAATATTTTATTCGATCCGATAAATTCCTATTTTCATATTCCCAATCCGCAGTACTCTCAGTCTGCCCCTTGACTGCGGGGACTCGTAACTTATGATTTCCCTGTCAAACACAGTCTTGTGCCGAAAGTCCTCCGTCTTTTGTCATGGCCCCTTACATCCATTCGAATCGATCGGATCTCAGGTCGAACGTATTGCCTAATAACGGCAAGGCGAATATTCAATAATGCTTCCACATTGATGTACGACGCAGAAACAAGCCCACGATTTAAAGCGGCTCGATTTATGGCGATAATATAACGCATTCGCAATTACATTTTAATTGCGGTTGTGCTTTTACGCGTGCACTTACCATTTCAGTTTTTTTTTTTGTATCTAAGATTTATTTCATATTTTAAATGAAGCCAATGAGTGGTAGGTTATTAAAATTCTTAACTTGAAAATTATGACATGAAAGGATTGTTGGGATAATTGCTTGCAAGACCCCTCTTGAAATATGGCATCGGTACCTAAAGGGCAGTAGTGAAATTAGGGTGGCGTTCATGGGGTATAAATGTGAACTTTCTAAACCACGTAAGACTTTCAATGGACGTTTGAGTATAATAATAATTGTGGTGAGATTGACAGGATCAGGGACTCTCAAATAGTTGGTTGTTACCCTTTAGTGCTGTGGATTTTATATGAGTTTGTAGCTACAACAACCCTTTACTTTTTTCTATTCTTTTTTCCTTCATATATTTATATTTACATGTTTTTATAAAAAAAATCGTCAATCTGTTAGCGAGGCTTGTTTTAATGTTCACTAATTGCCTTTTTCAACCTGACCTCATGTCGCCCAGATGATGAAACTAAATTGGGAGGTACCAGAATTAATTAAATTTGTTCGTTTGATTAAAATTTATTCTACGTTATATCAATGTATTCATGTGCCTCTATTTTATGTTACAAATATCGTGAATCTTAATGATCTTTCTTTGATTATCGACGATAGTGTTTTGTTAACAATATGTCTCCACACAACAAACATTTAAAAGTATGTAAAGCCAATTGATGTTTACAGCCCAACTCAATTCCATATATCTTTTGGGGTGCAAATCTAAAGAATGGAGCATGTCATGTAATCGACTTCAACCCACGGTTCGTTCTACAATCTATGGCTGAGTGTTACGTTACGTCGTTAATTTTTTGTGTTGGGTTTTTAAGATTCAGTGAAAAGTGTCTGCGATCAACACGTTATACGTAATGAAGTTTTATCATCTGCGACTGATGGTTTCGAGACCTTTAGTGGAAAATTAGTTGAGTGATGCTATAAAATCGGTTACGTGAAAATTTCGCTGAACATTCATTAATGTCCGGCTGCACAAATACGGTTTAAGCTCACCTTTGGTTCAAGAGACAATCAATTCAATGTCCTGTTTCTTCAGTAAAGCAGGTTAAAATAGTATCAGCAATCATTCTTTTGTACTACTAATTGTGCAATGGTTTTTGACGACCATGGCAATTTGAAGCGAGAAAACAACACGTTATTGACGTTCATCAAACCGTGCATTTTGCATGATGGCAATTGCTGTGATCTCACTCTTATATTTAAGTTAAGGTTGTTAATAAACCTTATATTTACCTTCATATTTATGATAAAGTTTTTAATACACCTGCTCTCTTCCAAAAGAGATATTGGTTTTGATAAACGTGGATCGCGCACTGTCTTCTCGTTTCATAGCGCCATGGTCGCGATACCATCAGCATAGTTTAACTACAAAAGAATATCTGCTGCGAATTTATGAGATTTTTATTAGTTTTTTCTAAAAAATATAATGAAACTACTGTTAATTATAACATCCATGCGTTACATCGAGTGAAAATCTGTTAAAATATGAAATTTTAATTGTTTGATTCCACGAAATGTAGCTCACGCAAGTTTTATAAATTTTGCATTTAAATACACACAGGTCCGTTTCTGTAAAATGGGTTACAACTATTCCACCAAATGGTGGAAAAAAATAGTGTACTTACATAATCAGGTTTATCGAATTATTTTAATTATTAGCAATTTCATACTCAGGTCACTATAGAATTAGAGAATATTTATACTTGTCTCTTACATACAGTTAGATCTGCCGTGTACTGTTGCATAAAAGCAAGTTACACAGCTATCACAGCTATATTAAATCTTTATACTATTTGGAATATTTAAGATGAAGCATTTTATGAAAAAAATAATGAAAGTATACAAAATAGCTTGGCTTGGGTTGGGTTTAGTTGGGGTGAGGTGGGGTGAGTTAGGTTGAGTTGGGTTGAGTTGACTTGATTTGGAGTGGCCATAAAAATAAAGTAGGATAAGTAACGATTGTTGTTCTATATCCATGCATATCTCAAAATATGTATTATTTGAGTGGTCAAAAACATATAATATCAAAATCAAAATTTCGTCGCGATATTAATTTTCAAAAAATCGAGTATTACGTTCAAAGTATTTTGAAGGGAAAACATCAAAATCTCGAAACATTTCAAGTTGCTTAAAATCCAAAAATATGTCAACTGTCAAAATTGTAAAAGTTCTGGGAATTCCAAAAATTGTCGAATATTCAAAAAATATTCATATTGATATCATCGATGTCTTAACAAAGGTCAGAATGTCCAAATTGTGAAATTGTGAAAGGAATGGGAAATGACAACAAATTATGAAAATACCAACAAATAATTGTGAAGCTCTAATAAGACCATTTGAATAAATTCATTGATTTTCAATTAATCGAAAATGGAAAATATAGCAAATGGCAAAAAATGCAATGATTTTTAAGGAATTGTAGTTAAAAATGCACATAATTGGCAAATAGGAAAAAAGACAAGGTGAAAATTTCCGAAATCACAAAAATTATAAAGCTATATATGAAGTAAAATAATTTTGTAATGAAATTATATTACTTTTGTGACTTTTTTGTCGAACACACGCCCTTGAAACATTTTAAATATTCTCGCGTTGGGTGCCATTATGCAAGAACATATCTATGAAAATTGATTTAT
Organism: Geotrupes spiniger; assembly: GCA_959613385.1. Classification (NCBI taxonomy): domain Eukaryota; kingdom Metazoa; phylum Arthropoda; class Insecta; order Coleoptera; family Geotrupidae; genus Geotrupes; species Geotrupes spiniger. Next base: position 17,776,861 of record OY390737.1, read on the forward strand.
CATGATTTGACATGCCCCCACGATATAAAATTGCATTATTGTTTAATAGCTGTCAAATTTGAGTAGACGTTCTACTCGCTTTCATTTTCAAATATTCGATGATATTTTTGATAATTTTGACATTTGATGTTTCTTTAATTCTGCCATTTTTTTAGTGTTTTCTATAAATTGAATATTTGCAATTCTGTGGGGAAAATTAGCCACTTTTGCAATATTGACGTTTTCCTAGTTGTTGTTGTGTTGGGTTGGGTTGGGCTTATTGTGAAATATTGTGATCTTCCACAATATTTTGAATTGAAATTTTATTGCACATGTCTTGGTTATTTTGGTTTTTCTGGCAATTTTTACAGTTTTTGAAGTATTGAGAATTGAGTCTGAATATATCAAAAACTGTTAAAATTGCCAAAAAATTCCAAAATAGCCGAAATATGCCATAAAGTTTCATTTGAGAATACTGTGAAAGGTCACAAAATACCATAGACCAACACAACCCAACTTCAAAAAAAAATAGCAGTGCTTGAACTTCCCCACACAAAGGCAACAGTGCCACCCAATGTTCAATTTGTAAAATTCTTGAAATTAGAGAAAATACCGAAAAAATGAAGAACATTTTATGTTTCCTGGTAGTAATTTGGCCAACAACTCGAGGAATATTTAAAAACATAATCGTCCTTAGGGCAAATTTAGATAAAAATTAATTTTTTTGTATGGTATCGAATACCATGTCAATGTATACTTTTATGCTATTTTCCATATCGTCAGAAAATTCGATAAAAAAATAACAATATAATTACAAAATTATTTATTACACCTCAAGAAAGTTTTTAAGAGTATGTGACTCATGACAATTTATTAGATAAATACATTTTAAATTATTTATAAACTGCGAACCTTAAATACTGATTATAATTTGGTCAATTTGCGTCGAAATTAGATCCGCAATTAGAATGAAAATTACATTAGTACATTGGGGACCAAAATGCAAGCGCTGGTTATATACACACATTAGGATAGGAAGCACTGAAAATTTCCACTCCAAACCTTGTTTGAAGCATAATACACAATATTAAGATAATTGTGGGTCAATTTATAATTTATTAATCAGGACCAAAATAATTTGCCTGACCTAAATAAAACTCGAATAGTCACGTAGCTGTGGAGGAAATTTAAGACTAGATAGACTAGTATGTAATATAATATAATTTTAAAATTCTTGGGGATGACGACCAATAAGCTTGTATTTATTGAAAGAAACTCATTGGTTTTATTCAATATTTTGCAACATTATATATTACTCCTTCAGGAATAACTAAAAACAATTATGACACTTCTAATAATTACATATGTATAACAATTATAAAAAATAGTTACACCTAGACGATTAAAACAAGGTAGAAAACTTATGAAGATAACAGTGCTATGGCTCTGAAATTAAAGAAAATTAATAAGTAAAATTTTTGCAAAATTGCATTCAGCACCAAAATTTACAATCATTTCCTTTAATATCCAGGGCCATACCAATGTTATCTTCAAGTTGTTTTCGACGTTGTTTTAATCCTCTAGTTGTAAATATTTTCAGTCGTTATTTTAAAAATTGGTAGTATCAGTTCCGTTTCCAAATCGTCAATGTATAGTATATATAATTAACTTAAATGATAAGATTATCTAGTAGTAGTAATCACTGAAACAACATCAAGTTGATGGTCATTATTTTTTATAAAGATAATGCAAGATATACAAGAAAATAAAAGAAAGGAAGGGTAAGAAAAGACTAGAACCAGATTGTGGCAATTGTGTGTGTAACGATTTGTAAGACGATACTATCCTCTATCATTTTCAATAAGAAAATAAGACATTGTGAACGAGCAAACGTTCCGTTGCTCCTGGATACCCATATAATATTTCATATTAAAAGTAAAATTTATTGATGCATTTAAAGGGACTCAATTTGATCAATGATATTGTTTATATAAAAGTATTATAATTTTAAAATTGGCACAATAAATTTTTGTGCAATTTTAATCAAACAATTTGAAAAACATGCATCGGCTGTTTAGCGCTATTTGAAGTTATTTAGCATGAAAATTGCAGTCTGCACTTTTTCCTCCGAAAACTGCATCCCAAGTTTGTCCCACGACTAATTCTAGAAGTGTTGCAATTTGAAATGTCGATAATTTAAACGGAATACTGGTTTTAAAAATAATGCGACGTAATTAAATGAATTGTTCTAGTGGGAGTTAAAAAAAAATTAATATTAGTAATTCAAACTGTTTGAAATATATTCAAAGATAGTAACGATAGCTGTTCAATTTTTGTCACGGTAATAAATGTATTACCATTATCATTTTCTCCATTTATTGAATCGGTATTCATAATTGATAAAAACACATATAAAATTACCAGAATCCATTCATAGCAGAATTGTAAATTTCGCCAACTTATACGAATACGAATTTTTAGTCTCGGTAAACAGATGTAAGCCAATTAGAGCACATGCGTATCGCCGCTTATATCTCCTTGCTGCACATATTCTCCGCAATTATTACACCGATATCGTTAATTAAATTAAATTGCACCAATTGATATGTTAAATGGCGCAACTTTCAGCGCATATCGGCAATACGTTGTGAATGCATTTGACATTTCCATCATTACCATACCGCAAACATAAATTGTGGGCGTGCAATACATTCGTTTTAATTTTGCGAATATCGCGTACGTGTGGATTTGGAAAGCACACATTATCGAAAAAAAAAAAAAACGCAAACGTACAACTTTTACGCAAACAATAAACATTGAAATTTATTATTGGGATAATTCTGCACCGCATTAATGTAAATGTTGCCCACGAAGTAGTAACTCAGCCGAATGTTTTTAGCTGTGACTGCGAAGTACGCGAACTACTTTCAGTGTATTAGATGCGGCCGTAAATGCGGATTTTCAATTTGCTAAAATTGAAAAAACCCCGACAGTCGAAATTTGCATGCATAAACTTTGTTTTACTTAACTGAAGTACACATTAACTGGTCAAGCTTTTTCGTTTAAAAGAGATCGTCGTAGAGGCACATTTTAGTAGGTGATGGGAAATTTAATTTCTATTAAAATAAAATGTATCGGTCGCAATGGCGAAAAATATTTTTTGTGTTGTAAAAATTGTGTTGAAATGAAAACTCATTGCAAATGATCGCCATAATAAACAAATGTTTTATATAAAACACTAGGCGTTAATTTAATTAAAGAAAGCTCGTAACTCGCGCAAAACAATCGCAGGGGCACCACCCAAACGAACGGGAAAAAAGCACACATACATTGTGTGTGGCAATTCCAGTAAAATATTCTTCCAGGTTCTTCGTAAAGTGGGAGGAATGAACATTGCAATGTCAGATAACGTGCAGCTTGCCGTGAATTCCGTAATTAAAGTGAAAGTGTGGGTGCACGCCCAGAAACGGATGTGCGCGAATGGAAGCCTGAATAAAAGATGCGTGGCGTCGCAGCACTAGCGCGCTGCCTGGATCGCTTCAGTTCCGAAGAGAAATACTGTAATTAGATACGGGGTTCGAAAATTGGAAAGAGGGGCGAAGAACGCGCCGGTGTCGGACCATGAAATTAGAAGCGCCCCGAAGAGCCCGGTGGAAAATCGGAATATTTATAGAACGGGACGTTCGGATGGGCCATATACCATCAGATGACACTTATGCGTAGCTTTTACGGCGTTTTTACTTCTTTTATGTGTTAATGAGCTATTCGAAACGCATAAAATACTTTCTGTGTATTTATGTTTGCCGCGCCGCGTTACAGTTTCGGAGTTAAGATCGATCGGCCAAATTAAAGTCGACACGGCTTTGTTACATTGCTACTAAGAAGATGTGAAATAGGATTCTTGTAAATGTCACGGTGGATTTAACATGCACGGTTAAGTGATTTTTTTTACGACCCTGCGATAATTAAATTAAAACAAAGCGGCAGGTAAATAATTTGTTTACACTTAAACCAATTAAATAAAACCCGTAATAAAACGATATCGACTACAATCTTAAAAATAATAATGCACCTATATAACTGCTCAAAGCACAATTTAAAGCATTTTAATCTTAAAATTAAGAAAAGATTACATTAAATCGCCCTTATTTTAATCATATTTTATGTAACAAAATCCCTGAATATGATATTATTCAAGTTCCACTACTGTTAGTCGTACATAAAATGCCATCAATTTTAACTAACCTAGGTCATTTTTGCACCTTGTTTGATTAAAGTTCATTTACAGTTAACGGTAATTGGTATAGTAATACTTAAATCGAACTTTTTATTATTATCGTAACTCGTAACTATCGTAACTTTTCAGCTTTACCTTTGCCTTAATATTTGTGTTACTCTCAAACCCGAAAAGTAGACAACCCTATGTGTTTTCATTAATTGGATTTTTCTTGAAAAATAACGAATTTATCGTTATCCAGTTGGATCATATGTATTTACCATTGACACTACTCTAGTGTCAAATTCATTTCTCTAGTATAAAAGAAAATACAATTAAGTTTGTGGAGCCCTACCAGCGTAGCAAAGTACTCACGTAGTTTTTCTATACAATTAGTTGACTACACTAGATGTATTTCAAACTTATCGCTGATGCTGTAGACGAAATATTGTAAATATATAATAAATATTTCAAAATGCATTTTCAAAATGCTACCATAATATGCAAATTTGATAAATTAAGTACCTTAGAATAGTGTTTTTTCTTGAAGACAGCTAAATTATTAGTATTAATCTTTTTCCTGCATTATTCGTGTGATTAAATAGTTTTGGCTATTGCTGATTCCTTCACACACACGCTTACATGATCGACCTAGCGACCTAATGTATGCAATATTACACAAAATGGTAAATCAATTTATCTGTGACCTATTTATATTACATCATGAGATGTCTAATTGTATACTGAAAAATTTATTACAACCCAATAAAACATTTCTCGTTTATGATGCATTTTTTCTGTTATTAGTATATTAAAGCATGCTCTTATTAATTTTTTGTTATTACCAAGAATACCCGTTTTTAAAATCGTTTATCAAAACACCAGACGGAGAAAAATATAATAAATAACTATTCCCTAACGCTTCTAGTTACAATTTTTCATTGTTTGACTTTAAAATGTCAGAAAGGTACGTCGACTAGTTTTCTTTTGAGAGCTTATGGAAATTTTCTAGCTTTGATTGTTTTAATATTTGAGAAAATTGAAGTGCATGCGGTGCTAAAATATTTTAATTTTAAGGAACGTTGAAAACTGAGTTGGATTCTTTGGTGGGTGTGGGACCGTTAAAACATGTGTTGCCACCTTCAAACTTTTTTGAAAAATTTTTGAAGCTCTAAAGACAAACCATGTTCAGTCAGCTGAAAAACGGCCACGTCTGAAATTTTCCAAAATTGTATTGCAAGATCGTTGACTGAAGTTGACGGAGATGGCTGACGGTACGAGCTTATCTACAGAGGCGGCACATCATATTTCGTTTCACATTTTAAGTAACACGAAAATTTCGCGACATTCATTAGAAATAATCCCCATTTGGGCGAGCATACGTATTACAACATTCTGAAAGATTTTGAATGATAATTCGGCGATTTTCCTTTGAAAACAATCACTTTACAAATAGGAAAAATCGCTGCGGCTAAATTTGGCGAATAAGGTAGTTGGGTTGGGTTGGGTTGCCGTATTTCGTAAGAAATGACGTCCCAAGCAGTTTGGAATGGTGAGGCTCATTGTTATGCAACAAGTACCAATGGAATATTAACTGTTTGCACGTCAGGTATGAAACCCTAATGGACTTTTGCAAATAGACTTTTTTTGGTCTGGGTGACAATTATGCAGTCCAGTGTATCTTAGAGTCGTACTATATCGTACTACAACATCACCAGTTAGGAAAATTCGCATTGGCAAGTCTGTACGAACCCTGCCCTAAATGCAACCCTCCTCTGCTTTTCCCTATCTGTCACATTATGCTGGACAAACTTTGCACAAACTTTCCTTTTTCCTAAATCTTGTAAACTTTGTTTACTTATTAATATTCAACTAATCCGCCGCCATTCGGATAGTCAGTCGGGGATCTTTTCAGTGACCTTCACCATTCTCACCACCATTTATGAAACGTTTAACCCATTAAAATCCAATAGTAGTTTCTGGAGCAGTTTTTCCTAATTTTCCGAAAAACTACTAATTCATTACTCCGTAACGACTGCCATAAACACTTTTGTGAACTAGCGTATTGGAATGTAACTAAAAGTTATTCGATGAGATGACAGCGGGGTGGGGGGCAGAACATAGCCTCTGTAAGAAAGTATTGGAGCTGCTAAGGAAAAGGGGCAACAAGAAAAGAAAACTATCCAAATGGGGAGAATGTAGGGTAAAAATGTTCGAAAAGGCAGAAAGGTAAAGACAAGGATATAGTGTAGAGGTGAAAGCTGGTAGAAGCACAGGATGGTAGACCGGTAGGAAACGAAAAAACACTAGCAAGGTTCTGGTGCGGAAGCTATGAGAAAGTCAAGAGGTACTGGATGGAACATAAATACAGAAGTATGTATGTGGAGAAGGATGGGACGAATGGGGATGAGTAGGAGAATGGAAGGAAATAAAACTCAAAGAAGCCTTAAAGACAAAAGGCAAAAGGCAAAAGACAAAAGATTAGAGAAGAAATATTGGAGAAGACGGACGGGGTGATTGATAATAGGAAACAAAACTCCATCGAAAGATCAATTTGGAGTTATTTTAGGACAATTCAAAGGACTTTTTACAATTTTAGACGCAATTTAATGCAACATAACAGCCCGGAAAAAAATCAGGACAAAGGATATTGAGGGGTGAATTAGTTCCATCCACTGAAACTATTATCGCGACGGTATTTTTGAATGCCATAAGAACAATTTTTGTTCGGAGTATTGGAAAAGACAGAATAATAATGCATAGAAATATACTAATCTGCTAGAATTTCTTAACCAAGGAATTCGAAAGAAAAACAATTATTTTCACCAGTAGAATTTCCTTTCCATATGCTACCTACTTACCCAACTTATCTCCTGCTGACATGAAAATGCCATGAAAATTTCATGGCGTAAAAAAAATTGAAAGTAGAATTTTTAAGTAATTGTAGCCACAAAAAGTAATTTTTAAATTTGTTTCATTATATTTCATCGAACATGAACATTTAAAGCTATTGTAGCTTAAAAGGGCGAACGCAATTTATAGTAATTCATTGTTAAAACTATTAATTTTATTAGCCTCGTATGAGATAATTTATTTTTCAGTTAAGTAGTCTTAAATTTTTTCTTTCCAATAAGTGCATTCAGTTGTACGTACAATTTATATTATAACTGTTTTGCTAATTATCAACAAAGAGTTGTGTTAAACTGTAACATGACGTACTGTTTCTTACATACGTAACCTTTTTTTATTTTATGATAATTATTTTCTTACTACATAATTTTAAAAATATAGGCATTTAAGTATTTTTACATAAATCTGTAGCATAATTATATCTTTGTACAATTGTTTTAATTTCACCTAAATCTAAGTAGATATAAATTTCCTTTAAAATCCAAACAACTTTATTAAAATCCATTACGACGATGTGTTCATATTAGAAATTTAAAATGTATACTGGCCTTATTTGAACAAATCCTTTTCACTTGGTAGTACGAGATGCATATCGACACTTTGACACTGTTAACGTAGAATTGGATGCACTATAGCTCACAAGATACCCGAATTGTGACATAGCTGTCGATTAGCGGACATGCAAAGAAACATTTTAGTGCTTATTGTGATTAACCATCCATCGCCTCTCATCTTTTGCACGTGGGCAACTCATTCATAAAATCGGATAGAACGAACAATTGAATTGAAGACCATGGGTCAAAGCTCTGTACACCCAACCCAATAAATTTAATACTTTGAATAAAAAACAACATGAAGTTGATTTGAAACGAAAGCTACATAATAACAAATACGATCCATAAGTTCTGAAAAGTGGGCGAAAAACGACCTGTTTATACAAACGTTTGAGTGTACGATAGTTCCCATAAATGGCCAGCCATTTTTTCATAGGCAGGAGTACATTTATTTAAACATTTTAAACGTAAATAAATAAATAAATAATTTTCAGGCTAACTAATCATTGCTGTTTTTTGCTCACAAATTTTACGTTTTCTAGTCTTTGTTGTTTTCCATTTGAGAAACTGGTTTTCACCTTCCTAAGGCAAACAGTTTCGCAATAATAACAAATAATATGCAAGTTAAATTAAATTGCACTGGGTACATTTTATGTTATGTTGACGAATTCATCAAAATTATCCAAATTGGTGAAATAGAAATCTGGTTGTTTCTTGATTCTTGAATATAAACACAAATTTTCCAAGATTTCTAGTCCTATAATAGTACCGATAAATACAATTGCGAAACAATCTCACAAGCCAGCCTTCAAAATATTTAATATGCAAATATAAATCGATTTAATTGTTATTTGAGCTATACGCGAAACCATAACATAATACAACGAATATGTTTTGATGTTAATTGAGTTACTGGTCGTGTATTGTTTCGAACAACGTATAATATACAAACTAAATAATTAAGCGATTGAGCCGGTGATTGTTTACGCCATCGAAAGTTTATATTATGTCGCAGAGTATATTTGAATATTTACAGCGCAAACAATTCGGCCGGTGCTGGTTGGGTGTCGCGCACAGGTTCTCCTGCACAAATAAAATGCAACGCGCTCAGCAAGGTGTATAAAAGTGTCCGCAAGCTATACACGGCACGACCGTCCCGAGTACAATACCACAGTGATTACTTCGGCTCGTGCTGAAGGCACTAAACTGCCATTTTCTCTGCTGGGAACACAAAAAGAATCTTTTACGGTCACCCCGCATAAGCAGGCGAGGAATTTCTATTTGTGCGCAAAAAATGTTTTAAAAAGCGTAGATCTGGATTCGATTAACTCTGCGTGTGTGTATTGATCTTGTCTCTTAATTAACAGCCGGCCGGCCCCTACGCAAGGCAATTTCAATAAACTACTGAATTGTTTAGCAATATCGGACGAGTAACCTTCCTATTACAACGGGGCACTTCAACGCACGTTAAGTTATTGCATGAAATTTTAATGCGCGTTTGGACGCAACGTTTCCTTAATTAAATCATGGTCTGTTACATCCACAAGTTTAATCCAACGAAATAATTGCAATTTAAAAATAATCTGTTAAAATGATACGTTACACTTAGGTCCACATTTGTTTATGATTTCATTATATTTAAGAATAATTTTGATAGTCTAAAAAATAAGCAATAATTATAATAATCTATCTACTCTGTTCCAATTTAGCTTTACTTTATAATTCTCACTCTGTTCCTCTCATTCATTTTGTTGTACTTTTTGCTTAGTTTTGCCATCACTTCACTCATTCACCCTACAGGTTATAATGGGTACTTAGACCCCACAATGAGACAAAACAAGCAGGTTTTGATCTTCAGACTTCATCTTTCTTCTGTCGCCCTTACATCAGTACTTACTAACTCGACAACGCAAACATAATTTTCAATTAATTAAACTCTTTATGTACAATAACACCAATGATTCAAGTATTGACTACAAAATGATCAAAACCTTGAACTGGAATTCAATTCCACCGATACGAAAGAGAATTGAAAATTGATACAAAAAGAAAATAAAGAATAAGGTGATGAATTTGCAAAACAATTGCAAATGATCTTCATTGCAGAGTATAGAATTACAAAATATTAAATGAAAATAAAGTAGAAAGGAAAATTAAATCAACTCCAAATTAAAAAATAAAAGCAACATTAAAACAACACCCAAAACACGTCGTTACTTACGTTATCAAGATATTTCAGGAAGAAAACAGTCTCTGTGGAACGAATAATAAAGAGGTTGAAGTTTGTAATTGAAGAAACATCACCAGTTGGAATTGAAGACTCATCGAAATACTAATAAGAAAAGCATGCACCCCTAGGTAGTTAGACGTTAACCAACCATTGGACAAAGGAGGAGGGCCTGAAAAAGACACTAAGATCATGTTACATAAACAAGGAACTGAAAAAATGGAAATGGCTTTTGAAACAACAGGTCTAGGCCGTAATGAGATATGGATATCTTCAGTCACTGTGTGAAAAATGTACATTTCGAATTAAGCAAAGGTTGGAATAGTGAATATTTTTCGAAACCAGGATGTGCCAGTTACCGAACAATGGCAGAATGAGAATTGGATGTCCCTTAAATAAACTTGCAAAAAATACTTCTACTAAGTCTTTCACCCCCGGCAGTGCGATAAAAATTGTTAAAATTGGTTTGGTGTGTTCATTAGGAAGCTAGCGAGGAGAATTTGATTTCTGGCACCACTAGGTTTAGAATTTTTACCAGAAATACTCAAAAATTGACAAAGACATATTTTGTCCAAAATATACCCCTAATTAGCTAGCCTAAATATGCCAAAGCTGCTGTAATCATCGCTGTGTTCATTTTGTAAACAGGTCGATTGTAATGGACGACGAGATATACTAAATAAAACTTAATGTATTTTACGTATACTGATAATGTAAAGTAATGTCCAGACGAGGTGAGATTCAAACCAAAAGCAAAATGTGCTGATAAAATTTTAGTGTGGTGTGCAACTTATCTGGGTCAAGCACTGAAAAGCAGTTTTTGGAAGTATATGCAGTTATATACCTCCAAAAAAAACTCGCTAACTTGTTTGAGATCAACAGGAAGGACATGTTGTAATACTTTGACCAGATTTGGCTTCGTTCCTTTAAGTCAGAGGAACACAAAATTGGGGCATATAGCTTAACATTCCTTGACTACCAAAGAAAGCTACACATGCCCCCCATTGCCGTATACACTTTTGGCATGAAATGTATATGATGGAGGATGGCCACCCCAAAATGGGGACTTGCTACACCGTAGGATTTTCACTAAAAAAAATTGCGGCTTGTGGAGCAACTCGGCTACAATTCTCTATAACTAAATAATTAAATTACATTCCCAGACAGACCACTTATATTAACAAAAAATAATCTTTAATAAAAATTATAGCCAAAGCAGTCCTTTTAGATTCAGACAAGAAGTCGTGTACAACGATTTGAGTCCACTAATATCTACGTTACCGTGAAAGACAGAAATCAGGAGAATGTTGGCATTGTCTGATGAATGTCTACATGCACCAAATACGTCGGTGCGACTATGTCGTCGACTTTGATATCCCTTTTATTCAACGACCTATATTGCCCGTTTAATTGCACGTAGCATTAAAGTTCGGGTTCGGTTGGCTTGGATAGGGTTGGGTTGGGATGGGTTGGATTAGATTAGATTGGATTGGGTTGGGGTGGCCTAGGTTGGGTTGGGTCGGGTTGCATTGGCGTCGCACAAAAATCTTATAATTCGTATACATTACCCACTTTGTGTGTCATATTTTATTATTTGTACCACTACAATGTGGTTGCATATACTTTAGATTTTGAACTACGAATGCTAAGTTTCGCTTTAATATTTTATCTACAGCACTTATGAACAGATTTACCACATAGTAGTATTGTATTCTTTCAGACCGAACAAACTGATTTATGTTATCATCACTGAACGAATAAATTTCGCCAGCGTTCTTTCAATATTAGTCAGTTTGCTCGGCAAGCCATGGCATTGAATGCATTCAAAATTCACAATGAACAAATACGTCACAAATACACACAAGAAATGAGTGATAACCATTGCAAATTAAATTTACTGTGCTGTCGTAACTGTTTCTTCTTTGTTGCCTTGTATCGAAAAACATGCCACCTTATAGAGACAGGATACTGTCTTCACTAAAATTTTAACAATAACAGCTTTTCTGTGTTTCAGACTTTCATAATGTCTTGCATCGTAGATTCTGTCTGGTTGATCACAATATTGGTGAAGAGCTTGTTGTGACACCATTTAAAAGCATCCTGTTGTTTACCATTCTGTTACAGTAAGTAGTTTTCCTTATTATCTTTCGGTTTATTTATTTCAATGTGGGTATCATCGATGCAACCAACCAATAACAAATAGTAATCCTTTTTTTTAATATATTTTATAATTTCATCTTTTATTCATTAAAATTATTATTAAAACTAATTTTATTGTGGTATGACTTGCACTGGCAGTTACGTTAAATCGACCAGACAGATATCAACAAGTTTCAGTATTTGCAAATACCACAATGTCATTAGCACACTTTTTCTTTGAAAATGTCTGGCCATCCTCCATCGTTTTGTTTATTTACTATCACCTCACCTACTATTTTATTAGTAAAATCGTAAAATCTACACACTCGTATATTTCTAATAAATAAAATACAAATAAATTTATTGAAGCAAATGTACAAAATAATAATAATAATATTGATTCGAAAAATTTATGAATCAAAATTAGTAGATAAAAAAAATTAAAACTTAAAAACGTAGAACGAAGATTAAAATTTCCATCCAACCCTACCCAACCCAACCTACCCCAACCCAATCCATCTCATCTCAACCCAACCCATTCTTGCTCTTAATTTGTGCCTGGGATAAAAGGAGATGCATTCCAATTATAGTTACATTGAACAATGTTGTTGCTACAAATTATTTCAGGAGGTTCAAACGCACAATGAGAGCTTTGTCTTTGCCGAACTTTTGCAGACACACAGTATTATTTTAAATTGGCGTAAAGCCTACTAAGTAGTTGTCTAATCATTCGAAAGTGGTTTTTAATACAAAACCCAAATATGGAAATGTTCTTCCAACAAACAATTCCACTCTAGGCCCTTACCGTCTTCGTATTTCTTCATCACTACTCTTGTTATATAATTCAAAGTACTGCTGATAGTATTACTACTACTATTTTCTAGATAGTACTGGTGTTCCTAAAAGGTGTGTATGAAATGTTGCCAATATATATTGCCATACAAGAACACAGCAAACAACTAGATGTGAATCTCGATGTCCACTTACTCAATTAAACTATAATTGACAGTATGTAATGAATTATTGCCGCATAAGCCGATACAAGGAAGAATTCCTGCTAACATCGGTAGCCTAATATAAAGCTAACTGTAGCATTAGACGCACACCGGAAGTAAAAGTAGAATCTTTAAGAAAAAGGTGGAGCAACAACAAGGCACACTAACCTATCATTTTGACTTGAAAGAATGGATCAACGACTTGATCAATTCTACAGAAATGACGTCCTTATTTATTCGCAGTTTATTCTAAACAATCTTATCAAAAAGCAAGGACGACAATAGCTTCTACGCTATTACTGGGAGCTACGTTCACTGGTAAAAAATATCATAGAAAGTGCAGCAAATGAAAATTTTCGACGGCCAGGAACCCAAAGGATAATGACTATGCTTGAAACTTGACAAATCATAGCTACATATATGAATCCGCAATAGTAAGATCGGCCAGAGGGCGTGTAAAATTAATGTTTCAGATATTCTTCAAGATATACATTTGTCTCATATATCGCCTCCTCATTTGTCTGAAATCTCCGTTCCAAGGAGTTTTTTCCAATTTGGAAACAAAAACAAATCACTGGAAGCCAAATTTGGTGCATACATGGGCTGCAATTCGTAATGCTATTGGACAAAATTTTGTTGTAGCAATAGTGGACAAATGTCAATCAATAGTGATAGATTGCCCTGAAAAGTGGTATGAAAAAAACGCTTTTCGTGATAGTTTAGACAGGAAATGGGCGACGTAAATGATATATAAGGTGAAGGATCAAGGGGTTTATGGTAATCAAATAATTGACGGAAGGATTATAGAAGACATTGACTGAAATAATGTTTTGTGGTTTATTCACTTTTTTTAGTGAAACCAGTGTTTTGTTACAAAATTTCAAATTTAAAATTTTAAATATGGTTTTATAAATTATAATGAGAGTAACAACTGAGTTTTAACTTGCACATGAAACCAAGAAAAAAAATCGTAAAAAAGTCCTGTCACGCTGTTTTCAATTCATTTAAAAACGGTTCCCTTCAGTTAGTAAAGAGCATTGAAGGCTAATTAATTAGAATTGAAAAATTGTTGCCTTGTGATTAAAGTCATTTAATGCAAAATTGTTGATGGTCAACTAGGTGGCGTCTAGTATACTTACTACGGATTAAAAAAGAAATCAAAGTTTCATGAAAAAGGAAATCAAAAATAAATATCAGCAAATTTCCTTCACGTACAGTATTATTTTAACATTGTCATCATCCTTAACATTTGTATATTTGGCATATTTTAAATGTATAATATGGATTTCTTAAAAATAAATCTTAATATACCATTTATTTGATATTTAAATGCAGGACCGTAGAAAATCTGAAATTTTATACGTGTAGCTGTAGCCAGTTGAGGAGATTCAAATTTCTTGCTCCATCCTTAATCGATCAAGTTTAAAACTAGGAACAGTAAAATTTCATTACATTGAATTATTCGTACAATGCAGTATAACGGATTTGGCAAGTGAATTCCAGGCCATAGTGGCGCTTAACCCTCACATGAATCGATAAAAGTTTAACTACTCCCGGTCATATAAATAGATAGTTGGATTCAAAACTTCGGAATAAAAAATGGGAAGCACGCGGATGACAATTAAGACACGATTATGGTACTTTTTATATTTAGGAGTAAAATATATCTACCTTGTATAAACTATTTGATTACATTTAAATAGTAAAATCATCAATCAGAATTTATTTGATATATTTTGTTTCTACGAAAGACCATTAAAAGTTAGTCCATTTTTATAACATGGAAAAATACACTATATTGCTATAAAAAACAAATAACCATTCAATAAAAGTCACACAGTAATAAAAAGAAAGACTTAATGATGAAAAAACAAAGCAAATCCGCACATTAAGTCTTGTTGTTGTTTGGAAACTTAATGACAAACCACAGATAATTAATATATTTTAACTTCCATTTTATTCTTTATAATTATCATAAATAAATATAGAATCTGCGATAAGGAAACATCACAAAGGGGGCACTACTGCAGCACCTTCCTACGTTTTTATTTCACAGTTAATAACACAATCCGACCCAACCAATTTCTTCAATTCTTATTTATTGCAAGGGGAGAATTAATGAATTATATATTCATACAAATGTTTTTTTCTATTATATTCCCTGTCGGTGGAAAATACAGTTAATTTCCAGCCTAATCGTTGTTGTGTTTGGAGCCCAAACGAAAACAGGAAACCGAATTAGACTATAAAATACTCGTTTACATTTACATTAACTTAAATGGTATTTCGATTACAATTGGTATGACATTCCATCAATTGTGGTATCATCATAAAATTTTAATTGAAACCTAATAAACTTTTTAAAGCCAAGTAATAGTGTAATACTCTTCATATTTAGTAGTATTTATTATATCCAATAACCATTTCTTAGTCATTATACTAATTATAATGTTTTGTAGAGAAAAAGTCAAAATGCCTCCACCATTGTACTTAATTAAGACCAAGATCCTCATTAGAAACTCATTTTAATGAATAAACATCAGCTTGCAGGAGCGCACAACGTCGGAGGTCCAATGGTTACAGATTATATAAATGTTAATGTACTAATTGCTAGGAACATAGCAATAAGTTTAAAACGCTGGTTCGATTATAATTTAATTCTATTTAATTTATATTCTGAATGGAATTTTCTTTAAATGTGTAAAATCACGGGTTATAGTTAGATAAAATACTTTTTTAAAATGCACGTCCAATAAAAAAATTATGTTAAAAATATTTTGAAAGGTAACCCCACCATGTCCGTAATTCTAATTTGCATCTGACGTTAAATTCTCGTACTCCTATTGGTTATTTATTAGCCACAACCATAACCAACAGCCCATACAACGAAATTTATAGTGTTGTTTTTGATACATTCACGTTATTGGACCTGCGAAGATTTCTACTTCAAACCTATTCCCCGTTAAGGAAATGAATAATTAATGAATTCCTTTCTAATAGCCTCATTATTATTGACAAATAACTCGTGCAACTATTAATTATAGCACATTGATTGGCCACATATGTCCATGTCCACTTAATTCATCGACCATTACGCAGAATTACAATTTGCGCTGCTACATTCTGAAATACTATGCGTCGCAGTGTGTTAAATAAATTCAAATTGTGTTATGCGGCTGTTATGACCCTCCGGGTCGCGTCGACGAAATTTTCGACGGCGCTATGAAAAACGAAGCGTAACAATATGTTCGTGGCATCAAACACATATTCCTTCGGTTTTCTTTCCCTTTACTACATAATAAGGCCCTTTCAGTGCGCTCGATGGGTCGTACAGATCGTGTCTCGATCAGGTCGGGATACAGCGAGCCGCGTTAGGCGCGCGAAAATAGTCCATGCCGCGACTAAATTGATCAATTCAATAACCGCAATGTGCTACTAAGTTTCAGCCTCCGCTGTTATGTTTATAAGCGCGGCCATTCGTATTTGTTATCCGGGAAAATACGGCGTTTGGAATTATGTTGCATATTTACGAAGGGGTTTGGGAAATTTTTGAATTGATGGCAATTATAATTTACCTGTTCAATTAATAATATTTAATTGGTTTATTTGAATGGGTTATGGGACAAGGGATCCATAGACAGGATGGATGGACGACAATTTTGGGGATAATGATAAAAATTAGGTTGAACTGAAGAAGTAAAATGTTGTGTGAAGAATATGTAGGTAACCAAGTTATTCTTTTTCATGATGTTATCTCACCAATTGTTATTTCGTTATTTAATCTCAGCTCCTATATTTTTTATATTACTAATAATGAGCAATTATGTCTTTCATTACCTCTAACATTAATACCCCTTATTGCTTCTAAATCAACAAATGTTGCTCCATATCAAGGTACCCAAATATCTTTTTATTTTTTGCCTTTGACTTCGTTATTGCGCTATGTCCATGTCCGTCCAATCAACTTTTACACTTCTTCGAAAAGATTTGCTTCACCATACACAATTCAACAACATGTGAAATTTCCAGAACTTCTCGATTTGTACAAGGAAATTTAAGCAGACGGGAGGAAGCCAAGATATTTAAGGGGAGAGAGATCGACGGAAGAAGAAAATATTTTAGCAAGGTTCAGATGTGAAAGTGAGGAGGATGCCAACACATATTGGGTGCATGAGAAATATAAGAAGTGCGACTTCTGTAGAAAGGGTTGAGACGAATGGGAACATTGGTTGGGAGATTGCGAAGCGATAAGCTTGAAACAAGAAGAAAAGAAGAAAGAAAAAGACTGGAAAAGAACTTCTTTTTTTTTATTCTAGGCTAGAAATCGCAGCGAAAATAAAAGGGATGAAGGAGGGCAGTAGGGAAAATAAGGAAACGAAACATAAAGATGAAGAAAAAAGAGAAGGGGGAGGTAGGAGGAGGTGGAATAATAAACAGGCAGAGCCGAAGGGAGATGTTAAAGCGAAATGATTAAAAGAATAGTTAGGAGGTGAATATGCCAAATGCGACTTTCTTGCGATGTATCTTCTTGAACTTTTTGTGTTTTTGAACTTCTTCTTTAGCAACACACACACAGTACCGTCGTCTCCATCCCGCCTCGATGTGGCGTGGGGTCAATGGCTGATAGCTGAATTTCTAGTCAGAATCGATTAGCATACTACGAGTCTTGCGCTTCCGATAACGAACGTGGTCATCGAGGAGACCCAACCGATCATTGAGAGGGTACCAGTGATGCTGGAACAATATGTTCAGAAGGCAAGGTATACTAATATCCAAATCTACCTGCCAAGCTGTGCCCACGTACGATTCGTCTGGGTTAAGTCAATAGTTCCCTTTTAGCATCATCCAGGTACTCTGTGATTCATGTTATTAATCCTAATTCATCGCACTTCAGCAATCTTTTGAACAAATTTATGTTATATAGGAAAAAAACTATTTTACAACATCCTATGGCAAAATAATTCTAGATCACCACGTCCCTCCTATAGTTCACCCATTCTTCCCATTTACTAATCAAGGATTCTTCCATTAATTGGTTTCCCCATTACATATCTTTGCAAGTGTACATTTGGATTTAAATATTATGGTGGAAATTTTGCTTGTGTTTAACATGATTATTTATATTCACCAAGGCCTTAAAAATTATTATCGATTATTTCCAGTATAATTGTCTACAAACTAATTGAGAAAATTATTATAAAACAATCAGAAATTATACAAAATTTTAAAATACCTCTGATGAAAAATACATTGTTGGCTGTTAACTATATCTCTCCATTACTAAATTAAAGTAAAGAACTATAATATTAAACTAAATTAAACTCGATAAGTTTACGCCGCCGTTTTCTATTTTAGATCGCGGCTGCGAGTGTTATGAAACGCGATATGAAACCACTTATATTTAATTTTCAAAACAAAACACGGTATTATGTGTTTATTTGTAACTGCAACTGCAAAATGTAACCCAATACTCCCGCAGCAATAAGTCTATCTATTTCAACTATGTTGTACCAATTAAAGTAATTTAGTTGGTAGTTTCCCGTGTAGATTGTGAATTTAACGATATTTTCATAAAAGTTCTGGACTGGACGGACGTTCTCGAAGATTTATTTGCCGATTTGCTTGAATTTTAAATTTACGTACACTGTTGTGGAATTAGGATAAAATTTCAGCTTAATGTGAATTATTGTAGCATTTAAGTTGGTTTAAGTGTAGTAAAGGATTTAAAAACATGTTAGTTAATTTGTTTTATATTTTTGGAAGTAGATGGTTCCAAATTAATGTTTGCCTTCAAGTAATGGATATCATTTGGAACAGTTTGATGGTTTATAACGTGAATAAAAGACGTCAATGACTTTTTCACGTTTTTCGTGTTTTATCAACAATTTAATTTAAAGTTCACTGCATACTATTTGTTTGCATTGAATTAATTTTATTAAAATTTAATTAATAAATTAATATCAAACTGTTGTACCTTTCATTTGTGATGTAATATCCTCAAATACTAAGGCATTGTTTTACCGGCTGTGTGGATTAGAATAGAATTTTGCCTCTGATATAGCAACCCAAAGTAAATAATTTACTACAACGTTTTAAAAAAAAAGTATTAATAGGTACTAGCCTGACGTAAATATTTTTCTACACACCCTATGCCACAGCTACTAAATATTTTCGTGCGCAATCAATCGTCGAGCTAATAACTTCATATTATACGGTCTGCCAAACGTGCCAGTAAATAAAATTTCCCGACTAACGCGGTTGTAAATTATAATGTAAAACGCCGCTGATGTGCGATCGCGAAATATTAACTCTTTGCCGCCGAAAATTTGCATGCTGCATAGCCCAAATTATTTGGATAGGTGCGCTGAAATTCTCATTTGGTAGCGGCGCGGAGTCCTCTCCGTCGTCAGAGACGTACCATTGCAGTGACGATAACAATTTGAAAACATCGCTCCGGCGATAATTTGGATCATAAAGTGTCTGGGTGCAGTGCATTAGACGGGGACGTCAGCCGCCAGAGGTCTCTCCGTTTACGCAATTTCATTTCACAGAATGCTGGTTTCTAGACACAACACATGCAATTTCGTAGTCCGGTTGATGCGTGTCGCGTTACAGGCTTTTAATGAATTGCGCTGGAAGATACATCGTTACGCAGTTTATGTAATTATGTGGAAATATTAATCATTGATAAATTTATTATTGTACGCTATATTAAACCACTCGTGCGAGTTGTTTTCATTAAGTTGTTTTTGGTTTCTCTGACTTCTTCGACGCGATTTACTTGGTTTCTTTTATTGTTTCATAGCTTCTACCTGTTCATTTTAATTGTTTCCTTGTTTCTTTGCCTAATTCATGGTTGTTTCCTTTCCTTGCTTATTGATGTCTTGTTCGTGTATCTTTCGTTCGTTTCCATAATTTATATTATCATTCTCATTTCTTCAATCTCTGTTCTTCTTTTCGTGGCAGGGATGTGCGTCCATATAATCCACCAAAGGTCACGAGAAAAATTATGGTGTTTACTACCTTTAGACCGGATAGATCATAACACGACGAACACAGTAGTGACATGCACATTCTGGAGTCACATGCCCAAGAGACCACGAATATCATCCAAAATACGAACGTCACCGTGGAATTATTTTTGCTTCTATGAAAAGGTAATAATCCTATTGAAGGTGTCATTATGAAATGTGCAAAAAGACAAGTTTGTCCCATGGTGGATTTAAACATTGTGATTGTGTAATTTATTTTTGTGAATAAATAGCATTCAATTGAATTTGTCGTAAAATAAAATAAAATGTGGAAACTGGCGAACAACCAAACAAATAATTAAACAAAACTAAATCGCTGCTTGATTGGGTATAAGCAATCTATAACTTTGTAATGAGATAAGTCTATTTAATAGATTGTATTCCTGAAAAGAAAGTGTTTCGTAAGAAATAAATAATTCGTAACCGCCAGGAGGGCATATCCTTCTAAAAGGAACGTGCGTTCTAGATTTAAAATAAGATAAGTTAGATGGTTCCTACCATTCAAGACTAAATACGCCGGTTGATATAAATCTTTGCGTTTAATCAAGAATTTTACAGGGACGTCATTTCAGTGAGAAACGGATGCAGATTATATTTTACAATATTGAATTTCTGTGAAGGCCACGATAAATATATAGTTCGTTGAATCAATTGTTCATTCGATGATCGCAAAAGAAAACTGTTTAAGATTTTTAGAATCACTTATTTGTGATCCAATTGCGTAAAAAGTAATCGACCAAGTGAAATAAAGTAAAATTAGTTGACACTTGGTAGGATGTTACACTGTTTATAAGAAATCCATCTCCTGATATGCATTCCATTTGTTTGTTTAACAGGTGTTTGCCTGATCCTGCCATCCTATATATTTTTTAATTACAACAAGGATGCAACTTTACTTCATTATTTGAATGATATTTGCTTCAACAATATTCTTTAACTAACAATTGAAATTTCGATAAACATAAAAAAACACTAATCCAACCCAAGCCATTCTCGCTCCCTGGCATAGATAAAATCTGTTATTACGAAATGTAGGTGTATTCAAAAATTATGATATAAAACTGCTTCATAGCCAAATAAACTGTACTAGAAATACATAATAAATAGCTTTCAGTAAAAGTTGGATGTTGCTTATAGTAACAACTATTCAAAACGCTGCCCAAATCGATATATGAAATTTAAATAAACAAAGTTGCAGAAAACACTTCGCCTCTAAAGTAAAGGCGTTCGAAAATGTTTAGCAGAACGCAGAAGTGAGAATTTGAACACGTCCTATTTTTACACAAGAATTGATAGATCTACACTGTCACGGGGTTTCCAGTATACAAATTTATTTATTTGGAATCTTGTCGTATATCGCACTACTCCAATCGTACATTGCTAGAAAAACTACCGCAATGTAAGTAGAGACACGATAAAAATATTCTTCAGCATGACACTGCTCAGTTCCATGTTACAAGGTCAGTAGGATATACTTGGAAACGCTGAAATAGGAAGCCCTTCCCGACCCGTCGTATTCTCCAGAAATTGCTCCTTCCGACCACCACTTATTTCAATGGCGATGACTCATGGCCTATCTGAGCGACACTTTACTTCTTATGAAGATATAAAAATGGGTTGATTTGTCTCTTCAAAAGAAGAGTCTTTTTATGGTATGGTTTCCGTATCCTATCATCTTTCTGGTAAAAAAAAGTTGTAGCCAGCGATGGATAATACTTTGAATTATCGACTCGTAACCAGTTTTTAAAAATGAGGCCGTAATTTAATTTAAATTAAGTCACAGTCTCATATAATATATACTAGTTCAACGTTGAAAGTCAATAAGATAAGGTTATGGCCGAATTCAACGTTAAAGAGTCACCAGATTAAGATATAAAAGAGGTAGTAAAATTACTCAAACGAGAGCCCTTGGGAAAAGGAATAAGTTCACGAATTTCAAAGGAGAGAAGGTAGTTACTGAAACAAATATGAAAAAGGGAAAATTACTCACGTAATGCAGATGGGCAATGGCGCACCATGTCCACATATAAGGAGATAAAGGTGAAGGTTCTAAGAGAATAGCTCTTATGGGTGTTGCATAGGAAGCAATTAATTTAATTATAAAGAATATTATGTATATATGTATGCAGGGGAAATGATAGGGGAACATCAAGGAGGATTCGAAGAAGTACGGTCAACAAGATATCCACTCCTTGTAGGACTAATTTAAAGATTTGAAACAAGCTACGACTCAATAGATCGTGATGTGTATACAGCTTTGGACAACTCAGGGACAATAATATACCTAATAAAAATTAAAATACTTAAAATGGAAAACAAGGTGACTAATGAGAAGTGAGTATCGAAACAGTTTAAAGTTAATAAAGGTGTATATGACTTAAGTTATAATTTATAGTGAATCCAGACGGTAAACATGTGTATCAGGTATTTGCTGGTGATGAAGGATTGCAAGCAGGGACGGGCGATAGAAGAAATGGTTAGGTACAGTCATCGAAGAGATAAGATGAAGAACAAGGAAACGAAAAGATTATTCAAATAATTCTAAAGTGGGAAGGCTTTAAAATTATTACAAACATATTGCAATATTCAGGCCGGTCAGTCATCCTGAAGTAGTGCATTGTTTTACATTTTTCATCGCCTCTAATCGTTTATTTTTTTGATACCGCAGATCTACTAATTAAAAATCTATTTGGATCAGTGTCATGGAAAAATGGCGACATCAGGCAAAAATCTGTCACCATATGAGTTTTCATGAACAATTCAATCCCATAAAATGTCAAAACCATTTGCATGTCATTCCACTTAGTGCAATACTATTTACGCAACCTATATATGAAAAATTTGTGCAGTGTATATTTTAATTTTGTAAACTTTATATTTATTGTGAATGGTCGTTTAATTTTGTTAATATTTTCTCTATTTTATCAAGTGGCACAAACATTATTTTTTATCCTGGCGTTTGTCGTTCACTTTGGATGGTATAATGGCTGGATAAACCTAGTCATGCGACACATTTAGATAAAGGGAAAAAGGCAGAGGTTTTGGAAAAGCATTGCTCAGTCATTGACATCAACTTTGATAATTTCCTCCTCTAAAACTATTCCACGACAAATTATAGGTTAACTCATATAATTCGTAAACTCAGTGCAAAAATAGAAGGCGTTACTTCTATTTTAGCCCAACCCAACCCAACCCAACCCATGACAAACATAGTTTCATAAAAAAACGTTGTGTCAGATGAAAAGGTACTATCCATTGGCAAGGGCAATTAGGGGAAGAACTTGAGTCTTGAAACGTTGAACGGTGCAAAATATTCTTAGTTAGTGATTTAAGAATTACGAGCGAGATGGTGCCACTGATTGGACATTGACATTGAACAACTTGCGCTCTAAAAAATGAAAACTGAGAAATTTTTCTTAGTGCACCTACATAATTTAATAAAAAATAATTAAACGGAAGGGGGGAAATAATTAAACCTCCCAGCGCTTTCAAGTCTCCTTTTCCTTTCTCCAGCTATCTTCTTCTTGGCCTGCATATCCTTCTCACCCCCCTGCGTATTTATTATCCCCTTTTGTAGTCTTCAATCCTGCATCCATTCTACATACGTGACACAATCCAAGTGAAAAGTTCACTATTATTCTTCCTCCTAAACTGGATCTTCTTTTATTCCTCTGTATATACTCCTCAGCAACGTGCGTTCTCATATATGCAACTTTGCTTCCTCTTGCCATTTGTTGATCAAGGTCTGTTTCCTGTACTTTTTCCTCAGCGTAGATTCTAACAATTTTGCTTCTGTTTACTTATTTTTAAATTTTCTTCCTGTACGCCTCTAATTTTCTAGCTCCATTTACTTATACAATTCTGGTGGATAATTTGTAATTTAATTTCTTTGGTAAAATATTTTAAGAATTTCATCGCCATATCTTTTTTCTGTTCGTCTTTTCACTCCCGTTGGGACTTTTCCTCACCTTGCCTCTATTTACTTATTGTTCTACAATATTCCTAACAGATATTGTTACCTTGTTACCATGACTGACTTACTTTATCTGAGTATTCTTTTCGTTTTTCGCATGCTGCTCTTCGTTCATTCTATTCTCTGATAGGTGCTTACATTTGTTGTCTCTCTTCAATAGTATTGCACATTTAAATTCATATTTTTATATTGTTGGGGCCGTTTTAAAATGGTTTTAAAATAACGTTACGAAACTTTATAAAATAGCATAAATTTATGTTATTGATTTTTCATGTGCATTTATTGCACGTCGATATCTCTCACAGAAACCAAGTTGTAATAATTAACGTAAACAGTTATCGTTGGAGATAGCGGAGGGTTCGGTGACCTCTCTGTATCCCCGACGAAATGTGCAATGTAATTGAAAATAAAATTGTGAAACAAGCGCATTTCAGATTTCACCTAAAATTATTTAAGCAAATTTCATAAAACACGATTGATAGTAGCACAAAAATTGCTTAAATATTATTAGGTACAAAAGTTAATCCCCGCCGATATTTTTAAAATTTATTTAATTCCCGCTGATGCCGTACTCGTAAAATTATGCAAATCGCTTAAATATTTATATGTTTATTAATTCTCGACGTACACGACTTCTGTTACGTTTTGTTACATAGTTTACGCTGTAATCTGAGACACTTAAATACCAACATATTTAGTCTTGATACTGTTTGTTTGTGTTGATATGCGTAACACATTCACGGCGCTGGACGTAAATATTCATGCAGCCTTGAAAATCATTTAGGATTAAATATGTATTATACACAGTGAGAGTGCTATTACTTTTCGATATACACAACATGGTGACTTTTATTTGGAATTCAATGCACGTACTCGCGAACATAATTCGCCCGTGAGATAACATAACTTATGTTCCTTAAACAACTGCAAATTTACTGTATCGGTGCCTTAACGATTGCAAATGTATTTTTTCACGTTGTATAAATTGTGCCACTATTTCGTTAGTCAGGCGTGTGTTTTAAATCCCCCTTAACATTAATAAATCAACACGTTACAAATGCGTCTTTGCCGAATTAAATCTGTTCCGAGCCATGGTGGTAAAACAAGCGGAAAACATTTTATGATTTTATTATAATCAAGCGAAAAGCCTTTGATCACAGCGTACTGGAATAATAAACAATGGAGCGAATATTTTTTTAATTCGTCAAAATTTTAACGAAATTCAAATGCTTTATTTTAAGATATCCCTATACATAAAACTAATAAATAAATACATTACGTCGTTGTGGCATTGGCGTAACTGGCGTTATTGGGGCCAGTGTGCAATAACTATCGCATAGTCTTATTAATAATTGGAGTACATTTCTCACAATTGTCCTTATACGTAGTTGATGTTACAAGTACGCCATTTGGTTATAATAAAGAAAATTGAATAAATAAAAATGATGAAATGAAAAAATATGCAAACGAAACAAAATCCAACGAACGGGGGCTATAAAATTAAAATAAACAAATATGCATAGTCTTCTTCAGGAATCCTTCCCATCTCTCCCAGTCGGTCTGCTGAATTTTTCCAGGGAGATGCTTAACATGTTCAGTATATCTTCACCTTAACAGCTTCCATCAACTTCTTTATGGCACTACCATCTAGCCTCCTCCCTTGCGTTTAATAATATTCTGAATATCTGCAGAACCCTTCTTAACAATTATCTTTCCGAGATTAGTCTTATTATCGATTGATGTAACCACAGCTTCATTTTTCTGTGAACGTCTCTGAGTTTCATGATATATCTCATAGCAACACACGCTTTATTCCCAAACCAAATTCTTTTTTCGTATTTCAACTACTGCTTGGTTGTTTTAGATCACATTGATGCACAAATAGTGAATTTCACCCATGTGTGCTTTTAGGCCTATCGTCCTAGTCTTACTCTACATATGCTACCGATTGCACTGATTTATTTGTCAGTATATTATTCTTGTTAACTGGCATTGTTCTAATGATATATTTGAGGGTTCGAATGGGATGGACTCCAATGCCCTTATTTGAAGGCGAGATTAAAATAAAATGATGGAGGGCCTCTATATCTAAGCTCATACACAGAATTTTGGTTAACTGTCAAAATTTAACAAAAACATCAAAATTATCTACGAGGTAAGAAAAATTCTCAAATGCAAAATAATATATATAATTTAAATACCTAGGTAAATTTTGTTTAACTTGTTTAAAGGTTAATTAAAAGTAACAAAAAATGGCATTTTCAAATATTGCAAATTTTTCATAAATTTAAAAAAATACGAAATACAAAAAACATGACAAATTATTGAAATTTTCATAAATCGTGACGAATAAGGTTACCAAAAATATAAAGATAAAAAAGTTGTCACAATTTCACAAAACCAACATTAACTATCATGCAAAAAATAACAAGAATATAAAACAAGTATTATCGTTTAAATAATAGAAAAATCTCAGTAGGTGAACAAAAAATTAGCTTACCCAACTACTTAACGAATTAAACTTTCATATCCATAGAAAAGAATCGGTTAAAATAAATTTGTAAATTCGTTAACACTATATCTTCGGGTTTCGTTAAATGCTTTTAATTCGTAAAATACGAAGAAGCAATTCGACGTAATATTGTCCAATACCGCTTGTAATTAATCTTCATTAATTTGAAAACGTCGGCAGAGGGTGTAATTTTGTAATTTCATTAAAGAAATTAGTTTCAAGAAACTATATATACAACTTCTAGCAGGCCTTTTTGGCCCATAGCTTTGTTACCATAAAATGAAACAAACAGTGTTTTCATTTTATTTGCCAACCACAGTTTACATTTTACATTATTATTTGTTACCATATCTTCCTATTTCATGCTTTGTATTCCGGGTTCATCCTTTAGGTCTGCCATAACAGCTTCCCGCCACTTTTTCCTAGATCTCCATCTTCTCTTCTTGTGCGTTTGTACTCTCCAGGCTTTACTGTCCTCTCTTCTGTCATTCTTTCCATGTGACCTGGTCACTGCATTCTTCTTACTTTTATTACTGCGTCGATCGTCGGCTCCATGAAGATCTCATATATCTCTTCTAATTATCTTCCTTTAACATCTTCCTGTGTTTTCTTGGTTACCTCCCATATCTCGCAGCAGTAGCCTGTCATCGAATTCTTTTTCATCCCCACATACACAAATTTGTCTACATCTTCGAATTTCATTTGCCCAACTGTGAATTCACTTTTTATTATGTGTTTATGTATTGGTGCCCTCCTATTCTAATAATTGAGCATTTTTCTTGAGTTACTTGCAATCCCATCTTATATGCTGTTTCTAGCATTTTCCTTATTGCGTCCTCTAGTTCTGCTTCATTTCTAATTAATCTCCCTCATAAGTTCTTCTAGTACCGTTAAATAATAATATGGAAAGGCCTCATGTCAAAGTGCCATTCTAATGGCATCGTCTTCTGGCATTTGTTTGTTAAACATTACCCTGCTTTTGGTTTTCTTTAGTGTCATGTTCACTAATATTCTCAACTTCATGGGTATGTCGAATGTTTCCATTACTTCCAGCAGTCCAGCTTCCATGCTTTCCTAAAATCTATAAACATTACGACTGCTGGAATTTTGTAGTACTCCCTTCAATATAAAATGTTGATCGGTTGTGCCTCTGCCTTTCCTGAATTCCACTTGTTATTCGTCGATCTGCAGTTCCACTATTCCTTGCAGATCATGTCTAACAGGTGCTCTCCAGGCATCTCTGATTTTCTCGTCCTATCAAGTTTCCTTCCTTATCTTTGATGTATACTACCTGGCTAAACCTTACTAAAAAATTCCGTATTATTTTCCTTTTGTAGTAGTGTTCTACCTCCCTCCTTGAGGTTTTGTTGGTATCACCAGTTTTCTTTCTTCTGATGATATTTCCATTCTTCGTTTTTGCTTTGGGTTAATTCCTGCCCTCTTTCTCGGTTTCCTCGTATTATTTCCATCTCGTATCTTCTTTATACTTCTGCTTTTTGTGTTTCCTCTTGTACTGCTTCTTCATCTTGTATGAAAATTGAAAATTTCCGCGTTCTGCATTACCGGTCACGACCGTCCTTGACCGACATAATTGACTTCATATTGTAAATGTTTTACTGGCATAAGATTGGCTAACTATTTGGTCGGTACACTGTCTTGCCATCAAAGTTGTTACAAGGTACCAGAAGTTTTTACAAATTTAGTGCCATTTTTACGAAATTACAAAATTTCATTTACTTTACAATACGTAGGAACAACAAATTCTAAAATATTCTTAGACAGAATTTCGAAACAATATTGTAATTTGCAAACGTTTAAAATATTTAAAAGTCCGCTTACATTATTTGTAATTTTTCTAAAAGGTAGCCAGCAAGGAAAATTTGAAATGTTTACATTGATTCATTTTTTTTAATAATAATTTAGTTTGCTTATAATTACTAATTTAGTTTATACATAATTACACTTTGAAATATAGTTACGCAGAGCTACGTAACACATAAGGATGTGACAAGGACAAGTGCAACCGGCGTTGCGAGCACTTGTTCGCTGTTGCACATATATAATTTGAATGAGCCAATTAAAATCCTACTAGATACAACAGATTGTGTTGGTGAAACGTCACATAATTTTCATGTTTAATAATTACTACTTGGTTGGCCACGTACATATTATCTACATATATCCTCTTTGCTCCTGTTTATTGTACCAACAAATTCAGATTTATATAACGGGCTTTGTCAGATATTCACATTTGGCGTCCATTCATTCAACCAGGATGATACTAGAAGCTATGTTTGATATGTAAAATCGTACACAATCGCATCAGTACGAGCGAAATTTGGACAACTTAAGACTGATAAACTTACTTGACTTGATAAAAGGGTATGAGGACAGGGCAGTGAAGCGTTAAGCCAGATTCTTAAATGGGAAGCAATTCTTATCATTTATTAACAACCAAAGAAAATATGGGATGTGATGAATACAATTAAGGACAAAGTAAAATGGAACAAGAATTGTTCATAATAGGAGAAGAATTGAAACAGACTGATGAAAAATAATAATATTAACGACGTCTTTTTTTGTCAACTAGGGAAACGAAATTTTGTGAGCTAATGTAATAATTAATTTTAACATTTTTGTTCCAATCGATACTGTTCCGATACTGTTCCTCGCTACATTGATTAAAAATTAAATTCATTGCAAAATAGTTTTAGAAAATCCTGAAGTGGATGAACAAGTCGGTATGGAGCGATCTTAAAATGTGGAAGAGATCGTATAAATATCAACCAAGAGCATTTTAAGGTGCAAGGAAGAACTAGAGCAAAATCGGGCAACGAACCTTCTTTAATGAAATATGAAAGTGTAACTTTTCAGCCAAAGATAAAAAGACGTCGTTTACGGAAGCAAATCAGGACTTTGACATTAAGCCATACCTTAGTAAGATTTTTGTAATTACTGTCGAAATTTTAATGGCATTGTTTCAAAACTTTCAAAAATAAGAGAAAAGAAGACTTTGACAAATATTCCAAAGATATTGTGTTTGATTTTCAGGAAAATCACACGCTTGCTGTTTTGGCAACAAAAGGATATTAAATATTCATCTCATCATAAGATATCACACATCACATCAAAGGATAGTTTCTTACCAACTGTTTGAGATGGACTAACTGAATGGGATTGTTGTAAATAATCATGTCAAATAATCCGGTTTAATTTAAGAAGGATTTTTGATGAGTTGTCCGAAATTTTGCAACGTTTAATGCTTGACCATTAAACCTACTGCGCATTTCCTCCACTTTGATACCTGCATCGCCGAAATTTGCAGTATCGATTAAATTGGTTTGGAATTGGAAAAGGAACATAACAGGAAGCAGTAAATTCGTGTTTCTCCAAAGAAATATTTATTCAGTTCAGACAATCTGTACATTACATATTATATATAGGGTTACACAGTAATATAAGAAACATGGCATCAAAGCAAAGTAGGTAGCAACTATATTCATGATACAGTCGACTGTTTATACACTCATGTTAATTCGGCTGGAGAGCTTACATGATGTGGCATCATGCATATAAAACAAATACACTTACACTACCTTAGATCATTAGTTACATTTTATAAATTAACATTCTCGCTCGCTTAGTTCCATTTTCACACAACCAAAAAGTCTCCTAAATACCAATTCCAATCTAAATGATATGAATACAACCAACGCCTACGGAATCTAGGACGAAACTCAAATATCCCATGGCGAATTTCAATTTGGAAAAGCGTTCGTGATTCAGAAAAAACCGTTTAGTTTACATTGATTGTACTACTAATTTACACAAACTTAACAATGAGTTGTACCAGGATTATGCTCTGTCCCGTTTTCGTCGAAACGAGTTAAATTGCACATATTGTTTCTCATTAAAACCTAATACCGAATATATCTTTTCCGTCCAAAAAAACAATCATGTAACACTTTAGTACAGACAAGTATTATTGCACTTTTGCCTAAAAATATGTACCATAACGAGAATTTGTTTGTTGTAAATTCGTGTGTCGCCAATTATAAAAAAAGTATTTTTGGAAAATATACAGGTGTCCTAGTGGCAAAAAATTATCGTCAATGTTTGAGGAAATGGTATAGACTGATTGTGTTCGTACTGGTGCAAATTGCAAAATGTGCGCAAAATGTATTGGCTTAGTTTGGCGTCAATTTAAATTGGATATTAAATCTCTTAATTTGTGACAATTTATTTAGGTTTCTCCACAAACTCGTTGTTTGTATTGAAATTATATTTTGCAGCAGTACGAATATTATATTGAAGAAGAATTTCGCAAAAGTTATTATAGAGAAGATCCTTTATTAACGGAATCTGCACGAACAAACTGTCCAATTAAGATGAATTTGTTTGTGAAATGGGATTTTCAGCAAACGGTTATTATTACGTAAAGTGAAAGAAAATTTAATTTCATCGTTTAGGGTAGTGTGGTACCCTTAAACTAATAGAAGGTGTTTGCCTGCTACGGTTCGCGATTTAAAGAAATCGGCGTAAACAGTGACAAATTCCCAATCGATGAAATAATTTCATGAGCACGTAAATACAAGTGCGCGCAGTTTGTTTGTTCAGCGATTTCAAGTTAACAGCAACATAAATAATATTTCCAACAGAAACAATTAAATAAATCAAAAGCAAAGACGTGCATTTCCATTTATCACGTGACAAAGAAAACAACTAAACTTGAAAAGATCACGTCCAACAATCTATGCTACGTGTCTTAAATTCTAACAATGATAAAACCTCAAACTACTCAAAATGAATCAATGTAAACTAAATATTTATAAAATCATACGAAAAGGGCTGGCATACGAAAGTAAAATCTGTCGGTCAAAACGTCTATCACAGGCTAAAAAGAGCTATATAAAAATGGCGCACGAAACATTCATATATATAATAATTATAGTATGTATTGGGCGGAGATAGAGGATACATTAATGTAACGTCATAAATTAATCTTTTCAAGATAATCCTAAAACATAGTTGCATCGTTCGCATTAGTTCAAATAAATAATTATGGCAAGTAAAATGGTACTTGTACTATTACATAACCGGTACTAGTAAATAGCGTCACCTATTTCCTACGAAGCCTTTCCTAGCTTAAAATGCTTACGAAGCATCAATAATAATATCAGTCGAAGTTTGCTCGATTACACGGAACTCTAAAAATCTATGCCCTAAACAGCTTTAGCTATAGATTTTATTATGTACAAAAATTAGCTGCTCTGTACAATACTCCTCGATTACATATACATAGTGCAAATGAAATAAATACACGAAAATTTTAGCCTACGACTAAATCAAATGTACAGTTTATAGTAATGAACCAAATGAACCGAAAATTTTGAAATTTCATTGAAATTTACAGCGTATACAAATTTTCACATATATCTTCTCCAAAGGAACGGTCGAAACAGGCGTTTTTATTAACATTTGTGCACGCTTTTGTTTTAACAATTTACACATCAAAAAATATTGTACAATTTACGTATCTAAATGTTGAATTAGGCAAACTGTCACACACACCGTACTAAATCTACACGACACAACATCGACCCTAAAAGAATTTATGTTACACGAGAAACGACGGCACGACAATAGTTATGAAGTAGGAGAGAAAGAGAGAGGATGTAGTATTATATATATTTTTTTATATATAGACTAACAGGTTAATTTTGTTTAAACTACTAAAATATTAAGTTATGGTTTCTACCCTGACACCAAATTACGTATAATGTACTAAGAGTTAAATACTCGGCCGTTTTTTATGCATATTTATATCAATTTTTGGAAAACTGATTAAACAGTATTTATTATAAGTCAGTGGCTTTGGTCGCCGTTAGTAACTGCTTTCAGCGACAATTCGTCACACTATAAAGAGAATACCTGATAAAATCTTCGACAATTTTTATAATTAAAACCACATTGGCGCCGAGTCTTGTTTGGGTTTGATTTATATCATCAGCTTACAACTAACGTACAATCATAATTTCCATCAGAAATGACCCTGATCCCCTAGTATAGGATATACTTTTAAATCTTGCAAGAAAATGAATGTGTCATTAGATGGTCGAAATGAATCAGTTCTATGCTAACCCAAAAAGACACAGAAGAGGTAAATATTTGTGATCCAAAGATGAGCAATCCTGGGATAATTCTGTGGTTTGGATCAAAAGTTGAATTAGCTTGAACTGAATAATAAACTTATAAACACTAGTTCTCCAATAATTTTCAATCGTTGAAAGGCAGGCAATTAGTTGCGGCAGATGAAATGATTCCCAATGTAGCTGCAAAACTAAGTAAATTAACTCAAAGGTGAAAAAATAAATTCCCAAAACAACCAGATACTTCAACATTTTTATGTCTCTCCAGAAAACGTTCAAAATATGACTTATCCTTTAGAAGTATTTTTGCTTCAAAAATCAAATTGCATGACAAAATTGTATAAAAAAATGTACCCGTTTACAAAACGAAGCTACCAAGATTTCACATAAATAAAGAAAGAAATGAAGTGGAACGATTTTCTTGTAATGTCACCAATAAAATTAATGTTTAAGTGGAAAGATGTAAAGCTTCAGAATCTATTCATCACAGCAAGTGCATTGACAAAAATACACACCTCTTGAACTA
This sequence comes from Geotrupes spiniger, assembly GCA_959613385.1. NCBI lineage: Eukaryota > Metazoa > Arthropoda > Insecta > Coleoptera > Geotrupidae > Geotrupes > Geotrupes spiniger. The sequence continues at coordinate 17,810,072 of OY390737.1, forward strand.
AGCCCTGACATTTTGTGATGTGATGATGGTTGGTTCCAACATTATTTTCACAGTTATGTAACAATACCAAATGTAAAATTGAGCACCTGCTCTAATGTGCAATAAAAATCCACAATTTTATCTTATTTCCAAGAACTTTTTGAAATAATAAAAGTGATTCGTATAGAAGATGCTTAATCAAATTCAAATGTGATTCAAACACAACACAAAAAAATTAGATTCATGGCAAAATTAGAAAAGGGGGAATTTTTAAGCAGAAAAATTACGATCAGGAAAAAAGGAAAAGCAAGCTTCTTCGTAAAATATTCGATAAATAGGACTCAAAGGTGGGTTGGGTTGGGTTGGGTTGAATACCCAACCCGACCAAACATAACCCAAGCCTGTTTCGACTCCTCTAATCTTTTCCCTATTTTACCGAATATATTTGAACAATTTTAACTCAATTTAAAGCGAGAAATGCCAGATATTGTGGTGAGCTAATAGTTGCAACCGGTAACATATATTACATATCGAAAAAGTAAAGGAAATGTCACTTCAATCGCAAAACCTGATCAGAAAGCTCTTGCACAAATTATTCCAGCGAAGCCACAATTCATATGAGTAGATCGTATAATAAATTTACGAATTAAACGAATGGGAAAAAAGTTAACGTAATGAATATTTAAAATAATGCTGCGTTGGGTTGGGTTGAGCTGGATTGGGTTGGGCTGAGTTGGCGAAAGGATCTTTTTATTAAATCAAATCGCCAACTCGACTCAACCCAATCCCTTTCATTAACTAAGAATCTTTCGTTAACTGAACCCAATCCAATTCAATCCAACCCAACTCAACATTACAGATATGAAAGAAATATGAACTTAATCTCATGACTTAATAAATCGACTTCTACATTATCCCTAAGTAGACACAAAGAGCTTTGAACTTTAAAAATATTTGAGCATATAACAACCATTTGTTCACACTAAAATACAGCATTGATATAAACAAAAACTAACCATTGACTCTCGTACAGTTTCGATGATTTTTTTTCAAACAATAAACATTGAATTATTAACAGGTTGCAATTATTACGTATATTTGATAGGAACATAAATACAATTACACCAAGACCAAGCGTAGCAAAATTCGCCCTTACCTTCTTTAATATGGAAAATTAAAAATTGTTTAACCATTTCTAAATATTTTTGGATTGTTGTGTTAATTCCCCTCATCTTATGGCATTATTATCAAATAATGTACAAGATACAACATGCATCACCAACCATTAGAATGTTGTTTAGGTACGTCTAAACGTTTACAATTTTATACAAGATTTTCCCACCTACAACAAACATTTCATACATACCTAAAATTTACATTTTATGGTTGATTCCCATGTCGTAATTAAAATTATTTACGAAATGTTTGTAAATAATTGTCATATACGAAACATAAACCGCTTGTTTTACAACACAATAATTATCATTAGTTATATTTTGTAGATTAAAAATGATTTGACGATGTTTTAAAGACGGATCTGCAAAATATTTATTTCAGTACTGGTGTAATTTACAGCCAAAAGAAATTGCATATTCAATATAGTCAGAGTGGGTTAGATCTTGCTAAGTCTTACTTAATATTAAAATTGTTGTCTCCACTGTTAACCCTTTGTTATCGTTCGCTCGTGTATAATGTGGTTCGTTCAATTGTATGAGGTGAAACGAGATATTTTCTTTATAGTGCGACAAACTTCTTACATTGAGACCAAATGTATGTGTATTCTGTCTATTATTCGAGTTGCAAAAAGTACGCATCGTAACAACGAACTTACATTAAAAGAATAACCGTCATTGGTAGTTGGCACAATGTATCAAGTAACTGCAACAATAATAAAAACAAACAAATACCGGTACCTATTAACCGAATAACAAATAAACAGTGACGTATAACATGAGAAAAAAAATTATAGTTGCATCATCTTCTTGTGAATTTGCACTTATATAATCGTTTTAAAAACTTAAAAAATGTCAATCACAACAATACTACGTACAACAACGTAAATGCGTTTAGTTTAGATCAGAAAACTGATCAACAAGTAAAACGTAAAACTCGATTAATTTACTTTTAAGTAGAGCATAACTTGAACACATTAAAAATATATATACAACGAACAAAACACAAAATTAACAAAACATCTCTAAACCAAAAATTTTCAGTTTATTCCTTTACGAGTTATATATAGCGCCACTATATCATTTCATGTATACGTTGCACGTTTAACGGTTTGTTCTTCGCCGTGACTCACTCATGAGCGCACAGCGTTCGTAGTCACCTTAGTTTCATCTTTATACACCACATTAAACCTACTTAATTAGTCACGTTGTCTGCTACTTATGTGGGGACTTTCGACACGGCTTTGAGGAGATCGGAGCCCGATGTTTTGTCGATGCTCATCTTCATGGGGTCGTGGTGGTGCTGGTGGATCGACGAGTGCGTCTGTTGCTCGATTTTCGCCTGCTGTTTCTCTTGGTGTTGCTGTTTCTGTCGCTCTTGCTCTTCGCGTTCCCTCCGAGCCTGCTCGTTTATTTCCTTAACCGCTCTCAGCTCTTTTTTCAGCTTCATCCGTCTGTTTTGGAACCAGATTTTTATTTGGCGTTCGGTTAAACAAAGGGCGTGCGCTATTTCGATGCGTCGTCGTCGCGTTAAGTAGTGATTAAAGTGGAATTCTTTCTCCAGTTCCAGCGTTTGGAATCGGGTGTACGTTTGTCGACCTCTCCGCCTCGGGCATCCGTTCGGACCTGCAAAACCAAAATTCAGCTTACAGAACATGTGAAACTGATTCGAACATCCAATAAGCTTTAAAACTACACCCTTGCTATACTACAAGTAAAGGAAAATAGGAGGCCATGGAGGTCACAACGGACGTGGTGAAGAAATTCACGACGTACATTGTGGCGTCCATTCGTTATCATCCAGATAATCTTTTATCAATCGAATAACGTAAATATGACATCATACTAACAAATATTTCAAATTAAATTTGTATTATTTCAGTGATTTTTCGTTGATATTATTATTATTATATCAATTTTGTTTCGTACTCCTACAACTTAACAACTTGTATTCAAAAAGTTTTCAACTTTTCAATTAAACAGAATTCCAAAAAATCATCAAAATATATAAGTGCATATTTTGTGATTTGCAGAAGGATGCGTTTTCAAGCTGCTAACGATAAGTTTTCTATACAAAAAAAATTATTAAATTCAAACTACCTAACGATCAGGTGTAAGGTGCAATGAGAAGTCTTGTACAATCATAGCTTTATCAATTTTATTTCTTAATCTTGAAAACAAAGTGTACTAACAAGTGAACAGTATATCAAATAAAAATATGTTAACATTATGATACTGATACTGATACTATTATGAAATTGATAACATTGTGGAGAGTTCACTGAAATATCCTGAAAAAGTTCCCTAAAAACATGGTGAGAGGCAACGTAAAACTATTTATTATTTCAAGTATGACAATCAACATAAAAATAAATTTGTAAGCACAAAAGACTTGCCACTTCCTCACACTATTATGAAACTTCAATTCATACTATTGTTAAAAATTGACTTGTTGAAGGTTGTTAAAATCGTTGCTGATGCAATAAACCTATATCAAATAAACTAAATTTAATTAACTGGCATGACATAGCTGTAGATCATGAAAATACACACTAGTAAATTATATATTTATTGTCGTTTCGTAATAGTGATATGGTGGTATAATTTTTGTTTCGTTTGATTATTTCTTCATTTTCAATTTTGGCTTCAACTTTTTTTTATTTTTTCAACGATTAGTAGTTTTAACAGTTATTTTTTTGTTCGTTTGATTTGCATTTGCATCAATGTCAATCCATTGGTTTTAAATTGTTTGTTAAGATGTAAACTTGCACTTTATCTTCGTATTTTTTCAATCTATATTATGCCTTTTTGGTTCAATGTTCACTCTCTACTACATTTTCCTCAGTTTTCTCCTTTGGTACGTAGACTTACACATTATCTTAGTATTTATTTTTTTCAGTCAATATTTTCTTTTTAGGTTTATTTTTATTCTCCACTGGACTCGTTTTCATTTTTCTTCATTGCCATTTATTTCAATTTCGTCATTTGAATGTCAATTAAAAGGGGGACCAACAATTAAATTCCCGAATTGAGTTACAACCCAACCCAATCCAACTAAACCCAGCGAAAATTGCAATTCGAGTAAATTTATCAATGGTCAAAAATATGTTGGACCAAATTTATAACCATTTTGGTGGAACCCACTGATTGAGATACAACCCACTCCAACTTATTAATTTTCCAAACATCATCGATGTACTTGTTGATTTCACCCTTAGTCAAATTGGAGTGAATGGGTTGGGTTGGGTTGGATCACTTCAATTAACATTAAATTGTGTTTGTATTGTATTTAAAATCTTAACGTTAGAAAATTCAATTGATTTCAAATCGTACTTTCGATTATCACAATGTATTCCTTGGATGCAAATTGCAGAATTAAAATCTAAGAAGCTCTTGTATTCGTGCATTGCTTCCATCGGATTTTTCATCTGATTTTTTAAATCATATTTCATGACATTTCTTATTCAAATAACTAAATCCATTTTTAAGTATTTTGCCTCGTTTGGATTATATTTATTTGTCTTAAATTTTCGTTCGTTTGATTTCGTTATTTTGTTGCCTTACTGTTGTTTGGGTTTTTAATTGATCAACTTCGGCAGTTATAACCTTTTTAAATTTCTTGAATATTGTTTCCAATTTTAAATAATATTCGCATTTGCAATAGTTCTGGGAGGGGGCTTAGAATATTAAACGACACTAGAACAACAAAAATTAAATTCCAAAACACAAACGATATACCTTTACAACATCGATTTTGAATGTAAAAAAATCATGTAAAAGGGGACATTTCATAAAATATTATTTTGCAAATGCATCCTATCAACAATTACTAAATATGCGGCTTTTTATCACAGAAAACCATTTTTAGCAAATAATTTTATTTTCCTTTTAATACATAGGTACAAAGGTATAAAATCATAATGAACACGAAACAGGGACATCAACAATAATTAATAGTGATATTTTTACGTTAACCATTCTGCTAAATCGCTGATAAAGTGGTGAACTAAAATAAATTATGAGAAGAGGGGGGCACAGAATATTCTATTATTTTTAAAAATATCATATTAATGTTCCTCGTGATTAGAATTTTAATCGCCATGAATCTAAAAAACGAACACAGTTTGGATTCTCGGACGACGAGTTTCTTTGTTATTATGAACTCGGTAATAAGAACATCAGAAACAAGACCGAAAGTGGGTAACTCTGAAACAAACATTTGGTTTATAGGAAGCACGTTTCGTTTTTATCATACACAGCGCAAGAATGTCAAATTATATTAAAAAAATTGAGAATAAAACTAATCAGGGGCTCACTGTTCGCAAAGTTTTTCACTAATTTTCTATGAATAGAAAATAAATTTCATGATAAATAAAAAAAAATTTAACAACTATATTTTGCGCAACTCTAACTGGTGTTGCTCAGAATAGAAACGAAACGTTTATGCTAAAATTCAAACAGTGTTGCAGTTACCCAAATATTAAAACGAATATTTAACATATTAAAAAATTGTGGCCAACAAAACAAGTCAAGGACTCACCGTTAGCAAAGCTTGCTTGAACATTAATGAGTAGAAAATGCATCCAAACTAGACAAGTTTAAGAATGACCCACCGTTACATGACAAGTGTGGTTGGTGAGAATATATTCGAACTGTGAGTTTTCGCTCAGAAATATGTTTAACAATGAGGGCTGATAGATGTCTCTTGCTGAGTTGCGTTGGGCTCAGGTTAGCTTCAATCGAATTCAAGAAGAAACACTGTTCTAATTGCAGATCCAACCCCAATTTAATTTACGTTCGTCGCATTCTAATGCATGATGAACAACACATTAATATTATATTACATAAATATCTGCTTGTACCAATTTTTTTCAAAAATGTATATATTTCATGTTTCCAAATTTATTTGCTAATGAAAAAGTATTATTCCATATTGTCTTGTAAATGTGTAATAACACGTGGATGCCCAGATAATGATGGGATTGAACTGTTAAAATTTTTACGGTTTTTACATTACATGTTTTACGACTTTCGTATACATGTAATGTATATGTTGCACCCACAGTTTCAAACGCTTTTGATCGAATACTCGTTAATTTTATAATAAATTTTACGATTAATATGCAATTAGATCGATATTTAAAAAATGATTAGACGGAGTTGGCACCGTGTAATCCTTACGCTTGTGTTGCATAACGCGATAAAAGTATGAAATGTAATTTACGTTGTTGTGTATTTTACTCTTTTTGGATACAATAACTTTCATAAATTAGAAAGGCTTGCGGTGTTAAGTCCACTCCAAGAAGGAAACTTTCTTTTTAACAATCCTTCTGTGCGACGGATCAGGGCCTTTTCGTTTTACCTATTTATGAAAATGTACCCTTTGATGCAATAAACGTGTAAAAAGAGTTTTTTTTTACTTTCTCCAGACACCCACCGAATGGTTCAATGGTAAACTACTCAGTCTGAGATTGTGCCTCAAAGTTGACATTCGCACGGTCGTAAAAAACAACCGTTTCGGTTTTAAGTCCCGTTCGTTACATAAAAAGAGCAATAAAGTATTTCTATAAACTCCTAAATCGTTCGCTGGTGCTACATAAAAAAAAAAACTTTCTACGTCGACGCTAACTCCGAGTAGATTCGAATAAATTACAGATAAATTTAAATAAACCACACTGGTTTAGTTTAATTGCGAAGCTTTTAATTAAAAATTAACTGCGCGCGTTTTTATTTATGTATCGTCCATTACGATTATCGCCTGATGACTGGGAAGATTAGAAAATGGTTGTAAAACAAATGTTGTGAGACCATTTGCCTTCATCATTTAGGCCCGAAACGCCGGAGGGCAGAAGTTATGGGCGAGGCAAAACGCGTAAGTTATGTCTGTAAACAGACACTTTACATAACGAGATGCCAACCCCAGTCGGGGCAACCACAAGAGATCGGACCGCTTAAATCAAGGGAGAAACGTTCCGTTTTATGCGGTGTATATATACACGTCGGTTTTCCATTTAGGAAAATTTCGCCCTGGGCGTAAAGTTGCAATTTTCCATACGTTAATTGCATTAGCGAGGGGCCGGGACGAACGCCCGGAATTTACCGGAATCCCGGACTCGTAAAGTGAAAAACTGCCCGGCATCGGATCTAATATCGTCTAAGTCACGATTTGCGCACCGGCTGTTACCCGAACGCAAGAATGTGAACGAACAGAGGAGCTACGTGTGTAGAATAATCTGTTTTCGCGTTCGCTGTCGGAGACTGCAAGTGCTCTTTTTGATTTGCATAAAATTACTCATGCGCCAGATGGCGCACTTATCCAATTAAATTTAACGGTACCGCGGAATTGCTCCTAATCGCGGGCGCTTGACGGCGATATTAATTAGTGGAGAGACCGTCGTTTATGTATAAATCAATATTTTCGAAAAGCATTTGGCTGGTTGGTCCGAAAATAGGGGCGTAATGAAAATAATTTCAATGCAACAAAAACATGTTTAATGACCCACAATTGGGACAAAGTTGCGACTACAATGGCTGTTTTTCTAATCATTGGAGACAAAGGCTTCGTTAAATGGACGAAGTTGTGTGCTTTAAGGGAAGGCGATAATCCGCTGGGATGTTTTTCTTGGTTCGTTCACAAGCTAAAAAATCGATCATAACCGCACAACAGCACGTACAAATTTTATTTGAAATCCTCGCCCTTGTCTTTAAATTAGCTACCACTTAACTTGTTCAAATATTTACTCTGAATAATGAACTTTTTAAATTTGACTTGAATGTGTTCTATTTTGTATACTAAAGAAATAATTATGTAGCTACGCAAATCAAGGATATTATCCAGTGAAAAGAAAAAGTGTTAAACCATGCGTTATTTGAATGGGTCTTTTAAAATTAAAACTTGCCATTTACGACAGCTACAATAAATAATAGAAATTAACAGTGGAACACAAATCAGAATAATATTAACATTGTTGCTCTGAATTCTTATCATTTTGACTTTAATTTTAGTTACAATGTGCAATGCATTCAATTTTTTACATCCACGAATTTTACTTGTAAGTATAACCTAGTTCAGATATTTTATTATTATTCCATTTTTCTTAACTTTACCCTCGAAATATATTGACTTCACAAGACTTTTAAGGAACATTTATAGTAAAAAAATTCACAGTTGTTACGAAATTATTGTATTGTTATTGGAACTACTTATTTCTGCAAAGTTTAAAGCCGATCAGATTTCGTCCCTACAAACTGAGTGTATTTAAGTAAAAGCTCGCGAAAAGAACGCAAAGCAAGTTAGCATTTACTTATCAAACAAAGAAATGAATAATAAGTCTATATTTATAGGTGACTAACGAACATTTAAATAAACAAGAAATTGAGTTATGTGGATCCTATGAAATTTCATTAGCCGGAAAGATGTGAATTATATCTAAATAAAAAAAGAAATTATGGGTACTGCGGTATATGGGATGCCAATAAATTTTAAATATCGGGATACACCATGTTATTAATGACTGAAGAGAAATATACGATGCGTCATAAAACGAAGATGGTGTAAAGATAATAAATTAGAAAGACACAGTGACGAATGGGTGTTATGCACTAAGTTTATAATAAATATAAGTTTTCTATCTTTAAAAATTTACTGCAACGCATAGTCTAATCAATATATTTTTAACGAGAAATATCACTTATTAAAATACTAGAAAAACCCGTAGTAATGTTTATTTTAACATATCTAAGATTGTTCAAGTTAGTGTTCGACTTGGTATGCTTAAATATTTTTAAGTGGTCATGATATAAAATAAATTGTGTGTGCGTAAAATATTTAGAAATAAATAAAAATAAATAGAAATAAAAATTGAAAAGGATAGTGACCCGGTGTGATGCCCCTGTGGAAATATAGAAGTAAACTACGTGACGCCCAGGTGACAGTTATTGATTAATTTTTGTTTTTTTTTCCATATGTATTATGGTTCATTGAATTACATGAGTTTTCATTTTAAATATTGTAAACGTCAATCATTTTTTCTGACTTTAGTTTAATTACATCGAAATATTTGTTATAATAAATTTCAGTAATTCTAGTTCATGAAGCTATTGATTTTCGTTGATAATCTTTCATATAAACTCAATCAAAAGTAATAATCGTATTTTTTTAAATTAATTTATCTTTGATATTGTTTTATACAAATTATAAATTAATTCATTCAAAATTCATTAATTTTCGATCATTTTTATTCATTTCCAAGGAAGGACATTAACAACATTTATCACTAAATACATTTCAATGATAAAAGCTCATTGAAATGTATTTAGCGATAAATGTTCTTAATGTCCTTTCTTTCATTTTCATGTGATTTTCATGAAATTAATTAGTTTTTCCAATAATTGTAAATAAATTCATTTCAACCCAACCCAACCCAACCCAACCCAACCCAACCCAACTCAACCCAACCCAATCCAATTCAATCCTGATTGACACGCATTAAAAAAGAAAAGACGCATAGAAAAGTAAAAAGCAAGCTGAATTACCAAAAAAGTCATTTCACCCTTATTGGGGATTTTCAGGTACATGCACCTGATAACACAGAGATAACAATTTGTGGATAATAGTAACTAACAATATACTACTTGACACCAATCAATAATTGATCCAAGACACAACAATAGCACAACAAAATCTACATAAAATTATTATTTGTCAAAAAAGTGCAAATAAGTGCATTTAAGTGATCTCCATATTAATTTAATTACACAAGCAATTTAATTAATTTATTTTAATTTTTATGATGATTCATATAAATGTATAGATTCTTATCTCGGAATGCAGGAGATTACTGTGTTTCTGAGCATCATGTAGTCGTCGAGAATTTTTACAATAATATAATTTGATTATGTTTTTATAATCGTATTAATTTAATTCATCATTTTAATTATCTTTACATTTTTGTTCATTTTCTGCAACTTTTAAAATTTTTTTTCTAATTCATTTAGTTCATATTTCTGTTATATTAAATTATTTTTATTCATTCTTAATCATTTCCATTATCACTTACTAAAAGTCATTATTTTCATATATTTTATATATTCAACCACTGAAGTAAATTTCAATGTTCTATAAATAGAAAGCGATAATTTTTGAATTAACGTTTAAGGGGTATTTACGACCCCTGAAAACGGAGCCTATTTAAAATTGAACAACTAGAGTAACAAAAAGTTTGTGTGACCGCCAGCAAGACGTCAATACCGTAACACCCGTTTGCTATGTGATCACACAGATCTGCTTTGACTAGCTAAGTCGGGACTCTCGCGACTTCTAACTACTTCGTTGAAAATAAATTCGTAATTCATGTTAGCATGACTATATTCAACGGATGTATCGTTAGTGATCTAATGAGTCCTGAAGAACGAAATAGCTGTCGTCACCTGACATCTGGTGAAATTTATTTACAACTTATCGCAAAGAAAAAGCCATGTAAATTAATTCAATTCATGACTCCCCCCGATATTTCATTTTAATGCTGATTTTAATATCAATATTTCACACATTGTGCATTTTTTTTTTCAATGCGAGTTGGAAATTATTTCCTATGAAAAATCAACTTCCTAGTTCGTTAGTAATGACATTAATGGTACAAAATTAAATCTCTGAACACCTGTTTCTTATTGTGTCCTAATTTGTATTTCTCAGTGACTACTACGAAATCATTTTTTTTATTTCATTGGCATATTTATTCAAAATATTCATTTCAGAACAATTTAACTTAATAAATCGTCAATATCCATTTTTTGTATATCCTAACTAATATCTGGGAAATATCTGTCCCGACGATATTCCCGGTAATTGAACGTTGCCACCAACAGCCACTCCATGCGTTAGTTTTATCTAAACAGCCATTAATATTTTAATTCGGCAAGTGAATGGCCGAGGCAATACATAAATTCCCGTTCCGGTTCCCAACGTTGGATTCCGAAAGGTCTGCCGGTGATTTATGGCACTTCGCCGGAGAGGGGTGCAACCCTGCGATGAAGGGCTGTTACCATAGTTACCGCTCCGCCATATTGCTCCTCTGGCCATGTCGGATTCCATTGTGCCGTGTCTGGGTTACGTATCTTATCTGGAACGTGTACAGAGACAGGCGCAGGACATTAATAACCTGATAGCGGCTATCTAACGCTTTGTGCGCGTACCTGCTAGAATTTCCTATTGTTTATGCTGATGAAACAATGAAATCAAAGAAAATTTTGTTTGACGGGCGCTCATTATTCAACCCCGAAGTCGGAGCGCCCTGCGTACTGAATTTTTAAACTTCCGTCGGGATGAAGAATTGGGAAGTTTAAAAATAGGTAAGAAAGATTGTAGAAGCAACAGAAAAAAAATTGTCCGATGATTAGTCGTAGATAACGCTGAAATAATAAAATTTGTTATGACAAATTAACGGTGAAAAAATACCGATCATGTTCAATTTAAAACACATGCCAATAATATGAAAGATTCGATAAATTAACTGGATCTTTGCATTCGTTAACTTTAAACAGTTATTCAAACTTTAGATGTTACACTGCAAACAGTCATGTTTTCATAAATTATTTAATTTTTAGACAATTTTGAAAGTTGGTGAATTCTTTTCAAAAAGTGCAACAACAAGCTATTTTTGCTTAAGAAACTATATTTATTTTAAGTTGTTTTTACATAAAGTAAATGATTGTTTTATTAAAAATGTTACTCATGCATTTATAAATATCCTATTTTTCACGTTTCGCAAGAAAATATTTAGCAATAATATTATGATATTTGGTAAGGCCCGCAAAATAATTGGCAGTGCCAACTACGTCAACAAAGCACCAACATATTTTAGAAGCACGCGTTACACTCCCAGAAAAATTCCTTAAATATTTAAAACTCAAATGCAGATATAACAGGATGTAAAGATAAAGTACAAAAAAAATTAATTGTGACTGCGACGTAGCCATTCAATATCAAATAATCAGGGTTAATGTGAGATCCTATCCTTTAAATTTAAAATTATATTTTAATTTGTATTGAGTGATTATATTATGTTATGTTATATTAATATGTGTGCAATATATTTTAATGGTAGAAATGGGGAGTTGATTACATCAGCAATCGATACAACTTTTTGTATACTATATGCTGAGAAAAATGTGCTTTGCGTGCTTTTGCTATTCTTGCAAAAATAAAAAATTAAATAGTACAAAGTTTAAATGATAAACGACAAAATATTAAAACCCAAAATTACAAACAGTTTTGATATAACAAATCAGTGGAAACATTTCACAACATTTAGGAATGTATCGTGGTACATTTTGTGTTCATTTTATAGTCTTATTATGAGCTTAAATACTAATGACATATTTATTAATAATAAAATAAAGTGGACGTTTTAATATCAGCAATGCTTTTTAAATTTATTTTTGATCGGTGATACCATTTTCTAATATAAATATTGTTTGGAACATCACTCAACCCAACAGCAAAATTAAATCAAATCGGCAATAAATTTTGATGTTGGATTGCATTTTATTTTTTGAATCTAGTCCCATAGTAAATCAATCCAACCCAACTCAATTAAAATAATGACATGTTGGATTGGCTTTGACGTATTTTATTAAAAATTATGTAAATCTAATCTACTCCAACGCAATTTGAAAATTAATTAAATGCACCTACAAATTCAATGAATTAAACAAACAATTCAAACAGTACCAACACGATACTTAACATTCTTTATAATTTAGTTTATGTGCTTTTTTATGATTTTTCATATTATGTTTTATATAATATGCATAATAATTTGCCACTTCGGCGTGTTTATAATAATTTTAACGGTATAGGCTCTCCAGTTTAATTAAAATTAAAACCAATTACCACCCAACGTGTTAAAAATAAATTCCAAATAAGAAATCTATGTGCTAAACATGAATGCAAATCAAAGTGTGGAGCAAAATTAAAATCAATTAGAAGCAGAAAACAAAACGCTAGTTTGACATAAATATATAAAATAATAAGTTGTGCCTCCATCAAGAAGAAAAACAGTTTTAGTATTAATTGTTTTAATTTTGTGTAAAAAGCTCGCCCTCACAATTCAGTAAATAGAGGCGTTCGTGTTGCTCAAGTTGATTTTATAACTTATTTGTAGTCCCACAAAAGCGAAAGGATATTAATAAAGCCAGACGTACATTTTAAAAATTAGCTCTGTCGACAGGAATAATTATTGTTTGATATAATTTATTTATCTAATTTATTTAAGGATGAAAATATGTTTACGTTTACCAAAAGCGAAAAAATATTACAACTTATTTGTGTTTTCGAAAAGCGAGAGGATATAAATCACAACAGAAGTGCATTTTTAAATAAGGAAAAATCGCTGAGACTGCAAGAATAATTATAATTAGTAATAATTTATGAATATTGGCGAAAGAAAAATTTGTGTATTGTCCTGCCCTTCCTTTTTACTTACGTTGAGAATAAAAAAATCAAATACAAAACATCAAAAACCATTTTAATTTCAATATTTACTTTTAATATTATTACACTAATTTTATCGGAACTCATTGTATAACTTATTTGTATTCGCGAAAGCGGAAATGATATTAATCAAGATAACTTTTTAAAAATTATATACTTTAGCTCTGCAAACAAGGATTATTTTTTTATGTTGAATGCGCTGAGGCTAATGCTTCTTGTGTATTAATCAAAAATGACATTTTTACTTCTTTTATAATTTAATGTTATCGAAAGGCGAAAGGATATAACTTGTATGTATTCGCGAAAGGCGAAAGCATATTAATCAAGAGCGAGACGTTCATTTCTAATTTTGGAAAAACTGAAGAAAAGCTACAATATGACAAAGTATTGAGACATTTTTTATGTCGCTATAATAATACGCCACGTTTATTTATTTATTTTGATTTATTCTATTTGGGTAAACATATAATCTACATATTTTCCTTCATCTCTTGGATTAATTTTCCAACATTTTCGCATCACATCTTTGCATTTTTTTCGCATTGTCTTTCACAAAACTACAAAACTATTCATCTCGTATCTTCTTTGATATTTATCATCGTTTTTAATAAAGACTGGGACATCTTTGCTATTTCAGTATAGACTCCGCTCCCAAAACTTCTTTCGTTTGCATGCAAGATATATACAAAATAAACGCATCTACAAAGAGGTTTGGGTTGGCAGCAAGCAAAAGCAAGTTTAGCTAGAATATAGTACCATTAGGAAGATGTATGTTAAGAGTTATGTGACCAGTACCAGATTAACTACATCTCTGCTTTATGAATGCCTTAATGTCATGGATTGATGGAAAATAGTAAAAATGACACTTATATTGAAAAAATAGCCTGGATAGAGAACTACTTTAACGTAGACAACCTAATGCGTGTTGTCAGTCATATAATAGTGTAGGTTGAATTAAACAAAATACAAAATAATTAAGAAAGAGCATAATGAAGTCCAATATATATATAAGTATCAAATCAACCAGCAAATGAAAACTATATCAATAAATAAGAAAACAAGGCAGACACGTCCATTAAATTTAAAAAAATGGAACAATCATAAAAAGACCAGTCTACTTGAGAGCCTTCTTCGAAAACCAGAAGTAAAATACAATGCAAGGAACATTTGTAAAAAATAACACCGCTGAAAATTAAACCGACAATAAACGTACGAGCGAAAATTTCATTAAGACGAGCAAATGAAATTTATCGGTGTGTACATTGAAGCCATAAGAAGAAACAAACGAGTCACCTGCCGACGGAGCGGCAAATTAAAAAATCGATTTAAAATGCATAAAAACAAGACGTCGCGACTTTATAATAAGTCGAATAACTTACTTTGCTGCATAAACAGCGCCCATAAACATGAGGGAAATGCGCTCACAATATCGTAAATTTGCCTTTCAACGACCTAATTCAATTTTACAGAATGGTTTCTTTTCACAGATGCAGCAATAACCTATAAGAGAAGCAATCGAATCCCGAGCCATCTGCACGGAAGGTCTTGAAACTGCGAGTTTTACGTTAAGTCTTGTATGTTAAAATTTGAAAAAGAAAAATTGCAATAAATTACGGTTTAGGCATACATTGATAGTATTCTTTTTATGTATACAACTCTATTGGAAGTAAATTTAAATGTCTTATCGTACTTATTTGGGTATTTTAGAGCACCCTTAAAAGTTTCCACAAACTCAAAAATAAAAGTGCGTCGCAGCGAAACGTGTAGACATACTGTATATAAGTGTCATACGAAAATACACACATTAATATAAAGATAAATTAATAAAAGAGGCAATGACATACCTATCTCATAACGTACATTAGAGTGAGAGAGTGCCCCGTTGTGTCCGAACCCTGTTAAAACGACAAAACAGATTATACATTAGAAATTTTCCAGCATTACAAAAAATTTGGTTTTTATATGAGAGACGCCTTAGTTGTCATCACACGTAAACGCGCAATTTGTTGCGGTTCTGTGCCGCAGTTAAAAGCCCGACTTATGGTCGAGTTGAACAACGCTGTCTGGAATTGTTAAACATATTGCACTGTGACACCAGAGACGAGTTCAACTTGGGTTATATATTACGTCTGAATATTTATTTCTGTTGCACGTTCAACGGCTTTTAATAAATGGGGACTGCGATGCGTTTTCTCTTTAGATGCGTTCAAGTCGCTATCAAGTAAACATCTAAACAGATGAGATGAAAATAAACAAAGCATTAACGTGATACGCTCACATCGGCGTGAATTTGAAATTACTATAATTCCAATATAATCCTACATCATTCGTAAATTTGGGGGTCTAATTAGTTAATTTAATTTTATATTAATCTGCATGGAATATTTATGCAAACAAATTGAAGTTCACATGAAAATATCTATTTTGAATTCGTACCATTGGCCATTAATTATTATAGTTATAACTTTGCAGATAAAAGCGTTGATTATAATGCTGCAAAAGTGGGAAGATATTAGGAAAATTTTTGCAGATAACTATTTATTATCTAATTATCTAATAATTCGGTAATTATGGTATTCAATCTTGAAATCAAGCGGAAATTATTGTACTCAATTTATTGACCGTTTCTGTAACTTTTGTACGATGCAGGTAGAATTAATTGACAATTAAATTATGGCTTTAAGTTGTGAAGTACCTGCATTTCTTTAAATGGTTTTGTGTGATCTTTACTTTCGTTAAGCAAACTACTGTCACGTTCGGAATGTGTCGTTTTAACTATATTTATTCTGTCGTTAAAAAAAATTTCCATTTCAAATTCTATTCATTTGTATGTCATTTCGAATGTCGATGCACTAATTGCAACTGTTTGAATAATGTCGAATTATTGTTAGGCGTTGTGAAATACCGCGAGGGGCGAAGGTTTGTCGCCGCGCCCAGATAAGTGAATTGAATTCGCCGACCTACCAAGGCGTTGCTTTGGAAATGTCATGCTCCTAACATTACAAGTTCGATTAATTTGCATCTGGGATCTAGTCGTTGAACTTTGCGTCAGATTAATTGACGGCGTGGACGGTTCTCGCGTTTATTCTATAGCAGTGATCGTAGTTGAACACACGTACTACGCAAATTAATTTCAATTTATTTCAGATATTAACCGATTGCCTAGTCATAAGTAACGGAAAATAATTGTAGTGATAATTCATGAATGTGGTAAAGCTTTAATTTCTCAATGTTGTTTAAAAGTAAAAAAATATAACTTCTTCCTAAATAAGTGTCTACAGGTAAGGTATAGGAAAGCTATGAACAGGTGAAAGAAAAAATAAAGCAGAAGACGTTGAAAGACAAGGAAGTTTTAGTTGAGAATTTTGATTGGTACCTAACGAAAAGATCTAGGATTCTAGGATCAGCTATTAAGGATCTACAAGTTGGAGGAACGCAGAACGTCTTATTTATGACCTGCAGCTAAACCAGCTTCAACGATGGATATAATCAACGACGATTTGAAATGGAATTTCTAGGACGTAAATCTGTATTTGATTTGAAGAATGCTTGGGAATGGAAATGGGAATGGGAATGTAATGCAAGTTTCATACGTTAAGAACTGCCATCGTCATTACAGTCTTGCACCAACTAACACAAATACAAATTGTCCTACAAAAACATTTTATTTTCATATACCAAGGTTATTCCTTATATCTTTCAGGTCGTTGTCCTTCCCTCATTTTCCTAATTTTGTTCCTCTTATTCAGCCTTTTATACAACTTCCTTATCGTTTTTTTTCCTTGTGTTATTTTCAACCTTCGTTGTGTTCGTTCTCCATTTGGCGTCCACTCTGTAATACTTCTTTAAACTGTCCATACTATTTTATTCTTGGGTTTTTATTGCTTTCATTATTCTACTTTGTTTATGATTTCTATGATTTCTAGCTTTTATACTCCCATGTACGTAACGTATACGTACAGATGTTTATCCATGTGCATTGGGTGGAATTTCATGGTGGAATTTCATACAGTACAGCCAATGGCAGACATTTAAATATAAAATGCATGGAATCAACTAAACATTGGTAGGAAGAGGTTGTTTGTAAGGACGAAATACAGCGAATGTTGTTGGGATATTATATTTCAAAATATTCGTGTAAATAATTTTACCAATATGCATTTAAGCCAGTTGAAGAAACTTTGATTCATTAATAGACAGTTTCATAGCTCATTTTTTCTGAAAATTGTACTAGTTTTAATAATAAAATAACAATAATTTTTGACAGGACACAATAATGATTTATTTCATTTTCGCCCATTTTCTGTCGTGAAAAAATGATATATAAGTAATTTCTTTAACATCAACTTTTATTACTGCGAATGAATCTTTTCTACATAATATCCTTGTCCGTTTGTGATTTTTTTATTTTGGTTGAGTCCTCTTTCCTTCGTTGTCAATTTCATTATCAGATTCCAGCCCACAAAATCAAGCATTCTTTAGCATCAACTTTTACTCAAACGAACAGATCGCTTGTATGTAATGCAGCCCTCCCTTGTCCGTTTATATTTTTTTCATTTTGGTTCTGTCGATTTCTCTCTTCATCGCTGTAAATTTCATCATCAGTTCCAGTCGTAGTCACCTCAATTTGCATTCACCTGATTATCTTGACTTCCATCTTCCCTATTATTCCTAATATTCAGTTTCGTTGGACACATATTCCGTATTTTCAGGAATTCAAGACACATCCTATTTCTGTATCTATTCGTTTACCTACTGATTGAGTGGTTCGTTTTCCAGGAAAATTTTTAATTTGTCTGTTTCTCATCTGGGTTGTCTCGGTCTAATATTAATTGTTTTGCGAAAGACCCTATCGTTATTTAAGCACATAATTGGACATGCAGATAATCGCGAACTTCTGTTTTCATTTCATTTCATTTTCAAGTTATTTTAATTTTACGTTTCTGATAATAGATGGGAAACAATGTCATTTTTGAAAAATTCATATGCACCCTTTGCATGCCTTTTTTTTTAATGTAACGTATTGTTGTAATTTTTAATTTAGCTACAAACCCTTCGAAGCTTATAATATTGTTCAATACTCGACATTTCACTTGCATACAATACGTTCACTTTAGTACGGAAGTTTGTTATGTAACAGAGATGCTAAGACGACGATATTGGACAATTTGTAATGTAAAATGAAGTATAGTAAAATGAAGTATAGTATCGTAAAAAGAGAGCACTTCTTTGGTTAAAATCTCCATATTAGGTGATATGAACTGCAATACAAATTTCGACAATTATTTCATAGTTATGAAAATGGTTTAAATGTTTGATATGATTCCCATTAAAAACGAATGAAAAAAAACGCCTTTAGTCTTTAACATTAACTTGCAAAAATTATATATAAAACAGTATTTTATTGCCTCATCTTCTTTAGATATGGGAATCTACAATATGGAACTAATTATCCAAGATAGATATATAAAACTAGTCACTTCCGCACTTAAAAATTGTGTGACAGGTGCTGAGCTTTGTAAACATATTTACCCAATTCTAATAACGATAGTAACATCAGAAACATTGGCTAAAATAATTTATAATTCATTCACTTACTTCTTCAATGTAATCACGTCGTAATTTCGAATTCACAAAATTAATATCAAACACGAGTTTTGTACCTTCAATGAGATTTGTGTCAACGGCTTCCAAATATGGACCATACGATGAGCAAATTTAGCCAAGACTAATGAGTAATTATTTCAGTTTTTCTATGAAAAAGGTGGCGATTCTTTTTGTTACATGACGTTTAAATGTTAAAGAAAAATGCAATTTACCCCGACATTTTTTATATACTATTTAGGTTCAAGTTGAGTGTTGTCTATTACAATATTAAGTTTCGTCGGCATTTTTGCGTGGCCAATTTTTTTTCAACAATTTGTAGAAACTTTGAATGGACGGTATTCGCACTTAACTTACTTGACATTATTCCTGCGTTATCAAGCACTGGTAAAATACAACATAAGAACAAATTAATTTATGAAAATTGTGGATGACGTTTATATGGAAAATGAATAAAACGTTAATCATAAAAAATTATGATCGTAGCGTACGATGATTACTGATGTTTTTTTTCCACCCAAGTGTAAAACTATATTGTCTGGCAAGTTGCCGAACTTAATACAAATATGTTATATATTCATAATTTCCTATTTCCATAGCTACTGGATATCTTTCAGAAAAATCAGCATCAGAATCACATTATGTTCTTTAACTTAATAGTTACTCAAAATGTTTTTAACTTGCAGACATTGTGAATCCATTCGTATGCCACATGCATTCATATGCAGTTTTCATGTGGTTTATTTAGCATAAGTTCCACCTTTGATTCGTCATCTGAAACGAGACTTAATACCATCAAATTTTAATCAACCTAAAATTTTTGCCAATGAAACATTTGCATCTTACTAAATAATATCATTCCAGGCAGCACGAGACAGCAAAACAACGAAGAAGGAATTTAGGAGTGATGAAAAAGTATTTGTCAAGTTTTCAATTTTATCAAGTTTAACATGTTTTGACCTAAGATTGAAACCCCATGGTGTATACAAAAACTAACAAAATTGCAAAAACAGTAAAGAATTAATGCTTGTAAAGACAGCGAGGGGGCAGCCTATTTTACCGAAACCAGCCCAACAGAAAAACAAGGGAGAAGAAATTATTGAAGTGATGAGAAAACATTTTACCTAATAGTTGAAACCCCATCGGTAGAAAAAAGTTTTCAAAAAAAAGGAGGAAAGTAGGAAACCAGTGATAAGGAAAAGATTCGATTTCAGACTATTTTGCGGTAATATAGTTTAATAATTTAATATGTCTTTGCTATAATAATATTTAAATTTAATACATATAATGCAGGATCATCTATTCGAAGAAGATTGCCATTCTAGATGAATGCTACAAATGACTAATTAATATTTGTCGAGGAGTATCAATTATAATTTATGCATTTATGTATTTATTTCTAGACATAGATAATTTATTTTTGTATTTAACCAACGCGAAAATCATACGTTGTCGACGAACCATCTTCGTAATCTCAACAAAAGCCATCCATGAAACTTACGACTTATTTTTTTATTATATTTGAAGAATAGAATTAAATCTGAGTATAAGAAAAATCAGTGCTGTGCAATTATCTGTCTATTTTACAATGTTGGCCTCAAAAGCACATTCATCCTTAAAGAAAGAAATAAATACTACTGAATGACAAGCAAGTAGAGCAACGCTTAGGTCCGAGGGCAGGAGAATTGATTCACTATCGCATATACAAAAGCTAAAGTAGGAACTGAAGGACTGGAAAACTTGGACGTTTTTGACGTAATAGTTGGAACGAACATCAGAACGAATGGGAACATCAATACAAATCAAACGAAATGGAATCTAAAATGCAAACATTCGACAGCAACGAAAAAAATGAATGTCACGGTCCTTTGTTATTTATTTATCACAAAGATTCCTTGAAGCTTACCAAACCACACCTTGTAGTTTAATTATATTTATATCATTAATTCCCGAGAAAAATATTTAAGTTACTCATACATATTTTGCCCAAATTATCTACAATTGTAAATATATTACGTAAATAAAAAGGCCACAAATTCACATTAACAAACTGCTTACAATGTTGCACTGAATTATACACGCAGATAAGAAAATGTTGACAATTACAGGCAAACATCAACGTCTTAAACTAGTCATAATTAAAATGAATTTTACGCATTTCTCTTATTCGATTATCCGGAAAGGGCACGCTTGTATCACTCCTTGATCGATTTACTGCCTTCGATAAATTTAAACGCGGCATTTATTTCAATCTCGAGCACCGAGTAGTACTCAACCATTGTAATTTACTGTTCGGATTCGCAGGATACGAGTACGGTAATTTGCACATAACCTTAATTAAACCGCCAGCCGGGGAATATTTCATAATTCATAGTAATCAAACTTATATTATTGATACGATAAACACTGTTTTGCGACCGTTTTATTATGTAACTGAAAAGGCCATCAAATTAAATTAGCAATAATATTTCATGCTGAAGCGATTTTATTGCCCAATTCGATTACCTCATAAATCACATCGGATAAAATTAATGCCGCGGCGAATAAATTTCACCTGGCATCGCCGACCGCAGTTTTAATCAGGAAACACAGAGTGTTTATTGAAACGCACAAGGAATTTATTAGAATATTTCAAATATTTCATAAGGACTTTGTATGACAAATATGTATCCGCATGTTTGCGTAATCTGTGTCGAAAGGCGTTTCTTATTGATAACTGTAACTCTGGAATAGATTAACACTTCGAGATTGGGGCAAATTGATAGCTAACTGCGGCCCGCTTATTAAATTTCCACATCATCGATAAGACATAAAATATATCCGTTTTCGGGCAGATTAAATGCGTGTAAGGAATTCGCAATGGAACACAGATAGCGTCGGGGCCGTGCGGACGAAGGAAGTGATAACTATAAAAGTAACGCGGGGACGGAAATGAAAAGTGCGAAGGAAGGTAGGAAGCAAGGTCGTGCGCGCCATCCAGACGAGCTCTTTTCGTAGTTTACGGTTCGGAAGATTGTCAGGGTGCAAGATGATACGAACGAAAGGGTGTGCGGAATTCGTGCCATTTGCGCTATCGCCATGATGTGCGTCGGATAAGAAAATCATGACAAGATGGCAGCTCAAATTGATTTTAATTTATTAAGGAACCAAAATTTGCAAATTTTTTGTTTATGTCCGTTGGTGGGGTGGGACGAATTTAGAATTGTTGGGGGAAATATACCATTAATATTTTAGAGGTTTATTTAAATACAAATATTAAAACAGGTTTTAACATATTATTTCAGATTAGCTTTCTTTGCTTACTTCCACAATTGCTATTAATTAGTTATCAACTGAAACAGAGGATTGTCTTCCAGGGCATCTTAAACTATTTCCACTTAAGAGCCCATAAATTTTGATGGCGAGAAATAAAATAAATAATATCAATAGCATAACCTAACCTTTATACTTGAATAACCATTGAAGGAATGTCAGAATGTTTAATAATTATATTAAGTATTATTATTCGACCTTTTGATTTCCAAAACGTTTTTCCACAATTTCCTCCAAAAAATAAACGATGCTACTTGATCTTCAAGAAAAAAGGATTTCAATTTACCATGAAAGGAATCTTTTCAGAAATATAACACAAAAAGATTAACATTAAAGATTCATCAAATTCATTTGTTGGAAATTCAATTTGTGTTAGGTCGAGTGTAATGTGACTGATCTTGCTTTGATGCAATAAAATTCTTTGTCTGGGCTCTGTTAGTTTAGCATAAAATACATTAAATTTATCCTTTTTAGTCCAAGAACTCCACAGCGAAAAAAAAAAATCGCCTACCAAGTAAAACAACCAATAGTACAAAGTGACAAGTACAAGACCAACATTACATTACTAGAAATATACCTAGTTGAAAATGAACTACTCGTTGTATACCAATCACTTAACGTAACATTTACCCCAGAAAGAACTTGTATTAGAAGACACCTAACATGACATTACCAATTTATGTTCTACACCAATCATGACCAAATATCATTATTGTTTCTGTTTGGATGTCGTAGGTATCACTGTTGACTTTCTAATCTGTTTAGAGTTGAAGTGGGTTAAACATTTTATTTCTTGTAAATTAATTTTATATTAATAGATCTAGTTGGAGTTTTTTTTTTGATATTCTTGTACGGACATTTCCAAGATTGAGTTTTACAATATTTTTGCTAGTTAAGTAGTCTCTTAATTAATCATAAAAATAGATTGGGTTGGGTTGGGTTGGGTTGGGTGGTGACCATCTACATCAAAAATATCAATCAACTCGCGGCCAAATCGACTAATCACACCGACAGTGAGTTCCAAAACGACTTCTGTTATTTAATTTCAATTCCCCTTCCATGGCCAATGCGTTGGGATTGGTTGTATTGGATAATTTGCTTTCCAATAAGCTCAACACCGTTGGTGTCACTATTATCATAACTATGACGATACTCAAAGAGTTGCTGACAAGCCTGGCATCACTAAGTCATCATTGGCAACAACTTGACTTAAATAAAATTTCATCAAATTAATCATAAAGTAGACTGGGTTAGGTTAGGTTGCGTTAGGATGATTTCGGTGTTGACTTTGAATAAAATCACCCTGGACGACTGGAATTTTGATCTTTTTGCTGGTTAAGTAGTCTCCCAATTGATCGTAAAAATAGAGTGGGTTGTGTTAGTTTGCGGTATTTAACTTGACTTAGTTATGTAAGCCACTCATATTAATCTCACAACCTAACCATTATGCAGAAAAGAACGTTTTTTTTTATCCTAGTCATTAACTATGAGAATTTGTATGAAGTTTGTGATCAAATTCATTAGAAAATCTTAGGGTGATTTGTTGGCTTTTACAATCAGATACAAGCTATTATTGATAGTGGGCTATGATTGTTGGAATTTGGATTACAATACAATATACTACCCCAACACAATCCAACTCAAACCAACCCAGCCCAACCCAACCCAACCCAACTCGACCCAATCCATACCCAACCCAAGCCAACTCGACAAGCTAAGGTCTCAGCTGTCTTTCTTTGATATTTTTAATTTTTCGGGTGTCCTTTGTCTCTCGTACGTAATTCTATATATTAGACAAATTCCTGTTGATTTCTTTTGCTTGTAAACAGTCACAGGGCTGGAAATGTTATTAGCTATTTAACTTAACTTAATAACTATCTGAGTTGCTCGCATAATTAGTTATTCTTTAACATTGTTACTTGCGCTTAATTTTTATTGCACTTCTTCCAAAGTTTACGATTAGATGTTTGAGTTTTATACAGTTATTATACAGGGTTTATATTTCTGCGTCACCCGTGCCCAAATGTTGTAACTGCCATAAAAGTCAAAATGGTCAAAAATGTGAAACAAGTCGTAATTGTCAAATTGTAAAATTCCCATAAATGCAGAAATATCAACCCATCCCAATCCAACTCAGCTCAACTACACTCAAACCCAACCCAAGACAAACCGACTAGACGACTATAAAGAGGTCTCCGCTGTCTTCCTTTTTGATTTGACAAATATTTTTATTTTTGCGGATTTCCCTTCAGGTCTTTCGTACATAATTTCGTCTGTTAGAGGTCTGTTGATTTCCTTTGCTTAGAGACATTGAGAGGCCAATGAGGGTGAGGGGCCAATGACAAGCAGCAGGCGCAACCCGAAGTGGGTCAATGCTAGGGTGCGGAACGCACCCGCCATGTTAATACTGGTTAGGTCGGTTTTAATAAATATTTACTTCATTACGGTAATATCAAAAAAAGAGATTTATATATATATATATATATATATATATACATATATATATATATATATATATATATATATATATATATATATATATTATTCAATTAATTTCATAAAATCTACAACTTTCATGTCGATTGTTTGGATTTAACCACAACTATATTTCGTGGCTTAGTAAGATAAATTAGATATATTTTAATAAGAGAGACAATGTTGGTTAATACCGCATTCATTAGAGTTTAATATACATAAAGATAAAATACGCGAAGCAATACAGGGGTATGTTGATTTTAAAATGCGTCCAGTAGCTTTGTTCATTGTCGGGAATGGCGCATTGCCGCTGCACATTCCAATTATACTGGCTGGGATGAGCAGTTTAGTCGGGAAAACGACCGCTTGCATACAGAGTGCAGCGGAACGGAGCGCAAACGCGGCCACGCCATGTAAACCAGTCACCGTCTCAGTTGGCGTCGGGCGCGCGAATTCAGACCGACGGAGACGGCGACAGTTTGCGGCGAGTTTGTAACTGTTTGCTGGGAAAATGCACGTAATGCAGTAAGCGGCAACACAAGCGCATTGGCAGGGTAATGTCGCGTTATCTTCATTTGCGCTGCTCATGTCGGCCTATTGGGATAGGATATGTTCGCATGTGTCCCATTATTACTAGGTATGTTTGCTGCTATATTGCGCGGTTTTCGCCGGAACGAGGGATGCAATTTTACTGCAACTACACGTGAAATTGCACACCTAAAATTACCAAATTCTCCTCTATCAATTACATTATATGTCTAATAGACGAGCACTGCGACGCCCAACATTGTTAATTTGTGTTTCACTTGTTGCCGTTAAATAATTTATCAACTACTGCAATTAATTGGTTTACAAACATTATTTTAAAAATTCATTTCATACGTACGCGAAACTCGTAATTATGAATTGTTTCAACCGCAATATCTTCAACGCGTAAAATCATTACGTAAGTAGAGCACATAATTCAAGTGCATCAAACATTTGAATCGGGCGCATCAAATTAACCACGTCCTAATTTAAAACAATCTTCCACCGAAAATCATTCGTTTCATCTACCGATCGTTAACCGAATGTCGTAATTTTCTCTCTGCTCGTACGTACCTCCGTCTCAAATCGATAGCCGGGACGCTTCAAATGTTTCACTATCCGAACGACCGCCAGGAGCGTCGTAAATGCCCGGATTCTTTGTTTGAAACCTAACCCATAGATACAAATCCCTTATACGCTACCTCCACAATTTGTGTTCGCAGTTAGACTGTGACCGCCCGTCCGAATGGGCTAGGTAAGTCGACGCGCGGTCCCAGCGCCGTAATAGAGAATTTTCAAATCTGCAGATATATCTCGCAAGCGGGGATGTTCTAGCAATCCATTTGTTCGAATCCCCGCAACGTCATTTTCGATCCGACCCGATTACCATTAGCCCGGAGCTCGAGATATTTTTACGAGGCATCTAACAACAATTTAACTCTACTCTTGTTGCCGATGCACGTAAAAATTCCGTAGATTCGACGATATTTGTCTGTAATGGCTGTTTGGTAAAACAAAGGTGGCCATTAAAAAGATACCGACAGAATGCGTCATTGAGTTGTTAATTTCTTCGGTAATTTGTTAGTTAAGTTAAAGTATTTAAGTGGGTGATTATTTTCCTAGTCCAGATCTAATCATTGTTTATTGTTATGATTAATGAGATTATTATTTCTTTCTTATGTACTATTTGAGAGGAACAAAATCTTTAATAAAATAAAAAAGACTAACTATAGACTAGGGTAACCAAAATTATCACTGCATATTTTCCGATACGTCGTAGCATTAAAGCTAAATCAAAACCAGGACGATTATACACAAAGAACTCCAAGGTGTATAATTTTAGATAATTTTTAAATCAAACTCATACGAAGAATTGAAGTCACAAAAGTTACCAAAAAATCGAACAAATGTTAAGGAGAATGTTATATATTAAAATCATTGGCTATCTTCACGATTTATCACGTCATACATCCTCTAGTCCCACCAGGTAACCTCCAAGATCAACATGCAAGGTCATGACACTGTAAACAATTGTTAAAGTAAATATGCAGCCTTGTAACAATTGTAACAAATATTTATCCTTCGTACTAAACCACGTAAACGATATTTTATCTAAAATATAAACTGCTGAGAAGAAAATTAAGATAATGAAAGCACTATCCAAAATTTACCAGGAAAATCTATTATGTGGTAGACAAATGTTACTATACTTAACGAAACATTTCCATAAGGAATAACTGGATAAAAAGGACATGAACTATGAAGCAGCACAATTAGTCGTAATTCATGCTTATTATGAAATTTGAGGTTCCTACTTGTATCCTTTTTCATTTGCTCTGATGTATATCCAAGCCAATACACCGCCTTTTATAGATTATTGGGGCTTTGTTCATTTTCACTTTGATAGAACATAACCATAGCCAAAACTATAGCTACAATCATTATCCTTGGAAATAAAATATTTGATGCTTATTTATTTCGTCTTTTGCATGTTTTTACACTAACACATTCAATATGCGTGAGAAATATCGCCATATGTTTTCAAATCAACGTGTCCTCTTGTTGACTCAATTTTCTGTAATCATATCTCGTCCTTGATAATTTTGCAAAACTTATAATGCAACTGATTTATTCGTTGCTATTGTAAGTTTTTATTAAATCAAAGATCAATTGTGGCTAAAAATCGACAATCCAGTCAACTTTTTCGTCGAATTTCATTTCCTCCATTTGATTATTCTTTCCTATCGACACACATTGCATGGTTTTATCCCATCGTTGCTTCAATGGACCAGTCGAAATTATGTCGAAATGTGTGAGATTATATTATTATATATTATTATTATTATTATTATTATATCAGTTACGGGGCTTTTTTTCTAATTTTTGTGTAAAATAAAATTAAATTACATCCTATGTCAAAAACCAAACAAAAGATCATTCAAATGATACATCAAAGGGTTGTGAGTGTAGTTTAAAGCGAATCTGGTCCGCAATGGACGTTGACAACGAACTGAAATTTTCCAGTAACCTGATCTTGCGTCCCTTACCGTTTCGTTGATCTGTATACTCACCCAGTCAAAATAGCTGATCTGCAAAAAGAGAAAATGGCAATAGAAACTGTTAGACTGGGTGGTAATGTGTTGAAATGTGTTAGAACGTGACAAGGTTTAACGAAAGATGTGCTAGAAGAATTAAACTTAGCATTGGCCATAAAAGACAAATCGAAATCAATGGAGAAGAGCATATGACTGTATGGGGCTGGATAGCAGAAATCATATTTGGGAATATGAAGGATATATATGGGCAACAAGGATACAATTGCATGTTCAAATGTATGAAAATATATACATTTTGGTTGAATGATAAGTGGAGGAATGTTGCTGTTTGGTTAACAGAAATGTCAAAATATACGACTTACATGGATAGGAACTTAGTGGTTATGAAGAATTTTGATTTTCTCAAAATTACTAAAGAAATCGAGACAAGCAATGATGAGGATCCACGGTCTAGTTCAAGGAGGATATTTTAGATTAGGATTTTAGGATTAAGATCATGTACATCATATTTCTACATCAATGGAGCAATTTAATGCTTTTTACAAATGATGAACCGAATGAGTTGATTGTGTGTAGCAAAAGACATATTTGGAAATATCGAGTACATATGAGAGCAACAGGAAGGGTAAACTTGCACGGAAAATGTATCCCGGGTTTTTGTCTAAAAATTGGAGGAATATATTTACAGGTTGGTGATCAATGAACTGCAAATAGATGGCGACCAGATAGGAACTCGTAGGGTTTATGAAAAAATGTATAAATTGAAAAATAATAAAGTTCATGAAGAGATTCATAATTAGTATTGAAGTTATTATGTAAGAAGATATTTGGAAATATAAGTACATATGAGACGAACAGGAATGGCAAGTTTAAATGGAAGGGAAATTTATCTAGGAATTTTGTCTAATAATTGGACGATTGTTATTATAGGTTGGTGACCAATGAAGTAAAAATAAATGACGACCAGATAGGAACCGGTATGGAAAATGCACAAAATGAAAAATAGTAAAGAAGCAAAGACAAGCAGATGTGGTGGAGTTCATGGAAGAGGTTCTAGATAAATATTGATTGTAATTATAAAGCAATTGTAAAACAAGATCTGCAAGACTTCAACAACTGTGGCGGTCATTACATTGAATTTGGATAATATTTAGTTGCTGTTAATAATTCTAATTTAATAAATAAAAATAAAAATTAATAAAAATATTAGCAATGTGAAACCTGTTCGACTATGATGTAAAAATTTAATCGACAGGCTCGATCAGGTGGCGCATGCTATGAAGGGCGAAGGGCCATGGTGCAAAGTGTGCGTGGGTGGCGTGAAGGCGACGTACGTAAAAGTTAATGGTACATTTTGGCATGACGAGGTGATCACCTAAAGAAGGGCAGGAATATTTTTTTGGTCTTGTGCCCCTTAGTATATTCAGATTTACCCTTTTACTTCACCTATTATTCTTTGGAGGATCCTAGAACCCTCCTTCTTTAATTCTCCATGATCTAAGGATGCGCCACCAAGGAGATTAGCCCACAGTCAGATGGGGCTACCAGCTCTACCTATACGGTACCAATTTAATGATTTGTGTGTTATCCTTAAATTGATGATATTTTCACAAATTTTATCTGAGAGGGATGGTCGAAAGCTCTTATATGCTTAATTTGTTTTTGGAGCAGTTTATATGGTGATATATTTTACTACCTCATCAGTTGACAAGGGCAAGGGTGAGATACGAGACAAGCGATAAAGGGGGTGTACAAGGGCGGTTCATCAATTACTGTCCCTAACATAGTAGGCATTGACTGTCATATGAAAAACTTTTTTATCCGAAGAGTCATTTATAATAGTTAGTTAGTTAGAATAGTTAGTGTATGTAAAATTGCGTTTTTCTATTTTTTCATTTATTCAAAATATTAGTTCAGTTCTCTTGTGGTTTTTGTAATTTTATCAAAATGGATAATATTGAAACAAGAGCTGATATACAATACCCCTGTAAGAAAGGTTTATCACCGCAAGAGATCCTGCGCCTGCATACCAGGAAATTAAAAATTGGTCGTGAGATTTTAAACTGGGAAGAGAGTCCTGTGAACACGCGACAGGTAGAAGACCACCAAAAACTCTGATTACCTAGGAAAATATTAATTTGATCCATGGTACTGATAATAGACGTATAGTCAGATTCATAGCGGAGACATGTAGCACCGTAACACGCCAATATTACGCAGATTTAATACTAAAATTCGAGAAAAAATTAAGAAAAAGAGAAGAGGAAAATTGAGACGAGGTGTGCTGTTTCATCAGGACAACGCTCCGGCCCACGAAAGCTGTGTTTCAATGGCTGCCATTCGCAACGCTGGCTTGGCAATTTTTCGACAACCTCCCTATTCGCCAGATTTGGCCCCTAGCCACTATTTTCTGTTTCCAAAATTAAAAGAACATCTTTGGGGAAACAATTTTATGATGGGATTATGTTGAAAAATAAAATTATTTCGTTCTTCTCAGACGTTTGCTTCACAATAATTGATGAACCGCCCTCGTATTCGTGGCGAAGTTAAAATTACATATCAGGAAGACAATAGTCCGGAAATTAAATGATGCGCGAATGGAGTGAAAAAAATAGGATAGGGGAATGAAATGTATGTGATAGTGAAATGAAACAATGAAGACGAATATACTTTAAGCAACAGTAACGTATTAAAGGCCATGAATATCAAGTTGTAACGGCAAAGAAGCCCCTAATTATGAAAACTTGTTCCAGGTTTATGTAAAGAAAAAAAGCAGTTCAAGAGATCTTCGATCAAATTAGGTGGCCAGACGAGCACGATGAGAAGACCACTGATAGCAAGAAATATGTAACAATGTAAGTAAGTATGACTTAAAGAGGAGGGCAACAATGCGAAGAAAATTGTTATAAATCTGCATGACCAATTAACTTTACTTTGTTTTAACGCTTTATCGACTTGTATGGACGAGTTCATCATCATGTTCAAAGGTGACTCATTTAACTCTCTTTTTTACACTCAGTACCACAATATGATCGAGCTTTATATAGTTTGTTGAGGTACAACCCCAAATACAAAAATACATTATTTTAATGCATTTCTGGATTGGCAATATTACATGGTACCCAAGGAAGCTTGAGGAAAACACACCCATTACACGAATATACGGCGGCCATTAAAATTAAAACGTAAACGTAAAACGTCAAATCGTAAAATAGCGAAGATTAAAAACGGAGAGACCGTAATTTAACATATTAACTTCTAACAATGTTGGAGCCGGAAAAGCGCGTACGTAAAACGAACAAAAAGTAATTACTTATAAAGTTGACAGCAGTTAATTACATAATGTTAGTGGCCGTTGGTTGTAAACGGGCAATAGCTCTTTGTTATGCGTCGATAAATCCTACTGAGTAAGAAGAAGCATTTGTCAGATTTGTATGTCTGGTACTAAGATGTTTATGACGTCAATAAAACCAAAGGTGTTCCCTCACTTGTTCCACACAACACACAATATAAACACACTGTGAGAATAATTATAAATAATGAAAATAAATTGCTTTTGAGGAAACAGCTTTCAAGATAGATGGTAAGTACGAAAAAAAAAACTATCAAGAAACGGATATTAATATTAAATGCGATTCTTGTTGAAAATTTCCAATGATGCTTCCAGCTTATTATTTAACAACAATAATAATCTAAATGCACTGTGCATTTGAGCGTTAGCAACGCCCGCTCTATCGCTGTGAAGCGGTACTGAACGTAGTTGCAGTTATCTCACTAACAAAAATATATGGGAATACAACGCCAAGACGTTGGTATTTATGGCATAGTTTCGGCCCTTTCCCCACAGTTGCGGAGCCCGAGATTAAAACTCGTAACTTATATTTTATTTTGCCCTTTCCGCTTTGCGCGCGTTGCGGTCGCCCGATGAACTTTTTCGCGGACCGCTTCGCTCGGCTGGCCTTTCTTTCAAGTCTGATGAGTTCAAAACTTCTAAGGCAGTTACGTGGGGAAGCAACGCCACACAGTTTGAGGGTAAATTATATTTCTAAGCCATTCAACTCCTAATCCACGATAAAACGTCAACGGCACAACACAAACCATTGGTGTAAGACCCGATGCGTTGATCAAATATTGATTTTTTTTAAATCGCTTCAGCGAGTTTCAACTAAAAGCAAACATTTCTTGCATTAATTACATACAACACGTATAACATTGTTAATGAAATTAAATGACGAAATCAAAACAAACGATAAAAGTTCCTGATAGATAGTTAATTAATTAATATCTAGTTCGTGACCGTCCGATGATTTCAAATATGCAAATTTAAGCAATAAAACTGTTTGTAAAAACGCTTTAATGCGAATATAGTGTTTCGAAATCATTATCGGGTAATAAATCATCTTTAAATGTCAAATATGAAACCAACCGTACAATCCGTAAGCAATAAATTGATCAATAAAATCCCGAATGCGGACACGTATGCCTTTCTAAAATGTTTACGTTTGAATATCAGAAAGGAAAGGAAAAACCAATAAGGCAAGCTTTGTTCGATAATTGTACCGAATTTGCATATATTCGCCTCCCCAATTTAATTATCAATAGCATCGACAATGTTTTTGGTTATGTCTTCTTCCATCAATCAAGTTAATACCAATCAAAATCAATCTTCACCATATTTTGATGTATATTGAATTGCATTTCAAAAAATAATATTTAATTGGTGGGTGACGGAAGATCCTGGGTTTCACCAATTTATGAATAACACAAGCATGGTAAAATAGATAAGTATATAGGTGACGGGATGCTAATGGAATATGGAAGTAAGCATTGATACAAAGCTAAGGTATTCAGTTAAGAAAAATATAACCATGGTATAAGTAGCTTACAGATCGGAGATGTGTTTAGGACGAGGTTAGGAAGATGAAAATAGGTTGATATACATTAATCATTACTGATTATTTGAGTATCTCGATTGATGCATTTATTGTATTCCAGGTCCTTGAGATTGAAGAATCCATTGGTCTATTGTGTGGGAATCGATAGAGGCAATAACTTATCTGTGAGAGCAACTGAGGCAATACAAACAAGCCATATACACGAAGGGTCCATGAAGACATTTTATGGTTTATAATTTTGACGAATAATACAATTGCAAAACACTATGTCGTTATTTCACAGACCTTTTAGAGTTACCTACTTTTCACTAACAAAATCTCAGATCAAATATATTGTAACTTGAACATATGAAATGAAGTCTTGGTGCATCATCGATTGATCGATTGACAGAGAAGAAAAAATAAAAGGAACGAAATATATATAATACAAGGTTTAAGGATATATGTGTGTAAGAAATCTGGAATATTTGAACAAGAAAGGAAGGGAAATTAAGTACTATACTGCATATGTGAATAAATTGCATGATAGAATCCATTCATGCATTTCGTATTAGTATTTATAATAAACGATTCAGTATAAATATAAATTTAGACATTATAATGTTTCTTTCAAAGACAATGTAATGCAACCCAAAAATTTCACAGGATTTTTTACAACGGTTAATAATTACATAGATTTTCTTTAATAATAAAGCGAAAAAAGAACAAAGTCAAAGAAAAAGCTGCATCTCTAAAACTATAGTTAAAAATATACTGAAATTAAAGAAAAGCAACTAAAATTGTATTCACTTTATAATCAATTGCTGATGTCGATGTTTAAATGCAAATATTAATAATAAAAATTGCAAAAATATTTCAAAAATTTATAAATATGTTAAATTATTTAACCAACCCAACCCAACCCAACTCAGCGCAACCCAACCAAAATGTCAAAAATTTTCAACGCCACTTTTTAAAAAATAAAAAATTCCCAGAAATGTATAAAGAATTACATAAATTTCAAAAAACGCAATTTACTAAATGAAAAAATTAATAAAAAAATTAGAAACTTGACAACAATAAGCAAAGAACGTCAGAAATTGAACAAAATAATAAATATTTAAAGGATTTATATAAATTTTCACAAATTCCACGTTGGCATTATATTCATTTTTCATGAAAAAATTACAGTTTTGAAATTTATGTAAATTTTTAATTCCTTTGGGAAATTGTCGACGTGTTGGTTGGCTTGCGTTGGGTTGGATTGGATTGAGTTTACCCAGGCCAATTTTTTTAAAAAAATGTACAAGATCTGAAATTTTACAAAAACCATTGACAAAAATTGTATTAAAAAATGTCAAAATTACCTTTATTAAGCATAGTTAACTGTGTACGATTACGATTTCGTAAATTAAATAAATCTGTCGTTTAATAAACATCCATCTAAATTATAATAAACACTTTTAACTTTTATGAAAAAATCATTAATTTCATTTCCATAACGCATTTTGTAAAATAACATGTGTCTTGTTCATCAAACAGCCATCTAAACTGTATCCAAACAATTTTTATGTACATAAGCTAATAATTAACTTTACTTAAACGACACTAAATTATAGAAAATTAATATTTTTACGAACAAATGATTAAATTAATTTCAATTAAAATACTTTGTAAGAAAGATAAACCTGTCGTTTATCAAACACGAACATCTAAATTATAACAAACATTTACATAAGTAAATAATTAACTTAGAATCGCCGTGTAAATAATTTTTTGAAGTTTAAATACAACAATTGATAATAAATAATTTTTAAAATTGCAACAATATATCAAAACAAAAATTGATAAATATGTTAAATACCCAACTTGATTAAACCCTACCCAATCCAACCAAAATGTCGAAAATGTTCCAACAATTCCTAAAAATTTATAAAAAAATTATAAAAAATCAGCGAGGTTTACGTGCGGCAACGAGGAATAATGAAATAAATATTGGATTGGCTTTAAGTGAGGACGAGAGAAAAGGGGTAAAAACTGCCAGCGCTGTAGTTCGATCCATTTCAAAATGTGGCAAATGCGTACAACAACGTACAAATTCAAATAACTTTTCAATTTCAATTCAAATTACACTTTTCCCAATGTGTTACTTGTTTTTGTTTCTTGCATCAATGACTTATTTGAAAGGTCCAGTTTATTAGCGGATATTATTAACCGTCTCGGGGAACTTCAATTTTCTAAATGTGTCAGTTTCGACTGCAAGTTTTACAAAAAGCATATGTGATGCCTTTGCTCCAACCCAACCCAACCCGTTGGGTTGATCTCGGGAGCTTATCATGTACCACCAGAGGCTGAATGACGTCGACGTTCTAGGCAAATACCATTGAAGAAGTGCCTATAACTTCGTATTACATTACAAGTGAATACGTTCTTTATTTCAAAACCTTTATAGAAACTTTATTATACAATTCAAAGCCATATCGTTTACCCTAGTAAGACGCCGTCGAAAACAAGAAGCATCGCGAATAGAGAAAAATGCGAAACAACTATTCATAAATAAATGACAATTAATAAGTTTTACCCAACAAAGTACTCAAAATAACTGTTGTTGGTAATGTTACACATTAGAATAGGTGATTTCAAGGCCATATGTGAAATACAAAAATTAACTTATCAATAGTTTCTTTTGAATTATAATGTCTCGAACGCCTCCCGGCGTATAAATTTATTTGTATGTCAAGGGCAGTTAAATGGGAAAACCGAAATATTTAATACAAACAAGTCAATTAGTTAGAGACTCGTTAAAGTGCTCACAAAAACTACGAGTATAAGTTCCCCCGACACTCGACGTTTCACTTGCCATATATTTGTCGTAGTAAGTCTTTAATCTTTTTTTGTAAAACTTATAAAAACTTTCAATAAATAACACGAGTTGTGAATTTAAATTGTTTGTTCTTTGTGACAAAACACACGGTTGTTATCGACTAGTCTGGGTTAATGGTTATTAATTATTCATGACAAGGTGAGAAATGAGAAATCAATAAAGAATAAGTGTTCCGACCGATTAGGCGCTTCTTATCCGGGTTTTCTTCGTGACGACATTTCTAAAGCGTATAAATCAATTAAGTACTATTTTATATTTTTATGGCCATAACATCATCTTTAATTGGTGATATATAATATTTCGATATTTAACTGTCGGGAATTTTAAAATGATTACTAACCATTTATATGTAAAATGAGATGATTGTTTAAATTCAAGCCTACTAATGACGAAGATCGTTAGTTTTTTAAAAAAGTATGATTGGTTGGCCAGGATTTCCGCTTTCCGCTTAAATCACTCACTACGATAAAGTATATTTATATAATTGCTCACTTGCAAGATTTTGCGAAATAAATAGACGGATTAGAAGGCCGCTATTTGGCACGTTTTCGACTAAAAATGATGAAGAACCCGACTTTGCGTTACTAATCAAGTGGGTTATTTTGTAATAATGTTTTGTCCATGAACCTTGAACTGGTTTGTAGTTTACATAATATTTCTAAGGGCACATAATTAATCCAACTGAAACTATTATCTTAATTGTAGTCTTTGTATGGGGTTGTGCAGTTTCCTCGTCCTGAAACAGAAGCATCAACTTCTATCAGGAATTTAGTCAGGAGAAAGAAACTATTACACTGATATATTTAATCCATATTGAAGCTTTCAAAGACGTCCTCTCAGATATTCCCTGAGGCTAAGTACCACCTATTTTATTGATAGAAGTGATGACGAAATACCATTCATAATAATCCTCGCCTCGTCCACTTAAATATTACTTGTAGACATTTTGAAAGTCTTATGCCCGGTTTCACAAACGCTAATCGGTCGTTAACGGCTTGTTAACGAATCGTCAAAAGTTTGCCGACTCGTTATTGAGAATTTAATCAAATATTGTCCATCGTCAAATATTTGACGATGGACAGGTGAAATACATTGGGTATTTTGACGATGGATTAAAGACTCGATAACGAATCGGCTAACTTTTGATTATTCGTTAACAAGCCGTTAACGACCGATTAGCGTTTGTGAAACCGGGCATAAGTCTTTTATTATATTACAAGTATGAGCCGTCCGATAAATGAGATCAAATTTCACGTACTATAGAACTACGACCCTCTCGGCAATGAGCAAGTAACGATGGTTCTTTGTGGCCATGTGGGTAAATGTTATAGGTCATCGTCGACCGTTTCAATTTTCGACTGGTTTGATTTCTCTCACCAAGGGCGTTCGTGAATGAATATACTGTCAATTAATGTTAAAGCAAAATTTATTTACCTCAAAATGTTGCAACAAAGCATCGTCGCGCCCTATTGTCATAACACGCCCAATAAAACGAACCGAAGCGTCAAAATTGAAACATAATTCAACGCGATTCGATTCGCAACGCAACAACCGAAAATAATCTCGCGAAACGTTCGTTAAATCGCTCCGTCGCTTTACGACTCGACTTTCGTCGTGCGCATAATAAAGCATTAAAGCTCCTCTCACAATCAGAGGCGATCGTAAAACGTAGCGCCCGTGTAAGGAGCAAAACGTAGTCGGTGTCAACACTTACGCATCGGCAGCCACGGCGTTATTGAGCCATTGAGAATTATTGCTCCATACAAACCATCAAAACATTAAACCGGTAACTGCCAGACCCTCAAGATTTACACGCCGCGTTCGCTCCAATAAAATCCGGCTCCCCCAGACTTTAATTTTAATTTAAAACTAATTGAAAAATACGCAGCTGCTCGACTCTCGCTGCGAGGTAGACGGCGCTCTCTCCGAAATTAAAATTCCCCCCGTGATGGCCGTTCGCAATGCGTGGCCAATAAATCAGTGCCTCGCGAAGGGATGAAGTAATTTGGGGGTGCCATGTTGCAATCGGTTAAGTTCGACAACTTAACACACCCGATCGTGCAATAAGGCATAATTTGAATTCCTGTGCTAGGGATATATTTTTGAAATTTAATGGAGGGATTTTCGGGCGCCATGTTGTAATTGCTGTGTCTCAAGTTCGCGACCAACTCCCCATTGTTCAATAATTCATGTGATTTAGTAGAGGGTGGGCGAGACTCCCCGCTAGGAGACCGGCGAGCACCTGAGTCACTGTCTCGCGCTTCTTTACGAGTGGGTCGGGCTGGCATTAGTCTTGCACCCGACAATACATCTAGGATTGGCTGGCCACTCACCGCAAGGGTCCGTGATGTATACTGATTAATGAGTGTCTTCTGGGAACAAAGGCGGCACCGGTGAGATTCACCGTGCCGTTTAACCGGCATCCACAAGGACCGGTCGTCCGGGTCAATCAAGACCGCAATACAGGTTTGAACGTGGTGGCAATAACAATTCACACGCCATTTGCAGTTTTGGACGATGATTCCCCGTTCTCAAGGTGAGGGATTGGCGCAGGGCGAGCAAAACAAACAATGCAAGTAATACAATAAATATTCTTAATTGAGTAGAGAACAAACTGAACGGGACAATGTAAAAGAAACAAAGTAGCAAGCTGACCAAAATGACTCTGGTGGGTATGTAAATACGAAAGGATTTCAAAATTCGATATGAAGGGCTAAGCTAACCCTTTCAGATCTCGCTTACGTCCCAGAATCTCGTTTAACTTACATGATCAAGAAATATTTAAACAATAATGTTCAAATTTATCTCTAGGTGTAATGTTTTTAAATGTCTTTTTTTAACATTTTTATATTTATAATGAATGTCATTGCTGCCCTACCTAAGCATTTAGTTAATATCGAAGCAAAGTTAATATATGGTTGGCTTCTGAAGTAATGGTATCTTCATTTTCAGAAAAAATAGTACACCTACTTTTTCACATTGTAAATGACACCATGTATTTGTCCATTTCAAAATAATTTGTTCAATGTTACCACATTTCTTTTTGCTTTATTGCAAAATTAGAAGAAGGTTGAGGAATTACAAATAAATACGAGTATGCACACACATACATAATTGTGAAAGTAAAAAAATTTATCTATCAATTTTTTCCAGTGTTTTTGGATGAAGTAGGCAACGTTTTCATCTGACAAGATTTCATATGGTTGTAAATCAATATAATTGATTTTATCAATGATATGATTTTGTATGTATTTTTTATGTGATAACTATGAAACTTCAGGTCGTATTTATTAATGAGAAAAATAATCCTATGATACATGAGAACATACGATGATGGAATCTATGAATATGTGCAATGCTTCCAAGTTGACAATTTTAATCCACAACTGAAATCTTTTCTTGCTCTTTTCGACATATATTAGGCTAGAGATAATTTAAGCAGAAATGGTTCAGAAAATTTAGAAGCCTAAAATTCACATTAATATTTCTATGTATTGTCGACTAATCCATCTGCAAAAACTCTAAAGGGCTGAAATATTATTCTCGTGTTATTAATCACGAAATTAGTGTACACAGCAACAAGTAAACAAATAAATCACCCAATAATACTATTATAAAAGTATCATTCTGCTATAGAATACTGCAAGCAGTATGTAGATATTATAATTAAATCATAAAAATATGAAGACTACATATGGGCATGGGACTCCCGTTTGTTTAACTTAAAACAATTGGACGTTTCAATAAATTTGCTAGAGCACATGTATTGAGAGATATTTGTTAAATAGATTTTTAAAAAATATGACTAGGAAAAGCCCAACCCAACCCAAGTCAACTCATCACAACCCAACCCAAACCAACCAAACCTAACACAACCCAATCGATCTTAACGCAACCTAACCCAATTGGTTAACAAGTAGCTTCCATAGGCTCGATACAACAAGGCACTGTTGGAATTATAAAATATGATAATAAATCAGATTCATATTGCAGCAGTGAACTTGGAAATTGAATAGAGACCAGTATGGTATAACAAATAGGATAAGAATTAGATCTAAAATTGTAGATACAACTACGTGATCAGCTGTAAATAATGCATTGAATCTGCATTAGATCCTTTAAGTGCAGATTTTGTTTTAGGAAGGCGTGGGCTTCTGAAAAAATCGCTCAGCTCGCTCAGATTCGTTTACGTTCCTAATTTTAGGAAAAAGACAAACAGATTGGTGCATAACGTTAATATAATTCGAATAAAAACGAATAAATAATAAAACCCAATGAGGCTCAAAGCTTAATTAAACAAGCTAGCAGTGCATTGTCACTCGACATAATCTATAACCAGGGTTTGATTTTAGATTGAGACAGAAATAAATCGCTAGAAGGCAACAAAGCACGCCCTTCCTTATTTCTTTTAAAGCAGTAATTTATAATTAAACTGTGATAAAATTTCCAGGCATGCTACGAGGATTTTTTTTGGATACTGAAATGACAATTGAGAGACACGAATACATCGATGGGTATAGGAAAAAAACAAAGTAACTGTATCTTTGGGAACGCAAGAGGGATGAAATAAAACTAACTGGAAAATAAAATAATATTATATGAAAATCATCAAAATTATAGAAAAAAAGGTTGAATTTGTAAAAGAAGAAGCTTATAATATTAATTGGTGGATATTGGTGTAATGAGTTATTAGCTATCATTTCTATTAAATTGCTTCATCATTTTTCTATTTATTAAGTTTTCTTTGCATGAAAACACCATTGGGGTAGTTTTCTTGTACAATTTGTTGAGATTGTTATTCTAGTGAATTACATCATAGAATAACATTATTAGTTAAATTGTGCCCAACTAACGTGATAAGCTGCGTCTTTGAAAATTCAATCTGCTCTGCTATAGTTTGGTACATTTTGCTTGCAAGAAAACACCATTACTCTGCTTTCTATGCATCATTTTGGCCTAAAGTGACAACATTGTTATTAAATACTAATATTATGATGAAGCACCAAGAAAAACTACACTTTAATGACTCTGTTTATAAAAAGTACTAATTTTGTTTATTTAATTAAAATGAAAGTTACACTTTATCAGAACTAATTAAAAATCCATTGAGTACTTTTCGAAGATTTTTGATGATTCTATGATTGTAACAATTCTCCTAACTTGCTTGAAGAAACTTTTGTACCTCCCCGTGATTTACTAAAAAAAACTACAGGAATTTGTCCGCTCGTCTCGTAGAGTATATATATTTTTAATATTACGTTAATAACTATCATTATCGCCAATTTATGACACATTTGTTTTCTAGTAGCTACGCATACAAATAATAAAGAATAATAAAATTTTACAGCATTACATTAAGTTGGGTTGGGTTGGGCTGGGTTGGGTTAGGTATATTAAAGTGATTATTGATGAAAAACTATGCGAATGGTAAGTTTCTGTCTAGCTTATGCATAAAACATCGTTCAGCAGCGTTGGTTCATACTCATGTTTGATATTTTCTGAAGCTAAGTTTATGATAACAACGAAACGGTAGTCCAAGAGTCAAAACAGTGTTCTTTTTAGAGACCTAATCTCACAACAAATGCTCGTGGTTTAAAGCAAGGTCGGTATAGGGGATTGTACATATGTATCTTTCTGTCATGTAAATGACGATGATTTAATTTTTCCACTTATATAAATTAAAAAAAAAATCTGTTTATTATTTTCAATATTGTGCAAATTCTCTTACTGGGGCCTTTCATAACTACACATGTTCAAAATTGTACAAACTGACCATACTATGCAAAATTTGTTCATTTACCTGATGATTAACAAACTTTAAACTTTTAAGAAATTGTTTATTTACATCTATAAAACTGTCATTATCGTCACACAAAACAATTGTCATAGGATTTAAAAATCACGGTAAGGTAACCAAAATTTATCTTACCCACTTATGTAGCAAATTAAACTTAAAAATTCACGAAACGAAACAAAAACGTTTAAGGTGCGCTAAACGTAAATTCGTTAATATTATTTTAGTGAAAAACTAAATTATTCATAACACAATAAAGTAAGTAAGACGACGTAATCTCAGACGTTGCTTGTTTAGGAACTTATCGGTTGAAGTCGCTGGGTTAATGTTTAGGAAAAAACACTCAAAATATAAACTGTTTTCCCGAAAAAATATTTGGAACCACAGTTTTAATTGTGTACTATTGTCAGTTAAAATTATGGTAATCATTTCGTGTACACTGTATGTAGATATAGCTCATTGTGGGCAACTGCTTGAAACGCAAATGTACGTCAATTTGAATTCTTCTATGACACCTAGAAATTTAAGTACGTCCTTGAATTGATTTATTCAAGTACCAAGACAGAAAATTTCATGGTCAAACTGAAAACGCGTCGCACAACTAAGAATTGTTTATATCAAGAGTTCATTTTATATCCTTATCAGTTTTTCGTTGTATGCGATGTGCATCGCCTAATTAAAAGACTAAATAAAAAACAAATATATAAATAGATGTATGTCACCAAAATACAATTTATTTACAAACATAAGTAAAATATAGATAAGAATTATATTTTGTAAGGCTCATGATTTATAGTTGTATGTGACGTTTTTACCGTTTTTATTTCGTACGTATCCGCATATCAACATCGTATCGCTTTGGGATCTATTCATCTATTTGTTGTTATTTACATCAATACAAGTAATTTGTTCAATTAATACAATGTAACGAGGTTGGATTTAAACAAATCCAGGTTTTGCAATAATAAAAAGCCTAGAATGCCTTAAATGTACACACTTATACCTGTAAGAATACATAACAAATTATGATACATATCCTTGGCGGTATGTATGAGCTGTTATGCGTTTTGTGGATCTTAAAACAATGAAAGTCTGAACTACTGACATATCAGTTACAGGGACCTATAACTCATTGCAACTATGGGTTTGTATAACTTCAACTGTTGAATTGCTCAGTAAATATAGCCGGTTGATTCGACCAAACATAATATAATAACAGATGCTTTAAGATGGGGTCG
The DNA here is from genome assembly GCA_959613385.1 of Geotrupes spiniger. NCBI lineage: Eukaryota > Metazoa > Arthropoda > Insecta > Coleoptera > Geotrupidae > Geotrupes > Geotrupes spiniger. The sequence continues at coordinate 17,852,980 of OY390737.1, forward strand.
ATCAAAGTAGTAAGAAACTCAATGGTTGGCGTTCATTGTTAACTGTTGCTTACGAACCTGTAAATATGTAAATGTATTTTGTGTTACATAATAATTAAGCCTCTATCTTAGATAGTCAAAATAATCAATAGGAGAAAAATAAATAACCGTTTGAATTAACGCAATATATGATTAATATTATATGTGAAACAAATTAATAAAACATATTAAGCTACGTTAGATAGTCACAAAAATCTTCAAGAAAAAAAACATTTAGGTATTGCAATCATTTAAAGATTTAATTAAAGACAGGTAATTTCAGTTTAGAACAATACATATCTCCGGAGATATGTAACAATCTCGACATGGCAAAGTAACAAAAAAAAATCGTCCCAAGCAAGTTGCATTCGAACGCGGCCACAAAACATACTAATTAAGCTCGAAACCTAGGCGTCCATAAACACAATTACTTGCACTATTCGCGGAAAGTGTTTTCCAACATGTGTTTAATTTGAAGCGGAGAACGTACGCACTCGAAAAGCAGACTGTAAATAAATATTTAAGACGCAATAAAAAACGTTAAATGTTACATTTGCGTGGCTGTTAACGGCCGACATAAATCTTCCTTAACAAAAACTGTTTCTTTTGTGTTTTAAAAACCACTACGTCATATTTATGCATGTCGTGGATCGGCCGCAACAAACTTATTTTAACGTTAAGATTAGCTTTATTTACGACATTGATTGCATGTATCATTTCGAAGCAGCATTTTCGACAGTCACAATAAACGACTGGACGTTATCCGCCGTGAACGCCACGTTTCTCGGTCGCATCCACAAAGCGATTTAAAAATAAATTTTTCGACAATTATGTTTCGCGAAGTCGTGTGCCGCGTATGTTTCGACGAAGCGCATTAACCGCGACACGATTTAATTTAATTTTAAATTTTAATACATTCTAATTAAAAATTAATAATAAAACATACGTCAGCGCTATTTGCGTATTACCTGGTCACAATTGCGCAATTATTATGAAATACAGCCCACTTATAATGAACTAAATTGCGCGTAACGGCGCGTTAAATTCGAGTAAAATTAATAAAGTGACAGTGCGAGTACTTCGATAAAGAAGTAAACACGTACATGGCATGCCCGGCGCTAATAACATGTTATGAAATATCAAGGCAATTGGCCTCAATAACGCCTCAATATCATCAAATTATCACACACGGGCTCAGCCGCCAGCACTCCATAACAAGGACCATTACACGGCATTAGCTTTGTAACCGCAGTAATCCAGGTTCTTTATTAGGTCATTAATGCTTGAAAGCTCGCGTGACTTACCGAATTTAATCCTGGTTTGAGCTTCCATTTACATATCGCATGAGTAGACCGAACGTGCTTAATTACGTGTTTCGTCGGAAACGATGAGACCGGACTGTGAACGTAAAAAGTGAACAGCCGTAGTGGATAATGTGATGGCTTTATGACTGATGGAAACTTGATTCAAAAATACGTGATACAATTAAATACCAATAAGAACAAAATACGCAAATATAACACATGATAATAATAATAAATAATCTAAAGCTACATCCTTAAAAATATTTACAACCATTAATACCCAACGCCACTTTAGATCCTCCCCCAAGCAGACATGCTGGATGGAGATTTGTTAACATCGACAACGTTTTATAAAATTAAATTAAATACAGCAAAAATCGCAAAACTATTGCACTTATTTATATCACCACTTCCATACCACACCCCCAAATTAAATACTACAGCGAAACAAGGTGCGAATTTCCAACGAACGTACTTAATAGATGTAGATTAACAATGCGGTTCAGGTCGGTACGTAATGCGAAAGCGCCAACATTCACTGTTGTAAGGATACATAAACACGCGTAAAGCAGCCATCCGATGTAACTTTATCGTCGTTTAGCTGTGGTTTAGCGATGGAACCGAGTGCGTCGGAGGTGCGAGATAATGTTTCCTGATATGGCTAAATGGCGTCGTCGCGCGAGGGGCTCCGACAGCGCCGGAGGCGTCGCCGTAAAAGTTATCATAACGAGACCGTGGAAGGAGATCAGGAGAAGGACATTTCGACGAGTCTCGCGAATTTGTTGTTTACGTGGTCAGCGGCTAATTAGGTAACGGTGTTATCGGGGCCACATTAATTGACGATTGCAGTTGTAAATATGTGCGTAATTATAATTTAATTGGACTTCCTTGTCAAAACAAACCGACTTTTATGCTTGTTAGCTGTGCAGCGAGATGTTTTAAGGTAACGTTTGTCGTGTAGTTGTAGGAAAGACAAGGAGCCGGGGTAAAATATACTTATTTAATTCGGATATGGAAAACAGTCTGCTGAATTTATTGGAAGTTGTAGAGATAAGCGTATGTGAGCAACCGACTAATTGAATAAAAAATATTCGCATCGCACAATCTCGCATGAAATATCTTTAAGGACGTTAATATACAAGTTGGATTTGAGAAAAATAAATAATTAAAATAATAGAAAATCTCAACATTTCTGGCCGTTTGATTCAAAAACAAATTTTTCAAATAATGGCTATTCTTAGGAAATAGTTGATAAATTGCCAAGAAATAGTTAAAAGCTCACAATTTACATGGTTCAATTAATCACCCTGGGTTACGAATATAAATTAGGTTTGTAGGCAATGTTATTAAATAAATACATCACAAACTGTAAATGTTCATGTCGCATTTAGTCACTTATAAATTATTGCACTGAAAATATGCTATGAACATAATTAAATAGGTGTTGACATTCGTTTTGGACAGAGTGGACGATGTGAAAAAGTTTATCCCCGAGAAGTTCAAACGAAGAGAAGGACATACAAACATATTATCGCAGCGTTTTATTTAGATATGCATTAATATTTTGATTTTTTGATTTTTCCATGTCCTCCATTGTAGTATTTGCATTCTTTTGTACAACTTTGTCACAGGGGAACAATTATGATTTAATTATAACTATAAATATAATTTTGTAATCAGTTCACTGGTCATAGACCAATTTTGTTAAGCATTGTTTGACATTATTTGATCATACCAAATTTTTCAACCATACATAATAGATTACCAATTATTACCAATAGTCCATAATATTTTAATTGTAGAAACTATTTCAATTTAAAATTTCCAAGTCACAGATTAATTTCCGTTGTTTAAACTATGTTCCATTATTATGTAAATCATAAATTGATAACCTGCTGTGTTTACAAGTTGTCAACGATGATTTTATTAATTCCTTATGCTATATGTCATGGAGAAATATACACATAGAGATGTTCTTACAAAAATATGTAATGAACATTTATTAAAATCGAATTTGTAAAAAGATGAACCAATGAATTCTTTATTAAGAGAAAGTTAATCCAGCTATAGCAAATATAACAACTAGCAATATTTTTATTCAAAATAAGTTAGAAAAAGTCACAGCTAGAATAGCTCGTCACCCAATATTAAGTCTGTACAGCAGTGACTAATCACCGTACTTTTTTTAATAATAATATTAATTACACCATGTTATGAGCTCTATTTTAATAAACTTGATAATTGATAATTTATTGATTCAAGTGAAGACAATAAGCATTGATTTAAATTTCATTTTCTTAGTTGGCTATTTTTAACCAAGTTTAGATTTTATCCATATTGGATATCTATAAGTTTTTTGGATGCTTGATAAAAACGTACTAAGAGTTAATCTCAGGATGTTTCTATGCGAAATGCTATGTAGGAAGCAAATGGAATACGATTTCAAAATTAGGAAGTGTCGATAAGGGAGGCATTTTTTAATTTGTACCATCGCCCTTCACGAGAAAACTTTGCATGTCTCACAATAAAAAATTCAAACCAGTAACTTCTTTGCATGTCATTGTTGGTTGTATTGACACAATGATGACAATGATTTATGACATATTCATCAATTAGTAGTAGATTATAGCATTTTTTTTTCCGTTACCATATTACCCATAATTTTATCATTGCCAATTGTTGGCATATACTATTAGTCGCGAATAAAGTTTATTTATTATTATTATTACATTGACAGCTTGGAATGATATTTAGGTCCTCAAGTATTTAATCTTTTCGAGTTTTTTTATTACGTTTGAAAACATCTTGCTCCTTGAATTTGCCTGTGACCATCAATTAATATGAACTCGTGAGAAGTTAAAAGGGTAATTTCGAAAAAACCATGGCTGCTTCAGTAACGTATTGAAACTCGTTAAACATGCTGCAAATAGAACTTTTCACATGTAATTAGTAAATTGGCCGATTGAACGTCATGTGACGTTCAAAGTTTCATTTTGGGCGTTTTAATGCAGCCCAAGGCGATCATTATTTCAAAAAATATATGCAACCAAACATAAACGACAATAGGTAATGATTGTTTTATAATCTTGCAATGTTTTTCATTGAACTGCTAAATGTAATTCATTTAATGTTAAGATCGTATGTTTGTGTTCTTGGACCTTGATGGGTTTTTATAAGAAAATTTTGTGCATGTAGGTAAGCAAAGATTGCATTTTCTCCCCATGTTGATACAGAGTGTAGGAATGATTTTTTAGAGATATCAAGCAAATGAGTGTACTTTCCGTTGTTGTTCAATAGTAGTGAGTGGTTTGGTGCATTAGGCTTTCCAAGTAGGCTTGGATCTTTGATTTTCAAGTCCCATACGGTATTTTTTAATACTGCACGTGAAACAGATTTAATTTCGTAGAAATTTTGTTCGATTTCTGCAAAGCAAATAATTTTAATATATAGCATTGCCTGATAACAAATATCTATTCCAGCCTGGAATAAAGCATTGGTAATTCCATTGCCTAAATATAAATAAATTTTTCCATGAATTCTCCGAAAAATTCGGCTTGCGTCCCATAATTATCAAATCTTTTTTTTAGAACAAGTAATGCATGATCAACACTTTGGAAGCAGTACAGTCTTATCATCTATAACGGATAGTATCTTCCGATTAATTGATGATGGCTGGTAACAGTCCTTTCAATTTTTTACTTTTTCCAAGGATTTCGAAGTCAATAGCCATCAATTGCTTTGTATCAGTAAATTCAACAGAGCTTGTGAAGTTATAATAGTTTGGAGAAGTAATACAAAATAGATATATTTTTATTTCTAAATGTGCATTTCGAAAGCAAGGATTTCATCCCCAGTAGAATAAATGTCTCAAAAAATATCCAAGTAAACAAACAAATTACATATGTTTATGTTAACATTATTCAGCACCAGCACAACTTGAAGCATTACTCCAGTAGTTCAGAAAATTTATGACTGTATATAAATTTCGGTTTTATGCCGGCGACATTTAAGCTTCTTTTGTATGTACTTAATAGATTAAAACGATCTTCAATAAAATCATTTTAAATATACAGGATCTCTTGTCATCAAAATGACAAAAATTGTCAGTTACTAAGAACGAGCACATTGTTTCAAAACCAATCCACAAGAGAATGCTGTCTCTGAATCCAAACCGTTTAAACAATACTATCAGAGAAACTCTTATGGGAAACATGACTAATAATAAAGGTGTTTTTTTTTTAAATTTTATAACAAGCGCAAAGCTCAAAAAAAAATTATGGTTTTTATGATCTGAGTATGTCAATAAAAACTTTGCTAGTACATCCCCTCTGATAAACCTTGATTTATTATTTTCGTATGTGTTATTTTCTTCTTTAAGCCAAATCCATGCAGCAATAAAATGCTGCAATCGCCACTGCCATCGCTATTGACATTGCCAGAGCGCAGGTTGAGATCAAGCATGTTTACATAGCAATAGGTGGTTGCAGCTTATCTCATGTGGTTCTGTTTTACTGATTCTATTGGAGAAAACAAGAAAATATTGTACTACTGCACAGTGACGCACATTTCCCTTTTACCTCATAAAATATACATTATTACTCCTATTACGTGTCCATAACTAACTATTTATATATGTTTTGACATTAAAATTAGATTTCATCTTAGACTGAGAATTTTGATTCTATTCCGTTAGATAACAAACTTTTTAAGGACTGCCTTCATGAATTTATTTCTACAAATTCTCCCACTTCGTTCAAATTAAAGAAGATCATAGAACTGAAATTTATTTATACGAATACCCACCACTTTCTCTAGAAGTGTAATTGTTTTTATCATTTAAAACTGCATTGCACATAATCAATCATCATCATATTTTCTTACTCTCTTTCACAGCTATTTCAATCTCTTGTCACTTTCCAAACGATATCATTGACTATATTTCATTTTAATTTATACGTTTTCTAACCTTACATTTTATTGCAATTAATTTAGAGTGATGTATATGAAACAATTTTAGATTATCTAGATAGAAATGGAGAATAATCAGCGAGAACTAATTACATAGAAATTTAACTTAGTAATTTATAAAGTTATGGTGCAGAATAATGCATCCTTCAATATTTTATAAATCTTATCGAAAACTGCTTCCAAATCTTCTTATTCATCCTTCATCTCAACTATAATTTGTTCGATAGATAAACATAAATAACGAATGATTTATTTAATTAATCGTTTAGATCTTTTATCTTCTATTTCGTTGGAGACGGCGCAATTTAGTCATTTTTCTGCTAACTCACTGGAAATCACATTTGAGAATATTATACTGTAAATTTATTTTATAAAACAAGTACCATCAGATACTAGTTCGTGCACCATAGGCCATTATCTAAATTGTAGCAAATCTAGACAAGGAAAAAAATCACCATGTGGAAATGGAAACCAACTGAAAATATAAAAAATAAGCCTGGCCAACAGAATAAGAAGTGGAACCGTTAAATAAATGATCAAAACAGACAATTTCAAGTGGCCTTAACTTTCCACCATCCACAAATAATTAATTTACACGGCGACACAGCGCCAAGCGATTTAATTATTTTTCATTAAATTCCAACTTCGTGCGTTGCAAAAGCGCCGCATTGCATATTAGAAGCGGCGAAGCTGCGGTGACTAAATACTTTATTAATTACATTCCCGCCCGCCAGCGGGCGATTCCGACGCGATGAGGCTTTCTAATTACGCCGCCAAAGCGCTGCTGCAATCGCCTGGCAATATGCCACCTAATGGATACGAGGCCATAACTCATCGAGCAAAAGGGTCAAATTAATTTCGGGGTCTGGGGAATTGCGAACAACACAATTTATACGAATGGCGGGATTAATAAAGCAACGATGCCGTTCGCCCGCGATATAAATAACGCGGGATGCATTCGGCAAAGCGGCTATTGGCGTGCAATATGGACTCGCGTGGGCGGGGATGGGGGCGCAGGGTTTGCGTCGTGACGTTTGATACCTGTATGGGAATAACGAACGTTGGATCGCCGCCACATCGGTTACAGTTAAAACGATGGAAGTGTGGATAAGTGGTGGAACGAAAACCGCTTTCGAATTTGCGCCCTTCCGGGAAAGGATCGAAAGGGTTCTTTATTAAAAAGAAAGACAACTTTCTAAATTGACAAAAAATAAATTCAGAGCAACACGCTTTCGGAATGTGAGAAGTTTATACATAGGCCTAACAAGGGGTGACTTACACAAACTTAGCCGAAAGGGCTAAACCACCTTCTTTCCAAATAATAAAAAAAACAAGATTCGTTCAGAACATTTCATAGTACCTGCGTCATTTAAGCTACTTTTAACTCGCACTCTTTATACATAATTTATTAGAAGAATGTTGTTTTAATTAAAATAATATACTTTGTTAGTATCTAAGATGTAACATTTATTGAGTCATATAAATATATTACACATTATAACAGTGTCCCCTGGTTAAACGAGTTGAAAAGACAATCGAAGTAATTCGACGAATATAATTAATGAAAGAGAAAAAAATTTCTTTTTCTTTTGGATGAAGAATATAAGAAAAATAATGAGCAACAAAAACAGCAAAACAAATAAAACAAGGCAATACGTATTACACAAAAACATTAATTGGAAATAATTATAAAACATAAACTAATCAAAGATTAAGAGAAATAAATAAAATATTATAGATCACAAACACAAGCCAAAGAATATGGAAACGAACGTAATAGTAAAATGCAAGATAAACAAAAAATACAAAAAGCAATTACACGAAAAACAACAGGGATTAGCAGCAAACTGCGTAGCAATGACACAAAAATGAAACAATATTATGAGGACACAAAAGTTAATAAGCAATGAACAAAAGCAAATAAATTTTAAATAAGCTAGGAATAAATATTAAAGTAAAATTATATAAAATTACATGAAAATGACAAAGAAATCGTGAGTGTAAACGTATTTATATATTCATTTGTTTATTATTTACAGCCATTTACAACAACATTCCTGGTTATAGAATTTTACTTATGATTCATATTTCAGCACGAGATATCAACCCAACTCCTGAAAGCTGAATGTAAACCAATGCAAGCAAACTCACGATCCCAACCCAACCCAATACAACCCAACCCAACCCAGGTAACACATAAACAAACATAATAAATTGAGAAAAGTCAAAATATATGTTGTGTGGATATGTCCATGAGCCGTTGGCATTATATTATGCGTATATTTTTTAATATCAAACTATTAGTTTAAATTAAACGAAGGTTCAAAGGCCAAACTATAAATTCAGTTGTTATACCTATGATCTTGATATGGTATATCTATATTCTTTAAATTGACACATACATTTTGCTGTCATATTTCAGCGAAGAATATTAGAATTTATTTCAGAATGACAAACTTTACTAAAATCAAATGGGTGTGGAAAATATTTATTGTTCAGGCATTGGCGTCTACATGGCGCTAGTACGAGTACTAACATACAAACACTTTACAATTATTGCTTGCATGGCTTAATGCACTTTCAGCGGATGTATGTGAGGTGGTGTGACTAGCTCAACGAGAGTGAAACAGCTGTCATCAACATAATACATTCGCTCAGATTTATTTTCAACAAAGTAGTCTTTAATGCGGATGGTTGCGAACTAGTTCCAAATTTAGACTGCTAATTAGTCCATCGATAAAGACCACTATAAGGATATTGTTTTTGTTTTAATTCCGAATTCAATTTTTCGTCAAAACAATATTATGATGGTAAAAAAATTGTTAAATAAAAAAACATACGAGAAATGCAATACAATTATAATTGTAAGATTAAGTTAAGCGACAGTACCCGAGAATCAGACGAAAAAGAAGTTCATAATTAAGAAAATTAGAAATAATTAAAAAAGTATAACGAAAAAATAAACACCAAGCACAAGCTCATGAAAAACGAAAAAGAATTCGTCGGTAAAACGTAACATTAAAATATAAAGAATGGAAAACGAGGCGAAATAATAATAATAAAACTAAAACCAAAGAAAAATAAGTAGATTAAAACAATCGACGAAAAAGACCAAAATAACAAATCATAATAAAACTTGAAGAACAAATTCGAAACAAAAATAAAATGAAAACAATGCACAAGAAAAAGTATTCAATGCAAATATTATATAAATACAATGATAATTGATTGATTTTTGTCTATAATTCAATACAATAATTGTTCGTTGTGTATTTTTCTATTAACACGTCGTACATCACAGTTTTAAGTTGTGGGTGTTTATTTTAGTAAACAACAACATATGTTTTTGTTCCTAATTGTTCAGAAAGTGTTGTCTTTATGCAATTAATACAAGTGTGAAATATTGTGGCCGTTTTTAATTTTACGTCGTTATGTCATAAGTTACTTTGCTCCAAATTACCTGTTTTTATTTATATTGTAGTGTGGGGTGAGTGTGGGAAGCGAGTTAGCTTTAGGAATAGGAGAGGGGTAAGACTTATACAATGCGGAATTAGAGGAAATGTTAAAGAAGGGGCAGGATGGAAGTAAAAGACTGTGTAGTGATTCTAGAGGGGACAGAGAAGTTGCTTCAAAAATGTCAAAAAGGCTAGAAGGAAGGAAATGATGTAAGAGGAGGGAAGGGCCAGTGAAAAGGACAGAGAGGCAAAATGGAGCCTAGTGAAAATGGTAATGGAGGAGTTAAAGAAAAGGAAGAACTAGACAAGTTGGAGATGCGCAAATGAGGAGAAGTGATGTGAAACCATTGAAGAGCAAGGCAATAAGAGCGGGGAGGTACAAAAGGACACGGAGGCAAAATAGAGCCTAGTGAAAATGGTAATGGAGGAGTTAAAGAAAAGGAAGAACTAGACAAGTTGGAGATGCGCAAATGAGGAGAAGTGATGTGAAGCCATTGAAGAGGAAGGCAATAGAGAGGTAGTAGAGGCAGATAGAAGCCCGAGAAAGGGAAAGTAAAACTACAAATGCGAGGCACAATGTAAACTACAAAAGAATTAAAGCAGACGGGAGGTAGCCAAGATATATAAGTGGAGTTTGGTTGGGTGATTGCTTGAAAGAAGAAAAAAGAGAAAATACTTGTGAAGAAATTTGGGAAGGGCTAGCAAATTTTATGGAAAATAAAAGTCATCAAGTAGGAATGTAGGAAAAGGAGGGAAACGGGATGAAGTTTTGTTCTTTTTTACATACATATCTGAACACAATGCTTAAGGTGCGTAATTACTTAAATAATTGTTTCTTTTGCATTTTTCTTCAGAAACGTCGTAGATCATGTACCATAGTACCACTTTCCATAGTGAATCACTTGGTTTTAAATTTTTTATTTATATATATATAATAAACACATGTTTATATCAACATTTGAATATTCGGATTATAGTACAATTTTCAAAATTTCTTATACATTTATTTACATTTTGCATTCAATGGTTATTTAATGCCATAAATATCTGAATACAACCTTAATTAATCCCTTCATCCATAACTAGACTAGAGAATAATTGCTCGTGTTGCATTATTTTCGCAAATTTCGTAATTCACTAAATTTACAATTTTCCTATATATAACAAGACTACTATCGAATTGACTTATATTCTAATTAGATTATACTACAACTAACTAACATTCTTACATTTTTTACTTACATTTTGTGGTATTTAATGGCCTATAGTTTTAATAAAAAATAAAAAAAATAACTAAATGCAGTAACAATGTTTATTACTAAAATAGACATCTATGAATTACTACATACATTGAATAAAATTGCAGAAACTATTAAATACCATATAAATTTTCGTAAAATTTGCAACAACGCAAGCGTTTACATTTATTTATTTATATATTTAGTGCTATACATCAAGACTATATTTGCGCATATTTGGTGCTTTGTATGCACAACCAATTCACTTGTAAATACGCTGCAATTAAATAAGCAAATTCAAGCAATCCAAGCCGAGTTAACTTGCAAATACCACGAGTATTTATCATCGAAATTTTTCCCAAGAGAGAAAAGAGGCCGATCGTATTATTACAAACGCTTAATTTATTAAACGGTTTTTGTGCATCTGCCATAAATATTTTAGACTGTAAAGTGGAATTGACATTTCACAGATGCTTAGAAATATAAGGAATTGCATACACGATCCGAAAATAGACGCACAAACCACTCAGCCCACCAGTTTATATACAAGATCGGTTGACGTATTTTACCATGGGCCGAACTATATATATCGTGACTGACAACGAAACGATTTAAAAAAAGAAGTAATGGTTCGCGTGCAATTAAGATGATGAAGAATATTAAATTAAAAAAAAATAATTAAACGTACGATGATTGCCAACTTATTGCCTGCAGTATTGTGCTGGAATGCTAATGTACGTTGAGGTTGTTTGCGAATATGCCACCCAATTGGATACGAAGATTTCATAAATTATGCATTTGTTGGCGCTTTCCAGACAAACAAATCAGATGTGCAATGTGTCTAGTAGAATTTTAAAATGATAACTTAAAATGGGCAATTGAGCAGCACGTAGGTATCTGGGGTCTAACGTGAAAAATCTGTTTGGAATAAACAATACGTGAATAAAAAAATACTCGAATAAGAAAACATATGAATACGACTAGTGGTGTCTGGGAAGATATTTCGATTTTTTTTGAGACGAGCTAAAAGCTCAAGTCGAGGACTCGATTCATCTATTATGATGATGAAATTATTTGTGTGGGAACAATTTGCATATTTCGCGATGTGAGATAACTTCATGAGCTAGGTGTTTTGTATTATTCATAATAAATTGCGCGTAGTATCTCACATCCAAACGGTCCATTAAACCGGCACCATTAGCATAGCAATGCAGAATGGCAACGTATGATAATCACGTATCATTTAAATAGCGTCGACGCCTTGAGGGCTGTTCTGCGTGTCCGAGCTAACAAAGCCAGCTTTCCCTGGAGACCGAAAGGGTGCGCTTTCGGACGGAAGAGGTCCGAACATAAAAACGGAACGATCCATAGAATGGCGAATAACCAGCCGTAGCCAGTTATGCAAACTACGGTCACTATCTCTTGTATAGGCCATTTGGCTCGGCTATGGACAATCGTCGGTTAGCTTACCGATTGCCGTTGGGGGACTCATCTAGAAAATTATATCATGTTCGTCGGGGTGCGTGCGCTAAAGGGGGATGTTTATGGTGACATTCAGCCACTCAGGGAAAACTGATCGCGCCGTTTACATAAAACCAACAGCAATCCTAAAATTACTCGTCCGTCGAAGCGTTACGCACGGCGGAAACCCAGGCGCACGACGAGCGTCGCGTGATTCCACCAAATCCAATTAAAAAACGCAATATTATTTAGTGCGAAATAAAATAAAAATGAAAGTGCGTAAGTAGGCCTCTCGACAGCTAATTACAATATGCAAATGCGGCTTTTTCCCCAACATTAAATTAGTATAATGTGGGAATAAGTAATTGTAAGTATGTTAATGCCGTAATAAAATAACACATAAACGAAAATAAAAAGGCATATAACTCCGTTATGGTTTCGTATGTACATATCATAAATAATAAAACGCCACCATAAATACGACTCGTTTTTTATCGGTCGCAAGAATGTCTCCGCTGAAAATAATCACCATTTCAATTGCACCGTTACTGCAGGTTCAATCTCGATAATTCGAAAGATCGCAATCCCAATACGTTCCTACGGTTAGATAACGACGTCGATTTATCGCGTATCCAGTTGGGGTCAGAGAAATCCCCGTTATGAGGGTTGTTTTAAAATCGATACGGCACGAGGTAAAAACGTATGAAAAAAAATTCTCTGAAACGTCCCTGCATAATCGTTAATTCTAATCGGGGCTCGAGGTTGTAAAACTATTACAAGTAGTCGATATCTTGACGATACATTTAATTTTACAGCGCGTCGTTTGACATTTACGAAACCCTTAACGCGGTAACAACCCTAGACAAGCAGCCTAAGAATGGTTTTACGGCCCCATAAAGTGGCACTGTCAACAAGCAATAAAACTCTTTGCAATCGAATGCGTACTCCCATAATTGGTAATTTGATGTTGATATTGTTTGTCGCGGTGTGAATTTCGAGGGATATTGTCGCCCAATCGGATTAAGTCATATGCAGCCTAATCTACAGGGTGTTATTCTTGCAAACATTATTATTATACCGTAAGGTTATTTACAATGGTTTATAAAATTTAAAAAGTGCCTAGAAAGTCAGCCTTGAAGCCGCACTAGGCTGTTTATTGCTTGATAACAAAATTATTGCAAAGAAAGTCCTTTCGTCATCGTTCAATCAATTTTTTATTGGTTTTTATTTTTGTTTTCTGTGTAACAGATTTTTATTTCCTTTTATAATATTAATTTTTTATTTCCCTTTTTACTTATTTACCGTTTATTAGTATTTTTCTCTTTGTTCTTCGTTGCTTCTTTTTTCTTGCATTTTACTTCTCTTGTTTCTAGATTCTTGGTTTACTGCGCTGTCGATGATATACATATTTTAAATTGCTGTTTCCTTTCTTCCATTTATGCTTGTTGATTGGAAAGTTTTTCCGATTAAGTTCTGCTGTGTTAATTTTGTCCTAATTTGTCATTTTCTATTTCAAATTTTAGTGTAGTGTTTTAGTTATGGTACCATACGTGAGTTTATTTATTTTTCTTTAGTTCTTGCCACGTCGTATTTACCTCTTTTCTGATGACCAATTGCTGACAATAGGGTTGTGTTATTGCCCAACAAGTTGTCATTTAAAAAATTGAAAATGTTCTAATTTGTGATCAATATTTCGGCCCTTGTTAATTTTTTCGATTAATTTTCTGTTTGTATTGTTTGTCCATTACCGTTCTCTGAATTGTTATTATTTTACTTTTTATTTTCTTTTTACTTTTTTTATTTTATATTTTTGTTTTATATTTATATAATTTTATTTTCGTACTTTTGTATTTTATAAATAGTAATTCATTTATGTACACGTACACAATATTAAGGGAATTTTAAATGGCTAGTCGGTGGACTATGAATGCAAGCACTTAAAATGTTGTAAAAAATAAACGAAATTAAAATTACTAGTATTTTTTAATGCCAACAATGTTAACATTTTCAAAACGAAATAAAACGCAAACAACGTTTTTAGAATGCAAAATATCCCACTGGCATTTTGGACCGCATAACATGCACATTTTTGATCAGCAGGAATGACAAAAATTATAATATTTTTTAACATTTTAAATATTTTTAAGAACGCAAACGAAATGTCATTGGCAAATAATTGAGTGAACAGAAATGTAACGATTTAAGAAAATGGTATATTTCCTTCATTCACTTTTATCGCTATTAGTCTTCAACGATTTTCTTTTATTTCATATTATATATTTCTTCTCTTCTTGTTTGTAATTTTTACATTTATTTATTTATTTTCTTTTGAATCGCACATATTTACTTCCAAACGTTTCTTTCGTGTGTATAAACTTTTACTCTTGATTATTTCTGGATTGGTTGGATTTTACATAAATAGTTTTTGTTTGTAACATTTTATTGTTTTTTATTTTATTTTAATTCATTCGTCATTTGCTTCCTCGTAATTATTTTTTTGATTACTCACTTTTAGACCCAGTCAGACAGAATTTTATTTGTTTATTTTCGTTTATTTATTTACATGGCTATTTATTTATTTCTTTTTAATTCCACAGCACGACAACAAATAATCAAACAAGAAGTGAAGACCAGAAGATAGCACAAGTGGAAAATATCCAGGACACAAAGTGTGGAGGAAAAACGATTGGCCAATGAGGTTTCGTCAATCAACTTTTGCATGTTTGGCTAAATCAAAAATGTCTTGTTGGGTCGTTTAGTGAATGTTTTTATTCTTATACTAAATGTTTTGAGTTGATAATAAAGATAGTAGGCGTTTTAGATAGAAAACAAACCCAACGTAAAGTGTGGGCTACAAATTTCTATGTTAGTTATGGTGAAAGAGTAGAAAACAAGCAATGCATTTATTTAGGCTTTTAATTTCCAAATTTAGATGTTGGAAAACCGAAGCAACACAACACGAGCAGGCTTGTTAACAGGCTTATTAACACTTGAAAAGGTTGTTGAGTTGGGTTGGATTGGATTGGATTGGATTACATTACATTAGGTTCGGTTAGGTCAGGTAGGATTGGATTGGGTTAGGTTACGTTATGTTGGATTAGATTAGGTTGGATTGTGTTACGTTGGGTTGGGTTAGGTTAGGTGGATTATATTGGGTTGTGTTGATCTCGATATCCCAAAAGATCCACAGTGAAAATGAAGTGACAAATACGCAGAAAATGCTGGAAGGAGATTGAAAATAGCTGCTGATATCACTGCTGCATCACATGGTCAGAAATGGTAGGATTGACAAAACACAGAATCAATCAACAATACGTAATATACAAGACATGATATGCCATACAACATCTACTCATCACTACATCCTAATAGTCTGCTGCATTTTGGTTTTGGTTATTAGTTCATCTCCCAGGACATCTTTCTGAGTTAACAGCATTTGATAACGCGTATTTTCGTTGCATGACAAGATAAGGGAGCTTAAAGTCACTGGCATCGGCAACCTACCAGATGAGAGAAGCCCCATGGTGCTCAACGTCAAAATCATAAAAATAGACGTAGAGCTGCTTGAAGAGGAAAAATAACCCTACTAAAACTATGGTAAATAAACGATTTATTTCGTTTTTCATTTATATGCATCTTTCATAATATTTTATTAATAAATAGAAACATCTTATATAAGTTCGTTTCTTCCTAGTTCTAAGTGCACCTTTGATTATGGATTAACTACAGTTTTTTTATTGCTATCTATGTTCATTGTTTATTTTCCATTAATTATAAACGATTTAGTTTTTATTAAATTTATCGTGTGGCTTGCTTTATGATTTCACACCGCAATACCTTTTTCAATTCAGTTTTTAGATCAGTGGGGTTTTCTATTTAGTAGAGGAAATGTCCTCATCAACCAGGTCGGAGAAGAGGGCAAACTAGATGAAATTGAAAGGTGTTGTTGGGTTGGATTGCTATAGGTTGCATTCAGGCACAAGATGTTTTTGGGACGACTCTGCGATATTTTGAAGACCACACTGAAGAAGACAAGTAATGGCTAGCTGTGGAAATGAAGAGGGATGAATGAATTGCTTTTTCGCCCAGAGGTTGGAGGGTGCAAAAATTAGAAATACAGGAAAAGCGTACATACAAAATTTAATTGTAGTGTAACTTTGTGCAAGGAAACGGAAGTAAAGTTTCAAGAAGAGCGGAAAAGGGTTGAGTCAAAATGAATGAACTGCAAGTGGATTATCATTGAATCCGTTACCAATTGAAGTCCATTTAGTCTATTTAAAAGAATATGAATACATGTTTATACAAACAAAATTACAGACTATAATTGATGTCCTAGTCCTCGAGGACTAATAATGAGAAGATAAAATATTTACATGCATTTATTGGAAGGATTTGAATAAATTTCCACATTAATATAAAATGAGCAAAAACAAACACACGACAGCCGTACAAATGCAACAACAATGAAATTTTACTACGTTACATTATACGACTTATCACAGTCAAAATAATAACATGCTTACGGTCAATGGTCTTGTAAAAATACTCGCTTGGCATAGGTCAGTGCCAAAATATATTAGTGTTGCGATCACGTCTAACCATTTTATTGTTTTTAAATGGCCCTCAATTAGCCATTAAACTAGTAAACGTATAAAACTGGCAGACAAGTTCGCTCGACGATGACCACCCAGTAAAAACGCGCCTAAAATATTTCACCGCTACAATATATTTAGGACGTTCATAAGTCGCTTTTATTAAGCCCGTGCGTACAAAAAGCGCCCATAAAACGACTCCATAACCAACTTAAAAGGAATAGAGCTTTCGTCGTTCAAAGGTCGTGCAAACATTGTAAATTTTGTATACGAAGTCGTCCACGGCTCGCTCGAGGAACTTGGCGCATGCATACACATTATGTGATCAAATAAACAAGGAGAAATGATAAAATCTCCTCAAGTCGCCGCGCCCGGTGTATACGCAGCGCACAAATGCCGGGGTAATTAAAAACGGAAAGAATTCTTTGGTGACTTGTGTATTCGATCAGATACATTTTTAATTATCGAAATTTACAACACGCACTGGAACGCTGCGTGACGGTTCCAAATTTATATTTCATGCATACGACGTGTACGGCAACATATAACAATAAATAAATAAAAGTGTTGTTTTCGAGAAAAACAATTATTTTTTGATTCTCACGAAGAGGCGAACTGTGAGCACCACGCCCTTTACCACCGAACGGTATCGACAATAAAGCAGCGAAATCGATAAAATGCCGTTATCATCTCGCAGCACCGCGTTACCGTTAAATTATAAACAATTTACGCAAGAGAGTTCCGTAAGCTGGCGTTATCGATGCAATTTCAGCAAAAAGTTTCTCTAACCTACTCGTGTATGTTAAACACACATTGTTATAGATATACTTGTGCAAATGTTGACTGTATTAAATTTCATTACGTATACTGGCAGATTAAATAACTTCGAGTGCGGGGTTTAGCGAAACTTTCACAATTACGTACTTCGGAGCCGAGTAAAAACAATCGCCGAATTTTTAAACGAAAAGTTCGTGCAGTTCTTACGTAGTTTGTGCTTAATAGTGCAATGGGCCAAAAAACATATTTCGTTGCTATTTTTTATGTTAAATTCAATGTGCAGTAATTAATGCATGTTCTGTATCAATCGTAGATGATATCTAACACTAAAACTTCGAAAAAATAATTCAATTTTCGAATATTTTATAAAACAGTTTCCAAAATTGCCTCAACCCAACCCAGTGATGTAGGTAATAAGGGCAAATAATTAAATAACGTTGTTTTTGTGAAATCCACCCAATGAAAAAAGATATAAAACGATAAAAAGCGAATACTACGCGAAAATGTATGGGACAACAGTCAAAAATTGACAAAGCTACAGAACACTGTAACCAACCAACCTAGTTATTTTGGAAGTAACAAAAGATCAGAATGTAAAATTAGAAACCCAATCCAACTCAACCCAACAAAAATTAAATCTAGTCCATAAATATTTTTTCCTTTGATAAAATTTGTTCCACCCAATCCATTACACTGCACAAAGTTAATTGCCTCATTTCAGCCTGTAGTAGTAGTGGTGGCTTTAATGTCGTATTAAAAAATTAAAAAACAAACTCAAACATTGCAATAAACCATCGTTAAGTAAGACGAAAATTAGGCTAAAAGTTAATACCTATTTTGATTTTGACCAATCTTGAAGAAAGCAGGCTATAGAAGTATGAACATTTGAATAGTCAGGTTATTTCGTCTTCCTTTTCGACAAATATCCCTGAGGGAAAAGTTTAAATACATTTTCTAGATATTTAGAGAAGGACTCAGCTTCTTCCTTGTCGTTTGTGGCCCAGCTCATTATTGACTAGAGGATTGTGTTCTTGGTCTTTTCAGTCCCCTTGGAGCTTTCCATAGCGGATAATCTGTAGCTTGTGTTGGTGTGAGACTTTCCAAGCATTCTTCAATACCTTGTTTATTTTCTTCTTTTACTTTTAGTTGCTTTTGTTTTATGCTGTTCTGGTTTGCTGCCACTGTCTCCACAGATTTTTTTTGCAATTTTTCCTTGGCTTCATGACATATCAGTACATATAATAATACATGTAATTAAATTATGCCCACTTACGAACATTTCCAAAAGTGAATAGAAGTATAAAAAAATCAAATTGATTGCAAGGAAAAGATGACTCAAGAACAAAACAATAATGAAACGCAACTAACAATCAAAGAATTGAAACGAATATCAAAATAGAAACTGCAATCTGGAACAACGTAACTGAAGAAATAATAAAAAGAATAATTAATGGCGAAACAAACTAACAACAAAACAATAATCCAAACCACTGTAGCACAGATCAATTGTTATGTTGGAATCAATTCGCACAATCACGACCTCAGCGATCCAATCCAAGAGTTACGTTTGCAATGCAACCTACAGCCATGATTAATTTCGTTTTCTTTTCTTCGCCAACAAAACCTAGTTTACTTTCGTTACTACTTCAAATTTAAAAATTTTAAATAATTTTTACTTGGTTACTTGAAGTTACGTTGGATTGCACTCCGATAATTACGATCACTCCGTTCTAGATATAAATATAAATATGTACGAAAGTTACCAATTTTTACATATAAGTTTTAAATATACACTGCTATGCAGGCTTACCAAATACATAGTTAGATTCTGTGTTCTTTTTACAATTTAAATTCTATTTACGACATATATTTTACATTTTATACAAATTGACATGACGCTAGCCAGTGTAATTTATACTATTTTACACATTTTTTATCTTAATACAATTAAAACCTTAATTACATCGGCATCGATATATACTAAGTTGTCACAGTAAATAAACAAATATTTGCTTTAGACATTGAGAAGTATTTACTATCAAAGCACTCATTACGGCATTCCCTAGATCTTGATATACAGCTCTAATAAACAAATTAATATAAGGCAAAACTTTGCAAGTTAAAACGTTGGCAGTGACATTTTGCTTCAAGATCGTGTTTATTCTCAGACTTCTCTGTTATTTTCATGCTGTTACAAGTATTCTAACTATTCCAATCACATTTACGTGTTTCAAGTTTTAAATGGCCTAAATATTCAACTTTTGACGTCGAGCGTCAAATGCCTTTAATTGTTGCAATTTTTGTTTGCTTGCTCACGCCACCATACATTGTTTTAGTTCTACTCATCATTCTCTTTGGTCGAATGTTCTCTTCAAAACCATGGACCAATGAATTGTTTTAGTTCTACGTATTGTGTTCTGATTTAAAATTTATTGAACTTTTATTTTTTAAATGGTGCACCCTGCATACTTTATAATTGTTGAAATCTGGTGTAAATTATGAATCCAATTCTATACCTTTTATTATTATCAGATATTATTTTTTTGTTGAAATCTAGGATGATATAGAAATTTATATTTGTCACACGATAACAGAATTTGAAGATTTCGACTGATATAATTAAAATTAAATGCATTAAAACAGTATGTTGGTTCATGGTTTGAAATTTAAGCCATAACGCTGAAACTACTTGACCTCGGTCTATGTCAAAAGCTTTAGGTAATAAATCGACATCGAATTGAAGTCAAAGTGTAGATGCATCAAAATCATTCAGGAGAAGCCATAACTAGTTGTTTGTCACCAAAGACATGTCTATGCACCGAAAATGACAAAAATACAAAATAACGTCAAAATATCGATCGTACCCGATAATTAAATTGGGTTGGAATCTACTCGGACACAGTCTAACCTAACGCAACCTTAAGCCAAAACTGCCTAAGATCCCTTTTGCCAAAAACCGACCTGATCGACAAGTTTGCATTACAACTTACAAATCAAACCGGTACAACACCTGGAGTGAGGTTGGTTTGAACTCGGTTAATTATTACAATAACATTGGATTTGAACGTAATCGAAACCATTCCCACAATATTTTATATTAATTTAGTTTAATAATCTAACCTAATTAACTATCATTGCTACTTAAAATCGAAACCACTTTAGCACCAAACAAAGGCAATGAAATAAACGAAACAGATTTAACAACAAAGGGATGTTTGTGCTAAATTTTAAAACAAAATAGACGAAAAAATTTAAAAAAATCACATTTGATAATAAAACAAAACCAAATAATTGTCATGAATTTTTAATCATCCAATCATTGTTTAATGTTTCTTGCTGTACATTTTTAAATTTCAGTTTGATTTATGAATATTGTTATATTATTTCGAATGAAAAGGAAACATGAACTTGGTAATAACTTGCATTACGTTTAGACGTCATAAAATATGTACTTTTATGAAGATAAATTAGACAGCTTTAAAAAATATTTATTTTGTTTAAAATATAATACGTATACCTGGATAGTAACGTTTTTATGGGACATTTCATGTAAATGAGAAATGCGCCAGTTCAAATAATAGAATGGTTCGTAAACATTATAAAGAATTTTTGTAGTATTTATTGAAAGGTTTTATAATAAAATAATGTCTGTCACTTAGTAATGTGGCATCAAAAACTTAGCTAATTAATAAATTAATAAAAATATTTTCATATAATTGATTCATTAATGTTGTGAGAAATAGCTTTATGCCGTTGACATTAAACTAATAAATTAATTATGCATACAATAAAATAACTATACAATGTAAAGTGAATGCAATAATAAAATCAACAATGCAAATGGGGACATACTTGTCTTGTTTGCAATAAAATACGTTGTTTTAATTCAATTAAATCAATAAAAAAATTAATTGCAACAATCGCTAACAGTACGACCAAATTTGCAAAAATTTGACCACGCCGACGGCGACAATTTTAAATAAAACGTGCGACATCCCATTCGAGTATGTAAATTAGACGATTTTAATATATTTTTGTCAAAATAGTATACGCTACCGGTTACGACACGTAATGGGCAATAACAATAATTTATCTTCGATTATAACGCAGTAAACAACTAATAAAGTACCTGTGAATTCAAAGAAAAGCCCCGAATAATTTACAACTAAGAAAATACAAATCCCAATTTAGATAGGAATGAAACATGGCAGGTTCGCCTGCCACGGAATGAATCAAGTGTGCATTGGAGATTTGGAGTGCCGTGAGGTGGGGCAGAAGGGTGTAATTTATACCCCGGTTCCTCGATCAAGCCGCCTCGCACGGCCCCGGCAGGGGAGAAGGGAGAAAGGCTATAAAATAGTTTGAAGAGGGCCCGTGAGACGTCTCTGAATGCCGTGGCCATGGCGAACTTCACACCGCGTGCATCTCGTGCAACTACATAACGGATTGATATGCCCGACAGTCTCTCCCCGTAGATTCACCACCGCCTCGCCCGTTCGGGCTCGTTACATACCCAATAATGGAATGTGTAACGATGTTTAGGTGCTTTTTTATAGTTGACTACCATCAATGAGTATTTAACAACGTGTCAACTAATCGCAGCACCAGATAAAACGTTAAATCTTTCCGTTCGTGTTCCAGCTCGAAACTTTATCGGCGCTAAATTATTGGCGAGGCAAATAAACGCGCATTGGCCGGGATGCCACAAATTATTAACTTTCTCGTTTTAACACGTTCGGCAATAAAATTAGTTTTATAAAGAGCGAACTTACGTTAAAATATTTATTTTGTCGTAAAGCCATTATCAACAGTTAACGCTAGTTGCGTATATCTCTTACAGGCGTATAAAATATCATAATGGACGAGTTGTGATTCTGAAATATTCCGATTATGTTAGGTCAGGTTCTCCACTACAAGTCAAGCCATATCCTGCGTTTATATTGCTTCCACTAGCGGTTCAATAACAGTTAACACTTTCCGTTTGTTTGAAATTTTAACCAAATATTTTATTTCACTTCAGTTTCATACATTATAAGTTTTAATTACGTAAATCCACAAAGAAACGAAGCTTTTAATTTATTTTAATTTTCCAGTATTATTTATTATATAATCAAGTCCGCGTTATCCTTTACAGTAAATTGATTTTTTTAGGATTTAATTAGTAATTCAGTTTAGATAAAGCTTGGGTGGCTCTTATTTCTTACAAAAGCATGCATTTTGTACGAAAGAAATTAATGTTTTCTTTTTACGTTTTTTTCGAATCTAATCGTTAGCGATAACTTAAATATTATTGGCTTTTGTAATCTACACATTAAATAGAAACAAATCATCTAAACATGTCATTATTCTTATTAACTCCACTACTAAATTATTTGATTTATTTCAATATTTGATCCACGTTGTAATAGGTCTAATTTTTTCCCAGTTTGATAAAAATATTTATCGCAACTTCATTTCGTTTCGTTTTGCTTTTTCGTTTTTCCGTCATCGATTTTTAAATTTTTCTTTGTTGTGTGTATTTACAAAATATTTTGTTTGTAACTTCTTTAATTTTTAATTTTATAGCTTCTTTTCTCAGTTTTTTATTTTTTTATTTTTTTTATGTTGTGCATTTTCCTTAATATAATGACTTTTTCCAAGTTTTTTAAATTTGTTTTTTTTTTAATTATGACTATTCAACAAATTTTACTTATCTCAAAGCATTTTTTTTCATTGCTTCGCTGTACTTCTTTGATTTTTATTTTCAATATATTTTATTTGTGTTTTTTCCTTTGCACTTAATTATCATTATTTTATGATGTGCAATTTTTTTTCTTTGACTTGACAATTCTATGTTTTTTTCTATACTTTTACTTCTTTATAAATTTGACTTCGTTTAGTTTCATATTTTGGTTAATTTGTTTGCATTTTCTAGTTCTGTTTTTGTATTTTATTGGTTTAATTTTGTTCAATTGATATTATATTTATTGTCAGTTTCTTTTGACATTCGTTTCATCGCCTTCTTTGATTTTTCCTCTACTACTTTTATATTATTTCATCGTCCTTCAATTTTTATCTTATTATTGTTGTTGTTATTGTTTCCTGCTTTTCAATTTCCTGCTATATTCCGTTGCATTTTTACTACATTTTCCACTGAAGCTTACAGCTGATTTTTAACTTTGTCGGTGGGATTATTAATTTATTATTAAATCGCCTTTTAATTTTAATTTTTGATCGTATTTGCTTGATTTTATTTGCACGTTCTTCTATGTTTTCAGATTCCTTTTTATTTGAAATATTGAAATATTTGCCAATATTGATTTTTTCGATTTATTTTTTTTTCTTAAATATTTGTCGGTTGTTTCAATTTGCGACAATTTTAATTTCGTTAGATTATTATTCATAACGATTTTTGACCATTTCCGATTTTTTTAAATCACCAGGGGGGCTATTATTTTAGTTGTGCTTTTATTTTACCTATAGGACGTGGCCAATCAATTGTTTAAATTTTGGAGAATTTATATTTTCTTCTAAATCAAAACTACTCCTTAAATTTAGAAAATTTAACAATTTTTTGTAATTTTTGACCAATTTCGATATGTTACATCACATCGGCCGTTTTTTTATGATTTGATAGTTCATAGTTTTTAGTCGTTTTTAAAGTCAGTATATATTTTCTAATTTCTCCCCTCTATTTACTATTGCTTCGAATATTGTTCCATATAATTTCTTGACTGACTGCCATTATTCCCTCACCGGGAACTCACCGCTTGCACAGCACTAATCAATCATCTAACATTTTACAATTAGAAACCAATCCAAGATGTTCCTACAAAATAATATTTTAAGTTATTTATACGCAATAAAAAATACTTGGTTATTTAATTCGTTGACCACAAGAGTGTTTTACATTTTTTTGATTTTCAATTAATTTTTTTATTATTTTTCCAAGTTGTTTGTTAAAGTATCGTCTCACCGAAAATGGAATTCAAGATTTGAATGGAAATATATACCCCCACCCATCAACTTCTAGCTTCCAATACGATTTTAAACATTGCTTAATGATATTTGTGTGGATGTCGATCTATAGTAGATTCACCTTAGATCAAAAATAATTACATAATTACATTTAATTGAAAATCTTGACAATTTTTACATCTAAATAATAATAATTAATTAATTAATTAAATAATAGCATTTGCTTGTTTAAAGCATAATTGCAATTAATTTTAATCAAAATTGACTTAATACATGTCAATAAATATAAAAAATTAAAAATATTTACTAGAAATATTTGTCAATTTCAAAAGAATCAACTTTTGGAGCAAATGTGACTGAGACAACATTTTCATGAAGGCTGACGGCCGGCGGGGAGGGTGAGGTGTGTAATCAGTGTCGTGTCAGAACGTTTCCCTCTCACCCTCGCCCACCGATCAAATAAGTCTAACATTCTTTTTGTGTGTCGTACCAACTAAAATGTATCAATTTGTTTCGTTTATATTTTTTGTTTCTTTTCATGTTTATCCTGCTATATCCATTTGTTTCTCATTTGATTAGGCTATTTAAATATTTCATTCAGGGTGATTTTTAACCAACAGAACGGTTCAAAATATGTAGTATCATTATTATTATTTTAAATAAATTATGAATTCAGTCGTTGCGTATGTTATTTTGCATGCATCATTCGGAGATTTCAAATCTTGACTTTTATAACATCTAAAAATTAAATGCTACCAAGACAATTATTAATACAAATAATTAATATTTGGTTAAAGTTCATAGCATATTTGAGTGCATGCTTTTGCTAGTAAATCGTATACGTTTCATTGTATAAGATGAAAATGAAAATAATAAAGTTTTCTTACTTATTATACTAACGGTATTTTCCAATTGAATTTACAGATTCCGTATTAATAAATATCGAAATCACTTTGCGAGATTGTTAAATATTCCATTTTCAAGTTCCGGGTGAAAGTTTAACTATATCTCGCAGTCCTTTACGCCTGAGTTCGTTTAAAACGTGAAATGTGAAGTTTTCGATTCTGCACAATGCACCAGCCGAACGGCAATAAATCTCAGACCGGAGAAACGCGTAAAAAGAGAGTTTTTCTGCAAAGCATTTACAACCCTTGCAAATTCATCGCCGAAAGAGTTTAGAAATAGAGTCGGCGCGGTCGTAAAAACTTTCTTTTTTTCTTCCCTAAACAGTAGGTAAAAAGGGATTAACATTTACTACGATAGCAGTAAAAAGTGCGCGGCGTTTTTATTGCGTTTTATCCGGAAAGCTCCGCCGTAAAAGTCGGAGGTTAACGCAAACTAGCTTGAGCAACCAAATTGGCAGCTAACCAAACAAAAACCGTGCTATTCGCGCTTTGATATCGCAAAACGGCCAATTAGGAGCAATAACGCGCGATGTGTGCAATAATTGATGACAAAGAGCAATAACAACGCGGTCTGAAAAGTTTGTTACCCGAGTGCACTCTGTAATTTACGAGTTCAAGGTCGTGCGAATTTAACGATATTTTTACGCGCCTGAAAATAAACAACGTCGGATTAAACTAATTGTTTCTGTTTTGTTGCGCGATTTGCAATTTACGGCGGTGCACACTGGAATATTTTCGTCGACTTTCGTTTGCCAGACGACGCTAATGGCTGATTAATTCCGGACAACAGCCAAACATGCTTTGAACAGAACCTGCATAAATCTGACTCTCAGACTAAACGTGTTTCGAACATTTGTCACCCACATAATGGTCTTACGTTCGAGGTTTCTTATTGTGAATCGAGATAAAGTGGTTACCTTGGCTTAAAACTTACTCGAACCGCGCTATCTCGTTACATAAATCTTGATGTTTCATTGTAAAACGAGCTTTATTAAAAAAAATCGAAAGCAAGTAGGATGCTCGGACAATATTTTAGTCGCTACGAAAACACATGCATTTTCAGACGCTACGTAGGACACTTTTAATTAGTCGACATAAATTTGAATCTAAGATTAACCAGGTTGTCTAAGATTGCGTTTGTTGACGTGAAATATTTTAATCAAGCAGGAAACTCGGGGAAATTTATTCCCTGGATTACGTTTCTCATACGACGCTTTAATTTAAATTACATTTATTTATTTGGTCGATAAACCACGCAACGTATTAGTTACAGTTTACTTGCAGCTGGGAGTTGCATGCACTTTGTCGACTTGAATAAATTGTAATTAACTAGAAAGTCACATATTTTCTAGATAAACACATTTGCATACACTTAGTATGGGCGAAAAATGTTAAATGCTAAACCTATAAGATTTCTACCAGATGAATAATAAAATAAACAAGAACACGGCGTTTTGTCCACAAAATAACTGTACGCCAGAGTCTTACATAAACGTGTCATTAATATACATTGTATTTGTGAAAATAAAGTCAAAATAAAAATACATCGAAAATACGCTCTGTATATTTTATTACCCGGAATAAAACAGTACTACATACGGCAACATGTACAAGCAAGTATTGTGTACTTCAAATCTGCATAACTGTACGTTATGAACGTGTTCATTGTAAATATTCGCAAACCCACGCCACTAGCGCAAGCTTAAAAAAATCGCTTAAATTTACATGTAACGGTTTCAAATCTATAAATTAAAACATCCACTTTAGAGAAAGGGCACAACGAGCCAATTTAGTTGAATTAATGGACGCTGAACGAGGATTTTGCGAATCGTGGCCTGCAGAAAGAATATTTAATTCTGTTGCAATAAATTTTCGCGAAACGCGGCAAATGCATAAGTGTAACATTGTAAGCTAGTTCTAATTTTGCATTGCATCACTGGACGAGATTAAAAATTTACTATCATAATTTACAACATTTACAAGCATATGTTAAAGTAAAAAATGGTTTAAATGTATTTTACGTGTGATTGACAATAATGTAGTAATGTTCGAGAACGATACATAATCACATAATAAAATTTAATTTGTGTCGTTATTATTAAAACCGTGCAAGACTTACTGGACAGAGCACGTTCGCAATTTCATGGCGAAATGCGACAAGAAATGGCCGATATAAAATCGATTTTCATATTATGCTTAACCAATTAGCAATAATTTATTATTTCATAATCATAAAACGGCACATACGTATGATAATCAACGTGTAACTTTTACTTTTGCATATTTGCGTAAATTAATTCGTACGTGAACTCAAAACATTTTTTCCAGGCAATCGTGTAACTGTAACCCTTGTCGCCTTTATTTCATCGTTACACAATTATAATAACGAGACAGTTGAGAAACTTACTTTGTTTTCAAACTAATGAATCTCAGTCTATCGAACGTCACTTGGACAATTAACACCATAACTTAATTGATTAATAAACTGCTTTCAAATTACTACTTTATTATCAATCATCAATGTAAATTGTTTTGATTATCACATCTAGTTTTTCTTGCACATTCCCGCCCCACCTTTCTATGATACTCTCGTACCCTTTACACACAAGTACTCACTCATATAATCACAGGCATCAGGAGAATAGGATCAAAGAAGTGATGAAATGATTGAAAAGGGGATGAATAGCCGGAAGCATTGGACGAAATTGTAACATTGGGAAAATATGAGCAGATTCTTGAGTGGTACCTGGAACTGTGTGGAGCCACTGCAATTGTTATTTCCAAACAAGGCTAAGTAAAAACAGAGGAAATTTCAGTTTTTAGAAACAGAGTTCTTCATTCCTACATCCCCTATCTAAGCTACTATATTTTCTACAAACATTTAGAATTTTCACTTCCATATTTAATATAAAAATTATGATAGTTTTCCTTCCACTCTTATGTTCTGTATTTGATAAGAAATATAGCCCAAATAGTTAATCCATGAAGAACAAAACAAAAAGTAAGTAATTTATAGAGTTTTACTAAAAAATATTTCATTGCTAGTGATAAAATAGTTATTTATACAGAGGTGAAAGAGGATGTTTTATGCACTACATTAGATATAATGATTGTTCGTAGAGGATAAATCCGAATTAACACGTCTGATGATAAATCTACACGTTTTGTGTCCCGCGCAAGATTTTACAAATTAAAGTAATTAAAATTAGATATCAAAATATTGACATATTGAGTTAGAAATTATTGAAATAATCAATAACAATTTGATTGTATTACTTGTATGTGTATCTACGTCATTTTTAATACAATTTATGAGAATAATTTCATTGGATTGAAATTTAAAGAAATTTTCTTATAAATTTTGCAAAAATCTTCCATGGAACGCGTTAGCTGTGAAGAAAATGCTAAAAACTATCCCATTGCTAAAACGAATGCTAAAAACTACCCCATTCGTTTCTCAAAACGAATATTTCCCGAATCGCTGCATACATTGAATTATAAAAATTACATTGTACAATATTTCAATTTGCTTTCATATACAGAAAATTAAAATGTCAAAGCGTCAAAATATCAATCGTAAGAAAATTGCATTTAAATTAATGTTATATGTTTCTTTATATTAAATAAATACTAGTTCACTTGTAAGATTGGCAGTTGTCACAATACTCACACAGGGCTCATTTTTTTGCTTTTTTTGTAACCACTTACTGAATTAAGTTTGGATGGGTGGATTCAGTTGGGTTGATTTGGGTTGAATTAGCTTGGATTGGGTTACCGAGTTAGAAAAATTATGTTATGTAATTAGAAGATTCATAAATATATGAAAGCTAAGGATTCAAACAGGGGAACAAAAGGAAATAAATTTGACAACATCTATATAAATTGAAAAACAGAATCTTGTTAATCACGACAGATAGATTACTTTTTTATATTCTTGACTAATCGCTTCGCCTTTATGGTGTAATATTTTAACATTTCAGACATTTAACGTTTTGTACATAAGAGAGCATAATAAGAGAGAAATAATCATTCGTCGATTCTAATCGTCCAAGAGTCCAAACATTGTTTTTTGTATGTTCAGTTTATTTAATTAATATTTATGATTAACTTTTCTTTCAGGCTTCTAGATTTTTCTATATTGTCTCAATTCACCCAAGATTTCCCTCAACACATCCCCGCTTTTGGAATCCTTCCAATCCTATTTTGATTTTTCGAATATTCCATAATTTATGTCAAAATGAACAAACCATGAAAAATGTTCACATATTTACACCGATTTGTGAAAAATCGCCAAAATCAACCCACCACGAACATCGTTCTAAAATACCCTTTAGTACCATTTAAATTATTTTTTGTATTAATATTGTTAATCTTCAATTGTCCTTCAACATTTCTTCGGTTATTAAAAATGGGCTACTTTATATTTCTTTCACTAGCTTCATTTGAGATATTTCCTTTGGCTTAACATTTCATAGATTTTTTTGCTTCTTCTATTCTTATTTCCATTTGCTTAATATTTCACATTTTTTTGCTTCTTTTTTCGTTCTATTTTCTTTGGTATCGATTTTTTTAATTTATGTTTGTCGGGTTTGAGATTAGGTGGATATAGGAAAATATGGATGCGCCTTAGCTGGTAAACTAGTGCACCATCGTGGTCGGGTTAAACAGTGCCCAACCTGGTAAAGCAGAGCACACGGGATTCAAAACTTTAAAATGGCGACCAGTGTCGATAAAACGTGTCTCAACCCACACAATGCAGATTCACCAGAACTGATGTAATATTTTATTTGATTTTTCATTATTTTTACCTGTTATATGCTTGTACGTTTGTGTGATTTTTGCTCCTAATTATCGGCATGTTTTGCTTATTCGTTGTATTTCGTTTAAAACTTTGTTTTTTTAATTTTGGAATTAGTTGTGTCTCCCTTGCAATTGGTTTATTTTTTATTAATTTGGTTATTTTTTTATTCATTTGGTTTACAAAATGATTTACTTCATATTTTGTTTGCTTGATTTGCCATAATTTAAGATAATTTATCATCGGTTTCTTAATTTTTAATCGATTTAATTTATTGTGCTTAATAACAAAACTGTGGCCGGAAAATAGCTGCATGGAGTATTCAGGATGTAAAAAGACCCAATAAAACTATCGTACATTATATAAAGCAAATGGCTACGACTCCAATTTCGTTGCACCAGTTCCTATTTTTTAAAAGTGTTTTATTTTATGCATATTTATTTATTTTATCTTCTTATGTATATTAATTTCCTTAACCACGTCTTCCAGCACTTCTCTTCAACTTGTTACTCTATCGTACTTATGTACTACATTTTACTTTGTTTTGATTTATGCTTTAGCCTGACATTTCAAGTATTCCAACTTAAGAATTATTTCGTATGTATTTGTTAGATTTATCTTGATTTCGTATCTATAAGATCTATACATATAGAGAACTCCACCAGCTTTCAGACAATGGCACATGTCAACACAAGAACGATGTCTTCAATCTGTTTGGCTTTGGCTTTAGTTCAGACTGATTACTAGAATAAGATTGAGTAGATTACAAAGCCACTCATTCTTCAAATGATTTGGAAACTAAGAAAAGTGAGAAAGTACGACTTAGATTTTAATTAGTACATTTATGTCGAAAAGACAATTATCCATTTTTAAAAACAAGTTTCTTTGAACTTTTTCGATAAACTGCTTGTCTTCAAATACCTGCCAAAGCTACCGTCATTGTTAACATCCGTGAAATTGAAATGCTGAAAATTATCATCAACCACAAAGGGAAACCCAGAATTTAAAATTTACACACCAAACCAAATTTCGAAAATCAGGGGACGAAGAAAATTGCTGAAAAAATATTTGGAAACTAAAGCCAACTCAACCCAACGAACGCGAAAATGTAACAAAAAGCAAACTAAAGCAAGAAAAAGCAGGTGGAAATAATTAAAAATAATCTGGATCGAAATTGTAAAGAAATAAAATAAATTAAAACTGATATGAAACGAATTTACATAAAAATTATTACAAATTTAAATTCTATGTAAACTGCGGAAAAGGGAAAGAAAAAATATGACGCATCAATAGAGTTCCTACAACCATATCGATGTTTACTTCGTATACTTAACTTGGTAATGAAGCAGGGTTAAATACCTGTCTTCATTTGACTTATGAAACGGACTCTTAAATTAAATTAAATTCTCTATTCGATATTACCGATGTGAAATACTTTCAGGTTAAAGAAACTAGCGAAATTTCCGACAGCGATGAGATTTGATGAACGACGTGTACAAATATTTCATTAATATAAATCACCGGTCGTGACGATGTTAACGTTGTTAAACGGGGCCGTCGCTTGTAAAAAAGATCCACAGGAGAGAGTAGCATGACTGAAGATTCGGAGACGTAGCACGATGCATGATTAAGAGACAGAGAGATAGAGACACAGAGAGAGAGAGAGAAAGAGAGAACGAGTTATAGACAAAAAAATTCACGCCAATAATATCGAAACGTAATCATTAAATTGTTTCTTCGAAATTGCAATACCGATCTGAAACGCTTTCAGGATAAATAGCAATCTGCCGTTTTAAATCATACCACAATTTTCAGCTCCTGACACTTTGAATACTTACGATGATCGTTTCAATATCGACCTACTGAGTTGGACTGGGTTGGGTTGTGTGAGGTTGTGTGAGGTTGTGTGGGGTTGTGTGGGGTTCTGTGGGGTTGGGTCGGGTTGGGTCGGGTTGGGTCGGGTTGGGTCGGGTTGGGTCGGGTTGGGTCGGGTTGGGCCGTATTGGGTAGTGTTGGGTCGTGTTGGACTCGAACTCGGACATCGCTAGTTGCAAACTGGAATTTTTCCGAGTCTGAAGAATAATTTACTGTCGTCTGAAAATTCGTTTTTCTGATTTAATTGTCTAAGCTCATTGCATGTTTTCAATTATATAAATTCTTATAATTTTTATGTTAATTTTCAACTTTGCTTACTTTGTCGTTGTTAAATAAGTGAGTAAAAACGAACTGCAAAATATTTGCGACGCGCACAAATTGGCCCTAAAACGTCTGCAACAATTTTACGGCGCGGTACAATATCCGCGACTTTTATTAACCAATCAAATTCAAATCCTTATTTTGTGTAGTTTGTTTGATGCGAGGCAAAATAAAATAAACAACTGCATATAAATGCCTAACTTTTAGTCCTTGAACCCTTCTAAGGCGATTTTATGAAATAAAAAAAAATCACGTTTCAAATTTCAATTAAATAATACAAAGTAAGGTATTTTTTTACAATTCTAGTCGTAGCAAAAACACGTGTGGCTTTTGTAGTAATAAAAGGTATGAAACATTGTCGTATTACGGTTCCTGTTTTACCCCACACGACATAAGTAAACCCTAAGTCATCAAAAAGGCCCCAACTAAAAATATGATAAGTATTTAAGCACCACCGAGTTTTACTGTAGGGTTTACGAGCTTCAATTTTATTACCGCCGTGCGCTCTTACTCATTACACTTGCGGTATGGACATCTTCGTTGCAGCTCATTGTACAATTTGGTACAAGTACAAGTTATTTCATGCACGTTGATAGCTATGTGTTTATCGAACTATTAATTAAAAAAAGATCTGCAAACTAGTTGGGTTATAAATATATGAAAGGGATCAACCATTAAATACGTGAAAAGACATAGTGTATATCTATTGCAAGTATATAATAAAGTTTTCTAAAATTTTCATGAGTAAAATTATTCATAAACTATTAATATTTAACGACGCAAATACAATGTAGTAAAGATATATGATTATATAAATAATTTAGCTAAGAAATTATTACATTATTTTATAGACTTATATGGGTCGTAAATCGGTGCGATAATTATATCGTTAAGTTTATTTTTATTGCGTTTTACTGCAAAAAAATACACGCGCCCAACGCAAATAATCAAATCACAAAGTGGCGACTAGCTATTTATTATTTGCAATAAAAATAATTTGCTTTTAGGCACGGAATCAAAATCCGCGTTTATTTCCGTGCGCCATTAAAATGTACGAAACGAAATGAGAGTGTACATCATCGCCATTTGCAAACTTCGCCCGGCCGGTTATTTATTGGGATGTTTTTCGTTGGCGCAGAATAAAAGTGAATGAATACCGCGAGAGTGTAGATTAAAAGGACCTTGTGCATGCACCGGCTAAACAAAGCTCAAGGTCGGTCACGTTTTGGTCTGCCCTGCATGTGCTAACAAAAACAGAACATTTGATACGACAGATAAGTTAATCTTGGCGTACACGTATACAATGTCACAGACAAATTGATATACACGGACGGTAACACGGTTGAGATTATTGCGAATCCACCGGGCATGCGAAGAGAGACGCGCGTAATTTATGTCCAAGGTAAATCGCCATAGAAAATAAATAAAAGTCGTCTATTTGTAATTAATTCACCAGATCCAGGTGAGGTTTGAGTAGCTGGCTTATAATTGTTTTTACTGAATTCATTCGTTGTAAAAAACAGATCGAATGCAATTAATATAATTGAGGCGACGTTGATCTCAATGTCACCAACACACAAAAAAAACAAAGACCAAAAATACACGTCGTATTTTAGCATTTAAATGAGACTATGTTGATTAAGCAAAAGTGCCAGAAACTTCAAAACAAATGTTTGCTAAAAAGAAAACGACGAAGACGAAATGGTTTGACTATTATCTGTCTCGTGGAATATTTCAGGCACAATTTTGTTAGAAAAAAAAACTGAATAAATTATTTTTAGGTGATTCCCTGTGAGATATTTTAATTCTCGGTGAACAGCAAAAAATTGCATAAAATTATAAATGTTACCAAAACAAAATGGTCGAAGACTTGCATAATCGATCACAAACATTTGCATTGATGTGGGAATGAAAAAGGAATTGAACGTAGTTGGGCTAATCTAGTACACTATGGCGCACGGAGCCAAAGAGGTGTGGGTTCAAATCTCAGGAAGACGTTCGAATTTTAGTTCAGATCGATCCAAAGTCCATAATGATAACGATATTGAATTGCATCTAACGAGTACTGGATTAAGGTTTTTCATCGCTTGCATCATTGACAATGAATAACTCCTGGGGTATTTTTGGAAATATATACCAAATTGTGCCAAATAAACACAATGTAATTGGGCTTGACCAGTTATACGATGGTACATTTAGGTTTAATTAAATCAATTGAGCCACAGTGCCAATAGAGGAAAACCAGCACCTGATCATCAATCACTCAAGAGCTTTTTTCAAAAGCAACCTGTAGCATATATATACCGTTAGCAATATTTTGTGATTGTAGAATGAATACTACCTACTAGGTAGTGGAAGAAGACTCTAGACCATAGTCTACATGATTCTCAAGATGTAACTGTGTTTATACTTGCTCGAACCTTCTACGTTATTGCAAGCTATAGTTGAGTGCATTTTAAACCATCACAGATTCGGTTGGGTTAGGTTGGGTTGAGTATTTTTCCTCTTATTTTTGTGTGTCCTACTTCATTTATTTTGGTATATCAAAAAATCCAATTAACGATAGGACAAGCATCATCATCAGAAATCAATAGTTATTGGGTCTAGGTTCTTTTTTGAAAAAAAAAACATATTTGAAGTAACAGAACCGTTTGGTGCACCCGTTTGTAAGAATTGCTGAAAAAAATTGTTGAATTTGAATGGAGATTTGAAAAAATAAAGGTGAACATAAGAAAATATTTAATGGAATTCGGTGCTGCTAAAGCATTTCGACGTATCAGGTTTTCTACCTCGTTGTCAAAGCCACGCAACGAATGTGCACATGTTGGCAACTCTGTTCTTGTTTCAGTTCGTGTAAAGGTCCTAAACTGAGAGGACTCGTTTGAGTTCCTTGTTTAAAGCTACTAAACTACGGTTCTTTTCTGCCTAGGAACACCTTTAGTCGTATTTCTGTCAAAACAAGTGGTTTTGTTCCTCACCACCATGTTCGTCTTGGTGAAAAATATTTTTAGAATATCAACATCGTGGTTAATTTTGATCCTTTATTGTTTTCAAAACTTGGACTCGTGCAATAAAAACTGCCTTAAGAAACTCGTTCATCAATATAGTATTATAATTGGTGAAACATCAAATATAAGTTGCTCTAAAATGTCAAGTCAAACATAAAATACAAAATCCTGAGAAATAAATGGCAACAACACAATTAATTATTAGACAACATGGATCAATCAGATTTTTGTTGAACATTTACAATAATGTAAGGTAAGATTCCAATCGATAAAACATTTTGACGAAACTGTTGTGTCGTTGCTGTTCATATTAATTAATTAATTATCATAAATCTCCTTAAATTGTGTGCAGCGTTCTTATTTAAAAATTAAAATTGAAAACAAAATAGTTTTTAAAATTTATAACTCACTCGGCGAACTCGTCCTAAGCAAACTAAACAAGAGTAAATAAAACAAAATATAAATTCAAAGCTGAAAGATATGTGAAAATCAATCAATGAAAAAAGCGAAGGAAGATCAAATGAAGTTGGCGAAAGGAAATCGAAATAAAAGCGAAATGAATTACAGGCGAGAGATAATTTAGCAAACACATTGGTGAAATACAAAATAAATTAAACAAAAGAAAACAAATGATTTAAATAAACACAAACAAGGCACAGAAGAAAAACTAACGAAACAAAAATAATAACACTTCAGGGAAAGCAAAATAATGATTATCACAAAGCACGAAAAAGTATGAAAAAGAACTTACAACTGAAGACAAACAACGAAGGTAATAATAAAAAGTGGTGGAAATTTGCAATAAAAGGCAAATGAAACGTATTATCGAAAAATAAGTACTGTGCTGTCGCACAATATTAAAAAAAAAAAACAAGATTCCCATGATTTAAATTTTGGCTTAATGTATTTGTTAGTTTTTTTTTCTAGTATATTACTCTCCATTATACATTTAATTTTTCTTGTCCAAACATATAGCAATGACCAATAGAAAACTAGTTCAGCACTGTAGCAATAAAACTAAATGATAAAATTACAAAATGAAAAATAGGGGGAGGATTAGAAACAAATGTGAACCATGACAAGACTTGGTAATGCAAGAAAATACAATCAAGGGGCAAAGCAAAGAAGCAACCTAAAGAAAATAAATAAAGAATCACACATTAATAATAATTTCCTAAAAACTAAAAATCAACAAAATCTAATTAAGAAGTAGCGAAAATCATAACTACAGATAACAAACTAAGATTAAAAATGAAACTAAGGGCAAGAAATACTTAAATATTATAAATAAAAGGATATCATCATCAAGTCAAACACAAATAAAAATATATGGACCCGCATATTTACTTAGATCAGTCAGTAGTGTTTTATTTCTACATTTCACAAATTTTCGATTTAGGATTTTAGGGGCATTTTATCCCATTTTTTTTAATTGGGCTGCTGCTTTTGACTTTCAGTTGTAGTTTTAATTTGATTATTCTAAATTGGTTTATTTAAGAAGTGCATTGATGTTTTGAATTTTTAAATTTGTTTTGATTGGATATGTTACTACTATGTAATTATTTACTCAACTGAACGATTTGAAACAAAATTCGATTACCTAGAACAGTTGTGTGATTTTTGGTTGCAAATATGATTTTTAAAGCAGCTGAAATAAATAGCATTTTTTATTTCTTATTGGTATGTATTCATTTCATTTGAATTTGAATTTATATTATGGTCTTCATTACAATTGCTCTCTATAATTTGCGTGAGCGTTTGATATTGTTTTGGTATCTATTTATTATTACGTTGCTTCTACTTAACACCGTTTCTTCTCGGCTGCTTGATTTTAATGATATATTTAGGATAGAACGAGAATCACCCAGAAGAATATTAGCAGAATGGAACCCAATAGCCCACTACAATTACCTTGAAAAATGTTTTCCAAACCAAATCAAATGAAACAGCGAATCGTAAACTCGTGACTTTTTTAACTTTATGATAAAAAGCGTTTAAAACGTGATTTACAAAATAATGCTCGCCTAGATTTGGTTGTGTTGGGTTGGATTATTAATAAAATCGGGCGTAAAATTGATACATCTCAAAATTTAAACTAAACTCAACAGTTAATATTTAAGCCTGTTTGTGAATAATTGTTCTATGGTCGGGGTTTGGGTTCATTGAGTTGGGTTGGGTTGGGTTGGGTTGGGTTGGGTTGGAGGACACGTCAAAGCAAATCAGGGCCAAAATCAAGAAGAATAAAATTTGAATGAAATTAAGATTACGACCGTAGCGAAATATTCGTTGTTCAATATAAAATTTCAGCGAGCATTGTGTTTGACAATTTAGTTGCCATATGAATAAAAAATAACAATAGTTAAACATTTAAATAATAAACGAAAAAATTAAAATAGTCAAAAATAAAATTACTATTACTATAACATAAATGGTTTGGATTGTTTTCCACCAGTTTTGTGTACGTAGTTGCGTTATGAATTAATACCAATGAAATGTTTTTTAAAATGATGTTTGTGAAGCATTTAACTAAAATAATAACCAGACATTTAATGTCATTTGGGTGTGTTTGAAGTGTACCAGCATAGTTCTGTTGGGTTGGGTTGGGTTGGTTCGGGCTGGGTTAGTTCTTATTAATTAATTAATAATTTAATACTAATGAAATGATTTTTAAAATAATGTTTGCGAAAAAATTAATATAAAAAATCACAATCGTATTGATTGTACCATACATTCAATGTCACTTGGTTGGGTTGATATCCACAATATTTCGATTGGGTTAGATTGGGTTGGTTTGGATTAGGTTAGATTGGATAGGGTTTTATTACAATTTAATACCAATTAAATGATTCTTTTAAATGATGTTTGTGAAACAATTAATTAAAAAAATACCAATCGTATTGTGCCAGGTACATATTTGACGTCATTTGGGTTGGGTTGGGCTGAGGTACACAATACAAATCAATAAAACGATGAACCGACAAGGAAATAAAAATTACAAATTAAGAAAATTAATAACCAAACACTACTTGAGCATGCAGTAAAAACCTGAAAACTTAGCAAAATAACAGAAAACCAAAAAATCACAATGAAGCAAAACTAACAAGAAACGAAATGTAAAAAATCACATTAGAACACATCAGCTTATTCAAAGCTTCAACGAATGAAGACGAAAGAATTGAATATCAACTCTTTAATTTCTTTAATTGACTTCCATACGCACCATTTAAATTTGCATAATACATAGCATTTCAATGAAGTAATTGGGGTTATCGCAGACATAGCGATATAGCAAAAAATTGCTAATTCAAGATTAGAAATAAATAAACATATAATTAAATGAATGAATGATTTAGCCATTAACACACTAAGACATGGAATTGTGGAAATATTGTAGAAATATTTATTCAAACAGGCACAAATATTGTATAATTTTTTGCTTAAATAACTATAGAAATGAACTATTTATTTTATGGCATAAACAGAGTTGTAATTTGTGAAATAATCTGCGACGTTTTCTGTAATTAGTAATATTCATTAAATTATTTGGGAACAATTTCGCTTACTAGTTACATAAATTAATTATCTACAACTGCTCAATCCAAGAACTTTATATATTAATGATGTACAAAAATTATGCAACTGCTGTTACAATGCATATCTATCCCAACATAATTAATACAAATGCAGCAAATTCGTTTTTAAAAAATCCCAAGTAACATCTTCTGAGTGAGTGTTGAATTAATGTATATCCTATATAAATTCTGCAAGAAATATATCATAGTATGCTTCATAATCAAGTTAAGAAATAATTTATATATTTGTCGTCAATTAACTTATTTACAATTGTCTTGGATACCCCGTCAGTATTTTAGCTAGCGAGGAACAATTTCAAGTATTGTGTTTAGCCTGTGTTTACTGCACGGCGCGACGGACTCTCACAATTTTGATTCAAAACAGTTGTAATTTTTTCCATCGCAATCATGGACTTTGCAATTGCTCCCATCTGGTCTCGCAGATTTTTAGATATTTTTTAAGTCGACGAACAACATGTGTTTCTAAACTAAACATTTCTTAGCACACATACCAACGATTTAAAAATTTTATTTATAGGGCAAATTGACGTCCAATCAATTTTACCCAAAACTGATTGGGCAAAATACAATGGTAAAATTAATTTATACAAAGCGAGATGTTTTCATTCATCTTAATTAAACAACTTAATTTTTGTTATAAGAACCAAACTTCGAAGACTAAACTCGAACACACCCCACAAATACTATTTACATTTAAATTCAAAAATACACTTCAGACAATCAAAATATTTTCAACGAACCTTCCTAGAACACAACTTTAAACACCGCGTTTGTTTTTTTAACGACGCGAATCGCCCAAGAGATTAATAAACCTATAAATTGTTAAAGCCGTAAGTTTACTTTCGTAAACAGGGCACGGACATATTAATTCGTTCATTTTCGGCGATAATTCAAATAGCACAACGTTCTAAAATTCGTCCAAATTTCGATCGTAAACAATAAAAAAAAAAACTTAACGCATAGCAAGGGCATGATTTACGGAAAACTTAAATCTATAAAAAAGAAATAAAAAAGATTATGTACCATTGTACTCACCGCACACCACCCGGTCGAACGGACTCATCCAATCTACAAAATAACACATCGTAGTCATTATCACGCCATAAAAATCTAACTGGGCGAAATTAATATGTACATACGAAAAATTGTAAATAATGTAAATTAAAGCTCGATGTTAATGTGAAATTAACGCGGACATATCCCGTGTGTTATGGATCCCGTAAATAATCATTATGATAATTCGATATTTGAATATTAAAGGAATGTAAAGAGTAAATTGCTTTCTTTCGAATTGCGGATTAAGAAACAATTATTATTATTTTTGCCGCGTTGGTGATTAATTAATTTTAATTTTAATTCATGTGCGGATGATGATTTTAATATCGACAGTCGATTAGATAAATGAAGAGTTAAGTTTCCTTAACAATGCGTCTCGCTTTAATTGCGGGAGACAAGATTTGTGAATGTCATTGTACGTTTATGGTTATTTTTATTGTTATTACCTACTAAACGGCCATTAAATTCATTTATATCTGTATTTTACTACGGACGTTTCCAAAACAAATACACAAGCGGATTTTGTAACCATTACCTACCCTTTTAACTCTTTCAGTTACAAAAAGTGCATTTGCATTAATTTATAAACATACGGAATAAATTTATTTTATTTTTATGCGGTAAATTTGGTACAAAGAGTTTAAGTAAATTTGTAACAATTAAAAGATTAATATTGTGTATTAGTTTAAAATATCATGTTCTTGAGGCATTAAAGCTGGAAGGGTTAAATTATTGCCGTCGCTTCGTTTCGTTTGATTTTTTTTTTGAATTGTAAGGATTAATTTCATCTTGGTTTTTGATAACGATCATAACATTAATGAGGATAAATATCGGCTAAATTTGCGTTATAAAATGGCGTTTAAAATGGGGAAAATATTTTCCGACGGGTAAATGGTTTGTGATTTTGATGTTGGTTTTCGAATGGTTATAATTAGATATTTTAAATTAAAAACGTACCTGTAATTGACATCCAAGGGTACCTAGGAATATCGGGAATAGGTTGACCTCCTGCAGAAGGTTGTGAACAAGAGGTGAGTGGATCAACAACAGCGCTAGCGGCTTGGTGATAAAACTGTGCGGCTGCTGCCATAGACGCCGATGCAGCACTTACAGAACTGGCAGCGGAAACGGCGGCACCGTTTTGGTGATGGTGTCCGAGTGTGTAGTTAACCATGCTGTCTCCGGGCGCGACGTTTCCGGTCAGTCCCGCCGTGTATCTGCACGATTTATCGGCGGCGGCGTCGACTGCAGCCGCAAGAGCCGACGTTGCACTTGAAGAAAAAGCCCCAGGTACCATGCTGCCCGAAGCGGCGGCTCCGAAAGCGGCGGCGGCGACTGCTTGCTGCTGGTGGTGGTGATGGGCCGCGGCGGTGGCCGCCGATACGTACGGATACATCCTCGAAGCGGGAGACGTCGAAGATGCACTGCTGTTAGAGTGTTGAGGAGAAGAGCCACTAGGTGAACCCGAAGAGCTGTAGTTAACGACGGACGCGAGGCTCGCTTCGATGGCCGATGTGGTCGTTGGGTTTTGGAATAATTGCTGATGATGGAATTGTTGGTGGTACTTCGGGAGCATGCTATCGATGATAAATTTGGAACTCATTGCTGTGCGGCAAGTAAGTTCCGATCACTGCACCGTACACTTGCTGTCATAGTCTAAATGATTAACACCGCACACGCTTTACGACCGCGCACTTAAAAGCTATTGCGACGACGGCGACGACGTCGTTTAAAACCCTATACTCAGAGAATATCTTACGCGTCCTTCTCCTCTACTTCTTCGAATCCTTTATGACCCATGTATGTTCAGTCTATAGCCCTCTATGCCTTATCCGCGGTACTAGAGCGGTAATGGCGCCCCTCCACGGGCGCGCCAATCCGAGCAGGTGCGGTCCCGGCCAATGGGGGCCGTCCTCCGCCACGCGGCGCTCGATAGCCCCCGGCCCCAAAGCACTGCACTGCACGCAACTCCCGCAGACGAGCCTGTACGTTTTTTCCCTCTCATCTTACACATAATAACATTGATCTAATCTACATCAACTATTACATTAATTAACACACTACCGATTAACACCCATTCAAGAGACTTACTTACGTACTTAAATAAGCACGCTCAAGTTTTCGTATTTCGTGCATTGTTGCACAGCTACTGCCATCTATGGCGAACCGCCGCAAGTTTTAAGTGCGGGAATATGACCCTCCCAACATTGCAGCACTGTGGGATGCTGACCTTTGTCTAGTTGTTATCAGCACGGTGTCATGTTATCGCAGCGTATTACATTTGCTCGGCTAAAATACGTAATAACAACAATTGATACGTTACACCCTTTCACTCCTTGCTGTAAAAGAGCTGTAAATTCCTAAACCGTACTTTTTCAGCAGTATGCTAACACATCATATCGGTCGCGATCCCACTAAACCAAATTACTCTGCATGTTTCGCAAACAAACTTTGTTACCCTACTTCGCACACATATAAAACAGTTCGTTGTTTACTAGTTTATTAAACAAACAACTTACCCCTTTTCGACGTTCTACTGTACCTGAAAATAAAAGGACCACATTTTAGAACATTATCAATGAATCTAATTGCAATCATAAGTAACATAACATGTAACAATCTGATGATTTCTTAGCAAATTAAAAAAAAATCAAGAATACTTCCCAAACACACACATCCACAAAAAAAGTTTTTAATTTTATTTCAATTTTCAATTTGCAAACCCAAAAGCTCGATAAGATAACCACAGATGTGAAAAGGTGTTAATCAACATTTTTCCATATAGGTTCGTTGTTTACTTATAAAATTCTCTACTGTTTCTTGTGATAACTAACCACGATTTGTTTTGCGTTTTCTAATGAATTATTCACAGAGGTTTTTTTTAGTTACATATATTTTAATTAGTTCCGTGTATTTGTTTCAATTTAAATTCCATTAGATTTATTTTGCATTTCTTTAATTCCATCGGTTTTATTTATTTTTTACTAAATATTCGTTTCATTAATTTAATTCTTTGTTTATTTTAATTTCAGTATTTATTTTTTTATTTATGTACCATTCTTTAACAACAGGTGTTGCCAACCAAACCCATCCAAACCTAATTGCGAAAAGTGTTCTTGGTGTTGTTGAGACAAGTGATTAATGGTTGTTAGAAATGACACAAACATTCCCTGAAAACGTCAGGTCTTAATTATGTTGGTCGTTATCTTTGAAATAAAATCCCAACGTCCAACATTGGATCTGAACCTGCGACCTTAGGATTACTACTCTGGAATCTAGTCCACTACTCCACAACCCCATCAGTATACATAATTAATTAATTCTATTTTAAATATGTTACGCGTTTATGGATTTTAGTTTTGCAGTTTTTGGATATTAATTTCGCTTCTATTTATTAATTGGCAATCACTATTTAACAGCGATTGCATTTTTCTTTTGGTTAGTTTTGTTTCCCTTATTTCAATTTAATCGTAACCCTAGTAGTAAAGCACACACCTTTAGTTAAGTTAAATTAAAATTGTATAAATTATTGTGAATTTCATCCCTGATTTTTTTTTTAATACGCTAGATCAAGATTCGAACACAATACCATAGGATTTCTAACCATAAATAGTTTTTTAAACATTTCATCGTCACTTTTCTGCTCATGAGTTTTTTACATGAATTTCCTA
This sequence comes from Geotrupes spiniger, assembly GCA_959613385.1. Taxonomy (NCBI): domain Eukaryota; kingdom Metazoa; phylum Arthropoda; class Insecta; order Coleoptera; family Geotrupidae; genus Geotrupes; species Geotrupes spiniger. Next base: position 17,896,977 of record OY390737.1, read on the forward strand.
TTTACTGCTTCACGTTCATTTGTTGTTATTTGCTTTATTTTTCATCGATTTCCGTTAGTTGTTATTTTATTTATATGTACAATTGGTTGCCATTTGAATTTTTGTCATTCATTGATTGCTGTTCATTTTTATTTTGCTGTTGGTTCGTTTTATTTAAATTTGTTTAATTACTGATTCATTTTGTATAATCAACGTTTATTTGATTTGTATTTTTTGTTTGAGTGTAGCGATTTTTTTCAATTTTTTATTTGTTAGGTTTTTGTAATGAATTGGTCGAGTCACTTTCATTTCTTTTTATTTTTTGGCTTACATTTTTTTTCAACTTAAATTCTATTTCATTTCCACACAGTTTAATATTTTGATGAGAGTTGGTTGTTTGTAAATACATACACGATGTTCTAAGTTCCATTGCTTCACTTCAATTAAACTCTAAATTAAATCAGTTTTCATTCTATTCGTGTTTTTGATATTCAATTGCTCAATTGGGTTCTAATTTACAATCTTCGTTTCAACATTTCTTTGATTTTTTCGCTTGCCTGTTTCGTTTATTTTGCAATCATATAGCCAATTCATTGCATCTTTGTTTACTTTTCCTAGATTTGACTTTCTTTTTTCGTTGGTATGTTTCAATTCGATCTGCTCTTATTATCCATAGTTTTATTCTTTTATATCATTTGTATTTTTGATTTAATTTTTATTTTGTTGATTTTTTATATCATTTTCACTACATGTCTGACCTACAGTTGTTACAATCTTGTTATTTGTTATATATCTTTGAAATAAAATTCCAAAGTCACAACTAGGATTCGAACTCGTCACGTGACGATTACGATCATGGGATCTAGACGACTGTTCCAGCAGCACTAACGTTTTTATTGATTCTATAAGGCAAACTTTAACTTTCGATCTGATTCATCGATTTATTTTCTTTATATTTATTTGACTTACTTTTGTTGTTATTGTCAACTAACCCTATATGTGCGATTATTATGGATTGATAATTGGATCTGAGCGAGCTGGCAACGTCGCGAAAATTAGCGACATCTGAGTGGTTGTCGAGTAGCAGCGAATCGTGTTTTAACAGATTATGATTTATTTTTATTTCTTGCACTAGCCAAGCATAGTTTTACCTAAATCCAGATTGGTAAAATTATGCTGTCGTTGTTTTTTATTTGTCTTTGATTATACATTAAAATATTAAATATGCAAAAATGTAAATATAATTACATATGCACGTTTGGCAGATTTTGCGTTGCTGAATTTTTAAACATTTTAAAATTTTTGAAATTTTTCACAATTTAAATTTTTTGACGATTGCTCGAGAAATAATTTGCACACCTAAGCTAAGTTGTCAATGTTGTATATTTTTTCACGCGTGCAATGCAATAGTTTGCTTACGGTTGTTTAGCTGTCACTGGTGCTTTCATTCAAATTGTTATTAACTGTATTTATTTGCAATTTCACCTTTTGTACCCAGATGATTTCATAACAGGTATATTTTAATTTTAGATTTTGCTATTTTTCAAGTTCTGGTTTTAATTGTTTGTGTCAAACATGAGTAAACTATATATTACAGACTTAGGCGAAATAACTTTTATAGGGGCCAGGATTACGTTGCTTATTAAAAAGCAAGACCCAACTAGAAAGAACACAAATGGAGATAAATTTTCTACGAGAATCGACGTTCCTACAATTTTTATAGTACAGTTATGCTTCGAATGTTATATCAAATAAATTTGAGATGAAATATAAATTAAAAAGCTGTACAAAAAATTAGAACTAAAATATGACTTGATTAAACAAAATATGAATCAACGCAAAACATGTCCGTTAATTATATTTCTCGAGAGCGAACCAAGAACACGTGTAACTTGAACTGCATAGAAGCATAATGTACCACTACTTACATTTTTATGTTGCAAGGAATAGTATATTGAAAAAATTCCACCAGTTTTTTTGCAATTAAATCTTCGGATAATTGGAAAGAGAATTTGTAATTAAATCTTGCAACCAAATTTTATTTCAAGTAATAATAATAATTTATTTCTGTACAAAAATGTACAAACAGTATAAATCAAAGGAAAGGCGTATTAACAAAAAAAACGAATGACTATCTATGGACTTAATTAATTAATTAAGTAACAGCCCTGCCTACCATTCGGTGATTTCGAAACACCACCTAACCGGCACTAAACGCCGATCGGCGCTTTTACGTCAGCAAACGACAACTTAGAAATTTGTACGCCACATAATCGGGCCAATCCAATAACAATAATCCATAAAATCAACCCGGATCATTTCGGCTCATTACGACATTCACCGTTCATAAAATAAGACCACCTCGCGCCGCGGTGTGCTACGCTCCTCAGATACAATCTGAGCGAAGGCGGCTCCAAAAGACGCCGTAAAACTGTAAATGACCGTTTTGTGGTTATTTTACTAAGTACGTTGTCATCCGCAGACCCATTGCTTTCGTCATTTCGAGTCTGGTTTTGACGGCGTCAAGATCGGCGAGGTGCTACCGCACGTATAAAAAATGATTCACTTATACGACATTGTTAAATTAGCCGCCGCGGCCCGGGGCACTTTCCGCTTTATTTACGACGCATATTTGGGCGTTTAGATTTAAGGACTTTTTTACGCAACGCTGTAAAGTTTCGACGGGCCGACCTTTCTGGCATTCTTTGATGGATGCGTGCCCGCGGGCGTGAGAAGAATGCGAGAAAGTGACGCTATCAACGTTTTATTGTGTATTTTTGGACGTTATATTTTGCTTTATGTGCGCACGCACGGTGTCGATGAAAAGTATTCATCGTCGTGTAAATGAAACGTGTGTACGACACCATCACGTCAAGTGGACTTTTATTAATTTATTCTTTAATGTTTTATAAAAAGCAGCGTCCAAATAAACGAGATGAAAGCAACGTGAAATACAAGTTTGGTCATGGCGGCAGCGATGAAGTTAACCGATACTTGTAATCCCCATTTTCAATATTATTTAATCCCAAATATGTATTCAGTTCTCGTACACGGATTTTTTTTTAATTTATAGATTTTAACATAAGATCAAGTGGATCGATTCTTTTAGTTTTTGTTTTCAAATTAATCGATTAAAACCAAATGAAATTTAGTGGATTCGAATGGATCAACTTGCAGAGGTAGAACAAACTTCATGAGAATGTTAAAATTTAGAAAACTAATTTGAATCTAATCGAAAAAAAATTAAAAAATTAACCTTGTGCACAAACTGCAACATAATTCTGTTCACCGTTTTGCATCAAAGTCATCGACTGAAAAATATTTGCAAAGTCCACAGTGACTAGACTGACTTAGTCGGTCGAAGGAGACCTCTGTAATTACATAACAGCCCTAGTATGGGGGTATTCATAGCGTTCATACATTCACACAAACATTTGTAACAATTCTGCTGCTTTGAATTGAGCCCTTCCTCCTACATTGTTTTTATATATGCTGTCAAACGCCAATCAAAATCCATTCAGGATCTGTCCTAATGAAAAAAATTAAATTTAAATCAGGAACGTAAGTAAGTGAAATTTGGACTGCTCAAACAAGAATTTAAAAAACCACCAAAATACGTAACTGAAAATCTAATTATTTTGAGTTTTGTTGATTGCAATGAGTTGGGCCCTCACTTATATTTATTTCATGGTTACCAAATATCATTAAGTGTACATCTTGAGGTAGAACCCAATCTGCCAATTTCCCAAATAAAAACATATTTCTTTTTCTATGTGAAACTTAGAATAAAATGATACAAAACTAAGCGTAGAGAAATTGAAAAATTTTAGAAATTTTGATTTATTCAGTTTGGTTTCGGTCATGACTTGCAGAAGTAGAACACCATCAATATCAATGGTGACGTTCAAAATCCAATTACAAGTTTGCCCTTGGCTTATATTTGGCGAGGAAGCCAAAACCTAACCCAACCCAACTACACGTAACAACGTGGAAGTTCTTTGGCGTGTTTAGGTTCAATTGCGTTGGGTTGACCTCAATTGGATTGGGTTGGGCTTCGTGACACATGGCGCAATGATATTTTATTTGTTATTGCGGTATTTCAAGAACACATATTTTGAAATAATTTGACCTTCACAGTAGTCCAAATTACTTTATTATTATGGACAGTCCAATAAAGTAACATATTATGTCCTTTCAGTGCTGTTATAAATCAACTCGATTACAGTCGAGTCAAACATAAAGCAATTTATGGGAAATTTGATCTTTAATTTATTTTTAAGTTTTCAAATCAAAAATTTATTAAACCTACGACTAGAAGAAACGGTCAAGAATATAATTAATTTATTCGAGAATCTAGAATTTTTCTTGAAAATTCCATACCAGACACTTTCGTTAAACGTTCACAAAATTTATAGTGAACGTTGATAAAAGTAAAATCATTGAAGGCGAAAAGGCGATTTTTCTTCACACTGCCAAACAAATAGGGAAGCCTCACAGAACATTTAGTCGAATCGCAAAATTTGCAAATAAATTACGATGAAGGATGTCAATTGAAGCTGGGGAAAATGCATAGAGCAACTTAATAACTATTTGGTAGAAACTGAAAGCTTATCAAAAGCTTTAAGTAACATGAAAAGAGAATGTAACATTTTATCTGAGAAGACTAGAACATCGAAAATCGTACTGATAATCGAACAAATTTTGAACATCAACACGAACGCTTTAAACTTGCTAGAGACGAAAAAACCCAGTTGAACATTGGAAAAAATACAAGATTCATCGAATAACTTAAACGTAGCTGTGTGTAGCTGGTGTTAATCAGGAGTCACAAATTAAAGATATATTGGAACTGTTGCAAGACATCTGCAAAACGATCGATAAAGTCCTGGATGAAGAAAAAACTGCAAGAACAGAGCATTTGGCTTTGAAATTGGAATCACTCGATTAAACGGCTATCGAAATCGATAGGTTCATTAGAAAGAATAATAATAGAGGTCGTTCAGCAGTCACCGCCCGAACCAAAATTGGTGGTTTTGGCAGAACTGGAAAAACTCTTACGTGCTATTTTTGAAATTATAGCCGAAAATATAGAAATAGATGTGTCTAATGGTTATGACTTAGTTAACATAAACAAAATGGTTGGATGATGTAACTAATGCGTTGGGTGAAAATGAACCGCTCACAACATTAGAAAAATTTCGACAATTACTTGCCCTATGAAAGAATCAACCAAATATTACCTGAAATCGAAAAGGCGTGCATCCCAACTATAAACCAACAATTGGAAGAGATGGCCACGGCGATTGATTTATCTCATACGATTTTGGACAAACCAACATCTATCGCAGATTTGAATCAATCGGAAATAATCAATGCCCCATTAAAACGACTGAAATTTGCTTCGTTAATCAAACACCAACCACGGTGTGAATTGTGTTTGTTCACTGAATTGCAAAACCTGTTGGCCAGCGTTCAGTTGAAGTTACAAGGCTGGTTAGCATGAATGAAACCACATTGTTAGAAAAATACGAAAGCTTTCAATAATATTAAAATGATGTCCCAAACAAAACAATTTAAAGAATTTACCATTTTTCAGACCCGTTGGAATCATTACAAAACACGATAATTAGCATTTGCTCCAGATGGGTTTTACGCGTTATGTCATCTAGTGAAGAATCGATAGTTCAAAAAATTTCGGAACTACTCGAATGCATAACCACTGGAAGATTCAAAGCATGGTTATGAGAAAAGCAACTGCCATAAGAACGTTAGATAATGACTGGTAATCTCGAAGAAATCGCGAATAAATTGACGTTGGATCCTATTGCTAAAAGTGAACTGGTGAGTATTTTATAACAACCGAAAGTTTTCTTACGTTGATAGAAGAGGCAGAATCGATTGCTCCTTTGCTGCAATCGTTGCAAGAGTTGCAAAACTCATTACGCCATCTGTTGTTAATGTTTTAGAGAAATTTGCGAAAGACACCAACTGCATTGAAATCAGAAGTTGGGGATCTGGAAAAGCTTAGAGTTACAGCAAAATCGATCAAAAATTTTGCCAGAATTTTGGGCAAATATGGAACTGGATTGGAAGAAAGGTGTTGTGAAGGAAAACCAAAAAGGCATTGCATCAGATAAAACTCGGGGAGATCACTATCGATCTTACAGATATTTCCGCAAGGAATAGAAAGTATTCGAATTCTAAATGAACCATTGCAAAAATTGCCAATCGCTGTTGGCAACCTAAAACCGCCTAAACCGTTTCCCTCGTCGCTTAGGAAAGCTTTAAGCAAGAGGCAGAAATGTCTACGACGACATTGTCGATGTGTGCATTATATCTACCTACTTGAAAAAACTACAGCATTAACTCTAGCTAGTTTAGCTAGTCTGCTGGGGAACATGCCTGAATAGGTAGATAGGTAGGCGTGGCGCTGAATGAGACTAATTAGGGGACGTTTGAAATCCACCCCCTTGGATGGAGTTTACCACCTGGCTGGTGTTGCACCAGTTGCAGTGCAAAGGAAAGCAGTAAGCTTTAAGGAAATATTTAAATCGTCATGTATCGAACGACGCCCCCTCCATGGAATACAACCAGCATATCACAGACTAGTCAAGAAATAGCTCGCAACAAGCACCACCAAATCTAAGGCAAACATGTGGAGTCACATAAAAACCAACACTGGAGTGAGGAGATCTGGGAAGTTTGGAAATCACTGAACATACTTCGTTCTACAACTGTAAGATCCGGAGTCACCGTAAACAAATGGGTGCTAGTTGGATTTCAAGGGAAATTTAAATTACCAATATGGGTTACTTGTAAGAAGTAAAGCAATGATTTCAAGTAACTTGTTTAATTATATAATTCAATTCACTGAACTACATCAAAGTGTTATGTCATAGTCGATAAAATCGGAAATAATACCTTTTTGTTTTGTTTTCGTAGATGGGTTGGCCGATCAGAACTCAACCCAACCCAAGTGAACCCCACTCAATCCAACGCAACCAAGCCCAATTAGATGAAATCCAACATATATTGTCGATTTCAAAAATTATTAACTTTTATTTTTGCAAATTCAAGTTAAAAAAGTTGTAGTAACGATCTTTAAATTTGCAATTTAGTACCATAAGTTATCAGCTTTCGAAAGCTTAGACGAGGATGAAAACAAAATAATCAGGCAGAGTATACACAACTGCTTTGCCAACTTTGGACAAAGTGCTTTAAGTTAATAAATGTTAATCATTAATTTCTTATAATTTGCAGTTTGTTACAATGAACGAAGCTTTGCCTCCTAATTCCTGGTCTATGTTATGTTGAGTACTCAAGAAGATGGAGTTCTGTTATGAGAAGTGAGGTAAAAAGGACATGTTAGTAGAAAAGCCTGAAATAGTATTATGGCATCGTGGATATTTAAAGTAAAATTAGAAAATTTCGACGGGAAGGACGAAAAATAAATTACACAGATGAGACTGTTGGGCTGAAAGATTCAGCAGCGAAAGGCAAGCGCGTAACTAAGGAGGCCAATAGAGCCAGCTAGAGACAGCTAGAGCAATGTATTAGGTATGGGTTCCAAGACATATAGTTTAAAAATACCAACGACGCGATGTGGCGTTTAGTACAAGAAGAGCAATTTTGAAATGTAATGTAATGCTTTGGGTGTATAAGGTCTATTTGAATTCAAATAAGATTTATTCAAGTCAATTTGTTTTTATCAGCAAATGTGAATATCAATTGGATTGAAAATATTCTAACACATTCTTTATGAGTGTGACTCAAGTCATTTTTTAATTTTTCGTGAATTAATTTTAAATTCTGGAAATGATGACATAAACTGGACATAAAAAACAATTAGTGTAGACCAAATGTTTATGATAGAGCAATCGAACGAATTACAAAACATAACAACCCGACCTAGCTCAGCCGTTTACCCGATTCCGAACGAATTTCGTTCACTTACTTTTCGAAACCAGAGAGAAATCGTAGTCCACTTTAAATTGTGAAGTAGCCATATTAACAGACACGTTGAAAGAAAAGATGGAGAAGAATCCTTATGATAGCAACGATGTGCCTTTTACTTTCTAATGTTCAGTGTTCTGCCCGTCTGGCATTTCCTATGACCTAGTACTGGAAATTGTAAGAGGACAAAGTTTAGGCAGGGCAAAGCCCATCCCTATTTTTACGCTCTTCTGCGTCCAAGATTTTTATTTTTGGAACTCAGAATCCAATCATGTACCAACCTCAATAAAAAATGTTAGATGTGACTAATATTCACCGACATGTGACACGTTTACTTATTACGTACACACATAACAATATATAGAAATATTTATTAATTATTGCATGGTAATAATAATCAGTAATTATAAAATAAATATTAATAAAAAATAAGAATAATAATAATAATAAATCAAAGCTGACTATTGATATTTATTTTCGTCCTAATACAAATGGTAATAGCTGGTATAAATATGTTAATGGATATTTGGGTTGGGTTGGGTTGGGCATGTTTATGTATATAATTGATTTTGCAAGAAATATATAAAACAGCTGTTTTTTGTATTTGCGTTGGATATCAAAATTAAAAATAATAAGAATTAATATTAAAAGCACAACCAGTTTTAGCTGACGCGCACGACAATTCCTGAATTGTTAAATTGTCATTGTCATTGTCATTGTCAAGTGTTGCATTCTGCAGGAGACGACCAACAGAACAGTATAACGTTTGCTTTTCGTATTGTATTGTTTCATAATATTACAACATACACATATTTACAACGTACTTCAAATATGGTAAATGTGCTCATATTTTATTAAATTAGCTACGATTTTTTTTATATTAACGAACACGAAATTGTTTCAGTACCATAAATAATTCAGGATCCAAAAACCGAAATTTAAATCAGCCTCTGATAATTAACTAATAAGTTAAACTAATCAATAATACCGTATTTAAGTGAACTAATTCGATCAAAAAATTCCTACCGGTAACAGAGCAGTAAAACGAAACGTTACAGAACATGTCGTTCGTCACATAAAAAAATCTGCGCCATAAACGTAAAATTTATGTATAAATTACGACTGGCACACATAATAAGTTATGATAATTGAGTGCGACGTAAGCGACGTTGACATAAACGCGGTAAGCGTGTGTTTGACAGGTTTTATCGTACGTCACCATCAAACCGATAGATAATGACAGCTATCATCGCCTCGCCAGTGACCAGTGTGCATAACTGCCCATAAGCGGGGCTCGCACGTAGGGTCACAGCCCTCGGAGCGTCGCCCGGTCTCGCTCGACGTCGCGGCGCTAAATCCGACTCGAGGAATTCACCGATCGCGCAAAAATCAAACAAAAATTGTGCAAAGCGGAGATTTTCAGCGGAATTGTATTCGCCGGATCGACTTCCCGATGAACTCGCCGATTGAACTGATGTGTAAAAATGGGCGCGATTGTCGCACTTGTATTTCGTTTTTCGTTACTCGACGACGTGCGACTTTTTATTTGATTTTCGGAGACCGCATTGCGGACCGGATGTCCATTGTTGCGCGGGGTTGCGACGATGCGATAAAATGGTCTGTGGGATGTTTTGAAGTAATTCTGAAGTTATATTAATACATTTTTATTTAAGTGAGTGATTTAAATTTATTGTAGTTTTAGAAATAATTTTTCGGGAATAATAGGAAACCTTTTCAAGACCTAAAGGAAATAATTGGAACAATTTCTCTCTTCGTAATGTTTCTTTGTCCAAAATTTTCCACGTTCTGTGATACTTCTCCTTAAAGTTGATGCGCCACAACCACTTTTTCATTCAACTCGCTAGCAAAAATATCCCATAACCATATTAGAATTTTAAAAAAATGTGTTTCGAATAATTTGAAATTTTTCATTCTTTAAATTTTTTTGATGTTCCTTGGTTTTAAATTTCACATTACTACTATTTGAATTTTTTTGACATTTTGCGAAATTTCGATATTGCTATTTTTTGCATTTTTTGAAAAATGTTCAATTATGACATTAAAATAAACGCATTTTATCCTTATAATTTTTGCAATTTAGAGATTTTTTTTTGGAAACAAAAATATGTTTTTTTAATGCCTAATAACAAAAACTCTTCGTTTCCGTTACGTCTGACATTTCTCGTCTTGTGTTAAATACCGTAGGATTGGAGAGCTTCCACAGACTTTGTGCTTTAAATCCACAAAGATTTGTTTGATGGTTTAGATTATTTGTGCAAATATTGCATAGTTATTGCTATGGAGCTCAGAATAAGGCTGAATCGATCGTCCAAGATCAAAAATTTGCCTTTTTTCAGAACCAACCTGTTTAATTTTGCTTCATAGCAGTTCGTTTGTTTCTTTTCACTACAAATTTATGTTATAATTAACATAATTTTATATTTGTTATTGAGTGTAAAGTTAAATGCTTTTGTACTTTCTTGCACGTGGCAACTTATGTGTTCGCTTCGTTCTGCTAAAATCTTTTGAGTTATGTGATTCGTTATTTTGAACAACCACAAGTTCGATATCAACATCAAGTTATGTTCTCTTCTTCCTTTGCCCGTGTTTTTCGTCATTAAGTGGATTTGAATCCAACCCAACCCAGCCCAATAGGGTTTCTCGACGCTTCCTTATCGTCTGTAATTTTTGGTTTATTTTTCTTCGGTGTGCATGGATAGCCCTTTGTGACATTACAAGGGTTGTGCTTTTTATAGAGTGGAGTCGCAAGGGAAATGAATCGGTGTTGGAAATTGCAAATTAATCACAAATTAAAGTAACAACGGCTTCCAAGAACAACGCAGCGGCCACTTACTTTGATAACATAAGAAACAAGTTGTTGAGTAATTGTGAATTTTTCCAGCTCAAACATCAAAATTTCATTCAAATTCTCGTATCACTCATCAGGCTTGAAATGATCGAAAAAAGGACTTCATGAGATTGGATGACGAAAAGAATGGAGATGAGTGGCTGGTAGACAAGGAGAGGAAATAACGAGTTTGAGTCAACAACAATGAAGATTGAAGGAGGAGAGTAGAACATGGCAAGAATGATAAGTTATGGAGATTCCAAGACCTAAAAAGATGGATACATTTCGAATAGTTCTTCACGTAGACGCTCGCTCTTTTTACCTCGTGGGTGTATTCTTCTTCATTCCATCTCAAAGGACTTTGTATTTGTATTTCATTAAATGATTTTCATTTTCTGGGCAACGTTTCTTCATCTTTTAGCCCTGCTTTTTAATCTTCCTTGCATCGATTTTGAGGATTTCTTCTTTTTGGACTGCACATCATAACCTCGCGGTTGATTGATCGAAATATTTTCGTCACGACGACGTCATTTTCGTACTGCAAAAATGCAAAAAACGATGTTTCTTTATTCCCTGAATAATCGAATACCCGAAGCAGAAGCCTTCTGCATTCTTCTTGAAATCATTGGATTTAATTTTTTAAGGATCGTCAATCACAGCCCCTCACTGTTCCTTAAACTATTGATTTTTATAGTTTTTGGTAAGCAATCTCCTCCTACCGGAGGAGGGGTAAACGATCCTCTTCTCGTACTAGTTGTCGTTCTACTTGGATCTAGCCCAACCCAACCCAACCCATCCTAATGCAACCCAACTTCTTCTTAGCTCATGGATATTACTTTTAGTAAAGGGGTTTTCGCCTCATTTTAATGGAGTCGTCGTTCGACATATCGTGGTCTCTACCTTTTTTTCTGCAGATCAATCTTTGCAAATGATTAATTTTCTGACTTTTCTTGATATTTATTTTGATTCAAAATCCGTTCCTTTCCTGTTCTGTTCTACTGTCTTTTCATCTAAATCCTATTCTGAGATTTTGTTTTCCTTGATTTTCTTTCCATTGCGTTTTGAAAACATTTCATTTAATTTGCTATTTAAGTGCATTAAACTGAGTCGTCTTACTAGTATTTTTTTCATTTGAGTGGGTACTTTAATTTATTTGATGCTTTTTAAGTTTTCTCTTATTTCCTGTTTTCTGCTGATTTTCATTATTTGAGTGAGATACATACGAATAAATTGGTATATCCTTTAATGGTTTCTTTTTATATCAAATTGTTATTAAACTTTTGTTCCGATTTATCGTTGTACTGTTGGGTTAACTATTTTTATTATCGTTGAATGATTGGCCTTATATGTTGGAATTTGATTTTGATTCAAACCTTAAAAGCCATGTCGTCTGCTTAGCTTAACTCTCCGGAGAATGTCCTTCTGCGATGCCGCAACTTAGAAATAATGCAGCAATAAACCAAATGTAGAATCAACGTAGTTGGTTCATTTTTAGATGTGAAAAACCTTCCACAAAGCATGGGGATTAGACTCGTTGCCTCAATTTTGATTTGCTGATACTTCGATATCGAATCTTAAACAAGTTAGTCGTACTATTGGAGTCTTGTATTGGATTGGGTCCTTTTCCAGGAGGCGATAATTTACTTTTAAATTAGATACTTTAGAATACGATACGATCTTACTACGACAATATAAGTACCACAGGACAAATTATTTATCCATTTAAAATTAATTAAAATCCATTTACTTTTAATTTTAATTAGTAACTAAACCTGTCTATGTAAATATTTGTTATTAGTCAAAGCTGTTAATGTTTAATGAACATTAATAGGTTACGTGGAAACGATTGCCGGCAAACAAAAAAGAACCCAGGAGTCAATATTAATGATAAAGTTATTGATTAATTTATTACTGGTCGTATGCACGTACAGACGTACGCGCACCTTTTCCAAAATACCGTACTGCCACCTTGTACACAATAGTAACATCTATTGCAATAGGGCTCATTAGTATTGCATTTGGGGTGAGGCAAGTCACACAGTGTAGGTTTCCATTGTGCAAAAGCCCTCTTCTGCAAATACACTGAAGTATTTCACTACAAATTTCGCATACGTTTACTCCGTGCACCGGAAACTTTTAATTTTCATAAACACATAACATGAATTAACCAATTGATTGCACAACACCACAACGATCTATGCTAAAACGAGTTCATTGATTTGTGAATTCAAAATAATTTTTCTTCAATAGAATTTTAATTTTATTAATAATCAACTCATGCTAATCATGATCAATGAATTTCAACGATCGACTTTAAATGTTGGCAACGTTTAATAAATGTTTGCGACGTTTAATAAATGTTTGAAACCCACCCGCTTTGCCCTGGCGGATAGGACACGCGTTAGCACGCGGTCAATATTCGCAAGAGGGGTTGCTATACATAGAGCCATCTGACGGATATGGCCGGTGGTTCAGTAGGGGATGTTTTTGGCAAAAGAGGGAAAATTTTACAGAAAACTGCACACATTGCAATTTATCATTTGCTCGAATGCAACATTAAACGAATCATGCAAATTTCCATGTTATAAAATTTACGAGCTCTAAAATCTTCAAATGATTTCGTTTTGTTCAATGAAATTATTTTCATCGCTGCATATCTTAACGTTCATGCAAACTATGTAACGGTTATAATTTCGAATTTTAAGTCTTAATAGACACGAAATAGTACGTGGACGGAGAGCCTCCGTTTTGAAATGACGTGTCGCAATTTTAGAGATCGTATTTGTGTATAATCAAATGTAATTATTTATTTATGTAATCTCTCTTGATTCCGTTGCAATAAAATTAAGCAAAGTGCACCACCTACGCCGTTGAACGTGGCCACATAAATAACACATGTTTGTGTGAATTTAAAATTCCACATCGATAGGTAGAATAAAATTAATGTTAAAAAATATAAATTCATGGAAGGAAACATTATCTTAGATTATTCGAGATGATCGACTTTACCTTTAATAACTGCATTTTAAGTAGTACACGTGGGATTCTCTGACATTTCAATCGAATGTTGTCAAAGAATATGTTTTACAATTACAATTGTTATGTACTGTCATTTTGATTTAAAATCACCCAAGAAATTTATTTGTGGAATGGACACATCGATTTCCATCTGATTTATTCAAGTCCATTCCAAGTTAATACAACCTGAAACAAGGAATATGTTTTTCTTCCACCACAACTCACATCACAAGCTAGTCGACAGGATTAGGATTGCAATCAAAATAATTATAAATTAACTCCATTTGGTCTTGGTGCTAGCTTTAGTTGAGCCACAGTAATTTTTTAACCCCATGGATCCTATGTAATAGTAAATTTCGGCAGGAAGCTAATCCAATTGGTGGAATGGGATCGCTTAACAAACCAAATTATCTTTTAATAATGATGGAGTTTCCTACTATAGAGGTTCAACGCAACCAAAAGCAAATTAGATTGCGTCAAGTTGCAATGGTCTTGATTTAAATATGCAACGAAATGTGTCCGATTACAATATCACGTTATCGTTTTGATTTATAGGGTGAGATTATTTTTATCAAACGTCGATTTCAAAACACATTTCGCTGAGTTTGGTAAATTAGTAAATATTTTGTGTAATCGACGCCGCCCTTTAAGCATATCTATGACATTTGCTCCCGCATCAAAAAATCTCTAATTTCTGGGAATATTCTCGTGGGTGTCATTTTTAGATTTATTTTGGACATCATCATTGCAACCAGAATTGCTTAAAAAAATGTCCAATAAAGTTTCTTTCTAATATTAACATCAAAATCAATACGAATTTCAAGTTGACAATAGATATTAACACTAAACTTGCCAATGACCATTTTTAATTTTCTTGCAAATACGTTTTTAATGAAACTCATGAACTATTTTTGCTGCATTAAGCGAATGTCAATCAAAATGACGAAATGAACAGAACATTATTGAACGATTCATCTATCATTTAAGTAATCTTCAGCAAGCACAAAAATGAAGTCTTGACCTCAAAGATTTTATTCATTATGAATTTTCATGAGGAACGAACTTAAACAGGGCGCTTCTTGTTTTATTTTCCAGAATCTTGGATCTTCATGTGCACAAATTATCTAGGATAGCGATGAAAAGAAATAACTGGTTTGTTGGATTGGGATAGATTGGATGAAAATATAAAGTAATGGACGTACTCGGGAGTAGTATTGAGGGAAATCAATAGTTGGGAAAAGCTTTTTATTCATATTTGTAAGTTTGAGTCTGTGGATAAAGAGAAAAGGGGTTTTTTTTGGAGACAATGAAGATTTGGGATTGTTGCGCGAGGAGTATAATGATGTATGGGATAGAAATATGGGGGGTAAAAGAGTGGAGAAGACTGGAGAGGGCACAATTAGGACAGATGAAGAGAACTCTACATCTTGAAAAGTCGACCCCAGATTATATCGTGAGACAGGAGGCAGGGAGGGACACAATTGAGGTAGAAACAGCAAGGAGGGTGGTAAAATACGAAGAAGTATTGAAAGGAGATAGAGGCAATAGGTTAAGGAAAAGAGTAATGGAAGAGGCAGAGGAGCGACGAAGACAGGAGTGGGAACCATCAAACTGGGAGGAAAATGGAAGAAAAATTTATGAAAAAGCGGGACTGTCCATAGATGCGGTAGAAAGAAAGAGGCGGGAGGGCAGTGGAGTAGAGAGGGTGGTAGTGGAAATGATGAAACAAATGGAGACGGGTATAAAATATGTGAGATATGCGGTAAAGGACAGGACGAGGGAAACATTGGTGGGAGGAATGCGAAGAGGCGAGATGGAGCAAGGGGGAGAAAGAGAGAGGAAAAGAATGGAGCGAGGTGTTAGGAGAGAAGGGTAGAGGGATGGATTTACTAGGAAAAATAACGGAGAAGAGAGAAAAAGGGAGGAAAATGAGAAGAGACCAGTAAACTAACATTTGATTGTTGCAGGTTATGAGGTGGTTCGAGAAGAGTGATTGAGACTAGAGAGAGTTTGTCACTACATATTGGCTTTCAACACAACTTACGTAGCTCCGGGAATAAATTACATTGCGTTACGTTACGCAATGGCTTTGACTTATTCCAAATCGTGTTTTAAATTGAGATTATATCGAATGCCAATGTCAAAATTAATTTCGTTGAATTTGGAAAGATAAGTAATTGTTCCATTGTGACTGACCTAATAGGCTTTAAAATTAGTCTATTTGCACACCATGTATGCATGTATGTGGATTGTGGTCTTCCTAATCCAAACGCATTATTCGAAATCGTTTCATAGTTTATTTCGGCAATAATTTCTTAATTTTATTTTCTAGAAACCACCAAGGATAAAACTATATTTGGAATAGTATTAAATCTAATTTGGGTTACGTTAGACTGGGTTGGGTTGGGTTGGATTGCTTTGGGTTAGGTTAGATTGGGTTTATGTAGATATTATTACCCTGACATTTTATTTTTACCTTCCTTCTTTTCAATTTCTTTTTATATGTATATGTTACCCGAAAGCATTGAAAGTTGTTATACCAAAACTTATCTAAGCATTTAGAAATAATTACTATTTTTTTTTTTAAATCTGACTTAAAACACAATTTGTAAGAAACTGGCTCGCCCACGTCGTTCATCACGTAAGCGTAAGCAAGCACCAAAATATAATGAAGCATTTGTTATACAATGAATGTCAAACAAATCAAAGGAATGCAAATTAAAATAAAAATTAAACTAATTCGACAATTGAACAAAATAATATATTTGCATACAACCAATACTTTATGTACTAATACAAACATAGTTCGCTGTGGTAAACTCGGTACATATTGAGACAACCTATTCCATCAGAAATACCAACATCAGGCAGGATTAGAATACTCATTTCAAGGCAATAAATCAAATCAAATCAGCTCTGAGTGAGCGAATGTTAAGATGCACAATTATGAAGTTTTTGTCTTGTATAGATTGTATCAAATCGTCAAATGGTTTCCTGTCAATTAACATGACGATGCAAATCAATGTCATTAAAGAATATATCAATTGTTGATTAATTTTACTTTGATCACATTCATTTAATTATTTTCGAGATCACCCCTCCAACTTTACTTGCAAGAACTATAATATTTTGGTGCCATTCATATTTTCAATTTACTTCTTTTGCCTTGGTTTTTGCCCCCTAAAGGAGTGAAGTTTGATAATTGGTGCACCACGAAGATTTTTCCACCAGCTTGCTTATTAAAGATTTAACGATTTGACTATTTAATACAGTTTACATCCTTCTTTTGCTCATTATTTCGTTTTCAGTTCTTTTTGGTTGAATTTTTAAAATTATGGGTGTAGCAGATCTAGTTTTGTCTATCTCCTGCTGTTCTGCCAGCCAGGCAACGTCAATATTTTTTTTCAACGGTTATACCCATCTGTTTTGTCACCTCACATATCAATACTTTTACATTATCTTCATTGACTTCCATTACTCCATGAATTTCAATATTCTTTTCAAAGATTTAGTGCTCCATCAGGCATTCTGTTTTGCAACGAATAGATTTTCCTGTCCTTTAGGACATAATTGATTGAGCATTTTTCTCCCAAGTTTTTTACGTAATCCCTAGGTCTTGTTGCCCTTTCTTAATTGCGTCGTTCCGCAACTCTCCGTGTTCTTTTTAGGTTGTTCAACAACACTTGATATCATATGTTTTATTTCAGCTATATCAAGAGCAATTTGACTTTTTTCTTATGGTTTGCCCTCCTCTTTCAGGATTGCACCCCTACAATATTTAATTTTTTCAACCCTGGTTTTGCTCTCAAACGTTGACGGATTAATGGTATATTCGCAAATGTTTGAAACGCAACTTGATGCTGTTAAATCATCAACGCGAGCAAAGCTTAGCCTGCAAATAAGTCAATTCGAATTGCCGATTGAACATTGTGTATGGCTAAGCCAACAAGATGTTTCATATTCATTACCACCACAATGCGTACTATTCAGCTGATGGGCGTGAACTAGATTAACGTTTTCTATTTTGTAGAACAACTGATTGCAGCGAGTTTAATTTTTTTTGGTCGACTGCTTTTCCTTGACAGTCTTTTACAAAAAAATTCTCACAATTTCTGGCAATGTTGTAAGACTTCCCATGCGTTCTATCGAATCATTTGGTTCGCACTTTGCGAGTACAGCAACCATGTTTAAGACCAGTTTTGAATTTCAAAGAAAAATCACTTGCATACAAAACATTTATATTTACCTCTAATAATGCACATGTTAAATAGATTAAGGTGGGGACAGGGTGTAATTTCGCAATGTTCATCCTAAAATAACATATTTTCTAAAGCAATGCCTAGAACCCTAATAACACATTACATTAAATATTTTTACGTTCAGATATTAACACTCACAAGTCAGTGATTTGTTGATCAATTCATAATGAACCCGAAAACATACAAGTTTACAGCTTGATAAGCTGTAAACTGTAGTAAGTATATTTTTGTAAATAAAATTAGTTAAAGTTCAACGCATTGCAAATGCATGAATAACATTAAAAATGTAAAATTGATATTTTTACAAAATATATTGCAAGAATATAAAACTGTCCCCTATTGTGTAAAAAAATTATGGCATAATATTAAATAATATGGCAAAATGATCGTAACGAGACATGTGTGGCAAACAAGTGCACACAAAATTACTATAATACACATTGAAGAAGGTTACGATAAAATTTTAAATATTCCAATATATAGCATTTTCAATGAAGCACCAGACTTTTTAATTACACCTTAACATAGTGCCAAATTTAAAACCGTTACCAATCAAAACATGAAAACTTCTGACCAGGGATAGGAACTCCATTAATATGTAAATTAATGATAAAAATTCAACGTCTTTCTCAACTCCAACTAGCACAACTGCGGTTTTATTTAAATTAAGGTATAAATTATGTTCTATAGATAACTGCTCGATCTCATGCATGTTCCTATAAACGAGTATATTTGCCTTTTACTATTGTACGAGAGAAGCTGAAATACAAGTATCGTCTTACACGAACTAAGTGATTTTAAAATATCGGTAGTATAAATAATGAATAATAACGGATACAAGATAGATCCCCGGGGTACACCCGGTTATGTATTTAAATTATATTAAATAATGTTACTGCATTTCATAGCTTGCGTTCTATTCGATAAATATAAGATAATGCTTTATTTATTTTTGTAAATTATAATAAGAAATAAGTATACATTGTAGTTGTTCGTTCGTTCTTTATTACAAACATTGTATCAATTAAAAGAACGGAAACAATTGTTGACCTCTCTGTGACGAACGACTTACCGAGAAAAGACTAATGTCTTCAGTCAAAGAATAGTTAAAAAATTTCAAGTTCATTCGAACAATGAACATCGGAAGTAACAGTCGTACCGTAAAAAGGGTTATGGACGCTATAAACTGCCCTTGCTCTTAGCTAACCGTAAAATTTTACGTTTTTACCTAAGCTCGCCCCCCATTACCAAACAACCACAAAAAATTGACGAAGGACTTTATGCCCAGACAAAGCTGCGCGGCGCAAATTCTAAAGCAAACACGCCAGAAATGTTAGTTCAAAAGCTTCACAAAAATTAAAAAAAGGTTGAGTATTTTTACGTTCATCGTTATTACGTGTAGTATAAAACGCTGACCTATCGAGTAACGATCTAATAAAATCAGAGCCTCGTAAAATTGCACTAAAAAAACTCCGTCTTCTTTTCCGCGTGCTCGCGCACGTGAAAATAGTTTTTCCTTTGACGAAACGCAAATGGATCATTGTTTATGGGTACGGCGTTCTTCAGCGTGAACTCATTTATTTAGACGCATAAATTCGCCTTTATTTAAAAAAAAATGGCAATAAAATTACCAATGTAATTATTACAGCCAAACAATATTTTCGTCCCATGCGAAGCCACGCACGTTATTTATGTAGTACATGAAATACCATGTGTGACTAACAATTTGTATACATTAAGACCGTTCGATTTCAACTTAAAATAAAAAATACGATTTTAAACGCCCAAACTGTTAAATTCTACGACGTTTATTCCGCAATAAAGTTCACTATTTAAAATTTCATAAATTCCCACTAACACCACATATGCGCCCACGCGTTCTGCTTCTGTTGTTCTACATCGCAGACACGTCTCGCGAAACATGATAGGAATTTGCATTGTTTCTCTCACGTTGTTTCGCATAAATAATTTCGTGGTGTGAGATTAATTGCGCGCTCCGAATTGCAAGTCTGTGGTAACATTCGTACGTAGACGTCGCCACGGTCATTATTTATAATTTATTAAATATGAGTGCATGAGCGCGGCGTTTGCCAAAGTCGGAATGCTCTCCCGGAAGTCAATAAAGCTAAAGTTTGAGGGAATTACTTTCATGGAGACGTTTTGTTCGCTCTAAACTTATCTTTCCACATTCGGAACTGGGTTATGGTTTCTTTTAAGTAAATTTATTCATAACGAAAATACCCCATTTAAAATTGCAAAATGATGTTCGTTGCAGTTGCAAGTAAATTGAATTTTAGTAAATTTACCATATGGACATATCATAGTAATAGGCAAATCCATAATTAAGTATGTATTAAAATTAGCTAGGTGTTATTTAAAAAAAGTTATAATCTGTCACAATATAAACTTGTCGAATAAAACCAACCACGTTTATTTCTTCAAAGACTAATCCAACCTAACCCAACATAACCTAAGTTTGTAATTTGCTTTGGTCTTATATTTTATGTTTTGATACAGAAAACTTTCCTAATGTGTAACATCGATATGCTTCCTACTTAAAACTATCTTGTGTTAAATATAGATATAAAAGAATGCAAATGATTTTTTATGAATATTTCCAATTAATTAATTAATTTGAATGGGACTGTATGTAAGAATAGAAGAAATTGAAACGAATCAAGTAAGCGCACAGCATTTTAAGTAATAATTTGCAAAAAATCAGTTCAACAAGGCTTGATCCTCTAACAAATGTGCACTAAAAATTAAACCAATTAATTACATGATAACAATCTAAAGAGATATGGAACAAAAGGAAGTAAACGAATGAAAATAAAACAACGAATTCATTATTAACACATCACATATTAAAACTAAATAAGAATTTTAATGAAGGTTTAAGTGAATCATTCATAGTCGTATGGTAATTTTTAAATGGAATTATATCACCAGGCATGACGATGAAATTAATTTAACTTACATTAAGAAAAATGAATAATTTAAATCGAACCAATAATAATTTTATTCATTTATTTATGGCTTCCAATTAAAACGATAAAAAATATTTAAAATTTGGCAAATCTGGCGAAATGTTATGCGACGTTGAGTATCATCCTATAGGGGATAACATTAAAAGTTATGTCTTTAAATGAGCAAACATGCCCAGACTTTCATTTATAGGAAACTTCGTCATTAGGATGGTTTTAACGTAATATTTTCCATGGGACTGGTAACTGGTCTTTAAATTTCTTACACAATATTTGATTAAAGCATTAAAACCTTTGCAGTATTTCGAAATTAATTCATTAGATTATTAGGGATGAAATTATTTACGGATTTATTTTTTTATTTTTATTTTATAATATTAATATTTATCTAGTTTCAATGGTTTTTTTTATTATTTCCTGTGCATTCCCTTCATTCTTTATTATAATTAATTTTTATTTTCATTTCCTTTGCATTTTTTATTATTGTTTGGTATTTTATTTCTTTACGAAAAGACAGGGCATAAGGTAAGGCAGGCAAGAAGCACTAAGGTTAAGGGGAGAAGGGAAGGAGACGGATAGAGAAATCAATCTATGGGGATAGAGAGGAATATCTGCAAGGGGGGAGATCGGTGATGGAGGAAAGAGGGATAGCGAGATTCAGGTTCGGAAGTGTGGAGAGAAGCAACAGATATTGGATGGACGATGAGTATAGAAAATGTGAGTTCTGCGACGGGGGGACAGATGAGTGAATGGAGTAAGAGGGGAAAAGAGAATAGAAGCGGAGAGGAGAGGCACAGGGGGATATAAGGGACAGGCACATGAAACTGTGAGTAGTGAAATAGAAAAAATGTAAATAAAGGTCGTTTTTTTTAAATTTATTCTTCGTTTCGCATTATTAATTACACTTCGTTTGTGGTTTGTGTTTTGTTATTTTAATTGTATTACTTTTTCACTAATGTTTGAATTGGATAAAATATTTTAGCCTACAGGTTAAAAAAAACTAAAAATCTGTAGGTTTTATGTCAAAATTTTCAACTTTTACTAGGATTGCTGTTTTGACGGATCCATTTTGTTGTTGTTTTTATTTCATTTATTAGTTGTTTTTGTACTGTACAGTATTAGTACAACACAAAATATATTACGCACATGGATTAAAATAATAAATACTATGCTTGGTGCTCTGCAGCTTTGAGGCGGTGTAATTTCTTGTAATTTACTCATCGAATTATTTCGGTGAAACCAAAGGAAGCAGTTTAAACATTTATTCACATGGGTCATTTTGCTTGGGTTGGGTCATATATTATTCTATTTTTGTCAGCTGTTAAATTTATTCGTATATACAACCTTTTCCCACTACATTTTAAAACTGTCTTTGCTGGGACATAAAAAAATTTACTACCTTTATACATCATTATCGTTTAATTTAAAATTTCGGCTATTTTGACAAATTTGAACAATGATTTTATTTTTTAATAATATCTAATAATATCTAGAAAATGACTTATTAGATATCCATATTTTAATGTTCTACTTCAGATAAAAATAAAAGGTTGTCCCAGGAACACAAAAACATAAATCAGCGCCTACAGTATTTATAGCCAGCGAGGCATAGTTATAGTCGGCAGATGATTAATACGTATGTTAAAAAGTGAAACAAGTTAGTCTTCGAGATAAAACGTTTCAAATTCTAAAATTACATTTTAATTAAATCGCAAGGTACATTTTAAATGAATTGCACACAATCGTCGCAATTCCGCCACGGCAGCAGAAAACACATGCTACTAATTTCCAATAATTGCAACCGTTCGTTGCTGTTTCGTATCGGCAGCCCACCTTAACCTAGAAAGTTAATGAATTACGTGTAATCAGAGCAGCCACCCAAACAGTTGCAACTTGCGTACATGAATGCAAGCTCGGGCCAGACAGTAATCAGGGACGCCGTTAGTTAACAATAGCTTAAAGCACGAAAGACTACAATGACAGGGCGTAGCCTGTCGGTCCCCAGTTGGTCGATATGCCAACATGGCTGCCGGCCTTCCTTATGCCCAACATGGCACCCGGGCCAAACCAAAACAAAAAAAGGCGAAGCCAGTGTGACCAACTATTTGTCGCAACCGGGTTCCGACACAAAAATAAAATAGCATACGTGCATTTTGTTTAGTTTGTGCGTTTTAAATTTGCCTGCGAACGTGTCGTTAAATTTCGTACAGTGCTGTTGAGGTAGGTCGCCGATGGTTTGATTGTAAACAGTTTTCGTTTTTGATGCGTGTGCGTAGATAAATTTAGATTCGTATTGTTGGTTTCAATATCCGGCCGAATTAGTTGCGTTTTGTGTGTTAATCCGTTCGAATGGGTCGTTACTCGAACGTCCATGGTGTAGAATGTATTGATTAGTTGTCCTTTCGTTTTATTGTTTGTTTTCGATAAGGAGCTTGCACGGAATACTGACGAGAATCGTGTTTTGATAGGAAACCTGATGTGTAAACTTTTATACAATTTGATATTAACGAAGTGGCACGAAAGGAATTCGTTTTCATGAAATTAGTTATGTGGTAGCAGATAAGGTATTTAATATTTTGGAACAATTAAGTACAGGTTCAAAAAGTGGTTAATTATACGTCGCTGGTGAAATACCTATGAAAATAATAAATGACGTCATTTCATAAATGTTATTCAAACATTATGATAATGAGCAACGAAATTACATTATGCACGAAAAACGATTTTTTTAAAATAAACAATGGCGTCATACGCATCAGGCTGCAATATTTTTAGGTAATCAGTTTTTACATCAGCTCTACAATTTATCAATGATATTGTAAATAACCTAAATTTTCTTCACCATAATTATGAAAAATATTATTTTTACTTACTTATACTTTATGTATAAGTAAGTATAGGAATCATGAAAAATTTCGACCTCGAGATTTTAACGGATATACGCGTTTTGAGGTCCCTTGAATCGTTTCTGACTATCTCTGGAATGACGTCTGTGTGTGTGTGTGTATGTGTGTCTGTGTGTGTCTGTGTGTCTGTGCGCGCTCTAGCGTCCAAGCGATTATAGCTAGAGCTCTGAAACTTGAAACTTAACATTTGTATGTAGCAAGGAGGAATACGTCCTAGTTTGAACGCAATCACTCAACCGGAAGTGATGGTTTACTCTTATCACCTTTTTCCATATCTCGAAAACGGTACCCGTTACGGAAAAAATATTCTTACATACATATAGATATTACATATTACATATAGATATTGATATTTTAAACAACTTTCACTTGAAAAGTTTTTTCGAAAAACGTAGTATAACTAAGTATCAGTAAGTTTCGGACCACCGCGGATTTTTTTATCTTTGCTACATAAACGGTGTCTATTTGTTCATTTCCTTAAGGAAAATATAACTTAAACTTAATATTCAATTAGTGGAATGAAATATAATTGAGACTACGATTAATGCCATGGATTCAGAACGTGACGTAACGAAACGATATTCGATAACGTTTTGATAACGATTACATTGTGGTATAACACCATTGCGGTATAATAATATATCAATATTTCATATCACAAGCTATGAAACGTTACAATATCCCATAAAGACTATCTTAGTAGAATATTTATGACTGCGATATCTAATTTTTCATATTTATGACGTAGTGTACTTTATAGATTGTAATATTTTATTACACAAAAACAATACAAAGTGATTTCTAACTTCTAAAATATTAGGTTATTTTAATTCACATTTATACTCGATATTTTACTAAATATGTTCGGTCGTGTATTTCATTAATTGTTCTCACTCAAAATAATTTTGATAACAATGAATAACATTTAATTTATATATAAGACATTAGAATCCGATTAAATTATTTATAGGTTCTTGGAAAAAACCGTAACGTTATTTATCGTTGTGTTGGGTAAATAACGATTAAATATGATATCGTTATTCGTTATATAACGAAACACAATTTGAAGCGTTATTACATGCCTCGTTAATATTTATATACAGTGTGTTTCACTTAACAGTGTAACACCCTCATATCTTTTTTATTGTTAGTCCAATTTTAGTAATATTTTTTCCAAAACGTAGAATACTTATTGCTCTATTTACTTACAAAAAATCAATTGTCTTCTTTAAATGCAAAGCAACCTGCGATGGCAATATATACGGCAAAAATCAAGAAATCACTTTAGGGATTTTTATATCGAAAAATTTTACTAGTAAGAATTACCCAAAAACTCTAAATCCAAAATTTCATGAATATTAAAAATGTTAAAATTTCCCGTAAAAGTCCGTAAATACTTATTATTAGCTGCGCCGAAAAAAGGATGCTGTGAAAATTTTGTTTGAAATAAACCCTGAACTGTCAAAGTTGTTTAAAGTTGTTGTTGTTTAGGCGCAGCCACCTGTGCAAATAATATTTACCGAATTGGAATTACTTTTGAAGAAAATTTTAACATTTTTAATATTCATTAAATTTTGGATTTAGGGTTTCTGGGCAATTCTGAACAATTATTACTAGTAAATTTTTTCGATAAAAAATCACTAAAGTGATTTCTAGATTTTTCCATTTACTTTACCATCACATGTTGCTTTGCATTTAAAGAAGACAATTGGTTTTTTGGGTGTAAATAGAGCAATAAGTATTCTACGTTTGGGAAAAAAAATACTAAAATTGGACTAAAAATAAAAAAGATAGTATGGTGTTACACCCTTAAGTGAAACACACTGTATATATACACTTCAGTTACGTCATGAAAATTAACACCACACCCCAACCCAACCAAACTCAGCCCAACCCAACCCAACCTAACCAAGCTCAACCCAAGCCATGATATACTTCGTGTATACCATGGCTTAATGCATTCTTTCTGTTCTGTAAGTATTTGTTATGTTTTCATTTATTTTTATTTAGATTCGATTAATATAATAATTCATTTTTTGTTCTTATTTCTTTGACTTACTTGGTCTGTAAGGTCTGTAATTTTGTTGACATTTCCATGCCTTCCATTTCATTCATTCCGGCAATACTTT
This sequence comes from Geotrupes spiniger, assembly GCA_959613385.1. Classification (NCBI taxonomy): domain Eukaryota; kingdom Metazoa; phylum Arthropoda; class Insecta; order Coleoptera; family Geotrupidae; genus Geotrupes; species Geotrupes spiniger. The sequence continues at coordinate 17,923,053 of OY390737.1, forward strand.
TAAAACTCAAAAAATAATAACATATCAACGAGGAGAGGTTAAAACCAAAATCAGAAGTGGAAAACGAACTAAAATTAGAAAATGTTCATGAAAACAAGAAAATAACCAAAAATTACGAGAACAACATTTGTCGAAATATGTTTAAGGTTTAACGAATATCTGACTCACAGGATAATAAAATCAAAACAACAAGAAATAAGAACTGAAATATGTATGTGACTGCAATTAATTTAAATAAAAATCTAGTCTAGGAAAATAATACAAGGGGACATGAAATCAAAATATTATAAGTTACGTTGGCAAGTTAGAAAAAAAAATTAGTGAGTTGTGCATTAAATATTTTGATATTAAATTTAATCATAATGCACAACAGAAACATGAAACCTAATACAATTGAAAAAAATTAAATGGGAAACAGCATATAAACAAGAAAAATCATATTTCTAAATAATCCATTGACTTCCTTTGAGAACCAATTCTTTACATTACATTTTTGTAATAAAACAATTTCGGATCCTGATAAAGTTCTTTTTATTTAAACATATGACCAAAGAATCTTCAGATTAACATTACGTGGTGAATAGATGGCAGCAGCTTAAAAAATACTAATTTAAAAATAATGGAAAATACGTTTGAAAAAAATCGTATTTCTAAATAATCCAGTGACTATAGTTCTGTCTTTGAGAACGAATTCTTTAAATTACATTTTTGTAATAAAACAATTTTGGGTCCTCCTCATAAAGTTTTTCTCGTTTTGAAATATGCCCAAAGAATCTTCAGATTAACATACTAATTTAAAAAATAATGAAAAATATGTTTTATGGTATTGGGAAACTTCCTCTTCTTATTTGAATGCTTCCAAAACCTTCAAGTGTTTTAAATTTGTTTGGTTGGGTTGGGTTGGGTTGGGTTGGGTTGGGTTGGGTTGGGTTGGGTTCGGATGGGTCGACTTTGGTGTGAAGCACTTCTTAAGGCGACTGGACGAAATTTCGAAGAAAAACCCAACTCATCCTAACGAAGTTTCTCAATTAAAATTTCAATTAAATTATGAAATAGAGCAAACAAAAATTGCGAATAGAAGAATTAACATCCTCCACATAAGAGCGAGTGAATGAAAATAAGCTATGGACGAAAATTAAATCCACATAAATATTGAAAGAAAGCAACTAGACAAAAATATCAAACTTGTTAGCATCAAAAAATTTTAAAACGGACCAAAGTTTGTGTTAGAGCAAACACGTAGCAACAATAATTACATTTAGAGAATAAAAAATGTCAATACCCCTTGTCGATAATATGTGTAGCAATTTCCAATGTAGACTCATCTACGACTTTGTAATCTGCTGGTTCGAAATCAATTTTAACTAATTAGGTCAAATTCGATTTAATTATCTACAATCTCAAAAATTCAACTTCGAAAAACCTGACAAATGCGGCAGAAATCCATACTGTTCAGAAAAATTAGTGTGTAATTAAGAATAAGGTTTCGCTAATGTATGATAAATATATTTGCGTTCATAATCATCATAATTTTTTTGGAGAATGCAAAAATTTTTCCAATAAACCATTTAATATCAAAACAACATGTTTCAAAAGAGACGTGACCTGGAAACCAATTCAATGAAAATAAATGCAAAAATATCGAATATAAAAAAGGACAGAATAAACAAAAAAATTTAATCAATGTGAAAGAAATAAAAGTAAGAAAAATGATAAAAGTAGATAAATTAAATAATGCAAAACACGGCAAACATAACGAGACAACCAAATATAAATTAATGGAAATATAAAAAACATTTTGGAAAAAATTAAATCTGTTGTCTAGGAAACTTTCTTTCGCAATCCCTGTGTTCAGTCGCCACTGCAACATGTAAGCAACACAAACATTTCAAACAAATCAATTCATGCTGAGTTACTCATTGCAAAATGAGATAAGTGTGCTCTACCACAAATAAATATACAGCAAGGTAACCACATGTTCTGTAACGGCTTATAAACCGACCGAACGTCTCGCGTTTTTAAAACGAACAATCTGCCACTGCCGTCCCATGCGACTGCTCTGTTTACACTTCAAACGTTCGTTTTACGAGTCATAAAATTTAAATATAATATTATTACGTCGGCGAAAAGCGAAGAGCGGCCGTTTATTTAAGAAAAGCTTTAATTGCCAATAATTTCCACATTATGCGGAATTAACACATTCGATGCGACTTTAAAAACGCGTCCAACAATGCCGAGTGCTAAAAGCGATCGTGCTTTTACGCTCCTTCGATCTTATCTGTGCCTCCGTTCCGTCCCGGGCTGTCGGGCGAAACGCTACTGACGCATTAAAAAGATATTAATGCGTGCACATAAACTGGTCAAATTGCTTTTTGTGCGGTGAAATTAGTGTCACTGTGTTGGGATTTTCGTGAGGCGTTGTTTGGTCCACATATTAAATTAAATTGGTTTTATGTTGTTATTAACGCCTTAGTGGTGTACATTTGTGTTGGGGCTTAAGTTTTAATTAATTACTTAATTTTAAATTGACTGAGGTGATCAAGACGGACTAAACTTGTAAATAAGTACGTTTGCGACAATATTTTCAATATCGAAATAAAGAAATTGTCAAAAATATCAAAATTGTAATTGTGGAACATTGAAAATATACAAAAAAAGACATGTGAGAAAATAATCAGTTGAAAGGATTTACAATAGAGAGAGCTTTCTAGATTGGGAAAAATTGGTAAAACTAATGCAAATTATAAGAATATTTATGAAATGCAGGAAACCTTAAAGTTCTGAAATGTAAAATAAATATTTCAAAAAAATTAATTTGGGCAAACATTGCAAATATGCTTAAAATTGACATCACTGCAAATCTTTAAAATTTGCGAAAATAGTTAAATTGGTATCATTGCCAAAATTACGATGCATATTAAAATAAATTATTTTGCAAAAAATACTAAAAAAATGTTAAACCACAATAGAAACTAATAAAATGTTTAAATATTTTTTTGCCTGTAATTTATTAAAGTTGGGAAAAGGGGAAAAGGGAAAGGCTCAAAATTAAAACATTGAGAACCAAATCCAACCCAACTGAATCCAATAAAATCCAAAAGAACTATTGTTTGGACTTTCGTTTTTACTCATGTTGTTAAAAATACATAATTACAATTGAAATTATAAATACGATGTTTCGACAATGCTCGATTTGTCCTCTTCTTCGTTTTAACTAAACATGACAACAAATCCAAAGTTATCGAAACGTTGATATTTTTTAATTTAATTTTGACCTGGAAATAAAAACTGCAAAATAATTGCTCTTTAGTAGATCTTTGTGTGCGAATTGGACCAACCAAAGTGATCTAACCCAACCCAACAGAGCAGTTTTAATTTTATCGACTCAAATTATACTCACTAGTATTCTGCCAAAAAGGTCCTAATTCCAATTGAATGAGCTGACGATTTCTTTTTGTTCAAATTCAATTTGTTGAAGAATTTATCCATTTAAAATAGCCATTGATAAATCAAGTTGCAAAATAATATTTTGTTGGTCATTTTACACCTTTTTTGTAATTTGGTAGAATAACGAAATATTGACGTTTTTAGCAATGTTGATATTAATTGTTTTATTGTCTATTCGATTGGGTTTGGTTTCATTAGGTTGGGTTGGGTTCAGTTGTGCCCATTCTTCTTTGGTGCTTGTTTGTTTGAAATTTTTGTTCATATTTCGTTGTCCCATCACTTGGTTTTCCTTAATTAAAAATAAAATCATTTCAGGGCACTTCAAACTTCTTCAATTAGGAGCATAAATCTTGCATATATATTTCTATTATTTGTTTTTTTCTTTGTTTAATTTTACTTCGTCGTGTTGTTCGCCTTAATAGTTTCGTTCCTGATGTTGGCCTTGTACTAAATTGCAATAAATACTAAACAATTAATTAAACACGATCTGCAAACACTTTGGATTCCTGTACGTACGTTTCGCTCCTATACAAGCTCGTGACGATTAAGTACGAAACGTCGCACGCCACCTACAAGCGATCAAAAACAAATCAACATTATTAGTAAGCAATCGCACAGCACAACATATTTTAACAGCAGAACCCGATGCCACGTGGCGAAATGTTTAAGATTATTTTCGTTTTCTCTTAACTTACATCATTTTCATAGAATTTGTGACAATGATTTCATTTATCTTGATTAATTTATCGTTTATATGATTTCTTTTCGTTGATCAGTTGTATATTAAATGTCAGGAACATTAGAGAAACAGGTTGGACCTGGAAGATATACCTGTTTGGATCATTTCTCTCTTATCATGAGTTCGTCAGCAAGAATTTATAAACGTTGCTCACTAAATTAAATCATTTCCATGTCTGCTGCAAAAACTGTATCGTCATGTCTAAGATACAGTTGTCAAATGCCATGTGTCAATTAAAATCAAAATTAATGTGCAACCACTCGGATTATCCTCGCAAAGAATTCGATTATGCTTGTGATTTAATTTTTTAATGCCTTGTATTTTCATTATATGTTTTTCCTTTTCTATTTTTGGGTTGTCTACAATTCAATAATGTTTACTTATTTATTTGTGTCCGGAAGTGTCCCGTACCATACCATTAACATTGTTCATATCGTCATCACTAAATTCACATTTTATAACTAATTAGCTGTACTTACCCACTTGTTTTATCAGCCTTTGTTTACTGTTTTTATTTCATTTCATTTTCAATTTATGTTTGGTGAAATTATTGAATTAATTTACAATTCATTTTTGTATTTATTATAAACAAATAAATTATGAATTCAATTTAGTTTTCATGAACTCAATTAATTAACAATTTTAATTGACGTTTGAAAGTTGATTTGCAAAATGTTATTTACTTTGTCGTCGATTTTCTGATAACATTGAGGATTGAATTGCGCGACCTGTTGTTTTATTTTTAAGTTTATTTGGCTTATCAACATTTCAACAAAATATTGTTTAAACTTCAAAGGTATCGTTGTGGTTGTCGGAATCGATTGGGTGGTGTTTCCATGTAAATGTTGGGTTGTGTTGGGTTTTTCATAATTGAAAGCAATCCAGAAAGTATAATAATATCGGGTTTGATACACCCAACAAGAAATGTTTTTTTAAACTAACGTAACTCAAACAAATGTGAAGTATAAATTTAAAGAATATCGTCTTTGATATTTTAATATTTTTGAAGCCTAATCGAAGCTCAACTCAACCTCAACAAAAGCTCAACCACACCCAAAACCAAAACCACAGACTGAACATAACGTTAATTCAAATTCAACTCAACCAAATCTTAACAAAAAGTTAAACAAAATCAAAATCACACCGGAAACAATTACGGTGTGAACCAAATTCTACACAAAGGATTTAATGATTACAATTTTGCTCTCGAAATAGTCAGATATATACAGGGTGTTAATTATAACTTGTTGCCCACATTTTGACATTTTTGCAAGTTTGTTATATTTCGTCAATTTTAACAATTTAGCAGCACTTAAGACCATTTCTGCATATCTTGAAAATTTTGCAAATTGATGTTTCATGCCCATCAGAAAAAAATTCACAGTAAAATACGTAAATAACAACTTTTACATTTTGTTTCGTACATTTCAATTTTTTATATACTTTATTTTTGCAAATTTATACACTTCTGTCAATGGACATTTTAATCTCTTTTTTAATATTTCAAGGATTTGTTTACATTTTAGACAATTTTTCTGAATTTTGGCATTGTTTTAAATTTGAGCATTTTCCTTTGGTAACAACTTCTTCTAAAATATTACTTGCAGTACCAAAATTACAGGAAAACAAATATCTATACAAATTTTATTTTTCACCAATTTTTACATTTTTTTTAATATTTTAAAAGGACGGACACTTATTTTATAGGCTACATGTCCACGGGTACGACAATGCAAAGCTTTAGCTTAAGCAGTGCATATATTTGGTGTATCTATGGGGCACTTTCAAAATCTATGTGTGAAGGAGGTGTCACAGTTATGTCGGTGCAAAACTTAAGTTAATGCTCCAGTTCATGAGTTAGAAAGACGCCGAGATTTTTTTTAATTGTCTACAGTCATAATCTCAGTCATGTCTACGCAGATTATGCGATTAATCAGTGCACTAATTAACCAGAGGGTGAACATGTTTCATTACCTATAGTCGGTACCCCAGCAAATTTACTGAAAATTTAAGCCTAGTTTCTTTCGAAGATTAGGTTTAATTTATTAAATAAATTTATTGTGCTTTTCAAACTTTTTGAACAATTTACATTTGGAATCAATATATCAAAAGTTTCACAATATAACGTTAAAATAGGCAAATATCCTAAAAATATCTAAAATGATTTGGTATCATTGGGAGGGGTCAATTTTTCGTGGCCTATGTGGTTGGTGTCCCAGTTTTGTCAATGCAATAGTTTAGATAAATATATGCATGAGTTTCTAAAATTGTATGCTGCCATTTTATTTCAAGGCGAACACGTCTGTTTTATAGTGCATATGTGACAAGGTTTGGTTTTCATATCAATAACTTGACGTAGGGATGGTTGATGCATATTTTATCGCAAATACTCGGTCCTCAGATGGTTGTTGTGCAAATTTTACTTCAAATGGTATAGGTTTTGATTGAGAAATGGGCACCCAGTTGACAATTTATTTATTTATGTTAAGAATCAGCTTTGTTTTTCTATTGATTGTCTGAACGATAAGAATTCTAGTACTGTACTGTAGTGACTTTTGGAATTGAAATACAGGGGCATTTCTGCATTTTTTATAAATCTGCTATGGAGTTTATTTGAAATATTTTAAGCAAGATTCAACACATTTTTAAGGAAATTTTATTTTTTGAATTAAATGATTGAGAGTGGGGATGTGAATGAACCAACCACCAAAGCTTTATTGACATGAAAATTACAATTTTTTATCAACGTTGCAATAATTTGTGGGCTTGAAAATATAATAATTTACTAGGCTAAACGACCAATCAAATTATCGATAATGGCATACGATTAAAGTTATGCAAATCACATTTTGTGGCCTCGATTATTTTTCGGTGATTCTTAGAGTCTAGTTTTTATGGAGATGGTGTATATTGTTATCGACTGTACTTTTATCTAATTATTGACCAGCCTATCATACAGTAGCGATATTCATGTAGACTAGTATTTTCCTTCAAATCAACGAATGATTTCATTACATGTAGCACATAAATAGCAACATTATCTCTTTTATTATATGCAATTAAGGAATAAATATTTAAAAATGATAAAAATGGTACGTACACTCCTTCCAAACAGTATAATTTTTAAATTAGTTTTGCCAATTAAGATTAAAATGAGACCCATTAGAGGAAATCTAATAAGATACTTCTGTTAATTATTTCGAATCAGTCCTTGTATAATTAATCAGTTCCAACGGAATAAATTACACATGGTGCGTTTAGTTATCAGCGAAATTAACATAATTCAATCTACTTATAATGGCGTAATATTCGTCGGGTAGAAATTCCTTTCAAATATTGAAATAATGGGATATCCGAGACGTTAGGGTTTAATCTCAACTTTGCACTTTATTTGGTTGAAACGTTGTTCGTACGACATCATCTTCATGTTGCGATGAAGCAATTGTTTCAGAAAATAATTCAATCGAATTTCGTTGGAAAACATTTTTGTTCGTCTAAAAAAAAACCAGAAATAAACGAAAAATGCGTACGAACGAAGAGCGCTTCTTGCTGTAAAATGTTAAAAATGTTTATACGAACGTTTTCAATATACCCACACGTCTTAATATACATTTAAATCGGCCATTTATTTTTAGAGAATTACACTTGACGCTATACAGTCACTTTGAAATTCTATTAATAATTAATAAGACTTTCAACTCGCAAACTTATAGAGAAACACTTTTGTCAATAAAAATCATTACGTGCAAAGTAAATTTGCAATAACAAGTTTGCGGGAATGTCAGAATCGTGTTATGTAAATAGCTTCATATAAACATCACACGAAAATGGTTATTGGAAATGCATATAAACTATTAAATGTTATTATCCTCCGCGTATAAATGCCATTAAATATTGGTATGATAATAAAGTACAATTGTTTCCACATCGAGCGTTATTTTTAATCTTTGTGCTGTAATCGCACCGCTCGTAATAAACGTGTGAGTGCGAAATATTTATTGTGAAATATAACTATTTTTTTAAAACAAACTTTTGCGTAACGAAGATATCGCTTTGTTTCACCTTTAAAAGGTACGATGATGCTTAATTTGTATTATTCCATTAAAAAAAAAGTAATGATTCCCTAAACGGAATCCTTTATTACACCTCTTTGAATCCGAGGACGCAGGCTCGAAATAAACACGGAGATGCGCCCGGAGTGACTTAAAAAAAGTTATTTTGTCGGCGAAGGTCGGGGTCGTATTTTATCTGCAAGATTTACACACCGTAGAATATCAGGAAGCTGTAAACGAAGGGTTAAATAACCCTCAAGGTTTATTGCCGTTCTGTTTGAATGGCACTGAAACGTCAATTGTAAAAATTGGTTTATACTCTGTTGGTGACATTAACCCTATTTGTATTTTATTGACATTGATTCTGGGAAGACGTGGCGTAACTATTTACGATTTTCGGGATAGTGAGTCAACGTAAAAAATGAGCTGGTAATACGCATGCTTGCATTTTATATGATTTTTGTTTTTCTTCGTATAAATTGTCATTTATGTAGATATTATATAAATAATTCGTGAAATCAATTTGCAATGCCGAGTTAGTATTTGTCATGTAATTGGCTAACGAGCAGGTCATAATTCAACAATCCAACAATTAATATTTTACTACATGTATCAAAAACAATCGAAATTAATCGTCAATTCTGGCGAAATAACAAACAAAATAATATTCAAACGAAGGGACATGGAAAGGAATATTCACGAATTCAAATTCAAGGAACGGAAGCAACAAACGAACCATAAAATGAGAAAAAATGAAATGGTAGGAAGAAACAAATTACGCCCAAATAGACGAAAATACAAGTAGAAGAACAACAAGGAAATAAAAATTTATTTCTTTATGGGTGTAAAAAATAGAGAAGTTAATGCACAAGATATGAAATCGGGAAAAAATAAACTGAAGTAGTAGTCAGTAAGATAAAATACATACATAAGCAATTATAAATAATAAAATAAAAAAATATATACTTAAAAATTTTGGAAATATAAAATAATCGATATTTTTATAAAACTATTCACAAACAACCAACGTTCGTTCCATAAAATAAATTATTCCGGGTTGAAATGATCTGCTCAGTTCCTGTAAATTTTTCAAAGAAACATTTTCATCCTTGGGTGGAAAAAACCGATGAATCGATGACAGGTAGCATAGAAGACATTTTCAGCGAAAGTGGATAAACAAAGATTAAATTGCATTTATATTAAAATTACTTGATTTGTGCCATCGAATATCGTATACATAAGATGCCTTAGAGAAATAGGAAAAATAAAAATTACCAAAAAATATAAAATTATATATAATATGAACGAAGGAAAATCAATGATGAATAAGTAGCGAATTAAAATGTACCGAATGAAACGAACGAAACATAAGAGGACAATGTTGCTCTTTTATGTTTTACTATTCCAACCCAACCTAACTATTGAAGCTCAAACAGATGGAAGAAAAAAACATCAAGATAGTAGTTCTTTTCAACTCTCCTTCTGACATATGTAAATAGACCCCATGGCGATGGCTGTCAGTGTTGATGAATATTTTGCTTTTCTTTATTTGTTTTTGTTTTCTCACCAATGACCCAAGTATTTCAATGTAAATTCAACAAATTTCAATTTGCTTTAAACCAACCCATGCCAGCCTAACGATGAAAACAAAAACAAATAAAGAAAAGCAAAATATTCATCAACACTGACAGCCATGGCCATGGGGTCTATTTACATATGTCAGAAGGAGAGTTGAAAAGAACTACTATCTTGATGTTTTTTTTTTAATACGTTATCTTTCTTATCGTCCATTAAAAGACCTCTAATTAATGCTCATACCAACTTTTCTGTTGTGTAACTTTGGTCTGTTTTGATTCACCTTCACTTAGCTAACCAATTAGAATTTTAGAAGATAACCCAAATATATTTGATCTAACTGAAATCATCATAAACACATCAGACAAATATAGTATTATAATCTAACTTAAACTAACCCAACGCAACCTAACTATTGAAGCCCATATTTCGAAAATGACACTCAAGCTAATCTATTTCAATCAAATTCAGATCTACTTTATACCAACCCAACCCACCCTAATGATGAAACCCCAAAAAAATTAAGAAAACCAAAATATTCATCAACACTGATGGCCATGGTGCCTACTTACAAATGTTTGCAAGAAGTTTGAAGAGAACTGCGATACTGCCGTTTTTTCAAATACATTATCCTTCTTATCGTCCATTAATAGACCTCTTATGGATGTGGGAACCAACAACAAAGATGAGTGTAACTTTTCATCTTTCAAAGGATTCTACTTCTACTTAAATGCCCTTTTACCCAGTTAACCAATTAGAATTTTATGAGATAACCTAAACATACGGCATCTACTACAACCTTCTCTTCTTATCATTCATTAATAGACTTCTGATGGATGGTTTCCAACAACAAATATGAGTGTTACCTTTTGCCTTTCAAACAATTCCAGCTCTACTTTGCGAAAATAACATAACCAATCGAAAAACGTTTGAAAAACGACAAACAATTTATTTTTATACTGAAATTGTGTAAATTATGTCAAAATATATATTACGATATCCATATTTATTATTTATTATACTGCTACGAATATTAATGCAATTTGTTATAAAAGGGTTTGGGTTTGGTTCTTGGACAATTGCAACGATATAATTCTGAGCCAGTTATAAATATAACTTAACTTGTTAAATATTTGTCACAATCTCGACATTCGCACAGCTCATCTAGTCAATTAAGAATCGCTGCAAATAACAAAGCCATCTTTCAAAATAATGCTAATTGAAAAAACAAAACTTGAAGATGAAATAAATTTCACATAAATAGTAAAATAAATAATTCAATAATGACGGTAACATATATGACAATTACTGGATTAATGCTTAGCATGTATAAAAATTAATGAAAGAGTTTGTATCGATTGGTTGGATCCTTTGAGGTTCGCGTCGTTGTTTCCCAGCAAGATATGACTTCCGTTAATATTCTACGATTAATATTCTTCGAGCCTAACAGTAAAGCATACCACACTTGTATATAAAACCGAATTGATTTCTGCCATTGCAATAATTTCACTTGTGCCCAACTGTGGTAACGATGCTACTCTGACCAGGTTTGGACAACATTGGCGCTGATTACTTCAAAATCACAGTGAAACAATCATCCAAAACTATAACCATAAACATATGTCACATACATGGGAAAATAGTAAATTCGTTAAAGTAGTATAACGTAATTTATGTGAATGGCCACTTTAGCAACATTTTACGTTAAATCTGAGTTAATTAAATCTACATGTGAAACAATTAAAAAAGGACCATTGTCTTCAATGGTACAGAGCTTCTGTCTGTCTGGGTATCCTTGATATATTCTACACCTTGGTTGCACTCTATTCTGAGCTTCCCACCTTTTATTATACACTCTTCTGGTCAATGGTCACCAAAAATCTTCGACCCTGTACAGTTGGTGGATTGTGAGCTTTTGACCTAAAAGGTATGTTCTTGGATAAGGGCAACTTTGGAGCAGACATTACATTTCTGAGTGAGAGAATGTGAAATATTTTTCATTGTCCACTATGAGCACTTAAATGTTTGCAAAATAATTTCGACGTAACTGATCATCTATATAACTTGGGACATTTACGGTTTTTGTGGTACTTGCAATACCACTCTTCATGAGAAACAATTCAAGTCTTTTGGCCAACTTTCAATATGATGTTCGAACTTTTGCAGATTCGGATGGCGTGATATTCGGCCAATAATTTCCAGCTTTTTGTAATTGAAGAATAGTATACCGTGTTCATCAATTACTCTAGAAGTTGTTGTTGTCTTTGAAATATTTTGATTACGAAAAACCCATTTATTTTTATTTTTATACCGACGACAATTTGGCCAAAACTGTGTGAATCGTAAATACCCGTCTAATTTCACATTTAATTAAAAATTTAGGCTACACCTCAAAGGATTGTGTGGCTTTATGTTGATTGATTTTTCTTTACACAGTCCACGTTGTATTGTATTTATTTTTTATTTATTTTAGTTTTACATATATGTTTATCAATTGATTTTAATGTCAGCTATATAATCCTAGATACAAAGAAAACCCCGTCACACAAATCATAAACATTGAAATTTATTTGCAAAAATTCCCTACATTGCTTCAAGCTCCGCATGAATATATTTTCGCTTCGACCTGGTTCGAATATCTCGCAGCGACGCTGATGCGAAAAACCCTCAGCGACACGTGAAATATGAAATTTTTTGCTCGGAAGCGCGGACATAAAATTGCGAAAGGGGCGCGCAGAATCGTGTTGCGAAAATATTAACAATAAGCGCTTAGTTATGGTCGAAACACGACCCGAAATAAAATATACAGCGTCTTAACAAACCGCAACCGGCGCATTGAAACTTTGTAGCAAAAACGCATCCGTCGCCAAAAACATTTTATTGGACTGACCGTGCCCGCAGTTTCGGGTGACCTTCCAGACCATTGACCGGCAATGAAACGGCATACTGACGGAAGGGTTTTTACGGTTTAAAAAACTGAAACGAACTCGGGGTGGCTGCCTAACCCTTCGGCAAATGGATAATAAAACCATTAGATTACGAGCTCGAGGTAATGCAGCCGAGGTTAGTTGAGCTATTTATTTTATAGGTGCGAATTTTTTTTACAAAAAAGGGTTATTGGTACGGGAATTGCAGTAGTTCTTTGCAAGTTCTCGGCCGGCGAACTCCTCGTGTACGTGTTAAGTATCTGCTTGTAAGATTCTTTTGAGACTTTTCAGACGTGAAACAGTTCACGTGCATAGAAATATACTGGGTGAGTTAAACACAAATAATGCAGAAGTTTTTAATCAATATTACACATTGATAATTTGATCGTCTTTCATTGAAGTCTCAAAATTATTTCCGCGGTATCGCTGTCAACGTTTAATTTTTTTTCAACTATTTTTAGTTTTATTCGCTGAGGTTTCCTTCGTGTGTATGCTCTTTTATATTCCTCTTGATTTTTTTATTCAGTAGAGCAGAAAGAATCTTAGCTTCTATGCAGTCTCTGGTTTCATTTCGTTGTATTCCACGTTATTATTGATGTTTTACTTTGATTCGTTTCTTCTTTTAAAATGTTTGCTATTTTGTTACAATTTTTATTTAAATTGCATAACTGGCCAACAAGCCAACCATTAGCCCAACCTTGTCCCTATTTTGACTTATTAACAAATATATATATCAAATTTCCTTAACTTACATTAACTTTATTTAGATGACCAAGATAGAAATAAAATTGTAGAATTTACTGAAACATTTAATGTTCGCAATGAAATTTAAGTTGCGGTGGTGGCAATTTAGTGTAATTTAATAAAATAAAAAACAATATGTTAAATCTATCGTAGTTTGCAAAAATAATTTCAAATTGACTAAAAATTGAAAAATGCCCGAAATGTAAGAAATGTTAAACTGCAGTAATTGTTGCAGTTTCTAAAAATGCAACGATGTGGAAATTGACAAAAAATCTAAAATGTCACGACAAAAAATCACAGACATTCGAGGAAAACGAAAATTATTTATTTATTAAGCCCTACATAAAGAAGATTCCTTCGCCGATTGTAGACAATTATTTCATCAAAAAAATATCAGCAGTGAAGAGTGAAAGTTGCAAAAGGTTAAAAAATTCTCAATGCTACTAACGATTAAAATTGAACATGCAAAAGATGGCAAAAATATTAATAATACGTTTGCAAACTAGCAACGGTTACCCAATTAAGAGAAATGTAATATAATAACCAAATTAGTCACAAATGCCAAAATATTAAATAAATAAATATTAACGAAAAGTTTGTAAAATAGCAATGATGACCTAACCAACAGAAACGTAATAATAACCTAAAATGTCATCAATAGAACACTTTCAAAAGCACAAAGTCAACTCACATGTAATGCCCAAAGATGTGAGAAATAGCAACAATTATCTTGATCATCTTAAAATTTCGCTTAATTTGGCTTAATTGCTTAAACTTCAAACAAATATTTTCGCTTAGGTAATTGTGTAGATTTTATGTTTAATATTTTTAAACGCAAATAACTCACTGAATAATTCATTATTGTTTACAAAAGCATCAAAATAATCAGTTACAGAAATGCTACAAATATTTCATTGGCAGAAAATTCAATATTTACCAACTGCAAAAGATTTCAAAAATATTTATAAAGTTAGCAACGATGTCGCAGCTAAAAAAAATATCAAAATTGCCTGAATTATCGAAATTGACAGAAAAATTAACAATATTAACATTATTTTTTTAATTGTTTATTAATATTGGTTATTAATGTTTAATAATTATTAAATTTAGGATAAAAATATGGAAATTAGATAAAATACCAGAAATGTCACTTTAGAAAATGCAAATTTATTTTAAAATGAATTCAAATGTTCAGGGCAACAATTTTATTGATCTTGATTATCTTAAAATTACTCTTAATTTGGTAAATAATTTGCTTTGGGTTGGGTTGGATTAGGTAATAATTTAATAGTTATAATTTGTCGAAAAATAAAAATAAGAAATAATCATGCGTAAAGAACGAAGTTAAAGAGAATGCAAAACAAAAAATAAAAAATTTGCTTTTAAAAGTCCTAAGAAACTCGAATAATCTTTTAAATGGCAAAAATAATCACAAATGTTAAAAATGTCTCCAATATTATCACAAACCACGAAAATCGTTGCCAACAGTGGTAACAATTAAACAAGCACAATAATTTTGTAGCAAATTTTCATAAAAATATAATTAAAATTAGAGTATATCATTTTTGGTAAATTTTACCACATTTTTGATTTTGCTACAAAATAATAAAGAATAAACTAAAAGTAGAATTACAAAAATATACCACTAAAATGTACTCATCATATTAAAAACAAATTTCAAAGCTCTCCGTTGTTGAAAAAATACAACAAATTCAATTGTTGAAACGAGTTTTTAAATTATCCTTAACGTTAACATTTTCAAAAATATATTAAAAAAACAAAGTTTAGCCAACAGTGCTGAAAGTCTGCTTAATCTGCACTCTTCCTAATAAGACTTAATTTGGTTTAGTTCAATTTATCTTAATTTTACCCCAATGTCAATTTTTTTCAGGGGTTGAGTTGGGTTAGGTTGGGTTGAAAAACCTCGAAAATGCATAATATAACATTTAAGTTAATTATTTATTAGGTTAGTTAACCTTGTTTAACTTTACTCATATTCCTATTATTTAGATGTTTAGGTTCGCTTTACTTTTGCTCCAGTTTCTATTTGTTTTCTTATATTGTTGTTATATTTCTTGTATTGTCAATTATTATTATTGTCGCTTTTCACGCTCGACCCAATGTTTTGATACTTCGAAACGAAATCCAGAGCAATATGACGAAAGCGACATAGTAAATAAATAGTCTTATTGAATGCAATTAAAATAAGAACGACAAAGTAAAATTATATATAAGACAAAAAAAGAAAATGGAACTACATTCCAATATAAACGAAGAACTGAAAGACTTAAAAAAATGTTAACGAATTTTTAAACTTTCTCTGATTCCTTTCGGAGGTGTTTGCAATGAATTTATTTTAAGTTCCTTGCATTTATTTGTTTTCTGTTCCCATAGATCAGGATTATTTATTCAAGGGTAACCGTTAATCAATAATCTAGTAGATAAAAATGGGATCTTCCTGTCCGATTTTGTTTCGTTGTTGAGGGGTGGTGAGAGGGTTAATCAAAAATCACAAATTTTATTATGTAATCCTTTTCGGAAGCTTTTAGTCACCAATTAATTTAAAAAATTAACTACTATAGCAATTGAACAAGGAGTTTTTGGTTTGTTTGTAATACAGTAATGAACACTTTTTGGCATGGTTTCGTACTTTTACTCTAGCATTGAGTAAACTATATTTACTGTACCTTTGTTCTGAAATATTTGTTTTTTTTTTTAGATAAATAAAATTCAAAATTAAATATTTCAAGCAAGAAGGAACGAATAGTTGTGATCACCAGATGTAATGAATCTAATTTGCTAGTTTTGAATAAAAATGCATTCAATCTCGACTTTTTGGAAATGATTTCTTTTTTGGATTAAAAATGGTACTTAAGCTAACTCAACATGTTGTTTCTAATGCAGGCTGACAAAAGATTTTTAATTTTAATACTTTATAGTATTTTATTGACATTATTTTATACACATAGAACAATATTTAAACATTTGGTTCACTTTAACAATTTTATTTCCTAAAAGTTGAGAAAAAGTTATTGGCTGTTTTTTAATGTAAATTTCTTTTGATCAATTTTCAATTAAGAAGAGAGAAATATCCACCAACAACTTGTTTGTCATAGATATAATTACCAATTTGTGGTCATATTCCTATTCATAGCAAATGTGAGGAAAATAAAACACTATAAATAAAATAAAAATCAAATTTATTTTTTTTTTCACAACGTGACACATTATTTAAGGCAATACAAATTATTTGATGAATTATATACCTCTCCAATTAGAATTTTTAGAGTTTTTCCGCTAATATTATTTAACATATAATTGTTTATAAAACATAATTCTCATAGATCAGGTGAGGCGATAATTTGAAATAAATTAAATTGAGTTACTAATATAGTTAATGCAATGGGGATTTTTCATGGCATGATTTAATAAATTAATTATAAAACAGCGAGTAATGTTCATAGTATTTCTGAATTTAGCAATGATAATATATTAATTTCTGACGTTTTGCATTTAGACAAATAACTATACTTTATTTTTTAATTTTAATTTTAATTAAAATTAAAACTAATAAAATAATAAACATTATACGTTTACCATTAAAAATATTTTCGACAGTGTACAAAATCTGAATCAACATATATTTTTTTATCTCAATATTGGTATTTATAACATGACTTATAAAATATTTGAAATAGGTTATTCAGTAGCAATCGAACATGATTTTCGCCATTCAACCAAATGTGTCTGCGTCTCTGATTTCGACCGAGAGCATCGAAATTGGGACATGCAGTAAATCGTCTCTACTCTGCACCGAATGGAAGATGGCCGTTTAAAATTTATTGTTATGTTCAAGATGCTATCAGAATTAAATGGAAAAGAACCCGTTACCGTGAAAGCTCAAGATTCCGTTTGTTTCGGCACTCTTGTCTTTTATTGATATTGTTGCGAAAACGCCCAAGCCGAATAAAAATCCCTTTGTTTCGATTTTACCCCTTGACGGCAATTAATGCAAACGTATCAGTTTGTTGCAGACGCACTTAAAATTTTACAACAAAGTTCGCAACTTTAACCGTATAGACGTCTTTACGGCTTAACTTTAGCACATGTGCTAATAGGATTTAAATTGGAAATTCTATACACGAGCCGGGTTTCCCAAAGTTTCGACGAATCAAATTGGCTTGTCTTATTAAATCAAAAAAAATCGTATACACATTAAATGAAACAAATAAAAATAAATTCAAAAATTAATTTATAAATAAGGACATGGTCGTTCAAATCGATTTTTGTCTTTAACCAAAACGTATATAAATATCGTCACCATCATCGCAAGTCAATTATAAATAAAATTAATCGAAAATATTGCATCGTTAATGTAATTTAAATCGACTTTAACGCCATGACAAAACTTTATTTCTCAAATCAGTGTTGGGAAAAAATCGCCGTTAACGTCGCATTATTTAAATTACCCACGCCAGCAATAATTATTACCGCACGTACCTAAAACTCGAAATATTTTACATCGACGACGGTTTCTCAACGTGTTTAGTGGATAGGATATGCGTCAATCAATATTACTAATTAGTATTTAGGTACGCACTTGTAGCTTTCGAGGAAAGTCACTTCATAAATTGTCGACGCACACGCACACCAGTCGCCTGTTCATTGAAATTCCGAAATGTGGACGAGCATAAATCTCCTACTTCCTACTACGAAATCCACGTTCGAAAACGCAAGACGCTTGCGAGTATGTGCCATATGCATTAAACGCAAGCGTCTGGGTTGGTTTCTAGAATGTGGCAAGCAAATTGCTTCAGTACGTTCAAGTGATATTTCTTGTAAGTCAAGGGCAGCTGTTCTCGCAGGCTGGGTCGGGTATCAACGTATTAGATCTTAAATAATTGGTCGGCTGTGTTTAATCGCTTGATATACTATTATTTAAATCAGTGGGACGATTAATTGCAAAAGGGATGTTTAATTATATATTATTGGGCCCAACCTGGTTACGAGTAAGATTCGAATTTCTGGAAAATTAATAATATTAATAATAATTTTGGGTTTGTTCGTTGATTTCATTGCATTTATTGTCATAATTTATTTTTGTTTTCATTCTTTTCTCTTTCGAGTTAGTGACGTGCCTTTTGTGTCTTTTATGACTTTGAATATCTAAACATAACTAGGATGGATACAAAATACGATTCAGATTCAGAATATCAGACTATGGTAATCTAATCAAAGTTTAAATTTGGATTTAAAAGAATGCATGAATGATGATTTAGGGAAAGATTTACAATTAAAATCATACAAATATTATCGTTATGATAGATGATGTACATCAATTTCGAAATTTAAATATTTTGTCTTCAGTGACGTAAAAATTGAACACAAAAAACAGTACTAAGACTTTGTTGTAGCTCTGGATGTTTGCAAAAATTTAATATATAATTTATAAAAAAAATTATGATGAAAGTTCATGTTTGAAATTTGAAATTTTTTATATAAGTAGAAAGAAAATGACGAGTAGAAGCAAAACCAATGTTTTAGTCTGGATTTAAAATGAAAAGTTAGCCACAAATTATGAAAATAAAATGTGATCGATTATTTCTTATATGAATGCTCAGAGCAGGAAATTGTTAGATTGCAATGATTGCAATGATTGCAACGGGACTAACAGCATTTCACTAAGGCGAAAATAGTTGGCTGCGATTGCTATGTTCAAATTGTCCACTGAAATAAAGCTAGAGGGGTGTGCGTATATCAAAATCATTTAAGGGATGTCTTAACGAAATTTTTGATATCAAATGCTTGTACCTATCATTTAAGGGATGTCTTAACGAAATTTTTGATATCAAATGCTTGTACCTAGAGCAAAAATTGCTCCATAAAATGTAAAAGTTAATTGATTAACCAAAAAATCACGTTCGATGTGCATAATTAAGGTTATTATTGACGTTAAGTTATAAAAATTGTAAAATAGTTTAAATTGCTGCATGCAGTATTATATCAATTTTTGTGGAACGAAAAATATGGGACGTACATTGACATGAATAATGCATTTTGTTAATGCATACAATGAAGATTTATATTTATGATTTGGGTTTGCGACTTGCCTTTAATTCATTGTTATTTTGCTTTTTCATGACATTCCCTCATTTTAATCGATATTTCTAATTGCTTTTAATTTTCTGTTAGTTCTCTTTCCTGTCATTTTAATCATTTGTTGACAAATTTATTCAAACTTGATCAAAGTTCTTCACTTTGATTACAAGTAGAATTATCACATGTCATTTACATAAGTGCAATAAATATATTAAGATAATTAATGTAGTACATAACATGAACACAATAAAACCAACCCAACTCAATGAAACCCAACCCAACCCAACAATAAAATCAAATTTAGCATCAAAATACAAAAATATTACAGAAAATTAAAATGGGAAAGATTAAAAAGTAAGAACAAAAAAAATAACCAAATTAATAGACCCAACCCAACATAAAGGATAAGACAATACATTTAAAGAAAACAAAAACAAACGAAAAAATACAATTACTTGAAATGAATCAAACGTACAAGAACTGACAAAAACAAAACAAGCATAAATGAAGCAAATGTATTACTACAAAACACCAGAACAAACTAAACTATCAGACATGGAAATAAATTACAAAAATGAACAATCTAACTTACTCAACGAATCATCAAAAATTAAAACAAATAATAATTCTTGGTTTCAAGATTCTACAGGCATCTCAACTTGTTAATAAGTATAAAAACTAGGTTGGAATGGTTTATAAGTAAATGAAAATGAGCAAAGTTGGATGGATATAAAATATTAAATATGGCTTAACATTTTTTTTGTTAGAAAAAATAATTAAAGCATATAATGTTTTATACAACCCTTTCCAACGAACTATTTTCATAATAAAACAATATAAAAATACATGTTAATCACGAATTACAATGCTATGAATATTCGATAAACAGATTGGATAAAAAAAATAGATTTCGGATTTTTAATTAATATTTTTGAGCTCATTAATAAAAATAACAAACTGTGGTAATCTAACCTTGTCTTCAAAAATAGCCATAAACTCGAAATGCGCAGAGTTTGTCACTAAGTTATCAAAAAATATAAAAATTTTAATGACACGAATCAATTCAACCAATCGATTGTAAAGTATGCTATGTCTTAATGATGTTGCACTCCTTTTTAAATGAAACGCTGGGTGCGTTCTTGTATTTTCATACTTCTGACAAATCTGATACCAATTATTGTGTGGTATTTAAAATCAGATTAAAGTGTCATTCAAATCATTAACCAACCTATGACACATCTCTAATCAAATCCGTTTTATCAAAGACTATAAGCATTTGATAGACATTGACAAACATCGTAATTAATGGTCATATCTGCTATTTTTCATTAACTTTACATGTTTCGATAGTTAAATCAACTAAAACCTTAACTAAACCTACCGAATTGGCTTAAATCTCATACTTGAACAATTTTAGTACCTTGTAAGGCAATTTTGTTTTGTTTCAACCCAACCCAATCCAAACCAACCCAACCCAACCCAACACAACCCAACTCAACTATGTCATTGCAAAATTTCAGGTTAATTGTTGCACTCGTTTCTGAACTACAATTCCGTTATTTTGTTGAATTTGTTGAAAGATGAATATCCCCCAATTTTTACGTGTTTAGAAAACAGTTGTTCTTTTCAATTTAGAAATTTTTAAATTGTAACAGTTTTTTGGATTTTTTTAAACATATATTGACATTTACAACATTTACAACGTCCGATATTTTTAAATTTAAAGCAGTTTCAAAATTTCGGACATTTTTTGAATTTTGTACGACCGATGGACCGATTGAAGATATTTTGTATGACCATTTTTATAACGTCTTCGTTTTTTTTCCATGTTTGCAATGTTCTTGTGACAGTTTCCAAATATTGACCATTTAAAAAAAATATCATATTTTGCAGTTTTTAATATTTTTGACACCTGCGACCTTTTTGGCGTCTTCGAAATTTTTTGACACGTTCACAATATTCGACATTTAAAATTTTGAACATTTTTTGAATTTATTTCGAACGCTTTTTTTGCAGTTTAAAACACCTGGAACCTGGAACCTGGAAAGAATATTAAAAAACTCAACTTCGCTTGTGATTATTCAGCGAGTTCGCAAACAGTCCGATTACATTAAAATGTACCCAACAAAACTATAAACAGATTAAATACCTCGAATTGTGTATCACGCGAGCTATTCGGCGAGTGCACAAACGATTCAATTACAACATTTACCCAGCCTCAAACCCAGACGCATACAGGAATAACTAAAATTATGAAACAAAGTACACGTTAGGCATTATGTACGATAGTTGCCATTGTAGGCAGATGAAAACGCGATGAAAAATCCTTGCTCTAAATTAACAGACAATGATAGCTTCAGTCGAGTCGTTGACGACGTTGCATTTAACACGATTTTTCGATATTTTACCAATCAAAAGCGCGGATTTCCTAAAGGAGTAAGATGTTGGTGCTCATGTAAATTGATAGGAACTAACCATTGAAAACCTTTCAAAATTAGTGTCTCTATGACTTGCACTGGATGGGTAGGTTTTACTTGATCGAGCACAAAAAGGGCGAGACGACCGCCCAAGAATTCGAAATGTGAAATGCATTAAAAATGGGGGAAAGTATTATTATTTATTATTATTATTAAATAATGTTTTAATTATTAAGGCTTTGTCTTACTCACTTACCTTGATGTTAAATCATTTCGTATTTGTTGCAGTTATTGCTTGGGTACCTTTGAATTATATAACTTTTGAAGTAAAAATAAATGAAGCTTTGAAAATGATTATAAAACCACCCCTAGGATCCCTAAATCTTATGTCTCCATAGCAGACTGAATTTCACAATTCCTTTAGAGCAATTGCTGAAAAATTTAAAATCGCAAAGTTTCCTTCAATAATAATTAATCCTTAAACACGAGCTCCACCAACACGATCGAACCAAACCCCATTTTCACGTGCTAACAACACCGGATATACTCAATCAAAACCGGATTATTTTCTCAACGGCGCATTCGGTTTCGCCGACGCTAATTTCGTATCCAACTTTAACAGTAAATCCGCTTCACTCGTAATTCAAGACCGAACGTGTAACTCGAACAAAATACGATTGGCAGACAACATTCTTAAGCCCTTTCGCCCATTCGACAACGCTTTATTTTCGTAAACAAGGAAGTAAATCTAAAAATACTGACGTTCGGTTAATTCATTTCGGTGCGACGATGTTTATTTTAAAATCTTGATCCCCGGCTCGTAAATAAGCATCTCGAGCTCGTTAGTTCCGTGTTTCTGACTTCCTTCGCGTTACTCTGCCCGATTCGAGCCGACTTTTTGTTGTTGTTTCGGTAAACATACGAACGTTAACACACCGTTCGTTCCCATTTGAATTATTAGATCGAGCCAGCCGAGCCGAAGAAAAAACCGAAATAAATTGCGTTAGTTTCCTCGCCGACAAATTAGGCAGAATGGATGGGTGGGTGAGGTGAAGACTTGGGCGTGTACGAGCAGGTAGTTGTTGCGTTAGACGCAGATTCGCTGATCGGGGGAAACGGTTTTGCACCGAAAATTCTAAAACCCTCCCTTTTGTGCCAGTGATTTGTTATCTGTCATGGAAATTAACATTTATTTCACTCCACTTATTTGTTAGTCATTACTTCATTTGATTTAGAGTTTATATTTTTATGTACCATGTATCTAAATTTGCAATAAGTTTCATGAATTCATTAAAGCTTCGTGACATAAACAAGCTCAGAATTACAAAAACTTTTTTAATCAGATGATGATGAACCAACATATTTAGACAAGAGACACATAGTAAAAAATTATCTTGTAATATATCTTTCTCTTAAACGGATTAGCGTTGCATTTAATTAAAGTATTTACGCGTTTCAAATGCAAATTCTAAGTGGAAAAACCCAGCCGGTGCACTTTCCGTCTTGGGTGGTCCAACTCTTAGCGGGAAATAAACCTCCGAGTTATATTTTAATCCTTAGCGATGTATTCAACAATGGCAACTAATTCTTAATTACAAGCGAAATTCGATCGGCAATTAATTAGATCAAAAGCGTGACGTAACAACTTCTGCCCGGATCGTGACCAACGCGCTCATAAAAATTCATTTCGCGACAAATTTTTATTGCAAATAAATCATGGGGTAATGCAGTTATTCCGAGGTAATCCAACTACAGCGCGGCGGGAACAACGCTTAGGGATACATCGCTAATACAAAAGGCTATAACTTCTCATCATGCGGCGCCATAGATTATGATTCAGAAACCATCATATTCATGTATTCGGAGGGAGGACTAAAGGCTATAAGGTGGACCCTCGGTTGAACGGTCGCAGTGAATGCGACGGTGATACGATGGGGATGATGCTGCATATAAAATGGATCATCGTCTGGCCCTATTCAGAAGCGCCATCTGTACACGTCCTTATGGCGACGTTAGTGTTTAGTGGCCGCGTTACTACTGCACCTTACATTATACACACATATTGCGTTTCATTAACTCAAGCATTTAGCGTTTATCTTGTAGTTAATATATTCACGAAGGTTGTTATAATGAAGGTGTGCATAATTTGCAATGTTAGCGAATTTAATCAAAGCACTGACAACGCACACAGGAGAATTGCGAGAATAATTGTTAAAGAAAGTTACATCTAGTATCCATTTATATAAATCGTCCTATTTTACTATTAAGTTACAAATAAATAAGGAAACAAATATCTAAATAAATATAACTAAAAGCATAAATGAAACAAACTAACAAGCACAGAACTAGAAACCGCAATAAATGAAACGAAACATACCAAAAAATGAATAATAAAGATATAGCAGAAAATAGATAAAATAGTATTGCATGGTAAGATATAATAAACTAAAAAAAAAATGCAATAACGCACTTCGAATTGTAATTGAAGTTCAATAATAAATTATTGAATATAGAAATTATAATAAAATATAACGAGGCCACAGAATTTGTAATAAATAAGTATACTTGCTGCATTACCAATAAGCCATTTAGCCAATTAAGTAAAATAAATTTCCTCCTCATTGGTCAAGTTTTGCTTCCCATAGAAGCAGAAACAATTTCTGCTGTAAATTCCAAAAATGTATGAAAATGGACGTAAGGCAAAAAATATCAAACTGAAAAAAACGAGATCTTTTATACAAGTAGAGAAATTGAAGAGCACAAAATGTAAAATCCAAAGCAAAATGCATTCAATTCAAAAATAAACTCAATGACCGATTGAAAAACATCGAAAATATAACGAGCAAAGACGAAAAAGTAGAAAATACAATCGAAAACAATATGAATAAATAGAATCGATTAAAATTCAAAATAAAACTATTATTATAAATTAAAAGTACCAAATTAAAAATCCAATAAACTAGATTCAAAAACTGGACATGAATGAAAACTAACGCTACTAGTGATATAATATTACCGAAACGTACTAAGTAAGATTAAATAGAAAACTCAAACTAACAATGACCTAAACCCTAAGCGAAACAAATAAAATGAAATCAAAGTAAAATTACTAAAAGCGATACTGCCGGACGGATAAGATGGATTGAGGGCTGGACGTGGTAAGAGGCAACCTATCATTCCATTATATAATTAACGATTAATGGTGGGATAGTGTTCGCAATGTTTGTAGACCTGAGGGCAGCGTTTGATAGCTTTGACAGAGACGTATTGGTGAAGACATTGGAAGAGGCAGGGTTAGCAGCGTGGAAGCGTGGGAAGTATAAGAAATATATGTGAAGGGATGTGGTGCATGGTGCGAAGGAGTAAGGAATTGAAAGAAGGATTTAGGACAACGAGAGGATCAAGACTGGGATGCCCACTGAGTCCTGCACTATTCAATGTATACATTTCGAAGTCGGAGGAAGTACCAAAGAAGGAACAAGATGGAGGAATGAAGTTAAGGATGAAAGAATGTGGTCATTGGTATTTGCTGATGACGTGGCCATACTGGCGGATCCTGAGAGCGGGCTAAAGGGCAAGAAGGCTCAGGTTCAGGAAAAGTGGAGGAAAAAGAAGACATGGTGAAGTAGAAATGGAAAGGAGGGGATATTGAATAGGTGCGGGCATGAATGTACTTAGGTTACGTGATGTGAGAGAACAACAGTGAGGAAGGGCATATCAAGTATACGTGCAAAAATGCGAGGAGGTAGATGATGGATTGCGGGAAAACATGTTGGGAAAGAGGGAATGGAAGTTGTGAGGCTGGGTAGCGATGCGGCAATGAAGGAAAATTATAAAAACTAAAAATAGAAACGCAGGAATATTAGAATAAAACTTGCACGAAAACGACACGTACACGAAAAACTTAAATGTAGAAATGAAAACGTCACACGCACTGTTTTGATTATTCGACCGATTTTTTACTCGTACTTAGAGCTTATAGCAAAACGTTGCACACCTAATAAAAGGTGTAAAACTTAAAAGCTCACCATTTACATAGCTTGATCAACATCGAGAAATTGTAATCTACGAGATAGTATATATCTCCGCACTAAAAGCCAAGCAATTAAGAACAAATTGAATAAAATTGTAAAGTGGGACATGTTGATGGCTTATGTTGAATGCATGCATTGCTTTCTGCTCCTAATTTGTTTAATCTAAATAAGAGCCATACGATACTGCAAGTATTCAAGCAATGACGTTTTTGTAGATTCAACTTATTTAATTAATGTTCATGGCAACTTGGACATGTTTAATATGAATATATTGATGTTTATGTACGATAGAATCCAATGATACACACACCATTAACAAAAATGCAAAGAACCCACAGCAAGTGCGAATGGAGAAATTGAACACACGTACATAATTAGAGTAAAAAATTAAAATTAAAGTTAAACATAATAAGATTGGTGCCACAAAAATGTTTTAATTACGACAAGCATTCTAAAAATGTCTTAAACGTAGTCCAGCTAACGTATAATGCCCTTCAATTGAGATGATTCATTTTCCAAAATACGTAGATTGATTTATAAAATCAAGTCTAGTAAGGGGACCCACACTGTCCTTAAATTTATAATACAGTTTGAAATTGTGGGCGATCGTTTTGCTTTATTTGAAGCGGGATTGGTTGCTAAATATTACAAACAAGCATAAATTACTAACACAACATAGAAAACGATCGTTCGTCCAGTAAAAATATCTTTCCAAATGTCAAGTGTTAACAGACAAAAACTAATTAATAATAAAAGTAATTTAATTGACATTTAATATATGAAGTAGATCATTGAATGTAAGCGATGTGCCGAATTGATTTCTGCTGTTAACAGTTCATTTTATTATATATTTTGATAAGTATTATATAAATTTGCTGTTTTAGAAGAATAGCTCAAAATAAGAGAGAAACTATTGTCTAAATATCCAAATTGTGTCCTTATTTGTAGACCCAATCAGTTTAATGTTCATGGCATTGCATTAACATCTAGTCTGCTAATGCTGACAATATTTTACATAAAGCAAAAGATTTTTTTTTTGAATTATTTGTAGCAAATTTATAATCAGCAAGAAACTAAATGTAAAAGTTAAAGAATTTGTGTTTCTTTAACTTTAGGGTGAAAAGGATTACTGAATGAAGGAAATGCTGAAAATGATGCCCGCAATTATAGCAAATTGGAAACAAAAAAATAAACCGATAAGCAAGCTTATAGATTGTTTTGTTGCTACAAGTTATTTTTTTACATATTCCAATTCATGAAAATCAATTGGGAAATATCGTATTGAAGACAAGATCAACAAATAAAAAAATCAAGGAGACAACCTAATCTGCATAACTGCCTTACTACCTGTCTATCTATATAGTTGATAAGAGGAAGATCTTTCACTTTACATTGGTAATAACATCACAAAAATGACATTAAAATATTAATTATCAATGGCTTGTTGCATTTGTCATAAAACAATTTTCTTTTCTGATTAACTAATATTCAAACTGTCAACTAACGGTATCAAAAGACAAACCGCCAAATGAAAAATACAGTAAAATTAAATTAAGAAAAAAAATCTAAACTAACAACGACTACAAATAATAAATAAAAAAGCTACGAAAAACTAAAGCAGTTTACAGTAATATAGGAATTAATATATTAATGAAAACCCTATAATTATGAAATAAATGAACCAACACTCAAATAAAATTACTGAAAATCAAATGAAAAGTTTACTTACTTTAAAATTCAGTGAAATCGTGTTGTTAATTAGAGGACTATCTAAATTTTCAATTGAAATATATCCATAATTTTTTAATTCGTGATACTGTTTTTTTGTTGTTGTTACTAACTTTAACAATGTTTCTCCCTACGCAACTTTTCAAGTTTCTAATTTCCGTTCCTTACATTACTTATGTATTTTCGTTTTCCTTTACGCCTTCATATAGAAATAATTTTATATTTCTCTTGAGATTTTCTTATTTCATGGTGGAAATATTAAAGGAAGCTGCTCAAATTCTGCATTATGGGTGATCTGGTAATAGGAAATAGTGTTTCAACCGAACATAAGAGGATAGAATCACGTGACATAGAGGTAAAGAGGTTGCAAGTGCACTTATAAATGAAGTATTGCGCAATTATTTATTTTTGCTGTTAGAATAAGTTTATCAAAATTCTTTCAATTGTAGTAACATTAAATGTGGGAGGATTTTTTTATGACTCTATCCGAAAATATTTTTTGTGTCGTGTGTATAGTTTTTTTTTACTTATATTTTTTATTTAATGTTTTTGCTTTTTGGTTGTTATTAACTTCTATATTGGTCTTCTTTTCAGCGTCTCTGCTATCATTTAAATGTTCGTACCTTATAATTGCTACGTCACGTCTAAGTCATTATTTGTGTTGTGATGTTTGAATTTTCAATTTTGTGTCAGTTTTATTACAGCAACCATCGTTAGTAATATAATTTAAATTTCATAATGATTTTTCCCAACCTACCCATTTCATACACATAAACATTTTCTCTGACACGCAGAAAAAAAAACGTGAAATTCTACCAAATTTTCCATTTGTTACACAATGCTCTTTGCGATCCTTTGACTTTTAATATCATTATCAGGCCAACGTAAATCGTTCGCTTCACAAATGCCTGCTTTTATAGCTGCAACACTGTTGGTTGTTACCTGACATTTAGTTGATCATAAAAAAAAACATTTACGTTCGAGTTGAAGTGCATTTGTGTATAAATCAAGCTGATATTACGTATACGAGTATGTAGAAAGATATTTAAGTTTAAAGTTCACAAAACTAACTGCACTCCTGTGTTATATTTAATTTTTTTCACAAATGGTGAAAAATTTTACATTTCCGGACAGTTTTATTGTTCGTCTGCGTTTTAATATCGCTAAATCCATTCACATTAAGTTATTTAAATATATGTTAATTAATAATAAGACTTGCATCGATGGTAGCTTGAAAATATTGGAACGATCACAACAAACTGGAAATAAACACAAAAATACCCAAGCGCCTATTCGACGATAAAACTTGACTGTAATTTCAGTGAATGCACCATAAAGTGCGGTACAATAATAGCATACGACTCTGCAACTATGAACGACTCAAATACGGTACATAAATTGCAACAACTTCGCATTATCGCAAACGGCGTCCGTCTACGCTAACATTCGCGCGCCAAATACCTTTTAATTTAATTTGGAAGTTATGAATACAAAGGGTTGCTTTGCAAATAAATGAGATGTAACTTAGAGCAAAATTTAATTACGGGAATCTTACTCCCCGGGCGACAGCTGTGAATATCTAATTGGTTAACTTCAAGAATCATGCTCCTATAAGAAAGGAGTTACGAAGTACAAACGTGGGGTCGGACATAATAAGTTCCGAAGCCATTCGGCGATAAATTAAGCGCTTATCAATTGTTTCTTATTTATTTATTATTCACTTAAACCGTCAGATACGGGCTTGACGTATTTTTGAAATATTCCATTGATACGACTGTCAACTAATTGCCTCTTTGTTTACGTTCGGGACGAGCTAATTGTTTTATTAGATTAGGAACGTTGAGCAATTTCCTTGATTTATTAACGCCGGCGTCGAATTTATGTTTTCG
The DNA here is from genome assembly GCA_959613385.1 of Geotrupes spiniger. NCBI lineage: Eukaryota > Metazoa > Arthropoda > Insecta > Coleoptera > Geotrupidae > Geotrupes > Geotrupes spiniger. The sequence goes on from OY390737.1 coordinate 17,952,704, forward strand.
AGATAACTTCTTGCGTTTCAAGAAAACGCGAGAAGGTTAAGCGTGACAGTTTAATGAGAAGTTAATCGGAGATTACACGAAAAAATGGACGTTTGAATGAAATGTATTATTAAGTTCCGAAATGACACATTCCCGATAATTTTCTTAATATCAATTCCTTATATTCCATTATATTTAATAAATCTTTAACGCAATGCAAGGAGATGCAAAAATAAACAGGTTAGATGGATCCTCATAAGTTGGAACTATGTAACCAATGGCCCAATTATATTATTATTTCTTTTAACACAATAAACCATTTTTGTCCACTTGAGTATTTTATAACGCACAACGTTAATTGAAAATTTTAAATTTAAAAAAAATCTCTGCCAAATTTTTAATCGAATCCAAATGATTGGCCTTTTTTTAGATATTCACCAAAAACATGCGACGAAATATGTCTTTGCTACAGTGACAAACTTAAATTAATTCAAATATGAATTTCTGCATATCGTCGCAGAAGCTGAAATAAGAACACGATCTGCCTAAACGTAAATATACAAAGGACGGAATTGCCACTACTGACATTTAAAATTATTCGCCTAACGACACACGAATAGCACCCTGTTGGGAAATATCAGCAATGAAAATATTTTCTTCGTGAACAAGGCGCATTATTTCACAAATGAAATGAAATTACACGTACACGCGCGTCTCCAGAGACTCAGAGCAACAAGAGCAGTTCTAATCTATTTATATTACGTATCAAAGTACCTTCCACGCCCGTGTGCGATGCAGCCGAGACCTTTTAGGCAAATTGTGTTTTCTGCACCGCCTTGTGTTTAGCAGATACTTAAGTAATCGAACGGGGTATTGAGTTATGACGCGCGATGCGTCATTATTCAACGCGTTCGTGTTTAAAGTCGATTTGCGCCCGGATCATCGCAATGATCTAGAGTTACTGACAGTGATTTAAGCAAGTCGTCATAAAAACAAATATTTTTATTGGCTCCGCATGAGCCGCCCATTGAAGCTAACGGCTACTATAAAACAGACAATTTAATGTAAACAAAGAGCGAAAGAGAAGAACGAGATTGATGATAAAATGAGAATAGCCAAACTTCTACTTTTTACGGTTTTTTTATGGCATTTGAGAAAATTAGGTTCCGATATATATATATATGTCCTTATTTGAGGCAGTCTATGATTTTGAATAAATTGACGACACACATTCGTGCAAGACAGGAAACATTTATTCAATAGAAAATAACTTAAGAGGGAAATTTATGGGTACAAATAAATTTTATAGGGAAACATATAAAAAGCTATTTCATTAGTTATAATTGTGTATTTAGTATGTGCATTGAATTACTGTTTGCACATAATCTGCTTGAATTGCTTTTCTTGGTGAGCAATGCAAAGTCTGACTATTTAATTTGAGAAGAAATAAATTATGTCCTTCACAAAATAAATTGAAACCATATTAATATCGTATTTTAAGAGATCGGGTGTACTGAAGGAGCCTCCACGAAGATTACGTATACCATATCGGTAATCACTTTTGGAATCACAGTGGTTCAGACAAGCATGACTAAAACCATCACATCAAATCGGTTTTCTTCAAGTCGTGGTGACAATTTTGATCTGGAATAACTATAGATAAGGAGATCTCTACGATATCCTCCACATCCAGAGAAATCTCAGAGGCAACGACAGAAACATAGCCACAGGGATGGAGATAATTTTGGATTGGCATAACTAATTAGCATAACTTCCAGCTCCTCAACAGATACAAATTACGTAGACATTCTTATTGTAAAACGCCCCCGTTTGCGTGACTTCAGTCTATAAACCTTAACCTTAACCTGAAGCATACAAATTTCGATAATCAGCTCGCAAATCTTATCCTTGGCCATTCTAACTGCAAAAATACAAGATGGTGAAACAGACAAATTGATAATAATGGTTTTGACCTGATAGCGTATTCCGAATTACACGTTCTTTTTCACAAGATCCTCTAGATGAAAGGAAGGCTGAAATCCGGTTAATATTTTTCATTAAGATAGTAAAGACTTGAGGCAACCAAGCCAAAAGGCTGACTGAAACAATTTCAGACCAAAGAACCAGAAAATTACTAATCATTCATTTAGCTGGAAGGAACCGAAATCACATGAAATGCAGACCCGAGATTTTAAGATATTAAAAATATGCTCATGATGCCGATGATAGCATGAAGAATTGTATTGATCCAAGACCTAAATATGAAAAGAAATATCAGACGGGCATTTACATTTAACTTCTTCGTATCTTCACTGAGGTTTGGAAGAAGCCTCCAACTTCTTACAAACCTCAGTGGACATCCGAAGAATTTAAAAGTAAATGTTATTGAAACAACAAACAACTGCTGGTCATGTGACTACAGAATTATAACTCAATGGTAAGATACGAGGGTGGTAGCCAGACCAACAGATAGATCGAGATATAACCCTTCTCTATAATCGAGTTTAATACACAATGTTGAATAAGATACTTTGAAATGACGATCTGGTGACCGAATAAATCAAGAACTTTGGCGAAACAGCGATGCAATTATTACCACAACTATTCAATACCTGCATCACCTGTCTAAAAATACCAAACATATCGAGGAAAGCAAGAATAATTGCGTTACTGTCGCAGGGAAAGGACCGAAGCGATACGAAGCATTACATGCCATTTTCATAGTGCCATTTCCATAAAACTTCCAAAAGGTTCATCGTAAATAGGATAAATATTGCTCTATAGAAAAGGCTTGAAAAAGCCATAAAAAGCTCGTTTTCGTCCAGGTAAGTCCTACTGCGGACAGATACTTAACTTGACTCAGTACATCGAGGAGTGACAGATCCGGATTTGTATTTGTTAAACTCGGAGCAAACTCAGCATACGACATTGTAAACTATAGAAATGAAGGAAGGACGCACGAACGAAGGCACAAAGGAGCGAATGAATGCAGGAACGAAGGAAGGACAAGGATAACTTTCTTATTTTGCTGCTTTGCCCACGTTATTTGTCTTATTTTACTTTTATCAACCTGCCTTTTAATTTATTTTGCAGCTCTCCTTTGTCTCATCTGCCATTGCCATCCATTGTGTCGTTTCCTTTAAACGTTATTATGTATGTTCAATATGTGTGCATTTCTCAATAAGGACCTATCTGCAATTGCATCACTCCGTCATTGTATTTGATCGAAAAATGCCGACTATTGGATTAAAATTTTGGAGCGATTGAAACACACACCTCTTACCCTACCCCAAGTTTTCAGTAAAAATTAAGAAAAATTGTGAAATACTGCAGAGGATATGAGACGTGGGAAGAAGTTACAATTATGGGCATGGGCAGAAATAAATTTCCGTCGTGACTTTTCGGGAACACGAAGAAATGAAGAATCCCGACACCTTCAGCTAAAATAGGAGCAAGATGATGATATAAAGTAGAAAGAGGTTCAATGTGATAGAATAGAATCCAATATGGAAGAATAGTTACATGGAAAATTATAGCTAGCAAAATAAATATAATCAACAAAGAAATATCCATAAAGCAAGTCAAAGAAAATAAGGATTTTTTTCTGTTAACTCCCTTCAGGTTTGGAACGAAAATAAAGCTAAATGGCTTTATTTTCGTTTAACAAGAACTAAAAAATGTTTTGTTGGCCTGGGTAGTGAACAACATATCAAAACGTTCATGTTGTATACCAAATTTCCGTATTGCACGTTGCTTACCAAATTGTCCCATGTTACCAATTTGTTTCCCGAACCATGAATTTTGAATAAACTATCATTCTTTCCCTAAACCGAAATCTCAAGAATTTGACTTAAAGTATACTGAACTATTTTATTTCACGTTTTAAACTAACCTTGCCTTAGTGCATCCTTAATATATAATTATATATGTCGAAAACTCTGTTTTCACAACTAGCTGTTTTCAAATATTTTCAGTAATTGGAAGCAAATAGTCAATTGAGAGTTTATTACGAAAAGAACTGTCCAACCAACGATCGCAGGTTTTCAATTATGGTGCCTGAACGAAAGTACATTGCCGTACACCGGCGCTCAAAATTAAAAGCCAGGCCATTGAATATTCCATGAAACGGATATTGTCTGAATTCGGATCTGGTTGTGCCTGAAACGGCTATTTCTATTGCCTGCATCGTCATCAACGAGTCTTTTGATTCCGTCGTTTGGAAAATATATCAGTGCCGCTGGACTGACTTCAAACCTATGATTGCCACCCTAGTCCAAAATTGTTTTGATGTTATTTAAACCCTTTCGCGAGGATTTTTTCTGGGGGACATGGTACGTTTGTGGTTATGATATATTGTAAAACATTTAGAGCACAGGGGAATGTCATACTCATGACCAAGTCTCTTTGTGCGTTTTTGGGTTTTATTTTACGCACACCTTTTGCATCTTCTTCTCATTGTACCTTCCACTGGATGATGTAAAGATACATTTTCGACTAACTGTCTTTTCGCTGATTGTTTACTTATTTCGATAAATGTCGCACAGTTCCTGTTTTTCTTCCTATATCTATAATTTCTTCGCCAGGAGCACTAGAAAGTGCAGGAAACTAATTTTTTTTTCGTCTTCTCTTTATAAATAATTCATGCGTCATCATGAGGATAGAAAACCTTCTTCCACAGCCCCATAATCTCTATATATGATGAAACCATTTCTGGACAAGGAACGCTGATTGGAGTCATCTTTCAACCGTTATTGACTATTGTTGATTCAACATTTGGCAAGAATTATTCAACATTCTTTTTGTGTCTTGCAATTTCACAAACAAATGTCCATCGTGACTTCGTTGCTGCACTGAAACACTTATTCACCTCTTTTCAGTTTATCCATGATTTTGAGTAATTTTTTGGTTACAAGTTCTTACTGCTGCATAAACTGTATTCTGTAGTAGAGTGGTCGAAGCAGAAAGCGATCAAAACAAAACATATTTTCCTCTTGCTATAGAGATTAGTTTATCACTATACACTCGCTAAGAGTTCCATCTAGACGTTCAGTTTCGCGGCCAATGTAGATATTAAAATCGGAATCTGCTTTAAGCTACAACTTAATTCCTGTCGTTACAGGCTTTGTAGTATATACTGCTTCAAAGATGAACGTTGTACTTCATCATTGATTCATCTATATCTTGAAAGGTGCTAACCTGACAGCATTTCTCGAAGTACCTTTTAAACATTGGACTACGTCGTCAACATAATGAAGCCCTACGCGAGCTATCTACCTACTACGACTCTAACTATCTTAAACTAAACCCTAGCAAGATAAAATAAATGCGATTTACACCTCGGCAACAGTAGACAAGTAGTGCGAGAGTTTTATAATGCTTGTCGTGGAACCCAACTGCAATATTTCCAAAGACCAAATACGAATCCGAAGACCAAAGTAAACGCTCGTAATAACACCTTGAGGAAACTGATAAATTGAAACTGGGCAGCTGACTACAAATCTAGTGGCATATCAGCACTGGCCTTGTGTAACGAAAAAAGGAACAATAAACCAAATCTAAACACGACCATCAATCACCAGATAAACGACCCAAACATGGAAACATTTCCTTTTCGAAATTAGGCACTGTTAATTGAAGAAGAATTAAACACATAAAATGACAAAATGTAAATGCAAAACTTGCTCCAGGTGCAAGCATCCCTACCTATATGGAGAACCTTCAACAGGATTTCAGTTGGAGTGTCGACCAGTTAAGCTTAGGTGATTAGATACTATTGATTAGGTACTGTGTCTCTGTGCTTCAGTCCAAGATTCCAATCACCTTCTAGTCTATCCTATGCTTGAAAAATTTTGAACTATGTATTACTTCTTTTTAGCGAATCACAAGGACATAGTAGGCGCTAAGTATTGGATGATGATTTTCAGAACTGGACTGGGAAAGTAAAACAAAATTTACAGTTTGATTGATAAGCCATACTCGTATTTCCTTACAACGCATCGTTTCCAGTAATTGTTTCTTATTATTTAAACATTAAATCGAGCATATTCGGTTCTCAGGGTACGAACCATTATCAAACGCTGTGTACCTAAGGTGAACCTGGGTTGTTTTTTAAAATTTACCAAAAACATAAATTTGATATGACGAATGAGATTAACTCAGAGTATGCATATCAGAATCGACTTTCTACAAACGTAAACTATGAAAAGACAATTACAAAAACTTAGTTAGAGTATCGGCCTACTTTTAATTCCATACAATAGACAAATATTAATCAAATATTATCGCGAAATAGTTAAAAGCACAATCAGTTTAATGAGAAAAGTGCCCACAAAATAGTTATATATAATATCATTGTAATGCGTCAAATATTGGAGACTTGGTGGTTGCCCTAATATTAATTATTATCGATTTTTTATTTATTCTTTTTTATTATTATTTTAGGCTAGATGCCAACCGTTCCATTCAACCCTAGCCAAGGCCTCGCTCCTCCAGATCTTGATACCGGATATCCTGCATTATGGGTTAGTTGACTAAATGCTAAACGTAATATATAGTAAATCTCTGAGATCTGTGCTAATTATGTATTGGTTAGTTTTTTTTTTAATTGAGATCATATATACTCCTAAAATAGAGTCAAAATATATTCGATAACCTATTCAGTAAAATAGAATTCATACATAATTGGTACAATATAGCTCGACTTTTGTATACCATATCATTATACCATATGTTGCAAAACATAGTAGGAAATATTGAAATAATTAATTATGGCAAGGGTTCATTAACTTTTTCGATGCTTGTTCCTTCTAATGTCCAATTCAAAATTTTTCTGCTTTATGTGGACGTCGTCTTTCGTCTTGACACTTTTGGGACAAATATCTGTGATATCTTTCGACGGTGTGACATTTCAAGTGGTTTTCGTTTTATAATTTTTTGTGCAAATATTCCATTTGTAATTTCTTTCATGGCCATGACGTTTCGTATGGTCCAGCACATTCTTTCCTGTTTGTTACGCAATTATTAACATTCATGAAAACTTACTTAAAATTCTTCGGAACATATTACAACATTTGACAAAAATTGCATAATTGATTATTCTCAAAACGTGTGCGATAATGTCGTTTTTCATCTGAAGCACTAAATACAATATTAGGCAGGGGAAAAAAGAGAAAAGTTCGAGAGCACCACCCAATTTGTGTATTGCATATGTAATGGAAGATTTTAGACTGTGACGTCGCCGCGGCAATTTTCAGGGCTTCCGGAGGGACGCGCTTCACATTCTGCGCTGCGAGGGTCGATTCCCGGCCGAGGGCTCACCTAGTTTAATTAAGAACTTACCGAAGCCGTGCAGACGGCACTAAAGCTCCGAAAGCGGCTCCGGCTGAACGAAAACTCGAATTCAAACTTCCACCATAAAGGTAATTCCGGCCTTTCGCCCCGTGATTTTTAAATTGTAAATTTTCGTCGAACGTCTCGGCGTTTAATTGAATTTTCAGTGGGTACGAAACGCGTTTTCTTTTCGATGCCATAAATCGATACCACCGGGGTTTTAAACGGTTTGGAGGTTTATTGGCCGTTTTTGCAATATGGCGTTTTGAAAAATCTTACACACAGAACACTAAATAAAACTAGGTAAAACACAGTTGAAACCTAGTTAGACTATTAGTTTATTACATTTTTGCAATAATTTACTACCAAAGTCATTGTCTAATGACTTTCATAGTTTATTAATATTTGGGTTTTATTTGGATCATTTTAATTATTTTTAATTGTTGTTCTATTTACGATTTCCAAAAGTATTTACTATGCTCATGTCTCAGTAAATTTATTGTAGCAAGAACACTGACAATAAAGAGAACACAAAATTACATTCAAAAGTATCGCTAATGCGTTGTTGCTGAGGAAATGTCCAATAATAATATTCAGATAATCAAGACATATAAATTTCATAATATAAGACCCTGTTAGCTAAATAACTGAATAGGCTAATATGCAGTTATAACAACATAAGGTATCGTTAAAATGCGTAGTTAATTATTTCAGGAATCGAACTGCCTGTGCAGTATTTTGCCAATTCCATTAACTACCTACTTAATGGCGATGTAAAAAGGTACGATACTGTCGGCTCTTCCAGGACATTTAAATGCAATATATTACTACTTGTTTGCTGCGGAGCAGCAAATTGAAGTCTTTTAAGCGACCAGCATGCAACGGAATCCACTAAACTGCATTTAAAATTATAATTTTAAACCGATTATTAGCCTTTGATTGTGAGCTATGCTGCTGGCACTTTTGCAAACAGCATGGGTAACATGACCTGCATGAAAATTTACTAAATTTTACCACTTACTCTTAAAGTATAATTAGGAGTGGTATATTGTAATGTGATTTTTCGTCATAATCTTTACCATCAAATATAAAAAAAGTATGGAGTATGAATGTAAATGACAAAGAATGTAAACTCATCACTTGAATTTAAAATTTTCAATAATAAATTATGTTGGTTAAAAAAGCTAGTAGAACCCCTCAGGGTAGAGAATATTAAAGTAACTTAATGTTAATTTGTAATTATGTTTAAATATTAAAGCTTTTCTCAGTGGAAAAATCTAGAAAATGATTAGTCAACGAATAATACTACAAATTATTAGACCCAATCTTCCAGTTGGCTCGGATTGGGTTGGGGCCAAAATAATTTCAAACGTCGAAACTTGACATAACGTTCAAATCGATATCTAGGTAATTTAAATCGATATCAAATAAAACAAACGATAATCCTCAAGTTTTTGTGCATTTAGGTAGCAACATGTATTATTGTGGGTTTTTCCACTTCAGGTTGCAATTGCCAACTTTGATTCATTGACATTTCAACTGTTTGTCTCTATTGTTTAACGTGCATTTTTTTGCCACGAAAACTAAAATTAGATGAAATGCCATAAACTTATCTCCAATTGAATTGCAAGATACAATTGGAATGAACATACGCCTTTCTGTTTTAGTTTGCTGCGAATATGTCATTTCATTTCAGGTTACAAACGAAATTGGTTTATATTTAGTTAAATTACAGGTTCTTAGTTTATGCAAATTTTCTCAATTCGTACCTTGGTTGACTAATCTAAAATATATTTTTCAATTTATTTGTTTTCATTAAAATACAATTTGCAAATGAAGATCTGTTACCTAAGTAACTCCAAACGCATTTTTATGTTGCAGTAGCTATAGCAGGCAAATCGCAAAGTTTAACTTGTACGAATAGTGCCAGAAAATCGTGTAGTATTTTATGATAATTTCTCATTTCATTTTCAATCTCATTTTGAAGTCAATTATTTTATTTCATACCGTGTGTGAATTTTGAAATCATTGCGTGATTTGTGAAGCTATCTGTTGTTATAATAAATATTTTTTTGGAAACCTGGCAACACATTTTTCAATTAAATGTATGTCCTGGCAAGGTTCTCTGATCAATAAGCTATAAGATATGAAACAGGATTTTGAGTTCGTACATTTGGTATATGAAAACACGCTTCGTACATTCCAATTGCACTTACACATTCCTGCCTCATTTCCACCAGAACATTACATATATTTTTTGGAAACTTGGCCATATATTTTTTTAATAAATGTATTTCCTGATCAACTTCATATGACATAATATTTTGAGACGCAAATTTTTAAATGATCCCTATATATGATTAGTAATTAAAACTAATAGACATTTAATGAAGCAGTTGTAATTTTTTCTATTTAATAGTACAACTAATACCTGATGTACGAAAAATTAAAAAATAGACATTAATTAAAACAACATTGTACGACATCGTTCGCAATAAATTTTCAAGTCGCACTTAACCTGGATTAGCTTGATATTTAAAAATTAAAAAATTGCCAGTGATAATATAGTAAAAATTACACATGACAGCAAAGCATATGACATACATGCTGTGCATTACATCCTCTTGGCATTTATTGACCGTTCCTTAATTCATTTGTAAACATAATAAATCAGCCATAGTTTCGTCAATAAATTAGATTGCTTATGCTAATTGTGCAAGTCGCGTAGCCATCGTAACAAAATTAAGATAAGAAATTGAGCAATCTGTAAGAAATAACAATGTTCGTATTTTTTGTTTTATGGAGATAAACAACATAAAAAAATCGTCTTAGCTGTAGCCGCGTCCACGCAATCTAACGCTAAAATTGCGCATAACATTAAAATTAATTTGACTGCGTTGTTGTCCAGTTTCGATGAAACAAGTCGTTGGTAAATTTATAACGTGTTTACGTTTATTGAATTCGAAACATTGTTTATGACGAATGAATAAGCAATAAAAAAATATTTTTTTATCGGTGTGATTGTGCTTTAGAAAAATATTTCGAGTATTTACTAATTGGCCCCATTAGTTTGCCCCGAAAATCTGGACACTGTCGTTCGTGGCAATCGTCCACATTAATTTAAAAGAGGGCGGGTTTTGGTGAAATAGTGGCCATATTTCGTTCGAGTGAAATCTGCTTTTAGTCCGTTCGCAACGGCGTTTACATATTTTACATATTCGGCCATTTTTTCATCGATTCAGATTTTGTTCGAACGATTATGAGCCACCATTTGCACATTTTAGCTTTTGTTATCTTTTGTGTTTAATTCAGTTTGGCCTAGCAGTGTAAACGGTTAATATAATTTAATATATATATATATATATATATATATATATATATATATATATATATATAATAATTATATTATTATGATATATTATACCTGATCAAGTATTAAATCAATGTGGATATAAACAATTATTGTTTATATCCACATTGATTTAATTCTTATATATAGTATGATGTTGACGTGGTTTTTTATATTTTTACATTTAGATATTTTTTGCACCATTGCATTTACACCAGTAGCCCAATGTTCACTGTGAAAATAATACGTTTAACCATGCAAGCAAAAAGCGTCCCATGAAATGATTTCATCCCAGCATTAAATTGTAAAAATCCATATCGTCTGCGTCATAAAATATAAAAAACAAAATCAAGAAGTAGCGAGCAAATTTTACTCAATTTTAATTTGTAATTTTTAGGGTATTGTAATTACTACATTTACATTATTTCTTTCCGATTCAGGAGAAGCTCGACTTTTCAATTTTTCCACACCCCTTGTAGAAAAAACTACAACCAAAAACGCCAAATAACCGCAACTAAAAAAGTTTGCAAATTGTACGAAATTATTTATTTTATGTTTGAGTCAATTAAGGGAATTTTTGAACAAATCCTAAGAAACCCAAAATAACAAACACACATTCGTTATTAACTTCAATTTCTTAATACGGAAAGGAGCGGAAGGAACTCAATTTTTCTATTTAGTTCGATTTGCGCGGCCAACTGTCGGTGTTAATTATTTCGGTGATATTACGCAACGTGCACGCAAAGTCCGCGATTTAAGAAATTGAAGTGCTCACCCCAATGTCCGCCTCTCGACTTAACCCTGCTCGTTTGGATTCCACATCAACGCCTCCATCCAAAAACACAGAACTCCGTTCACTAACCGTTTAAAGTTTCTCAGTCTATCGACGAATCTTTAAATTGCGATTTAACGATTTAATTTAACGATTATATAAATGTAACGCGAAACAAACGCCCGAAAACTGGTCACGCACATTCGACAATTAGACAAAGACTGTTGCAATTATGAGTCACCGGCCACTGCGTTATCACTTTTTTGGTGCAAAAACTGCCCATTGCATCTATTATCTATTATCATCTATTATCTGTTATCTTTGCATTTTTTCGCGGAAGTAATTATTGGGTGTTTTTGATATATGTGACGACGACAATTAGAAGCTAAGATTGTCTCTTCATCAATTGCTTATTTACAAATTAGTATTTTAAACAAATTACTTATTAATATATTATTCGTAAATCTATGGTGTTTTATTAGTGAGTTTTTATCGGCGTATCTCGAAAACGGTACGAGTCATCGCAAAAGTGGCTCTTACAACATTTAAAAACGATGAATTATAAACAATTTTTGTTTGAAAAATTCTTTCGAAAAATCTACCATTTACTGGAAAATCGCTGTTGAAAATTCATTGTAGTCCTAGCAACGTACGATAGATATTGGCAGGCGCGATTGCAAGGGTGTAACAGTTGCCGTGGCTGTCAAATTTAACTAATTCACGAACCGTTCCAAAGCTTGTACTCGAAGCTAATTGATGTTAATCCAACCAAATCCAATCATTATAGCTACGTGAAATACAAAAGTTCGTTCAATTATAGGTTGTTAAATATTATTTTCTATTCATTTAAATATTTTCAACGCGTATATGGCATTTGACGTAACAGGAAAGGTTTTTAAGTTTCATAAATTTCTACTGATAATTTTTGCACAATTTTATACAATTTTTAAAACAAAACTAAACATGTCACAATACCAAGAGTATCTACATTTTATATATATCTATATGTATTTATACATATGAATAATTCAAACATTTTAACAATTTTTGCCAAAAAATCAATTTTAAAAAATTCAAAATTATTAAAAATGCAAATAATTTAAGAGTTGCCAACTTTAACAAATTGTCAAGTTCAATTACTCAAAAAAAAATAATTCGAACAATTTTTAAAAATTAAAGCCACAACTAAAAAAAATTTGAAATTTTTCAAATTTGTCTCATTTTTAATAAATATTTGTAGTTTAGACTTTCGGCACTGCTTTTTCCTAAACTTCACATATTTAATGACTTTTCACTGATAATTTTTGCCATAATAATAATTTTCATATATATTAATTTATTTGCACTTTTTCAATTTTAATATTTTTTTACATTTTTCCAATTTTAAAATTTTTCTTTTAACAATATTTTTATTATTTTTAATTTTTGATTCAGTAATTTAACTATTAAAACATGTCTTGTAATGCATATAAAAATAAAATTTGATATAATTTGATACACATTGACAAAAAGTTCGTATGTGATGGCGACTTGATGCGTCAATAATGAATTTTTCTGATCTGATGAGTTCAGAAAGAGCGAGAAAGTCCGTCATCAGCTGTTCGTTGAAATTTATTTTCAACACTGTCAAATTGTAGCCATGTTGTTTCTGAGAAATTAATATTACTTTTTGATTCTAGTCGTAGATTTATTTCGTAAAAATACTTTGACATGTATACAAAGACATTTGTTCACTTGTCATATCGAATTAATCCTTTAATTAATCTTTAAATATAATTGTTAAAATAAATCTTCTGAATTTTCTAAAAAAATATATATATTTTTCATCCTCATTTAATAAAACAAACTCCTTCACCAAGCAATTTTTGTAGATTGGGTTGGGTTAGGTTAGCTTAGGTTGGGTTGGGTTGAAATTGCAATTATTTTATAAATTATTTTTATTTAATGAAAGAATATTTTTCAAACAAAAGTTACGCTTTTTCCACGCTGCAATATTAGTAATGTTATAAAGTAGCAATTTTGAAATGATTGCACTTTTGATTTTAAAACAAATTAACATGATTCCAAAATTATTGAATTTTTACAATTGTTTATATATTTCGACAGAGATGTCGTCATTTTGGGTTGAAAATTAGCGAAGTGTTAAATATTGTTCTTTTGAATTTTTACCAAAATTTGACCAACTCGACATTACTATTAACATTTTTCTTATTTAAGTTATTTGCCATTTTTTAATATTTACATTTTTATACGCTTTAAATTTTATCGAATTTTGACTGCTTTAGAATTCGTCGTCGTTGTAGAAAATATACGGAAATTTTACTTTAGATTTATTGACAATTTTGATTGTCTTTGCATTTTCAGAATTTTCGACCAATTTATGCGTTCTGAGATTTTCGAAATCCTAATTTTTTAATTTTTATAAATTAACCAGACATTACGCGCGCAACCTGCATATAGTAAAGATATTGCATATAGTAAACTAGAGTATATTAAGTAGAGAAATCGGTTCGCAAAACGAGTAAGGTCAGTGTCAATCGTGTATTGGCATCGTGTACGTGACAATATTCGGCCTCAATATATAAGTAATTTATCTATATAGCACACATCTAACACCTCTAAGAAACCACAATCACATTTAAGGAAACTGTATTATTCGAGCTCGCTAAACTATGTCACCTACATCGGCCCAAGTGTACGTACACTTTACTTCATTTCGAAATTACATTTTATAATTCAAATAAGTAGCTCTTTAAAGTTATATAAAAATTAAAAATTAAAGATTAAGTATTTCACTGTCAATGTGAAAATATTCAAAATATTATTAGTTTACTTCAAGCTAGACTGATGTAGATGGTAAATTATGATCATTATAATCATGTTTACCATCCATACATATCCATCGATTTTGATGGATTTCTGCTACAATTCTGATACGCTTGTGGTTGATAATAATTTCTTCATATTAATCCAGAGTAGACCGACATAGTTGTTATCATAGTTTAAGTTATTCGAAATGGCTAACCATCAGTGGCTATTAATAAAAACGCAAACTCAAATTAATGTCTGCCAAAATAATGTACCATGTGCTCTTCATATTACGAATATAAAATGCTTTGATAAAATTTTGTTACAATTAAGTAAACAGATATAAGATTTATTTTTGGTCAAAAAATTCAATTAAACAGGGCGCCCATTTTTTACAATATATGAACTGCCCACCCACCGTCTCAATTGAGTTTCTACTATTATAGAAAAACACAAATGCAACAAACTTAATAAATATACCTTCAAGAAATTATCGATCAGTCGCTTTAAAACGATTGCCCAAACAACCACTCACATCCTCATTATTACGTTTACATAACAGATAACATTTTCAACTCGTCTCCTAATTCCTGCTCAATTTCACACCGCGTTGCGTTCTCGAATAGTTACATCGGCGAAACGAAACAAAATTGGAGTAATCTCCCGTAACGTGCACGCGTCTTCCCTTATCCGCGAGCGGCGCAATCCCGTTGTAGAATTCGGTTCACGAGTTCCAACTGGACTGCTGGGAAATAAACTCCATATTGCATGCGAATTTTAAAAGATGCAAAATAATGTACTTACGCCGGATGGCGAGGAATCTGCATGCTCTAAAATGTATGAATGTGTCGTTGAATTTTGATGCCGCGCGCGCCCCCCGTTCGGAACTGTCGTAAATTTTACGCGCGCAAAAAACGAAATCTTCGATCGAATAAATTCGGGCGGAATTTGTAAATGCAAATCGCCGCGCGGAGGGCGAGTGGGGGAGCGCCGCGCCGCCGCGATTGTTTGTCACATGAATATTCAAAGAGATTGATTGTGTTAATTGGAGTGGTTCATGCATAAAGCATATGGGGTTTGTGATGGAGTCGTATGTATACGGTGACCTACGCTTATGTTAATTTAAACTTCGAGTACGTTGCATGGGAATGTTGCCTCCGTTGCAAAATTTTGTAAATTTTATGGGTGTTGCAGATTCCTGATAACGTTGCGTTGGAATAATTGAATAGAGCGAATATGTCTGATAGTTGTTCAAATAAATGCTGGTGTGGTTTTCGGAGAATTATATTTGCTTTAACTACTTCTAAAGGGAAATTATTCAATTATTATCTCATTTTAGTTATTAGTATTATTGCAAACTCCCTATAATAACTCATAAAAAATAAAAATAATTGTGAAGCACATCGCGAATACCCAATGGTCCCAATGGAAATTATAATAATTTGAAATGAAATTATACGTTGTACGTTTGGGGAATATTTTTTTTTATCAGAAACGATGAGTATTTATATAAATAGATACATTTTGCGGTGGAATGAAAATACAGCAAAAAGTTGAAAGGAATGTTACGTATGTTCAAGAGCTGTCCGCACAGGCAGGAAAATTATTCAGAACGCAGTTGGGGACATGCTAAATATAATAAAAATAATAAAACAACAGAGGCAATATACTGTGAAGAAGTATCAGAAATGGCAAGGCGACAGGGCACGAAATGCTAAAGAATATAGGTACTAAAGGAGTAGATCTCCTCACACAAATCTGCAAACAAACTGGAAAAGAGGGAGTAATCCCTAAAGACTGGCACATGGGGGTAATAATGCCAATTTTAGAAAAGTGGCGACAGAAGTGAACGTGATAATTATGGAGGCATAACGCCCCCAATCACGGTGTTAAGAGCAACAAAGAGTATCTATGAAAATAGCAGGAATTATGTCAACTTAGAAAATAGGAGAACAAAGTAATTCTATACAAAGGAAGTACTAACGCAAGGGTTATTTTCAATTTATTTATGGATGTAATTATTAAGGAGTATCAATCAAAGATACAAACATTAAACGTATGATATAAAAGATTACAGCCAGTGGAAATACTGGAATATGCGTTTGCGGATGACCTTATGATTATGGCAGGAAGTGCGGAAGGTCTACAGAATAACACAACATATTGAAGGATATTTTTAAACAACAAGGAATGAAAATAAATATAAATAAAAGGAAAGTGATGATGTCAGCTACGAGTAAAGAGGAATAAATATTGAATAAGTAGAAGGAGGAAAAATAGAGGAATAACATCCTGCAGTTATTTGGGAACTATAAGTGAGCGAAATGGGAAACAAGAAAAGGACATTACGAACAGAACTGGAAAAAAATGAATTGTGGCGTAAGAGAGGGACCACAAATTGAACCAACCTTGCAATGCAGTGAAGAAATGCAATTGTGCTGGTGGTACCATATGCTACGGGTGGAAGAGACGAGACCTGTCAGAAGGATATGGAAAGCCAGATTAGGAAAGAAAAGAGAGCGACGGCGACCAAGAACTGAGATAATGCAATTGCGAAGCAGGTACAAAAGAGAGAAAGAGAGAGAGAGTTACAATGAAAGAGGCAAAGGCACCAGATAGAAGATATAGAAATATTTCGCAAGCACAGGACAAGAAGAAAAAAGTTAAGATGAAGTGATTTGATTATTTATATATTATTAATATCATATTTTCAAGACCAATTAAGCTTGACTTAATCCATTACTATCGAGTTTCGGTGGAATATGTTATACACATGGAAGGAAAAACACTAAAGAATTTGGTACTATTTACAAACTATAAGGACATAAAGGTCGACAATACTTTCTATTTTTGAAGAAATATGAATTGCCACATCCACAAAAAATAAAATAAATAATTTAATTTATGCAAGAGTTCATTGAAATAAACCAACTGTTGGACCATTAACGAAGAAGCATTCGACAATTCCAATTACTCCACAACAAAACAAGTCACAAGACTATTTATCGAAGACTATGTCCTGAATGAAAATATCATAATCGTTTTTTTTTTGTATTTACTAAAAGATATAACTCATTTATAATAAACGTCATTGTGGATGCCCTCAAACCGATAGCCATCATAGTACAAAAAGTTTGGGTTTACAAAACCCTATTTTGAATTATTTATGTTATAGAATTTTTGTATAAATATAGTTATTTTATTTCAGGAAAACCTTAGTCTTAAGTCAAATACAATGCGAGTTTCAAATTGATATAATATTTGTTTAAGAGAATGGCATTGTAGTCGAATAACAGTAAGTGAATTCTATCTTCTTTCATAAGCTTTTAAGATAATGTTATTGTGCCAACATCGAGGTAAAAAAATTTAATGGTGCCCAATTTTCTGGAAATTCGATGAGGATATGTTAAAAAAAATCACATTTCAACAACCATATGATCCCTTGCTGAAACCAAGACATGTGATATGATTATAATTATGCTTTATACATTAACAAAATGTATTATTGTATTATTATATGTTAGGTATACTCGATAATATGAGTGGCAAAGAAACTATACTATGTATAGTTGTTACACAGGATAATTTTCAATTTTTTAAAGGTCATGTGGTATGTTTTCTGTTTATGCCGGAAAGTAATCATACGACTTCGAATGCAATGAACGCAATTTAAACAATGAAAATTAACATTTTTGCCTGAGAGTGTATTAATGAGTTTTTTGCCGTTTTATATATAAAAAGTGAACTATAATCAACGAAACAGGGCGATTTAGATACTGATCTTAAAATTAATTACAGAGACGCACAGACTAAATATTAAATATTATTAACAAAAAAGGTACACTTATTTTATTTTGATGATGTACTGCCTAGAAGTGTGGCTTGCCCTGTAATTCGAAACACAATAATTCCTGAGTCTTCTTCATGTTTTCAAGCAGACAACGAGATATGACAACCCACGCCTTCTATCTTTGGGGTTTTCATTAAATAAAAATTGTGAATATCGGATTAGTTAAAAAAATTGAAGTTTGGACGATGCTTCATTTTTTTCGTTTTTAGTAGTGTGCTTACAAGGAGTACCACAATTACCAACACACATATTCGAAAATTTAAATAAATTGTAAATTATTGTATTACACTGATGACGACACTAAAGTAAAATCAAGCGTCCACCTTAACCATGATGCGTTATTTAAAAAGGCACTTAGCGATTAAAGGAGCGTTGAGTGTCCAAAACACATCTCATTAAATAATTCGATTAATTTGCTCTATATTATAATAATTAATGTTTTTATTTGACACGAAAACAATGTTTTTTGGCTGCAACTATAACCTCCAACTATAACCTCATAACTTGTGATACTGATATGAGGTATAAAGTACTCTAATTGAGACATTTTTTTTTAATGTATAGCATTAATATGAATAGTTTTCATATTATTATTAATATTACTACCTAGTTGTGTTTCTATTTCAATTAGTTCTGTTAGAAACACGTTTGCGTTAAATCCACTAAACGTTATACCAATGGCGTTTTCAGTTAAGACCAATGTTTCCTTGGAATAAAATAAATTTATTTGCTTGCAATTTAAGATATTCTAACTAAATAAATAATTAAAAGAAACATATTTACAAATGCAATTTATTTTACGCTTGTATTTATGCGTAACTAATTCTCACGCATGTCACTGAAATCGAATATATAGTAAATAATATTTCATTATACTCAGTATTTTAATATTTAATAATTTTCGTAATAATAATATTGTAACATAATTAACAGACATTTAGTTTCTCATCTTAATTAAACTCAGTAAACGTTACTGAAAATGTATATTGCATTTTCCTTGAAATAAAATAAATACATTTGCTTCCAATTGATTAAATTCTACAGGCAAAATAAACAATCGAATGAAACCTTGCAATTATCGGGATACAGTGATTGTTTAATGGTTAAATTACACTATTATTAAGTTGTAAAATTTCTTAGACTGCATTGAAGCCGAATTATATACATATAACTGCATCTGCAATGAAGTTAATTGTTTATATGACACTTATGTAGCGTTTTATTATTGAAATATTTGAAATAATTTTCTCAATCAAAATTATATAATCTCCAATTGGCAACTGTTTAACTTCAGTTTTAACAATTTTTGAAACATTTTAGCCTTATTACTTATTACCTATCTCTACGTAAATATTCATCCTCAAATCATTGATTTCTTTTCCAATTTTTTATATTTTCTATGATTTTTCATTAATACATTGTCTAATGGTTAGATCATTTGCAATATATTGTTCTATTACTATATTTCTTTCGCCATCTCTTCATGAGGTCCCATGCATTTTTCAATTTTCCTGTTATAATATCATATACTCATATCACCCATTAATATTGTATTTCATTGACAATTATACAATTTTGTTAGTTTGGAAGAACATTTTTTTAATTACACAAATAAATGACTTATAACGTATTTGCTTTGATTTCAATGCAACCAAATTTTTTTATCAACATTTTTCAGTTAGATCAAACCGTAAATGGTGAAAATAATCCATTAAAAATTGTAATAACAAAGTAAACTTTATAAATGCTCCTCTTGCATTAGCGAAGCACGTGCAGTACCGCCAGTGTACATCGGCAAAGCGTCCATAAAAGCAAAACAAAAGTAATCCGGCATCGATTTTCAAGAAACTGGAAACTTGAGACGGCATCTTCACTTCACTTTGAAACGTTGTTTATCCCCGTCGTTCGCGAAACAGCTGAACCTGCCCCTGCATCTGAATTTCTTATCGACTTTCACATATGCTCACTGATATTAGGTCCTACATATTTAAGTTGAATCACGCACGGCGTTTCCTTTGTTTAAAGGATCGATGATATACGACTCAAACAGCCACGCGATATTTATAACAAAAATTCGGCGAGTAATATTAGATAAATGATGTGTAAATACATCGTTAATGAGGCAATGAAGTCTTTTAAAGATCCTACTTAATGGCGCGCACTGATTGAGTATTTTATAATCGGCATGTTGGAAATGTGGAAGATCAAAAAGGATAGCAGATGAGCATGGAACTCGTCTCGAGTGACAGGAAAATAAACATCCAATAAGAATTTTACAAACAACTTTGCGGTGAGCTCCACGATAAATTAAATAAATATACGCACGATACGCATTTATAGAGCCTGCCTTTTTATGCTTCAATAAAATCATTATAATCATGTTTGTATGATAATTTTTGCTCGTTATGTAACGTTACGTCGAAATATTTACGCGACGTCGTGCAAATAAACATGCGTTTTGCGTAAATGGAAGTTACGTGGTCGTCTGGACACGTCCATTATTTATAAGTTGACGTGGGGTGTGGAAAGTTAATAATCTGGATCATATCGAGTTCATATCACGTACTATATTTGGAAGCAATCGGTATTTTCCAATACACATTCTTGCAAAATTGCATTCGTGACCAGAAGTTTGTTGGATATAGATTTTACCATCTATATTTTCTTCTATACTTAGATTTGATTTTTTTCTGTATAGATTTGATTGTTGTGAAATTTACATTTTTATTCAAGTTGTTTCCAAATCATAAACGAAAGGCGAGGGCATTGAAAACCCTAGGAATGTTATTAATATTAGAGCAAAATTTCTTTCATCGCAATGTGTGAACAATTTCAACTTCCACAGATTTCCCAGGCTAAGATGGGAACAGAAATATAATTTTAGATATAATTTTGTGCAAAGGAAATAAAACAAAAAAGGCAATAAAATTATGGCTTACTATTAGCTTGACTCTTAAATTGTAATCTTTTATTGTTCATTTCATTCCCTTTTTACTAATCTTATGTTTGAGCATCCTTCATTGATTACACATTAACTTCGGTGTTCTTTCTCCTTTATTTATTGACTATTGTTTCTACAATTTACTGAGCTTTTAAGTAGATCTACGTTTCCAACAAGAGATAACATTTACTTGGTTTCTCGTTCACTCTCTCATCGTTTTTGATTTTTTTTTCATATGTTACGTTTGTTGCTTATTATTTATTATCTTTTCGACTGGTAATTTTCATTGTTTCAAATGAAATACTTTGTCTGTTTGTGTCAGGTTCATAAAAATTAGATCATTTGGAAAATTAATGTATGTGGCCAAATCCACGATTAAAGCTATGTTTGTGAGTTAATTGTAAACTTATAACATTGTGTTTTGCTTCTCATTATAAAACGGTGACTAACCCAATGTGATTTTCGTCAAATTATTCTGAATTTGCTGCGTTTATGGCTCATTTTTCATAGATGTTAATTTAGATTTGTTATCATTACTGTTGTTAATGAGATGTACCTTTGTTTGTCGTTGATTTATTCTTTTTTCTTTACCTTTCAATTATTTTGCTGGCATTCAAATAATTTTACATTATCTAAGTAATAATTTCTAACCTTCTCGCTTCAGGTTTCTTCATTTTCTGCTACTGGAATTCATTTGAATTTATTTCATTAAATTTCTTTTAATAATATTTTTGTTTATTCTGAATCTATACTTATGTTTATTATTTTTATTTGTTTTATTAAAAATCCTGCGTTAAAATTTGTAAAAAGACAACACTAATTGATTTTTTTTACTTTCTGTTAAGTAGTTTTTCTGTTTGTTTAATTTATTTAGGCATTTTGATAAAATGAATTATAAATAATCGCCAAGCAGTGGTAAATCACTATAAATCATCATTGTCTCCAATGCTCAACATATTTAAAGGTTTTCATTAAAATGTTTGTAGCAAAAGTTCGTTCGGATAAATTTGGTTGGGTTGCATCGCTATTTTCGACCCAAACGACAGTTTTTTCACGTGAAATGTATAACTGAATTGCCAGACGAAACACGGTGTCCTTTTACACTAGAGTCGCCAAACGCTTGAATTTTATTAACACTTTAGCTTGTAATGATCTCCTTAATGCTACGACAAATTACTTTTATTTGTTCGTAATTCATTTCAGTATTCATTTAGTAAATAAAACTTTTAAAATATTTTTTTTTCATGTTTGTTTACATGTATCTTTGATCAACGTCTTAACACTATGTTGATTTATTGAATGCATGTTTTTATTTCGAAATTAATTTCTGTTTACAACAAATATTTTGCAATTGAATTCTCTTATTGATTCAGAATTTCACTGAATTATTAATTTAATTTAATTATTTCTACCCATTTTGAATAAACAATAATGATACGTTAATATTTTTCATAATAGAACGGATTGGATAGTATTGGGTTGGGTTGAGCTTGGTTACGTTGCGTTACGTTGGATTGGGTTTCCAGTTCCAGTGACCAGTTCGCAAAATATTTACTTGAAATACAAAAAATGGCTGGAGAAACAGGGGTAGGTTTCAGGAATTTCTTTGAACCCAACCCAACCCAACCCAGTCCAGCGTTTTTTTTGCCACAAATCAGCCTTAGTTGTTCATAGTTTACTTCAATATATTCTTAAACAAGTAAGATTTACTTTAAATTTTTCATTTATGCTTCTTTGTTTAGATCTACCTTCAGTCATCTGTCGATCAACGTTTTAACACTAAATTGATTTGCAGCTCCATATTTCAATTTTCTTTGCACTTCTTAATTAATTGATATTGATGTTAGCTTCGCTGAGGCCTCGAGCAAGTTTCGGTCTTATTCACCTTCGTTCAAAGATAAACGTGTTTAACAGCAGGTCGTCTACAATACTCCATTTGAACTCCATTTGATGTGTAAATTAATGAAAGTTTGTGAGACCTTCATAATATTAGCAGCTATTCTCATTGAACGATCCCTAAATATCTAAAATCATGTAGACATTATTTTAATAGAATTTAGCAAATATCAAAAATGTATTCAAAATAGCTATTATTGAAAAATGATTATTGGCTCATTAATTAATTGTGAATATATATTTTTTTAATTTCTTATTTTTTCATTTTATTGTCGATGTAAATACAATTACATAAAAATACTATTGTTACTTTTTCAGTACAATGTTGTTATATAATAGTTTTTTATTGAACGTAATGATATTGATTATTATATCAACAATTCTGCTAAAAGCTTTTCTGGGAAATCATTTTCATAGTTTTTAGTTTCAAATTAGCTTTAATTAGCTTGAGAAATTTATGCATGGGAGATTTATAAACTTCAAGGAATGTATAAGACCAACCGGTAGTAAAAAGCAAAGTTAATATGATTTAAAAACTTTAGCTGTTATAGTGTTTAATTTTTGAAATAATCGCGCGTTTCTCCACCACCAGCATTGCTTAACTGAAACCTGAATATTTCAGGCAGTTCTTTTAAACTGGAAACTTTGAAAGGAATGTAAAATTTGTAAAAAAAATTGTAAAATAGAGAAAAATGAAAAATTTGAAAAATGTGATCTGGGTTGGGTTGACTTTGGTTATTGGCTTTTTTTTTCTTCCATTGCGTCTACGTCTAGCAGTCATTTCCCATCTTTTAACTACTATTTTAAACGCAACCCAATCCAATTAAATTTTGATTTAATTCACGACCGAAAATCTAAAAAAATTACGTGTACGGCAAGCCTTTATATTTTATTGCACATTTGATCACAAAGTATGATTGACATGGAGACCATGATTTTCGATACGCGATTGACAGATAGAAGAACATAACGGAAGATTCATATCAAGTATCAAATTCGTTGAACGACATTTCGACTGCAAGCGAATCAGATCACGTGGTATATGTATGAGTTCCTGCGTACCCAACTCAACCCAACAGCTAATGATGAATTATTTCTAGAGAAATTTCATGCGTTAACAAGTAATCGATCACCAGTTGAATGTGAACATTTAACTGGGCGCGTAGCCCTGGGATTAATTCCCGTATGAAAGCGTTGAAATATAAAAATGTCGAACTGATCGAAAACACTAGAAACATTGTCAAAATATGCCAAAATATTTCGATGTTTTTGGCAATTTTGTTGTTTTCGGTGAAAATTTGTTTTTTTTTTTATTAAAACATTAAACGTGAAATTTCGAAAAATGTAAACAATAAAATTTACACGAAAAACCCCCTTGCTTAATGGTCAATATTTTCAAAAACTGTCAAAAAATCATACATATTAATTATCAGTTTATATTTTAAAAGTGAAAAATTGGCACATTTATAAAAATAAAACGAATTGCAATTTTATTTAATTACTTTTGTGGTGAGTTTTATAATTCTGCGTAAAGCTCTGCTAATTTACACTTTGCATTTTTTCTGATCGTTTTTCAAGAAAAATATTAAGTAATTAAACTCACAAAGGTGAACTGTCGCATCGACAATTCTGCGAAGAACTTTTACTTAAAACGGAGCTTAACAGTCTGCAAAAATACCATAATCAAACTGTTAAGCTCACCAACCAAACTATTAAGCTCCACCAACCAAACGGATTGAAATCGTCGAAAATTAGTTTCAATTAAAATTGAAAAGTTTCGTTGATAATTTTCTTCTCGGTATGTGCGATAATTTAGCTTTATGTTAATGATCGTGGCAGGTGTTCAATCCGCTTTATTTCATCATCGCAGTTGCACATTTAATATTTTTAACAATGTCGTTAAGTGCATAAAACGGGGCTTTTAAGAATTTTCCGCTCTTGTGATTTATTCAGCACCAAACGTTTTTATTGAAGCCACGTTTATTGTCTATAACGAAGCTTTTAAAAACATTTTGAATGTTGATATGAATTGTAAACATTTCATTTTATTTTTGTTTAAGTCTCCCGTATTTTTTAGCGTTTTCAACGTTTTTTTTTTAATTTTACTTTATTAGAAGATATTCTTGGCATAATTGCATGAAAAAATAATCAGAACAATCAACTGAAATTGACATGCAAAACAAATTGTTGGAACTCATGCTCACAAACCAACTGAATCGAACCCAACTCCCGACTATTTAAAATTTAGAATTTCAAAAAATAGAGCCCCAAAATAGACAAATGATATTTGGCAATAGGTATTTGTTTTAATTTTATAAAAATCTTGATGTTTAAATTATTTGAAAAATTCCCTCATATTTGACTTTTGCATAACAAGTGAAAACATGACGTGGAAAAAAATTTGTATAGATGTTTTTATTGTTATATATTTGTCATTATTTTGCAACGACGCGATCCTAATCAGGTCATTAGACAGCTTCGAAAAATATCAAAAACTTAATCAAAAAGCACTAAATAATTTGTTGTCAAATGTTTAATATAATTATGTTTGATAATAAAAAATCCTGAATATTTCGTTAATGGAATTACTTTCAAGGAAACTTAATTCTGGTAGCTGAATTAAATCTTGTTGTGCAAATAATTTTGAATTTAAAAGGAAATATTTTCAATGAATTCTATTTATTCCATATAATGCAATAATTTGATGTATTATGCGAGTTCGCCAGTGTCGTCGATTTCTTTATTCATTGACTACGTCGACATCAATATTCCAGGTGACCTGATGCTCGTTTATATCGCGGGTAACTTCACAGATGACTGAAGTTTTTAGAATGATCGATGATAGAATGATCGATGCAAACGTTAACGCTTCTAGATATTCTATGTTGACAACTTCAAATAAGAACGAAACGATATATGCTGGCCAGCAATCCTACGGGTTTCCTTTGTACACGTGGTTAATTAATGTGCAAGTCATATATTGCTCTATCAGTAAATTAATTATACTTTTTGGAAGTTAGTATTCCTCTGTCTAGTAGTTACTTTCCAGTTATTACACATATCCAGCTTGTAATTTAGTTCTAATAACCAGCCAACAACACAACCAGTGTAAACAGACCTAAATTCAGACAATAAAAGCATACACACACACACCAACATCGACGATGCGAAACATTTTCCCTTGAAGAAAAAGAAAATTTAAAACATTTGTCCGAGATAACCGCCAGGGGAGTTCTTGCCAGACCGATGTTAACCCCAAGATCGACCCGGCGCGCGTTATTTAATCCCAAACCAATCTTTTACCCAACACACGCTTTCACACTTACCCCGATATCTTTTCGCTAAATTCGCCCGAATGAGAAAATATTATACACACAACAAACGAGCCGGTGTCGCGGGACGGGGCGGGTGCGCCTTCGCGGCCGTAAATCTAATTAAATTGCGCTCGAATTGCCGTTTCCGAGATTGAGTTATATTTATAAGCCGCAATAAAACTTATGTTGCTCATTAAAAAGTCATAAACGTCCTCGTAAAAGCTTTTGTTTCGTTTTTAATTTCCAGCACTTGGAATTCCTCCGTTTGTCGTTGCGTGCGATAAGGATATTGTACTACACACGAAATTCACGTAGATTGAGTGGTTCGTATTTATTGACGTTTGGTTAACGATAACATTGGTGATTGTTTATTTTTGTTCATGTAGATTATGTTTTATTGAGTTAGGTACGTTGGCGTTAGTTTTATGTCGTTTGGATGGCTGTCGTTACATGCTTTTATTTTTATCCCCATTTGAAATTGATTGGCTGTATTTTTCAAGAAATTTGATTTTGCCCCTTAAATGTCTCAAACGTAAAATTTTCCTGCAAATGATTGGATAACACATCGGCAATAAATAACAAATTTCATTACTAGGAATAATCAAGTGGTTGATGTAAATTTGCAACTTCACAGCCACCACAATGGCCAATACATCACATTTACGACTGACTTATTATAATAACACCCGTTAAAACAACAAGCACGAACCTCCACCGGGAGGATTCGTTAACATGGAAGTCACGTTCTTCAACGCCTATCTATTTCATAGCGCACCGGGATAAACTTGACACCCTCTTGGTGTTTTTAGTTCGGTTCGTTCATTTGCATGAGCTTTTATTAGGCAGCGGTCCCGCTAAGCTCGAGCTCGAACGCGCTGGTTTAGCGGAATTTAGAAACATCTCGCGGCGTCCATTACACGTTATCAGTGTAATTCAGGGGATACCCGGCGATAGCAGCCGTCTGAATGTGCACGGTAACAAGGACGCGGCCGTCACAAAAAGTAATTTAAACAACGCCACGTCGGTAATTTAGCGCGGCGTTCGGAAATGTATAAACTATCCACTTACTTAATTGGCTCGTTAATTCCACATTTAATGATGCGATCTCGACACTTAGGCCTGAATTACAATGGCCAAACGCTCGGATATACAAGAAGGTTGGAAACAAAACATTCTTCGTCGAAGAAATGGTGTACACAATCTCTGGCGTTGATAAGCTAATCACTGGCAACGAGTGTATTTTAGTTTAGCATTGAGAAAAAATAGGTTGCTGGTCTGACCGTCGCCGCTTTATCGACGTCCGTATATTTTACGAACTACTTACGTGGCATGTAAATGATACAGCTGTTACTCATTACGTTCAAGTCCAAAAAATTACAAAGAAAATAAGGCTACTGAATTTTCTTATATACAGGTTTTCATTCTGCAAAATAAAAAGGTTTATTTTGCATTAATTTTGTATACTTTTTTATTAAATTGAAGCAATTCATCTAGATCATTATACTGGTCTGTTATAACGTATAAGAGTAACTATTTATCGTAAAAAAATTGCATGTTACTTAGACAAAATTAACCACATTGTCATCAAATGTTTTGAAACAGTGCAGATCCTGTCTAAGTTTGTTTTGATCAACCTGAGCTTAATGAAGTTCTGAAACATGTATATCATATTAGCTTATCCGATGACAAAACGCCAATGCTAAAAACTATGGAGTCATATGAAAGTTCCTACATTAGCTCCAAGTTAGGGCATACTTTGATTATTGTATGTCATGAGTAGCTCATTTATATCCGCAATTTTTTTATTTTTTTAATCCTGTATCCATAATTTTCGAGGAATTCTGTATTACAATGATCTTCATGTGAATTTCACTTACATTTACAGATTCGTTACATCTAAAAACAATAATTATCCACCTTCGTTTGAACTAACATCCTACTTCCAAACTATTCAAAAGAGGATTTACAAGTTCAACAACTTTACTGATTACGAGTGTAGACAAAATTGAGTTGGGTAAAAACAACGAAGATATTTTGTGAGAAGATTTCATTTTTCATATTTTTTGGTTGCAGACAAAATCTTTTTGGATTTAACTTTGTCCATTCTATTTTTGCTTGACTAGTTCGTTTAAAATTTTCTTTCGTTTGAACTTCAATTGAAATGGTCATCTAAACTTGCATGTTATATATGTCAGTAAAAAAATCATCAGGTGTCCAAGACTGTTGAGAACAACCTGATTTACGAAAGTTGTTGGAACGTAGGACGCAATAAATAATAGTTGTACTTCGAAAAGATGTTAAATCTACATTTCTTACCACACTATCTAATAAGTAAATTCTGGTCGGTAGTAATTTATAGACGATCATAAAAGAAATTGATACATTTTACATGTTTTCATTTAACACCGTTTTTGTTTCGTTTGGTTGTCTCCTTTAATCGCGTATATGTGTAATTCTCTGCATCCACACCACTAGTTCATAAGCTACATAATCACAATTGCGAGACACGTATTAAATAATAATGTAGAATTTGGGAATTAACAATTTTCATGGTATGGAGATACAGGATGGACAACTTTAATAGAAATATACTCAGTGACATATAAACTGCACCACCTAGAAGGGGTGGGAATTTTTGGACCAAATTTGGCAGAAACATTGGACTAGTCTAAGGTAACAATTGATTAAAATTTGATAAAGAAAACACTTCATTTTTTGATTTTTCTTTAATAATGTGTTGGTCCGCCCCTATTTCTGATACACTCATTGACCCGCCTTGGCATTGATTCCAGCAGGTGATCAATGTCTTCTTGGGGTATGGCATCCCAACCAGCCTGTACTTCATGCCGTAGAGCTTCTATTGTCAACGGTGGGTTCGGTAGATTCCTCAATCTTCTACCCATCATGTCCCACACGTGCTCCATGGGCGACAAATCGGTAGATCTTGGCGGCCAAGGCAAAAGATTAACATTGGCCTCTTCAAAGAAGTCAAGAGAAACACTTGCTACGCGAGTTCGTGCATTATCTTGCTGGAAAAGTTGGTCTTCCAGCGAAATTCAACGAAATTCAGGAGTGGCAGTAAAATTTCATTCCACTTATGCCTCGCCGTTCTGATTATGACAATGGAGTAATCACGAACTCGGGCATAGCATTTGAATATTTTAATACCCTGTCTTTATGGCAAAATGTAACTTGATAAGGCACGTTTAGAAACATTTGGGAAATAGGTAGGTTTTGGGTTTCACGAGATCAATGGACGCAGGCACAGATATTGTCAACAATTGTGTGTCCTCTCTAAACAATGGAAATGCATAGAGTTTATATAACGTCGATTTGCAATTTACAACTTTCGAGCTTAATTCTAAAGTACATTCACGAAACACGAGATGGATCGTATTTGTAGTTTTCTAAAATGTTTCCTAAATGCCTCACGAGAGAAATTGTCAAAGTAAAAATTGATCTTTTGTTTCCAATCAAATTGCTGATGGAGATGCGAAGAATGTTGTGTGGATTGGAAATTTAATGGCAAATATTTTTCTGTATAATAGGCAACCAATACTAATGTTTTTTTTGATCGGTCATATCCAAGACAACTATACATTGATACTAAATCATGTTGTTGGATGAATATTATCTTGTCGTTTTGAAAGTATTTTGGTGCATTTCTTCGAGGCGAAATTGCGATCGTTGCAATCGAACCATTACTCTCATGCCCAAATAAGCTACTCAAAACGAATAAGGAGACATTTGTAAAATATACGGAAATTTTGTTTACATATTATGTAATTAAACAAAATGTTGGAGTTATGTTTTAATTAAAAGTACTCTTTAAGTAGACAACACGATTGCAACGCATTGATAACGATTTTTTTGGAAAAAATTAAATTAAAGTTTTTAACCTCAAATTGTTTAATTAAAAATAATCAAATTTATTGAAAACAAAAACACTTATTAATGGGTATGACTTCCTCTAACCCGGATAACTTCTGCACAACGACGAGGCATGCTTTCTATTAACTTTCTAATCCTTTCTTGAGGCAGCTGTTCCCACTCCTGGATAATAATTTCTTCGACGTGTTGGAGATTCTCTATGGGTTGGTGTTCCCGTAGTCGTCTTCCCAATTCGTCCCATAAGTGTTCTATCGGATTTAGGTCCGGACTATTAGATCGCCATTCCATCACATGAATATTGTGGCCTTCAAAGAAATTTCTCACTATCCTTGCTATGTGAGGTCTAGCGTTATCTTGTTGTAGGATGAAATCGGGTCCCATATTTTCAGCGAAGGGGGTAACATGGGGTTCCACAATGTCTGTTAAATAACGCAGAGCCGTTAATGTTCCTTCTCGAAATACCACTAATTCGGTGCGACCATTTAAAGATATTCCGCCCCAAACCATAATGGACCCTCCACCAAATGGAACGGTTTCTTGTACAGTGGAGTCTAAATAACGTTCACCTTGGCATCTCCACACACGAACTCGGCCATCGTTATGCCCTAGGCAAAACCTGGACTCGTCCGTAAACAGTACGTTACTCCACTGTTCCAGAGTCCAGTTGAGATGTACTTGCCCAAAGATTCGTCGGTCTCTTCTATGCGCTGGTGTTAAACGAGGTACCTTCGCTGGTTTCCTTGCATGCAGCTGAGCTTCATGGAGTCTATTTCGAATGGTTTGATCAGAAATTCTGGTCCCAGTTGCCGCTACCAATTGATTTTGAAGAACCTTCGCGGTAATTCCACGTCCGCGAATTGCCCAACGAGTTAATAAGCGGTCTTCTCGGGGAGTAGTCGACCTTTCCCGTTGAGGGTAAGGTCGCCTTCGTGTAATGCCATACTCTAAATGCCTAATCCATGCCCTGGATATAGCGGAATGACTTACATTCAACAATTGAGCTACCCATCTTCTTGAATGGCCTTCTTCAATTAATGTCACTGCCTTAGCTATCTGAATAGCATCAAGGTACACTCTTTGTACTATTCTTCTACCCAACACATCATCATTCATGTTTCACACCAGAATTACAATCCAATATTAAAAATAAAGTTCTGGTTAGATTCAAACTTTAAGCGTTTTTTCGTTTTTATTGCGCTTTTATTGTTTATTCCACGTAAATGTCAAATAAAAAGGTGGCTACTTGATAGAGAAGTTATATTTTAGAATACAGATATTGTGACCGAATTGCATTTAATTTCATAAAGTTTTATGTAAAATAAAGACATATATAGAAGTGTCTCTTTTTTCCTTTTGAGTAGTTTATTTTAGTTTATGACTGAATTTTTACACAGTTTCGTCAACTCAGTTGAATGTTGTATTATAGACATGGATTCAGTTACCTGGCACAGTCCGAGTGGCTTATTGTAGGTTCAAAAATGTGAAAATAGAAGTGACATGGAAATTATCCTCTTTCTTTCTTCTATGTCATTTAGTATATTTATAAAACCGAATTTGTATATCACATACCACCTTTTCTTATCCGATAAAACATGATTTAGTACGCGGCTACAGATTCTATGACGTCATCACACACATGAAAAATGGTTGATGTTTGTTTACGTTGTCATTCCCTGACAAACTGAATTCTTAACCCTTGATTCGGCAAACATTATCTATGTGTTATCTGACTGTGTTTTAAGTATTTAAACAACCATTTTTCTACTACGCATGCTCCATGGTATCTGCTCTGTTTTCAAAGCCTGTCAGAGTATTTTCTTGAGTTATTTCATAATTGACGACATAGTTCATTAATGTGCCAATTCTAGTGTAACGTTTCTCCAGCAGGTTTATTGCTCATGCCTTCTTCAGTGATATCTTTACTGGTTCTCCACCTTGTTCATCTGTGTTACTGATCTTAATTCTGCAACATCCTCTCACCAAGGATTTGTGTTAGGATTTCTACCGTTGTTTTCAACCCTTGTTTTCATATTTTTTATCTGTTTAACTTGGTTTACTTTTAATTTATTTTTAGTATATCGCGTATGAGACTTGTTTTTTCTACTTTTCTACCAAATGCTTCCCATGATATCTCCTTCCGATGTTTCACTTCGTTCGTTTATGTATGTATATAGGTAACTTTATTGACGACTTCTTACGTATCTGTACTTTTAAATATGCATCGTGTCTCCTTTTTTTAATTCTAACAGACATTTTTGCCAATCAAACAAATTAAGCTCCACCGAACTGAAAATATATGGGTTTTATTGGACATTGTTTCTAATTAAGAAATTTTGTTCTTCTTTCTTTCACTCAACCTTATTCCAAAATTCAAATGTATTACTGTCTTCTACACATCTTGTTACGTTTCATCGATGAATGTGTTGATTGTCCAAAGGGAAGTATTATTAAAATTCAGTAATCGATTCTTACATCGTCCAGCGTGAAGAATAGAAAAATCGTTCTTCTGCTTCAACAGAAAATTGCAAACTACAAGCTATACCTTTCATTAAATTTATGTGCTACCTAACATAAACGTGCACACGCCCATGCCATTGCTATGTACTTATCGAAATAAGTATTTATGATAAATAAATCAAGCAAGTTATTATACGAAACGCAGCCATATTGTTCGTATGCTAAACGCCTTAAGAGCGCCTCGTACCTTACTGCAATAAAGTCCAGATTATACGCAGGTAAAATACAAAAATACGTTTGAATATTCACATAATTTCACGCTAAGACATTGTAATGCAATGTAATGTTTGTCGGCGCACTAAATTAAAAAACGAATGGCTCTATTAAATTGTACTTTTATATCTTTATGTTAAATTCGCGCACGTAGGGATATTTTCGTCGCTCGCGAAAATTTACGCCCCCCCTTCGGACGTCGCGTACATCAACGGAGCCGCGAAGCAAACTGGAAAAATATTCAAATAAATCGAACGCCGCGTCAAATATGTTTTGTGTCGGCCCGACGCGGTGTTTACAAAACTCGAACAATTTCGCCAAACATGAAATAACCACCGGCTAAAATTATTGTGTATGGATATGCTGCTTACAATGCGCGGATTGGTATGCGGTCCTTGTAGTTACAAATTAACCACACGTTCACTTTTAACGTAATCAAAAATATTTGTATATCGTCCCGATTATTTATTAAGAAGATAAGGGCCGTTGCATCATAAAGCAGACCCGTTTGATCCAATATACATAAATTCTACTGGTTAATGAGCGTATTCTGTAAAATGTGGGTTTTGTGGCGATTACATGCACGTTATCCTGCACAGAGACTGTTTATAAGCGCTCGTATGAGATAGCGCAGCGCATTCTCTTGCTTGTATTCAGAACTAGTTTGAAAGTGTTTTCATTCCAGAGTTAACCAAACTTTTAAATGTGTACAGAGTTATAATAACGACTAAACTTGTATGAAAGATATCTAAATTACTATTGTAAATTATTTCAAACAGTTTTTCATGAAGTAATTAATCCACTACAGATATTCCAGATTAGCTATTACATTGTTTTTCGTATTTCCCATACATATTCTTATATTTTCCTTTTATTTGACCCAGCAGGACGAGTGTCTAATGTGTTGCCTATGAAAGCATGTACTTGTTTATTTATTTATAATATTTCCAAATACTTTACATTAAGGATTTATTGGGCGAATTTATCCTTAATATCGATAAAAAGATCCAACCCAACCCAACTCAAACTAAATCATCGATCCAGCTCAACCTAACTTCACCAACTCAACCCAACCCAACGCGGCTTAATCAGCTTGAAACATACTCATCAACTCAAATTAACTCAACCCAATTGAGGTTTATCAAATCAACCCAACCCAACACACCCCAGATCGTCAACTCAACAAATGTGATGAAGACCATAATCAGTCACAGAAGAAAAGACCAAGAAGTTCCAAAATCATGATAATAACGCACCACAGATTTTATCGTTTTATAAACGTTTTCAAATTCAATTCCAAGCAAAAATATTATCCAAAATCGTTATTCTTCATAAAGCTCTGCTTTTTGTGAAGCTCATCGCAAGTTCTGCCATAAAAGCGTGCAAATATTTCAATTTCATTGAACTGAATTTGTTGAGTTGGGTTGGGTTGGGTTGGATTTGTTATTTTTTACATAATTAATAAAAGTTTTAATTATGTTAAGCTCTGTCTTGGATGATCAAACATTCTGTTAATAAAATTTAATCTAATTTTGTCAAATACTTTACATTACGGATTTATTGGGCGAATGTATTTCGATAGAAAGCTCCAATCAAACCCAACTCAAACTAATATCATGTATCAACCTGAACCTATCTTCATCAAGTCCACGAAAATCAACACCGTTTTTTTGTTAATATCGATAAAAAGCTCCACTCTGTTGCATGGACGTGTTCGAAGGAGCTTTTGAAATTCTTAAAAATGCATTTAGATTGAAACTAATTTTTGAATTATGTGCGTTTAGGAACAACTATCGGTGTATTTAAAATTCTACGTAAAGCTCCAATAGCACATTTCATAAATGTGTATAAATGTAGCTTTTCTAGATAATCAATAACTGGTCTACATATTTACTAATTTATGAAATTATTCCAGAAGCTCTGTTGCATGAATTCTGGAAAAACTCACAGCTTGTGGTGATAATTTATAAATAAAATAAAAATAGAAAATAAATATTAAAAATTAATGTTTTTTTAGTTTAGTTGTATTTGTTAGTTGTCAAGTATAAAATTTTACAAAAGCAAGAAAATTGTTGCTATGAACAATTAAAAGCAAACACAACTTCTTTAGTTTGTTTTTAGTTTCAATTTGTTGTGTTGTTTAAGAAAACAAATTGAAGGAAAAACGAAAGTTGTGAAATATAAAAATGAAAATATAGCGAATGTACGAACGTAATCCCACAATGAAGTTAATAATGTAGCGAGTTGAATATAAAATAAGTCCTAGTGACAAAAAAATGTAAATAGATTGATTGTCTATTATTTTACATAAAATCGATTAGCTGTTCCAACACTGCAAATAATAACCAGTTAAGTTTCGAACTGTCATTCTCCGATAAAACTATATAAGAATGTGCTCGCTTGACACAAACATTAATTTTGATGTGATTCCTGATTTCGTTGTCATCAATCCGCACCAGTTCCAACGGTAAAGGAGCCGATTTTAAATTATGCGTGATTGTGAATAAATATTCGTAAGTAGTTGCAACGAAAAGGTAATAAATCAAACAAGTCAACTAATAACAAACAAAAAGCAATAGAAAAGAGACAATTTTTTGGAGAACTAACAGCAGTAGAAGTGGGAACGCGAAAAGAACATGAGGTAGAGTCTAAATCTCAAGAAAATGAAGAAGACATGGAATTTGTAGAAATAAGGACAAAAGAGTAACAGAAGCTATAAATAAATTGAAAATAGGGAAGGCGCCAGGAAAAGATAACATAACGTCAGAAATGATTAAGTGCACTGGGAGTTAATGAAGAAAACAATTATACTAAAGGAAATAACAACAATATTCCCAGAATAATGAAATAAGTAATAATTCTCATATGCAAGAAAGACGACAAGAGGAATAACCTTAAATAGTATACCAGGGAAGATCATTGCTAGAATACTGGAGAAGATAAAGATGCACCGATGACCTAATCTTCATATTAACACAAGTTATGTGTTTTGTTAGCATTCGTAACAAACATTGCATTACATCGTCTTTCGTTCGATAAGGTATATCAAGTAAAATATTAAATTGAATAAATGAGTTACATAGAACAATAAAAAAATAAATTACCCGAATGATTATTTCTAAAAATTGTAATGGCTTCAAAATCAGCAGACCCAGCTTTAATATCTTTTATGGTGGCATCTTCTTGCTTCGCTTCTTTTTTTTCTGAGGGTAATGCAATATAATTGATTACATACCATATAACGTGAGAGCAACGGAATTATGTTTTAGAGTTGGCCCTGGAAGAGGGAGATAGACATACCATGAATGTGTAATTTTAATCCAATAAAATAGTTCATTTAAACTGTCACTTTTTGAAGTATTGTAAAACAGTTTTTAATAAAATTTTAACACCATTTATGAACATGTTGCACGACGTCAAAGGAAGAGTTACATTGTGATGTCGGTGGTGGCCATATAACTCATCTTATTTGATAATTACTATTGGTTGTCATGATTAAAATGAATTATTTAAAATTTTATTGCCAACATAACCTCAGTTTTTACAGCTTTGCCTGCAGTTTGATTTAATCTAAATTTAAGTTACCGGTAAAAGGGTTGGTACACCTGTTAGTAACTGCGAGTAGTTCTATTACTCAAAATTAATCTAAGACATACGCGAAAACTTCCAAAGCCCTCCCTGAATCACAATTCCG
Source organism: Geotrupes spiniger (assembly GCA_959613385.1). Taxonomy (NCBI): domain Eukaryota; kingdom Metazoa; phylum Arthropoda; class Insecta; order Coleoptera; family Geotrupidae; genus Geotrupes; species Geotrupes spiniger. Next base: position 17,989,257 of record OY390737.1, read on the forward strand.
TTGCTCACACGTTATATTAAGAATTTAATTTAACTGTCTTTCAACGCGATATCATTTTATGATTTTATTTAAATTTACAAGTGACACTGAAATAGATTAACGTTGTTTCAATTTTTGTGTCCACGTTTGAATATTATTCGACTACATAGCACTTCAATCAACAACATCAACTTAACGTTAATTACCGATAAACTTTTCCAAACGTATTGGTTTTAGAATTGCAATTCTGGGTAAAGCTCTGTTTTTCACACACCTAACATGCATTGTAAAACCTGTTTAAAGTGAAAATTAGCATTTTACCATAAATAGTTGAATGGTAAGCTATTAATAAATTAACTGCCAGCAGAATTTAACTATAAATGTTTTCAAATCCCATTGCAATTTTTTAAAGCTCTACTTATTTATGAAGGAAATTCCGCCAGGAAAATTTATTTTAAATATTTTATGACTCTATAATTCGGTACAAAGCTTTAGTAGTTGGGGCATAAAATTGCCAAAGGTAAAAATTAATAGGTTAATAGGATCAAAAACAAAATCATTAATAGGTTCGAAAGTTGGTCGTGTTTCATAATATTATTAAAATATTATTAAAATTTTATTAGGTTAATTTTTATACGCTTCAGAAGAAGCCAACTTAAGAACAGATTGTGGGTTTTAAAATCGATGACAAATATCAAACTATCCAGTTGTTTGAAAGACAACCTAATTAAGTCAAACACTGAATTTGCTATTTATTGTTGCAATGGTATGCGAAGCCAATACGAAATATTATAATCAGTGTGCGAAGTAACGTATCCAACGTAACAACAACTGCTGATGGATCATCACAGAAATAATAATTTATTTAAATATGTTTAGTCAGCATTAACAAGTAAATCAGCTTAATGGTGTCAAGTAATGTAATGCAAGCGACTCTTTATGTGTCGAGTAGCACAGTGACTCTATAGTTTCCACATAAGGATTTGTCACCTTTTTTATGAAAAGGGCATATCAGCGCGGTTGTCCATTCTTCGGGCGTTTGTTCCTCATCCCATACTCGCTTTACAAATTCATATATTATATGATCTTTCGTTGGCACTTCTATATCTTCCACTTCCCTTCTGGTGCTGTAAAATGTTTTGTCGTGGTATTCCTTATTTCTCATATTTAGGACTTCATCAAAGTGGAAGGAATTCCTTTCTATTATTTGCACTCAGTAATACTACTTCCTGATTTTTAAAATAGCTATTTCTGTCTTCTTTATTTCTGGGCAAAATGCTCGGATTGCCTTATTCTGAAATTTTTCCTCATTGGTTATGAGTTTTTCTGATTGTACAATCTTTTTTCTTCTTGTAGATGGTCTTGTAGATGGTCTTGTAGATGGTCTTATAGATGGTGCTGATTGATTATCACAGAAATAATAATTTCTTTAAATATGTTTATGTAGTCAACATTATCATGAGGTGCACATCAATCCTGTTTTCGAAAAACCTGCACAACACACAACACCACAACAAATCAAAATCGTGTCCAAATGGGATCCTCTATTTTCATTGGTCTCATTAACACAGTTTCACAAAATGTAACTAAATGTAACTAAGCACAACGAAGTGACTTAAATTGCACCCAACTTACTGAATTGCATGGCTTACGTTTTGAGTGCATTTTTTAACGAACTTCTTGACCTAATTCAGTGCTCTAAAACAACTTTTTGATCTTTTTATTATTCGCTAATTTGCACGTATTTGCAACATTGTGGCCTAAATTCGATCTAAAACCACCAATGTTTTCTTCGATTCAATACATTGTATTATATTTTTATATTATTTTCTAAATAATTTGCTACAATTATTCATTTTGAAAGCATTTTAATTAATTAATTAATGAAAATGAAATGCTTCTACCGCAACAGGTAAAATAATAATTAAAAGAATAAAAGATAATTAAACAAACTAAATTAAATTTTTTTTTTACTCCATAATTTTGACGAGTCATTAATAATTCCCATAAGGGAAAAACGGAAAAAACATCGAAAGAGAACAAACACATATAACATACAAATAATAAGTGAAGAAAAAATCTTCTTGATCTGATTGATTAAATTTTATACCAAGTGCTTAAACGATTTTAAATATTGTCGGGGAGATATTGCCACGAAAAGTTTTGAAACCGCTGCCGCGTTGTAAAATATCGCAAATATACGTTCGCGATAACAATTCACGTATAATTTAACGCACACACATGTAAGTCGCCATTACCCGTGCGACAACCAGATAGCAACGGAACGGACGATTTCTGCGCAATTTACATACTTAATCGCATTGCAGTTTGCAGGTCGTAAATCATATCGAATTTTCATTTAATTTGCATAAACATCGGACGGACAATAAAAACGACGTGATGAATATTAACAATAATTTAATCTCGCCGTATAGCGTTGTGCGCTACAAAGTGCATTTTAATTGGAATTTATCCCCGTTTTGGTCATTTTTTAAAATTCATTTATGCACGCATCAAAAGAATACCGACACGCCGCCCGGTCGCACACATAACGAGATGTGCGCGTGAGACCTTTCCGATGATATAGTGGCGCGACATTAACGTCCCGGGCGATGGTAATTTTTGACGGTCGTTTTAAATTAAAGGTTAAAATCGTTAAGGCACGAAATCAATTCGGACGAAATAATTGGTGATTTAATATTATCAGAAAAAGTATGACAGAGCGATCTTATCCTTCTTTTCAAAATTGATTGGGAGTGGTCTGAAATCCACTGGCTTTGGAAATAACAAAGAATAAATAATTGATACCATAAATCTACCGAAGTTAACGCAAATTAAAAATATAAGTGAAATGCTATAACGATCGTCAGTAAAACACTTTGAATTAACGGCTCCTTTTAGAATAATAAAAACGTTAATTCGATAATAAATCACAAACATGATTTCTCTAACATTTTTAGTAACTTTGTTGTTGCACTTGATTTGGGTTTCATTGTATTTATCTATTTCTTCACATCCTTCTTTCACTTACATTTAACTAATTTAGATGGAAACCACATTTTTGTTATAAAGGAACGTTGATCTAGTTCAGACAAAAATTTTTATGCAAAAGAAAACTTGTAGATCTATTTATTACACCAGTCGGAAAATTAAAATTTTAATACCTCAGATATTATAAATTAAACCCACATCAAAAATTTTAATTCGATGTTCACTTCGGCATCTTTCGTATATATATGAATTCTTCTCCTAAGGTTTAAACTTTTCCACGGGACGCGATATTAAACGGTGGAAATGGCTCGCATAAAAATATTTTACGAAATGAATATTCCGAGCACAAAGCCCGAATTCCATTGCGAAATGCCCCGGCTGGACATTTCCCTATCAAATATTTGTCCAGCAGATGCCGTCGGCGGCTTCCAATAAAAGGCGCATTGTAGACAAGAGATTTCACTTTACTGGCTGGGCGTACGGATAGGATACACAACAGGCCGGTCTTGATGCGCGACGGTCACATCCTAAGCGCCGTGATTTTACCGCTGTTCGTTCGCAGGACAAGCAGACAAACGTTCATTTTGTGATTTGTATAAACGAGCATGTCCCTTGCTGCACGTTAGGTATAATGACGTACTATTATATTTATAACACCGTTTTGAATACGTGGTTTAAATTGGACGTATTTAAAATTTTAATTTGTGTAAGTAATGTAACGGGGATGCTCCGGTGATTACTGTTAGTTAAGAACACGTATGGATGTTTTAATAAAGCAATTTAATTGGATGGAAATATTAAAATTAATTAAAATTAAATTAAAGGGGATATTAGTTAAAATAAAATTGCATTAAAGTAATTTCTCAATTACATTATTTACATTCCTTCTTTATTTATCAAGAAATTTCGATTCAACTCTCCATACTCTCCATAGTAAAGTATGGTACTGTCTGGTGCCAATTAGATTATATTTTTAAGGCAAGATTTAAATGCAATTATAAAAAATTTAAATCAAAATATATCCCTCACTCTCAAACTATACATATTAGTAAAAATCCCATATTTACACACAAGTTGTTACACACTGTGTAAGAACCTTATCAATTTCGTGCCATTAAAAAAAACCTGAAGTCGTAAATCCGTCATATATACATTTTGTTTATTTTTAAGTCTGTTACGGTGACATCACATGCTTAAGGCTCGTCTATGACATAAATATAGCATAAATTGTTTATGCCCAATGTTAAATGATATACGGCGTTCTTATGGGGTAAATCTTTTATCGCGTTATTTATTGTTTGTCAGATGAAAGCTAACATTAATGTTCTCACCAGAGAGTATGTAACGAGTCTGGAAAAAATGAAATTTAATTGGTGTTTTTGTGCTTTAACGAATGCAGTCGCGTGCTCCGCCACAGTCTATTGATTATTCAGTAATGCCCTTCCATGTTGCGAACTGGTTTGGCGAATCGCCGCACTTGGAACCGGATGAGCATCCACTGCTTTGCATGGCGTTTGGTTAAGATTTTGTCGTTTCGGGTATTAAATATTTTCACGAAAGGATTTTTATTATTATTATTATTGGAGATGATTGAATAAAATTAGGGCAATTATTTTATTATTATTATTTATTACTAAGGTGATTAAAATTTATTATTTGCTGGGAGATATTTTTGAACAAAATTTAATCATATGCAACGTGATAAAATGCAATGTCAAATAAATAATTTGTGAATAAATACATAATAAAACTTAATATAAAACACAATAAAAGTCAATCATATTATTTTATATTATTTACCAAAATTACTGGCAGACAAAAATAAAAATAAATGTTCATGTTCATGTTTAAAATACCATTTACTGAATTTTATGGCTCGCGAAAATGTTGAGATAATAAAATAAAAACCAACGCAATGTAAACTTCGTTAAAAATGCATCCACTACATGGGTAACCAATAATATTTTCAAAACAATGTTGGTAAAAAAAACGAAACTACAAAACAGAAAATAATTAGAGAGAAAAATGATAATAACAGAAGAAAGACGAGCAAAAATAAATAGAAATTATCATAAACATAAAATTGAAAAATGTAATTAATTGCGAGAACAAAATATGGAAACGTAGGGAATTAATGGGATTGAAACGTCCGTAGAATAAAACAGTGGATTGATTAAGTAATTAAAAATGATACCAATATCTTTAGAGAAAATATTGTTGCCACTTTTAAGTCTGTTGCTGTTAAACGAGAAATACCAGAAAAGAGCTATCATGTTAAAAAAAATTAAAAAATTGAAAGTGAAATTCTGGCAATCACGAAAGAATGGCACACCGTGTACTATATTGATGTTATCCATGCATGCCAATGCTGTTGTCATTGTTAAATAAGTTGAATGGCCTAAACTATGAAGAGTTGACTTCAGAAATACGAAACGGTCAACCAAGTCTTCAAACTCTTTTTTGCAGATGCAACCTATTTAAGTAAGTCAACTGTCACTTTTTTCAGTCATTATTTTATAAAGTTGGCGATACGCAATTGAAGAGAAAGGAGTTGTAAGTAACTGTCAGTTATACTACAGAAAAACACATTTTTGATTAAATAATTTAACAGCTGTCAGTGCTAGGAGTAAAACCAATGACATCATAGCCCACCTTAATGAGGAATTTAATTGAAGGCACTGTACTTTAAAAGTGGTTGTAAAACTAAATGAGAAAAGCAAAAATTAAAACTTAAAATATATAAAAATTAACACAGAAAAATAATCATATGAGTATTTTTTGCATTTATTGCTGATGAACAGCGTTGATTTTTGCGAATAGAACCAATTTAATTAAAAGTTCATGGCATTTTACTCCATAATTAACATCAACATAGTAATTTTTATATACTGCATCCTTCTGTCGCGGATGCATTGATTTCGTTTCGCTATTCATTTGAAATTTTGGCTGATTCTATTTGTATTGGAATTGGATTGAATCGTCGATTAATTACGGGCCTAATCTGATTAATTAGTGTCCTTTGCATTTTATTAGGCGACTAATTTTAATATAGTAATTTTTGATCACCACCTTGGACACACATAACTCACCTTTTTTTCCTCTCCTCATACGTCAAATATCAAATGGGCAACTGTGCTCCCACTACGTCTCTCAACTATTACCAATCATGTACTCACTAATTCCTATATATTTCCTGCCTTGCATAATTTTCTTACATCACACTTGGCTTTGATATCCGCTATACCGCTTCCAAGCTCACCCAGTCGTTCCTTCATCTTTACCTTGATCATTGCCACTTTCACAAGTTTTTCTACTTTTCCAATTGATTTGTGCTCCAAATCGATACTGAAAATTCTTATTGGGCTGGGTTGGGGGTTGGATTGATAATATTTCCATCTGATCCATCCACACACCACATATTTGCACTTAACCAAATTTCCCACGAATGTGAGCTTCTTCGGAAACGGAATTTTTAATGCAACCCATTAGTAAGCGGTTCTTCTTGCAAGATGGCTGTACCGTCGTCAATATGGATGCCTGTTGTCCATCAAAATATCGTTTTATTAATACTATTATACAGTGAAATCGAAAAAAAATTAGTCAAAGTAGGTCATGGAAAAAAAGACGCGTGTCTTTTCCTAGTTCATAAATTTGAAATTAATTATTGACACTGACAAGTCTAACTTGGAGTTATAATGCTTGGAATAAAGAAAGTGACTAAACTAAAACAGTATTTTATTTAAAGAAGGCGTCGAAAGTGTTGTCCATTATTTTCCAGACACAACTGCACGCGTCGATTCATATTTTCAGTAACGCGGATAAGCATTTCAGGTGTGATTTCTTCCAACTGTCAATATACGTCAGATTAACACTCGCAAATAATTTTAGGAAAAGAAGGGAGTTTTTTTGCTCATGGCCAACTTTGGCTAATTTTTTATTCGATCACACTGTATAATTACATAATCGTATGGACAATGTCACCTCCTTCAATGTTCAAATTTTATAGGCTTTTGTTTTATCTCTTCGTCGCCTATTTCAGGTTTATAATCCCAACTATACAACCGAGTAGAATCAGGTGAACTCGATTGAGGCTTTACTTTGGACATAATTCTTCTTATTACACCGCCATTCATATCAGATGTTTGAGACGAAAATGGCGCTAATTATAATGGTTGATTTTAGCCGCACATGTAGAATTGTGTAAATATATCGTCGTTAAATTTTTATAAATCCATCAAAATTTTAAATTTGATATACTTTTCACGTTATACGAAATTGTGTTACACAAGAATTATCTTCGAATATCGCCAATAAAATGTTTGGTATTATTATTGTCTTGTGAAGAGCACTTATACCAAATTGAAACATGTACTTATTATTTCGGGGTTGGGGCATGTGATGGGACCATCAAGTGCAGCTTTAAATGGAGAGAGCAGTTTCATTTCAACACCGTTGAAACGGACGTAGGTAATCGTTTAGAACGAAAACAAGGGAACAAGCTACCTGGAGGCGATAAGGAAAGTGGAGAGGCAGCAAAAACAGAGGATATAACAAAATCATCGCGCAAGGTAGGCTGGGAAGAAAGGTAAGAAGGACATGGGAAGACTTCCGATGTGAAAAGAGAAGATATAAAGAACTGTGGCAAGGCAACAAACAACGTCTGAAATCTGGAATAAGTGAAGAATCTAAGAGGGGAGAAGATAAATGAAGATAAGTGATAGTCGAATAGGAAACCAGTAGCTTCCTGAAAAATTATCGATGAGAAATGTAGGCTGGGGAAGAAAGTGAAGAAGGACATGGGAAGACTTTCGATATGAAAAGAGACTATATAAAGAACTGTGGCAAGGCAAGAACAACGTCTGAAATCTGAAATAAGTGAGGAATCTAACTGGGGAGAAGATAAATAAATAAAGTGATAGATGAGTAGGAAACCAGTACCTTCCCGAAGGATTCTAGTATCAATAAACGAATGGGGGAGACGGAACGGGTATACTTGGTATAGGGGCGGACTCGCTACGAAATGTAGTATATAAGTTGAGTATGGGGATGATGGTGGCCGAACAGGTGAAGACCAAAGGGGCGCTTCCTGAAGCAGCGGAAGGAGGGACAATCTATATATGCTCAACTATATAATGCAGAGATATAAAACGAAGAAGGGAAGCAAATAAATGGGAACTTATTTTATCCAATGCAACGCACAAATCATAACAAATATTTCTGCAATTTTTTTTTGTTCTGATATTATTATAGATTTCATCAGACTTTTTTCCCCCATATTAATCCTTTTATTACCCATGCACTAAATATCGACGTATTTATGAAGTTAATGGTGTTAGTCGGTTTACATTTTGAATTCGGATGCAGCGATGTGCTAAAGAATGTTATTGTTGGAGTGTACTTTGGCGGATTGTTTGTTGGAGGCGATCTGTTCTCGCCTAGAATTTTTGACGGATAGGCTACTTTAGCAACTAAAAGCAACAATATATTATATTTCGATCCACTACTTCGACTTTACATATCTGCTTAATTAATGCTCGTGATTGCTTTTATGTGTAAGTTCTAAGGAAGGGTAATTTAAATCTCTTAGTATTTAAATATTTAAATCTTGTGACTACTCACCTACCCCTTCTATAATAATGCCACTACCTTCTGCATTCTGGCAGCCCATCCCCTTAATATTATGAAACACCAACCCAACCCAGTGTCACACAATATTAACAAAATAAAACACTTGGTTAAGTTTCACACATTAAATGTGTGAAACTTAACCAAGTGTTTTATTTTGTTATTATTAAAAATGTTTCATCAAGTGCCTAGCGATCAGTCAATCTCAACAATGTCACACAATATATTAAAAAAACCTTTCCAGATAAAAAAAAAACGCTGCACCTCATGTTCGTCAGTTAGTTGGGATACATAATTGGAGTCACCAGTATTATATTTCCTCGCACATAAACCTCATTTATTTAGAAATTTTTTTCTTAACTACATTTCTATTTGACGATTTACACGAAGAATTCATAAGATGAGGTTATGGAAGGTGTTCTTAGAGACATTTTGGGAGCCTCTTATTTATCGTTCTGCTTAATTGTATCATTATACAAGTCACTGATTCTCCTCTCCATCTGATGCAACTTTTCAACCTTTTAATACTAAAATAATCTTTATTGACATGACCCTACTAATTACACACCACACCACCCTTTTCCTTTCTTCCTTGGTATTCTCTCCTGCCTGCATTTCACTCGCCCTCCTTTTCCTGTTCTCGTTCTTCAATTCCTTTAGCTTCGCCAAGAAGCCAATGGTTTTACATGACTAATTTCTACCATCATTCATCCTTTCACTTCCAGCGTTGCCATGCACTTTACTTATACTATTTCAACTTCCTAAATATTATCCACCTACTTAGTATTGAGTTGTACGGTGAATTCAACAAAAAAATTATATAAAAATTCAACCTTATTTCGAGAAATCACATTTGGTGATTAAGGCATCAGTATTTATTCCAATGAAAATTGGATGTTCAACGTAGAACAAATTCTGTCACTTGCAGCAATTGTGCAGCAAGAATAGTTTCGTTAACGCGAAGTAGGCACATCATAGCTTCAACAGCATAAAGTGTTGTGGTAATTTCGTTAAGTATTTCATATGATGAAATTTAAAATCCAAAGGCACAGTAAATAACGGTGATGCGATTATATTTCAAATCGTGGTTGTTGGAATTAATTGATCAAACAATGCAGTGTGACATTTACACAAATCAAGTAATATTTATTCTTTATGGTAATTCGGATAAGATTCCAACACGCAGGTATACTCGAACGTAAGATCTCCATATATTTCGGGCGGATCACGTTTTCCGAACATGTGTGCGTCTCGTTTCTTTGAACGAATAAAGTGAAGTTAATGGTCTCTGTCTATCCTCGACGGGGTTCGTAGAACAACAACACATGCCAATTTTATTTCCCAACCGAACAAAAATGCAGCGAAAAACCTTTGCCGAGAAACGACAACCATTGTCTGGCACGCTCTATAAACTGTACAGTTTAAAGCAGTTCTTGCAGCGCGGTATCCCACCGCAGTGGGAACGGACGGGCAGGGCCCGCCATTATTTGCAGACATTACACATGCGAAACGGGGACATAAACTAGCTGCTATACAATGACGCATACGTCACGGGGCTTATCTAGATGTTTATCTACCTTCTTGCTCTTTCCAGGTCGCGGGTCGGGCTCGACGAGGATGGACGATGACAGCTGCTGAACGTTTAGTGATTTGGTGACATCGCACAGTAGTGTGTTGCGTGAGGCTCGACGAACTTACCTACTACGTGGTGGTGCTTGCTCTAACCGTCGGATTCTTGGAAATTTAAGCTCTCGAGTTACAAGTGCGTGATTGCAGGTTTCACTTTTTTATCGAAAAGCTGTAAAGCGGATGACTGACGACGACGACGAGGAAAATATCTCGCCGTCACCACTCCCCAATAACACGTAAAAACGTAATCGAATGGCGTTATTTTTAGAAAGTACAATCGATATTATTTTAGGTGGTACGGTCAATGGACGGATAAAGAAGCTACGAAGCGGGGAACAATTTCAGTCGGTTTGATGCAAGCGTCGGTGCAGGTACGTTAATTTGTTTATTTACTTTAATTGCAACTGTACGAAAATACGCAAGCTTTGCATTTCAATGAATGTGGTGGTACCCCTTCAAAATTTCGAAACGTGGACGTTTTGTCCTTCGGTAATTGGATTAAAAAATAATCGACCACGTTGGGTAGGAACCATCGAAAAAACTGCCCATGTGTTGGTATTATTTAACGTCGATTTGGTTGCGCAGCGCCACCTAGCGGCGCGTCATCGTAACCATGAATTATTGAACAATAAACCATTAATAATTAATTGTTTTGAATTAAAATGCGTACGATTTATGCGTCGATAAATTGCAATACGACGAGGTTGGGTCATTGATGGTTACATTCGATTCAGTGTGTGCAACTTCGTATTCGAACGGAAATGGAAATGTAATTAGTAGTAAAAATGTTATAGTTGAAGAAATGCTAGAAATCCGTAATTAATGAATTGGGCTATGAAATTAATTAAAATTCTCCACAAATTCATTATAGAAAATGTAGGAAAAACTAACGCAGAGATAATAGGTCGGTAGGATAAGTTGCCGTCGGTAAATAAGTTTCTTATTTTTAGTTAGTGTTCTTTGTTATAACTACACAGTTTGTTAACACATTTCTTAAAACAAACTTCAATTATACTTCGTCCATCAAAATGAAAAGAATTATATAGAAACATAGTTGACAGTTTTGACGTTAATGGGACTCTATAATTCGTACATGCAAAATTGTTGAGATAAATTAAAATATATTCTAAACTAGCTATGGGATAATCATGTTTTTTTTTTAGATTATATTGTTATTAAATATTATTTTGTTACCATCGGTTTTGATAATATAACACGATTTTTGTTTCATTAAGCAATATATTTGTACAAAACTACATTTGTATTCTTTTGCAGTTATTTCACTGACAATATCTATCTATAAACTTTATGAAATAATTTTATGTGTGTTAATTAAAAGTTTATATAACAGCTAGCTGGGTGCCAAACACTAGAGTATTTTCGATCGACTCGATCTTTAACTCATAACTACCTGATGATTTGAGCTTTGATTTATTTTAGCACAAAAATGTATTTGTTACTAAGTCATTGCTGACGTAACCCAAGCCAACCCAACCCAACCCATCATTTAAATATTTGAAATGTTTACAAGAAATATAAATTTCATTTAATTATCAACGATAGAAAACTCCCACCCTGCAAATAAAAAGTAAATTTAATGTTAAGTGGCGAACAAAACTATTTATATAAAAATTAGGATTAAAAAAAGAATAGAAAGTTAAATGAGTTTTAAATTCTCGTTTGCAACCTATTTGGACATCGACTTATTTCATGAAGAGTTTGACAATTTTTAAAATTAAAATTTGTACATATTTTCTCCCAGTAATTTTGTATTTGGACGGGTAGATCATCGCAATTTGTATGCATAGACAAATATTAATTGCATGTTAATTCTGGATCATTCTAAACATCAAGTTATTGAGACACCTTCCAAAAATAAATTTTATCAAGCTGCTAGATAGGTACAATTGTAATTGGGACACAAAAAAGAATAAAATCTTTTTTAATATCTAAATAACAAACTTTAACATTATCAACGATAAATTGTGATTGTCATACGTATTTTTGACTATACATATGTCTAACGCCACCACCATTAAGTAAATTTTGGTTCATTATTGTAATTAACTTCTGTAGGCTTAGTAGATGACGCTGGTGGATTTTCTATTATAAATCAACACGTTAACTGTACAGAATAATTAGTAACTCAGTAATACCTAACAATGAGTGCTGTAAATGTTTGACTTGTTACAGTAAATCATGGCATTAGGCATGATCACCCTTAGGGACGTGTCCGCAATTTGAATGATAAGCAACAATCTGCACCTAGAGATTAATGGGGTATTTGCTTTGAAAAGTGAGTCAAGCGATTAATTCTGTGACAAATATGGCAAAAATATTCACCGATGATTAACGATAGGACCAGATGGCGCTGATGAACCATTGTCGATATACACCACATTTATTGTTATTTACAAAATGCTCATAGTCGTATGAGGTTGCGTTTGTCTTACTGAATTACTAAGGAGCTCTGGCGAGTACGAAACGCGTCCAAGACTTCAAACCATGTTTATCTACCTTTTTAATTAAATTTGGCTACATTTAATTGAAAGAATATCAATGTCAATGACATAAATTATATCATTCACTAAATGTTTATTTAAACCGGTTAACTGTTCATAAATTGGGATTGAGCGTGTAGATAAATAACATCACATCTGACGACATTTTATGAGGTCGTTAACTCACAATTATTGAATGTATCCAAATTTCACACATGCTCAAATTTTTCCAAATCAAAAAAAAATATACACTAATTTCTGTGGTGCAAGGTAAATGATTTCAAATATTTCAACGATAAACGATTTTCAGACAATAAATGTTATAATCGAAGCACATCGGTCATGTCTTCGAATTATGTGTCGATTTTTGTAATTTGGATTTCATGCTTAACTTTTGCACGAAACATAAATGGGCATAAATTAAATCTAGACCCATAGACAGTCACATTTCGTTTTTGGTTCTCAAATCTGATTGTTAGTGATTACATCATACTCGTGCTAAATTCGAGAAGTAATTACTGAAATATTTTAGGTGAATGTAAATTGGATATAAAAATGTGATTTTCATTATTTGCATTATGTTCGTCATCAACATCTTTTCATTTAGGAGGTTCCACAACAGGAGCGATGATTTATTTTTTTATATTTCTCATTATATTGCTTAAATTAATTGTGTCCAATGTTTGCTAAATAGCAGGAACGTTTAGTAAAAAACATTTTGTAAAAATTGCAAATACTAATACTGGATAAATAAACCGGCCGAAAATGTCTCGAAGAAACAATAATTAATTTCCTTGCCTATTTGTACTCAACAGTTTTTTAGGAGAAATGGTTGCTGATTTTTTTTAATTTAAACGAACACATTTTTTGGAGACATTAACACAAGCTAATTTAAATTCTGAAATAAAGATATGATATAAATATAAGATATGAGGTTCAGGTTTTGAGAATTTCACGAAAAAACATCAATTTTAAAAAGTTGGGAAAATGTCATCCAACCTCATTAAAGAGTGAAAAATAGAGAACTTTTATTGTATTAATATTTTTTTGCACATTTTGGTATGTTTCGATTGGAATAATTATACTATAGCTAGAAGATCGAAAACAATGTAACAGGTTTAATACATGTCAGCTGTAAAGTCCAAAAAAAATGTCCTTGGCGATAATCAATTTCAATGTCAATAATGCTAAAGTTTTATTTGAATTTATTTTAACTAAAAATTTAATCAATCATTTGTACACATTTTATTAAAGCTTTTTGTATCTAAGTGGTGACTTTTTATAGCAACCCTATTCTATCATATTGTTGGATGGATATTTAAATTTTTAAAACAATAGGGCGAAAATATTGGAATGTTAGTCACACGACAAAATTTTAGTGAAAAAGATGATGAAACATCGACTTTGATAACGTAAATAGTGTTAAATTAACAATTATTATGATTCCTTAATATCCAATGATATGAGTTTGTGTATCGGAATGTGTTGAATTGGATTAGGTACGGTTGGGTTGGTTTGAGTTTACTTGGATTGGATTGTATTGAATTGGATTTGATTGGATTGGATTGGGTAGGGTAGGGTTGGATTGGGTTTCGCTGCGTTGGGTTGGATTGATTTGAGTTGGGTTGAGTTCAATTAGATTGAATTGGATTGGGTTTGGTTGAGTTAGGTTGGGTTCCTTTAGATTACGTTGTCAATTAATTGTTGCTATTTCATTAATTCACTATTTCTAAATATCCAAACCAGGCATTTTTCTCTAAAATTAATAATGTATCATAAAACTAGTTGATAAATATTTTTTTTTGGATTATCAAAAATAAATCCATGATAAACCTGTACAACGAGAAACCGTGAAAATATCAGTATCTCAAAAACACATTTTTTTAAATTAAGTTATCGTGTATTTCTTGGTAGAATTTGTATAAAATTTTGTGTTAACTTTAATTTGGTTTTCGTTGTGAAGGCGATGGTTCCACAACCTGGTATTCCGTTTACAGACTTTGAAATGTTATATATATTTGCTCAAAATTTATATATTGATTAACATTCTAGATGGGGGCGGTGGAAAAAATAAGATTCTCCACATAATGACCTTAACCAACAGCTTGTGCTCGATTAATTATGACCTCCTCGTCCAATTAATTCATTGGCAATTGTGGATTGATTTTAAAAATACAAATTGCATTTTTTCACCTTCACCCCACCTTTCACCCCACAAGTTTGTTGGATCAATTAATAAATTGAATCATATATTTGGAAATCATTATGGAGAATGTTGCATTATTGTTGTACCTGAAATTAAAAAAAAAACGTTATTCAAAGTGCATATGTTGCTGTGTACTGAATATTAAATTATTGGCAAAATTTCTACATTTGTACGGCAATATTTTTTTTTAAATCAAAAGAAATGAAAATTGCTATGCTTACCCGTGAGATTCGTTTGAAATATTTGGCAACGTGCCACCGAAATGTTTATAAATCAACTGATTCAGTGACCTTCATCAACCAGGATGCGTTAAAATAAACATATATGACACATGTGGCGGTTTTCCTGTCGCAGTTTAAACACACGATTCAAAGCAATCGAAGTGCATTTTAAAGTCGAAACGAAATGTAAATTCGGGCGTTGCACTCTCGAATCGGTCTCGTTCGAAGTGCCCCAACTAACCCCTACCACTTTTGAGAAAATTCGAGAATAATACAGCCATTTTGGCAAAATAGCAACGGTATATCTTAATCGATATCGCTTTCGAATTCTTATCAAGCGGATATAAAGTTTCCTACTTATCGGTGCGACGGATTCCAGGACTTCGTCTCGCTCGGATACAAGGTTATCTCAGTCTGGACCCGGGTAGCACGATCATATATTAAACGTCATCCGAACCTGACCACGCCTTTTTATAAGCGGATATCAGATGCAAGTCCCTCCTTCTCTTATGCATGCAATAACCCCTAATCTATCCGTGTGAACGTCGCTTAGGACGTGACCGTCCGACGTCTACGCGGCGCGCGACGCGACCAGATTTGTTACGTAGCGACGCATTCTGAGCGAATAAATCTCGACCCGATGACGTTTTATGTGTTTACGTTAAATGCACAACCGTGCATTTTAATCGCGCAAGGTGAGGTGGTGATATCTCTTGGAGTTTCAGGTGCACGGACGCGGCCACCACACCCAGGCAGTCACAGTCTACGTGCGATATGGGATATAAAGCAGTAAATCCTGCCCACAGGATCGGGGGAAGCCGCCCCTCGGATTGCGTCGGCGTCGAAGTTGTAGTGAAGAGCGCCGCGACGCTTCAACCGCACATCGTCAGCGGCCTTCGCTGAAGTCAGTCGCTTGCCTCCTCAACTAACCCCAGTGAACATTGAATAGCAACCCATCGACAAGAACAACCAACTGAACACTTTAACTCGAATAAGTAAGTTATTTTCTGCTATATGCGAACTTCTTTTTGCATCGACGCAACATTTCGTAAAACATGTATTTATTTATTAAAAAAAAAAATGTAAACTTAAATCAACGTGCCCGTTTAAACCGTCAAGTGTATTCGCTGTGAGTGATTTATTGCAGGTGGAGTCTGGCATCCCGGGGTTTAACACCCTCTAAATCTACCCCTATTGGCGAGCGGACGTTTGAAAGTTAGTTACCCCCAGAGACGTTCGATGGAAACATGGCAGCTGACTTTACCGAACAACCCCCGCAGGACTCTCGTGTACGTTATACAGTTTTATTTTTACATTTTTTATTTCCAACAAAAAAAAGCATAAATCCTCACGACGAATTTCTTTAGAATCCCAGCGTCGGTTCCGGTTGCTTCGCTGCTGCAAGAATGTACAACCCCCTGTACGTATACTGAATGTATCCTGAGTGTATTCTGTCCGGTATACCTTCAGTATACGTAACAGGAGGCCACATTTCAACGTCTGCGACTCCGAGGACGATGGCTCCGTCTTCTCGCTTGTTTACAAACACACTTTATTATTATGTAAATACATCGATGTCGTAAATTTAAAGTGTTAATTAACTCTGTAATTAGGTTATTTATGATCGCTCGGCGTTGATATGATAATACTGTAATTATTTTGACGACATTAAACGCATGATTACAAGTGTTCGAGGTTTTATTTGCGTACGTACATCGCACACATTTTGGCCGAAACGTCATAACCGCAAATCGTAAAAGATCATGCAAATTTTATTGGTGATTGTGATGAACAACCAAGGCCTTTATTAGCAAACCGTATAGGTGCACTAGACTTATTTTTCAAACAGGCACAGGACAATATTACTAATTTGGTGAATCGTTTGCAAAATTTGATCGTATTTGGTTTAATTATTTAATATGTAAGTCAGTCACAAAATTAATAACTGTCTCATTACATTAACAATAACATAACGAGATAAGTGAAAAAAATTAATGAGAACTACGTTCCACCAGGTATTAACTCGCAGGTTAAAAATGAGCCAAAATTACTTCACTATATGGGTAATTTTTTTACATTCCCATTGAGGAATCATTTTTTTAACATAAATCCAAGAAATGAGACTAGTAAAATACAAAAAAATTTCAAACCTAGTCAATGAGTAATCAGCAAATTCAAATTGTCTATACTTTCTCAGAATTACATCGATTATAAGTTTTATTATCATTTTGGATTATTCTTCGTGTGAAATGAAAGACTAATAATCTCATTTTTAATACTAAAATACGTTTATTATCATTATCAACTATGTATGGTTCAAAAAATACTTTCAATCAAAGTCTAGTAATGCAAAAGTATCAGCTACAACACCACTACAAAGAATAAATATAAATTATATAAATGCAAGAAAGTAAAATAATAATTGACAGAAATATCAAACCGAAAACGACAAATGGAATCGAAAGAAATAAAAGTGAAATGTTTCGTTCGAAAATTACTCCTTTCTAGAGGACGAGTGGAAAATGTGTTATACTTTAATTTGAATTGTTGCAATGTAAGCACTTTCCATTTATCTTTGCTATTTTAAGTTTAAACTTAAATTTAGTGTATTTTGTTTAGATCCTCTTCTGATGTTATTTTTCATTGTGTATTGTCTTGGCTAAAATTTTTCACTTTTACGTCATGTTACCTTAAGTTAATTTACTCATTTGAGGAATTTGATAAAAGAAATGTTATATGTTTTTTATCCACATGTTTATTTTGATACTACGTTTTTAAATATTAATTTATAAAATAATGTGTATTATGGAAGAATATCCTTAATTTTTTTGATATTGTACACTGATATATTTTCAAAGCTTTTTTCAATTTTTCTACCCAAAAATTTTGAAAACCTGGTATATATTTTCTGACACAATTTGTATTATCACATGTTTCCATCTTCAATTTGATATATTGTATTTGTTGCAGTTTATACGTTTATGAATACAAGTGGTATAGTTTCAAGCAAGAATTTCAATCGTTACAATATACCATAACGTTAAATTGTTACGAATTGTTACGTTATTCTAATAACAATTTATATAAATACCATCATTGGACTTGAAATCCAGTGTGCAAATAAAACCTAAATAGTAATTTTTAGGAAATCAGTACGAAACAACTAATAATAAATAATAAACATCATTAAAAATTCCCCATAATATAATTATTAATATTCAATAAGTTTCAAAAGTAAATGTGATCAAATATTTATTCTAAAACAGGGACCAAGTTATAATGTTGACTTATTTCACCAAATTCACCAATAATTTGGTTAAAGTTATTGTTAAAGAATTTAAATTTTAATATTCAAACAACTTTGTACAATACATTCGAATGAATCGTAATTTTTTTCTATGAGATCATAAAAGATTATAAAATATAGTTAAGTTACCGTAGCAATATAATTGTTTAATTTATTATTTTAGTATTGTTATTATTATAACCTTATCGAGTACCGTATAGACAACTTAACGTAGGCTTTCTATCCCTTGTTTTAAACATTCATATCTCGTAACAAGTAGATCTATTATTGTACAAAATCTGAGAGGCTTTTTAAGCACACTTATTTTAAGATACGTGAATCTGAATTTAATTTTAGATTTACGTTTAGTTAGTTAATAATTTCTTACACAGTAATTCAATGTTACAACATACTAATTTTGTGAATTGTTCTACCTTGCATTATCATGGCACTTATCTAAATAAAAATATGTATTCTACTCCACGTTAGTTCTTAATTGTACCTCATATAAGAAGTATTGATTTAATACAGATTTGAAAATGAACAATTGTCTGTTGCAAATATTGCAATATTTATCATTTCGAATTGGACAGATTTCCAGATCTATGAAACACTTTTACGAAGAATTGGAACACACTAGATTTTACTCTCGAGTCGATATTCCTCCGTGTCTCTAATTGTTTACAATATATTGTTAATAATATTTGCTGGAAAAACCTGAAGGAACCAATCTTGAATCTTTGGTTGCGTTGAGTTGAATTGGGTCGAATTGGGTTGGATTCGCTTGAAATGGATTTAATTTATTGATAACCCTAATCAAACGATATAAAAACGATTGAAAAACATTCTACTTTAAAATTGCTAAATATAAATTGAATTACTAATTATAACCACGTTAAAAAATGTTGTAAAAACAAAAATTAAAGAGGAAATGTGGACGTATGTCACAAGAACAAGGCATTCAATCAATATACACGATACCACTGTTACAGCCACCGTTGAATTTTAATTGCAGTCACAATAAAATTAAGGATGATTTTTATGACACTTGAGATGAAGTATAAACCAACTTTAAATGGATAATAAAATTTACACTTGATAGCTGTCCTTGAGTAGGAAATTATACTAAAAAATTAAAAAACTATAAAACAGTGTGTATAAACCACACGTGATGAGCTTTAATTTTATTAGCATCTTGTAAGTTACTTTAATATGAGAAAGAATTTGGCGTGGGATGTAGAAAAGAAACGAAGGTTGTATACAAGTTCCAGCTATAGGGATTTGTAGAAATTAGCTTATAAGTAGTATAAAGACGAGGGACGAATGAAATATATGGAAGAGAGAATAGTAAATGGGATGAAAGTATAATATTGGGAAAAACACAATAACTAGAGTAAGCAAGATACAAGAATGTATAAATTAACATTAAAGCTCTTTGATATCGCCAATAGCTGTAGAGAAGCTGAAGTGCAAGTACATAGTATAATTATGAGATTTGTAGATGTAGTAGTGAGAAATATGATTAAAAATTAGGATCGAAGTATAGCTTTTGAGAAAAGAAAACAAAAACCAATAGAGGTAATGGTGTGGATGTGATGACCAGGAAGAAATTGTAGAAGGAAGGAGTAGGAGAGAATGATTGAGTGGTAGCTTTAATGAAACAATCATAGAACAGATTGGAAATATCACACTGACATCATCGCAGTCCTCATGTCAATGTTTTTAAAATATATTTTATATATGATCTACGTGCAGTGAACTGGTGTGCTTCTAAATCGGAATAATCAACTCTTCCAAGGTAGCATTGAGCAAAGTCAAAAATTAGTATAAAAATGATCTGAGAAGTTCACAGTAAATAGCACAAATGGTTCATTGCTGGAAATCAGAAATAACACAAGGAGAAAAAGCTTTGTTGCAATAGAATGCCATTGAATTGCTAACTTGTTACCATCGACATTAGAACTGTTATGATAACAGTTCTAATTGCACACTATCCGGTTATTGATTATTATTATAACATTTATAATGCTGTTAATTATTCATTAATTGGCCTTATTAAAAAAATAAAAATAATAAAAAAAAGTAAAAAAATGATGATATAAATCTAAAAAAATAAGAAAGAATGACATGAAAAGAATTGTGAGAGAATTTCATCGAATTACAATTAAATTTAAGTGAGTATACTATGTACAGAAGAAGGTAACTAGGTAACTAGGTAACTAGGTATGGTATGATGTGAAGAAAATTTTGTACCTAACAAAAAATATCTTAATATGTGATCTAGTTACCAAGTTACCTCTATTATCATGACTTGTAATTTAGTAATAATCTTACAATTAGCACAATCGTTTCTATACAGGCAACAGTTCGTGCAGTATGTACTTGTAATTAAGATATACGTAATAATTACGAATAATGCAATGGGGGGCTTATAGATAATTTGTGAGATATCAAAGACATCGGAGAATTGAGGCGTCAGAAAAAAACAACGAACACATCACAGGGAAAAGGATTTGCTATGAATATTTAAGGAAATGTTGCCGATCGATACGAAGATGTCAAAGAGCAGGGTGATACAAAATGTGCCGAATTGAAATAGGTTGCACTTGAAACCAGGGCAGATTTAGGGTGTCTACAGGATTTAAGAATATTACGTAATGTCAAGACTTCGACAAAAGGACCAGTTATATATGTAGATTATTTTACATGCAAATGTGAGTGAAAGGAGAAGGCGTAGGTTGAATTGAATTTACGAACAGTTCTGCGAGACACTGAAAATTCAGAGATCGTTTTATAGATATATAAGAGGGCAATATTATAACTGAAAGTAAATCAGGAATTCTTGTAAAAATCAACAATGAGTTACTTTTGGTTTGATGAAGTAACCAGGACTGGGAAGTATAGATGATGAGAACTAATTTTAGGAATGGAATATGAATTACAAAATGAAGATGAATTAACCTAAATATGATAGAGACTATATGAGCAGATGTTGGAAATATAAATGAAATAAACGCTACTGGGGCGGATTATATTAATTGCATTGAATACGATGAATAAGTAGAAGGAACTGTCAACGTGGAATAGGACTATTGCCAGGAGGATGATCCACACTTGACCATCGATTGCATGGGTATATAAATTCAGCAGAGAACGAATGTAGAAAGAGCAATGAAGAGCAAGAGCCAATAATTTGCTATTGGTTATTTGTAGAAAAGATGACGACGATAACGCATATGTCTCCCTTTTTGTCTCTTTTGTTAGGAAGATTGTGGTATAGGATGATGAAATGTTTCAAAAGGGCAAAAGTCAACTAAGTGGCCATCGCAACAATAGTTTAAAATTTAAATCGTTTTACAATCATTTCCATGTCTATTGAGGAAATAATCTCCGTTGAACTTGTAACTGGTAGTTAGAGGCATTTTTCAAAGAACTTTATTAAAACTTTGTTAAAAGAGCCCCGAACATTCGTTATTGCCCGAAGAGTTTAAAATACTAGCAAGTGTTTTAAAACCGTGAGGGCAATGAAGAAACTTTTCACACGTGTGCCTTATGACGAAATTTCTTAAGACACAATGTCATTGAAAAAAGCAGTAGTGCATTAAAACTTAACTTTAGCAACGAAAATCAATACCAGAGCATTAATATCATATAATAAGTCTCAAACACCAAATGTTGTAAGTTTAATGCAATATTTATAACACTACATATGTTTTCCCAACACTCTGGCTTCATCAGGTGACGAAATACAAAACAATATACAGAAAATATTACTTATACACTAATACCGGGTTTAAAGGAGGGGATGTAGTTATGTCTACTTGATCATTCAAAATGATACCTAATCTGTTAAATTTGTTAATTTCTAAGCTTCATTTCTAAGTACCATTTTGAATGATCGAGTAGACATAAACAATTCCCCCATATTACATCTAAGCTTGTAATTACAAACCCTCTTTAAACCCGGTATTAGTATATAAGTAATATTTTCTGTATATTGTTTTGTATTTCATCACCTGACGAAACTACATTGTTGGCGAAACATATGTAGTTTTATAAATAAATTATAAAAATGAAGTTTCAACAAGTAATCAATCAATCAATCATCAATTAATATAATAGCTGCTTTTGCACTAAAGGACGAATGAATTATTATACGATGAAAATGTCGTTAACTCAATTTGTTTAAGGTTTACTGCTTAGTAAAGTTATTGTAACTTCGTAATTTTAAAAATTTCTTTGTGTTTTGGTGTATGGTCATAATTGGGTTGGGCGCTTATCTTGGGAATACTTCACAAATTATATTTTGACTTCATAATTTTCAAAATTATTCTATTGTACAAAATGATGCACTGGAAACCCATAAACTGCCTGATCCTTATTGAAACATTTCATATATTATTGCTCGATAATTCATCCTATCGGTAAATTGCACTTCATTTCAGTTAATTGACTGAAATAAATAATAAAAAATAGGAAGAAATCACGATCAGACACAAATTTTGCGATCTTCCTATGACATCCTAATGACAGTTGCTCATAACCCATAGTATTTGGTTATCAATTTTTAAATATTTATATTTGACGTCGATAATCTACTTTTACGTAAATTTTATTAAGTGCATTAACCTGTAATATAGCTCATTATAACTGCTCGGGAGGATAACTCCGTTAGCGCAAATAACACAAACATGCGAATACATAACACAATCCAACCCACGTCCAACATAATCCAACAAAACCCAACCCAACCCGACTCAACACAACTCAACCCAACCAAACCTGGCCCGAGAGAACATAAAATTTCACCAAACAACATAAAACCAACAGAGAACATGCTGTGTTCCTGATAACGGGGGCAAATTATAAGCAACCACAAATCAACAACATTTAACTGAAGGCTAACAAGGACCAATACAAAACAACATAGGTGTTATTATTGCTAAACTAGTTTCATGTCGAAAATTCCTTCGTTGGAATTTATTTTGTTGTAATTTTTTTTTAGTAGTTAGTTTTAGTAGCAAGTCTAATCTATAAATAATCTAACGATTATACAGTATTTTTCACTATTTAAGGTACGATCCTGGAACCTTACACATATAAGAATTCTTTAAGTTTGGGCTATTGAATGCACTTTGGACAACGTCACATTTATCTTTTCTTTTGGGATTTAAAGACTTAAACAAATAGCATTTTATGCAGGGGTACTTTAATACTGACACCAATTTCTTCCATGGTCATATCCAGCCAATACTCACCAGCTCTATTTTATATATTGCACTCTTAAAAAAAAATAAAAAACAAATAAATGAAATAATTTATAGACATGAAACGAATGATAAATATAATTTAATTTCCTTACGTTTCAGAATGAAAAGCAGAAAATTTTAATAGAAAACATATATTTTGATTAATATATTGATTAATTAATAATGTGTCGAGAAATATAATATTGGGTACAATTATTCATTGATTGTATTATATAAAATATTAATTATTAAAATCTTACTTTAGATTAAAATTACGATTACGAGAAAAAAATGTGAATCGCTTACAAAATCGATTAACTTCGTCAATTTTTTGCTGGTGTAAGACGTCCAAGTAGTAAAAATGGAAAAGGGTTAAGAGAAAGTTTCGTTATAAAATTACACAATGAAATTAGAAATCCCGAGCAAAGGGGTTAAAACTCGAAAGCTCTGAGGTAAAAACTTTCTATTTTTTCGAAATAATAATCAGTTCGCAGTTGCATGTGGCAATAGTAAGTGCACGCGATGTGGAGACGAAGCGCTCGTGACAACTGTGCCTCGCAAACAATACCCAGTGATTAATTCGCTAAATTATCATTCAAATGGGATAGCAAAGCCGCAAACCGTTTAGTCAACGCGCGCACCGCTTAAAGCAGTTTTAAGTGCGGCCATTACGAAATTAAAAAGCGATCGTTTGCACCTGGCAGTCGATCGCCAAGCGACACGACGCTGCCCGATTTTCGTGGTGTTTACCTATCGTTGGAAACTTAACGGTATTGATTTTCCATTAGTGCTGCAGGGCAACGCATGTGCATGTCGAAAACGTTTAGCTCGGCTGCATGGAGCGGATCCGCTGATACCAGCGCGGGGGGTGCGAAGAGAGAAGAGACAAACAGTCAAATAACCAGGACCTAAGCTACTCGATTGGAGCCCCTCGTAACCATGACAACGACGGGTGGGGTCACAGCCATATTGAAAACCCTTCACGTGGAGCATCCCTTGATTGGAATTGGGACGCGGTTGCTCGCATGGCGTTATGCGAATTCAGCGGACCCGATGTAAATCCAGCCGAATTGAGCTTTTGTGTCGGTTATCAATTGATATCCAAGGTTTGTAATTATTATGTAGGCATTGATAAAAGTGAATTACTAGATAAAATGCCAACGCTTGAAAATGAAAATTTAAAATGACTATCTATGGAAATTAGTTGTATGCATAGAATGAGGACAAGTGCATATTTCATAAAGTGTTGTTTTTATTCCAACAGGGATAAATACTTTTCGTGTTATTCATATACATTTTGCATAAATATTTTAAAAAGTCACCACATCGCCATCGTCACCCCATCAATTATGTTGAATTGAAAATCATCATCATCGTACACATTACATTTACAGATTTGCAATCCCACATAAATGTTACTAAAAAAGCTGAAAAAAATTTTGCACAGGCAATTAACAAAATGTCAATAGTTTTTTTTTCATTATATCTAAAGTTAAAGTTGAAGATAATCTTAAAAATATTCTCGATACACGACTCGTACTACAGAAATTCATTTACAAACAAATTACTAGAAATATTCAATTAAAAATAGTAGGAGATAATAGTCGAATAAAAATACTAATGAATGGAAACGTTCAAATAAAATTTCTCGTTCACTCGTAAATGAATGAGGACGTCCATTAATCTTCTGAGAAGCAAATAAAAATTCCGAATGTCCGTGACGTATATTATAAGTACCGATGGGCGATTGAATGCATTTAAATAATTCGACTGTTAAAATAAATCGATAGATGTCGAGACGTTTCGAAGGAAAACATTCTAAAACTTGTACAAAATACTCGAATAAAAATAGGAACGAATGAAAATGTTCGAATAATATACTTCATACATTTGCAAACTGTATTATTGTGGGAAATATTGAAGGAACGCAAATCGTTTCAAAAGGAAATGAAAAAAATTAAACAAAAAAAGTTTAATCACCAAAATTATTCGAATAAAATAGCAATGAAGAGTCGAAACGATATACCTTGAGATAGTATGAAAAAATCCATTAGAAAATTGCACAGTAAAAATATACCAATTAAAATAACTATCAACAAAATTATTCGAATAAAAATAATAATAACTAAAATCATATTTATATAAATATATGTTTTTCCTTCAGTATTATTACTTTCATTCATGAACATTTAGAAATAAACATTTTAAACATTTTATTGGGCCAATCATTGCTATTTTTATTCGAATAACTGTGGTGACAACTGTTTTTAATGAAACTTTTTATCATATACCTTGAAATATATATTTTTTAATTCATTTTTGAAATTATTGGCTTTCTTCCAATATCGAATACATTCGTTAATATTTGCAAATGAATTTTATTCGAATATATTCATTTATTACTATTTTATTCGAATATTTTGTTGACTACTATGTCTGTTCGAATATATTTATTGTAAAAATTAGTAGAAAATCTTCCTTCACTCATCTCAAGATATAGTGCTTTACTTCAATTTATAAATTAAATTTCGTACACATTTTGTGAAAATATTCATTATTGTAAAATAATTAATGACAATTATATAAATCTGGCTATTTCTTATTGGCATTATCAACTTAGCAGCAATAAATTGTCATTTTTTTCTAAATAAATGTATTACATTACCATGAGATAATATTAATATAATATTTGTCTTGATATATATAGAAAATTTTGCAATTGACTATTAACATTTCAGTTGTTGAAATCATCCACGAACCGCAAAAAATTAAGTCAATAAGAGCGACTAAGAGCGTCCAAAGCAATTTATAACTTGAGAAAAGTCGCGGAAAAGGAAAACTCCATTTATATTAAGCTCCTTAGGAACGAATGTACAATTTCACCCCAATCAAAGTAAATGACACGACTTGAATCTCATTGGACCTTTTCCAGTTTTAATTCACAAACTAATTTAATTTTAAAACTAAGTAGTTTTATTATATGGCCATCGTAGTAATAAAAGCAAATTACAAAACGACCTAACTGATGCATTTTGAAGTTTCTTTGTTGCGAGCTACAAAAATTTTCAGTCGTGGTAAACTCTCCCAGATATTAGATAAGCAAATTTCTTCAAAAACTACGAATTGAAACAACTACGACCGCGTTGCCTAAAATCCTACACATCCGTTTTTACATAAAACAGTTTCCGTCGTTTGTTTATAAACCTAACGTGGTGTCTATTAATAAAATTCTTTGTGATTTGGTCCATGAGCAAATTTCGTAATTTTTTATCAGCAAAGTTTTCATGGTAACATAGTAACAAGTATAACTGTGGCAAGTGGTAACGTTACAACGTACTACATGCAAACTGCCGCCATTACGTAGGTACCTTTCCTTATCGCAAGAATGGGTTAACACTGTCAGCGGCGGAATATGATGTTATACGATTCCAAATGGCGATAACATCGCCATTTATACGACTCATACTCCGCGGCGAATCGTAAATTTACCGTAGACATTCGGAGCTATTTCGGTATTTTCAACTGGCATGAACTTTAACGCCGGCTAGAACTCGGCGTTGCTGTTCTAATTTACGGAGAAATCGCACGCAACGACGCGCACGATGATTAGTTATTATTATTATTATTATTATTATTGCTGCAAAGCATCCAGAGGCTTATTTAGTTTCAAGCGAAAGCGAATTCAAAGTAGCAAAAGCACGCGTGGTTGAAGATTAGATAGATATACGGTTAGTCTAATTGGATTGTTAAGATAATTTAAAAATAAATAATAATGCTTGCTCGGAAATTTTACTAATAAGGAAAAATAAAATCGAAGTGAAAACGTAAAATATCAAACATCGAACATATAGTAACATAATTTAGTACAACACCTGACTTAGAAACAACGAATATATTAAGAAAATGAAATAAAGAAAGACAAGGCGTAAAGATCGATAGTAAGATGATAAATAAAATAATAAATCTACAACATCAATAGAACGCAAAACAACAATCTATAAAAACTCAAGCGAAATAGCTTTTAAAATTTGGTTGGACTTTCATCATTATTTTTTATGGTTCTACTTTTACACTTTGTTAATATTTGCTTAATAATGTATTAGGTCACATTTACAAGTTTCGTTATACATTGGGATTTATTTATTTTCATTTTTCATTATCATTTCTTGTTCGACTTTATTTTTGTTAATTAAAACATGGTGGTTTATTTTAGTGTTGGTACGTTTTAATTGTTCAGGGAAAGTGAAGAACGAATAGCAAAAATTATATAGGGCAAGAAATAAAAACAATATAGAATACCCAATACAATTAAAATAAAATTAAACTTATTTAAAAATGAGATAATGGGCACGAGTGTAAAACGAAATAAGAACATAGAAACTGCAAAGGAAATGGAACAAAAATATAAAAAATGCACATGAAAAACGACCAAAACTAAAATTTAGAAGCAATCAATAAAATCAAATCAATTAATCAGCTCATACAGAAAATTTAAGTTAAAATTTAAAAGAAATAGTATACAAATACGTCAACTACAAAAATATGCACAGGAATAAATATTGCAATTCAAAAATGTTAGAAAACCGAAATCAAACCAAAAATGAAGCTAAAGTAGAGCCATAAATGTAAACTAAGAATGTGTTGAAATCGAAAACAAAATTAAAGCAGTGCGAAGATTTGTATGATTGAAGTTAATAAACAAATGGAATATGAATAAGTACAGAAATATAAGAAATAATACAATTGTTTGAAAATGTGAAATCATGAAAACATGAAAGTAAAATAAAATATATAAATATATAAAATAAATATTCCCCTGACCTGACTAAGTCGTCAACTTCTAGTTGTAGAAGTTGTTGAAAGGTGCATTCAGATTGAATAAAGTGCTGTGTGGTGATAGAAATAATATTTTATTTTTTTTAACCACAGTCTTCGATTTTCTATTAAAACATAAAATAACGAAAGAAGAAAATAAAATATATAGTGAAATAAAATTTATCCATTTGTTTAGAAGTAAATAGTTATGAATAGATATGCACAAGTATATGCAATAAGCAGTAATAGGTAAAAAACCAACCGAACCCACTATAAATACACCCTTGTTAAAAAAAGAACAAACCAAACTAACCCAATATACATACATCCTTGTTAAAAAATACAAATATGTAAAAAGTAATAACAAAGTGCAGAAATATAACAAAGAATACAAATTAAGACATATGCAAAAGTTTAAAAAACTAAAACTAGAAAAATATAAAAGAAGGAAGTGCGGAAAATGAACAAGTTTTCCATTTTCCTAAACAAACAAAAATATAATAAATAGTCAAACAAGCTGCCCACTAAATTCCAAATGAAATGTAAATTACGTCACTGAAAATCAACCCAACCCAACCAATTCCAATTACTTGGTCATTGCCAATTTGATATTTTTTTCAATCATAATTTTTTATTGCTTTCTAGTCCACATAATTTATTGATGATCTCGTTTTCGTCCCCATCATCATTTAATTAATACTAATTAATAAAATTTATACTCGAACAGCAAAAATAGCGACAAAATGACTAGATCTCCTAACGAGATTTTTTACAGATATCTTTTATGGCAATTTTCGTTTGTTTGTCTCTTTAATTAGCCAAATGTGCAATTTATGCGCAAACAATTTTGATCAATGTCAGACAAAAACTTTGGGTTGTGGCTATTGAAATTAATTAAAACGAGAATTAAAAAATATATTTTTCAAGAAGATTCAAATTGATTTATCAAATTTTATTGTCAATCAAAAATAGTTATTTGTGTATCCACTCAAGTTCAGTTTTTACCACGAGGAGCGATACAAAGTTTTAGAGGCGAGATTTCATTATATATTTTTTTCTAATAATAATAAAATATATACAATTGCAATTAATTTTAATCACCATTAGTAATAAATAAAGTAAAAAGCTACGTCACATCATTTAATTGCAATATTATTAAATAGTTAAAGTTAAAGAAAAATCAACGAATAATAAACACAAATCCAAGTTAAATATAATACTCGAGTATGTCAATGTACAAACAAAGCCAATAAAAGGAAACTAATTTTAAAACTAATGAGAAATCTAAATAAAAAATACTACAAAAACTATAATAAAAATAAAAGCTTAATTAATATGCAAAAATGAAAAAGCATAAAAACTAACAAACAATAAAATAGACAATAAATAAAATAAGAATAATATGCACTTCAAAAAATCCGAAGAAACTAATATGGTATAGAAGCTGATTTGAAAGCAAAACAACACAAAAGTAAGGAACTGATTGGAAAATTAGAACAGAAATAATACAATGAAAATAAAATATAACAATGATATACCACATGAAGGATATTATAGAGACCATTAAAATTACTATAATGAAAATATAACAATGACGACTCCTGTAAATAAACATAAAGGAATATAACAAAAAAAAACCATTCCTTATAA
Organism: Geotrupes spiniger; assembly: GCA_959613385.1. Classification (NCBI taxonomy): domain Eukaryota; kingdom Metazoa; phylum Arthropoda; class Insecta; order Coleoptera; family Geotrupidae; genus Geotrupes; species Geotrupes spiniger. The sequence goes on from OY390737.1 coordinate 18,019,409, forward strand.
AACAGGAAAAATATAAGAGCAACACAAAATAATATAATATTCCTGTTACTCTGAAGTGCACACACCATAAAAATTGACAAACGCTAGGCTTTTTATGGAAGAAAAAAATTACACGAAATAAATTTTCATTTTATAACTTTCATAATCGTTCGTTCCGAGGAATTGAAAAATTAATAATATATTACATTAGAAATATTCGATATCGAGTTATAACCTAAAGTTATAACCCAGCCCAACCCAATGCAATGCAAAAATTTATAGAAAAAAATTGCAATAACTCTAAATGCGAATAATTACTAATACATATTATTAATTAATTATTCCTCCATACAACCACATTCAAAGTCCTCTTGTTTTTACTTTGCATTGAATTGACAGAAATAATGATAACCTTTTTGTAGATTTAATATTATGTCGCGCACGATTGTATTTATGAAACTTGGTACATGGTGGCGGAAATTATGAATTATTCACTTCAAAGTGATGTGAAGATATTTAGAACGATAATTGGGAAAAAAATGTGTCTGTGGCTATATAATGCTGTATCTTAAATACCCTGGAAACTATTTTAAATGTTTCATCATTTAAATTGGCCCAAGAAGGTTATGTCCGTTCAATCTTGATTTGACCGTCCCGAAAGGAAAAATCCCGATAATTAAACTACCTGTTCATTAAATTCAATTTAAAAGCAATAACACTAAAAGCTTGCATGCGAACTTCGCACTGGAACTGCGTTTATCGCATTTTTAGTTACACTGAAGAACGTGAACGCAAACTGGAAGTAAGAAATTACGCGTAAGTACAAATATAAAGCGAACGGCATAAAAATGCAATAAAACTAAAAGCAAACATGCGACCACTGGTGCAAGCTGCATATCAGTTGCGAAAGATAAGTGCAGCAAAACTATGGAAATGAAAAGGCGCGCACCGCGTAAACAGTTAATAAAAAGTCGCCCGGCTAAATTGACGGAATCCGAACACACACGAAAAAAATTAAATCCTCTTTTACGACCGCAATAAAAATAAGTAGCGTATCAGTGCGCCGATAAAATTACAATTTGTTTTACAAATTGAAATAACAGTGTTATTATTCCGGGGCAATTAAATTTTTAACGGCGCCGTAATTAAGAGACATCTTTAAACGGCCATATATCATAGGAGAAATAATTTCGCGTGACCCTTGATTTAAGGCCCTGTTTACAACGTACTTTATTATAGTTTTACAACCTATCTGCAATAAAATAATCCGTTTACTACGTGTAATTTAACGCCCATGTTAAACACATTGTTTGTTGCTGCGAGGTAGTTTCTCGTGCCCGTGCCTCGCCGTGCGTATCAAACTATCAAAATGGTTGTTTATAATCAGCCGACCGTTCTCTAAAAATTACGCAAGTGAAGTATTTTTACATTTATTCAACGTAGGAGAACTAATTAATCGCGCTGCTTTAATCGGAAAGATAACGCTCGAAACTCTACGTATGGGAACCACAAAATGGAAACTGAACATCGATTTTACATTCCCTTCCCCCACTTCGCGCTCGGACTTCGGATGAGGGCTAAGAGGTTGCCCCATATTTCAAGATTCCACGCAACTCGCTAAATTAACAAAGAGTCTCGTAAACGAAATCCGTCCGTTATGTTTATCGTGCGTTAAACGACAAATAATTACGATAAATTTCAAACGAATAATGTTATTCTTTCTTGTCTTGATCGAATGAGATGTGGCCTATGATCTTCGAAATGTGGGACTTAACGCTCGCGCTTCCAGAAGCGGATTTAATTATTTTGTTGTAATAAAGAAAATTACTACTAAGTAAAATGTTAATGGAATTAATGTGGCTCCGACTTTAATAACTTGCGATGTGAATGGGAGTAATAAATAAAATAATGTGGTTCGATTCAATTGTCGCTTGGTCGTAACTCTGAAAGTATGTTTTTTTGTACTTGAACTCTGTATCTTGTTTGGTGAAAGTTCATCGTCGTGTGTAATGATATCAATTACTACATATTTAAAATTTCTAGGCACCGTAATTTTATCATTACGACTCGAATGTATTTTTTTATTCCCCAGCATACATAAATTAAAGATACGTACACTTGAAAGAAATCAAACACAAAACACGAAAAAATAGGAATATATACAAAATAAGGACACTCGAACTATCAACTCGGTTTCAATTCTGTTCTATAAAATCCATACTTCAAGTCATGTTCAACTATTACTCCCACATCATGAACATGAACTTTAGAAATCCATTACCAGATATACTCCAGTTCAAAAATTGCTTGCCTGATTCACTGGGTCAAAAATACTACAATGAAACGAGTTATCGTCAACAAACTTTGGATACTGAACCATACTGCCTTATTCTTCTTCTGATGCTTCTTCTCTAATACTACTTTATTTTAGTTTTAATCCACTATAACTTTATTGTAATAGTTATGTCACTTAGTCAAATTTTAACTGGTTGCTTGTTTCATATTTCAAGTTTTGAAATATATAGTTACTGTCTCTCTAACTGTTCGTAATAAATGAATGATGGAGTGAGGATTAAGCCCAATGTGTAGAACTTCACTGATAAGCTCGATTTGTTCTTTTGATTCCCCTCATCTCAATATTTTGTCATCTAATTAAAAACTATTTCATGATTATCTTCTCAGTTGATCCTTCTTCTTCTTTAATGTCTTGAATTAACTTGTTTTTTATTTATTCCTATCAATCTGTCGACTATCCTTTGTAGATCCGACTGAACAACTATTACAAAGTTAATTGCTTCCCCCGTTTCTAAATACCATGACAGTATTATTCAGGGGTCCTTTTTTCAATCCGTCGACAGTTCTATACAAATTCCACTGAGCATCTATTCCATGATCACCTTCTCCATATCTACTCTGGTTTAGTCGTATTACCTTCTTTTTCCTCAATCACGTTCCTCTTTCTAACGCCAAGTATCGCCTTGGTTTGTTTCACATACATTTAATAGTCATATTTTCAACGTATTGTAGATCCTACTTAATAATTGCTCGGTTCTTCTCGTATAGTTTTCTTCATCTTCAATGATTTTCTTCATTGGCTATGCCATAATGAATTCTTGACAATCTGTCGACTATCCTTCGAAGAATTACCATCTTCACAATATCTTCTCTGCTTTGTTTTTACATCATCTGTTTGAAGCAATTAAACAACGCCTTTCCAACTACCATCTTCATTTCTTTTTCACGAAATCCACCTTTCATTTTATGTTCACCCATTTATTCCACATCAGAACCTTATCATTACTCATTGGCGTTCTCTTTAATTACTCTCTGTTAATGAATTTTTCACATGTCTTTACATGAGGTCTTTGCAGATCCCACTTAACCGATATTCCACGAGTATCTTCTCACTATCTCCCGCTGTTTATTGCTGTCTTCCTCTTCTTGAATGACTTTCCCCTTATCTAAAAAAAATCTGAAGAAGTAGCTTGCTTTGTCTTATTATCAATCTACGATTACCTTCAGAATGTGAACAATGTTTTGTCGCATCATTTTTCTTCATCAATGACCTTCCCACTTATGAATATTAGGAAATAACTTCCTTGACCATTTATTTGGATGATCCTTTTTTCAATCTATCTGTTATCAACTATTCCATGATTAACTTCTCAATACCTTGTTCGTTTCAATCGTATCGCTTTCTTGTACTTTGATAACTTCCCCTAAATATCATGAAGTTATCGTTATTTGTGTGAGTCCCCTTTTCAAACTTCGAGTATCCTTTGCAGATCGTACTTAAAAAGTATTTCATGATTATCACCCAACCCAACCCAACTCAACTCAACCTAACCTAACCCAACACAACCCAACCCATCTTCATTTTTCTAATTTTCTGTTTTTTCTCGTAATGACCATGTTGTAGCAGCTTGGTTTTTTTACGTTTATATGTTGAACTATCTCGACATCTCTGTCATGTTTAACTTAGCAACTTGAATAGCGATTGTCTTGTTGATTTCTTATCTCTTCTTCACTTGTAGTATTTTCATCTTTAATGAATTTCACAATTTCTCAATTTCCCCTTGAATTTTATTATTTTATATTTATTTCTAGCAGGCTACTAGTCAACCTATCGACTATCCTTTGCTGGTTCCACTTGCATAATTATTTGCTTTAATACCTTCTTAGTTTATCTCGTTTCCTGTTAGCGTTCTTAGATCACTTTTTCAATTTTTTCCCCCTTCAGTTAAAGACTATATTTTGTGTTGTAGAACCCATGTTGTCATCAATAGAAATTATACCTCACCTCCAAAACTAATCGACTATCTTGTTCTGCTCTCTCTCTCCTCACCATTATTTCCCAAACAAATTTTTCAAACACTTTACCCATTTTGTAAATATCCATTTTACAACATTTCCCAAGTGTCCTTTGTTGATCCATAGTAAGAGTTCGTCAACACTTCTTCATTTCTTCTCCAAAACTAATCTTGCCTTAGATTACTCATTAATGCTTCTATTTCCTTCTGGCTAATGACTATTTTCTTCTGTTCTTTCTTAAATTGCCTGTGTAGCCTCCTCTGCTACCATCTTTAGATTTGATAAAAAACATTATTTCAATGTTCTGGTGTGTTTATTGCTTTTTGATGTTGCATTTGCCAAATAAAATGTTTGCACTTCCATCTTTGTTTTACTAGTTTTCTGTATCGAATTATTAGCTTGGTTAGCCAGAATGTTTCTGTTTCTTCAGTTTTTTTGTGACTTTATTTCTTATTTCCTGTCATTATTTAACCAATTATCCACAGTAACATTAATACTAATTTCTTTTCTGAATTTTAAGTCAGCAATTCCGCCATTTTAATTACCTACTCACTTGAGTTTCTCAACTTTCTCCATACACTTATAGGTAATTATTAATTTGTTCCCACAACAATTAAATACAACAATGGTTTGTGTCTCTGCAATAAAATGAACAAATACGTTTATTTGGAACGATTTTCCCGGCTGTACCAACAAATACACATCGGATCTTGTCGAAATAATTGTAATCCGAGCAATTTTATCGAACGCAATGTTTGTTTGGCAAACGCAACATCTGACGTAGGCGCGGAATGCGCCGCGTTGTTCCTACTCCCCCATTGTCATAAATATTTTAGCAATTATTGCAAAAGTGAAGATACAAAATATAAACATTTCGGTGATTCAGAGAAAGATTTACAATCAGCGTTCCATTAAAACTTAAAAGCGAAAAACAATTCGTGCCACAGCGTAAACACTTTTTATCAAAGTCAGATCGTTATATCGAAATAATCGGTTTTATTTGTTATTGGAGGATGGATATTTTGCTTTTCCGATTTACGCCGCGAAACTCGCCTTTATCTGGTAAATTATGTGCGATTAGCATAGCTGGGAAATTATAAATATCGAAATTTCAACACCGCTGGCATATTTAGGTATCTCGGGTGGCGTTGCGGGACGCGGATTTGTATGTTTGTTCGACTTTTAGGTCGGAGCACTTCTGGAACGTTTTTATCAGCGATATAACTTCGGAAGCTCCACATGTAGCCGAACGACAATTCGCCACGAATTATGATACGTTGATGTTTCATTTTACTTACTTAGTTTCGTCCCCTTGGCTTTCGGCTCGTTCTGCAGAAACTTCCATAGATGTTCCGTATCCATGACCTAGAACAAACGACGAAAATGTAATAAAATGGCAACTTTTCGCTTTCGCCTAAATTTTGTTTGCGTTCTTACATTTTTCGTACGACTCAAAGGATTAATAATTCGGAATTTGAATGGCTTTTCCTTAACAACAACAAATAAGTAACGATAAAAATGTAGCATATTGGCGACGGTTGATGTTTTCCCAGACGAAATCGATGCATAAAACACGAGATTACTGGAAATTATTGCGATATGCGAGTAGGTTAGTCGGCATCTTCCACGTGCATCGACATGAGCAAAGTGACACGAAATCATCAACTGTGGCATAAACGTGACAAGCAAATGCGTCGTAACTTGAACATAACCTGCGTCAACATGCGCCGAAATATCCTAATAACATTTCTGAACACCCACTTTACTTGCTGCGTATCGTTTGCGTGGCCATTTATATTTATATTTTGAATATAAACATACATCCGAACGTACATAGAATTTAAATAACTTATCATTAATCAGACACAATTCCACGTGTTTTCTTCTAATATGTTTCATTTTTATTTTATTGAGTACATTTCTCGAGCTTATGGTCAATTATTTTGTGTCCAGTAGTTTTGATGTCATATTTTTCATAGCTCATTTACGCTTTTACATTTTATATGTTCAATCGTTTATTTGATGTGCACATCTTATATTGTCCAAATTAACATACGACATGTTCGATTTGAATTTGAATTTATTTATAATTGTGCAGTTTTAGTTGATTTTATTTTTTATTATTTTTACGCCTTTTCTTAAATCTTTGCATTCTGTATTTATTTCGTACAATTCTGTTTTGTTTTACGTTAATTTAGTTCAGTTCAATTTAACTTGTTTTCATCTATCGAATTTTTATTTCCTTGAACTATGTTTGCATATTTTGTTTTGCATTGTTAATTTTTTTTAGTTCGCATCTCTTAAAATTATTCATCATAATTCATTCTCTTGATATTAGTTTTTTGTTTGCATCGCTATGTGGTTAGTGTCAGTGTTCAGTTATTTATTTTTTCTTCGGAGAACAAAAATTATCTGCCTGCATTTTTTTATTTTTCGTAAGTTTTGTTTCATTTCTGTTTTATTTATTTCAATTGATCGGTTATCGATTGCTTTGTTTTCATTCAATATGTTTCCATTTATTTGCGATTTATTTAACGACAACTAAACAACAATATCCAGTATTAACTTATTGTAACGAACAGTAGATGAAACTTCTTTACAAACTTAGTTCACCTAATCCACTTATATCAAAGCACATCATAACGTCTTAGCGTTTTGGCCTGTCCATTTGATTCGATTGGTCGAAACGCTGCTATGTTCATAAATAAATTTGTAGAGAATTAAATTGCCTAAGGGATGCCTGCCACCACACATAACTATTATAGTTTAGAAATGGGACGCGTTCAAATTCGCACCTCTGTGCTTCGCAAAAACATTTTCCAACTTCGCCCCCCCCCCTTCTTCAATACCGCTATAGATAGACGTATAAAGTTGCGAGGTTAGGAGTTACGCAGTTTAATTCTGCACAAAATTTATAGTAGATTGGGTTAGTATGGATTTTACCACAAATACCGTGATATCGATGCTAATACTTAATATTTTTACAATATTATTTTAACCACCACGTAGCAAGAGTAGGCTGTAACGGTCAATTTTGAATGACTTAAACATAACAATGATTAAATTCGGCAAAATGATAGAAAGACAAAAGTATCAAAATAACCCTACTGTGAAAATGCAAAATGTGCAAATTGATAAAAAAGCAAGATGTTACAAACGACGACATTTCTGAAAATTATCGATTATTTTCATATGTTTTGAAGAAACCAAGTGAGTATTCTACCAACATTTGTGGTTGGGGTGGTTGGGTTGGATTGGTTTCGGTTGGGCTGGGTTGGTATGAGATTTAATACCAATACTCCTCTGATATCAGTACTCATACTCTGAAATGTCAAAAATTATCAAAACCTTACTTGTGTCGGAAACGAAAAAACTCAAATATATAGAAAGCAATAGGAAATACTATCTCAGTAAAAACTGTATAAAATACGACAAGGAAAAATATAAAATAAACATAATCAAAAAGCAATAAATAGACTGAAATGTCAAGTTTTAGAATAAGTCAAAACTTAAAGACACGCCGAAACAGGCAAATAAGGAGAGTAAATACACATTCAGTTAAACAAAAAGCAAGAAAAAATACTAATTAAAGCGAAATAAATCCTAAAATATATATAAATAAATTTTACAAATGTCTTCCGGTTCACACAAAAGAATTATACGATTTACGATCTTACTTGTTCATTTTAAGTGCTCATTTCATAAATAGCCATAGGTGCAGTTTTAAATTTTCGATATCCTTGTCAAATATCTTTATTCGATGTGATAGTGTCTCATCTCCACACTCATATTCTGTTGTTTTCTTTTTTCGATTTATTTCATTTGTAACGAGATATTTGTGAGACTGTACTGACGCCATCTAGACGCCAATACCCTTCGTGCTGCTATGTGAACACAGACGTCCACTTTGATTGACTAAGTCTGATCTGACGAGTACTGAAGGACGAAACAGCTGACATCACCAGATGTATATGTTGAAATTCATTTGTTATTCCATTTGCATTTACAATATTTGCATTTCTAGTGTTTCCCAATGTTATTTCTTTGGGCTTTTTTCTTTCGTTCAAATCTTACATTGATTTCGCTCATTATTATTTAAAATATAGTTTCATTCGTTTTCCTTTGGCTTCTATTTGCTCCAAGTTAGTTTTATCTTTTTTATACTAACTTTCTTACAATTCATCTTGGTATCTTTATTTCATTTTTATTTTGGGTTCATCTGCAATTTTTGTACCTTTCATTTTTATCATTAATTTATATTACTTTTTGGCTGTTGCTTGTTTGTTTGTTTGTTTGCGTTTTACTTTCAATCAATTTGTTACCCTTTGTTAACCTTGTAATTGTTAAATTATTGGCTTTGCTTCAAAATATTTTAAGCTATTTTTATGACTTGTTTCAATTTATTTTACATTCGATTGTACAGTTTGCTTTTCTTTCATATTTGTCCTATAATTTTAATTCAAATGGTGTCTTTATTGTCACTTATTGTAATTCGTTTGTATGTAATTTTGATTTTCGTTGAATTTATTTCTATTTATTCTGTTTCCTTGCAATAATTTGTGACAATTGCATTCGATTTGTTTCATTTGTGCCAGTTTTTTAATCATCTTCATTTAGAAATAATTTTCGATTTTATTTTCTTTAACTGTTCGACATTTGCATGTAAATGGTGTCAATTAGTTTCATTTTAATTTGCTGCTTTTACAAATAAGTTCTTTTCCATTTTAATGTAATTTATTTGTTCTGTGTGGTTTCATAAATAATTTGGTTTAAATTTTCATACGTTTCATGGTCTTAAATTAATGACTCAACGTTGGTTAGTAGATTTTTATGGAATAGTTCTCGTGTCTTCCATTTGTATTGTCAGTCATTTATTTTGTCCATTAAATTCAATTTAATTAATGTGTTTTAACCCAGAAAAAATTCCCCAAAACGAGATTACCATATTTGGTAATAATTACAAAAAAGTAGAAAAGTTGGCTTGGAAGCTGTAAATATAAATGAATATAATTAATTAATTCCAAGAAACGACGGGTTAATAGTATAGGCTATCGCATATTCAAATTCATATACTATAACATATCCTAAAATATTATGAAAACCACTCTGGTTAAAAAATCGTTAAAGATGCTACAATTTTAAAATTGTGGAATTTCGGTCGAAAACAGCGCCGCTGGTATTGATCTTATTGTCAGCTGACTCGTAATTACCATGGCAACCGTGTTTTCGCTCGAGTTGCGGCTAAATTTATTGTTGCAGGTTATCTAGTCGCGCCGCCCAATTTGACTGTATCCGTGCATTTCTCCCTGGACTGTTGATAAAAAACATGCATTTGACGTACTTGCGGGCTGAGTTAAAATAAACGCACCGCGTCCTAATTTAACAAGTACTAGACTAATTAATTAAAGGTTAGTACATCCAGCGTCAGCCGCATGTGTTGTCTATTGCTTTTTATCGAGACGATTAAGAAAGCAGTTTTCTCATAAGCCGCACGATATATAACCTTTAATTAACATTTCTACCAACTTTTTAAGGACGCAGTACCCACGTCGCTCGTAAACATGCATTTCGGTTTTGATTTTCTAACGTTCGTACTAAATTACCCATCAAAGAAGAACGCCCACAACTCCGTCTTAAGGGCAGAGCTTTCGTTAGCTTTTTTCAACGGGTGATCTACGCCGTACTCGCACCTGAGGATAAATCCGGGGATTTATCAAGAAATACAATTTAATACACCCGACGTTTATTCTGTGCCCACGGCAATAAAATAATCAGGACTTTTGCGTCACCGTACCTTATCACGTTGTTCGTACATTGTACCTTATCGCGCTACGACAATTTCCGCGTAAGTGAAATCTGACACCGCGATAATCGTTGCGTGTACACTTGCGCCCGTGGTCCGTTAATTTTTATTCGATTTTCTAATCGATGGCTCAACATGTGATAGCACTTTCTGGGAGCTATTCCGATGCATTTTTTTTTATCTTAAGTAACCGCGCTCGCCGTCACATCCGACTTAATATGCTTTCTAAATTGAGATGCAGACGGTATAATTTATTCTTATTAATATTTATGATCGGGATAGTGGGAAACCGTAGACATTTATCAAAATTACGGTACACGGTTTCGACATTGTTCGATGGGTTCCTATTTGAATGCGAAGCGAGTGGGAAATAAATTTTAGATAAAAGTATCGGTTGACGTTTAATTAATATATGAATATTATAAATTGAAATGCAGACGATACGTCGGAGGCGCTGCATCTCGAAGAGCGCAAGGAATTATTATTTCCTTCGGTTGATTGTTCAGTGTTGGACATTTTGAATAATTTGGTCGTTGTTCATTATTTCGTTATTGTGTAATGTATCGTGAGGCGCACGTTGCGGTCACAATCTGCATCATGAATTACATTAACGGAGATTATGAAATAAAAACAGAAGTATAGCGGCAATAAAAGCGATACTAATAATCAAAGAACAATGAAATGTTGGAAGCAGACGAGAACGAGATGAAAATAATTAAGTACAGAGATGAAAGTGACATACAGTCGTACCAAGTGAAGACATTTCTATGGATCGAATCGAATTTTTCATTAATCAACTATCTGATGTAGAAGTTTCTAAAATTATCGGTAGTTACACCACCAATTTTAATATCTTAGGCTTCTTAATAGTACAGATTATTGCATTAGATTCATTTTTGGGTTATCTCTGAGATTTGAATTAGCATAAAATGAAGGATTGCATTTGCAACTTTTAAAATAATTAGAACTGATGTAATTAGAACATTGGAAAAAAATCACTTATAGACATCCCTCGACAGTAGCTAATTTTTTTATAATTCTTTCAAGAATTCAATGCTGCATCAGGAATTGTTCGTTGAGTGCTTTGAAAGCTGTTTATTGTTAGTGCTTGCAATTTTAATTTGTTTAAGTTTTTTTGTTGTATAAGTTATGCTCACATAGTTTTCTTGTGTTTTATTATATAATGTATGCTCGCAGCTAATATTTTAGTACATTGAAATTTTCTTTATAATTTTGGGACCCAAAGAACACGGTGCCGCTTAACTGATGGAGATACGTTTGGCCTATATTGAATTTAATCTTATGCTGTTTTCTCAGTTAATATTCTTTGAACCAATAAATTAATTAATTATTATTATTATTATTAGGTTTTATGTTTTATATTAAGGGATCTAATTTACTTACAACTTTACATCGAAATTAATTTCAAATGAATATTTCTGTGAATAGCAAATGTAACGTTGCATTCTTTTTTAAATAATGGTAATCGATGGAAAAAACAACAACCCTTTGACAACTGATACAACTATTTTGACTTTTTGATAATAACTGACATAATGTGTTCTGCACGAACCGAACCCTACGTACAACAAGTAAAATGACGTAGAATCAATTGCGAGGTAATAGTACTAAAAAAAATGTGGAACTTTGGAAAGGTTTATTGACCTAATGTTCACAGCCATGCAGATAAAATTCTCTAAAAATTATGGAAAATCTCGATTGAAGCTCATTGTGTAAAATGTGAAAAAGTACGAAATGGCTCCGTAGGTAACCATGTCTACAATCGTGCAAGGGACCAGTATCAATATCAGAACGTGCAGTTGGTTCACAACCATTCGTATTTCTAATATTGCCCATTCGCCTACAAACCTGATGATTTTTTACAGATTGCGTGTATATAGCATGATCGTATGGGAATGTATGTTGTAGTTACGTATTTTGCTAAATAATCGATATCGAATTATCGACAACGTTAACTGCTAAGTTACTACAACTACGACTAGACTGGAATTTCTGGGGGTTCGTCTCCACCTAGAAATTTGAAAATGCATTTTTCTCTTTCGCTGACAGAACGTAGTATCTTTTGCCTAGTGTTGAGTGTTGTTTGTTTTGTGGCGCCCATGTATGGTTTGCCAATGACTTTCGCATTGTGGTTGAACCTAGCGTAACAAATGTCTTTCTGGATTCTTATAATAGTAATATACAATCAACTCACGTCGAATACCAGATATCTAAATAAATAAAAGGAATGAAAATAAAAAGAATGGTCAGAATGAACAGTAGCAGGAATGGAAATTATGTTCAATTGAAATTCAGAATCGCAAAGGTAAAATTCGTGTCGCTTCAGCTCTCATAGTATCACATTGCATTTATCAGTCATCTCTTATACGCTTCATCTCGGTGCCTCTACATTTCTCACATCTCATGCTCAGCCTGTTCCCTTCATCCTATCGTCTTTCTACCCCACCCCCATCGATACGCATGCTTGAAAATTTTTGCATTGTTAAAATATTGCCAAAAATGTCAAAGTAGTTAATCACAAGCTAAAAATTTATCGAATAACATTCGCGGAAATACGAAAATTGATAAAACTGAAAAAAGAAAACATGATAATGTCAAAAATGTAAAATAGACAAATAAAAACCAAATGCCAAACTAAGAAGAATGCACACTGACATTTGAAGTTGAAAAAATATTCGATAAAATGGGGTTCGTAAAATAATGTCCGCGTATTCAAATCGGTAGAAAAATCGAACTTTTCAAAACGTATGAAGCGACACCAATGCAACAAATATTAACAATTCTTTAAAATATGGTTCAAACGAATTCCATAAAATGGGGCTCGAAGCAATTTGGTAAAATAGGGATATTAGTGTGGCTCGAATCCTATTTCATCAATTCGGGCACTTGACTAATAAGCTCAAAAGCTCCATAAGATGTTCTAAACACTGCGAATGGCGAAAAATTCAAAATAATGAAAAATATGAAAAAACAAACAATTTCAAAAGTACCATCAAAGCGAACAACATATTTTTAATGAATATAATTATTATTTTTGTTTTTAAACATTTTTCACGGTTGCTTAAAGTAGCTAATAAATCGTAGCTCCGTTAAAAAATTACTTCACGATTTGATCATGTGATGGAATAATAAAAAAAGTTCATTAATTTATTAATAACAAATTTACATCAATTACGAATATTTGAGAATTAATATGAAATATCGTCCAAACAAATATTAGACATCGTTCATTATAGCTGTCAATTACATAAATTAATAGGAATGTTCTAATTTAAAAAAAATGCATACAAATTAACCAATACTTCTTCATCAAACCACATACTACGTCATAAATTACCATTTATAAATCCTCACGGAACCATTCACTATGTATTACATTATTCGATTTGAAAGTCGTTGTGTTTTTACAATAAAATTCAATTCCGAGAAGCGTACACCAACGTTCGTACTTTTTAATCCAGTCAATATAAACTGAATCGATTAATTACCAGACTTGCTCGTTATGTATTCTTTCGTTCAATATGTGATATAATTCTTACAATATGAGTTATTGAAAATTATAATAGAGAAATATTACACAAACGTTTGAAACGTTCACCACACTCATTAATATTTATAGAAAAATAATGAAAAGGGGTTTTATTCAATTGGAATTGGTTTATTTGCGTATTATTTAAAGCATTATCGACAAAAGTTTTTATATGTTTTATTATGAATGGTTTTGGTTACAACTATATCTTATTTTTTAAGTATATTTTGTCGATTACTGAAATATAAGTATTAATGTAATTGTTCTTATAAGTTTAAATATAAAATGAATCAATTTAACTGTCATTCACCATTACAAACAAAATAAATCCATAAAAAAATGTCCTGCAAAGGATCTCGTGATTAACGTTTTGAAAAATTCTATTCATGTTTCCATTCTTTCTATTGTAATGAAAACAAAAATGAACGAAATTGCAAAGCTCCTAGTTACAATACTAAAACGTGCATCGTCGATTCGATGCACCCATATTAAAATTTTTGATAAATATATTAAAGATAAATACAAGCCGCTCGCGTCGCAGCCGCGAAGCTACGAAATGAACCGTGAATAAAACATTTTTCATGCACCCATCAAGCTTCAGGGAATTTTTCACGTGCGCGAATTTCGACGTGGGGAAACGACGGGCGATGGAATCCCGACCTGGATAACACCTTTTGAAATGTGAATGCAACGAAATTACTTTATATCCGTGAGTGACAGACCCTGCCCATAAGGTCGTGACGTAAGCGCCATTATGTCGACATAATGGACGCCGCGTATGGCAGTTGCACTTCGAAAGCACACTTTGTGGACGACTACGTAAAGGTCAATATTAACGACACGTAACTTATCTGATAACCTTCAACGTTTACGCGAAAATTACTATAACGTAATTGAGGGAATTTAAATTGATTTGTTGCGGAGTAATTTTGAGTGGTGCTTGTTTAAATGGTTCGGTGCAATTTGTTTATATTAATTTGAAATCGAATTATTGAAACAGATACAGATACAGTTTAAAGTGCAGAGCCACTTGTAATGAATGTGTTTTGGTTTTGCTCTATAAAGCAATGAAAATTAAGTAAATAACATTTTACTACCCAGTGTGTTCTTGTAATGTGCATTCCAGATAAAGCCTAGTGATTGTCAAATCTACAAGTACATGAATCTATTATCGTCGATTTAATTTATTTTTTTTTATACAATGTAAGCGTTATCTAAACCAAGACAATGCTACGTTTCATAGTAAACTATTGCGTGTGGTCCAACTAGAATTGGGAGCATACACAACGAATATATATTTTTTAATTCACGTGCCTTATTAGTCAGAAAGTCTACAATTTATGTAATTGCTCGCACATACAAAAAGGGAATCACTTCACATTGTAAGATATACGAATCGTAAAGAGTAACATGATGCTGTTGCATCTGTAAAACTTCCGGATAAAAAGCCCCCGTACAATTCACGTCATTTATTTACATAGAAATACTGTCTTTTTATAATTGCAATCGTTTTTATTTACATATTTCATTTGTTAGTTGTTTTCGTTTGTATATTAATTTCAATTAAATTATGTATATTTTATTAATTTTAATTATTTGTATTTCATGGATTTTTAGGATCCTGTTAATACTTTAAATATATCGTTTCTTTTATCTTGTATTTAATGGGTTTTAATTCTTTGGTGAAGAATTTGTTATTTTTATATATTTGTTGGTACGCTGCAAAATCTTTTATACGATTCGCTTTACAAGATGACATATCCAGGTAACAGAATATAGATGATGTGGAAATTTATAATTAAATATTACTGTACTGATGGGCAGCAATGAGCTTTTATTGTTTAGCATAAACTATAAGGCCTAAGCCCTATTCCCTAAGTTCACTGAACCAATGAAACATTATTTCGTTAAGTAAACCAGACCCCACCAGATTATTTAACAAATGGATCAACATAATGAAGCAAAAATTAACAACACGTTTTAAATTATTTAGAAAATCAAGATCAAATTAATACCAACCCAACCCAAGCTTGCCTTAGGATTCCATTTACAATTATATTAGGAAAATTGTCTTAACATAAGCGAGAATTTTAAAGACATGTATGTTGTATGTTGAAATTTTAAAATATTACATAAAATATTAAATATTTTGTTTTCATTTTAATTAACAAACATTCCTATATCTACGAACGAAATACTTTTGTCCACCAAGAACTTAATTAAAAATTAAACTTTCCTATCAGGGCGAAGAACACAAACTGCATGTCGACAAAATGCTGAACGAAGAATACTTGACAAATTGCATGTGTACTGAAAATGTTGTTTGAAATACTGAACTTTAACGTTGAATACAGAACAAAATCTAATATTGAACATTAAAATATCAACAGTTTTATATAACAATTTAATTGCAGTTAAGACAACAAATTTCAATAATATATTCCTCAATGTACATTACATTACAAAATAGCAAATCATCGGGTTGGGTTACATTTTATATGATTTGATGTAAATGTAAAGCAGCCATAGTTTAACAATATATGTAAGTGTACGAAGCATTTGTCTTCAATAAAACTACCATTACATACAATTTTAACTAAATTACAACTCGTAATTAAAATAAAATATTTAATTATAATATTTTACCCCGTTGCCTGATAATGTAAATTACTGATCCATGATCAAGAACCTATTGTAGGTTTATAACTCGAATTATTAATACTCAGCAAAATAGATCAATTGGGTCTGAATCAACGGGCAGTCGAAGTGAACCATGTCATTGAAAAATTACCGAATATGTATTTTTCACTAAATTATTTCCAAATTGATACACGTATTTTCATTTAAAAAAAATGTATATTTCAAAAAAATAAATCGGCTTTTAACTCAGCCAAACAGCGATACATTTCGTCGTGACATCGTCGTTACATAACGACCTCTATCGTTGATATCAGAAGGTCGTACTAATTAATACAGCTGCATTCGATATTTCACGCCACTTTGCGCGATAAGAAAACACGTCGTTTGCGTCCAATGACACTCAGGTCGTGCATACATGCTCCAGAATTTCCACCACGTGCAGGACAAATTCTTCAAATTCCTGCTGGTGTCCAATTTCATTCGCCTCGATTCTTTCCCAATTTGAATCGATTTCATAATCTTTATGGTGCTCGATTTCACGACAAATAGTTTTCGGGCGTCCTCCCAAGCCAACTGATTTAATTTAAGTAATATTATTAAATAGTTTTTTTTTGTGTCACTTTAACTTTACATCGAACTATTTAATTTGTAAATACGAGAATGGGATTTAATTCGGGTTTTATGTTTTTTTTATGTATTTTACTTTTATGTAGTAATGTGTAGTTGCAGTAATTTAATTAATTTTGAGCTAAATTTTGAAGTATTTACATCGCGTGAATGAGTTGAACCTTAGGCGGGTCAATATGCACAATTATCTTAAAATTAATACTGGGAATGGTAGTAAATAACAAATTAATGTGCACGAATATTGCAAATTAAATTTAATAGTTAGTTGGAAGAGGAATTCATCTGTAGAGGAGTTATTTTGCTTTGGAAATATACAAAGGAAATTTCGTCGCTGATTAAGTCTCCTATTGTTGTATTTCCATACAAATTATAACGCGTGCCGTCGCTCACGTACAACATGCCGATAAATATTAACGATGTCACGATCCCGCAGACAAAAAAGCGTCGCGACGCCTTGCCCCCGCAATTAGCCCCGAAAACCATAAACAATGCCGGAGTCAACGGACGAATAATGAACCAGAAAGATTGATTTAATGGAACTTGTTCCGGGCACTGTAGCAGTGCGTTAATTTTATATACGACATGTTTTACGAGACATTTAGTGACCATCTCGCGTTGGCATTAGCCTTAAAATCATTACTCCGCCTGAAATATTAACCGCAGCGATCCCGTCGCACTTTTCGATAAAATCACATCCAGGAGACAAATAATTCAATTTGCAGCCATTTCTAACCGTACGTGATTTAAACCGTCCGCCGCCGAACCAGACGCATCCATCTCGCCCCCGGACAGGAATTAAAACGGGGAAGAATCGTCGTGCAGCTGTGCTGTATCGCCCGAATTCCGTGAGCAATTGCAATTCCCCAAACATTGGCCGTTTCCGCGCTCACCTGTTCCCCGTTTATGTGCGCCTCTATTGCTTATTTCGTTTTATTTATCGCCTTATTTCGTTCACCCCAGTCACATACACGGCTACTTTATAAGATCGGGTCATCGAGATGAAGATTGCCTTTTGTGTATTTGTTTCGCCCGGGCGAAAAAACCTAAGGCGAAATTCTCGGAGAGAAAGTTCAACCCTTTAGATTTTTATGGCGGCCTCACGGAAGGGTTAGACTCACTTAAGAGATTACAAATACGTCGCCGTAAAGGGTTATGCGATCACAAAAGAAATCATAAAATTACCTAAAAAAGCAAAAGTGAAAGAGAAAGCCCTTCCCAGAAGTTGCAGACCGTTGTGCAATACAAAATTTTTCGCTTTCGCTTCATTTACGCCAATATCATTGAAATTATCAAGTTAAGTGGTTTCTAAGGAAAATTAATGAACGTAAATGTTGCGCGATCATTTACATCAACGCCGCTAATAAACATCATTCTTTAATTAATAAATGTAGCATAAAATACGTCTATGTGTTTGTAGAGGAACGTTTAGCTTATATCAAACAAATCAATTGTAGCGCTTGTACGTAATTATAATAAATATGTTTTAAACGCCACATTTATTTGTCTAATGCAATTTAAACAACAATAACTTATGATACTTTGCAATAATGGCGTTCAGTTGCGATCAGAGATCACGTACCCATAAATAAAACGCTAGTATAACAAATGTTGGGAATTACAATTGCTGCTTACTGCTAATTACTGGGGTCAAACAAATAACGTGTGAATGATAAGAAAACACAACGTCTGCGCTTTAATATAAATTAGGCCGCGAAAATCAACAAAATGAGTTAAGCGAAACATAATTTCGTGACTAAATTATATTATAATAAAATATCGCAGACACTAACATTTAAATTGCGAAACTTAAGTCTGTTTATTTTCGATTTGCAACCTGGTCTCGATTTTATTCGTGAAAATTATGATGAAATTATTATTTTTAAAATCTAGTTGATTGTGATTAAAAACCCGTGGAAACTTAATCACCAAATATGGAGTTCTATTTTAGAATTTTAGACCTGGTGACGCTGAATTAATTGAATTGAAATGAGTTTCGAACAAACAAATGAAGATTAATTTAAATGAAGTTGATTGTATTTCTGCAATTGAAACAACTATCAGAAAATTTTGTAGACACATTATTATGTTTGATCACTAACCTACTGTATCATCTCATTTGAGACAATTTATAAAAATTTGATTCAAATTTTTGAAAAAAAAATGAGTTGTACGCACTTCCTTCGCTATTATTTTCATTGCCCATTCATTTATAAATTGCAGATTCATATTTCTTCCAGTATTGCGTTTCATTTTAAACGTCAGCCTGTTTAACAATTGATTCAAACGGCAATAATTAATAATTCCATTGGGTTTTGTTCGGTTCGTCTCATTTCTCATCCAAACCCAACCCAACCAATATAAATTTGATAAATTTGATTGAGTTGAATTGGATTGGGTTGGGTTAGGTTCGGTTGGATGGAGGAAAAATGAGACGAATTGAACAAAACCCAATGGAATTGTTAATTATTGGGATGTTCAAATCAATTGCTAAAAAACGGGACAAACGTTTATAATTATAATGTGAAAAAAATTAAAAAACCAGAAATGAACCAAATAAAACAAATAAACAATCAAGCGAAATTAAGCTTAGGAAAAAACGTATTGAGTAAAAATATCGGCAGAAATACAATAAAAGAACAAATGAGAACATGCCAAACACGTTGACAAGTTTGCAAACCCATTTAGTTATGAGAAATTAAAAGGGAAACTGGAAAACGAACGCAATTACACACGAAATTAATACTACAAATATTTAGAAAACTTCGAAAACAAAAAATGACAAATGTAAACCGAACAACAAGCGTCAGTAAATTAAGCAATTTCCAGACAACCATAGTGAAGATGACTTGCCTTAAATGATAGCAAATTTAATATCAAAGACGCAGAAACTTCTCCAGTATCAGGAATTCAACCCTTTCAGCAAGTTGACAACAGAGAAAGCTTCCCATCAAACCAATTCAATATAATTTATATAACTCTATGGAATATGTTGCTCCGGTGTTGTTGAAATCTGAATACTGAACTGTCAGCGAAAAACTATTACAAAACTTTTTTTATGACATTAGACTTAATGATATTGTGCGACACTACCCTCTTACCCCATGGCTCATCCCATCAAGCAATTAGGCCTAATTGTAAAGTTGATATAAAATAATTAAAAAACGGGCACAAAATTATAATTGAAAATCAAAATGAGAGAACAAAAATTATGGAATTAAATACAATAACAGAACACACATAATATAAACTCTGAATACAATAATATCAAACCTCACAAAAATGAACTAATGACCAAAATAAAATATAAACAGAACAATAATGATGATAATAATAGAAGCAAGAAAACATGGAGTAAAAATATCAAACAAAAAAATAACAAACAAGCAACAAAATTACATTTTATCCACAAAATTAATAACAATATAGAGGTGGAAACTAAAAGATTATTGGATTATATTTATCATCCTTTTATCACTATGCAAATTATCAGCGACGTACTCCTTGAACACATTTCTTATTCAGACTTACATGTCATAGTATTACTCAAAATACGTGTGTAATAATTTGATTTAATGACAACATTTTTTCAAAACATCACATTTTTCTCATATTTCAACGCAAATCCAAATGACTTTAACTAGTTTTAATTAACATAAAACTTGAATAAGAAAACACGGAGCTTTTGGTTTGAAACCTCCATGGACCTAACTGGAATCCACAGAAAAAAATTTCATTTTAAATTCTTAACTTGATGAATACGACGAAATAAAATTTGAACAAATATAACGAAATATTAATAAATTTAGTGAAAGAAATATTTTTATAGTTCAGTTAGACGTCATTAAAAAATCGTTGTGCAAAATCGTCCATCAAGCACCAAATAGGGGATTTTATTTCCTTCGAAGGGGACTTGAATTAATCTTTGGTGTTAATGTGAAAACGTGGCGTTTAAGATCAATGAGTTAGATATCAAAAATCGAATTTCTAAGACAAATCCATTCAACTTTTTTCGTTTGTTTGTTATATAAAACGGGTCAAGTATATTGGAGTTGGGAGTCAATTGTGTCATTAATGTAGATTTCATTCGTCATTACGTTTTTGTCTTATTCTACAACTTATATAAATCTTTGAAATATTTTTGAAATATATAGAAATAATCAGAAGATAAAGTCAACAAGTGAAGAATGTGTAATAATTTCAAATTAAAATATAAGCATTAGACACAAAATATTTTGCAGAACACAGTAACATTGTTTAAAGCTTTAAAAAAAGAACTAGATGCAGTAAAAGTAATGCTACAAAATATACGAACGCTGAAAGAATGAAAGTATGCAATAGAAAATATCATCAAATTAAAAAAGCTAAACAGACGAAACGAGAAAAAAATTTAAAAAATGTTGGAAGAAACAATTAATACCAATATAGAAATGAAATCCAAAACAAGGAAACGAAAAACCACAAAATGCTAAACTGGAATAAAATAGA
Organism: Geotrupes spiniger; assembly: GCA_959613385.1. Taxonomy (NCBI): domain Eukaryota; kingdom Metazoa; phylum Arthropoda; class Insecta; order Coleoptera; family Geotrupidae; genus Geotrupes; species Geotrupes spiniger. The sequence goes on from OY390737.1 coordinate 18,040,804, forward strand.
TATTAGACATATACAAAAGTAAGAGCATAAGACGAATATAGGATATGCACAAAAAAGAATTACATCAATCAATCAAAAAGAGCCACCTCTCTCTAATTAAGTAAAATTGCTATCTTCGAAGGAACAAATGATTTGCTTTCGGCGATAGGAAGTTTAATGGCATGTATAAAATATATCCCGATACGACAAGGAATTCAGATGAAACTTTCTCACAAAGACATTAAAGTAATTTCAATAAATTATCCTTCATGGGCGATATAGAAATTAGTACAGTTTGAAGTGCTATGTGATTGTATGTTGCAAATCCTTTTTCATAGGTACATCGAATGAATCATTTTCAGTCACACTAACCTATTGCCCCATCTCGGCTTTCCATCACGCTATTACATAATAAAGCAAACGAAAAAAGTACAATGGAAAACATTGTTTGCAACGTAAAAGAAATGGAAGACCAAACATTCCACCCTTTAATGATAGGATGAAGAATTGATGTTACAAATATTTGTAACAAAAGAAATAAATTAATAAATTTGCGATACATTTTTGTAAAAATACATTTTCAAAATAAAAATATAGTAAAACGTATAGAAAATTTTAAAATTAGTTAAAGTGACAACGTTTTAGTACCAGAACCAGAAACAGCAAGAAATAATATGCATGTTATAAATTGTGTTATTGAGTTTCGTTTAATTAGGTTGGGTTAATAATGAACTACTGTAATAATTCTTATGTGATATTTTTGCTGTTGAGAAGATTTCACTTTAATGGGGAAGCAAACAATTACAACACAACTGTCTATAGTTCTTATGAATTAATCATGTTGCAAATAAAGCTTCGATTGTCATCGATAGACACGATTAGTAAAAATAAACATTTCGCATATTTACGTTTGAGCAATTGTTATTTTTTAATGTGCTCATTCATACAGGCGAACTGCCTCGTCGTCGGGTTGTTATTCAGAATGCTTGCGACTTATGAGTAATGTTGCAAGAAAATTATGAATACATGACATGAATTGAGAAATAAATATTATTTCGTCAAAGAAATTTTAATGGTCGTCGAAAATATAAATGGCAGATCTTAAAACCCAAACTAAACCAACCCAACTCAACCCAACCTAACCCAATCCAACCAACCCCAAACGCAATAAAATCGTTGGTTTGGCCACATTGTCATCCAGAAAGCTTGCAACGTATGAGTTATATTACACGAAAATTATGAAGACATGGGACATGAATTGCAAAATATTATTATTCCTTCAAGGATGTTTTAATGATCGCCGAAATATAAATACCAGGCCATCTTAAAACCCAACCCAACTCAACTCAATGCAACTTAAAACAAACTTAATCCAACCCAATCCAACCAAACTAAACCGAACCCAACGCAATTCAATCCAACCTAACATAAGCCATAATAAGTCAAAATATAGTGAACCTTTAAAAATTAATGCCGTGTCAGTTTTAATTACGTTCGGAATAAAAGCGAGTGATAATAACAATCCAACATGAAATTTTTATGGTGTACAGAAATATATGACAGAAATAAACTCAGAGATTGATGCGAACCTTAATCTTTCAATGACGTTGATATTGGCATTAGTTAAAGCAACCATGACTGAGTAACCATCCCAAATATCGAATCATGGCCTGTGATAATTCCATTTTTATTATCGTACGGATGAACTCATCAAGGAATGATCTGCTTAGTCATAAAGACTGTTGATCTGTAGATCAACGTTCATTAGCATGAAATTGTCTATGCAGATCTTATGATATTTTATTATAAATATAATTGGAGCTCGCTCAAGGTTTTTCTGGCAGCTTATTCCCGAATAAAAAAAATTCATTTCCACTTTCTGGATACATCGAATTCCTTCGTTTTGGAAATTTTCAGAGAAAATTCGAACATTTCTTCATTGATGAGATGGTGGATGAAGATGAAGAATGCATACCATTACATACATCAACTTTAATTTCAAGGATGTAACAGTACTATCGTTTGATGACAAGGAATAGAATGAATAAGTGAAATGAGCACCAAAAATAATAATGCAATTTGGATAACATGTGAATTATGCATCTTGGGTTCATTGCATTGCAACTCGTCAGGGAAAACTTGGTAACATTAAAATAGAATGAGATTTGGATACGTGACATGTACAGCTTCGTGGTTCACTTTTCCTCTGTAATACTTCTAAGACATTTCACCGAACCATATGGATGTTTTATTTTAATTAACTTTGAAGTGTATACTTTGTAGAAATTTACTAATTCGTGTGACTAGTCACGTACCAATTGTACGCCCCATGTGCTCAATGAGATAAATTCAATGTTTTGATTTCGATTCGTTTATTTGTTCGTACCAAACTCATTTCAAGTCGATATCGTCTCGACCCAGCGATAACAATCTTCGAAACATCGACGAAATCGTCCGTATCAGGTATTTAAAAAGTACAGCGTGTGTATCTGAATAAAACAATCCGAAACGAAAATATGTAGCGGCGTAACCTTATAAATCTACATAACCGGTCCGGCAACGTGCTCCGAGATGACTCCCTTGAACCTGCCACAGGCCGAGCTTGGCTCCGAACTCGTGGAATCCAATAAGACGGAGAAATAAGGCAGGGAAAGCACACAAATTGGTATCTACTGTCTGCGGCCGTTGTGTCGGGCGATGTTTAAGTTAGCGTGGATGGTCTCGGAGGGAGGTCGGGAAACAGAGATAGGAGGTGCTTATAAAGGAGATAACCGCACGAGGCCATCTCATACAGCCGCGAAGGTGCGAGTTGTACTCGTAAACTGCACGAAATACTGGCTACTGTATGCGTTCTCGAGATATAAACTCACTTTTATATTAATAATCGAATGTGTACGGCCCTTACGTGGTACGTGTATGTCGCATAAATACTTTCACGTTATACACGTATTTTTTTGCGCAAGTAGCCATAGAGGTAAAGTGGCATGGTTTCTTGGGTTATTCGCAGATAAAGATGCATGTTTTAAGATTTTGTGCGCTGTGGGGTAGCAAAATAATGCAATTAATTTTAATTTGTATTTATTTACTAAGGATATCAGTAACTAACCAGAAGATATTGAAATGAAAAAAGTCTCTAACACAAACATAAATTCAAAAATATAAATTCCCAAACAAAGTTGACTACCATACATGAAAGATTTTCGATCATCAGTTAATAGTATATTTGTATAAGTTATTAAAATCGAATGCGAAATAACTATGTTTCAGTCATTATTTGTGCTCCCTGTGTACAGGACATTACAAAAATTGTATTTACAGTTAGCCATTACTTACTGACTTATTATGCATTGTCTAATCTTACAGTTGTATAGTTTGTAAAGATGGATATACTGTAGCTTTTATTTTTCATATTTCTTTGTCCCTCACCAACCATTATTTGATTTATTTTTTCCCATTTATTTCCGAAATGACTAGAGTTGCAAGTTTAGCGCCAGAAGCGGGGATAGGGTTTATTATTGAATTTCTTTATCATTCATGTAGAATTTCAGTGGATCTAAGTATTTATCTAACTTACCATAAACAAGAAATGTAATTATACGATCGGCAGTTTCTAGGCAGACGAACTCGTAGCTGAGGACGCGGATATTATAAACAAGTATCTCGCGAGATATCGATGGATGCACACGTCCGGCAGAAATTCGTGACAGCAAAGAAAATAATAATAAATCGTCTTCATGTTGCTAGTAATCGTTGGGCGTCATCTCGCTAGCTATTGTTTGTCTGATATTGAAGTGGATATTGTGTTCTGTGTCTAGTCAATGAAGACGACTGATCTCTCTGTTTTAGTGATCCAACAAGAGGTCCGTATCTAAACAAAGAAGAAACATATCTAAAGGTAAATACATCGCCCTAAAGAAGCTGCCAGACAACCACAGCATCCTCTACCAATAGACAAAGGCACTGCAGTGATGAACTCTGCCGACTACAGAAAGAAAATTGCCGCCATACTAGCAGATCCGGTATCTAGACAATACAATAGATGTGGAAAACCTGGAGAAGACGACAAAAAGGAAAATTAAAGTACCACCACTGGATTAAGAGACCAATAAATTAACGATACCAATGGAAAAACCATCAAAATGTCCGAAGATATATGGCCTAAGATCCATAACCTGAAGTTCCACTACGTCCGATAGTAAGCTGAATCGGGTAATCAATCCAATCGCTAGCAAGGTATCTACAAAAGCAGTTACAACCTTTCGTCCAACAAGCAGCGTCATACGCCGACCATCTCATCCAGATACTGAAGAATCATTCTGTGGAACCTCGCCATTTATGGATGTGTCTCGATATAGTATCACTGTTTGTCCCGATAAGCGAAAATATGAAGATATTAGAACGAAAATATAAACCGCCAAAACACAAACAATCATATTGAGAATCAACGCTAATGACATACCAGTGTAGGTGCCATGGAATCAACAGTGTCACTGGAGATCACAGCATTGGATACAGCAGACTTGGAACCAAGGGTGTGGTTGAGATACATGAATGACACATTCGTAACATGGACACATCTCAGAAGAAGACAACCAGCTTCCATTCCAAGACGTTCTACTGACAACTTTATTTTAGGATTTTATTAGTTCATAAGAAAGAATTGTAATTCTGCAACCAAACTCCCTTGTTATAATATTACCGCTCGCAGATGTTAACATTTTCCCACCTGCCGTGACCCCTGATCCAAATGTATTATATGTGTTGTAGAGTCTTCACCTGTTTTCATTATTTGCAATTATTACAACGTCCAACGTCATATACTCTTGCTTTCTAATCCCTTAATCCATTAATAATATGATCTTCTTCAGATTAATCTACACTTTATAATTTTTTTATAAATTTACATTTAATCGAGGCTTCCTCGTCCTTAATTATTATGGTAATGTGATCAGAGTAGCATACTTCCTGTACCATCATATTCTACATTTGCTAATTCGTTAATTTTGACTTGATTTGATTGAGCACCTTCATGTTGTCCTTAACCGTGTTTGCAAACAATTTTATTATATTACTTAATGAGGTAATTCATCCAAGGTTTGGACAGTCTGATCTATATTTTTTGTTTGAAGATAGAAATAAATCCCTGTTTACCAATCCTCGTCTTACTTATCCAATATTAATGTTCATTATTTCTCGTACTTCATATATAGTGTTTTTCTGTGGAACTTCTTTTGGTCTCGTTTTCTTTTTCATGACATGATGAATTAGCCATTTTAGGGTTCTTTGTTTCCGTTTCTCTCATTATTTCTCTTAGTTCACATAAAGGTTGTTCTATTAAAAATGTTATCATCTCATTTGAAATTTTGCTGTGTGCTAGCGCTTGCCATATTTTTGGTTTACACGTTGTTCCATCTCATGGTTCTATTCTATTCTAATTTTCTTTGTATGCGTTTATCATCTATTGCGTGAGGTGAAAATATTGACGTAAACAAACATTTTGCATTTACATTGACCAAACACTTAGCTGCTCTTGACGTAAGAAAAACTGGCCAATGAAATGGACATTTTTCAGCTGTCAGTTTTCGAGAGTTCACTTAGTTGATTTTAGATCATTTAAGTTCGTGTTCGTTGCTTTTAGTTACCGCCCAAACTATATTTGGCTTTTTATCTAACATTTTATTTTTGCTTGTACTCTTGCTCGCTTATATTCTTCCTAATATGTTTATCTCAGGTCATAACGTACTTTGTCAATTTCCGCTTTTTTCTCTTGAGTGCCATATACATTTCCTGTGTTCACCTATTCTCCTCGTGTTTTCCTATGCTCTCAGTTCTTTCATTATTATAACCTACTCAATCATTTACCCCAATTATTATTATATTGTGGATATGTTTGTCTTGTTTTAGTTCACAAAAAGATTTTACCTTTTCTTCTTTTTTCACCTCCTTTAAGGCAGTATAAATGTGAGTACTCTGCCTCCTTCTCTTATTTTTATTGATAACATTCTTTCGTTCATTCTACCTTTAATTTTTTCCCTTCATTATATTCAACTCAACCTAACCTAAGCCAACCCAACCAAATCCAACCCGACGTTTGACGCTCCTATTTTCTTCTTTCGACATTTCTTTCGCGATTTTCCTCATTGTCCATACTTTCCCATGATTCATTTACCAGTTACTCTGTTTCCTATGGTGTTTCAAAATTTTCCATGTATCATTATCACAATTTAATGAAGATTTTCTGGTAGGTCATATTTGCTTCTCTTACAAGTTTCCTTTATTATTTCGCATTCTCTTTCATCTTTCATCACGTTTCAAATTCCCTTATATACCCAACCTAACCCAACCCAACGCTTCCTCTGTCGAATTTTAGTGGTTAGTCGTTGTTTATTTTCATCTAGAGCTTTTTTTGATGGCATTTTTCACTGTTTTCCTCGGTAGTTCCCCGCATTCTCCATATTTTCTGGTGGTTCATTACCAGTTGCGATTCTTCTCATTTTTAAACATGTTACATCGTTATCTTTATTTCACAAATTTTTTAGTTTTGTTCTATTTTCATACTTTTAACACATCATCTACTAATGTCTTTATTTCATGTGTTTGATTTGGTTTTATTGATTTACTCAAAAATCTATTTGAATGTATTTTGTGTTACTTTTGTTTTATTTTTTTAACACGCTTTGTTTTTGTCTTTCCATTATTATTACTCTTTGAGTCTTGTGCTATTATTTTTAATGTTTATAAGTCTGTACATAATTTTATTATATTCTGTAATAAAATAGAAAATAAATAAAAATAACACGTATACCACAATTTATTTTTAATCACGTTGAATTAATGTATTACCCTAAGATTCACAACTAATGTTACGTTTTGTTTTGCAGACATGGGACAATGCAAACCAGCGACGACGTCAAAAGACAACTCGTAAATGGATTCAAGGTGCAAATAAAGACATAAAACCTGGCACGGAAACCCTGCAGTAATTCCACATTTACTGGGGGCGACATGGGAATCAGACTTGTCCAAATACTAGATATATATCACGGTGCGTGTCCTCGTGAATTGCGCCCCCTCAAATAATGGCACATAACATGTGTATGGGATTGCATCTGGGGCGCAAGTCTCCGAGTTCGACGAGGGAAAACGAGAATCGAGCGAGAAACAAAGATGGTGCCCAGGCGGCGATAAACGAAATTGCATGTTTAATGAAGTTGTGAGTCCTCTCCGAAGAAATACAAAGAAACGACCGAACTAAAAATACATATCAAGGTCGATAAAATCGCCATAAAGTCATTTAACAAGGGTCTCTTTACGTTGAGCTGGCGCAGTGCGTAAAAACCAGTATGTGTGCGTCGCAGCCGGTTCTCGGACGGGTTGCACTGCAGGCGGAGCCCTAATGCGAGCTTAAATAATCGCGAGCCGATAGTCCGAAGAGGCGAATTAACGACCGTGGGCATTATAACTTTCATTATTTAGTGACGTCGCGGACGTCTGGAAAAAACGTACTCGAATGGTTTTGCATTTACAGTATATTATGGGTTTTATTCGACAGTTCGGGCAGAAAAGATGGACGCCAATTTTATTGGTGGTAAATTGTTAGAAGAAGTTCTGGGCGTTATAAAATACTTTTGCAATTACAGTTCAAAGTAAAATGTGTAATGGTTTATAACATTTATTACATGGACGTTCTTAACTATTTTCGAGGGATGAAGACGAATAATTTATTTACGTAATGCCAATTATCTAAAGGTTGATTCATAATAAATAAAACCCTTAATTTTTTATCTCAATGCACATTTATATGTTAAACTATCGTTTCCTAGCTAACAGTTCATATTAGCGATGATAGGGTCTACCGAATGAGCCATAAACTAAATTAGTTAGTTATTGTCAAATATTTTTTATATATTTTTTACATCCTTCGAATCATCCCCTTCTGCACTGCGATAAGGCCGACGCCAGATCACTAAAGAAGGTAATTTAAGATTGAGGATTCCCGACTGTGTTATTGATAACTTTGTAGACTCAAATAATATTGTTTAATCAAACCTGTAATAAAATTATATTTTTAGTCTTAAATTTAAGTCGAAATGCAAATGAAAATCATGGATATCATGCGATGTCCATAAAACATTACTTATAAGAATAATTTTAAGTCGTAAAAAATGCCACACCAAGCTGGTAAGGAAATAAATATGTATTTTATTTCACTTATCGATCTCTCCTCCAGTGTTTCACCGATGCAACACGAGAACACATTAGACGAGTCTTTTATGTCGAGTAACGATAACGTAACAAATTTAGTGCTAATAATTGTCAACGACTGAAAGTTTATATCACTGTAAACACTGGATGTAAGCAACTACCCTACACGATTTTCAGCTTTCCGTGGAAATCAATGCAAAGACGACATATTTATGCTTTACAGTTGCATGCCGTGCACCGATACGGGCACAATTAAATGCGTACGTGAAGTCGTATATTTGTTACAACGAAGAGAAACACGAAACAGTCCCAAAATGGTGGGTGCCTGGAATGCCCGAGCCGGAATGACAAAAAGCCACGTGAATAATCCCCGTTCCTATATACAAAGCCGAGGCTGTCTTATGTTTCTAAGTTATACAATGTTCTTAAGCACAATGCGTGAAAGATAAATGGACGCCTGTTCAATTTTTCTTGAACGTTTTCAAGAAGACGTTGTGTAAATGTGTATACCTCCAATATCTTTAATGTGCACGGTTAAACTAACAAATGTAAAGTTGTACGTGAAAATAGTAAGCTGTTTAAATTATTGTAAGTCTATTTTAATAAATGTCAGGTAAATATTTTAGTTTCTGAACGGAATAATGTAAGTGTTTCAACGGGAGCATTTATACTAACGGGTGGCTTCACACAAAAATCTAAACTTCATTGAATACGGGCATATTGATTTATTTACTTAAAGATGGTAAGAAATATTTCAACGCCGAACTTACTGTACTGTGCAAATGGAAAAGTATCCAAATCATAACGTATTTGTTGATTTATTAGTACACAGAATGTACTCCAAGGATATACAATAATGGAGGTGCAGTTTAGAATTACAGATAAACAAAACAAATAAATGAGGAAAATGATAACAAAGAAAGCAAGTATGAAGTTAGAATTATATGAGCTAATGAAAATATAACCAGCGAACTTAGCCACTGAAATTTAATTAAATATAAGAAAACAAGAGGAATAAATAAAATAAATAAAAACGTATGCTATTGAAAATTCTATTGAATAAAAAAGAACGTCAAGAAATTAAATTGAAATTAATAAAAATTTAAATAGGAATTAATAAATAATAACCTAATCCCAAACAATCAATCAATCAAGTAATGTAATTAAATGTAAATGAAATTAAAATTAAATGTGAAAGTATAAACAGATCGAAACTAGGAATGAAAATTTATGGCAATAAATTAAATTAGTGAAAGAAAACAAGAATGAAGACAAGAACCAATATATAAAATTGAATTAATTACAATAAATATGAAACACGAACTACAGTAAAAATATCTGAGTGCAAGAAAACTAAATTAAGAAACCTAGGAAAATATATGAATACAACAAAGAAACTAAAACGAGCGAAACAATAAAAACCAAGTCAACGCAATTCAAATCATAGTAAATAATAGAAATAAAACTACCTCAATACAATGAATGTACGAAAAGGCAATGATGAAAGCAACAACTTAAGCAACAACAAGTTATTTACAGTCGAATGCGGGAAGTTCAATTTTACAGCGCGACGGCTTCGTTTGAGGCACGAGCCCGAAGGGCGAGTGCCTCATTTGCCGGAGCGCTGTACAATAACTTAACGCATGAGATTTGTATAAAATTTGTTGGCCGATAGTTTTATTTTAAATTAATAAGTCATCTTTTTATACCTATATATTTTATTTATTCAACTTGGCAACATTGCATTGTTTATGACAGATTTGACAGATTTGTTACATTTAAATAATTGTATAAAAGTTAATGGTTATTAGGTAGGTAGGTACGTTTATTATTAGCTATTTATAATCGAATGTAGGAAATTGCATTTTGCTGCATGAAGTTTATATCTTAAACACGATGCCCAGGGGAGTGTTTGGACTAATTTAATATTAAATTAATATTTAAATTTTGTGTATTGTGTTATAATTATTGAATTAGAAATTAATATATCTCGTTCTCCTGAACATCGGCTTCATGATTTCAAAATTGTGTATTTTTCCTACGTCTCTGGAGTTTAAAAAGAAGGATTATTTACTTTACCGCATACTATGCGGGAAAACGCACAGTCGTCGTAAACACGAAGTTACATGTGACATGAACGGTGCATAGTTACAATGTTTACATGCCGGGAGGCCAAAAAGTAATTTAATGGCTGGAAACAATTAGAATATGAAGGTAAATTAAATAAACGAAAAAACGAAATGAGACTAAACAAAAAATAATAAAACGTATAAATTGGTCGAAACTGATGCAAATTAATTTAGCCAAAGTATAAACTAATATTTAAAAAAAATATTCAGAATAAGAGGGAAAGGAAGTAAACATTTTAGTTTGAATAAAAAATATTATGTTGCTTTATTTTTGAATTTTTTCAAATATCCCTAATTTAATCAAAAATCATACAAAAATCAACAATCGTATTAGGTAAATGATACCTAAATATCTATATTTCTAAAGAAGTCTGCACCATTTCTTTGATTTCATTTTCGAAATTGAACAAGATACAAATTTTTATTAAAGTTTAAGGGTGCGATTTATTTATTTTTAATTCGAAAAATGTTTGACCGAAAATCGACCATATCGCATATGCACCACAATCTTATGACTTGTGAATTATTGACAATGATTAAATTTGACATTCAAATTTTTAAAATCACCGAGGTTGACAATAAGAACAACATGGAAACGTAAAAAAACAATTAGCGAATATAACAAGTGGTACACTAATTGCTGGACATCATGGAAATAAAATGATTGAAACGAATTTAGATAACTAAACTAAATAAGTCGATAAGATAAAGAAACTTAGTTTAAGTACAAAATTAAGTACAAATTCAATACGAATAGCTTTCTTGATACTAACATATCTGAAATATTAAAAAAATATGCCCAAATAGGAATATTAGAAAAATCAACATTCCCATTACTTAAATGCCACTTAAACACCTACATTTCTAGAAAAGAATTTTGAATAAATTTCACATAAAAAAATGAAATATGTAAAAAATGGTAAAGGTAAAGATATTGTAAAAGTTTGAACGCGACTGATATCGTAATCTAATACAGCCAAAGGTTACGATTTAATACCCATTGGTAAACATGTTCCTTGTCCTTTATTTCTTTTTTTTGATCGGGGAACATACTGAAAAATGTGCAAATGATTTCAGAAATTTTCACTCTTACTTCTCTTACTTATCTCCAATAAATGTTTTGCATAATTACGAAAGTGAATATATTTGTCTTATTTTAACGAAACCTCATTCTTAATTACAATGAAATTATTTTGCTGAAGGTGAAAACCATTATTCATTTTAACTACCAAACCAATTGACTTTACTGGTTTGAGTCATCAACCAAACCCAACCCAATCGGATACAAAAATGTTCCTTGCTCAATTGTCCAAAGGTTATGTAACTTGCCCGACCAGTTTTTTTGTGTTTTATAGATTTCTGGACGAGCCGGTTAAAATTCAAATTCTCTCTGCCTACAGTGATCAAACTGGCTATCCAGACCAATTGAAGCTGAAAAATTAAATAAATTCAGTTATCTACGTCACATCTTTGAGCTTTAATTTGGTAGCACTTTTTCTTCGACCCGTTAAAAAATATTGCTCAATAAATCCAGTGTGTTTCATTCATTTCATTGGCGATATGTTTCTGCTGGTTAATTTGCATCATCAAGCTATCAGAAATCAAAAATTAAATGTAACATATTTATCTTCTAATTTTTGCACTTTACAGTTGGTTGTGTTGGATTGACAGATTTAGTAGATAGCATAAAAAATTCATACGTAAACATAGACATTGTACTTTCGATACTATCTACTCAATGGGCCGACAGTAATTTTTTTTCCCCATAAGCACATGGACTCGTCGAATACGTCAGTGACTTTGTGTACCATTCAGAAGAATCCATTGATTCCCTTGTCAGAGTTTGTAGTGTAACTCCGTAATCTCAACCTCAGTGCAGCCCATCACACATCCAAGAGCAACCATGGAATAATGATCTTCTCTAGGCTTTTGTGTTGGGACGCGCTCATGACATTGAAAGGCGCAATTTTTCTTTTCGATATTCCTTTATGCATCTTATGTCAATATGTTATTTGTTCTGTTTCGAGCTATTGTAGAAATTTTAATTGGGAAACTTCGTCGTGGCTTGGTTGGATTGTTTTTCGAATTTTCGCCAAGCCGATCTAATTTTCAAAGTTATCGCCTTAAGAAAGGCTTCACATCGAACTCAGCCGAAACCAACCCAACCAAACACAGCTAAAAAACGATCAGCACTTTACAAGCAATTGCATTCAAACAAAAAGACGTATTTTCATTATTTTATAAATTAATATTTGTCGAACTGAGGTGAAGTATTCAGCTCCATATAATCTTAATCTATAGATTCGCTGCGCATATTGCAATATTTTTTTTCAATCATCGTGTAAACCTGAACAACTTGGTAACATCATTATTAATTATAATGGCTTCAGCTGACTGTTCCCTGAAAAGAACTTTATGGAATCTGAAATTGTTTTATTTCGTATTTTTTTATTTGGTTTCTACCCAGCATGCATTTTCAATTAATTTAACTCCAAAGTATTTAGTGCACAACTTTCTGTTTTTTTTATTCAGAATTGCTTCTGTATTAATTATGACAATTATATTTATTTTCAGTTCGTTTGCATTTTATACAAATGTGGCTTTAAGAAGTTTAGCAGTTTTAGCAATTTAGACCATTATAAAAATTTACAAATTATAGGTATCAAGTGACTTGGTTTGTTGGGCGTTTCAACATTTCAACAAAATATTGATAGGTAAAGTTTAAAGGTTTCCTTGTGGTCGGCATTTTGCAGTTATTCTGATGGAAGAAATATGTAGGATAATGTAAAATGAACTGTTACGGTTAACTAAACTTGCATGAAAAGCAGGTTTAACTGTGGCGATGGTGCGCTAGATGGTGGAGAAGGAAAAGATTTAAATGGCGATATAGTTAGAGACTAGAATGTTAGACTATAGTAATAATTATAACATAATTATATTCCATTATTATGTTAAGTTACTATAAACTAAACCGGGACATAAATATGAGCCATTACAAAATACGTAACGTTAAGCGACATGCATATATTATATTAAATACACAAACATTGTCATGTCAGCAGCAACGCATGTATTTAAACCGTGTGCTTACTATGCAATGAAGGGAGAGTTACAGACGAGCTAGCAATGCGTCGAGTCATCGTTGGTCAGGTTACCTACTTCACTCTATCGCACTCTATAACCAATAAACTAGATATATCATATTTTGCATTAAGTGTTTTCTTTAGATTAACAGAACACGGGTTCTACGACCCACGTAAGGCACCATTAGAAGAGCTTAACTGGACCAGAGAACATCATCACACTATGACTATGGACTAGAATTAGAAGGAGGAGATGTAAGATACAAAATTGTACACCCATGTCGAAATGAAGAAGGAGGAAATGGGTGCTGAATGGATCAAATGCATAGGAAGTTAACATTTTAAAGGCAGCAAACAAGGGAATGGGTCAACTAGATATGGGATATTGCAGGCAAAAAGGGATAGATAGAAAACGCAGCAAGGAGGAGTTGAGGAAGGTGATGCACATAAATGTAATAAATTTGCGAAATGTTGAAAATATCCCCTCACGTTGCACACTGTTACTTCACCGTTAGTTACAGTAACGATAAGGTAGGTGTGCCAGCCCAATACATATTTCTCAATATTATGTTCATTTTATAATTTACATAGAATACATCGACTAACTGTAATTGTAATTCACAAATTCAGGCACAAACTCAATTATATTACTTTACAAATCATGAGCACGATGGGCATTCATCCAAATTCGCATTTGTTAAACTTGTACAAAACCAAGCAAATAATAATCAGTCCCGGTACTAATGAAACTTGGGCTCTAACCTGACAATTTCTTTTGTACATTAAAAAAGTATAGAAATTCTTTTGATATATATCTCGATTTGACACTTTAAGTTCTCGTTGCATCTCAGCCCATAGAAAACCTCATAGATAATGTGGATGTGTGTGTTTATAGGTTCCCTATTAGTGGAATAAATACGTCCGTATAAGCTATTATAAAAAAAAAATCAATTAACGCAAATGGTATGTCTGCCACCTGTCCCTATTTTTGCAAATCCAACTTTTTATATTTCGTTGTATTTTAATGTATGATTAGCATAATTTGAGTAATTATTGTGCTAGAAGCGAAGAAAGCAAACTAACGTAGCACTGTACTAATCAAACAAATGCAAACAAACTCCAAATTGATGAGACCACCCAAAAACTAAATAAAACATGCAAAATCGAGAAAAAATAAATTCAAAATTAAAGTTGAAAAGCAATAATGAGACAACCTAAAAGCAACGTATTTTTGGGGACTACGTAGAGCATCGATTGGGTAGCCAACTTCTTTTTATTCTGTTTATCGATTTGGTTTTTAGGAGCAGCAAAAATAAGTGCAAGGAATTGGCACAACAATATATTGAAATTTCGTTCCAATTGATCACTGGACTTTTGCTGCAATGAATCAAAAATGTATAATGCCTTGGGACCACGTCTACATGCAAAACTTATTAACAAAAATGTACTCGAACAAGTGTTCCTGACGTAGATGAGTTTATGTTCCTGCACTGAGTATTTATTTATGCTGATCCCGGGAATGGAGCAGCTCAGGGGCCGTAAACCGTTTATGTTTATTGAATTACACTGTTACGTCTAGCATTAATGTCGTCCAAATGTTGTTATTGCCTCGGCCTTATATGCAACGGAATGTAACGATCATGCGCGTTAATATCAGCAATTTGCAATAGCCGCGATGGGAACATATCAATATAAATCCGGTATTTTATTATAATAAATACGCTTTACATTAGTTTAACATGCAATACGGTATTAAACGAACGGCTTATTAATTTTTGCATTGCGCGACTTGTTTTATTTCGACGTTTCTGCGCGCTAATTACAAACATATCGCGCACGATTAACGGCCGATAAAATCTCAATTTGCGTTTTCCTCCGGACCGTTGTTTACGTCGCAGCGCGCGGGACGCACGAAATTGACGCACCGTCTGTTTGAAGGCGATTCAGTTGCGAAATTTCAAGATTATTGGCATACGATTTCGTTTAACGCGCGGGCATTAAATTAATGCACTTGCGCTCGAAGTTAACTGTGTCCGATACGCGTAAACATAGAAAGCGAATTGCATCGGAGAGTCGATGTTTGAATGTTCAAATTCTAACCGGTGATTTACGATACGGAAAATGTAATATCGCGAAGTGAGCCTCACGACGTATCTAATTCTATTAATAAATGTGTCGTCTGCATGCGGCTGCGGCGAGTTTTGGAATGTTTATTAGCTTTCGGGTTAGTCATTTAAGAAATCGAAGAGGATTTTGTACTAACGGAGTTACGAACAGTGACACCTTCGATGTAACTTGGATTTATTTAATAAATTAAATTGACGAAGTAATAATAAAAATTATGAACTTGGAGTATCGGAAAGATACTAAATTTTATTTCATCACCCACCCCACCCCAGTCCAATTATTGAGTGATTTGCGAAACGTTGTCTTCATGTTATTATTTATTCTTTTATGGTTTAACTGAAGATTTTTATGTAAGTAGGTTCATAAATAATTTATACGATTTAGTGTCCATTTAATTTTAAAACGTTATATTACGGTTGAGTATTTTTTATTAGTATCTTTATTACGTAACCCTTGTCCTGAAACATCACCATATTTATCTTCATTTTTATTCATTGTTTAAGTTATTACAAGATAATTAGATTCACTGG
Organism: Geotrupes spiniger; assembly: GCA_959613385.1. Taxonomy (NCBI): domain Eukaryota; kingdom Metazoa; phylum Arthropoda; class Insecta; order Coleoptera; family Geotrupidae; genus Geotrupes; species Geotrupes spiniger. The sequence goes on from OY390737.1 coordinate 18,056,857, forward strand.
TTTATTTAAAATTATTCATTTTGTTTCAAATTTTTATTAATTTCATCTTACCCATGTTTCGTTTTTATGTACCAAACTTTCGTACACATTTTATACGTTAGTTTTATTAAGTCGGCGACTATCAATAGCAAACAAAGATCAACCCAATATCGGTACATTTATTAACCACAGGATTACCCAATACTGCACATTATTACGACAAGAAATTATGATGAGAAAATTAATTCCTTAAAATATTAAATGAGAAATGAAACAATACCTTTGTAACAATAATCATGCTGATGTTAGTCATGTATCAGTATTTTTTTCCTAGTGTTTAAATCGCAATTAAAATTATGTTAAATGTATTGGTTTTACTAAGGGTTCATATGGTGGTTGAAAGGATTTATATCATAATTATGATTATGCTTAATGTCTAGGTTTTAGTAGGGTGGGCATGGTTTTCGAAGATGGATTTTCTCATATTTCGCCTACTTCAATGAACGGTTCCATAAAATAAATTCTTTATTTTATTTTTTTGTAGCTATTTCAGTTCATATTATACAGATTCCTTCAAAAATCGTCGTGATCGTGTTTGTATTTAAAATTTGCTGTACTTAAAATTGGTAAAAAAGTAGTAGCGTTCTTCCATGTGTCTAAAATAATTCACCGACTTGATAGCTATGGTTTAAGTCAAGCTTGATTGGTCCTGAAAATATGTAATAATGCATACATAATCAAATCCCCTAAATACCTTTCGTTGTGAGGTTCTATTGCTATCGTATCTATCTTAATTATTCTTAACTTCTTGTCCTGTACTTTCGAAATATGTCCACAACCTTTCTCTCTTGTGCCATGAACTTTGCATCATTATCACAACTATCTTTTGTAGCTGCTTAGCAATTCAATTATCCCATGTTTTCTTGGTCGGCCTCGCTCTCTTTTGTTTCCTATCCGGTCTTCCCATATCTATCTGACAGGTCTCGTCACATATGACCCCACCAGCACAATTGTCTTTCTTCAATGTATTGCAAAGTTGGTTCAGTTTGTAGTTACTTCCTTACATCCACATTTCTTACTGTGTCCATTTTTGTAACTCCCTTAACCATCCTTAGGCTTTCATCTCTACTGCTTATATTTTGCTTTTCATTTGTTCTATTGGTGTCCATGGTTTACTTCCGTAGGTTAGAATTTATCTAAATCTTTTATTAAATACTGTCATTTTGGTTTTGAGTTGTTACCCTTTTTTTCTTATAAAGCCTTATCTCATCGTACGGTTCTTCAATTCAATTAATCAAACAAATTCCATTTGCAGAAAAACATGGTTTTGGATTTAAATACATATGTTGAGCTTTAATCCTTCGATATGATCGTTTAGATGTGAAGCTTTACTTCAGGTTGGACTACGCCAATTTGGTTGAATCAGTGTAAACTTATAGTAAACTTATGTTTTACGTCACGCAGCCTTTCCAATCATAATGCGTCAGTGAAGCCATAAGGTAAGGTATGAAACCAAACTCGGGTCAAAATGAAGGGAACCCACAGCAACCCAACCTAACCTCACTCAAGCCAACCCAACCAAACCCAACCCAACTCAATCCAAACCAACCCAACCCAAAGATTCTCTCGTGGTTTTAATGCCATGCATTAAATCCTGTGCAAACTAGGGCACCAACTCATCATTCGCATAGTTTGTCACCCAAGACATTTTCTAGCAAACATCGCAGACACACCTTGTTTAATTAACGTTCTTAGCATTTCAATGCTAATTAACATCAATGAAATGTTGAATAATCAAATAATGAAGCAATAAAATATAAAATATTAAGAAGTGAATTACATTAGAATTAGATCACTTTTGCATTTAATTTTGGTGATTCGTCGTAACTTGAGGGATGAGTTTCACATACGATAGGTACTTTTCTATTATCACTGTTCTGTTTCTCATAAACATAAATAATTACATATATATTTTTATTTACAAAAATATTTTTTTTATTTGGAAACTAAATGCTAAATTGCTTGTGAGGTTCCGACAAAAATGCAATGACGGGAAGCAGTGTTTTTAAATATAAATCTTTAAAAAATGTCAAAGAGAAAATCAACATGTTAATACATTTGAAAAATCAATAACAAATATTCGATCACCGTATATTTACATCTCATAAAATATGAATTCAATTGATGGAAAGTTGAGTTTGAAATAAAATTACAAATTACCTCCGTTGCAACGAGGAAATTCAAGAATTTATAACTAAACAAGAATTCAACAAAAACACTATTCTAGTGAAATATTATTTTTTAAGACTTGCACAGGTTCGTTGATATGTTCAGTCAGACTGGTTGATTGGAAATTTGTGAAATCATAAACAATTGAGATTTCATAGGGAACTTATTTTGTCAGGATAAACATTTTTTTATTTCGCGTTCACAATGACGATTTTGTGACACTGTTTTTACCAAAAGTAGTTAGATAAAATGGAATTGTGTGCAACCGTTATTAGTGACTTTTCCGGTGAGGTTGGTGGTTATTTACACTAGTTGCTAATAGACCAATGGCACCGATCACCGAAGAAATCTCATGTTCGCAAAGTAAAAAGCCGTTAACATTGTGGTCTAGTTATTCCATGCTGCGAACTTGAATATTTAAAACGAAAATCTGAAAATTCTATATTTTTAAACTAAAATGTCAAAATATTATGGATGTCAGTCGTACCCAATCTAAGAGATTAAACTCACTAAATGGTTTTTTTATATCATAAAATTAAATTAAATATATTAACGAAAGCGAAGTAGAAAAAATAGCACGCAACACTCGTTGTGCAAGACATCTTGTCGCACACAATCGAATGTCTTGTGCAACTAGTATTACAATATACTATTGAGAGCCCAGAACAGAATTACTGCTCTGTGTGGTGATGAGTTGCCACGAAAGTCCGAAATGTCGTTTGAACTAACGAAGCGTAAAATGTACGCAAAAGTCCCAGAAACACGTCTGTCAGATGAACTGGAACATAATTGGTTTCAAACAGCGAAACGTCGAGTGTGGACATACATATCATGGAATGTCATGAAAATCGTTAGCTGACGGAATAAGTACGTGATATATATATGACCAATAACCAATTCAAAGCAATCGCTTATGAGAGGAAAGCGAAAATGAGAATTCTCATAATCTTGACACATCCAGACGGAGAGGACCATTATTCCGCCAATAACGATCCACAGTCTACAAGAAAAACATTGGCCAACAAGCAAGAAAAAAATGAATTTCACGATGAACCCTTTGAAATTAGTTTGTGAAAGAGTTAATATTTTTTAATTTAGATTTCATGCAAAATTTTAGTGTTTTAATTGCACCATTAAAAAATGAAAATTTTTAAAAAAATATTTGCATTTCAAATAATATCAATTTCTACATTTATGTGCGTTTCAAATGAATTATTTGTTTGCTTTAAAAGATTTCTTGGATATTTTATGCTGATTTTGTAACATTCATATAAAGTTTTTGTAATAAAAATGAGATTGTATATAATTTGTTGTGCAATTCAAAATTCCCATTCATAACATAATAATGGCACCAAACTTGTTTGCATTTTATAATATTATTTTTGTGTGCATCAATCTTTCAATTTTGACTATTTGCTGTTGTTTCAATCGCTGGTTCTTTATTTTTCCAATTCAGTGTGTTTCGTATCTCGTTCCTCCGGATTTAATCGTGATAATAAATACTTCTAGTTATCATGGACACAATTTATAAATAAATGTAACTGGTGTACTAAGTAAACTATTTTTCATTAACACTACGAATAATGAATATAAACTATGGTTCAACTAGTTCGTAAGTTTTAAAATCTAATGCAAATAAATATATTCGTACTAATCAGCCGTATTAATTCTGAATTCCTCGTATATTTTAATTGGATGTAATTATTTTTTACTTCACCTTTGAATATCCGAACAGCTCGCCTTTCGATGCGATTACAATAATTAATAATTAAATATAGAATGAATATCAGGCCGCCCGGTCGTCATCATACTAAAAACGTAATTTTATCGCACCATTAAGTCTTCGCTATCAAGATTATAAATAGTAATACTCATATAGAAGTTACAATAATTTCAAAAAAAAGAAAACTCTTGTTCCACAGACGTGACAAAATTTCCTCTCAGCATCTAACTCACAAAAAAACTTGTGTGCATGACGAGCGGAAGTATTTTAGGTTTTAATACAATCTCAAAACCGGTCGTAAAATCTAACGGCGATAAACTCTTAAAATGCTCCTCGTGAAAACACTTGCGACCTTCTATTAACATCTTAATTTATCCTTGCGCTTTATTTACGATTTAAATTATTTTTTTAATTTGGGCTTCGCGGGCGGACGCATTTACAAGAAATGTCGTCGATGAAAAAAAAACGTTCAAAATTCAAAAATACCTGGCGCCATCTGCATCGCATTAGCTCAAGTGTTCGTTACGAAGCTGGACATTTTCGATATTTAAAAGCCGAGGATTTGGAATTTATGCGAAAACGAATCACTTTATTTAAATGGATTTTATGTAAATTTGTAAAATGTTTTAGTTTGGAATGAAAGTACGGGACGATGTTTAACATTTTTTTATGTTAAGTAAGTTGAGTAAGTTGTTCCACCGATGAATTTCGTAAAAGATAATTCTACGATCGTACCAATTAATGCGTTGGTGACTCGTTTAAATTTTAACGTATGACGAAACATTGAGTTCAATCGAACTGTCGACGTGTATGCAACCAAGGAAGCATGGTGAAGGGACCAAATTACTATACAAGTTTATTTAATTTAATTTAATTTCATTTTTTATATTTGGTGGAGATTAAATTGTATTTCCGTTATTTTTATATTAACTTTCAATTGAAATTAATTCGTTTTTGATTTTCATGATTCCATTCTTATGTTACTGTTTAATTATTACTTTTTGATTTTTTCCTTTTTACTTTAAATGATCTAATAAAATGCCAAGTCAGCCTGGTCTTCTTTTATAGGTACGTGGTTAATTTTTCTTTTATTAGAATTGCGCTTTACCAACATCAAAAAAATCCACTTATCGTTTCCAGTCCAGTAACGCAACCACCATCAACCAAACATAAAACACAAGTTTTTTCACATATTTTTTTACGGAAATAAATAAACAGGTGAATTGATTTAATCAAAGTTTTCGACGCCGAGATAACGCAATACATAAAAAATATTAGAGCTATTACCGTAAACGAAAGCGGGAAAAATAATCGTTATGTAGATTGGCCCATAAAATTGCCATAGAAATTTGTAAGAATCTCTTTTCTCACAATAAGCTATCTATGTGGATCCATCGGCGACACTACGCACGTATCACGAGCACCATTCCCACTAAATAAAAATAAAATCTGGATCGTTAATGGCCGGGCGATTTGAACAATATGTATTTTATATGAAATACATAAAATTTAAGAACGAGCCGAGTACTGCACTATAAACTTTAACGGCATAAAAGTAAGAAAGCCGAGATAAAGTCCGAGAAATGGACCTTTTAGGAGGTGTGTGGAATCTAAATTTTAAATTGAGGCGAGGAAGGCGTCGAAGTTTTTCGCTTTGTTCTTTGCCCATTCCGTTTATGTTAAATGGTGGTGATTTACGTTGCTGAGCTTAAAAACGCGAAGCTGAAACTTAATTATAAATAAATGAAAAATTGTAATTAAAATGAAACGACAATAGGTAACAAATTAAAAAAAAATACAACAATTAACGAATTTATGTCAAATTTGATGAACAATAAACAATTCAAATGAAGACGTTTGCCCGTCATTAACTGTTAATTGCAACTTTAGTCGACTAGTGATTAATTTTTCTTGTGATACATTTTGAAAAACTGAGCTAAGAAAATCATAGAAAATTAACCGATCAAACTATGGAGCAACAATTTTTAAAATAAGACAAATTAAGATAACCAAACAAATAATATTCATCTAAAAAAAAACAATTAAAAATATGAATAAATAGAAGAAAAACACCAAACAAACAAACAAAGTAAAATAGATGAATCAATACCCATTTTCTGTTTCGAAAATAAAAATAGGATGACTATACCGCTTAAAAATAGATATATTTGACTCTCGGTTATTTTTATAAGAAGAATGACGATTCACGAGTGCGCTAATATATGGAACAGCGTATTTTTGCATATACTTGTTCAATTTACGATACTTCAATTACGCGTGTTGACACAAAACTAGCATGCGCATTAACCTTTAATGTTGGTATGTGAAAACGAGCTGTTTTATAGAGCGAAATGTATACATTTCGTTTACTCAATTGAAAGATATATATATTTAAATGTGTGCATATATTTTAAATGTAGTCCACACCAGTGAAAATCAACGAATTAAATTAGCAATACATGAAACACGTACATTATTATTGATTTATTTATTGTCCATAATATGGTATTCACACAGACCAGCCCAACCCAACCCAATTACAAAGTGAGCTCATAGTTTTGTGTCCACGACGACAGTGATTAGAAACGACTACAGTATTCAATGTAGGAAAACATGGAAAACACAAATAATATGTCAATATAAATATACGAAAATAAAAAATTAATTTTAAAACAAATCAATAATTGAACTAAAGTATCAGAACGCTAATAATAATTTTGATATTCGTCTCTTTAGTGCAAATTTCAATACATTAGTACCCGGCATTGGACAGTAAAAGCTATAATTCTTGGGCGATGCACATCTAAATACACGAGAATTTAACATACTAAGTAATTCAGGGCATGTAACATTGTCGTTAATAACATTTAATAAAAATAACCTTTACAAAATTAACTATTAAAAATTTCAGAATACGGAACTCTAACAGTTTAGTTTCATAAAGTTTTCATGAAACGTCTCGGAACAATCGAAACTTACTCGAGTTTAAATCCCAACCTAACCCAAACCAACCCAACCCAACCTAACTAATAAAAAAAAACGAGAGTTCAGATGCACAGACTAGTAACAACGTGATCGATAAATTAAAATCCTGTATCAAAGACTACACCTAGATTTTATGCGGTCTATCACCTTATCACATCACCTTCCATGTCCATATCGACAACGGTATGAGTTATCGAAAAATGTATTAGTTATAATATTTGTGAATGAATGCTTGCAAATAGTTTTGTCTGAACATAAAATAGATTTGTTTATTAATTTACATCACGGTTTTGTTTGTGGCTACAAGAAAGTTATTTACACTTATACCTGCATCATTATTACAACGCCTATAGAAATCAAACCAGAGAGTTTATATTTTTGTATTTTAAACGTTTTAATTCACCCTGAAATAAATTTGCAATGAAGCTTTTTTAAATACTTTTATTGGGCACATATATGCCTCATTTAATGTATTTTGAGAATTCTCAATTTCGTAACACTACTTTTAAACTATTAAAACCATTTAAAATGCAGTAAAACAAAAAAGTATATCCTATCACGATTACAGAGATTGAAGAATCGATCAATGAATTGATTTCGGTTGTATTGAATTGAGTAGATTTTATGGAAGAATGTAAAGATCACATACACATCAAGAACAAATTTTCACTCAACAATCAACCTTGAACGGGTGAGAGTTAATTTAAGATCTATTGCCAAGAAAATATATTTCGCACGTCTCTGGACCTAAAGTATAAAATGTATGGACTACTCATTCGAACTTAATGTATGAATTACCGTAGAATTAGGGTGAAACAAATACACAAAACAAGGTCCTCAAAAATCCCTTGACAAGGAACAGAATGGGTGAAATAAGGCAGGTTGGGTTGGGTTTGTTTGGGATGAGTTGGGTTGTGCCGAGTTGTGTGTTGGGTTGTGTTGAATTGTGTTGGGTTGTGTAGGGTTATGTTCGATTGTGTTGGGTTGTATTGGATTGTGTATAAAGAACAGAATGGGTGAAATAAGGCAGGTTGGGTTGGGTTGGGTTTGATTGGGGTGGGTTGGGTTGTGTTGAGTTGTGCTGGGTTGTGTTGAGTTGTGTAGGATTGTGTTGGGTTGTGCTGGGTTATGTTGGATTGTGTTGGGTTGTATTGGGTTGTGTTGGGTTGTGTTGGGTTGTGTTGGATTGTGTTGGGTTGTGTTGGCTTGGGATACGAACTCACAATATTTTATAACGAACAAATGTGTTATTAAGAACGTTACAAAAAAAACTAAATTTAAATATGTAAACGAAAATAATTAATAAAAAATAAACAAATTGAAAGAAATTAAAGTGAAAATGGGACAAATATGAACGATAGATACTAAGCTCAATAAAACAATTAAATACAAATAAATTGCTGGCCCGATGTTCAAAACACCTCACAATAGAGTCAAAAATAACATCAGAGTCTTTAATATAAAATGACGTATAACATTTCTCAACGTGGTAGTTTATTCACTTGATACCAAGTACCTACTTATTCTAAATTTAAAAATCTTCATACTATTTACATGAAAATAATTAATGAATAAGTTAAACAGCAATGTACCCAGTACTGATGCATGTGGCACACAAACTAAGTGCAGAAACAGATCGAAAACAGCACACTTCAACAAAAATATATGAATGAAATTAAGACCAATTAATGCAATTGAATACCATAGAGGGTCTACCTTGTCAAATAATAATCGGTCGTCGAGTCTATCACATGCTCTGGAGAAATCAGTATCATCTTGCATTTCATCATCAATTGCTTTAGCAATGTATTGTGTTAGACCAAAAATATCAGATTTGTGTTTGGTAAGTCGGCAGGTTATTGAGCTTTGCAAAGCAAAGCAAAGACATCTAAAAAGAACACTCTCATTGGAGAAATCAACGCCTGAGTATATCGTAAGGCATGAGACTGGGAGCGACAGATTGGCAGTCGAAGCAGGGGGTAGGGCGTTGAGGTATGAGTTGACAAAGAGAGAAGGGACGGAGCAAAGTTTGGTAAGGATGGCAATAGAGGAAGTAAGAAGCAGAGAAGATAGAAGAAGGAAAATATCTAAGTGGGAAGAAGGAAGGAGAAAGCTACTGGAAAAGGCAGGAATATCAGAGAAAGAAGTAGAGAGGAGAAGAGGAGAGGGGAAACAAGTGGAAAGAGAAATAATAGATAGATGGAGGCAAGTAGACGCGCAAGAAAGAGAGAGCAAATTAAGGAAGTCAAAGTATAATACAAAATACAGAGAAATAAAAGTGGACGGCGGAAAACCAAGATATTTGAGGGAGAGGAGGACGCCGGAAGAAGAAAGAATCATGGCAAGGTACAGGTGTGGGAACGAGGAAAAATCTAACAAATATTGGATGAATGAGGAGTACAGGAAATGCGAATTCTGTGGGGAAGGTGATGATAAATGGGAGCACTGGATGAGAGGCTGCAAAGAAGTGAAGATGGAGGAAGTGGAGAAGCGGAATGGAGGAGATTGGAAAAGAAGCATGGGGGAGAACGGTGAGATGGTGAGGGAAATGCAGGCAGGAGACGACACCTAGGAAGAGAGATGAGCAGGTGGAAGAAGAGCCGGGAGAAAATAACATGGTATACTAGCTAGAAAACATGATGTAGGAAAACAGATATGCCAATAAAGGTTTCTTTTTTGAGCTTTGAAGAATGGAGAATGTCTGTATGAAACATCTTGGCTGTTTGAACCTGTCCCTGTATTGGGATATTTTCCATCTATTAAATTATTATTAACTAAATAAATTGATAAATTAATATTTCTAACACTCGCATTAAAACAGTTTTGTGCCCTGATTATTTATTTAACAAAATTAATATTTTTATTGATCCAAAGCAAGGTTATGTGAAAAGGCTATTATATTTATTACAGCTATATCATCGAAGGTCGTCTTTGTGGATGGTTAACCTTGCATCCAGTCTATTGGGATATCTTCCCCATTAAGAAATGGTTCGAAGGACCTCTTTAATTATCTCGGCTATAAGCTATAGAAGATATCGCTGTCTATTTCATGTTCCATATATTTTCATTATTGATGTATATTTTTATACGTGTATAGGACTGGTTTTCATTTTTTGTTAGAAGGGTTTCCTTTAAATGTCATATATGTTACTTTTCGTATCCACCTATTTGTGGTGCCAAATGCCCATGTGAATGAGCTATCGAGATTTTTCTCTATTGAGTTTTCTTTAATCTAATTTCGTAATTTAATTTCCTTTCAAAATTAGTATACCGTCATAGACTTTTTAATTTCGTTGCTATTGTGTTGTAGTCGCATTTGTAGGAACATTTTGAAGCTATCAACTGTGGGTGCTCCTTTTACAGTTCACAGTCTATTTACATATCTACCATATACATGCATCACGTGAAGACTTTCCTTAATCATATTTAAAATATATATTGTTGAAAACATCGATGTCCACACAAAGTCCCAACATTTTGCAGTTCAGTGAACTCGTATAGGATCTGTATAAATGACCTTGTTTTTGAGCCTTTTGGCCATTTCCAGTTACATCGAATGTTATCTTAACAGCTTTTCCCAAATAGTCATAATCCCTATGATATGAAAACCCTTTTCTAGATAAAGCTAGATACACGTGGAGGAATTGGCAATTGCGAGTCGACTCGATCGGCTTATCGACTATTATTTTGTTTTTTTTCCGTACCAAAATATCATCAAAAACTCTCGAATAAAAAATGACCTTGTTGACAAGCAACCAGAAAATAGACATAGTTGGGTTGGATTGGGTTGGGTTGGATTGAGTCGATCAAATACTTTTCTTGGAGAATATGCTCAAAGAACATTATTGAGAAAAGTTCGAACCACAAAGGGACAGACTGAATTATATTTTTTTTTATAATTCAGTCGACCTTTTATGGTTCGAGTTTTCCCCAATTATGTTGTATCATATGCTCCAAGAATATATCAGGCACTGTAGAACTTTCTTTCATAAATCCATGTTGCATGGTTGCAATTTGATCAGAATCAGATTACAAACATAATGGGAATAGAGTGAACATAACTTAAATCATCTATTTCTCCTTTTTTATGAACTCTGAATATTTTAGACGATTTCCAGATATTAGGAATTCATGAATTATACTACGTAGTTAGCAGGATAGTAAAAATTAAGGCACAATTTCATTTAAAGGGAGGATTTAAACTAAGGAGGATCTTTTATTATCATTGTATTAACATTGTGCTTAGATACACAGGACAGTAAACAGTCCTACATTCTGAAATTCATATTTGATCACACATTTTGTATGTTTATCACAAAACAGAATTCGGAAGTTTATACCCATAGTTCTTCCTCTGCCTCTTTATCAGTTCTTCCAGGCATTAAATTTTCAGGGTCCGGAACGCAGATCCATCGATTCAAGGATATGGAGAGTGTAGCATATGCCCCATAAGTTTTGGCACAAGTTTCAGGGACCATAAAATGGATAATTAAAAGAAAATTACTTTAAATAAAAGAAGATTGGAAATCTGGACACAAAAATGTTGCTTGAGACCTGAATTTAACCTTGATGGTTCAATTTTTTAAGTCGATTATGTCGATAAATAAAATAAAATAAAAATTCGTCCACATAATTCGATATAGTCGTGTGTACAACGGCTCCAGAATTGTGATAGTTTTTTGAGTGAAGTAGTGCACCAAACTTGCTAATTACTCCTAATTACATAAAATTTTATAAAAATAATCAAACACTTTAACTATGCTGTCCACAGTTTGACTTTCATGTCTTAACACAAAAATTGTTTTCTGTTTGATAAAAAAAATAGTTATGTAAGACGATAAAATATTCCCATAGCTGCATAAAAAAAATAGACGTCTAATGATATCAGCGCCCTTGTCTCATATCCTATTGAAATTATTGATCGACTAAAAGAACTGTGTGTACAGTTTACTAATTAAAGTGGATATAATGTTTCTTTAATAAAATGCTGTATGTATATACATTGCCTAACATCAATGAACTATTAGGGACTTCACCTTATGAGTGAAGGATAATAAGTGTATCAAACGTCAAGCGTGATTTGTGTTTAAAGACGTTTCGGTGACAGATCCGCCCCTTTATCAAATATTGCAATTACTTGTACTTACAAGGAGTCGAAGCAGGAGGTCTTCGGTATTGATGTCTACATAGACTTAGTACTCACACAGATTTTTTTTCAGTCATATATACATGACTTGATGCAAATGTATGTATATGTGGCGGTTTGGTGAGCCCAGAGAGAGAGCGAAACGGTCCGTCATCATTTGTCACATTCGTTGTCGTTATTTTCAATATACTAGCAGAAATTTCCAGCATATGACTTGTGAAATGTCAAAGCAACATTTAAGATATAAATACATAATAAACCGCACGTGTAATGGGCCAATGCCCCAGTTATGTTAATGCAAAGTATTAGATTATTCAACAGCTACTTATTAAAGCGGTGCCATAACTATGTCACTGCTTTCAGTTTGAACGATCGATGGAATTCGTAATCGACACACTGATGAACATCAAAATGCCATTTAATGGAAAACATTTAGTTAAACAGTTTTCACTCACCTGTCTCATTACGAGAAATATGTAATATGTTAATGAGATGAGCAATAAGTGGCTTCCAACAAAATTCCATCTTCGTTTCAGTGTAAAAACATAAATTTATTAACTATATGAAATTTCAAAAATTAATCTTTGTGTTATAATTCAAAATAGAGCAAAATCATGCATTGAGATCAGTTTCATTGAAACAAGATGCAGCGTGCAAGTGTTTATTATTTATGTTGTGCCACGTTTTCCCATCATAAAAGACGTAATTGTGAAGTAATGCATATTACTACATTAAAGCCACACTTACAAAATAAATCATGTAAAATTATGTGTCTATTATACTACAAACATGCTCCAGAGGAATTTTAAAAGCATTTTTTTAAGTCATTTAGTTGCTTTTGTCGAAATGTATGGGTTGCGTTTTTTGTACGTTTAAATTAATATAACACATCACATTGCCAATGAATTTTTTTTTTCATATATTTCATTTATATTACAAAAAATAGGAATCCACGATATTTTATTTTATTCAGCATTTTGATTTCGAAGTAATGAACGATAATAATGAAACGGAACTAAATAAAATGAATTGCAAACTTTTAAATCAGCGTCTAAATTTATTGTAATTTATTTGAATAAAAATCAAATTAAAATTAAAATTGTCATAAATTTGAATTAAATCTTAATGATATGTTTGCATGCATTGTATATGATATAGTTTAGTATCGAACTCGTCACTGGTACATTTTTACAATCAATATTTTACAAAAATGTACCCACTTATTTATCTTTATTATTTTCGTTTCATTGCAGTACCAATTTACATAAAATTAGCATGAAATTTAACAACGTTTTAAGTAATAAACATTAGGTCGATATTTATTTCATGCATCCACTATTATTAGATACGTACAGGTAATTTGATAACTGAAGCGTAATATAAACGTCAGCTACTTGCCAAAGAAAACAGGTACGCGTAATATATGTAATATGCGGCATAAAATTGTAAATCCGAGTCATAAACGTCACGACAATAAACAATAAATCTAAAAAAAATATTTCAACGCGCATAAATAAATTATCGAGCGGAGAATTTACAAAACAAACATCGCATCAAACAGAACGTTGCCCAACACCTCATATCGACGTCACGTAATAGTTTAATCGCTGCGTTACAATTTCAAACACGCACGTCTTTCTAAAAATACGAGGCCGCGAAAATAGCGGAGCTTTTAAAAATATCCCGCCTTTCGGCGCGGCGTCTGCCTCCATCTGCCGGCGACGCGGCGAACCCGGTGGTGCCTGGAAGCGTCATGGGAGACCGAAACGCCGCCTGCGAGGATTGGTGAGCCGCTGGTCGGCCATCTCCCGACTCTGACAGACTACGTAAATTATTGGTGGAAAGCTCAGCCCTGTACTGCCGCACGCACCAACCAGCTTTTAGGGGATCGGAAGCGGCGCGCAGCCATAGCGAAAAGGGTGTGACCGGAAGTGGCGCGATTCCGGTGGGGAAGAGCCCCCGGGAAGGCGGCACAAATTAAGAGATCTGGACCGCGCGCTAAAATGGAGATAATTCGGATCCCAAGTTTTAATTGAGAATTCAGCCAAGAAACTTTTGATATGTCTGATTGGTTTCTGGTCCATTAAAAGAATCGAGTCTGCGTCGATCGTACTTGTTCTGATTTATCTTAAGGGCTATTAATCGCCATGGAATTAACTGCGGAAGATATAAAAAATGACCCCGGCGCGAAGTTTTCATTGATGGAAGCGATCAGGTGCGTGGTGAGCGGAATTTCATTCATGGTGTTGTGGGAAATAAGATTGATTGTAAGATCTAGTCGTTTTCAAAGTGCCTCATAAACGGTTACTTTTATGTGTCGTAAAGTTTTAAGAGTCAATGAAAGGCAGCCTGAGACAAGCATGATTCGGTAACAGGTTGCTAGTAAGAAACATGCGTAACATCATTTCATATTACAGATAAACTCATCAAAGTTACATTTGCAATAATTTTAAAAATGAAATACGTTGTTGGCTTTTTGCTATTGTTTTTCAAATTTTCCACGACAACTAGTAAATACAATGGTTATTTTATCGTGATGTTATATTTCTATACAATACCTACACAGCACCAATGTGGTAAGGAAAATTTCGCCGCCGACGGGAAAAAAATTAAATCAATGTATTTTTTTAATATTCTACAGATGTCTAACTATCATTGGGAATTGTTTTACTCATCTTAAACGATAAGAAACAATAGAAATAAATAATATATATATAGAATTTTTAATGGCAACATACCACACACATATTCTAATGACTTAACGTACCAAACATTTCTGACGTATCTTGCAGAACTTCAAGTTGTTAAAGGTAACAGACAGAACCTCTAACATTAACACTCGGAACATCGCTATATCGATATTATTTGTCAATATTTCGATGGTCGATATATCAATGGAGATATTTCGATTGTCGTTGTATCGATGTAGAAATTTCTATTCTCGATATTTTGGCCAACGATATTTGGATTATCAACATGACATGATATGACTTTAACAATCGACTGTGCGGCAGGAAAACAAATCAATGACAGATAAAACATGTAACACATAAATTAATATTTTTGAAGATGAAAAAGATACATTTAATCAAACCCAACTCAACCCAACATTTTTTCTTCATGTACAGAATAGTTTATTTCAATTATTCATTTAACTTATGCATTTTTCTTTAATATTTCATGAAAAATCAAAAAATGAATCGATTGTAGGAGCGCTGAATATTATGCGTCACTGATCCAAAATAACTTATGAAACTCAATTTATGTTAAAATTAGTTTCGAGAAGGGTTTTCTCTACGTGTAGCTTATACCTATACATGACATCGCCTGATCTTAAAGGTGCATAAGATGATTTTTTATATAATTTTAATCAGAAATAAGTGTAAAAAAATACACCTACACCTGCGCATACGTGTCCCACAAAGTAAATTTGGTTGAATGCTCGCTTTTTCGACTTTAGTGGCACATAAATTGAAAACTATTGATCCTATAGCAGAATTGATTTGTAAAATTGTTGACGATTAACTTTCCTAGATATTGGAACTATATTATTTTTTGATTGCTTTAGAATTACTGAATTTTCATGATTTTCAGGAAAATAAATGTTTAACGATACAATTTAAAGTATTATCATGATCCACAACACATTTTCAAACATAGTATCATGCATATAGCTAAAGTAAATTCCAGCGAATGTATTAAGGCCATGATAGTTGTTTCGCTCTATATTGAGCTCATCAGACCATCACGCGTACATACGTTGAAGTTGCATCAACTCATGCATTGACAAGGAATTTGTCTGTGAGTATTCGTGCCAGTTATGTTGAATATAATTGACCAATTATATCATTAATTTATTGGAGAACCGTACCTGAATATTATAGTCAATTTATTTACTAGTTTCACAATGAAAAGATCTATTTTAATTATCCCTATAAGGCCTGGAACATAAATAAAGTTAAAATACATCCATTAAAATCATTTAATTTTAGTCATAGTTAATTACATAAATTTATTTAAATAATAGTTCTAATTAGCCGAAATAAAACTATTCTACGTATTGTCTACCTATTACTACTATTAAATTAGGACGTTTCACTCGGATGGGATTGCAACGTAAAAGTTTACTTCAATTTTAACGACCGCCGCGTCGTTAAAACGTGAGAGTCGATCAAAACGTCAATTGTAATCGACATTGTTACTGAATTATGTCAGTCGAGCAACACCAATTTCAATTTGATTTATAAACCGTCGTGATCGTTGAAATCACTTCATAAAATTTGTGTGATTTTAAACGAAATGGAAAAATTGGCGACGTGGGTTATTTTAGGCGTTGGCTAAAGTAAAGAGTTCGTCTAAAATTATTTTTTGTGGGGTACAATAAAACTAGTTGTATTGACTTTTAATAATATTGTGCATTGACGATTTTTTTGGTGAAATCCGACATTTCCATGCTCTAAAACCACTAGTGGCTTAAAACGTAACTTCAGCAACGAAAATTACTAAACCATTAATAAAATAGCTACTTTTCCTCGACCATAGCTACTTTTCCTCGACACAAAGGGATTTTATTTCCCCAATATTGTTGAAAACGTGTAGTTGATCGTTTAATTAAGTAATTTTTAAAAATGATTTAATTCGATGGGGACGAAAATATACGCAACATAAATAAAAGTTGAAAAAATTCTTAGCACGTAATTAAGAAATTGTCGATTTTTTAAATCGAAAATATCGAAAAAATCTTTGAAATTTTCATAAAAGTCTCATAAGAATCCCAGCTTAAAAGTTTAAATATTAAAAATCTAAAATTAAAATTTTCTTGTAACCTTTCTTGTAAACTAAATTTATATAACAGTTAAATTATGACGTTGCATGGAATTACAGAATCTACTAGCAACGTACCCTTGGGTCCTTTTATTTGAAAAAGAATCTCGCATAGTTCACTTTATATTAATTTCCGAAACTTTATATTAATTTCATGAATAATTTTTTTTAACCAATATGTGTTTCAGTACGTTTACTTGAAACATGAAACGGGGTGAAATATGGTCGAACATAATTTGTAATTGTTATTACCATGGCCAAGTAATTCATTTTTTTAATTGCGTGCGTTCAACGGTTAAATATATAAATCAATATGAAATCAATTAAATCAAAATTTTCTAGCTATCAATAATTTTTCTTTCAATCCGGTATAGTGAAAATTTATTCCCAACATGAACTTTCGAATATCGATATTTAATTTGAAAAATTAAAATTTGTTAAATAATTGAAAATTGAATACATCGCAACAAAATAAATTAAAATAAAATGCAAATATGGTAACAAATCAAATGGAAGCCAATGCAGCCCAACCCAACCCAATCCAATCAAACGTAACTCAACCCAATCCATGCTTAGTACGCAATTATACTACAAACAAATGAATAATTTTGGTTATTGAACAACTACGTAAATGACAAAACATTAATAAAAATGCAACCTAATTTTTTCCAGCCTCAAAATCGTTTGAAATAATGACAATGAATAAACTAATTACGAATTAAATAAATGAAACAAAAATAAATAACGAAAAGGAGTCAAAAAGACTTTAAGCGAAATATCAATAAATACAAAATAGCGAAAGCGAATTAAAATCAAATGAAAAGAACAAAACAGCCCCAAACGAGACTTAAACGAAAAGTTAATATTAATAATTTTTTACAAACTAATTAAATGTTGTAGCATATGGTTCAAGTTAAATTTTAAGAATCATCAAATACAAACTTACGGAAAGTTTGTGGGAGAGTACTAACGCCGTCTAGACGTCAATACACTCACACTACTGCTGCTATGCGAGACGTCTGCTTTAATCGACTACATGGCGTCAGTACACTCACACAAACTTTCAGTTTCAGTTTCTAAGTTATGTTTGCATGGCTACGTGCAATACACCGTATGTATGTTGGTGATCTGATGAGTCCTGAAGGACGAGACAGCTGTAGTCAATTTATTTTCAAATACAAATCCCTTCTAAGAATCTCGAAAATGGAAAAAGTCAGGGTTCGTGACATAACGTAACGATGCACGAACATAACATTACTTAAACTGATTATTTTGTTACAATAAAGCAACGATAGTTTATGAAGTTATTTAATGTTATATGTGATATGTTCATTTAACGATAGTTTCTAAAATTAAACGGAGCTCTGTGGAAAATATTCAAAATCTGCAATTTTATTCTTAAGAACATTTTATGCAAATTGCACCTGGATGCAATGGAAGACATGTTATTGCTAAGGAGTAAAATTTGCTGTTTGCATATATAGTTTAATTGGCGACTTCGTACGGCGATAGCAATTGCATGGGAATTGGAATTTTCATTGAAATTACCAAACGATTATTTTAACAAATCAATTATTTCACTTGAAAATCTTTTAAAATATATATTGTTCAAATCGTTTAAAATATTGTTTAATGCTTTTAGTGCCAATGCATGTAATTTTAGCTAAAACCAATTGAAAACCCGCAACTCTCTGATGTTCTAATGATGTTAGATGCAAGCAACATTTTGATTCGTTAGTATAGTAACTTTATTATTATATAACATCGTGTTAAATAACAATGAAATATTTGTCGTTACTTTTAATGTCATGTAATGGAACGAAATTTAAAATAATTCCAATCAACTTCAGAAATATGCTTCATTACTTAATTTTTTTTAATAACATAAATCTAATATCACTCTACTTTTTCAGTACTGTTCAAGTTGTAGAAAATGTTGCCTAATTTCGTCGATGCATATAAATATAAAAAGGTATTAAGGGTGAAATTCCCCTCCCCGATTTCTATACATCTGACGAATACCTAAAGAGCAGCCGTGCATTTTATTTGAGCTAACGTACGTTTGGCTTAGAAAAACGAAAATATTTTTTAAATCTTGAAATTAAATTATATTTGGTAAATTTGCCCAATTTCAAAACAACATCCAGACAAAATTAATTACAAAAAAAAAATTAAAATAGCGACCAACGGATGTGGATCATTAATTTTTTGAGACCACTAACGCTAAGTAGTCATTTTCAACGACAACCATAATTTCGATGACGTAACTATATGGACGAGTAGAAGGCCGACACATTGAAATAGTGTCTGGATTTAGTCTAGCCAGTATAAAAGTACACAACCAGTTACAAAAACAAGAACAAAAACAATTGTGAGTGCCTCACATTAGTGCCCTTGGGCGTTCGTATCAACTTCCAGCCCCGTCTATTATTTATAACTATCGTATATTTTTTAATAAAGGAAAACGTACACTGGGAATAAAACTACCATCAGATGTTTACTGGGCGTGCAGCCATTTGCCTTGCATAAAATGAAAATAAATTAAACGAGTTTACTCAATAATACGAATATATGTAAAATAACCGACTGGTTGAGTACCTTTATTTTTTGAAATTCGTAATTTAAATTTCATGTTAATCGTAGAATAATTTATCGTATTTTAAATTATTTACGTATTGATATGCAATAATATGCAACATAATCCAATTAAATTTCACAATAAAACGAACAAGTATAAATTTATGACATTACATGCATATTTGCCACTGAACAGGTCGTGGTGATAATAAATTAAGGAATCGGTCCACTAATTAAAATGACATGAACATTAATTGTATTAATTATATATTTACAAACTTTAATATAATTAAACAAAAATGTTTAGTTTCATTATTAAAAAAGACCACTTTGTCGCGAACCATTATTTTGGAGACTTAACCCGAAATTTCGTTGCGCCGGTCAGAGGTCGACCACAATAATAAACCAATCGGTTTATTGATTTATTACCAACCTTATTTTACACACCGACTCGACTGACGAATTATCGTGGTAATAAAGCAACCGAAACATTTATTATAGCACCGTTTATTTTATGGAACTGTATGTCGTAGTTTAATTTATTAAAGAATACACTAATTTATGATTTATTAAGTTCGTATTTTGGTAAAGTAAATTTTGGTTTTATTTCTTGTGTGTTTCGGTAGTTTCGCGTCAAGTTAATTTGTATTGCTTTGATTTGTTTATGTTTCGTTGTATTTTTTTTATTTTTTCCATCTTCAATATTAATTTCGTTCAATTTTTTGTCATAGTTTTATGAATATAATTCTTAGTTACTTATTGACGTTTCGGTTCATTTTATGTTAACATATTGCTGTGGCTCAAAATCTAATTACCTTACCCTAGATAACTCTGAAAAGAAAACTCTCAATACTACAACCAAGGAAAATTTTTAAATATAAATATAAATCTAAATAATTTATGCCTAATAATAATTGTTGTAACAATTAATGAAGACCTTGAATTTGATAGTGACTGTGACCTCGAAAATATTGATATCAGCTATGTCAAGAGATATTTGCTTCCTATCTATTCTAATCAACTCTATTTTAATTCGTTTACTGCCACTCTTGCTATCATATTTTATATCTCTATCAATTTCACTGGCTACGTCACTGATGATTACTTGATGTTATATTGCACAATGCATATCTTTTATTTTCGCAGGTATATAGATACTATTACATAATGTTCACTTCTTAAAATGTATTGAAATGCAACTGCTACTTTTTCTGGCTTTCAGGCTCTGTATGAGGTACATACAGTTCCTCGATGTATATGCGAAGTATATAATAATTTTCAGTACTACCAATGAAGTGTGGTACAACAATTAACCAATAAAAATATCGTGGATGAAATAAAGGTGGTGTGTAGACTATCATGTGTATGAGGCACTGACATAATTGCACACTCAATATATTTTTGCATCAGTTAAAAATATGGTAGACTTTGTAAGAATCTTAGAGAAACTTAAAGACGATGTTGAAGATGGGTAAGGGAACAAGATGATTGACTTGGATTGGCTTGGGTTGGGTTGGTTTTACATATCACTTGTATGACCCAACCCAACTACAGCTAACCACAGCCAACCCAACCCAACCCTACCCAACCCAACCCAACCCATTTGTGTACCAAAATAAAATAACAATCTTTAGCCCAATCTCAAACTTTCAATTGGTTGTAAACGAAATGATGGAGTTAAAAGCCATAATTAATTTATCCACAAGTCTGGTTGCAAACTGTTCCAGTGGTTATTGAACTATTTGACACCAATGGCTCTTTACTAATATTAGTAATGGCAATCATTATATTTGTAGGTTTCCTAAATGATATATCATTATTACTTTGACATTTTCTATTTACAATTTCATAATTTTAAAGGAATTGGTAAGAGTGGAAAGAGACATTCAACAACTGAGTGTCATATGCCGAGGTTAAAACAATTTATTGATTCATCCATAAAGCCATGTGATTGATTATTGATCACATATTGATGACATGATGGAACTTATTAACAATAATTAATTTCAGTTTACTATTTAAGTATCAAATGTGAATTTTTTATATGTCCACGCCATTTCGAATCGATTTATCGACAAAAATAATGGCGCCGCGAGTTGTCAAGTTCAAGGTCTGGCCGTAACAATGACGCATGCCGGAAGAAAATGCAGTAACTAGCGTTTGTTAGGCCGATGTCTATAAAATACTGGGTACGGTGGTTTTATGGCGTACGACTTCTGACTATAACAGTGTTTTACGACCCGCGCCCTGACCTGCCTCAACCGTTTTATTCGCCGCGTTTATTGCGTTTTTATGGGCGTTATAGCGTAATTTGTAAATGTGGGACATTCTACTAATTTCGGATGAGTTTGATATTGCTTTACAACTTTACAACTCGCGCGGCCGCCGGTATGAATGGAGTGTGTTTTATTATTTTATGTCGTGGTTTGTTGTTGCGTTACGGCCTCGTAAAGTCATTTTATAATCATTATTATTTAATCGAAAATTTTACTCACCACTTTAGCCTGTTAGCACCTACGTTGATTTACGGCCACTTCGGACTACTAAAACAAAGAAAAAAAAAGGTTAATGTTAGACATAAAATCCACCACAGTTTTACATCGTTTAATTCTTTTATTATGTGTTCATTCAAGTAGATTGATTCATATTGCAAGGCAACTAATTAAAATGCAATGAATTTAAATTACAGGAACATTAAACACGAAGATTAAAAAGCTATTCGAAATTAAGTACAAGAAAACAATTCAATTAACAAAAACAAAATTCACAGTCAAAATCAACCAAAAAATTAATATTATTACCATCAACATAATTTGTAGTAAATCAACGATAATGAACTCACGAAAATAGAATTAACTAAAATTACTATAAGACGATATCAAACTCTTCAAGAAAAAACTAACAATTAGACAGATTTAGACGAGAATTTTAAATATGTTTAGGCATCGCTGATAAATAACTTCACTTGGAATTCTTGTTTGTTATAATTACAAAATAATGAACAAGATGCTCACATCAACATAAATTGATTGCATTTAAATTTAAAACCAAAAATCTTCATTTTAAAATAATATATCGAAAAAATATTTAATGATTAACATTGAATGTGGAGAAGACATAAATCCTAGATGAAAGAATCCACAAGACCTTTAAAGTCGTAATAGTTGGAGTGGAAAGACAGTCGTTTGTAAATTGGATTTTAAATAAAATGCATGAGTTGCTCGCAGCTATAATTGTCAGACTTAACACCGAAATTTCAACAAGCAGTTATGTTGCGAAAACAATAAATAAAATTTAAATAAAAAGGTGTGTAACTTAAATACCAAGAATTCGGTAACTTATTTTTTCTTTTGTTAGATTTGTT
This sequence comes from Geotrupes spiniger, assembly GCA_959613385.1. Lineage (NCBI taxonomy): Eukaryota > Metazoa > Arthropoda > Insecta > Coleoptera > Geotrupidae > Geotrupes > Geotrupes spiniger. Next base: position 18,079,684 of record OY390737.1, read on the forward strand.
TGTATCTGGTGTTTCGTTTTTATGTCACGTTTTTTTTTATTGTTCATTGTAAGCTTTAATCACAGAATTGTTTTTGTTTCAATTTTGCATTTAATATTTTCTATTATTTGTTACAAATACGTTTATTTTCGAATATTTCGCATGACTTGTTTAACTTTAGTAAGATTGCATTATTTTATTCGTATTTTACATTTTATTTCATTTAATTCTGTTATTTTTTTTCCCAGTATTGTTTGTTGGATTGATTGGTTTTATTTTTATTATATTATTTTTTTACAGATTTTATTTGATCTGTTATCGATGTTAACTTAGGTTTAATCTTCTTAAATTAATTCACTTACATATTGTTGGTACAGATTCTATTTTTTCAATCTTTAATCGTTTTCTTTAATTACTTTCGTTGTTTTATATTCAGTCATTGGTTACCTAGGTATAGTTTATATTAACTTCGTTTTTATGTTTTTAAATCTTTTTAAGCTAAACTATAAAATAAAAAATATAAAAAAATTAAAAAAAATATAAAATGGGGCTACCCCCTTTTTGTGCAGGGGCTCAATTGAATTACTTTATACATTTATATATTTTCGTAAATTTCACTACATTTACTATTTAATTCTGTTTATTTTGGTACATATTCATTGTTTTATTTTCCACTAGTTTACTTTCATATTATTTTATTATTTTTGTTTTTGTTAGTTTATTTTTACTCAACCGATTTCGATCGTTTTCATTGTAAGATTTTACTTATATACTGAGGTATTTATCGCCGTTAATTTGACAGTCAATTAATGCCATTGAATTTTATTTAAAGTAATTTTTAAAGTATTAAATGCTAGGAACATTAATTTAAAAAATTAATACAGTAAGCGTGCTTAGACGATCGTTTTTACTTTATTTTGACCTGCGCAGCAAAAAAATTCTAACGTTTCTACAACCAACATAAGTTATTAAGCAAATTATTGGGTATTTTGACGATAACGTCATAAAACTCATCACGTGCTACACAATCACTTAACAGAATGCACTTAACCAGAAGAAACAAAAATAAGCGGTCTAATATCAAAGCTAAAATATTAATACACTAATATCAAAGAAATTAAGTTAACGCTAACCGTAATTGTGTTATTAAAAATTTCAATTATGTTAAAAATATAATGTACTAAAATTACTGACTTTCTACCATTTTAGGCACTGTCATTCCTAAATGGCATAAACGTTTGAGTGCCAAGTATATGTGTACGTTTTGAAAAAAATATCTGAATGATTTCATAAAATTTGTTTGATCTGCAAAAAAATCTGTCTGGCTTCCACAGTTGAATTTTATACATTTAACAGCTGTTGAGCAATATTTTAAATTTGTTTTAATTGAACAATTTAATTTTAAACTTAATTAGTTTTATGTTTGTTTTTTTTTATTGATTGATTGATATTGATAGTTTACTTGACTTGAGTCTCATGTAATTCATGTTGTAATAACAGTTATTACAACCCTATACATTAAATGTAATCGCAGTTCCAGCGTCAAAATATTTTAGAATCGTTATCTTCAAAATGCAGTTTGAATTAAATTATTTTATTACTATACTTATACTTTCTGACTACTTTCTTGCCTACAACTTTCCCCATTTGTCGAATATTTTAAACAAATGTTTATAATTTGTACAAAATGTTTTGTTATGATTTTCTAATATTTGGATTAAGTTTCCATCCATGCAGATTACATATTTATATTTTTATTTCTCTATGACGATGGTAAACATACAAAATGTTATGGAAATTAATCAAAGGGGTTGGATATGTAAAATGAGCATAGCTTGGGTTCTTGAATCGTTTGGCTAATGTCTCCAGCAACTTAGCACTCCCAAAGTTTGCAAATCAATTAAATTATTAAACTAATTTTTACATTGGTGATTCAGTTGGAAAACTAGTCCAACCCAACCCAACCCAACCCACACTTAATACGAACCATTTTAACTGAAGAAAATGAACTGATGTATTAGTACATGAAAGTATATATAATAAAACGCATTAAGTTCACATGTAATTTAATTGTAAACAGCTATGACACAGATATAAAGAGTTAAAATTACTACACCGATGTTAATCATGACTAAAATACGAGGAATAAATCAAACAGATTCATTACAAAAATAACATGAACACGAACACGAACTATTTTCACACTTATGCTGATGTCGTCAGAAATAAATTCTCGCTGTTTCCCCAAACAACAATATAAGGGCGAAACGATCGTCCAAAAATTTCAACTGCACTTTTAATAATATTCCTGTCATTTTAAACCATTTTGAACATCACTATAATAAATGTTATACATTGGATCTTCGTTCATCACTGACTCATTTATTTATATAATTTTGTCGAATTTTCATTTAATTTATTAATGTGCATACCTATCTGTTTGATTTAATTTTAATTTAATCGGTTTTTAGTTTATTTTACTTTACTTGTTTTATTTCACCTTACCTCGTATCTTTTATATCGATTTTATTCTTCGTATACATTTTTATTTGCGCCCGTTATTTTATTATATTTATTTATCATTTGATTGCTTACTAAAAATTGTTTTACTTCCATTTCATTAGTTTTAATGCATTTGTTTAATGTTTAGTTAATTAAAATTTATATTCAATTATAATTCGTATAATGATTGATGGTGATGACATTTAATTGAAAATCTTCATTATTCTTTATTACATTTATTATTATGTGTTGTTGGCTTCTTTATCACAAAAATGAATTACATCATAAGTTAAATATGTTTGCGTTCCCACTATTTCATAAAATTTTGTTGATTCTACCAAATACTTAAATATAACAGTCATTAAACCGAAATTAATATTAAAGCACCAATAGAAATTAACAAGATATTAACATCAAACATATCACTCTTGCTACAACATTCACATTCCATAAATAAATCAAGGGACCATTAATTTCTCGCAATTACAACTTATAATATTTTAATGAGGGAAAAAACGCTTCTCATTACCAGTAAGACATAAGACATAAGACATTCAGGCGCTAGCGCGTCGTTTAATTATTTCATGAACAGTTCAATACATTGAAAGCATAAGAAAAATAATTAAATTATACACAATTCACATTATCTCCATATTATTTAATTAAAACTAATTATTGCGGTATTAAAGTTAATTAGTATAAAGTCACGTCTAAAATATAAAATTTAAAAAATAACTTACACGAGTCGAACAATTTAGCATTCGCCTGGCAGACCGCGTACAGACTAATATGGGTATGACGATGAATAGTTAAAATATGTTTACAAATGCCCGACATTTTGTTTCCATTTCAAGTGGTAGCTACGCACAAACATCCTGGGGTTCGAAACAACCCACCCTATTGCACTCTCGAGAAAAATTCTCCTTGTGCGGATGAAACGAAATTTTAAAATTTAATTGCGCGTGTTTTATTAACGTTCCAATATGCAACCGTGAGCTCCGGGGAGTGTCCTAGTGCATTTTTTAACGAAACAAGTTTGTATCTCAATTAGGCGTATAAAAAATACTTAAAAGCATACACGTTTTATCGCCTAATGGCAATTAGCATAATCCACTTGAAATAGAGTTATCAAAAATATTTAAACGGGTGGCTTATCTAAAAGACGTCTTTTTTAACGTAGTATCGATTAATTTATTGCCACAGCCTCCGTTCTAGGTTAATTAACATTTAAAAATTTACGGTTATGGTGTTTATAACATTTCTTTTCTAATACGTATTTAAATACTGGGGAATACGAAAGAACCCACATTAAAAATGGTGAAATAGTGGTCCGATGAATCGAAATTGCCAGCTAAACGGCAGATACGTATCTCAAGGCTTAGCAAAGGTCTTACGCAACGACTTTTCCGAAGGTTGACAGTCACGTAGCCTTTGAAGTCAATCTCGGATAGACGAAACCATAAATAAACGTCTAAAAGTAGAATAATCCCGGCGGTTTAACAACCCGGAATTCCGAAAAGCAAAAGTAAATGGAAGGGTTACGCAAGACCTCGGAAGCGATCTCATAGTGGTCATAAATAGTTCACTTTTCGTTTCGCTGCGACGCTCCACCGGACGCTTGTAAAACGACCCCATTATAAACATCGGTTTTATTTCTCGGATTTACAGCCGGGTAGGTATTTTTGTGGAACGCGAGGAGACGACTTCTTCCACTAAATGCACGATTTGAAAATTACGATCGAGTTGATTTATGAAATTTGAACCGAAAAGGCGAAAAAATAACGCGCGTTTAATATCGTGTTAAATTTACAATTCCGCAGTCGATGAACAATGTAAACAGACGTTATTTCAACTGAACCGTGGCGTTAGATTAAACATGCTGTAAATATCGCTATTAAGTGGCAAGTTCCTTTAAATGGGCTGATAATAAAGCTCGTAAATCCAAAACGATTATAAAGCAAGTCTTATTTATTTGCGTTTCTTTTGTTATCGTAATTTATAAACCACAAAGTCGACTTTAATGTACGCTCTTACTCTAAAATAAATAGGCGATTTCAAGTAACGTATTGGTGAAATAACTGCTAGTCTTTCAACCAAACGATTACATTACTACACCAATCTAACCTTTATTCTGAGGCTTAGTTAACCAGTTAACCTAGTGAATCTGGGTTGCAGAAAAGCATTTTATCAAAGTAAAAAGTATCAGCGATTGTTGGGGTTACAACCTGGTGAATATTAAATGTCAAAACGCACAAAATGGCGAAGGTGAAGAGCAAACAAATTCAAGGCGTGTGCCCAAATCTGTTATCTCTTGAGCGTACAAATACTAGCAAGTTAAACCCAACTACGATTTTAAAGTTGATGCATCCACAATAAAAAATTTGCAAAAACAATCGATAAATATCGATAAGAATTCAAGTTTCAAAACAATTATCAACTACCACCACTTTCATAATATAGATAGACGAAATTTCATTCGTTTTGCGGTCAATTTATGCTCATGGATAATTCTATCATTTTAATAATAGTCTAAGGTAGTGGTTTTTAATGAACAGTTAGTCCTGGTGCAAAGGTAAGCTTGGGGATAAGTATTCAAAGCAATTGTCTGTAATATCACTGTCTGACAAAACTGTTAGACCAAGAATAAATGGCATGGCAAAAAATGTGAATCTCGGTCAGTATTTTAGATTGATGGAAGTATTCACTTTGCAAACATGCCTAATTTGTTAACATTTGTTAGATACGTGAATAATAACATTTTCACAGAAGATGTCTTGTTTTGTGAAGCTTCGGAGACATATACAACTTAATAACTTTGAAAATAAAATCAAAAATAGAATGGGATTAATACAATGTAGTGTAGTAATTCAATACAAATTCAGCAATGAAAACAGTGTAGAATGACTCAGTGAAAATTATAATTGTTACAAAGGCTAGCGCTCTTAATTCTCGCATTTTCAAAGATTAGATGGGCAGAGATCCTGGACTTTTATTATTATACTATAAAATTCGTTGGTTTTCTCGAGGTACAATTCTAACCTGACTATGGGTGTCATTTCTTCATCATACTGAATGCACTCATCAACTGGTCTTCAGGAAATCAGAGTTATTATGTTTTCTATGCATTGTAAAATTGAAGAAACACGTCATAATCTGGACATCTGGTCTCTAAACAGTATAATTTTTTTATTATCAGTTCAATTTCCAAATTAAAATGATCTCGTAACTGTAAGCTATGTACATCTTCCAAACAATATAGTTCAGTGCAGAAAGAGCACTAGATCTCATTGAAGACTCATTTGAGAGAAAATTTACCAATTTATCTGTGGAAGCAAATAATATCTTGCCGCTCAAAAAAATTTAATAATAGCGAAAGAATCGAGGCCACAACTAACACAAATGAAAATTTAGAGAAAATGTAAATATGAAATAAAATCAATCAACATATCGAAATAAAGAGGTGTAACTAACTGCTCCATAATAATACAAACCCCAACGCAGCCCAATTCAGTTCACTGTTTAATTTTCAAATAAAATGTCGAAGGAAAAAGCAAGACATTAAAAAAGTTATGAAAAAGGAACTAACGTGAATCAGGATCAGGTTCAAAATAGTTAATGAAGTGGAGGGGTCGCAAAAAATATTAGAACAGAATTGTGCTAGCACCAACCCACACCAGATGCAACACCAGTAAAATGAATAAAAGACTAATTTTTAAGACTAGCTAATTGATATGAATTGGAAAAAAAGACATGATACTTTGGCCCATTTTAGTTATCTTATATTTTTATAGAAAATCTAATGAAAAAGAAAAGGCAAACCAACTTATTGAATTATCCTGCGATTCAACTACGAAAATTGTATTTTCATCAACATAATAAATTAACTTGTAGTTAAAAGTACAGCTTGATATTCCTGCCTGGGCAATAAAACTTTTGACGCTTTGTAACCACATACTTTGTGGTTGTACATTTGTGAGTGAATGTAAATTTTCAGTTTTTAGCTATTTTTGTTTATTAGGAAAACACCCGAGTGTTGAGCATTGTAAATAGATTCAACTTAACATTTTTTCTTAATAGTTAGACTTAGCTATTTAGGAGATGAGTCTCCATGTGTACTCCAGTAACACTGGGCACTTTGTTCGTATCATAAGTTTACGCTTAAAATTTTTAAGCTCTTAAGCACTTTTCTTATTTTTTTTACTCTTGTTCTTTTATGGTGTTTGGCTGTAAACCATTTGAAATCGCCTTCAACCATAGGCATCGACTGGCCACAATGGATGTCTTCATTGTGGATGTACTACGGCACTTTAAAAATGCTTCGTAGTTTATTTTGGAACAATTGGATAACTTTGATGTTGTATTTCTTGGTTTATACCCTGAAGTGGATGCCACACATTATTCAATATTTGCTCGTAGAGGAGTAGTTTGTTGGGTATTGACAACTCAAAATGGCGTCTAAGTAGCATATTTATCTGAATTTGAGGCTCAGTTGCACATGTTTTAACTTGTGCGTTTTCCTTCGTAATTTTAGATCTAAGATCATGCCCAGATACTTTGATTCATTGGCATATCGGAATGTTTGGCTATCACTGGTGTATAGTCCTTGGTTTTGTTGGTAAACTTTCCTGTTTGAAGTTTGTTTGTGGCTGACTGGATGTCTTGGTCAGTTGCGAGTCTCACCAGAAAATTTATCGATGCTCTGATGGTTTGCGGGATGTCGTTGATATATAGAATGTAGAGAATATGTCCAAAGACACTGTGTGTTGTTCCAGCACAAATCTATATAAGCTCGGAATATACGTCAATGTATTGGGCTCTGAAATGTCGGTGACAGATGTATGAACGACGAAATTGGCTGATTTATTGTGACATTTTTTTTAGCTTCTGTTCCTGATCCTGGGGCCGCATTCTATCAAAGTTCTGGATGCGTCAAGAATTAGATTGCGCACGTTTTTTTCTCTTCTACTGCTCCCTCAATTACATGATTCGATATCAGCCACTTGAACAATAAATATGGGAATAGATTTTTTAGGCGACCGACACGAAAAATACTATTATTTCAAACTGTCCAGTAAATTCAATTTTATTTCATACTGTCCAGTAAATTCAATTTTTCGGTCCGGCAAAGGGCTTATAACGACACCAGAGCCGGTAAGTGTTGCTAAGTAACACTTTCCGGACTGTTATTCTTAACTCAAGCCAAAATAAATAAAAACAAACCAAAAGAATAATAAAATAATTAAATTGCAGCGAACGACTCGAGAACAAAGCAAAACAGGGCTGCACGAGCCAAATACAATAAAAACCATGATACCCATGAAATCAATTGGAGCAAAATTAGAGTAGCAAAAGAATCGTGATGATCAGAAGCACAAATGTAAATATATAGAAAAGGATCAAAAATTTAATGTCCAAAAAAATGACACAAGTAAAAAGTATGAGAAAAGAACTAACTTATATAAACGATTAAAATGGACAATGAAAGTGGACTAATCTAATCGAGAGAAATACCAGAACAGGATTGTGCACACACCAGATACAACACTATTAAAATGAACAAAAGACTAATTATAAGAGAAGCTGAGAGTATACAAATAAATATTGTAGAAGCATTTTCTTTTGATAATAATAAAATAATGAAATGCGAAGAGTACTACTATCTTTGTTCTAGAGTCGTTCGCTTCTAGGACGACCCGAGAGAAAAGCAGACTAGGGCTGCACCCCGCAAATGCAACAAACTATGACACTAATGAAATGAATTTGAGTAAAGTAAAACATTCGTCAATTATCGAGATGACCAGAAGGACCAAGGAAATTGTGGGGAAAACCTATGATGAAATAAATGAAATCAATCAACATATCCGAAGGAAGAGATGCAATTAACTGTTCCATAATTACAAAAAACACAAACCAACTCAGTTCATTGGCATAATTTTCAAATCCAAATGAAACAAGATGGATATGTATGAGAAAGGAACTAACTTATATAAATGATCAAAACATCAGAACAGGATCATGCAAGCAAAAAGACAACAAAAACACATCAATTACAACACCAATGACACGAATAAAAGAGCAGCAAATGAACTATCACGTTCAAAAAAATCTAGGAATCTAAAGAAAAAATGTAAGAAACGAAATTAGCTAAGTGATATGAATTGAAATAAAAACAAACACCCACCAAACAAAATCGTAGAGTTTTTTTTATATCAAATTATGCACAAAACGAAGATAACAAAAATGGATGCGTTGTTCCATTTTTGTTAGCTTCCTTTTTTTGGGCATACCATTATGCAAAATCTAATGAAAAAGGAAAGGCCATAGTGAACTTGTTGAGCCAAAATCCGCACCAATTACCATACAAATAAGAGGAAAAAGAAGAAGTGAAATTCTGCAAACTGCGAAGAGAAAATACAAGAGGCATGATAAACTGGAAGCGCCAAGTCATACAAACGAAAGTCCAATTAGTTCAGCAAAAAAGTAAGTTGATTATGTGAAAGGATGAATAAGATAAATAAAGAGCAAAAGAAAATAATTACAGAGCTGCAGACACAACTAATTACTGCTCGTAGCACAACGTACAACAACTCAGCACAAAATAATACATTGCGATAATTTTTAAAACGGAAGAAACAAAATCAAAACTCAAACCCAACCAAACTCATCATTTTATTTACTATTATCAAACAAAACTAACGAAACAAATATATAAACCAAAAGAAAACAAAACAAGATATCCCACAAATAAAACTTGCGAATGGAATAAAAGAACAAGAAGAACAAAAAACATGATCAAAATTATCTAGCGAAGAAGTTACGGCACAGAAAGGTTACAGTAGACATGAATTGTGATACGTGATACGAGGAGGGTGAAATGGAGCAAACGACCAATGATTAACAAAATATTCAATAAACGAAAATATTTGCGACGAAATAAACCAAACTAATAGAGACAATAAATTCTAAACGAGAAAATTAGAGCGAGTTGCCAAAGAAAACAGAAAACAGAAAAAAAACACGAAAATGTATTTGATATTTACGTTTCGTATTTGTTTTGGTCCAAAGCAAATAGGAAACGTAAATCGGAAGGACATTTTAATGTTCCAAGCTTTTTTAAAAAACGTCTTATATACATAATCATAAGAACGATGAAAATATACCGTGGAATGAATTGTGGAGAAGCATGTTGCGCATAGACGATAATAAATCAAAACTAATAATATTTTAAATATATTATGTTAGTATTGAACGAGAAAAGCTGGAGAATGAATTGGAAAACCCGATGTGAAAATGTGAAGAAGATGAGAGGACTCAATAAGAAGAGTTTAGCAAGGATGGAGTTAGAGTAAATATTAAAGAAACAATAATGGAAGGGAAGGGCATTGGGAATATAGAGAACAGGGCTGTAGATAATGGAGGTGAAGAGTGGATTGAAAGTTAGGGTCATATGACATCGTGTATTGATAGAAAAGGTGGCGTGGCAAGACGAGATGTGAAGATAAATGATTGTAACGTTTAGATGTAGGAACAAAAAGAAAAAGAATAACTACTGCGTAGTTGAAGAAATTAAAACATGAATATTTTGGTTATCTGGCATGTATAAATTCTGAAGTCGGATGGAGGAATGGTAGGGCTCAATATCTGAGATACATGAGGAGAAAATGAGGAGGGTTTACTATTACTGATGAATATAATGGAAAAGCTGGAAACGAGGAGTATAAGACAGAGCCAGGAGGGCAGGAAAGGGAAGGAAATGAGATCGTGGGATGTAATATATGATATTCAAGAATATTATAGGATTAGTTTAATTTGTATTATATTTCTATGATTAGTTTGAGTTGCTAATAAATATTTTTGTTTGTTTTATGTTTTGCGTGCATTAAATTTATCCACATTATATTTTGTGAGATTGGGTTGGGTTTATGTTGCATTAAGTTAGGTGAGCTGGGGTTCATCAGGTATAGTTAGTTTTCCTGTTGGTAAGTAGCGCTGGCTTGGTTTCATCCCTTTAAGCATATTTGTTGATCAACCATTAATTTTTTTCGAACTCTACACAGATATCCACTTGGCCGTACATAGCGGTACACCTTGGATTATTGTTTTATGTAGTCACACACACAGAAATGTAATTACTGCGACTTAGCTGCAACGACTTTAATTTCGCAGTTTACACTTTACAAGTTGTATTCAAAATAATTGGTTTCAATTAATTAGGTTGTCGGAAAAGTTGTAAATGCAACAATCCGCACATGTGTATATTAATCATATAACGATCAATGTTGCTGGATCGTACCAGCACAGAAAACAAATCAAAACGCTTTCAAAATATCACATAGTTCGCATATTTGAGCCCCAGTGCATTTAATAGAGCACCGCCTATCAAAATAAAGCATTTCGCAATCAAACATAATCTAAACAAACGACTTTTTAGTAAACAAGACCTCGACGCGAGACTTGGCTCCCGGCATTAAAACAAATAGACGCCCGTATGCAGTTAGAATAAATTCCTTAAATATGCAAATTGAAACAAACAGACTCCGCCTGAAATTCCCGTCGCGCTACAGCTACGTGACGATTTTTAGTTCACCTTGCGATGCAATAAATTGCGACGGCCGAAAGAACTTATCGCGTAAATTACGTTGGGGCTAATTATTCCGGGAAATGTGGACGAACGCGACACTTTTCGGTAAATTATGGCGGTAATTTATGCGCGGTGAAATCTTATCCTGCCGAAGATATCGTTTGAAAACGAATTCAATTTCGTCGAGTATTTGTTGTAAGACGATATGCGGCGGAGAAGTCTCGCCGGACGGACTTTTCTTAGATTGGATAAACGCTTCGTGATTGCATTGGGTCACACGTGTGCATTGGATATTGTTTGCGTTCGAAAGGACACAAGATGTAGGAAAATTGATTTGCAAATAGAGTTTTAGAAGGAAGTTTAACGTAAATAATCTAGAGACTGCAAAACAATTATTTCAATAAATTCTAAAAATTCTAAATCATTATTTGAATAAGAAAAATTATCAAGTATTTTTTTTTCATTTTTATTAATGTCACAAAAGTATCTTTTATCGATTACAATAAAAATAATTTTGTTCAAGGTTTCAGAGAAATCGGATATATTACGTAGACGTAATAATGAAAAATTAAATCATCACATTTCCATGAATTGTGTATTCATTAAATAAGTTAAATAAGTTTAAAAAAATCATAAAATTACTCATATCTTCATTTTTGATAGAGATCCCTTGCCAACGCTTCGCGCAATTTCAGCCACTGGTTCCATTTTCGTTCGTGCATATTTACTAAATCATAATGAAAAACGGTAAGAGCTTTTCGCCATCGATGTCAGAAAAGATGCAAATATCAAATCAGTAGATTACGTTACGAGCTGCATCGTGATGAGAATGTAAAAGGCATGATCGAAGCAAATCCCGAGAGTGATAACGTGCGGCGTACGTGGCTAAACTTATTATATATTTGTTGTATATATATAAAAAAACCTACTTAGATTATTTTTCCATTTTACGCAATCGGGGCATATGCTTGCAAACGTATTCAAGAGGGTGAATTTCAAGAGTAATTAACGTTAGTGTTCCCTTTCTACTCAACTAAAATCGTCATTCCAAACTTTTTATTTGCATATAAATTACGTGCCACCTCTAATCCGGCAATTTGGAAACTGTCGCCATTTTCGGCCACTAAATTGCAATTTATGAAATTAATACCACAGAAGTGGTCGTTGTGCACGTGGAGGTGCGAAGCTCTGTCCTCGTATTTATTAGAGTTCGCGCCAGTCACGAATAAAATGTCGAAGTGTATTATCAAAAAATGCTAATGGCGCAAATGTAATCAAGACATGCGAAATTCCCGCCCGTGCAATTAACGGGCGTCTGTCTTATTAAAACCCTTTAATTATGACTTGCAGGTGGCGCCAATTGTGCGAAAACGTGATGTGGAGACTAATCGCGGCACTAAGGCGAATTACACGTTGTAAAGGGGGGCTACCGCGATACTATTGTAAAATATGAACAATGCAGTCGCCCGCGAGATGTGCTTATTTTTAAATTAAACTTTGACTGGGCGTTTGTTTCTTTTGATGTGAATCGTTAAGGTGGGAGACAGGTGAAGTTTAACTGATCTGCTTGCGATTCAGGAATAAATTTCAGATTTTTTTCACCCTTGCCTTTATAATTACATTTGAAAATAAGAGTTGTTGCACCAGTATTTCTAATTTCATTAAACAAACTGAAATAATGCGCCATTTTAAAAAAAAAATGATTAATTAACATTAGGTGAAGGTAACGTTGATAGTTTTAGTGAAATACTCACTACAGAATGATGAAAATAATTACAAATAATAATTCAAATGTAATTTATGATCGGAGACTAAATAGGGTAAGTAAATAGTCGTTAATGGTATATTAAAACACCATCCAAAGCTACCAAGAAAAAAATGTGTGGTTAAAAATATGATATATAGAACAATAAAAACTCATAGGTTCGTAATATTATGCATACTTGAAACTAAATGATTTAGCGGCTTTTCCGGAACCAGCGCTTAAGTTTGATATGAGAGATCTTAAATTATTTAATTCTATTATGTTAAGCGGCCTTAAAATAAAAAATATATGGTAATATAACTTCTACTGGAAGCACCTAAATCACGCAAACGTAACTCGTATGACTGCATGTACGCGGTGGCATATCCGAACACATGCGGTGACGAACTAGTCATATAAGTGAACCTCCTAATGAAAGAATCTTACTTGCAGTGATTGTAACACGACGGGATTCATCCAAGAGCTCAACAAAATAGTTTTCTTGAACCTTAAATATTTTTATACAAATTATAAAAATGTCTACTTAGCTACTCTTATTGCAAAGTTTGTTTCAACGCCATTTAAAATAAAATGAAGTGAATTTAAATTCGATTTTAATTAGTCGATAATTGAAAACCGAGATCGCGCTTCAAATTCGTCGATGCACTGACGTATCTAGGTTTGATGAAGTTCACTCATTGATGGCTTAAAACGAATTGACGGAATACACCGTTTGATATTATTCTAAGTTGTGAAAATGTGATGTCATAGAAAATACAACTTGTCATCTTCGATTTTAAAGTATTTTTGAATCACTCACTGCATAGATATTTCTTAGTCAAATATTTGCGACTTATATCTAGAATGTTGTTTGACATTTTCTAACATCGTGCTTTAATTTGGATACATTGATAATTTGTTCATTGATTTTAAAATAATTTTGGACATTTTATTTCCACACTTTTGTTCGAACTTTTATTAACTTCATAGTTTAAAATTTGTTCTATCATAAATTATTTTATATGTAAGTTAATTAAATTGATTAGCACGTTTAGATCTGCAAGTTGCATAAGGGCAAATAGTTTCACAGGCAAGTCCTACCATTAGAATATATCTTTGCCAAATGGACTGTCATACACAATTTATACCATCTTACATATCACAATGTGTACGCTTCAAATCTTGTACATTGGTGATGGGTTATATAGGCTTTGTTATCTTCATTGGATTTGGTTATGTTGGTTTACTTGTGTTGGGTTGGCTTAGGTTACATCCCATTTGCCAGTCCAATGTCTTAGCTGTAGTCACTAAATGATTCTTCACATCAACCAATCGACTATTTCATAAATTTCTCCCACTTACCTGTTTCGCACTCCATATTTTTTTAATAATCAAAACTTTCAACAAGACACATAGTTTTGTTGAAACTGGGTGTTTCAACAAAACTATTTTTTATTCATTTACATTTATACACTATTTTCTCTTAGCCACTTCCGCTTAGCTTTACTTAATCGACCACATACTAATCTTTCAGTAACATACATTTTACTTAATATCGTTTTACAATCTCCGATACACATCTGCAGCATATAAATATCCGGTTCTGCAATTCCAAAGAAGTATATGTTCCATTGTTACTGTATTCCATTCCACACCTTCGTATTAGAGTCTGATCATAACTTCTATACGTTTTATTCGACATTTGTGTCAATAAAAATGTCGCAAATGTTCCTCACGTGCGTTGGTTACTTCATTTTTTATTTAAACTAGCAGGGAGATATCACCAGAGAAAACAACCTTTCATAAATCTTCACCAACTTGTACCAATTTGCCCCATGTAACGATGAGGGATAAAAATCCACTAGAGAATTTCACCAGTTCTGCAATATTGCATTTCTTTTTACTTCATGTATATTTTTTCCTCTTTTCCAACAAACCAATAATATGCTGCCAAGGCCATGAGCTCGCATTTAGTCAAAATGTCATAGCACATTTGGAAACCGAAAAAGGTCAAAGACTTGAAGATTCCGGAAACTTTGTCATTTTTGATCTATACTTAGAGGAACCTATTCAAAAAGCCAAAATTTCCTGATTCTTTTATCATTTTGACATCTGCATGGCAACCTTTCATTTAAGTAACAGTATCGCACATCTACGAGAACTTTCAGAAATCCAGAAAAAGGCAACTAGCCGAAATTTCATCTTTCACTTATGTTTGGAGAGACCATTTATTTGAATTTGGTATTTAATCTACGAGCAAAAAAGCTTTTATCCACTAATGTCATATAATATATGAAAAAATTACATCGATATTAAACTCATTATTAAATAGTGTGTTAGTAAAGAGTTTTTGATTGGATAGAAAAGTGTTGAATAATATTATTCAATACTTCCAGGAACCAATGAAAAAAGAGCGGGTAAATTTGACCAATAAAATTCAAATTGATCAAGTAAAAAGAAGGGATTTAATTTTTGCTATGTTGACACTAAACGACATGGTTCATCGTCTACATGGATACGATTTCAAATGTCAAATATCGTGTTTGCGGTTTATATGTGTACATAAGTGTAGTGTCGCAGTTTAGTGGATAAAGTATTATATTCAACTCTTTGTGTGGATATTTTATTACACTTGTACGATTACAGCACTCGCTTCGCTCGTGCTGCAAACTTCGTCCTCGTGTAATAAAATTATCCACACAAAAGCGTTGAATAATATACTTTTTGAAAAGTTGCCTTTTTCTGGGTTTCGGAAAGTTCTAAATTCTTGTCAATTTTGTTTCCTACTTGGACGGTAGTAAGTAGTAAGAAAATAAGTACAACATAGGATATCTACGAGCACCGTAATTTTTGCGTCATTTAGCAAAAGTCTGAAGTAAAATAGTAGAGAAATTAATTATGGAACGATACAAATTTCAAGAACACCAAACAAAACAAATCGTCTATTGCGTTGACGCAGCGCGAATTCTACAGAAAATGTCGTCGTCGTGCGGCTTCAGATGCGAGGATTTATCATCCGACGAAGCCCATTGTTTCCTCGATATATTCATCAGCAAGAAGAATATATAGCTTCTGGGGGTTTGGGTACACAATGACGTTTGCCTTCCCAAAAAGTGCCTGGTGTGGAATTAGTGCATGGAGTGCAAGGTTATCCTATCATGGGCAGCATTATAGAGATATGTTCGAGTACTTCCTGGAGGCCAAAATTGAAGAATATGGAGTATAGAGAACATGAGGTTTCATCAAAATGCACCCATGTTACGCAGCGCGTCCGTGCAATAGTCGACATTTTGAAGCGCTTGACGGCCCCATCATATTCCTCTTGTCTAGCTCCTCTACCACGCTTTTCCCCTAGAGTGCTCTCACTTTTTTCAACATATAGACTATAGGGTATGGAGGGGTTCGCGTTGGCGATCGCTTCCTGTATAATTCCTTTTATCTGCTCCATAGTCTGGGTTTAAATCGTACAATCTCGCAGGCTACACTATATCGACCGAAGATGAGATAAGACGACCCCTTCAACATTCAACTCAATTTGTTTACCGGCCATCTATCATCAACTCTACGCAACCTGTTCTAAACCAACGTTCAACCCCCCCCTGTCTTCATCTCAGTCCAATTGGTACACCTCGTATATACTCAAAGTATTATTACCTCGCCATACACAGAAAGGAAATAAGTTGTTATCATTTTATCACCTTTCGTTCGATTATTTTCAAAATTTCCGAATCGAAGGTAACGCGTTGAGTATTTGTTGTTCTTCATTCATCTCAACAGACTAAATCCCCGTATTATTCCCTTCTCCGTTATGAGGGAGGCATCTTATACATGGGTTATCTCCTTCTTCAATTGAAACCCAACCGAGTTTATTACTATTGTCGTCTTCGAGGAAGTATACACAATGATATTGTATTTAAGTTATAAAAATTTTGAATTTCAAATATTTAGCGTTCAATTCAATTCAATTCACACTATATTGAACATTTTCAACAGCTCAAAATAACATGGGAAATTAAGCCAGAGATAGTCAAAAAATGTTGATTGAACTAACCACCGATAAACACTATAATGGACCAACAACTCAGCATATCTTCATGTTGGCATGACAAAAATAAATATCGTTGACAGAACCATCAAGTGCCAAATGATTTTTGATCATCTCTGGTTTAATTTGCGTGCCGCTGAATTTCTCTAGCATAGAGTGAAACGGTACAGTATTATAAGCTGTGTTCTTTGCAAATTCAACGAGCTTTTCTATAGTTCGTCGCATTTTTGTTCAAGAAAATACCGTTGTGGTGATATTTAAATATCACTTATCTGGCTGTATCGACAAGATCATTTCTCAATATTTTTAAATAAACACACTAAGTTTTGATGCACTGACTGCAGTCCATTTCCGATAATAATCTTCATCTACATCTCCTTACATTAGGTTTTCCACAACCGAAGGAATATCGAGCGCCGCATCTACGATTGATAGCCTAGTGGCTACGACGACATCCTGGTTCGATTCCTATGATAGACAGAATTGAAGCAGAACGAATGACAGTGAAGATAAGAAACAAACACATTCGTTTACTTTTAGCTTCCTTCTGCTTACTGCCCTTAGTATATTATCTCTTATTGTTACCCCCTCAATTTTCGCAAATCTTCATTTCCGTAGCTTATATTTTGCTTGTATGGCATACGATTCACAACCACATATCAAGGTGGGTGATGGTACTGTTTGGCACAATAATTTTCGACTCTGATTTCATTTTTATTAAAGCATATGTTATGTAGAGCTCCATACGTTTCGTTTGTATTCATTATTCTGTTATTGATTTTTGTTTCCATTATCGACCCCAGGTATTTTATTTCTTTGGTTCTTTTATTGTGTCGTTACCAATTATTATTGCTGGTTGTTGAGGGTTCTAGCACACTCATTAGCTCTGTTTTACTAGAAGTTAGGAATATATAGCAACATTTTTGTGTTTCCGCGCACAACGTTGTATGTATGGAACACAACTAACAATTATGCTCACAATAATAATTTATTTTTAAGGATTACTATTTGTCAGGTTTCTGATTTTTATTATTACAACTATGGAGGTTTTAAATTCTTTACTTGTCATTTTTTGCACCCGCGGGTTACACAATTTTTTTATTTGATTATTACTTAATTAATTATTGACCACGCAATTTTATCATTATTATTTTTATTGTCACAAATTAACCCAACAAAATTAAAGTAATTATAAAATGCTTTTAAAAGAATCAAAAGTCAAGTGAAGAGTGTTGTTATAGCCATACAAAGATTGACCTTGCGATTCCAGGCAATTAGACGTAGGTACTGACATTCAATAGCCTAAATTATCAAAGTTACGACGCTTAACTTATTCACGTCGCTTTAAATTGCTATTATGCTCCGAATTGATAACGCATTTTACTTTCAATCGAATTAAATTCGAATTAAATTCGCAAATGTACGTCAACGTAATCTTGATTTTAATCTTAATGAATGGATTCTCGCAGAATTAAATTAACAAAAATTACTGTTATTTATTATTTAACATCGCCTTGGGTTGGATTTATTTTGACCACACCTCGCAACGTCATCTAAATTTCCAATTAGACGATTGCAAATAATCGATCCAATATTTTTTTTTTGATTTCAATCAAAATTCACAACGAACAATATTCAGCGTCGTGACGCATCCATTCATTTCAAATAACTTCACATGCGAAGCAAACACCAATTCAAATATCACATTTCCTCAGCTTTATAAAGCAGGCAATCACGAAAAGCGATCAAAGGAACGGCGAGGATTTGCGAAAGATTGAAAAAGTTCTAAGCACCGCCGAGATATTAGGACAAACATCCCTGCGAGTGCATTTGCGAAAAGTGGCCAAACTGTGCTTGCTGACGTTGAAAATTTAATCAAGTCCTGCGAATTCACATAAATCAATGGCGAATTAGCGACGCAATTCCGCCGAGAATACATACGACAAATAAATGGCAATAAAAAAAAGCATGAGTTTCCCCTAAGGCTCAGACATTCCGCTTCCACACTGACCCAAATATTCAAAACTGTTCGAGAGAAAAAAAAAACGGAAAATATAAACGGATTGATCCAACGGCGTCGTTCGTATTTCGGGTCATCTGCTTCGTATTATTGTTTTATTATTGAAATGAACGAAAGCGTGCCACGATCGAGAATAATATTAACATGAACGCGGAAAAGGAAAAAGATGGGTTCGTTATGGGTTCCATAAAAGTTGTATGCAAGTTTTCCGTGCGAGAGGGCGTCGAAGGCCCTGAAACATGCATGCTGGTCGAATAAGGATGACACTGATGCAGTATTGACAAGTTGCGTGCGCAGGTCGCGTCAGCCCAATCCCGGCGGCGTGTATCCAACAACCATTGAAAGTTTGCTCAAAGTTTTCACATCTTATATGCAATTCGTTTCTACTGTTTTAAATTTCAATATGTGTTGCTGACAAAAATAAATTTTCTTGCAGGAAATTGTTCTGTAAAATATGCGTTGAAGATGATATCTAAAATTTTAAAATTTGATAAAATTTTATTATTGCAAATGTAACAATGATGATTTTGGATTCAGCCATCAGTTTTATAACAAATAGGAGATAATAACAATTAATTAAGTTATATTCATCTGTATACAAAATCCATATATATATATCATTTTACATCGATTTTGATATATTTTATTGGTATTTTGGTTACTTTTCTTGTATTTTATTTTAAGCGTAATTGTAATTACAGTTATATATTATTTATATGTCTTGGTTCATTTGGTTCACCTATATTCCAAGTGTTGTTGTTCGTTATTTTCACCTTTTATATATTGCATTAATAGATTTATATAAGTTTCACTTGCTTTGCATGAATTTTCACGCATTCCGTTTTGCGTCGTGGAATTACCTCCACTGTGATTACTTTTTTTGAAAATATATCATTAATCAAACAATCTTCCAAATCATTTCTTCCAAGGTTCGATCTACAAATATTGCAGAAATCATGAGTCGTTAAATATTTTTCTTCAATTTTAAATCATTCAAATGAATGTGAAGGTTTCAAATAAATCATAAGCAAAAATTACACTTTTTATTTATTTTAAAGGGTTCACGGAATTGTAGCTAAATACACGCAGCTGAAAAATATGTCAAGAAGTATGTAATACAAAACTTGTCATAATTGCTGAAGTTCAGTTAAAAAATTACCAGGATTGTAAAGTTGAGTATTATTTATTGAGAGACGCTATAATTAAAGCTATAATAACAGCATAAGTCTAATACGATATTTTATATACAACTATAGTACAGTCAAAAATTCAAAGTTAAAAAAAGAAAATTTTCAACTAGAAGTAAACTATTATTTTTATGGGGAATGGTGAAATGTCAGTGTTAATGTAGGTTAAATAAAAAAAAACATGTATACTGTAACAAACATATATATTGAATAGTCGTAAATATTTTAAACTTAAGCTTTCTTGGGCGATTTATTTATTCAAAAATAAATAATTGTCCACTATCATAATAATAAATACCAATAAAGGTAACATTGGTATAAAATCCCATGAACGATAATTAAAAAGTTTATATTTTCCAAAAAAGAAAATTTAAAGTCGTACCTTTCATTTTCATAATGAACTCCACGAATAAATAGGATACCTTGCACACTTAACATATATTATATATTGTATCAATTCTCAAAGCACAAACAATTAATTGAAAAAAAATAAACAGAGCAACCAATATTGTGCACAAATTATTCATTAGTAATCAAAAAAAGCGTGTTATTTTGCAGATCGAATTTAGTTAATTAATAACTTCATGCAAAATTAATATAAATGTAATAATTGTTAAATATTATTTGATTGTAGGCCCATTATACAC
The DNA here is from genome assembly GCA_959613385.1 of Geotrupes spiniger. Classification (NCBI taxonomy): domain Eukaryota; kingdom Metazoa; phylum Arthropoda; class Insecta; order Coleoptera; family Geotrupidae; genus Geotrupes; species Geotrupes spiniger. Next base: position 18,100,389 of record OY390737.1, read on the forward strand.
CTAACGATAAATATTTTTTACAAAAGCTCCGAATTACACATGTTAGGTATACAACGTTTGATACTTCTTACTGATGAGGTCATAATAAAAGCGAAATGATTGTCCACGACTCCAACCCGAGTTTTTTTTTGCAAATCCAGCCTGTTTACTTACAGCTCAAGATTAACATCAGGGTTAACATTTAATAATAACAACATTAATTCCCAAAATTTATGTTGATATTAGGGATACATTTTCCATAAGCCAACAACAATTATTTTAATTCATATTTATAACATAAATATAACCATTATATCAATATCGACCATTCGAATATGTTGTATATATTTTTTATTTATAAATATTAAATAAATCTCTGCTGTTAAAATAACTTGTGATGGCTGATTTCTTGAATAAAATGTCTTTAATAACATGAGTTAAGTGTGCATCGTTTGATATTTTTAATGATGAGCTCATAATAGCAGGAAAGCGATGATTGTTCGGGACTCATTTGATTTTGTAGACCCCACCAACCCAATACAACCCAACACAAACCAACACAACGCTAACTCAACAGGATAATATTTCCCAATATTTCAGTTTCATATATGTAGCGCACATCACCAACGATTTTTATTATTCAACCTTGTTTCATCTTTCAACATTCAAAGAAATGAATTTTATACAGAATGCATAAACAATTAGTAAACTAAAATTTTAGTATTAAATGCTTTTACAGTCGTGGCTTTGAAGTAAAATTAAAAAACGTTATTGTTTTATGTTCATTATTTCCAATTTAATTCACAAGAAAGCTGTATTTACAAGAAGTCAAGTAAATTTCATGATTGCAGATTTTCATTCCAGTTTTACTCTAATTGGATAAATTTGGTTTCCGAACTTAATAAATTTTCATATACTTTTTCAGAAAGCTCTAGTAACAACTTAATGTTAAAAAGTTTAAAAATGAAGCACAATATAGGCCATAGGTGGCATAAACATATATGGAAGCTTTCATGTTTGATTTTATTAATGGTCCTTTAATTTGTTTTAAATGATCAAGAAACACATGATTTTTGGATAAAAACCAAAAACCCAACCGAACAACCCAACAGAACACAACCTAACAACACAATACAACCCAACATGACACAACCCAAGACAACCCAACCCAACTAAATTAACTTTGTTGCATTTTATGGAATATTAACAATATGATCATCAGGATTCAAAATAGTTAATTCCTCAACCCTCAACCCAACCCATCCCAACACAACATAACCCAACACAACTCAACACAAACCAACACAATTCAAACTCAACCCAACCCAACTAATTAATGTTGTTGCATTTTATCGAAGATTACCATTATGATCATCAGAATTTAAAATATTTAATTTTACATTCCATAAAATGTCCCTACATTTCAGCCTCATATATGAAATTGTTGGTAACTTTCAAATAAATATGTTTTATACAAAATGCGTAAACAATTTGTAAGCTTTAGAAACGAAATTAAAATTTTAATTGCTAATTCTTGTACAATCGTAGCTTAAGCTAACTAAAAAATTTTGCTTTACGGTAATTATATTCCATTTAATTTTCAGGAAAGCTGTATCTTCAACAAAATGTCGAAAGATGTCCAGTGACTTCCATGATTGCAGCTTTGTATTCTAGTTTTACTCTGTGGTTAGAAAAATTTACTTCCTTATATTTATAATAATTTCCAAGAAAGCTGCAGTAAATAATCAACGTTAAAAAAGTTAATAATACAACACAATGCAGACTGCATGACTTTGGATGCATGACTTCTAAAATGTCTTTAAGATGAGTTAAGTGGGTATCGTTTGATATTTTTTACTGTTGAGCTCATAATAGCAGCAGAACGATCGTCCAGCAGTACAAACAGATTTACGTTTGCAGATCCCAACCCAACCCAACAAAATTTATTAATTTTGTTTGCATTTTATCGTAGATTAACAATACGATTATCAGGATGCAAAATATTTAATTTTACATTCGATAAAAATAATATTTCCCAATATTTCAGTTTCATATATGAAGTGCACAACACCAACGATTTTTATTATTCAACCTTCTTTCATCATTTGCATCCAAAGAAATCTATTTTATACATAATGCATAAACAATTCGTAAACTTTAGGAAGGAAATTAAAATTTTAGTATCAAATGCTTTTACAGTCGTAGCTTTGAAGTAAAATTAAAAATTGTTATTGCTTTATGTTCATTACTTCCAATTTAATTCTCAAGGAAGCTGCATTTATAAGAAAACACACGTCAAGTAAATTTCACGATGTTTCATTCCAGTTTTACTTTGATTAGAAGAATTTACTTTCCTAACTTGCTGCAATAAGTAAATGTTAAAAAAGTCAAAATTAAAGCACAATATAGGCCATAGGTGGCATAGGATATTCATGGAAGCTTGCATGGAAGCAAGCAGTTTTTACGATAATTGTTCCGAATTTTAGATTAATATCGAATTAATTTCAGAGAATCATTCCTTCTTAGAATTGTGTGTATTTTAAATGATTTCGTTATGAGGTTAGAATAAGTAAGTAGGTAAGTACAGTTATCTGGATATTATTTTGCAGAGCGTTACTCTAATCGTAAGTTATATTTTTTGAAAATGTATCAATGTTTTTATAAGAAAATGGTCGCAGAATGAAACAAATTTTATGATAAATTATAACGATATTAGAATAAGATGTTCTCTTTTAATTTTGATAAAAACACGTATAACGTGTCAATGAATCAAATTAAAAAAAAATGAAGTCTTGCTCCAATAATTTTCAAGTGTCCATAACAGCATTTCAGTAAACCATGCAAATTTTAAATTTCTTTTCTCTTATTCACATTTTTTCATGGAAGCCATAAGGAAGAATCTCAAAACTTGCACCTTGCATGTTCCTGCAGGCGATCAATTACACCGATAAGAAACGTGTACAAAACGCAAGAACAATAAAAATAAAAATTCTTCCCATTTCACACCGGCTCTTGCCTTTCACACATTCGTTTTAGTATCAAATTATAGTGCAATTTTTCATTTTAACTTTCAACCCTGACTGTTATGTGCGACTGCATAAAAGCTCGAACGCGTAAGTCGCTGCCGGATATTATCCAGCACACGGCAATTTTTGAAACTCGTGCGCACAAAAAAGCGGAATTAAAAAAAGAAGCGATCCTCGTCTCGTGTGAACCTTTATTTACAAGGCGCATTCCTCGTTTCATTTATTAGTTCAGTCACGATTATAGACAATGGATTTAAGAAAGTGCCCGTTGCCGATCAACATTTGAACTAATCTGTTTAAGTTTCGGGCGGCTCTGCTGAAGGGTCCTCGCTAATTAGACGTTGGAAAGCTCGAGGAATTTTAAGCAGTCGTTGACGTTGGGCGATTAAGTAACTAGATGTTTTTAACGAACGTTTACATTTCGTGTTTTTTAATGAACGCTGCTTACTTTTAATTTGGATTTTTCCCCAGCAGACTTTTTCTCATTCTTAAGCCATTCATTTAAAATTCAGACGTGTTTGGATTTTTAATAAACCAGAATTTATTTTAGTATTTATATTTAATTAACTATTACAGCGTAATTGTCACTATTTATAAATTTGCAAACTTGATTCGCATTTGATAAAAATGCATACATGTCGTCTCCGGGTGTCTCGTGTTCTGATATTAATCTTGTGAGGAATCCCGACGAACGCCGGAGGGCTTAAATTTCTCTTTATGTGCATGTTTTCTATGGTTAGTGTCTTAGGAAAATGGGTCACGAGTCGACGTGATGTAACGCAAACATAAAACATGATTTTATAGCGCGGCAACGACACACACGCCGTTAAACGCTGTTTACTACAAGCGAAGGTCGTTCATTGACAGTGAAAACGATAATAAATCAATAAATGCATCTAACTGCAAAGATGCGGCGATTTTCGTCCTAATCAGTTGATTAAATTGTTATGCCCGGCTAATGAAAGACTTTGAAATTTGTAATAAAACTGTAATGAGGAACAAAAGCACGAGATAAAACTAATCCAATTATAAAATAAAAACAAAATAGGAACTTTACGATTAGATTAAATTAAAAGTAACCGAAATATTTGAGTTATTCTTAAAAAGTTTTCTAATTAAATAGAAAATTACAAAGTAAAAAGGTGCATATCGATTTAAAAAATAGCACCAATACTTATTTCAAAAAACAGTACCATAATAAAAAGTCACTGAAAATTAAAGATAATTAAAGCACGTAAATAAATTGATAAATGTGATTCGGATATCAAAAGAAAAATAAAAAACTTAAACCGGATAGAACAATAAATTGAAACTTAAATTAGTGTTCCAAAGCACCAGGAAAATCAGACTTAAACAATCATGTTTCAAGTTTCAATTTTCTTAAAATTTGCTAAATTAAATTATTTGTATTTTGCGATTTTGTGTTTTAAATAATTACGTCTTTCCAAAATATTTTAGTTCAGAAAATTAAGAACACGTTAAGGTAATCGTTCATTATGTGTAGCTAAGATTTTCTGCCTAAATAACCCAAGCCAACCCAATCCAGTATTCCAATTCAATCGTTTGCAGAATTTTCACATTATTTTAAGATTTTATTGGATTAGAAAATGAACAAAATATGCACGAAAATGCATTTCAAAATTAGTTACATCCTAACACAATCGAAAGAAAAAACTATTCAAGTGCAATAGGCTCTGCGGTTTGAGTTTAATTAAGAACCCAATTCCGTGAGTATTAATTAGGAAATTTGCAATTTAAATTTGTGGATTGGATTTGTAAAATTCAACCAAACGCAATCTTGGTAATCCAAGCCAATCTTGCAAAAATAGGCAAATATTTTAGACCAGTGAATGTTACGAATGGATTGGGTTTTCGTTAGTTATAATTTATTAAACAGAAAATGAACACTTAGCTTATTTAGATAAAAAAATGCATTGGGTTGAGCATCGTTGGATTGGGTTGATTTTTTTAAGTACATTGTCTTCCGAGAGTAGTAGGGTTGCAATTATCCGACCTAATTCAGCCTTAAATAGTTTCGTTGTACTATTTTTAATTGCGTTTATAACATTGTTTTTATTTGTTTCCTATAATAAGTAACTCCTTTCGTTGCCTATTGGATGGAAATGTGCTGGGTAAGTACCAAGTGTCAATCAATGTAAAACAAATATAAAATTTTATAATTGCTGACAATTGAATTTGGAAATTACAACGAAATCAGTATATATCTGAAGCTGGATAAAATAAATGTATATCAAACAATAAGAGCAAAAAATAAAATGAAAGACAAAAATGGGTGCAAGGTTTATTTAATTCTTTGATACTTCACAAACGTTACAATAGTAACGTATAGTTTACGTATCCGATGAAAATAAAATCATTAAACACCAATAGCAACAAAATCAAGCTAATTTTAAATACAAGTATAATTTTCTAATAAGGAAACATATAATTAAGGTAAATTGATAAATCAAATCAACAGACAACTTAAACCAAATTAAGAACAAAAATTAAAATAAAAGTAACTTTTGTGTTACAACAAACTAACCTGAAAGATGTGAAAGATGATGTGTACTTTACTGTAACCAATAGTTTTCATTGAATATTTCAACATTTTCAATTCTATTCGATGTTTTGAACTAGGCTGGTATCACGCACGTTTGCCAGAGCAATAAAAAATACAGCAAAACTTAATACGAATTGAGTATTTTTGACCAAATAAAATATAACTGTTTCATTTAACTTTGATAACATTTCAATAAAATTTTTTGATATTTGAAGTTAAATTGTGTAGTGTAGACGAAATATACGACGAAATTCGCTCAATTTGTATATGTGTATAGTATATTCACAATTTCTGAAACAAATGACGGCACGATTGCAATAGTCTCACAGGTCATAGATTTACTTCCGACTTATCTAAATTCTCGAGGCGAACTTCATAATTACCAGTCAGGGATTAGTTCATAGCTACATATCCGCCTGTTTCTTTTTATCGATAAATTTGCGAACATTGGTCTACTTCAATTTCAAGAGGGGATTTAACTATTTCATTTTTTTTTTTAATTTTTCGTCATTGTCCCTGCATTAGCATTTAGTTTTATTTGCCAAAGAATCAGCTCATGCTCTCACATGGTCTCACATTGCGTTGACATAAATATTGTAACGTTGTAATGCGTTGTTATAATACATTTATGAGTCAGTCTACAAAATATTAGTATTGTCAAATTATTTGGACGTTTATTGATGGAATCTTTCAAAATCGACTATTTTGTCATGTGCACGTCATTAGGGAAGTATGGAAGAGCTTTTATGGTTTCTGAACAGTATTGTAGTCTAGTGTGTCAATATTCTTGTCGCAATCGAAATCATTTCTATGTACAGTTTTTATGATCGTTGCGCATTTATTTTTCGTTAGTTTCTTACATTAAAATTCAATATTTCAAATTTTTTTACAATTAATTATAAATATTTCAAATTGCAATAAGGTCGGTAGACAAACAAAATTAAAATTATAGATATCATTAATGTTAATTAAGGAACATAAATATTGCAGTTTCTGCGTAGAACAAAATGTGTAAAAATAATTGTTAACAATTAATTAATAATTTTTGTACATATTCAGTTGTGTATTGATGTGAGAATCAGAACCACCAATTCAAATGTAACTCACGCTACTGCATGTTTATTACATCTGCCATATTATTTGTAATATTATTTGTATAAAATTTTATATCTCAACAAAGTGGAACAAAAAAAAAGCAATTGGTGTCGATTACGTTAACGTTTGTCGCCTAGATCATCAGATACATAGACAAATTTATATCAATTAAAATCGCCACCCCTTGATGCACAATATGTTTTATTAATTTGGGATCTTTTCCCAAAAATAATAGTGGAGTTTCATTATTAATCATTTATTTAAACAAAAATGCATCGAGAGCATTTTTGAATAAATAAATCAAAAAATCAGCAACAATAACTGTGGACACGTGTTTCAATGACCTTAAACTACAACTATTACTAGATAATTATATATATTTTTATTTTTTTATCTGTTTACGTAAATGTGTAAATATTTTTAAAAAATTTATATAAAAATATTACGACTTTGAAACATAGCTTTAATTATTAACTTATACCTATGATCATACTTACTTTAAAATTCCTGTAAATTTATTACACTCCTTATCAGGCTGTGGTAAGTAGTATTAATAACTTTTTACGATCTACATCAAAAATATGTTATATGGCTTTTTGAAATAAATTGTGCACTATTCTAAAATTTTTGTTAAAAAATTTTTTTTTTTATTTTTTTAGAATTAAGCAGCCATTTTGATTAAGATTTTTTTATCAGACTGCCCACAAATTTACACCATTTCCAACGCAATACGATTTAGTGGCGAAATCAAAGCTATTTAAGCCTTGATCTTGGTGTATTAAAATATTTGAAAAAAAGCACCATGTTGTGGACGATTGCTGTCATTGTAGTACCAATAACCAAATTAATCTAATCTAATGTGATTGCGAAAATTTATTCTCACCTCGTATATTTATATTATGATTGTGTTATTTATTGACAGAATAAATAATCTCATCACATATAATAATATTCCTGCGAAAAGTTGAATTAGGAATCGATGCCCGAGTCGAAGTTTCTATTTCAACGCCATTAAAATAACATTCTGCTTACTATGGTCACGCCAGAGAATTGAATGCTCTCCATAAGGACATTCTGGCATAGAATAGAAATTATTTTAGTCACTAGAATATTGCAATTTTCGAAAAGAAAATTCGTAAACATAACGTCGAAATTTTACTTCAGAAATCCAGATTTGGACCAGAATTTTTTAAACTAAAGGTAAGAGAATTTATTTTATACGAATTTATAAATTTTCGTCATTGAACTAATGGGAACCACACAGAAGGAACGTGACGTGAATTTCAAAGGAGATGAAGACTTGTGTTTAAAATAAAATTTTTGAAATTTTTTGTTTTTATTTAATTTTTTGTCATCAAATAATAAATTAGATAGTTTTCTATTATTTAAATATTTAAATTGATATATTAATCACAGAAGCATTTCTGCCAGTATGAGCATTTCATTTTCATTGGAAATATTTCGACTATGCATAAAAATAAAGATCAGTCGGTGCAATAAGCATGAAAACTGATCTTGCTTTTTGTTAATATATATGGACAAAGTTATATCATAACACAAATTAAAAGTTTATAAGTAATGAAATAAATTGGAAAGAATTAAAGAAGAACGAGAACACTGCCAAACTTAAAACAACAAAAAAGAATAAATTGTAATGAGTGTTATAGGAGGCATTATAAGACCATGTAAGTGTAGAAGAAGACAAGTTGGCGCACACAATGAAAGTATTAAAATATAACTTTCAAGCATAGTATGGGTTAGGTTGGGTGTGAGCCCCAGTATATGGCTGATGTCCAGAATGAAGGGCTAACAACCGGGGTCAAAAATGTGGCCAATGTGCTGATTGGGGGGCTTCAGCGTGTACGTCGATGATTTCAGGAAAATTTAGGAGATAATAAAAATAATCCCTTAAAAATAGCAACAAAAAAATAACCATTTGCGTCATAACGTTCTTTATCCACCCTCTTTCTATTGGATTGTGATAAATAAAATAATAAAAAAAATAAATCTTGATTTGGTGATAATGTTAGGATACCAAATTGTTATTATTGATGTTAATCATGCACTGAAGTCAACTATAAAAATAAAATGGTTGATAAAAGTTCTAGGGACTTGCGCCATTTTCCTTCCCATTTGAAATCTTCAGTGTAAACTCTATTAACGTTTTTGCCAAAAATTAATCTATTGCATTAAAACCACCAATTATTGGCTATTTACATAGATTAACTGATTCCAATATAAAATAACCAATGCTTTATTTTTGAACTTGATGAGGATTTTAAACGGGACAGAAACGCACACTGTTATCCTTCTGTCAATATTTTCAGTTAAAATTCGTTGAATTTCCTGGAAGATTAACTTCAGTATCGTTACATATTTGTTCCCTTGAAAATGACTTGGATATTTAGTTATTATTAAAGAAACGATTAAAAAATTCGAGATCACATCCGAAGCTTGATACGAGAAAAAGAGAACACAAATAGATTTTTGTGTATACTTATAAATTAGGTACAATTTCCTGAAATGTGTCAAGGAAGCACAAATATTCAAAAAATCACAATAAAAATCGAGAAATGAGGCAGAACAAGTATACAAATTAAATGTGACATAATTTAATGTTAGATTAAAATAATTGTACAATAGCCGCGGCCGGATGCAGCCCATATTATCCAAGATTTATAAACGAAAGAACTTAATATCAAATAAACAGTCATAAAAATAAATATCCTTTTCACGTCCACCGCGAGCGCATTCGTTTATTGAACTCGGCCGGGTGTATTTCGGTGAACCCATCCAAATACATTCTAATCTATCCAATTACACATATTTATAACTCATAACTTACCCTAATGAGAAAGGCAATGTGGAGTACAATCTTTCGAACGGAATTAAATAAACATTTCGGTATTTCGTTACAATAACAAACAGCAGCACGTGAAAGAAACGCCTCGGTTATAAACAACGCGCACAATCGCACTTCCGACCCGAAATAAAACCACAATTAAACGCAAGAATCACTATTACTAGCTGAATGTTGGAGGCTACTGAAACGGCGGAGAATTTGAGCCATTGCCGTCAGCAAAGAAAAAAAAACAGGAAGATCAGTGAACTCCTACTACCTAAAAAGAGGCAATAAAATTTTAGGATCAATATACAATTAACCCTTTCCGAATGTAAACTTGGAGAAATAGAAAGTGACATTTACGTAGGTGCAATAAAACAGGTAAAGGGTTGTTGCGGGCCGAACAAAATACCTTTGGATTTTTTAGAACCGAAAAACCGCGACTCAGGGCCAGACGTGCGATTCCAGCCAAGGTTGCGTCCGCTGATTAATGTGTTTGCTGTCGATTTGTGTGAATTAGTGCGAAGGTTGATGGGGCATAATCACAATGCTCACGAGAACTCCACGTAAGTTTCGAATATTCCACTAATTATCATTTTATTGTGGATAATTGCAAATAATTACACGGTTTAAGGTTGCGTGATTAATTATCGCCAGACTATTGGACGAGAAAAAATAAACAGTGGGTTTAAACCTGCTTTTTATATTTGTGTACTTGGAAAATTTAGCGTTAAAAATTCCGGTACGGTCGTTATCTCAATCGACGTAGTCATTTACGAAAAGTTCTGAAATTTCATTCGTCGCGACTGGAACAATAACTTTTTTACACGACAAGAATCTACAACGAGTTTTCATAAAAGTCAGCGATGGTCACCAAACAATTATAATTAAACTAGTTCGCCAAACGAAAATTTACAATATTCTAGACGTCGATTCTTTCAAAAAGATAATAATAATTCCTAACCATATAGTTTGGAATTTCAACAGTCTCGCCTTATAAAATCATCAATTTGTTTAAACTTTCAATAACATTTTAAAATGCAACAAATGTAGTCTCGATAGCACACAATAATTGGTTGATCTCATTAGTGCAAATATTAATTATTTCAAATAAATTTCTAAGGAAATCGGCATACATTATATAAAATGGGAGATACTGTGACACGGTACAAGAGACAGACAAGTCACGTGACTGAGGATCCCAAGGGTCTGCGACCTATTACCATGGCCGGGTCTCATATGTTGAACCCGAGCCCGCAAGTTACGAGACAAGTGCTCCTCTGGCCTGGGACACGCAACTACTGCTGTGGGATAAAATGTCGGTGCACCAGTACATTTTCTGCTAAGTTATTGCCAAACGTCACGTTATTTTGAGTTGAGTCGAGTTGTTTATGAAAGTACGCTTTCGATATCGCTCCACCTTATTATTGCATTTATTTATTGCACTATGTTTGGATAGAAATGTTTAAATAAAAATAACGGTGGAATTGTTGTTGAAAAAATCGGAGACACTAAAATACCGACATTATTTCTATTTAACATTTTTTTGTTTTAATAAATTTGCAAAATTATTGCAGAAAAAAAACAGAGGCATTAAAATTTATCAATAGAAATATAGTGTCGCACCAAAAATATTTGAATTAGTTCGAATTCGATTAATGTATTGGCTATAGTACAATAGGAAAATAAAACTAAGGAATTCTGTCAACAATAATTCAATTTGCAGTAAATTGTAATTAGAATTCAACATAAATAATAAAATAGAAAGAACAAAAATACATAAACTATTTAAAAAAATGCGTCATATGAATAAGAGGTAGAGAAGAAAAAATGACTAATCATGGTACAAAAGTACAAAAAGAAGAGCCAACTGAAAATAATGAAATGGAAACCATGAATAAACTTGATTTTATGAAATGATTGTAATGAACATACAAACGACTATCGGGGGGGGGGGGGGGGGGGTAGTAGTAGTAGAATACAAAAAAATCAAAAAGGAATAAAAAAAACAAAATAAATCATTTAAAAAAACATCAAAGAAACGAAAACAACAATAGAACAGACGACAACAAACAACGATTTAAAAAAATAAATGAAACAACAATTGAAATAAATAAACTAGAATTGAAAATAACGTACCTACAGAAGCTGCCGAAATTTTAAAGTCTAACTTCTATTTATTTTAACGCATTTTTATATAAATAGAATAGTAAATTACTCAAAATATTTTAAATTAGTGAAACCTAAATATTGAATCAATCAAAATTTCGCATAATTGTATAATCAAGGAAAAAATAAAATTTTTAAGTGTTGAATGAATGAAATAAAGAAACTGTTGGTTACAGTTTTGCACGTGCTATTAAATTTTGATGATATTTATGAAATATCGATATTGTAATCAATTGTGCAATTTTTACATGCGTGATTGATGGTTGATTGTTTGCAATCTAAATTTTTAATATATTTTTCATTTTTCTGGTAATTTTTACAATTATTTTGACATTTGCATTTTTGTGTGTAGGTATTTTGGTCATTTTAATAATTTTCTGTTGTGGTTTATCACAATTCTTTTCGACAATTATTATAATTATTTTTTAAATTATTATAATATCGAAAATTCTGACGATTTTGATTTTACATTTTTAAAGTTTGAGAATTTTGATAATAATTAGGAAATGTAATTTTTACAATTTGGATATTTGTGTTGTTTTGATAATAATGCATTTTCGCAATTTTCCAACAATTGAATTTAACAGTTTTGAATTTATTTCCATTTTTTACCAATAATTATAATATATCTTTTCATATCCTCATGGGGGCTCATTACTGTTGAAAAAAAGTATACCTAACTACCTAACTAATATTATATTCTACAAAGTAAGAATATTAACTTGCATTAGCGAAGGTTTTGTGCTCTTTTTAGTGAAATATTTCAGTTATTTTTGAAATGTGACCCCATGTTTTATTTCACAATTGCTTTGTACAGCTATTTTTGTTTTTGTTTTTGATCAAAAATATTCATTTCAGCATCTCCAAACTGTCAATTAATTAATTTCAACGAACTTAATAGGTGATGACGAACCATTTCATCGTATTTGGGTCCATCAGACCATTACGCATACATTGACCGAAGTTGCATCAACTCATGCAATCATTAGTGACGAGAAATGTGTATGTGTGTTAACGCCATCTAGATTCAATCCCAGACTCGTGCTGCTACACAATTGCAGAGGGCTGCCTTGACTGACTAAGTCAACTTTGGTGAAAATCACACCTCTGTAAATGAACAGCAGTATGAGTAGGGTGTTATTGACGTCTAGATGGTTTTAACACTCTTACACAACTACTTTTCACTAATTTTCTGGTATCATGTACCTGTATAATTTTGTCATTTTTCTACAGAATAAGAACTTGCATTAACGACGCTCTTGTGTTATTTTTAGTTATCTTTAAAATTTGATGCCAAGTTTTATTTCACAATTGCTTTTGTAGAACTATTTAGCTCGTGTTTTTGCGTTTCAATAATATTCATTTCAGCATTTTCAAACTTTCAATAATGAAAAACCACTTTGGTAAAAATCACTTCTGTAATTACGTAGCAGCCCCAGTATGGGGGTATTTACGCCTTACAAACTTCTTTTTATTAATTTTCTATAATAAAAATTTGTACAATAATACCAACAATTATTCACATTTTTTGTTTAAATTTACATTCATTTATGCAAATGCTTTTGAAAACATCTTTCTCACAGTTCCCCTCTATTTACATTTCCAGTCAGAAAAATATATTTTCTTATATGCTTTTTATTGTCGTGGATTATACAGTTTCTTTAACTCGCCCTGTCCATCATAAATCCATTTTGATCTAATTATAGCCTAAATAGCACAAGAAACATTTTCTAACAACAAATTAAAACGGAGTTTATCGGAGTCTGATACGAGTCGAGTGCAAACCATGTGGTACATTGTACCTAAACGGATACTTCACGATTAATAACAAACACAATAATAAAATACATTCACAGATATTTTTTTTATTTGCGTACATCTAACAAGACACCACTTAAAACGATACGTCCCGAACTCATGAAGGTAATTATTTCTGTGATTATCTAAAATATAATAATAATATAATGTAAGCCAATGGGTGCTGATGTGTCAAGACCATACGTACAGGGAAACATATGACGACAATACAAAAACGTTGAAAGCGAAAAGATCGAAGCCCGTAGTCACACCCATATCGTAAAAGGGGAATAAAGAAAAGTCGTTACGTAAAAATATCGTTCGATGTTACAGTAAATGGACATTTGTCGAGTCCATGTCCATTTAATGACACAATTCAAACTAGTTAAGGTACATATAAGCGATTACCGGACAAACAGCGCAACAGTAATGTCTGTTGGGTTGAGACTCGGCTCCGCGAAAATTTCTAACGAACAAATATTGCTAATTTGATTTACAAACACATGTTGGGTTACGTGATAACTAAACGTATATGTATAAAACTTCCACTATGATAAAAAAATAAGGAATAAATTAAACTTCATAACATAACATGATGTTCAAAAATTTAATTTATTTATTATGTACCGAGATTTTTCCACGATTCAGCCTTTCTCATAAATCCTTAACCAGTCTATTTCCACTGCTGACAAATCAGTCAACCAAATCAGTCAACCACCCTCACAAATAATTCTTCATATTTCTCACCATCATGCTTTCTTCCATGCTCAGGTGAAACGTTGGATGTTGCAGTTCCTAGACCCTTCAATTATTTCACTTGGTGATGAGCCTTTTGTTCTGCCCAATTTTTATTATTTATTGCCTTTTAGTTTTTTTAGTCTTGTTTCTATATTAAATTTAATAACATATTTAATTACTCAGTTTGCTTCATATTTCAACAGTTCTTATATTTCATCTTCTTCTTGGGTTTTACCATTTCGTGGTTTTCGTAATTCCTTATGGATTTCTGTCTCTAGAGGAGACTTTTCTTTTCTGCTCATTCTTCTACTTCCACTCTTCTTCTCCTTATAGGATTCTGTTATTCTCTTGCTGTGATTCTTTACCCTCGCCGTCCTTTTCTTGATTTACCAAAACTCGGGTTCTTTCCATAGTTTCCCTTAGTTTGGGGGGCGTGGTTTATAACAGTTGGCCATAATCATTCTAGTTGTAGTCTAACTATTTCGTTCCATGTCATCTGATTTCCATCTTTCTTTCACACTCGTCCATCAACCCTATTCGCCTATCTAAGTTATTTCGTTTCATAGTTTCTCCAGGTCGTACCGCATATTTTCTTTAATTTTCAATGATAGGTAATAATTTATTACACTTTGCAACTAATCACAAGACCGAATTTTCGTTACTTGCGGTTTTATAACCACAAATAATCCTTGAAGTATTAATGGATTTGTCAAAATTGTACGTTCAAATTTAGAATTCTCGTCTCTTTAATTCCAATGTAATGGTCATGGAGAAATTGTAGAATTCAACTTATTATTCACTCGAGCGACTTTAAATTACATCGCCACGTGTATGTATAGCCATCAGTAGTGCTCGTTGAACAATATAATATTTGTTCACCTATCCTGTGCATTTTTACTTGGCCATTACGATTCAACAATTTCCAATTCCCAATAGTAATATGTTATGTGTCCACGGTTTAACACAAAGTTAAAATAAATTAGGAGTCACAAGGCATACGTGAAAACTCTGCATGACGCAAGATCGAGACGCCGTCCCCCATACCAAATTTGACAAACAATTAATTCCTTAACTAAGCCACATCCGTGCATCAAAAATTATACAACACGTGTAAACCAATTCCGCGGAAAACGTCGGCCGGCATTGATTTTCCATTCGTCCGAGCGAATCGTCGGATGTGAATAAGCAATTTCTCCGGTGTTTAATCAACACAAAACAAAATATTTGCGCACGTCCCGGATCGTATACAAACACGGACCGTAACATAAACACCCGCCTGGCAACGTGACAAAACTCAATTTCCCAACTCGTTGGCGACGCAATCTGTTGAAAAATCCGTCCCCGGAAAATCGCGCTTCTTCATTCTTTATTATAAGCGAACCGCTCCGTTCGACAGATCGAAACGCAGATTTCAGAAAAACGGGAACCCCGTACATTTACGATAATATGGATCGCTTCTCTGGGGCATTAATTACGCTTTGTGGCTAATACGGTAGCGCATAACTTGAGGTGTATTGCATGTTAACCTGCGCAGAATGCGTGCTTTAAATTAAATTTCCGCCGATTCATCACTCTTGGCAACGTCTCGACGAAAACGCAGAGTAATGTTACGCGCTGTAACCAACAACAGATCGAGATAATTATGAGGAGGTAGTGGTGAAGTTGAACGTACAAGGTTGTTAAACAAGTCAGAAAATCATACAAATCACAAGAGATGCGGACTTATGCAACATTTAATTTAATAATTTAAAGATGGACGGATGTACGTTCATTTTTTGAATCATTCCTACAATAAATGTAAGCCTAACTCCACATAAGTGTTTCGAATTGTCACATTGTCAAAAACTTACTAAAGAATCGCAATTGTTGCTGCATATTATCATTTCATATTAGAAATATGTCAAGGATTTAGCAAAATAAAATTGAAATATTTATCAATATTCATTTATTGACAGAAGATATACAGATCGAACCCATTACAATATTCGAATACTAAGTCTTGAAATACTACTGATACATAAAACAACTTTAGAACATTGTGCAATGACAAAATCATATATATGATAATAAGTAGGCGCATTACGTAACGTTATTGCTGATGAGCTCATAATATGAGCGAAACAATCGACCAGGAATATAAAATGTGTTCTTTATGCAGATCAAACCTGTTTATGGAATTTTAATGCAAGATTAAGAATGTATTTAATATACAATATCGTACATCACATCTACGTCTACGTTGTGTTTTATATTGTTTTAAAATAAATATAGGGACGTGGTTCACGTAATTAAAAAAATATGTTCATAGATTGATTGGAGCAAACGTTCCGTTCAATAAGTGGAATTTTCAAATTTAATAGATCAATAATTTTCATTAAAAATAAACATGCGTTATGTTTTTAATAATAATTAATCAAACGCAATCTTTCAGAAAAGAAAAACAATGAAACCATTAAGCCATTAATACAAAGTCGATAAAATAAATGGTTGTACATAAATAGAATTACAATTTCATTATTTTTTCAAGTAGGTGGGTTGCCGATGTAAAACACTACATCCATCAAAATAAACCAAATATTTTGAAAATATCGACACGTTAATCATGTTACGTAAGATCTAACAAAAACATATTTTGTAATAAAATGGAGAAGGGACCAATGACCAGTGTGATTAATTTTATTGTATCTTGTAATCGCCTCTGACGCAGAATTGTAAGATAAACAACTACGAATGTTAAAATCCGTTTAGATGAGTAATCTTTTAATACTTAAAATTCATTACCATTTTGAGGTTTTGACTATTTTTAAACTTTTGTCGATTTTTATTATTAAGACAAAATTTAAATTCTTTATTGATCAATTTGACAAAATTTTCCTAGTTTGCAACTAATTTATTTTTTATTTTATATATATTTTAATTTGAGTGTTTCATATTGTTTGAATTTGACTTTCATTGCAATTTCTGACAATGTTCTCATATATCATAGCATTTGACAAAATTCTCATTGGTTAAATTTACGACATTTTCAATGTTCGATTTAAAAACGCAAATAAATATAAATCGCATAATACTAAACTCAAACAAAAGAAAATGAAAAGGAAATAGAATGTGAGAAAAAAGTCAAGAAATGCAAACACATACAAAGTAATATGAACAAAGTTACGATTATCAAAAAAGTTGACGATACGAAAATACGTTAAAGAGTAAAAACATACGAAAAGAAGATAACTGAAGAACTCAAACAAGATCAATAAACAAACAACGAGTCGATGAAAATATGTCTATTAAATAAATAAATGCCAAACAATAAAAATTAAAAGCAAACTGTGTAACAAAAACCAGAATATTAATTAATAGGCGACAAAAGGTAAACATCATATGCAAAACAACTAATTACCGAAAACAACTCAAATTGAAATAAAGAAAAAACGAAATGAACATAAATTAAATAACTAATGGCAAAGGAGACGAAATCTAAGAAACACAAATGAAATAAGTAACAAAATAAAGAAAAGGTTAATATTAAATTAACGAATATTAAACACGACATGAAATATTAATGAAATCAAAAAAATTCAACTAAAAGGAATGGAAAATAATGAAACGTAAACAAAAATAATAGAAACGATCAAAATAAATGAAACATTAAAATTAAGTTAATGAGAAACTGCACAAAGAATTTTGACTTTGCCAATTTGACTACATTTTGCTGGTTTGCCATTTTGACAAATTTTCTTTGATTTTTTGTGAACATTGCAGTTTTTATTTTAATACGTTTCTTATATGTTGAATTTATGGAAACTTTTGCTGATATAATTTTTTGATAATTTTTAATTTCAGTACAACATTACGTTTTTTTAAAATTTAACTTTAACTATTAGTGCTTATTTCGAGCTTCTTGATAATATTTACTACTTAGACAATTCCTGACAATTTTATAGTTTAATAAATCTAGCACTTGACAAAATACTAATTGGTTAAATTTGATGAAGTCTGATTTAAAAACACACGTAAAGAAATGCAAACAGAAAAGGAAGATCAATTAGCCAAAAAAGTTAACGATAAGCAAATACGTTAAAGAGTAAACAGTTAAAAAATATAAACAAACAAAAAATTTCTGAAAGAATCGAACAAAGTCAATAAAATTCAAACGAGAACAAACGAGTTG
Source organism: Geotrupes spiniger (assembly GCA_959613385.1). Lineage (NCBI taxonomy): Eukaryota > Metazoa > Arthropoda > Insecta > Coleoptera > Geotrupidae > Geotrupes > Geotrupes spiniger. The sequence goes on from OY390737.1 coordinate 18,118,766, forward strand.
GTAAAATATGTAAATTGAATAAATGGATATATAGATGAAAAGTCATGACAATTTTAGTGAAAACCACTTAAAATGAAAAATAACAAAAAAATGAAAACCGAAATGAACATAAATGAAATAATTAAAGACAAAGGGACGAAATCTAAGCAATACAAGCGAAATGAAGAAAAAAATTAACAAAAATGTTTCTTACTCGTTATATTTATGACATTTTTTTTCTGTAATAATTTCTTGAAAGTTGTATATAGTTTGCGCAATGATAATTTTAGTTGTTGTCTATATATAAACTTTTAAAATATTTTGAATTCTTTACTTCTCGAGCAATTCAAAACATTAACACTATTAACACTGCATTTATATTAACTATTGAAAACTTTTAATGTCGGATATTTGGTTGCTGCAAGCTATGCAAACGGAGAATGCTGACTAGTTTTTGCAAAATAGATTTTTTTAACATACAAATTAATTACACAGAATACAGTGCCACCAAGCAATCAAGTCCATTGGGTAGGCGTGGTCTGGTGCATACGTTCTTATATAAATTTGTTAGAACTGTTAAAATAAAATGTACTAAGCAAGTACCAGTATTAGATTTGAAAAGGAAATAAATAAAGCCAGCTACTTTCACTCTTGTCGCGGAAGGTACAACGCCGGCAGGAGCTTAAACTTTTAACGCCACGAATTTTTAAAATTAGTTGTCATATTTTCCTATGGACTTGTTTGCTTGGTGACGCTCTAGATCGATTACTTCAAAACGACAAAGAAAAATGTGTCCAGACCTCCTGTACGTATGACCAAATTCAATTCAAATTCGCTAGATTTACTCAACCCAACGCAACCCAACCCAACCCAATCCAACCCAATACATTCGAGATAATTTAATAACACCAGAGGTGTCCAGAAATTTCATCGTGGGGTAAAATTCATCGTCTGGAATATTAACCGTGGGAAAATTGTGATTGGATTGGATTGAGTTGGTTTGGGTTAGGTTGGTTTGGGTTGGGTTGGGTTGGGTTGCGTAGGATTGGATTGAGTTAAACATTTTTTCACGATGAATTTTCCCATGATAAGTTTCCTCACGATGATTTTTCTCACGATGAACTTTTCAGACGATGAATTTTCCCGCGATGAACTATCCACGATAAATTTTCTAGAAAACAACACCAAAATGACATTTTTACATATTTGTATACATACATCACCTTTCACATGGCGATTTGACAATTTTAGTATTTTTACATTCGAGATAATTTTAATATTTCAAGCATTTATGACAGTAATTTTCCGAAAATATTCGAGAAATATGGTTGGTATTTATTGTGTAAAATAGCGTCCTACGATTCGTTTTTATTTATTTACCGAATAAACTAGAATTGAATCGAATAGGTTCAAACCTTATATTGAGCTTGAACATTAAATCATTGCCCTTTCATTTCTTGCCTCGTAACTGATAATTTTGTCTTCGTCTTTCGCCAGTCTTTTGTTTTATACCTTACAATTATTTTTTCATAGGAATTAGTCCCCTATGTATCATTTTTTTTTCTTTAAATTATCTTTACAAATAGAACAAAGGTGCATGTATCGAAAATTGTCTCTTAGGCTAGGATGTTATTAATTTGTTTTACTTTTGCGTTTATATCCATTTTATTTAGTTACCTTCTTTTTATTTTTTCTTTGAATTGAATGATTGAAAATAAAATCAAAATTAAAATTGTAATCGAACTAGAAAGTAACAGAAAAACACAACGTTGGCAATTTTAAATGGTTCGACAGTGCTGTTATTTTGGTATGTTGTATTTTAACTACTTATTGAATTTGTGAAAAATGTTGCTAATTCATTTTGTTTTGTGTGTTATCCCCATATTTTACAGAATAAATTCAAATCTTATATTATCCAATATATTCGAGACCTATTTGATCGAATAGGTTCAAATTATATATAAATAATTAAGTACTAATTCGATCGTTTTGGAAAAGTTTAATGCTTACAATTATTGTGGAACATAGGTCGCCTATTAATTTTTTTAATTTTCCGATTTTTTTGCATCATTCCTTTATGTTTAAATCCCCAAATAGCACACAAGCCAAATCAATATGCAACTTTAACATACTGTCAAAAATAAACACTTATTTACGTTTTCCCGCACGCCGAAAGGATATCATATTAATATTCTACGTTCAACCACACTGCACAATAAACTTTGATGCAAAATGTAAGGCAATTTCTTCGATGCGCAATTCGCATGCAACGATACTCGTGTTCGGATGAGAAATATCCTCTTGCGTCGAACTTTGCACAGTCAAATTATGCAGCGAGCTATGCATTGTGCACTCTAATCAGACTATAACATGCCCAATTTTCTTACTCATTTGCATTCGGTACCGTGTCGCGCTCCGTAATGATTTCCTATATTGTAACTAGGACGTTTTAAGTAACGAGAAGTGGAAATTTTCCGGATAACGAATATTTGAAGAGTAAAGTGAACACATATATTTTGTTCGAGATAGTTCGTAGCAATTACATTGACATTTTAATAAAAGTCTTGCAAATAAATAGGTGAAAAATTAGTACACGAAATACGAAAAATTAAATTAGAATAAAAACAAACAATGAAAAATTAACTAAAATTATAATATACAATGCTGACTGTCAGCAAAATAAAAATAAACATTTTAAAACACAGACCAAGTACATAGAGTGGTAATTTTTTGATCTGCAGTACTAATTTAAGACCTACATATTTATAAATACAATATACAAATCTATCTTTAAAATATGTCTAGTATCTGGGTTGGATGCATTTTTCCACCTTCCTTAATCACCAACCAAAATGCATGTGAAATTGTTGATCCAGACAACGACGAAGATCTAAATATTAGCATTACAACTTACCACATAAACAAAACCGTTACAATTTTGAATATTTTAGTGAAACTCCAACCAAAATAAAATCGTGCACGTCGCCGACTGTTTCAAATTTAAAAAACGTTACAGAATCTACAATAACAAACAAACTATGCTTAAGGTAAATATCCTAAATAAAACTTTACACGAAAGAGGCAATGTGCGCTCCATCTGTTGGGGTAATCGAGAGCCGTGTTCGGAAAAATAAAAGCAGGTTATATTATTGCGCTCTGGCGGGATTCGAGAATATCGGGCACGAAAATATGAGAGTGCAGTCGCGGCTGCTGGCTGCTGGCTGCAAGAAATTTAACGGCACCTCGGGAGTGCAGAACTTGTTACCGCCTCGGCGCGAATTCATGGCTCGAATTCAGAAATGTCGATGAGGCCGTGAAAGGTCGGTAATTGGCCGGAGCGGCCGGGGGCAGAATAGAGGTGCATGTTCACCTAAATTTCTTTATGGAGTCGATAACTTTAATTGGGAGCACAGCGCCGCAATACGACGGGGTCTCACGTTGAAGTTGTGTTAACGCAGCGAAATAATTACGCCACTTCAAATTAGTCGGCGCCGTTTGGTTAATTGGGTTAATAAATGGTTTGAAATAATGCCACAAAATATTGAGTTAAGAAACAATTGCGGTGGGAATTTCACAGTTAATTTGTGTAGCCTTGAAAAAATATTAATATTAATAATCATTCTTTTTAAATTAGCTTTTGAAGTTATAGAAAATTTTGATTGCAAACAAAAAACTAAAAAGAAAAGATATGGCAATCAACTTTAAATAAATATAGCACAAATAAATAAATAAAAAGAATACAGAAAACAAAAGAAAAAGAAAGGCAAGGAAATAAAAACTGAGAAAGAACTGGAAGAATGTTGACATGTCTTATACACAGTTATCTAGAAAAAATACCCTGCATAAAGAAAAAGAGATAAAATAGTGTCCAACAAATAAGAAAAGACAGAGTTAAAAAATAAAAAATCGAACAAAATTAAAAAAATCAAATAATGACCAAATTTAAAAGTGAACTGTATACCAAACCAAAATATTAATAGGTAAAATTTTGATAAAAAAAACAACTAATCTCGATAAATGTAGAATAACCACAGCACAAATTGATGGAAAAAGTAGTAATGTGTAAAAACAAACGATATTAATGACAAATTTACTGAAAGTAAGATAAATGTGCACAAACCAAATTTGAAAAAAAAGTGAAATGAACGTAAATTAAATATATAATTAACGACGAAGCAGATGAAATCTAAGCAACGTAAACAGTTGTGAAACAGGAGAAATCCAAAATAGCTCAATATTAATTTAATTAATAATAATTATAATTAATAATATAATTAACGAAAAACAATAAAGTATGAAACTTTAATTAATAAAAAAACTGCACTACAACAATGTTAAAAAATGAGAACGAAATGAGAATGAAAATAGAATCTATAAAATAAAGTGTTGAAACGCAAACTGAAAATACGGAAAATAAAAAAAAACGTTCCACATAAATGAATTCGTACTCATATTAAAAAAATAACCAAGTGAAAATCGAAAAATTGTGAAAATAAGTAAATTATAGGTTTTGTAATTTATAACGTTTTTCTTAATTTGAACGATGTTTAATCAAATGAAACTCTTTTATCATTATCTTAAATAGATTCTTTTACATATAAAAGATTTTTAACAACTGCTTCCATTTTGTTACAATTTTACGTTTTTTTCTAAATTTATCGATATAATTTTAAATTACTACAATTGAAACGATTTAATCATAATCTTACACAAAATAAATTAAATAAAAGGAAACGTGAAATATTAATTAAAACTAACTCAATCAAATCAAGATAAAAATACAACTTGTGATAAAGATCGAAGCAAAATAAATGAATATAAGTAATGTGAAGAAAACAAATGAAGAAAGAGCCGACAAAATAAAAAGTCGTGTAACTTTAACTGAAATTACAGAAAATAAATAAAATATCGTGCAACATTAATATAACAAAAAAAATGTACAAAGTTGGATACACTTACAGCAACTGCTACAAAAAAATCTGAAATAAATACAAATGACAAGTAAACAACACAAAAAAAGAAAACAAAACACAATTAATTAGAAGAAAATAGAGAAAAATTGATACGACGAAATAAAAACTCGTGAAACTGAAATTACAGAAAGTAATTAAATATCGAGCATCATTGTTATCATATAATTGAACTCGAAACCCATATTACGAAAATAAACACAACCAATGGCGCAATTGTGAAAATCGAAAAATAGATAACTGAAAAATATTAAATGGAGAATAGATTACAACCAATGCAAAACGAACGAAATCTAGCTTCAAGATAAAATTATATAATAAATTAGTACAAATTTTATTCAAAATTAATAACAAGAAATTGCTAGTCTACTCAACACAATACAATCCAACCCAACCCAGCCCAAGAAATAAAACAAGAGAAATTCAACAAACTGAAGAAAAATAAAAAATTATCAACTAAAATGAAAAAGGTAAATCTAAACAAATTCTAACATAAAAATGAGGATAAGAAATATTATTTGGGAGTTTTTGGCATTTTTGAAAATAATAACATTTTTGACAATGTTTTGGATTGAAAATTGTGAAATATTTGACTTTTTGCCATTTTTATGATTTTCTTGAAGAATTGTAAAAGTAAATAAAACGTAACATATAAATCGTTAGAATTAGGTATTTAAAACGATTCGAAATCGTGAACAAGTTAAATTAAAAAAAAAACAAAAAAACAACATGGAAATGAATGAACGAACACGAAATAATACACAGCAAAAGCAACGGAAGTTACACAAAAGACAAATACACCAAAATCATAAAATAAATGCATTACCTAACTATTGTCTCAATAAAAAGAAAAATAACTTTCTAATAAAAAGTAATGTAATATATTAATTAAAACAGATTCAATCAAATAGACATGCTTTGGAGAAAAATCCAAGGAAAATTATGAAAGCAGAGAAAATAGAAAATATAAAAAGTAATATCAAAAAATAAGCATAAGGAAATTTTAACAAATGAATACACTCGAACCTATATTTACAAACTTAAACACACTTAAAAAATTACTACTAAAAAACTGAAATAAAAACAAATGTCAAGGAAAGAAATAGAAACAATAGTAAAAGTAATACGAAGAAAACAAACGAAAACAGAACCGACAAAATAAAAAGTTTAACTGACGAAAAAACAACAAATGCAAGAAAAAAGAAATCCTAGCTCAAAATAAAATAATGTAATAAATCAGCACAAATTTGATTAAAAATTAATAACAGCATATTACTAGTCTACCCAACCCAATTTAACCCAAGACAACCCAATGCAACCCAACCCAACAAAACAACCAACCAACAACTAACATCAAAAAAGTGAAAGCTTCACACAAAGTTAGAATGAGGATAAGAACGAATTTACGAGTTGTCGTCATTTTTGAAAATAATAACATTTTTCACAAAGTTTTGGATTGAAAATATTTGTCGATTTTGAGAAACTCCTAGATATTTTATACATAATTTCGTAAATTCTTAAAATCGTTTTTCCATTTAAACAATTTTGCCATTTTTATGATTTTCTTGACAAGAATTGTGGAAATATCATAACATATCAATAGTTTTAATAGGGTTGGTAATCGTGAACAAGTTAAATTAAAAAAAGAAAAAAAAAACATTTGAAAATGAAAATGAACGAATACGAAATAATACACAGCAAAGCAACGAAATTTAAATAAAAGAAAAATAATGGAAAATAATAAAATAAATGCAGTACCGAAGTAATAAAAATATAGTCAAATAACTCAATTACAAATAAATTAATAAACTTGAAAATAAGTCAATAAATTTAAACACACAAAACTGAAGAAAGCAAACTCAATCAAAATATCATTAATGAGAAAGATCAATTTGAATGCAGACAAAAAATAAATGCACGAGACGACAAAATCATTCAGACAAAATCAGCCACTTAAAAATTGACTGAAAAAATGGGAAGTAAAATATGTCAATTATAAAACGCAAATTTTAAGAATATGTCAAGCTAAAAAGTAAAACAAAAAAATAAACAAGGTAATTAAAAGTCCAGGGAAAAATGTAAGAAAATGACAAACCCGAACGAACTAAGTGACAGAAAACAAAAACAAAAATCGCACATAAAGGACGAAGCAACAAAACAAATGAAAATGAAAGATGTTAATGGAAAAACAATAAAAATCTTAGAAATTAAAAGTGATAAATGAAATAACGATTTGAAAAAGTACTGAATATAACGGTATTTTTAAATAAACAAAAGAAAAATAATCAAAAGAAAACGAGGGAAAAGAAGATAATTGAACATTGAATGACAATTTTATAAATGATTTTAAATTGTAATATGTTTGGGAGTTTTGATAATGTATTGTATTTTACACAATTTTTGCAAATTTTTACACACGCTTATAATAATTTAATAAAAATAGAACAAAAATATATAAAACTATTATCATATAAATATTTTTAATATGGTCTTAAACAGGATTCTGATTCAAGATGTTGCGCTGTTAAAGTAAATTAGGATTTTAACGAAACAAATCCGCGCGTTTTTGCAAGCACTGGATATTTAATAGTACAATAATCTTACATATTATACGTACTAATAATCAACCGTAGCAGTCTAATCTCGACGTCATGTACCTAAACTTCCATAAAATAGCATTAAATTAATGTGTAATACCATTTATGGTGGCAAGACTGGTTCAGCCAAATAATGGGAACGAGCGACGATTACAAATGAAGTATTAATATCGCCTTATTTGGTCGCATAGCGGTTGCATTAACTTTGTGCTTTTATACCTTCACACAAGACGACGCCTACTGGCCTTCTCCTCGTCCCAAACGAATTGACGTAATAGGGACACTATTTCTAAATAATTGAGTGGATCGGAGGCGGGGAGTCAATCATTTACATTCCCCCGTATCTAAATTAAAGCAATAATCCGATAAGATAAGCTCGTTTGAAAATATTTTCAGAATATTTTAAATTTAAATATTTAAACCGGCCACACACACAGGCGACGTTAAAATCTACTTTGTCGGAAACAATTCGCCCTAATTACAGATCGCCCGATACGAGAAGTAATAGAAGTTGCAACTTGTTTAACGGCCGACGAGCTAAAGCGTCATAAAAATCGAATAAAGTAACGAATGCCATTGATTTAATTTTCTGGTTCCTTACGGTATAGTTATTATGAGAAATAAAAAAGTGTAAATTTAAAAGTTGTGGAAATTTACTTACTTGATATGTAATTAGAAATATAATAATTATTTTTACTAAATTAGAAGATGTGAATATTAATCTTCTTCCAATAAACTTTTGTTGCCATATTTTCCTTTGGTTTCTACAATTAATTATTGATTCAAGATGTCTTTCTTTACTTTCACCTTTATTTTCTATTTGCATTTCCATTTCATTTTACATTTCTCAGTTTTCCATTTATCTCCAATTATTATTCATTGTTCTCTTTACATTTGTATAAAATTTTCATTTTTATCTTCAGTGCGTCATTTTTAAATTTAATTTCGCATTATTGGTCGAATAGAATTAAAAATTTACAGCCTTATCAATGAAGTTCATATAAATCTGTTTAATATTTTCAGCCTTATCACACATCACTGCCAAACAGTGGCTTAATTGCTACGCCCCTGTTAAATATTCTAACGCTATGTAATAAATTGGAGCACCTTCTTGACAAGTTTTCGTGCATTTTTAAAGCAAACAAAACATGAGTTTCCTGGACGTCGAAATTTTATTACACAATGTATTTACTATCCTTATAATAATTTAGTAATCATTTCTTTGCTACGCCCTTCAACACACTGCCATCTAACGACATTGCCAGACAATTCCCAAAATAACGATTGGGCACGTACGAGTGGAGATCGTAAACTTTCGCAGGGCGTGGATTTTTTCTGCGTCAATGATCTGCTCTTCGTGAAATCGAACATGACACAATTAAATTAAATTTAACATTAATCGAGAGAATTGTGGGCTTTAAGACTGTCCGATGAAATGGACTGATAATTAATGGATTTTTATCAAAAAATTTTCATGACATCACTTCCTGCATTTGCTGTAACGATATAAATTAATTAACCGTCATTTACATAATTAATCAATCATCGCATCAAAACGACACTTACTGTAAAGTGGGTGGTCCGCGCCAGTTGTGCATATTTAATTTGAGTTGCATGCGTGGATATAATTTAGTTATTTCGGGCAGGTTTCATTGGGAACGCGATTTGTATAAACCGGGCGAATTTCGATCAAATCTAATCCGTTTGAGTTGTGGGATGTATGACCGTTAGCGAAATAAAAAATGTGGCGAATCGGAAATGTATAAATAGTGTTGCAATGAAATCGGACTCGAAGTTATGTAAAGTGCCAAACGATCAACATTAAAGTGTAAGTGAATACCACTAAAATAGAAATAAAAACAGAATAATAAAAGAAAAAACTCGTCACAGCAGAGCGAACAATATTTATGAAATTCCACAGTTTGAAAAGTCCAGATTGTATCGATAAAATAAATAAATTCTTTAATTAAAACATTGCTGCTGTTGCTCTGTTGGAAATTTAAAAAAATATTGTTACGTTATATCTTCTAATCAAGCCTAATTCAAATGTGTTTGATTTTTGAAAATGTTTGCAGGTTTGTTGCAAAAGTTTTCTTCTTAAAAATTTTATTGTATTTTTCAAATATCAAGTTATTCTTCTTTGCTGGGAAAAAATGAAAATGTTCATTTCAATGTTGGTATAAACTGGATGTGATTTTTTCAGAACTAATTCAATTCTTTCTTCAAAGTGCTGTTATAATATTAGACTCATGCATGCATGTTTCACGTTCCCAATATAACATCGTTTCGACAAAATGAATAAAATAAATTTCAAATCGGAAAGAACGAGAAAACACTAAGTAAGCACTACGAATTTTCTGATCAAAATCACAGGTGGGGTAAACTAAACCATCCTTCTTCAGGACAACTCCAAGCCAATAATGGATGATAATAAAATAAAATAAATATTTTGATTACTTTGAAAAATTATCTTAAATAGTTTATATCGGGAATGTGCAGCTCTGGGACCGAGGTCAAATCTGTCAGTGACTGTAAATTTAATTTCATAATAGACTTATAATTTAACTTCAGTTTAATTTAATTGAATTTGAAATTTCCTTAAATTGCCTTAAAATTTATTTCAGCTAATGTATTAATATATAATAAGGATTATGCATTTAGTGTCAATAATTTTAATTGATTCAATTAACATAAAAATCAAAATTATGTAAAATACAAAATATTTAAAAAAATGTGATTTTACGAAACTTATTAAGTAAATTGATTTAAATTATGTTCAAAACTTCAAAAAACATCGTCAAAATTCTCAAACATCATTAGCGATAAAATTACATACATTACAAAGTGATTTAAAATGCAAAAAAATCAAAAATGTAAAATTGGAGTAATTTTCAAAAAAACTGATTACAAAAAATTGACAAATTTGGTACCAATGCAAAACTTGCATTAATTAGATTAGTTAGCCTTGAAATCTTTAAATTAATTGCCATACAATAAAATCTTCAAAATTGCAAAAATGTAAACTCAACATATTCACTATGGTGAAAATGCAAAAAATCAAATCTGATAGCATTTGCAAAAAGTCACAACCATTGCTAAAAATTTAATTTTCAGAAGCCGTTAAAAATTGCCAAAATAACGAAAAAATTCACCATAATTTTTACAAAATTGACAAATTATCTCAAATTCCCACAATATTGAAAAACTATAAGAAAATCCAAATTTGGCATCAATTGCTTTTAAGTTAATCTTCTAATTATCAAAAAATGTGAAATAAAAATCGTTAAAATTGTCAAAAATCCAACGAGGAAAGTACATTTTCAAAAGTCGCTAAAAATGAAAAAAATATTAAAATCACGAAGAATGCCACTCTAAATTTAATAAAAATGTTAAATTATCTTAAATACTAACAAATTGGCGCAATATTCACAAAATATCGAAATATTTGAGATTAAGTTTTCCTTGATAGGGTTGGACTGGGTTGTGATGAGTAAAACGGTAAAAAAAAAACAAGAAAGCACATCAACTGAAATGAAATTATCTTAAATCTTTAAAATGGTTTAAAATGCAGAAAATCTCAAATTGCCAGAACTGTCAAAATTGGTGCAAACACAAAATACAACGAAACAATCAAAACAGCAATTGCCTTAACGTATCATTTGAGTTTAATTTTATTTAATTTTGTAATTTTTCCATACAAAATCTTGTGAAAATCACCAAAAATTTAAACATTATATGGAATGCAAAAACTGACAACGAGTTTCACTGAAATTAACTCAATTTGACGTAATTTTATAATTTGGCTTAAAAACAATATTTTCAAAAATGAAAAATATTAAAACAATCGAATAGTTGAAAAATTTTATATATTATTTAAGACGTTAAAATTATCGAAAATCCAACGTCGTTAAAAATGAGAAAAATCAATTCAGGAAAAATTCATTCCAAAATCCTACAAAAATTGTTAAATTATCTCATTTGCTAACAAATGGCCACAATATAAGAAAAATGTCGAAATTTTTCATAAGTTTTCTTTAATAGGTGTGGACTGGGTTGGAACCATTAAAACCGTCAAAGAAAACTAAGAAAGAACACCAATTAAAATAAAATTATCTTAAATTCTTAAAATTCCTAAAATGCCAAAATTATCGAAACTGTAAAAATGGGTGCAAGATTCACGAATCAAAAATTTACACGAAATGCAAAAATAAATACACTTCGCAGCAATTGCTTTAACTTCTCATTTTGGATTAATTTTATTGAATGTTACAAACAGTTCTCCTTTGTATTAATTGATAAATATGCCAACATTTTAAAACTTATAAAAAATGTGAAACAAAATTTCGAATTATCTGGTAAACATTGATAAATATAATTGTCAAAATAAGTAAGAAATTAACAAACTTTATAAATGCAATAATTTTGTAAAATGCAAAAAGGTGTGAAAATTGCAAAAAATGTAAGTGTTACATGAATGCGAAAATTGCCCTGAAATGAACTCAATTTGACGTAATTTTATAATATTTTCAAATATGAAAAATCCGAAAAATATCAAAACAATAGCAATATTGCAGAAATATTATATATTATGTGGATACGTTAAAATTATCAAAAATCCAACGAGGTAAATAGATTTTCATAAGTCGTTCATTTTTAGAAAATAATGTCAAAATCAGGAAAATCGTATAAGAATTTTAAATTACCTCACATGCCAACAAATTGCCACAATATTAAAAAAATATCGATACGAAATAAAGTTTGCCTTAATAGGATTGGATTGGTTTGGGATAAGTAAGTAAAAGCATAAAAAAACGAGAAAGAACAGCACCTAAAACAAAATTGTTATTAAAATTGTCTTGCAAAATGCAAAAAAGATCAAATGTGACAGCAATTACTTTGCTTGCAAGAAAATGTGAAACAAAACTTAAAATTTCTATAAAATTACAAAATTGTCAAAAATATTATTTCAAAAAAGTTTAAAAAATGCGAAAGTCTATCTGGCACAAAATAACAAATATAATTGTTAAAATAAGCAATACATCATCAGAGTTTAGTAATGCAAAAAAAATGTGAAAATTACCAAAAATGTAAACATTACATGGAATACAAAAAATATCAAAAAATTGTGAGCGAGTTGCCCTGAAAATAACTAAATTTTGCGTAATTTTACAATTTGGTTTTAAAAGATTTAAATCTGAAAACATCAATCACAAAATTGTCAAACCTTTCAAAAATGTTATATGTTACGTAAATACGATAAAATTACCACAAACACAAGAGGAAATAAGAAAAATTATACAAAAGTATAAAATTTATAGTATTAACAAAACTGACAAGATTATTTTAAACCGAAATATTCAAAGATGCTTCAATATATTTTCATAAATTTACCTTAATCGTGTTAGGTCGAGTTAAGTTGGATTAGGTTTGGCTGGGCTGATATTAATTTGTCTTCATTGTGGAAAATTCACAAAAAATTACAAATTTGTCGTAATTTGTCTGTGTGGTCAGTTAGTGTCTTTGTTGTATGACCGTTTGCATTTAGGAATTTGTTTCATGTGCTCAAAATTAATTCATAAAAAGTCCGCAATTTCACTACAGTTTAGTCACCAAATTAAAAAAAATGGACCATTCAGAAATGACTTTTTCAATAAAGTAAATCCGAGAAATTCACTCTTTCATAGAGCATAATAGGTCATAGTGCTTACAATATAATATTAAATTAATTAAAAGTATTACAATAATACATTAAAGTATTAACCACGCAACACAATTTTATAGTTTTTTTTTAATATTTATAACATTTATAATGACGAAGCTATATTTTATAATATCCACATGATTCTTGTAATAAATTTCATTTTAAGAAAATAGTAAAAAGTCAATCCAACTTTGCATGTGAAATAAATTATATGGAATATATATTATTTTTAATATGTTCTTGGATATTTTAGATTGGTTTTCGTTATTCTTAGAGTATTTTTTTAACAAAATAGAATTTACGATTTCGACACAATTTTAAAACTTAATCCAATTAAAACCTTAATTAATACTTGTCCTGGTTCCGTTCACAATTTCCCATTCATATGTGTCGATTGAATTTCAAGTCTAAAATCAGTACGGGGCCAGAGGTTCATTTACAGTTTTATAATTTGTGTATTTTCTTCATAACCCATTGTTAACACATACTTTTAGATATTCTGAGTTTAATGAATCTGGTATGTAAGGCGTTGTGTATTTGTTTACAATTAAAAAACATGGCTCGATCATTAAATTTCATAATTTTTTATAAATTGTTGGTTCACAAGAAAAATATTCACGCAATAAGTGCAAATTAATTTTTACGTCACATATAACATCGAGCCCCATAAAAAACGACCTCGGCAGACTTTAATTTTTCGCTCAAATTAAAAGCAATTTAATCAGACAACGAAACGTACCTCTGCACTTCAAAACACAAAGGGAAAAGTTAATGCGAGCACCAAGTTTCGCTCTTGTAACGAATCGCCGCGAATTTGCTCGCTATTTTCGCAAAATATCGCCGAAGCGGCAAAAAGCGCCTCGATCTCATTTCAGCGGATCACCCCCCGATTCGAGGTAGACAGATTACACCTCTCGCCGATTCATGTGCAGCTTGTTTTCTTGGTTTTGTTTTCGAGGAGTTTAAGTTTGAATTCGCCAGCTGCGCAACCCTTTATTTGCACCGACCCCGGCGCTTAGGATGAATCCTGCGCCGACGAACGCCCCGGAATTGTTCACATTCTGGGCCGAAACGCGGATAAGATTTCAGTTCATACGGTTTTCAGGGAACGTAGCGAAAATATGACGTCGATTCCCCTGCACCGGGCGATGTATTCCTACGTGCATTCGCTTCTGTTTTTCACGTATTACGTAAACAATATCATGTGAAACGCGCCTCGCGTTGGTAACAGCTGGTGTTAAAATAAACAAAGTTTATAAATTTATCCTACGTGTAATCAACGAGAGCTTTCGGCGCAAACATCTCGAAGACCACCAGCGGCATTCATACCGATATAGTAAAAAAATTTCATAAGGACGATTCGATTCGAATTTATCGAGTTGTTCGAAACATTAGCGCCAACAGTGGGAGAAACGCTGAACTGTTAAGAAGCTTACGACATCTTTACCTGTTGCTGTTATTCTACTAGCCGACCTGAAAACGTCGCCGGAATTTGTTACACATTTTTCGTTAGGGTCCTTATAAATATTTCTGGCACCGCGTTCTAATTAATCTTATTTCTAAAGAGGTCAGTGAGAAAAAATACGTGGTGATTAAAAAACAATTAAAAAATCGTTTCCACGCAAAAAATGACCGTGAACATTAAATTCCCATATTTTTTAATTAAGTTAATGTTACAATCGAATTATTACATCTCGGAGGCCAAGAGCGAGTGGAAACGGCAATTAGGACGACGAGTTTCGAAACGGCACCTAAAACCGGTTTGCCGAAATGTCCATAGATGGCACCAAGAGTTCAAATTCCTGAGACGTGCCTCGGATCAATATCGGCGCTCGCACGAGATACGAATCTTCGAGTTGCTCCTTACAAGTTACAAGTCGAACGAAATAATAAATTACGCTTGTTTACAGTCGTATGTTTAAATTATAATTTAATCAAACTGTAATCGATCGTAACTTAGGCGTTTTATAATAACGTTTGATGTTATTACGCGGTGAATGACGGGTTCCTATATACATGTTATTACAAACAATATACAATGTAGTTAGTCGATTAAGTTTCTAATTATATGGGAATTTATCCGCGATTAATATTAGTTTTATGATTAAGTGTGCATTCGATTAAAATCATGCGCCGTTAAATCGGATACGTGTTCATAAATTAAACGAAACTATTTTCCGAGCGAATATTAATTTACATCAAATTCATAACAACCCATCCGAGTCAACTAGTTGGAAATGATCTTTCGTAAAAGTGAAATATGTTTATTTCAAAGTATTTTTTTGCAATTAAAAATAAAAAAAAAAACATTGCAGTTCAAGAGTTCAAATATCGAATTAATCTTTTGATTAGATTTTGCAAACTGTTAACGATATAACAATGAACTTAGTCAGTAATTAAGAAAAATTCCTAGATTACAAAACTATATTTATATAATTCCAATAAGAAAATTATTTATAATCCAAGTATCGTAAGTGAGCAAAAGTTCAACGTACCAAATTTATTTACAGAACAGTAATGAATTGAACTCAAAAAAGGTCAAGTTTCGTTGTAGTGACCAATTAAGGATAATACGTTAAAATTTTGACAAAACTGCTGCAGAATTGATTATGTGCATGTTTTAAATAAAAAATGAACAAAACATCCAACGATGTCTTTATGCACATTTTTCAGCTAAATTGTTTCCAATTAATACAAAATTTGCAATGTAACTTCCAGTTATATGAGCTTCGTGAAATTTTATTTACGTTTAATTCGATTTCCAGGACTATATTAGTTAAACTATATCTTAAAAAAATATTTGTATTAAATATATTAAATAAAGAAATTATTTTAAAAGCTATTGATATAATAATTTAGTTCAAGTATTTAAGCAAAATTATTAAGTGTGCAATTTCACACCTATTAAGCGTTTTTATTTTATGTGTACTGATTTAATGGTTGATTGTTCTGTTCATATTTACGTGCACACAAAGTGAAAACAATTTAATCTAATGATGTGAATTTTCGCACGCGTATGCACGACGACACAGAGATCATGAAAATAATCTATTATGGTTATAGTTTTAAAATTATTCAATTTTCATTACTGTAAACTTAGGGGAAGCAATTTTTAATGATAAAATTTACTTTTCAAAGCGTTACTAATTTTTTTCAAGTTGAACATGCAATGTTTTATACAGATGTAAGTGCATGCAAGGTATGTTTCAAATTTTGGATCAATGGTATTATTAGTTTATTGGGAAAATATTTTTCATGTGTTCGATCTTTTGGCAATGTTCAATAATTAAAAAAAAACACAAGCTCATTGGATGATAAGAATCAAGTGTACTATACATATTTTTTTTTAGAAATGCGGACGAAAATTTTGCCACATACATATTAAAGAAGATATTATATATAGAAATAAAAAATATCAACAGTGTACTATTCTTGATAAGCAATTTAATGGTAATAACGATAAAGTGCTTATTTAATTAGGTACATAAACGACTAGACTATATAATTACTTCATGCAAAATTAATATAAAAACACAGTAAATTAATTGAAACATCAAACATGAAAAAACATTAAAAATGCAAATGAATGCATGTTCAACTGAGCAGTAGAAATACTACACGTCAAAGCCTGAATTAAATAATAAAAAATATTATAAGTTAAATAACATAATCGAAAAAAATTAAAAATTTTCGATTATCATATGAACATTATATCGCAATAAAAATATAAAAATTCAAGTGAGTAAAAATATTTTTGGAAAGATATGGAAACATTTTTTTCTGAATTAAGTATTGTTGGGTTCTTTCGCTTTGACCTACTAGACCTACTATTTATCTTCTACAACGGTTTTGAGCATCCTTCGAAAAGTCACGTTTGTCTAAATCGTTTGATTGTAAAATTCATTCGAATAGTAATGTAGACGAAACAAAACAAAAAATGATCAATAACATACGAAATAATAAAAAGAAACCTGTTGAACTAAAAAGGAATAAAAAAAATTAAACAAAAATCAAAAACACAAACTGCAATGGGAAATAAAAAAAAATCAAGAAATAAAATTAATCAACAAATAAAATATTGCACCCAGTGATTACGTCAAATTTAATTTGATGAGATCGGTATTATTTGAAAGCGATTAAATACTCCACATGGAATGCAATGCAAAGGTAATTAAATGATCAATGAAACATTCGAACTATATGTCAGGTAAAACTTGTCAATGTTCAAGAACTAATTTCTTTTGGATATTTTTGTTACACCTACATGTCGTTGGGTTGAGATATTTAAAAACCTGATATTTTTCAAACAAAGCTAAACATTTCTCGTCGTGATAGAAGGGCGTAATCAAGCAGTAGAAAGCATGGATATTAATTAAATACACAGGTTGGATCTGCAGAAATAGCACGGCTAGAATATTGAGGATTTGCCCAGATTGTAAGCAGGCTTACAAAAAACTCCAATCCAAAACCTTAACTGTTAAAGAATTGAGTACATGGAACTGCCAGTACAAATGAAAGAAATCTGCAGTGGTTCCCACTGAATTTTCTTATACTTACTTATACTCCATTTTTCGAAAAAACTTTTCAAATAAAAGTTGTTTAAAATATAATTAATAATAAAATAATAATAAATATAAAATATCATCAACTTTTGTAAAAATATTTTTTCGATAACATGTACCGTTTTCGAGATATGGAAAAATGTGATGAGAGTAAACCACCACTACAGGTTAAGATTGCTTTCAAGATGGGCAGATTCAGAATCGATTCAAATGACCTCAAAATTTTCATGGTCCTATACGTTCTTATACATAAAGTATAAGAAAGTAAAAATGTACAATACTTTCCATTCACCCATCTAACTTACTTTGATTTTTAATGTGATTTCAATTTTATCAGTTATACATTACGAATATGTTATATTTTTTTTGGTATTCGTCGCTGGCGAGCTCATAAGAATTAATCCATGATTAACATCTATATGGTAATTTTATAAATAAAACCGAACTGACTTCAAAAACAAACAATTGATAGAAATATATTGAAAATATTGGAATAAAAAAAAAAAAAACATTTTTCATAGCCCAAATAGAATTAGATCAATTAACAATTTTCTTTGATTATTTTCGTTTCACAATAATTGTTTTTAAACCACTGCTGTTCTACTTTACCTATTGAACAGTTGTGTTCGAATAAACGAAACAAATAAAATATTGTACCATTAAAATCCGCTTGCATACTGACGAACAGACCTTCACCCAAACCAACCCAACCCAACCCAACTCAACCCAGCCCATCCATTATAATGGTGGGGGTTAAATTCTATAATGACCTTCACCCAAACCAACCCAACGCAACCCAACTCAACCCAGCCCATTCATTATAATGGTGGGGGTTAAATTCACTACTATAATTAAAATATTAAACAAATATAATAATTCTAATAAAATTATTTGAATACAAATTGTAAACAATAAAACATGGAATTAAATGTGATCAACGAAATATTCCAATTATAAGTAGCAAATATTCGAATAAGAAATATTTAAAAAATATGTTTTTTTTTTCAAGGCCCAAATATAATTAGATCCACACATATTTTTTTTACTATTTTCATTTCAAAACAACTGTTGATATACCATTGCATCGACAATTATCGAAAATTTGCGTTCGAATAAATGTACTATTGTGAAATCATCGAACTGAAATTGTAGTAAAACAATGAATGAGCTGGAAATGGAAATAAAAATAGTAACACCAAATGAAGAAATAATATTCCAATTCCAATTCAAAAAAACAGAATATAAAAGATGAGAAAAACACAAACCACACAATTTCGAATAAATATAGTAGCCAATAAAACAATTTCAAAAAAATTGTATTTGAAAATATTCGAATAAGATATAGAAATTATTTTAAAAAATCCCAAATAGAATCGTCGTCTGTCTGCCTGTATTTTTCTTGTCAATTAGTTCTAATTAGATTTATTCGATTGCTATTTTTATTTAACTATTGATTTTATTTACTATTTATTACACGTTTTCAGTAGTATTCGAATAAATCGTTTCGATTGTGAAGTTTATTTAGAAAACATTTCGAAATGGGCTATAATCAGTGTAAAATGGAACAAGCACTGAAATCACACAAATATAAAACAATCAAACAATAAATTAATCAAACCAAAGAAAAAATAAGCAATACAAAAACAAATGGGAACATATAAAACCTAACAGAAAATTAGCAACGAAATGACAATATAAGGAACAAGTAAGCAAATGAAAAGATAATTGATGCACAGAAATAAAAAATACACACAATGAATAGAAACAAAATAATAAAAAAAATTAATTAAATATATTCTTAGTAATTTACCTCATTACGAAGAAACAAATCAAATGTACTTTTAAGAAATAATTATGGTGAAACGACAAGCGGCGAAAAATTTAATCTAACGATATTTAAAAAATGAAGGAATTACTATAGACGTTGCATTTTTCGAAAGGCCTTGGGCGAAATACAATTTCGTACACGATATACGAATTAATTCAGCCTTTAAACATTTAATTGCTATGTTTTTTTCATTGTTTTGACGGCACCGCCGAACCCAAATACACAATGTTTTATACTAACAGCATCTGTCGTCGATTAACAGCTGACATAACACAATTAAACGTAAAAGCAACATGAAGAAACAGTAAAATAACAAAATATTGATCGTCTGACTTTCTTAAGTGAATCGTTAATACGTTAAACAATAATAGAGTCCCCCCGTTTGGTGGTCTCGATTGCAGGCTAGTAACCGTAAGGTCACGGGTTCAAATCCCAGATTTGATCATTGAAATTCTGTTATCCACGTTTGTCCAAGTTTACGTTAATCAGTAATTATTTAGAACAACTGTCTGTCGTGACCTCAAAGATAATTACAAAATTATCCACAAAATCAAAACTAAACGCAAAAAATAATATGATAATTGACATTCAAAAATTAGTATTAAAATAATAGAAACTAAAAAAAGCAATACAACAAGACTAAAAATAAAATATAAATGGATTAAAAAAAGTAACAACTATACAGGACAAAATAAGATGTTGCGAAAAATAGAAAATAAAAACTAACGAAATGGCAAAAAGGATTCAATACGTAAAATAAATTAAAATGAAAAAAAGAGCAAAGCAAATGAATGTGGGTCAAATTATAGAAAATACCAAAATAAATACGAAGTATTGAGGATGAATTTTAGTGGCGAGTTGCAGCTGCTGTAACCTATTTCAGGATTTACATTAAAGGATTAGGAAAACTGTCACGATGTCGTAATGTAGGCGTTTAGAAGTTCAGCACAAATCCCCACTCATTAGCAGCTTTGTTTTAGAAATTAACTCCAAATGTTTCGCCTGGGTTTGAACCCTGGATTTACTAACGTAAACGTTACGTTCAACAGATTATTTTTTATCCATAATGGCATACATATATTTCTTTATTTTTAATTTGTTTCTTCGGGTTTCGATTCTATATAATTTTTCCATTTAATTACTGGAGTTTTCTACATCCTTCAACAATTTAATTTTCGATTCCACTTTGTTATCAATAATTTAATTAATTTAAATTGCAAAAAATGTATATTTGTTAACTTGCATTTTATTATTTACCAATCACAAGGTTTCAATTTAATTATCAAAATTTCCGACGTAAATCCCTTATCCGTGCATTTCTCTACCGTTTGTAGAATGTACGAAATGTAATAAATTTTATCACCAACGCCAACCCAATCGTCAACAAACTTATTGCAGCAACACAATTTCAATAACAAAGCTCAATCTAACAAATCATATAGTGCTAAACATTTTTAGCCGTTCAATTGTGCTCCAGTTTCCAAATAAACTCGATGAAGGCAATCAATACCGGACTGCGCTTTTAAAATACGGAATTTCTATTGGTATATACAGCCCGGTTGCGTTGGGGCTAAGCGACCACAAAAAGAAAACAAATGCATAAAGCGAGGTCATGTTTCAAGAAATGTTGATAAATGTTCGATCCGAGAGCAAGTAGTAAAAACAAATATTCAACAAACAGCATAAAAATAATCGAAATCGTGATTGAAATTATTGCTATCGAGTCGCGATAATACACGTTTTCAGTTCGATTGGCGGATTCGAATTTGCTCAGTGGCGAGACTCATTGCGAATAGATTAAAAAATGAATTAAGTTAATTTGATATTTTTTATATTTAATGTAATTGGATGAAATCTACAAGGCTGTTACATTTTGGGCAAAAATGATCAAATTGGATAAGTTATAGAGTTTTGGTTCTTTCGATATTTCTTGTAAATCTAAAAACTATTTATAAATAATTTTATTAATAAATTTTAAAATGGGATTTGGCAAAAAAATGACTAATATTTATTATGTATTTAATTATTAAACAAGGAATAAATGTTTTATCACCCGTGGGTGCAGCGGCTTTAGTAAATTGGACATTGTTAATTACTGTCATAATGTACCTTAGCATCTTTCGATTGTTCACACGTCAGTTCATTGAATGCAAAATGTGATATAGTTTATGTGTGAGAGAGTGAGGTAGGTCACCTGACTTACGATGACTCGAGGCATTGCTAGCTCATCTGTAAGTCTATTTCCAGCTGTAAATTATTCATACGTTTTAAATACCTGCGTCGCTGCGGACATGACATTGCCCATTAGCGCTAAGTAAGTAGGCAATAGTAACATAATTAAGTAATGAAATATAATTATTCTCTACGTTGCCCTAACAAACACATCTGAAATATTCTGCGAATTGAAACATTTTTGAGAAATCTTGGAAACCAATCAAAATTTTGATAATAATTTAGATTGTGTTCCACTTCTTCTTTGAATCTTGTTCACCATCTGTTTCCTTTATTATATTTCTTAAATTTCTTTCGTTTAATTTAATTAATTCATTTGATTCACTTTCACGTGCCATTTTCGTCAATGTTTATTTTTCCAATTCCTTTAATTATTTCGATTCATTCAACAATCATGATTTTTTTAAAGATTTTTATTTCGTTTTTTGCTTTGGCCCAGTGTTTTTTTTTTTATTATTTTCCGTCATATAAATATACCCTTTTATTTCATTCTCATAACAAATTGCTCTTCCCATTCCCGTTTTTAGGTTTCTTGTATATTAAGATCAATACGTCATTAATAAATCTACAACTTAATCCCATAATAATAATTATTAACACATTTAAAATCCTATCATCATTAAAGACAGTTTATGTAAAATAAGCACATCAACATGCAATTACAAAAAATATGTCGACCAGTACCTAATTGTTATCATGAAAAAAATCCAACCCCAAAATCGAGAGCAACGAGTCGCCACAAAAAATTCTTTGTTAGAAATAAACCAATTGCAGTCGTTTTCGCTAAAAGGAATTTTAGAAACGCCGCGCTCACAATACACCCGGAACGGCTGAAAAGAAAATCGGCTTATGAAAACGACGGGCGCCTATTGTGTTTAGGATATATCGGTTTAGAAAGTCTCGTCGGCCATCATTGTAAAGGGCGTAGCAAAAAAATATGGCTCTGTATTCTCGCACCGTGCATACGACAGACGAAATTAGAAAGTTTTGGGAACTAGTGATTTTTATGCACGGGTGCTGTTTAAAATTGAATATGTTCGATTATATATTTCCAATACAGTAAAATATGAATTACGCGAAAGGATTTAATTTTCTGTATTTGTGAAGTTATTTGTTGTTAATTGTGTTACCACAGGGCTTAGTTAATTAGTTAGAGTGAGATGAGTGGATGTTGGTGGAGTAAGGAATCAGTGTTAATTGTTTGGTGGGGGGGGGGAGTTATTTTTTTTTTAATACTAATTATTTATACAAAAAATCACGTTTCTCGCCTTATATTTAAAACAATACAAAAATCTGGGAGCTTTTAGTAGGTTAAGCTTTAGTAATTCAAATTTCGTTTTCAAGTAATCCAAAAATATTTCAAAATGAATAAAACTTCAACTAATTTTGAAGAACTATTATAAACATTATATATTAAGGCGATAATTGGGGATTATAATACATATTTACATTTGGCGAAAAAAAATAAAGCATCAAGCTTCATAAAACCGACAATATTTTTTCATCATGATTAAGAGCAGAGAAAATCCTTCACGAAAATTGTTCATTACAATATTGAAAATCACGAAATCTTACATCAAAATACCTATACTACATTAAAGTAATACGTAAGGTTAACACAACTATAAATTATTCGATTAAAATTCTATATAAAATGTTTACGTCGAATTTTGTTACTTTTCCTCTGCACTTTGTTTTTTATTTTCGTCTTAGTATTATTTCTGTTTTATTTTCTGTGCATTTTTTGTTATAGTTTTTTACGATTTTCTTCTGAACTTCATTTTCTCCTTCGTTTTAGTGTTCTTTTCTAATCAATTTTGATCACTTGAATGATTGTATTCGTCTGTCAGCCTCGTGGATTTCTTCTGAACACAGCAATTGGAAAATAAACTGAAACACTAAGCAGTAAAAAAAAATATTTTCTTGTTCGAAATATGCGTTTGCTTGCTTCTCGTTTCGCTTGCTGTTTTTTTTATTAGTTGTAATATTTTTCAATTCATTTCACTGATTTATTACTGTTTTAACTTTTACATGATATTTACACGACTTTAAAAAATAACTACATCTCGCCTGATTGCATCCATTGCAAATGTTACTTACTGGATATTTTAATATTTCATATTCAAAGTACTTACTCATAATTGTATCAACATCTGAACTAGTTTCATGGGATGGATTTGGTCAAAACTAGAGCTTCTCGATAGATTGTGTACACAACGTTGATTTTCAATTCATTATATCAATGCATTTTCAATTTTATAGAATTTTCGCCCCAACCTCAATCATATTATTATAGGTTTCGTTCTCAGTCTTTGGTAAATAGGTATAGTTTAGTGAATCATTATAATCAGTATCGTTCAATTAATCGTTTTTTTTTCTACTCGGGGTGGAGTTAATTGGTAGGTTGGGTTGGGTTGGTACCTAAACTAGTAATAGTACACTGGCAGCTTCATCTTGGATTGTGGATCGTATCGACTAGCTCACTACCTGAATTGTTTCGTTTTCTTGATAATTTGTACAGAAATCACCAATTGATTTTCATGGTTACAGCTCCAAATGAATGGATTTATGTGCACTAAATTTTCATGTCACTAACAACATGATCACCGCGTATTATTTGCCTGCCGTTAGTCATCCATGTATAAGATAGGACTTATGACGTATAATTCCACGAATGTCTTCACGATTTGTTTAACTGTCTTCTATATTTCAGCAATTTTACAAACACTTTCATACAATGTTAATTGGTCTATTGCAAGCTTCATTTCTTGCAGACGTCGAGTAATTCAGTTGTTGAATCTAATTAATACATTGGACAAATTAATCAATTTCGTTCCTATTGATTCCCTTTTTTATGGATTGCACCAATTTGTGTTCTAATACCATTTATGAAATTGAAATTCGGCTTCAGATATCTCCCGACAACGAGTTCTTTCCAAATCTATGGCAGGTCTTCTCGGCTGTACGTGGACTAATCTTCTTTAATGTGACAAATCTCGTACATTTATAGTACAATCTATACTCACAATAAATCCCAAATGCGAAGCATTGTAATATGGTAATTTCAATAATTTTAAATAAACTAATATCGAGATTAATGAAAATACAGTTCGTAAACTAAAATATTTCTGATTGTCACTTTAACGATGTCATTGTTGATATTTTTTAATATTATGTACTTCACCAATGTCTTTGGCGATTATTCGATGAAAGAATATTTATATATATGTAACAATGTTTTCGATGAAAGTGTGTGTGCAATTTTCCAACTCGAAGCAATCCAACCTAACCCAACCCAAGTCCAATATAAAAAGTGTTCAAGAATTGCGTCACCTCCCGCAACAGCAAGAGTACTAATAACGTCATCGGCATCTACACCGGCACTAGTACCAATGAGAGCACATTTTTAGCGTTTTTCGTAATAAAAAAAAACATGAAGAACACGGTCGTCAGTACCTGCACCAGCACTAGTAGCTGCAGATTTTTGGCATTTTTTTAATTTTGTCGCGTTTTTTGTGTTTTCCACAACAACAAAAGTACATAATTGGCACCAACACCAGCACAATAAATCACTCGGTAAAATAATATTTATGTTTTTTACTTTTACAATGGCTTTGGTGAGCGTCTGTGTGAAGTTTAACAACCTAACGCAATCGAGCCCAACCCAACCCAAGCTAACCTAAGCCAACCCAATATAAAAAGTGTTGGACAACCATCTTATCTTATTTTTATTGTTAAAAAAAAACATCATAGTCATTTTCTTTTACAATTTACATTTACATATCTATTCTTCTATTTTCATTTCTGCACTGTGTCGACACCCATTGTCCCTTGATTGTCTCACACCCTTCCACGACTCATTCATACCCATCCTCAAACCTCTCCTTCTCAATTCTTCTACTTTTATTCACACGCATACGTGCATGTAGTGCCATAAGTTATATTTATTAACATGTTATTTGTTTATAATATTTGTATAAATATTTTCTGAAGACTGTGTTAAATTTTAAACATTTTATACGTAATATGGTGTTGTAGCTACAATTTGATTCTGGTTGGATTGAGCTTCATCTTACGCGAGTTGGGTTGTATTACTTTAGATATTTCGTGAGCTTGGTTGAGGTTCACAAATATCGTTGTTCAAAAAGAAATTGCATAAGGCTTGGGTTTAGAAAAATAATTGACTAACGACAGTCAATAAATTTCTAAACTTGTAGTTATTTTATTTCTCTATGACCAGGCCTCATGTAAGTTATTTTTGAACTCCTGGTATAATTCAAACGAGCTTTTATTTTTATACATAAAATACTATGAACAATGGTGATGATGATGATGATGATGATGATGATGAACACAAATAAATTCTACATTACACGAAGACAAAGGTGAATAATACATACACTACATAACTATGGGCAAATGGTTGAGAAATATTGTGTTTCAGCACGATTACTAAAATTGAGTTGTCGCTTTCATCATTTGCAATTATTTCATAATTTTCAATTTTTTTTTGTCGTAATCTTGTGATCTGAACTAGGAATGGATACGCTGGCGGCTAATTCGACAAATCTCCATGCCCAGCCTATTAGATTCTGTACTCCCTCGAAGCTAAATACTTGTTTTCGATGAAAATTGGATATATAACAAAAATAACAAACCGCCAATTCATGAAAATAATAAAAATATATAACGAACTTGATTAGGTGCAGTCAGACACACCCAACGCAATCGACGTCAAATTTAAGGCAATCGAAGCCAAGGCTCAAATATTAACATACACGTACGAAATCTAACCCAATACAACCCAATTCAACCCAACATACCGTGATATCAAAAATTATCTTGGTCAAAGGTTGCCATGGAATGTAAAACGGTTATCTTAGCTTAAATCATCAATTTGAAATAATTCTGTCATTGTCAAGCTACACTGACATCATCAATAATCTACAAATGCGTGACCTACTTATTTCAGCTGTAAAATAGTAATGAACTACAAGTAATGAAATACTAAAAGCGTTACAGTAATTGTTGTAAATGTCACAATGACTTGACAGATTTTGACACTCAAAAAATAATTGACATAAATGTATGATAGGAGCTACGACAATCATTTTAAAATAAATGACCACCCTTAACCAATGTAATTTTTGATATCACGGTACAAAGCCAAGATTCAAATGTTAATATTAATATTTACACATTTGACAGAATACATTTTTCAACTACTACTCCTACCCCCTTTAAACGCAAGCAGACAGAGGATGAGTAGAATAACAATGGTCGTAGTCATGAGCGAATGAAACTCTTTTTAGTGGCACGAACAAGAAAACGTATAAATACTTTGAAAAATTTCCAAAAACGTGATAAAAGTCAATAAATAAAAATAATATAGTGGTAGGCCAATTCTGCAATGTTTTTTGTATAGGAATTCAAAGCTTGGAGTGGCACATAATCCAGTACCACTCCGAGCTTTCAGCCGTGCATTTAATCAACGACTATCTTTGACAGAAATAGGTACCTGACTTGATTTGACTTATTATTATTATTTAATGTCGCACATTTTTGGTTTAACTTGTGTATATTTTTATTATTATTATAAATATAATCTTTTGCATGATTTGACATTACAACTAATATTATTTAATGTCCAGTATTTTTAGTTTAAACTGTACGAGAAAATATATTCATTTCAATGAAAGGAAATAAAGTAAATATTATTATAAATTACTATACAGCAGTGAATATCAAATGTACGTTTCGACAATGAATTGTCATCTTCAACGGTGATGTCATTTTATAGTTGTCGAAATGTACATTGGTATTCAATAAAGTGCTATTGCTATTATTTTATTTTCTACTACAGTCTCAGATAATAAAAACCATTTTGTACTTTTGTACTCATCTAAATTGAATCTTATAAAATCAGACAAAACATGACATATAAATCACCTTGATCTCATATTCTTTGTTGAAGATCGTTAACAAAATCAGAAGCACATAAGCCGAGCAAATTAGACCAGACATGTTTGATAAAAGTGGAAGATATTCACTTACCACTCACGCATCACGACACTAAATACAGACCAACACTAGAATGGACATTTACCCAACATATTTTCATGACGTCTGGACAGAAATGCCCATCGTTGACAGATCCGTCAAGTGTAAAATAGTTCTACTAATCAAGTGATCACCAAGTCATGTTTATGCGAATCTACATAAATGTGTATATCAAATTAACTGCCTTCTCTTTAGAAGGACGTTGGCAAGTACATTATGAGGAATATTTTGTACATCATGATACGCTATTGGGCAAAGGTTGCCTTGACCTGAAAAGGTCAAACCTTTAAATATTCTAACGAATATGCTTCAGGATTAATCGGCAGTAATTATAAGATTTTAGTACTGTATGAAATAAATTATAAAATTATGCAATTTCGTTCAATTTAATTATAGTGAATTGTAGTTCACTTAACTACCTTACTTTTCATTTTTAATCCATTCGAATGTAACATGAAACGAAAGCACTTCAAGAAACTCGATTATTACAAAAACCAATACAAAACTCCAATAAACATTCAAATTTCGACCGACGAATCCCGCTTTCGCTTCCACTACATCGATACGAGCCTTCGAGCAAAACCGCCGCAGTTTCCCATGATTAAATGCATGTTTTTCTTGTCGGTTTCGTTTTCCTCCACACACAACGACGAACATCTCCAACCTAACTGCTCTCATAAACATGGATTATGTTGTCGAACGTTTATCGCAAACAATCTGTCCGCCTTCAATAAACCATTTAAGACTTGCCCGATTCCGCCAAATATTCGTACGCAAATGGGAACGAAATAAGCGCGGAATTGATTAATTTTTCGCAGCGCCAGAACCGGAAACGCCAAAGGGGAGACGGTCCTGAATATTTAACGCGGATAATATTGGAACGTTCGAGCAGCGACGAGTCTCGAAAACGCCGGAGATTACGCCGCCGAATCCGGTTTAGCGTGACCCAATTTTGAGCAAACCCCGAACTCGGCCGCCCACTAACCGGCCCGCCGGGCGAATTTAAATGAAAATAATAAATTTGTGGATTCATCGGAAAAGGTGATGTTTTCCTTAAATCAAATTGATAAAATGCACATGAATTAAAATTAGTAGAAATTTATTTCGGCATCGGTTCTTAATAGAAACAAATATATCCTTTAATCCTTTAAAAAACATTTTCTATAAACAAATTTCTGATTCTCGTTTATACATTGTCTTTTATCGGCCACCGAGTATAAATAAAATGTATAAAGTGTCATTCAAAATTAATGCATTATTCGGAATAAACACAACCAACTGAAAATCGATTTTGTTTCATCGCACTTTATATATCTACTAGGAAAATAGGGGATCCACTTTATATTAAGGTCGGTGAGAAAACAAGCAACAGTATGGCAGTGTACATGCGAAAATCCTGCACCCTAACCATCCATGAAATTGCTTCCATTTTCGTTTGCTTACTTTGGTCTATTTATTTATCATTGAGTCGCTGACTGTTTACTTGATTCTTGTTGCCCGATTTTGAATTGCTCTGATTTACAGTTTCATATTTTGAAAATTATTTATTTTCAGTTATCGTTTTCTTTTAATTTTTTATCGGTCATTTTGTTTATCGGCTATTTCTTTTCTTATGTTTTACTTAAGTGTCAGTACTACACCAGCACTCAAAAGTAAAGGTGAAGTCCAATTCAACGTCGAAGCTTCATGCACTTCATCTATGGAATGAAGCTCCTACTTGTCTTTGGAGTGTGATTCCACAAATAAGGTACATGAACTTGACGTTGAAATAGCACTTCACCCCTACTGAGATATGAACCTGTAACCTCTGGATTATGAGCTACGGCACATACCACTACACCACGAATGCCACACATTCGATATCGATCACACACGCTGTTAAAGAGAATAATGGAAATCGAAACGATCGAAATCCAAGTTTAAAAATTATCCCCGAACTGTTAAATTTCGTTCAATAAATAAAATTAAATGCGGCGGGTGCGTGGTTATAAAACGGCATTTCGAAACGAATTTCGAGAACAATTTATCGACGAGTTACGTTTCGAACCTAATTTTATTGCGCCCAATTGTTCGACTATGGCCGCGGTTTGTGGGCAGGTATTAAGACGCCGGTGCTACTTTAATTTCCATAAATTTCGAATTTTATTTTGTGGGTACCAATAAATGGAATACTTACGCCTATCGTTATCGGGCAGGGCACCGTAAACGGGCTCATTAGATCCGTCTGAATAAAATGGAGCCTCGCGGACCGACCGTTCGAATTATAAAGATTAGAGAAATTGAAGAGTTATCAGAAGGAAACGGAAACTGGTAAATAATGTTAATTACAACGCCAAACCGTTACATAAAATTAAGAAAAGACGTTATTGTTATATTATTATATTTTCAAATTTTAAACTAAATAGTTTTTTTAACAATGGGTCGATATATTTTATTCATGGTACACACAAGAACTGAAGAGCTGTGGAAACTCGATTTTGTGATTATGATTAGCTTAATATGGTACACATTATATATAAATTATTTTCGCTGAAATCGTCCAAACTTCTTAATTTTCGGAAACTGGCTAAAGGAAATAAATTAGGTAAAACTGAATAAATTAGCAGTTATAGTAAATTTGTATTTTGCAGGAAACATCATTTTTTGTAAACTACAATAATCTAGTCCAACCATGACCCATCCAATAAAATACACCGCCCATACAAATTTAAACTAACCCAACCCAGCTGAAAAAAAATAACTTAACATAATTCAATTCTACAGACTTACAACAAAAAGTAATCTAATCAATAGGAAATACGATACAGGTTGAATCCAACCCAACCAAATTCCAACAGAAATATAAACACACATTATTAACAAACATCCAACATATGCAATAAAAACTAATGAATTAAAGAAAGTGACATTTTTAGTTCCAAAATTGTGTGTGTCTTGAACACATAAAAGTTAAAAAGTAAGAAATAAGACAACTTGATACAATTCGGCCAATCCAACAGACTTACAACAAAAAGAAATCTAACCCATCGGAAAGGGGATACGACAAAGTCAAATCCCACAACCCTCAATTAAAACAGAAATATTAACACAAATTAAGAAAACTTAACCTAACCGATAAAATAAAAACCATTGAATGAGATACCGGTCAAATTAATTAAAGTGACATGTTTTATCTCCAAAATTGAGTATTGAATACATAAAAGTTAAAATGTTTACAATTTGATACAATTCGGCGACAAAAATAAATCTTGCCCATTGGAAAAGAAATAAGACACAGTTGAATCGTATCCAAGAACCCAACCAAACAGTAATACAAATACTAATCAATAAAAACCCAACCCAACATATACAATAAAAACCATTGAACCATTGATAATCCCCAGGACTTTCATTTTCAATAATCACTCATAGAGTTTTAATGGATGGCATTGAATAAAAAAAATTGGAAATTTGTTACGAAGACAAAAATCTAGTTTGCAGGGATGAACCAGTGCAAATAGAATAGTCTAGAAGCACAGCACCTGAGTTTGAGACTAGCTCCCAAATGTGGGATTTCACATAAATTTGTTATCAAACCCATGTATCTATGTTCGTCAATGGCTTCAACCAATTCATCACACGAACAGTCATACATTTCCTTTCCTTGTTAAGGCATTGGAGTGAAAAATCAACTTTAGATTAGTCGATCAAGATATGTGTGGCGATGCAATGTACATTAGATAGATCTTTTTTTAAATTTAACTTTAACTCCTTATCATTTGCCTATTTCTGAAAATTCTCGTCCACAAAGAGGAAGTAATGGGAGTGATCCTGGGAACATCCTATATTGTTAAAATATATTAGGTAAAGCAAGGGCCCCGATATACTACCCAGAGGAACTCCTTGGTTGATCGTCATTAAGCCACTTCTCTCGCTACCAATTTGTACCATGAATTGTATTTTTGATAGGTACTTATTAAGCCATTTCCACATCACTCCCCTAATTCCAATAAATTCCAATACGTTGGTCAGTTTATCGTGGTTTATCAAATGCTTTCAAGAAATCCACATTCATTCTCCTAGTTTTGTATTGATTAGGTAGTAGTTCCTTTCTTCTTCTGGAATACATGTGGATGGCAATTTATAATATTATCGACGCCACGTATTTTTCCTTGATTTTACTTATTGCACGCAAAATCGAGATTGGTCTGCAGTTATCCAAATCAAAATGACCACTTCCTTTGTATATTTGTTTAACTGTAGCAATATTTATTGTGTCAGGAGTTTTTCTTTTCTTGATTGCCCAATTTATAAATATTTTAATTAATATTAATATTAAAAATTACAATTGTCGAAATAAAAAGGTAAAAATGAAAACCAGACGAATAAAAGAAAGGAAAAAGAATAGAAATCGATGAAAACAAAAGTCAAAAATTAACGAAACGCGAAACAATGTGGAACAATCAACGGGGTCTTCAACTAAAATCAAAATCCATCATTTTGTAATGTAATTTAAAATGCAATTATTTGGCTAACTGACTTTTAAGTATGAAGCGAAGAGTTAATGTCTAGCAAAAATAGTTAGTCTATAGCAAAATTCAAGTGGGGAAATAATCTTTCGTTGAGCCATTTCGATCGCAAGTCATCTCGGAGTTACTAATATGGCATTTTAAGTAATCCATGCCGATTTATTTTCTTATGTAAATGTACACAATGTTATTAAATTGCGAGGTCAATTGTTATGTAAGTTTCAATTGAATTAAAAAGACAGCAGAAATCGTATTTTTTAATTAACGTTTCTTGTTATGCAATTGTGAATTTGTATTGCAATAAAAAATAACAAGAAAAATAACATTCACTTCTTATTGGATAATTTAAAAAATAATTAATTAACTATA
Organism: Geotrupes spiniger; assembly: GCA_959613385.1. NCBI lineage: Eukaryota > Metazoa > Arthropoda > Insecta > Coleoptera > Geotrupidae > Geotrupes > Geotrupes spiniger. Next base: position 18,151,572 of record OY390737.1, read on the forward strand.
GTAACTATAAATCTATTTTGTCAGATATTTCTAAAATATCACATCGAACACTAACAGGCAAGTTAGTCGTGAGTAAGACGATAAAAACGTTTAAGATATTTATTCAAGTAATTTCTTTCAGGTCTACTGAACCTGAAACCTTTGTATTTATAATTTTACACTAAAATTAATCAATTTCAACTCATTTACACAGTGTAATCATTTTCTTATCAATATATTTTGTATTACATTATAAAAGTTTGTAAAAAAAGTAATTATTATTATTATAAGACAATTACCTAAAAACGCATAAAAGTTTGTGTTGAAATAATAATCGTCCACGAAATATTATAAGTCAGAAATTGTGAACAATTTTGGAGCCCTTATTTATACGCAGTTTAAAAAATTTACAGCCATACGTTTTATTTGCCAGAGATTATTTCTTTAACTTTTTTGACAGTAGAAATTAATTTTACTAAAACTGTTTAGAATTATCATGAATGCTATTTAAAATTAATTATTAATAACCATTTATTTCTATCTGCACTTTGTACGTATCGCGTCAAAAAAGAAAAACCGACTTTGCATTGCTAATCAGATTAAATATTTCCAAGGAACTTTACAGTATTATTACATTGTAATCTGTGACGTCAATCACTAGCTGTTGTTTGGATTTCTAACAAATAATACTGCTCCAGCTTGCCGAGTTCATTTAGTACTAGTTCAGTGACAATTCACATAATTTCCTGATCCCAATCATATAACAACGCCGGAATCCCAAATGTACGCCGAAATAAACGAAAATAAGTAAATAACCCATTCAATTCGTTATCTGTGATCGAAAACGCAAGAAACTTCTTCTCCCTCGGCCCAATTTGTGTAAATTGAACGCGCACGACCCGAACGTTTTACAAGTATCCGAGGAAGTCGTCCAATTATAAAGAAGGAAACAGAACCGAACTAATTAGCTTCGGGAAACGGGAGTTGTTTGTTCGACGGATGGAAATGACGTATAAAAGCAAAAATAACCGAACTGGGCGACGCAGGCGAAAGATCCGGAGCGCTCGCCCAACTTAGATATGAGAAAGAAAACTCATATAAAATCCCACCAAAGTAAATAGAAAATAAAACAAAAAACACGCCCGACTGATAGGTCCCCGGGGTCCCGGAGCGAATAACTGGAGTGCGGGGTGGAGAGATAAGGCTTAACCCCCCGGATCTCATTTATAGTATGGAGCCGAGACCCGGCGTACCTGCATCATATCGATACGTATACGCTCCGCGGTCTATAAGGGATACAGATGTGTAGGACATCTAATATAGAAGACTCTCTGGCTGGAGTAATATATACGTGATGCAGCCGCCGAGCGAATATAGCCGACATATACAACCTAAATGTCCGAAAGTCCTTCGCTTCGACCGTGTTGACCGGCGCAAGGATCACGTACCCAGGACAAATTGACGACGAGGGCATATCTATGTGACGTGGCCAATGTGAATGCCTAACATTTATATCGTCCACTTTTCGCATTCCTTTTCCGCACGGAAATTATTCCTGTTTCAAATAAATTATTTCATTCGAATTCCTAATTTAATACTTTTCGAAAATTATTATTTTATTTGTTAAATAATTTAACCAGTCAAGTTTATGTCCGTTTAGCTAAAACTATTTCAGTTGTATTTGTGCTATTTAGAATAATTATTACGTTGCTGCTAATTATTTCTGATAATGAGAAATACTTTGTATGCTAATGCAGATTCCTCATTGTGCACGTAAGTTATTTATTTCAAAAAATGTTTTTCTTTATGTAAAGCTATTGTTGTTTTTCCAATGCATTATTTATGTTCTAGATTCATTACTGAAATGGATTTACAATGTCCACGAATTCGACGCAACTTTAATTCATTTTCTAGCACATAATCTTTGAGGTCGCGATGCTTTCTCGATGCAGCTCGATGTTGAGGAGGTCTAATTAACCTCCTATTCGAGTGTTTGTAACTGCAAACTTTTCCTATCGAGAAGTTAATTTTACAAACACTTCTTTTTGTCGTGCACGCCACATCAACATAAATCATGAAGCGCAGATTAACGCAGCCGTTGATAGAGCAATTTACATTTATTTACGACCCGTCGTCGCACAATCCGTTCATTAACCCCGTTTCTTTAAACGGTTTAACGAAACGCCGAACGTAAATCTCGTTTTTCGTCGAAGTGTTACACGAATCCCAACTGTGCATTTTCCCGCACCGCGATCTGCGCGTTCGTCAAATCCAGCAAAGAGGAAAAATAAACTTACCGAGCTGAAATATGCGCGGACTTAAAGTGGCTTCTAGGGTGGATCAAAATTTCTTGATGCGGCTCCGTTAGACGTCATCTGTAAGCAAAGAACTGATGTCACATTGCGAAAATGAAATTACCTATGCGAGATGGGACGTGGAAAGTCGTGCGAATTTGGAGCGTCGCCAAATTGTCCCACATTGTACATGTGATGAGTGATCGACGAAATACTAGAAACAGTTCATTGGTTATTCAATTTATTTAAATGAATAAAGCTCGACTTATTTGCCTGTGGCAATTGTGGACGAAGATCACAGTATTGTTTTTGACTTTTATTCGCGTTGATTTACATTAATAATAATGAAAGTAAGAAATACTTTCTGATTCTTATTCTTAAGGCTTCATTGTACAAAATTAAAAAAGGCAATTTTACATCGTGACAAAAAAAATTAGTGGTGAGAATGAACGGTAAAAATATTAACATAACAAAGTAATTGGGATTTGTATAACGTATTAGTTCTATCCAATCCTAAAAATTCTATCAAAGTTATTAAAACCATTTATATAAAATTAACCACAACACACCACTCACCGCTCGTGCCGTTCGATACTAACACATTACCCAACAGAAAATACTTGGCAGCAGCAAAATAATTAATGCAGCAATAAGGTTCAAAATTAAATAAAGTGTAAAAATGAATCGTGGCCATTAAATGCCTAAAATTAATATACACACGTTAATTAAAAAAATATTGTTGTTAACAGGTTGGATTTGCTAAACAACAAAATTAGAAAAACGATTTTGGTAATTGTTCGCATCATATTCTTGCAGTATAAGAATGTTGTCCTTCATACTATTTAGTCATAATCGATACGATTAATTTTGACTTTTTAAATCATTTTAAAAGTTGCTGCTCGATTCATTTTGTGTTGAGACTTGACATGTGTCAGTGGCTCCTAAATCCACTTGGTGGTGGTTTAATAAGGTTGGGTTGGGTTGGATTTGATTAGGCGTTGTAGGTTTGGAACATTGCTTGCTGATGAGTTTTTGAGTAAGCTAAAATAATATTCAAGAGTCCAAACTATTTTGCTTTATTTTACAAATCCCTCCTGCTTAATAAATAGTCAACATATTCTTAGATAATCACCACCTGTAATAAATATCGTCATCTTCATCCTTTTAAAATAAATACAAGCTAACACTCCACATAATAGAATTTTTGGTAGAATTAATATTATTAATTTGTAGATATGAGAAAAGGATCAAGGCATCGAGATGCTGTAGTCGAAGTCCAAGACTTTTATGGACTACTTGCATAAGGAAATGTATACACTTACTCGTTGATATTGCCTAATTCTATGAGATGATGGAATGAAAATAATTGCAGACGAACCACATAGCGTTATTTACTTCATCTGAGTAGTGTGGAATGATTCTTCCATCTTAATACAATTCGAGATCGAGCAGCACATTTTAACCCATTTTCAAAAATGATGTGATGTAATTTATATAGGGCCACACGATCTTGTTGGAAATTTACAAGGCATTCACGAGCAAACCATATACACATAAGAGCAATAACACAACAAATAAAATAGTTGAAAAATATATAAATAATCAGGATAATGAACATGCATTTTGTGTTTTAGATTATTTGTAATTAATAATAGAACATAATTGTATTATTTAACTTACATAAGTTATTTCCATTTCACTTATGTAAGTTATGAAAATAAGAGCTTTTAATTATTAAAAATAAATATTCATGTAACATTAAATTAACACAGATTAAAATAATATGTTTAGAGCTCGTTATTTGTTTCTAATAAATTAAGTAATAATCGAGTCTTTTTATTTCTATTGTATTTAACAATATAAATTACAATGTAAACATAAAACGCATAATTTAAGTGAATTGGGCAGCAGGACCTCTATCTCACTATCTTGGTTCCAGGACTAAAGATTTAATCATCAAATCTTTTGCATTATTAAATATGCACTACTGTTAACGGTCAAAATTTATCAGAAAGGTTATAGATTTTCATCAGCGCCTAAAGAATTGCCCAGCATGTAAAGTTAGCAGTAGACATGAGGCAGAATGAAGTTATAAAAACATTCCAAGCTACACATATCTTGGACACATTTTTCAAAAGTAACATAAAATGTAGAAATTTCGATTCGATTACATTCGAAGATAGATGAGCGTGCAATCGTTGGCATTGGGAGGTCTCCATTGATTGGAATATTCGTGAAACTTGGCAGCGTACACCAATTATTGATTATTAATAAATTTTCTCAAAATAACAAGTCGTTGTGATTGCCCTTTGTGTGCTTTTTGATACCGGTTACTATGCTGATAATATTTTTCGTTCGATTAAATACGAAATATTTCTGTGCCTGTCATCGATCATTCTAAATTTCTGGATTAGTCGCAGAACCACCACAAGAGATACGGTGGAACCAAGTCATAGCTTTTATAATCCTAATAATAATAATAATACAGCAATAATGGCCCAAATTAATAAAGTGATTGCAAAAATACAAATATGTTGCAATGTTCAAATTTGGTTACATTACGAAACCAAATACAAAGTTGTGTAAAAGCCAAAACTCGTAAAAAAGTTTAAATGACAAAAATTTGCAAAAATTGTCTATCGTGCAACAAAGTGGAACAAAATTTAAAAAATAATAATAAAATTACCAAACACAAAAGATGCGATAATGGGCAGATTGGCGAAAATGTGTCTTGTTAAATTGAAAGAAATTTAATATAAAACTTTTGAATATTTCGAGTAATGTTATGGAATATAATTCAAATTTGTAATCAATGGCCAAATTGTTAAATAGGGTAAAAATCAAATTTGTCGAACATTGTCTATCAAAATTGTAAATAATATTAAATAATTTGTCCAAAAATTTATAGGGAATAAAAAAATTGTAAATGTTAAAATGTTGACAAATATATAAATTGACAAATATTTCTTAACATCCAAAATTTGTTTATATTTCTGTATTATTTTACCTTTTAAAGCAGTTTATTATTTTAATTCGTATATATGAATTTATTTTTATTTGACGTGTGCGATCAGTTTTCTTTACTTTATCTGACAGTTTTTATATTTTATTTATTCACATACATACAACTGTAACGTGTCGATTAAAAGCTACGCTGCGCTTCGCTTTTTATTAACGAGAACCACCTCTATATTGGGTCTTATGGTCTTCACTCGCATAACACATCGACGATAATTATATATTATGCACTTACACAGCGACCAGAGCAATTAAAAACTTCATAACTTTATCATTGCTTCGATATAGTTTATAAATTCGCGCCACAGCTTCATTCTGATCAAACACACCCCTTTTATAAAAATGAATCACTGAAATTTTTTGAAATTAACTTTAAAATATGTATCCAGTCTTGTCGATAATAACTACACCTATCTGTAAAAATATTTAACAATACGCTCTGGTCTCCACCTCAGTGTTGAATTACATTATTCTGCTCCATATTCTTTCCATTGATTTAGAGATAGGGTTGGTATTTTGGAACAGCTGCAATTTATCCACAAACATGTGTAAAATTCTTGTCTTTTCCGACTCAATTACGCCTTACAATAGAAAACGTTAATATTGGCTTCTACGATATGTCACAGTGTATTCAATTTGGGCTTAGATCAATATCCAAGGTCCCATAAACGTACAATGACCTCGACAAGATTTGAACTTAGGATTAGGATTACTACTCCGAGGGTCTAAGCTAGTACACCAGTATTTTGCTATACTAAATGTTTCCCTTATTTCCAGTATTACATTCCACTTTCGACGTAACTCGTTTGTTATTATATATTTTTCCTGTTGTTCTTCTTGCTTGCGTTTTTTATATAACTTACATTTGGTTTATTATTATGATTCCTTTTTTCTGATTTTAAAAAATTACTTTTTATACAACTGTAAAAATGTTGACACTTTTGCGTGGTTAACAGATCGCGAAACGTGCAATTTTGAAATGGCACTACGATTTGCGTTTTTTACTTTTACTTTAACTGCGAAAAAAACATTTTTGATAAACATTTTTTAATGGCTAGGAAAACGTTTTTTCACGTTAATGTTAACAGCTTAATAATTACACTCTTCAATATGCTAAGTTATGGACAAATATGTTTTGTATCAAGGGCGCGAAATGTTTCAGTGCCTTCAAATGATTTTTTTACTCGGCCAACACCTCGTCAAAAAATTAACATTTTCAAGTACTAGAAACATCCAAGAAAAATATTACTATATGATTGCTAATTTTTTTGTTTCACTTTTATCGCGCCTAGAACTTTATTATTTTCCATAATATAATGTCAGCCATGTTAATCTCGCTGTCCCATTGGTATTCAATATTAATTCACCAATCAATATTAATTAAATTAATTTTGTTTCATCGTATACTCTAATCCTCATCAGTTGCCCTTATTTATTGCAATATTTCAAAAATAATTGGGCCGCATTGGTCTGAACTGGTGGGGGACGTACTACACTTCAACCCAAGCCAACCCAGCGCAATAAATTTTGAACAAAGTAAACATACAATGACAACATAATTACATAAATGCATTAGCTGTTTATTATTTTTCTGCATTGTTTTAAAAATTATTGAGTTGGATTGGGTTGAACTAGATTGGGTAGGTTCTGTAAGAGCACAGTTAAACTCAACCCAATCCAATAAGTTTTGAACGAAATTAACATAAAATTAGGCCAAAATTATATAAATACTTTAGTTGTGTATTATTTTGTGCGTTGTTTCAAAAATTATTCGGTTCGGTTGGGTTGAACTGGATTGGATTCCCTCACCGCATCTAATCCAGTTCAGCCCACCCCGATATTTTTTGAAAGAAATAAACATATAATAAAAACATTACACAAGCATTAATGCGCATACAGCGCCTTAATTAGTAGTAGTAATATATTTATGTAATTTTGTTCTCATTTTGTTTCCTCGATCTTATTCATGTTTTTTTGCGATCTTGTTTTTTGTATTATTTTATGTATTGCTGTTTTAAAATATTTATTTCTAAAACTTGGTTGAATTAAGTTGGGTTGATTTGGGTTAAATTGCCCTTTTTCTCAAAATTATGTTAACTGTTATTAAAAAAAAAACACTTCATGAAATTTTAATGTAAATGGATCTCAGTTATTCTTCAAATTCAATACGTGACAGCTAAATTTTTGAATTCGCCGATTTATATTTATAATTTTCAAAAAAAATTTTCATTATATATTTTCTATTACATATACGTGCACCATAAATGAATATCTCAAATTCTGGGGTAGCGTAAATTTATGTATCATATTCCAGGCTCATCGTCACGAAAAGTGACAAAATAAACGTCGACCCTCATAATCTAATACGATGCGCCGTTACGTCAACTTTGAAGTTGATGAGCTCCTTCTTAAGTTTCTTGTTAAATTATTTAAAATGTTTGCGAGTCCGGGGCTAAGCATTACTTCATTAAAAAGTAAGCGAAGAAATTAATTAAAAGTTCAGAGCGGCCCAATTTCCTAACAGGATTCATTTTTTTTTATATTGAACATAAAATAATTCAGCTGGAAACATGTGTAATTCATTCGCGTTCGGCGAATTCAAAATTTACATCACGCAGGGCGTTCGAAGCACACGCAATTTCAAGTCAAATTATGCGCCTCGGTGATGTCCAAATCAAGATCTTTCGTATGCAAAACCAGCCCAAAATTCTGCCGTCGTCACTACCGAAATCTCATTTATTTTCAGGAATTCGGAGCCGGTCCATCGTACGTTACAGAAGCAATTGGGCGGTTCAACGATAATGACTGCGACATGTTATCTAGAGGGCTTTGCCCAGGCGCTGGGCAAGAACATGCGCCGTGGAGCCGCCGCCTCGCCAACGTCGATCCATACCGCCGGCAATTGCAGCGCCATCTTGCCCGAACATTCCGTTAATTGTTGTCTATAACGAGCCAAGGTAATTCCAAGTTCTAGTTCTTCACCGACTCCGGGCATTTAGTGAAATTGCCAGAAAATGGCCAGCTAGGTAACTTTAGTAGTTGCATGCTGCGTTCAATTCTAAACAAACGAGATACGGGTAAATATGCCGCTTTATCTTATAACCAATAAAGATAACGTATGTTATTGGACAGGAGAATTTATATTATAATTAGGAATAGTTTTACAAATACGTGCATGATTTCTCCATTAGAGTGTTTGGTAAAGCCGATTGTCTAGATAGTTGAGTAGTATTTGGAGTGTAATTGAACCGTCGAAATGAGAAAAAAACACGCCCGTCCCGCAATAATAAGATACACGATCTTTGTTTATGTATATTTTAGTCAAAATCTACATAATTAATATCATTTAAGCATTAAGCCCGGCCTGTTGTGAAAGCCGTTGGAAAATTTAATAGGAAAACATTACGTCACATACCATGCATGAGAACTTGTCACGTAGACGTTAATTCTGTAGTCGTAAGGTTGATTGTTTAAGCGATTTAGCATTTTTTATTCAAGGAACTCAATAGTAATATTACAGCGTTACATTACTTACTTAAATAAAAGGGCGTGTCCGTTGTACACTTAATCTTGACACACAACCTAATCTAAATATCAGCAGTTTTCAAAAATATCCGAGTTCATCGATACGGCCAAGATAATTGATATATTTGTGCAAAAAGCAGGATTGAATGAATTATAGTTAATTAGCAGCTATTTCATTGATTAAAGTAACGAGTTAATAATTAAATACAATTAATAGTATGACAGAAAAAAATAATATGCGTATATGTTAATCATGCATTACAATGCCATATACATTAATTAACTAGATCTAAAAAATCACGGTCCTGTCGTTCTTATGTCGAACTCGGAAAACAACCATCAGTTGTAAAATCTAAACTTCAATTAATGATTTTAATGACCGATTAAGTTAAAACCTTGCTGCAATTAAATTAAATGCATTAATAATATGAAAAAACAAAACCAATACTAAATTAAATGTAAACGAAATAACTCAAAATGAAAGAAATCAAAATTAACGATTTTTTTTTATAATGAAAACGTCAAAACTACACAATGAAATTGCGCTAGCTGCAAAACTCATTCGATTCAACAGCAAAATAGTAAGCTTTCTAATTCACCTAACGGAAAAATTATACAAATTACACTTTTAACACAAATTCTTTTGCGCATTCTCCTTTTAAACAAAAAGGTTACACAGGTAATCAAATTTGATCACATAGGTAGAAAAAATAAAATTCGAATTATATGAGGTCCATGATCACAATAACAATTAACCTTTGCAATGATTCCTCACACATTGTATGGGTGGTACCTATTTAAATGCAAATTTTCTTAAATTCCAGAAATACAATTGTGCGTAAAGGTCAAGACGAACTGCGTTTTTAATAATTTTGGAGAAAATGTCGCGTGCTGCAAAAAAGTATTTGTTTCATTAATTAAAATAAATTTGTATGTGTTGCTTTTTTAAATTAAAATCTTGAATGAATTTCAATTCCTGTCTATGAACGAAATTACAAAAGTGTTTTGCTTTTTTAAAAATTAATTTGCCTTAATATAATTTTATTTAACGAGGAAACAGTGAAATTCAGTGTCAAAATCTGTTCTTTTGTCATCTCCATGTACTGTAATTTTAAAGTTTGACTATTGACGTTTTACTTTTTCTTCAATAAAAATTACTACTACTACTACAAAAATGGAACTAGGAATCTTATATTTTGCTAATGTTATTATTTAGCAGCACATGGCGTACGATTTTATCTACACTTAATCGACAAAGAAATATTTACTACACGTCCTAAAGTTTATCAAAATGTTTACAGCAAAGCATATAAAAAATAACTAAAATTAAAACTACTCACTAGGGTACAATTATAAAAGAATTAAAAATGGGTGGATTTGTATCAGGCGCCACTTTTGAGTGCTTGCATCCACTCACACCTTTTGATCAACATTCGTACCTCATATATTCTTCATCCATCAAAAAACCAGATATTTTCTTTCGTATTTCGATTTATATGTAGCTTTCTTCTTCTGACAACACTTCCGTCAACATTTTCCCAGAGAAATGATCAGTTAATGGGCAATTCGTCGCGGGGTTAAAATAATGCTCTTCCAAATTTTGATGTTTATAAATGCACCATGATTTAAATTGAAGTTTTTAATCCACACTGGCTACGTTGGTCATGTTTCATGGGGTGAGTTTGAAAAACGTGAAAAAAACCGTTGGTTTTGGAATGCAATTTGCTATCGACGATGGTCCACTACAGATCTAATTTTACAAGGAGATATACATACAGGTAGAGGTGATTTATATCAAATGGTTAGCCAACAACAAAAGAATTTACTCAGTAGATTAAGATTAAAAATTAAAAATATTAACACGCCCAATATTATAAAACTTTGATTGGAATCCGCAACAGGATTGTTTTCAATTCATAGTTAACATGAACAACGATATTGCGATGAGAAAATGTCAGATTAAATCTGTTTTAAAACATTTTTAAGTACCCAAGTTTGGCTAGTTGTTGATTTCGAATCCGCTGTTGTTCACATTTGGCTAAATGCAATATAAATCACCCCATCTCGCCCAATTCAAGCCCCAGTTACCTAACCTACTCATCCGAGCGTAATTCAACACAAGTCAATTCAAGCCAAATCCCTGTCACCCAACACAGCCCAACCCAACATCATTAAGAAATTCTTCAGGTATCGGCCCAAGCTTAGAATCGACCCGGAAAAAATATATACTACATTCAAAATAATTTGATCAATGGCAGGCAACAATATTGCAACTCAGTCCAGCAAGTTATTCTAACCTCGTGTGCGTGAAACTGTAACAAATTGTTTGGTTGTGTTTACTTGATTTCAAGTCTTGTTTCAAAACAAGTCAGCACAAAACGATTACTTTTGTGCCTTAATTTCTATATTTATACACGAATTCTAAACTTAACCTAAAATAACAACAAACCATAGTGATTCTATTTTGAAATTAATTTACACTTCTCTTGTTTAGTATTTTGATTCGCATGACTCAATAGAGTTTAAAACCTGTCCTTCGTTTTTTGCCTATCCCAATATTATAAATTCTGCCGTTGATTTCTTTATCGTTTCAACGCTCTCTTCAACTGTCCCTGGAGCATTCGCTCTAACTTTTTCACTCTTTGATTCCCCACATTCCGCTCCATACATCAATATACTCTTCACACACGTTTCCATACTACCATACTACCACACCTTCTGTTTTTTGCGATTTCCCTCAAACATACTTTATGTTTTCCTCATGGATACATCTACTCCTTTGCATCCTTATTCGTCTCGTCTTGCCATTCAACTCTCTCACCACTACGACTACCATGCCTCCTTTCTCCAACACCACAATATTCGACTTTAATTATTTGAAGCTTTTCTACAAGAATTTTTCAGTCTTCTGGCCATATTGTTTTATCCTGCCTCACAAATACAACTATAGCATCCTCGAATGCTAGTGACCATTTGCGTGCATATCCAAACCCGTATGAAATGTGTTTTAATTTACGCAACATAGAACGTGCCTTACTGTTTATTTCGAGTTCGCAATAATTACATCACTAAGGCAGCCATTGAAGGCCGTATTACTACTTTCGAATTTCTACTGATTTCTTACTTTTCATTAATAGACTTCTTGAAGTTTCTGGGTAGGTTAAGGCAGATCCCCATAAAATGAAAGGTATCGAATAATACATTTCTTTTCCTCAAACATATCTTGTATCGTTGCTTGGAGCCACTTTGTCTGATTACACAAATCTTTTCTGTTTTTCATCGACCTTTAAAAACTATTCAACTTTAATAAATTTCGACGCATATTAAGTATATTTCCAGCCACTAACGTTCAACTGTTGAGATCTTCCAGTTTTTTGCTATTTTCTTCCGCTGTTATGTCAGATTCAATCTCCATAACTCATCAAATCAAACTAGGGCTCTTAATCTTATCTAATGTCTAATGTTTTTATCCTATACACAGTCCTATAATATAATCTGGTGTCGAGTTTCTGAGTTTTCCCTTTTCCCTGCTACTAGGCCATATATTTCAAAATTCGACTGCATCATGTGCTCCTCCCTTTTACCATAATATCCGATAACAGTCTCCTCGAACCCTGCCTCCACCTTTCAGCCTTTTTAATCACATCAATCAAGTGCCAATAAAATTTGTCTGCGTCTCTTACAAAATCCTTACTTCCCTTGGGCAACTTGGATTTTTTTCTCCTCACAGCATCTCGATTGAAAAATACAATTTCTTCACCGATGTTCTCAACATTAACATAGAAACCGTTTGTAAAACCGTTATGAAATGGTTAGAGGTAATTTAGTTTACAGTTCCCCAAATTGTGTGTAAGAATACAGAAGGAAGAATGTGAGGACATAAATATGCAATTTTGCACAGACATTATTAATCAAATAGTTACCAAAAAGGAAATAATCAAACATTTCGATTCTATCACTTCCAAGCCATTACTCGTAACTTGATTCGACATTTTCAATTCAGATTGGTCCAGAGCTGAAGTTATTTTAAATTAATATCTATATATCTATAATAAGTCAAGTCTTACAGAATAAAAATGGAATGGATATAGAAAAAAATATATGCTTAACATTATTTTTATCACGACTTTTATCCATGAGTTTTTTTTTTTTCATTTAGATAAAACAGATTATACTAGTTATAACTAATAAAATATAATAAATATAATAAAATGCATTTTTTGTAATTAACATATTAAGTCACATATAATTCGGTAATTAACATAAACTCAACCATTTTTTCTTTTTTTTCTTAAAATACTCATATTGCATTTTGCGATCTTCATAATCTGTTGCAAATATATGAAATAAAATTCACACGCTCGGTAACTAGATAACCAGATAGCTAGATCTACGTATATGTAGATAGTTAAAAATACTAAACTATAACTAAATAGAAAGCTATAGATGTGAACTGAATAAATAATATATTCTTAGGTAGACAACTAAATAGGTAACTAGATATCCAGCTATTTAGATATAACATATAGGTCGATAGGTTACAGATATAAAATGTGACAGTTATTTTCAATATTTTCATGCGCACTTAAAGAAAAATTCAATACATGAAAGTACTGGAATGACTTCGACGTTTAATTCAAGAAATGTACATGGCTATGAGATCACCTCCGCCATTTTTACTCTATTATTCTTCCAATTAGAATATGCCACGTCAATCAATCAACGGACTAATAACCTCATGAAAATAACGTGGGAAAATATGTCAAACTGGAATTCCAACTGCTCAATGAGCCATGGTATCTATGGGGCTATGTGCTAGATGTTAATGTTAATGTCTTGCGAATGCAGAAATTGGGTCTATGATGGGTGTCAATGAAAAGTATTTCAATGTTCAATGATTTAGGTTAAAGCGAAAATAGCCGCAGATATATGATGAGGGGTTTAAGTGAGTGATTCTACCAATCAAATTTCGAAAATGTGAACCATTTCAGCAAGATAACTTTTTTACATGCTTTTACATTTCGTTTTTATTAATCTTATGTTTCTTTTATATATTTGTCTGTTATTTTAGATTTATTGGGGTCCCTGATTTCAATCGTTTTGAAGTCATTTATTTTTTATTATTTATAATGGTATTTGTTTACATACTGCGATTTAATTTATTTTCATTTTATATTATTTTATTTTTCTTAATTCATTTACACATAAATATTTTTCGCCTCATAATTTGCTTAAAACATAATCATATTTTTAAATATTCTCGAAAATTGTAATACATGTGTAAAATATTTCTATGCACATAAATATTTTAATTCTTTTTCGCTTCACTTAAATTAATCAAATAGAAGCGTATAATGTACAAATAACAAACAATTTCCAAAAAATTATTATATATGTTTATTAATATTAACATTCGAAATCACAGGTTGGGTATTATGTCGAATTCGTTTGAATTCTTCACGAAATCTACCGAAACTCAATCAATCCGAGGGTGAAAACAGTAATCAGCGATAAAACAACGAATACATAGAATTCAGCTACAACAGGGCCAAATATAGCACCTGCGAGGATTCACCTTTTCCGGACGAAAATCCCGTCCTCTCGTTTCTCCACCCCTGCCCGCTAAATATTTTATTGCGCCCGGGCGCCCAAAAGCGCGAATAAAAATCGAATAAATCGCGCCACGCGCGTTCCGAAATTAGCTCCGCCGATAGGCCTCTGCAATCGCATTATCAGTTTTAACCCATATTTGCATTGATAACATTATGTTTGTTGCAGGTGTGTTTCGCCAAACAGATTCCATTGTATTTACGCCGCATTAATTTGATTGCGCCTGGATTGTTGTTCGCGCCGAGCTAGATTTGTGGCGCCCACGTGCCTGCGGAGAGAATTGAGCGTTAATAACTAGAACCTGATAAGAAATTAAGCCATTGTGGTTAATGCGTGTAGTGGGCTTTGTTTCAGCTTGTGTAGCAGGAAAATCATAAATAATATGAACGGGAAACTTTAACGGCGTTCCAGTTCCTGGCGTCGATTTTTTTTCTGTTGTAAGATTAAAAGATAATTTAACAGTAGCTACAAAATTTTAATTGTGTTTTTTAATGTGTTTAACAATTCATCAAAATTGAGGATGCAGAATTTAATATTTAAATTTATTGATTGCCCCCAAGATGCTGCGATTCGATAATTAACCACCACTCTGATTATCCACGACATTTTTGTTTTATTATTTTTCTTTAATTATATTTCAGATTTTACAAAATTCACTGTCATTTTTTTCCCATATCCTTTTTCAAAATATCAAAATAATTAAACCTTTTTCCTATTTTGCACCTGCACGTATGTGGTGTTTCTTGCACGGTATATTTTACAACGACCAATAACTAACTATATTACAAACAAATTAAAAAAAATAAATTATTTGCCCTTCAAGTGTTTTGCTAATCCTATATATTATTACTTAATAATTTTAATAACCATCCGAAACTAATAATTTATAAAAAAATATGGCTTCGACCAAATAGTCAGAATAATGAAAACCTGTTTTGCGTCCGACAGCCTTCACAACTGCATCTAAATTAGGATTTTATTAATGAATAAGACTCAATCATTAAGCGTGTTGGAGATAAGTAGCGCTTGAGGTAAGAAAAACTATAAATTTTAATTGAAAATTGTCGTTATTTCCACGTAAATTTTTAATGTCCTTGCTGTGGAGTTCAGTAACGGTAATTATTTGGCAAATGCAGTAATTACGGGGAAACATCGTATTTAAAAACAAATAATTGTTATGGCGGTACAAGTTTTTTTTACAACCGTGAAAAAATATTTAATTACATACAGGAACATGTGCCCGCATAAAATTAACTTATAAAAGGGAAATACCTAATTAAGAAAGTCTAATTTACACTAACGTATGCCTTAAGATTGTGAATAATTGTATCTAATGCAATAGAAAATAAAAATTTTCAACTAAGACTCAAAAGTTTCGATAGATGTGAAACTAATTCCCCTAACTTACCCTTCTCTATGCCATAAAAAATTAATTGGTTACTGAAAAATTCTGAAAACTGCGATCCAAATTATGCAAAGATCATCAACATTTATACCATGGAACCAAGGACGAGAAATTAATCAAATGTAAATAAGAAAAATGAAAACAAGAAAAATACACCAGCAAACAAATAGTAGAATTTAAGTGCAATACGATTGCAATCCCAACCAAACATACCTAAATGCGGTACAACTAAGTACACTAAGATATTAAAAATAAAGCGACAAAACCTATATGCATAATGGAACCCAAGAAGTGTATCAGAACAATGTTTAGAAAAAAAATCATGCTGGTTAATTATTCGTCCAATTTGAAAACTTTGACCTAGTAAATGGTTCGTCGAAATAAAGAACAAGAAAAACAAATTTAATTTTTCGATTGCCCAAAAAAAATTTGAAAATCTGCTACTCTGTCGAGTACTATTGCCAACTATAATTAACGCCTCATTGGCTTTGCCTGATTTTTGTACGAAATTACGTTTAATTGGGCGAAATTTGTAAAATAAATTTATGAAGTAAAGATTGAAATGAATGGGGCCTGGGCTAGAAGAAAGATTTAAAAATTGACTCCATCATCATGACATATGATGAAACAGAGACTATGAAATCATTCTGGCACAAACAAATTTTAAAACGTGTAATTTTATTTTCAAAAGTTTTTTTTTGACAGCCTGGTTGTAGCACAAACTTTGAGACCATTGTTGTAGAAATCATAACAAGAACGAAACTGCGTTCTGCGTTCCTGTTGTTCTATCCAATCTGGTTTACTGATGCTTATGACATTTTCATTAATGAGATACATTTACAATACAACGAAAACTAATATTATAAGGAGACTACAGATATGCCTTGGGTCTGGGCTTTTAAGTAAAATTGTAACACAATTGATAAAAACAAGAGTGAACTAATATCTGAAGAAGAGACGATTGGCAGTTCAATAAAATGACTTCTGACATGAAAATTTCACTAAACATAATTACAGGATGAAACATTAAACAATGATGTAGTTATTAGTATTAAATGAAAATGTTAAATAGAAACATGAATTGACATTTCATGCGATCCTGATACGCAAATTTGAATACCTCAGCTATATAAAGGTTTTGAACAGCAGTTTGCGGTTGAAATAATTAAGAGCATCAAATTTAATTATATCTGGATTTCAAAAATAAATATTGTGGACCATTACTCTAAATGAAAATTCATAATGAACTGTAAAGTACGTTGCGTAGCTAATTATGTAAAATAAATATATAATTTTGGCTTAGACACAGCAAAATACACTATCCGTTTTGACCAATGAGCATGAAGGGACCTGTTCAAAGAGATGTCGCTGCAAACCGTATACCGTGATACACAAAGGCAACTAACTTGCTTTCCGGTATGCTAACAATTACCTTGAGAAACAATTGTGGTGATAACGTTGAACTATGTCATGACTTCCTACATCGATGTGACCAAAGTATTACACTTTATTTTATCCTTTAAGTATCACCTAGTTTCGTAACTACATTTGGCTTAAATGTATGTTATTTTCCCTTTCTAGATTATGTTTTCGTTCCACCAATAAATCATACAATGCAACATGCATCCCCTCACCGCGAATGACCATGATCTAGCCTAGCCAAGTTTAATAAAATAATATGGTATATATTAAATTAATAAATCTTGATTAAAATTTAAGACATCAAATCGGCCAAGTCAAGTCAAGTCATGGTAATAACATTTTTCGAATTTGAGGATGTATTTCGAATGGTTCCTGATAAATGAAGAAGGCAAAGCAAAAATATGCAGAGTTAAGATGCAATGAAGAAAGGTGAAAAGGACAGAAATATGTAGGTGTTGGTGGTGGTGTACGAAAAATCTGACATCTATATGTTATGGAATAAACGAAAATCAAAAATCTTTGAAGAAATTTAAAGACATCGACCATAGAGGGAAGAGCGTGAATATAGAAGGATAAAAGAAAAAATGATTTGGTGGTATGAACATTACATTAACTAGTGATGATGGATGATGTGTTGGGTAAGAACATGGCAAGAATTTATGAAACCCATTTAGTTTCTCTTCAGGCCAATAAGCAAAATCAATAAGTTCGTTCCATTTATTTTGTTCTTGAATTTGTCCAAATATAAAGTTTTCATTTTTACATTTTAAGTAATCAAGGTTTATGCAACAAAAACATGGGCCTTAACTTCTATATACAATCGTAATCACCGTTTGAATAGAATTATCTACAATGATTATGGGGAGGATTTGAATAATATCACTTCGAAACACGAAAGATATTTATTGAGTGGATAACGACTGTGGAAATGAACTATTTGGAAAATACTTAAAATATTTAAAATTACTGTTGTTATTCTTGCATTGAGATGAGCTGAGCTTTAATGAGTTCATAATCATGTTGTAGAGTTTCTGATGCTTTGCATTCTGCAAATATTACCTAGTACTCACACATCAGATAAGATATAGTATCAGCAGAAAACCAATTTGATGTGTGGTCAAGACCAAGAACTACATACTGTTTAAGAACAAAATGACAAAAATAACAAATGACAAGAACAATTAAAATTATCAAAGTTGTAAAGACGCCTATGTAAAATTGCAATTGAGGGTTGGATTTGTATTACTGAAGAATTCTAATAAGAACAAAACGCATCAGTCTTCACAAGAATGAAGCATAGCATAGCATAGCAAGAATAAAAATGCAATGAAAACGATAACAAATTAACGACGAACGACGAAGGCAAGAGGAAAATAAAATAAACGAAATCAATAAAATTCCAAACGAATGTAATAATAGCAAATGTGCTATTTTAAAACATGAGGCATCTGCATGAGAAATCGAGATTATATCTTTTTGTTTCTATTTCGCTTTAGTCGATTTTATCACAACTCAACTCAAGACTCAACCCAACCCAATCCAATACAGAAAAGCAACTGAAACAAATTTTGAAGGAAATTGAAAACCAAGTACACCCAATTCATTGTTTTATTGTATTCTAATATTATGCCTTGCTTTTGATTTTAATCATATCTTGTTGAAAATAAATTTCAGCGAATGTATCAAGGTAACGGCAACTGTTTCACTCTAACTTGAGCTCATCAGGCCAACACACACCCATGCATCTGCAGAGCGTACATCCAGTCATGCAACGATGAGTGACTTGTATAAGCGTCGCTGTAGGGGTATTGACGTTTAGATGGCACGAATACTCACAAACAATCCCTTGTTGACTTATTATAATTTCCTTTTTAATAGTTTAGGGTTAGGTTGGGTTGACTTAAATTGAGACAACCAGTTCGATATTAAAGGCTTATAAGTTTTTCAAACAAAATTGTGTTAGATATTTTTAAAATGACTGTAGAGACGTTATGTTTAACTGAAGTAACTAGATCGCAAGTCAATTATTCTGTCTTTTTTTATACTTGACACGACCACGACACCTAAATTTGCATATTTCAGAAAAACGTCGATTGAAATTATTACAGGATAACGAAAAGCTCAAAACACTGCATTATATCTGGGTTTAAAAGTGAAAATAAGCCGCAAATCAAAAATGAGGAAGTATCAAGCACAATGTTAGGACGATCCTATAGGAGATATCATAACGAGTGTTTTGATACCAAAACTAAGGGTAAAAATTATAAAATATATGTAAAAGTTTCAAGATGATTTGTATAGGATGCGAGCGTATTATAGTAAAAACTATAAGGAACTAGTCATGTAAATTAGAAATGTGTAACTTAATAAATTATCTCTGTGAACTTGACTAAGAAATCACAATCACAATCACATGATCAGTTTTGACCAATGACAGTTAAAAAATTAGCTAAAAAATTGGCCACAGAGGTTACATAAATTAGCCATTAGTCCATTTTTACTGTAATTAAATTAATGCAATTATTTAAAATTGGTGCCATCAACCACCAACAGCAAACAACGACGACGCACTCGTACAATTAATTTATAGCGCAACAAGGTAAAATATTTAATAAAACAATTACCAAGCACAACGACAATGTCAATTGTTTTTTTTTACTTAGTTCCCGTACGTAACGAAGTTAATTCCGGGTAATACAACACAGCAAACGTAATAAGCGCTACGAGGTAAATTTCATATGTGGTTAAAATAAAGTGGTACACCGAAGAAAATTAACGTCGGAGAAAATGCACCGGCTTCCGGGGATGAACGAGTTGCTCGATTACATCATGCATGCAACGCTGGCGTGTCTGGGGACCATCTCGCGATATTACAGTAATTTTGCGTTCGGTCTGCCTTAACTACAACTTCGGAGTTTCCTTGAGAAAATGTCGTAGAATATTTTACGTGCGGAAAACTTCACGAATTGAACCAAAAAAAAGAAAAAACTGTCGCCAACACGACAAGGAACAATTATTGGAGTTGCAATTAAAGATGTAATTTTTTTAGTTGCGAATATTAAATAATTCGTAAAATTTTCTATTGTGCTTATTTTAAAATTCTAAAAGCTTTACCGTTGTGCTAATTGCAACTGACAATTAGATTATAATTACTTCATTTTTTAATTATTTTAAACTTATATTTAACTTCAATATCATAGATGTTAGTATCAAGATAATGCAACAATTTAACAGACATTTAACAAAAATAGGAAATATTTACACGTACCATGAATTTATATGAAATTTCAAGAAAATTTATTTTAATTGCCATAATAAGTAGTTTTCTATATTTATGGTGACTTTTACAATTCTCACAAACTGAAGAAATATATATTTTAACCTCAAATATTGCTTTACGTTACTATATTGCAAGACTTTAAAAAACCCACCATAAGAATTCATTTTAGCATTTGCATACGAGTTCATTAAAAGTGAATAAAAACTCACTCTTCCGAATATCGAACATGCGAGAAATCCATTGGTTAAGCCCACTTAATGCAAATAATTTTGGTTGTGGCTTGAACCTGCATCTTTTAGTTAATTAGTGATAATAAATTTCTCAGAATCAAGGAGTAAAAAATGTAATTTTCATAATTAACAAACTGTAATCATTACTGACGCAACTGCTGTGCCCAATTAGAATAAATTGTCGACCATATTTAAATTAACCAACTGCTGTATCTAAATGCTGATTGGTTTAACCCATTAATTTAATGCCAAACATTCGAGTTAAAATATACGTGGATTCCCGATAGTTAACGATAACAATATAAGCCGTTAGAGAAGGCGACTCGAAATTCTTTTCTAATTCGAGCGCGTAATGAAGAAGTATGCAAATTTAATTTATAATAAAGGTGATTGCGTGGCAGAGTTAATTAGTGGCGAGGACGACCAAAAGCAAACGCCTGAATTCAGCTTTTTACGCATTTAGCATTTCTTGCAGAATGTATTATGCATTCAGCGTTTGCCAACGACATCCGTTTTTCAGTCTTACCGGTGGTGATTATAAATAATAGGGGATTTAGCGAACGTTTAAGTACGTTTGCGAATTTATGTTTATGATTGCATGTGCGCGTAATTAAAAAATACTAAATCGTCTCCAATTGCATAGTAAACGATTGCAATGAAAATACTTTTAATGAAAAATAAGACAAAATCAAAAATTTTTATTTTTTTTTTATTTTGGTAATTTGTCATTGTTAACTTAATTGTTATTGTGATAACAGTTTCAACCAAACATTAAATTACATAATTTAGAGGTCGGAAACCCCTAAACAATCGTTACGTTAGAAAATTATTGGAGGAAATTCCAAGTTTTTTCTGTTTATATTTAGGATAGGAAAAATCAAAGTATTCTTGATGTGACTGTTATATAATAAATGAAATTAAGTTTTTAAATAATAATTATTTTCGTGTTTGTTCCAATCACCAAGAAATATAACAATCGAGAAAATGGGGTTACAACCTTTTGGTTGAATTCGATTTTGCCGGAAAAGTTCGAACACTACATTTAGTACAAATAGTGGGGGCTCAATTGCAAGACTGGTATTTAGAAAAAACTTTGCCACGCAATGCAAATTTATATAGCAGATGATTTCTACTCACCTAGTCAGAGTCTTTGACTAAATTTTTTAACTAAGTAAGTATAGCAATAATCCAAAAACTTATTGAAACTGCAATTAATTGAAATATTTTGTGACCTATTTAAAATGTTGAAAACAACAACTTCGTACAACTTGAGTTGAAATACGCGTTGGCTAGCTCAGATACAAGTTGTAATTGTTGAAGAAAAAAATACGTTACACGTAGGGATAATATTTTCACAAATGTTATCTTAAATTAAACCAACATTGCATCCAACCTAATGAATATTTCATATAAATGCACAAGTTCATTTTATGCTTAAGCCATTTTAATTGGATGCTTCGCTCCATTAAGTTTATAAAAAAATTATTTATTTATTTATTTTCTTATCTATGCATAAAACTGTAACTAAATAACTGGCAAATGGAAAACGAAATAAGAATGTGCTGACGTTATGCGAAATAGATGGGTTTACTTGCGCAGCGTCCTAATTTGTACGAAACAGTACGCCATCGATGTGACGTCCTTAATTTGAATAACAATGTTATTACGGAGCAAAATCCCATAGCGATGCCCAGCAAAATAAATTTATAATTTGGAGGGAAAACTGTAATTGCAGATCCCACCAAATCCGAAATTCGCAGTTTTGTGCAAAAATTCCGTTAAATTGGGTTGGGTTGGTTTTATTTTTAATTAAAAAATATATATGGACACGTTTTTTTGGAAGCGCTCGTAGTCGTTTAGTTTGAATTGGAATGGGTTGGGTTGGATTGCATTGCGTTGGGTTAGGTTCGTTTTATGGTTTTATGCAAAAAAACCTAGTTATATCTATATATATGTTTTGTTATTTAAATACACTGAATTCTTTGCTGTTTCTATACAGTTGTCGTATTCTTAAAGTCCCAACAGTTTGAAGCACAATTAAAATGTTTATATACTTTGCGTTAATTATTATTAAACTATTTGTGGTAACTTTTAGTTTGGTTATGTTCGTACCATGTTCGTGTCACGACATAATCTGTGTCAATATCAGTGAACCCAATCTACGCAAAAGTTCTTAGCATAATTCGAAAACTTAAACAGGCGAAATTTCAAGAATTAGTAAAGCAAAGTAGATTAAATAGTATATTACAATCGTTTAGCAATGCTATATTGTCGCACTCGTTCTATTGCCACTCGTGCGGCAATCCGTTGCTTTAATAAACTTTTATAATAATATACTATTGAGTCATTTAAACTAAAGTTGGGCTCATCAGACCACCGCACATACATTCACTAATCGTGCATCAAGTCATGCAAGCATGAGTCAAAAAAGTTTGTGTATTAATGCCATTTAGACATCAATACCTGTGGAAAAAGAATTAAACGAAACCCATGCCAATCCAATTTCAGGATTTAAGTACAATGACAAATGATTACCTCGAACGTGTACGAGGTGTTACAAAGTTATCTTATATGTACCTCGAGATTGTTGCTTTGAGCCCTGATGGACATATTGCTGGAGCCTAAATCTGTGTAAGATTCCAAAAAGGTTTCGCTGAAATTTTATTTGATCGATTTTATTTATTTTCCTTGTATCTTCTACCTTGGGGGCAAAATATTCTAAGTAAACTGATGGATAGCGTTCATAGTCTGTTTCCATTCGTATTTTATAGTAGGGTTTGGATTTCTCGAACACAGAGATTGCTCAATTATTCCAACGTAACTTAAACAAACAAGATTTTGTCCCATCTGATGCCATTTTGTCATAATCACGTTTGAGTTTCCTATAGGGTAATTGTCTTCATTTTAAATGGTGCCTAATTGAGTTGAATTTAAATAAACTAAACTTTATGATGAGTACTATATATCGCAATGCAGGCTTGCAACCAAAATAATCATTGCAGTCAAACATATTTTTTCAATTTCAAAAATTATTAATATAAAAGAATTTTTGAAAATTGGCCCGGACCGAAATCAAACCTAACCAAGCCAGTCCAACCCAACCTGAACCAACCCAAAATGAACCAACCCAAGCTGAACCAACCCAAGCTGAACCATCCCAACCCAAACCATCCCAACCCAACCCAAACCAACCAAATCCGGTTGGGTTTGATTGATAACGCTACAAACGTAAGCCATCCCGCCCATCCCAACTTGACTTCATCACATAGCCATCTACAAAGTTGTAATTTATTGACATAATTCGATTATAAATTTGATGTGAATAAATAAATTCAAAGAATACTACTACAAAATATTAGGTGTTAAAAACGGTGATCCATATACTATTGCGTTTGTTGGGTAGCTGTCTGAATATAGTCACTTCCAAGCCAAGAATATTTTCAATTTAAAAAATTATTAACTATGACTTTTGCAATTTTAAGTAAAAATGGCTATTTATAAAACTAGTTACGAAATGAACTCAAACTCGATGACGACAAAAATAAAGTGTAAATAAAAAAGATTTTGCATTTTCATTGCACTTAAAATGTTTTCAGTTCGTGATTCAGGTACGAAATATGAAGTTGTTGCCTAGATTTTATTATTCACGAAATATTAATGAATGAAAATTGACAGTTTTTATCACATAAACTTTTTATCACTAGATAAATTAATCAAATATTAAACTCCATTTGATATTGAGGCTGCCAGGTTGGCAGCTGAAATGAAAATCATGAATGTTAATTGTTAATAAAATATAATTACTCAACAAGCATTTCTCAATTACGAATTTTTGGGGCGAAAAAATCTAGACGATACGCAATGATTTTTAGATAATTTCCTACTGATGTGAGAAATTAAATAATCATTTTATACATATCCCACACCATCGATTATTTTTTAATATTACTAGCCACAATGTATTCCGTGCTTTCAATTAAATTCCTCATTAAGCTGGGCTATGATTTCATTGGTTAATTACTACATTCTCTTCAATTGCGTGTCGCCAACTTTATAAAATAAGCACAGCTTACTTTAATGAGGAATTTAATTGAAAGCATGGTAGTAGTTTTTTTTAGAAAATTGTGGCAATTTTTCTACAAATAATTTAAACGACATAGACCTAGCCACCTACTGAGCCAAACCATCAAGAAAAACAAATGGATTAGCATTGTGTATCAGCCAATTTTACTTGCGAAAAAAATATTAAATAATAAATGCGTATCACCATATTGGTTAATTCAAATTAAAATTGATTTAAAATATTTCTACCCAACAACCTTATTTCAATGGTAATGTGACTCATTTATCTCAAAATAAACAGTATTATAGTAGGCAATATGCAAAAGCAATTGGTAAATATAAATTATTATCATGTAAATTAATATACAAAAGTAATACTGAGTATCCATTAAAGTAAAAACATTTTCCATATTTATCACTGAATGCAACATAAATAAGTTAAAAATAATTACATAAAAATGTCCGTTTATTAGTTATATCGTATTCAAAAATATATATTTTTAAAAAAATTCAGTTAAATAATCCGAAGATAAATATTAAATAACAGCATCTAAATAAGATTTTTTTCGGCCATTTTTTGAAAATTTAAAATGGACTCTGCGACAGTGTTCCTCGCGATGGACAACTGTTTAAATATTCATCTCATTTGCATATTTCTTGTTTCTATTTTATTGCTCACACATTTGAATATAAACTCGAGAAGTTAATAACACGACTGGATAAGTAAGAATTTGCATTTTGTGTATCCATTAATATTTATGTAATACCAAAAATTTTTGTTTTAAATTTGGCCAATAATTTTACATAATTAATAACATGTGATTAAATACTTAACGTGTCAATCACAAACGTCAATATTTTATTTAAAAATAATAGAAATGGATGGACATTAATGTACTGTAATGATATATTTACTGCAAATGAAATAAAATAATTTTCTTGGCAAATATCGAAAAGTATTACAAATCTTAGTTAGAGATAAAAAGTCTTGGGCACAAAACCGGACCATTCAAACATCATTTACCGTTGCATTCTCGGACGCAACGGTAAAAGGAGTGCCATGACATTACCACATATACAAATAAGGGTTTACGAAGGTATCGGACACTAAATCAATTTCATCATCGACGTATTTATTACTCAGATGCGTTTACATGGATTTTTTAAAGGAAATGCACCTTTACATCACGTTTTTAACGGAACAATTCGATATGCTGATTAAAGTTTGGCAAATTAAATAAATATTTTAAACTCACCCATTGAATACGTTCGAAAATCATTTAACCAATCGAGAAAACCTACTATGAAAAAAATTACTCGCTGCTGGATTTATAACATTATAGATCCATCAATCCTTATCAGACCTGATAAATAATTTATAGCCTGTAAAGTCTACAGCAGCTACGGTAATTGGCCATTGTAAAGAATACGAACAATAATCACACGTTGTAATTACCAATCGTAACAAATACTTTAAATGTCTGAGGTGGGTGACACATATCAACAGTTGGCAATTAATATTGCAGGTGTTTTCTTGCGATGCATTAAATAATTAATTATAACTGTATTTTAATTTATTTCTAGGTTCGGAGGCAGCACGTGTGTGAAACTATAAATATACGTAATAAACTGTATTTTTTTTAAAAAATAAATATGAAATTACTATATTTTTTATTTACCCTTGCGGTCAATCGCAAATAAACAATACATTCCAATTACCAACCAAAATGCGATGTTACCATCGACATTTAAAGCACGAATCTTTGGTTCCGTTTTTACACCGTCAGGACTTTAATTTTCTTAATCGGCGGGTTGGTACTCGTGAAAATCCATTATGGCCCCCACGTATAATTGTCAAATGTAATGATTTAGGTACCCGATCTGGTCGACCATGAATGGATGCTACCAATCACGGTACAGGTAGGTGTGTAACATCCAGTTTCTGGGAAGGTGTAAATTGTCACAAAGGTGATTGAAATCCCATTAGGCGTACAGATAAATCTGTACAGTAATCGAGGGCCATTGGTCGCAGTGATGTTAAAGTTTGGACCAAAGAAAAACATAAGATGTTGACTCCACCTTATCTTGCATTAAAAAATATTGGATGAGTATTTATTATACTTGTTTTTTTATTAAGGGCATTATTTAATTTAATTAAATCGTTTGTTGTAAGAAATTTGGAGATTAAAAGGTGTGATAAATATATCATCGTGGATGAATTCTGATATTTTTAATAACAAAAAAACATCTTCATTTATATATAGGAGTACATATATAAAAAAAATAAATATCATGACATGCATGGGCGTCGTTGTGAGCGATTATGTGCGGTGGGTTATTAAATATCGACTAATTTATTGATATATTTAATGCCGAATAATTATTGGCTTCATTTACTTCCTTGAGCTGGATAAAACAAATTAAAATATATAATTAAATTATTGGTCTCAATTGCATAGATTTAAATATAAATGGCCTTCGCCATCTGCACTATTAATCATTATTCCAAAACTTCCCATGATTTAAGGCTTCATTGATTCTTCAAAGAAGTTGTTTAAGGATAAGGCAATATACGAGGGTTCTCTTCCAGGATCCTATTTTTAATCAATACCTTAGTATATTTAATAACCACAAACCTTTACGAAAATGTAGAAAAATATTATAAATTCGATTTTGTGACTTTGTTAATTTTTTTTAATTTAAGGCACATTGACTTTCGAGTTTGGTGCATATGTAGACCTTTAGAAATAGTAAACCACCAAGCAGATAAATAAGCATCGAAATTATTGAGCACAGCCATTATGATCGTCAAGGCAATGGATGGGAAGTCATTATTTCTTCAGGAATCGTCTAATAAATTTATACAAATAATTTCTAGTTCAAATTTAATCAATTGCTGTTCGAATTCAGATTACCAAGAATGTGATAATGTATTTAAGATGTAAACACAATGGAATAGGACTTTTCAGGTACCGAAGGGTCTTCATTAATTCATTAATTATAGAACAACATTTATGCATAATTTCAAATCGATTGATTTTGATGGATATGTGGATAATAGATAAACATTTACACACATTGTAGGTTGTGCTTAAATTTAGATGGAAACATAAACCTTGTGGGAATGAGGGATGGATAAAGAATAGATGTAAATGGTCGCTAACAGGAAGACACGTAGAATTATGAGGGTTCACAAAGTGCAGGAATTATTATTACTGATAAAAATTAAGGAAAATCAACGACAAACAAGAGTAGAAGATGAAAGATCTTGTAAGAGAGAAAGGACAAGGAAAGTGCACAACACATTAGATATAACTGGTACAGAAATTCCAATATTAGTCAACAGATAAGTAATTGAAAAAAGGAAACTAATTGAGATATAAAAAAAATATCAAAGAAGAAAAGTAGCACAATACAATAATATTGATTTAATTAATTTAATTAATAACACCAAAAACACCTTAACATCAAAGTTGATCATTAAAATTCGCATATTGGTAAAATTATTGAACGGATCGTCATAAATCCTTAAGGAAGTTAATAAGCAATTGTACCAAAATGCTCTGAAAACTTCAATTCATACCAATAAGTCCTAATTCAAATGTTCGAGGTCTTCGAATTTCAATATAATCGTGAAATTAAACCATAGAAGTGCCAAAATTAAATGCATTATGTTTTGCCTGATTGATTAATTGCTTTATAGAAACTTACAAAAGCTCAACTTTATTTAAGCAATCCACAATCCATTTTGAAGATTTTGTTGCGACAAAACATATAAAAAAACAACAATAATATCAAGCCAATAACAGTAATAATAATCATTACTAGAGAGCATGGGTGCTTAATTGCTTTATAGATACTTTGAGTAGTTCAACATTAGTCACTCAAAATGTTCGCAATATATTATGATGGACCTTTGATGTTGGTTCAAAAATATCCAGCTTCAAGTCCAATCAAAAACCCATAAAAAAGAAACCGATGTGCTTTTCTACGAAATTGAACCACAACAAATAATATAATAAAACGTTAGCATGATTAAAGAGAATAAAGAACGAATCAGATTGGAACTTTCCCAATCTGGAATGATGAGGTCTGAGGAAATAATAAAGATGAGACCAAGACTGGGTGCTTGATAATGGAAGAGAAACGAAAGAGATTGATGATGGGTGGGTGGAAAAATGGCTAAAAATTAAGAGTCGACGACAGACCTACGAGCGGAGTAAATATGGTGTGTCTGATATCCGAGGATATACCAACAAATACAACTATAGATGATGTTATGAAGAGAAGGACAGTGGAAGAGTACGAGGGTGGGAAAAGAAGATGTACAATGAAAACAGTGGCAGTATGAGAGACCTTAAAAGCAAATTCTAAGAAAAGTTACACCAGAACTTGACAAGAAACAGGTACAAAATAAACATGGAAATCATCAATATTCATGAAAGTAAAGACATTGGTGATTGCCACAAGAGAGAAGAAACATAAAATAGAAGAAATAGGTCAACAATCATAAACATTTGTTTACAATCATAGAACCAATGGAAAAAATAGAGAAATAACGGAGAGAGTGGGCAAAGTTGGAAGATTATACAACACTCTCAGAACTATCATCATATGGAAAAAGAAAATACCTACAAAAACAAAACTATACCAGAAATGTTAACAGGTCCCTCGTTAATGTATGCGTTGAACCTTGAAAAGTTATAAAAAGAAACAGAAAGCAGAATTAGAGATATAGAAATGTTAGATTTGTTAGGAGAATTGGAGGAATTGAAAGAACTTGATATGAAACACATAGACAATTGGATTGGCTTGGGCACTTCCACAGAATGAAATAAGGAAGAATAATGTCCGTTCAAAACACATTGAAATGAAGTTTCTGCTATTTTTTGTGGTAACTGGGGTGTTTACATCCACATATATTTTCATAAGATCTTTCTATTAAATGTCAGGCCTGGGTGATATGCCACCATCGACCTGAGTTTTCCAGATATGTTAATAATGACGTCAAATCTTTAATATAAAGCCATTCGCTCTAATTTCATGACTCATCGTTCGTATCTGAAAATAGTATGGCATTACAAATCCCTTCACCTTAACTTTTTAAATTGTTTTAGTCAGCTATAGGTTGACCGTTTATGACTCTTTTTCTTCTATAAACCGGCTTGAATGGGTTCATGAGAATTGCCTGCTATAATGTGTTGAACGTAATTTGTAGCACTAAGTTAGGTATGTTCCCTAGATTTTGATATAAATATCCTTCACCTTTTTCTAAATGTCGAGCGATACTTAACCAGAATTGATAGAATTGACCAAAGTTGCCACAGATTCGTGGTGACTTACATAGTAGCAAATGTAATTACTTCTTTGTTACCTGTTTAGCTGTCCATCCCTATGAAATAGGATTTTGTTGTATTTTGCGAGAAGTATATTTCGAGTATAACCGTATCTTAACATCTCCGGTCCTGCACCAATCCTGTATTTATTTCAATATCTCCAATGGACCATGTATCATTGTTCTCTTTAAGTCTTTTCTTGCGACTGTCTCATTTCCATCTTGTTCTGATCTCCAAGAGGTGCTTAATATTATTAATTACTCTTGAGTTCACTTTTCTCGTCATCACTGGTACATTTTTTTTTTAATTTTTACTCTCTTTACAGTGTGCAATAATGATTTATCTTTTCTTATCGTCATTGGTCAATTTTGTTATAACAATGTTGTTGCCCTAGCGCAAAATAACCAAAAAAAATGACACATTCATGTTCTAATTATAAAATTACAAAAAAAGTTTTGGAGGGGAGCAATTTTATAAAAATAGTATTGATTTTTACTTCAACTTAAAATAAACATGACTGTTTTCATAGAATTTCAGTTACGATGGTTACCCACAGGTCCGAAAGGATTCTATCGCATTTTTAGTGTCAAAAACATCAGCCTAATTTATACTCGTACCTACCAAAAATATTAATAAATAAATAGGCAATAAAAAAGAGCACGTAGCTTGCTACGAGAAATATGAGACTTCAGTAGAAGGAAATAATAATTAATTAAATGCAATACATGACTTGAAATGTAAGAACTATGCAGTCCAAGAAATAAAGGCACCAGTGATTTGTTAAAGTTAAAAAAGAACAAGGCTGATATGTTAAGACGCGTGGTGGAAATGCAATATATTCTATAATATTACAAGATGATTAAAATATAAGAATAGTTAAAGTAATCTTCGTTTAAAATGAAACTGAAACGGATATATATAGTTACAATAATGTACTCGTATATGAAGAAGGTATGGGGAACCGTAAAGAAAAATAACAAGAGCTGCAAAGTATAAGTATGTCCATATATTGTCTATGCACATGTTAAAAAATAGGACTATCGGAGTCAAATACAAGCGTCAACGATAAGATTGATAGATATCGAGATAGTCCACATCAATAAACACCTGAGCAACACATTATTACACTACATTGTCCACACCCAATAATCAGTAAGATATATGGTATTGTATTATTGTAACCAGGTTTCATAAGTGAATCTAGAACGTGCACAAGTTACACAAGCGATAACTTGAGATTCACAGTAGCCTTCCCAACGTTCTGATGAACTGGTGATAGTATTTTTAATTTGTATGAAAAGAAACATGGTAGAAAGTAGATAGTAGAAAATCATGCATCATAACAATAAATATAAAAATGGAACAGAAAGGAAAAGCGCAAAGTAAGCAAGGGTTTTAATCGAGGAAAAATGAACGAGAAACAAAATTGGAAAGCCAGAACATAGGGAAGGAACAAGCTCCATGATAGATATAATTTAACGGTTTGATCATATACGAGGGTGTATCCCTATGCTTCGACCCTGACATATTGCTAAGTGGATGATTAATTAATGTTTTTGACAGTTAGTTAACTGACATTTGTAGATCCTATCTACAAAATATCAACTTTGTGTCTCAAAGCGTTGTTGTGGTGTGGGTAATTGTTGAACTGTGTGGCGTGATTGTCCATAAAAATGGATGGATGGATGGAGTCTGCAGTTTCTTATGACATAGTCAAACGCTGGTGTCGAGATTTTAAATGCGGAAGAATATCCTGTGAAAACCAACATGTCGGTGGTCCTGCCATAACGATGACAACAGACAGTGCGCATCAGAGACATTGTGGAAGATACTGGCTTATCATATCTTGTGGTGCACCACATACTGACTAGAGAATTAGATATGAAAAAGATTTGATCATTGATCAAAATAGCCATGACTGCTATACACCAAGCAGACTTTGAATTAGTGGAGCACCCACCATATTCGCCAGATATCGCACCCAGTGATTACAGGTTATTCCCCAAATTAAGAGAAAACTTACGCGGGTAAAATTTTTCCAGTAATGATGAAGTGATGCAAGCTGTAGAGAGATGGTTTGCAGAGGTCGGACAATTTTTTTTCCAGAAGGCTGTCGAGATGTTGTGTAGAAGGAGACTTTATCGAAAAATAAAAAAATATAATGCCACTGTAGTTTTACTGTAAGGGGGTCTGGGGTGCAGCATAGGGATCCACCTTCGTCATTCTAACCCACTCCCTCAAAGACTATTTCTTAATATACAAAAAAAAATGCTGGCCCAAGTAAAATTTATATTTACTGATTTTAGTAGATATCAATCAAAGAAACTAGAAGTTTGTATTCTATTGTCGTATACTATTATTTGTCTATTATCCTAATTGGTTTGACTGTTACACTATGTATATTTTGCATACTTTCTACTATTCTAGATTTCATTTTAATTAATTGAATTTAGCTACTTGTTTTGCGAGTACTATTTTTGTAATTTATTTCGTTTCAATGAGTTTTTAAAGTTTACATGGATTTTTTTGCTTTTGCAATGTTTTCTTATTGTATTTCTTTATTTTTATTTAACACGTTCTTAATATTTGTCTTAAGTGCCGCTTACATTTCTAGTTGTATTTTACTGTCCCGTTCTTCATTCCTTGAATTTTCAGTTTATTTTTTCAAACATTTATTTTATTCGATTATTCTTTTCCTTGCTTGCTTTCATATTTCTTCCATTTGGTTGCATTCAAAGATTCATTATTATTATATAATGTATAATTATTCACTTCGCCAGATGTCTTATAGGAAAAAAAAAACTTTTTTATCGGAGTGTTCTCCTTCTTGAAACAGTTCCACAGAACGCCGTCCTGTATTATCTGTACATGTTCATGTTCATTACATTGATTACATTAATTGCACTACTACATCAGCATTCATTTTATGCATAACATTAATCACCCTACATGTAGCCCAATGGCAATTTCTTTCAAAATACATGATTTGTATTTTATTCCGATGATTGGTCTAGTATTATATTTTAGTTTGAATTGATATTTGCATCTACAACGAGACTTGCTTATTTGACTTGCCTCCGCATTAGGTAGCCAACTGAAGTAGACAAATTCATTACGTTAACAGCGTCAATCTACAATTAACCAGCTATTTGAATTAGCTAAACGATCTAAGGATTGCAATGTGATATCAGACGAATACAATTTCCCGGATAAAAGAGCAGTACAATTTATTGGCCGTTTAACCTGGCGACCATAACTTCATTGACGCGTTGATATCAAAGTTAAAAATATTTGAAATCAGCGACAGTACGTTGCATAATCTCGAACTCATTGAGCAATCAATTGAAGCATCAAACATTTTACAATTCCTTCAAACAGGGATCACAACGAGGCCGAGACCACCACGAAAAATGAACCGAGTTAAAAACTGATAAGTAACATTATTAATGTCCTATTAGTTGCCGTTTTAATAGCAAATAGAAGAGAATAAATGCCATGCCTCTATGGTGGGGCGCCGCAGTGACAAATCAAAAATCATTACAGGTGTCGCAGAATAAATACCTACCCGTATTTACGAACGATTATGAAACACATAACAGAGATTGCCTTGATAGACTGACAATCAAGCATCATAATCAATGAATGAACTAATTACGGAACCATGACAATTTTAACTTTGAAATAGGGCAGGACAGATTTACACATGTTTATATCTAAAGTATACTAGCATTGTAAATACAGTTTGTGTTTTCAAAAATTTCAAAAACTATCGCAATTGGCTTGATTGGAATGTCTGGAGTATTATACTTTATGCTAATTTATATGTGTTTTCTAACCTACAAAATAGACTGGAAACTCGAATGTCGTAACGTACAAAATATTAGATTAAAATAATCCGGTGCGAAACGAAATATTGAAATAAAATGCAAACTCAATCATCACACCCTGGGAAAACGCATTAATACCATTATATAACTGCACAAAAAACGTGCGGTAATTCAGATAGTTTCCAAGTACCAACCTGGTAATATGCAATGCCATACATGTATTATATGTACATCGATGTCACATAGAAAATTATTAATATTACTGTGAAGAAACATTTAAAAAAATTAAATGAACTAAATTACATCATTACGTATAATTTATTATAAATATTCAAAGTTAAACTTGAAGACTCGTTACGCAAGACTACCAACCGTACATAACAACCGTGCATATAAAGAAGTCAACCAACTCTTTCGCTGCAATAATAAAAAGTCATACATTTCTATTTCGCCCACTAGGTACCTGCGTCCAATAAACAACCGAAACTTACGTTATGAATAGTATTATACAGATTTGTTTATTAAGGACCAGTGCATTTAAACATAAACTGTAATTCTTACGAGCGCGCAGCGTTCAAACGGAAACAGCGCCACGTACCGCCTTGCGACCAAACGCTGAACTCGCTCTCCAGGGAGCACTCGGAACTCCGGCACAATAACAGAGCACTACAAATTATTCCAAACGTGCGTGTGACGTAACTTTAAACGTGGCCATGTTTTAATTGTCGTCGTGCGGCCCTTACATAAATTATTGATCCGTATTCCACGTGAAAGTTTTAAAATATTACATTTGGATTAATATTATTTACATATTATTTAACATGTTTTAAACTGGAATTTTTTTAAATAGGAATACGACATTTTAATGCGTGTAATCTATGCAGTACCACTTTTAATTTACTACTATTACTGAAAACGAATAAAAAAGGCGACTCTACAATTTTATAAATAGGTAGCAGGATAAGAGCGCAGCTGCATGATTTTATAATAGCATCTTATCTATTATGGTTATGGTTATAACGTGCATTTTTATTTCAAAATATTGTACTGGTTGTTCTGTATATAACTTTAATTTTCTATTAATACCTCTAAACCTCTAAAACCATTTTTAGTAAATTTTGAAATTTTTATTTATAATAATAATAATAATAGATTGAAATGTTATCATCAATAGCTAATATCAAATTCAGTACATGTAATAAAAAAAGAGAAGAAAAATTATCATAATTAATGGACACACCCAGACTTATTGAAACAAGATGACGTGAGAATAGCAGGATGTTACGTGGTACTTATTCATAATCGATCTTTATTGCATTCCGTAAAAATACCACGCGGATAATTTCGTTAAAACAAAAAGAAGAATGAGAAAAGTCACTGGCAGAGACGAAATTCGTTAATATGATGAGGTGATATAATGGGAAAGACTAAATGCAGAAAAAAAGTACAAGGGATGACAATCAATTTATTTATGAGGAATATAGATAACAACATGCATGAAAGAAGTTGGGAGAAATTTGTTTTGGAAAAAATAAGAAATGAGTTAATTTAAATAGGAAGACTAGATTCGATTTTTTAAGGCTGCTATAATGGCATATATTCGTTACCCTGGATGAGGCAAGAGACAAAGGTAATGCTAGAGGAGGAAAGGGGACACAGTTGAAAGACAGAGAAATTCAATATAATGAGAAACATGAATACAGCAGAGTGACAAAAGATAATAATATGGAAGAAAACGACTATAAATAAGTCAATGATTGTTCCAAGAAATAGAGGTAGGAAGGGTAATATTACCATGGAATTGAAAGTTGAGATGAAGAAGAACAAAAGATGTGCATCTGTTAAAGCCACTACGAGACTAGAAGGTGGCAATGTAGAAGATTCGATATGGAATATGGCTAGATGTCGAAAAAATAAATCTTGCTATAATGTGGGTGTCATATAGGGTTGAAGCTTAACTAGATGAGAAAGAATGAATCTGGTACAAATAGGAAAATAGTGGCCAAGAATGTTGGAAAAGTATCGCAATAAGATATGACCTGAATAAATGAAAGAGATGAACAGTCGTTAAGTGGGAATAGTAAACAGGACAATGATAGTACATGAATTAATGCATCAACGGAAAGAAGTAGGTGTCCAGCATATGCATATACATATACATATACATCAAATTTTTGGGATCAAGATGAAAATCTCATATAGATATATGAAAAGCAACTCAAGAAAATTACGATATAAGTATAATGAATGGAAGAGCCCTCGAAGTTTCTGTCGTTTCTATAGTGGAGCTGTGTGCACGAGATAGTAGAATGGAAGAGGATAAAACTTCCTGGTTGTAGCACAGAACATTGAAGGAATTAAATTGCAATATAAAAAATGTACATTTTCCAATAGAATTTAAAATAAAATGTCTATTTATTTCTTAGTTTATTTTATGAAATCTGTTTCTAAATTCATAATTCCTAATAGGTTTGTATGTATGAACTGGGTTTTCAATCTATTTAGAGAATAACTACAAATATTGTAAAAATTAATTGAATTTGAAAGTTTGCACAAATCATTTTCAAGTAAGATTTAGTTGAATTTACCTGAATTAGATTTTCAACTAAAAAACCCATCCCAGTCTAACCCAACCCAACCCAAAATAACCCATGAAACAATCGATTAGATAAAGTACTCAAACAAAAATTGTGATTTTTTTTAATTTTCAAACTTATCTTTATGAAAATTTTCAGAGAAGTTTAAGTCTTTAGAGTCTCTGAGGGCAAGATTTGGCGAATGTACATAAATACTTGGGTGGTAAACGGGGGCTGAAAACGTGTGCAAAATTCTTTATTTAGGGGGGCGTGGTTGAGGAACAAATATGGGTAGCTGGATATTGTAAAATGTATGATATTACCATGGAATTGAAAGTTGAGATGAAGAAGAACAAGAGATGTGCATCTGTTAAAGTCGGAGAAATTTTTGGAAAAAACGTGATAGGAACGTAATATTTTTGATGGCGAGAAAAGAGTTTTGATGAGCATAATGAGCAAATATGCGTCGACAAACCAACCAAGGAGGAAGAGAAGTTCTTCTTCTGGAACAAGATGATATTTTTAAGAATGCATGGTTATGTGGAATACTTTAATAAGGACTAACTTAATGTAGGCAGTTATTGTAATGTGAACGAAGAAAGGCTTGACAATATTCCACCAGACATGATTTGGTATTGAAGTTTGAATCATTGGAATATGCATGTGAGCATATTTTAGGCAAGGTGATGAGAAAATGGAAGGTGTGAATGATGGATTGACAAATTGTAGGCAAATACAAAAGGTAATGAAAAAATGAGATATAAGAAGACTTCTTCTGTATATGGCGGCAGTATGTATTCAGATGTTGAATCTCGAGGGCAAAGAAGAACTGAATGAGGGGGGAATTTGAATGAACCAATTCAGGTCGATAGATGAATGGGGAAGTCGATAGACTGCGAGTGGACAATGACCAGAGATGAAGGGGAATAAGGATATGAAGACAATGTTTGACTGCAACTGGGACGTGGTTAAGATTATCGATAAAAATAAAAAATACCCATGAATATGATTATAAGGTGGATCTAAAACTAAAAAATAGAGTAAAGAGAAAGAGATGATATAGGACATGGTGGAAGAATATTTCAACATTTTTTTTCTTCAAAAAAATAAGAACTATGGAAGGATTTGTGAAAGTGAAATATTTAAAACAAAAGATTGGTATGTGTTGTGATATGAAAAATTGTAGGGTTCATGGTCCTTTTGGTTTTAATTATTGTTTAATATTTTTTTTAACATATCTGGTTTAATTTACACTGCCTGTTAGATGATTGTTGGGTTCTAGATCTATGATTTATAATTCAATGTTATCAAAACTTTAAATTTTCGGAATTTTAATTTTTTTTACATTCATTACGTAGACAAACTCACGAACACAAAATTGTCAAAATGTGTATTTCAAAATATTGGATTAGGTTTTGTTAGTTAATTTCTGCATGGACATGGTTTATAATAATTGTTAGACGTTAGATCGGTAGAGTTTAGTTATATAAGTTAAATATTTCTCGTTTTCTCCAGCCTGCAAAATAAATATAATTCAATGCAGGAAGCTCGACACGTTTTCTAATAAATGCAGCAAATGAAACATTTATTGGCGTGGATTGTCGTGTATTGAAAAATGTAAAATAGAACGAAAAATAATACATTTTTTTAAATCGATAAGTTATCGAAATACAAATAATTCAATCAAAATGTTAAACAAAAAAAACAAAAGGAAACAAATTGAATTATAAAAGAAACAAGAAACAAGTTTTGAATTTCAGATAATTTCAGAATTGTATCTATATTGACTTTTTTGGTATCTTTCGTTTTGGAAAGTCCTACGTTTATGTAGCATTCAAAAATATCATTGCATGTAATTTCTTTATAATCGTTTCAATTTCCACTGGAAAATGTCACAAGAATTAAATATTTCGAGGAATGTTTCATTTCTATAACAATTCTAAGAAATTTTGACTGAATGTGAGGATTTAACCAATTACCAACATTTCAAAGGATAATAGAAAATTTGAGCTAATGACCAAATTAATTTGCGAAATTGATTTACATCTGAAATTTCCACAAATCGCTTACAGTTTTTCAAATTCTAGTTCCACGTATTAAATTTATTTAAAATTATTCAAAGCAATAGATCTTTGGAGCTCAACGCAAAGAAAACAAATAACCAACAATGGTACTTAAGAAAGGAGTAGGGAAGAGGAAGGAAGTAAAGGTGACAGGGAAAGGCAGGTGAAGGAATGGACAAAAATAGAATTGGGATATGTAGTGAGGGAAAACAACAGTGGAGAAGGACACATGATACATGAGTGCAGAAAGGCGAAGAGTGTGGAGGAACGGTTGAGGATTAATATATGTGGAAATAGGAGAGGGAATTTCCAGGAAACAATGAAATCATGGAACAGATATGTGGGGCAGGATGAAGAGGAAAAGGTTGGAAATGATTCACATACGACAATGGCGAGATGGAAGCTGGTAGAAGCAGAGAACAGGGAAAACAATATTAGCAAAGTGAGGGACAATGTGAAATATAAATAGATAAAAGTGGAGAGGAGTGTACCAAGATACTTATGGGGAGGGAGATCGACGGAAGACGAAAAAACAATAAGAATGTACAGGTGCGGAAGCTAAGAGAAATCCAACGTTCTGGATGGACGAGAAGTACAGGCGGTGTAATTTCTGTAGAGAAGGGTGTGACGAATGGGAACATTGATTAGGAGATTGCAAGGAAATAATGCTGAAAGAAGACGAAAGAAAGGAATGAAAAGA
Source organism: Geotrupes spiniger (assembly GCA_959613385.1). Lineage (NCBI taxonomy): Eukaryota > Metazoa > Arthropoda > Insecta > Coleoptera > Geotrupidae > Geotrupes > Geotrupes spiniger. The sequence continues at coordinate 18,190,899 of OY390737.1, forward strand.
TTGCAGAAAAATTGTGGGAGAAGACGGAGGGGGTCTATAAATATGAATCCAAACAAAGGGGAAGAAGGGGAACAGGAAAATAAGGGAAATCGAATGGGGCGGCAGTAGACGGAAGGCGAAAGGGACGGAGAAGAAGGAAGCTAAATGAATTAAATAAAATGTAGATAATATGATTTGATGAATATGAATATGCAAATAAAGTTTTTTTTTTAATTGTAGTCGAAAAACAGCTAAGCTATTCAAATGAAATTTTCTTCAATAAATTAATATTTGTCGCAAAAATGATTGATTGTATTGAAAATTATCAATTCATGTAACATGGAAAAGTTCAGAAATTATTATTTTTGGAAATGGAATAGAACATAGCTTAGGTAATATAATCCTTGGGATTTATCGACAGATGTCAGTTATTAATTAACCAATCTCAAAACTATTTTTTGTTCTCCATCAAGAGCTTTTCTGCAAAACCTCGTATGTTTATTAACAGCAGTATAAAATGTAAATAAAATAAAATGCAAAAATTTAAGAACACAAGTGGAAACATTTTCTATTCACAAACCTTTTCATGTTTTTCCCAAATTTCGAATTGTAATAAAGTATGAAAATCATATCTTTTCGAACTCAAATTCTCCAATGGAAAACCAAGTGAGAAGAAGGCTTCTGCACAAAATTTTAAAAGAGGGTAAGATCTTCGAAATGGTAATGTGAATGAGAAGAAAAAACATTTGCAATTAGGATGGACATCAGGATGGGTATATATGTAGGAAGTGTAAAGGGTGATAGGAAAATATGAAAGATATTCTGAAATGAAATATGTGAATTAATTCGAATGCTAGGTGAGCAGTTTCAACCTACATGAATAGGTAGTAGGGGTAGGTGTGAAATTAAAACATAACTTGTGTCGGCGTTGGTGTATACTAATATTTTTTAAACGTTGTCCCAATAATAGTAACTTCTGAAATAAAAAATGTGAGTTATTTGCGCGGAACAAGGAACTTGGGATAATAAACAATAGTCGCTGCTCTTTCTATTAATGTCGTGAATGTGGGAAACGTTTTATTGTTTCCTTGGTCGATTTTGTAAACTAACTATTTCCTCCACTCGCAGAAAAGCTCACGTTTTATTTAAATTCGAGAAAATTTAACAATCAAAATATAATTTAAAATTTGGAATTTACCCTTGATTTCTAACAAATCATCAAAATGATTTAAAATGACGTTTTTAACCAATAATAAGCAAATTCGAAATACAACGAAATTGGAATTTACAAAAAATAATTTTCGTTGAAAATAAATTTAGGAGTTTAAATATTAAATTATTTATTAATAACAACATAATTTGACTGCAACATTGTTAACAAATGTATTTTTTTTAATTTCAACTGTTCCTCTTACGACAAGAAAACTGTACAACCTAACGGTAAGAAGTAAAAGGCCACTTACACGTTTCCGTTTACAAACACAATCATCGCCGATGCCCAACAAACTGAAATCTTGATTTTGCGTCTTCCCTTGAAAATAACAACAAACCCATAGAAAAAATGTTCACCGTTAGGTTCGAAGGCTGTTCCGTATAATCGAAAAAAAAAATACACCGTAACCCTTTCGCTCGAACAAAAGTGCACAGACATAAACGCGTAGAGCGCCGTTATGCAATGCTACGCATATTTTCAGAGCAAAACATCAAGTAGGCAGTAAAATGGGCAATAAAACATGTACTCAAATGAACCCGTTATATTTCATACGGAATATAGAACTGACTTTGCTATTTTAGTTTAGTGAACACCTTCAAATTGTCAACGTCGTTACTCTTGTGTATGTAAGTCGCTTTAGTTTAAATTTCGTAACATTTCCAATACTGGTTTAATTTTATTTATATGGCTTTGCATGTGAGTGATAAAGTTAACACGTTTTTTAATTAAATCGCAGTTTATCGAAAGTATAATTTTGTAATCGAATTGAGTTCAATTGTAATACAAACCAAGGACAAATATATATAAAAAGAATCATTTTTCGATATATTGAAATAATGCTGTTTAATTCTTTTAAATTGAATAAATAAATAAATATTGTCCACTTAACTGATAAAGTATCTTTTCTAATACACAATGATATTTTAATGCGAAAAGGTCCTTAGTTGGAGTTATTAATAAATTACGCCGTTTAATGAGTAAGCATCATAATTATAATGCAGCAATGGAATCTGCTGAAAGCTCTTAATTATTAAGAGCTTTAACTTGAAACTTATTCATTTATTTATTAATTTACATGCACATTCACGTTGATGTAAAAATGAACAAAGTATGTAATAACCATAATTTAAAACTGAACATTAGTGGTGTTAACAACAAAATTACTCACATTACTGACATCCCGGATATCATGTGTACTAAAATGTAGTGCAGAACTTTAAGTTAAATTATGAAAAGTGGAGAGATAAAAAGTCGATGGATGCAGAAAATTAAGAAATTTTATCGTGAAGTAAAATATGCACCAGACTCCATACCGAGTTTTTAAAGAAATAAACCAATAAAAAATTTTAATTCTTGCAACAATTTCGTTTATGTTCCACGTTTTTTTTTGTCGCCCTAAAATATTTTTTAGATTGGTAAACTAGTATCATGTTGTGAGATGAAACTAATCGAATAGCTAATATAAATAAAAAAATAAAACATGAAGGCAGAATATTAAACAAAAAGTGTAAACGAGTTTAAAAATAGAAATATGAACAAAATAATGAAAACTTAAATCAACAGAAACTACGAAAATAAAAATAATAGAATGGAATATAAATCAAAGTTGTTTGAAATAAATTACATATACATATGAAAAAAGTGAAAATAAATAAATAAAAGTTAATAAAAACAAAATAAATCATACAAATATTAAAACAATAAAAGAAAAACGAAGTAGGCTAAGAAATTCATGCAATGTTCTTTTTTGAAAATGAAGCAAATGTTTGAGAACGAAAAAACTATACCATTAAAACGATATTAAGTTAAAAGGAACTGAAATGGAATGAATGGAATGTTCTTGGCAATGCATCTCTCTATGAACCAGTGTTTGTGATTTTTAGAATATCACGATGAAAGAATGTTTGTATTTTTATTAATGTTAATGTTTTATTAATGTTCTTGGCAATGAATCAACAACATTTGTGATTTTATTTTAACGATGTCTTTGGCAATAAATTTCACGACGAAAATATATTTTATTGTCTACTTTAACAATGTCTTTGGTAATGAATCTCTCGAAGAAACAATTTTTAATTTAACGATGTCGTTGGCGATTAATCTCTCCATTAAAGTATATTTTTGCCTTTTAAAATAAGAATATATTTAGATCTCGTGATGAAACAATTTTTGTATGTTGTACATTAACAATGTTTTTGGCAATGAATCTGTCTATGAAACAATATTTCTGATTTTTATTTTAACATTTTTGGCAAGGAATTTCTCTATGAAACAATATTTGCTTTTTATTTTAAAGATGTCTGTGGTCTATCGATGAAACATTAGTTTTGTTTTTTTTTAATTTAACTGTGACGTTGAGTTGGGCAAGAATGGGTCGTTGAGTTGAGCGAGTATGGGACGTTGAGTTGGGCGAGGATGTGTTTTGTTGGATGGGGATTGGGTTGGGTTTTTATTCTATAATATATTTGCCAATGAATCTTTCGAAGAAACTATATTTTTGTTTTTTTAATCTAACAGTGTCACTGGTAATGAATCTTCCAATTAAACATTTTTTTATAATACAACATTTTGTGGCAATTAATTTGAAACAACATTTGGGTATTTGGCAATTAATCTCGCCTTGAAACGTTATTTGTTTTCGACGATGAATTTCTCATATATAATGTATTTTTTGCATATTTTCTTCTACTTCCACTAATTACACTGATTACATAAAATATTTATTTCATTTAATGTAAATAATAATTGTGGAAAACTAGGTATATGAAGAAAAAATTGAGACAAACTAAACACGTAATTTAAATTAACAAATAGTAGAAGCAGCACACAAATATAATACAAAAGAAATTGTTGTGGGTTTTATTTTAACGATATCTTTGACAATGAATTTGTTTTTTTTTTAAATTTAACAATGTCCTTTGGCTTGGGTTGGGTTTGGTTCGAGTTGGGTTTGTCTTTTTGTTCTAATAAATCAAGCAATGCATCTCTCAATTAAACATTACTTTTGTTTGAGACGAAACAATTTTTTGTATGATGTAAATTAATAATATTCATGGCAATAAATCTGTCGATGAAACCGTTTTTCTGATTTATATTTTAACGAGATTTTTGGCAATAAATTTCTCGATGAAACAATATTTGCTTTTTTTTCTATAACGATGCCTATGTTAATAAATCTCTCGATGAAATAGTATGTTTGATTTTTTTAAGTCGGTTTGAGTTGGGTTGGGTGGAGTTGGGTTGGGTTGGGTTGGGTTCTACTATAATATAGTTGCCAATGAATCTTTCGAAGAAATATATTTTTGTTCTTTAATCTCGCAGTGTCGTTGGCAATGAATTTCCGAATTAAATTTTTTTTATAACACAACAATTAATCTCATTTGTTTTTTAAATGAAACAGCATCTGTAGATCTTAGTCTCTCCATGAATTCGTGTTTTTTTACTTGAACAATGTCTTTGACAATGAATTCCTCAATGAAAAATTACTTGAACATCTTAAAAAATAACTAGTAATAAATTGAAATAAAATAGGAAAGTTGTAATGGAAATAATTAGATAGAATGATAAAGAGTGAATATCTCGATGAAGCGATTTTTGTGCTTTTTACTTTTCCAATGTTTTGGTAATGAATTTCATAATGCAACAATATTTGTGAGTTTTATTTTAACAATGAATTTCTTGATGAAACAATATGCGCTTTTTTATTTAACAATGTGCTTGCGTTGGGTTGGACTGAGCCGGTTTGGCCCTTTTGCTCTAATATATCTAGCAATGAATCTCTAGAGGAAACATAATTTTTTTGTGGAGCTATGAATGTTTACTTTAATAATGTTCTTGGCAATGAATCGCTCTATGAAACAATATTTGTGATTTTTATTTTAAAGGTGTTGGTAATAAATTTCTCAACGAAAAAATATTTTCTTCATTACTTTAATATTGTCTTTGGTAGTGAAATGAACGTTTTTTTATTTTTAATTTAAGAATTTTTATTTTACCAATTTTTATTTTTAATTTAACAATGTCGTTGGCAATGAATCTCTTCATTAAACAACAATATTTTTGTTTTTTAAATAACAATCTCTTTGTCAATGAATATTGCCACGAATCAAAGTTTTGTTATGTTGTACATTAACAATGTCGTTGGCAATGAAACTCTCAATTGAATATATATTTTTTTAATACAACAAGGTGAACAAATATGAAATAAATCAACGATTTTTTTCATTAGGCCATACCAACAAAAAAAAAAATTGCAAATTTGATACAATTTTTTAATAGTGGGAACGTCAAAAGCTTTTTGAAAGACCTGATCACGAACTTTTTCATGTTCTCAATAGTAATTGACGACAACCGTTTATTTTGCAAAACTTAGCTTTACATAACATCACCATAGTCAAAAATGTGATGAATGAAAAATAAGGTAATTTTGGGTAAATTTCCATATTAGTGATCGAAAAACAACTAGTCGAGAATTATTTTTGTATAGTAACGTATATTTTTCGTTTGATCTACGATTCTAAATAAGTTGGTAGTTATGCAGAATTACTTTTATTATGTTTCACATTGTTTTAACTTTAGTAGAATCGAAATAGAAACAACCAAACATTTTTAAATGGCTATTGAAACATGGGTTACTATTTGCAAATTAAAACGTAACGTCGTTTCCTACAACAAAATATTTTTATTATTAAAGCTCGATAAAAAATTAAAAAACAAACTTAATAAAACCATGTGGACGATAAAGCAGCCAAGATTAAGAAGAAAAGTTATATGAAATCAAAGTACCATATGTGTAACCCAAGCTAACCAACGCAACCAAACCCAACTCAACCCAACCCAATGCAAATGCAGCAACAAATATCAAGGAAAACTGTAAAATCGAAACAAATGCAAAAGAAAACTAAAAAAAGATATAAAAAGATATAACCATGAAGAATAAAACACAAAAATCTAAATTAAACCACAAGACATAGACAACGTTAGAAGTGTGATAGTCGAAGCAACTAAAGGTAAAAAAAAATCAAGGCAGCCCAAATAAATATATTTAAAAGAATACAATATTAAATATTGGAAACAAAACCATTAAGTTGTAAAACGTGGGATAACAGAACAGAAATACATCGTAAACTAACTGGAAAATGATTCAAATCAAAATTCTCATAGAAAATTTATAGAGATGGATTTGATTGAAATGTCGCCGAAGTAAACATTTTAATCCAATAAAAAGAAAAGAATTGTAAATTAAGTGTTAAATTAAAGAACAAGGCGAAAGTAAACCGATTTTTGTATAAGACAATGTTTTAATAATTGCGTGCGATTAATTCTGAAATTTTGCTTGAGTGAAAGTGATTTTCTGATGATAATATAAAACCATGTCAATGGCAAGCTTAAAATAAGTATTTCTATACATTGCTTATGTATTGCTCACTCGAACTACCAGCTTGACTTACATACGTTTGGTGTCATGACATTTTGAGATGTAATAGATTCCCAGACAATGCATGCAACAAGCGATTATTTGTGTTTACATCCAATTGGACGTTTATGTTAATTGACCACGAAATTCACGCGTTTCTTAGAAACACTTAAACCGCGGATATGTAATTAAATGCGCATGTATACGAGCCTCTAGATCAGAAAGTTGGGCGCGATGTGTGTATTTTCAGAAAACACCAATAAATACCGGCCATTCGGCGTGTAAACATTCACTCCGTTGTTATACGCCAGCCATTCCATGGCACATAACTTTAATTAAACTGTGTTTGACCGACAATCATTTTAATAACACTTGGCGTTGTGTATTGACTTTCGAATACGTGTGTTTGCGTCCGTAATATCCCGTCCCCCGGCGCTGCGAGGAACGCGCCATTTCTGTCAGCCGGAGTTATTGTACAGTACACACGATTCGAGGCGAGGAAAAAAGCGTGTTATGGGAGACTGCAAATAGGGTCGTTTGTGTTTAGGCTTCCAAGAAATGTTTACAGAATTTTTTACGATAACACGTGTTTTGGATCGAATCGTTTATTTAATCGAAGCCTTTCGGTCGGAGGCGATTTTAGGCCCGATAAACGGAGCTGGAAGATTCGAACGACGGAGCTGGAAATCCATTGGTGGTGAGACGAAGGAAACGCCAATCATGTTTTAAGTGGCGTCCGTACGGCGAAATTGTAAAAACGAAACAGTTCGATAACGCTGCAGATATCGGTGCGTGGGTTCGTTAACATAACCTTGTCGAATTTGCGTTGGTTTATGTTAATAATTTCAAGGAACATTAAAATTGTTATATTACATTACAAATAGCAATCAATAAAACTATACCTAATTTTTCAGATTTAAATTATTTAATTAGATAATTAGGAATTTTCCATTATCATTTTCCATTTAAGTGCATTAAATATGTTGCTGAAAAATCAATAAATCGGTTTCCCTGAATTTACATTGTAATGGCTAATTTCTTTTGTTTCATCAAGTTTGTTTTATTTTTCTGTCGGTTGTGTTATCTTTTAAAATTAATTTTCATTATTTCGACTTTGTTCTTACTTTGTTCACCTTCCATTATTCAACCTTTTAATTTGCGTAGGTTTATACTTTCCTCTTTTTTGCTAGCTGTCCATTCAGCTATCTGTACAATCCTTACACCTATTTTGCGACCAACGCAGCAGCACACACTTCATTGTAATATATTTATTGGTTACCTAAATTATTTTACAAAAACTTCTCATTTTTTTCGCAATAAATTTTATATTTTGGCAAAGTGCGATAAAAAATTAGAGATCTATAGAAAATTGAATTTGAAATTTTCGAACTTTGCTTTAAAAAATGTTTAGTAAATGAAACGGATTAAAATGAAGATCATGTTTCACTAAAACGAGCGGCATTTTATTCAAAATACTTTATATCTTGTCAAAGTTAATATTTAAGTTGGGTTGGTTTGTGTCGGGTTGGGTTGGGGAACAGTAGCAGCAAATATATTAAAATAAACTTCGTACTTTATGAGAACTTGGGGCATTTAAAAAAAATTAATTTATGTCTTTGCAAAGCGTTGTGAAAATACTATCGAATTGTGTAGATAATATTTAAGTTGATCGCTTAGATTTATTAGATGATTAAATATAAATTATGAAGAATTTCCCTTCGAAAGAAAGATTGTAAATAAGAAATGTTTATTATTATTAGTAATTAAAATTATTTAAAAATTAAGATAAAGAGGTATCCACTTTCTACAAGCCTTTGTTATTTATTGTCTCCTTCATAGTCAATTTTGTTGTTGTTGTTTAACTCTTCATCTTTGCATTTTGTAAGATATTTATAATTATTTTTTGTTTAAGCGAAATTAAATTACATTCACCTAACCTGAGCTTTCCAAAATGAATCATCGTAAAATAATAATAAAAATAATGTTATTTTTACTATGTTAGTTATGTTATGTTTGATGATAAATTTTTTATAATTTTTTTACGCCAGCATCCATCGTAGTTACATGAATTTCATTTAATTATATTTACCGTTATTGTTGTCCTAAATTATTTAACAAAAACATTTTTGCAAATTTTTAAATCTTGGCAATAAAAAACTTCTCTTGAAAACCTTTTCAAATGTTTATTTAATAAGTTTTAGTGCAACAGTTTAGTGCAACCGTAAATAAAAAATATATTATATGGTCAAAGTGAACTGAAAATACATTCGAATGGTGTAGATAATATTTGTTGCTTTAGGCTGGGTTGGGTGGGGTTGGGCTTGGGTTGGATTGTTTTGGATTGGGTTGTAAACAATTTTTTTTTACAAAATGAAATTGTGAGTAAGTACGAGAGGTTGGCGTTTGAAATTTTGCAAATTTGCGTCTATAAATTCCACAAGCTATCCCCACAAAAAAGCTATTATATTAGTAACATTAGTTACAGTCAGGATTAACGATAGATACATAATTCACTTGACTTTTTCCAATACATCTGTTCAGTTATCGAAAGGTCAGGAGTCTACAATTTCAACTTTTCATCAACTTCAAACATCAAACATCAAACTTTCCAAAAATCCAAATTTTCTGCACGACAAAATGCATTACAAAAAATACAAGTCGTATTCATGAAATTCCAAAATCACTTGCAGAGTCGTATGACATCCGTTTTCAAAAAAATCGTATCATCTACTCCGTGATTTCTTTAATAAATGTGTTGTTTCAACAACGTCAATAGTTAATGCATTTCGGGATCAAGGAAATAATATATTTTTGCCTAAAAGTATTGTCAGAAAATCTTTCCTTTCTTTTACCAACGTCAAATATAACGTTTTTCAAAACTTATTTGGTAAGAAATCTTATTAAAATTTGCAAAATTGTTAGTTCCGTTAATGTTCAATATGGGTGAATTAGATGAACAAGTAGATAACAGATGAGTCATCGAATACGAGGACAAGTTGAAAAATACGCATGATTACCTGAAAGAAGAGATTAGAAATATATAAACACCAATTAGATGAACGGGCATAGCCTGTGAGTTAAAATTAATGCAACAACCAATAGAGTAACAACAGATGACACGAAGATATTAAAGTAGAAAAGTGAAGATTTTTCTGAAGAACGAACTTACGGAAAACGGTAATGGAGGGACGAAGAACTCAACGGGGTTGAAGAGAAAATGGATACCAGTACGTTCATCAAGTTATTCGGTGAGATTCGTTAGATAGAAACATGGGTTGGGTTCGGTTGGGTTGACTTTGATTTGATGTAAACATGAGTTCACATGGGTTGGTGAATATCAATGTGAAACAAGTCATTGTGAACTGATGTGGGTTGGCGAAGAAAAAATGATTATTGGGATAAGGAAGAAGAAGAATAAAAATAACGTAGCCGAAAATAAATTGAAAAGTTTTCAAGAATGGTTGTATTGGTGTTGGCGAAAAAAGAAAAAAGAACGACCGTTATAGATGGGATGTGGAGAATAAACGAGACAGAGAGCGATAATAGAGAGATACTGAATTAGGAGAGACACATTGATCTGAAGTAATTGATTGAAGATATTGAAGTAATGGGCAAAGAAGAATAATCGACTGGGTGGACAAGGAGCCATGGAATATATTATTAATGTTAATTATTAATATATTATATATTTACTCGTACAGTACAATAAAACAATTAAACTTAGCACCGATTCAACTAAAATCATAGGTTGGATTTGGGTGGGAAAAATCAACTTAATTTGCTTTTGGCACCGATTATTACAAAATTCAATCATTCGACCTAAACGGATTGTCGTTCGTCATTGGTGTTTGAGTTGCTCCATTCACAATATTTAAATTACATTAGCATTATATATAATAAATAATCCCAACAAAATATTCCTGGCATAATTTTATTTTACATAAATCCCTGAAATTTAGTTATGCAACAATAACCAGTAATTTTTAGATGATTAGCAACTCTTCATGCCATTAAAATAAATTATTCACCCTCAATACTTTGAGTGCTTGGATATTTTATTTGAATATTATTATTTAGGGTTGGAGGACTTGCAAGTGTAAAAATGCATATTGAAAAATTTCTATTTGATACATTTTTTGTTTTTGTTATGCGCGTGATTATGATGTAAGCCATTTCCACTATGTTTTAAGGGATGAAATAATAAATTGTTACGTTATTAACAAAAATTGACATAAGAATCTTACTTTGCATTCAAAACAGATCCAATCAAAACCATGCCAATGTATATATAGACTTAGTATATTTATAATACAAAGTGTAAAGTATGTAAGAAATACTATAGAATATTTATTTCAGGTCCTTCGAGGGAACAACCATTATTTAATTTCAACCAACATTTGCCATTAATGACAACGATGAAATTCACAAAATCATTTTTGATCAAAATTAAATCAACAATTTACAAATATCACATAAATTACTTATTCTATAGTTATTTATGTGGTTTTAATTAGAAACTAGAAAAAACTACTAGTACTAGTGAGTTGATAATCAACAAAATTCAGCAGATGACATCACAGTTATGTAGGATATTCATGCAAGCTAGTAGCTGTATTTCTTCGGCTATTTCTAAGAAAGGGCGAATAAATTTGTGTTCGAACGATATACATATATTCAAAATGGAAATAAGTACAAAACTGTACAAGACAGCAGTTTTTCAGGAACAGGGAGAAATTGAGACGGAAATAATTTACACAACAGCAACAGCCATCTCTGTTTCTGAACGTTAAATTTCTTCAGCTCTGTGCATATCCTTTTAAAGACAAATTAAAAGTGCCATTCTCTGATAGCAAAATTTATCTATATAAGTCAAAATTTCATCAGTAACTGTAAATGTTTTTCTGTATTAGTACTTGGAGACTCGGCATCATTATGGTACAACATTTCATAAAAAGGGAGTCTGTAATAGTCAATACATAAGGTGAATAACTTTATAATTCTTTAGTAACTTTTGACATCAAATTTATAACGATTTTTCATATCCTTTCGTAAAGATATGATGAAATATCAATTATAAAATTGAAACAAATCAATCACATTTTTTAATTACATGAATCCTTGACTTATTGCTATATATGATTCAGATTCTACCCTCACCTAGATTGATAAGTGGTATTAAATAAAATACAAATATGCCGCCTACGTTGTCGTAGAAAATCGACATAATAAATTAATTTCATAAAATAATTTTTCTCAACAACTCCTTGGAGAATTTTTATATTCAATTTTATTTTATTTTGTTCACAAACTTTTGTTTAAGATCACCCTTTTTTGGCTAAATTAAACACACTACATCTAACTAATTAAAAAAAGTAAGAAATCAATGAAAAACCTGGTAGACAGTAAAATATATTAAATTTGTATTAAATATGAAGTACATAAAATAGTCACCGAAAGGGGTAAAATTTTATAACATTTTCACAAATGTCAATAAACTATTTTTCAGTGCAGTGTATAAATTTATTGCTGAAGCCGTCGTCGAAATCTTAAATATTATAAATACTTTATTTATCTTGGTTGTACCTGTAAACTTGTAGTTAATATGTTTATACTTAACATAAATATCTCTTCAAATAAATGAATCGACGAGGGCGTACACTTTTATTACATTTATATTTATTTTATGAAAATGTGTTATGTTCATATTTATTTTACACTATATGCCAATTATAAATTGGGAATAAAAATAGCATTAAGCCAATGAACTAATTTAAAGCACAATTTTTACAAACGTAAGTGTTTCTTTCCTTGATGATTAATAATTTCTTAATAAATTATTTTTTATTGTCATTTTTAACATACTCAAGAAAATTCTATCAAACTTAAAATAATATCAATCAGAAAATAAATTATTTTACTTGCAATTACTCTCATTGAAATCCGATAGCTACTTTTATCACATCAGCTTTCAGCGTCAAGGGAAGCACTTTTTTAATGCAATAGTAGTAGATCAACATTCTCTATATTGAACACATATACTTATGCAATAACCAAATTTATGGATTCTATTAACTTTGTTTTGCGAATATTTGCCACTATTCATTAAAACGTAAATATTAAAATAATTTTATAAAATATCGTCAAATGAAACGTTAAATCATTAAACGTTATCATATATCGCTATTTTTATTTGACAACAACGTTAATTTCTATATCAGTTTATTTATCAATTAATCATTTATAGAACATAGCAGGCATTGTCACGTAACGCTTCCTGAGTCTTTACCTGAGAAAAATCACGAACAATTTACCCAGTATTTATTTCACATACGGATACCATTAATGCTATACAACAACATAAAATATCCTTACGTTATCTTAACATACACAGTCAGTAATAAAAGTCACCGGAACAATAATTCCCAATGTTTTTTCTTTTCTTTTTTTTTGTTTGATCGCTTGAGAGCAAATCACTGGTTATTATTCCCTTTTTGATAAAGAAACTCATCGACGATTTTACGCATGAATTCATTTATATAAAGGCACCGTTAACGTTATGCAATATAATAAATAGTTTTCATAAAATGATCAGTTTAAACGCTTAAGTATGTAAATATTCCGAATGGATGTAAACCATTGTAAATGTTGTGTAGACTCACATATAATGTGTTAAAAATGCATATTAATTTTTTTGTTCTATTCAAATTAGATAAACCAACAAAAACGTCCCCATATTATTAACAAATCAATGTCTGATATTTATCGACACTAAATATGACGAGGCTCAGTTTCAAGCAATAATTACCTTTCGTTACCAGGATTTTTTCCAAACCGAAACATTAAGCCACAATTCGCGGCGCCCTCGGCGATTAAACGCGGCGGATCAGCGCGCAGATCGCATATTACACAATTTTTTCGGCACATTTATTTTTTAGGGGTCCATTAACATTCGTACGTCCAAACAGCACATGTACGCTCAGATATGGCGCGCGGCAATTTCGCCGAAAGCCTAGGACACGAAATGCCCGCCCGTGGCACGTGTGAATAGAGGCGGAAGATGAACTTTTCTAAAATTCAGTAAAAATGTGCCGCGGACATTTGTATTCTCGCACTGTTTCATCTCAACTTTCTACGGCGCTGGAATATTTATTTGAGGGTGTAAAGGCGAGATAAAACAGGAAAAGATATACATCTGCGGCTTATTATGCCATAATAAAACCTAGCTTGATACATTTTATAAAGTTTATACATCGTTACTTTTTAATTTGACGAAATGATGTAATTCGAAGAGGAGGCTACTATAAATATATTATGCGTTTGTTTAATCAATTCATAAATTCTTGGTTAAGCCTGGCCTTTTAATTGATTAATTATTCTTACTAACATTTTATTACATTTTTTTATTAAATCATAGTTCCAGATTTGTTTAATAGAATCAATATCTAGATGTATCCCATGACAAAAATTTCTATAACACCGAAACTTTGCAGACCACTTCCAATTTCACCATTTTCCTTCTTTAACAAAACGAAGTTTTTACCTACAACCCTGCTTTCAAGAACCCGCTTGTAATATCCGTCAACGTCGTCGACCTTCAGTAGAACGAACGAGACACGCCTCTTACAAATGCGCTATTTCCAAGATAAACCCGCACACTCGACAATAAAAACCACTTACATTCTATACCACCAAACGACGAAATCTTTAATTGCCGCCTCCTTATCGTCCGCCGGTCACACTTCATTCATCAAAGCGCCATTACGCGGTCGCAGGTGTCCAATATTCATAACAACGTTGATAAAGATTTTATTTTACGATCCGAAAATTCATTTTTTATTTTCGAAACCAATATCAATTAAACGGATTTGTTCTGTCCGAGGCGATCGATTAATAGGCGGAACCTGAGTGGGCCGGCGGCTCAACCAACATATTTTTATCGCCGTCGCTCTTTCGCCGCGTAAACTAATGTTGAGGAGCGTGAAAATCCCGGCTTATGAACAAAATCTCGAGACGGAAGACGGTAGTGACGCTCGGAGTGAAATAAGCTCGTTCACATGAACCCTTCGTAACGAAAATATTTTAGCCTGGAGCACCCACATAAAACAGTATTTGTTTTGTTACTTCGCATGTGTAGTTGTTTCGGAGGTTTCGAGTGCTTTCGGCGAGATGGATTTATAAGCTAGGCGAAGAGGATTCTCGGGATATTGAAATATTGGAGATTGTAATAAAATATCCTATAAATAATTTAAGGTAACGATTGAAATAAAGATTGGATGCTGAGAAGCTAATAAAGAAATGTGTATAAGAATACAATGATTTTCCAACAGCAATAACAATAATTGATCAAACATTCGTCCTAATTTTGTCAAAAGATGTCAAGTTCTGTCAATGATGACATAAAGATCGCCACCAATAAGGTCGACTAAATGTGTGTAAATATTGCCCTACAAGAAATGTAAGTGTACAATAAATATTTCTCCGTTGCAGACACGAGTTCTTGAGGTGATGAAATAATTATAATATTTAGAACAGGTTTAGCGGGATGTCGTCAATATGACAAACGTGCAATAACGCACAACTACAAGTAAACTAAGACAACAATTTATAAATGAATTATAACAAACAGAACAGATAGCAATTTTGACAATACGACGAAACAATGCAAATGAAGGGAAAGAACTACAAAACAAGTCTAAAATTAAAGCAAGCTCCATTATAGCCTTATTGCCACTAGACAGTTAGCTAAACCGAATACAATCCAACCGAATATTTGTTAATAAGTCGAGAATATTAATTTAAAAGGTGTGTAATAATTATAGGGATATAACTTTGCTGGGTACAATGAGTAAGACACACTAATAGAAGAAAAAATGGTAGTAGAAGTTAGACCTTGGGTATCTAGAAGACAGCGATAGGAAAAAGAATTATTAATACAATCGTTGAGAAAACTAAACTGATGACCAATCAAAAAGAATGAAATGGACAACAATAAAAATATAATAAAGATAGAACAAATAGAGAAACATTAAAATATTTTGAAGTAAATATGATCAAAGACTTTGTATATGACATTAATACATTGTCCTATTTCTAAGATGATCATTGATCATATCAATTAAATAGTTGATTTATATAGCTAGAGGTTTGACCAATGTACAATTCATTATTGAATCAATTTTAGAGATTTACTTTGTTTTATTACGTTTTTGTAATTACTATAAATTGAATATGCATTTTTATAAATGATAAGTTTTTTTTAAGTTGTATTGAATTTACTTTTGGTCCAATACCTAGATTCATTACAACGTTTTTTCTAATTTTTAGAAAACATACTGGGCATATAGAAACACGGCCTTGATACTACGTTAACTTAAATATTTCTAAAAGTTTTTCATTCATTGGATGACTGCCCACAACACAACAGCACAAGACGCAAGTGATGATATTTTTTACGAATCTAGAATCTTAGATGTGAACCTACTTGTCTTAACGTTTACTACAAATGCGCAAAGATTTGATAACTTTGGTCAGTTGTGCAAACGTTGGAATAAAAATTTTAAAATGCAGAAAAAGCAAAGTTTTCGCTTTTGCAATATTAGAGACGGGTAGGAGTTGACAAAAGTAATTGCTAATTGTCTCTTCAATTTGTTCATATTAATTCTCAACAAATAATATTTAACGCGATAGGTCTGAAGGTCCATAGAGCTCATGTTTGGAAAACACTGTTGTATTTGTTTGTATTTTTGGACTAAAACCCAGCTAACCCAACCCAATCACGAATTTCTACACTTTATATTTTAACTGTTTCTTCCATAATCCTGTCCATATCACACTTCTTGCCAAAAATATCCTCTAATCCTTACGTTCCTTAATTTGTATCATTTTGACTGTGTTATTCACTTTGATTTTTTTTTCGGGTTTGTCTTCCGATTCGAAATCCCTTTTCGTTTTTCTTCTTCTTAAATTTATTTCATACGATTTATACAATGGCTTCAAAATTTTAATTTCATTTACGCATGGCTTCGTGTGATTTCGCCAAATTTACTTGTTTATGTCATTTTTATTCTTTTATTTTATCTTATTCCATTTCATTCCATGGTCGGTTTTTATGTAATTTATTTCATTCCTAATATTTACGTTTCGTACGATATACACAAATCTTTTTTTTTTAATTTTCATCTATTTTTTGTAATATTATTCTTCGATTGTTCTTTGGTGATATAATTATAAATTTACAAGTCATTTTACGTTTAAAATTTGATCTGTGCAGCGTATTTATTTTTTATTTTCGTCCTTTTCCCTGTTTTTAGTTTATTTGTTTTTTAGTTATTGTGTTTTATTTATTTATTGTTCGTTTTTTTATTAGTTTGTTTTTGCGTTTTGTCTGTTCTTTTAATTGGGCTGTGGCTTCATTAAAATATTCGTTTCTTCTTTCGTTGTTGCAATCACAATTTTCAATAAATCTCTTTGCGTCACCTTTTGGAACCTTTCATATTTCTTGAATTTATTTTCTTTTTCTTTTAGTTTTTCTTCTAGTTTAAGAGTTGTTTTTGCTGACTTGTTATTTTCTTCGAATTTTTTCACATTACTTGCTCTCTATTTGTTTTGTTCTGTTGTTGTGTATTTTTGTTTAATTTGACAGCGATTTGAGTCCACATTTCCTATTGACGTTTTTCGAAAAAACGTTTATTTTATAACCACTATAAATTTTATTGACAATTAAATTCTAGATGTTCTAGAGTTGTATTATAAATTCGCCAGCAACGTTGCTGGTTGATAGATTCTTCACTTTTCTTTTCCTGTTTCTTGCTTTTCTTCTTTTAGTTTTCTTTGTGGTTTTGTCTACTTTTATTTGCTTAGTTTTTCCACATCACATGTTAATATTTATTTCAGATTTCAGTTTATTCTGTTATCTTCAGTTATTCTCATTTCAATCCACATTTTCAAAAAATAAAATGTATTGGGTGGGTTGCGTTGACATCAAAAACAGGCCTGAATGTGTGATAATTATTTTGAAATGTAAAATACACGAAAAATTACACACGAAATATTGGGTTAGATTCATATCAAAGGCCCTATGGTGGCGACTGTGAAAGTAATATTTTTACTCCATCGTGGAAACCAAATATGAATTAGATTGCAATTTTATTCATACTTTATTTACCCTTTCCTCGTTTCGTTTACACATTCAGTGACCAGTTGAAATAAATTCCATGAGCAAACACTGACATTTTTAAGCAATAACTTTCGAAGCAAAAGTTCCACAACAAGCAAATTATTTTCACGTCTACTTGTTATTAGTATAACACATCAAAATGCTGCCATCACTTAGAACAAATCCGAACAACCACCGTAACAATCATATTTTTTAAACGCCAAATCTAGTAAAAGTTTCGCAAAAACGGAAAAAACTAGTCAGATTAATTCCCAGCAACCGTTGAATCATCGGAATTTTAATTGGGATGTCTCAAAATTACATTTTCTCAAAAAGCTCTTCACGCAGAAAATTAATATCACGTTCATGTTCTAACATAAAAACCCGATTAATTATATAACAAACCAAATAAAGATTGCAATTTTATTCATGTCCGAGCTTTAAGCTGTACTTTCGTTTATACATCCTGTGACTATTGAATTAAAAACCACGACGAACCATTGACATTTTAAGCAATGATTTTCCAAGCAAAAGTTCCACAACAAGCTTTAAATGTAGACAATTGTCACGTCTCTCATCGTCAAGTATTGCAAATACTGAAGAAATCACAAGTAAGACAAATCAAATATAGGAATAATACTAGAATATAGTATTATTATCCAATTAGCTAAACCTAATATCAACCCAACCCAACAATTTTAATTATAAGAAATATATAAAAAGTAAATAATAGCAATCACTCCATAAACTCCAGTCGTTTGTTATGATTAAATCTCAATATCTGCCCAATAATTAATCTAAGGAAAACTAATGTAAATATGTAAAGCAATATCAATGACAGTAAAGAGCAAGCGATATGTGGAAAAAAAGTTATAAATGCAAGAAAATCATACGATTTCGGATGTATTTTATTGGTAAGTGAGATATAAGAATATATTCTTGCAATCGAGGCAAACAAACCCAACCACAACCTAACCCAACTAATAATTTGATAGAAATCATAGGCCAAGAACAAAGGCTTAATTCGTTGGTGATATTTCTTGGATAAGGCGAAGCCTGTGCATGTAAATTTGTACACGAATATGTGTAAACAAACCGGTCTCAACTTTAAATTAGGTGGGTTGAGTTCGGTTAGGTTGGATTGAGCTGAGCTCGGTTACAGCGTCTGCTCAGTAAATGTTAAAAAACATCGTAACCACTTTATCAACACATCTTACGCTTCCCTATTGTTTACGAATCCCGATATTACCAATGAAATCGTTGCAAATATTTCTATTTTAGAAATAATTAATTACTCAATTTGAAAGAATTGACCAAATACCTAAATTAATGTACATTGCGATTTCGGTATTCTTGTATTTTATAAATAAATTAATTTTAGATAATTAAAGAAATGTTTTACTGATTGACTTGTTCGTTGATAAACGCAGGTTTACAAATAATGTCGTTGCATATAATTATTCACTATAAAAGGATAATTAATTGTAAATACATAACCAAATGCTTCAAATTAATGCACCTTGTGTTTGATGTCTCGCCAAGTTATTCATAAATGTATATATAATTACTTAATTTTAAGCAATTAAACACATATTTAAATTCATATATTTTATGTTTGATTCCCTCTATTATTTGATAAATGCTATATTATATGTAAAATTGTTAAATATTATTATTAATATTGAAACTTAATGAATTTAATTCTAAAAATATGAATTAACACGTGTTCTACTTCTCCTATCGTTTGACCTTACAAATTAATTATAATTGCTAAACGATTTGATCACAACTTATTTCCTTCTCTGGCGTTTTTTGGGAACGTTATCCTCAAATTTTAATTCAGTGCCGATATGGTTATTGACGTCACTGTGAAGATAACATTAGTTACCCTTTTCTGTTGCATATTGCATTTTTATAGTGTAGTCATATTGTTGACTTGTACGTCATTTATTTTAAATTGTATTCAAATGTTCCTTTCCACTTAATTGCGTCCATTTTCAGTTTTATTTAAACAATTTCAAAATTTTCCACTTTAGCTTGGTCTCACGTTTTCCCTTGTGGTTTCTTCATATTCTTTCACATTTTATTTGATGTTCTTTATTTAATCGTTCACTATCAAATCGTGTTTTCTGCTTTTTACCCTAATGGTAACATGATTGTTGAATATTAATTTGCCCTTTCTTTCGTTATTTTCATGTTTAATTTAAATTTTGTAAATATATCAATTTCTTCTAACTCATTTTCTTCCACGTTTGAGTTTTCTTTGTTATCTAATTGTCACTTCTTTAGAATATGAACTAAAACCACAACATATTTTTTCAACTTCATTTTGCTTTCCATTACTCTTACATTTATGTCTGTTTTGGTTTTGATTCGACAGTTTCTCTTATTTTTAGTCTAAATTATCTATCGTTAGAGCGAAAACGTCCGCGTAAAATCTACATACGAGGCATGCATCGATCGAGGAAACTTAAACTTGGTAATAAATTCATTGACTTTTAAAAATTCCTTTCTGCTAATATCAGAAAAATGATTTTCTAGCCCCATGTAATTAAAAATGATGCGTCAGAGACGGGTACACAATTTCTCTTAAAGTAAGTTTGGCATAAAATGATCCTTGAAAAATAAACTTTTGTAGTTACGGTGAAGTAGTGTTATATTGACTTTGACTGCTTTCCTCGTAATGAAAGACTGGCAAATACGCTTTTATTTACTTTATTTTTATTAACGTACGTCGATCGCATGACTAAATCGCAACCACTTATAATAAACCCCATTGCCTACGCAAGCGAAAATGTAAATTAACATCAAACTCTATTAGATTGAATAAAATGTTCGCCGTTTAAAATACAACGAAAAACAATAAATAAAAATGCGAATAAAAACGTTATAAAAGTTTGATATCCGCGCGGACGGAAATGAGGCATTCGGAAGCAAACTGTTCGACGGCAAATTTGAACTCGCGCGGTCGTAACGAGATTCCATATCTTAGAAAACAAACTTGTCTACAAAAACATATTTTTTACTGCGCCCGATAAAATCGCTACATTGTGCACACAATCTACGAACGCGTCGGTACAAATGAGACCTCCGAATAATTAAAATCCATACAAACAAGGACCGAAAAGTAAATTTTCATTAGCGGCCGACAGCCGTGACAAATCACGCAAGGACATCCAATAACGCGGCGAGCGATTAGATTTGGGTGGTCTCAAATAACACGTCTCGGACGGGAAAAAGACGAAATCGAATCGCATATGGCCGCCGACGTAATTACGGACTTTATCATAAATTTTCGATTTTAATTACGAGCGCCAACGGTGAACTTGCGCGAAGCGCAGTATGTGGACGTGCACCTTTTGCAGTTTTGCATACGCGCGAATGCTTATGCGGGACCGAATCGCCTTATTACGCAATTTAAATACTTCGGAGTAGGATGACGTTCCTGTAAAATAATGCAAGTTATGCTCTTGCGAGTAATGAAATGTTAATCTCTTCGTGTCAATCTTCGGATGGTGCATAAACTTGCCCGCACTTGATGCTAATTGACTGCGTTAATACTTTGTCGAAGAAGGAAATGTACGTAATTATACTTAGCACACAATTAAGTTAATTAATTGTACTGCTTCAATGATATAGGTACCCCTATATATGATACTCAGTTTCGAAATAAACGATTTTATAAAACTCAACAAGTGCCCAATAATGAAAGTAAATAAAACGGGCAAATGGCAGAAAAGTCAATGGAATGTTAAGAAAAATAAATATTTTAAAAACATTAAATGTGTTAAACAACTTTTAACTTAGTTTGTTTAATGATATTATTTTATCTGTTTATTTTATGTACATTTAAATCAATCGTTTATTTAACACATTTATTGTTTTTAAGATTTTTATTTTTAACTGAAAAGAACATAAAAAACCATTAACCATTAGTGACGTAGAATTCGGCAAGGAGTGATGCATAAATCGTGATAAGAATTTGGAAAGATTATGGACTGTAAGTATGAAAAGGGGCAAGAAAGTGGATCGATTAATAACCGAGTACATCTCCTTAAACGTAGAAGTAAATAGGTTATTGTGGTGTAATAGAAAACATCAAGAATTAACGATTCATTTAAGAAAAGAAACTACCAGAGATAGCTAGGATTTAGGATACAAATGGTCTAGACATGAAGACATATTAAGGATTATTTGGTGGATCTAAAAGTAAGAAAAGGTGAAATAGTTACGTCATAATGAAAGATCAAACTTGCACTGTTAATAACGCAATCAAAGCTCATAATAAAATGGAGTTCTTTGAGCCACATAAATTAATAAATGTGCCTTAATATAATTTCAATTATATCTTATTATTTTATATTTATTGGCTAAACATTGGCTGCCCCATTAATATTTTTTTCATTCCATTCTCTTATATGTATAATCATGTCAGAACGAGTTCATGAAAACATACAATGCAAGACGTATATATGGAAAAAGTGATAAAGATGGTAAAGATAAAAAACATTTGCTTTAATAGCAGTTTTCGAATATTTCGTTAACCAAGAATGTCAATGTCCAAAGTCAATGGCCAGAACCAATACTGGAAACATATGATTCGCTCGCAATACAGGCTTCCCTAAAATTCCGCAAAATTAAAAAAATTAATTTTTTTAAAAAATAGTAGTTTTTTGGTTTGATACAGGGCATAGTATTAATTTTATACTCGCCCCTCTTGAAGATGGAGCGAAAAAAATGGATTTTTTAAAAATTAGAACTAGTTAATATTTTATAGAAAATTTTGAATGCAGATTTTTTTCTCATTTACAAATATATTAAACTCAAGTATAATCGCATATTTTTTTATAGAAAAAATGGTTTTAAAACTTACACAGAAAGCATGTTAAAGTAAAGCTTAACAGTAAGAATGTTAGTTATTACTATTTTTATGCTTAAAATTTAGAGGATTGACAATAGAAATATATGCCACTTGAAAATTTCGTGTTAAATTTTCTACCGCTACGACAGTGTTCGCAATTTTGAGGGAACAAAGTAGAACTGTTGGACCGAGAAGAAGTAAATGGGATCATTCAATGAATAGAAACTCAAAATCTGGAAGATGTGAAAAAACATTAAATCAAATGGTAAACAAGAAAAGCCCAGAAGAATATCTAATTGGAAATGGCCAAAATTGGAGGGGGGAACTAGAAAAGGAAATAGTGGAGATCCAGGCAATCGTATAAACGAGAAGAAATGGGTAAAAAACTGTGTGTCCAAATTAAGAAAAGAAGAGAAGGTAATGTCTGAAAATTGTAGGTATCGTGTTTCAGATGGTAATATCATTCAATTACTTGTGGGTGCTGATAACGGAGATGGGGACTATGCTACATAATAATACTGAAGGAATACAAAGCAGCTGCTTGTCGATTACTCCTCCTCAATCGATCAAACCGCAGCTTTTTCGCCATATTGATTGATAATCGTTTTATAAATCAACTTTGTCTCTAAAGGAGAATAATAACATAACAAAATTCCTTGTATAGTCTTTAACGATATGATTTTGATTTTTCATTTGCTTTTGAAAATTCTTGACGATTTAAAATTACGGTGCATTTGTTTTATTAAGCGATAAAAAAGTCAAAATTAAATAACGATTAATGAAAATAGAAAGAAATATACAACTACATGGAAAAATTAGAAGAACACTAGATTAACCCATAACGAATCAGTATAGGAATTCATTTTCCATTCAAGAATAATTATGTTTATTTGGCTGTCTCAAACGTGAGTATAAACACATATGCACAAACCTTCACCTTAACCTAATTGTAAAGGTATCCAAAGCAAACCCAAACAAAACCTGTCCCGTAAGGCCGTTAAATATTACAAAATGTTGATTACAAAGTCACCTCGAAACCTAAGGTTTGTAACACCACCTTTGTAATTTGTGTCTTCGCGTGTGTGGCGTTTAGATGTGTTGGACTTCTGTGGCAATAACTTCCCCCAACCTAATGCTATCGAATATTGCAAAACCTTAATGGACCATAAACCTAAAAGTAATGTTTGTTTTACGATTTTTAGGTTTCATAAAGATCAAAATGGATAGGATAATATGAACCTAAACATTGTTGGGTTAGGTTGGGTAACCTTGGCGTTAAAGTTAAACATATTTGATCAACAATTTTGAAATATTACTTAGTTATGCGATGTGATCATAATTTTGCTTAAAATCGCCAACAAAGTAAACGTCATATGTTATCCCAATCCTTGCCCCAGTTTTTTGACAATTAAATTACATTTATTATTAAATTAATTATTATTATCAAAAGAGAGAACAGAAGAATACACGAAAAGTGTGTTGGGTTGGGTTGGTTGAGATTACCAATGAGGCTTCAGAAAGAGTATACCAAATTTCTGTTCGTAGATTTCAAATAAGTACGACAATGAAACACTAAACATGAAATAAACACTTCAGTGAAATTCAAAGGAAAACGAAGTAAAACATTTAAAATAAATAAAGGACCCCACGAAAGGGACCCACTATCAATAAATTTATTCAACTTGGCACTAGCCGAATTAATAATGAATAGAGGGATCCGTAGCGAATAATAAATAAAATCATATATGCCTCAATACCTAATATCAAATAGCTGAAATGAATTTGAAATAATCACAAAAAACTGTTAAAAACGACAGAGACCACACGTTTACAATTGAAGTAACAGAAAACGAAATCTAAAACTAAAACCATGCACACGAATTCAAAGAAGGAATAAATCATAAGTAGGAGTATTAATAACCATAAGGGAATAAGAGAACAAGGGGATAGATATGATTTTCGTAAAATTATAATATATAATCTCGTCAGTATCGTGTTTGAATTTGAATCACACAAACACAAAGTATTTTGATCTTTGTTTAAACGTAAATTTCAAATGTGGAGATACGAAGCAAATTAATGGCAAAATTTTATTAGTATAACCTGAAGATGAAAAAATAGATCTTTTTAAAACTTGCTATGGCTAACTATCAGTTTTAAAGAACTGGTGAGTAATATTATCCTTAGTGACTTTCTAATTTCATGAATATATTTAATGCAAGGAAAATATGAAACTGTCAAACCGGTTTAAAAACTTGTGAAATTTAATTCAACATCATCGTATTCTATTTTTAAAAAATGGGCTAATAATTGGATATTTGGTGAGTCTTACTAAAAATACTTTATTCTCATAGAGATTGACTGACATTTGGGTTCTATATGGATTAAAAACATCTACTGCACGATGCCCCATTGTATCAATGGTTATCCCGCACACCAATGTGGACACGAATGTTGGTTAAATAAACGAAGCGCCAAGTGTGTGTATGGGTGTGTTAGCGAAGCCGGTTACAATCGGCCAATCGCAGAATGTGAGCAGAATGTGAATTACAGACATCCTGGTTTGGTTGTTTTTATTTTAAAACAAAGCCCATTACAAACTACGGAGTTTTTTTGGAATTATACTAAAATGTTCACTTGATTTTTCTAGAAACAGTTTAACATTGTTATAAGCCGGTATTGATAATTCGTATGAATTTATTCTGTATATTAATATTTCAAGACATAAAAAATACTGGGCGTAATACATAAGAAACTCCTTGAAAGGACGAAGAAAATAAAATAAAAAATCTTGAAGCAAGTTTAGTTTCTGGTTGAGTTCATTTAGGCTGTTGACGTAACTGATATCGAAGCCCAAACAAATCCAAGGTACTTCAGAAGTTGAAAATTAAATTAGTAATTAGTTGTAGTTCGTTGACTTGAGTCATTGTTCCCTCTGACTTCAATTTAGACTTTATTTTGATCCTTTAATTTTTTCCATTTTGTTTGAAATGTGCTCTAAGCTCACTTCCAAAAGATGATTAAATGTGGGGTCAATGATGGTTAAAGATGGTTTGGATTGAGTTGCATTTGATTTTTTGTATTTTTACTGCAAAGGAAATGAAATTGCTAATAATGAAGCAATCTACGTAGGTCACTTCGTGTACATAAACCCAACCCAACACCGACTTCCTCTACGAACCCAAATTATAGCTACTCCCAATGAACTCAAAGATAACTAAACGACTATTAAAATTGAGTTTTTTTTCTTTTTTGGTCCACAATTTAAATGGGCCATGAATTGCGATTAACAAATTAACAAAAAAAGTAATGGGTACTGTTTGCAGTAAGAAATAATTTTAGAGTATGTTGAAAAATCTATTGAGAAAAGTTACTTTATATTAAAATGTAATGCTTGCAATTTTCTAAAAACGAAACATACCCTAATGTTAATTAGTTCAAGTGCAAAGTGTCAGTCTTAAAATTTATCTAATAGAGATAATGTCTTAAAAAGAATTAGTCAGGACACTTTTAATTGAAAATATGTATTGGGATTATTGAATATCTTCAATCTTTGCGCCACGCAGCTTAGTTGATGCAATGCATGGTCAGATGGATTGTCTTATCAGACGTATTATGTTAAAATAATTATAGATTATAACTAATTAATTAAATCTTGGGTGTGGTAACACAATTTTTCAAAATTATAATATATAGGTAATAAAATAAAATTTCGTCGATGTAATAGAATAGGTCGGAGGTACGTTGACTGTATAGACACGTGACATAACTACATAGTTTCAAATGCCTAAAAGCTTTTCTCGAAGAACGATGAATAGGTTTGTAGTTTGCTCGAGTTCCACCGTAGATTTTTCTTATCGAACTAACTTCATAACGACTAAAATATTCACATGGCTTGTTATTTTATTACAAATATATCTAAAATTATTTCTATCTCTGATAATATTAACCTTTGTAACAACTTCCCAATTTTGACAATTTCTCCATTCGTAATATTTTAGTTAAATTTGGTATTTTTATCAAAAAATTGTTTTTTGTGTTTTATACAATCTTGGCTTCAAGAAGTTTAGCATTTTTTTTTTATTTAGAGCATTAGAAAAATTTACAATTTGCAATTTGTTATTCTTAAGCTCTTAAGCTTAACTTCCCTTTTAAGTACACTGTTATCAAGAAAACCCCACCATATTTATGACGATACAGATTATAGATCTAGGATCCAATATATTAGAACTGATCTACTAAACTTTTTATGTAGACATATTTATACATGTATAAGACATGAAATTTCATGTACAAATATATGAAAATCATTGTCGACGTTTTTCACACCATTAGAATGAATGACTCAAACAATCATAGCTACACCACCTAATCCATTTTCCCCAACACCGATCCATAAACATTAAGCAATTCCTTACAAAAGTGGAAAATATTTACCCAAGGCCATGCGATTGCTTCACCTAAGCAAACAATCCAATCATCCTTATTCAGCGATAAAAGCTCGACTTTGTTCGGCTGTAAAAGCTCAAACCAACGTAAATTGCTGAAAAGTGTTTAATAAAGACACACCCGCCATTACTTCGCGTCTATTTCGCCGATTTCTTCGAAAATATTACTTGATTTGCACGAACGTTATTTGTCGGTATCTTACGCCGACGTCATTTGACTACGCAGTCGTTCCCCTTTCGTTCAACGAACGGCTCAGATAACATCTTTGACCTATTGATCGTATTATTAAACCCGAACATGCCTAAACTTAGATAATAACGTTAAACGTGACATAAAATCGAGGCGCCAGCGTTGTGACATGCAAGCACTGTTCCAAAGTTTGCAGGCATCCTCGGGAATTAATTCCTGAGATTATCAAGCATCCAAGGCGCAAAACATAACGAAGACGGGACGGGGCGTAAATATTCCGGCGATTATTTCGGGCAAGTTGCGCTAAGGAACTAATCCATTTTCGAGATTAAAATGAAACCAATTCACGTTTGAAGAGACGTATAAAATTTCCCGGTTCATAAAGTAAATAAGTCGAGCGAGCTTGTGTTTGTTCGTGCCTTTCCAGCATTTGTCGTGACCCATTTCGGAAAGTTATCCGCGTCGATTTATAAAATGAAGTAGTTCGGTTTTATGCGGCCAATAAGGCACAATCCGTTTTTGCAGAGCGTCGATTTCCGGGAGGCGAGGATTAATCGCGTAAAAATGTATTCTTGTCGGAGTGCGCTGGAAATAGTTATCCGGCACGGCAACAACTTCTGGGATGTGTAAGTTTCCAGGTTCAGAGATCCGACGGATGGGGGCCACACCCTAATTCGATTCGGGCGGACTAACGACGGCCATATCTGTGCGGAGCACAGCGGCCCAAATGGCCGGTAGTATACGTGTGAAACCCGGGCAAAGTTTCAATCCGTCCCGGACGGCGCAACTAAATGGCTTGATTAAACAAACTGAAACCGGGCCACATGAATTGATCCAGGTAATTAAGTAAAGTGTTGTTTTGTATATAGTTTATATTGCAATATGCTAATAATATCTGGTATATCGTGGTTCGACATGGCTAATATTCAAAATGTACCGTCGGAAGTGGTCGATATTAGTTTCGATATTTTTTTTGTTACAAAATTGGAAACTTTGACGATAATTTATTATATACGAGAGAACTTATCGATGATTCGTTGAAAATACATACGCACATGTAAAATAGCGCAAAGATTTAGCATTTCCAAATAAGTACAATGCCGAAATGCATTCATGTATTATTTCTCTTAAAGCTTGACATTAAAATCAGTCGTAAACGATGAGAGAGCTAGGAGCCCGGGCTTCATATTTTAAGGCACTCAATTTACATCTCTGCTAATTAATGAACCTCTATAAGAATTAGTTGGTATTAACGCCCAAAAATATATTTTCATAATTACACTACATCGTATTATGAAACCATTTAAAATATTACTACAACATTTCTCTAATGAATTGTCAGTAAGCAGCGACAGATAAACTGATGCGAGGTATTGACCACAGTAATTGTCAGTTCAAAGTTCTAAGCAATGACATTAATTGCAATTACGCGTCATATTATCTCAGTTCATTGCAGTAATACTCAGTATATAATAAGATCAAACAAGTGATAGTATTCGTTGGTAAGTATCAGGAATCGGCAGTTAGTTTATACGAAATAACACTTGCCCACTATAACTGTCAGAAGGTTATTTCCCCAAATGAGTATCAGAGACTGGCAATGTGCACGTTTACAAAACTACTTTAGGCCGATCATTACACCCCATAAACTTGTATAAACAATCCAATTTAAAAACATGAATTAATATGTTGGCACCGTACGAATTCTCCTTATACAGCACAAATTAAATGTGTAGTATTTGGATTAGGCTGCTGATGTAAACAGTGCCAGTAAGTGTAAGAAATTGTTTGTAGTGTCAAGTCATCCCAGTAGATAAAGTAATAGTATATAACAAGGCCAGTCAATTAATAATAAGAGTATGGACGATGGATTGAATTAAAAATTTGACGGACTGCATTTATTACATCAACTCGAATTTTGAACTGTCTATGTCTCATAGAGTTGTTAAGGGGAGAAAAAAGTAATGACTTGGAGAAATCCTGTAAGAATACCACCTTCGTTCGAATGTGTTTGATGATGTTTTCAGAGGGCTGCTTATATCCTCTGAAGCTGTTCACAACATAAGTTAGCAGCGATTGTTTGACTAATTTCCAAAAACCCATAATGAACAATTCCAGTAGCTATCTACTAAAGATATAATAAAATCTTGTGTGGTCCCGAATCAGTAGACGACAACGAATGATACTAAGGATAGAATTAGAAGACAATATCTACTTTTCATCGCAAGTTAATAACTGATGAAGAAATGGTTCATTATGGTTGCGTAAAATGTTTGCAGAACCACTGGTAAGACGACTTGACTTGTTATCATTTGACAATTCATGTTGGGCCCATGTCCACGTCTTTCCCAGCTACTGAAGGTTTCGTCACTCACATTGAACCTTTCTGAAAACTCAGGCACGTTGGTTTCCACAACCTATTGAATATATTCATTGTTAATGATCTCCGGTCTCCCAGTGCCTGTTTCGTCGGTCAAGCTGATATTTCTCGAAGAAATTTTCTGAAACCACTTACGGCAACATCTCCAAAAGCGATACATTTTTCGCGCCGCCCCTGCCGCTTTGGTACCGAGTTTGTACTCATAGAGTAAACAACCTCGAATTAAAGTTTTATTAGTTGCCATTTTCAACTAAAAAAAACCTTTATTTTCATATCATATCATATCATATTATCTACATCTCATTTAACATATTTAGCTTCTCCGTCGCCTATTGCCGCCCCACTCTCTTTTCCTGCCATTGTTCAATTTCCTTACATTGCCTGCTCTCCCCCTTTTTCCCGTTTATTTTGACTAATATTTCTAGACACCCTCCGTCTTCTCCCATAAAACTTCTCAAATCCTTTCGTCTTTTTTCAGTGTATTTACACTCCACTTGCATTCTCCTACCCAATGTTTCCATTCGTCCCATCCTTACCAAAAGAAATTACACCTCCTGTACTTCTCACACGTCCAACAATACTTGTTGGAATTCTCCTCGTTTCCGCACCTGTACCTTCCTATTGCTTTTTCTTCTTCTATCGATCTCCTTCCCCATAAGTATCCTCCCCTCCACTTCCATCATTTTGTATTTTACGTTGTTCCTTCCACTCCTAATGTTCCTTTCTCTTTCCTGTGCTTTTACCAGCTTCCATCTCTCTTATTCTCCCTGTCCACTTGTGTCCCTTCTGCATCTCTTCTGCCTCTTCAACTGACAGCACTGCCTTTTTGTACATTTCTTCCGACATTCTTGCCATTTTTTATATTTCTGTTACATAAGAATGCTTTTTATGCATATATTCCATAGCTTCATTGTGTCTTGGAAATTCCCTCTCCACGACAGATTCCTCCTCAATCCTTCCCCGGCTCTCTTCGCCTTTCTGCACGCATGTATCATATGTCGGAGGAATTGTAAAACAAAGCACGTGACTTATCAATATGGTTCCGTAGGAGTCAGCATATAATATGAACTAACAGTCCATCATGGTGGGTACCAGGAGGTAACACTATGCATAAATTTAAAAAAATCCATTAGAGTCTCATTTTCTTATGCAGTTCGACATAGGAAAAACATGAATGGGAATGTAAACATCTCATTCAAGAAAGTTTCGCCATAAGGATCATATCAATGCACTATTGCTTTACAAAAACCCTTGCAAATGCAAAAACATATATCTTAACTTCGATTATATTTACAAATAGCATTTCTGTACACGTAGCAAAACCACAATTAATTCCCCTGACTTATACTCTTGAAATATTAGTTGCCCTGAAGGTTTCCATGTCAGGTGCTGACATCAGTTACCACTTTCAAGTATTATGTTGCAATTTTTGACTTTCGGTACTTTTACTGAACTCTACTGTCTTGGTTTCACTACAAATGTTATTTTTATTATTTTTAGTGTAATTGGTGCATTTTCGGACTCGTGTTGGCTTTTCCCCAACCCAAACCGACTGACTTCAACTGCAACAAAAACCAACTGATTTGATGACATAAGGATCGAGGGTACTTCTAGACCAGCATTTAAAAATAAAAAAAGATTTTCTTTTCCTTCGTTCATTTACGTTCTCTGCTTCGCAATTCGAAATGTTCTCCTGGAGTCGATCTTGATTTGTTCAAGATGGCGCAAATCCAGCTAAGTTTTAACATCCTTGCATTAACGACACGCTCAGATTACATGACGTTGCTCATTCAGAGAGGAAGTAAAGTTTTTTGATAACTTAATTTAAAATAACATTTGACTTGACTTCGTACTGTCTTAAGCAATTATGATTTATTCATATAATATAAGAACTACAACTGTGTCATCAATTATGACACATTGCTTGGCATTAACTTGGAAAAGAAGAAATTGGTAAATACCAGCCAAGATGGCTGTATGCATTGAAAATCGAAAACGACTGCCACGATTCATGTTGTGAGTGAAATAATGGAAACATACGATGATGGTGAACTAACAGAGGTGACATTTTCTGATCTGAGTAAAGCGACACGATATATTACTACAAAAACTAAACTGCTAAGGAATTGAGGTAAATGACACTTTAATTAAATTAATTAATTAATTAATTAATTAAATCCTATCTCACCAACGGATTTCAGAAAATCGGTTCGAATGGAGAATTCGCTGTCGAAAATAATTGTTCCATGGTGTACCAGTGTATTAGTTCTTGGGCCAATTCTGTTTATAATGTATTCCAAATTACCATGCCATAAAACTTTATAATAAGTTGCCATATAATATAAGATAATTTAGTGGAACTGTGGCTTATACAAATAGATAAAATATTTGTCGTAATCCATTTCATTGCATCACTGATTTTCTGTAACGTTTTGACTTGTGCAATGATCTAGTATAAAAAGCTCCAAACATTATGACTATGATTATTGACAGCGCTTATACTACTATACTGACATCTAGCATTCTACTACTAATTACCATTACATACTAATTGTTCTATGAATTACTTAACGCTGGTGCTACCTACTAGCACCTACCTCTAGGCAGTATGAATAGTTGATTCCTGATATTTACTGAGCGTAATATCAACTACTGAAAGGATCATCCTGTGATTTTCCTGAAATGATCATTTTTCATATCGGTGCTGCTCAGGTGGATTTATTTTTTGCACAAATTCACGAAAACTTAGGTTGGATTGGGTTTTCAAGACGGAAGTTATGTTGGGTTTCAGGTTGCATATACGAGCAGGTAACTACATAGCTCCTCAACCAAACTAAGGCCAAATATAAGCGAACCCAACCCAACTACCTTAGTCGAACCGTAAGACAGGTCAACTCACGGTTTCCTATCGTATCACGTGGTATCACTGGCGTATTCTGAATTGTTGTGGAGTTTAAAGTCAAAATAAGATGGAATTTTGAATTAACTGATGTCAAAGCGCTGGTCTATAAGTAGCATGTGCTGAGCATTTCAAATTTAAGGGCACGAAGAGTGCAAAAACCATGACTACTCGCAACTGAAAAGCGATATACAACGCCATAGAGTTAGATGAAAGAAAAAAAAACGTTGCAAGTATACCCCATTATTACCGTTGGAATCTACGTGCGCGAAAACGTAACGAACTTATTTTGTACCATTTTTAAATAATTTCGACCGAAGTGGTGCATTCTTCTGTTCAGTTCCAAAAAATGGGTCCTTCAAAATTAAAACGTCCTGCAGTGGGGTCGATCAACTTTATTATCTTTCACAATTTCACTTGTGCAGTGCAAATACCAGATTCACCAATTTCAGGTCGAGCAAACAATAATTCGGTTTCACTGCGACAGATCGCTGCAGCAGAGTTAAGAATGAAATTATGCGAAGCAAAGGATTATGATTATGAATGTGAGTTACACCTGGAGGCACCTAGAGTAGGTACTAGCAAAATTTAAATAATTCAGATAAAATACAATTAATGGCAGTTCCTATTAGCATTTTAGTTACTAACAGGAATAATAATTTTCATTAATTTGCGGATGCATACTGTCTAGATGGTTCCAGAAATATTTCCAAGCTAATTAATTAATTTAAAGCAGCAAAACTGCAGCATAATTTTTAAATTTGCATGTGGATTGTCATGTACTCTACATCACCACAATTACCCAAATTATCGAGTGGCCTAAACCAACCCAACCTAACCTTCCTCGAAATTTAAGCTGGATTAAGGTGACGATAAATAATGGAAGATGGACAGATACAAGATATAGCCCTAACACACGATACATTTTCGAAGATTACGTATAATATAATTTGAAGACAAGAAGGCTATCTGCTTTTAGTGGATTTCACAGGATTTTGACAATTAAAAAATCATCATAGACATCGAATAAATAGGCAAACATTTTTCGAAAAGGGTGAGGGAGAAGTCTATTTCATATTAAAACCTTGACTTATTGTTTAGATATTGCTAATCCAGCAGTTTTTTTTTTCACATTAGTTCCCAAAGGACCAACAAATATAAAAATGCATTCTATTCTGTTTTTATGTTTAAAATGATTCTAGGTAAAATGGTAATTATGTATAACTTGTGGTGCTTGCAAAATCATTCATAGGCGTATATTTATTAATTAGTCATTAAATTTATCATACACACATTTATTGAAGATTTTTTGATACTAGCCTAGTTAATAAGGTACAATGCGAAGATTCTCTTATTTATTAGTCATACGAATGATTATATTGATTTCACCAAAATTAACCTAAGTGACCATAGAACAATTGAAAATAAAACGTCCAAACCATAACAAACAAAACGATCGATAGGTACGCCCAATGACAATTCTCTCATTTCGAATCATTTCTGGTCAATTCAACTTTTCAATTCCATTACATTGTTTGTCGCAGCCTGAACTCCGAAGTAACGAAACCGAAATCTTTTTCATTAAACAGTTGCCATCCGGTTTCGACGTTTATTATCGAAAGTCTCGAGTTTCCGAATTCGCTTATCTGGGAAACAATTTAAGATCAAAAGGGCGATGACGGAAAGAACCGAATGCAAATGCCCGCCGAATCGGGTCACTACACCCACATTTTTTTCGTAAAGGTCGATTCTTGAAAGGCGTCAACTATTCGTATTTCGTTATTTTAATGTCGCCGTATTATTTTATAATTAAACGGCTCAATAATTTATGGGTATTGTTCCGAAAAATCACTTAAAAATCATTGACGTCACATTCAATTTAACGAGGACTTGCATCGAAATGCGTCCAAGCCAATGAACTTTGGGAATATTTATTTATTTATTTAAAACTTTAAGATGATGTTATACGTGGGAAATAACTTTTAAAGCTTGTCCGTTTTAAAATACAAGATTAAATTTAAATGTCAATGACACAAAAAATAATATTTATTGGGGTGGAATAAATGTCAAGTTTATGGCGCTCCCATTGAACTTTAAATAATTCAGGACTAATAAGTAAAGTAATCAGGAATGACGATAACAAAAATTGATTTGAGTAACGGCGGTGCAGTAAAGGCGCCGCTTTTCCAAGGAAGTTCAGCAAAGTGTACCTCTTGGCCTGCATACATATCGCTAATTTTACCCAATCTGCGAAGTAAACTCCAGACGTTACTTGATGGCTTTTTTCCGCACGTGAGCGCTCTTTCTTTCTCCCACGCATTGCGGACGTCCGATACGCATAAAATTTCGAACATAAGTAGCCACGGTCATCTCTAAATATACAAAACGCATTTGCACGTCGTTCGTCCGACTGCACGTACGCATTCGCACATTCAATTCGTCTAATTAAACCCGAACGTTGGCAGATGTCGCGATGGGCGATGATGTGTTTAATTGTGCGAGTCGTCTCGTCCTAATTCCAGCGAATTCGCATGCACGTGGTATTTCGCAAATGCAAATTCGTCTCACAATCGAGGTTGATGGGATAATTTAAACAATCGAATCTACTGTTCGTTTTATGATTGTCCTAAAGAACAATCGAGTTCCATTAGCAGTCAGGAGGAAATGTTTATTTTTGGGAAGGATATTGTGGTTGTAAAATTAAAAATATGAATAATTTAAATGTCCATGAGTGTATATTAAAATAATTTGTAAATTATTTTTAACATTTTCCAGAACAAAATTAGTTCAACCAATCGAGTTGCTCCAAGTTTACGACACAAATAAATTCAAACAGCGATTACCTACGACGTATTAAACACACACACACAAAACCTAATTACATCGAGTTAAATTTTAAGTTATCAGCATTTTTCTAACGAAATAAAACTTAATTTCATTGTAACATCTTAAACGTGGAGACACTTACGTCGGAGTGATTTCACTCTCTTGGATAACACGAGTAAATCGACGTACACACAATTAATTTTACGATAAACAATTTTAATTATCACTTAGAAAATAGTTTCGTATGATAACAAACTTATCGTGCGCCGATAACTGTCAAAATAAGGCGATAAATTATACGTGGCGAGTCTATAATAAATTTCAGCTTCTTTAGCCTTTTTATTGCAGATAACAATTTGGACGGACGTTAATCTTCAACCGTTTTAAGGTTCATTTACCCACATTTCAGTGCACGTGTTACGCTTTAAATCGGCGAGCGTCACTTAATCCACTCGTAAATAAAATTACAATCAAGAAACGGTACCAAAACGACGTTTTCATTAATTCGTGAAGTGCAAGACCTCAAAAATTACGTAGTGTTGCATGTTTATAACGGAACTAAAAACTGAGCTATAAAAGTCAATACTTCTTGGCGTATTCGATTTACCAACAGTAATTTTACCAGACGAGTGCTTCATAAGGATGAGCTTTTTAGATATATTATTCACATCCAGACTTCTTTGTCAAAATGATCATTGTTCCTTCGACATTATTTCCGTCGTTTTACACAAACAATTGGCTTGTCCAATTCCAAAGCATTTGAATTTCTTTCAGTTATTCATTTTACAATTGATCTTACAGGACTCTTTTCCTCATATTTATGATCAAAAATATTCTTTACAGCTGGTTTCACATTTTATTTTTTCATATTCAGCGCTTTTCTATAACTAAATATTTCACCTATAACTCATGTGCCCATTGTTCACATTATGTCCTTAAATATGCTTATTTTTGATATAATTTAGCCCATATACTTATGAATATCCTGTTAGAATATTCTTTTATTATTCAATTTATATTTTTATTAAATTTTCATATACATGATTTGTATTTATATCCAAAACATTACAATAATTTACATGCCCTTAATTGTCATAGTTTTTTGTGAAACGTGCTGTCTTTTATTATTGCCTTTATGGCCATATTATGGCTTAAATGAAATAGTATATTGTCTGCGCACTCATTAGTAGGTTGCATATGACGTCTGATACGAGTGGGGCCATAAATTCGTTCTGTGTAATATAAACTAAACTAACCATTTTTTCACGAATAAAATTGTCATTAATATACGTTTAACAATAAGCTTTATATAAAATGACGCATTCCTAACTCATGAAAGTGATTATTCTCGTAATGGTATAAATTCATCAATTGATGAACTATCGTCATTGATGAAACGTCGACAAGGTTATTAATTACTAAAGGGCCTGTGGATTGTAAATTAATAATTTTAGTACGTGTGTCGCATTAGTTCGAACAATGCGTAAGATATCAACTGGAAATGAATTAAAATAAATGAAATAAACGAGGGCTCGCAAGAGCAACCGATCCCATTGCAGTCCATCGACGTTGAATATGAATATTATGAATTATGAAATTTTTTATGAATATTTTGAATTCATATCGATACGAACATGATTTTAAAATAAAAGGTTAAAATATTCACAAATATCGACCTTTTATTTTCTTTTTTTCTTTCTTCATACAATTTTCGGATTGGGTTGGGTTGGGTCAGGTTGGATTCAACTTGTTTTGCGGGCAAGGACGATATTTTAAACACATGTTTTGTCAAAACGGATTGATGATCAATCACGATTTGATTGTGTATGAATTAATTTGCATCACCAATTGCTTTAAACAAATTGTTAGCCGGGCAAATTTAAACGTTTCAATATAATTTGAATATATTTCAGTTTGTCATTGTTTGCATTTTAATAAAATAAAATTCTACAAGTTGGATTTTCATTACCTAGATAGTTTATTCTTGATTAGTTTACTTAGTTTACTTACTCATCTATTGCTTAACCCATTTATATATTTTTTTGGCCATTAAAACGTTCAGGCATCCCGATATTTATTTTTTTCCTACCATGTCCTGTTTCTCACTCTTGATAAAATTTCGGCGTTTGTTTGGTTGAATTAATTTAGTTAACTTGCAAGCTCTTTTACATAAGCTTTGTGGGACTTTAAGTAAGTAAGGACATTGAGGTGGGTTAATTTGGATTGGGTTAGGTTGGGTTGGGTTGGTTAGAGTTGGGTTGGGAACTGTTGACTAGTCACCAACATATGAGGAATATTCGGGCGTTCGTAGAAGGACGAAGCAGAAAAATCTTAGATTAGTTGGGTTTTTGTTTAGTTGATCAATTCCGCACGCAATGGAACTCAAGCCAACCCAACATAAACCACCTGAATGTATTTACTTGGATAGTTTCTATGGTAGTAGTTTATAGGCCCATTTCTTGTGATATCAGCTTTCTGTGTCGAACCTGGTCTCTTCACTACATCTCATTCACATATATTTTGGATTTATTTATTCCTTTCACCGACAACGATAATTCGTGATAATTTGACTTCTACACTATCAATTTTGTACATTTTTCTCCAACAATTCCATTAGCAGAAAAAGAAACCACATTGATAGCTTTGTTATTTTCTATCTAATAATTTACAATACATATCAACTGCCTAGTGATTTCTTAACGTTTGTTTTTCTCTTCAACATGTTTGTGGTTGTAGGTTTAATTTTTACAAGTTCTGCCGAAACAACAACAACTCGTTCATTCTTTTCTCGCTCTCCTGCTCTTTCACTCGTCAAATATTCCAGCTCTCTTCCGTACACCTATCCCTATAAACTTTGTATTATATTTCTCTCCTGTTATTTTTCCTTCTCTTCGCATATATTTGTTTCCATATATCTACCATCTCACTTTACACGCCGTTCCCCAATCTACCGCTAACACCGACAGGTCATCCGCAAAGGCTAGGCACCAAATCGTTGAATTTCCCAATTCTTCGCCTTCATCCTGTCCTCCCAAAATTTTCCCAGTTCAACAATATTAATATTAAGAAACATGTGGCTTAATGGGTACTTTCGTAGTTATGAACTCTCCTGTTATATGTTCCCCACCTTCATCTTACTCCATGATTCCTCATATATATTTGCTATTCTTCCTAATAGGTCCACGATAGACTTGCCCTTAGCATCGTCACACACAGCGTCAGTCATCAGAGATCATCAGAACCCCTTCTCGTCTCCTGTTTTAGTGGAGCTCGCGTTTCAAGTAGCTTCCTTCAGTATTGGGTAGACTTATTGCTGAAACGGTGACGGTGAAAGGATGAGGTATTATCCGAAGAGAGTTCCAGCTATTACCTCGGGTAACATCATGATAATGGTACATGACTTGTCAAATCATATAACCAGGGGACATGAATTTTGCAACAATACAATTATTTCGAGCTACAAGCACCAGTCGATCTCGAGGAAGTCTAGCATTTGATTAAAATGAAAGAAAAATGCATATCCGCACTGAAAATGTCTAAATAATCATATGTCTTGCATTCACATCCATTCATTGAGTTTTTACGTTTAACTCTGCACATTATAAGAAATATGTTTTCATCGGGAACACATGGGCGATCTGACAAAAGTGTATTAATATTTTATACCACTATTCAATACACGAAGCACTTCTCTACAAACAGAATTTAGAAAATACTTCTTTGATAAATTTACCTTCATTCGATTTGAAAACGTCGACATAGTGAACAACTCGTCAAAATGATGGAGAGAGAAAAATGCCAATATAATTTTGCCATTTCATAAAAAAGTATTTAGGAAATCCGATGTTCTTGTTGACGTTTCCTCAAAAAGTTTTTAAGACGTAATAAAAAATGTATTGATGATCAATCTTGATTTGATTGATCTTATTCAACTTATCATTATATACTTTGTTAATATTATGAATATTCGAAGCATAAAATATAATTAACTTTAATTAATTTGCATCACCACTTCTTCAAACCTGTAGCCACCCGGATAATTGCACGTTCTTGACTTTGTCGTCGAACATTTGCATATTATGCAGGTATTTATGTAGAAACAGAAATTACTAATAGAGTCAAAAATTACTATAAAAGTATTACGAAAAAGAAAAATTAATTAAACTAAAGGGCAATAACGCAGTAATACTGCCAACAATATCATATGCCTGTGAATAGTTCGTATTCCAGAAAAAACACAAAGGATGGCTAAAATAAAAATTAAAAATTGTAAGAAAAACAAAGCGATAGAAAAACGAAAATATTAGCTGTTCACAAAGACAAATCTAATGACCATAAATTGAAAAAACAACTTAATTAATAGTTGTGTCATCAGAATTAAATAAGAAAATATATTTATAAATGTCATCAAATTAGGAAGCATAGGAAAAAGAGGTAAACAGAGGAAGAGATGACAGAGATGGGTAAAAATAAGGGCAAGGACCTATGCGGAATGAAAAGATTGCCAAAGGATCGGGAGGATTGGACAAAATGAATAGAAGATTAGGAAGGAACAATCCGACAGGAGGATAAGAGAATAAGATAGTTCACTTTGACATTTCGGGTACATTTCGGTTTCTTCATAAAACGAGGTGACGCCAATAAAAAAATATGAAGATAATTCAATAAGAATGGACGCAGAATTTTTCAAGTCCTACATATAAACTTTCAAATAAATTGGAAGATCGAATCGTAAGGACTTTCGTTGCTAATTAAAGTTATTTGTTAAATTATTGAAACTATTGAAATTATTGAAACAAAAACATGGTCTACCTTATGATGTTAGGCGACTTCGACTCTTAGTAAGAATGTAAAATGTAATACGAATCCGGAAATTCTTGAAATCATTCGATCCCGCAATAATTTTCAAATACCACGACTAGAATCTACCACCCCACAGCAACAATATAAAAATTATCGAGGTAGTAGAATGCCCATCATTTTCTGTTAGCCAATGTCTGCTCGATGCAACAGATTGTAAATCGTTTTTGATGAAGCAAGACGAATTTCACAATTGGCAACAATTGGTGGGAATTGTCGAACATGAAAGACGTCACCATGGTTCTACAACTGTAGGCGTCAATAATTCTAACAAATCGTTGGTGCCAAATAAAAAACATACTACGAAAATTATAAAATAAGAGCCGAAAAGAGCAAAGTGAACATGAACAACCACCACCACACCACTAAAATGTCAACCCTAAAGAATTTGATTAATCCGATAAGTCCGAAGTGAGAACAAAGCTGGCAGTGAAAGGACACAAAAATAGCAGGAAAATGCAACTTGAGTGAAAACTTAATCTCGCTGGGTTAAGTAGAAAAACGGACCACTAACGACAACATATAAGTACAAATCCCAGTGGCACCCTAGACTGCCGTCTTCACTGACATAATCCCAAATGCAACTCACCTCCTGGTTTATAACAATACTAACCAATTTCATATAAATTTTATTATTATAACATTTCATAATTTATAATATATACAATCATTATCGATTATGTTCTCCAATAAATTTATTTTTAATATACTCAGTATTTTGTACAAATACCCATTTACTTCGTACGTTCTTTGTGTACCTAACAAAATTCCATAAAAGTTTAAATCAATAAAATTAATTAACACCCCCAATTAGATGTGAATTAAAACCGTGATAGGAATTATAGACAAATGTAATTTATCCAAACAAAATGCAAAAAGGTTTGTGCAAAAAAACTACATCTCAAATTATATCACACATAATAGTCAAAAGTCAATCCGATACAACCAATTAATTGAAATCTTTTTATGTCGTCTATTTGTAATGAATATAACAGGAATGTATTTATGACGATTTCGAGTCGAAACGTTAATTCAAGACACTCCGGTGCTATTTACTTGTACGTCCAATCCAGTACACGGATTTTTATCATAACGCAATACCAGTGTAAAACGCAGCTCTTACCGGTAATATTATTCACCCTTTTATCTAAAGGAGCGAGATAGTTCAAGATTTTTGTTGGACTTTTTGAAATTCTATAAGTTAGTTGACCTATATGAAAAACAAATTGACGTGACGCAAAAGAACGTCGTTGTGTAAAAATCAATGTCACTAGCACCGTTTACAACAAATCTTCGCTTAAAATGACATATTTCGAACTCATTAGGATACAACGTGGAACAAACTAACAGGCTAAAAAAATATTTCCGAACAAGCAGAAGAAAACATTATTCGACATGTACATGAAAAATTGCTGTGTTTAAAGAAATAGGGGTGGGCGTTTTAAAATACATCGAACAAGAAGACATTTAAGTTCGGTATATCAATGATCTTCTAAGCGACTCAAGGGACTGTTTACTACTCGATGAATGGAGATTCAATTTCAAACTGAGCAACAACCAACATTTTATTTTTTATTTTGCTTCAGGTTTCAAAATCCAACGAAGTCTTCATCTAAAAAATCAATTCTAAAATTTTTTACGAGTCTAGTCCAACGAAAACTTAGTAACAATCCGTTTTTAATGACTTGCGAAAACATTTTTAAAACGAAATCATGTGCATCACCATTTGCTTTAAACTGACAGCTGGTCGAAACAATGTCTCCCTATTAAATTAGAGAATGTGTACCACCATTTCCTTTAAACTGGCAGCTGGCGGTGGTAATTTTCAAAGACATTACAAAGTGATTTATTTTTGTTTTAATTTAAAATTTGCTTGTAAAATAATTTTAGAAAATCTTAAAAAACTTTACGAAACCCCTTTCTTCATCATTTATTTTATTAATTAATTTATTTGTTAGGGTAGTTTAAAGTTTACTTACATTTCATATGAATCCTGTCCGAATTATTTCCAACATAAATTATTGCGCAACTAGCCGAAAACAAAACAAAAACGCTACTAGACAAGATTAAACCGTTTTAAAGATTATATGTTCTTCATCTCAAAATTCGACCACTTTTATACATTACTTCTTACCACATTGAAATAATGGTATCTTTTAACGATTTAAATGTCTTTGGTGCATTGCCAACATTGTCTTCCTGCAATCTATTTAATTTTCGATTCACAAATGAACAATTGCATTCACGACCCGAAAAATCCGCCAGTTCATCAGCTAAACGTTTAGATTCCGTTACAAATTAGTACAATTAAAAACCCAACGCAAAGTTGCTCCAAAGTAAGCTCACTACTAAAAATTAACTCCGACAGAGACCTCCAGTCTTAATTTATTCGTGATAATTACACGCTCGTAGATTCCACAGCGCCTGTTTATAACCATATCTTGGATACGGTCACTAATAAAGACGCAGGAAAATTTAAATATTTTAATTAAATCCGTATCGCCGTTAATTAAAATCGACGCAAAACGAAGCGCGTCACTTAACGTTACGGCTCGGCGTCTACATGAACGAAATGCATTAACCTCCGGTAAATCGTCCACATCCTCGACGTATCCCGATAACAAACGCTGCATTTCAATTTCTAGCGGAATTCATTCGAATGTTGAAAACGCAAATGGGATCTTAATGGAATGCAATTGGGTAGTTTTTACAGCGAGTCGCAGTCGATTTATTCAAGTGGTTTTCATAGCGTTCACAATTAAATAAATGTACTGTATATAGATATGGACGAGATTCCTTCGTATGCAAATAAGCTAATAAGTAAAGTGGTACCCCTATTTATCGAAACCTGGTTCAAAATGTTAAATTTAAAAAAATATAAATGCATTCCAAGTATTTTAAATCATATATTCATCCAAATGAATCGTTAGATAATTATAATTTAGGCCTCATTGACAAACAAATAAGTACTACTATTAATAAAATAAATAAATTTAAGTTAAGTTATTTAAAATCACAACCATAAAAGACGTTTTATTAAGTACATCAGACCAGAAAATGAAATTACAATTG
Organism: Geotrupes spiniger; assembly: GCA_959613385.1. Taxonomy (NCBI): domain Eukaryota; kingdom Metazoa; phylum Arthropoda; class Insecta; order Coleoptera; family Geotrupidae; genus Geotrupes; species Geotrupes spiniger. The sequence goes on from OY390737.1 coordinate 18,234,198, forward strand.
TTCCTATTAATGGATCGAGTTCTTTGAAACTTTTGGTCGAAATCTATGGCATCATAATCTATCGTATGATTTATTTGTTACATACATCAATAGATGCGATCATAATCATGTCTTGAAATATAAGTGCAAATTATTTCAAGTAAATGATTTATTATGAAACTATGTAAATATAAATCGACAAACTAACTGAATGGATTTATTTGACATGATATATACTCATTTAAATATTATTTGCTAATACAATTTTACTGATTACGTCAGCAGCATGTTTTATAAACGCACAATTTGTTTAAAATTTTTAAAAAAACGCCTACGTAAATTTAAAAACCCAGTGCGCCAACGCTGGCGTGAAATTACACAAATCAATTGCGTGTACATACGCGCACACGTATGTGTACATAAGAGAAACAGTGTTCGGTCGTCGGGAAGTACATAAAGCACCGCATGAATCAATCAAAACTGCAAACACATAGTTCCTCTTACAAACACATAAATGTACTAAAGAGTAATAAATACATGATGAATGACCTACCTCTTCCCCTCCACAGGCAGGATCACGACGCCCGAGCAGTGACGCTAGCGACGCGACGCCACCACCAGACACAAGGACGCCCGACGCGGATCACGGAGCCCCGCCGCACTGCGCGGAAGTTCGGACCGCACTTCACCACACACACGCGACACCTGCAACAACAATTAAATTGTAAACACGAAAAAACTACCTATGAGACATTACACTTCTTAATATTCCATGAATGTCAAACTGTTTAAAATGCATTTAATATTCGTTAACATATAAAACAAACAAGCTTTGTAGGGGAGACTTTCTATGTCTATGTATGAGCTAAATTTATATTGCCACGTTTTTGTTTTTAATTTGACGTGTCTTTTAAACGATACACGGAATAATTTTATATTTAATACACCAGCACTTCCTTTTATTTCAAATTCAACTGTGTCTGCGTTTGTATACTTTTCAACAATTTTCCTTTTTTTTAATCGATATGAATCCATCATTTGCTGTAACTGCTTCGTTTTCTTGTATTTTATTGATTTTTCAATAAATGGCAATACTTTGAGATTTTTTCGTTCTAAACGAAATTGTTTTATTTAAATTTTAAATCTCATTTATTGTTTTATTTTTTTAAAGATTCCGTTTATTTGCGAATTAAACAAAATTAACGAACAATTAATGCAAGAAGACATCAATCGTACAAGATGTGAACGAACGATTTCGAAGAATTCGTGTTAAACAAAGCCCAATGCAGCTCATTTGGTTTGGACTTGGATTGTTGTCAGGTTATGTTAAAATTTCGGCAGGCAATTGGCTTCGATGCTCGATTACCAGTTCAGTCCTTTTTAAGCATTTTTTTCCTAGTAAACTTTGCAAATTGGATTTGAAAAATGTTATGAAAGTAAAACTCGTCTTTGGTTGCGTTGTCGGGTTGTTGGGTTGAGTTGGGTTGGGTTGGGTTTGGTTGGGTTGGATTAAGTTTGGTCTATAAATTACAATTCGAACTATAGGAATTCAATAAAATGATAGATTAGTTTAAAAACTGAACAGCTCTTTGGCTTCTATGATTGGTATTCGCCATTTTGTTGCTTGATTACCACTTTTTCAATGAGGGGACAATTGCTGGACAAAAATTTGGATTTAGAAAGTGTTATGAAATTTATAATTCGTCTCGATATGGAACTAATTTGCGTTTGATCAATTCGAACCATTGATTGGACTTCACTAAAATGTCAGATTAGGTTAAACATTTGGGAGCGTTAGATTAACTATTCTGTTCTATTCGTTCAAGTTTTGTTTCCAATTACCAATTTTTTATTGTTGGGCTAATGTTTTAACTAACATTCCCATCATTTTAGATTTTCAGTTCAAAAAATCTTGGATTGAATCAAATTTGTATTCAATCTACAATCATGATTAGCACGATATGAGTTTCAATGATATTTTCAGTTGCTTGTTGACCAAACAGATCAATTTCAAATTTTCTTGTTCTTTTAAGTATTTTACTGTTCTGGTTTAATTCAATTTTAGGTTTAGTTCCATTGCGTTTTCGTTTCGTTTCAATAATTTTATTTATTTTTGTTTCTAATTTTAGTTTTAAATTTTGATTTAATTTTGATATTTTGAATTTTTTATTTACTTTTGTATAGGATTTTTGCCAGTTGCTATTTTACACATATTTTTTAAAATTTATATTTCATTCGACTCTGATCTGACTACTGATGATAAAATCAAACATCAAAAGATTATATGAACATTAATTTAACAAGCCTGCTAAGGCAACACTCATGGATCTTCTTTGACCTTAACAACGAGAAATATTCTTATATTGTTTTGTGTAATATTATAAGAATATCAAAAATTCACCGTCCGCCCAGTTAATTTTCAGCTAAACACTCAACACTAGAGTATGCTAACAAACGAGAGCTTTTTTGCTTGTCGTCATATAAAAAGATCAAAACAATTAGTACAATTAATTTAAAAATATGTCACTATCGGTGAGTATTTTTTATATTTTTTGTCATTGTAAAGTACACTTTATAAATTTCCTTGTGACACCTTTTATTTTACTTCCTTGAGGTTTCCATTTTATTTGCACTTGTTTGATGTTTGTAATGGTGTGCGGTGGTATTTCATTCTTTTTGGATATCACCAGCAAAAAATTGATGTATATGTCAGTCACTAACCACCAATTAATATGAAAATGGCCGTTAAACTCAACAAGCAACAAACTGTGTTCATTTGCAAACCTGCTTTTTACAGTTTTCAGCATTTTTATCATGGTTAGGATTTTTATTTATTTTTATTTCTTTGACTTAATGGGCACCACTGTCATTCAGCAACTAATTTTTAATCAAAACAATTTGGTATATTTTTTCGAGTCCTAGTTGTAATGTATTTTGTTACAAAATGAAATTGTTGTACATTTACTCTCAGTTATCCATCATCCTAATTGGAAGCCCCTCATCAATCACTGTAAGGAAGTTCCTAACTTTTAGTATCAGACACTCTTCACCAGGATATAATGTTTCAGCCCCATTATCTAACAGGGAAGCAAATGGACACTTTTGCAGGTATATTTAGGATGAAAAATTTTGGGCTACTGCAACTTTTTTTTTTATTTGAATAAAGTATCTCTAACGGGTACACAGAAGTATTAAATCTATCATTTCCAAGAAATGATAGATATGTACATTTCGAACATATGTGACCTCATCATGTGACATCTATGTGGTTAGATGGTGTTTGTGATTACGTATAAAGATTGAGGACGCTTGGATACCAAAAATATCATTAGCTGCTCATATTTGTGTATCAGTTTTTCTTTATCATAAAACCTTGGCCATGTTATTGCTAGTTCCTTCCATTCACATTTGCTTCTGTCTATTCACTTCGCCCTCCCCATAAGGAATTCTTTCAATCCATTAGCTCCTCCCCTTGTTATATCTATATACCTAAGCTAAATTTATAGTTCCACGTTTTTTTTTTTATTTGGAGTTTCTCTTGGATGATACTCGGAACAATTTTCTATTTAATGCACCAGTTGGTATACAAAACCATGGTCATATTTATATATAAGTTTTTATTTCCTTTTGATTTTCGATTCCTTCATCATATCAACCCTGGCCATGTTACCATTTAATTCCTACCATTCGTGTTCGCGACTGTTTATTCACTTCCCTCTCGTCAGGAAGAATTAATTCTTCATTGGTCCAGTGGATTTCCCCTCTTTTATAAGTTTTACCACCCGTCTTGCCCTGCGATGCGTTTATATCCTAATTTTTTTTTGATTTTTATCATCTCTTTCATCACATTAGTAATCATTGCATGTAGTCTCATTTCTTACCACTATACTCCCCGATTTTCAGACCTTTCCCTTTCTTCCTGATGTTATCAGTTACATCAATTCGATCAGACCACTTCGACTCGGTTCGTTTTACCTTTACCCCTTTCTCGTTCCTAATGCTTACGTCAGTAAACACTTAGCCTTATTCCATTCCACATTGTCAAGTTACGGTCAGCTGCCGCTTTACGACAGTCCTATTGGCATATTATGGAAGCATATTAATGTGTGTTGCATTTTGATACTTGTTTTTTTTTCAGTTGTACCTAGCTTCTGTACAAACATTTTTATTCCAGTCTCGTACATTCTCGTCCTGGAGTCCACCAACTTTCCTGTCTTTCGGCATATAATCCAATGCACTCCCAAACATTTTTATATCGCCCTTTTCATTAAATTTGCAATTTTTCAATTGTTGTATCGCCCGTCTCATTAAATTTATAATTTTTCAATTTTTTCTTACAACATTCCTACTTTGAATTGTCACCAACAAACCTCAAATTATCTTCCACCAATAGTTTTGTAACATTTTATTGCAACCGCCATTGGAAGTGACTCCATTAACTTTAAGCCTTTAAGGAAATTCCAGAAAATTTTCAAAATTTTTCTCACATCATTCCCCTTATACTGAAAATTGTATAGATTTGTTTCGGTTTTAATTCAATCATATTTTAATTAAATCAAACAACACATTAAAGTTTTGGCGACGTTTATGAACAAATCTTGACCAAAAACAACTTAAAATAAAAATTGAACCAAACAATAAAAAAAGGTTGTACCCAAATGTACGTAACTTTGAAATACAGTGCTGTGGTTCAATGTTCAATTACTCTAACAGATAAACCAGTAAATTTAAGCCTAATGAAACGACTTTTTAAAGTTATGTTTATAATTTCAGTAAAAATTCTAAATTAATAATAAAACGTGTAAACAACGTAAAAAATAATGAAGTGAGTTCATGTCCAATATTACTTTGTGGAATATTGTTAAACCCCCCCTCCATATACTGTTATTTCTTTGCCTTCAATTATACCTTGCTGTTGCAAATATATTTACCATCTTAAACCGACCGGCCTCTTGACTCAGACAGCGCAGGGTATAATCTAAAATCTTAGTGCAAACTATCGGATTACTAAATCAACTACTGTCACAATTACGCTGAAATGTTGTATTAACATAGCTGGGACACATACTTCACACTTTAAAAAAATATTTTCCGGCATCTAGAAACAAAATGTCATTCATATCAATCATGCTCTACAAACGTTTGTAGTGATACCACTTAGAGGTGAAGACACAAATAATTCAGTTCAACTTAATAAAAAATATCTGAACTTCAATTGGAATTAATCCCTTCACACGAATTATTTCGAAAATGCATTTCATTGGTATTAATTTATTATTTACATTGACAGCTGTGTGGCCACAATTGATTGGCCTAACGAAATGAAGATATTTAGTTCAAAAATCTGATTTGTACGTTGACCATACTATGCCGAATTGAAAACCATTGGAATCATGAAAATCATTAATTAAAAATGTGATTTGTGTGAGTTTGAATCATATTATTATTAAGCGATTTATATCAAAATTTGTAACGAAAAATAAGATTGAAAGTTCACGAAAATTCACCAAAGGTAAAGTCGTCTAAATATCAGACCACCATGTACAGGTATAACTGGCGATTAAGTAGCAATTTATGCCGACTTGTTTGGAGTTTATGAAGTGCCACATTTTATACCCACATGGCTGCATTTTAAATTTTAATTACTGTTGGTGCAATATGATTCAGGTAGTTTTAGAACTCTTACTAGATTATTATTAATATTAATTAAATGTAGTGTAAATATCGCAGTTTGGTGAAAATGGAAACCATCTATAACTGATGTGGCTGACGTGTAACTGTTTCTTTAATTTTTAATACGTTTAAATACAAAAATAAGAATTGGTAGTTGTAATAAAAATAAAATAATAAAAATACAATAATAAAACTTTAAATTAAAATTAGAGCAATCGATCAAAAAAAATTTCATCAATTTGCAAAAAAAGCGTAGGTGTTATGTAATGCAATGCTTAATCAAATATCTGAAATAAATTGTTACGTTTGAGCATGAAAAACATAAAAAAATGACTTAATAAATTTGAATAATCATGCATACATATAATAAGCCATATTAAGCAGTCTTTATTACTCGAATATGATTGATTTATGAACCCAGGATATCGAGAAAACGGTTTTGTATCATTGGCCCTCTATCAACATGTCCCAGCGTCCCCTATCTGAAGACATATCTAACATTAAAATGTTATCGTAAAGCTTTCCATTATTTTTATTTATATCCATGTATTTTTCATTAGCGTTAAAAATGCTTATTTAAATTAATTTTAGTCCGTAAAATTGAAAAATTCTTGTTCTCTTGCAATTAAGAGAACAAAAGTTTTTCAACTTAAAATAAATTATCTACTATATACGCAATAATTTATAAATTTCATTTAAACATCATCGAAAGGTTCAAAGACCCATGAGCACGATTCTCTTCGTTTTTATTTAGATTTACTTATAAACTAGACTTTAAAAACCTTGCACCTTGCGAAACATCTCAGATGCACATTTCCAGAAGGTAACACAAAACCACTTCAAAGTGCAGACACACGACTAAACACTGATGTAAGACAGTGGGTTAGATTTACAACTTGATAACAATACACATGCATTCGAATGTAACATCGAATCATCGCACCCGACAATCGACTGAAATGTGTAAAAGTTTACTTTAACATTCGGCACATGGCCACCATGACGGAAATATTAAAATCTGGTAACCCCGCCGGAATACCAAACGAATTTGTGAAGAAATTAGCATCGCTATGTCAAATTCGTGTTACGAAACATAAAATGAAAACGTCGAAATTTAAGTTGAAATATATATATAGGCATTGTAAAAATAATATAACTTTAGAGGTCAAATTAAATCAAATTAAAACGTTGAATATTTGAGACTTTATATGGGTTATTTATTTATCGACGCTCCTAAAAAAATTCGCAGATGTTCGGCTCGCCGAGAAAATTGCATCGGTTGTACAGACCATATGCAGCATTCAACCAACAACCCACATTGTATACGGATTCGCGTTAATAAGGCAACCTGCGTCGTTTTCATGTCGAGTTTATGTGACGACATTCACACGTGCTAATCAAAAGTAGTTCATAATTCACATTTTTTACACTTAGCTCCCACCAATAAATTGCTGCATTAGCACCGCCGTAACGCAATCGTCCCCAACTAATGGTAGGTGTCGTCGCATTCTCGATTACGCGAAATTCTCCAATTAAAACCCACACGGCCTCGCACGATTCCTCCTTAAGTTATTGCATACGTTTCGATTTACGGGCGCTGCACATGTCGTACGTTCGCGTTTCAATTAGCATAAAACTCCGGCGTCGAATTATGCGCGCAATCCACCGTCGAATTTCATTCGGGGACTTATTGTAAAAGTTTAAAGTGAAGCGTCCGAATGAAATGTAGTTGGTCTAGTCGGTCGCAAACAAGTCTCCAATTCGGAACGTTTATGATCCCCGCGATAACAAAGTTGTGTTCGACGGCGGCTCCGTGGACAAAAATACTGTTCAAGTTAAATTGTCTGCAATGAAACCGAGGAATTTGACTGGCTGCATGGAAGGCAGCTTCAATTTACATAAAACGAATTAATTAAATTTTCGCGAGCGAATCTGCTCCATGGGAGAAATGAAGTCGTTGTTTAGCGCGAGTTGAAAAGGAATTTATGGGATGTTATGGATTTTGCGAAATTCGGAATTTGTTGAACTAGAAAGAAGTTAGGGATTCCCCGAGGATTACAACCAAATAAGAAATGTGCGATCATAAAAAGGAAATAAGGAACCAGTTTATAGTGCAAAGAGACACAAAATATTGAAAACTTCATTTGGTAGTTGAAGAAAAGCGTAAAAAAATGAACGTATCTAAATAAAAATACGAACAAAACTATGAAATTTTAAAAAAATATTATTTTTTTACAATTTTATATCTAATTTTTAGGTGATTACAAAATAAAAAAATTATATCAGACTTTTATAAACTTTTCAATAATTCATTTTCATATTGAAAATTTTTATTGTATTGCATTGGGTGCAGAATTGATCACTGTAATTAAACTAAACAACTAAAACTAGTTTCATTGAATTATGTTCCAAATTGAGTGTTAGCGTAGACAAATTAATTGACCTGGTTACAAATCTGTGCCAAGTAATCAGTCGTACAAGCATTTTTGATAAGATATCAGAAAACCACATTAGATCTAACTATTGGTGTCAAGGTTTCAATCTAACCAAAGCGAAATCCAACCCACATCAACCAAACCCAAGCCAGTCCAACCCAACCCAACCACATTTGATCTAACTGTTGGTGTAAAGGTTTCAACCCAACCAAACACAAACTCAACCCAAGCCAAACAAACCCAAAACCAAATTCAAATTCAACCCAACCCAACTGCATCAGATGCCACTTAATGGGGGTTGCCATATTTTTTCAAAGCTTACCAAACGACATTACAAGTAATATGAAAATTTACATAATCCAAAGCAAGTTGCACATTGATTAACATTCTAATATTCTCTATTATCATTTGACTTCACTTTGATATCAAAGTGTCTGTCCATACCCAGCAAAAAAATTTAATTTAAATTCTGATCGATTCTTATTAAATTGTAGTTCCGAGATTAATTTTGTCGATGGAAACCAACCCAACCCAACCCAACCTAATGCATTTCTTCACCAATTAATTCCGCTTTAATGGATCGAGTTATTTCTTTCAAAATAATGAGCTTACGTCATCAAACATTTAAAACATGGGATGACCATGTCAACAACTATTATGGAAAACCTTTCGATGTTAAATAGCCTTGACTTAAAAAATCATTCTCGTTAACATAATCAATTAACATTTTTTTATCAATTATCGCAGTTGATTAATTTAATTTGAATGTTGTGTTCGGTTTAATGTACCACTGAATTGATTCCAGGAAGTAATCAGTCGTATTTACATAAGCGGTTTTGAAAGACAACCATAAACCTTCAATATCTAGTTGACGGATAAGTTCCGTTTGAAATCCATAGTAGGATTTTTCTCAAAGTTTCATTAAATAAGTTTGCAATCAGGTTCAAGTTTGTTTTGAATTATTATAAATATAAATATATGTTTTAAGCTAATGATTTCTAAATCAATGTGACATAAATACACACATCACTTATAGGGTACATGTATTTGTGAATATTGTGGTAGAGAATTTATTTCTTCATTTTTATTATATTTTGTTAAGTTCGGCTGCTGTAAAGTTATAACAACACATCCAGTTAACGTCGTTCCAAAATTTAATTTGCAAAATTTTGCAAAGATTAGATTCACACACGGTTCCTCTCCGTATCAATTTATAATCACATATAACAATTTTGGCCAACGTGCCCATCTATATTAACACATATGCACAACGGATTTAAACGAAATGCGTGCATTAATTTTAACAGGTAATAGTAGTTTTTCAAAAAAAAAATGTTTGGAAATCGCTTCAAATCGTTTTCAAATTGAACTAAAGAAATGTATTATTATTACTAATAATACATCCCCAAAAAGAAAAATCATTTTGGGGGCAAAGCTGCAGACAAGCTATTAACGTGCCGTATCTGTGTATCTAGAGACCGCAAAAGAGGAGTCTTTTGCGATTTCATAGGATGGAGTTGAGCTTCATCAATTTGAAACCACGCATCAATATTTGGAACAAAATCTGGTATAATAAATGCGACCTCCACTTACATATAGCGAGAAATTAAAGTGGATTTGACAGCCAAAACCAACTCCCATGCCAAAGTGATAATCACTCGTCATCAGAGGCACTAGTGATATCACTTTGGTATCTTTGATGTTACACTCATATGTCCATCAAAAATTAGGACACCACTCGGTAATGCTATTCCCGAAGCATGGACACTATATTCCCTTATTCTCGGCTCGTTTGGTTTAAAGGGTAAGTTAACCATTCGACAAGATTAGCAGCAGAAATTGGAAGCTTGAAAATGCCATTTGAGAAGATTGGGAGCTGAAAAAGATCATTCAACGAGATTGGCAGCTAAAGAGGACCATTCGACAAAATTTACAACCAAAGAGCAGCATTAGGCAACAAAAAGCTGATAGGAAAGGGCATAATTTTATAATAGTCAGGCCATTCATACATTTAATACAAATATAGTTAGTGTTATAGTGTTAGAAAAGAAATTTAAGGCATAGGCGATCCATGAACGCCAAAAGAAACACACAAACCCAGACATTTTGACATTTGACATATTTTTGAAACTTATTAACTTTGTCTCCACAAATCGTGTGACATCAAAGAACACATAACTAGAGAAATTTTGAACTCTATGGTTAATTCGATTTGTTCGTCTGTATATTGTTGAACAAGAAATGTAGCCAAAGCTCGATGCCAGATTCGAGTGAAAATTGGAAAAGCCAATTTTCTCAAAGAGTCCCTGTACAGAGTAGATTTGAATTATTTTCATTTTAATTTTAAAATTGTGTATTTATTAGAAATAACAAAGGAAATGATTTGTTATAATAATTAACAAAAATAATTAATCGTCGTATTTTGCCATTAAATTAAGCTTCAAATACTATCCCATTCCTACTGAGTTAAATCAGCTGTATGTCAATAATAATTGAACATAACTGCTCTTTCGCACTGCACATTCCTTGTTCAGTAGGTCAAAAGCTATGACAAATATGAAAATGCGGGATTGTTGTCAATTTTTGGACAACCAATTAAAATTTTATGTATTTTAATAAAATCTGTTTTTTTTTCTTTTAAGTCCACCGCTAACGTTTCAATCTACAGGTGTTAATGTCTTTTGGAGTACAAGGAACCCACCAACCATATTTCTACAATCATTAGGTCGTCTAAAAGTCTTTTTAATTTTACTTAAAAAGCGTTCAAAAACGCCACCTATATCAATAAACCACAATGTGTAGTTCAATCGGTATTTAAAAATAAATTTGATGATTTCTACTATTGGTTCCCAATGTAGTCGTAACAAAAATTGAGACCATAAAGTGATCGTCATAAATGAGCTTTGCCTGTGGATTTTTGGGACAGAATTAATGAATTTAGCATTGTAACTTTGCTTTACAAAAAATGTAGTTAAGTAATCTTCGTGAATTCAAAACAATTTTGTTTTAACATTTAATTTTTTTATTTTCGCCGATTCCTTTTATTTTTTTCACATAATTTTTATTTAATTCCATGAGGTGAAAATACATAATATTATAAAATTGTTGTTTTCGAATCAAGATTTATTTGTTCTGTTACGGATTTGATTAATTTTTCATTACTTATAGTAATTTTTCATCGGTCCATTCGAGTCTTTGATTACAAGTCCACAATTCAAGTAACATTATTTTAAATCCCATTAATATGTACTAACTCTTTTCGTTTCAATTGGTAATTTAATGTAAATTTTTCCTTGTTTGTCAAATTCCAAATATTTTATTTCAGGTTGTTTATGCTTTCGTTTTCATTTGTTTATTGCAATAAGTTTAAATTCACAAACGATTATTATTTGTTTCAATTTAATTACCAAGTTAATATTTATTTATTTTCCATTAAGTTGGTTTCGACTACGTTCATTTTTATTTGTTGTTTCAATTTCTCACCTGTTACCATTGTAAAATTAAATCAAGTCGAAAATTATTCTATGGAAGTTAGGTACGCATCAAAACGCTATGAACATTAATTAAATAGGTTATATTTGCTAAACGAATCCAAGTTGTTTGGTTTGAATTATTATAAACAAAAATTTTATTATTAATTTATATATGTAATTTTTATTTTATTTACTTTTTCGGTCTTCCATTAAAGCTCTCTGCAAAAGTCAGTCAAAAGACAGCAAATTCAAAAATTTAGGCTCACGGCACTAAAGAAAGACAAAGCATAGGTGATCTGTAAAGACAAGACACGAACCTAGACTTTCGGACTTTTTTTAGAATTAATTGATTTGTGAAGATCTAAAACCAAAGAACACGGCACTAATAATATGGAGCTGTCTGGAATTTGAAGTGATGTTTCATGTCGAAATAGATTTGTAGTAAAAAAGGTTGAAAATGTAATTGTCGCCTGTACTAGGATAATTTATAAGATCATCAGCCGGAAATGACGAATGTTGTGCATCAAACATTTACTGAAAAAATTATTTATGAATTCACTATTTGCTTCCAACCAACCCAAGAGCGCCAACGTGGGTATATCAACACCATCTGAACGTCAAGGTATTCTACCTGCTACGCCACGTACGCAAATGAAAACAGTAAATTTTAGATATTCGTTGATTTTTATTTATCAGTCAGCACAAGACACGTTACCAGCACAATGCACGTTACCAGCACAAATAGATCCGATAGATGTACGTTATCCACTGCAAAGTTTTAATAAACAAAACCAATTAATTTCTGGTCCCTTTTAAACAAGCAAGACGGTAAATTAGTTTTTGAGACATGATTGAACGCATATTTTTTTTATTTATTGCCTCTGAGATGAGAATAAAGACATAAGTCCAATAAATCATCCCATTCAACGCAACCCAAGTTCTTTTTATATATTCAACACATGTACTTAATGTTCATTGTAATTTTAATGCATGATTAACAATATTTTTAAATGTTTGGCAAAATTGATTTTTCATTTTTTTAGGGTTATGACAATGTTGGCAAATTATGACATAAGACACCGTGTAAATTAATTGAAGGGTATGGAAAAGTCATAGAATTAATATATTCTCAATTCACTATGTTCAATTTTCCTTGATTTTCCTATATTTTAACTCTGATTATAATAAATTTTTATAAATAAATTAATTTATATCAAACGCCATATTTTTGCTAAATATGAGCAAATTGTAACTTTATATAGGTTGAAAATATATATTGGGTAATAATCACCAACGTAATTGTGTCAATAAGTCCATATTCATATCAAATTTCTCATAACTGATCAATGCAATTAAACAAAAGTAATTCAAAAAGAAAGTTAAATAACTATATACTACTGTGCACTAAGAAATTGAAACAACATATAACACGTCCAGCAATATTAATCGATGGTGCAGGTTGCGATTTAATTGACGTGGTTGTATGATGCCTCAAAAAATAGTCAGCTGCTTGCAGAGTTTTTCTAGAAGTGTAGGAAATAAACAGAAACATTATTACGATGTGCTCGAATTCCACATTTTAGTTTTTATTGGAAAATCAAATAAAAACCATTGAACGTTATTTCTAATAGTCTCATTTTATTAATTTATATTTTTGAATAAATTCGAAAATTTTATTTACGTATAAAATTAATTGTAATCCAGGATCAAAATAATATAAATTTTATAACCGAAATGAAAAGAAGGAAGCTTAATCAACTGATATACATTAAAAAATAATTAGTTTAAATGTGCCTCTATTTAGTAGAATTGTTACACTAAACTTATCGCATGAAAACTCATCGCGGAATTATTAACATAGTTAGTACATTTTGTTTAATTTAATACAAATTAAAAGAATGCCAAAACGACTATAATATGTTAACGGCACCAGTGGCCATTTCAGTAATACTGCAAAGCGACACTATTACATTTTCCATATCCATATTGTATTTTATTAGCTTCATATTACTAAGTCAAGTTGGTGAAAGCGAAGATCTAAATAAATCGATAAAATAAAGGCATGGGAAGCGATGGATAGAGGACACATGACGATGAATATAAAATGAATTCTATTAAGAACAACGAAGTCTGCAATCAAATCGACTAAATGAAAAGAAAACATTTAAAGCAGGGAAGCTTAACAAACGTCCATAAATATACAATAAAAATTCTAATATCAGTATGGTATGCTGCAAGAAATTGAATAAAATGGCGTAATAAATAATTCTGTATACTAAAAAAAAAAACTTTAAATTAAAATTAATTGCACAATAAAGGTTTCTTTTGTAAATGACGAATTTATTTAAACCACTGTAACCTATTGCTTTGCCCCATAAAACAATAAACGTTTATCCTCGACAAATAAAACGACGCTTTGTAACTAACAAGCAATACAAAAATTCCAAACGCTACCAGTCACTAATTTTATCTTGCTTCCGTTATCACTTTCCACAGACGGGGCAGCTCGACAATGTATCGGGTCTTAATTTAGATATCACATGTAATTAGTCGTCGTACCACAACGACATTTATGAGTTCCCCGTTCCATCTTTCGTTGAAGATAAAAGCCCTAGTTAGGCCAATTAAGACTAACTAATTAGGGAGGCAAGAGTGAGAGACGACGTAATTTAACGAAGCGAAAAATATGGCAAGGAATCGATTTGAAAATATGAATCGACTTAATATACAATAATTTTAGTAACATTGATTACATGCATATTTTGTAAAAAAATAACTTTCGTAACGATACCTTTCGAGGTTATGTGACAGGGCGTATTGAAGGTCGAATTCTTTCGGCACCACACGACTCGACTTGTAATATTCACTCGACAAACAGTGAAATGTCACTGTGAGGATGTTACCGACTCCACTATCAGACACACTGACAGCATGCTTTATACGTTCATTTTACAGTTTAGTATACGGGGACCCGCTTCAAGCATGAAGCTTTTAGAGCCCTACGGGCTGTAACTTGCCGAAATAGCCAACGGCGTACACGATAGGTGTACTTGCAACGCGGTGGCCCCTAACCGTATTAAGTTATATGCAAAAGGGGGCGATCGCAGCCCCCCGGAACGTATTGATATATTTTACGGATATTGGTACGAACGTAACTCGCGATATCAATATTTCACAACACCCGCGTACGTGCAGCAACCCAACCTGTTCATTTGCCGTTCCATCTCTCAATATATAAAACTTTCATTGGGACTGGTGATCTCCGCAGTCATTGTAGTTGGAAATGGAATTTCGTATATATTTTATATTTTCGACGGCGTTAAATTTTCATACAATTTGGCAGACACACGATCGACGAACGCGAGAGCGCTTTACGACCCCGCTAATCCGACCTTATTACCAGTCACCCATTAGCCGAAAAATATTACAACAACGCTCCGAATTAAACCGGGCGATAAATAAACGAACATTATGTTTCGGCTCTAAATATTTTAAGTTATCCGACGGATCTAATTCTGAATTAAAACAAACACTAAACCTCTGTGTATATTTCGGCTTTATTTAGCTCCTCCAATTTCTCGCGAGATTATACCTACCTACTCAACGTCGGTTTGCGTAAAGATCTTTCAAGAAGCGTAAATATTTGTGTCTACTGGAGTGTTTTATAACTCGATCGCGCTACGCGCCGTAGGCGTATTTCAAGTAGATTTGTTTGGAAAATATTTGATAAAATAAACCAACTTGGTCTCACCAAATAACAAAATAATCTCAAAGGAATTTTACGCAATGTTTACACTTGTCGAGATGTGCAAGATATATATTTATATGCGAAAATATTCAGGTAAATTAGGTTCCGCTTATGCAAATATTTATTTAAAAGGCTTCGCGTTTATTACGACAATATTCTAATTTTGAAAAAGAATTAACACAAATCTCGGCGTGCGAGCTTAAACCGGGGCAAAGTCAAATGCCCGTAAATATACCGTAAAAATTGAAACGTCTGTATAAATCGCTGTAGAAATTGTACGAAACGAGGTAATAAATTAACCCGTATAGTGAACAGAAACGAAATAATTTATTAATTTATTACAATTAATCTGTCTAAAAACATTAATTCTATACTTTGTCAGCCTAGCAATAACATTATCGTTTAACGTTCAAAATGACTTGTTGGTTAATAAATAAAAGTATTAACTACTAGTAATGAAGAATAGAATTTAGAGATTTCGAAATTCAATGCCAAATGTGTTTGACATAAATCTATAATCATCATGGATTTGTTTTTAACAAACCCGGATTTGCCAATCCTTAAATTTTCATATTGTGCCAGGAGATTTTTTTGAACAGGTAAAGTATGTAAAAGTAACTTATTATACGCAACTACATCGTAAAATCCATGTTATACTTAACTATTACATTTTAAACGGAAAGCTGCTGTGTCCAAATTTATCATAACTTATTATATATTATTTTTTTAGTATTATTATTAGATTCGTTATTCCATTTTAATTATTCCATAAAAAGTCGAGGGTTCAACAAGCTGTTGTAATAAATTCCTAACTTTCAAGCGTTTCAGAAAAAATGCAGTACAAAAATTGTAAAACTATTTAGGTGAAATTTTTTTTAAATAATCTCTTCAAATAAGATTTTTGTGAGAAAAAAATGATTACCAGAACTTTTAAAATGCCACGTTTATAAAATTATTTTATAAATTTCGAAAAATTAATAAAACGTAACGAGACAATTTAATTTTAATTATTGTCGATTATATTTTGAATTCCCTCACATGCATGTCGGAAACTTTATCTTTCAATAAAAATTAGCATTATCAAATATTCATTTTTTAATATGCTTAAAATTAAAAAAATCTATCCACAACGTGTTTCTTGTTGATATTAAAATAAAAGTAACGGGGAACTGTAATACAGTTTTATATTTTGGTGGAATTTTCAGGCTTCAAATTAACTACATTGTAAGTTAAGGAAGCGAATTTTTCAGTTTCATATTTTCATTTTTATATGTCCTGTACATCAATAATCCAGTTACTATAAAGTCTTTGCATGCCGAAAGTGACGCTGAATTATTATTATTGTTAAAGCCGGAAACAGGTAAGATACGTATGTAAATGAATAAGAGGAGCAAATAACAGTCACTAATATGCGATGAAATCAACAGTACAGTGTCTTGTCTTTCGATATCCAAAGATAGTATTATTATTTTTCTATTTATCTACAAAAAATATATTCGCATACGTGTTACTGTGTATGTTCCATAGCACAGAAAACGATACAGTCATCGTTCCCACCTATTAGGTAAATAGAACCCCAACCTATTCAGAAAAATATGGTTCGAACGTTTAACTATGCAACTTTAATATACTGAACAGATTCGAACCTTTGTTAACAAATAGCCTAGCGAACCCAATCCAACCCAACAGAACCCTATTTCAGTTTCATCTCAACTTCATGAACATTAGAATTATCTAAAAGCTTACCGCAAACTTTTTGAACTAGTAAATTTTTCTGTTATTTGGAAAATGTATGTGGATTATTAACCGTCGAGCAACTAGTGCCCCTATGATACCTCCATTTTGTTGCTTCATGAGACCGATGCTTCCTTTTATCACTTTTATCACAAATTGATTCAGTTTTGATTTAGATACAAAAAATATATGGTCCTTATTTGGGTGTTTGTGTCAGTGGAAAAAAGTGACGTTCGTGCCAACCACGTAAAGCTATGCCTTTGCTCAGTTGGAAAGTAACCCAGACAATAGTTTAGCAGAGGATTAATCAGTCAGTACAATTTATTTATATAAACTGTCAATTGTCAGTCAATTTACTTTCCCAGTACGGGTACATTAGATGGATTAAAGACGTGGCATTCGTACTAAGAAATAATATATCGTTCTTCCAGTATCACCAAGTATTAATGCGACGTTATCAATTAAGAAGACACTACGATACCATGGAATTAGCAGACAGCCTTTGTAAGTCATATGATGGTAACTAGCATCAATATTGTGAATGCTTCGTAATCAGTAAGCCTGAGCACTCCAGCACTAATATTGATACATCTACTGATAATTAATTTGGTTGACCGTCATGAAACGAAAGATGAAGTCAAACTACAATGGACTAATAAGAACATATTTAACAAATGTCAATTAGCAATGAAGACCCTCATTTGAAGTGCCTTTAATAACACTTTTCTGTGTATTCCTTGGGAAGCCAGATTTTTTTAAATACTAATACGAATAGCATCCCGTGCAAATCCTGGCTAATTTCTCTCGATTTCAACTAGAAATTAATACCAAAATCTAAAAGATTTAAACTCCACTGTTTTATTAATTCAGTAAGACTCAGTAACGGATGATGAGTACTTTCTTAAAAGGTCAGTTGTTCTAAAACCAAAATCATCGTGAATAAAAAACTACAAATTAATTTAAAATTTCCCTTGATTATGATAAATTTAAACATAGAGAAAAACAATAATAATAACATAGTGAGGATAAACTTCACAATGAGGACGACTGTATGAAACGTCCATAATGTAAAAACACACGTTCACAAAGTGGTACACAACATTTTTAGAAATAATCGTAAAAATTATGTCACTGATTATGATCACCTTTTCTGTATTATTTCCTGGAAATGTTAGTAAGGCAGCTTATTGGTCAAGTACAACAATGAATGAATAAATTGATAAATAAATCATCTGTCGTACGTAGGCACTGTGTATTGGACAAATACAACAATAAATTATAAATACACAAACAGATCGTTGGCATACGCGCTAGTCAATAACTATGGTTATGGGATTTTAGGCATAATAGTTAACACTAATGGGAAACGAGTGAAAGAATATAAGGATATGTTCTGGTTATGAACATAATATCCATTGACCATCGGAATATTTTACGATTTGCTGTAAATTTATTTAAACATAGTTCATTTGTACTAAAAAGGTGATATGTTTTTGTTATTTAATTAAAAATGTATAGTGTGTTTCGCATTTTTATTTCAATTCCATTTGTTTTTGAACTCCAATTATGAGAATTTATTTTGAATATAACTCTGCAGCGCAGTATTGTAATACACATAACAGTAAATGTCAGCAAATTGTTAACAAAAACGTTCTGATACCGGTTTAAAAACTTTAATTAAGTTGTTCTTTTTGGAAACACAACAAAAAAAAAATTCTAAATTTTGAGTTGGGTTGGATCAGGGCGAGTTAGGATGGGTTTGTGTAATCCCAAATATTCAACAAGCTTCCTAACATCGTTTGTTTCGGTGTAAGATTCACAGAGTAGTAGTGCTCTAAGGTTATTTTAATTCAGCTCACTGAGCTACTACAAAATAAACAATAATGTGAAATGTACAACACTCAAAACATCTACTTTCGTGGACTAAGAATTGAAGCTGAAAAATATATTGAATAGATTTTTTTTTAATTGGCGACATACAATAGACGATTAGTAGTCCCAACACTGTTGATCTTGCTAGTATATATTTTTTCAAAATTAATTACATAACTCATTGCAGATACATACTAGTGCTTACACTTAAAACTAGTATAACTGCAACTCTTTAAATTGCAAGACACCACTTATAAAAATTTCGAAAAAGGCACACAAATAATCAAACAAATTTTATAAATCACTGTTGGTAAAAAAATGAATGAAATTAGTGCCACTCAAAGAAAAAATAACTGGATGTTATTAATAAAATTGACTTATGATTTAGTGCCATATGATAAGTCAGTATAAGAATACGAGTAAGTCTAGCTATCTGGAAAATCGTTGTACTCTATTCTTTAAAAACGAGGATATATGTTGTAAAGCTTTTGACGGTTAAATATAATCACATTTCATATAATTGTGGATTGAATTCTCTCTCAATGTTTCTCTTCCTTTTTACTTTCCAGCAATTCTTTTAATTCCTTCTATATCTTTGTCATTGATTTACTCATATATTCCATTAACGTCATCTTTATTATGCCATGTAATAATCACTCCCTTCCACTCAGACATAGCTGTCAATGCCGACTCATATCGATATTGATTTCCAACCCTCAGTGTGAGCATTTTCCAAACAGTCTTTCATATCTAACTTACATATCCTGTCTCATCGTTCCTACATCAAATAGTTCATTTATGTTGTATAATAAATCTAGAGCTGAATCAGTAGCAAGTATGGAGGTAGCTTAAAACCGTGAAGTGGTCTCCACACAACCCTTAATAATAGTAGTAACAAAAATGAATAATTTTTAACAACAAACTAAAATGAATATGAGACAATAGACAATAAACACTGGAAAACATTAGGAACAAACGTCATAGGTTTGCAGACGAATCTGGACGAAAAAATGGATTCAGAAAGCAAACCCCAAATTGGAGGCATGAACCATATAAAACGACAAAACACAGGGGTGTGAAGTAAGTACATACGTCCATAATTTGTAATAGAAAGGCTGTTTCAATTGAAGTAACGAAATAATTAAAATTTATTTGGTATAAACGATGCAAAAAAATCATTCATCATGTGAATTGATAGCAAATGATGATTAAAAGTGGTGGAGAGGCAACTGGTGATGACGAACTTGTTCTAGGCGAAGATATCTTTCCATAGTATCATAAAGATCACAAAGTCAACGAGGTATTCATATCTGGTATTGTTGGTGTCTTTGATAGCACTAATGGTTTTCCAACCGTAAATAATAGATGACTTTGTTACCATAGAGTCATACATGTGACTTTGTAAATGATGAGGATGAGAAGTTATGATGCAACTGACTATGCTTCCGTCTAACCAAATAATGTTGTGTATTGCGACATAAACTATCGAAGAACTCAAGCTTCATCCGCTTGGGAGTATTTGTAACGAGGAAGCCGTTAACTGGTCATTGTGTTTGTTTTACAAAAAAATAGAGCTTGTTTTCTTATCTTATAAAAATTTAGATACGTTCAATAAAATTAGTTCAAATCCAAATTAAGTAACAGTAAATAAAAAATTAAGATGGAAACATGAAGAATCAACTGGTGATGAGATAGACTTGTAAATCAGTAATTTTTCGTGTCATAAAAATTCCAAAGCAATCATAGGTCAATAGTCCTTGTGTTAGTTAAGCATGAAGTTATAACATTTTAAAAGATGTCGTATTATTCTAATAAAATATTTAGGTGCAGCTAATGTACTGGATTACTTTAATAAGAGGTCAGATTGTTACCATACACACAGCCACACTGACAGATAAGTCAAATTCTTAATAATGAATTATAGTCTATATACTTGGCAGGAAGTAAGGCTGCAAAATTGTTTCCCGTCGATAAAGGTTTCATAAACACAGAGATAACAATGATGATGATTGGTAACTGCTTGATTTAATTTGGTACATATAGCTTTTTAAACACCACAAATATGAATTTGAGCCTATAGTAGATAGGAGGAAAAGATCATTACAAATTGGATATTTTTGGATAAGTTGAATGTAGGCAAGACATTTGAATTGAAGGAGGGAAATTTTAGAACATACTAGGGGTAAGTATAGGTGATGCAATGAGGCAACATTCATTCAATGTAATATGACACCCCCATAAACTTAAATTAAAGATCGGCTTGTTATTATACGCTGACTGATGTAACTAAATTCTTAGTGACGGTGTAGTAATGATTGTGGTAATTATAAATATATGTCGAACTAAAAGATAATCAAATTGTAAACAACTTTTCTTTGAAAAGTTCCATGGAAAAGTCTACCATTTACTGGAAATCATCGTTGAAAAATTCTTTGTAGTCCTAGCAACGTACGATAAATATTCCCGAGCGTGATCGCAAGGGCGTCCGCAGTCACAATTGCGGTGGCTGTCAAATGTAACTAACCTATATCGATGTGTTTGCGAAACACGCGCAATTACCCAGATTACCCAGAGATATTTCTTTCGATTTTTTACGTTTTTTATAAACTTGACAAAAGTCACTTGTCATAAATATTTATGCAAAATGTTAATTATATAAAAGTTTAAGTGAATCAAAAATTGAAAAAATATCGAATGTGCCGTATAAATGAATAAATATACGATCTCTTCACACAGATCCTAAGGCAAGAATATGTCAGAAAGATAAGCCTGCAGAATATATTACCAATCGATAAAAAAAGCTTCCTCACTGTTAATGTAGGTTTCATATACACGAAGATAACAATTCGGTGCATCAATAATTTGGTGTTTCAAAGTCGATTAAGGAAAAAGGGCAAATCAAAATGTACGGTAATATATTTCAAGACAATGTACCACCGATACTTACGAATAACGGATTTCTTTGTTTTAACGTTTTAATTTTAATTGATACAAAATTTATATTAGCTCCCCAGTATTAAAGTACCATCGTGTGTGAGTCATTAAGTCCCGTCAGTTTCCTTCCCATGCTATTATAAGCCATAAATTATTAAATGATGCTAAAGCCCTGTTAGAAAACTTGAAGTTTTCATATCAAAAGATGTTTGGTCATTTTTGATTTTAAAAGAAGGCATAAAATAAAAGCGTGGTCTCCAATACAATAATTAACATAACATTGTGTAATTGTAGCAGGTGCTATATTTTTAACGTGATGTCAAGATGGCGGGAAATTTAAATTATAAATGGTTTGATCAACTTAATTTAATTGAAATTGTTTTTTAAATATTACCTGACTAATCCAGTTATGTAACGGATTAATTTGTAATAAATATAATAATTAATCAATTATAGCTAAATCAAAAATAATTATAAAATGATGATAATTTTAAAGTAGCAATCGTGTGCAACAATCCACCTCGTTGACGGTTACTAATCTACCTCAACGTAAAATTGCGTGTATCGACTATCGACTTAAAAGCTGGCAAAGTTCGGTCGAGGGATGGTGCTGCCGGCCATTTACGGCGGCAAAACGCGGAACTAACTGCAATAACCTTGAAGGGCTGTGTGCTAATGTGTTGTGAAATCCTGCCCTTCGTAAATTTTAGCGCATCGCTATTCATAGGTGGCTCTAGTGTGCCCTTACGGATTTAATTAGGCACGTTCGAAAATGTGCACGCGAACAATAAAGTTTTAAGTTACGTTTTCATACCTGCACCGGATAATCCGCCTGGGAGTGAACAATTAAAGCTCGCACTTTCAACACAATTATAACTGCAAAATAACACCTAACTTGTATGCAGACTAAAAACAAATAGCACCCCAAAGTATGGATATACCTACGGGATGCATCAATAAAAATGCAGTGTGAGAGGGGAACTGCGCCGAGAAACGCGTTAGAATGTGATTATGACTGACGAATGCGTCTTTGTGAACTTGACAACTTTCAGACTCAGATCACAGTCTGATTACCACTAATGTCGCACCGCTGAGTGTTGCGTACGAATCACCCGAAGCATCCACCTGCTACTCGCCTGGCCGACTGCTTTTTATATATGTAGTATAAATTCAAGTACACCATTAGACTGTTATATGGCTGAATAATAAGTCTTTAATGGTTTTTGGACCAACCAACATTTTATAACTGGCGCTCTGATTGGAGAGGTTATTGTGCATCAACTAGGGTCACATTTTTTAGATAACATTAAAAATTATCAACTGAATTTGAATAGGTTTGTTTCAACGAAAGCCAATAAAATACTTTGCCTTTAAAAAATCGATTTGTTCGAATCGCCAACGTGAACTATTTATCTTACATGTGCATCGTTCCGGTGCATTTTGCGCGGGAAAGAGACGAAAGCGTCGCCGCCGTAGGTCGTTGATAGATTCGTTGCCACCAAAAATGAGAAATAAGCTCCTGCCATCATGGAAGAAATGAAACAAGATGCCACGTGATCAAAGTTACCGTTTTAGCTCCAATCGTGGTGTGGAAGCCGGTCGATGCAGTCATGGCAACCAGCTAACGCACGCCCAATCGAGAGAGAAAGGACGTCGAAAATGTTGCCGGCGTAGAGAAAGAGAACAGACGGTCGTAA
Source organism: Geotrupes spiniger (assembly GCA_959613385.1). Taxonomy (NCBI): domain Eukaryota; kingdom Metazoa; phylum Arthropoda; class Insecta; order Coleoptera; family Geotrupidae; genus Geotrupes; species Geotrupes spiniger. The sequence continues at coordinate 18,257,743 of OY390737.1, forward strand.
AGATGCCCATTGGAGTTCAAATAGTAAAAGTTTTATGATTTTTCCATGTTAAATGCTGCTTATGCGTTTTGCTGCTAGATGTAGGTATATGTTCCTATTTTGTGCCAACAATTTGAAACGGACTCCCGCTGTTGGCCAAAAGAATTACGGTACAGGTAGACATCGAAAATTTAGATATCATTTAACGAGAAAAATCAAAAATTATTTACATGAAATATTTTTAAAACATGGCGTAGCAAATATATGGTTACAATCATCAAACTCATTTGCCCTCAATGTAGATTTTATTTCCACACAACAATTAAGCATAGATCTACTACTCAGATAGAAGATAGCGAACATAACTGTTTGTCAAATTGGATTAATTTCGTTCCTCATTTCTTTTTGAATTAAATCAGTTTTATTTTCATACATTCATAAATTAATATAATTTCCTTGTTTTTGTTCTTCCGCCTTCCACTAAATTCTTTCATGATCTATTTTTAAGTCTAGTTATATGTTAATCTACTTCTACGATAATTACCCATTTCATGTTCCCATTAATTGTATCTTAATTTATCACTCGACATATTCTTATTGTTTTTTCTTTAGTGTCTATTTTACTTTCTATTAAATTATTATTAAACTTCAAGGATGATGATGATGTAGAACATCACTTTTCATTTATTCGTTGCCTTTACAATTTTATTTTACTTAATGTTTTGTTGTTTATCATTCATTTTTTCACTTCCTCTCTGTGTTTAATTTTCTTCAAACATTCTATATATTTTTTGGGTCCTATTTATCTGGTTAGAATTTTTGACACAATTACGTTTGATTGAAAATTTATGCAAAGTATTCTTTAATGGTAATCATTGGAAATTCATCTCTGAAAGAAAATTCTAATAGCATAATGTGGGATTTGAACCCTGGAGCAAGGGATTACTAGTCTGGCGATCTAGACATTAGACCAGGATTGTGATCTTTTTAATTATTCTGTTTCTAAGATTTAGCTTCAATTATCGTCGATTATTCGATTCGATATTATCATATTATGCACTTTTTATTTGCACTGCTTTCGTTTCCGTAGTCACAATTCCATTTGTTTTGTTTCTTTGTTCTGTTTTTTTATTGCATGTTTTTATTTAATCTTTAATCTGATGATCTGAGCAATTATATAAATTATTTCGATTACAATAATTTTTCGTTTTTTTAATTCATATACCATTACGTACAAATGATTTAAGTTATTTTATTGAATTTAATTTTAAATAATTTTTTTTACATTTGTTTAAGGGTCCTTTTGCCCCCTTCTCATCCCACCAACAACCTACAAATGTTATGGAGTGGGGAGCGAAACACCCCATTTACGAAGTGACCCTTAGATGAGTGCAACAAATATATCGGGGCGAAATAGAAAAAATGAGAATTAATTTAAATTTAGTTAAATTTGTATGGTTTTAAAAATATAGTAAATTTTCAGGACCAACTTTAATAAATCATGCACGACGTTTTCAGCTCAAGTCAAAGTATATATACAAGTATGCTATTATTAACAAAACTCATTTAAAGAATTTTTTGAACAGCAAAATTAATAAAAATAATCGTCTGTTCTGTGTAGATTGAAATGACTTAATCACAAAAACTTGCACAATTCGCTCATGAAACTTGGTGCAATTAATCGCCCCCACACAACACACAACACAACTAGCCTAATGATCGTAATTTGGACACATTCATGTTTATCATATTTTTAATAAAATATTTTTTCATTTAATCCCTGTCAGCTTAAACGTTTTGAAAAATCAGTCATCTCGATTTTCCCTGGTTACATTGTTAATTACCAAGACTAACAATAAGAAATGTGATTCAATAAATGAGTACATAAATAAATAAGGAACGTTGAGAATCCACATTTTATTTTATCGTATAAATGTAAGTAACGGTAATTTTGATTTGAATAATAGATCAAATATATATTTTAGGTTAAATACCATTGAAACTGTCGCGAATTTAGTTGTCGCAGACTCTCTGAGGCACTTAAACAGTCAACATTCAATGAATTTTCGATCAAAAATTTGAAGCATTGGCAATTCTATTCAGCGAATCAATGAACGTAAACTAAGGTCCTGTCCAAAACAATTGAAATGTTAGTACTAAATTGTAGTTAATACATATGGACAAGTTTTTATTATTGTATAGGTGAAATAAAGTCAAATAAAAATATTTCTTCATCGGTGCACAATATATGTAACATACATTTCAAGGTAAATTCTTCGTTTGTCTTGCAGTACCACGAGAGTACCGTTTCAAAAATATTGCAATTAATACTTTAAAGAGACATCTAAAAATATCTCGTTAATAGTAATATAAAGAAGGTGGCTTGACGTAGTTTCAATTTTTACTTGTTTATTATTTGCTTGTTTTAGAAGTTACTTATCATTTAATTAAGTTGATGTTAAGTTGTTAACTTTATTAAGGCAAATTGAGGAAATTAATGAAGTCAAATTAAAAAACCATTTTTTTCATATTGCTCAATTCCTTTTGTAATTTGAAAGACACGACATACACACGAATGTAAAATAGGACTAGAATACTAAAGAAAATCAGAAGAAGAATTGACGTAATATTAATAAAGAAAGAATCCAATGACAATAAATGAAGGATATTAATATAATACGCATCAGGAAGGGTCGTAAATGATGTGTTCACTTAATCATGTTGCTTGCATTTTGTCTTCTTAAGTTTTTGTTGAAAATTATTTATATTGGATTATATAAAACAACTCAAAAACGACATGAGATCCCTTCACGAGCACTTTTAAATCTAACCCAACCCAACCCAACCCACCTTTGTCTATAATTACATTTTTTGACATATTATTAAGTCGCTTAACCACCAAAGAAGCACCATATTTTACTGCCCCCCTCGTTACCGTCGTCACATTCTATTACTGTGTACCTGAATTTAATTATTTTACATTTTACTTTGAGTTGAAAACAACGTGTGCTTTTTATTATAAATACGAACGCATTGTACCACATATTTCAAAATATTGATTAAAGTTTCTCTTGCAGGGTTCTACACCCTTTTAAAATGAGTTTGAGGATCAGATGATAAACTGCAAGAACATTTGGTGGAACCGGAAACAATTTCCTAAAATCTAAACAAGGACGAATATTTTGAAGAAACAGTTCAAGTGTACTCGGTGAATATCTAAAGATCATTTTAGATTTTAACGCGTTGATGAGTGACATTTCCAGATTTCGATGATTCTGATATGTTTTACAATACAAAACAAGTGGAACAAAGCTAAATTAAAAATATGCAGACGGATACAACTGAATACTGGAGAAATATTATAAATCTGCAACCTGTAAAATTCAAGTAAGGCAAAAGACGACAATGGAAAACGCGAGATCAAATTAAACGATTGAGTGGAAGGTACACACAAAGGTACAGCAAGTAAAATAATGGAAATGGGGAAACGATCATGAAAATTGTGAGTTGATCAGAATGTGTTGTGGCGTGTAAAAGAAGAGGAAGTTTAACGCCAAACAAACTAAAAATCCCGGGATTAGGCACTGGTTCGCGAAAGGAGAACACTTTCAAGAGGAGGTAGGAAACAAGAATTGTAAGTACTGATTTAGAGCTAGACACGAAGCTATCTGTAATCACAACGAGATGAAGTACCTGATAAACAAGAGATGGATTAAATACACTGGGTTATCTTATCGTTAGTACAATTGGATTCATGGGAGGAACACATAGTCGAGGAGTGGATTACGAAACCTATGCAATTCTCTATAAGGAGACGAACGGTAGAAGTTGGTAAAATTCGAACTAATGTGTAGGAATGGAACAAATTGGTATGAAGTGATTGGTGATGTGTTTTGGGAAACTATTACAGTTGAGTCAGTCCCATAGCATGAGCACGGGTTAAATATGGAGAAAAGCATCGAAAATCGAACTTAAAATAAATCACAAATATGATATTACATATAGACGGTGAAGCAGGTATCTCATCTTCTACGAGTTTCGAATTTTCGAATTTTAATATTGTTGTATCGGTAAAAAAATAAATTATAAATAGGATGACCAAAGAGAGAAAGGAAATATAAAAGTCGTCGAATTTAGAAATATAAGTAATCCTAAGTCGAGAGGACATAATAAATCGCAAAGTGTAATGGTATGTACAAATATATAGACATGAAGATATACGAAGCGATATGAAGGCTTAAAGAGTCAAATGGCGACCAAGAAGAAAACCAACGTATATAATAATATTCGAAGACCAAGTAGAAATCGACGATAAAAGTTTGGGGTTAGAATGTTGGAGAAGACAAATGCAAAATAAAAAAGTGGAAAGCTCACGTAGCATGTCGGGAAATATATTTCGAACCAGCGATTATTGTCCTAAAACAGCAAAAAAAATTAAGAAGAAGAAACAAGTTGCAATATTTTGTTGGGCGTTTTAGCACATCTTTATCTAATATGATAGAACAAGTAAATATTGATGGAGCATTTCCAGCAATGGAGTTCATTTCTGTTGTCGGAGTCATCGATGGAACTATTCTACTGATAAACCAGAAACCGAATAAAATTCAAAAATAAATAAAAATAAATATTATTTTACTAAATATTCAAGCTATTTGTGAGAATGGAATGGAATGAGAGATGGAAAATAATGCTTGACATATATGTTGATACATTTGACGACTTCTTAGAAAGATCGAGGAAATTTAATAATAATTCAGAATAATTGTCACTCAAAGCTCCCAAAACCATTGGGTGGTTAGTAGTTGAAAAAAGGATCCGGACGTCAATGACAGTGGTAGCAGGAGCGAATTAGGAGGTACCTGTAGCTTAATACCTCAGATATTAAAGGGCAATTAAAACAGAAAACGACATGTAAATAGGGAAAACAACGAGTAAAGCGGTGGCCATGCAGTGCTTGGGCTGACAAAAACAATTAAACCGGTAAAAGGTCACACTGGTATAAAATAATACGCGGACGCGGTTTTAAGAGAAATACAAATACGCATTTGTGTAATTAATACACCGGAATATACATGTGGCGACAAGAAAGAAAGGTCACTTTACGACCAAAGCAGTAACATTGAAAGATGATAAAGATAAGGGTAGAGCTAAGGTCCGACGGGTCGACCGGCCAACGCCCCAACCCCGGAACAAGGTAAGCGGACGGAATGAACAGTGGAGACGGTATTGACAAGAGGGGGGCGGGGAGCAGAGAAAGAAGGGACACGAGGGGAAGAGGAAAATATCGCGGAGTAATTATATTCTTATATTATATTAATACTAGGAATAAGAAGACGTCAAGTTCACCAGAGAGAAAGAGGAGGGTGGGAGTAATTAAAGAAGGCGTAAAAGAGAGGAGGATAAAGGAAGTGGTAGGATATGGGAAACGTCGGGAGAGGTGAATAGGGCGAGAAACTAGCAGGAAAAGGAAATACATATACCATGACCTGACGCAAAACGAGAGAGAAGTGGAGAGGGAAATTTGGAAACAGGCCTAGGAGAAAAGAGGGCAAGGCAAGGGAACTAGGATTGGATACAGGAAATTACAGGCGGACGGCATCTAGTGGGAATGGTAGGAGGAACATGGAAGGTTGGTGCAAAAAAAACTATTGCAAAAAGAAACGGAAGGAGGATCGAAAAGGAAAAGCATGTAACAGGAAGTAAGATAAGTATCTGTCCCGGATGGTCGCCAATATGTCTTTAAACGAAATGGAGCCAGATATTATCGAGGTTGTACATGAACCAACACCTATAAATTTTGACAGCGATGATGAAAATTAATGAAATATCGGAGTTGTCAAATCCCAACATCATGCTGTAGCAATGTTTTTCAGAAGAGGTTTAACGAATACAATAAGTATCCTGAAACCACGCGAACATATCTAAGAGCTCTCCCAAGGGAAAAGAAAACTAGGAGGAAGAAGAACAGTAATGACCAGAATATTAAAGGACCCCAGAAAAAGAAGATGAGAAACAAACAAAATAATGCGTCAACCATAAATTATGTTCAGCAAAGGAAAATATGAAAAATTAATATCACTCATTTGGTATGACTGATTTTGGTCTTCTGGAAAATGTGATTTACGTGGATGTATGTTTAGATCCAAATTTATACATCTAATGGTCGTATAAGAGTCCAAGGTACGACATCTGTTCTTATTTTTTAAACATTTTTGCTAAACCGTATGCGTATATACTATATACTTTCATGAAACCTTGGATTGGTCTTAAAAAATGCACTGTGGTTTCGGTTCTAAAGATTCGTTAGCACACATGTAGGGACATACAATTTGGATTTTTTTCTACAACGAATTTATCTTCAAATTCGTAATTTGCAATGTTTTTTTTTCGCGTATAGCAAATTCACTGACCGCTTTAATTAATGCGAGCGTCAGCGCCATGAACAAAATTTCATTTCATTTTAGGATTGTGGAAGAATTATTACAAATTAACAGGATGTGTTTCATGAAAACCCTCTGTGAGGAAACAAACAGAAAATTAGGGAAGATATGAAGTACGATCGCCACAAAGCCAATGGTCTATTAATTAAAATTCTAACGTCTATTTCCCAAAAGATAAACGTTGTTGGAACAAAGTTCAAATTTTGCAGCCAACAAGTTTTCTTTTCGTCGATAAATGACCGCACATCTTCGTCTTTGTTGGCAAATGTTCGTCACTCACGTAATTAACATTCTTGGTACAATTTAGGCGATGCTGTGTTGCCATTCGAAGAGAATAAAATTACTTAATAACTAACAATTTTTGGCATTTTATAAAATCATATAAATTTTGTATATATGTAAAAAAAAACACCGTGGGTATCATTATTAACTTACGTCTATAATAATATTAATTTGTAGGTTCGCATTGTTAAGAATTCCATGAATGTAATATTTCAACAAATTAAATAAATGGTTATTGCCCCCTTATCTAAATAAATGTTTATGACAATAATTTAAATTTAATCCTCCATTTATTAAACAGACTAAGTGCAATGCACGTAAAATTGATAATTATATATCCACCTACATCATTATAAATTGAACGTAACGCGATGATAAAATATAATCCACGAGAAACAGGTCTATAGCATAAAAGATACATAATAATTTCACTTACGTTCATAGTGGCCGAATTCCCAAAAAAAGCAGTTCACATGTAAGGACGCCTTCATTGTCTATTTCACAGGTCAAATTAAAAGTTTTGTTCGTCCGCAATAACACAGTCACGTGCAGAATAAGCCGCGCTTCAAAATGACATAAATCACTTGTTATTAAGATGCGTCGTCTCCATGTAAGGAGCGCTTTATTCCGCAGGACATTAACACGTCTATGCTTCTTGCACGCACCTCAACAATGTAATTCGCCGGCTAGATCGTTCCCAGGTTTTTTTGTTGGCGAGTATTCGTACTGACGTAATTGACCCTTGCTCGAACATCGGTCAGGAAATAAATTTAAATATCGAGTACTATCTAACTGTTTTGTTGAAGTTATATTAAATTGTGTTTTGTGCTTTTTGCAAGATACATTTTCTGGAATTTTGATAAATTAAAATATACCGTGTGTGTCATTAGTCTTTTCAATTCTTGTACATTAATGAATTAATGAATTAAGTTTTGATAAATGCTTGCGTAGTGTTTCATTCAAGTGGAGATTTTTATTAAGAATATAGTCAAATTGCTTGCATTTTAGATTTAATTAACTGTGGTTGTACAAATCGTTGTGTACGAGGCTAATTCTCGTTGAGAAATTGTCGAATTATCAACTAAATTTAAAATGTTCGTAAATGTCCTTGTATTGGTCGGCGAATATGGGCGAAGGGTTAAACGGCAGAGTCGTCGATGTAAGGATAAGAATTGGGACATAAAGTGAGAATGAAATTAGGGGCTGCAATAAATTAAATGAACAATTTTGACCTGGTATATATAGAGCAGATTGTATGTTTTTCGAAAACGAACGACTTATTGAAAAGCAAATAATGAAAGGTGGTAAGGAAATGAGAAACGAAAGCAAATGTTAAAAAAGAAATACTAAAAACGAAAAAACCAAATCCTTGAAAACACCGGTAATCCTTCGATTATGAAACCTGCCATATCGACGTGTAAAATACTTATTTATGTAATGGGTGGATAAAGTTCTACTTTTTTGCTGTCCAGAAAGCTTAATTACTAGATGTTGCATAAACAGACCAAAAATAATATATTGTTTACGAATTGCAGACATATTTTTTTCAGCGATCTCAGTCCTAGCTCTAATTTATCTCCATTATTTATTCGCTCTGATGATTTCTTTAATTTCACGCCGTGGGAAAAATACTACTTTAGATGTGTAAATTAATCAAATGTTTTTTAGATGGGGTCATGTGCTTCTACGACAAACGTTGAATTTTATTTTCTTGTAAATAAAACTGTTTTTTTGACAAATCATCGATAAAGAAGCTGGCTTTTTCCCCGACCATTTTCCCGACAATTGTTACTTTTAGCAAATAACAGTATATATAGTGTTTATGGACAACATCTTTCAAAGGCATTTTAGTAGCGGCAAAAATTATGAATCATCGCAAAATTTTGAGGTAGCTCCTTAGTCTACATTGAAGAAGGAGCTACCTTAATTCTTAAATTTCAACTTGGTGAATAATGGAACATAAAATTAAGAAAATATCCAGTTGAAAGGACACGATAGTGAAATAAGTAAGAATGTTACATAAATGAAGATAAATGGCTTAGAAAAAAGCAGTGCTGCCTAATATAATAACATCAAGATACTCAAATAAACATTGAAATGCACTATATCTATTTTTAAATTAGACGCACACAGTGCCAAATGGGAAAATGGTATAGAAAACTTCACCAAGTTTATACATTTATATGTTCTTATATATAATAAGTGAATTCAAAACACACAACAAAATAATGGTAGAGAAAGAAAAGAGTCATTATAACAAAAATGGAATACGAGAAGATTATACAAGACATCGAAAATGATGGAAATGAGATATGGGAGAAGGAAAACTAAAAAATACAGAATGAGGCAAAGGAACGAAATTATTTACAAAAAAAAAAAATGAAACATTGAACAAGAAGACGAAAACGGATCATTGGACATAGAAAGAAGAAGCAAATAGGTGAATAGAAAGAGGAGACGTATTCTAGTGGAATATAAACGAATTAAAAGGGAAAGGCGAAGGAGTCGACGAACTTGAAAATTAGATATTTCGAAAAGGAAAGGAAGGGAAATGGAGAACAGGAACTGGGAATATACAATTTTATTAGGATGATTGGAAGAGATGGTGTGGACACATGCAACACTAGTCATAATGATAAACAGGAAGTCATAGTAGAAAAAGAACAAAAATAATGAAATGAAAGATGACGATAAAATCGAAGATCAAATGGGGTAGAAAATGAAGAAGAAACTCACTTGACCTGGTCCGGCAGAAGAATTTAAAACGACTTAGTAATAGCCTCAATATTAAGACATATACAAGAGAAATACTAGGTAGAGGATTATTTCTTGTTGAACACAGAATTATGCTCAAAAATTAAAGATCCTTTGTTTTTACGAGAAAAGGTTATAGTAAATGTAATAGATAAGATAAGATTAGTAGCTATACTTATGAAACTATTTCAAGAAAGCTCTTTTGAAGCTTTTCTTGGTGAATTACAATAAAAATTAAAAATGAAAAATAATTCCTTAATTTCAACGTGGAAATGATAGAGAACGAAAGAAAAATATCAAAAATATCAAAAATGGCATACAGGAAGATTATAAGATTATTAACGCTACGAAATTATTTACAAAAAAACTGACGAAAAACTAACGATCTAAACAACGAAATAATACTAAAGAAACGATGAAAAGGAATTTGAAACAGTCCATAAGAAGACGAAAACGAATCCACTTATAGGATATAGGAAAAAGGAGCAAAGAGGAAAATGGAAAGAAGAGAGGTATCCTAGTGAAATATAAAGGGAATAAAAAAATAAAGGAATAAGACGACAAATGCAAAAATACAAAACAATCCTCAAAATTCAACGTGGTGAACGATAGTAGAGTACGAAAAACATGGTAACAAAAATGGAACACAAAAAGATATTTTGACAATAAAAATAATGGGGACAGGGGAGAATATAAATTAGAGGAACATACGAATAAAGGGTACGACTAAAGAAACGACGAAGGCAGACTCTGGAACGGTAAACAAGAGGACGAAGATGAATCCTATTATGGAGCAATTGAAGAAATTGAAGAAATGGTGTGGATACATCGAGGACTGGGCATAATGAAAAATTAAAGTAAACAAATAAATAAATTAAAGAAGAATATGCATTGGTGGTAGTCTGTATGCCCAGTGAGAACACATAAATTGACCAGAAATCGACAAAATAAACAATATAAAGTATGCGACAGAATAGTGATGGAATTCATAATGGAAGAGGAAATCCTAATAGAGTGGATGATAAAAATAAAAGTTGTGAGAAATGAATAGGAAAATAATAAGAAAGTTATCTGAACAAGAACTTGGAAACAATTGAAAAGGACCTAGTAATAGCCAATAGAATATTTAGGCATAAAAATATTGTTTGCAATATGAAATATTGCAAGCTTATTGATATTTGTTGATATGGTGATAAATAAAAACAAAGTACTGGAGAGCAAATGAATGAATAAATGCAATATATCCTACAACAGGAAAATGCCAAGAAATGCAATAGGAAACGTCTTGAGAGAACACAGAAGAAGTAGCAAGGAAAATAAAATCAGTGTCAAACGAATCCTGTGAAAAAAAAAATCACGAAACCATGACATAAAAATTATTCCACCAGGCTGGGAGATTTAAATAAACGTTGTAGTAAGCACGGTGTAATACGTGCGAATAATATAAAGGACAATGAAGAATATTAGTCAATAAAAGTAAGGATTAAAAATGTTTGAAGGAATTCCGGTACAAGCACACAAAAGCACACATAGAATAACAGAAACTGCTACATGGTGCCATGACACAAATAAGAAACCCTGACAGAAATGTACTGAAACATTAAAAGAGAAATAGGGAAAAGTTTCAATAAAAAAATATGCGTGACGGAAGGAATACTATGCAGAGATCAGATAAGAACCAAGAAGCGGAAACATACCCAAAGTGCACGGAGGCAGGAAAACGAAGAAGAAATTGAAATTGATAAAGTAACGAAAACCTAATAATGAATTACAATGAATAAAGAAAACAAAAACCAGAACAGGAGCATGATAAGACGAAACTACAGTGGAAATGATCAAGTCATTGCAACAGAAAAAAAGAGCCACCCGTGATAATAACTCAAGGACAGAAAGAGATAACAGTCACCACCCCAAACCAGAAGGAAAGAAATCACGCACTCTTGAGCATAGAAGGAACAGTATACGCGACTACGACAGAGGTACGTAAGGCATTTTCTCAGTCACACAAATGAACGAAAAAGCAATTCGAATGGGATGAAATGTGCATGCAGGCATACATATATGGAGGAATAATTTGCTAAATAGAAAGATAAGAATGGAATGTACCAGATACTTAATAGAAAACATCTGCGTAGAAAAACTAAAGTCTAAATAAAAATATCAGGAAACGTCAGATGAGAACTATTCTTAAAACATCTTATGCAAATAAGCTTAAAACTAGACAAAGATTAAAGAACGTAATATAGAATTCTAGAAAGGAAATTTGCCGTGCACATGATACAGAGATACAAGGAACCGGATCTAGAACATAACATAGAAGTAATAAATGAAGAGCTAAGAAAAGTAATATGAACATAACACAAATAAAAATAATAACAATGCAACAATGAACTAAGATAGTTAAGAAAGGAAGGAACGAAGGACAACCTTGAAAGATCTGGAGCGAGGACGTGTGACTGGCAACAGAAATGATAAAGGTAGGCGGAGGCTAGTAAGTTAGCAAATATTAATTAAATATCTCAACCATTATTAATTCACGAAATATATGCAGCCACAATGGATAAATGATCATGTAATTAAAAAATGGATGAGGATAAAAGTTTTTGTTTTTGGAAAATATGCTTAATGGAAGATATGACCATTTGCAAAACTCTCTCAAAAGTCAGATCACAGGTTTATTAACAAGGACACAATTGTATTATGCATATATTGTATTATACAGGGAAAGTTAGCTATACCAAAATTGACATTAGAAACGCCTGAGGCATATATCGTTAGAAGAAAGGGCGATAATATCAAAAGTTTACAAATTCTTTCAATAAGCAGGTGGACATTTCGATTGAAGGATTTTAAATAAATATAGATGATATCCTGAAGCCTATATACATATACTCTCAATTTTCCTTTTCAATTCCTGAACAATATATCCATAAGACCAGCCTGTATTATTTTTTTTAATAACTATTTTAAACCGATATAAGTTCAGGTGTTAAGAATTGTGATGACAATAATAGATTGACATCAATAGGAATGGAGAAATATATTGTAAATAAAATAATATTTTTCTAAATACAATAGCATAAATGTCAGTTTGTATTTTGATTTCAAATCGATCATATCGATCATATTGAACTGCTTCGCATTATTGTGTAAGTTGATCAAGGTTGCGACAGTGGAAGGATTATATATCTAATCGGTGACTTAATTTACCTTTAGGAAAAACAACATTGATTGAAGGACAATTACCACCTCTCTAACACATATCACACATCCGTTGAGATTGACGTTGCTCGGAGATGATGGACGCGGTAAACAAGCAATATTCGTTATTTTCGTATTGAAATCTCAATATTTAATTATGGCTTTGCAACAAATTCATAATAGATTTAAATGCAACATTTATTGAACACATTTACAATATTGGCACGAAACGTCGATTGGAAGTAATGATTTACAAATAACTCAAAGTGATTCATCTGCATCAGAAACATTAAATTCCATAGTAAATTATCAGCGCCCATTTCAATTCTAAATTGTGATTTTGGTTAAAGAAAACCAACTAAATCTACTAAATCATTTTTTTTTAAATTCGACCATCAGGCAAAAAAAACAACTCCTATCTAGTTCACGTTAATATTATTTACATATCTAAATAGCTTAAAAATTATCCCATAACATATTCAATATTTTTACACACAACCACATAAAAGAATATCTATTTTAATCTACTTAGTCAATATTTTCTATTTCATTCCTGGTTACATCGATGGTGGCACATTATTTTAAATTTATTTAATTTTTTTAATATACTATATTACACGAGTGTGCATTAAATCAATGGAACACCACATCCGTAAAAACTTGCAGGTGCACATAATTACCAAATTCATAAAAACCGAATTCGTGGAATCGCCACGTGCAGTTATGCATTCATATTTATATTCCTCGTCTGTTTTGATTTCAATCAATAGCGAGAATCTCGGTCGGCGGAACGAATGTTTTTAGGACTTTTTCGTTAGATCCTTCCGAGTTTGTTTCCTCTTGTTGCTCACTTTTCGAGAAGCAACATTCCTAGCGTTTATTATGATATCCATTTACATCCATTTACAGCGTAAACATGTTAAAAAATTATTGCTCGTTAAATTTCCTGATGGAAGTTCATATTAAATAACAAGAACATATTTTGGTTTTGTAAAACCATTTGTAAGTTTAATAGTTAATTAACAAGTAAGAAGTTGTTTGAATTTACATGTATAAATATTAAAAATGCGTTTTTATACATGTATGACATCAAGTATTACACAAATGTTGGACATAATTATGTAAATTAAAATGTTTTTAAATGTTACATAGTATCTGCGATAAAATAAATGCATATAGAGACAAAATAAAATAATCATTTGGAACCACTTTGTAAATCTAAAATGTCACGTTCTTAATAACTAATAACTAATAACTAATTTTGAAATTCGTCCACTTTAACATATTATCCAATATGATCGATTATTAGAAAATATATTGGTAGGTGATGAGTAACTAGAAGTACAGGTCGTGAATACTATTAAAAGAGTTATTTCCATTTGTAGTAATAGCTAAATCAATAAATTTGTTGCCGGGTATTTTTGATTAATTTTGAATCGACTGGTGACGAGCTCTATTAATTTGGAAATAAAATAAACGAACGTTAGCAGGTCCTTTAAGGAATATATTAATATAAAATTAATTTGAATTATTTTTCAGTTGATCAGATTACTCGTATATTTGAGTTAGACCTCCCTGGTTGGCGTTGATTAAAATGAACGGAAATTAGCCCAGAAACGAAGTGGAGTTTGTACAAAATTAAATATAGAAGCTGTTCAGCTTTTATAAATTCTAAAAATCGAATAATGCAACTACCGGGCGTACCCAACCCAACCCAACCCATTTCACACACCCTAAAGTGTAGGAGGGAATCTTCAATACAAATATAATATTAAACGTATAATTACAAAACGTTCAAAATATGGGAAACATTTATCTAATGATTTATGACAATACTAATTTTTAACTTGGCACAAGATTTTCCAAGGACGACGACTGTAATAATAATATCCTAGTAATTTCCAAAAGTCTACTTAATGTTAGAAATCCAAAAATTATGTACAAAATATAAAATTATCAAAAGAACGAAAATAAAACTGCAAAATTCGCGTAAGCCAATAAAATTCCTAAAAGAAACTATCTGCAGAAATAATTTAAGCTCGGTCTACCTTTAGACGTGAAGCGGCTTCTGGATTTTTGAACGGCAAGCAAAATTATATTCGGAAAACGTATGTATGTTTAATAGTAACGAAGTCGCTTAAATTAAAGTTTCGTTTGCATAGTTTATTTGAACTACATATAGTCTACGTGCGTTCGAAAACTTCACCAGTCAACTCCAGTCAGTCACATAGTCCTTTCTTTTGCAATCTTTTCTCTGATTTGCCAGCTATATTTATGTTTATGTTTATTTATTCTAAAGAATTGAGTCCACCGTGTGGTTCGAGTATTGATGGTTCTTATAACAATGAAATAAACCGTTCTATTTAATGAATGAATCAACTAATATCTACATCCGTTCAGGGTTAGATTCAAATAATATTTTTGATTTATTTTTGGAGCTTAATTGTGAAACATCCCATTACAATACAAACTAACGAATGCCCAACAAGTCACGAAATCAAAATCAAATTGAAAACAAATCAAGTGAAACAAATGAACGTCGATCAAATGAACTGATCTACACAAGGACAAAAAACAAATCAAACGAACTAAAGGTAAAATAAATTAAGATTATCGAAGAAATTCAAATACGTCTAAACACATCAAAGCAGTTGAACGTCAAACAACATTAAATAAGTGCAATAAAACTTGAAAATCTATGACAAACCAAAATTTTAAAAAAGGGGAAGCAAAACTAAACCAAATAAAAACTGCAACGTCATATTTTAAAACCAATTTAAACAAACACAATTTAAAGTAAAAACAACAAAAATTATATTCCAAGTAAGGACACAAAAAAACAAACCAATGCAAAATAAATTAATATAACACAGATTGATATCAATGATGAAGAAATGAAATCAAGGGAAATAAAAGTAAAACAGATGAAATTGTTGAAGACTAATTAATGAAAAGGGAAGAAACATTAAAATGATGGCAAACTAGTTCTCGATGTCAATTTACAGTGATTTTGATCAATCACATGAAAGTACTTACATACATACCTGCGAAATGGCAACGACAACTATACAAAGCAACAAATCAAATAATCATACAAATCTTTGAAACAGCTGCGAAGTTATATTAATTGCAACTAATCGAATTAAAAGGAAAATATTTTGATAAACCAAAATTTTATCGATCGAAATAATTGAAAACATATAAAGATAAGTAAATACATTGACTTGCAACTAAATGAAAACTATCAAACAATTATGAATTAAAGTAACAATAATTAAATAAACCCAAAGAAAACAAATCAATGACAAAAGAATGGAACTAAGGGAAATAACAGTCAACAAGAAAATTGTGAAATTGAAGTTAAAATAAAATTTAGGAGATATAGGCAAAAATAATAATAACGAAAATATATTAAAAGAATAAGAACTTGGAAATATAGGTAAAATAAATTTTAAACTTAAGCAATTAAAATTGGCTAACGTCGAAATTAACCAAGAAAAATACTTAAAAATAAATATAAATTCTAGAAATAAATGGCAATAATGAAATCAACGAGAAAAAAATTAATGAAGCGCAAATTAAACGAATGATAATATATTTATAGCAATATAAGGAAAATATCTGCGACAATAACTTTTATTATTCAATAATGACGTTTAACACCGCCAATAAATCAATCAGCTAAGTGATTTATGAACCATTTAATAAAATCGCCGTCAACAAGTTGTTGATAACGTATATATTATTGAAAAATTACATTAAATAAAAGAATTATTTTACTGAATACAAAACTTTTCAATTATTACGAAAAAATCGCAAATCAAATTCTACAAAATACATACTCGGTACGATCTGACGCCACCGCGTACATCGTTCATCACAACCACATCAGAAACAAGACTGATTTCTAAAATATGCTGTAAAAGAAACTATAAAATAAATCCCTCCTACTTCTTTATAAAACACATTTTTTAATTATGCCACCACCCCGGTATTCCATAAAATCCCTGTCGAGGGTCGATAGGCAAAAAATACGAAAAGGATTTCGACGTCGCTGGCCACTTTCACACGTTCGAATAATTTTCACAAGGCTGCGGCGCCATTTTAACGCCGGTTGAATGCAGCAAGGGAGTCGTCTGAAATTGAGTTATTTAGCCTTGGTTTGGTCATTTTAACCCGATTTGCGGCTCTGCACAGTTGCGATCGAGATTTGAAAGTGACTTTTAATTCTTATTTATCATTGCATCATGTTTATTTGCAAGAGGTGATGATTTTTTTATGTATATGTAAAGAAAATTATAAACGGCGGACGTTGAAATAAACCAAGGGAAGAAAACACCCATTGAAACCGAGAATAAAAATGTCACAAATTAAAAATTAATAAATCAAATGTTGATAATTAACTATTAAAATTGAAATAAACATAATCACCACCAACACAAATTTACAAAAATAAAGGAACACACAAATAAAGAAAATAAATATTAGGAACAATAATATTGTGGAAATACCAGAAAAAATTAAATATGCAACCAGGAACCTAAAGGCAAACAAGTAAAATCAAACCTATAGCCAAAGCAGAAAACAATGAATAGCCAAGGTCGTCCCAACAAAAATACGCAAATAAATAATATTCATTTATATTAGAAAAAGTTGCGCGGAAAATTGAAAATACAGAAAAAATATTAAGGACCCAACCCAACTCAACCCAACCCAACCTAACCCAACCCAACCCAACCTAACCAATGAAAAATAATAGAAATAGAGGAACATATAACAAAATCTAAAATGTAAAATGAAAACAAATAAACTCAAACATATAGCCAAAGTTGTCCCACAAAAAAATAAGCATATAACTTACATTCATTCATATTAAAAAAAATACGTGGAAAATTGGAACTATAAAAATAATAAAGATTTAAAACGAATCATAAGTGTTTTAATCACTCAATCCAACTCAACCCAAGCCAACCCAACCCAACTCAACCAATAGAAAATAATAAAAATTGAAGCAAATATAACAAAGTCTAAAATGTAAAGTACAAACAAGTAAACATGCAAACCTAGCACCAACCAGAAAAGAGAATAATAGCCAAAGTTATTCCAACAAATAATAAGCATATACATAAAATTCATTCATTTTTAAAAAAGTTACGTAGAAAATTGAAAATGTAGAAAAAAATAATAAGGATCTAAAACGAAGAATTTCACTCACTGAACGCAACTCAACCCAACCTAATCCAAGCTAACCAATAGAAGATAATAAAAATAGAAGCAAATATAACAAATTTTAAAATAAATGGGGTTTTCCAATTCATTTTAGATTTTGTTAAATATTCTTATAATTTTATCATTTTCATCAAATTTTCATTATTTTAATGGTTGGGTTGGGTTACAAATATTTTATCAAATTTCAGGAAAACGTGTACACAAATTCTGGCCCTAAATACTGACCAACAACTTCAAGTCCATCACATTGATATTTTATGTTAGCGTTATATTTTTCTTGTATAACAATTCAGTGTTTCTGTGAAAGAAATAAAAAATAAATAAATAAAATATATAATTATGGAAACAATGAAATAAAAATACATATATATAATGGAAATAATAAAAACTAAAGAATCAATGAATGGTGTAAGATATAATGATAGAAAAACAGCAGAAAATCAAAAATGAACAAATCCAAATAAAGATTATTATTATATTATTTGTATTGCTCTTTGACCTGATTCGTTTCCATGTCTTTTACTACATTCATTTCTCCATATTATTTAAATTCGTTGGATTTCAGTTACAGATTTATTTTCCTTAATTTAGATGTATTGCTCTTTTACTAAAAAGTTATTTTAAATTAAATTGCGAAAATCGTAAAGGGTTTTGTTATTATAGTTATTAATCTGAATTGTATTTCACAGATTCTACAGATTTATAATTACCAGGTACTATTGATTTTCATTTAATTCATTTTTCTTAGTTCATCAATCCAATGTTCGTGCCTTTATTGCATTTTGTTTTATTTTTTCTTAATTTTTTTGTTTCGTTTGTTTGCGTTTCTAAATCGCATTAAACTCTTAATTGTTAACACAATTATTCGCATTAATATGACTTGTTTCATTTTCATTTTCATCTATTGGTTCACTTTCCATTTCTTTTACATTTAAAATATTTAACAACAGCCACTTCTTAACGCAAAAAATATTAATACAGGTCTCATATATAAAACTTTGAATTTCTTATACCAAACAGTAGTTTCGTTGCGGTTGTACGAACATACATTCGGGGTTGACAAAATAAGAAACTTTCTAAATAAGCAGAGCAAAAAATGACCCACATTTTCGACAATTTTGTATAGATATTCAGAAGAGAAATCTATTGTGATGGCTATCCCAACGCCGCCGCATCCAACACTTAATCAGTTTGGGTTATGAGCACGCGTGTGAAGGTGGTTGAAGTTTGTTTCTTACATAAATTATCAAGAATAATTAACTAAACGCATGCAGGTATGTCACGTTTAATTGCGCCGATGTGCAGGAAGTCGTAATTACGCTGGTCAACGTTGTATTAATTAAGAAACTTTTAAAATAACTTAATAATATTTATTAATCGTTGTTTTCTCTTAATTTCTCTTTAATAATAAATATTATTAGTTTGTGTTAAGTAAAGATTGAACTAAATATGAAATAAAAGCATCGCGTAGGAGGTTGAAACTTTTATTTATGGATAACGTACATCCATTTATTATTTTACGTCATAGATATAAATAAAATACAAATTTGTTCAAAAGGATAAAGTTAACATAAAATCTTGATTTAATTGTATATCGCTGTCCTAAATCACGTTTCTTGATTACATCGTTTAAATAAAATGTGTCTTCTTGCGAGTTTTGTTTAAATTTCGTTAAAAATATGAGGAATCCGTTCATTTTGAAAATTTTAATTTGTGGTTTAGCAATTATATCTGACAATTATTCGCTCGTTATTAATTAAATAATCCATCGACGACGACAGAAAATGTAGAATTGAAAAAGGACGAAAAGACTAATAAAAAAGGCTAATAAATGAAAAATAGATGCAAAAGGAAACTAATCGTTCAAAACACAAACATTAACAAAAATTAGTTGACAAATTGAAATATTATTGAGCACAATATATTGAAAAAAAATCAGTACACATGGATACGAATTTATAGAAATGAAAAATAGAAGAAATGAGAAATAGAAAGTGAAAATAAAAAAATCTACATCGCAGGATCCCCATTGATAAAATATTCCATTATGCAATTACTTTAGACACATTGGTCAGATTATAAAGAATATTATCCTTAATAACGTTGAGTAACGTTATTAATTGCAAATTCAATGCTTTTAATTTGAATTACCAGCTTGCTTGTCATTTTCGTTTCGAATTTAATTACTAAACTGTGAAATAAATCCACCAATGCAACAGTAGGTAGCTCGTGTAAGAAAAACCAAATCTAAAAAATCAAATAAGATTATTATTATATTTCATATAAATCCCTGTAAATTTTATCGAATCAGAATAAGATATTTATGGAAGGTTTGTCCATAGTTATTCGTGGGAAGTATTAAAAAATGGTAAGGAACAAGAAAATAATTTAATGTATCCGCAAATTAATAAGCAGCGCAAAATAAATGTAATAAGACATGCTGTTTTAAAAGTCAGTTGTACCGGTTAGATTATCACCTAATACTATCTAAGACACTACTAGGAGTAGCGACAATATGTGTATTAGTTGTACAGCAGTCTTTACAAATTATTTAAAATCATTCGTGTGACACAAAACAAATGCATCAAATTCACTCTGGACCAAGACGAATACGTACGAATCGTGACTTGTATAACACCTTTTTCACCAAAATTCCGACGAGAAAAAGGACAAACGAAGGATGTATAGGATACACATATGACGAAGAAATGAAATTAAAACTGTGCTTAAAGGACAGGATTTAAAAGTTGAAGTTTTATTGGGAAACAAACGTAACAATCGAAGGAAAAATCTTTTCACACCTTCGGAAGGCACCTATGGTGCAAAATAAATCAAAGGAAATATTTATGAGCATGTATTTCTACAAATATTTCTAAATAACGGAGTGGCTTCTTCGACTTATCGTACGTACGCCATTAAATTTGGAGGTTGGGTTGCAAATTGTTATGAACGATATATAAGTTTCAATGCCGACCACTGCAGATTTTTATTATAGTTTTGACACAATTTGTTGCGTTCTCATTGCAAGATAATTTTCATTGATTTTTTATTTTTGATTTTCATCAGTGCCATTATTCTATCTTCATTGATTTATTTTATAATCGTGTTTGATTCATTTTCATTAATTTTTATCAAAAAGATACTAACATTTTAAACCACTTTTGGTTGACAAAACTGGCACACAAAAAAATTAAAAATCTTGAATCAAGAAATTGTCGAATTGTCGAAAATAAATAATAACAAATATTATTTTAATGTTTACTTAAGTTCGGGCTGGTTTGAGCTAAATTTTCTCGATTTATTTCAATTTCATATATTTTTTTATTAAGTTGGGTTGGATCAGGTTGAGTTTTGTTCATTTCTTAAGGAATTGTGCATCTGGTATAAAAATCTTCATTGTGGTCGAGTAGGATTGGGTTTAAAATTCTTAAATTATTTCTCATTGGTACTGCAATTGAGCAACGTTACGAATTTCATAATTGAAACAAAACTTTGCTATGAATTTGAAACATCTAGGATTTTATTTTGCGGAAGTTTTCAGTCTAGCATATTTTGGAACTAAAACGTCGAAAGTATATTGGTTTTAAATGGATATTATAAATTTCAATAAATGTACATGTTTAACATGCAAACACAACTTAATCTAACATCCTGTGTGTGGCAACGAATTTTATTTTATTTCAGCCTCGTTAGACAAACAATTTTGATTAATTAGCAGTTTTTAAATTCTTGATTTTTAGAGTTAGAAGGTTAGAGGTAGAAGGTTATAAGGTTCCAATCGAATAATTTGGTTTTGGATTGAAGTTTAGAGCGGCTCGATCTAAACCCAATCCAACCCAACCCAACCGAACACAAACCAACCCACACCAATCCAACGCAAGCAAACCAAACCCAATATAAAATTAGAAAATTTTCCGTCTATACAATTTCATTGCCAACTTCAGAAAAAAATTCTCATCGTTCAAAATGTAACATTTCTAGCTTAAAATTTGTTCGCTCATAACGTCAGCTTCATCAGATTTAATTAACAATTAACAAAAATTTACTATTTCAACGCAATTCTATTTTATTATTTTAATTCAATTGCGGCGCAATTCAATTACCTTTCAACCAAATTTACTTCGTTATCAAGAAGTTCGAAATCATTCTCAACCCAATCAGCTAATTTTTAAATTATATTAACTTAAGTTCGTAGCTTAACTTTTCAGGGAGACGATGATTAGAAATATTAATTAACGCCAAAAAATGAATCAATAAAATATGAATTTGAGAAAATTGTTAATTAACGTTGGTTTCCAATGTGGTAACAAAGCTATATAGAGACAAAAAGTGAGTATTCCATCTAGACTTCAAAACGAAGTCAATTTTATATGACTTCATGCACCTTCAGCGAATGTATATGTGGTGGTCTGACCAGCTAAGAAAGAGTGAAGCAGCTCTCATCCACCATAAATTATTGAATAATTAGTAATAAAGTTTCCTAAAATTCGAAAATCCGTAAACAGATGGATTTATCAAAATTTCCTGCAGGCGAAAGCTAATGAATAAATTTTCTTAATTAAGCATAATGTAAATTCGAAAATCATCAATAATTAATCTTGAATTTAATGTGTTTGATTAGTAAAATATTTGACAAATATAAGATACCTGAAAATAAAATAAATAACAATTATACAAAGGACACCTCCAAATAAAACCAAAATGCTTAACGAAATTGTAGATAAAAATAAAAAAATAGAACTGAAAATAAAATAAAGTAAGAACAAATGAAATACTAAACATTTATATTGGTTACCTGGATCGAAAGGCAAGAAAATATTAATAAGAATCAAAAAGTAAGAAAAAACCTATCAAATGAAAAATTAAAATTTAAAAATCACAAAAATCAAATAAACAAAGCTATAAAGTAATTAATATTTTGAGTAACAACTTACAGGAAATTAGTTACAACAAAAAACACTAAATCAGAGATTGATAAATAGAGCAAAACTAGATTGAAAATTAATTGCAACGATTAAATTGTTATTTTTTGTTTACTTAAATATTTAATTTAATTGTCATATTATAAGATGAATGTTAATTAGAATTATAACATTGTCCAATATATATATAACGAATGAAAATCAAGAAGTATTGTTACAAACGACAATAGAAAACAAATATGTTATCTGAAAACCAACTGTTTGTGCAAAACTGATAATAAAAATGTGCAAGCAATGCAAAGAAATAGTTAAAGATGAATAAATAAAAAGAAATTATTGCAAAAGCATACAGCAATAACACTACCACCAATAGTAATAAAGAAAATATTAATCAGCTCGTTACAAATAAAATAAAAAATAGAAAAACGTAGTTGCATTAAAATTAAAACTAAATTAATAAGCAGATATGAAAAAGCCAACAAACTGCCATTAATATAAATATCAACAAGTCAAATAAAGTAAACGAAAGCACCGCAACAAGCAACCACACCAAAAAGAAGAAAAGGAAAATAACAAAACATCGTAATAGTAATAGTAAAACGAAATTGTCCTCAAAATAAACATAATATTAATATAAATAAAGTCATTGACGGAAATTAGATTCGAACAACCGAGAGGAAAAATAAATGCAATTAATTTATGTAGGAACAAATAAATTAATAAATATACACCTACTTCGAATACTAATAGAATAGGTAGAAGCGGCAACAATTATGCAATCGCAAAAATGTCGCATATAAATGCAACAAAAATTAAACCAATTGGTGCAAAAAACAAACATAAAAAACATATAAATAAGTAAATTAAATCAACATGCTAAACTCGTAAGAAAATTCAGTTAAAAATGCTTTAAATGTCTTAATAAAAACAAATAAGAGAAACAGCAAAAATTCAAATACACTAAACTTAGGTCAAATAATTGAACCAAAAATAAAAATAAATACAATACATTTATAAAATTATAAACTAAATGAATTAAATGAAATTGAGAATTAAATTAAAAAGTTGAGATCTGAGTAAGAAAGTTATTAAATATGTGACAACAAAAACAAATAAGAGAAACATCAAATACAACAAAACTTAGGCGAAATAACTGAACCAAAAACAAAAATAAATACAGTAAATTTATGAAATTATATACTAAATAAATTAAATAAAAATGAAGGAACTTACTTTTAATCCTTTTAAATGCGTAAATTGAATTTATGTTTAATTTTCATGCATTCGGGTTATGAAGCACTTTTGTTTGAAGCTTATTCAAACAGATATGTTTTATGTAACTTGGGATTGAAAAAATGCATGTTCGACTATCACGGACTAAAAGTATACGTGAAATGATAAGTAAAGATAATTTTCTGGTCCATGTTCCGAGTTAATTAACAATTTGAGGCATCACTGATTTAAATTGGACGATGATCATTTTAAATAAATTAGGCGCGCGTTTTAACGGTCCTAAGGCCACTATCATTAGGTCGTGGCAACACATAGATATATCAAGATGGCCGACATTTACAAGTGTAACATCTGGAGCAGGGGGGTGTTGGGGTGAGCGGGTTAACAAGGGAGGGTAGAAGACATTGATCTGGCCTGTACACAATCAGCGTCATATAGACGTCTGGGCTGCCCCCTCTACATCAACACATCGTTTTCAATTAGGTATCTTATATTTTTGCACAAGAAGCAACAAGCGACACTTAATTAATATTTCGAAGCGAGACAATTTCGTGGGTAAAAGTGATGCAATTGGACGTGTGATCGGTTAATGAATGTGCTCGGCTAAATTAAATTTCCGCTTAAATACTATTGATCGCTGTTTTGCCGATAGATACGTATGTAAAATTGGTGTTAAATAATTCAACATCGTTACCTTCTTTGAAAGGGATCTTGATAAGGCGGTCCTTATTAACATTTGTTTACGGAACACGCGATGAATAATGGAATCGTTAAAATTGATTGATGAATACTGAATCAAAACCGGTCGTACGATTTTTGAAAATATCTTTGGATAATTGACCGAAGCCGATGCGTTATCTATTGTCGGTATCTTGGACATCGGAGGATGTTGCGATTTGTCGAGGACGGGCTATGAATGCATGCATGTGTCGAGCTAAATTTATGCACAGTTGAATTATTGTGTTCGCGTTGCATGTGTAATTTAAAAGCCGGTGGCGCGCGGTGCGTGCGGAAACTTATGCGGGAAATTTGCAAGGGAGCAAGAAGCATGTGCGCGCGGTAATTGGCGACAATGGCGGTCACGGACGTCGCCAAGCAAGTGTATAATTAGTAAATGTAGGTTAGGTTGCTCACCTCCGGATATCGCCCGCGGCTGTCGAACACGACTAATGACTGTCACCAGCCACAACACCCTGCACTCTTTCGGGTTATACCTATAGGTATGTGGCATGCGGATTGCATATAGCATATAGGAGGGGCCCCAGCGCAGTCGTATACATCTTAGTGTTATGGCCGCTACTCACATTGGAAGATAGGCCATCAAGCATGCCGTATACCGCACAGCCAGCTAGCGATTGTAAAACTTTTAGGACACTTTGCGAACCCCCCTCGGCTGACGTCGGAACCGAACGCTCTTCTAATATCCGGATGGATGCTGTCGTCCCGCTCGCACCCATTATCGCTCCCGGAGATATCCAGTCTCCCTCGTAAATCGTAAACATCCCCCTTTCTGCCGCGCAAACTTGCGGCATCATCTCGCGCGCAGTGCATTTTACATTTTTTGCGAATTCTCTCTTAGCTTAATTATTATTTCGCAGTGAACTCATTCGGTTACAAGACGCCGACTGCGACGAGGTCCGCATTACACCAACATATTATTTAATTTTTTACATAACTATTACTACAGAAAAATACCTATTTCTATTTAGCAATTAACATAGCCCCGCGATTCCTTTCCGTAAAGATTTTTCGATTTTCATCACGTATAATGAAAAAGCTCAGAGCAATCGAAACGTCCCAAGGTTAATTAATAACTTATTCTAAACATTTTTTCATCCAATTTCCTTTACCCGTGAAGCTACCTGTTTTAATAATTGTATCATTTAAAATCAACACAGGTTAAAAAGGCGGGTAATTGTCCTATTTAAACAATAATCGAGTGCAACAAATATATTGTGGATTTAACAGGAATTGTGAAATAGATTACGTAATCATGAAAAGCTATTTGTTGCTCGTGTAAACGGTGGGTTTGTTTGTTACGGTTGACGCGATTGACATATTGCACAAATGCTAAAGTAAGTATTTTTTCTAGAGGTCCCAATGGCAGTCTTATGATTTCAGCATAAATGTAAGGGACACTAGGAACATATCGTAAGTGGGTGGGCGTAACTCAAACATTTAATTGTATACAAATATTATAGTAAATGCCTGGTTCCACTTAAGTTGGGCCATTAAAAAAAAATTCCTCAATTAGATTTTAACATTTCAATATAATTTTTTTTTATTTTTGATGAAAAATTTTAGAAATTGTTAACACAACACAGTTACGTATTCCAACTAAAATACTGAATTAAACAAAACTTGAATGGGGAACGCATTTCAAAAATTTACTTTTATGTAAACCACTTCAATTTTTAATTTCTTATAGTTTATCTCGTTTTTGGGTCCTCTGGATCTATTCTGACTACTTTCTGTGTGTATGTGTGGCTTAGGTTTAAGGACTATTTTCTAATAATCCTTCCTGATGCTGATGATATTACAATAGTTACATCGAATTATTTATTTTGGGTTTGGAGGAATTGCAAAACATATTCCCGTCCTTTACACAACGACATTTTTGTTGACAATGGCAATAACTTCCAAATCTATTAAAGACTTTAATGTACTATGATAGCTGAAATCAAAAGTGGACAGCGAAATAGCAGCAAAGAATTAAAGATATATTTCTTAGACAAGCCATTTTACTCATATCCAAAAATTACTCTGATGTAATTATTGACACAAATTATATATGTTAATTATTTAACTCTTGATTTCTTGCGTATATTTTTTCACAATGTCCATGTCCAACTATATACAATAGTATTACTATTAATATTAAATTTATTATTTAATTTGACATGAAAGGACATGCCCAACCCAAGTCGATCTCGTTTTCGGTTATATTTTTGGGTTGGGTTGGGTTGTAACCAACTTCCGTCGACTTGAGCACTGGACTTGCTTGGTTTTATTAATGAACTTACAGCCTGAGGTTATTCTGGAATGGTAATTCAGTTAAGGATTCATTGTGTTCAGTGTATATGCTCTGGCTTGACCTTACTTTGATAAGGTTCAAATGTTTTGTTTGAACCACGTTCATTTAACGGGAGGTGGGATAGAGGTTTAGAGTCACCACCAATTACGTCACCAAGAATTGGGTTTGATTGCAAATGAAATTTGTCATAAATTTGATTTTGAAATCTCAGAACGATAGCCTGTCTAACCCTGGCCGTGTCGTTGTCCTGTCTGCAGTTTTATTTTGGGTACACACTGAAAGATACTGTAATTTTATCAAAGTGGAAGAAAGATCAGTGCGGACCCCTGCATTTTTATAAGGGTTTACAGGCACAGCCTCTACTAGTTTCTTGGAGTCTCTTGTATTATAAATTCATCCCAAATTACTTGAAGTTTTATCGTAGTTTGGGGATTCATACAGCAGTTACAAGTAGACACTTCTTTGATTCGTTCAAACATATCTTAACCAAGAACACGTTAAGGCTACTCCATATAGTATTTATCCGAGAACATTTTCAATTTTCTTGAGATTTTATATTGAGCTCCACACTACTACATATGTTGGAAATCTCACTTTTTCTTTAAACAATTTTGATAATACTTTTAATTGCTTTGACAAGTGGCGCTTCTTTAGTTGTCACCTGGACACCGATGCTGATAGTAATGTATGGCGTTCCTCTGCTCATAGCTATTCACACTGGTGTACTTTGAGGCAGTTACTTTGTAGATCGCAGAATATTTTTTAGACATAATAATTACTCGAATTCAGGATTTGGTTTTCCAATTTTTGAAAAGTTTCTTGTCGTGCTAAAGAAGCAATTCAAATTACAATTTTCCATAAACTTTTAAGAGTTGTTTTTTAATATTTCATATACAATCCATCCTAACCTACGCGATCAATTTCCTTTCTTTTCGGAATTGCAGGATACAAAATAGTAAATAGGTTGATGCTCGAGGTGGTGTTGAATATTGTTCTGCGCATTGTTTTGTTATCACGTTTATACTTTATAGGTTGCTAAGTTGGGTAAATTTACAGGCGCAGAATATTTTTAGACATAATAATTACTCGAATTCAGGATTTGGTTTTCCAATTTTTGAAAAGTTTCTTGTCGTGCTAAAGAAGCAATTCAAATTACAATTTTCCATAAACTTTTAAGAGATGTTTTTTAATATTTCATACACAACACAAACTAATTTAATCCAACCCAACCTACGCGATCAATTTCTTTTCTTTTCGGAATTGCATGATACAAAATAGTAGATAGGTTGATGCACGAGGTGGTGGTGGATATTGTTCTGGACATTGTTTTGTTGTCACGTTTATACTTTATACGCTGCTAAGTTTGATAAATTTACAGGCTCGAATAACAATGTTTATAATTCAGGGCACGCAATAACTCTCATGCTGCACAAACTATTATTTTTATTTTTAATTAATAATCGCAACTCTCGATTTATGATTGCCGATCGCCTATAAATCAACCTTGGGTTCAAAAGTTGGCTTCAGTCGGATTACTGTCACAATGGAAATTTGGGTTTGGATTGTTTTGTGTTTCTGTCATTTCGTGACCCTTTTTGTACTCCTGTATGCCTACCAGAATACCGAAAACATTGGGTTGAGTTGCGTAAAATGTAACCGTTTTCTATTTTCATTCATTTTGATTCATTCTAATACTCATCAAGCGACCCAACCCAAATACAACTAAGCCGACATTATTAGTAGAATGAAAATAAGAATAAAATATAAAGTGGATATTCTCGTGTGATTAACGTGGTACATTTGCACCGGCTTGCGTAGTCATTTGTGCAGACATCCATATACTTATGGAGGTGATCCAGTACATAAATATATATAATCTCTTTCTGAAGGACAAAATGCTATTTCCGAAAACTTCGTTGCATCGAAATCGGATAGAAATTAAGAATACTATAATTTATCAAAAAATCAAATGCAGGCAAGAAATTTCCTGAGTAAGTTATCGTATCGAAAATTGGCCGATACTCGAAGCTTTTACATTAATACGTAGGGTATTTTTCGCGGATATTGGCAAGAAGTTGCGTGCAAAGTGATTTAGAAAATTCGAAAAAGTTGATTATATACGAATGTTGTGCGTGCTTTAAATTAAAGTTCGAGGCAATACTATTTACGAGAGTTTTCCAAATACCAACCAGGGAAAGAACAGGCAGTGAACGGTTTAAGGCTAAAAGGAGAAACATAAAGGAAAGGATTTTTCAGAAAATTCTGGATATATTTGTGAGAAGAGAAGGAAATGAGGAAGGAGAATCCAAAGCTATGAAATGAATTCAAAAACGCGAGACAGTGGAGAAAAGAGAAATATGAAGAATGAAATAGAGAAAAGGTGAGGCAGATGAAAGGACTAATTTGGGAGGTAATTTATTTAATTTGGGTTTTAAATGGAAAGAAATTACGTTGGTAAAAATGATATCAACGAAGCATGAAGAGAGGGTGACTATAAATAGGCGCACTTAGGAAGACAGAAAGTGTACATTGATCATGGTCTGACGCGTAAACAGAAAGGGAACTACAGAGGGAAAATAAGCTTAAATGCATAGGGAGGAAGGAATAATGGTGGAGTATAGAAAATTAAAGTGAAAAGCAGATGATTGGTTTGGAATGGGGAAGAAGAAAACTTCTGGAAAAAAAATAAATCACGGAAAAGGGTACTGGGAAGAGACGACTACAAGATGAAGTATAGAGGAGGGAATTTGAAGGATTGATGGAAGGTGGAAAGCTTTAAAAAATTGATACAGATGGGTGGGACATTAAATTGTGTAGGATTAACGGGACAGCGATTCAAGCAAAAACATACGTGAAATAAAAAGGAGAATGCCCGAGGTATTTCGATAAACTACTGTCGATGTTTTGTCGTGTTTTCACATAGCCACAATTATAGTCACATAATTTCATAAATTAAATATAATGATATAGGATCAAAATTTGTGAGTGATTTCTAGAGAATTACACTAGGTGTGCCAGAAAATGGACGAAAATGTTCGTATACACAAAAACTTAATTAGTTATAGCTGAAGGATAATATCGTCGTTTTATTGCAATAATTAATTTGCATTTTAATTAAGAAGAAGGTTTTCATGATCTAAAATAAATGCACCCTTTTTATAGTGGTTCCAGAGATTGCACACCTATTCGGCAATTATGCAGCAATAAACATGCCTCTGTTTAGCAAATCGTATTTATCAATGGTGAATACACTTTAGAGCATCATTTGTAATTATATCATATAAGATGCAAGTACAAAAAGTCATTTGCTATTGCACGACAGTTACAAATGAGTATACTCGTTACATTTGTGCCTTGCAACGTTTCGTCTTCGATCATAGACACATTTCTCGAGAAATGGCTAATACGACATATAAATTTAAAGTTAATTTTTAAATCTTGTTTTGAATGCTGGTAATTATTTTTTGCTGAATGTAATATTGATATCGTTTCTATAGTTCATTGACAACTGAAGATTTCAAGAGTTTTTCCGAAAAATGTAGTATAACTAAGTATAAGAAAGTTCAGTGCGGACCACTGCAGATTTTTACTTTATGTAAGTATAGGAATCATGAAAATTTTCGTACTCGAGACTTCAACGGATATACACATTTTGAGGTCCCCTGAATCGATCCTGACTATTTTTTAAATGACGTCTGTGTGTGTGACAGTGTGTTCGTGTGCGTGTGTGTGTGTGCGTGTGTGTGTGTGTACGCGCTGTAGCGGACAAATCATTGAAGCCGCCACTATGAAATTTTAAACTTAAGCTTTCTATATAGCGGGAAAGAAAACGTCATATTTTGAAAGCAATATCCCGACCGGAAGTGATGGTTTACTCTTATCACTTTTTCGGTATCTCGAAATTTAAACTTTCATTTGAAAAGTTTTTTCGAAAAATGTAGTATAACTAAGTATAAGAAAGTTCAGTGCGCACCACTGCAGATTTTTATTTGTATGATTACAAGATTTAGGTCTAGAAATGTTACATGTTTGGCGCAAAATTCCATCGCACTATACTCTCATAATACGTTGCTCAAATGGTCTTGAAAAGTCAGACGTCGTTGCGGGTTTTAATTTTTAATTTAATAAGAAAAGAACAAATTCAGAAAAAAAATATTTTTAAATTGAAACATATATACATGTTCGATTATTGTATACATTTATTTCTTTAAATGGCACGTAGGATGTTTCAGTCGAGTAGGGTCAAAAGCTTTTCTTGAACCGGGAAGAAATGATATGCAGATGTCTATTACTAAGAAACAATAAATTGTAAACTCACTAGTTACGTTTAAACCTATAATAACCGCGAACTCCCGCATCTACCGTCAAACAAATTGTCTATTGTCGACATAATTAGGAAATACCGACGATGTAATATAAGCCAGCATACAATAGACGTGAACGATAGTAAAATAAAGATAGTTAGTAGTCCTGTCAAGGAGCAACATTTTAAATCAAATATAATTTGGCTTCCTGGTTAATTTATCACGTAAAAATTTAATTCTGGTTCTGGTAATATGATAACCATGAAGTGCAGAGAATTGTATATAACATTAACAAAATGTCATATAGGTAATCATTATAATTCCTTGGTATATAACAAATTAAAAAGAGGCGCATCTCATAGGGGCATTAAAAAAGCACGTCTTATGTTCTCAAGAGATCAAAGTTTCTTCCATTATTGGCACGAATCTGGCAAGAAGATGTTAAAATATTTGTCTTTGTTAACAATGCCATCATAATGTATACATTTCCAACAACTTGGGCCGACGCAATTTCTGCCCCACACCGCCACAGATAAAAATGCAAATTTCAGTTTCTTTTTAAACAATTTGCTTAATTTTTACGAATGACTCGAGTTTAGCTATCACCGACAACTCCATTTCACGTACCAAGGCTTTGATGCAATTGTTTTGTGAAATTGCATAATATTTATAACGCTATATATCAGTAGATCCAATATATTAATACACATAATTAGCCAACTTTTGGGAAAAAATTATTATTATGTTGTTATGTATAAATTGTGTTGTTGATACCATTGAAATTTAAAACATTGACAAAACCACACAAAAATGATTTACCGCACAAGGTAACTTTCCACCTGCGGATGTTTTATAGATATTTATGGTTATTAATACTAACAATAGCATTTGCAAAATATTTAACGCTAATTGATGTCAGGATATTCGTCTTAGAAATTCATAACACTTTAAAAGTATAATACGATCGCTCATACATTTCTATACATTTCACCGCGCGGATGCTCGACCAGCGTTGATATTACCAGCTAAATATAATTTCATAGCACTATCAGAATCATAAGCTTACTCTTTTTAATAGACTTTAGGGGTTCCATGAAATGATTGAATAATCATAGACATAAATATCAAAAACATTAATTAAAGAACATGTCTTTAGGGAGAAAAAATTACAAAATGAAAGTTCCACACCCACACCACACCATACACAAAAAAAATTATAACGACAAACACGTTGGGGACGAGGATAGTGTCGATGCAAATAATTGAAATCAACATCAATTATTATTAAGTGGGAGAAGCTGAAACAAAAATTGCCCAGATGGGGACAACGTCACATCAAAATTTGCTTGCCTTTAACATTCAATTCAAAACTTGCCAACGATCATTACTTTCACCAATGATCACCAACCAAATGATTTATTCCAATTTTATATTGATTTAAAATTTGTTGTAATTGAATATACGAATCAGTATGAGATAAACAAAAAAATAAGCATTTTTCAGCACAGTTATATGCATTCGACATAGTCACGTCCAACACGAAGGTTATGGTTTTAAAGTTCATGCGAAGTTCTATGAAAATGTTAATAATATTGATAATATAAATAATAAAAAATTAATTAAGAATGTAATAATAAATATATTTGCTATAGAACGAATATAGATTCATTCATCTTTTAATTTCAAATTGATTAGAATCAAAATTTTATTAATTCGAAAAATGTTATCCGATTACCAACTGAATCGAATAATATTTAACAAATATATGTTGTCGTTCGGGAAACAGAACCATTTGTATCTAGGCAAAGTACGGAATTAAATACTCAGCTGGGCAGTTAACAGTTGACGAGATTGACACAGAAATGCACAAGTGTTTTGCAGCAGTCACAGTTGCTGACTTAATAGTTTCCGGAGAAAATTGCAATAAACTAGTAAATGTATGCAGTGTCTGTAATGGCAACTTTGACACTAAGGTCAATAATGGTAGATGCAAACAATATATCAACTTGTCATGGTCAATGGACGTAATCCACTGTGGTAAAATTTTACAGCACAAGCAACACATATAATCTGAGTAATATATTTATATACAGGAATATTATATAACTCCTGATACTTCAATTGAGTATATGAATTGCGACAAAAACTTGAATATCTTGAAAATGAATAGATGCATTCTTTGGATTTCTTTTGGAATTTTTCTCGCGGTTTCAATCAAATGGTTAAAAAATAAGAAGACTTGTTTTATTGATAATCGCAGTAAATGTTATATCAATGTAAAATGAATTCCGCTTTAATTAAGAATAGGGTTTTCTTGAAGTAAAATAAATATATTTGTTTGCAATTAACGCAACGATTCTACCAAAAGAACAAATAATTCATTGTAGAAGGCTATCAGTAATGATAGTAGCCACCTACGAAAAAGCATTCTTGTACAGGTGCTCTTCATTGATTAATTATATTATCAGGTTGTCGTGCACGTAGGCTTCATATCTTAGTGTGGCGCAGGGTAACATTTTGGGTTCCCTCTTGTTTAAAATATTCGCTAATGACATTATGCCACATATGGGACATGAATATCTGTACGAACAAGTTTCTATATGTAGCGCAGACGATAAACTATCATATGGCAATTAAATACACAGCACACTGTCATTTTTATTTGCGAAGGCGAAAGTTGTTTCGATCGTGGAGTTTTAATTATTAATATTATGCTTGCAATCTGTCTCAGGGATGTTTGCCCTGACGTCACATGCATCGTAGTTTACTATGCAGTCGTAGAGATCTCCTATTTATATTGTTTTCTCTGTCTACAACAGCAATGCATGAAACATTTCTTTAATTACTCATGTATGTATATCTTGTAATTTACTTTGTATCAACACTATTAGGGATATTAGGGGTTAAACGAAACAAATATTTCATCCAAATATGGAATAAATGCTTTGTTAAATAGATCTCTACAAATTTATTGTTCGCCAAAACGCAATGAATTTATCGACAGTAAATTACCAGATGAAATGGGGGAATGGGGATAGTGTGACAATGGCGATTTTTGCAGGAGTAAACGCTAGTAATAGTGGGCATTACGTTAGAAGCGGTCTAGATTGTAAATGTATATGAGCAGGACGATTGACACAGAAACAAAATCATCAAAGATAGACTGAAAATTAGGAGAATGAAAAGACAAGGAAAGTAAATGTATTAAATGCCATGGAGAACTGCACAAAAATTACATTTTCAGATTGCCATCACGAATATGAAACTGTGATTTGTTTTGTTTCCTTAACAACACTGAAAAGGCCTTCATCAAAAATAGTATATTATTCAACAGTAATAATGGCCATGTTCCTTACAGGCAGTTGAATACTCTACTTTTTCAATTACTTTTTCAATTACTTAATCAAATCAAAATTATAACAAACGTTTTGAACAATACGTATGTGATTGGTTAGCAAACAATATTAACCCATTACCGGTAAATATTACATGTTACTAAAAATGGTAAATTAATGAGGATGAATCATAATTCCTGAAAAATATTTTGTGATTCTTTGAAAAGCTTTTTTCGCAATAATTATTAGAGATACGCAAACCTTTAATGCAAGAGTGTTTTGATCATAATACAGCTCTCAAAAAGTTTGTGTCTCGTGCGTGAAATGATTTAAAGCATTCGAATAGAATTTTTGAGAAGATTCGCTTGTTAAGGAAACAACTATTTAACTATGTTGTGGTATAATTGTGGAATTGTGGGATCATGTAGAGTAAATAAATATTATTGGTGCAAACGAAAATATTATGAAGGATTTGTTTCAAACCAAGGTCTCGTTGCTGAAATTTCATATGTAATAACATTTAGTGTTCATCCTAAATTCATAAAAAAAATTATCTCGATTTTCTAACCATGAGACATCTTTG
Source organism: Geotrupes spiniger (assembly GCA_959613385.1). Classification (NCBI taxonomy): domain Eukaryota; kingdom Metazoa; phylum Arthropoda; class Insecta; order Coleoptera; family Geotrupidae; genus Geotrupes; species Geotrupes spiniger. Next base: position 18,293,039 of record OY390737.1, read on the forward strand.
GTTATAACAGACATTGGCTCATTGTGATTTATTTGATGTTCATGTCAACTCTTATGGCCCATTCATCATTTCGAAATCAACAGTTTTTTTCTCAATTGTTTATATTATTTACTTTTACATTGCTGTAATTTTTTATAAGATTTCGCAAAAATATTTAGGCGTAGACTGAATATATAAGGACCTTGCTAAACAATCGTATATTAGAAATACCTTGCACACACTTTTTCTGTGCCGTTTATTGTTATTACTATTTTTTTAAATTCTCACCCACTGATATGAACCAGGCAGGTTTTTAGGATTTTGATTGAAACACCAAGTCGATTGGGGATAAACAGATTTCATTTTAATTGCAAAACTGCTTGTGGGTAACGCAATGTAATTCCAGCAAAACCCAACATTTTCGCAATATCGTCGATTATCATACATGGCCTATAATTTTCACCTCGCCCTCATGACAATTGATTGTTGCAATCCTGCGAATACTGGATTCTGGTATGTTGTGTTCCAATATGTATATAGTGAGTGCAGTTTGGTGTACCCCATTTAATTCTAATTGGCTATTTGTTGTCTACGCACGAAATCGTGGGAAATCTCGTCATGTGAACTCCTTGTGCATACAAACCAATTGGTTTCACCGCGGCATTAATAATGCGTCAATTAAAGCGCGCACATAATAGACTACTGTCTAGAAAATTAGCAAACGATTACTTCTTGAAATTTTTACCTCCAACAAAGCTTGTCAGTACTATATTTTCGGTTTGCTATAAGCTCAATTAATTATTGATTATTCTAATGAGAAATAAGAATAAACAGGTTCTTCGTTGGGTCCAGACTATGACCATGCGGAACATTGAAACTTAAAGAATTTTATTATCCTTGTAAAGTAAATTAGAGTTATTATTGTTAGGTTTAAAACGAAACGATTCAAATAAAGTAGCCCTACTTTAACTGGTTTACTTAACATACCAATTCAGACGAAAACAGTACAAAAATTCTAAATGGAAATTGCACGCTGCATACCATAAATAATACGATTCAATGCGATCAAGTTCTCCAAATTTGCTCCAAACATCGTGGTTTGGGCATTCAGCACCGTTTCAAAATCTTTTATCATCAGGCTTACAAACAAAAAATATTTACATTCGATACTTATCAATGTCCTTTGATTAACTCTTTATTTGTTATTATGTAATGCTTCGCCCTGATGTAACTCTTCGCTCGTCAGTCTATTGGGTTGCAATTTCTGCTATTATTTTTTGCATTAAATTAAAATCTTAGCGTCGACGCATCTTTCGCTTACCACGGATCAGACAGCAACTATTGGATTATGTCCTTGGCTTCGAGTCCATTCATCATCATCGTTATTTATAATTGTTTTAATGACTTGCTTTCCTTTTGTTTATTATCCTCCATATTTGTACGACAAACTTCATTTCGCTCGATATTAAACCCAACATATGAGCGCAAAATATATATATTTAAAATTTCCGCTTGGATGATTTCTAGTAAAACATTCATTCATTTCTATTTCCTATATAAAGCGATCTCTGGCCACATAACCTCTAACTGATGGTCACCGACAATCATTAATAATCACTAATAGTCACGGCAATGCATATCATTATAAATAATATTACGCAAGACGTAGGTGTTCATGTATTTGATATAAAAGAGCAAATACAACGTTATTGATTAACACACAAAGCTTATGTAATGCTTGGTTATAAAAATACTAAAATGTTGTTTCAGGCCACTGCAATTATTTATCGTTGAAATAATGCACATTAAAGTAGTTGTAGGCCTAAGTACGAATACGTTTTTCATCGGAAGAAAAAAAACAACACACATTTGCATATAGATTACTGTTAGTCATCGTATGGACGTAGACATAACAGAATATAAATTACTAATCGCACAGTAGGAAGAGTGCTGTAATGGTTTTGCAATTTCTCACACAGGAAATAAATATTTTTAATATCGAGTGGTCGAAAAAGAAACCGGTGTAATGCTCCTCAGGATGCTTAGCCAATCTATATTCGAAAGAACGTTCATTAATTTGGTTGTTTCAGTTTCAGTTTATCCAATTTTATGTTCACACATATCGAAAAAACAGAAACTGTTGCTCTCATTGCTTCCATCGATTAATATATTTTCAAATATATTACCACAAAGCTACAAAATCGAAGTTTACTTAAAGAAAATAACGTTTAAAATAATTTATTAATTGCAATTTATAATGCTAGAAATTTGACTTTCATTTCATTTAATGTGGACTTTTCTAATGATTCAAACATGGCATGAAGACGTAAAATTTATATTATAGTAAGGCAATATGATAGCGAAAAATATGCTGTAAGGGTGCGTGAGCCCAATCAATAGTTACAATCTTTCGAGCTCCAATGGCATCACCCAATGAATATACTCTGATAATTATTTGAATCTAGTTATGCAAAAATGAAATGAAGATAATATTGATTTTCCCAAGTCCAAAACTTAGAAGGGCATCTTTATTTGGTGTTCGAAATTAGGCTGATAGTCCTGGTAAGGTTTGAGCATCCCTCTCAAATTTCAAATCGTCATGACGATTTTTTCAACTAAAGCACTGTTTTCAGTGCATCGAACATCACCTTGTGGTGGATTTATTTCTAATATTACTGGCAGGAAAGTAAATTTTTTTAATGCATAATATTGATATAGAGTTGTTGCATAAAAGCAGAATGTCACCCCGGGAAATCTAACCTTCACAGATTTACAACCAGTTAGGCAGTACCGATTGGTGTACGTATTATTCAGAGAATACGATTCTAACTGTTGGTTACTTTCTGTTCTGAAAACTACACTGATCAACTAACAACAACTCTTAGAACCATTTCCTCTTCAATTTGCTTCCTCGTGTAGCTAGACTTAGAGATTACACCAGCACATCTTCTGCATTAATCTGAATTGGATTTTGAATTGGAGCAATATTTTTGTTTTATATATTTTATTATCACGATGTTATCAACAGTCCAAGACGATATCGATCATATTTGCTGCACTGCTTACTTGGAATCAGTCGGAACGTAAACCAGCACGTTTTCACCCGCTTTAAAAAATATAAAATATTTATTGCATGGAAATAAATTACATATTTTCCATGTTAAAAAATATTTCGATCGCCTCTATCACAAAAACTGTCCACCTCTACATCGGCTACATAATTCAATGATTTTCCAAGCCTTTCATCTGGAATTGATAAAATTCCTTACTCTTTTGTCATACATTTGAAATTATCAATCATTGAGACCAAAACATTTTGCACTCGAACTTGTTGGGTGCTGTCTGCTTTAGATGTAGAGGAATACTGAATTTGGTTCATTATCCCATTTTGTAAACTTAGTTTCATCTAAAATATTTTTTTGGGAACTCAATTTCCTCAAATTTGCTTTGATCATGAACTGCTTTACACTGCCTTATAGTCCCCCAAATTGCATGCTCCGCTTAAAGACATCTTTCAATCATCGATTTTTTTACTAGCCTCATTTTGACATCTGCTATAGTGCATACGTTGGACACATAAAAAACAAGGAATCTCTAAAAAGGACCATACGAACACTTAGATACATTTTCTACTGAACATCAAATCGTATTACTTTGCTGTCGTCGCATTTTTTGCATTTATACATAAAGTATAGGAAAGAAATAAAGAACTTTTAGAAAAAAATAATTCAGTAATTTCGACACACGAACCCATGAGTACTATACATTTAAATAAAAAAAAACATCCCGAGATTAATTTAATTTTTAAGTCTTTCAGTTTTGTATTAGTTATCAATTCGTAACGCAATATTACATAAGTGACTGATTGCTGTTGACATTGTTGTATGACAGGTTCTCTTAACAACTTCGGGGGATTTAAATTGAATTTGGTTTATTGGACCCCATTGCATTTATCTCCGTTCTCATTTAAATTTGCTAGGAGTAGACCTATAGGATGGCCCAGTTGAAGTAGTCGAGTAGTGTGGATGCAAATAAGCAAATCAATTTTACTTGCGACAGTCGTGTCAATTAAGTAAGGATCCCCCTGCTTTAGGAGGTCTTAAAATAGCATTTTTGGGGGAATTTTTTTAGAACAAAAAAATGAGCAAGTCTAGTGAACTTTTTAGAGCATTTTATTGCATATTTGAGCATTAAAAAAAAATATTTCGAGAGAAAAATATTTAAACGGAACCGATTATGCACATTTGTGCAACACCTTTCAATTGCAGTCTATGATCGGTGGGAAAGATGTAGCTCGTAATTTTTGTCTGAAACAAAAAAACCAAAGAAAATTGTAATTCTTATATATTTTCTTCTAGGTGAACTAAAAAAAAACCAAAAATTTGAAATTCAAGATTTTCCTCGGGTTTGAAAATAAATGTGCTTCTTGCAGTAAAAGAAAATCATTTCAACTTGCTAAAAAAGTTGTTTAGAATTTTTTTTTCATTAATCTTTTCAGTTCAAATCAAATAGAATGCTAGTGAAGCTAACAAAAGCTTTGTTTCGTTTTGATTGCTTGTCTAGTTTTCTCGCAATCACGCCCACCAGTTTAGAAAAATCGTAAAAACGAAAACTCGAGAAAACGCGTTCTAAAAATTTCGATCAGGAAAAGTGTTAATTTTCGATTACTTACGGAATATCTCGTTATAATCCTACTATAGCTCTTATGAATTCAAAATATTATTGTTTCGAACGACCGATTGAACTTTTTTCAGTACATAGTTCGGTGTTATGTGACTGCGGGGAGGGGGTGCGCTTCGTTTGTCCGAGCGTTCGTGCATTCGTATATTTGCTCGACACCTCACTGTGTTTAGTGCGGTATCTTTGAAAATATTGCGAATTAGCCGCTATAACTTTTTACACATATTCTTAGATATATTAGGCATAGATTTGAGCAATAAAAAATTTTTTATTGCGATTTTTGAGCCTTCTATAGCAGGATCCCCCCTTAAGACGCGAAGTTGAATTGGAAAAAAATTTCCAGTTAGGCTTAAAGTTTCATAGTGTTAGGTTCAATCATTTGGGGGCTAGATCGCGCACAGGTACACACATATAGGCTATTCCAAAAATAATCAGGATAGGCTTAGGCTTACCGTTTACGAAAAATATGACAGAAGTAAACCACTTCCGGTTGAGATATTACTTTCTAAACAAGAAGTTCCTTCCTTGCTGTATAAAAAGCTTAAGTTTGAAGTTTCATAATTTTTGCTTCAATAATTTTGGCGCTAGAGCGCGTAGAAACAGACGCACATACACAGAGACACACACACGCAGAAATACAGACACACAGAGACACACAAAGGTAGACACACCACAGAGACAAACATACAAAAACACATAACCGTACACGACACACGGCCAACACATAGCCATCACACACAGACATCACACACACAAACCAAACACAGACACTACGCCCAGTCACCACACACAGCCATGACGAACAAACATCATGGCTGTGCACACAGACATCTCACACAAACACTACACACACACCACACTGAGACGTCAATTCGAAAATAGTCAGGTCCAGGAAAAGTCAAAACGTGTGTTTCCGTTAAGAACATTGCCAATTTTCATCTTTACTATAGTTTCTTACCAATAAAATATAAGAAAGTAATGCAATGGTTATTTCATCGTCATTGACATAAGTTACCTGCAATTTTTTTATGTCGTAGCCATACAAAACAATATTTGTAAATACAAAGGAAATAAGTATGGTAAGCAGTTCACAATGGTGTTGTGTGTTAGCATATTATGTAACGAGCAGTAATGCTGTTGGTAATGGGCGATTAGAATCTGAACGTTTTGTGTGATTATTAAAATGGACTAGACTATACATTATCCTTTTTTTACATCCTATATATTAAAAGCTGTTTTAAAAGCTGGTCTAATCGAGCAGATATTAATTAAGTAATACAACTGACATTATAAGAATAGAACACGTAGGGCATATTGCCAGTGAACTATGTTCTTTACATGTTTATTCTTAATTGACTACCCTTGTAGATCTTGGTGGACAATCTGGCCTTGTTGCTTTCGTCTGGAAAACTGTGTTTCCCACAAGTAAAGCGACTATCTAGATGTTTTCCATTTCCTACGTGTGGAGAATATTATGTGGATTATTTTCGTAGGTTGTGATTTCAAATCATTCTGCCATTTTTTGACATTGTGTAATTCGTTTTGATATATTTCTATTGTATTTTTATTTGACACTAGTAAGGCAGTATCACATGTCAAGGTTGTAGTTAATATTATGGGTGTTGTTGGCCAATATAACAGATATAACATCGGTCCGAAGACGATCCCCTGTGGAACTCCTGCTTGTATAACACTATTTAAAATTTGACAAACTTTGACAAGTGTGATCACTTCGAAGATCATTTTATTGATCATCTATTGTTTTAAATGCACAATTATGATACATTATTAATCTGTTAAATAATGAAAATTCTATTTTACAAATGATACTAAACGTTGTATAATCATGATTTTATTGTTACATTGTCGTAGAAAAAGGTTACTTTTATAATTTATATGGAGAACCCCTGTATATACTGTATATACATTAATGAAAACATTAATTTTATCATATTAATTTGACATCTTTACCTATGTCTAACCGGTCTAACCTCGCTTTTAATTGTCAAAAGTTGTTACTTAAGTGACGTTTGAGTGTATGTACAAAATTGTGGTTCGTTCACAGCTAAAGATTCACGGCCAGCTTCGACGCCAAATTTAAGAATACACCTTTATAATATTCATATGCGGTTACAATTTCAAATAAAATGTCCATTATCGCTCTACTTGTAAGTAGTTTGTTTTATCTACGAACGTGTTTCAAATTTAGAAAAAACATTGGCAGCGGTGGGATTCGAACCCACGCCTCCGAAGAGACTGGTGCCTTAAACCAGCGCCTTAGACCGCTCGGCCACGCTACCTGCGACATAACTTTCTCTGGGATAATTATCAGAAAAAAAACATTTTGATTTTCTTAGCCACAGCCACGAAAATCTTTAAAAACTTTCGCATATTAACTATATAGGAAAAAGTTAATGATCAGATCTATGGATGAAAATTATGAATAGTAGAGTGTCAGTAGATAACTCTAAATGAGGGTAAGAGGGAATAATGGAGAAAGATTCAATGGATATTTTATAAATACGACGGAAATTAAAGAGACTGGAGGAAGCCAAAAAGGCTACAGAAAAAAGTGCCAATGAAGAGAGAAAATAAAGAGGAAACATCTATGTAGGGGAAAAATACAATTAGAATATGTTATGCCACAATAGTGGTCTATGCAATTATATTATTATATTATATACGAGGCTAAGCTGATAAAAAGGGTGCCTAACTATAAAGAAGGCTGTCAAAACTATTGTAATAAATTATTATTTTCCTTAAAATGTCACATATTAGTCGATCTTGCATTATGGCCTTTCGTAAATTTTTTTCATTGGCGTGTTTCTAATAATGTAAAAAGGTGAGCACCGTGCTGTTATCAAATTTCTCAGAAAAGAAGGAAATAGGAATGGAAATGGAAAATCACATGTCTGTTGCTTACATTGAACTTTCTCCTTCTTACAGGACAATACAAAGCAATTTCAAGCGGTCGACCAAATTCAGCCTATAACGAATGCTGAAAGATGCAAAGAAGAGATATCAAGACTATTTGCGGATGATATGATGGTATTATCAGATTCAGAGAAAACTCACCATAAAATGAACAAACTAAACGAAGAACTAAAAAGACTGAACCAAAAAATTAAATTGCTGATGATTGGAGAAAACATCAAAAGGTATGATTTTAGAATACAAGAAAATAGTATAGAATACGCTGAAGGATTTAAGTATAACTATAATGAAAAGGTATGGTAGCCAATGAACAGAAATAAATGATAGAAAAACGAAAATGAGTTTTGTTTAATAGATTAAGAACAACATTATTTGGGAAGAAATAATTAACAAAGGATCTGAAGGTAGAAGTCAAAAAAAGTAATAGCCCATACTATAAGGCAATGAAAGATGGACGATGTATTTCTATTAAACAACTTTATTGAAAGAATACATGCTTATGTTTTTGCTGACTAATTAGAGCACCCAATCCTAGAAGTAAATTAAACTGAAATATTGAAAAAAAAGATTCTGAATTTGCGGGCGTATTTCAGCGATAACACAGGTAGCGTGGCCGAGCGGTCTAAGGCGCTGGTTTAAGGCACCAGTCTCTTCGGAGGCGTGGGTTCGAATCCCACCGCTGCCAGGTCTTTTTTAACAATATTTAATATTTAAAATATTTACTCTACATAATGAAAAATGTATCAAATATAAAATAAAGATATTACATGAAATCTACAAACATTGTTATAGCTTATAATTTCAAACAAGACCGGAAACGAGTACTAAACAATTATCCAAGAATCCAAACATCGATATTTCAGCATATCATCCATGTTCAATTACATTTCATAAAATTCTACGCACGAACATCGTACACGCATTTTTTTTTTTTAATAAAACTTGATTTATTCGCGTCCGTTGCCCTTGACGGATTTATTTACGCCCAATGAATTCTAACTGGTCCGATGGAATAAGACAAACCGACCATAACACTCATATAAGATAATCCGCTTAGTCTCGAGACACTATAAAAACTCCCCGAAACAAGCAAAACCGCAATAATACGAAGAAATCGGCCAATGGGAGCGTCCGCTTCCTTCGGAACATCCATAATTTATGAAATATGTAATACATAGTTGTGTACCCTAATACTTTATGCGATTTTCTCGGAAAGCGAATATATACAATATATCGCGGAGGTTTATTTAATAAATTATGCTTAGTGCAGCTTTCTTGCATTCATCTCATACGGCCACCGATAAAATGTCTTAATTAATACGTTGGAATGGGGCGGGATTTTGTTGCTAATAAAGTCGATGGTGAAAGATATTTGAGGAAAACTTTCACAATATTATCTTTAGTTGAATTATTAAATATATTTGTTTCCAATAATGTCGTTGATTAAGATTATTATTGTTATCAAATGGAATGAACCTACAAGAATTTTTTGACGTCGTACATAGAAAATATGGGTTTCGTATATTTAATTAATAATAATTAATATATTAGCAAAAGGCAACCAGTCCCTGTTAAAACCAGTGTCTCAATTAATATTTTATAATTCTTCTTTCCTTCGGTTATTATTTTTTTTTTTCTCCCCTTATTTTTGTTTTCCATTTTCACTTTCTGTCACTGGACCTGTTACGATATTTTCTTATTTCCTATTTTTATACTTGGTTTTATTTTACTCCAAAATTAAACACGTGGTAAGTTTAACGTTGATATTATTTCAAGATTGGGTTTCAAATGAAAAAGTTGTATTGACACAATCTTTCATTGGGTCGAATTATTGGTAGTAAGAATGGTATAAGAAAGGTGGACTTGTTAGTAATGTAAGCATGAAAATGTTAACCGAACCGCAGACATGTGACATAGACGTAGACGTAGAACGACTTCCCAAATTATTAAGATATAATTGCGCGTAGTAAATAGACTGATTATTTTCCTTTCAAAAGTAGGTTAATACTTAAGCAATGTTAAGTTCATAGTTGGAAGCATTAATTGGGAAGAACAAATCCTTGAAAATAAGATTGCACTCAAAAGACTTTGGAAATGAAAAATGGATTAAATAAAGAATTGTTGAAGAAAAAGCAGAAGACAACGTGCTGAATTAAAAGTGTGTTTGTAAGTGAAGAAGAGTGAAATAAATGAATTTATGTTTGACTCGACTGTAATCAGTTGTTTTACATCACTAAGAGGACGTACTATGACACTTTACTGGACTGTCCATAATAGCAAAGTAATTTGGACTACTGCCAACGGCAAATTATTTCAAAATATGTGTTCTTTAAATACCACATATGGTAATCTCTGGAAACATATAGAAGAGATTTAGATTTGATTGGCAAAAGCATGAAGCGCCTTTTCTTTTACGTCGTCTGAAGCCACTGTTGGTTCTCTTAGATCCATTTTTAAATTATAATCGATAAATTAATATCATTAACAGTTTCACACACTTCTCAAAATATATTTTTCATCGACAACTACGTAACTATGACTATGGCGAATGCATACCTACCTACTTTGTAGGTACGTATGATATAGATTATTAAAGATTCTCACATATAAGAATGCAAGTCGAACATAAAGCAATGTATGCTACTCGAACATAATCTGGCTTTTTGGACTCGCCCTAATTATCAGCCTCGCTCGCAAGCTCGCTCGTCCATAATACATAGGGCTCGTCCAATAAAGAGTTATATTATGTACTTGTTACATAAATAGCCATTTCGTATCAGAAGACACGACAATGTTCATAATGGAGGGAAAATCTGAAATACCACTTGAAGAAGAACGAACATGGAGAGCAACTTGGATTGTTGACCGTATCCAATAGTAGGTGCAACAACATGTGCAAGATGAAAATATGAGGTGGTGAAACTAGCTATCTTCTTCTTCTGAAGCCTATGCTTTTCCAACATGTGATATAAGGCATTTTTGGGTTCACTTTATTCCTTCTTTCTGCGCATCTCCTTCTCCTTCTGGCATTCGTTCTTCTCTTAAACCTTTCCATTTTTTCCTCTTATCCCTCTATTTTCCTTCGTCGCTTTCCCTGTAATTTTAGTGTCACACAATCTTTCTACTGCTATACGTCTTACATGTACAAGTCATCGTAATTGTATCTCGGATATCTTATCACTGACCAGTTGTTGTCTGAATGTTTCATTTCGTATCTTGTTTTCTTGTTTGACGTTTAATCTTCCTACGGAATCTCATCTGCACTAATGATGTACATTTTCCTCTCAGCGTCCAAATGTTGCTGCTGTATATTATCGTTGGTCTGACTACTCTCTTAACTACGTCAATTTGTCTGTTCTGATCTAATTCCCTTTTACCTGTGAATATTTTTCCTGTTTTTTCATTCATTCATTTATCTCCTTGTCTAGTTTACCATTTTTGTCTATTATTATCCCCAAGTCCTCTACTAAATCTGTATATTGTTCGTTTAATTTTATTTAATTTTTTTAAATTTATTTTCATGTTGGTTTTATTTCGTTCACCTTTGTAATATATTTATGTTTTGCTGGAGGTGTGCTTCTGATTCAGACAGAATCGCCATATAAACGACCATTACTTTTTCGATTTTTATTTTTTGCTTCTTCATAAATCCCACTTTTTTCTTTATCTTTTTTACTGCTTGCTTTATTGCGTCCAATAAATTACTGCCAAAATAAGCAGCGAACTCAACACACATTGCTAGTTCTTGCATGATTCCTCTATACATTGCTTTTATTAACTCAGTTATTTCAATGTCTACGCCATTTTTTGCCACAATTATATATAGCGCTATATACAAGAGGAGTCGTGAAAATTCTTATACCTAACTATGTTCCATTGATTACCGTCACAAAGCACAAACAGGTGGAACGCAACAATAATTGACATTTGTGCTTGAAATATACAAAACAATGTTTTGTATTATTCTTGATTTTTATTCAACGTACATTCCATGATTTCTTCGAAATAAGCATTAACATACTAACGCCGAAGCAATGTTTTGATCAACGCCAAGCAAATTAATGTTATTTAGGCATCATATTGTGGGTTGGGTTGGGTTGAGTTTTGTTTGTTTGGGTTGAGTTTAGTTGTTTTCCGTTGACTTGCACATCATTCTCAATTACTCCCCATTAACCTGTACTTTAAGAAAAACACATTGCCTTTTACACATACCATAATTGAGCACGAAAATATAATTACTGTTTATACTACAATATTGTGCTTTGAAATTGTTATTAAGTATGCACCGCAAAATGTGTTTTTAAATACGCACTAAAAATAAATCGATTGATATTTAAATAATATTGCACTTACGCGATTTGCGGAAGTGATAAAGACATCGTTTTGCACCGCGAAAATATTCATATACCTGCAGTGCATCACAAACAATTTTACATGCAAGCCATGCTCGATGAAATAAACAAGAGTGCATGAACTTTTCAAGGACAAGCTAATTGTCGAAATGTAGGGCAATTATCAAGCTTTAAAAAAATAATTATTTATATTATTAATATAGTTGTTCTATCCAAAAATTAAAACGTGGCGTACGAAAAAATATTTAAAGAAATTTATTTGTCAGTAAATCGTGTAATCAAAATAAAAGAATAGATTAGATGGAGCTCATTATTTGATCATCGTTTGCGCAGTACCAATTTAAAGGAGCTTTTAAAAGGCGATGTTCGAATTTCTTGTGAACAATGTTTATGCGACTTACCTCGATATGAACACTTCGACACATCGTTCACATTTAATGCCAAATGTGAATCGATTGTGTAAATTCGTTGACGCTCGATAAAAATCGGTTATTTATATATTCTTGTGTTGAAGCGTGTTGTAAGTTGCGGTTTTTTAATAGCATGTTAATGTACTGAGGGAGTCACAGGTAATACTTGATTTAAACTGGGTGCATAACTGGAATACAATATTTTCCTTCAACCACTATGTTAAACATAAATTTAATTCTATCAAATAGGAAACTGTGGGCAACTACAACATGATTAGTTATAAAAAAAAATATTTAGAGTCCTGCCGAATATTTCAAAGAGACCCAATGTGATTGATATGTTCTTTTAACTAACTATTCTGAAAAATCTTCACATCTTCGTTCTATCTTAATCTCATGTTCTAGCTTGACTATATTTCGCTGCCATTTCATACTTACCAACAAACAGGTTGTATGATTGTTGTATGAAACTCATCAATATTTTGTAGGATGGAGAATTCAAATGATTAACACGTAAATATTATTTTAGTTTTATTTCACTCTGAACGAAATTGCGGTCTTTCAAATACGTTTTATCCGCAAGTTTTCACCACTAATGTCATTATCACCAATATTTAGGATACTTTGCATCGTCTGCCTTCTAGAATCCAAGTCCCCTTTTCAGGCCCTTGATATAATTTACACTGATCTAGCCCTGCATTACTATACTCGTTTACAGTTCACGTTATCTATTTATTCACAGTTAATCGTTGATTCTATTAATAGTTTTTCCAATACCAATGTTTTTTTTCGTATTTTCCCACGACCCTACACTTTGCTACCCCATCTTTGTCGTTGAAAAACCAGAGATGAAAGTGCCACAGCAAAGAGGATACTAAATCGTAATTCATGTGTTCATGTGTGATCTTTACCCCAAGTGGGACAATTGGTTAGCAAAAAAGTTGCCAAATAGTTGACTTAATGCCACTTAGAGTTAGTTAACTTTACGACCATTATTATAAACTATATATTTGTAATGATAGAATTCGGCAAAGGATTTCAGCGAAATCATATACCAGAGAATCATTTTTCATTGAATCAACCGATTTATTTTAATGCAATTATATAACTTTTTATTTATTTATTACTACAATTCTACATAGACAAAATCCAATAACGAAACATGAAATACAACAATACATATAACACAAATACATGATTACATGATTGTGGTAAAAAAGACAGAAAACAGTAACTCAATTTCAGTTATTGTTTCTGGTTACTTCATGGCATGACATTTTCAATATGTGCAGCAAATGAGGTCTTTCGATCAACATTACTAACGACGTAACGAAAAGTAAATGGCTTTTGAGTTGTGATGTCCAAATCGTAAGGATGCAAGAGAACATTTGAATGAGTCGTATAAGAATAACTCTGAAGAATTCACAGAAAATTTATTTTTAATGAGCAATTTTGTTTAATTCAATTTGAAGTGCAGCTCAGTCGGCAATACAATTCTGCTGAAAATGTTTACACAAATAATTTGTCAACGATATAGTTGATTAATATATTGGATCATAAGGGCTCGAGAATAGATACCTGTGGGATTACAAACAAGACTCGCGAAATCTAGAAGTGTACAATGAGATCCAATGTCTGAAATTTTGCCTAATAATATACTGTATCCAGTATAGATAATAACAATCACCATATCCAAAACCAAAAATATATATATAAAGGAAAAGACTAAATATAAATATTAGTGTGACCAAGTAATAAGGACAACGCCTCGACACAACAATCAAGAAAACATCAGAAACAAAAATTATGAACACACCAATAATCAATAGTAAAATGTTGCACAACCTAAAATGCAAAACTAATGGAACCAGAAATTAAATAAACCAATAAATTAATCAAAATAACACTCTGCTAATTTTCAGCGATTGACATCACGTCCCCAGTAATTTAATCTACTCAAAAACTGTTGAAAAATTCTTTGATATCAACTATAAATTTTTCAAGGTGCTATCCATCCATCCAGGTCATTCTTCCACTAATATAAAAAATACCTTCATCATTTACTCGTCAAACTTGCTGTTCAATTGTTTATGAACGACTGGATATCAAGATAAATGCAGGGTTGAAAAAATATGACAAAATAGTGGCCAAGAGAGGACTTAAAAAAATAAATACACAATATGGAAAGAGGTAAGAGTAAGTCCAGAAAAGCAACTCTTCTGTCGAAATTGAACTAACTTGAAAAGGAAGTACAGAGAGGAAACCTTGCTCAGTAGACATATACAAGAAATGGATAAATAACTTAGAAAATGGACTAAGAAACTGAATTAATGACTTAATGATACCAGGAAATGAAATAGGAGGCGCCCCAAAAATCCTTAATTAATTATTGCAAAGCGCAATAATTTAATAATACTCGAAACAAACAATAGAATATATATAACACGAAACGCACAAAACTACCACGTGAATACTATACCAATGAGAAAGGAGGTTTATTTAATAAATTATGCTTAGTGCAGCTTTCTTGCATTCATCTCATTGTAACGGAAATTATTAATCCATTTTTTACAATTTATTTTTTAATATCTTTTGCTTTACCAAGAGTGCTTGGTAAAATTAGGAAAAAGGGAGAGGAGGAATAATATAGTGATAAGAGCATTCGAGGTGGAAGAGAAAAGGAACAAGTGAAGGAATGGCTCAGAAAAGGAATCCAGGTGGGAGGGTGATGAAGAAAGCATACAAGTTCGGGGGGGGGCTTAAGGAATGGTGCAAGAGAACGAGGATGGGCACAATGCATGATGGTTTAATTGGAATAAATTGGGTATTTTTGTAAGGCTGTGTTGGCGAATGCTATAAAAATGAGTCGACTAAACCAGGTGTCTGATAAACGTAACTGATAACGGCCGAATTGAATAAATAATTTGTACAATGGCATCAAATAAATTTCGGACATCAAATTTCCTGTCATTTTAAAAAATAAAATGTGGTTTAGGCTTTAATGTCATAATTTCTGGCATATTGAAATTATTTTCTCCAATACTTCAAAGTAACGTCAGATTAACTGAAATCTGAACATGCAATCAGTATCTCAATTTAACAAATCTAGAGTAATAGCTCTCATGCAGACCGGTAGATCATGCAGGCAGATTCAAGAAATGTTAGGTATATCCAAAAGCCCTATTCACTGCATTATACAGAAATGGAGACAAACTCAAGTCAATAGAACGTCGGCCAGGGTCCGGAAGATCTCGAATTTCAACTGTTGAACAAGATTAAGCCTTTGTTGATGTGTTACTGAATCACCCTTTCAAGAATGCCGTTAACGCAAGAATAATTAGTAACTTTCCTGTTTCAATTTCGACTGCGCGGAATCGTATAAGGGTTAGTAATGTAAAAAACTATGCCGCCGCAAAAAAAGTTGATTAACACCTCAACATAAGGAAGCGCGTGTAGCATTTGCTTTGAAGCATTTGGCTCGTGACGATGACTTCTGGAGGCGAGTTGTATTTTCAGATGAGAAGGTATTTCAATCTTCTCACAATGCCCACATCAGGGTGTATAGATCCAGAAATTCTCGATATCATGAAAGATACATCGCAAGTACAGAACGAAGGGGAAGATTTTCAGTTAATTTATGGGGCTGGATTTCTGCGGTTAGTCCTGGTGTAACAGTAAACGTGGAAAATCCTTTAAACAGTGATGTTTATGTTAGGATCCTGGAGCACATCATGCTTCCATCGGTAAGAGGAGTATATCGTAATGACAATTTTATTTTCCAACATGATAATTGTACCGTACATACGGCACGAAGAACTGTTGAGTGGCTGCAGGCCCAAAACATAAATGTTCTAGATTGGCCTAGTAGAAGCCCGGATATCAATCCTATTGAGAATCTGTGGCGACTGTTGCAAAAGAAATTACAAAGCAGAAGGGTAATTTTTCACAATAGGGAGGCTGTTGACTGCAATTATGGAAGAATGGCATACAATACCTAAGGACTATTTCCGAAATATATGTCTCTCAATGCCTAGAAGGTTGGAAAATGTGATAGCAGCAAATGGGGCTATTACGAAATATTGATTTTATTTTTATTTTTAATATAGAAGTCAAAAGTATTGAATATATATAATTTATGTAGAAATAAGAATTAATCTTTTCCTAAATTTTAGTTATTATTTTTGTTGAGGAAAGCATGTTTAGTTTTCCAATTCTTCATTCGAGGTTTATTATCTTCTTTCTAAAATATACATATTAAATTATGACATTAAAGCCTAAACCACATTTTATTTTAAAAAATGACAGGAAATTTGATGTTCGAAATTTATTTGATGCCATTGTACATGATAGAAAAATAATAGAAATTTATTAAGTATCTGTTTTTTCATGAAAGGCATTTAAAAAAATTGGAAGACGTGAAAAATCTGGGAATGAAACCATGACCATCGTGTTTTGATTTAAAATTTCAAAAAACCGCTCACATATTTTATAAATTATTTGCGAACTTAGCAAAAATGCCCAATTTGCGTCAATTGGACCATTATCCCATGTCCTTTATAAAAATCAAATGAAATTTTGCTGTAAAATTATTAGGGAAGGGAATTTATTTGCATGCATGTTAAATATATTTATTGCGAAACATTGCAATTTGACTCTATCTTTTGAATATCTGCTATTCATCCTTTGATGTTTGGTGTTCAACTATTATATATAAATTTTACTTAAATCATACCTTGAATTTGTCTAATCCAGAAAAAATATTATAAATATATAATCGCGTGGATTTAATGTAATATCTCTACAAATATTTTTAACTTTGAATAAAATTTAATAAATGTGATCACTACATATTACATCGAGGACAAAATAATAAATTTATCACATGCACATTTTTAAGTCAACTATTTTATGTTTATGTTTGAAACGTTTGTGACTAGTTGTGGTGTGTTTAAAAATTATTTTAAAATATTAGTAAATATTAAAAACGAAAAATATCGGGAAAAGTTGTAAAAGCAATTGCGCAATTTTGACATTTAATATAAACTGTAAACACTCGTTGGGGATTTGGGCAAGCAGGAGGATAACGTTTATATTCACATGTCCAACCTGCAGCAGTATATCTTGTAAATGATCAACAAAGAACGATGGTATCTTAACTTACTGTGCAGCTAATAATTGAACTAATAGACTTAAACTTAAACTTAAATAAACAGGTGACTTAGTAAAAATTGTAAAATATGGCAATAGCTTAGTATATTTGGAAATGATAATGAGTTGTAAACACTTTCACAATCTCTCATTTCGTGGAAATGTTACAAATTGTTGTTTGAGGCAGATAACTCTCCTCCTGTACGTTTTAACGTTTGTTTCAAAAATTACCCACAGGCGTATCGACCCAATGACTCCATCGGTTATCTATCTCGTTTTATTTCCCCAAATATTTTAATTTTTAATTTTTGAACTCATATTTTTATGGATATTACAGGTTTCATAGATTGCATATATTTCATGGATTTTATAATTCTTTAGATTTGACAACAGATTTCGTAATATATGAAGTCGTTTTAGTCGTCTTTCATAGTTTGCATAAATTTCACAGCTTCATTTTTAATAGAATATATGACTTGACTGTGAACTCCACATCATCGAATTTATAGACTTTACGAATTTGTAAGATTTCACAGACTTTACGGATTTTATCGATTTCGTAGATTTGACAGATTTCATAGAGTTGAAAGATTTCGTAGACTTCATACACTTAGTACATTTCAGGGACTTCACACTTTCATATATTTTTTAGATACTTTTTGGGTTCATAGATGTCCATTCTTTAGACTTCGTATACGATTTCATAGATTTTATAAATATCATAGACTAACTTTCCTAAATTACACACATGTCATTGATTTCAAAATATTTTCAGACTTGTTATACTATATATGTTATAAAGATGTTGTGGTCTATGAAGCCTTCATAGATTTTACAGTGAAATCTGTTATTATTCATAGATTTGTTATTAAATATTTCATAGATATGTTCCCTGTTCTTTCAAAGGGCTGTTTTAGCGGATCACTTACTAACAGTGCAATCTATATGGTTAACGAGACCTAAGTGGAGTTCAAGGCAAGTTGCCTATTTTAGTAGAAAAGATTATCAATTTATATAAATCTAAAATCTTTTCTTGAACCAGAAACATTTATCTCTGCGACCATTAAAAATATTCCCCTTGATTCTCACAAATATTTACCAACAAAATAAATTTGTTTTGAATTCACACAACGTTCTCATTGAAGAGACCGAACCACAAAAATTTAATCCAAGGAAACTCGTAATTCATATGGAAGTATCAAAACTTTTTTTTTGAATTTAATATTAAGCATATTAATGCAACAACTTTACGCGCAACTTAGAATTTAAAATATACTTTGCATGCAATTATATTTTGCCTACTACCTTCCTAACTGCATGCAAAAAATGGTACAATGGCCACCAAACTAGTGCGAATATACACAGTATTTATTACATTGAATATAAGCATACGAACAACCCTGCTAACTGCGCCCCTAGTGGCTAAGTATCTAAAATTCTTCAAGGTCAAGGATTATTTGTAACCAAGTACTTACACTGCGATTGAGACGCATTAGACTTGCATCGAGAAGCCTATGATCAGAATATGTATCGATATTATAACCCAACGGAGTAACTGTTGCAATAAATTTCCCATATTTTAGAATCACCCGCGAGTGTATCGCTTGTATATACATTTGAATCTCCAGGTTCAAAGAAAGTATGATAAAAATCATTGCTTACCTTAAACGGACGCCGACGTACCACCATCCGCCGCCGAAAAGTCCAAGACCATTCAAAAACGTTTCCATAACACCACACTCACCGCAAGCGTTAATAATCGCATCGAAAATCCACGCGAAAAGCGCAATTTTCACGAGAAACGCGACAAACTAACCGAACATCACACAGCGTCTTCGCGAAATGACCGAGGCGTATTTAGTTTTTTTACGTAAAATTATCTCTATGCATCGACAAAACGTTGCCCCAGGCGGGAGCAAAACAATCAGGACCCGATACTCTAATGATCGCATGCAAAAAACGACGCCGCAGGTCGAAGTGCACTTTTGCGATCAAACCTTAAGATTCTTATCACCTTTTTCCATTTATCGCAAACTGTACGAGTTAGGGAAAAGTGGTTTTAATAAAAGTTAAAAATATTGAAATTCTATTTGAAAAATACTTGACATCGTGACTGCGCTGGTTGACTGGACATTTATTTAAATTTAAGAAAGAAAGTTCAGTGTGAACCACTGCAGATTTTTTTTTATTTGTTGTCGTTCAATCAATTTTTTTTGTTGTTTAAACACCAGCAGACTACTTTTAAAATGTTGGAGTTTAAAGAACAAAAACTCAAATAAATTTTATAGGAACACTACATCAGCATATAAATATGGTTGCCAACTTGTCTAACGTCATAACTTGATTTATGTTGGCACCACTAGTTTTTGGGAGATTATTTCAGGCTTACAAAGTGGAGTATAGAATTTTTTTAAATTAATCTTCATCTTACACATTTTTTTATCAATTTTGCAGTATTAATTTAATCACATGCATTGTAATGGTAATAATTATAACTAAGTCTCCATATTTGGTCTACAATTGGATTGTAATTGGTAAATTGCTTAATTTTTGAATGTGAATATTCGAAATGCCCATCAAACCTATATTTGTGGTTCACTTCAATCTCTATTTTAGTCTAAACTTCTGAACTATAATTGTAAAGAAAATCTTCGCGTATAATTTAATTACATTGTAAAACTTGCCCTAGAATAATTTTGGTTTTTTGAGCGATGCTAATTTTATGGAAAATTCCCATATCCAATCGTAACAAAAATCCTGTCCTCATGATCGGCGTCCTATTGATCGGCTTTAATTTATTACTTCGACGTCTTCAAACATTTGCTTGGAGAAATAAATTTAGTTGTAATCTACGGAAAGTGTCACGTGACTTACTTCCACGACGAGTTTTTCAGACACACTCAGCATACTCCAAATTTATGTGGAGCACATACTTGCATATTTCATTTCGAATCTGTGAAGTAATGATCAACGTAATTATTGTATAAGGAACGTTATCTACAAAGTATCCCAATTAAATTGCAACGAAATGGGTAGCTGCAATTTGAACCAGTTAAGTCGAACAATTATTAATCATCCGTTTCAGTTCAAATACACCAAACAGCAATGAAGTACAGTCCAAGTTATGTATTTATTAAAACAAAGTATCAATTTCATAAATATATACAACTTAACAAATTAACAGACGAGAACCTGACACGTACAATTTCCATATGATATTTCAATTAAATCTTTATTAGTCGAGTAATTTACAGTGTACAATGCAAAACGAAAATAGAAATAACCGATGTTTATAAAACACATTCATGGGATACTAATTATAATCTTACTTGTGTATACATTTACATACATAAACACAACAATATGCATTTTGAACACAAAGAATAATAAGACCAAGTCAAGATGAAATATTTAGGTACGAAAAATATTTTGACGCGGATTCAATTCCGCTCTTGGTTAAACGAAGAACTCCAAAGACAACAAAACAAAATCAATATGTACCAATCAGAGATCATATGTATTTTATATAAATTGTAGCGATTGGCATTGGTTTTAACGTTATTCGTTTTTTCTTTAACATAGCGAAAGGACTTTGTCAATTTTTAACTTTAAGCCGCTTCAAAGATTCATTTCTAGTCGAGGGCGCGTGATCGAGTTCGAAGAAATGAGCGTTTAAAGACAGAATTTATGTACATATATTCATTTAACTACAGGACAAGATCGCATATGGTCCAAATACACGTTCGGAAACGCTTGAGTCGAGGGGAAATTTTGCGGGTGTATTTGAAGTTATGCGCGGTCGCCCGAGATAGTGATACAGACATATGAAGTTATCTACCGTTTATACATACTGGTGATGTTTCAATAGTAAAATTTGTAGATATTTTGCTACTAATAAAATTCGGACTTCTAGAGAAGTTTATGTTCGTTCTAACAGTAACGTCACAGTACACCAACAAATAAAATATAAAATTAAAAAATTAATGCAATATATCACTGGTTTAAAAATAAAACAACAAATTGCAAAAAATAAGTAAAAATCATTATGTAACATTTGCATATACCGTATACAATAAGCCACAGATTTACAGGTACCTAAACTTTTTTTAAATATATACAAATCGTTTTTAATATAAAAATTAAAGGAATCATTAAACTTAAGTATTATAAACATGTTTCTTCGAATATTTGTAATAATACACAAAATATAACATCGCATGGAAATAAATTAACAATTTTAAATAGTATGGGCAAGTTCAGCATTTTTACCTGCAATAATTTACTATACACATTCAAACTACGGGCAACATTGAATATATAGTAAAATACCAATGACTTAAAACTAGACAATGACAGTCGATATATGTACAGTGAAGTCTCACATATTGCAGCTTCAATCACGTACATTATTAAGATGACACGGCTACAGTGTAAAAAATAACAGTGTAGCCTAATCCGGTGCTAAGCACCAACTACGAAACTTGCACAAGCCCTAATCGTTCAAAAATTAGTCAATAGTCTCTAGACAACTAACACCGCTTTAGTATCACGTACCTTTTTTATTCATACACTTTCTTTGGCACAGCAAAGAATTTGCTCCAGGGTCGCAACAGTTTAACACCTCGTTCTATACAAGTCTTTTAACCCTTTCACATATTCGAACCCAACTTCCCGCCTGGAGGTGCTTAAGAGGTCAAGCCACGACCTAGAAAACCCCGGAGAACGCCATAGGTCACTGGTGATGTTTCAATGTCCCATTGGCCGCAACGTGATGATTAACTACGTGGTGTTGCGAATGGACGTGATGTGTCGGGTGGTGGTGGCTCCCGTGGTGGTTTTGATTATTCGTATTGACGTTGTTGTTGTTCTGCTGCTGCGCCGCCTGCCTCTGGGAGTTTTTTTTATTCTTCATCCTTCGATTTTGAAACCAGATCTTCACCTGTCTCTCCGTCAGCGTCAGGGTCCGCGCGAGCTCCCACCGCTTCTGCTTCGATACGTACGCGTTAAACAGGAACTCTTTTTCCAATTCCAACGTCTGGTACTTGGAATAAGGCTTGCGTTTCTTGCGCACCGTCACCTGACCGGTCCACTCCAGGGGGTTTGCGCCCGTGCCGCACGGGACGGTCACTCCCATCGAGCCCAGAGAACCTGAAGAGAAAATCGCAGGGGATGATCCCCACATAACTTTAAACAATTAGTCAGTCACTAGATTTTTATATATGTAAGCAATGCGGATGGGACAACACAAAATCATTGAAGTAAATTATCTAAATTTCAATTCATTAACTTAAGAACAATTTACTTTGAATATTTGTTTTTCACTTATGCTATTAATTACGTCAAATATAGTTTATAATAAAATAGATTAAGACCCTTGTAGAAGTCAAATGCATTACAAAATTGTTTTTAAAAGTCTCCATTTTTTGGTACAACCAAAATAAACGACCAAAATCTTTAAAAATTAAACTTTGAAACACGTTTAAGAAAATAGCAAAACTTTTATTTTCGTAGTAATTACTAAAAAATATATCCTGTTTAAAAAACTAATTACGCATATAAATTGTTGAAAACAAATGTTTAAATATTAAAAATATAATAAATATCGCCAACTGTTGAAAACTAATGTATTCAAAATAATTTATATGTTTAACGATGTAAGAACAAAATTAATATATCACATTTAGTCGACACTACGTTATATAAGATCGCCTTGTAGTGCGTGCCCGGTGACAATCAGCTGTGGCGTCACGTGACCGGTGGATGACGTCAGCAGAAATAATGTACGGTCGTTATTCCCGACCCTCCGTCTGCAGTACGCGGGAATGTAAACAAATAACCGAACGTACTAAATCTCCCGTGTTAATGCTTTTCGAAAAATGCACGGATCCCTAAAACGTTTTTCTAAACTTTTCCAATTAAAATCTTATCTATATCGAATCTCTTAACCAATATGTATCCGGTTAGAAACCATTCAATTAGTGATTTGCTTGCCAGCTGCTTGAGACTAATCGAAAGCTTCGCATTCTTGAACAGGTCGACTTGGTTTAATGTATTCACATCGATTGGGTATGAAAACAACTTATGGAGGCATAAACCAATAATTAACGCCGACGTTTGAATATTTTTTCGTTGACTAACCGCCGAATTCTACCTCGGATTTACATCGAATAAAAATAACGCGGCAATAAAACGTGATTGACGCCCGATTCAATTTCGTGAAATCGGATACGTTACAGTGATTCGTAAACAATGCACTAAGTGAGCGAAACGACAGATTTACTATTACACTTTTACTATAGCGATAAAACTGACCTAGTCAAAGTCATTTAAAAATTCTGAACGAGCAGCTATTAATTATTATTGCACGTCTATAAAACGACTTATAAATACAAATTGCACGTTTTACAATCTGTTAAGACGCTACATTTTTCTCGTCGCCAAGTGCATCTGACATCTGACACCACTGACACACTTATGACACGCGGAGTTCAAGGACGCGCTTATTTTTGTTAATCTACCATAGGCCGTTTTCGAATCCCGCCAAGGCTAACAGCTCGGTTCCACTAAAAACGGGACATCTTTCAACGAAAACGTTTCGTTTCACCGTTATCCGCGATTAAAATCGCTCCATGAACGTCGAGACGGCGGCGAAAATCTCGTTGCGAAACAGCGCCGGTTTCGGAACTGGGAAATTTCGCCTCCCCCCCGGTCGATCCCATGCACGTAATTGAGATCCGTCCCTCGCCTCATTCCCCTAAGTGCATGTCACTAGTCTAGACAAATACGCACGATTCGTATCGCACATGCCATCTAGCGTTAGTGCCACTAACTATACAGATCATTTTTTTTAACTAAACTGACGATATCTTCGTTATTTTTGGAAATATTTAAAACGTGTTTCGTTAATAATTGCGCGACCTGATAATCTCTTTCAAATTATTTCTTTGATTTTCTCAGAACAGCCACCGTTATTGAACAACGAAGCATACTTTGTGTTTTTCAAATAGGACACCCTATTTTTTATCAAGTTAAAAATTAAGATGAAATTTCATATTTAACGTACAATTTAATCAAAGCGATCGATCAACATATAGCCCATGAAATCTATGAAAATATCGCTGGGTGTCTTAACATCATTTTATATTTAACATTTCAGTAATTAAGTTGAATTAAATATTGCATTTGTACTTTATTGTAATAACATCGCATTAATTGTAAAAGTTTGCGAGCAATAAAAGTGATTTTAATGCCACGAATTCAAGCCCAATTCCAACCCCTATATTTTAATAAATATTACGTAAATGGTAAAAGGAAAAAAATATATAAATATGGGTAAGATATGAACAAAAATATGCTGTTTTGCATAAAGAGTTGTCTGAATATATAAATAATATAAAATTGATGGAGCTTATATTTAAATTCGTCAAATTTACTAGACTCAGATATATTCTACAGTACTTGAGAATTATTTTATTATTGTATACGTTAAGTAAGAACCAGCTGAAATGCAAAAATGCTATCCATAACTCCATGAAAATAGAATGTTATTGACAAAGGTATTTGTAGAAAAAAATTATAAACACAATGTGATGTAAAATAAAACATTGAAGAAATTTTTAGCTAAACTTATTATGACTAGATATGTTTTATTAATGTTTTTCAAGTACTGTAAAATATGCCCGATTTTGTTATTGTCGAATCAACCAACTGAACCAACCCAACCCAACTAAATCCAACCCAACCCAACTCAATCCAACCCAGCCTAATATAAAGAATGTCAATTAGTCAAAAGCATGACAGGAACAAATAATATTATCGTCAAAAAAACTCCTTAACAAACACATGGCAAATTTTTATTTTTTATAATAAAACGTATTGAACTTTTGAACTTTTCTGTGGCAGCAAAACGGCAACGGACGCCATATTTGATTCTTTCCAATGCCATATATCACGTGATCTAAACAAATTAACATTATTCATTTTTATTAAAGTGTCGATTGTCACGATCGAGAATAATCAGAAACACAAAGTTTTATCGAACATTGATCTGCGCGTGTGAACATTTCAGTTGTAAAAAGGTAGAATTCAATTAAACATTTTCCACTCCTATTCAATTCGACGCCACTGGTTAGTACCAATTGATTCTTAGCGAGAAATTAATGAGCAATTTAATTTTTGACGAAATCGACATAAAAAGTGTGGTTTGGAAAAATCAAATTATGTACTTAAAATAAAATAAATGAAATAGTGCATTGTGGACGCCCCATTAAGTATCTTAATGATGCAAAATTATTTAAAAAAAAATTATAATCAGCTGTTTTAATTTCTTACAAACTTTTTAAAATATTATCATGGAAGTCTGCTGCATGTAATTATAAGCTTGTTTTGGTTTGTTGTGACTTTAATTATAAATTTAGAATTAGGAAATTTATTTAGTTTATGATGTTTTTTTATATTTTTGATAATTTTGATGTTACGTAATAAACAGTTAGAAATAGCTCTTTAGATGGAACACCTGTATATATTTAGATACAATAATCATGTGATTGTGTAATATACCAAACACCTGCCCTTGGCTTTGGAGATCTTTTAAAACTGTTAATCATTTTTAAAAGAATTTAAATTTTTCATCTCACGAATTTTATGGTGCAACTGAAAATCTTTTTTTTTGAGTTTTTGATTTATGATGACGTAATTAAAAGACATAAGTGAAATGTTGTAAATATGAGCTACAATTAAATGTTTGTATGCCTACCTGGTGGCGGGTAAGGTGTTGAAGGAACAGGTTCTGGAGCGTAATTTCTTAGCCCGTAGCCTCCATCGTGTGCGTGTGCGAATCCGGCGCTTTCTGCAACGATGGCAGCTGCGGCGACCGCCCTGCCACGTTCATCAGCTGGTGTAAGATAGGGGACGGGTTGATGTGCATCCACGTGGTGCCTGGATGCTGACGAGTACGGACCATAATTGCACCACGACGACGACGAGAAACTTTGATGGCACGACGAAACGCTGGGGTCAACGCTGGGCCCAGCGGCAGAAACGCTGGAGTACTTGTATTCCGGTGTGCTACCTGCTGCAGTGGCAGCAGGTGACCAGAATGAAAGAGCCGTGGCTTTACGACTGTCGCGCCCACCCGTTGGGTCCGCGGCCAGGTTGTAGTACGTTGGAGCGTTGGGGTACTGGTGATGGTTCAACCCAACGGTAGGTTCAAACGCGGTCGTCCCAGCGTGGTGATTATCAGACGGCGAATAGTTCCAAGGCTGCCCGTGGTGCGAATGCCTTATGACGCTCGGTTCCGCACATTCCCCATAACCGGATGCTATCCTTTTCGCTGGTATGTGCAACGGTCCAGCGGAACCGCTGTTGCTCGCAACGCTCGCTGGTGAAGAGCTCGATGTCGCCGATGTCGTCGCCGTGGGCGGTGGTATTGTCGAAGCCGGACTCGTCATTTCTCTATTACTTATGGGGGTCGCCGCGCTTTGGGGGGCAGGCGGGGGACTTTCTTCGTAAAGACCACCGTTCATCATCGACCACCACGTCACCCCGGTGGAAGTCCCCGCTCCGGTGGCTGGGGAGGATCCGGGGGGATGCACATGGTCGTACAGGGTGGGTGCGGCGCACGCCACGGGGTCCGCGATGGTGAGGATGATGGTCGAGCGAGGAGATCACAGCATCGGAGTTGGCGGGGAACGATCGAGTACGCAGGGGCAGCGGTAGTCGAGCGTTAGACGTCAAATTGGGATGTCGCAGCAGATAAAGGACGGGGACGCAATGTATATAAAAAAAATGCCTTCGATAAATAATCGCTCAACGAATTCGCCAAATTTAAATTATGTCGAATTAACACCAATCAAAAAAAAATCGTTAAAAATCACCAATACAACACGGTCGCTTATTAATCCGCGTAACACAAATTTTAACAATTAATTTTCGTTTTGAAATATGTCGAGGGATGACAGCCCCTAATAAACGAGGTCGAAACACCACAACAAAAGCGCGGCACTGCGAAGTCCACAAAACTATTTTACCCTCGGGATCGGCAGAGTGGTTCCGATCGGTTGCGTCGCAATAAATTTTTAAACTAATCGGGCGGTCACTAATTTCGACTTTTCAGAAATTCTCTCCAAGATGACAAGTTCGCGATCTCATATGTGTACACGTATATTGCGACTGACAGCAACGTACAGGTTGCGGGCACACACTGAAGTTCCGTGGTAGCCGCGCTCGGTGCCGTCGGTTCAGATCGACGATGCGCGTGCGATCTAGCGGCAATCCGACGGAACCGCCACAGTATAAAAAGCTCTATCTCGTGCGAACTGCGAACGTGCGCGTACGAGACCTACGTCCGTCGATCTGGCCCGGCACAGGACTCCGAAAATCGCGACGGGGGATGTCTTTGCTCGAACCGCGCGCCTAACTCGCAGGATTATATTCAGCTTGAGTCTTCCTCCTGCTGAAAATACTGCATCAGCACCTGACTAGTCCTTCCACCGCTAGTTGTAAATTTAGTTTCCGCGCGAATATGCATTACCTGCCGAGTGAATGCGTGAAAAATTCAATTTGACAAATCAACCGAAATTTTGAAATTATAAAAATTTTGACGAAATGAATAAATAATTTTATTATACATTAAAACGAAATAAATCCCTCGAAATTAGCCAAAATTTTGAAATTATAAAAATTTTGATGACAATTTGAATTTAATTTAATTCAAATCCACAAAATAAATACGCGATAAAACTTCAATTATATACACTTTAATAAAAAAATCAACTTAAACAATATCCATAAAAAGCCAAGCCAATTCTGGTACAGATTTTTCTGCAATTATCAATTTTATACGTAATATCCTAAAACATATTTGCAAATTCCTAGCTGATCGAAAAATGGCACAATCACCCTTATGGTGTTACTTGTGCATTATAAGGGGCAACGAACTTTTAAAAATACAAGGGTAGCTTTACAAATATAATAGTGTAGCCTTGTGGGGGATCTTTAGTAACACGTGATGCAAATTAATCCAGATTTATTAAATAAACTTTTGATAGATGTGATGACGAGCAACTCATTACTTGAATAGCACTTTATTACCCATCAATTAACAAACAAACACTTTAACAATTTAACAAATTCTTTTATCAGTATACGAAAAAATAATCCAGTAAGTGAATCAAGTACTATTTTTGATTTGATTCCTGTAAATGTGTTATCCTTCATCGGTGCCCGCTAGGGCCACATTTTATTAACCGTATGTTATATCTTGCTTAAGTTTTTTTACA
Organism: Geotrupes spiniger; assembly: GCA_959613385.1. Classification (NCBI taxonomy): domain Eukaryota; kingdom Metazoa; phylum Arthropoda; class Insecta; order Coleoptera; family Geotrupidae; genus Geotrupes; species Geotrupes spiniger. Next base: position 18,321,821 of record OY390737.1, read on the forward strand.
AAAAGTGTGGAGGATAACACTTATTAAGCATAACTAAATCCAACCCAATTTCTCCCTGTGATACCCAAACTGGAATAATTTAAACTACGATGTTCGAAAAATTTAAACACAACCACACAACCCAACCCAATCCAATCAAACTCAACGCAACCCAACTCTCATCACGTAGTGAGAATTTTGATTGAACCATGTAATGTTTTTTAAATTATCATTACCATGTCTTAATGCATCTCAATTAAATCACATTTAACTAATTCCAGTCCTAAATAATTGCAATTTAACCCATTGCACATCTTGCCCATAAAAACAAACCAATCCGATTCAAAAGCACAATGCATTTATTTAATTAATTTTTTTCACCATAACATAATGCACCTCAAGAATCAAATCGATTAATCACAGTCCTTTCCATAAAAATGTAAACCCTTGTAATTATAATTAGAAATGTGTCTTTTAAATTATCATTATTGTGCCACAATTAACTGCAACCCCTTCTACCTCAGCTTCAGCCCCAAATCATTCCAAATCAACCCAGTACTTGCTTGTTTGTTTGTTTTGATTTTGATTCGAAACCCATTGCAATCACGTCACGTTATGAGAATAATAAATATAAATCAAGCCTAATTATAATTGGATGAATTTACGTTTTTCTTTAATTGACCACCCCAGCCCAATCCAGTTAGTTGATGTTGACTTTGTTGGACATTATGGTTGGGTGCGTTTGTTGGGTTTCGTATTAATTGATGTCTAAGGTTCAAATTCACATGAACCCAAGTAAATGATACAAACCCAATTCCATCATGCAAATTTATAAATAATAACTAATAAGGTTTCAGAAAGGAAATTCGTAACAATTAATTTCAAGCATTTGAATTTAACCACGAAGATGCCACATTAAAAATGTAATGGTTGGAAAAAAATGCCAGTGATAGAAATAATGGAATAAACTGCCTTAAAACATTCTCGCTGACACCAACTATAGAAATTGAGAACTTTTCTAAATTCGTAAATTATCAACAAGAGCATTGGTGCAACAAAAAATTAAGTAAGATTTTTCACGACGTAAAGCCACATTTTTAGAAATGATTTCTGAATTTGTATTTTTACAACGTTCTATCTGCTACTGTGCCATTTAATTTACCAAAGAATTGATTTTAAAGCTAAATTATAATGCAACGAAGTAACAATTTCATTCGTAATGTTGTGTCAGTTTTTCTTTATCAAGGGTACAATCGAAGATAACTCAAACATTATTACGTAAGATTTTATGACTTCCCACACCAGTTTGGACGACAATGATGCCGACCGTATAGGGTGCCGCCGTATAATACAGTAAACGATTCGTTGCATTAAAGGGACGAAAAAATTAACGAATATTAAGCAAACCACGAAGCCGCCGAGATGAATAATTCACCCCCGCACATTTAAATAACTCGAACGCTGCCTCGCCGTCTCGCGATTACCACACAATATATATTCTTCTTGAAATCATCCACGTATCTGCTTTTAATGTGCCATTAGTAAGTACGTCACCGCATTGACTCTAAAGCTCCCCAACATAACAATGAATACGAGCGCTTGTTAAGCCGTTAAAATTGGTCACGAGTAGAAGTCGTAAAATTTCAGGTACAAGGGATGTTTTATTGAAGAACTGTCACTTTAATATGATAAAATCTGACGAGAAGCTACCGTATTACGTGGGCTGTTTGCGTAGACGACTCAATACGAATGTCCACGAAAAATTATTTATATTATTTATATCAATCTAGGCGGTAACGATTAAGATTAGATTTTAAGGTGAGGTGGGGAGAAGAGGTTGAAATGTTACCAAACACATTTAAATATTGACATTTCGTTAAATGGGTATTTTAATCGCCGTGTTTTTTATTTCTGAAGATAAGCATTGCAAAATTTTAGTAACAAAATGTTCGAGAAAAATCAATTGATTGTGAATTATGAATTGGAGATGTAATTTTGGGTAAGGATGGGTGTGGTTAGGTATACAATTGAAATTGCATTTATAGTACTTTCGATTTTAGAACAAATAAAAAAAATGTTGAGATAGACTTTATCAAACTAATCCAACCCAACCCGATCTCCTGGACGCAACATTTTGGAAACAAAATCAAATTATTTGTGGTAACAACGACGAACGTATTAACCCAGTCATTTTATTTACGAAGAATTTGTTGAACTCTTTAGGATAGCTGGGATACCAACCCAAGTTATATTATTTATTTTTGATCAATTGATGTAGAAAATTGAGACCTGCTTAATTGATATAATGTAGAATTTTATTTTCTAAACCCAAATTAATTTTGCCTTAATCAGTTATGGTCAGAAAAGTAGCTGGGCTAAAAAATGCATCACATGGTTTGCAAGTTGGAGAATGTAATTGATTTAAAGTCGATTGTGAATTTTGCTCTATCCTTAGTAGGATTTCACTCTTTGGCAAAGTCAATCCAAAGTTCTTCTTCATTCTACCCTTGGCCTCCATAAATTCTGAACGTTCCATATCATTTGCCTATATCTTCCAATTCATTTACAGTCCCTTTTAGGATCCACCCTTCTCATTTTCTAATGTCATCCCATCGTTGAAACTTCCCTGTCCGAATATATGAAAGTTCAGAATCTAATGATTGCAATAAGGTCATGTTCAAAAACCATAATGTGAGATCAATGACAACTTAAAATACATCTTTGTGCCTCGTGAAAGATTTCAACATTTTTTTTGGGAGGAGGAATACAATACCCATTGAGTTCTATATAAATTTGGATACAATGCTTTTCATAAATTGGGATCAACAAAATCAGTTTCATTCAAAATTTCTTGAACAAAAACTATGTCCTGAAAAAATTTATGGGTTAAATGTACGATTGCGTCAGAAATACATCACTAATGAATTTGGCTGCATAAAAAGTATATGTGGTTCAAACCAACGAATAAATTACATTATCGACCCAAAAAATACTCAACGATATGAATAATAGTTTAACTGGTGGAATTGTATAGAGAATTAAGTTTGAATCTTGATTATTTAGATCCGGCAAAAATATGGAAAAACGATTTATTATACCACTAATTGTGTACGAAAATATGACCCACCAACCTGCTGGAGCCAAAACTTATGCCATAAGTAAGATCCATACATGCAAACAATTTTAGAAGTATTAGAATTTATATGCACATCGTGAAACTTGTTAGCATTGAAGAACAAATAAGTAGAGTAAAATTTCTTAAGAAAACTTATTAACACATGTTTGAGTAGAGTTTATGGTGAAAAATCAATTGTGGGGCATGACATATAATGTTCACACTACTCAATAGAAGAGGATTCGAACCTTTTTATAATTTTATAATATGTGACTCGAACCTATTCAACAATATTCGACGAATTAAAATATATTCGATTCCATTTAACTCCATGGAATAGGTTCAGAAATTATTGTTTTTCAATTGGTTTCTGGAATTCTTTCTTGGTCCCATGGCTTTTTACCGTAAAGTTAAATGATGAGTTGAGTTATTTTTATTCTTCATATTTCTCACTATTTTTTTCTATGCCTTATGGAGATTCCCATTATTATCACCAAAATATGTTAACATCCTGGGTCTCTGTTTTAATCTTATCGTTCGATAGTGTTCTTGAAGTGATTTGTTCAAACCATATCAGCTCCCCCACCCCACTGTTTTTATTTTATTATTTATGGGTTCAATCTTTTGATATTGTCTGTGTGTCTCATTTTAATTCTGCACCTCCTCGTTTTAACTCTCACCTATCTTAAAAATCCTCCACGCATACATTATTGGATTCTGGTTTTCAGTTCACGATCATGTCTTTGTATTTCTTTGCCTTATCGTTGGTCTCAAAATGACTGTAATTACTTCTGTTTCTGTGATAATTGGTACTACAACATTTTCCAAAAATATTATCTTCATCATCTTTTCCCATTTGCTCGATTATCTTGTTTACCTTATCTTTCCTTTCAATTGGCGAGCCTACTCGTTTCTAGCAGATGATCTGTTCAACACCCCAACCTCACCCAACCCAACCGAACCCAACGCAACCCAACTGAACCCAACCCAACCAAACCCAACCTTACCCAACCCGACATAACCCAATTGAACCCAACCCATGAAAAACCAGTTTCGTCGACCTCTTTTTAAATCTTATCGTTCCATAGTTTTCTTGTACTTCCCTTTTTTCTTTTTTCACTTTCGTTTCATATTCCAACTCGACATAACCCAATCGAACCCAACTCATGGCAAACCAATTTCGTCGACCTCTTTTTAAATCTTATCGTTCCATAGTTTTCTTGTACTTCCCTTTTTGTTCTTTTTTTCACTTTCGTTTCATATTCTGATGCAGCATACAACTTATGTTCAAACTGTCTCAGCTAACCCAGTATTTAATCCTTTATTGGTTCAACCTTCTTATGCTGTCTATATTTCATTTTAATTCTGCAACTCATAATTTTACCCTCCACCTCTTCAAAAATTTCCACCGCACATGGTTTTCAGTTCATGACCATGCTTTCCTTCTTAACTTTATTCCTCAACTTCTTTCTTTGGTTATTTCAGGTTTGTGATGATTTGTATTCCAAATTTTTCCAAAAGTATCTATCGTCTGTCATTATATCCTTCATTTTTAACATTTTTTTCATTAACTCCTTGTTCAGTTTGTCTTTATTTTCTATTGGTTATCATAAATATTTCTAGCAGGCGACTTTCAAGGCCCACACCCCCTCTTATCTTGTTTTATTTTCCAATTGCATTCATATTTTTTGTTTTATCTATGTATTTTCCATATTTATCTTAAGTAAACAATTTACTATCCACAACTTTTTCTGAATCTACTAAATTAGTTACCATCAGTCCACTTACAGGTATTCTTGTTTTCGCGTTCGTTGTTTTCTCTTTATCTCATCTATAGCTTCATCTATATAGTATTCCTGTTTGATCCAAGCTTTCGGTATGGTACAAGAAAATCCATTTAGAAGAGAATATCCAAAGATGCGTGGATTGGACTACGGTAAATATTAATGTGCTCACAACACATCCTTGTTTAACTCTTACATTTTTCTTGAATTCTTCAACGTCGTTCGTTCCTATGATGTTAATGATATCTCGCTATCGTTATATCTCTTCAGTTTTATTGATCATTTATCTTCTCTTGATTTTGTTTAAAATTCTTCAAAATACGTATTCTGCGAAAAGTCTTTTTTGGGACAAATTTTTCGCAGCCCCGTCATGAATATTGGCCTTATTTACACACTCATATTTCTTATTCACTTCTCCATTATTCATCAATTTCTCATTCAATGAATAACCGAAGGAAATTTTCAGCCTTAAATGGAGAAACAATATTTGCCTTTGTTGAAATATATGAATGGATTGGGACGTGGTCTGAGGAAATAAATTGATTTTCTTCTAAAACTTAGAAACTAATATGGAAATTTGAAAAACAGGTACCACCCTTCAAAATTGTTTGGGTTCGGTTGGGTTAGATTCAGTTGGGTTGAGATGTTTCTAGTGTCTTCTCGTTCTTTTTGGAGAATATGCGTCAAAATGACTGCCATAATATTTGTCTATATTCCACTTTCAAATGCAAAGATGTAAACTGAATTGGTGGTAATTTGAATAATGTATAAACTAAGTTTATATTTTGTTCTATGATCGCAGAAAAAGTGGAGTAACTGTAACAAGTGCCACCTGCAAATCTTTGTAAAAGTTCAGTTTGATTTAGGACAAGAAGAGTCCATCTATCTACAGTAAAATTATAGCAATGGAATGCAAAAGAATCGTATAAGCTTTGGGTGTGATACAATACCCAAGTATAATCGTGGAGTAGCTCTTCTTTTTTCTTGCACTGGCCCTTTGTTCGCTTTGGCCATTGCAGTGTCCGATTCCATGAGGATGCTTCAATCAAAATAATTGATACAAAAGCTCTAAATGGCAACTCCTTGAATTGAATTGAATTTTAATGCATTTGCATGGTCTAAAGTTTTTAGCATTTTGGTTCTTGGTTTATTAGGGACCATGAGGCAAAAAAGCGATGTTCAATTTTTCCTTACTTTCATTAATTATAGTACATATAATAAGGGTAATGACCACAATATCTCCATTGCTACATTTTCTCAACATTGGAATCAATTAAAATAGTGAAACAAAAATAAATTAATTATTGATAATAATTCATGACTACTACCAACGACGTCCTTAAAAATGTTAGTTTTGTGTTTCATTTTTATATATAAATACATACAGTTCATACGAAGAAAATAGTTCGAAACGTTGCACCACAAAAAGCTTTGCAACAACTGAACCATCGCTATTTTCAACAAATTCTCCAACTGCATACCTTATTAAATCTAACATAACTCATGACCCTGAATGCTTCCCTTGTCATATTTATAATTTTTCGCGTGACTTGATTGCATACTTTGCGCTTCCTCGCAATTGTCTCTAAACTTTGTTTCAGTAAAACATGCAGCGGCGACAATCGACAATGCAGCGCAGTAAATAATATTACTTTGTGTTAATCCCGTAGATGCGTCCATATTTCACAATCGGAGAAGCTATTCTAAAAATAGTCACGCGCTCGCATATCGTCCGGAATACGAAGGCGATCGCGTGACCGGTGCATACGCCGGCCGCAGCAGTTAGGCGGTAGATTTGAAGTTTTGCATTTGGCACGCAGCCATACAACATGGTAGTGAACCAGGCAGCATGGCGCGTATCTCCGCCCTGCCGGCGGGGGTGTGAGCCAATATTGCAATGCGGCGCCCGTCACTAACTACATATTGGATGGAGGCCCCATTCGTTGCGCTCCGATACCCGCGCCATGAACGATTTGCCCTCGTATGGAAATTGGATAAAGTAATGCTCTTCCTCTTAGGTCGCATACAAATCATCGAATATACATACGAGATACGGTTTAGGTCGCATTATGCACAATAAGCATATCGCAGACAACAAATTGCTCTCGCAACAAACTTTTCCCGCATAAAAGCCCATATCGCTGCAAACGCGAAAATAATTTTTATTCGCACAACAGATTCGATAAAATCGGTACAAAATATACATCTGTGAAATTATGCGTCAAAACAACATGGCAAGGTAAACAAGATCTACTGTTGAAATTTTATTTTTCTTTCAACTTCTTTTTTGCATCCACATCGCATAGTTGTCCAATTTTTTGCATTGTCTCTTATTTAATGGTTATATTATTCATTTATTTTTCTTTAGTTACAATACAACTCGGAATGTCTAAGCAAACAATAAATTTAACAACTCCATATGAAAATTGAAATTTACCAAACGATTTTTCTTGAAAATGAAGCCGTTTTGATTAACTTTTTTGAACGTATCCTTTGGTTTTCACTTTCTTTTATTATTTATTGGTTCTGATATTCTTTCAAGACCATATCAGCAATGTAAGAAACATGGAAAAAAACGATAGAAAAAGAAGATCTATATATGACTTTCATAGATTTAAAGTCAGCTTTTGACACAGTAAAGAGAGAAGAAGAAAATATTAAGGATAAGGGGGTGTCGGAAAAAATAACAAATGTAATAAGAAGCATATTTAGAAGTGTGATGGGTGCAGTAAGAATTGAAGGAGCGAAATTCACAGAATTTCAAATGGAAAGACGATTGCAGCAGGGGAATAGTTTAAGGTCACTACTTTTTACAGTATATATGGATGACATAATAAGGGAATGCGAAAAGGAAGTGCAGAGTATCTGCGTAGGGTACAAAAATATGAATCCGGTATATATATACAGAGGATGGCATACGCGGACGAAGTAGTTCTGCTGTTGCGAAGGGTAATGGAAGGAAGAAGAGAGGGAAAAAGAAAAGTTGGAACACCACGAAGGAAATGGGAGGACATAATACGGGAAATAGGAATAGAAAGAGGAAAATCAATGGAGGAAATGAAGGGGATGACAAAGAATATAGAACAATGGAGGACATGGGTGAAAACACCAAATCCCACGCCGTAAATGGCATAAGGAAAAGAAGAAAGAAAGAAAGATGATATTCTTTCTTCAACAACTTAATTTCTTTTAATTATTTATTTGATTTGTTGTTTTTTTATTAGAATTAACATTTCGTATTGCTTGTTGCCATTTCCTTCCTTTTTTAATGGTATTGCACACATTTTATTTACTACTAGAAAATAATTAAATTCAGTAACGCAGGCTAGAAAATCCTTTTAAAAGAATGCATTTCAAGCACAGCCCACGTAGAAATGGTCCTTTGAAAGCTGGAAAATTGTATAATAAATAAAAAAAAATTGTTGACATATCAGAATCTGTCCAATTAATACAAAAATTTGTGTTTTACCTTATGGATGCTGTTTTCTCGTGTTTTCGGTCCATTTAAGTTTATTTTGCATTTTATTATTTCTGAATAGAGTTGTAACGGCAAATCTTTTTTTTTATTTAAATTTTTTTATTTTTCTTCTTTTTTTCGGATTAATGTTGTCATTGGTTGTCAATAGACTAATTATTAGTTATTATTTGTGTATTATTATATTTTGTTATTTTGATTATAGAGAAAATACAGATGAATTTCTAAAAACGATGCAGGGTGAAGTTTCTTATGGCGCAAGTATTCCGCCATTGAACTCATCATAAAATTCAGAATCAATTCAGTAGAACCTACCGCTTGCACAGAAAGGCCATCAATTAACTATCGACATACAACAACAATAGAGAAGATAAATTAAAATATAACTGTGATCAATTTTTGACCACCATCGATTCAGATCGTAAAAAAATGTATAAATAATTATTAATTGTTGTTGGTAATTGTTTGATAGCTGTGCTGTGCATGTCGTAAATCCTATTGATTAATTCTACATAAAAAAATATAACAACTAGAGTCGGGTTGACTAGCTTGATGGACCCTTCCTAATGAGCTCAATAGCACAATGAAAATTGTAAATCAATCAATAAAATTGTTAATTGCGTTTAATCGCTATTTTTATAGATTTTTATTAGCATAGATATTTCGCAATTTTGTATATATTTTGTACATATTTTTCCATTTTGATTACACTGGTATTTGATTTTACATTTGACAGAATATTCTACGTGAGTGCATTTTATTTATTGTTATATATTAATATATAAAAATATTATTAGAGATTGAATTTGTCAAAAATGTATAATTTGAAGTCTCGAGGTTTCATAACCAACCCAATCCAACCCAACCATACCCAAGTCAACCCACGAACTTTTCACGAAGAGTTCGCAATAATAATAAGTTTAGTTGAGTTGTATGCAGAATTAAACAATAAGACTCACCCCTTGCGCAGCAGCGCCATCGTTCAATTCCCGACATGTTTGTGGTATTTTTTTGATGATTTAATTCGTACAACGAAATGTCTTTAGGGTTTAGTTTTCATTTAGATATTGTTTTGTGTTTCATTTTTATGACAACAATTACATTTTTCTTTTCTATTATTATTATTAAATAAATAAATGTCATTCTTAATTATTCTTTGATTTGTGTCATAAACTGTTTACCGCTATTTTTTAAACTAGTTCTTGATTATTCTTTTTAATTATTTATCGTCATTTACATCCCATGTTCAAGGTCATTGGTCGACTGTGATTTTTCTACAGTGGCAAATCTAATATTTTCAACCACATACACTGAGCGACATCTTAAATGAATTATAAGAAGAAAGGAGACTAGCAATATATTATCTTTATACTTTTACGTAAGTCTAAAATAAAACATTACATAATTTCTACTAAATATAACCAAGTTATAAAATAAAACTTGTCGAAATATCGACCCTGATTAGCAACGCAAAGTAATGGTTTTCTTCTACATCCCCGCAAATATACTTATGAGGTACGCAACGACCGGCATATTTTCCGAAAATGTATCCATGATGTGTTGACATTTAAGGAATTTAATTGTATGCACTTACATAGTATGACATCGTTTTTTTAAATGATAGTATCGATTAGTGATTCGCATGTAGGTCAAGTGCATTTTCCGTTTCAATTTGTTTTGGTGTAAGAGGCGACGATTATATTTTTCTATTTTTGATTAAACATTTAACATTTTATTTCGTTAGTGGGTGAATTTTTTCATTTATTATTATTGATATTATTATTATTATTATCATTACTATTACCACTTTTAAAATATGCAATACAAGTACAAAGTCATTGTGAATAATTTTTATGACCTCACTTATAGAGGAAAGAAAAATAATCTCATGGACCATGGGTAAGGTGGAAGGCACTAGAAAATTCCTCTAGATTCGAACTATTATGGAGCAAGGACGCATGTGATACCCAGCATATTTAACCAGATGCCTTAAGAAATAATGAATTTAGAAAAAATCCGAAAAGTAAAGGAAAATACAAAACGGTGGTTATTCAAGTAGATTAGAATTTTTTAAAAATCACAGGTTCACATGTAATCGTAACGAACAGTTTCACTGATAAGTTTTGGCTTAGTGGCGTCAGAAAGTAATACGATACATACGATATTTCCCACCCTCATTTTGAATCTACTTTAGTTTTTTCCTCGTTGTTTTTGCTGATTTAATGTGTGGTGTTGTAGTGGGGGTTGTAATAGTGAATAATCTTAGTTAAGTTCCATTATTATTTCGATTTACTTTGTGTAATGCAATTTCGATATGGAAACAAAGATGACAGTTCTGATCTTTTGGGCTTGGCACCTCACATCAGCTCAGCTCGGTTTGCTGACGAGGTATTAAGTATGGACGTTGACAAAGAGGTGTTGGGTGTTAGGGCTAAAAAAAGTTGAATAAAAAATTATTCAATTTCATTTACATAATTCGTTGTTATTTTTCATCTCCTTCCATCATTGATGTCATCATCTTTTATTCAGTCGTCGATTTTGTATTAAACAATAGTCTTTATTGGAATTACATTTGTATTTCTTTATATTATTATTATTTTTTCCATTGAAAATATTGTTTTATTATATTTTGTTGACCAAATACATTTTTGGGTTGGGTTGGGTTTGTCATTCATTATTTTGCTTCAAATTTATTATTTAAAAATTCTATATGTTTGTTTCGTGTTTCGTTATCTTTCGTTGTTTATTTTTTTAATATTCAAATAAAAAAAAACTTTATAATTGGAATAAAATTTAGAAATCTAGAGATATTTACGTAAAAATAAAATAGCTTCACAGGTGATATATCCAAATTAATAGAAATAGAAACTACCACCTGCAATAACACTTTAAATTTCTACTATTTTCGAAAGAAGCTCTCAAATCAGTAATAAACCGTTCGTATAGGTTATGGGGTATAGCGTTTAAGCGCTGTAATAGATCTGACTTTAACGATTCGTTGACGACCCGCGTTGACGATCTCGACGAAAATAAACAGGCTGTATACGTACACAGATTGAATTGAAACTCGTTGATAATTCGACATAACTTTGGCATTCAACGACGACCACAACGGACGTAAATACTAACCTTGGTGGAAGTTTGATAAAGCGGTCCCCGAAAATACTCTCGAGAGTCTGTAAAAAAAATATTAAGTAATTTCTTATTTTAATAAATCAGAAACTGTTTATCGCCCGAAGGAATTTCTCCCCGATAAAATCAACTGTTCTCGAAATTCCGGTGCATAAACTCGCAAGTTTATATTCGAGATATCCAAATAAACAGAGAACGCCTTCCGGCGACGCTCAAATGCAGGATGCAGCCAAGATGTGTTCAACGCCGCGCAGTTTCCACACACACGCACACAATAACGACATTCGGATCGATGGTGTCGTTTCGCAAGTTACAAACTAATAAACAAAGATTAGGGGTCTTAGCCGGAACCGTGTGAATTATTCAATGCGATAGCCACGTTTCGAATGGGCGTGTTTCGGTGGATATGTTTTCCGTTAATCTTGGCTTTTTTTGTGCGGTCACGTCCAGATCGGAGCGCCGAATTAAGTGGATTACCGGCGTTCGTGGAGAATCTGTTACTTCGGCGAGGTCCCGAGTTCAGGTTTATCAAACACTGGGGGTTATTACCCAACGCACCTGCTAGACAGCTCGAAAGGATGAAGAACTCTCTCCACGTCTCCGAACAGCTTGACGCATTAGTTGACAACGAGATGAGAAAAAATGAGCCTGAAATCAAAAGAAAAGGATTTAATGCGATGTATTTATAAAAAAATAATTAATTATCATCTTTCAGATTTAATTTATTTTTACACATTTTGTTTTCTACCTTATTTTCATTAATTCCTACTTGGCTTTATTTTAGACATTGCCACCCAGAATATGTTTTCATATTCGTATATGCCATCGTTCCATCGATGAAAATTCCTAACACGTAATGGCGAAATTTTGATTGGCCACTGTAATTACCACGTCGACATATCGGATCAAACCATTTTAATTTTATTTACATTCTATCTACGAGATCATTTAAGAATGAAACGCCTTATTGCTGTCACATTAATTAATTTATTAAGAGTTATTTACTTTTTAATCACATAAATGACCATCAAAAATTGTTAAAGGGACTAATAATTTTAAGTAAAAAAAAATTTGGTGGTATCCTAGGGTGGTGTGTTTATTAAAGAAAAATTATCTCTGACATCTCAAGCTCAGTTCTGTTCAATCCAATGCACCTGAACGTAACTAAATAATAATAATGTTTTTCTTACAGTTCACATATTGAGTTCCTGGGTGGTACAGAATCGTTTATAGTCGCCTACGTCCATAAGTTTCGTATTTAAATCAGTTCAAAATTTATATTCAAGTCGTGTCCTTTGCCCGAAAAATAAATTCATCGCGAATAATTAAATAAATGAAATGCTGAAGTAATTTATTATTAGAGTCATATGTTCGAGATAAACACGTGTAGCTTTTGCCAAAGTTCGTTTTCCTGTGTGTTTTTTTCGGTGCTCAGAACGTAAGCAGTGGGTCATTCAACCCCGAACACATTTAGCCCGTTCGCTTTATTCCCGATTTAATCAATTTAACCTGCGCTCTCCGCGTGCGATGTCTATCCCTTTTGCGGCGCGTCACGTCGGGGTCTTTCAACTCGTGCAGGGTATACAACTCGCAGAATTAAACGACCAGAAACTAGTTTCCACGAACGACGAGCGGTAATTGCTCCGAGGACGAAAATGAGGAAAATGCGCCGAGCGGAATCAAGGCCGACGTCGCGTCGGCCAAAACATCAATCGGCAGAGACAATTTCGTGTTCCCTTTTCGATACGGCGCGGTGAGCGTTCACGGTTAATGGGTTAACTAAATCGAACATAATTCGCAATTATTTAAGCCGGCGAAGTTTGTGTGCGCCGTATTCGTATTCCTCGCCGCGTCGTTATGATTATAACGATGACTTCATTGTTCCTGCACTATTGACATCATTTCAGTAAATAGTTATTTTGCTTACATGTGTTGCGATGTTAATATGCGTAACGTATAGCGCGGATTATTTAAAATATGCTTTGATGTAGAATAATTCGTTAAATAGAAACACCAACATATTTACTTTTTATTATTTTTAACTGCCAACTAGTTTTGCATCATCTACACTTCTATGTAAAATTCCAAAAATTTTGAAAATATTACATTTTCATAGGATAAAAAATGATAATTTTTGACTGTTGCCATTTCTTTCCAGCGTTGACTTTTGGTTACTTAAATTCTTCGAATGTGCCAAATCTATCGTTTTTGCTTCCAAACTTCAAAAAAAACATCTGTGTTCGGTTGGATCGAGTTTTTTTTCCTGCACTTAAAGCAATGAGCTAAATATTTAAAATACATTTAGGCTGATTAGATTCATTTTTTACGTTCAAAATTTAATTTAATTATTTAAATTAGTTGTAATAATTGAGTTCTGCATGTAGTACAATTTTTTTTTAAATACATTGTACATGCATTTTTGAATCAAAACGACTAGCATGTAATTCTTTGAATTTAGTTGGAAGTTAAAGAAAGGACCCCATTCAAGTCTTCTACGATTTTCGATAACTTATTTTTTTATTAGTTGGTTTAGATTTGATTGGGATGAACAAATTAAGACGTTCCAATGCAGACAATTTTTTTATATACAGATAAATTTTATTGCGTTGCATTGTACTGTATTTCGCAAGTCCAACCTGATTTAACTCAACATAATTTAATACAAGAAATTACGACTTCATTACGTTAGGTTGGTACACAATCCAACCCAACCCAACCGATAATAGTAAAAGAATTAAAAAAAATTATAAATCCAAAAACGTTTTCACAAATATGTCGCAAAGGATCGTAAAATTCGTTGAAAGTCAAAAATCTTATTCAAATCGAAATCGTAAAAATACAGCACATATCCTTAAAACTTGAAACGCAACTCAACCCAAAATAAATAAAAATATTTAAAAACGTAATAGTTCTTGAAAATAAAAACTTGAGAATCCTTTTAATGGTCACAAACAATGGTTAAAAATCGTGAACGTCCTTGAATCTATATTGATGAAAATCCTTAACATTGTACAGTTCATTAAAAATTGTGCCCAATCCAATGATATAAAATCGTGAAAAATCGAAATAAATATATAAAATTGTAAAATCTCCAAATCTTGACGATTGATGATCAATATTGTGTCAAGAATGTGAAAACAATCCAAAAAATAATTATCATAAAACAAAAGAATTGAAAATAATTGAATATCGTAAAAATAATATCAAAAATGTCCTTTAAATCACAAAAATTTGTACAATAGAATAAAAATTTTAACCTAGCCCGGAACAGTTATAATTTTTAAAGCATAACGAGTTAAAAATATATCATAAAAACAAAAACAAAGTCGTAAATGACTTCAAATAGAAAATAAAAAACCCAAACTACCCCAACCAATGTAGTTAAAAATATTAAAAAGAGCTAAAAATTGAAAACTTCTTAATTACGAAAAAGTAAAAATAATGAATAAAAATACTGAAAAGCGATTACTTGAATTTTTTTCCTACTTATTACATGAGCAAAAGTCGTAAAAATTCCTGCAGGTCGAAAAGGCAATCAAAAACTTTCTCAAAAATGGGAAAAATCTTTTCATTTTCATTCTAAAGCAAAATAAGTAAAAATATTTTTAAAAAATCCTTCAAATCGAAACCCTTCAAATTGTACGAATCCTTAAAAACAATCCCTGAAATAGTAAGATCCTCAAAAAACGTCAAAATTTTAATAAATTCAAACTTTTTTACAATTACGTAAGAAATGTATGAAAATTGAAAAATTCGTTAAAAATCTAGAATAGTGCAAAAGTCTTTATTTGTAACCAACCTAAGCGGAAGAAATTAAAAATATTCAATATGTTAAGAATATTTAAGTGTTACAAAACGAAAGATCGAAAAAGTCCTTAAAAGTCAATACGATCATCAAAAATCATCATCAATCTAATCCAAGCCAAAAAAGCCAAAGTGGTTAAAAATCCAGTTGAAGATCTTGTTTTGCATACAACAAATCATAAAATTAATGTTAATGAGTAAATAGACAATTCATAAGCAACATTCTATCAGCTATTTTGTTTTGTTTTAAATAGCACACTTTTAAGCAAGTTGAGCCAAACCAATTATAAGTACCTTTCATTTAATTTTCAAAAAAAATGTTATGATATAAGCTTTGTTTATAGTAAAACACGTGACTAGAGAAGCAACAATTTTACACATTATTTGATAGCTATCAAACTATGCCTCCATGACAACTTTGATGAATTTCGTTTAAAATACTTTTTTCCATTATTTGCACAATAAATATATTTCAATTTTAATTTATGTTAATTAGTCCCACTGAAAGCTGGTCCTTTTAGATTTGATTCAGCTGAACAAATTGTGCTCAAATTTTCATTTTCATTTAATTTTCAGTTAGTGTTCACGACATGTTATAAAGTTAATGTCACTTTTCAGTTAGTTTTATTTAAAGTTACGTCGATTGCGATTTAAATATTGAAGTTTCGTACAAATGATTTATATATAACTTGACTGTTATCCATTTCTATTACTTGATTTAGATTTCATTAAGCTGTATACATTCGCAGAGCTCAACTTTATTCAATTGGACCTAAATAAATGTCAAATATAATTGGATTTGATTTTTTTGTTTTATTCAGTATTATTCAATTACATAATTTGCGTTTAGGTTGAGCTGGTAACTGTATAATTGGGCTGTATTCTGTAACCCCAAATGCAAATGAACTTAACTAAGTAAAATAAATGTCAACTTTAATTCAGGTTACTTACATTCATAGTCATGGATAGATTAAGGAAAAGTGGAATCAACAATGATTGGATGTCGAAATCTAACGCGCAACTGCTGCAAACGAACGATATAGTGCTAATTGTCAAAACACAGGGACAAATGCAAAAATGGTGAATATATGGACACAGACAGGAGGAGACTGAGAACCTAAAAATGGAAATAAATACGGACAAGAATAAAATTATGGTAATTAGCGACACAAAAATAGAAGAGAAGGGAACAACTATTATCTGTAAGTAGCATAGGCTACAGAGAGTAACGATGTGCGAATGCCTGGGAAGCTGGGAAGTTTGCTAGCAAATGATGGAAATGATGATAGGTATAGATATAAGGAATAGAGTTTTTAATACAATCCAAACGTGTGAGTCATCATTGAAAAGACACGCATCGCAAGCAAATTCAGCGCAGAGAATATCTAGCGAGTAAAACTAAATTTACAGGATATATAATGAGCATATAATAAAAATAACAAAACAAGAACCAATCATGACAAATACAGAGAGAGAAAACAGAATTAATGTAGTATGTACGCATAGTAAGAATGGAGCTAAATGGAATGGCGAGGAAGTTAAATGGTGAGGAAGATCACAAAACAGGGGAAGAGAGGAAGACTGAGAAAGATGTGGATAGAATGGGTAAATAGGAGTTATGAGAGGAAAAACCTACAAAGAATTAAAAAATATGGCACATAACTGGAGGAACTGGAAAAACGGGTGATAGAATCATATGAGACTGAGAATGACAAGAAGAAGAAAATCACACTAAAATCTCTTGTTCAGTTCGGACATTTATAATAAATATTAAGTACTTGACTGATGTACTTTTTTATCACTCAGTTTCACGTAGATTAATCGGCACAAGTTCATAGAAGCCAATTATTCCTTCAATTCGGTTGGGTTGGGCTCTATTCTGGCCATTACGTCCCACTACGAAACATAACCGATTGTCAGTGTTTATAAAAAATGATTTTACTATTTCTGCATGACATTTTGATTATATTACCTTGTGTCCAATTCACTTGGGTTTTTTCAATGTGCCCTTTAATTTTGGTTTTATTAACAAGATGTAGTTTCAAGTTTAGTTTGAATTATTTGAAATTGGATTTTCGTTTTGATTTCATTTGGATTGAGTTGAGCCGAGATTTATATACATTTTAAAAGCATAATTTTAATCAACAATTAATCCAAACATAATTCGTGTGATTTACTAAAAAGTGAAGACGATTTGACGAAACATCTGCAAATAATGCAGGTGTGAAACTGAAGAAAACAAGTGGCAACAATGGAGGCATATTATGTGTTATGAAACCAACAGAATTGAATTAAAATGCATTACCTTGGTGCATATTTTTTTCTTGTTTGCCATAAATTTCGTATATTTTCTCTCTAAGAGAGAGACTCCTAAAATAGTATTCAGATGAGCTATCACAATTTTCCAATATAGTTTGGCTTTAAGTTTGATTACCTGGACATCGTTAATTTTCTTTCTATTTATTTCTTTATTTACTTTATTGGAGTAAACCTGTGTAAGCGATGGGTTGGGGTAGTTTGTGGAAATCTTTACATAGATTGAACATTTACATTAATGTTTAAAATCTAATTTGCATGAATTTTCAACAAATTGGATATAAAATGTAACTAAGCTTTAACTAGATTGGTGATAATTGAGCCATTGGTCCTAGATGCGAAGGGTAGATTTGCTACGAGATTTACTTTTACATCCATCCGATGAACAACTTGTTCCTCGACCGCAATCACGAAAGATCGCTGAGACCTTTCACTCCACCAATAACTCACATTCCCTGATCATTCATTCAACTCGATTTACAACCACACGGAAATTTTACAAACGCACTATATTAACGCAACCCTTTATCTACCTTGCGCCCCCGATACGCATTTTTATTCGACGAAAACTTCGCCTCAATTATAACCACACTGCGTTGAATTCCGAGTAATCAGGGTTTATGGAGACATCTTGGGGAGAGATAAAGCGCAACTGGACCGAAACAGTTTCATTTCGTCTGGGCCATTCGCCGCAAATATCAATTATAAGTCATGATAAGGCGCACGTCGAGGGGGAGAAAAATGACAAAAGTTACGAAATGTTATTAGCGAAAATTATGTCGTATTCGGGTAGGTATTGCGCTTATCTCGTTCGCATCGCTCGGGCGGAACGATCGCGAAAACAGGCGGGGTTGGTCGGCGGTAACAAAGGAAATTGGAGTGTTCGACGGACTAACGTAGACAGGAATTATTTTAAATTGCTAGAAATAAATTGTCACATGAAATTTATGAACAAATGACCTGGTTGGTTTGTGTTAGTTACATTAAGTAAAGGATCTCTAAATTTGTCTTAAAACAAGAAAAAAAAATACGTAAAACAACGTAAATAAGTATTGATGAAGTTTCAATTTCTGTATTAAGCCATCGATACATTACAGCGCTGCACAAATGACTTCATCTTACAACACCTAATCGTCTTTACTATTTTATTCCATAAATGCACCTGGAGTTATATCTAAATTTGCTTTAACTAGTTAGTATAATTTTCTATTCGCTGGTGCAGTTGTTTCGTCGAAACTATTAAAATATTTAAACAATGCTAAACAATGCAAACTATTATATGTATCTCCTTGGCACGGCCCTGACGGTACAATACGTCTAATTGCTGGAAACATTTGCAATTGATTATAATTATTATCGACATAAACATAAAAATGCACAACTGTTGGCATATATTCCCAATATGTATTAAACAATGTGTAAAAGGATCTTGTCATTCGAAAAAACGACAATAAAATAATTTTGTGCTCTAACGCACAGTTTACGACACCGTTTATGGGCAATAAGGAAGCAAATATTGCTTATAGGTTTTGAGTTATAATTATATAAGTATACGTTGCATCTGTTTTATTCGGATGATGAGTTATATTATTTAAGACTAGCCTGCTTTATTACCATGTAATTTTGATAATTATATTTTGCAGACACTGGCATTTAAAGTGAGCCGTATTAGCGACCGGGCGAGTATTTTTCCCGTAATTAGTTTTAAGGCATTTTAAGTGCGACTGTCTTCATTTCGCTAGATTGAAAAGGTTTCGCAATTATCATATTCGGTACGTGCATGCGTTGAAATTTATGTCCCAATGAAGCCGACAAGTCGCGTATTATTTTCCGAATGATATCATGCTGCCAGGGCGACTCGCGGGATTCGGCCTTGGAAATTACAATTGTTTCGCTCGCAATGACACAAATAAGTTGGCGTAAAGTTGATTTATTTCGCGGACTTAACGACGTGCAAAGTAAGAGGCGTCAGTCGAAGTCGAAGTGACGAAACGCGGAGCGTCGCGGGTGAATTTTCCGGGGACCAATGGTCGATGCGTTTGTGACAAAGTTCTGTCAGTTTATGCAGCTCGGTTGATTTTATTGTTATACCTAAGCGAACTGAAACACGAGAAAGCTCTTTGCCTCCGGGGCGCACAAACTGAAATTGAACGGGCGGCCTGTGGTCGAAACATTTCCTGTAAAAATATATCTGTAATGGAAATGGGGAGCGGATTGTTATTGTCCGTTATACAGGGTGACACAAAGGTGATGATCCGAAAGGGCACATTTGAGTCGTGACGTAAATATAGCAATGAACAATTTTGAAGAAATTTACATTAGCATAAATTTTACTCATATACGTCGAAAGTAAAAAAAAAACAACAAACATATGTTACAGATCATTCAAATCAGTATAGTGTGAGTTTAGAAAAAGTTTATCGAAGGGGCCATTCAAGTTGTCGGCCGACAGATAGATAAGATAAGATAGATAAGATACAGTCGACCAAAAATGTTTCCGGACACACCTCAGACACATAGGCAACACTCACTGCATAAATTAAATATTCCACGCAACGTAGGAACGCCCACAATTTTACCTGCTATAATGATATTCAATTATCCCAAGAATGAACTAGAAAGGCAAAACAAAGCCACATAAGAAAATGACTGCTACCTCTTTTTGAAATCAAGTTCGTCAAAAAATTATATTACTGAACCACTTTAAAAATAACACTACCAAGATATTATAAGGCAAGTTAGCAATAACTTTGACTGGGCGCTCAGCTGCATCCGTGGCTTGACCATAAAATTTGTGCCTATCAATTAAGAAAATTTATGGCATATTTATCGTGATATATTAAATTGAAGATTAATCCTAACATACCACGGAACAAGCGTTTCTCGTTTCAGCAAAATGAACACATAATAATAAATATATAAGAGAAATACTCAAATGGAAAAATATTATAATTCAAAATTCAAAAAGCCGTTATGCAAACTTTTAAAAACAATCAATTTTCTATGTTACAGTAATAAAGAATTTCAGCTACATTGACCTTTCGAAGTTATAAATTTGGATTGAAAAGCATTTCATGTGAAAGGAACACAATTAGGATTAACGACGATGCTGACGATATGAACATAGTTGGAATGCAATCCATTGTCCATTGTTGTATGGTTTTTAATTTTGAATTTTTACTTATTTATATACAATATGGTACTTTTGGGTAATATTTTTGTTAAATACCCCTTCTCATTTTGCGGATTACATTTATGGTTAATTAATGTTATCCTCTTTGATTCGTATTATTTCAAAATTTTGGAAATGTTTTAGGCCCCATTTAATTTTATCTCTATTTTCTTGATGGTGTTTGTGGTTTTCGGGTTTATACTTTGGTTAAACGAACTAACACAAGATGTAGATTATCTTGGTAAAAGTTTCCTTGCATTGGATATTCAACGAGGATCACCAATCCTAATCTAAATATTGTTGGTATATTTATCTTTACACAAAGCCCAGTAATAGTACATGCATATTGAGGATTGGGTTGGGTTATAATTTATATTTATATTTAGAATATGTGACTTTAAAGGAGTAATTTTCAAAATATTTTGAATAAAAAGTGCAAGCCAACCCAACCCAACATCGACAAAACTGATCTCAGACCACAGCATGTTTGAATATGCATTAAAAATTATATACTTTGGTTGAGAAGAAGCCCAAGAGGAAATAACATAAGTTTACCAATGACAGCCAATATAATACGTAGTTGATTGTGTTTTATGGATTTATGTTTTGCGTATATTTCAGATCAATTTTGGGACACTTTTTCACGTAACTTGGGTTTGGTGAGGAAGTCCTAAGAAGCAATAGCACAAGGCATTCCGTGAGGGCCAATGCACCCAATCGTGATTGGATTTTTCAATTTTGTGTTTTACTTGTCTTTAAATTAATGTTGTGTATTTGTTTCGGTATAAAGTACTATTATTGTTCTATCCTCTTTGGCTAATTATTTGGTGTTCCTGTAAATTATCATTTTCCGTCTTCAGTTTTCGTATGTTTTGTTTCATTTGGTTCAAATAATCTTATCAAATCTAATCCCGATATAAAATGTAAATAAAGCTGGCTTAGGAGGAAGCCCAGCAATAGTAGATATGGTGGATTCGATTGTTCTATACGATGGTTTAGAAGAAGATATTTTCAATGAAGATCTTTGTCCATCAACTTCCAATACTAATTTAAGACTTGAAATTGTTTGAAAATACTTTAGTTATGAAAAGCACCCTAGTGGTATTTTCTTGCACTAAAATCCCGCGAATTATATAGAAGATTGAGTTGAACCAATTACAGTTATACCAATGTTAGTTTTTTAATTTTTACTATTATTATTCCCATTCTCCAATCTTTTAGATATTTACATGCCTTATTAAAAAATTGAGTTCCTGTAGAGGCGAATCTGCTTGAATTTTTATCATCTCCATAGCAATTTGGTCATTGTGCTTTTCCCACCTATACTTTCCTCATTGCATCTTTAATATCGTCCTCGTGCATACCTTCTTTTATTTCTTTTTATTGTATTATTAAATCTTTTGTCTTGGTATTGATCTCTTCTATTTTCCATATTATTTTCCATAATCCTCCTTCCTTACTCAAAACTTTAATTAATTTTGCTCAGGTTGTATAATACTAAATCAATTAATTTTTTATAATTTCTTCGGCTATATTTCGTAAAATATCATAGCTAATGAATAAAATGTTTGCGAACATTAATTGTAGTATTTTTAAGCCTGTCCCCATGAATGTAAGGCGTTGGATGGGATCAATTCTCAAGTTGTGTTGGGTTGTCTTTCATATCTTTTTCCAGTCCTTCCTGTTTTTGCCATTTTCACTCTCTATAAATAAAGACAAATGGAACACATGACTGTTTCATCTTTTAATTATTTGTCTAGTTTCTATTTTTTTCCATTTTTTTCAATCCTCCTTAACGTTCTAGATTATGTTGGGTTGTGTTGGGTTTCTTTTTACCACAACCCAACCCATCCTCATTAATCTAGATCATAATTACATACCATGCAACTTAAAGGCAATCGAAGCTAATCCAACCCAATCCAGAACATCCAAATCCAACCCACACTCTGATGTAGTATCATAAGAGACATGTCTAATTCCAACAACCTAATTCAAATCCAACCAAGTCCAACATAGCCAAATCAAACCCATATCAATGTGACAGAAGATATACACAGAATGATATCAACAATCATTTGATAAATAGAGCTACGCACACAGTCAATCCGGCAAAATTGGACAACCATTGAAATGGGTAGAATGATTTATTTTTAGATCTGTCTTTAAAATAATCAAATTATCTCTAGGGTAACAGCCTCTAGCAGTAAAAACTTTTCCTGACATCTTGTCCCAATCTTATCGAAAAAATAAGGTTGCTCATTCCAATGAAATGCACTTCAACTTAATGGAACTTACCTTCATGCATTCTTACTTAAGTTGGGTTGGAATCTAATTGTCACCATTTTCACATAACACATCATATCTACCAAACTAGCTTACGTCGTAACTTTCTCCCACGTAGCAACTTGAAACGTAATTGGACCTGTTCCAACTCGATCCAGCACAATCACATCCAATCCTAACAAATACGTTAATACGTTGTTATCAAAATCCAACATAATCAACTGATCTGATTCCAACAACATGAAACCAATCCAACCCACACTATCAGAGCAAAACAAAATATTTTTTATATAACACAAGACTTCACAACGTTGAAGGATATCAGTATTTTTGATTTTGGAAAATTTGCAGTCAATCCAAATCATACAAGCCAGAGATAGAATAATTCACTTAGAATTGGGATATTGTTTTTTGATCTCTGTCTAAATTAGTCGAACCCATGCCAAGTTAACAAAGTTAAAGCTGCAATATTTTCTTCTCATTTTGGACCAACATAATCGATATATTGTTACTGATTTGAATCATTGAAGACATTTCAAGGTAACGCTTCTTAATTTGGTCTTCAATTTAAGTTGGGTTGAATCCCGATAGTCTCAAACTCGGTGGATTTTATTCTGTAAGTAGCTGAAGTTAAAATTCAATCATTCGTATATCATAGACTAGACGAGAAAATTTCACTGACAATTACCATCCAAATCAGGGCAACATAAAATATGTAGATTGTGTTGGTCACGGTTATCTACAAAAAATCATTATTACGAAACAATGAGAAGAAGAAGAGAGAATGAGATAGAATCTAAATAAAATTGCTCGGTTTATGAATTTTCAATTAATTTATGGGCCAAAATATTTTTGCAGGCCATCGATGATATGGTTAGTATAACCTGGAAGCAAATTGCTTTATTGTGAAAACGTTTGGGTTTTAATTGGCATTGAAATCTTGTCGATTGGCTTGAGTCGGGTTTAGTTTGGGAAATGTTTTGGATTTACTTGGGTTGAAATTAAAAAAATCTTCAAATTGTTCAATGCTGGAATGGAATTAGACTCCAATCTGATCTAACTTTTAAGTAGTGTATAGCTTGCGACTATAGGGGTTCAACCCGAAATATCTACCCAACCCAACCCAACCTAATTGGGTTAGGTTTTGACAAATATTATTTATTTGTTTACTTTAAATAGTTTTTTATTTAATATTATTGATCACTGCCAAGATTGTTTGTCTGTTGAGTATACGACGCCAAAACGACAAAACCACTCTTACAAAGGGTGTTTTTAATAACCATTTTGGCATTTATCTGGATTGAGGCATTTAAACTCTGCTGTATCCCATTCCAAGGATTAGTCTCGTTTTGTGTCTTGTTGTTTATCTTTGATGTTTTTTAGTAATATATTTTCCCTTGTGATAATTTAAATACTTTTGTACCTTAATATTTTTTTCATTAAAAACTAACAAAGTATCCCTTGGAGCATTGTTTCTATGAAATCATAAAGATCCATTTTTGGGTCCGTTCATATTTTCTCTTCAAATTATATTTTTCCATTTATTTTCCATTGATTTTTTAGGCATTTGGGCGGTCAGATTGACTGAATCCTTTTTGTACATTATCAAGGATAATGGATAAAAATAGAAACTATTCTTATTTCATTTATTATTTCACTTACCAAAAAAATGGTGGATACTAAAAGCCAGATACAAAATTATCACAACTGGGTTACGAGAATTTTTATTTTTAATTTTTTATAAGAAAGATATGCAACAATTATTTCGATAAAAGGTTTGGTTAATTATTATTTAATACTAATAACAATAATAATAATTGCATAATTATATTTTGGAATAATTTTCCTCTTCATTTATTTTATGCATATTTAAAATAATTAATAATACCTCTAGTTTCCTTAATAATAATTACAATTAATATGGAAATTCCCACATAAAACACAGCGATTCAGGCATCCAACTTATGAAATATCACAAAGACGTCAGTAATTATTAACCAAGATGGGACGCATTCTACGTACCACATCGTCACCCTTGTTCATAAGAATAAAGCAGAATTAAGTCGCAGTTGCCCCCAACGTATGTCCATTTAATTTAACCCTTCCCGGGCAACGACATAAAACTAAAAGACGATTTCCATTGTTCGCCGCTTCGCCCAGATGGGAAATCTCCTTGCTTTATTCTTCCAATCCTTTCCGCAATAAAATACACGCGCTTGCCTGCAAACGCTTTACATTTCATTAAACATTAGTAGATACGCCCCTCAGCGTACACACAATGGGCAAAATCAAGAAACACGGACCGGCTTCTTTTGGCGACAAACTCGCTGCCTTGCGTTATGGAATTGATTTATTTCGGGCGTTCGGAGTCGGAGTCTTAGACGGAACCGGCGGAGTATAATTCCGTCTTTGTCCCGGCGCGATCTCGTTTGTTGCATAGAAATAATTAAAAGCATGTGTGCGTGTGTGTAGACGTTATTTATGTGCCACTCGACTCGTATGTTGTCCATAACCCTTTCGGAATTACATAATGTCTTCTTTAGCGGCCACTTTGATCTACCTCGTCGCGATTGGTCGGCTTTCGTTTCCAGGATTAGTTCTGCATCCAGTTATTGAATTATTGTATCATAAACAAGCAAAAAGATACACATGTGCTACATTCTAGTTGGGTCGCATATAATTACGAATTTCGACGTCGTTATAAATGTTGCAATTTTTTCATTCGCTTTTTCATTAAAGCTGAACTGAATATATTGCAATTGTAGCCTCACAGGCAATAAGGTTAATTAATCTCTCTGATTCTTAGAGAATGGTTAAAAAAATTACAAACTAAAAAATCTTAATCCATGAGAGAAACAGGTGACATAGGTGTGCAGTCATCAATGAAATTCGCAGCAATTGATGAAATGGGTAAATATTTGAAGTATGGATTCAGCCATTAAGTTTTTACGTTTTGTTTTAGTTGTAATAAGTAAGCAAAGTGCATTACTTAAAAAATGTAATTATCCCCCATTTTGCGACACGGACTACATTGTATCTCTCATTACATATGCGTGCATGTAATAATTATTATGCACCATGAAACCCCTTGTCTTTCATACATTGTCATTCCAGCTAATGCACATCTAGCATACTGAACGTTCGTAACAATTTCTAAGAAGGCACATGAAGAATTGAAATTAAAAAAGCGCCCATATGTGATGTATAACAATTTATACGTGTGCGAGTTTGTACGTCGGAAATCGAAAATCTCCCTACGAAGATTTACGTGTGAGTTGCCCGCCGGCATAAACCGCATTGTTGCCTTTTTTTATTTCGTTTGTCACACATACCTGTTATTCGTCTAAGCCGGGATATTTCCGGCGAAGCGCTGATATCGCGTGCGCAGGAAGCGCCATCCATAAACCGAAACGTTCAAGTCCTACCAAATCCTCGACGTTCCTCCAAATCCCTCCTTTTGCATTCATCTGTCGTATACATCCCTTCTAACTTTCCGACTTATCGTTTCCTCCGCGACCCTACGGCTACGCGATTAAACAGCGCCGGCGTTTAAACCTCCATGAATATTAAATTTAAATTGTAAAATCGCACCGGGCGAATAATTTCACTAAAACTACCCACAAAGATTTTTCAATCTTATTACTACAATTATGATGATAAAAATTTGATGAAAATCGTTTCGTACGTTTTCACCATATTGTGGCTTCGTGGCCGGAATTGGCGAAAGTTATAAGTTAAAGTAATAAAATAATGATTGCATATTACTTATCGTAATTTGATCGTTGTAGGGAAGATTATATCGAGCCAAGCGTATAATAAGTTAAGGTTCGTCGATAAGCGCTGCATAAAATTCACTGCTTTTGTTCCATAAATATGAACGTTTGTAATTTCATACCAAATCCAATTAATAAATACAATATGTAATGTTTATATTTTTGTGATAAATTTAACGAAGTTGAACTTTGCTCGTCCATCAATTGCAGACGAGACTGGGTGGTACCAATTAAGCGCCTGCAATATCAAGTGACCCCAACGGACACACGTGAACAAATATGAACGACAAATTCGTTTATTTTAGCGGAATATACTAAGCAATTGAAACTGTCACTTGGATTTATTGCAATATACACCCAGCGACTCGCAGAAGGTTAACTGTAAACAAAGATAGAAAGCCTTGCCAGAACGCCATTGTAAACAAACTAATAAACTATGAAGTTTATCGATTTTTTTGTCTGTTAAATATTGCATGAAGTGCACGCATCTGCAGTGTGCATACGACCACTAGATGAACCAGGAAAATATATTACACGTTTTATAACTCAATACACTGAGTGCCAATAAAAATGCACCCCATAATTTTCGAAATCCATGTGAATTCTTGCATTTTAATATTTAGTTTTACGCGTTTTCTTCATGCATTATTTATGTTGTTAATGTTCCTCGGGTATTAATGTTAGTATTAATGCAACAATTAACATGCATTTGATACATGTTAATTAATTTTTATGTGCGATTTTAATGACCATTAAAAAAAAACTTGTGGCAAAAGGCAGACAATATTATTATTTTTTTAATTTATGCCCTCGTTAATTAATTCCGAAATTAATTGTAAAGAAGACTGTGTGTGGCAAAATAAGCAGTTCGAAATCTAGTATTTCAGTGAAGACGGGGTGACTTTATTAACACCCAGTAGGTAAATGGGCGCCAAAAATCTAGCTAGTAACTGATTAATTATACATGTTAAATACATTTTTTTAATGCATGTCTAATGCACGTTAATTTTAGTTTTACTTAAATTAAAAACGATATAATAAGTATAATTACTTAATAATAATTTACGGATTATCTGGACGAAGTTATACGAACTTAATTGTCATTATGTGAAGCAAACAATGAATTTAAATTTTCATAGCATTTTGCGAGAGGTAATTTGAAAACAATGATTGATACGACGATGAAAAAGTTGACAAGAATGGTGAAACAAACAAGGAGAAAAAATTAAGATATTGAGGATCGAATCAAGGAAGATCAATGGAGAAAACATACCATGAATGGAAGGAAAAAATCACATATCAAGGACATGATTTAATTTCTAAAAATCTAAAGGAAAGGTTAGAGGACGAAAAAGGGATTGAAAATGTTGCGTTGGGTTGGGAAGACAATCAACCAACCCGAAAGTGAATTTGAAAAGGTGGAGGGGTTGGATGGGGAAGGTAATCAATCAACATGAAAGAGAATTTGAAAATGCATGAAGATGAAGAAAGACATGATCGAAAGTAATATAAGTCTGATGGTAGAAGGGTGTGTATTGATAAACAAGTGGACTTGTAGTGAGGAGTTACTATGCTTGGAATATGGAAGAGTATAGATTGAATGGTACAGACGAGAAAGGGAAGATGAAGACAAGATCGATAAAACGACATTACCAGAAGCAGCGAGGAGGGTCGTTTGACACCAAATATCATAGCTATTGTCTGGAGCAACGCAAAATTGTGTAGAGAAAACGAAAAATTAAAATGGAAATATTTGTGCAACTTAGACCCAATAAAAAAAGGAAAGGGACAAAAATACTACTTCGTAGAAGAACATTGACTAAAGACCAAAAACATCATAACGATGTACTAACGTGGCATTCAAAACAATTTAAAAATATTTGATATTATTAAATATTTACTGCAATTTTTTCATATTTGTACCTGTTTGTTTCTATCCAATAAGTGTATTTGGGTTATGTCTGGTTTGGTTGAATTGGATTGGGTTAATCGATAGATAGAGTTATATCTGACAAAGAAAGAAGTCGGTGATTGACTC
Organism: Geotrupes spiniger; assembly: GCA_959613385.1. Taxonomy (NCBI): domain Eukaryota; kingdom Metazoa; phylum Arthropoda; class Insecta; order Coleoptera; family Geotrupidae; genus Geotrupes; species Geotrupes spiniger. Next base: position 18,350,692 of record OY390737.1, read on the forward strand.
CATTATGAAAAATTTAAATGACTATGGTTTAATTAAGTTAAGGTAGTTAAGAAGGTAATAAATTGAGGGCAGAAAGGCGATGGCATTGCTGACTATGAGCAAATTTAAGATAATAAGTAAAATAGGCTACATTGGGAACGAGGCATACGTACTGTGAGAAATTTGGAAGTAATCTGAAGTTAGACGAGCAATAATTTGTTTAATAAACCTACTAGAAAAAAAGATACCACAAAGCAGAAGGTGAAGGTACATCCTGAAAATCAGCCATTGCTTCAAAAATGGGACGAAAATGGAACATGAAAATGGAAGAAATCCACTACTAGGGGAGGCATAGCCGCTATCCTTTCTTAGACAATGACGTGTCTTATGATTTGGGCGAGGAGAAGGGAAGAGAAAAGCAAAATTATGAAAATACTTACAGGTCTTGAACCACATACATACTTTTTAGTGGAATATTTCATCGTATTTTGGCCTTTATGTGGATAAATTTGTCCAGTATAATTGTATTTAATTGACTGAGAAGATACCGAAGGAGTTGACGAGCGAAGTTAAAGAAATGATAAAAGGGAACACGAAAATAGTGGAAGGAAATGAAGAACGACTGGATAATGGAAAGTGAGTAGACTATGGCAGAAGATAAGAAATTGTGGACTCCGGTCTAGAAAAAAGTCTAAGAATGGGTTCATAATCAACTAGGAGGAATTGGAAATCAATGGTATTGTTGAAACTGAACCCGAAGCAGGAGAATGAAGATTGATGAAGAATAAGTTTAAATTAATTGTTAATGGAAGAAGATGAAGATGAACCAAGCAGAAGCAATAGGAAAGAACAGTGATGATGGAATAGAGACAATTGTTTACATTTTAATTATTATCAAGGACAAACTCATAGGGCACAAGATGAACGAGTAATAAAAGTTATCAAACTAGACTGTAGGAATCAAGGACATATGGAAGATGGCCACAATATGTTGAGGAAGGCTTTGGAATTGTGTGAAGGGAAGAAGAGCCGAAATCAAATTGATGGAAATACTTAGAGCGTAGACATCATAAATTCATCGACGACCTAGATGGAGACCAAAATATGAGAAAATAATTAGATTAGATACTGAAAGCGAATAAGTAGGAATTAAAAGGGGAAGAAGAACAGAGGCAACAATAAACAAGAGGAAGGTAAGAGGCAACATAACAAGGAAGGGTGTAAATGCTAAATTAAAATCATTAATTTACATACTGATCAAGAACAAGTGAGCACAAGAAATGTTTTGTTGGCTCGAAACGCAGTTCCAAATCCTATAAAAATATTTGTGTTTAGTACATTCAGTTCATTTTACTAACATTTATTTTTCTATTCACCTTTTGGCTTTAATATGGATCTGTGATTCTTTTAAATGTGAAGTCTTTCATTAGCATGCCACATTTTATTTGGGATTTGTTTTTTTTTTTAATTTACAATATATTTCTATGAGATTTAATGTTAAATTAAATAAAAAATACAAATTGGAAATTGGTTTAAAAAACGACGTAACTGTGTACAAGTTTTATCTGTGTCTTCGCACAGTGATTACTTGAAAATATCAAACAATTTAGTATTTCATGCTCCACACTTTTACGACTTAGGAGCCCGTAAAGAGGTTGCATACGTTCCTTGAAAACTCAAAATAAAAATGTATCTTAACTCGTGGCGATGGCGTAAGTGTGGTTCGTAAAACTCGCATTCCACTTTATACCAGACATACGCGATGCGAAATTATACACCTGCACCTGTTGTCTTTATTAAAATTGATTGCGGAGTTGGTATTTTACAATGAACTATGTTCGTAGCAACACCTGCAGGCTGATGCAATGCAGCTGTAGATGAGCGCCCGATACCTCTACGCCAATCGCAGGCGATCGCCGTAACGTTCATTTTGCGCTTCCTATGCACAAAATGAGAAAAAAATGTAAATTGCGCGAAGTGCTAAAGTAGGCATTATATAGTTTTTCAGCGGATTACAAGCTTTAGTCAATTCGAAAGTAATCTTGTGAAGGAGTGTGAATGGTATAAAATTCAAACGGGGTAGATTGAAGTCAGGCGAGCAGAGGCACTTAGCGAGATCTGCAAGAGTACCCGTTTTACGATTAAATCCTATTCCGGACCAGACTCGGCATAACATGAACTGTAAGTGCTCCTGGGAATATTGAACAGTTCAATTTACTGATAACGCTCGAGTGTTTAGAATAAATAAAACATAATCGAACTCCGTTCGGAACGAATTATATCGCGACTGGTTCTCGTCGACGCGAACGTAAACGAACACTGGCGGACAGCATACAAAGTAAAGCTCCAATTATTTCTTTTCGATGCGCGATGAAACGAAAACAATTTATATGCAAATCAGCGCCGATTTAAATTGTGTGAAATGAAATAAAATGCTGGCGACAGTAAAAGAATCAATTTCCCGAATTGAAAATGCTTTTCATATTGACAATCTCGGCGAAAAAAAAAACAATTTCAATGAGTACCGCATCCATAAAAAAATGTTTTATGTTGTACGGGACGCAGTTGGTATTTCAATGAATAATTTATGTATTATTTTGTGGCGTTCGCTTTTATCGGAAAACAAAAACCAATCAAATTTACCAACGGAAACTGAACATATAAAAACTTCAACATTCGAACGCAAATTTGCATTGATTTCGCAAATAAATCATGGTTACAACAATAATTATTCAATGTGTTAATTGAACTCCATTAGTGGGTAATGATGAACCGAATGCCTATAATTTCATTAACGTCGTATTTTTTCATACAAGAAACGAACAAGAACGTAGTTGTTTTATAGCTAATATTTAACATAAATTAGTGTTCATGTTTATTTGCTACTAATGTATGAACTTTCATAAAATTCAGTAAATTTTTAATCTACCCGTTTATTTACTTGTGTTTAATTGCTACTGCATAATTTATCATTGTTTAGAAAATATTTTATCTAAATTGTTTAACTTGCGTTGAGATGTAATTTACGGTTTATGCATCGAAAGTACGACTTGATTCGCAAAGTTAATTGGATATTATGTAAAATGTAGTTGTATAGCAAAATATACTGGCCGAAAGTGAAATCCGAACATCCCGAAAAAAAAATTTTTTTTAACAAAATTTTATAAAGAGATACAATAATACTTAAATAAGGTAAAATAAGAAAAAACTAAACATAATTTTGAAAAAAACTAATAGTTTGTGGGGCCGCCACGTAAGAGAATGCACTCATGCAATCGACAACGAAGGCTATCAATCTGATTGAAGTTCATCTAAAATCGTCGGGGGCTGCGACAAATTCTTAATGTGGATTCCCATCCAATCCCACACTATTTCGATGGGCGATAAATCTGGCGACCGAGGTGGCCAAGGTAAGGTGGTTATATGCTTCTCTTCTAAGAACATCACAGAGGTTCGCACAATATGAGGGCGGGCGTTATCTTGCTGAAAAACAACATCTTCAATCCCTCTTACAAGGAAGAACTACAGACCTTAACACATCATTGACATTATCTGTGGATCTCATTGTACCATGGATTAAGATTAGAGGAGATTTGCTACCAAAAGCAATAGCTCCCCAAAGCATAAGTTCGATGGTACGGTGGACGTGACGCTCAACAGCAAACTCGAGATTACGACGTTCTCCTCGTCGTCGCCTGACCCGCCTACCATCATGATGCTCCAAACAGAATCTAGATTCGTCAGAAAAGGTCATGTGATGCCATTCATTGCCCCAGTTCCTGCGTTCATTTCTCCTGTCAAGATGCTAACGACGGTGAATAGGTGTTAAGGGGAGGACTAGACGCGGACGATAAGAAGTTAGGCCCATTGAGCGTATTCTGTGGTAAACGGTGCGAAGCCGAATGGGTCTTCCTATAGCTGCAAACCAAGCATCAGCAATCGACCGAGTAGACCTCCGTCTTTCTCTTAGGGCCATTAGTTGAAGAAGGCGATCTTGCATTCGGTAGTTCTTTTGAACGCTCCTGTGCCTCTAGCTCGTTGTGTTAGCTCTTCAACAGGCCACGCTTGCCATGCTGCCATCACGGTAGCCACACTACGCCATATAGCTGCAGCGATTACACGATACGAAGCACCACGTTCCCTCTGTTCCACAATACGACCCCATGCAAATGGAGTTAATTGTGTAAAGTTTCGTTACTGTCACCTGCGAGGCGTGATCGAACCACACTAACGTCCAAACAGACTTTTTCGCAGTAATAACGTCATTAATTTGCAAAAAACCACAATTTCTTTTTCAACTTATTTCTTTTAAAAAAATGATAATTGAGCGATACAAGACACAGTTCTCAATGGAAAAGTAAATAGTCGAAGACAAATTATATTCGTCACTGGCTAAATAAATTGACAAAACTATATTTGTTTTGAACCTGAAATCATACTTCACTGAGTGGGCACACCTACATGCAATGCTAGGTGAAGGACCTAGCAATTTATATTTTTTTGGAATGTGACCAAAACGTGTCATTTCATACATTCCATTTATTACAGAGATTTGTATAGATGACCTTTTTCGAATAATGTTTCATTTATACTTTCTGGTCACCTCATCTTTGGACGATATCCACCCTTCCTATTTACTCATTTTTATCATGTACACCAGCAGTTTTATACATATCTCCACTAATTCATTTCTTCCATAGAGCACCTATGAAGGTAATGGTTCTAGCGTCCCCAACTATCCTCTCACATATATAACGCACACCCAGACCACAATACCTATTTCCATATTCCCATTAGCGATTTTCTAATCCTCTCCCTTCCTCGCGTCTTCATACGTCAAAAAATTCTTCCTCTCAAGCTTTGGGCCTTTACTCATCCACTTCCTTCATTAGAGGCTCCTCTTTTCCAAAAACTTTTACTATTTCCTTACATCTTTCCGGTCAATTTCCATCTCTAAGAGCAGAACTAACGCAAATTCCAAGGATCATGACAGTATTACATCTGACATGGATTTAAATGTTGGTATCATCCCCTTACAGTTCACTATCTTTCTCTACATATTCTCCTGATAATATCCATAAATTTAGTTGATAGCAATGATATATAAAAAGACCAATAAAGTTACGGAATGGATAATTGAATAGTTTCAAATGCACTTTTATTTTCATTTGTGTGGCCATCCTGAAAGTATAAATTACTTACCAAGACATTTAATTCAATTCAATCTTTCAATTATTATTCGACGATGATAGGGGAACGATATAAAGTTGTTTTCATAAAAAGTATATTTTATTGAGTTAATTCTTTAGCCGCATAAAATTGTCAACGACTTTTACGTTTTATCAAAACCATACCAATTAGTTTATCGCTGTCGTTTTACGGTACGAGTACTAAACGCAAGGTGCAATTTAGAGAGCCCAGAATATCATTTCGCAAACACATGCTACGGATAAGAAAATGAAATAAGTAAGGATAATTCTTCAATAACAGTTACGCTCACCGATAAATCTTGTACAGTTATTCAAAGTGTACGTCGGCTGGCATTTTACTCCTCCGTCTACCACCAAGTTGTCATTCCGCAAGTAATACGAAGACCGAAACTACAGACAAGAGCCCTTTGTAATCGTTCATTCGCTTCGTTGGTCGCCTTTTACTGCGCGCTTTGTAAGTCAAATATTCGTGTCATTATTTTAACCTCCTTTTACAGCGCGCGGAAATTTATGCCCCCATAAATATCACGACCATTTTTTACGGTTAATTATTGCCGATGACGAAAAAATCGATTAGAGAAAAACTGGCACGATTTCCTAATCAACTGCATGTTAGTTACTTGCGTACGCGGTGATGTCAGTCGTTGAGTAAATTAATTAAAAGCAGCTGGACCGCTCCCAAAGCGAGCGCCAACATTGCAACAAAGTATTCGCATTTTAATAACGCGAAGGCTTTAATTAATTACACTTGGTTTTCTGGAAAATCGCCCGCAACGACAAGGCCATCTTTGAATTGCAATTGTCCGCGACATCTCGTCGTATAAATCATCTTTGTGGTGTTCGTCGCGAGATATTTGTAAATAAATTACACACACGTCGCCGATTGTTGGTAATGTATTGTTCGATACGGTTTGGAAAATTCCTAGAAATCTGATCGTAAAATAACACGTGCGCAATATTGAATATTTTTAATGTTGGGTTTGCGATGATCGGAAAGAAAAAAATAATTAATATTTGTCAGCGTGCCACGTTGTGTAAAACTTCGCATAAGACAAGTGTAACCAAAGATTATACTGAATTTTTAATGCTGAATTATGTGGTGTAGTTGCAGTAACTTTGAGAACAGCAGATTAGCCCTTTAAGGAAGAAGAAAAGAAAATTTGCAGTTGCAGAGCAATAAATATAAATGCAATTGTGTGACAGGAATTAATTCAACAGTACGCCAGTAAGGAATAGAACTATAAATCAAATTAAAATATCATATATATGCAACACCGTTCAACTCGAAATGAAACAAGTCTAAAAGTTACGTAATTACTTCCCATCGCCATCTATCAACGGCTATATTAAAGCAAATATGCATTAAAATAAAATCAATCAACGACTAGTAATGCATCAAACATTGACCAACCAACATCAAATGAATCTGCCGAACGTACATGTATTTACGATTCGTATTAAATAAATACATTGCATGGACGAAATTATTCAAATAAATCAAACAGTTTATGGGAACTATGAAATCATGTTCGGTTACTTTGTGATGAGGTACCTCATGATAAACTTATCACATCGATTGATAAATATCAAATAGCGTCGATGTTGAAAAAACGACACAACTAATGATTGTAATTCCCAGTTAGTGTTTATTATTTATTAATTTTGCATTTTTTTAATTAAATTGAATTCTGTTAATAAATAATAATAAATTGATCAATTTACGATGGTTTCCACATTTACACCCACTGATCGAACCAGCTACCTTTCGAAACGTCTAACCCTACAGATAAAATTCTCATTGATCGTGCTAATTCATATTGCCGAGATAATTAACAAACTTAGTAGTTGTTATGGGAATTTAAGTATGACGTTACGATGGGCAATAAACTGCTGTAATTACTGTCGTACACTTAGGTGTGAAATTTAATATCCTGATGAGAATGCTTAGCTAAAACATCGTCACAATGGACCGTATGTATCCCAAATATCGAAAAATATACTTTTAGTTACTATAGGTTAAACTCATGTTAACATGATATCTATATCACATTATTTTCAGTAGCTGGAAATAATTGTTTTTATTTCATATGTTATTTTATACTGCTTTAATTTTGAATTATTTTTATTTGAATAATTTTGTGTTATGAAAATGACATAGAGATATACACGTGCATTTTCTTTTGTAATTTTCAACTGAGTAACAGTAATTGTCTTTGTGTGAGTTCAATCGTAGATCAACTGAAACAAGAAATAACAGTATCCTCGATCGAGACGATAGCTATCTACCAGAGGAACTGTCCACGATCTCTCGATTACCAAGACCTGGTCATAAATCGTTCGATAAAGGCTGATGATATTTCTTTATAATTAGCTTTGGTTGCTTTCCGGGTGTTTAAAGTTTAATTCTTTTATACTCGCTTGAATTGTATTATGTTCGCTTTGTTGATTTCTCATTGTTTTCATTTTCCATTTATTTTTGTATTACATTTGCTTTTATACACATTTCACATTACTCTTTTAATTTTCTTCCTCATATTGTTATTTCTACAATACGTCACTAGAAATTTAATTTTGAACTCATACACAGTTTAAAGTTGATATTTTTGCATTTTACAAAGTTATACAATGTAATTGATAATTGGGTAAAGAGGGAACGATGTCTAGGAAATTCTAAGTTCAACGGAAATAAGCAAATTAGTTGTTGCTAGATATAAAAAGAAAATATCTGTAATAGTTTATGATATAATTAGCATGAAAAATGATGATTGATTAATTGAAGTTTGCGACCAAGGAAGCTGGTGGATCCTGCAGTGTTTCACTCATGGACTCAGTGAGACCCAGATACAACCAATGTAATTATTTATATATTTTCTCTTTCCGGATTTCTGGGGTTTTGGTCAGCAAATTTAAGGAGCTGCTAAGCTTTATTTTAATATCAATTTAAAAAAAAATTGTTGTTCTAATTCTTAATTTAAGTGACATCACAAATATTAAGAAAAACTGTTTCTTCATTCAATAACTACGATTGTAAATTTTCAATTTAGTATTCAATCGCAACAACAATTTGCTAACCAATAAGAAGTTAATTGATTTGTACTTTTTCACAGTAATTATAATTACTCAGCTTTCATACTACAATCAAACTTCACAAAAATGTCTACCAAATCATTCTACTATAACAAATTTTACAGTCATTGACATACCAAATTGGCATCGAAAATGTGGACGCAATTAATCCCACGCATTTCCATCATTCTATTCATTACTATGTTATAACAAAAGTGCGGGCAAAATTAAATAAAAAAAAATAAAATGACAATTTATATCAAACAATCAATCAATTCATAATACAACGCTCAATGTGTGATTACACAACATTGAAGATTTATGTGGGTTGGATTGGGTTGGGTTGGGTTGAGTTTGGTTCGGTTGGGTTGGGTACCTTCAGTACGCAACCCAACCGCTTGTTGCATCGCTTGTTTCCATTGTTTTATATTAATTTGCTTTTGTAATTTATTTATTTTTCAGTTTATTTTATATTGCTGCCATCCGTAAGGGTTCGATGAATATTTAGTTCGTGGAATACAAAGATGTAAATGTGGGGCAACGACAGAAGCAACTGAAATGAATATAAGAAAGGACACATACTAAAGGAGAGGTTGGTACATTGCTATAGGAGTAGATAAGTTATTTAAATTAAAGGCATGTATAGCATTGGTACGTCATGCTTATTACACAAATATTTCTTGAAAAGTATGGATTTATAAAGAACATTCACCAACTACGACTAAAATCTAAATTAATTCAAAAATGAGAGTCAAAAACAAAAATTCGTTCTAAATGGACAAGACACTGTTCGTGTAGTAATTAATACAAGTACACCATTTTATTCTTTTAACTACATGGAATTCCAGTTCTAAACGACAACAATAAATACAATGTCTAACGACATGGAAATAATGTAGAAGAAACTAGATTAATCTGATATGACTAGTTTTAACTCATAGTAAGTTCTTGTATGTTGAAAGTGCGTATAGTTTAGCATTACTTAGCAATTATCCGGCAAAATTAACAGAATGGAGTGTTTCAAACGGCGACCTATCACGACCGTTATCGTTGAAAATTGCCTATTTAAGTTGATTTTCTTTGCTTCGTAAACTAAAACTATAAATGCAAGTTAGCAGGTAATTAATGTGAAAACAGTCACCATTAAATATGACAGCTTAAGATCATAAGTATCTAAACATTCGCATTTAATGCACAATAATAATAACGCAATTTAATGTTTAAGCTAACCAATCTTAATTTGCACGATATCGCAAATCATAAGATCATTTTTCTTTAATTTTCCTCGTTTCATACAAATTTCATCAAGCATGTGATAAAAATTATCGTTAGTAATTTTAGTGATAAATAGTTTCAATGTGTAAATCAATAATAACAAATCACAGAATAACAATACCACATAGAGCAAATACGAAATTTCACGAAGAAACTTGTAGGTGTGAATTTTTGTGAAACAATCTCAGATGTGCAGGACAGATACACAAACAAACGATGACAAGAAGACTATAAAGGAGACAAAAACATTAAGAGAAGGCGTATTACATCTTCATATAAAAATCACGTGCTAGACGAAATAAGAGGATAAATAAAAAGAAATGGCACAATGGAAAGGAAATAAATAGATGGAAATTGTAAACATATATGAAATGAAGAAAAAACATATGAAACGAAGAATGAAAGGAATTGAGGCATAAAATGAGAAATAGTAGAAACGACGACTAAAAATAGGAAGGAGGAATAAAACGCAGACAAACAAGAAGAAAGTGAGACGAACGTAATAATTGAATAAATAAGGGCATATGGAAAGAACTAAATGTGCAGACCAAAATAAAAACCAACAAATAGTACATTAAAATAACGAATTAAGATAAAAATAACAATTACGAAGAGTAAACTAAAAAATCCCAAGCACTCGTAAGAGTCAATGGAAATAAAGTGCCAGTAAAATAGAAAAAAAATCAGACGAATCAGATAAACGAAATGGCAACAAGTGGTGCTAATTGTGAAACACGAAAGATATTACAAATTTATTTAAATTAGAATCTTCAGCAATCCCAACAAATCTAAGCCCGAAACGAATCATATTATAAATATGAACGCGTAATAAATTAGCAAATTAATTTCCTTTGCAGCAATTGTCGACGTTACAAATGAAAGCACAGCCTACCACGAGGTGTCTAACGGTCTCTGTTTTCACTCGAAACAACTTCTACAATCTACGTAAAAATATAATTGGGTCTGGGTTGTGTTGGGTTCAGTTGCGTAGATTTTCTTGTCCTTGTATTGATGGAAATGCCTCGAAGTGACTCGTCTAAAAGAAGCCTTCGCGCAATATTTTCTCTAAGTATATGAACTAAGTGGCTAACGCAAAATTGCAAATTAAATGGAAAATGTGGTTAAACCTTACGATGTTACAAGGCTTGTGATTTTACTCGTTACTTGTTCAAATTAGTAAGTGATTGAACGCTAAACCCCTAACGAATCATGTAATACGAGGGCCCAATAACATTAAATTACATAAAATTATAGAAGAGGATTGATCTCACTTCGCACCGATAGATGTTGCTCATGAAAACGTGGTTTACTTTGAGGTGTCATCTATGGATCAGGTTAAGGTTGGATTGAGTTGAGTTGCGTCGGATTAGGTTGGGTTAGATTGGATTGGGTTAGGTTGGGTTGGCCGAACCCATCATAAATTTTGCTCATGAAAACGTGGTCTAACTCGAGGCATCGAGCGGCTTCTATGTAATTCAAATTCTAATCAAAAACAAACAAATCAACGACTTCTTAATTTTCAAAATCGTTCTAATCGATGAGTTTGGGCTGAATTGAGTTGGGTTGGGTCGGGTCGGGTTGGTAGCCTTGGGTTGGGTTGAGTTAGGTTGGGTTGCCCAAATATTAAAATTGCTTTTAAAATTAAAACCAGTTATTCTCACACCACTGTCTTTCGATAGCGTGTGGTTCCAAAATATTAAATTCCTGAAGTTTCCAACGTGGTACCGCCTTCTTCTTCGTTTGATTGCGTCGCCGCTACCTTTTAGATTCTTTTCCCGTCATACGGTTTTCATCAAATACATTCAACTTTATTTTTAGTTGCTTTTATAAAAATATTTATTATATATTTAGAAGGACTAGGGGTAGAACTAGGACAAGAAAGGTTGGTACGCTGCGATGGAAATGTATACGCGAATTTCATTTAAATTTCTGATTTTTGATTACCCTTAAATATCCCATAGGATATGCGTATCCATGATATAAGTTTAAATATCTTTGAAATTTGATTTTGCAAAAACTTCAGACTCCGCGGTTTCCCTGATGGGGTTGGCATACATACATTTTAGTTTATTTTCATTTAAAAGGTGGGTTCTATGAAGGTGTGGAGAAATTCTTGGATTGGAAGTGATAAATTACAAAATAAATAATGAAAGATAAAAAGAAATAAATACATGCAAAAAATAAAAAGAATTATACAGATATAAAAGAGGACGATGTGTGAATACGTTCCTGGGTACATACACCAATTAATATGTTTAAATGGCCTACCAGGCCTATAGGCATTGGGTTCTGAAACATTTGCTAATCTTTATTTTCAAGTCTCGCCCCTTTCACACTTCAATTAATAGTCGTGGCCATGTGATCCACGTTACATGCTATAGAGATAAATGTGCTATATATAATTTTTCCAATTTAGTATTTTGTCATTTTTAATAAATTGGGATTTTCATTAGCGAGCAGATACGGGACGTTGAACATTGTCCTAAACAATCTTGTAAACTAATGATAATTTATGATGCTCTAAAATTCAAAAATATTATAATGAATTCTTTACATTCCACCAGATAAAAAAGTTGATGGCTATAAAAATCCTAGACTGATGAACTGTTTAGGACTAGATAAGATAACTCATTATCTAAACAAACATTTGTTTAAATACGATTTTATACCAGCGTACAAAATATCGCCTCGTTTATTTGAACAATATGCCACAGCAATATACTTGCATGCAACCGTTGCACATTGGCTACTTTGCGTATTATAAATCCCATTGGCGCGCGCTGGACTGCGACATCGACGAGGCTATTCCATGCCCAGACACGGTGCATCCCCACCAGCACTAGGTCCGCTCTAGCCTGACCTAGCCTAGACAAGCGGAAACCGCCCACCTCCGCGCCGCGATGTTGGCCTGATCCGAAATATATTCAGAATGCAATGTATATTAGTTTAAATAATACAAAACGATTGTTTATTTATATATTTTATATAATTAAACAGCTGGTCGCCTCTCTGTCTAACGCCGCAATAAATTGTGTGTGGCCAGGGGCCCGACTTTCGGCGACTGACACGTGGTGGGGCCTCGCGAATTTAGTGGGAGTGGGCCTTCAAATACAAAAAAGTGCGCTGAAATCTGTGAAGTGTGAAAAAATGTTTCAGAGTTATTTTAAAAAAATAATATTTAAAATATTAGAAATTTTTAAATTGTAGAAGCAAACAACATTGCAAGAAACCAAAATCAATAAATTAAAATTTGAGCAATTTTAATTAAATTAGATTCTTAAGCTTGCAATATCACCAAAAGCTTGTTTTTGAACAAATGTATATAAATAAATAATTACTTGTACTATCAAGAGAATCAAATGCATGTCTGGCGTGGATGCACTTATTGTAAAACATAAGAAACTCTCCTTTTTACAAAAGAAACAAAAAAAACTAACAACTAAGTAAGTGCAAGTATGATCTATTCCTACATACTCATAACCAGGATGGCAGAAGCGCGGAGCTGGTTCGTTCAACCACGGGCGTATGTTTCACATACAAGTCATGTGACCACACATACAGTAAGCCGACCGTCTACATGCGTGCTTGCATGTGTGGAACGAAATATATATATTTATAAACCTGCCTGGTAAGCGAACGAGTCCGCCGCAAAAAATGCACTTATCGCATGGTACTAAGTGATGGCCGTTTTCCATTGCGATTTTATTATAACGATTTTTCCCGTACGCAGGTCCGACCATGTGCATGTTAATTAGCGCTGTAAAATGCATATTTTAATGTCACGTTTCGTTTTATGATAACGCGTCCTTTTAAAATATTTCGCGTCCGCACGAAACGAGAAATACCGACAAAATAACTTCTGTCTGATATGCGGCAATAACTGGCGAACGAATGCACTTCGCCTGCTCGCCACACAATCAACCGGCGATTATAAAAACGGACGAAGACATCAAATCGCATCTCTCGGCCAAGAAAAAAGATCTCAATGTACGAAAGTATACGAACGTAATTATTGTCGTAGATGCATTATCGCCACACATGTGACAAAATTTATTCGCATTTGCCGAAACAGTGGCGTAGTTAACAGTGATACGTGTCTGATTGCTCAAACTTCAAGGTGTTATTGATCACATTTGGATTGTTAGTGATCCCAACGACAAGGCAACAAATTAAACAAAAAATACTTCTCAACTATATAACTTCGAAAGCATGATCAAGGAATTCCAAACTATTTTGATCAATTAGTTGGGGTAAATTTTCAAAAACCATTTTGAAAACATGTTGTATCGTTGAGAATTTCCTAAACTTTCCAAAAATAGTAGAATTTAAATCCGTCGAAGTTGTTAGACAAGCATTTCGAAAATCTATAGAACATTTGAAAATATCTTCTTCTAAACGATAAAAAAATTTGGGCTATAAACCCAAGCCAACCCAATTCAATACACATTGTTGTTGTGCTTCACCAAAACGTAGCTTTTCCAAATACCAATTCCAAATATCCTACATAGGATAGTTAACTTACGCCAATGAGAAGCACATTTTTTCCAAACTTTTCAAAGATAATCTAAATCTTAAAATGAAAACAAATGTATAATATAACACCAACAATTTGAAAGGATGTTGACTAAAAAAATAGAGCAAAATAATAAACCAGAGCAAATATATAAATTTTAAAGTGAAATTGCAAGTTCAACTCCATTTCGATGCATTTTAGTGCCAGTAAATGCCATTAAGGTGCTTTTCATAACTTATATAGTATTTTCAAAAAAAATTAGTTTAGTCCTGATGACGCTGTTGGGCCAAACTTTGCAAAGATATCATTTTATAAATATCTTCTTCTAAATCATTGAAAACTTATATTTACACCAACCGAATCCATTATTGCTGGGTTTCCTCCTAAGACCGATTTCATAAGCGTTAAGATTTGAGGAGGCACTGGCTATAAACGTGACTCAAGCGAATGCAAACTAATACATCTTCAAGAAAATCAAAATTTTCATTAGCACTTCCAAGGAAACGAAGCAACATGTAACAAGAAATCAAGAAGGGAAGTGATTATTAAAAGGGATAGGACAATAATAGTAACTAAACCCAAATCAAATACACACAGTTAATAGGAAGATAAATAAAACACAAACCAATCAATCAAGACTGGTTGCATTAGCCATCAAGTTTCGTAAATTTTGCAACAAAAATAACCAGAATAAAGGAGAAAACCGCAAAAGACAATCAATGCTATATCGCATTGGCTATCATTGATAACTCCAATTATGATATTTTTCTTGGGCTCCGGCTCAACTCGAGTAAATTTTTTGTAGTCTTGACGATGTTGGGTTGTGCTGGTTTGGTTTGAACTTTATATTAAGGGCATTTTTAAATATCTCCTTCGAATTCCCAAATCAATAGAAATATAAATTATATCCCAACCCAATCAACAACATGTTGGCTTGGTGTCACGGTAAACGAAGCATATTCCAATAACATTTAGATTAGAATTAGCGAGTGGTGTAAGATAACCCAAATCTTCGCTTAGTTCATTCAACGAAACCACAATCTCAAAGACATGAAGAAGGGATATTAATGGGAACATGACACGATTCATAAAATTGGAAGTAATACGACCCAAAGAGTATAATATCATTTACAGGCAAAAGAAATACCACCAAATAAACAGAAGTATGAGTAAAATACAAAACCAATTATGTACCCAAGTATATTCCATTAAAACCATATTCACAACATCGAACCTTAATCAGGTTTGACGAAGATGTTAGGCAAATTTATTTGATGGTCACCTAGGCATTTTGAAAATGTGTTCTACCGAACCACAGAAAAATTTCGTTCCAGGGCAAAGCTTCCACGCGTGTTCCAACAATATCTAAACTGATAGTAAATTTTTAATAATAACTGATAAATATTTATCATAATAATTAAAGCATTTTTTGTTAATTTCAATCTTTATAACGCTTTGCTTTCTGGGCCATGTCTTTGTAATCACATTGTCTGTTTCATAGAGGGTTCGCTGCTTCGCATCTTTTCAAGCCTGCCATTCAAAGTGGCTTACCGTCAACCTCGTTAAGGTATCTGCGTTCATCGCCGGATTGGAAAATGTGAAACTCAATGATGTGTAATTTTGCCTGCATCATTTTAAGAGCTATATTTCGTTTCTTAAAGATGTAAAAGTTCTCATCGAAGGTATTTACAGTTGTAATCATATCCGATGGAAATATATTAAAAAGTTTACAAAGATATTATTGTAGGCAATTGAAGTGTTGCTCACTTAATTCTTTTAAACGCATAAAGAAAGAAGAAATCACGTGAATGACACTTTCAGCTCTATCAATCGAGATATACCCTAGTTCTGGGCGATATATTTAGCAACCCTGCTTTGACATCTACTTCAGGTGCATCTACTGCGAGAGAACACCCAGCTGATATGTACCTTCAGCGGCTTCTGGAAGTGATGTTTCTAGGGCATGGAAACGGATCATTGTTCCTTCGACTAGGTATGGTAAGTATTTATGAATGAGCAGTCCGTTTGTGGTTGTTTTTTCCAATAATACATTTCATTGTTATCAGCACAAAATTTCAACGTAATACGTGTTCTCGAGAAAGAAATCCATAATCTTGTTTCAAGATGGCGGCTATTTTGTGCGTAGCTTATTGGCGAAGTTTGTCTTCCAACGATGCCAATGCAAAACCTCAACTTAATTGAATCTGTTACTTGACAAGCTTTAATTAATTGTAACGCGAATGTCAAGTATTTCGATTAACATAGGTAAAAAAAAATCGGTAACGTTTTACACCCCACTGTACATATACCATGTGATCAGAGAGTTTCCAGATTAGGGTAGAATGTGGAAATATTTGTCTTTGATTGGAACATTCAAATGACAAGGAATCAAACGTCAAATTACAATTCAGTTTTATTCTTACAGATTATTGAAATGAATTTTGACGTTTTCAGGTTCCAATCAAAGAGCGAAAATTAATAAAATAGGCACATATATGCAATCCAACCATCACACGTCTAAAAAAATCACTCTTTCGACCAAACCAACCTATCCCATAAACTAAAAAAAAATAAGAAAAAATGTTGATAGCTAGGAAATAAAATTAACTATCGGAATAAGTATGAACAAAGCAAAAACCACATAACAATGGACAATCGATTATAATCCCCCTATATTCACATCGCCAACATCGTTGATAAAAATAATCGTGTTCCTTCAAAATTTATAACTTCGAAAGCATGTTGAAACAAATTTGTATTTTGGCGAAGTTGGATAAAAAGTTTTTGCATATTTTGTATTCCAAACTATGAAAAAATTATGCTTCAACCCAATCCAGGATGTATACGAAAGTTGAGCTTCGTCCTGACTTAAGGCAAATAACGAAGCATATACTAAAAACATAGGAATTAGATTTGGTGAAGTGTCCATTGAAGGCTAACGAGTTTGAAAGGAGATGAAAAAAAGTTTTCCAAGATAATCCAAAGCATCACTTGGTTCTACTAAATCACGCAAAACTCAATCCAATGGGTTGAGTTGACCATCGTATATAAATTATACTATTTAGCATAACTATTTTATTTTATTTGTTTAGGGTCTTAGCTTAGCTCCAGGTCTTTCGAAACAAAAATATTGGTGCCCAATATTGGGAAATACTGAATAAATATTTTCCAATCAATCGCCGATGACAGAGAACATTAAACTATATTAGCAATTAATTTCCTTAAAAATAAATTTCAGTTGTTTCGTCTTAATGGACTCATCAGATCACCAACGAGTGTGGTGGTGTTTAGGTCTAGATGATCCACTTCAAAAACAAAACATAATATTAGAAACACTAGTGATGATTTATTATTATTAATTATTAACACTATTAAGTACTTGAGGGATAAAAAAATTAGATAAACAATTGGTGAGCGGAAACTGGAGGAATTTGATTGGATTTGGATGATTTGGGTCGGGTTCAATTTGTGATTATATTTATTGTAGATCATCCAAATATCTAAAATCGTAGTATATACGCATAAAAATATAAACCAAAGCATTACATACAAAGTATTGGAAACTATAAATAAATCAAAATAAATAGAAATATTTAAAAAACGTACAAAATAATAGAAAAATAAAAACAATTAAACTCAAAACAAATGAAAACTAGATATGAGGAAAAATAAACAAAATTAATTGAGAAAAAAGAAACATGTATAAGGAGAAAAACCAAACTAACTAGAGCTAATTATAATTTAAGGATCAATAGAAAATGAATACCAAGAATGCAAACAAAACAAAATTGATTAAAAATTAAAAAATAATAAAGAAATATGAAGCAAAAGTATGACCTAAACCAAAACAAAACTAAGAAATGCGAAATTGATAAAAAAAATTACAATCTAGAAATAGAAACGCGAAAGTAAAATACATTAAATCTTAACCAATGAAAAAAAAAACATAGAAATTAAATAATAACAGTTGGGTTGGGTTGTAACCGGTGCATCCATGGATAATAAAAAGGAGAAAGTAGTGCAACATTGTAAACCGAAATAATACGAAATATAAAAACAAATCAACTAATAACAGGTAAAACAGATAGATAATGAAAAAAAAATTGTAAACATTAAAATAGAATGCTTATAATCAGCAACGAGAGATGGCAAAAATAAAAATGAAAGCATATTTGTTCTCTTGATAAACTATTTTCGGGCCAAAATCAAAGAAAATAGAAACAGTGGAAAATAAAAAACTGAATAGAATGAAAAAAGTAATAATGAAATTTTATCGAATGCGAAATAATAATAAATTATTGACGTTTGAAACTTTAATATATTTAATTCAACTCTTCCGAAAACTTCCATTTTCAGTTTTCTCATCCGTTCAAAGTCATTTCGCAGATAAAGTTTAGCACACGAAATCTTGATGTATTATGAGCCTAGTGTGAAACACGTCTCCTTGTTTAACTCGCGGGGCACGCTGTTGACGTCAGTGCTGCTTTAGCCCAGGATGTAATTTCGTCTAGATTTGCCAGGGCTTGCGAAATAAATGTCTCATATCCCGACGTTTCACATTTAGCTGAAATTGCAGCTCGCTTACGGAACGAACGCTCGGGACGTCCAATTCCTTGACAACTTTCTTACGTATAACGCTCCGCTTTTACAGCGCGTTTCGCGCCGGAAAATATAATAAAAAAGGATATTTGCAGAGACAAAGGAAACTTTTATGTACAGTAAATCAAAGAAATTGCAAATTGGCAACGACGTAAAGAAATACAACGCCACTCGAGGACTAGGAAAAAATGTAGAAATCGGAGGCAGCGCCCTAATAAATCATTTCGGTGGCTATCTGTGAAAGCATGCAACCGACGACAACATCCATAAAGCCAAACCTTTTTGTCCCCGAATTTGAAAGGGTTACATTTTCTAATATGACCTAATTTTTTTTGCTCGGATATTTTACAGCTACCCAAAATATGCCGGCGTTTAAATCAGGACCGGAATTTAGTTCGATTAGTAAGATTTTTCAAAAATACAATGTGATGAGGAATTGAAATAAATATAACTTTAATTAATGTGTATCGTACCCATAAAAGATTTTTTTTTCAATTTGGTCGCAAAGTTCTTACTTTCATGGAAAATTAACGCGTAACAGAACTGTTCATAATTTTTTTTTTAACTGTAGTATTTAATTTAAATTATTGACTAGTTCAATAAATATTATTTAATGTTTAAGCTTGTTGTTAAAATTAAGTAGATCCGATCCTGTACTAAAACGAGACACCGTAAAATATTCAGATTTTTTTTGTTAGACGTCGGTAAAAGTAGATAATGCGAACGCAAAATGTAACATTTAAATGCATAGGCACTTTTACAGTTCCCTGGAAGAAATTTCCAATGTCATGCGGAAAAAAATTAGAAAGTCTCTGTGGTTTTATATTACTCGGGGGTAAGAAATTTCAGTTTACACCGCGCTCGAGTTTAGTCAGCGTCGTGGAAATTACTTCGTGCGTAACACAAGATCGGTAAGCGGCCTTTATATTTAGATACGAAAATTTATTAACACGTTTATTAGATTTTCGCATTTTATGTTTATAAAATAGTTGTGCTTTATTTATGTGGCCGGCGTTTGCGCAGACGGGGCCACTGAACTCCTCGACGGCGTTCGGGCGAGCGACGTGTCGAAAAGGGGAAAAAATAACCTTTTCGAAAATGTAGCGTTCGGATTATGTTATACGCGAAGGACGTGGGCTTCTCCCGACACAAATAGCCTGAAGTTAGTGGACGCTAATGCTAATTTACAGCGATTGCATCCAGTTTTGCCGAGACACGAACGGTCGCCCCTTTTATTATACGCGACGGAATGGGGAAAATACGACGCTTTAAATTAGATTTTAAATAAAATGTCTGCATTTTGTTGCGCGAAAAATATCTCGGACTCAACGAGGTCATTAGATATCGTGATTGGCGACCGAATATTTGCATGTCGATATTTTGCGAAACGATTCGGACGATTGTTATCTCGCTTTACTTCGGCGTCCACAAAGGTTGTAATTAAAATTTTGTAAGTTAAGTGAAGTTATTTACATAAATATCTTCAAATTACAATATATTAACATAAATTGACTTCTTGAATACGCACATTAGAATATATTTGTAATTAATAATGTAAATTGGACTTAAAAAGTTAATTTATTATTAGATTAATTTATTGGCTAAACACAAGGGGGACTAGAACCATTTTTATTTTCTAACTACGTAATTTCCAGCATTCTCGATCGACTAGAATGAACATTCCTGGATTAATATTGCAAAAAATATCATCAATATTACGATTACAGTTACTATGAATTCCTAAATTAACAATAGTTCATGTTACAAACTTAAAATGCTCCAATTGTATAATAATAATAATAACATTAAATTATTAACGTTTCTTGTTTCCTATAATTTCTTCTCAGTCGTTTATATTCAGTTACTTTATTTGGTATAATTTTCGTTCATTTCTATAAATTTTACTTTGTGAATTTTCATGTTATTCCATTATTAATTTTGTCGTTTGTGTCACCTTTTCACATATGTATTTATTTTGTTACGAGAACCTAAAATCATTTCCCAGCAATGCAAAAAAAAACATTAACCTTTCTTTAAACATCACAATAAAAATGTGTATTGAAATATTCATCAAATAATTAACTTAAAAGCAACAAAACCTCAAAATATTCTTCCAAGACCAGATTAAATGTCACGTGATTCAAAATTGTTTTTTCTTTAAACTTCTAACACGCCGAAGCGGTCGTAATCTAAAGTATTTATTTGTATTGATGACAGTTGCATTATTATGATATAATTAATGAATTTTAATTATAATTGATTTTTCGAAGAACAAACGTAGATAATTCGTTTTAATTGTATATAAATTTATTACAAAACTAGTTTTACCTAACGACCCATAAACCAGAGATTTTTTTGTGAAATATCCGTCCAGAATCATTATCATAATTTTCGTTTGATACCACGATTTAGTAATTTTCAGTATTATTTAATTACATCAGATTACTTGAAGTAATTTTAACTTCCATGAAATGGTACGCAATATGATACATATAAGTATAAGTATAAAAATTGCTAGATTAATTTGTAAAAATATTAAAATGTCAAAAAGCAAAGGAAACAACTTTACAAACATGTAAAAAAAGTATATACACAAAATGGCAAATAATTATTTCCAACAGTCTCTACCACATATTTTCGGTTTACTATTACAAATTAACATGTTTTACTTAATATTTCTAGCTAAGGTGTTATACCTTTGAATATATCCTCTTCACTAGATTGCCAGTGGAATAACACTGTAATTATTCTGTTTTTAATTGATTTTTCGAAAAACAAATATAGATAATTCGTTTTAATTATATAACGACCCATAAAACTAGATAAGTACACTTTGTTGTGAAATAACAGTCCGAAATCGTCACTTTAATTGTCCATTGAAACCAGGATTTATTATGTTTTTAAAATCGTTTACGAAAATTTGAAACAAAAATGCATGCAGATACTGCATGCATTTTTTAACTTTATTAACGAGTTGTTGAAATTTTGATAAAACGTCACAATCCCATTAAACGCTAAACATCAGATGAAATTTGTTACGCTGTTTAAAATTGTCAACATTGTATAACCACAAAAAATGATAAAATTTACACAATTTCTAAATATTTGAAAATTTTACCAAACTAACAAATAATTTTCAAAAAATATTAAAATTTCAAAAAGTAAAAAAGAGCCAAATTGTACAAAAATATTGATATTTTCAAACATGCAAAAAATTGTATGTATAAAAAATGGCAAAATAATAATAAAGAATTGTTAAAATTTATTACAAACAATGTAAAATCTGTCAAAAAGACAACGAATTAGAGAACATACGAAAATAATTCAATAATTACAAAAAATGGTACAATTTTCAAATACAGAATGCAATGACCAAATGTGAAAAGTTACAAAATGCTAAATTGTCAAAATTTGCATATTAAAGGGTCTAAAAAAAATAAAACTAAATGGAAAATTGACAAAGATGAAAACTACAAAAGACAAATTACCTTTTGATAAAATATGGATTTTCGAAAATACAACCAATGTCAATTTCAATATTAAACTATCTGAAAGATAAAACATAATACTCCTGAAGGTGTTAATAATATACCAACACAAACCAACCCAACCAAACCTAATCCAACCCAACACAATCTGATCTCACCCAACCCAATCCAACCCAACCCGAACCAAATAATTAAGTGCATTCCTTGGTGTTGCAAGAACATGACATCCATCCAAAAAAAATTATCATTTTTAAGAACGCACTTCCAAGAAATGTTAGTCGAAAAGTCCAACATTTGTCTACATTGTATTGTC
Source organism: Geotrupes spiniger (assembly GCA_959613385.1). Lineage (NCBI taxonomy): Eukaryota > Metazoa > Arthropoda > Insecta > Coleoptera > Geotrupidae > Geotrupes > Geotrupes spiniger. Next base: position 18,373,135 of record OY390737.1, read on the forward strand.
TAAAATATTTAATGGCATATTATTTTGCGTAGAATTATATACACCTTTTAAAGCCAAAGAATTTTGGACTGTTAAATTGTTAAAAATCCTAAAAACATGGGGGACATGTCAAAAAATATTATTAATGATTAAAATGATTAAAATATTTAAGTTTATGTACATTTATCACAAAACCCCTTTTTTATTAATCTAACACAAACGAACCCAACCCAACCCCCAACCTAATCCAATCCAACCTAACCCAACCTGAAACAAATAATTAAGTGCATTCTTTGGTGACGCAAGAAAATAACATCCATACAAAAATTGATATTTTTAAGAACGCACTTCCAAGAAATGTTAGTCGAAAAATTCAATATTTCCCTAAATTCTCAACAACAATGTTTAACATGGTCATAAAATTCCAATAAAATAATAAATAAATAATAAAATACGATTCAAATGTTTTAAATTACTAGAAATAAATAGAAAATTAAAACACAGAGTTGTATAAAATAGCAACGAAAATTGTCGTAATTGGGTAAATTATAAACAATTAGAAATAAAATAAAATATGTTCAATTTTCCATAATTTAGAAAAGTCTAAAAGCTTTTTCAAAATGCACAAAGTGTGAAACATATAAATTCCAGAAAACAATGCCAAACAATTTAAACAAAGTTAAAATTGTCTGCAATACCATTAGTAATTTTTTAAATTATATCCACTATCGAAAAATAGAAATAAATTACAAAAAGGACTTGGACATCGTTTCGCTCTTATTATGATGTCATCAACAAAAACAGAAAGCAATAGCAAATTATTGTAATAAGTACGAAGCGATTATCAAAGAAATCAAACTTTACATAATTAATGTTTATAAAATTTGATGTTTAATGTAAAATGAAATAATAAAATAATTTTCATTTACTATATTTTGATAAATATCCACAGTTAATTGACTGATCTAAATTTCTAAACTTGCAAAATATTCAAAACTAACATAAAATAATAATAAATTAAATAATTTGTAGCATCAACATTATCTAACTAAAATTACAGAAACCCAAACAATGTCAAGGTTATATATATTCCACGACATTTTTGCAATTGTCAAAAAGGCAACAAATTCAAAACATTTTAAAATTCAGCATAAAACGAAAAATGTGTTTAAAAAATGTATCAATTTTTCAAAATAATTGAAACGCAATGAAAATTCTCAATATGTTTAATATTTTTAAATAACGCCCGAACAATAATACACAAATTACTAATACTCATTATCAACATTATCTGAAATGAAACTGTAATCCAAACCACGCGGTTTGCATTACTGAGCGACCATTTCGTTCTCATTATGAGCTCATCATAATAAAAGCAAAACGAGCAGTCAAGGATCAAAATCGTCGTCTATTTGCAAATCAAATCTATTGTCTATGTTCATCAATGTACTTATTATTATTATTTTATTAAGTTTGAAATGTCGTGGCCATTCTTTCTTTGTGTCTTTTTTAAACTCCAAGTTTTTATTTGCTTCAATTTTATTTCTCAATTTAATCCACTAAATCCAAAACGCAACACAAAACACAACAATGCAACCAGTGGCATTAAATTAATACAATGTATGTGGCAATGTTGCCAGTGACATTCAGACATAATTTTGTATTAAAAGTACATAAACACGCTGACTATTGGCGGCCCATTTTGTGTAAATAATGATTATGTTAATTTACGATGTCGATAAAAACATCTGCAAGGTGAGAAATTATCACTGAGCGGTCAGCACCCGTGCGGACCACGAACAGAAAAGCTTTCTAACAGCTGAAAACGTAATTCTTACGTTGCCGGCAATAAGGGTGTAAATATTAACGTTTTCCTTTTGGCCGGTATTAAACGCGAAGAAGATGCTGTCCATGGTTGACATGACAAGTCGATCATAAAAAGGTCGTAAAAACTAATTTTATGATACGGATTATACACATGGATCTACAGGGAGATATGTCTGCTTTGCGCGATATTCACTCTAAATACTTACATAAATTTAATTAATTTCAAACGTCCGGGCTTTTCGTGGAGTGCGGTGATTAATTGCGTGATTTTCGACGTGCAATGTGAGCGCGACTTAGACGTGAGTTATTGGGAAACACGTAAATAGATTTTAATCTTTGTTAGTGGCTGCGTTTAGAAAAATCGGTGCACTTCAGTACATTACCGTAAGTCGTTGAGGCGTTATTTTAAGTAAATGAAATGAGTGACTAGCGATTTGTAAAGTGCATTAAAGTGCTTAAAATAGAACAACGTTGAAAATTCAAGATATACAGAAATGCACTGAAAAAACAAAATAAATTCAGACAACCCAAACTAAGTGGGAGAAATAAAAGAAATATGTCGCTAAATGCTTGTTGTTCGAGTTAACAAAAACAAACTGGAACCGAAAACGTACTTAAATTCGCAAATTTATAAACAAGTGGAAAAAATCATACTTGGTACAAAAAAAAATTAAATGTTGAAATTAGGTCGAACATAAACCAACCCAAATGAAATTCGTGCAACTCAATCCAAACACAACCCAAACAACATAAAAGTACTCAAATTAATAAATAATATTGCAGCCAATGCAACCAAAAATTACTCAAGGACTAGGTTGGGCTTGGTTGAGTCCTTGAAGTTTTGAACCCTTGAACAATTTTAAATACATCTTATTTTTTTAGTTAGTCAAAACAACTTCAATTAAAACATTCCAATTGCACATTTCCAACGAAAGCAAATGACATCAAACCCTATCTCGAAAACCAGAATTCAACAAATTTTCAAACCAAATTTTTGATGACTATAAATATCACAACCTGTCCAAATAATTGTCAATGATGGTTGACACGCACAAGTTCAGTTTATTGGGTTAGTCTAACAAATTCACTTAACTACGCTTAACGGCATACAGACCAAAAACCAAAACTGTGAACGTTCTATTAAAACTTAAATGTTGAAGGAAGTAAAGAAGTCAAACGTTTTGGTTTGGCTAGGTTTAGTTTGTTTGATTGGTCCACCTTCAGTAAATATAACTAATTTACTTAAATTAAAACTACGTTCAATGGCAGGTTAGTTAAAACCCAACAGTGCAAGGAATGCAAAGAAATTAAAATTCTTGGCCGGGTTACGTTTTTCAAATTTAATTATCACTCAATCAAATGTAAATTTATTTAAATCCAATTTTCAACATCCAAAATATGAAACACACATCTGGACCCAATTAATTTCAATGTATAGTTAGGTTTTATTTTATTTTATTTCGTAATTACAATGAGACATAAACCCAGACCCAACCAATGTAAAATTTCTAATCAAACCCACATTTTTAATGATAGGTATAGAAATATACAATGTCCAACCCAATTATCATTCATGTCAATCAGTTAATCAATTTGATTAATTTTGCGTTGGGTTGTACTATAATTGAGTTAGGTTGGGTTATCTGCAATTGAGATGAAAATTAAATGTATAAAACAATATCAAATTGCTAATTAATCCAAACAGTTTTCAAAATTACAAAAACGAATAACCTAATTCAATAATGGGATTAGGTTATTCGAATAGTTTTTGTAACTGTAACATTGGTTTGGGTTGAGTTTGGTTTGGAAAACCAACTGCACAAAACCTAGCAAAGTGAAGCTGCTACTTAATCTCAAAAAATATAAAAAGTAAAAAAAGTGTCGTTGGGTTGGGTTGGGTTGGGTTTAGTTGGGTTGGGTTTGATTGGGTTGGATTTAATGCAACCAAACCAAACCCAACCCATTACACCATATTTATCAACTCATCTATATATATAATATTGTGCCCTGTATTTCTACGATTTTACAGAACCACTCTATTCAATAATGAATTACTTCACCCATAGATATTTATACTTGACGATTTTTTTCTCCTTCATTCAATTCACCCTCGCCCATGAAATGAAGTTACAATATATCTTCTTTCCTGCTAATTGTTCTGAATCCTGCTTGCCCCTCTCACGTAAATATCCCCAATAGTAACGTCATTTAAATCGTTTTTCGTTTTTTGTTCATTCATTCAGGATTTTTGCATTAATTCCCAATAATTTCTCTTTCAAATTCATTGATTTCAAACAATTTCTATTAATTTTCAAAATGTACGTTTATTTCCATTTGCTTTCCTTAATTTCTTTTCCATAATTTTAATTTATTTTAATTCATTTGCCTTATTAATTCATTTCCATGAATGCGTTTCCACCAATTTACATTAATTCGACAGCTATTATAAGGAGTTTGGTAATTATTTAAGTTTAATTATAAGTACGTTTAACTGTACTATTATATAGCATTCGTTTTTTGAATCTGATATTGAAATATGTGTTGTCCATGATTTTCATGTTTACTTTCGTTAGAGGATATAGTGTATAGTGTTAGGTTGAATTGGGACATTTTTCACATTTTGATATTTTAAAATAAAGTCCGCAATGGCAGATGTCTATCTATAACAGTTTAGAAATGGCAAGCGTCTAAAATCACAAATTCAAATTAAAAGTTAAAATTCTTAATAACTTAGTAAATTGTTTAACAAATTCTGTTTTTTTTTAATTTTAATTTTTTTACATTGCAATTGTGAGAATGTTTACTTTTACTTTTTTTACATTTTTTTACAATTTTGACAAAATTGTTTATACACTTTGTTGTCTTTGAAAATAATTTTGAAATACTACTAAATTGGTTCAATAATTTGTTTTATAAATTGAATATTTTTTTACATTTACATTACATTTTTAGCAATATATATATATTTTTTAATATGTATTTTTGTAATTATATTTTGTAGTATTCGGCACATCTACATTTGATAAATTTTGGAGAGTATGCCCTAATTTTTTTGACAACTTTCAATATTTCTCCATAATTTGGCCTTTTGTTCATTTTATTTGAAGGCAATTTCGAGGCATCGGGGCAATTTTATGACAATTTTAATCAGTTTTAATAATTAATATTAGATAATTTTGGCAATATTTATATTTTTGTTAGTTCTGAGCGTTTCGAAATTGCAATTTTTTCAATATATATATTTTTTCAATATTCCGATTCAAGAATAATTTAAATCGTAGCACGTTAAATAACTTAAGTAAGTTTTAGTTAATTATGTGATAGTCAACGTTATATTTTGACCATTTGTGCAACTTTAAAGATTTTGTGTGTTTTGTACTTTCGAATAATTTTTGCCAATGTATTTAATGGGCGTGGAATTGGATTGATTTTTGACTTTTTACTAATAAATTGCTTTGTTGAAATAACGTTATACACATCTTCCTATTTGCGGGCTCGTCGTGCAACAGTTAGTTGCCAAATCATGTAGTGTCTTCTTGCTACATTTTTTCGAATTATTTTAATTGGATTAATGATCCATATTAGACTTAGCTCTATACTCTTCTTAAAACAAATAAAACTCACATTTTTATTTGATCTCTCCACCTCCTACACCGAAACTTGCATTTCGCCATCTTGGTGCAAAGAATTCTATTTTGAATATTAAATTGAAAATTAGTGAAAATGAATTCCCAAAAACTGATCGTTAAATAATTGCAGGGCTTTGGCGACATGGAATATATCCAGAAGTTTCCAGATTGATGCTATTAAGGATTGGCCTTAACAGGAGATTGCAGTAAAGATGCCAACGAAAAAGGAAATTTGGTTTACAAAATAGTTGACTACCATTGATGATTATTATGTCTCTAAGAGGTAATGTTTGTATTTACACTTTTGTATTTAAAATCAAATGTTTAAATAAATATAAAATATTATTTTGATGAATTTCGTTTAAGTAATTACAGATAACATTTCGTGAATTTCAAAAAAAAAGCAATTACCAATCAACGTACCACTTAAAACCATAAAACTGTTATTGTTTTAAGTAGAAAATTTTTCGAAAAACTTTCATGCCTTAGCAATTCCACAAAATAACTTCTCACGGCCAAGTTACGTTAATATTCTCACGAACTCTAGCGTGCAACGCGCGCACAATCAACAGTGTATAGTCTAGAAACATACAAACAAGAAATTTTTAACAGCGACCCGACGAATGATCAAATGCATGCCAGCTGATAAATCTCAGATTATGATCGATACGCGCATATTTCTCGAACGGTTCATGCCCACTCGAGCCAGCCCGGCAATAAAACGCTTTAATCTCGGAAAACAGCGCGTTTGAAGTCAAATTAATTGATTTTGTGCGGCCGCGCGACGCGACGTGCGTTTCAAACACAATGTCGTCCACTGTTTAGAAACACATCTCATAAGTTTCATAATTTATGTCCGAGTGCGTAAATTACACGGACTGAGACGTCGTCAGTGCGTCGTCGAGATAAACTGGAAATCGGTCACGTAGTCCATATGGTGGCCGCACCACGAAAACCGTAAATCACCATCTACTCAAGTCGAAAGTATTTTTTATGTTCCCGGCGCTGATATCTCCATTAACGCTGAAAGTTTCTTAGATAAAAAAATGATAAACTGAACGGAACAGACAGATTGACAATTTAATTGCCATTTATGGTAAAATTACGTATTAAGAAATGCTGGAAACATTAATTAAGCACGTATGCAAAAAAAACTGGGTTGGATCATTGGAAAGTCGTTTCGCAGTTACTTGAGCGTATTTAGTTATGAAAATTTTAAATTAATTTTAACATATTTTCTGATTAAGTGACGAAAATTTTAAAAGCTCTAACCTTAACCTCAATTTTAATTTTATTTACAATTCAATTCAACTATTTTTAAAATTACAAAAAATTATCAAACTGTTTGAAAAAATTCTAGATAGGTAAAAGCTCATTTATATTGTAAATGTTTGGGATCGAACTTTAATCTAAGTTTTGCCATCGCAAAATATTAATATCATTTTCTTTAATTGTATCTATTGTTAAAAAAGGCAAACACGTAATATCAACAGCCCACTTCGTATTCGTGTCGCTTATTTTCTTCAATTAAACCTCAAGAGAAAACCGCATAAATTTAAGGATATAAAAATCAGATAATTTTTAGAATTTCAGATAACAAACTTTTTCCAACGAATTAATCGCTTCCAGCGCCCATATTCATAACTTATCTCCGCAGCAACATTAACTTAATACGGCCGTTAATTAAACCCGAAATAGCGACGGATAAATTCGGAGATAACTTGATAAAATAAAATATGTAATTAGAAAGTTTCGGACCGTCACGTGAGACGTTTCATTAAATCCCGACGCTTTACATACGAATCGGCCGATTACGTTACGCAAGACGGACTTAAAAATGACGTTTCCCGATTTTATATCGATTCGATTGGCCGCACCGAAAAACGTATTCAAATTCGGCCGTAAATGTTCGTTTAAATTTTCCCTCGGCGGGTTTATTATGGAAGTCAGATGTCGAACGTGGCCCCCCACAACATATTTGGTCCCGCAGCGTGGCCATTGAAACGGCATGGCTACGCTGACGCCATTGCCAGTAAACAAGCCGGTGCGAGTTCGTCTGTTTTCTTCGCGAGAATAAACAAAATGCGGTGAGTAAACAAACCAGACCACATTATGTGTAAAGACCTAATATTAACCAGATCAACTCGTGTATATAGGAAACATTTCGGAGACGAACTGTGGGCGTTAATAAGCAAGGCGTGTTTGTGTGTAGGCTACGTAAACGTTTGCTCCAAAGTTTTAATAAGAAAAAAAGAATTACGAGTAATTTCCAGAGCACAAACATATTCGTTATTCTAATTATTCTAACGATAATGATAATCTACATTTTTGTTGAAATAAATTTACATAGTAACTTTTATATGGCTATTGTCCTCTTGAATAAAATACGTTTCATTTTAACTAATATTTAAACACAAATTAATATTATTGAAATTATCCTCTAAATAACGCATTGAAATGTGTATTAACTTGACCACTGAAATTTCGTTCTAATTAATTTTATTTGAAGAAATATTTAATAGACTATTGAATCAGCTGTGGCCTAAGTAAAATGATTAATATTTTTCTGATAAAATATCACTCAAACAATTTAATTTTAACAAATAATTACCATCTTATGTACGTAGAGGAAATAAGACAAATATGTACAATAAAAAAAATAGAGAAACAAAATGAAAATAATGAAAAATGGAAAGGGCAAATTAGTTAAATCAGTAAAAATGTGAATTTAAATGGAAAGCTTTGCAATAAATTAAAAAGTTAGAACAACAGTAAAAGCTTGGAGAGAAAAAAGCCAATAATAAATGATACATATATGCAAATAGAATATGAAATATGAAAATAGAAGCAAATTTAAAAATAATTGCAAGAAAAATTGTATAAAGAAAAGGGTTCGGAAATATTATATTTAAAACAACATAGCAAAATACGTGAAATATTTTCAAAAATAAAATACAAAATATCATACAGCCAAAAAACTAGATTGACGCAGAGAAATGGATGCTGAAAATAAAATATGTGCAAATTAAATTGTAGTTAGAAATAAGTCTGCTAATCACAACTAATTGGGTGGAAAAAGGCTATTATAAATGATTGAAAAAAATCTAGAAAACACCAAGAAATTAAGCATATTTTATTGATTATCGATGTAAGTGGATGTTAAATCGTGGAAATTATACTTAATGTAACCAATTTATTTCTTCAATCCGTATAAATGGTTATGGTTTAGTATTCCCATTGTTAACGGTTCGAAAAATACACGCTGAGAACAGTTTATTAAAGCTGAAATATGTATGAATGTAAATAATTACTTTTTGCTGTTGTGGTATTAAGAATTCTTCTAATTACATTAGTCAGTAACGAACTAAATTAGTCGATATTTACTTATTGTCAAGTAATGAATTAAAAACGAAATATACAAAAACTTCGTACACGTTGTTTCACGACTTAATACCAGTTAAGTTATTAAATTGATTCTTTAAAACCACCCTATCCAAACGCATACAATTTTACATTACAATAAAATAAAATCATAATAAATATACGAATCGATCCAAGAAAAAACATGTTTTTTTTTTTTTAAATCTCAAAGGTCCCAAAGGAAAGTGAAATGAAAAACATAGGCAAGAAACTACTTCAAAAAGTATTATTTAAAAACAATTAAATATTTGTTGTAAACATTTCCGTATAATTAGGCAGTAATGAAATAATGTTGGAACAAATAATGCAAAATCGTATATAGCAAGATTGCCACATAATTTAGGCAACAAATAGGGCATAACGTTTCTTGTAGCCCTACATCAAAATTTGAAAAAAAAAACATCTGCCAGAAATTATTTAAATTGCTTGTTTGCGACATTTAATTCGTGAGTAGAAGAGTCACCTGGCAAAAAAAAAATCAAAAACCTTGAAAGTTGCGTATAGTTTTTGCTGTTTGAAAAATAGCGTTCATTACAATGATCCTGAAAGCAAAGAGCTGTCGATGCAAAGAAAAAACAAGGGTTCGCCACCGCCAAAGAAGATTTTTGGGAATTTTACTAATCGACTACTTGCTACAAGAAATAGAATTCTGCATTTGCATGGCAATGCGCCAGTACATGGCGCTGTTATTGTCCAATATTGAAAAATGTGAAAATGTGATTGGGATGAAAAATATGAAGTACCAACAATAATGGAAAAATACGTAATTATATATTTAAGATATTAATTACTTTCATTTTCACATAATATGCTTCACACTGAGGAATCAAATATTCACTCAACAAAGGCAAATGTTAAATGTATGCAGCATATAATGCTTTTGCAGTCAAACATATTAATAGTTGGAATAAAACTGGTTTGATTCACTCAATAAATGTCGACGTGCAATTAATATGTCACACTAAAACAGTATATTATTAGCTGACTCTTATAATGGTGTACCATATGCATATGTTGATGATCAAATCTAATCATATTTTTAAAAAAACTAACTAACAACTGATGCCAAAGTCATAGTGAACATATCGAAATGTTAAATATCGTTGATGCCTAGTCATAAGAAATATAAAATTCTAAATTTTGTTACTTGTTTAATTGTTCGAAATTAAAATGTTATTTCCGTTTGAAATTTTTATAGTTTAAAAGATCTGTTTTTTATTACAAATATTAGTTGTTACTACATGATTATTTCATTTTAAGAAAAACCACAAAATTAAGTGTCATCGAGAGCTAGAAACCCAGTCGATCATTAAACATCGTTCCAGGCTTTGAATGAACAAAAAAGTTTAAACATTTGAATTTGCATGAAAACAAAATATGTAACTTGTGTAAATAAAAAAAAATATAGTGTATTCGGCCATTTGCACATAACGTCGATTACCATCAAAGGACTAATCAAAATTCACGAAACTCATAATTTGGTTTTGTACCGACTGGGCTATAGCACATTAAGAAAATTTCTATCCCTTATCACTATTTTCTTACTAAGAATTATGTAAAATGATATTAAATTGTCAAAACTACAATAATTAATACATACAAACGACATATATGAAAATGATTTACCGCACAAGATCTATTTCTACACGTTGATGCTTATACATAATATTTACGATTATTTATTAATATTAATAGTAATACCAACGGTACAATTTTAACACTTTTTAACCATATCGCTACAATAAAAATATTAATCAACTGATGAATTAAATTAACAAAGATACCACGTTCACGTTTAAAGCAACAGATGCAGGTCCCAAAAATGGTTAATCTCTGTAACCATTTGTTTTAGCTTGAATTATTTGAAGAACTGTGAAAAGTTCTCAAATGCTGCTATGTTGTAATTTATTAAAAATTTTAAGTGTCAAAATTTGATCGATGAAAATGTATTATGATTCTAATGTTAGACATTTACAACTACAAATGCTTCATTCATGCTTCGACTTAGATTTTCTCTTGCTTGCTTTCTTGCTTTTCTCGCTTAAAACTTATTCGATTAAAAAAAAGAAAAAGAACGTAATGGTTATTTTTTGCTGTGGATTGAATTTGCAAACAAATATTTAAAATACGAGTATATGCAAATTCTCTATTAGATTTGACAATAATATTGACGATGATGAAATTTAAAAATTTGAAAACTCACTACATTGGCAGTTTGTATTATAGCTATTTCTAAAACTATTTAAAAATTTTACTAATTTATTTTTTTTTTCAATTTTACTGAAAATTATCAAAAATTCGAAAATCGCAATTTTGTACATAATTTATGAAAAAAATTGAAACATCAATGTCAAACACAGTTAACAATGACTCTTGACTGTAACAGTGTCAGTGGACAATAGAACATGACAATGGGAGTTGACAGTTAAAAATTATAGTTGATCATTATAGTTACAAATATAAGTTGATAATTCTAGCTGTAAGTAACAATTGATAATGACTATGACAACTACAATAACTAATGAGTGGCACTTATATAATAGTATTGGCAATACTGCAAGTTGAGAACGATGGTTGACAATGGCAGCTGAAGATGATGTTAATGACAAAGACAACAACAAAAAGATAATTGATAATTGAAAGTTAACATGTTATTCTACAATGACACAGCATTGACGCTTAACAATGACATATGCCAGGAGCAGAAGAAGATATTTTATAGTGACAGTTGACAGTTGACAGTTGACACCGCTATTGTCAATAAATGACAACGACAATTGGAATTGACATCTGCACTTGAAGATGAAAGTTGGTAATCACAGTTAACAATGACAGGTGACAAAAGCAGTCTAGTTGCTGAAGACAGTTGAATTAGGTTGGTTTGGGTTGGGTTGGATTTTATTTAAGCGCTACTACGCTACTGGATTCATTGACATTCTTTTCTGAAACGTCCTGAAGGGTTTGTTGAAAAAGTCATATCCATTGTACAAAAAAACATTAAAGAAGAAAATGGAACAAAACGTCATATATATTTATGTAAATATTGTATACTTTTACGAGCATTTAAGTTTCTTTATACAACTTAGTTCAATTTTTTGTGACGTATACTGGATCTGTAATGGGAACAAGGCATTAAGGGCCCTTATTCAAACGAAATTTATATAACCAAATGTAATTCAGTTAAAAATGATAAAATATTAATAACGCGTTTCGTGGCTTAGTCAGTAGGGGAGTCTACAGCAAAAAGTTATAATTTCTACATATCTACATACTATACTATATCTACATACTTTTATCATTTAATCAATAACACAATTGAAATATTTTTTTGATCTTATAGTTGCAACGGCGAGTAAAAGTTCTCAATAATGATAATATTTACAATTTTGATATACTCAATTAACACACCGTTAATACTAAACACAGAGTTGCGTTAATTATATTTATTTATTTATTTTTTATGTATTAGTTAAAATGCATTACTAATATAACCGTAAAGTGTGAAGCAAAACATCAACGAATCTTTTACAGCCAATAATAATTTTTAAAAATATCTGCAAAATCACTGTGGCGTGACAAATTAAAATTAAGAAAGAATTAAATGGAAAAATTTTAATTTAATCTGATTTATTTGTGATTAGAACAAAGTTCTGTCCGATTGAATACAGTTCAGAAAAATAAAAAATTAAAATGCATTAATGCCGTTTATCATTACTTACGACACACCCACATTTCTTTGACCTGTACGACTTAATTGCATCAATTAATAAAATATGACAGATGTTATTGATTAACGTCAAAGTTTGACATTCAAATGTCTTATTTTCTGTTATGTATTTTATACAGATTTCTATGCATTCTTAGATCAAAAATGCAAGTCACTAAATTTTGGCCATTTGATTTAATGGCACACGCAATTTTTAACGCATACTTCAGGTGTGTTATGGGATATCAAATGGTGTGGATTGGGTTGAGGTTTTCATTATTATAAACCTAATCAAATAAAATACGAAGCACAGAATTTGCTATTTTGGTTCTCACACAAATTGCTAGAATTCTAATTATAAATAGTTAATATTATTAAAGAATCGTGAAATATGACACTTCTGAAAATGTACTAAAATGGCAGAAATTAAATGTGTAAGTAAATATTAGTCAATGTAAGAAAAAAAATAGGCAAAATTCATTAAGAGCATCATTTTGGTTGATGATTTTTTTAAGTGTGAAAGTTTTAAGGTCGAAACGCCCGAATAAAATATTGTACGATAAATTAAGATTGTTTTTTAAATATATGTTCAATTGAATTTGGAATAAATATTTGTCAGGTTTAACTGACCATATTTGTTTATGATAACAAAAAAAAATCGTTGCCAATATTTCACTTCCCTTTTACTTTCCTTTCACAACAGAGCTACAATAATATTTATTTATAATTGTCATAAAATTAAAACTAACGAATCGTCAAAACCATTAAAATGTATTTAAAAGGTTCTAGTCGATGTGAGGACATCGTAGCTGCAGCCAACTAGCGTGGAAACCATCTATGACACTTTTACTTAGATTTTAACTGATACAAGTTCTAATAGAACGTAGTTTAAAACAGTTAGGTTGGATGGGCGTGCCCGGTTGGCATTGGTTACACCAAAAATAACTGTAGTTTTTAAAAGCGTTCATAGGCAACCAATTGCAGTTACACTATTCAGGAAGCAATTGCACAAAACTTATATAACAAAATATAATTTCAATTGACATAGAATATAACAGAATCTTATTCGTCGACCAAGCAAAGCAAAAATAAACTCAAACATGAACGCTCCTCGAATCACAGCAACAAACTGAGAAGGTATTACTAATAAATTTATGAAGACACATTTAAATGTTCTATAATTAAGACCCTCGAGAAGATTTGTATTTAAATTAAGATACAAAAATACATTGGCACTAAAACAGACAGCAACTTGATACGGATCTAAATTATTCCGTGTCATTAAAAGCGTACATTAAGTAATGATGTTTAACTATATTTTCAAAGTAAACAGTCTCTATTTGTTTATCCCTGTAAATATATCAACCTTGTAAATTACCATCTACATTAAGGACTATTTCCGTCCTTACAAAAATAAAAACTAAGAGCCCGGTACGAAAAATACCGATAAATTTGAATCCAGTAGTAGTCGAATTGCTTCCTAAACCAACACATTTATTAATAACCTACGAATGCGTCCGCACAAAAACGCAGTTACAAAAATCCCTCGATTTTATATTTAACCAGGGCAATAAAGACTTTGATTTACACTTATGAACGCGGTCACCGTAATCGTATAAAATGCAGAAAAGATGAACACTTATCTCAATTACGCGCGGTGGCAATCGCATACACTCGCAATTTTACAACAACATTAATATTATACTCAGTTATATATTTGTTGTTATTTCTTACGTTAATATTACCGGGGGACTATAAATGGAAAATTCGAACGCGCGTTGGCCCGTATATTACAATTAATATTTCTAGTTTATACTCGAATAGCAGCATCGGGCGTATTCGTATTGGAATTTCATGTTAATTTTCACTCTTACGGCGGATATTATATGATTCTTATTTTATTGTTAGTCACGTTTTAGTGGCGCCGTTAAAACGAATAAGAAATGTGCCCGTGCGTTCATTATAATTTTTAAATTTTTGTTTTTCGAATAAAACTTGAATAAATGTACAGAGCAACTAAATAATAATTTATATAAAACTCGTCCACCATTGTCGGGAGATATAGCCATCGCAATGCTCGCGCCAATCAAGACGCAACGCATTCCATTCGATGGGCTGTATACGAACGACATTTATCTACTTTGTCAATTCCTTATCGGGATCCAAAACAAAACTAAAAATGCCTTCGGACGCAGTTTTATACCACAATAAAATCGCATACTCCATTATGCATCAATTAAGCTTTATTTAAAATTGATCCGAGCTTTCGTATAAATAAGACATAAAATGACGTGCGCGCAAAAATACTTTATAAATCAGAACCACTTGTGGATATTATACACCTGGCTTGGCCGTAAAACAATCAAGTTACGACTTTGACAGTAAAATTGGTTGTTTATATTCTCAACAAATTTCTTTCATCTTTTTTAAACGGCGTTGCGAAAAGGCGCAAGTGTTGAATGTATTTTGTGTTTCAGGAGACGTGAACGAGTTGCGGCGACATTGTTGCAATCCCTGTGATGGTAATGGGTTATGCAACGCTGCACGCGCGACGGAAATTGGTATATTTAGTTAGGAGCTACGCCATTACTGACGGGAAATTGTATATGTGATGAATTTTGCAAGTTTAACGGACTAGGTAGGCGGAATATTGAATCGGATATGTCGATTGTGAGTATTAAATGCGATAATAAATGATGTTTTGTATTTAATTAAATTGTTTACATAATATAATTACAAGATTGTTGATACAAATTTAAGTACACCCTTGCAAGTGTCTAGCATCATTTTTATTATGTCCTACATCAGTGAAACCTCTTTAGCTTAAGCTAATAAGCTATAAGAAATTCGCCAACAAAGCAAATGCAGTAATATGTAAAATTTCTCTGATTACGTCATATCTCTTAAAATTTACATATCGTCAAATCAATGACAAAATTAAATTTGTACTCCCATTCAGACGAGATTATTGAGTTGGGTTGGGTTCGGTTGCAAATTAGTCAGACTTGGAATGAAATGAATTGAAAGACAAAATAAATGAAATGGACACGTGAAACATTTGGGAGTACGATTCGTCACCAACCCAACCCAATCCAGCCCAACCCACTAAGTTCCCAAAATTTGCAATGTTGCAAAAAACATTATTCTCTAAAAATAATAATAAATATCGAATATGTAAAAATCAAAATTGCAAAAAAAAAAATTCTTCTTAAATCATGATGGCTTCAGTGTCACATTTAATATTTTGGGCATGAAAGATAAAATGTTATAATGTATGTCTTTCAATAGTCATAATATAATATAATATTAAAAGTATAATGTGTGGGGTTAGAATGAATTGAAAAGTTTAGAAAATACACCAAGCACATATAAAAAGAACACTGAATTTGGAGAGGTCAATGCCAGAATATATAGTGAGGCAGGAGACAGGGAGAGATGGGGGCAGAGCAAAGCTTAGATAGGAGAGCAATTGAAGAAATAATGAAAAGGTGTGCCAAGAGAAGATAAATATCTAAGTGGGAAGAAGTGAGGGTAAAAATGTTTGAAAAAGCACGGGTATCAGTGGAGGAGGTAGAGATAAGAAGAAGAGAGGAGAAGCAAGTTCAGGGGGAGATAGTAGAGAAATTGAGACAGGTTGAAAGAAGGCAAAATCGCGAAAGAAAGGTATAATTCAACACACAAAGGAATAAAAGTGGCGAGAGGCAACCGATGTATTTGAGGGAGGGGACGCTGATAGAAGAAGAGAATATTTTAGCAAGATTCAGATGCGGGAACCAGGAGAAGGCAAGCAAGTATTGGATGAATAAGAAATACAGGAGGTGTGCATTATGTGGAGAGGGCTGGGATAAATGGGAGCATTGGATAGGAGGGTGCAAAGATGTGAGATTTGAAAAGAACAAGATTATTATGGAAAGTGAAACATGAAAATATTTTTTTTCTTTTTAGTCATAAGTCACTCTCTAAAATGTTATGAGGAATAAAAAATTGATCGGTTCTAGTATATTCCGATTTGTCACCACGGCCAACAACGATCCGAAATCAAATAATTAAATTTAAAATGAATACGAAATATAAACCGTATTTAACAACTAGATTATCGATGTGTCGATTTGAAGATACTTGTGCAAACTAAAAACTGCGAACTGTAAAGAATCTAGTTAAATATTTTCGCAATATTTAATAGACAATTAAAAATTATTAATCGACCATTAATTCAAGGCAGACTGCACCACTGTAATAAATCAAACATTGAGCTCATGGCATTTTGTAATATTTTTTAATTAAGTTAAGTTAAATGTAAATGATTACTATAAATGATATCAAACCAATAAGATTTATTTTAAAATATTTTACAATGAGAATGAATAAGAAAAACTTCAAAATTAACGATACCAGTCTAACCAATATTCAATTCAAACCAATTCCAGGATAATAAGTCGAATAAGTCGAATAAGAAAGGTCAAATCAATCAAGACTTAAGCAAACGCTCTTGAATGTCTTCAATCCACCCATGTGAAACTAAAACATAAGCATACAACAACATTAAAGAAGTACAAACCTCAAAAATGTGCCCAAGAATAAATTTTACTTAAAAAATACAAGTAAATTAAAAATATAGCATGACCAATGTTCAACTACGAAGTCAACTCGTAAACCCTAAATCGATACATTATATATTCAGAGCCATCAAGAAGACATAAAAATAAAATTATGCGGCAACCTCAAAATTAATCAAACTATGATTTCAACGTTGGACTGATGTTTATGTGTGAATATTAACGCCATCAATACCCTTACACTCGCATCGAAGTACATCAAGTCATTTAAGCACGTTTGCATGACTTGATGCACCGTCAGCGAATATATGATTGGTGGTCTGATGAGCACATGTAGGCCGAAACGGCCGTCATCGTCTTTGTTTATTCGCCGAAATTTATTTAAAATTAGACTTAGGACTTACTATTTTCGATAAATAGCATATAACCCCAAAGTCTTTAGAAACGATTTTGTAGAAATATACTAAAGTATGTATGTGTGTATGTGTATGTATTTAATTAAAACATAAAACAACTAATCTAATAATGTATAATATATAATAATATGTTTGTCGCATTTAATGAAAGTATCTTGGTTATGAAACAATTATTTCAAAATGTAGTGTTCCATTAAAAAAAATTAGTGCCTTAAGGGCCGCATTTTGTTTTAGTTCTAGTATTACTCGTTATATTATCAAACTAGAATGCTGTTGCTCACCAATAATTTTGCTGTAGCGACTGATCAAATGAAAACATTTAATTTTGATTATATATACAAATAGTTAATAGAGAATTTCTTACAGTTTGAACAATTGTGTAATTTTTACAATTTTTACATATTTGAGCGAGTATAACAATAGATTCTTTTAAATAGATAATTTTAACATTCTTGAGAAGTTTGCATTTTTTCATAAATCATTTTCCGAAAACACTTACTTTCTTTTGCAAATTTTTGCAATATCTCTATTGCTTGAATCGAAAGCTCCCCCACCTGTGACTTCTACTCACATATACTGTTGCCTCTGTTTATTTCCAATAACAAATTAATTATGAAATAAATTTGTGATTGAAATTTTTAAGAAATTTCAATCATTTTCACTTTAATTTATAAATATTAAAAAATCCTACCACACTTGAATTTTAACAAATAACTAATTAAAAACTAAGTTGCCATCTTCAGTAGAATCTAAAAAATACATATTCGGTAATTTGACGATTGATTGGAACGTGTGAGCTTTTAGTTTTTTTACGTG
Source organism: Geotrupes spiniger (assembly GCA_959613385.1). Lineage (NCBI taxonomy): Eukaryota > Metazoa > Arthropoda > Insecta > Coleoptera > Geotrupidae > Geotrupes > Geotrupes spiniger. Next base: position 18,391,484 of record OY390737.1, read on the forward strand.
TTGACATTTTTGATTATTAGGAAAATATATCCCAGTGTTTTTCATTTCAATTTTGACAGATTGATATAAAGATGACGGCAGATAATAAATCGTACTGTATTCAGATTTAGTTTGAAATCTAAAGTTTGGATAATCTCTTCAGTAAATATTCCGTTCTAATCAACGAAATGTAACTTCATAAATAAATTTTGTGTAAAATTAATCAGGTGTCATAAGGAGTCGCTATTAACTCCTATTAATTATACAACCCAACCCGACCCAACCAAATCCAACCCAACCCATCCCAACCCAACCCAACCCAACGTAACCCAATGTAACCCAGCCAATTATTTTGTAAAAATATTGATACCAAGAAAATACCAAGCGCCATAATTAATTCAAAATTAATTGGAATTGAAAAATTAACACAAATTAGATTTGCTGTACACACTGTCTGATGTTACAAAATAGATTAATGGAAAGCTATCACAATGCCAAGCCACAGTTTCGTTACTGTTGTAAAATAAAACCCTGTCAATCGTTTCACAAAAATATAACAAAAAAGAGGTTTTTAATTTCTTTTTGCAATATTTAAAATCGAATAATTCTTAGTAACACAGTGTGCGAATGGTGAGCTCGAAGTAATTGCACTTGAACGTGAACTCAAAAAGCTCGTCAAAGAACCGTCAAAGCATTCAAACGGTCTTATTTTTTTTAATCCAACCTATTTAATTAGTGCCTGATGAGTTATGAATAATTTTGCCTAAACATGTCTTTCTGCTCAGTGAAGTGAGTTTGCATTGTCAATTATAATTTTCAGGTAAAAATTATGTACAAATTTAATTTCAATGAATCTAAAACGTATCCATGCATTTAGTTGATTTGCAAATTTTTCAATTTAAAATTATTTCAATTTGAAAATGCTGTTCTATTTCGCAAATAAATCATTTTAAAAATTTTCCCCGTTTTTCTTTTTATTATGACCGTATAAACAATTTTAAATAATTTTTATTAAATTGCAATTAGTCAATTTATTTTAATTAAGTCATTAATGTGCACTATTGATTAAGTTCTATGAAGTAATAAAATGAAAATTAAGATTAATAACTATTATTTATTATCATAAGCAATTTGTTTTTAATCAAATTCTCGTTAGGCAATTTGTAATTAATATAGTAAATTTATTAATCGTATGATAATTATAATAATTTTTCGTATAGAATATAAAATGTGGGAGATCTTGCTATGGAAAAGATATATAAAGAGAAAGAGCTTAGTCATGATATGTACTCGTTAGAACGTAACTATTTAGTAATAAGTTGACGTATTTCAAAACGATTCCTATTCTTGACACTTCCTAAACGTACGTGGAATTTTTATCACCTCACGGAAATGGCATCATTTTTCTAACTGCATAGATCTGATTGCACATTTCACAAACGTATTTTATATACCGCGCGAATCCAGTTCAAGCTCGAACACTGCAAATATTTCCTCGTTGTTTTTGTGAATGTTAATGCAGCTCTATTTGATACGCGGCTAAAAATGCCATGAATATGATTTATAACAAATAGTTCATTATTTTTTATGTGGAAAGTTTTTGCATTAATTTGTTGATTCCGCTCAAATCCAGGATGGTGGATGACAATATTCTATAGTAGAGTGGCTAAAGTTGTTTCGGACATATATAATATTAAGGGTATGCTTATTATTACCTTAGAAGCCCAAAATGAGCACTGTAGGCAATAAAAATTAAGTCATATTTGAAAGCACAAAATACACCAAGAAAATGAAATAAGGCGATATCTTTTCTAGCACCATCCTGGTCACGACTTCTCTCACCCATTATCAACTCATTCCCCTGTGTACGTCTATTCTTTCCTTATTTTATTTACACTGTGCATTGCGAAGTTGATAATTTTAATGCCTTCGGTAACTTAATCCATAAGTCCTAACCGTTGGTAGTTAAATCAGCAGCACTTGGTATTCAAGTTAAGATGAACATTTTCCAGGATCAGATGGACAAGGAATCAAAATTTTGACTTTATACAAAATTGCATTATTTCACAATTTGCCATTTTGGACAATGATGACACTTCGTTGTCCATTTGCTTTATTGACAATTTTAACTATTTTCCCAATATTGATAATCCCACTACACAAGACTACCGAAACAGTTCTACTTGACAATTTATGTTTAATATCAAATCTACAATGCAAATAATCTCGTTCCCCGTTTTCATGGCACATGCAGTTCACACACTAGACAGCCAGCGAAGAAAATTAACTTTTACGATCAAAATTAAAACGTTCGCAGGCGAATTTTAATTAAACTTAGTACTAAAATAAGATACACGCCAAGAATGCCCCTACGTACCGGCCAATAATAGCGTTCGAATCGTCCGAAAACCGTTGATATAAACTTTTAATTTAAATTTCATCTCGCATAATTAAATTTAAGACGGGCATAATTTTCAGATTGACTGGAATAATAATTAGGAGAATCAGCACTTAAGAAAATAGACGTCAGCGTCTTGGGTGGCCCGCGAATGAGACGCGGCCACGGGTGTCGGAGCGGCGGAGGGAGTCGCAAATTGCAGCGGACGGCGAATAGAGGCGTTTTCTTTGTAAGAAATTACATTTTATTCAATCAGTGTTACCGTCCGAAGAATGCTAATTATCGGCGAATACTTTGTCATATTGTAATTGCGGTAATCAATGGCGCTAACCATATTTCCTTTGGATTACAATTATGCAATTATCCGTAAGATTTACTAATAATAAAATTAGCAGTAAATCTAAGCGTGCGTCTTTATTGTCATACTCTGTATGCAAAGTAGATTTCATGAATGTTTGTTTTTATATAAGCGATTTTAATTGCTTTGACAATGGCTTGTAAATTATGGCTTGAACATCATTTGTATTATGTACATAATTATGCTTTTAAAATAATTGAAGGATCTACGTTTTAAAATATATAACAGTAAAGCATAAGTCCATTAAAACTCTACATGAAACTCTATGGAAAAACTTCTTCAATCCTTATTAACAACAATATTTTCTTTTGACGTCAATGTCTTTACGAGCCAATGGATTACTAATATGAAAATATAAATGAACATAGTCCACAACTCATTCTCAAATAAACACGGTTTAGCTGAGGATGATGAATAGAATAAAAATATTATCAAAAAAATTATTATTAATTGGGTTGCTTTAAAGTAATTATTCAAAAATTCGATTAGTATATATGTTGGTCACACTCGAAAAAAATGATTTTATTAAGATTTGATACGTTATTGATGTTAACGAATTATAATGTGTAGCTTAATCGAATTTGTAACCACGTTTAAAAACAACCTACTATTAAATGTCAAGATTCAACACAAGAAATAATCAGTCAGTTAGGTTGTAATTAATATAAATTTTCTTTTCAACCCAACCTGTTTAATTATAGTGCGTGTCATTGCTTAACATGATTAACATAAATGTTTTATAATATTTGAATTAATGAGCATAAATTAACGTCGTTTTTTATTCAATGTTTATGTGTTCGAGTTTCACAGCAAACCCCTCGGCTGAAGTCAATGAAATTTGCCACAACCATTTGTTATGTTTCAGATCTTGAATTGAATTTTTTTCATTGGTGTAATATTATCCATTTAAATTCGACTTTTGTTCCAAATAACTCCATTCAAATCATTTAAATTAAATGTTTATTACCATTTCTTATACACTGTTTATTCACCACCTGTCGACCTGTTGTGTTTTCAATCGCCGTGTCATTTAATGGCTCTTACTTATTTCTTATTTATTTTTCGATATCACTAAATCAAGAGCTAAATAAAACCAACGTGGCGTGATTACTTATTATACTATAATATAGATGAACTAATATTTGTGTATCGGTATTCATCGTAATTGATCGGTTGGGTTGGTAAGTGATGGTTAAAACCATATTCTGGAGTTAATCTTATTGAATATTACTTAAAAATAGCTTCGATGTCGCTCCTAGAGAAGCAACCAAAACCAATCCACACCAACCCAATCTAAACCAAACCAAAATCAATCGAAAAACCAAAACCAATCCCAACGAAAAGAAATTCACTCAAAACGAACCAATACTAACACAAAAACCAATAAAATACCAATCCAAACCTAAATAAAACCAATCAAAACAAAAAAAAACAAATCTGAACCCAAACTAAAGTCAATTAAAACCAAACCAAAACGAACCTAACCCAACCCAACCTCGTTTACTATTTAATTTAATAATTCGAATGAGTAATGAACATTTTTTTGGAAATTTCTTCGTATCAGAGTCGACCAAAAAGATATCAATAATCACAAAATATTTAGCAAATACGAACACAAAGCAGGAACTCAAAGTAATCCAGAGTTAATTCAATGCAACTTTACTTAGTAAAAAAATATATTACAGAAAGACAATAAATGGAAATTGGTAACTCGGGTTGGCACTAAGTAAAACTAATCGGGTCGTTAAACCCTAATTCTGAACTTCACCTTGTTGAATCTAACTCAAAATTCAGATTTAATGTCTCTCGTATAGAGGGCACCGTCGTTAAAATTGGAGCATTCGGCCTAAATGAACCCAATTCAATAAAAATCAAATGCAATCCAAAAGCATTTCAAACCCAAACTAATCGAAACCATATTCAAAACCAAACGAAACCATAATCAATCCCAATAAAAAGCAATCAAAATCAAAACCAATCGGAATCAAAACCAATCCAAACCAAAACCAATCTAAATAGAAATCAATGCACACAAAATCAATCCGAAAGAAAACCAATCGAAAGAAATCAAAATTTATTCAAACCAAAACCAATCCAAATCAAAACCAATCCAAACCAAACCCAGTTCAAACCAAAACCAATCCAACCCACTCCATCCCGTGCAACGCAATTTATTTTAACTTCCGTTACTGTGTGGCGTTTTTAATTATCGACGTATGCTGTGTTTACCGACAACCAAGAGTGGTGCTCCGCTGTAAGTACAAGTTATTTAAGGTGAACTTGTTGATTTAGAGCATATTTTTGTTGTTTAAATAACCATCCCTCTTCAAAATGTCAAAATTTTGTACATTTAGAAAAATATAGCACTTGTCAACATTAAAACTACTTTATCATTGTCAACTTGAGTAGAATTGGGTTGGATTGGGTTCTGTTTGTCAATTGTTTAATATTTATTATTGAAATTTATGATGTAATTGTGTTCATCACTATCGTGATAATTCTTCATAACTTTTCTAACATATTTTTCTTCGACAGAAGAAAACTTTAATGAAAATAAAAGGAGCCAATGGAACAAAATAGAGTCGACACGTCATATAAAAATAAAGTACGAGCTGCAGGCTATACCCGAAAATGTGAAAGGAGGACAGAAATACGACAAGGAATTCCAATGACTAGAAGAGAAATCAACAACTTATGCTTTACCAGGAAGATTCCAATGATAATTGTATGAAATCATTAAATTGCTATTGGCCATTGCAATTAATAACGTTTATTTTTTAAGAATAATCACTGGTGTAGTTAATAAAACTGAGTTTTCATTTTACAATGTATTTATTATATGCTTTTTTGATGTCATAAACAGTGCGTGTCGGCGCAATTAACGAGCACAAGTTACTATTTAGTATTTTATTATATTTAATATATTTAATTACATTTATCATCTTTATATAGAACGAATAAATCTTAATTATCTATTACAGCGAAAATGTGTGTAGCAAAATTAAAGAACGACATCGAGCAGCACTTAGCACTCAACCTGTACCAAATGGCAAACAGTAGAATACATTTCTACATTCATTTTACTTCAACACTGATATTTTGATGGTATGAAGAAGTGTAAAATTTATAATAAATTTACTTCCCGACGTGTGTATATCAATTTGACACACTGTGTAATTTTTTCACAGAATATTTATTTCTTCATTTCTATAGGCTGTACATTGTATTATTTCCAGTTTCTTCATCCCTATAAATATCCAATTGACAATTTCTTGCTAAACCTTCTGCAAAGATTTTGATGTTAACACATTTTCCATGGTGGACTTATGTATGTGAGAGGTTATCAATTAATTTGGAAATGAAGGTAGAGCAGATGAAGATAACTGGGTAATTTTCGAACAAGGTGGACGATGGAGAAAGTCGGACTAAGTTTATGATAGTATAGTTGGGGTGAGTATCTTACTATCTTAATATCATTTTATTCAAACATTTTTCACATGCATCGTGCGATTCTATGTCTATTTCGCACTGCTATTTACAAATTTTCTTCACGCTGTTATTATTGTCCTCATTTCCACACTTTCCACAGTTTTCCAACAGGTTTTTCTGCCATTGGTGACGACCACTATACTCCAAACTAACTCTTCTCAGTATCTCAATCTTCAATTTTCCATCTCATCCATATTCATCCTCACAGATATTTACATTTTTCTTCCTCCTCCACTCATCAAGAAAAAGAAAATGTATATTATTTAAAACGTCTGATAAAAGCTCGAAAAGCAATATACACATGGTATTTTCTATTTTTATTTATGTTATATAGTTGTATTTGAACAGTTGATTTGAATTTGAATTCAGTAAGCTTAATGTTAGTCAATTTAAAACGCAATTCACCATACACATCAACATAACACAATACACCGAATCCACGACACCAATCCAATTGTCATAAACCATGGTCACTTAACCTTTAATGCACTAAATGTTCCAATCAAGGCACTCTTATACGCCCCAGCTCTTGCCCTTAATTGGGGCAGATTCTGATAGCGAAACGCAATTTCCATTGTTTGAACGCCCCCAATTTAGGTGAATTATAAGCCGGCTAAAATCGCCACGACACACGGAAGTGCATATCCCAAAAGAATCGATACTGGGCGTTTTGTTTACCCTTACATTTCTGTGCTTTTCAGACTCTGGGACTGAGGAGCGATTACTCGTTGTAATCTAGAAACTGTAATCAAGGAACGGACGAGAACAGGAAAAAGTTTAATTAAAGGACCAAATCGCATTTTAATTAAACTATGGGAGGCCAATTGTAGACTATATTAGAAAAACGTATATTATATTTAACTGCGTGAAGATATTTGATTGAATATTAAGCTAGATTAGAAAATTGTATGTTTTAAAAAATAAAATTTCTTCTTGTAGTACTATTTATTCCAAATGGGTATATTTTCTAGAGAGAGGTTTTAGCAATTCTAGTGTAAAATTTTTTAATGTATGGTGTCGCTGAAATTAAAGTCAAGGATATGTACACTTTTACTAAACTTATCAACGTCTTCTTGGAAAACTTAACACTAACAATTTAAATAACATTTCATATTACTAACATAAATGCCATAAGTGAAAGAATAGATTACTTTATGTAAATAATCAATAAGTTTATAATTTTCATGGTTTTGTAATAATATATTATTAAACGAGCATTAATAATTTTCTATTACTCAGCATGATGCAATCTGCAATTTACGAAATCGTAAATCATGTATGTGTCATGAGTTCGGTTTGTAGAATACTATATTTTCCGGTGATCAATAAATTGGAAATTCCACTGTTTAAAATGGAAAATTAAGACGTATGATTAGGCAAGTTTCCAGGATCCCTTGAACGATTGACTACTGTGATAAACTATTAAATACTGATGTATTACTCCGCACATGTAATTAATGATTAAAAATGCTTATTAAATATTGCATATTAATTTCATAATGGTAAGCATCATATATATAATTGCAACGAATTTGAGCACAGGCTTGATTTTTGTACTAGACAATTTCAAATTTCGTAGATTCCAAATATCTTTAAAAATGTTATCTTCGAAATAAATATTATATAATTATATAATCTACATATATATAAAAGCAACTCATAATATCTATGACAAATGCAATTTCGATGGAGTAACAAGTGGCAGACTAATTTACACAGCAGTATTGACAACCATAAGTATGGGTAGGTGATGAGTAACTTCGTGGTAATATGAGTTTGGATGAAGGATGGGGACAAGGGGAGGGATCATGCATAACAAGTGTGTGGAAATGGATAGTTGGACAAATATTTTTTCCTTTTTCACCTCATTTAGTCCTTATGATATCATCTATCGTTTTAATATCCCAACCCATCTCAACTCAGTTCATTCCACTAGTCATACAAACGTAGGTTCCAAACATGTTTACACCTTTTTATCAATCTTATAAGATCCTCCCTCTCCATCTCATTTTATCCTTATCGCGCCATTAAGCATCGAAGTCTGTTTTAATTTCCCAGTTGTTCGAATGTATCTTGTCATCACTTTCTTCTATTTGTTCCACCTATTTCCATTTTGTACAAGCCTCTCTTAGTTTTCTTATTCTTATGTCTTATTGTATCCAGCTCACACCTTTCCCAATCTAATCCATTCTCGAAACTTATTTTCCTTTCCTTAGTGTTGATGTCGATTCTTATTTTCATATTGTATACTTAGATCTTATCGTTTACCCAATTCATTGTTATTAAAATCGATTTATTTAAATCTCAATTAAATTTTCAAACTTACATTTACAAATTCCAGTTGGTTTTCTTAGCACTTCCTTTCAACCTTCTACAACCAAATATCTTGCACTTTTCCTTTGGATATCTCATATATATACATACCATTGTTATTAATCCATCCAGTCTAATTTTTTTATTTAGTTTATCTGTTAACAAGACAAACATTAATGGACTAAGATTCATTCTATAATACCCTTTTCCATTTCAAACAGCCATTTTCATTCAATTTCCTCACTGTGTATAATTTTCACGAATAGGATTAATTTATCTGGTAATTCCTCTATCAACTTCCACATTCCTGTATCTACTGGGCCAACGGTCATATTTAGATATATAATCATTTTGCATCTGTAATTGCCTTATTCTGTTTTGTTGCTCTTTTTGTATATATTAGACTTTCTTTCCAACGTTTTGCATCTTGGTCATTCCAGTTGCTTTTTTTATGTATTTTCAAAGTTGAAGATTTATTTATTGTACCAAACATTTAATCGTCTCTAGATATATACGATCCGCTCCTATTGCCTTTCCTGATTATTTTCCAACCGTTGTCTTTAATTTCCACCTAGTTTTCCCACATCATCATCGATGAATATACCACCTTGCAATGTACTTTCAATATTTGCAAGAATCCATTGGAGTGCAATGCGTGGAAGGGAGGATGGAAGAACTTACAACTCTAGCAACAAATAATTGGATATGTGCTTGGGAACCATTTTGTGTATGAGCAAATGATTTCAAGTGGTGGACTGATGTCCAACATATGGAAAGTAGGAAGAGAGTTGAGTTGCGAAAAATATAGAACGAAAGACAATAATCCAATATAACTAAACTAATGTCATTCCAGGTTCTCTTCACACTGTTTTAAAGATTACCATGGTTAAAATTTACAATTTTATTTCAATCTTAGACCCATATTTTATGATTTCGATTTACCATCTGCGTGAACAATTTATTTATTTACCAAACAGAAAGCGAGAAACTTCGCATAGATAAGCAGCAGAAAATTATTTACAAAAAATTTAAACAATCAGATAGGCAGCTCCTTGCACTGTTACGTTTCAGTCCATTGTAACAGGTCGTTCACATGAAAACATCATCAATAATTTCATTGTATAACCAATAAAATATTTCACGATCTTCGAGTAGATAAGTCATCAACAAAACTGAAGCATATACCGATTAAGTTGAACACATTACAATAACCGTGAATCATTGCTATCATTTTTTCTGCAAGCAAATTAATTATTTGCTTCAAATACAATGTTGCTGAATAACAAAGATTATTTATAGTTACACCCATACTTAACACGTGCCAAAGTATCTTGCGAAAATGTTTCTCCGGTATTTCCGGTTACGCGCCATCTGTGGAACAAGCACTGAACTCACAACTAGCAATCGACCGTCGGTTAGGAAGGGAAGTGTCCCCAATACGTCGATATTGACCGATTTTACAAATGCATATTTAAAAATAAAAGTTATAATTCATTGTATTCGCATTTGTGCAAGTTACCTACTTACCTTGACCACATTGCAAACAATAAAACGGTAATTAAATTCAGCTAACAATGCTGATTGCATTGACCAAGCGACTACCAGTGGCGTATTACATTATTTCTTCGAACAAAAACGAGAAGAAATCGATAATGGAGTAAACAGTTGAATTAATTAGAGGAATCATAAAAATGAGATAAGTTCAAGTTTATCTATAAGGGAAAAATTTTTGTTCAAATAAAATATATTCAAATAAATAGTCATGTTAGTGGTTAAATTTATTATTGGTTGGAATATTGGAAAATCTAAAGAATTGTGTCGAAGCCAATCGACACTGAAATTTAAATCGAACTACTCATTCTAAGCAGATTGAGAACTGCATACCAAAGGCGTTTCATATTCTTAAGCCACTCCTGCGAGATATGCTTCTCTGAAAGCATCAACAAAAGCTAGGTCGTTGTATAATTGTTGCATGTTTTCATCCCTAAATAACCGTGTTGAAACTACCTTTTGATGGACCCAGTCCAAAAACCACGTACAGTCGGACAAATAAGTAACCGGACAACCTTCATACGCATAGGCAACACTGTTAGAATAATTTATTCTGCGCACATTAGTCACGCCGACAGTTTTAATTGATGTAATGATTCAACTATTCATACATGGACGAACGACAAAGACATGTAACAAAGAAATAAAAGAAAATGATGATAAGCATTATTTTGTCGTTTAGACATACATTTTTCGAGCAAATTTATCGTGGATTAAACAAATTATATTAGTAAACCATTTATATGACTTTTAACTTGTTAGTGTTTGTGGATTCATGTATATATGGAACCAGACCCAACCCAACCCAACCCAACCCAACCCTACCCAACCAAAAGCAACTAATTATAATTGAAGACGGTGACTGCTGTCTTTTAATCGCGTTAGATTTGATTATGTTGCGATATTTTTCTACGTCTAGCCTGAAATTAAAATTAGTCCCAATTATTTTCTGGTTTTGACTTAGCATAGTGTTTACAATGTTTTAAATGGAATTGTGCGTGTTCTGTTAATTTCTGTTTAGTTACATATAGTTTTATTACAGTAAAAAAAAATACAGAACATAGTCAAAATAAAGTGCTTTAAATGAAAGCAAGGAAAGTCACAAATAATTTTGTTAAGTTGGGTTGGGTGTGGGTTCTACGTTCTAATACGTAGAACCCACTCCCAAATCAAGGTAAAGAATGAATCCAAAATAGTTTAAATCTTCTCGTTCTTGCTTAAGTTGTCGATTTCTGAAATTATCTATCATTTTGGATTGGGTTTCAGTTTGATTCCTTAATAAAATTTACAGTCCCGGGCATCCTATTAGAAATAATTGTAGGTTGGGTTAAGATATATTTGTACCGCTGGTATTAAAATTAATCCCAATAATTTTCCAATTCTTCTTTTATTAAGTTTTATATCGGCTTGGGTTGGATTTTATTGTATTTGATCACATTTAATTTAATTGTGTTATAGAACTTTCAGAACAGGACTCAACCCAAACCAACTAAACCTAATCTGGCACAGCTAACATAATTGTAATAGGCTGAGGTAGGTTTACGATACACTACGTGTCCATTGAAACTAAAATTAATTCTCCTGCAAATTTTGCTTTATTGTTGAGTTGTTCCGTCTCTTTGACGATATTTAATTTTATTGCACAATAAAACTCGCAAAAGACATTCCAACTCAAAGAGATTTCTCATAGAAGCAAGCCACTATAGAGAATCCCATCAAAAATTATGAGAAATGAAAGTTTTGAATTATGGAAGAATTTAATAACATAGACATCAAACAAGCAGTTAAGGCATTCCCAGAGTAAGAAATAAATGTAATCATGGACCCTTAGGGGCATTTAATGTTTGTAAAATTAAATCGTAGGTGATGGTGGTGAAATTCGAGAGCTTTGAACATAAGCCACTGGTACTTAGATATAGAAAAATTAAAATAGATCACGTCAAATAGGAATGGACAGTAGTTGAGGGTGCAAGCTTGAAAATAGTAGTAGACGAGGATCCAAAACTAAACGTGTACGTTAAGCAAAAAGTACGAGGAACGAGGCAAAAAAAAAACAGACTACGAATTGAATAAATACTTAACACAATCGAGTAACGGTGGCAATGAATTAGTTTCCAAGAAGGAACATAGAACATTAAAAGTGAAAGGAAGAACTAGTAATGAACGCAATAGGTCTAAAATTAAGGTTTTGGGAATAACAGAAAGAGGCACTAAACTATGGCAGAAACACATGCTGATTTATAGTAGAGTGGAAATATCAGATAATACTTGGGGTGTGGAAAGAGAAGGTGACAAGTTGGGAACATGCACGCGCAAGAATAGTAAGCTTAAGGGAAAAACAGATTGAATAGGAAGAAGTATATTTTTCAGTCAACTACAAGACGTGGTTGAGAAAGTAAAGAGCAAATTAATAATAGTAGTAATAGACCTTAACACAGGGCAGCCTTCATTGGCAGCTTTGGAAAAGAAATAGTTGCCAGAAAAGGTATGCCATTCTGTTTAGAAAATGATACGTTAATGGTACCCATCAAATTTAAACACCTGGCATATTCTTAAAAAATCCATTTAAACCTGGCACAGTTAGAAACAATTTTGAAATTACATTTTATTTCATTTGGGGTTGGTGTGGTTGGTCGGTTTGGTTGACGTGGATTGGATTCGGTTAGTTAGGTTGGATTGTTTTTCCAATTTTGACCTGTAATCTTATTCTTCAAAATACATTGACGTTAGAAAGCGTTTTCGAAACCAATGATGAAATAGATGTGTATGCAGTGCGTCACTTCTGGACGAGCGAAGGAAGTTCCAGCAAAATTATATCAAAAAGAAACATTGAAAGAAAGCAAACCTATTTATTCAATTAGCACCAATTAAATAAGTAACTAAATTCATTCTAGTTTAGGACTAATTGAGAATATATTATAAAAAGTTGGAGTGTGTATTCATCACCTGCTATATTCACTGAAATGGATTTGCAACAAAGCAGTGTTTTGTACTGATGTGAAGTAGTACCAAGTCTTCAGTGTTCAGCCTTGAAATACAATTCGACAGTCCGATACATGTTTGGTCCACTGTACCACGTACCCACATACAATCATCCAAGAATTTAGTAAGTGCAACGATTGCTTACATTGCCAAATTATGTACTTTAATGTATATGACGTACTGACACCTTCTTCATTATGCGACAAAACAAAAAATTCTAGTAGGTGCGTTTGCTCTATGGTTTGATATAAATCTCCTAATTAGTTCTTTTGTTACATTGAAAGACGCTGTCAAATTTTGTTAATGCAGACTAAAACTCCGTGGATTACGAGCTTTATTTCAGAACGTGTAAGAAAAGTCAACAATTAACTTTGTAAAGTACAATGTAGACGTCATCGAATCCTTCTGAGGGAAGAAAATCAACACATCGATATCGTTGACATTTAAATACTAAGTTATCCTCGTCATCCACAAAAAGAAGGAAATATTATATTGCTCAGTGAGTAGTAATAATGGTTATTACTCAAGAGGATGCATGAGTACAGTACGGTTAGTATAGACAATTTTCATTACTCATCATATCTAATGAGACGTAAATATAATTAATTATTTTATATTTTATTCTAAAAGCAAAACCGAATTACAAAACAAATTTATTTTAATCAACACCTTAATTAAACAATTTTCCTATCTTAAGTAATTCCAAGAGAGAAGCTTCTGAGGTGGATTTTTCGTTTCAATTTAAGTTTTACAATTCCATTCGCCTTGTGATCATTAAAAGATTTGATATAATTAGTAAGGCCAATGGATTTCTTCATAGAAATAAATGAAAATATCCACCATAGTTTGGGGACTCCGTTAACTTAATAATTAATTTAGATGTTGTAATTAAAGCCACATTATTTATTATAAATCCTATTTTTGTGTTTAGTTCAGTTAGTGATATGCAATGCTGATAATTATTCAAACTTCACTCAAACACCACGTTACAAAAGTAATTTAAATTGTTAATATGAACATGACAACAATGCTTAAATAACTTCATATGGTGAATCCTCGCCGTAAGCATTAAGCAAAAATTGCCACTTAACAGATAATCAAATTAAGATTAATTGTTAATATTTTTAACATAAGATGATGCCTGTGCATGCCTGTGACTTTTTCTCATAAACTGCAAATGTTGCAAACAGTTCAGTTCGTCAATTATCTTAAGGTTGCAAATTACAGGTTTTCACCTTAAAGTCGTTGCTTAAGCACCGTTCACAAGCACCACATGTCCCGTAATTACAGAGAGCAACGACTTACCAATCATATTATTGTAATGATACTTTCTAATGTTATTTTTTTCTCTAGTTTTACAGTTGAATCTTGTTTTACGTACTTGGGGTTCTCAATGGAATGTTAGCTATTTCATGAAACAAGACTTGAAGAATTCGATATAAAATACACAATTTCCTTCGGTATTATTTTTGTAAATTATATGCAGGCATAGTTCTCGTATTGGAATTTATTTAACATCAAGTTATTTAAAAAATAACTGTTGATAATCCACTCACATTATATTAATAAAAATATAGCAAATGATTTGGTACTTTTATTTTGTATGCAGTTAATGTTGTGCCCTATTGATATATATATTACCATAAAATTTCTTATCAATAAGAAATTACAGCGATTTTAGTTACCAATTTTAATAATAATAATAATAATAACACGCGTCTATTTTTAATAATTTTGATCACATCCCAGTTTCTAACACACTTAAACTTCCCTAGCATTATCATTTTTAATATAAAGCATAAAACATAAATAAATTAATAATTGTACACCAGTTTATTTATCGACGTTGAAAAGCGAAATATTGCCAGCAGATAATAGTAAAATATGTCCTTGCAATCAAACACGTACCGCAAAAAATATTCAACCCATTTAGGGCTGTAAAACTTATTGGTACAATTCTAGTCAAGGGCGAGTTAACATGTATACGAGGCAAAAACGGCAACACTTTAATCTGTCACAAATTTCGTTTCTGTGAGGTAGTGCGTTCATTTAAATGCCAACCCTCGACGGACCTTGCATAATATAAACATATCTAAAGAACGGCGTCAGAAAAAATACAACCTTCGGATGCCGACACACCGAGCCATAAAAGAAGGGTCAACACGTTCAGCATAACAATGGCTCGAATTTAGGTACGCTTTTGCTTTTCGCAAAACAACCCATTTACTTTTAAATTAAATCGTATCTAAGTCATAGGATTTTCGCATTATCTCTGGTTAGGAATTTAAAATTATGAATATTTGTAACATGTATAATTTTTAATAATTCTTGTGGACACCACAAATAAATATTTAAATTAAAATATGTCCTAATGAATAAAAAAAAGATGGTACCTTATAATCGAAGAAATTTCCAATTTTTTAACTACCTTTATAGTAACGTCATCACAGTAAAGTACAATATTGCCTTGACCTAAAATTTTAAATAGCCTATTGACAGGTTATAAAATAATGAATAGAATTAATTGTAAGATAATGACTTGTCTTTGACTTCAATAGTCAAAAATCTAAATATGCATATAGCATATGTTACAAAATTATAGAACTACCTCTAAGGTAAAGGTAGGCGATATTAAAATAGATTAAAATATCGAAAATTAATACGTGTAAAGTTCTATACATCGATACGTCTATGGATATTTCGATTGTCGATGTATCTATCGATATTTCTTTTAAAAATTTTGTTGAATCCAAACAAAAATATTTTAAAATATTTTGTTATATTTATACACTTTTAAGTGCATTGCAGACTTCCTGTGATTCCAGGTTCCTTGGTTTATCATCGATTTTTCCCACTCTACATTCCCCTTTCAAGGGGAGCACTTGTTTGTAGTTGATATGAAAAAGATAGACAAATTTTCAATTTAAACCGATCCATTAAAATCAGCATTTTACTTCCTTCTACCTGTTGTGCATTTGGGCGTTGAAAATTTTTAAATCAAACCCTACCCAATCCAACAGCGATTGACTGTTTCTTCTTGTTCATTGCAAAGTCTTTTGCGTCTTGGATCGTGTTACGTCTTTTCCTTTCCATGATTAGTGTTCTATATCCACAAATCTTCCTTATTGTATCTTCGACTTTCCCACTTCTTGCCCGGCACTATTTTCAATTACTTTTCTGGCATACATCTCTTTTACAGTTTTTTTATCATTGATTGATCTTCTTATGTTTGATCACGTATTTCATTTTTGCTGCTCCAATCTTACAAACAGGATTTGGTTATAATGAGCTATGTTTCTCCCACATACAGCAACATGGATACTAAATACAATCGTGTTATATTTTATTTGGTACTATACTTATGTTGTTACCCTATTTAGATTATATAGAATTGCAAATAAAATATAAATCTACACAAAAGTCTCTAATAACTCAAAATTCCTTGTTTTCAAAATTTATCATAATAATCGATAACGGAACATAGACAAGCAAAACATCAATAATGACAATAACGATAATTAAGATCAAAATCGATAATCAATATGAGGGTAGCTACAATATATTTATCGATATATCGATAACTTTTCAATTTAACACTTTCTATGGATTTGGTTTTCAATTTCAATAATTCTTTTTCTATTATTAACCACTTATAAATTTTATTATCTTTTTCTTTATGTTATACATGGCATTAGGTTAGAGTTCGTTTGCTCTAATTTAGTATTTTTTTGTCGCGTTGGATTGGATTGGTTTTCATTGAATTTCATTTCTTGTACTTTTTGTTGGGTTGCTTCGGTTCGAGTTGGGTTGGTTTTAATTGTCGTCACACATGAACATATCTGAGATCGTTTTAAACTAAACAATTTTGTTTTTTCTTCATCGCCTACCCATTATTCATAGTTGGGGTGGGTTTTAGACTATTTCTTTCTATGTTTCATTTGTGGCTATTTAATTTTTTTAATTTAAACTTTTTGTTCCTGACGAGTTTTTGCCTATTTGGTTAGAAGTTTCATTTCCACGCGTTTTTACTTCCGCTATATTCATTTCCAATCTTGCCAACTTTGTTAATAATTATATCGACATTCTATGCAACTGGAGAAAATCAGAATCGAACCAGATTCAAACCAGACGAAAATGAAAGAATCGATTGGAGTAATGATTTGAAAGTGCTAAGGGCATTGCACGACAATTTGAGTAAGCGCATGAAAAAGACAAACATAAATAAAAGAAAAAAGGTCTGATTTGGGTGGGACTTGCGGACGTGAGAAAGGAGAGGATCACTAGAGTGAGATACAATTGATAGCTATAATATTGAACGAGAACAGATAAAAGAAAAGGAAATGGTGGAAACATTTTCATACCGGTGACAATGACATGGAACAAAATAGAGAAATGAGTGAAAAAGAACCCGCACTTATGATTGGAAATCTAGTTTCAGAACAAAAAGAAAATATATTGGAATACGACAGATCATTTAAATAAGAGGAATAATGGGAATGGGACCGGCAGTAAATTCATTGAGATAACCATTTTAAAAAAATACAGCATGCGAGGGAGGTAAATAATGGAAAGTAGTTCACATTATAGAAAGAAAAAGTCTTGGCCAGAAGAAGATGTTAATAAAAAAGGAATTGTTGTAAATTATAGAGGAATAACAACTCAAATATAAGTGACAAGATGAGAAAAGAACGAAAATTAAGACGATATGCCAGAGAAAAAGAAATATAATTGAAAATAGGCGTAAAACGTAACACAGAAAAAATGGAATACAAAGGTGACGAAATAAATAATAATAATGGGACATAGTTTAAACGGAATATTACTGCGGTAATGCCACATACACCAAAGTTAATGGGAAAATTATACATTAGAGAAAGATTATCTAGTATGCAATGAAGATTATGAAGAATTTATACAACTATTCACATACGTTCTATGGCAGGAGTAGGCAGTTAGAATCAATGAAATAATTGTAAAAATACACAGAGATCAAAAAGTTTCGAAGAATGGAAGACCAGTTTGTGAGTTGACGAAAATTCGTCACTGTCATATTGTTCATATTTTCGCAAAATGGCAAAATCTAAAATTGTGATTTTTAACTATTGAGAAACGTGGGTTAATAATAATAACAAATCCAGCAAACTGACTTAGGTGATATTGCAAATTTTAAGCCAGGTGCACCTATATGAGTTGATGTCAAAATAAATTAGTGCTAGGTCACGATATTTACAAAAAAACAACCCGTATATATGGTCGTAATAATGGAAGCAAGATCGAAAAATTACTAAATCTAAACCTGCGTTGTACATAGAATGAACACACATAATGAAAAAATAAATACTAGGATTCATTGAAGGAGGAGAACAATTCAAAAGGTGAGAATGAAGATAAAACTAATGCGTGGATTTATTGAAGGAAAAAAGTAATTGAAAGCAGGAAAATACGCGACGATGGCAACTAAACGAGAATATGAGGCGTTGAGAGCATGAATGAAAAAAATGACTAAGAAAGATTAACTTTAGAAAAATAAACGACATGCTTGGAGCACTCTTTTTATATCACTAAAGCAACATATTAGTAAATGACGAATAACAAAAATGTAACGTGTTAAGGATATACATGTAAATGTTGTACTTGTATGAATGAAGGTGAGGTAAATGAGTGACGTATGTACGTGTTGATACAACATTTTCTATTTTTGCTACTCAGACGAGAAAACATTATAACGAAGTGCAGCACAAGGAAGAATAAACGAGTAAAGGAGGACATCAAGAAAATATCAGTTGGGAAATGAAGAAAGGTCGAAGAAAGACAGCAGAAGAACAGGTATGTTTGACGTTGGGTTGGCCTAACAGTCGTTAACAACACCATTAATATATCTCGACGAAACAAGTCGTATCGTAAATATGAACATGTGGGTTTCTGGGGAGAAAGCGAAATGTGCAAAATACCAGAAAATGGTCGATTGAAGTTGGACTATAAAATTTGAATGAATCAGATTTGGAAATCCCCGTGATCATGAAGGACAAGATAGCGACGAGGGTTGAGTGAATAAATTATAAAAGTAATCAAGAAAAACCAAAAAGATACATTGAAGGTAACGGTCACCATATGGACATATGAATGTATTCCTTAACATGATATTCTCATTCATTTCCTTTTTAGTTTCAAACCAACATACCACAATAAATGTTGTGTAGAATAAAATCAAATAACTATGGCACAAAAGCAATATTAATATTCAACTAACCAACATAAAGGATCCAGCTTATTGCAGCAACATCATTTTGCATATTTAGATGAAATTTAATCGAAAATTTTGATTTACAAACAAATCTAAAACATGCAGGTAATCAAACGCGAAATTGTAATTAATGCCACAATGAAGGACCGATATCTTCACAAAATACCACGGACGTTGCGTGCACGGAAAAATAAAAGAGGCCGTTGTCTTGCAAGAGCATTACATTAGGTACTTAATGAAGGCAGTTGACAGATACAAGTCTCCGAGGCCAGAACCGCCAGCAGATAAAACCGGCTGTATGAAATAAATATGTCAACGAGGGCTCCGCCTCACCTTTCCAATTATCAGAGTTGCGGCCGCAAAACGAACAAAATGTCCACTTACCTAAGATGGCTGGTCGAACAGATGCGAGATAAGTTACAAGACGTCTTCTTCACTCCATGCTTATTAACTGCGAGGCCTGGAATGTCAAAGATTTTAATTAACCAGCGTTCTACAAAAGTGTTCATTATGCATGCTATGATCGATTCGCTCGATGATCTGCGAACGGACCGAAAGTTTGCGGAGTAACTGTGAATTTTATGTCTCCTTAACACGATCAAGACATAAAATACAGTTGGGAGAAATATCCGTTTACAGTTATGTACGTAATTTGAAATTTATAAATTGAAAAACTAATATGCGGTACATTAACATACAAATTAAAGGCACTGAGCATAAGAGCTTCGTTGAAATGAGTAAGATAAAGTGGCGTAAAGTACGGTGATATGTTTTACCAGATGGAATAGAATGCGTCGATAAGAGGTGACGTGACTGAAACGTTTCAGTTTCATAAATCGTTGTAAAGGTCATTTTAGAAAAGGTTTGCATTTATTTGTATTATGTAAATCAAAACCAAAAATATTATGGACTTTAATTATGAATAGAGTGTTTTACAATTTTAGAATTACAATTACAATTGTTGTACAAAGATACAATCCAGTTCTTTTTTCAGCCCTGTGTAATTTTTCTATCAATATTTATGATATTTAAATTTTCATTTATTTGGCTCCGTCCTCGGCAGTTTTCTAATAAAATAATAAAGTTGCAATTATATGTTTGATTACAAAATCGAAAATAATTCTTGGCCAACAATAATTACTAGAAAATATGAACTAAAACAAATACAAATGACGAAAATCTGAAATGTAAGAATACATTACATTAAATGGAAATTAAATACAACGATTTATCAAACGAGAAACAATTAAATCACAAAACCAGACGTTAATATTCAATTAAAGCAAAACCAATCACAAGGTGGTGGAACAATCGGAAACCAAATAAATTTAATCGAAACAAATCAAAGAAAGTTTATTTATATTTATATTTTTCATGCATTCATTTATTTCTGTTTCTATTTCGGTTCATTTTTTTCATTTCCCATTAAACTCATTTCATTTTCATTAATCATCACTTTCCTTCATTTTTATTCCTTTTTGTTCATTTTAATTTTTAATTTTTGTCATTGAATTATTTTTTTAATTCCATTTGTTGTTGCATATTTCTTTCTACAAAATCTTTCGATAGTTTACAAAGTATGCAGTATTTACTACAAAAATACTATTTTCTATTAAATAAATTCACTAACAGAGTTAAAATCACTTGAATGGGTTGGGCTTATGTAGTTTCTTATAGGGACGATAAATATAGATTGGGTTGAGTTAGGTGCGGGTTGGGTTGAGTTGGCTTGGGAACTCCAAACTCAACTCGGCCTGGCTTGCGTTGCCAAAACTCAACGCAAGCCAAGCCGAGTTGAGTTTGAAATCAACCTAACCAACACCTTCCGAAGAACTCTGACAGAAAAAATATATATTTTTTCGCCTAATTTATTTTCCATCACATAAAATCTAAATTATTATATAGATTTATTCAGTCGTGGGCTAAACTATGTTTCTATATATGTTAAGTTAAGTTTGAATATTCGTTCTGTCAGAAGATTCCAAGTTGGAACCCTGGCAGGATCGCCATGCAATGCCCGGTCGAGTCCATGCTATCGAGGACGATAATCGTAATTAAACGACGCTGTGTTTGTGGTGTACTTTATTAGTATGCATCGTGACATTAAGACACCTGCTTTTTTATGTTATTGTATTGTAATTTCGTCTATTTGTCTGGTTCGTCTTCCATTATTTCCAAACTTGATCAAACCTATTATATACATTGCTTCAATTGTAGACATAACTAAATTGCAATGTTGATTAACTTTGATCCTTTGTATATTAATTTATCACATCCTACTCTAAAATGCAATTGTTGAAAGTGAGAGAAAAATTAAATAGCAATTCCGAGCAAAATAAAATCATAATTTAAAATCATAATTTACGTTAAATTGCAAAAATGACATTCTTAGTATTGTGCAAAAGTTCTTTTAAATTCCGAGCATAAATACAAAGTCGTTAAGTTTAGGGTAGGTTGGTTTTTTTTACAAAAATATATAGACAGGGCTTTTTGCAAGCGGTCGTAATTGTTATGTTTGGATTAGGTTGGGTTGGCTTGGAATAGGTTGGATTGTGTTGAGTCTGGTTGGGTTGAGTCGAGTCGAGTTGAGTTGAGTTGGGTTGGGTTAGGTTGGGTTGGGTTGGATTGGGTTGGTTTGGATTGAGTTGGGTTGGGTTGGGTTGTATCGTAAAATTTGATTTTAAGCTGCAACAAACCACATTAGATTATGTTTTGTCTTGGAGCTAAAATTGAACTTCGGCAGGTCCAAAATTTACAACAGGACTTTAACTAACATAATCATGTTTCAGGTCGGTGGAAAATTTTTCACCATCTTAAATGTGCCCAATTGAATAGTTATAATAATTAATTGGGCCTGATAAATATTTTTTTAACTCCTGCCTAGTGGGAGACGTTAAAAACGTAGTCGATGGCTTAACCATTTGCACGCAACTGTATACAATTCCATGTATCTTAAAAGATAATCTAAAATATGTGATCAAATCAAACTAATTTGACTTAGTCGAAGAAATAGTTAAATCTTTTATACCCATCGTTAGATGAGAAAGCAAAATTAAATACCAATTCGGAACGTGAAGCCTTGATTCAAATACCTATTTTATTGCGGAGAAAAATTCAATAGCAATTCCCCACAAAATTAAGTTTTAATTACGGAAGATTTTTTCATAAAAATACGCTCATAGTCGTAGTTAAGTTGGAATTGAATTGTATTCGGTTGGGTTGAGTTGTATCAGTTACACGACCAGCCAATGAATTAGATAATCGGAAATAAATTGTTGATTTCAGAATTAATTAAACACATTGTGAGGAGAAAGGAAACAAATACTGGATGGATGAGATTTATAGAAGGTTGTGGTGTTTTTGTGTTTTGCGAGAATGGATGGAAGTGTGTGCGGGGGTAGAATGGAGTGAGCAAGAGAGAAAGAAAGGAAGGGAATGGAAAAAAATGTGCACATGAGAATGGAGAAGCAGTGGAACTACTGGCAAAAGTAAAGGAGCGTCGAGAAGGCAGGAGAGAAAAGGAACGAGGACGGAGGAACTTGAACTGTAAATTTTGATGGCAATAAAGATTGTCTTTTTAAACACATTGTGCTTGAAAACCTTACCCATATCCAAACACTTACAAGAGATAAATATTTCAGTTTCAGATCTTATATAAAAGCTGAGACAGGATAAATATGCTTATCCAGATTTAAAATCAAGAAAAATAACATTGCGATTGTTGCACACATAAAAGCTTCTGCAAAGCATATGATATATTTTGATTTAGTTCTTCAAGGGAAGGGAATTGCTAAACGTATTGGTGTTGTTTCTACAACAATGTTTTGACACAATCAAACATTGAAATGTCTTCATGGTGCACCAAATTTGATGAGCATGTCTATCACGACTAGGAAAGCAGATTCTGCAGATGTTAATGGAATAAATTTGTTCGTGGCAAAGCATATGATATATTTTGATTTAGTTCTTCAAGGGAATTACTAAACCTATTGGTGTTGTTTCTTCAACAATATCAATATCACGACTAGGAAAACAAGAGCAGGCAGACCAGACGAGATGAAGGCCATGCTTATCTATGTACAT
This sequence comes from Geotrupes spiniger, assembly GCA_959613385.1. Taxonomy (NCBI): domain Eukaryota; kingdom Metazoa; phylum Arthropoda; class Insecta; order Coleoptera; family Geotrupidae; genus Geotrupes; species Geotrupes spiniger. The sequence goes on from OY390737.1 coordinate 18,414,881, forward strand.
TTAGAACCCAAAATAATATTGCTATTATGCACGCATAAAAACTTATAGAGTTTATAGTTGGAATAGACCTGTTCATGGGAAGGCATATCTTATCTTTTCATAATTTCATTATTAGAAAAAATGCATTGTGCTGCAAATTTGATGAAACAGTCTTTCTGATTTCTTAAACGTTAGGAGGGACATTTGAAGATGCACATGGAAGCTTCTGCAGGACTTTATAGTTAAAATAAACCTGTCGTAGCAAGGCATACGTTACATTTACATGTTGTTCAAGGGAATTGCCAAAAGAAAAGGCATTACTTCGACAATGGCATAATCAAAGAAAAAACATTTTTGAAATAAAATGAATGAAAATGTTCGACCTCTAACATTTCAAAACTGACATGTGTTACGACAGTTACTACTAGCAAATCAAGAGCAGACAGGCCAGACCAGAAGTCGAAAACCAAAAGACCAAAAAAATAACATTGCGATTGTTGCACACATAAAAGCTTCAACATGTGTGCATATCTGGAATAAATCTTCATGACAAGGAGAGAAAAATTCACGTTGCTGCAAATTTGACAAACGTATCGATCTAATTAAAAAGATGTTAGGAAAATGTTCGATTTCTAACACACATAACTCGATCGAAGAAGGTCCTTGGTATGATTGAACAAATTGCTTCTTGTTTCCTCATAAGTGCAAGTTAAAAATGCCCATTTTTCCCATTCTGTACCCAAAATAAAAGTAGATAAGGTGAAAAGTAGTCCATCGATCTCAAATTCGAAGTGGAAAAAATTGTATTTTAGTTAAGACATATCCTCTCTATTGCCATTAAAACGTTCCATGTTTTAAGAAATTCCCACATACCCACATAATAACTCAATCAGTACCCCCCATAATAAGTGATATGAAAATCTCAGCTGGATATCCAAGTCTAGACGATTATTACGAAATTAACAAAATATACACGTCTATTTATTATTAATTTTATGATATCCACAAAATACAAAAAGTATTGATCGAGAACTGACGACCAACGAAATGAATATATTATTTGAATAACAATTTTAGATCTTATAAACAAATTATTATGCGATGTTAAATCATACATAACACGATCAATAAACGGGTTGGATTTGTAAACAGATTACAGTTTGAATTCTTGTACAGATGTTTCATTCAAAGACAAATCCAACAAATCAACATGAGTTTTAAGTTAAGTGAAAAATTAAACATAAAGGCCAACTACTGCTTGCACAACACGACATACAAACAATCACGAACACAAGACAATAACTATGTGCAAATACGAACCACAGCCAATGCAAAATTCTGCACAAAATCCAAAGGCAAAAGCAAATGTATGTGAATGCATATTTTTTTTATGATTTAACACCTTATAGATTTTTTCATTACATTTCTGTATTTGATAATTAAATTAAGTGACCATCTTTTTCACGAATAAAAATAAAATAAAAACTACATAATTTTTTAGCTCTATTATCATCGCAATCAACAATAAATCTTATTCATTTGAATAGCACAATAATAATAAATAAATAATATAATATAAAACAAATATCTTGAACAGGGTGTCATAAAAAGACACAAGTTTTAGTACATTCCTCAGGTTAATTAATTATTGGTGGAAATTATAAGCAAAATTGATGTAAGATAAATTTACAATCTAACAAAATGAAATAAATAAATATGACTACATATTATGCCACGAATCCATTCTCATTAGCCTCTATCAAAAATACCATTTGCAGCAGTTGTTACAAACTCTGGATGTCATAGATTTGTTTTACACTGGTCGTAAACTGTCCTGTACATATTTTCTAGCATCCCGAATTTTATTTTACTAATTTATGATTCATCGTTTTGAATTTCTACAAACGTCGAATGCAACAATAAATTACTTCACTACCACATTTTTAACATTAAAGCATTTCTAGAAATTGTGGAATAAAAGATTATTTTGCCCACGTTAAATAATTTCATGCAGGCTGGTAAATGAAACTCTGAATTTCAGTAGGAGTCGAATGGAATGCATTCAGCCTAATTCATATTCCGATTGTTCCATAATTCGAGATCACCATAAAGATTTTTACTGGGCAATCTGGCCTTACAATCTGGCAGCAGTTAACGACACATGAGATATTTCAGTTTGTGATTATTGTTTGAAATAAAGTACAGTGTGTTAGTATATATTTAGATACGCCAGAAAATTGTTTTTAATGTCACTTTACAATTAATATATACAATATTATAAATGTTGGTGCGGAATTGGACAAATATAGGCCAAATATGTAATTTTCATGACCTAGATCACAACAACGACACATTTAAACGAATGAAAATTGATTAAAGTTTGATGGTTTTTTCTAACCCCCAAGACTATTAACAAATAACGTTTGTATGGTTACGATAGTATAATTTATTGACATTCATTTTCGATAAAATACAGCATCACAACTCGTCCCCTAATCAAGCGACTAAAGAAGACTTGTCAGAACTTGACATTTAATACCTGCCAAATCCTATTAGATAAAATTTTATAGACATATAGATAACTTTTTGTTGAACCAAGAAAGGCTCTTTTACTTAATTTATCATTAATGATACGATAACAACGATTTTTTACATTTATTTTTATTTATTTTTATAAGATTCAAAGTATTGATTCGCAAAACTCCTTACGCGAGCATTAACGTCCGCGTGGGCAGATTCAATATTTCTACACTAGTCTGGAGCCTTGGAAACGGATTAAAATCTTTTATGATCTAAGTTTAACATAAGGCGAGGCTAGAGTACATAAACTCGCATTGTTATTGCACCACTTGACAACTAATGTGTTGGCTTATATTAAACGTGATTTGAAAACATGCACCACAGTAAAAACGGCAAGTACATATTTTAGGAGTTTTAAGTTCGTGCATTTTATGTATCATATATATGCAAGTAACCGCCATTTACACGGCCGTACATAAAACCGTTTAAAATGTTTAAGCCGACACCAGGCGCAGGAGAACTTCGCATAAAACCCGACGCACATAAATTAATATCAAAACGCGCGCGGCGCGGCGGTATTTTTGCTTTTCTGAAACCGGACGTCGATAAGCGGATTCGATTAGCGGATAATTCAAATGACCGCGACTAGGTGGCTCCTTCATTGGATTTCTTCGACGACGTGGACCCCGAGGACTGCGCCGAAGGTCGGCATTGAAAGTGTGACATTTTTTGCTCGACCCAGTGGAAAGTTATAACCCTTTTGCGTTACAAAGGCCTAAATTGATTCCGGTTGACCTAATTTACGTACGCCGGTGAGAGTTGTCAAAATATTTTCAGTTAGCTTTAGAAATATTTACAGTTTGGTTCAAAGAGGTTTACGTCAACAGATAACTTGATAACTATGTAAGTACAGAATATCAATTTTTTTTTATTTATTAAATAAAAAACAGTAGGTGTAAACAAAGCAATAAAAATTTACAATGTGTGTTAAGTTTTATTTATTAGAGAATTAATTACCATTTTATGAATAATAAGAAGGCTTTAAAGAGCTTTTGTCGTGGTAATATATATGTTTATTAATCATTTTCATTTATTGAAAATATTCCTGTATTATTTTTTACATTTAGTTCTTTCCGGTTACTTGAAATTGTATTTGTTTATTTTCATTTGCGTTTACTTCATCTGATTCCACTTTTCTTGATTACTATTAGTTCTTTTAATATTTTATATTTATCTTGAGTAAAACAATTTTTTATCAGTTAAAGTAATTTTTAATTTGTTTCGTTCAGCTTCCTTTAAGGATTTCCGTTCCTAATTTTTTTTTTTTCATTTGTTTTAATCGCGTCTTAAGATTTCTCCAAGTCACTGGTTCATTGTATTTCTGTGTCTATTTTCTTTTGATTTGTTATAATTTACACCGTAAGGATATATTATGCAAAATAACAAGCTATGGATATGAAGATACCAAAGGACAATGTAAGTCGTTCATTATTTGCAAATAAACTCAGAGATGGATAACAATAACATATCAATGCGAAACCAGATACATTTATACTAACGATTCCACTAATTATTTCGATATGATATTTTATAAAGTTACAAATCGTTAAAAAAGGAAATAACGTTTCCACGATATTTTATTTTAATAGTGCATTTTAAATTATTTGTCTCGCATTTTGAATTTTGAAATTCAACTTCAGTCGATCTGGATCGTTTTCCAGAATTTCCTGAAGTCGAATTTTGTTAAATTTTTAGTAATTTAGTTTATTTTTAATTTTTACCTCCATTTGAAACGAGTTTTGTATTTTTGTGAACGCCTTATTAGATATTGATAAAATTACCTTTTAAATAGATTAATTTCTGGAATTAATATTATTAAGAATATTATATTAATATAAAAAAATGCAAAAATGCATTTCTTTCGAATGAAATATTTTTTTGTTAACTTCGATAAATTCGTGCCTAATTCATTTCTTCTCTAAAATACAGAAAGGTGAAATCAACTGCAAAATCTTAGTCAATCTTATCAAGTTTTATTAAGCACAAAAAAGCAAGAAGTATTGAGCGTATTTTTTAAAAGAACTTAAACTTAAAATTTAAAAATGCTGAAGAACATGGTGTGAGTATAAGATTCACATACACCAATAACAACGGCCTTTATAATCGAATAATTCGCCTTCAAGTGCATGTATTTTTTTTTTTTAATGTTAATTATATTTGAAAAATCGTTACTTTATTCTTATTGAATAAAATTTATTTTGTTGATATTTATAACAATTTTGTTGATACATCTTTACAACATTATAACATAAATGCTAATTCAATTTTTACTAAAATTACTTCACACATATTAATATAATTAGCAGTAATAATTTAATTTTCATATGAAATCAGAAATAGTAGAGCCTTTGCACTGCACATATAAGAACCAATTAGCACATACAGCTATGGAAAAATGACGGTTGGATAAACATATATATCTGCTTGATTTTTTAAATCAATTGAATGATACAAAAATGAAAAATATTAGTGGTATAATTGTATATAACTTAATGGAGGATTGCACTTATTGAAACTTTTTCAGTGAGCTTTTGACTGTAGCTGGAACATATAAAGTTGGATTGGGTTGATTTGCATCGTAGCCGTAGCCATAGATTACTTCACAACAACAATGCATACAACTCAACCTGTATTAATGTTACGTATTAATCTTAAGACCACGACCAATTCAATCGAAATTGCAGACAACCCTACCCAACCCAACCCAACCCATTCAAATTATTTTACGAAAAACAATTTTTCAAGCTCAAAGAAATATTTAAACAGGATTGGGTTACATCGGGACCATAATTTCGGTCGGAAATATTTTCATATAAATCGAAAAAGGTATAATATTTGAAAAAAATATATTATACGCATTGACTATTTGAAAACAAACGTTATGAGCTTATAAAGATACATAGCATGAAAGTTTCTCTTGAAATAATTTAAATGTTTTCTGAAATATAGTAGATATGACTTTTAGAGTAGGCGACGACATTTTACGTACGAGTAAGATTAAAATTCTGGATGTGTGTTGATTTTTGGCATAACTATTTCATCAAAACTTGAAGATTAGAACTAGAATAAAAGTTATGTTCTTAGCTTATTATATTATTTAGTTTGGTATCAGGAAGAGCATCATCTATGTGAATTATTTATTATTATTATTAACATGAAAGATGGTCTAATCTTACACCTCAATGGTGTAGTGAACATTAATTAAAACAGGTCCATGAAGACTAACTGGTGGATCGCTAGACAATATTGTTTCTGGGTTATTACCCTTCGTCAGTAGCGATTACCAAGAACCTTAGTTGTTGAAATACCTTTACATGTAGTGGCCATCAAAACTTCTTCTTTTGATGGCCACTACATGTAAAGGTATTTCAACAACTAAGGTTCTTGGTAATCGCTACTGACGAAGGGTAATAACCCAGAAACAATATTGTCTAGCGATCCACCAGTTAGTCTTCATGGACCTGTTTTAATTAATGTTCACTACACCATTGAGGTGTAAGATTAGACCATCTTTCATGTAAATTTTACATTTCTCTGTCAAATTTGACACGACGCATTTTCAATTATTATTATTATGTGTTTTTGTTTAGCATCTCCTTTATCATCACCTGTACCTCCTATATTAACTTATGACATTTACATTATCTTCTACATTCATAATAGTTCTTCTTCAATATTCTCCCCTATGCAGTCCTTCTTTCCTAGATTCGATTAATAATTTTTAGCTCAAAGGTTCGGAACTGTTGATTTTTTCTTTATGAGGCTTATTATTAGCGCTGCATAAGTTACCACTAGTCTTATTACTGCTAATTTACATAATTATCAAGCGACTGTCTATGTTATTTACAATGCACTCTGTTTCCATTTGTATCCTGTGCTTCCTTCATTTAGCCTGCTCACAACTATTCGTATATATATATTTGAAAAAAAATATCGTTGCTTATTTTCTCGAACATAGCATATATTTTGTCTTGCCCTGCATATGCTCTAACCCTCTAGCTTTAGCTTCCATACCAAATCTAATGAAACCTTCCTCTATGCTTCTCCAGTTTCTACCATTTGTTAACTTCTATATAACTCTACAGACACATCTGTCTTCACTGTCTTCATGAAGAACTTCCTCATTTAGTGCATAAACTCCAACCACACTCCAAAATATTTTTTAATCAACTATTTGTCATGAACTCGCATGCACAGTCTCTTTCTTCACCGGTATCTTAAAATTCTTACCGGGCTCTTTACAAATATTTTACATACACCATAGGAACAACATTTTTTACAGTTATTGAAAATGATAGTGTAATTTTTTCCTATTCGGAAATGTTGAAAATAAACAGAATCACCACCCAAATTTGATTATTTCGGTAATTTAAACGCTGTGGCGAAGCAGATATATTCCCGAAAATGTTTTTGAATGATGTTGTTGTTGTTAATTTTGTAATTAGGCAATTTTTACTACATTTTGAGAATTTGGTTTAAATTGTCATGAAATTGAGTTTCTCACAATTTTAACAATTTACTAATTTTGTCAATATACTCCAATTAAAGAAGCCATTATATAGTTTTTACATTTTTAGTATTTTAATAATTTTCAATTTTCAATTTGATTTTTATTTTTAATTGTGACTGTTTTTAATTATAGGAGATTTTTACATTTTGCCTATTTGTTTTAAATTGCCAATCCTATTTTTTTTAATTCATGGCCGTGTTAATACTTTGCAATGCATGTGGTAGGTTTATCGGACAATTCAATCCAACCCAACTGGTTAAAAATGTATCACAGTGACAATAATATATTTTTGTTGGATTGGGTTGGATTGGATTGGATTGTAATAGTAACCGTTACGTCATAACAAGCATGCATGCATGCATTATCGATCACAATGTAGTGACTACAGGAGTAACGGAATGAGTTTACTGCATTGTGATAGATCATTCAAGGAATCCCTTCTTGTTGCGTCATAATTACTGTTACAGTCCAACCCAACCAAATTCAACAAAAATATGTGATGGTCACTGTGATACATTTTATCACCAGTTGGGTTGGGTTGGACTGCATTTTAGTCATGCATCCATCACGTGGCCAATTTGAATCCAATCCTAATTGCAGCAAACCAAACACCATCAACCCCATGTTGTTTTAATAATGTTTTAATTCGTACGAATTGGGTTGCATCGAACTTATAACTTGCGCTGGTTCTATATTTACATAAATTAAAGAGGAAAAAATTAAAGCACACGAAATCGCTTTCTTGTCTATTTGAAATTTTCACGAGTTGAGTTGTGTAGACATCTTATGTAGTCATGTGGTGGATTTGTCGTGACAATACAGTTCAACCCAACCTATCTTGCAAGAAAATATTTAACATAGACGATAATGTATTTTTTACAAATTTATTTTGAGTTGGGTTGTGTTGGATTGTATCATAGTGATGAATCAACAATGTGCTTGCATGGTACTAAATCGAAAATACGTCGACCAAGGAACAAAAATGTCACTATTGTCAAAAATAAAGATTAAGTAAGTGATAAACACTATAGTCGTTGATTCAACTAAGAGCATTAGTAAAAATATCTTTGCAAAACTGGGAATCCGTTGCCCAAAATTACAACTTTTTACCGCACTTTACGTCGAGTTAAATTAAAAACATTCTTCAAACATAAAATCCATACAAAATATTCCATAATTATATTACGAAGTCAATATTTTGTTGTGGTCTAAAGAAAATAAAACAAGCGAAACTAAAAAATGAAATTTAAATAAAAAGAGAAGTAGAACAAATAAAATATCAAATTTCACTCATAGCACTACATATAAATACATTTCATATTAAAGCCATTTTATTCATAAAATTTTGTCGTATAAATTTGCAATCAACACCAATTATATAAAAAAAACAGCCTCATCATTAACTTAGTAATATTTTAGATACTAGGTATTAATTATTACAGGAAATGTTCCCAAATTAAATTTAGTGCAGAATTTTATTGGATTTTTCAAGGAAGACTGTCGTCCCCAATTTCTCGATTTACGTACTAACGTAATAGGTATTGAATAAAAGTTTATTTTAATGTAGAAGTTTTATGTGCACAGATATGGCTGGGAAAAATATATAAATTTAACTCAATTTGTTTTATGTGCATTGTAAAATCGCAACATATCAACAAACTATACATTCCAATGAATAAACAACTTTGGATTTAATAAAAATGACCAATTAATTCCAAATGAATAGAAATTATAATTTCATCATTTATTATAACATGGATGTAAAAAATGTTTATTTTGATAAATTTTTAATCACTATTATGTACGAAATTAAGAAATATATATTTTTTATTAATTTATCAATTTATCAAATTCACAAAGCATGCGTCTCAATCTGAGATACTAAAGCAACGACGCACCAAACAACTGCAGAGCTATAATTCTAAAAATATTTAGATAACTTTTTGCGCAAAAAAGCTGCCGCGATAGAAGCATGTCTTGCAATTTATTTTATTCCCGGAATCCATTCCAGACTCTGCACACGTAGTTGCTTTTCGCGGGGAATATGGGCCCAATAACCGGGGATTTTAGGTAGCAGTTTCGCCTGGCGGGTTCGAAACTGTCTATTGGATCGTAGATCAAGACGGTTCGTGCGGCCGCGGATGGAAGGGCGGGGGACACGAAAGCTCACTCCGGGTAAAGGATAGAGGAAGGCGCCCTCTCGCACCAATGTACTGTGCGATCCCGATGAGACGGGGGCCATCTTGGCTGCTCGGGATCAATACGGACCCGGGCAGTCGCTCGATACAGCGCTCATTTTGCGGCACATGCGCGTTGGCGGCACGTTCGACGTGGATGGACAGGTTTTTAGTACATTTGGTGAAAAAATGTGCACGAATGGGCTTGTGTTTGAGAATGAAAGAAAAATGTTGGGGCAGGTGACAATTAACGAGGAAGAAAATGTATTGTTCATTGTTATTGGGATTCTTTACTATAAATATTTATTTTTGCACATACATTTATATCTAATGAATAAAAAACTAACAAAAATGAAATTAAATTCAAATATGAAGCAAATTAAACAAGTTAAACACGTGGGGTCGAAAATTACATGAAATGATAAATAAAAGTAAAACAAATACCACAAACTTGTGTATTAAAAAATGCCACAATGAAATGAAAGCTAAAATATTAATTAAAACAGTGGAAAAATAAAAATGAAATGAGAAAGAAACGGAAGAACCAAAAATTAAAGTCGTTAATCAAATCAACAAATAAACTACACATTCATGATAAGATCATGAAAATAAATATATGAGGCGATTTCCTTTCATTTGACTTAATTTAAGTTTGTTTGGTTCATTCCGTATTCATTCATTTAATTTGATTGTTTTCACGATAATTTGTGGTATAATTTGTTTTTCGGTTTTATTTTTTACCCTGATTTATTTCGTTTCAATTTATTGGTTTTATGGTTGTTAATTTTATTTTTAGTTGTTTTTACCTTTGTAAAATTATAGACATTTTCAACTGACTTATTTGCCTTCCAATTATTTTTGTTCTTTGACTTTCCTTAATTGCTTACACGTTCGTTGGTTGTTTTTGTGAATTCTAATATGTTGTGTGAATTTTATAAGTTTTTTTTTCTATTTTGGTTTTGTTGTTACCATTAATTTTGTTTTCAACTAATTCACAATTCCTTTAAACTGTTTGCTTGATTTATCTTACTTTTGTTTGTCTACGTGTGGTTTCTCATATTTGTTTGTCCCTTGTTAGATTGTTATCTTATTGCTTCGGTTTGCCCCGTTTAATTATTTATTACAGATTGTTTACTTAAGTGTTTCTTTGCTTTTAATTGGTTTGCTGCTTAGATCATTTTAGTTTTTCTAACTTATTTTATTTTCACTTTGCATATTTATTTCACTTCATTCTGTTAGTTGTTTTCTTCAATTGATTTGTATTTGATGAATTGGTTTACATTTCTATTTCACGTCATTGATTTTTTAAATTGGATTTCAAATTCTTGTCCTTTGTTAAATTGAAATTGTCTGGTGTTTTTTTAGCTATTATTTTTCCGAGTTTCATTTATTATTTTTGAATATATTCATTGTTTTCATTTGATTTGTTTATTTTCAGTAATTTCACGATTGGTTTGTTCATTTTTCAATAACTGTTCTTCAATTTTCTCTTAATCGGTTTAGTTTTCATTGTCTTTCAATTTAATTTTCGATTTTTTGTTGATTTTGTTTGTTTTTTCTTAGAAACAGAAAACAATTTTCATTATATATTTACCTCTATTTAATGTTATTATCTAAAAATACTATATTGATACATTATGGTTTATATTTCACAATGAATTGTAATGAACTGTGTCAGAAATTCAAACTGGATTTTGTACAACAGATTGGCCTGCTGGCGACATCCAACGTGACAGAAACAAGTGCCTAGGTCTCTTTAATAATAATCAATCTTCATCTAAAATTTGTTTCATTAAATTACATATAATATATTTACATATAACTCTATCATCCCTGACATGACTTGCCATTTCAACTATAATTGTCACTAACCACCTACCTCAATCTATTTCCAAATCGTTTCGTTTCATTCTATTTGGATTATATTACCGAGAATTTTATTTTTAATCAATACCAAATTTTTTTCCAATTTGTTGTGATTTTAGATTTGTTCATTTCATTTTAGATTATCTGCTTTCGTTTTAGTCTTTTTTTGCTTGTAATTGAAGTTGCTTATTGCGTTTTATTGTCTATCCTATTATCCGTTAACTTGTTTTAATTTATCTCAACAACATTTGCTTAATTTCAATTTATTTGTTTCTATTTTTTTACACTTTTATTGGATTATTTTATTGATGACATTGTTTGATTTGGTGCATTTTGTTTTTTAATTTATTTTATTTTGACTTCATACATTTATTTTATTTAAATTTTTTTGCTGTTAAATTTTATTCAATTGATTTATATTTCATGAGTTTCAACACATTCTCTACATTGAATTTTATTACAATTTGTACTTCGTTTATTTTTGATTCTTTGGTGTCGATATTTTTTATTTTTAAATTGGATTTCCATTTTCGTCCTTGATTAAATAAAAATTGTCTGGTGATATTTTTTGCTGTTATTTTTCCAAGTTTAATTAATTGTTTCTCAAAATGTTCATTGTTTCCATTTGATTCGTTTCCGTTCGTTTATTTTCATTTCCTTCAGCTTTTGTATCTTTATTTTTCATTGATTTTGCTTCCATTTTCCCTTTGGAAAATGTGTAATTGGTGTAAATTTGGTTTACTCCATTTTACTTAATTTTCGTTTTCTTTGTTTTTTTCTATCCACCAATTTTTATTGTTTATTTCCTTCCCTTCGTTCTATTTTTTTTTTATTTTACGTAGTTTTAACAATTTAATATTAATTTCCTTTGGGTAGTTATTATCTAAACAATATCTTCTCTCATAGGTGTCACCGGCAGGCCAAACTTTGGCCTCCATTGCATTGAATGCAATATTAATATAACATTTTTACAAATTTGTATAAATCTGTCATCATTGGAATGGCTTGTCCCATGCATTTAGTATTATTGAGCATTGCTTCGATCCATTTATTGTGTAATTGTTTTTTATTGTCAGTGTGTTTCATCGAGCATAGACCTGGTGACACACAATTTCGATTTCCCATTGAAAATTAATTACATTGGATAATAAATTGGTACAAATTGTGTAGCCAAGGACTACAGACTGGTTATTGTACAATAGATTGTTGTTTAGTCTACTGACGACATCTAACAAGATAGAAATATGTTCATTTAATTAATGTATAGAATTTTCACGCATTAATCTATCATCCCTACTAACTATAATTTTCAGAAACATGTTATCTTAATCTGCTTCCAAATCAATATTAAATTTGAATTTGTTTTAATTATTTTAAATTTAATTCTTCTCCTTTCCTTTTAATTTATTCCATTATGTTCGATTATGTTCAACGGTTTTGCTTATTTTACTTTATTTAATTAACTCATTTGGTTTCATAGTTTTTTGTGTTTCGTATCATTCTGATTTTAATTTTACTTCCTTCATTCACCGCATTTGTGATTTCGTTTCTTCAACTTGATATTTCAATCATTCAAGTTATTAATAAAAAATTCATAATTACGACTCCCGAAGATAATCAATTGATAAATATGCAATATTTTCAGTGGATAATTGAAGGAGCTTAAAAGTATCATCGCATGACAAGCAAACGCACTACACAGCACCAACGCAAATAAACAAAGGAATATTATCTTCTAAAAATAATGCACCCGAAGCTCGCGCAAATAAAACGCGCACGGAGCCTCCGCCGTTTACGTCCGAGCAAATTTACTTACGCCCATTAATAAAAACTAATTAAGTTATTCAGCCACTAATGACACTCGACGTTTTGTATTATATATTTAATTAAATTACTGTTTATGGAGCTTATTGCCCCTTTTATGACATACAGTCAGTCGTCAATCCGTTTTCGTTCCAAATTGTTTCCCGTATATCTGGCGTCTGCAGACGAGTCTTATTTTACTCAGGTTTCGGACTTTTACGGTTTCGCTCTTTTTCTTTTGTTACGTACGGTCCGCGCGCCGAGATGAAATAACGTTTTTCGAGACGCGCGATGAAAATTGCAATAAAATATGTGTGACATCGGCGAAATCTTCGTCTGCATGCTTCGGCCACTAAAATACAATGTAAACGGACACAACGGGAACTGAATTAGTCACGAACATGTAAGTTTTGCGTCGCTTCGTCTGCGAATTAAATAGAAAGCAAAACGTGATAGGCGAACGAATGCGTCTGGTTTCGTACAAAACCCCCACATATAAATCTTGATGAGCGGTTTATGCTGGCCACGTTACGTTATTATCGGGAAAAAGCGACGGTTGCGTTCATTTTGCCGTCGGAATGAATGTGTCTGGGTGTTTTCGGCCGCAATGGCCGAGGCAAGATTACTTCGGTCCTCGGGTGTGTGTCTGTGACGTAGCATGGAAGCTGCAGGATATACTGGGTGTGGTCGAGGCCATTTTTAACCCTGCCTAGATCGTAACGTAAAAAAAAGCGTCGAGGATTTCTCAGAAATACAAATGTAGGGATCGTTTTCAGGGAATTTATGTTTTGTTATCAGTTTACGTCAGCTACGTTTGTATAAATAAACGCCACAATAAAAAACGGAAACATTATGTTTAACAATAGATTACTTATTATTATTTTTATATTGAAGTCTATATATTTTTAAATTCTAGTTTTAATAATTGTAATAATTTAAACAGTTGCTTCGGTATTATTAATGTTTACTTAAAATAAATGCATGTTATGTATTCTTATCTAGCCGAACTGACTAATCACTAAAATTTTCTACGACTTCTTGGAATGTAATCAATTTCAAATGGCAACAAGGTTTAGCATTGCATTTTGCATTTATCCATGTGTTGCCTCGACATCGTACGATAAATGGGGCCAGTTTAATTTTCGCAGCAAAATGTTCGTCAATTCATGGCCATTTACAATTAAATTAGGTCATTGATTCGTTTCATTGCAGAGTTGGAAAAAAATATTTGATTCGTTCAATTCAGCGGAAATATAGCAGATATATTCCAAGTGGACAATTAAATTAAATTGGAGCCACTGGATTATAAATACGACAACGGTAAAAAATTGAGAATTTTCTGCATCGAATGGTTTTATATTTTGATCGATGGTGCAGTAATTTGAAAGAAGAATAAAAATCCCGTTTTTAATTAATAATTAATCAAAAAGCTATCTTTGAACGGTGGGTCCGAGAATATGATTTTATAGACTAGCGTTGCTAGCAAATGAATAATTTGATCGATTTTAATAATTTAGAAATTTTAAGCATTGCGATTGTCCCAAAAATGATTCACGAAACTAATAATTTTTGTATTTTTAATACAAAAAGTTTAACTCTAAATATAGTGTCCCATAAATTGTGTGAAAATTTTAAAACCATTTAAGCTTTACACAAAATTGATAATAAATTAATTTTCACAATATTTATACCTCCGTGGTTTCCAGAATTAGTTAAATTAAATGGTCAAATAATATATATACATTAATGTTCATAAAAATATTTATTGATGTTAACCATGCAATAATTACAACAAACTTTAAATGAAAACGTTGATACATACACACTAGGAAACTGAAATAAGGCCACGTTAATTCTGAAGATTTCAAACGAGAACCAAGGAGTGTACATATCTCTTAATTTGTACTACAAACATTTCCATTTAAAGTTTAAAAATCCATTATAAACTGCATAAAGCTCAACAGATTGTTTCTGCACATTTTGTTTAATTATTAAATTACCAATAAAACGATGCTATTACTATAATTTTAAAATAAATCATTTTCATTCTCAAGAGCTTTGCGTGGATTTAGCTTCCGAATCAGAGACTTTTACAACAAATAGTATTGTGTTGGTAAAGCTCTTACGGCAGACTTCTTGTTTCTACCTTTACATTCATTTTCTAGTTTGGTAGAAATTTTGATTAAATTCGGGCATACAAAATTATTTGTTTTCACTTTTTGTTCAATTATTAAATTACAAATAAAACGATGAGATTACTATAATTTTAAAGTATATCATTTTCATTCTCAAAAGCTTGACATAGAATTTATGCCGACCATAGGATTTTCCAACAAATACTATTGTCAGTAAAGCTCTCAACGCAGAATTTTGGTTTGTTTCTATTCACTTTCTAGTTTAATAAAATTCGAGCTTTTCGCACAAATTTCTGGTTAATGTGAAATTTGCGGAATATTTATATTTTTCTTGTCACTCATGGTTGCATGAAGCTAAAATATACGAGTCCAAATTTTTTTAAAATTATTTACTCTATTTTGCCCTAGTTGTTTTATTATTATTATCCTTTTTTTCACCGTACATCAATCAATCAGTTTACCTGATCACATTGTGTTCTAGCTTTGTTATTATTCAATTAAATTTAGTTTTTCAATTACCTCTATCAATTTTCGTATTTAATTTAAGTTATGGCCACAATAATAATAGTTGTTTTATTATTATTATCCTTTTTTTCACCGTACATCAATCAATCAGTTTATCTGATCACATTGTGTTCTAGCTTTGTTATTATTCAATTAAATTTAGTTTTTCAATTACCTCTATCAATTTTCGTATTTAATTTAAGTTATGGCCACAATAATAATAACTATTATTATTAGCGTTTAGTTTAAGTTTTTCTATTCTAATAATATTTTTAATATTCATTTGAATTCGTTTCATATCTGCTTTTTGCTTTTTATTATTTTGATCAATTTATCCTTATGACTTCATTGTTCCAATATCCATTTTAACATAATTGCGGTCCAATTGGAGATATGCATTTTTATACGTAGATAAAATTCAATTTACAAAAATGCATACATTAATTTTCTAAAACCATAATTTTTACTTATTTATTTATGTACCACTAACAGTAATCATCTAAAACTTAGGTGTCTCCTATAATACTAAATTTGCTTCTAACTCATCCCAACCTGTGGCGTGGTGTTTGCCTTGTATTCCAAAAAATATGGTCAATTTTTCTAATCAAAAATCGATCCATGATTTGGTCAAATTTAATTTTATAAACATGATTCATTTCCGTTTTGGAAAAATAAGCCCATCGGTTCAAGCTCAGATTCAAGTTCGGTGTATAATAACCGAAGCTTACTTACTAAAACGTTTTCAATTCGATTGCACTGTCAAGTAAAAATGTTTCATAATGTGCACTCGCAAATGAATTTCTTAAAGTGGTCTGTTTAATCATAAGCAATTTTAGTATTCAATTACTTTGGGTTTTTGGTTTGTTTCAGTTGGTCTGAAAAGAATTGCAGCTTCAATTTATTTAATTATTCATTGTTGTTATTCATTAATATCTGTTAAAATTGACTTGTGATTAATTTTATTCGTAAAGCTCTGCGGGCAGATTATTAAAATTTCCATTTCCATGAATGCAAATTATATTTACATTCTGCGAAAAGCTTTCAATGCAAAAATTTGTTTTCTATCGTTTTTTCTTCAATATTAACTATTTTCATGTAGATCACTCAGCAGAGCTATATATTGGATTAAATTTATTGAATGTATATAATATTTATTATATAGTTTAAATATTTATAGAAAATTATACAGAATTCTAGGTAAAGCCCTATAATCGATGTATTTCTATTTTTACATTCTTAACGTCTTTTCAGTTTCGTGTCCATTACGTATAAATGGGAATTGACATAATTATTTTGCAAAAAGCTTGAAGCACGGAATATTTTCTTTATCGTTTTCCATTGA
The DNA here is from genome assembly GCA_959613385.1 of Geotrupes spiniger. NCBI lineage: Eukaryota > Metazoa > Arthropoda > Insecta > Coleoptera > Geotrupidae > Geotrupes > Geotrupes spiniger. Next base: position 18,431,777 of record OY390737.1, read on the forward strand.
TTAGTATTGACAGTTTACATGAAGATAGTTTATGTTTACGAGAGTAGATATTTGCGCAAAAGTCGTAGTTTGTTATATAGCCCCATTTTAATTCAATTTCAAGACATGGTTATATTAGATCAATATCTGTTGTCTATTCATTATTCTGCTTAAATCTCAAACAGAGAGCTTAATTATATTTCCAGTCTCGCAATTTCTTTTGAACGGTTTGCCTATTGTCAGTTTTTTTAAGCGATGTCAATAATATTGTGTGAAAAGCATGCGATAATGTTCACGCATGTTTCTTGAGGAATTTATTGAAACATATGATGATAGTTAGCAAATTATGCAGAATTCTAGGTAATGCTCTGTAATCGATGTATTTCCATTTTTACATCCTTAACGTCTATTTAGAGCTTCGTGTCAATTGCGCATAAACGGGAATTAACATAGCTATTCTGCAAAAAGCTTCAAGCACGGAACATTTTTTCATCGTTATCCGTTGATTACTATTGACAGTTTACATGAAGATCCTTCATGTTTACGAGAGCAGATATTTACGCGAAATACAAGTCATTGCAAGTCATTGCTCCATTAAGTCTCAGTAGACTTCTTTTGAACGTTTTGCCTTTGTCAGTTTTGTAGGCGATGTCATAATAACATTCTGCGAAAACCTGGACATGGATGTCGATGTTTACGAAATCGGAGCTTACAATATTTACATTGTTTGCTTTTTTTATTGTGAATAAATTAAATAGTCTACATTTTGTACATAGACTAATTATGCGAACATTCTGCGAAGAGTTAGTTTAACATTAAAACATAAATTCAAAAATATGAATAAGATGTGTCGAGGTCTGTCTACCATCAATCGATATTTTGAGCCCCATCTTAGCAATAGCTGTCAACTTAATATTTTTGTCGGTTTTACTTGAAACTAAATTAAAAAAAAATCATTTCAGGGTAAAGCTGTTGAGTCAGCTTATGCCTATTTGTAAATTATGAATACATTTTGCATAATAGTGCATTATACCATATTATGCGAAACACTTTCACCATAGTCAAACATTATTTATTTACCGAAACCTCAATTACGTTCACAAAAATAGAGCTTTGAATAAAATTGCAATATATTACTTGACATCTTTTGTAAAAAAGTTGTTGTCGTCGACGTTTCGACAGAATGCAATTTGATATAGTTTGTTAAATAGCTGCACTTTGAATCGTGAAATATGAAAAGCCTAACTCATTTGAGTATTTGTTGTGTATTTTGATAATTCTCTGTAAAGCTCTACAGGCAGCTAATTTATATTTCTAGCTTCTTGATATATTTTACTTGATTTTGTACTCTTTGAAAGCTTTGAGACTTTGAATGTTGCTAATATTCAATATCAATATCAATAAATCATAATGAGCAAAATGAACAGAAATTGGAAGTTAAAATCAAGCTTTATAATGTAGGAAAAACGTGCAAGCTTTCAAAGCTGATCAATCCATTGCAGGCAGACTCGACGTAACCATGAACCTTGTCATTACCAATAGGTTCACAGAAATTCATAAATTATTCAAACAGGGATGATAATATAGAAAAGCGCGAAGGGAAATGTACACTTACAACATTTTTGAATAAATCTTGTCGGATATCAAATTTTCATTTATCATTAAAAGCAATTGCTAATAATAAATATAATTTGGAAATTATTTGTACTTTAAATGAAATTGCAAACATTTTAATAGCTCTATGATAAATTTCGTTAACAATTTATAATCTTATATATTAAAATAGAACAATTTTTGTAATAAATTACTATTTTTATAAAGTTAAAAGCACAATTTATATTTTAATTGTTGCCAATGTAAAACATACAACAGGATATATAATTTAATCGTTTATAATTTGATGTTCAATGAGCTAAAATTGAGCTTTCGATAAATTCGTAAAATAGGTGATACAACAGAGCTTTTAGGTACCAAAAACTTAAAGTTATGATGTTACTCGTTGCCAGTGTATAGCAAAGCTAATCGTACTTTTTAAGATTAACTTGAATTTAGCAAAAATATATAATTTGTTAATAATGATCTAAAATAAATATGAATATATGATTAAAATCGTGCTGGCAGTATAGAATTAACAAACTCATAATCTTAATCAAGATATTTGTACTTCAGATGGATTCAACGAAAAGTTTCACAGGACCTTTTAATTATTCTCTACGTAGGGAGACAATCCTTAAAACAAATTTTCAAGAGATTTAATGTTCTTTCGAGAAACTTTATATATTTCGCGGAAGTGTTAAATTTATTCATGATAATTGAGATTTTTAACGAGCTTTATGCAGAAACTTTTTATAAAGATCTATGTTTTACAGCAAAAAGATTAAATTCTTCTTTAATGCGAATGAGTATGACAAATTTGCGACAAACAATCCCCAGTTATACAGGTAAAAGCTCGGATAATTACTATGGTTGTTATTAAATTTTAAATCAATAAATTTAAATTAAATATCATGTAATAAAGCATTCAACAAACAAATAAATTCGACGAATCCACAGGACAAGTAATCTCGGACAATGAAACGCTAAAATATTCGAAAATGTTAACAACGAAAATTTTAACCCATCGGTTAAATGCACCAAATCAATTTCATAATCCCAACATTTTAATGCCTTTTACGTTCCGACGTCGGCGATCAATAAGCGGCCGGCCACACCTACGATTTTCGCGTTCGAAATATTTTCAAAACGTGACGGCCATCGGCGCTTTAATGTCCGAAATGGTAATGTTTATTTTGAGGAAAAGCTTCAACGAGACGTCTTAACCGACGCGTCATTAAAAAGTTTTATCGTCACTTTAGTGTGGTAGTTCGCACGTGGTCGAACGACCCATAATGATATTGTTACATCAATAAACCTATCTGCTACATCTAAACATTTGACACTACTTTTATATGTCAATAAAAATTTAATTTCGAATATGATTGATGAACCTGTTGGATTATTAGCGGAGGTTCCTTCGGTGGGTTCGCACAACGGTGGGCGTTAATGTTTATTATATTTACATTTTCGAGTGATTAATTTGATGATTTCGGCAATTTGAATTAAATTATTTGATTATTATTACTATTATTATTATTTGATTTTAAATTTAATATGTATGTATAGAACGGTTTTTTTTTCTACTTGACATATTGCCCAAACAAACGAGGTGGTTTCTCCACCCGACGGATACGACTCAGCCGAGTTTTATTGATTTAAAAATCCTATACGATCAGACATCCCATAATTAAATATATTGTGCAATTACAGCGAATTTTATCGAACTCATAAAACAATATTTTTCTAAGACTGTCCAAAGCGGATGCGTCGTTAAACGTTGCATGTCCATAAATTTCAAATATAATCAGATAATTGAAATCGATCGAAATTCCCAATTAGTTTAATCGAATTTATTCAGGGCAATGAATATTTTTACATTTTATGTCGATATTTGTTTTGCGGTTAATGACTTGATTTACGTGCACAATAATATTAAAGCCTTTTTCATTGAAATATTAAGGTTGATACTTTTTAAAACGATATATTGAAACATATTTTTGGAAATTTTATATAATTTAAAATAATATCCAATATATTAATTTACAATTATATGCATTGCATGAAATTTTTTTATTGCTTAAATTACATTTATTTCGTCTTATTATAATATTTTGGTTTCGTGTTCGTTGTTTTCACTATGTTTAAAGTTTCGTCATTAAGATATAAAACACAGACAATAAACAAACATAACACTTCGACGCCGCGCGGATGCACTTTAATGCAAATCTTTATGTAATCAAGCGAGATGCGGTTCATTGCAATATTTACATGCGGCGCTATATCCGTTCATTCGAAGCATTTGTAGTTATGCACTTGAAAGTTATGAATTCCCGAAAGCCCTGCAATGTAATGGCTATCATAAAGCCATTAACTTTATACAGTGCCATTAAGTTAAATATTATTGCTCCTCTGTATCCATATCGTATAGACGAGGAGCGGCATCGCACTTACACTGATTTACGAGAAGGTTCGGCTATAAACTAATACAACCTTCGGTAGCCTGCTTCATATTTACATTGTCCTCGTAATTATTCGCCATTCCTATTTCATTATTTACGCAACGCTTCTTTATTGCGCGCGATAATCGTCGCCGGTTTTGTTCGCTTGTTGCGAAGCACGCGCTGAGAAGTAATAGACAATAATTATGTTTTAGGTGTCACGGTAATTATATAGCAATTAGAGCAATCAGCATCGATGTTAATTGTAACGCTGGTTGGTGCACAAGAACGTGGACAAATATGTTGCCTTGTAAAACTCAAAGTAGTCGTTCGAAACCAATTTGAAATATGAAGGAGTAATGATTTTGCTATTTGAAAACAAAAAACGTCACGAACCAACCCAACCCAACCCACCCAATTAGAATATTGGGAAATTATCGGTAATTATCTATGCATTTAAGGGTATTTGACAAAATACATCGTTAAAATTATCGAGGTCCTAACTTAAAATAAATACCCGAGAAAATATTGCAAGAACATACCAAAATAACTGTCTGGCGTAAATACAAATATTCCTTACACAAATTGTTACAAATACAACCGATAATTATGATTCATGTACCATTAGTTGCGAAATCCGTCCAGCTCTACGTCAAAAAAAGATTGACAGAGAGTTATGATAACGAGAATTGCCAATTCCGGAAATAAATGGAAGAGACGCCTAAAGGAAGACATGTAACTAAAATAGGTGAAGGACCATAAGAGAATTGGGGAACATGTCCCCAACGAGTTTAATATTGTTCAGTTTGCAAATACTAGAGCTGGAAAAAGTCCTAAAAATTACAAGAAAGGGCGATCAAAGGTGAACTCCTTAAAACACGTGACCTGTGGCTACATACTTGAATGGGATGGAAGAAGATAACATATATTGAAAAGAAAAATGAATTAAGGCAAGGTATGATGTTAGATGAGATGGGCGCAAGTTGGATGTTGAAGAATAATTTTCGCGTGGTAGAACATATGAAGATAGAGTAAGATTTTCAAGTGTTATTGTTCAACTGTTGTCATTTAGGTAATGAGAAAACACAATGATGAGGATAGAATAAATTTTATAATTAGAGACTTCCAGCCTAAGATGAAGGAGATCAAGAAGAGCGGAATTGTCATAGAGATGATGCAACATTTACATGAAGGAAGGAGTAGAACGAAGTTGAAGTGAAAAGCGATGGTCATAGTGCAAGCACAGAATTTGTGGACAATCCAAAGAAATTAAGAACGGAAAAACGTTTGAGTGATTTATGTGTAAGTATAACGAAAAAGGAAGTAAGCATTAGATTGATCCTTAAGTATTCTTATAAATACGTTTTTTGTAAGAATCTGGGGATGCAATCATGGATGTAGATAAATAGTAGGACATAGTTGAAAAAATTCACGAGGAAGGGATTGCAGTTGTAAGAGTTGTTGTAGCAGCAATAAAATACTATCTACACTTGATTGGTTGATCAACTGGAACTAACACTTCGACTTAATTAACGACAAATTCGTTTGATTTCAAGGCACATAAAAAATGTATAATATTCATCGCAGCAAGAAAGTACAAATCTAGATATTAACGACGATTCTACTGTGATACGAATGCAATATTTCATATTGATGAACATTTGAAATGGTATCATTAGTTGGCCCTCGCGTGAGTTTGAATTTTATTTGGATCTTTCTAGCACTACATTAGTACTACTTTATGCACAGGTCCAAACTGGACTAATACATGATCCATATATATAAATTTCCGGTTAGTAGAAATATTCATAATTTTAATATACCGCATAAACAAGATTATACCATTTAAATAATAGTAATAAAAAAATCATTTTGCAACGTGTTGTCAGTAAATGGTACAAATTGACGTTTTGAAATATTCGCACAACCCTGGCGAATGACTAATTTGTCGTAAAAGGACCGTGACACAGAATATATGGTGTATGATTTAGAAAACATATGCAGACAATATTAACAAAATTATGAATAAAATAGGACCTAACACAGAACCTTGAGGAACCTTGTGCAAGTAATGTAAGTAATAAACGTTCGACAAATTCACATTACGAAAGACTATCCAAACACAACACAACCCATCCCAACCCAATCCAAAACTGCTACCAATTTTCTCGGAAAATTGTATACAAAAACGTTTTAACTAAAGCAAAGAATAATGATGTACAGAATTATCAATAAAATTAACAACGCAATAATTTTAACCAAATTAGAATTAACTAACAATTAATACTAAATGTTGCAAGCTATGTATGCGGTTTCTCTCTCTATTTGGGCTGTCTCATAATCTGGGCGAAATATACCCCACCATCACATTAGAATACTGTACGTGTGGTGGTCTGATAAGCCCACATAGGGCGAAAAGGACATCATCATTTGTTTTCGTTCGCTAAAAGTTATTTTCAAATAAATGAATATAATTTGGCCAATGTTCGATATAACAGCATATTAATCTTTAACAACGACTGTGTAGAAGTTAACAAGAGCATGTAAGCATACTCTTGTTGATTCAACATTGAACAAGTAATCTAATATAATAACGAAATTAGTAATATACGTTTTACATTCAATGAAAGTCTTGATTATGAAAGAATTAGTACCATTTATTAAAAAAAATGAAATATCTTGAAAGGGCACTGGAATTTGACCATTTTGTTTTTGTATTCATTATATCAAAGTATAACGTTGTTGAATCATTTTGCATCTTCTGCATATTGACAACACAGATTGGAGATTGTAATTTTAATAATATTCAGTTTATCTGATTTTTTCCCAACCAATTTAATTACTTTTCACAATTCTGTTCATAAAAACTACAAAACTGAATTCAAAATTACCTTGTTGGCATTGACAATTTTGGCAACATATGCATTTTCGATGATTTCGAAATTTTCAAAGTTTGCCTAGTTATCAGTCTTGGTAACGTCGAGAATTGTTACCCGTTTGTAAGTTGGCATATTAACAGTTCATAGTTTTGCAATTTTTCATAATCATGTTCATTATATTCTCAATTTGATTTGGTATTTTGACGATTGATTGGCACTCTTAAAATGTACGATGTTTGTCATTTACCACTACTTTCATTTTCTTGTTTTGGTGCTTATTTTGACAATTTAACGCTTTTGTTGGACAACGCAATAATTTCCAGATGCATCAAAATATATTATGGTTCATACCCTTTCGCTATTATTATATTCAGTTTGGTGATTTCGCTAATTTTAATCGACTTTTGACCTCATGAGTCTTTTCACGTTATCGAATTCCTGGTGGCAGGTGGTGAAATATATTTCATGTAACTATGATTCGATATGAATTTTCATTAATTTTAATTACTTCAAGTAATTTAGCGATTTAATTTCAAGATTCTTATACATCGTTGCACATGAATAGCCCATCGCTCTTAAAGGTTCATTATATTATTACTATTATATTATAATTATATTATATTTTCTCCTATGAATTTTCTTCCACTAGTGAAGTTATTCAGAGATTTTATTTTCACATTCTCTTACTGTTACAATACTGAAACACGTAATCAGCAAGTGATGCTTTATAAAGAATAATTTCTACGATTGTGTAGCGGTGTGGAATAATTACGAAGTAACATAATTTACAAGGAATTTGTGTGAGTGTACTAACTACTATCATTGGTGATCTGATAAGTCCTGAAGGACGAAACAGCTGTTATCATCTGATACATGCGCTGTCGGATTTAAGTGGGAGATGATGATTAATTCTTTTATTTAATTGAGGGTTGTTAGCATATTACCATATTAAAACCGTTGAAGCTAAAAATTACTTTTATAACAACGGTCATTTTCTTTGGATCGTGAAGTTATTGAGCCATTTTAGTTCGAGGTTCCCTTACTGACCTGCATTTGCAATCTCGACAAGTATTCTATCCGTAGTGAAATTATTTAGATTATTGTTGAAAAAAAAATTAACCGAAATAATCATGTTTCATGAATTAATTACGAAACAATTTGATTTATTAAACGATTACTTTTGGGATGGTGTTTTGAACATTTTAGTTTTTTTGTGCCATCAATTTAGTTAACCATTTGCCTTCTGCCCATTTGTTTTCCAGTAAGATTTTTTAACAATGAGAACAGGCAACATTGCATAAAATAATTAATTTTATTTATTACAATTTGGCATATTTGAGTGTTTTACGAAAGCCAATGTTACCAGATTGTGAAATGAAATGCGTGCCAGTAAATCTTTAAGTTATAGATATCTCATAAATTATAGGTTATATTTTCGTGCGTTTTTAAAGGTAAAGTTTTAATGAACATTTACTTCAAAATTCATTTTTATTGCAAAATATGTATATTTTACTATAAATGCAGTTTTACTTGAAACTACTAAAAGAGTTGAGTACGAGTAGTAGATAATTGCTACAAACAGAAGCGCATTGTTGATTATTTTTTTTGTATGGTTAGTTCCATGTAACTATTCATGAATAACAATACAATTGTTTTTAATAAAAAAAAGTGAAGTAGTTCCGTGAATTGATAATCATTCGTTTTACTGTCAATTACGGAATAACAACGAAACAAACTCATCGAAACTATCATTGTATATCTCCATTAATAACTAACACAATTAACATGAAATAAAACAATTTTGCATGCACGCACTTTACGACTGGCCGGACAAAGGCGCGCTTTGTTTTCATTTCTTTAAACTCCGATCATTAACGCAACATCTTCATAGTCGCGTCAGGGAACGATAAAACAAAATGTCTTAATTTATGCCGCGTCAGAGTCCCTTCGCCGCATCGACGCGCACAAAAAGTCCGTCGCAGCGGATTTGAAAAATGAGAAACGACTTCGGTCCGCGTGATTCATTCACAACGGAGACTCTAACTTTGATAATCATTGCTTTTACTACATTGTTGTAAATTGCAATCAGACGGACGTGCGGCGCGAATCGCCCGTACGCAAGTCGCCATCGCGGGGCGCTCGTGACAGAGAGGGACGGCGCGGTCAGGCCAGCGTGAGGGAACTTTAAACGCGAAAGCGAGTAGGTCGGCATTTTATATACAGGTGGAGTCGATCGTAAATTATATTCAATAATATTTACGACCGTGCCTTTCGGGCTCTGATATATCTAAATAATACTGCAAGCCTGATTACAGGATGGCAGAAAATGCAAAATTTGCTTTAGTATTACTGGGAATCGTAAAGGAAATTTACGCGTCAATTAAAGGAGAAAAATTGTGCGCGCTCGCTGCAGTAGAATGCATAGAAGTGAATAAGTTATTACTTTATGCTAACGTGGCCCCAAGCAGCGGAGCATAAATCCACTTAAAGAACTTGGAGAACATGTGTTCGAATTCTATATATTGCGTCTATTACGGCAACGCATTAAGCGGAATCAAAAATTGTTAACTAATTGGAACATTTTAAATACAAAATAAAAAAATATGGAAAAAATGTAGCAGCAATGTTATTGAACTTGCAAAACTAAGTAATAATGTTGTAGTTATTCTTTATTTCATATCATAAAATAATTTGTTTATTTGGTTTTCTTAGTTTTCTTTCCCATTCTGTTTTTTGTCGAGGTTTTATTAATCTTTTGGTACTTCCTATCCTTCTATAATCTTTTGTTTTTATTACTTTTTGTCTCTTTACTAGACCTTATGTTATTAATTATTTGAATTTTTCCAATTATTTTTTATTTGCTACAAATATTTTTCCTTTATATATTTTTTCCATTATACGTTTACTTGTGATATCGATTTTCGTTTAAATCTATTATCGCTTTTGGCAAAACTAGTCAACCAAATTAATTAATTAGTTGTCATTAATGTCACAGTGCTGAACTTGGTCAATGGTAATTTCTCTAAGGTTGAATACCAAGAGTAATTGTGATTGTGGCATATAAGTATGTTGTTCTTATTTCTTATGTGAATACATTTAGGTTTATTCAAATATCCTAGCATCCATTGGATTTGATTGGGTTACTGAATTTTTCGCTCAAATACTTCGTTAGGGTTTCTGCGCTGTAAGTTAATGTCGTCTTATACGTCTTAATGTTTGTTATCTATAGCTTGATTCGCTTGATTTTACTCGATCGCTTTTCTGAATGCAATACCACCGTCCAGGTATTCAATACGATTATCACAATTAGTATGTCGTATATTCCAACATTTCAACGCAGAATAGTTTTATAGCCAAGGTTTTGGGTACTCCACGATTTACCGCGTTCATAAAATAGCAACAATTTTAAATTCTGAACGCATTTTTTGAGTAGGTTGCCTCACCTCCATACTTGATCAGCTCATCATCAATTCCGTCGCACACTGCTACATTTCCGTTTTTTGTATTTCATACCCAACTCCTTCATTTATTTCTTCCTCATGGGTCATTAACAGTTTTTTGTGTTACCCAAGTTACTTTTAACTGTTCCTGGTTGTCTGTTTGTTTCTGATATTATTTGCGTGTATTTGTTACTGTATTGTTTATCGCTTCATCATTTTTTTTTTAGAGCTTTTTCTTATTTTGCTCATGTCATGATATCATTATATCACAGTTATTTTTAACTTCATACTTACGTTTATTTTGTTGTTTCAGTTTGTGCTTTTATATAGTTTCACAAATTTTCTTCACTTGATTGTCGTGTTTTCCATTACTTTTTGTTTTGTTTCGTATTATTTTGAATTTCAATATAGCTTCGTTTATTTTCTTTTTGTGTTAATTTTGTATTTCTTTCTCAGTTTTGTTTCATTTTGTCATTATTTGTGATTGTTTCGTTCCATTAATTTTCTTTTACTGAATATCACTTTGTCTTTTTGTTGATCTTCATTTGCGATTCATGGAGCAATTATATTTTTGTTGATTTCATTGTTAATTATGCAATTGCTGACATTTGTTTGGCTTCCTTATAGTTCTTTTTCCTCTTATACAGTTTAAATGACTTAATGGATCTTCTTTTTTTTAATTTTATTAGATTTGTTTAGTTCTATTGCATAATTTATTGTTTTACTTACTTAGTTCGATTTTTCATTGCCTTTATCCTTCTTTTCTACTTGCTTACTTTTCGCCCTTCTAATTTATATTTGGTTCACAATTTGGTTTTCTTTTCTTCTAGTATTACTTTCTGATCTTAGTTTGCCGTCCATGAAGTTTAATTTCTTCATTTATTTAACCAACAATTTTGAATTTCTTGCTTCCTTCAATTTTTCTTTTTATTTCCTTTCGTACGTTCTTCCATATTATGCGTCATTTTTATATTTGAATAATTTTTGATTTTCCTTAAAGGATTTCTTTCGTTTTTAATGTGAGTTTTATAAAACGAATTTATATTCCTTAATATTTTTTTAGTAAATATAATATAACGAAAAAAATGGTTATTTGTAAAAGTAAAGGACACGAAAGTAATAGCTACATTTTAAAATCTTGTGCACAAATAAATATAAGACCGGCTGGTAACAAAAAAATAACTAATATGCAATTAACTAGATATACGAATATAGCTATTGAACGAAAATTACTTTTATGACAAAAAAAATTAATTACGTCTTCATTAATTTTAGATTTAGGAACGAGACTAAATAAATAAAACGAACTCACCAACGAAATGACGAACCAAACTGGAAACGTGAAGTGACGATAACCTGCAACATAATTAATTTATTTAGCTTTCAGCCTATTTCAGCAACATCGTTGTATAAGCTGTCGCTTTCGTATTTTAAAACCAAAACAAATCGATAAAAATAGCTGGAAATGTTAATGTACTTTTCGTGTATAAAAGGAATTTAAATAATATACATACATAAAGCATTTAAAGGAAAGTAAACAATTTAAATTTTAAATTATAAATATTTGTAAATTCTTAAACTATTGAAGATTAAAGAGCAAATTTATTCGACGAAAAAATATTATGCGTTACGCAACCTGGCGGAAATAATAATAAATTTAAAATTTAGAATTGAACAAATTGCAATTTGTGCAACAAACACAAAAATGTGTTTTTATAAGATAATACAAAAATGAATTGCAGCGGTTCGTTATAAACGATACGAAAGGAATTTAATATCAATTTACATTCAGCGATTTTTTCATGAATACGGCAATCAATTCGATAAATATTTGCCGCCGAATGATCTGTATTTACAGAACGGGCAATCATAATAAACATGTCTTGGTTTTATGTCCTACATTTAGTCGTAAAATCATATCCTAGACACCGTGATTGCTTTTACCCATGAATTATATATTTCCGCGTAAACAATTTCCGTCGAATATTTATTTTGTTATTTGATCGCGCTTAATTTTTATCATTCGCAATTACGCAGCCGGCCGACGGTCACAAAATCCACTTCGTGCGAGAAGTCACGGGCGAGTTTCTCGCGAATCTCTAAATGCATTCGAAAACACGATAAACATAAATATTCAAGCGTGGCACTAAAATATGAAAACCTTGAAGGAAATTTACACTACTTTTATGTTTACTGCACGTGTTACAAAATTTATAGCCGGGAATATTACCGCGGAATACGAAATTCAACCGGCGAGTTCTGTAAATTTCAATCACATCGAAATGTCGGATTATGTACAGGCCGGAGGCTGGGGATGTGGAACTTTTATGAAAAATTGTAACAAAAAATGACAACATATGTTAACTGGTAATGAAATGAATATATAAGTGCGTAATAAAAAAACAAACATGACATAACATGAAGAAAATATAAATTAATGAACAACTGAATTCTGTAATGAAAATTAAAGCACAAACAATTTAAAATCAATATAAAATATGAAGGAAGAAAATCTAACATGGAGAATAAATTAATAGAAATAAAATAAATAGACAAATACTAGCACAAAAAAATATATTCGAAAACAAACCCATCAGCAAATATAAAATTTAAAACAATAAATAGACAAAAGAAAAAATGAAATAAACAGTATACGATAATAAAATATAATTCCAAATCCAAAATCCAGTAAATAAATATATAATATATATATATATATATATATATATATATATATATATATATATATATATATATATCCCAGTCATCGTGCGCTTCCTAAACACAATTTTAATGATTTTTGTATTAACTAAACTAGATTAATTAATAAAAAATATATACACAAAAATGGATTCCTCGAGGTCTTTATGAATAAATTCATTGCACTTCAAATGAAATTTAATTTTTTCCTACACAATTTATTATTCGACAAGGTTCACTCTGTAGATCGAGTGGGACCTGCGGATGATTTCAAACGAGACTGAAATGCATTCACATTTCCAAGTATATCTTATCAAGCTCTTCATTCAAAGTTCACTGACTTATTTGCAACAGTAACATCAATATTGCATTTTTTACATATTTGTGCATTGCTGTCATTACTGATATAACTTTACTTTTCAACATAAAATTATTTTTGCATACTTAAAATGTGGAAGTTTTGATGTATTTATAATGTATTACATCTCGCACATCAAAATATTTCTTCATATTAATTTAAGTTGTGATATTTTTGATTTAAAGTTGAGTTCAAAATTGCTGTTTTGGAGATATTATGCTTTGAGTGTCATCAACCCAACCCAACCCAAGTCTGTTGGTGAATTCATGTGAGAATGAAACGCGTACAGATCTATGGAGATCTGTACGCGTTTCAATGAATTGTTGATAATGGTATCAACAGATTCATTTCAAGTGCAGTGCATTAGTTGCAAGATTATTATCAATTTGAGTTTTTTGTTAAAACACTACAACCCACAGCCTTTAAATATAAGTGCTTTGGGAGTCGACGTCATCAAGTGTGAAAATCAAAAAACTTTCACTTGTGCATCCAAATATTAATATGATAGCACTTAAAAATATAATTATTATTCAAGTCACTTAAAATTCAAACTACATTGAGGGCTAAAACAATTCAAAATTTCTGTTTTTATAATATTTGGGTTGACTAAATAGGCTGGTTTATGAGGATTTCAAATCCCAGGGCTTCTGGTACGTATTATTACTTTTTATTTAATATTAACTTCATTTATTGCAATATTACTATCAATATAGCATTTTCACATATTTGTATATTTCTATCGTTGTTGACTTGATTTTTTAATTTAACATTCTAAAGAACGACAGCTTAACTTAAAAATTTTAATGTGATATATTTTATGTCAGCAAGTATGAAAATTAATACTTTTAATCGCACAAATAAATATTACTTAAAAATATCATATTGAACCCAACACAATTGAAAATATCTGTAAATTATTATTTTTGAGATATTTTTGGATTGGTTTAGGTTTTATTTGATAATGCGTTGGGTTGGGTTGGGTTGGGACGAAATAAATATGAATTAAATATATTTCAATATATCTCGTGGCCTTCAAGTCAAGTCAAGTTGGGTTCGTTTGGATTGTGTTGGTTTGGACGCAATTTGAACATGAATATGACTTTCAAATTTTCACAAAAAAATCGCTCAAAAAAATTTGAGAATTTAAAAATTGCTGTAAACTTTACAGATTGGAGGGTTTCAATATTATTCGGCCTCCAAGGCCCAGTGTTATTATTTTTCGGTCTCATTTTGAATAAATATTTTGTCGATGTGTGGAAGTTTTTGATCTTTATGATCGCCGAAATTTTTAATCATATTTTATAATACGTCAGTAAACACTAACAAATTCAATGAGTAAAAAAGCAATTAAACAACTTTACAGTCGAAATATATGCCATAAAAGGGTTTAATGCTCATCTAAATGAATTGTTATGACTATACAGTTGGAATTGAAAATTAAAATGAATTTTTAGCTGAAATGAAAACAGTTTTCGTGGAATTAACTGAATTCTATTTTTAAGGAAAAGGAATTAAATGTTTTAATTCAACGCAAAATTCTGAATCACTATATTAAGTAGATTTTCACGCCCAAATAGAAACTGGTGGTCTGCATTGTCTCCAGTTTGAGAACTCCCATATCTACATATTAACTTATCTTAAAATTACATTTAGTACCATATTGAGGGCCAACTTAAGATTACAGGTTTGGAGACTTAGAGATTGTTGATTTGGTTGGGTTCGATTGGATTGGGTTGGATCAAGTTTAATACTAATCTTATTATTGAATTGAGTTCAGAATTATTGTTTTTGAGAAATTATCTTGGATTTGGTTGCAGTAAGATTTTCAAACAAATTTAATTTAATTTCTTTTGTTTGTTGTAAAGCTCGCAGATTGAAAACTCGATGTGTTACAGTCTATAAACTAAACGTTAATATTTTTGGTTCTAATTTCTATTTCTTAATTGGTGGATTGGATGTGGGTGTTAGTGCTTATGTTCACAAAGATCACATTAGTATGAGTATCTAACAAAATTGCTATGATCTATGCGGTTGCAACCTGAAAATGATGATTGCGTGGTTTCATCGAACGATAATTTAATTACTTGAGAATTAATATGGCACTAAAACACTACTAAGCAATGGATTACTTCACACAAGTTCAGCGCAACCAAAAACTTATAGGACATTAAGACTTCACATGGGTGGTAATGAAATATATTTGCAAAGTTATTAAAAGATATTTAATTTTTCAGATCCGACGGCGTTAAAAAATACCTGGCGGATGTCCTGGGAGATCCTGGCGACCTTCACTACACTTTCACCAACACGTGATGCAATTTTGAAAAGTTCAGTGTCCTCAAAGCCAAACGAATACAACGAACGAGTGCAAAAACATGTCGTCGGTCGTTCCGACAATGCCACGGCCTGCACGATTTGGACGATTAAAACATGTACCCGGTCGACCAACCAGAACCAAGATTTCGATCCCAGTGACTTAGCATGGGGTGGCCCCGACCCCTCTAAACTTGCCGATCATCCCAAGAATATGCATACCTCTGCCGATCGTGCCGACCCCTTACGCAACACGTCCACTTTTTTGTGTGATCGCTAATAAACCCGTCACGGCAATTGTTCGAAGGGATCGCACGTTAATTCGTCTAGAATTTTGCGAAGCGTCGCCGGGCATAAACGATACAAAAGTTTCCCAATACCACTTTGCATATAAAACGCCTATAAGAAAATAACCGAGATGTCGAAGAACCAAAATTGGCGTATTTTTTTTTTACTGGCCATAAAGCAATAAAACGAACCCTTCAGTTTAAGAAGTCATTTCCGTGGCGAAAGCGAAACTGAACAAAAAAAGCCAATCGGGAAACCACAAGTGCGGCAAATATTTTCACTTTTCAGGTAAAGGGTGAATAATTGCGGTTTGATCGCAAACCGCATGTTTAGTTGAAAGCGACGGTTAGTATGCGACGGGCGTCTCTAGCGTTTAGATCGGGAGAAAAATATTAAAAAGTATAAACAGTACCTTAGCTCGCATGGAGAACCAGTAATAAAATTAACGTATTAAGCCGATGCGGCGCACTGTTTCGGTGTTTCCAAAAAACGCGATCCACTAACATGGCGGCGGTGTCGTGTGCGAGACGGAAAACGCAGGCCGCGCGTTTGAAGAACAAAGAGACGAGAGACTTGGACGTACGAGTTCCACCAATGCTCGACTCACAGCGACGGGAGGTAAAACGAGTTTAATTTGTGTTGCGTGTTATTTTTTATTCTTTCCGTCCCGCCGATGTATTTTAAGACGGGTACAATCTTGCATAGTCGGCTCCGAAGACCGTTCGATGTCTGTGTGCGCGCCTCGGATCCGAAAAAACCAAAACGTCGACCACTCGCCTTTGGAATTTCGACGATTTGAAAACCGCCACTCGCACGGTTTCCGCCTGTGCCACACAAGTCGATATCATATATGTTCGAAACTAAATATAGATCCGCGTCGTCGGACGACGAGATAAACCGGCAATTAAGCTACCCCACAATTTACGAGTGCATTGTTTATTTTTTAACGCAGCGCCGCGATCGGATTTCGCGTTGGTTATCGTAAACAAAGGCAAGAAACACCCATGTCGTTTTGTACTATGCACTACACTGGTTATAAGATTATTGGCAATAGAACACACATAAGCTATACGCGATATCAGGGGACAGCGTAGCTTCTGATTCGTTGTTCACGCTCAGCCTCAATATAATTTTAAATGACCGTTTGTCCTTCATTTATTTTACTTCATGCAAGTTGCCGTTTAACATTCGCTAGTACACCTCGTGTAAATTAGTTTCCTTCATCTTACCACCGTTCTAGGTGTTTCACGGAAATTTATAAAACCACAAGACACGTTTACAATATCATTAATTACCAAAACCAAAATAATTTAAATTTTTCTCATTATCGATTACTTTCCAATTAAGTTCACTACCAATTAAATTCCTATACAAAAATCGATTTAATTTAATTTTAATATTTTACATTGAATACAAATCAAATTTAATACATTCTCAATTGGTATTAGTTCCTTCGCCTATCTTAATTTTCTCCCGTCTCTTTCCCTAGTTGACCTACCCATCTCCGCAAATGGTTCTCCAGTTGATACCTCTCTGACTTGTCCAATTTACTTCCTCATTATGTCATGACCACGACCATTTCAATTACCTTATTGGTTGTAATATATTCACAGAGAATTCAATTCAACTCATATTGACATTTTTTTTATTACAAAACTTTGTTCGAATTTTATTTCTAAATGTAAAATTATTACATTGATGTTATTTGCGCATTTAAATTTCTGCAAAAATAAAACAGTTTGTAACGTTGCATCATCGTTTCGTTCTCATTATGACCTCTTCAGCAAAGCACAAAATTTTATCGATTGGTAATCTAGTAGATACTTTTACGTTTTGTAATAATTTTAAATTTAATTGGGGTTTATTTGGGATCTTTCTTGGACGTGGTGACAAATAGGAGTATACTGGCACCGATAACTTTTTTGTGTTGGGTGATATGCGAAGGGTGAGTTCTAACTATTTGCACAAAATTATATATATATCAACTAGGTTTCCTGTATAATAAGAACAAAACGGTTATCCAAAAATCTTTGTTTCTTTGTATGTCCAATTTTATTGCTCATAACATTTTAAAGCATGATTTAAGCCAACACGTTGTTGACCAGAGAAGATTATATCCATTGGATAATTTAATCACCAAAAATATTAGATCTAAAGAAAGATTTTTTAATTTATTCGTTATTTAGTCTATAAATGTTTTTTGCAATTTTCATCTTTCACAATTTCGACATTTATAGCATTTTAAACAATTGTTTTTTTAACACATTGCAAATTTTGGAAACTTCTTTAAAGCAGTCGGTGAGCAGTATTTTGGGTTGGGTTGGGTTGGGTTGGTGACGAATCGATCATTCCTCTCAATTCCTTTAAGTCTAATCCTGAATAATTTCTAACCCAACCCAACTAGTTGAAATAATTGATGGTAAATTCCATGTGGTTTAATGGAGGATTCTTCTGGGCACCAAAAATTAGTTCACAACAACAATGCATACAACTCAACCGGTATCATTGTCATGTATTAATCTCATGACCACGACCAATTCAATCCAGCTTGCTGCCAACCCAACCCGACCCAATCCAAATAAATTGTTTTAATTATTATAAGAAACGCAGCTTCCAAGCTTAGAATTTTCTTTTAAACCGAATTGAGTTGCACCACGATCATAATTTCCGTTGGACGTATTTTTATATTTGAAAATAGTCGTTATGAGCTTATAAATATATAAAGCATAACATTTCTCTTGAAATAATTAAAATGTATCCTGTAACGTAAAGACGTGTATGATTGACTCCGTCAAGTCAAATATTCACCAAAAGTTAAAGAATAGAACCAGAATAATGGTTCAGTACTATATTATTTAATTTGGTATCAAAAAGAGATAGTATCATCTATGTAAATTATTTATTTAGCACCATTTGTCACGTAAGCAGGGAAAACAATGATGGAAGCTACCAAATGCCGTAGCAGTTGCAGCAGTCTAAGGTAGGTAAATCTAAGGATTTATCTTTCCTTACTTCGATATCTTAGACTGTTCATACAATTTAAGGCATACATTTAAATATGAGTTTTTATTTGAAAAATAATGAAAATGTAGTATTGATGGATAAGTTGGTGACATTTTAACAGCTTAACAAAATTAATTATTTCATTTTGATTGTACTACGAAAATTTATCAAAGTACAAGAGTTTTTTTTTTTTTGGTAATGTGTCTTAACTACAGATTTGGTAATACTGTGTCTCAATGACTATTGAAGTAGATAATAATTGTATGTTGTTGTTTATAAGGAATATGATTAAGGATTTATTTATTATTTATTGCCGTTTGTCATATTAACGATTATTGATTTGTCAAGATGTTCCCTCGATGTTCTTTGCACATTTTCTAGTTTGTCTAATGATCCCAGACAATAAAACAATACTCCTACCAACGTAAGCATAAACACATTTTTATTGCTTCCACATTTAAATAATCTAGTGTGGCTATGATGAATCCGAAGACCTCTATCAAAGATAGATAATCAATACGAGGCATAAATAATAACTTCCCATGCAAAATCACCAGATGTTTCACTCTGTGTGCATGATCTCAGATCCGATTACCAATGACATAATCGTAATTTAGTTTTGCAAATTTTCTGGAGGAGTCAGTTACAAAATATATAAGAATATAAAGAATATCAATGAGCCAAGGTTTGATCCTTAGAGTGCACCACTCACAGCTGGAAACGAGAAGGATTTACAAACTAAAATATCGTAGTGTATGTTTAAAACAAACAAATAGAGCACGAATTGAAATATTTAAGAAGCTCTTATATCTTGATTGAAACAATAAGATATCTTCACTGCAATACCATTGATGTTCAAAAATATTAAAATTACAATTAAGAAAAAATATATATCCAAATAATCAGACAATTTCAAGAACTACATTCCTCTAAAAAATAGTAACACCATCACCACACTCTGAGGTCTCAGTTAGTGTTACATCTACCACAACCTGATAACAATTTGTAGAAATTATTAGTTTTTGTATACATTTTGATAATATAATTCTAAATAGGTCTTGATACTAATTGCTGGTTCCTTTTATGTTTTTTTACAGACAAAAATACTTTTGTATAAAAGAAATAGAAATAAATAAAACAATTAGATTAAGTAATACGTAAAATATTTCATATGAACTTGGTACTAGACTTAAACACAATATGCAATTACACTTTAATAACAATCGAGATATTGGTACATTGAGATAAATAAATGCTCACGCATTTATAGCCACAGAAATAAAGATAAAATACTCAGTTTATAGATTACTTCAATCATCCTCCTTTCCAGTTTTCCTTTTTAAATATTTGCTTCATTTTTTTAAATTGTCGTAGCGTCAGCAGAATGTTTATGTAAATAGCGTTTATGCTGACTTGTCAAGAACATATCGATAGACTGTCTCCCAGTCATGGTCCACTGGGCGTCGTGTTGTAAATTCAAATTACTAGACGTGCAAGGTTTAATGTCAACAGATACAATTTAATTGGCATTTCAAAATGATCGGTGAAAAACCTTGATAATAATATGTAGTAGATGATTTCCTAATAGTACATGTAGTAAAAACAAAATACATTTATCCTGTTTTACAACATATTCATTAAAAATTGTATGTACACATTTAAACAAAATCGCCACTTCATGACTTTGTATAAAATATTTAAGCTTTTTGCAAAATATTTAAAAGTAGTTTTTGGTTTCTATATTTGTCTGTGTGTTTATTTATATTTGTTAGTCTTAGGTACAATAAAATAAAATAAATACAGAGCAATTTATAACACGAAATATGTCATCTTCAGCAGCACACAATTTTTTTGAAGATTGTACATTTGCTGTTTAATAACTGTGTGATAAAGGTATTTATTTTATTGATTTGTGATTTTCCAACAGTCTTATATACCTTCAAATTCAAAGTACAAAATATAGAATATTTCTCGCAATGTGTGTACATAAATCTTATTTATTTATAATATAATAATTATAATTCATAACACATATACGAAAATTCATTATATGCACTGATTGTGTATGTCAGATGCAATACGCAATCATTACGGTCTATAAGGGTCAGAAATGAGTTTAGAAAAAATAGAAAAGAACAATTATTTACGTCGATTAACAAATGAACTATTACGTGATATTATTGGATAAGTGGAGTAATAATTCCTACAATGGGCGCTATGCATCGTAAGCAAGAGGAACAACCGCAAAGAACTGGTACATTATGTTGTAAATTTTGAATCAAATTTAGATTCATTATTACTGCCAACCTAAAGCTTGAGGTTGGATGAATACAATGATGCCCATCGCTAATAGGGGGATGAAAAACGATTCAATAAATGAACAACTAATACTTCATTTGGACTCGATTACATTAAGAAAATCAATTAATTAAAACTTGGGAACGAAATTAGATTAACTGAAGAAAAGTTGGAATAACTAATTATAATCGTTGCAATTTTTTTTCTTACCCATTCATTAATAATTTTGTTGAAAAATAACAAATATATTTTTTTTAAAAATTTCAAATTTTTATTATTTACCTAAATATACAACTCAATACGGCTAAATATCGTTAAAAAATCTAAAAAAGTTAAGTGAAACATCAAGTTAACGGCGGCGTCCTTTGTATCCTTTACATATAGTTCTACGACAAATCGAATGGCAGTGGAGTGTTGTTGATGATATTTGCGTGCATTACATCATAATATATTTATACCCACGTATGCTAGGAACGAAATATTTTGTTGTGACACTACTTATCACGATTGTGTTTCAGCTGGTTTCCCACTGATCGATATGTGCTTTGAATTCATATATTAATTAAGTGTTAAGCGTAAAATCATTACAACCGAGAAATAATTGCGCAGCTTATTTAGATTCTTAACGTTGGTGTGGAAATGGCATAATATCAAACCTCGACATTCCTGTCTATATTGGTAGTTTTATGTATTAACTCTCCTACCATATGAAATAAACGTGAACCAAACCATATCATTTAAGAATTAGATTACCAGGCGTGCTTTTTTACAGGACATGTCCTACTTTTTACGATCTTGATCAGGGCCGGCATCGGTTTTTGACCACAATATTATTATATTAAGGAACTGAAATGTTATGCAGTCATGCAGTCCCGATGAAAAATAAAGTTGAAAAATCTACTGAACAAAAAAGTAATGGAGGATAAACATTATCGGGCAAGATTTTGCCTATCTTGGTCGAAATAGATATAAGAAGAATAAAAGAAATAATCTTAATAAAATGCTTCACCTCATTCACCTCAACAAATCGACAAGGTGCACTTTTTGTTTGCGGCCACGTCCGACGAAGGATAAAAACCTGAAAAATCGAATTCTAATTTGCGATCTTGACGAAATCCAAGTCGCAATTATTTTACGTTTTATATTTTAAATTATATTTAGTAAGCACAGTTTGAACCTACAACTTAACGATTAGATCGTCCAGAAATCAAATCTCAGTTCTGTCCCTTAGAATTTGATTGCAGACATAAAATGCAGAATACATAGACCAAAATAAAATGGAAACGCCTTAAAGTCTAAATTAAATGTTGACTCATTTCTAATAAACCAATTAAAACAAGTATATTATAAACCCAATACGAGATAGAATGTAAAACGAAATTCATAATTGAAAGGGGACAAGAGAAAAATAAATGAAACTTGCAAACAAATGCAAATGTAACACAACCCAACACAACGTAACCGAACCCAATCCAACCCAAACCTATACAAATATTAGACCAGCATAAAACTTCAAAACAATTATTACAATTAAGAACATTAAACAAGAAACAAGTGAATATAAACTGAAATAAAATTCGATAAAATGTCATAAAAACATAATGAAATGGACTCGAACAAATTACCAACGTGGTGACTACCAAACGAATTAATATTGTCTATTTTTGAAATGTGTGCTTTGAATAATTGAATCACTTGATTTAAAAAAACAAATCCAATTCACAAGAATGAAAAAAGGAGTTTAAAAACAGTTGGAAATGGAAATAGTAAAGAAATTAATCTTTCACGAATATTTCGAATTAATAAATAAAAAGCGTACGGTTTATAGAAAAGATTGTTGAACGATTGAAAATTTTCGACAGGATGATGGTGACACAAATATTGCAAATAAAGGAAACAAAAATGTGTTCATAAACATGACATGAAACAAATCAAAAATCAAAAACACTAAAAATATAATAATGAGGTAAATTAAATAAATAAAATTCAATTAATTAAATAATGCATCCTCTACAATTTTGTTTCATTGCTCTTGTTATTTTCAATATGTTTCTGAATGCTGCTTAATTTTTGTTTCGTTTCATTTACGACTTCAAGATTTATGTACATTTTATTCAACTGATCATTTAAACCCAACCCAACCCAACCAATGAAATCCGTTTTTTAATTTAAAAGCAATGCATCAATTTTGTTGCATTTTAAAATGTTATTACTTTTATGGTCATAATTGTCTAAACCAGGTTTTTGAAATCTCACTATCCCTTTGATTTGGTTAATTATTAATTTTTAACGCCCAGTCGACAGTTGAGTATATATTTCGCCTGTCGCCTTGATTTAAAATCGAACATATTTATTTCATTTTAGAAATTTCGTGAATAAATTATCAATGAAGGAGATTGCTTGCTCTCACCTGCCACTCTATTATTATTACTCATTTATTTGCACATTTAAAACGTTGGATTTTTATTAACATTTTTAGTTTTCCAAAATTTTTGTCTAATCGAACCCTCATAGTAGCTATTTGTGTTTGAAAGAAATAATTAATATTTTAATTTCATTCCTTTTATTGCTGCATTTATCTGAATTATGTTGTCGAAAGTTAATGTAGAGTGGAAAATCTATCCAACATAATCTAATGCTTATTTAAAAACAATTTGCTCACAATTCCAACTAATGTTATTGCTGTATGTGTCTGAATCATGTAATTTTATCATCCATTTTAAGTTAAGTTGATTTCAAATTGTTGCTACGGTTATGTACATTTACTGTGAATAGCCATTTGAATTAAATTCGGAAAACAATTTCATTCTAGTTGTAAGTTTGTAGATTTCGTTGCTAGTTAAGTTTTTCGGCGGCAGGCGAGATTGTAAATTGCACATTTGATAATATGTTTTTAATTCGCTTTGCAAAATGTGTAAACATTTTAGGCAGTCCAACCCAGCAAAATTTGTTAAATATTTTTTTTATATTTAATTTTATAATTTACGTTACGTTTGGACATTTCTGATATCTTAGATATCTTAATTATATAAATTGTGAAACTTCAATCGCGGATTGGGTATGGGTTTGGTTGTCGCACTACACGACGCTAAATTCTTCAAATTTAAATTCTGAACGAGCAATGGATAACGGTTGTCGATTTTGGTATCTCCCCTTTCGTGCCATAATGGGACATAAGGAGAAGTTAATTGCTTGGATTAGTTTAGATCGATTGAATTATTGATTTGTGGAGCACCTACACTTCCTTAAACGTCCCTGTGTTATTTCATGGACCTAGTTACCTAGTTAGATTCTTGAAGTTGGCTCACGTTTGATATCGGTCTGACCAAATTGCTACGACTAGTCTACCAAGTTTGAATGTGATCTTTTATTTTCTATCGTGGTTGAAACTCCAGGTTAGGCTGGGTTGGATTGGGTTGGGTTGGTATATATTAGTCCCTATTATGATTATGTTTTCTAAACCAAAGGTTTCATCAGAATATGGGGAATTATAAAATAATAATTTGTTAAGTATTGCACTATTTTATTTTTACCATTATTATGTTGTAGCAAAATTAATTCGCATTTCATTAATGAATATTGTTTTTAGATGCAATCATATTTTTTCGCTATTTATTCCAATCCCATTAGTAAATTAATTAAACTTGAAAATATCTTTTGGAAGAAATCAAAGCTTTATGCCTAGCATTGGGCACGAGTGATGCTTCAACATTGTGGTGCTCATATTTAGCAATTTTGTTTATGGAAGTCCATTGAAGGACTCATCCCACCTAAGTCACTAGAAAGTCGTAGTGTACAAAAGTTGGTTGTGGAAGTTATTAGTTAAAAACGATACTAATATAATCAATTAAGTGATACTATGATCTTATAAGGAAGATCAAAAGCGTAACTGTAAAGTCACGTAGAGCCAGCCTCTAAGTCTAAGAAGGATAAAATAATACGAATGCAAAGGTTATAATAAAAATCATATCCGTCATTAATTCGAATTATCGACGTTCCAGTGTGAAGTACAATAATAAACGAATTACGAGCGAATCAAACACATTGTAAAAGCTAGTAGGTACTTACTTATTTAATATATAAGCACAGACGAATGTCTTTTGTACGAGCAAACCAACAATAGCATAGGATTGACTCTCGCGATTAACATAATCATATTAACCAACCATTAACGCTAATTTTATAGTCACAATACTATAAAACTATCGTTAAAATTATTACATTATATAGTACGGCGCGCACATACTCACAAAAAGTTGCGTGTGCTTACGAAACACAGAACTTCAGGGCGCTGCCATGGGTGCACCGATTTTACAAGAAAACAATGATCCAAAATTGAGAAATGACACGCATTTTACGTCCACAATAAAACGCGAGTTATTAACGCATTTAAAAGGCGGCAATAAAACCGTACACCCGTGCTGTACCGCTGTTCTCCGAGTAATTATAGTCATAAAGTAAAAGCAGTGTATTTACAAAACCCGATTGAATTGTTGAATATAAAACGGGTTCATTTTGTTAATTGTTCGTGTCGTACTCCGGGCGAGAGCCCCCCAATTTAGAGCCGACTTTGTTTTTAAGTGCGTCGCGATACGACCTCCACGATTTCACGCTCGATCTGATAATATTTAGTGTTGACGCAGATAAACAAAATTCAATCTTGCCGACTATAAAGCCGATTTACAAAATAAAGTGAAATGACGCAAGGAGGAGGACGGTGCCGTTTCGTCTGCTAGCAGTTAGATTCCATTAAGATTTCAAACTCGAACCTATCGGTGGGGCATTTCGAAACCGGCACGTCGGCCAGAGTGAGCGATAAAAAACGCATAGTTTCTCACGATGGCAGTTGGAAAATTTTCCGAGGCGACCCCGTCGTTGTGTGGCGAGGATAAATTGAGAAAGTTTATGCGAAAATTTCCAATGCGTCCGGGGAACTCGGGTGTATGGGATATAAAACTAATCTGACGTTTTCAAATTTACGGTTCCAGTCCAATGTAAAATAAATGGTTGGCGCAAAAAGGAAACTGAGGGGACCTATTACGCGGTCATGATTATCGTTAATCGCACCATTAAAAATATGTATCCACTACTTATAAAGCCGCAACGGTACAAAATATAGTAACACCTAAAGCATTACTCGTGATCCAATTATACTACTTCTTGTCTAGTATCCCCATGGCAATGTTGACGCAAATGAGACATTTCATGTGTTAGTTTTAATAAATAATAACATGCCCGATGTGGCAAGAAACCAATTATAAATCCATTATATTCACCAACCGTGGGCGTTTAAACTCGGCCGAATGAAATAAATGAATTGTGGATAAAATTTTAAATTGTATCTAAATTACTGGAAATATTAAAATCGTGATCCAAAATCACTGTCTGAAATGCCGAAATATGAAAAAAATAACAAATTGTACAAAATTCAAATACCAAAATTGTGGGACGTGGTAAAACTTGCCAAGCGTGACAAAAAATACCCAAAAGAGGAATCATAGTCACAATGATCCAAAGCCCAACGCCACTATTTCCAATTATTTCCAATTTGTTCGAAAAATTACTTCTGAAGAGTCGAAAACCTATAATCGATAAAAAAGTATTCTTGCCCATCAATTTGGATTCAGAAACAAAGTACCATAGTCATTGAAAAACCACTAGAAGACAAAACTATATATCTTTGGATATGATCCAGGCATTTGACAATGTTTGGCACCCCGGACTAGAAAAGAAACTGGATAAATGGTTACCTAAAGATACAGCCTACTATTAATATCTTCCATCATCAATAGACATTACATGTCCGACAATAAGAAGTTCTGGTATACCATAAGGCAATATGCTGGGTCCTCTATTGTCCTTGCTGTAAACTTATGACATACCGACTGGAAGAAACACTAATTGCAAACTTTTCCGATGACACACAGATATGTCACCGGGAAATAATGTTGGGGGTTGTATTATTTTAGCAGACGTACAATATCCCAATTGAGAAAAATCCAACTTCGGCAACATTTGTGGATGGTACCGCATTCCTAATATAATCAAACACAACAAAGGAAAGAGAACTACAAGACGAAGAAATTTTCCACGATGAACTTTCCGGATAGGGAAATAAACATAGCGAACTATAAAGTACTTCGTCATATATACCCCGACCTAAAATAGTCGGAAATAGAAGTTCAAACCAATCAGACAAATACTTTCTTGATTGCGACTCAAAATCACAAATGCCCTTTGTTCATTTAGCAACCAGTGTTTATTCCTGTTCTTCTACGAAGTTGTAATTTAATTAGATGAACTTGTCTCTTCTGTGATTAAATTAAATTAAATTAAATTCACGTTCAAAAACACCTTGTGAATTTAAGCTAATTGAGTACGTTGTTCATTTACAAAAATAGTTTATAAAAGCATCATCGATTTACGAAAAATTCATCGTAGAAAAAAATTAACCCAACCGAAACACACTCAGCCCAGCTCAACCCACCTCGACCTATCACTATCATTCTTTTCTTCTCACTCGCAGAGCTGTGATCCTTGTGGAATTTCTGTGATCAGCATCCTGGTTGCTGAATATGACCCACTCAGTTTAATGTCACCCGATCGTCAGCGAATGTTCTTGCATCATCTTAGGGAGAAGGCATTGGCGGCAATATTTGTGGAACGCTTTCCTCACATGAAGCACTTGGAACAGAAGAGGGTGGAGCAAATGACAATAAACGACATTTGTGCATGAACTAAAAGCAATGGCATCAAGTTGAACGATAAAAAGACAGTTCATTTAAATTTTACAAATCGAAAAATTGAGCAAATATCTATAGCCTTAAATAGCCAGATTGTTCCTTTTGTCAACACCACTGACTCTATAGGACTGAACCTGGATGCCAGACTGGTTTGGAAGGAATATATCAAGAAAAAGAGAAAAAAATAAATGGAATTCAAAAAATGTACTGACTAATGTGAAAAGATCTACACTGTTAGTAACCAGCAAACTAATGCTCCACCAGTAGGTGCTGAAACCGGTCGGGTTATATGGCTGTCAACTATGGGGATGTGACAGTGAAGGCAACATTAAAAATTTAACTATTCCAAAAGAAAGTATTAAGTAGCCAAGAAGTTCATGCTCATTGGTACGTCAAAAATAGTAACTACACTCGGACCTGAAAGTAAAAATGGTAGCACATGATATAAGAAGGTTTGCAAAGAAACATGAAACAAGAATAACAATCCCTACATGGAAACAATCCAGCTGGTCAAACCTGGTTGGAATCACAAGAAGACTCAAGAGGTTCAAACCCTTCTAGGTGGTGACTGTGTAAAGTGCAACACAGAGCATTGTGCTTATATGAGTGAAAAAAATTCAAGAAACATCATTGGAACAATCTTGAATAAACAATAACACCTTGACAAAAATATGATAATTGTCAACCATATAATTGGTTTTCTAAAATTATAAAAATTGTTGATTCTCACAATAGATAGCGATAAATATTGTTGTAATTCCAAAATTTAAAAGTTCACCGAATCGTTAAAAACCCCAAAACTTTATTTTCATGCAAACATTGATTAAAATTGAATAACAACAGGAGGGTGGGGAGGGGCATAGGCGCACACAAACATTTGTAACAATTTCTGTTACCTCGTAGCATCTAACACTTTTAGAAATATTAGTGGATATGTTTAATTATCCATTTTTATCATCGATTTCTTAAATTATTTGAATAATGTTGCTCTAATTCTCTATACAAATAATAATAATAATATTTATTTTGATCACATATTAGTTATTTTAAGATTTAAAGAACTTATTCACGGAATTATATGTAAGCCCTAAGCACATTTTTCCGAAAGATCGATTCACGTCCGATGTTTTCTGGTAGGTAATTGAAACATTTTAATTCTTTTTGCACTATGTTCGAAGTTGTGTTGCACTAGTTGATATATGTACACCGAGTAAACTGTCATTATACCATATTTTTAAACAGTCCTGTACAAGTACTTC
Organism: Geotrupes spiniger; assembly: GCA_959613385.1. NCBI lineage: Eukaryota > Metazoa > Arthropoda > Insecta > Coleoptera > Geotrupidae > Geotrupes > Geotrupes spiniger. The sequence goes on from OY390737.1 coordinate 18,461,071, forward strand.
TTTGATGCACACCTTCAAATATTCTGAGAATCTCTTTTCTGCATTTTAAGTACGATAAGTTCATGTGCGATCTGTGTACGCCAACGAAACTGTAGCGTGCAGTGTTTTCATTAGGTCCACAACTATTTTTATTAGGTACACAAAGTTTGTTGTCGAGGAACAGTCCCATTTAAGTTTTTGAGATGTTCCGTAAGATTCCATTATTCTCACACCAAGTTTGCAGTTTTCTACTTGATTGTTGTGACTTATGAATCATATTCGTGGTACTAGGCTGAACAATAACCATGCTGGTGTCATATGCGTACATGTTTGCTGAGCAGACTGTCGGGTACGTTTCACGTAGATCGTCAATTATTATTAGGTATAACAGTGGTCCAAAAATGGTATCGATCTTAGTATAGATATTATTTCATTTACCTACACTTGCTGTGTTATACCTGACAGATATGATCCAATCCATTCATTGGCTATTCCTCTTATTCCCTTTAAATGTAGTTTTTTAGGACCAACTGATGATGTATGGAATGTCGTAATTATGTCAAAGAAGAGTCCCAATATTTCTGCTCTTCTTCCCAGACCATCACAAATAGTTGTGATAGTTGCCTCTATTGCTGAAGCTCTTGATTTGTTTTCGATATCCATGTCGTGAGTCATTTAACTGGGCACATTTTTCAAGAAAAGTCTTTTTTTAAAGCACCATGCGAATATTTTGGATATTTGATTTTGTATCGAATCGGTCTATAGTTAATGATGTCTTTCTTTAAATACCGCCTTCGAAGGATTTGTTTATGATGTGACACAATGTGACACAATCACTTATGATATTTTTTATCCCCATTAACATTTAGCTTCCATCTATGGCAAAAGAGTTTTTTGCAGCATTTACTTAAACCAGGTGCAACTTAGGTTACTGTTACCGGACTGATGAACAGACTTTTTATGATTTGGTTTGTTCTCGTGTCGTGATTTTTCGATATTTGTCGAGTTCGTAATTCTCTCGTCATTTTTTGGGCCACTTTAATTTTTTTTTATAATATTTCCATAGTTAATGGTAATTACTTACATAAAATTGACTGTTCAGCTTTTATTTGTTTCTGCCATTTCGCACAGCAATGTTGACAGCCTGTTTATTTCTGGCTTAATCCAACATTTATTGTATTGTTTACGTTTTTCTTTTGATAAGATCGGGGAAAAAGAATTTACTACCAAACGTAACTTTTGCATTAATCAGAAATTTTTATACTTAATATGAATGGAACGATTTATATAAGTATATATAACTTTATCTCCAGAATTACTGGTATAAACAAAAAATGTAACTAGAACAATTAAGTCTGTATCTGCAAAACATTTCTGCGGGTAAACCAAACCCAACCCAATGTCACTTATGGAGTCACCATAATGTTTGATAATTAAGTCGATTGGAAAGATTTAAAAAAAAAATAATCCCTAGTTTAAACAAAAAATTAACCAGACTAACTAATGTTGTAACTGCAAGACATCTGTTGTGGTAAAACCAAACACAACACTCTCTTTTATTTCCAGTTAGTATGAGGCGCGTTTTTTAAATGTACTTTCCCCGCTATAATCACTCTAGTCAATTTATTTTTTGCTCCACAACTAATATCGTATCTTAATGTTGAATTGCTTTTGACAAACCCGAGAAAATAGCATTTTTACATTTTTGTTAATATGGGATTTTAAAACTATTTTCAATATGGGATTTTAAAGCTTTCCTAATATATATTCTCACTTAACATAAGCTTGCAGAATAATACCATAACAATAGACGTAGCAACAAAACTGTTTGCATATCTATTGCTGATTATAGCGGCCGTGCACGCAGTAGCACCGATACACCAATAAATCGTAGGTCAAATTTTAAAGTGTATATAAGCATTCGCTGAAGGTATGTCGGCACACCATTTTATTATCAATCCCACTTTAAGGTGCACGTCCGCAAGGTTAATCATTGGATGGATACTTTTGCTCAACCTATGTCGTGTCGTGTACGAAAACAAGTTTTTTATCGGAACGATAACCAATACTAGTAATTTAGAGTAAAAAAAACGGTAATACTGCGCAAAATCGTCTAATGATAAACAAGGAACTCCCCAAGTGAATAAAGATAACTAAAACTCTCGGCTTCTTGAATGGTATCGAAATTTTGCACGTACGAGTTTTTTACTTAGTTTTTGTCATGTATGTTCGATTGTCATTGGATGGATACTTTTGTTGAACCTATGCCGTGCATTGTATTATTTTATGTGGCGGTAAGGTCGAATTTCTGACTTTTGTTTGTTTTGTCCAAAACAAGTTTTTGTATCCCGGGGATAGCCAATAATAGTAATTTAGAGTAAAAAACAGTAATACTGCGCAAAATCGTATAATGATAAACAAAGAACTCCGCAAATGAATTACGATAACTAAAACTCTCGGCTCTGATTGGTATCGAAATTTCGCACGTACGAGATTTTTACTTAGTTTTTGTCATGTATGTTCGATTGTCATTGGATGGACACTTGCTAAACCTATGACGTGAATTGTATTATTTTATGTGGTGGTAAGGTCGAATTTCCGGCTTTTGTTTGTATTGTCCAAAGTTTTTTTTATCCCAGGCATAGCCTATAATAGTAATTTAGGAACTCCGCAAATGAATAAAGATAACTAAAACTCTCGGTGCTTGAATGGTACTACGCAAAGGAACAACAACAACAACAACAAACTTAAAAGTGAAACGATTATCCTAATAAAGAAATGTTAAGACCTGGATCAAAATCGAAGAGAAAAATAAAGAAGCGAAGCAGAAACATAAAGAAAGTATCAAAGAAAGATTTAGAAAAGCACGAAGATGCAAAAATAATTAATGAAACTAACTATATTTTCTCCTTCAATTGAGTTTCTCTTCACATTCATCGTTTGCAACATAGTTTATTGCCTACTTCTTCAACCGGTTATGAAAAGTGTTTTTCTATAACATTATGTGGATTTTCATTCGTTGTTCTGTTCCCTTTTTGCGTTAACTTTTATTGTTTTTTTTATTTTCTTTTTTAATTGCTCTAATGCTATTATAGGAAAAACTGTAAACTAGTGTGTATAACTAGTATTAAATGTCTTATATCATTTTCTTGCCTCCAATTTCATTTGTTAATATCTGATTTCTGCAATTATTTTTCTTTTATTTCGTTTCATATTGTTTTCATATTCTTTCATGTTCGTTTTTATAAATCAAGCTGCAAACTTCTACACAAGCAACTGAAAATACCAAACGTCCAGCCGAACATTTTTTTCCAAAAATGAGCAAAAAGCCCATTTCAGCGCAAGTAGTGTAGGCCAAATATTTATGTTTGTAGTTCCCGTATCTTAAAGTCACACTTCGCCTCATAAGGGCCCGAGCTGAGCGCTTTATGACATCACGCAACGGGTTGATTGCTATCCTGAAGAGGGACGACCCGGGACGTAATGTCGAAGAGCTTTTCCAGTCATTATTTTCCCGCAGCTCATCAAGACGAACGTTGTCTTTATCACCAACCGACCGTCACCATACGGAAACTTCGTGTCTCTTAAGCAACTATTTTCCTTCCGTTAGGCGCTTTACATTAACGCCGCAATATCGAACGCCGTAATACGAGAACGGTTCGTTTTACGTTCGTTGCAATTAAAGACAACTAATCGCGGAATTTATACCAAGTGTAAAATAGAAAGCGGGCAGATTTTGTAATATTTGTTGAATTTGTGTTCCATAAATTGTTGCGTTGCGCTGTCTATAATTTTATTTCAAAACTTCAAAAGTTCTCGACTTCATCTGAACCGTTTGATAATAAAATATATAGTTCAACATTTTGTAATGTAGGTTAAACATGTACATTGATTCGGTACAATTATTATTAGTTGTCATACGTATCGTTTAACGTGGGAGTTTATGATATAGTTTCAACATGTAGATTTAATTTATGTACCATGAATTTTTTTCTTTGTTATTTATATCGGGTGGAATTTCTAGGGGGGCGAAAATAGACCGCGAACATTGGCAATTGGTTGTATTTTTCACTCCACATTTATTTTACTCTAAAATAATTAATAGAAAATGACGTAAAACATATAATATAAAATGGGAAAAATTTTGCAATTTAAAATCTTTAGTGTAAAGAAAATCATGTGAGTCAAGTACGGGTGTGTTGAATGGTTGGATAATTTCTACGAAAATGATTTGTTTGATTTGCTTAACAACTCAAGTTTGACTTACACCTTTTGATGTTTACTGCTGAGAAACTCATAATAATAGTGAAATCGTGTTGTGTTTGCAGGTGCAGCCGACAAATTTGTAATTACAATAAAAAAATAATTGTTAAAATGGTCATAAGTGTACTAAAGATGTCAAATGCCAAAATTAATTGATTGAGAATTTAAATTTGTCAAAAACTCACAGGTATTAAAATTAAAAACGTTATATGACAAAACTACTTCTAGTATCCAATGGAAAAGCCTTTGATATTTCGATTGGTGAGTTGGGTATTTTATCGTCAATATAATATCGTTGGTTTGGTGATTCCCTGTGTTCGAACATTTTTTGCAATTTTCAAGATGCAGTTGTGGTGGTTGTCTCTGGTTTTATTGTGGAGTAAGAAGGTGGGGGTAAATACTGATTAGGGTTTGGTTGGGTAGGGTTGGGCAGGGTCGGGTTGGGTTAGGTTGGGTTCGATACTTTTTGTTTGTTTTCTCAATTTCACAATAATATCACTTCTAGATTTTACTTCATTATCGATTATTGAGATTCATAGGAAAATTTTTATTGTGTTTCATTTCTCACTTTTGTTCATTTTGTTCAATTTTTTCCATTTCTACAATTACATGTTTTTGGTATTTCATTCTAGTTTATTGCCTTGAATTGAGTTGTCGCACATTATATTTTGCATATTTTTATTACTTCTACAGTTGACGACTTACTTTTTTTGTCTTTATGCGAAAGCTCATTTATTAAATGATTGTATTCTACTCTCACCAAGTTTATTTTATTTCCTTCATGTAAATCCAACAAATCTTGCACTGAACTATTGTCATGATTGTTGTCTAAAACTGACGTTTTGTTGCTTTGTTTCTCATGATAATCAGATAAGTCATTTAACACTTCATTGGTTTGGTCATCTTGCTCTGGATATTTCTTGTTTCCACCCTGATGCCCATCCAACACATTCTTTCGATTTTCATGTTTATCTCGAATTAGTTTTAGATGTTCTTCCGCATCACCATCGTAAATTAAAAAATCATTTAATGGATTTTTTTTAAACGCAGCTTACTTTTTTCTTTTGTGCGAATCCAATCTATCAGTAAAACCATTTGAGAATTGGTTGATTAGGTCGTCAATCTTTGGCTGTTGCGTTTTTCTTTTTTTCGGTGTACACAATACAGCTTTTTTTCTCAATCGTACAATTATTTAATGATTCCTTTAAGTTTTCCTCAACAACAGACTTAGTGGTTTTCCTGTCCAATTTATTACTATCTACGATTCTAGCATCATATACAGGAATTTTGAGGCCTTCATAATTGATAATTTCGCGGCGGTGGAAATTTTTTTCATTTTTTCAATTTCGGAACGTTGCCATTTTTGTGTTCCTTTATTCAAATCCTACCATTTTACTAAATTGAATGTTTGACGGTTCTGATATTGATTTGTACTGTTGAGATTTCGTATTGAGACAATTTTAACTTTTATAACAATGTGGAATTTCTGCCAACGTTAATACTTTTACAGTTCTCACGTCAATCAACCCAACCCAACCCAATGTTAATGCTAAACCAATTTCCAGTATTTTTATAATAAAGAATAATTTATAATATTTCTGACAACGTCGATTCTTTTACAGTTCCCACTTCAACGTTTCACTCAACCCAACTCCAATTTTTTTAAAGTAAAATATGTGCTCCAATCTACAATTATTTAAATGTTTATGAATAAGATCAGTGAGATGAAAATCAACTGTCAAACTACTAATACATAAAAGATTTTATAAATTACAAAAACGAATAACCTAATCTAGTTATTGACTGTATTGTTTTATGACGTTGGGTTGGGTTGGAAAACCGACCCCAGGACAGTGAAATTGTTAATTAATCCCAAAAATTATAAAAATTACAACGAAGTAACCTAATCCAATTATTGTTTGTATTGTTTGATGTCGTTGGGTTGTGTTGCTTTTGGTTGGGTTGCACTGGAGTGTGACCTAAATTTGGAGCGAAAAATCCATTTAACTGAAATATCGATACATCCATTTTTTAAATTAAATTATCTCAATCTGAGCTAATTACTGGCGATATTACTTAAACTTTTAAAACCCCCAAATTTTTAATACGCCAAAAACATAAATGTGCAATTATTGTAGAGCATTTTGAACTGGTTATGTTTAGTCGCTCTGCGATCAGAAAATATTTCAAACCTAATTAACTAAATTCAATTCTATAGAAAATAATAGCATCAAACCGATATGGCCCAATTCTGTTCGATGTTGGTTGATTTGATTGATTTGATTGAGTGTAGTCGCAGTTGATTTGGGCACCATTTTGTAAACGTATCAAATAATAAATTTGATGGAAATATTTTATTCGCTAGTTTTTCTAATTAGCATAATTTTTATTCGAAGATTAAAAATAGTTGCGTCAACAATATTTATAGTACGTAAATAAATTTTTCGACGTCTTTATTCAACTAGTTGAATTCAAGTTTTTTTTCGAAATGTTCCTTGGAATAATGATCTGTATGAGATAAATAGAAATCATTGATGTATTGGGCCACTGATACTTTATTCGAAATTCGTATTCACTAGACATTAATTAAAAATCGAAATTATCAAGAATAATGTGTAATTAGTCACTCTATTTAAAGCAATAAATTATAAATAAAATAAAATGTGGTTGCCATGGAATATATATTTATAGATGCCATTATACATTAATATTTTAAACTCATAAATTACTGTAGACGAATATTAAATTTCAACGTTGATGTTATCGATTTCATAAATTCTAATCGATCACTTTTAACGATTCCCCGCATGAAATATTGCTAAAATTCACGATATTAAATTTATTAACCATCGTGTTGTACACACAAAGTGCACATTTTGTACAAGTTAGTGGGTACATAAATACTTTGTAGTAAAAACAAACAAAGACACGTACGGCGGCAGCGAATAGCATGGAAATATTTCGCTGAGACTAGAACTATTTTCGCAGTATAAGACCCGGTCTTTTTCTTCCTTTTTCCCGAATAACTTTTACGACCCGGTCGCGCGGTTGGCTCCGGGGTTTTTCCGTTCCTCCCGCTACCGTCGGCACAGCAGCAGCACCATTCTCTCCCGAATTGCGTCCGCCACACATATCCCCTTTCGTTCACGTACGGGAGAGCGTGACGTCGCAAGGGAACGAGGCGCATTACGTGTGAGGTAAAATAAACGCGGTGCGAGAGGAAATAAGCATTTGAGTTATGTCCGGAACGTGGAGTAAGCTCTGCCAAAGTAACGTTTGATCCTCGCCACGTTAGCTTAAGGTTTGATGCCAGCATTGCGCTTTGCACAATTTCCATCGGCTTACATTTTATGTGCAGCGACTATTTATAAGTTAGTGCTTCGGCTGTACCTTGGGTTTAAAATAAATCGCACTTAATTTATTAAAATTCCAAATGCCAAATTTTCTTATTCGTCGTTTAGTATTAAAAATACTTGAATAATTGATAGTACGAAACTGAAATTAAAATTCTAAAATAACCAAATTCCACCAGGAAATAAAATTTGCTTGAAAATGTGCCAAAAATCAATTAGGCCACAAAATTGTAAACATAATGCTTATATTATGGCGTTGGGCATTTACAAATAACACATTTTTCAAAACCGAACATTTTTTTTGATCTTGCAATAAATGAGTAATCACGAAAATGTTTTGTCGTCGTAATTTATCGTACAAATTTGTTGTTATTGTTGAATTAACTGTAAATTATTTTTTACATTTCCTTCTTCTAAACCAGTGAAAAGACACAGGGGTATAAAACAATAATTGAGACATCATACGACTAGTTGCGGATAAAAGAGTGTACTTTTTATGATCTCGCTTAACTATCATTGTTATAGTCTTTAAAAGCCTACTGGAGATACACGATAAAACTACAGATCGCCAAGTAAAAGCAAAATAAAGCAACTTTATGGTATATTTAATGGGGTTTAAAGTTGTCAACATTAAATGAATCGACGTACGCCGACCATAAATTTAATACACCTTCCTCGTACTTTCTACTAATTCATCATCACGCTGTGAAATGCTAAACGGCCGCGGCGGCGCGGCGTCGCAACGGACCGCTTTATTCGCTCATGGTGCGAGGTTCGAAAAGAAATAATTTATATTTATAGTGCGCGCCGGTTGAACTGCGACGCGATTATAAAAACCGCCCTTCCAGATAACTCGTGGATTTTATGTTGCATTTGAGTGGTAAATCATAAGCAACAAGCGGTCTGTTTCAGATAAATGCAGATAAGGAATGTCTGCGTACGATTTAAACGCTAAGTAGATCCGAGTAACCGAACACCAGACACGTTAACCATGTGAGATATGTATATATTCGTAATTGATAAAAATATGTTTATGATGGTGTAAGTTGAAGCTGCAACGTCAAGTGAGGAAATATTTCGAAATGAATAAAAGTTGTCTGTGTTTATCCAGAACCAATATGATTTGTGGTCACTAGCACGTCTATATTTCAGTTGAAATCGTTTGGAATAGAAAAACACTTCTATTAAAATAATTTGGGGGTCATTGGCTACAAATTTTAATGGAATATTTTATTTAATGCCATTTTTATTTTCCTCACTTACGTCGTCGGATTTGTTATTTTCACCCATGAACTGATTTACCTATTCTTCTTTCTTTTACCAAAAAGTGTTTTGTTCATCTGATAATACACTCTTCTTGCTTTCTTTATTCTGTTTCACACTTCTGGATATATTTTTCCGTCATTGATTATTGTCGTCTCCAGATATTCAAACGTGGTCTCCTCCTCATCCCTTCTTGTGTAGGAAAATATTTCTCCTAGTTCCGTTATTCTTTTTTCCTTTACTTTTAATACTTTCCTGTTCTCCACATTTGATGTATATCCATCTGCTTTTTCTCTATTTACTTCCGTGATGGCTATTAGCACCGTCTACGTATGTCATGCTCTGTATGTATAGTGGCTTCATATTTTGGTACCCTGTTTCAAGTCCCCATTCCATTCCAAATTCTATTGATTGCTCTTCCTACATTCTTACTGTTCTCAACACTGTTCTTGTCCAATGCCCCTCTTTTCCTTAGGATGTTCCACACTACCTCTCTTTTTACTGTTGAAAGCTGAGCTTTAATCTATGAGTGCCATATATAATTCTTGTCATTTTTCATCATTTTTCCATTGCATTTCTTAAAGTACATATATGGTTGTATTTGCCTCTCATCCAGGTACTCTGCTTGCTCGTCTTCTATCATTCCTTGCAGTTCTTTCCTTAATCTCTGCTCCACTATTACTCTTGTGTATATTTAGGTTTCTTCGTTCATTGCTTCTTTACATGTGGTCCACTTCCATCCCTTTACTCCCCATTCGCTCATTATTGGCGCTACCTCATCCTCTCCAGTAGCTTTTCAAGTTTTCATTTCCTTTATACCTTCCTCTATGTCTTCTTCCGTTATATATTTACATTTTTTGTCATTATTTCCCCCTATCATGTCCATATTCCCTGCTTCCCTATTCTACAAACATTTCCTCTTGCTATTACTGTTATCCTCTATTTCTTATCATCTCTTATGTGCCATATTCTTTAATTTTCTTCCCTCTTCATTTTTATATGTAACTCCAAAGAATCTATTTTAATACCGAATGGCTTTATTGATTTCTTGTGAATATTTTTATTGAATAATAATATGTAGTATAATATTTATGTAATTTTTCAATCGATTACTTTTACGTCAATAGTTTTATTAGTGTATTTATTAGTATTTTCTAATTTCGTTTCTTAAAGTTTATTTATTTCTCTCACGATTATGTTGAGAATCAGTAAAATACCAATTAATAAAAGTTAGGAATAATAATAATGAAAAATCGAAGAAATTATTTGTTTGTAATTCGATCTCTTCTTGAAATTCCACCAATATTCCATAGATATTTCATTGATACAGCTTGTACTCGACTTCTGTTCCAAATATAAACACGTATACACATTGTTATTATTATCAGAATTATCATTCTTGTTTTCCTTGTTATTTCATGATTTAATATGTTCTTTAAATCTATTCTTGAGGATCGTTTCTATTCTCGATTTTACTTGAATTACTTGCCTTGCTGTTTAGTGTAACCATCATGTAGTACATAATGTAGTATTTGTTCAAATTTCATTCCTTCCATTGATATTTTCAGTTCTCTTGATTTCTTTTTACTACATGAGGTTTGTATTTTAATTTTTTTACCATGTTCAGTTTTATCTATTTCTTTCCTTCATTAATATTGGTTTTGGGTGTGGTTGTTACTTGCAAATATGGCCATGTCATCTGTGCAAATATGCATCTCCAAATAATGCTTTTACTTTCTTTCTTTCTGAGTTCTTCTGCTTTGCCATTAATAATATGAACGATGCATGGATTAGTACACCGCTTGTGTTTATATTTTATTATTTATGATTCGGTAGGCCCAAATATATCCACCTCTTACATGACATTGTTTGTATACAAACATTATATACAAACGCCCCTTTTCCGTTCGAAGCTATAACAATTTTTTTTACTCGATCTAAGAATTGTATGTATAATTTGCTCTGTTTTCCGGATTTGTTTAATGGTGAAAGCACTGCCCAGAAAGCAGTGATGAAACCATGAGTTTCTTCCTTCTAAATTAATCTGATGAAGATTGGAAATGAACTTGAACTGAACCTGTCATTTACTTCCCCGTTTCAGGGCATTTTCTTGTATTCAACTTGTAGTAAATATATTTTTCAGTAGAGTAATTAGCTTTTGTCCTATAATCTTCAACGATTCTATTGATCATTTCCTCGTTTTTTATTCGTTGTCATTCATGACCCTTTTGGAATCATATTGGTTGTTCAATAATTTTTCCTCGTTCATTCTTAACAATTCAATTTTCCTCTGTATTAAGTGGTGGGTCATCTTAAATTCTTTTTCAACCTCTTTCAGTGAATTCTTTTGCTGCATTGATGCTTTGATCAACTAGAGGATTATAATTTATTGATTTTTCCTTCCTACTGTTTCTAAACTATTAATGATTATGCCTTCATTATGTACACAGTAATATTTTAACTTGCATCTGTCGTTCTTCTTCGTTCTCTATTTATACCCATTGCAGGTTCATGTTGAATTTTTGTTATTGGTAATATCTGCATTTGCCTTTTAATTCAATAATAGGTCTTACCAACGCTAACTATCCTCTATGATAATTTCCATTTCATCTGTCTTGTTACATTATTTCTCACTTATTTTGTCAAATCCTATTGCATTTCCATGTTCATTTCCTGTTCATCTGTCATGCCTTCTTCTGGTTTTTAAATTCTTATTTACTAATTAATCCAAACCCATATGTGATAAGTTTGGTACACAATTTTCCCATTTTCCTTGCCTCATTGCTAATTATGTTTTTAATTTTACTTTGTGTACAAATTATGTCTTCATTTATTTACATTTCATCACCCTTATTCTTCCAATAACTTGATGACAAGCATATGAAAATTAAATAAATCACCCTAATTGAAATTAACAGAAATCGATATTTAATTTTCAAAAATTTTCCAATCACTTGGGATTACAGGAACTTCTGGAACTTTATAGAATTTAACGCCGACATTTTCATCAATTATAGACACAGCTATTAAATATTTATAATGTTTAATTTCTCATAATGTTTTGCTTTTAATTGATTTTTAATTTTTGTAGCATGGGTTTAATCGATTACCTCAAAGTTACTTCGTCGAGTTGTAACGACACTGACACTCTGCACGACTAGCAGGTTGTTAATACAAAAGTTGGTAATTAGTTCTTGTTTGTGATAGCTGTCATAGTTTAAGAGCCAAACCTCTTGTTTTTCGTACCCACTCATTCTCCCAGTCGATGACGCTGAAACAGTCAAGAGCTTCGCCTCCGTATTAAGATAATGATACACTTGCAGGAACATGGATTAAAACTGTTTAACAGGTCAATGGTCGTAAACGCCATTTTTACCGACACCATCGCGACGACATCCTCAAACATAAATTACCCGATTAAATTTATTTTACGAACGTTGATAACAGCGATATGGTAATTATTTTTATGAATAAAATATTTAAATTTATGTCAAAAGCTGTACGAAACACAAACGACGAAGCACTTAACATATTTCAGCTAAATGACGGTACTATAATCTAGAGTTTATGTCAACCACAAACTCTGGATATATTCGATATTCGCTAATGAACATCTTTTTATTATATATTTTATGTTTTATCGTCTTACTCAGCGGTTGATGTTACAACATCACGTATTTAAATTTCGTTATGTGCCATAAACAACGCTATTTAACTGTAATAAGTATTGTAGTCACAGTAGAATTTATTTAATTTAAATTATTTATAAAATAGCTGAGCTCACAGATAAAATATAAATGTATGCAATGAAATTTATTACCGTTATTAAGTATAAATAAGTTTTTGAAACCGTATCAAGGAATAAACGGTATTTATATATCAATGTCTTGGAATGTAATGCAAATAAATGAAATTAAAAATTATTAATGCGGTCATGTTCGCCTAGAGACCTAGTACGTGCATTCCATCAAGGTTTCAAATGCAAATCAATTGAAAAAAAAAACTGCCATTCCCAGAAAGACCTACTTTTGTAAAAATAGTCACGTAAATTCATGTCAAATCCCCATAGAGTTTAAAATGAGAAAATGTCGATTAAATTTTTACTTGTGTAACTTAATATGTCGTCGGTGATCTAAAACTTGCGTTGGATGACACCTGTAAGACTTAACATTTAAATTAATCATTATTACCTCATGTTTGACAAATCACACCATTTGATTTTAATTGCGGGTCATATTTGTCAATTTCGCGGCACGAAAGTTCGTGTCCACGCTGACAAAATAAAACAGCGAGCGGAGATTAAATGTTTCGAAATCGCGCCGAAAAGTTTCAATCATAACAACCGACATGGAATTTCGAGATTCTAAGTGGTTGAGATTTCGAAATTTCCGTAAAAAATATGTCCTAACTTTTAACACTTTTCTTATATATATAAATGTTCTAAAAATTCTAAAAATATATGGAAATGGATTTATTTTCTGATGTCTTTTCAGCGTAAAGCCTTTGTATTATTTAGCAATTTTGGAATGCCGTTCAAAAATATTAAAATTACTTACAATTCTCACTAAAATTAACTAATATGTTACCAAATACCAAATACTACCAAATGTGTAAAAAAAGTTTTAAATATATAAACTGATGAAACACATTTTTTCAACATCACATATAATCAAAAAATTAAATTTTAAAAGTCTGAAAATGTAGAAATTGATAAAATTGTTAAAAATGCCATTTATTTTATACAGTGAAAGAAAATTAATGAATTGCCAAATATTAAAAAAAAAATGTTAAAATTAGAAATCCAATAAATAATTCCAATAACGTCTAAAATTTCAAAAAATGTCGACATACAAATTTGTGGAAATTGTCAAATAATCTAAAGGTATAAAATAAATGTAAAATATCACGATATTAAACAAATATGTCTAAATTGTCCAACAAGTAAGTTTGCATAGGCACAAACTTCAATATAAATTCAAAATGAAAATTGTATGACGCCCAAAAATTTAAAAACCCAACCCAACCCAAGCATCGTGAAAAAAATGCAATATATACAATTCAAAAAATGTTGTTGATGTATGTTCATATCGTAAATATGATCAAAACCCAATTCTAAAAAATTAAAATTCAAAAAATATCCGTATTTAAATCACCAACATAATCTTTTCGTAACAATTTGGTACCCAACGTGTCGGCGTTCATCAATCACATGTACACATGTATATAATTCTCCCTCCACGAATTGTCTACAATTTTTCTGTAGGGTAATATTCAGATGTTTCCTGGTTGGTATTTTTTAATATTTATATAAATGTAATTAAAAATTGTAACAACGTACCATATCTAGGCTTCAAATCAAATTTTAAAAATATACAATATAACATATGTGAGAAAATTGAAATTCAAATATTTTGGCTACATAATGACTTTAAACATTTGATATAATTCGATCACAATATCGAAATCTAAAACAATGTGTTTTTGGTTTTAAGTACTATTTGGAACATAATCTTCAAGGTACCAACGCCATTTTTTTGTACTAGAATTTTTTTTAATATTTATTTATGCTGATAGTTATGTCAATACTTCAAGTAGACACATTTAGATTGAAATACATTTTGTAATATAATATAATAAACAAAATTAAAAAACATGTGAAAATACATTTTGAAATCAAATTCTATAATTTGCGAAAAATATCTTAAATATTAGGCTTTACATACGTAATGTGTGTGATTTTTTTACATGTGACATAGTGATAGGATTGGAGAAACCAGATGATTGTTTTTGACCAATGAAAGTGGAGAATGAGAACCCATTTTAATGCAAGCATTTTTGTATAGCTAGTCTATGTTGATTCCTCTCGTCAATTAGCAATCTAAGAATCAATTATGCTGTGCGATTCGTAAAATTTCAAACAAGCAATTGACGTAATAGCACGATCAATTTTGGTTTATTCAATATACATACCATACCATGGCTTCGAAGAAATGTAAATCGTTTTTTTTTATATAATCTGATCGCAATTTTAGAGACTTTGAAATTACGTTGATGCAATTTCGCAGAACGAACGAACGTGCTCAGAGAAAATTATTTATTATATATACTTATTTATTTATTTAAAAGTAATCATAATTCGTTCTGACTTATAACTTTCACGTCTTTTGATTTTTGACTCGAAACTTAATAAAACTGCTTTGCAGTTGTCACTGAAATGATCATAATCATTTTCTAATTGCCTTTTTTTCGAATTTTATATAATAATTTCATACGACATCGATTGTTTACATCAAAAACGTTCTTTTCGATTAATTTGATAACATTTTACTGCATTTATTCTATTATGTTTCATCAATTAACTATTTGTAAAATAAACTTTACAAGTTCGAGTTTTACATTCTTTGAATGAATTTACACAGTGCGTGTAACAATAAACGTCTATGCTCTACATACTCTATGAATTATTCTCTAGATTCCTTCTTGACATGTTACTGCTTTTACTTCCACTCTGGCATGCTTTCAACTTTCAACTGAAGTAGATTAACAGTTTCCTTATTTTGTTTTACATACTTACGATTACTTTGTCATTATGTTATGGCTTAAAAGCCATAACAATATATTTAAGCCCTACAACTAAAATAAGTGAAAATGACGTAGTCATTTTAACCGATCGTCCACGTTTTTTATTAGTACCTGAAAATAATATTAACAATGGCGTAATTAAATTCCTTTAAATTATTTCTGTTTAAAATTCGTTACCGCAAACAATTGAAAACGCCTGTGGAGATAACAATGGTCGTTTCGCCATTCATCGCAGACACAAAATCCTCGAAGGTTGTGTGAACCATACTTATCAGTGCAACATATCAGAAGGTAAGTTAACACCCAAGGACTGCAACCCCAAACCGTCACCAATTATACGAAACTGTCAGCCGATATTAACATAAAACGTATTTATCGCCCGAGACACACAGAAGGCAACGCCCCGAAAATTTGTACCCCGTCATTGTACCTTTGTGTCCGTCGTAAGTATGTCTTCAACTTGTATTTTATTACGTACGTCTACCACCCTTCCAGGCGCATACATCAGCAAATCCGACACGTTTTTCTTATTTATATTTGTTTTCGTCTAATTTTACGGCTGAAGTGAAGACTAAATTCGAGGGGCTACCGAGAAATTCCGTCACGTTCGCACACCGACACATGCAGGCAGCTAGCTAATCCCCGGTCTCGGGAGGCACGAATGGAGATCGGGGATCCCGTGCATCCGGTGCGCCGCGCGCTTAAATTAATGCGATTCGTCGCGATCGAGTTTACGGCGTTTGCTTTAAATTCGGCGACGCGTTTGAATTTTAAACGGCGAGGGTATTATTCATGAAGCGTAAATAAGTTTCCGCGTCATTTTCGCGTCTTCCCCGGGGAAATGACGGAGTCTTCGCCGCGAAAAGAATCCTCCTGCACCAGTTTACGTCCTTTTATAATATTATGAATTTAATTAAGGTACGACGTCGTAAAACGGACTGAGTAATATAAAACTTCCAACTTTTCCACTAAGAAAACGCGGCGAGACGAAAACTTTGCGAATGCCCGTACTAACATTAAATATTACTTATGAAGCAATTTTCAGCTTATAAAATGCCGTCCGGTGCTTATATTATGGAGATTAATTAGTTTATTATCGCTATTAATTTTTACGGTTTTTGTTTCATTTTTCGTTCAATTGATTTCAGTTTTGCTTGCTTGCAGTTCGTTCATGTTCGTCGTTTGTGTCACTTTTCGTTGTTTCATTTCATTTTACGTTACTATTTATTTCGATGATTACATTTGTTTCTTTCTAATTTCATTATTTTTCATTACCCAACCCAATGCCTCATGTTGTGATTATGAATATTTAGTTCATTCGGGATGACTCGGTTGTGCGTTTTTATGACTTGATTGACTATGATTGTCAAAAACTGACCGTTGGCACAGTTAATATCCAGCAAACAATTCTACAAAAGAGCATTGACAACAGCAAAGTTCTTTCTCACATACATGTGCCCAATAGAACCAGATTGTATAATTACATATAAATTAACTATTACACAACAGTGTTCATTGTTGACAAGCTCAAAGAAGAACGAAGCAATATCGTCCAGAGATCCAACCATTTTGTAGAATGTTTAATTAATGTTCGTAGCATCATTTAATTTAATCCAATACTGTCGATCAAATGTTACTATTTATGAAACTGTCCAAAAGTCTCAAAATGTGCCAAATTTTTGATTAAAAATATCTTTCTAAAACGTTCATTAGCAATGGGTCCGAAAGTCGACCAGGTTTTCCTGAGACCTCCCACATCCTGTATCAATCGGACCGACGAGTTCATCACAAATACAACTTCGTTCCACGAATGCGTCAATTAGTTATTTAAACAAAGGAGATTCACATCAATTCTAATCTTAATTAAATATTCAGATGTCGACTCTGTAATCCTCGATTTTTTCCAATGATTGATAAATAAATCAGGAAAAAAATAATATTTTTTTACTTAAAAATCTGATCGGTCGTTATTAATTAGTTATCTTTGAAATAAAAATTAATGCTTAGTTATGAACAACATTTATGCGAACCAATTGTCACTTATAAAAATTATAATATATGTATATGATTTCGTTTTACAAAATGCATAACATCGTAACGAGTAAAATATATTTGACGTCATTAGTAACTTTCTGTAATTTAAATGTTCTGCAACTTTTGTATAAGTAACGAAGACAACAGGCTGTATATCGATGGTACACATTACCACATTTAAAAGGCATTTCAAATTATCAGTACATTAAACGTGAATTAATTTTGCGTAATTTGAGTGCGAGTGGTCATGAAATATAGCAAGTGATATTAAATAACATGAACATTATAAAACTATAATAAACTTAAAAATAAAGAGGAAAATGAAATCCCCAGAAAAGTAAACGGAGATTTCCATATCAACGCCGGCTGCCAGCCGATGAACTGGTGAGGAGTGATACATCTCAAAGCCGTAATATGAGGTGGACACATATAAGAGCGGTAACTTTATTTATCAACGTATCACTTGGTAAAGTTTGAGATTTAAGACAAAATTGGTTGGGTGGGGGGGTGGGGGGCTGAATCTATTGCTGGTGAGGGTAAAGAAATTATTATATTTGTTGTAAATCGCTTATAATCTTATATAATTTTATACATAAGTGGCAAAACATTTAGATTATTTTTAAATGGATTCTTGCGGTTTATATTCAGTTTTGGTTATATGCAGGATAGTTTGCTAAAGTCGTCTATAACGGCGAGGATATTGTTTGGTTATACGATTGCCAAAGGCGTATAAAACAAGGCATATATTTTTTAATCACGAGATAAGTTGTTAAAGTTGTCTATTAAACTCACACAAAATGGCTTTAAATGTATTAATATATTAATATTAATTTAACAGCAATTATTTAACCAATGCACGAAATCATCTAAACCATCTTAATAGAATTAAATTAAATTAACGCGAAAGTAGGTAGAAAATATAAATTTTTGAATGAATAGACGAAGATGCTCGTATAAACGACGGCTGCAAATGTTCAAGTGGGGGCGTGGTGTCGATTAGGTTGAAGCAGCTATGTGACAGCTGTAACAAAGTGTCAAAGACGTGCAAAACGGCGAGATAATTATTTTATTGATTAGTATAGTATTTACATATATTTACTTATAACTATGAATGTTATATGAGGATCGATTAATGCCAATTGTCACATTAATGCATTGTACTTGATACTGGTCTTCTGTAACTGAAAATTAGTGTCCCCAAAGAACGTTAATATTAAGTGTGAAAAAATAATTTTAAACCTTTATGAACTCAGTATTCAATGGTTGTTTGGTAGATTTGTCATATAAACCGAGAATTTACTTAGTTTAGTTATTGGACACATTCCTAAAGTCGTATGAATCGGCAAGGTAAGTAATTTATGTTCGGGATAAATTGTGTTGTGGGGCAGTTAATTAATTTCATACGATTGTGTCTTAAAGTCGCGAGAACAACACCGAAGTTCTTAATTTAATTATAAATTAAATTATTGAATACAGCAGTTCAATATATTTTGATCAAATCATGAAACCGTCAGTATGTAAGTTCGGAGATATTCCGAGGAGGTTGAAATGGGAGAATATAAAAATGAAGGAGTAGATTATAGAATTAATTCTTCGTCACTGATGCTGGGGGGAGATGGGTTGTGTTGGGTCAGGTTGGGCAGGATTGGATCCTGTTAAGTTGGGCCTGGTTAGATTCGGTTGGGTTGGATTCGGTTGGATTCGATCGGGTCGGGTTGGATTTCATTGGGTTGTCTATATTAGATAATCTTTTAAGTTTTTCGCAAATTCCTTTCGCCAGAGCTAGTTGACACTTAAACGTTAATTTCTCTCCACTCCGCCACTTTCATCTTCGTAATGCATTGTAAAACAACATGAAAACAACAAATTGAATACTTGATGGTGATGGTGATGGAGCAATCACCAAGAAGGATAGAATAAAAAATGGAAAGGTAAATCAATCCTGAATAAGGTCTCATGTTGCAAGTATGCAAGATATTAGAATGACGAACTTCTTTTGTAAACCAATAAAAAGCGATAAGGCGACCATCATTGACTTACAAGTTTCCAGCGATACACTGAAGGAGTAGATAAAGATGAAATAAACAGGACGGAATTGGAAGAAACAATAAACAAGTAAAAAAAAACATTACATTAATTCATCATCACTGGCTCTAGTTGAATAGGGTCGGGTTGGGTTCGGTTCGGTTAGGTTGGGTTGGGTTCGGTTGGCTTTACTGGATTGGGTTGGATTGAATCAGCTTCTTCTGGGGAAACGAATAACAAGAGATAAGGCGGCCATCATTGACTCTACAAATCATCAGCGATACACTTTAGATAACGAAAGGAAGATTGCAAAGAAATATGAAGCAGTGGACAATATTAATTAACGAAAATTTAAAATTGGAAGATGTTATACAGTTACGCATAAATAGGATGAAGATTATGCATGAATGTCAGGATGAGAAATTCAACTCGTACTCAGTTTTGATTATCTAATTCACACCTTGTTTTAGATACATTTTTGGATGCTATTTGTGGTTGTATATTTTGCTCTCTGGTTCGAACTGTGCCTTGATAATTTAATTAATTAAATTATGGTTTTAATGGTCCCACTGAGGCCCAAGAAAAATACCCACTCCTTCACAACTTGATGGTTCAAATTCATTAAACATTTTTGCCTCAGTATAACGTCTCTGAAGTGATTTCAACTTTACTTCTATGTATTCCTCATTATCATTGTATTATGCCTAGTCCAGCTTAATTGCCATAGAGTACATTGCATTGCTTCGACATTAATTCCTGTCGTTGATATTGTGGTCATAATCGTCTTTTAAGTTTGACACCATAGGTGTATAACAAGCAGAATTGGCTTAGTTACGTTATTTACAAATTACATGATTTAATTTGGTAGTTAAATTCGATATGTTTATTCGATTTAGATCAATACATGTAAATGTCTATTCATAAAAAATACTTAAAAAATAAATCTACGATGTAACGGTGTATATGTGTAACCGAGTGGAACGCATAGCAATGGTTGCTACATCACAGATTTTATGTATTGATAAAGGTACTCACCTCGCAACACATGCACATTTTATATAAACTGAATTTCAGTGATTACAATTTGTCACCTAAAGTAGTTTTTATATACGTAACATCATTTTCGACAATGAAAACGAAAACGATTTATGTCTATTGCTTGAATTTATCTACGTTCCCTAACCAATGAATAGAAACTCAATGCATATACCCCCCGATGAAAATTTGTGTGAATAAAACAATATAATAACTTTGAAATATAAAATAATTTATGTAATAAACGAATAATTACCAGATGCCTTTTATTACATATTTATGAGAAACCTGTAAAACATTTTAATAAACAACATGAACGGTCCTGTTGCACTGATTAGCATTTAATTATTGAATTTTTAAGCAAATCGAAATCACATGGGTCATGATTATGCATTCTTAGAAATCGTTTTATTTCACCTCCCCACCACCAAAAAGATATTTTTTCGCATTTGGTGTCAATCTATCATTGAAATTTTCAGTAAATGTTAAAAGCTCAGGGAATTGGTTTCCCTGAGCTTTTAACTTTTACTGACTTATGAATCAATAATATTTTCTAAAATGTTAGACGAAATAATAAATCGAATGTTTGGGGTTTAATAACTTATTATAAGTCGATCAAAAACAACTATGAATTTGTATAAAGATTGCGTAAAGGGCTTTGTACGCATATCAAAAAATATATCATGTTACACTTTCTGGTAAATGTCCTTTTTCTGCAACCAAATATATCATGCGAAATTTTAATGTGGTTAGTTTACGTTCCACACAACGTAATTCCCAGTTATTTATTGTGGAATGCAATTTATAGTTAATGATATGCGACACTATAAAATTACCAGCGCTACTTAATATGGATAAAAAATTAAACTCGATTTTATACGCCACCGCCTCTAATAAAATCCTTAATTTACGATAAATTCGAGCCTTGCCAGCGACGAGAGAGCCCGTTAATTTTCCCCGTCTTCCCGGCAACCCCAAGACAAGGCAATAACTTGATATGTTTATCAACAGACCGGCTCATATAATGCGAATAAAGGACTTAATATCCTTAACCCTAGGAACAAACCGGTTCCCGCATTCGCCGTCACTTGAGCCGAGCGCGGCCTTAAACCCAAGGTGCAGAACATGTGCGACGTTGCGTTGGCCATTCCGAATGCACGTAGGAAATTATTAATGCACGTCCGGGAAAGTACACACACTTGCATTCCGTCGCGTATTTATGCACGCAATCAAAGGCTGTCGCATTTTTTTGCAATAACGTGCGTACTTTATGGCCGAATGTACGAATACAATGTCGTGATGTACGGTAAATTTATGAGGAAATATTTCACATGGGATTACCTGTTTAATTAAATTCGATGATTTTTTAATCGCGCAACATGCGCCTGCAGCCTGATTTACGAACTAGCGAAGGCTTTCTTATTAAAATTAATTGTTGTCACGATGTTCAATGGGCGTTAAAAGTTCAACAAGTTAAATCGCAAATATTTTTCGTGCAGATGTTTCTCAGTAACGTGTTTACTATTGTAGCAGTTTTAAAAGTAATCGAAAGATATTCAAAAATCGATTCCAATAAATAAAGCTAAAGCAAATTAAAAATTGCAAACAAGAAGAAAACAAAGAATTAAAGTAAAGGAAAGTAATAAATTGTGAAAGGTAAACAAATGAAACGCTCCATAGAAGAAGAATTCATACAAGTGAAACTAAACGAAATGATTGAAAACATTATAGAAGAAAGAAATCAACATGATAATCAAAGACAAAATGGAAAAAGGAACCTCTGAAAAATGTTACAAATCAAATCAAAATCAAGCATTGAAAAATGAAGTAGGTATAAAATCAAAAACAAATAAAGTCAATAATAGAAATAGAAATGAACGTCTGACAGCAAAACGAAATAAAATCAATGGAGAAGAAAACAAATCAATGGCATAAAACTTTAATCTAACCTATGTTGTAACTAACTTAAGAGGTCGAAAAGAAAAAAAAGAAAAAAGTCGTTATAAAATCAAAAAGAAATAAAAATTGAAACAACCCTACGACAGCTAAACAAAACAAAATCAATAGAAATGATTATCAAATAACAATCAATGGCATACAAACTGAAAGTAAATCATACAAGTGATACAAAACAATGCAATTTATGAAAATGAAACAGAAACAAAACCACTTGAAATAAGTGGATATAAATTAAATAAAAAAGAATAAATTAAATAAAAAAGAATAATACAATGAAATATAAAAACCATAAAAATAAAACGTTTAAGTAAATGTTCTTTTTAAATATAACCGGGGTCGACGTTTCAGATCTTTGGGGTTGTTTCGATATTTTTATAGATGTCTTTATATCATGTTGACTAATTTGTAATTATAAATTTAAAAAAAACAAACTAATTTCTTTTGTAAAACAATTTTATATGAATAATAAAAAAGTATATAAATACGAAACGAAATTGCCAAACATGTTTAATAATGTCTCAAGTTATTCATTACTCCCAACGGTGATTGAAAACTCGAATGAACGGCGCTGCGCGACGAAAAATATCGCCAATAAAAGCACTTCGTTTGCATCTAAACGGGGGATGCCCATAAAACTTTTAAATTAACATTTTTTCGATTCAAAAATTGTAACGAGATATGAAATCCTCGGTTGATATAATTTTATGACGTAATCGCAAGAACTCAAACTCGAATGCAAACCAAGGGGAGCGTAGGAATAAATCGTTCAGAAGGAATATTTTTTTGCGAATTTAACGCATGATGAACTGAATGAGAAATGAGCTTGACGTACCACTATAAGTGGTAGTGGCTCAAAAGTGTTGGGGAATAATTACGATTTTTTCCTTTAATAATTAATTAAAAAAACATAGAACTAAATAACAATCACTTTTTGTGTTTTATCAAAAAAAAAATTATTGCGCAATTACCATTGATCGTAATAATATATTTGAAAATATATTATGTTCTACACTAACAACAAAGAAAAATGTAATCCATATTAAAAAAAAGTCTTTTATACGAAGACCACCGTCTTTATTTAATTCTCCGGATGCCCCCCACACACATAAAAGCCATCGAATAATCCTCACATGTGAATAAATCCTATTAACTGTAAAAACACAAAGGCAAAAACAACCCCATAAAACGCAACGACTTAAAAAATATTTATAGGCTTAAATAAAAACGCGGGAGAAGGATGCGATCTAATTGGTTTATGCGCGAGATATATTTTTGTTGTAAATTCGGCAGGAACGAGGGAGGCAGGAATGCAAATTTATATGGATACTGTTTCACGGAAATTAAATTCCTCGCGGAAGTACTATCTCAATCCGGGAACTTCCGGTTTATGTCTCTCGCTAAATTAACTTAGTTATGCTCGCAGAGCGGAGTCGCTCCGCCGACTCGCGAGTTATGTCGTCCACTTGCGTGCAGTTACTGCGAAAGTTTGGGATTTGTCCGCGACTTCGGTTTACGGCCAAACTTGTAATTCCAGATTATGTTTTATCGTAGCCACTGGTGGATCGCCCAATGCGATTTCATCGATGGCATGCATCGAGGGGCGGGCGAAGCCGCTACGATTTAAATTTGAATGCAGGCAACGAATGCCGGATAATCAAGTTAAACGCATGAAGGGGTTACTACTGTCTGGAGGGATTAATGGCTACGTAAGCATTATCTTGGAGGGCGCGAGTTTAATTAAACATTTATCTACAGCAATCATTTTCAATTCAGTCTTGGAATTTCAATGACAAAACTTAAAACACATTTAACAAATTAGGTTACGTTAAGGCACATGTTTGCAGTCATTGGCATTGTAATCAAATGTACGAAAATTTTGTTGTATTTGTTAACATTTTGACATGTTCCCTATTTTATAAATTCGGATATCACCAGTAAATTGGTGAATATTGTTGAGTGCAGTTCAGCAATAACTAGACAATAAGACAATAAGAATTTTGTTACTATTAGTGTTAGTGTCAAAGCCATTAAGCAAAGTGAAAGGCACCTAAACTGAACTCAAGCTTCAGTTTAGTTGTTTAGTTGTGTTTAGATACCTTCTAGGTATAAATGTCTACCATTTGACCTTTTTGTACATTTCGAACTAATTGTGGAGATATGTCAATTAAACTTCTTATCCCGAATCGTCTCCTCTGTTAGTTATATTTTGCCTGTCAATGTTTTTCTTCATGCTGATCAATTTATCAATTTATTTCTTTCTTAGTTTTTCCATTTGCTCCTAATTTTTCCGTTTTAATGCGACGACTTCTTGTCTATATGAAATTTCAGGCCATATCTCTCTTTTTTCTCACGATGTATCTACTTATTACTTTGTTTAGATTGTCAATATTTCTATAAAATCTGACCGGGGGTTGAAGGCTACAGCCTTCTCAATTCTGCTTCCTCGTACTTAACTTATATTTAACCAACCCTAGTCAACGCAGCCCAACCCAATCCTTTTCCAACAATTCAGGCTGTGTAATTGACTTATACTTATCCAAACCCACTTAACTCAACACAACCAAGTCCAACCCATTCTAAAAATTCTTTGTCTTTTGTTGACTCCAAGAATGATGGCAGACTGTGTTCAGTTGAGTGTAGGTAGGCTAAATGGTAATTAGTAGTAACTCCTTCTATTTCATTACGTTTGACAAAAAAGGAATCTGGTTGGGTCTGTTTATTTTATTTGCAATTTTGACTATTAAACTAAAATGTTTTCCAGCAATTCATCTGTTATATTTATCCAAACCCAGTCAACTCAACCCGACCCCACTCAGTCCAACATATTTTCTAAAGATTCTGTTCGCTTTTGTTGAGGCCAGGAAGGATGGTGGATTGGGTTGTGTGAAGTGTAGATAGGTTAAATGGTATTTAGTACTAACTTGGGTTGATCTATTTTTAGCGATCTTAACAGTTAAGTAAAATTAAGTCACACCAAACCTAAAAGTTAACTGAAGGGTAACATTTTTCTTTTTCAATAAACTAGTTCTTTAGACATTTTCCACAATTTATGAAAATTTATGATAATTTTCGAAAATAAACGTAAGTAAGGTTAAGCAAAATAGACAAATTAAGTAAACCCTTGGATTTCATAATTTCAGCCTAATTGATGAAAATTTTCGCAGTTTTTAATGTCTTTAATATCTACCTTTTATCAATTTACCACACAAGGGTGTGGCAAAATTTGTATAATTTCTAGCATGTTGCCATTTTTGTGCTTTTGGAAAAGAAAAATTAAACTAAGTTGCATATCGTAAATATATTTAAAAAAAGTACTTTTTCAATTTTAAGCATTCAAGCTAATCTTTCTTGTACTATTACTATTTGTACTACTTTCCAGTTTTAATAATATTGACATTTTTTGTTTAAGTCGAATAGCACTGCAAATGAAATTTCTTGCAATTTTTGTAATTTTATCTTTCTTTTTTCAGCTTTTGGAAGGAAAAACTGAACTAATTCGTAGCCCTTAAAATTAAATTAAGTAAAATATTTTGTTCAATGTATAATATTGACGCCATTGGTGGAAATGTATTAGTTTTTATTTAATTTGATAATTGTGACATTTCTATGACTCAGAATAAAGCAGCATTTGCAGTTTTTGCGGTTTCGAAATTACTGGTATTTTTTGCGTGCTGGACTTTTAAGTCATATACACAAGCGAGATTAACACTGAGTAACATTAAGAAAAATCAGACGAACGAAGTTAAATTAAATCAAATAGGGCTTTAGCAGTTCCGGATATTTTAATGACCAAATTTGAGAATTAAGTCAAGTCAAATTATTTAAAATTAAGTAATCCAAATAATACAAAATGAAACCAAATAGAAAAAATATTAGCTAGTGATCGCCATTTTAATTAAGACAAATGTATAAGGTGCGTCAAATGAAACCATTTTTTAATTGTACACATGTTTAGGTAGATTTTCATAATTTTTGCCTTTTCTGTTGACTTTGGTTGAGTAAAATTCCTCAACACTATCTTCTCTCGAACATATGCTGGATTGTATTTAGTCGAGTGCAGATAGACTAGATGGAAATTAGTGCTAACTCGGGCTAGTTGATCAGGTGAAAAAGTAAAATCCGACAAAATCGTTACTAAAGAAATTTGATTGGATAAGTCTGAATTATTTGACAATTTTTACTATTAAGTGAAATTATGCCAAACTTACATTTTCTGGTTTCTTTACATATGGGATATGTTATTTTTGTCAATTAAGTAGTTTTTTTGAGTAACCTTTTAGATATTCTTTACAATTTATTCAAATTATAACAATTTTCTATAAACGTACTCAAAGTTAAGCCAAATAAACAACTTAAGTAAACCATTCATGGGATTTATAATTTCAGCCTAATTGAGGCAAATTTTCGCAGTTTTTTGAAATGTTTGCATTTTTTATCACTTTACCCATGTTTGTCATTCTTGTCCTTTTGGAAACGAAAGAACAAAACAAAATTCGTGGCACTCAGTAAATTTAAGTAAACATAAGGAAGCCCTTTTTGTTTTGAGAATTTAATTTCTTGCTTTTTCGCATTTTGAATAAATAGCACATTTTTGTGTTGAAGTCAAACAAGAGTTCTACGTCTTATTTTTTTGAATATTCGAGCTATTGAAGAAGAGAAACTGAACTAATCTGTGTTTCTTTAGTTTCTGGCATTTTGTGTATTTTGAATAACGTAAGAATTTTGTTTAAGGCAAACAAGAGTTTGTTTTTCAATCCTTTTGGAAGAGAAAAACTGAACAAATTGGTAGCACTTACGTCAATTAAATATAATTATTTTGTTCCATTATGAACATTGAAGCCATTGCAGAAAATTTAATAATTTTGAAATTTTTGTGAATCAAAATAAAACAGAATTTGAAGTTTTTGCAGCTTCAAGATAGTTGACATTTTTTTGTATTAATTCACATTTAAAATTTAAACCAAATTGGAATTAAAAGAAATTCAACAAAACGAAGTTAAATTAAACCATGCAGCGACTTAGCAGTTCAGAAAATTTTAAAAACCATCAATGAAATTTGAGAAATAAATCAAAATTAAGACAAATGTATCAGGTTAAAGGAAACTTTTTTAATTGTACACATATTTAGGCAGATTTTCATACGTTTTGGCATTTCAATTTATTTTATAAAATTTCTGTTTCATTTTTGCGTTTTTAGAAAACAAGTAAATTAGTACGATATAGGAAGAAAGCTTTGTACACGTTCTAAGAGGTAAACCACATAATTATAATAAAATATCATTACGTAACAATAATAGCTAAAGACATATTAATGGACTTTTTAGCAAATTTAATCACTAAGCCAATGTGGACATATTTATAAGCCGATACAAATGATTTGTTGTTTTCCTTTTTTGCATTTCTAATAATTTTGTCATAATTTACTCTAAGACAAATTAAATAAGCATTTACAACCTTTTCAATTTTAGAAATTGCATATTAGTCCCTTACCGCATATTAGCCAATGAATCGAAATTAACTCTGAATAAAAGTAAAAGATAATTAAACAAAACTATGGCGAATCAAATTAAGCTTAATTGAAAAATATAAACAGGTTTTTTTTTGCATTTTAGAACATTTTGATAAATATCTAAATACTAAGAGAGAATAAAAAATGGTAACGGACCCTTTCGACCCTTCTGGACTCCATCACGCAAAGATGAACTCCAAACAATTTCTGACAGGGCATCACAACCATCACCATATTTGTAACTCACGTTTGCATGACTACGTATACCTTCAACGATTGTATGTCTAATAAGCCCGAAGGACGAAACAATCCGTCACCACTTATTACATTCGCTGAAATTTATTTTTAGCAGAGCAATTTAGCAATCAAAACAAGTGATGGCTTTATCTATATCAAATTTGATAAATATTAGATAAATTTACTGGTTTTGGTTATGAAAATATTGACAATTTTGTTGAATTTAAAAAAAGTTAAGCAAAATGATTTAATTGCAGTATGGAGATTTATGGTTTTTTTGTATTTAAGGAAATGCAAGCAAACGAACAGTTATTTTAGAATTTTTTAAATTTTGGCTTTATCGATTTTGTTAATTTTAATAATTTTACTTAGCAGACGTGTCAACGTTGTCATACAAATTAAATTTAAAAAAATAAAATAAGCTAAGTCAAATTAAAATTACGTAAAATTAAGCAAAAGTGATGGCATTTTTGACAATTTATTTCAATTTCAGACAATTTCGATAATTTTTTCAGTAAATTTTTGACAATTGAGTTATATTGAGACAAATTAAACAAAATTGTAAACAAAATCGTTGCTTTTATAGTATTTTACGAAAGTTATAATATTTTTTTCATTTTAATCAACGAAATTAAGTAATATTTACCCAAGCAGTAAAATTCAGCCAAATGAACCAACATTTAAACAAATGTTCGGAGGTTTGAAATTTTGTTAGAATATTTCAATTTTTGTAATATTTATCAATTGTAACATCTCTTTGCTTAATATATGACAATTTTGACATTTCTATTCTCACTTAAGAAAAATTGATGAAAATTAAATTAAAACAAGCCTAGTAAATAAATTACACTTTTGCTAGTTCATGTAGCTCTTTGTATTTTCGATGCCATTTTTGGCAAGTCTTCCTCATTACATCACATTAAGACAGATGCTTTTTACAAAGTGTGTTAACTACGAAAATTAAGTCAATTTATTTGCATCTTATTCTCTCAAATAACTTTCACGTTCTTACAACGAAAATTGGCACATCTGTACGTGCTTACAAAGAACACATTTTTTTTTTATTTTCACGTACTCGCATTTCATCCAAACTTAACACACATTGACACTATTTGGGTCGAGGTTTTACGGGTACCTACCACCGCCGCATTACATCGAAATAGTCGTAACTTGTAGACCCATTTACTCACATAATTGCTTTCGGGGGGGTCAACCATCGCAAGGGCGACTAACAAGCAATTCAGGCGCGAGTGTTTAATTCAATTTTAAACACTTTCCCTCGGCCATATTGCCGTCGTAAAATTTCAAATCAACTTTGCCTGCGACCGTAACGTGAAATAACTCGAGTGAAATGTTCTTGATTTATTCCGAGTGGTATCAAATTAATAGACGGGCGCCCGTATAACATCAAATTAATCCAACGAAATAAAAAATTACATTCTCATATCTAGTTATTTACAATTTATGTTTTGAAACAAAAAAATCCTATTTAACGAAGCGATCATAAGTAAAAATATCAATATCAAATATCAGTTTTTTCTCTGGATAAATTTCAGTTTGTTACTGTCATCAAAAAGAACGGACATAAATGTGATACCGAACGAACGCAATTCGAAAGCGGGCATCCATACAAAGACGAGAATGAAAACAAGGGTTGTTATCCCAGTGTGTTGGTGGCGGGCGTCAACGCCGGTCGCATAGAAATGACTGTTTTAGCGACAGAACGACCAGAAACTCGACGATCATTAAACAAGCGTGTGGGCAGGCTCAGCTGGCAATTAAAACGCCGCTTAATCCTATTTTGGATCCCCGACTTCGAGTATCTCTCGGTATAAATAGGTACGCCCTCATCTAGGGTGCGATCCCGTACACGTACGATACTGCTGGTATCAGAACCCGGATCGTTAAATCTGAAAGGGTTAACGCGACCTCTTCTATACGGAGAGATAAAGCGATTTAATTAAATCGAATTAAAAACGTCAGTTGTGAGGATTTTGCGCCGTGAAAGTTTCGGCCACGAGGTGGCTACAAGTTTTCCGTATTCTGTCTAATAAGCTTTTGGTCGTTGTCAATCGTAAAAATTATCAACTTGCCGTGATATGACTATCATTTTAAATAAGTTATCTTTGCTGCCTCGCTTCAGCCTGGGACACGTTTACATATGAGAAGTAAATTAAAACCGGTGATGAATAAAAAACTATGCTATAAATTCTAGAGATACTACGATAATCTAAATAAAATATTACAGTTAAACTATCTTAAGTTATTTTTTAAAAAATATTACGTACACTGTGAATAATGAGAACCGATTTATAAGCGGCCATGTAGGTCATTTTGTTAAATTATTTCAAATCGTAGAAAAAAATCGTTGTAATAGATTTTATTCAATAATTATTTAATTTAGTGGTTATTTAGTGCTAATTTAGTGGAAAACAGGAATAGATGAAACTAAATTCGAAATAAAATAAAAACTGAAAAGTTTGTGTTAGTTTTAACGGCATTTAGATGTCAGTCTTGCTGCTATATAATTGCAGTGATCTTTAT
This sequence comes from Geotrupes spiniger, assembly GCA_959613385.1. Lineage (NCBI taxonomy): Eukaryota > Metazoa > Arthropoda > Insecta > Coleoptera > Geotrupidae > Geotrupes > Geotrupes spiniger. Next base: position 18,491,854 of record OY390737.1, read on the forward strand.
TGTTACTATACAACGTGTTAATGCTCAACTCTTTGTCACTAATGTTCGCGTGACTTTATGCACTTTGTTAATGTATGTGTGGTGGTCTGATGAGCTCAGAGAGAGCGAAGCAGCTGTCATCACATTAATATATTCGTTGAAATTTATTTTCGCTGACAATAGAAGCAACAGAAAAATTAAATTAACCAAATAAAAACAATAAATATGAAATACTATAATTAATTTAATTGCATTTGTATATAATTAAATTTTATAGTGAATTGTTTATAAAGTGAAAGTATTTTCGATAATGAAATATTTGCATCAATTTGATTTGCAATAAATATTAATTATCAATATCGTGGACATTGTTTCAGACTAAATTTTGATTTGAATTATTTTATGTCGTCTGTATTATTTTGTATCGATTTTATTTTTCGTGTAGTAACATGATCTCAAACTGTGTTTAAGAAAAATCACAACCTAATCCAATCCAATCCAAGTTTGCTGTATTTGTTTTTTATATACTTTTTTGTTATTTTAAATGTGTTTTCATTTATTCAGTTTTTCTCCAGTTATTTATTGATTCTTATAATGTCTCTTTCTATATTATCTTTATTTTAAAATTATTTCATTGATTTAAGTTTCATTTCGTACTTAAAATTTTTTTCCTTGAAATTTATTTCCAATTTTCGCTCGTTGTGATCCCATTGTTATATTTCATCATTGCATTATTTGTAATGTTTTTCATTCGTGTGCTTTTCGAGAAGATAATCTGAAAAATTTGCTCTTTGTAATTAATTTTTAAAAATTAGTTAAACAAATTAAATTACTTTTCGGTTTTTTTGATCATTTAAACCATTGCTGGCAATATATTAGTTTTTTTGCTAATTTAATAATTTTATAATTTTGGTGCTTAAATTAAATGAAGTCAAATTTTAAAACATCTGAAATTTTGGAGATTTTGAATTTTTTTGCATGTTTGACCTATTAATCATATTTATCAATTAAGTCAAATTAATAATTAGTACGTCACATTAAGGGAAAAAACATTTTTTAAAGTTTGCTAGATTTGTTTTTTATATGTACTTTTTCTTTATTTCAAATGATTTAATCATGTACGGTTCCAGTTTTGACTATTTAATCAATTGCTGGCAATTTATTATTATTTTTTTTTGCTAATTTAACATTTTTGTGTCAAATAAAATCTAACTTAGCAACACTTGCAATGTACTTTTTGCATGTATGACTATTTAATCATATTAGTTAATTAATTCAAATATACTAACGCAAATTAAACAAAACATCAACATTATACAAGAATATCGAATGTCGATGAAAAATTCAATGCAACGTCCAATGGTCATTTTGGGTTGGGTTGGGCTGTGTTGGGTTGGGTTGACATTTTATATTAGCAACAAACAAATACCAACATTCTGCTTATATCACCTGTCATCTCATATGAAGCAATTTTAATGAACCCTCCGGTCAATGTGACCTGAATTTTTCTACATTAAGAGATGTTTTGTCACATATAACTTAGATTACTTAAAATGATTGGTTAATTATTTTACATTACTTAGTTACTTTGATTACGTTTGTTTATAAATAGTTCATTTTGGTCGTGTACTGGTTGGGAATAAATTATTATTATTATTGAACGTTAATTAAACAGCTTGTATCATAATTCAGAACCTATTTTTCTTTATTTTTTAAAGCTAATTACTTAAAATGTATTAGTTAATATAGAGCTACTTAGAGAGCCACTTTCTGAATAATTTGAAACAAAAATAATAAAATATGTTCAGTGTGCAATATTTGGCATTTGTTGATAAGGTACAAGGTACCAATGTACATTATGAAGCAAAATTAATTACACTTTAATTATTTTTTCAGTTTTCCAACAATTTTGTTTCGTCCATATTGTTTAAATATATTATTATGACTATTTTACATGAAATAAATTTTCTTTGAAAACTAAATTGATTTATTGAATTGTCTTTATCTTTATATTCTATATTTTTTCTGATCTTTTTATTTTCTTTTCTATACTATTACGTTTTATTTTGGTTGCTGTTTATTTTTATTTTTTCCTTTTAAATGTATGTTATTTTCATAGCATTTACCTTTGTTATTGAATTCTTTGTTAATTACATTTAAAATTTCCCATTTCCTTTATACTTGTCTGACAAGTTTCTGATGCATTCGCATCTTTCTTCATTTTTTCATCTTGTTTCTCTTAATGTTTATTTAATTATAGACATATCCCTTTCCACCAGTTTTTCTTTAATTTTCTCTACATATGTTGTACAGTGATGCTCATTTTAATATATCGTTTTTTTATGATTTACCTTATTTTTAGTATGTTTCTATTTCATCTGTTCGTTCCTCAACTTTTTACTTTCTTTAATTTAGCACCATTTTCGGATAAACATGTAATAATTCTACTTCGATTAGTAAAACGTACATAAAATAATTTTTGTTTCCCTTCTTTTTATCAATTTTGATGAAATTAATATTTAAGTTAATTTTTGTAGGAATTCCACTTAACAATTTTAAATTATTTATTGGTCTGCGTTAAATGTTCCTTAACATCAATTTTCGTTTCCTTGTTAGTTTTTTTTTGCTTAATTTATCGATGTTCTTGTTTTCCAATTCTATTGCCTTTTTTTCTTCAATGTTTAAATATCCATTTGCTTTGTTTTTATTTAAAACTTCTCCGTTTATTTAGATTGCAATAGAGTTTCTCTGTTCCCATTTTCCATAATTATTTTTAGGTCAGTAATTGATTTACTTGCGTATACTTATTTTTTTTTCTCCACTCGTGTATGGACATTATTATTGGAAAAGTTACACATTTATACAAACTCGCAATATCCTCAGCATTATTTTACGAAATGTTTACAAATGCTAGAAATTACATAAGTGTTTTTCGATCGCGTGTAACAAAGTGCGTCACGACTTATTTCACTAAACTATTTTTACTACGGTATAACATAAATATTTAGCTCTTTATAAATCTTTTAATTTATTGACTTGCGTCAAGTTTTCGATCCGCTTCGCAAACAAGTATTTAATCCCCACATTCAACCTATTTTTAACTCATTATTATCAATTAGAAATAAAACTAGTCAAACTTCATTTCAATAATGAACCAAATCAAATATTGGAAAATTAATTCAATTATAATTTGCTAATTTTTATTACAAGATAATTTATTTTAATAAAATTCTGCAGCGCCCCCTTTGCCACGTCCAACGAAACGATTTTATAATTCCTATAAACCAACAACGGAATCGTCGCAGAACGCCATCTACGCGTCTTCAGCTCAACCCGGCACCCGAAGGCCCCTGCCGACGATCGATGCCGTGAAATCGAACCGCCAAATTTTAAATTAAACGCCCATAAACGCGGAACAATCGCAGACGTGTCGGCAAACACTCGCCGTAAATCATCGCCATCGACATTAAGTTAATAAATTTATAGTTCATAAACAAGTTTGAAGTTCATAAAGTAATTGCCGAGGTAAATTATCATTATTGTAGTAACAATCGGCGATGAGGGCGTAAAAACGGACGACGCAGTAAACCGTAGTGATACACTCGACACGTTTTAAGAAACGCTTATAATGTTTATGCGTGCAATAAATCGAATTATGGCTGGTCATAAGGAACGCTGGGGTAAGGACGAAGTTCTCTGCATTAGCGACGTAATCTCGCTGAGGATATTACGTACAGGAACCTGTAGGAGGGTACAAACGATATCGATTTTTTCGTATGGTACTTCTACCCTTGTGAATGGGTGCAATAAATAATGGCTTTATCTCTGCTACCTGAACCTAAAATAACTCTTTTATTTTCAAATAATTTCATTGGATATATGTAGGAGTAATAATACCTGGTTGTTTAGCTACTATTATTTATATATGGACGAGTTGTACAAATTCATTTAATTACAAGAATATTAAATAAATTATATTCAGTAACTTTTTCCGTCATACGGTTTATTAATTGATTTGAATTTTTATCGTTTATTTAGAGTTTCTTTACAACAAAATTTTAAACACGATTTTTATACTTGTTTTCTTATGAATCATTTTCATGTATTGTGCATAATTACTTGACAAATAATTAATTAAATATCGGCGCGGTGAGCACTAATGTGTACGATTCCAATCAAATACTACTACGAAATAACTAGTATATAATAACTTATAATAAAAAATTTAAAAAAAAATTGTAAAGAAGAATCAAATCCGTTGTAACACACTTACAGCCTACAGGTAATTGTAGAATGAGAAATTTAAGTGTTAATTACAATATTGAGGAAACAAGATAAAATCCGTTAGAATCATTGATGTTAATGTATATTTCTTCAATTTTACGGATGAAAGGCACGACGAGAGATATTCTATAATAAATAACGATGCTTCTATATATATATATATATATATATATATATATATATATATATATATATATATATATATATATATACATTTTACACTTTCGTGCTCATAGTGAAATTATGTTCAAAGTCAAATGGAGTAAACAATATTACTAACACTAAATATTAGAAAGCTGAATTGATAATAATTTGACGAAACTTTTTTTGTTATTTAATTAGTTTCTATTAGCCCTCAAGCATTTATCCCAGTTGTTTTGTTCAATTTCAAATCATTTTGCAAAAAAATTAATCGTTAAAGTACCGAAATCGTAAAAGTTGTAAAAATCGAAAAATAGTAATCGCAAAAATCCGTAATAGTGCCTAAAATTATTGAAAATCTAAAGAACTAACTGATCGGGTTGGGTTGGGTTGGGTTGGGAACTAGCTGTGCGATTAGTAACTTTTGTATAGTTAAGTTTGTGTCATGCTTTGGCAAAAATGAAGACGAAATGATCATCCAGAACCACAACTTGTATTGCATAATGGGGGGCATTGGGCCAGACAATTGTCAAAGATATTATATATCGAAATTAACCTATATTTAAAAAAAGAATGGAAAAAACCCAAAAATTACAAATTGAAAAGCTGTGAAAATTGCCTACGCAATACGAAAATTAAAAATATTTTTAAAAAATTCTAGATAAGGAATCTAAAATTTTATAAATTATATTAAAAAACTAAAAATTCTCAAAAATTGTAGACTTGTCACTCGTTAATCGCAAAAATAGAAATACGTAAATATTTTTGAAAATTGTAAAAAGTTGTAAAAGCCTAAAACCGTAATCGAAAAATTCGTAGGAACCATTAAAATTATTGAATAGCTAAAAAACGAATAGGTTGGTAACGAACTGTACAAGTGGTAAATTCCTGCGAATGTAATGTGTTGACGAACGAACGAATAGTCTGGCTTCATCAAGCCGCAAAAGACACATTCGCTGAAGGTGCATGTAGTCATGAAAACATGCGTTGCAAACGCTTTTATGAGTGTGTTAACGCCATCTAGGCGTCAATACGACCACACTCGTGCTGCTATGCAAGTACAAAGGTTTGCTTTATCGACTAAGTCAGTAATGTCGACGCTTGTAACTAATTCGCAGCCGTCGACACGGGTCAAAGCGGGTTAAAGCAACATATATTAACCAAAAGTTTTTTTAAATTTTATCTGCTGTATTTCAGCAGATAAAAATCTTTAAAAAATTGTCGAGAATCTAAAAATTGTAAAAATCTATAAATTATCGTAAAAACACTATCATTTAATTTTATAGAAATGTTTGCACAAAACTATTATTGAAAATAAATTTTTGCGAATGTAATTGATGGCAACGAACCGTTTCGCCTTTTTTAGTTCATCAGACCCCCAATGATACACTCGCTGATGCATTCATTGATGCAAACGTTTGTATGAAGATATTAACGAAATTTATACGTCAATTCCACCACACTTGACCACCTAAGTCAGTACTGTCGGGAATGGTAACTACTCCCAGTCGTTAGCACAAGTTAATCGCAAAAATGGAAAATCTATATAAAACGCTTTTGAAAATTGCAAAGATTGTAATTGTAGAAAAATTAAGCCCAAAAATCCTCAATTATCATTAAAGCTATTCAAACTAAAAAACTAATTGGTTGGTGACGAGCCGCAGGAACCTTAAGTTCATACTGATGTTCGCACAAAACAATTATTAAAATAAATTTCAGCGTTTCGCCATTATGGGCTCATCAGACCACCAAAGATACATTCGCTGTAGGTGCATTAAGTCTTTGCAAATATTATAAACGTTCGTGTGACTATATTAATGCCGCCTAAACATCAACACGCCCACGCTCATGGTGCTAGGCAATTACAGAGGTCTGCCTTAACCTAGCCATATACGCTATAATCGAGACTTGTAGCTACTTGGTAGCCATCAGCATGAGTTAGTAGATCAAAGATGACCTTTGTAATTGCACAGCACAGACACAACCATTTGGGAAACAGTTCGCAAGTAAGTGTAATGCATGTTGTTTGCGAACACTTTTGCAAATTTTTCTGGCAACTAAATTTGCATATTTGTTAAGCGTTGGTGAGGAGCTCATAAGGTTACACGATGTGTTGTGGGTGCCTTCTATCAAGGTAAAAATTATCAAAAACGCAAACATTCAAAATTGATAAGATTTCGAAATTAGTAAAAGTTCTCAAAAGGGATAAATTGAAAACAAACCAAAAATTAAAATTTTATGTTCAAAATATGAAAGAATAAAAATTGTCTATTATCAACAAAGTTTCAAACTTAACAACAATATAATCTTCAATTGATGCCATGTGGAAAATTAAAATTGAATAAAAATTGGAAACATATCAATCTTTAATCGTAGAAATACTGACAATCCATATAAACATGAACATTTTTGAACATCGTTAATATGGTGAAAACAGCTTTGATAATAATAATGATATTAAAAATCGAAAAAAATGTTTGCGCGAAACAATTATTCGACAAATAAGTTTGTTTCTTATACTTTGGTTCAAAGCCACACATAGTATTACATTATTGCTGGGGGGGGGGGGGCTTTTTTTATTTTTTTGAATAGTTATTCTTATTATTATTTATTTCCCTTTATTCAGTTTTCGATTGTCTTGCATTTTGCTTCGTCCACAGCTTTAAGCAACTTGATAACTGTAAATCTTTGGCACAGTTACGTGATTTTGGTCTTGGTGTTCGGATTTCAAATTAATTGGCACTTGCTTACTTACATACAAGATGAATAAGTTGTGTCCTTGTTAAAAATGTATATGATTGCAAGTGTTTGACAACGGTTGTATGTCTTCTAAAGAATCACAAAATTATGCACTATTAGGCTGAAATTTGCATGAGTGCTCCAAATAATAAATAGTTTTATAAACCACAATAAAGTCTCAACAAAAATTTTATTTTTAATTTAATGTCTCTAGCAATAATAAATTTGTTCGTTTTGTTTTTTTATCGCAACATTTTTGTTCGGTTATAATGAAATTGTTGATTTAAAAACATTGTTTCATAAATATCTACAGTGTGTTTCACTTAAGGGTGTAACACCATCATATCTTTTTTATTTTTAGTTCAATTTTAGTAAATTTTCCCAAACGTAGAATACTCTATTTACTTCCCAAAAACCAATTGTCTTCTTTAAATGCAAAGCAACCTGCGATGGCAAAATAAATGAAAAAATCAAAATCAAGAAATCACTTTAGGGATTTTTTATCGAAAAATTTTACTAGTAATAATTGTTCAGAATTGCCCAAAAACCCTAAATCCAAAATTTCATGAAAATTAAAAATGTTAAAATTTTCTTCAAAAGTAATTCCAATTCGGTAAATATTATTTGCACAGGTGGCTGCGCCTAAACAACGACAACTTTAAACAACTTTGACAGTTCAGAGTTTATTTCAAACAAAATTTGCACAGCAACCTATTTGCGGCGCAGCTAATAATAAGTATTTACGGACTTTTACCGGAATTTTTAACATTTTTAATTTTCATGAAAGTTTGGATTTAGGATTTTTGGGCAATTCTGATCAATTATTACTAGTAAAATTTTTCGATAAAAAAATCCCTAAAGTGATTTCTTGATTTTAGCCGTTTATTTTGCTATCGCAGGTTGCTTTGCATTTAAAGAAGACAATTGGTTTTTTGGGAGTAAATAGAGCAATAAGTATTCTACTTTGAGAAAAAATTAGTAAAATTGGATTAAAAATAAAAAAGATATGAGGGTGTTACACTCTTAAGTGAAACACCTGTATGTGAACTATATACACAAAACAAGTCATGGATGATTTCTTTCCCTTCATATTCATTCATCAACCACGAAGAAATCTCTTTCCGCATCCATTCATAAATATTCAATTTCTAAAAGTCCACTCGTATTTCATTCCCGGAATCCGTAAACATACACGCACTCGTCTTTTCTAAATTAATTGGGGCATTTTAACGAGCAAGGATTTGCATAGTTATGCAAAAACAAAATAAATCTAAAAGTAGCAAACCCGATAAATATGCGTAAATAAAATAATAGTAAAGTAACACAAAAATTTTAATAATTCGCGCCACATTTCCATTCATAATTCCTCATGAAATATTTACTACAATTTTTTGCCACCAAAGGTCGTAGCGATTGTGGAATAAAAACATTTCTTGGAAACGTCGACTTTTAATTCATTCATTTACGCGTGCACATTTTTTTGCATAATGCTATATGTCAGTAATTAACGACCGCATTGTTTTTGTTTTTTAATAAAGCTTCTGCCGGGATTTGTCCTGAAATTAGTAGAGAGCTTTTTCATTATTAATTTCTGATTATAACTATTGCAATACAAAATTGAATTAAGCAACGATCTGGGTGAAATTTTATTTATTTACGAGGGGGAAATTTTAAATTTCTTGCAGTTACGTTTAAAATGCGAATATTCAACAACAACATAATTTTAATATTTTAAGTTTCATTGCCATTAATTATACAAATAATATATGAAGATTAATTGACTGTGCATTAATTATCATAAATTTTATTGTGTTAACATTTTATTGCAATAAACAACGTTTAAAGCCGATATATTACTGGGAGTCCAGTGAAGATTCGAACCCTGATTAATAAGTCGCTGTAAGCGATGCACCTAACGATTTTCCTCAGAACTAACTGTACGAAAAAGGAAAGCTATAGCTCTCTCTGTTTCACGCCGATTCTAATTTATTGGGATACAACTGTCGGCACCGAAAATTTATGACCGTTTTATGTCGGTTCCTCGTATCGAACGTTCTACGTTAGCGTCGGAGTGGGGAGCCCCATTTCCTGGAATTGTGGAAGGGACGCCATATACTACATCCATTGGTTGGAAACAGCGACGTCATAGGAAGCCATCACTCTTTCACTCCAGCATGAAGCATGATGTGGGACTGTAACTCCACCCTTAGCAACGGAGCCATTATGGTCGCTGACGTCATTGACATGCGTGGCATGCACAAAAAAAAATCTATAGGTTTTAACAAAATTTAAATTCCGTGTCTGCGATAATGCAAGTAAAATCAGCAAGTTAAAGTAGACGTTCAAATTACAGTTTCGCGTCAATGTTTTTGCATGGACTTAATTTGTCGGAATCATAAATTGCTGAAGAAGACGAAACTGTCATAAACATGCGAGTAAACATACTTCATAATATTCATTACTCTGTTTTAAATTACACACTAACCAGAGCCACAAACAAACTTTATGACATAGTTTATACCGTCGGTTCTCTAGGTCAGTTTTTAGTACTTTTACTTTCACTGTGTAAATACTTAATAGTCAACGATATGAATTAAGTTAAGTAAACTTGTAAACAAATAAAATCCTGAATGGCGTCCATAAAAATACTCGACATATTTAAGAGATTGTTAAGTGATGTCGGTAGCCGGCAGACTCGGCCTAGACAGGTAGATAATAATAAGAATAATTAGCGCTCGGTGGGCCGTTAATTGTTCGTACCTGTCATAAAACAATGATATAGTCGTTTTAGTGCATGTTTATATTTGATGTAGCGCTAGACAAATGTGTGTTTCCGATTTAAAATTCTAAGCTAACGTTATGAAATTACGACCAATTAAATTATATTGCTATTATGATTTAATGCATTTTTGATACCGGCAGAAAGTATCGCTTTTATTATCACAACTTGTTTTAATAACGCGCATTTCCTATTTAACTGCGCTCGTTGTGAATGGAATTCTTCCGATATGTTTACATCGTCTTCAGGTCGATGTTATAATTTTTTAATAAATATTCATTAATATGATATAAATCACGCAGCGTTAGATTTTTAATTTTTTTTATTAATAATTTGACGAAGTAATAATTGGAAGCTGTTTATGTATAGAGAGACTGTTAAAGAAAAAGAGAAAAGAAGACACCCTAAGGGTCACAGGAGAACTGCATCAATAATTATAATTACTATTACATAAAACTTCCTGGAAAATGTCGACTAATAAATGGTCACTGCACCTTTATGTATGATTACCATTACAGTAATTTTATATCAGGAATGAGAGAAATCTGATACAGTAAGAAAAAAATATTATAGTTAATTTATTGTGGAAATACCTGATATAATTATTAATTTGCGATGTGGGGAATCATTAGCATTTATTGTTCTGAACGTTATATTAACGATTTCGTGGCTACATTTACTGTTAGTTCATACTAACGAGAGCTATAGATTAGCGTCGCTATTAATATTTAAAAGTAGTAAAATAAAATCTAGTTGTTTGATCAAAAGGACTACATCTTCAAAACCAGTCAAATTTTTAATAAGAGTACATGCTATGTTATTTTATTAGAAGTACACAATGATTAAGATTCAACTAAAACAAGCGGTTGGGTTGATTTTTCGATTTTTAACAAATTCTCATCGATTTTTTATACTTTCTAGCTATTTGCACAATTTTTTATGTTTCGATTCTTAACGAATTACAATCATTTTTTCAGTTTGTGTCAATTTTCTACCTTTTCGATCTCTTTTTTCATGATCTTTAACAATGTTTTTTATGTTGCGATTCTTAACGAATTGCAAACATTTTTCGACTTTTATCAACTTCCTTGCGGTTTATTCTCGATTTTCTATAATTTATAAACATTTTCATTGACTACTTTTATTATATTTAAATTTTTTTTACGAATTACACCACATTTTTCTATTTTTAACATTTTTATCGATTTATTTTCAAATTTAATATAAAACGTAGCATGTACCTGTGTGTTTGATGCTGATGTTTAATTTTTTACTAATTACGATGGTTTTTCGATTTTTAGCAAGTTATTATTGATTTTTTTTACAATTTTAGCTATTTGTCCCATTTTGTTTTTATCAATTTTCTATCTCTACATTTCTTCATGATTTTCATTTTTTTATATTTCGTTTTTTTAAAGATTTTTAACAAGATTCAATGGCGATTTTTTCAATTGTTAAAAATTTTTCGACTTTTTAGAAAACACAATGATTTTTATGACGTTTGCGATATTTACGAGTTTTAAGGATTTATTACCTATTTTAGACGTTTTCCACTTTTAAGAATATACAACGATTTTCAATGAGATTTTCACCATACTTGACAATTTTTGTTATTAATTATTTCGTAATTTTCCATTCTTTTTAATTTATAACTATGTTAACGATTTTCAATGTTTTTTGCAGACTTTCACAATTTTTCACGATGTTTAACATTTTTTCGTCGTTTTACAATATTTTAGATTTTTTTAATTTTTAACTATATTTTTTTTCAATTTATAACAATTTTCAACGAGTTTACAATTTTTATCATTTACTTTTTATTTTTGTTTCGATTTAATTTCGGCAGCGATGTCAATCCCCCCCCTCATTTTTTATAATACCTTGTTCTCTTTTATTTCAAGTTGGCACCCCTTACAATACATTATTTTTATCAATATTATTTGCTTATCAGAATTAATATCAATTTTAACTTTAGACCATAGTTTATATTTTGGGTCGTCTATTTGTCACTTAACAATATATTGATTTTTAGAAATTCCTAGTGAACAGTTGAAAATAATGAATACAACTTATACTAAGTCATGATGGCGATCTTTCAGTGTAGTTTTTCCAGGCTAAATGACTCACTTGAAGTAGTAAAGGATAGTATTAAGGAAACAACATTTTTTTTAATGAGAGTGGACAATTATTGTGGTAATATTGTCATGTTATCGAAGAAAATAATTAATGCCATGTGGATTCTATAATTGCCTGCTTCCTGTTCTTCATTTCTTAATACAGTGATTGATTTCTGTTCGATTTTTTTCCCTTGACTTTGATAAAATATGGGCGTCATTCTCTGTTATGAAAGAAGATTGAAATCCTGAATCAATCAGTGCCCACAAATAATGCAGCAGCACTATTTCTTCTTATTTTCCAGCATGATTTGAAATTATAACTGTTTTTTTTTTCACTAGCTCTTGTGGCATGAACGACTACTCTAGTCTGCTTGGAAATGTTCATCGTGTATAAGCTTAAGCTTTTGGTATTTCTTTTTTGTCGTTGCTAGGAGTCCAAATTTGGGACATGAGTAAATGCTTGTACTTGCCTACAATTGGCAATTCCTTTTCAAACTGTTGGTACTAGACGATCCCGATGATTGTCACGTCTATGTATTCGTTCTTTGAATTTGTTCTAATGACTGGAATCTTCTTTGGAGAAAATCTATTGCTTCGTGGGAATCTTTTATGTACATACATGTCGTAAAGTTTATTTCTGTCATCGTCCCATTTTCTGGCAATAACCATACTCACTAAAGTGCCTCATCATCTTTTTGGAATGCCAATATTATTTATGGCTTCCAAATATTCAGAAGTAACATCATAGAGTTGCTTGATATTGATTTCTAGATTTCTATTTTGTCGATCAATTCCATCCTGTTCATAGTTGATCTCGCTTGTCTGAAGATGTCGAATTATTTTACTTGGCTCACCGCGAATATGGATTTTTAGGTACTGCATCTTTGCGATATACAAACGTTGTAACAATGTGTGTACTCCCGTGACGTAATACAATGACAGCTCTGGCCTTTTGGAGAGTGACATAATTATCAGTCTCCAGCCCCATCTTTTGCGTTGGGTTGGGTTGGTTTAGAATGGAACGTGAGGAGGATGTTAAGCAAAAAATACAAAGTAATGTACAATAAAGTATTTTTGATCAATTTATTGTGTGTACCTTACATGGCATTTTTGCTTAACATTTTCCTCCTAAAACATTAACCTTCACATTCCAAACCAACCCAGCCCTACAAAATGGGGCTATAGAGTGATAATTATGGCAGTCTCCAAAATGGGACAATTTCAGGGTACCTTGTGGAGATTGGCTATGAAAGTGAACATGAAAAAATCATGTAATAGATGATGGGCTAAGGATTTAGTAAAATAGAGGATGATATATTAAAGACCAATTGGAAAAAGGGTGATAATATTTTGAAGAAAATTATTAGGACGATTAAATGTAAACAAAACTAAACGACCTAAATCATTAAAAAATTGTAAGAATAGATTGTCAATAGGGTAACTTTTATTGATTCTTTTATCTTTTTATTTCGGTGGGAAATGATACTGCTACCATTGACAAGATTTTTTGGTTCACATGATCTGTGTAAGGATTGAGAATTAGCTAAAGCCTATGAAAATTAGTAGAGTATTAGGGCATGTTTGTAAACTTGGAGATGGACAAAAAGTCATCAACATGACATGACTACATTGAAAAACTTTTCGCAAACATTTCACAGCTATATGTGACTTAGTAAACTTTTCGATGACACAAATCGCGAGGTCTTGAATTCTATCCCATTGTTTGTTTATTTTTTCAGTAACTTTTCGGTTTTGTTTTGAGCAACTTATTGATGCCTTTGACCAATGATGATAGTTCCTGAAGCCTGATATATTACTTTTTAATCTCAAATCTCACCAATTGCTCTGGATCCTCTTCGACATCGACGACGACGTGTTCTTCCAACGATTTGAGAATATCTTGCAGACAGATTTTTGCTTCGTGATACCTGTTCTTGATTCGTTCGAGGTAGCTTGACGTGAAATAGTTATGTGTTGGTTAATTTAAACTTATTGGATCTTTTTCCATGTTTCTCATGATCTTTAGGATCTGTTGTCCTACATGTTCTTGTTGAAGAGCGAATTGATTCGTCTGCTCAATGTCGGGTTGCTTGATGATTGTTTTATAATAACGGTGTTTCAAAATTTTAAACAATACTGCCCGAAGGACCATATGTACCAGAACTAATTAGGTGTAGCTTGGTGAGGTTTCTATAATGCCGAGTACATTATGGTAGTGAGTAGACTCACTATTCATTGGGGCAAGATGGCTTGGCCGTAGTATTCGATACAACGTTGCTTAACTAGCAGTTGGTGATTGACCAACTAATAGAAGACAAGATATGCAAACACAGTGGTACTTGGTTAAACAAAACACATAAATTCGAAAATATACTTAAGGAATAAAGCAGGAATCACTCATTAAATGGGTCTTCTAAAAACCTTGTAAACGAAAAAGACCTCAATTTGAAGAACCGAATGCAAAGAAAAGAAGAATTAAGACGAGGAGATAATGTTTGGGAGTCCTCCCGGAGTCCTATACCCTGTCTGTCCAGATAGTCAGCCCAGTGCAACAGAAACTCTACCTGGAGTGAATTTGCAGGAATCACTAAAAACAACCGGTCGCTCTACTTCAAAAAGTTCTAAAAAATAAATGTTAAATGCACGAAATAAAATATATTATTACCAATGTCTGAGTGAAAAATTCTACCACTCTTGGCGAAATAACTTCCTTTCATTTATCACATGTGTCGGACATTGTTGCAGAACATTTAATCTACCCATTAAGCTGGCTACTACAACTGGCGTTTTTCCTATCGTAGCCAAGATTATACCGAGTCTTAGATCCTGAACGTTCGTCAGCTCATTTTTGTCAAGAATTAATATGGTAAAAAATCAATAAACGATGCAATGTTTCCTATTCTGAACTCAACTATGTGTAAGACAATTTAGATAAATAACAAATTAACGATGGTATTTTTTCGATCAGTCCAATGCTTTGATTCTATAAGTCACCAAATATTATTGCAAAACTTGGACAGTTTGGAGATCAGGGGGTTGCATTGGATATACATCGAAACTTCCACCGCCACGATGGGAAACAGTAATCTAATATATAAAAGCTTTATTTCAAAATTGAGATAAAGCTTTTATAGTGTCTGCCTTAGGACCAATCGCAAAAATCCTAAAAAAGGTGGGAAAGCCGAATAAAACATCAAATACTGTAGCACGTAATGTTGCGAAAGGACTGGTGCGTGCCCTACGAGTAAATTTGGATCGATTTTAGTTGACCTAACAACGTAGAAATCAATTTTAATTGAAGCACAATATTTTTAGAGTTTATACAATTAAACAGGAAAACAGACGATATAAATAAACACACGTCTCAATTTAATTTCGTAGGAGATAAGAAATATATTATTTATTGAATAAATGAGATAATAACTAAATAAAAATTTTATTAGAAATTAAAAACAATTAAAAAAAAATAACTTAAACCATAACATGGCAACTGCAATTGCTGATACATTTTTTAAATTCAATTTAATTAATTAGTAATAAATAACTTAATGGAAACTGTAATAAAACATCAAAAAACATTTTAATGTTCCGTGCAAACACAAACTCTCGATCCGTTATAACCCAATTACAAAACTTGAGCTGCGACTTTCAACGTCGAAAAACTTTAACAATTATTTTAACGCGTCGCAACCAATATAAATAATTCGATCCCGTACAACGCCTCGAAACACAACTATGGCCGCATGCCAACCGTTAAGAAAACATCCTGTTCAACGAGCATGTTTCACTAGCCAGATTTTTTAAAAATTAATGATTTAAATATAAATTTAACATTCCCGCGAACAATAAATTATGTATGCGTTCCGAGGTTTGGACGATTGTGAAGCGACAACTATTCGAGGGCGTTATTTTTAGACGGCGTACGAAACGTAAACTTGGAAACGTTGCAGTTTAAGGGATGTGCCCCGTTGTAAAAAGTCACATGTGCAACGCACTCCGGGATTAATGGACGCAGCCCCAATCTTTAAATGGTTTCCACAAACAAAGGTGTATTTTAAGGCCGGGAATGAAAAGTAGCAATACGACGTATCCTTTTAGTATATGGTATTTAAATGAAGTAAAAACAAAATATTTAATGGCAGGTTTCTGGGTGAAAATTTTAATAGTAAAATACTACAAAATTAAAAATATATATTACTTATAATAATAATAGGATATTTGAAATCATGTACGTCTAAAATGAAATATTACAATATCAAAATACTATCGTAAATAAAATCATTTGATTTTTGCAATTTGTAGATGGAAATTAACTTACGTTTCGTTTTATTTTTATTGAACATTAATGACATCGTATAATTCCAAAGAATTCTATCGAAACCATGTTTTTCATATCAAAGTATGTTATTCAAGGTAAATTGTGCAATCGTTATTATTAATATTATTAATATAGGCGGTGACGCAGTACATCACGAATGGTACAGAGAGTGAGACGTTAATTCGTAAAGCTGCAATTAAATAAATCGATCGATTATGAAATTACATGGAAGCATACAATTTAATTACCATTGGTGTTTTAGTGTCCAACAAATTATATTTCAGTCCGTTATTGTAAAATAATTACGATTATGTGTTTTCATCAATTGTATGTACACATATTCTGACATAACTACAGTTGATAAAAACAATCGAAGAAACATTGTTGGCAGTTAGAAGGCCAGGCTGGGTTCATTTATCGCGAAGATTTTCAATAATTCGCAAAACGTGGAATAAAATCAACCATTTCGATGATCCTAGATATATTGTAATATTATGGAGCAACATCAAAATATTTCCATTTCAAATGATCTATTAAAAGTCTACAGTCTATAGTCAAGTTGTATAGTATAGTCAACGTGGAATAAGGTGGACAATTTCGATTGTGGAGTATAAAGGCTCTAAACGTATGAAAAATTATATATCAACTTGCTATGAATTCTATTTATACCACACGTGAGGAGTTGCTATAAAATAACGAGATGATTTATAACATTTTGACACTTCTCCTGCATTCGTCTCTCCCACTGTTTGAAGCATAGTTGTGGATTCACTAACAGTGCTACTCAAAATAACTCCTGTTGAGAACAGTTTTGGAATCTCGTGCCTTTACCAGCTAAACATTGCTTAACTCATGAAACGCATGAGTTAAGCAATGTAACAGAGCTTTGTCTTAATGCAAATTTAAGCTTTTTCCATAAATGATCCTTTTCTCCTTTCAATGTAACCAAAACATATAATGATGCTGGCTATCTGTCCTATGGAACCCATTCAGCTAATCACACCATTAATCCAACGAAAGCTTTTTTATTGTCGATAAACGCTATATCTTTTTCCAGCGCGTGCATCGTCGTCTTGTTTCAGGCGTATACGAAAACGTTCAGATTTCATCAAACGAGTTGAGCTTTTCACTAATTCGCTGCAACTAAACTGCAATATTCTTGCTGTTCTGGTAATAGCTTGGGATCAACATTAGCAGGAAGCTTTGCACAGTTGAACTTCACCCATTTCTGTTTCTCATGCACTCGAAGACATGACCTAACACACATCACATAATTCGAATGTTCTATATGAAAATATATTCGCATTTTAATTAAATAGGTCAATATATAATTTATAACTTTAAAATTGTTTATCACATATTTGCGTTAATGCTATAACTAAACAATTCGGACGTTTTGTGAATCGGTGATGATTCGGGGAACGTCCATTTGAAACCCACACAACCGAAACCAACTGTTACAACGGTTCGTATAACCTGCATGATTGTGGTAACAAATCGCAAAATGTGACCTGAAAGTGAACCTTGAAGAACTCCTTGCAATACGAAAAGTGGCAATGATCTGTCATCGCCTACCTTTACATTTTTTGGCGTTTATGAACGTAACTGATAATTAGTTTAATTGCACATTTATTATAACTTATTTGTTACAGAATTTATGACTTAAGAATGCGTTCCTGACAGCAGGCCATCAATGACTTTTGAAAGTGCAATTTCAAAATTATTCAAAATTATATATCGATGGAACCATGATGAACAAGGTTATTGATTACACTTCACTTGCTTAGCCTCTGAAAGTATTACTTGCAATTTAACAAGAATTCATAATAAAAATGCTGGCTCTGGAACCCAATAATTTGCATGCGTCCTTGATGTGAAAATCTTCCAGTAGTCCAGATAGTCGTTTGGTTTTGGTTTGATGCACTGAAAAAAATCCAATTTGAGCTTGACTTGCAATGCTCAGTAAATTATTAAAACAACCTGGCACGAATCTAATGGTCGAACGTTGATCTTCCCAAAAAAATTAATTCGTTTTGCTAACCACTACCTATGAGCTTTAGCATTCACGTTTAAAGCTCTTGCTGAATAATTCAGGTTCATTTTCAGCAGCAAGTTTTCACAATTAATTTGGGTGTGACTTTTTCTTGGGAACCCTAAGTACGGTTCAACTGTTTACTATTTCTATCATTATTCCTCAAAATGACCATAAAATATCATTCATTTTTGGTGTGCTTGGGCGTTCAGGTGGAACAAAGGCACTGCGTAACGGACTATCGTACACATAAAACCATTTCAACCAAAACGAGGTCATTTAACATCCTTTTATTTGAAATCTATCCTTGAGCAATGCTATCTTCTAGCATTATCGTAGCCTCCAATAAATCTTGTCTATAATTTTCTTTAGATCTCAGATGATTTATCCTGTAGTTTATGTACTTTAGATGCACTGTTGAGGCCACCGAACATGACTTTGTTTTCTAAGCTGACTTTTAGGCAAATATCCGATACATTTTTTAGTACTTAAGATTGTGGGTAGAGAGCTATATTTTTCATCGTAACAATCACGTGTGTTGTACATGGTTTTTATTTAAGAGTTCAGGAATAGAATTTTGAATTTGAATTTTTTAAACAGTGTCATCTTCAAATATTCTTCCCCTTGTTATTCTAAACATGGGTTAATCATAAAGAGCAAGAACTCCAGAACCACAGCAGTTTGATTGGTTCATGACTTAAATATAGTTCACTGCGTCTTACATTTCGTGTGACAAATGATGTTTGATTTTTTTGTAGAAGTTGTAGGTTCCAAACTCTATCAAATGCATGGGACATAACCAATTAACACTACTCATCTAAGCATTATGTAGCTCTGAAGCATTAATTTCGTCATTGCTCTTTAATAATACTGGACATTAAATTCACGTATTATCTTTTTAATGCTTCAATTTCAGATAGACATATTTTTTAGTGTTTTAGTTTTAGATTTTCGTCCTATTTCTACAACTAGAGATGGTTTCTAAATATCGCTATCATTTTCTGATGACTAACTTTCAGCAGCAGTAACTAAAATTTACGTTTCATAGTTTTATAGGATTTTTTATTTTCAATTAATTAATTTTTATCTCAGCAATGGGTGACTCGCCCAACTTTTGAGATATATTAAGTTACTAAACAACCTCTGAATTTGTTGTAAAGTCTGTATCACTGTCCAAGGATGTTTCAGGGGGAGAATTAACATTTTTGTCACTTAGGGACTGTGCATTTTACATAGTAATTTCATTCCAATATTTATGACAAAATTTTCAGCCACTAGCTATTTGTGCATACAATTCAGGCAGCCATGCTCTAACATTTCTGAGCTTCTTCCTGTCTCTAACAAAGTTTTTTCTTTAACGGATAACACTGAATTCTCAATATATCAGTTGCCATGTTGAGAAATAAAATCACCCAAACATTTTAATGATTGCTGTTAAGTTACTTTAAAACATCCAATACCATTTTCACTTACTGTAGCACTAAAATAATAACAGTATTATTAGGTCTAAATAATAAAAAAATATTTATATATATTTATTATTCATTTTTATTGTTAATTGTTTTAATTTTATTAAAATTATTACTCAATGAATTATAAATATTACTAATATTCTTACAAACTTTAATATTGCGATGTTTGCCCGATCGATGACCCCCACAATGAGTACTTGGCAATGTAATCGCCTCCAGAAATTCATATTGCTTAAACTTTTAAAAAACTTGGTTCAATTTGCATCACCTATTTAAATGGTAAGGAGAAGGAAGATGGTAACTCACTTGCTTAAGCACCTATCTGGATCTTTTTTAAAACCAAATATGTTAAGGGATCTTAATTTGTAATTTACTTATATTGACGATATATATTAATTATATGTTTCTAAATTAAACCACAGCCTATATCACTTTACTGACATTGAGTTAGTGCCACATTTGGAGAAAAAAAAACGCTATAAATTCTCAACGATCAATTACATTAACAACTTTAAGTGCTACAATTAAAAATATATGATCTACTTAGCTTTGTGAAGTGTAAGCGATTCGGAATGATTTAAAAATCGAAATGGGGTTTTTATACGTCTGTATATTTTTTTATAATTTATCACTATTAATTGGTTTGATAACGATACTGACTATACAGATTATTATGACTTTTAAATGGAAACGCAAACGCTTGTGACGAACTACCACGCACACTAATCAGTTTCAAACAAAACGCGGGCACTAAAAGCCATTCGAAAAATGAAGTACTGCAACGTTGAAATCCGTCACATCTAAATTTTTTGTAGTAAACTAACGATAGGACAAAAATGTAATTTTAATCTAACTACAACATTTCATACAAATTCATTTTGAATCAATCGCAGGCGCTAAACACCAACCCGCAAGGTTTATTGCAAACGTTTTTAATTGAAAGTTCTGTCGCATTAAAATCGAGATTTCGGTAGATTTTTAACTAAAATGAAGATGTGCAGGGAGAAGTCATTTTCAAATATTAAAATCAAACCAGTAATTGAAAGCTCGAAAAAACCATAGAGTGTCACGAACTACCGTGCGCATAAACCCATTTTAACGAACACGTGGGCGCTTAGTACGAACACAATTGCGGAAATTTCGTTTCAGTTTTACATTACAAGTGCATCCCACCTTGATTTAGAAATTCACCGTGAAAGACGAACAGATTGATTGCCAAACATTTCTAGCATGACAATTATTTTGTTTCATGTCCACTGGATCTAAATTATAATCGATTGTATCTAGAGGTCAATAGATTTGGTATGGAAAATTTCTACGAAGCAATATTGGGATTTTTATGTTTTTATGGCCTTCAGCGGATGCATGTGTGTGGTCTTACAAGCCCAGAGAGAGCGAAACAGCTGTCATCACCTTAATACATTCGCTGCAATTTATTTTCAACAAAGTGGTCTTTAAGAAAAATTATAGAAGCACGTCAAAAAATTTCCAGAAAAATAGTGCTAAATACCACTTCCATTGATATCAAATCATGTTAGACCATGACGTCGCCATGTGGAATCAATGTTCATGATGAATTTCATAAATGAATATCGTGTTCTCGACGAAAATTTGTAGCGTTAGTGTTGCGTTTATAAATTCTCTACCATTATCGGAACGAATTGTTTGTAGAAATTTATTGTTTCAGTCTCGTGTCTTTGAATGAAGTAGTTTGTAAATTACGTCGCTTTTGTGCTTCAAAAATCCAATGAAGTATATTCTTACAATAGCCAACAACTATCGTCAACGGTCTACATGTACGGTGTACATATGCATATATATTTCTCTACTTGCAGTTTACTTAATTTTCATTTTATCAATGATTTTTTACAAAACATTTCTTATATTTATCGCAATGTCATATAGGCTAGTAGGACTACACAATTTTTTGGCCTACACTTGTTTATGCCCGTTGGAAATGTGGTTTCATTTTTAATCATGCGATAAATGTACTAGTGCTTTCTCTCGATTGATCTTCCTCGGCAACTAAGTGTAGATGCTCGAGTTCTATTACAATTCTTCAGGTTCAATTGATGATTTTGACCAATATTAATCTTCGTTTGCTATGTTGTACCAATTGTAAAACTTTATAATTCTAGTTGGTTTACTTAGATGTGCTCCACAGTATCGTCAGATAATTTCAAATTAGTACAAAGTCGATCGTCACGTCTATCAGTTATACTGAACAAAGTAAAAGTGTCGATGATTGAGGCAATGAGATAAGGTCATTAAAAGTTATTAAATAAATCAAGATCAATAATAAATTCCAAAATGCAACCACAAATATAAAAATAAAGAATAAGTTAATTTTTAAAGCAATCTAAAATAATTGTTTAAAAATATATTTTTTCAAATTATTTAACCACAATTATCGACGGAAATGTAGGTCGTAAGTTACTGGTCGTAAAATTTACAAAAAATGTAAATTACATTAATCAAACAGCCTTGGTTCCTATTAATTAAGCCAACGGTGTCGTACATATGTAACTATGACGTGAATTATATCAGATAATATTTCAAAGCATTTTATTTACTTGAAAATGATAGTTTTGTCGAGTTGAATAAAAATGGGGATACTGGTAGATAAATAATGAAATGGAATCGGATTTTTTACACAAAATTGATTAATTTTCAGATATTATGAGAAACAAAGTAAATCCAGCGAGGACGTATTACAATGATGTAGAAAATAAAAATAATGAAGGAAACCATTACATATATAATTTTGGGATCGTTTAAAATTAAATCAAATTTGTTTTTCACTGCAAGCAATTAGCGAGTAAGAGAAGATTCAACTAAACGACATAAATACATTTAACTCTGAGCCAGATGGCAATATATAAATATGGAAATTATACCTTTTTCTAACCAGTTTCAAATTAACAATAGACTGCATAGGCAAACGGCGAAAATAAAATTGCGAAAACTCCAAATCAATGATAAAAATAGGCAATAGACCTGAACAAATGGTAGAAAAAACGTGCCCACTTAGAATCTAAAATAACGAACAATGAGAAAATATATTACAAGTGCAATATTTCACAAACTCTGAGTATCAAATTCCAAAACTTGTCAATGGTAAAATGCATAAAAATATCCACAAATCATAAAAATTGTTAAAGAAGTTAAATATGCCATTTGAGACTACTATACAATTTGTGGAATGTGAATACATAAAACATTAGTCCCGTGTTTCGCAAATTAAATTTGGAAATTCCAACTGTTGAAAATCTACTTCACCATTGGATATAGTTTTTAATTTGCAGTTATCGCACCAAAACCTAATCGGTGGCGTTATTGCCTTTGGATGACTCAAAAGAAGAAAGTAACAGGAAGGTGATTATCTTAAACAAAAAGGGGGTAAAGCGCAATGGAAAAACATAGAAGTAAAGAGGAAGAGCGGAATCTATGACATGACCTCTTCAATTCAATTCAATTGTTCAGATGCTTTATCACCTAGATTAGCAGAGTATTTTATTTTCTTAAAGTATTGAAGTAATTTCCAATCCTGCATATAGGAGTTGAAATTTATCGAAAAAAACTGTTGGCAAAACTTGCCTAAGGATTACATTTGAGTGGAAATTCTTCAGGTGAAATTAAGTCTCTACTTGAAGCCAGTCTCAGGTCTTACCTAAAACAAACGAGACAGTTGTTTGCAAAGCTTTGAAAGTTTGTATTTCTACGTTCACTACGATAATGGAGCCACTAGTTAGGTCGATGGGACCTACATATTTACCTGTAGTGATGGTTTTGTGAAAAGTTAAATTATCTGCAATGCTTTGAAGGTTTGTATTTAAAGTATGTAGAATAACGTTATTATAAAACAAAATTGAAATAGTAAAGAAAACTGAGAAATATCAAACAGCGACATACTTAAATAATTTGTAGTAAAATTTATAAGAAACCGCCGGAACTAAATATCGGGGATTCCCAGTAAAAATTATGTTTGTACACAGCATCGCAAATATTTGTTTTATTATAACATCACCTCTCATAATGAAGCGTTGAGACTCGATTTATATTTTATCAGTTAAAAAATTAGGCTAGGCTATAATTTAAGTTAAAACTCGATTACCTACACATAGTTGCCGATGAGATTAGAGATAACTAGGAATACTTTGTATACAGCATGGCAAATTTTTGTGTTTTCATAAATAGAATTTTTAAGATAATTCTAGCGGTTTAAAATCCAATCTTAAAAATGGGAAATTAGTAACTCAACTGAATGATTTGACGTGAAACTCGATTACCTAAACATAACTGGCTAGGAGCCTACCAGAGCCAGTTACAGAAACACTAAAAATGAAGTACTTAATTGAAACTACGTTATATCCACAATTTAGTCAATTTCCCCTGTCCACAACATCTACAAATGTCTACATTTCCTACATCGTTCCATAAAAACTAGTCCCCTTTTCTCCACCTTCCTTTCTATTTCTTGTATAATTTTCCCTATACCTGTTATCTGGCAGGAATTGCCAGCAACTACTAGCCATATATTTGAGGTCTCCAATCTGATACCTCCACATTGCTCTTCTGTAACAGTGTTGTATAAAATAATCGACACAATTAAATATATGTAAAAAAATACAATTTTATTTCTAAAAACTGAACATTTTTTAACGTACTTCGCCTATAACACATGAAACCAAATTGATTTGACAATTATTAATTAATTATTTCTTCAAATTTATTACGAATGGTTTCGTGAATTGTAATACTATTTTTTAACACCAACTATGGGTGTTATGTTATTGTCTATGACGATAAAGATTGTTATTCCTGTGATTGTTTTACAAATTGATCTCTATTATTTTTTTTTTAATATGTTTCCAATTAACTAGGAACTTATACAGCTTTCAAGCATTTTGCAAGTAAGCTGTAATAGTTATAACACATCCATATAGCCTGGACTTATGAGTTTTATTATAAGTTTTATCAACTTGCTAGTGCGTTCCATCAACCCTAAGCAATATTTGGTGTCAGTTATTTTTCATATTTTTCAAATAAACTCCTTCGTTGTTCAATTCTTAAACACTTCATTTGTCTCCTCCCCACTGGCCTAATCTTCAATTATTTTTCTTTTAAATTGCATTTTTTGCATGGTAACTTCCAAGTTAATTTATCGACGAAATCCTCTTCTCCCTTCTTTATATGTCTTCTTCTTTGTAGTCAATTCTGACTAATATACCACTGATACGTTCATTACAATGCAATAAACGGTGAATTTTAATAACACATCACATATGGCTGGATAATTGGTTAGTGACTTCCTAGTATAATTGCTTCGTGACGGTCCACAGTAATTTCGAAATTAAATATTATCATTGGTATGGTTCAAAATGTTGAAAATACACGAATTATTGAGATACGTTTGGTTCAATTTCGCGTGAATCAAACTCAAAATAACAATCAGGTAAATTATAATTGGATTAGATGGCTTACTATCACCGAAAATAAATAAGTTTGAAAATAATATTTTCAATGTGCAATTATTTTTTATTAAATGTTATGTGAAATGAAAAGTTTCGTAGTTGCTAATTATAATTCCAATTAAAATAAAAGCGAGTCAATAATAACAATAATTTACTAACGCATTTTATGAAAACGCAAAAATAATATCGTACAATGCTGATAACACCGTTTCGCTAAATTGATTTGCTTATAAGCTATGATTTATTACAATCGACCAAGAAGCCAATTACATCAATTCTGACATATAATTTAAAACGTGATTGCAACAAAAACTATATACTTTAATTTACATACTCATTAACGAACGAGTCGAGCGAACGTGTTTATTTGAAAATTAATGCGGAATTTAAATACCAAGTATAAATTCTATGCCGGAAATTATCGCTTGCGTATCCAACCTGCCAGAAAACAATGGCGCCAAGCGATGGATAATAAATTCGTGCTCAAATGGCAATAACGACGTCCAATTTAAATAAGTTTTAAGGCATAACGTGCATTATTAATTAAATTATCATACATGTCGTAATTGCAATAAATCAATGTGAAGGCGAACATAATAAAACCATCGCAGCGATGCATCGGTTGAAGAGAATCTCCAGTTTAAAAAAAAAATAAAAGTAAGTTTAATTCTGAATTTCATTGTATTTAATGGGTTTTCTCGAATATTTTTTATTTTGTTTTAGTTATATTTTTTAATGAACATAAAATTCAGGATTAATTTAATTATTAACTTGAATTACGAATTTGTCTGGTTCCATTGATATTTGAAAAATTTGGTAAATTATTAAATTAATTAATGAATATTAGTAGAATTTGATTCAATAAAGATGTATGAGAAATTTTTATGGAACCATAGGTATTATAAACGGGTATACTGTAAAAAGTATCTAAATGCATGAAAAATTTTCAAAATTGTAATTAAAATTTTGAAATTATCAGAAATGCCATAAATGGAAAAAGTGCAAAAATCTTTTCTTAAAATGCAAAAAAAACTAAAAGGGGGTTTAAATCTGAAATTATCTAAAATATGTCAAAAATTTAATTTTACAATTTTTATTAAGCACTAATGAATTTGTAAAATTGTTCTATTTTATTTTTATATGGTAAAGAAGAAACGTGCTATTATAAAAGAAATATTTCAACCGGAAGTAACGGTTTTAAACAAATTTTATTTGAAAAGTTCTTTCGATAAAGATTCCATTTACTGGAAAATCACGTTTGAAAATTTGTCGTTGTCATAGTAACGCACGTTAAATAATCCAGGGCCACAATTGTCGTGGCTGTTAGATTCGACGATCGCACCTGCCACAGATTTTCTTTATTTTACTGTCAAATTTGTGCTAATGTTATTGTTTTTAATTTATATTGTTTTCATTATTTTTTTCTGATTACTACTTCCTATTGTCGCAATTTTAAGAAGTTTGTTGACGTCTTGTTATTAAAATCTTAAAAACGTTTCCCACAAATCAAAATTCCTGGCAACCGACAACTTGGAAAATCTGGCACAGGAATGAAAATTACGTCGATCGTAATTCGTTAAATTACATCAATAAATTAATCGTAATTTTCCAGTGTTTATGGGTGAAAAAAATTGTTGAAGGAGCATGCATTTCTTTTCTGGACTGGACACATTTTGGGAACGTAAATATCTGTGGAATCGAATCCGATTTTTTGAGAATTTTTGTCAATCAGACGTTCTTTGATTTTTTTGTATGGTCACGTGATTTATTGTCACTTTGACTGGTCGTAGCTAACGATTGTGAGTTCGTCGTCAAAGATCGTAACCATTATTTTTCGAAACTGTGCCAGAGTCAACGTGGTTTCCTTTACCCTGACCAGAATCTAATTAGCTTATGTTCATCTTCATTTTTAGTAATTGTAATACTTTGTTCTTGTAAAATATGTACGCTTATGTGGTCGGAATGTGTTGCTTTGATTACTTGAATATTTAGTTTTATTTCCCGGCTTCTCATGTAGTTCCGTCGTTTTAATTATGAAACATCGTCCATAACCAACCGTACTCAAGTAGCGCCAAGATTCATTTCAACGTCCAGACAAGTTGAGCTGATCTCCTGGACGTTTTTGGAACACAAACAATTTTAACGTAGCCGTCGCACTTTACATATATTTAAGCATAACTTATCGACGATTATATCGATCTTTTCTTTCACCTGGTTATACCTGGATATAATTTAAAATTATCGTACGTTTCCTACACAAAAAATAAATGAGAGTCATTTTTTTCATTATTCCTATGATTTGAAACTATGCGCAAAAATGTACATTTGATATAAGGTACCTATCGAACTAGATCGAGCCCTATTTGAATAAAAATAGGCCTTTTATTAAAATAGGGCTCGATCTAGTTCGATGGGATTCATCGCAACAAGGAAAAAAATATTCTTATAGTTGCTAATCTCTCGTAACTATGCTGTTTCTTGATTTCCTGTGCTCATGTTCACCTCTTAGTGTCCTTTACTTTTTTACATTGTTAGATAATTGCCTTTTATTATTTTTTATTTATTTCTAATAATCTAATAAACACCTTTTATTTCGATATTATTGGATTAATTTGGAGTCTAACGAATTTATCGTACCATTAAAAAAAATTATATACAGTGCACCACTCATCAAAGTACATTCATTTACTTCACAATAACTGCAAGGAGATATTTTGCGAGTGAGCTTAAAAATGTGTATTTAAAACGTCGATTATAAAACGTGCGTTGAAATTTTAATTGCAACTTTCTCGCACGTACGAAATGATATAAAGTTTCTTTCTTGGTAGCTGAGTGACGGAAAATTGAACAAACTCCTTATCGATTTCCACCAACAACTGATAGTAATTGACGTTCATAATTGATCTGCGTGAATTTCAGCTGAAATTATTTATTTCAACTCATTCGATCGAAGTCGATTTGTGAGTTCGATTTAAGAACACAATTTCATTGATCTCGTCGAGATTAAATTGAATGATACTAAGGGCGTAGCCCCCTGAATCAATAGATCCATCACACTTTACGTATTTTATTACCATATTTTTACAATAAATTTGAAAAACATTGCAAGGTTTAAAAATGTTAGCAACTGCTTATTATGTTAGTACCATATTATTGTGAACTACCAGCATAATTAGAAAGAAATTGTGTACGTTTGATTGTAACCTTAAATAACTTGCGCATAATTCAATCTAGAATATCAAAACTTTATAACGAACGACTATTAAGTAAGGAAATAAGCCCACGCGTCAATCTAAGCAAAGTGGCCTGGGGGTGTTTATTTTTCCCATTTTTAAGGAGCAAGAGCAAATTTACTATGCAGATACTCATCACGAAAATCGTTTCCATAAACAATTTACATTCTAGAGAACAAATTACAAATATTCAATAGCAAATTACATAAATAAATTAAATTAAATGTGGTGCAATTACTATTATTTGTATAATCCTGCAAGTTTATCTTAGCAAAAATTACGTATGATCCATAAGAAAACATTACTCCAAGTAATACCACCATTAAACCGGCAATAAAATCATTGACGACTTTTCAGTTCAATCGAATAATACGCACGCAGCAAAAACTGAACGTAGCATAAATTAAAACATTGTAGCATAAATAATAAAAGCGCCGTATAAATGAAATCGAATGATTGTAAACTCACCGATAAAAGCGAGCGAACGCTGCAGCGTGTCTTCCGCAATTCTAAATAAATACGATCACAAAGGAAACTATAAAAGTCGAATGGAAAATATTTTTTGCACTCGTTCCCTGAAAACTATAAACACTCACAGTTCACTTGTTATTCCGGTGCCATGACAGTCGGTCGTAGCCTATTTCAGAGTGGTTACACCCGCCAAGAAAAGCTCGCACGTCGGTTCAGAACGCATGCGTCGGGCCGTAATACAACGACGACTATTCTTCATCTGGAAGGCTAATAGCTGTACCTCAATGAGAGCATGCGCCGTTATCTTTTCCTTTTCGCTCCGGAGCGAAGGATTCGGCGCGTTTCGTCTCTTTCCAACTACATAGTGATACATTCAGCCATTACAGCTAGATTTTATAGAGTTTTAGGCATGCCATAGCGATTGATATATGCTCGAACGAATGGTTATGGGGTCTCTTTTTGGATTCATTAGTTATTTTTTGATTTATCGGTTTCAGACACGACACCTGTTTTAAATAGCTGATAGATGGGAGACGCGAGGCTTAAAGACGACATGCAGAGGCGATTAATTGGATATTTTCATCTTTAATTATTTTAATCTGGACCAAATTTATATTTGATTATTCTATGGGTGCTAAATTGCTTTATTAATGTAACCTACAAATTGACACTTACACATAATTCGTTGAAATAATAGAATCCAGTTACGAGGAATTTAAACAAATTATTAATTGCTCACCACACTCCGAAGTAAATTTTAAATTGGTACCTAATCAGTTCCATAATAACCATGAGACATTAAAAAATCAATGTTACGTAATTTTATTGGGGAAAATAGTAAAATAATATACAATTTCAAGTTAATCATATATTTTTTTATTCTAAATTGTAATCTATTTTTATGTATGAGTGCATCAATTATCTAACAATTTTATTGTTAATAGTTTAATATTACGTTTGCATCCATATTAAAATTAACGAATAGGTACCTACAAATTTACTGCACTGTGTTTAAAGCCACTAAAGCTTGAAATATTAATAGAAAGAAATTGTGAAATTTAAAACAAAAACAACTCAAAAAGTATTGGACGCTAAGTAAGAAAAACCAAAAATACAATAAAATAAAAACTATTTAGAATATTATTAAGAAAATTAACGCCAGTTCAAAGCTAAAATGCATTAAATCAAAACTATCGGGTGTAACAAAATAAAAATAAATACGTTATAAGTTATAGAAAGGCGTAAACAAAACATAAAAATAACATACAGCGTTTATTTTTTTTTATATATTAATTTTATTAACAATTATATTTTACAAAAGTTATTTCGTTTGACTTTATCTTTATTCACTCTCTTGCAAGTAGATTTAACCTGATTTAATTTTCAAATTATTACCTCTTTATCTCTTTACAAATATATCGAACTCACATATGGCTGCATAATAAAATTTTTGATGACAATAAATCAAGAAATTATCTACGATTCCCGGTGGTATTTCATCAATGTCTTAAAGCACATCAAATTTTACGATCGGCTTGTGTATAATGTGTAATTTAGGGAAAAGTCAATAGTGGTCATTAATGGTGATAAATTAATAACAACTTTCTTTTTTTATTTAATTTTATTAAGATTCTATAATTTTTAAATGCATTACTCTCAAAAAATCTATCATGAAATTTTAACTAAATTTGGTATCTGGAGAGAAATAAAAACACATCCAAAAACACAAATACTAAATACTACCTATATTTGTACAAATTTTAAAAATTCATTTTGTTGACGACCTGTAAGTGTTAAACAAAAATAATAAAATCGACAAATAATATTTCTATTATATATAATAATAATTTTTACCATAATTAATATTAAAAAAGTTACTGTTATCATATCAAGGTGCAAACGTAATAAGGCGACCGCGACGATAAAAAAGCACAAAATAAAATTAAAATAACATTGGCTAATGTGAAATAATAATATGGAAGGAACACAATAATATAACCTTAAATATAATTGACAACGAAAAGATCTAAAGCAATTTGATCCTATCGGTAAAATAGGGCCCGAAACAATGAATAAAATCATCTTTGGCAAAGAATTCGGTAAAAAATCAATAAATATTGCCCAAAACTACTCATAAAATAGCATAAATTTGAATCTATAAAGAACCTTTGAAAAATATCCAACACAATCACAATCCAACTCAACTCAATCTAACTCCACTCAACCCAACTCAACCCGACCCAACACTACCCAATCCAACCCAACCCAACCCATTCCTAAAATAGATATGGAAACGATTCGCAATCATGCTTTCAAAATATTTATGAAGCAACGTTTGAACTGATTCATAAAATTTAGTTCCAACCTTGGACGAAGGTTCTACAAATTTGTAAAATAGAATTCGAATTGAACCATTGAAATACAGTGACACTCCAACCCAACCTAACCCTACTCATCCCAACCCAACCCAATGGACTTTGCATAAAAGTTCTGCAAAATAGAGATATAGCCAATAGCAACATCTCACCAACTAGGTTCGAACACTCTATTTGAAAGAAAACAGAATTCACATAAGTTAATCGAAAGACATAGACAAGAAAAACGAAAATAAGAAAAAATGTCACAGTGAGAAATAAAAAAATGAACTGAAGCAAAGAAATTGAATAAACAGAATATAAACGTAACAAATAAGATTGAAAAGTGATAAAAAATAAAAGTAGTTAACGAAATTAAATAATAAAAATAGGTACGAAAAATCAGAAACAACAACAGATTAAATTGTCAATGCAAATTGTAAATGATAATAAAATGAATGAAAGAAAAAACAAAGCAAATAAAAATAAATTAAACAATAAATATGAAATGTAGGCCACTTAAAACTACGCCAATTCAACCAAGTGAAGCAAAATTAATAATATTAACACAGATGAAATATATACAGAAAATTAAATGAAAGTTTACAACATAAACCTTAGCATAGCGATGGTAATCACTCAGAAAAAGAATGTTAATTAATCAGGTTGGCTATGCAAATAGAACATAATTTCAAACTGTGCACTTCAGGACCTAATATGTTAGAGAGCTTATGTGTAAAATTATCCAGGAAAGTCAGCATTCACATTGTTCGTCATCTGCGAATCACCCAACAACAACGACAGCAGGGGTGGTCGGTGATGAGCGGAGGAGTTATACGATAAAACATGGTGCAAGTTGAGGGTGTGTACTGGAGGAAGTCTTAAGAAAAAGGCAAGATGAGGTAGTTGAAGTAGGAAGGGTAAAGGGTAGAAATAACTAACACTAACTGAATAGAGGCAAAAGAAAATATAGAGTAGCAGAAATGAGAATGGATGTACCTACAGTACATGGTGATAGCAAATAATAATGATAGTGAACACTTGAAATCTGTTTGTGAGAAGCAAAGAAAGGATTAATGAGGAGTCTGTGGAATAAAAAATAAAGTAAATTTGAAAAAAGGATGCAGGTATATAAGAAATATATGACAACCATATTGTTGAATGGAGCGTGAAAAAGGAAACGGAGAGAATGCTGCAATTAAGGGAGCGTTGAATGTAGACAGATCAACGCCGAAGTATATAGTTCTGCAAGAGACTAGGTGTGATAGGATGGCGGTGGACGAAGGAAGAAGAATGGTTAGATAGGAACTGACAGCAAATGAATAGAGCAAACGTTGGTAAAAATGGTGCTCAGAGCATTGAAGACAAAGGAGGGTAGAAAAGCGAATTATCGACATGGATGGAAAACAGGATAAAGATGTATATGAACCAAGGATATCGGTACTGGAGGCAAAGAGACGGACTGAGGAGGGAAGGAGGTAGGCAAGAAATCGTAGACAGATGGAAACAGGTAGTGACACAGGAAATGCAAGGTACAATGATGAATCTTATGTTCAAATGGAACAGACTGGGTCGAAAGTGTGAGGAGATAGGTATGAGTTAGGAAGAGTCATCGAAAGGTAAACACTATAAAAAAGTTAAATGAGACAGGGGCAGTATGGAAATACTTTGGAAGCTAAAACGGTTACAGGATGAGAGAAAGGACCAGAAACGGAAACGCAAGTGAGGAAAGAAACGAAAAGAACTAGAAAGTTTAAACTACAACAGAGAATGAAATGGAACGGTGGAATATAAAATAATAAAAAATAATTGATACTTGTTGACATTTAAATAAACATAATTTGCTTTTAACGAGTTTGAACACGAAGATAGAAAATGAAAGCCAAAAAGTGAGAACAAAGTTGGTTGAATGTAACAAGATGACGCTGAGGGAAAAGGAGCCATCAGGTATGGACATCAAAAAGCCATGAACCATATATCAACGAGATGACATAAAGTGATTAATATACAGGTTTTTAACAAAATAAATATCAAAACTATTTACAAAAATGGACATAATATAAAATAATTGATACTTGTTGACATTTAAATAAACATAATTTGCTTTTAACGAGTTTGAACATGAAGATAGAAAATGAAAGCCAAAAAGTGAGAACAAAGTTGGTTGAATGTAACAAGATGACGCTGAGGGAAAAGGAGCCATCAGGTATGGACATCAAAAAGTCATGAACCATATATCAACGAGATGACATAAAGTGATTAATATACAGGTTTTTAACAAAATAAATATCAAAACTATTTACAAAAATGGACATTGTTGTTAAGCAAACAACGACATTTGTAACAATAAAAATAAATCTCAGCTGACACAAACTGTAAATACGAATTAAACATAAATTAAATTAAAGATATATAATTGTGGGAAGCAAAAATGTTAG
The DNA here is from genome assembly GCA_959613385.1 of Geotrupes spiniger. Classification (NCBI taxonomy): domain Eukaryota; kingdom Metazoa; phylum Arthropoda; class Insecta; order Coleoptera; family Geotrupidae; genus Geotrupes; species Geotrupes spiniger. The sequence goes on from OY390737.1 coordinate 18,525,685, forward strand.
CACAAACCTAATTGTTTAATATAAAACACGAAATAAAAACTAATGACAAAAAGTAAAAACAACAAATAAAATTAAAGTATAAATCCAAAAGTGGAGCAAAGATGATCAATGAAAATCAAAGCATTAATAGCAAACTGATAATGAAGTTAATGAAGCTAATCGCGATGCAGAATCAAACAGGTGCAAAAAAAATTGAAAAAAATGTACCGACAAAGCAAAATTAATCCCACATCAAATAAGGGACGACAATATTAAAATAAGGAAAAAAAACTGAAAACTCAAACAAACAATAAACTACTCAAAACCAACATGAAAATAACATAAAACCAAATAATAAAGAAACAATAACATATTAGCTCTATTTTCCTTTCATTTTATCAATTATTGCAGCTTATGCTTCACTTTTTTATCAGATTGAATTTTAATCGACCACCATTTGTTACAAGTTTATCGACTTATTTGTGTTAAATGTATCTTATTTTGTTTTATTTTTTTATGGGTAGTGTCACAATGAAACTAGAATAAACGTAACGTAGAAGCCCATGGTGTACAACACAATTCGGTCATCATAAATGAGTGTAATAACTAGGCAGCAAAAGGACATGGAAATTTATTGAGACAAAACCATAAACATTATAAAAATTATGTAAGAAATGTAACCACGACTTTTATCGTTTTACATGGCACGAGAAATTGAGTTGTTATTTTTTAAAACAAGTAGTTTTAGTTCACTTCATTGCCTGTTTTATAATTTTCGAAATTCCGTTCATTTCAAGTTGCATATTTGTACCTATTGTTTCAGTCTGTTAAAAACAACATATTAGCCAACTTATATATATAGTAATTAAACGTGTTATGCAAAATTGTAAAATTGTTAATGAGTTAAAATTTCATTACAAGTCAACCGATGTAAAGCCACCGTTAACAATGCAAAGTCGTTGAAGCGTAAGAACCTGCGCCGATATCTCCAAACACAACTGCCATATGTCCACACGAAAAACGCACCACTGAAATCTAATCATGACGCTATGTCGGAACATAAATTCTAGTACACAAGGTGCAAAATATTTCATCGCCGCCGGTGTTATTCCGCACATCGACACTTTCCTGTTTCACGGTTTTCTCGATGATCATTTTGTCTAATGGGCTATAATTTACATTTAGCACGTTTCGAAAAGAATGCATAATGGCCTGTGCAATAAACGCCGCCAGTACTCACGCGGTGCTTTGCTTTAGTGCGCAGCATAGCATTGAACGTGCTCCAAACGCAATAAAATAAATAAATATTATAATAACAATAACAATAGGCACCTTGCGGATATTCCTGCAGATATGCCGCCATTAAAATTTCCCGCTTTCGCCGTAAATAATAATTTGTTATGTTTATTGGATAAATTGGAATTTAAGGACATATCCTTAAATCGCTAGATATATGCATTTAGTTTATACGCAGTTGTTAGTGATCCAAATGTGCCGACTAGTACTGAATGTTTTGACAAAAATAAACATAAATTTACAACCAATATTTTTTACGTTACGTTGACTAAAAGTCAAGGAAATGTATAGAAAGATTAAACAAAGAAAAAATCGTCCATACAACTACAAGTACAATAAATATTAAGATAATAATTAACATAGCCGGTAGTTTGAAACGGAAATTTAAAGAAGAAAATAAACACAATAGTATATAAAATGATACACAAATGAATGCAGTGAGATTAAAAGCTCAAGATAGTAACAGTAGTATAGATAACTAAGAAATGGAAAATATATATAAATCGAAGGACCACGCTTGGTGAATATACCAGATGATTAATGGATTTCAATTTAAAGTTTGGTTTATTTTTCGCAATACAAAATGAAATTAAACAAATGAACGGAGCACAAAAAATTTAAATAAAATCATAAATAAACGAACCTAGATAATCAACAATTGAAAAAAGAAGACATGAAAACTAATATTCTCTTAACATTACTTTGGCCAACGATCCTTATTATTCACTTTTGGTTTTTCGTTATTTGTTTTAAATCATTTTTTGTTTATTGCATTTTGTCATTAACTTCAATTTCGTTTTGCTTGATTTCACGCTCGATAACAAATTTTTATTTGAACAGCGTTGATTTGATTAATTTTCATTTCAGCTCATTTCATGAAAGCGCTGGATTTGCTTGGATTGGTTCTTTTAGTATTCGGTCGGTTCGTTGAGTTTGTTCTCATTGTCCTGAATTCCTTTTTATTCATTTTCAGTTTGTCTCCATGTCCTTTCAATTCAATTCAAATTGTTTTCTTATATTTTACATCCGCACAATTTATTGCAATTGTTCCATCTACACTACCTAGTTTGCATTTCTTTTACGTTGATTTTATTAGTTTCTGTGCGTTTACCTAATTTTGGATAAGTTATTTTCTTCAAATTGAAGCGATTTCTTATTTTAGTTTTATTTGTTATACTTTCGCTTAGTTTTGGATTTTATATACTAATTTATATCTCATTGGTCGTCTTCGTTTCGTTTTTTTTACTTCTTTGTTTATATCTCATATCTTCTTCTTCCTTAATCTTTTCTTTTTTCCTTCCTCCTCCTTGCTTCATTTTGCATCCCTTGTTCTGGTTTTTTTGCCAATTATCTACATTTATTTGAACCACAAAATCGCACTTGATGCAACATTAGAGAAAGATCTATAACCAAAAGATCAACTTTATCGTAAAACAAACATTAACAGAAATTAAATTGAAAAATTAAAAAATCAGAACAACGCCAGAAAAAGTCGCTCAAAATTATAACAAGGAAGACAAGCCGATAAACAGAAAAACTGAAAGCTGACTATTCAACGGTGTAGGATATTACAAAAAAACACGAGCGAAAAATTAAAATTAAAATCAATTAAAAGTATAAAAAAAAAATAATCAAAAAAAGTCAAAGTAAATTAGAATTGCCATTAAATACAGCCAATAAATAATACCAAGGGAAATCAGCATAGAAATTCCGCAGTGAAGATAAACTGAAAACTAATAAAAATGTAGGGAAGAACAAGAAAAAAGTAGAAACGAAAATAACTATGAAATAAGAATTAACAAGTAAAACGAGTAAAAAACTAAGTATTATTTATACAGAAAATAGCAAATAAAAAATTAAAAAGATTAAATAGGAAATAAGAAAAAATATATTTAGTCATAAAGTAATAAAAATCGGTAAAAACAGTAAATTAAAAATTAAAGGCCATTCAGAAATTGCCATCAAAGGAAACCGAATGAGCAAATTAAAATAGAATCACCAACGCAACCCAACCCAAAACTGAGAACTGAATGAAATATATGGCAAAACAAACAAAAAAATATAAGATAAAGTATAAGATATTTAATAACTATTACAGATAATCAACAAAATCGAGGCAAAATACCCGAACCAAAACATTAAAATCGAAAAATAGAGAAATGCGCAGAAGGACCAAACAACAGAGCAACAAAAAATAAAACAAAGAGTACTACGTAAAGAAAAATTAAATCAGTAGTAAGTAAACAAATGTACTAAATAATCAGAACTACATACGACAATAAAAGTCGACCGTAGAATCAAAAACAAAGAAAACGTAAAAGTCAATTTTGTCGATCGGTCGAACACAAGAAAACTTAAATGAAACACTGTGCCTATAACAACAAATTAAAGTTGCAGAAAATGCCATATACTGAAAAATCAAATAATTATAAAACAATTACGGAAACAAAGCAAAATAATTGCTGACAGCGTCAAAAATAAAAGAAACTACAGCCAAATAATTGCAGCAAATTGAACTAAGGAATTGAACGCAACAATTCAATCAACACAGTTGAGAAGCAGAATAATAAGCATAAAATAATGACATAAAAATGGATAACCGTAGAAAATTAAAATCCTAGAAAACATCAATGCAGGAAAAGGAAAACATTAACCGTTAAGAAATAAAATAGTAATGCAAAATGAAATTAAAATAAAATTGAATCGAAAACTATTTCTTTTAATTACCCGACCATTAACAATTCGATTTTTAATTAAGACATAAATAATAGATGTCTATTTTCAATAATTAGAATGCTAGGTATTTTTAAATATGAATCAGTTGGTCGTCGAGTATCCGACGGCACCTAATTATTTCTTACCAATTATCACTTTAAAATTATTAAACTCGAATAATTTATTAAATCAATAAATATTGGTTCTAAGTATTTTGGTAATAAATCAAAAATAAAATTCACCATTAATTATTATCGAAATATATCATTTTATATCCAATAATATAATTACTCAAACGCCAACAAAACAATATATATATAAATTCTTAGATTGCGAGCGGCGGTTTAACAATCTAAAATCCGTGAAAATTAAACCATAATTACTGTGGAATCGCAGAAACTTTTAATAACGTTTTTAATGCGCTTTCTAACTCATCAACCAAATGGCTGGGCTTTCTGAAACTACAAGAAATTTTCTCCGCCAACAATATTTTTCACAAAGTAAATTAAAAAAATTCCAATTAAAATATTCAATACAAATTACGACAGCGTAAAAGTTAAATCCGCACGTTCGAAAATCCGTCCCACACGTTGACGTGAAGTTTAAAAAAAAACACATATGCAAAACTAACGGAAAGCTTACGTTAACTTCATTATAAACACTGAATTTAAAACGTGTTTACATTGGCACGAGTCTATTTAAACAAAGAAACAAAAATCAACAGAAAAAGTGAAAACAAAACAAATATGACGACGAAACATCTTCGATTGTCGGCGTGCCTTTTGATGTTCGGAATAATGAAGGCCTTTGTGTCCGTTTTTCTCGAATTTCAAATTAAAGCTCGCGAGCTTTTTGAGTGAGGCGTAAAACCGTTGTTTATGAAAATTTGAATTTGAAATGCAGACATGTGCGTGTGTGTTTAATTAATTAAATTTGAGAATTATTTCAAATATATGTTTATCGATTAGTTGCATTTAACCAGACTGAAGATTTATAATAATTTTTAAATAGATCGTTCTATATTTTTAATTAGTATTTGAATTAAATTAAGCCACATATAAGGGATATCTCTCGAATAAATCGATGGTTCAGAGGATGAATTTTAAAAAGTACTCCGCGCCTGCATTGTTCGCCTTTGAATGTGTATGCCCGGGCCGATGGCGGTCAATACAGGTTATCCTGGAGCTCATTGGTCGGACGCCAACAGACCTGTCACGGTGATGTAGTATCTAGATTCTGGGTACCAGACACTACGGGAAACCAGAATACGAAGCCGACCACGTCGTGTAATATTGAAACCTGGAATTAAATGAACGAATCCTCCTATACGGTAACAGTTTAATAGTGTTGTGTGGTATTTTATTATTATAATTATTATTTGCTAGTTAAATTTATTTGCATGTAAGCGTATCATTGGGCAATCATTGTTTTCCTGGAAATGCGCCAAACATGGTAAGCTAAAGGTGTAGTTAAACAATACGTCGATTGTTCTTGTAGTGACCTTGCACCTCTGTTGCTAGAAAGTGTGTAAATGTATCGTAAAGTGTGATGAAAAAAATGCGGAGATGAAACGTTCCTTTATCTAAAAAGAACTATGGTGTTTGTACAATTGGAAAAAATATTCAATTTCCGTATTAAGTTAAAAAATTTCAATCCAATCAGTATTTTTTGTACTAAAAATTTTATTTTATACAATTGAATTCTTTATTGGTTTAAAATTCGGTTAAATATTTTATGTGTAGGACCGGCGATAACGATTCAATTATCAGTGGAATTATTGGAATTTTATGTTAAACATGATTACATTAAAAAATTGATCTGAAATAAAATGCTACTCAGATAAACTAACCAAAAAGCACCCACTGAAATTAGCTTCCACATGTGCAGAAGCGATACTGGGGTTGAAATAACAATAACAGATAATAAAATCTTTCTGAAACTCAATTACCATTTGGTTAACCTGACTAATTCAACCCTACCCAACATTATAAGTGATAGCCTAAAAAATGTAAACCTCAAATCCTGAATCTAAGAAATTTCATCCAATTATTATGTTAATTATTTAAATTCAAACGTATTTTGTGCTTTTAGGCCGAAAGCCAAAATTTCATTGTCAAATTTGTTTGCAAAGTCAAAATTGTACATAAAACCATAATCCCATAATTTAAGCAATTTGATCTAAACTATCATCGAAAAGCTCAATTGTCGTTCATAGCACGATATCTTTTTGACAAAACCCATTCCAACATTACTTTATGAAAAGCAACAACTGGAACATCGATGTTTCCTGAAAACGCCCTATTGGCATTGTAACTCTTCACATGCTCAGGTAACCAATAAAAAGTACAATATTCCTAATCATTAAAAGACGTAAAAGAAATTTCAATTTTTGTCCAACGTTGGCAATACACTTTAAAGTGAATAAGCGATTGCATGATTAACAACAAATCAATCTATCGATTGTGCAATAAATAAATAAAATTAAGTCCAAAAACGAAAAATATAAAAAATATAATTTGCAAGAGATAGCAGATATCTTGGCATCTTGGTGAATAGAAAGAATTAATGATCTCACGTACGACAATGATGACAAATTAAAAGATTTGAGATTAAAGTTATTAAAACGATGGGAATGAAGAAGGAGAGAGAGAATGAAAACAGACTTCCTATGAACCATAAAATAGAACCCTTACAGCAAACACATATAAATAAATATCTTTGGAGATCTGATGAGCCAGAAGCACGCAACGGACTCTAAACGCCTATTACATTCGCTGAAATTTATTTTCAACAAAACAGTCTCTCGAAGTTTCTACGACTTAGTTACTCGTATCGACAGTACCGACCAACTTGTGTAATTACATAGCAGCACGAGTGTAGAGGTATTGGGATCTAGGTGGTGTCAATGAAAAATTGAAAATGTTTAACTGTTCGATATCCTGACTTGTTTCGATACGTGTTTATAATTTTTCGACCGTTTTAAAATTTTTCACATTTTCGTTTTAAAAGTTGACGCTGCATTCTACCCAGTTTGTAATATCCAATTGAAAATTTTAATGACGGTGGAGGGTATAATTTAATCAAAATCAACAGGCATTTAGTTTTAAACAAAGAATTATGGAATAATTATAGAATTATGATTTGGCAGTGATAACAGAGAAGTTTGACATGAATTTGAAAGAAACTTAGGTGGTGACATGCAAGTTGTACCAAATATTAAAAAAATAGGAAACTATTATACAATATGTACTTTATATCAAGGCATTTAATTTCAATTGGCAAATAATACCGAATTTGAAATTGGATTATAAGTAAGAGGTGAGAAAAGGTAAAATATTTTTGTGGCGTTTATGGATTACGTATACTGTATTATATATATTAAAACAAATTAAAATGGGAAAATAATCTTTGGTTAGAAGAACAATTAATCTATGTCTACTTGCTTTTTGACTTATTTTTCTTATCTTTCTTAAATTTATTTAATCATCTCTCTATTGCTGAAGTGAGAAAATATTGTTCAGATATGCAAAGAGATGTGGGATGTACGACAATGTTTGTAGATCGGGAGAAGGAGATGACGATCAACATTTTAATAAATTGGATGCCAGCAGGAGAGTCATACTAAGACCTGGAGTAACGTAGAAAGAACAACTGGAAAACTATAAATAACATAATTACGTAGAAAGGCATGTACGTTCAAAATGGAGGAAAATATTGCAGACAACTGAGGCATATCAAGATTTATAATGAAGGCAGGAAAGAGTTGAACTGATCCACCATGAAAACGATTTCATTAGCTCTACCAAATAGCTGCTGCGGTAATATAAAAGTCCTTCCTTATTTGCTCCTGGACTATCTCCACGTCTTCTTTCAACCCGTCTGTTAACCATTACGTTTCGGCCCCGCCGCTTCATTAATACGTATCCTCCACTTTCTGCATTCTTTCCAGATCTTATCCTATGTTTTCATTCTAGTACACTCATCCAATACTTCAGCTAATTACTCCAGATTATCTACATTTCCTGTACATTCATCCATTACATCTTCTCTCTATAGTATCGTGCTCTCTTGTGGCCATGTTTACTTTCATTCAAGTATTAAAGTCACCTGCCAAAGTGATAAACAACTTTTTATTTGTTCCATTATATCTAGCATTTCGGATAGCTACTCCAGATTATCATACTCACTCTTCCCAATTTTCTTCGGTTTTTCTAGCATTCAAATACACTTTCTTCTTAAACATGTTCAATTATTTGTCTGCTCCATATCAAGCTTATTTTCTGTTTCTCCATCCCTGTTTCTAGAAAATAATTAACTTCATTTTCTTTATATTCCGTATAAGTTCAGTTTTCTACAATAATCTCCTCAATGTCAATGTCGTTCCCATTTGCTTACGATCGGATTTTCTTCCCATCGTCACCCTTTCATAGTCATCCACTTTCTAGTTGGAGATGGTGACCTCTCAATGAACAATGTAGTTTATTCGTTCTTGATAAGGTATTTGTTTTGCTCGTCCTTATGCTATGTTCATATACACGTTTGTCAGTGTTGGTCCATTTTCTTAATACTATTAATTTCTTTAATAGAAAAGATACAAAAACCAATTGTTTACAGTTTATTAAGGTTTTATACGACACCAAAATCTCCAAAAAGTTTTGCATTGGTCTCGGTGGGATCGGGTTGGAGTTCGGTACTATCAACCCATAAATAAAGCAATTGGCACTGTACAAATGTGAATAACACATGTTTGAAACAAAAACAAAAACTATTACCACTAACTGAAAACCTGAATGAGCAATGTTGGCTAAACATTTGTGGCATTCACCATTGATGCGTACTTTACGTATTGGAACTGCTTATTATATACGAGTACATTACATTTTTCAATTGCCTGGTAAGCAAATTACAACCAAATACATAAAACACGTGTTGTAATGGATAATAAATGAGAACAACAAATGAACGACGGAATGATGGGTTTGTATCGTATCTATGGCTCTTGATGACTCTCACAATTTTTTTTTTTGATCTTGTCCTTCCCTTTTATCCGTCGTTTTATCTTCTACATTCTTCTATTGTTTCTAATTGTTTCTGAGCTAGCTCTTCTTCTTCTTTTTTTACGTTCACCACCATGTCTTAATCAATTAGCTTTAATATTCAATCTCGTACCTGAAATTTTTCCTGTTTGTCTCCCTGTCTTAATCAGCTCGAATAACCTCGTTTCTTTTCCAATTATTCTGTTCTTTGCTTCATACATTTTCTTTGTGATTATTACAATGCAATATTAATTTAGAATATCAAACCAAAATAAAAATGATCATTAAACTGAAAGGAAAACTCAAAGAAAATGTAAAAGTAAGTTCAAATAAACAACCAAGGTGATTCAACAACTCGACAAAATTTAGAACTTGGATATACAAATATCAAGTTGTACTAAACAGCAGCTCCAATGAACGGACACATAAATTATATTATAGAAATAAATGAAAATAAAATAGAAAAATTAACATAAAATTAAAAGGACAACCAAGTGGAGAACCATGAAAAATAATTTGAAATAAAAATAACCAAAAATGAAGACCAAATAAAAATAAATATCAACACAACCCAAATGCAATTGATCAATTAAAGAAAGAGATATACGAAATTAAAATCTTCTATCTTGCAGACGAAATTTATATTCATAGACTTATTTTTAAACATTTAATAATATGTTTGCTTTATCTTCCATTTAATTTTTAAGTGTATAGGCTGATTGTTTTTAAGTTAATATAAGTCAAACAGATCTGAAGATGAAAATTTTCATTCCTGTTTTATTTTTACTTAAACATGTTTATATAATTTTGGCTTGGAACATTTTCAATCACAACCACAGAAAATATTTTTTGGGATTATTACGAGCAGAATTATTTTTAACAATAAGCAAATAAATTGATTTATAGCTGAAACGAAATTCCAACTGACCCTCTCTGTAAATCGCACCACTAAAAATGCAACAAACAAAAAGAAGAAGTACGGAAAGCATAATAACAGACCGAAGTTAAATAAAAAATATTGATGGGTAAAATACATATTTAGTTTAATTATACCATTACGTTTCCCATCAATCAACATCGATGACTCGACCAATAAAATAAAATAAAAATCTACGTGCATTTCCATTTTACTTTTAATGAGAAGTTAATAGTCATCGATTTCGTACCACGTGTTATGTATTTATTGCGATGACGTGTAAAACGTGTAAATCGAATGCATCCAATAAATATACTCACAAAAAAAACCGTCGATGAAATACACCATCCATCGTGAAATTATTCAATTTATTCGTTCGATTGTGGAAGTTTTTAGTACTACATTTTTATTGAAAATTGTTTATCTATTTATCTAAACGTCTAAAGCATTTAAACTTTGTTGAAATAACAACAAATTAATAATAATTTCGCACGAAGTAATCCGCTGGCAATTTGCACAAATCATTAGACCGAATAATTAAATTTCTAGATAATTCCGCATTCGGCCAAGTTCATGTTTTCATTTCCATTTCGCGTTAATCCGACGATCGCAAAGCGTTACAAAGCAGTATTTAAATTAGCAAACAGCGATGTGAATAAATAAAATAAACAACGGGAACTAAAATATTTGTTTTAACACTCGTTTTACAAATACTCTCCTTCTCACGTCGAGTGGGTAACTGTGACCATCTGGCAATAGCATAATACTGCCACGTTCCGTTTTACGAATTTTTCGAACGAGCTTGCGGGCATTTCCAAAGGACAAGGCTGAATTGCGCATAATTTGTCTATAATTCGCGCTGCGATAACGATCAAGTTTAAATTCGACGAAATTTGGGTGTAAATTGTATCAATGTAAATATTTAAACAAATCGTAGCGATTAAGTCAAGTATTTTTATTGCTGTTTGTTTCAGTTGAAAAATCGTTTCACGAAATTGAAAGGTTTAACGAATGTTAAATCACTGCACAAGTACAAACATTTGTAACCATAAAATTTATTCACAATGTAATCACCGATTAGTTTCTAGTTAAGTTTAGTTATCACTTAATGTTATCGCGTTTACAAATTTTAGAAAATTTATGGTGTTTGGTTAACAAAATCGGGCACGATTTATATTGCCAAAATTAAATTAGAATAATTCACATTTTTTAACTGGGTGGGATACGTGACGAATGTTTTGAAAATTGCTGAATTTTTCTGATATGTTTTAATGGATTTCAATCGATCTTTGGAAGTCCTGTGAAGATTTTTTAAATCTTATTTCTTAAATTCCGACAATACCTTTAATTTTTATTATACGTAAACACCAATACCATAATAAAAACAAATACGCATTCTAAAGCAGGTTAAACATTCACAGTTATCATTTGTTAAACACTGATAAGATAAAATAAGCTCAAACATTTGAACTGGCGACGTGAAGGCACAGGTTCACAAATTTTCTTATCACAGAACGTCGATATTTACGAAAAAATAAAAAATTTGGAATTTTGAGAATGAACTTTTATTTGCACATTTTATACACTTAATTATCTAGGTAATAAATGTTGCAAAAACAAAGACACTAGAAATAGAAATTGCGGAAGAGAAGGAGAAGAATGTATACGAAAATGCAAATAATGTTTCTGCACCGGTAACTTTACGTGTCGTAAATTCTATAATTGCATTTTTTTACTTTTTATTTTATTTATGTCTTGCACTTGTATTTATTATTTCAATAATAGAATCGTGGAAGCTAAATTTTTAACGGGGAAACTTACAGTAACCATTGGGGTTATGTATCTTAACATAATAATTTAATAAATATAATAAATAATATAAATACAATAATATAATTAATTAGCATATTATTGAAATAAATAAAATAATTAGATAGCTTGTACGTGAATTTTAGTGAATCAGTGAAAACTTTACACTAAGTAAATAAATATTTCTTGGGTAAAAAAACAATATACCTTATCAACGCAAATTTCTAACCGCTGAGTAAACCGTTGGCTAAGCAGTGCCTGGGATTGAACATGCGTTCCATAACGAATTGACAATATATTAACATGTTGGGCATGGAATCAAAAACATGGGCAAGAATAAATCGCTAGGTTCGTAATCATCATGGTGGGTAGTGAAATATCTCAGTATATTTTTTTAATTCAATTTGTCATAAACCAAAGTCGAGAAATAGATGTGTATATAACGTATAAATAATGTAAGTTGTAATGGGATCTAATGGGAATATGCATAAATCCATAATAGGATTAATCTTAAAATCATGAAGGGGTACATAAACACTTACCAATATAGGTTATTGTAAGAATCAAAATAATACTTTTGACTGCATAATAATGTAATTCAATCACATTATATCATAATCAATATACAAGGAATGCTATAGTATTATTGATCGTTAGTAATTAAGCGAGCTCGTATTAGGACGCGACAATTATAAACAAGTATCTCGCAAGTGATGAGGAAATGAACACCATGTCACCCAGAAATTCCTAAATCAAAGAAAATAATAATAAATGTGAAGATGCTTAGACGAAAATAACGAAGCTTCACAATCATTTCGAAAAGGGCTATTTCACTAAACGAAAAATGAGGTCAGATTAGTTTCAATTACAGAGCTAAATATCAAATTATGCTTTCAAATTAAATCAATCAAATTTTATATTTCACCTCGCATTCACAGTAATTATAACGATCGTTTATAAGCAAAAATAATCAGAGTTCTGAGGATCCATTTCCGATTAGAACAGTCCAAAAAGGATTGAGTCACTATACATTGAGAACGGCCAACGGAAACCAGTATTAAAACAATACAGCCAAGAACGGCACCACAAGGGCCGCCGTGGCTCATCACACAACCAGCACACCAAGGTCCATTATCGAGCGCAGCCAACCCGTTACCGGAGTATAAGAATTACCAAGTAACTTGGAACGTTAGTTCTCTTAAGTCAGTGAGATCAAGAAAAGCTACCAGAAGATGAGAGATAGGACTATGCCGAAACGTCGAAGGGCAGTGCCACAAATATCAAAATAGTCAAAATGCAAATGTGCCAAAAATATCAAAATGCAAAAAAAATTAAACTTGTTTTAATACAACAATCACGAAGATACAAAAAATCCAAAATTTATATAAAAAACATAAAAATATTAACTAGTTACAAAAACAAAATTCAAATTGCAAACAATAATGTTGAGCAGCAACATTGCCTAAAATGGAAAAAAACATCAATTTGTCGAGGTTGAGATGAACAAACTATTATCTTATGTGATATACATATTTTTTAATTAATATTTTGGCATTGTCTCCATTTTTGATAATTGTGGCATTTCGACATTTGCATAAAATGACAAAATAATTCTGTATGTATTGAGGGCCTCATATGTCGATATTGTGTCTTACATGGTGTTTTATCACATTGAGGTTTCAATTTTAGAGATTTGTATATCAAAATGTACTTATTTCAATAATTTTTTTTAAAGCTATTTTTTTCCTCAACTATGACATATTGAAGTCCATTTCAAATATTCAGATTGCATTCACCTATCCAATCTAATTCCCATATTTTCACTAGTTTAATATTTCCGCAAACTAATCCCAATCGAACACAACACGAATTCGAACTTTTTTCAACTTTATTTAAATATTTTCAGTGACATAACATGCAATCCACATACGATTGGTTCACAAAAAGAACGAAATGTGACGTTCGTAATTTGCAAATAACTTACGTTTACAGATTAATACACGTAATTGGTAATATTATAACAGACACACTGTACTTTTACAGGTGTCAGCTTTGTTCATAGATACAGATATAAATGAAATATTTTTTCAGGTTTCATAATTTTTGTCTCAGATTAAAACGAATTTTCACGTTTACACTTCACGACATTGCATTTGACAAGCAAAATACATACAATATAACAATTTAAATTTATTTTTATAACTTCATGGCATTCACTGTGGATAAGTTCAAATAGGAACAACACGATATGCTCTTCAACGGTCCAAAGTGTTCTCTTTGCAGAATTATTGGGCAAAATAATACAATTATTATGCGTAAGGCAGTTATATTATGAATATTTGAACTATGTATTCGATTTTTAAGTATTTTCTATTTCTTCGTTCTTAACATTCATGCATTTTTCCGATTTACTTTTTATATATTTTTTTGAGAGTTTTACATCTTTTATAATGTTAATGTCTTATTTGTTGGGGGGTTGTAAAATTTTCACATTTAGTAATTTTTTGATATTTTCAATCTTTTTATAATTATTTCACAATTAGTATATATTTTATATATTTTTAAAATCGTTCGCTACCGCACATTTAATTAAACGTACTTTACAGTATAAGTTCTCGTAAGTTTATAATATTTATAATATATGTTTTCAGATCAAAATTCTAATATTTATTAATATCATTTGTAAAGAAAAATTCAACAGGATGAGAAAGTTGATATATTTTAAAAATAAAATCATTGTTATTAAATTCCCTTAACCACCTTTACCATCAAAATTAACGCCCAACGACCTGCTGTTTTAAAAACCTCGTGCCTCGTGATTTCGAATGGCCCAACGCAACTCAGTCCAACCTAGTTCGTCCTAAATATTGTGCGTCCATTGATAATGGTAAAAGATTCAGCAATTACATTAATGATTGTAAGTCATCGATTTATAGTTGGAAACATATGTAGATTTTAAAAAAATCTTACAAAGTTAAAGATCAAATGCAATGCAACAGCAAGCATTTAACACTCTCATAACACTTAGAGCACGATATAGATTTATGCGATTCCATAATTCCATAACAAATTTAATGAATTAAGATCGTTGCAAAGTTTGCTAAAACCGACAGAGAAGCTTATTTACAAATTGCAGCTAATAGTGAGATGTTATTAAAATATGTTTTTAATATGGATATTATTAAAGGATTCCTGACTTCCTTGGATATGCAATCCCTTAACATCATCCACGAATTCATAATTGTAATATGAACAGAACATCATGCATTGTATTACAAGTTTTTATTCTACGATTAATCTCTTAAAATGCTTACTGTGGGAATGCATTCCATTCAATTTTTTTAAATTTGACCGCAACTTAATCGAGCCCAGATAAAAGTGTGTGTACGTGTGAGTGTAACCAAGATCATAATATTCAACTATGTCGAACTGGAACACAACAAAATTATTGACCTTACTTTTATGATGTTTGCATAACCATAAATGCATATGTTAATAATATCATATTTACAACATGCAAAGAATTTCTAACTGCTCAGACAGATGCATAAGGAGATCTGGTTAATTGTATTATTTATGTGCACTTCATAACTTCATTTGAATTATATTAGCAAACAAATTTTAATAATTATTGTTAGTTCAATGAACCGAATAATTAAATCAAATTTCAAATTATTAATTACAATTCAGTGAATTTATAAGCCCGGCTATGGCTATTGCCTTTTGGGAATTATAATCGAAAAACAGGTCGATTTTGAAATGACTAACATTGCAGCTAGCTTACATGGCTCATCACACTATATTTTCAAATGGGAAGCAAACGACATTAATTTATAGCAGATTGATATGTTTTAAAATCTCTGGATGTGATTTTAATGCTGATTATTAAGACATAAATTTTTATTGGGCGATATTCTATATTATTATGCGACAAACAAGCGCAATGAAAAATTGAAATGACAAATAAAAATAAGGAAACTAATAAAGAACCACCTTTCAGATATTTACTTTAGATTTTTTCGGCGAAAGCAAAATAATTGGTGCAAATTGCAGTTCTTTTGGTAGGGATAGGAACTTCGTCAGAGCTTTTTCTATAAAATATCCAGGCTTCGTCGATTTTCCGCTAACGGGTAAAATGTTATTAAGGATGGAGGCTGGTGGAATTAATCTTTGTTGAACGACTTAATATACAGACATTACATGTTTCTTATGCCATCTTATTTTCTAGGTTCACTATTTGCATTCTTATTCTCAAGAAAATCGAAAAAGGAATTTTTCAAAAAAAATTCCACAAGCTTTGTTTGAAGGTTGAAAGTTTTCATTTCAAACAAATTTTATATTTCCAGGTTTATGACTATGTATTTTCGTTATAATTGTTTGCTTAAACATTAACTTTCATTGCTTAATATATTTTTTAATATTTTAGAACATTATGGCTAAATATGTTTGCCTGAACAAAAATTCCTTCTTCTTAGAACAAAATAACCCTGCCCAATCCAACTCAACCCAACCCAAGTATGTATTTAATTTTAATTTTAGCAGAGGGTAGCATTTATTGATATGAAATGTTAAGCAAAAGGAAAATGCCATACAAACTCTAAAACATGGAACATACCCAGTAACTTAAAGTTGATATTTAAAAAATATATTTGGACACAAATCATGAAATTTAACCCAAAGCCCTTAAACAGCCAACATTCAATATTTTTATATAAAATCTAGAAGGTGCAATTAATTCTGCTTCAATTTAAGTATTTCATTTGATTAATTATTATTAATTATTGGTTCCACAGAAGTTGTAATTATGGGGTTTTATTTTGAGGGAAAAAAATCAGAATATTAATGTCCCCACTGAAAAATGCAATCAGAATTGTTTATTACCAAACAAAACTTATGGCAATATCCAAATCGCTTTGGTTGACTGAAAGTGAAATAAATAATTTTTAAATCAAACATTCGCATCATTATTATTAGTATATGATTCAAGAGCTTCACAGAAATTGTTCTATAAATTTAAAAAAACAAACAAATTGACGAAATATAAACAAGGATAAAAAAAATAATAATTAACATATTTTTAAAAATCTGTTATAAATAATTTAGTCCTCTGTAAATGCCTTTTCAGCCTCGGTGTACTATTGAGGAAAAAGCTCACCCTCGTCTGAAATCAATGCCGACGTCATTAATGCCGATTGGGTTAGATTGGGTTTACTTGTAGATTTTTATTTATAAGCAAAATAATTTCAGATTTCAAAAATGATTACCTCAAAGCTCGGGATAAAAATTTAAGTGCAGCTGGATTTGTGTCCTGTTAAAATAAAGAATTTCGTTTGCTCTCGCCTATTATTGATTTAGAAGTCAAGTTAACTATCCTATTCATTAAAATATCACTTATTAATTACAATGGATTAAAATTATAACAAAGTACTATTAGTATAGTAAAAGGTTTCCTCTGTGCTTTAAACTCGTCATATCTCAGTTGAATGTAATCCAATAGAAATTAAAGTCATCAATCGGCATTAAAAACTGAATCCCAAATTTCACAACATACCTAGTGTTCTCAAGATACGCTTCCTGTCTCCATATTTTGACAATTTAATTGCATTTCTAAGAAAAACTCGCCGTCCGACGGCTGCGACTCACGAAACCATTTTACATTTTTTTAAGTTGGTGCTTTGCGTTCGTGGAAACTTTCGTAAGTATATATTCGTTTTACGACGTCGCCGCCGAATCTGAATATTTATGGAAAATGTAAATTGTTTACATTGGACGGCAGAAGGGTAGATGGCTGCATCTACACCAAACACACACACACAACATAACAGTGACTTACTTTCCGTCGCAACACATCCTGCACATGTTAAATAATTTACTCGCATAGACAAAACACTGTTGACATTCATAGCTCATTTTTCACATAATTCCCCAAACTATTGTCACGTCTGCGTATAAATCCGTTTCAGTCCCGCCGAGGACGCACTCTCGCTCCGCATAAAGGATATCTTTGTGACGCGGACGCGCACACTTGCACTTAAAAAAATAATAACACGTCTTTTCTTTTAAACTTATCGCGCTTGTCCGACGCGGAATAACAGCTTTAGTCTGGCACTGTCTTCGAATGCATTCGAACAACAGCTGAGTGCTCATAAACTCATATAACCTCGTTCTTAGTTTAGATGATGGACGCAGCTGACTTTGGAATTTCACGTGAAGGTGTTAATTACCACCTCAAACTGTAGACCCTTTTCGGCGAAGCGCTTTTTCTTATTGACTGACATCGGTTAAAAACGTACGCTTTATTGCCATTGTCCTTTGTAAAATGCCAGGCCAAATGATCTACAATCGTTCGCCAATATAGCAATTTTATAACGACCAGCGGATGACTCATCAGTCCTCAGTGAAAAAATCAATATATTTTGGTGAATTAGCACGTCGGGTATATATTTTACAACCCAATAATTAATACATGTAAATGGTTTTACCAAAAACCACTTTCGTGTTAAACGAAGTTGTTTTACAAATTTAATTGGCCACTCGATGATGTTTTTTTTTATTTTCCGTCATTTGATGTTAAATATTTTTTTATTTGCATTTAAATTTCGTGGCATTGGAAATTGAAAGAAACGGACGAAGCGTCTTGCCAGAATTGCTTAAATTGGTTTAAATTCGTGCCCCTAAAAAGCTTTAAATTTAAATTTACGTCCAGTTTGAATAATTAAATTGAAGAATATAGTTTTGAACCCACATGTCGTTCATTGATGTCGTTAAAATTTTACGGGTTTCAATTGTCGGTAAATAAATGCCATTGATTTTGTTTGTCTCGATAACATTATGACGTTCGAAGAAATTAGTCATGTTTACAAACCCGTTTTCGATCGGTGCGTTTCTTAATGACAATACCAATTGTGCGCAATTAATAATTTATTGTGCGATTTATTAATAACAATAGACAAATCGCAGATAATGTAAACAATGTATTTTTTTCATAAATGCATTATTTCATTCCGCGGTTATTAAGACGTGAATAAGAAAATGGGGAAATCAATTTTTAGCCATTCAATTAAAAATAAAAAGTACATTTTCAAATATGTTTTAATCCTACTATCCTAATGATAATTAAATTTTTTCGTACTTAAATATTTCTTATATTATTTCCATTTTTCTGTTACTATTTTCATTATGTTTTATTTGCTTTTTTGCTTTTCTTTGTCTTTCTACTAATTTTGTATTTGTATCTGTTACTTGTTTGTAATACATTTTAATATATTACAAAACTTTAAAGGAAGAATAAAAATTATTTTGTTTTCCTATATTTACCTTTGACTGTATGATATTTTCCCTCGTATTAAAACACTGATTTTTAAAATTTTATTTTCACATTTTTCCTTTTCATTTTGGGGTTTCGTTGTTTTGTACTAGGGTTATTTTTGTAACCTATATTTTTTGCGTTCTTGGTGTTATTATTGATTTTTTTTATGTTTAGTTTCTTTCACTTTTCAACCCAACCCAACACAACTTTTGTCTAATGTTTATAGCTTGTTCTGAGATCATACACTGTTATTGGTTTACATTCGATATATATTTTAAACTTTTTATTTTCATTTTGATTTCACGACCCTTTCTTTTGTTTCCATTCCATATTTTCATGTTTGTAAATTTTTTTGTCGTCTTTAATTAGTTTATTTTCTTTTAAATATCGTCTTCATTTTCATATTTTTTGTTATTAATATTTTGTTTCTCTACTTAATTTTTGCATTATTTCATTCACAAGTGATTTTGGCCCAACTTTTCTGTTCTTTTTGTAAATTTTGCATTCATTTTGACGATTAGCTGAATTATTTTTATGGACAAATATATTTATATATTTACGTTTACGTTTATGTAGGGTTACATTTGATTCCACGTGTTTTACTGTACAGTATATTTATTTTGCCCAAGAAAAAGATTCTATGTTGTCACCTTTGCTTATATACATTAATTTATTCCTCCACATTTGTTCGAATTATATTTTATTTCCGATTATTTTTTTTTAATGTTTTCACACTGCTATAATTTATTTTAATTCTAAATTTCCTTATGTTCTGTTGTTTTTTATGCACTTTGTTATCATTCTGTTTTTTCTCGTCTTTTATTTGTTTATATTGATAGTTTTCTTTACTACTAATTAATTTATTTTGTATCAAATATTTAATTTTTTATCAATTAATTTCAAACATATTTTCTATTTCATTATTATTATTATATTTTATTTATTCCATTTCTGTATCAAGAGTAGCGAATAGTCTTAAATGTTTAATGTTCATTACATATTTTTAATTCAATTCTTGTGATTTTATTTATTTCTGTTTCCCATTTGATGAAAGGTTCTTTATTCACATTTGTCACCTTTTCATGCCATACTTAATATATTTATCTTCTACTGTTCTTGACTTTTTCTGTTCCTTGTAACATTTATTTATCTGTTATCATTGATTTATTTTCATTACTTTTCAACATTGTTATAATTTATCGTGATTCTATATATTTTGTTGTTTGTTTCGTTGGCAATAGTTTGTTTCCATTTTCTATTGTCGTATTCGTTTGTGTTTAGTTGCGGTTAATTTATGTTGTTTAGCCCAAACTTAGATATAATTTGGTATATTCATTAAAAAAAATTTTGCATCTACAAAACTGTTTCTATTCGTTCGTTAAAATTTATTTTTTCTTTGCCCATTGGACGTTATCGTAATTCTTGACTGTTTTTTATGCATATTTTGTCAGTGTTTTAGTTTGTTTTCTTTTATTCGTTTATGTTGTTCTTTTTTTTGTATTTTTGGATGGGGATCAGGACACATCTCGATCATAATACATTGTATGCATTGTGTGAAAATCATTTTACTTGTTTTTCAACTTTATTATAATTTATTGTTTTAATTCTACGTTGTCAAAATTTCTTGATTGACTTTCCATATTCTTATTATTAAATTTGTTCTTCCTGTGATTGTGGTTTGTTTATTGTGTTTGGGTTTCCAATTCTTTATAATTTCCTGATTTTTTTATTTAGTTGTATTCTTTTTTTGTTCATGGAACACTGAAAATTATTTTAACCCATTTGTCTTTTTCCATATATATTTTTTTTGTATGCATCAACATAAACCTTCTGTTTATGTTGATAGTATTCCTTTACCAGTAATTAATTTATTTCATTAATATTATTTTTTCACTTGAACTTTTATCATAACGATATTTTGTAACAAAAATTTAATTTTTTTAATAATTATTATTATATTTTTATTTATTCCACTACCTTGACAATTTCGAACATTTTTGCACATTTGGATATGTAAGACAATTTTTATATTTTACAACTTTGACAATCTTTACGTTTTTTTATTTTTTTTTATTTAAGCAGTTTGGGTAAATGTTTGACAATTTTGACCATATTTAGTGGTAATGTTTAATAATTTTTTCACAAGTCTTCTCCAGACTTTAAATAATTTTGCGGGTTTTACAATTATTAAAATTAGTGAAATTTTGAATTGAGACATTGTGAACATTTCTGTCAATTTTTGAATTTTCAATTTTGATTTTTTGACCATTTCTACAAATTTAAAAAAAAATGTTATCGACAATATTCCCTCTTCGCATATTTTATCAGTTTTTATATTTCGTCTTCTTTTATTTGATTATATTGTTAGTATTTTGGATTAGGAGCAGGCCACATTTTGATCACAATAAATTTCGTTCATTGCATATAAGTTCTATTACTTCGTTTTGACTTTCTACGTTTTCATTTTTTTTTTTAATGAATTCCGCATTAATTTTCAATTGTTCTCCTAGCTGTCATTCATTTATTTTTCCATTGATTTTATTGTGTTTGGGTTTCCACGTCGTTATATATTTTTTATTTGCTAGTATTGTTATTTAAGTTATTTAAGTATTGCACTTCTTTGTTTGCGTTCCGTCTTAAATTTTCTTGTTTTACTCATGTTTTTCTTTTACTTGTTTTTATTCATTTTGCTCGTTATCTTTTGGTTATGGCTAATTTGTTTTCTTTGATTTCCACATAATCACAATGTGCTATATTAATTCTACATTTTATATTTGATATTTTCCGTACTCGCATTTTTAAATTTTTTCCTTTTACTCCTATTTTTCCTTCATTTTTCATTGATTCGTCTGTTTTTCGTTGGTTGTAGTTACCTTATTTTCGTTGCCATAATTTGTTTCTAGAATTTTTTAAATTTTTTAAATTCTTAATCAGTTCTACTCGTATACATTATTTTGTTTTTTCTTCTGTCCTTGTTGTTATTAATTGTATTTTTCTTTAAATACTCCTATCTTAATTTTTTGGCTTCACTGTGTTTTTCTATTTTAAATTTGCATATTTTTAATTTTCTATTTGCTCCACTTTCCTTACCTTTGGTTGCCATTCATCTTTAGTTATCTTCGATTCTTTGCAGTTATTTTTTGTCTCATAGATCTTGTTATTATTTTTTTCGTTTCGTAGATCTTGTTGTTATTATTTTATTTTGTCGCTCGAATCATCCCCATCCCCACTCGAACCACAAGCGTAACCAAAGTAACTTCTTTATTCCCAGCCCAACATCGATCAGGCCACATTTCCATCATAATTAACGATGTGCATTGCATCTGGTTGCAAATCTCGCAATAATTGGTCGTAGCGAGTGAATCTTGCCGGAGGCGAACCCCGCTTATTTATGGTAATTACCTCGCTGCTTTGATAATGTAAATGTAAAGTATGCAACCTCATTAGTAATAAAAGCGGAATTTCGCTCTAATATGAAATTCCGTTCTCTCGTCAACATCCATAAACTAAAACACGCCGTCTGGAACGACAGTTTACGACTTTCAAATCTCGACACGAGTATAATGCAAAATTCACAAAAATATACGGCGACCGTATTTATTTTACAGCGCGTTTTATGCCATGCATGAAGCACAATCGAACTCGGGTACGTTTATTAGTTAGTAAATCGAGATAATTTGACATACGGAGCGTGGGCAGTTCAGGCACTCGCAGTTTTCATTTTCGAGTTATTTTTCATGTTAATCTATTTTATTCCATTACTGTACTTTTTCTATATTAAATTAATGTTTTGATTCTTATAAATAATCAAGCGTGCATCGACAAATCTTGAAAATATAACATTAATCATGTTATGTATACAAATACATAAATAATAGAAAATGTACAAATAACTTATTAGATTCTCTTTAACGACGTGGTGAGAAAAGTGCCGCCATGACGAATCCCAAACATCTCTGTTCGATTTCCTATACGTTCCCGATCCAAACACAAATCAAACTAAGTGATTCCATAAGTGGAACAATCCACCCCGAAGAATATTAAACTCGCATGGGCGACTTCGTTAAAAGCCGACGCGGTGCGGCAGACATTTAGGGCCTCCCCCCTAACCTTCTCGAAATGTTATCGAAATGTCAGAAATTTAAAATATCGCCATATTTTACGTCTTCATCTATGTGTAATATGGGAATAAACCAGTCCTTTGGCCGCGCCGATACGCGACACGCTCACGCTTGGATAATTGGGCGGTGGATTTCTCGGAATTTTTTAAATTTCCCGTTGCGTGCCTAATTTACATGACCATTAAATTGAAAAAATAATTTATAATTTCATTTGTGGAATGGCGGCCAGTAACAGCTTCCTGCTGGGTTTTGTTTCATAAATAAAGATTAACTGGGGAAACGTTGTTTCTTGGGTACATTAAATTTGATTGCGTTCCAATGACTTGGACTGGCGTGAATTTTTGATTATTATAATGTTTTTAATAAGTAGGAACTTGAATTTTTATATATGGTTTGATAACTTGAACATTTTTTACATTATTAAATAATTTCGCAAATTTAAAAATTTCATACGAGTTGAATTTATTAATTTTCTCAATGAATTTATTTCATTATAATCGATCCATCTGTCGTAACCTGATTGAAAGTTAGTTTAAAGTTGTTCAATATTATTAGGAGAAGTTGATTGAAAAAAGTTGTTCCCAATACTACAACAAAAAATATAATTCTATAAAACAAAATTCTGTCCAAATCAGTTTTTGAATTTGAATTTGAATCAGTTCTATGAAGGCATTTGCTACCAGAAATAATTGCAGAAATTGAACCCAACCCAACCCAAAAGAACTAAAACCCACAAAAAGTTATAGTCAAATTTACTAAAAATACTACGAAACCACAAAACGATTTGGCAAATAAAAATTGCGAACATGGTTGATGTTCTTGCAGCATCAACCACATCCAAACGTGAAACCGTTCATAAATTGAAACAACTGCTTAATTTTGAAAGATTTCGTAGCAATTACTTGAACATTTTCAGGTCAATCATACCAATAAAGCTCAGGTTACTTGACTAAAAATAATTTGCTACTCGAACTGACAAAATCAGTGACAAAATCAATTAAAAATGAAAATAACATTGTATGGCAGGCATTTTTCTGGTAACAAATGTGTGGTACCAAAAATGTAGCCCAAGAATTTCAAATAAATTCAAAATTGAAGCAAATTATTGTTAATTAGTTCTGGAGCTAAATGTATTGCATTGCAAAATTGGGCTGGGTTGTTAAAATACAAACTGTAAATGTAATAAACTGGTTAGCAGTTAGAACTGAAACTAATTAATTGATACATTTTACCATAATAATAGCAGAAGTAATTGTTGGATTTAAACCCAATACAAACCAAATGAAACCAAAACTAATCTGAAATTATAATAATTAAATTTATTAAAAATACTGCCAGTAAATTTATTAAAATAAATTTGCTGCAAGAGCTGACTATTAAGCTGTTATCTAACCCAACTCAACCTAAGTTAAACTAAAAGCAAAATTATCAGTTTGAAAACTGGTTAAAAGTTCCGCAATAACCTTGTTGGGCGTTGTTAAGTTTTGCCTCAGGTTGGATTATAACCAAATCCAATTCACAATTAGGTCTTTTAAACTAATTTGTAGTTATGTTACCAAAATTTACCAAACTCAAAATCTCAAAACTATTTGATAAATAAAAATTGAGAAATTGGTTGATGTTCTGGCATAAGTTTGTTCAAAGCTTTGATTGCTAAACTAAAATGAAACCACATCTAAAACTTAAAACAAACTGTAAAATTTAGAAATTCATAGAATTGTTAAAGTTTGAAAGTTTTCGTAGCCAATTTGTCTGGACATTTTCAGTTTTTCAATCAAACCATTGAAGCTCACTTTACTCATTTAAGAGTTAGATTTTTTTGGAGTTTGTTTTATGAAATTTGCTACCAGATATAATTGTTAAGCCCATCCTAAGTACAAAATTTAAAATTAATATAAAATTTTATAAAACTGTGGCTATGAGTTCTTTGCACGAAGCAAACCACAACTGTAACCCAGGAACTTGTAATAAATTCAAAATTAAAACAATTAAGCAGCTAATCCTGGAAAAAAATGACTAACTGACTCAATTATTCACGAAATACAGATTATACAAATCTAAACTAAATCACAAAATGTAAAAATAAAAATTTCATATAATAAAATTATTTAATAAACGTGTCGAACTAAAATATTTTAAAGTCAACCTGCTTCAAAATATAATTAATAAATACATTAGATATAACGAAGAAAATCAAAATTTCTATTTATTGTAAAGTTGAGCAAGAATTCAATAAGTTTTTAATCCTGAGGATCTGTGCACGTTCCTAATTTGCCTGAAAATTACAGCGTTGTTAAAATTAAATTTAAAATTTGTGTGAAACGTTATTGGTTACATAACTTCATAAAATATCGTTACGTCATCATGCCAATGGTTTCTCTAAATAAGTAACATTACCCTGCATCTTTATGTTCTCAAATCGTTCAGCAATTAGATTATTGAATAGTTCAACCCAACTCAATTCAAAAGTCGTTTCGAAATATTTGTTGAAATGTTTAAACTATGCTATAAACTATAACCCAGCCCAGCCAAGCTCAACATTTAAATAAAATTTGAATAAACCGCAAAGTTAAGGTATCAAAAGTGTATGCTGCAAATTTAATTTTATACCATAGCTCATAAGGTGAATTGGGTTGATTTAACAGCCTTGTTGCTAAATCTAATCGTAAAAGTGCAGTACAACCCAACACAATCTAATGTAAGGAAATGGGAATGAATGTTGAAAGAAAAGCATTCCCGTTCACACAATTTTGCTGTCCATCTGATTGTCAAACTGCAGACATGGGAACCGAAAAGAAAATTGAGCGGAAATCATACATTACAATAGGATCTGCAAAGATGAAGAAGATTGGTCTAAAATAGTGGATAAATGAGGTAGATAAGAATTAAACGAAGCAATAAATAGCGGACCCGGCAAAAATGAGTAGAAATACGACAAATATAAGGAGTAAAAATTCAAAAACTAAACTATGACATAGTAAATCCACACACGCACGACCTTAGAATCGACAAAGGAACCGCCAAATAGTACTCCAAATAAAAACTTAATGATGAACTGGATGAGGAATACGAAGGGGGCTCAAAAAACCTTGACTGACTTGCTGGTACAAAAGGTATAGATTGATATATTGGCGATCCAAGACACAAAATAAAAATAAGCTAAAATAAATAATTGAAATAATGAACTGTCACAATCTAGGTGCATAAATTTTTTTCTTCAACAGTGGAGGAAAAAGAGGCAACTTTGGTGTATAATACTACAAGACAAGACAACAAAAATCCTTAATAAAGGACATTGCACCAACCTCGGAAAGAATATGTATCATTGAAATTGGGGGTAAAAAATTGAGCATAATAAATATCCATGCACCAACAGAATGTAAGAACGAAGAACAAAAATGTGCTATTCGCAACCCACAGCCAGAGTGGAATATGAAAATTGTAATTAATAGAAGACTGCAATGTTAAATTGCAAGAGTATAGAAAAAATACGAAGAACCGTGGAGAAGGACCAAAAGAATAAGGAGAACATAAAAAGTAAGAGGAGAAGAAAATACAAAAATTTAGGAACATTTTGAGAATAAATAAATGGAGTATTTTATCTAGAGGTCAACCAGGCCAACAAAACGTTTTAATAGAAGAATTTTTTTTCAGAAGGAATACCAATGCTTCTGAAAAAATGCTCATTTTCACCTGCTATTAGATTATCTAATATCAGGTGAAGAGGAACAATTAAAGATATGGAAAAACATAAAATTCTTAACGCGCCAAGTTCAAAGGAGCTGCAAGAGATAAGCAATTAGGAATTCATAGACGAAGAGAATGACAACGAAAAATCAATTAAAATTTCGATATTATTTTGTGTAACATTAAAAATTAATAAAAAATTAAAGCATTGTTATTGAAAAATTAACGAAGTTTTGAGATAAATTTGCAAATTCGTATCGACAGTTAATACAAAATTTTATAGCCAATCAGAGCCGAGGAGCATTCACGTGGTAACTTGGGTTGGGGTGAATGAAGCTAGTCAGCATTTTCGTGTAACCTCCATACACAATCACAAAGTTTATAAATCTTACAATCCATGACCTAAGCTACAACCCGCATATATACTAATATCAATGAGAAAGAGCCAAGGCCGTCCACAGTGCTATTTCTGATTCAACAAATTAAATATAGATCATTTACATAAAATTTCAAATAATGCAATATGTATTTCTTGGAGTTGAAGGTGGGTACAACGTTTTGGTACACTTTTTATTCGCGACTTCACATTTCTAATTTATTAAATTAGCATCGGTACAGATAGTAAACTGGTCATTGATTTCATTACACTTAAACAATTTACATGACCGGTATTCCATTTCGACATCCAACTGATGGTCGATGATTGAAATATTATCGCTGCTTTCCCGAGCCCATATTCCAATAATTTAATTGAAGTTTTGATCATATATCCAAAAAGTGACCATGACAAATGTTTTACAGAATAATTAGTATTTTGTAAATGTTTCTGTTTTGTATAATTCATTTTCGTTTGAAAAATACTTCTAACGCTAAATACTATTTTGATTTTGTAAACTTTTTTGTTTTGCTGCTTTAAAATTTTGGTATTGGTACATTTTGAAGGACCTTTAGCTTAGATTCTCATGTTCATGTATTCTACCATATTTTCAATACTTATAAATATTTCACAAAAAAACACGATGAATATTAGTAAAACATGATCAGCCATATAAATTAATTGACAACACATTACTTGTTAAGTATACCGAGTTCCAAAAAGTAAGGGTTAAACATTCCTCAAAATATATATTATAAAAATATTTTCAATTTTTCAATTGAAATTTATCGTATTTATATGCAATTCCAAATTTTCTGGGCTCAAGTAATTGACATAAGATGTAGTTGTAACAGAAGTAAAAATTATTTTCTTATACAACAATCAATTCTGAGAGTTCGCACTTAATACACAGTTTTTCATTCAAGTCCAAGAAATTCAAAGATTAAATTCAAAATCAATATCTTGCAAAATAACATCAAGATATTGGTTATTATAAAATCAACTTTCAAAAATATCGTTATATGATTTCAAAACAAATGTGATGTTAAGTCCTAAGGTATCGCTTAGTTGTCAAATAGATCAACAATTCATGTAGAAAGTAAATTCAAATAGTTTGGGTTGAACTATTGAAATCCAATCCAGCCAAACCCAACCCAATTCGATCCAACTCAACCCAACCCAATTCAAAATTAAAATAAAATTGTATAAATTGGTTTGCAGTTCAAATTCATTTGAAAATATTTCTCGATCGAACCCAACTCAATTGAACCTTATAATAATTTGAATAAACTGGGAAAATTCAGGTGGCAAATGTGTGCCCTATACTTATCGTAAAAATATGATCCAACCCCAACAACCCAAAGCCAATAAGAAAAGGGACATGTATTTTGAAAAAACTCGCCCTCATTCACACTAATTTGTTGTTCAACTAACTATCAAACTGCACTCAAACCCACTTGAAGACAATTCCAAAGAAATTCTAAATTAAAATAAAATTACACAAACCTGGATAATTTTTATATTTAATTGATAAATTATATCATGATATGTAATAAAGAAAAAAAAATTAAAAAATACACTATTTGTGTAATCCCTAAAATCAAATTTTTAAAATAAACTTATTACAACCCGATTTTTAAAGCGTAGCTCAACGCCACACAAATGAAACATGGAATAAACTTTTAAATGACTTTTTAAATTGCGTTAGCTTGTCCTATAGTTTAACAATGATGTTGATAAATAATAAATCAACCAAATCCAATTCGAAAGTTCTAATCGCAAATTTTTTTCAAAACTAATTATTTAAATAAGATCCAACCTGACACATACTGATCAAATTCTGTCAAAAAATGTTCACTATATATTTGCAATGAGTTGTGCGGATTAGTTTGTATAAAATTGTATATTTGTTAAAGTACAATCCAACATAACATAAAGAATGTATTAAATTTTAATAGAAGTGAATAAACAATTTGGAGCGAAAAATCAGCTACCAGAATTTCACGAATTCTTTCAAAGTTCATTCCAATGTTGACTTCCATTGGATTGGGTTGGATTGGCTTTCGTCATGTTGGGTTAGGTGGCATTTAAACAATCACTTCTGGCAACAACAAATCTATTCGTACATACTTTTTAATTTTTTTCTGGAACTACGAACCTATTTTTAATGAACTCTGTATTGTAATTTTGATTTGGGTTGGTTGGGTTGGGGAATTGTTCTTCACTATGATTTTTATGTATTGGCCAACTCAATCCAATACAACATATTAATACCGCAATTAGAAAAGTACTGAACTTATTAAACTTGGGCAAATTTTGTGTAAGAAGTTATTGTGAACCAGCAGCGAACTTCAACACCAACACTACCCCAAATAAAATTTGAAACTACCGGATAAATGTTTTAGTGGGACATTAATTTTATTTATTTGCTTAGTGTGAATTATCTCGCAATCCATTTAAACAAAATAACAATATCCACACCACCCTCGGTTTTGCAATCATCACGCTTTGTTTATTAGCTTAGGGTTTAGGCGAAAACTTCAAAAGTTATCAAAAGTAGAACAAATTCACTGATAAATCATTTTTTACTAATCTGATGATATCATCATCTAAAAATGGACTTTAGTTTAAGATTAATTTTTTTCATCAAACCTGTACCCTATAATATGGAAGATTATAAGCAAATATTTGAAGTTGAAGATTTAGTAAGCACAATATTATTTTGTAGTTTGCCGTTGAGATTGGATAGCAACAATGATTTTAATATTAAAATTTATTAATCTAGTTAACGTCGAAAAAATTTTAGTGTTTAAGATTTGAAGTGCAAGAAATCTGCTGACGTGGCCAATCGACGTCCGTATGGTTTTCTGGTGCACATTGGCATCTCAAATATATTATTCTCACTGAGCATTAATAATTTCTCTACAGCATTTGTTACTCCATTTTCATTAATTTTTTTAATTTAATTTTTAAAAAGCCTTGATATATGGTACCCTCCTACCCCACCCCTCAGTAATTTTCCATCAAACATCGAGCTGAATTAGTCGATTTAAAACGCATTTGGAAATAATCGCAACTAAAAATACCTGTTCGATTATTTACAACCGCTTAATTAATTTTACTGCAATTAAATCAATTTTATGCGCCATAAATTTGCGTACACTCGAAAAATTGTCATTAAAGCACGAACGCAACGCAACGCCCTTTCGCAACAACAATAACCGAACCAAACCGAATTGTCCGGATTCAGGAGACCTGTCTCTGGTAATTACAAGAAACGACTGTGCTCCACTGGTCCACTTAACAGCTCCGCAGCTTTTACGATGCCAATATGACGAGATGTAAAACGACCAACAATGCAGAAATATCGCTCGACAATCTCGGCAAAAACGTCGGACAAACGAAATCGAAAGTTTCGCCTTTTTTTTTGCTCGGACACACATTGGGAGCGTGTTAAAGTTGTATATATAGGAAACAGGGAAATAAGGGCTATAAAAATAAATTGTACCCGATAGCATCCGCATAAACTAAAGGATTCCGCCGCAAAAGGGTTTCGCTTTGAATTATTTTAGTGTCTTTTCTGGGAACGGTATCGAGGTATATGGGGTAGCCGGCCGCAAACACAAAAAATACATGCATTATAAAGAAGCTTGATCGGGCGACACATTTTGAAGTATTCGTAACAGATATTTTAAATTTAATTTAATTTATTTTTGGGAATTCTAATTGCATCAGCTCCTTGATAGTCACTTAATAAAATAGTCATTAAAAATTAAGCTTTTAAGAACAGAATAACATAAAAAATTATAGATCGAAGGTATCTAATGAAAAATTTTATTGTAGCAGTAACTTTTTATCAAAAAAAAATATGAAAAAATGAAAAAACCACAGTAAATTTATTTTCAAAATTTGTCCATAACCTATGATTAATAAAAATATTCCCACCATTTGTTGTTATATACACATAGTGTCAACAATGGAGTAAATAAACATCGACCTAGAAAGCTCAACACATTTGAACAGACAGATATTTACTAATCCTGCAGTAATACGACCTTTGATGTCAATATTATAATACTAGCAATCCTGCTGACATCCAAAGTTTATGCCTTTAACGAGTTTTGACCTTGTATTGTTTTTACATCAACGTTGTACACTATTTAGTAACATTTAATGATTATAACCAATTAATTGACACGTAAATCATTTTCTCGTATCTTCGCCTTACACATGTCATTATATTTTGCAAAAACACAGGAATAAAAATCATTGATTGCGAACTAAATGTACTAATATCACTGAAAATTATCAAATGTGAGAGGAATCTGAAGAACAATGGTGATAAGTAAATTTGAAAATTTCGAAGATTATCAAAGAACCATACAATTCCTCAGCTAATAAGATACCACCATACAACTCAATAAACTATTAAGGAAACTCGTTAAAAGATGCCTAAATTATATCGCAATAGAACACAACCCATCCACGATATCATCAAAAGCTCTCGAACAGAAAATGACGTTATTGACAAGCAACCACAAAATATACATTGTTTGGATTGGGTTGGGTCCCTCAAAAGCTTTTGTTGGAGCATATGACACAACATGATTGGGAAAAAGTCGAACCACAAAAAGGCAGATTAATGTATAAAAAAAATTAACATATAATTCAGTCTGTGCTATTGGGGTTCGTATTCCTCAATAACGTCCTTGGAGCATATTCTGCAAAAAAAGTTTTTGATCTACCCAACCCAATTCAGCCATGTCTATTTTTCTGTTTGCATTTTGATATGTTGAGAAAAAACAAAAAAAAACATTAATCCGACCGAGTCGGCCCTTGATTGCCAATTCAAAAATTCGTTCATGTGTATCTAGTTTCATGTAGAAAAGAGTTCAACATAATAGGGATCACTGGATATTTAAAACCAAATAACTTTGGATGTAAATGGAAAAGGCTAAAGGGTTCGTAAACGATGCAATTTACACAGAGCCTATATGGTTTCACAAAATTTTGGGACTTGGGATGATTAAGAAAAATCTTCGAATGATGCGTGGCTACGGAAGATATCTCAATGGAATGGAAGTGAACTGCAAAAGGAACACCCACAGTTTTAAAAAATGTAACAGAAGTTGGCATCGTAAGAAATACCAGAAGAAGAGACAAGGTTGCTTTGAGTTTAGTTAGGTTCGGTCGATCCACAGATGATAGCTTAAAATTTCCCGAGAAAGGCGATCAGAACACGAATAGTCATAATATTTATAAAAAATCTATGAATATATGAAATTAGATTAAAGAAAGCTCAATAGAGATAAACATTGGAATCTCTCTCACAGGAACCTTTAACACGGCAAAGGGCTTCAGCCAATTTTATTTCTACAGAGACATAAATGGGTGGACACGAAGATAAACAAAAATGAAAACAAGTCCTAACCACGTACAAGAAGTGACCAACTACCTACTAGAGACATATTTCACGAATAATGAAAAAACATGAAATACTTCTATACCTTATAGACGAGATAATTAAAGAAGCCCTCAATCCTCAATGGGGAAAATAACCAAATAACCCAATAGGCTGGAAGCAAGTCTAGCCATCCACAAAGACGACCTTCAACACTTATAAGTAGATGATATGATGGATGATGATATGAAAATGAAGCAAACAGAGCTCCCTTATATAATGTATGCAGATAAATAAGACAGCTTCGAGCCTTGCTTTAGATTAATAAAAATATTAATTTTGTTAAATAAATTGTCTGTTTTAATCAGATTAATAGAATTTAATTTGTTTCATAATAATGTGACCACAATTCTGCTTGAGTAATATTAATATTAATTTAAAAATCTTCATTGTCATATTCACACAACATCTCCCTTCGGCTCCACCTCTTTCTTCTTCCCTCTTCTCTTTTCCGTTATATTTTTAATTTTCTTCATCCTGCTATTCCTTTCCCTCTTTTTTCTATATACCAACTTCATCCCTCTTATTTTCCTAAACATTTCTAGCCACTCTCCGTTATCTCCTAAACTTCTTCTCCAGTCTTTTACGTTCTTCTTTTCTTCTGCTTCCAAGCTTATCTCTTCACAATATCCCAACTCATGTTCCCATGCATCCCAAAAGTTTCCACAGAACTCGCACCTTTTATATTTCTCTCCCAACCAGTATTTGTTGGCCTTCTCCTCACTTGCACTTGCAATCTTAATTTATTTAGTTAATAATAAGCTGGCTGCTAGTTCAATGAATTGGATTAATCATTGAATAACTCGATAAAAATCTATTAGAATCGGTTGGGGTTAAGTTGATTAGAGGACAAATATCCCAATGGAGCGACGGGTCCAAACAGCCAACATGTTTTAGATAGATTAAACTTCATAAATAAAAATTCAAGTCAACAAACATTCTCAAACTGCTAATAACCTGCCAACCTACGAAACCATTTAGCATACAATAAAAAATCCAGTACTGATGGAAATGTCCACTGCAGTCCAAAAGGAAAGTCTTAGGATGCAACCTTACTTTTCTTTATTGTTTATTTATTGTCTGAACTTTCGAGTAACTTTGCAATTTTTTAATTTGTATCCGTACCAATGCAATTTATGTGTATTTAATTTTACGTTAGCTAATATTCCATTTCAGGAAATACAAATAGGAGAACCTTCTTCCCATCAGTCGTTTATCAGGTTGAAAAAAGTTAGTAGAAAAATTTCAAGTAAGGAAATTATTTTACAGAAGATTAAATGCTAACCCAACCCAACTCTACCCATTCAAACCAAATGACCCAAATTCGACCCTTAAATTAGTGTTAATTAAGAAAACCGTACGAAACATGACTCAATGGGATGAATAACACAATCAATGGAAGCATTATTAATCATGTACAAAAACGACCTTATTCACTTCATATGATGATATTCCTGCGATACGTAGAGTATATGCCCGAATTCTGAAAAAAATTGGATTAGGTTGGGTCCATCCATAGTTGATAATAATTTTCCTAGAAACAAGGGATTTCATCAAAAGCCTACAATGTACTAACTTTTAAAACACGTGGAAAATGTCGAAAAAGTCCAAGAAAGCTCTGCATCTTTGGCTGAAATATTTAACACAATAAAGGGCATCAGACAAGCCTATATAGATAGAACCCTAGATGAATGAAGAGGATTGGACACGAAATCTATATTCTAGGTAGAATATATTTCTGAATTCTGCGAAAGAATTGGATTGGGTTGGGTCCATCCACAGTTGATAGCAATAATTGTCCTGGGCACGGGGGATTTGACCAAAAGCCTACAACGTACTAACTTTGGAAACACGTGGAAAATCTAGAAAGCTCTGCATTTCTTGCAGATATATTTAACACAATAAAGGGCATCAGACAAGCCTATACAGATAGATCTCTAGATGAATGGAGAGGAATGGATACGAAACATAGTGCTTAGACGACTTTTTCTGTGGTTTACACATTGCTGATGATCATGTTGTGGAAAACAATAAAGATTTAAGATACATGGCCAAGAAAATTAACGAGGAAATATTAGAGAATTGGACTCACATTAAAAAATGTTTATGAACAAAAAGACAAGAAAAAATGTTGCAATTGATAAATAACAAACGTATATAAACATATATAAACTATTTAAGACAATGCTATGGAAGGTCAAGATTAGGACGAACGAAAAATGAAAAATTAAAGCAAACGATAGCTATAAAAAAATATTTTAAATGATGGAAAATGCAACTTTCATGGTTTCGATTCACCCGGACTAACTCCAGACAGTTGAGCGAGGAAATGATGATCAAGAAGAAGATGGATGTACCACCATGAAGCAAGCAAGAAAGTGAAAGACTTATTAGACATTAGACGAAAATGTCACAGGAGAAGGAATTGGAATCTGGGACTGCGAAGATAAAAATAGCTAGAAATTAAATAAAAACCAGGCCTTAACGAAATCGTAATTTTTACTTAATTATTACAATCAGTAATTAATTCGTACAATATGACCCATAAAGTTATTGCAGTACACGTGTGTAGTGACGTAATAACAAAATTCTGCTACGCATAATTAAATTATTACAGAAACGCAACGAAATTGCGCGAACGCTTTTGTATTAAGGTTAAATGCTTTTTATTTGGGTGAAAAAATCTCAGCATGTTATCACGCGCGTTTACGACGTTATGAATATTATCGCCTTGTCCATTGCACACTCACATTCCAGGACTTACAGTAGTCGTTCATGTCTGTTTTCCATGCATTTTAATTCGTACCGTCCTAGTCGATTTTCAACGTACGAATCACGAATCTTCTCAATTCCGAGTTCCCCATCTTCGTCTCAGACTGCGTTAAAAATACGTGCGCCATTTTCGATGCCGGGATTTAATGCTGCCTTGCCATTTTACATAATTACGGTGCCGCGAATAGATTGCCATATGAATAATTCATGCAAGAAAAGAGAAATCAAGTGCCCCTGCTTTTAACTAGATTAATTTCCATAAAGGCATAAAACTAAACGGATACGAATAATTATTAATTTAATGCCATGAATATTTATCGCATCAGCAACATAAACACGTTCTAAAAATTCCGTTAGGGCGCGTTCTGATAGGAAGCCTGTGAAGGCAAATTAAAAACGCCCAGTTGTAGGCTTCGTCGTGTTTGCTGGTGAGTTTTTGCGCCAATAAAATTACCATAAAATTAACAACGGTGTTACAACGCGGCAATTTAAAATTTAATTGGTGCAAATGAATTCAGATTTTCGCATTGGAAGGGTTTTGTTGTGCGTCTGGGATTATCGGTTTGTAGTTACAAATATCCGCCTCAAAATCCACTAGAATTTCTTATCTGGGCGAACTATATCTTTCAAAGATTTGAATCCAGATAAAAAATATTTCATATTTCCACTTCCTCTTTTGTTCCTCTTCACATATCCCTACATCCTATTTTAATTAATTTTCTATTCACCAATGGAGTAGTAACTTCGTTAATCAGACCGTTCCATAGTTTTCCTTCTATGTCACGGAATTCTATATTTTGCTGATGTCATCACATCTAAAATCAACCGTTCTAGACCTCTGTCCAATTTACCATACTCTCTCTTCTTCTGGCCATTAGATTTTTTTATCTGAACTCATTTTGCTTCTGTTCTGCATGTTCGTCAATTTGAAGTATTTAATAAATTGTTATTGCAAATGTTTTTTCTCCACTAATGAATTAAACAAAAATTAATACTGGTTAAATTTACTGGTATATCCATCACAGCTATACCAATTGAGCTTTAGATATGAAAATATGAAAATTTGCAAATATGCAAAGATATCAAAGTTGATAAACTTATAGGTAATCAAAAAATGCAGCACTGCAAAAATCCACAATTCGAAATTTGAAAACAATACATTCATATAAAACTGTCAACATTGAAGAAATTGTAACAACACTAAAAAAACTTACTTTCGATTGGATGGAAATGGAAATGTATTGGATTTAAATAAATATATAAAAATTGAAAAAATTACAAAATTCTATACAAGAATATAAAAAAGATGGCAATTTGTGTCAATCTAAAAAACATTAAAATAAATTAAAACGGCAAAAATATCAAAGTTTGCGAAGAAATAAAAATTATATTATAACAAAATTATTGTAATTTCCAAGTCAGTCCTTGGGTCGGGTTGGGTTAGGTTAATGAAATTTTTAACAAATGAGTCAAAATGACAAGATTGACAATAAAAAACTTACTCTCACAAAAATGTCAAACTTGCTAAAAATTTGCCCAAAAAGCAAACTTGGCAAAAATGTAAAATACAAAATGTCAAAATTTTGGAGAAATGCAAATGGACTAAAATTGACAAATTGACAAAAGTGTAAAAATGTAAAAATATATAAATGTAAAAAATATGAAAATTAGGTATAAAATTAAGAAAATTGTTGATAATCTAAAATAATGCAGCATCACTGTGGTATTAATTAAATAGTTCGTGAGTCGTTGCTGTTTCTTCAACGGTCTTTCAAGTTGTTGATATTCATATTATTACTTCATCGTCAATTTACTGCATTTATATGTTTAAAATAAGACCAGTAAAATGCACTTATAAGTCAGTGCAACAGCTCTATGTTAATCAACACTAAACGTGTGTCAGATATGTGGATCGTATGAACTGAAATATCTATTTAACTAAAAAAATTGTTGATTGTCTTACAACTACATGAACGTTTTTGAAAATAACCTATTAAGTGTTCAAGAATGCAAAATGTAGAAAAATTGGTGCCAAAACATGTATTCGGTCATCAAGCAATCATAAAAGAACCGCATTAACATAAAACCAGGCGAGTATTGAGCAAATCTTTAAAGAATGCCTGAATCTGAGCTTTCAATATGTAATATCGGATTGACTTTTGTCTTTTTCGTATATTTTCAATTCAATTTTAAAATATAAACCTGAATTAAAACATAACCAATTTGTTGATGTAATTCGTAATTAATTTTGTTTCAATGGATACATTTTTTAATAAATCATTGCAGATTAGATTTTTTAACTATAAATTAAATGAAAGCAATTTTAAATCAAATTAAATGAGCCACATATTATTTTGTAATATATATGCACTTCAGTCCAAGTAATTATAAATAGGAGTAAGTTACGAATTAACTTTTAGAGGATAATTACTTAATTTTTATAATTTTTATTTCTACAAAAAATACGATGACAGTAAAACCAAATTCGACCAACTAACTAACGAATTCACATTAAAAATGTTTGTCATGTCAAAGCAAGTAAAACAATCGCAAAAAATTGAGATGATTGTTGTTTTTGTTTTCATTGCAATTTACCATCTTAATTTTTAACAGTTTGACATGTTGTATTTTGACAGTTCTCACCATTGGCAACGTGTTTGGTTCTACGTTTTTTGGTAAAATGAATTTATACCCACGTATTAACGACGAATATTTTAAATTAGAAACGTCTCCGAAACTTATTCGACAGTTTGACACTTATCTAAATGACGCTCCATCGCACCCATAAGAAAATTTCTATACGTAATATATTTGATGTATGATTTTTTGTTGGAGATAAATATTTAGTAAATTTGCATCGAACGTGACATGTATGTCATTGGAGCAGATAACATATTGACGTCTTCTTTGATATTTCATTATTTATTGCCTAAAAAATACGTACGGTCTGCAAATTTGTCTAAAACGTTAAATGGATTCCTATTGTAATTGTTCGTCAGGTTACAGCAAATGATTCTTCAAAAACTAACAATTTTAATGACGTAATGCCAATGAAAACATGTTTGAGCATAAAAGTAATCGTAGCTGTCAGTTTGACAAATAATAATTTGACAAGTGGACATTCGGCGGCTAACATTTTGATGCATGCGATTTCAAAAATGATATTTTGACAGATTGCATATGTCAGTTGGACAGGTTGCATGTTGGCATGTGATATTTTCACTTGTGACATTTTGCAAGACAACAGTTTGGCATAAAAAATGCAGGTGAAAGTTTGACACTTAACAGTTTAACATGTGACACTTTGACGATTTTCTCGTTAAAATAAATCTCTATAATTATCTATATAACCTATCTATAATTTTGATATTTCATCGATTTATCTTAAATATCAAATTCCACTATAAAAGCCTTGTGACCCATAATACGTTTTTGTCGTTCTACATCTTTCCCATGTATTACCAAGGAATATATTTTTCAAATCGAATTTAGAGTTTGTCAACGTTGACAATTTTATCTTAATTACTTAATATTTGATACCTCATTTTGTCGTTGAAGATAAATATTGAGTAAATGTATGAAAATTTGTGGAGAATAAGTTTCTCGCGTCTCCTGCGTTGCGAAATTAAAGCGAACGGAAACCGGCAGCGCCCTACAAAGCAAATAAATTCGTAGATTAAGAACTAGGACGAAAATTTATGCGTCGACATGATTTTTTGCGAACGAGCACAATAATCATTGAGACGTAATATTGTTACATTGTGACCAATTACTAGCGCATGTAACAGGAGAGCCATCACGTTGGCGATGATCTATAAGCCATAAAGCAGACCTGTTTACTGGCGTCACCCCTACTTTTATAATTAAACTTGCAATAATCCCTAAGTGCCTTAGCCTCGTAAACCCGCGTCTCCACCATGTCTAAATGTTTCAGGTTGTCGATTTAAATTTACGACTTATTTCGCCGTATCAGGTCATGTGTACCTTCTCGCATGTATGTAAATATTTACGTGCGACATGCCATCATCATTAAAACGCACATTTTGGAATTCATTTTCAGTTCCGCTGAATTCTGATATCGAATATTTTAAATTTCATTAAAACGGTAGAAGTTACGGCATGAAAAATAAAATATCGAAACAAAGAAATGAAAAGCAAACACAAGAAACGAAACAAAATGAAATCAAAATTTCAAGGGAAATAACAAATGTAAAGAAAATTAAATAATATCACAATGACAGGTATTACAAAAATGGCAAAAAACAATAAAATATATCCAAACATTGAGCTAAGGACAACTTTAAATAAAGGACAAAATTAAATTAATTATTACAAATGACTTGAAAAGTACTTAGCAAATATGTTACAAATATAATTTCGATGGAATAACAAAAAAATAAATCTTCATATAAACGAATACTAAGTAAACAAATAGTTAAACAAAAGTAAAAAATGAAAA
Source organism: Geotrupes spiniger (assembly GCA_959613385.1). NCBI lineage: Eukaryota > Metazoa > Arthropoda > Insecta > Coleoptera > Geotrupidae > Geotrupes > Geotrupes spiniger. Next base: position 18,565,621 of record OY390737.1, read on the forward strand.
CAACGTTTAATAACAAGTATAATAATAAAAAACAATTGTGAAAGATTAATCTAAATATATGTTAAATATGAAAAAATAAAGAAAATAGCATCAAGAAGCATAAGAAAATAAAAAAGATTAGAAACAAATTATATGGGGACCAAAACAAAAACTAAATTACTAGTTTATTTAATTATCAACGATGCATAGTTCCCCTAGTCACTAAAAATATATCATTCATAATTTATCATAATTAAAAATGTTACTGCAACTCGCTTCTTTACTTAATTAAAATTCTAACAAACCCTCGTCTAAGACACAGTTTACTCGCAAGCCAAGCAGCCATGGCAATATCAGATCCATCACCGTACATAATGGACATGCGAAAGAGGGATTTCGAAGCTGCACACAAAGGTCTGGATGTCTGCATGGCTTCGCGGGAGGGGCCGGATAAGTTATGTGACAGCTGCCCGTGGTTAAATCATGACTGGTTTTCGTTCGGGCTCAGCTCTAAAAGTCAAAGGAATATATGCACTTCACTTTTTTAAAGGAGGAATTTTTAATCGGGCACCAGGCATTTTATAAAAGCAAAGTGTTGTACGCGCCCGTATAAAACCCGATTTTAGTGCCTTCTGTGCACTTTCAGCGTTGCGAGAATCCGCGCATAATTATGCCCTGCGAAAAATGCTCGTTAACTCGTCGGGCATTTGCCAGTCGCGTGATATACGAGGCAACGTGCGAACGCTTCATAATTAGGCAGCGCGAACGTCGTGTAATAACGCGTAATTTATGGAAACAATTATTTTAATTGCGAAAATAGCGGAACGCCACCACAATTTTAAATAATGGAATTTGAGTTTTCTGCAAGGCCATTAATTAAGTCGCGCCGACATTTCAGATCGTGTTATTTGTTGCTGGATAATTGAAAAATATTAATAGTCTTTCACTAATTTTACAGAATTTATCGCAGAATTCTTGTCCAATCCGGCGATTTCAAAAGTGAAATCACTTTAATCATTATTTTTAAAAGCAACTCACATATAGTCAAATTAATTTAAAAATAATCTCGAATCCTTCATCTAACTTATCTCCTATGCAAACCAATCAGTCTAGGGCGTTGCCTAGCAATCTAGTTGATTAGAATAATTTTTATTTTTATTAGTTTCATTTGAGGCACTTTTTCTTCTTCGTAGTCTAACATGTTCACATTTTCAAACAATGAAATGTTCAAATATACCAGTTGCTATATGTCCCTAATCGCTATTTCACCGATCCTTCAACGTTTATTGTTGATATAATAAGAGAATTGATGACAGACACATTAGTTGTTCTAGATGGAAAGCAAAGTTAAATAATGCATGACAAATAAACAACAGCAATGAAACAAAGAAAGATAGAAGAAAGAGAAAATATATAAAAAATTGTAGAGATAGGAAAAGAGAAATAATCTGGACGTTAAGTGGAAAGGAAGTGTATTAAAATCGAGAAAACGAGCGCCGAAATATTTAATTTCAGGATCAAATGGTAAGCGTTGGTAAAATTGGTGAGATGATACAATAAACAAAGATAAGCAAGTATAAGTTTGGAGCGAAAGTTATGACAAAGAAGGCTTTCACCGGAAAATGTTCCCTCCTTTGTTTCTTCCCATTTTTCCCCCATTCTCCTTTTTTGTTATGCTGTTTACAAGCTTAAATACTAAGTCATGCGTGTCTGTGCTCCCTAACCAATTCTGTCATATCAAGCATCTTCGTTCCTTCCCTTGTTTTACCTTTCCTTCTTTCCTCTTTCCTACTTATTGTATAAAATTTTCTTGACCTACTTGTTCTTCTCTTTCATGTCACCCTGCATTGAATTTGTACCCAAACTTCTTCCTATCTTAGTCATAGTCCATTCATGTTTGGTCATGTCTCATCATTTTTCATGTCCCACTTTATCCCCACGTATATTTTCCTTAGATTTCAAATTCAGTGGCGTTATTAACGCGTGTTATCTAATTTTTGCTTGCGATTAAAATGGTAAATAGTTCATCTAAAGTAATTCCTTTGTATTTTATTTCAGCGGTTGGTTTGCTTTTCGTGTAATTTCTCTATGTTTAGACTACCTGCTTCGTCTTATCAAATATTAATAAATTTGGCTGCAGATTATGGTATCCAATTACCATCTTTAAATATATTATTTTATTTCTAATATTTTTGATACGTTTCCACATTAATGTTACAAACAACAAAGGAATACACTCCCCCAGTGTCGTGCCTTTTTAATTTCAAAATCTCTCAATGTGGGTTCGTAATTTTTACGTTTTCGATTACATGCTCAGACGTTCTTGAAGTTTCAAGTTCTTCTAGATTTTTGTTTCGTGTAGGTTTCTTCTTAGGCTTAAACTCCGGTGGGTCATCTGCTACTTTATGATTGTTAAACTTTGAAAGTAATTGACCTTCTCGCAACTTTTTTTTTGGCGTATAAATGAATTATTAATGTTTTCCATTCTTTGCTCTTTCTACAAAATTTTTAATCATTTCCGGCTCTATTTTGGTTTCTTGGCAGTCTTAATGGATTTCAGAGCTTCTTCTACTTTTTCGCAATTTACGCTGTTTAATACCCTCTCTTCTATCGTATGATGTGTCTTTCTGTTATGTATCCAACGCCACATCACCCCCCCCCCCCCCTTCTCTCTATAAAATTTGTCCGTAAAACTTTCTTCCCATATGTTTAATATTTCCATTGCTTTACGCTGAGCTTTTACTTTCTTGCAATACTCTTACATTTCCCCCAAATGTTTGTGCTAATTCCTTTAAAGCCTTTACTTGTCCACTTTTCAATTCGATTCCAATCAACACAATTATTATTTCGCTTTCTTTACATTTTTTTTTACCTGAACCCTGTTCCTTGGATAATCTTCTTTGTTTATCTTACATGTTTTCCATATATCTCCTCCATGCTATTAACATTATGTAAAATCTCTTTAAATCTTTTCCACCTTTCTTGTAGAGCCCACTAATTTTTACTATTATTTCTCAGCCGTTACTTTTTGGTGTAACATTGGACTAACCGTTTTATATTTGGATCCCATATCAATTTTTTATGCGTTTGCTTTGTGTTATGTCTTATTTTTATACCAAATAACCACTCCTCTTGGCCTGTCTTATGACGCATGTATATCCAGACATTTCCAACTACACCATTCGTCAAAAATTCCAGCATTCATATTCAATTAATGCTGGGTGTTTCATTTCCATTTTGTTAAAAGTTCTGGATGACTGCATAGGTGAGAACTGTGTTTCTTATCAATCTTTTATATACTTTGATTCAATATCCACATTTATCTCCGTTTTGATTTGGGTGTTTTGTCTTATTCTTTTATAGCAAGTGAGTACCCTTCCTGGTGTGTCTTCTGACATCAGTATCTCCAGATATTTCCAGGTACACCATGTGTCCAAAATTTCAGCATTTACGCCCTATTTTTGCTTAGTGTTTCGTTACCATATTGTTATGTGCTTGTTTTATTTTGATTGTATCTTTTTGTTCTAATTTCAAACTTAATGTCGTCATACACCAAGTATAGATAGTGATTGTGTCATTTTAGTTTTTATTGTCTATTTTGACAATCTCTCCCTCTTTCTATTCCTACTCCTTCATATTCAGGTACGTTATTTTGTATATTCCCATTCCCATTTCCATTTCCGTTTTATCATGGTTGGTTGCATTATTACATTGTATGGCCAGTTTTTGTTCCATCACGTGTATAACCTGAGCATTACTATTATTGGTTCCTTTAATGCTTCCACTATCTTTCCCCCCCTCTCTCTCCATCTCTCCATTTCTATTCAACTTAATTTATTGCTAGTTCACTATCATACTGGCCGTTACATCAAAATTTGTATAGATAATTTTTAGCCCCAAAAATGGCAAACTCTTCAGCGATATTAATTCATATTGTCCATCAAACTACTGCCTATAGTGTAGAAGCTGCTTGCGGAATTATTACAGTTTCTGTCGGCTAATAACATTTTTGGTTGGGCAAATTTAGTAATAAAAATGTGATTGTAAAACTTCGTAAAAACTAACTTAATCATACAAAAACATATAGAAATTATTCAGATCCGCAAAAATCGTGAAACTAAATGAAAATCTTTAAAAATCATCACAATTCGGTGAAAAATTTAGAAGAATTGTTAATAATAATTTGTGAAAAATTGCAAATATCTTAACAATTGAGAAAAAAATCAATAAATCGTTTGCAAACAGCAAAAATCATAAAAGTTTTAAAAATCTATGAAACATTTAAAAACATACTAATATTGATTATTAGTGATTTAGTTTTGTCACCATCATTTTTATGAAGGTTCTACATTTCTCTTAGGTTTTATTTTTCAATTTATATTTGTTATTCAAAAGGTATGCTATCTCCTGGACCATTTCTGTAAAGCTCTCTCTGCCTGTATGACCACCACTAGTCGTGGAAAATATATATGTCATTGATTTAAGTACCCGAAGACTACCGAAAAAAATTAGGGCAAGATGACTTTCGTAAAAGTTCTTGAGAATAGCAATTTTAACAAAATATATACATAACTGTAAGTTGCAAATTTTTTTACTGACACTGATTAGAAAATAACGACATTTCATCAAAAATATCACACTATAATAATAGCTTCTGTCTTCAATTACACACAATATATGCAGAAAAACGTGCTGCACCCAATTCAATACAATCCTACAGACAAAATTATGGATGTCTTGACACAGTCCAATAAAATTCATTTCAGGTCAATATTCAACGAGCCAGCTCAAAATTACAATTTTTAAATTTCGTTGAGTTGGGTCTGGTCCGATTGGATTGGGTTGAGTTCGATTTGCTTGAATTGGATTGAGTTGAAAGTTAATCAAAATATTTGAAGAAAACATTTGAAGAAATTACATTAATGTGTTAAAGCAGCCAAACTAAGCGTACACTACACGATCATCTACCATCACATGACATCAAATAGCTAATTGAAGCTATTAAATGAAAATACAAGGATTAACTGGACAAGAGTAAGTAATTCAAGAAAATCTTGAAACAAGAACACATATTTGAAAAATAGGGAAATATTTAAAGTTATAACAAGCAAGTGAGAAAAAAGTGGTGAAAAAAGTAGTTGCAGTACGAGCAGAGAAGAAAAACGAATCCTAGCAAGTAAGATATCCATCTAATGAGAGATATAGAAGAAATAGAAACAGAACTAATGAGACATAATTGCATGAAATAAATGAACCCAAAAAGGAAACAAACTATTAAAGTCCAGGCCAATAATATAATAATATAAAATAGAGGTGGAATCAGATCTATATTTGAGATATTTTTGGTAAAGGATGTTAATGCTCTGAGGGCTAAATTCAATAAAATTACCTATGGTTAGTAAGGATACAATAAAGCGCAAGTGGGTAAATGCAAGGGATGAGACAAAGGGCAACAAAAGAAAAATGAAGAAGCGTAAATATGAAGGTAAATATGAATTGCTTTTCAACCCTTATCGAGTAGTTGTGTGGGTCTCGTTATCTCAATAGAAGACTTCGAAGTTTTTCCTGCAGCAATGCGAAATGCTTGCAAGGACAATAATCTTACGCGCTACCTAATTGCGCTCTCTTGCATGCTCGCTTCCGCTATATGTTGCATATTTATATTAAAGATATCCAATGCGTCAGCGGTGCAATGAACATATGAACACATGAAAATTTAATAAACGTATTTGCTACTTTCTACAATAATTCAGTTTTCCTAATTAATTACAGCCCACATTTTAGGCCACAGAGGGCTAATAGGAGGGAAGAGAGAAGCGTCGCAAAATGTACAAATGCACACAAATACTAACGAAAGATATTTCTATGCGTAGGTTCATCCTTCTCGCAGCAGATGTATACTGTTACTATGGCTATTGTAACTGATTGTATTGTACTGATATTAACATTAACATTAACAACATTTTGTATAACTATAACTATCATTTGCATTAATGACCTTTTTACACATTTACTTCAACTACGTACAAAAACTTGTACAAATTTTCAAAAGGTTTAGTTGGAAACGACGGTTTATTATTTTGTTCTTTAGTGTAGTAGCCTGAGTTATGCAGTTCCATTCGCTCGATTCTTTTGAATTTGTAATTTAATTGCTTTTCATTAAAATTCTTTAAGGTAACATTTCAGTTTATTTTTTTTTCGTTGATTATACCCGAGTTTTAAAATTATTTAAGATTATTTGAGCTGCGTTGCATTGCACCGTTCGCTTGTTGTTAATTAAATTCGACGCCACACCGGTAATCGAATCTCCGAAATAACTGACGCGAAAATTACGACCTCTAATTCTAACTTCGCATGCAACGCCAATATCTCCGTTAATTGCCTCGCGTTTCTCAGATTTATTCGCGCTAAATCACGTCCACAATTTTAATCGCTTCGGCTCTAGATTCACGCCCCGGCGATAATGGTTCGTTACCGCCGAACGTTTCCCTAATCACGATCCCATCGGGTGCGGTTCGACTCCGTCTAGTTTATTTATTCAAACGACTTTAGTCATAACACAATTAAAATTTCGTATTTAGACAGTAAATTAAACAAGAGACAATAGAGTAACGCGACACCATGTGCACGACAACATTAACTGTGTACGATAAATTACCCCGGCCTACGCGGTTGTGTTCTATCTAAATTTTACGTTTGAATCGGTCGAAGAGAAAATGTAAAATCCAACTGGACCGCGTTATTTTAATTAGGCCTAGATGTACCAAATGAACGACGCCGGATTCCACGGAAAAGCCAACCACACCTCGAAACATGTCGGCGCTGACAAATTTCCAAAGTAATCAACTGATAACTGCCTAGATGTTGGCTAACGCAATAAGTAATCAAGTTCCCCCGGGTAAGCCGAAGCTATAACCTAGGAGAACCCGTCTGATTTAATTGAATCCAGTCGAGTTATTTCTAACGAATCCCCGTCTCTAAAAGCCAATTAAACGCGCAATCAAAGACACAATCCAGTAATTCAACTCGGTAATGGGCGAATGAAAAATAAGTGGAAATTGTGGTTTGCGTTGTTCAATTTAATATTTTAAGTGAACGCGCGCACGCCTTCTGGCATTCGCGGTGTTATATTAACTCTTTTCTATAGTTTTCTCTAGATTTCTAGCACACGTAAGCCGAGCCCGTTGGACGAAGAAGCGCGGCTGGTTACGTGGCTGCATTAAAGTTTAAATGCGAAATTTAATCCGGTTTTACGATCCCGGCCTTATCTATCCAATTTACGCTCCAAACAAAACATGCACTTTCGTTATCAAATCATTTCAGCTAGCTATGAAAACATGGCAGTTAAATTCAATTTATATTGCATAAACTGCGTCGGTAAAATGTTTAATAAACGATATTCGAATGAAAATTAATTTATATTAGTTAACCGTAACGCTGTACGAATTGAAATTTGTTTTTCTTTTCCAGATGACTGTCTACTCCACAAAAATTTGAAGAGTGCCGAAAATCATTTAAATGGATAATGTGATGACATCAGATGATAGGAAAAGCAAAAATGTGTCGACACTATGAATTAATTAAAATGTGTGCTTCAACTTAACTTTTCAATAATTAATAATTAATTGATAAAATTTTCTAACGTGATAAACACATTAGTCAAAATGATAACACATCAACCAAGAGATTTTAAACCAAAACAACCATTTGGATAAGTTAAAAAGTATTTATTTCTCATCAATAAATCATTGTGGTCTTTTAATTTTTAGGAACTAGGTAACCAATATGTTATTAAAAGAAATGCAGAAGACCAGCTAGCAACAAGGAGACAAAGATGACAACGTGAATGCTACGATGATGAAAAAATGTAACAATATGCATGTGTATAGGCACTTGAGATCGATAGTCACTCCACGTAGATTACATTAACCTCTTAACACCTTATATATTAATTTAAATTTAAAAAAATATTTTCTTTCATAAAAACATGTAAATGTGTCAATAGATATTACGGCAATTTTATTTTTTACTACCCTCTCCTCCACTTTATCTACCCTAATAACTCTGTTCCCCTCCCATTCTCCATCACCCTTCTCCAATTTCTACCCATTTCCTTTTCTTCCCTGCTTCACCCCATTTCATCACACTTCAAGGCAACTCCCCATTCCCATCCATATGTCATTCACACACCTTAGCGTCCCTCTCCATATCATGTCTGATGCAATTAGCCATCCATCAACGTCGAATCCATTTTCCCCAGCTGCCTTCCCCTTTCTCAACTTCCCTTTATCTTCATTAGCTCTTCCAATGTAAATTCTTCAATTCCTTCCACCTCTTCCAACCCTTTCCTTGCCTCCACTCCTATTCTCTCTTTTCCTTCTTCCCCTCCCAACAATGGTATGTATCCTATGCCTTCCTTTCCTTCTCTTCCTGAGGTACTCCCCATATTTCCTTCTCCCATACCAGTCATTGTACTTCATCCTCCTCTCTTTCTCTCGGTTCCCTCTTCTTCCTCCTCTCCTTCTGCATTTACGTTCCATCTAGATACTCTTCCCAAGTTCTCCGGACATGCATTGGTTCCTTCAGCAACTCACTCAACCCCTGTTTCCCTCTGCATTCCTTTATTGATGTTGTTGCAACATATTTTTTACAATTTATAAACAGTTTTACAATTTTTCGCCAGTTTTATTTTTGTTATATATTTCGAATGATTCTTGTTTCTGTTTTTAAAGATCTTCCTATTTCGTCAACAATTGCGTAAATTTTCCAAATTTTTACAGATTTTTACAATTTCTTACGGTTTTTCATTTTTTTGCGAATTACAATGATTATTTCAGAATTTTTAACTATTCTTGAAGATTTTACATCAATTTAAGAAATATGTCATTAGATTTGTTTAGTTTTTATATTAAATTTCAATTGCTGTACATTTAGTCAATAACATTTATCTCCTAATTATAATATTTTTTAAAAATCGCAAATTCATATCATATTAATTATTTGATCAAACAGCTTTAATTTCAACTTTTCTGTTTCCACCTTTCGAAGTCAATTTTCTATCACGTATAAAATATTTGCAGCAACCCTTACAAGGCTTTTGGGCCTCGGTCGAACCCAACCATAACACAGCCCCGACACATTTACTACAGAAAACGTTCGAATTATTCCGATTTATTTATTATTTTCTGCAATATTTCAATGTCTTGTATTGGGCAATTCATTAAATAATTATTTTTAATTAATAAAATTATTGTTCGTTTCATAATATATTAACAATTACAACGACCATAATCAACAGAACAAGTGTGCGATTTTTTAATGCCACAAGGACACCAATGTGCAATTATGTGAAACATCCTTCGGTCCTTGCCGAAGCGATCCCAGAGCATACAACGATGCATGTAGCGATTTTTACTGCTGTTCTTGCGCATAATTTAATAAGCACCTTCGTAAGTCAGGTGTGTAATTTTGGAACATAAAACAGAGTTTATTAGTAAGGTCCCAGAAATGCCTAGGAGTTGTAAATTACACATAACGCAAAAACGTAACCGTGTGTATACATTTCGTATTGAGCGAAAATGGTGTCGATAACAACCGCGCCACCAGCCTTTGATACCATCAATTAAAAATCGCATCCTCATAGATACTTTTATGGGTCTTAATTTATGAAATGATATAAATTATGAAACATATTGGAATACATTGGCACCTTTTGCTATGGTTCCTAGATTACCTGACTAGTAAGCATGTGCAAAATTTCGTTTAATGGGGTGCTAAAGAATTCAGTAGAAAACAAACGAGGTGCCCCAAAATGGAACCCAACCCTGCTAGATCTACTGTACAACAAAGTCATAATATCTGTTTATAATGATCTAGAAATAGCAAAGCAGGAATGCATTAGGAATTACGGAAGTATGCACAAGATAAAGAAATATAAAGAAAATAAAATGGTGCATGTAGCATCGCCGAGTGATTGAGTATTTCTACTTGAGTTTAACTGTCTACAAGGCAATTACCTCTAGGTTGAATCACCAGACGTTTTACAATATTCGGAAACAATTGGAGTGACGAACAATTCACATGGAAATCACATATTGTTTCTTTCACCTGAAATCATCAAAATGAAAATGAGCTGAAGCTGAAGATTTTGTTCGAAAAATCAGCATCCACTTCTTGATGTTCCATAATACATTCAACGAACTGCGTGCTCAATTTGCTTCAGTCAATGGAACTTTGTAAAGATGAAAATGCAAACTTCTCGTGAAGATACAACTATGCCTGGAATACGATAACAGAAGAGTATGTCATGAGGCACACATGACATCGCGGGAGATCAAATCAGGTTCTCAGTCTTTGATGAGGTAAAATCTATAGATAGCCAGGATATTATATTTTAACGAAATGTCAATTGCTTCACGTTATAAATTCAACTAAAATATAACTTCGCCACATATAGATTTATTTTGGGTTTCACCAAAATACCTCCTCTTTTTCAAAATTATCCGTCCACTCCGCAATTTGAATCAAACTGAATTTCTAAGTGCTTTCAATGGTCAGATAAAAAACTGGAAAATCAATTGTTACTTTTTTAACCAAACATCTATGCCTGAAGGATGTATCCATTTTTTATTGTACACAAGATGAGTCAGTCAGGGTCTTCATTGCTAAATAATTGGACTACCTGATGCTTCATTTTGACGGCCTAATTTTTTGGCACCATTTACGTACATAAACTTCCATTGAATTTGCGCCCCATAATAACGTTTGAGTGCTTGCCAACAAGCTTAATTATTTCACTGCTACATACTCTTTTTTGTTATATCGAATTTCATCTCGTTTTGTGAGCGTCTATTGCGTCGCCGATAGCTTGGCCCAATTTGCATGCTCTCTTGTAAACTACGTTTTTTGAATTTTCCGTTCATGTTTCCTCATAATAGCTTCTGGTTGCTTGTCGTAGCATAATTTCTCCAAGTTGACTATTCTACAGCTTAATGATTCGCTGATTTGTATCTTGGTAAGCATTTGTGTCCGATAAAGTTTGTAATGTTATTTTCAAAATTTACAACTTTGCCCATAATATTCAACAATATGCAATGAACAGACACGATGTGCAACAAAAATATAATTTGCAATATTCGATGATATTGTTGTTGATACTTCTACGTATGTGACTGACAGCTCTCGTTGTCAATGTAGTAACTGACAAACCGCGTGATTAGCGCCTTTTTCCGGTGTTTACTTTCTTTATAACTCACAACAATACAAACTTAATACACCCACAAATGTGTGTGTGAACATTTTTGTGGACAACATTGATTTTTTTGTTGCAATTTAAAGAAATCTGCTGCAGAATCATCGAAGCTCACGGAGAGCATGCTCTTGATAAATCACGATGCTTTTGGTGATTTAAAAACCGAACAACGTGGAAGACCACCGAAAAAGTTTGAAGACGCCGATTTGCACGCATCGCTGGATGAGGATGACTCTCAAACGCAACAACAACTCGCGGATCAATTAAATGTGATACGAGAAGCCGTCTCCATACGTTTGAAAGCCATGGGTTCCACACGAACAGAATGAAAAACAGCAGGAAAACCGAAAATCAACTTCCGAAATGTTGCTCCCCTAGGTGCAAAAGAAAATAATTTATCCATCGAGTTGTGACTGGCGATGAAAAATGAATATATCTCGAGAACACGAAGTGCAAACGATCATGAGTAACTCTAAGAACAAAAGCGAGATCCACTGCAAGGCCAAATCGCCATGGACGGAAGACAACACTACTGACAACAAATGGTGGATTTGAACAAAGCATTGCGTGAAAACTTGAAAAACGACCAGAATATCGAAAGGGGGGCACAAAGTGATTTTCCATAATTTGCTACATTTTGCGCTTCACTCCTTTCGTTAATATAGGTAAATGACACTATGATTAGTTTGCCTCAATAGACCATCAGCATCCACAAATTGCCAGAAAGATGGTGAAATTTATAGCTAGCGATGGGATGTACTTTGTATAAAATATTTTCTTATCATTTTCGTATACTAAATGCGTATTTTCTATAAGAAAAACGATCTTCTTGCATCTCTTGCATTTGATTTATGCAGTTATTGTAGTGCTGATATTGTATTGTATCACATACCTTATATGGTCTTGTTTAGTTTGACATAGTTGCTACATACAATTAATGCGTAAAAGTCAAGAACAAATATTCCAACAACGGACGAACAATCACCAACAAAACCATTGAAACTTTGTGATAGCTCCGGGTTTGTAGGAAGAATAATAAACTAAGTCGAAAAATATTGATCGCAGATAATGAGATAGAACTTTCGTTGCCAGTCTACAGTATTAAAACTATCGCTAGATACTTTTAGAATGCAATAAAAATCATTAAAACAATATGACAATAATATAATATAACATTGAAACCTCGGAGTTTTTAGTAATGAAAATTTTTAAACTATAACTCGCCATGGTTAGACTTTATGGGCTTACAAGCACATAAAACATCAACATTTTACTTGAAATAACTAAAGAATAATATATCGAACTTTGTACTAGGACTTGAATTTATAGAAAAATTAAAAAAGAAATTCTAACAATAAAAGGAGAAAAAACGTTTCGAAAATAGTAAAATTAAAAATCACTTATTCTGACTCAATGACAACTTTTGATTCGAAAATGTCCTTAAATAATACCACAAAAGGATGAAAACTGTAGTTCAATGTACTTAAAATAAGATGTATAGGACACGTGACCCAATATTTGTTTTAACTAAATGAATTAGAAAATATTAAAGCATCATAACAACGGCTTGCATATGAGTTTAAAAGAAAATAAGAGAGTATGAAAGTATGCCAATGTCAAAATTGAAGGTCTCAAATGTCGGACAAGCTATGGAGGTGTAAAAGTATTAAAATCATTAAGGGGATATTATAGCGAATGTTTTAATTCCAAATACTTGTGTCAAGAATCAATATTAACTTTATAAAGAGTAAAATATACGAGAACAAAGAAATTGCATGCAATGAGGTTTATCACGATGTAGTTAGATACATTTAAAATAAATAAAAAGGTAGAAAGCTATAACAAATTAAAGATTTTTGTTTCAAAACGATTTGTTAGAATATGAGGGACTGCATTGCAATTAAAATATAAACATATTACAGTAAATATTCCAGAGAATCCAACGTCACATCAATTAATTAAATGCCAAATGAAAGTGATTCCTGTTCTATATCAAATTCATATAATTCATTGATTAATGCTAACTATCCTATTTTGATATGAAAACATATTTAATATCTTAAGAAGAGCTCATAATAAGCACAAAACGATCATCCAATGAACATTACTACCGCCCTTTGCGAATGCCATGGTCGCCGACGGTGAGATACAACGACTATTTCGTTGAGGCTTTGGTGATGGATTGGCCGCGTATGAAAGACCCAACCACAATGTTCTTAATGGAGTGGTGTCGCGTTTGGTGTCGACACCGCACTCCTTGAATCTTAAGCTCCTGTCATTAAATGAGACTAAACATATGGTATCCACGTAGCGTGCATATTCTGCGTTCGTTGTAAATCAGAAAAACAAAAAAGATAAAACGCTGCGAGCAGACGCAACAAGAAAAGCAAAAGCGCATCGGCCGACCGCGGCGGTTCAACCACCTACCTTTCGAAAAACACAAAACCAATCCACACAATCCCCGCAAGAAATTCTATTGGTCAACGAAATAAATTCCTCGAATATATTGTCCACTAAATGTCAGCTCCTCTGAAAAGAATCAGATAACATAATAACGCAGGTAAAATATGTGTTTATCATAATATGTGTACTAGACGCTGATAAAATCTTAAATTTATGTGGAGGCTTACGTAGAATTCCCGATAGGATTAATTTATATTCAAGGAACGCCGGCGTAATGAGGAATAAATGTTGTGCTGTGTGTGTGCACGAAGGCGGATTGGACAGGTAGTTATATCGGGTGATAGTTTTATACCCTGACGTCTCGCTTTCAAAACAAGTGACTGGAACATAAAATACAAAATCAATCCCGATTCATTTGCATATTGGTATGGCGTTCGTTGTACCGGAGAGTTATTTTTACATTTTATGGCGCGAACTACTGCAACGATACAAAAAATAACTTTTTCAAATCGTTTATTCTATTTCGAGTACAATTTCCAATGTTATTTACCTTAAACTCGAATAAAATACGTGCGTGGATAAATACACAGGTGTCCCAGAAATAGAGGTACTAACTACTAACTAATATTAATTATTCCCGGTTCGATAATAATAACAAAAGTTTTTATAGTAAAACCTGTTACATCTAAATGATTTATTATTTTATATATTTTACATTCTCTAAATTCTAGAACATTGAGCTTCATAAAACGGCAAATGGAATTTAAATAAAAAATACGTAACATAAATTCTAGTTGCACCGGCTTCGAGTTTAACGAACCTTAACTATTCAAAACAATATTAACGCATTAGTAGGTTACAACTTTTACACAAATAATTAATATAATTATTAGAATTCCTTCGGCTACAGTAGCTTGCGTATATAACCGTTGTAACTTAAGATTCGTAAAATGTGCTTTATTACCTATTTAACTTCTAATTATCCGCTTACAAAGGCGCCTTTAGTGCCTATTCCCGTTTTATTATTATTGCTATTGAAAGCATTGTAATTTTACTTGTCCGTTCCGTTTCTTGCAACAAAATACACACACACACACTTTTTGAAGAAACAATAACTGAAACGATTTGTCATTAAATTATGGCAAGGACTCGTCACGAAATCGCATTTCCATTGTGGGGCGCTCATTTTTCCGCCGCGGTCATGGGAGTAAATTGTAAAAATCCCATTAAAGTGGTTACAGCCCACTTTATGTGTATACCTGAATGTAACCAGAAGTACATAGTTATATTCAGTCTGTTAACAACCACAAAGTATTTTACTGCCCATAACGTTCATTTTTGCAACCCGCGCAACGCGACTGCTTTTTTTGGTGCGTTCGAGTGGTCGCAAATTGATTATTTCGATGGGCTTATTAAATCGGCCATGTTTATTTAATCAATTGTTTTTATTGCAGCGTCGCGGATCGGCGTCGGATCCGGAGTTTTTGTCGAACGTGCTTTTAAGCTGAAGCAATTGCTTTTTCGGGGAGAGCCATGAAACCAGTGGAGCGAAATCTAATGATGATGGAGCGAGGGTCGGTGGAACAGCAGTCGCCAGAGGAAGTAGTAAACCGCAGCTCCAACTTCATCCCTTGCCAGATTCACTGAATTACATTGCACCAGACTGTGAATTGTTTGTCTTGTATGTTGTGGAATATTTGGACAATTGCATCAACAGTTACATTAAATAAAGTTACATCCAATAATATTTATACAAAAATGTAATCAGTATTATTTAAAAAAAATAATATTTATGAATGTTTATTTTATAATTTTAACTTGAATTAAGATACAGGCTGTTCCACGTTCAATCTGAATAATTTGTGTCTATTTGTAACGAGAGAATAGTAAATAAAATAGAAACCGTACATGTTATTGTTTAAAAACTCAAAGGTAACTTTTATCTCAACGTGGATTAGTTTTCATTATTGGGATGTGTAACATTTCTTAAATAGTTAATTGAAAATAGTTTACGATTTGGTTGTACAATTTTTTCGAGTTCTTTGCCCACACCTCATTTTCCAAACTTATGCGATGATATTTATGGTCTCGAGTAAAATTTCTCCAACCAAACCAACCCACTGAATCCATTTGATCCAAATCCATTTAATTACATTTGGTTCAATTTGGTTTGGTTAACCGAACATTTCAAGTCCAGAAAGCACAAATTCAATACAATTCAATACGATTTGATTTGGGTTACAGTTAGTTAGCAAAAATTAAAAAAAATACCAACATGAAGAATTATTCTATGTTGGTACTTTTCCTCAATAAATGTTGAATTGGGTTGAATTTGTGCTTCCCTGGACTTGGAACCAAATCAAATTTAATCAAATCCAACGCACAGCCCATCCAGGATTAGCTAGGCTTGGTTTCGATTTGGTTTGGATTTGAGTTTCTGCGCAACTATTTCTTCATTAAATGGTATCAAACGCAAAATCTAACCAATTCAATCCCCTCAAAGTTAACAAAATTGCAGTTAGATTGGGTAGTGTTCTAATTGTAATATACAGCAAACATATCTTTAGCATCCTTCGTCAAAATGGAGCAAAAATAACATAGTTGGTTGGACTTCGTTCAATTTAATTCAAGAAAAAGAACAACCAACCCAATCGCAGTAAATACGATCCAAGATGTCTTGGGTTCAAGTTGATTTGTGTTGGTTTTAGGAAAGATTATACTTCCGGCGAAGTTTCAAATGGCAACTAGAACGAATTCATAAAATCCACCGCAATGCAACCCAGTTTAGCTTTGATTGGGTTGAACTTGATTTCAGTTGTAATTAATAATTATACTTCGTCAGAGAATTTCAATGACAATAGGCAGCCAACCAATTTGCACAAATCACGCCTATGTTACGTTAGGTTCGAGTTGAAGTTGATACCAAAGTTATCTTATTATCCGTCGCCAAACTGGAGCAAAAATAATACATACTCCAACATTAAATGGGCAAGTGAAAAAATCCAATCCAAGTTACATTTAGTTCAAGTTGGTTTGGATAATTTCCCCCGAAAATTTCCAAGTCTATAAACCACCAACCCAATTAAGTTCAATGCTAGGGGTCGAATTGGTTTGAGATTTTCAAGAAATATTCCTTCCTCCAAAAATTCGAAATGAAAACGTGAACGTGAACGAATATAAGCAAATCCAATCCTTGGCTTTGATTATATTCAAGTTAATTTGGGTTTTGCTGGGTTGGAATATCTTCGAGTTAATTTGCATTGGGTTGGGTTGGGTGGAAATTGTAAAGCAAAAATTATACTGGTAGTGAATGTTGATGGTAAAATGCACCAAATCTCTCCAAGTTTAACTAAGTTGCAGTTTGGTTGGGTTAGGTTCAAATTATAATTGTATGCAAACATATCTTTATCTTGGTTTTCCAAGAATGTTAAATGTAGACCAGATGTAGAATTGATTATTGCATTTTACGATTACTGTTTAACATTCTCCAAAAATTGAAAAAATATTTTGCCTCTACCCCATAAATCTGTCGACATTTTTAATAAAAAACTGTATCTCCTTCAATGCTGAAGTCATACACTGCCATTTATTATCCTATAATCCCATTCACATGAACACCCCAAGAGTTTAATATCACATTTTTGTGACTTTTCTTATCCGTTTTCTACCCATTAGATTTTAGTTATATTTCTACGATTTTCTTGGGTTTTTAATTCAACTTCTTGATCGTTTTATTTGGTATTGTTTTATTTCTTCATTACACATTTTGCCATAATTGATTATGCTTCCTTTTTTATTTCATTGACTTTTACTTTCACTTGTTTCGATTTTATCATCATCGTTGCGTTTGGATTCGTTTGTTTAAAATCCTAGTTCATTCATTTACATTTTATTTATTTGCATCTACTTCGATTTCGTTTTGTTTGGTTTCCTTAGATTTATTGTAATTTTGTTTTATTTTCTTATTTGCTTAATAATTGGTCCTATCTATGCTGCTAACTGTATTTGCATCAAAGCTTTGCAATTTCATTAAATTATATTTATTTTAACTATATACTCATTCACTTCAACACTAACCAATCAAACCCAATAAAAAATGGGTTATAATACAATTTTAAAATTTTAACCAACTTTGAAATTAGAAACGAGTGGCAACTGCAAAAATTATTATTTTGTAAAATATCGTAAACGTCTGTGAAATATATGATAATATTTTTTTGAAATATTATTCGATTATGACAAAAAATTAATCAATTTGAATGAAAAGAATGTACGATAGCATCGCAAAAAAATAAGAAATGTAATATTACTAATAATTATATAGCATGTAAAGTCGATTATTATTTTAAATAAATTATTTATAAATAAATTTATTTACTCGTTGGTTGAAACTATTTTATTTGTAAACAGGGCTCGTTAAATTTTGCAGATCCACACATTCAAAGAAAATGCAATGCAACTAAATCGATTCCTCGTGGGGTTGTCTGCGTACGCTCACAGTCTAACCAATTCGAAATCGTATCACGTTTGGCAAAGAAAACAGGAAAGACGATATCCGAAACGCAAACGACATCGCTGGGGACTGCCGTCGTAAACCGGGAAATTGAAAGAGCTTATACGAGTTCCACTCGGCTAAGCTAAAAATAGAGCAGAAAAAATCGTCGAATGCCGAGCTTTATACTCCACCTAAACTGAAACAATAATCTTTTCTTTAAAGCGCGATATAAAACAAATTTTAATTAAAAAAAGCGCGCACCTAAAACGCGCATTGTCGTTTTATTAAAATATTTTACGGCGAAAGTTTGGAAAACAAAGCCGTATATAAATGCAAATCGGAAGTTTATCTTACTTTATGCCACCATTCGAAACTTTTAATGGGATATCAGTAAGGTTTATTGATCTATAACGCGGTTTATTTGCTTTAATGCAGCCTCGGAATGGATCTTCGTCGTTTGCCTTATTTTTTGGAAGCGCTGACCATTAATCGTTGATTTTTAAATGGAATTTATGGGTCTTGTGTCTAATATACTTTGCTTTGTTTACGTGTGATTTTTTTTCAACCATAAATAAGCCGTAAAATCTAATCTAATAACCGTAATAGAGTTTTTATGCTTACATAATAAAACGCAAATTTTACACCTGCGTAGTTTTATCGATGTTTCTAATATTATATAGACGTAGTGTAAAAATTTATTAGGATTCCGTTATAGTTCCCAGTGTAAAGTTATAATAAAATTTAATGTTTATTAACTTCACTAATACTACATATTGATTTCACTCGAATGTAGCGTAACATTCTATAGCTTGCGATGCTGGATTGAACTGCATGTTCACATATCTTCTTCAACGTTGATAGAGAACAGAGAATTACGTCCTAATACAGATAATTAATTACGAAGAATTTTTTAAAATCATTAAAATAGTCGTCGAAATATTTTTTTTAAATATTGCTTGAACTTTTTAAGCCAATAACTGAAATGTGATGTAATCACAATCCTAATCCCCACATGTAAAATAAAATAAAATCTGTAAAATATTTACACAATAAATTATATTATTATTATTATTATTATTATTATTATGTAGGTAATTATTTGTGGCTCCATACTAAGTTCTTCTAGTTTGTTATTTGTTCTACTATTTCAAACCTCTTCTATTTTCTTCCTCAATATATGGCTCTTAGCATCTTCATTTCTCATTTCATTAGCATTCCTTCATTCAACTTTTTAATACTCACGTCTCACGTGTTTATCAGATTTTTTTGTTTTGGGTGATAGGGCCAATTGTCTGCGGACTAAAATAAATGCTAATTGTTAAAAAGTGTTCCAATACCTTGTTGAATATTACTGCTGAAAGATGATATCGCTGTGTAAGCCACCTATTTCACTAGAAATCCTGAGATGCCATAATTGAAAATAATTTTGCAGGTAAAGTAAATAAGTCAACGCCTGGTACATTTAGTCCCTGTTTATTCTATCATAACCCTGCAAAACTATTTTGTACTCGTAGCACGTGGTCTTGATTTCTTTCAGGAAGATTTGATCTATTTCCCCTAAATCCTGTTTCGCATTCCCCCAATGTGTTTTCAGCATGGCTGCTGAACCCGTGTTTTTTAGCTGTAGTATAATCAACAAACGGAATCACTGTAATTGTAGTCATCATACTCTTCGTTTACGTAGAATTTTCATTAGAAGCTTGAACTTTCTGCAATGCTTGAGTTTTCCAAATATGTTGCAACAATGTGCAATACAATTTTCACATTTTGAAATAAACGAAGGCTGTTACGTACTTTTTACTTTAAATAATTTGACGTTTAATGACATATCTGTGACAATTTGCTGTAAAAAAGGACGTGTTGAATTGTCTTGTTGTTTATTATCTTAATAATTAGCGTCATGGAGTACAGTTTTGTGGAATATGCAGACATGTATTTGATATTAGGAGAATGTCATGGCAATTTGTACGCTGCTGCTAATTTATATGCTGAACGGTATCCAAACAGAAGGCATCCAAATGCTAATGTTATTCGATGACTGGATCAACCAATGCGAGAAACTGGAAGAACTGCACCTACTCCAACAGCTAACAGAGGCCGTCCTCGTCGACTATCACCACAGGTGGAAGAAAATATCTTACATGTAGTGGAAAATGAACCGGAACAAAGTACCCGGTCCATTACCAGAATGTTTGATATTAGCCAAAGAAGCGTTCATCGCTTATTACAGCAAAATGGATTGCACCCGTATCATTATCAGCGAGTCCAGGGATTATTGCCACAAGACTATCAGCAAAGAGTCAGATTTTGTAGATGGCTACTTCGTGAGCAAGAAAGGAATCCTGGTTTTATTGGACGTGTGTTCTGGACTGATGAAAGTACGTTCACCAGAAATGGAACATTTAATATCCATAATATGCACCAATGGAGCGATGAAAATACCCATGCATTGTACCAAACGAATCATCAAATTCGGTTTAGTGTTAATGTGTGCGTGGTATTATTGGTAATAGGCTCATAGGACCACACATTTTGCCTAACAGACTAAACACGAATAATTTTGTTGAATTTTTAGACACTGATTTTAAGGATTTAATAGACGACGTACCACTAGATTTAAGAAGAAATATGTTTTTTCAAATGGACGGAGCACCAGCACAGCACAGGGAATCCAAACCCGAGGATGGTTAAATCAGGAATTTCCAGAGCGATGGATTGGTCGTGGCAGTGTTGTAATACGTTGGCCACCAAGAAGCCCAGATTTAAACTGCCTAGATTTTTTCTTGTGGGGAACATTAAAAGCATTTGTGTATGAAGTGGAAATTGATACTCAAGAGGAACTTCAGCAACGAATCAATAAAGCAGTTATAATGATTCAACAAAACAATATGCTTGAAAATCTAGAACAGAACATAATACGTAGGTGTATGAAATGCATAGAGGTTGGGGTTAGCCACTTTGAGCACTTATTGTAATTTCAAATGTATTTACAAAATAAAAAGCTTATGGCGTAATCGATATTTCCTTACTAGTTATGTGCTGTTAATCTCAAAATGCAAACAGCACATTAAAATTAGAATATTACTGTGAAAGAAGTTTAGTATTCATGTGTACATACATTCTCCTTAGGTTGCTAACTAAGTGCGTTGTTATGTGAATCGCAGGAGACAACACTCAGATTAGTACGACTTGCAACACAGTGTTGCCTAGTTTGTAAAACTTTAATTAAGAATTCTTCAAAAACTAAATGGTTCCGAGCAAAACGCTTGTAAATTTTTT
This sequence comes from Geotrupes spiniger, assembly GCA_959613385.1. NCBI lineage: Eukaryota > Metazoa > Arthropoda > Insecta > Coleoptera > Geotrupidae > Geotrupes > Geotrupes spiniger. The sequence continues at coordinate 18,587,028 of OY390737.1, forward strand.
TGCTCAGTTTTTGATGCAGAATCACGTGATGTAAATATTATCCGCCAGAAATCGGGAAATGTGAACCAGCCTTTTCGTGTTGGGCCCCAGATTTTCTCTGCTCAATTTTAAAGAAAGGGTATTATGTTATTTTCGTAGTCAAGAATTTAGATAAAATAAGTAAGGTAATGAAATTAACGAATACGTTGCATACATGTCATTAATTTCAAAATATTTTTCAGAGACTTCTTGTGGTCTATGAAGACTTCATAGATTGTACAGATTTCATATATTCATAGATTCGTTATTAAGCATTCCATAGATATGGAAAACTTCTTGCCCTGTTTTTTCAAATAGCTATTTTAGATGATCACTTACCAACAGCACAAACTATATTGTTAATGAGACTAACTGGAGTTCAAGGCGAACTAAGTTGCCTATATTATTAGAAAAGATTCTTAATTTATATAAATTAATAATTTTTCTGGAACCAGAAATATTTAACTCTGCGACTATTCAAAATATTTAACTTGATCCTCATAAATATTTACCAATAGAATAAATTTGTGTTTTGAATTCAGAAAACTTTCTCATCGAAGAAAACGATGTGCGAATATGTATAGCACTTATTGCATTGAATATAACCCTACTAACAATGCCCCTGCAGGCTAAGTATCTGAAACTCTTCAAGGCCAAACAAATGCTTACACCGCGATTGAGACGCGCCCTCAACTTGCATCAAGAGCCTGCAAATAATCACAAAATATATCGATATTATGACCTAACAGACTATTTGTTGCAATAAAATCGCCATATTTTAGTAACACCATGAATGTATTGCGGGTAGACACATTTGAAACTCCCTTGAAATCGCCAGGCTCAAAGAAAGGACAATAAAAATTACTTACCATTCAGGGATGCCTGCTCATTACGTGCCATCCGCCGCCGAAAATTCCAAGACCATACAAAACGGTCCTCCATAACACCACACTCACCGTAACCGCTAATAATCACATCAAAAATCGCCGCGATAAGTGCAATTTCTCCCGAGAAACGCGACAAACTAACCGAACACTACACAGCGTCTTCGCGAAACGACTGAGGCGTCTTAAATTATCTTAAATTATTTTTATGCATCGATAAAACATTGCCGCAGGCGTGAACAAAAAACAATGAGGACCCGATACGCTAATGATCGCATGACAAAAAAAAAACGACGCGGCAGGCCGAAGTGCACATTTGCTATCAAAACTTAAGATATGTTTACAGCGAGGAAGAAAACGTTTTGAATTATCTCGGCCGGAAGTGGGGGTTTACTCCTGTCACCTTTTCCATATTTCAAAAACGAAATACGAGTTATCGAAAAAGTGGTTTCAATAAAAGTTAAAAATATTGACATTCTGTTTGAAAAAGGTTCGAAAAATGTATCGTTACTGCGCTGGTTGGCTGGAACGAATTTAATTTCGAGCAAACTATTTTAAAAGTAGTTTGTTGGAATTTAAGCTACAAACTTGATTTATGTTGGCATCACTAGTTCCCATCTTACCTATTCGGGCGATTATTTCAGCCTTAAAAAGTGGAGCATACACACAATAATTGAAGCTCAAAAATTAAAATCTATTCTTAATAAAATTACGGGCTAGTTTTAAAACAATATATACAAGCCGTTCAATATAACCAGCTCTTCTATTCCTTCTATCCCATTCATGCAATGTCTGTATGTCTTATATACATATTTGGCTCCAACGCTACAATTACCAGTGCCATACAAAGTATATGACATAAAACAAGGAATAAATGAAAGAGAAGAAAAGAAAATTCTATCAGAAATGAGTTTACATTAAACTAATCATAAAAAGATCCAGCACATAAACGACGAAGAATCGCAAAAATATAAGATGAGGACACGGTGGAACTAATACACGAATTAAATAAATATGGTGCATATATTCAGATAGGTAGAAATGGGAGAATATACAAATGAAGGAGTAGATGAAGATGAAATAAATAGTATTGGAAGAGGCAATAAATAAATTAAAAACATTAAATTAATTCCTCGTCAGTGGCGCTGGGCGAGATGGGTTGGATTGGATCTGGTTGAGTTAGGCCCGGTAGGGTTCGGCTGGGTTCGGTTGGGTCGGGTAGGGTTCGATTGGATTGGGTTATATTTACTTGGGTTGTATATTTTAGATAAGATTAAGTTTTTCTCGGTCCATATTACGCCGTCCCTTTGAATCTTACGAAGTGCTTTCATCTTTCCTTATTATTAAGCGGCTACTTCCATCTAGGAATTATCAAAACATGTACATAAACGTTCTTATGCGTTTTACCTTTCCGTTCAAAAATAACATAACAACACATATTTATAGCGTAGACTACCATTGTTTGTTCTCCGCACGGTCCTGGAGTAATTTATTTTCTTAGGGTGGCAAAAATGAATTTCTTACGGAGGAGCCACTTTCATCTTCGCATCTTTTGCTTCTCAGGTTATGTATACATTGAAAATCAAATGGAAAACATGAGGATAAAATAAGAAATAGAAAAGTAAATCAATCCTGAACAAGATCTGAGATGCTTTACTCATTTTGTAGAAATACAAGATATTAGAATGGCAAACTTCTTCTGTGGTTGCATATTTTGTTCTGTGGTTCGAACTGAGTCTTGGTAATTTAATTTAATTTAATTAATTATAACCGTAATTATTTAATTACGGTTTTAATGGTCACCATGAGGACCAAACATACACATGGGTTTATGGTTCAAATCCAATGTGTTTGTCCCAGTATTACATTTCTGAACTTTTTTCAACTTTACTTCTCTCTATTCCCCATTATATGATTCCTAGTACAACTTAATTGCCATAGAGCGTTTTGAGTTGCTTCGACAATCATTGTGTTCCTGAGGGATATAGCTACTAAACATGATTTACAAACTTTATACAGGAATGATAGGGGGGGCAATTGGAAAATTTGGAAGGCGTGGGGGTGTTGCCGGAAGGGCAATCATGGTTCAAGAGAGGTAGGGGAACGAGGAACAATTTGTACGTATTAAATTACTTAGTTGAGAGGGGGTTGTCGAAGAAAGGGGGTAAAATATATGCAATATTCAAAGCAGCCTTCGACAAGGTGGACAGAAGATTATTGCGAAATTGGAGGAAACGCTGGGGCGGGGGGCTGGATGGAGGTCTAAAATTCTGAAATGCTAAAATATAGTCGCTGTCATTCGCAGACCGCGTAGCCATTGTAGCAAACAGAGAATGGGCTTCGAGAAATGGCAAAAAGGCTACAAGGATTCCCGACAGGTAAAAAGGAAAGGGACATAATGTAACAGCTGCAGGAATGGATATACTTAGGGTATGTAGTGAAGGAGAATATATGGGCAGAAAAGCGCAGAAAGTGGAGGAGGATTGTGGAGGAAGCTATAGGGAAAGAGGAAGGGGAAATTCTACGAAACAATGGGAAGAATTCGGCAGAAGAAGAAAAAATGTTAGCAAGGTTTCGATGTGGAAGTGAGGAAAATGTCAACAAATATTGGATGGAAGAGAAATATAAGAGGTGCGAATTCTGTGGAAACGGTTCACATGAATGCGAATATTGGTTGGGAGATAAGCTCGAAAGCAGAAGAAAATTAGGAAGGAAAAGACTGGAGAAGAAGTTTAGAGAGAACGGAGAAATGCTAGATATCTTAAGGAAAATAAATGGGATGAAGGAGTAATGTAGGAAAAAGAGGGAAACGGAATAAGCAGGACGAAGGAAAAAATCGATCTCCTTCCAGAAGGAGATCGAAGAAGAAATAGATGGAGCCAAAGGGAGATATTAAAGAGAAATGATACAAAGAAATGTTGGAAAGTGAATATAAAGGTTTTTTTCTGTTCCTGTCGTTGATATTGTTGTCATAATCATCTTTTAAGTTTGACGCCATGTGTGTATAACAAGGAAAATATGAAACGGGAGGAGAGAATGTCGTTACTCAGTTGTACAGCAATGATGCTCTAAACAGAGTCGAAAGCGATTTTGAATAATTAAATTGACCACGCGTGGTTGCTACACTTGTTTGTTACACTTATGTGATATGCAGGTTTTTCCACTGTTAATTGTAAATCTAATAAGACGTATGCGTTATTACAAAACGAAATGTTATCATTGTTGGAGTTATTCCTTCTTATATAATCTGTTGATTCATCTAAATAAATTCGATTCCTCCAACCACAAATGTGTCAAGATGTATAAATCCGATTGAATGGCATGAAAGGAATGCCTAATCCATCACGTGACTTAAATGTTACTATTGTGCATGGGAAAAATAAAATTACGTATAGTTTTGATTAGTTGTTAGTTAGATTTATCGTTTTGATTAATTGTGATTTATAGAGCTTTGATCAAGGCTATTGTTATTGTCTTGACCTAGTGGTTCCCCCACTTTATTTTTTCAAATATCATATGTACCACATAATACAATACTTGCTACAAATGAATTTGTTACTTCAGTAACGTTGAACTCAAATAGTAACTATTTATACGCTGTAAAACATACATCTTTGACGGGACGAAAAAAATTACAACAACGGCAAATGGGCAATAAATTACGAGCGATTATGAATTGTGCAATAAAAATTTACATCTGTTGTGTGGTCGCAGTTCGAAAACTCTTATGGCGGTAATAACACTGGTTTTAGCACAATTTAACTAGCAAAATATCTCGCAGAATTGTTTTATTTATTGACTAATAACAACTTACTGTGATGTTATGAGCGCCGTCTGAAACACCTTACAGTGTCTTCACATTTTGACATTAAGGAGTCATGTGTCACACGGATGTTTAGTTTCGCGTTTACTGTGTTACCGATTCAATGAACTTTAAATAAGAGAATCCCAATGCACATTGCAACTGAATCGATTATTAATAAATCAGGGTGTTTTCCTAGTTCAGTATTAATTGACTCAAAACATAATTAAATCTAGACTAGTCTACACCTTGTGGTTAATTATAAGACCATAATCTGGCTGAAATATAATTGTAGATGCGAAAAAATTGATTTGTAAATGAAAAAAGAATATTGTTCCGAAATATATTATTTTTAAATTATTGTTTAATTCAAGTTTTTCAGTGAAGCCACATTTCCTATACAAAAAAGATGCCCATGTCTCTGACACAAATATTACATTTTGCTTAAATAACAAATAAAAAAACATTTACACTAGTAGTTTTAAAGCTTAAATTATAATATCATCAATAATCTATAAATTAATGAAAACAATACCACGTTGTTTGTATTATAGAAAACCTATAATAAATTGTAGTATCGGAAACCAAAATATGCTTATATACCTAATGTTGGCTTGGCGTATAAAATGCGACCCATCAGAGTGAAAAACCCTGTACGTCGATCTGATCCCTTATTCATGGACGTTATACGATATGAGTCGTAACCGAAGGTGTAAAACAGCAGTAAATACAGAAGCTGCTTCAGCGAATGCATTCTCATGCTAATTTCGTTTCGGTTTATTCATTCCATTCTTGCGTTGCCAAACTCGCATTCACACTACGGAATATCAAGATCCCACGTCCATTTTATCGTGCAAAAAACTCCGCGTGCATGTCTTCGAAAATGAAACTTTCGGCGCGGAAATCCCATTCCGCGGATAGATTGGAGTGCGGCAATAAAATTTTGCTGATGAAGAGGGCTCAGTTGTCATAAAGAAATTGATGGCGGGATATGGACAACGCTTTAATGTCGGAATGGCCACTTCAAGAAAACACTGTATTTATTTTTATAGTACGTTTATCTCCAACATAAATTCGTGTCTGTTTTATTTAAGGGAACCATTGTGCGGATTACGTGCTCGAGCTGAACCGACATTTGAAATAATTAAGTAAATTATTCCAAAAGAAACGTGTGTGGAAAATCCACATGAATATGTAATAGAAAAAAAATTGCTGGGACTGCACTCAATGTCGTAGGCAATTTACAACGCTGTAAAATTTAACAATATATCACGACACGTTTTTACACTTACGTGTTATAAACATAAATATTTAAAAAGGAGGCAAAAAGCATTGTTTCATACTCCAATAAATATAAATTTACAACAATAGCCATGTCGCACACAGCGTCATAAAATGCCATCCAAATACGCCGGTAATATACCTTATAAAATAAATGCGCGCCACATGAGCTCACCCATTATTGAATCTATAAAAATGCGAAACGAGGTTAATGTATTGCGTCGCTGAAACAACAAACGTGTTAATGTTAATTCATATTTGTTGTAATTATTAATATAATTTTGATAGACACAGAATTATCAATAATTATATTATAAAATTATTTTAGTATGATGTGGATTTTATTTTTAATGATCTGAATTTGTCACTAGCGAACATATTCTTAGATAATTTACAGAAAAATTTAAATTATTTAAAAAAGAAAATGAATTTAATTGTAACTGTAGCTGTTGCTGTCGCTGTCCATGTAGTTGTAGTTGTAGTAACTGTAACTGCAACTGCAACTGTAACTGTAACTGTAACTGATCCAAGACAAATAAAGCTCCCTTTAACTCTTCATTTAAATTGATCCCCCCCGTTGCTCGCTCCCGTTATCTTCTAGGGAATACAAGTTATATGGTATACAAGTATAGTGGAATAAAAAATTAAAAATGAAATTTGTAATTTGAAATAATTATTTAAAACACGAAATAGAAACACAAAAAAACTTTAAAATAACAGAGAAACAGAAAATTAATCAAGAAAATGCAAATGAAATTAAATAACTAAAATCGAAATAAATAAATAAATAATCGGCGGCCAAGAAATCGTGGAATTAAGAGAAAATTTAATTCGCAATGCCCACAATTAGTAGTAATATTTACATTACGAAGTTCGAAGAGGTGTTGAGAAATGGTCAAGATAGGGTGGTTGAGATTGGTGAAGGGCAGGATTTGGTCCTAAGGTTACGACATCATCCTGGTGGCGGACATGGAGAAAGGGCTGAAGGAAATGTCACGTAGGCTGGAAGGGTTCCTAGGCAAAATAGGGTTGGAACTGAACACGAGGAAGACGAAAGTAATGGTTTTCAAGAAAGGATGAGTGAAAAAAGGAAGTTCAAATGAGTTGGGAGGGTGTAGTTATGGAATATGTGAAAGAATGGACGTACTTAGGAGTGATGATGAGGGAGAATAATAGTTGGACACTTGATTCACATACGTAAAAAGGTTCGGAGAGAGAAAGAAGGCCTGAAGGAGAGTCTGTGGGGAATGGGGGATTCGTGGACTCAATGAAGATTTTAGATTGCTAAGCAAGGAGCATAATGATGTATGGGGGGGAGGAGAATATTAGAGAGGGCATAATTAGGACAGATGAAGAGAACAATATATCTAGAAAAGTCGACTCCAGATTATATCGTGAGACAGGAAGCAGGGAGAGATAGCTTGGAAGTAGAAGCAGCGAGGAGGGTAGTAAAGTATAAAGAAGTATTAAAAGGAAATAGAGGTAATAGTTTGGTGAAAAGAGTGTTGGAAGAGAATGTTGGCGCAGAAGACAGATGAGGGAACCATCGAGAAGAAAGCTGAAGAAAAATGTACGAAGAAGCGGGACTGTCCATAGAGGAGGTAGAAAGAAGGAGAACGGGGGGCAGTGGAGTAGAGAGGGAGGTAGTGGAGAGGTTGAAACAGGTGGAAGCGCAGGAAAGGGACGGGAAGATAATAAATTCAATATATAATGAAATAATAGTATAGCGGAGGAGACCAAAATATCTAGAAGGGAGAAAGATGGACGAAGGGGAAATAATATTAGCAAGATGCAGATGCGGAAATGAGGAAAAGAAGAACAAATATTTTCTCCCCCATCCAAAAGTACAAAAGGTGCGAGATATGTGGTAAACGATGGGATGAGTGCAAACATTGGTGTGAGAAGTGCGAAGAGACGGGATGGAGCAAGGAGGAGAAAGAAAGAGGAAAACAATAGAGAAGGGTATTGGGAGAGAAGAGCAGGGGTGGATTTACTGGACAAATAAATGATAAGAGAGAAAAGGGGAGGAAAAGGAGGATACAAAAATTACCATGAATACAAATCAGTAACTGACAGACGGTTAAAACAGAAGAAAATATAATCATAAACGTAAATTCCAAGAATCAAATGCTGAATGAAATAAGCGAAATCCAATATGAGTGGTGAAAAGCATTGAAACCAACTGAACGAAATCCATAATAAAAATGGAAAAAACAAGAGGAATTATCATAAAGTATTATTTACTGAACACCAAAATAAATTAAAAATTAAATAATGTGATCTATACCAATCTGTGACACAAGACATGAGAGCAAATATAATTAAAAACAATCGGTTAATTTATCTCAGTCAACCCAACCCAACCCAACCCAAACAATGCACTTGTTTATGTGAAATAACTAAACGAACACCAAACTAAACGATACCCATAATAAAAAAGAAACAGAAGCATAAACAAAAGGAATTATGAAAAAATTACAATAAAATGAAAATGAAAACCGAAAACGAAATCAAATTAAACGAAAAATGAAATAGCGAAAAACCTGATCAACGTCGATTACTTCTAGGTCACTAACTCAGCCCAAACCCATTTTCTTTCTGTCATATATCTTCGCAACCTTTAAAAAAACGTTCCTTCCTAATAGTTTTAATCAGAATCCGAGACTAAATATATACAACAAACGAAAATATATTTAAAACAAGTTAAACTCTAGTCATACTGTTATCTTCATTAAATTATCACACTCGTCATATCAATAAACTACGTACATATATATGGTAACGAAAAAAATATTAAATTCTACTACTCTGGTGAGTAGTAATTACCCTTTTACACAGATGTCAACTGTTGGACATGTCGATGAATATTATGGCTTTTATAAAGACCTTCAGGCCGATGAAAGTGGAGAGCGCCACACAGCTGAGCATGGTATTCCCGATGCGTGAGTAAAGTAGTGCGAAAATGACATAAACTTAATATCGTTGAATATATTTTTTGATGTAAAATTCTGTGATCCAGATGGAAAAATCAAATAAAAAAATATTGACAACTAAACTAATAAAGATACACAAAATACAAAATGAGCCAAGAACTTGACAATTTATTTATGTGTTTCCAAGGGCATATGCAACCAAATTTGCAAGAGAACATGCATGAATTTTGTATTATATTTGTAACATATATTTTCAATCTGCATACATAATTGTAGCGTTACATATAATCACAATTAAAAATTGTAATAACACAAATTCTAAAGAATTACACGACCAGTTGTATGGCGTAGTATGGAACGGAAAAATTTAACAGGATCTCAAACACAAAACCACGAAGAGAAATATGCGGAAGTAGGACACCGGTTGGTACTGATAGTATTGTTGGTACTGATGGTTTAGAGCCTCACTAGAATTTAACCGTCACGTAACAACAAGACTGTGAAGAGAACATTATGACGATTGCTTGGGAATAAATATATATCATTTTCATCGCTTTAGTAGATTCACCTCACTTTTCACTTCATACTAAGACACATCATTGATATTTCCAATTATAAGACAATACAACATTGAAGGATAATTTTCCGATTTTTTTCGACTTATTGTAATTGATTATTTTTTTTATAAAAAAATATATATATATATATATATATATATATAATGCTTTCTCAATATAACTTACAGGTACGTACATATACGAGTACGTGTATGAAAAAATATATATCTTTCAAATGTGTACAAATGTTTATCCTTCAAAACAAATTACTTTCACGACATCACTACACACACGAAGTCACACGAAATTCATATAATTTTAAAGCTATAAAAATTATATCAGTCTTTTAATGTCTTAATATAATCACGAATAAATGTGAGAAACTTCGCACCTCTCGGTTCAATAATTTCATGCATCTTTTATGGAAAATATAACGACTTGTCATTAAGAAATTATTACTCGTACTCCATCGAAACAAACTCGCCTTTACGGGTCAAAAATAATCTGAAAAAATATATTCCCTCCGATCGTGTGCGTCCTCATTAGTAAATATTTGTACGGCGTGCGGGAGCAGTTTTATTGGACATCTTTTCGTCACACTAAAACATCTCAAACGTTAACGTTTAGAGAAACCGGTAGTCGGGCAGTAAAGTTTAAACACAATAGGTAAATATTATCCCCTATAAAATTTTCTGATTGGTCAGGTCCCACTGACATTCCTGACGACTTTATTTTCGAACTATTAGCGTCGCCTAGAAGCGAAGTTTTCGTATCACCGATCTATTTAACGACCTCTCCACTTAATGACGAGAAATAGATAAGTTTAATTTCGGTATAAAAACGAGTCCACCGGCGCAATCGTAAAAAATAAATTAACGGTGGTATCTCGGAATTATCAACGAAAGTTTTCCCAAATGAAAAGGCACTAAACGAAGTCGATATACCGATCGGCCACGTCACCAATATTCGTTATGTAAACTGCGTTAATTAAACCTTAAATTGGTTTAATGTACAGTAAAACAATAGCAAATCTTCGTAAGTGTCAAATTTACTTTAACTTTACACACCAATAAACAAAACGTATAACCACTCACTCATTGTTTCGGAAGTCGTTCGTTAAGTTGATGTTAATGTTAATTGCGATTTAATGATTCATAACCTTTATTTACTTTGTAGTAGGTTATAGTGGCCATAAGAGTATCATAAATTTAACATATTTTACATATCGTTTATTTTTACGGCTATTGACTCTCAAGTTATATCGGAAATAAAATCAGATTTTATGAAAAGTAAATATTTACTTCCGTGATTTGTGTGTCGCGTGTACGAGTTATTAGCGTAAATGTTTAAATTTACGCGCATTGAGGATTTCAAGTCGCCGAAAATTATTGCTGATCCAACCTTAAGAGGGCGGGTTGCCTAGCTAACGGTAACGATTTTCCCCGCAGCAGTCGAAGCACGCTTTGACGCCATCTGTGACGCTATGATTGAACTTGTTACTAGAACGATCAATAACCGAGAGCGGGATTTTTGTTTCTTGTAATTATTATGAAACATGGCATCATAACGATCTTTACTTTCTTATTTTCTTATACGTAATGTATAATTTAAGGTAATTTTCAGTAAATTCGTTTTTTATTCAACAAACTTACTTAAAACTTAAATTTCACAAAGTGATACTAATTAAAGTGACAAAGAAACATGTTTTTATCGCGTTCATAAAAGAAATCAAGGAATAGGGAATTGAACCTGCATCCATGAAGATGTGAGTATTTTTTAATACATATATCGATGAAGTAATATAAGTAATGATATCCAAAAACGTCTATAATTGTTTGACCATTTTCGAGCAAGACAAGTTTAAAATTTTAAAAGAAAACTCGTAGCCATGATGTCCGACTTATCGGCTTAAAAGAAACACTTAACCGAAAAAAATTTCAATTTTTTTCCCAGTCGGTGGATCCGTAAGTGTAGTTTTAAGACAAGGTTACATTTGTCGTTAATCCTGTAATTTTTGGTTCTAAAACAGACTGGTTACTTTGTACGCGTGTTTATATGTAATTCATCGCACCGATGTTAGAAATTAGTGATTTTTAATCGTATATGATGGATATAAATAATAAATAAAGTGGCTTTTCTCACATACGATAAAATAAAATTGTTATCACGCTATATGTGAAATGTAAAAGTTATAGATTAATTAATTAACATATTTTTTTAACATCAAACTGGAAATGTCTATTATTGGCTAAAGGTAGATTCATCAGGACTAGTATTTAATCTAAAGCACTGTGCACAAATGTACATATTGTTTGATATTCACATGTTTAATGTTTAGTAATGTTGATGGACCCCATAGCATATAAAATTTATTAACGTTAATGAAAATTTGTGTACTCCTCATAAGCCATCATACGCACACTCAAGTTTGAAAATATCACATATCGAATGAAAAGAATTCGCGCAAAAATACAATCGTCAGGAATGAGAAAAAATCACCGATATTTACACAAACTATGGAGCCCCACACGCAGCACTCTGCTAAAGCTCATTACCACTTTCTAATAAAAATCACACAGTAGGTTTCAGCAAAATATTGTGTTAGCTTACCTTCTTCAATACCTTCGGTTTGGAGGGCATAGAAAACCGGTTGCAAATATATAATATTGTATATAAGAATAATAATTGTATATGTTAAGGGTATACTTTAAATTAAAATTTATTAATATCGTTCGCGTTCGTTTGTTTAGCGTGATTTGACAAACTTATCAAAGCACGTGCAAACTAACATTAATAGTAAGGGCTCTCTGTAAAGGGATAGCAAGTTTATGTTTCTGCAAACGGAAACGCATTCAAAGTCAAATTCCTCGATTGGAAAATTAACAGAAAGTTTTGTAAAGTTTCCATCCTTCACACAGATTGTCACATTGTCACATAGACAACATGGATAAATAACAATGACATTAGACTATAAGAATTAATATTTTAAATAGTTTATTTCATCACATACAATGTTGCATCAACTTGTTACTTACCTTTCTTATGGGCAATTGGCGTTGTGGCGATTTGCAGTACATACAATTCAACTTATCTGCTTCGTAGTGTCACGTTTTCAGCAAAAAGGTTCTTAACTATTTATGTTTTCCTGTCCAATACTAGTTTGCTACAGCGTAGAAAAGCGTGCCATCATTTTCTGCAGATATTGCATTTTTAATGATAATGTATTTCCTTTTGCATTCTGAAAATATTACGGTTATAGGACAAACAATAGTTATATATTAAAATAAATGTAGAATTTTCTAAACTGTTGAAATCGTAAGAACACATCCAAGGCTAGAAAATATAAATACAAATAAGATTTTAGATTTAAAAAATCAATGAAAATGCATTAAATCAATATCTATATAATAGATACTCTGACATAGTTAACAATATCCTTAATAAATTTAGGTACAAGCCATTGTTTAAAACACTGCAACTTTAATTGGAGAGTTAGCTTAATAAATTTATTAAGAATCCTTGTAGGAATGGATTCATGGAAACAAAATAACAACATGATGAAATATGTGGGATTAGTTAGTATATACATGTGATAGAATATCCAACATAATAGAATTGAAAAATGTAGTGCTGCCTGACATATTTTTGCAGCAGGGCATGTTATAAGTTTAAATAATTTATAAATGCGTATCTTCTAATAATCAAATAGACTCCTTTGAAAGTATTTTTATTTTTAGAAACACTCTAAAGGTTATTAATTAAAAATCTGGGCTGATACCATGATCACCATCTCCAGTCTCTATCAGCAGGTGGTGGCAGAGAACGATTGGCGTCAACGGGTGTAAGCTGTGGTACGAGTTCATTTGTTACTGTTGACACTGAAGTAAAGAAGATGATCAATAGTGGTGGCTGAAATAATGGGTGTAAACCAGCAGATAAGAGAATTGAAAAGAATCATACAAGGAGAATATACGAGCACCGCAAGACCAATGAATCGGGAAAAAATGAATGCTACAGATCAAGATGAAATGCGTGATGGTTTTAACCATCACTACTACTAAGTTGACATGGATGAAGCCGAATATGAAGTTGGTGGTGGGAGAAGAGCTAAACCTATCCGATGAAGAATTAATTGACACAATTAAGACGCAGAATGTAATGGAGGAAATGGAAGGACGAGAGATGAAAATAGTGAAAAGACTAAACAAAGGAAGGGAACATGAAAGAAATAGAAGGAGAACTGTAGAAGCCTCAATAATATTAGAAGTGGATTAAGTAACTCACAAGGAACTGCAGAAATTAGAGACACTGAACTATATATGCAGAGTCATAGAGTAACATTAGATACTATGCAGAGAATAGGAAAACAGGAGGAGCTATAATATATGTAAGAGACGATATTAAATACGGGGTAATACTGAAGAGCATACTGTTGAAGTGTAGGAAACGGAATTAATGATAACACACATAAGACTAATAATAGCAGTGTATCATTCATCAGGTGCGTCTGATGCGGAATTTGCAACACACATAGCATGTAACGAAGGAGTAATTCGGTAAGTAAATAAATATAGGGAATATAAATCAAGGAATTACAGTCAAATATACAAACAAGAATTTATAAAAGTTTTAAAAAACTCCGCGCGACAGTAGACGGTTGGCAACATAAATCGAAAAGCAGGAATATTTGTTAACAATATAGTTGAGATTTAGGACACATTAATACCAAAAAAGATAGTCAAAATTCCAAGCGTGTGGGAGGAGAAAAGCACTAATGCGGTAAGAAGGGCAGCATGAGAAAGGGGTGACATTTATAGAGAAGCAATATGTGAGGGAACGATAATAGCAGTTTAAAGTAAAGAGAAAATTTGTAGTTAAATTGATAAGGCAGAAGAAAAAAATACTACGAACATATCATAGACTGCAATAAGGACGAACCTATTAAAATGTGGAAAACTTTGAAAAAACTAATCAGGGGTGAACTAGTAAGATTAAAGGAAACTAGTAATATAAACCTCAAAATCCTGGATAATAAGATGAAAGGAACCATAGCTGATAAGATTAATGTATTTTACATTGAATTTGTTAATAATATAGTAAGCACAATAGCTACCATTAACCATTAAATAATTTGTGAACGTCACGATAGAAGACCTTAAAAAACTAGTTAAAAGACTTTCGAAAAAGAAAGGCAGAAGAAGGAATAATGAGTGAAGTACTAAACATGGCGTTTATGGCCAAATACCGATACCAAATATAGAGAAAGCTATAAAAGCAAAGGATTAATATGTAACCTCTGTACAAGAAGGTTCTAGAGTAGTAAAAGACAAATTGAAAATCGTTTAGAAACGAACGAACGGGTTTCAGAAATAAACATTGGTGAAGGAAAAATAATTGGAGTAATTTTCAACTGTGCATAGAAAACTACTACTAGAAAAAATATGGCAATATAGAATAACGGGAAAGCTATAGATATGGCTTAATATGACATTAAGCATAGTTGAATGTGGGAAAACCCAAATGTATGATTATAAGGAGTTTGAAGAAATGTGTGGATGGAACTGAAATATAGCGAATGCCTTTCAAAAAGTCAGGAAAACCGAATGAGAAGACAGACTTATGTTTGCTTTTTCCAAGACAATGCTCACCTATTCGAATCCTACCAGTAGACACAATTTACAAGCTCTTTACTAACTCTGCAGCTTAGCACCCGAGCTGTTCCGCAGCTCACCCGTCAAGAGTCGACGAATCGACTCTCTCGCTGAGCATGCGAGCTTTTAGTCACTGCCACTACGTTTCCTCACCACTGGTCGGTATGGAGCTAAGTCCCATGGGTGGGCTTCGACGCCGAAACGTCTCTCGGGTTGTGGCTCTTGCAAGCCACGGCACCCGATAGGCCAGCTCAGGGTACGTGGGTTCGCCAATCCCAAGGACTCCTACTGGGTTAGAGCGCGGTCACGTTCTGACGACACTAGGCCGAAAGAACGATCCGAACCGTCCGCCAGCGGTGCCCCCCTTGCGGGGCATACACAAACTTCAGTGGGACCTTCTTTCGCATGCAGCACACGGTCCTGATATTGCTCTATTTTTTATGTTTAGCCCATTAAAAGAATTTTAGCCGAGAAAAGATTTCATTCAAATAATAACATTGTTGAAGCTGTTCAGGGGTGGATACGCATGCATTCCAAAGACTTCTACCAGCGAGGTATTAAAAAGCTTCCAGATCATTGGCGCAAGCGCATCGCTAGGCAGGGAGATTAGGTCGAAAAGTAATATAATTTTCATCGTTGTAATATTGTAATAACTATTTATAAATAAATTCGTGTTTAAATTTTATTTTTATTTTTATTTTATATTAAATTGAAATAGCTATGAAAGCCAAATAAACCTCATCCAATCAAATCAATCTCCCTCTGTCTCTGTCTCTTCTCTATCTGCATCTGCCCTCTCCGTCTCTTCTCTCCATATTTCATCTCTCTAAAATAAAATAAATTAAATATCGTCATTACCACACAGATAGTTTCTCTTAATCAGAAACACTGTTCACAAACTGACTTTCTCCAAAGATTTGGAAACTGACTTAGTGGAACCTATAAAAGTATTGGAGATTTTGTAACTAGGCCATATTGGATCTGAAATCCTTAAAGCAATAGACAGCTCTTTCCTCGATCAAAGCAGTTCATCTAAAGCCCTTGAAATTTGGAACATCGATAAACATAGTTTGTCAACAGTTCCATAAAGGAAAAAACATTTCTACCCCAAAGGGCACAAGTTAAAGATACTAAGTAATGCCGAAAGAGACTAATATCACATTTTTGTGTGCAACATGAGTGTCGTTAGAAGTGGAACTGGGACACAACAGTTAGGATGAACAACTGTTCACATTTCTTGAAGAACAGTCAAGTGGGAAAATATGATGCTTGACACTAGAGTTTAGAAGTTATAACTTACGTGAAAGAAAGTGGTATTACTGTTTTTTCCTCCGCGCTCAGCTTCTACTAACCTTTCCATTAATTCTGTAATCAAGGGTTGATTAAGTGGTTTAAGAATCGTCCGGTGAAGGCAGTTTGCAGAAATTTTCAGACCAGCATATATTGAAGCTGCTGCAATGAAAAATACACTTCTCTTCAACAGACATTTGTCAGGTAACCCAAATATATTACCAGATGGAGGTAACCACAGCGAGATAAAAGAGGTTAGTTATCAAAACACGCAAGATAATTAATTATAATGGTGATGAAACCTAAGATTGTGGAGATATTATTATTGCAAATATGTCTCGGGAGGCTAAGGACATTGGGATTGAAACCTGCAGCAGATGACGTATATTTTGCATCGAATTCCGAAACAAGGTCCAAAACCAGGTTAAAAATGTCTCGATCTGAATTTGTCTTCAAAATTTGTATCATATGCTGTGGGGATATGTAATTGCAAGAGGTACCATTGCCTTCATAGAAAACTGGTACAGCCGAATTTAAAGTCACTGAATTAGGCTGTAATATGACAAATTCAAACAAACTTTTGTGATCACTTTTATAGTCGAGTTAAGATGGTATTTTAACAATATAATTTGATGGGGTGAGCACGAGAGCAATTGCGCATGAGCACCGCGTGAACAAGAACACGGTGTTACTCACTAAGAAAATAAATCGAAACCCAAGAAGATGACAAAGAACTGGTGAACTTTCTTCGACAAAATCCAGTTCAAATGGCGAACGTAAATAAATTACCGATGATCGCTGCAATATAAGAAAACGATAGCTCGAAAAAAGGTGATCCGGTGCATAGGTACACTAAAAGGATCCAAAAAGCTCAAGGCTTTCGAATGAACCTGATGTCTGTAAGTAATTTTGTAACAAAAAATCGGAGCTAATGACGAAAATACTCGATGAGCACAAGGTGCTAAATGTAATTGTCTCCTATAATTCATATTCAGCGAATATTTCCGTAAACCATGAATGCAATACAGGAGTTTTACATAACTTGCATTCTCGACGTTGTACTAACATTTAGGCAAGGCACGTAAACAACACCACAGTAATTAAATCTAGAAAGAATAACTGCGTATAACGATAAAAGCCCATAAGATTTTTGAACTATAGTGTTTTTCTACCTATGCTCTACCTATGCTCGTAGAAAAAGTATAGTACATTACTCGAGTTGTAAAGATATTACGTACGCGTGTACACACTTGTACGTAATATGTTCTTTATAACTCGCGTAAATTCTAATTCTAATCAATAATCTTTACTTGGTACGAAAAATTTTGTATGAGAAGGGGTTTCTGACTATTAGCGAAGGTGGAAAATGCAATAATTTCAGATTTTTCACCATTAATTCTTAAGCAATGACTGTTTGGGAAAGCTTTGTATATCTGAATTAATCATACGTTCAACGATGTGAATTTGCTCTACGTCAAAACTAAAATAAATTTATGTCATTAGCATAAAAGTGAGCTCAGGTGCTTATAAAAATAAGCAGAATTCATGGACCAAGGTATGATTCTGTTGCCTTTGTTATCAACAGTCTCAATTTGATCCCATGGAGAACATTGTGAATTTTTTCAGTTAATGTAACGGAAAAACTTTCGGCCAAGGAATGAGAATGAATTACAGTAGAATTGTACAAACGTGGCAGCGGATAACCCCAGAGTACACCAGTCAATTAGTGTCGTCTATGCCCAGACGTTCACAGTATCTGATAACAACGGTGCCATGTCAAAATATTAAATCTTGAAATTTTCAGGCTTAGCTTTCTATAAAGGCGATGATACATGTAATGAAAATTTGGTTAACGATTATATAGAATTATATATAAAATGCAATTTCAGACGTACATTCCATACAAGACAACAAACTGCAATAATTAAGTATCAACACTAATTGTCACCTGGTTACCTCAAAGAGCTGGTTCTCAATTGCTTCGTGATAAAAAAAAACACATCAATGCAAAACCCAATTAATTCAATCCCTCAAAAATAATTGTTATGGGGACTATGCTACAACAATTACTCTCAGTCTGGGTAGCAGCTTGGAGACAACTTTTGACTGTCTTAGAGGTTTTCGACATACTTGATTTTGATTTGAATTTAATTATCCTGCATGTGACATGAAAATACTTCCAACTGTGACGATATTGTATTGCATTTTGTTTAAAATAAAGAAAACTATGAAGTTGAAAATGACCAAAATTTTGGGAACATATATTTTTTAAATAAGGCTCCCTATAAAGAAATAAAGCCCTGGCCTCAGCTTATACTCCACCAAATTTAGGACCACCTTAACATAGATATTACTAAACTATGCTATAGACGATTTATTTTTCTTTCTTTCGTACTATATAGCCGTGATAAATAATGTACGCATTAGTACAATATCAAAGCCCACTGAAGTAAAGTACAATATATATTCAGTGACATATAAATTGCACCACCTAGAAGGGGTGGGAATTTTTGGACCAAATTTGGCAGAAACATTGGACTAGTCTAAGGTAACAATTGATTAAAATTTGATAAAGGAAACACTTCATCTTTTTGTTTTTTCTTTAATAATGTGTTGGTCCGCCCCTATTTCTGATACACTCATTGACCCGCCTTGGCATTGATTCCAGCAGGTGATCAATGTCTTCTTGGGGTATGGCATCCCAAGCAGCCGTACTTCATGCCGTAGAGCTTCTATTGTCAACGGTGGGTTTGGTAGATTCCTCAATCTTCTACCCATCATGTCCCACACGTGCTCAATGGGCGACAAATCGGGAGATCTTGGCGGCCAATGCAAAAGAAGTTAAGAGAAACCCTTGCTACGTGAGGTCGTGCATTATCTTGCTGGAAAAGTGGGTCTTCCAGCCCTCGAAGATATGGAAGAACATGTGGTTCTACCACTTCGTCAATGTAGCGTCGGGCGGTCATACTGCCCCGAATGAAGAGCAAGGGTGACCTACCGCCGTAAGCAATAGCACCCCACACCATCAATCCCACAGTTCGGTGAACATGCCTCGCAATCGAAAAATCAGGATTGCGCCTTTCTCCACGTCTTCGTCTAACAGTCATCCGACCATTATGCATTCCTAAACAAAATCGCGATTCGTCACTTATGACAACTCGATGCCACTCCAAGTTCCATTGAAGTCTTTCCGTGCACCAGGCCAAACGTTCCTGGCGATGTTGAGCAGTGAGGTGTAGCACAAGATGTGGGCGATAAGACAGCAAGCCAAAGGTTCTTATTCGACGATAAACTGTTCGCAAGCCTATCGGACGACCTTGTTCCCCTAACCATTGTCTTAAGCGGCGATCTTGACGTTCATTGGTTCGTCTTTGAGCCCCAGTGCCTCTTCTCCGACGTTCAACCCCATGTTCAGATCACGCTTGATAAACACGCATTATTGTTGAGTGGTGCCGTCCCAAACGGTTGCCGATTTCTCTAAACGAAAAACCTGCTTCTCGTAAACCAACAATACGCCCTCGGTCAAAGTCACTCAACTGCTGGTAAACTTGAGGTCTCCTTCCTCTAGGCATCATTAAACACTTGAAACACTAAACTAAAGAACAGGATCCGAAAAAGTTGAACAAATTCAAAAAATGACTCGATAATTGCTTGTCTATCACCACCTCTAAAAAATGGCACAAACGTCAAAAATCCCATGACTACTTGATGATTGGGTTTCAAATTTTAATCAACTATTTCCCTGGACTAGTCCACTATTCCTGCCAAATTTGGTCCAAAAAATTCCCACCCCTTCTAGGTGGTGCAGTTTATATGTCACTGAGTATAAAAAACTCTGGGATGGTACCACTAATTTATGCAGTTTATTCTGAATATAATATTTCATACGTCGCAACCAGACAATGTCCATACACCCGATACCGCTATCAAAGGCAATGAACGATTATTTACAACTAGATTCACTCCGACAGAAACAGGTGCAACATGGCATCTAATAACACCGCGAAAAACGGGGCCTCGTAGTTACATAACATAAGGTTCTGCACTCAATACGTCATTTGCTACGATAAATACGCAGTTATATTTTACGAAGCCAACAATAACACACCAATAACGCCGTCGAACTCGAGACGCAGACCTGCAAACAAATTAAAGACGCGCACCATCCGTATCTTTTGTACGTGACAGCCGCGCGGGAATAAATCAATACCGTTGCCGATCCGTAAACTGTATTTACAAACTCCATTACGTTTTTCTATAAATCACGTTTTACTGCTTTCGTCCTCGCGACGACCATGACTAAAGGGGGTTGGTTCTCAAGGGCGGTTTGCCCTTATCTAAAGATAAGGGGAGGCGCGCTTCGCATCAGCCATCATTGAACTCGTAAACATTTATTGCCGAGGACCCTCCAGTCCGCTTTATCTGACTGCTTCGTCGTCGAGATGTACCCACATGACGTTATTTATGAATAAAGTCTGTCGCAGGAGAAATAGATATGAAATGGATAGAACTCGGAACGAGGAAAGGTTTATTTGAGAACCTATCGGTATTAATTTATTTAAATTGGACATTTAAAAATGTCAACATGCAAGGCACCTCAAGGGCCTAATAAATATAAAGGGTAGCAAAATTTATTGAAAAATACTTTCATGACAGGCTGTACACAAAGGCGTATGTATATGTATTTTGAAATTGGAAATACTATGGTATGCTATTATATTTTCTAATACAATTCTTAATCATGTGTCATCAACGTCAGCTCGCCTAATATCGAATTTTACAGCAATAAACATATCGAATAAGTTCAAATGATTAATGGAGGTTGGCTAGAAACATTATTGTACAAAATGCATATTAATGAAATTAAAAGAAGTGTCACAGCTAAATTTCTTGTTGAGCAAAATTTCCTTTTGTAACTTTGACTTAAGAAAATGACAATTAAAATAAGAAACAATTTTGAAATATTGTTTGAAATCCAACAAATAAATACGAACAAGAAGAAAGTTAAGTAGAGTAAAAAGTAAAAACGTAGCATAGCGAAACGTAACGTAACATAACTTTTCATAAAATTCCATAACGTTATAATAACCAATAGAATGAATTATTTTAGTAATAATTAAGAAATATTTTATAAGTTCTTAAGTTAAATATTTCAAGATGTAGATACAGTTATTAGCCATTAATAGCCCATTAATAGTAATTTTGCATCAAGGTTGAGGTGATATTTTTTTTAAGCTGTGCAGTTAATTAAAATTATCACTTAAACCATTTTGGCAATGCATAAAGCAACCTCGATAGGTGAAATTTGAAATTTCTTGTCAGTTTGTGAGTAACAAGAAGACCGATCTTAATGCGATCTAAACGTCAATACCCCCAGTCTCGGGTTGCTACGTAATCACAGAATTATAAGTTCTTCGGCACGCAGCTTTGTCGAAAAAAATAAAGTTCAACGATAATAAACAGGTGATGATAGCTGCTTCGCTCTCTGTGGTTCATCAGATCACCACACATGCATTCGATGACTGTGCATCAAGTTAGCAAGCATGAGTGAAAGAAGTTCTGTCTGTAACAGCACAAGTGTGGGATACTTGCGTCTAACTTTCTGGTCTTGACATATCGACAAATTTTTGTGAATTTTCGCATCGATCTTTATCGTTACATTTTGACCAATGTTGTCAATTT
Organism: Geotrupes spiniger; assembly: GCA_959613385.1. Lineage (NCBI taxonomy): Eukaryota > Metazoa > Arthropoda > Insecta > Coleoptera > Geotrupidae > Geotrupes > Geotrupes spiniger. Next base: position 18,609,126 of record OY390737.1, read on the forward strand.
TTTAATTCGTTGCAAATAACTCAAATTACCCACATTTTCTTCTATTTGTTAATCTACAATTATCGGTTCATTTTCGACAACGCTTCAGATGGCATTAACTTGTACTAAAAGAAGTAATAATAATCATTCTTAACTTTTTTATTTAACTGACTTATCACAATGCACTCCTCATTCAATGATATACGTATAGCGTCGTGCAGTCTTCACACGCATGCATGATGCATGATCTTGCATTAGATTTTAATAAGCGCTCATAGTTTTATGCATAAAATGATAGAAAGTGGGATATATTAAGTAAACTTCTCATACTAATTTGATATGTATTACACATGTTTCGTGAACCTTAAACACCAGGTAAAAATTCAAAACTGGAAAAACGTCAAAATTAATGTAACAGTATGACACCTTGTAAAAAATTCTTAAAACAGATAAAATCGTGAATATATAACAAATCGATGCCAACGGTTAAAAATTATCCCCAACTGACATCTTCGTAGTTGTTGTTATTTTAAAAAATGAAACACTTTAGCATATTTCTATTATTTTTCTTAAGCTCAACTCTACAAACGTCAAAAAGTAACAAGTTTGATTGAGAATTTACCACTTTTTTAATTTGTAAATTTTATAATTAAACTGGGCACGTTTTGTTGCAGTTACTTGTGCAAAATTTGTCAAATATTCAAAAATTCCACGAATGTGAAAGTTTTCGCGAGTCATTTTTTTGAATATAATAGTTCCAACATTGTTGGAGTTTTTATTGATTTTCTAGTGCATGCAGTTTTTCGAATCTTTGCTAATGATTCTTGCGACAATTTCGAGTAAAAGTACAAAGTAAAAGTTTAAATCGTTTAAAATATTGTATAGATTTCTTTCTGTCAACCCCATAATTAAAAACATATATATGTTTCACACAAATATGAATTACACAATCAATTACTCATATTTGAAATAAGGGTCGCTAAAATCGTAGTCCTGTACACTAAACTATGCGAAGATTTAGGTGTAATAGATAAAATTGCATAACTTTATATAACGTAACAATTAAATATTTTTCATTATTTATACCCCATTCCTCTTACAATTATAAAATAAAATGCTGTTTTCATTTCCCTGGATGAGTACTACATTATGTCTCGGTTCGTTGTCCACTAAATTTTTAACCTTCCAGCTTTTCGAATAAAAAATAAAATCTATGAGTTAACATTTGCGCTTTTTTCGTCTTTGTGATGCTTCAAACTGTATTTACTGGTTCCTGTTCTCTTCCTACGAATTAACGTTTTGCAAATTTTCTTCCAGAACTCACTGGCAGTGATACATACGACTAGAATTTTCTATTTTTCGTTTGTATTTCTCCAGGCGCGCCTTTCAAATCGTTTCCTACGTCTTCATTCTATACTACATCTACACAATTGTTTGTAAAATGTTCTCACATCATTTTCACATTGAGAATTTTCCAGTTTTTCGGTTATCCTCATAAATTCCTCTCACTTAACCAACTTGATATTTTCCTATTTGCTCAATTTCCTCTTCATCATTCACTACTTTCCTTCTCCAAATCTTCATGTTATCACTGTTAAATGGCTACTATTACAATACGCTTAGTTATATCCCTTTTATGATCATGCATTCCATATGTTATTATTTCATATTTTTGCACTTCTCCAAATTTGTGTAATATCAATATTATTTCTGCCATTCTATTCTATTACAGAGAAAACGAGAAGGGCGAGAAAGAGAGGTCCCAATCGATCAACTAAATTAATAATCTTTTGTTTTTACATTGTTGCAGTATTTCAGTTCATTGGTGTATAGATATGTGTATTAGATATTTTTGGTTATTTGCCCGGATTGAAATTTGAGAATTGAATGTCATATTTCACGTTATATTGTTTTATGAGAACAATAACTCATGCAGAAACTATAAACAATAGTTCGCGATAGCCTAAAAATGGAAATAAATACAGATAAAGGCAAAGTTATTGTAATTAATATAAAAATAGAGGAAGAGAGAAGAAATATTGTGTAGTCAACATAGTGTAGAAACAGTAAGGACCTATGAATATGTGGAATGAATATCTAGGAAATGATGGAAATCTGGACATGGAAAAAAGGCAAGAAACATATACGACGCCATAAATAAAACAGTCGAATATAAGGAAGATACAAATATGAATAAAAATGAAGAACAAAGTCTATCACACAATTCCTGTACCAAGTATCATATACGCATATGAGTCATGGGTACCCTTGAAAAGACACGAATCACAAATAAATGTAGCAGAGATGATGTATCTCACACGAATAATGATGAAGAATGAGCAATAATGACGAAACAAGAACCAATTATGATGGAGAAAGGGAAAAAGTAATTTAAGTGGTATGGACTTATAGTAAGTATGGCGCCAGATAGAATAGGAAAAAAAGGACAGGCAGACCAAGGACAATTTGGGTAGAAAGGATTGAGGAAAACCCTAAAATAATTAGTAGAGAACCGGAGGAACTGGAAAAACTAGGTAATGGAACCACATCCAAGATCTTAAAGGGTATTAAGGATAAATAAGAAGAAGAAAAAGAAATTTCAAGTTTATATAATTCCAATTAAAGACTATCACTACCAGTGCCTTTTCACAAATTAACATATTTTAATGATTTCCAATTATTATTTATTCCAGAGATATTTATCAAATCAGTAACCATGAATAAAAATTTATATCAAGATTTGTTATGATCCAGTTTCCTAAAGTAAAATCCAAACTAAACCCATTTTTCACAAGAATTTGATATCGTCCTTCCCTATACCTAAGGGCGCACTTAAGTACTGTACTTTTGTGCTTTTGATAATTTGTACAATATTGGGAATTTCGCATTTGTTTTTGTAATGTTACATTGGTAACCTATTCGGTATCATGTTAAACGTTTCCACCGACACAGCTGAAATTTTGAATTTGTAATCCTGGAATTTTAGCTATTTTTTACGTAATAGGATTTTTGCATTACATGCGAAGTATTTCAAAAATGCACCATTTTTAATTTCCGCCAGCTTTGACAATTTCGACATTTTGAAGATATTACCATTTTTGTACTTTTTGCATATTAGACATCGTTGGCGAAGATTTCATAGAATTCTCGATATTACATGTATTTAATATACGTTTGTTTTATAAAAAAATATCGGCGTTAAAACACATAGAGCATATTTTTAAAACAAACCACTCTTTTATAACTAACAGTAACCAACAATAATCCACACACATCGACGCGACGTCGCACTAAAATTTCCCGCCACTGAAAGTTTTATCCAGTTAATCTCGAAAACCGAGTGTTTCGCATTTGCAATAGCCGTCCGCGGCGAAGCCTTTAAAGTTAATCCTTGCGGAGTTCTAGCCCAGCTACACATACAACCCTTCAAGGCCTTCCGTTTTATTTTTCTCATTTTAAACAACTTCTAAAAACGTTTACGATCACAACGGCCTCGCAATTTAACTGCAGCAGGCATTGTGATCTATTTGGTGTAACTGTTGTTACACTTTTATGCGATTTATACGACTGTTTTTACAATCTACGTGATCCCTGAGCGTTTCCTGGTTCAAGCGACGGATGCGTTCTTTTTAGTTGCGGCAAATAAAGGGTTTGCATTCACAAATTTTGGAAAAAAATGTCAGTCAGTTTTTCATCGTCGTTATGTAGCGTAGGTGCGGGTTAACACTAACGCTAATGTGATGTTAAAATTATATTTAAATCGAAGTAATATTTAATAAAATGCAAGGTGAATTTGGCAAAAACAAAGTGGTGAGATGAATTGGTGAATGAAATATAAATATATTATCAAGGATGTATATTGCAAAGGAGGTAAACTCGTTCAATGAATTACTGCAACTACAATGGTATGGTTTTAAAAAATTAATTGATTTAATAAATCCTTTTAGTGCTGTAAGTGACAATAATGAAAGGAGCAGTTGATGAAATTGTGTCAATTTAAAGAGCATTTCAATATTAATGATGTTGTTTTTCTTAGCGTTGGTTAAATTGCCTCTTCATTTTTACTGGTTTTTTACATTCATTTTCGTTTAATTTTAAATGATTTTACTTCTGCTTCTTATTTTTCATTAGAATATTACAAGTTTTTAATATAATTATATTATCCGAGTAACAGCAATTGCTGCGATTAAATTTACATTTAATTCATTTATTCTATCAAATTCTATCTATCAAGTCAAAGTGCATTTCAATTTTACAACTTTTATTAATATAAGACGATCTGTCTTTTTATTGCAACACTTTTGCATAATCACAACTTTTGTATTTGGTATTTTTCGATTGATGAATTTTTATTTCAGTATTTTTGCCTGCATTATTTAACTTCTTCATTTATTCTAACTGGGCGGATTTTAAATTTTTAACGTTTCCCGATAAAATTATTTTTTACCTATATATTTTTATTCGAGGTTTTTAATTTAAAAACTCGAGTTAGAATTAATATATAAAAACACAAATACAAAATACCAGAAATAATTTACAAAAATTGGTGCCGAAAAAAATACAAATTGAAAAAAGGCACATGTGGTTATTGATAGGATAAATAAAGATGTTAAACAAATAAATATAAAAATATAAGAAACAAAAATTCAACAACAAAATACCCACATCCAAAAAATCTAGAGACTATTAAAAGAATGCAGGCAATTAAAATAAAATAAAGATTACAAACAAAACAGAACAATCACCCAAAATACACGAAAGTATATTTGGATTGACAGAATAAATAAAGAAGTTAAAAAGTTCAAAAATACACAAAATTTGCGTCTTCCAAAAATATTCTAAAATTACAAAAATCCTATTTCTGTTTCAATTAGTATACTTACGCTTTCTTGCATTGAAAAACTAATTTTAAAAAACCACAAAAAATCACTCTGTACTAGGGTGGGGTGTTTGGTTTGGGTTGGGTTGAGCTAGATCGGGTTAGGACTAAGTAAATAGAGTTCAAAAATTACAAAACTATAAGAAATAAAAATACCTTTCAAAAGTACTAAAATAGAAAATAATGCAATTTTTGTTTTTATTATTTTCCCTAATTTTTAGTGTATATATTATTTTTAATCTTTTTATTTAAAAATTACAATTTCTTTTTTTCGTTTGTTAATGTTTTGCATTTTGCAATCTTAACATAATTAAACTGAAAAATTACAACATCGTCTATAAAGCAACAAACGTCTACCCATTAATCATTTTTGACAAATAGTTTGTATGTGAGTATTAACGCCATCTAGACGTCAATACTCACTCGAGCTACTATGTAATTGCAGTGGTCTGCATCGACCGACTAAGCAACCGCTTCACAGCCGTCGGGATTAAAGACCGATTTATTGAAAATTATCATAATTATCATTTTTGATTTAATTTTATTTGGTTTTCCTTGCGAATTCCATAATTTTCTCTTAATCTTCATTTGGTTGATGCTTGTTAGTTTAATTTTCGTTTCATTCACATTTATTTTAGTTGCAATATGCATTTTACATACATTTTAATTAATGTATTTAATAGAATAATAAATGTTGCAATATTTCCCGACATAGTAGCAAGAAAAACGTTTCAATAAAAAATAGTGTTGAAATCACGATTTATTTAAAGATTGAACACCTGAGAAGACGGATAAGGATCGATGTTAATTAAACATTAACATAACAAATAAAGGAAATAACCGGAAACCATAATTAGATGTATACAAATAAATGTTGAATTTATATCGATTATTGACATACCCTTTATAGACAAATCTAATGTAATATTAACCATACAAATTTAATGTATTATACGAAATTTATCATAGGAAACTAAAATATTGACGTTCAGTGTACAAATAAACGAACGAATTCGTGGCGCTATTGGCCGGTGAAAAGCGGGCACATGCGCCTGAACAAAAATTTCAGCGAGACGCCTTTTTCAAAATGGTAACCGACGTCACGATTGGGTTGAATTTCTTTACGACTGGTATCGACTTCGGTACACTAGACGAGCTGTTTGTTAATATAATTTAAAATTGCAGCCACCAACTGTATACATTAATAATTAAGTTTGAATTTAACAAACTATTAAAAGAAATATCAAAATATTCGTTTGTTGTTTCAAAACATTATCTATATTTAATTATCTCAGGCACAATGACAAGTTTAATTATGTAATAGAAATTAAATATAACGTAATGGCGATAAGTAATATAACTAAATGAAACTGTGAGAGGGAAATTATGAATATCATAGAATAAAAATAATATGTATACAAATCAACTTGTAAAATCATACGAAAATATATAAATAAATATCAAAAAGTACCAACCGGAACTGTAATAAAAATATAAGCATATCTCTAGCTGCGTTAAATCATACGATAAAGGCATTTAAAGAGAATATGACAATAACAAATTATGCTAGAATTCAATATGAAAATAAAGAAAAATATATAAATGAGATATAGAAAGCCAATTGCAAAAACAAATCACACAAAAACCATAAAACTAACGTAAATAAAAATTAAATTAATATAAAATTATTATTAATTATAGTTATTTATAATTATTTTGAGTTACCCATTATATACACTGATCGCAAAGAAAAGCAGAGCACCCAGAAGGGACGATCCTACGAACTTGAAATTTTTGTGACAATTTGAAATTGAGTAAAACTAAGAATGAATGATAACTATTTCAAGAAAATCTGTATTTAAGAACAATGTTAAAAAATTAATAATGCGTGGTATCTCCTCCAAAACGAATGGATTCATTTACGCGCCGGGACATACTTAAAATTAAGTGATCAATTTCTGCTTGCGGTATTTCATCCCAAGCTCTTTGAATTTGAACTTGAAGTTCAGCCAAAGTGACTATGGGCGCTGGAAAATCTTCGACTCTTTTGCCGATCATGTCCCATACATGTTCAATCGACGATAAATCTGGAGATCTTGCAGGTCATGGCATTAAATTGACATTATTGTCATAAAAAACTCTCTGTGTTACTCTTGCAATGTGTGGCCTAGCGTTGTCTTGCTGGAAAACACTGTTGCGATGTCTTTGAAGCTATGGCAACAAAACTGGACCGCATTCAGACTTTCTTGAATGAATACTAGAGTTGATGGCTTCCAAATTGTATTGCACCCCAAACCATAGCACCCGGTGTTAAAAAAGAATGGCGTCTAAGTGCAAATTGCAGTTGTCATGTTGGTCTTCTGACACGCAATCGTCCATCAGATTGCCACAGGCAAAACCGGAATTCTTCACTGAACATGATTTGATGCCATTCATCGACCGAATGCTCCCTCAGCCTACGCCACTGGAGCCTGGAAACTTGATGCTCTGGGATTGAAGGAAGACGAACAATTGGTCGATATGACACTAAGCCATGCGAACGAATTATGTGATAAATTGTTCGCATAGACACCTTTAATTCCAAAACAGCACTTCAAGTAGACCCACCGACCGTGTTGTCTTAAACGATTTAATTGAGGTCAGTCTCCGAAGACGCATTTCTTGACGTTCATTCATAATTCCTGGCCGACCATACCTCTCCTACGTATTTCTGAGCCTTCCTTGGACAAAGCTATCCATGCTCGAATGATTGTAGAGTCACTTCGACCCTATCTTCTGGCCATTTCGCGAAAGGGTAATCCGGCCTCATGCTTTCTCATAATTAGACCTATTTCAAAAGGAGTTAATTGATTGTGATGTTGATTACGACGAACGTATGGCAAGTAAGGTAAATCAACGTCACTAATCATTAAGTTTGCCTTACACACAAGAACAAAAAATGTACCTTACAAATTTTAACACGAGACAAAAAACAAACAAAAAGTTCGCTGGTCATGATGAAATTTTAATCAATTATTCCTTCATTTCATTTCATGTATATACCACCAATATTTCAAATTCGTACATACGATCTTCTCTTCTGGGTGCTCTGCCTTTTTTGGCGATCAGTGTACGACAAAATATCTATAATGTAGAAAAATTCAGGTCACATCGACCAGCCAGCGCATTAAAATTGCTACACATGCGATGTAAGCAGAACTATTTGCTATTTGCTTTGTTAATTGCAATGTAAAACATTGCCTAGTGTCACCAACCAACGAACATAAAAAAATTATTTTGCTAACATCGCCGGATAAGAAACAGAAATTTCAGTCCTTATTGACTCGAACGAATCAAATCTATCCTGAATTATATTAATGTCAAAACATCATTATTTCAAATATCTGCCCTAACTGATTTCAAACTTTTTCTATTACACTGATAAATATGATACCATTTTAGAGTATTCGAAACGTTGGAACGAGCGAACAAAAAATAGTACAGGTTCATTTAACTGGTTGTTTCTAATAACGAAGCCTAGCATTGCATAGGCAGACTTAACTATTTCCTGAATGTGGTAAGAAAAGATGACAAATTCGAATAAATGTTCGAATCCTTGAAATTTTCACACCTACCCACAAGTTTGTGTAGCTCATACCCTTACAGTTGTCCCGACACCATTTGTTAATACAATCCATACCATTCTGTAACCCCTGCAATCGTCCAGTGTGACCACATTACTGAAATCTTCAGATCATCAGCAAACAACAACTTATTTCGTTTAACTCACTGCGACAAATCATTAAGAAAAAGTTAGGCCCAAGATTAGAGCCCGGGGGAGCACCCGATGTTGCTTTACGAGTAACTTCAAGTGATATTTGATAGGCAGCAAATAACATTTGAAATATTTAAATTCATTTAAATTTGATGAAAAACATCAACAATATGGCAGAAGAGCCGAAAATAAGTTGTAAACCTCTAGAAATAAAATAGGCCGCTCTGGAGGCAGTAACAAAATTGTTACCAACAAAGTCGAAAGTTTTACATAACAAAGAGTACAAAGCATTCACTTTGTAGTGCGCTAAAAATGCCATTGAAAATATTTCAAAAAACGCTGTCCTTGCATATTATGATGTAATGGGCAAATCAAAAAAAACTTCAGCACTTTAGGTGTCTTCAAAATACTGACATTTCCAAGTTTGCACGGCTCCAAGCATTCTTGAAGCGACAGTCAGCAGGTTACCATCCTAAACAATCTAAGATTTTGGAAGCAGTGGAAATAGATTGTTTCCTAGAAGCCGATGATCTATCATATCAGGAAATAAAAGTAAGTTTTTGCCATAAATGAGTAACTCAGCTGTGATGTAAAATGGGAATAAATGGACATAATTAGTGTAAAATATTTATTGATTGCATTATATACATTTATTTCTTAATAATGTAACCCATTATTAAGACAATCGAAAAACCAAACGATTTCAGAATGGCCTTGCAGGCGTGATGAATTAACTCGCATATTTATACAATACAAAGAGGGTATCATTCTTGTCAATGTCCCTAAAACTAAAACGAACGTGCAAAGAATATTTGTTATCAGGTGTAGTCGATTACCTTAATAAAACAGTATGTTAATTTCACCCCAAAAGTGTAGCTACTAAATGTTTTTTATGACGTACCAGAATGGCCGGTGCACATTGAGTACCATTGGCATCAATGAAATTAGCCAGGTGCCAAAAATGATTGGGCCTTTCCTTAACATGCCCAATCCCGATCAGTTTCAGACGTTGAAGTGCATAGCACTTGGCAAATTGCGCTGACGACTTGCTCATTATTAAGGGACACGGATGGTGGAAGTCTTCAGCTGTAGCTGAAAGTAACAGCAACGTCACAGCTAGCTACTTTTACCGAAAGTGCTTACAGCGTCAACTTTAATGTCCAGCATGGATTCAACGAACGCACTAAAATTATACAGAATAATTCGAATTATTAACAGAATATTGTATCTCAAAGCTTACCTGTCATTTCTATAAATTCCCAGGATACATCAAAGGTTTTTGTTAACGTATATAATAATCGCACCTATTGTAAACGCAAAGTAAAAAAACAAGATTATATATGAAAATTTCAAACATTTGTTGAGAAAATTGCAGTCATGTTATCCGATTTGTCAACTGCGAAAGATCGCCAAATTTTAATAATGGAACTAATCGTCCTTTCTTCCTAAATATGGGAATTTTGACGTGTTAATTATCAAGCTAAACACTATCAGCAATAGCTTAATCAGAATATTTGCAGTCTTTCACAAAGAACCTTGGAATTCCGTCACTTCTAGATATCATCTTATTACTAAGCTTTCTCGCTGCATCTAGAATATCCGAGATGATTATATCGATGTTACTATTAACACTAATGCACATGCTTCATGGTTTATAACGTGAAGGATCTGACTGAGTGTACACACTAGGAAAATAATCAGCAAAAGCATTTAAACCAAAGCCCGGTTCTCTGAAACATTTTGCATCTTTGTATGCCACCCCAGGTTCATTCTGACAAACGACCAGAACTGACTTGAGTCTTAATTTATAAACCTTACGAAACGTCACACTTTTCGTAATTAGTTATCAAATAAAATTGCTATTTGTATTGCTAGGGAGGAAAATGTTCCTCCCGCAAATGAAATTTTCCCCTGGACTTAGAGTTAAAAATTTAACTAGTTGCACTATTAATATTCATAACAATTAATTTTCGTTGATTTTAGTTCATTTTTAGTTTGTTGTGTAATAGAATAGCTTTATCGAGAATGTTATATTTTTCGATACTTTTGGCACTTTCCCATAGAGGAAAAAAATATTATCATCTCTCGAGTGGTTTCCTACCCACAAATCTGGGAGATAAATTAAACTATGCCAGTGTGGAAAAAATATTTATATACAGATGATGATTAGGTAGATAAAAGTTTATCGATACTTTTTACTTACTTTTGAAAAGTGGAGTATAAGTATAAGAAAGTTCAGTACTGACCACTGCATATTTTTACTATTGTAATCGAGCACTAAAAGTATATATGCTTTTGGCGCTCCCAACTATTGAAGGTAACACTATGATACTTTATCTTAAGCTTTGTATAAGCTTTGTATGTTAAAAGCAATATCTCAAACTGATGGTTTACCATTATCGTCATTTTCCATATCTCGAAAACGGTACACATTACCGCAAAATTGTTCTTATAAAGATATTGAAATTATAAAAAAGTTTTATTTGAAAAGTTCTATCGAAAAATGGAGTGTAAGTAAAGTATAAGAAATATTTTTAATTCCAATATTTACTCTACCGTGTCCTTATACTTATATACATAGGCTTCAGATATCTGCCATTTTAGAACTCATGGTGAGTCAGGTTGGGTTGAGTTACCGTGTAAAAGACATTTTTTTAATTTTATGCAAATACTACACATCTTCCTATATTTACTCTATTATCTCCTTCAACTAATATAGATCTCATATTTTTGTCTTTATATTTAGTAGTAACACAACCCAACTCAGTGTTGGTAATTTAGCAGAGTTACAGACGAAATTTATTACATAATTGAAACATATTAATAAACATTTTAAAACTGATTATACAAAGATTAAGAACAAATGCAAACAAAGTGTATATTACATTTATGACGTGTAAAAGGGAACTATGACCCATTTTATAATCATCGCATCTTTGATATAGTTTAACATTTCTTCGTTAGCGCGTTTATTGTTCTTTTTGATATTATGTTGGCGAATATTAACATAATACCATATTGCGTTGAATTCAAAAAGGATTAGAACATCCATGAGAAACTTGATGAGGCAAAGCAATTAAAAGTAAGAAGGATCGAACCAGCTTACAAAAAAATGGACGAAAACATGTGTGTGCAGAAACAATTATGCGAAAATATACATTTTTTTATTTTTTAAAATATTCAAAAATCGCCAAAATTTTATACAAATCCAACCCAACCCAAACCAATTCAATCCAACAAAAACGCAACCCAACCCATCCCAACCTAACTTCCACAACCTCAAACAGAGAATTCACTGGGGTGAATTACAACGTTTTCCAACATAAATAAACTGTAATAAAAATGATAATAACTCAGTTACATTTTAATGTAGTTTTAATGACTGCACTCATATCTCGAGAAATATAAAATTCTACCCAACTATCAAAATAGGTTCCGTAGTAATCATTCAACAAAAACGGACGTTAAGACACATTTACGATTCGCTCAACAACGAAGAGCACGTTTTAGGTTTGTTTTTGACATGAGTGCAGCATTCCATACCGTCAACTACAGCCTGCTGTTGCAAAAATTATATAAAGTTGGTATCAGAGGAGCAGCCTTTGACTGGATTAAATCTTACTTAGCAGACAGGACACATCAGGTTGAGGTTGACGAGATTCGCTATGACATGGAATATACAGTTAAATTTACACCTCAGTGGTCATGTTTATCGTCAACATTATACAATATCTTAATTAACGATCTTGCGGAAGCTCTTGGCAAAGTTGGCGAGGCTGTTATCTAGGCAGATGATATAATGTTATTGTACAAGGCATTTTAAAGTAGGAATTAATGAGAGAGCCAAGAAGTACAATAACTCGGTATCCAATTGTTGCAAGGGCAATGGCATAAAAAATAAATGTATCAACGGCAGTATTCTGCAAAAATCGAGAAAATATCTATCAACAATGTCTCGCAAATTTTGTTGCCGAAGCCTAGCACATCTTGTTTCATTATAAGAAATATCACAGGAACTGTGCCATTAGAGATTTTGAAAATGTTGTACTTCGGATTAATCCAATCAACAATTTCTTATATCATTATTCAATGGGGACAGTCGCATGTGCGTCTCGAGGTTTTTATGGTACAAAAAAGGGCAATTAGGTACATGCTCAATTTAGCGCCATAAGGTACATTTTCGTAAATTGGGAATATCAACGTTTCCTTCCCTTTATATCTATTCCTTACTCTGTTACATTAAAAAATATATTTTGTCAAGAAAAGTAAAGTAATCCACTATCATGACAAACCCGCGAATGATAAGCTTATTGTGCCCTAATCTAGGCTTATGCTATCACATATACCCAAACTGCATTGGTGTCAAATGTTTCAATAAATTAATTACAATAAATTCTAGTTTTTCACATATGATACTGTTAAGGCTCAAAAATGAATTAAAATTTATTCTTCTTGATAAATGTTACTATACAATAGAGATACATTGACAACGAGTTAACTGTAATAATTTGTGTATAAATCAGCAAATTAATTAGAACGCAAATTAATTGATTTGCTCGACATAAAAAATGGTGAATCATTCCTACTCAATCCCTGCAGACGAATCAAATTATTATGATTAAGAATCCAAAAACAAATCTAAAATAAAAAAATATCGTGATAATTCCCCGACGAGGACGCAACGTTCATTTCGAACCTTAAATTCCACCGAGCACGTTTTCCCTGTCACGCGGCCACATTTAATAATTACTTTAATGCAATTGCTGCGCGCATCGCAAAAGCACAATGTGTGTGTCTACCTTTTTATGTGGACATTTTACGATTAATTTGTGTGGTAAAAAAGGCATTCGCCGGAACATCGCCAGGAAGCCACTTTACGGATATTGGGTTCCCAAGTAATTTACGATGCGGCCGTAGTGTCACGTTGACACTTAACATAAAAATGTTATGAAAGAAGCCGCAATGCGCTTTTGGCGAATGAAATCGACGGAACGCATCCCAGCGTTTCGTGTGCGGTTTTTTCTTTGCTTTTTAACCGTTAGCTTTTATAGTCGTACGAAATGAGTGCACTTGGGACACGTACCAGTAAATATTAATTATCTTTATGTTGTTAAGTATGAAAGGCGAAATAAAAAAGAATGTATAAAATCGAGTGAGTCCTGTTGTTAATTTGTGATTTTTTACAGTTGTTTGGTGCAAATTTTTTTTAATTGCAATCAAAGTCTTATAACTATTTTTGCCGAGTACCGTAAAATAAGAAATAAAATTGTGGAATTATTTGTGGCAAAATTGACCAACGTTTTCTGTAAATTTTTAAAATATAAATAATTGCTGTATAATAATAATAATAATAATACCTGAACCACTAATATGCTATTTCAAAACATGAAATATTAATAAGTATTCAACAAATATGTGTAGACCAATAACGACGTAATATATGCCAGAAAAGACGACTCGACCAAGGTTCTAATCATAAAGGAAGAAAATGATATCAACAAACTTCGTCCGAAAAAAATTGTTCTTTTTTCAATTTTTTTTTCAATTTCGCAATTTTTGTATAATTAGCGTTACACGAAGCAAAATTGTGTATTATTTTCGAGTTCCGGGAAACAAATTCAAGCTTCAACATTCCATCACTTGATATCAGCTTTTCTTTAGTGTGTATTGGTATTTCGACATGTACACAAGGAATCGTCTAAAATCGGATTCGGTATCCATCTTCAACTGTCGTAACTATTTTGAATTTCTTCTGGAAAATAATCACAGAGCTTTTGTTTTAAATTGAGCAAATCAACTTGCATGGCTGCAAAAATTTCTCCAAAATTTGTAACATTATAATTAGAGACATCTTCCACAATTTCCTGAATGCACTGGAATAAATTGAATTGCTTTTTGCCAATTGGAGTCGACCATAAATCAATTTTTCTTCCTTAATATTATCTGTAGCTGTAATTATATTAACGTCGTGACCTTGCATACTACTTTTCAAAATATTGAATTGTTCGAAAATATCAGCAAGGAAGCCTAGCTTCAGAAGCCAAAAAGGATCGGAAAATTGACTTTCGTATGGGGACACCACATGTTGCAAATAAATTAAAAGCTCTGCTCTTAAGTGAAATACTCTTTTTAAGACACTTCACCTTGAAAGCCGCGTTATTTCGGTGTAGAGAGAAGTGCGTGCATTTATTAAAATTTTCCTCAACTTGTGTTTGAATATCTTCTGCCCTACCACTAATTCTCTTTGGATAGTATTATTTGACAGATGTATTGTTTTTAACTTTGCAGCCTATTTTTCACCAAAAAATATATGTACCATTTCAAGAGCTACTGGCAACTTTATCAGTTGCTAATAATGCGTTTTCATTAGTAGTGGTTGTCAATGAAAACCTATCCTGCAGCTTGTGAAGAAAGTTCAGCTTTCTTTCAAAAAATTGCACGGGTTTGTATTTTATCTGGGTGTTTGGTATTTAAATGTCGAAGTAGTTTTGATGGCTTCATGCTTTCTCCACAAATAACACATTGTGGTTTATTGGAAATAGCGGTAAAACCATATTTAAGATATGCATCGCTGCAAAGTCTTTTTTTCTTCTAATTGCTGCCACTTTCAGACGTAGATTGTTCCAAACTTCTTCCTAAAAACTTTTTTGTAATTCATTGTAGACGTTAATACGTAAAGGTAAAATATTTACTCAATACCACAACGCGCTGTTTGGAATTGAAGCTTATTGCACGTCGCTGCTTATATATAACCAAACATTCCAGAGTGCCATCTAGCAGGAAGTAGACCTACCGCGAATATCGTGGAAGAGTACAATAAGTATTATAGACACAAACAAAGATATCACGCTGTACAATGTGCAATTTATTTTTATTGCAAATGATAGTCCGGTAGAAGTACTACTAGTTCCTAGCCACTAGTGGGTCAGATGGGAATTAAAATAATTGCTCCATTTAATTTTTAATTTATTTAATTTAAACAATCAGCTAGGATATTTTTGTCGCTGTTTTGGTTTGTGTGAGGAGTAGGAGAAAATAGTGAACAATTTTCTTAACAAAAAGGGGTCACACTTTAGATAAGTTTGGGAAACTCTGATCTAATCTAATAAATAACAAAGTACAAAGCTATTAAGACCGGTTTCTGGTTTGTCGCAATCTCTCCAGGTTCCCTTTTTCGGCGACCTTTCTCAATATACTTTTCAAGTTGTTCCATGTTGTCTTCCTTCGTCCTCATTGCACACTCAAAAACATTTTCAAAAATCCTCATTTGTTTGCCTTGAAATATCTTATTTTCTTTTTTTGGTTGAGGTTGAGAAGGTTCTAATGTAATTTCAATTTCTTCCATATTACAAAAACCAACACTCTACTCTTTCACTTGTCGTTTTATTCATTCAACTAGATCTACCTACAAAAGCAGGAGCCTCACACACCTGTCTTGCTCACTTTTTTCGAAGTCGATTTTTCATGCCTTTCTCATCTGTTTCTCTGTACGAGCATCCCCTTGCCAGTTTTTCTTATACTCTCTATATATTATGTGTATTCTGTGTACTTTTTCAAAAGCCTTCAATAGGACTATCAAGCATAGTTGATCCTCCCACATCCCCCTGGTGGAATTTTCTCTTAGTACAAAGCTGTGCGTAAGTCTCGTTTAGATCTAAATCCGTATTGTGTACCTCCAACATTCCTCTTAATCTATTTTCAAGAATTTTCGAGTATAATTTTGCTATTGCACTTGGTAGAGTAATGCCCATAAAATTGTCTATTACATTCCCTTCTGCCATCTACTTTGTGTATTGGTGCGATTATTCCCATGTGCCATTCTCATGGAGTCTTGCCTATTCAAGAAAATATTATTAAAAGAAACCAAAGATCGTGTTTTCTAAAACCTACTGATAGGGAGGAAGTTATAAACAAAATTTGTACTTTGAGGGTCACGATGAGATTCCTGTTGCTATCATCAAAGAAGCAGCTCCTTTCATTGCCAACCCATTGTCGCACTTAATAAACCTTACTTTAAAAAGTGGAGTCTTTCCAGAACCGTTAAAGTGAACGATCATCCATCCGATCCACAAGAAAGGAGACACGGCTAATATACTGAACTACAGGCCAATAGCTATACTATCAAACATATCCAACATCTACGAAAAAATAATATTAGTAAGAATAAATTCATTTCTGGAAACAAACAATATCCTAAGTGACAGGCAAAATGCCTATCGGAAAGGGAAGTCAACCAATATAACCATCTACCAAGTGCTATTAGAGGTTTTGGAGGCTATGAATGAAGGTGAGCAGGTCAGCGCGATGTTCATGGACCTTACGAAAGCACTTGACAGCGTAAACCATAGTACGCTGTTAAAGAAAATGGAAATCATCGGTTTTCGAGGGGTATTTCTGAGCCTGATTAATTCATATATAGCTGACAGAAAACAATGCATAGTAGCATCAAATGAAAACGGAGTCAGAATTCTGTCATCGTGGAGGTCGATAAATAGAGGAGTACCACAAGGTTCTATTTTGGGTCCGATTTTGTTCCTGCTGTATGTCAACGATCTGCCTGAAATACAAACAAATTCCACAGCGTTGTTTGCAGACGACACATCTGCAATTATAAAGGCATCAAATAAGGATTTGTTGAATCAACTCGAGGAACAGTCCCTAATAACAATGGAAAGATGGTTTACACGAAATAATTTGAAATTAAATGTTGACAAAACAAAACTGGTAATGTTTTCCAAAACGCATGCAGGCACCATGAGCATCAAACACGAACATCAGACAATAACTTCATGTGAGGATGCTCTTTTTCTGGGGATAAAAATTGACGCCTCTATAAATTGGAAGTCGCAAATTAAATATCTAGCGGCTAAGCTGGGACCATTCAGCTATGCTAATGATATCTTGATCAATAAATCTAGATGCGAGTCTAGCTGCATACCATTCATACGTGAACTCACGACTCAAGTATGGGATTATATTTTGGGGGAATAGTGTGGATGTGAATCGAATATTCGTGCTACAGAAAAGATGCATCAGGAGTGTTTTCAAAATGAATAACAGAGACTCATGCAGACAAGTTTTTAAATCAAACAAAATACATACTTTAACGGGACTCTACGTAGTGGAATGTGCACAGTTCGCGAAAAAGTATTACAAGACTTTCCTAAAAAAAAAAAACGAACTCAATCATCGTCACAAGACACGGGGAACGAAAAATACTTACCTAAGTGCTCCGCTTACCTCATCAACAAAAATACAAAAAAAAAGTGGTGCACCAGTGAATAAAAAATTATAATTACATTCCGCCTGAGCTAAGAAATTTACCGGATAAATGTTTCAAAGTTTACCTGGAGCGCCATTTGTTGAATAATGCATTTTATACACTGGATGATTTTTTTAATAGTACTTTTTAAAATAAGTTTTAACATGTTGTATTGTACTATTATTGATTTACTTGTTCCATTAGTTTTAATACTGTAATCTTGAATTGTTCCATACTGTATTAGTACCAGGGAATAAACAAATATTATTATTATTATTATTAATATTTTATACACAATTACTTTTACATTGTCCGTATATTTGCTTATACCTACCTTTGTAATGTATAATATTTTAGAATAACTCATTTCATCTATAATCCTTTGCACCTGTTCCATTATGTTCTGGCGTTATTCCCCGTTTCTGTTCTCCATCCGTTATTATTTCTCCACGCGCATTATTAATATTTTTATTGCATTTGCTTTATTTGCATTATTCAATGCCCTAAGAAACAATTTCTGGTTTCTTAATGTATCCTTGATCTATTGACTACTCCAAAGAATTTCTAGTTTTCTTCATTTTCTCTCTATCGATGTTTACTAGTTTTTTCAATCTTTTGACGTCATATTCTTTTATGTTCTTCGTACTTTCTTCGCTTTCTCATACCAATACATTTTTTCTCTTAGTTTCCCATTACTGCGTTTTTCATGTTCCCAAACCACCGACGATTTAATTATATAAATGTTTATTTCATTTATTCATAGAAATGATTTTTAGCCAATCTTTAACCAAAACTTTTGTAAACCAAGTAAACGATAAATACACACAGTTCATTGATTGCTTTAATTAAATAGAATATCAGTTAAAGTTATACAAAAGGTACAACTTTCTAGAACCACATTTTATGTAATTTGTCTGGACAAATCCGTTTTTCATTTACATAGTATCTTTCAGTATATTTATAGAATGTTTCTTTTTTAATCTCGTTTAAATTTGTTTACTGATTTTTTTCTTATTATCATGTAAGTATATGAATTAATTTAAGCTTGTTTTGTTTCATTAAAATAGTTTGAAAATGTGATTAACCTCTTCGTTGACTTGGCTTTCATACATTTTATTCGCTTTTGCTTAGAATTTCGTTTTATTTTATGTTGAGTTTTATGTGCCATCGAGTTTGTTGGCAGTCATCATCTTTCTCCAGTTCCACATCGTTTAATTTTTCCATTTAAATATTTTTATTTAATCTGTTTTAATTTTATTTTTGCCTGCTCTCATAATTCTACAAACGATTGCAGTTTTTCATCTCATTTTCATTTTTGTATCCATTGTTGTTCTTTTTTCTAAAACTTTAATGCGTTTTAAATTTATGTGAATTTTTTTATTGTATGTTATCTTAATTGACTAGAAAACGTAAAATAAAAATAAAGACAATTGTTAGTATTATTTGCGTTTTCTTGGATATGAGGTATTTTCTCGTCTTCTTTCTACATCTTTACCATTTTGAATATATGCGCTGTATTCGGAAGTTTATGATTTTCATAAGTTTTCTTCTAGGTTGTCGTTATTCTTGTTTTTTTTATTTATTATTTTTTTATTTTATAACTTTTATTAATTTATTTATTATCCTCTTTCTTATAATATTTCGTCGTACATGCATGAAACGATTTTGTATTTTTGTATTTCTTTATCATTTATCCTGTTTCATTTCACATACATAGTCCTTATGAATTAAGGATACTCATAGGAAGTCGAATAAGTTTGTTGTATTAGATGTTCAAAAACGTCGTATTATCTAACGTCTTTTATTTTATGGAAAGGAACATCAGTGTTCCGGTTCCCACCGCAACCAATACCCATTTAAAACGCATAAACATAACCCGTCTACTAGGTCTTTTTATTATTCAAATTTTCGATTCATAAACATTTTGTAAGAACACTTTCTCCGTAAAACAGTTCGGATATAAATTATTTTCTTGAAGCGCATGGAAAATTATGCCGACACATAAAATGTCGGATTCGTCAGTAATTTATGGCCCCACATTAATTCAGCGCGCGAGGGTTCCAATCAACCAATGGGACACCATCTCGAAATTTCTGTAATTCATTATTCAAGGCGGAGATGCCATTGTGATCTCGTCATTGTGGGATATGCGCGTTTTATAGGGGTTGCTTACGGCCATTCCATCGTCTCATACCCTCTTTTATGGCCGCGTCGTTCCGCGTTGCCAATGGGGGAGCAGATCGTCGCGTATCTTTTATTAGCCCGAAACACATGGCGTTCTTAATATCATACGGAAATGCAATACATCTTTAATAATTCCTCGCGGTATGGGTTTCATTAGTTTTATAACGTGATACAACAATAATAACTGGGGTGAAAAAGCCGAATTTATTACCGAGGGCTGTAATAAAAGTATGTACTTATTGCAACATTGTGTAACGTTGGTTGTAGAACCAAATGATATTCCGTATACATTGTGAATTTTTGAGAACTTTGTAATGTAACCGATTAAATTGCTTTGTAATTTATTATTTATCGATACCGTCCAAATTAAAATTGTCTCGAATATAAACAATTAGATGTCAGCATTACAAAAAAATAAATTGTCAAAAATATTAATCTTTTGCATTCTGCAAACAAACTTTAAATTGATGAGCATGTGAATAAATATTTTATATTCTAGGAAATGGCATTTGTGAAAACATCAAAATTATCGAAACACCTAAACTGTATTGATAATTTTGAACTTAATATTTTCGTCAAAATAATGAAAATTACGAAAATGAAAAAATACAAAATATAAAATCATCGATCAATTAAAAACCGTCAAGGATACCATGAAGAATTTTGCCAATAATTCAGAAACCCCAACCCTTAAATATTACAAGTATACAACATTTTGAATAGATAGGTCTATTAATTTTAATTTAAAAAAATCGAATAATTAATGCTACATGTTGTATATTATACAGCAACAAAGTAAAAACTATTGTCTACTTTACTAAGTGACAGTTATACTCGTATCTATTGGTAAATACCCATCAAAAATAACTGCTCTCCCAACGTAATTGCTATAGCAATAAATCTAATTTAATTTTATTTCAGTCTGGATATCTCATTTTCTCTTCAACGATAAACATGACATAAATTAAGCAGAGGGTCGACAAGATGACGAAAATGTTTGTATGGTTGCGATTCATGGGCACGATATGCAATAATTACGTCAGTCTATTTAGAAACAAGTAAATAAATAAAATTAAAATTATTAATAATTAAAACTTGCTCTCTGGATTTATCACAGAGTGGTCATTAATTAAACGTGCCACTTTCTAGAAATAATAGTAATGATAAGTAGCTTTTACGATATGTAAAGCCAAAAGACAACCCAACAGCGCCCAACCCAACCCAACAAATGATGCTGTCAAATGCAATCGTTGCGAAATGTCAGTAATTATTTTCAGTTTGGGTCAAATAATTATTAAGCAACTGAGCAGTTGGTGTCTAGTGATCGTAGCAATGTGAGAAACTTTTCAATATTCAGTAAACTTTCATAGTGATTGCTATTTTCGTTTTAGTTCTTCTGTGTAAGATGTTACACTCATTTATTCTAATTAATATTAAGTTCTAATTTATTTATTGATTTTAGTTTTTAAGGAATAAAAATAGCTATGTTTGTATCAAGTGAGTGGGATTTATTTTTTAGTACCTCGCCTAAAATACATATTTTCAGGCACTAAAACATTTCGGACACGTGACAATATTTCTTCTTCAACTGCATTATGATATTAACGTGTTATTAAGTTTGTTTTTTTTATAAATTTTACAATGAAAAAATTTTCGAGAAAAAATATTTTAATAAATCTGAGTGATTATTAATGAGCTGGTAAGAAAAAGCACATACCAAATGCAACACATGAATGGAAAAATGTTAATGTTGTAAATGTTAAAAAAAAAAATATTAAATTTGTATTAAGCGCGTGAAATTGAGTATTTAATCACTCGTCAAAAAATGACAGCCAATATTTTCCCATAATTGTATTTATATATTATATATTTATATTCAAACGAAACGATTAAAAAATTAATGTAAAGAAGTTATAAAAGAAAGAAATCAGCATGAAAATCCAGGATAAAATGAACCTATTAGAAATGGTACAAAAATTATGTGGAAATAAGACAAAATTTTTTAATCAATAATCAAATTAAAACAAACCTGCAATAGCGAAACAAAACAAAATCATTGGAAAATAAACTCATTATAGAATCAAAAACAAATAAAATCAATAATAAAAATCGAAATGAACATCTGACAGCGAAACGAAATAAAATCAATGGAGTAGAAAACAAAATAAAAATCGAAGACATAAACACTTAAACTAACTCAATAACTAACTTCGAACTATCTAGTTGAAAAGGGGACATTGAAAAATGAACTCGCGATAAAATCAGTAGCATATTAAACAAAACAAAATCAATAGAAAAGAATATCAAATAATAGGCAATGGCATGAAACTGAAAGTAACTCATGAAACTGAAAGTAACTCATGAAAGTGATGCAATTTATGAAAACGAAACCTCTTGATATAAATGGATATAAATGAAAATAAAAAAAGAAAGAAGAACAAAAGAATTATTGACAACAAAAAAACAACATAAAAATCAATAGCAAAATACCAGAACCAAATATTAGACAACTTAAGCCAAATTAAAAGACAAAATGTCAAAGTCAAAGTTGAATAACATCAGAAAAAGAAAACAATTGAAATAAACTCAATGACAATATGCATATAGATGGAGTGAACCTATGAACGAAATTCATACAAATGAAACATGCAAAATAAACTGAAAGAAATTGATGTAAAATACGTTAAACAAAAAAGTCACAGTAAGCCCAGGCACAAAAAATAGAAAAAAATAAATCGAACCCGTTATGAATGAAACAAATACAAAATAAACTAAAATAAATTGATAAAATATAATTTAAGTACGAAAGAAAATCAAATAAAAGGAAGATTGACATGACAGAGACTGAAATGAATATAAAATATGAAAAATATGTGAACTGAATAAAATTCATGATAATCAATCATATTAGGATGCAAAATAAATTAAAAAAAAAGAAAGCGGATCAAACAAAACCACTAGAAATGACTATGAATGGACGTACTAAATAAAAAAGTCAATAATTTAGAAAGAAAAACACACCTGTTAAAATGCACAAAAGCTAGAAAATCTTAACGACAACAAAATAAGCTTCTGTGATAAATATAAATTAAAACCAAACAATCGAAATTTGTAAAAGAAAACCAGGCAAAAAAAAACTAATTGAATAAAAAAACTGTACTGACAGATAAATGATTGGATATTTGAAAAAAATTGAAAACAGATAGCAACATCAAACAAAAAGGTTATAAAAATTGACTAAATGATAAATTCCGACTAAAACGTAATAAAACGAACAATAAAAACCGTTAATCAGAATTTTTTAAAATCAACGTTTAAAACAATTTAAATTTGCTATGCAAGTGTAAATAACTGACCTATGGTGCAGAAGTTTCTTAATCAACATGAACAAGAACTGTCTCAGTCGATTAAACAAGGTAGAACAAAGCTGGACGATTCTAACAATTTGTCAAGTCCTGAAAAATGAGTGTCTTGCATTCATAGTGAATTGACGAAAACAGTTTAAAAGAAGTGAATCATACACTTCTGTGTGGTTGCCTGATCTGCGTCAGTATTATGCTACATGTCGTCCATAAATCAGACCGCCTCTAGAGTACAAGGACTGGATGGTTCGATATCAATAATTTCAAGACTGGTTTCAGAGCATTGAACTTTCTTCTTATTCCTTGCCTCCTGATCGTAAAAATAGGCGCGTTAAGTATATTTTTCCAAGGCTGCTAGTTAATTCAGTGTTTGGAAAGTATAAGTACAAATACTGAAAATGATATTAAATTTAGAGTAGAAGCCAACACCGATAAAAATCCTAATCCTACCAGCCCCGAAGATCTTGCAGCAACTATCATACAATATAATCGTACACACTTTGGAAAGGCACGAGGGCGAAAAATACATTAATGGTAGGACTATGCAAACGTATGTGTCAAATAGAATTCGATCTGCATTTCATACAGAAAAACCAGAAGAAACTCCAAACGAAAAACCAATACAAATAAATAAATATCACCATATTTCATTTAAATGTAACCGATGTCGACGTTTTGGGACTTTGGGGTGGTTTCGACATTTTAATAGACTTTACAAGTAGTCATTATATCATTTTTATATCATTGCAAACTAGGGGGAACGTAGAAATAAATAAAGGATTTTTTTGCAAATTTAACGCACGATAGACAGAAAATCGAGCGTTGGCGTATCAATGTCTATTTTTGTGAGCAGACGTTTTCAAATTCATGAAAGAACACTTCGCGATCTGATACTATCTTGACAGGTACAGAAATATATAATTTATTTAAAAATATTCAAAATTGATACTTTTTGTTTAATGAAATTCTTGATTTTATGCTTTGCTTTTTTTATTAACATCTAATATTCTCTCTCAAATTATCAGTAAATTACAAATATGTAAAATTCGATGATTCATCAGTTAGTATAATGGCCACGCAAAATGTCCCACTTAAACTGTCATCGACTGCCTGGCGAGTACGCTTCTATTCAAAAGAAAAGCGTACAACGGCTGTGCACGATTTTGGCAATATTTCGTTGAAGTAAACGGGGCTTTTTCTAACTGTTACTTGGTAACATTGAACTAAAGGAAACTTCAACAATTGGTAGCAGATGTATTGTTTAACAGAACTTAATGCTTAATGCAGAACAATCTTCATTTTCGGATAACGCTTCCCATTCATTTTCTACACTTTCCCACATATCTTCTGCAGTACGAAGCCTAACATTTTTTTATTTTTTTACTATGAGACTGACAGTGACATAAAGTCTAAAAATTTTAAAGAGAACCAAAGAGCTTTTCTTTTGAATAGAAGTGTACTTTGGGATAACTCTGGGCAACATGCAATGCATGAATTTAACGACAACTTTAAAACTGTAGTTTTGGCTACATTTTTCACATAAAGCTTGCTTTCTGTAAGTAGGATTTTTAACAATTGTGGCACATTCTATTTTGACTATTGACAATTGAATTTTGAGTTTCACATTTGGGAACAAATATAATAGTAAGTACAAGTATCGTTGTTAACTTTGGTGTCACTGTCACCAACATGTCAACTTTATATTCAGTACCTCCGAGGTTCCATCTTTCAATGAATGTAACTATGTAGCTATGTAATTATGCTTGCCATGTCTTGAAAATTTTCCCTAGACCTATGAAATTCAGAAGATTAAGAGGAAATTTTAATTTAATTTAAGATAAGCGGAGCTTCTAAACATTTTTGTTTAATTTTTCCAAAGTTTTTTTACGTTTTGTATTGGACTTAAAGTATAAAGATTAACAAAAATATCTTGAATTAAATTCCTAACATTTTATAAATTTTTGTTTGTTTTAATTTACGGGAATAATGGCTTGTAAACCATCAATTTCAAAAACAATGTCTTCTTCCACATCTTCCAGTTAAGAAGATCAGCACTGAAACACAAAAAAAGGAAGAAATAAAAAATATCAAGAAACCTGGGAGCAAGAGGCCCCATTTAAAGGATGGTTGTAGAAAAGCAAGAACGAGCCCACTTTCGTTTATTGCTAAGCCTGAAGCAAATACTTGGTATGTGGAAAATCAGAACTTTTAAAACAAGCTCAAGGAGTCCACAAAATAAAAGTGGAATCTTTATCAAATCGGGTGACTAACTGCGATGCGCTCTTTTCAACGAAAAGTAAACTTATAAAATCAAGTAAAAATTGTTGAAGCTTCGTTTTCATTGTGGGCTGTAGGACATAATATTGCTTTTAATGCAATGGATCATTTGTCGCATGTTATCAAAAAAAGTTTTACCGATGCTAAGACTGCTAAAACATATTTTCTCGAGTAAATTTATATAAAACCAAAATACAAAATAGACTTTCCCCAGAAACACTTACCACCAGTATATTACACACCAAAAAATGATTGTTGTCATATTTATAAAATAAAATAAGTAAGGGTAGAGTTAATCTGACTTTACAAGAATTTTATTTTTGTATTTGCCTTGTATTGCAATTAATAAAAAAGGTAAAAACATGTATTTTGTAAACCACCAATTCAGCTTTGCTGATTTATAAGTTGCCTATCCTACTGTCCCTTGTGGCCAGTGAAATCTAGGGAATTTTGAAACATAAGTCTAGGGAATTTGTAAAATTTCATCAACCAACCGAAAAAAGAATTCAAAGTACCGACCTCGACACCGGAGTCCTGAGAAACATTTCGAAAATTGTGTCGGCAATAGTAGACCCAACGAACAATTCTAAAATACTACGCACGCGTTTAAGCTACACCTTATGTTAAAATTAAATTTTAAATTTAAACATTTAATATTTTGCTCCGAAGCATGTTTCATGACCCTCAATACAATTTAATATCATGTAACAAACAGTGAGAGGAATGCACACAAATTCAAACATTGAGAAGAACATTGAAACAAACAATGACGTTGCTTGTGCAACTGATTTTCCATTGAGTAAAGAAATACACAGAGTTATTGATGTTAGTGTTCTGGTGAATGATTGGCGAAGGATGAGGTGCAGTAAGAGGGACATGTCCGTAGCGTGCCGGCGTCTACTAACGGATACCTGAACTAACAAAACCAGAAAGAACACTGTAAAACTGAATTTCTTCGTCTACAGTTATCCAAACATATACTTACATTCAATTACATTCTAGTTTTATAGTAATTTATGAATGTTTGGCGAGTGGCACAATTTAGATGTCCATTAAATGATTTAATTTTACTATAATTGCTATAGATATAGTGAATGATGTAATTATTGTAGAAATAGGATTATTACAAAATGCAGCATTAAATTAAAAAATCACAGTGGTCCGCACTGAAGTTTTTTGTACTGAAATGCATTTTTCGAAACAAAGTTGTTTCGAAAGATGTCAATATCTTTAACTTTTATGAGTTAATAAGTAATTTGCTCGATAACCGGTACCGTTTTAATGTAGCTCTGATATTATTTCCCAGGCTGAACCTCCAAAATGTAGCACACTTGTTGTTTTAATTAAAAAAAAAAACATTAAATCGATTTGCAGGCCAATAGATTCGTTAGTTATACCTAAAATGCTTGGGTGGTTTCATTCACTTACGATTTTATGTTCTGATTAGGTGGATCAACCTATTATCAAGTTGTAAAATTTTATTGTTATTATATAATCGTTTAAGCGAATTATTCGTTTTCCTAAAATATTTCTCATAATAATACAAATAAAATTAATTAATTAAACTAATTGAATTTATATTACAAATACAATTGCTTACTAAACATACTATCAAATCGCTAATCTAAAATATCGACGAAATACATTGTTTTTAATTTTTATATCATTTATTCTATAGATATTTATATTTTATTAAAATCAAATTAAAAAAATATTGCTTTATATACATAAATCGCGCCCCTTCATTCATAAATCTAAAACACCCGAATTTCCATTCATAAATCTAAAGTCGTCCACAGAAAAAAACGCACTCGAGTGAAGGCCGTCGTTTTCTCGGAAGCCATTCAACTATTCCACGAAAAACGTATTTGTTTCATTTCACCTCAATTTCCATTATTAATTTAAAGTCGTCCACAAAAAAACCGCATTCGAGTGAAGGCCGTCGTTTTCTCGGAAGCCATTAAACTATTCCACGAAAAACGTACACGATTCATAAATCTAACGTCGTCCACAAAAAATCCGTACTCGAGTGAAGGCCGTCGTTTTCTCGGAAACCGTTCAACTATTCCGCGAAAAACGTATTTGTTTCATTCAATTGGCGATCGCACTTCGCCGGCGTTTTTTGTTGGTCCGCAGCCAGCGGTTCTCAAAAGCGGGACCGGCACATTATATTGTTTATATTATTTATAATATTTCAACCTGTGTGTAGTTCAAAATTTAACTTAATTTAATTGTTTTAAACAATTTTTGTATGCATTTGGCCATTTTAATATAGACCCTTGTTCTTTTAATTAAAAAAAAAAACGTTTAATCGATTTGCTTGATAAGTTATGTGGATCAACCACGTGTACCTTTATTTCGTTATTTGTGTAAAAAGATTGCTTTGATAACGCAAAGGATAGCTCAAGGATAAAAGTATTATATATTTTTTAAGACCACATTCGAGCGTGTTCCATAAATATGTGAATTCGAATTCTATCGATTTTTAATTTATTTCATTTTAGACAATGTTTGCAACTTACTTATGTATTTACTGTAAATAGATTAGATCAATTTATTTAACCAATGTAAACAATTGACAAAGTTGCTAGCAACGTTAACTTAAAAATAACAATATTTTATGTTTAAAAAATACAAAAATGGCAAACATATCTATAATGGTCTAAAAAGGCAAAAAAATGGAGAAGAATAAAATGTTAAAGAATTAAAAAACACACAAAAATTTAAAAAATACTGAAACCAAATTGACGAAAGAATAATTTTCTAATATTTGAAGAAATTGAAACTGATTCAAAAGAAATTGCAAAAAAATCAAAATTGGTTCTTCCCAATTTCTGGGCAGTACATCATATTTGTTGCATTTTTATATACTTTTTTGCTAATTTGGTAATTTTTGCACTGGCTTTATACAGCAGTTTAAAAAAAATGACTAAATTAGCAAAAACATAAGAAATATAAAAATTGACTCCAATTGATAAATTGATCAAATTGACATTAATCAAAGATTTGATATTTTATATATAAAAAAATACAAAAATGGTAAAATCGTAAAAAAATAGAAATATCAAATACCAAATAATTATCAAATATCAAATCGTCAAAAAGTACGACCACATTCAAATATAATAAAATGAAGTGGCGGAACTGAAGAAAATTTAAAAAAACGCAAACATTTTATAAATCAAACAACGCTCTAATTCTAAATTATATTTATATCATTCGCATTCAGTTTCCTAAAACAAAACAAATTTTCAACCTTCTCAACTATCTCTTCTTCCAAGACTCTCTTGTCAAAACATAATTTTCGTTCCTCACACCATTCCAATGCAATCTAAACTTACGACGGAGCGGGCTAAATGAAACAAATTAACTCTATTTACAAGATTATTAATGAAATAAAAAGGAGAAGCAAACCAATAAGGCTTTATTGTATTAAAAAGATATAAAACAATACAATACATGTAATACAGAAAAGCGAGATCAAATTAATTCAAGAGATACAATTCACAAAAACCAATACACTACTTCAGTTTAGCTTAGTAAGTTTAGACAATGCTGTATATTAATCATATTAATAGTAAAAAAAACCTTTATTTCTCATATTTCAGTGGAACTTCCCTCGAGCAATACAGTAGACAAGCAACACTGCTTAAATTCAAAATTCATATACCTCAATTCGAATGCGCCTAATTATCAATGAACGACAACCTTGTGTGTAAGGCTTAAGTTCTAAATTTGTTCATAGTGATAATATAGAAAATGTTGGCACCTTATGCTTTTTGCCCCGAGAGAAAAATCAAGAAGCACAAAAGTCTTACTATACTGTACACAATTTATATCTCTAAAATGTGTGGTGGACGGTAATTTTAATCATTTAAAATACAATTTTCTTCAGTGAAAAACAATGAATATAAGATGTATTATATAATGGATAGCAAATTAATTAAGCACAATGAGTGTTATAAATCCTATTGTTGTTACAATAAATATTAGAATTTTAAACATTTTTCTTCGCTAAAGGAGTCCTTATTCCCATCAACGCACATAACTTATTTCTTATAGGCTTTATTTCTTCGACTGGTTCTTCCCAGTTGGTACTACTCAATATGTGCATCACTTCATCGAGATTCTCTAAAGGAATAATACTCGTATCGCCAAACACAAGAAACGATTCGAACATCCTCGTGGCCGTCGATCGACGCACGTAAGACTGGCGATGACATAAGAAGATACTTAACTGCACGAGGGCATTCGCTGAGACCACGCTATTCACCTAAAATGAAAATACTTCGAATATACAAATGAAGTTTAATTAATCATGTATAAATTTTTATTGACATACTTGGAAATTCAAATTCGTTCAATAGTTCGACCGAATGTGAATTATAGTAATTAAAAAAAAAAACTATAACGTACCTGTATAAATTGACACAAGACACATATACCATCAATTAACTTATACAGATCTTTGCACCCGTTGAGTTCAAACTGTACCAATCGAAATATTTTCTGTGGAAATTCCGACGTCGGATCACCCACAATACAATTGATACAACCGGAACTGAACAGTTTATCTAAAAATCTGAACATGGTGACGATTATCCGGTCGATCTTCTTGTGATTGACGAATATTTGATGTATAACGTCGCACAAGTTCGATATTTCGGCGACGCCCTTCTTCGCTTCAATTTCACTCAGTTTCTCAAACAACGAGTGACTGGAACTTTTAACCTGGTAAACGAAAACTACAGATCGATCACCCGGCGTTTGTAATCCTCACCAAAGTTTCGGTCATTCCACCAACGCTGCTAACAAATCCCAACATCAAATTGTACTTGTAGTCGTCGAAATCGATCAGATGCACAAACTTTGGAAATGTTATAGCCGCCGAATGCCAATTTAATAAACGACATTCGTCCTTTTCGAATATCACAGTCAATTGGTCATGGTTTGGAATGTTTGGTACTCGAAAATCGCTTAAAGATCAACCAGTTTAGATGCTATGCAAGGTGTGGCCAAATAAATTTTTGACTACTGAATGATTGGCCCCACCTTTTGTGTTGATCGCAATTTAAACACCATTATAAATTGTTGAGAAATGCATCATTATTTACAAATAATTAAAAATTTCCACAAACCTGTGAATTAAATTGTAGAATACCTTTCCGGCGAGGGCTCTTGTTCTATCGATCTTCTCAACTGCCTGTTGACCAATGCCAGCCATTACTTTACGAATAAGGTCAGCATCTAATGTGTCAGGTATGTATTGGCTCAAAAGAAGTGTCAGGGTTTGCAAGCCGCTCACAGAGGCCTCCCTGACCCACGCGCCAATGTCTCCTCTGTTATCCTGAGTGTACTCCGTAAGACCCAATAGAAAACAATTATAGATTTGCTTAATGTGCACCCGAGTTAAAACTGCAACAAAACGCTTTTATTTCACTTATCTATTGACAAAATTGAATCAATTTAAAATTATTTAATCATGAGACAGCATTTTATCAATTTTACATTTGTGATGTAATTATTTGACAATGTAATAATCCTTTTTACTGTGGTACTATCTGATTAACTCGATCAAAAACATTTACCATCTTTTACGTCACTTGCAAGCGTTGCACAGATTGATGAGAGCGCTTTGGTGGCGTCCCTTCTGCTCTCAGCCCACTTTAAAGTCGGCGGAGTGATGATCGTAGATGCAATCAATGCGTCGAAGATTTCGTCCACATGTGGTCGCACCATGAAAACTGGCATAGATCCAATTGCTGACGCGTGACTCATTCGACTCACCAAGACACCTGAAGACACTTCTTTTGCATACCTCGCCACAATAACCGCACGTGCATTTGCATCTTCCTCGGTGTCGCCCTTGTAATATTCGGTTAGTAGCGCTGGCAATGCAATAATGGCGGCAGCCCGCACGTTGGGTACGTCAAACAGCAAACACTCGTCAAGAAGCCTCAACCAATCACCTACCAAGATACAATAATTGGTGTACATAATTTACAAAGTTAAAATTTAATACAACAAACAGAAACTGTTCTAATAATACAATTAATATGAAAGATCTGATTGTCGCTCCTTTCACTCGACTGCACAACAAACTACCACCTGAAATCAGGAACTCGCCAACCTTAAAGTTGAAGCCAGCCTTGAAAAAGTACCTACAGGAAGAAGCCTACTACATCCTGGACGAGCTTCTTAATAAATGACGTTTTCCAAATTTTATTTTGACGTAAACTGTAATGTCTTTTGAATTTCGAATTAAATTTATTATTATTATTATTATTATAATCAAATGCTGCTTACCAATTACATCCAATTTATGAAATGGTAAACGAGCCAATGAGCACTTCCGTATGAAATCAGAACACGCTTGCCTCATCAGCTCTCCACCCAGTCCTCTAAAATACTGCCTTTCCCTGAACATCGGCACTAGATCTCGAGTTGCTTTCAATACACCTTCTCCAATAAGGTCCTGAATGGTTGTGTCTTTGCTGGCAGCAACACCCGAAAGCGAATGCAAAATTTCACCAATCGCCAGGATAGATCCGTGGCGGGTGTTCAAGTCTATGCTCGAGCACTTCTCGAATAGTTTCGGCAATACCGTGTTTATCATGTACTCTGGTGCCTATTTAAAAGTTGCAGATCATAATAAATCAATACAAGTAAATTATGACATTTAAACTTATAGGTATTTACCATGGGTGTCAAATTATGCAATGCTCTTGCAGTTATATCTCGTATTGCATTATCCCAATGATCGACTTTCCTCTCAAGTAAGTGATTGATTAAAGGGAGTGTGTACTCTTCAAACTGGGCGATGTAGACACTAACATCAAGGAATGCAGTATTGCGAACGCTGACCGCAAAGAAGTCGGCAACTGTGAGGATATCGATGCCATGTGGGAAGGTGCCCTGTCTGCCAACATTCTCCTGAAAAGATGCTGATGCTGCCCGGCGACAATTAATCTAAAAATGTTACAAATAAACAAGAAATACTTGCGTAGTATTAAACTAGTCAGGGTTGAGTTGAGCAGATATCCTTGATAATCTAGACTTCACCCTGCCTTTAATAGATTTTATTTTAAACTGCTTTTATTCTTGCAGTTCGTTGTTAAATATAGTTGGCAAATGGGATTCTATATAATTGATACTTAGATGAAATAAGATGTAAATAAAAAACTTTGTAATTTTTATATAAACTGAGCCAAAAGTCACGTTTTTGATAGAAATCAAACCCAAAATCCAACCTATTAAGCAATTATTGTAATATATTGTAAAATTCCTTGCTGTGCAATAAGTGTTCATTATTGTTATTATTATTAATATATTATGCAATGCACGATTGATAAAAATAATGTAGTCATCAAATACTGAATGTTTATTTCCACGCCTGACATGATAAGGCACAAAACAAAATGTATATAAAGATATAAGCATTTGAAACCTACGAATAATAATTTACCTCTCTATCGAAACAAGTAACAACCAATAGTGTGCTGGCTATGTCGGAAACAAATGGCTCCAAAATGTGCGTCTCATAAGCCCTGGCAAATGACCAACAAACATAACAGGCAGAATCCCGAATGTGCGACCCAACAGAGGAATAACCCCTAGGTTCGTCGTACACCAAAGCTTTTAAAATAAGAGGGACGACTTTCGGCAATCTCTGCGGCAGTAATAAACCCCTTCTACCTGCAAACATGAAAAAAACAGTAATGGCAGTTAGAAGCAAAAGAATGGGTTATTTGAAGGCATGTAAAACATTCAAAGTGCCCCGTGCCACCCTTTTCAGACTTTGTAAGAATGGAGGTGCTAATGCGGTATGCCAAACAAAACCTCCCTAGTTTAATCTATTTGGCCATCTCGAGCTAGTGAAGCATTGGTACATATTTCATATTACCCGACCATTTTTTCGGCAGACAGAAAAGCACTTTTTTCATTAGAAATATTTTTTTATTTATATATTTTTTTAACGTTGCGACCATGATCCGATGTAATAAACCCTTTGCCGCAGTCATTGGCATTTTTTTTATTTATATTTCAATCAATAAGTTTCAAAATAATTCCAAAAATAAATGTGGTATTCCATATTCCCCGACTTTACTCTATTAAATATTTGCAAAATAAAAAAGTTGTACCTAATTCGGCCAGCGCAAGGCAACCACCTTGCCAGGCGCCGTCGCTTTCTCTTGGACTAAAGAGTTCCAAGACGGAGCCAACAACTTCATCAGCCAGTCCTTTGGGCAATCGACCGGTGACTCTTCCAATACCTTTCGCTGCAGACCATCTAAAAAATACCTTCAGTTACCTCGTTAAGAAGGATCAAACTATTACATACCTTACAACACTATCTCCACTTCTCAAACCTTGAATCAATTGATCGATAATTTCTTCCACCTCATCAGGGACGTCGATGTCATTATCAGAAGTATCAGCTTCTTGACTGTTATTATTAGTGGGACTCGGTGATGATCTAGATGTTCCGTCACCAGCGCACAAATTCGTTGCCAACAATCGACTACCCCTTTGGTACCTCCAACTAACAACGCGTGGCGCCAGAAGCACGAGTCCTGAAAATAAACACATAAATCAAATATGCCATATAACACACCAGATTGGACCACCTATTCTTTGCACAATCTTATACACCAATTTCTGTACGTTACTACCGGGATTGTTCTTAAATTCGGCGCTAACGATCCATTGTAGCAACTTTCCAACGTGCGGTAACATGTCGTCCCTCTTACCGTGTTTCAGTACCATTGCGACGGACGATAAAGTTCCATACTTAACAAACAAACTACTGTCTTTCCTCGTACTTAATTCACAGGCCCAATCAAAGAACGCAGCTAAATGAAGATCTTTTACATCATTTCTAACACAACACAGAACTAACAATGAGGGATACCAACATATGTAACTTCAGTACCTTGTTAAAAACTTGGAGGCCAAGTAAGCAGCGGCATCTCTGCATTTATCAGTGACGGGTAGGTACGTCTTACAAATATTCAAAACCCTACACATTACACTGTTTGTGTTGTCTGTCAAGTCCGAATTATCCAACCTGGACATATGAAATGGAATCATAACGATTATAGACAGCCACAGTAACAATATGTATCGTGTGGTCCACGTATCGGAATGATTTGGATCTTGCGACTCCAACAACTGCAACACTGGTTCAAAATCAGCTACCTAAAATGAATTGGTTAATTTATAAAAAAGCGCATGTGTCTTACAAACCTCGTGAGGAAGGTGCCTGACTATAACTTTATAGCCTCTGACATTAATAATCACAAACAAATATTTGAAGGTTTCGTGTTTCAAGTCGTTGCTGCTTTCAGGGGAGCGCACGATGAAAATCATTTTTTCTAGTATCTCGTCGATGTGGGCATCCAGTAGATGCGGTTGCTCCTGGTATTGTTTGAAAATGTTGACGAACTTTTCATAAGTTCTTTCAATGATGGAACGTTGCGAACCAACTACGCTTTCCAGGCTGGCGATCATCTCCATAACCTCCTTGAATTCAGAAAACATTTCTAATGCACAGCCCAAGTTAATACTTTCGTCATTTTTTTGACTTTCTTCATTAGATTGTGAAGTATCGTCAATTTTACGAATTTCTTCGCTAATATCGTTGGTTGACAACATTTTAGCAAAACAGTTTGACAGAAACAATAACACAGCGTTGCCAGACGTTGGAAGTAAAATAATGGGTATTAAGGGGTACAAACAACACAGTCTTACCAAATAAGTAAAATTGAAGGATTACAGTGTATTTAATTTTTTATTTTATCTATTTCTGATCAATATCCATATTCCAATTATCCTAATTCTCTAAAGAGAGGAAAATAATAATCACAGGCGAGCCATCCTGTCCTGTCCTGGAAGGACAAATTAAAATTTTAAAAGCAGTACAAAAATGCAATGAAGAAATATGTCAGTATTTACACCCATAGCAACTTGTTCAAGTAAGCAAACTACAAAGATTCGTCCATGGTTAAACAATCAACTGTTTTACCGGCCAAAGTGTTGGGGAAATACCTAATTCGTTAGACATTTTTGGCGCATTATTTGAACCACTACCGATGAAGGAGCGAATTCGAACAGTATTTTTGAAACCAAAATTTATTACACAATGCTTGTAATTTCTAATTTAAGAGGGTTGAACGTAAATTCTTAAAAATCAATAGCGCCTGACAAAAGTCACAATCGAATTAATAGCGATTTATTTTACCTCGGACATTTTCAACATTCAAATTGTAGAAATGGCGTTTTGCGAATCATATTTCATTATCATGAAGCCAAATTATTTTCAGAGTGCTCAAAAAGGCCAGTGCTTTTTGGAAATTTTTTCACACTAGAGAAATCAACGTTCGCGGACAGGAAGTTTAAAAATAGAAAATCTGTCAACATGTTGAAAATTATATTTCATTATTATATACAAATTTTAAATTACCTTGCATTATCTTACTATTTATTTATATTAATTTCTTAATAGGGAGTTACGTTTGTACCTTTGCATCAGCATACAAAGATAAAACAAAATCTTGAAACTAGTATTTAATTGAGACATCAGATTGTAAATATACATTCATAGTCCAAATGATTCAGAAAGACAAGTTTCAATATATAAAAAACAACTATTTTATTAGAATATTTACATATATTGGTTTATACAGTATTTCAATACACACGTTCGGCATCAAATATACAGAGCGATTTTTCATTCATTTTATTGAAACACTATCGTCAGAGTTTTCTTTTTATTGAAATAGCAAACTGGGAACACTAAATTTGCCACAAACTTTTATCACATTTGCCCGAATGTTCTTTTAACAACGGTGTTTTTTTTTTTTACTAAAAAAATCATACACAGCAGTAATAATATACAAAAATAGCACATTCTTAAAAACACACAAGTCTTTGAAGATTAAAATACACTGAGATCTCTTCAAAATTTATCTTTAGTGTTGATAAATGTACGTAATCTATTATACACAATTTTGTTACAAGTTTAAAATGTTTATGTTACAAGTTTTGTAAAGTATTGAACAAATACGCATTTGACGCAACGCTTGTAGTGTTTCATTTTTAATAAGTTAAAGGGCGTTTTATACGAAAGTGTGCATTTTCGTTACAATACTTTTCAAGATGAAACAGACAAAACAGGACTGACCATTGTACACAATAAGAAAATCAATTTTGTCAGTTGATAACATTCCTAATGGATAAAATTTATTGCCTTTTACATATTAATAACAACAAAAGACAAACATAGCGCAGGTTCTCCAAGCACACATATTTCAACTTGCGAGAATAAATATCTTGTTCATAAAAATACAATAATCGGGAACGTTACAAATACCTTACTAATTATTTTAAATGATGAACATCATGAATGTTTTATATAATAAAAATGACAAAGATGCTTGATCATTCAAAGTTTAAAAATAGATACAACAAACGGTAATGTTTAAAAAATATGTCATTTAAAGTAAAGTGTGTAGAATACATTTTAAACATTAACCAAATACAATTCATAAATTGTAAACATTAATGGAATAATATATGTAATAGATGGTAATTATAACAAATTATTTTATCGTTAAATGTAAATGTAAGTAGTCGATTTCCTTTCACAGATAAAAATTCACATCTCAACGTTAAAACGAAATGGAAAAATTGTAAACGTCTCAAAACTTATACCAAAAGAATTCAGGTATAAATACTATAAAAACTTGCATTAAAATAAATAAAATTTTTCCATATTCCTTTTGTAAAAAATGTTAAATGTAAATTTCAGGAATTACAATTCGTTCGACTAGATCGCACCTGCTCGAATCTGTTCTGAAAGTTTAGAAGAACCGTTATACGAAGATTCTTCCAAGTCTAAAATTTGTTCATTCATTCGGCAAATATCTACGAGGACCGCTGGATTACTTTAAGAAATTGAATCCAAATCCAAAAATTCTCTGTCATAATTCTGAACATAGACGAGAGGAACACATCTGAAACTTCATATTAAAATTTTAAAGTTACCACAAACAAATTTGCGACGACACACTGGAAAACGGATTTGGTCTCGATTAGAAATAAGCCACCTCGGCCAAATAACAATAAAATACAAGAGGCGTGAAAATCTCAATAAATATATTTACAGGCGGACAGGAAAATGAAACTTGACGAATTGTCCTAAGATTATTTTGTTCTCAAAGGCAGTCAATGTTAGATTTGTCATTGTAAAACAATAAACACATTAATTAATGCGAAGTCAAACTCTCCTATTAATCCGTCGAGAAATACTAATGAAAAATTAGTAATCAGCCTTCTATTCATGAGATTGGATGAAGAACTTTAAAAAAATTTGAATAAACAATAATAATAAAGTAGTAAATGCAGGTAATTGTATCAAAGAATGCAATTTTCATTTTGGTAAATTAAAAATTTGGTGGCCCAAAATAAATGGTCGACATTAAACATTGTATGAATATACCCTTCACATCCGGCCATATTATAAATAAGTAATCTTTATTTATTGGTAATTCAAAATTGGGACGGCCAAGATAATTTTGATGAGCGGTGATTGGTCCATAAAAAGTAATAATGTAACTGCAGCATTATCCACCATGAATTTAAAGGCAAATATATTCAAAATTGAAGATTGCATCCTTTGATTCCAGTAGCCGTAAATATTGTTTTAAAAACTAAAGGTGACTATATTCACATTATATTTGTATCAACATTCAAATGCACCCGTTTCAACCACTGAATGTAATTCAAAAATTGCACACGCTCTTTACAGTGAAAGTTCACGTGTGAAAATCACAGAGCACTTGCTTATTATATTGGAGACAAGGACGTGCAAAGACGATGGCGGCGGCAGCCGCCGTACACGATCAGTTCGTTGGAGGCGCTGCCAGAGCATCATTTGTGGTTGTTGGAGGTTCGCAACCGTCCGTTGATTGTGAGAGGCTAGCGACACCTGGGTACTCAGGCGGGGGCGACACTCTGTTCTCACCGCCAACCTGCTGCACGTTCTGTCAAACCTTTGGTCGCATTTCATACGCTCCGGCATACGCGTGACTTCCGCCGCCTACTCCACCACCAGCTCCTGCTCCACCTCCTCCACTTCCACGGTACGCGTTCGTGGGCGGGGCCGATGCTAGTGGAGAATAATCTGAATGAGAGCAAGAAGGAAAATAACTGGTGTTAGTTGTGTGTGATGTTTTTAGTGTGTCATCTTTAGGATGTATGGCAGTAGAAGGATCATCTCGTATAAACAATGCACTAACAGACGTGCTGAGGAAATTTTCCTCTGAAAATTTTCATGAAGATTGGGTAAATGCAATGAAATATTATGGAATAGAGCATTCTCGATCTATACACATGGTAAATTTAGCTTGTCTAATTTTTTTAAAATATAGAAACTATTATTAAGCAAGCAAAACTAAACTGGCCATATGTACACATACAGCACTTGATGATACTCAATAGTTTGTCAAGGTATACCTTTCGGTGCATAGTGATGTCCCCTGCCCTCTCCATAACCAGGCCGTGGGCCATGGTGGTTACCCGATGGGCGGCCTGTTCTCTCCCCCCTCGCCCTGCCCATTACAGAATGTCCATGAACTGTGGAGTTGTGCATTCCACCATGATTACGCTAAAATGACATGAGTAAATTACAATGTAATTCATCAATTAAATCATACCAACCATTCGTCTAAGTGTGTTCATAGGTCTCCTAAGTGTATCACTTATTCTACGTGCAGGAGGTTTCTTAGGGTTGGAAGATGGTGTATGTACGGCACAGCATTTTATGAAAAGTCCCATGCAAATTATGAAAACTATGCCCATTAATAGGACTGCCCACCAGTATTCAGTTACCCATTGACCGAGACTCAGAAGCGTCTCTTTGTTCAGCAGCAAGTTGACAAGTCGCACAAGTGGGCCATCTGCATCTACAGCCCTGCATTTAAGGAAGACATCGCAGTAACCCTAGGAATGAAAGAAAAGTTGTATAATTGCAAATGGTACAATAAACCAACAACTTTATTTTTTTTATGCAGAGAACATATTTAACACTTTTTAACTCTTAAATTGAACTTTATTCAATTAATTTAATAATGAGATGTAAAATTGTAAATTACCTGAAAATTATCGCAAGGTGAACCAGGTCTAAGACTGATACCACCGTGCGGCAGCCCGACTTGTTCGGCGAACTCGCTAGTACTTCGGCAGATGTCCGTACCATTCTGACACGCCAACTCGCACAACTTTCTCTTGTCGATATTGGGCATCACTTGCGAGCTCAAGGAACACGGCAGCAGATTCCATTCGAGACATATTGAGCCACTGCATTCGCCTCTGATGCACAACTGTGTTCCGTTGTTGCAGCGTGTTTTATCGCGCTTGGGTTCAGGTGGGGGACACTCGGCTGAACGGCCGTTACAAGTCGAAGATCTCGAGCAATCAGACTCTGATTTGCACACGTCGCCTTCCCAAATCTTTACAAACTGGCAGCTATGCTTGCAGCAAGGTCCCTGACTTGGACTGAAAAATAATAACATATAAAAATATAAATAAAAAAAAATTTTAGATGGAAATAAAACTTATTTATAATGTACGATTGTATACCTGCACTGTGTATCTTTCCTACGTTGGCAGCCCTTTGCCGAAATATTGAGGGCTTTGTCTTCATCACTAAGAAGACGGGGATAGCAGCATGGATCACTACACTCAACATGATCATAGCCACAGTCACATTCCTCGCCAGCCTCCACAATCTTATTACCACAGAAAGCGCCCTCTGATGCAGTGAAACAATTCTTTTTCTTGCTATCCTCAATGGCATCGAGCACCATTGATATGTTTCCAACGCTGCACGACGAAAACTTGCTGTTATTAGGTCTGTCACCGCTTGTAGCTGACGCAAACATTATGTAGTTACCATTTAATCCCCCAGGGCGACATTCCGGAGGATAGTCGTGCTGTAAATAAAGCAAACGATTTATAAATAAATAAAAAAGATATTCAACAGGAAAATTCTTTAATATAATAATAAACGAATACTCACAGGAGATCCAAAATTGTGGCCAATTTCGTGGGCCAATGTCAACTGAGAGACTTTGGGAGGCACTCGACTGTTGTAGTTGACGAACGTTATGATTCCAGTATTGAGAGAGCGCCTCGTGCTCTGGTACATTCCTCCGATCGTTTCTGTGTACGTCTTGTATTTCTCGCAGATGCCTCCCGACGCGCCAGACGCTGATGCGACCCACGCAAGCCCTAAAGTGCCACCCGTGAAATCTCTGTATGTGAAGACGTACGCCAGGCAGAAGATTTCGTGATTGCCCAGTGAATGTATGTTGAGGAAGTTGCTGACATCGATGTTTTCCATACAAAATTGGCTTATGTTGCAGCTGTGTTTTGTGCACTTACACGAAGAATCGTCATCTATCTGTGTAGTAGATTGGTAATTCAATTAAAGTCAGCATTCAAATTGGCAGATATAATAACAAAGTTATCCAATGTGGTCAACGCTCAACCGTCTAGAATTTTGTTCAAATTTCATGTTGCATGAACTTCATCTACAAATGTGCAATGGTTGGGTAGCTTGGATTTTTTCAGTGCAGGTCACTCCTAACACATGAGCTCATCCACAAACAAAATGCAAAGTTTTGGCATCTTGAGATTAAAAACCGAACATTCATTGCTTTAAAATTTGACACTCCAACGTTTTGTGCTGAACATGAAATATTAAGAAGAAATCTCCTAAGCCTTTCCATTTGCATCATTCAAGTTAAGGATTGGTCAAATATGCATTGTGTAAATTGAGAGATGTACTTTCATTGACTGAATATGATACTAATACTTCTTTGTTCATTGTAAAACGAATGTTAGGAAACTTTATTCTTCTGAATCAAACTAGTTCAGATTCTCTATGTGCATTAAACATGTGATCACATTTACTTTTCTTGGTGCCGTAATTTGAACAATGTTTTAAAATGTTAAAATTCTATCTGTTCCAGTAATATTCAGTGTTTTTTTTTTGTCAACAACAGGAGGAGATGGATGTGTAACAGAGCCCAGGCTGTAAATTACCAACTAAAAATATGTGGTCAGTAATCAGGCATCTTAAAATTGTATGTCTCATACAATCTCATAGAATTAAATCAATTCATTTTATAGACATTACAGTCGTGATCATGTCGTTCATAAACTGCTCCTAGGCTTATTTTATAGCTATTAAGGCAACTAGAGTTTTATAGACAGTTTAAAAATCGAGGTCGTAGTTTCAATTCGAGCGACCGCAGGGAGCGAGAATTTAATAGACCGAAATTTTTAAACCATAAAACTCGTGTTGTCTTCAAGATTTTTTCTAACCCTAATACGTATAAGCAAATTGACTTTTTAATTCAAGAAATTTAATAAACCATATCAGATCTGTCAGTCGCGTCACAAATATTCATATGTCATTTGAATCGTATTTTTTAGTACGAATGAACTGAAGAGTGTTTTAACTATAAAATACGTCGTCATTGACGACGTTACTTTAAGAGGGGAAGACATTTTAACAACAAAATAAATAGTAAGCTCAAATGTACCATAGAAACAGTATAAGATATTAGGGTTAGAAAAAAATTATACATAGGCTGCAATACAGTGCAATTTGTCACAATGGATTTTTACAGTCACTTTTGTGTTTCCATGTCAAGTGTAAAGACATGAAAAGTATATCATTGAAATTTTCCAGTTCGGCAGAAAAAAAATCAGGATTTTAGCTAGGGGTTTGCTATACAAGATCATCTCATTAATAAAATACAAGTTTTTTTTACCCTTATGTGGATAAACCCCAAAATGGAAACACTGGTTTTTAGTGGAAAAACGTACTCTTTTGGATGGTGCTGGAATAAACACTTTTTGAAATATTTGGCTCTGAATATATTAATAAAATACGAATACTGTAACAAATCATAAAATAAATAAAATAAAATAAAAATCATCGTCAATTTCAGTTCCATTAAGCGATATCTCCTCAAGCCATTTTAGAAGCTGTGCTTCAGAAGTAGCAATTTTAAAATAACTACACAAATAACAATATTTAGCGAAAAATCACAAAAATTCCACAAGCGAATGTGTTCAAAAAAATTACCAAGCTCGTATAACACCCTACTGAGTTGGCACGAACGCACGTTTTAATACGAGTGAGCGATCTGGAAATATCGCAAAAAAGAAAAAATGCATCGCCTCACAGGCGACGTTTACCATTCTAGGGTTAATAAGACCACTGTTTACAAACGTAAGCAAAATTACATTTCTAACCTTTATCCTCTGGACCTCAAATTTAATGTTTCTGTGTTCGCTGCGTCCATCGAATCGTGTATCCCTGTAGATGTAATTTACGGCAGTGACATGGTGAGCAATCAGGGACAGAATCTCCTCTCTAGTCTTTTCGTTGACTTCAGTCTCTTTTGAAAGGTCCAAATGCTGTTTAAGTACAACCAAAAGAAATATTAAGTACAATAAATATGAATAAATGCAATATAAGTGTAATAAGTGCAAAAATGGAATAAGACAAAAAGCAAACGAGTTTAAATTTTCTATATACATAAAAATAATCATCTTGCTAATTGTTATAAAAAAGAAAAACTATTTCAACTTATGACCCAAGTGGACTTGCTTTATATATTATCGAGGAGATCAGAAAATATCTTTGTGCCAAACGCATTTACGGCAATGTAGATC
Source organism: Geotrupes spiniger (assembly GCA_959613385.1). NCBI lineage: Eukaryota > Metazoa > Arthropoda > Insecta > Coleoptera > Geotrupidae > Geotrupes > Geotrupes spiniger. The sequence continues at coordinate 18,652,574 of OY390737.1, forward strand.
TTTTACATAATGTGATTGTAATTTCAAATACTATGAAAAACACACCTCTGGAAATCCCTCCCGAATATGTTTCCATATGAGCGGGTCGGTTTGAATGTACAGGGAACAAGTATTTCTGTTCTCTTCCCTTCGTGCTGTCGCACGTTTCTGACGCTCGAAACTCCTTCTTATCTCATTGGCTTCTCTCGAATACTTCTCGTATGGCACGTCGACTGTGGGGTAGTGAGAATTAGGTTTATTTGATGGAAGCTGTTCGTTTTTCGAGCCTCTTGGGCGGTTGGAAATCAACGGTGAAACGGAAGGAGGCGGAGGCGGAGATTCATCAACTGCCGAGTATCGTACACGATCCATCCACTGGCTCACCTCTTCAGTGACGCCACAGCCACCCGTATGTCCTGAAAATGTTCCGCATCGTTTGTAAAGCCAAATTTTACATTTTCATGAATTAAAAATTATAATGGAGAATTGTGTTTTAAAACTAATCATATTTTCTCAAGACGATTGATATACTACAAGGAGAGATAAAATAAAGAACCACTAACCCTCGCTCCTTAAATGGACGTACGGATCTTCAATGTGATTTTCGTCGTAAATCACCGAATGAAACGTCCTATTTGGGTACTTGTGATGTGGAAAATAATGATGCGCCTTTTCGACGTAGTACGACGCCGCCGGGGACACGATCTTACCCTCAAACACTCCGTTTATAATGGACCCGAAGACCGAACTGTCTGGTTCGCCTGAACAAAATTGATAAATTAGCAACATTAACGGCGAATCCGGTGAAAACGCATCGCTCACCTACGACATGGCCGTGGTATATGTGCGACGTGTCAACGTCGATTGGTCCCGACGGGCCGTGAACTTCGAGACGGTCGTCGAAGACGTTGAGGTCCCTCTTCAGCCGGATTCGGAACTCTCGGCCGTGCGCCTTGAAGAACACGTGGACCGCGGCGTCCTCGCCGCCGTTCAGCGATCGTTTCGCTCGTTGGTGGGCCTTGTGCACGTCCGCATGGTCGTAAGACAGGGTCTCGTAGTGCGATATGTACTCGTTCAGGCGATTTGCTGCAAAAGGACGACGAAGGCTGCGGTTACAATGAAATTGCGTAATCGAGTGGGAATGTGGTACAGGAGGTTTTGCATTGAAATTGGTTTCATCATATTTCGCAAACGGAGCACGCAATAATTTCAACCCATGCGAAATGTATTCAGCAGAGACGTTTTGTCTGAAATCTTCCACAACATTTACGCTCGTCTAATGTAAGCCAGCGTATATTTGCAACTGTAAAGGACTGATTTCATTAATATAAGGGTTCTTTAACATAAACAGCACATTGTATTAAGTATTATATTATATAATATTAAGCTTTTATCGAAATAAAATTTCGGATTACTAATATGTGACCAAGACGAGACCAGCAAGCATATTACAAAATAAATGGTTCATAAAGCTTCAATTAAAAATGTTACTTTTTCTATAAAAAATAAGTCATCGGAAAATCAAAAGAGAAGGTCTACGAAACACCAATGATCTGGCGCGAACCTTCAAATCATCATGATAATTGTTAATTACCCAAAAAATCGAAAAATGGATGCAACTGCCAATGAATCGAATTCGATTTGGAAATTTTATAAAATTCTCGGTTTCACAAACGTTAATCGGTCGTTAACAGCTTGATAACGAATCGTCAAACGTTTGACGATTCGTTAACGAGTCTTTAATCAATTGTCAAATATTTGACGATTGATTACCTTACGAAACGTTAAAAGGAAAATTACCATTGTTTTGGATTTCACAAGCAATAACGGCTCTTAAAGGCTTGTTAACTAATTCACCATTTGACAATCGTTTGTGAAACAGGGAACCGGGCAGTAGATCTCCTATGGTCTATCTAAAACTAGCTTCCCGATTAAATGAAGCAATGGACAGTAGAGATTAGAATTAAAACTGGACTAATGGAGATCGGCATTTAAGAAAAGCATCGATTCCTTGCGAACACAATGTTATTAATAGACTATTAGTCACTAAAGATCGCCTAATAGCCTCTTCACCATATCAAGGGTGAATGAAGGTAAGATTACTTCCTCAGAAATAACAAGGCAGGAAATGTTTCACAACTGGTTGAAGAGATCGCAACTAATTTCCAACCACTTGGATGCAACATGAGCTTTAAGTTCCAAGTTAGTGCTTCATAGTCATTTGGACCATTATCTTGATAATATTGATAATATTGGCGATTTGGGCGAGGAGCAGGGGAAAAGTGTCCAACAAGACTTTCTGAGTACGGTGGAACGTTGGGTTGCTCACATGATGGCCTAGTATCGTTGAGATTGCTCATAAGAGGGGCCAGTGCCGAAACTATATTCAAAATCATAAATAATATTGGGTGTAACAGAAATTCTGTTGGGCATTGTTATATTCGTTTAAAGCAATTTCTAATTTCAATTCAGTTTTTCAATTCAATTTATCTATTTTCCTCTTTTTCTGTTTATATATTTTTTCTTTTTCTTGTTTATCTCAGTTTATCTCTGTGGAATCTAACATTTATACAAATCTTCAACAAAATACATTGCATCTCTGTCCTTGCAAACTTGTATTTTCCTCAAGCACTTTAGTTATAATGTTGTTGTTGTGTGGGAGGTACAAACCAGAAACCTAAGTTGGTTTGGTAGAAAAGTAAAATAAATATATTAAACCATGTAAAAATTTCTTAAATCCACTGTACATTTTATCAATAGTAGCTACCATATCACATTTTGCACTAAAAATAAAAAGAAATAATCTATGTGGTAAATGTGATTCGGTCATTTAATCGCATCGTAATACATAAAATGGCAATTACAATATACGATGATAAATTCGCCCATACGATTTTTCTATATTGAAAATCTTCGCTTCCACTAACAAGGCATGTGAGACAAATTTCGTCAACACGAAATATGCTAGATTGTTAAAAAATAATAATAATAAAGAATTGCATATTTCATTAATAATAATAATAATATAGTTTATTTTTAAACACAAAATACCAGAAATCTATGTGTTTTTAGTCTTTTAAGATGGACTCAAAACACCCTTATTCCAAAACTAATTTGAGATAATTTTAATGTTTAAACATTCCTCTGTCCATTTCACTGTACGATGTAGACATGAAAGTGTGGTAAAATCTTTAAGCTTTTCTCTTGATATAATTAGTCCAACGTGTTTCCATTTTTTTTATCCCTTGCACATAATAGGATTTCTCCAACCCATCAAAATATATTTGTTTCATTGACGTCATGCAACAAATCTCTTTCTTTCTGTGAGCAATTTCTTCAAATCCCGTATAATAGGTAGCAGGGGGTTAAATCTGCAGAATTTTTATTTAGATTCTATTGTCGTTAAGATTTATTGTTGGCTAGTTATTAGTTTTACTTTCAAGTTCCGTTTGTTTTTATTTGCCATTTTTGAGTTGTGTACGTTTTTTACAATGTTGCATGAAAATGTTCGTAATCCAATTTATGTTTTACATCCGTTAACTTTTTTCTTTGAACTCCTGCACTGAGAATTACTTATTTGAAACAATTGGTCAATTTTGTATTTTTTTTGTAGAAATTTATGTTTCCATTTTTTATGTTATTTCTTTCGTTTTATTTTTGTTTGTATTTTTTTTATTGTTCCTATGGCAATTTTTGGTTCATTTACTTTGAGTTATGTTCCTTTATATTGTACTCACTTGTTCTTCGATTATTCGTTTATTTTAACGACCTTTAATGAACGTTGGTCTCACTCTGTTTTAAAAAGTCTTTTTGTTTTTCGATTGCGTTGCATTTTACTTTTACTTTCTTTTTCATCAAGTTGTTTTTTTTTTATTAATTCATTTCGATTCGTCTCGTATTTCACACTTTTCACGTTTTTAGTTTCTTATACTTTATGTATAAGTAAGTAAAGGAATCATGAAACTTTTCGAACTCGAGATTTTAACGGATGCGTGTTGAGGTCCCCTGAATTGATTTTGACTATTTCCGGAATGACGTCTGTGTGTTCTATTTTGAAAGCAATATCTCAACCGGAAGTGATGGTTTACTCTTATCACATTTTTCCATATCTCGAAAATGGCACATGTTATCGAAAAAGTTATTGTCACAAAAGTTAAAGATATTGATATTAAACAAATTTTATATGAAATGTTTTTTCGAAAAATGTAGTATAACTAAGTATAAGAAAGTTCAGTGCGGACCACTGCAGATTTTTTTTTCATATTTTTATAATGTTCTAAGTTTTTGTTTCACATTTCCACTATTTTCTAAACGGTTGCGTTGTATTTTAGTTTCATGATTGTATTTGGTTTTGCAACTTATGCTCATTTGTATTTGACTTATATTACTCCCGCGCTTTTAGTTTATATTTTTCATGTTGCACTTTTTCTAAAAGTCATATTATTGAGTTTTAAGCTCTTTGCCCCATTGTTTTATAGGATTTTTATACTTTTTGTTCAATTTTTCATTTTATTCTTGCAATCAGTTCTTTAGAAGTTCATCATAAGTTCATCATAAAAACATTTGCTACGAATATTTATTAAACTGGTTGGGTTGGGTTGGGTTTACGCTTTTTGCTTCATTGTTTTATACGATTTTTATAATTCGTTTGTTCAATTTTTCATTGTTTTACAATGCACACAACTATGTTACAAATGTTAATCATGTAAAAATAAGCTATGAACGTTTATTAAACCAGTTGGATTGGCGAAAAGAGCAGAGTTCAGATTCTTGGTCAACATATTTGCGTTCACATTTTGAACTCATCAGTGAGAGACATCAAACTTAAAAAGATTTCTAGATACGTTCATATTTAGACTGTTTCTTAAAATCACCAAGTAATTTGATTTGTTTTAAATATAATATGGGTCTTATTTTCATTTCAATTTGTAAGGAAACTTGTATAGCATCCTGTTTATATTTTATTCTACTTTTGATTGATTATTGACAGTTATCTAGGTGTAGTCAGCGTAATTTAGTATTGAATATTTTTTTGCCTGTGGCATGGAAAACTGTAACTACGACCCTGTCTCTTACGAACAGATGGCTAAAATACTTCATCGTTTGCAAACAACACTGATTAAATTGCAAACGTTTGTTGATTTATTTCTTTTCGTATTTCCAACGAAAAATCCTGTCTACACCCTCTACAATGTCAAAGTTTTAATTTATCTTCAATCAAGAACCATTTTCACTTATGCAACAATGCAACATAATCACGCACTTGCAAATTAAATCATTACTCGGTGATTCATCCACAAACGCAATTAATTTGTTTTCGAGTTTCAATTAATTGCTATTGTGCAATTTGCATTCCTGAAGTTCACAGTTACAAAAACCATCGCGCAAATTTCAAACGGCGCGTATCAATGCTGCCTACGTAACGGGATATCGAAGGAACATTTTTAATCGTGGCATATTCTCAATTGCTTTATCTTTATTTGCGCAACGGAGTTCGAACATAGTTTTCTTTATCGCGTCGATGTCGACATTACGCACTGTTTTCATTTATCGTTCCATTTACCTAATTGCAAATATACGCTTCAGGTTCGATTGAATGACGTATCGCGATTATTGCAAAAAAACCTGTCTCATTTGAAGCAAGAGAAATTGCATCTTTTCTAATAACACAATCGATGTTTCTATTAATGCAGAAGACAACCGATGGTTGTGCGCGTTGGTATGTTAAATGAATAATTACGACTTTCAATTGAAATTGAACTGTAATTCAGTCGTGGTTCCAAACCAAAGTGGTTTCCAATAAAGTAAAATGGAATTAATCTAATCAAATCCATTGCCATCATAACTAATCAGTAACCGCAGTTTAATATTTAAGTTGAGTGTTTCATGTGGTTGTTACCTACGCTATTTCAAAAGCAATTACAAACAAGTTTAACGTTAATAACCTTGTTAATTGTCATTTTGGCAATGAGCTTTTCCATTTGTACGTTTTACATCAATTCCATGGCATGTGATGACGCGATTTAAACGCTCAAATCCTATTGTGTTTCAGAGCAGCACAATATTTTACAAGGACGTTATTTATTCTACCACCGAACTAAACGCGCAAAAGTTACACTTTTACGAGCGACACAATCAACGAAAATTATCGTAAAATGATTCACGCATTAATTCGCACTAACGGCGTTATTGGTCACCGATGCATATTATAATGGAAACGCACGTACGCTTGCTTGCAAAACGAGCCTATCGGCGACTACGCAATGCACCGCAAATAATTCCGCGATATGATTTCAACTTAAAATACCGATTCGACGTTGGCGTTTTTGCCTACGTTCGCGTAGATAAATTGAAAATATCTCGGCACCGGAGAAAAAAACGAGCCGAAGGGTTCGCTTAAATAGGATAACGAGTCATTTCCATTTCATCGCTGTAATTATTTAAATCTGCGACTCTCTATTTCATCGACGGCAGCAAGAACGCGCGTCCGCCAGTTTATGCCCAACACCTGTTGTGCTAACCCACTTATCTATGGGAAACAAATTAAGGTCAAGATAGAGGCTTCGATAAAATCCATCAATACACATGCGTAACAAAAGTAGCGCTGAAAAATAAAATAAAATAAAACACTGGGTTTTGCCATTAATAATGGACGTTAATTATACGCTACTATAAACGACTTGTAATTAAACTTTCACCGGGTGTTCCGGATTGTCGTGCATGAATGGAAATTGCGCTAAAACGTGTCACTATCGCCGCGGCGCACACACACGGCGACGCCGGCAAGTTTCCACTGGATCAGGTTAATGCGCCGAGAGATTCGATCCAATTAGGCGCCCATTTAATAAATCGCGGCGCACGAGGAGAAAAATGAGAAAAGAGCAGCGGAGAAAATATGTCTCAAATGAGAGCACGTTTGCGCGAGTTATCAACGCGGCAAAATTACTTCATATTCAAGTTGGCAAATTAACTCCTAAAACGGCCCAATTGTGCGGCGTTAAATTGCGCTATTCGGACGAAGTACATGAATCGTATATATTATGCAAAAGTTTTGAACTTGTTTAATTAATTTGAATAACACCCATCATCACCCGGTACTTACAACGATTTCGATTTAAATATTCGACGGCATACATAATCTAGGAGATTATCGATTACAGAACTGGGTGTCCTCAAGGTAGGTTAACCTAAGTCCATTATTGTTTCTAATATTGGCAAGGATTTAATCGCGTTTGATTTAAAGCACAGAAATTAAAAACAGTAAATGACGGGTTTGTTTCGCTAGCTTTATCCAAAACTTTATTAAATACAAATGTCTTCTTCCTTCGTTCGTCGCTCCCGCATTCATGGATGCTTCTATCTTGGGCTAACAGTATCGAGGGTACATGAGTTTTTATGTTTATTTTATTGTTCGTTTAGTAATTTTAGTTAATTTAGTTTTTGATTTTTAGTTTGAAGTTTTTATATTTTCGGTTTTGTTGTCGTTGTACTTTGGATAAGTTTGCTTGATTGTATCTTGCCATATGTTAATTGAGATAATTATTAATATTTGAGGAGAAAATAGCTATATTTGTCTTCTCCAGGATTCTGGTTTCAGATTTGTGTTACTGTTGCTACTGTTTTAGAATTGTTTGTTATTTTCTTGACGTGATTGTATCATTTGAGATTATTCTGCACTGTTAATCTAAGGTATTCTACTTTATCTACTAGTTTAATAGGTTGCTTTAATTTTTATGTCCATTTCCAGTCGTTGTTTCTTGTTATATATTCGGCTTTATGTTAATTTATGGTAAGTAGATTGTTGTAGATCCATGGTGATCAATTTGTTTTAGATTGTCATTAAATTGTATCTGTATATCTTTTTTATGTTTTCCATAGTAAATTTTGTGATCTACGTTTATTATTTATTATGTCACTTTTATGTGCTGTGTTATTCTTTTTTGTATTACCTTTCCCACTATCTTGTTTAACGTAGATAGATATTGGTCTATAATTTTCTGTTTTTGTTTGATCTCCTTTTCGTATATCGGTATAATTTATTGTGGTTCTTTTTAGTCGGGATATGTTACTTTTTCTAGTAGTTTGTTAATCAGTTTCAACATTATTGGTGTTAATGTTGTTTCTTTTATTAGATTATTTGTTATTTTGTCAAATCCTGGTGCTTTATTACTTTTTATTTTTGTATTATTTTGCGTATTTCATCGTTTATATTTCATTTCGTAATTTGTTTTTCTCCCAGCTTTTTTCCTATATTTCCGAGGTAATAGTTGACTTTGACTATTCCTTTTGCATTTTTTGTTTTGGTTTTATTTTCTCTTTCTATTTCTTCAATTTCATTCTTGTATTCCCTTTGCATTTCTCAAATTCTTCTTTGTAGTGTTTTGTGTATTTAATTATCATGGTCAGTAGCTTTTCTATTCTCTCGTAAGCTATTTTTAATATTTCGTCGTTTGGATTTTTTCTGTTTCGCAGAGTTTACACTCTTCTCTTCGTTTTATGTTTGTTGTTATTATATGTTCTCGTTTACGTGGTAACTCTTCAAAGTTATCCATCTATTCTTATATTTCTAATTTCTTGTGGTATATTGTGTTATACTCTGGTTTTAGTTTCTACTTTTGTTTTACTTCTGTTAAGATTGGATTATGATCTGATATATCAGTGCGTATTATTATTTTTTAACTTCGATGAAAGAGTATCAACTTTGATTGCCAAATCTTATTGGTGAGTTGTTAACGCAGCCCTAGTCCCAAATTTCAACCTGAATCGGTGAATTAATTTGCCTGCATTCGCCAGTTTTCGTTTCCGGTCCATGTGGTCGCCAACGTCCAGATCAATTTAATTTTTAACGAAAATGTTTAGCTTACGTCGTAAGACATTTTGAAGAATGTAATTAAAGAAAACAAACCAATTCTCAATCTGAAGAAGGGGATTGATTTCCTTCTGGTGGGTTTTTAATGATTAAATAACAAAAATTCAATACTCAAAAAATTAAAAGTAAACAGGTAAGTAGGTAAATAGTAAACTCCCAATAATTATTTTTGTTTATTGTTTATTTTTGTATTTTTTAGTATAATAGATAGTCAATTAAATGTTTCCATTTCAAATCACACTACATCACATCAATTCGCTAATGTCAAACATAGGTCGTCTGCATCAACAATTTTGAAAATTGTACTTTTAACAATTGTATTTTGAATAAAACAACTCAGAACTATTGCAAAAAAAAATATCTTAGCCTTCAGAAATCGATCAACAATTCACTTAGTGAACAGTTCTTAACCATATGGCTTATTGAAAACTGTCCTCTACTTCGGCATCGGGAAGTTGATGCTTTCAAACTTAATTAGCTTTCCAATACTGGGCTTCTTAGTTAACAGCTTCTGGATATTCTTCGTAATAATTCCAAGTTGTACATAATACGATGATACAATGCCCAGCTAGCTTACCAATCAAATTATTTTCTTAATTTTTCATAAAGGTAATATGCTTCCGTTCCAAGGAAACCGTATCTCGTACATCTCTTACTTCGAAATCTCAAACATTTCATTGGAGAACAAACGGGCTGCTTCTCTCTTTTATTGAGTTCTTTGCTACGTTTAAAATGCTAACACCAGAAACTTTTGTACGTTATTTTAATTTCGCGTAATGAGGATAGTTAAAACACCATGATAGAGAACCATGATGAAGATTTACTAGTAATGTAACAAAATACATTTTATGTACACGATACGTACGTCGACCATTTTTAGAAGAGCTAAGAAAATATTTTTAATGTGTCGTGGTACATCCGCAATGAAGACATCCATCGCGACCAGTAGATACCTATGGTTGAAGGTGAGATCAAGTGATTTGCAGCAAGACCATAAAACAAAAAAAAACGAAAATGTCAAAGTCTTCGCTATTCGACAAGAATCTCGACAGTTAAGGAGTGTTTAAAAATTTGAAGTGTAAATTTATCACACGAACAAAGTGATCAGTTTTAGTGGAGTGTCGTTGGACGCTCCTCTACTAAATAGTTAAGTCTATATATGAAGAAAAAAATGTTAGGTTGAGTCTAGTTCTGCTCAAAACTCATGCGGATATCTTTCTACTATAACAAAATGGCTGAAAGCTGAAAATGTACACTTACATAAATACAAGAGGCGTCAAGTGTTTTATTGCACAGGTAGGAATATCGAGCTGTACTTGTAATCAAAAGATAATTAATGATGTGGTTTGAATTATTATGGAGCAGTTAATTGCATCTCTTCCTTCCGATGTGTTGACTGTTTGATTTATTTCATCTTTACCTTTTCTCTACATTTTCATTTGTGTTTCTGATCGTCTCGATCCTTTTGCTAATATTCTAATTTTTGGGCGACAAGAGATTATTTGTTTGCACGAATGAATGTTTCATTCAACCACATTTTTCATTGCAAAATGCCAAATATTCTCTTAAACGAGAATGAGATCATGTGCTCATTCATGCACTGAACTATATCGTTTGGAAGTTGTAACATGGCTTATAGTTACGAAGTCATTTTAAATTTGGAAATCGAATCGATTGTAAAGAAATCACATACTTAAAGTCCAGACGTCAAAATTCTTACGTGTCTCCTTCAATATTATCCCGTACAGAAAACACAATAACGCTGATTCCCTGAAAACTAGCATTGAGTACATTCAGTATGCTGAATATGTCTGCTAAATAGACATGACATCCAACGAATAAAATTCGAGAAAACCAACGGATATCAGAAGGTAATAATAAATATTCGTGATCCCTGCCCATCTTAATGTAAAACGCTTTGAAAATGCGAGAATTAAGAGAGCAAGCCTTTATAAAAAATATCATTTTCACTGATTCATTGAACACAGCTTTCATTGTTGAATTTTATTGAATTTTTCCAATCTGCCCTTCTGATTACACCACATTGACGCAATCTGAATCTTCATAAAAAAATACATCTTCTGTGACAATTGTATTGTTTACGTATCTAACAAAAGCTAACAAAGTATATGTGTGCAACGTGAGTATTTACATCCATCTAACATACTGATTGGTGTATCGAAATGTCACAGTTTCTGCCATACCATTCATTCTTGGGCTAACAGTGTTGTCAGATCGTCAGTGAGATTACAGACAATTGCTTTGACTACTTATCACATCATCACGCATATATTTGCAGCAAGGAGGACTAAGCGTTCATTGAAAACCACTACCTTAAACTATGATTAAATTGTTAGACTTATCAATGGCCATAAGTTGACGTATATTCGTTGTTAATTAAGTTAAAATTTTGGGGCTTAATTATGATAGCAATTATAACTACGATGATGTCAAATCATTACATGTTGAGTTTAAAAGTCAATTGAGAAAAAAGATAGATCCCTACCAATGAGCTAGTCACCAAATGTAATAATGAAAATTTGAAAAATTGTGTAAATGTATGTCATACAATTGGCATACAATTGTGACGCTTACAGCATGCATCGAAACCCTTTTTTCAGAATTAAAGATCTGAATGGAATCAAGCAATAATAGAAAACAATAATACAACAATAATAGAAATTAGGACGACGTGGCTTTTAATGCAGTAAAATATTATGTGAAAATCATGGAACACGATGGATGAACTATTAGGAAAAAATAAAGCAGAAAATCAACAAACCTAACGAAAAAATTGCAAACCTATTCACAGAAAGCTTAGAGTAACAACAAGTCAACCAGAGGTACCGCAGGGGAATATACTGGGCCCAATTACGTTACGTTAACGATATGATGATTTATCTGGAAATATGTCATCATTATCTCTATACTGATGATACAAGAGTTGTATCCAGGCATGTAAAATTAAAAATACAGAGGAAAACCTAGAAAATAACTCCGACTTCCCAAGGTGGGAACACTACAAGAATATAATCATCAAATATAAAATACATAATTTTTGCACACATCATCCGCGTACGTCACCACTACAAAAAAACAAAAAAATTATTGAAAAGGGATAAATACTTTATAACAGATGAGTATTTCTTGTGGGACGAATATATAAAGGAATTAATAAAAAAGTTTAACTTTTTTATACCCAAGTCTAAGCTGAACGTTATTTATAGAGGGGTAGTAGAATGCATAATCAGATGTGGCATTAACATATGGGGACTCGCATCAGACTCGCACAAAGATAGGCTAAAATGTGTGTAAAATAGAACGATGAAATATATTACACCACACACAACGCCGGAGATTTACAAGCATATAGAATTATGATAAGTGATGCATTTTTTACAAGCAGGGACCTACACAAGCAAATATGGTGCAATAAGGTGGAAAATAGCCAAGGATCGAAAAAACTAAATTCAATTCGAAGACTAAAGTGGGATTTTAAAATCGTGACTACTTGCTCAAAGTTACTTGCACTCGTGCACTCAAGAACTAGTTCAATGAAATGTGAAACAAAATCGGCCACTGATAAGACTATTGCTTAGTGACAGTTAGTTATAGTTATAATTATTATCTCACTGTTAATTAAGTATTAATTTAAATAAAGTTTTCCTAAACGTGAAAATTTCGATGAATATAATTTTTGAAAATAATTACTACTACTAGAAATGTATACCATAATTTGGGACAGAGGGAGTATAATACATAAAGTTTTAAAATATATACCTACGAAGTGATATTTAGTGAAAGAGCAACTTTAAAATTATAACATTCTGGCTATATAACGTCTTCAGTTAAAAAATCACTTAAGATAATTATAAAACGATTAATATACAGAGCAATGCATTAGTTCTTGGTTTTTAATGAACTGTGAGCTCAAGTTGCAAAAATAATCTGCATTTGACAGATGCAACTGTGTTATCATAATTCGAATATTTATTATTTATTATAAATTCGAATTGACAACGAGTTCAAATAATGGAAGCGTAAATACATAATTTAGAGGTCATAAACTAAATCTATAAAAGGCAAATACCAGTAGAAACCCATATAACGAAAAAGGTATTTAGAATGGACTAACTTCGTAGAATTAAATTAAATGTTATTGTATTAATGTATTCATTCTGTTGTAAAAAAAACATGGAATCTCGTTTACTAAATCTGTGTATAGAGGATTTAAGATGTATAGTCCAGTCAAAAAAGGACTATCTCGGAAAAAAATTGTAAGTAGCGATTTTCCTTCGCGAATCGTTGGAATAGTTGGAGGAGGGGGGGGGGTAGCTTAAATTTCGTTTTCGGGAATCGCTACTTTCTAGGCCCTAAAGCCGCGTTTCCATGTAAAAGGTAGGAAAATTTCTTAGGCAACGACAAAAACAAGACGATGCTTATTGATATTTTGAAGCTTTTCAGGATTCTGATGTCGTTGTTCGGCAGGCACCGGCGTCATTCATCGCCGGCACCGAATGCGATACTACGTCTTCAATATTCGACGTAGGAACATTAAAATGCTTCAACACTCTGAAGAAAAATGACAATTTGGACAAAGCTCTGAGTTTGTTCCGCGAGAGAAACATTCACAAACATTGCTTGGCTCAAGCTGGGGAATGTTTCCTAATCGCGTTGTTTTAAGGCAATGAGAATGTTATGACATTGCGATGAGGATATTCAATTTGTCGACGCTGTTACCTACCTCGGCAGCAGTGGAACAACATACGTGCATGTGTACCTGCAGGTGCAAATGTAGCTGAGTATTAAGCCAATGCTACGGACTGTGGATGGAAGAAAGCTAATCGTGGAGTAGAACATGTCGCTACAACTGCCGATGCAGCACCATAATGTTTGCTAAAGACAATTTCGTGCAATTGCAAAACGACGTGCCATCAGTGCTCTGTATTTATTTAGACGACAAACTAAAAATGTATGAAACGTCAAACGAAGATTACAAGTCCCGCTCTTGGACACTCACAATAATATTATTTGCATCTGTAAATTAAATAAAGGTCAAAAAATCTAAACTTGGTTTTAAACATCTCCATTTAATTATCGAACATAATCATAATAAAGTTTCATTTTACTCCGGCTTTCTTTTACTCGACATCAATAAAAATTGTTGTAAATACCATAAGGTTCACCATCGAACATTTAATATAAATGCAACTTTCTTTTCTGATCAAGAAATATCACCTTGATTGAAAGCAATAAATGAAACCAATTGACATTTTATAAATATATATGAAACATATAATCGAGGTTTTGTTCCGCCACTGATCAAACTGGAGGAAGCGAGGGCGGAGCGTTTGCCACGCGTTTGACTCATTTAACACATTTCGTTATTTCTCGGCGACAATTAACATTGTTCGAAATTCACCTATTTGTAGAATGTGTGGTTTTTCACCACGCTTATTAAACAATGCATTATTGCACAACAGTTCGTGTACTTAACATATATTTATCAAACTTCGTATGCAGTAACTATTTGCATCAACTCCTAGCATTCAAGTATTTAGATAATTAGCAATTGAATTCTTATCTATTAATAGATCTTATGCATTGACTTTCACATTGACCTTAATTTAAGCATGTGCTGTTTTTTAAGCGCAATTGGCGTGATTTATTATATCAACATTTCTTCGCACAAATTACGGTTTCGTGGGAAAAGGTGGTCTGCTTCGTCACAATTTGTTTTATGGCCTTTTCAATATGCACGAAAGGCTATTTTGTTCTGTTATCGACGTTATTTAAATTCAACCTCCCACTTGAAATAAAATATTTGTTAAATTCATCACGAATACAGATGTTTTGGTCAAATATTTCGCAAACGAACATCGTGAATCATTAGTTTTTTGTATCAAATCGAACCTACACAAACCTTTCCACATTTCGCAATCATTAAAATATCATTTTAACCAGTCTTAGTTGTTGGATTAAATAAGAGAAATAAAAGAACGATAAGTCGTTTGGTCAAAATCTCCACCCAAGTGAAACATACAATTTGATTCTTCCGCCGGCTTTAACGTGAACGCGATCCTGATCCCGTGCGGAGCTTTGAGCGAAGTTCATTAGTTTTGCACACACTCTGGCTAGATGGCACTGCATGTAAATTTGTAAATGTAAAGTCGATCTGGCCGGGCTTTAAATTAACGGGAAAGAAGAGTAGGTGCCCATCGCACACTGGCGGTGATCGATCGGTTCGTGTCGCGGCGATTGGTAAACATCGCCCGAATGACGTGACCCCCAAAAATAGAAAACATCGGCATACACGAGCAAACAAAGGAGCAGGGACGCAAACGAAGCAATAAAGGGAGCAATATGAATATTGTTGCGAATGACAAAATAGTCTCATGAGGAGAAAGTCATGTAGCGAGGTTGAAAATGCAACGCAAGACAAATATTTATCGCGAATCGAATCATTCGGTGCTGCACATTTTATTTTATTTATTAGAACGTCGACTTTGTTACGTTCATTACGAATTAGCGTAGAAAGGTCCGATGAGCTTTTTGTACAATTAGTAAATTGCAAGTCTGAACGACTAGATTCGCGTTGTTTAAAACGTTGCGTCAACGTTAACTCGTACACTACATTATGGTGCACGTTTTAAAACATTCGATGTAATCACAAACAATAAATTGAAATAATTTAACATATTACGTGTTAAAGTGACCCATTAAAAACAAAACAACACACTATTAATAAATCAGTTATTATAATTAGTTGCACTTTTCAGATGCGTTATATTCGAAACAATGGACTTTATGCGCAGGAACAAAAGGAATGCAACTATGAAAATATACAAAAACAGCGCAAGCAAATGATGGGACCGAAAGAAATATAAACGAAAACCATATAAACGCCAACAAAAATTAAAGTAAAATTAATAAGACGACCGGACAAATCCTTACAATACAACCCGCATCCTTCAACTTGTCAAGCGAATGAGACCCATTTGCAAGTTTCAGGTCCTGTTGATTTAATGTAATAAATGACTTGGTTTTACGTTTAGGTCGTGTATCCAGTCATCATAAGAATGCACAAATATATTTTACGTAAAACCCCAGTTTCGTTTATGTGGGCAACAAAAATTTTTAATTACACTTTGCATCCCCTAAAACCGGGTCGTTTATTAAATTAACGAGACGCGAGCTTCCCACCAACACCAAACTTAACAAATAATCTGCAATCGTCCACATTTAACCTCTGAATTAAAAACGCAACAAAACATTAAACAAATTGACTTTTAGATCGAACACGCTATTAATAACTTAGGTGCGGACCGATATCAAAAGTTGTCCTAGTATCCGGTGTTGTAGAGTTTTCGATCCATTCGTAGAATTAAATGTTTAATCGAAACGTAATCATTTCAGTGTATTTTCTGTGATTCACGTCTTTCGAGGATTCAAGTGCTAAACTAAAATATAATCTTGCATATTTGAACGATTTGATGCAGTGACGCGCACATTTTTTACTGTTTCATAAAATAGACAATTACTTTAAGTTACTGTTTTGCGTTTCCCCCTCATATCTGCCTATCCTCACTCATTTTATTTATATCTTTCCACGGCATGAATTTCTCCGCATCTTTTATGTCCCCCTTGGTCTTAATTTTTTATTTTTTTTACACGCACTTTTATTCGATATATTCTTTTCGCGAGTCTCTTTTTTAGAAAAGCATTATGTATGAAATCGCAAAAAAAACAACTTTACTAAGATACAAAATTATATTAAAATAATAAAACAATGACATGACTTTAAAATATTATAAATACATTTAAAAGATGTTAATACATAAATTAGAAATATTAAATGCTTTCGTGGTATCTTCGGTAAGCTTCGGCTTCAATAGTCTGCAGTCCAACAATAGTCTGCCATCATCCTTGTATTCCACCCCCCTTGATAGCGACGTTCTATCTCTTTGAAATCCTGGTGAAATATTTGCTCTTCACTTACAGGTCCCAAGTTATCAAAAAAGTAGTCCTAGTGCGAATTATGGAAGTGCTAATGTTCACGGAACAACCCATTTTTCCAAAATTTTCTCACAATATCCTCGCAATTTCAACTTTTATGGTTTCCTAGAACATTGTTCCTTAAAAGATTTCCAGGGATATAATTTCACTTAAGTTCTTATCGAAATTTGTGTCTTTCTTCAATTTTCTTATGTCAGTGCCAACGAAAATACCTTATTTCAGTTTAGCTTCAGACAGTGCTTGAAAAATTTGCTGTAGATATTTAAAACCTTATTCTTTATTCACCACCTTCGCAAATTGTTTCATCATTCCCAGTTTTATGTGTAGGGGAAATAACAAAACTATTCCCGGGGAACAAAATTTTGTGTCACTACATTTTTGGTTCCAGGAACTAGTTCCGTTCTAGGCGGCCATTCTTTCTTCGTCCAATGTTGTCCTCTACCCCGATCATCCCACTCGCAGAGAAAGCAAGGGTATGTTGTGCAGCCAACTTCCTGACCAAGTACCATACTTACAACTTTCAGATCTCCACAAACCACCAACCGTGTTGTACGTAGTTTATTTTTGTCAACACATTTTTCAAATTGTCGTAGGACTCTTTCAAATGTACAGAATGGGTGACTGGCAGTGAAGCGTACTTATTGGACTGCTTTCAAGCTTTGATGAGTCTATGAACAATCCAGTCGTTCGCATCATATTCGATGTTAAACATCTTCACTAAGCCAGAAATATATCTTTGCAGTAAACTAGATCTCGATCTTCATCAAAATGCGGTATAAAGTCTATTACTCTGTTGCGATACCAAGAAAATGAGGTTCTAGGAGCAAGCATATTTCTTTCCGATAGTCTTGATCCGAGGAGTTAGATTTATCGTTAAGTCGTTTAGTTCTGACTGTGAAAATAACTGAGTTCCAACACTTGCTTCAAATTCAGCACCAGATACCTCTTCGACATCACTGATCATGTCTTCAAATAGAGAGGTGACGTCGGTGCAACATTCGGCTCGTCATGTACCGCGTGCGTTACCGATTGCACAGTTGGATGTACCAAGTACATTTTTTTAGAATTGTATCCAGTAGTCTTGCAACAGCAAATATAAGTCTTTCTTATATTCTGAGGTTCCCTCCATAACAGAGGCGATTGTAAATCGAAGATATTGTTCTGCCCTTTTGACCACTTTCGATGTTCAAGAACGCATGTCGCACAAACTTTCTGTGTGACTCAATGTTTGTCTTGGTTACCGATTGTTAAACCGTAATAGAAATTATTATAAACATTACTCACGAATTCGGTTATGTTTTGCTGGTGTTTTGTCAGCGTAAACTGCCCACAAATATAACAAAAAATGTTAGGTGAGCGTTAAGAATTGCACTGAGGTACTGATTTGGAGAAAACAATGATGATATTTAAAAAAATCGAGATTCCTACTTCTCATTAACCGTAAAATATGTCTATAATAAATGACGTCTTTAGCGAATGACCTGAAAATCCACATTTTTTCGAACAATAAAGGTATGTCACTTTGTTCATTAAATTATATTTAACTAACTGTTTACGACAATTTATTCACTGTTGTCCACTGCATACATTCAACGAGTTTTTTTGTTAATTAAGAAACAATTAAAATGAAATATCTGTTCTTGACTAAGTAGGCACAGGTACTTTTAGCAAAAAAAAACTATGGTTAATAACTAAAAATCCTACCGTGATGGATTTTTTCAGTATTTTTCTGGTAACCAGCGCCCCAAAAATATAACAAAATCAGTCATCAAATCGGAAAGGGGAAAACCATTGCAGACCTGTGTTATTAAATATCATCCTGACAATAGACATGAGACTGAGAAGAAGAACAGATTCTGTATCTCCTTGCCGAGTTCCTTGCACCGTTGCGGACATCTGAGGTGCCGTAATTTTTAAATTAGCATATAGATATACTTTCTTCGGTTCCGAGAATCAACAGGGCAATCTTATGTTTTGCTCAATTGAGTCTTCGAGGTAGCCTTCAGCAACCGAAGACCTTTTCCATGCCATGTATTTTGGTGGATGTAATTTCAACCCCATTGCTAACAAAGTGGCGGATGTTCTCAAAATATGTGTTCCTTGTATTTCTCTGGATCACGAAATTGAAGAAATTTTGAAATTGTTCTGGGAATGCCTCCAAATGTGTTCTTTCCTACAGGTTGTCTTGTGCATGCACTTTTCTATGCACTGAAGAAAAAGGCGGCGATGAGACACGTTTCCTGGACGCAGTTCAACATATTTCCTGTACAAATCTTATCGACCGATGACATCGTCATTAACAACAGTGAATACACCTTTTTTATTTGTTTTAATTTTCGGGATGATTACCACAATTACTGATCCTGAATCATCTACATCAGATATTGAAATATTAGATTGTAAATTGAAATATTAGGTGAGGGTGCTGTTTCTTACCAAGTGGTGAAAAATCTGTCTCGAGAATTTAAACTGGGAAGACAAACATGTGAACATGCGAAGAGTACTGGACTACCAGTGACTGTCACTACCCAATAAAATGTCGATAGTATACACGATATGGTAATGACAGATATACGACTGAGCATTTGTCGGATAGCTGAAATTGCGAAATTTTCTTATGGTACTAGAGAAAATATTTTAACTAATAGTTTGGTGCTAAAAATGTTGTCTGCACGTTGGGTCCTACGAATGTTGACACCTGATCAGAAACGTCCTAGACAGTTGTATTCAGAAACCAGTTTGGTAAAGTTTAAAGCAGATCCGGATGAACTTTTTTACTCGATTCGTCACTGTTGATGAAACGTGGGTTCACCACTTCGATCCTCAGTCAAAGCAACAAAGTATGGAGTGGCATCGCCGAGGTTCTCCGCCATCTCGCAAATTTCGTGTTTTGCCATCCGCTGGTAAAGTTATGGTCACAATTTTTTGGGACGGAGACGGAATTTTGAAGACTAATTTTTTGGAACGTGGAGAATAACAGGCTCCTGCTATGCCAACTTAATTTCAAGATTGCGTGATTGTGTCAAGGAAAAAAGAAAATTGATCAAAGGAATTCTGTTTCATCAAGACAACGCTCCGGTCCACAAAAGCCATGCCATGAGCGCTAGTCTGACCACAGGATTTGAATTGTTTGAACATCCCACATATTCACCAGATCTGGCCCCTAGTGATTTCTTTTTATATCCAAAATTAAAAGAATATCTTTGTGGGACCAGATATTACGACGATAATGAACTGATGACGGCCGTAAACGAAGAGCAACCGAAAGATTTTTCCAGAGGCATCAAAGGTTTGGAGCATCGTTGGACCAAATTTATCGATGTTCAGGGAGATAATGTAGAAAAATAAACGTTTGATATTTCTTCAATTTGTTTCCTTCAATATTAGTGTAAACATATTCTTAATACGGATTGGTCTTTTCTGAGTGGCTTTAGCGATGTTAACCTGGCAGTTGATGGTTTTTATGATGTTTTATTTTCTATCTTTAATCGCCATGTTCCGCGCAAGTTTAACGCTAAATCATCCTTTCCTCCATGGTTCACATATGAAATTAAACGCAACCTGAGAAATAAAGAACTTTACAGGAAAAAATGGCTAAAAACTGACAACATTGTCTACCATATTGAGTTCACGCGCCTCAGATGTCTAGTTAAATCTCAAGTAGCTGAATCCTATGGTAAGTATCTCTCCGATATAGAAAATGATGTTAAGCATAATCCTGGTGCCATTTGGAAATTTTTAAATATTAAGCGTGGTGCTACAAGGATTCCGGGATTGGTTCGTGATGCAAGCAATGAATTCTCGGACCCACAACAGATTGTCGATGCATTTGCAGATACGTTTTCAAATGCTTTCACATGTAACAAGAGTCCGGATATTATTGATGCCTCTAATATCAGCTCTTGTTTTTCCATTCCCCCTGTCGATGAGTCTCAGATAATACGGATAATGTCTTCCATGCCTAGTAAACTCACGGCTGGTGATGACTCTATCCCCAGCTTCATTATACGCGATTGCAGATTCGCTCTTGCCAAACCCTTGGTACTTATATTTAATCTGGTAATTAAGTCAAGTAAATTTCCAGATCGCTGGAAACGCACAAGGATTTGCCCTGTACACAAGAAGGGAGATGTCTCAGTCCTCTTGAACTACCGTCCCATCTCGATTGTTTGCAACTTTGCAAAGATCTTGGAGAAAGTAATTTACAACTGCATTTATTACAATGTTCGTCCCGTTCTTTCACCTAATCAGCACGGTTTCATGGCGGGCAGGTCAAGGGTGACGAATCTTGCAACCTTGTCACAATACTTATGTGAAATATTAGATAATCGTGGTCGTGTTGATGTAATTTATACTGACTTCACGCACGCATTTGATACTATTAACCATGCTATACTGCTTCGAAAGTTAAAGTCATTTGGCTTATCTTTGTCTGATGTGAAACTGATTGCCTCCTATCTGGAGAACAGAAGTTGCTATGTTTCATACAATGGTTTCATCTCTCATGAGTTTTTGCTCACTTCTGGTGTTCCGCAAGGGTCCTGCCTTGGACCTCTATTATTTATTATTTTTATTGATGACCTGCTTTGGAACTTATCCTGTCCTGTACTTGCTTATGCTGATGATCTTAAAATATTTTCCGCGATTACGTCTCAGGCAGATATAAACTCACTACAGGCAAACCTAAATGCAATTGTTCAATGGTGTGAAACCTTTCAGCTTGTATTGAACGTGGACAAATGTTGCACAGTTACATATAGTCGGTGTGGTCCTCAATCTGAATATTACAGTATTGCTGGACAGCCACTTAGGACATGCTCCTCATTTAAAGATCTCGGGGTTACCTTCGACCGAAAATTAACGTTTGCTTCTCATATCAATGCTGTTTGCACCTCTGCAACCAGAGCCATGGGATTTGTTATGAGGATCTCTAAATACTTTAGGGACGTTACACTGCTGAAGTCCCTATACTTTGCATACGTTATAAGTAAACTGGAATATGCTTCTTTGGTTTGGTATCCTATCTATGCAACTCATTCTCTGGCACTGGATAGAATACATCGACGATTCTTGAAGTTTCTATCTTTCAAGACAAACGGAACATACCCCGAGAGGGGTTACAGCCAGACTGAGTTGCTCCTGCAACATGACATGGCATCGCTGTCATCGAGGAGGGATCGTCAGTCAGCGAAGTTTCTTAGGAACTTAATTCATTATAAATTGGATGCTGAATATTTGCTTTCAAAAATTGCCTTCAATGTTCCCAGGGTATCTGCCAGATATGCCTCCGTCTTCTATCTTCCAGCTGCTAAAACCAACGTGATGAAACAATCTCCTATCACAACTATGTGCCGTAATGCCGAACGTATCTTCGAAGACATCTTCCATTAATTTTCATTTTTTTTCTCTTTTTTTCTTATTTTTTAATTTTTCTTCAATATTGCTTTAATTTTTAGTTTAGTATTATTATTTGTAATTACTATTATTATCCTGTTAATGGGTGACTGTTGGATAATAAAGAATATTATTATTATTATTATAAATACTGATCTCCCCTCGTATAAAGCAATGATTGATTAAAAATGTTGTACGAAAGCAATATTTATTTGCAACAAGTTTCTTTTTTTTATTCAAAGTTGAAAAGTATGTCATTAACTGAAGTAATAATAAAAATTCTTTGCAACTATTGAACTGAACCATTCATTACCTTCAATGTCGATCCGTTTCTCTCTTTTTCCTGGATCTATTTTTTTCCCTAATTTTCGTTTTCGTTGCTTGTCTTTTAGCTCGTCCTGTAAACTTCCGCAGTTTAACTTTTCCAATCTGTGATACGTATACATTAAACAGTAATGATTTTCATGGACTTATCACACGGCTCCGCATGATATAATTTTCTCTAGGTTTACAATTTCTGGTGATAAATTATAAATAAGCCAATGAAAATTCCAACATTGTACTGTTTTACAAGTCATGTGATTCCTTCATTCTTTTTTTTGTATCTTTGTCACATTCATCCATGCTCGCCCTTCCTTTGTGAACCTTTCCTCATCTTCTCTACATCATCCACTGTTTTGCCCTTTATTGCTTCAATTTATAAGCGGTGTGTATGTCTTATTTGTTACACAACTCTTTTTGTAATTCTCTATACCTTTATAATGAATCTCATATTGTCCTTCTATATTCCAATACTATAATTTTAGTTTCTCCACCTTATCCTTTGCTTCGTCGGTTATGACTTACATGACTTACTGCAAATGATTATTATTTATATATAATCCATTATTTGTTTTTGATATATTTCTATTAATTTTATTTTACCATGAATAATAGTATTATTTTTATTTTTGAAATAATTTAGTCCTAACACATTTTTACTCATTTTGTTGGCTTTCACAGAATAAGACTACTCTTTCACTACGTGTATAAAGAACACGGTCCCTACTTGAAATTACCTCATTTACGCGTTCATTCTATAAATTTTTAAATTTAAATTTCATTCTTTAAAATTTTAAAATTTTATAATTAACTTCCCCTATCAATTGATATGCACGATACTACAAATAAAATAATTAGAAACGTTTCCAAACTTTTATTAATTATTTATAACAAATCATTTAAAAATCTCCCCATGCAATGAATCATATAATTCTACAATAATTTATTTATGTATTTTCCAACGACAAATTCGACTTTTGCTCCTGCTCTTCTCATCTCTTCTAGTGCCAGCCAGGCTCCTACTATGCCAACTTAATTTCAAGATTGCGCGATTGTGTCAAGGAAGAAAGACGGGGGAAATTGAGCAGGAAAAGGGCATTCTGTTTCATCAAGACAACGCTCTTGTCCACAAAAGCCATGTTGCCATGAGTGCTATTCTGAACGCAGGATTTGAATTGTTTGAACATGTAAATATTCACCAGACCTGGCCCTAGTGATTTCTTTTTATTTCAAAAATTAAAAGAATATCTTCGGGGGACCAGAAGTCGTTCACGACCATAGTCGTAAACGACTGGTTGGAAGAGCAACCGAAAGATTTTTTTTCCAGAGGAATCAATGGTTTGGAGCATCGTTGGAACAAATGCATCGATGTTCAGGGAGATTATGTAGAAAAATAAACGTTTGATATTTCTTCAATATTTGTTTACTCCTGTCTTAGGGACCGTACATACTGATCTCCCCTCGTACATTAATTCCCTCTTCTCTTATATCTTTGATTATTTCTGTGACATTGTTCCTTTGTTGCATTTTACGTAATTTAAGTTTCTTCGCCACATTGACCACTTCATTTTCGTCAGTTAGTTATATTTTTATATTTTATCGATCTTCTACTTCTTTCTCTTCCAGATTTATGTCATTCCATAGTCAAATGTGGATCACAGAACAATTGCCTATTGTCCATGAAATTGTCCTCTATTTTCATTATCGTTGAACTTTGTGTAGCCTCTCTATTAAAAGAAGAAAATTATACATTATTGTAAAATAAAAACAACTAATAATGAACCACATCATAATGTCATGCATTTATACGTAAGGAAAGTCTTCTAAGTATTTGTATTATTTCTCTTATTAACTAAAGTGTAATTTATCTACTCAGTCTTTATTAACTTCCTCAGTGTGTTTAATTTCCTTTCTTGTGTGTAACTTTGAGCAGAGTTCAAAGTCATCACAAAGACGAATATTTTTACTTTAAAAAAAGCTTGGGGTACATTTTGAATTACGTAGCCAATTACACATCCATTTACATATGAAATATCAAATTCATATCCATTTCACATTGTTAAATTTGTATATACATTCGTAGTAACAATACGACTATTGTCTATTTATGTATTAGAATGTATTCCAATTTAACATATACACAAGCTGTCATGAAATACACAATCGTCTGTCTATGTGTCTCGCGGCCAAACGAACACGTCACGTTAATCCGGCAGATGCGACAGACAGAAACAGGCCACAAGTGGCGGTTATTGAAAAAATTTAAGTTAATTACTACAAAAAAAATAAATGGTGTTTAAACAAGTAATCTTCAAGGACTTCCCTCCAGGCCAAGATTAATGCCTGCCACATTTATTACGATGTTGTAGCATTTTCAATTCTCCAAAGGTATGAATCACGGGAAATACGCTGAAACGATTACGTTTCGATCAAACATGAAATTCCGCGAGGCCGATCGAAACCGCGATAAAACGACACCGGAGACCGCATGCGACTCTTTGCTCGGTGTTCGGACATTGTGAATTGTACCTGAACGTATGAGGATAACGATGGGTGCAATAACAGTAAACGTGTTGGTAATATTTATGGAATATGGCGAATTTAGGCACGTGGGAAATTTAAATTTGTTTACCAAAACAAACGGCCATTTGTGCACGACGTTTTTAACATCTGTAACGATGTTTCAACGAATATAAATCTAAATTTACAAAAATTATTGTGAAGCAATACAACAGATACGAGTTCTGTTTGTATCCTGTTTGTATCATAACTTCATGTTCATTGTAATGAATACAAATAGGATTTCCGAGAATGAGACTACATCGAATCAGTTATCGCGTTCGGAAGGAAGTCTAGACGAAAACAACAATCTAACGAACAGGGCAACTTCAGCATAACTATTGTCGAGAATAAAAAGTTTTATATAATACATACATACATACAAACGTTACGATAAATGCAAAATACTACCACAGGACATTGACTCGGCATTTCCTGCATGAATCATTAATCGACCTTGGTTACAATGCAAAACACAGGTTATCCCTTCTCTATTTGTCATTACTTAAATAGTTAATTTTTGTTGTAAAGCACCAAACTGTTCGTTAAATAATTAATGAATAATCATTCGTCAAATTTCTGAATAAACCGACTAAACTAATCGCATGTTGCTATAACAGTTAGTTTAATATTGGTTGCAACAACGATAACTATTGATGGGGCGAATTCTAAACACATGCATCTGAAGCCAGTGAAATTAACGGCTTTCCGATAAAATTCGCGTAAAATAAATGCAAATTCTGTATTGACAACAAAGGGGTAAAACCACAACAGTGAACATGTTAAAGTGGGGGTGGTTTGACAAATAATCGAAAACAAACTTACCACTTTCGCTATACGGCACCAGCAACAGCAAAAATATCACGTGCACACACTCTATGATCATTTTACCGCACAGGAACAAACACATCGCAGGAATTCACGCCCAAAAAAACGTTTTAAACCATCATCGCACACAAATTTACAGCTGACTTCTGATGGTACATATCGCCGAAGTGAATCTTTGTGTCTTTACTGTGGAGCGCATGCGTACGCTTTCAAGTTTACAATGTAGAACAATTTAATTAAAACTTTAACGAGCACAACAATATGTAACAACGTTTAAAACAATACCGCAGTACCAGTTCAATTACGAACATGTCTGAACAAGACTAAAATGCAAATGTGACATTACACAAATGTTTACATATGGCCGCAGTAGCGCCATCTCCATCGGCGATGTTAAATTTATTCACCACCAAATTTCGTGAATTAAACAATTAGATGAAAAGGATCGTTCTAAATAAGCAGCTTTTGGAAATATCAGACCATGACATTAAATTTCAAAATCAACAATCTTAAATAACATGTACGGAAAGTGTAGTTCCTTTGCCATCTCGTAAACAAATTTAGTGGTGACGTCACAGCTCTCGTTTTCTTTCAGTGACCGCAAATGCCGGTAACTATGTTAAATTTGACCAATCAAACGACTCCGTTGGCTAAGCGAAACAATCAGTGACCCTGCCGTTGAAACAGAAATTCCCTAGCGCAACATGTTCGTTTGTTTTGTGCAGTCGGTAAAATAGGATCCGCCAAAGTGCGTCTTTTCTACAGTCCATGTGGGTTGGTTTGGGTTGCCTTTGGTTATTTTGTGACCATTTTATCTAAGTAATTCGACTACTAGCGTGTATGTACGGTTGTTGTTCTGTACAAGGCTTCGGTGTACGCAAGTAACTAGTGTTGCCAACTATTGAAAAAGAAATCACAAGTTCGTTTACTTTGTGTAATGTCTTTGTTGTCGTTGATATAAGAGTCGTGCAATGTAGATGTGATGTATTCCTGTCAGCGTTGCACTGGCGCACATTGACAGAATTCGGTGGAACTGTTAGTACGCCAGCAAGGAGGCAACAAACCGATAGTTTGCGACGCTATTAAGTATTTCAATTTAATTACCAACGACAGCTTTTTTTAACAGTTCATATTTAGGATACGTTCTAATATAAATAATTGCACTTGGGGTAGTTTTGAAATGCACAACTTCCAGTTTTTTTTTAACTTAACAGTTGGTAGATGACAAGGATGCATATTTAGGATACGTTCTAATATAAACAATTGTAGAATTGTTCTGTTATTACATGATGAATGACAAGTACAGTCGAATGCAAAAAAAGTAGACACGAAATTTTCGGCTGCTTGAACATTGCTTGCTTGATATTAACAATGTCATGGAAACGTCAGTATTATCACTTCAGTGACATTTTAATGAACTCGTGAGCCGTAAGCGTAGGTACCCCCAACTAGAGCCCAGAACCACCGTTACTGAATAAATATCACCTGGATTAAGAAAACTTACTGAGAAAATTCAAGTTTTATTGGAATAAAGAAACTTCGTTTTAAAATGAATGTCAACTTTGAAAGATTGTCAAATTTTGAAGGACAGGGATTTTAAAAAGCCACATTTATACAACAACAATTTGAGGAAAATCAATTACAGGAAACTGTTTTTGTCTACTTTTTTTTGCATTCGACTGTAGGTAAGTGCCTATCTATATAGTTTAAGAACAGAGTATAGTAAGGCTTTGAATTTGATATTTGGCAGTGTGTTAACCATTGCCACACCGACCATAACAAAATACCCTAAATTTTGAAATACCGATTAGATACAATAATACAATTATATTAAAAATATTAAAAAAATCGTTTGGTAAGCCATGATTTATTTCTTCGCGTTCGTTTTCTATTATCGAACTCTTCCAACAAAACCTGTCATAAAGTCGTTCTACTATTTTTATTTTTATCTCATTAAAACCGTTGCCATAATAAATTAGTATGTTGCTAGTTCAGATTTTTTTTATGTGAAACAAGTGCTAATTACAGCTGTCGAAGTTTATGTAAATTAACCGTTAATATTTCGAATTTAACTTAAACAATGCCGCATGACGATGTAAGTTTTATCAATTATCTGTTACATACAAAATTTAGGATGCAATTTCCGTATAAAGTACAAACTGGAAACGTTTTGAATTGACAACTTGACAGTTCTTCACACTGATCCATTTGGATAGTAGTCATTTCAAGAATTGATTTTATTGTATTACAGAACTAGTTTTTATTGATGATAGCACTCATTTGATTGAGTCTTTATTTGAGTTCTTTCTAAATGTGTAGTTTCTTACACAAATTCAAATTACTTACCTTTGAATAGTGAAAGGTCCCCCTGTACTCTAATAAATTTCTTCTTTTTCAGCAACCTGCTTTCTTTAAGGGAAAATTCAATCCATCATATTATCTTCACCGGAAAATCGAGGTTATTATTTTTTTATATATATTTTTATATCTTCTTAGGAAGTAACTGCCCAATTTGTTAACTTATTCATTTTTGTCGGGTAAAGAAACAAAGTAGATTTGACATTTCTAATGAAATTTATTTGTACTTTAGGCCTGTAGTGAGTTCACACTTTTTCGAATTTTTTAATTTTAAAGCTTAACCAGTAGGAATAAATAAACGAGAACCAAACATCCAAGGAACCCACCTCAGATATAATAACCAAGTTGAAAATCTCAATTTACGAATGACGGGTTCACAAACATGAATTATACCTTTAAATATATATCATCTATATTTATAATATATTCAAAATATACAATTGTCCTGGAATGTTTGTCTTAACATTTTCTTTTCGAAGTAAAATTTTATAAACAGCTCTAAAAGAGTATATATATGAAAAATATCTACAATGTCTTTTCTCGTTTAAAAAATGATTTGAAATAGTTATCTAAATCACCTTAACACTAACTATGTACATTGTATTGGGATATGTGAGTTGGGAATGGGGTTAAGACATCGGGAATTAAACCGATCGACCAAGAACCAGAAATATATATATCGTCAACTATTATGTTGATATTTAATGTTATAAACTTAAAGCTGGGCATGCACTATAAAATTAATATTCGTTCATACCTCCAATACATGTAATGTATCTTTTAATTTGATGTATTACACAAGGGCGGCTTATACTCTGAAGAAGGCACATTATATTGAAATTATTTAATGAGTCATAGTTGTTTTTCCCTTCATACTTCATTCTTGACTACACTGCCTAAATGTATATATTATGATCACTGAGAGGAAGTATCCATATTATTAGTTAAAGGTTCCACAATAATTGTCTGCGTGTTTGTTTTAAATTATCGTGACAAATTAATTATCTTCTAGTGTTAATGTCAATAGTATACAAATCAATTGACTGGATTTCTTAGAAAGGTCATTTCTTTTAATTATGCATCTTGTAAAATTGTCATGCAGGGTAGGAAATATATTTGAATATATATCTATAAATGTTAAGTATTTATGTTCCTTTCTTCAGAGATTATGTATTACGTGTTTGTTGGAATTTAAATGGATATGCGTTATTCCACTACTGGTGTGTGTTTCATATGACGCTCAGCTTTAAGTTTGATTATTCTATTGCGAATTTGGGCCACCGAAATGCATTACAGCCACTCAGGAAGACAAAAAGGCATGTCCGCCTGCAAATTGCGGACGACGAATGTAATGTAGACTTTTCGTCATTCGAACGACATTTCATTTCGCTCGTTTTCTTAACTTTCAAGCTTATACTCGGGAATGGGTGGGTTGGAATATCTACTGCATACACATTCAACAGGCCAGTCTACCGCTCTACAATAAGTCTACCACCTCTTGTTGTCGCGTCCGTTGCCGCTCCAAGAGGGAGAGATAAAAATTGTATTGTCGTATCGCGGGCGTCTTAAGGCACGGAGACAGCTACAGAGACACAGACCGTGCAGTGAGTGACCAGACTGTTATCACAGAAAGCAGTGATTAGACTAGAACTATTGGTTAATAAATATAAATAAACAGCATCCTTGGGAGGTTCGGTTGTCACCGAGCTTGACAACGTCGTCGTCGAAAACTGGAGGGGGCCAGTCTCAAGCAAAAAATAAAAACGTCAAGGATTTTGATCAAGCAGCATTCTACTTTTATAAAACTACTTTATTCGAAACGGCTCTACTACAAGTGCAACTTGCACGGTGGTTTACACCCCGCACTCTACACTACACACAGATACATACTACAAACACTAAGTATACTAGTAACTATTTAGTCAAATAATAATAATACAATGATACACAACTTGTATATCGGCTACAGTAACTTTTCCTCATTTAACATACACATATAACAAACGGCTAACACAATAAGTAAAAGTAAGTAAGAGTATTAAGTGAGAGCGAGTCTCTCTGCACGGAGCTTTTTCAATTCTAACCGTCAAAGAAAATTCGTCAATTCCAGACGAACCCTCTCCGAATCAAAAGCTAACCGTTTTGTTTTTGCAAATTTTCCATTTTTTACACATCATTAAATTATGTACAGAATAATCATTTGCGTATAATTATAATACATTGGGGGATTTTCACTTGAAAAGTGAAACAAAAAAGTTTTTTTTAATTTTTTTTACATTTTATAGTCCAATACAAAAATAGAGGGTTCATTCTGTCTCACAACGCTTATTGCTTGCAATGGATAATTTATACACAATTGTATTCTTTTTAATCGACGTCACCAGCTGAGCCGTGCGTACACTCATACAAACGTACATGTAATAATGCATGTGTGTGAACTTCACATTTTTACAAGTGAAAGAATCAATCCAATGTGCACTAAAAAAAATGCTCGATATCTACAATAAAATTCTGCAATTCTTATTGGATCAAAACTAATATTTACTTTTCTAAATAAATAAATAACATAACTACACTTTTGATTATTCACATATTAATGTAGAGTAAGAATAAAGCAAGCTTATGTTTAAACATTCATATTAGATAGAATTGTTTCATGATCATTATCATCAGATTGATTCGTTCATTAAATTGTCGCTTTGCGTTCGTGATCATAGCGTGCGTCCAACACAATTTGGCACTCTATTTAAGCAGGGTTACGCTCGGCTCGGCCCCGGTGCATCCGCCGTCACCCAAAAATCATCTATCACAAGGTGCTAACGGCGGTGCACCTATGTTAGTCGCAGTTTAATATTACAACAATAATTCTAATAAAAGTACAATAATAATAATGATGATAATTATAATAGATAATACTATACTGTAAAAACATCAGTATGAACTTTTTAAAATTACGGGTGGCACCACCCAAAATTGAGTTTTTGTTTCAAATAATTTTCAAGATTCTTCACCTACGGAGACTGTTGTGACTTGTGGTATATATTTTCAAATTTATTACGGATATTGTACGTCGTTTGGCATTTCTCAATTACAAGTTCGTCTGTCAGTCGCAACACGTTCTGAAAAAGGCCTCGTTTACAGCCCAGAAATGTATCGTTTTATTAAAGGCAACAAATGTGAGGAAAAAAAATCACCTTTTTGCTCAATTTTGGGTGCGCACAGCATGGCACTCGGGCCAGGCAAGAGAATAGACACATTGGTCCGCGTGAATCACACGTATATTTTACATATTATTTTTCTCAAAATGTCAACTATTCAAATGAGTAATTTGAGATGCACAGCTACTACGGAATGTAGGCAGTTCTTCTAAGTGGGTGGGGGCGATTGATGGTGTGAATTGTAATGAGGTGATAAGGCAATCGCTGTTGTTGCTTCTGCCTTCGACTAGATCTGGAGAAAAAAAAATGAAAGAACAGAAGGAGCGGCCACGAATTCAGGGCAAGCAGTTCGGCTGATGCTCAATCGGAATCAAAGAGATTAATCGCAGAAGGGGTGGGTGGGGATTAAAGTCGGTGTTGACACGAAGTTATAATGCGTTGCGAAATGAGATCTGTTTTGATCGACGGTTGTAAAATTTCTTAATGAAAAACTAAAAACTAGATTGATTATGACCGTTTGGATGCGGCGCTCGTCAAATATTGAGTTCCGGATCCGTAAGTACTTTTGGCTGTCTTTTCTACGTTGAACCCTAAAACGGTTCGTGAAGTTTGTCTTCTTTTATACTTCAATCGTGCGGCGTTCCGTTAAGTACAAAACACTTTAAACAAACGTTTTTGGAAAAACATTCGAATAATGTCACCATAATGTCTTAATACTGTTTTATTGCGAGTTATTGCTAAATGCTAATGAATGAGCAAGAATGAAGCAGCATGGATTTATGTACTGCAACAGGGGTGAAAGAGCTAAAGAGTGAGTGGCAGAAGCTTGAAATTTTTGGAGCACACATAGGGCAATACATTCTAAACAGTGAGGCGAATGCACAAGATGATTTAATTATGTAAATCATTTATTTGGGAACATCACTGTATAATTTTATTCAATGAAGAACTTAATAATAACCTTTATCATGCAACTTGTACTATAAAGTTACAATTATTTTAAATCTTTACAACAATGTAGAATTTCCATTATGCATCTTTTAGAGTCGCTTCACCGTGTTGAATGTAGGGCACGTTGGATAATTGTTTCAAGAGGCTCTAAATACTGCCAATATGTCGTCGATGAAGATGGTTTTTGTTGTCGACGGCATTTCATTTTCGAAAGTACTCTTAGCGTCATTGAGTAAAAGCAACGACATAGAATGTTTTACCTTGGGTAATACGAACAATGAATTTCGGGTAAGCATATGTTTGGCAAGGTGAAGCCAAGGATCATATGTAAACAGAAGTCAGCGTCGATGACCAAATTCGTTATACACAAGTGCAAGCATTCTTTGATCGTCGCCATCAATCCGATGACGCTTACGACACACAATGAGATTCTGGTGAATGTAATGCTATTAAAGTACGCACATATGTTTTACGTCTATATGTACAGGTCGCGAATCGAAATACAAAATGAAAATGTGCACATGCGTCATCGGTAACACAGTCATTAAAACAATCAGCTTCGCACGTTCCCCAACAAAAAATTAAAATTGTACCACGTTTTGGAAGTCCAGCCGATCTTCGGCATCAACATCGACATTAATGATAATAGTAACAAGTAAGTGGTAGTGATTATAATAATAGAAAACGAATAAATTAAAGAGTAAACACGTCCGTGGTACTGATGCGTGAATACGATTCAGACGTACATGCCCATTCCGTACATCGAACCCCAATCGACACCCTGGAAGCTGGCCATATCAACATTGGTGAGGTTGTATCCTTGGTAGGGGCTCGCTGCTACAGGAGGTGCTAGAGTTGGAGCGGCCGCTGCTTGAGCAGGTGTAGGTGTCCCTCCTGCGGCTGCAGCAGCACTGACACCGGCGCTTACGGCTTGTATCGGGTACGGAGCGTAGCGGTAGCCGGCTAGCGGTGGATATGCTCCAAACAACTTTCCATATCCAGCGACGGCGGCTGACTGTGCCTGTGCAGCGGCAGCGGCGGCTGCCGCTGCTTGTACATGCGCCTGTGCCTGCACAACAGCTAGAGGATTAGCTGCAGCCATTGCTCCGGCAGATGTTGGAGCTGCCATTCGCATCCCCAATCCGCTTAGCATCAATCGTTTGCCTAATAATTGCGCATTTGCTTGCACTGCCTCTTTCGGTTGGGCCTTCTTGCATTCCACTTTCTTGTTCTTGACAGTGTGGAAGTGTATTTCGCAGACGCGGTCGACGACATCCTCGTTTTCAAATGTCACGAACCCGAAGCCACGATGGCGCTTGGTCTGCTGGTCCATCAACATAACTGTCTCTTCTACTTTGCCAAACTGGTTGAAGTAGGCCTTCACCTCATCAGCAGATGTGTCCTGGCTCACACCGCCAACGAAAATCTTCTTGGTCTTGTTTGGCTGCTTCGGTCTGTTCTTGGGTGTTGCGTGCTTGGGATCGATCTTCTTGCCATCCAGGGTGTGTATCGGCACCTTCAAAACATTATCCACGCTCGACGGCTCGGAGAAGGTTATGAAGCCGAAACCCCTACTCCTCTGAAAGGGAAAAAATATATTAGATTTCAAAATTTACATTTCATCAAAAAATTGGTGCTGCACAAATATATCGACTATAGCACTCTTATTCACCTTCTTTGGCCAGTATTTCGTTTTTGAATTGAAGTTTTGTATATTTGCATTAAAATAACAAATAATAAACGCAGTGTACCACTGAGATAAAATGAATTCGAACGGGAACAGCCCAAGACAGACATAAAAACACTAGCTGGAAACTGTTACTAAACAAATGTTTTGAAACACGATGTTTAGTGTCCAAATATAACTTGTAAATTAGTATAAAGCGAGGAGTGCAGGTTACATGTTTTCAATCATTAAAACAAAATGAGACGTTGATGGCAGAAAAGTTTTCTGAAAGAATGTTTTCATTATAGAAATAATTTAATGACAAAATTGTTGGCCCAAAAATTTTACGAATTGACATAAAATACAGAGCTGCGATTTCTGCACCAATTAGGATCTGATTTATATTGCAATTTCTGGCTAGGGATGATTTCTATATAGGCATAATATATATCTTCAATTGTGCCTGAAACGTGGAGGCAATCATCAAATACTTGGGACTGGTTTCGTAGGTTGAAGCAGGCACAATTCCTTGGTAAACGTGCTCGGTGGAAACTTTGTTTAGAGAATAAAGAGTTTTGAAACACTTCTGAAATCATTTTGAAACATTTGTGAAACTTGGTAGTTTAAAATTTTTCCCAACAAAATGTTTCTAGGTTTGCACTGGGAATTATAAAATTATTTCCCAGTATCGTTGCACTGGTATATCGACATAATACTCAGTGGAGTTAATTCAATAAGTTACAGAATATCGTATAATAGTTGAAACAGTTTTTATGTTTTTTTTATTTGTTGTCAATTTGAAAAAGCATTTCATTTTCTTTATCAATTTTACTTTGTCTGGTTTGTTAGTTGATCTACATCTAATTTCTGATAAATATTGACAATCATGTTTAAGGAACCATAGAACCTAATTAACAACATTTATTTAGATTCAAATGGAAGGAAAACACCAAAGTCACAAATACATATACCACATACATTTATCAAATAATAAATTGCTGTTATTACCAAACGTTGCAAGTGTAACTTGTTAAATAAATGTTGGTGTACAAAAACTAGTCAGTATTCAATGTTTGTGTATATTTTGCATTATGTGGCGGTTCATTTTACATGAACTCAAGGTATACTACTAGCTCCGCTAAAAATTCTTTTTCATGTTTTATTATCATAAGTATTATTTATAGTCATAACCAACTGTTTTCCATCCAGTAGTCAGGAACATATATCAACTATTGAGCTCTTGTTATTTAAGTTATCTCAGTTCAGACTTTTTGAAATGTCGAATTAACGAGGTTATAACAATCAGGATCCAAAACTATTATTTATTCAGACTAGTTGAGGATGTTAGCAAGCTACCAGACATGATGTTCTTCTGCTAGGATTTCGATTTACGTACCTGTGTAACCGGATCCTTCATGATGAGGACGTCGGTGACGTTGCCGAACATCCCGAAGTATTCGCGCAGTTTTTCGCTCGAAGTCTGCCAGCTGAGGCCGCCGACGAAGAGCTTCCCCGGCGCAGGATCCGAGGCGTTGTTGGGCGTGCTGCGTCCCGACGAGCTCGAGTGGCTTCCGCCGTTGAGCTTAACAATCGAGCCGTGCAAGTCGGCGGTGTGATCTATGAGGCCGTTTCCGTCCGCCATCGACGCGCTAAAACAGAACGGTAGACGTAGAATGCACACTAGACATGGTTTTCCTCTTTGTTTCAGGTCATTCCGATTCTCTTCACCGTGGCCACTGTACTGTTCGGCATGACTTTCGTGTGCCTCTATTTTCCGTTCACGAAAAACGACGTCGAAGTGTGAGTAGTAATAGTAGTAATTATTTGATTAAATGGACGAAAAATTTGGTGTTGCATCGTTGCGGTGACAAAACAGTTTGTGAAGTGAAGAACGAAAGTAAGAAATACTTTTTTAAAGGGGTGTATCTTTGCCTCCAAACAGAGTTCCACTTTGACAATATTTATAATTAAACAAATTTCTCAATAAAACACCATACTATCAGGACCCCTATTATTCTTTAGTATATATATACCGAACTGAACAATAAACAATTATTCCCAAATTGTAGAAAATAGTTCATTAATTTTTTATAATTAAGATTTCATTAATTAAAAAACTATAAGTTATTTTAGCGATAGACCACGAAATTGTAGTAATAGAGTATCAGCAGAGATAGTTTGCATGTTCATATTTCATAGATAAAATAACTCATAATGATCACAATTTCGACGCGACCCTGCATAGCTACTTGGATAAGGTTTTGCACGTTGTCCTGTATCTTTCAGTGAATGCTGAATGCAAACGAAGTCGACTGTTGAGACCATTCTTCGTGGACACAACACAAACTGTTTAGTCGGTGCAGGAAAATTGAAGGGCTCAAAATGATAAACAAGCCAACACCAATTGTAACGACGAATATGTAGTATTTTTGATGTAGAACTACGTCTTCGCTGCACTAAGTCTGGGTGGAGGTGGGGGTTAATTAATGAGAATGGACTATCACGAAAACAACGCTTTCGTAAATGAAAATAAAAATTATTTATATACTCGCGAAAATTAACCAGATTTGATTGGTTGTCGTCGAGTCGCAGTACATACGTTAAGTATTATTGCGTTTCAATAGATTGTGATAGCGTCGAGGACAATATACGATCAAAGATCGTCGCTCTACGTAAATGTATGCTGCACAGTGAAGTTCGTTTATAGTTTTCTTATAAATAATAAAAATGAAGTTAAAAAAGTCAATGAATTGCTTAGTAAAAATCAATAAAACGCTATGCTGATTACTCCAATCATAGATAGAGTTCCATGGGTTTACTGAATCCTATGATTGGGATTATACGAGGAGAGATCATTATTTAGCGTTCCTGACATAGTAGGCGTTGAGTGACGTTGAATCAATTTGACACATTAAAGTATTAATCATTTGTTGTTACGTTGGTTCAATTGTAATTTTGTCACTTGTTACCTGTTCAATTTAAGTAGACGAGTTTCGAGAAATTCTAAAAATGGAAGAGGTTCGTGCAGTTATAAAATACTTGCAAAAGAAAGGCTTGTCGCCAAAAGAAATTTATTAAGACATGGCAGGTAAGGGTTCTGTTTCTTACCAAGTGGTGAAAAATATGTCTCGAGAATTTAAACTGGGAAAAGAGATGGAGAAAATTGAGCAAAGGAATTCTGTTTCATCAAGACAATGCTCCTGTCCACAAAAGCCATGTTGCCATGAGCGCTATTCTGAACGTAGGATTTGAATTGTTTGAAGATCCCGCATATTCACCAGACGTGGCCCCTAGTGATTTCTTTTTATTTCCAAAGTTAAAAGAATATCTTGGAGGCACCAGATATTACGAAGTGATGACGGCCGTAAACGACTGGTTGGAAGAGCAACCTAAAGAATTTTTTTCCAGCGGAATCAAAGGTTTGCGGCATCGTTGGACCAAATTCATCGACGTTCAGGGAGATTATGTAGAAAAATAAAAGTTTGACATTTCTTCAATTTGTTTTCTTCTATGTTAAGGACCGTAAATACTGATCTCCCTTCGTATATATTAAAACACAAATGACCCTTGGAACCGAACTTTTATTCTAGCATGTACTTTATTTGGGTGGCTGTTTATTATTTTCAAGTTTCGTTTTATTTTATATTTTGGTTGAAATATATTTTTTCTATTTGATTTTCCCAGTTTTTTGAATTATTTGATGATACATATTGCTTTATATTGCTTCTTTGTAAGGAAACTTGGAAACTTGCAAAATATACAAACAATCAAAATAATGTCCTTTGTATGCATGTGAGGTTTGCCCAGGGCTCACACATCAGGTCAACTACTGGCGGTGTTGAACTTCAACAATTCGAATATTAAAAAAAAAAAAACCAGAAAAATCAATTTTTAATACCCAAAGTAGTACATGATGAGTTAGTTAAGTTATCAAAACGCAAACGCAAAAAATTCAACAATATAATAATTTTCGTTATTAGTATTACGATTTCGAAAATTCAATATGGGGGAAGATTTAACCGAAAATATGCTCAACAAAAAATATATATATGAAACTGCGAATTTAATTAAATTCCAAAATGCGCAAAGAAGGCGCCTAATGCCACCCTAACTCATCAAAATTATCTTGTT
The DNA here is from genome assembly GCA_959613385.1 of Geotrupes spiniger. Classification (NCBI taxonomy): domain Eukaryota; kingdom Metazoa; phylum Arthropoda; class Insecta; order Coleoptera; family Geotrupidae; genus Geotrupes; species Geotrupes spiniger. Next base: position 18,690,804 of record OY390737.1, read on the forward strand.
ATGATTCTGTAGCATTTTCAAAAAATTAATTGTTAATTAAATCCGAAAAGCGGCTACTCGCGAGCAACTTAATACGTTGGTCTGTTTTGCAGCCAGTAGTTAATGTTTTATTGCCAGGCTTTGTGTGATCGCGAGGTTGGGTTGTGTTTTTGTAATATGGGACATCGTGAAGTAAGGACTGTGAGTTATTTCCTAATTAATTCCAACAAAAGCGTCTTTGGTTTCGTTGTTATAAAACAATTTTGTTTGCAAATAACTCGGTATTTAGAGAATCATTTTCAGCCCTTCAGTTATAAGAATGTCAGGTATCGGATAGGATAATCAGCGAGTCGTGTTTCGTGTGTAACTTGATTCATATGTTTCAGTTTCAAGGGAAAGAAGAAGACGTGGGATCGTGTAGATATCCTGAAGCCGAAGCGCCAGAAGGTAAGTTGGTGTTTGTGTGTGTGCATGAGTGAGAGAGATAGAGGGAGATGGCGTCACCGATCAATAGGCATTCCGTCCCCCGCGTTTTCCTCGTCCCGTCGATCGTGCGCTCGCACGTGTATATACATTAGTGATGTGGGGTGCGGCCGGCGGCGGCGGCGCAGGACGGTTGCCATGGCGGCGGTTAGGCGAGGGGTTGCTCGTCCGCTCATCTCTCCCCTTTTCGCGCTTCGGCCGGCACCGGCGGCAGTCTACGCTCAGTGTCAATGCCGTGCGCGTACAACAGCCACCGTCGACGCACACATCGTCGTCGTAGTCACCTGAAGACGCCTCGCTATCACCGTGAGTCCTGGCCGAGATATTGTCCTGTCACAGCAGTACGGAATTCGACGTCTACTGCTGCTTCGGGACATGACCTCGGCTGGGACGTCATAAACAACACAGGGTGCAGTGCGTGCGACAAAAACAACGAAAACAAGAAGATTCGGAGAGATAACAGTGCCCAAACGACAACTGTGATATTCCGCTGCATTTAGGGAAAAGTCCCCGACAAACGACGTCGTGATGTGTTACAGGCGTTTCTAGATAGAAAAACCCAAACGCAAAACATATTAGCTTTCGAAAAGAAAGGAATAAATCCACTCCCGTAAGATCGTTATTCGTGTACGAAATCGATTTGTTTGTCCCCCACCAGTACAAAATAACTTTCTTTGTTTGCACATTTTCTCTTGCACCAAATCTATAATTGTATCCACGTAGACCTTAGACGAATAAATCGTATGCTTTACATGTATAGAGTAGTGTGTAGTTTTGCACCTTTCATAAAATTGCATCATTTCCTGTGAAATCCGGTAAACGTTTTCGCCGGAGAAATGAGGGAGTGACTGGAAATGCGAACGCGGTCGATAAAATTTGACCGGATAGTTTGCGAAAGCTCCGCGCGGCCGGCCACGGCGCCATCGTGCGGGCGTCGCGAGCGACTCCATGCGGGCTTTTCGCAAAATTGCACCCATTCAGCCGCCGTTTGCACGGAGAACGTGCCGAGAACGCCCCCTTCGATCTGCGACGACGATGGCGAAGGACAATCGCGGACAAAAAGGAACCTCGGAGGGTGGAACCGAAATTATTGATCTTTTAGTTTCGTTATGTTCGCACTTTGTCACTCCCTCTTCTCTTATATCACGCTATTCATGAAAATTAAAACAAATATTTTAAACAGCGACCGCTTTAGAAGTAAATATTAGGCCTAGTTATTTTAAACGCATTTTGAAAAAAGTGCGATTGGCACATGTTACCTTAGTAATAAAATCCTTCACCTAGATACTATGAATTAATATTAGTAATCACAATGATGATTAAGTATTAATTAATGGAATGCTACATTTTTCAGATATTTAAAGGGTGTATATGCAAGTACGGAACATAGGCGTTTTGCAAATGTTGTTTTCATAAAATTTTAAATTTCGATGAGTAGTGCACCAAGTTGGAGTAGTATTAATATCTGTAAAAATGATTGAAAACTCGGCGCAAGTCCTAAAAATCCCTCGCTAACTAATTAGCGAGATATTAACAAAAAGACAACGATTAAACACCATTAAATATCTCTCCAATCTAATGCACAAGTCAAGGAAGCACAATGAATGTTAAGAGACGAAAAATCGAAATTTTAAAATATTTTTCATCAACTACTACAGTACCGTTAGTAAAGCTCGTGTACTAAACAAGAAACAAATAAACGTTTCACAAGTCAATAATTAACGACCAAGAATTGTTCAAGGTTGAGGACGGCCTCAAGTATGTGTCACATTGGTCGGTAATGCGTACAATTTGTTGCAAAAGAAACCGAGCTCGGTCCAGGTTCATTGCTTCAACCGTCAAGTCATTGTCAATAGCATAAATAAATTTATTCCAGAAATTTGTAAAACGAAACACAAAAGGGGCAAAGGGACCGGAGTCTTCGCAAAGCAGCTGTACCTACAATCGCTCTCTACCTCAAGCGTTACTTGTAAATACATGTTACAGTGCGTTTCGAAGTAAATGTATGCAAATGGGCAAATATTTAAATTCCAAGTATATATCGGACGATAGTAAAAAAGGAAATCAGAGTTGGCTGTAATAAAGTCGTTTCGATTGGCAAGTTTTTTTTTTTAATTAGTTTATATAACTAATATCAATGTCAAAGTGATTGACAGACTTCAACAAAAAACAAAACGTTTATTTTAATATGAACCATTTAGGTAATAAATGTTGTATGTTAGAAGATTGTAATTTAAATGTACGTTTTGACAGAATGCGTTACCAATCACAACGACTTTATCACGACTTCGCTAATTCTGTTTTTACGAGCCTCCAGTACTATTCGTGAAAATTTTGTAACCAAGCAGACCGTGGGCGTCTATAATAATTATCAAAAATTGGTTTCAGTCAAAACTTGTTATTAACCGTCATGCATATATCATCCCTCAATACATTGTTTTTTAATATAAATCTTTAAAAATATTTTAAGATCACGACAATATGCCAGTATTTAATTGTTAACTGTAATATGTTGAGTATAAATAAAATAAGTAAAAAAGTTGATAATCTGAAATGAAAACCAATTTATGTTGCCTATGTTTAATTATAATTATATAATATATAATACAACTAAAACACCTGCAATTGTAATTCGTCCAAACTTACGCAAGCTGCCGCGTTGCAAATCTTTCGTGAATAGACTATAGAAAAGTATATAACATGTGTTTCATACGTGCTGAGACTAAAAATGTAAACGAATACCATTTAGAAAACAAACACAATATTAAAAATCTGCAGTGGTCCGCACTGAACTTTCTTATACTTAGTTATACTACATTTTTCGAAAAAGCTTTTCAAACGAAAGTTGTTTAAAATATCAATTTCTTTCACTTTCATAAGAATATTTTTTTCGATAACATGTACCGTTTTCGAGGTATGGAAAAATGTGATAAGAGTAAACCATTTCTAGATAGATATTGCTCTCAAAATAGGACGTTTTCATCCTTTCGGTATACACATGTTAAGTTTAAATCTTCATAGCTCTAGCTTTAGCCGTTTGGACGGTAGAGCGCGCACACACAGCCAGACACACAATCGCACAGACCCACAGACGTCATTCCAAAAATAGTCACAATCGATTCAGGGGACCTCAAAACAAGTATATCCTTTAAAATCTCGAGTTCGAAAATTTTCATGATTCATATGCTTACTTATACAGTCGAATGCAAAAAAAAGTAGACACGAAATTTTCGGCTGCTTGAACAAACTTGATATTAGCAATGTCATGTAAACGTCAGTGTTGTCATTTCAGTGATATTTTTATGAACTGGTGAGCCGAGCCGTGAGAAAATGGGATTTTAAAAATCCACATTTATACAACAACAATTTGAGGAAAATCAATTACAGGAAACTGTTTTTGTCTACTTTTTTTGCTTTCGACTGTACATAAAGCATAAGAAAGTAAAAATGTATCTTTTAGCAACTTTATTCTATTCATAAACAAATTTAGAGTATACACAGTTAGAGTATACTTAATGAGCAATTGTCTTCGATTTTCCGCAATGTGCAACGAACATTCCGAATAGGTTTTGGATGGTGTTTATGTCGATTTCTTTCAACTTTCGTCTGATTCTATTCTATTCAACTTTTGATCGTTTCGAGCCTCGCAGTCATTGTCGTACACTATACGCTTGAGAACAGTCCAACGTGCCTATGGTAGGTACAAACGGTATCTTTTGCTCAGTCAGTCAATCCATAGTTTCTCGCATAATGGCTGCTTGAAAGATCCGGCCAAAACATGATTTTGTCGCGCCCGTGATATTTTTTGATAAATTACTACAATTTCGGCAAGCATCGACTGGTGTAAATGTCAGAATCGATAGCTTTGGATTTGTTTGGACGAATCAAAGGCAATGAGACACCCTTTCGTCATCCAAAATGATGAAAATTCTATTCGCAAAATGATTGACACGATTGACGAATTTTTTCGAGTTGTTGCTGTGCATATTTCGGTGGTGGTTGACGTTTTAGATAAATTTCGTTGTTTTTTTTTGTCAAAATACGATGGACTGTTCCATTTGAAATATGAAATGTTCGTGCCAATTTGCGTGATGATTGTCCAACCTTGTTTTTGTTACTTGAGAGCAGTTTTTTCGTTGATCTGACAACTAATTTCGTTCAGCGACTAGGTTTCTTTTTTAATTTTCTGACCCTTTACCTTCACGGCAATCCACGGAAAATAGTTGCACGTGAGTTTGGCGTGTCTTTGAACACTGCAAGAATTTCATTTGTACTGAGCCGCCGCCCTAATAGATTGGAGATACTTTTGCGCAAATCTTATATGACATTTTTAATGACAAATTTCCAATAAACTGTGTTTGACAGGACAGCAGAAATACAAATAGTGTGATAAGTACATTGGTTGACTGTTTGTTTGTTTGTTTATGCAGTAAAAAACACGAGAATTACGAAATTCTCGTGTTTTTTTTCAATACTTATGAAACACATGTTATAGTAACTAGTACCCAGTAAAAGTATTTGTCAACGATATTATATGCTAGTACGAGTAACACAAAAGTTGCGGGATGTTTTCAATGTTGGAGTGCTGAATGGAAATGAGATACGTTATAAATGATGAATGAATCGATGAACTCAGTAATAGATGGAAACGGGGATTGTTAGGCAACAGAGAAAATCGATAAATACGGCGTTATAACTTGTAACATGTAACAAGTAAATAAACAAATTACAAACCCTATAATTGCATAAAGAAGTTAACTTCATATTAAAAGAGTAGATGGCCAAATAATGTAATGGAAAGTACTAGAAGTAACTGGAAAGTATATTCAGCGATCTTAGCTGCAGATCGCTAATTCAAACATACTGGGTTTGAGGATACAAGAAATGATTTTCCGTCTATACACATTTGTATGTACATTAAGAAATCAATGGTTGGAATAACGATTTCTGTTGATTAACATTCATACTAATGGTATAATTTGAATAACTGATAATTGGGGAAGGGGGTTGTTACTCTCATGAAAATACACCACTGTTCGAAGGCATACTATAATAGCTTATATTATTCTCTCGATTTAATCGACAGGATGTACAGTCGATACCCGATGTAGTGAATACAGTTTATAATAAACTACCCGCTCTGGTAAATAAATAACAAGGGTTGCCAAGATTCCGGCTTCTCGTTAAACTAAAATTGTCATTTTTCATCATTATATATCACGTTAATAATATTTAGGTTGATTTTCTTTAAATCCTTTAAGAGTATGTACATTAAAATATAATTTTGTAAAATGTTACATGTCTATTTTATTGCAGACATGAGTCTCGAAAAGGTGAACAAGTCACAATTAGTTTCATTATTTTGGGTGCCTACTCATTACATAGAAAAAGTAAGCATATAAGTCTGTAACTATCGAAATAGAACTTTTATGAAATGTTTTTCGAAGAACAGGCCAATTTTTGTCTTAAGTAACGCGCATTTTAATGTAATTGTCACGTAAACAGCGTATTTTGTTTTTGAGTTATGACGTAAGTGTTATATATATATTTTAATGGAAACCCTAATTTTTATGATGAATTTGGAAAGAGCATGAAATTCTAAAACCAAATAATGTAAAGCAAAAGTATTGTATTTTGAGTTTTAAAACTAAAATCTAATAACAATCAAGAGTTTGAATAAAAAAAGTAGCCACGTAACTATTGACTTAGCGTTAAAATTATAAGTTTGTTTATTTGTTTTTATTGTGTACTTTTTTACATAATTAAGTAAATATTGCGATATTTGACTGAAAAAGAGCGAATTGAAATTTTTATATTGAGGGTGTGGCGACTGTACTAGAACACAACAAGAAGTTTGTGAACTATTCAATAACAAATATCCTGATAAAGAACCTATCAAAAGAGCGACAGTTTCCAAAATAGAAAGAAAGCCGTAGGGGTGGTCATCCAACAATCGAAGAAGGTACCGATTTAGATATTCTGTTGTCAACAAGAAAATCCCCATAGACTTATAAGGAAACTAGCTGCAAATAATGACATTTCTCATAGGTCAGTTACAAACCTTTTAAAGAAACATAAATTCAATTAGTTAAAGAGCTTAACAGGGATGGCCCCGACCTCATAGTAGATTTCTGTGAGGTAATTATGGAGTGATGTAATATCGATGGCAACTTTCCAAATCGTATATTTTTTCCGATGAAGCAACATTGCACCTTAATGAAACACTAAATCGCCATAATTATTGATATTGGGCACCTGGATGAACAAGCCGCAGACCCAGTTTCCTCAAAAGGTCAACTGTTTGGGTAGGAATTGCAGGGGATAGAATTTTGGGAACATTTTTTTCGAGGGTTCATTGTCAAGCGAAAAGTATTTGGATTTCTTAAGAAACAATTTAGTTCCTGCTCTTGTGGTGCTTTATTCGCACAATGAAGATCCGGATATACCAAACGATACGTCATGGTTTCAGCAAGATGATGCCTCGGCATATTTTGCTGTTGATGTTAGGAATTATTTAAACAAACATTTTCCTGGTAGATGGATAGGCTGAAGGGGGGTTGTTGAATGGCCACCGAGATCACCCGACCTAACTCTGATGGATCTTTTATGGGGATATTTAAACATTAAGGTTTATTTAAACCGCATAGAGACAATAGAACAGTTAAAGCGAAGAATTCGCACAAAAATAAGATTAATTTCACCAGAAACTTTGCGTACAGTTCGTGCAGTATTTCCGTACATACTGCCTTGCACAAAATGGTTGTCAGTTCATTTAATTGCTTTTCTTTATTTTGTTATTTGTTGTTTTTGTATTTCATAATCATTACAATACACACAATGCAACGTGAATTATTATATGACTACTTATTGTTTGTTATTAAAACTTGAACTCTTGATTGTTATTAGATTTTTTTTGGTTTTAAAACTTTAAAAGTTCTCTCGAAAATTTCAAAATACAGTATTATTTTTTTACATTACATTGTCTTAGAATTTCATGTTCTTACCAAATTCACAATAAAAAAATTATCGTTACGTCATAACTCAAAAACATAATACGACCATTAAGCGACAATTACATTAAAACACAAAAAATGACTTGTTCGACGATTTCTTTGAAAAATATTTGATAAAAGTTCTATTTCGATTGTTCCTGACTTTATACTCGCACTGTATCCTATTTTTAAATCGAATCTGATAAAAATCCTGATTACGTTGTCGTGGATATAAATGGCAAAAATCTAATTTCTAATTTAATTAAATAAAAATTTATATTCTTTGGTTTTAGTGTGGACCTCTGCATTTCATCTGTTAAAAAAACGGCAAAGTGCACTTGGAGCACAAATCAATATTCTGAAATTTATTGAAGCTGTCGATCTTTTTATATATTTAACATATTTTGGTCCTTTGTTCCCACCAGCCGCATTGACGCTAGAATTATATTAAATTGTTGTATCCAGATCGCTATGATTTATGAATAATTTCAACTGTAATTACTTTCAAATTTATTATTTTACATTGATATACTTGTTATATTAATTATAGATAGATTTTTTAATTGTTTTCAATGGGTCTGCTCGAAAATCTACAAAAGCATTTTAAATTTAATTAATTCATTTAATTATTATGAAATGTAGAGATGCTCCAGTTAAATGAATGATTTATATATGTGAAAAATGTATGTTCCATATGTAGCAGATACACCCAAAATTGCAATGAATCCACAAAATAATGCTTACGTATATCTAAATTAATTAATGGGTATGTATATGTAATTTTTAAACACACATGCACAAATTTAAATGCGAAATTAAAAATAGTAAATAGCAAAGAGGATGGTTATTGTGGTGACGATTTGTGAAAAACGTTAAAAACGGAAAACAGCGTGACAGGTTAGAAATATTGACGATGTTCGTGGTTAAATACACAGCATTTATCACAACGCAAGAAGTACCAAGACATATGTACACGAATGTCAATCATAGGATAAGATGTACATGTAAAACAGGCAAAAATAGCAACCAATGGCTAATTTATAATCCGAACTGCTACGCTACTTGGCCTCTACGGTCGACGCCTGTGTCTCGTTACCTTCACGTAGTGCGTCATCGACATCATCGTCATCATCAATGGGTTACCGATGGCAGCGATCGGGATGCTGTCCGTCAACCCAGTCGTCGTAGTAGATCCTGCCTTCTGTCAAACCAGACATGCCTCCTGCGACACTTCAATCAAAATCACACATCAGACATTTTTTGCTCTTTTCTAAGACTTAAATACGTGCAACATTCTACGCAAGGCTGGATTAGTGATGCAGTCAGTAGTAGAGAGTAGCAACATGACATTTAATGATGATCACTACTAAGTTTCTGTGACTAAGGCAACGACGACATACTAGTTTAGTCTGACTAAAATATATGTATAATGGTATATAGTATGTTATTTAAGAGTACATTTAAATACAAAGAACACTATAGGGATACAACAATAATAGTGCGACGTGCGTGTTTTTTCTATCTCCCCATTACAAAAGAAACTCGCACGTTCGACCGCTTAAAACACCTACAACAGAAATATTGTACAACATGTTGATAACGATTTGTTAAATCAAGATACACTACTAAATTTCGACAATCGAAACTCGATTTCTAATTAGACAGCATGTTAATTTCAACGGAAAAAGTTAATTACAAATGTAGCGTCGTATGAAGCAATATTAATGTAGAAAATAAATGTAAAATTATATACAAATTATTTATCATCAGTGATTACACTTTGTCGATGTGCATTTCAACACAATAAACATACTGGTCCAGTAGTACGACCCGTCATCAACAAAATGTAACACTCGTATTTTGATCGGATATCAGTAAAACGAGAGTCAAAACAGCGACCTATGATTAAAGCATGAAATAGGGTGAACACGATGTCTCTGAGACGCCGCTACTAACACTCTCGTTCTTAGGCACATACGTTGATAACCAAAATTAATGCATAAATTGCTTCTACTTTGGCATTTTTCAGACCTGACTAACGTTTCGAAATGTTGCGCTTTTCATAACTAATTGCGAAAAGTTAAATACTTCGCAACTGGAACGAAACATCTATTTATAAAACAAATTGCAAAATGTATTGCTTTTTATCACGAAACGTGGAATGTGTTGATATTTTATAAATGAATTGGAAAATATGAAATTGTTACAATGAATTAAAATTCTGTCACTTGTTGATATTAAAAGGACATTTCAAAATGTTGACATATCGTTGGACAAAGATCGTTTGGATACCAGTACGAAAAAACTACAAAACTCGTCAAATCAAACCATACGAGGGGAGATCATTATTTAGCTTCCCTGACGTAGTAGGCGTTGAGTGACTTTGAATCAATTTGACACATTAAAGTATTAATCATTTATTGTTACGTTGGTTCAATTGTAGTTTTGTTACTTGTTACCTGTATAAATAATTTAGAATTTAAGTAGACAAGTTTAGAGAAATTCTAAAAATGGAAAAATCAGAGGTTTGTGTAGTTATGAAATACTTGCAAAAGAAAGGGTTGTCGCCAAAAGAAATTCATGAAGACATGGTAGGTGTATTAGGTGAGGGTGCTGTTTCTTGTCTCGAGAATTTAAACTGGGAAGAAAAACATTTGAACATGCGAAGGGTGCTGGACGAACAGTAAATGTCACTACCCAAGAAAATGTTAATCCTATACACGATATGGTAATGACAGATAGAAGACTGACCATTCGCCGGATATATCTTATGGTACTATAGAAAATATTTTAACAAATATTTTGTTTCTAAAAAAGTTGTCTGCACGTTGGGTAGCACGAATGTTGACACCTGATCAGAAACGTTCTAGAGTATTGCATTCTGAAGCCAGTTTGGCATAGTTTAAAGCAGATCCGGATGAATTTCTTTCTCGATTCGTCACTGTTGATGAAACGTGGGTTCACCACTTACAATAACAGGCTCCTAGTGAACAAAGGAATCCTGTTTCATTATGACAACACTCCTGTCTACAAAACCCATGTTGCCATGAGCGCTATTCTGAACGCAGGATGAATTGTTTGAACATCCCACATATTCACCAGACCTGGCCTCTAGTGATTTCTTTTTATATCCAAAATTAAAAGTATATCTTTGTGGGACCAGATATTACGACGATAAGTAAGTGATGGCGGCCGTAAACGACTGGTTGGAAGAGCAATCCTAAAGAATTTTTGCCAGAGGAATCAAAGGTTTGGAACATCGTTGGACCAAATGCATCGATGTTCGGGGAAATTATGTAGAAAAACAAACGTTTGATATTTCTTCAATTTGATTCTTTCTATGTTAGGGACCGTAAATAATGATCTCCTCTAGTGTTTTCATTTCGATTTGTCAGGAATCTCTTCGACAAACTTCTACATAACAATTACTTAAATTTCGCTTCCAAAATAAGCGTTGCTATGTTTTCATTACAATTCATAGTTCAGTAAGGTCATCCATTTAACCATAAAAACCAGATAAAAAAATTATTTTTAAAAGATGCGATTTCATGGAACTCGTCCCACAAACATCCCACTCGTTACACTAATAATAATTGGGTGAGAAAATTTTTCAGACATAGATATTTAATCTTGAAAATCAATTGACCGGTTTACCAAAATAATGGAGACAATGTTTGCATTAGTTTTGGTCCTCACTGTATATGCAACGTGAATTGTCGTAATAGTTAAAAAATAGTCTCATAAGTGGTATCTATGAAAAAAGCTTAACTACAAAATACCAAATCGACCTGCGTTTTCTACTCTCCGCCTAAAATGCTTATTTAAACTAGATTAATAACAATACGTATTTGTCATACTATATAATAAACTAGGATTAAACTATTAATAATGACTATAAATATCGCCTCATTGCACTACCAAATATTACATATAAATGTTTATACTAATTATAATAAATTAATCAACAAATTTTAAAACGTGGTGGTGGTCAAGTTTGGAAGTAGTCGAAACTGCTAAATGTAAAATTTGAACCATCTATAACATATTGCAATATAGAGGATAGAACTGATAATAAGCTCTCCCATTTAATTTCTTTACTTATCAAGATGAAATTGAAATATAACAAAATACAATTGCATTACAAAAATTTAAAAACAATGATAAACTTGTATTTTTAAGTGGCACCTTATTTACTTTTGATTTGAGTTTATTCTGAATCTACTTCCATAGATTTTATTATTTTCCTCTAAAATTTAAAACGTTTTTCAAATGGGTTAAATCAAAATTCTTACAATAACAAAAATATTATTTTCTTTCAATTTATTTATTGGTTTAAAAAGATATTTAAAACGTTAAAGAAAAATGTCACGTTTTTTCTAATGGGATTTAATCAAAATCTTTACAATAATATTGTTTCAATTTATTTATTGGTTTAAAATGATATTCAAAACGTTAATGAATAGATGTCATGTTTTTCAAATGGGTTAAATCAAAATAAATCGGATGGATTCTACTAAATTATAGTTTGTACAATGTGTACTTCAGTGCTTCAATATTTGCTAAGCTGTAAATATGGTTGCTGTGATTTTTCTACACTGAATTTTATAGAGTCATAGATTAATTAATCAATTAATTCTTGTTTGCATTGCTGACAAGCACAATTAATATCGCCTTTGTTAGCAATGCAAAAGTTAATTAATATCGTTTGTACCATAAAATATACTGGAGCAAATCAATCAAATTCAAAACTTGGCAAATGTTATTACAATCAAAAAATCATATGCCCATCAAACAACATTGTATGTGCATTATAATTTAGTATTTTTGCAAACATGACTTTGGTATCACAATATAGTTCACAAATGTTCTGATTGAATAAAGAGACGAGTCACAATTAATCTATTCGAAAAAATATATATATTCATTTAAGAAAAGTTTTTAAATTAGTTTCAAAGCAAAAAATAAACAACAAATTGTTATAAAAAAATATACGATTATGAAAATTACAAGAAAATAATAATAGATTACAGTGGATTAACAATTAAATGCACATAAAAAAATAAAATATATTTAAAAAATAAAAATTTCAATAAATTTATTATTTATGCAATATACTTGGTTTTTAGTTACACTCATGCATTATGAACAATATTTTGATTTGTTGATATGGAGATATTTAAACTTTAAACCATTTCAGAAACCGCAACAAAGGTTCTATTAAATTGCATCACGTAGACGAGCAGAATAATAAATTTTTATAACCACATAAATATTTCGTCGAAGTATGCTTGCAAGGACTGATTACTCACACCGTGACTTCGTAGAACCCCATCAAAAATGCGATCCACAAATTATGTTAACGATTCAATTGTTGAAATGAGTGTTGATGTAACTGTAGATAAATCCAATTTTGGCGACGTACTTCCAAGCTGGCGAATTAAGTTGGTAAATAATGAATGAAATTGATCAAATTAAAACAAATACGTGAATTAAACATTGGGTCAGAACGCGTCTAAATAAGCAGGACCTTATAAAATTATTTGAAATAAGTATAGGGCAGTCCTTTATACTTGTTCGTTGCAACGCTTTGGCAACGTTTAAGATTTAACAGAGATCTCTGTACTGGTTGCAAAAATTATATTAAAATCCGTCTTATGATAAGTATTGGTCGATACACACAACTTAATCATGCGGAACATCGTGTTGTTAACTTGTTTCTTTTTTACGATTAAATACACGTATTATTCAAAAAATCTAACAAAAATTTTATGAATTAATCGATTAAAATCCGAAACTTCAAAGTTTCGACTAATGACACAAAAACATTTAATTTTGACTGAAATCAGTTAAAATCCGAACCACCGTAGCAATTTAATTCACCTCTTTACTAAGAAGATTCATTTCTTGAAGCATCGAACACATCGACTTCAATTCCAACAATAAATTTCCGTGGCCTTGTTTCGTTCCCTTAAATTTGTTTACGCTCCCTTCTTCGTTGCAACTTTTTTTGATGAGTTTAGCAATCTGCTCCGAGTATTATTTCCATTGTAAAGTTTTTACAAAACTTATCCGAACTGCATGTCCGCTGCTAAGATACTAAAATATCGATTTTGGGAATTTGCCAATCACGTATAAATAGAGGTGAAGTTGGGGTTAAACTGCATGGCTGGCAAAAGATGCACGAGTGTCTCGTTAAACTAGAGGACAGCGTTGTCGACATTTCTTTCAAGATTATGTAACGTATCATACTTGTAATACTTTAAATTTAGTTTATTATAAAAGACGTTCAACACACTTGCTAAGGCTATGGGTAGAGAAAATTAAAATCAGATAATCATATCTTTTTTATTTATTTTAATTGCACTTTCTAACTTAATGTTTAAAAATGTTGCTTATAGAACGTAATGTAAACCAATCCATAGTTTGCAGTAAATAAAGTTCTCCAAAATTATTTTGCGAAAACTGGTCGAATTAAAATATATTACAACAAACAATAAAAAAGGCTATGGATTCGTGTATTCGTGGATTCGTTTAAATTGGTCGCTTAAAATTATTTAATAATGCCAACCAATTATTTCCCACCATTTCTTTGAACAAAAATAGTAACTAATTAAAATTAAGAATAAATGATTTTATTTTTTTCTACATTAACATTTGAAAAATACACATAATTAAGTAATTCTGGATCAATCTTATGCAAATATAATCAATGGTTTTAATAAAACCCATGGTGTACATAAGAATCTCTTTCATCGGATTATTTTCAGTAATTTTGAGTTTAATTAACTTTAGTTTCCAGTTGCTTTGTCTGTTTCGCTAAACATTTCATTTATTCTGATTTTGTTGTCTCCTGCGGTTGCTGGAATTCCATTTAGCCCTTTAATGTAATTTCAATTAATTGAAATTAGTTTTGGATTCGTTATTTAGTTCGTTTAATTATTTCCATATTTAATTGTTAAGTTTATTTTAAATTACGTTGTTTGTCTGTTTCTTCACATTTGGTTAAATTTTCGCCTTCATTTACATTTGTGATCATGCCAATTTGTGATTTTATAAAAAGCACCTCAACTTTCATTTAATTGTTTTTCATTTTACATACATTTTTCAGTAAGATAACCAAGTCAGCTTAAAACTACCCAACTGAACATAAAGCTTTTATCGATTACTTAACTCGTTAAATCAATGATACTTGAAGAAGTGGATGCGGCAACGTATACAATTGTACAGCCGAGTGCGAACGACTCCAAGCGACAATTTGTATGAAATCATGGCAGCGCCATTTAGCGGCGAAAGTTTGCACTTTTCATTAATTTTTGATTGTAGAACAAATATCTAAATTTATGGTCAAAATGCACATAATATTTAAATGCTAATGAAATATGTGTGCGTATGTAATTTTTGAACAGCAATTGGTTTCTTAGGACACCAGTAATTCTTTTTATTTCATGTCTTGTGCACGCAGTTTTACCATTTTCTAAGAACGATGTGGAACAAAACAACAAATACGTCGATAATGAAAATTTGTCAATGATGCCCTGGAATATTTTAATTGATTTCTAAAAATATAATATCGACACTGCTAATATCAATATCACGTGTTTTAAGGATCTTCTATATATGTTTTTATCTTTGGAGATATCTGGAAGTCACTTTCAGATTAAGGGAGCAATCAAATTCAAATTAAATTGTAATTATTATTTATGATTCATTACGCTGGAACACGTGATCGCTAGTTACGTTACATACGGTTTTCATTTACTACAACACGATTCAGGTTATACATATCTATTTTAACTCTCCTGTACATCAACGTACTTTCCCTTAGCGAGTAACAATAAGATTGATTACCACAAAAAAAATTTACGTAATTGGCACGATTTAAAGTTCTCTTTGTAAAGAATTTTCCATTACCATTGGTTGAAGTTGTCACATGCAGATATTGGATTGTAGATCAAAAATACTTTAAACAAAAAAATTTTACAAACCGCCTTCTCTTTGACACTGAAACCTTGAAAACTCAATGTACGTTTCTTTAAACACAATGAATTTGTAAATTCATTCAAAAAATAAGTTTTGGTTTGCAAGACAACGATTTTTGCAGTTTCAGGAAAATTGTATACATTCCACGTCTGTAAAGTTATCTACAAATTGGATTTAAGGTACTCGGCCTAGAGGCCTCGTACTCGGAATAATACTCATCGTCTGCAATAGACCACTATATACAGTGCGTGTATAAAATCTGGAACTATCGACATAGAACTTTTATCAAATGATTCTCAAAGAAATCCTCAAACAAGACAATTGCAAGAGCATGCAATTAATATTGTACTTGGAATTTTTCGAAATAATTACTTTAAGTTTTAAAACCAAAATTTAATAACAATCAAAACTAAGTTTTAATAAAAAATAAAAAGTACCCACGTAATAAATGACATCGTTAAAATTGTGATAGTTCTACATCAATTTGTTTATCTGTTTTCATTGTGTACTTTTTTACGTAAATAAGTAAATAATGAAAAACTGAAAAAGAGCGAATTGAAATTTTAATATTGAGTGGATGTAGCGACTGTACTAGAAGAACACAAGAGGTGTGTGAACTATAAATTAACAAATATCCTGATAAAGAACCTATCACAAGAGCGACAGTTTCCAAAATAGAAAAAAAGTTTTCTGAACTTGGACATGTGAGGGATCGCCATAGGGGTGATTGTCCAACAATCGAAGAACTGATTTAGAAATTCTGTTGTCTCTACAAGAAAATCCCCACTACAAGGGAACTCTCGGTGCAAATAATGACATTTCTCAAACGTCAGTTATAAGGAAATATAAATGGCATCCCTATAAAGTTCAATTAGTTCAAATGCTTAACGGGGATGATCTTGATCGCAAAACAGAATTATGCAAGATAGTGATGGAGCGCATTTTTTCCTATGAAGCAACATTTCACTTTAATGGAACAGTGAATCGCCATAATTGTCGATATTGGGTACCTGGATGAACGAGACGGACACGCAGTTTCATCAAAAAGTCAACGTTTAGGCAGGAATTGTAGGGAATAGAATTCTGGGACCATTTTTTATCACGGGGTCATTGACAAACGTAAAGTATTTGGATTTCTTACAAAGTAATTTAATTCCTGCTCTTGCGGTGCTTTATCCGATCAATGAAGATCCGGATATACCAAGCGATACGTTATGGTTTCAGGAAGATGGAATTGCGGCATATTGTGCTGTTGATGTTGGGAATTATTTAAACGAAATTTTCCCTGGTAGATGGATGGATAGGCATAAGGGGAGCTGTTGAGAGGCTTCCAAGATCACCCGACCTAACTCCGATGGATTTTTTATGGGGCTATCTAGGTTTACATAAACCATCCATAAACCATCCAATAGACAATAGAATCGTTAAAGCAAAGAATTCGCACAGAAATAAGATTAATTCCACCCGAAACATTGCGTAAAGTTCGTGAAGAATTTCAGTACAGACTTTGGTACTGCCTTGCACAAAATGGTGGTCAGCTCGAACATTTCATTTAATTATTTTTCTTTATTTTGTTGTTTTTTTTTTGTATTTCATAATCATTACAATACACGCAATGCAACGTCAATTCTTAAATGGTTAATTGTTTTGTTATTATTAAAATTTGGTTGGTGGTTTTAAAACTTTAAAAGAAATTATTTCCAAAATTTAAAAATACAATATTTTTGCATTATTTGTTCTAATTATTTGGGTTTCCATTAAAAAAAGTATCGCTTGCATCATAACTAAGACACGATCTTTAAGTAACAGTTACATTAAAATTGACCTGTTCGAGGATTTCTTTGAAAAACATTTGATAAAAGTTCTATTTCGAAAGTTCCAGACTTTATACACTGTATATATATATATTTATTTATGTTCTCATTTCAGTAACACTTTCATATACTTTTCATCACTACAAATAAAATAAAAAATTAAAATGAGTAAATAAATGTCTTGTATCCATCTACTGTTCATATTTACTTATCCTGTAGACAATTTTAAACAACGTCTAACGCGAACCATTCGAAATTGAGGCAGTTATATATTTATATCATGGTCCCAAAATATGAAAACATTCAAACACTTTCAAATGTTGAAGATGATACTATTAAAAAATAGTTTTTTGATTAAAGTCTTAAATCAGTTTTTCTTCAAGTTTTGATTAATGTGTGTGAAGTAGTTAATTAAGTACGTAGAAAATATGCAGACCGTAAAGCCAACAAACAGACACCTCATTGTAGTACTTCTCGCTCCGATATTCTAACATCGTTTACAGAATATGTATCTGAACACTAAAGTACGATTTATAGAAAAAAATTCCAATAATTTAATAATTATGGCACACCTCAGTGTTCACAATGAAAATGCCTTTCTAGTAAAGTCATCGGTATCTTAACCTAGTCTGAATTGAAAAAGCAAAAATTGCTATTAGGTTGTGGTACCCCTTCATTGATGTCTACGTTAAGTAGGTGCCATTTACTATTATTGTTCAATTAAACGATAGCTTTTGTGTTAATGTTTACATTGATATTCCATACAATATGATCGAATATTGGGGCCTGAAATATTATAGAAATGTCTGCTTCGTACCTTTAACGTTTGAATATATTATCGCCCTGTAAAGTTATTTTCTTTAATCTTCGTTGTGGGGTGATGGATCTTCTTACATTTTTATTGAAATTATTATGTAATAATTTGTTTGGAAATAAAATAAATGCAGAATTTATTACAGGCTTGCTTTTCAGTGTATGCACACTTGAAACCAATTAATTTCGATTGGTATTACGACGTGAACCCTTACATCGATGAAGAGGGCAGATGTTCCAGGTGCAGTTTTGTAACATCCGTTTGTGATCGCGCGCCTTTTTCTTTTATTAGAAATGAAGGATCAATTTAAAACTTCCGAACTTGAAATATCAATGCCCACAAGTCTTTATTTTTCCTTTAGGTTTCGTAACGGAGTTGCCGAAATTTTCTACGCTAGTACGTTTTCTTAAAGAACACAAAATTATCGACAAGCGCCCCGTGTGGCAGTTATTAGGTTTTATTTATTTTAAAATTAAAATAATATAATTACATACGTTGGTAAAATATGCACGCGAACCAGCAATATAATTTTCGATATAGTGCTATTGCAGAAGTAAATAAAAATTTAAATTCGACGAAGAGGAATGTAAATTATAACCAGACATTCGTCAACCTAATTTAACGTATGATTTCCATGACGACACATCGTAGGAATTAAAAGCGTTAAGATCAATGTATAAAGACATTGCAAATGGAACTGACTATCCGGCGTTGCCACATGCTCCATAATAAAATCGATTCCAGTATTTTAGACAACGTATACGTGATTAGTCATCAGGTGCACTTTTTCGGTGCAAATTTACTATTGAAATTATACGTTTGTTATTTTGGCCACCATACAATATTCCTGTTTTACAAAAAGTAAACAAACAAACAAAACGTTTAGCCTAATACTTAACGGACAAAATGCTAATGTTTATGTGCGCTACACACTACGTTCTATACATGGTACAAAGACTAGTAATTTAGGTCTACGACTAATATATGTTTTAATGTTTGTTTTAGTTTATAAAGGAAGAGTACCAACCGATGCCAGAGCTAGCCCGAATATACGCAGAAATGGAGAACGAAGAAAAGAAATTGCAGGAAAAATGCGATCATGAAGAGTGAATTTCTCCAATGACAACTTTATTTCTATTTTATAAAATTAATAAATGTGTGAAAAAGTATTATGGTTTTATCGTGGAACTATTAAAACACAAGATGCGAATTTTCGGTCGCTACGCATTTGACATGAAATATTTTGGGTGGGTGAAGAATTGGTGGCATTTCTGTTTTAAAATCGTTGCGATGAGAACTAAATATAGACGCGAAGTTGAGTGGTGTGTATGCAAGAGAACCTCGATCCAGACCCTCGGACTCAGGTAGAGCCTGGGATAACGTCTGCATCGTTCCGCCTGCAATAAAACGGCCGCGAAAGCATCAGGGTTACGGACCGGTACAGTCTGCACATAACCTTGCAAATGTACCATATAGTCGATTTTAGCCTGCGAAACGAAACACGACACATTTGGTTTGTTTTTGTTTGTTTCTTCCCAACCATACACACGACAAACTAAACAATAAACGTATGTACAGACCAGAAAACACTTAACGACGCCGAGACGCATGCATGCTTTTATATTACGAAAAACAGCAACTAAACTTACCCTACAGGTGGAGGTGCAAGGACGGGTGGCGGTATGTTATACGGTATGAATTTAGGACCGGGCGTTTCGAACAACATCGCGTTATAGGAGACACAAACACCAAAACGTAACTGAAATTTAAAAAAGGCGTCGTCGGTTGACGGTGAGACTGGAGAATGCAAAATCACCCTCGCCGGTTAGAATACGACTGACGGGGCAGCAGCTGTGTGCGAGTGCCGGCAGGCTGGCATTCGGGCGGCCAGGCAGCACGCAGCAGCCCCTCAGCTGGCAACGCGACCCGACCCACCGTACCACATGTTCGATGTTCGCTCGCACTCGCACATCTTCCTCTTCATCGATGTTGAGTCGCCGCCGTTACTGATGCTGCGTGTACAGCAAACGCATTCAATCCAATCGCGAAATCACATTTACGCGACCGTCGGAAATGAGGATTGTTTGTTCGATCGGTAAACAAAGAATCTTGAGCCGTCACCACTTGGGTCAGTGCATCACATTTCAAGGTCATTATCACACACACGGCACGGCAAACACCGTCTCGAACTCCCACCTGTCTGCAAAACAGTCTGCTCGCATGTTTTACTCCCAACAGCTCATTTGTGCTCGAATTGTGTGCATTTCTTATCTAATATGTTTGGTTACCAAATAGCGAAATCACTCAACAAATATTAGGGTCCAATTAGGGTGACTGCTACAGGTAGGGAAGATTATACCATAAAAAACACTGCATCACAACCTAAATTATGTTGGGGCTGTGAATCGAAAAAGATAAAATATAGTATTACAACAAAATCGACACATTTTCCAGTGGTGCAGGTTAACAACTGTTTTCCTGACACATTTATTTAATTTTTACTTCGTTGCCAAGCATTTATTTTAAAGCTTTGATCCTTATTTCGTTGTCAAATTAATTCGTTAATACGATGGGAGATCAGTGTCAGGTCCCTATCAGAAGAAAACATAACTTTACCAGCGCATGGCAAAACACAAAATTTGTGGGGTGCGGAGAAGCTCGGCGATGCCATTACATACTTTCATACACTCAGGATCGAATTGGTAAACCCACGTTTCATCAACAGTGACGAATCGAGAAAGAAATTCATCCGGAGCTGCTTTAAACTTTGCCAAACTGGCTTCAGAATGCAATACTCTAGAACGTTTCTGAGTGTCAACATCGCGGGACGCAACGCGCAGACAACTTTTTTAGCCCCAAAATATGTGTTAAAATATTTTCTATAGTACCATAAGAAAAATTCGTAATTTCAGCTATCCGACGAATGGTCGTCTATCTGTCATTACCATATCGTGTATACGATTAACATTGGTTAGTGACAGTCACTGGTCATCTGGCACCGTTCGCATGTTCACATGTTTGACAAAACTGACAAAACTACAATTGAACCAACGTAACAACATTACTTCCATTTGATTTGTTTCCATTCAATTACATTTTCGTCGTTTTATCCTCGTACGCGTTTATTTTACGTTTAGTTCATCGTGTTTAATTTAATTGAATTGTCAATTGCAATTTTGATTTAAGTTTTTTGTTGGTAAGTCACTAGCAAGCTGTGTATGATTTTAGCAGAACCCTCGATGGCCGAGCTTTACCTGAAACCTTATTTTACAAAAGCTGCGAGGGTCGTGAACTTGTAGGTACAGAGCAGTTTCTCAAACTTAACAATGAAACGGATTAGAAGAGAAGAAACGATTGGAACACTTGTAAAATAATCTTTTCTTCGTAGAACGATATGTGGCCGGTACGTAATAGGTAATAACAGTAGAAATTAACACGAAAGCAAATTCATATCAAAATCAAATGCATTGAAACAAAATGTGAGAAAATGCAATACAAAAATAACTACGAAAACAGTAGTAAAACGAATGATTAACGAAAGAAACATACACAGACCTGTGTGTTACCGTGCGTTGCCTTATATTTTTAAAGTGTACTGTTATGGCTTTTGAAACGTAATGTAATGTATGTACTTTAATTTAACGTAGATAACAATTTAAATTTCTATTGAAATATTTATATGTGCTCGGTGTTTAATGAACTAAACATATTTTTAAAAATTCGCCAGCGTTTGCTACAATTAGAAATACTCCAGTCCTGTAAAAGCATTCCTTTATTATTTTTCGATACGATATCGATACGATAAGTCAGTGCTGCTAACCGATGATATTAAGCTTGTTTTTTCCGTTTTTATAAACAAACTCCTAACCTCCCTATCAGAATATGTTCGAAAAGCATATCGCTCTAAACGAAATGTATTTGCTCACTGGAATCTGATGAAATAGGGTTATATTTAACCCAAGCACTTATTTGTATATTTATTAATAATAATATTTTTCGCCAATAATTAAATTAGAAATAAAGAACAGCCAGAACAAGATAAATTTAAGTTTCGATAAGTTCTAGTATAACAGACATTTTAAACTCGTTGGAAACCCTCGTACTGGATTTATTATCATCGACCCTAAAAACCACTATTATTTTCCATTATTTTCACATGAAATTTCATGCACCCTTTCTATAATGCAACCTATAGATCCGTACGAATTATATTGGCTCATTTTGTGTGAAGTTTGATTGAAATTGGATCGATTTCTTGGACAGCTTTTTGTACAATTTGAAACAAACAAAAATAAGTAATAATTGCAATACAATTAAAAGACGGTAAACAAATTCAAAAGGGTAAGTTCAAAAATGCGCTTTGATTGTATTTCAAATGTCCAAAAAGAAAATTGAAAGAAATGCATAACAAAAATTGTGGAAAGTAATAAAAAATTCAAATTGTAAACAACCGAATTTCATGTACAAAATAACGGTAATAAAAATTGAAAAGGAAAACAAGCTAATAGATGCAGTGAAGAACGATAAATAATATATAGTAAATAAGAAGCACATTAAACAAAATAAATAAGTGCATAAATAGAATAAGATAATAGGGAGTCATAAGACAATAGAATAACAAGACAACAATAAAAAAAAACAACATAAGAATTAATGTGTTTTTCATTTTTTCATGCATGGAAAAATAAAATAACAAAGTAGAAATTTAAAGCTGGTTAACAATGGTTCATGTTAAAAACCGAACAGTATATTATAAAGAAAGCGACAACGAAATTGAGAGGACTACAACGAAACGAAAATATTCAAATAAGAGAGCAAAATAACACAAAGAAAACTAAAATGGGCACTCACAATAGAAAATGAAGGAAATCAAAATATTAACGACCTAGACATAAAAAACAACAATTAAATTAAATAAAATTAAATGGAAAAAAGTAATTAAAAGTAAATAATACAAACAAATATCGACAACATCAAATGAAAGGAGAACAAGAAAAATAGTAAAAAGAATGAACAGACAAATAACTTAATAGATGAATGGGGAATAAATAACAATGAGTAAAAGATACTGTCTGTTACATTTTTATTTTTCTCACGTTTTAATGGTTTTCCTTTATTATTTATTTCTAATTATTGAAAAATATCAAGGTAAATATCTATATGCAGAATGGGTGTCATGACCTATGGAAGGTTCCTGATTTTGTCTGCCATTTTTTCAGGTAGATCGCTCCCTTAGGGGCCACGACGAACACAATTCTTTTTCATTAATTTTCGACCGTTTTTACATTCGTTATAAAAGTCCTCAGCATCGTCAGTATCCACCTCACCCTGCCCCACTTAGTCATACCTTATAGTCTTTAACCTTCTCTTTCTAAATTTTTCTTCTTCTTCATTAAGCCATATCACATCTTTAATTTTTTTCGTCCAATGCTTCCTACCATCAATTCCTTTAGCACAACATAAGCACCCATATATTATTCATTCATATAATATGAATTCCTATTGCTCCTCTCTTCAGGTATTCCAGGTTTCTCCTTTACCACCCACTCATTTGCTTTTAGTTGGTGCTACCTCCACTGCCATAATTTCCCTCCACGTTTCGTGTTGTGCTATATTCTGGTTTTGATCTCTCTTAATTTCTTCGTAGCATCTGCAAGTAATCACTCTACACGCACCTCCACTTCATATATCAATATGCCCCTTACACTATATTTAGCCGGTCTGATACTTTTCGTCAACTTCCCGAAAAATATAGTTTTTTACAAGATATAACATCGACTGTTCGCTACTGACAATAGATCCTCCATAAATATGATAATGGAGGTGACAATATAAACAACACAGGTTCGTTTTGCAAAAAATACAATTTTATTCGTTAATATGGATCGTTCGATACTATTTATTACATACAATATAAAAAATAAAAGTTTGCCCTAAATAGCCGCGATATAAAAATAGAAAATATTACGTTTTGATAAATATTTCAAATGAAAATATTTAATACAAAAAAACATTCACGGCAATAAAAGGTAACACCAAAGTAATTTTTTGAATTTTCTTCACAAGAAGATAATACGAAAATACGAAAATAACTGCGAAAATCGACAATAAAGTCATAAACAATTTAAAGAATCGAATTTAACATTAAAAGAAAAATAAAGGAAGCATCAAAAAATAAATTGAAAATATGCAAACAGGAGAATAATAACAAAGCACAAACAAAACCAAGCAGGATAAAAATATACTTAAAATATTTGTTGACAGCAATAACATTACAAAGCAATCAAATTTATGAAACACGATTTTAGTACCTTTTTGATTTTTCTATGTTCTTCAATTTGTCTTACATAATAAATAATTTTCAAAATTGAACAAACCGAGTTTTGAAGTATTTAGTAACATATGTGGTCGGTCAGGGTTAGGTTTTAAAAATTGGACGAATTTGACCCATATGCAGGTGAAAGACGTTGTCACTTAACAAAAGACAGTCATTTCAAGTAAAACCGGCACAGAAATAACGGCGAAAACCGTAGAATAATTCGTGGAAGTTAATATCCATTTGGGCCCTAATCCCGCCCGGCGATATCGGCGAGCACCCGCCTACGTATCAAATGGCAACGAATGCTGCTCGCAGAGGTTTTGTGTTCCCCGAGTAATATTTAGATTTAGAGGGCAGCGTTCGAATCCGGCGTTTCGGGGTAACGTATTCCTGCGGCGTTCGTGGAACGCAGCATAAAACACTCGAAACCGTTGAAAAGGTCTTTGTTGGAGAAACGCGTTAGGGTAGGGTACAGGATGTCGAGGAAAATGGGGAAGGGGGCGAGAGGGGTGCGAAATGGCGTGCGCTGGGGGACCTGAAACCGAAAGGCGGCAGCTGTGGGGAATTTACGGGTAGGTGAAGTGCGACATAAACGTACGAGCGACAAACGCACACAAACTAAGACGGCTATTTATGGACGCACCAAAACTAAAAAGTGAGTCCCCGTTAGTGTGAAAGACCTTGAAGAATTCCACAGTCCAACTGAAAATTCCATAAATGCATAATCTCCGAGGAGGAAATGCGTACAGCATCATTCGAACGTTGCAGTTACGTACTTCGTCGTTTTTACTTATCAACGTCGATTATTCATGAGGAATTTATGAAATTATTACTTCGATTTAGTATGATTACAAAAGCGATTATATTGCGAATTTAATTGCAAATTACAACAAATTTTATCATTTTGATACGTGCACTGACTGCTAAAACAAATCAGCTTTCAGTAATACGACGTCGAAGAAATCTTGCAAGCAGAAATAACTTAGTTGATATCTTGAAATCCAATTTCCTATATCTCCATAAACTACCAACTACGCTTCTCGTTAATAACTCGCAAAAACTGAATATACAGTCTGTCTCGCGGTAAAAGCTCGTATTAAAGATGCAATAAATTATATATAACTGTATATTGTCAATACTCCTTAAATACTTTTATAAATTCATAAAGCACCACAACGGCATACACAGTTTTTAACTGCTAATTAATCTGACTAAACTTTTATTGGATGGTACATACTTTGTTGAGGAATTTAATTTGAAACACAATTGAAAATAAAAAAAAAAAAATTGTCGACTGACATGAAGAGGTTTATTTTGGCATTCAAAATGTTTTGGAGATGTTAAAGACTCTTTGCGTCAAAAATGTGTATGCGTTGGCACGAGTAAAAATGTCTTTAAGCCACCTTCCTAAAAATATCGTTAAAAATAAGTTCATCGAGTGCAAATGAAACGATATAAAGCGGTAAGATTTGTTTTGATAAATAGTATAGTCGTGACTCGTAAATTAAGCGAAAAAAATGCGAATAATTTCGAGCAAAAATAAATCAAATTGCAAGGAAACAAATTATGCAACGATGCACGAAAACGTAAAAAATTAAACAATGAATTAGATTTATAGAAATTGCATATACGAGGGGAGATCATTATTTAGCGTCCCTGACATAGTAGGCGTTGAGTGACGTTGAATCAATTTGACACATTAAAGTATTAATCGTTTGTTGTTACGTTGGTTCAATTGCAGTTTTGTCGCTTGTTACCTGTTCAAATAATTTAGAATTTAAGTTCATGGAAAGTCTAAAAATGGAAAAATGGGTTATAAAATACTTGCAAAAGAGTTGTCGCCAAAAGAAATTCATGAAGAGGTGAGGGTGCTGTTTGTTACCAAGTGGTGAAAAATATGTCTCGAGAATTTAAACTGGGAAGATGTGAACATGGGTGCTGGGCGACCAGTGACTGTTACTACCCAAGATAATGTTAATCGTATACACGATATGGTAATGACAGATAGACTGACCGTTCTACGGATAGCTGAAATTACGAATTTTTCTTACGGTACTATAGAAAATATTTTAACAAATATTTTGGGGCTAAACAAGTTGTCTGCACATTGGATCCCAACAATGTTGACACCTGATCAGAAACGTTCTAGAGTATTGCATTGTGAAGTTTGGCGAAGTTTAAAACAGATCCCGATGAATTTCTTCATCGATTCGTCAGTGTTGATGAACTTTGGGTTCACCACTTCGATCCTGAGTCGAATCAGCAAAGTATGGAGTGGCATCGCCGAGGTTCTCCGCCACCCCGCACATTTCGTGTTTTGCCATCCGCTGGTAAAGTGGACATACAATAGGCTGCTACTATGCCAACTTAATTTCAAGATTGCGCGATTGTGTCAAAGAAAAAAGACGGGTAATATTGAGCAATGGAATTATGTTTCATCAAGACAACGCTCCTGTCCAAAAAAGCGATGTTGTCATTAGCGCTATTCTGAACGCATGATTTGAATTGTTTGAACATCCCGCATATTCAGCATACCTGGCCTGATTTATTTTTATTTCCAAAATTAAAAGAATATCTTTGGAGTACCAGATATTACGTCGATAATGAAGTGATGACGGCCGTAAACGACTGGTTGGAAGAGCAACCAAAAATTGTTTTTCCAAAGGAATTAAAGGTTTGGGGCATCGTTGGACCAAATGCATCGACGTTCATGGAGATTATGTAGAAAAAAATAAATGTTTGATGTTTCTTAAATTTGTTTTCTTCTATGTTGGGGACCTTAAATACTGATCTCAACGGCAACGCTACTAGAACCTGTGTTCACGAATTGTGTCAAAATAATTTGTTGTCGTTATAGAACGAAATATTCGTAAATTTAGTGTAACTCGTAAGTAATTTAAACTTACCGACCTGCCACAAAAAGTGTCGCTTTTACTCCATATAAAATTGTGTTAAAATTGGATTTTTCGTATAATTTACATATATATTACTGACTTGGGAAAGGTTGGGATTTGTTTGTCCCCATGGGATGGGCAGGGCTCCGTTTAACCGATTTGAATTCGAGGGCGAGATTAGTGTATGAACGGTTGACGACTGGTGGTGGTGGATGTCGTGCCGATTGCACTATACCAAGTGGCTGGTGGATTAATTTGTTGCAAAAATACGTTTAAGAAATTTAGGATAAATAATAGGATATATATGTATGTATTAGTTTGCATATAAATTATATTTAGGTGATTGATTTTCTGATAAATGCAATATATTTATTTGACTTTATTTGACTTCTCAATTAATATACAATAAAAAATTATTTGATGTAATTTTGCATCTGTGATAAAATCTTGCAGTTCTTTTTAAAACAAATAATTATATGTGACCACCAATAAGAAATTCATACAAAATAAATATCGTTTAGTTACCTTAAAATAATTATGGTTGTATTAAAGAAATGTAGTTAGAAACCTTCTTCATTGTCACAAAACACCATTTCCTAAAATAAGGAATATGCATATTTTCATACCGATAATAGTGTCAAAGAACCCATTGCCTGAAATTTCAGAATAGTATTTTGATTTAAAGTTAAAAATTCTTGGATTTTTACCTTCTACATTTTTTAAACATTAATTTCATCCATTTTATGAATAAAAAAATTATTACCGTGTCACGCATTGGCAACAATTTATCATTTCATTACGTATTTATTAGTAAAGACGTAAATTATGATAACACAAATATGTGTAAATAACTCTGTAAAAAGGATATGGTTGGATTTCTGGACGTCATCATATTACTGTTCTTTGAGGAATGATAAGAATCTTAGTTGTTAGAATAAATGAATCTGTAATATAACAAAATTGTCATAAACTTACCGTTCGCGCAGTTCATTTCCAACTATTCACTCAACGCAAGGGCACATTAACAGCTGAAAATTTTTTGGCACATTCCTCTGTCCAAAAACGCACCACTGTTGACTGCTCAATGTCACCACACACACAGATCAAATCAATCATGTTAATAAATAAGACATTTAAAAAGTATGTGAATACTAACAAAAATATGTAAAATTACCATACTGATGACAAAATCTCGGATAATCGTAGTAAGATTTTATTACCAGTACAGTTGAATTAAACCCATCATATGATTAATTATAATGGTGATTTCCGATGCGTTCGTGCTTTCTATACCCAAAGGAAATGAATTAATTGTGCTTTTGTATGATCGTTTAATTATTTTTTTTTATTATATTATTTCGCGAAAGCTCTACCTATGCAAAAAACTTGGCCCAAGATATTTATTTGTATGGGTTACTTGCGAACTGAACTAATGTTTATTTGTTGATTGTTGATTGATGTTTATTTATTGTAAAAACGAAATATAATTAAATTGATTCATTACAACTGTCACATATATTTTCAATCAATAAACGGTACCAATTTCACTTTTTAATATTGAACGTCTGTTGCTAGGCCTAAACGTATCATAAACACGCATACGCTCGCTATAGCGTAGTTACTCTGCTTGTTTGTATACTCGTTGCTGTTCCACTGACAAGAAATTGTGATTACATTCATCAATATTAAACCAATATTTCATTGTAATAATTTAATTCAAACGACAATTACTTGTCACAAAACCTAGGCAATTTAAAAATTGTATTGGTTTATAAAGTCTAATTACTGTTCTTAAATTTCAGGTCAATATATTAGATGCTTTTGTCATTGCGTGAAAATGATAAAAAGATATATATTGAATTGTAATTAAGAATAAGTTCTTCATGGACGGCAAATAAATATATTGCAATTGATGGAAACTATATGTTCGAGTGAACCACAACTTTTGGCTATTATTAACGGCGCGCTTCCACGTATTGTTAAAACTGATACATCTACATGCACTTTGTTTACCACACGTGAACATTAATGTTGAGAGTATCCATATTATTGGGACTGATTGGAATTGAGTAGTTATAATTTAAAGTACTAATTGGAAGACTTCAGTGATATACAGATATAAATTAATTGCATTTTCGATTAAAGCGTCTCTTTAGATATTCTTATGTGAAATTATAGTTTTAGTTTTCGAAAATGAATCTACTTGGGTAATTAAAATATAAAACATTAAAATTAATAATTCAATTTAGACTTAGAAAGGTGATGCTTTCCAAAGGAATGGAAAATTTCCAACATGATACCCTGATCAAAGCTGGAAATGAAAAAGTAAGCGAAGCATCAAAATATCGACCCATAAGCTTAATTTATACGAAATAAATTGATGTTGTGATAGATTACAGACTTACAAAGGAAAGTGCAATACTAAGCTTAGATTTCAAAGAAGTAGTATGGTGGCCAGAAATCGTTAATAACACCACAGAAATGAACTGACTATCAAGGTACCATTTCGGTGAGTGAGTATTCTAGAATGAATGGGGAGAAAGTAGTCAAAACAACAACCAAGGATTCTTGTTGTCGACCGACGCTCGGAATATAATGTACAACCCTCTTCTAAACTTTGATTATTGTAAATAAACGAAGGTTGTAGCATTTGCAGACGAGCTTATAATAGTGACAAAAGAGAAAATACACAGGGAGCAGAAAATATAGAAATACAAAAAAATAATGACATGGACAGAAGACAACAAAATACAATTTATAAGAGAAAAAAAAAAACAAGGAACCTTTAGTTACCAAGAACAGAAGCCCAAGAAGACAAAAATTTTGCATTTATCTGAACCATGAACTATTCGAATAAGTCGAAACTTTCAAATATTTGGCCATCCTTGTATATTAAAAGTTCAACTGTCTCAAGCATGTACAATATGCGAAAAGTGTCTTAAGCTGATCAACAACATATCAGGCGCTGAAGACAAATTATAAAGTGGCGATTACGATATTAATAACTTGAAATAGGCGAACAAAATGAATATATGTAATTAGAATAAGAAGGCTATAGCGATTAATAAATTTATAAATATCCGAAGAATTGAAAACAAACTCTTATAAAGCTTCATGTATGTTGATGGGATTAACAGCAATGCCAGAAAAATTATTAGAACAAATGGATGACATAAACGATGAGGAAAGAAAGAAGACGTAGAAATAATGAAAGAGCTAAGAAGAAAGAGAGGGGTAAAGTAGCAAGACGAGTGGTCTTGCCTGTGCCACAAACCTCCTCACCAAAGGTCACGACAATCCTCAGCGGGTATGGAAAACTCTAAAGCTATTTCCGATAATACAAAACGATGGATGATCCAACTTGCAAGTGTGGTCTGAATGAACAACGGAAGATCTAGCAGCGCTAAAGAACTATGTGGAGGCGATGGGTGAGAACTGATTAACAAGGACCACTTGATAGGAAAATACACCAAGAACTTAAATTTATCAAGGACAATGAATTTGAGAATTTCAATTAAATTAGTTAATGTTAACTTAAAACCAAAAGATCCAGTTATTATAATTAATTTATATTCTTTTATTTATTTATCATTATGTTGAATAAATGGATTTAAAACACACCCACACAGATTATATACATGGTTATATATTTTGTTTTTCTTATGTTATACTGAAGAAAAGCTTGATATGTTGGAAGTGTATTTTAAAG
The DNA here is from genome assembly GCA_959613385.1 of Geotrupes spiniger. NCBI lineage: Eukaryota > Metazoa > Arthropoda > Insecta > Coleoptera > Geotrupidae > Geotrupes > Geotrupes spiniger. The sequence continues at coordinate 18,721,788 of OY390737.1, forward strand.
CAAATAGAAACTCTGAAAATGCTTGAACGAGTTACGTTCACCCTTTTCCTGAAAGACCGCAACCACGCTGGATTTTTTTTAAACAGAATAATCCGGAATTTACTAAACTATGAAGCTTCGAATAAAAAAGAGCTAGCTACCAAGCTAACAGTGCTGATAGACATCAAAATAATAAATTGCAAATTGTTATGAACAATCCAAGTAGATCAAGTACGTCGAGTGGCTCGAGAAACTGGAATTCTGAAATTCAGTGCTTATAAAACAAATACCACCTACACAAACCACCATTGGTCTACTGAAAACCCAGCTTTGGTAAATCAATGAAGATTTCAAGTTCGATTTCGGTTTTAATCTCTGCTGTGGTTTGATTGGTTTTCATTTTAGATAATCACTTAATAGGTACTTGATTACAATTTAACTGATAGATATTTGGAGCTACTACAGAACGAGATAAGGCCTAGGTCACAAGTAACGGTTGGCGGCGTCAGCATCTTCTTGTGGTCTGTCCAGTTCCTGCGGCATTGCAAGTAGAACAAAATCCGTGGAAGAACAGCATCCCAGAGTTCGTCAGGGTGTTTCGTTTGTCGGGCGCGAATTTCCTTCTTAATTGCTCGAGGATGGTGGACACCTCCATCCACCATCCTCGAGCAATTAAGAAGGAAATTCGCGCCCGACAAACGAAACATCTCATCGCCCTCCATCTACGGCATGTTTTCTTCCAAACGCTGTTGTCGATTTGCTTACCGTTAGTCGTGATGATGGACTGTGGGTAAATGCAGCGAGCGAACACTTCGTTCTCCAGCAGTTTGACTGCTTGTCGGGAGTTTGCCGTTGCCAACACTCCTGTTCGTTGATGTGATACCGTCTTCTGTTACTCGCATGACAACAAAGCAGTAGAAGAAACTGACACATAACGTACTTAGATCTTAATTAATATAGAATTAAGTTGATGCCAATTTTACTGGTGACGTTTGATCGATAACTTAAACTAAAGATATATGTACGTAAATTTGTGCTTTTGTACTATTTTTCCACACGAAGGAAATACGTATTTAGATTTGTAAAAATCAAGTGTGGTAAGGGTTTTTATCTTATAATTGTTATTATAAGTTTTCTCTTTTTTCTTTATAGTAAAACCACAGGCTCCGCCAATTTTCAATTTTCACCAAGGATTGTGATTTAACACAGTTTCTCACGATATTATATTTTACAGTACCATCTCCTTGGCTACAACATTTGCGGTGGTGTACTAAGTGACGGGAATCAACACAATTCAAGCGTCAGCCACCAACCGAAGATTGCATTTTCAGTTAAGAGCACGAAACATTAATAAATGAATCATATTCTCGCCGAACTGAGCCAAGTCACGTGACACGCAACACACATTTTTGATCACGACGAAGGGACAAACTTTAATCTCGAAACGACTCGTCCCGCAACTTGGAAATGAGCTCTCATCTTGCGGAAATCGCCGCCGCCGTCGCAGAAATATTACGTGAATTAGGGAATTCGCGTGGTAAGGGGCCGTTCGCGTGTCACCGTCGCGCCGCCCCCTTTCGCCCTGATGAGCGGAATGATACACGCTCTTGCAGTTTGTGTGTGTGGATGTGTGTGCCATCCAGTACCCGGAGCGGAGATTTATCGTTTAAATGCCGTCGGGTGGAAAAGCACAAAGCTGCACGGAATATCGCAGGAATAATTCGCATAATTTCCATAAAAGAGGACGAAAAAGCGGGAGATGCACGGACACCAGGCACAAAACGATCCGTCGTAAATTCGGATCGGATCGGTCGTAAATTCCGGTAAATTCCGAGCGGCTCGTAACATCATCGATGATCGATACTCGGCGGAATATTTGCGGTTAAATGTTACCGAAATAGAAATCGAAGCGATATTTTTTCGTGTATTTTTCACTTAAATATGACAACACGTTATTCGTTGGAATATCTAGAAATATTTAAAATTGTGCTATAATAATTAATGACATAGAAGGAGATGCAAACAAACGGACAAAGCCATCATTATTTCTCATTATGGTTTCTTGAGGCATCGTAAATATTTTATGACGGTTTCTTCACTGCGAAATATGATCATATCTTGGGCAAAGGAGGAGGACCATCACAGACCTGGTTGTAATTTTGACGCTTCTGGTAGTAAATACTTATTCAACCAAGAACTAAATTCGCGTTTTTATTTAAACGTCCCTCGTATATTGACACAACCTCGAGAAGAATTCAAAACTACGAGATAATCGGTTACAAAGCACATTATATTTGTGTGCGCGCATGGTACAGTAACCGAGAACATGAGAAGCAACACATCGCATCGCCTCAAAACTTGGTCATCAAGCACGCATGAGAGAGTCTCATATATCAGAGAACCCAGTAAATAAAACAAACAGCGAGATGCCGACGTAATTCGCGTTGCAGGCAATGCGTTATGAAATACACACAAATTAAGTTAGAACCCCACGTAAAATTTCACATTCCGTTGAATACGTTTAATTGAAAGTTTGGTGTTTTATTACCCCATATGATTTTCCGGGGATGTCCATTATAATTGCTATTTAAACACGTTTTGCATGGACGTAAGTGGTGATAAAATAAACTTGCCCACTATTATGAGGAAGTGACGAAACTTAAGTTTGGTATATTTAAGAAAGACGGTCGCAGGTGGCAGTTATTACAGTTAGTACTCCCCCTAATGAGTCTTCAAATTTATTAATTATATTAATATATTTAATTGAACACCTCAATTTATCTGTTGTAAAAAATATTTTATATTTGACACCAAAACGTTACAAAATATCCACACAATATTACGTGAATTTATTCGAACGCACAAAAAGATTTGCTTTGCATAATTATTTCAACTTTGTTCAATGGTTTTAAAACATAAAAAACAATTCCATAGTTAATTGGATTATACAATAGAATTTCTTAGCGAATGTTGCAAATAAAAGAGAAATTTAATTGGTTTAATGGGTATCCAAAAAATAACAATTCACAGCCAATATTTAAACGCAGCTCGTTTCAATAATTAAACAGTAGTTAAAATTTTTAAACTTTTCGTTTTCGTGTTATATATTTTATTATGACACCCAAAATAATTAGCGGATTACAGCGTAGCTTTCCTTTAGTGCATTGCTTGTAGAAGCAGACATTAATAATTTAAATGGCTTAAAAACAAATACTTGAAATTCCTTAACGCGGGGCTTCTTTGATGTGCAAATGCTCCACTCGTGACTTCCATTCCGTTCCGTGGTATGGATTACTGATAATTCTAAATTAATGATGAAGGTTAGGAATGACGCGACCATACAAACGATCTATATATAAAAGTTCGCAGAAGAGTAATGTCTGAAAATCATTAAATCGAGATTATAAATCTAAAAATTTTCTGAAAATCATGAAATCGAAGTTTTAAAATCTAGAACATTTCTAAAAATCATAAAATCGAGATTTTTAAATCTAGAAAGTTTCAAGCAGGAATAATTTGCCATTTAAGGCAGGGTTTCGTTAAGTTTATTTACTTTGCAATTTTATTATATGGCTTATCGTATGTGAGCATAATAGTAATTTTAACATGTGTTTCATAAGTTTCGAGACTAAATTCGCGAGTTTTTTGACTGTATAAACAAACACACAAATATCAACCAATGCCCTTGTCACACGTAACTATATCTTTGCTGTACTATCAAACACGGCTCAGTACAACTGAAGTTCTTCCAGTGTTCAAAGACAAGCCAATCACGTGCAATTATTTTCACTTTGCGGATGGAATTTTCAGCATTTTGGATGACGAATCGTACTTAACATTTTCACACCATGAATTAAGTGGAAACGACAGCTTTTATACTGACAACATTGATGCATCAGATAATGTTAGATATGCCAGCAAATTGAAATTTGAGTCAATGGTGTTGGTGTGGGCCATGGCATCAAAGGGTATCTGGGTGCCTTTGATTTGTCCAAACAAATCCAAAGCGATCGATTATGAAATTTACATCAGTAAATGCTCGCCGAAGTTGACGAAATTTATCAAAAAATATCACGCTCGCGATAAAATAATGTTTTGGTAGGATCCTGCAAGCAGCGATTATGCGAAAAAAAAACAATCGATTGGCTGATAGCAAAAAAACCGTTTGTGCTGAAAAAGGACAATCCTCCAAACCTACCACAGGCACGTCCAATCGAAAATGTTTGACCTGTTCTCAAGTGTATGGTATATGGCTGGAAGCTGAGAGCTGGGAGGCTCGAGGAACAGACAACATAAATCGACATAAACACCACTACTTTGGGATGTTCGTTGCACAAATCAAAGACAATGGTCCATTAACTTCATTAAGTGTACTCTAAATGTGGTTGTCGGCAATTTATGAATAGAATAAAGTTGCTAACAAAGAAAATTTTGTTTTCTAAATGATATACGTTTGCATTTAGTCTTCAAACTTATGAAACACATCTTAAAAAGGAGCAATACGATGTATGATTCTCAGTTGGCATAAAAGGCAAAAAATTGGAGACGATTTTTTTGTTTTGATAAAAATATAAATAGTTATTTGTATCTATTTCCTGGATTTAAAAAAAATAGATTCATCAGTTGTGAGCTTGATGACTTGGTGTTAGATGTTACATTAAAGTTTTCTTAGAATAATGTTAGCGTTAGGTATTGATTAAAATCATTACAGCTAATTGAGATTCAACCTTTTCGTGAAAGCCAAGTATAGAGGGATAATAAATGTGTAGCAAATTTAATCATTACAAAGGGGGATCAAAATATGGAGAAATACATCAAAGTTTAAACTAAATAAATTATTCGAAGACTAGAACCAGATCTACGAGGGCATTGACTTGAACATTTTGCTTCTAAATGAAATCTTAAAAACAATTTAAATCACCAGAAATGTAATATTGCATCAGGTTGGGGCAAATGGGAAACTTAGCAATGACGATGATGACCGATGATTGCCACTGACAATCGTACCAATCAATTTGGTGCTAGAAACTACCATAAAGAAAGCTAAAGTAGTTGGAAATATAGCAATCTTTTGAATAACTCCATACAACTTTTTCTGGAACCTTTAACTCAATAATCCTTTTGTATATAAAAAAAACACAACCTTCATTGGCACTCTTTACAATTTCACTATTTCAATATTTGCCTGTCCCTTTCCCTTACGCCCCCCCCCCCCCCCCTGTGTCTCTCCTCTCCGCTCCTTTTCTCTTTTCCCCTCCCTCAATCTCTTTATTTTCTTCATTATCTCCAATCCACATCCGGTCTCATCCAAAATCTTTTTCCAGTTTCTTCCCTCTCCTCCTTACTCCATTTTATCTCCCCACAATCCTCTATCCTATGCTTTCACTCATCTACCCCCCCCCCCCCATCACAGAACTCACATCTTCTATACTCCTCGTCCATCCAATATTTGTTGCTCCTCTCCTCACTTGCGGACCTGAATCTCGCTATTACTCTTTCCTCCATCCGCGATCTCCCCTCTTTCAGATATTCCTCTCTACCCCCATATTGTATAAATCCTGAGGCTTCGTAAAATTTAAAAGCACTCGCTAATAAATCACTCAAAGTTTCCACGATAAGCATTCATTTTATGTGCACTCGAGAAAATACGATAAAAACCGAAGAATGTCACAATCTACCGTCCACCAATATCTTACAAATAACTGATAATAATACACGAATAAAATTTGCTCATCAAAGCATGATTATGTGCAAATATATAAATTAGACCTACGGAGACCTAGAAATTGAAAGTGGCCACCAGAAGTCATAAACCATTAATCTTATTGTATAAACCGAAAAAGCGCCCGTACTATTTAAAGGCATTTGAGAACTCATATTGTACCATTTTGTAGTTTACTATCCAGATTTTTTATATAGGTACAGTCTCGTTAGTTTATAATGGACTTGGGGAGCCCAAAGGGGTTGGTCCAATATAACAGTCTCCATATTATATTAATTAAATATATAAATCGAGGGGATAAATACTTGACAAAATTATCTAAACATAATATGTTTAGATAGTTTTTCACTTCATACAATTTATATGCAGTTTATGCATCGTTCTCAATTATCGATTTACTTATTTACCTATCTATTGAGTCTTAACTATATCCTAACACTTGGAATAATTGCCTAAAAGCTACAATGATTTTGCAAATCCGGGTTCCTAATGCATTGTCGACAATTCCAAAGACTGTTCGATCCATCGACGATATGCAAAATACGTCTGGTTCAACGATCTCCAGCTTCAGGTACGAGCAGACGTACAGACGTTGAGTTGAATAATTGACAGTAAAGGCCGCAGAAAAATGAAACCACATCAACACACACCTATTCTGTTCATTGATTTCTCAAATAATTCTCTCTTCTCTCAAGGATTCTTCAGTAATAAACATTATTACGTAATAAAAACAGCTTAGAGCTGAAAGAATTTCTTTCGGGTTTTCCCGTGGTCTTCGATTATAACTTTCGCCGGTTATGCTACTAGCTTCCCCAGAAAGTCTCTAACTACTGTGTTCTATTCTTAGACTCATATTTAAGTGTATTTGAATATGACTGGAATGGAATACTAAATCTAGTAGTGAAACAAAATAAGAAAATAAGTTACTTGCGGAACTCATAAATCAATCATCTTGTTGTATAAAAGGCGGTCGTTCATTCAAAAGCATTCGGCAATAAATCTTAAACAACAGTTCGTAAATTACTCAAAACTTAGTTTTATATATACACGAGTATATGTGCAGGCGCATTAAGGAATTATCCAAAACTTAAACATGATTCTGAATTTTATAATTGTCTAAAACCTACAACAATTTCTAAATCTGGGTTTAGGGCATACTGTCGATAATTGCAAATACTGCTCCAACGATATGCAAAATAATTTTCTAAAATCACAATAACTCAATACAACAACGACACTATCAAAATCTATTTAAATATAAATTTAGAAATTTAAGCAGGAATCCAAATGCAAGAAAGTGAACCCAATCCAACATAAAATAAGGTAAGAAAACCTATAAATTATAAATTTAGAATTACACGTCGAATGGTTTCCTAAAATCTACAACGATTTCCTCCCTGGTTATGATACTTTGGTGTCGCTCAAGGATACTTCGAATAAGTCAATGTGACGGTTATGTCCACCTTCAGATACGAGCAGACACTTTTCATTGAATAATTGAAAACGAACGCCGCAGAAAAATCAACAAAGAAATGAATCAAGTTTGACGACTACGTTCGTTTATTGATTGAAAAAAATACCATTGATTGCGGTGAATTGATAATACAGGCCGCGATTCAAAAGATTTATTCCGTTTTAGTGATTGGTGGGGTGTCGCAAGGGAGAGAGGGGAGGAGTTAAAAGAAGACCCGAAAAAAGAACGAGGACAAAGCTCAGGACCGCTACAAAAATCAATTCAATATTTTCGACACAGGTACGTTTACTGTCATTATTTAATCAACACGAAAGCATCCGCTTTCAATAAATTATTGCAACATGTATGTTTTTTTTTCACAGATGATGAAGCTTCCACCATCATTGGTTGAACATGAAGAAAAATCGTCCACAGTTGGTACGATAAACGAGTATATTATATTAAAATCAATTGATGGAAATGAGATATTTCAGAACGTCACGTGCGCGTATTAATTTTCATTAAAATAATTACTGTAATATTTTGTAACAATTCAGTTTCCGCGTTGGCCGGCCTGGCGAAACATTTGTTACGTATCGTTGCCAAAATCAATGATTGATCATCCTTCCACCTGTCAACAAGACTACCCGAAGATAAATGTAACATTTCATGTAAAACCGCCCGCGGGGCGCATGCGCGCCATCAAAATCGATAGTTCCGCCTTCGACGAACGGAAAAATATACAGAAATCGAATTACAACAACAAACGGTCCGTGCACGCGAAACTCTCGACGTGCGCCATTTAAACAACGATAATTACAAGGTATAACTCTGCATCCGGTTCGAAAGACGTGAGCGGGTTTGAACTGGGAACTGGGAACGATCCCGACATCTGGTAAATGGAGGCCGAGTTACGAACGAGGCGCGCACTAGTGGTTGAAGCGAGCGCCACCTGTGCCCTGAAAATAATTCAAGAATTCGTCGTTTTTTGGCCATTACGGCTGCAACGAGCGAAAGAGCCGGTCTTAATTTTACAAAATGTACACTAAAATATGAAAGAATAAAAATTACCAAAGTTTTAAATTATGGATTGAGCATTTTCAAGTTACTCATTTTCCCACAACAAACATTTAAGACGCATGGGAAGTTTGTCTCCTTCGACACACAGTCTGAACAAACATCGTTTCGGATACGTCAATCATTTGTCGAAATTTATGGCCGGGTTTTATTATAATAAATTTCAGTGAATGTAGGTTCCGGAACGTTCGTCGTGGGGCTTAAGTTGGTTAGCCGATTTGTAAAATTTATTGCACCCCATTTGAGTACAGAGCGTTGCCGCTTTACGGAAGAAATGAAAAATAAATGTGCGACTCTCGCCCTCATATATTGCGGTGAACGCCAGATCGATTCTCGGTAACCGTTTGTTGTAAAACGTCTGTTCGCAACCGATAAATTCTTCACTAGTGCGAAATGTAGTTTATTTAGTGCCTCTGAATTATCTACGGCGACTTGGAAATGTGTACGAAATGAAGTAGGCTACACGTGCACGGTGGTAAATACGAGATATTTTAATGTAACTGTTACGCCATAGTTTTGCATTTCAACTGAGATTAGAATCGAATAGCCAAACATTAAGGACCATTCAAATACGCTTGCGTACAAAATTAATCGTCTGTGAACGTATGTTATAAACATTAATTATGAATGCGGGGGCCATACCCAATATTTTCTTTTATGTATGTATGTACCTCGAAACCAATTTAAAACGATAACCGCAAAGATTTTTTTAAAGCCGTGATTATGACAAATCAATTTATAAATGGTACAGCAATGTTTCCAATGAACATGATATAAAAAGGGATCTTAACTAACAATTAAAATAAGTGCAAGGTATAGATGAGACGATGTGTTATTTTTATTTTCTACGCAAGATTTTTTGGACAAAATCATCAGGTATTATGCGGAAGTCTAAGAAACTCCCATATAATAATATGTGATTTGTTTGTTGAAAATAAATTTCAACGGACGTATCAGGTGTATTAATTTCGTGCTCTCTGAGCTCATCACACCACCATACATACATCCTCTGAAGGTGCATCAAGTCAAGCAAGTGACAAAAAGTTTTTGTGTGAGTATTAACGCCATCTATACGTCAAAACCCACACAGTCGTGCTGCTACGTAATTGCAGTATCGATCGACTTAGTCGGCACTGCCCGGACTTGCACCTACTCGTTGAAAATTAATTTCTATGAATATATCACGTAATGACAGCTGATACAGTTGATGACACCTGGTGTTGAATCACATTTTCATAAAGGTGACTTTCTATCCTTGTTTGATTCATACTTTCAGACCTTCAAACCATCCCCAAGTTTCTGTTGGTTTATGTGTAGTAGCTACATGCCTTCAGTTATAATCGTTAGTGGGGGATTTTCAGTCACTTCGCTTTCAGAATTAAATGTGGTTTATGCACGAAACACTGACACTTCAGCATCAATTCTTTCGATTGTAGACCAGGTTATGTTCCCTTCTCTTGTCACTGCAATTTTTCGAGCATTACCCCTCAATTCAGTTAAAGCTCGTGGTTTAACGATTGTCGGAATTACCAAACCCATTGAAAACGAATTGAAAACACCTGTGCCGTTCCTCGCCAATGATAGGGATTTGTATCACGACCGTATGCTTAATGTAAGTTTTATATTTTCGACATACGTCGTAGTTTTCACACTTTGTTTTTATCACAGCACAGGATACAACGGGAGAGCAAAGCACAAAAATATCAAGCACTATGTGCAAGGTGTACGCGTGGGGTCTGAATGAAAAATTAAGCTTGCAATGCATTCAGACGTTTTAATCCAGCGGATATCTACTCATATTGCCGGAGGATCGAAATCCATTTTATAGTTTCGTTACAGTACTGATTCGCACTGACAGCACTGTAATTACGTAGCAGCACGAGTGAGCGGGTATTAACGATAATACTAACACCCAAACTTTTTGATTGGTTTCGTCAAATATATTTGTTTACGGTATTTATTTCTGTTTAAAAATTTTCTGTGTTTCAATGCAATTAAATATGTTAAAACAAAAAGTAACTTTTATTTCAATAATAGATAGATAGTACTTCCTTTGAATATCTTTATTTTCGAAAAGTGTTTCAATAACCAACATTAATTCGATAGGAGTTTCATCAGTTGCATCTTCTGATGGCAGCTACATAAAAAAGTTAATACACCGCAGGAGGAATGGGATATTTTACAAAGGATACAATTTTGTAATTTTCAATATCCCCTTTCCTTGAGGGATGGTTCGAAAAACTTCAGATTTAAAGAAAAACAGTATCAGTAAAAGTAACCTAATTTATCACAATTTGCGATTTTTGCCTTAACTAGAACCGGAACAAGTGAAGAAATATATACCAAGCAAGAAGTAATGTTCACTTGGCATATTGCAAATTTTAAAGAAACGTCAAACCATGAACCCGTAAAATTTTACTCAATCGGCAATAAGATTTATTTAAATAGGGCATATCAACTCAATTCAACTGAAACTAAACCAAAGCGCACCCCAAGTGAAAGCCCTCCAATTTAATAAAATCATAATCCAAGATTTCCACTCAATTTTTAAAGAAAAAAATTACCGAGTGACCCGCACAAAAAATTAACGACTACTAAGTGACCGTTTAGTGGCCCATGCAATAAAAATAATATTGTTTGTGTTTCATTTATCTCAGAATAAAAGTGTTTTTGTTTACGTTTATTAGAGAAATAAAAAATAAAATAAAAATTCTTATGAAAGAAAAAAAAAACAGATAAATATAAATAAACTTTACCAAACACACATTTTCTTCGTACTAGTAATAATTGCACTTGAATGAAAATGGATTATTCGTTCAGTCAGTCACACTTCCCTTTGGATCCTTTGACTTAGGAATAAAAAAAACGCATTAAAGAAGCTTTTCGTTTTATAATTCTTTGGTTTAAGTCTTCAATCTACTTAAGTTTGCTTTTCTCATCTGTTCGCGTTCAACAACTCTATGTCCACTTTTGCACCTTGAAGGTCTCCTTTGGACAACGAACTTTGCAGTTTTACAGTAGCTTCTTTGAAAATAGTATCTGCAGCTTGTTCCTTAATTTCTTCTCTTTCCTATACACTTTCGCTTTCACTTCCAGTGTTTTAAGTCTCTGATGTTCTTTTTCAGCTCCAACTCCATTGTCTCCTTTCCTAGCTTCTCGTTGTTCAGTGAGTTTTTTTTAACTTTTCAACTTTAATTTTTTCATCTTCTTGATAATTCATGTAGCTGTTATGGGTTCCCTTTGCCCTGTCGAGTAAACCTTGAGTTATCAGAAGTAGATGTGCTTTGTATTAATATTGGGCCATATAATTGACAATATTCAATTTCGCGTTCAAAGCTCTCAAACTCATTTTAATTTTGTCTTTGGTCACAATTTTTGGATAGAGAAAGACCCCTTACAATTCCACTATTTTCCACAATATTTAAAAATAGCTTGTAGTATCATCAAGTCACGTTCTTATAATCTGTATCCAAGCTTATAATAAGCATTTTCATAAAACTAGAAAGGCGTGTAAACTGGGTTGTGCAGGTGTGGTGTAGTAGCGTAGGCCTGGACTGAATCAGTTAGCAGCGTTTTATTCGGGAGCGTTGATCTTGGTGAGACAGACAAGTGGCGACTTGATAGTCCTCCTCCCCTCTCTCATTGACAAAAACTCCATCGTAAACATTAAAACAGTTGGCAACCGTCATCGTGAAAGTTTATGCACCTAACTGGTTCAGGATCAAGTGTAATCCAAAAATTTATAATGGAGCTTAAAACTTATGGGAAACCATAAAGAGTTGCACTTACCTATCTGAGTAAAATCAGAAAATTGTACACAAATGTATCTAAGACAATGGATACTTTGCTCACCATGAAAACATGCTCATAGCTATGTTGGTTGATATAAAGAAATTGGCTTTAAGACGTATCATTAAGGCTCGATCTAGAGAACAAGCCAGTAAATCACTAAGACGGTTTGAAATCCCGAAAATAAATTTTGGAGCATCAGATTATGTCGATATGATTGTTTGGAATGATGTGGAAGTGACAAAACCACCTCTCACAAGTCATTTGACAAATCAGGATTTGCAAAGGTTACTGGAAACCGAGAGTGTAAACATAGCTTCTGAGTGCACAATTTTTGAACTCCCAGCGGTAGAAAGAGCTGCCAAAGAAGTCACTGTTTCCTCAAAATTAGTCTGTTATCAAAACGAAAGAGAAATCTATCAAAACTAGAATACTTGATAGAAATATCCGTCCCATATATGACACAAAGAAACAATTTACCTGTCGAAGACTTTTCTTAAAGATGTAAATACATGCTCTCTTGGTTGCGTGGTTGGGAGGGTATGGGTGGGACTCGAAGTGCAACCACCTCCCCGTGGTGAGTCCTGGGTAGTTTAATATGAACTAGCGAAGAGTTGCACAATGCAAAGTTGATTAACGAAAGCTATACAAACAAGTTTTGATAACACTATAAGAGGATATCAGAAATTATAAAACGTTAAAAATATCAGAAATCGAATATTTCGATAAATTTAAGCCTCATGTGCAGACTAAAACCACCGCCTAACAATATTTTAAAAAATCCTGTCTATATTTAAGGCCTTGTTCAATTATTTAGTGACTACCCGTCAGGGGGTAGTGTCGTTTTTTAAACTAACGCTGTATAGAAAGAATCACCGAAAACAATTAGCAGCAATTATTGTTTTTATCTGTAACTTCAAATATATTTAACGTTGATGAACCTACATATTTGAAGAGTACTTTAAATTGCCTATAGATCACTAATTATGGTTTACAATTAAAAAAATATCTTCTATTTCAGGAGCTCTTCCATAAAATGTGCGTAAAATTTTCGCCTAGCTCAGAAACGGGTTAACATATTGAATAACTCTATTCAGCATCTTAAGCATACAAAAGTTTCTTGTCTTTATATTCATAAAGCAATTTGCCAAAAGCTGCCAGCAAACAAAGTCCACACTGGCCAAAACATCATATCTCGAACTACTTGCCCATTTTCATTTTATTCACCACTTGAAGTTACCGCCGAGTTTGAGAAACGTGACGTTAATAGTATTTCAAGTCTATCTCTAAAGTTTGACACGTGAATTTATCTCGATAAACTTGTAAACGCGTCCGTGTTGTTCGTTATATCGAGTTTCGTGAATAAATCGAAATGAAGGCATTTACCACATTATAAAACCTTACTTCGGAGCAATTGTTTGAGTTTTATTGGGTAAACTAATGCGAGTTAACACGCAGGTTTTTTTATTTAAACTAACTGTGAATGTGCTCAAAAATAAGGAAGTAAAAGCATTTCGGTTTATTCTCACCACAGGTGGCTGGTGTGAATAAAAAATGTGCTTATTAAAAAATATCTTCGATCAGAAAATATTGCTAATTTGTTTGAACAAATTTCTATCATTGTATTAATTATTAGGCAATTTTGCGATTTTGAAGGATGTCAATTCACATGAAAATCTAAGAATCTTTGAAATGTGACGTAATAAATAAAAATTAAGTAATGCATGAAACATTCAACATCATAATTTTTTACATTTTTTTTTCATTTGGTTTCGATTCTTTTCAGAACATAGATTGATTCTTCAACTCATTGGATGTAGTTTATTAAAAAACTCAAAGTCTAGATAATTATAAATTTAATTGTCACACAAACATTACTTAAAAAATTCATTCCATTGGTATTGCAAATTACTGGCATGCCGAATTGAAAACAAGTCAAAGTGCAATCATGCAAATGCCTCGTCAAGAAACATTTGCCAAGATGGTCTATTTTTCCTCTTTATTGCCTCTGGCACATAAGCTACGTTGCATTTCACAAAATATAACTATTTTTCGCCTTTCCAATCTTCCCCAGCAAACAATCCGCAGTTTTCAAATTACCTCATTCTCAACTTTGCGAGTGCGGTTATTTTAGGTGAAACAGCAACCTTTTCGTGCGAGCAGGAGTAAGACATTTCCTCGAAATTTTCGCAAGTTGTTTAATTGTGAAGTTTAGTCCCATTGTCCAAGTTTGCACCGATGACAGTGTTACACGCCGCAGTTTCAGTGCAGTTTTATCGCACAAAGCCACAAACGCCAAAACAATGCGTCATTGTTCGATTCAGAAACTAGAACATCGCCACGTTATTATACCGTTTGCCAGATATTTTCCTATGTCAATAGCGGCTGCGGCAACATAATAGACGCGCGCGGACTCGACGGCCGGGTTTATCGTGATGTTGCGTTTTCATAAATTTTAATCGACCCGCCGACCGAATTAATATACACAATGTGAACGACACGGGCGGGGAAAATCGACAGCGTGTTTGCTTTCAATGATTAAAACAGTTTTTCGACGTCGCGTGGAATTTAAATGCTGTCGTGGCCTGCGGTGTTTGAAGATGATCCACGATATAGGTATCGAATTGTCGTATTTTTACAAGTTTGCACGCGCCGCGTCTTACATGAATAAGTAACAGCATCCGTTCTTTATCCAATTACACTCAACATCCTGGATGTAAGAAACGACATTCCGTTCTCACACTTGGAATGAATTGCAAATTCACGTCGCTTTGCCGAACAAACATAACATGTTATGGGAACCCAGTTTTGATTTGACATAGTATTTTAAGGCGTAACAACCATTTAAGTGATGTATCATTTAAAGGATGGTTGGAGGGGGAGGCAATTTTAAACCAGACGTGCTTAGTACTCGATAGCGCGTTAATTATACGTAGGCGTAGAAAACCACACCACTTCCTGAAATGGCAGGATTTGCATAACTGTGTTATAACAAGAATATTTAATTAAAATCAATTTTAGACCAAACTTATAATATTTAATTACAACCATACGAATCATAATAGGTAATAATAATATAATAGGTTAAATGAATTGAATAGTAAAGATATTTAAAGTTAGGTCATATGACAGCTGGTAAGTAGTGTCATTTTATCTGTTCCATTGTGCACGTCGCTGTGCTAAGAGATTTAATAGGTAGCGGTGTTTTTTGAAGGAATAGTGAAGGACAATGGCATTTAAACGTCAAAACGATACGGAATCTCTTTGAAATAAGGACAAGTCCATAAAGATTTTAACAAGAGAAAAAACTGTACAGCGTCATTCGAGAATATCAACACGAGGAAGTAACTATAAGTTTATAAATAAAATTGATACTAATTTCATCTGTAAAAACCGTGCACCGGAAGTCACGTCACGTCACAGTCTAATAAAAAAAATGAATAAGAACTGACGTAGATTCTTAGTTCTTCTCAAATATTATACAATTTGATTGGGTTCTTCAGCAAATTATGGACATGTGCATAATACAACAATAATCATAATAGTGACGTTTCGCTTTTAATATAAAAAGCATCTTCAGATTAATAAAATGTTTGACAACTTAATTTATGACGAGACACCAAAAAAACTCACCTAATAAGTAATAAGTTACTTTAATTATGATTAAGATATTATTCTTGGATCAATTTTATAAAGAAACGTGTTTATATAAAATGGTTGCAACACAACCAATCTCAAGAGAAATAATACAGCTTGACAATTTGACCAATCCAACAGACTTACAACAAAAAGAAATCTAACCCATAGGAAAAGAAATACGAAACAGTCAAATCCAACACAACAACCCAACCCAATTCCAACAGGAATACAAACACAAAATAATAAAAACCCAACACAACCTATACAATAAAAATCATTGAGCGAGATACCGGTTAAATAAATTAAAGAAACTTTTTAGTTATAAAATTTCCATAGGAAAAGAAATACGACACAGTTAAATCCAACCCACCCAACCTATAAAATAGCAATTTAACCATTGATGATACTCGTTGCGTATTTTTATGAAATCACCAATCATAGAATTTCTAATGGATGTCATTAAATAATTTAAGAAAATTTCTTTTCTGTCTGTCAGTAGCTCCGCCAGTATGGTATGGATATCTTCTAATTAGTTTATATTTGTATATCTATCATGATCTTCATTCCTTTAATGTTTTCTTCTACTTGACCCTTCCATATGCCTGTCAATAGCATCCTCCATTGTACTATCTTCATTTATTTAATGTTTTCTTCTAGTGGACCCTTCCATCTGCATCTTGGTTTTGGTCTATTATACGCAGGATTCCAATCAGTTATTATTCTTAGTGCTGCCTAATTTTCTCTTCATACCATCCAATTCTCTCTCGATGTTTTCCCATCCCAGCATTTCTTCTATTTCCACGTTCATTAACCGCCTCTATTCGGTTTCGATTATTTTTTGTCCCATTATTGATTACCTTTCTTTTCAGTATTTTACGTTTTTTCTTCACTCGTGGTCAGTCTTACTAATATGTTGTTGTAATGTGCTCAATTTAGTTTTTTACTCAGCATTTTATCTTTATGCTCTGTATCCTTTTTACATTCGCTCATGTATTTTTCGTTTTTCATTTTTCTGTTTATGAGAGCTTCAATGTTTCCACTTCTTTGTATGTATTGAATCCACACATAAACTCTGTTAATATTAGCATTTATATATAAGATGTGTATTGCAATTATTTACATTGTATAATTACGCTCTGAGTCTGAAACCAGGTGATCGCTTGTTACCAATGAAAGTGTTACATGTTACGTAACATGCTTAGCAGCCTACATATGTAAAAATCTTGGTGGTTGCCTGGGCAATTTATGTACTTCTTTAGACGCCAAAATGTTCACTGTTTGATTGTGAAACGTCGAAATATAATCTAGCAAATTAACTTACAAATATCTATAAAGCTTCACCACACTTGATTTTATAAATATTATGTTTACAAGTAAATTTTTCACAAACAAAGCTACAGTCTCGGTCAAATTATTATTAATAATGTAGAAAATTTGGAACGTCAAAACAAAACCAAGATAAATCACGTAGATACTAGCCACAAGAATTTTGAACTTGTCATTGTACAATGTGTACAAGTTTGTAATAAAATTTCGATAAAATATTGGTGAAAATACTTAACATATTTTATTATACATTCAGTTTTATAACCAACCTCAGTACATTTTACATTTCGTAATGCTATTTGAAACGTTACTTTATCTCTAGCTTATAACGTAAATTTGTGTGCAAAAATAATAAAAAAATAGTAAATAAAATTATCTTAAAAAATCGTTCACATTTTCATTCGGTTCTTATTATTATTGCGGTGTTATCATTAATTTTATCGACTGGCAAGTTGATCTGAATATTTAAGAATTTCTTTATCTAATCGGAAATCGATATATAATCCTTTAAGCGAACATTACTCGTTGCTTTAGTGATTTTAGCCGGAATGTAAATTTGAACGTGTGCGTGGAATTAATTGTCTTAGAAACATTATTCGAAAAAGTCAATTCACCTTGACGCATTTGAAATTCAATGAGGTTTAATCTCGTATTACTGTTTATTTTACACATTAATTTATTCTACTTCCAGATGTAGTTGTAGTGAATTAAAATAAAATCGCGAGATGTGCAATAGCAACGATTAAGTTTGCAAGTAGATTGAAATTGAACTAAATAAATAACGGCCGATTCTTTTGTGAGGTGAAACCGTTTACTTGTAAGCGTTTGAGCAAATGCAAGTATCCAATTTACGGTTACGAGTTAATTGTTTCACAAACATTATTTGAAAAATGCATTTAACGTTAAAGCATTCCAGGATACCAGGAAAAGAAATTTACATAAAAGTGTTAATTTTCGATTAAATATTTCCGCTAGGTTTATTTTTGATTTATTGTTTATTTTAGATTTATTGTTTATTTTACTCTATTTTCTGACACGTAATTCATTCGAGTTGTAGTGAATTAAAATAAAGCTTCGCATATAACGGTGACGATCGAATAGTATATGTAAGAAAAGGACGGTAGAATCTAACTGGCTTTGTCTCTGCCATTGAACCAAATAAACAGTCGATTCCTTTGTGGGACGAAAATCGTAAAGTTTCTAATCTGTACGCGTAATTAAATGTCGAACAATGACTAAGACCAACTGGCAATTTGCATGTGGCGTGTGTATGTGTAAACGTCGCTCGTGTGGGTTTTAAACGGTCTCCAGACAAAGCTTATTACTATCACTGAGAGTGTGGGCGCTCAAACGAAGTGTGTCCGATTGACGTCCGTCCACACTACGCGCCGGTTCACTAAATTGCCGCCACTCGAAAAGATCTTGACCAAAGCGCCGAGCGCCAGTCGTACGCTCGCACGTGGGCAATTGGCGAGATTCGTTGCTGATGTTGCGACACGCGGTTATTGCTACAATTTAATGTCGCACGTCGCGTACGCATTACGACGCAGTAATTGGATACAATGCGCGTGGTCGTTAGGCGATAATGCCCTGTGTTTGCACGGTTGGCTGTTCGTAACCGGTTCCATCTGTAATTACCGACCGAGGGACACTGATTAAATTCGTTTCTCAACAAGAACGATAGCTACGCGAGATTCGGTGTCAACGTACAATTTTTATTTGCACAACTGAGTAATTAAATTAATATAATAGAAACTGATCAATTTTCATTCTCTTTTAGCTGTTTCTTATTTTTACTAACGCAACTTTACCAATATTTAAATCGTATGATATACTCACTGACATTCCGAGTGTAACACCCAGCAGGAATAATTTCTTCAACTTAATTTTTCGGCAACTTTATGTTGTATGCGTAGTGGTTTGTGAAGAAACCGGTGTATGAAAGCCGACTAGTACAGAAATTTTTTGTTATTGCGCCTCCGCGCAATAGTGTTAAGCGTAACGAAATGCCTCGAGCTCGAAGACGTCAAAATTATCATAATGTTAATAACTTTGATAGGGTTAGGGTAGCCTATCCAGATGTTGGTTTGTCCTATCGCGGAATTGATCGCCGTGTTAATTGTACTGCAATGACGGTAATGCGTGCATGTCGTGTGCGGGCAGAAGAAAGTAGAGGAACACGAAGAAAACCAATTGGTCAACCGAGACGTACCACAAAGCATCAAGATAGGCGCTTCAGCAGACAACTAGCTCTGCGAGACCGTTTTGCTACTACGCGTCAAATCGCTGACCAATGGTTTGGAGAAGAAGGTAGACGGGTTACTATCCATACATTATGTCGCCGCATTCGAGCCTTTGGACTTTTTTGATACCGTTCACGATTAGTGCTTCCTTTGACTGCGAACCACTGTCGTCAACGTTTGAACTGGGGCAGAGAATGGCAGCATTGGGAGGCAGAATTGCATAATGTCGTCTTCAGCGACGAATCGTGATTCTGTCTAGATGCAGGATGGTCGCAGAAAGGTAAGACGACGGCAAGGTAAGGGAGGCATGTACATCGGACTCTTGGAGTAATGGTTTGGGGTGCTATTGCCTATGATAGCCGATCACCACTTCTCTATATTCGAGGCAGTACGACAGCTGCACATTATGTGGATGGATACAAACCACTTTACTGCCTTATCTACTCGTAGATGATCGCCAAACGTTCCTTTTTCAGCAAGACAACGCAAGTCCCCATATTGCTTGTAGAACTATGGACTTTCTCCAAGAAATAGGCGTTTAAATCTCATCGAACACATGTGGGATTTGATGGGGAGTAGACTGACCATTTTGCACCATCCTCCACAGACTCTGGCCCAGTTAATCCACATAGTTCAACTTGCTTGGAACGAGGCGCCACAAGTAGTCATCGACAATCACATTTTGTCGATGCCTCGACGTGTGCAGGAGTGTACTCAGCTACAGGGTCGCCAAATTTATTTACTACATTTTAATAATATTTCTTACAAATGTTATCGTTTCATTCTTTATTTAAGACAATCACATTGCTGAAAAATCAAGTTGTTCCTTCTGGGTGTAACACTTGTCAGTGAGTATATCTATAATTGTCTCAACCTACGCTCCCCGTTAATTCGTTTTTCACTTTTTCGTCATTTCTGAATTATATATATCTTGATCACCTCTACACTTTCTTCATTAATCTTTTCATGCCATCGATTTTACCAAGTGGTTACTAATTGCATTACATTTTCTTATCTAAAATTGCCCACCCACCATCGATTTATTATCAATGCTCTGCTATCTCTTCAGCTGGTAAAATTCCCCCAAGCAGATTTTTGTTAATATTGAGTTAAAACAACTCGCAAATCAAACACTCATATTTATGTTGCCGGATGAGAATCACGTGCAGCCAGAAAATTAGAATGATGACACTGACTAGCGAATAAAGCCTATAAAGAAAGTCCTATAAAGGCCGATTTTTAGTCTACAGTAAAAACTGATAGAAAAAGTTCAGTCAGTAATAACTACATTTTTAAGTCTATTTCAGTCCACATTAAAGACATTTATCTTGAAATAACGATTGATATAAATCAAAACCAAGTTCTATGTGGATGGATGTGTTATGAACACTGCACGCACGGATCACGTGGCATGATTCAAATGTTCGACGACGTGATGATTAGATTTTTAAATCTATTTCGCATTGGATTGGGTTGGGTAACGAAATCTAATATCTCAGTTACGTTAATCAAAAACAAAGTTATATTAGGTGCCATCATAACAAAGTTATTTAAAACTACTAATTAATAAGTTATAGCATATTTTTTACTACGTTCACATCCCATATATCTTCTGAAACAATTGGCCTTTATGTCATGATATGATATGATATGTTATGTGTATAAAATCAACAACAACCTAGTCTACCAATCTAGATTTACATTTAGTGCAACAAATTTCGAGTAATCGTAGACCCATCGTTTTTGTTAAGAAATTTATTTTCATTTAACGAATTATTAAATTCCGATAGGATAACTCACTTGAGCCTCTGCATTTACCTGTGTTCTTCTCTTGTCCAAAAACCGTTGATAAGTACGTCAAGTACAAGATAATTTCCTAGCTTCGTTTTGGACGAAATACGCGATGCAAATATTAATTTAATATACGCCTAGATCTGCCCTAATTTAATAAATAAACTAGAGACATTTCCAAAAACACTAAAATAAACTGCTGGACCATATTTCAGGACATGTCCAAAAGCACTTGTGTGCGAAAATTTGCATCAATATTATTTTCTACATACGCGATTATGTATTCATAGTACCGATTCGTCAAAAGATATCTGTTGTATTAAATTGATTATCGAAATTTGATGTTGTACGACTCTTCGTGGAATAAGTACTTAAAAATGAGTTGCAAAACTTGTAAATCAACCATTCTCTTGTGTAAACCGGCGACTGAAATTTTCGGTTTACGTCATTGGCAGATGTATTTCAATTATATAGTTCGACGGCTCCATTTATTTAATTATATATTTATTAATCTTATGAAATGAGTCTTTTTGAACAAGTCAATTTTTAACATTTATTTTTCCATTAAATTTAATGAGAGCTTTTATTAACGTCGATGAAATTGTACGTAATTGTGTGCATATCTCATTTGGACGTTTTAAAAATGTAAATATTATTTAGTAGATGGTGAACAAATTGATTTGTTATAATAACAGGAAGCCATCCCAACGAAACCCAAGCGCAAATGTACATATCAAATCTAAATTGTAATTGAAGTAACGCAATTAGGATTTACACATTAATTTCTTAAAAAAATTAACACATAACAATGGACATAAATCGCACAAATATGTGTAGATATTTTCTATTGAATTTTCCCAAACATGCCGAGAACAAGTGCAATCATTCATCATGTATGACAGCTCCATTGGAATAATAGGAGCAATAGGTAAACGTCTCGTTATATCTGTCGGCAAGCAAAAATTATGTTGCAGGCGACGAGGTAATAGCATACGACGAAGAGAGGCATGCAAGTGAGTAAGAAGATATGTCCAAGGGATTATTTTAACAGCGACGAAGAGAGTATTTTTTAAACAAAAAGATATTTGTTTTCGGCCCACGAGGAAATAGCATTTTTGTGGTTTCATGTCACGAATAATGACAGGTTTTAGTCTGTTTATACTTCCAACCTGTAATATTTGTAATCCCTCTAATTTTTAGAATTCTTAAAACAGAAATACATTTTTGTGTATATAAATGTTTGCAATTGTTTTGTGTAATACAGATTAAATATATGAATAAACTTTTGAAGCGAACATAACTTGACTCCAAAACGAAAACAACATCTGTCACCCAACTTGTGGAACATCTTCATAGCTTTGAAATAATTTGAATTAAATACAATACTAACTAAGGTATATTAAGAACAAAATACCTAGAATTTTTAATAATTTTTACAAGATGGATTGACTAGGGTAAGATATCGTATACGCTTTTGTCATCGCAGAAAAATCATGCAGAAATTTTCACGAAGAATTCAATAAACATTCCTATACACAACAAAACACACTAAATAAAGGTGTTACGGTAACACCGACCGTTTGTTCGCCGATGTTTACGACATTACGACATAGATAAATGGGGTGATCCTATTGGAGATTGACGGGCTTCCGAAGCCAAAACATCCCTCGCTGTAATTCCTCGACATGTACGGCTTCGTGAATTCAAGGGTGGAAAACTTACGGATAAATAAAAATGTTTATCTCTATTTATATACTTTCACTATATTAGTAAATGTTTCAATCAATTTTTTACACGATTCTTGACCACTCTGTACTTATACAATGCAAACTTCTTGCGAGCGCTTCGTTTCAAACATTCGCCGCTGTAAATTACACGCTATGCCAGAGAATTTAGGTTGGCTAAACACAGAGTATCGAAGGCTCCCGTACACTTCATATTTGCATAAGAAAATTACCTCGACAGTGGCTTGAATAATTTAAATATTTGATCTAATAGTAGACTAGTTGCTTTATGAATAAAACAACGTTGTTTCTAATAATCTAAGGAATTTACTATCGCTGGGTTCAAAACTTAGTATAAAAATTTTAATTAGTTGTTCTAACGACCTCAAATCTCTCGCCATTCATAATCTTACGACGATTTAATATCAACTAACTAACTGTTTTGATATCTATCATAAAATTCACATTAAAATATCACCATCTGGCAAATCAGATATCGTCTGGTTAATAAACCTAATGTTTCTCGCTTTCCAAACAGTCATTTACTTTTTATTTGCAATGAGATTG
Organism: Geotrupes spiniger; assembly: GCA_959613385.1. Taxonomy (NCBI): domain Eukaryota; kingdom Metazoa; phylum Arthropoda; class Insecta; order Coleoptera; family Geotrupidae; genus Geotrupes; species Geotrupes spiniger. The sequence goes on from OY390737.1 coordinate 18,745,098, forward strand.
AAAGCGCGAGGTGACTGAACATTTTCAATTCGTCATTAGAATGTGGGAAAGACTTAAATTTATAAATTACGCGAGCGTGGTTGAACCACCTAAGCGAGCAGTTCATTGTACCCCAATTTATTTTAGTAACTCATACAGTTTTTATTCAAAATTCCTCGAATGAAATATTTAATTAAATAAAAAAATGACATACAGAAAGAATAGAAAGGTAAGTGCCTTTAATAGTTCTGAAGCAATCAATAATTGGACACATCCAATGCAATAATTAAGTATTAATTAACCGAATTTTTATCTTCGACGATATACGTCTGTCGATCATGGGCATCCACCAAAGCAGGTTTGAAATTTTATTAACTGAATACCTGCTTGCATGAAAGGACGTTAACTTAAAGACCTGTTATTGACATTGAAACGCCACATTGTTCAGACAAATGTTATAACAATTGTTTCTGTGGGAACTAACTGGACTTTAATTTAATGTGCTCTCACGCAATTGAACTTAAAAGCTATATTTTGTACATTTTGACATACGTTTCATAAATTTAAATACTACATAAAATGCATCGTTTTATTGTTCCAGTTCCGAATTAGTATTATACATTTGTTTTTTCTTATTGTTTCATGTGTGTTATTACTGTTAATAATATTTAATTTGTATTCATTTTCTCGGTTTCTATTTGTGTATGTTTCCAGTGGCGACATTGAAAACGTGTCCTTTACACGCACAAAGGTTCATATATATATACTTATTTTTCATTTACTTCCTGCTCCTTCTATAGTTTGTTTATTTCGAATATTCTGCGGTGGATGGTAGCCGAAGCTATTGGAAAAAATAACAAACAAAAATTCTCTATATAAGTCGAAGTTCGGCTACATTCCGACTTGGAAAAACAATGATATAACGTTGGGATGGAACAATAGGCACATCTCGTTGATGAAAGCACGTTTGCGAAAGGATATGGATTTTTCATTGTCAATTTTATTTTCACAAACGAAAAAGATTAAATTATGTAGAAGTGTCGTTAAAAATATCGGAAAATATTTGTAAACTTGAAAGCAACCATCAAATTTACTAGAAAAAGTTGGGGTTAAGTTAGACCAATAGCTGAATAGGAGAAAGAAGATAAACTCTACGAATTTAATTAACCAATATACAATCACAAATTAATCGAAGAAATAGAATTGCGTGTAAAGGATAATGGAATTAAGACAGGTGACAATCAGCAACAACAGGTGACAATCAAAGATGTTTATTAGAAAACTTATTACAATCCTTGATAACCAGAAAAGTAGTGGGTTGACTTAGGCTGCTAGCTGATTAAAAGAAAGACGACTGCGTATCAAAATATCTAGTATGGGAATAGGTGGCCAAAGGGGTTGAAAATGATTTTAAAGCAATATTAGATATAAAGAAAATAGACGTGGGAAAATATAATTAAATGGAAAGAGGTGAAGCATCGAGAATCATGGAAATTTACAAGGAAGAGTTACAAGGCGAGTTGTAGAGAGTAGGCGAAGAAACGAGAAAATCCATGGACGTAGCTATTAGTGCAATGCATAACGACCCCAACACACACAAAATAAAATGATGATACAAATAGTCGATTATGTTACATAATTATTTCGCAGGGGCCGAAAGCAAGATACCAATATTTTTAAAGTTGTTTTTATTCATCTATAAGAAACTGTTCTAAGAAGAGTAAACCCCTTGCGTGTTCCTATTTAGCAACAAAATAACCTTTTCTTGCTTAGAATTTCGAACTTTCACAAGGTCTGAGAACTACTTTCTATGCCAATTATTGAGCTGCTTATTGAGAAAAATAAAGAGGACTCATTCTACGAATCCAATTATATATAGCTAGGAGAAAGGCAGTCAAAAAGGGTGGAGAATTATTTGCAAACCTGAAAACACCCTCAATAAAGGGAAAAGAAAATGGAGAAGTATAATCAAATCAAAGGAGGTGATGGTAATCATGAAAATTTACATGGAAGCTCATTGTGCAATTACAAAAGGCAAAAACCCAGAAAAGGTTTGGGTTGGGTTAATCTGCCAGTTGAGTACAACAAAGATGCCAAATTCAACGTATTAAAGTATCTAGCAAGTTAAAAGGCATTAAAAAAGCATAGGATGCACTTGCAAACCCGAAACACGCCGTTGAAAGTGATAATAGAATAAAAGGAGGTAAAGCATGGATAATCATAAAAAACTTGTATGAAGCTTGTCACTGAGAGATATCTGTTTATAGGCAATGAGAGAAAGAGAGACAGATGAAAAATCGACACAGATAAAGCGTGTAGAATGGAGAACCAGACATTGTTTGGGTTGGGTTTAGTTGAGCTGTTTAATGTATACGTATACATTTTTGAATTAGAATTAGAATTAGAGTCGGGTTGGATTGGGTTGGGTTGGATTCGGTTGGGTTGGGTCCTGGCATCAGAAGGAACTGGAAAGGGATGAAATGACGAAAATATGCGAGCAACTCTTTGACAAAAGACGTCTGGAGGTCCAACTTACAAAAAGTGACGGCATTCAGGCGACATGGAAGGCGATGACACGAGGTGTAGATCGAGCTATTTTTATATCTTGATGCTAAATGCAAGTGGGAAAAATAGGCTTAAAAAATGTGACAAGGAGCGTGTTGTTGAAGAGTACAATCAAACTGGCGAGAACAACGTATATATACAATATTTTGGCCAACCAGGGCGAGTAAGTTGGAGAAGTTTGAGGCTGTTTACGAAATATGTTGCACGTTGTTGGTTAGATATTTCCAGTCATTATTCATCTCATGCGAAGATTTATGACACTAAGTAACCTTGAATTACATCGAAGGCAAACGTCTTCACAATCGCCTCTGTTAGTACGATATTATGTAAACGAGCGTCAGACAAATTATCTTAGCAAATTATTTCAATATAATCCACGACTAATAATAAATAAAATATCAACTTCATTACAACGCACTAATTAATGAAGCTCAGTTTTAAATAAAATGTTTCAACAGAGCGATTTCTTCTTTTCTTTTTATTCTCTTCATCTTACGGTGTTTAATCGTCCATTCATCCATGTCGTTCCTTGCCATTTACTCTATAGATTTATCTCTCATTTCTCTTACTTTCGCTGTTTTGCAGCTTCTTTTCTTCTATCTCTTCTATCTAATTTTTTCTTCCAGTATCTTTCGTGTCGTCCTCTAGTTTATCTTGCACACTATGTGCACAAATCAACCCAACTGTATATATTTTAATTTTTTTGATTATTTTGTTCTGCTGCAGTCTTTCAATTACTCGTTTATTTGTTTTACTTTTTTCTACCTTATACTGCAAGTTCTCACGACTTTCCTTTTCATTGCGGAAAATTTCATGTTTCACTATTGTATTATAAATATTTTTTTGTTTGTTTATCCCTATCTTCCAAATGGTTATAAAATTTAACATAAATATTAATAACGCAGTAAATAATAAAAAAATAATACAAAGGAACCCAAGGAACCCACATGCAAAAATATTATATTATATGTCCTGGATTTCAAAGTGAAGGTGAAGCAAAAAAGGAACGACTGTAACTTATAATATAATAAATAAATAAAATGCCAATACTATTTTCCGAAAAGTCGATTGGTAATGTCTATTCAGAAAATTTCTGTTTCCTATATAATTTAAAATATGCTGTTTTCTTATTTAAACATAAGGTCAGAAAAACATTAATTTCCTTTTCCCTTATAGTACAGAACTCGTTTTAATATATTACTTAGTAACGAAATCAATCGAGGTTTACTTATTTTAAAGTTGTAATTAAAAACTATGCATAAGTTAAAAACGATGAATACATTTTGTCTCCAATCTGGCTTCTTATTATTCCTAAAATACGCTGTTATATTTTGAAAGACGAGAAGGCCAAACTTTTATACTCCTGGGGTTCTTACCACCTTTTATTGTAATGAATTAATGAAGTGAGGGTGTGCTGGATGAGTGGTAGGGAAATTTCTTAAAGAACCAATAGGAAAAAAACTGATAAACTTAATGAAATGTGACACAGTTTTATTCAATACAATTCCAATTAAAAGCCTTCTTCATACCTGTTTTTCTTTTTGATAAGGGTGCTACTGATCACCGTCTAATTAAATATTTTGAACTTATTTTTCGTTTTCTATATCTTTTTCTTGGGTCTTATAAATTTGACAACAATTCAAAGAAAGGCACAAACAAGGGACTCAAATTATAGTGGGGCAAGAAAAGATCTTTTAAGTATAATCGTTGGGTCGGATTCTGTTTTAAATTGACATCATGGAGACTCGTCCGCTGTATATGATTTTTCACCGCAACATTTTCGACGCGTAAAATAAAATGAAGCAATTTTTTCGCCCCAATTTCAACATTTAAAAATATATATATACACGCCATGTTATTTTAATCATTACGCTGGAAATGAATAAATGCATTCAAACTGAATTTTGCAATGTAATAAATAAAAACAAATATTTTAGGTCTGGTCATTGGAAAAATTCCAATAATTTATGTAAACATATGAAAAAGTCCTAAATTTTCATGCAGGAAATTTCATTTTACCATATTCATCGATAAATTGGTTTAATGTATTTGTGTTAACGATCTTGGAAAAGATTCTGTATTAACGTAATTAAGAGCATTTTGTGTTATATAAAGCTTTTCCGAAGTCAAAGGCGTCTATGAGATAATTAATTCCTAGTCCAACGTCGACGCTAATTATCCACAGGTTAATTAATAACAAAAATAAGCTTGCAACATTTTGCATTGTTTCGTACATGTTCATCACATAATACCGTGTGTGACGAGCAGTGTTTCCCAAACGTACACGTTTCGTCCCCTCTTGTTTATACACAACGCTAATATGAACATAAACGACGCGGTTGTTAATTTGAGAAACACTGCGTTAACACATTCGCAATAATAAAATTAAGTAATTTTAAAATCATTCCCGTATTTCCTAACAGAAATACAGACGGTTCTATTTATAACTAGATGCAAAACCCACACACGTTGTTCCGACTACTTAGTTGTGTTAATTCGGTTTCGTTTGCTAACTAATTCGAGTGTTTACGTAGGTCTACAATCCAAAATACACAAAGAAATCCCACTATCTACCCCTAAGAAAATGTGCATTCTATACTAGGTTTCGATGACAACAACCCCAAAAATAACGACTCGATATACCTCTATCTCGTCAATGCTAAGACTAAAAGGGCGATACTACCCAAAGATATGGACTGCGTGGCATATTAATCGAATTATGCATGCTTACATATTATTAATCGATAAACTAATTACAGTAAACCGTGTGAAATAAAACATTCGTTCGACGGTCATTGGTTTCTGCGAGGACGCAAATAGAAAATAATAAAAAATGAATGCAATCGATATTCACTATTAACGTATTCGTAACCTACACGAACGCCATCGTAAATACGTGGGGACGTGGAAACTGTCGTGGGTGATTTCATCGGAAGCACCCAATGACCGCCGATCGTAGCTAACTGTACAAATGTGTTGTTAAACCGTGGTGCAGTTACTGGAAAGTTAGAAAATTTCAAGTTTTACAGACTACGAAATGAATGGTGTGTTGGTGATTATAAATGAAATAGACAGAGAGGGACCGAGACACCAAACGTATGTCGCGTGCTTCGGCCGTTTACTCACCACTTGAGCTCCATGTTTGGGTATACGGTGACAGCCATCTGACCGAGGAATTTGTGGTGATTCCTGCAATTAGAAGACACATAAGTCTAATGCGTAAAACAATGGAAGAAATGGACGTGGACAGTAGGAAAAGAAAAGTATCCTAATTAATTAGGAAAACACGAATCAGTCTTTTTTAAAACTATTTAAAATAAATAAACATTCGAATTGCTTCGTGTTGATTTGTTTTTCGTATTAAAATGTAAGAACACATGTATAAGTATTTTACTCTTGCACTTTCTTTAAATAAACTTAATTTCATGCCAACGTTTTATGTAACCAAATATAAGATATTTTGACACCAATTTGGCTGAAATAATGCAACTAAAGAGAACATAGTTTGCTTTAGAGTGTAAGAGTTTCCTATTTCTGTGTCAATATAATTAGACGATATTGAAAACGTCGTAAAATAGAAAATACAGAACGTTATTGCACTTACTTCAACCGTAATTTCTTTCTGTGTGCTTTCTCTGTTATGATGATAATATTTTTATTTTGTGTTCTATGGTTGTAATTAATTATTTACTAATTATGTTAATCGAACAACATCGATTAACCTTATTCCAGTGTAATAGTATACAATCATATAAATATTTCAATGATCCGTGACGTAATTATTAAAGCCTGGTGACAAACATTCCAACTAATAATTGTTGCAATTTTTGTTCGATATATTTTCGGCATCATATGCAATGCAAAAATTCTTATTTATTTAATTTTGTTAAAATTACGCAATTTATGCAATCATCGATGTAGTTCAGTTCAAGATTTTAATTTTTTATTTCGTTCATTGTGCATTATTTTCTGTTTATTTTACTGCTTAAGCGAGCGTGTAATATGTTGCGAAATGCGCTGCTCGTCTACATAGGTTAATGCAGTTGTATGGTTTTCGTCACATGAGTTAGCGAATTTTGTTACTCAATAGCCATTCAATCCGATTTTAACAATTAAGTTATATAAGAAAAATTGGCAACCTTTCCATGTCATTGATGATATCTGGAGTTTGATGTATTTTAATTAATCAGCTGGCGCTGTTGTACAGTTTTGGTTCACATGAAAAATTACCTAATATCATATTTTGGGGCACAGAGAAAGGATTGGTTTCTCTTTAAATCGAATATTACTACATCGATTGAGCTTAATTTCAATTCACTTGAAAATATTAGTCGTCTAATGAAAGTTGGAATTGCTTATTTGATGGCTTATTTTATCATATAATGGCGTGGGATTCTATGATAATTATGCGTCTGTAATCCTGTAGCTGAAGACTTTTTTCGTTGATAAAATTATTTAATCTTTTAGTGGACGTTATTGGGAAAAAAACGTTAATATGCTTACCTTTTTATATTAACATTTATAAAATTTTGGGAATGATTTAAAACACCAATTAACACTAGTTTAGGGATTTTGAAACAAAATATCAAATACTTTAAAAAGTCAGTACTTCATTGTATGAAATTCATTATCATTTTGCAGTAGGTCTATTTTTTACTTATGGTGGTTGTTATGACTGTATGACTGTTCGTGGGAACTTTTTACATTTTTTTATATTTCTACAGTTCAGTCTTATTTTCTGACTCATGACACACCCAAACGTGCTTGACTTGACTTGATTTGACTTGTCAGTGCATGTATGTAAATGCTTTAAGTATTCTTAAGGCGGCATCAACACTAATGAAACTTACAAGGATGACACTCCACCGAGATAAAGTTCAAAGCAAAACTAAGTAAAACCCTCAAAATAAATAAATGACTTCGCCAAGGGTAGTCATTGTCGACAACTTGGCGCTAGAAGAACTAGTAAAGAAACTTTTTAATAAAAGCTCCAATGCCTCGCATGTAACCTGTAGTGCTTGTGGCAGAACTGTGACAGAACTGAAGAAATGAAAAGTTAGAAAATAATTGATAAGAACGGCAGGGACCATGGGACAAATGTACTTAGGAATATTACTAACCAGTATGAAGAGAACAATGCAGTAGATGTACGGATTCTAAAATATAGCAGCAGCTCTCTATTACTACATCGATTGAGCTTAATTTAAATTCACTTGAAAATGTTAGTCGTGTAATGAAAGTTGGAATTGCTTATTTGATGGCTTATTTTGTCATATAATGGCGTGGGATTCTATGATAATTATGCGTCTGTAATTCTGTAGCTGAAGACTATTTTCGTTGATAAAATTATTTAATCTTTTAGTGGACGTTATTGGGAAAAAAACGTTAATGTGCTTATCTTTTTATATTAACATTTATTACATTTTGGGAATGATTTAAAACACCAATTAACAGTAGTTTAGGGATTTTGAAACAAAACATCAAATACTTTAAAAACGCAGCACTTCATTGTATGAAATTTATTATCATTTTGCAGTAGGTCTATTTTTTTACTTATGGTGGTTTTTATGACTGTATGACTGTTCGTGGGAACTTTTTACATTTTTTTATATTTCTACAGTTCAGTCGTATTTTCTGACTCATGACACACCCAAACGTGCTTGACTTGACTTGATTTGACTTGTCAGTGCATGTATGTAAATGCTTTAAGTATTCTTAAGGCGGCATCAACACTAATGAAACTTACAAGGATGACACTCCACCGAGATAAAGTTCAAAGCAAAACTAAGTAAAACCCTCAAAATAAATAAATGACTTCGCCAAGGGTAGTCATTGTCGACAACTTGGCGCTAGAAGAACTAGTAAAGAAACTTTTTAATAAACGCTCTAATGCCTCGCATGTACCATGTAGTGCTTGTGGCGTGACTGTGGCAGAACTGAAGAAATGAAAATTTATAAAATAATTGATAAGAACGGCAGGGACCATAGGACAAATGTACTTAGGAATATTACTAACTAGTATGAAGAGAACAAGGCAGTAAATGTACGGATTCTAAAATATATCAGCAGCCTACAAGAGTTCCACAAAATCTTAAATTCAAAATATCAAGGAAAACACAAATAATGATATACAAGACAGCAACATTGAACAATGGTCGTGAGACGTGGATCTTGAACTAGAAAAACCAATAGAAACTAGACATCCAGGAAAGGAAAATACTACGACGAATTTTCGGCGGTGAAAGCACTCAGGTTGATTGGAAGAGAAATATGTGCAAGGAACTGTATGAATTATTCAAGAATGAATAAGCCCATAGTGCAATTTGTCCTAGTAAGAAGATTACAATGGCTAGGGCATCTAGCTAGAATGGAACATAAGATAAAAGATGTAGAAGAAATTAGACATATAGTGGTAGATCAAGGAAATGGTGGAGAGATGCAATCAATACTAGACGACTTAAGAGATAAATAGATCAATAACTGGAGATACACAAGACAAAGAAAGGAATGGAAGAGAGAATCGCATAGCACTAGACCTAAAGCGTATAGAGGTTCCAATCAATGGCACTTTCGCCAGACAATTTCTCTTTGCGATTTTATTTAGTTCAGTTTACTACCTTTTAATTTTTAAATATATTTTTCCGCGATTCACTCTTATATACAAAGATAAATATATTAGTTTTACATTCTCGTTCAATAAGTTGCAAATTATTTGATTTAACAAATTGATTTAGATGTTTCAGACACAAAGTCGTTTTCATTTCTATAAGTAATAATTTTCTTCTAATAAATTCTACTAATGTACAATGTACATAAGTGCCAGCATCGAACTTATAAATACAAAGTACTCAACGCATCTCATTTCCATGGCTTGGATACTATTTTTTGTTTGAGTTTTGATTTTTTAGATATTTCCTTTGCCCTTCTCTCATTGCTTAGTGAATGGTATAAACTTAGCAGCACATTCCAATCTATCAATTAGTCCTACGTCCATTCTCCCATTGTATCTCCACCATTAAATACTCGAATATTTGGACATGCTCGATGACTTTTATTGATATGTCTATGTCGTCCTTACCTATCACCATTACCTCTCTGCGTGCATTCTTAAGTTTATGTCTAGTATCACACTTTTCCATACATTCAGGTTATATTGCAGGTCTTGTTCATATTTTGCCTATATTACCAGATCATCACCAAATGTACTTTATGATATTTCTACCATTTTCATATTTTTATATCCCACCTTTACTTTCCTTACTTTACTCGTTATTTCCTTTATTATATCATCCATAACTATGTTGTATAAGGCTGGACTGATGATTCCTCCTAGTATTAAACCCTCCTTAGTTTTAAAGTCTTGTGTGTATCCTGTTCTCACATAATTCTTTGGTTTCTCGTAAATACTCTTAAATACTTTATGAATCGCTGTAATTTTCCATTCACTTCTCCTTTTTAATTGTTCCACATTATTTTCCTTGGTACCCTGTTAAATGATTTTTCTTAGTCTATGAATGCCACGATTAGCGTGTCATTGGGATGTTACTCTAACAATTGTTTCGTAGAGAATATACGGTCTCCACACTGTGAGTCCTCTAATTGTATTGCAGTTTTTTCCATTAACCTTTTCCCCATTACCCTTTCATATATTTTGGACATTACGCATACCATAGTAACGCCTCTCTAGTTAGTCCATTTTCTTCTGTCCCTTTTTTGTAGAGTGGTAATATTATTACTAGCTCTAAATCTTTTGGTATCATTCCTTAATTCCATGCTTTATTAAACAATCTAGTTACGTCCAGACCTTTGGCTCGACCACCACAATAATCTTTGTTCAATTGTATTGAAGGGCATTTATTTCAACAGTTTTCTGTTACTCGTATGCACTGCATATATGAAGTCGCAGTTCACAATAAATTCTAGCAAGAGTTAATGATAGCATAATTTTCCCAGCACAATTGCACAGGAGATGTATCGTCGCAAGATTTACCTCGATATACATTCATATTGCACCTGAACATTCATATTTTGAAGCACAAATGAACAGATTTGTTTGTGTATTGTAAAATTTACAATATTCAAAAATGCAAAATGATAATATAAATAAATTTGTATTTTTATGTATTTTTATTACTGACGCGAATATTGAACACATTGAGTCATAAAAATATACTTTGCTATTTATTTTATATATGGTCGTTATACCACGCGTCGGGTGGGTTTAATAGCAGAGTTTTCTCGGAAGACTTTGATCATTTATAATTTCCCTTCGGCTTATTTTATTGTATAATTGCGTCTCGTGGGATTTGATGATACTTTTGAATCTGTAAACATCGATCTGCAAATTAATTTTATCGCTAATAAAATAACTTAATATATAATCTTGTTGTTTCCAGCAGAAATTTCGTTGCAATGTATCATTTACTATCCCACATTCAACGATTTTATGACAATATTCGCAAACGTTTAGCTGTGGTTTTGAATGTTTGACAAACCCTGCACGCGTGATCGAATTGATTTATTTTAACCAAAATCTAATTGAATAATTTATTATATACGAGAAATCATTTAATCTATTACATAAAATCAATCGTTAAGATTTTTATTAGCATGAATAACGGCAAATCTCCATGATTCATTAATTTAATAAACGTCTCGCAAATATTTTAGTCTAAAGCATGTAAATTTCGTTTATAATTAACGTTTTCGCATTTCCTCGATGAAATAGTTGATTATCATGTATAGTTAATGTGTTTTGTGAACTTAGCGAAAGAAATATTGACCTGGATAAGATGTTAAAATATAAATTCATTGAATTCTTTCTCTAATTTATGAAGTCATTTAGAGACTCACAAAAACTACATTGGACACTAACAGATCAATAGAAGAAGCTAGAATATCTCATTAAACGGGATGATACCCAATGTCTTAGCAGAATAAATGTAGCTTTCCGGAAAAATACCCCAGAAAATTGAACTCCTAATTGTAGATTAAATATCACAAAAGTGAACCTCGACCTGCCGCATCGTTTTGGCAATGTTTTGTCGATGCATAGTAGTTACACACACGAATTAGTAGGACCGACTTGCCGATGACGTGAGGTAAGGACAAAAAAGTAAGTAGGTCCCAGTTTACGCGAATGTAATGGACGCTGTATAATGTTCGATTTGTTTGTCGCGTTTTTCGTGAAAAAATGCATATTTCGCGGCGATTTTCGATGTGATTAGCACTTGCGGTGAGTGTAGTGTAGTGTTATGGAGGAGCGTTTTGTATGGTTTTGGAGTCTTCGGCGGAACGTAATGAGTAGGTGTCCTGGGAAGGTGAGCGATTTTTATCGTACTTTGTTTGAACCGGCCGATTTCAAAGAAGATTTATACGCGCAATGCATTCGCGGGTGCTATAAACATATGAGAATTTCATTGCAAAAATTAGTCTGGAAGGTTATAATATCGATACATATACTGATTATTTGTTCGCTTCTCGAGTTTAGGCGCCAGGGGCGCTTTTAGCAGAGTCATTCATAAATTTAGATTCAATGTAATAAATATTATACCTTGTTTTTAAAGGAGGAGTAAATTGAAAATCCATATTTACACTGAAAATATCACCAGAAAATATGTCAGCTATGTAGGCGGCAAATTTTAAATATTTTTTCTATTATGGATCCAGCGGTTTCGGACTTTTAATCCCTATTTCTGAAATTATTAATTATGCAAGGATGTAAGACGACGCAATTATTGACAGGAGCAAGAACTGAATTTTATCAGTCAAAGTTACTCGGTCAACGTTTATATGATAAAAATCTGCTGTTATCTTCGTTAAATTTGAAAGAAAAAGTCGTCTAGTAAAGGGTGAAACATAATTGGTACAAAAAAGTTAGTTTACAAATTACAACAAATAAATTTTAGTCCGTAGTACAAATCAGGCGACAGTTGTAAAAATTACAAAGGGATCACTTTGTGAAGTACACTAGGGAAAGTTATGTGAGAATACTAGCAAAAGCACAAGTAGAAAATTATTCAATGAATAGGAGTGTGCATTTAATTATTAATAATAATTAATTAATAAAAAGAAAAGTTAGTTATATTCGATATAACGAAAGTCAATAATCTTATGAAAAATAATATTAGAGATGCTGATCTAGTGGCTTATTATTTATTCAACCCAATGCAACCCACGTCTCTTTATATCACTTATGTAATAACAATTAATTAGTTGGACGTGGTCATGCGAGACGTAGACACATATCGATCCAAAATCTAAAAATTTTAAGCCTAAAAAAAGTTCACGTTGGGTGAATGTGTGAATGTGAATTCTGTGAATGTAGATTGAAAATCGGTTTCAATCAACCAAGCTAAATGTGTATGTAAACAAGCGAGTGTGTATGTAAGTGCCCATTAAAATAAACGAAGTACATAATGTATATGATCAAAGTCTTATTCAAATAACGAACGCAACTTCAAATTATCTCCCAAACATGGTAACAGTGATAACTAATACATTTTTAAATTTTTGAATATTTTTTTTTACGATTTCTTTGTCAAATTGACTCTTTCTATTTTAAATTATTCATTACACCAGCACATAACCAAATACGATTTTTGTTGATAAATTATTTTAATAATTTAACACTGTCTCGTAGAGCTATACGGAAGGCTTAGCAATGTTATAACAAGCCAGTGGAATTTAAATTGAGAATCTCGCAGGTCTCCCACGCAAATTATATAGATGTGACGGTTTTAATCAACGAAGTGAGAAGCGAATGGGCATCCTTGTGTATGCTGCTTCCAATCAGCGAAGCGACTAGAATTGTTTTTTTATCAAAAAGTCTAATTCAATTAATTTTCTACGATAAATAATTTTCCTTTCAGTTATTGATGATAGTAATTCACGCTGAATCAGTTTGCGATCACACGTTAGTGAAACCAATCAAAGTTATTTCACTTGATAATGTTGGCGATTAAGGTTAGTAAGTTAATGTTCGTTTATAAGACTTTATATTCACGAACCGAGAAGTATTTTTCATTTAAAGTTTACTGTTCCTGGTATTTTTATCGAGGATGGAATTTTATGACAATTTTGAGTCTGCAATCCTCAAGTTGGAGATTTACTTTCGTTGATAAAATAATTATCAAAGCATGTCTTTGTGACGACTTTAACCATCATTAATAATGACTTCAATCATTAAATTAAACCAAAATAGGTGTAGCAATAATATTAGTTATCTTAGTGAGGTAATTTAAGGAAAAATGTGAATTTGAATGCATATGGAACGTATGTACGTAGTCATAACGAAGGCTACATTTTCCATTATTGTTACGATCGTTATCCAACTCATATTGTAACTATGCTTGAATAGCCACTCAAATCTAGCTCAGGAATCTCATTGATAATTTTGTTAATCCATGACGAATTACATTCCACGGTTTACTATAACAGGCCATAGGGCAGCATGCAGTATTTATTTTTACACAATTGTACAATTGCGGTATCAACAAGAAGATTACATCTCGATAATAATCGCAGCTTGTTTATTTACGATCCAGTTTGCATCTGTTGAACTTTTCGTGAGCAGAACGTTTTCGTTTTTAAATAAAAACTAGAGCGTATGTGTATATTATCGATTCCTGGCGTAAAAGCTGCCATTCATCGTGTTCCGCATTGTCTATTTATAAATGCTGTTTTGCGAGCATTGTTACCGTGCGTACGAACAAATAGACACGGGTTTCACGCAGTTTCAAGTGGAAATTTTTATAAACAACGTTGCGTGGAAATGTGAATAAAACGGGACGTTTCATTGAACATTTTCTATACAACTGGCGTTGCAGATAGATTTGCATTCGTTATTGGTTTTTGGTTATTTTATATTAAAAAGCAATAAAAAACTGCTGAAAATGATAAACTAAACGTTTATAAAAATATGAAAGAATCGAGTCATAAAACGTCATATTTAAAACGTATGTACTATTGTAAATGTCGTCAAATTAATTCGTTAATGATTAGTTAGGTAATTATTGATGGCATGGATATTTTCGATGATATGGGTAACGAATTTTGTTGCACATTAAACTGCAAAAAGTGGTTAGTATAAAATAAATATGACTATTTGGATCTGGTTCAGAAATGTCGTATCACACCTCCATCAGCGAAGAACATTTTTGACCAAAAATGTATCACAACGAAGTATGAATAACGAAAGACATTTTACCAGCAGGAAACTGCCAATGTGCAGCCACTTATAAAAATACCGACTGTCAAATGTCGAGGCACAACACCAAAAATATACCTTAAAGACTGCCATTGATACCGAAAAAGGATTCTCATAAGAATGAGTCTAATTCGTTACCAAATACTGGAAATTTCTTATTCGTTTTGCCAAATGTTACTCAAGTTTGTATCGTTGACTTTGTTCCCCAACAAATCAGTTTTTATTAGCAACCGTACGACTCACACCTACACGTGCGCGACGGTCGTATTTTTATCGTCAACTTCAGACCACTTTCTCGGCGTAACTTTCTATTAAATTCGTTTCAGAATCGCCGAGCCGCACGATAATGCACTCACGCCGGCTCGTTTTATCACGACGCGGTCAACGGAAAAGCGAATTACGCAATCAGATCGAGCGAGTAAGGGAAAATAATACTCCTGTCGAAATCAGATTTATCTATTTTCAGAAAAAGACGTTAGAAGAGACCGCCAAGATAAATAGCACACGACTACATATCCTGATCGAAGAAAACGTCTGTTTTTGTGATGATGTGGGACGATAAATTACATAACATAGATATTAAATTTCTTACATATGTGGCAAAAGGAAAATTTTTGAATTACGACTGAAAAAAGTTTAGGTGATGAAATTTTATCAAATTAACTTATGGAGGGAAGATTTGGAAAATTTCAGAAAGTAGTCAAGAAAAGTTAACTGAATTTGGGGAACAGTTCGATCATCTACACATAGTTGTCGAGAAGATTAAAATCAAGAAAAAGGTCAGTGTACATATCCTAATAAATATAAAATTATACACGAGGCAAGGAACCATATACTGTCGATACGTTCAAACACAGACGTAACAAATAATATATATTGAAACATTATATTCACTGTGTCGATGTTTTAAAATTCGACGGAGGTAATTGATCAAAGAAAGTTTTTTCTAACCCTTGACCCAGTTACTTTGACCGATATGATGCAGTTCGTGAACAAGCAACTCCTGAGATCACGTCGTGTTACTTAGATCATTGATTTATGAATAATACTTCGCGCAAATATTGTTAATGAATTTAAAAATATCAAATATTGTCAAAATGCCCGCGCGTGAATATGTGCAGCGTTCCTCAAACGTTTTTCTCGGTTCGTGATTTTTTTATAATGGGCGAGAAAGAAAGTCTAATAATGCTACATAAGTGGGTAAGCTAATTTTTGGTAGAGATTTAAATAAACAATTTCTTAATAGTTCAAGTCCGTTTGTTATCAGGTGGCCCAAAATGTTATTACTGTTCGTCTTTTTTGTTGGTGATGTAACTGTGCTTGCATTCAATGCAATGAAAATTAAAATTCGATTAAGTCATGACACCCACAATAACAATTGTATTATCGGACCTTTCGTTTCCTTTCCATGTTTTCTTCCTAATCACTTCCTAATCTTCATAATCTTCATGGCCCGCCGAAACTTTTTTGTGATGCAATACGAAAACAACCACTGGAGTATAGTGAATTTAAGAAATTGTATATGCACGAGCATGGAGATGTGGTTCTTTAGCCATATGCAATTATTTTCTTGATTACTTCTTTAATGCCTTTTCGTATGATATTTTTAATGTCATAGTCATTATTTCACTTCAATATTTATTATAATTTGTTTTCTAATGCTGCAGTGTCCAAAGATCATTATAAATAACTTCTGCCCACATCAATTTATGATGATCTGTTGAACTGATAGTCATCGAGCATCGTCATTACCTATACTAAATATATTCGTTATTTATTATCATTATATATTTGTAGATTTAATGAAGCTTTCGAATTTAAAAACTTAGCAAAATTTGCATTAAAAATTTAATGCTTTATGTTAATTTTATATATTTATGCGACGTTGATAATTTTGAACACCAGTAAACGTGCGTTATTTGCAAATAACGAATGTAATAATACAATAAGTTTTTTTTTGTGAACTACCAATGTATTTCTTATCCATTATTATTTTAATTATGTCAAAATAACGTCACATATTGGTGGATTGTGAACCATGTAAAACATACACAAAAAATTACACCGATTATAGTTTACTGGTACAGATTTCGATTTTTGAATTGGATTCATTTTGAGTAGCCAACCCAATCCAAACTTAAAATAACATACTGTTTCATTACATATTGATTAGTCTTATTTATATATGACTTTGAAGATATAGTTTCCAACATAAATATAAATTACTAAATAAATAAATTGGAAAATTTTTCCAGTGTTGAAATGCCTTGATTTAATTTTGTAAAAGCAGCTATTATCCAACCCCATCAGAATAATATAGTTAAAGTATACTTGATTTGGGTTGGGTTGGGTTGGGTTGGGTTGGGTTGGGTTGGGTTGGGTTGGGTTGGGTTGGGTTGGGTTGGGTTGGGTTGGGTTGGGTTGGGTTGGGTTGGGTTGGGTTGGGTTGGGTTGGGTTGGGTTGGGTTGGGTTGGGTTGGGTTGGGTTGGGTTGGGTTGGGTTGGGTTGGGTTGGGTTGGGTTGGGTTGGGTTGGGTTGGGTTGGATTGAACAATAATAAAAAAGTAATGAAAACATGAAAGATGCAGCAAAAATACCGAAGTAAAAAATAGTAACAAAATTGAAGAAGATGTAAATGCGAAACAAATAAATAAAACTGAACTGATTAATCAAAACACCGATGATGTAAAAACATCGAGGGCGTGAGAAATAAAGGCATTAAATGTTAGTAATAAATTAAGAAAATAATAAAAATTGAGAGAAAACGAGGAAAAGCAACGCTAAACAATTCAAAGAAAAATAAAAAATAGTAAAGCTCTATAATAATAGGCGATGTTTGACAGGACTAAGAAAGTGACATTGAGTTTGAAAACATGGTAGCAATTAAAAAAAATCAGAATTCGACAAGTTAAAGCAAGTTTTGAAACGATGTAAATCGATCCAAGCAGCATGAGCATGAGCAAGCACAAAATTAAGAAAATTAGCGTAGAATATAATTTAGTACAAACGCTAAATCCATCAAGATCGGACAAGTAGAAATATTATTAGTTGATGAGCTAAGTGATGAAATTTGCAGGTTCGGTTTCATCCAGCTGTTATCATAGGCCCATCTGCCTAATACAAGATGGCATGAAAGGTAAAGTGCATATGATTGCGTAGGCAAAACACTTGGTGTAAAAAATATCGTAATTGCTTAATGCAAAACTAAATTTCTAGAAATGTGAGCTAATGAAAATGAAGGTTATAACGTTCACAGTCGAAACGTGTGTAGAGTGGAAAAGCATATCTTAAAGATATCGAATTATATAGAGAATTAAATTAGTATAAACTCATAATTTGAAATATCATAAATATAATTTGTATTTGAAAAATAAATCCTGTAAATCGAAATTCTGAAATAATTATTTAATTATAATAATTATTATTATTAGTATTAAAATCAATCTTTCATAAATGTACCTAGAAAATGCATGACACCCTTAAATTACTTAAATGAAGACGAATAATTAGAAACAGAATAAATGGTGATTCGATAAACTTATTTCGGTGGTGTTTTACATAAAACTCAAATAAACTTAATTAAATAACTAAGTCAATTATAATGTCTGCCCAAGTAATTCAGTTTAGTTGAAGTTATGCTAGTGTCCGAATTTAAATTAAATTTGAACTGCATTGATGGCAACAATGAAGAATATTAAAGAAATTATATGAAACAAAAAGAATAGATCACAATGTGTAAGAAACTATTAAATCTAGCTTGCGTAAGAATTAAATAATCTTATAAATCATGGATTTGGCCAGTGGTCGAAGAATAACCTCGCAATAGAAAATTTCGTCAAGTTTTCATTTAAAATTTAAATGCCCTGACATTTTAGACAATGTTGAAAAATTATCTCAGATTTTAATGCTAACTTAGAAGGCGAAGTAATGTGATATAGCCTACATAGATAAAGATTTTTTGAGCAAATCTAGGAAAAAAATTTATTAAAATACCTGTTAATAATTTGTAATATGCATAACATTAAATAAATGCCAAGTAAGTAGTTTAAAGTCAATTAATTATTGAATATTAACTAGAAAACAACTTCAAAGGTGTCCATGTTCTTTAAGAGATTGCTGACGTAGATGATATTCGGTCCGTATAATAAAAACGTTTACAAAAAGTATACAACAAAAGGTTTGGAAACATTTTTCGTATTATTTTTGATTGGCCACATTTTGGGCATGTGGCCAATCAAAAATAATACGAAAAATGTTGCCACATTGCCGGACATTGTCGCCACTTATAGAAACCGAAATATTTCTAAGACATTTCCACATGACAGCCAAGACGGAAATTAGCAGAAATAATTTAAAATATAGAAAGGCAAAGATGTCCAAAATACACGGCTGCTCAATTAGAGAGGATTCCAAGATGCAGCAGACAATTAAGATTCAGATATTTCAGAAACAATGCCATGGTAATTTTAGAGGACGAAAAATATTTTACCTTTTCTAACTCCGAAGGACGAAGAACCCAAGATTGGTTAAGGCAAGAAAATATTTCGGGTGTACCTAAAGAGTATAACCACCCGAATGTTCCACAGACACGTCCTATAGAATAATTTTGGACTTTACTGGGTAGAAAAGTTTAGTGGGAAGCCCAAAATGAAGAAGGATAACGACGAAGAATTTACCAAAAGATTCGAAGTTTAATCCACTTACCGCCCAAAGGCCATCAGCCTTCGCACCAAATTGTGAACCATGAAACCCATGGCCTTTCAGCTGCTATGTGATACATTATAATTATAGTTAAAGTTTCACTGAACCTTTTTCTGAATTACCAAATGAAATAAATCAATCATAGTTTGAATAATTATATTTCAAAAATTTTCCCAAAACTTTTTTTACATACGTTATCTGTACGATATATACTGATTTTCAATATTTTTTATCACTGACGTATTTGAAATAACCAACCTTTCATTTTATGTTATTATGACTAAATTAATCTGATTAATAAATCAATCAATGTGATTTAAATTTGTATTATAGAGGTTAACCGCACGACTAAATACAAATTCGTTATACGCGTCACCTTTTCAGGAACGCAATTATCGCATTAATGTCGAGGTGTATGGCAGGGGGAGTGGGCTGCAGGCTTGTTGCTTTACAATTTTGTTTATAATTGCTTCCATATTCAATTTTTAACTGATTTATGAAAAAATGCGGGATTCAATTTCACGTGAAAACGTTTATTTATTTTAGTTCGGCAAAATGCCTCGTTAACGAGAAAAACAGATTTATATTTTGAAACCAGGAAACAATTTTTGCAATATTTGCCATTAAATCGATACGTTTCATTAAAATTAAATTGTATTTCATAGCATGTGTTATCAAATTTTAAACTACCAGTAATTCGCTATGAAAATTATTAAAATTGTGTTGCATGTGGTTAATTGATTGTTAGACATATTTAACTATGTCAATTGTCAACCATATGATTCTTATGGTGCATTTAGTTGAAATTGAGTAGAATGTCTGTCACAAAATAATATCAAAATTCCGATGCAAAATTATAAACGGAAATATGTAAAATTTTAATTTGTAACTCAGCCGGTGGATAAAGACACTGGAATTACGTAGCAGCAGAGTGTGAGGGTATTGACGTCTAGATAGCGCTAATCACACACAAACTCTTTGTCACTGTCCTCACAACAAAAAATCTATTCAAGCCAAATAATTTCTTTACGGTTTAATTTTTTACTAAATCATTATTAGTTTAATTGGATTATACAAAACTTGTTTATGTGGGAGTATCGGAAAGAATATTTTTAGGGTAGTAATTGTTCATAAAGGGACGCGGCCCAGGAGATTATTTCCCTATATCACCCAGTTCATGTACGTCACTGACTTCGGTTGAGGTTTAGCCACGACCTCGTTACTGGGATATGCAATAAAAAATTCATATAATTTCTTTTGTTGTTGTTGAAGTGAAAGACAGATCGATATGTAACCCAAACTTTCTTTAAATAAAATTACGTGCATTATCCTTCCACAATTCTTAGGCAACTTCGGTATTATAAGCCAGCATAATCAACCCACCATAATCAAACATAATGTAGTTTTTGTTTGCTGTGCGACTTCAGCCTACATCCTACGAATCATGCAAATGGGCAATCAGATTTAGCTTAACAAACGGCAATCGCCGGGTGCGGTCCGTGCCTTGGACGAAGAAATAAAAAGTTAATCCTCCATTGTGTTTGTCAAATTGAAACTCCCAACTGGAAATTAATGGGTTCTCCTCAAGTTACGACTTTCGAAATATTCAAAGTTGCGGTTGATTTATTTGCCGGGGAATGTATCCCTCCTTCCACATTTAATCGGAAATCAATTAATTTGATTTACGAGTAGCGAACGCAATAAAAGGGAAGTTCGTCCCATCTTGTCTCGTGAAATTTTATTTACCGATGAAGTTTCCATAAATGTTTGCAACGCGGTCCCCGATCGTCGTTAATGGAAATTGGATATATGAATCATTTCGTCTCGTGCAAATCTAATATTAAAATTTCTCACTCGGTAATGTACTACAAAATCACAGCTAGGATCGTTGGAGTTCGCACTTATTACACAGAGTTAATTTATGTATTTTTCATTGGGCCATGTTTCGATAATACAAGACAAATTGTTCAGTGATGTTAGTTACAATTCTTATACACTCATATTTTAATGACAAGATGAGAATAACAGTAGCCGATTAGACGACCCGAGCAACAATAATTTATTTGAATACGATACATTGCTTAACAAACTATTTTCCGATTAACCACATCGTACGACGTTTTCTAATGAAATTCCCGTCATTTCCTCCGTAATCTGCATCGCTCATAGATTTCATAAACAACACTGTGCATAATTTATTCGTGTGCAAGGTTAACAAATTGCTGCGTATTTGTTTAGCAAATAAATTACACAACATGAAAGCGATAACCAACGAAGATTGATCGGCTCAAAGCTTTGAGAATCGATTCAACTGGAGCACTATTTATAATGAGCGCGGCGCTTGTTTCAGAACTAGCAGAATCTCGAGCATTGCAACTAGAACGAACATAAACAATGCGGATTAACGGTGCGCGATCTTTTATTTTCCGCGAGCCGTGCACATATTAACTGCGCGTTTCGCAACACGATTTATGCCGCCCATTTTATTCGGGCGGATTATTAATATATTTACTAACGCACGGAAACGAGATGAAATTGATAGATACACAAAACCGCGTAATTGGTTTTGCATGAAATGCACATTTAGCACCGCTTTAAATAATCATTTTAGACGGCAAAGTGTAGTATTTCGCTTTTCACATGGGGTTACATAAACATCGCACTTGATTCGAGTTAGATCAAACAAATTCCAATTAGGCTGATTCAGCGATATTTACTCTACCGCCTGCCATTTTTGCAATCAGCTCTAGAAGATCGGTTTTTAGTCACGCATTACTCGTAGGGCGGAATGTTAGTGAAATTGCATTCCAAGATTTTGCCATTTTAGTAACTGCATGGGCAGCAAAGTCTATTCGCGATTTATTGTCGATTTGCTCGTTCAGTTGAAACTGATTTGTTTGTGTAATTGAAGTATTGATTTCTCTTACAAACTGTAAATATTTCGCATCAAATATTTAATTTGCGTTGTGGCGCTCAAATTGACAAACACCCCCATCTTCACCTAGGCCAATATTTTAATAGCTCGTAATGTTTACTTTAGGTAAGTTTGCGCAAGGTTTGCGTAATTGGCAATCAACGTGGGGCCTAACAGTGGGTTGGCCAATGGCTATATATATGCGGTATTAATGCGAAATACGTCTAATTAATGTGCGAATATCGAGGAGTAATCTTATTGCCTTCGAGGTAAATTCAGGTACTTCAAACAACTCCATGTTCAACTTCTTCGTTGCGCTCGCAGCCATCTTAATAAACCGAAGTTTCCATTTGGTAATTCATGCATCGCTGTTTGGAGTACAAATACAAAATACCAGCTTAATGAGAATTAGTTCTACGCAATACCACTTCGCGTTAAGTTCAACGTTTGATGGGTGTGGATGTTTCATATCTATATTACAGATAATAATAATAATAATAATAATAATATCCTTTATTGTCCAACAGAAAAAATCTAATTACAGGACAAAATACAAAAAAAGAAACAAAAGATCAATGCGTAACTTGAAATACAAAATAAATACAAAAGTAATCGTATTGTGCACACAGTTTACAGTGTAACTAAAACTAAATATATTGATAAACAAGTACATTTCAACATGTATAAGGATCTAAATTTTCAGCCAGGATTTTCCTCAACTGACTAATACTACAATTATTAATGTCGCAATTTGCAGAAATGCTGTTGAAGTTTCTACACATCATATATAACGGAGATTTAAGACAGATATTAGTCCTCGCCAAGGGTAGGTAAAATGTTGAGCATTGACGAGTTGCAACTTGCGGCACGAAAAACAGCAGCTCGCCAAGCAATGCTGATGAGTCAATTTTGTTGTTCACAAGCTTATGCAAGAACACGATGCTCTGCACGATTCGCCGATAGTGGAGAGATGAAACATTGCAACGAGATAACAAACACCTATGCTGGGAGTTTCTTTGGGGATAAACATGGTCCATTCGAAAGCACAAGAATTTCACATATCTTCTCTGGACTAATTCGATCTCATGAGCGTGCGCATGATAATAATAAGGGTACCAGATTAACGATGCGTATTCAAGCCGCGACTTCACCAGAGAATAATATAGAGATTTTAATGCATCCGTATTTGAAAAAGATGCACAATTTCGGATGATAAAACCCAGCATTCCCCTTGCAGATTTAGCAACAAACCGAATGTGATCAACAAAAGTCAACTTGCATCAAACAGTACACCAAGATCCTTTACTGAATCGTTGCGTACTAAATCCTGGGAGTTCAGTTTATATAGGAATAGAGTTGGATTAGCTCTACTAGTGAATGACACTATGTTGCACTTCGCAATATTAAGATGCAGGTTGTTAGACAAACACCAAGAATGAATGTCATCCAAGTCAGCTTGTAAGAAGTTACAATCAGCCGATGAAGATACTCGGCGGAATATTTTAAGATCGTCGGCAAAGAGAAGCTTTTGGGAATCAATAACATTAGTGAGATCGTTAATGAAGATATTGAAGATTAACGGCCCTAAGTTCGAGCCTTGCGGGATTCCAGAGGTTGGAATATATCGTTGCGAGGAATACCCATTATAATGAACATATTGCGGCCGATTAGATAAATAGGACCCAAACAACTCAATCAATGGGTCACTAAACCCAACTGCTTTAAGCTTATGGAGAAAGATAGAGTGATCTACGCGATCAAAGACCTTAGCAAAATCTGTATAAATAACATCAACTTGGTCTCCCGAATCCAATGCATCAGAAATAAATTGAGTAAAGATAGCTAGGTTGGACACAGTGGATCTATTCACCATAAATCCATGTTGACAGGGTGATAAATAATTCTTTATGATGGGAAATATATGGGAGTAGATACTAAGTTCAAAGACCTTGGCTAGATTGGAAATGATTGCTATCGGTCGGTAGTTAGCAATATCAGATGGATTACCACTTTTCAGAATTGGAACAACTTTTGTCATTTTCCACCTATCCGGAAATGTCGAAGTTTTTAATGACAGGTTGAAAAGCTTTGTCAGCGGGCCCACGAAGACATTTCTACAATCTTTAACAAGAAAGCTAGGAATAAAGTCACTACCAGAAGTAAGTTTGTTATTAAGTTTAGAAATAGCTTGGAGAATATCAGATTCAGATAAACTATTGATGTGCACAAACAGTCCACTATCCTCAATATGGTCTGTCGCGGCACAAGGAACAGAGGTCGTATAAACACTATTAAAGTATTCCCCAAAAGCATCAACAATTGTGATTGGATCACTACAATTATCGACACCAATAAACATAGATCCAGGTATTCTACTACGTTGCTTCTTTTCCTGTATATAAGACCAAAATTGTTTAGGTTCGCTTAAGAAAGAAAGTTCAACTTGTGCCAAATAATTAGCATATGCTTCTGTCGATTGTTGTTTCACTAGCAGCCTCAAATATTTAAATTGCATCAAGTCAAAGTTATTATTGAAGCGCTTAAAATTACGGTGATGCTTGTGTTTCCGTTTAATGTTCTGGATAAGATCTATAGTGAACCATTTCGGATATTTATGTGCCTGGTGGCTAAACCTTGGGACACAGCGATCAAAGACTGAGTACAGCGATAAGTAGAAAGCCTCACATGCCTGATTGACGTCAGCAAGGTCATCAAGAAAACTCCAATCGATATGGAGAATAGCTTCATACAACTCGTAGAAATTACACTTGCACAGATACGAATATACGAGAGGAGATCATGATTTAGCGTCCCTGAGATAGTAGGCGTTGAGTGACGTTGAATCAATTTGCACATTAAAGGATTAATCATTTGTTGTTACGTTGGTTCAATTGTAGTTTTGTCACTTGTACCTATTCCAATAATTTTGAATTTAAGTAGACAAGTTTAGAGAAATTCTAAAAGTGGAAAAATCACGAGGTTCGTGCAGTTATACAATAGTTGCAATAGAAAGGGTTGTCGCCAAAAGAAATTCATGAATACATGGTAGGTGTATTAGGTGAGGGTGCTGTTTCTTACCAAGTGGTGACAAATATGTCTCGAGAATTTAAACTGGGAAGACAAACATGTGAACATGCGAAGGGTGCAGGACGACCAGTGACTGTCACTACCCAAGAAAATATTAATCGTATACACGATATGGTAATGACAATTCGCCGAGTAGCTGAAATTACCAATTTTTCTTATGGTACTATTGAAAATATTTTAACAAATAATTTGTCTGCACGTTGGGTCCCACGAATGATGACACCTGGTCAGAAACGTTCTAGAGTACTGCATTATGAAGCCAGTTTGGAAAAGTTTAAAGCGGACCCGGATGAATTTCTTTCTCGATTCGTAACTGTTGACAAAACGTAGGTTCAACACTTCGATCCTGAGTCGAAGCAACAAAGTATGGAGTGGCATCGCCGAGGTTCTCCGCCACCCCGATAATTTCGTGTTTCGCCATCCGCTGATAAAGTTATGGACATACAATAACCAGCTCCTACTATGCCAACTTAATTTCAAGATTGCGCGATTATGTCAAAGAAAAAAGACAGGGAAAATTGAGCAAAGGAATTCTGTTTCATCAAGATAACGCTCCTGTCCACAAAAGCCATGTTGCCACGGGCTTCGGTTTGTTGAGGAGTTTAGTAACAGACGGATGCAATTTAACCTGTTTCATACACGTTCATGTCATGCATTACATTACAATTATGTTTTCTACATTATACTTGTCTGTCATATATGACACAATTCCTCATTAGTACCACTTACTGAAGTAGATAAATCTTATAATTTATATTTCAGACGACTGTTATATTAGTCATTAGTGTTATATACAGTTGTATTTAAATCATCTCCATGCTAAAAGAATTTTCATTAAGTCAAATTTATTCATTAATTTGTTAAGGCAGTAAGTAGCTTTCGAACATTTTAATTCCATCCTAAAAAATAATTTGCATTTTAAATATTTTAATTGCATAATTTTAACTCGTTGGTAAACTTTCATAACTAGAAAAAAGTGATTTCGTACAAACACATTCAACCATTCATAACGAAAATTGGCATCAAAAGCTAGTGCAATTTCACAAATTTCTGCTCTCCAAGACGTTTCATTATTTTGCACTGTCTATAGTATACCTACGTAAATATGAAAATAGGTCATGAAACGTCCTGACTTCATTCACGAAACATATATTTCAAATAACAACTTGACAGCAATAGATAACTTATACATCCAGGAACAGTGATAAAAATAACATTAACCTTCCTGCTCAACGTTCCCAACTATGGTCGTCATGTAGGAACATAGTGGCAAATTTTGTTATTTTTGTATATGAGTCATAAACCGTAGACGATGAAAAAACACGCATATAGTTTAAGAAATGTACATAGTTTTAATTAATTATTGATTTTTACATAAACTTAACGGATTTCACGATCTAAAAATTTTCAAACCTTAGTAATTTTACAACTTAATTGTGAATGTTGCAGATTATGACATAGATGGCAAAAGAACTGAAATAAAAATCTTTCGAAGAATTTTCCAGAACGTATATAAAATTATTTCGTAAAGTCATCAAATACTTTGGGAAAGGGAAGCCACACAAGGCTAACATTATAAAAACAAAGGCAGAACTACATTAAATAACGAAGGTGATAAATAAAGATATGGAAATCATATTTGACGAAATGTTGACAACGGAACAAACACGAAAAATATAATTAAATAACATAGAAAATAATCGAAGAACTCGAAGAATAAGATTTAAAAGTAGAAGTAGTTTTTGAAACTAAAAAATGTTGTCCAGAATTTAGGAACAAAAATACTGAAAATGCTAACTAAATTATCCAATAAAGCACGAGAAGAAAAAATTAAAAATTCAAAATTCCGTCTGCGTCCCAAACACTTGTGGCCATAACTTTACCAGAGGATGGCAAAACACGAAATTCGCGGGGTGGCGGAGAACCTCGAAGGTGCCACTCCATACTTTGTTGCTTCGACTCAGGATCGGCGTGGTAAACCCATGGTGTCAACATGCGTGGGACGTAACGCGCAGACAATTTTTTTAACCCCAAAATATTTGTTAAAATATTTTCTATAGTACCATAAGAAAAATTTGTAATTTCAGCTATCCAGCGAATGGTCAGTCGTCTATCTGTCATTACCATAACGTGTATGCGATTAACATTTTCTTCGATAGTGATAGTCAGTGGCCATCCAGCACCCTTCGCATGTTCACATGTTTTTCTTCCCAGTTTAAATTCTCGAGACATATTTGTCACCACTTGGTAAGAAACAGCACCATCACCTGTACCTACCATGTCTACATAAATTTCTTTTCGCGACAACCCTTTCTTTTGCAATTATTTTATAACTGCATGAACCTCTGATTTTTCAATTTTTAAAATTTCTCTGAACTTGTCTACTTAAATTTTAAATTATTTGCACAGGTAACAAGTGACGAAACTACAACTGAACCAACCTAACAACAAATGATTAATACTTTAATTTGTCAAATTGATTCAACGTCACTCAACGTCTACTATGTCAGGGACGCTAAATAATGATCTCGCCTCGTATTTTACTGAAGATTAAATTTGTGATTACCTATTTTGCTGTAACTTAACCAATAAAATTAAGTATTGCTATTTCAATGTTAAAGATATTAATCATAAATTAATTAATTGGTCTAAAATAACAAAGCATCATATGATTAATGTTATTGACATGCCATCATAAATGCATTTACTCTTTTCGAAAGCAGGTACTTCATGACCTCGGTTACTTTCTTTAACACTTCAAGCTGACACAACATTTCTGGTAAAACTTAACACGCATATTAAGCAAGATTAATGGTTGTAACCATAGAACGCGATTTAATTCCAGCTACTAGAAATATTCAAGGCTACCTATTTATAAATAAACCCCTCGTGACGTTTTATTTTAACATATTTACTGCAACTATGTTCTCAAATTATTTTAAGACAACTGTCCCCATTTTTGATATGAAATTTATATCCTGGTAAAGTACAATAAAAAAGGCATCGCATAATCTAGGTTGCGTTTAAATCGGTCGCTTATATTCTCTGATCAATAGACAATTAAATACTTAATTTGTGATTTCAGTTTTTCTCTCAAGAAATAAATAAATCTTTATTCTGTGAAAATGACAACGAATTTATTGAAGGGTTGAAAGGGGCTAAAATCTTCTATTAAGTGGTGAAACGTAATCAGTGCACATCACAGATTGATTAATATAGTGCCTTAAATTTCGACCACTCCTTATTTGAAATAAATGCTAATTTTATCATGCCCATGTTTTATTACACCATAATCGATCAACAAAAGCAACGTGTGTCGTTTAGACGCCGTGGTGTGCGGCCACACACAAAAACTTTATTATTAAAATTACACGGTTTTAATTCAGATCGTCCGACTGCGTCCACGTTACACGTCACATTTCACAAACGTGAAATATGACGTGTAAAACGGCGAAGCACTGGACGCAAATGTATGCGAAGGATGTCTCGCGCTAAAATTTGCATGTCGAGCGCAATGTAGCGGGGAGATTCCGTGTGCAAGCGACCCGAAAGAGATACACGTTTCGGTTGTTCAGTCGGCGGCGCGTCTGTCTCGCCGAAAGTTTAGCGCCCAGGCCGCAACAGCATTCCCCATTATTAAAATTAACGCGTGTGCGCGGAATTGCAGCTTAATGAGACGTTATGTTTTTTTAAGCGGCCGGAAACGACGGCGCTTCGTTACGCCGATGAGCTAATCTTACGAGCATGCATTCGAGCAGTCGCGATAAAATGCGCCCGAGCAGGTAGAGTGGACGATAAGAAATTATGGTTATCGTCGTTGAATTAAACTTAACAGGGAGAGTGCAAAAGTAGCACACAAATTAGTTATTTACTTCTCTTATCCATTTTTCCATAAACAACGTTATAATGCATTCATTTTTTAAAAATATTTTAGCCGCTACTACAGTAATATAAATTTGGACCATACTGAAGATAGGAAGAGATAATAAATCATCGTCTTATAAAAAAAATTATACAACGATTGTATTTAACAAGGAAGTTAGGAACAAGGTCAAAGAATTAGCAATAGCAATCAAGAACGTGGAAATCATTATTTTTGGGAAGAAAATTGAGATCGACATTAATGGGCAACCATAAGCAATTCTATAGAGCTTTCGTATACGTTTATTGAAGATTAAAGTCACAAACCACAAAATATGTCAAAGATAAAAACGGAAATCTATTAACTAAAGAATAAGATTTGTAACAAATAGTGGAAAGAATAATGAAGAAAATAAGCAAAGCACTCGAATATGGAAAAAATAACAGCAAACATGATCAAATATATTAGACAAAAAGGACAAGTGCTCTTGTAAATATACAATAAACGATGGAAACAAATCCTCCAAAGACTGTGATATGGCGTTAACAGTACCGATTTTTAAAATAGGTGATGGGAAGGGCTCTACAACCATGATGATATGAAAAACTACCAAAAACACATTATAGGAAGAACAAAATGGTTTTAGAAGTAGAAGCACAGGATCGCGTATTCAGAATCAAATAACACAAAAAGCAATGCAAGGGGAAAAGAGGATCCAATATTGCACATAGTAAACTACGGTACGTAACTAGTTTACCATATGTAGGTCGTATTATCACATACGCAAATATAATGTGATACAATCCAAAATCCCAGCATGAGCATGACATTAACTATATTAATCGAATACAAAGATGCAAAGGGAGCTCAATTAGATCCGCTCGATCAGTGTCATGCCCCAGAGAGTTCCTTTGAAACGACAGCCCGCTCTTGTCGGTTTGTACGACGCGTAAGGTCAGTGCCGATCGCGCCAATGTTACATTGTCATTGAGTCGAGTGTGGACATTATATACATGCAAATTAATAACCACCGTTAATACAGACCAACACATTTGTACTCGAGCTCGCAAAGCTATGTCGCACATATCGGTCCAAGTGTGGAGACACAGTTTACTTCACTATTATTAACATTTATAACACAACCAGAGGAAAGCCAGGGAGGAGCCCAAAGTCCGCTTTTATTTATAATATTCGTGGATGTCATAATATAGAAATACGTATCGAAAACAAAACTTGAGTCCAAGGATCTACGAATTGTCAAGATTTCCTAAGGGGCATTCCAAACGATGTGGTTATAATGAAACAGAATGGAAAGAAGTACTGGAGAAGCGTGAAATGAAGCTAAATAAAAGCAAAACTAAAGTGATGAAAATAGGATAAAAACAACCTCAATGTAAAGGCTGGACAAGCAATTATGGAACAGGTGAAAAAATGCCAATATTTGTAAATAATAATAAATATCGATATCACGGAAAACGACCTCTATAGACCAATACTAACTTACGCTTCTAAGTCATAGGTTGGGTTGACTCAGAAACAACTAAAATACCTAAAACCTTAAACCTGCCTTAAAACACAGATATAATACATTATTCTAGATGTCTTTATTATTTTATAATTATGCCAATCGAAATGTTCATGTCTGATGTCTTATACATCTAAAGTACTTAAATTTCAAAGCTGCTCTTGTACTAAACGCCACGTCGACGGTCTTATTAGAATTTGTCTTAAACTTGTCTTAAAACACAGATTCAATAAATTGTTCTAGGTGTCTTTATCATTTTATAATTATAGCAATCGGAATTTTCATATCTGAAGTCTTTATACAGCCAAAGCATTTAAATTGCAAAGTTGTTCTTGTAATTACAGCACGTATTCGATCTTTTTATCACTTTTTTGTCTTAAACTTGCCTTAAAACACAGATTCAAAATTGTCTAACATTATTCTAGGTGTGCTTACCATTTTATAATTATGTCAATCAAAATTTTCACGTCTGAAGTCATATAAAGCCAAAGCATTTATATTTCAAAGTTCATTTTGTACTACACCTACACACACGTACACCTACACGTCTGTAGTCTTTTTAGAATATATGTCTTAAACTTGAAAAAAAAAGAAAAAGAGTAAGGCGAGTGATAAGAAAAGAGAATGAAAACATTGAAATACGACGAGACTTAAAAATAATATCTACATTGGAACTTATGAGAGGATGGATAGTTGGTGGGAATGGAAGGGGCAAGACCAGCTAAGAAAATATGGAGAGTGAAGATTCAGAAAAATTAGAAGGAGACGCAGGCAAACTTGGGATGGAGTCGTTGCGCGAATATTGGAAAGGAAATGACAAACATCGACTGCGATACGGGAACTGCCGAGAACTGGAAAAGAATGAGGGAAATGTCCCATTCTTGGTCCATAAAAACATTATTGACAAATAATAATAATAACTACCACCACAATTAAGGCACATATCCTATTGTTTCACCAACCGATATATACCCTTCTCATAGAATTCTTGTGGTTGCTGCTTAAAGAATTCTTTCACACGTTTTGTACTTTTCCATCCGAATGAAAATGGTTACATTTTAATGCCTTTTTCAGTAGCTCAAAAGGATGAAAATCGCAAGGTGATAAATCTGGGAGACTCAAAAACCCGCCATTTATTTTGCTATAGATTTCCTCTTACTACGTTGGCGACATGAGGCCGAGCATTGTCGTGCCGTTTTTATCTTATTCCTTGATGGATCTTGTTCGTAGTTTAATTGTGTAGGTTTGCATTGACATGCACTCTAGGTTCTTTAAACTGTATCAGCAAATGCCCTTCATGGTCGAAACAAAATGTCAACATCACATTACCTTCAGAAGGTTGTGCATTAAACTTCTTTGGTTGTGGAGAATTTGAATGTTTCCATTGCACCGATGACATCTTGCTGGATCGTTCAAAATAACGGGACCAAGCTTGGTCATCAGCAATTATTGACACCAGAAAGTCATTACGATTTTGTTTGTACTCCGTGGGGTGTTGCAAAAACAAGTCAATTCGCAAGCATTTCTTGGCCTCAGACAGAAAACGAGGAATCCATTACGTACAAACTTTGGTGTAGCTCAGTTTATGTACTATACAATGAACAGTTCCTGTACTCACACCAAAATTTTCTGCAATTGATCTAATTGCAATTCAAAGATTCCTCTAACCAAGCCTGCTACACATGTCTATTGATCCATTTCTCAAGGCACCTGATTGCAGCTTAACATTCGTCCCCTCTTTTCCATTCTTAAATTGTCATGACCATTCGTTGACTGTTGGATATGCTACATATGAGTTTCTATACACTGCTTGCATTCGCATAAGAATTAGCGATGGTTGCAAACAAAAATTGAGTCACAATACTTAAAATCAGAATGTGTGTGTGTGAGTTGTAGAAATGTTCCCCGAAGGATCGCGAAGATGGCATATGTCCCTACCTGATATTCGCGCGATTTTATGCGTGCGAAAGCAACAGAAGGATATTAATTTAACAGAGGCAGACTTCATTTCTGACGTACATAGTCGCTGCCTATTATTTACATAGTTTCGGAACATATGTACGTTAACGCATGAGCGTTATTCATTTCAGAAACACGTGTTCCGATTTAGATACCTTACAATTAAACATTAGTTCCCATATGAATGAATAATGTGCAGCGAGTGTCATTAATCAACAGCACAAACAAATATACTGCACGATTGCATGTACTACGAGTAACATACTGTGTATTTAACTCGTCATCTACTAATACAATTCATGTTTTTATGTAACCACTGTCATTTTCGTTATCTTGAAATTATACAGTTGCAAAATTGTTGAGTCGTTTATAATTTCAAAATTAATTTTACGTTAAGTTAAGATTAATTATGATTCGCCAATTTGATCAGGCAATTACATACATATGTAATCACGCTCACACCTGCAGATTATTTCTTGTTTCCATTGTATGTGAGAAATCAATAAAGACATTATTATTTTAAACGGAATTAAAAACGTGCATGCGAAGGAACAACACATATGTTTCAACGGTGTTTACGTTCATAAATCACACGATGACATGAACATAAAACGCAAAATATGACGCCAAACTTTCAGGTAATAGCATCGTATATAATCAGCAGTGCTGGATTAGGGGCGTTTTCATCCCCTTTAGATTTAACACAGCCTCATGGTAACCACTAACAAGTCTAACGATAATTGACATTTATGGCCAGAAAGGAAAATTTCCTGATTAAATTTTATTACCCAATGTTTAATGGGCAGTTATCAAGATATCT
The DNA here is from genome assembly GCA_959613385.1 of Geotrupes spiniger. Classification (NCBI taxonomy): domain Eukaryota; kingdom Metazoa; phylum Arthropoda; class Insecta; order Coleoptera; family Geotrupidae; genus Geotrupes; species Geotrupes spiniger. The sequence goes on from OY390737.1 coordinate 18,778,718, forward strand.
GAAGTTCAAGTCATACGTGCGGATCAAACACATTTACTCCATTCATGTTCAAAAGTTTTTCAAAAAGAATTCTTGGTCTGAATAATCAAATTACGGCTCAATAGGCTGAACTTGTTTTCCTTGTCATAATCATTTACATTTAAGGAAACACTTCTATCGCTAGAAAAGGCGAATTTATTATTCGCGATTAATTTGTACCAAGCGACAAAGCATAAGGAAACAAATTCAAGTCCAAGGCAAATAAAATGAGGTAAGATTTATTATACTAATTACATGAATGGATTAAAATATTTTCTAAATGACTTTCAGAGAAATTTACCCGCAACTAATTAAAACAAAGTTCAAAACCAAATTCCAATTAACACAAAATTAGTCGAACTTTTACCACAAGCTGTTGATTTGATTAAGTCGTGATTACTTGATTCAAGGGTTCCAACTTCACGTCCAATCCAACGCTCCAAACGAAGCTGAGGTTTCGGACAAGCCAAGCGTTTCCAAATTATATGTCAAATAACCGACTTTGCACAATAATACTTTCAAAGATGACAAAATAGTAAACAAGTGTAGTTAATTTATTACCACCTGGAATTCACGATGTTAGGTGCCGATTAGCCAGTAATTTTCAGATGTCTGATACCAATATCATTCGATTCAAATGCCTTTTGATATCAATGTTCGAACGGCATCAGTATTTCATTAAAAAATACCAACGATGCGATTTCCCGACACCAGAATTGACAAGTTATCGAAACTATGTCGATCGCTAAAATGCACGTAAATTTTCGGATTAAATTCCAACGAACTGGTCGAAAAATAACATATCATCAGTACTGCGTCACGAATGCATATAGTAATTAAATCTTATCGGTTACCTGTTAAAGTTAAAATTTTTATCCGCAGGATTTATTAAAATGAAAAAACCGCAGTGTACGAAAATTTATTTTCCTGTACAGCCGCATTGTTAATCAATTCGCTGCATGATATTTACCGGTTGGGTTTTGCATTCGAAACGAAAGATCATTAAATAGTTTCAACCCGGCGGGAATTTAATGATGCTTTAGGCGAGACTGCAATAGCGTTTCTTTAATTGCAAAGATAGTAGTTTTGATATAGAAGCCTCGAACGTTTTTATTTTTATTGCGAGATCGTCGGACGTCAAAGGTTAGTTGAATGTGCGCGTTGATTGATTTACTCCTCTAATTGGCGGTTTTGTGTACCCGGGAAATTTATGTCTGTGATACATGGCAATAAAAATACGAATAAACGTCGACGTAATTATGACTTGGTTGGAATTTTTTTACTGGTGGATAAATTTTACCAATTATGCAATGATAAGGAAGTACTTGTTAAGTTCAAGACATTGATCACGAAGCTGTCGTTCATGTTACTATGTAAACATATGTAAATTCCGTGGTTATTTGCGATAAAAATGCAATGAAAATTCGTCTAATAAAATTTCAATTGAATAGACGCACACGTTAAGCTAAATCATATCAATAAGAACTCGGTGCTTATTATTCTTAATTCATAATAACTTACACCCACTCGATGTTTTGACATGTCCTTACATTAGTTTACATTATTGACATGCATTGAGACGTTAACATAAACGTAAACAATCAAAATGTTTCAAGGAAACGCCCATCACTGATTGTGAGTACACAAACAGAATCCAAGGAAGTTTAGTTACGTCTTGTTTATTTACCAAAAACAGTACATATGATTTGATTAATCCGCATTTTGGTGAAGCAGACTTTTATAACTTTTTTTGTTTATAAGAAGTGCATTAAATAATAATTTTTGATAATACACAATCACGAAATATTACGGCCGTAATTGATTAGCATTTGTTAGGATCGCTCATGTAATTCAAGTTGTTCCATTGGACGTGTTCGGCGACGAAAACCAATTTCGACAACAGTTGTATGTCTGGGACAATTTATTAAGCAACTGTTGTAATTTTTCAAGAAGATGGCGATCGGCCCGGACAAATTTCATTTACAAAACTCGCCTTCACATTTTATAATTTTTTGATTAAATTCATTCACCTGAAATGCCTGAAATATATGTTAGTGCTTTTATGTATTTTATATTTATTTTATGTATGATCAAGAATTTTTTTCTTCATGTCTCGTCTTGTATTGAGGAGCAATTCTTCATTTTCTTCTTTCGTTGGATTCTTCGTATCCTCGCCGTTTCTTAAACTTATCTAATCGTTTACCTTGTCTTTCGTAATTTTCGATTCACATATACAAATCGAAGTTTTCAACATCGTTATCAATGAAGATTTTTTCGTTTGAAACTTACCGAATGCTTTATGAACGAATAAATTTCAAGTCAAATGTGAAATAATTGCAACAAATGTGCGAATACATTAAATTAATATTTGAAAGTTGCGAAAAATAAATGAGAACGTTAGGATTGATTCTCAGCATTTTATGTGCAATTGAACCGGTAAGTAATGGCAACTATTTTTAAAGTACGACTTTATTCAGAATTTCTTGGAGTTCAGCTTGGGGAGCGGTTTATAGTAGACGCCCTGCATTATATTGAGCTAGCGCCAGGGGAGTCATCAAATCCTATCAGGTACGCCACGAGCTCGCCAATGCCTTAGTCAGCGCCGCCAAAAGGGGATAATTTATTTCTTTTGGCGGCAACGATTTATTAAATTTATTAACCTGTGGTCGCGGAAAGAAACGTCTTAAACACGGGACACGAACACAATAAACCATCACATCTATCGGGAACTAGAAAAAATATAAATTTTCCTCATTGGTGAGTAAAAAAATGTTATGTTATTCTCTTTCAATATTTTGTTTTAATTGATTTTTATATTAACTTTTTATATTAACATATTAATGCATATTAGTTTAATAACGTAGGCAGTTGGGCAAATGTAGGGTGCTTGTTCGTGTGGAACGATAACTGGAAGTTTTGCTGGAAATTTGGTTATTGTGATCCTAAGAAAAAATGTAAAAATAATCCAACCTTGCTGAATGCTTAATGGTGCCACCGAACCATTGAAAGCTCTTTTCTTCAATTTCTAGTTTTAAGTATAGAGAAATATACAGGTCATGTTGCTCTCAGTTCTGGATCGGCTGAAGAAATTATTAGGCATTTTTGAACTTTTGAACTTGCCACTGTTGACGCTTCCGAACAATTGGTTGTGACGGTAGGATGATATAAGTGTCAAAAACGGGGCGTTATTAGACAATTGGAAATAAATTGAATCGTGCATTGCACACCAATGAACTGCCGTGTCTGATACATTTGCATTATCTTGATGGGGTAACAACAGAACCTAAAATCTTTCCCGGGCGTATAGAAATAGTATATTACATCCGATGTGGAAAGTGTTTCATTACAGCCGAGGGATAGGATAGCTAACCGAGGCGCGAAGCTCCAAAGTTAGCTACATCCCGAGGCGTAATGAAACTTTCCAGCGAGGATTGTAAGTTTATAATTAAGTTAATTTATTACAGCCTTAAATATTATTGAACATGTAATTATCTAATGATTGGCAGCCCTTACTTTTTCACCCGTGGGTGCAAAGTGATTACTTTCAACCCGTAGGAAACTAATGACGGTTAGGCATGACGTACTTTCAAACATCGAAAAAACATCGACATATTACTATAGTGATTGTGAATAAAATAACTAATGCACTGTCAAACCAATTAAGTAAAGTAAAGTAAGTTTAAATGACTCAAAAGTACTTGTATTTACCATGTGATTAAATCTAGGTACTGTTCCGTTTGATTTAGCTCAGAAAAGTGCAGGAAAAAAAGTCCATCCAAGATGGCTGACCACAAGAACTTATATCTCTTTTATATAATAATAACTTATACATACGAGGGTTAAGTGGAAATTTTACGGCTTGGCAGTGAAAGATTGTTTTAGGCTCAAAAATACATTTTACATTTTTTTTCTATACACCCCCCTTTTGTACAAAGCACTTTATTCAATGTTTTGAATCCAATTTCCTTAGATTTGGGAATAGATGGAAGTCAGAGGGAGCCAACTCTGGTGAATAGGGTGGACGATCCGAGCATTTGTAGTTTAAATTTTCCCATTGCCAAAGCGCCTTTGCATGGTCTTGATGAAAGATGATTTTTTTCTTTGGCAATCCAGACCTCTTCTACCGATTTTTTTCATCAGAAGAAGACTTGCATAGGATTGGCTAGTTATGGTGTTATATATTTAAAGTAATCAATAAAAATACACAATTTGTATTCCAGAAAACACTTGCCATGACCTTTCCGGCAGATGAAATCGACAGCGTCACCGGATTCCACGAACTGCTTTGATTATTGTTTCGTTTTTGACGTGTAGTGGTGGATTCATGTCTCATCCAAAGTAACAAATCGGTGCACAAAACCGATTGGATTCTTTTTAAAATCGTCTAGACACCACTTGGTTACAATTTAACAAATGCGGCATCCACCTTGCGCAAAGCATCTCATATTTAATTCTTTATGTAAAATGTAAAACCCATTGTTCCAATACGTTTAGGGTCTCGGCTATCTCACAGATATAATCGCCGATCGTCCAATATCATATTGTGCGCCTTCCCGATGTTTTCTTCGACGGTTGCATTTTTTGGTCGTCTTTCGCGTTGGGCATCTTCCAGAGATGTACGACAACGTTTATACAAATTCCATTTCTTCATTGTTGATGTAAGATGAAGGATAAGACTCCACATAAATCTTTACCAACTTTGGATGAATTTACGTTGGTGATAAATCGTCCAAAAACTAAGAATTTCATAACAGCACGATATGCCAGTTTATCCATTTTAACGCAACACACATACAACACTTCTACAGATTAAGTTGATACTTACGTTCGTAATTCGAATACGTGTACCAATATCACAAAAAAATCATCGATGCAACGCCGAGAACTGTCCACATTACCCTCGTATATTACAAGTTTACTAGGTTTCCGTACCACACTCAGCCAAGTATGTAAAATTGGTGCCTGAGGATTCTGCTTGTCGTTGTTATGTTGATTCTCGAGTCGGTTTTATTCGCGTCGGATCTCAGAAACATAATGCCGAGTTTTTCCACAACGTCTAACCACAACATTGTAGTGGAATAGTGCCCGAAAATTTAATTTAGACTAACCATAAAAATATAAATTGTATATTTAAGTTTGTTTGCTTGAGAGGAGAGTAGGAAAAGGAGTGTGATAGAAGGGGGTACATATGTTGCGGAAAAGGTGACCAGGCAACGGTTGGGGAAAGATGGGATCGGGCAGGAGAGGGTAGAGGAGAGAGCGAGAAAGAGGGAGAAGGAGCTAATTATAATTATAATTAGTGACCTCTCTTGGCCATTGATTTCTGTCGACGAGAAACCAACGTCCAAATAGCTAACATCATATTTTCTATTTTTGGGGATCTTCGTACTAGTGCCACTGGTTGATGACGTGCCCTCTTTATTTTCGCTCCCATAGCTTATTTCCGTCTTTAAAAATCTTTATAAATCACTCGATCATCATTTCCGAAAACTAATGCCAGAAATCAGAAAAAACGAGAGACTAGTATCAAAACATCTAGCAACCATTTACAGATTTCCGTTGTGGTTTGTACCAGCTTCGTTAGGTATCGTGTTCTATTGCAATAAATTGCAAATGGAAATAAAATAATGAAAATTCGCATACGTTATTGCATTATTAATCTCCAACAAGAATACAATATTCCATTGCTCCTTTGTGCACCCCATGTAGGTTGTTGCCTCATTAGTTAGCATCATCTAAAAGTACATTAACATGCAGAACTACATCTGGAAATTAGTTCCGTTTAATAAACTCGTACGACGCTGAATCTATTCTCGATTTTATGTACCTCATCAATAGAAAACACAAGAGAAGGCATTCATTAAATTCTAGTGCCCAACAATTGCGTTTCCCTCAAGCTTACGGTTCGACTTAATAATTGCCAACTACGTTCGTTTGTGTCTGCGACTCCCGGCGAGTTCGGCCGGGGAGTTATTTAAAGGATCGAGGAAGTCAATCACCCAAGAGCTCTGCGGAGATGAGGGCAGAGAACGTCTCGCGTTAGAGCCGGCGCGGCGGTCGTCTCGCGAATACGAACAATACAGAGAACCGGTTCGACTAGTAGTCGTTGGCCTTGATTGTGGGCCGGTCTCCTGACCGTCGCCGCTTGTTTCTTGACCGAGCAACCGATTCGGCCAACGCCTGGCTGACGGATCTCTGGATGCACTCGGCGAAGTCCAATAATGCGCCGCTGCACCGTCGCATGACCACGATATTGATGCATAAAAATTATGCCTCGCGTTATTCCAACTGGATAAACGCAAGCGTTTTCGAACGTCCGTAACGGGAGTCAATATTGGATCGATCTGGCTGGCTTTCCAATGGCGTCGGAAAGGTCGTTTACATATAATAAAAAAATGATCGGGATATTGCGACAATAAAAACAAGGTCGCTTGATAAAATATTCGCGTTTTCACTGTATTTATTCACAAGTAGTATAACACGACATGGCGTAGAGGCGATCATTTTAATTTCACTGTTTAACCAATTGCATCGGAACGTTTAATTGAGCTGGCTGAAATTGGCTTAGTACAATGCCTAAAGTGACAAATGGGCTGGACATGCGGCATTACATCATTACTATGGTTCGACGAGTGTTTAAATTTGAAGTAAAGCGACGTTAAGGCGATTTAAACACATGCGATGAACGCAAATATAGTTATTTTTTAATTCTCTGCCACTGACCGAAATAACTTAGTCTGCGTGGAGGAATGGCCTTATTCGATGTGCCCTTGTAATTTCAACATTGGCTAAAAGCCAGCGATTTAATTACCGTATCGCAAATCGCAGGAATTTTAAAAGGCCCGAGATTGGTTTCTTGTAGAAAAACTGGTGCAGCCCGCAAGCTGAGTGGCCCTCAATACCAGAGCAGATATTAAAATCTTTAGTGTGTAATAACAAAATTCTGCAGAACGATATTCCGTCGTAATAAAAATTAAAAAATCTGAAATCCTTATTTAGCACATCACCAGATTTAAGGTATTTCAATGAATATTGTTACTTTTGCTGCTATTTTTGCACAATCAACTCGAAACAGTAAGACGTAACGTCCATGGTATCATTAGAGCAATAGAAAATGCTTCAAAGGCATTAATTTCCTACTGAAAACACAAAGGAAATAAACGCTGACGTCAGATTACTAAAACCACATTTTTAATTAGCAGGTTAATTAGGTTATCTACACATATTGAAGCTAATATTTTTTTGAACGAGTGCCATTCATAAAAATTTCAAAATTAGATTCATTATTCCAGATAGCAGTCATGCCTGCTTGGTTGTGGTAAATTTTCATCTCAAAATAATGAATCCCACGATGTATTGCTTATCAGGAAGAGCTATTTTTTGTTTGATTATCAACGTCTATGCTATGGTATTATGAATCGTTGAAGATTATACTCAAGCCACGAAACGCAATAATAATGGGAAATAACGAACAAAGGAAATTGACAAACAATGACAACTGTAGTAATGCGGGCTGAATGGCAGTGGTAGTCACTGCCATGAAATTCTAGGACGCAATAACGGAATTTGGCAACAAATCAGGATATCCTAGCCACGATATGGAGACACAAGTAAAAAGATTTGTGCACAATCAATTGTATGAAATTATAGGTAATTTTCATTTTACAAATGATAAGAACAAGAACAAGAACAATTCGCCAAAAACATCGTCATCGAGTTAGTTTACATTTATTAACTTATACAAAATAGACGGAAATGATGTAGAAGAACCAAGGATTGCTTTGATATAACCGTACATAACTCATAATGATTTCAATTTGCGACAAAAGTAGAGCATTATTTGGTAAGTGTAGCGAAATATTGATAGACCATTGATGCGACTCATTATACATTACACTACTACTACTGTCGCTTTTTGGTTCAATTATCATTTCTGTTCTATGCTGAATTGGTCGGTTCTATTTAAAATATAATGAATAGAATTGGCTCAGAACTCCTCCTTATCACACTCCTTACGTAGTTATAAATCGTTCTGAAATATATTTCATGTCTTAGATTTTGCTGCATCTATGCTATTAATATTAATGAGAATTATTAGGTGTCCAACAACGTTTCTTCCTTCTGGTAAGTGGAGGGGGCAAACTTTTTTTATGTCTATGTATAGTACAAATCATGTTTCTCTTAGTTTTTGCTTATTTAATATTGCCTTATCTAATTTTGCGATCGCAAATATCCCCCTACAGTTGTTGTAGATTGCCACCTTATTGAAAAATTGCGAAAATCGTTAAATTTTCCCTACATTTGTAACTTTCCTCACTAATCTCCTTTTTGCCCCATATATTTCAAATGCTTTAATTATTATTATTATTATGTTTTCATTGTTGTTATTGTTTTCTTATAATTATTAATCGTTTTTATGAAATGCCATATGCCATAATAAATCATTATCTTCTCGGTCGAAGTGGTCTTGATCAATAGCTTGTGCAGTACTTCCTTAACTCAATATGTAACAATATAAAATAGTTCAACAGGTCATGTAGAGCTTATTTTTACATTTCTAAGAAATTTTCGACCATTTCCCTCACCATTTCTTCTGTTTGCTGCCTAAGTCCTCTAGTACTTTATTTATCCATCTTTGTCTTAGTCCATGTTTTCTTTTCTTATTAATTGGGTTTCTGTATATCTAAGCGTTTGTGCTTTCACGAAACTTATATTTGGGCTTCTGTATAGTTCTCGCAGGTCTCTAATCGTTCTTTTTCTCAACGCTCCGGTGTATTTTCCCCACCGTAGCATTCTTCCCCCCACCCTCGTGCTATTTGCTATTCTTTGAGGTTCAAAGTCAACGTTTTCATTACTGTTGTATAGATTCTTATTTTTTCTGAATGAAATATATTTTGCTCTCTTTAGCGTCATCATCAGTATGGAATACGTACTATTTCCCCTGGCCATTCTAGCCTGGATTTATTGTCTCTCGTGTCTTTTTCATTTATTGTTGCACCTAAGTACATGAAGTAGCTAACTCCCTAACTATTTCGATAGTATATTCTGTCATCATCACACTACTTTCTGTGTTTGACCCATCTCTATGTATCTTCTTCTTCCAATCATTTTGTTATTCTCTGTAGTCTCTCCTTGATTTTGTTAGTAGATCTTCTGCAACAACTTGCCAAATATTATTATTGACGTTTATAGATTGCTATTTCTTATTATGCCTTCAAAGTTGAAAAGTATTTTGCATTGGGTTGGGTTGTGTTAGCTTGGGTTGAGTTAGGTTAGATTGGGTTGGGTGGGTTGGCCAGGATTGGATTGAATTGAACTGGGTTGAGTTGAGTTGAATTGGCAGCACCGCAAAAATTGATGAAAAGGAACTTAAAGGAAGATGTCAGTGTACGATCTCGAGAAAAAGAGGGCATTCATTATAATATTATGTAATAATTATGCTTTTTGGTCCAATTATCAAAATCATCATCCTATTAGTCCTTTTCTTTAATCTGTTCCCAGTTCTGATCCCAATTCCTTGTAAAACGACCTAAATTTATTACGAGGCGATGAACTTTTTCATAATCTACTATGTATTTAAGGCAAGTAATGGGACACAAACGGCCTTGGAAGAAAAGAAGTACGGATATTCCTTGATTCCAGAATTATGATAAAATGTGACGCATTAGATTATATTACAGGGCCACCAAATTATCAATCCAGGCAAAGGATAAATAGAGAATAAATACCTCAAGAGAATGTACTTGCTACTACTCTGCCTGATCCATAGTCTAGACCTTTGACGACGATATAGACGATACATTCAGTTTCAAATGTAGACTAATTCATAGACTCCCGCCTTATGAAAGCTACCTAGGGGGAAACTGGTGCAACAGTATAAGTATTCTGATACAGACCAATACAGATCGATACAAACCAATACGGGTCGGTATAGACCGTTTGACAATTTGAACAGAAAGAAGAAGTTAGAAGCTGTATTAAAATCTATATTAATAAACCTTGACTATGTTGTGTTGTGTTAGCCTTAAGGGGGATCCTGCTTTAGAAGGCTCAAAAAATCGATTTTTTTTATTGCTCAAATCTATGCCTAATATATCTAAGAATATGTATAACAAGTTAAAGCGGCTAATTCGCAATATTTTGAAAGATATAGCACTAAACACAGTGAGGTGAGCAAAAAATATACGAACGCACGAACGCTCGGATAAACGAAGCGCGCGTCCCTTCCCGCAGTCACATAACACCGAACTATGTACTGAAAAAAGTTCAATCGGACGTTCGAAACAATAATATATTGAATTCGTAAGAGCTATAGTAGGATTATAACGAGATATTCCGTAAGTAATCGAAAATTAACATTTTTGCTGATCGTAAACTTTAGAGCGCGTTTTCTCGAGTTTTCGTTTTTACGATTTTTCTAAACTGGTGGGCGTGATTGCACGAAAACTAGACAAGCAATCAAAACGAAACAAAACTTTTGTTGGCTTCAGTAGCATTCTATTCGATTTGAACTAAAAAGATTAATGAAAAAAAAATTCTAAACAACTTTTTTAGCAAGTTGAAATGATTTTCTCTTCCTGCAAAGAGCACATTTATTTTCGAACCTGAGAAAAATCTTGAATTTCAAAATTTTGGATTTTTTTTTAGTTCACCCAGAAGAAAATATATGAGAATTACAATTTTCTTTGTTTTTTTTGTTTCACACAAAAATTACGGGCTACATCTTTCCCACCGATTGTAGACTGCAACTGAAAGGTGTTGCACAAATGTGCATAAAAATCGGTTCCGTTTAAATATTTTTCTCTCGAAATATTTTTGTTTAATGTTCAAATATGCAATAAAATGCTCTAAAAAGTTCACTAGACTTGCTAATTTTTTTCTGTCCTAAAAAAATTCCCCCAAAACGCTATTTTAAGGCCTCCTGAGGCAGGATCCCCGTTAATGGGCGGCGATTGACTTGGTTTACATTTTATGTCAGTTGGGTTGAGTTTCAACAAAGTCAAGAAATATATAAACCAACCCAACCCAACCCATGCAACCAGAAATAAAATATTAAGATCGGAGAATCAATCAAGTTAATGGAACAGAACGTGAAAATGCCCTTGTTTTCCGACCAACCTTTAAAATCGTAACCGTTGATGCGTCACACGAAATTATGATAAAGTTGTTTTCGCTGCAGAGTTGCACAACTGACTGTTACGCCGTCGCTGGAAAACACGTTATTGATTCGTTTTCAGGAACACGATGAGCCAATCATAAACAAAATTATTTCGAGCGGATTTAACATAGAAGTAGTTTCCGCGTCTGACGCGTTTTGATGCATGGAAACGGTGGAAACGGGTAATAAATCACCTCGACGGAAACATTCTTGGCGCCCGGATTTCTTTCGCGGCGTACGCTCCATAATGTAGGATTGCTTCCGTTAAACGCCGTTTTATTTCTGATTACGGACGTCTCGGCACGACGAGAGGTAACCGTGTACTTTAAACGAAAGTACGTCGACCTTAGCTCCGAGGTGACCGTCTTTCGGTCGAAAATACTCGATAGCCATTTATGGGATAATCTTACGAATTATTGTATAACCTTGTACAGAAAATAATTATTTACGAAATTAGTTGCCGTCGTCATCAGCTTTAGGAAAGATCCATAAATGGTTTTAATGAATACAATAAATCAACCAAATTATTCGCCCTTGTGTTTGCGTTTGAGTTATTATTATGATTAATATTCATTTATAAGATTATTTTATGAAATTGCTTGTAATATTTGGTATTTAAATGAATTTATACTATTAAGTTAATTATAAAGTTATAAAGAGCGTCTGTTAAATGTTTCTTGTTTATTCGACTGTCTTCTTAATTCCCATCGAAATTAGATGGCTGTGAGTCCATATTACATAATTTTTGAATGATGCATTTACATATTTATATGTCATCGACTTAAGAAGCAATTTTTGTTACCATAAAGTGAAGTTATTATACCATTATCTATGATAAATATTTTCGTCGATGCATTTTGACAAATTGGTCCTAATCGAAAATCGAAACGAAATGGATGCGAATTAAAAACGAAGTATCGTTTTCCGCACGTAACGAACGAATAATGCAACGTAATTATTTCGCGTTGCATTTCATCGTGTCGCCATAAACGAGTTCTCCGCAGTTTTACTGCGTAAAAATAGCCTTACGCATAATCGCGATCTCGTTTGCGAAGCCTTAACCTTAATAAATATTAAATTTGTTGCTATAAATTCCAGAGAAAGTTATTTTATTGCGTCAAAGAACGTGCTACACGACTCACAGGAGATCGACGACAATAAGACGGGACGTTTTACTACTGACACGACTGGTGTTGTAATGGGCATACAAATGGAGCATTTTTACAAAGCTTTTTCGTGCAACTTTAACTTTGGAGCAGCGGATGACAGAGACTAATAGACCGAAATTATGCTTACATATCTTTTTCAATGGATTACTTGTCAATAATTTCTCATACTTAGTCTTAGTATTAGTATTTCTACACATTGGCAAACATTGTATTAATCGAATGTAATCTATAATTATCATAAATACATATTTTATGAGTGTACTATATAAGTGAGCTTGGATGACAAATTTATTTTACAGGATATTGGTAAATTGTATTGTCATGACATTTTCTACGATTAAGCAAATATTTAGAAGTTTATTTTTTATTCGCGACGTTCATTCATAAACTGTTTACGTATTGGTAGCCGGTTGCTAAAAAAAGTTCGATTCGTTCGAATAAAAGTCTGTGACTGTGCCCACGCAACCCAAGAATTATATACACATACAAGAGAGCAATAAAATTAGTATAACTATAGAGGCAAACATTCTTTAACACATTAGACCAGTGTTTCCCAAACTATAAAAATAGTCTAATTAAATTACAAGTAACAGATGTTTCTCAAATTTTATTTTACTTTGCTGTTTAAGTTTGAATTAAATAAATTAAAAATTAAATTCAACAATTATTTTCATTGCGATCTGACCCGCTAGTTGCTAGTAGCTAGTAGTGTTGCACGACTATCATTTACAATAAAAATAAATAATAGAAAATCGACTGCACATTGTACTCTCGCGATATCGTTTGTGTCTATAATACTTACTGTACTTTTCCACGATATTCGCGAGAGAGCTCGCTACTAGATGGTACGCGAACGTAGCCTCGGTTTCGCTATACATAAGCAGCGAAATGCGACTTCAGTTCCAAACAGCGCGTTAAACTACGATAAATTACAAATTATGGATAAGTTTTTAAAAAGAAGTATAGAACCATTACGCCTGAGTGGCAGCAATAAAAAGAAAACAGACTTTACATCGATGAATATCTTAAATATGGCTTTACCGCTATTTCCAATTAACCACAATGTGTTATTTGTGGAGAAGTCTTGTCAAAAGAAAGCATGCAGCCACCAAGGCCGCTACGACATTTAAATAGCAAAAACCCAGATAAAAAACACAAACCCATGGAATTTTTTAAAAGAAACCTGAACTTTCTTCACAAGCAGCAAGATACGATTTCATTGACAACCACTAATGAAAAAGCATTATTGGCAAGTTATAAAGTTGCTTATCGCGTTGTCAAAATTAGTAACCCGCACACAATTGCTGAAAAACTTACAGCTGTTGAAATGGTACATATGTTTCATGAAAAAGATAATGCAAAGTTAAAATCAATATCTCATCAAATAATACTATCCAAAGAAGAATTAGTGATATGGCAGAAGATATTGAAACACAACTTGTGGAAAATCTTAATAAATGTACGTACTTCTCTCTGCAAATGGACGAATCCACAGATATATCTAACTGCGCCCAATTTATTACGTTTGTAAGATATGATAAATGACAAATAATGGCATTAAAGAAGATATTTGATTTTGTTCCCTATTTGAGACCAATACCACCGTAAAATGTTTATTCGACACTTTTGTGAAACGCACAAGTAAATATGATATTGATTTGGGAAAATACATTGCTATATGCACAGATAGCACTAAAGCTAAGACAGTCGATATGGTCCTATCGTCAGATTATAAGAAATAATGACTAATGCCACATGGATTGTTTTTACATCGAGAAGTTCTTGCGTCAAAAGTTTTATCACCTGACATGGACTGAGTTATGAAAACCGTGATTAGTGTTGTAAATTCCATTAAGGGAAAAACTTTGCAGACCCGTATTTTTTCGAAAAATCTGCGAAGGCATCGGTGCTTTATTTGAAAATCGTAATCACACTGAAGTTGGCTTTCAAGGGGCAATATCTTACAAAGATTATTTCATTTAAGAGCAGAGCTTTTAATATATTTGCAAGATGTGAAGTCGTCATATGAAGTCAATTTCCGATCCTCTTTGGCTTCTGAAGCTAGGCTAACTTGCTAATATTTTCAAAAAATCCAATATTTTGAACACTAGGTATGCAGGGTATGTTAATATAATTACATCCACAGATAAAATTAAGGACTTTATAAGAAAAAATGATTTATGGCCAACTTCAATTCGCAAAAATCAGTTCGATTTATTCCAGTGCATTCAGGAAATTATGGAAGACGTATCCAGACATGACGTGCATTCCATTACTGCCTCTTTGCAGTTTCAAAGTACTTCAAGACGTACATTTGTGTGATCCATTGTTATTATTAGATTTTTTTTAAATGCATAAATCAGTCAGACATAGTTGAATCCTCGTTGGGTAGTGTTTCCACCTGAAGAAGTATATTTTTTGATAAGAAAAACCCGGATTTTGCTTTACAGTTTGACGAATCTACTGATGTTCCAGATTGTTTGTGGTATTTATGCGCTTTGAAGCAGACGAAAGTATCACAGAAGACATTTTATTTTGCTAAGCGCACCCTGCGACTACGATCGATTGGAGAAAATGTATAGCCATTTGTAGCGATAGCGCGACATTCTTCATCGACAAGCTCTGGCGGCCAAAGTTTTACCTTCTGATTTAAATGACGTGTTTAAAAAGTTGATCAAACTCTATTAAAGGTAAAGCCTGGCAAACTCGAGTGTTCAGAATCGTTCGCCCCATCGAAATCTCATTTATCATACAAAGGTCAGGTTGGCTATCCAAAGGAAATTTATTGACAAGAGTTTTAGAACTGAAAGCTGAATTGTTAATGGTCTTACAAGATGTTAAATCTGTATATGCGAATTATTTTTGTGGCTCTTAAAATTAGCATTTCTCGCTGATCTTTTTACCCACCTGAATACATTAAAAAAGCATCCAAGGGAGAGATGAAAACAGTCTACAACAACAACAGCTAAGGATAAAATCAAAGGATTTATTATAAAACTTCGTTTGTGGATAATATCTTTGCAAAAAATCAAGTCTTTAACTTGTGTTCAGAAGATTGTCAAAGAAACTGCAACGAATCATTCGTTGGTAGTAAGTTCTCACATTCCTTGCATGATAGAGACCTTGCATAATTTTAATTTACTTTTCAAAGCTGGACTCTGAAGCTGACAATGGGCGTAGATGGATACTAAATCCTTCTTGGATATGTCAGTGCAACTGGCTGATCTAACCACGGAGATGAAAGAGAATCTTATAGATTTAGTTGCTGACTGCGTGCTTAAAATTGAATTTTATTCGCAAAATAATGACATATTCTGGATGAAGAGAAAATAATATCCAGAGCTGGCGAGGAAAGCTTTAACGTTTAATTATTCGCCACTTCCTACCCATGTGAACTAACATTCTCTTCAATGATGAACATAAAAACTAAAAGGAGAAATAGACTCCAATTGGGAAATGATTTGGTTATTTCGCTAAAAATATAACCACTTTCGACAAATTATTAACTCGCCACCGGCCCAATAAGGCGTTGCGATTCCCCCGGGGGTCGCGACCCACAGGTTGAAAGCACTAATACAGAGAAAGCAATCAACATGAAGCACCAAGACAAACATTTTTATTTAGATTCTTATAATTATGTGTCACGATATTTAAAAACTTGACCACCATACAAGTGTCGAGTTGACCTTAGACTGAAATGTCGAGATAATTAAACTTCGGAATTAAATTTTTTTATTGGAAACCTGATTGCATGTGCAGTCTTAATCGCCGATGATTTAACTAAATAAATGGAAACTAATGTTATCGTCTTTATGGCGAAATTATACGAAACATGTTTGAATCGTAAAAACTTGTATTCAACTTCGTTTTGTAGATTTATTTTATTTTGACTGCTTTACGTATTTTCATAGCCTTTGTCAATTTGGGAAAGGTGCAAATGTGCCAACATGATTTAGAAAATAATAATACACCTTATTATATAGGTCAAAAATGAATATGGAACTCAATACATACATATATTTTACATGATATAGACCTAGGATTAGATTTAGATAAAAAACAGTTTGATACCATTTACGTGTCTAAACCACATATAAGCTTCAAAAACGACGATAAAAAAAACAAGATTAAACATCAAAAATAAATCTAAAATCACTCCACGAAAAAGGCTGTTTAAATATTGCAAATAGGTTTTGAGACACATAATTAGATATAAGTCTAAATTAACTGATATCGACATAACTAATTAGTTATTGGTTTTAAATCGAAAACTATTAAATTTCTTAAAAATTCATTGCAATTTTCTTAGTAATAATAAACAATATGTTTGTAATTTGTATTAGAAATTAAGCATGCTTTGCACAATTTAACGTTACAATGAGCTAGTTGCGTCACTAGATGTGAATGTCCCAATTTCGGCCAGAGTTGAGAATTTCCAGCCAAGTGGACAAGAGATGGGTCAATGTGATTTTGTGGGTTCTCCCTATTTTCAGTCGGTTTTGAGCACACATTGGGGGGCATCTTTTATCATGGGGATAAATAAATCAAAACCTCAAAGACCTCCTAATTTTAATTTGAACGTTAAAATCGGCGCAGGGGTGTACATATTTTCACCTCTCCACTCTGGTAGAGAATTAACATTTCTCGTTGCGTTTAAAAATAAAAATTAATATTTCATAAAGATCAATTTTTAACTATATTTATTTATCATATTTTTTTACTACTAACAAGATCGCTTTAAGTTCATAATACATTTTTTAATGATTGGAGCGTGCGCGCAAATGAACCATCAACGATTTTAATGATAACTTCGTCACCGTGTCACTGTATCATTAAAATTCTATCATAACTAAAATTACGTATCGAGATGAAAAAGAAATTCCACATTACAATTAAAGAGTTAACGTAAATTGATTCAAACGTTTTTACACTTCACTAAGCGATCACAGGTACACATACACAAATAAACCAATGTTCACTCGATTCGTATAAATCACTCCTCTTGATATAATTAACCACCGATGAAGTTCGTGTGGTCGTAATTAATTCGAACGAACCCCATCCGATCCGATGAGGCGCCCTCCCCGTCAAATCGACGGCCGAGGCGATTACTTGCACACTTGGCAGTTTTCATTCATGACTCCACGTACGACATCTAGTGAAGGGGAGGGATCGTCGAGAAGAAAGAAGAGATTTTTCCGAGTGCGAGCAAATTGAATGCGCTCGGTAAATCACCCGGAACTAATCAAGACCTCACTCGATTAGTGGAAAAAGGGAGAATTCACCGACGCAATCGACTATATTCTGATTTATGCTCCGCCGAACGCGACGCAAGAATGAAACGAGGACACATTTAGTAGCCGCTTAATAAAGGGACAAATACAATTCAACTATTTACGAAAAAAGGCGGATTTTATTTTACTTGAAGTACTCGCATTTAAATGCGACTCTCGCCAATCTCTCTGCGCGTTTATAATAAGTAATTTCAGACATTGTACCGATGAAAATTCGTGATACAAAAGAACGCGCTGCGTCCTTTGATGGCATCGTTTCGCATTTCTTTGAGCCTGGAAATGAAAAGCAAGAAAAAGCAAGGAATTTCAGTAATATATGTTTGCAATAAGTCACTGTTCGCACGTTGCATTTCTAACTAATCTCGCAACACATTGACTTCAATAAGTACAAAAAAACCGAGCTCAAAGATGAACGAAACGATATCGTCTAACGATTTAATAAATGTTCGCATACATTTTTTACCATCAGTACAGTTATTTTTACACGTGTCGATATTAATTTTCAAACGCAAATATCGACAAATTTTCAACCCGATATGCGCATTCAATATACGCCCAGGAATAATCAATGCATTCACGAAATAAAAAAAGAAAATAGCGAACGTATCGAAGCCGAAATAATTGGTTTGTGTAGCGAAAAATGTAAAATGTGCCGCTTGAAACATCGATCCACGCCATCGCGTTGTCTCACCAGCAGTAAATTACGATCGCTAATTGTACGCATACACCAGTGTCCTACTATATTGTACTGGAAGGAACAAATGAAAACAAGATCGTAACTTATTCTACGTTACACACATTCGCCATGCTTTGTTATACTGCAGTGGAAAAAAAAACATTTTATTTCCTATCATTAAACATCAATGCGAATGCGGGCATATGCCCTTAAGGGGGGATCCTGCTTTAGAAGGCTCAAATTTTATTGCTGAAATCTATGCCTAATATATCTAAGAATATGTATAAAAAATTATAGCGGCTAATTCGCAATATTTTGAAAGATACAGCACTAAACACAGTGAGGTGTCGAGAAAAAATATATACGAACGCATGAACGCTCGGACAAATGAAGCGCGCGTCCCTTCCCGCAGTCACATAACACCGAACTATGTACTGAAAAAAGTTCAATCGGTCGTTCGAAACAATAATATTTGAATTCGTAAGGGCTATAGTAGGATTATAACGAGATATTCCGTAAGTAATCGAAAATTAACATTTTTCCTGATCGTAAACTTTAGAGCGCGTTTTCTCGAGTTTTCGTTTTTACGATTTTTCTTAACTGGTGGGCGTGATTGCGAGAAAAGTAGACAAGCAATCAAAACGAAAAATTCTAAACAACTTTTTTAGCAAGTTGAAATGATTTTCTCTTCCTGCAAAGAGCATATTTATTTTCAAACCTGAGAAAAATCTTGAATTTCAAAATTTTGGGTTTTTTTTTTAGTTCACCTAGAAGAAAATATATGAGAATTACAATTTTCTTTCGTTTTTTTTTTTGGTTCAGACAAAAATTACGAGCTACATCTTTCCCACCGATTGTAGACTGCAATTGAAAGGTGTTGCACAAATGTGCACAAAAATCGGTTCCGTTTAAATATTTTTCTCTCGAAATATTTTTTTTTAATGCTCAAATATGTAATAAAATGCTCTAAAAAGTTCACTGGACTTGCTCACCAATTGAAGAATTATCAAACGTTTATTATGTTCCAAATCTTTCATTCCTCTCGAAAAAAAAATTTTCTGTTACTCTTCCAACCAGTCGTTTACGGCCACCACATTATCGTCGTAAGATCTGGTCCCCTGAAGATATTCTTTAATTTTGGAAATAAAAAGAAATCATTAGGGGCCAGGTCTAGGAGCATGTTATTGACGAATCGAGAAAGAAATTCATTATGATCTGCTTTAAACTGTACCAAACTGGTTTCAGAATGCAATACTCTAGAACGTTCCTGATCAGGTGTCAACATTTTTTTAGCCCCAAAATATTTGTTAAAATATTTTTTATAGTAGCATAAGAAAAATTCATAATTTCAGCTATCCGGCGAATGGTCAGTCGTCTATCTGTTATTACCATATCGTGTATATGATTAACTGGTCGTCCAGCATTCTTTAAATTCTCGAGACATATTTTTCACCACTTGGTAAGAAACAGCACCCTCACCTAATACACCTACCATGTCTTCATGAATTTCTTTTGGCGACAATCCTTTCAAGTATTTTATAACTACACGAACCTCTGATTTTTCCATTTTTAGAATTTCTCTATACGTGTCTACTTAAATTCTAAATTATTTGAACAGGTAACTACTGGCAAAACTACAATTGAACCAACGTAACAACAAATAATTAATACATTAACGGGTCAAATTGATCCAACGTCACTCAACGCCTACTATGTCTGGGACGCTAAATAATGATCTCCCCTCGTATATCATGGGTGATAGTTATAAGTAAAGAATTTACGTTCACAGACGATTTGTTAATTTAGCCACTCGGAGCAACTTAGACTAGTCGAATAGTTGCAATGAGAGGTCAATACACCATGTAAATAAATATGCATATCCACAATTACCACGTCACAATTTCTAAACGTAATAATTATTACAAATTATAACACAACACATTTTTTCGTAACAATTATCTAGATTGAAACCAAGTTATCTTAAAGATGTGTCAACGCAGGCAAAGTCACATAGATTATGGGATAACTGTGTGTGTTTAAGCATTAGGACGTGTGACATGGGCTCCGACGTAACGTACGACGACACTGCCAATAAATACATCCAGATTTTATTTTATATCGGCAATGCTTTTATTTTGCATTAAATACGTCAGCAATTTTAAAATTAGCTAACGCTTTCAATATGCAAATGGTGCCTATAAATAACTGTTTAATGTTTATTCGTCTCGGACCTCTTAAACGATAATCTCGACAGAAAATGCCGAAATTTCCAAAGAATGCAAATAATGTAATAAATCATGCCATAAAATTGGTATTTTGCATAAAAATTACTTCGAAACGATCCATTTTTTAATACTTAAATCTCTTGTTTACAGGTTGTAAAAAATTATAGTATTAAGTATTAAGTATGGATAAAAGTTCCATGTGGTAAAAAATTTAATGAAATTAATTGACTTCATTGCATTTTGCGGAATTACCACATTTAATTTACAAGTCGTGGAAATCGACCACTTTCAATAGGAGTCCAATTAGCGCGAGGAGTGAAACGTCTTTGTTTACATCTAGCGGACGTAGCAGTCGATTTACTTCCTACTTGGTGAAGCAGTTCGTAAAACAGTGGCGCAACGTTCAAGCTTTGCGACGTAACGTGCATTTAATTTATAGGCCACTGTAGTTGTGTAGTTATTATAAAAACATAATAAGCGTTACCAACTACGTGCATACGTGTCACACATATAAAATAAATTGGAGCTCACAATCCACGAAGAAGACATTTACGCTGATAAATGTTGACCCAATTCGGAAACACGAGAGCTTCAGCTGGAAGTTTTGTAATAATAGTGGTCAGTATTATTAGAAATAATTGCCTTATGGGTAAAACTTTAGAATGCAACCCAGTCGCAAATAACTAGGCTCGCTTTAGAAGTTTTTACAGTTGTGTCCTTAAAATTGTTAGTATCTTTACAACTCAGCCAAATGTTCATGTCAATCAGAGGTTCGTGCAGTTATAAAATACTTGCAAAAGACATGGTTGTCACCAAAAGAAATTCATGAAGACATTGTAGGTGTATTAGGTGAGGGTGCTGTTTCTTACCAAGTGGTGGAAAATATATCTCGAGAATTTAAAGTGGGAAGACAAACATATGAACATGCGAAGGGTGCTGGACGACCTGTGATTGTCACTACCCAAGATAATGTTAATCGTATATACGATATGATATTGACAGATAGACGACTGATCATTTGCCGGATAGCTGAAATTACGAATTTTTCTTATGGTACTATAGAAAATATTTTAACAAATATTTGGGACTAAAAAAGTTGTCTGCACGTTGGGTCCCACGAATGTTGATACCTGATCAGAAACGTTCTAGAGTAATGCATTCTGAAGCCAGTTTGGCAACGTTTCATGAGCGCTATTCTGAACGCAGGATTTGAATTGTTTGAACATCCCGCATATTCAGCAGACCTGGCCTCTACTGATTTCTTTTTATTTCCAAAATTAAAGGAATATCTTCGACGGAACAGATATTACGATGACAATGGAGTGATCACGGCCGTAAATGATTGGTTGGAAGAGCAGCCGAAAGAATTTTTTCCAGAGGAATCAAAGGTTTGGAGAATCGTTGGACCAAATGAATCGACGTTCAGGAAGATTATGTAGAAACATAAATGTTTGATATTTCTTCATTTTGTTTCCTTCTATGTTAGGGACCGTAAATACTGATCTCCCCTCGTATAACACAATAATGATAACTGTCTTTTTCAGGTGATCTAGTACTACATTAAAAGGCATGTGAATAAATTCATTAACATTCATTTATATCAACGCAATTATTAACAAATCCATGCTTAATAATTCTGAACAGTCATAACAGCGCTGCAGTGGGGATTTTACAGGGACAAACTTTATTGATTTTCCCATGTTTTGCCTAGCTAAGTAGATGAACTTTATCTGTAGTTGATATCTGTCGTAACTTCAAGATCGTATCATTTACTTACATAAGTCCTTCTCCATATATATGGGTTATATTTCTGTGTTATTTTATGTTGTTTATATCTCGTTTACAGTGTTAAGTAAATTTCGTCAATGTGTATTAATTTTCACGAGGAATTTATTTACAAATATACTGAAATTAATATTGATTAACCTCGCGCATTCGCTCCCGACTAACTCCGCAAAAATTAAATCCATTACAGAAATTAATTGATGGCATAACGGCAGCTGAATTTCCGACTGATGAAAAACCTCGTTATTTATAACGGGCCGAAGTACATCGGACAATTAATTTGCGCATTTGAGTTCTCGAAAATAACTCGGGCAGCGGCAGCACGCGCCTCACAGGCCGCCGCCGCCGCCGATTGCATAATTCAATTTTAAACCAGCGGGAACGACGCGAAATTTCGGCCAGATATGACAGCGAAAAACCTTAAAAATACGACGAAAAGCAGACGCTCACGTTTCGGTTCGACTTTTCAGAAATCAATGTCGGCGCCTGACAGTGATTTATCGCCGGCTCGCCAATTATTTTCGGGCACCGAAAATAACCGGCGTTCGATTCGAGACCGCGTCGCGAAGAAGAAATTCCACGTTAGTATCGCGTATGCATATTTCTGTACACTAGGATGAAATGCGGGCATTTGCATTCGAACGCGACGTTGGATTCAGTTAGGTGAAATGAAAATGCCGTGAGGGTTCATTTAAATTATAATTTCTTCAGCTTTTAGCTTCAAAAATAAGATTGAGGGAACACAAAATAATGAACATTTAAAATATCTTATATCTTATCTAACGTATAGAAATTTTGAAATAAATTAATTGAATCTGGATGCTCCCATGTTCACTCTAAGTAAATGCACATTACATAATCTACCTGAACGTCGATGCATTTGGTCCAACGATGCTCCGAACTTTTGATTCCTCTGGAAAAAAATCTTTCGGTTGCTCTACCAATCAGTGGTTTACGGCCGCCACTTCATTGTCGTCGTAATATCTGGTCCCCCGAACATATTCTTTTAATTTTGGAAATAAAATGAAATCACTAGGGCCAGGATTGGTGAATACGCGGGATGTTCAAACAATTCAAATCCGGCGTTCAGAATAGCGCTCATGGCAACATGGCTTTTGTGTATTTTTTCCTTGACACAATAACGCAATATTGAATTTAAGTTGGCATAGTAGGAGCCTGTTATTGTATGTCCACGTTCCAAAAAATCAGTCATTAAAATTCCGTCTGCATCTGAAAAGATGTGGCCATAACTTTACCAGCGGATGGCAAAACACGAAATTTGCGGAGTGGCGGAGAAACTCGGCGATATCACTCCATACTTTGTTGCTTCTACTCAGGATCGAAGTGGTGAATCCACGTTTCATCAACAGTGACGAATCGAAAAAGAAATTCATTCGGATTTGCTTTAAACTTTGCCAAACTGGCTTCAGAATGCAATACTCTACGAACGTTTCTGATTAGGTGGCAACATTCGTGGGACCCAACGTGCAGACAATTTTAGCTCCAAAATATTTGTTAAAATACTTTCTATAGTACCATAAAAAAAATCGTAATTTCAGCTATCCGGCGAATGGCCAGTCGTCTATCTGTCATTGCCATATTGTGAATACAATTAATATTTTCTTGGGTAGTAACAGTCGGTCGTCCAGCACCCTTCGCATCGTTACATGTTTGTCTTCCCAGTTTTAATTTTCGGGACATATTTTTCACCACTTGGTAAGAAACAGCACCCTTACCTAATACAGCTACAATGTCTTCATCAATTTTTTTTCGCGACAACTCTTTCTTTTGCAAGTATTTTATAACCATTTTTAGAATTTCTCTGAACTTGTCTAGTTAAATTCCCTCGTAATATGTCAGAATGATTGGAACAAAATTAGACTTCCACATAACAATTTTAATTGAAGCTAAAGGGATCGAATTCGCAAATTACGATAACGCACGTGGGCACAGGCCGATTATTTAATTATAATTTCAATAAAATTTAATACACGTAATATGTAATTATCTACTGCCGTCCATTGTATTCGCCATGTGCTGAGTTATTGTGGAGCGGACGCGCTAACGCGAAAAATCCAATTGTGCGGTTTTAAGTGACATTGTGTGCCAATTAAATCCGGTATTATATTCTAAACAGTTTCGTTTTAAAACTATAATAATAGGCATAACAAATCTATCATTTTGTACGTGAGTGATACGTTTGGAGTGACGTGTGGGACATGTACATGTAATTAACATTTTTCAACGTAAACATTACAATCCTTTTGCATGTTTAATGAAAGTTGCATGAAAGCCGTTTTATTGGAAACTTACTATTCGGGTCATGACTTGAAATGAGTTGATAATTAATGAAACGTTTATTAAAGGCATCAGTCATAGTGTAGTACTAAAGTTTTTCGTTTGAGATTATCCACAAAACATTCTACGACTACTAAAACTGATTGAATGAGTTAATAATTATAATTGGCTCATTTACAAACTTAAGTCTATAAACTCGTCGAATATTCAAAATAGTAGAGAAACAAATAATTCAAAATTAATTCCACCAACCGGTGTTGTTTGTATTGAGATATTATAAATAACTATAATTGAATCACTCTATTTACTACTTCAATTATGACAGGAAGTTTACAGCGAAAATAACTCTGATAAAACACGGCGTTTCGCAAAAATAACACACAGCCTGCCACGTAACGTATGCTACGTCTACATATCTTCCCAAAGTTAAGGTTTTAATTTAATGCCCCCTTGATCGCACCACAAGTAGGCGAGATGAATAAAAATATCGCGTATAACTGGTATGTGTTACGTACTCGACGTTAAATGTAACAAGAACGGTAATAAACAATTTAATTAGAAGTTAGGTTTGTTTTCCACCGCACGAACGGCTGTTTGGTTTAAACGTCAACTCTAATAACAAGATCAAAGCGTGTGCTCGCATTCGCAAAGCGCGAAAGTTTTGTTTTTAACGAGCGTCGAGCCAACGGTGTTTCGTACGGAGAAGATTAGCCGAGTTTATCAATTAATTACATCAAAGACCGGTGGTAAATCCCCGCACTTTATCTAATCTGAAAAATCACTTTTACTTTATAAACAAAGACCTTTTAGTTTACCGAGAACGACGACGTTGAGAACGAATTCAGAAATAGATGAAATAAGTTTTCAAGGCGAGGTTAAACGATTTAATAATTTGTATTTAGTTTTAATGGGAGATTGATATCAAGTTTATGATGTATCGTAACTACCTATATATACCAATGATGTCCCCTCCGCAACCAACCTAGTCAATGTAATAAACGAAATCGCATTGAACTAACCTATAGTTTCACTTGCATTGAGTTTGACACAAGTACGTTAATTAATCTGGCAAAAAAACAATCCCAAAGAACAAAGAACTCGAGAATTGCAATTTTCGATTTTCATCGCAATGAATTTGCGCAATTTGGTTTCAAATGAAAATAAATAGATACTAAAAATGAAATATGATTAGTTATAGAAATGTTTGTTTTCTCTTTGCATATTTCCAAGTATTTTCAATTAATATCATCTGCTTAGATATTTCATTCATTTTGAAAATTTTTATAGCCACGTCTTCTATATTTTCGTGGTTATGTACTTACATTACTATTATTTTGCTGATTACATTTATGCTAGTTTTTTTTGCATTTGAGTAAACATTGCTATCATGTCAATTTATCCGTGACTTTTGGGGTAATGTATAGCTATATTTCTTCAACTATCGTTGACAATTGAACGATTCGTTAAAACTCAAAACCTGAATAAACGGAATGCGAACACTACAACAAAATCCTGAAGTCGTACTGCGTAATTTACATGGGCTAGAAACCACGTAATCATATATGTCTCGCCCATTAAAATATAGTATTTCATTGCGCGCATATACCGGTAACACAATACTCATGAATAAATGTTTTGTGTCGTTACATTTCTAAACACCGCGATATCTGCATATAAAATATCAACAATATGATAATGAGTCATCTAGCAAAATGTGATCTTGCATAACAGTTTAAATACCCGAGACACAAAAGATCTAATTGGATTTAAATTACTTGAAAATGAGTATTGCCATTGAAAACTTATTTCGAAATATAACGAAGATAGCTTGGTTAATAACATATGTAACAAAAGTTTTGGGAAAATTTTTGAAATACAATTATTCAAACTATGATTGTTTTATTTAATTTGGTAGTACAGAAAACGATTCAGTGAAGCTTTAACTATAATTATAATGTATCACATAGCAGCTAGAGAGCCATGGGTTTCAATGGTTCGCAATTTGGTGCGAATGCCTCTCATCAGCCTTTAGACGGTAAGTGGACTAAATATTCTTCTTCAT
Source organism: Geotrupes spiniger (assembly GCA_959613385.1). Taxonomy (NCBI): domain Eukaryota; kingdom Metazoa; phylum Arthropoda; class Insecta; order Coleoptera; family Geotrupidae; genus Geotrupes; species Geotrupes spiniger. Next base: position 18,805,403 of record OY390737.1, read on the forward strand.
TTTGCGCTTCCCACACACCGTCGTAAACTTTTCTATGGAGTAAAGCCCAAAACTCTTCTACAGGACGTGCGTCTGGAACATCCGAGGGCTTATCCCCTTTAAGTATACACGGGATATTTTGGATCCTTAACCAATCCTCTCGCATAATGGCACGATGCCAGATCGGCCAGAACATAATATTATCATTAATATGGTGCGTTTGAATAAAATTCATTTGGGGCAGGCATCTTCGAATATAAATGTTTGCATTAAAGCTTCGCCCCTAACTCGCCCAACATAAGATCTTGAAAAACCAGCTTCCGAAATGGCGCACCACACTAGTAACTTGTCCCCAAATTTTGCTTTTTTCTTATACCTTACGTCATGAGGAACGTTGTCTGTATAAAAGTCTTCGTTTCACTTTATTTCGAAGTTAGATAATGTAAAATATTTTTCGTCGTCTAAAATTATCGTAGCATTATTTATGAAATGTTCTAATCTTAATTGTTTGCAGCATCTTAGAAGCCTTGCTAATTGAGCAGCCACATGTGTTGGGTATTTTTGCCGCTTTCTAGATTTTAAATTATTTTTGCTAATTTCCCTTCTCGTTGAAACTACCTTTCTATTTCTTGCAGATTCAATGAAGTTCTAAAACCTTGCATGATTCAAAATTCGAGGGCGCCCCGTCTTGGGAAGATTCATACACGGGAAACCTTCCTCGCATTCCTTCATGACACGGCAAATTGTTGTCTTAGAAATATTGTGGTTTCTATAAATGGCGACAATGTCACGTTTGGGCATTTGGTCAACCAAATTCTAAATACATTTCCTCAATTCTAACTTGTAGGACATTTTGTAAAACTTTGTTAACACAAATGTATTGTCACCTCAAAATCCAATGGCAAGTTGATTGCTTTATTTTTAATAGGAAAAAAATCCCAAAACTGTTATTACATACCTTATTTGATTTTGTTATCCATAATTGATAATAATGAATTCATAAGAAGACGCCAGATACGGCATGCACATAGTTTTAAATACAATATCTGCGACGATGTCTTATAACACTCGAAGTTATTGATATCTGATATCTGCACTCCATTAGCTTTCACAGCATCGTGAACAACCGGTTGGGAAAATCAAAATTTTCTGCACCTATATTTTAGGGTCCTTAGCGGTCATAACTCATCATTAACTCATATAAATTATTGGACCCGACAAGTTTTCCTAACGTGAACCCCGATCCATTATTAACAAGCGATCGTGGTCTATTACCAATTATTCACAATTTAGCGAATGATTTAGCTCCGCATTTTAATCTGCATCTTAACTTGCTTTGGCGTGCATGAAAATAAACTTTGCAATATATCGCTCCGCACATGCGAACATTGGCAGTAAATATATCAATTATGTTCAATTTTATCGTGTTTTATTGTTTGTGTCTGATAAAACTTCGCTCATGCACTATTTTACAATTATCGAACGAGCAGTAAAATACTTTTATATTTCCAATACAATTTGCCAATTACATGCTCGCCTTTATATTTTGCATTAAAACTTTATGTTGACGTTACAAAAAAGAGCAGCAAAGTAATGTAACTGAGATAATGAATAAGAAGTCAACAAATAAATATACAAAGATGTAAAATGCCAAAATATAAGAAAGCAACATATTTATGCACGTCTTACGGCAGTCCCAGTTCTTATGAAGATTATGTACGAGGGATGATCAGTATTTACAGTCCCTAACATAGAAGGAAACAAATTGAAGAAATATCAAACGTTTATTTTTCTACATATTCTCCAACGATTCTCCAACCTTTGATCCTTCTGGAAAAATTCTTTCCGTTGCAGTTCCAACCAGTCGTTTACCGCCGTCATCACTTCATTATAGTCGTAATATCTGGTACCCCGAAAATATTCTGTTAATTTTGGAAAGAAATCATTAAGGACCAGGTATGGCGAATATGTTCAAACAATTTAAATCCTGCGTTCAGAAACAGAACTCCTTTGCTCAAATTTCGCCGTCTCTTTTCCTTACCACAACCGCGCAATCATGAAATTAAGTTGGCATAGTATGAGCCTGTTATTGTATGAACACATTCCAAAAAATCAGTCATTAAAATTCAGTCTGCGTCCCAAAAAATTGTGGCCATAAGTTTACCAGCGGATGGCAAAACACGAAATTTGCGGGGTGGCAGAGAAGCTCGGTGATGTCACTCCATACTTTGTTGCTTCGACTTAGGATCGAAGTGGTGAGTCCACATTTCATCAACAGTGGTGAATCGAGGAAGAAATTTAACTGGATCTGCTTTAAACTTTGCCAAACGTGCAAATTGCCTTCAGAATGCAATACTCAGAACGTTTCTGATTAGGTGTCAACATTCGTGGGACCCAACGTGCAGACAACTTTTTTAGGCCCAAAATTTTCGTTCAAATATTTTCTATAGTACCATAGGAAAAATTCGTAATTTCAGCTATCCCGCGAATGATTAGTCGTCTATCTGTCATATAATTATGCATACGATTAACATTTCCTTGACTATACCTTCTCATACACCTACTATGTCTTCATGATTTTTTTTTGCTACAGCCCTTTCTTTTGCAAGTATTTTATAACTGCACGAACCTCTGATTTTTCCATTTTTAGAATTTCTCTAAACTTTTCTACGTAAATTCTAAATTATTTAAACAGGTAACAAGTGACAAAACTACAATTGCACCAACGTAACAACAAATGATTTATACTTTAATCTGTCAAATTGATTCAACGTCACTCAACCCCTACTATGTCAGGGACGCTAAATAATGATCTCCCCTCGTAACTTGCGATAATGCGTACTGGTTTTCCTTTATGCATTTCTAAACGACTCTTCCTCGTGCACACAGCCGTTTTATTTGCATTTATATTTCGTTAGAACCTGCTTATTTACACATATTACTACACTGCACACTAAGTTACGGTTTGTTCGTCGCTATCACTAAACTTATTATCTGTTAATCACTTTCTACAGTCAACACGTCTCATTTAGCCTGTACACTTGTATTTGCCATTAAAACATCATTGTTTTATATTTATGCGTCAATTATAATTTCACACTCGCTACAATAATTACTTTAATGTCTAGTGCACGCGTTATCTCTGTGTTTAGAAGTTTATGATTCATTCTCCAAACATATTTTATTGAGTAGCCTAATAATGTGTTTATCGCAAGATCCGCCGATCCCTTCCGCAGTTGTAAACAAAATCGCATGCAATTCCTTCTTTATTTCGCAACATCGAGATATATTTGATAGAAATGACAATATGACGTGATCACAAAAAAAAATACTTTCTTGTAACTGATTAATTATAACTATAATAATTAAATATAAATATTAAAATTTAATATTAATTGTTAATACTAAAACGTTGACATTTGTAGAGCAATTTTATAATTTTGTAAAATTTCATTTGTTAAAGGAACTGATATCACTGAAACGTTACACGAAAGCCTGCACGGTAACCAAAGGTTTAATAAGTTATGAGACTTTGATACGTTCCATTATTGTTTGAAATCATCTGCAGGCGCATCCAAATAGCACAATCAATCTTAATGCGAAATATCATCGATATATTTTTATAAATTTGTACATATTTCTTATTATTGACAAATGATTTCTCTTATAAACAAAAAAGTTGTTCTTTCAAAATTGTTAAAATGAAATTTAGCGAAAACAAATTGTCGAAAAATAGTCTCAAGTAAAGTAAACATAAAATCAATTGGAGAATGATTAAATTAAAGAACGTAATAAAATGTGGAGTTTTCCATTAAGATAACAAAGTCAGTATCGATTAACAGTATAGTAAGTGACCGCAGGTCGCCGTTATGTTTTAAGTTAAAACTACTTTTCAGATAATATGTAATACTTTCTTATGCAGGATAAGAGTGCCGCGGATCAACCTTTATATATCAGTAATTTTAATTTTGAGTAGTAGACCTGGAACTGACGAGTAGAAAACGATTGCATGCGTTAGTAATTTTCGAGTAACAAAAATTAATACTAATGAAAAATCTCACCTTGAAAAATTGCAAGAACAATTCTACAACGTAAAGGAACTAGACGTGTTTTTTCTATGAAATCTGGTTTGAAATGTATGACCATGAAATTTCATATGAAAGTCCAGTTAAATTCGTAATACGATGTTTTATATATTATATTTTATTAATATCTCAGTTTTAGTTTGGAAGCTTCTATTATTACAGCTTCCATTTGACATTAGTATATGTTATTAGAATTATTTTTTTTAAGATTTTAACTATTTTGCCTAACAGTAATACAGTTAGGCAACTAAAAAATGGCACCAACAATTATATCAATATTTCTATATAATCCAGTAACTTAAGTATTTTCAAATATTTTAATACTATTGTGACATTACTTATTATGCAGTAGTATTAATAGTAGGAATATTTGATCCTGTTTCGAGAATCAGCGTGTATCAGTTGTTAAAAAAGCTTTAAATGTGTGTATGTACATGGTGGAAGATGCAATAACAATCAACATATGGAAAGAACGACAGGAAGGAAGTGGAGTGACCAGGTTAAAGTTAAACGATGCCAAATATCAAAAATTGAGCAATGAAACATTGCTGTTCGTGCTGCGTACGTGCGGAAAATTTAATGTTTCACGTCGACATGCATCAAAAATCAAAAATCTACACCACAACAGATTGAACGTCAACAAATTTTAGAAAGTAAATGTACTGAGGTGCAAAATTAACCGGACACTTGAATGAATGTGCGCACGTGAATGTGCTGCATTTTAGGAGAATTGGTTTGAACATGTTACAACTTGTTTAGAGTCAAATCCGCGCGGGCACTTCATACGAGCATATCAGATAAGAGTTGCTTCAGTATTATTGCAACGAGACTGTCGGAAAAAAGGCTGCCGTATTACGTTTTTTCTAAAGTTATTTGCGTAGTAACACGTTCTATTTATTGAGTAATTGGTGTTTTTAAAAAATCAAAACAAGAAAGAACAAGAACTGGGTCAAAGAACTGGGTCCAGAACAAGTTGCTCAAGCTGTTGCTTTAAACAATGACGGATGAAGTGTGCGTTACATCGCAAACACTCTAGGAATTCCCCGAAGTACCGTCTCAGATGCACTACAAAAGTTTCGGGAAACAGGAGTGTACACAAGAGGGTCCGGACAAGGTAGACGGAGAGCAACGAATCATATCCAGGATCGGTTTCTTCGAATGCAGGCGTTACGTGATCGCACTGTGACAGCATCTGCTCTTGCGCAACGGTTGAACGACGTCTATAACAACAGAGTGTCAGTATATACAGTTCGCAGACGCTTAAATGAAGGTGGGTTGAGATCCAGAAGACCTGCAACAGGTCCTCTTTTAACCGTAGAGCATCGGCGACAGCGTTTGGAATTTGCACGGGATCATGCTGATTGGGGTCTTGAAGATTGGTCCGCTGTGCTCTTTACAGATGAGCCAAGATTCACCCTATACAAATCAGGTGGTCGCGATAGAGTATTGAAAAGGACTGGCGAGCGTTTTGCTGAAGCCTGCTTGTCAACAAAAGTGCCATTCGGTGGAGGTGTAATGATGTGGGCGGGCATTTCGTTGACTGCTAATACAGAGCTTGTGAGAATCCGGGATGGAACCATTACTGCCGACCGTTACATTCAACAATGTTTAGATGCCTTTTGCGCCATTTCTTGGCGAAAATTTAATGCAAGATAATGCCCGCCCACATTGCACGGATCACGCGGGCTTATTTACAAGAAGTTGGTATTACGTTGTTGCAATGACCAGCACGAAGTCCTTACTTGAATCCCAAGGAACATGTTGGGGCGACGTATTCGCCGCAAGCATGAGGAGTTTCCGACGTTGGACAGGTTAGCAAAAGCTCTAACTGCGGAATGGAACCAAATTCATCAAGAGGACTTTGCAGTTTTGATCAGGACCATGCCTGATGGAATGGCAGCCGTAATTAGAGCTCGTGGTGGGCATACAAGCTATTGAATATATTTTTTTAATTTTAACATCTGTTCATTTCCAATTTATAGCAGTTTTACTCTCTTTTTCCAAAATTGTTTATTTATTTTTTCTTTTAGCATAGAGTTTGCTGTTTTATAATGGATTTTACTTGTAAGGTATTAGTAAAGGATTCAATCGACAAACATATGATTTTTATTTTGATAAGTCAAAAATATTTTGAAAAATTCAAGTGTCCGCTTAATTTTGCACCTCAGTGTAATTTAGTTTCTACGATTTTAGCATAAGTGGCATGATACAAATAGTTTATGTACGAGGGTAGATCATTATTTACCGTCCCTGACATAGGTGTTGCTAACTTGGTTCAGTTGTAGTTTTGTCACTTGTTACCTGTTCAAATAATTTAGAATTTAGTTAGACAAGCTTAGAGAAATTTAAAAAATGGAAAAATCAGAGGTTCGTGCAGCTATAAAATACTTGCAAAAGAAAGGGTTAAACTGGGAAGCCAAACATGTGAACATACGGAGGGTGCTGGACGACCACTGACTGTCACTACCCAAGAAACATCGTATACACGATATGGCAATGACAGATAGATGACTGACAATTCGCCGAATAGCTGATATTACTAATTTTTCTTATGGTACTATAGAAAATTTTTAAAAAATATTTTGGGGACATAATAAAGTTGTCTGCACGTTCGGTTCCACGAATGTTGACACCTGATCTGAAACGTTCTAGAGTATTGCATTCGGAAGCCAGTTTGGCAAAGTTTAAAGCAGATTGCGATAAATTTTTATCTGGATTCGTCACTGTTGATGAAACATGGGTTCACCATTTCAATCCTTAGTCGAAGCAACAAAGTATGGAGTGGCATCGCCGAGGTTCTCCGCTACCCCGCAAATTTCGTGTTTTGCCCCGCCGCTGGTAAAGTTATGGCCACAATTTCTGACGGAATTTTGATGACTGATTTTTTTGGAACGCAGACATACAATAACAGGCTCCTACTATGCCAAATTAATTTCAAGATTGCGCGATTATGTCAAAGAAAAAGGACGGGAGAATGTGATCAAAGAAATTCTGTTTCAGCAATACAACGCTCCTGTCCACAAAAGCCATGTTGCCATGAGCGATATTCTGCACTCAGGATTTGAATTCTTTGAACATTCTGCATATTCAACAGACCTGGCCCCTAGTAGTTTCTTTTTTTTCTCTACGAGTTTTAGGCAATTTACAAAACTGTTATATTAGTTTTAATGATTAAAATGAAGAACACTATATTAATTGTTTGTTACTCTCCCGTCACTCACGACGTATTGTTGATTGTATCATTGATTTTAAATAATTGCACAATTACACATGGGCACAACAAACAATCACCAACTTGTCTGATATTTCAAAGTATTGTGGCAAGTAGACAAGGCATGTCGCTAGTTGTAACAGGTCAACTTTTCTGTGAATGGGGCATACGAAATTTTTATTAATTTTTTTTTCTTAAATTTTTGATATCGTCTAGGAGCCTGAAGATTGCGCCGTATGTAACTCAAATTTTGCACACATATTTAGTGTAACAAATACAAGTTAAAAAAAATCAAATGATGTACATTCCCATTTAAAAATCTATGAAAACATAGTTTCTTTAGGTTTAATATTTTAACATTTCTAAATTTATATATTTAATGCATCATAGATTATGAACTTTTAATAAATTGTATCTTAAAAAGGTGTCGATAAAACCAAAAATATCTCAATTAAAAATTTAAAAATGTTAATAATAAAAAGAACTCGAATATCGAAAATGACGAGAAAATAAAAACGCTATCTCGCAAATACGACGTATATGATATATTGGGCAATTACCGCTGGCTTAAGGTTTGCGATAAGTTTTTGTACTGTAAGAAGCGGTGGCATCGATTTGTTCTTTATCGAAATCCCGGTGTCTTTTTCATTCATGTTTTTACCTTATGGCACGCGCCGACTTCAATTTTTTTGTACTGTAAAATGAGGCGGCATCGAATTGTGGTTTACTGAAATTCGGGTGTCTTTTCATTTGTGTTTTTACTTTATGGCACGCGCCGACTTTAATTTTTTTGTACTGTAAAAAGTGCGCATCGATTTGTTGTGTATTGAAAGCCCGGTGTCTTTTCATTTGCGTTTTTACCTAATGGCACGCGTCGACCTTAATTTTTTGGTACTGTAAAATGTGGCGGCATCGATTTGTGGTTTATTGAAATCCCGGTGTCTTTTTCACTTGTGTTTTACGTTATGGCACGCGTCGGCTTTAATTTTTTTGTACTGTAAAAAGTGCGGTATGGATTTGTTGTGTATTGAAATCTCGGTGTCTTTTTCATTCGCGTTTTTACCTTGTGGCACGCGCCGACAGTAAAGGCTGTCAATTGCTAAAATCTAAAGCTTTTTGATACTTCCCGGTAAAAAATTGAACTTGCAGGTGTTTTGTAGAAATGATTGCTGTTTATTTAATTTTTACGCCAGGCCGTTTCTTTTATTGCGATCGCGCAAACTAAATTATTGAATGAAATTATATTAAACTGATAAGATAATTGTCGTTGACAGTACACATAGCTTGCTGTTTTACGAAAAAAATTAACCATACAATATAAAATCCAATGAATTTACATCGCATTGTGTCTATTCTAATAAGAACGCGCAGCCTCTCCTCATGTTAAAACAACGCATAACTTCTTGCAAGATCAGAATGCGCGCGTGTAAACAGATTTAGCATTCCACCAGCCGCGGGCGCATAGTACACATTTTATTCAAATTCTATCAAAATATGAATAACACGTCGACAGTCGCTTTATAACAATAAACGTGGATCTTAATGCAGTCGAAGCCGACGCAAATTTCACATTGGCCACATCGAAATTGGCGAAATTATTCCGCTAAAGTGTTTGTTTTCGTATGCGGCTCGCGCGCATTTGTTGATCTTAACGATGATGTTTCGTCCGATAAAACCCCAGTAAACGGTTCACCTACGACGGCTTTTATTATAGACAAACCGAGCGCGCGGTGCGTATTTCGGCAAATCGGTTTTATTGTGTTTCGGCCGTTAAACTTAAGAACGCGATCGCGTAGATATACACTCCGGTGTGTGAGTCCGGATTCTGCCCGAGAATGAAACGTCGATCGTCCGCCAGCGTCTGAAACGACGAAAGTTTTATGGATCGTTAAACGGTGACATTTGATCAAGTAACCGGCGGTATTAATGGGTCGTTGTAGCTGAAACACGACCCGATTTTGATAGCATACAAATTGAATCGCAAAAATTTGATTTAACTAAGACATCGACCGATGGATGTCCGATTTGTCCCATTTCCGGTAACGCGTGCTGCAGTCGAAGGTGATGATGTTACGCGACTAATTTTGTTATCGCACATCAATCATTTTATACGTCTATAATTATAACTGTTTCGCAAAACAAGGCGATATTTTCTGTAGTAATTTATTATTAATAGCCCGTCCAGTTCTGGAGCAAATAATCTACATAAAATGAACACGGGGGGCCTTGAAATGTCAGTTTGGATTGCGGTAAACATCTCTTGCATAGGTGGCTATTAGGATTTACCGTAAAAGTTGATTAATATATAATTGTTTATTTACGTAGCGATAATATTGTTGTTTTCACGCCGCTGCACTACAAATTTATCGTCGTATGTGGAACTAATTAAAATCGTTAATCTTCACACAAAATTCATTAACGTTGTTTTCAAAGAGCACTAAAGAACAAGGCTGAAATCGGACATGCAATACATTGGACCTCGACTAAGGTCTTTCGCCGCAAATATTAAACTGGCTGAAATTATGAACTTTTGTAGAATAATAAATATCATCGTCACTACCGTACGGCAAATTAAATAATGACATATTTATGGTCTATGCTAATTGTGTTTGCCAATTAAATATTTATTGCTTTAATATTGTTAGGTGGGACGATTTCTGACTATAAATGTATTTCCGTACATAAGTGGTTTTAATTGAATTAATTACACAACGGCAAGCCTGATTAATTCACGTACCTAATACAATAAGAATAAGAGAATAGAAATGAATTATAAATAATGGTACCCAACTTAATTTTGTAACTTCTTTAGGTAATTGTTGATACAAACTCCAAAGCAAAAAAAGCCGCTCTCGCCACGCCCCCTCAGCTCTAATGTTTGCTAAGACGAGGTGTAGTGTTGCATTTACATTACGATAAAATAAATTTCTGAAAGTGGCTGAAATAATCATGATGTCGGAACCAGGTATGGGGACTACACGAAACCACATCCCATAAATCGCTCTTGCTATTATCGATTATGTCTAAATTCTTCTAAAGAGAATGCCACTTAATTTTATTCCAAGTCAACCATTTTGGATTTAAAAATAATTTTTCTACTGTAGACAAAGTCACAGAATAACTAGAATTCCAAATAGTAGTTTTGTAGAAGGATATGAGTGACTACACCAGATGTTATAACACATTCGTCCCAACTTGTACACTAAATTCCTAAAATATTATCTAAGATTTTAGGATTGAGCAGATGCTGACTCTAATCTTAGAGAAATTAAATTTGGTGTGCCACAAGTGGTGTCTTGGGGCCACTCGTATACACTTGTGATCTTTCAGAACTAGAATATAAAACAGTAACCTTCACTGATCCTACCTGCAAGCAAAGATAGTGAACCCATTTGCAAGCTACCATCAATAAATTTCAAAGATGGACGAAATAGTAGAAAATAAACATCAATGAAACCAAGAAGGCCATATTGACTTTTCCAATAAACTGATACATGCTTAACATTTGACATTAACCTTTGCTGAGGGGAGTTAAGTATATATAGAGAAATGTATTGGTTCTAGAAAGAATTAAAGAAATTATTATTATTTTATAAAATCAAATATTCCAGCTAGTTTAGACATGGAGTACAGTTTCAAACTTTTTTAAAAGTACTAGGAAACATCATAGATTAAAAATATCGACTTCCATGGGGACCAAAAAACTTCAGGTTGTGGACTGCGAAATCCATAAATGTACAAGATAGAAAATATAAATTTTGCGTTAGGCGATTCATTAAATTAAGAAAATCTGATCAGCGAGTCATCAACGAAGTTATTTACAACTTATAATTCTTAAATAATGCGTTTTCCTTGGTATTATCTGTAAGTAAAATTAACCTCTGCGTAAAGCTCTGTGAATTAAAATTCTACAATAGTGTCTCATCTACAATCTTTATATAATCAAACTTAATCATAATTATTTAAAACATAAAAGCTCTTATACTAGATTGGATGCATTGCTAAGATATTCTAAATTCTTCTTTTAACGATTCGACTCATTATAAATATTTTAACTAAACTTGAAATGCCCTATAGTCAAAGCTTTTCGCAGAATTATAAATATCTCTAATTTTTTATTATAAAACTTTGCACTAATTAAAATGGTTATCTCAAGATTTGTAATAAAAAATGTGTATAAATTTAACAACCTAGAAGATAAGTAAGCTTCATTGTCAAATTTACTTCACCATATGGTGTTTTAGATGCGCCTTACCATTAGTTTTTAAATATTTCTTTACGGAGTAAAGCTCTGCTTTCGTATAACATTTAATCTATCGTTTCCAGTGCAGTCATTGCTGTTAATCGTAGCGAATAGCTATTCATAGCTATATTCGTAGCTAATAAAACAAGAATGATTTCTCAAATCATTGCGATATACAATGAAAAGCTCTTTCGTGAAAAGCGCCTCTTTGGCTAAAATTCTGCAGCGATTGTTTTCCATTTTTATTACTTTTCCATGCGAGCGTTGTTAAGAACTTTAAGCAGAAATTAATTGAAATGATAAGAGAGGGGCACAGTTAGTGTATTAGTTAATTTTTTTCAAAATTGAACCATCAACAACATTATGTGGTTTAAATACTGCAATTATGTGTGAAACTCATCTTCACAAACACAATTTATTTAAATCGTTTCTAGCGTGTAAGCTCGACGAAAAGTTATTTTCAATTCGCTACTAAAACAAGAATAATTTTCAAATTATCGTGAAGCTTATCGATAAGAAAGAGTTTCTGCGAAAAACGTTTATGTATTCTTAGTTGGACATCATATGAACTGTTATATTTTCACATTAATTGTAAAATTTGAAGAGTATAATCAAACTACGTAAAAGGTAAGCATCAAAAGAGGAATATTCAGTAAAATTCTCGAACGATGTATAGAAAATATTTTTGTTTACCTTTGTGCAAAGCTTTGAGTGAAATTGTGAACTTATACGTAAAGCTCGAATATCGTTAAAATCTCCATATAATTTAATGAAGATCTTTGTGCTAGAACGTGCAACATCGGTTTTCATGAACCATTTGTTGCAAAATACGTAAACTTCAATGTTAAAATAAGGATAATGATTTTTTACAAGGTGTTATGATCGAGCGATCTTGCTTAGGCACCAGTAATTAACTCGCTCGAATTCACTTCGTTGTAGGAATAAAAGACCTTACCAACTTTAAAGTATTTAATAATATTAACTCACTGTATGTTAATGTAATCGCTGACTGTATCTGAGTGCTGATGTTAATATAATAATGAATAGAATAGAATAATATATCTGACTATTTTCTAAATGAAGATGCGACTTTTGAATGTTCATTGATTCAATATTTAGGGTGGGACTATTTGACTTGACACCGGTCTTCTGAGAAATTGAAATTGATGCATTAAAGATTTACAACTTAGTTTACAATATGTAGTCCGTTTTATTATCTCAAAAATATAATTTACATCTTCGACTTAAATCTTTATGTATATATCAGGGAGGGTCATTTTATGGGGCTACATATGGTATACTTTGAGGCCGCATTTCGCGCACCCTTGTAATGTTAGTTTTATTTGACAGTTATTTATTCTTCGGAAGAGATTTATTACTACCGGCCTATGACAAATATACTTATGTTACTTAACTAAATGTGTTTACAATTTATGTGTGGAAGGCTGATATCACAACGAAGGTAATCTAGTGAAGAGGATACCTTCAAAGGTAACACCTTAGCTACAAATACTAAGTTTAATATTTTTATTTTTTCTAGAGTCTGCGGGTATGCTAAATTTACGGATTTTTATTTTAAGTTATTTTATAATATACGATAAAAATACAAAAATCATTATTAGCATTTCCATAAAAGATTTTACGTGGTTACGTGTTTAAGTTTACTGGATATTTTTTGGTAAGAAACTTAAAAAGTGCAAGAAAAAATATATGGATGACCGTTAAACATTAAAATAACCACACATCTGTTAAAAATATGTGATGAAATCTAGACCACAACAAGGGTCGTTCGCACCAAGGAATTCGGTGAGTCAGGTCGAGTCGTGCCTCGAGTCGTGACTCTGCAAATCGATTCAACAGAAACAGGATTGTCCATTTTTAATAGAACGTTAACACCGGAAGCGTCAACTTGTATCTGATTCAAATGCGTTGATAAGTTCAGCTTCAAGGAAACTGATTGTAGCTCATCCATTTTGCATAAAACATAGAAACGTTTTAAATCGACTAGCTCTAAATCACAGAGATTGGGTCTGTTTGGTTACTTCTCATATTAATGAATATGTAAAAAACGTTTAATTGTCCTCATGATGAAAACTCTGACATCGTTGACGCAAGATTTTATTCATTTACTTTGACCCTTGTTGAGCTTTGTTGACAAGCCCACAGAAGAGCGAAACGATATCATCCAGACGTCAAACAGGTGCTTTTGTTTTATTTAAGTCAGGTTCATAATTCCCGTAAAGTAATTTTTATTAACTGTCTTTAATAAATGGGATTTTTCAATTAATTAGAAAAAAAAACGCTTCATTTATTATTCTATACAATGGACCTTTTTAGGGGACAGGTGTTCAGGTCCGCAGCTAATTAATTAAGAAATTCTACGTTTCATTCATTATTCTAAACATGTGGACTATTTTTTAAGAACGTTGCACATCTCACGGGACAAACTTATGAATATTCCGACACAAAATTAATAGACTACAAATTAAAAACGCCCCAATTAAATTCCGAGAGATCCGGATGTGCGAAATTTAATTTAACGCGTGGCAACAGAACGTTGTTGCGTTTAATTCTTTCTGGTTGAGTAAATTGAAAATGTTCCTGTAGTTCTTCGTTGTTAATCGTGGGTATCAACTTCGGTCAATTTTAATTGATGACTTGGAATCAGTCAGCGTTCACGTGCACACATTTTATAGTATAATTTAATTAATGTGAATTATTGTAAATAATTAAAGTAAGTTTATTAGGTGTTAAGAATTGTCGATATTGACTTAAAAAGTTTCAAAAGTAATGGAAGTGAATAACTACGATTGGTATCAGTTATAAATAATATATAATATATTCGCTACTATAAGTACGAGGGGAGATCATTATTTAGCGTCCCTGCCATAGTAGGCGTTGAGTGACGTTGGATCAATTTGACACATTAAAGTATTGCTACGTTGGTTCCATTGTAGTTTAGTCACTTGTTACCTGTTCAAATAATTCAGAATCTAAGGAGACAAGTTTAGAGAAATTCTAAAAATTGTTCGTGCAGTTATAATACTTGCAAAAGAAATGGTTATCGCCAAAAGAAATTCATAAAGACATGGTAGGTGTATTAGGTGAGGGTGCTGTTTCTTACCAAGTGGTGAAAAATATGTCTCGAAAAATTAAACTGGGAAGACAAACATGTGAACATGCGAAGGGTGCTGGACGACCAGTGACTGTCACTAGACAAGAAAATGTTAATCGTATACACGATAGGGTAATGACAGATAGACTAGACATTTGCCGGATAGCTGAAATTACATATTTTTCTTATGATACTACAGAACGTCCCGCATATTCACCAGACCTGGCCCCTAGTGATTTCTTTTTATTTCCAAAATTAAAAGAATATCTTCGGGGGACCAGATATTACGACGATAATGAAGTGATGACGGCCGTCAACGACTAGTTTGGAGCATAGTTGGACGAAATGGATCGACGCTCAGGGAGATTATGTAGAAAAATAAACGTTTGATATTTCTGGGACCGTAAATACTGATCTCCCATCGTATTGTTTAATTGATCCCCATTAAAAAAATTGAAACAGAATAATATGTAATCGTATAATATTACACATCAATTTATTTGAACAATTCTTTGTATGAATTGTTGATGAGATCAAGTAGCGAAACAATATCGTCCGGCGATCCAGCGCGTTCTTTTTACAGGCCTATTTCTAGACACGTTCGTAGCATACTTTGGTAAATTTATGATTCATCAAAGTAATTTTTACATTTTCCCGTCATTATTGACATAACGTATTTCAAATATCGTATTTATGAATTAGATTTCTTTGATCTTTTGTGCGTTGGCACTGGATATTTCATGGCGGCCCTTTTTTGAATACAGCGATGTGCCAAAGTGTTAAAGTGCTCTTTTGTTGGTTAGTTGGAAATCTAGTGTTTGAACTTTTTGACGAATCATATGATAAAACATATGCCTTTATTTTAACTGTCTCTTTGTTTAATGGATGTTCGTAACATATTATAATGAAAGATTTGCCCATCAGTAAAATATTTTTAATAAGGATTTGGTTTGGAGCCTGAATTGATTAGTAGCGCAGCTAATTGATTGAAAAATTCTGCATAATTCCTAAATATACAACTGCCGATCGTCCGATTATCCCATTTCATTTGACCATGAGGGGAAAATAAATCCCTCTCGAAATTTGACAATTACGTTTATAGAAGGACCGGAATGTGGTTCATATAAAAAATATTGATATTGATTCCAGAATTTTGTTAGACAGGTGTGTAGCGTATAGGGGGAGTCCCAGCAGGCGCGAACTTCTGAACTAAACGGAATTAACAAGTATTGTCAATATTATCGATAACATCTTGTTATAAAATATGGCGACATTTTTACAGCGCATGAATAAAAACATGCAATTTCCACAACTGTCAAGTGTTTATTTATGTATTATAAACGATGTTCAAATCTTCGGACTTTTAAAATATGTGTGCCTTAATAATTACATATCTTGTAGCATGAAATAAAATCATGTATAATGAAATTTGCCGAAAAATTTTCTTCAAATGCCCAACTTTTCAAAATCAAGTTTACGTTTACGAAGCCTTCATTGCCATCAATACTATAACTTAGTTTGTATACATTGCCCTATTGATTATGAATCCGGAAACGGTGAATATTTTCCATTCATTCCCCTATTCCGATTTCCACGGCAGCAAATAGAATTTCCAACATTCACCCCGAATGTGGGATTCGCATTGGTATGCAAACGGACGGCTAAAGCATCTAAAACCGAGACCCAGTAGGAGCAGCGCGACTTAAACATAACCTACGAATCGCCAAATCCCGCAAACGTGAGTGAAACGAACGGGCGAAGGAATAAAGGAAATACCGGGAGAGGAGGATCGATCGAAGCGGCCGGAGAGAGAAGGAGCACGGGGCCAGGATAATCGGACGAACGCAATCGAAACATGCAAATCGGGTCGCATTCGACTAAATCGACGCACTCACCTTCAAAGACAATGGATAAGTGGCGTTCGTCTGCCGGGAAATATCTCATCGGCCGCGCGAACAAAGGGGGTCGCCGGTCGTGAGAACCTCTCGCTCCACCACGCACACAGCACACGGAGGAAACAAAATAAAACGTCGGTCGTCGGACCGCAGCGGAGATGGAACGGCGACGCTCCGGAAGAAACTTCCTGTCGTAAATCCAATACGAAAATCAAACGCACTAGATACGTGTCACAAGAGCACAACGTTATTCCATGGCACTGTGTCGACGAGGTGGTTTTATGGTCCGGGTGGATCGTGGGCCGTCGCCGGGCCACGTGATCGTAAGCTAACAATTCTCAAGACGGGCTGCGATTGCCGATACCGTTTTCAACCGGACTACGTAAGTGAGCGACTTCGAATGATCTAGTCGACGTTGGCGGGCAGCGAACGAGGTGGTGGTGGTGATGCCGCTTGCTCGCTACGGTGGGGAGAAACGCGCGCAAGCCGTCGCGACTCGCGGGGTTCATCGCGCCACGACAGAGAACATCTCGGAAAAAAAAACAAACTGGACGACCGATGCGAATCTCCGTGTACCAACTTGCCGCTGAACTGATGCCCTGAAGACTACACTACAATGTAACCGATTTATTATAACACAACATTTTCCAGATTGAAACAATGTAACTGCAATGTAAAATATAAAACTTGTAGCTCTATTCCAAATTTTCATAATATCTTCGAGAACGATATAAACTATTGTATTTACTTTGCACGGAAATAAAAAGAAATAACAATGCATATTTATGGGGAATGATGGTTTTGAACGTATTTTCCGATAATATAATAGGAATGTGTATACAGTTCAAAATAATAGCTGTGCTGCCATGAAAATTATAAAGTAGTATGTGTCTTTGTCATAATCGACGTCATTGTGATGAGATTGTCCTTATATAGATCCACTCGAGTCAAAGAGAAAAAAATACATATTCATCTGTTATATCTTTATGGGGTAATATTCGCATGTTGAAAACAATAGGAGAAGGTGACATATCGGCAACATTGAACGCATTTAATTATGTATACAATAAATACAACTAAAGGTCTATTTTGCTATTAACTATAGACAGTAACATACCAAAAATAAATATTGCAATTGTAATTTGAATGGCAAAATGGATCTAAACACTAAATTAAACAGCGAAACACTACTGAAGAAAAGAAAATATAGAGGTGATGCAGTCCATGGCACTTTCCTATTGAAAATCCCCAGAGTGATAAAAACCTATGAATGTTATTCAAGCAGTCCGATAATTTACTCTACCAGGCTCTAGTCAATGCTTTATCGATGTAAAGCAGGTTGTGGAATTGTCAATTTTAACAGTTTTTGGGATTTTTTGTCATTTATTCACATTTTTTCACACTGGTACCTAATTTTAATATTTTTGCAGTTATTGCATTTTATATTTTTTTATAGGCACCGATGCCACAGGTTGGAGCGTTGAGTTTCGTGCAATTCAAATAATTCATCATATTCTGGATATTTTGATAATTTTCAAATTTTTCATAACGTTCACATTTCAACCTTTGACAGTTATACTTTAGGTTGTATTCGATTTAGTTGCATTATCCATTGGGTCATTATACTGGATACATATTTTTACATTTTTTAATCAAATATTCAAGCTTTTCTATCCCCCGTCCAGTTTCCTCGTAGACAATTTCATCAATTTTTAGTTTCTATTTTAGACAAGTTTTGCGACTTTTAATATTTTTCGTCCCTTGTACATACCTAGGTAGCCCGGTTTTGGTTGTATTCGATTTAGTTGCATTATCCACACTTACATAAATTTTCTTTTTTACTTTTCTTTATTGATGTTGTTTTTAACAAAATATCTTTCTGGACGATCAAAGATTTGCTACCCAGACAATTTTTAGTTTTTTCATTTTAGACAATTATGTAAAAAAATTGGATTGTTTTTAATTTGAGTTAACTTTAACAATTTTTAATGTTTCTTTTTGTTTGAATTTAAAAATACAAGTAATTGTAGTATATTTTAGACAATGTTGAGAATTTTTCAGTCTTTAACGATTATTATTATAATTTTTGTAAATGTTGTTTTTAAAGTTATTTATTATTGATACATATTGACAATTTTGACATTTTTGTACGAATTTTAAACATGCCTTTAATCGTCGTGTATTATAACGTTGGCAATTTTCAGCTTTTACTGTTTTTGCTTTTGCAATTTTTCATATTTTTCGTACGTATGTCAAACATTTTTTTTAATTTTTTAATAAAATATGCTGGTCGATACAAGTTTAGCACCCACCCTCACTATTTTTTTTTCGTGTTTTAGTCACATTTGTCAATTGTTAAGTTTCACATTTTATTGAATTTTAGACAATTATGTAAAAAAATACGTTGCTGATGAGTAATGATTACAATTTTGACATTTTCCTTTTTTCTCTATTTCAGATAACTTTGACAATTATTAGTGCTTGAAAGTGCTTTATTATGCAAATCACAGAATACACTGAAATAAAAAATAAGGTTACTAGTTATCACAAGTCCACAGTTTAAATCTGAACTCAGAAATTTGAATTATATTTATATAATAAATATTGGCTATTCAAGGAATCCTTAAAAATGTCTTTTACACTATCATCAATTTCATTCGATTCTTAACTTACAAGTTGTAAGTTCAAACTTTGTGACGTATGGTGGGTCAGTAGCTCTGTACTACTTTCGATAAGAAATAGTTAGTATTTTTCATTGTTGCTAATGATATCATCTATCGTATTTGTACCGACCGTTCCTGTAAAGATCTGTACAAATAGATATCCAAATAGTACCAATGAGCTCGATACATTGTTAACGGTTCTGAATCATAAAACTTTAACATTAAGCAGATACAAACATAATTTGTATACACAACATTTTAAATTTATCTAAAAGTCCATGGGCCTTTTTGGGGCAAATTGGTATTTTACAAAATGAATATGCATATTTAAAATTTTAATTTTCAAGTAGTGTAAATCATATTGCAATCAATTTATTTGTACCTTCGTATCCATAAAGTTAATAATAGTTAATAATAGACAAGAAAAGAAATATGCAATGTTATGAAATAATGACAATTCATTTTAAGTAACAACAAAGCTGATTTGCGTACATGGTGGATAATGGTGTTAATGAAGTTTGATATGTTTAAATGAGTTCATTAATATCACAAGTATTGATATAAAATATATAATAAATTATTTTAAAAATAACAGTATCAAAAAGTCGAATTATAACTAAATTTTAGAGAGTTCCAACTGGTAAGTAGTAACGATGCCGAACACAATTCTGGTATAAATTTGGTTGTATAGTAAGGGGCAGATATTCGGCTCAATAACTTATTTTTTACTAATAATTAATTATTTATTACTTTTGGTTATAAATTCAAGTGTAATATTTAATTCAACAAAAAAGGTATTTTGTTTAATTTCGATATCATTCATTAGATGCACTAAAAAACAGAAACAATTGAAATAATTCGATTAATTTATTAAATAATAAAGTTTCACATTTTTTCAATGAAGCAATTACGTTCCTAATTAGTCACAAGTTGTTGCAGCATATACATCGTTATCAAAAACAAAAGGTTTATATAAAAATTGGTAATTAAAGTGGGAAAAATGTGAAAATTCTGTTTGAACAAATATAATTTTGATTTATTAATTAATTTATAAATCAGTTCTTCTCACGGTGCATTATATACACCGTAAGTAATCACTTTTTTGAACTCCGATATTTTTTTCATCTTTTAAGAGATTTGGATCAAATTTGAAATGTGTAATGACCTATTATTTATTGAACCAATCTTAGCAAATTAAAAACAGAAAAACACTGTAACAACCTATTACTAACTTTTATGTGCTAACATGTACAAAAATAAAGTGGTTGAAATCAAATCAAATTACAAAATCTGACAACTTGGCTAATTTGGTCAAATTGTGAAGTTAATATGTAGTGTGTCTGCACAAGTGCTTCGCATCGTCATGGCATGCCTTCTCAAAGCGTATTGGGGAAAATTGTCCCATTCTTCAATTAAAGCTTGTATCAACTGTTCAGTTGTAATTGGAGGAATTGGGCGTAGTCGAACACGTTTCTCTAATTGATCCCAAGCATGTTCGATTGGATTCATGTGAGCGCTGCATGCGGGCCAATCCATTTTACGAATATTCTTATCATCAAGATAATGCATTATCTTGCATAAAACTAAAATATTGACGAATAATACTTCCTCCTGGAGCCACTTGAAGCTCTACAATCTTTGTCAATGTACCTTTGAGCCGTTACTCCACCATTGCGAATAACAAATTCCTTGCGAATGTTCATAGTTATTCCATCCCATCATTATAAATTCACCACCAAAAGGGACGGTTTCATGCACTGTGTGGCATGAAGCGTTCTCAAGTCCTGCTCCAGACTCTTACACGTCCATCATTGGACGATAATTGGTTGGTCGATAATTCTTCTTCCTCCTGTCCTCACTAGATTTTCTTGGTGCCGCGCACTTTGAGTCCGATTTCGAAGGGCTTGTAATCGCAGAAAACGGTGATTACCCTAGTTTTCTTCTGCCGACCTGTACCTGCTCGCTTTGTTATGCTACAGTTTTTCAATATCGCTTCCAAATCTTCCACGCAGTTCCCTGCACCACCCCAATCTGTTGGGCAGCTGTTGTGGATATCCTTCTACAAATTACAGTTCTATACTAACTTGTATCGACGTTAATTGCTGAGCCATTGCTTCTTGTAAATGTTAATTGTCAAACTGGTCTAATATTGTTCCTTAAGCATTTATTCTTAAGTTATTTTTTTTATTTTTTATATTTTTTTAGTTTTTATATTGTTCGAACATTTGAGGTTCTAAGTTGACTATAATTACTTGAATTACGGTTCAATGTATATTTCAAATTTGATCCAAATTTCTTAAATATCTCACAGTTAAAGAAAGAGGCTAATTAGTAGTATATATTTTATGTAGTAATCATGTGTATAATAAACAAAATATAGTGAGTTTAAGAAGTTTTATTAACAACAATTAAATCTGTTATCATGGAACTACACAAAGTTCACGCTGAATTCCAAAACTAAAAGTTCATACCGTATTTCGACACAATCGTGTTATTCACCTTAATATAACGAAATTTAAAAAAATGTCATTCATTTAGGAAGCGTTCACGCAGCTGTACAGGCAAACATTTACTTTATCAAGAGAGCCATAAAAGAGATTGGCAACTAGATTTGAATAATTTCCATTGTTCACTGATTTGCTGAACGGCACGATAAAACGACAACGCTGATTCAATCAGCACAATAAATAATTTCTAATAAATATACAATATGCAAACACTTATACATAAATGTGCTGGATGTCGAAGGGAGAAGTTAGGAAACTATAAGTGAGAGGAAAACAAGAATGTATTAATCAACAAGATAACCTTTATGAGCATTAATTTAATTAATATTTTTATATTTCAGTATCTTGGTTTGTTGAGACTTAATTTTTTAAAATATGAATTGTTTAATAATTTGAAACAAATTATTTATATGACGTTTAATTTGATTTTTAATAAATATATTTAGAAATTTAATTAAGCCGCGGATGTAAACATTTCATTTGAACCTTTTTTCAAAATTTGTACCAATGTGCAAAAAGTTCCGAATTTCGTGCCTCATTTTAAATATTAATTATATTGAAAAATGCTTAGTTTAATGTCGCGACAAGTAAGATTTTTCTATTTAGTACCTACATTTTATTAAAATTTTCGAATGATATTTTTTTTTCTTTACAAATATATCAAACTCATGCGGCGCATTAAAAGATTGCGAGAAAAGTGCTTTTAAATGTTGTACAGGAGAAAATGAAGTGTTGTTCAAAATCCGTTATTACCGTCGATACAACAACAAATTCATTGATATTAATATATAAACAAATCTTACAGATAAATTGCCAAAAAAGTTACAAGAATATCAACCATCAAACTGAAATTACAGAAATTCATAAAAGTTAAATTTTTTTAATTTGAAAATTTTTAATACCCAGTATGGGCAAGTGTCCCTTGAATTACTGCATGTACTTGACATGGCATGCCCAATATTAAACAGTTAATACCACCTTCTTCATCAATCGTTCTTAATTCCCTCAATGTTAAAAATGCTGGTCTATGGTTGTCTAGTATCTGGGTCAACATATCCCAAACGCGCTCTGTTGGGTTAAGGTCTGGAGACCTAGCTGGTAGCTGCAGTTGTTGAATTTCATTTTCAATTGTGACAATTTGCTTCGTGTTGACACACACCATTCATGTTTCTGTCACAAATGTACAGTGGCGTCTTTCTTCCTATAGCCCCCCCCCCGCCAACCATAAAATATCCACCATTGTATGGGTATATTTCTTGTACAAAAGTACGGAGTCTCTGGTTCTCCAGACCTTAACCCGTCCAGAGTCACTGTGTAACCCGAATCGAGATTAATCACTATACATTGTGGCTCGCCAATCATTACCCAAATTTCTATTTGTTGTGCCCATGCCAGTCCGCTCCGTTTATGTTCAACTGTTAGAGGAACACGTCGCAAGGGTTTTTTAGATCGAAGGCCTATTTCATGAACTCGATTCCTAACTGTCCTGATATACGGTCTTGCTTCAGAAGCGTTTTGAAGCTTACGAAGTGGTCCAGTGGCAGCGATTGTTAGATTTCTTCTACTATTTAAAGTTAAAAATCTATCATCCCTAACAGTTGTAAATCCTCTACGACCTTGTCCTCCTCGGCGATGTACACTACCGGTCGTCATGTGCTGGTTCCACATCCTACTTATAACGCTTTGGAAAACTTCAAGTCTTTCAGCAACTGCTTGGTTGGCTTCATGAGATGTCAAGTGACGTAGATTCATGTTTTTGAAGTGACAATGTAATGAATTTAACTTTTAAGACTTTAAACACTAACGCAATGTAATAAAATTTTAATAAATCGAACACTTTCTTTAAAGTTCTTATACAAATCTGACAATTAAAATTTTGAATTTAGTAGTCTCTGACTACAGAGATGCCAATTGTTGCTGCCAGTTTATATAAAGTGGTCATTTCATTAATTGTGTCAAATTTCAGTAGTTTTGCGCTTCTATTAATTATCCAATTAATGAATTTTAAAACAAACTTTACGATTTCATTATTTACATCTTTTAAGCAAATTCACACGTTGTGACTTTAAACAAGTTTGCCTACACGTGCAATAATGTAATTAAAAAAAAAAAGTTGTTTGTTTTAGATTATACTCAGTGACATATAAACTGCACCACCTAGAAAGGGTGGGAATTTTTGGACCAAATTTGGCAGAAACATTGGACTAGTCTAAGGTAACAATTGATTAAAATTTGATAAAGAAAACACTTCATCTTTTTGATTTTTCTTTAATAATGTGTTGGTCCGCCCCTATTTCTGATACACTCATTGACCCGCCTTGGCATTGATTCCAGCAGGTGATCAATGTCTTCTTGGGGTATGGCATCCCAAGCAGCCTGTACTTCATCCCGTAGAGCTTCTATTGTCAACGGTGGGTTCGGTAGATTCCTCAATCTTCTACCCATCATGTCCCATACGTGCTCAATGGGCGACAAATCGGGAGATCTTGGCGGCCAAGGCAAAAGATTAACATTGGCCTCTTCAAAGAAGTCAAGAGAAACCTTTGCTACGTGAGGTCGTGCATTATCTTGCTGGAAAAGTGGATCTTCCAGCCCTCGAAGATATGGAAGAACATGTGGTTCTACCACTTCGTCAATGTAGCGTCGGGCGGTCATACTGCCCCGAATGAAGAGCAAGGATGACCTACTGCCGTAAGCAATAGCACCCCACACCACCAACCCCACAGTTCGGTGAACATGCCTCGCAATCGAAAAATCAGGATTGCACCTTTCTCCACGTCTTCGTCTAACAGTCATCCGCCATCATGCATTCCTAAACAAAATCGCGATTCTTCACTAAAGACAACTCGATGCCACTCCAAGTTCTATTGAAGTCTTTCCGTGCACCAGGCCAAACGTTCCTGGCGATGTTGAGCAGTGAGGGGTAGCACAAGATGTGAGCGGTAAGACAGCAAGCCAAAGATTCTTATTCGACGATAAACTGTTCGCAAGCCTATTGGACGACCTTGTTCACCTAACCATTGATCAGCTATTGATCTAGTTGTAGAGAATCGGTCTCTCAAGGCCATTAGTCTTAAGCAGCAATCTTGACGTTCATTGGTTCGTCTTTGAGCCCCAGTGGCTCTTCTCCGACGTTCACCCCATGTTCAGACCACGCTTGATAAACACGCATTATTGTTGAGTGGGGCCGTCCCAAACGGTTGCCGATTTCTCTAAACGAAAAACCTGCTTCTCGTAAACCAACAATCCGCCCTCGGGCAAAGTCACTCAACTGCTGGTAAATTTGAGGTCTCCTTCCTCTAGGCATCATTAAACACTTGAAACACTTTAGACTAAAGAACGGGATCCGAAAAAGTGGAACAAATTCAAAAAATGACTCGATAATTGCTTGTCTAGCACCACCTCTAAAAAATGACACGTCAACGTCAAAAATCCCATGACTACTTGATGATTGGATTTCAAATTTTAATCAACTATTTCCCTGGACTAGTCCACTATTCCTGCCAAATTTGGTCCAAAAATTCCCAGCCCTTCTAGGTGGTGCAGTTTATATGTCACTGAGTATATTTATGTCGTGTCTTTGGACTGTGAAACCTTTAATAATAATGTTTGTCCATAAGTTGGCCTAACGAAATACAATTTGCACGATTTTGCTTATTCACAATATATAATGCAGCATATTTTAAACAACAATGACATCTAAGTAAAAATTCATAATGATTTAAATAAGATGTTGAAGTTAAAATTAAATATTGAAATATAAATCATATTGACTATTAAATTTACTTTAGTACGCCAAGAGTAATGGGTCATAAATTTAACTCGGCTCCATTATATTAATACAATAAATCAGTTGTTACATCAGACTCGAAATTATTTCAATTGACTCTATTTTGGAATTCTGATTCGGCTAATGAAACGTATACAACAAATAATTTAAATCAATTTTTGTTTTTTTCTTTCATTTGTGTCATATTTTAAAATTTACCACACGGGGTCCAAATTTTTGGTTTTCTGCCACATTTTTAATTTCTCAATTTAAGAACACTACTTAAGAGAAATGTCAAAATTTGAACGTGAAATTCGTTAAATTAAATTGGTCATTATTACCAACATGACATAGACTATAGAACTTTATTAACAGGTCATGTACATAGACAAATGTTTTTCGTGCGTGCAGATATTGCTGATGTTCATCAAACAATCGTTTACGAATATTTGTCGAGCACACCATCCGCAACATTAACCGTGATTGCCCAAATAATCGTGCTAAGTAATTGTAGCCTTTGATGCTGATGGGTTTACAGAATATAGTGAACATTTGTATATTACTTTTCGATCCAGACATTTACACCGACCCTGCAGATATTCATGGACGAACAATACATTTTGATACTTTACTACCGATTGTTTTGGATTATATTTGCTACGAAAACTATCATTAAGTTAGTAAATATAATGGACGCAGATCAATTGCAATAATTCTAACCTACTACAAACTACGTTACGATTCCAACTTAACTAAAACTAACAGATGTCATGCAACAATCAACGGCGTACTAAATTAGAAAAAAAATCTACTTACGAAAATCTCTTAGGCATTATTCGTCTGCAGAGAAACCAGGCTACGCGCACAAGACACAACTCAACAACAAGCACCTACAACAAAACACAAAAAGTAGAATTCGAGCGCAGTCGTAATTAAATATGAATTAAAACTTCATTCGTTTCGCAGCCTCGACACACAACAATTACGAACAAGGTAAGAACACCCGCACAAACCGCCGGTCGCAGTTTCTGGGGAAACTATCAATTACATGCAGATATGCACCAACAGTAAATACTCTAATCAGCAATGCGCAACATAAAATTTACTACTTACGCGAAGTGAACGTTATTTATCGATCAGTGTGTTTAACTACCAAAGCACGCGTCAAAAAGCCGCGACTGAAAATCGTTCTGACGTTTTTGTTTGATCGTCTGTCAAACTAACCGAGCACGGCACTCTATGGTGGCGCAGCGGCCGGTTAAGATTTTTCATCACTGCCGTGTAAATTCATTGGTGTGATTCACTGAGTGGGTAAGTTAGCGACGCGCCGATGATACAAGTATCGTTTATGTGCACGTATGGTAACATCGCGGTTGATTTGCTGTTGTTAATGTTCGACGTGAAAGTAAGAAATTGGATATTTAAATTATAACAATATTACTAAGCAATTAAATAAATTTGAAATTGTAATGACACAATTAATCACCGATGAAGAAAATTGAATTGAATTGAATTGAACTGGCTTCAGAATGCAATACTCTAGAAGGTTTCTCATCAGGTGTCAACATTCGTTGGACTCAACACGCAGACAACCAAATTATTTGTTAAAATATTTTCGTCGTCTATCCGTCATTACCATATCGTGCATACGATTAACATTTTCTTGGGTTTTGACAGTTACTGGTCGTCCAGCACCCTTCGCGTGTTCACATGTTTGTCTTCCCAGTTTAAATTCTCGCGACATATTTTTCACCACTTGGTAAGAAACAGCACCCTCACCTAATAGACCTACCACGTCTTCATGAATTTCTTTTGCGACAACCCTTTCTTTTGCAAGTATTTTATAACTGTACGAACCGTTGATTTTTCCATTTTTATAATTTCTCTAAACTTGTCTATTTAAATTCTAATTTATTTGAACAGGTAACAAGTGACAAAACTACAATTGAACCAACGTAACAACAAACGATTATTACTTTAATATGTCAAATTGATTCAACGTCGCTCAACGCCTGCTATTTAGGGACGCTAAATAATGATCACCCCTCGTATAATAGAAATAATACCTGAATGACATTACACTTGTCACGGTCCGTTTAATATTTAATAACACTCATTAGCATTCAATCGTTCGTATGAAACAAGTAACGTATAATTATTTTGAGCAACATCAGTCGTAAAAATATAAAATGGTACATGAAAATGTCAATAGACTTAACTAAAGTCTTGCATCCTCTCACTTATTGTTACATAAAAAAAATAATTACGAACGCCAGCAATCACTTTCTACAAATTTTCTACAATGGCAAGAAATAATCGCAGAAGGTTTCTTTAAGTAGCAAAACGTTACGAAACGAATCGTAACGTTTTCACGCAAAAATGCAAACAATGTTGAAACAATTCCCGTTTTTCCCTAAATCGCGTGATTCGCGGCAACGAACGAGCGAAATCTGTGAAAGTTTTCTGTTAATAAAACCGCCGCTCGTTGCTGTGTAGTTCTGTCTGAGGCGCCCGCCGCGCGGTAAATTATCATGCACGGGCGTTACGTTTTTATTATTGCGAGACCCATCAATCTTATTATTCGAGCGAAACATGCTTCTACTTGCGACACATTAAGTTACCATCCGCGCACGTGGGTTTTTCCGTGTTATACACAAGGAAATGATGGATATCCGCTGTGAGGCCTCTTAAAACGAGTGTATTGGAATATATGGCTCTTCACAAGCCGCCCACAAGGGTTTTTTGGTGTAAATGTTTAGTATGTGACCATACATTTTACAAATACGTCAAAACAATTAATCAATTGAACTTAAGAAAGAGAGACATTTTTTATCTTTCTTCAACTTATTTCAGAAGAAAAATGGTTTTGTTTATACTTCGAAATAATTTGGGAAACATGTTGTGGTTATTTCACTATTTCATTTAATATCCACCTCACCTCCATATGCTAATATTGTTGCATTCACTGTCATTTTTGTCCTTTTGTAACTTTTAAAATTTGAAGATTTAAAGGATTTTATAATTCTGGAAAAGACAACACGAATCTGCAATGTCAATGAAAACTATGTGCAAACACATTCAGGCACGGAAGGTTATAAAAGAAAGGTCAGAAAACGAGGATAGTACTAATATGCCCGTTATAGTGTATTTATACGGAATTTATTTTATAAATAATTATAATATTTAAAGGAATCCTGAGATAAAATTTAAATTTAATTAAAATAAAATAAAGATATTAAGCTCATGATTTTCAATCTCGTAGAACAGGATTATGAAACAGTGGACCAACAGGAAGAAAATGTTGGAAACAATTATGTCAGATGCAATAAAACGTCACAACCACGGAAAATACGGAAACATTACTCTATAACTACTGACTATAACTACTGAAAATTGAACAGGAATAAGAAGAACAGGAAATATTACATAATTATAATAAAATAAATTCATCAAGAGTGGAATTTTGATATGATACTGTCATTGTAACAAAACCATGAATTATAGAGGCATCACCTTAACACGTATGTCAGGAAAAGTCTTCACGAGAATCATGTAATGGGATGCAATGATAGGAGAAACACAATGGAGTTTGAACGGGAGAAGTACCCAATAACTATAAGAGAAATAGGACAAAAGCTAATATGTAATGGAAAGGAAATGCACCACACTTCATCGACCCGAAGTAGCTTTTGATAAGATCGAGTGAAGTGATGTGTGTGAATGCTTGAGAAAAATAGGAATAAAAGAAAACTTGATGAAAATAATCAAAGGCCTATAAAAAACAACATAAACAAGCTAAGTCTACAAAACAACGATATGTATTTAGCCCACAATGCAAGACAGTGATAATGTCTAGCAGTAGAACTAGCAAACTTGAAAGAATTAACCTTTGGGAGCGGTTATAGACAAAAGAACAAGAACCCGGAAAATAGTAAGGAACGATGGACACATATTAATTCTAAGAAACTATGACAATAATGGGGTACGGAACATAATTTTTATGTTTATATGGTATGAACTATGAACGTAGAAAAGAAAAAAAACAATCGTTGATCTATATTTGGTATTTTAAATCAAACCTAGTAGTGGCTTTAAATATTAAAATTAATTGGCATTTAAAATATGTAGGGGGGTGGGACAGATTAGAAAAATTATTAGAACACGAATGGTGACAAAGACCCAAGGAGAATATTATGAAACTTTGACAGCCTGGAAGACAAGCTTAAAGGTGCAACATATTGCACTCATAATCCAAAAACGACGAGTGGATTGGATTGGGTTGGGAGCAAGAATTAGACGAGATGCAAAACTAAAACATTTTTCCGTTCAATCCAGGTTTTACATCTATCTTCACTAATGTTTCCAATCACGTTGTCCTATGTATGTTGTGGTCTTGCCATTTTCCTTTTTGTTTGTATGTTTGCTTTCCAATGTTGCTTAACAGGTCTATTACCGTAAAGAATGGTTGAGACCATTACTATGTGGTAATCCATGTATTTTTCTTGTGTAGTAGTTAGTACCTAGGAGCGTATTTTGTACTGGTCCATAAATTTTAAATATATTCATTTTTGTTTGTCTTGACACCCCTTTCTTATATAAAAAAAATGTATTCATCGCGTCATACAAACTCATTATTATCTCTACTGTTTCTTTTATTTGAATGTCTTGTTTTCCTGTATGTTATAATGACAATCGGAGCTGTTTAAACTTTTTCACTCGTTCTTCGTTATTTCTTCATTTTTGATGTTTATTTATTTGTCTTTTATGGTTTTCTGCTTATTTATTTGCATTTCATTTTCTTCTAAGGTTTCATTCCATAGATCTACATTTTCTTGCAATGCCACTTGTCACCTTTAAACCCATATCGCCTGCGAATGCTCTTTCTGATATTTTTATTCTTTGTACGTTCTCATAGTCAACATGTAGTCGATGAATGCCAAGTAAAGCTTCTTTCTCTGCTCTTATTTTCAGTTATATTGTCTTTAAAGTGAATATATGATATCAGGGCCTTCATATCCCACATCAGGAATCTGCGACTTGCCAAGTACAACTATTTTATTAGAAAATTGATTGAAACCGAACTAGTAGCAAGTTTTATTGCACCATGATTTGTTCTAATGAAAGCTAATGAACGTATCCCTTGTATCCCCTTTTATAGCATAAACCATCGACTTCATCCATCCCCAAAGAAAAAAAATCGAAGAGCTTGGGTTCCGGATTATCTCGGTGGTTGGGGTTGTAAAATTTACCTTCAAGTGGACTTGGGTATCGTGGCGACAATTAAATTTTTGGGTCTCGAAATAACGGAAATTATTTGAGATGCTTAGAATTAATAACAAATTCTACCACTCTCTTGCCGATCATCAACGAAATTTGTCGACAAATATTTGCAAATAATTTATTAATATTATACGAAGCCAAGTGTTAACGAACAGAAAGTAGCAAAATACTACTCAATAAGCCTGGATTTCACGCCAGAGCTTTCCCACGTTGACCAACTGACTTCCATCGCTCGGTACGTAAAAGACCTGTCCATAGATTTTTGCAATTTTTGTCTATGGAGCATAAGGCTCAATATATGGGTGGTTGGAAAGCATTGATATTCTAATAGATCGTCCCAGGCAGAGCGACGATAATTCAGCAACCATGGCTAGAAAGTATTTTGATCTTCAGGCATGAATAAAAGAACAATGTGAATATGCTATTTTTGTCCCATATACCGCACATTCACTGAACTTCGTAGGTGTTCAGACCATCGAATGTGTTTCAGAATCAGTATCATGCTTCCAGTTTGTCCAACAAAATGAAAAATTATTTCTCGGGCTGGAGCAATCAATGGAAAATATTGACATAATGTTTATGTGCAAATAAGTTCTGAAGTCTGTCTCTGAAGCCAGATGGTCTACACGTGCTGATGCTGTTATTGTTTTGCGTAATGATACAAAAATATTTTTTAAGCATTTGGATCAATTGCCAGAAGCATAAATCAACCAAGAGATAGAAAAACGAGGTTCAAGATATTGCAAAAAAATTTGATTAAATTTATTCATAAAATTTTCAAAAATTAGAAAAATTGTTATAACAGTTTGTTTACTTTTTTTGCATATGCAAAGTATATGCAAATGTATATTTTGTATTTTTTGATCTATCGAATATTTCTTTTTCTAGAAATTTTACATTTCACACGGGAACAAAATTGTGTTTGCGACGTCAAAATGTTTGAACCCAACCCAACTCGAATCACAATGGCAACACATCGCCATCTAGACGTTTCTTTATAAGTCGGTGCCGACGGTTTAAAATTAACATAAACATAAATGAATGTCATATAGAAGTCTTAATACACTATTGTCTCAAAATGAATACCAAAGAAGTTAGGGCAGAATGTAGTTTACCTATATCAACAATGCACCTTACTTAAATAAAATACATAGTAGGCTGCTACTAAAAACAAAAACAATAACGTAAA
The DNA here is from genome assembly GCA_959613385.1 of Geotrupes spiniger. Classification (NCBI taxonomy): domain Eukaryota; kingdom Metazoa; phylum Arthropoda; class Insecta; order Coleoptera; family Geotrupidae; genus Geotrupes; species Geotrupes spiniger. The sequence goes on from OY390737.1 coordinate 18,837,339, forward strand.
CATCGGAACTGTCAAATCAATTTGTCGTACGTTTGGTTGTCGAAAGTAAACAGTGTTGTTTATTTATTTTTTATTGTTTTGTTACTGTTTCTGGTTTTTAGACTGCTGTAACAGTGTGCAGTCTTGATTCATTGAGAAAAAAGTGACGCAATACGAGCGTACATTTTTGTGGCAAAAAGTCGACAAGGGCTAGAGAATATTATGCTGAAGATTTTCGTTTAGGGCAACAGCCAGATCGAAGATGTTATCGTAAACTTTACGTCCGTTTCAGATGGCATGACCATTTATTTGAAGAACATCGCAAACGCTCCATGAGAGATGCTTTCACTAACTTTAGTTACAGCACAGTTCAGAGAATTTTGAAAAATCACGTATAATATATATATATATATATATATATATATATATATATATATATATATATATATATATATATATATAAATATAAAAATACATAATTTTAACAAATTTTGATGGTTCCTTTAGGCAATTTTAATAATGATGATGTTGTTTGGTCCTTCAGGACTTCGATCACGTACGATACATTCGCCCAGTTGCACGTAGTCATTCGAACATTCGAACTTTTTCAAAAATGGCCATACATATTTGGCTTTGTTACATTGGGATTACATTTGTGGTCGATTTACGATATACGTAATATTTTTCCAAATGAAACTATTTTAAAACACGTCGAGAAAAAGTACTGTAGTCTTCAAAGAATTTTCATACCGATTGAAATTTGAGACCAATTAGGACGTGTGACTCCAGCCCCCAACAAATAATTGTATTGCAATATATCGTTCATGTTGATAAACACCTACGTTTACTATAAGTGGGTACTTATAATAAACGCACGCACGCCGTTTTGTATTAAATGAAGTGGTCCGCTCGTACTCGCTATCAAAGGTATTTTTTGCTTGGTTCCGTAGATTGGTAATCGTGTCACTGTTGCAATCTTCAGTTAGTAACAAAGGTGCATCGTAGTTGCCGTGCATCAATATCTAAAAATCGCGTCGATTGTTGGGCTAGTGGACGGCTCTCAGCGTTGACTTAATCTTTCTAAAAATGTGTTTCGCGAACGTATGTGGTGCGTTCAACGTGGCCGGTCTGTGTTTCGGACAGTGTATGACTTTTTGAAGGCGATATATGAGCGTCGATGGCCCTTGGGATCTCACCGACAAATGGTAAGTAGATTTTATCGTTTTACGCGGCTCGTGTGGTGCTTGGGGTCCATTCTGACGACAATTCGATGGACCCAGGGACGCATCGTAATTGTGTAATTTTCGTTGAAAAATTGCGGCGTAATATTAAAGCGTGCTGTTATGTTTGGTAGTCTGCGCCGGGTGACGTCATGTTTTGCGTTTTTTGTGCGAATTCTTGTTTGCTGGGTGGCCAGATTATGAGTTATGAGTCGGGATTTTTTTATTGGTTCTTATGCGAAATTTATTTATGGTAAGATGTATTTCTTAATTCGTTTATAAAGGCGTGATAAAAATTTCGCGGCGTAGTTTTTACGTTCAAATGTAAATGCCAAACATTATTGCCAGGAGACGTAGCTAGGACATTTTTCGGCAGTGCAAACTGAATATGTTCATTGAAACTGTTAAATATATGCATTCGAACTGCACAAATGACATCATCAACATACTTTTTTATAAAAGGAATTGTTTTTAAAAGTGAAATAACAGTTATCGAAAATAAATTGGAGAATTTAAATGAATCCATCAAGACTGAAAGCACAGTGATTAATGGCCATTTGTCTTTGACAAGGTACAAAACTAGATCAAAAGTTATGTTGGTAAACAAAGAAACTACATCAAGTGATATTAAAATGAAATCATTAGGCATTTCCAAGTTGTTTAAATCTTCCACTAAGGTCAAGGAATCTTTAACATTGTAATCGGTACGTGTTCGCCAAGAGAACTAATTAAAATATCAGCACGATATGATGAAATTTCATACGTTGATGAACCCACAAAAGATACAGTAGGACGTAGAGGATTGTGGGGTTTATGTATTTTTGGAGATAATACCATAGATCGTAGAAGTACCGACTTACGTATTACAAGTTTCTTGTATAGCTCTTGTGTAATGAAATCTTGGAAGCAACATTCTCTGAACATGCCATTGATTTTATTCTGTACCGAAGCATGCTTGTTCGTAGTCAGGACTCTCTATGGCAACCGTAACGTTACCTTTATCTGCTTTAGTGATAAATAAATTGTTGTGATTTCTAAGATTTTTTGTTGTTTTACTGAAAATGTATTGAAATGGTGAACAAGATTTATTATTATGGTATTCTATTAGTAACACGAGCTCTTAATCTATTTCTGTCACTGTCATGTCTCTGGGGGAGCAGTTAAGACTAAATGTTGGTCCTAATGAAAGGAATTTTTTCTACTCGAGGAATGTGTACAAACCAACAGTTGTTATTGTTAAAGTGAGCCAAAAAGGTAGTGTCACGTCCCAAATTATTGAATTTACTGACATTTTTTGTTTGAACATTTTTGAAATTTTTATCGTAGGATCTATTAATATTATATTGATAATCGTTAAACACTTGAACCAGAATTAATTTTAATTGAATAATAAATTATTGATGAGGTCCTCCAACCTATCTATTTCAGAAATTGCGACTTTAATTTCAAAATTCAAAGTTTTCCAATCTGTCTCTTGCTTCATATAAAAAACACAAAAGATTTCTTGAGCTGTTTCTTATGTGTGTTGGTAAAATATTTTCTTTTCTGCATCGTAGGAGAAAGATTCGTCTGTTCCTTTTGTTTGCTAATGTGTTATTAAAACTCGCCCATTTCGTCATAATTGTCACCGGTCGCGGTCGTTGTCCATACATGTGTTTTATGTTTTGATAAAACTCTTAGTCATTGTTTCAAAGTATTTCGTGAAACTGATATTGGTGGGATAATAAATTTTTCATGTGTCAGATTATACCAACGACCAAAAAAGTTATTAAATACAACAATACTGCTAATACCGTCAAAGAAAAATATTCAAGGTATTTTTTAATAAATGACGTTTATAGAGTAATGTAAATCTTCTGTACTGCTCGTGTTTTGTACGAAATCTCATGCCTCCTGGAAATAATTATCCAATGGGTTTATTTTTAAATCAATAGCGAACATATTCTACATTTATAGCGATTCATTTTTCTAAGAGTTAATTAATTAGTTTCTAGAACGAGGGAACGAGATGAAAAATATTTGTCTATTTTGATATTTTTTCTTGTTTATACTAATTAATAGTTAATTAGTTACATAGAAGTAAAAATAAAATATGAACTAAAATATAAGTGAATACTTCTGAATATGACTGGACTCGCCCAGGACTCACCTAGGACTCGTCCACCAAAACATATTTCGTAGTGACATCAAAGCATGTAAACGGGATTAGGTTAACATGAACTGCGAGATATATCGCAAAATTTATCCTCCGATCGGTGTTTACAAAAATTAGTCGCGGTTAAAATAAAACTATTAAAAATAGATCGACGTTACGCGAACGGATTTATTTTTAACATCATTTTTAGGAACGCACGTACAATTTTAGTGTCTATTCGTCTATTATTAGCCGACGCGATCGATTAATGCCACAGCGCGGACGACGGTCGTTTTACGCCACTTTCGACGGGGAAAATAAACTACACCGAGTTAAATACGCAATTAAATTTCAGCGTTTTTCTCTGCCTTTTTCCGCGTCGATTAGACAATAAACGTCAACAGCGGCAAGATGACCGAGGCGGAAATGAATTTTATCGGTTTAAAAACAAACGACTCTCGATTTTTATGTAAAAAGCGACGTTCCTGTTTTATTTTTCAAGTTCGCCAGCTGTGTCGGGCGGACCCCTTTGGCGTCGAGATAAAAGTCGGTGAAACATCTCGCGCAAGATAAATATGCAATGCAAATTCAACTCGAAATAACATTTCTACTTCCGAGCATACAAGACGAATTATTAATGTTATTAATGGCGGTAATTAACTGTGTTATTCCGGTGCTAAATTATTGTTAGCAAGATTTTAAAAGACACGACTCGCACTGTGCCCCAGGTCAGTAATAATATTTATTTTGATTTTACAATTGCCGATGTTTTATCCTGCTGTTTTCCAACTTTGTAGTAGCGAGCGAGTGTTATTTCCATGCAACGCTTGCAATGGCTTCCGTTATCCTGGTGAGCGTTCGTTGCTCGTGACGCGTTAATTCATCCTTTATTTTGTTCCTACTTTTTAATTTACGTTTTGCCGTGGGATGTTTTAATTTTATTTGAATGGCGTGCAGCATTTCAATGCCTCATTAGTCCATGTAGTTTTTAAAAATAACCTACGGATATTATTCAGAATTTTAATCGGCTTAACATTAATTTAATAATTTAATTTAATTGAATTCAAGGTTATTTAACATATCTGATCATATATGATAACTCTTATGTACCTTTTAACCAAATGTGATAGCGAGAGCTTGGCAGTCTGGAGCTCATAGTCATGCCCTTGGTGAAACATAGCGTTACGCCGTTTATCCTTCTTTCAACTGGCCCAAACAGGAGTGCGTGGATTTTCATTTCTTATTGTGGATTCCAAATAATGTCACTAGAACCATTTGTTTGGTTAATGGAAAGAAACACGAAAAAAAGTGCGCACACCGATATCCCAACATTTTTGAAATTGTATAAAATTAAACAATTTCTATAAAAGATGCACAAATGCATACACAATTAAATATTTTAGTTAGAATACTTGGCTTCTCCATTATTTTTATTAATTTTATCTGAATCTGGGTGCATTTATTTTTTAATTTATTTTGTATTTGACTTTCCTGGTCTACAATTTTGTGTTTCTATTTGTTATTTCTTCTGAGTTTACCATTAAATTCGTCTATTTTTTTTTATATGCGTTTAATAATATTGATATTTTCGAATTCGCCACTTCGAAATTTTTGAAACCACTGTGCTTTCGTTAACACTGCCTTGGCCATACATCGTTAATGTTTCCTGCCGTTTGTGCTGAACTACGACTGACTGAATTCGTAAATGCTAATTGGTCAAATGTGCTGATTTTACATTTTCATAACTTTAGTGCATTTGTGCATTGATGTTTACGATAAATCAGTCGCCTCCTCCAACATCTTTTAGATTTGTATTTAAAACAATTGCCATAGCGCTAATTCGATTTATTATTAAGTTCGTTCTTTTCTTTATTCATAGTTATTCACCCACCTCTTCGGTTACTTGTAGCAAACATTTTGACATGGCAGACAATACTACTACTACTAATACTAACAATAATAATAAAGATAGTACACCGTCGAAATATTAAAATAACGTATTATCTTATTACGTTCACTGTTTGCAAATACCACACGCTTTCGATGTTATCGATGGATCTTTGATGTGAGCTAAGTGGGCGAACGCCAAAGATTAAAAAACGCTCTTATATTAAAAAATATATTTATGCACCAATTGAATAATTTTCTACATGCAACGAAATTTTTGTTTAATTCACAATTATCGTATTCATCCACTTTCTGTTGCTTTATAGCTTGATTTTTTTTTAATTTTATTAGTTTTGATTTGTGCTTTATTTCTTTGAATATTGAAAAAATATTGCTGAAAGTAATTCCACACGTTAAGTGTCAATTAAGAGCTATTTAGGCTAATATGTCGGGACAACGTTGGGCGACAAACTGATCACGTCGATCACGAAACCAACCCAACACAACCTAATGGACACAGAATATAATTTGTATGACTATATAAAAATAAAATAAAAAAATGGTAGGCTGCCGAACCAAGACTAAATTTATTGGTGCATTTCTCATCCAACAGCAATAATATTAATTAATTATATTGAACTGTTTTGTATTTGATCATTAATTGCCAGATAATTTGGCATGCTTGAGCAGAAATCTATTAAAGAGTTTGCTGGGCGGAATGACAACTGGCAAACGCATCTCCATCTCCATTCTCTCTGAAACTTCTTCTCCAGCCTTTTCTTTCGTTTTTCGTCTTCTTTGTTCACAATATCCCAATAAATGTTCCAATTTCTCCCAACAGAACTCTCACCTCTTATATTTTTCTTCCATCCAATATTTTTTCTTCCAGTCTTTCACGTCTGAACCTTGCTATTTTTTTTCTTCTTCTGTCTATCTCCGTCCCCTTAAATGTCTTGACTTCCTACATTCTACTTTAATTCTCTTGTATTTTACATTGTAGCTCGCATTTCCAATTTTACTTTTTATTTCCTGCGCCTCTACTTGCTTCCAATTATCTACTATCTCCCTTTTGGCCTGTTTCGCGTCACTTCTCCTCTTTTCCGCCTCTCCCACGGATAACCCTAAATTTCATAAAATTGTATCCCACTTTCTTCCCATTTGGATAATTAATTACTAATTATCTACATGCTATGTATTTTAATTAAACATCTTCTTCTTTATGTTTTTGAAAATGTATGGATTTTAATTTTGCTCTTGTGATGTTGAAATCAAACTACCCATCCATGTTAAACATATGTGTAATAAAAATGCAATACGTATACGACCGATTTTATGTAGGTAAGTTTAATTAAGTCGATTTTCGTGTAATAGTGGAAGTGTCACTTGCTGCGTATGCTCCTTTTAAACGTTTTTAAATGCTAAAAAATAAACCATTGTATTGAATCTATTCTACGAAACTCTGTATCCTCAATTGTTTCAATTTCCTGTCTTTTGTTTTAAAGTAGTGCTTCAAGGGAAACCCTTCAAAATATGCAGTTCAGCGACACTGGGGATTAAGCGGTAGAATTACGAGCCGGCGCTGGGTTTCTGCAAGGCTCTTCCCTTGCAGCATGTTTCGCAGTAAACGGAAACAGCCGCTTTCCGCAATAATCCGTTGTCATACGGATTCACTTGCCCTCGTTACCTTCATGAAATACATTTGCATTTTTGTTTAATTACGTCGCGTCGCGCGCGCTGCGTAACGCGAAAAACGTTCGGATTTTCCGTCGGCGTTCCGCGGACATGCATAAATCAAACAAACACAGATTAAACCAAACATTACCTCGCAAAATGATTCGACAACCGCGCGAGTTGCGAAATTGCAATTTCACACCGGAAACGTAGGCTGTGCAAAGTTTGAATTCGATAAAACGTGATGAAACGGAGAGCCGCGCGTGTGTTATATGGTGCGGGCATAATGCGCGCACCGCCTCGCCCGGACCAATTCGACCGGAACCCGGCGCGCCGCAGAAGTTTGCACGTCGAATGTATTCAGCGCGAAACTCGTTTTCAACAAATTAGCCAACTCGTAACGTGACTGACAACCCGCGAGACGTAGAGTTGGTCCTGCGGGCGGCTTCAACTGGAGGTGGGGCTGCGCTGCGATGACGGGCTCTCAATCGCTGGTTCGCGGCGGTGCAGTTGTGTGTCTGTATGGCACCTTTCTAGTTTCCGCCGGCGGCGGTTTTGTACCGTTTACCGACAAGCTAATCGATTTATTTACGCTTGCATGCACCATAACCAGCAGACTTGGTTTCCTTGGTCGCACATCTCGATCTGTATTTTACGCGATCGTACTGAACTCAACATGTTGGATTTTGTTACTCGTTTAGAATTACAAAGTCGTAAGCAACATATTTGAATCTTTTAGATAAGTATTGTAAAATGACACCTGGGATATGAGGAACTAATCAGTATTATTGTTTAAACATTTATTAATTATTTCAATGCAAAAAAATTAAATATAACAAAGTCGTATGTGTTACTAGCAACAATATAACTGAAAAAATCGCATGCATTACTTTGATTCTGAAATTGAAACAGCCAGCGAATATTGTATAGTTAGACAGTAAGTATTTTACAAATCTTAGTCGATATCAGCAACAATCCGGTATATTCTAATATAGAGATGATGATGAACCAACTTGAGTCACTGGAAACTGTTTGCTCTTCGCGAGTTAATAAAAAAATGGAAATCCGTTGTTACAAAAGCGATTCATGAAGTGCCTGCAAAAAAGTTAATATGTTACAAAATTGTTTAAGATAAGCATTTAAATTGCATAAATTAATTATTGACGAAGATCGAAAAATTATTGGCGATCACTACCACCATTGAACATTAAAAATATGTATCGATTAATTTTAGATTTGTGTCGTGAAAATGATCAAGCTGTAAAAGAATCTTTTATGCACAATTTAACTAATTATTTTATTCATGAAGAAAAGATCGTTGTGACTTATGCGAAGAAATAGAGACTAGAATAGGGGATTCTGAGAATGTGTCTCGAAAATATTAAGTTGAAATTCGTAGAACTCCCATAGTTACAGAAGCTTAGGGCGCTTATACCACGACCGTTGTGTCTATTGTTCACCCGGTTTACATGCTTGGGGAACTTCCTTCTTCCTTGCAGCCCAATGCCCAAGACCCATTGTCCAATGATCAGTATACTGTTGAGCCGGTACAGCTCATTAATGCTAAGTTACTCAAATCAAATGTAAGTTCAGCCGTATCAGTGCTAAATGTATGGCAAACTTTGAACGCGTTTTTCTCGGAACCACATTTTTCAAGACGAGTGCACGTGTTTCTCAAAAACTATTAAACCGATTAACTTGCGGTTTGGCACACATATTGAAGGAACCTTCACATATGGTTGGAACTAGGATTATTTTGATACCTTCAATATTTCAGTCCTAATCTGAAACAGCTGCCATTTCATTTATAAAAATATTTGTACTTGCTTAGTTCTAATTCGGACGATAACTAGAAATAACTCAAACTCAAATAGATTAGAAAAAATATTGCTTTTTTTGTTTGAGACGATTGGCACCGCCGCAACCCGTGCGCCCGATTGGACGAGCGTCTCACGCCGCGACCTATATAACAGCGCATGCCTTGTATAAATTTCGATAAAGCATTTCATAAAAAATTGTATTGTTAGTTCAAATATGTCTTAATATGAGTGAAAAATCCTGACACTGTAGGTTTTATGGTTTTCGCAAAAATAATTCCTAAAAATGATTCCCAAAAATGAAAAAACAACGATCTGTCACCATGAGCGAAATGAAAAGTATAGGATGAACGTGCAGAAGAAGGTGGCTGCACACAAATGACAAAAATAAAGCTGCTCTCTGCTTTGACTCAGAAAATGAGCTATGTTGCCCCAGACAGAAGATAGTAATTTTTGGTAAAAATAAAAATTTCGCATCTGTAAGCTTACTGCTCATCTTTCTAGCACAAAGCAAGTTTATTGCGCCATTTGGAATGAAAATCAAATGGTCCGAAGTGATAATGAAATAGTCAGTATGTTATTAAAAATTTTGCAGGCTGTGTATAGTGATCAGCCCACTTGGTTCTATATTCTAAATTCTAATGTTGTACGCTATCAGTTATTTTTTATACAACATTCCGAAATTTCTACAATGACTATAAAATATTCAACCCCATTCCTGAATGTACACAATTGCAAAGAAAAAGTTTTAGCCAAGGCTGAGTATTATTCTCCAGTATCTTTGCTGTCGCTTTTAAATAAAGTTGCAACAGAGGAACATGTACTATTCTTGAAATGCATTCTAACGATTATTTTGATTTAAAATCAAGTTACGGGTATTACAATTACAAAATTATTATGTTCTCCAAGGTTAGTGGATTGAAATTTACAACCAGTATTTCCGATGTACAATATTTGTCTTGTAATCCGGAAAATGAGCGGAAATTATTATTAAATCGATGAATAAGAAAGAATCAATATTATTTTGTGAATATGTTAAATAAATAAATATCTATTATTGTGAATTTATTAAATAATTAAAATCTTTGTTACTGTTGTTTTATTAGAAATAGGTGTTAATAATTTTAAAAAAATCACAAACTTGTATCTGCGACAAATAAATTAATGATAAATTTTGGAGTAACAAACCCGTACGTGATTTTGAAATTTTCACCGATACTGACATAAAATTTGGTGGGCCGTTGTGTTCTATATATTTTAAGACAATGACGTCTTATTTTTCATTAATATCACAAGAGTGTGAAAACGTGTTGATTTCACAAGAACTGTAAATTTTCCATGGAGACCCAATATCGATGTGCGCCTTAAAAACAATTAACAATATATTAAATTTGTGAATTTTATTTTAATATTTATACAACTATTTTATTTTGAATTATTTTGAAAAATATTGAAATTTCAAGATTTAAACCCAGAAAAGAAATAATTTGAGAATAATAACACGCATGACTGGATGAAACTCCCACTATACTTGATGCATAGTAGGGAAGAACTGGATACCATATAAATAATTGTATAAAAGAGTTATAGAAGGGTTCTATAGAAATCTTTAAGTGTCTCTCAGAATCCACCAAGAAAATGTATTGTATTTGAAGTGAGCGCATAAATTATTCAATTGATTTCGTAGATCTGTTTTGTCTAGATATTTTTGAAATGCAAATTATAATAATAACAAAATTTATTATTATAATAAGTACACGTTTAAGTTTCTTGCTGAAAATTTCCTTAAAGCTCAACAAAACTAATAGACAAATAGATTTCTCGCAAATGGCAGCTTGAGAAATATAGAAATAATTTGACAATAAATTATGCATAAACAATTTAATTGACAATAATGATTTTTTTGTTAATTTATGTGGCTTGAGAAACAAATGATTTTGCAGTAAACCGTAGCTTAATATTCTCCTGGAATTATTCGGTTGGAGAAATAAACAATAGAAATTAGAGAAAATTTCATTAATCGATTTGCAGTGAAAAGTTTTTAGCGTTTTTTTTTCACAATTTCGCCGGCGACCGAATCATTATTTCCGGGCAATTAAATGCAAAGCAAAATTATGTGATTTTTTTGTAGAAAACGTAATTAATGCAAAACATATTTAAATCGAATTAAACGAGGCTTACGTATTAAAATAATATTATTTAACTTGATGCACGCAAACAAACATTTCAGAAATCACGGCGATTAAAACGACCGAGCGCTGTCGAGCTTTTGTGTTATAAAAATTTCGGAATTATAGAAAGGTTGGCACTGGCACTATAAACGGCTCCATTGGACTACATCTATTAACGAGATAAGAGAGACAAAATCAAAATATCTGTAAACTTCTATAAATTTTGAATATGTTATTTCTTTGATAAATGTCTATTACTTCGTATATAGTAAATGTTTAGCAACAAGGTTTTTGAATATATGACCAAATTGTGCGTTAGTAAAAGTGGCGACAATTACAATTACTCTTTGTTGAGTCACAAAGTGACCTCTTGAAAATTCGTTGGAGTCCTTTTAAATAATTAATTAATTTTGTACAATTCTTTTTTTAATTACTTAATACATGAATTACTTATTCCTGTTGGGATATCTTGAGATGATCACTTATTCCTTAATTTCATGCACTTCATCTGTTAAAACCCTCTTATATGTTTGGTCCCAATTTCGTTTTTGGACGTCCTGAACGTGGTTCATCACTATTTTTAAATACAAAAACACAAAAACGTACTTTGGAAAAATAAAGGTGACCCCAAGAACAGCAGCCTAGATTGAATTTCGATTGTGATTTTCCCTTCAAGTCAAAAAGCCCAAAGTTAATTTTTATCCGTAATTTAATACACACAAAGTTATATTGTGACAATTTTACTTCATGCGAATTAGGATGAAATAGTTGCAAATACAATGATTAAAATTATTTATAATAATAAATGATAATTCATATATAGATGGATACATAGTATGAACCAATATCAAGAATTGTAAGAATTCAGTCATGTATACGTCTCATATCCACAGCATAATATTATTTTCTTTAAAGTGGCATCCTTTTATGCATTTACCGATATATCGAACCTTGTTTGTGTGATATTTTCATATTTCTTACCTTGATTGATATGGTATTGCGAGCTTACGATTTATGTCTCTTTTTGCTGTAGTAAATTAATCGTCATCTTTGTAGTTAGTGGTTGGCACGGGTTGATAATAAAATAATTCATTCATGTTTACTCATACTACCATTACTTGCAGGCTTCAAATAATGCTTTTGGAGATAGAATGTATACTATAGGTATTGATCTTGTATATATATATATATATATATACATTGTGTATATTGTGCAATATATTGGGTACTACTTATTCTAATTGCACTTGTCATAGGTTGTCCACTACAAATATATTCTAAAATAAATAAGCTTGTAATTATTTCAATATTAAAATCTGCTATACAATTAGAAGTAATCGATTATTCTGTTTGCTCTTTTGGTATCTACTGTAAATAAACTACAACACTAATTTATAAAATTTTATTTAATTAATATTTATACACAAAAAATCTATTACTGTTAATTTATTATTTATTTAAGATATAACACCATTTTATTTTAATATTTAAATTCGTTTAAATTGAGGTGCATCATCATATACTTTTCAGTCAGAATTTAGCCCTTCGTCTTCGACATGCATTACATGTAAAATTTTTTTAGTTTGATTTTGTTTTGGTTGATCAAAATTAAATTTTGGCTTATCTTTATTTTGCTGTTCTTTTTGTGTTCAGTTAAAAAAATTCCACTCGTGATTGTTTTATTTGTTATGATTTATTTCATATTACATTTATGCTTGTAATATAATGCCCGTATTTGTTGTCGATGTTTCCATTTTACTTATTTCAATTACTTTGTTATTATTATTGTTTGGTTCTGTTTCTTTGTTTTGTAGTTTTGTTGACATATTGTTTGTTTTAAGCTTGGATCATTAAAATAAATATCATCATTTATTTGTTTGTTTGTTTATGCTATTAAAGCCATTCCAAGATAGAGTACTAACTAACATTTTGTTGTTGTTTGCGTAGGTACATTTTTGACATATTTCGCAAAGTTAACAACATATATTTTGCAATTTTTACAGATCACAATGTTGGGATTTTTTTGGTTGGGTTGGGTTTAATTCGGTTGGCTTGGCTTGTGTTCGGTTGGATTGGGTTGCCTTGGGCTCGGTTGGATCCGCTTGGGTTGGGTGGAGTTGGGTTGGGTTAGCAACGAATTAAAATATTGTAGACAGTAATTCACAAATTGACTTGTTAAATTCAAACGCAATAAATTACATCATGAATCCCAAATCAAATCGCGATAGGTCGGGGTGGGTCAATAAACACAAAGGCATTAAAAATAAAAAATTCCTTTGAATTAATTTGCGTTACAGAGCGTTCACCACGATCATTTCAAAAAAAAAAAACAAACCCTGAAACCTAAACCTAATCTATCACTAATTGTCGAAACCCAACTTTCTTAAAAAGTAAGCATAGATCGTCCGAAAAATTGTTTTTACATAACAAACTCGTCAACATTTGGCAAGTCATGATTTGTTTTTAAATTTCAATTGATTTTGACTTTTTCATCTGCTAAAAAATTATCTATTTGGCTTTCATGTAAACTAAAACAATAGACTTGGTCAATACTGTCGTATGTATAAAAAATTACATCTTATAAAACGTGTTCTTTTCTTCGAGTTACTAAAGATATTCTCGTGCACGTTTATATATAAAAAACGCTGTTTCCTATTATTCCAGAAATTATATAATCAAATTTTCTACGGCCTTATTAGAATATTTCGGTTTTGCTTTCATGTAAGAACTATAGTCGAACAATCAACGATTGCATCAAATGGGTCGGTTTCATTCCTTTTTGATACACGTTCTTAGTAAGGAATTGACACCCCTTAGAAACTAACTTGTCTGTGTACGAGACTCTCCAGCACATTGCTACAATAGTAGATAACTCATCACAATCTTTCAATAATAATAAACAAAAATCATTTCGTACTTTCCACAATAACGACTAATCTCTTTCACCTATCACACTTCGATTAAAATCCCAAAAACTTAAGTAACCTATTTATATTGAAAAAAGACCCAAGTTATTAGGTCGTAGCGGTGGAAGTTTTGTCTACATACGTTCCACTAATGATGAGAAGTTTTATTGCTATTTGTAAAATGCAATAAAATTTTAACATTTACTAATTGTGTAGGGCTTGATATTTGGCTAAAATGCACAACATTTTCATCAGTTATATAAATGGTAAAAATTGCCTCCAAAATTAAAAATGGCAAAATTGAAAGTGCTTAATTAGCTAACATACAAAAATATTTAAATATCAAAATTGATAATCGTCACAATATAAAAATCATCTCCAAAATCCCAAAAATGGACTCAAAGACAAACATACCAATGTTGCCAATATTTCCAAAGTCAATAAAAAACGTAAAATGGTACAAATTGTGAACAGCATCAAATATTTACAAATGTCGAAATTGTTAAAAATGGTAAATTATCTCTGTATATAAAACATGTGGAAAATAGGTACATAGTAGAAAATTGTAACAAGACTCTGTTTTACACGGGTGTTAACATTATCAACAATATTAAAAAATGTAAAAATTGTAAGAAATTCAACATATCCAAATTATAAATATTGTTAAACTTTTTAATGATTTCATAAATAACAAAACATTTAAAAGTACAAAAGCTGTGTACTGCAAAACGTGCTCTTTGTAATTTGTAGAGTATTGATAATAATATAACTAAATAAAAATAGTAAAACAACAAATCCGGAAATTGTAATAAATAAAAATTAAGTGCTCTACGTGTTACACTTCCGACCCAACACCAACTCATAATTAATGTTATTTCCTCTATTAGCAATAACTTTTTATATCTTTATCATCGTGTTGCTTTGACGATATGTTTAATAATTTGCTATTATTATATATTAAATTGTATCGCAGAATTAAACGTCAAGGCAATTGTTGTTGTATCATTAATCTGAGCCCATTTGCCATATTATCCGTTTCAATTTTTGTTAACTTTAAGTTCCTAATCTTAAGGCTATTTCAATTTCACCCTCAATGACAGTCAAATCATCGTTTCCGTTGTTTAAATCAAGTTGGATTCAAAAGTAAAAATGCTTCACCCACCGACAACGGGAATTTAAGGGTTAAACCAGAAAACTCCATTAAGCGGTTTTCATAAACAGTATTATTCCCCGAGGTAATCGATCATTACATCGCCCGAGGTGGATCGGAAACGAGCGATTTGTTGCGGGGCGAAAATTGAGTTTTGTTTGCGACCGAGAATTCAATTTCGACGTCCAATGTTCATCGCTGGCGCTGTTTTCGCACCGTGTTTCTCACGACGGCAAAATCAGCTTACGTGCGTGCGTTGACCAGCACTTCAGGAGCTTTTAAGACGAATTAGTTTTCGCACGTATCATTATTTTCTTCGTATCATCCGAGCCCACACTTTCAAATATTGAGCAATTGTCCGATGAATACCTTGTGACTATTGTTACTTTTTCAGTTCGTAATTTCTTTGCAAGAAATCGGAGATATTATCGAGCGTACGAATAAAAAAATTTAATTGGATTTATCGAACCACAACTTCCGATAGAATTGCGTTAGGCTTTGCAAATGCACAATCGTACGTACAACGCTCTAAGTACGCGAACCAAGACCGGAAAGTTCATTTGCGTGACCGCCGGTGCTTTCGAGTTTTAATTGACACTTGAAAAAGTTTCAATCTGGAACCAGCGAACCGCGGCGCTCGAGAGCAAAGCGGCGGTGTGCGCGCCGTAAATGTCATAAAGCTCCCCAGCTTCTGTGTCGAAACGGCGAGACGGGCACGTGTGGGTCAGTTGAATTATGTTACGTGTTGTTAGGTCTGTAGGTAAGAATTTGCTTTTTAGACGTCGTAGGTTTTGCCAATGGGAGCGTGACTAAATCGTTTGTTTATTTTATTTCTCACGCCATTTAAAATGCTGTGTTTGCTTCGATCATTGCTGACATGTTGTGACTGCAGTGAAGCACGACAAAAAAATGTGTTTTAATATAGACCCTAAGATTTAATAACGCAATGTATACGAAAAGATCTCAGTTCATGTGTAAGACAATTTTAAGACTTTGTTTAGCGCCAGCCCTAATCGTGAGAATGTATGGCAAAAAAAATGTGTTTTATATAAAGATAAATGATAAGTTAAGAAATTTTTATTAAGAACCCAGCAGCAAGAGCATAAAAACAAATGTACTATTGGATGTAACTTACAAGCAGTTTAAATTAAACAGATGACATCAGGAGGTAGTAGGAAGACACTTTAAAAAGGCAGATACAAATACAGCACAGCACATGTGAGCAGAGTCTACACTTGCACTTCATAGATTACAAGCAAGCATATGATTCACTCAAAAGAAGCATGCTCTACGTCCTATTGCGTAAGCTGCTAAAATACTAGAAAACTAAGAAAAATTATTACAACGATAATAAAGAAACATCTATTCTATTTTCAAGTTAATTTAAGACTGTGGACTTAAATAACTGTAGTTTTTTACTGTAAAGAAGCAACAATAAAATGATGCTAATAATAATAGGGGTGTTGTGAATTTTGTTTAATAATTTTAGTGTGCCACGTACAAAAACTTGAGAACCACTGAGTTAGATACTGATTTGAACAAATACAAAGGCAAGAACGAAAACGCAGTTAGTAGGGTATTGAAACTTTTAGAAGAAAAGTATAAATAAGGCGAACTAAAAATAAACGAGAGCGTAACGGAATACAATGTCATGAAAGGAGACAGGAAAACCCAAGCATATCCCTCTATGCTTGGGTTTTCCTGTCTCCTGGTGCCATATACCATAGTAAAGTTGAATAATTTCGGAGTGATATTAACAAGAAAATGGGAGGAAGGAAGAAAAATAGGTAAAATATTAGCGAAAGTAGTAAAGTGGCAGGAATGCTAATGAAAATGTATGGAACAGTAGTAAGGCCATCAATAACGTATGCATGCGAAATATGGACCATGAATAAGAAACAGAGTGAGAAAGATGGGAGGCAATGACATTACCCTGATTTTTTGGTGGAACTAAATCAATAGACCGAGAATGGGAAAGAAGAACAAACACGATGATAATAAATCTATAGGCAGATCAAAGAAAACATGATAGAAAAAACCCTCGAGAAATACAAGTACAGGATTGGCAATAACAAGCACAAAACAGCAAGGAATTGAGTGCACGTTTTCATCAAAAATACCAGCATTTAAAATGGTGCTATCATATATATAGTCTTTTCAGTTTGTTATTACAATCTTACAATTATTTATTGGTTATTGGAGGGCATCATTATATATAAAAATCTCTAATTAGCGTATTGTCTATTTTAGTCTGATGGAGGCTGTTTTACAGGTGCAAAACGTGTATTTGGTGTAATGTAAACATAACTTCCAGAATGTTTTATAGACGAAAAAAAATACAAGTCACGAAGTCTGACCGATCTGATGTAAGCTAAAAAATATTTATGATAAGATTTATGTCGAAAAGGATACCAATGTTGACACCATGCCAGTTGTGATTTGTTTGTTTTAAACATATAGTTGTACCAATTCCCCCACTCTCACGTCTAGATGGTGCTAATACTCACGCACAAACTCTTTGTCACTCATGCTTCACATTCGTTCACCGGATGTATGTTTGATGATCTGCCGGCTCAGAGACACCGTAACAATTGCCTTCACGTTGGCACAATCGCTGTAATTTATTTACAATATATTTGTAGATGATTCCTGTTGGCATGCATATTTTATCCTTTAATATTAATTAAACTTTTCCATATTAAAAATATTATTTCATAATAAAATAATGGTTCGAATAATCCCTTAATGCCTTCATCCCATATCGAGTATAAATCTAATATCTAAGTTTCGTAAAACAACATTTTATTTGAGGATAGTTGTGCGAACGATCTATCTCTGTAGGAGGTAGCCAGAACAATCAAACTGAAGATATCACCTAGTAAATTATTCGAAAGGGTTGACAAAATTCGAGGTCGAGCATTTTAGAAAAAAAATCCATTACAACTATAAAGCATTACCGTGGGGAAGGAGGAATGTTTGTTTGTATATTTTGTTTGGATTTATTTCAGTATTTAATTCAATTTTTTTGTACGTTGTGCTAAATCCCAATATTTTAATCCTCACGTTTCGCATTGTTTGTTCAGTATGTGGATAATTTTGTTCAACGTTAACAATAGATATATTGAGGATGTGAGCTTAAACCCATTTTTTTAAATCAAAAAAGTAAAAGGTTTATATCCAATTATAAAAAAAATAATCTACCCCAATTTAGTACAGGTAGATCTGAAAGCTAAGGACATTTTGGATTGATTATTGCTAGGACAGTGAAACGACTTGGAGGTCGACGTAATTCGTCGGAATGAGTTGATTTTTCAAAAGATTTTCCATAGTAAGTGCCATTTTCTGGGTTGCTGAAGCAGTGGATTGGGATTGGAAGAGTTTTGATTTCAACTGAACCCCGTCCCATTATGATTTGGGATTAAACGTGACTTGTTTTAAACCTCAACGATCGCGATTTTTAATTGGCTTTAAAACAGTTTTGCATTTCATGCAAACGTCGTCTTTTTTCTTCGTACCGACTTTATTAATTGCCGAAAAAATGGTTTATGGAGATCTATTTAATTACTTCGTGTTTTAAAAGGTCAGTCGTGTATTTCTACAATGGGCAAAATTCTTCAAGATGGTAAACATACATTTTCCTGTATTTTGAAAGTGTTTGAAATTGTTTTGTCATCGTTAAACCCAACCCAACCCAACCCAACTCGACTCAATGGAAACCAAAGTTGGGATTTTATTTCTTTACTATTTGTCAAACAAATTTTCAGTTAACAAGAAATTATCGTTCAAGCCAACTTTAAATTTAAAAAATTTGCAAGAACAATGTTCTTAATTAACGTAATGACCGAAGTACAACCCAAGCTTTATTGCAACAGTTTGGATCAATCTACGTGCATTTTTGAAATTCGTGTTTTTTCTCAAAACTTTCCAACGCAAACTTAAATGAACAACTTGGTTCTAGTAAAGGAATTGTTGTCTTGGTTCTAATATCAAATCAACGAGTAAATATTAGACTTCGGTCTATATTTGCAAGAACGAATTCCAAATTCAATTTGACATTTTACTAAAACCTCAGAACCTCGGTCAAGTTTACAAAAAAATAACCAGTGTTTTCCATAATTTTGTCTTCGTCGTTGTATTTGCTCAAAGGTAGTTCTTGGGTTGGGTTGTGTTGGATTGGGTTGGGTTGGGTTGGATATAAAATTAATACGACCCAAATATCGAGTATTTCCCCTTATATCGTGAAGAAGATATTTCGTTAGTTCGTATTAATTTTATACCCAACCCTGCCCAACGCAAGAATTACTTTCGAACATAACTCTTGGTGTGGTTTGGGTTGGTTGTATTAATTTGATATGATGTGTTTATACAATTCTACTCCCAACCATAGTTAATATTTTAGAATTTATGACAACTATTACGTTTTACAATATTAACACTGTATGAAAATTTTCGCATTTAAAATTTTTTTATGCAAATTTCTGCATTTATCTCGTGACGTGGTTTCGAAAAATTCGAAAAATTTAAATTTGTTAAAGTTAAACCAAATCTTCTTTCAATACGATAGAAAATCTCTCTTCATTGTTATGTTAGTTTCTTGTCTTCTATAAGGAAACATTTTGTTGTCGTAAATTTTAAAGCAATTTGGGTAAAGAAATGGACAATAAAAACTAAGGTTCAGCACGAAAAAATGGAAAAGATGGAGAAAATAAAAACAAAAACGAAAACTGGAAATAAAGTTATAAAAAACCTATTGGTGCATCGATCAATTCAAATTGTTGCGGCCGCTGGCGCTGTGAATTTCATGAAAAATTTTGTTAGATTTAAATCGTTACGGCCGCGGGCACTAACAATTTAATTTTACGAATTTGTCTTAAGTTATGAAAAACCTATCGTATCATAGAGCGAGTCAAATCGTTGCGGTAATAACTTTATAAAGTTGGGTTAAAGCGTTGCGGCCGCAGGCGCTCGCAATCTAATTTCACGAAATGGCAAAATTGAAAAAAATCAAGTTGTCAATTAGAGTCAACCTAACAGTCAAAATTGCCAGAGAAGCAAGTTATCGAAAGATGTAGTCACTTGATTTAAATTGAATTTATTTAAAAATTGCCCGGGATTAAAAATGTTGTTAAACTTGTTAAACTTAAATTATATAAATGCAAAGTCAAAATTTTCAATAACGTTGGGTAAAATTTCGAAATATTTGAAAACGTCAAAGTCGTCTAAAATAGAAAAAAAAAACATTTTCTATGACGCACTATTTTCCTTACTTTAGATAATTGACGAAAAATTAAAAAATCAATAATTGTATTGTATAAGTGAAAATCATTGCAAAAATGTCAACATTTCCACAAGTGATCTCTTAAGAGAAATTCATCTTCGCATCAGTACATAAATTTGATGGCTAATATAAAAATAAAATAAATTGAGAGGTAAATTAAAAACAAAGCACGTTTAATAACAAAATATATAAAATTTGGCAACTCGGCTATCACACCTTTTGCTTTTCTCGAAACGTTGTAACAGTGTTATTAAATAAAATATTAACACACGTGTATAATTAAAGTTCATAGCATTTTATGCAAGCTTAACATGTTATTATATTATCCCTGACATAATTGGTACGATCCCATTTTCCAATTAAAAGATTATCTGCGTAAATAATTACAATTATTTATTTGTTTTAAATAAATATAATCATAATATCGATATGTAAACCACAACTATCGTTACCAATTAAAAATGCATACGTGTCACACATACGAAACAAACAACGCGAGCTGACACCGCTCAAAGAAGACATTTGCGCCGCTAAATGTTTACCCAATTCTGATGAACTTGGAAAGATGATTAAACTGGCAAACACCGACGTACTCGAGCGCAAGTCCCATACACGTTTCGACTCA
Organism: Geotrupes spiniger; assembly: GCA_959613385.1. Lineage (NCBI taxonomy): Eukaryota > Metazoa > Arthropoda > Insecta > Coleoptera > Geotrupidae > Geotrupes > Geotrupes spiniger. The sequence goes on from OY390737.1 coordinate 18,858,177, forward strand.
TTGTGTGACGCTTCCGACGTCGGTTGCATTTTCTCGATATCCGGCAGCAACCAGATAACGCGATAACCTGACCAAACTACTCCGAACGCAAAAAAATAAAAAGCCACTCCAGTCGATACGCTCTTACACGCTATACGACTTTAGAGGTTGCGGTGGTGCATCGTGACATATATTCCCGACTTTATCGATCCGACGATACTTTAGGGAGCGTGTTTGTGTTCATTTTTTTCTAGATTTAACAAAATACAAAGTAAACGAGCTATGAGGGCGGAGCCGCGATCGATAAGGGTTGAAAGGTCGATACATAATTTCTTGAACTTAATTATTTATATTGCTAAGTGAATTGGGGTGGTATTAGACTCTAGATATTTATCGGACCCCCAATTGATTTTGAATATATTTTGTGTTGCTAATTTTGAATTCTCAACTTTCAGAAATGCATTTTAATGGTCAATTATATTAACTGTTAAGTTACTTACAAATACATCGATTTATCTCAGACATTCATTTAAAATAATAATTAATTTGATAGAATTTGAACAATGTATTTTCCTAGATCTCTACAAGTAATTGTATTGGGAAGTTAATCCTATCGCCATACCTTCGATTTGGTACCTTTTTTTGAATCGTACTTGAAGTGAGAGCAAAGTTGATAGCAAATTGTTTGGAGTATGTCGGCGTAAAGTTCGTAATTAAGTAACTTCTGCTAAATCGATCGCACGGCCACCTTAATTTCTCTCGATGTTGCCGTTATCTCCGTCGTGTTGCACCAGCTTTAATTCTTCCTTTCTGCAGTTATGAACTAAGTCAACGTTTCGGCGGACTTTTCAAGTTTTAATTGAAATTTAAATTGTTCCCGTCGAACGATCCAGCCAGTTTAAACTTTGTGTTCGTATTACCGGTGTTGCGTGTTTATGAAAAGCCATTTAAATTGAGACAGTCTTTTATTGTTGCTTTACGAACGTGAATCCAGCTCAATGTTGATGTTTCTTTGACTTTTTAATATTAACATTAACATAGTTACAAATAAGATTGATTCACGGAGGAAGGTTGTCTTCGCAGTGCAAAGTGGATTGCACTGGGGCACATGGCACAATTCGATGAATTGTCGGTGTCATTAAATGCATACGCCTTTTTTCGCAGGCATATAATGCAACCGATTCAATTGTCCATTTCCTTATATGTATACGAAACCATTGATGAAGAAGCTATTGAGAGGCGGTTAAAGAAGGTCTAGATACAATCCGAAGAGTACTAAAGCAAGGGTGCTTGAAACAACCGGTACATTAACACTAATTATGCTTGGTATTCACAATAACCAATTATGTTTGCATTTTCATGTTGCTTGCTGCATAACTTCCTTACCTGTATGCACGCCCATGTGGGAGCATCTTCTATCGATCCGTAGACATCTTTCGCAGAGGCAACAACGCAACGTAAACAAATATTTGTCTTGCGTGGAGCTGTGTGAAGGGAAGCGCAATTATTATTACGCTTTAGAGTTTTGATCGATTGACGTTTTCAGTTATTCTATCTGCATTGTGCATTTTTCATTACATACATTTTATATGAAATTTTATGCATCGCTTACAATCATCAATTTACGTCGTTCTAACAAACGACTTACATAAATGTCATAGTTTCATATTATTATGTCCTCTAGAATGGTTATAAATATATTTGTGTCGAGAATGAATTGCGAAGTAATGAATTTTATTTCATATGCGTTTACTAAATGTAATTGAAATTGTCAATTTAACTTATTTAATTTATTTTATATCAAAAATACAAATAGTTGTGTCTGGATGCAAAATAATTTCTGTAGAAAAAGTTCAAAACATTAAAAATTGAAAGCAACAGTATTTAGACTTTTCCACAATAAAATAATTGCAGTCTCATACATTTGACAAAAACCAGTATAGTTTCAAAATTACAAGGTATGATGATAATGTCGGAGTTTTGAAAGAAAGATTAATACTGAATTGAAAACTACGACAAACTTGTTTCGTTCGGGTTGGAGTTTGTTCCAAACTAACGTTGGATCATCATCAGTTTGTAAGATTTGTGAAACATTCGACGATTCAATTTTATCGACAGAATTTATGTGGCAACGAAAGTCAACAGCTCCATAATCCATTACTTTCCAAACTCCTAGAAGGGAATTCCACCACTAGTTTTTTACGAAAATGTTTATTTAATGTATTTAAATTAAATTAGAAGACTTTGTTTTTCCCGTTTCACTCGTCACAATCTTGACGAGGAACTCGGATGAGAACTTATTTATAATTTACTATTATCACATTGTAATATTTCTTCGACAATCAACGATTCCCTCATTTAGTTTCATATTGCATTCAAAAACCAATCATCGAAGTTTATACCTTTGTGAATTTTAAAGCTTACATAAAATTATCGTATATTTATTTCTGCGATGGTCAAAAATTGCTTATTTCAAAGATAGATTTTTTTAAATTTATCTACCAGACATTATACGAGCATAATATTCCTATGGAACTTTTCCACTCTATGAGATCCTCGTTTACAAAATCATTTAAGATAGCAAATGATGCAAGTGCTATTGATCTGAGTTCTATTGGTTTGTGGAAAAGTTCTCCTTCCGCTGACATACACACCCTCACAAAATCGAACATACAATTAAATAACCATCCTTATTGGTATATGTTGCCTCGTCAAGCAGAATGAATTGAAAACAATTTGTTACGCAACATCCCGAAAAACTAATGCTGTACATCTTCCTATATCACCAATTCGACGGGGAACAGACTTATTTGATAGACGTACGGATGATGGACCTGGAAGAAAATTAGATCGCAAATACTAAAAGGTTATTGCATTCGTATATTCCTGCAACTTGGAGCTTGATTATTTTGAACACTAAATGCAAATTTCACATTTATTTATCTGCACCATTTAAGAATTATGTGAAATCAGTAGGGGACATTCTCCAAATTCGATTATGAATTACCTTCACCTTTGTGGTTCTGTAACAGTTCACTTTTATTTTAATTATAAAAAGCAATTTCAAGTTATAATAGGCTATAATTGCATACATTTTCCTGTAGGAGGCAACTCTATAACATTTGTATGTGAGCCAGGAAAACATCATACGATGCGGATATTGACAGATAAATACAATCAATTATGCCGTTTGGTAGGTTAAACGAGAACTATAATGAGGGAAAAAAGAAATGGGATACTTACATTAACGTGAAATAAGTGGAAATGTGAAATATGGCAAAGAAAAATCATATGATTTGTATGAATCAATAAACACATAAAATAGGCACAGCCGTAATTGGATGTACGAGTATTGTTTTATTTTCTATAGATAATTCAAAATTGAAGCAGTTTGCTAACATAAGTAACTTGACAAAAATTTAAAGTAACCACATAAGGCAAAAATAAATGTAGACGAAGCGAGCTCAAAATAAGAAATCATGTGCGAGTGTGTTGTAAACCATATTAGTGAGTGACGTGATACAAATGTACCACAATGTATATAGGAAATACCACATTAGCATGCACATCCCTTCTGATGTATCGGTGCATATGTCTTTTGCAAAATTTTCAAACGACAAATACACCTTTTTTGAGTTAATAATTTAGATCTAAGCCCTAGTTATGAAACATCTACACCAAGAAATCTATTTAGTACAAATGTACTTCACAAACAATTATAAAAGGTTGAAAAATCATCACTTGCTTGAGGAAGAACAAGAGGTGGTACATATGGATAACTTTAAGAATAAAAATAAAACTCAAGCTTTAAAACGCCGTTGGTATATTCAAACCACGTCGCACATAAGGGTGTAATTTGCAAAAAATCATTAATATAACTTTCACGTTCAGAATCTGTCAAATATATATATATATATATATATATATATATATATATATATATAATGTAATACGCACGACCGAAATAATTATAATTAGTTATTTTACGGAAACACTCCGTTGGGTTTGCGGTCTTAATAAGGGCGATTTATTCTATATCTTTATTAATAGTCTATATTTCGTGGATCATTATCCACATCATCAGGACTTCTACAAAAATTATAAATAGAAGATGTAAAATAATTATGGTATAACTTACTCAAATTGATACAATATAAAATTGGACATCCAATACAATAAGAACTAACAAAAAGGTTCAATTCAAAAGTGTCACCAAAATCAAATCTTACAAATTAATAAATAAATCAATTTTTGACAGAAAAGCCTACTAATTACAATATCAAAATAGGAAAATGACTTGAACACGAAAAAACGAAGGTTATTGTGTTGAAAAAAAATATGATTTAAAATATGAAACAGCAACAGTCACGAGACATCCATAGAGTTAGAAAAAAGAAAGTACTAAGAAGGATCGTCCAATAAATTTGTATATATGACACTTAAACCATCGATATCTTGTCTAGAGTTAATAGTATGTGCATTCTCTTTTATGAAGCACATTTCTAAAAAAATTCTCTTTTGATAATTTCTTTCAATTTCCAAAATCTTTACACCATCCCAATCAATATTATGCTTATCAAATCTGGCATGAGAGGAAAGAGCACAAGCCCTTGGTTTACAATTAATATCACTTTTATGTTGTGTAATCCTCCTTTTTAATTGTTGGCATGTTTGACCAATATAAACATTTCTACAATCCTTACAATTAATTTTATATATAACATTAGTTTTTGATAACATATTAGTACGATCCTTTATGTTAGAGAAAAGGTTTCTAACTGTTTTTACACTAAACTTAGCCACTGTTATGTTACTGTACTGTGTAGAAAATGACTTGATTAATTGACTAGTTAAATTGTGAACATAAGGAAGCGACTTAAAAATCTTAATGTCATCCGGACTAACGGTTCTGTTAGTATTCAATTGTACATCAACCGAATTAAAAAGAATTTTATTCAGCAAATTAACAGGGTAAGAATTTTCTCTAAAAATATTAAAAAGGATACGTAAATTCTTTTGATATAATGAAGGATGTGCGATCCTCTTAATTCTATTCTTTAAACATAAAATGCAATTAATTTTCATTGTTAAAGGATGATATGATGAAAAATGAATAAATCGGTTTGATGTTATCTGTTTACGATGCCAATCGAGAATAATGATATTATTAATTCTAATAAGTTTGGTATCTAAAAAGGCTATGGAATTATGAATATCTTCCTTTTCAATAGTAAATTTAATATTGGAATTATAATTATTAAACACATCAAAGATTTCTTCAACTTTGTCTACTGGTACTGCACAGATGATATCATCGACATATTTCTTTAAAGTCCGGATGACATTAAGATTTTTAAGTCGCTTCCTTATGTTCACAATTTAACTAGTCAATTAATCAAGTCATTTTCTACACAGTACAGTAACATAACAGTGGCTAAGTTTAGTGTAAAAACAGTTAGAAACCTTTTCTCTAACATAAAGGATCGTACTAATATGTTATCAAAAACTAATGTTATATATAAAATTAATTGTAAGGATTGTAGAAATGTTTATATTGGTCAAACATGCCAACAATTAAAAAGGAGGATTACACAACATAAAAGTGATATTAATTGTAAACCAAGGGCTTGTGCTCTTTCCTCTCATGCCAGATTTGATAAGCATAATATTGATTGGGATGGTGTAAAGATTTTGGAAATTGAAAGAAATTATCAAAAGAGAATTTTTTTAGAAATGTGCTTCATAAAAGAGAATGCACATACTATTAACTCTAGACAAGATATCGATGGTTTAAGTGTCATATATACAAATTTATTGGACGATCCTTCTTAGTACTTTCTTTTTTCTAACTCTATGGATGTCTCGTGACTGTTGCTGTTTCATATTTTAAATCATATTTTTTTTTCAACACAATAACCTTCGTTTTTTCGTGTTCAAGTCATTTTCCTATTTTGATATTGTAATTAGTAGGCTTTTCTGTCAAAAATTGATTTATTTATTAATTTGTAAGATTTGATTTTGGTGACACTTTTGAATTGAACCTTTTTGTTAGTTCTTATTGTATTGGATGTCCAATTTTATATTGTATCAATTTGAGTAAGTTATACCATAATTATTTTACATCTTCTATTTATAATTTTTGTAGAAGTCCTGATGATGTGGATAATGATCCACGAAATATAGACTATTAATAAAGATATAGAATAAATCGCCCTTATTAAGACCGCAAACCCAACGGAGTGTTTCCGTAAAATAACTAATTATATATATATATATATATATAACGCAGAGCTACTAACTTCAAATGAATACAAATTGAAATCATGCCCTTAAAATTACTATATTGGTGTTTATCATACATTGAAATGTCATGAATGTCATAAAAATGTTGGACCTGCAAAATGAACTCTGGCTGGGCACCTGGATGATCGCTTCGTTCCTATTGTGGACTTGTTGGGACAAGCGCCATATGTTTTGCATTAATCCTAATTTTTAAACAAGTTTTGTATTACTGTTTCTATGATGAGTCCGTGGGTAACTGCACGGAAATTTGGTCCTCAACCTTTAGTGTTTTGTGTTTATGACATCATAATAAGAATGAAACGATCGATCATGAATTCAAATTCCATTGCATTTTATTGCATTATGCAAAGCGATAAAAAATGACAGTCAGAAGTAAAGCAAAGATAGAAGAATTGCATCGATGTTGGCAAAAAACTAAATGAACTCGATGGAAAAACATTTTCACATTTTTCTAACTTTGTTTCTTTGAATAATACTGACTAAAATGGGCTATTTCAAGCGTACAATTTTGTACCGCTTTGACCTGTTCCAGTTCCTCAATTATTACGTTCCTGGATATTTTGCAATGTTGACATTATTTTATATTCTATGTAAACTTTTTGGATGTTAGAAGATTATATTTGTTTGCATTTTAATATTTCATTTTTTCTTGTCTTATTGCTTTTTGATTTTTTTTTAATTTTATTTCATTTGCATTTTCATTTTTCACCTTCGTAAATATTAATATACAAACAATCCCTGTTGTTCCAATTGTTGTTTTTTTAGTTTTAAATTTATTTTCCTCCCGGTTTATTTATAAATACATATCAGTTTTTTGTCTGGTTTCATATCCATAAAACCTGCATGTGTTTAGTATCAATGTTCTTGGTGACACCACTGTAACTTTACTTACATATAATATATGCGAGTATTATTTTGTAAAATATTTTAAAAAAACTTTGTTATTATTAAAATGTGTTTATTTATAATAAATTCATTCCCAATCATTAGATTAAATCAATTAAACGTCAGTTAATTTATTATCCAACACCGCCAAGATTAGCATGTAATCCTTATAATAATTGTTTATAATACATTAACTCACAATCATTGTACTTATTACAATTCTCTATAAATAATTTACACGACGGCGCCGTATCCATCACCGACAATCTTAACGAGAATAATTCCAAATATTTACAATAAATTAAATTAAAGATTTTATTGGTTTGAGTTCCTGAATTATAACCAACAATTCTTTTAAAACACAAACATCAACAACCGTAGCACATTTAATTGTTTATTCTAAAACTAATATTATTCTTGGTTTTATTCACTTCTAGTTCTAGTTCTTGTTCACTTGGTTGTCGATTTGTGTGACTAACGATCTTGATTAATGCAACTCATTACGGAACTGCCTTCTTAGGGTTCTCGATTATATATATATTTTTTTTTTGATTCCTCATCTGTTACTCGTTATTATTATTTGTTTGACCCTATTAATTTTGTAATTTCGCACTGTTGCCAAATTGTACCAAATAATTCGTCAAAATATATTTTTTATATACATTTTCATATTTTTTCATATTTTTCATAATAATCCTTACGTCTAATCTTATTAAATTAATTATTTATAGAATTTTATTGTGTTCTTAGTGGCCAGAAACACAGTGTATTAGGATTTTTCCAATAATGTTCCTGAAAAATATATAGGTATATGTTAATATTTTTGCAGAGTTACATTAGATAATTGCGATAGGTTTGGCAATTTTGGCATTTTGGCAATATGAGCCTTTTAAAATGTTTCATTTGCATCGCATTATAATGAAGTTTCGATTTTTTTTAAATCCAATAACAAATTTTTCAAAAATTGACTAAATAGCAATTTTGACATTTATTTCATGGTTGAGAATTTTTGTTTTTCAATATGTTTTGCATTTTATATTCGCAATTTTAACTTGCTTAACATTTTGACAATTATAAAATTATTAAAATTATTTTTAGCTTTGAAATTAGCAATTAAGAGCTTTTGGATTTTTTACAAGTTGTGTTGTTTGCATGTTTTTAATTTTTGATAATTTTAATTGTCGATCTGATTTGTTCTTTGCTATTTAAGTCGTTATATTGCTCATAATATTAGATAATAACATTTTTGAGTCAACCAATAACTTTACGATTTATTTAATTGCATAAAATTGCTCTCCATGAGAAAAATAATTTTATTTGTACGTTTAGATGGCAATTTTATTTTTTCCTTGACTTTTATTTCTTAAATCACCTATTTCCTACAAAAAATAATTTATTGCTCCCATCCGCATATACGCGCAAGGCTGTAAAGTTTTTGATATAAAAAAATTGATATGCCATTTACAAGGCAATATGTTAGTATAATACGATGACGATATTCAATCGGGTCAATGTGACAAATGTATCAAAGATGCACGACAGAAAACGACACACAAGTTCGTCTACTAGGTGTGTGTGTAACACAATTTACTTTGATGTTTGCAACATGAAACCTTGGAAATGTAGTGTGCGTCGAAGCGTAAAATATCGGATTTGTTGCCCGGATAACCACAAATTTACCTTGCTGCGACGTTTCGTTGCCTTTTAACGGAATTGTCTCCCGTGGTTTCGTTTAAATAAAAATCGCATTCATCGTCCGCCCGGAACGGGCACTTAACGTGAACCAATATTTACGCCACACGACCAACGAGATCGACCTTAATGAATAGATTAACAATAACGCGAATATAAAGACGCGTATACATTGGACGTCCTCAATCTACAATGCGCGAACGTTTAATTCTCGCTGGCCTTGTTTGTTGGTGATTGTCAAGTATACACACGTCTTTAGCGCGAGTGAATTAAAATAATTAATGGCGCTGATACGTTTTAATTAATATTATCGATTCGATTTTCCTCCGATATTAAAATATATGTTTTCGAATAGTATTGCTTGCGCAGTAATTAATTAATTTTTTTAATTCGTGTGGGTGAATCAAATACGCAGTTTTGCGTTTGTTAACGTTATAATTATGACGTTCAAACAAACTGTCAATATTCATCCGAAAACTCATTAAATTTGCTATTAATTGTATGCTTTCATTTCGTGTTTTTTTTTTTAATTGAACTATATTTACGTACTTTACGATGCCTTGATTAAACTTCTTTCTTTTTCTGTTTATTATTTATGAAACTCAAATGAGAAAATATAAAATGTGTTGTAGAAAATTTGAAAGTTTGAAAACTGGTCAGAGGTTATAAAAAACAATTATTGCGAATGAACAACATTAAAAAAATATAAACATGAACGGATGGGAAACAAAAAAATATGTCACTAAACTTGGGTCAAATCATCTGCATCTGCAATCGACCAATGTTGCGAACAGAACGCAAACTTTCACGAAGCAACCATCTGAACTCTCTTGTCATGCTTTGAATTCCGTTCCGTAATTAATTATACATCCATAGAAAAATCCTTTTCAAATTCGAATTCCACCAATCCGTCAATCCTCCTGGACCACATTAATTCTGCGCAGCATACAGATCTAAAGATCTATTTTAGTTTTAAGCGCAAACAATTCATTACTACATTTTGCGACGAATTAAATTCAAAACGACACCAGATATTTTAACAATCGGCCGGATTCGCTTCGCGGCGAAGCAAAAAATGATTCAATGGATCCTATGATTAATGCGACACGTTGCCAGTCCGCCGATGTGCGCCTGCATTGTAATATTTAATGGATGCATTTGCGCCGCTTAATTATTCAACAATAATATTTATTGATTTACTCCTCCAGCGCGCTCGAATTTTGCCCGTGAATATTTCATGGTACATGCTAATCGGATTCGCAAGTGGTAAATCAAATTCATCAGATATGCACGCAGTGTTCGATGATACGACGGTAAACATTAATTTTGATTGCGGGAAATGGATACGGCTCAACATTTAAATTGCATGGAGTATTTCAATTAATTTGAGCTACGTAGAACTGCGTCTGGGTGGTGTGCGATATACAAATAAAATATGCTAGTTAAAGTAACGCGCGACGACTCCAATTTCAATTATCCTAAGCGACATTATTTTAGTCAAAAGTGAGCTTTTAGTGTCATTTTGCCTGCTATACGTTTCACGTCGCTTCGGAGGAGATTTAATAAAAACGTTGCTAATCGACGGTGAGTTTGAAAGAAAATTGACAAGTAACGGTGTACGAACGTCAAATATACAGTGACGTGCTTAACTTTGAACAAGAAATAAAGAAGAATTATGAAGTGTTAATTGAAATCGGTCAATACGAGGAAACAATCGTAAGTGTATATCAAAATGATATTGATACTCCGCTTAAATCATTTCGCAAAATGAGTCGACTATATATATTAAAAAATTAAATAAAAAGAACCTTGAGATTAAAATTAATTAAGAATCAAGTTTTATATTAGATTTAATAAAGTTTTTGTATTAAAAGTAATAATAAACGATCATAATTTTGTTAATAAAATTAATTTTTTTTCCGTTAAAAAAGTTCGTTGTATTATAAAAGATTATAATGGATAGTAATTAGATTTTTGTCCCGAATCAAACCACAGCGGTGCACCTATACAAGCAATCAATGACGGAAGCCGTCCAATGACAGATATTCGATACAGTCTGGGACATTATCGATGAATGATCGAGTTCAAATATTCATTCCCATGCCACAATCAACGTATAAAACTAAACCAGAAAATGTGAACATAATCACTATTTATTTAAGTTAACGGTGTGCGTTTAAGTGTGAGTTATGTTTTGTCGAATGATAATGTTCAAATATGCATTTCAGGTTGGGGGAAAAAATTGTAACTTTATTGTGTTAAAAATGGGATTAAGTGGCTTACCTTTACTGTGGCATTTAAGGAGTCAACCAAATGCTTTATTTGAACAATGTTTCCAAATTATTATTATTATTATTATGTATACTTATACATAATAATAATTAGAATAAAATTGTCGGATTTTAAGATATCGTTATATAATAATACAAATATACGTACCTTAGAAATAAAATAGTTTTGGAGCTACCATAAATAATACGAAAATGTACGATGACTTAAACCGTCTCAAGTAATTTTCGAGACCAATAAAAGTTCCCTAAAATATGTCAATACTATAAATACTAACAATTTAATGAAGTTAATGGAACTAAAATAAAATTGACTGATAGACCCATTTTATGGCGACGCAGTATAGCAAATTTTGAGAATATTGATGGACTGCACGGCAAGGAATGTCGCGTAGCTAATACAAATAATACAGCAGATGTGGCTTAAAACCGTTGCAAGTAATTTCCGAGAGCAACGCAACGCAATTTCTCTAAAAAAATATCTAGTACCTAAAATGTCAACAAATAAATAAAGTTAATGGAACCGACAAAGAAAATAAGGGCAATAAAATTAACCCATCGGTTAATATACTCGTTTTACGCAAATTTTAAAAAAAAATTACCAACGAATAATATATCAAGTCGCTTCCAGTAATTTTCGCGACCAACGAAACGAAGTTTTCTGAAATAGGTATTGTGAATATTAAGTTAAATATAATAAAAAGAAATAATTTTAAAATTGGCTTCCAGATATTTATTAGGCGTAAGTAAAAAGTACAGCATTTAATACTACGCGTATTAAGTATGAATAAGATGTCATGTTAATGTTAGTGTTAAAGAAGTTCTGGGAAAGCGAAAGAAAAGAAAAAAGAAAATTTGGTTTGATCATGACTGTGAAAGGGTGTTACGAGATAGAAGGTATGCGAGAATGGTTACTTAAAAACTCGAATAACAATGAATAGGAATAAAAGAAAAGGGCATGCATTGAGAAAGGCATTAAAGAAATTAGAGATAAATATAAAAATGAAGGAAGACGTAAGTTCTACCTGGGGTCCAAAGAGGACGGGGAGGACATCGGCCTAGTGGGGTACTTTAGGGATACGGATGGAAAGCCGAATATTTTGAAAAGTTGCTAAATTTCAATAGAAATGGGATATAGAGAGATGACAACCACGAGAAGTAGCAGGTGATGGATAGTATTCTCGAACAAATGGGATCAGGAGAAACCAACATATCGATAAAGATGATCAAACTTGGAGGCGCGAAACTAAAGGAATTGCTATAGAAAATGGTGGTAATGGTTTGGAAAAAGAAATAATGCCAGGAAGTGGAATAGGTCCAGACTATGTCCAATATATAAGAAAGGGGATAAAACAAAATATAAGAATTGCATAGGGATAGCCATGTTGGACGTACTATTCAAGGTAGTGGCGAAAATCATTAATTGTAGACTTAACGAACATCGTTTCAAAGAAGTTTGGTGCCCACTCAAGATTTCAACAGGGTATGTCTCTGTAAACAACACTGTTCAACATATTGTGCATGGCGTTGCAGGTGATGTAACCTTGATAACAAGGCAAAATGAAGGTCTCAAAATTTAATATAATTTATATCGTATATTTAATCATAGAAATTGTTTTAAATTACAATTAATATGTATTTATAAGCCTGAAAGCGGTTTCAAATCCTAAGATGGAATATATTTTGGATTTAAGCTTTGAAGAAGGTTTTGAATGTAAATGTAGGGCGAATAATGATTTAAGTTAGAAAATTACAAATATGTGGGAACAAGCATTTGTTTTAATGGATCATAAAGATTATTTGTTAAAGTTAAAAATGGGCACTGGTAGTATTACCTTTGAAATATTCTTGGGGGATTGAATTACAATTATTATTAGGTGTATATTAAAAATTGTTGCATTTGCGATTTGTTAGAAATAAATAGCTTTATGAGCTTGAAGATGGTGGCAAATTTTACTTTAAATATTAGAGATTGGTAGATATATACTGATGAACCTAACAACATTTCGTTAAATTGGTTGGAAAAAAGCAGAGATTAAAAATATCAGTTTTATATCTATAATTTTCAGCACTTTTTATCTTTTCTACATTAACTTCAGTACATTTCAAAAAAGTGCTGAATTTTGTTGATAATGTAGACACATTATCTCCTCATTAATACTGAAGATTATTCCTCTCAATTTAAACAAAAAAAATTGATGTATCCAGAAATTACACCTTGTGCGAATTTCTGTAATATCTGGAAGCGCAATACAGTACAGGAAATGAACTAATTATGTTCATTTCCTTCAATAGAGCAAAAGTTTTAGCTGGTATTTCGTTGTCAACTGGTACGACGGTAAGTGTTAAGCACACAAAATTGCTTACCACCACTTTTCCAAAAATTTTTGGAAAACTGCTTCGTTATTTTCCATATAATGATAACGCGCCAACCCACTTAGCTGAAAAAAACTAATTGTATTATGCTTCCAGGTATTAGAGAAATTCGCACACCGTGTAATTTCTGGATACATCATTTTTTTTCTTAAACATTGAAAGGAATAATCTTCAGTAGTAATGAGGAAATAATATGTCTAATTTGAAAAACGCAACAACATTCAGGACTTTTTGTTGCTTTGATTTAACGTGAGGATTTGCACCTACTCACCTCCATACCATGGATGTTGTTTGATTTGCGATTATTCTGATTAGCATTATTTGTTTTTGAATTAAGACAGTTATACAGTTGAATATCGCTCAAAATAATTGTCAGATTCATCCCCTTAACAACTGTATCCAAAATTGTCATAACATGCTTAGTTTTTCATTAATAAACACTGTACGTGTTGGTACATCATTGTAGCACCCTCTGTATTTATATTTAAATTGAAAACGGCTTTCAAAAAATGTTACAAAAATTATTTTAAATTCGCAACAATGTACATTTATTTGCTTGAAGGAGGATTCAGATGTTAACATAGAATATATTTGAGATTTCATAGTTGAAAAGGGCATTGAATAGAGATAGATGACAATATCTTAAAAATAATATAGATTGGGTTGTGAAAGGCCTGGATGCACTTTGTTGTGCGGATAAAGGCGGTGTTCGATATATTATTAAGTGTACGTTAGAAACTATTTATAGACCTAAACATTTTGGGGATTTAAACAATTATTTAATACAATAACTTCGACATCGACATCGACAAACTTTATAATAATAATAAATATAAATATAATAATAAAAAGTTATCTCTGAGCGATATATTTCTTCTGTAATTTCGTTAAATATTTTCACGGAACCCGAGTTTCATATGGATGAAGATCGCTTCGGTGTAACCAGATCCTTTATGAAATGGGACGTGAAGCAAGGGAAGCGGTTATGAGCTCCTCGAGTACCGTTAAATGTTTCACTCGCCCTGGGAATTCATTTTTAGCTGACGTTGACGATTCTAAATATCAATTTTTCAAATGTACGTTTAAGAGGAAACCATGATTTATAGTTTTCATTGCAATGTGCATTTATGGCGTATTTTTAACTTAGGTGGAATTATAAATTGCCAGACATTACTTAATTAATAATGGAAGTCATACACCAATTGCAATTTCCGTTTAGTATTCTGTAACAAACCTTAGAACTGATAAGTAATTGAAATAATCTTGGTAATTAATTATTATTCGTGCGTGCAATAAGATGTCGAAGTAGTTAGGGAAGTGTAATAAATGTATAGTAAGTAAATGTAAATTGGATATTTGTACTTTGTTATGTAATTTAACGCTGGTTAGCAATGCAGAGTTTGGTTCATCTTTCGATTAAGCGAAGCTCGCATGAATTACATCGACGTCGAAATGCACTTATGAGGAAAAATCAAAGAAATAAATATTCTTTCCAATAAATTTGACGAAGAAATGGGTTATCTAAGAAGGGTAGTGAGCCTCCCTCTTCGAAGTAAGTCACTTTTGGAACTCATTTTTTATTACGTACACATCACATATCTTCTTATTAAATGCTTAATTAAAAATGGTAAACTTGTAATTGTTTCTAATGGCAATAATATTAATGTGGCGATAGCATTAAAAACATTTCATTTTTGACAGGTGTGTAAAATTTGATTCTTATCCGGTACTACGTTTAAGTAAAATTTTTATTGCTAGTCTTCCGAAACATTTTATTAACGAAACGAATTGGAAAAATAAAATTTTCGCCCACTTCCATCCGAGCCATTTTCTGCAATACCAAATTGCTTTCGGAGACTCGCTTTACACGAAAACTTCCACTCGCGAACAAATATCAATTTCCATGCATAATGTGCCGCATTTCAGGTGAAAATCCGCCGTAAGAGCACTCGCTAAAAGCAAAGTGAAAGAGCGGCGCGGCAAGTGTCGTTAAGAACGTCATCTATTTGCAACGCCCGCCGCGATACGAGCGTCGAGAACGATAGGCACGAAACAAGTACCCGAGCCAAACCCCTCCCGTTCCGCGGCTTCCTGGCAATTACCATCGACAAATGGAGCAAATGTGCGGAAAGCAATCGGACGACTTTTTTCGCGAACGGTTGTCGAGATTTAACGTCGTCGGAACGGCTGAATTGAAAATTGCGTCGCGCGGATTTTTCGCCGTTGCATTCGGCGGTCGAAAAACTAATTAACGTGATTTATTTATGGAGTGTGCGTAGCGGAGCGTCCCTGGGAGCGCTCCGTGTCATACTAATCGAAAGATTTATATTAAATCCGAAATTATGCCGGCGGCCGAATCATTCTGGTCTGCCGGTAATGGCCGTTGGTATAAATCAAACGTCGATGTCAGGTTTATTATTAGGTCGATCGGTAACCGTAAAATGTAAATGGGCGCCGCGGAAGGATAGAAACGACACACTTCAATTGAAACACATCGTAAACGACGTGTGTCTGGCGTGATTAATATTCTGTTGAACGACGGGCGATACAAATTACCTTAAATCGACGATAATTAACAAACTGAAACCGAGCAGTGCATGAAATATACGTATGGCACGCGTGGTGACATATCTTGCTGCATGATGTTTTCGAAATAACCACAAGAACTGACAAACTTAATTACATACATAAATCCGCTTTGTTAGAAAAACTAATGGAATTAATACAAAGTATACGAATTTGTTTCCAGTAGACATATACGAAGCTTCATGCATTTGATCCACGTAAAGAAATAAGACCCAAATAGGCTCACACTAGGCGTCATACTAGCGCATAGCAAGATGATCTTGAAAAAATGTTGACCACTGGCCAAAAAAGCTGTACAACATGAAAATGGCAGATGTTGAAGATCAAGGGGAATTTCTTGTAGTAAAAATACCCAAATCGAAAACTAATATACCAAGCATTGGAAAATGCACAAATAATTAAGTAGTTGGAGGAGGGACGATTGTGAAATTGCCATCAAAATTTTAAATTAGAGGAAACAAACTACCGTACAGGTCACGCATTTCGACGCATTTCAGCTACTTTTTGGTTAATAAAGGAGTACATATATTAGGATTAAAAGGACATGGTGGAAGAAGGTCTTCGGCGGTGGCCAAAAATAGCTCCTTTACATCTTGGCAAATTGCTTTTTTCAAACCCTCCGACTAGGGATTGATCCGAAATTCTCCGATAAACTCGACAAAGATTTATAAAAGTTTTCCATACATACATCAATTATCCTCAGACAACAAAAAATTATTCCATAATAGTAGTATTATAGTCGCCTACAAGATTGCTAAACCTTATTTTACTCGTCTTAAAGTTGACAGTATATAACAGATAATAAATTTAATTACATTATAAGTAATTAAGTAAGTGCACACACCATACATTGTACAATATAAAACTACATAGTATAAAATATAAAAAAATATTGTTAGTATATCATGATAATAACAGATCACACAGTCAAATATATATTGATTATTAAAATTGCAGTATATTTATCATTAAAATTCAATAAGAGTGTATGATAAAATTTATAAATGAGAAACTCTTCTAACGTGTAAAAGGCGGAGAATTTACTTTGAATATTTACACCTTCCCGACTACAAATTGGTAATTTATTAAAATATATGAGACCCATGTAGAAGGGTGAATTCCTGCATAAAGAGAAAGTAGGTTTAAATCCATGAAGATCTCTTTGCCTCGTATTATAACTGTGTTGTTTCCCTTCTTACGAGAATGTTATTACGACTCCTAAAAGTCATCGTCAGTATCTCTAGAATGAAAAGTATATGAGTTCAGTATTGCCATCTCCATGTTTATATTTGCTACTAATATTTCAAGATTTTTACTGTACTTTTTACATTTTAAATTTAATTGGGCTAGATCGTTTATGAACACCAAGAACACTATAGGGCCAAGAATGGAACCCTGTGGGACTCCGCAAGTGATATTCTCTATTTCAGAATTAACATATGTTTCATCTTCATCAGCAATCTGAACAAATTATTTACGATCCGTAAGGTAGGACCGAAACCATCTATACGTCTTGTCACGAAAACCGTATTTTTGTAATTTGTTTAAGGGAATAGTGTGGTCAAAATGTTTCCGTAAGTCACAGAAAATTGTGGCTATTTTCTTAATGTTTATGTTACTCGTAAAGGCCCGCTGTAAAAAAAAAACGTTCGGATATAATTTGACGTGTTAAGTTCATCTCAAGGGAAAATGTTGTTCACAAATATTTCCCCACTTTCGAGTTCCTTGGTATGTTGTTAATTGTCATTTTGATGTGTCAAATTGTTTATCAAAAAGTGTGCAACGTTTCGTGTTCGTCAAAACGTACGTTACAGTCAATTAACTTCTATTGAAAGGGGTCGAATTGTGGGCATGCGAGAAGGTGGGTTAACATCCAAAGGAATTGGTAGAATGTTGGGTTGGGTTGGGTTGTATTGAGAGTGCGACCATATTATTAATAATCGACTAAGAGATTCTTTCTCAGTCAGTGGAAGCTCATTGGGCTGGAGTGCTAGATCGTACATTATCCATGTGTACAGTGTATCGAATGATTCATTCTTTTGGGTTGTCTGCATTTCACACAATTATTCGATGTCCTTTAATGACAGCTTATCGAGCTGATGGGATTCCGTGATACCGGCTCCGGGAACAGGCCACGAGTGTCACTTTTGCTTATAGCGATCTATTGGTCGGATACGCGTTCGAAGACAGAAGGCAGAGACTACATTTAAACTTTGCATTAAAACGACATTTGGGCTTAACATTTGGAGTTATGTTTTGGGGTACTATGCGCCATGATAGTTTACCTCTAGTTTATGTTCCTGGAAATCTCAACGCCCATCGATACATTAATGATATTCTGGAACCTATAACTTTTTGGTAAGAAAATTAATATAACTCGATGGTTTCAAATGCTTTTATTGATTTATGATGCCATTGTATAGCGAAACAATTGTCGTGTATAATGAAAACATTTGAAACCATCGAATTATATTAATTTTCTTAATAATATTGAGTTTCAACAAGTATCCTCGTCGTCAATCAATTATATAACTTCTTGTATAGCATATTCCGACCATATGCTGCCATTATGACTGAATGTATATGGAAGAGTAAAATGTTGGTGTCTTGCCATGGCCAGCGAGATATCGCGATTGATCAGGTGTTGCTTTAAGAGTTGCAGCATCCTCCAGGCAACCTGAAGCAACCCCGTGAAAAACTACAGAGAGCAACAAAGATTCCTCAAGAGTACCTGATTTAAATCATGTCACGGCGATTAAATGGATGTATTAAGCTAAAAGGATATACCACTTCCTTTCTTTTAAACATTATTCAATAGATTTTGTTTTTCAAATTATAATCGCCTGTTTTTTTCGATCTAAAGCGTATACCAAAAGCAGCATTATAGACATTCGGAGATATTTCGACTAAAATAAAATCTAATGGGAAAACAAATACAAAATAATTTATAAAATGAATCAACAATTGTGGTAATATGACGTTTAAATTGCGATTAAGAGTTAACGGTGAAAATGAAGAAAAAATCAATATGAAAGTTTGAAATTCATTAATTTTGAAACAAAAAAAGGTTAACAACTTGAAAATTTTTCGTCAAATCATTTGTAGTATAATAAAGGTAATTAGATGAACAGTTAGGTCTGCAAAATAAATTTACTGAGACTCTGGTTTTAAAATATGAAAATAACTAAATAAATAAAAATGTATAAATTTAATACACCCTACCACACATGATTTTAACAAATCTAAATACGTATTTCGGAAAGTTGTCGTCTTCAGTAGAAAGCTAAAAAAGAAAAATGTTAAACTTAGTATTTCTAGCTGACTTGTTACCTTTGAAAATATTCCCTTCACTAGATTACCAGTGGAATAGCACTAAAGTCGAAATTAAAAATTCCCTTAATTTACACTCCTAAATCTGATAGAAAACATAATAAAGCCTGTGTAGTGTAACGTTCACATGGCCAGTGAAAAACTAATCTAACATAAATCAAGTAATTCAAAACAGCTAATTCAAAACAGCTTATTTTTGTTTCTTTGTATGAAAATACTTTAGTAACTCTCCAATTTTCTACAATTTTGTTTAATTAATTTAAGACAATTTAGTGGTAATGCCCATGCATTACTGTTTAAAGAATATGTCGAGCTACGCTTGATTTTTCAGGTCTGTTGTTTCGTTTGCCCGACATATTTTTGATTACAAACCTTTCACGTTTTCTCATATCTTCCAGATTTCTGATCTACGTCATTTTTTATCTTTCGCATTCCAATTTTTCAAAAATGTACTAGATTCAAACTTGACCTAGAATTCGTGATTTTGAACATTTTATATAAATTTTTGGAAGCTGAATGATACGGTAAACAAACAAATTTATTGCCTTGATCTCTTTGTGGTAGTACATGGGTGGCATTTGAAATTGTGCTTCTACGTTTTTGTGTTTTAATAAGGTTAGTTATTATTTCCCTGTAGAAACCATTGTGAATCGCGAAGACAGAATTCAACGTTATATCTCTCTCATGTTAGTGGAGAACTTAGCAAATGATGAATAACAAAATTGAAAGATGGAATTTTCTGCTGAAAGATATGACATGAACGGTTATAAATGCATTTACATTGGTTTCTTTCCGAAAAATAGCAATTTCCACAGGGTTGTTATTTCTAATTTGTCTAAAAATTGTAAACATTTTCAAAGAATATATTAAATAGTTTAATATAGTCTTTGATAATTGCATAACCGCCGAAACAGCTATAAGGGAAATTATAAATTAACCCTTTAACTACGGGCGACGTCAATAGACGATCATACCTAACTTTCATGAGACACGGGTGTCGTCAATAAGCGATTTGAGCATGTGCTACGTTCCGGGGAACGTTTATTGACGATTATATAGTTTTTTTGCACTTTCTTGTCTGGGCTTTGGCTACAGACATATATTTATTTATTTTATCATATAAAGTCGTTGATTTTAGAGGTGATCAACGATAATTCTTATAAAAATATACGCGCTTTATTTGACGTAGTACGAAAGGTCTAAGAAAACGAAATTTTTTTAAAATGTTCGCAAATGTTGAAAATGTTTTAGTAGTTATATGATAAATAATTATATTATGTTATATTTTATTATCAGAATACTTTTATTTTGTACATATTGTGGTATAGCATCTTCCATTTATGTAAAAATCACTCATTACTCTCAAATACGGCCATAATGGGCATGCAGTGAGTGCGATTTATGATGCTCTTTATTATTATTATCCTGATCACATTTATACTGATTTTTCAATAAAATAAATATTTGCTTCTTATATACTTACCTAATGTTTTTATTACTATTATTTACAGAATTTTTTTTCGCGTTTGGGCGGTCAGCTTTTTGAATATATTCCCGTAGTTAAAATGTTAAACCTGTGTGAAACTTTAACCTTTGTTTAATTTTAATTACAATTAACATAGGAATAGTATTGGCGAATATATCAAAGCAAATGCAAATGGGTGAAATTAAAATAAATGTTATAATGAGTGTGTGAAAGTCAACGATTATTATTCTGGCAACATTAATTTAATGAAAAATGTATGTAAAATATAAATATGAATAAAATATGTTTTAATATATTTACGTCCATTAAAACAATTTCAAATAACTTAGAGGTAGCAAGTTGAAAATAAAATGTAAAATGTAGGGTTCAAGAACATGTAATAGTTGAAACAATTGGGATGTAAACTGAACACAGAATTGTATGAAACGTATGAAAATTGCATCCGTATTTACGTATAATTTATTGTTTTTTTTTTACTATTTAATCGACAGCTAAATTTGCTTGTTGCCCTTTAGTGTTCTAACCGGTTTTCATAGTCCAATATCGACGACAGTGAGGAAAATAAACAAGTCAAAGACGCTAAGGACTAACTGATCGTATTCCCGCAAACCACGAAACAGATATTAGTGTTTTCTTCTTATAATATTATATATCAGTTACATTTTTTAGAAGTTTTAGTCACCTCCACTATCATTGTCCTGCACTTAATAACTTCAAATGATTATATTTATATTAGTTATTAAATAATAAACAGAAACAATTTAGATTCTGAATAATTATATTCCCAATTCACATCACATATGATATGAAATGATTCATTAAGAATCAGGAATAGAGCGGGTAACATTAAAATGTTAGTTTCATTTCAAAATACGTTGGTTTATGTAAATTAATTTATTTAGAAAAAATCGGAATTTAAATTTTACAATTTGAAGACATAAATACTACTTTAATTTGATCAGGAAGTTAAATAAATTATATGGAATAGCAATTTTTTTAAAGTAAATATTCCTGTCTTGTGCTAAGCTCCTTGTCTCACACCGCTGTATTTCTCGTTTTTCTGCTGCTTGTCGAACTTGTTCTTCCTATCTCGTTCTAGGTCTTCCCATTCATTTTCCTGTACTTTGGCTTCGTATACTTGTTTGGATATTATATTTTTCTTCATTCTGTGGAGGTGCACTAAGCACGCAAGTTGCCTCTCTTCATTTACTCTTTTAACCAGTTTGAATCGTCTCTTTTGTATTACATTATCATTCCTAATTTTATCTCTTCTTGTGATTCCTTCGATCTTTCTCATGAATCTAATTTCTATTGCTGTTATTCTACATTTATGTAAGTCTGTAACCGTCTAAGATTCACCGCCATATAGTAACGAAGGTCTCATTACTTTTTTGTTTATCTGTGTTCTTATTTCTTTTTTCCTGAAGAATGTGTTTTTTTTAGTATATTGTAAATTCTTCCTGAATAGGAACTCTCTGCTACTTCTTTATCTACTTTCCATTTCTTTCTATGATTGTGCGTAGTTAGTTGAAGCTTTTGACTTGTTCTAGTTGTGTTCCATCTAGCTGTATGTGTTTGTTTGGTTTGGTTTTTGTTTTGTCCATATTAATTTCCATATTTATTTTTCGAAGTTCTTGTTGGCACGTATTTAACTTCTGTTGTAATTTTTCTTCTGAATGTGTAACCAAAATCATGTCAGCAGCGAATAGTAATTCTTGTAGTATTACTTGTTGCATTTACAGTTACTCAATGTCATTTTCTAGCATCTTTTTGTACCTATTAGAATTGAAAAGGATAGAGGTACGAGTACACAGCCCTGTTGTAATCCTATTCCTATTTCGAATTCTAATAATACTTCATTGTGTGTTTTTATTTGTGTTATCTTTGTACAGCGCTTTTACTAATTCATTTATATACATTTGCATTCTCCTATCCAGATTTCCAAATGTCTGTTTCGTCCTTTTTATTTCAATATACAATGTCATTAACTTTTATGCGAATCATTTTTTCGATACCTCGTATTTCGAGATATGGAAAAATGTCATAAGTGGAATGATTATTTTTACTTCCCAAATTTGAATTTTCTTAACTGACGTCTACATTTAAAATTCAATATGTAAGACTGACTTTATTTCCTATAGCGATAGTGTCACGATTTTTCACGATTGTTAAACTTTTATGCCTGTTTAATGAGAAATTGTATGCTTCTGTATTAAATTTCGTTAATTTTTTATGCACTTCACCTAACATGGATATCTAATATTAAACTAATTACACGAAACGGATGACAGATATGCAAACTGAATGCATTTGATTTGTTATATAGCGAAGTACATATTCAGGGAGTCAATTACTAGGCCTCCATTCGTATATTTATTTAATGGATCGATATGAAAGATGGGTATTTTTTAAAAATAATATCCGGTTCCAACAGACAATTATAAATGATTTTGGGATCTAACATATAGACAATTACATTAAAAATAAAATTAAATTTGTGGCATCACAATTGCATTACTCTCCGCACGTGCAAAAACAACATTTTTGTTGCATCCTTATCTATATGATGTAGCATTCGAAAGGGTTTTTTGCAGTCGATACGATGGAGAAGGCATTCAATCGATCATTACTAATTCGTGAGAGTAGTGTCGAGGCCATCGTAATTGATTATTGTAAATTAACATCGGTCTTATTAATACGAATGTGATTAGTGTTGTTAGTTCCGGGACAATGAACTGCACCAGAAAAAAAAAACTATTGTCGAGATGTGAACGCGCTTCTTCGTAATAAGTGAAGGAAATTATCTTCAAAAGAATTTACTCCATCATCGAAGTAATTAAACTGTAAGTACTTCTTTACTGTTATCCCCGAATCATCGTACTGTAAATTCATACTAAACTTTTTCATCCAGTAATAATAAGAAGAAACGTATTGTAGCGTGCATTATAAAATTTCAACGTTTTAAATTGGATCAGTTAATGGAAGCGCGTTATATCAACAGTAGCAACAAATCTTGAATTGATGCAGCTATTTTTTTCTGTCGGAAATATTAAACTAATAGTCACAAGTATAATATCATATTTGATATATTTTTATGCCAAGTGGTATATGTGTGTGACAAAGCTCGTTATATGAATTTCTTATTGAAGCCAACAATAACATTTCTGTGGGTGATAACTTTTATCATTTATCATTAATAACGTATTTGAGATTTAATTTTTTTATTTACATTTGCCTTACGGGTATGAAAAAGCCCGCTATAAACAGTTCTAGATGATAACTTTTATACATACCTGAGTCTTTTACCTTCTGGGCTGGCTCGTTAATGATATGCAAGTTTTATATAAATGTTTATATAAATTATTTATATGTGATAAAATAGTTCTCCATAATTAAGTGGGATACGCCCATTGACCAAAACCACTACGATTAGTGGTCTTGATATAAACGTTTGTTTATTTATGTTTAAGTTTACTAACATATAAATATTATTTCAATTATTCGTGCTCTTTAATTAATCGGTACGCACGTGACCGTCGGCGAGAATTACAATCGAGTTCCCTGCTGATTTATATGTTGACGTAAGTACCGTGCAATCGTCGATGTAACGAATAAAAACGCGGGTATTTACCCCAGGCAAAGGCATAACCATTACGCCTACAGCGGGAACAATGAGAGCCTCGTCGTAGTTATTAATTGCAGGTATTACGGGATGCCGGCGTTTCCTCGCGAAGTCGTGCCCTATCTGGATCACGATTTTAAATTAGTATGTGGCAAACGCAGAGTGGCGCTTTTGAACGTGCAGTTCTGTTTATTTAATTGCGATTTTGTGCAGCGCGGGGTTTTATAATGCAAAGGACGTCGTTGTTTCGAATTCGTTTTCAATCGACCGTTTTACATAACAGTTGGTAATAATACGCAGTGTTTGTGAACTGCTTGTTAGCAATTAGAATAAACACCCTAATTCGACATTGCGAAAAATAAATCGAGTTGGGTGTTTTGTACGATTTACGGTTAATGCTAATTTGTTTAAATTTCATTAAAAATATGGGTCTACTAATTTTACAACAAAAGGCACATATTAAAAGCTCATCACTTTTATTAGTTAATTAATTAGTTAACTACGCCAATTAACATCCACAAAATATCGTTAATATAATAGTTAGACAATGAAAAAATGTGAAAGGTATACATGAAATTTACAAATTCGAAAATGTCCAATATTCCAAGTGCTCCAAAAAAATTAAAAAAATATGGGACATTATTACAATCTTAACTTAAGAAATACAGACAAGTAGCAAGTAGCAACATAAGGAACGAAGTAGAAAGGACAAGATAAAAGTTATTTTACACTCAGGTACACAGGAAAAAACAAGGAAGAAATGCTTTAGTTGTACCAGGTACTTTAGGAAATAAAGCAATGGAGTTTAATCCACTACACGAAAGAATTTCACTTGCATATTTGAGAATAGAGGCTACACCATTAAATATATCATTGTTTCATGGGTACTCAATAACAGAAGGAGCAAATATGGAGGAGAATGAGAGGACATATGAAAAAAATGGAAAAGGTCTCAAAGGACGACACGCTTATTGTTTTGGGTGACCGCAATGTACAAATAGGAAAAGAACAGTTTGTGGCATATGTAGCAGGAAATAAGGATAAGTTACACGAGAAAATATACAAACTCATCAAAAAATATGAAGGGAAGAAAAAATGCTTGAAGAAGTGGGAATTGGGCAGATTGTAATTATACATAAAAGAGAGACAAAGATCTACAGATGGATTACATTTCTGACAGTAGCATACAACGTTATGTCAACTTTAATACAAAGATTAGCTGATAAAAGCAATGTCAGGGCAGCGGCAAAGAAATATAAATTAGATTAGAATTACTATTTATATAATTTTGGCAGGAATTTGATTCCCTAGAAAGAAAAGAACGGTTGGTAGTAATGGAGGAACTACTAGTTGATTGATGTTTTGCGGAAAATGAACAAAATCAATATTATCACACAAGGAGGACAATTAATTGCATCCGCTGAATATGTGGACAAATATTTTAATTAATTTTTCACACGTTATTTTAACGTAAAATTTTTTTTTCTTATTTTAAGTATATTATGCAATAGCAATAATTGTCTTAAAAAAATAGGTAAAAAATAGGTACTGTGTGGAAGAGTTATGATTATAATTCATAGTTTGAACATCTTATCGACGTTATAAGATGTTCAAACTATGAATCATAATCATAATCATTTAAAGACCAAAAATACTTATAGTGCAAGATTTCGGTACAACTTCTAACTTTACTTGACATACTTACATTGATTATTTGCTAACCTGACAAAGAGTAGCAGGCACTGTGACTTCTTTTTATTATAGTCGAACGTTTGACAATGTTTATCGAAAAGTTCGACATGGTATTCGATGTGGAAAAATTTACTACTTACTATGGACCTACCAAACCAAACTCAATGTATTCAATTGAGTGGCATATAATCAGAGTTCGGCATTTTAGGATAGGTGAAGGTTTTGGCAATGTTAGAACCGGTGAAGGACTATGTCACGAATGTTATGTTTATGACATGCCATAGACATGACATATTCCTTCATATCGCAAATGGTCTGACTTAGATCATATTGATTGCTCATTATTTCACTGTGCCTAATAATAAAAACTAAAAGCAAGATCAGGTCAAAAATAGTCATAAAATTGGTGCGGGGGCATTAATTATAAAAAATCTCGCACGCAGATAGAGCCTGAACCCCGTGTTTGTTTCTTTATAATCTTCTATTGTTTTTCGCCACTTGTTATCATTGTTCGCGGAAAATGTGCACAAACTCGACGTCCGAAATGAAAGGGAGAAATAAGGAGAATAGGAAAATGCTATCAATCTACCAGTCGGAACAAAAGAATAATTAGATGAAAAATCAGAAAGATGCATAGATCGAGCTATTTGGAGCAACACCCTACCACTTAACCATCGAACAAAGGGTAAGGACAACCCAAACGAAATAAGAAAGCATCTTTCTGAAATGCAAGAGTTTCCGCAAAATACTGACCTATGCAACTCCATATAAAGAAAACAGAAGTTCAAATAATGAGTAGTAAATTATTACGTTCCTGAATGCACTCAGAAATGATAGTAGCACACACTGCTGAATCTAAAGCGGTCAATTCTTCAGTAATATTTACATTAATCATATTTACATCTCGAAAGTACGTTTCAACAATCAATGAAATGAGACTAGACTGGGATAACCATACCCAAGAATAAATATATATATAAAATAGTAAAAGAAATAAGTGGAAAGTTTATGGGTTGGGTTGGGGATTTATCACTGGAGAAGTTCCACAACAACTTCCGAAGAAAGTCATTTAAAATCTTACTCTTCGTATTATAGCTAAGATGTGGAAAGCCTCAGAACTTATGATGATTCATAAACTAGGTAAGCTGATAGAGTTTATGTGCATATACCCCTTTTTCCTGTAACTTTGAAAATGGTGAAATATACTATTAGAATTTAAGTTATACTCAAACTAAACCAATTCCATATTCAGAGAGATACTTCAGAATAAAACATGGATGAAAATAAAATAATTAGAGCAGGTATGCCGCGATGTGGCATCTTGGGGACATCTGTTATGTCTAATTTGTTCCAAAATCAAGTTGCAAATACACTGCAATAACCCCTTAGCCAATAACTGGATTAAGAAATTGAGAATGAAGCTGAACGAGTTAATGTTAACCCCACCAGCGAAGTTATATACCATGTCTTCAATTAAATTCCTCATTAAGGTGGGCTATGATGGTCATTGGTTTTACTCCTAAGATTTGTACCACTGACTGATGTTCAATTATTTAATTAAAAATGTGTTTTTCAGTAATATAACTGACAGTTACTTACAACGCCTTTCGCTACTGTACTAGCTGCAATACTGTGTAAAGAAATTTAAACTAGTATGAATATATGGGTTACTACTTTCTTACTATCTAGAAATTGGAGAATAATATTTTAAGGAATCAGTGCTTTATGGTAGTTCATAATGAGTGGTCTTCATCGAGACTTCGAAATGAATACCATTGAGCAGACTATTAGAAAAATCACCAGGAGTCATGAATAGCCACGTGTCCAACATGTGAACATTAAGGTTATCTACCACAATAGAATTTTCAATGAATATTTTGCAAAAGCAACACGAACTAACACCAAAGAGTTCGTAGTCGAATTGTACGTTATTAAACTTTCTAGGCAATTGAAAAACATCAACCTTTTACCTCATTTCATTTAACATGTACTAGTGCTGAAGCCGGGTAAATTATTAAATTTGAATCGCTGTGAATCTCTTCTTCAATGTTGTTGGGTTGGGTTGAAGTATTTTTTGATAAAATCATAGTCTTACCCCATAGACTAACAAGCTTATTGCAGATCGTGTCATCGACGTTGGAGTAAAACGAAAATTAAAAAACGTACCCTCCAATTGAATTGGTTTGGAACTCTTGACTTGGGCTACAATTTAATGCAATCCTACAATTTGCCCCAAAGAAATTTGCAGCGAATTATTTTAACCAGTTATTTAATTCTACGTTTTTTTTTTTCTAATTTAAGTTGATTTTGATTGTGCTTTAATAACCCACTGTCACTTTTAACCATTAGATGTTAAAAATACATTTATAAGATTGCGTTTGTGTTGGGGGCTTGTTTGGTTATACTTCGACAATCATTGTTGGTGGCAAATTTGTGTAAACAGCCCCTAGCAACCCAACACTATAGTGTAAATGTAAATTTACGCCGAACAAATGTAAATTTGTCAACAGCTCGCGGTTGTTAACGTTATGCATTTTCATCACAAAGGTTTTGTTTATTGTTAGTGTTAGGTGTTAAATGTTTTGAATTTATTGTTTACAATTTATTGAATTTAAGACATTTGAAGTTTTAATCAAATGTGTTTTTATATCATTACGACACTTATCACACCTTAACTTTTTAATTTTGAATTATATTTATTTGTTTGGGCTGCAGTTTAATAATCAGTTCTGGCAGCAAAACAGATTGTGCTGAGTATTTCAACGTTTGTTCTAGTTTTATCTTGGTTTTGATTGGGTTGTTTAAGTTTTTGTTGCACTTGTAGTCAGTATATTTCAAAATTTGTTTTATGTTTTTACGATTTTGTTGAGATTTTGTGCGGTTGAGAAGTTTTTCAAACAAGCCAACCCAATGTCCAAAAGTGCAGAGTTGAGCCAAATGTAGTTGTGCAGGAACTTTAACTAAATTTGAATTGGTTTCGAGTTTGTGAGTTTAGTTGCAGTTTGAAGAGTTCTGGTGGTAAATCTTTTCAAACAATTTTTCTGTGAAATTAATAAAATTGTATACAAATTGCGAAGTGAGTTGTGTTGAAATTCTTAAAAAATATATTTGTCCAACACTACTTGCGAATTAAAAGTGGAAATTCGAAGTTTTAAGCCGTTTCCTAAATTGGATTATAATGTTGTTATAATATTGGCCCTATCTCAAAAGAATGGTGAAGTAATGGTAGTAGAAGTAGAAGTTTTTTACGTGTCTTCCCTGTACTTTGCATTATACCTGGCCACTCTCACTTTATCTTCTCTCAGCTGCTCACCCCACCCTCAAACTTCTTAGGCTGGCAATGCAAATGAAAATGTTGCAAAAGTGTGGCATTGAAAGACATTTTTTAAAATGTTGACACCCATTGATCTTTCATTCAAAATCATCCAATTCAATCTTCCATTGGAAGCTATAACAAAGAAAGTTTATGTTAGAAGACAAAATCTGACGCAAAAATACATAAAGAACACATTGTACAAGATAAAAAATGTTCCATTTATTATTCATAATTTAGAACGACGTTTATACATTACTACCACTGACTACCGACATACGTAAAATAAACACGATAGCAATAATTCAACACTCACGCTTTATGGGTAGGTATCTCGTGTAAGTATTCGCGTTCGACGTCGCCAGACTTGTAGTAAATAAAAACGAGGCATTAATTATGGAGCGGCCGCATACGAAATCAGGAAGCGAATGTTGTAAAAGTGTTATTACCGTACGCTGGCTGACTGCATGCATTCATGTCTGCATCCAGCGTTAAACGCGAGAATCTTCTTTCATCGCGCCAATCGATAATGACTGTTGCGACCAGGTTTATGGAAAGTTTGCATTGATTAAAAACGCCGCGCACACAAGATTCCGATGCGCAAAATGATTTTTCTCGCAAGTTTTTGTTTTCGTCGAGTTTCAGGAGGATGATTACGAAGCTGTGAATTCTAATTTTGCAACTAAACCACCGTAATTAAACTTGTAATTGCGCAATCGTTAATGTTTTTCTTTTGGATTTGTTTCGTGATGATGTAATATTTTTGATGAAATGTAAATCGAAACTGGTAATAATAACTCCACGGCGCTGATTATGAAGACGTTGGCAATGTGTGAGTTTAAATGACTTCATTAAACATCTGACAAATATGGTTACTGAGACGTATTCAACTTGCTATGCATTAATCGTATTTTTTATTGAATTGTTCTTTTTTGTTATTTAAAAACTATAGCAATTTTTTTATTTAAATAATCCCTAAATGCATAAATAAAGTATATGTAAAGTATATTCATTGATGAAGAATTGCGATCCTATATGGAAGCAATTCTTGAAAATTGCGAACAAATCAAATCATTTGCCATCATGGCAACATTGTTAGTTGAGTTATTTTATCAACAGGGATTTAATTGGTTCATTTTTTACCTTTTCAAAAGTCGTCGTAGATCACTATTTATTTTAAACTATTTTCTTATATTCTAATTATACCAGACCCGATACTGGATACTTATAGTTGTTGTATCTTAATACGAAAATCCGAATACTAATAATATTTTAATCGGAAAAAAAATATGCAGCAAAAATTTCTGACATATTTAAAATATTGACCAACCCAACCCAACTAAACCCAATCCAACCAAACAGTAACATCAACCAAGCAACAGTACTGTGCGAGTACATTGCCAGAATGAACAAAATTGTGTTATTTTAGTCGTGGGAGATTTATTTAGTGATCTATTCGAACTCAATGCAAACATTCCGAACTCAATGGAAACATTAATACATTTGTGCGATTATGTCGTGCTTTCACATTTTAATTTTGCTCGTTTGTTTATTCATTTTTCTGTTCCATTTTTCTTAATTTGTTCGCAAATTTATAGACGACAAAGCGCAATAATCGACGCCATACGTAATTTTAAAAGAAATTGGAGGATTACTACATTTCTTCGAAAACTCTAAAACGAACAATTCAAATGTCAAGACAGGACAAAATATGTAGGTACATTTTTCTATTGCATTGGGATTATATTTAGATAGTTAATTGCTAAACGCAACCCAGCGCAACAACAATGATAAAACAGACAAATTGAAACTGAAAATATAATGCTAGTGAATGAAAGTTTTCCAAGGACGTCCTCACGGCATAATGCACAAGAATGGAGAAATAAGTAGTTTCGGAAAAAATTGAAAAGGAAAATGGAACAGAAACATGAACATGAACAAACAAAGTATTTGATTTGCGGCATTTCATTGGGATGCTGTGAAACGAAAAATTAAAATTTGAAGGCACGACATAATCACACAAACAGATGCATGTTTGCATTGTGTTCGGATAGGTAAATTGATAAATCAATTTGACCACGAATTAAATCACACAATTATGTTCATTTTGTCATTATACTCCCACAGTACTGTTGCTGATACCGTTGGGTTGCTGTTGCCGTTCGAACTGTTAGGTTGGGTTTGGTTTGGTTTGGTTTGCTTGGGTTGGATCCAAACTGATGGACCAAAAGTTACACTAACAGCCAAAGAGCACTCAACACATTAGAATTACATGGTAAGTAGTATTCAATTCTCTACAGAAATACTAATTAATGTTGAGCAAGCATCTGAAATCAAAGACGCCACGCAGAAACATAGAATATATTACTTCTTCTTCCATGATGCTGCATATCAATTAGGGCCATGGCTGCCTTAAATTTTTGGCAACGAAATTTACTGGAAAGTAGATACATTTTGAAACACGGACAGTATTTATATTAATTAAAATTATCATATGTCATAAGGACCGTGCTGCAAGTCATAAATAATTCTCATATGTTATTATACATTTCTTAGAAAATAATATAACTCTGGATTTCTTTATGTATCCTACACAAATCTGCATTGAAAGGCATTATAATTGCCAATATTTTCTTGGAAGTTCGACTTATGTTTGCTCCAATAAATATTTTAACAAAAGACTTCTTGGGTTGTGTCTCTATAAAATGCAAATATTTTTTACACATTCAATGGCGACAGGCCGCAGGACCTTTGGCATTGTACTAGTAACAATAGTCCTTAGAGTTAAATAAAATTACGCACAATGTAACAACAACAACGAATAACAACATTTAATCATTTCTTGATGTAAACTGTTTGCATTGCCAAGGTCCTGGAGCTGTGCAACTTCTTAAATTCTTATCTTCGAAACCATGGAATGGGGATTTAAATATGGTGAAAAATTTCCAACATACAAACACTTCAATCAATTATTGTAAAGGTCATAGGATATTTGCATCCATTGACTCTAAATAAATATTCAATCAATCAATCAATTAACAAATACTTCACCACATCCGAAAATATATGAAAATATTGTTACTATATCAATCCAATTATTTATGTACTGGAATACACATTAACTACAGTTATACGCCTGAAAATTGTCCCACTTTTACATAATATAAAATTGACGTCTATCATTTTTAATAACCCATCCACCGGGGATTTAATATTATTTACGGTAGCACGTTATATTTATGGGATTACGTAATTGTATTATTAAATTGAATTGCAAATCTTGTCAATTGTGACAGATATATGCTTTTCTATAGTTTGCTGCATTTATGTGCATGAAATACCGATAGGGTAATTTTTAATTGTATTATGGTGCAAAATCGTATGTTAAGTTACATAAACTCAATGAAAATTGTTTATCGTTAGTCTGACCAACAAATTAAATCCTTTTAAGGTTTAAAACATTTTATTTTGAAACAACACAACAAAAAGAATATATAGCAATGAACAACGCCTAGTTTTTATATCAATCTAACGACTATTTTGCGATTTTTGAAATTTTTATTTACTGACGTACGTTTTGAAGGCTATTCAAATATTCAAACGTTGATCAATATTGAAGACACAACATTTCGTGAATGCAAAGCGGCCACAAAATTATGCGCTGACCTCGCTTTATATTCATCTCGGCGTAGCCGATTTAAATTTTTCCTACATACATTAAGTGGTATATGAACTGCTAATGTCCATGCGAAGGCGCACTTAATTTATCGACGCGTTACCTCACAATTGTCGCGGCAAAAATCGCCAACCAACGTTCCGCATTCGAACCCACGCGATCTCGCTTTTTTTAGCATCGACACTTTCGTTCTTTAAATTGCATCGTTCTCGCATGCGCTTTGCATGAATTAGCAAACCGTCGGCCTAAACAATGCACAAGTCGCTGCTTCTAATTTCTTTTTTGCCCATCAAGGACATCTGAGGGTGTCTGTGGATTAAATCGTTATTGTACTAATGTCTTCTGAACGACCGGTCCCTTCGAATTAAGCATACGGGTTAGGATTCCTCGCCCTTTCGTCTAGTTACGCCTATGTTTCTAGATCACTCAAAATGATTTACGACACGTGGTTAATGTCGAGCAGTTTCAAGGCATCGAGCTGTGCGTGTAAGTAATATGGTATACGTAATTAATTTAATAAAATGAAATCTACGTGACTATTACTCCAAATAATTGTTACAAGTTCAGACGTTAATTACGAATGCTAATTTTGGTCCATAACGTTCGAGGAAATGGGGTTGCAAATGATCTTTAGATCAGCCAACAAATTTACACACAACCCGGCTGAATAATGATGTGATATATGTCAATGTTTAGTTTCGTTCCTGCCACCAGACAAGCGAAGATGTTAAAATACTTTCTTGATTCATGATGACAAATGATTCACTGAAAGTGTGCAACAATTTTCAACTATCATTAACAATTGACTTATTAATAACTAAAATATTGACAATAGACACAGTGAAAAATATACATAAAGACAAACAACGTACGACAGTTGGCCCAATGTCAACTAACAGTTGACAACGTCATATTTCCAATTGATATATTTACACTTTTACTAATTTTTTTACCTATAATTAATCTGAGATAATCGTAATTACATTTTTTGCGTCTTTTATTAAAATACTTAATAGTCAAATGTATAGACCGTCAATTAATTATACGAAACAAAACAGCCAAATTGTAAAAAGGGGTGCAACAAAAATTCTTTCATTCCTAAAAGTCCCCAAGTATTCCTTAAATTAATTTCTTTTCTTACATTTTTAACGATTTGCTTTGCTCTTTCTATTATTTTATATGGAGTAGAATTTTTATTTGATTTTATTGAAAAATAAGCGGATTCCCGGATAATCGTTTCGCTTTGCCGGACATTAGTTGTTTTGGACAAAGATCGGTCACCACCAATGATAATATTAAGGGAACTGTCAAAATATTGTCTTAAATATAAAGTAATGTCAAAATGAAAACATTTCGAAAAGGCAATTTTTAATTCCAATGTCAAATCCTTTTGATAACGGTTGAACTAGGCAAAAAATATCAAACAATAAAATTGACAAATATATCGATAATATTCAAATTCAAAACACCACATTTTCCAAAAAGACAAAATCAAAAGAAAAGTATCAAAATTGCCAAAAAACGTGCAAAATGTGACATCAAAAACTTTGAAAATATGAAAAATACTTGCAAAAATTGAATACATTGTGAAAAATTGTAACTAATGATTGTGGAACTTTCTCCATTCCTATTGATCTGTACCAGGTTCGTTGCTTCGATCGTTTTTCTTCTTTGTACTACAAAATGATATCTTCGTTCCTTGTTTTACGTAACCTTCGGCTGCTATTCTTCCCTGTGGTACTGTCTTCTCATATATCAACTATCCGATTCTAATTTCGCTTGCTGAGCCTGTCGTTGACTATGTTTTAACGCAGCTTTCTGATATATTTCATTTCTGCTGTCATGGTGCGTTAGGGTTTTGGATATGGTTTGCCACCTTGTGGAAAATGTTGTTGTTTACAAATCCTCTCTTCAATGACTTGTAGTTACTTTGTGCACAGTTTCTGCTGCTGGTAATTGCTCTTGTGTTTTTTTTTTCTTTTCTAAAACTTTCCATATGGCATGTTCAGTTTAATGGAAAACTTTCTCATGGTCGATGATACAATAATATACAGATTTATTTTTCTTTAATATTTTATCAATTATATCCTGAAATCCGATCCAATTTCAATTGATGGAAGTTGGAATATAATTAAGAACAATAAAACTTTGTATTACCTGTAGATTTTGAGTAACATTTTTTTAGTCTAATTTAGAAATTGTAATTATAATATGATGACTATGTCGAACTGTGCTTTAGCCTAAAAGTTAAAGAATCTGGCTATATGACGACTTTTGGCAATATAACGACATAGGATGAAAAGACTATTTGACAACGTATCTTCTATATATTACCATTTTATTATAAATGTCCCAATTTTTTAAATATTGATTCAAAATTTTTAAAAATGCCGTACCAATCACGCGAATCCTTTTACTTTTAAATTTACTTTCCTGGAGAAAATAAATAAAAAAATATAAGCCATATCATAACTGGACGAAGAAAACTACAAGAGAGGATCGAGTGATTTGGATGAAGCCCAACTTTAATTGATGCAAATAACACGTTTACTTCTTTATTTAGTGCTACTATATTGTAGTAGTACCGCAGAATAAACAAGCAAACGTTTATTCTGTGTTCATAGTTCTGCATTAAAGTGAAGGACGTAATTTTCTAAATATAATAGACTACAGAAAATTGTGGTCGATGCACTACAAAAAATCTGTTCAGTCTGTCGAGACACAAAGAAGAAAATTCCCCAGAGATCAAGAAGTGAACCTGATTTCGCAGTTGAATGAATTTTGTACGATTCACCAAATCGCGGAGTACTTATTGTTTCTTAATTAAAAAAAATCAACCTTTATTGGTATCCTAATTTTACAACCTTTGTATACAAACATCATAATATATCCAAGTAATTTCAATTTAATCCTATCTTTCCTCTTGCTCCCCCCTTTTTTTATCTTGCTCCACTGCCTCCACGTTCCCTCTCTTCTCTTGTCTGCTTCACTTCGACTGCATCCGTATCCTCTTCCCCATCCGCCTAGTATAACCATAATGTGCATTTTCCGTTCCTCCATCTTGTCCATATTGTCCCTCCTCCTTTTCTTCTGTTCCTTTCTTTCTCTCCTGGTCCTTCTTCTCCCATAGCTTTTTATGTATCTTCTTCTCCTCCATAACGTCCTCCCATTTTTTTCCCTTCTGTCACCTCTTTCAGGTACTTCCTCAACTCCTTCTTTCCTCTTCCACATTCTTCATAAAACCGTTGTGTCTTCCACCCACCCCTTACACTATTTTTTCCCTTCGGCTTCTCCAACTTCTCCGTTATATATTCTACATTTATATCTACCTTCCATACCACCTTCTCCAGTTCACTGATGTATATTTCTTTCCTTCTACCTCTTCTCCTTTCTCCATTCCATTCCCCCCGCTGACTCAGTTTTTTGTTACTAATTTTTCCCCCCTCCATCCCATTCTTACCATTTATCATCCACTTTCAGCTTTCTATACCCCATTTTGACTCTTTTTCCTTGTTCTCTCTCCTTAACTCCCAAATCTCCCTTTGTATTTCCCTCTCCTTCTCCGTAAGATCGTGATCGATGTAAATCCTACTTCCCCTTCATCTCCCTTTATTCTTCATCACCCTCGCCTTGTCTTCTTTTTTTCCAATTTTATCAGCATTATTTCTCTTCCTTTTCCTCCCCAATTAATCACTTCTTCTATGGCGAGTTCTACCTGTAATTCCTTTCTAAACCATTCTCTCACTTGCTGCCTCTCCATAACTTTTTGCACTTATTATTATGTTACCCCTCTAATCACCATATTATTCCTTCTATCATTTTTTTTCCATCAATTCACATCTTTATTCTATTTTTCAATTTTTTTCTCCTATCTCCACCTTTTCTTTTTTCCACTCCTGCTCCATCTTCTCTCGTCTTTCCCTATCTTCCTTAATTTCTCTCCTCATCTCAGCATTCTCTTTCCTCATCTCTGCATTCTCTCTCCTCATTTTCTTTAATTCCTTAATCTGCCATACCTTCCTTTTCTCTGCCATCCTCCATGTTTTCCACGTTTCGCTCTCCTTCTCCTTCCTTCCTCTCTATCGACCTCTGCATCTTCCTGCTCCTTGTGAATATTTCTGGCACTCTTGTCCCCTCACTTCCTATGTTTTCTCTGTACCCTCTACTCGCCATTTATTCAACTTTTACTTAATACTACCGACGCACCAATGTCTTCCGCTGTTTTATTGTTTTGATTTAATATAAAATAAAATAAAGTAAATCCTTCGCCTATCGCCAGCGACAAAAAGTTCCTTCATCGCAGGTAATGATTTTCACGACACGATGTTCGTTCCTTCAGATTTATTAAATCTCTAATAACTTCTGTACTTCTGCTTCGATTTTCGTCTAAGAACCACCACTGTAACCGCCCGATTGTTATGTTTCGATCAATCCAAGCCCTTTTTACTGTGGATTTCGCACACAATCCCGCAACACTTCCTGAGCTCAAAATATACGTCCATATACCTGGTATATATTACTACTCTTACTTTCTTAATATATAGATCAGCTTGTTACGTCACCTTTTTCAATCGCAAAGCTTGCCGGGTCCAGGGCGAATCTTCCGGCTGAACATGCATTAGTAGAGCTTATACTGCCAAAGTCCCTATCAATATAAAAAAGTTAACAATTTGAGATCCTCGAGCCAATATATTACAAAATATATTAGATTTTTATATTTATTGTTTTATTCTGAATAAGTTTGGAAAAGGTCACAATGCAATTAATATAAAAATATGTTTGTTATCAAAAGCAAATATTAGTGCAAAATAGAAGGTTTTGTTTAAAATTAATGACGCATTCGACTCGAACGCCTAAGTGTGGTGGCCAGACTTACTTATATTAACAAAAAAAAATGCCTGTACGATGGGTTAGTGTAAATCGAATAAAGCATGAAAGTTTGAAAAGTAACTTTCGTTGTTCAGTTAATATAGTAAAATGGAGAATGCGTCGAGTTTATAGCACGAACTAAGAAATAAATTACCTTAATAGCGGAGTTATACCCAGTTTGCTAACTGCTGCGTATAAAAATTTAATATAAAGCTAGGAAATTTCATCTTAATAAAAGTCTTCCCAAAGTCCGTAAAAGAGAACAATAAAAACATAGAAAGACGCTCGTTACAAGAAACCAACCATTCAACCCATTCAATAAATTAATAAATGGTGGACTTTTCCACAAAAAGGTTATGCGGCACCGTTTAACATCGCCTGATAATTGCCGGGGAATCGGATCAGGGTTATTACGTCTAAATCACAACGCGCCATTGTATTCATTCGTCGACTTACTGACCTTTCCAAGTTTAAAGCGGACGGGCGTAAAGAAACAAGGTTGCCTTTGTTGCCGTCGTTTCCACTGGAATTAAACGGCTCCGACGTCACGTAAGAGAAATAAAATCATTTCGGCGGCGAAAACTTTTAAAAGTGTACAGCTTACGGGTTCGACGTCTGTGTACGATAAAGTGCTTTTGTGGAGCGCAGGAACGAACGGCGTCCGCGCCAAAGAAATGTAAAGTCCCGGCTGTTATTCCGGGAATGGTACTTTATGAAGTTTTCTTATCAGAGTTTTTACGCGGGGGGTTTATTAAAGGCGCTGCGAATTCTCCTTGTACGTGCTGCGCTCGCACCGACCTCAACGAGTGCCCGGCGCGAAACCCCCGCTTCGCATATACAATTATTAAAATTTCTGACGAGATTACTTTGCATACGGTCGTTAGGGAAGTTTCCGCCAAAGCAACTTTGTTTATTTATAAGCGAAGGTATGTTAATTAGGGTTGTAGTTAATAATGAACTTCGTTTATTTCGAAGCTGACATAATAGGACGTTATGAACTTTCCTTAAACGTGCAATAAATTAAATAAACTTGGAAATGTTGATACTTCAAAACGCAGGCAATATTAACAATTTCATATATCGGGGGTTCTAGCAGAAAAAAGTAAACCCATAGAAGACGCGTTGTCCGAAATAACGTACACGATCGATCCAACGATCTCAATCACATTACAAACGGCAATTAATCTACTTGATCTGCTCATAATATGTAACGAAAATTGTTGTACTAGAATTGCACATAAAAATTAAACCACGCCAACCGGAACACGAGTAAAATATTAATCGTCGATGCAACGATGTTAAAATCGCAATGATCGATAGTTCAGCGTAAATAAATTACGAAAGATCGTACGCATCGTATTTTCCGTGTCGGATCGTAAATAGCCGTCGTCCGTACGACTTGATTAATTGGTCGCAATAAAATACATACAATTTTGTCGCGTTCGAACACGCGATAGTGTAAATTTTATCGCGGCGTGCCAATTGTGCGCCGCGCCGTCATGTATCCGATCGTCACTTCGCGAAAATAGTAATCGTCGGTCAGCTCTGGCACCGGGTGGTGCTGTTGCACCTTTGAATGCACTTCGGCAGCCAATTAATTCCGCTAATGTGCACTGCGCGTTGGGTAATAAATAAATTGCCGTCTCCACACGTTTGTATTGCACGTGTGTGATGAAAAGGCGTACTTAAAATTATCACACGTAGTGTTGTGTATTGGACGTCAGTGTATTATTTGTGAAAACATAAAATACAACTAATTCATTAATTTCATTTGTTGGTTGTTTTCTTCCCTTTCATAGGGTTTATATTTTGCTAGGAAGTTCAGTCAACGCAGCCGTAGTTCAGCAATCACAAGTACAAAAGGGATACGTTATTAATATGTAAACGTGCCATTAGCATATAACCATGTCCATTGACACCTATTGGTCCTATATTAATCCGCAAGAGGACGCCGAGTACGGCAAGTATGCCTGTGAGTACGTCTGCTAATAGCACAGAGATGGACACAGCACTATTACCCTATAGGACAAGCCGAAAAATAACACCAACAATAAATCATGATTTGGGGACTTTTTAAAGCCATAAGATTACCCTTCTCAGGGCAAAGCATTTTATCTCTTTTTAAAAAGAACTTGTTTGCTTTACGTTTACGAACCATAAGTGACACTATAGCAATACGCTTGGCATTATCGTTTAAATGAGGATCTTTCAACTTTTAACCGCATTCATCACAGAAAGAACATACATCCACTTGAGTCCTACCAAATCGTAGATCAAAGTTTTCATGGAGAAACTTCCAGAAAAAGCCGTACTTTATTTTCTCCTTCAAATCCTGGTTTGCGTCAAGGAACCTGTGTGTAAATTTCTCGATTGTCTTTTATTTTGAAACAGATTTGACAAGATAATAGTGAGTTAGATGTCTCGCTTTTTTCATTGTAATTCCATGTAAACTAACAAATATGTGTTTATGTACCTTGATGCGTTGACCTTCTAAACGGATATTGTATCGGAAAGTATGGCCCTTGTGTTTGAACTTTTTAGTGGCAGATACGTTATTCTTTTTTTGGCGGAACTACCTTCGATGAGACTTTGAAGAAAGGTATCTTGTGCGTCCTTGTCATCAAAGCTATTAACCTTATATATAATGCTCCGTCTGAACCTGTTGTCCTGCCATTAACAATTTTTCAACATGTTTAATATGTTGAATATTTGATCTATAAGAAAAAATCGTAATTTCGACTATCCGGCGAATGGTCAGTTGTCTATCTGTCATTACCATATCGTGTATTCCCAGTTTAAATTCTCGAAATATATTTTTCACCACTTGGTAAGAAACAGCACATACCACCTACCATGTCTTCATGAATTTGTTTTGGCGATAACCCTTTCTTTTGCAAGTGTTTTACAACTGCATGAACCTCTGGTTTTTCCATTTTTAGAATTTCTTTAAACGTCTATTTAAATTTTAAATTATTTGAACAGGTAACGAGTGACAAAAGTACAATTGAACGAACGTAACAACTAATGATTAATACTTTAATATGTCAAATTGATTCACCGTCACTAACACCTGTTATGTCATGGACGCTAAATAATGACCTTCACTCGTACGTAAGAAATATACGTAATAGGGAAACGAGAAATTACAACAGCATCATAAATCTTACGTTCCACAAATATTTATTTTATAAAAAATTTCCCGATATATTGTTTATTAGTCCACTCAACACCACAATCAACTGGCAATTCGTCTAACGCAAAATGTAGCCATTTCGTACGCGGACGCAAAAACCATTTGTTTGTTGAATAATACATGGTATTTGCTAAATCATCTGGGTGATTTAATATTAACGCTTTCGTAGTTCTGCTTTGATGTTTAATTTCCAGCGGGGTTAAAATGACGCGTGCGAAACTTTCAAGCGCATTTATCCGATTCATTTTTCGAAATTTTTGCTTTGAACGAATGCACGCGTTGTATTTTTAATGGGAAATGTTTTTCATTCGCGCGTATTTGACACTATTTGTTTGTGTATTCCGCTAATCAATTGCACCCTCGAAGTTTTGAATTAAAAATGGATTTAATTAACTAATACACTATAAATTTCGCAGTTTTAACGTTTCATATTTATTCGGCCGTGTTGGGTACATTTATCCAATTAACTTTATCGCTCTGGTATTTTGTATTTGATGTATGTTACGATAATAAATAAAATCCGACCACAAATGATTTTTAACAAATCTAAATATGTATTTCGGCAACTAAGTTGCATCTTTAGTACAATTTAAAAATATTAAACTTTGAAGATATTTTCTTCACTATTTGACCAGTGGAATAACACTAAAATTGAATTTAAAGAGCACTTTAATTTATATTTGAAAACATAATAGTATAGTTAGTATTGCAAAACTAATCCAACATAAATCAACTAATTCAAATAAGGTGGACTGAGATATAGGTCCATTGTCAGAATTCATTAAATTGTTTATAGATTTCATATTTTTAAGTTATTTTCACATTTATGTTACAACGTATTAATAGTTGTTTGTATACTAAGGCCGCGAAAGTTAACTTTAACGTTCCGAGAGAAGAATTATTGTCGCCGAGACCTCTTGCGGCCGAGGCAACACAATCTCGAGGATGTTGCAGCCAAGGTGTACACAACATTTTTTGGGCGACCGAAAATTTTGAATTATGATAAAATTAACGAACAGTCTAATTCACTGTATATAATATAAAACCGACTTTCATGTCACTATTAGTTAGTTATTAGTTTGCCTAACGGCATGGTAACGGTTGATGTTTAGTTTAGCGGCCGTGGCCGCGAAGTTGAATTTCGCGGCCTGATTTGCAAACGCGAAATATTCACTTGGCGAACGGTTGCTGGTTTAAATAATAGCTTTATATAACACATTGTGTTAAGTTTTTATTTGGGGTCGGTAAACTACCGCTATTTGCTTTAATTAAATTTGCTAAAGAAATTAGATTCTATCATGATATCTTAAGAGTTAAAAATGTTAGGTTTTTCGTATCTTTTTACAATAGTCCCAACCCATATGAGTGAATTTGGTATGGTTTTGCAAAGGCAAGTGAAGGTTTTGATTATCGTGCAGAGATTTTGGCTTGTACTGGTTCAACTAGTTATCCTTCAATGGACACTTCTAAATCTAATTCCAATATTGTTGGAATAAGTGCGGGAGTTATTAGATTAGGACGAAGCCCAACTTTCGTATACATCTTTTAATTTTGAAAAATGTCTTTTCGTTTAATTTCACCAAAATAAATATGCGAGATAATATTGTTTCAATTGCATTCGAACTACTGGATTGAGAAGAAGGAAAAAAGGATGGAACACAATTATCAACGATGTTGACGATGTGAAGAACATCGTTGGATTGTTATCGATTTTCCATTGTTATGTGATTTTTACGTTGTTTATATTTATGTTCATTGTGGTACGTAATTTGATTTTTTAGTTAACATTCTTTTCGATTTTGGAATTAATTTTTTTTTCTGATTTCTTTGTGTTTATGGTTTGGTTTGGTTTAGGGATATAAATGAAAATTTGCTTTATCTACTATAAGTTTACTCTAGATATTATTGCAAGATGCTCTGAAACTTTGCCTTTGTACTTTGTACTGAAACATTTGCCCAACAACTTCGACAAACCTGGTCGAAGATTCGATATTGCTGTATTGGTGTAGAATTGGTTTTGTATTTTACTAATTTTGTGGCATTTATTAATTGTTGATTTAGTGTCCTTTTTCTCCTTGATATATTTGGAATTGTGGTTTGGTTCAACTAATGTGAATACTAATATGAGGATCCCATTTACTTTGACACGAAGCCAAATAATAGTACATACATATTGTAGATTGTGTTGGGTTGGGCTATAATTACCCTACACGAATATAAAGTTCAACCCAACCCAACCCAAGCAAAGTCAACGCTGAGACTACAATATGTTTGAATATCCTTTCAAAGATGGTCGAGAGATACTATAATTAGTTTTCGATCTTTATTTATACTTCAAAGTTGGTTGAGAAAAAGCTCAAGTGTAAATAATATAATATAAAATAATAGCAAATGTAATATAAACTTGATTAGATTTTATGGCTTTCTTTTTTATTTATATTCGAGTTCATTCTTGTGGCACTTCTATTTATTTACGGCACTTAGGTCTGGAAGAAATTCGAAGATGGAATTAAGACTTTCAATGCCGGCCTAAAATCCAATTGTTATTGGATTGTATGCTGTTGTGTACAATGGGAGTACTTAAAGTCCCTAACATAGAACAAATTGAAGAAATATTAAACGTTTATTTTTCTACATAATCCTGAACATATATGCATTTGGTCCAACGATGCTCCAAACCTTTGATTCCTCTGGAAACAATCTTTCGGCCCTTCCAACCAGTCGTTTACGGCCGTCATCTCTTCATTATCGTCGTAGTATCTGGTACCCCGAAGATATTCTTTTAATTTTGGAAATCACTAGGGGCCAGGTCTGGTGAATATGCGGGATGTTCAAACAATTCAAATCCTGCGTTCAGAATTCCGCTCATGGCAACATGGCTTTTGTGGACAGGAACATGGTCTTGATGAAACAAAATTGCTTTGCTTAATTTGTCAAATTGATTCAACGCCACCCAACCCCCACTATGTCAGGGATGCTAAATAATGATCTCCCCTCGTATAACAATACTTGTTACAAGAGTATTTAAGTTACAGATGTGCATGACGTTTAAAATTTACGCAAACCATTAAAATCCGTCGGATAAATAAAGTCGTAATTTACATGGCGCACCTACCGCCATTAATATTTAAATACCTGTCCG
Organism: Geotrupes spiniger; assembly: GCA_959613385.1. Classification (NCBI taxonomy): domain Eukaryota; kingdom Metazoa; phylum Arthropoda; class Insecta; order Coleoptera; family Geotrupidae; genus Geotrupes; species Geotrupes spiniger. Next base: position 18,902,609 of record OY390737.1, read on the forward strand.
ATTAATTCCACTTAATATGTAAGATCCCGCGGGAGCGATATTTTCGGCGGCAACAACCTCGCGGCGCGATATTTATTGCGGAAAGATCGAAAAAATCTCCGCGTTCGTTCGAACCTAAACACACGAAAAAGCACAAGCAGCGAATGTAAACAGCATATATTTGTAAATTGCGTTCAAGCAGTTCGTGAATTTCCGCGCGGATTTAATTTCCCAGCCGTCCCATAATATTCGTGACCTTTCGCGCGAGATTGTGGGGCAACATTGGACGACGGGAACACGCATTTCTTCTGTTTCTTCTCGTTCGAGGGGAAATCAATTATGAGCGCTGATTTATTGATGAGATAAACCTTTCAGGAGCCGGCCCATTCGAACTCAGACTTGGGTATCTTCGACTCCATCGACGCTAACATTGACACACTTCGATTGCGTTTAATGTGTTTCCAATGGATTCTGAAACTCGGTCGGTTTACTTCTGTTTAGAAAAACATATCGCGAAAGCAATGTTGAACGGTTTCTATTGAATGTCGAAACGTCGACGGTAATGAATCATACAGTTAAATAGATTATAAACAAAGATTATATTCGATTTATCAAATGTAATGTACAAAGAACTTTGTTGGGTTAAATATTTACCAATGCAGAAACGTATTGCAAATTTAAACATGTGTTTGAATCTCAAACATAAATTATAATTATAATAACAAATTATCTATCACAGAACTATTTTGGCAATAATGTATATTAATAACATTACAAAAATACAGCAGATATGTTTTGTTGTTAAGTGGTTGAAACTTTTTTCATCACCGCTCAGACGTGCAATAGGATTAAAGTACATTTAAAATAAAATCTCGACAAATATCTATTATATAATTTTCCACGACTGTCTATTAATTTCAAACAACTGGTGACAACTCGTTATTCATAGTGATTTTATAATGTTACAAGCATTAAAAATGCAAGTTACAGGTATACATTTTAAATTGTCTAGCCGTTAAAAACCATTAAAATGTAATCAAGCGTGCATCATTTTATAACTTAACTTATGACTTAATCACGTCGTGAACCGCAATTAGTTAAAATGTACATACAATGCATTCGACTTAGAAACATATTCTATTTATCCAACATACATTTTTCTCAACATTTTCAATCGTCTCGTCATTATCATACTTTTCCACTAAATACATCCCCTAATAAATTTAATTTCGACAATTTTTTCCACTTAACATAACTTGTATACACCATTAATATATTTACAAATTCAATATGTGTGTCTCACTCAAATGTCGTTCTCCTTCGCCCCGATCTCCCTTATTCGACACATTTCCTTAATGATTTTCGAGAAACAATTCCGAAGTCGAACCTCAATCGGGTCCTTTTATCACTGCGACTGCGCCACGGGTTTCGATATAAATATCGCCGATATGCGGGACGTGCAATTTCCGTCATCGGTTTGACAACGGTCTTGAATTTGTTGGAGCTCGTTACCACGCTAGCACCTTCGTCGCAAAGCACAACGAGCTGCAATTCTGTTGCGACGATGCCGATGTGAGAAACAAGTCCGTCTTCCGGGTGGAATTTAAACTAGAGCAAGATACGAATTGACGACGTCGACGAGGTTCGCAATCTGTTTTGTTTTTTTTTGTAAAAAAATTTGCTTTAAATTTTTATTCGATAGGCAATTGCACCCTCGAGTACATAAGAAGCGCCGAAACAATAAATAAAATATAATAAAATACATTATAGCAAATAATAAGTACAAACAGTGTCAAGGATTATTAATTACTTGCAAATATTTTGCTAATATCCCTTACGTGTATCTATACGTAATGTACTTATTCTCACCAATAAAATGGCAACGTTTAAGCTTCGTACAAGAAATTCATAGAAACGGGTCGAAACAAGTGGGCTTTTACAACAGACCTATAAGAAATTAAATGTCGCATATCAGAACAATCTGGTGTTGTCAGTAAATGAGCAATAACAATATTGCTATTACTTGTTATTGCGTATTGCTCTGTTTATAAGACGACGTATTTCCTTAATGGTTTTGAGTCGAAGCGTTAGTATCATGGCGACTGCGCTAACGGGTTCCACATAAACATCGGCTACGTGATGATAGTGTTGAATTTGTTCTTAAATGAACAACTAATTAAAGAAATAAAGGAAGATGAGACAATACGTTTGTACTAAATGGTCGTTATGCAACAAACGGGAGAAAACGAAAGATATTCTCCTACAAGCCGAAAAGGAATTGTAGGAAGATCCCGAAGGCGAATTTGAAATAATATTGGGCAATTCCTAGAATATTTAGCCGAGAGTCATGATCAGGATACAAGAAAAATGACAAGAAAATGTGGGTTATATGGACTTTATTAACAATGTTCTTTACAACTTTCTTACAGACTAAAATCCCCGCGTCCAAATAATTTCTTAACTATAATAGCCCCGATTACCGTTTCTAATTATTTATACTACAATAATTCCAATCATAGTTGATCTTAACAAAAAATATGATAAACAAAGAATTATTCTTTAATATTCCATCGCCGACATGTATTAGCTCTGATGAGCACAAAAGGAAAAGGAGAGGAAGAGCTACATAAAAGATGTCGAAAAATGGAGAACACAAACAGAGCATGTTAATGAACATGATGATACAAATGATGCAGGATGTTAAGGAGATAAAACAGGAACAAAAAACGTACAAGGAAGTGAATTAATACAGACCAAAATAGAAACGATAGATTAAAAACAAAAAATGGCGAAATCAAGAAAAAAATTAGAATCATGTAAGGAAGTGTACAGAGATTAGAGGAGGATATAATTATATAAGATTATAATGACAGAGTTAGATATGTATACGGATAATAGAAAGGAAATTAAGAGTGGTATAGAGAATTTCATGAAGAAAAATTTAAAAGTACAAGTTTAAATTGTCATCAAATTAGGACAGAAAACATGCAAAATAGAACTAGGAAATACAAACGCAAAACGAAATGTTGTCGAAAACGAAATGAAATTTGAGAATTTCTACGGGAATGTGTATGTAAACAATGAATTATCAAGCAGTGAACTCGAGATAAATAAATTAAAAATAAAAAAAGTTGCTATAGAGGAACGTTATAAAGGAAAAACTGTTAATAGATGGGAAAGAGTGAAAAATAAAAACTATTGCAAAAGCTAGGCACACGATGGAACGAATGGTTTCGCGGACCGAACATATCAAAACGAAAATAGTAATGAAAATACAAGCAAATAGTAAAGAAGAAATATGAAGGTGACCGGGAAGCACTCAAAAAAGTTATAAGAATAGGAACTTGGAACATAAGAAGCTTAAATCATAAAGAGCACGAACTTATATAAGAATTTGAGAGGACAAATCTAGATTTATTAGCAATCACTTAAACTAAGAGAGCGGCACAAGGAATAGGATGTACAATAAAAGAAGAGCATGATAAAAGCTTAAAGAAAAACTACATTAGACCAATAAGAAAGACACATTTTGGGAGGAAATGGCAGAAATAATAGGAAATATAAATTGTAGGAAATTTTAACTATCGAAAATGCGAATAAGGCAAAAACAAATCATAAAAATGCAAATGAAGCTATTAAGACATACGAATTACAGGTAATAGAAACAGCGAACAAATTTAAAGAAGCTATAGAGCGAAAGAAGAAACAGCACAGTGGGAAACTAAGAATTTAGAAGAATTATGTTATCACTTCAAAAAAAGTATCTAAACAACAGTAAAAGAAGTATCCGAAACAATTGTCATATATAAAAATAAGAAACAAACGAAATGGTGTTATCAAGAAATAAATACTAAAAAGTAACAATAGAGAAAGAAACATATCTAAACGAAAATCAGAAGATACACAGCGGATAAAACTAAAAGAAATTGTATTGTAATCAAACCAACAAACATGGGAAGAATTCGTTAGGCGATTAGAAGCAAATAGTCAATCAAATCAGAAATTATTCTACAAAGTGCTGAAGAATGTAAGGAAAGGAAAACACCACACGCTAAAGCATGTGAAGACAAAATATAACATAATAAAAATAAAAAAGGAAGAAGAAACTAATTAATAGAGATGGTGAAAAATTTAGCAACGCGAGGGATGGAAATGCTGGCAAAAATATATAACAAAGCATAGAGCACCGTAAAAGTAACTGAAAATTTGAAGAAGGGGTAATAATACCAATATTCAGAAATGGAGACAGCAGGGACTGTGCAAACTATAAAGGTATTACAATACTAAATGAGGTTTCAAAAGTATATGAACATCAGTTAGCAAAAGCGCAGAATCGCTTTAGGAAAGGAAGGAAGGCCATGTTTTTAACAAAAAACAGAATAAAAAACTCAGAAATATGTATGGCTTTACTGGTCCATGAAAAAGCTTTCGACAGAATACGACAAAACTAAATAAGGAAAAGGCAAACCCAAAAAAACGTGAGCCCAAAATTAATAAAATAAATAAAGATCTTATACGACAACAGCTATGTAAGAAAGGACGTACGTACGTAGTCGGAGACATTCGAAATAAAAAAACCTGTACTGGCATAACGCTACCTATTACAACATATAGTATATTTCAATCCTTGTATTTTCATCCTAGCTCTCCCAGATAGCTCCCCCATGCATCTTCTCCAATATCCTCCTTTCCTCATTCGAAATAAGTGGTGGATTAAGACAATGTGGAGTAATGAGACCAACATTGTTTTTGATAATAATGGACGATGTAATTAAAGCAACAGCAAAAAAAACAAAAAAAAAATCGGATTCAATAGATTAACACCCATGCCCATTGCGGAATGTGGCTTTTCAGACGAAAAACTGATGTAGAGAAATATAAAAATAAATACAAATAAAACAGCTAACAAGCTACAGACATGAAATATATAATCAGAGTTAAAGGAATTACCAGAAGAAATAGATTAAGAAACGATGCAGTAAGAGTGTCACTGGAAATTGAACCAATTAAATAGAGAAACAAAAACTGAAATGGTTTGGATATATGTGCAGAATAGACAATAAAAGACAAGTTAAACGTATATGGGAAACAGGGGCACATAGAAACAGAGCAAGAGGAAGGCACAAGAAGACGTGGAATGATAAAGTAGCAGAAATATAGATGAAAAAAACCCCGGTCGTGGACAGAACTAAAAAAGATGGCAACAAACAAGAAACAATAGTGTATATTTGTACATCAAATTGAGATGTAATATAAAAGACACGTTACACCTTAAGGCAGAAAGTTTTAATTATATTTGGCTTGAAATGGCTTAACCGTTGACTGTATGACCAATATAAAATATTAAATATATCTATCGTTCTCATTCGTGTTTGAGTATAGGAGCTATGAGATTGGTAGTTCTGCTTCATGAAAGTCGGAAAGAAGGCACAGTGCAAATTCCTACGAAAACGGGTATTATCCGAATTCTGGGAAGGACTGTAGAGTTTAGTTAGTTCATAAAATCTTATAATCTTATAATATTTATAAATATTTCCATATACGTTTATGACCAGACAATTTGAATGTTTTATGGTTCACACTAAGACTTTGCCAATGTAGGACCTTGAATATCAAGAATAATTTTCAATCACAATATTGCGTATCTAAAAGCGGGCATTGCATTTTCTCCTCTAGCTGTTAATGCCACGGCAACTATGTGACGTTTCTTGCAAATGTTAAGTCGTTCTAGGACCATTAAGAGAATTGAATTGAATTGAATGATTATAAGTGAAATAATTTTTATTCAATTCATATTCAGTTTCATCGTTTCAAGCAAAATTGCAAGCGTTATCTGTTTCAATTTCCAAATCCTTCAAAATGCAAGTGTTAATACAACCACAATGTGAAATTACCGCCAGCCAAAATTACACACAATAATCTAACCAACATATCCGATTCGTAACACCGCAGTCATATCTATAATAAATCGACTGATATTTTCGCACCAGAAATACATATGAGAGATCAGTTATTACATAAAGGTTAAAAATAGCCAGTAATAGAAAGTGAAACCTATCCACTTACATATTCTTCTTATATAGTTCATTTTTAAACGCTTGTATGAAAAGTCGTATAACACATTTTAATGTATACACTCAGGCATCCAGTGCTAATTGAAAGAGAATTATGCATGTTAATTTATTGTAGGCCATCTAAAAATATTTCACCCGTCGTCGGCGTCCCATGAATCACCGATGGCATTACACCAGCAATTAGCTACGTCGACGCATCGACCAGCGACATACTTGTTTTGTTCGTCGCTGTTTAATCGCGCATTCCTTCGGTCTTCCGAACTCGAAGTTGACAAAAACCGAATTTTTCGCACCGAACTCGTCCGACGAGACGACATATTATAGTCCGACCGACTTTCCCGAAATCCGACGTCGAAAAATGGAGCGCTCGATTAACGCGCCCGTCTGACGCCCGCTGAAATTTAATGAAACGTTTTCTGCAAATGCATAAAGTTTGCACGGGAATTTACGGTGCAATTTCCAACGTGCCACCGGTGCTAAAGAGCGCCGGTAATGGAAAATTATATGGTACCGACGTCGTGTACGGTTGACGCTAACACTAACGTTCTCTCCGTCCGTTTAGGTTATTATGGGGACGTCTCGCTTTTAAGTGGGTGGAAAATGGTTGAAATGTTGTGAGTACAGGTTAGAAATTAGTAACAGATACGATAATTATATTATTCACGAATTGAATTGTCTCGTGGATCTATGTCAGGTTGTGAAATCAGAGATTGCGGCGTAATTAACATGTTTTGATAGATGACGGGGGAGGTAATGCTATATTATTAATAATAATAAATAAATAATAAATATTTATTTGCGCGCAAAAATAGATAAGGTGAAAATAAGAATATAAAAAGCATAAGAAATATATCGCAAAATATTATACTCAAATTGATAAACATGACATTTCTATGCTGCAAGTTTTTTTTTAAGAAGAAGAAAGTAATGCTTCAAATTTTTTATCCATCAGTTGCCTGATTTGTGGTCAAACAAAAAATTTCTCCTCCAACTAGTTACTATTAACTTTAGTCAGTCGGTAATTAAATCCTTCTCATTCCTTATGTATTGCTTGAATGAAATTCGTTGACGTATTGATGGCAGAATATTTTGGGGGTCAACTAAAGGACCAAAAACTGTTATTTATTTCTTTTGTGCCAGTATGCCAAGGAAATTGTGGTATTTTATTAACCGCATTGCAAGCCAAGTACCATCGCATAATAGGCAGTTGTATTCGTTCTTATTTAACCCTTTTGACGATTCTTGTCATATTGCCATATGACACTTTTAGACATACGTACTGTAGTACTGGTTCTGAAACCATTTCATTCCTATTGTGCAATAATAGAGCCTGAGTTTCGTGGCATTTACTAACAATCTTATATTAAATGATTAATTTTTTTCAAAAGGCCATCAATGTTATTCCGATAGAGCAGGCATAATTTTATTTTTTCCTGAACATAGAAGTTTTTATGCCTTTTTCAAACAGATCTATGTAATCGTGAAGATACAAACCGAGTTTTTTCCTTGATCAGATTAAGATCTCTAATTGTACTCAATGGCATAGTAATCTCAACACCAAGAAGGGGCAGGAATTTTTTAACCAAACTTGCCAGAAACGTTTAACTACCAAAAAGGTTACTGATTGAAGTGATAATGGCTTACCTGTCAGTTTTTTCTCACAATGGTATCAGATGTATGGTTTGCTAGATTTTGTTCAGTTCTGTATCGTTTTCGCTTGCGATCGTTTTGTATTTTCGCTCAGAGAAATTGCAAATCACCATAACCGAAACCAATCCACAATGATGCGCTGTTACCGGGCTGGGACTTTGGACGGTCAAGAACGCGTCAGAAGAGGAACCGGGGGGCGAAGAAGAACAAATGCGGTGCAGAATCGACTTGTCTTCGACTTATGGCAAGATGAGATCGATTCTCCAGTACCAGATCAATTGCCGATGAATGGTTGGATAACGAAGGACGTCATGTGACCCTTCGAATGGTTTACCGCAGAACTAACGCTTTTAGCTTTCAATCCTATAGGCCACAACTTGTGTTACCATTAACGGTTCAAGACCAACAACAACGTTTGGAGTGATGTATGTTGCAACTTCACTGGAACATAGAGAATGAATCCCGATTCTGTTTGGGGATGCATGATGGCAGTAAGAGGGTCAGGCGAACACTTGGGGAACGTCGCAATATTGAATTTTCTGTTGCGAGTCATGTGCACCAAACTGAGGGGAATATGGTATGGTATTCTATAATTTATGGGAGTAGGTCTCGTTTACAATTCATCCGAGTCAAAATGAACGCCCAGAGATATGTGGATAAGTTGATAGAACCCCATATCCTCCAATTTTCACCAGTTGGAAGACCCACATTTCCAGCAGGATAATGCCCATCGCCATATTTGCAAGCCAATCTCTTAACACGGCCACCCCGACTTCCCCGTCTTTCGCCCATCGAGCATACTTGAGATATTGTGGGGAGAATGCTAAGGAACTTGCTGCATCATCCGCAGACGCTTCAAGCTCGACAACACGAATTACAGGTTGCTTAGGACTCAATACCTCAAGAGGAAATCGACCATCTGCTATAATTGATTGCACAAAGATCAAAAAATATGTTTACATTTAATCTTTTTTTTTTAAATTTTAATCAATTGCTACCTTTTACTAGTTAAACGTTCCTGCCAAGTTTGGCCATAAAATTCTTGGTGTTGCGATTTCTATGTCACTGAGTATAGGTCATTAAGTTCTTTTTGCATGTGAGTCACGATGATTCTCATGTTGTATGCAAGATCAGAAGGCTCAAATTCTGCAGTTTCAGCGTCACAGTTTTCATCAGATTCTGAACACCTACTCCACCATTTTGATGGCTTAGGTACTGGTAAATTGTCACTATGTGAAATGGTACGAAGAGATTATGGCACATTTTGTTATCCTATATTAGATCTTATTTCCTTAGATGCGCTAGTAAATCATGTCATACAGCTCATAAAATGCTATAAGAAATACATATTTCCGTCCATGTTACTGAAGTCGACACATTTTATGAGCGTTCATAATACGAGACTGAAAATACCTGAAAACGCAATTCAAAGGATGCACACGATATATTTTACACCAATTTGCCATTCTCAACAATAGTTTTGTTCATTTTGTGAAATATGCGTATATGAGCAAGAGCGCCACAAAAACTCAAAAATAGCAATAAATTATAAATATATGTATAAACAAAATGGCATTTCGAGCCTTTCCGCTGAATGTGCAAATTCATTAACGAATTCAGAATTGAATGATGTACAGACGGATAATAACGGACAAATACTACTTTCCTTATATTGGGTGGGAGCATATGTGAATCCTATTTTTTTTGGACAAAAATCAAAGAAAAATATATTCACTGAACATTACATTTAATCAATATAGTATGTGTTCTTCGTGTTTGTGGTGCAATTCTGTTCGGTAACCTCCCTCCATGTCTTCGGTAGTTGCATAATCCCTCATGCATTCAAGTTCAGGCTAAAGGACTGATTTTGGTAATTTTTCAAACCTCCCAAGAAAGTAATGTTTTCACCACGTAAACTGTTTTGAAGCGATGCAAATAAAAGGTAGTCCGAGGGTACGAGGTCGTGATAGTACGGTTGGTAGATCAAAACATCCCGGTGAAGTTGTAAAAGTTTGAGTCGAATGGCCCAAGACATGTATGGTCTAACATTGTCTTGATTGAACATCATACCTTTTCTATTGGCTAATTCAGATGATTATAATTCAGAGATGATTAAATAATATAATTATATCTGGAGCTCTTAGACAAATATTCATTCTAGTGAATGGACATAAACTCCTGGCAATGTTAAAAGTCAACATTTTAAAAAAAAACATAATAAACTATTCCCTTCTAGTCCCGCCAAATGCACAGTAAAACCTTTTCTGGATGTAAATTGGCTTTTGCGCTGGTTGAAGGGATATCTGCGCACTTAGACCATGATCTTTTACGCTTAACAAGTTGTCCTAGGCATCAATATTTCGTAGCCGTCAGCATCAGCTGGTTGTTCAGAATATGGTGCATCATTAACATTAAAATTGTTTTCACGAAACTCTGAACTACTTACTATACGTGGTATCGTCAACAGCAACATCACCGTATACAGCACATCTTCTTTTGCGACTGCGAACCATTCTTGCCCTTTTAAATAAAATTAAAAACAAAAAGACAAACAAACAATACCACATTGTTTCCCAAGTACTCGCTGAAATTCCTTCTGCCAAACAACGTCAAAAACTTTACAAGTACCCAGCTCGGTTTTGTGATGCAATGTCATTTAGCGCCAAAAACGGGACGAACGATTGCATCTGCCTAATGATAAACTTATAATTTAAAGGAAAATTAATGTATTTAACTTAAACTCTTATAACTTAAAAATAATAAATCATTCATTCAGTAATTTATGTAGCCTATTTCGTGTGTATATTATTAAATATTTTAGGACTAGACATACCGGACGTAAACAAACCCAACCTAATCCAATCCCTAACGTGTAGTGCTATGTAAATTAAGGGTAAATAATCTCAAATAATCGCATTGTGCATTTATTGTTACATAATATAATATAATGTTTAAATAATCTCTAATCTCTAATGTAATTATGAATAATGTATTAACAACTGATGCATTTCGCATTGATCAAAGACATAGGCAATTAATTATAAATAATATATTTATGTCCATAGAATTATATGTCGTAAAAATAGATACGTATATTGTAAACAAATTGATATGGAAAATTATTATAAATATTAATTAGTTACAGGCTACTCACCATGATTGGAACACAAGTCGAGACCTGGCTAGTAATCAGCAATTCTCTTTATCGTTCACTGCGCGCCCTTTTATGTCCATTTATTTCCACCCTTACGAACGATTCTTGCAACATAAAATTGTCGTATTGTCGTAATTGTAGTTGAATGTTGCTAATAGGTTTGCCTAACTTCAAATACTAATTGATAACAGTTTTTGGCAATAATCAATAATAATCATAATAATAATAGTAATATAACATATAATAATTATATAAAATATGGAAGTAATATATTTCGGCATCGTATAGATAGTTGGCTCCAACTGAGCTTTATAAAATAAAAAATTCTACTACAAGCCCCAACTATATATTTTCTATATATTCTTCAAGTCTGTTAGATGCTTTTAGCTATCACTCAAATATATACTTTTTTGTTAATCGTGTAATTTTATACCCAAGTACTTTGTTTTGACGATCCTGCACAGCAAACTTCCTTGAAACAACTTTATTGCGTCATTAATATATGCGAAAACCGAAATATTCACCCTCCGTAAATCTTAAAGGGGTTCGGCACGATGAATGGCTCCAAGAACTGCAAACAAAACTCCAAGCTCAGACAACTTGATTAATGCAATTTTTACCATTCCCGGCTTTATTAAAGAGATTATTCGCCTACAAACTATCCGGTAACGGTTGCGAGACCGTTTTTAAGGAAGTCGCCGTTGTACTTAGCTTAAATGATAATTAACACGCGTTCGCGTTCGCTCGAATGACTATTGCAACTTTTATTGTCGGGTGTAGGAAGTTAACGTTCAAGCCAACACCGAGTCTGATTTACAATCTTCCCATATTACTGAGAGGCGCGATTTATTTTCTCGGTAATTGGTACGTACTCGATGCTTGAAAAAAAGGCACCAAATCATTTCCGCATTATTCGTATTTGTATTCTTGCGGTATTTCGGTAATTAGTGCGCCACCATTAGCCATTAATTACGCCAAGGGGACAATTTAATATCTGCCCACACGAAATTCGCGGCGAACGAATGACAAACGACGGTCTCCGATTATAAAGTATGCGTGGAACGGGCAGCAGGTAGTAAAATTTCGCATTTAGGAAAACGATTACGGTGGTGGAGAGACTGAAGATAAATCTATATTCTCGTCTGAGTTATTGCAAAAGACGTTTGCGTCGCTACTGACATTCCGCAAACTATTGTGCATATTCGCAAAAATAAGGAGGCATTGTCGATTACCATATCGCTGCGTTATTTGTTGATGCAAATGGTGCTGTCATAACAATATTCGTATTACGTTGCTTATTTTCTTGTCTTACTTTTTTGCTGGATCTTTACAGAATGAAAATTTCAGTGTGTGTACGTATGTACGTAGATCATGGGGGTTAAAATTAATTTTCCTGGTTATCGTTAAACGCCAGTTGGTCTTCTCGGTCTTAGAAAATCATCGGAAAACTCAATAATTCATAATAAAAATTAAAAAAAAATTAATAACGAAATAACGTTGCACGAAATGTTACAAATAAGTATTTATTTAGGTTTTATATAAATTTTAATAAATAGTAGCAAATTTATGATTGTGATATTTATATTAAAATCGATTTAACAAATCAACATGTTGGTAATTAATGTATTCCATTTTTTACCATTGTAACCTTGCATGCGTACGTTCTATATGTAGTGCAAACTAGCACGTGCCTATTAATTTAAATGCATGTTAATGAATTTTTCAATAATTGCAAATAAATGAATTTGTATTCATGATTATCCTTATGTAATTTAATATATAAAACTATTTTAATGACAGAATATGTAAAAACAAAATTTTATTTTCTCTATATATAAAATTTGACTAATTAATTAATGTGTATGAATTTTCTAATGAGTTCATAAATTAAATTTAGTTTCTGAAGAATTTATAATTAATATAATTTGTCCAAACGATCGCAAAATAATAAATATTATTATACGAAAATTTTAACTTTTAATTACAAGTTTCAATTATTCAAATTGATATCTTCGTGTACTACATAATGGACAAACATGTAGTACATTATAATTAACAAATATTAACATTGTGCAATAGATAGAATCCCAGACCATATTTCCTAACGACCTTTGTAGTTTTAAGTCGTATTTATTACTACAATCAGATGATTAATATTTATTTTTACGTCATTTTATTTTGTGTTATACGAATAACTTGACGTATAAGGACCATCGATTTCCGGTGTAGAGCGTTCTTGTGAACACGTAAAGACAAATTTTCGAAAGTTTCAAGAGTTTATTACTCTGGAAAGTCGTTTCTGCCTTTTATACGAAAGTTGTGCTGAAGGTAAAGCTAAATGTAAAACGGCATAAAAAATAATTTAAAACTATAGAACAAATGAAATGAAATAAAGGAACTGACACTAATAAACGGAATATCACATTGAAGAATATAGATTGTAAATTAATAAAAATAGCATAGAAAAATAAGACCGAGTTTCCTACAAACATAATATGCAAATTCAAAAATTAGAAGCGAAACGTTTCCATAATACAAAGAAATGAAAAATGATTAACAATGAAAGAAATCTAAATGAAGAACACAATGGGAATATTTAAAACAATGGAACAAAGTACAACGAATCAAACACTAATGAACTTGAAGTAAGAAAATAGTATAGTAGAAACAGGAAAAGAAATATACAACAATCCTTCTCCAATAGTGAAAACCATAAAGTTGTGAATAGGACTACAAACTCTCTCAGAAACGATGATGAAATGATGAATCACGTATCAAACTCAAAAAATAAACTAAAAGCAGAAAGAAAGACACAATGAAATTATTTAAACAACAGCGGGCGATAAATTAGAATAACACACAGCTACAGAATTAAAGTGAAGGTCTTAAACAAAACAAAATAAAACCAAAAAGAACAAATGAAATCTGTAATAAAATGTGAAAAACCCGATATTATTTCCATGGGTGAGCATTGGATTGCATTGGGTTGGGTTGAAGAAATAAATTGATAAATATGACAGAAAACGGATATGACAAAATGTAAATTAGCAAACCTCAAAATAAATATACATAACAGCAAATTACCTACAAAGACAATGCAAGCAAAAATGCTAAAACTGAAGTGAACCAGGAACAAAATACTAAAAATGAAAAACTATTAAAGAATGTAAGAAAATGAAATAAAAAATAAATGAAAATAAAATGGGAAGCAATTTAAAACCCAAGAGCCAAAGGGAAGCAGTTTAAAACAAACGGGGTTTTAACGAATAATACACATATGCAGTAAAAAAATGAAATAATTAATTAAATATGCATAATCTTTCATTTCCCTTATATGTCCAATTGTCTTAGATTTCCTTGAAAGGGTTGGTTGGCTTGGAAAAAATGAAATGTGACAGATAAGAGAATGGAAATACATTTTTCAATATTTTGGGAATATCAATGGCAAAAATCGAAAATACCAGCAAAAATTTGCTAAATCGTTCTCGATGGTCACTAGTTGTACCCGAATTGGAGAAAATCTAAAATTAAAAAAATTAAAAAATTTTGAACAAATTTGTAGTATATTTTGATAGCAGTACCGTGATATCAAAAATTACCTTGGTCAAGGGTGGTCATGGATTTCAAAATGATTGTCGCAGCTCCCATCGTACATTTATGTCAATCATTTTTTGAAGGTCAAAATCTGTCAAAACGGGTAACATTTCCAACAATTACTGTAATTTAGTTTTTCTTGTTCAGTTGCAGTTTGTTACTATTTTACAGCTGAAACAAATAGGTAACACATTTGTAAGTTATTGATGATGTCAGTGTAGCTTGACAATGACAGAATTATTTCAAAAGGATGACTTAAACTAAGACAACCGTTTTACATTCCATGGCAACATTTGACCAAGATAATTTTTGATATCACGGTATATAGTTTATGAATAAACAATTGCAACAATTTATAAAAATCGTAAATGCACGTTAAATAATGAGTGATTTTATTGTGAAATAATTTATAATACCACCATTCTTGAAAAATATATTCATTACTTAAGCTGCAGCGACATTTGTTAAGATCTATGAATTTTACGACTTTCACAATGTTTATGGTATTTTTGTTTTCAGGTGATTCTCGAAGATTTTTCCTTATTTTGTTGGTAAGTTATTCACGTTTAATACTTTCGATTCTTGCACTTTTTTTGACTATTTGTGGAGATTTTTGGCGCTTTTACATTTCCATTTTTTATTATTTGCGATTTCTTCGGGCCTTTGTACTGGATTTTTACATTTTTAACAATTTTAATAAGTTTCTATGTGATAACATAACAGTTCTGAACATAGCGTCTTCTTGTATCACTTTCAATAATGTGTGACTTTATTATGAAATTTATATAAATAGTATAAATTAAAATGTATCTTGTCAAATCTTACAGCAAAATGTAAAATTTACACGAAAGATGGTCTAATCTTACACCTCAATGGTGTAGTGAACATTAATTTAAACAGGTCCATGAAGACTAACTGGTGGACCGCTAGACAATATTGTTTCTGGGTTATTACCCTTCGTCAGTAGCGATTACCAAGAAGCTTAGTTGTTGAAATACCTTTACATCGTTTACAAGTTCGTCGGAAAACAACACCATATTAAAAAAATGGATTCGCATCTATTCTTTCCACAGCCCACTCACAAAAATTTCTTCTTATTTGAAAGTCATCATAATATAAAGGACTATTTGTAGATCGCGGTCCCAAAATCTTACACTCCAGCATGATAAAATACCACTGACAGATTTTTCAAAATTCATTTTCAGATGTCATTTTTTTACATAATTGGGGATAACTACAAAACCGTGCTCATTAGAGCTATAGTAGTTTATACGAATGTTAATTAGAATTTTACGTAGAATTTGAAAATGCAACAATATATAGGGTGTTCTATTTAAAATAACAAAGTAAGTTGCGGCCAGGGTCATATGGAACTACCTATATATTTGAAAATAATTTTAGGTTATGAAACATTTGTTTTCCATTAATTCATGTCTGAACCTTTTTCTCCTCTCTTGGATAATTTCGGCGCTATCGAACAATTACAGAGTGATGGCGGACCCTGCATATATACATATAAATATAATATATATAAACTAGTGTAAATAATAGATAAACCAAGTACAAAAGCAAAAAGGCATCTAATTGCAACTGCAATTAATTTATTACAAAGAGCAAAATTAAAAAGAAATGAAACTCAATTGAAAAGTTAGAGGAATGTAAAAAACGCACGAATACCATAAAAATGAAAGCAGTAAAATGGACTGCAGTAATTGCAACAGTAATTGCAATTATAATGAAAGAGGACAAATGCTTATAAAAAGTGAATAAGAACGAAATGCCTAAAAAGAGAAATGAAAATGAAAATCGAACAATGGAAAGAAACTAAAATATATAGCGCAAGGGTGTAATATTAAATTAACCACAAAGCATGTAACAACAAGTCGAACTATAAATGCAAAATATAAAATAAAAAATTGCTATGTGTTCTACTTTTAGTATTTTTATTAGTTTTGGAATCCCTTGAAATTGTAGATTGGGTTGGGTTGGAAATAATTTAAAAACTGAAAATCTCGTAGAAAACAAGACGAAATGCGAGCTGATAAGACTAATCTAACATGAAATCTTCTTGAAAAATTGTGGAAAGAAAATGAACGACGCACAACTAAACCCAACTAACTAATTAAATAAAAATAATGAAAATCACAAAAAAAAACGGGGAAATGTAGTAGTTGACAAGATAACGTGTAATTGAAAAAAACACAAGTTCAAAAACCAGCAAAATTGTTATGAAACGAACGTAAGTAAGCAAGGACTGGTCGCTCAAAAAGAAAAACCACAATTAAAATAAATCAGAATCGAAATATTTGTAAATAACATCGAAATAAAAAACAATTCAAAATTAAGACGAACATAAAAACTGAATATAAATTAAATAATGGATGTGTTAATAATGTCAAATGAAAACAAAACTAAAATCGACGGAAATGTGACAGAAATGCAAAAAGAAACTTAAAGGTGAAAAAAAGTTAAACTATACTTAACCTTGACCAAAAGACATTGTAATCGAAAAACATGAGCACGTCAATCATCATAAATTGTTTCTACAATTGACGTGTTTGCAAATAATTCGTCATTTTCTCCTATCGCTGATTGAATAAACGCTGAACTGCCGACAGCCCAACGGCAAGACCGATGATAGATTTTGCTACGTATTTACTATTATTCACTATGTCATATTTGGAGCATATCGCTCTAATCTCATTTACGTATTTCAAGATTGGGGTCGTTCGCAATTGAATCCGGGACGGCTACGAGAAATTGGAAGAACGGTGTGTGATCCCTAACCCACGAACAAGTGGTAAACTATGGAGCTTATTTGACACCCTTCGAAAATTAAATCAACACACCGACTTAAAACGCAATGGGAGACTACAGCTCGCCATTTAAGTTGGATCAAATCAGAGCATTTTCGAAGCTCGATGGACTTTTGAAAAGAAATCTTTTGTTTGTAAAAAAACTATAGTAGATTAACAGTGCCCTTGTAAATTAATTCTTTAAATGTTATTTTTATTTTAACCCCTAAACAAAAATATAGGTCTCTACTTCATAATTTCAAACCCTATCTGTTATAGTTTTGATAAATTTAACATTTGCTATTTTTTATTTTTTAATTCGCAAATGAACGAAAAATACATGGGAACAAAACTAAAAAATGCATTACGTAAATCGGTTCCAACGTTTACGTTTCATTTGGTACTGCACATGTGATGCACAGTGGTCTATTACACTCTGTTTCTCTGTCTTGGGGGTGGATACTTGGAACAGCTCGTCCTCTTCTTCAGCTTGCTGCTGGGAACTTCAATCACCTCTAACAGCAGTATTTTCTTCTTCCGATATTGCTTGCTGTATCAATGTTATGATGTTTCTGGTGAGATTAGAAATACTGACCCGTCTTCGAAGATGTGCATCGGCCAGAGAGTAAGTCAAGCTTATTCTCTTCATGTCTCGATTTTGAAGAGAGCATAAGTATCAAACTGTCGACACATCTTATTTTCACAAGGGAGTCCTGTAGGACGAGTACAAAACGCAATTCTCTTTTTCTCTTGTTATAATAGCAGGCGTTTTCTGGGTCTCCTTATCGTTACCGGAAAATTGTCTGTGCTGTGGATTTATCAGACTTGAACTCGCGGTATAATAGTTTCATATTTTTTCATAGTATCGAGAAATGTTAGAGATCTTCTTCTTAATTCGTCTAATTTATAGACTTTTCCTTGCGTTACCTAATTAGTTTCAGTTCATGTAAATGTAGAAAATCGTATATTATTACTAAAATCAAATTCGTTGCACTCAACCTATTGCGGCAAAACTTAAAACCATCCACCCCAGGCTACTCAATCGAAGTTCGCGTTTTCATTACGCGTTAATGCAGTAATCGAGACAAAGAGATTACCGCGGCATATTAAGATATCGGAAGCACAGTATCACGCCGTTCTTTGCAATTTACCGTTCCGACGAAGGCGGAGAATTAAATTTACAATGTTGACGTAATTAAGTTCAAAAGTCGTCGTCGGCGAAACGAGGAGGAAAGCTTCGAAAGCGATGTGATTTACCGCGAGTTTTATTCGTTCAGCGAAAAGCCTTTTTTGATATCAAATAATACAACGGGCATGAATGCAAACATGAGCAAATATTTGTCAAATATGGAAAGCATTTCGTGTACGTTATTGAATGTGTCGCATCAAGGAAATATTTGTTCAACTCGCCATGTCTGAAAATAAATGTTTGCACGTAACTTTTATAGTTCCAATACTACTGGTAGCTTTAAATATGCGCGATGCGGATGTGGGTGTGAAAATAATTAAATGAATACTGGAATCAAATACAAAATGAAATAGAAAAATTAAAAGGAATGAGAAATAAAATATCATCGTCAAAGAAATAAAATAAATGTAAGAAGAGAAGAAAATAACGCAAATGTAAACTCAGCAATTAAATCTACGAGGGCAGATCAGTATTTACGTTCCCTAACATTGTAATAAGATATTCTTTTAATTTTGGAAATAAAAAGAAATCACTAGGGGCCAGGTCTCATGGCTTTTGTGGGTGTGAAGAGTTATCTTGATAAAACAGAATTCCTTTGCTCAATTTTCCCTGTCTTTTTTTCTTGCAACAATCGCGCAGTTGAAATAAAGTTGGCACAGTAGGAGCCTGTTATTGTATGTCCAAGTTTCAAAAAATCTGTCATTAAAATTCCGCCTGCATCCCAAAAAATTGTGGCCATAACTTTACCAGCGAATGGTAAAAAACGAAATTTGCGGGATGGCGGAGAACCTCGGCGATGCCACTCCCTACTTTGCTTCGACTAAGGATCGAAGTGGTGAACCCACGTTTGATCAACAGTGACGAAAGTGAGAAAAGAAGAAATTCATCCCGATCTGCTTTAAACTTTGCCAAACTGGCAATACTTTCTAGAACGTTTCTGATCAGGTGTCAACATTCGTGGGACCCAACGTGCGGACAACTTTTTTAGCGAAAAAATATTTGTTAAAATATTTTCCATAAGAAAAATTCGTTATTCCATCTATCCGGCGAATGATCAGTCGTCTATCTGTCATTACCACATCGTGTATACGATTAATATTTTCTTTGGAAGTGACAGTCACTGGTCGTGCAGCACCTTTCGCATGTTCACATGTTGGTCTTCCCAGTTTAAATTCTCGAGACATATTTTTCACCACTTCTCATCACACATTCACTTCTAATACACCAGCCATGTCTTCATGAATTTCTTTTGGCGACAACCCTTTCTTTTGCAAATATTTTATAACTGCATGAACCTCTCATTTTTCCATTTTTAGAATTTCTCTAAACTTGTCTACTTAAATTCTAAATTATTTGTACAGGTAACAAGTGACAAAACTACAATTGATTATAGCTATTAATGTAACGAGAATATTATGCGATTTATAATAATCGAGGACGTTGCTACAGTGACGAGGCGGCTCTAGCCGCCGAGTCACTTAGGCAACGTCCGAGTGTGTTTAAATCGCTAATATTCGAGTTATATTCAAATTTTTATCGTATCATCGTTGAAGTGTGATCAGGGCGATGCAAAAACAATTAAACAAATCAACAATTTTCTGTATCTATGGTATTATGTGCCTTATAATTATCAATAAATGTTTAACATAAAACGATCATAATAATCGTGATACGATAAATACTTTTATCGTATAAATACTTTTAAATACTTTTATCGTATCATCGATTATTATTATCGTTTTATGTTAAACATTTATTGATAATTATAAGGCACATAATACCATAGATACTCATAATACGTTAGATAC
Organism: Geotrupes spiniger; assembly: GCA_959613385.1. Taxonomy (NCBI): domain Eukaryota; kingdom Metazoa; phylum Arthropoda; class Insecta; order Coleoptera; family Geotrupidae; genus Geotrupes; species Geotrupes spiniger. Next base: position 18,922,852 of record OY390737.1, read on the forward strand.
AATAATAAAATTCTAATCAATCTTTCAATCTTTTCACAATTGTTAAAGTTGAATGATACGCATTTCGTATCCATCATCATAGTTAAGTCTTCTGCAGCTTTACTGGCATCATTCGGATGGGATGATTCAGCATACATTAGATCCAAGCCTCTTACTTCCTCCAAAGTTTTACTTGTACGTGCAAATTCCATTGATTCTGTAGTTTTTGATCCACTGCTTATTGAATTGTTTCCGACCTGAATCTTTTTCGCAATTGAAACCTTCTTTGTCAGGTTTTCTTCTAAATATTCCTTTGCAACTTTGCTTGATTTCCAACCACCCAGTTCTTGCAGCTGTAAAATGTCTCCACCGGCATTAACAAGTAAAGTTGCTGAAGATCTCCGAATAGAATGGCCGGTGTACATAGCTGGATTTTCAAGTTTGAGAGATGACGCAATCTTCTCAGGAATTTTTGAGAAAAAATGAATACCACAAGGTTGAATCGTACACTTTCCATTTCTGTACGATACAAACAGTCTTTTGTGTGTAACTTGCCGCGGCCGTAATGCTATATATTTCTGAAATAAAGCCACTAGATTAATATCACCTTCAGATAAAACGGCAAAAAATCTTTTCTTGTGAGTTTTTGAGTCGGGAATGGTAACAACTATCTTACTCTCTAACATCTCAACATCGTCTGTAGACATTTTCACTAATTCATTGGTTCTGCAAGTTCCACCTAGCCCAATCAAAAAGGCCACTTTCATCATTAAAAACTCTTTATCTGGAGCTGTACACACAAATTCTTTAACTTGCTCTCTCGTGAGTACTTTGGATTTCTTAACTCGATGTCCAACATTTTTCTTCTTGATGAATCTTATCAAAGCACCATACTTGTCGATTTCCACTCTTTCCTTCAATTCCAAACAAGCTCGCAACATACTGTACTTTGGCCACAAAGATGAAGGAGAATATTCATTTGAGAGTTTCACAAAATAGGCCAGCAAGACCGTTTCCGACGCACCTTGAATTTGTTCTCGTACTCGCCACTCGCAAAACAGACGATATTCTTTTTCCTAACATATTTTCGACTTTTCTGGAAGCAAGTCTAATCGTGCACTATCTGCTGCTTCCAAAATATTTGCAGGAATATCGAAATCTTCAATGATATATTTCTAAATTACAAAAACGTGACTTAAACTAACAATTTTTTTTATGACAGAAAATTGTTGATTTGTTTAATTGTTTTTGCATCGCCCTGATCACACTTCAACGATGATACGATAAAGCTTTGAATATAACTCGAATATTAGCGATTTAAACACACTCGGACGTTGCCTAAGTGACTCGGCGGCTAGCGCCGCCTCGTCACTGTAGCAACGTCCTCGATTATTATAAATCGCATAATATTCTCGTTACATTAATAGTTATAATGTGTCAAATTGATTCAACGTCACACGTCAGAAACGCTAAATAATTATCTCCCCTCGTATATTACCGCGAAACAAATAAAATAAATATCATTTTATTAGCTCAAATAAATAAATATCTTATAGATTACTTAGATATGCTGATATGTAAATATATTACCTTTTTATTTTCTAAAACTAAGTTTCAGGACCTCGGTTAAACTAACGGAGCGCCACTGCAGCTAAATTCAAATTGTTTGCGTTTTACGAGTACGACGGTTAAAGTGGTGCCCGTGTGATAATCCTAAATTATTAGTTTCCGAACTCCCAATAATCGTAAAGTTAAAATTTTTGTCCCACATGTACGGAACCGGATACTGCATTACGCAAGATAGCGGTGTAAATTTACATATCGTAACTTTATCGTGTTTAAGGTTCCGATTTTTTCGTTCGCGATCCAGTCCCGAGGTAATTGAATTCCGGTAACGTGAGCGAACAAGAGAAGACGAAGCCCTCATGTGCACATAACAAAAGGCTCTAAACATAATATAGATAGCGTCGAATTAGGAGAAGGGTGTCTCGTTCTCGCTCTAACCCGTTTGTTCGGAACGTGCGTTATCTGAGGAACAGCCATCGCAGTAAACCCTCGAACACTTCCTGCTTTCCTGCGATCGCTGAAACTTCATATGACGGAGCGGTTGTTGCACGTTCTACCGCCGCCAATAACTCTACACCGCATGCTTGCATTTGCGGCGAATTTACCGGATATTACATATCGAACGAACTTAATAAAACTATTTTAAATGCAATTTCTCATTTTGCAACCACGATTAACAAGATCAATAATCCACAATTCTAGTATTTCATATAATTATTTTCGCCTAATTGAATTTGCTTTTCTTTTACTTATTTTCTATGTTTTTAGTTATTCGTTTGATTTAATTTCATATTATTTTATTCCCACATCGAATAAGATTTATTTCACATAAACCTTAATTTCGAAGAAATATGTTACAAGGATCTCTCCACCGGGAATTTGCGAACTAGCGTTTGAGCTTTTTAAGGAAAAATTAAGGACAACACTGCCGCGGAAAAGTCAAATAATTTCGATAGGATGCATTATCACGACACGATCATGAAGATGGAAATTAACACAATCTTTAATTTTTTTCTTATATTACCAATGTTCAGAATCCGAGAAATTAGACTTGACCTGCATATATTTGAAATAAAAAGTCATACATTTTTAAGAAATATATAAATCTATTTCTGTTACCAGCGACCCATTCGCTGAAAACGCTCGTCTGTACTATTATTTTCAGTTCTAATGAAATTGCGGCGCATCATAACGTAACTTGGCGCCGCCAAACAGAGCTCGCAGAAATTTCGTTAGTTGAAATCGCGTTAAGATCATCCCCAACGGGATTTTCTTCGCGTAATCATCGCTCGCTTGCCTGCGGATCGTATATTTTAAGCCGCGACGATTTATTCAAGAAAGTCAACAGTTGCTCCTAGTCGCGGCGCATACACTCCGCAAACGAATACAATCCTCTTAAGGATACAGCGTCTTCCGTCTGAGGAATTACCGCACCGATCAATCGATCGCAGTCGAAACTAAGCGGATTACGGCAACTTGATTATCGTGCATTGCGTCTCCTAAGAGTTATTAATAATCTAATAATGCCGTTGGTAGGTAATGAGGTAATTGGATGAAGTGTGGGTTTCGAAAATCGATAGTTCGGCTAATGCGTGTGGGAACAGGGTTATAGTAAATAGTAAATAATAAACACGTTACTTGCGTGGCGGTAGGTCACTTATATTAGTCATCCTCTACCAATGTACTTATTATTTTTATCATACTTCATACGCATTCGCCCAATGAGTAGATATCTTATCGTCATATCCGCCCTTAATAGACAAAGAAATGTTCCTTGCAATTATTTACAAACCATTAACAAATCCATAATTCCATGAAAAAATTCAAGAAAGGATGCATATTCCACGCAAAAAAAAATATATTACTACATACATTTTAATTGATTAGAGCGGTGGGCGGTGAGAAGCATATGAACATAATTGAAAAAGTTCATATTTTCAAACATGATGTCGAGGGTTTGACCAATTACTCCCCCGTAATTGGTGAAACCCATCGACCTGCAGTTTAGGGCTCCGAGAACAGTTTCGGTACTGCTACATCGACACCAAAATGATACAACAAGTCGCGCGAATGTTTTAAGGGTATTGGACCTACATTTAGCTAAACGTACTGGAATATAGTTCGACCAGGAGGAGATCGAGTAAACTCCGCGCGCTGGATAGATTTGAACACTGGCCAATTCAACGGTAACGACGAAAAAATGTAGAAACGTCCGAAATACATTTAAAAAAATACTACCCCCATAGAAATATATGCAAGGACATTGTAGGTGTGTGGTGGCGCTAATGTGGAAAAGGGAAGGCAGGAAAAGAATGAAAGGGGATGTCACTAATTGATATAGCATAGAAGTGCTATACTAGATATATTGGAAAATGATGTCGAGTAAAAGGACAGACAAGGTTTAGAAGAATGAGAGGGACTACGGATAACTTACACATACTAGCGTTTATCTGAAGGCGTCGTTTGACAAGGCAGCCATGGGAAAATTGGCAAAGACCTTGAAAAACAAGCGTGTGTCACAATGGATAATCCAACGAACAGAAGGCATTGGGGCATGGAAATAGGTTATAGACAAAGTGCGTACAAAAAAGTAGGAGATGTTCAGTACTTACCTAGGACTGAAGCACTTTTGTTCAACGTATACATTACAAATTTGGATGATGTAAGGAAGATGGTACCACATATTCAACCATCAATTCCTTGGTGCAGTATTCGCGGAGAAATAATCTAAGAATATTTGGTATTCCGGAGCCCACTAACGAAAATTCAGATCAACTGGTTATCGACGATAATGTCAAACTATTAATACGAGAAGCGCAGGAAAAAAACATAGAACTCTTTTGGTCAAGTCAAGTCAAGATAATATTTTTGCTAAAGCAAGGGAAAAATGTATAAAATATCAAATTATGCAGACTTTTGTAAAATAAATTTTAATTATGTTATTATGTTCTCGCCTCTGCAAACGCGTTCATGGCTCATAATGGAGTGCAAGTATCATGTCATTGCGGTTACTGAAACTTGGTTGACACGCGAAATATTTCTTGGTTACGTATTTGTACGAAAAGGCAGACCTACACGCGGTGGAGGTGTTTGGTTTTATATTAAGGATTCCCTGCAATATAAATGAATTCAATCTAGTGCTAATATTGAACTTTGGTTAAGTATTAGAATTCAAGCAAGATTTTTTGACGTTTATAGGAGTCCGGATAATCCGTATCGACAATTCGTTGAGGACCTTGAATTATCGTTTTCATATTATTTACAAATGTCAATGCAAGTAGTTTGTTTGGGTGACTTAAACATTGACCTATTCAAATTAAGTAATCCAGCTATTGGGCTAATTCTAATAGTTTGAGCTCCAACATTTTTAGGAGCACATGGAATTATCAAGCTTGGAAGATTTTTTGCAAATTCCAGATGGTAAATGTATAGGTTCAAATTTTCACCGATAGGATAACAAATTGTTCAATATTCACGTTCACTTCAAAACGATCACTGTAAAAAAACCTAAAGCTCCTAGGATTAAAGAGAACATAAAATGGCTTAGGTCACTACGGAACAAGGCTAAAGCAAAATTTAGAAGAACAACCTAAGTATCCCATACAAGGGGATTAAAAACTATGTAAAGCAATGTATGACAAATGAAAATAAAGTTTATTTTAGAGATGTACTAAAGTCAACTGACTCTAAATCGATTTGGAAACAACTTAAGCAGCTTCATATTTCAAATAAGCCTTAAGCTGAAATTATGTGCATCATTTAAATACTAGAAATAAGGAATTAATAATTACGCCGATCCATAAAACTGCATTGTATGAGAGTTCCTTCTCGTACAACATCTATAAAGCAAGAGAAATCTACAAATACCACTCCAATTCGATGGCAGCAGATTAATTTAAACCAGTTATTATATACACATGCATTATTTTCTTAATTAGATGTATTGACAGAATGTGTTAAATTACTTTTAGGCATAGATATTCATTTAATATTGCTTGCTATATTTATATTCAAGGTTATGTGTAAGAACGAAAACCAAAATTCGCCCTGCTATTTTCAAAAAAATTGGTCTAGACAGAGTACGTAGAAGAGAGTCCAAAATGGACAAAGAAAGATCTGACATTGGAGAAATGGGTTTAGAGACGCAGTGAAATATTGTGAAAGATATAATTCTGGGAGCAACAGAGTTAACCAATTTCACGAAAGTTATACTATTTGCCACCTCCCATTTGAAGCAATATAATGAAGCGAACAAGAGGGGCTACTAAGTTGCAAAGAGAAGCAATCCATAGACGAGTAGAAAAGAAAGAAAAAGATTAATACAATCGAAATAATTAATCAAATACCTGTTTAAAGAGAAATGTGAAACTAGAGATATGGTGATAGGGCCAATAGCGAACCACTAGTAACATTTTAAAGTTCCAAATATATTATTTGACAATACAATGATCGGCCAGTAGCCGATGTCGATCTAGTAGTAAAGCATATTTGAAAATAATTCATATAAAGCAGGATATAAATGGCTGCCGTCTTTCATTTGTATGTTGTTCGTTCAGTAATAGCGGCAAAAAACTGCGTAAAATTTTTGTCGCTTGCTCGTTAAAATGCTGACTAATTACATTTCATTACAAGTCCGGCAATATTTAAAACATCGAAGAGACAGGCTTATTATTAACCGCTAGTTACTGCTGCGTCTTTCAGAAAAGGGATCAAAAAGTATACTTTCCACGAGTCCCGATAGAAAGAGAGAGACGTTTCCCTTCCTCTTGTATATTTAAAGAAAAAGATAAGAACGATGAGCAACTGAATGATAGAAGAATCAACTCTCTTGCATTTGCTAGAAATGGGTAAAAATCCATTTTCTCCATAAGATGCCGGAAAAGGTTCTCTTAATTCTCGATAGTCGCAATGACCATTACTGAACGAGATGGTCTCCACACACTATGGCATACCTCCAGCCATAATACTGCATATTTTTAAATCTCTTAAGACGTAATATTACCAAGCCCGTCGTCGTTTTGTGAAAGCCAATGCTAATCGTATGTACGTTCAAGACACTAATGTTTGGAAAACTGCTGTGATAATCGTGGAAGGCTGCCACAGTTGAAAATGCTGTTTCAGCGCTTTGTGCAATAGGAATTGTTTCATTCAACCCTATCGCTATTCCCGATTATGCATTCCATGATAATGTACTAACTAATAATTATATTCAAGAACCAAATACCAACAAATAGCTATTGAAAAAGAAGAGGAAACTAATAATGAAACATCAGCCCAATCAGAACATAGTATAGAAGTCATGGACAAAGAAACTTCGAGTAGACATTTGGAATGAATTTCACCTACACCAGTATTAAACGTTTGTAGGCGGGAAAAAATATTGCAACTCTTCTTTCATCCTAAGCGAATTTGACCTCTTAACATAATCAATAAATTAAAATTTTAAAAAACATTTGCTTTCAAGTGATGATTATGATGGTCGTCCTCTCTTCTTAGTATTAGTTGCTTTTCCTTCTTTACATAAGGATTTTGCGAAATTGTAAAAGATCCATTTGATGCCTATTTGCTGTTACCAAAGACTCGCGGTCTTTGCGATAAAGTAGCCAATAATTGACAATTACTAGATCAATAAAATGGAAAATAAAGCGGTGACACAATTTCTATTAGAGCATCTAGCATCTATTATAGGTTTTCTACTTTAATGGAAGCCTTTGAATTTCTATCCCATCGTTTTACATTAGTTAGTGGATATGCACTAGAATATGTGCTTGCTACATAGACCGACCTGTCGTCAAAACAGTTTATAGCTCTTATACAAACATTGTCAATAATTGTTTCATTTTTCTCAAAAGTTCCTTTGTCTTTCTTCTTCATAACTTGATCTTCAGGGAAAGTCACTTTAGGGAATCTTTTGACTTTTGCATTGTGCCCAAAACTGAAAATGTTTGGCCAGTCCAATGAATTGTATTTCGGAGGAAAACCATTTGTCACAAAATATTAGGTGATTTACATCTTTTCTTAGATCTTAAACTAGTTACAATAGTATTTTGTGTACCAAGGCCAAAAAGTACTGTTTTTTCGTCCGAGTTTTCTTTAGGAAAGCAAACGAGAACGAAAAAACACTTTTTGGCCGTTGTGCAAACAAAATTTTTTAGGCGACCCTCATAAAATTTTCAAATTTATTGCAACATTTATTTATAATTTATTGACATAGTCATTTATGACAACTGAACAATTGTACATATTTGTGACACCTTCAGACCTGTTTATGTTTTCTTTGTCTACATTCGAAGTTATTTCGGCTTTATAAACAATAATTACCCAATAATCAGTTAAAAAGTCTATCACCAACACGTATTTACTAATGTAAACAAGATGCACAGTTTGACACTGACGGCAATGTGGTTATTTTTATACAATTTCGGTAACTGTCGGTAGATGGCGCCACCCTATTGCGGACGAAAAATGAAAGCGGACGAAAAACGGTTACTTTTCGTCCGCGTTTGACGACTGAAATTTCAATTTTTCGTGTCGGTCGCCTAAAAAACAATATTCCCACTTGTACCTAAGTCAGGATAACCTTCTACTTTGTTTATTTTTGCTGTGCAAGTTTCAAAGTTCTAAACAAGTCCATTAGTATAGCAAATGACCAATATTTTAGTATTTTTCCCAATACATTCGTGATCTTGGCAAACCAAAAATGGACATGTAAATTACAGTTTCAAGAAATTGTTCAATTTCAGTTTTATTCAGTTTTATTATACTTTGTTCAAGAATGTGATCTAAAATCACATCACGTTCACCATCATTTCTGGTAACATCCTTCCATAATTGTTTGATCCTGCGTCTAGTCTGTTGTCTATGAATATTTGCATCCTTCTTCATTCGTTCCATTTTCTGATTCTTCATTATTGTGTTCCAAATTCGTCCTAGCAAATTACTTTTGAAAAGTAATGAGTCCTACTCTTCATCACAACAATAATGAATAAAATAAGTGAAAAACCAAAAAAAAAACACTATTCACGAGTACACATATCTAGTACATAGATTAATTTTATAATTATTTTCTTACTTCTGAGATTACAGAAAAAAAAACTGAAAATATCACTGTGTTGTGTCATACAAAACTTGCACACTAACTGTCAACTATGTACTGTTAACTTTTCTTATTACACAAATAGCTATTGTTTAAGTATTAGGTGTAGTAAAAAGAAATCCATTAATTTTGCATGAAATTTAAATCTTTATTTATCATAGTTACAATGATCCGATTTAGGTCAAGTATACGCCGTTTTATTCGATAACTGGTTATTATTTTGAAGGTAATTTCATTATCCCTCTTTCACGGAAGCCCTCGACCCTATTGGCAAAAAAAATGAGACCGTCGATTTTCACAAGCCTCTCTTGCAGCGAATTTTTGACCAGCAAAATTGTTCGGCATGGACAGGAACAGGTGGTAATCAAAGGTACATGCATCAGAACCTCCCAACCAAGCTCCCGGAGCTTCCGGCAAATCACTATCGATATGTGGCCAGGTATTGTCTTTAGCTCTTGGGCAATCGAAACAGTGCTTACATTACGGCCGGACTCGACAATATCCATGATTTTATCGATATTTTCCACAATTGGCCTTGCAGTGCGTGGTGCATCTTTGACAACGAAATTAACGGATCGGAATCGATGAAACAAAAATTGCTCGTGATTGGCTGTTACGGTATAATGACCATAAGCACTATTCATATTTTCAGCCACCTGGCTGGCGTTTTCGCCCTTAACGAAGAAAAACTGTAAAATATAGCGTATTTTCTCTTCGCTAGTGTCCATATTTGACGCGCGCTCAAACAAAACTTTCAAAAAAGCTCTATAAGTACGAAATCTCATTTTTCTAACGCCATAAATTGTAACCCGATCTTATACAACGCGAGATACACGTTACTAAATCCATCTTTTGAAAAATAATGGTTTTCTTTTTCTAGACCTATTATATTTTAAGATGGGAATGTACCAAATATATTACACCCGAACATCGCTGTCCTGCATACAATTGCAGAAAAGTACGTCGCGAATTTGCTGCTTGAGGCATTAAGACGTTAAACAAAATAAGAGAACTTTACAAAAAGAGCTTAGAACAAAAAAGGAGAAATTTCTAGTTAAAGTTAGGAAAATTTATAAAAATTAAGAAGGAAATCTTCTCCCATCTCTTCATTCTCAGTAAATTGTTTTGAATAAGCAATTGAAGATTACGAAAGTGAATGTGTGCAAGAAAGATAGAATGTATAATATATGGCCTCTGACTACATGATGGATATACAACTTTTGAAAATTTTCCAAACAGTACGGACAACGAACAACGAACAACGAAGAAGAAGAATAATTATGACATAATTTCTCCTCCCTGCGCATACTAATCGTATCTCACCTACAATGTGGAGTAGATGTGAACTTTTGCAGATGCAATACTATTCAATGCAGATATTTTGACATTGTTGAACGAAAGCGTGTCCTTAATGAGCAATCTTGAACACTCGGTGCCTTTTTGTGTTGATCACCGTAAGTAGAAACCAATTCGTTGATGCCAGAAGGACCTATGTGTGATCGTTCTCCTCCGGGTACTCGCACCTGGATAGACTTTTCTACAGACCAAGTCTCTTTTTCATCGTCCACCGTGTGTCAATTTATGGGCAGTCTCACATCGATTTATTTCAATAATTTTACAATACTATGAAAAGTAAATTTTATTTTGAAATTTACAATGGTAGCAAGGTTTATGTTTGATTGTCTGACTGATAACGTTACTGTCATTTTCAATCGAATTTAATTAAAAGGTTAATTTATAAAGTAATTGTAATAGATTTTCGATTTTAATAAAAATTCACTAATTACATTTACGTTTACCGTCACCTCGTCGTTTCAAATCAGGCAAACATGAAAAATTGATTCTGTCGTCCATAGCTGCGCAGCATAATTTAATTTTGAACGTTAATTTCGCTCAAGTTCTCAGGTCTAAAATGCACACAAACGTATTGTTCGCCATTCACAAAACTATTATGGAATTGCCACAGGACATCCATTACCCCAACAAAAGAATTTGCAATCGCCAACTGCAAAAACAAAACAATTCATGCTCGTACTGAACGCTAGACCGAGCAATTTTTGAATACCTTTTCGAGAAAAAGAAAATGGGTTTCAACATCAGCGGAGCTCGCAAAGTGGTCAGACGGAGCGCGGAGGGCCGGGAATGCGTCGAAAGTGCGCGGTGTCGGCTCCATTCGCTCTGTTTTGAATTGGCTCCATATTTCAGTCCGTTCGCTACCCCGCGGAACAAAGGCGCTGCGTTTGACAGTCGCAACACAAAAGAGGCGTGCGCGAATATTTTGTACTCGGATTTATTATTAATGCGAGATCGGAATTTTTAACAACCCCGCCGCGCGGAACAACTAACGCGGCGACCTCCTCCTCTTCCCACGACATCGTTCCTCGATTACTACATATTTTTCAACAAAGGAAAAATGTTTTTGCCCGTAAAAGTTGCTCCCGAGCCGAATTTTATGCAAATTGCGGCGAATTTTTTTATCCCCCCGAACTACGGTTTGGGACGCGTTGCTCCCGTCGTAATGCGTATATAACAAGTTTGTCTGTTTTTATTAGGATGACGTAGGTACTTGTGGAACAGATGCCACCACAAAAAGAGCATTAAGTAATTTTCAAGATGCCACATTTGCGTGACGCTGGCAGACGCGAAGATTGTGTGCTTATCGTGGCGTAAAAGCATGATTTCATTACAGAGAAACAAACGGCCCATCGAGTAATTGCTGATTAAATACTGAATATTTAATGAGATAGTTTTGTGGTCTAAAATTGTAGAAGTACAAACGTGAAACGAAACAAAGAAAGATGCAAATGTGAGGTGTCAATTAATATCGTTTCAATTCAATAAATTAACACAAATGGATGTTAATTAAAATGTTGTGGATCTTAATTAAACAATTAGGGCATACAAAAATAATTGACGATTATTTCGCTTTCAGCGTATTTGGAAATCAACTATAATTAATTTGTATTTGAAAAGATAAACTATCAATATTTTAATATTGTTGGGTGCTATATTTAACTGCATGTCACCCGCAGTCGTATATTTAATCATTTTGTTTAAGAATTTTTTGCAAAAACAGATTCACGCTCACCAATCTCTGAGCAATTCCAATCTGAACGCCGTACGTGCTACACAAATAATTTACGTAAACAAGATATAACAATGCCCCAATATATGAGCCTGAGATACGTGTCCTTCAATCAATGCATTCCCGAAGGCGAATTATTTTTTGCGATAAATGTCCAATTAGGTAAATAGTACTTCAATTATTCCAACCTTGATATTGTACAAATAATGAGAAGCAATTTAATATGATTGATGCATTCATAAGCCTTACTGGAGTAACACACACTTGTATTAATTAATCAAACCACGATTATCTGGAAATACAAATTGACATTTTTCCATAGTATTATGTTATAATAAATATGATGATATTGGTCTTAAAATACCCAATTATATATATTTTTGAATACAGTCCAATCTTATATGTTCAAGAATTGAATAAAATACACATTTCTTATTACACGAACGTGTAATATAACTTTGTAACGAATATAGTCATTTATCACATCTATCATCTTGGAGTGAGAAAACAAATATTTTAAATCCATGAATCGAACTTTCTAACCACTCTTTCTTCTAACACTCTAACCTCTATCCAGTACATATGTAGTACATTTCTACCAAACTTGTCATTGTTGACTGTCTCTGTATAATACGAGTACAACATGTTTGCCTATTAAATTACACATGTTTTCTGATTTCTGATACATGTACATGGAACGTTCTCCATCGAGTCATATTTCCCATTAAACATATTTTCTACACAAATACAAGACACAAAAACTTTTAACCCTATCCCTTTTTTGTTAATTACATGATCATTTATCCCAGGTCTAGTCGGTTTTCTTTACTAGTAATAGTAATATTTTGAATTCATAAATAAGAATCATAATGGTTCAGCACATGTTATTTAATTCAAAACTTTTTACATTTTGGTGTTGTAATGTTGCAGACAGTGGAGATTTTAGATTCTTTTCCTTACCTGCTTCCATTGTTCTTTATTACTTGCTAACGTAGTCATCACCACCTACGTGACGTTCATTTCTTATCAGGTTTTCACTTCAGATATTTCGAGGTCGTCACCAATTCTTACCTTTCCTAACTATGTTATCTTCATATTACTAGCCTTAGTTCTTTATTTGTTACATTATATCATTTGCGTAGCACATATTTGAGATGCCCATTCTTACTAGTTTCAAGAATTACATTCTTTAATGTTGGTCTACGTTTTTAAAGCTTAGCTTAATACCAAGTTCTATAACATGGTACTCATGATAAATTCTTTAAACATACTTCGCATTTGAAATTTTCTAATCTTTTTAAATTGGGTACAAATTACATTTTTACATAGACGTTTTGAATTGGTTTTATCTCGTATATTCCAGGCATGATCTCTTTATATTTACAAAATTATTCCTTCAAATAAAAAAACCATGCATCTACATTTCCTCCCATTCGAATTGCATTTTTGGTCAATTGTATGATTAAGAAAATGTTGCCTTCGGTACTCTGCTTTCATTGCATATACTTTTCCTTCTATACGGAACAGAAATATGCCTATACTTTTATCAACTCCTCGACAAGGTATACCAAACCTAACCTATGTTGTTAAACAAATTTAGTTCAAAATACCAAAGCCTCATCTTTCGCATCATCGCTAATAAAACTTCAAAAAAATTCAACTTTAATATAAGCCGATGCAGCATATTTAAACGTGTCCGTCCATTCCATTGCTCAATACTTAACATTGTATATTATATATTTCTGCATTTTTCGCCCTATAGGAACTTTTTAATTGGTCTGGTTCGTGCTTTTTTTCATCCAATATGTATTATCATTATACTCATATCTGAGTTATTATCAAATAATTGCACAATTGATTCATTACGATGTCCCCCTGTCGCTTGTAAATTGCATTGTACTTATATTAAAATTGATAAGTGTATATTTACTACATCGACAAAAGTCGAGTCGTTGTCGAGTACATCCCGATGTCTTCTTGCAGTCGTCTATGTTCGGTTCCCATCGAACAAATATCGCAGGTGAATATTATAAATATAAACCAATCCAATGCCTTGTGCATTCATGGGCAACCATGGCGAGAGAAGAGATAAACTACCCAATGCTGTCGTGGAAAATTCGGGCAATAAAGGTAAAGTAAGGTAAAGGATAATCGGCAAATATGTTGCCAGATCAATATTACAAAAATTGCAGCAGATGTTAGTCTTATCCCGACTTCATCTGAAATGCAATTGACTGGTAACAGGTCTGAAATTCATCGACATTTTTGAAGAAAAGTTTACCACATAACCAGTGGAAAATGTGCCGCTGCAGTGTGCACATGTTCATAGATACGAGAAGTTCTCATCGACTGTCTACTCTGGACATCAGCAGTATGAGTTGCGCTACGCTCAATATTTTGCTATTGAATGGTGGACATCCAGCTCTTTTGACATTTATCATTTTCTTCGCTGAGCTCCCTCTGCTCCTGTAGCTCGCCGTCTTCATCGATCTACCTCTCGACATTCCTTCCGCGGCTTGACTCCTCCGCTGGCTGGCCTGTTTTACGGTTTCATCTCCGAACAATTCTGTAATCTCTGTCCTCTTGCTCGATGATTCCGAAGGAGTCTCTGACTCTGTTTCCTCTTTCCCTAGTGGTTGGCCTAAACTAGTCTCCCTTTTCTTGAGCGTCTCCTGATATCATTGAAGCTGTACTCGGTCTGCGTTCGATTGCACAGTAGAAGCCCTAGAACAACTACGTGAATTGTGTCCTATTTGGAAACTTGACATATCTTAGCACGAATTGAGTCCTGAAGGCAACGGGCTGTTACGACGGAGGTCCATTTTTATAGTCCAATGGAATGTTCCAATATCTCCACATAAATGTCGAAAGTCCTGCAAATTAACAAAAACAACGTATTAAATGGAAGATTTGGGATATACGAGATTCGCGAAATCGTTATTATGGTGAATTATATTGTAAAAACATATCTCTGCCATCGTAATCCGTACTTCCGGAATGCTCTGGAATATTTTCAAAACTCTGGGATTTGCGTCATAGACAAACACACTAATCAGATCAGCAAATTTAACCCAACCCAACTCAACCCAACCCAACACAACTCAAACCAACCCAACCCACTTCACTTCCCACTTCCACAAACCAATTAAATGTACAATTATGAAAAAGTACTATGCATTTGTGAATATAGCGCAAGTTTCGAAAATGTAGTTTTTCCCCAATCGCCTAGTCCAAAAAATCAAAAATGAGTAAAAATGGGAAGTTTTGGGTCCAAATAACGTTCATCATGAGATTACGTTTATGTCGAAATATACTTCATATCGAAATGACGGGCAAGGATGAAATTTGAAAAAATGGCGTTTATACTAAAGTGACTTTGGCAATTTTTTCTAATGCCACTGAAACCATTTTCTCTATCTTTCACTTTCGGCCATTAGAGTCGCGTTGAAAGGTGGGTTTATGATACAATTGATCGACGATCGTTAAAAGTATGTGGTCGTATGAAAAATTGTTAGTGTATAGTTCTTTTGTTGGTTAACCGCGCTGAAATAATCATTGTCGTGTGACTGTGGCCAGTTGGTGTAATGATTGTAGTTGTGTACATCGTACATTCATTATTGTGAAAACAGAAATTCATTTTGCGAGCATGGTTTAGAGTATTTATGTATTTCAGTATGTCCGTAATAAGGTTTTGCATTTTACCGACAAAAAGTCCCACATCTTGATATTATATTAACAACGAAAACACCGAACATTGATATAGATGTATAATATGAATTATTAGCATTACAATTAACTTCAACTTCCTTAAAAACCTAAAGCATCATAATTAAATTACTACACAATAATCATTTTAACATTTCAACTACATTTTACTATGTACTCAATAGCTGTTTTCTAACACCATCTTTTATTTCAAATAAGTAGGTTTGACTCTCGGAATTTTACCGATGGATAAATCGTTAGTTTGACTCAGCAGTCAAACTAACGATTTATCCATCGGTAAAATTTAAATTTAAATTTATTGAAAGTGAAACTACTAATCCAGCCTTAAAATTTCGATCTATACCAGCGTATAGATCGAAATTTTAAGGCTGGATTAGTAGTTTCACTTTCAATTGCATTTTTGATTCACCTTCGTGACGCTTAACTAGATTCACTCAATCAAAAATGTTAATGTTAAATTGCACGACCGTTTCCTTGTTTTAACTTTTAATTTTCAGTTGCACTAATTTCAAAGAATTCAAGTAAATTTGTTTTAATTCAGTTTTGTTGTGTAAATAATTTCGTCGTCAGAATTTAATTTGTTATGAAATGGTGTTGTTTCTATTGTCGTGAAATGGAACAATTAAAACAAGTAGCTTCAAACTATCAAAACTCGTAAATCTGTTTATATAAACCACGGGCGCTAATACGGTTGAATTCATCCGCAAATTCAATTAGTGTTTCATTGTCACCAGTTCACCATTTTGGTCGTAGTCCCAGCCTAAAAACACCCGAATTAATGTTGCTTTTATGATTCGATTAAATTTTCATTGGTTATTTTATCGACTGTTCCTAGTGCCACCGGTCTTAATTTTATTAAAATATTAACCGGTTCACAAATTGCTTTACATTTACATGGTGTATTAATAAGGATTAGTGGTACTAAATGTCCTGGAGCGTCGCGGTCGTCGCGTACCGGTAAAATACGATTTTCTGAAACACGTTCGTAAATAAAACGCCATTAAATTTGACGGCCATATACCTACCTATTTACGTAATCCAATATTCCGCCGTTGTTATTCGTTCCAGCTGTAAACACGTCATTAAATTTCCGCATTTCGTGCGCTCCAGAATGAAGCGTGGTGTCGATCTGAGCTTTCGAAGTTCTGACGCCGACATATCGTTGCAGTTGTTGGATTGGTAGAAGTGGCAGCATAGGAGGCTGCAGCGGTCGTCGCTTGTCAAAAACAATCGCCGACGCGCTGGATTACAACGAATTTATTGGGTCCGCACAGCGATACAAATTGTCATAAACAGTGCAGGCCATAAATTTTATTTAACGTCCGCTTCAGTTATGTACACGTTGAAATGTCGAAAATTAAACGTCGCGTATGTAAAATATTTTGTAGAGTCTAGAAATAAATCGTAGAATTTGTTCGTTTTTTGCTGTAGCAAATATAAGTGAATTATAGTAATATTAAATATTAAAGTGGTGTTACTATTTTTACCACTTCTTTATTTTTAAATGAATGTTTGGTGCTATATTTGCCATTTAAATTTAATAAATTATTATTAAAAATAACATTGTCTCGGCAGGGTTTCTGTGTTGAGTACATTCCAGTAATGAAATGGACATCTTCATGAGATCGTTTCATGATTTTAACTTTTGTAATTATTGATAATTCCTCATATTTACTAACCGACTTTTAAAGTCTGATTAATATTATAACTTCGCGCAATGTAGTCACAGGTTTATATTTTAATTTTAATTACGCCTTCAATATCACAGCAATTGTTATCTTCAGTAGCATTATCTGCGTTGAAAATAGAATGAAAAATATAAAAACAAACCTTTACATTATTTCAATTACTTTACTATTGATTTAGTCTAAATAATAGGAATTTAAATTTACGTTTCGAAAATTAGAATTGCGTTACGTGAATAAGAGTCCAGTAAAACAATTTACAAAGCAAAGCGACGTTCGCAGCGTGGTTCTGTTTCCAATACAATGAAAATTGTCGCTTCGTAATTGCAAAGTTTGAGGGCACCTGATGCAATTGTCATTAATAGTTAGGTGTTTGTTAACGAGATTAGTATTAAAAATACCTTGCATGGGAAATTAAAAGAACAATTGTGAATAATTCCTGTAAATGTTCAAAACAAAATTGCATTTCAATGTTAGTTTAATCGTCGTTGGGGATTCATTCTACGTAGAAATTAATTCCTGGTAACAAATTTCCAAGTACAAAAGAAAACTGACCTTAAGCTTTTCCTTAACATACGTGTTTCTAAAGTTCACGTTATATTTTCTTAAAACATACAACCCGTTTTTATATTTTACAAAAAAAATCAGGAATACGTGTTTTGCGACAATTCTAAATAAATTATTAACTATTGCCTAGACTGACATTCAATTGAGTTTCTTTTACAATAATAATTATAAAAAATATATTTAAAATTTCCTGGACTAACGTGTAATAGTGCTTGTTTTATGATAATAATCATAAATAAATAATTAATAAGTACCTAGGCTGGTGGTGTTGTTTGTTTTTATAATAACAATTATGAATAAATCATAAATAAATCATAAATAATTTTAGAACTAAATATTAATTCGTGTGTAAATTTCTGTCGACCTACCTTAGCTGAACACTTTGGAGACTATTCCCACAAATATACAAATAAAATTAGTTCCGATTTAAATGTGCTTGGAGTGTTCGGGTGGTCCAATTTAAATATATCCACAAAATTTGTCCATTGGTAGAGAGCTTAACTTTTCGTTTCTCATATTTTCATGGGATGTTCGCTCTGACTCAAATGACAACTGCGCCCACGTTAGAAATTAAGTATGTCTAGTTTTTGACTGCCGCTGCATCGTTACATTTTGTCGTACCTTATTATACTCGGGGCCTTTCAGGTAGAAACACTTGTTGGGTGGGCCCGTACATAATAATCCTTTGCAAGTCGTTTTAAATTGTTTCGAAATGTTGTTATTTGTAAATAAATTTGTGGTGTGGCATTTCTCTTAAATTTTATTGTAAACAAATGTTGTTTTAACAACAATCAGATGGAAGCTTTCTAACCAGCCCTAGTTTTGTTTGATCAGGCTATATTTTTTCGGAAATCGAAATTTAATAATTATTCCCTAATGTATATATTTTTATTAGATGACTTATAAACTTCATATTATATTATGAATTTTATTTCACATTATTTCTAATCACCTGTTTCTGATGTTAAAATTATTTGTTTATGTTTTAACGTTTAACCGTCTTAATTTTCAAGATTACTTTTGACTATGTATTCAATATCACAACAATGTATACCGTTTCGTGGCGTTGTCTGTGGCGAATTTTATTTCAGATTTGCGATAATCGGACAAAGAAATTAACGACTAAATTAATGTTCGGTTTACTCTAAGTGCCGTTTCAGATGAGTAGCTACGCGAGGCGTGCGGGCCAAGCGTATGCCCGCGCTGTAAATTTTACGTCGCGCGTACGCCGATTCAAACGCTCTTATGTGAAATTCTACATTTAACACAATGCCAACTGATTTTCAAGCGTAGGACGTAGGGCGCATCCTACGCCTCATCTGAAACTGCACTAAATGATTTTTCTAAATAAAGACTTTTATGGAAAACATCAAGTGGGATTTTAATACCGGTACGACGCGAAATAATATGCTTGCGCAGGCACAAAATAGACGAACTAGGACACACGATTAAATCATCTTTACTGTTTACCGAGCAAGACAAAACATTAGCAATAGACCAATTTCTTTGCAAAATCACCTCAAAGGTCCTTGTGTACTATTACCAAACAACATTCCTTTTTCAAACAATTCGATCGAATAAATAATGCACAGAAAAACATATCATGGCCATAGCAGAATTGGAGAAAAAATTAAATAATTGGCTTATTTATCGACATGAACAAACTCAGCAGAAAAAGCATAAGACGACTGGCAAATACATGGATCTCTTCCTAACTCGGAGGTAACAGCAACTATGGATAAATCATTTATTATTGCATATTGGACCAATAAGCAAAGGGGCACCACAAGTACCACTTTGGGTGCTCTTTGTAATTTTGATGGATGAGCTCCATCTATCCACGAGCATTCAAAATCGGCCTTAATGCAGATGACACCATTATGCTGACAATCCAACCTAGCGAGGAAAACCTAATTACCTCAACTCAGAAAGCGATTGAACAACTACAAATTTGTTGAAGAAATAATGGCATCGAACATTTTGTATGGGAAAACTATACAATTTCACGCAATTAATGAAAAACTTTTAAAGCGACGCTTATAAGAGTTGGAAAAAATCATTACATTGATAAAAAAACTAACGTGGGAGGACCATATCGAGCTAGTAACTGATCTTCTAGGGCAGGTCGAGACAATACGGTATTCATCGTACCAACGAAAATGTTGATGAATAGAATTTTTTTTATTGAGGAAGCGCCGCTGTGCACTATGAACTGGTAAATAGTTTCGTAAAGAAAGCGAATAGAAACAAATGCATTTATGAATACAACACAAGGGGTTTGGATTTTGGACAACTTCCTTTGGACAACATTCCGTCGAGTATATGGGACTAAAGTGTTTTAATAAGAAGTGGAGTGAATATCAAAAATTTAATAGACTATGGGGTAGCGATTCTTTTATAATATGCAATATAATGCAATATGTTAAATATAATTATTGTAATTTGATGGTATTTAGCCAGTTTGTCACATAATGTCATACAGCTGTAGATACATTTACTGATAAACTATCTATCTAGCTATTAACGATGTGATATGCAACAAAATTAAAATTCAATTGAGCTACGCACTAGTATTTCAGTCCGGCAGTTACCGTCAAACATATGCGGATTTTCAGGCGAATTTTCCAAACGTAATAATAATAATTTATGATACACGTGGAGCAGTAATTTTGCACTTCAAGCCGTGAAGGCAACATTCGTTCTTTTCTGTTTCTTGTTGTCACTTTCCAATTTTGGATCTTTATACTTTTTAGAACTTGCTCTATACACTGTCCAGCCATCTCTTTCGAGGTCTACTTTTTCTCTCTTTTTCCACTTGGGGCTCTGTAAAGGACCAGTTTTGGTAAAGTATTTCTGGCCATTTTTTGTATCTGCCCTATCCACCTTAGTCTTTAGCAGGTTGTTTGGATTTCTTTGAAAGTACAGATCTATCTCCCCTGAAACCTGCCTGCTATTCCCCTAGGACACCTTCTGTAATATTACTTAATTTTTCTTAATAGGTTTTGGCAGTACTTTATAAGTTGTCTCCAGTAATACAATACCTCTATAGCTTTCACATAAAGATTTTTCACCTTTTTTATGCAAAGGGCATATCAGCGCAGTTGCCAAATCTTTGGGCATTTGTTCTTTCTCCCATACTAGTTTTACAAGCTCAAATATGTTTATAATAATTTCTGCAGATACTTCGTTTTAGATATTCTAGCTATTTCTGCCCTGGTAACCTTTCTCTGTCTTTAAAATGTCTTGGCAAATTGCTCGGAATTCCTTATTTTGAATTTTTCCTCAATGGTTATGAGTTTTTTCCATTGCACAAAATATTTTCTTCTTCCTGTATGTGCTCTTCGATTGTTTTCTTATGTTCTTACATTTTCTCTATTTCGTATTGTGCTGTTATTCAATAATTCTGGTCTTATTTTATTTTTCTCCGCTATCTCTACACACTCTTCATCGAATCAATCTTTCCTCTTTATCTTTTTATTTCTTCGGGATCGTCGTTTTTAACAGTATATTTAATAACTTTTTTGTTTGTTTCCAAATCTCCTCAACTTGTATAGTTTGGCAGCATTTTTCCAGTTGTTTTGCAATCTCCACGTGGTATCCTGTTTTAACATCCTCATTCTGCAACCTTTCAATATGATATAGTTTTTCTATTTTTTTAATTTTGTTTGTATTTCTTTTGCTCCAGTTTCTTGCGGATTATGCTTACTAAGAAATGCTGTATCCTGTGTCTGCTCCTCGCATAATTTTAACGTTAGCAATTAAGTTCACATGTTTTCTTTCTACCAGTACATGGTTAATTTGATTACACACCCTGCCGTCTGGTGTTCCATGTTCCTCTATATATTTCTTTCCGTTCCAGTTGCGTACTCCTCACCACAAAGTTTTTTTCTATTGCGAAGTTAATAAAACTCGGTACCCCTATTGTTGATCGGTACATTTCTTCTTTCCAAATTATTGTAATCTTCAATAACTATTTTCATGTCAAGTTTTCACATTCAACTTCTAGTTGCTAAATATTTCTTTGTATTCTTCTTCTGAGTGGGCGTGGACATTGATTATGTTCATGTTATTCTTCTCTCGTCGCAAACACATAACGTCTCTAATATTGGTTTGAAAGACATCACCTTATTTCTATAAATTTTATAATGAAGCCTTTTGTCTTTTCCACCACAAAAATGTTATATCTTCTATATCAACAATATCTAGCACTAATCCTTTCGTTTCTTGTAAGGCTGCTATTTCTATCTTATACCTAAATTTATGATGTACGACTACCTGGTGCAAAAGTGGCCATTACATTCCAGATGCCGAAAAAATATATTCTTTCCTTTCTTTCATTCTCGAGTTTTGAGTATTTTTCCCCTGTCCTTTGTCTCCCTGGCCGTCCGTAAAATATATTCCCTGTAATCTATATTATTTAGTTTTTTTTCCTGTTCCGCCTCTTTACTTGCATATTCCAGATCCACACCTGGTCGGCAAAAATTTTTGGTGACCTATCTTAACCGTGTTCCCTTTGACTTTCTCTTCTTTAGCTTGAATTCTTGTTATGCTTTGTATCCTCCGTTCTTCTTCATTATCCTCTATATAGATATTTGTACCAATTTACTTTTATTTGTCACCACTTTCCTTTTATCATCGAAATTTGGCAACTCCGCCACATTAGTCACGCCTTGCTTAGCTTTTAAAGTTCGTACTTTCAGTATTCCGTACTTTTCCTGTATTTTCCTCTACCACAGCCTTACATTTCCTTGCTGGTTGAACCATCCTGCCTATATGTCCTTCCAACACGTTTATCCTTGCGGTGAGTTGTTTCCTTTCCACTTTCCATAGCTCTTCAATTTCTCTTATTATTTACGTAATCTTGACAAAAATCTTTTTGTAATAAATACCTGTTGGTGCGTTACAGATGCTAGTCTCGATTTAAGTAGATGTATATAATCCTTGCATTTAACATGGAGCCAGTTTGTTTCAAAACAATTTGAACTGTAAATTATTGTATTAAACGTGTTCAAAGCTTCAGAGAACAAATATAATCGCTTATGAAGTATAATGCTAGCTAGCATCCAGACCAATTCGTTGCAATAAAAGTTAAACTCTGAAAGCATTAAAAGGGGTCGCGCATTCGTAAAACATAAATGCTCGCCCGGTCTTTTACGTAGCAGTAAAATTCTACATTCTGAGTTACAAACGCTCCTATCGTTGTGCAAAGGTTAGAGGCACTCGTAAAATCGGCGGATGCGCTGGCAGCAATTTCGCGTCGTACACAAATTTAACACCTGGAACTTTTCGGCCAGTTCCATAAATTCGATACGGACGTTGCGTTTTAGGCGTCCGCCGCCCTTAAAATTCGAAAAATGATTTTTTGCCAGCGCCGCGTTTCCCAGATTGACCCGTTTTTTAAAAGCCGTCATAAACAAAAATGTTTCATCGTTCTTTAATTTCAATTTTAATCACGGCCTACGACGTTTTTATCGGCCCCGCTGTTTCGCTTAATCTAGACAAGTGCACAGTACGTATACCGGTTGCATTGTTCGCGAATTAATCCGGTACCCCAGCGTTAAGCTTTCTGTTTAATCATTCGCCGGATGCTTGATCTGTATACGTGTATGTGTGCATGTATCGGAATATTGCTTTCGGGGGAAATACGACGGTTCCGGGTGGCCAGCCCGGACTCGGGAGGAGTCCGTGATTATTTAGAGTACCGCAAACAATGCATGCGCCGCAATGAGGTTTTCTTACGATCCGTTGTTCCATTTGCATCGGATAATGGCCTTAATGATTCATTACGGACAAAGCCGCGCGCTCTATCATTAAAGTAGTCCGTCCGTAGAACGGCGCTCGTAGTTTCATTGTCGTTTACGTATGCGTTTCTTCGTTAATGATGGAATCTCGCCGTAAATTATGGAAACCGGCAGCGCGAATTAACGTGGCTTATATTCCGCAGCAGCGAATACAAAGCAATTTTTTTATTGCCGTTTGCTTAGGAATCTTCGCGATGACGAGAACGTATTATTTGTTGGGAATTACGAGAGCTCTTTCTCCAATAACCAATTTCGTATTTTCCAACGTTTTCTCCGCTACTAATAAGTTTATTTAAGTTCCGAAGGAACACCGATAAACATGTTGTTTGTTGTGATGAAACTTGTTTATTTCATCACCGACATAAGATCGTCGCGACACTTGGCGACAGTTAACCGATGCGAAATGAACAAATAATTAAATCGAAATCCGTACAATTCCCAACAGACTGTGAACGTGTATATCTTCCGAATTGCGTAATACAGCTCTCGTTGGTTGTCTTTTATATAAATTTGCGCAAATGCTGAAACAAGGAAACCGATATCGCGGTGATTCTTAGTTTCCCGTATCTGATTGTTCTCTGACTATTTATCTATTTCTCTATTTGCTTATTTATCTATAACGTGTCCAAAACTATAGTTTGTCTACAAGTGTTAAAAAAATATTTGTCTGCAGGTCTATTTGTCTATTTGCTTGTTTATTTGCTTTAGTTATCCCTCTATTTATCTATTTGCGTATTTCATAAAATTATTATTTTCGACCACTCTTTTTATTGAACGAATAAATTATTAGTTTGGAATAAAATTCATAGAAAATTTGCTGTTTAATTATCATAATTTTCATTTAATTACAACGCTCAGGTCAAATATTAGGATATTGACAATCAGTTTGTGTGTGAACATTGCCGCCATCTAGACACACTTACTGCAACATAAATGCAGAGGTATTTTCGACTAGCTAAGCTAGTACTATAAAGACTTGTATAAAGACTGATTGTCTTTATACAAGTGTTTGCATACTTTGATGCAACTTCAATAAATATAGGAATGGTCGTCTGAGGACCGCAAATATAGAGCAAATCAGCTATCATACTTTCGCTGAAATTTATTAGAATAGTTTTTTATAAATTAAAATTTTAAATCTAATATTTATCTAGTTGGTGGGGCGGTTGATTGCATTTCGTTTCCTCTTAATTTTCCATGTACGAGTATCGAAACTGGTTTAATTTGCCTGACAAGTTTGAAAAACGAAAAAATACGATCCATAATTTCAAAATTTTACGGAAACTTATTAACGCCGTTTAACAAAGGAAACATTTGAATAAAGATATCTAATAAAATAAATAATTCAATAATCAAATGGACGTAGGAATTAAACAGAAAGCTCAATTAATCTGCGTCAATGACAAATGGCAATACCTTTACAGTTTATGTTTTTTGAATGCACGT
The DNA here is from genome assembly GCA_959613385.1 of Geotrupes spiniger. Taxonomy (NCBI): domain Eukaryota; kingdom Metazoa; phylum Arthropoda; class Insecta; order Coleoptera; family Geotrupidae; genus Geotrupes; species Geotrupes spiniger. Next base: position 18,947,803 of record OY390737.1, read on the forward strand.
TAATCGTAAAGTGGTAATTTCGTAACAAATGCTTTTTATGCCAAAAATTAATCATCCAGTCCTGTCGCTGCCTGCATCGGCAATTGGGTAGAGTGGTACCCGGCTGCATATTTGCAGTTAGTGTCGCTTGAATGTTTGTATTTCGTCGCGATTTTATTTCCGATTACATATATTTAAAAAATGTGCGTGTTCGTGCGAAATCGTTTAATAAATTAACAGTAAACGGTGGATATAGTGGCATCGTTGAATTGAAACGAATAACATTCGCGTTGATGCAATAGACGTCGTATATAAATGTGCAAAGTGGAGACGTGAGTCTGATTTATTGCAAATCTTGGACATTTATTGAAAAATACCTTTTACGACATACGTGTGATTTGCAAGTTTGCGCCCATGTGTACACCTGATCGATGTTCGACGAAGGTCGTGTGGTGAGTAGTTGTTTTTCGTTGCATTTATTCGCAATTGAAAATTTGGTATTGTTTTGAACACAATTTTAACAATGTGGTCACTAGGGTTTTTATAATTTTATAATAAACTCAAGTTACTCATCACCGATTAACCTACACGATCGACGATATGAATACATCGCTCATACGTTTTCCATTATTTTGTACATCCAACGAAATTTCTTATATTGCTCGTTTATTTTTATTGGCGGATTAAATTTTTAAGTTGCTCGTGCATTGTTTTGTGATTCCATTAATTATGTATTCATGATGGTTTCATTGTAATGATGTTATTAATTATTTATTTATTTATGTTTTCCCAGACGACCACAAATTATGGTCGAGGGCACATGCACACGCAATAATTCCGGGCGATGTGCCTTTTGCAACAAATGCCAACAACAAACACGAATCATTCATAAACAGTCAATAATACACCTTTTATTGGCGTGTAACTGACATAAATGCTTTAGTAATTTATATTTATAAATTATACAAATCCATATATAAATGTTACCTTATATGTTCATTTGATATGGAAGATTTCAATTTTATTGACCAGTTTCGAATAAACTGTCTTACTTTATTCTTTGCCGCTTTCGTCACATCCAGCACTGTTTCCACCCCTTGTCGTTCAAGTGTGCAACTCGCAGTTTGGACGCAGCGCTGCCAAACTTTTCGGCAGATTTTTATTTAACATAACAAAATAATTCCCTCAATTGTATTAATTAAATAAGTCGTGTAGTTCACCTATTAATAATAAAATTAATAAACCAAATAAAATAAAATTTTTGGTGAACTACGTATTTCATTAATAATTGTCCATAGAATGTTCGACACAAAATACGACTTAAAACACTTAGATAATGTAGCATATATTTGTAACACAAAATAAAAATTATCAACAAAATTTCAAAATGGATTGCATTGACTTTACTGCATTTTAAAATTATTTTGTTAAAATTTGCAACCCATTCAGGACTTAAGATATGCTTTCTTTTAAACAATAGATTCCTTCAAAAAGGCACTGATTTAGAATAAAACTGTTCGAAATTTGTGACGTAGAAGTGGCTACAATTTGGGATTCATTATATACACTGGTTAGAGTACCAACTTATACCAAGAAATCGAAAGTTTGGGAAAATTTGCACAGATTGTTGGCAGGGTCATGAAGCCATATTGAAATATATTTTCTACGTAGAACTTTTCGCTTACTTGCTTAAGCAAAAAACAGGTACCTGTGGATTAAATCAAACAGGAGAGGAATGCCTGAATTTTTGTAAACCACTCAAAAGGGGAGAGGTTCAAAGTGCCTGTACTGGAGACTTGATTGCTCTGAAGTCGCACGGACAAGAAATTTATCTACATGCTAAGTTCAGTGTCCAAACCGTGTCTCAAGGAAAGTGGGAAGGAAAGTAAACACAAAACTGCTGAAAAAATTCTGAGGTCACAGTGCGTTTTAGAGTATAACCTAAAAATGGATGTGGTAGATAAAATAGACATCTTAATTATTTTCATGGATTGTGCAAGAAAATCTTTAAAATGGTACAAAAACTATTTTTTCATTTGATGAATCTGTGTTTGTACAATGCTTATGTTTTATTCAAAGTTACTACCGGTGCTAACACATCTTTCGGATTTCCGACTAAAAGTTGTTAGTCAGATATTTGAAAAATATCCTTATGTCAATAAACTAACCAGAGCATACACTGTCGATAATCCATTTCGACTAAATGAAAGTCATTTCCCAAGGCCTGTTCCTGAATGAGCTAAAAATATGTTTGACTGATTTCTAATAAAATTCCCTTCCTTCCTCTAGTTTTATTTTTGATAAAGGTGTAGTTATTCATGTATATTAAATTGTAAGATTAGTTACTGTTATAAAAGCTTTTTTGTGAAAATGCAATGTCATAATAATTTATCAAATGCAGAAATGGAAGATATGTTTATATGTTTATATGTATATTTGCCATTACATCCCAATACATGACAACACGAATTTCATCCAAAGTGAGATGCAGGACGTCAAAAACATTTACGTGAAATCAGGAAGATGATATTTTAGAATGAATAACTTATTTCAGTTATTGCTGGCATTTCAATTCTTTCTAAAATATCATCTTCCTGATTTCACGTAAATGTTTTTGACGTTCTGCATCTCACTTTGGATGAAATTGCCCTACAAATATTCCGTGTTGTCATGTATTGGGATGTAATGGCAAATATTTTGAGCAGCAGGACGCCCTCGATAATTTTCTAGTGAATAAATACAACATATCTTCCATTTCTGCATTTGATAAATTATTATGTGAAATCAGGAAGATGATATTTTAGAAAGAATTGAAATGCCAGCAATAACTGAAATAAGCCATACTTCAGTTTTCAGAGTACTAATGTAAGACCTGACCATTTCACTCTAGTACAGAATCTATCCATCGACGAATTTAATTTGCACAATTTATTACGATTAAGACACACAAATAACAATTTCGTTATCAACACCATGTTTAGTGATGTTTCATACTTTTACATTTACAACTGTAGAAATTACCACTATTGGGATACTGTCATTAGAGAGGTACACTTCCAGCACGAATTTAAGATAAATATTTTAGTGTGGACTCTTTAAAGATAGTTTAATGGGTTCATATGAATTACCAGCAAATTTAAATGGTAATTCATATTTACGATATCTCCAAACAACTCTTTTTGATGAGTTGGAACAGTTGCCATTAAACCAAAGAAGAGATATATGGTTCATACAAGCTGGCACCCCACCACATTTTTCCTTGGTGGTGCGAAGTTATTTAACGAGTTTCCTCATGGATGAATAGGTCGAGGATGTAAATTCGCCTCGGAGACTCGATTTTAACCCCTAGATTTTTATTTGTGGGGACACTAGTGTACGCTTAGGAAACACCCGACAAGAATTATGGTAACAAATACGAAATGCTGCGAATTTTATTAGAAATCATCCAAACAAATTTTTAAGGGTTAGGACAAACTTTAACAAAAAATGTCCAGTTTTATTATAATATTGTAGATGATTTTTATGTGTGATTTTTATGAAACTTAAATACTTATCTTTAGTCGGTTTATGTTTAAATAAGACATCCTATATCTCGGATAGGAGGAATATTTTATGTACATGTTTTAGGTTAAATAGTCATATTTTCATATTTATGACTCTAGTAGTAAAATGTAATGCCTCTTGCCACGAGATAACGAAATTCATAGTTCATCGATGTGTTAACGATTTATAAAAAGACAATTTACCGCGTGTTTCATGCAAGCAAGCAAAACTTTTTCAGTCAGATATAATGTGGAATAGCATAGATTTGCGTTCCCCTTGCATTTAAAGTCGCATTACAACCAAATTATCTTAAATGAATTAAAGATCGTGGAGAAGTACATAGTTACGAAAATATTTTTATAGAAACAAACAAAAACAATTTAATGAATTCTGACAATGGCCCTACCTCCATATTTAATTAAAATTGTTATCACTTTTAATTGACTATTGATAGTTTGATATAAATCCGAGACATAAAATGTTAGCAATCATTCTCATACTCATACTCATACTCATACTAGAGTTTTAATTCAATGAATTTCTTCATATACTTATTCAGATCAAACACTTTACAAATATCTTTAATGTAATAAATAACTGTCTTATGCAGTGGTTAACAGTTAAAACTTGTGTAGAATCAAATAACAAAACAATTTCATCTCAATTATTTTTACAAAAAATTGAATTGTTAATTTTTTCTACAGGCTCACATTCAGTAATGATGCAACTAACCTTGTGTTATGAATTATTGAACCATTCGAATCACATAGCCTGGGTTGCCTTTAATGAAACAATTATTTTTTATCTTTGAACAACCGCAATATGTTAGCTGCAGACAATAAAACTTGAAGCCGGCGGCATAGGGTGGAATGTGACACTATCATGAACGGATGTTTCAAATAAGAACAGGACTATAAAGGACGAATAGAGAATATCGAAGGAGTTAGTGGAGGGCACCATCTTCCAAGTACATTATAATGCGGTCATAAAAATGTGTTAATAGAGGTGGGGAAAATTGCGGTTATACGAAATAAAAAAGTGAAAGTAAAAAGTTTGACAATATAAGGGTGGAAAAGTTAAATATCGAAGGAAAAGGAAGTCAAGTGCAGGTACAGTTTAACTCGCAACGAATTTAAATTATACAACAAACACCTCCCCATTCACACAGTCTGCTAATCCATGACTTGATATAAGCAAATTTATATTTATTATATATACATTGTTGCAGAAAGTTCTATTATTATTTGATATAAATCATAAAAATAAATTTGGCCATATTCTCTAAAAATTGATATAACGATATTGATCATGCATAAAACTAGGATCATTAATATTAATTAACAGATTGGTTTTGTAAAAAGAACGCAGTTGGGACCCTTTCGCCCATTTTATGAGCAGAAATATTAAAGCTTTGCGCAACGAACTTAAGTTGTTGAACAACTATTTGTGCAGTTATAAGATCTCAGTTGAAAAGCTCACCTTCGAACAGTTTGTCAGTAGCTAAGCACTTCATCAACCTATGTCAACGGTCTATCATCAAAATGTTAAGTGATCAAAGCAAATAGTTCCCATTTAATATAAATTGTAAAAATTAAATTTATAGATAAGTTATCGAAGATTATTATCGGTAACTATTTTTGTAGTTAATATAGAAATAATTTACTAACTACAAGCAGGGACGGACTGAGCAAGATCGTCGACAGGAAAATGGCAAGTAGGGCCGGTAAGGGGGGGGGGGGGATATTCACAAGGAGTCGGAAGATACAGAGATTGACAGGAAGAGGCGGTGAAAAGAAAGGCGGTGAAGAGGAAAAAGAAAAGGCAATGGAGAATATAATGGGGATAATCAAACTTATGATGAAGGAGGTGAGAGAAATGAGGAAAGACATATCGGAGATGAGGAAGAAAAATCAGGAAGATATGTAATGGAAAAAGAGTGTTTAGCAGGAGTGGGAGAATGAAAGGGAGGATGCGGAGGAGAAAATATGAAAATTAGAGAACAAAATGGAATACTTAGAAAAAACGGGAAGAGAAGGAATATCATGATAAGGAACCTAGGAAGAAAGAGGGAACAAGTGACACAATAGTTAAAGAAAGAACTGCAGGTAGAGGTTGAGATAGAGGATGTGTATAAGATAGGAGGGAAGGGAAAGGAAATGATACTGGCAAAATAGCAACAGAAAGGGAGACAGAGTAAGTAATATAGAGGAAGGCGAAATTGTGAAGGAATAGAATTGATATAGATAATGACCTGTCAGAGAAGGAAAGGGAGGTCCAAAGGGAAATATGCAACGAAGGAAAACGAACAAGGAAAGAGGGTACAGATGGGCTACAAGAATTTGAGAGTGGAGGACACTTGGCTAGTATGGGAGGATGGAGTCGGAGTGTTAAGGCAAAAAACTGCCCCTAAGACTGAGTCGGGGCAGGAGAGAGGGTTGGAGGTTGATGAGAAGAAGGGTTTTAGGGTATGTTTCTAGAATGTAGCGGGACTAGAGAAGTGGATGAAAAAGGAAGAAGGAATGAAAGTGGATCTGAGAAAATATATAAAAAACGTAAATCGAATCAATGAATCAATTGTAATATAAAATGCTAGGATAGGAGTAGTTGAATTTGCAAGAAGAACACGATTTGGATTCTTGAATGATCATGAAGCATTTAATAAACAAATCTATAAAATTAAATAAATTAAAATGAAAGTGAATAGGAATCATATAAATATCTAGAATCGACGTGCAAGTAAGGCAAATATAATATATTAATAGCAGCTACGCAATTAAAGTAGACATTCAAAGATAAGAATGCGTGGACAAATAACATAAGAAAGGGTAGAGAGAGGAGATTTTGTTAGAGTGGCTTAGATGTGCAAACTAGCAAATAGTAAATATAAATATATAAATAAGGATTAGGAATAGTGTGCGTTTCTTTTAATGTGTGTAGATGAAAGGATGCATGTGTAGGGATTTTCATTGGAGTAAAGTAATGGAAAAAAATAGACGGAGTGTGATTAAAACGAGAAGGGGATGTAAATTAACAAAAATTTACAATTCGAATATTTGTGCTTACATAACACCACCTACATTTTCAGGCAAGCGACGGCGGGAATCGTGCAAAATATGCTGTGTAGATAACGTTGCATCTCATTATAAACTAATAAAATGCATGCAGACGTTCGAGTATTGAACAAGAGTACGCGGGGATAGATCGTCTGTCGGCCACTCGAATGTGTTCGCTCGGCGTGATAATAGCATTTTTCTGTGGCACGCAGATCAAGGAAGTTGTTGACAATTGCTCGGTTAGTCAATATTTCGCTAGCTCTCGAACGTCGATATTGATCTACATATCGCAACGTGTCACTTTCGCCGGTATTCTCCTCTTATGCATATTTGCTGACACGCACCGGTGCAATTCAAAATGGACTCAATATGATTCACACGGGGGCAAAAATTATTTCTATCCTTCATCGACGAGTTATTTATGCCGGCGATATATTTTCCGGTACACGCCAAACGCAGAGGTTCCAATTCCCCGTCGCGGTAGTCACAGTCACGTCATGTACCACCAGTTTGCCCCTATGATTGATGATCGTGGACCGGTGCGGTCGGCTGTATCAGCGAAACTATTCGATGCACATAGGATGGCCAGTGGCGGCATCTGCTTAAGTCACCCGTCAATTCCACTTCGAAACATACTGATCGTTAATTCATTCACGTTGATCGAGACTAATTGTTGGAAAATGACCCCCACCTTATTCACGCGCAGGGCGATGCGTTTGTTTAATTCGGTGCATGTTTCATGCAACTCGACTGCGGAGTACCGTCCCTGGTGCCAGGTACACAAACAAGGATCGATACATTGGTTTCCGCAATTTGAAGCTTGCCTCGCTGGACCACAAAATAAAAATATGATATGAAACTGACCAGCAATTTTGAAATAAAATGTGGATGATTATAAACTACACAGCAATGAAAATGCTACGAATAAGTAATGAATAAATAAATTTAAGTAAATGCAAGAAAAATTGAAATTTCTGAAAATAATACAGGATTCAAAATAAAGGAGATACTAAATGAAACTTAGAAAAAATGGATGCAAGAAAAAAGCAGGGTCGTTCAAAGAAATAATCTAGAAGAGCTGAAAGTAAAAATAAAAAAATAAATAGTTTGTTTCTCTTTTCTGTCGTTTTTTATATATTCGTTTTTAAATATTCACTTACGTAACGTATTTAAAATATGCTACCCTCCTTTTCTAATCTGTTCATTTACTGCTTTTATAAATATTGTAAAATGTTCAAAAATTGCAGGTAATCATCGGCTCTGTGCCACAAATTTAAAACACTGGGATGTTTGGTGCTGACGAGGCAGGAGTTTCAATCATACCGACGCCAGTTGGAAAATGGAACGGAATTTATCAATGCTCATTAATTCGGTAGAAAACCGACGAATCTGCAGAAAGAGTGGATGATCCGGTTTTGCTTGTATTAGACAAACATTTAATTCGCATTCATTTGTGCAAAGTTACGAATTTTCAAAAGCCACTTGTTAGTGAAAAATTAAGAATAATTGAACTATGAAACCAATTATTGTGATGAAAAGTATAATTTATGGAAATAAACCCTGAAAAGAGATAAGAATTCACTGAATCGAATACAATACAAAGCGTGAAAATAAAATTGATCACATAGAAATAGTTAAAAAATGGACGACGTCATTGAACCGGAAGAGTGTTGTAAAATTGTGAACATGTTGGTGTGGAAATATATCACAGAGGCAAGATTCAAGAATATACTTAAAAATATGTATCGCTCTCTCGATTAAGCTAAGTAAAAAAGATCGAAGAAGAAGAATGATAATTGAACTGCACATGATGTTTTGTTGAAAACTGCGAAGCTGAAGTATTGTAAGAATTAATGCGAGGAACAAATTCTATGAAATTTGTACGAAAGAGAATATTGACAATTTCAACACCCTCATGAGATTGTATATAAGGATACTAACTATAGAAAGAGAGATGCAACACATTTAACAAGAAGTGAAGATGTTAAGAAAGGACTTTCAGCCAGCTGGGATGAATTCCTTGAAATATGACCAGCTCCTTGAAATATGAGCCATGCACTTTGGAGGAAGAAAATGTGTTCAAATATTTGAACTCCAGCTGTCCAGGAACGACTTTATAAACCATACCAGCAGCCTGGAAACATCCATAAAAGGCATTTCCGATAGCATATTAAGTAATAGCTTCATGTTTTCAAAATAGATTAAAGGTAAACGTGTCAACAATTTCAGCAGAATGCGAAGTTGAATTTCGGCCGCATATATTAGTCGTAGATCAGATATGGACCCTCAGAGAGATACAATAAAATACACGTGTATTGTGAATGGATTTATGTAGTACGGGATGGTGTATAAAGGCATTTAAACAGAATTGTATCAGGCGGCGCAAATGGAAATCAACGTTGGTTACATATATGAATACGTTGAAAAAATCCTGGCACAGTATACAAATAAACCAATGGAGATTACGTGCAACAAAAATAAAGTCTGCATCATCAAAGTAAGTAAGTGTCGAGGAAACTAAAGGTACTATGTATAAGTAATAATTACTTACACGTAAGAAGGCAGATGAGCTGGAAATTAAATGCAAGCATGATGTTTGAATTAGATATTCGAAGTATATTGTGTGTAAGAAGCATATAATTGCATATAATTGCACAAAAGTAAAAATAAATAGTTACAGATCTTCTGATGGTGATTTTCCAGTTTTTTTAAACATAAATTTATTGATGCTTGAAGGAAATTTTTAAAAAATATATTTTTTGCAGTCGTCAAAAATGCTAGTTATGAGATATAATTGTACCCTGTGGAGATCTGATAAACGAACTGTAAACACATAACACAGCAGTACTTGCTTAGATTACTTGCCTGGTAATATTGGGATTGATGATTTTGTGTTCATTATAACATCAACAGAAGAGCACAAAACACAATCTGATTTTCCCAGATTGTCTTTTCTAAATTTTAGGCTGTAAATTGCACGAGACTTTCTAATGAGCAAAATTATTTGTCCTCTCTTTATATCGCCAAGGAAACCTGAGATGTGTTTAAAACAAATTCAGTTCATCAGGGTTTCGAGGTGCTCGAGCGCCTAAAATATTACCCTAATATATTTTTTCTTTAAAATGTAAAATTCGTTCACCAAGCAGAACATGGATTACTAATGACATTCGCAAATTACCCCGGACCTATAATTACATCGAACAGCGGGGGATTTGTTTGTAATAAAAAAAAGTGTACAGGTCGATAATTACGTTGGCGAAAAAACGTATAATGACAAAGTATATAATAACGTTACGTAGGACATTGTTAATGATCGTGCTGCGAATACAACAAAAAAGTAACAAAGCACTACAGAAATTTCATTGAATAGTATTATTGTTCAGATTCAAATGAATTTATAAATTATTTGAATCAATATTTGTCAGAATCTCAGTAATATTATGTCACCAACAATAAATGAATGTGGGAATAATAAGACGATATTTCTGGAGACAATTTGTGCTGATGACCTCAACATAGTTAAAGCTATAAAATTGTCTCAAAAATGAGTCTAAATTCCATTTATTAGTATCGAAATAACGATATCCACCTCATGGAATATTTAGCATTTCTTTTAAAATCAATTTCAAAGTTCCTCACAATCAAATCGGCTATAAATGGAGACAGGGAGTTACCCATAGCTATCATTGTTGTTGTTCATAGAAGTTACCTTCAAACTGAAAACAATTTTGAGACATACGTAGAGTTGCCAACTTCAAGTATTCATGTATTTTTCCTGAAGCGAACTAGTTAGATATTTCAAAGTTTCAGGAATAAGTACCGAAGGAATCAAAGATGTTACATCAAATGAAACCAAAATTTCACCCTTATCCAACCTGCAATCTTTAAGTTTTTGAATGAATTCCAACGAATTTTAAATTGAAAAACTATCTGGCTGTTCTGGTGAATGCTTGAGTTCATTTACTAAACATGTAGGAAGCAATTAAATCAATGAGTTAGTTAATACCTGAAAGAATAGGTCTCACCCAATTACCTGGCTTATGTATTTTAAGGGGGGATCCTGCTTTGTCCATAATTACTAACATGTTCCCTTTGTCTGCTTTTGAATAGAAATAGTTTTTACTTCTACGATTTTTTATAACATTCCATTCTTTCTTATTTAATATGGGTGCTGCTGTAAGTTTTGGATGATTTGTTTTTGCGCGCCTTTCTGATAAAAGATTTTGGGGCGTCTTTAAAATATTCTTTTATCGCGTCTTCAGTTCCCCGGATCATCCTTCGTAGTCAATTTTTCTTGAATTTGTACTGATATTAAAAGTTTGACTCTATCCCTATAACCGGCTTTGCCCATAATTATTAATTTGTTCCCTTTATGTTCCTTTGAACAGAAACAGTTTTTGTTTTTAATAATATTCCATGCTTTATTATTTGAAATGGTTTGTGCTGCTGTAAGTTTTGCCTAATTTGATTCTTGCAAGCCTCGCTGATAAAATATTTTGAAATGTCTTCAAAAATTTTAACAGATGTATCGATGGCTGTTCACGATTCGTTTTCCAAGTGTTTGAAATATCGATTGTAAAACACAATACATTTACGTCGCAAATTCCAAATTGTTCATATAGAATATCGTTCAATTTAAACTATAGTACCATTAACAAAAGTGAAATATATAAACAAATAAAATAAAAAATAAATAGTTTCGCAATAATTACAATATTTCTATTAATAAATTTTGCAAAAGAATTATAAACCGTTCAACCTTAATATTCGTCGATGTTCCTTTTATTTCTTTTCCAATATGCAGGCAATTACAATCCTGGGTTATTCCTTATTATCTGCTGCCATTATGGCAACTTGACAAATCTGGTAAACAATCCTTAAAATTCACGCAATAATTTGTAACAAACTGTGCAACAATGTGAAAATTTGTGTGCAACTATGCTCGTGAAATGATTGTCCGCTCGCACAATAAGATAACACGTCACAAGTGGCTTCACATTTATAAAGGCACTACCCACAACCACCAACCAACTACCAACGCATGTTCAATCATAATCAATCAATCAATGTGCATATTTATAGTGATGGTTAATTATACTTAATTTTAGAATGAAAATTGAATTTTCCTGCTGCGATTTTTAAACAAAACCGCAAGTTTCTATGCGGTTTCCAGTTACATGTTGGTTTTGCTAATTAGATGTTCATTGTATAGATTAGCAGCTTTGTATAGTGTCTCCGTCATGATTTCATTCCAGAGGACATTTTGATTATTCTGAGACTCCTTCCTAGGTTTCATACCAGGCTATCTCTATAAGAGAGCTACTCTAGGTTTTAGAACGTTGGGTGCTTCAGTTCCAAGAACCTGTTGTAATACTCCCTCCAACCCGTACTAACTAATTAACTACGCTTAGAAATCGATTAGTGACGTAGGGCGTGAGTGGACGATGTAAGGATGTGGATTGTCAAAACAAATAGAATAACATTCAGATAGCAAGGTTTATAGCCGCACAAAAGAATGTTTAATTATACACCATTTAAATTAAATCCCTGATTGCATCACAAACATGATTAACTAACGTATTTAACTAATCTATTAAGAGGTAATAATCGTGTCATTTCGTTTTATCATTTTTATTCCGTGCAACGCGAACTTATTTCCGTCTTATCCTCTGACCCGTTAAATCGAGAACTTTCGCTTGTCACGAACACGCGACGCCCGCAAAAGAACATGCCACGTCGCGCGTCTTAAAGCATTTTTTCAATTTGCGGGGCAATCTCCACTGGCAACGGAATTTTTTATATTCGTCGTTGTTTTGAAGCGTTAGCGATTTGTTTCGGCGTCGTAGATGGTGGTGACAGGCGGTGCGCCGAACAGGCAACAGTCGACACAAACTTATTCGACGTTCGACCGAGCAAATAATCACGACGGCTCGTGAAAAAAGTAATTTGACGGAATCGTCGACTGTTTCGTCAGGAGGTCCTAAAACGGCGAAACGGCGATTTTTCGCGATATATATGAAGGAGCTTTTGCTCAGTTAAAGTAAATATTGTGTTAAAATACTCAATTGTTCATTTAAATTGGTAAATTTCAAAAATAGCGATGTGGAACCAAATTGAAAAGAACTATTGTTTGCAATGGATTACTTTTGTTTTAGTACTCTGGGTCACAATCATATCGCAATAACACAATGCACGAAGTATAATGCTACATATATTACAAAGTCGTGTATAAATGACACGAATGTAAAACAGATTTATTTGTCAGGCGCATGAAAATTATTTTTAGCTCTTATGTCATTCATAAAATGAACATTACGGTTTCTCACCATGAATATTTACATCACCCCGCAATATTTTGATGACTTTAAAGTTGCCCCTTCAAAGAATATCAAAATTACTTATAATTAACGTGATATTCACATATTAATTAACAGTTACATTTGATTTTGAATAATTGATTACATGATATGATTGGGGTGTAACATTTGATATTTCGTGCTGACGAGCTCATAAAATATGATTCTATTGGCTAATGTCATCACATGTTAAACAGTAAACAGTTTAACATGTGATGAATTTCAAACTTAATAATTCATTAGCATTGTCGTTTTTATTTAATTGAATAAAACTCGTCGTATTCATTTAATCGATGATTGCGACAACGCACATTTTTTACGACTAGGCACAATTTTGTCTATATGCCTCGTTATATAAGGAAATTATACATTTTACCACTACAGCGTAACATCAATAATAACTATTTATTCGTATATTTTTGATAATGCTTGATAACTGCTGAAGTAGTTTTGTAACTTTTAAAAATGACTTATTATCTTCACGATGCTACTTCTTTTGCATAATTCTGTTTAAATTTAAAAAAAGTAAATTCATTCCAACGTTGGTGTGTGTTTCGTTCAAAGAAATGCAATTTTGCCAGCCGCGGCTTGCAAACACGTTGTGTACACAGTTTAAAATGAATGCCGAAATTACCAGATGTAGACACGGGTTTCCGTATTTGTGTGCGTCTGGTCCGCCGTCCGGAATCGATATTTTTGTCTCGGGCGAAGCAGCGGCGGCGGGCGCGACCGCCGCCGCAATCGCAAACATCTTACGAAAGTTCGGTCTCCGGATCGGAAACTTTTAAAGCTCTCCGCGACGCGACGTTCGTTTCCGGTTTTGTGCACGACCGGCGTAATGCACTTAGGTACGTGTCTATCTCAGCCGACCACTGCAACTCTAAGCTTCCAATTAATTTCGGCTCCGATTGGAGATTGATTTAGACGAAGGGCGCTTATCGAATTGAAAATGGAAAAAGTGGAGAAACGTTCGCTCGAACGAGCCGCGTATTCAAAGCTCGCGACGAAACCAATATCCGCTCCGACGGTCAAACATCGGCGTCGGTGGGATATCGAATGTTTCGGGAGGCTTTGAAATAGGATGGGAGAGCTCGCTTAGCATCGTGTTCAAAGCTACAAGTTATGTACATTGACGTAATGTAAATAGAGACCTAAGTTACACATTTAGTACACATTTTCATGAAATATGAAATGTATCACTCTGCTGTGATTTGTGAAATTTCAAAATTAAAAATACCCTGATTTATGGTTTCAATAAATCTTACAATTGGTCAATAAAAAATAAACAAATTGTCAAAAATATTTATATAATATGACACGAATTTTATGCAAGTACCATGAAATTAAATAAAGAACCCTTCTAAAGTACAGTAAAATGTCACAGCCTACGTTTTCGATTCGATTAATTCTGAGCCACCCTGCCATACTTAACATAGTTCGGTTCTCTTAGTCTTTTTGTGATCTCAAATGAGTCAACACCTAGTCTGGTTTACAGTAATTACTGGCGTCTAACTGGCTCACACTCCGCCTGGATTAAATACTAATATCAACAGTGCATCTGTGTGCGAAATTCAAAAAGATCCATTCGACTCCTCTTTGCTATTCCCAAAGATTCGCAGTCTTCGCGATAAAGTTGCCAACAATTGACAATGAAATGAAAAATGAAACGGTGACGCGATTTTCTTGTTCTAATGATGATTCGCTAGTACGATATTCGCGAATCTAGCAAGTCCACACCTTCCATAAATTTATTATAGATTTTCACCACTTGTGGACATTCTACTTCAATGGATGTCTTTGGATTCATAACCCATCTTTTCACATTAGTTAGTGGATAAGCACTGGCGCTTCCTACATTGCCTGATCTGGTGTCAAACCTCAAAAGTTCCTTTGCCTTTTTTCTTCATTATTTTATCCTAATGGATTCTATTGACACGAATTGTGCACAAAATTGCAAATCCATTGTTGGCCACTGTGACGAATAGTTTTGGGAAGAAACACAAAATGTTGATCTAGTTGCAAACCAATATTCCCTGGATAAAAAACTTAATTTTTCAATAATAGCACAATTTAGTTTTTATATGGGTTACGTGAGTTACTACATGTTATTGTGGATTATGAAGACTATAGGTAGAGATTAAACCAAAGAAATCGACCAATGCGTATTAGGCGCAGTGTTGTGGTTTCGCAAAATAATTATGCAACATGAGGAAAGTCCATAACCTATATTTATAATTTTGTTGGATTAACTATTATCGAAAGGATGGTCCGAGGAGACAGGATACTTTAAATGCATGGATACCACAATTGTATTGCTATCAAGGTTGTGTTGTGTTATTCATCAATTACCTAGGTAAGAAATGTACTTAGAAATACAATGAGCAAAACTTTGTCGGTCGAATCTAAATCTAAAATTAAGGCAAGGGACAAGAAGGTATACATTTGTTAATATTGGGTTAGAAATTAAAGAGTAATAGTGATTAATTATGAGATTAATAAGATTTAAATTATAAATAAAGATGAATGATAAGTTTATTTTAGATAAGACCATTAACTATAATAACTGACATAAATTAAGAGATGAATTATGTCTCGCAAACAGAAACAAGACTGCGAGATTAGAAGGCGTAATGTAAATGCGTTAAATTATCTTGTTTTACAAATATCGTGTATCTAGGCATCGCTAAATTTTATCATTTCCATGACTATTATTTCCGACGGAAATTATTATTATCTTCGTCAGAAGCTTGTGCCTCGCATATGAATATACTTGAGGAATAGGAATAGAAATAGGAAATGTATTTGTATATTTTGTTACGATTACAAAACTGTATCAACAACTCAATGATTCTTGTGAGGCAGAAACGTTTGAATTGAATGTCGCCACGATAAATACTAGTCAAATTTAATTCATTCTTGTGAGGCAGAAACGTATAAAATGTACGTCGCCAAGGCAAAAGATGTAGTAATAATTAAGTCATCGTTTTAAGGCTGAATCTTATTAAATGCCCATTGCAATCATAGACCATCTGTTTGTTGTTAATCGAATAAAATGTAATATAAAGATCACATTCTACTTCGTTGGAAATTGAAACTTCAATTTAACCGACCATTTCGTTTTCCAGCCAGAGGTCCGATCCTGTGATGGGATACGGAAATTGTTTTATCTCGTAAAATATTGACAAATACCACATGTCAATGCGCCGAATTCAAAGTACACAACTGTGATAAGTACTTATACGTAAATTGCTGGTAAAATTATTCTATTATATTTTACAACCGATAAAGTTAATAAATAGGCAATCTTAGTTCGTGCTGCCCTTCAAAATATTTCTTTCGGTCACGGGAAAGTAATTTCGCAGTCGTAATTTTTACGCGAAACATAATCTCGACGAATGTAATCCGGGTCGCAGGCATCAGCGTCACGTGGACCGCAACCGCTACCTCCTCCGTTTCATTTTCCTTTGTGTACGTGTGTGTGTGTGCGAGCGTACCATGTTTTGCCGTGTGTTATATTCGGTGTGTCTTATTGATTTTGTCGACGGCGCGGCGCCCGGTTACGCGACTTCTCCGGACGCGCCGCCGCTTCGTTCCTCCTCCGGCCGGCTCTAGCAACCCCCACCCCTCGGCGCCCCGGCCTTTTTCTAACGACCGAGGCCCGCAAAAACTCGCCTCTCTTCTTCATCTGCTCTTAACGACGGCGGATCGGATTACGGCCGCGAGAGTCTTGGGGTCGGCAAAAGCGGGACGCCGACATCAGGCGGTTAAGGAGGCTGCACGGCCACGCAATTTCTTTGTTACTGCGAACGACACGAACGAAAAGCTAATCAAATCGACGATGGCCATGGCAAAAATGCGTCATTAGATTACCGAAAAAAATTATCCGCGTCGCCGATTGAAGGCGAACTTGTAATTACATGGAACGGCTCACGTGTATTCATTGTCTTTTGTTGACATTGAAAATCCTAGGTAGTTAACCAGATTTAATTTGCATGCGAAAGTTTGCCTCTGTGAACCAGAAGTGCACATGTTTGCCAAACTCTGTGTAATTAAAGTAAACTGTATAATGACAACGAAGTCCTTTCGAGGTCTTTGATTTTGAGTAACAATGCATATTTTATGGTTGATTTCTTCATAACGAAACTAATATTTTAAACGATCACCATCGTACATTGCTTCCAATAATATTTTAATTACTAAAATATTATTTATTCAATGAGTTTAGAGAATACTTTTAAAATAAAAATTGTAAAATTAACTTTCTTGGTAAAAATTTAAATATAATGATTCAATGAAACGAATGAAGATTAATTCCGAGCGTGGCAACGCAGGAAGTGGTAAATTAAAAACAAACAAATTGCAGATAAAACGAATGGGGGACCAATAGTATATAGATTGTGATATAGCCAACTGTTAAAGGCTGGAACACAGTATACATAATTGCTTTACGAAGAGTTTCATTAAATTAATTACAAAGACTGATCCTAAATAGCTTACAAATAAATCACATTAAAAGAACATCGGAGCACAAGAAACTTTTCCTAACCATTTATGGAAGAATCACATTAACTGGAACATAATACAATCTAAATACTACATACACAAAATTAATATTCGACTTTGTCAACGTGGCACGAACAGTGTTGCAAGTCTTGATTTCTATTCCCAAATGAAATGCGTTCTAATCCACAAACGTCACTATGTACAAAGTTACACAGGCCAATTGATTCCGACTGCCGCATTATATTAGGACGTACTTGACCGCAATGGTCAATTTACGTCAAATGTATCGATGTGTGCGTGTCGTATGTGTACTGAGAGGCAAATATCCATCAATTCCGGTGCGGGCGATTGCAGTGATGTTGCACTTTTTTGATGAAACATGTCCGTGCCGTGCGAGAGAAAAAACATTGTCTTTTTAATTAATTAATCGACGTTGATTGATGTCTTTTTCAAGATTTCTGTGGTCTGCATTTGACCGCTCGCCACGATATTAATTTTCAGTGACAAGCATCGTTGAATCAACATGCTTTTTAGAATTTTATTTTTGGGAATTTTATATTTAATGTGCATTGATTTTGTGAAAAAAACTTGATTACATACAACCCTTTGTGTGCAGAATCTGACAGAGGAGCTATCGTTTTGTTTATGTAAAGGGCTTGGAATTCAAATTTGAAATGATCAAGTTCCAAAATATTTCATATATTTCATATTCATATATAATTTGATCCCAACGTTTATTGATATGAATAAAAAAATATTTATTTTAATTGTTCATGTTAATTGATGCCAATTGGCAATTGGAAAAAAACTTGATTACATACAACCCTTTGCGTGCAGAATCTGACAGAGGAGCTATCGTTTCGTTTATGTAAAGAGCTTCGAATTCAAATTTGAAATGATCAAGTTCCAAAATATTTCATATATTTCATATTCATATATAATTTGACCCCAACGTTTATTGATATTAATAAAAAAATATTTATTTTAATTGTTCATGTTAATTGATGCCAAGTGGCACCAGCGATAATAAATCACCCATTAATATAAGCTGCGATAGTAATAAGATAAAAACAAACACTCGGTACGATTAGAGATCACAGATCACAAGCTAGCTAAAACGTCACAAAAGAATATTACTTATTGTAGTAAAGTTAAGAACCAAAAGTAACACTCGCACACTCGTCATACTTTTTCTTAAATCTCAGCTAATTATTACAAACTACAACTTTTAGATATGTTGTCAACCAGAAGAACTACATGTATTAAGTTTCTATAGCGAAGTTCATGCAGTTCCTAATAAAAACGTAAATGTGGTTGTTTTTGTGTATTTTTTGAAACGTGGCAATAAATCATAAAACCAATAATTTAATACATCTTCGATTAATTCTTTATTCATTAATAAAATCGTAAGCATCGACACCTTCAAACAAAACTTACTCAAACGAACCCAATACAACAAAACCCAAGTATAGTTTATCTATTTTTCAATGTTTCCTTACCGCTGTGAATTAAATAAATTAATTTCGATTCAGTCACAGTTGTATCAATTCATGCAACAAAATGGCATAAAAATTAACCTAATTGTGCCCTTCAATCGTAATAGATCAGAAAACTTACTAGGATTATCTTTGCTCATTGACCCTTAATGGTCCTGTCAGCTGTAGACTATCATGAATAGCTTGTTACATGGTAGCGGAGAAGCCAGAATCATTATGGTAATTTTTACAAATAAATTAAATTCACACGACTATTACTCGTCACAAAAGCATACCTAAAATCAAAATATTGTTGTTAAATTTCAAGACAACATTAAGTACTGGTAGGCCTGTTTTATTGGAATGATTTTTGTTGTTGTATCGCAGCAAAAGTTTCTCTTTAATATATCTTTATCTTTAATGTAACTACTATCTTAACTTAACTACATCCTGACGAATACTTAAATGATATTTTTTAATCCAATTCATCTTTGGTTTCTTGAAGGATGGATTAAATAAGATTCCTGTACATAAGTAAAATTTTGGACTGTAAAACGAAATCAAGCTAGATAGTCAAATACGTTGCTTTAAACCATCTTCCCAAACGCGTGAGCCCACCCTATAACGATACAGCCGTTATCACTTCGATTCCATCGCGTTAGACCTAAAATATTCCCATTTTGGGTCCATTACGCGACACCTCTGCCCGATGGGGGGTTAAGCGAGATTAGCGAAGCTAATGCGCGATCGCGACTACTGTCATCCGCACACATCGTGCGGATATTAATGGTCCGCTAATTGGGTTATTGAGTGGAAAGCGGCGCGATAAGGACACCAACAATGGCGGGGCGACGCGTTCGTTCATCAATTATCCGCCTTTTTGTGCATTATCGTATCGCTTTTGTTAACGAATCTCCGCGCTGCTCATCCGGACCGCTTCGGATAGCGCCGAAATCGTCTAATGACCCACGAACGCACGCCATTCCAGCGCGAGATAACGTCGCGACGACGAAGCAGCGCCGCGTCGTTTTTAATTTGCTAATTTACGGTCGACGTCGTAAAATCAAAGGCAGTGCCCGTCTCGTAGCGATCGACGTCGTAAAATCTCTCGGACGACGGAGATCTGGTTTACACTGCACATATAATGGCGACCGCATATTGGTTTGATTAAATTTACGACGGAAATTGTGGGTTACTGATGACTTATAATATACATAGAGCAAATGGCGTCAAAAAGCGTTTTGAGCTAATTGAAATTGAATTGAATTGAAATTAGCTACGAAAAATATACGACAGGAAGACAGAAAAAATAACATGGCAGGGCGGAATAAAGGAAGAAAAAAGAAGAATATAAATGAAAGAAATAAGAGACAAAATGAAGGACGGGAAGAAGTTGAGGGAGAAATGTATCAGAAAGCATAAAATTAACTCTAAAATGCCTTACACCACATAGGATTAAGAAGAAGAAGCACGATTGATTTATTGAATGGAAATGACGCTAAAACAAAATAAAATGATTTTCCGAATTTAATTCAAAATCTCAATCGAAGTAAATGCCCATAACCCAATTTCATTAAAATGACTGCAACAATTACACAATAAGGGAAGTTGCATCGATAGGATAGAGATTTTATGCGAAGAGCTCTGGCGAATGAGGCACTCTGAGACGGTATAATGAAACTGAGTCTGTGCTATTCCAAAGGGAAACTAGCAAAATTAGTAAAAACATGATAATGTTACCTTTCGACTCCAAACTCGATGGGCGACTTACGCTTGCATTGCCCTGTAATTTAGGCCCCAATCCAACCCGACTCATTATCTAAATAATGTTTCCTACACCTTATAGTTAAAACTGTCTGATTCGAAGATATTCTTCAACCAAAGAAGGGAGGTTACGTATTAATTAGAAAAATGGGAATCATGCACAAGGACTCGGTGCAGACCCAAAGTTGCGAAGGAGGCCACATCAGATGCCTGCACATCCACTGAGCCTGCTGTTGTATATATCAATTGAACCTGCAGTTGTACATATTAATTGAGCCTGCAGTTGTACATATAGGGGATGTCGAATTTATAAAATGGTACATTGCAAGAACAAAGCAGATGCCCTGGTTTGGTAGGAACATTTTTCGGAAAAAATTGTAAATAAAACTTCATAAAACTACGTTGCAATCAGGAAAGGACACGAGAGAACTGAAAACACAGTTCGATAAGTATGAGATTTGAAAGATAATTGAAATTATGATCATGCCGATGTACCCGAGAAAGCAAGAAAACTTAGAAACAAAAGAGAAAAGAATTATGCGTATTCGTTTGTGTTGAATGGTTTTGTAAGGAGGATCTTGATTTATATGGGGCGAATGTCTGGGGCAAGTGAAATAGTGGAAGAGGTTGAAAATACAAAAGACAGCATCAATAGTGGTAACATAATTCGCCAGAATATATAGTTTGGAACTCGAACGGAGATATGGTAAAATGGTAAGGTGGAAAATAGAAGGGTGCAAGATGAAGTAAGGAAATGTTTATATGCGCGTAATGTTGGAGGACGTAACAAGGGAGTAGAACAATGAAAAGTAATTATCAGACAAATAAAATATCTGCACTTGTTCGTTATTTCAGGCAGGTTTTTTATTAATTATATATTAATAATAATTGCTCGGTCACCAGTTTTCTGTCTCGTCCTTCCCAAAATTTGATTAAAATTGTACCACGTCCGCTTCATGTTAGTCTTAGATTTTTATAATAATTTAGTACGGTATGTTTTTTTCGCTATTTTTATTTCATACTTTATTATATTTTTGACGTTGTTATAGTTCACTCTGAGTTTTTTCCTCTTTTCGTAATTTCCTATGGAATTTTTTGCACATTTGTATCTCTTCTTTTGATGTCAAAATAAATCTGTTGGTACCAACCAATGCGTTTTTACTGGTTATCCTTCGATAGACATTTTTTGTGGCTGACATGTTTGGTTGGCAACAAGAAGAAACTAATAGCACATAGGTCTCTTTAATGTCATTTTGTCATTTTTGAATCCTGCGGTTCTATGAAGTTTTAGCATGTCAGCTAATATAGTTCTATTTGATTTCGAAATTCTTCTAGCTTCATCCACATTCCCGCGATTATGTATATCTCCCCAACGTACATCCAGTCAAGTAATGGTTGGATATTTTTGTTTGTGCAGCAGCATTCTGTGAAACCCCTTATATGAATGTATGATCCATCCATCCATGTACGATTTAATTTAATAATTAAATTTCATTAATCATTGTAATTTTACTTTCAAACCCATGCTGCAGTAAATATATTCTCGTATTCTGTTGTAATGTTTGAATTACATGAGATATCTACATTTGCATCTCAAATTATCACCATGCTTTTATCTTTATTCTTCGAGAGGAAACTGTCAAGTTCGATAATGAAATATCTCACGCTTTTAGTGGGTGCCATATATACAATTCATCGAAATGGGTTCTTAGTGAGCGAATGTTAAGTTATTAAGTTATGCCCTACAATTAGAGAATGTTTGTCTTTTACAGATTGTTGATTATTTTTACTTTGATCACACTTATTGATTTAATTTTCTAATTGTCTTCCAGATCTCTAATATTAAATATTGTTGGGCCCTCGCCTTTATGAGCAAGAACATTGCCATTCTGGACCTATGCATATTTCCAATTTACTTCTCTTGCCTTGGTTTTCGCCTCCGAAAGTAGACTTTTGTTGGAGTTCTGCTTATAGACGATTTGACTATTTAATACAATTCTTTTGCTCATTATTTCTGTAGTTGTTTCAGGGTGCATTTCTACAATTATAGATCTAACGCGTCCAGTTTTGTCTTTCCGTTTCAGAGATTTTGTTTTGCAACGAATACAGGTTCCTGCCCTTTCCGTACAAGACATAATTAATCGGGCATTTTTTTAAGTTTTCACGTTATCCCCTAGTTCTTGTTGCCCTTGTAAAATTGTTTTGATTGTCTTGTCAATGTAGACCAATTATGTAAGAGCACGAGTGTGTGTGAGGAAGTGATCACGTCTAGATTAACTTTGTATGTGTGTACATAATGCATAAAAATACGACAATTAATATTAGTAAATTACAAAATATATAAAAAATATTCAGTTAATATTGATGATATGTGAGGAATATAAAAAATTTCAAATATCGTCGAAATGCCAAAACGCGAAATTATTTCCAAGAACTAATTTTTATTATTTAAAGGGATAAAAAAATGTCATTGTAATCAAAATTGTAGAGAAACAAACAAACAAACAAACGAAATTCTGGAATAATTATTTTCATATGTTATGTATTTACCTTGTGTTTACCTTGTTTTGTAATTCATGGACAATATTTGTGTTAATTGTGTGACAGTTTTGTAATAATTGAACCACATTTTGTATCGATTCTGATTATTGTGTCTAATGCTACTTTTTTTACTTCGTCGCCCTCTTTGAATTTCAACACTGTCTGAGATTAAGTCTCAAAAAGTTATTGGATTAATTATTCTTAAGCGTAAGCAGTGTCCTGGTCACATTTATTTGACGCATGGTCAAGGATATGCCTGTTTTTTAAATACATCATGACTATAACCTTAATTACATAAGCAATTGTGCTCGAAGGAAACCAAAAAACGCGACTATATCAATTGCCGAGTCGCTCTTTTAAAACGAAATACACGTCACAAATTAAAGGGAAATAAAGCGGCGAAATTATCGCCATTCTGCGCTAAGCACTGACTGGGCAAGTAGCAGACCTTTCGGACTAAATTTATGTACACGAACGTTTAAAAGCCATTCGGTACTTCTGTACCAGCGACATTAATTTCGCGTATTTATGTCTTTGAACTTGCGCACCTGTTCCCGCGTTTTCCAAAGGGGCTGTCAAACCGAGTGCCAATTTCACGGCGCGCAATTAAAATTAAATTATGTAACATCGAAATTGCAAACGGGCCGGGCCGCACGACATTGGCAATAATTATTTGCTCCATCGGAGATATTCGTCCCACACAAACTCATGCAGTTTCGTCTATCATTATAACATCTTAGTATTTTTAGGTCGAATGATGCATCCATCACCGCGTGAGCTTTTAACGCCGTACGCAATTAATGCGATTTTCTAAAGCGCATCGCGTATGCTCCACATCGTCAGCGTCGCAACACTCAAATTCAATCTCGCTGGTAGTAAATAATTTTTCAAATACGAAATCCCCGCACAAACGATTAAACGCGGACGAACAGTTTAAGTAATCCGAAGAAAAGCTATTTATCATCTTGAAGGGTAAAGTTACGTAATTACTCGGGCATGTCAGGGCGGTGCGCTGAGGTCTTGTTACGTCCGAGGCTTTGGACGTCTGACCACAAATATAAATCCGGACGGAGGCTGCAGTCGCCCGGATATGCCGCGCTCGACCATCGATCATTTATTGTAATGAAATAAAGGTGCATCTGGTACAGAATATGTCTCTGAAACGATAAATTTTAAACGTGCCCACCTGACGGGATTAGCCGGCGACCCCGGATACGAGTGGCGGCATGAAAAATTCATGAGTGTCATGTCTCGATGAAAATTCACGTTTCGTGACTTTACGTGTGTTCGCTTTATTTGTTTTCATAACCGGAACTATGGATTGCAAAATTAATGGAAGAACTAGGCACCAATTTGTGAAATTATATTATCGGCTGTAAAACGTTTAGAAAGATACTTGTCACGTGTCGTGAGCGACTAGTAGGCGAATGAAATACTTTCAGGAATATTTGTTATTAAAATTTTCATCACAGTATGAATTGCATCCTTTGTATACTCTTCGAAAAATCATTTTAAAATGGTGCGTTGAAGTTGAGAAGGTGTATAGTTCTCTGTTGACCTGGGCGTCGTACAATTATTTTTTCCCATTTTGTTGATATGATACCGTTGACAACTACGTAATTATGATAAGATAAAATTTTAAGGTAGAGACTACATCACCTGTGGATAACACTGGGAATTCGAAGTTTAAGATTTTTTCAGAATCTCTTGAAAATCGCTATGTAAGTGCAGAAACACGTATATGTGCAAAAAATAAATCTGGGAATTTAATTATATATAATAATTAATTAATTAACTAATTTTATAAGTTTCTATTCTTATTATTTTATTTCACCAGAGCTTATATAAATTTTTAGGTTTCGTGCCTTTTTTTGAAATCAATGAATCGTCAACAACGTACGAGATTATTAGTTCACGTGTTGGATGTCTTTGGTCCCTTTTCCCACAATGAATAGTGACCTGCCTTACAATTTCGTTTCGTAGCATTGGTCGAATCGACAAAAGTAATATTTGTTTCTGTTCTCGTCATCAGATTGTGCTTTATCGCATAGCTTATATTACATAATCAATGTTCTTCGTTGGAACTAGTTTTATGACTCTTTTGGTTAATGGCACCATTATACTTCTTATTACGATATAGCAGTCTGACAATACATTTGTGTTTACAAAGTTTTACGAAATGTCTTACAAGTTAAAATTCCGGAAAGGTATTTACAATTTGGTTGGCCAAATGCCCAAACGTGACATTGTCGCCATTTATAGAAACCATTCTGACCGGATCTGGCATCGTGCCATTATGCGAGAAGAACCCAAGATTGGTTAAAGCAACAAAATATCCCATGTGTACTACTAAAGAGGATAACCCCCCGAATGTTACACATGGACGTACTCGTAGAAGTGTTTTGATCTTTACTCTGTAGAAAA
This sequence comes from Geotrupes spiniger, assembly GCA_959613385.1. NCBI lineage: Eukaryota > Metazoa > Arthropoda > Insecta > Coleoptera > Geotrupidae > Geotrupes > Geotrupes spiniger. The sequence continues at coordinate 18,973,441 of OY390737.1, forward strand.
GCTTACTACGATGGGTGGGAAGCCCAAAATGATGAAGAATCTACCAAAAGATTCGATAGTTTAACCCACTTAGCGTCCAAATGCTGATGAGAGGCATTCGCACCAAATTGCAAACGATTAAAATCCATGGCCCTTTAGCTGCTATGTATTTTAATTATAGTTAAAGCTTCACTGAATCGTTTTCTATACTACAATTTAAATAAAACAATTATAGTTTGAATAATTATATTTCAAAATTTTTCACAAGACTTTTGTTAGATAGGTTATTGGTTATATTATATAATAAATATATATATAATAAAAATTGGAAGGTACACTTTATTCAAGATACACTGTGACTGTTCATTACCTACTATAATCGCAGCTTAAATTTTGTTCGTATCTATGAAATTATAAAGACAATATTTCTTTTAATAAATTTATAAAATTTGCATAAGAACTATAAACCGATTTAATATAAAAACCATGTTCATTTTGTTTCTTTTCCAATATTCTTGCAATCCTGGATTGTTGTTACTAATTTAATACAATTATTCATATAAAATGCCTTAGATAAAGCCAAATATAAAATAAATTTTAATATAATCTTGAATAATTAAAGCTTGTTTAACATTTGTAGCTCCCCGTTTGCGTTTTACTCCCAATGGTGCGCTTCCACTTCCTTATCTTTTGAAGCTCCATAGGTTTTACATATTTAATTTTTCAAATATGACAACAGTAAAAACTTATATACTGCGTTGCAATTGCAAAGTACTAAAAATAATTAAATCAACAAACATGTGAATTTTTTTATCAAATAAATTAATTATTGTACCTATGCCATAAAATGACATATCATTATGATATTGTATAAATAATTTAAAATTATTGATAAATATACAGCAGCAAGTTGTTTTCGCACGTTTTTGCTCATTTGCGAGATTGCAGATTGGGGCGTAGTCAAGAATTTTCACGAGTGTGAAAAAAATATATTCTACGCACTAAGTATATAAATTCATCATATATTTTAGTTCTTCATAATGTTTTTCATTTTATTTAATTTTCCACGCTTAATTTATTTTTTGAAACTTCTTCAAACATTTATTTTGTTCAACATCCGGCTATTATCTCGAACATTTATCATTTGAATTGCGATTATTCCACAGCTGTAAACAAATACTACTTGTTCCAAAGTTGTGCAGGGTAAACTAAAAGATGCTAGATTGACACCCAATCTAACCATTAATGTTCAACTTCCGGGGCATCGTTTTTACGAGGCGATGCAGAGAGGTCGTCTGCGTTCGTTGGGTGGTCGTTTAGTTACACTTATTTCTGTTAGAAAACATATTTTGTCGTGGGAATACATTGAGTAGTTTTCTTTAAACTATTTATCCCGCGTTGTATTATCCAGTCGTTAAATCCACTACTTTTATCGCGAAGTATCCAAATTTTATGGCGCTTAAAAATAGCACCCTTAATAATTATGTCGGCAACAAAATTATAAATTCTACCATGGTCACATAAATTCGTGTCTGAATTATATTGTTTTTTTTTCACTGAATATTCAACCAAAATTTTGTAATTATTAATAAATACATGAAGCATTATAATATATTTCAAGACTTATTGTACTGTATTATTCTGTATGCCATTTCTTATTGTCTTCTTTAAGTTCTTTAGTTGTTTTACTAGCGAATTTGTAAAGAATGCTTACTGCTCTGTTTTCCACTCATATTGATTTATCTAAATGCCGGAAATTCTTCAAAAGTTGTAACCCTTTTGGAACATGGATGAAGCTTTAAATTGCTAAACTTAAACTTAATTTTTACATCCGTGGTCGACACACTGGCCCTCACTTTGATGCAGTCCTCACTTTGGTGTTGTATCAATTTAAGTTCTGAAGTAAAGTACACCAAACATCCGTCGCAAATAAAGCGTCCATGTCCATTATGGGATGCTTGTGAATTTACAAGCCGTGATAATTTTTTTATCCAAAATTATCTAAAATAAATTATCAGTTATCAATAATAAATTTACATGTCGTAGTCCTTTTCATTGACAGATATGAATTTCCTTATTTCTTTGCTTGTATGCATGTTGGAAAATCGATGTACTTGGATTGTGCATCATTGCATCATTGGATTGTAGTTCACCTCCATATACAAAATTTCCAATATAATCCCTTTCTTAATTTTCGTTTTTATTTCATCGCTACATCATAAATTTTGTATAAATCTGACGTCATGGTTAATATTTTATTTATAATATTAAATGATTTTATTTTTGAGTCGTCCTTATACGTTTAAAAAATGTATGTATGTATGTATGTCCGAAATATTTTAAATTTACCTTCCATATGTATCAGTGACTGATAAACAACTTTTCCTCTTATTGTATTAGCGTATTCTATAATATCCACTTCATGACCACTTTCACGAACTTGAAAACCTGTGATCCTATCACCAAATGCGGTTGCAATTTTTTCAACTCCGTCATCAACAATTACAAAGACGTTACGCTTATGCTTGTTGCAGCGTAGATGGGCAAAATAGCAGTTCTTATTTACTTCTTGCCGATGCAGCTCATTTGCTGATATTTTCTGAGATTATACGAACGGGTGTAATATTGCCCACAATGGTCGCAAGCCACCATTTTCAGTTTTAGCAGAACACTGTTTACTACTACACTTCGTAACTGCGTACTCTGTAACGGTACTTGTAGCAGTTCCTCTGATGTGATAACCTGGTTATCTTTACACTCACCCGAGGACATTCACGGTAAAGGTCACGGTCTATATCGGTCATTACCGTCACTCGCCCTTGACCTAGACCTTCAATCTTAACTAGGGTAAGCCTTGAATTTCATATTAGTCCAGAAGGAGCATTATGAATTGGCAAATACCTACTACTATATAGGAATAAGGCAAGGAAGAGTGCTGAACCCTTCCCTTTTCAATTTGTTTATGGATGAAATTATTAAGAAGTGTCAACCAAAAATAGAAGGATTAAATGTAGAATATACAAGATTACAGCCGGTGGAAATTTTTAAACACAAGGGATGAAAAAAATCTGAATAAAATGAAAATGATGATGACAGCTAAACAGGAAGAAATATTAAATATGCAAATAGAAGGGAACTATAATTGAGAGAAATGGGAAACAAGAATATCATTGACCGAATTACAAAAAGGATGAACACATCATATGATGAGACAACGCTTTATAAGAAAGGAGATGGTAATAGCGCAAACCATAAAGAACAATATTTAAGACAATATTCAGACCAATTTTACTCTATGGAAATTAACAGGACACTAATTTTTGCAAGCATAGGACAAGAAGGATAATGTTAAGATGAAGTACCGAGAATATTACGATAGAACCAAAAATAATAAAACCCCACACCGAAACATATTAGGGGGATAATCATGTAGTATGGACATTTGAGGTGAGATTATTGGCAAAGACTATGTAGAAGACATGGGCTTGCATTTCATTAGAAGCCCGTACGAAACAAGTTATTGTCGAAGTGTCCTTAATCAAGGACATTTTGGAAGACCATGTTCAATTTGTTCCGGTTAAGGGATATGCACGATAAAGTTGGCATAACTTCTTTAGATTAACGCTTTTCGTATTTATTTTTTTCGTCATTTATTTCACTTCTCTGCCCTCCTTTTTTATCCACTATAACAACAAACAAATTCTTTTTGTGACCCATTTTTTCATCTAATTTAATTTTTAATTCTTGTCGTTCTGCTGTGATAACTATTACTATTATTTTTAACCTATTTATTTTCGTTCTATTCTCCTTGCTCGTTCCATATTATTATGTTGTCTGCTAAATCTTACCTAATTCCAGTGATAATTACGATGTCAGCAATTTTGCAAGAGATTTGAATTCTTTGAAGATTCTTGTACCTTAAATACAATCCTTTATTTTTCCATTACATTCCCTTTTATGTTGTCCATGAATATATTAAATAACGGGTGTTTTTTTTTTTAAATTTGGCGTCGAAGTTGACCATGAATGTTTAAGTGTGAACGAACCACATGTTTATACATACACTTAAGTAACGACTTTTGACAATTAAAAGTGAGGTTAGACCAGTTAGACATAGGTTAAGATGTCAAATTAATAATAATGGTTAGTTCGCAGTTAACGGTCAGCTTTGACGCCAAATTTTAAAAAACAGTTCCGGCTGATTATACAATTGACATTTTTACATATTTCTTGTAGTCTTGCAATAGTATTAATTGTACAATTTTTAGTTCTTCCTTGAATAAATATACCACTGCAATTTGTGTATTTGCCATATTTTTTTAATTTCATATAAGTCAAGAAAACATTACAATTTAACAACTTTTTAGAACAGCCTTCACGCCTAGTGTGTTAAAAACATTAAAAAATAGTAATTTTTATTAGATATGAGTATATTTAAATTTTCAAAAGAATATATTTTGCATTTCACTGCTTTTTGTGAAATAATAAATTAATTGTTTCACCAAAAGAGTAAAATATGCAATATGTTTTTTTTTTTTTTTGAAAAATCAGTCCGCGTTTTATAGTTCGTTGCATTTTATATCCGTGAATAATTTTTGGATGAATGAGTGAATGAAAAATTATTAATTCATACTCTTTGCGGACCACAACGCAAGCCACCCCCACGTTGCTGTGTATATTACAGATTAGTGGATAAATTGAATGAATCAAATGAAATTCCCGAGTAAGTACCATTAATGTATTGTACTTGTTAATCAAATCAAACTGTACTTTTGCGTCATGTAGCAAAATTGTAATAATAATCCTGATTGCAGAGAAATTATACATACTAACCATGGTTCCAGCTAAATTAATAATTACATTCTAGTTATATGAGTTCGTATTCCATTTATGTTTGCCTGATTTAAATCGAAATTTTGAAATTATATACATTGTTAATTCATTCTTTAGCGAACACAATCGAACCCCAACACCAAGTTGTCCTATCTATGCTACTTATTTTATTTTTTGCGATAGATTCGCAAATACAATATTTAATATTATTATCGATTCTTTCCATTTCAAGGGGCCGTAAAGTTACCGGAATTATAATTACTTGTGTCGTTGGATGGATTGGAGTTTGCTGGTTCATAAAATTGCAAACGTTCATAAATTAGTGATAACTGAACATGAAAATTAATTACAATAAATAATAGCACAATTGTTTAGTTTCAAAGATTTAATGTAATCAAGTTTCTAAACGTAATTCCGCAATCAATCAGATAGTTAAAATCGGCCAGTCATGGCGAACAGAAGAAAATGTTTTTTAAACTGCGTCTAAAATATAAACTCGATGAACAGAACATCTGGGTCTTTCACAAGTGCAAAGAATTAGTTGTGACACCGAAACACATTCAACGAAAACCAATCACAGAAGCAGTGAAGATGGGTCAGAAAATTTGGATAAAAGAAGAATTGAAGTACTTCTACAGTACAAGGCATAGCCTATCATTACAACTAAAGATTCTATATTCTCAGTTAACATCTAAACTTAGTAACATAGAGTTCGACCTTAGATAGAATTTTTATATTTTTTTAGTGGACATTGAAACTAAATTTTAGAATTGCTAACATTATTCGTTATATATGTGAACACTGGGGGAAATAACAAGCATATACTATTACGTAATATGAACTATTTAAATATTTAATATTTGAACATTAACTGAACGAGTGTGAATGTTTGTTTGGATAGAAACACAATCTATAATGCAATGGGTAATGCGAAAAAGCCATTAAAACATTAATAAATTAAACATGAAACTCATAAATCAACTAATTATGAAAATGTTATATAGTGCATATCGCGGCAATTTAAGTGTCACCGCTGTCATATATATCCCACATGATTTCACATTTCTGCATCTGCGTTAATTTCGTATCTTCAAGAATCTGTCGTGTTAATTCCCTCAAGAAAAATGCCATGACGTCGAATGCTGTACGAAAAATATATAAAACAACGAGTGCAGGTTTTGTATTGTTATGGGAAACTTTCTATTCATTACTATTCTGCCTGAGAAACAGAAAGTTATTTTGAAGTACGTTACAGATAAAACATTTACAATTTTGATATAAAATATTTAAAAACAAAAATAAAACAATAATGGCTATACTGCTCGGCTGTTCAAGACATACACATGAAACATAATTGAGTTCATGAAACATGACGAGATAAAATAGTAGCCACAACAATAATGAAATTGCACTCCTACGCTCGCGTCATTTATATTAAGCGTTGCTATGAGCATGTTGATATGAAGCACTAACAACGCATTCCTTCTGGTAACGAATTCTTCTAAAATCGTAACTTAACTCCAACGTTTCCTATAAATCGTGGATATTTATTTTAACACAAGCAGTAACATGTACCTCTAGTGACATTTATTGGAGAAATAACTGAGAATAATTCAGGCAATTGTAGAAAGCTTGTCTTAAATAATTAATTTCGATCGGTTCGATCAGTTTTTATACTCCACGTTTTAGTAATAAATTCTAAATTGCCATAGGAAAATATTTGCAATTAAAAATAGTATATTATTCAATTAGCAGTAATGGTTGTCGTAATCTTAAGAGGATGAACGTGGTGACCGAATATAATTTGATTATTTTGAAATCCAGGCTCACGTCAATGATTGCCTTGTATGATAACTACACATTTGTAATCGGTTATCAACGTTTGAGTAATTAAAATTCTCGTCGTACAAACTGTTGAGTAATAAACTGCAAATAATGCTCCATATTGCTAATTAAAATTTGTAAATCAATTCATAGCCCTAAAAACATTTCATTTTAAATTCGCCAATAATTCTTTGATTTGTAGAGTTATTCCAACAAATTATTTTCAGCGCTTTAGTCAGTTTCAACGAGTATATTACATTCATAAATTGTATTGATTCGGCCGTAGGCATGGGATGTGGCGTTTCAGTAATAGAATGAATATAATACAGTTGATGAAATATTCATTAAATTTTACGTAGAGCTTCACCCAGCGTTTTTTATCTTACATCGGTTTACAATATATCAAAATCAGTTCGTTAAAGTAAAATGTTAATAGACTGTCTAATATTAATATTGACAAGTTTTCATACAAATGTTGTTTTTCATTCGAATACAATAATTTAATAAAGAATTTATCAAATACACAAATTATTGTTTTTCATTCGAATACAATAATTTAATAAAGAATTTATCAAATACACAATAGTATATTATTATATAAGTTTAGTAAGGCAACAAATTGTAGCACGAGTGGTTTGGGGCACGACGAGCTTGCGAGGAGTGCCCCAATAGAACTAGTGCGACAATAATGCCTTACTAAACGAGTGTAATATACTATTTTATCTACTTTGCTTACTAATTCTTGAAATTTCGCCTGTTCAAGTTTTCGTATTAGACAAGGAACTTTGGCGTAGGTTGGCTTAACTGATATTGACACTTTGTATTAAATTTCAAAATAATCTAATACCAGTCGTAATAAATGCTGAATTTACGTGTACACTGCCGCACATACGCGTAGCCGCTCAAAATGCTGTTGAGAATTTGTTGCCGGTAGAATCCAAGAGGATATATGATAAAGATTATGACATGACACAAACATGGCACGAACATAATCAAACTAAAAGTTACCAAAAGTAGTTTAATAATACGACTCATTATTAAACTGTTTTCGATGTAATAATGAGACCATTATTAACGCAAAGTAGATAAAAGCAATATACTGTGCAGTAATCAATCGAGTTTTCTCTAAAGACTTGCTTAATTATATTCACAGCATCTTATGGTGCATGACTTTTTTTGAAAATTCCCCTCACGACAGTTTACATAAAAATTTGTTGTCGACGTAAAAAAAATCACAATTCAGCGTCGCACGCTGATGATGATGGTAACGACGTCGACCGACTGCGTCGCTTCGAAGAGTGGTATTTGATAAAATTTTAATCCAGCGTGCGCTGCATGCAGACGCGTTTGTTTTTATTTGCGGTTGGCTTAATGACCGCGCGGCGCATTAAATTGCAAGAGCCGTACGATGAAACAAATGCCCTTGATGTTTCACTTGCCGGCCGCGTCATTTCGCTACGAGTGTTTCGCACGACGATAAATGCCATGCATTAAAAGTGGACGGCGCCCGTCTTCCTAAATACGTTTTTCATTATTTTTCGAAACGTGCCTGTCGCGCGATTCGGGTTTTAAGGCCGCCAAATTGCTTCCATTTCGGCGCACGGTGGCGCATACGACAATTTCATGCTAATTAATTAAAACGGCGCGAGTAATTATGGGTAAACATCGGTCTTGTTCAAAGGGTTACATTCATCACGCGTTGGAAATGTGTCGATAATACAAGTCAATTTGGAAATTACGTAAATAAGCTATACTTAGACCTAGATCTAGAATGTAACTCATTACGGTCCCTACAACAACGTGCTCTACTTATAAGTGAAAAATATTTCACAAAGTTGTTGATGTTCGACACTACTCAATATCAAAGAGAAAGATTTATACAATAATATAAAACATTATTCGCAATTTTTATCAATTTTCACATTTTTGGCAACTTAACAATTTTATCAATTTTGACAAATTGTGTCAAAATGTTGTTTTTTTGAATGGCCGTTTCGCCTTTTATGGGCTCATCAAACGTCAATCCCCCTCCTCCATACACACACTTGTTTTGCTGTACAATTACACAATTACTGAAATCTGCTTCGACCGTCGACAAGATACAACTTTCTTGACACTACATTTCAGATGGCATAATACTCTCACACAAACTTTGTGTCAAGTTTGCATGACTTGCACATTCGGCGAATGTATATGTGGTCGTCGTGAAATCGGTCTATTACATTACATATACCTATATACCTATTACATTCGCTGAAATTTATTTTCAACAAAACGTTCGCTGATGCTGACGCCTGAGATGTAGTTACAAGGCTGGACTGTACCGACTAGAACGACGGTCGAAGCTGAAGGAGGGTAGGAGTATTGACGTCCAAATGGCGTTAATACTCTCACACGAACTTTTTATTAGACAATTGACGTTAATGTTAACAATTGTATGCATTTCCTACAATTGCTCACTTTTAAAATTACATTTATTGAATATTAGACAATTTTGTAATTTTTCACAATTTTGATCAAATGTTTCAACATATTCGACAATTTAAATTTTATTGACATTGCTACGTAGAAATTTTGTTAGCATTTTCGAAATTTTCCACAAGCTAGACTTTTTGTGTTTTGACAATATTGCAAGTTTTCAATTTCGATTTTAGTTTTTTAACATTGTAATTCGTTGAAGGATAATTTAATTTAATTGAGCTAGTCATACATATCCAATTTTTCAACATTCTGTTTTCTTTTCTTTTTTATTTGAAATTTTATTTATATTTATTTATATATATTCAGTTGCTGATATTTACGAAGTCTTTGAGTTTATTCCAATTTTATTTCCTTCTTTCGATTTTTTTTTGTTATTGGCACTTTCTACAAACCTTCATTTGGTTATTTGTTCGATTGTATTATATTGAATTTGGTTGGGTTGGGTTGGGTTGGGTTCTGATTGGTTATGATTTTCACTTTGGGTTGCTCTACATCACTTTTATTTCCTTGCGTTTCCTACAAACATTCAGTTGATTGTTTGGTTCAACTGTGTTAAGTTGAATTTGATTGGGTTTGGTACTAATTGGTTCTGATTTTTACTTTGGGCTACTTTAATCCAGTTTTATTTCGTTGCATTTTAGTTGTTTCGATTTATTTTTATTGTTGATTTGGTTATTTGATTGCTTATAGTTGGATTTGGTTGGGTTGGGTTCTGATTTTTTTTTTTTTTTTGCTTTGGCAGTTTTATTTCCTTGCGTTTATTTATTCTCTACAAACATGCTTGATTGATTGTTATCTTCAGCGGTGTTAAGTTGGATTTGATTGGGTTGGGGGTTATTTCCCATTATTAAAAAAAAACATATTATGGGAATAGAAAGAATAATTCGCTATATTTTTACGCTTTTTACCAGCGTTTGTGTTAAACGGATTAGTGGGTTATGGTTGTTTTTTTCTGTCATGTTCGATCCACTCTCACGATTATGTGTTTTCGAATCTTCCATAACAATAGTAAGATATCCTATGAGATATATTAATAACAATTGTAACATGTTTAGTCTATTTTTTTTCTGTGACAGATACTTCTAGCTCTTAATTTTGTTTTAATTTTGATATCATATTGTTATTGTACAATATATGTATATATGTATCAGTATATACTTATATTATATATATACTTTTATATTATATTATATTATATCCCTTCATATATTCAATTCACTGTCTGTAATGGCGGGCAGTAAAAGTATTAGCTGTTAAGTGGTGAAAACGACAGTAAAGCGACAATGAAAACATTCAAATGTAGTGAAGTAATGTGTAATAATGTAGTGCATATGGAATGCACTAAGTTTCTGCCAGCAGAGATTACTTTTATAAATAATAATCCCAGCATTAAATGGATCTGAAACCATGTTGTAAGTTATAAAAATACATTATTACATATCACTGAGAAGATTATAACAAAATTTGGAGGAATTAGTTGAGGTTGAAAAGATTGATAAACAAATATATTAAATGATAAGCTAAAATTACAAAACGTTTAGCAATGATCGCTCTGTAATACGGTCCACCCTAAAAGACGATATTGTGGAACTAATTACAAGAATAACAAATGTAACAGCAACCCTAAAAGTCAATATATCAACAAGCACAACAATAATAAGTAGATAGGTGATGCAGGCTGGTCAGATCATACAAGCCACGCCAAAATTATCATCATTGTAAAATGTCAAAATTTGTTAACATTATCATGTCATTAATTCATTTTTGTCGTTTTTTAAACCGACATATGATACTGTTGATAGTTTACTATTTAACATTTTTTTGAGTTACAATTTGTTTGCATTTTGACAAGTTTGGCAGTATTTGACACTAACATTTATTTTATTACACTATTAACAAGTTTAATAATTTTTGAAAGTCAAGAAAAAACTTTAATTTATTTGTTAAAAACATATAACATATTTTACTCTTATTATGAGTTCTAAAAAAACTATGAGGAGCTAATTAAATAAATGCTTCAAAATTTGAACTAAACTACAACAACTAAAAATAACACGAACAAGAAAATATGGTTTAAATATTTATTACTTGTCACACGTACATAACTTTGACAACGTCTTCAACCAATCAAACCATAACTAATTAGAAAGAAAATAAAATAACATTCATACAACATACAACTCAAACAATGAAGTATAAAAACAAAATACACAATTTTATGCTTGGCTGATAATCTAACTAATTAAAAAAATAATTGAATAAGTTTTAAATAAAACGAATAATTTAAATGACTGCAGACAACTGTAACTCGTTTCACTTACGAAAACTAACCAGGATAAAGAAGCAGATAGAATTAGCAAAGCTTCGTTACAGTCGCCGAGTTTTAATTTTTAATCCGCGAATTTTTGTAAGCGTGTTTATCCAACATTTCACTTAGCTTTTAGTTACGCCCGTTTCCGCGAGAGTAAATTTCGTTCTCATTTAAATCTGAACGCAGGTCGGTAAATAAGCGATTAGCGTCATACAGTGACTCGCTTTATCTTCCATAATTCACGCTGGAGGCGGCTGCAACAGTGGTCGGGAATATGATTAATTTAAGCGGTGCAGCAATTAGCGCAGTTTGAAGGTTTACGTCATGTCCAAAACGTACTAAATTACCGGAAGCCGCATCGCGCATAAATGAATTCGTTGAAAACAAGATTGCGACGTTAAAATTACGTGGAATTTTGGAGAAGAGTCGATCGCGCAAATAAATTGCAATTTTTAATTTTGCACGTCAAGGGAAAAATGCAATTAATGTACAGCTTTAAACTCCAACAATAATTTATAATTATTCCATTTCTTATATGAACGTAAACGTCGCGAACAAATTATGTTATTTATCAAAGCCCCTTCTTATCTTTAAGAATTAATGGGATATTTCACGATATGTATATAAACACGCACGCATGCCCACATGAATTCAAATTGTCAATTAAAGTTAATTAAGATTAGCATGTGAACCGAATAACCGACGCGGCGCCGCGTGCGCAACTTTATATTTAATATTGTTTTACATAATGGGTAAGCAGTTCGGGTTGATATACCTACATGTGTTGCGAAAACGTGCTTCAAAGTTAAAATCAGAATTATCTCTCATATTTAGCCTATAGGGTTGCCACCTTATAGGAAATTTAAATCATGGAGGCATGGAAAATTGAAGTTGCATACAAACTATATTATTAAATTTTCTCTAGTACTGGTCTTTAGTTCGCATTTTTTGCAATTCAAATTTCATGGTAAAATTCTCTTCATAATAAATATCGTAGCTTGCTTAAATTTAATAATAATCAGATTGCTTTATATTAATTATGAAATCATAAGTAACACTAAACGGTTCTCATTAAATCTGGATTTTAAGATTTTTTATGCAAAAAAATGGTAAGTGACCTACCACTTGGCTAGCTTATCGCCATCAAATTACTCAGCAGCACTCTACATACAAAATGTAAAAATTGCTATATTGATGATGAAGTTATTAAAATCCAAATTTTATGCGTAACTTTTAACGTTTTTTTGCTGTCATACGAAGAACAAAACGATAGTCTAGAATCTCAATTATTTTTTGTTGCATAAACAACCTGTTTAATTCAAAGTTAAAATTAATGTAAATGTTAATTAGTTGTATATCTTTAAATAAGCCTTGTTAATATACCTTGTTCTTTGATGGGAATATTTTAAACGTTATATGTATATTTTGGTGTTTGTTATAATTGGTTTGAATTAATTTAATCTCGGTATTCTTTTCTATATTATTAATTTCTTGGTCGTGGTTTATAATAATAATAATAAACCTTTTGGCATCCTAACTATCTTATTCACATCTTAATAAATTACAAATTATCTTTATATATTATCTCCTTTACACATGCTTTTACAAAATCTTTCCCGCCTTCCATAGCATCCTTCCCTATCTTTCTCTCCTTCCTCCTGACCGCCCTTTCCTCTCCCCCTCTTTCGCTTGACCACCTTGACTGTAACATATATACCTTTATCTCTTTACATTTTCTATCCTTTTCCTACCCTCTTCTCTTCTCATCGATATTTTCCCTAATAACTCTGCTCCCTTCCCATTCTCCCCCATCACCATTCTCCAATATCTCCCCATTTCCCATTGCCTCGCAATCCTCCCACCAATATTTCCATCATCTCTTCCTTTTCCACATGCACATGCCTCGCGCCTCTTATGCTCTTCCCCCATTCAATGTGTGTTTGTCTACTTTTCGTTAGCGCATCTAAACCTCGCTATGATCTCTCCAGTATCTCTTTCTCCACCATTTCACTTCCAATCTCGTCATTTTCGCCTCCCTCAACGACATCATCGCTTTTTCGTACATTTTTTGTTTCCTTCTTCCCATTCTGATAGTCCCCTTCGATGCCTTTTCCTCTTCTGCAGTTCTGTAGTTCTGTAGCACCCTTTTCCCCAGACTGTCCAGCATCCTATCTTTCATTGTTACTTCATACCTCACCGCTGGCTTTCCCGCCTCTACCCCCTGTGTCTTGCCTCACTACTTTCAACTGTCCTATGTATGTCTTCTCCAACGTTTTCTGATCTATAACACCTCATGCAACATTATATTCCTTACACATATAATCGATATCCTCAGTGTCTCCTCAAATTTTCCTTTTTCTTCACAGGCTCCCCATAATCCCTCATCTGCCTTCTTCGCCCTTTTGCATATATGTTGCGCGTGCCCCTCCTTACTATTGTTTTCTCTCATCACGTATGCTAGATACATCCATTCTCCCACCTGCTCTATTTCCTCTCCTTTCTATTTCACCTGCACCCGTCTTTTTCCTCCACATTTCCTGAAAACCATCACCTTTGTTTTCTTCGCGTTCTTGTTCTAGAGAAAAAATATAATATATTGGCCATAAAGTGAAAAAATGCAAATTTAATAACAAAAATCGTTAAACTAAAATAGTTGGAAATTCTAAGCAATTATGATTGATTGATTTTCTCGTTCACCTTTTCTCCACATTTTTCTCATTTTTCTCATGTCTTCGCTATTCTTGGCTATTTGATATGTAAAATCTTGTTGGACATTTTCCTAACTGAGCATCCTTGTCTTTGTTACGTCTTTATTTCCATTTTCTCCGCTTGTTCATCTATTTCAGTGCCTTTCTCAACATCCATTGACTTCATCCTCGTTACTTTATTTAGTGGAATGTAATGTCATTTATGTTAATTTATTTTTTTTTAATTTGTTTCAGCGCCAAATTTTCTATTTTTGAAGGCAAATTTAATGTCATGCTTTTTGCGCATCTCGTCCTACATAACTTCAAATTTCAAGTTCAATAGTTCGCTAATTGCGTTAACTGTTGCGTATCGTAAATAGATAATATTAAAATAATTTTCGTTGCGAAATAAGTGTAAATGAATCAAGCTAAAAGCAACTGAACGCATTAAAGCGAAGCGTGTAGTTATAATAAAATAGCGCGTTTAATATAAATAAATCCATTTTATTTTGTCTAATTCTGAATTTTCAACGCACGATGCCGTCGGTACAGTAAACCAAAATAAACCGGTATCTTAAGAGTCAACAATAGTGATAAATATACATGAAACAATCATAGAATAATAAAATATAATCGTAGGCAATTAACAACTGCATAAAGTAAAAACTCCACCATTTCCGAAATTCAATTAAAAATTAAGTGCATAATAAAATCCTCGTAAAACTCGAACGTTTTCGGAATAATAAAAATTATTTATCTATCTTTCATATAATTCAATAATTATATATATATACTCAGTGACATATCAACTGCACCACCTAGAAGGGGTGGGAATTTTTGGACAAAATTTGGCAGAAACATTGGACTAGTCTAAGGTAACAATTGATTAAAATTTGATAAAGAAAATACTTCATCTTTTTGATTACACTCATTGACTCGCCTCGGCATTGCTTCCAGCAGGTGATCAAATGTCTTCTTGGGGTATGGCATCCCAAGCAGCCTGTACTTCATGCCGTAGAGCTTCTATTGTCAACGGTGGGTTCGGTAGATTCCTCAATCTTCTACCAATCATGTCCCACACCTGCAAAAAGGCGACAGATCTTGGTGGCCAAGGCAAAAGATTAACATTGGCCTCTTCAAAGAAGTCAAGAGAAACCCTTGCTACGTGAGGTCGTGCATTATCGCGATTCGTCACTAAAGGCAACTCGATGCCACTCCAAGTTCCATTGAAGTCTTGCACCAGGCCAAACGTTCCTGGCGATGTTGAGCAGTGAGGGGTAGCACAAGATGTGGGCGGTAAGACAGCAAGCCAAAGGTTCTTATTCGACGATAAACTGTTCGCAAGCCTATCGGACGACCTAACCATTGATCAGCTATTGATCTAGTTGTAGAGAATCGGTCTCTCAAGGCCATTAGCCTTAAGCGGCGATCTTGACGTTCATTGGTTCGTCTTTGAGCACCAGTGCCTCTTCTCCGACGTTCAACCCCATGTTCAGACCACGCTTGATAAACACGCATTATTGTTGAGTGGTGCCGTCCCAAACAGTTGCCGATTTCTCTAAACGAAAAACCTGCTTCTCGTAAACCAACAATCCGCCCTCGGTCAAAGTCACTCAACTGCTGGTAAACTTGAGGTCTCCTTCCTCTAGTGCAGTTTATATGTCGCTGAGTATATTAACCTAACTAAATTTTTTTAAATATATTCTACCTTTAATAGAACATTTTTTACGTTGTCTATTTTATTTTTGTCTTTTCTTTGTATCCGTTATCCATTGCCATTTTGGTTGATGGTCTGTAGATGTTGATTGTATTTTTATCGGTTCATATGTATTGTTTCTAATCTGTAATAATGGTGATGGCTGTGTTTGGTTTGTGCAGTTTGGGGAGACTTTGTAATTTTGGCGCACTTGGATTCATGTTGCCGTTTATGAATTCTAATGTTTTTCTTTCTATTTTGGTTTGTCTATTATAACCGTGGTGTTCCCTTTGTCGGCTTTAACGATTACTGCGTTGTGTTCTTTTATTTTCTTGAATGTCTTCGTTTCCGTGGCGACACTAGTTTATGTGGATTCATGACACGTTTCAACTATCGTAATTTTAAAAAGGAATGGTGTTGCCGAGTGTGTCTGCGTATTTATGCGGTAGGGGTTTTCACTAGTAGAAGTAGTGGGGAGAATATTGTGTCTGATGTTCTGTTTGTTTGTACGTTGATTATATTGTTTTTATGTTCTCCTTTATGTTTCATTTTCTACTTCTTGGTTGCAATTTTATTATTTTCATAGTATTTTCTATTGTTTCTGCTTTGTGGCGGTTTTCTAATAGGTGTTGCGTAGTTTGATTTGAGTTTCATGTTCTGCAATGATTTAATGTGTTCTTTGTATCTGCCTTTGAATTTCCTTCCAGTTTGTCGTATGTAAATTTTTCGCATGAGCTGCATTTGAGTTTGTATATTCCGCTTTTGTTGTATATATGTCGTTTTGTTCTATATTGGTTTTGATTTGTTTCGAGGTTATTTTCGTTTTTGAAAAGTTTTGTTACTTTGTGAATGTGTGTTCATCTATATGTGAATGTTGTCCAGTTTTTGATTTCTGATAGTGATGTTCTGTCGTCGGTGTTGTTGTGTATTTTTTGAGTTTTATACTTTTGTGTATATTTTCAATCGTATTTTCGTTATAACCGTTGTCGTTTGCTATTTGTTTAATGATATTTATTCCTTTTTGATATTTTGTGTCTTGGCAATGAAATTTTTGTAGTGCGTTTAGTTGTACTGTTTGGGTTTTCATTAGTATATTTTTATACCTTGATCCTTCTGCTGTGGCTTTTTTCGTGCATAATTTTAGTTCTGTTTGATATTTGGCGGTTGGATAGTTTTTTCGTTTCCTGCAGTTGGTTTGTTTTATGAATTGTTATGTTTTTTTCTATGTAGGTATTTTTATTCATTATTACTGCTATGTTTCCTTTGCCTGCTTTTTTGATGATGGCGTTGTGTGTTTTGATTTTCACACAGTCAGTTAGGTTTTCTATTTTCTTGCGGAACGTGTGGTAATCGCCTTTGTTTGGTTTTGTCGGCTTTTGGTTACCTGTTAGTTCGTCGATTTTCTTGTATAGTTTTTGATATTTTTTCTTCATTTCTTGTTGGATTACAGTTCGTATTTTTTCGTGTTCCCCTAGCTAGCTAGTCAGTATATATTGTATTGCTAATTTCAATGTGTGTGTTATGCTGTATTTTTGTTTCTTGCGGTATTGCTCTTGCATTTCGAGTGGTATCCATTTTCTTTAGGGCTGCTTCTCTTATTCGGTTTGCGGTGTTTGATTTATTTTTGATGTTGATTTTTGCGTAGTTTGGAGTTATGTTCTTTTGTAGCCACATTTTTATATTTGATGTTTGCAGTTAATTTGGAAAACTTCGTGTAGTAGTGTTTGTTGATGCTGACCGAATTACATTGTTTGATTTGGTTTCCATCTTTCATCTTGATATCTTGAATGTGTTCGTTTCGGTGGTGATGAACACTAGTTTTTGTGAATTCTTTTATTTTCATTTGATTGCTTTGTGTTATGGTGTGGTGTTGTTCTGTTTCTGCGGTGTGTTTTCATTATGTTTTTTATTTGGTGTGCTGCTAGGTGTCTAGTGTCCTACTCCACAATAAACAACGACCGCAACAATATCACTTGAAAATGGCAAATGCCAAAACGCGTCGGGATCGAACTAAGAAACAGGAACTCACCAAATTATATTTTACTTAAGAATTATTCACGTTAATAAAATTTTATTTATATTTGGGGCTGAGAGAAAACAAAATCGTTTAAAACTACACATCCACGCCAGACAGACATTAAGCCTTTTGCACGTTCACCCTTTCCCTTTTACGTTAACGAAAACACACACCGCCGCAGATCAATCTCGACGTTGCCTTATCGCGAGTAACGCGTGTTTCGCATTTTTTCACGTTTTACGATCGAATAAATTCGCATTTGCAAAATTACTTTTCTCCCGCTACGTGCGGTGTCGTTCCGGCGCGTTTATGTGGGGTGGCGGCGGGCTGCTGTAAACTAAAGCCGCCCGCAAAATGGAATCGGAAGCCGGCGAAATCTCTGGCCGCGATTCCGGTCGCTCGTAACATCGGCGAACATGCATCGCAAATACCCGCACCAAACTTTGCCGGGTTCGATTTCGACGCTCCGCCCGCGCAAACTTATGCGACGTCCGCCCAGGTGAATATTGAGCTCTTATCTCACGTCCTGGCGGTGTCACTTACGCCCGTCAGTTTGTTATTGCTGTCGTAAATCACGCGCTCCTTCGTTCGTCGGGGCGAAGTTTCGCGACGTGCCGGAAGAACAATTCGAAAACGGGGTACCTGTTAGAATCGATGAATATCTTAAATTTCAATTTAACTATCTATACATATATACTTATAACGTGAAATAATTAGTAAGAGTGTGAACAATGAATATTTATAATGAATCGAAATGATAAACACAAATAATTGATAATAAATACACGGAAATAATAAGAAGGGTATGATATGTTTGATTAAAATTGCTGTAAATGAATAAAGATAATACCCATGATATTTATAAAACCGTAGAAGAGAATGAACCAAAGTTATAAAAAAGTGTAGAAAAATAACTGTACTGAAATAAAGATACAGAAAAGTAATTACAAAATTAAAGAAAGAGGAAATAATGAAACAAATGGCACAAATCATCGACAAAAGAACAGGTTGATTATTTTGCAAAGCTGTACATTTACACAATTAACACCGTAACATAATTCGACGCCTGGAAAGGCAGCCGACGATATGAATGACAATATTGAATGTGTGACATAAAATTCTAGCAAAGAAATAGTCAAGGAAGGTACGCCGTACTAAAGTCTTAGTCTAATGAATCATCAAATAGATGAAATTCTCAAAGTCGAAGCCATAGTAAAAATAATACGCATAGATTGAGATGCATCGAAAAATAATAATGCAACCATCAAAAATTTATGAAATGGAAACCCCATTCCGAGAAGACGTCAAAGGCCAAGTGATAGTGTATACTTTCAATTTTTCATGTTTAGAAGTTTAGAGAAAGTTTTAGCATAATGTTTGTCACTGATTGGAGAGGCGTGGCCTTTAAATATAGTTAGTAACGATTTCATCTTCTTTACAAAACCAAAATAAAATAGAATTTTCATAAATCTTAAAACATTTTCGTCGAAATAAGTACAAACCCAATAAATTATGTAAAGTATTCTTTGGATCAAACTCAGGCTTCAATTACTTATGTATGGGGTCAGCACTGAAAATTGCTCATACAACAAAATATCAATTCGATTTAAAACGAAACGTTCATTTCGCATAATAAAATAAAATGTATTTATTAACTTGTTAAATCGCAAGATTATGTGTACTTTTCTATTCTATATAACCGTGGTAAATTAAACATGTCATTTTAATAAAGACCTATGTCAACAACTGGAATTAGAAGCTCTGTTTAGGCGGAGGCCAACACATAAAAACATAACGATTACGAACAGTTTCTTGACAAGTTTATCCACAGTTTTTCACAGAGACCAAATTGAGAAAAAAAACAAACTCCAGCGGCATGATTTTAAATTTATGAATTTATGCAATTTTCAGGCAAATGACACGTCGGAAATAATATACAAGAAACTAGTATTATTTTTCATTATCTATTTGTAATTTACAATCATTTGTTACGCGTGAAAATTTACCCAGTATTGTTAGCATAATATTACGTAATTAATCAGGATAGAGTATATCGATGCGGAGTTAATATACCTTCTCAAAGCAAGCAACGTTTTAACTGATACTCTAATCTAATGAAGCTTTACCACCGAAATTACGTCGGAGTAAACCGTGAACGTAATTAACATTGGAAGGTGTAAGTAGTGCGCTGAATTATCTCTTGAATGAGCAGAATGGCATATGACAAACTTAAAATAGCGTTTTTGGGGGAATTTTTTTAGGGCAGAAAAAAATGAGCAAGTCTAGTGAACTTTTTAGAGCATTTTATTGCATATTTGAGCATTAAAAAAAATATGTCGAGAGAAAAATATTTAAACGGAACCGATTTTTATGCACATTTGTGCAACACCTTTCAATTGCAATTTACAATCGGTGGTAAAGATAACAAAAAAAACCAAAGAAAATGGTAATTCTCATATATTTTCTTCTATGTGAACTAAAAAAAACCCAAAATTTTGACATTCAAGATTTTTCTCAGGTTTGAAAATAAATGTGCTCTTTGCAGGAAGAGAAAATCATTTCAACTTGCTAAAAAAGTTGTTTAGAATTTTTTTTTCATTAATCTTTTTAGTTCAAATCAAATAGAATGCTACTGAAGCCACCAAAAGTTTTGTTTCGTTTTGATTGCTTGTCTAGTTTTTTCGCAATCACGCCCACCAGTTTAGAAAAATCGTAAAAACGAAAACTCGAGAAAACGCGCTCTAAAGTTTACGATCAGGAAAAATGTTAATTTTCGATTACTTACGGAATATCTCGTTATAATCCTACTATAGCTCTTACGAACTCAAAATATTATTGTTTCGAACGACCGATTGAACTTTTTTCAGTACATAGTTCGGCGTTATGTTACTGCGGGTAGGGGTGCGCGTTTCGTTTGTCCGAGTTCATGCGTTCGTATATTTTTTGCTCGACACCTCACTGTGTTTAGTGCTGTATCTTTTAAAATATTGCGAATTAGCCGCTATAACTTTTTATACATATTCTTAGATATATTAGGCATAGATTTGAGCAATAAAAAACAAATCGATTTTTTGAGCAGGATCCCCCTTAATTCACACGTTCGTTCGTTCTATAAAATTTATGGCTACAAATGGAATTATTACCCAAAAACGGAATATTTTGAAAATTAAACATTTCTCTTCCCAAGAATTGATACCCAACGATGGGCCTTTCTTCATTTAAACTGCAACATGTAATCATGTTTAAAAAATTGATCCCCCCCTCTACTTAGTGGAATTTAAAATTAACATCTAAACTTAAGCCACAATTGGAGCCCAACGTAGAACTTCTTCCAATGCAATTTAAAATTATTTCTCAAACCAGCAACATGCATCATAGTTTCAAAATAAAAATAACCTAGTGGTATATTCGTTGGTAGGTAAATTATAATTATGTGCGCATGAGGCATGCACACGCTTTGCATACCGAACTGGGATTTTGTTGTTACCTGGACGAACAAAAATTTACATTTGCAAAAAATATGCTTAATTATGATATAGTATTGATGAATCAAATGCGATTGACAATTGCAGTTTGATGGCGTTTGCTTGATTCGTTCTCTCGATCGTTGATCATTGAGCAATACAGTTAAAGGCCAAGACTGTAAACAATGCTCATTATTTGTAACTGTAGCAATTGAAATCTTCCATCGTTACTGATTAAGTCATTCAATTGACATTCACCGTTAAATACTTGTCATATTCTAAACTCTCATATAAGTTTCATAAAATATGTTCAATTGTCTAATAAATCGTTGCAAATGTGACCTTTATTATCGTCTTCAAAATATTGCATTTCGAACCCTATTTTACAAAATAAATTCGAATACAATACAGTTAGAAATGTACGCCATATGAGTTACTTTGTATGTACTTCAAATTCTTCTATAATTTTATAACAAGCTTTCATTGAAGTAAAATAAATATATTTATTTTAATTTTAAATCCAAATTATACGAATCGAAAAAATTGTTCTTATAAAGATAATGGACAACTTTTACTTGAAACAGTTTGTTGGAAGTTTATCTTAGTATAAGTTCAGTGTGAACCACTACAGATTTTTTTATAAAATTTTGCTAATATACGTACACCCTGATATGGTTGAACAAACCCTGAATTCACATACGATTTTCACAACCTATAATTATTTGCCCGCTAAATAGTTCCACTAGTGTTACAGCCATTTTCATAGAATTTTCTTGCATTGAACAAAGTTCACTTTTGCCAAATACGTTCGAACCATATTTTTATGATATGTGATGTTATGTATTGTTGTAAGGTTCGCGGGTGGTGAAATACGTTCAAGCACGTTGTTTAAACGTTCTGTTTATAATTATAATTTAATGGGCATAGTTCATTATACAATTATCTCCTAGTGGATGTTCTATGCTCTATGATAGCAACCGTGAGTACATTATAGTCATCGAGACTTCCATGTACCTATCCTGCTACATAAAGACAAAGGCTTGTTTCACTGAAACGACATATGTCGTGTAATAGGATACGCTGTTGCCTAGATGGTGTTAACGTAGTAACGTATGCAGTCACGACACGTTCAGGTACTATTTGCAGATTTTAGCGAATGTTTATGGTAATCGTCATCACCTATAGTAAATACATCTCATGTTAAAAAAGGCTCTTGAAATACAGAAAAACTTATTTTATTGTAATTTATTAGTTATTGCTTGTATATGAAAGTAATAATTATGAAAATAGAATTACAGCCTTTTCCAAAAAATGTGGGTAAGTTTTAATCTAAAGACTGCGTTAGTATATTTAGTACTACATGCTTTAGTACTATTTTTTGTCTGGTCATTCTTAGTGGCCGTAAACTTTGAAATCTTCATTGGTTCAAGTGATAATAGTTTGACGATGTTTTGCAGTTAGACCCTCACCATCTTTGTTCTTTACCAACAATGAAAAAATATCCACTTTCACCTTTACGATTTATACCATAACCTTTTGTAGATCGAATGTATAAATACTATTCACATATTTATTATAAACACATGCACTTGTGTATCATCTATATTCTGGTATTTATAAAGAAGATGTCTATTTTCTTTCCTGTACCTTTCCTGTACCTATACTGCTGGTTTCACGAGTTTGTCTGGCGAGAAGGTTAAGATCTTTCATAAGTTGTACACTCTTAAAATAATTGTAGAAAAATTGTGATTTGTATTTATTATTATGATAGTAAAGTAAGGTATGATTCGTTTTCACTGTCATAGTTAATGGCAAACAAAAATGGCACAATTGGCAACAGTGGCATTTGGAGTCATATTCGTTTTAACTTCAACCTAAAAACTGACACAAAAACCAGCCATTACTTGAAATCATTGCATTGTTAACATAGGTATCGTGTATGTCTGGAACTGTCGACAATTATAGCTGCGATTTTTTTATTCCCATTGTTAATTAATATCTGTTGATTTTCATACGACTTATTCAAGATATAAATTTTCGACTAAATTTATTTGGAAAATAATATGATTGATATTGACAGATGTAAATAAATTAAAACCCAACGTTAGTGCTTTAAATTATCTTCCAACTCATCATCATTTGCAGTGTCGTTTTTGCTGATAAATCCGAGGAAATATCCGAGATATCGTCGTTATAAATATTTTCTATTTCTTCCTGAAACTCTTTTAGGTACGTTTCAAACTAATTTGAACGATGACCGCAGGTTGATGTTGATGATGTTTTTTGCGTTTCAAATTTTGTACCGAGTACTTCAAAGCGTTAACGTTATTCAACAACCTATCATTGTTCAGAAACCAGTAGCTAGTCCAGCCCTTTTTACTTTGCCAAAATATTAGTTATTTCCCAATAATATTCGACTGGGTGATATCTTAAATATCAATAATTATTTACCTGCGATTTTTTTGCATTCAGAATTAATTACGTTTGCCTAGTTGCCGTTCCTTTGATGTCAGCGTAGCCGAGCGAAGCTGGTGGATCGATGGACGTTGCACAAAGGTAACGTTTTTCAGGATTGAGGGCGACGATTGAATTTATTTACGTATTAGAAGTTTTCTCAGGCTTCGTTCACCGCCCAGATTTTTATTCTCCCTTGTCAAATACTCTTTATGCTAAACGCATAAAAACGTTTGATTTTTGAAAGGGCATTCACAGTGCCTTTTTACATAATATCCATCACATAACTTTTATGGAGTTTTACTGCATTTAATTCAAATAGACAACGAGAAGTAATGCGTGAATAGTTACGAGCAAACATGTATCCTATCAAACGCCCCATTCCAAGTAAAAATTGCCCAATTTTATGTAATTACACAACAAATGTTTTATTTTGAATTAATTTCAATTTTAAAAATTGCCATGTTTCATTAAACAATTGCAGTCATCGCTACATCTGCTTTCCAATTTAATACGTGGTGCTCTAGCAGAAATCGACTTGCTATTGATCTGGCGGACATGTTAATAGTCACCGCGATTACATTTATTTCTTCAAGCGTAAGAAAATCTCAAAGGAGTTGGAATGTGCAACATCGGCTAAAAGACCAGCCCGATAGCTTCTATTTGCTTCTTTTGGTTCTATTGCTGAAACGTCGTTTCCACGGCTGGCTCTTTCACTAAATCGGAGAAGACATTAAATTATTTTTTCTTGCGAAAGCTCACACGACTCGAGGAACTTTAAAAAATATATAATTTTACATTAGATGGAGCCATGAAAATAATTTCCATCGCTCGATTTAATGTAAACATGGCTAATTGGCAAGAAGCGACAAAATTAAAATTGCTGTCGTCTATGTTGACTTTAAATAATATCAGAACACACACAAAGGTGTAATATCACACTTCCAAACCCGGTTATTTAAGTTGATGACCTGTTTAGGTGTAAGTCGCTGGTGCGTGTAAAACGGTTACCAAAATCTATTCTCGACGGATGCTGGTTTCGGTGATGGATCGACATATTATTTAATAAATGCGGCGCGACTCGTTGCGAGTGAATAATGCGGTTTGACAAATTCGCGTGTCGCATAGCTTTGAGCTCACCCACGCCGTAGTTACATTAAAATTAATGCCAAACGATAAATATCCGCGACTATTATAATAGTGAGCGTGTGTGTGTATTACTCGAAACATTGCAAACCGTAAAATTGCATAATAACAGACATTTACGTCGGTTCGTCATTCGAAATTAATTACAGCGTGAATTATTTTTAACCACATAGATGATATAGTAATGGGGATTGCAAGTGGTTCTGGGATCCGAAATAAATATAAATAAATAATATAAGTTTTTTTTTTTTTCGTAATAACAAAACTTCATTGAAGAGATTATTACGCTTATGGGTGAATTAGTTGTTAAAAAAGATAAAAATGTAAAAACTCGGACATATTTTTCGGGAATTTACTTATGCACATTTATTGAATTTATAGCTTGGGATAAGGGCGAAATAATTTACTGGTGTAGGTAGTAGCAGTAGTAATGACAAACTTCACGATGGTAAAAGATTGTCGAACCTAAGTCAAAAATCTTGTTGGATTGGGTTGGTCGCTGTTGCAAAATTGTTAATTCACTTAATCATTTCTGTCGATTTGCTTACCTTCTGTAACTGACCTGATTCGTGATACTGACCTTTCGCACCGATTGTATCTGAATTAACTCGTTCTCAGTCGGATGCACGGATCTTATTCCTTTATTATTTTCATGTGATTAAATACTTCTTACTGTTGCTGGAATCGCATTTCATAATTAATGTGGCCTAAATCTTTCATGTTTGATGATAGCGTGTGCATATTATACATAATCGTGAACTAGTTATTTTATATTACATTATTATATTACACCAGGAGATGTGTGTTTTAGTACCACAGACGTTTATTTTGGTACAAGAAATTTCAATGCAGAACACTGCATTTTTTTGTACCACATAACAAACAACTGAAATTGAAACAATTATGTGAAAATTATTACAATTAATTCATCTGGTGCGCATCTCTCACACTCCCCTCCATCCTTGCTAAACTTCGTGAAGTATAACTTATGCTACATAAAGACTGACTGAAATGAATCCGTTGGTGACTAATGGTAAAATAAATATTTGGTTCATTTTTGACTTTACACAGCAGTGTTTCGTGTGGTCGTAAAGTAATGACCTGTTTATTTGATTACGAGTTAAATGTCTTTAAATGTGAACAAGACGCTGCAGATATTTATTTATTTCGTTCCCACACATTTGTGTATACAATAAAATTAATCTAATTTAAATATACTTTGAGGCCACTTATCACTTTCCGTTCACGTTTCAATACGTTGCTCGTTAGTTGGCGATTTATTTTCCGAAAACGTCGTTAAATTATAAAGTAAAGTAAACATTGTTTGTTACGTTGTAGGTATTTTTTAAATGTAAGTTATTGGGAATAAAATTGAACGATTATTGCTTACCGAATATTTTTGTTTAAACTATTTCTTAAAATTTACAAAAATATTTCGTTGGTTCAAATTATTGAAATCGGGCTTTTTATGTAATTAAGTTTGAAAGAACTTTGTGTACGACAGTTGCTTTGTCAACAAAACTTTGAAACATCGATTTTCTTATTCCACGAATCTTGAATCCACGAATGTATTCTATGATTTGCATGCGTTTTAGATCCAAAGCGCACTCACGTAATTCCTAAGATGAAATGGCGAGGTTGCAATCGATTTAAGAAGAAAAACATCAAAGTCAGTTTTATCCATCGCACGAACTTTTCCTGGTTTCAACGTACGAATTCCAAATCCAAGTCTGATCTCTATTAACTCCGACCACAAAACCTGAAACAATTGGTTAAATGCGTGGGACCATCACTCGCCCTGACGCCGTTTCGTTTCATCGCTCGTCGCAGTCCAAAAACCGCAATCCGAATGATATTTTCGATTTGTCCGCGTGCGACCACGTTCTTTGTTCGAAGCCAACGAAACTTACGTAATCGGATTATCCACTCGCTGTGTACGAAACGCTTTAATTAAATTTGTTTAAGTGCGAGGAATAACGAATCGCGGCCGATTATTCAAAACGTCCGTTGTGTACCGAGCGGTTTGCTCGCCGGATTACGACGCCGAAGAGCGGATCGCTTTGTTTCGCCCGGGTATGAAATAAATGTGCATATTTAACCGCAAATCTTTTAATTACGATTTAATATTTCTTTGGGCCCCGAGAACCGAATTAATCATCTTTCTAATAAATCACGTGCCGCAAAAACAATGGGCCGCATCTGCAAACGTTTTCTTTTCGGGCGGTGTTCGGTGACTTGAAGGCTTCTTTCAAGCTTCACGGAATTATTCATGGGAAGATGAAGTGGTCTTAGAGGGCTTTGACGTCTTTTCATTTTGAAGCTGTCACGTTATTTGTTATAATTCATCTTTCCGCAATCGGTTACATAGAAAAATCACTTCCTACAGAACTTCTGACAGACAAGTGGGATCACAAATGTAATGCGGTTGCAACAGTCGTCACACTATTTTTTTTATAATCACTTTATTAAGACAGGACGAGAACGCAAGCTTCTTATGAATAAAAATTTATATAATTTTCGTTGATGTGATGCGTTTTAGATTATTTATTTTTTGACTGAATACGATTTGTAACATCCGTATTTTTTGTCAAGAATTATTTAACAACACTAATATTTTATCAGCACAAGGCAAAGCAAAATGCTACAATAGGTCAAATGTTACAATTATCTGACGACAGTTATAGAAGAGAATGGGAAAATATACCAGGAAAGAACAGAGAGAATATGAAAAACTGGAACAATTGAATAACATCCTAAGAGCAGCATTCCTTTACAAATGGGAAAGAGCTAAAGTTATAAAATCGCAGATTTACCAGAAGGTAAACCTAGATTAAGGTGGGAAGAACCAGTGAGAAAAGCTGCATCCAATGGAATGAAACCAATAGACTAGCGCGGGCTAGAAAGTTATGGGAACCAAAAATAGATGAATTGTCTTCACAGATTTATTGGATCGAATATCCTTCCCAATTCAGTTCGCAAATTTCAATGTCATCGGTCATATTGTTTGATATATTATTTGATACCCCACTGACTGTCGCTTTATAAATGCTATGAGCTTCGAATATTTGCTAATATCATCATTATTATTTGCAATCAATGTAGGTTTTAATTTGGAATATCGGAACCACATTGTTGATTTAAAACGTTTCTAGTTTTCTCAAAAATAACCAATAATACTCTTTTGATAAAACTTTCGATGCATTTCTTGTTGCGCCATTACATAAATTGTTTGTATTCTTTCAGATGTTGCTGCTTAGATTTTGCTGGTAGAAAAATCTCTTATACAGCTACTGTGATAAGTGAGTACCCACTTTCATTCTCGTCGATATCGATTTTGTACACGACCTGTTAAATAAAAAACCTTCAGTAGGTGAATGAAAAAATGACACGTTGCGGAACTTTTTTAACGCTTTCACACTCTCACCATAAACGATGATTTTGGTCAGTTTTGGTGGAGTTAAAAAAATTATATCATTTGAGTGCCCAACGTCGTTCTAGGTGCGAGTTAAAAAAATCAGTTTTGTCTAACTATGTAGTATATTTTTAGATGGATACAGCTTTCAAATCCATGTTTGCGTTTCTTTTTTACCATAGCCATTCACTTAAATTATTACTTATAAATTTGCAAAGAACAATTTTCGTAAATTATCTAAAAAGAGATACTTGAGTTTAAGTTCAATTGTAAATCACTATAAAAGTGTCAACACAAAAAATGTAAGTAATAAAAATAAATTTTATCTGATGAGAGCTATTTCGTCCTTCTGGACTCGTGCACTATACATGCACTTCATCGCAGTCCAGAAAGACGAAACAACTGTCATCACTCGATACATCAGCTGAAATTTATTTTCAACAAGTGTCGATAGTACCACCGGCGTAGTTGGTCAAAGCAGACCTCTCTAATTACATAGGCTCTGAGGCTGACATAAACTTTTCGTAACTCAAGTAATAGTTCAAAAATTCAAAAATTATGTAAAATCTTGAAGGACTAAGACAAATAAAATGTAAGGAATTACTGTATGCTGTTGCATACAATTTCCTTTGCTGCATTGATGTTTTGTGCTAGTAATTGCCTGGTGGCCTGCTATACAAGTGCTTGTAATTAATTTCGGTTTTGTTGTTGCGATCGGTCTCTTCCTTGCTTTCTTTTATTTTCAACAGTTTGTACAATTTACGAAATTAACAATACATCTACTTAAATTGATGTACACTTTGGTTTTTGATTGTTAAAGATGCTAACGATATTTTACAATTTAGTACGGTTCTACAATTTTTAGTATTTTTTTACCATTTGTTCGACAGTTTCGATTTTTTACGATTTGCAGTGATTATGTTCTATTTTTAATATTTTTTCATGTTTAGCGAATTTCATGATTTGTGATCATTTTCAATTATTTTTCCGTTTTCGATTTTTTTTTACATTGGATTGTTTTTTCCGATGTGATTCGATTTATTACGTTCTCTATATTACGATTTTGACGGTTTTTACGTTTTTTTCTTTTTTCTTTTTTTTTTCTTATATATTTTTCGATTTCAATGATTTTACTTGTACGGTTTTTAATATTTTTTATCTAATTTTTTTTTCGACATCTTTAAATTTTTTCTTATTTACAATAATTTCTTCGTTCGTTTTAACGATTTTGACGATTCTTAACAATTTGTTTGCAAATTGCAATTTACAATTTACATTGTCGAATTTTTAAAATTTATAATGATTTTTCAATTGTTAAGAGATTCTTACGGATTTTCACATTTTTTTAGTGTGTTTCGATGTTTCAGTTTTTCAATTTTTACTTAACTAACGTAATGCGAGTAGGGTTTGATCGAAATTTAATAGAACTGTGCAGAAAGTGCAGCATGAAATTAAAACGACAGAAACGGAAAAGTTAAAACAACAAAAGTTTTAAAAAAATAAATAGGTTAGGTGGATTATTAAAATATCTCAATTTTGCAGCATGAAATTAAAATGACAGAAACGGAAAAATTAAAACAACAAAAGTTTTAAGAAAATAAATAGGTTAGGTGGAATATTAAAATATCTAAAATTTCCGAAATTTCCCAACCCAACCCAACTCAATCCAACCCAACCCAATTCAACCCGACCCAACCCAACCAAACCCACCCAACCCAACACAAGCCACTTGGTACGTGATTGCCAACACCAATCGAAGGCCAAAGAACATTACATTCGATGGTTTTTGATAATATGACTCTTAATCACAGAGAATAAAGCAGATCTTACGTTCAGCAAGGCATGCAAATCCCTTTTAAGGGTTTAACATAGCAATGCTACATACGTAATGAAGGTGGAACTGCACACATCCCATGGCTTAGTGGGCAATTAACCAATTTTGTTTTAAGTTATAATAGAAACAAATTCAAAACAACGATATAGCAAATTTTATGTTGTTCAAAAGAAACAAAGTAAATCAATCTAAGATTACTTATTATAAAGTAATGAATTACAAACGAAATATAATTTAAAAATGTTGTATGTTTGTTTTTACTCTAATCTCACCTATTATTATTTAATTCGTCAGATGTATATATTTTTTAACAACAGCACCTGTGCTAACATTATTTTTTTAATACTGTGCTTTATATGGACTTCTGGCATAAGCACACAGGAATAACAGGAACTGCGTTAATTGATCCAATGCACAAGCAAGTACGCGCTTTTAGCTTTTCTTTCGCAGCTTCAACAAAATTAAAGAAAATGGTTTTTATGAAAAAAGTTGTCCACTGATAAAAACGTCAAGTTTTGATAATTTCTGAGTCAATCAAGCAAGCTTTAATTTTTTTGCTGAAATATAATTTACGGAGATTCGAACGTGATTCAAAATATTTTCAATAAAGTTCAAAAATATGGGAAAATATAATTGTCCAAAATTGTAATTGGAAATATTTTTAAAATTATAATAAATGTCAAAATTTTTATTAAGTAAGTACAAAACTGTGTGTAACTCGAAAATTTTATATTTTTCTTCAAACATCGAATATCAAAGTTAGCAAACTTTGCATACATTTTAATTTAAAAATTATCGAGAATACAATAAAGATTTGTTCAAACGACAAATCTTCCAAAATATTTCAAAAACGACTAAAGTGCAATTTTTTTTAAAAAAATCTTCAGACAGTCTTCCTTTGTCTCTGGTTTGAACTTATATTACGTTGTTGATGTCTACTTTCTAGTCTAACTATTTCGTAAAGGTATTTCGCCTTCTCTTCTAATTCAATTTATTTAGTTATTCATAACATTAGTATGAATGTATTGAATGCTTTTCTGAAGGTGAGAGCTTTCATGTTTTAGCCCTCGATAATATCTTTGTATACAGTATTCTCCCTGTGTACTCTTGTGTAGTGTTGTGTATATTATATATATGCTCACGAATGGGGTGGGTTGAGTTGGTAGTTTCTTCCATTACCACCATGTCTTTTTTCTCATACAAATTGCTCCTTCCTCCTTATTTTTCTTGGAATTTAATGTGATGTGATAGTCAATTGTCATTGACAGTTTCTGTCGGGGTGGGTTGGGTTGGGATAATAAATCCCATTTTGTTCACATCACACCATGAATTTATTTCCATTGCTAAAATATTATGAAGTGACACGGAAAAATGGATGGAAAAAAAGACAATGGGACAAGTACAGAAAATCAGAAATAGGAATAAAGACCTTTGGAAATTAAGAACATGAAATGTGAGAAGTGTGAATGGTAAAGAAATGGAACTGGATGGCGCATTTGGAATAGACTGGATGTATTAGGAATTACAGAAACTGTACTTTACACTCAGGGAACATTTTTGTATGCAGATTTAAAGGTATCGGCTACCTCACCATTTATATTATCAGTGATGCAGTTTCAGAACTGGTTAATATATTCCGAGTTGTGTCGTTAATAATATACCATCACACGTTTCACGAAACCGATTTTCATGAAATAAATCGTCCGAGATCGTTGATTATGACACCGAGTCGGTAATATATCTTTTGCGCTGGCCACGATGGCCCATTATGGCTATCGATTATGGCTGGTGTCTGCACGAGAAGTGTGCAAGAACCTTCATTGATCCGTAGGGCCGGGGCGTCTTGTAAATGTAAAGTATCTCGTCGCGAGCTAAACGGCGGATTAAACTTCTCGAGCTACAAATTCGCTTAATGCCCATCCATTTAATATACGATATGGCGGGCAGACGAGCGTGTGGAGAATATCTCATTGAATAATATGAAACTTTTCCTTGGCAGTTGTTTTTCAAAAATATTCTAGAAGCTAAGTGGTTGAGACGGAAAACATGCATGTTTATGACGAGAGGGAGTTGATTGCATTTTGTATCGGCCGGTTGGTTACATAACTGTGTTAACTTATGTATGATGTAGATGTAGATGTATGTGTACTAATTAGTTTAATAAACTAATAATCAATTCTTTATTTAAAACGATACTAGTGACGTGTCTTAAAAATAGGTCATATATCTAACCACAGAGATTTTGATTTACGACTTTTCTGAAACTCGAACAATTAAAAGTTATCTATCGCATTGTAAATTGTTCGGTGTTGTTGTATGCACCGGTCATAGACTATAAAACTAAGAGCACATCCATCAACTCTGGCAAGCCGTTGTCTAACATCTGGTGGATGCAGCGAGCTACAACATTCGAAATCATCCGAGCGTACCATCTCATATAAAACACAGGCTAACAGAAACAACTATTTTCGGTCAATATAGAAGAAGAATCGTCGTTGCCACTTGCGCGTTTTGACAAAATAACATATCATGTGGGATTGGGTCGTTTAATAACTGTGGATGGACTGTTTGATATTAATGTAAATATTTACATCAAACACCACGATTTTGTCTTCGTAAAAATATTATATAATCTAAGAAATGTTGCGAATTGAATAACTGATAGGACACAATTGAGTCATTTTAATTTTGCTTGTATGTATGTCCCGCGTATGATTAAACCAGTGATCCATAACAACTATTTATCTAAATACTTATGTCAAATATCTTGGATTTACAAAAAGAACATTTTTGGGTCCTTAGAAAACCCTTTCTGTGTTATTATGACCTCATCAGCGAGAAGTTCCAACATCCAACATCAGTTGTTAGACAATTTCTGTGCAAATTATTATTCAAGAATTCATCATTCGTATAACTTGTCACGCAAGATATTTTAATAGCAAGGACCTATCCAAAGCATCCCTACAGTTATTTTACAATAATTACCCAGTTAGGGATTTTGTGATAACGCTTATCGCGATAACGTGATTTCTATGCGCCCAACTGATCCTGAACTGCTGAGCTCTCCCCACTATAGCCGTGGAAAATTTTAATGAGCCAAAAATTATTTTTGGACTTAATCTTCGATCAGGTCAATGTCATGTGAGTATGCAAAATTGTAATAATCGTTTGGGCGTTTGCGCAACGTCCACGTTGTCGATTCTGTTCACTCGTTGTTTGGGGCGATTTTATTTCTTCAGTAAAAGTTATCGTTCGGGAATTTGATACAATGTTGAGCACAATGCCAGGTGAAAAACATGCTATTTCAAAAATTTATATCGGGATATTATCACATAATAGTCGATTTCCACAAAAGAATCAAATAGCCCAATATAAAGACAGGGGCGGGAATTCATCGAATACGATTCTCGAAGTGGCCGACCAAATTCAGCTATTACCCACGAAAACTTTCGAAAAGTAGAAAAAATGATTCGACGAATTAAAATCGATGTGATATTTTGGGCATGTTAAAGGTGAGTGGGAAAGAGAATGTTGACTCCATTCGATAAACAATGTCGAGTTGAAACTCCTCAACAATTTTTGGAGCTTTCTGAAGAACAATAGGTAAAAATTATTGAGAAAATTATAACTGCCGATGAAACGTGTGTTCATAAATTGGGTCATAAATGGAAACACAAGGAGTTTAAGGTCCAACATTCGGCTGGCAAGGATATGGCCACTATTTTTTGGCTCTGGGAAGGAATTTTACTAATAGAGTACTTGCCACATAAGAGCACAATGAAGGCTAATTATTATCCTGATATTTTAAGAAAATTGCAAGTGGCATAATGGAAAAAGGCAAAGGAACATTAAAAAATGGAATTCTACACGAGGCTGTTGTTGTCGAGGATGCTGAAGGATTTAGAGTTCACATAATTAAATCACCCACCCTGTACCTTTTTTGTGTTCAGGAAGTTGCAAAAGCATTTCAGGGGACAAATATTTTGAAATGATGAAGAACTACCATAGGCGATTGAGTTTTTTGCAAAGCGAGAAGAAAAATTGATAGCTAATTTTTGTTAATTACTAAATATAAAAAAATGATAGTTGACAGAAGTACAAGGAGATTATATTGTAAAATGACCAAAGACTTTTATTGTATTTTAACTCCTTCATAATCAAGTACCTTTTTAGTCCGTATATAAAACAACAACAAAAATTATTATTTTAAAATACCACAAAATATATTTTTAATAACGTAGTAGTTAATTAAGCAATCATTTAAATATATTTTACATCAATGGTTAAAACTGCCTACCAGATACAAATAATACCTCATACCAAAATAATGGTAAAATAAATATATGTAGTTATACAAGACCAACGATAGATACAAAGAAACGCAGGGAACGCAAAGAAAGAAACAGCAATTGGATGAAAGGCACCTCCAGAGGAGTATAACAAGTTGAGAAACTTAAATGAAGATACACTCATTAATGATAATCTATAAAAAAAAAAAAAACAGCGAAATGTAGAACAAATTAGGATAAGGGGATGATGAATAAGTTAAAATTCCGAAAAATATAATGAAAAATGGGGGATTAGACATAAAAAATAATTTATTTATGTCACTAAAATACTCTACTTGAAAATTGAAAAAAATTGTTTGTGAAAAAAGAAAATAAGAATCACACAGGAAGGACGAGCTAAAACAAGAGACATGGAACATTAGAGGCACTTATAAAAAAGGGGCAGTGAGTTACATACGCGGATTAATGAAGTCTAATATAGAATATAGAATAAAGTCAGCAAGGCTAAAGGAAAACAAGCTGCAAAATTTGCGGATTTTTAAATAGTGGAAGTGAAAATATTTGAAACATGATTCAAGGTAGATAAGGAAGTAAGTGATCTAGTAGGCAGAATCAGTAGAATGGTCGTAGTTACAGCAAATTTTGAGGGAAGAAGCATACGGAGATGTAGAATGGATGGAAGGGACTCACAGGAAATCAGTAGATAGAGAAAAAATAGAAATTTGAGCAAACAACAAAAAAAAATTATGAGAATGGCCATTTATGTGCGGATGCAAACAAGAAGATAAAACTAGAAATACACAATTGTCATAGCAAGCAGAAAGGAGGATTTAGTGATGGAACCCACTTTTTTCAAAAAGAAACGAAATTATTGCAAATCTAAAAAATATGTGGGAGGAATGCTGGCATACAAATAAAAATATTAAAAGAGATTCATAAGCTACAAAGATACATACATACTACAAAGAAAATATATATGTGGAGTACTTAAAATATGGAAAAATGTGGGGTAGAGTCCACTAATATGCCCAATATATAAAAAAAGGCGCAAGTAATTTTGAAAATTGTAGGTGTGCTGTGCTGCTGGATGTCACATGGACATTGACAGCAGCTATAGACGATTTGGCCAAAAGATATCGCCCACACAAGTCATGGATGTTTGAATAGGAATTGGTGGAATTTCTAAATCCAATAACACTAACAAATACGAAATTCGACAATCGTGATTGCGTTCTGGAATTTTTTTATAGAAATAATATTTATTTGTTGTTTCGATCTTGAGGCGAGGTTTTAGTCTAATCCTTTATGGCTCAATCGGCTATTTCTCCACCGAAAAAACTTAGTGCCGATAAATCAACCATTTTTAAATATTTTCAATGTTTACGCTAGAGACAACCCGGACTACTAAGGCACAAAACGTCGAAGGTGACAGAATCGAAATCCAGTCGTTTCAGGAACCTTATTTTCAGGAGTCATTTACTAACCCCGGATATATTGTTAATACATAGACTTGTCACTTGAAATAAATATACGCAAGATGAAAATGAACATTTGACTAACTCAATTAAGTATATATTGTAAATAGTTTTGAAATAAAATGTTATTTCTGAAACATGTATCAATTATGCTTTGACGCCCATAACTTCGACAAGTATAGCTTCCATCTGGTGGTTGAATGATCTATATAAGAAATTAATTAATATGTTATATGTACGGATCCATACCATTCCAAAGGGAGCGTAAATCATGGGAAATCAAGCAAGTCTGACTAATAGCTAGGAATAAAATCTGAGGCTGCATATGCTTCTTGTAAATTAATGAAGATCTGTGACCGAGTGACCATAAATAAAATATCTGCAGTTATAACAAGGATAAGAATACCAAAGTAGATAACACTGCTCCAAATGACTCTAAAAACCCCCGAAGTAGTGAAATGGTGGACCTGTGATATCAAAGTGCTTCATGGTGATGAAACGACTAAGTCAAGGTGATCCATTATCAACTAAATCATTTAACAGCATATCTAAGGCCATTATGAGCTAGTGATCTAGTGATCTGAAAAAATTGTGCCGAAAACGCAAAAAAGAGAATCTAATAATAATTGAACAAAATACTTAAAAATGAAAGTCGCAGATAGCTTCACTTCTTTAATTCAATAAAAAAATTACAGTGCATAGTAAATATTCTGTGCAATTTTAATCGCCATTGTAAATGTACGCCCTTGTTGAAACCTCTAAGAATGTCACATTTGCAAATTTCGAATGTATCGTTGCAGCGAACATTTCAATTGCATTGCATGATAATTTACGACTATATTTGATATCCATTTCTCTTGTTGTTATTATATGTTGGGTCGTAAATTTTATTACTATGCCGGTTTAGTAAAGTTAATAGAATATTTGTCATTAAATTCACTTTCGATTTAATCTTAGAATTTTCCCCCAATAATTTAAATTAATTAGTATTAAAATTTCTTTATCTTGTGCATTTATTTTACAAATTACAAAATACAGGAAAGGAAAAATAGAGTTAGACTTGGTAGTGATAAAAATAAAAGGTAAACGAGGCAAAATATACCAGTATGAAAAAGTTAATAATGTTGAAATGAGGCAAAAGATGACTTAGAAAGGGGACGTGGTGTAATTGGCGGAAAACAGAAAATAAAGGGGCAACATTGTTAAAAAGGGTGTTAAGCCAGGTTCCTAAATGATCTGCCAAACTCTGTATATATAACTGTAACAGTATTTTTTAAACAAAGTCAATTGAACAATTAAAGAAACCTATTGGTATTGTTATTAAGTGCATATCAAAGAAAACAGTTCATGACGACTTAATTAGTGGGACTATTTATTAGAAAAAAGAGTTCAATCCTATTCAATATAAAAAGGTTCAACCAAGGATAAAATAAGGTGCGCCTATTCAGTAAAATAGAAACATTTAAATAAAGTGTACCTTAAATCAGTAACCAATTTCGAGTCATTTAAACACTAGAAGACTGTAAATTTGCCTTACATTGTTGGGATATGCTTAGTTTCAGTGTTGAAGTTTCTTTTATGAAGCATTGGGGTAAAATGCCATGTGTATCAAATTAGAATAAAAAAAAACATTAACAAAGCAATTAATTAAAATTACGAGACAACCATTATTTTCTGTAACATTATAATCAATGTTCTTAACTCATATTACGTTAGTCGTGATTTGGAAAAACTCAATTGCGAAAGGCATTTATCTAAAGTTGAAATGCGATGTCGTTGCTTAAGCAAAACAAAATCAAATAATTTTTCATTCCTGCAGAAATGTACTTCGATTTTAAATTGCTTCGTCGAGATATCGTATTTTTATCTCGTATAACTTAGTTCGTAACTTATACATTTTCTTATGGGATTGAAATCTAAAAGCTTCGTTCCTCGTCCTATTAATGTAGGCTACATCAATTTCATTGAGAAACTATGGCTGCCTATATGTAAACTATACTTATATAAGCATATAGGTAATTGGACGTAGATGTAATCGTTTAGTGTTTAATCGTAAACTATTCCGTCTGCTAGTGCACATAACATTACCAATAACTCTGGCGAAACGTTCCAGTTTGACGGGTACACCGTTTACTATACTGCACGAACGTAAATCTCTCGGTCTGCTACTCCGTGTCTAATGATGCCTGCGTTTCCGATGCAAGAAATGCTCCCGAGCGTCGCTACCCATTAAAAGATTTAATTAAATTCCGCGACTTAGCTTCATTGTGAGTAAACGGAGGAGCCGCATACTGCCAGGCGCGTTCCTATCGAATAATTGGCATTCGAGAATAAATAAAACATCACTGAGCTCGAATAACAGACGTCCCAACGTTTCAAATAACCCGGACTTGATATTTCAAATTGCGTCGTATAATAAATGTTACGACACTGAACGTTACCATCATAAATATTTATGTTGAAGTTTTTTGTTTGTTATGAACCCCTTACAATTTATAAAATATCTGGTGCAACCCGATTGGTTATGTGCATGCAAATATATATTGTGGGCTAGCTAATGAAACAGATAAGTCGCAACTCCGACAAATCATGTGTTATAAAACTGGCAATCGAATTACGTATATAGGTTAAAAAGCACCAGGTCGGCATATTAGAAAGTAGAGCGGAACCGGTATCAGACACAGGAATCCAAGTGTCCAATATTTCGAAGTCTGGCGCTGCAAAGGACAAGAGCGAGCGGCCCTGATTAGATCTCTATCCCTCGAAAGCCCCGCGACGGAAACGTTACAAAGGAAAATGGGTCTCTCGAAATACGGATACGCTATCAACATCGTCATCATCGGGTTATTGGAAGGTATGTATTCGAAGGATTTTCAATAACCATATACATTTCAAGAGCGCACAGATTTACAAATAATAATGAGGGGTTTACGTAGTTTTTCACGATAAAGGAGAATCTTTCTGTGATGCATTCGATCGACATGTACAAAAATTCGTCCTACATATTCGTTTGATTTTAATGGTTCATTTTATTTTTAACTTTTTTTTTTCTCTTTAAGCACAATTGACGATAACTATACAATTACACAAACACAAATGCACAATTGACGATAAATACAATCGGGTAAATTTAAATAATTTTCTACAGAAATTGACTAAAACCTTAATTATTTACCTGGAAATTGATTTAATTTACACTCAAATTGCATTTGTACAAAGAGAGATCATTATTTAGCGTCCCTGACATAGTAGACGTTGGATCAATTTGACACATTAAGGTATTAATCATTTGTTGTTAAGTTGGTTCAATTGTAGTTTTGTCACTTGTTACCGGTTCAAATAATTTAGAATTTAAGTAGACAAGTTTAGAGAAATTCTAAAAATGGAAAAATCAGAAATTCGTGCAGTTATAAAATACTTGCTAAAGAAAGGGTTGTCGCCAAAAGAAATTCATGAAGACATGGTAGTTGTATTATGTGAGGGTGCTGTTTCTTACCAAGTGGTGTAAAATATGTCTCGAGAATTTAAACTGGGAAGACAAACATGTGAACATGCGAAGGGTGCTGACGACCAGTGACTGTCACTACCCAGGAAAATGTTAATCGATATGGTAATGACAGATAGACGAAGAGCTCTATAGCTGAAATTACGAATTTTTCTTATGATACGATAGAAAATATTTTAACAAATATTTTGGGGCTAAAAAAGGTGTCTGGGCGTTGGGTCCCACGAATGTTGACACCTGATCAGAAACCTTTTAGAGTTTTGCATTCTGAAGTCAAAGTTTAAAGCAGATCCGGGTGAATTTCTTTCTCGATTCGTCACTGTTGATGAAACGTGGGTTCACCACTTCGATCCTGAGTCGAAGGAACAAAGAATGAAGTGGCATCGCCGAGGTTCTCCGCCACCCCGCAAATTTCATGTTTTGCCACCCCCTGGTAAAGTTATGGCCACAATTTTTTTGGACGCAGGCGGAATTTTGATGATTGATTTTTTGGAACGTGGACATACAATAACTAGCCCCTACTATGCCAACTATGTTTCATCAAGACAATGCTCCTGCCCACAAAAGCCATGTTGCCATGAGCATTATTCTGAACTCAGGATTTGAATTGTGAATTCTGAATTTGTGCCCTTAGTGATTTCTTTTCATTTCCAAAATTAAAAGAATATTTTCGGGGTTCGAGATATTACGACGATAATGAAGTGATGACGGCCGTAAACGACTGGTTGGAAAAGCAACCGAAAGAAGGTTTGGAGCATCGTTGGACCAAATGTATCGACGTTCAGGGAGATTATGTAGAAAAATAAATGATTGATATTTCTTCAATATGTTTCCTTCTATGTTAGGGACCGTAAATACTGATCTCTCCTCATACCCCCATTGTTTGATTCCAAAGAAATATTGGTAACCTATTTTTGATCAATTTATGGCGATTTACACTAAAACTGTGAAATTATACATTGTTACAGCTTCTAGATGATTTTCCATAATAAATGTGCCACACCCAAAGTATTTACATTTTTAAATTTAATTTAAATTTTGTGCAAAACTGCATGTTGAACTTGAATCCTATTTTTAATTATTTCAACCCAATTAGCTATAATACAATAATATAATAGTGAATTTTAATTGAATAGGTCGAGGGCCCTTGGCCCTTTCAGCACATTCACATGATTCCACTCACTCAAGATTTGTTTGGTTGCTGACGTTCACAAGCAACTCTTATATAACTACAATAAAAGCTCTTTAGAACACCATACCGCCCTTAACGTGAAATTCAAACTCAATTAGTAAACCAACGAGTTAAAAAAAAGAACCACTAGAAGAATAAATTTCAGTATATTATCTGTATGTATTATTGACCGCGTTCGCGATAACCTCGGTTTAATTACTTACCGCATCGTTGAATTTAATTGTAGCTGCGATACGTTACTTTTTAGTTCCATTTACGATCCCCCCGAGTGCAAAAACTGGCTGATTAAACATGTAACTGCAGTTTCGCTTATGATTGTTAATATACATGCGGCAGTTTCGTGTTTTTAATGACGCCGACTGTTTTGTGCGCCGCGCTGTCAACGCTGTTTGTTCTTGCGACGCAAAATGCATTGTTTCGAGGCGGGTGGAGGCATTTGTGCGAATATGCCACTGAATCAATTAGATTACGTAGATGTCAGACGAAGTATTCGAGCGTATGGCACGTTGAATAAGGTCCCGGAACAATGAATGATCAGTCGAGGATTCGGCGTGGTATCTCTTTGTGCGTCGGTGTCAGAATCTATGCAATCATAGCTAGATTAATACGGGTATTAAAGCAAAGGATCGCGCCAGATATTCGAATGTCCTGGCGTAACAAACGCGCTGCTGCTATCGGCGCGGGCGTACCGGTGGCATTGTACGATTGCAACAGGAATTTCGTAGACGCTAATAAATTATGTTGTAATTAGCAACGACATAGTTTTGAAATTCGGAAAGTTTTGTAATTTATTCATTAATTGTGTTCGGGTTTAATCATTTCATGGTTGGTATGCTTATGAGAATTATGGAAAACCTCGGCAGGACAATCACGTCATTTTTTGATGTCCATCGTAGCTAGTTCTCATAACGTTGTGCTTGACAAAGTTGAAATTTGAAATCAATAAAAATCAGATTTTGCAAATTTATTTCACGAAATAATCAGTTTAAACTCAATGAAAGCAGACAAAGCCCAATATTACATTTAAAAACCTTTAAAAATTAATGAGCAGTGCAGCGTTGTAGATTAAAAAATATGTAAGACACTAGATGTAATTGAAAAGGTATTTGAAGTTGAAACCATCAAACCTAAAAAAAGTAACATTGGTTGACGGTGGGCATTGGTGTCAATAAAAAATAAACGTGCATTATTCAAAATGAGGAAAGTTGTTGATGAAATATGGTTTCAGGAATACTTTAAAACGTACAGTAACGTTTTAAAAATGCTAATAAAGTTACGGGAAAAATCACTGTTTGAAAAAAGAATTATTAGTTCTTTAATTATACCAAAGACGACTTGAAAATAGTAAGTGATATATCAGGTTTAAAAGATAGGGATAACAGAAAATTTACGTAATTGAAAGTGACACAATTCGGGAAAACTCTCGTAGATATTAAATGACTACTTTTGTTCAATAGCTGACACCATTACGAATAACATAAATTGCAATGCAGGAAAGCCTACACGATATGTTAAAAATATAAACGAATGAATGTTGTCAGTGATTAAATGTTTAAAAAACAAAAGCTCAACTGGAGCCCTCAATGAAGTAATAAACTGTTCTTTCGTAGAGGGAAATTTTCCGATTTCTATGAAAATAGCAAAAGTACCCACCCATCAAGTTTTAAAATAAAATAATCGAAAAACTAGTTTCCATGCAAATTTTATTAGCTTACGAAAAATACTTGCAATGGCTCGATTCGATTTCAGGATGCGTGCAAGCACTGCGGATGCAATTTATAGTCACCTGAAAGCTGTGTACGAACACATAAATAATAAAGAATATATTAACACATTACTCTGCGACATAGCCAAGGCATACGATTGCGTGTCTCATTGAATTCTTTTTCAAAAGCTGGAACTGTATGGGTTCCGGGGTCGCATGAATGAGTGGTTTGCGATCGCAGATAATTCATACATACAAGTGACGGTGATGAGATTGGAGACTTGCATGCAGACGTATCCCAGGGCTCAATCCTGTGACCAACACTATTCCTTTGATTTATAAATGACCTTGCTAATATAAATATAAATGCAGCAATAGCTCTTTTTGCAGATGATGCGTACTCGTATTTTACGTCACAGCAACGTCACTGAACTACATAATATTTTAAATAACGACATTCAAAAAAGAAACACTGGTTTGATGCAAATTAAATTTGTCTGTATTTAAGTAAGACTCAGTTTTTAACTTATAAAAATAATTTAAATTGTTCATAAACATTAAATGCATGGATATGACACAAAACATAATAAGGACTTAGGAAAATTGGTATTTGCTTTATAATCGGCTTCCACTTACTGTCTTATATTGTCTTTCAATTTGGTTAGAAAGAATGTTTAAAAAACTACATCGAAATCATTGCTTTAACACCCCCAAAACATCGTTTAACACATTTTTTTGTGAGAATGTATCACCTTTCGGCGTATCTACTGCACGTTCCATTGTTTGTACCAACAGCCATGGCTTTGTGAAAGAACTACGGGGTTCAATGAAAGTTACGGTAATAATTATAAATATATAACTAAGTGAAACCCAATTTTAATGGAAATCTTTACTAAGCTTGATTTCACCATTGATTTGGGAATAAAACAACGTTTAGGAACAGTAGAAAAAACTTTTGAAACTGCACTTTGCGCTAAAAGTGAATATAAAATGACAACCCAAGTTTGCGCATAGAAATTTAACTGTAAATTTAACTCATGAAAAATGCATCTTTGTTAATGCGTTTTGTTATTAAATACGCACCACATCAAAAGTATCGAACCCTGCTATATTAACGAATTGAACAATGTTTAGTTTGGTTTGTATAGGAAACAAACTGTCACAGAAAAATCTGCAGATAAGTTGTTGATTTAGTACGGATATTTTATGAATCCGCATTATCTCTTAGTTTTGTTACATTTGTACACAAATGTTTTTCGCAATTTTCTTGTGTTAAAATGCCAGGATGTGAAACATCCGCTTTTGATAGAAAACGAATTATTGTCTTACGTGATACCTTACATTCCAATCATGACATACCCCGATGTCACATAAATCGAGACCATCATTCATCAATATGAATGCACGACACTTAGCTGTCCATTTCCACTGGTTACAAGAGCATAGGGGTCGGCTTTTTAGACAGTGGCTGATGGAATTTCTACAGTTATCTGAAATGATTAATTTACTCCACGAAGAAACACTACAAGCTGAGCTGAGACTGAAATGTCTGTGCTTTCGTCCAATGCCAAGGAAAAATATTTGAAATTTTGAATTGTCGCTCAGTTTTAAGATATTTACATTCATTTGAAAACACACTGTTTGCTGAGATAGGCTTATGGGCGAAAACAGTTTACTTTTATCAAGCAAAATATCATTCACAACAGCTTCCAAACATTCTTTCACAAATTCTCTATCTGAAGATGTTTTTTGCAATCAAAAATGAAACAGAATAGCTTACCATAACAATATTGAAATGTTGCTGTAATGCTGCACCAAACATTTTTTGTTGAGCCTTAGTTTTAGTTTAGTTATATTAAATGGGGTGTTTAATCGCCCCTCCACTGCGACCGCAAGGATCTATTGTGGCTCATAACCATTTATAGTTCACCCTCAATTCCCATTCGCTTTAGATAGAGAACGATTTTAGAGTGTGAGATTTTATCACGTTCGCCCAGCTCAAGTTTTGCCTCACCAAAGACTGTGAACCTGATTTGGTCCCTCACGGGGCAGGTACATATAACATGCTGTGCTGTCTCATTAGTTTCAAGACAGTCGGCACTCGGTGGCCCCAACCAGTCGGCTATGACAAGTAGCCAGGGCTGTTAGAGGGTGCAGGTCTTTCCTGCCCAAACCCAACTGTGTCCTGGATTGTGCAGCAGATGGACCCTTCAGTACTATCTTGAAATGTCTCATTCCCCGGCGCTCCATCCAGCTCTTATTTCAGCTTCTGGCCAGGACTCTTGTAATCCCAAGAGCCAGCAGCGGTTTCCTCTATTCTAGCGTGTCCGGGTATCCAGACCAGGCTAACCTAGTTGGCTCTCCCTAATTGAGAGAGCACTGCGCGACAGTTCCTGGTCGACATCAACGTACATTGATTGTCAGCAAGGACTTGCAGTGCTGTTCTGCTGTCAGAGAAATTTTTTGTTGCATGCTTGCCAAGGCTATATACTACATCCAGCCCCTGCAGTTGTCTTAGAGCCATCCATAAACCA
Organism: Geotrupes spiniger; assembly: GCA_959613385.1. Classification (NCBI taxonomy): domain Eukaryota; kingdom Metazoa; phylum Arthropoda; class Insecta; order Coleoptera; family Geotrupidae; genus Geotrupes; species Geotrupes spiniger. The sequence goes on from OY390737.1 coordinate 19,018,279, forward strand.
GCAAACTTCAAATAATGCTTATGTTGGTCTAAAGCCAAATCAGCAAATTTGCAATGCAAGAAATGCTTACGACAGAAATATTTTCGTTTTGAAGGTGTACTAACTAGTATGTGTAGATTAATTACTAAACTACTTATTTTAATATTTTTTACAATTCACTGAATTCTGGTTTCAGACTGTTCCATGAAATTCAGTTCTACTTATAGCAAATTTCAATGGTAAATTCGAATGGTATCAATATGTTGAACCCTGTGTAGAATTTCATGATGATTTGCCAAATATTAATGACGTAGTCATTGAAAATAATTTTAAATATAGCCACTGACTAAGATGTCTTCACTATTGGAAAACCATATATTTCTCGAGAGTACATATCTATAAATTCTTCAATATTCCATATTGCTCTGGTACGTTTCAGACAAGATATTCGTCTCAAGTGAATAAAGAAATAAAGGCGAACAGAGTACCAACAATCAAATCATTAATGAGTTCAAGACACAGTATCACATTATGAATTGTTCAGGCAACTAATTCAATGATAAGCCAATAAGAACTGGTTGTACAGTGCGAGTTTAACGTGGCCTTTTGTTCAAAGTTCGCAAGTGACATTGAATTCATTGTCACATAAAGTTACGCATAAGCTGTGTTTGTACAATCAACCAACTTGCAATCCTTTTTTTACTTCAATTCACTAATGAAATAACACAATAGTAAATTTACTGCTTAATAACAAGATTAAAAACCATTGTGCCATTGCAAGCCTTCATGTTTACATGGCCTTTTATCGAATAAAAATTAAATTGTAAAATATTACAAATCTGTACAATACAAAACACATTTAATATATTTATTCAAAATGTTCATAATTCAATTCAGTACACAGATATAACACCTTATGGGATGTTCGCCAGATAATCTTTTACGTGGGATGGATCCAATCGTCTGAAACCAGCACTGTCACATATTCCCACTTCTATATTATCTGCGGTCATTTGACCCTCGAAACTTTCCTTTAGTGTCAAAATTGCAGTGTGAACGGCATCGTCGAGTTCAAGATCTTCACTGTACCTAAAGTCACAAAAACGTGCAATCAATAATCAATATGTATACAATCTGAAACCTGTAGTGCTATCAACAATAAAATATTGCATATGAAAATTAGTAAGGGCAAACGAATGGTTATTATTATAATATTAAAATTGGTTGTGCAGTCTATCAAAATAAACAGATAATTATAATAAAATCCCACAACAAAGTTACATTAATATTTATCTCAAAAAACCTGCATTTTTTTAAGAGCAGCTAAATATATATATTTTAACTGTTAGCAAAAGTGTTACATACCGTTTTTCTAGAAAAGTCTTTCCATTGATGAAATTTTTACCCATGGCGGTAGCCTTCCAAGCAAAATAAGCACCAGACGGATCACACTGAAACAAATATGGCCTCTTGTTGTCCCATCCGCAAATCAACAACGAAACTCCGAAAGGTCTGACACCCCCGGATTGCGTATACTCTTGCATAACGGCGGCGACACGCTGCACCAACTGAACGGTCGGAATACTCTCCTTATAAACCAAGAAATATTGCTGGGCCATTTTGCGGGCCTGCTTAACAAGAAGTCTGTAATCTGGTCCCATTCCCGAGTACACCATGCCAATGTGGTTCGTTATCATCTCGACTTTGTTGACGCTGTGCTCGTCGTACAAAATCGACTTGTGTTTGTTTTCGGTTGCGATAACGACCCCATTTGACGCTGAAATCCGAGGAATTGTTCAAATTGAAAAAAAAAATCGCGATTCTTACCTTTAATGCCGACTGATGGGGCGCCAGCAGCCACCGCGGCCAATGCATATTCGATCTGTACTAACTTTCCCGAAGGGCTAGAATATATGGTTATGTATCACTATGGAGGTTTTGGACATGCATTTAAATGGTTGTGTTAAATGTACTAGTTAGTAATATTACCTGAAAGTTGTTAGAGAAAAGCTGTAACGCTCTGTAGCCATGATTGTGGTTTTCTCAAAACTGTTTACTTGCAAGTCACAATAGTGTTGCCAACTTATCGCCAGCGCCAAATAATACCAATCGTCGATATATACATATATATAAATGTGTATTTGCAAGGGATGCCAAATACAAAATAATATGACTGTAAATATGTTTGTATTGCACCACTACATTATCAAATTATATCAATTTATAAGTTGTATCGAAATATTTTAATATTAAATGATGATTTCGCTCATGAAAAACCCTATATTTTGCATTTGCACGTGCTGGTTCAAAATCGTGGCGCGCACCATAAGAATTGCTGCCAATACGAAAATTATTACTTAATTACTACGAGCTCTCTGCACTATAAAAAGTAAGCAATTATTTGGCCAGTTGACATATTTTTTGTTAGTTATACTTTTTTAGCTTAGTTGTAACATTGTTTGTGGGAGAGTTCGCATTTGCTCAAATCTGCGATAACGTTGGCACTAAAGGTAACGTAGCTTAAAAAAATCAACTATAGTTAGTGAACAGAAACTACAGACAATTTAAAGGAAATTTATTTATACACTTGCACGTTATCAATATTAATATACATATTACGTAAAATAATTACAAACAGGTTGTTTATTAAAAAGTCACCATTTCATGTAGTAAAAACTATACGAAATTTCAATTTAACTTGAAACAGATTATTCTCAACAATAATACAATACTTTAATTAAATGTAGACTTTTTTCTTACTTTTGGCACTTGTAGACCACTACTATGGGAAAGCATTCGTACCATGGGAACATTTTCTTATGTTGGCATTTATATTGGACTCGAGTATGTTCAGAAATCAGAGCGATCTGTTACTCGGAGTATGTTCAGAAATCAGTAAAACCAGTTCTATTTGACATTTGCTTTCAATTGGAAAATATATATATTAAATTAAAATATTTATTAGAATAAATTTTGCAATAAGTAAACTAGCATGTCATACTTGTGTCAAAGCGTATTGTTTCTTGCCGAGTAGTTACATTTTTTAGGACTTTGCGTATGACGGTGAATGATTGCAATTTAATTATTATTTTAATCAAAGACAAGACAAAACCCGGAAGATATTCTTTCAATTGAGACGAGTAGACCCACACCCAAAATCCATCAGGCCCATTAGCCTGATGTCCTTTCATTCTGAAGACCTTAGAAAAGGTGGTTGATGGGCATATACGGAGGGAAGTAATAGTGACTGATCCCCTGAATATCCATCAATATGCCTATCAAAAGGGCAAATCAACAGACTTGGCGCTGAACAACCTTGTCGGGAAGATATCCCAATCCCTGGAGTGCAAAGGGATTACGGTGGCTGCCTTCCTCGATATAGAAGGAGTGTTCAACTACATTACCTGTATCCCTCTGTAATGATGCCGCCCCTCTGCTGTGACTGCAAGGGTATATTGTGCCTCACAACTATTTATAGTTCACCCTCAATTCCCTTTCTCTTTATATAAAGGAGTCAAGTTCGCCTAGCTCAAGTTTTGTCGCACCAAAGACTGTGAACCTGATTTGGTCCCCAGCAGGGCATGCACACATGAAGTGCTTCTCGGTTTCAAGGCATTGTCGGCACTCAGTGGCCTCAGCCACTCCCAGCCTATGCATGTGATGCCTTAGCCTGGCTATGACCAGTAGCCACGGCTGTTACAGTGCACAGGTCTTTCCTGCCCAAACCCAACAGTGTCCTGGTATGTGCAGCACATGGGCCCTTCAGTACTATCTTGGAATGTCTCATTCCGTAGCACTCCTGCCAGTATTCAAGTACCTTGTGCTTTTTAATAGCTCTCTCGCGCACATTTCAATGGCAAAGACTTGTGCCTGTTGAATTGTTGCATGCTATTCTACTTCAGTCCTTGGTTTGCGGCAGAATACCCCAGCAGCGACTTGATTACGCTCCCATTCGTCTCTAATAGGAACTATGATTTTATAGGGCAGTCCGAAGCTGCATATTGTAGACATTGCGTCAGCCCTCATACACAGGATGTCTATCTTGGCACATTCTATTCTATGGCACATCCAAAATGCCTATCTAGCTTTGTGTGTCATTTTTTCCATATGGGAGTTTCAGTTGAGTTTTTATCTAGCGTCACCCCTACAAAATGTTGCTTCCTCCGCCAGTATCATTTCACTTTTCAGTATGGGTGGGTTGAGTTTCTCAACCTTCCTCGTGTTTGTGAATGGAACAATAACTGTTTTAAGAGGGTTTATGGCTAATTGCCCCATAGCACCAGCATTGTATGACATCTAACTACTAGAATAACAATATCATCAGCAAAGGCCTGTATGTCAACCTCCAAACTGCTGACAATGGCTAGTAGGTCGTCCGTCAGAAGTGTCTACAGTAGGGGAGAAAGAACCACTTCATGTGGGCAGCCTCTTTCTGCCCTAAATCTAATTGTTTCTCCACACAGTGATGTGGGTCATTGTTCTGGCCTTGAGCATAGCTCCTATCCAGCCAGCCACAATAGGCGCAACTTTTATTTAGTTAGTGAAAGGTTGTAAAGAAAAAACACATTAGATAATTTCATTATACATATTTATTTCCCATCTTTTGGACCCTATACAATTTATAGCTAAGTACGTTGTCAGGTAATACAATCTTTTTGTATATTTTTGGAATGCTTCTCTGAAAAGATAAGGAGAGGGGGCAAGATGGTGGGTTGGGTTTTTACAAATATCTGACTAGTATCAACAATATCCAATGTCGGGAGGCGGAATTCATCTTTCGTGCCACCCGGACATCGAGGAAACCCATCAGTTGTACTTATATCTCTAAAACCAACAATTCAACACATGTTTACATAAAAACTAAGTTTACACGCCTACTTTCTTTTAATTATTTATTACAGTAATAAAGATATGCATTCCCCGATAGTAATAATGACAGTCAAACTAAGGCTATGGTTTCTGCAGCAGAGTGCATGCGCTTTATCATACTTCCTTTCCGTCGTCGTCAAAGTCGCTGGGTAAAAATACACACTACTAATTTAATTAATTAAATACACAGCAGCTGGTTGCTTGATACAATGTTAACTACAGTTTTTAATCAATCAATTTTGAATCTACATCACCGTACAGTCCGTTTATTTAAAGTTCGCGTATTAAAATATGCCTGTACATTTATACAAAAAAAGTTGCATTTTGTGATACTAACTAACACAAATACTTGGAAATTTATTGATTACATTTTTAATTACCTTCAAGCTATAAAACAACCATAAAGAATGCGATTAAAATATTCAGACTGTACATTTATTGAATTACATTCTGAAGTTTACTGATTTTGTCTCAATGACGATGGTATTTGTTTTAATGCGTTACAATTTCTTTCATACAACAATCAGTTCAGTGATGTAAAATCTGTGATTCAACGTTCGAAACGATAATCGTTAAATTACTTACTTCCTTACAATATAATAATTAATATATTATGTAAATTCATATTTTCTCGTTTAAATATTATCAAATCTTTTTCGATTACCTTATTTACTTAACGTCTAAGAATTTAAGATGTCACTTGAAAAGGGGCACATACCATGATATGTTTAGAGAATGGTGTTTGTAAACCTATGACCTAAAGCAGAGAAGGCTTTTGTGGCTAGTTTATATTTTATAATACCGTTGATAATTATATCACAAAATGTATGTATGCCATCGCCTGCGGCGCACGGAAAAACGCAAACGATCGATCGGCCACGACACACGATCACGTCGAAAGATCGTCCGGTTCCTCTCGAATGGTACACGTTAAACCTCCACAAATTTGAGAAAAAACACATTAATCATATATATATAATAATCAATTAATCAAACAACACAGAATTTGCGGATCTCTTTACATTTACAAGACGACATTTAAAAAGGTCGGATTGCATATAACAGGTATTATTTATCATTATTAATCATTATTATCATTATATTCATTAAATTACTTTTTTTTTAATAATAAGCTGATATGTTTTTCTATAGTTCCCAAATATATATATAGACAGCGCTGGTGCCAGTTCGAAATGCACCCACCATAATTAACCCACGGCGGCTCTGCATTTGAGCTGCAAACATGTCTCTTGTCAAAGTTGACATGCATTTTGGACGGAAATTTTACACAGAACGTTTCCGCTGTACTGGCACATTTTCTGCCACTAAAAACTTTGTGAGAATCAATCGATGTAAACTTTTGTTAAATAATTCATCGTCGAACGAAAAACTAAATAGGTACGTTTTACAACGTTGTTAGCAACTGAAACTGGTGCACAGTACAGTTGATACGCTTAATCTGCATTTTTTTTTAATAATATATATTTCGAGAGTCCGAGATACGGAATCAAAATTGCAATACAATCGGATTGTTTTTTTTAAATTCATCTATCGACACGTAATTGACTGATTTGCACTTAGAAGTGATGAACGGCCTGATTATTTCACATGTATAATTTATTCAGCTTGATTCTGTACCTCAGATAGCCCGATTGTTCTGCCAGATAAATCTTAGTTTCTGGCTTTCTAAAGTACATCTACTTGATAGTAATAGATATATCACATAAAACTCACACAAAAAGCACTACGACACTATTTTTTATGAATATAATCTAGATAATGTTAGAGAACTACCAGTGTTTTATCTTAAACTTACGTTTTTCGTAACGTTCAGTGATTAGTAGTAGTAGTAGTACAAGTAATAAGATGTAAAAAACTATAAAATTACATAAAAAAATAACTCTAATTACTCACTAAATATAACTTATTAATTATAATTAAATAATAAATATATTAAACGTTTTCACTAGCTAATTCATAACGATAACCTTTGGTTAACTAAACAAGAAATAATACGTGCCCAATTGTAAAATGTTCCATGTTTTTTGGACTGTGTGCAGAAATTTTACGCTTGGGTACGTTCTAAAACACTTTTAAGGTACGGTAAAATTACATAAATCTTACTTATTTTCCTAAAGAATTGTATTTCTCTACGTTAAAAAACGGCATGCATACCCATTTTATCCTCCTATCTGATTGCAATTCAACAAATGCTCCATTAATCTAATTCTACTATTAAGCAAAAGAAAGCTCTTAATTTTTGTTTCCTGTTCGGAAAATGGTTTGTTTTTTATTGGTTAACTAAACCCACTTTAAAGAACACGATGGTTTGAATCACCTATGAAAAACCCACAACCACAAATAAATTCCAATGGAAAATAAATACCATTAAATATTTTAAAAATATACATAACCATCACCAAGTATTCAGATCTCGAGTGGACAAACTTCTTCAAAGAACACTACTTCTTATTTAAATCTTAAAATGATCCATTTGTTAATTCTATATAATTTTATATTTCTATATCCCTCATTCAAAATCTAAAGTGAGAAAATACATTTTCCATTTTCTGATCATTGGTATCAATTGCAGCATAAAGATTTTATCAATGGAGCTTGGGCCAGCAAAATAGGTTAACTCATTGATGTGCACAACACAGAAATTCCCAGTCGATTCTGATTAAATCAGAATTCCTGAATTAAATTAATTTATAGAAATTCAATATCGCCGAATATTTCTTTCATTCAGTTTTATTATGCGTATGTAATGAGTTCCTAAAATAATAATGAGGGTATGATGTAACAGTAACGTTAAATTGAGTTTACAATAGTTTAGGACATCACAAATTGTAAAATGAATCAATCATGTGGAATGTTTTATTTATTGAATTACTTTTAAAATTATATTATATAATTAAATTGATTAAAATCAATAAAGTAATTTCATTAAAAAATGTTATGGAATCGATTTGGACAACTCTGTTATTTTAACTGATATATTATTGTACAGTAAAATTTATAAAATTTGCTTGCAAACTAAAGCACTGTATCTATTGATATGTAAACAGATATTTAATATTTATTGCTTTATAAATACATGTTATGTGATCTAACAGCTTGGCGTTCTTTAGAGTTATAAATGTGAAGTGTTCTTGGGATAATTTTTGTGAAATTTTTGAATGTAGCCTATCGACGATTCAAACCACCGTGTTCTTAATTTGCGACCTACGTTTACGTTTAATTAAAATACATTTAATTTTTATCGACGAGATGAAACGTAATCTAGAAAAGACACTTCGAAGGAGCGCGATTGAATGATATGTTTCCTTGGGTTGGCGCCCCTCCCTGGCATCACAGACGACGTTTCCGTCGCTTGAATAAATTTGGTTTATTGCTATGACAATTATAAATTAAATATATTAACCGAATACATTATATGTTTTGTTATACTTAGTTCGCTAATATATCCTAAAGAAAGCTCGATAAAACAATGCGTATGGTATAAGTGGCGGCCAACGTCACGGAGAGACAAAACGAAAAAGGCGGACGTTTGCCGGCACTTTGGTTAATGTAATATAATCTAAAACTTAACTTGTTAGGGCACCTTTGGTATAGCTTATCCATGTTATAATCGTTCTTCATGAAACTGCGATCGCGGCGAGTGACCTTGAGAAAAGTAGATCACGGAAATACAACAGTTAACAGACAAAGTGTAATGTTAGGTTATTTGTGGTTGTTGTGGTTTTTGCTGTCTTGGCGATGAGACTCCCGGTCCCGGGTGTGAAGTTAACAATGCCCGGTGACAACCATTGCGCGTTGTCAAGTACTGAGCGGCACGTACGAATTAAGATTGTCCATTTTCTTCTCCTTTTGTTCCCTGTAAACATATGAAAAGCTAATCACTAATTACTTCTGTTCGAGAGGAAGATGACACACGCACGACTAGACTACTGCTACGGCTAATGCTCGTTAAAAAATGATCGTGTGCTAGTTATGAAATTGAAGTTTGAATTTAGTATATTTTTATGGTAACGTACGGAGTGCCACACGGCATTTTAGGGACCAGTGTTATTTAGATTGGGGGGCACTTGTATTACTATTACTTGTAATTCATACCTAGTTATTTGTTTATTTTAATAATAAAACAATTTCCACATTTTTGAATTCCTGAGAAATCCCTAAACATGCACTGAGATGGTACCTGGCCTCAAATGAAAATAAAATCAAAATGAGTTAATAAAATTAGAACCAGAGAATCGAATTAATCTAAATAACTCGATTAGTGCCTCTCGATCTTCAAATGTGTTAGTGTTTATGTGGATTTCATTTCTGAAATACAACGTCGCCTCTATTCGGCTCCTTCTTATAGTTACTGGTCTCTGGAAGCTATGGTGTGCATCACATTGACTATTTCAGCAAACTAGAAAAGTAATTGCACAATTAGTTTGCGAATTCAATTAAATAGAATCCAATTGTAAGTTTCAATTTAATGGAAATTAGTTATGCTATTGGTTTAAATGTAATGTCATTTAGAAAAAAACTTATTAATATCGTAATATCTGAAATTTTATAATTCTCAATCTATTGACGTATGTAAAAAATAATGATTATTTTATATATTTTACAAACAAAATAAAATGATCCTAAGATCGGTTCTGCGGCACTCCGTACGCCTCGGTAGGAAAATTAACTTTTAGAATGGGACGAACGGTTTTGATAAAATTTCCAGTAGATCTTCGTCACTTAAGCAAAATTGAAACAAACTGCAAATCAAAAGAATTGTACTTGTTTTGAGTTGTCTTTTTTTCTCAAGTAAAAAACCGACCTCTGATGCCATTTTGCTTTTGGCGTACTCGATACGGATGGGACCGCGGTCTGAGGAGAGTAGGAAGGAACCTTGCAGTGCGGCCATGACCTGTGAGGCGCAACGCACGTCCTGGTATTCCATGAAGGCCACCGGGGATCCACCCTTGTTGTGCATGCGCAGGCGACAGAAGCCGGGAAAGCTGTGCAAGAACAAGAACACACCACAAGTGCGGCTCAGTGTGAGTGACAACAACGGGGGGAGGGCGTCGCGGAGGCAGGGGGTTCAGTCTACCTACACTACATTGCCGAACAACTCTACTTTGGGAAGAGGGGTTGGCGGGCAAATCGAAGGTGGGGGGGTCGGTACGAGGAAATGCTCGGTGCTCTGAGGGTGGTGGTCGCATCACATTCAAGAGTGTTTAATCTACTAGTGTATTAGAGAGACACATCGCGCAACCCTCACCGCATTTTGTTAGTTTAGTAGTAAATTAAAATTAAAACGAAAATAAGACATGTAAAAGAGGTACATGCTGCACCCGATTAATTGGGACGGGGGGGTGGGCGGAAGGGTTATGGTGGATTTTCAAGGTGGTCGCGATTTCCCACAGTATCTCATTTGACCGACACGATTTTCGTTTATCTTTTTTTGAACGGTATGAACGATAAATGTATGTTTGAGATTAAAGTATGACGTCATTTAGGCGGCTACAGTGCAAGGTATAGTGATGACAAAAAACGGACGGATAAACATCACAACGACGTCATATGAGTTAGACGAATGACCTGCAAAAAATAAATGATAAGATTATTATTTTAAAAAGAAAAATATGTGTATGATGTAACAATTTTCATGCGATCATATAACATAGATTTTCAAAAACAACAATTTCTTACTGTCTAAGAACATAGTTCGTATTAAAAAAACGATAAAACGCTTTTGGACTTAAGCTGGGCATAATAAAAATATTGTTATCTTTTTAATGTTGCCAAAATATCTACAGTCTTGGTATCAAAATGAGGGAAAAACATTAGGAAAACTACATTTTATTCTAACACATTATTGTGCTATATTATTAGAAAATTGTTAGTGAATCCATTCTTTTTATTGTTGATTTAATTCATTATCTCTGCTTTTAATATCGTCTTGCGTTCATTAATTATAATACCACATTCATTAATATTTGTGATTAAAACATATGACCAGGATACAAAAAGTTCAAAACGCAGAAGATTTCAACAAAAATTTTGTATGCAGTCATGGGTTTAAAACGTATGACGTCGTTAGACAAGACACAATTCGTGACGCACAAACTCCCATACTTACAACAGAAAAAAGCATGACCGCCGCACGCCATCATTTCATCATCATCATAGATTATGGTAGGCTCTGCGTTGTAGGCCACTTAATACACAAAACAGACAAAGTTTAATATATCACTATAGCTTGCACTATTCGGTAAAATTTCGTGTACAGTAAGAACAGAAAAAACGAAAACCTCAAAATTACGCCAAATCGCGCGGCTCCGCCTGCACTTTGTTGTACTAACCTGCCAAATATTTCCTTGAGCTCGTGCTCGGAGACAAACTGGCCGAGATTCGCCACAAAGAGCGTGGAGCACGGCGGGTTGTTCACTCCTAGACCGGGCTGCGATGAAGACGAGCCGACAGGCGAGGCCAGAGCAGGACTCGGCAGAAAATGCGGCAGCGAGGCCGCATGCACTGAAGTTAAGGCTGTCGGATGTGGCAGGGACATCGGAGGCTGCAGGAACATAATACAGAATTTTATTAATATCAGTGACGGTTCATGGCATGGCTCACTGAGAGAATTGCCAGATCTACAATAATGGTCAAGGAATACTTTATGTAACGATATTTATATATCAAATAAAAATAGCAAGTAGAGGATAATTGCAGGAGAGCCACACATTTAATTAGCATGGGAACGAACTTCGATCGGTTGTGCGATCATCACATATTCTCTAGTAGAGGGGCTGTACTGTAATATTACTGTAGCTGCATTGTAACTGAGCTGTAGATGTACAGGTGCACCTGCACAGTTAAATAGAGTTGCAGTAAAACCTAAACAATTACAGTACAGCTTCCATGCTACAAAATATGATCGAAACCCTGCTACAAGTCACCTTCGCTCCCATGCCATTTAAAAGGTCTCCTTCGTCCATAATAAAAGTCGAAGGTGAGCCCCAGAGTGGTTAATACCATCTACGATAGTACCAATTGATTAAAATTTATAATAAAACCCACTTGGTGTGAAGCTATAACTAGTGACATCTTTCTTTGTAAGACCTGGTTCTACAAGTATAGTATAACATCAGTATTATACTAAAAGCAAAGACATTCATGCACATACACATGTTGACTATAATTTAGCTGAAGAAATTTCTTAATGCCATATACTAGGCTATGTATACAGTAGATTGTCACATGAACAATGCAGGAATGGTGTGTGGAATTTAAATAATAATTATGACATAGGTAATATGTAGATAGAATTAAAAAATATATACAGATTCTTCAAAACTCTACTTTTCTAATGAAATTGCTAAAACAGCGTTCGATATTATCAATGAAACTTCTAAAAGTAATATTGATATTTATCTTAAGCTAAGTGTATCCAATGTTAAAAATAAATTAACATTAAGGAAAATATGAATAACATATGTAACAATTGTGACAAAAGACAAAATAAAATGTAAGAATGTTAAATAAAATAAAATATGTCACAAATATATATGCATTTTTATTTAATTAATTAATACTAATTAAATTAAAAGAAACGAGCATTTTCAACAACTAACATACTTGTAAAATTTATACTGCAGATAGTTATTCTGTGGTTTATTCTGCACTTGTAGAACCGGGCATAACTGTACATTACACCATGCAAACGGACACACAGATTCATTAATAATTATAATACTTATTTAAATCGCACATTTACAAATCGACAACATTAGTCATATTTAACACGCTGAGTAGATCTGACGACGTTTCTCAGGAAAGACAGAATCCCAGACTATCAGAAATTGCACGACAAACAAGGCAAGCAGTAAACATATCGCAAATCATAATCGGATTATTACTTGCGAACATTTAAGCTTAAAATGCAAGCCAGGTATTAAGTACGTTGTTGCATGTGTGTGTTCAAAACAAATAAGAAACAAATTTATCCGGACTTAGCGGCTGCGGTACGTATTGGGGCTGTGGATGGTGTCAATTATCTGAAGTCAAACCAATACGCGTGCACGCGAAAGTCCGGACAAGGGTTTGAATCATGTGTATGTTTGATACGTAACATATAACAATATTAAAAGAGAGAGACAGATTAGAATGAAACTAACGTGGTGATGGACTTGGGCGCCTGCATGTTGCAGCTGAGAGTCCAGAGTTTTGTCTGTAGATAGTCAAAGATAGGAACGTACTGGGACCTGCGGATGTAGCGCCGGATGCACGAGGGTCGCGTGCTGCAGGGCGGCGCCTGGCAGCTCGGCTGCCGCCGAGTAGGCCAGAGGATGGTGGTGCCACAATTCCGGACCGCTCGGAAAGAACGGCGTTCCCAAATCTACACAGACAACACCATCAAATCATACAAATTACAAGACAATAACGGCGATAAATTTACAAGAAATAAAATCTCCAATTCGCCTAGACCAATCAGGACATTATATATAATATGTACATTTTTAATATATAATTTAAATTTTTATTTGTTTTCAGTAAAAAATCCCATTATGACAAGGTAGATACAAACGATTCCAGAAAAAAATGATTCCTTCCCAGGTGCACATCGATCTATCTGCTTTAAGAAAAATCAGATGGAGAAACCTATATTAAATGCAAACATTGAATAGTTATTTGTGCATCAATGCATTAAAGTTTAGTTTTTTTATCACGAATATGAATCTTACGTCAAATAAGCATTTTAGGTGCACATTATATTTTTTCACACCCCTAAAATTGAATTGAAATCTTATTACGTTGCTTCGTAATCCACAATATCCATTTCATTGATTAATTAGAAGAAGTGCTGCAATAATTTGTAATATTGCAAAACGTGTTTTATTTAACTGACGTTGGAGTAACAACATATGCATAGTTTTATGTCATCGTCACAACGCAATTTGAAACTAACCGGAAACCATAAATATAATCTGTTTTTCATATCGGCCAAGTTATTAATTTTTTAATACCTGTGACGTACACGAACGAACATTTTAAATACGTTGGGACGTTAAATCTAGATTAAATCTGCTTGGAAAAGTGAGAAGTTGGTTTCATGTTGCATAATTATTTCCTTATTCTTTTAACGTAATCGACACATTTATATTATTTAAAACGACGTAAATATATTTTTATATATAGTTTTAAACACAGTAACGTAAATATAAAATATAATTGGATTTTAATTACGGTGAAGGTTTCATTGAAATAAAATAATCATTTTGCATAGAATTAATGAAGTGATTCCATAAAAAATAAATGAGTGCTACAGTCGCTAATTTTATAAAAAAAAACAATAATAAATTTAAGTACTAAAGGCTGAATTTATAAAAACCGAGCTTTTGTAAATTTACTTATTATAATATACGGCAGCTCCATTGTAGTTAATTTCATTAAATTAATTGAAACGACGTTAACTTATCGCAAAACCCGCGAACAGAATAATTTTATTCGTCATTTACAAACTACTGTTCTTAACTCTTAATTAAATCGCTAATTATTCTTAATAAGTCAAACTTTTGTTGGAATAAAACTATTTATTTTATTTCTTTGTTACCGTTATTATTATTTTATGTTAATGCAATTATTTATGTTAAAAATTTGAAATTATTTTTAGGTTAAAATAAAATTTAGTTACTAATTTTATTTGTTTTAATTTTATTTTAAGAAAAAGAGTTCCTGGAAATAACATTAATATATATATATATATCGATGGAACTAATTTGACAGAAAAATAAATGAAACATCTTAAATGCAATTTTTACATTTTATTACTGGTCTCTCCCAGTTTTCATAAAGCGTTTAGATCGACGTGCGCAATGCTTATCGAAGGTGTCATTTTTTCTGAATTCGGTTGCACCTTAAATTACAATAATTGAATTCGAGGCCATTCGGTGATTTATTGGCCATACGTACAAAAATTATCCATGAAGTGTTCGGCTGTTCTGTATTTAATGTACCTCTCTTCTTCTGTAAAACATAGCAAATTACAAATTTGAATACAATTTAAAAATACATTTTTTTTAAAGAATTATTACAATGAAAGACAACACTAACAACATAATTTGTTTACCAGACCCCAACCTGAACCCAACTAAATATTCGTAATTTGCTTCCACCAGTTTAATATCGTCGAAAAGTTTTTCCAATAGTTTTTTTTTTTAAATAAATGTGCGAGATGGAATATATTTTTTAATATAAAATATCTATGAACCAAGCCATGTTCGAGCGACTAATGAATTATTGGGGAATATTAATTACTAGATCAGTTCTCCTTTTCCTTGGATTGGTGTGGACGACTGTAAACATATGCCATTGTTGCTGATTTAACATTTTAACAGATGTTAACATCTGCGTTTATTTTAAACGGTCTTGTGTTGCTTCTGTAGTTCTTTAATGCATAGTGGAGTTTGAGATTCCTTCTGATCTATTATCGCTAATCACATTAACTATGCAGTCAGGTGGTTTTGCGCAGATGGACATTAAATTTTCAGTTAAAGTTATGGCGGAGTTGAGAGTCTCTTTCGTGCGAAATATTATTTTTATTATTCGTAAATATATTTTTGATGTGAACTTGTACGAAGAGTAGCATTTTAATACTTCTCTCCTCTATTATTTGATGTATGAAATTTCTATAAGTAGACGTTATTGTGTATGGACATTGGTGATCAACTTCGTCCATATTATTTTTCCATCTATGTCTCACTCCAACTTCCACTATATCACCCCAAAACTTAAATAACAATACATCGTAGAATTCCGGATAACTAATTAATAACTAAAATTAACTAAAGTAGTGTGGGATCTAACAAGTTCATCAATTCATGTTTATACTCTACGGGAGTGAAGCGAAATGTGTTTCGGAGGGAAGTGACGGATTCGGGGGAGGGTCGTGCGGGCCGGTCTTAGGTTGCAGCGGCGTCCCCCGGAGCCGGGGGACGCTGGCGAAGAGGACACGGGGCTGCGGAGGCGGCGGCTGTGTACTTACGTCCTGTGAGGGGATGGTGCATCAAAGTTGGGTGCGTGTTGGCGGCGTTAGCAGCTTGCTGTTTGGGCTTGCTAACCTTGGTGTTACTTTTAGCAAACTCCAGCCGGATCGTCTGCGGCATGTCGGGGTCAAATCTTACGCCCTGCTGCAAAATTGCCCACAAAAAAGAGTGTTCGTGAATTATAGAAATGCGTCGTTTACGTTTTGGTGTATTTTTTGTTTCTGTTAAGTACATGTAAGCGGCGGTTAAGTTACGTAAATTGGTGTTAAAATAAATTTATTAAAAGGATTCAAGTGTTAATCAAGTTATTTTGATTTACGTAATTTAACCAGAAAAATTAGAAAATAAAGGAACGTGGAGTATTGAGGGACGTGGATTAGTACTTTTTTGGGGGTTGTACTAACGCCGTAGAAGCTCTTTGGGTCATCTGCTAGTGACACACTGTGCACTGGTGCATGCGGCGCAGGAATATCTTACAGGGTTTTATGTATAGCATTTGTATGTTTATATAGGAATAATTTTGCTTGTGATGGCGAAGGGAGAACCCACCTGCAGGTCCTGTTTAGCAGCTTCCGCCCCAGCCCTGGTATTGAATGTTACGAAACCGACGGGCTATAAAAAGCCGATTTCATTATTTGAATTATGCATAAAAAAATTAAATTGACTTACCGATGCTGTTTTCCCATTTTTACTTGTAACTTTTAGCAATGATCCTTCGTAGCCCTGCAAAATACAATTATTGTAAACTGTTAAGAATACGTATTGGCTAAAATATGTTAATTTGGACGATTGCATAAATTGGAGAAATGCATCGAGATGGTAATGTTTGAATATAGACATTTGCCTGATTGAGGCTGCGAAACGTTTTTTTTTTTTTTTATTAATAATTGAAGCCTGTATGTGGAAAACTTGTACACTAAAGCAAAATTTGAGTTACATATGACGCAATCTTCAGGGTTCTAGACGATAACAAAAATAAAAAAAAAATTAAAATTTCGTATGCCTCTGACCTTCTGTCATAACCAGCGACATGCCTTGTCTACTTGTCACAATACATTCAAATAGCAGCTAAGTTGATGCTTGTGTGTAATTGTGCAATTGTTTTAAATCATTTTAATCATTAAAGCTAAAATAGCAGTTGTAATAACAGTGTAAAGGGCCTCAAAGTCGTAGAGATACTGAGTGTGATGTGTTTGGTGCACTTATTGAACTAAAACACAATATAGCAGATTTTACAGGAAATCAAATCGTACAATCAAAAATACAAATCAATTAAAAATGAACTTAAAATCGGTTTACAATAAAAGATCCATCGAGAAACTTGATTCATTTAAAACTGATTGTCGCAAACTAATTGATACTTCGGCATGTAAATGCGGAGGTTTCTCTGTTCGCCATGTCAAAAATAAAATATCTTTATCAGAACGAGAATTTTTAGTTGACCAAAGAACCGCACCATTTTCAGTGCAATTGGTAAAATTGATACAACTAAAAAGAATATCAAAAGAATGATAATTATTAGAAGATATAAAACTGAAGAAGTGTGAAGAATAGGAATCAAATACAAAACAGATAATTGAGAGAGAAGACAAGTTAATTTCAAGCGATAGTAAACATGAAGTAGCTATTTCAAGTGACGAGAAATTCCTTCAGATGCTATTCAATCTACATCAAAGGCAGATCCACGATCACTGGTCAGAATAAAATTACCACAACTAGCAGTAGCTTGTGACATAATAGGTATATCTGATGGGGCAGCATAAATTATAGTAAGTTCTCTTCTTCAACACGTTGGGGTTATTACTCTAGCAAAATAAGACGAGAACGAAAGAACTGTCGTAAAGATATTCACGATACAAATCCTAGTAGTTATAGAAAAAAATTGGATCGAAATCATAAAAATTATTACTGAAGAACATATTGTTTTGGTTTCTGAGCCAGGAGAGAAGTATTTGTTAAACGTTACACCAACATGTGGAAAAACTAACAGTATTAATACAAGTATATATTAAACTTTCTGCACATGTATTCAAAATTTTTACAAAAAAAGTGATAATCGGATGCGACGGAACCGTAATCAACACAGGAGTAAAAAAATGACGTCCTAAGGGTATTTGAGAGAGCTAAACCGGTTCATTGGTTCATGTTTATTACATTGTAACGAGTTACCTCTGTGTGACCTAGGAACACGTAGATGGTAAAACTAATGATCCTAAAGGCTTGTCTGGTATTCTTGGAAAAGCTCTTGATAAATATGAAAACATGCAAGTTACCTTCGAAAAGATATACGCAAAACTGCCTCAGGTTAGGTTTCAAGATTTAAATACAGACCAGAAGTATCTTTAAGAGATATGTTCGGTTAAGGGTGAAGTATCTTTTGATATGAGTCAAAGACAACCAGGAAAAATGGCTCATGCAAGGTGGCTGACAACCCCGCAAATAGGATTTTCAGATTACACTTAGCAACTGAGAAACCTTCCTAAAACCTATTCATTATAAAAGTACATTGTTAAAGTTTATGCATTTAGCTGGTTCGAAATTAAAACTAAACCCTACACGGACGGCACAAAGCACATTTTCACTATGATCAGAGAATCACGTATTTTTGTCACCCAGAGAACATTTTATTAGCCATGCTAGCTGATGACTGAAAATGTATACGAGACATGGGTTTAAGAAGAATATAAAAATGTAGGCGATCCAAAGACGACAATACTGCTTAAATTGAATTTCGAAGCTGAAGACTATATCGACTTGATCGGTGATCTCTGTCTCTATTACTGGACCACCATTAACCCTTGGAAATATCAGATGATAATTTGCAAATTATGATTTTGGAACCTAAGAAAATTGAGATCCCAAAATATCCCTGCCATTCTCGATCGGTAGAAAGATGTATAAAATTGGTGATAGAACTTTGGCTTTAGTTTGTGGATGAGAATCGAGGGATGTATTCATACATGCAAGAATAACATCAAGACAAAATTTACCGAAATTTGAAACAAAAAATAATTCGTTGATACTATTAGACACTAGTAGACAATGATTTAAATTTGAATAACTTACGTAAAGGACTAAAATGTAAATTAAGACGGTAAATAAAATAATTTTAAAATATAAAAAAACTGCATATTCTTTCAACCTCATCCTCTAAACCTGACTACAAATGTTGTCATATAACAACACAAATGTAATTCATCATACAGGCTAGATAAGTAAAAATAGTAGAAATTTAATTCTACTAATAAAACTATTTGAATCTGGGCGAGCTGGCAACGTTGCGAAAATTAACGAGATTTGACTGGTTGTTGAATCACAGCACGTTTTTTTACGTGTTATGCATTTTAGCAGATTGCAATGCATGCATTATTTTTATTACTTGCACCTTCTAGTCGTAGTTCTAAGTAAATCTACCCAACATTTATATTGGCTTTTCGGAACAAAATCTTTATGCCCATGAGAGAATTGCTCTTCCTGGCCCCGAGATTAAAATGAACTTGTGTGTTCTTTCGTCAAAATTTAACATTTAAATATTATTTCTAATTTGTTTATTTCTTCAAAAATAATAATGCACGTAAATAATTACTGATAACTTACCTCGTATGCTCTGAACAACAGATATAGTTCGCGAGGCTTGGCGTCCATGGGCAAGCCACTCACGAACAACGTCCGCACCTGCAAACAAAAAAGCGCCCGTTAGCGAACCGCAAAACAAAAATGCCAAATGCGGAATTATATCGCGCGCGAAAATATTCCTAAAACCTCCCCATTATTCGCGCCCGTACGTGTTAATTCGCGTGTGTGCGGACCGTAACAACGTATACAAACACGCGTGTATAATTCAGTCCCTCCGCTGTAGCGGTTCATTTGCGAAGTTTAATTCTTGCGGATTATTACTCCGACCTTACGAGCTTCTATTAAAAACTTTAAATTTATGTACGTATGGGAATACATTGTTGAAGTGGATACGAATGTGTAGCGCTGTTCACTGGATTATTGCGCCTGAACGCGTCGCAGCGGTAATTAATTTATAACGTAACATCAAGTTTAGGATAAATCATAACACTAAAAGCTCGCTGGCGGTGTCAATTTGCGTCAAACAATAACGCGAAAATTCAACGAAAACTGAGCAAGTTCAAAATATAGAATTTTAAACAGCGAAGATAAGATATCAGACGATATAGATGATAACAAATTCGTTCGTGTTTGCTAATTTATAAGGCCAGAAGGAAATAAGTTTTCAGCTGAAATGTTATTTTATTTATGTGACTAAAGGCTATTAATTATTATGATATAATATTACTTATAAGTTTAAACTTAACAAAAGTACAAAACGCTATAAACTGCTTTATTCAATTATATTTTTAACAGTGACCAAATCGGTTGGAGGTCAACCGAAATGTTGGGAACACTGAATGACTAGAACAGACATACGAGGACCTGTAATTCTAAGATTAGCGGTGTGCACTATGATTCCTCCACTAAATCATATAATAAACATCAGATATTCCAGAATTCTCGGCTTGCTCCACTCTTGCAAATGCGCAACATATCGGATAAAATATTCTGTATAGCCGATATACAGAACTGTTGCAGACACTGACAAGGATAAACATGGTCTATAGTATAGTAGTACAGAACACGTACATACAGTTAATAGTATTGCAGCAATACAGGTCTACTGCTTCTTAAATTGTGGTGGAGATGATTCCACAACTTCAATTCACTAGCATCGCATTTGTCGTTGACAAATTATTATTTAATTACACTACTCTATTAGTTATCGAATTTCAGTTGTACTTTTGTATTTCGATTTTTATTTGTGCGGGTTTATGTTATTATATAAATATTTATTTATATAATAGCAGCTTTGGCAGACAGTTTTCTTAAGCCCAATATATTTTGTTACTTGATTTACTGGTGCGAAGATGCGAATTGTAGGGTAAGAAATATATTACAGTTTAGTAGTATGTACGCGTCGACTCTCTTTGCGTCCGAGTTTATATCAAAATATCGAAATAAAGATCCGGACTTGCCCGGAAAAAACTTTGTCCCGTACAATTTTTATTCCGGTCATTATTTTTTTGGTGAGCAACGTTTTTCGAAATATGCAAGAGATATTTAGCCGTATGCAGTTATGGAAAAAAACAATGCTTTTCGTCATTTATTGAAATATATAATACGCAGTAAATTTTTTGTAGTATTCCATTCTTCGTATACAATATTCTTCTGCTAGGAGCATAGATTTCTACTACACCTTGACTGACTACTCTTGAGCCTTATTTATGGTCATATCAAATCCAAGAGGGCGGGTAACTGTCAATGTTTGAAAATAAAGGGCACACACAGGCAGGAAAATGGAAAGTCCAGAAGCTCCAGAAGTCGGTGGGTTTTCAGAATGTGAAGTAATCTAATATAATAGGAATAAATTAAAATTCATGTTTCTAGCAAATAAGTAAGGAAACAAATAACCGATATGTCGACCTACGGCATGGTTACGAATTTGCCATTAACATTTGACCAACATGTCGATGGTCGCGGTTTTAAAAAATCAACCATCGCACATCGCCGAGCAGTTTTGCTAAACCCAAGTCAAAAAGTCGAAAATTTTTCGCATTTTAGGTTTAGTAAAACTGCTCGTAGATATGCGATGTTGGGTTGGGTTGGGTTGGGTTGAGTTGGGTTGTAATTTAGATAACTTGAAATTAAAGTCGGGCGTTTTCGATATAGAAATTCAGTGCATCGGCATCGTCGTGAGTGACCGATCACTCGACTCAATAAAAATGTGATTGAGATGTGGATAATTGAACAACGATATGTAACAACGGAGCAATTTTTTTTTTAATAATATTATTGTAATAATAACGATTTGAAATGTTATTTCACCCGTGCTTTGTACTACACTCATGTAACATTCACGTTAAATTACCTCCGAAACCTGATACAAAATCCTCCGTGGCGAATCAATGACTCAACTGTAAGACGTGATTAGTTTCTAAAGAGTAGCATATATATTTAAAACGTGTTGAATTAATTTAATTAAGATTGATGAGCGAGATAAAAAGTAAAGGTAATCAGGGTAAAAAGTAGACCATGAAGGAACTGAAAGAACCGATGGAGAAAATGATGAAAGAAATGGCAGTATGGCAGAAAAATACAGTAGAACTAAAAGGAGAGATAAAAGCGATCAAAGTAGAGATGAGAAGAAACGAATAGCAGTGTTGGAGGCAGAGCAGAAAACGAGGAGAAGGTGAAGAGGAGAAATAACATTTTAACAAAGAGATTGCGAACGCAGAAGAATAAGAAAAATAAGGAATGGAGGAATTTTTAGAAAATAAATTACAAATATCAACAAATGTAGAGGGCTTATATGTGACGAATAAAGCAGGAGGAATGGTAGTAGCAAAGGTGGGAACATGGCAACCAAAAGCACGTTAAAAACTTTCACAATCTACATTGAAAAATAAGAAGTATTGAAAAGAGGAAACGGTAGTAAAGGTAAAGTAGGATACCATAAATTGGTGATTAATGGCGAAGTGTGAAGATGGACAAAGGAAACACATGAAATGGTAAGAAACTAACAACGATGCGAAACAAGGATATGAAGACGGACGTGGCTATGATCGTGAGAATTCCATTGATTCTCAACCACGAGATCAAATCAAATCAAAGCAAAGATAGAACAAAAAGAGGAACCCGGAAAGTTCGCAGCAAGAACATGGAAAGTTAATGAAAGAAACAAGAGAATACAGAGTCGAATGGAATGTAAGAGGCACACACGAAAAAGGAGCAAATACAGGAAGCAGAAAGCATAACAAAAAGAAAATAAGATAATGGAAATTTGAAATTGCAGCCTTTGTAGATTATGAACAGGTTTTCTAGTAGGGGATAGTTTAAAAAGTTCAGTAATCAAATTCACACCAGTGTCCGAGAGTAATATGTAATATAAGAATCAAAGGGATAATAGAAATGCACGCTTGATAAACATACCCAATGAAGTTAACTATGAGTCTGTGGAAAAGGAGAACGCTAAGGTATGATGTAAAGATGATTCTGCGAGATTATAACGCAAAAAACGGGCAAGATGTAATGTATGTGTCAACTATAGGGTACAGGTACTGGTATGGGAACGAGGAAAATACAAGCAAGTGCTGGATGAATGAGGGAGTACAGGAAATGCGAATTCTGTGGGGAAGGCGAAGATAAATGGGAGCACTGGATGAGAAGGTGTAAAGAAGTGAATATGGAGGAAGAGGTGAAGAGATAAGGAGGAGATTTGGAGAAGAAGCATGAGGGAAAACGGACCGGGGTGAGGTTCTTGGCGAAGTTAAAGGAATTGAAGGAGGATAGGAAAAGGTGGGTGAGGGAAATGCAGACAGGAAATGGCACCAAGGAAGAGAGGAAAATAGGGGAGGAAGACCCGGGAGTAGAAAGAGGTAGGCCAGAGAGTGCTAAGATGTAAATACAAAGATTGAAACATAATGTATTGTAAATAGTAGGGATATGCAAAAAAAGGTTTTTTTTTATAGAGAACTACTTTTTTTTGATTCTGTACTGTAGAATTCTTAATATAAAAATAATACATAAATCACAACTGTTTCACAAATTCACATTTATTTCCAAATGTACATTTCGAATGCGATGCTTTCATTTTCAGTAGAAAACAATTTGGAAGGAAGTACAGCAAACATGGAAAGTAATGCAAATAGAAAACGCCTGAGTTTGCGATCAAAAAGGAGCTAGTGATAAGAAGTACACAATTTGAACATAAACAGATTCACAAGGGAACATGGACAACAGCAGATGATAGAATCACAAATCAGATACTTCTTATATTGATAGAATAGGAGGATACAAAATTTATCACGAACATTGGGTGCTACAGGGGGGTTCGATATGGACCATGATCACTAGCTAATAGAGGAAAGAGGCAACAACAACATGTATATAGAAGGAAAAAGAGTTTACTACGAACATAAAATAAAGAACATGGAAGAAAAATTTAAGAATAAAGAAATAAGATATTTTTACCAAGAAGTCCGAAAATCAAAAGAAGGTTTTCCAGAACAAACAAACTAAATTAATAGGAGAGGAGGGGAAGGTAAAAGAGAGGTGGAAAGAATTATTCGAGGTGCTCCTGAACAAGAACTCGGAGGAAGCTGAACAAATAGAAGAACTAGGGAATGAGATGGAGGGAGTGGAAATATATCAACATAGTTATAGAACTAAAAAAAAAAAAAAAAAAAACCTTTATTTGGCATCCCAATAAGTCCCTCACAATAAATAAAATAACATATGAACTCCTTGTCGTCCTCTTATGGCTCCTTCTCTCTACCTCCTGGTCACCTCATCTGTAACAACTTTCTTTCTGCCTCCCTCCTTCTCCTACCCTCTTCCCTCCTCCCCTTTAACTCCCCTAGCAGCTCCGCTCCCTCACCCTCCTCTCCCAACGCCCACCTCCAATTTCTACCCCTCTCCACCTCCTCCCTGCTCCATCCCATTTCATCGCACTCCTCCCACCAGTGCCTCCATTCGTCTAACCCTCTTTCGCACGCTAAGCACCTCTTATATTCCTCTCCCATCCAATACTTGTTGTTCCTTTCCTCATTTCCGCACCTGAACCTCGCCACTAGCTTCTCCTCTTCTGCCGTCTTGCCCCCACGTAGGTATCTCGGTCTTCCCCTGAACACCTGCAGCTCCTTATACTTTTCATTATATCTCGCTCCTACTATTTTCCCTTCTCTCTCCTGCGCATCCACCTGTGCCCACCGCTCCACCAACTCCTTCTCTACCTGCTTCCCTTCCTCCCTCCTCCTTTCCACCTCCATCATCGACATCCCTGCCTTCTCATACAACTTTCTTCTCGCCGCTTCCCATTTTGATAACCCTCCTCCCCTCCTCTCCCTCTTCTCTAGCTCCTCTAACACTTTCTGCCCTAGACTATTCTCCCTCCCCCCTCTCACCCCCATCTCGTACCTTACCGCCCTTCTCCCTGCCTCCACCGCTATCCTCTCACTCCCCGTCTCCTGTCTCACTATATAATCAGGCGTTGACCTCTCAAGGTGCAACGCCCTTTTTAGCTGCCCTATCTGCGCCCTCTCCACCCTTTTCTGTTCCTTCATCCCCCAAACTTCCACTCCATACAGCATAATGCTCTTCACACATATGTTCCATATCCGCCATGATTCCTCAAACTTCCCTTTCCTCTTTCCCCACAAGCATTCCCTCAAACCCTCCTCTGCCAACTTCGCTTTTCTACACACGTGCTTAATGTGTGCCTCGCTGCCGTTGCCTTCGTCCAACACATATCCTAGGTACATCCATTCCCTAACCTGTTCAATTTCCTCTCCTTTCCACCTCATTCTTATTTCTCTTCGTTTCCCTCCTCCTTTCCTGAACATCATCACTTTGGTCTTCTTGGTGTTCAACTCCAGCCCCCTCTTGTCCAGAAATCCCTCCAGTCTCCTCGCCATCTCATTAAGTCCCTCCTCCGTCTCTGCCAATATGACTATGTCGTCTGCAAAGGCCAGCGACCAGATCTTCCCACTGCCTATCTTCACCCCCCCACCTTGCCCTCTCTTCATCACCTCCTCCAGCTGCGCAATGTAAATGTTGAATAGTTGGGGCTGAGGGGACACCCTTGCCGCAGCCCTCTTGATGTCCTAAATTTACCTGTAGTTTCCACCCCCGGCCTTACCCTACACCACGTTTCCTCATATAACTGCCTTATACTCGTTACGATCCCCTCTGATATTCCCGCCTTTTGCAATGTCAACTCCAAAGTACTCCTGACCACTCTGTCGAACGCCGCCTTAAGGTCTACAAACATTGCAAACACCTTGCCCCCCTTCTTTGCCAATTCCCTCTCAACTATATAATTCAGCGCGTACAGATTATCCCTTGTCCCCCTTCCCTCTCTGAAGCCTGCCTGCCCTTCCGGCAGTATACCCTTATCTTCCACCTCCTCCTCTAGTCTCGCCCCTATCAACCCTGTGTAGATTTTGTACCCCACATCCATTAACGAGATTCCTCTGTAATTCTCTACTCTATCCCTCCCTCCTTTCTTCCATATGGGCACCATGATCGCAACCCTCCACCCTTCTGGCACTTCCCTCCTTCCCGCCCATATGTCGTTTATCCATCCAAGAGTCAGTCTCCATACCTCCTCCGGTGCGTATAACCAAGCCTCAGTGTCAACCCCGTCTTCTCCCGCTGCTTTTCCCTTCTTCATCCTACCCTTTACCCTCATTATCTCCCCCCATGTGAATTCCTTCAACCCCTCCTCCCTCTCTCCTCTCCTCCTTTCTTCTCTTCCTTCCTCCCCCCCCCCCCCCCTCTGCCCCTCCTAAAAGCTCCATGAAATGTCGTTTCCACTCCTCGCCCTCGATATTACCCCTACCGCCCCACCTTCTCTTTCTCTTTCTCAGGTATGTCCATATCTCTTTTTCTCCTCTTAATCCTTGTACCTCTTCCTCCTCTCTTTGTCTCATCTCCCTTTTTTTCCTCTCCCACATCTCCTTCTGCCTACCCCTTTCTTCTGTATACTCTTCCCAAGCCCTCTTTCCCCTCCTCACCTCCTGTAGAATTTCCCTCAGCTTCCGTTTCCCTCTTGTGCAATCCTCGTCAAACCATGATCCCTTTCCTTCTCCCTTGCCCCTTCTCCTTCTTACTATGGCCTTCCCCATCTCCCTTGTTGCCTCTTCTATACTCCTTACTTCTCCCCACACTACCTCCCTTAGTTTACTCTGATATTCCCTTCTTGTCTCTTCGTTCCATACATTTACCATCCCTCTCTCACCCTCGTCTTCCTTATCCTTCTCCCTTCCTTCCGTCCACAATTCCAACTCTATCGGCAAATGGTCCGATTCTGGCCTGTTTCCCACTCTGAAATTCTTAACTTCCCGCCTCATCTCCTCACTTGTTAGTGCCAGATCTATCGTTGACCTACCACTAGCACCTACGTAGGTGAATTCACCCTCCTCGTCCCCGTTCTCAAAACCATTGAGAATCTCCCAATTTCTTTCCTGTAGCCAGCCTAACAAGATTCTCCCTTCTCCGTTCACCATCTCATCCCTTGACCTCCTTCCTGCCCTCTCCCCCATCCCTCTCCATTCCTCTAGCGTACTCTCTCTCCCCACCCTTGCGTTCATGTCTCCCCCGACCACTATACTCTCCCCTTCCCGATCAATTATCTCGTCTATTTCTTTGGTTACCTGTCTCATTTGTTGGTTACTATACGTCGTGTATATCCCCCAACTCCTCCCATCTTTCCTGAACGATCTCCCCTGCATTTTCTCTGTGTCGTGATGTCGGTCTTCCAACTCCTCCCATGTCTCTTTCAATCCTGTTATTATCCCCCCCTTCGCCCTTCCTCTATTTCTCTCCCTCGTCGCTGTCCTGCATTTCCACTTGAAGCCCTCCGGCATGTTGTCTTTGTACCTTCTCCACGTATCCTCCTCTACCCATGTCTCTGTTAGTCCTACGTAGTCGAACCCATCTATGTACTCCTTCAATTCCCTAATGACTCCCCCCTCTTCCTTCATCCATTTCTTCCACCCCGCGATATTCCAGAAACATATTCTAAACCCTTTTCCCTCTTCTCTCTTTACCCCTTCCTTATGTTTCCCTCCCTCTCTCCTCCTTCCTCCCTCGCTCCTCTCTACTCCACCTTCCAAATCCCGTCCCCCCTCCTCCTTTCTTTCTCCCCCTCTCCACTCCTCTCTCTCTCCCCCCCCCTCTTTCTAGCATTAGTTTTTTTGCACCAGACCTTCCTTCGCACTGTCCCATATCCACCAATCGTTGTCAACTTTCAGCTTTCTATACCCCATTTTCACCCTTCGCCCTTTCTCTCTTTCAATCACTGCATGCTTCCAGATTTCCCTTTGTACCCCTCTCTCCCTCTCCGTCAAATCGTGGTCTATAAATACCCTTTTTCCTCCCAGTCTTGCCTTATTCCTCATTACTTTTTCTTTTTCCTCCCCTGACTTCATTTTCACCAGCACTACTTCTTTCCCTTTTCCCCGCATCCTAACAACTTCCTCAATTTCCGCCTCCACCTGTATTTCCTCTTCCAACCATTTCCCCACCTGCTTTTTCTCCTGCCCATTTTCTATCTGTATCCCTCTTATTACTATGTTGTTTCTTCTTTCCTTCCTTTCCATCTGTTCCATCCTTTCTTCCATTGCCCTTACTCTCCCCTCTAGCCCCTCCTTTTCTTTTTCCCAATTCATCTCCATTTTCTCTCTCCTCTCTCTATCCTCTTGCAATTCCTTTCTCAATTCCTCATTTTCTCTCCTCATTTCTTTCATTTCTTTCTTTATTTCTCTTAGTAACTCTAACACACTTTCGCTCTCCATACCCTCCTCTATTAACTCACCTTTCCTCTCACCCTCCTTCTCTCTCTCTGTCGATCTCTCCATTTTCCTGCTCCTTGTAAACATCACTGGGACTTTCTTTCCTGCACTTCCCGATCGGTCCCTGCCTGCGCTCGCCATTTATTTCGTCCTCCTGCTATTTAACCTGACCCTATCCTCTCCGGTCCCTTTCCAGCTCGTGCGCACTTAATTAATTGGCCCTGAGCCGGCCCTGTTAACCCGATACTAATAGCACGCGATTGAGGCGAGTCACCCGGGCTAACCCCTCGGAGGTTTCCGCTCTCCGTTTATTAACGCTACGGGTGTTTTTGCTGCCTTGACCCGTCGGCTCGGCAAAAACACTCGACAAATACCTCGTTTGCCGTGCCGTATCGTGATTGTTTTCCCTAAAACTCCCTCCGATAATTACTTGTGGCACTAACCTACCATCTACCATGCGGACCCTTTGCAACTCTCTAATCTGCATTCAATGGTACCGCACTTAATTAATTTTCAAGACTTTTTCGCACTGAAACACAGCTTAACCAACAGAGCACAACTGCACGTCCTCTCACTTGCGAGTTCACCCAAAATATCCCCAAAATATAGTTATAGAACTAATTAAATATGGAGAAGATGATCTGCAGAAAAGAATATGCGACTTGATATTGGGCATATAGAACAAAGAAGAGATGTCGGAAGGTGGACGAAGGCAATCATATTTCCCTTATATAAAAAAATGAGCCCTAGAAACGAACAAAATTCAAATTATAGGGTTATGGGAAGTATGAGAGATGACGAAAGAGAAAAGAATCTTACACAGCTTTATAAAGAAAGAAAACAATAACAGCAAGGAAATAGAAACAATACTAATAAAGGGAAGCAAGGTGAATAATATTTGAAAAATATATAATAGAGAAAAGAATTTATAAAGCAGTTATCAGATCTACAGTAACATGTGCATGTGAAACATGCACACTAAACAAAGGGGAACAACAACAGTTAGAAAGATGGGAAAGAATGATACTTACAAGAATTTACGGTGGGAAAAAATCGGGGATTTTGCATTTTCTTATATTCATTTCGATCTGTTTTCGTTATCCTGTTTTTTGAATTGTGACATGAAACGTTGTGCGTATCAAAAACTTTTTTGTGATAGTTAACTATTGTTATTTCTATTTGTTGTTAATTCTTTGCAAGATTTTAATATATTTTAAATCTAACCTCCGTTACTAATTAGTCATTACTTGTCACGTCAACATTTTCGAATGAAATCGTTCTTGGGGTGGTGATATTGATCTTCAAATTTGGTCGTATTTGGAATTGTTTTACGTCCATTTTACGGAAACCGAGGTAGCTTTTTATTGTGTATCGGAATTATTAATGATATTTTTTAGTAGATTATGTATAGTATTAAGTTCTAACCGTTCGCACAAAAAAACTCATTGAGTCTGAAACAATGGAGGAGGAACTGCAGCGATAAAT
This sequence comes from Geotrupes spiniger, assembly GCA_959613385.1. Classification (NCBI taxonomy): domain Eukaryota; kingdom Metazoa; phylum Arthropoda; class Insecta; order Coleoptera; family Geotrupidae; genus Geotrupes; species Geotrupes spiniger. The sequence goes on from OY390737.1 coordinate 19,047,998, forward strand.
ATTATTAGTTTATACCAAGCCTGCCATCTGTTTTTTACACCCTTTATCGATGGTTGACCACTATCGTTTTGTAAAATCACGTGGCGATTCATTCGGATATTGTTAAATACCATAAAAACTTGATGAGCTCATTAATACAGAGTGTAAATTATCAGGGATGTCCCATGAGGGTACACGTAGAAAAATATGTAATATGTGCAAACAAACATGAATGTTTAGATTTAAACTAGTGGAAGAATAACAATTACATTTTTAGAACCACAATCGATCCTCCGACAGGAGTTCGACTTAAGACAACGCTATCGGCGTAACAAGCCGGCTCATCATAATTTAGCAATTATAATTCCCAATTCGATCTATATGTAAATCGGGGCGTAGCGGCAAGTACAGTTCGTTACGGAGACGTTCGGAAACGCATTAGACTTGTCGAGCGATTCATCCCCGCGTTTCCGCGCGCTTGAGTCCATACGTGCGAGCGCGTTTTTCATTTTTAAATCTGGGCGTAAGTGAAGCGGCTCTTGCCACCAGACGTCGACGCTGCAATTAGGAAAAATTCGTAATGAACATGTAGTGGATCCTTCCGAGCGCGCCCGCCCTCCCAACAGACAGGCACGTTTACTTTGCATGCATTGTTTCGCGAAAGGGTGCTTGTCGGGAGATCGCGCGCCAAGTCGAGTGGCGAAACTCTTTAGAAACGCAACGCGATGAAAGGGAATCGGTGTTGGATGAAACCGGAAGGGATCGAGCTTCGCGACGTGTTGTCGTTCCAGCGTGAACAAATGTCGCTACCGCTCGCCTTTATGTTTCACATGTTTGTGTTCCGAGATTATATGGGGGTTTCCGGCGAGAATAATTCGCATATGCAGCCAGCCACGTACAATAGAGTTCTCGATGTGCGATTGCAAACGAAAGTAACTGCTTATATGTGTTATTATATGAAATAGAAATAAATAAATAAAATCGAACAAATTAATGGTACCTAAAATTTTAATGCACCTACCAAGTTGGAATAAAACCACTCTGAGTTACAGACTCGTTCCTGACCCTTAACAGGCTAAGTATTAATCTATGATAGTAATGATGTTCAGTATGAGAAACAAAAAAATTGGTCTAATTGAGAGAATTTTCGACCACAAATTTTACAGATTAAAAATTTTAAGAATAAGTATGTATAGTTTTATTTTCATAATTGAAGTAACTTTTTAATTTTTGATTCATATCAAAGATTAAAAAGTTACTATGTAATTAAATTCACAGAAAAATGTAAATGCATTGAAACAAAATGTGAGAAAATGCAATAAAAAATAACTACGAAAACAGTATAACCCTATCGAGTTAAATAACGAATGATTTAAAAAATAATTCAAATATATAAATGTGCATCAACTTTAGAGAGGTTGAAGTTTATTTGTTACGTCGTGTTCAACATTTTGCTGCAAGAGTTAACAAATTGCTCGTACAAAGAAATTAATCATCGACCTAAGTAACACCGCCTCAATCGTAATATAAATTCTCCCTTTTTTCCACCCGTTAATCACACGAGGCCGTTTTTCTTTGATCGTTTCACGTTTCGATTCTGCGGAGTCGACGAAACGAAAATTGCACGCACAAGTGCCCCTACGTCCAGGCGCGGAACTTAATATCAAACGGCGCGGATTTAGAGGCATTGTGCGGCGATAATTGGGAAGCCGACGAAAAGAAAGCGCTCGCAGAAACACAGACGCCCAGAAATCGAGATAATTTTCTAAAGGCGGACGTCAATCCCTCTTTTTCCGCGAGTCTGGGCATTATCTCCACCTTGCAGTTTCCATTAGTGCCCACAGTCTTCAGCCGCAGCAGACGCGGCAAAACCGCCTGTGAGAAAGCGGATGTCTTTGAAATTCTCATCAAGAACAGATATTGCGGTTGGCTACTCGGACAAGTATGGTATGGGAATTTGTGTGCGGATCGTGTGTGGGGGACGAGTTGGGAAAGTCTCTTTAATTCCACATCATAACGCACAGTTCCACGCAAATGTTAACAGTTTCTGTTTATGGTGCGTTAGATTATTTTAAGTCTTTGACGCTGAAATTATTTGAGTTTGTTCGTATTTAAGGCGTGTGCTTTGATTGAAGTTTACAGTTTGCACCTTATGGCAAGTTGTATGACGAGGGTTATGGATTTTCTCGAAGAAGCTAATGGCTTTCAAATAAACATGAAGTGGAAACATATTAGTGTTAACTGATTTGTACATATTTCGGAGATATTGTAAATTATAAGATACATATATACCACACGAGGCACCTTAACACCTAAATAAATGTTATCGTTTTGCTATATAAAAGTTTTAAAAACGTCATGTGTGAACAAAATCATGTCGTACGTTCAAATGCGATTTGAAAAAGTTTATAGTCACAATGACATATTTATATACGATTAATATAAATATTAAAATGCCGTGACCTTTAAATTAGGAGGTTGATAAGACATGCTTAAGAGTTTTTGGCGCGTTTAGTTCTCGTCCACAATGATTAGTAACGAATCGTATCGTTAAATAATTGAATGCACATGAGTCTGTACTCAAACGTGCACACATTTAAGCCAACCAATTATACAGTATGACATTTGTTACTAATCCCTATGCATGTCGCATCAACATTCTGATTTAAAGTTAATTGCATTTTCAATTATAAATTTGTTTTAAAATTAAATAAATTTGGGAATGTATTACATCATTGTTTTAATTTGTAACCGAATTAAAACTCTTGAAATACTTTTTCGTTGTTCGTTCCTTGTGTTAAACGTGTTGTTAAATAATGTATTCTATATAAATTAGCCAGTAATTACGATTTACATAGTTTATAGCAGTCAATTATCAAATATAACAGATTTTTTAATTGAATCAAGTCAAGTACTGTGATTATTTCAATGCAAATGTTCATCAATCATTTTTGTATCGTCTTGTGCATAAAATGACTTCAACTGATAAAATCGGAGAATAATTTTCGTCAAAGTTAAACTTATGTTAAATTAATCAGATAAATATAAAATAAGTCAAAACATTTCCATCAGAGCACTTTGAAATAATTGCCAGGCACTCGTAGTAATTTTATGCACAGTTAGAAAGAATTTTTAATAACAATGCAATTAATATTTAAATTGTAGATTTTTTTATAACTCGCATACTTTTATAAATTTTATACAGTAATCGTAATATAAAAGAATTTAATGCTTGTGTAAAACGAGAGGTATTGAAAATGTGTTATATGTAATCAGATATATAAAGTCGATGATTATTAAAAAAATGAAGTTAATGAATTTGAAATTTACCGCTGCTGGTTTCATTTTTTTATTATAACAAAAATATCACTGAGCTGTATGACGCCTTGTAATATGATTTCGTAATACTAATTGATCTGTGGCGGAAAAATATCGTTTTAGATATTAGTGTAAATCCTGGAGGTCACGTGCAAATATTTCGAAAACCTAGAAATATCTGACTGGGCTTGACTGTAATGCAGTATGGAACTAAAGTTATGAGAAATTTCTTTTAGCTAACTTAATGAAATTAAACTAGGCGATATCACGTTGCCATTGATGTGAAACATTCTGTCAACATCGTTGTTTATATTGACACCTCAAATTTTCCGATCACATTGTTTAAAATGTCTTACAAAGTTGAGATACGAAAGAGCATCTATATGCACTGGTTTAACGAATGCCTAAACGTGATATTGTTGACGCGTTTGAATTGGTCAATTTCATTAATGAACATCATGCGGACGATGAAATAATACTTTGGCCAGATTTAGCTTCGGCTCATTATGCCAGGGCAACAACAGAATGGTTGACTTCAAACAACATACCATTCGTCGCAAAAAATGATAACCCACCTAATGTTCCCCAGGCAAGGCCTATCGATGAATTCTGGAGATTGCTGTCGCATAGGGTGTGCGATAACGGTTGGGAAGCCCAAAATGAAGAACAGCTTCGCCGTCGTATTTTCTTGAAGATTAATGAAATAGAAACTGTCCAACGGCTTATGGGACATCTAAAGAGAAACTTAAGAGCTATCGAAAACGATGGACCATTATCCATTATCTAAATTGTGTTACGTAGTTAGGATAGATGTAGTAGTATTATTATTAATATTTTATTACTTGCATTTCTTTTATGATTCGTATATTAGTAGCTTAGTTTTAATGTATATATAGCACACTCTCATTCCAAACTGACCCTCATCTGTATCGCCGGAATATTTGTGCCTTTATGCAATCAATATTTCGTTTAACATATTGATTATTGTTTACTCCATGCCATCTCTTGTCAATATTTTCTTTCATCCTGACACGCTCCCAACCTCACCTTATGTGATATAACATCTATAGTAATTTTCTATTTGATCGTTTTCCGACTTTGAACTTTTGACAACTTTCGCGATTTTATAATTTTTACATTTACGATTTTTTATCGTATTATTATTATGTTTGCTGACAATTTCTACGATTTTCCTGACTGTTTATAAGAAATATTTATAATTTTTATAGTTGTGTTTTTTTTTTATTACACAATTTTTAATCCATTTGAGCAATTTGAGTTTAATTAATTTCGATGCTCTCATACGATATTCTTAACTGTTTTTAACAATGTTTAGATTTTTATAGTGTTTATTATTTTCTGTGATATTTACAACTTTAATAATTAGACAACTTTTACGATTTTTTGAAGATTTCTAATTAATTTCTGCTTTTTAATGATGTTAAAAAACTTTATAATTTCTCACAATGCTTTACTGCTTTACTAATTCCTACGAAATCTCGCGTTTTCAATGGTTTTCAGATTTTTAATTTTTTTTTTTTTAATTTTCGCAACAATTTTATATTTACGATTATATTTTTTGCTCTACAATTTGGTCAGTTTGATATTTTTTACTTTATACAATTTGTGAATTTTGCACTGTTTGACATTTGATAGGATTTTTTACATTTTAGATGTATTTTCATATTTTCATTTTGCATTTTTTTGTATATTTTTAATTTGAAAATAAGACAAAGAGTTTGTGTGTGAGTATTAGCGCTATCTAGACCTCAGTACATTCATAATCTTGCTGCTACGTAATTGCAGTGGTCTTTGTCAACCGTCTAATGTGCGGTGGGTAGTTATCTGTGCAGTGCCGCCATATTCGGTCGAATGAGATTACGTGTTACCAACAGTATGCGGATATTGACGTCTAGATACCGGGAATACTTACACACACTCATGCTTGCATGACTTGATGCACTTTCTGCGGTGGTCTGGCGAGCTCAATATAGGGGGAAACAGGTGTCATTTATTTTTGAAATAATAATGAAATATTTCTCACTTTTTTATATTTTGACAATCGTGTTTAACATCTTTTGTTTCAAATTTTGCATTATTGGAATCTTCACGATTTTATCTTTTAAATCACTTTTACCATTTTCGCGCATTAAACAATTTTTAATATGTGACTAGTTGCATAAAAAAATGGTATTAATACGAGTATATTGCGATTGGATTAATTAATTTAGCAACTTTTGCTAATAATCGAAACAATTATCTGACTTAATATCAATAAAATAAATACTTCTATTAAATGAATAAGTAAGGTAAACAAGTTAAGAAAAAATATATATGTTTATTGACGTAACTCTATTTATGTAGTAAATGCCAAAATATAATGCTAAATGATTGATTTCTCGATAAGTTAGTATGTCTCCCTGTATCCCACATCATTAACCTCGAATAAAGAATGTCTCTTACATTTCTTGTTTTGTTTGTTCAGTTTAACACAAACACAAATACTGGCTGTTTATAACGTACAAAAACGGGTTTGATAATCTTCGTTTTGACGTTTCTAAATTTATTGGATTGTTTTGACATATCAACATAACACATGGCATAAATTGATTTTTGTATGTTATACGTTCATTAAACGGACACATCGGCTTTTAATAGAATTATTCTACCAACCACCAGGCTTTTAACGAAATTTGTGATGGGAAAGCATACTTATGCAGCGGTTCTTTATGGATAAGTACTCAACCCAACCCAACCAAAGCAAATCAAAGCCAACCCAACCCAACTCAACCCAACCCAACCCAAGTCGTTGTTCCGTCGAATATTATAAACAATTTCTTATTTTAACATGCGAGTAAAAATTTGAATAATAAAATTTTTAAGACACCCAAGGTCCATTATTTACGTTTTCATAATAAAACACATTGTTTTTAAATTTAGTTTCTAATAGTGCCAGTAAATCGAAATTTGCCTGTCCTGAGCATTTAAATAGTATTAAAAGTATTAAAATTTTCATATGGGAGCTATATCAAGTGACAAATACAATTTTATATATATTTTTAATTATTCACAATTTACTACATATATGTACATGTACTTGTCACTCATTTTTTAATGTAGCCTTTGTAATAAATCCTACGTGATATCTTTATACGCAATAGTTTTTGAAACGATTTTGTGTAATCAAAGAATACTGTACGTAAACATTACAAAAAAGGGCAAACATGATTAAATAATAGAATTACAAACAATTTCGTTTGAAGGAGTTTTATTTTACATTGTTATGCACGCATGAAGTTTAATGAATTTCGTCGGATTTCAAACAGATTTAGTCGGTTTTGAACATTTTGTAGATACTTATATAGGTTGCGTTGGGTTGGTTGTAAAATATTTCTCGTTAGTTTAAAATAATATAAAAATTTACAATATGAGAATGTGATTTAATTACATCGCACAAATGCCCTTCACTTCCATCCCAGTCTTCCGACATTATTGGACCAACCCAACCCAACAAAATTTAATGAACAATTGGTGGATTATTATTAGTATACATATCTTCGCATACTAAACCATATACCCACGCCATCAAAAAGTTTGTATTTAGTAACCGAGTTGGGTTGGATTGGGTTGGGTTAGTAACAATGTTGGAACAATATATTTGAATTTAAGTTTAGAGTAAAGGTAAAAATAAATTAATAACTATAGCTACCATAAGATTACAAGAACAATTGCAGGATGAAGAAAATTTAGTTTAATTTTAGTTGTAGCGTTGTTGAATCCGGTTGTGGGGGAAATGAACTGATGAATTGTAGATTGATGACTTTAATGGCCACCCCGTCAACCCGCCCGGGAAAAATATACATATTGCCTGCTGCATGCTTATCCTTACCACTGATTTTATTTTTAGTTCAGTTAGTATGTATACAATTATATTCATTACTGGTAAGCGTTTTACTTGAATGGCATTAAATACACAGTTAAAACGTCTTGGTTGGAGTAAACTAACCACACCCAACTAAATTAACTGAGCAATTCATTCATGAAATTCAGACATGATGCAACAAACAAAGGCATCGAAACATCACTAGAACAAAAGACCAATTTCTGGATGAAACCACATGACAATTTAGTTTACCCGTCGGAATCTGGTTGGGGAGAAAATAGAAAATATAGTCTCACTCTGTTGGGAAGAGAGGATAATTGTATCTGGATAAAAATATTTTTTTGTGTTAACTACCGATTCTTCGGTATTGGGTTGGGTTGTTTTCTATTATATGGCACGTTTATTTAAATTTAATTCCTATAAATAAATAAATAGTTTGAGACAGTTTAAACTACCCTCGACATTTATTCAATATTCAAAGATAATTAAAACCTAATAACAGTTATTCATGTGGCAAGTCAGTGGTAAAGTGATTCTTTATCGACTTTTTCCACCCTCTGTGGCGTTTTAAAATTTCCTTACTGCCGCTTGTGTTGGCAAAGATAGTGGCGAACGTTCATAGGAAACAATGTCCTCTATACAGGGACGATTCTGGCAAGATGAGATAGTTAGTACATTTCCAAAGTATGGATTCCAACTGGGTGGACTGTGCATTTGCCATTTCTGCTTAGGACGTAGAGCTAAATATTTATTAAATAATTCTATGTATTTTACTTTTTTTTCAAACTCTGAAGTGATCGCAAATAATCGAAGGCTATTGGTCTTTGTTTGATTTAAATGAACAATCATGTTCGTACGGCGAGCCCCAGCAATGCCAATCACCACACATATCTAAAATAATTACTACATTAATATCAAATTGGTTTTTAAAAGATTGCATAAATTACTTTCACCGGATGAAGGTGCGCTTAGTAAAAATGTATGCATTTCTTCTTGTGAAAGAGTATAGGACTTTTTTGGAATGCAATTTCTTCCTTTTCGATTAAAATGTTTTTATCGTCATTTTTTGACTGAAATTCCGTGTTTTTTGCACCACTCGACACATACGAGGTCTGCCTTTTAAGTTTTTCACATACAGCTGCAATAAAACAGCAGATAGCTTTTAAAGACTTTGTTTTTCGAAATATTCTCCACGAAGATCAATGCACTTCTCCATGCGCTCGAACCAATTTTCGAAGCAGTTATTCCACTCGTTTGTTGGTACAGTCAAAATGACGTTTTTGAAGGCGTCGACTGCTTCTTCTGGCGACTGAAACCTTTGACTGACCACGCAGCCATTCTTGATTTTTGTAAAGGAAAAGAAATCGTGGGGGCTTGGGTCGAGACTGTACGGAGGACGATCTAACAATGCGAATCTTGCGCACAACATCGACGTTTTCCTGGTTGACTCCCGTTTTTAGTGCAACTGCCCTTGGATCGTCGCTAAGAATCATCCGACCACGTTTCAATTCTCCATACAAACGACAAATTGTCCATTGTGTGGTGCTTCATTGCCGAAAACAGAAACCAACTCGGCGAGGTATTCTTGTTGAGATAATTATCTTCGAAAGTTGTAAAAAGTTATTGTGCGAAAATTTTCTGGCTATGTTGACAAATATTAGCGGCAGATAAAGTATTCGATTTTTACAGTAAGATAAAGTGTTTGTTTACTTCCGAAAATCGCTATGGTATTGTACGGCTCTATTGACGGTTGTCCATAAAAAAAATAAATCTCAACAAGTAAAAATAAATTTAATCAATTTCTCGAACGAACGAAGAACCACTTCAATACAAACTATAATTATCGAAATAACTCTTAATGCGCCATACGTTATGATGTGCATTTCCAACTAACATCTGGATTATACTAAGTAGCATTTCACGTATCCATTGCACGTACTCGCTCCAGGTTGGTGCATGTCATATAAATAACGTCAAATCCGATGCGACGTTTATCGCACCGCCCGACATGTTATGACGAGTAACGGCGTATCGGAATTTAATTTAATTCGGCGAAATGATCTACGATATATGTATTTGTATTTACCTCTCTCGCTCTCTCCGCGGGACCCCCTCGTCGACCGCCCGCGCCCGTAAATCAAGCGATTGTCGCCACGACGAGCGCCCGAACCAAAGAGTTTTAATCAGTCGAGTGCCGTACATCAACGAAAACGAGAACAAACGTGGTTTCGTACCACCCCGGCTGCGCCACCGTCGCGCCGTTTTTTGTTGATTCGCGTTCCGTTATTAAATCGAATATAGTGTGAAATAAATACGTCGAAGCTCTGTGCTCGGATTTCCCAATTAATTTATACCATCGCGAATTTCCAATTGGGGCATGCAATGGAATGCAGTCGTTTTGAATTTATGTTCGAAATAAACATTTAAAAATTGCAATGTCTATTCGTTGTTTGTTTGAAAAATTTTATAATATTACTACCACCACTGTCCGAAATGTTGGTGAACTTGCGATAAGTTTTCAGTAGGAGCATCTGTATTTCCATATAGATTTCGAACTTTGACGTTACTTCAGATTTAAATTTAGGGCAGAATTAAATTAAGTTTTTATCACTATTTTTTATTTGCTAGTGTTTCGTCCTGTTTAACTTTTTTGATATCAGATCGATTCTTACAGCTTCTCTTGTCGAACTTCCTGTCTACACTGAGCAATCGACAAATCGACGAACAAATTAAAAATTACGACGTATAATTTGAAAGCCTGATTGGCGCAGTTCCCCAATTACCAACATGGGTGACTTTTGCTTCATTCGGATTTAAAATTTGCGTTTGGATTCGGATCCCTCCGCGCGTTCTACTTTTGATCCTCGTAAATTCGTTAGTACATCCACTTTGTGTAATGAACTCTAACGCGCCTACGTGAACAGAACGAGGAAAATATAATCAATTTTTCACTTTTATGGCAAAACCGAATTAATGCGTTTTCCGTATGACGCGTGTGAAATTCGGCGAGCGTGTCAAACATGCAACCGCTCGTAACGAATATAATAAAGCCGCATGTAGGGCGCAATTTCGCCGTGTTCGATATATGCAGCTCGCTTATTTTCGATGCAAACTGCCGCTGTAGTTATAAATGATGGTTCCCTGTGCGACGCAGTTAATTTGTAACGAACAGATCTATCATAAATGCGTTTAAATGGGCAACGTGCGCGTGCATTGGCATTGCGGTCGTTTGTTTAAAGCTCGCATACAATTTTGTTTGGGCAATTGATAGAATGAAGTCTTCGATTGGCCAGAATTGATTTTAGTCATTAGTTATCGAAGGATAATGGCGTTAAAATTGTAATTCTAGACTGGTAGGTTAATGAAAACAAACATAAACATCCAAAATGAAAATCTCTAATTTATTATAGTTACATAAGAAATAGTAACAGAAGTAGAGAAAATGTTCACTATTCATGGTACGGTCTCAATATATGCATGGAGAACGAGATTCTTTATGAGACATTAAGGTACTAATCTATAGGAAGACACAAAGCTACAGAGCACAATACCACAATTATAGTATTTCCGTCCGCAGACGTAGTGTAACTCATACCAAACTTTTTTACAAATCGACTAAACAACATCGAAGTAACATCAATTATAATCGAAGTTATTCGATCACGTTTGTCGGTGAAGACAATTATTTCGGAGTTAAACGGTGTCATGGAAACAAAGGGGCGAGTTTATTTATTAGCATAAAGTACCAACTTATAAGATTTCACAAAACTGCAGAGAAAGACCACTGCATGAATTCAATAAAATCAACGAAACCAAAATATCGACTACACAGTAAGCTTCAAAGGACACATCTTATGGGACATATTTGGGAAAGAAGAAAAATTATTTTCGTATTTCTCAGGTTTAAGATAAAAGAAGTGTGGTAAATATTATTGCATATTGTTCTAAATCTCGTTCGATCACTAGCCTTCTGAAATCTAAAAAATCATGCAAGGTGTATTATTAGATAAATCCTACACGATTGATGTGTGCAAATCTAGGCATTTGCAAACAATATTAATTGGCATACGCTTCATGTGAGCAAACAAACTTGTAATTGTTATCAATGCTGATTGCAGCACATGCGTACAATATGCAACAATCGATGAACGTGTGCGAGTAAAGATCGCACGACTTAACATTGAGAACATTGAAATCCTGCTCGTCAAGTAAATGTAATTCGCCAATGCAGCGATTATTGAATCGTGCCTACGAACTTAGTAAGTAAACTTATCGCCGCATATGTGGAAATGACTATAGTTTGTACGTTAAATGTTCAATGTTTTTAAGGCAACCAATGTAAGCAAGTAGCTTAAGTTATACTTATATGTAACATAAATGTGCGTGGACATGCTAATCGCACTTATTCAACTACTCGTATTTTCCATAAAAACTCGTTAAAAGTTTATTATTATGATTGGTAAGAAATGTAACCTACCGAGAAATATGAAGCTTAATTGAAGAAACTCAGCATTGATTTTTTAACAAGTGGGAAAGATAATCCAATCGATTCTAAGGCCCAGTTGTATATTGCGAATTTAACGAAGAGTTTAGTGTAAACCTGGATTACTGGATTACTGGACAAAGGGATATTTAATTAATGCTATTATTTTATAAACAGCAAGTGAACTTACGAGGTTACTTAAGTAGGATGTATTGTTTACATATGTAAATACAGGAAATAGGCAAGATAGGCACGATTTTGTCTTACCTATAGATAGATAAACTATTGTCAAGAGTTAAGCATTGTTTCTTACGAAGCACTACGCAAGAAGAGATAGACTGATTAAGTTAGGAATTCGCAGTAGAAATGTGATAAATTCTGTGACGATTTAGAAGATAACAACAAAAGACCACCAGACGCATTATATATTAATAGTAATATGAGATTTAAAACAAAAATTGGAATAGATTAAATAATACACCAGAGAGCATGCATGAATAGTGGTCACAGAGTTCAAAGACGAGAGATTGATCGAAGAAATAAAACTGTGCATGTAACTCTGACCATCACCATCATCACGAAGATGAAACTAAAAGTAACTGGAAGTGAGTAGTGTGTTATGTAGTCGATTTTAGAAATACGAAAAGGATATGAATGTTGATATAGAAAAATGAAGACGCTTGAGAAACGTTACAAAATCATTATTGTCGGTATGGCATATAGAGTGTTGTATGAGGGACTATTAGAGCAGAACAACAAATGGTCCGATAATGAACACGAGAAGAGAAAGAATGAAGTAAGAATGAAATGGATGAGAATAGCCAAGGAAAGTGATCTCGAAGCGACAATATGAGCAACACTATATAACACCGAAGGGTTATGAAACAAAACAGGCCGACAGAGAAATTGAGAGAGAAAAAAGGGAAAAGCACTTTGAAACGTTACTGTCCTAAACAAGACATAGGCGTAGAAAAAGACGAGAATGCTCATGAAATGGAGCAATAGCAGAACATCGTGTCTAGCCAGCTGTTGAAGAAAGTTATGAAGTAATCAGCAGCCCCTGAGGATATATGGAATGAAATCAAAATAGAAGCTATAAATTTGTATTTAGGAAAAACAATTTATATCAATTTAACTTAGGTGCGGGTTGGGTTGGTTTGAAGATTTTGTAAAAGTCGCATTAACGATACACTTAAAAATTACAATTTGATTCCATATTTATTAAATTGTGTGATACTTGATTCGTTATTTTGCAAGCGTAAATTTGAAAAAATAATTTATATTCTAAATTAGTTATTGTATATATGTTTTCAATAATTTATTTTACATATTTAGAATAGGTATTATGTTTTTCCTAGAAAATATTGTACCACCCGTTACACCACTGATTTATATTTAGTATTCATTAATCGAAGGCGTCCTTACGAAGTAGAGTATCCATAAAGTAAGCAAAACATCTATTTGTTATTAGCGCTGATATAGCTAAGTATAGTATATATGTTGTAATGTCGTTTTACATGTACGCCGGCTTGCGTGGTAAAGTGTGAGGACATCTATAAACTTACGGCGGTATTTAAGAACGTTTAGAAAGACAACAATGTTGTGGTTCTGAAAACGTAGGTTGCATGAAATTCGGATGAACAAGTTTTACAAGCTACAAGTTTTTGAAATATGTAATATGGCCAGGGCATTTCCTCAATAAGCAATCGTATCAGGGATTAGTTGATGGCGTCAGTTTTTGCATTCGGCGGATTTTTTTCTCAACTTGAAGTTTTGTCCTTCGTTCACGTTCGGGCTGTAACAATATTGCTTCAGATACAGCCTGCTGAGCGTTATTTAAATGAACGTGAAAATATATTTACTAGAACGTTCCAAATATATAAGGCCAGTCCGTAGCGACGGTGAATATGGCGAGCGCGAAAATTAAAGACAGAACAGGCAGTGAAGGGGATAAGGCTGAAGGGAAAACATAAAGGGGGCTGCCGGAGGAAGGTAAAGCAGAAGAGGCGTGCAAATTATCAAACATATTGAATTGAAAGGGGCAAAAGGATGCAGAGATCACTTGTTCGAAAAATTGGTAGAAATGAGTAAAACAAGTAATGAAATGCCAGATATGTTGCGAGAATTGATGAGAGTGTAAAGAAGGGGCCAATGTTGGGAGAAACAGGAAAGGCAAGTGGTGAAATGATGGATATGATGCGAGAATTGGGACGAGAGGTTAAGGAAATCCGACAGGGGAATGCAGAGCTGAGAAAGAATTGCAAGATGCGAGAGAATGGAGAGAAATAAAGAAGAATGGAAGAGAGCAGGAAGAGAAAGTGAGAGAGGGAAAATCGAAAGATCGAGGCAAGTTCTGGAAGGTAGCAGGCCTTAAGAAATTGATACAGGTGGGTGGAGGAGCACATAGTGATAGAATTTTCGATTGTGTAAGGCAACGGTAGACATCGTATTACGGCTTTTTTCCATTTTACTTTCTCAATCGCACATTTTAAATTTTTCATTACCTGCCTGCTTTGACTGATTCAGAAGTAGTGTACGCAAAAATTTGTATTAATCTGTCGTCATTTGGTCCTGGTTCATTATTATGTCGATGGGAAGTTTATTTCCCTGATATTTCTCCATTTCGCTTAGCACAGTCAATACGAATAGGCCACCGCGTAAGTGGTACATTGGCGCCCGGCACAGATGAATTTTTGTGAAAAAGACAGTTGATGATAAGCCTTGAGGCGTGAAACGTGTCGAGGAAGTTTTGATTACTTTGTGGAAGGGTTGGATCCAGGTAAAATGTCGGAAATGTGATGTTTACGACATCCGTCTGTTCGACGAGTTTTGATTGACCGAACCCATTTAAACGAGTCATTATTTCTGACACGAAGTGATCATCGTATCTGTATCATATTATTTCCAACGGTATGTCCCGAACATTATATTGCACTTTACAACTACGACGTAATTATGGTGAAATTGTGGAAATTTATAGAAGAAAGGTGATTTAATGGTCGTCGAAGTTTGTGTTAATTTTATACGACCGAACATACGTTTTGGAGATTCTGAATGGAATTATCGTGGTGTTAATATCTCTGTGGGAAGCTTTACTTGCCGGATGGTGTTTGTTGGATCGACGGACCGAAGATGTGTCTGGAGGATTGCCTCTAGTTCGACGCAAATAGTCAGTAGCGCCCTTATACAAAAGAAGAAAAGATCCCACGGCAACCTTTCCATTGAGTTGGTATCGACTAGCCTCGACACCGCTTTCGAAGTTAACAATTCGTACGAATTGTTATCGTGTCGTTGTCGTATCCATATGGTGCTTAGGGATGGTGTAGCAATGGATAAAGGCATAAACATGGGAAAAAAGGAGAACATGTCCGAGGTATTTCGATTGGCGGAGATAAGGGGGGGGGGGGTAAAAATGAGAGAGTTGGAATTATAATAGGAGTAAATGAGATATGGGTGAAAGAAAAACAGGAGGAGAGTTTACAGAATACGCTATAGGCGACTATTAAAAAGGAGGGAATGTGGTGGTGAATTTACATGATATAATATAGCAACATAATATGAATATGATACCGGAGGTGCTAGATGAAATAGTGAGGGGGAGGATGTAATCATGGTGGCAGATATGAACATGAGGATTGATGAGGTAAAAAATATGTGGATAAAGTGGAGACGAGAAAAGGCCATGAGACGAAGTTGTGAACGCACAAGGGAGGATTCTACTGGGTTTATAGATGAAGCACGCCAATACAATATAATACAATGTAAGCCGTGAAGAATAATTACATGTTATTATAGCTGAGGATAACAGTATACAGTATACAGTACAGTGTACAGTATACATAAGATCATTCGATAGTGCAATTTTAATTATTTTATTGGGATCCATCTTGGGCAACAGGTTAACATGTTTTTCTGCAGTATTTTTATCGATTACATTCGTAACAGAAGTTTCATGGAATCGAGAATATCGTCATCATTCAGTGAAGCTTTTTCTCTTCCTTCTTTCAGTTCCAAGGAGATAAGTCACAATTACGACGAAATTCAATATGTGAAATTAAATACGTTTCGACTAAGGAATGATTTTCCAAACTATTTCAATTTATAACAATTTAGATCATGTGTGAATACAAAAAAATACACTAAATGTGAAAATAACTTACAAATATAAAATCTATAAATTGCCACACATGATTTTTAACAAATTTGTGAGCACGCTAGTCGCATAACAATTAGTCACTTAATGATTAGCGTCAATTTTCGCCAAATGAATAAACTTTCCCATCTGCAGTTTCTTTTTTTTTAATTCAAATGTACGAGTCGCGATTAAATCACCGCATTCTATTGACTATTCTTGAATCTTTTCGCGTTTTAAAAACGAAGCTACGCAAAAGCAAACTTGCACGTCACAATTAAGACATTCACTTGATCGAGACTACACCGACAACAAAAGCGTCGCAGCATAACGAGGTTGTCCCATTCACCCGTCTATTGGCAGCACACGAAACACGATGTAGACGAAACGTATCGAATCAGGGGCCATCGTTCGATCCGGATGACGAGTCGATCGCACATGAACCGCGATATTGGGAAACGGGAGCGCCCGTTAGCATAATTGAGTTCGGCGTGATGCGATGCGGCAAATCGTATGCGTGTCGCGACGTCGAATTTTCCCTCGTCGGCGTTTTCGCGAGGCAAAAATTCCCCGGCGCCCTCGACGAAATTTCACTCCTGTCAAAGCACGCTTTAATTGCGAATCCGTTCAGGAACCGCGTGCAGAGTGCGGAAAAAGCGGCAATTTTCGCGTTTAAAAAGTTCGCATCTCGCGGGAGTCGTTAAAATTGCCGTTCGACGACGACTATTTGCGTAGAAAACTTCATATCTAAGGCGAAATGGACATAATTGGATAGGAAAAGTTGTAAGACTCGGTAAACACATTTCGTCTTGTGACTCCGCTCCGCCGAGTTCGAAACTTAATTGCGGATGTCCCACCGTGTTTAATAACTTGCGCACACAATTCTATAATTGTAATTCCCTTGCGATTATGTCCTCCTGTGTGACGAGATCGTTACGTAGTTTAATACGGACAATGGGAAAATAACAAAGTTCGTCGTTTTAAATAAAAATTGCACGTAGTTACGTTATTTATTATTAAATTCATTTAAACGTTCTTTGACAATCTGTAAAGACAGATTTTGTTTACAAAGGTGTAAGTATTTAACCAAACAATTACCTAAATAATTTAATATACGTCGGGGAATAAAAATTATTACACCGATCGACGTAATCATTTTTGTTGGAATATAATAAAGATGATGGCGGGCAAACATCCGATAATCAACGGGTTGAGCGCGATTAAATAATTACACGGATCAGTTTAAATGTTTGACAATACTTTTTAATTCTAATGTAGCCAACAATCCAATTTCGGACGCACTCCCAACACAATGTAACTTTTAACGAATTATGAACGTAATAATTAGCGTAAGTGGTAATAATTACAGGGAAAATAGCTCGCAGTGATCGCATGGCGCGTAATTAAAAAGGCATAATTTTAGAGGAGGGAAACTCCCGCGAATGGAAGCTAAGTGTATGCATATTTCGTCGAGGATTAATTATCGGAGTGCTTCACGAGCAGCGCATTGTTCGCCGGATTGCGAGACAAACAGCACACGAAGTCGTCTCGTCGACGGTTTTCGAATTTCAAGCTTCAAACGGGCTATCGCGTCTCATCCGCTCAATAAAAAAAACCTAAATTGTAATGCACCGTCATTAAACTTCAAACAGATCCGGCCAAACAAAGCGGACAAAAAATAATTTTTAATTTTTTTTCAGCACCGTTTGCCAATGTGATTATGGTCGAGGAAATATTCTTTGAATTGAAATGATCGTTGCGATCCTTATAAGTGAAACAATTACAGTGCATTACGGGAATTAAAGTATAACTCTGTAAGTAAGTAGCACTCGGCAATAATTGAAGCTTTATAAATTTCATTTCTAATTAACCCAATGTTATTGTATACGGCGGTAAAGTCTACTCATAACGGAAGCACTACAACAACCGTTTCATATTAGCAAAGCGATGGAAATTCGGAAAAACAATTCGCAATTTACCTCCAAAATGTACAGCATATAATGTTGTAATAATTCCCAAGGGGGGGCTTACACCTTGACGATTAAAAAAAAAATGATTTTTAAGTTCTTTTTAAATTCTTAATTTGAATTATTAAGTCCTTTTTAAACCGCGATGAAAAACGCAGACAATTCAGTTCAATTAAAGAAAGTCTATAAGCGCAAATGTTTCAAAGTGTGTGATTTTCATATTTCTTATGGTTTGCTCAGAGTATTGAACAATATGGCAGGAATAATCTTTAATGTTCTCTATTCCTTCTGGACAGCTTTACACACTGTATAATAAGTTTCATAACAGTATTTGCTCGTTCTAAGTGCAACGTAATTTTGTATAATCTCGCGAAATTGCATATTCCAGGTGATATATGTTTACGGTGGTTATGCAGCTAGCTCGTCATGCTGCATGATTAAAAGCACTCGTTAGTGCTGATAACTCGTTTTTGAGTGTCGTATCGTGAACATAATAACAGATACATATTTCTAGCGTGTATAATCAAGCCATTAAACTGTAATACACACAGATTATCGACTTATACTGACTGCACTTTCAGTTTCAAAAATAGTCTTACTATGCAAATACCGTGTTCCTAGGATCCGATATATCGCTAGCAAAACCAAGAAATTTACTTAACTGGTAGATTAATTATAAGTAATCGTTAAAGAAATAAATCCATACGCTCGTGAACCATGTGGGTTCATAGAAAAAATTACGAATGATTTACACTTTTATTTTGCACCGAACAAGGCAGAAACGTCCATCACCGTTTGGGTTTCTACACTTAAAATTATAAAATTATTCCATTTATTTTAGGTACTAAATATGAGTTGGTAATAATACAACAATAGTTTCGGTTAAGAAACCGTGTTATTATTTACCTAATCGAGGATTCCATTACGTTTCTTAATCGGCTCTTATTCTCAGATAATGGGATCGGGCAGTGAAGCGCACTAATTATGTAAACTCTAAGGCAATGCTAATAAGTTTCGGGAAAGCCTGTATCGAAACTTCACAACAGTACGGATGTAACACGGAAAACTTCTCGTCGCTCAGTTTTCGGATAACAAAAGCCTTCTTCGAAATTAATGTACGTCGGGGATTCGTAAAGTTCGCACAGAGAAGTTGCATATGATACATTTTACTTACTTGTGGCGATTATTATAAAATTTTGAGTTTGTGACATCTTACATTTAGTATTATTACAGTTTATTTGTTCACCGTTCCGATCTGGTTGTCTGGTTGATACAGAATGATTTATACTATACGTATAATTGTATACGCTCGTAATGTGCCTAGGATATAACTAGTTACTGCATTATTAAATAGTAGCTTCTTCGTCACTATTTACATTATAAGTAATCGATGTATCAGCGCAATTAACAAGAACAAGGTTAATATGAATGTGGTTGACTGTCATATGGGAAATGTGGAATCTTCGACCTAATATTCTTTTCGAAACTCCTTTTCTATTTATTGTACAATGAACAAGCCTTGCGTGGTTAAAAACTCGAGGGCGACCCAACCTTCCTCATATTACTTAATAACACGACAAATGGTTGTCTTAGAAATATTTTGGTTTCTCTAAATGACGACAATTTGTAAACACAAAGGTATTGTCAAACTGCAGGAGAAACTTGACAGATTCTCAATATCCAACGGTAAATTGATTGCTTTATTTTTAATAGGAAATAATATGAAAATTTTTCCTAAAACTTTTGTCACATACGTTATGAGTCAAATATTTTCTAAATAAAATGCCCTTCATTATCCATTAGAACAGTTTTTATTTTCCTTGATAACAATCTATTACTTAACTTCACTTTCTTTTAATATTATTTCTGATTTATATTTCCGGGGATGTATTCTTTAGTCTTTTACAACAATAGCTTCTTTAACAATAGAACATAATCATCATAAAAAATAATAGGAATTAACAATTCGTTGCAGTTAAATCCTCGTACATCGTTAGAACAAAAGCAGCCAAGAGTTAAAACTACAAAAAACGAAACGTTGACAACGTTGGCAGCGTTGCAAATTCAACTCGCGTAAGTGATAATTAAAAACGTGCATAAATAAGGTAAACCCCTTTAATTAAATGAACTCTTCAACGTGCACGGTGAAGAGATGATTCAACGTGACTCTCGCGCGCCGAGTTTTAAAAATCGATCGGTAGATTTGAACATCATTTTACATTTCGACAATTAGCGCACGGGCGCAATCGAACCAAAAATATTTAAAAACTGGAAATATCACGTAATTGAAAACTGGGGCATATTCATATTTTTTTCGTGCAAGCCCGGTCAATTAAAATTATTCGAACGGACTTAATTATTGTTCAGTGCGAGTCGTTGATTAAAATTTGCAAATTAATGATTTTCAAAATTCTATCAAACAAAATGGGCCAATAAAAACATAATTCAAGTAAATCGTGTAATTTTGATTTTGTCGTCCTTTGCGCAGCAATTGTTTCCTCTCTTCTTGGGGAAAGTGGTCGGGACTATTTGATGGATTTTCTAAAGCGAACGAAATATTGTCAATCAGTCAGTAGCAATTTTTCATCTAACTACCGCCAAACTTTTATTTATCTGTGCCGCCGATACAATATTCGAAGTTGTTCGGGGAATGCAGGTGAAGCAATTAGGGAAAGTTTTTAATTGCACGTGCGAGTTGAAGCCGACGTTGATATATTTATTCTTCGCGAGACCTCATCTCGCGCGAAAGGAGGGTCTTTAATCCCCATCCGTGGAGCGTTCAAAGTTTCTGAACTAAACCAATTACGATAATTAAAAATGATTTCGGCGAAAATCCATACTGTGTGAGTATTATTAATTGATGGCGCGGAGCCAATGGGATTGATCATGTCTTTCATATTTTACTTTCGGCGTTATAAACTTTGAAATGTTCTTGATGTCGGATGGAGGATAGACAGGAAAATGCGTTCGAGTAAAATTTTTATTTGTTTGCATGCAAGTATATGGGTCGTTGTGAATTATTGACAAGTGCTAGGAAAAGAACCTGCAAACGATATCGATTCGTAACGTCATGGAAAATTATCAAACATAACGAATGAAGAAATTCACTTATATTCATTTATATTTTTGATCAATTTTTAGAAATTTGGGTTCAAACCTGCATGGGATGCAGTCAACGTCACAATTATCAACATTATTCTCAATAAATAAACAATGCAAAATGACAAAAGCACAGACAATGGTGAATCTAACCATAAAATGAAAACTTATCAATTCAGGGATTGACGATACAAATAACCATGACTCTGAATCAATGTTGCGCAAAGCTCAAAAATTCCAACCACCTGGAGATTTTGCAAAATTGGTCACGGCGTCCAATCCAACTCGAACATTTCAAACACTTGTTTGTGGCAACCATTTCTCGAAGCGTTATTCTATAGTAGATTTAGTTTAGTTTCGTTATTTAGAGTTTCCGTGTACATGTTGTTGTTAGCGAAGCGCCATATGTCTTCTTATTACTTTGAATTCAACTCTAAATATACAATACAATACAATATGGAATAAACAAGAAAATATCTTCAGCGATATTTAATTTGAATATGAACTAAAACAAAAGATTTACGAACGATTAACACGATGGAAATAATGAAGAAACAAGGATTATTTTGAAATATATAATTTTAACCAACATTGTTGAAAAATGTGAGTATTTTGTATTATTTTGCAGTTCAAAATTCACGAAATACCACATAATCAGTGACTAACCAAAATCGAGTATTTCTAACACAGTGTTTGTGACGACTGACTTTAGATGCGATATTGTTAGAAATTTGCTAGTTTAGTTGCTTTGATTCCCTGATATACTTTCATTCGTTCAGTAAAATTTGACAATAAAACATGATAATTCAACTGAGAGTTAAATTGTACCAAAACGAACATAACTTAGTAACTTTTTCCATCGAAGACTAACAGCAGTCACCTTGATTGAGTTGAAGATCATAAATATGTAAATGTTCACGTTTTATTATTATTCGTTTACATGCACAAAATAAAAATTTTAAAGTGTGAGTTTTGATTTTCTTACATCCGAAGAAGCACTTGCATTTACATCAAGATACTAAAGTGTTCAAAGTAAATAACTTAACTCGAATAGTAAAGGAACACATTCTGGCAAATTTACTTACCAAATACATCCTTACAATTTTCGAAAGTACTTTATATTAACATGTTCGCTGCCTATAATTGTTGTCACTGTTATACTGATTGAGAGCATGTGTACATTTACTACAGCTATATGCAATACAGAACAGTTCAATCCATATGGGTAAAGCAGGATCGTACAATACATCGCGCAACTCAACTGAACCCAACCCTACGAAACCCAACCCAACCCAACTCAAGCCAAACCAACTGATAATAAGTAATATTGCTCCACGTACAGTACATATTACCAAATCTTGTTCTACATCTGCAAATCGGTATGCCAGGAGTAGGTTTGATTGCCCCTCTTCTATTACCTTTCATTATTTCGTTGTTTCTCTGGTTTATGACATCGTCGTACGGGTAAAATATTCTTTAGTGGATTTAAGTAATCTTTGTCTATTCGTAAAACACATTCACCCACCCCTACACCATTGTGTTAGGGAGAAAGATGATAGTCCACGCTTGTAACCCGAAAGAAGTGCATAGGGTTCCTGTATGATTATACAGTTAACTATGCAAAAATACTGGAAACGCTTCATACATGTCACGCTTACACTTGTAACTGACATTGAGTTCAAATAGCAATTACATGTTTTAATATAAACTATTTTTATTTAGGTTCAAGCTATTAATTCCAATTGAAGCTTCTAAATTGGTCAATGATAATTATTAAATAATGTATTGTTATGTAATTGCACAAATGCAACTCTCGCTAAAGACGAGATTTGGCCACAATTTTATAGAAACTTTTGTCATTAAAGTAAATAGTTGATCGCTGAATTTTGTTAACTTATGTAACCTACATTCTTGGCTAGGAAATGTGGATTTTTGCACGAATATTTCTTATACATGTGACTTTTTAATGTAGGCCATGTGGATGGAATCGTAATTAAAAGTCTTTTTGTATTTGACTATAGTTTTGCACCTTGTTTTGCTCTATTTGTAAATTAAGGAACTTTGTCTACCTTTAAGTTGCGTTTAGAATAAATGATTTTAATTCACCATGATCATCATTTTGTGTTTTAATACTACATTCCCATTTTGAAAACTTTGTTTGTATATTCATAACTGGAGAACTGTACATTAAAGCTACACATTTTTGTTTGTTTAATAAACGTGTCGTGCAGGTGCTCTTCGTCAAGTTGTTAATTAGCTCAGGTAGCGATTTTACTTTTTAATTTTTTTAGGAATTGAACCAATGAGTCACATATTCTTCAAAGATCTGTGCGAAAAATCCAGGTTAACGTATGCGCGTTGCATATCAATGAAGGAACATTACAAACCGCCAATATTCTCTACTAATGCAAGAATTTCAATTTTGCACTTGCAATTAGACGTTAAAATCATCGAAAGATGTCCCCAACTTTATTCATGAATGTAATTTAACTACAAACATTATGGGTAACGTGGACGATTGCAGCGATTTTTCAGAGTTAGTTGACTGAATGTCTCCGTTATAACCCCTGGCAATTTAGTTCGGAACGATCGTTCGGCTCAGAAACCGGCAGAGGCATTTAGATCACGCGAGTTTATGTCCGTAAGACGTGCCGAGCATTTCGCGGAGGAGCAGAAGCCAGTGGTGGGATAAATACGACACGTCTTGAAAGCTCCAACTTAACCTAGTTATAGCGCAGACTTATTCGAAGTGAGTGTCGTCTGTTAATTTCGAGGAATTTGCGTCGGAAAACAATAATTTACATCCAAGTCATAACGAATGCGTTTAAATTTGGGGTAATTTTCAATTTATATTAATGCCGTGCCATGGAAAATTTTCCGGTTATATTTACCAATATGTAAAATAACTAGCACTAGACGAGTTACAGTATTGCTAAAAGGTCCAGATAACGACCAAATAAATAATAAAAAAATAAATTCATATATAAAATGTTGAAATCTATAATAGGTGGCACTGATCAACTCTCTTGAGGACACTTTTGCCCTATTGATGAAACGTTATCTTGTTGAAAGTTGATATTATTAAATTTTTGAACATACGAGGGGAGATCATTATTTAGCGTCCCTGACACAGTAGGCGTTGGGCGACGTTGAATCAATTTGAAACATTAAACTATTAATCATTTGTTGTTACGTTGGTTCAATTGTAGTTTTGCTACTGGTAATATATGATAATTTAGAATTTATGTAGATAAGTTTAGAGAAATTCTAAAAATGGAAAAATCAGAGGTTCGTGCAGTTATAAAATACTTGCAAAAGAAATTATTGTCGCCAAAAGAAATTCATGAAGACGTGGTAGGTATATATATATATATTAGGTTAGGGTGGTGTTTCTTACCAAGTGGTGAAAAATATGTCTCGCGAATTTAAACTGGGAAGACAAAAATGTGAACATGCGAAGGGTGTTGGACGACCAGTGACTGTCACTACCCAAGAAAATGTTAGTCGTATACACGATATGGTAATGACAGATAGACTTATGGTACGATAGAAAATATTTTAACAAATATTTTGGGGTTAAAAAAGTTGGGTTCCACGAATGTTGACACCTGATCAGAAATGTTCTAAAGTATTGCATTCTGAAGCCAGTTTGGCAAAGTTTAACGCAGATCCGGATGAATTTCTTTGTCGATTGGTCACTGTTGATGAAACATGGGATCACCACTTCTATCCTGAGTCGAAGCAACAAAGTATGGAGTGGCATCGCTGGGGTTCTCCGCCACCCCGCAAATTTCATGTTTTGCCATCCGCTGGTAAAGCTATGGCCACAATTTTTTGGGACGCAGACGAAATGATTTTTTGGAACGTGGACATACAATAACAGGCTCCTACTATGCCAACTTAATTTCAAGATTGCGCGATTGTGTCAAGGAAAAAGGACGGAGAAAATTGAGCAAGGGAATTCTGTTTCATCAAGACAACGCTCCTGTCCACAACAGCCATGTTGCAATGAGCTCTATTCTAAATACAGGATTTGAATTGTTTGAACATCCCGCATATTCACCAGATCTGCCCCAGCGAATTCTTTTTATTTCCAAAATTAGAAGAATATCTTCAGGGGACCGGATATTACGACGATAATGAAGTGATGAAGGCCATAAACGACTGGTTAGAAGAGCAACCGATAGAGTTTTTTCCAGAGGAATCAAAGGATTGGAGCATCGTTGGACCGAATGCATCGACGTTCAGGGAGATTATGCAAAAAGATATTTCTTCAATTTGTATCCTTCTATATTATCGGCCGTAAATACTGATATCCCGTAGTATGTCGTCATTCCTGGTTGATGTAATCAGTTTCTTCCTCCGTTCTACGACTTATTGCACCCAAATCTTTATTTAACTCCTTGGATCGGCCATCAACCATTTCTATTTGAAATTACAAATTCCATCACTGGCAACTTCTGCATATATAAATGCCTCATTGCTTAATCTAAGGGCATATTTGTGTAGCGGAGACCTAAACGGCCTACGTCTGGTTAAAAAAATTAATCGATATCCAGGTACTTGTTGTAAAGAATTAATTTGCCATAATTAAAGAAAAAATGTGATTTGTGGTAAGTGGTCCTTACATAGGCACCAAGTCTTCTGAATTGTTATCTGACTTGCCTCAAAATCACTTGTCAAAGGACAGTTTTTCAATTAAAAAACTTCAATACTCGCATAGTATTTTGAGAATAGAAACCACGTGTAAAGACACGAAGGAAATGGAATTATTTAAACAGGATTATCAACAAAAAGCAGTGTTTGTAAATCCCGTTGTACTAGATTTCAATATTAAATCACCGGGCGACGATTGTTGTCCTAAAACAGACAATCAGTCCTATTCTGTTTTAAAATTGCTATGGGTGTGGTTACATAGCAAGATTGTTAGGTCTTTAAGCGTTAGCAATGTGGCTAGTGGATTTTACATAATTCGGTATTCTGTTCTTCAATAGTTAACAATGATTGTTAAATGTTTCGCTGCAACAAGATTGCTACGAAATATCGTTAAGTTGTCACCGCTGACCGCGTTGAGCATGCGCATTAACGGTTTGTGAAAAATTTTCGAGCTCGCGAGTGAAAATGGACGCCGAACAAAAGAAACGAGGAAAGAGGACAAATAACCAGCAGATGCAGGTAAATTGTAAAAAACATTTAATAGTAATTTACGTCATAAGTCCGGGAAACTAACTTTTACAGTAACAAGTCGAAATGTTTATAGGTTTCTCATTCCAGCAAAAACGTCAGAAAGATACGGCAAATTATTAATTTTGTATTTTTTTAGTAATAAATAGTTTGATTATTGATTTATTTCATTTGAGGCCGGTAAAAAAATTTACCGGACCCGAAGCCGTAAAGCTTCATTTCCCGGACTGAAATCATTAATGTAAACATGGGTGTTACGATGCAGTATGAAATAAATTGTTTTACATAGTAGTTTTTATAATTGTAACCATGGAGAGTGACTTTAACTGAACACACATGTTAAACCTTTTACATATTTATATTGAGAAATAATTCTTTCTAACAATATTCTTACATGTAGATTATGGTGGACTATTTAGAATATCAGAAAATTCTTATTAGTGGCAAGTGCCACCCCATGCACACTAAAGAAGTTGAAGAAAAGTGGGACATTTTAGTTCTTGAACTAAATAGTATTAAAAATGGGGCAAGGAAAGATAAAAAACAATGGAAAACAGTAAGTCAATAATAGTTAATACATATTAATATTTTGCTATTGCATGTTGTATATCGATGGGTAAATTTTAGTTTCTTGCTGAATGGAAGTCAAAGACACGAAAGAAGGCAAGAATGGTAAAGGAATCATTCACCACCACGGGGGGCGGTGAATATAATTCAAATGCCCTCAGCGAAATCGAAAATAAATTAATAAGGGTCACCGGAGTTGGGAATGTGCTGGGTACTGCTGAATTACCACTTGAAGTTGATCCAGGCACGTTTGTAGACATACAAATAGAGCCTGTTGCTGGTACCTCTGGTGAAGCAGCCAATATACAGCAGGTGCAACCAGACACGCCAGAGCACACCGTAGAGGCACCCCTAAGTGTTGCTACACCCTTGCATCTAGGTAATGATTATCAAATGTTGCAGAACTAACTTTTATAGATATAGGCTTTCATAAATTAATAATTAGAACTATATTTTGTTACAGGAGCAAAAAAGAAAAGAGCAAGAAAACATGTAGCGAAACCAAGCCAGTTGGAACGCTCTGCTGCGATGTATGCCAAGTCGTCGGAGGAAATGGCGAATGCAATTTCACTGCTGGCAATTAGCATCACCCAATTGGCCACTGCATTCTCCGCCATTGCTCAGGCGAAAAGTAAGGACGAGTAATTTATTTGTATTTTTTTTATTTATGTAATAAAAAAACATACATAAGTGTCAATTATTATTTATTACATTAACTAAGCCTCTCCTAATTAAACGACCTTCATTCAATAGGTCGACATCAATGTCGTTTTCAACAGCAATATGATGAAAAGGTTCCTCATTCTGATTGTCTTCATTTAGTTCGATCTCGGGCATGTTATACTGTCGACATAAATTGTGCAAAATTATACAGGCATATATTATTTTTCCAGCTGTTCCATGAGAATAGTGTAGCACTCTATGCCTATGCAAACACCTCCAACGTTGCTTCAGAACACCAAAACTTCTTTCAATTACATTTCGTGCGTGACAGTGCCTTGCTGAATAAATGCCCTCTGGGCTATTAGGATTGACGTCATTTATAGGTGTCATCATCCAAGGTTGAATGGGATAGCCTGAATCCCCGATCAGCCAAGTATTTCTAACACCCAATTGAAATCTTCGCCTTAGGTGCCTATTTACAGTCGACGTTTCCCAAATTGCAGCATCATGTGTGGCTCCTGGATAACGTGCATTGACGTTTAAAAATACCATATTAGCATCACATATCTGATAGTTTATAATTATGACTTTGATTTAAAAATATTGAAATATTACCGCTTGCACGTTTATGCTGTGATAACCTTTCCTATTTAGGTATGTCACAGCTGGCATATTTGGATCATCAACATTTGGTGCTAATATAGCAATATGCGTACAATCTATAGCCCCAATTGTGTTCGGAAAATTGAGTTTTGTCATAAACCTGCGATTATAATGTTGTTAATAAATAATCTTTAGATGCCAAGTGCTACTAACCCTTCTTTGATTTGTACAATATCTACATCCGTGGTTGGAAATTTAACATATCTCGGTAGCATATGAATGGCAAATATGTCACTTATTTTGTTAATAATTCGGCTGACAACTGGTTGACTTACAGCGAGGTTTAAGTCTTGTCCAATGCGAGTTTGATAGCCGCCACTTGCATAAAAGTTTAATGCAATAAAAACCTGAAACGATGAATTTATTTTCACACCGCAACAGAAGTCATCCTTCGCAATGTATCTGTGATAGTCGTACATACCTGTAGAAACCAAGGAATTTCGTCCCGTCTCTTAAAACCTTCAACAAACGAACCTAATTCTTCTATCAAGTTTTGTGCCAGGTGTTTATTTAACCTAAATAAAACTATAAATTTTTCCTGAGGAATTTCAAACGGGTTGCTTTGATCTCGTATCTTACGATATTCTAACCGCAAAATATTTCTGTTAAAATATTAATTTTAAAGTGTTAACATGGTGTAAAAATACTTTATAAAATAATTTCTTACTGATTATTAATATTCTCAAACTCATTAATAAAATTAGCATGAAAATTAAATTGAATAGGATCCATAACAACAAAGCAATTAACGTAACAAGCCCGAAACTGTCATCGCTATGGTAACAAACTTGATAACAACCAATTGCTACAGTGACAGATCAGATTGCTCAAATATTGCCAACAGAATACGAACTGGTAACAATGGTTGCCTATTAGCAAGTTGTCTTTGAGATAGCAATGATTGTCATTGTTAAGCACAAGCAATGTGTGAACAGAATAGCTATGAATAACCGGTTTGCAAAATCGCATCATTGCCGGTAGGGCAAATATTGTTAGAAAGGACGACGACAGCGAGGACGAGCGAACGAACACACTCACACAAGCCCACGCGCGCGGTTTCGTTTTGAAACCGAATTCACGTAGCGATTGCGCATTTCGGACGATCGCGCGTAGAAACGCCCTCGGCGCTGCTAATACGCATTGACGTGTTGCTCGTTTTATGCGGTTGTACACATCGTAAAGCTGTTCACCTGGAGCGACAAAACGCGCGCGTAGACGCGACGGAAAATTGAAAATGTAGGCAAGCGGATTTCGTCTGAGCTTATCTGCAAACAGCAGCTTGCGTCATGTAGGATTGCAGACGACACATTTTTTTACGTTTAAGGCATTTTAATTTATCGCAGTTTGCAAGCATAACATTAATGCATATTTTATTTTACTGGATACACCAATTGTAATTATAAAAATACCTGTGCATTGAAAATTGCAAATAAACGTAGATGTTTATGAATGAAACAATGAAACACATACAAAATCTAAACAATTCATAAAAAGTAAATTTAACAATTAACATGAGCATAATAAATTACTTGTGTTGTGTTAGTGCAATTGATTTGATTGATTTATCGATTCAAACGTGGCATAAACATTCTAAACGTAATAATACAACAAGGGCAAGGCAAGGGGTGGGATTATTGGTGTAGGAGTTTAGATCGCCAGGATAATCATCTTAGTGAATAGGGTTCAAATCTCTGTGGGTTCAGTGGAATTATATTTCAAAGATAAAGTTTTAAAGCTTACTTGGTATCCCTCACTGCCCACGTCCCCGTTCGTCACATTTGTTTACAAAAATGATAATTAATTTGATTATTGAATTAATTTATGTAACTATAACATCCGCGTATCTAACTACAACAATACCAAAAGTGTTCAATATAACCAATAGAAATATAAGGATAAACACGAACGAAAGCAAGAGAAAATAAAAAAGAATACGTCCTACGTCATTGTCAGATTATGACGCCCACGTAGACGAGCACATTTTTACCCGCTTCTCGGAAGGCAAACAAGCGAATTTATTGTGGCGCACGCGTCCACTCGTCCCCGACGAAAACAAACGGCTATCGTGTGCGGGACGACAGGGTAAGGGATGAGCGCCGCTTCAGTCAGGCCGTCACGTGACACGAATAAGAAGTCACCCCCTTCCATCTGGAAACACGCCGGGTATTTTGCAGCTTCATTTATACTCCGACGTCTTGCATTACGTCCGATGGACGTTTCTCTTGAAATAAATTACGTTCGTGACGATGCCACTTTGAGCGCCTGTTCGGATCTACGTGTGCTTCGACGCCCCTTCATTGCGAGCACGTCGAATTTTTACGGTCGCGCTGACTAATTGAAATTCTGATATAGTAGCGCGTTTTACTGCGAAACGGCTAAATGTAATCCGCGTATAATTTCTGATGCGTTGTGTACAGTTTAATCCATCGGAAGAGCCCTGCCTTTTCAAGGGAAGGGTATTGTAAGGATTATAAGAAGTGCTGCACTTTGTGTTGTATGCGAATTATGCAGAATTTTCAATCTTAAGAATCTACAATCAGGGTGCAATATAGCAAGATATAACGAATGAATAGAATATTTGTTTGTATAAACAACTACTCTCTTTAGTTTGAAGTTTGAATTAATATTGATTATAGAAAAGGTTCTCTCATTTTTAACTTGAACTAGATATCAATTTCAATATGTGAGAGTGATCACCTTGATAATCGTATATATGAGTTAAGGTTTCAAATTGGAAAAATTACACAAAATCATTTATAAGAAAACAAGTAGCTTAAACAACTCGTTATATCTAGGTTTTGAATCAAATTCGATACATACATTGTATAGGACACTTGGTACAAGTTTGAAATGATGGCATTCAAGATATTTAAGAACTTGAACCAAGATAAATTGGATCAAACTAAACCGCGCTATATAACAAATCATAAGGCACTGTAAAAATGATCTTAAATTGAAACTCAAAAAATATATCATGTAAAAAGAATACAACAAATCGCAAAAATAAAATATCGGCAATTTTTTTAAAACTGTTAAATCTGTAAAAAAACTAAAAATTATAGAAATTCTAAAAGTATATATTTTTAAATAAAATATTGTTCATGTCTATTGTTGCCATTATTTCTATATTACAGACATAAATACTAAAGTGATTACCAATTTAAACAATTAAACAAAACAAACAAAAATAATAATGGAATTTAATTTAAAATAAATATTTGTTTTGATATAACCAACCAAAATCAATGCAACCCAACCAAACCAAACCCAAATCCGACCCAGGCCAACCCAATCCAACCCAACCTAACCCAACCCAACTCAACAATTTCATACATTTATCAACTCTTTCATTAACTAACGCGTACTTAGCAAACCTTGCTTTCCTCAAAGGTTTCCTGCGATATAATGGTAATAAATAAATATTGATAAATAATTATCAATATTTATTTATTACCACATCTTTCAAATGCTTTCAAATGTAACGCAAAACAAATCTTTAATTCTCAGCAAACTAAAATGACAGTAAAAGGTTTTTGCCACAAAAACTCGTTCTCCTTTATTCATTTCTCCGTAAATATTTTTTAACAGTAATTTACAGTCGATGACAATTATCAATTTTTTGATAAATGCTGTCCAATTTGAAAATCATATAATATTTCAATCTTTGAAATAGCATTTTAAAATTAAAATAAATTTTTTAATTACATTATTGGTTTCATTTGATGCGCAATAATTTTATCTTTCTAGCGATTCGACTGCCTTTCCTTGTCGAGCAGGAATCAACGTTTTATCGTTTAACATTTTTAAATTAAATTTTCACTTTTGAATTGTTGAAATTTGTTCCAATCAAAGATATAAAAATATTTCCACGATCCACCCTAATCTGAAAACTTTTTGATCACACGGTATGTGTACAGTGGGATGTAACAAGTTAGAGACTTTTGTATCCTATAAGTGGAAATATTTGACATTGTTGTTAAAATTAATTAATTCTTGTGAAGTGACAGATTTGATAAAGCTGAGATTTTGCATTGGCATAGCTGGAACACGCACCGATCAAGCTGAAACTTTACACTGACAGCTGAAAGGACAACAGCAAACATGCTACTCATTCATAAAAACTTAGTTACCAAGTTGAACTAATAACGATTAAAATATTTAAAACAATCATAAGTTTGTAAAACAAAATTAAGTTGCAAGGTTGAAATATGGGAATGTGACGAAAACTCCTCTGTTAAAATTTTATGTTTGAAAGCAAGTTATAGACACAAAGAAAATAAGGGACATCATGACGAGCAATTTGATACCAAATGTATAAGTCTAGATAAAATATTCTCTTCGAAAATTGTAATTAAAAATTGAAAATACTCCCACATGCTATTTTTCTTTCTCCCACTCTTTTCATCAATTCTTCCTCTCTCTTCTTCAGTTCGTCCTTCGTGATCGTTTGAACAAAGAAGAGAAATACTCAATCCTGAAAAATCCAGAAAATTTTCAAGAATAACGACAATTACGTTGTCTGGTTTAAATTTTTTATCGTGTTTCATTTATTTGGACGAAGTTATCAAAATCATAATCAAAATTTATTCAAAATTTATCAATCTTAAATTAAATCCAGTATTTTTAAAAAGGTAACTTTTATTTGAAATTTCTTTCGGAAACGGAGTATGAGTAACTATAAGAAAGTTCAGTGAGGACCACTGCAATTTGGTTGTGTTTATGATGTATTAAATTTATTGCCGTGTTCATTTATAATTGCTCAGGAATATTTATTGAGCCGTGAAATCGACCTGGGTACCTTCAATTGGACCCACCATAATTGACATCGTCCGACATAAAAAATTAAATGTGACGTCTTTAGATTCGGTATGGTAATGCGCAGATGTTTATTTCTGGTAGGTAATATCGTATTTTCTTGATATGTGGCAAAGTTGTTATTTCGCAATGTGTGTTCGAAAATCTCACCGATTCAATGTTTTCATCATTAACAATTAAAAGTGGAATTTTAGTAAACGCATATAAATTAAATTGCAGCAAAAATTTTAAAACTGAATTTGTAGACAAATAATGCAAAATCAAATTAAAGGTAAGCGAGAAATTTAAATAACGAAAAGCAGCCCGAAAGATTATGCTAAGGAAACTCATGAAATTATTTCAAAACATAGTGGGATTATCCACATAATTCTACCAAAGTATGTTAGTACTTTGCCCTAATGCAGCACTAAAGCCGCACCATAACTGTTCCAGTAATCGATATGGCTTAATACGTCGTCGTTAATAAAGAAACGCCACGCAACGATGAACATTTTCGAACCATTTTCAACCCGAACATCATCGCATGCGAGGACGCGAGAGCGGTTTCTTCAGTTTTGTTTGTCTGGTTTCAGTCAGCGTTTCTACGCCCGGTCGCCCATTTTTATTCATGTAATTTGTTTAAGTGCCGATGCACGCTCCGTGCATGTTATTAAAATGGCGCTACGAATATCGCAGCCATTTGCATAATTCGTTCGCCACGTAAGGCACACAAAATGCAAATATTAACATAATATTTCAGCGAATCATCGCTGCGATTTATGCGCATCCTTATAACGTGTTGTGTGGGTTTTGCGAGCGGAGGCGCTGGATCACCGCGATCATCGAGTTGGATTGCTAATGCGAAGATAAATCAAAAGTTAATGCATAATGAAATAATCTGTTACGAAGTTAAACTCAGTTTAAGGTAAATGTTTGAAACGAAATAAAAGAAAGCGTTCATAGTAAGAGTTTTAGAAGAGTGTACTGAGGAACTTAATTTATTCTATTAGTCAAATTGTTAATATTAGTGACGAAAAATAATGGAAAGGGAGAAACTAGAAAAATTAATTAGTGGGAATGCAAAAAAAGAATTTATATAAATTTATATAAGAAAAAAATTTATATCCGTGACCTTCTTCCAGTTATGAGAAATTACCCCAGGATACGGGAGACATAGGGATCCTACCCGAGAGGGTTTAGTTGAAATAAAATTCGTAGGCTTTGAAATAAAATCGACCCTGCCAGTGAAATCCTGCACCTTATTAGGATCACTAAGTTGGCGATTTAACTACACCATATTGTTAGGTGGGCGTTATTTCGAATACTTAATTCAATATTAATAATGAATAGAGGCGCACTGCAATTCTATACTCATTCGTTGACAGAAAGCTACCCAAACAATATACACATACATCGTAGCGATAGTAACAATGAAACCACATGAAAAGATAAATAGCACCATTTACAATACAGCTAATACTTTACGCAGAATTACTTACAGGATGCCTTCCGGGAGTTCGCTAGATCTCAGGTTTCCTCTATTAGCTGTCCTAAAATTTGCAATGTCATCGAATGATGGTTCCGAATTGTCCAAAGAAATAATTGTTGATTGCTTACATCTTTTGCATACAAGACAAAAAGATTAAATTTCCACCAAACAACTGAGAATAGAGAATGAAGAGCATTGTTATGCAGCTTTAGATGCACTTAAAACAATGCCATGTGTATCTATAGAAGAAGAACACATACAAATTACAAAAATCTAAAACGCATAGAAAGAGAATACAAGAACTGAAAAAAATAGACTGGAAATGCGGATAATAAACAGAACGCCATTTAAAATGTGATAAAGAGGGAAACCAGAAAATATATGTAAATTGAAAACAATGACATCATTACACCCGAAGATTTTTACACGATCGTAGGAGAAGCACTGAAAAATATTAAACACGTTGACACTACAACCCAGTCGTATTGCAAATAAATACAAATATACAATTGTGATTAATTTTTTCTACACCCAGTTACGAGTGAAGAAATATCTGGTATCGTAAATAATATTAACAATAAATTAGCAATAGATATATACGGATTGACAACAAAGCTACTGAAAACAATTCTGGAAATTATTTTTGATACTATGGTGCAACTAATCAATTAGTATTTCCAGACAAAAAAGGCACGAATCGTCCCGATTTACAAAAACGCAGATACAAAACAATGTGAAAATGATGACTGAAAATCTAGTTTCAGATCAGAAAGAAATTAAACTTAGAGTAAGATGGATAATTGAAGTAAGAAGAATAATTAAAAGACGGTACGAGCTGTAGATTAATTGAGCTAACCATTTTTTTTTAAATTGACGGTATGCGAAGAATGGTTTAGAGGACAAATGGAAAAATTGAAATGCTTAATGGATTTTAAGCCCCAAGAAGATGAACGGCAATGTGAGTAATCAAAGAAAAAATGCAAAAATCTCATACTTAAGATGAAAGGGTTTGGCTGTAAGAGAGTAACTACATGCTTGGTCTCTTCCCTCAAAGGAAAAAAAAGGAATGAAATAGAGACGTTCGAAGAGGTGAAACTAATGATAGAGTTCAGGTTACAAATGAAGAGAAACCAAAAAGAGAGAGTGATAAATTGGGAATTGCCTCGAATTGCAGAGGAATAATAATTGAGCCATAAGTGGAAGGAAGGTGAGGAAAAAATGAAAATTCAGAAGGCATACCAGAACGACAAAAATATAATCGGAAGCAGGTGTAAAATGTAAACAAGAGTTAACAAATTGGAATGCAATTGTGATGAAATAAGTTGATGACATTGTCACAAAATCACAAAATTTAAACCATGATTTATCGCTATTGATATTAATAATAATTAGTAATAAGAAATCCTGCAAAGTGACTAATTTTCAGGAAGAGGCACCAATTTGATTTTATGCCAAAATAAATTAAGCATATATTCCTTCCTCACATAAAAGGGGCAAATATGATCTCAAGAGGATGTGAAATAATATCCACGTTGGAAATCTGGGGATCTGGTGAAAAACATTATTCCACCCCAGAATGGACTGAGTAAATGGAGTGACTCAATCGTAAAAGAATCAACTTCTCATGTTGGAAAATGAAAATCAATCAAGGAGACTAAAATTTAAAATAATGCAATGGGAAAAGGTTTTGTTGGGTTGGGTTGGGTCCGAGTTATGAAGAAAGGTTTGAGAAGATAGACAATCGCAAGGAGGAAGATGCCGTTACAAACTGTAAGCTAAAGCTAAACCTGTACTTGGTACAACAAAATATTTCAGAGTGAAGAAAAAAATATACGTTGATTATAAACAGGAAGAAGAATATATACGACGATTATATGAAACGTTGATGTAACACGATGGTTGATAATGAAGAGGAAAGTAATACATGGATTCATTGAAGGATGAAAAGTAATTAAAAGGAGAGAAGGAGACGAAGGCGACTAAACGATAACTTCTCACGACAGCGTGACTGAAAATAATAGACGATAACGAAAATACTAATAGACGTGCATTGCTCCGAGGTAAATAAGGAATAAAAATTATTGAAATTAACACAATTTAAAAAGACAGTGGTGAACACCAGGAACAAAAGGAGAAAGAGAAAGAAAACTGACAAAAATTACAAAAAAGTTTAACTTTTAACAATTCTAAATTAAGATTGAAAGGACGTGCAAAAAATTCACTTAAATTGAAATTTAAAAACGATTGCTTCATTTTTTGAATTTAATTACGAAGTACAAATTGGTTAAGATTATCTTCTCGAAAAGTACAAGAAAGAAAAAACTACTAAGTGATAAAATTTGTTTAAATATAAAAAAACTGTGGTACCAATCAGAACGACAGAAAATGGAAAATATTTTCAAGAAAAATGAAACTTGAGTTAATGAATATAATTTAAAAATAAAAACATACGGATAATAAAAGCAACGAAATCGGAAATTTTTTACTTTGAATTTTACTTAGACTTAAACATTATTACCAATACAAGAAACTGTCTACATTGGCTTCACTGCCTCAAAATGCGTTGCAATAATTTGGCTTCATTTGAATTATTTAACAAATTTGATAGATAGTAAAATTTTGCGAAAGTTATTTAATTTGCTTAATTTAAACAGTGCCAGATAGTTATCTTGGAGAAAAATATATAAAATAACATACGAATCTGTAAGATTTCAGCTGTTGTTACAGTATTATTTCATATGGGATAATAATGTGGGGTGCATCACCAAAAGCAATGAAAATATTTGTGCAGAAAAGAGCAGGCAGACATCACGAGGGGACTGTGACATAACACAATACAATAGGTACCACATAATACATAAATTAGATAGCACTGTCTTTTCAACGCTACTGCTCTCTAATATCTGTATCTTTTAACACAACTCGAAGTTACTCTCAACTCTACGTTCACATCTTTATAATGCACCCTTTCGCATGCAACTGTACATAATCGCAAATATATGTTCTGGTGAAGATTGTCGGGATGCCTCTCTGCCCTTCTTTCTTATGTCTACGTTATAGTTTAGACGATGCGACCCTCTACTTAGCCCTAAGCCTATTGGTGACAAAGTTTGTATATTCGTATTCATTACTTTGTTAAAAATGTATTTTAATAAACTGCAACTTTCAGCAAAGCATTGTAAAATTATAACCCTACCCAATTATGATATTTGTACAAGGAGTCAATTCTTGGCTGCCTTTGTATTGTTATAATGAACATGTTATTACAAACTCAACG
This sequence comes from Geotrupes spiniger, assembly GCA_959613385.1. Lineage (NCBI taxonomy): Eukaryota > Metazoa > Arthropoda > Insecta > Coleoptera > Geotrupidae > Geotrupes > Geotrupes spiniger. Next base: position 19,085,496 of record OY390737.1, read on the forward strand.
TTTTGTCAAATGCCTCGTTTTTTTTTATTTTTCCACCCGTCACAACAACACATGTTAATTTCCCTGTTACTGCAGTCATGTATTATTTTAATTCCATCACTAGCGTAGTTTCCACACTGTCTATACATTTTAGGTTTACATTTTGTGCGTGTCAGATTAATCTAAACGCTCACTTTGATCAATTTGTACGTCATTGTGTATTGATCTCGTAAATACCGCATTCTATTGACGGCGGTATTTACCTTAGAACCGAGTGAATTCCCCGAATATAGTTTTTGTTTGAGTTGGTGCCTTTGTTGTGTATTGTAATTGTATATGTTTCGTGCGCTCTGGCAAACCACTTAAATGTTAATCGATGAATCGGCGCGTTGAAATTGTTGGCGTTGTTATAGAAACGTGTTTTACTTAAAGCTTTTTTCGTTTCACCACACCCGAGGCTTGTAATTTTCGTAAAATGCATATATTTGTAAAATATATAATTATTGTGGGTGAAGAATCACATCTTATCGATGAGGTACCAACTGTAAATGGAATTAATAAGCTGTGATAGTATTTGAAATCTAACGATTTACTGCATTTTTTTCTTGATAATTCTAATGCTTTTGTAAATTTTTAATGCAGTTTGTTTGATGATACGAACTCGTATATCGAGTAACATTAACAATATCTCTAGTTTATACAAGACCAAAAGACACCAAAGTTTTATTTTTCAGTTTTCTTTAACAAATACTGGTAGATAGGGTGCATTACCATGAACTTACGTCAAAGTTCTCTGGTAAAAATATGTAAGTACAGATAATTAAAAGCGGCATGCACCCGAAAGTGCAATTTTAAGCGCAACGATCGGAAACAGGTGCACTATGTAACTTATAGCCGCGAATAAACTTCATGTAACGCGACGCCACTGCTCGCGCTCAAAAGTGCAGCTTACGTAATTGACAAATGCGATAGAGTGGCGGCGCATTTAATTCCCTCTTATTTACCGCAGAGCGGGAGCGAGCGAGACGCCGCGCTAAAACCGAGACGGGCGGGTCCTTCGTGTGTGTGTGATTGATCAGCGGAAAAATGCTTAAGTGGCGGAATTTAATTTTGTGGATGGCGTAACGTTTCTCATCGGGTAAACCGACCCGGTGCGCCAGACTTCTTTTTCATCGTCGCGACGCTTCTTTTAATCTAACGTAGACTTTTCAGCGCCGACGTGTTTCACAAAAGCAATTTTAATGTGTTTCTGTGCATGCGGAAATATTATCTTGTACAGCCGGGCGTTTTAATTTCGCCGACGCTTTTTGACGGCTTCAAAAAACAAAGACGATGTCATACAATAAACGTCAGATTTTCGTGCGTAATTTCGGCGATGATTTTTTCGAGACGCGATAAATTGAAAATTTGCGTCACGCTGTAGGCGACGCGACGTCTGCGACGATAAAATACCCGACAGCAGCCTACAAAGGAAGGCGACAGCGGAATCTCGAATATCAAATTTATGTTAAAAATAGCACGTCGGAGTTTATTACGTACGGCGGACCCTTCGCCGATCCTGATAATAATAAAACTTGTGTATAGGGTCGCCGGAGAGCGGGACGAAAACGAAAAAAATCGAAAGATAATATCTCCTGAGAAACATAAAAGCAATTCTTTTAAGTTGGCCAGATTCACCATCTGCCAAATCTTCAATTCATTCAGCTGGATCTTTGCCTTAGGTTACTTGTAATTGAATCGAACCCTACCTCAATGTTACTTCGTTGAGGTGCAATAACTTGACGTTCTGCACGACTATGCACAATTCATCTTCAGCATTGACTGCACTCTCATGCAAGATTGATATTATCAGTTGGTAATACTTATTTTTCTTAAAGGAATTTAATGTCAACTATCAAGAAAACACACAAAAAATAAACTAACAAAGGCGGTATTACTTATTCACTCCCAGACGATTCTGAATCAATTCTGAATCAAGAAGAAATAACTAAAGAAATGTGATCACTAAATTTTAAGCCAAGTTTCACAAATATATTTGTAAAATCGAAAATATGTAACAAAGAGCACTTTCATTCGCCGAATACGAAATCGAAATCGTCATTTTCCAGTGACCACAATACACAACAAATTACCCGACCTGACAAATCTCTATTATAAATATAAAACGTAATAGCTCCGCGACTTTACGGTTATAGGTTTTCCGGAATTACTTGACGTTTTCGTAATGCAATTCGTAAAATACACACGCGAGAACAGGAGACACAATGAATCGTGAAAATGCACCTCACATATTTGGCGAGCCGTGGAATTTTCCCTCTAGGATGTGCTCGGTCGACCGCACAATAGACATCGTGTGTTGGGTCAGAGGAATTTCGTTTTTCATTGTTGGCATGACACCGTCAACCACCGTTCGAACAACGATGGATTGCGGGCAATTTCTCCTTACGACTGTTCGATATATTCTCGTCGACATAATGTATATGATGTCAAAAAAATAATTATTGGTGAAATGGAAATAGGATATGGTTGATGTTGTTTCAATAATAGGGTTAGATAATAATAACAGGCTAGTCTAAATACTGACGTATCTCCTGATAAAAATGACTCCGAGAAACAACGTGATACTCAACAAATCCATGGTTAAGTTGTCCAGTTTGTAATTACTATGTTTAATTATTTCAATATTGATTAAAATAATATCACTGGAAGAAGAGTCATATATAGGCAGTGATAGAATGACCACGTCAATTACTGGAAAACTGAAGGAAGAACATGAGGAACACGACTTGAACACGAACGTGAAAAATTCAGAGTATTATATAGTAAGTAGGGAACGAACAACGAAATATTGGCTAGGTTGGAAAAATGAAGAAAATTAATAAGGTGCCTTAATTCAATATTCTGGGATAATAGGCACAGGAACGAAGTTAAAGCGATGATCTGCAAACGAATACAATATCGAAACACCTATCCTCCTGTGATCTGGGACATAAGCACTAGAAATATATTTTCCAAGTTAAGCTGTTGAAATGTGAAAGAATGAGAAGCGAACCAATAAGAGAAAATATGAGACTTAATCGATGAAATAAAAAAGTCTGGTTAGGACATAAAAAATTAATTGATGACTACAGGTGACCAAAGTTGGAATGGACATGCGAGGAAAAGAAGACAGAAAAGAAATAGGTCGCCCTATACGTATCTGGAGAAATAAAATTGAAACGTTGATGATGGTAGGAGGTCATGAAGAAGATACATGATGTGATCGAAACACTGTAGATAAAATTCGTTGGTGAGATAGTACCATGAAGCTTCACTAATAATTTAATGAAAATGATTTAAATTCTGGAAAATTGTAGAAGATCATTTAGGTAATGAAATAAAGATTAAGCGAATTTATTGGATTTGGATACTGAATCAAAATTGTAATAAATTGCAAAAGTAAACTTTAAGATTATATAAATGGAAAATGATGAATAGTGCCAAAACAACGTACTAAATCTTGGGTTGAAATAATCTAATAGTTACCTCGTCGTAAAAGGTCAGCGTCAAAAATGTTAGGTTAAAAATATTGGACTGAAATGAAATCAGGTGCAAGAGCATGAAAAATATTTAAGGGAAGCCTTAACAAAGTTTTCAAACGAAATATTATAATAAGCTGGATCAAAAAATAGCTTATAAAGTATTAAAGAAGTTAAAGGTCGAAACATCAAAGTATTTGAAACGATCTAAATAGGTTGTAAATTATTAAATTTAATAAAATACGAATAAAACATTTCGATGTGTGTACTGTTAGAATTATGTTATAAAAAATGTAAAATGGTGCAGCAGCAGCAGCAACTGAGAAATATAAATCTCAACATGGATGTGTAAGTCTAATTAGGATTTATATGTATGAGCTACATTTTATGTTCGAAAATTTACATATTAGGCTAGAAGGCTCTAAACAAGGAACCACGTCATCGCTTTTGACCAATGAACATGGAAAATCACGGGCTCTAGCCGGCCATGATATATTATTTTTAATAAACTACCTGCGGAGATGGGAGTGCAACTTAGATACCAAAGTATTCGTGTCATTACCAGATGTGTTTTTGGATAGCAAGTAATGTTTTAATTCAATAATGTTGAATGCACCTTAAATAATAAAGTAAGGGCGCGGATATCTAAATTCTGTTAAAAATATCTCGCATATGCTTTTGTATAAAATAGGAAAAAATATCTAGCTATGTTAAAAAAGTGGTAAATTAATTGAGAAAATTAAATCGCTAAAAAAAAATATAAACAAAGGCCATCGTCAGCCGAAAGCAACGAGTTGGTAAGCACCGCCGACATGTGCAGAAGCGAACAAATTGCATGAAAAGGTTTCAGGTCTAGGGCGGAAATTAGGAACATGACTAAATCTATTCCTAGTCTGGATAAGGATCTTGTTTAAAGTGTTATAAATATTTTATGTGCATAGTTGCGGCGAACTATTTAGTTTATTAAGCGAGATTTTCAAAATCTGTAAATTTACATATTTAACAGAAAATATGACAATTAAAACTTATATGGAGAGCCATGTTTGCAATTTGCTGTCGTCGCAAAGTCTCGACAGTATCAACTTAGTCAGTTACAGCAGACCTTTGTAATTACATAGCAGTCCGAGTATGTGATTATTGATGTGCAGTTGGCATTAATACACTCACACAAACGTTTGTAACTCATGTTTCCATGCTTATGTCTACCTACGTTGGGTTGAGTTGGCTTATGTTCGATTGGGTTGCATTTTTGTGATAGAATTCAGTAACAGTAGTGTTCAGTACCGAGACCAACTCGATCCAATATTATTCTCTTTTGTTTAATTTAAATTTGCAAAGACAATAATTCACCCAGCTGGATTGTCTGTTACTGGACAAATATAGATTTGCAGAAATGGTGCCAACACAATGGAACATTCTTGCCTATTTAATTTGTGTATTGAGTGGACTAAATGTAGCATAGGTTCGGTTGTAAAGAAATTTGAGTTTTAGAAAAATTAGTTACAAGATCAATATAGCTATGTGCAGTCAACCTGGTTTAAACTAAAGTCCACATTCAACTGGACCTGGGAAGAGATTGCCATTATAAAATTTTAGAACGTGTAGAACAGGTTTTTTTGTAATTTTGTAACCTTGTAAAACATTGTCTATCACATACTGTTCTTTTGAAGAATTTATCGATGGACATTTTTTTGTAAATATTGAACTTCTGACTTTCATATTACCAAAAGAACTTTCTATAATATTTTACACCAACCGCACTACAGTTTACTTAAACGTGTTTTATTGCTTTTGTTTGTGCTTATCTTAGATATATCTATAAAAATTGTACGATAACAAAAATTAATTATTTGCATTAGATTTTATACCCATGTGCTTTTGATAAAATTAATCTGTTGTTTTTTATTTAATTCGAATACATTTTTTTAATATCGCTTAATTTTTAATGAGAGGGCAGTTAGATTATTTCAATATATCAATCGAGTAAAATAGCCTGTATTATAAAAAAAATGGCATCAATTCATTTCAAATCAATTAACCCTCACCTGAAGTTGTAGTTAACTTTTAAGTTCCACTTAACTACAAAGCATTATTTCTATGATAACTATGCGTTAGTTAACCTTGATTATAGGCATTAGTAGATTCAGATTATATAAACATAATGACTACCAAGCACCAACACCAGAGATTATGCCGATCATCCATCAAACAAAAAAAATTAAATGAATAGGAAGCGATATAGATGCAACAAGGCAAAGATTACGTCTTTCTGGTGTTCATTGAATTTAAATAATTCGGACTTAATGAGCCCGACGGTATTCACGAGAACGTCCGGGAATGGAGGGTGGAAGGTGGAGAGTTTAGAAAATGGAACGCCAGCGACTTTTTGTAAACTCAAAGATCCTTTGAGGGTCCTCTTAAGGATACGCCGACGAAGCGTGGAATCGTCTCCCCTTGGACGGCTGATAATTACCACAGGATGGCATTGTTCTCTATACGCAGCCGACCTTTGGGGATATCGCTAACGAATGGTCGACTCGGTTCAGTGGCGTTACATTTTCAATTACTCAAGTATTAAAATTAATATTCTTTTACCAAGTGGATGTATTGATTTAAACTCCCGGGCATCTGTGCTCATCATTGGCGTTGTACACATTTCCCTAGTAATTTCCTATTAATTTAATTTACAATAAGTTGACATTTATTCAATTTTAAGTTTCGTTCACGAATTTAAACTTTTGATGTGCGTTTTAATCAGTAGCCTTTTTATGTCTTCAATTCCTTGAATGTCTATCATGTGCATACATTTTGATGAAATATCGACGTTGCGAAATTGACAGTTTTATTAAACGCCGCTTCCTGCATCGTTGGGGCGAAGCGCGGATCAAAACGCATCAACTATTCCGCCGGGCGCTCGAGGTGCCCGAGTTTCAATTGTCCACTCGAACTCCGGAGCGCGCGTCAAGTGTCAGTTGTCACCGAGAGTCCGGAGTGTGTTTTCGACCGGCGGTAATTATCGCGAACGAAGGGGAGAACAATACGGGGCGCCGAATACAAGAGGTGAAGTAGGGCGGTGGACTTTGGAGAGTGTCGTTAAGAAAGCGCGCCCCATTGTGGTACTCCGACACGTCGCCCGATTTTCCTTCTCAGTGGCGTAATGCATGCGACGTAACTGCATTGATCAGTCCGGAAAGTACGTGACAAAATGTTTGGAAGAGTTGCAGCTGGATTTTGTGCTTAGACGTAGTCTGGTGCGTACAGAACTTTTGTGGTGTCTTCGTTTTTGGCCATGATTTAGAAAGAAAATGAACTCTAATTGAATTGGGAGTTTTGGTGGAAAGTAAAACTGGACAAATGGATCTAATAAATTTTATTTGTGGGTAATAAATTTGGTATTTATAAATGTGTGGTCTTGAATTGTTTGGCTTTTTCTTAAAGAATAAAATGCCCTCAACTATATCCAGAAGCGTTTTTAATTAGAAATAACAAAACCGTATCCAAAAGCAATCAATTTCTATTCATTAAAATGTATGCAATGAAAAATGTTTTACAAATCCTTGAGGAAGTAGGCGCTTTAACTTTCGCCTCGAGGCTAAACGAAAAAGTAATTATTGGTGGTTATTATGAAGTCGAGATTTCAAGATCAAACGTGCTAAACAGATAAATCCATTTCAGGCAATTTAATAGGCCGTTGTCCATTATGCAGTTACATTTGCACAAAGGGATATGCTTTGATGAATAATTTAGTGTACCTTTGTGAATATAGCAAGATGTGCGCAGTTGCATAAACTAAACTAATAAATTCTTCTGTCGAGTTAATCTCCCTTGCATCGATCTGCGTTCCATCATTTTGTGGTTATACCGATCTATTAACATGACTGACAAGCAGACAGCCACGATTATAACAGTTTTGATGGTTTGGAATTAACATTTTGGACCATTACGAGAAAACGAAACTTTGATACAATGTGACAAAATGTAAAATGCAATCTCGTCAACTATGACCGAATGATATATTTAAACATGCCATATTGCCATTCATCATTCGCATATTGAGCTTTGACAATCTGTTGTAACATAAAATAAAAACAAATAGATAGTTTTCTTTCTGAGCAGCATTATTTGTTATGATATTGTATGGTTTCGAAGCATTTTTTAAATGCTGCTAAATTATGAATTATGCGAAATTATAATCTAGCATCGTATTACTCTAGAGATAAGATGTCTTGCTCACAAGGGTTGGAATATAAACCGTGTGAAGACATAAATGCATGTTCGCTGGAAATGCACTGCGAGGTTGTGGCAGTTAAACTTATGGATATGAATCGTGTAATCATTTCTACATATCGTTCACCGCAGGGAGATAATAACTTGTTTTTCTCTTGCATGAACAATGTTCTGAACACTGTAAGAGCAAGTTATTTGTATATTATTGTAATATGCAGTAATATTAGCAATGGAACTATTGACTGCTGCAAGAAAAGATAAGAAGGTTCAGAGTTGTCAATGACGAGAGGTACATGGAACTTTTGAATGTGAATATTAAATTCACTAATGATGAAATAAAACAAATGACTACGTTTATACCACAAATTATTTGTGGTATAAACGTAGTCATTTGTTTTAACGTATACGTATACGTAACGTATAAACGTAGTCATTTGTTTTATTTCATCATTAATATGGACTACCACATAGTAAAGGTCTCAACCATCCTTTATATTAAATTAAAGTTTGTGAATCTCATTACTGGAGTATTGACACAACTTTAAGCCCATTAACTGGTTCACACCATTTCTTTGCAAAGTATGTGAGAAATTGCAAGGACTATCATCGATATCCTGATCGTTTCCTTAAATATAAAGGACTCGCATGACAGGCTCGCATACAAGAATGAATTATTAATGGTTAAAGGTATATAAAAGACAATGGAGATAAACCAAAGACTTACTGGTCGATTGTAAACGAACATAAAGTCAATAGAATACCACAGAGTATAACTAAAGTGAATAAATTAATTGCCGAGATACCGGTCACGATTATAAAAGTGTTACCTGTGACTCCAAATTTAGGGAAATTAGTTACAACACATACAAAGTCCCCCGATTATTTTGGTTTAACAGGTGCAAGGGATAAAAAACGTTATAAAAGTACCCTCAACTAAGTTCATAAATTCTTGTATACATTCCGGTATTTTTCCAGATATATTAAAAATCTCGAAAATAATACATGTTCTTAAAAAAATTAAGCTATGGATTATAACAACTATAGATCCGTATCATTAATTTCCAATAATCTCTAAAATATTTGAGAATCGATTTGGATTTACGAAGGATAAATCAACATGAGATCAATATGCTGTTGGCAGACATTATTGACGGGCAAGAGAGGAGTGATTATGTTACGGTGGCTTCTTGCGACTTCTTATTTGATTGTGTCTCTAGGGAACTTCTGTATAAAAACTAAAACATATAAATTTCAGTGAAGCCAGTTGGCAATTAATCTACTCATTTCTGAGTAACAGTATACATCAATTGCGAATTGCAACTCAGACATAAGGCATGATGAATTGAGTCCCACAAGGTTCCGTATTAGGGCCGACTTTATTTTTAATATACGTTAATGATGATCTTGTAAGATATTAGACTTTTGCGGACGATAAGGCACTATCAACATCAAACAAGACATCTAATGAAAATATATTAATCACGAGGAATGCAGTGTCGAAGGCTAACCGCTGGTTCGATTGTCACTGAATTTTGGAAAAATTGTTGAGATGGTATTTACGAACAGGAAACTAGATATGGGCAATCAAACTGAAGTGAAGTTCCTCAGATTATACCTAGATCCGCATCTAGATTGGGGACAACATATAATTTATTAAGCTACTTAAATTATTATTATATTTTCTTGATATGTTAATTGTACTTTAGATTTATATATTTGCGTGACGTGGCAGTGAAACATACGACTGATGAAGTGCTTAATAGGAATGAAATTGTTCAATTTCTGGTAAAAGATTAGTAGTCATAAACAATGTTGTCGGTTGAATTAGTATTTGGTGTTGCGGGAGCCTGTAGAGGCAATGAATGGGTGCAGTTACCGGTAAACTATGTACGAGATATGGGTTCTACAATAATTGTTAGTTAAAAAAATAAAACAGAAAGAACTTTCGTGATTAAAAATGGACAAAGTAATTAAATATGTAGAATTATGCAGAAAGGAGATATCACTACAACCACGGGAAGCAATTGCATATTGCATTCCACATGTTTTCTCTTTTACAAATGCTCTATTCAGCCTATTGAAGCTAGCGCCTCGGTGGATGAAAAAGTTCTGCTCTTGCAAAAGGATATGCCGAGAATTCCATCAACGTCAAAAATCTATACTGATCAATTTCTGAGTCGCGAAAATTGACCCATATCACCTGTGGCTCAACTTGACAACTCGTAATTTTCCTCTAATATTCATTGAAAATCAGATACAAATAACGTGCAATGTCATTCACTTATTTGTTAATATTGATCAATAACCCAAATCTAAGTACTAATAGTATAGCTGCGCTAATGTTTAAAGTGTCATATTTCTGTTCAAATGTTTTAGAAACTTTTTGGTTTTTGCTTTCCCAATCGTTTTGCATTTTCCACAGGCTTAGATTATACCCCTTAAACTTTCTTAACAATTATTGTGATCGCGAAGTTAATTTGGGATACTTGGGAAATTTGTTGTTTTCCGGATCTAACGATCTATAGTTAACGACATAAAAGTAAATAAAATATAAGTTATAACTGAAACTGGAAGAAAGGCGACGATGAAAAATAAATTAACAACTGAACGAGTTGAAGTAAGTAAATAATTTAAAAAGTGAAATAAAATGTACTGATTTCGATTGATTGAATGTCGATGTGATCTCCCCAAATTGCATTCGGGTTCATCGTACTTTCTAAGAGTATTTTCCCAATCGGTTGAGTTGGTCATTTTAATTTTAAGTTATTTACATTATTTATTATTTTTTTCGGATAGAATATAATATAATACTTTGGGCAATAAATTAGTAGCAGCGCCAAGGCTATTACATCACTCAAATTAAATTATTTTTTATTTAATTGTTGACAATTAAAGCACTCTGTCTGTAGTAGTTCCATTAAGTGTTTGTTGATGGATGTTGTCAACGAATTCGAAAGAGCCCTAATTTTTCAACTTGGAAGGTGTCATTCAATTATCCAATCGAAGAGATCCATCGTTAGAATTGCAATGCTGCAATGTAAGGTCACACGTAAATGAATGATGATGTTGGGTTAGGAGAAATTTAACTCAATGTAAAGTAAGACAGGCGTTAAATGATGAAGTTATTTTTCCAAGGATTAGTTTCTGACTTAAATTTGTAAAAAGAAATTTAATTAATCGTCTCCAAGGCAGATGTAAAATGATTGCGGGTCTCCAAAGTTACTTTTGCGCGGGTTGTTTGCCTCAAATCAGGAATCGGTAGCAAGAAATTTACACGGGCCAGGTATAAATCTATGCAGATGTTCAAATTCCAATTTTATTTTTAACGTATAATTTTAAGCCAGGCGTAAATTCATGCAGATTCCGATCTTATTTTTAACGTAGGGTGTATTCGGAGTTAAGGAATTCTATAGAAATTTTGCATAATCTTATGCAAGTGAGTTATAAAGTTAAGGAGATATTACACCAATTTTATTTTAATTTGCATGGATATTTCGATATTCGATGTGAAACCTATGATAATTCAAACTGAATGTAACCCAACTTATCTATAAAATGTGGGGGAGATTTTATACAATTACTTGTTATGATGGTGGTTCGGTTTTAGATCAGAAACCTGTAGTGTCACCCAAACCAGATGTTCAATCCCAATGTCATTTTTCGACACGGCTTGCGTATCAGATTAAAATTCTGTAATTAAATTGAACCCAACTGTAATCGAATAGTATACAAATTGTAATTTTCCAAAATCTTTCAGATCGATAATTTTTAGTTAAACTAAGTCGAAGATCGTAAATTAGAAATAAAGCTGTAACATGGCATCAGCTTTTCTGAATTAAATTAAATTTGCCACACTGATGGTTCTCAATATTAATCGGATCATAAATGTACAGTTTTTAATTTTATTTTAGTCGTTGGTTTACTATACGATATGGGAACAACCCAATAATACAAAACCGGACGAAAGCTTGAGTCAAGTAAATTAAGAAAAGATACTTTTTAGCCTTTACAGACGATCCGAACCTTCAATAAACGTTATTTTTTCATAGAGCTGGTTCGAATTTAAATCAAGACTTTGTAGCAAGAAATTCAACTCAATGCGACTGGACAAACAGGCGATGTAATTCCAGAGTTTTGCAAGTCGTTCTACTTTAGACATTTTGATCAACAATGACCACAAATTAAAACCAAACGCTGATCAATGTTTTCCAGAATAAATTGGTTTGAGCAACACTTTTTCTTAAATAATAATAAGTCAGTTTTTCGTTGGGTTTAGATTAATTTAGAATCTAATTCCCTGGTCGTGCAAATTTTTAATTTCAGCCAATATATACAGATTTTTCGAGGGCATTTGATATGATTGATCACCACATATTATTAATCAAACTTGACCAACTTGGATTTAATTCTAACCTAATATTATTCATGACGTCATACTTATGTAAAAGAATTAACTACGTAAGTTATAATGGTTTTAAGCCAGATGAATACATAGCCTCGTCAGGTGTACCACAGGGATCTAATTTGGGGCCGCTATTTTTCTTATTATTTATCAACGACTTGTTTGATTCTCTAACCTGCTCAGCACTGGCCTTTGCCGACGATCTAAAAATATATGCTCGGGTTAATAGCATAAATGATGCATTGCATCTGCAAATGAATATTGATAGAGTGTCACGGTGGTGTCAAGACAATAAACTTCAATTAAATTCTGATAAATGTTGTGTGGTGCGATTTTCGAAAGAAGAAGGTAGTCTATTCTTTTGACTATAATATAAATATGCAGGTGTTGACGTGTAAATCCCTAGTTAAAAACCTGGGTGTTTTATTTGACAGCCAATTAACGTTTATAGACCACGTAATGCATGCACGTAAGTCAGCAGGTAGTGCTCTTGGATTTGTTATGCGGAACTCTAAACATTTTTCGGATCAAGATGCCATTAATAGTCTTTACTTCGCTCTGGTGCGTAGCAAGCTTGCGTACGCTTCTACTGTCTGGAGCCCAATTTACGTTTCACAGAAATTTCAACTTGAACGAGTTCAACGACGGTTTTTAAAATACTTAAATTTTAAGAAGTATGGTATATATCCCGCAAGGAATACTGAGCATGATTTGTTGCTGCTTGAGCACAATATGGTTTCTTTGGACACTCGTAGAGCTATTGCCGGAGCAAACTTTTTACGCAATTTAATTCATTATAAAGTCGATTGTTCCCTATTATTGGAACGATTTTTTTTCAAGTACCGATGCTGTCTTCCAGAACCAGTGTGACTTTCTTTACTCCCAGTTGCAGGACTAATGCCATGTTGAGAAATCCTATACTCCAGATTTGTAGGAGTTCTAACGTGTATTTTGACGATATATTTATATGATCAATTAGAGTGTGAGCTATCTTGGATTGTCATTTTCTTATTTTCTTTTTGATATTATGTTTTATGTACAGTTTTGTTGTTGTGCCTTTTTTGGTGTATACTGTTGGGCACAAATAAAGTTTATTATTATTATTATTATTATTATTTTAAGCAAAATTAATCGAAGTCTATAAATTACATAAGCAACTTGTTCTCTCTGTCTCGTAGTGTGTGTCTATTGCTGTGAAAGTGAGAGTTGTCTTTAGGGGTATGTAATGTCGTGAAATCCACATTTTGATTATCTTAACTTCATTAAATAAATTAAACATTCGTCTAAAAGGTATTCTTTTATTTATCTTCTAAACCATAATCATTTGCATTGAATGCGTCATCATATCCATTATCAAACCCCTGCGGATTTGAAATGTCGCTTTATGTCGATATGGACTAAAAGAGACACTAGTATTAACGCTCCTGCGATTTTATAGAAATTCTGGTAGGTATTGGATGACTCATTAGAATAATATTTTTATCGGTCTGCTTAGGATACAGCAGCTAATCATGATATAATACCGTGAAAAAAAAATTCAAAATTAAGAATCTGCTGCGAAATTGTGAACGTCGGCTTTGTCCTTTGACAATAAAAGTTAGGTTTAAAGTGAATTTTGTAAGTAATTTGTCGCTAGACTAACAAGCGCTTCCTAACTGAATGTGCCCATTTGGCATCTTTCCAAACGTTCACAATTTCGACAATAAAACTGGCTCATAAAATTCCCAGTGTCTGGAAAATTAATAAAATAATATGATCATAGAAAATATTATTTTTATTATCGTCTCGATGCTATTTGGTGTTTTTCCTGCCATTGGGTTTATGTTGTATTTAATTGGGCCAGGAAATTTTATCGTTATCTATTAGAATAAATAATAGTGAAGTTTTATATTTACAATAAATAGGCACACAAAACATAGCAATAAAATAGAAATTACACACATTACTGTTTTGTTCAAAATAACTAACCAATTGTTTTGCGATCCTCGTTGATAATATGGTATGATTCATTTTATCAACAAAGGGCGTGTGCTAGAAGGGACGCGGCGCGTCACTTAAATACGCGCTTTTTAATTTACTAATAAAAATATCCCCTTCGCATTTATGGGTGCCCCATTACTTGGGCGATTACCTCAATATAAACATTTTGTTCCCTCCTCTAGTTGAATTTGATGTCAAGTGAGCAATTTTATTATACACTTTATCCAAGTAACGACCGAAGTGACCTATTATTAAAGAAGCGCATTCGATACGAACGAACGCAATCAATCCGCGCAGATAAAGCAACCAATTTTTTCGCAATCTGAAATCGCGCCGGCGAACGACGCGCCGCGAAAATGTCTTACTAAGCGCGTTTACTGCTGCGCCCGCCGCAATAATGAAACGATTGGAAAATTGATGGCGGCCGCCGCCAGTCAATTTCCTCGCGCGTCATTTGTTTTATGGCTCGCGCGGATGCAATTGAATAAATTCCGACCGACGACGACTGGGTTCTCTACTTACTCGCGCGCGATTAACTCCACCGCGAGCCTCTTTTTGCGATTGCTAATTTCGAATTGGAACGCGCCGCGCGCCATAAATTACCCCGTTTTAATTAGTTCGCCGTTCGTTTCTGAGACGAATTTGTCAACGTAATGGGCTGAACGAAGACGTCCGGGGGGTCGCTTTAGTCGCTCGCGTGCGAGAAATCAATGGCTTATTTATTAGAACGGATGTGCGGAAGAGTTTGCGGATCGAATTCCCGGAATGCCGAGCTTTAACTTCATGCTCCGCGCACCGATAACCACCGCGTAACGAGGTTGTGTATGCAGGAAAATAACGAGTGCATGTTGGAATATCTTCATCCAATTTGTAGCGAATTTATTTTGAACTTTAGATGAGTAGTCACGAACGTGACTATCTACATGAGAATGTTATTATTTTATCCTTTTATCACCTGAAATCAAATTGGTTATAACCTCAGATGGTCGGGTATATCAACAAATTATCAAATGGAAACATTTTCTTTACTGTGAAATTTAGGTAAGAATAGTTTTCAGACGAAACCAGCGATTTTATTATATTTTTTCAGACCATAATTATATCCATAAGTATAGGCGTTTTACGAGGAGAAATCAGTATTTACGGTTCCTAGCATAGAAGGAAACACGTTGAAAAAATATCAAACGTTTATTGTTCTATGTAATCTCCCTGAACGTCGATGAATTTGATCCAACGATGCTCCAAACTTTTGATTCCTCTGGACAAACATTCTTTTGGTTTCTCTTCCAACTAGTCGTTTACGGCCGTCATCACTTCATTATCGTCGTAATATCTGGTCCCCCGAAGATGTTCTTTTAATTTTTGAAATAAAAAGAAATCACTAGCGGTCAGGTCTAGTGCATATGCGAGATGTTCAAGCAATTCAAATTCTGCGTTCAGAATAGCGCTGATGGCAACATGGCTTTTGTGGACAGGAGGGTTGAAACAGAATTCCTTTGCTCAGTTTTCCCGGTCTTCTTTTCCTTTACACAATCGTGCAATCGTGAAATTAAGATGGCAGAGTAAGAGATTGTTATTGTATGTCCACGTTCCAAAAAATCAGTCATCAAAATTTCGCCTGCGTCCCAAAACAATTGTGGCCGCAACTTCACCAGCGGATGCTAAAAACGAAATTTACGGGGTGGCGGAGAACCTCGGAGATGCCACTCCATACTTTGTTGCTTCGATACAGGATCGAAGTGGTGAACCCACGTTTCATCAACAGTGACGAATCGAGAAAGAAACGCATCCGGATCTACTTTAAATTTTGCGAAACTGGCTTTAGAATCCAATACTCTAAAACGTTTCTGATCAGGTGTCAACATTTGTGGGACCCAACGTGCAGACAAGTTTTTTAGCCCCAAAATATTTTCTATAGTACCATAAGAAAAAATCGTAATTTCAGCTATATAATGGTCAGTCGTCTACCTGTCATTACCATATCGGGTATACGATCAACATTTTCTTGGGTAGTGTCAGTTACTGGTCGTCCAGCACCTTTCGCATGTTCACATGTTTTTCTTCCCAGTTTAAATTCTCGATGCATATTTTCACCACTAGGTAAGAAACAGCACCCTCACCTAATACACCTATTATGTCTTCATGAATTTCTTTTGGCAACAGCTCTTTCTTTTGCAAGTATTTTATAACTGCACGAACCTCTGATTATTCCATTTTTTTAATTTCTCTAAACTTGTCTACTTAGATTCTAAATTATTTGCACAGGTAACAAGTGACAAAACTACAATTGAACCAACGTAACAACAAATGATTAATACTTAATGTGTAAAATTTAATCAACGTCACTCAACGTCTACTATGTCAGAGACGCTAAATAATGATCTCCCATCGTATAGATTTCTACCTCCCAAAATTGCCACTCGTTTTTCTCTTAATTGTTTTAAATTATTCTTTGACTATATTTTGAATCAGTTGGAAACAAGCAATTGCTGAGATGTATTTGTTCATACGGCTACGGATTAGGCTAACTATATACTTTCACGATTACTTTTCAATTTTCAAACACTTCATCATTTATTCCAATAACTGCTATCCATCTACATGCGATCCTGCGCCTGATATTTAAATGATTCCAATTCAGCTCGCATAATTTAACAAGGCACCGGGTTTTTTAAATAAAACACCGGACTGACATGGATTAATTGTGGCGATCATTAACAGTCTAGGTAATGCCGAATAATTTATTACTTCGATTGTGTGCCTGTGTACCTATGCTCCGAATTAGGATTACCGCTGAACAATGCGAGCGGGATCCCCATTGTCGCGTCATTAGCCGAGTTTCCCGTTCTGTGCCCGCCGGAATCGCACAAATCGATACGCGCCGCGCCGGTGGCCGTCTATCGCCGCGGCGTTCGCGATGTACCAATTGCCCTCTTACGGCTCGGATTTCCGGAGTTCGTGAAAAGGTCGGCAACGTATCGATCTAATTTAGCCTAATACTGCTCGAATGTATTACACCTATTGTCAGGAGTACAGTGGCGAGCAAAAGCACCAGCAGGATAAGCCAAATGCAAGCTTTCTCTTGGAATGATTATATAATCTGGTACATCTAGTGCATCGACCATTAAGAATTACATCTCAATGTGTCTGTACAGTTGCTCGCCACTATACATGCAGTCTATTACAGTTGAAATATAAATCAGTCTAATGCGGCGGCTATTCGTTAGTTTTGATTGCATTGCGTGCCGCCAGTATCTTCTATGGTTGTGTTATCGCCTTTGTCTGTTAATTACAATAGTGCCCAAAGATTTAGTTCCATGAAAAACGGGAATAATTGTCTTAAACACGCCTGTATATCATTCAAACCACAATGAAACAAAATGTAAGGCGCACGAAATTGTATTGTTCACATAACTAAATTATTTTCGATTAAACTACGGAGTGATTTATTTCTACGTTGAATTGGTTGGACGGATGAAGTCTTGTAAATGTTTAATATTCAATTTTAACCCCGATACAGATACGATCTGATCCACCAAGATTTACCGAGAGTGGGGCGACTAAATTCACGACTACGTCGACAGCAGGTGGAGTTAGTAGAACAAAGAGGGTGCCACTGAGCCAAAACACTTAACTTTTTAAAACGTTTCAAAGATTTTCGTACCTAAGCCTTGCAAAATCATGAGTTCAATTACAATTCAAATTCAAATTAGGATAAGCTCTTTTAACACAAAAGTATGAGGTGGGTAAACTTATTGTATAAAGCTTTTATACATTTCTGTTCGTCTAGTAGTTGTGATTTAACTAATAGTCTAGGTTTGGCAAGATAACCATTTAAAAGATGATTAAACACATCTGTGGAACACTAATTTATTTGCAACGAGTGACAAAATTATCATCAACAAAGACCACTGATTAGACGATTAAAAGAGAGTTGTAGCGAAATTATAAAATTTAACACACTACACATATTCATTACGACAACCCATTCGATCCAAAGTACAGTTCATTGGCATGAATAATTGCTATATTCGTTTTATTTCGATTCGATTACATTATTTGAATTTTTAATTTAAATATTATAAAATATTTATTAAAATATTTATTTAAGAAATAATCGTTAGGACGCAAATCGTCATTTTTTAAAATAATAATATACTAAGTACAATTATTTTAAAGTAAAACTGTTTACAAATGACCTTTAAAAATTAGCGGTGCAGCAGTATGCAACAGTATGCTGACTACTTCAGGTTCATATACATGAACATACACGTCACGTAGTCGACCGTTATCATGACAACATGAGTCACAACACTATTATAGGTACATTCCGTTTCATTGTTTACACTTCGATTCAAGTACAAAATTGTACTTACGTTGATAATAATAACAAATGAACACTACAAATATTTTAGAGACAATAAAACATTTGGAACCATTAAATAATTAGACCATTGGAAAATAGCAGCTTAGTAAATATTGGCAGTACAGCGAAATTATCGCACTGAGCAGCGCGCTGACCCTACTGCATGCATTTCATAGCACCTGTCATATAACTCAACAGCTATACTGCACAAAACTGTAACTGCACTCATGATTTGACGTATCAGAATCGTGTTCTTAATAAAATCTGTTCAATTTCGAAAATATAAAATAATTTACGTTTATAATAGTAAGTATAAATATTAATATTGAAAGTAATCAAATTTCCATTAAATTTTATATTGTATTTTATGATGGATGATACATAGTGTGAATGTAATTTTTATGTTTACTCTACCTTGTTAAAACTGAGTTGTTAGGTACAATTGTAAAATCAACATAAATTTTATTTCATATTTACAGGTACAGCATAGCTGTACCTGTCTTGAGAAACAACCGTTGGTTGGGTTTGTGTCGGGTTACAGGTACAGTGTAGCTGCAATTGCCCTGAAAAGCACCCAGTGGTTGGGTTCGGTTAGGTTGGGTTAAGTTGGGTTGCCACCCAGTGATGATAATCTTTCGATGGATAAATATGAATGAAGATTTTCGATTGAGTAGTAGTTGAAAAAAGGATGCAAGGCCTGATACGCTGAACAAAATTAATAAACAGGGAATTTGTATGTGGCTGAATTATAAGGCTTAAAATATATATTTCTTTACAATTAATTAATATATTTTTATTTTGATAACTTTGCGTTATTGTTATTAATTTAATTTCCTTTTCATGGCTTTTTGGATGAAAGGCAAAGTTCTTGGATCGACTGGATGCCATCCATTATAGACTTCCCCCGCCGATGGCTTAATGTTGAATTTGGTTATTCAAATGGTAACAATCATAGTCTGCGACTTTAAACATTGCAATGCCAGCGTGAGCTTTTCAACTCATCATTTCCAGAAGATAAAGATAAAATCAAACTTTTGTCACAACAATCAAAACTATCAACCCTTTTTCGAGATAAAATTAATTAATGAACTTCCCTTTTATCCATTTAATATTTAAATTGAAATTAACATGTTAGTAGTGTCATTTCAATGCTTTAAAAACATAAATCAGGCCAATATTATGTTATATATACTGGGTGTCCCAACGATCTGACAAAATTAAGTTTTTTTTTTTCAGAAATTATTCGAATAGGAATATGTAGCATTCAGTGTTGGTAAATTTGATAGTAGGTGTCATTTGAAAAAAAATATATATTTTGCCGTTTAAATCTGTGTGAGACTGAAAATTCACTGAAAATTTTCTTGGGGTTATTACTACTTACACTGATGACCCCTAGTTCACGGATAAAAATTACCCTCCCACCAGCTGCTGTCTCATTTACATGATTTTTTGAAGCATAGTCTGCATATCTAAAATTTTATTAAAAAATTGAAAATCACCGGTTCTGCTGAGTTTTAACAAACAAATTGTACATGGGTATATTCACAGTTCTTCATAGAATTGAAAAATGTAAACATATACAAGGTGCTCCATTTAAACAAGTTTATGTCGTCCTCGCAGAACCGCCTATGCCGGCTCAAAATATTTTAGAATATGAACCCTGTATGCATATACGCGCTAACTTTTTCGAATTCGAAAGCATAAGGCCGTAAGGGAACATTGTCAGATCATTGGGACATGCCATGTACAGTTAAGCCAATTTAGGGAACCAACTGCATTCTGAATTCATATGCCGCTAAATTATTTAAGCCATGATTCGTATTGTGTAACTTTCGGGCATCTGTCAAACGACGTTTCGACTTATCAAGTAATAAATAGAAACTATCTTAAAAATGATCCATATATATATATAAATTTGTTTACCTACACTTGCGAATATCAATTGTACCAAAAAATACGGATTTACTAATTTGGAATAAGTATTTATAATAATTTTCTTTTTTTCTTGTTTAAAATAAGTGGTTCATTTTAGAGATTTGCATTGTAGTGAGGATATCCAACTGCATATCTTCTAATAATTGCTTGTGTGAATTTATTAACGAGTCTGCTATCATTGTTGCAATGCATAAGAAAAATAATCACACCATATTTTCAATTATATGCCAATATCTTTACTTTTTACGTTTTGACGAATAATTAGAACGTCCTTTTATATCTTTCATTGTATATGAATTGCGAGACACTCTCATAAAATAATAACATGTCAATTAGTACAATAAAATTGAGAGTAGTATCTTTACTGGTGAGGTGATAATCTGAAATTACCACTTATGCAATAACATTGAGTGGCGTATCTTCACTGATGAGGTAATAATAATTATTATATTACATTTGTGTGGGAGTGTAGTTTGGGATTGGGTCACGCCTTATCGGCCTGTTGGGGGTAATGAACAGGTTTACCTATTGACATCAGTGCTTAATGTTAAACGTAATCTTCTAAAGTTTAGTGCCACGAGTGACTGTTCAAATCACAAAACTTTTAGAGTCTTATATTCTGCTAACTTTTATAACCACAGATGTACGAGTACCATAACCATCAATGTTAAATGGTTTAAAAATATGAATAATTTTAAGTATGCAGTTAAGGAATGTTGAAAAGTATGTTCGTGTTGGTATTAAGTTTATATTTGTGACCGTATTAATATCCAAATATTTTCACAACAAATTTTTTTACAATCAAATAACCGATAAAGATTATCATCTACTAGTAATTATGATGCACTTCCTGAGCTGTACTTATTTGATCATCAGCCGTAGTTCTTGCACGGAATTTTGTAGGTAATATTAATTTCGACACAGCCACTTAACCGTACAAAGTACAAACCGGAGTAGTCAAACAGTTTAAAATAAATGACCTTATTAGTTCGTCACCGGACATCATAATAACTGCCAAAATTAGTGCAATTTATAGAATTGGAAGTAAATGAGTCATAAACGATGCGATGAACCTATGAATCGTAACCAATCAACTGCTAAGCTTACGCGTTTTGAAAAGATATGTCCTAGAGAACACTTATCAAAAAGACGAAGTAGACTGAAGTGGCATAAATAGTAGTAAAAGGTGCTCCTTTATAGGGAAGCTTCCGTGCCGATATAGCTTCAGGTAATCGATAAGAAATAATAAATATTTACAAGGACGTGCCAGCACTTTCTCGAAATCGGCGGCAATTCATATCACTGGGCGATAACGAAAACATTACTGAGTCAAAAATCTACATTTTAATTACTTGGAAGTAAATTATATGTACCATCCCATCCATACAATGTAATACCCTCCTGCCATCTAATCAATTCTAACAAAGTTTCTTGGTAACTTCCTTCAGAATCGTCCTCAGGTTCCTCGGTGAATTTCGTTAGCATGTGACAGTTCAAACACTTAACATACTACGCCGAGATGTGTGACTCGTTGGTCGCTGGAAAATAGCGCGTACCCTTTGCGATCCAATGGATCAAGATTGTTAGTATATAAAATTAGGATATCACGTCCTTTACGTATTAAATTAATAAACTTAAACTGATTAAGTTTGGGTGTTACATTATTTAACTAACTACATTCATTAGATATGCTCGGCTTGCATTGCTGAAGAGCTATAATGAGAACGAAACACGCCCAGAACTCCCAATATGTATCAACCTACTCGATACCTATCTTGCCCCCCATGATTTAATTTGACAATTTTAATAGTTTGATTCAATTGTTGCGTTAATATCAATACATTGTTATAGGACATGCCCCCCCCCCTCCCCTAAAATGACTTATTTGGTGTGATCACTGATGACTTATCACCACAAATTATTTACAACGTTGATTGCGCATGTTGGGCTGGTCTTGCTGGACTTCTAAAGAAACTCATCCAAGACAGAAAACTATGTTTTATGAACCCATTAAATTAAATCTGAGGAACAACATTAATATTGTAATTTTACATATTTGTACATCGATGCCGTTACTAACGTGGTTTCACTTTAAAAATTGTATTGAAAATATTTATAAAATAAAAACGCAAGGAAGAGCAAAAGCAAAGTGATCTTCGCTTATGGAAACATAATGGACACCTGCCGCTCAAAAGTGATACAGAAATGGATTTAAAATTTGTTTATCTACAACTGTCAAATAATAAATGCATTACGTTTGCAGCTATAAATACATAAAACTGACGTCACGCTTGTGTACCATAAAATGTCATATTCCATCGCAACGTTTTTCGAATAAGTAGTTCATTGTTTATAGCTTACAAACATTATTTTATAGTTATTGAGAATTACAAGTAGAAGGTTCTGTGGTAAATTCCACAATAATAATATGAACTACCTAAAATTTTATACTTAGGACAAACGTACCCAACCCAACCCAACTCAATGGTTTCCACTAACACTCAATTACGTATTCCAGTAGGGCTTCCTGTAGACAACCATCGCACTTAAAGTTCTGCATTATATAGGAACGCGTATTAAAAAAAAATACGTACACAATTTCCGAGTCAATAGCCAGTAGATGTGCGGGCTCCATTTCCCGACCCGTAGGATTCCATAAAATATGCAAACCCCACTGTAGGAAGGCGTATTATGGAGGCAGTCGTCCAATTCACCTGACGTGCTTTTCAATGTAGTCGGTCGGGTGCAAAAGAACGAATACACAGCGCCAGAGAGCATCACCTTTGTAACTTAGACAGGGTGGGCAAGCAAAAAAAAAGAAAATAAATAAAAAAGTTGCGTGTTTAAAATATGCATGGTGGTGTTGTGTACGTGTTTGCTTCTAATCGAAGCTACAGCAAGCTACACCTGTCGATATTTATTAGTCAGCCAAGGCTAAATACTTCCTACGTGGTAATTAATTGCACAACTGCTAAACGTCGATATTATCGCAATGTAAATAATAAAATGGCAAGATTAAATTGCAATACGAATAAATGTTTCCCTTGAACAATTTAATTACAGTTACAATTTTTGCACAATATTCACACGCGTTTCCAAAAAATAATAGCAATTTATTTCGTGTTAAGGGGGGATCCTGCTTTAGAAGGCTCAAAAAATCGATTTGTTTTTTATTGCTCAAATCTATGCCTAATATATCTAAGAATATGTATAAAAAGTTATAGCGGCTAATTCGCAATATTTTGGAAGATACAGCACTAAACACATTGAGGTGTCGAGCAAAAAATATACGAACGAATGAACGCTCAGACAAACGAAACGCGCGCCCCTCCCCGCAGTAACATAACACCGAACTATGCACTGAAAAAAGTTCAATCGGTTGTTCGAAACAATAATATTTTGAGTTCGTAAGAGCTATAGTAGGATAATAACGAGATATTCCGTAAGTAATAGAAAATTAAAATTTTTCCTGATCGTAAACTTTAGAGCGCGTTTTCTCGAGTTTTCGTTTTTACGATTTTTCTTTACTGGTGGGCGTGATTGCGAGAAAACTAGACAAGCAATCAAAACGAAACAAAACTTTTGTTGGCTTCAGTAGCATTCTCTTCTATTTGAACTAAAAAGATTAATGAAAAAAAATTCTAAACAACTTTTTTAGCAAGTTGAAATGATTTTCTCTTCCTGCAAAGAGCACATTTATTTTCAAACCTGAGAAAAATCTTGAATTTCAAAATTTTGGGTTTTTTTAGTTCACATAGAAGAAAATATATGAGAATTATCATTTTCTTTGGTTTTTTTTTGTTTCAGACAAAAATTACGGGCTACATCTTTCTCACCGATTGTAAATTGCAATTGAAAGGTGTTACACAAATGTGCATAAAAATCGGTTCCGTTTAAATATTTTTCTCTCGAAATATTTTTTTTAATGCTCAAATATGCAATAAGATGCTCTAAAAAGTTCACTAGACTTGCAAATTTTTTTCTGTCCTAAAAAAAATCCCCCAAAAACGCTATTTTAAGGCCTCCTAAAGCAGGATCCCCCCTTAATTATCTGCCAATAATCCGTATTATATACAGCGGGTTTTAGTGCGAATTACTTGCCTCGTTTGACGTTTGATATACCCACGATTAAGTGACAGCTATAAGGATCACTTATATTACTTAAGCTTTCATTTACCCAGAAGAGTTTAGAAGGTTCATTATGTTATGTTCAAAATTTTGACCTATTATATTATTTTCTGTGTCATTTCGAGTAACACGTGGATGTGTTAAGACAGCACCTGTAGTGGTTGTAAGTAAGTAAGAGCTTACAATGGGGAGTATTGCAGCTGAAGTGCATTAATACAGAAAATATGGCATATAAAAGTACCAATGTCCTTCTTATCTTGTTAATGCAATAATGTATTTTAATATGTATGGAAAAGAACGTTGTACCTTAGCTTTTAAAATTAAATGCACATTTATTTATCGTTAATGTGAAGCTAAGGCAATTTAATTTGCACAAAGACGTTAGCGGAAGTTGTTATTTCTTTCTTTTCTTTTTCATACAAATTGGTTTATTATCTACGTTGCTTAATTGATTTCCTGTAGTTGGAAGAACGCAAATTATTAAAAAATATAAATCTACATTAACTCAGCATCCTTGGAATGTTCTGTTATGTATTGCAGGGAAAATAAAAGCTGCTTTTATGTTCTAGGATAAAGCATAATATAAAACTTGCTATTGTTAAAAAAATAGGTTACTCATCATCGAACTTTTTCTTAGTACAATTACTTTGAAAGCATTACTACAGAAAAAATATAAAACAGTTGTCGATTTCTCAACAGATCTGAGATTGTTTCTTAAATATCAATGATGTTACATTTGTTAAGGGCCTTTTTATTATTTGTCCTTAAATTTAAAATGTTCGATCCCTAATTCTTAATTAACGTGGTATAAGTATGACGGGAGGTTTTTATATTATCTACCTGGCCATGAAGAAAACAGGTGACGACCGCAAATATGTACTGTCAAGTACTTGCGACCAATTTAGGCACCACGTTTGGTTTAGATCCGACTTTTACTGTTTTCATAAAAAATTAAATTCAGTTGGAGCAGAAACGTGATTGAATTCTTGACTAAAGGAAGGAAATGGACTCAAGGAGTCTACTTGAGTCAATTTCATCAGAAGATAACAAACGTATATGGGGAGAAAACATTTACTGTAAAATGTTGATCCAAACAATTTCGATGAGGTAGGAAATCAATGACTCAGATGTGAAAGATCTATCGAAGTAACAACTAAAGAATACATCACGAAATTTGAGGAACTGGTCATAGCAGATCGAAGAATACGTTTTACCACCATGTGCCGCTGAAGTGGGATGCCTGAGGCACCAGTATTAAAAAAAATAGATGAAGATTTAAGAATGAATAATGGCAGTTGCTTACTTCCAAACACAAAAATTTTGACGGCAACAAATTTCTGAGGAAAGCTTTAGTATGTCGGTTGATAGTAAAGACGTTTGTTCGAAAAACAACTACAAATATAAATAAACCAAACAAACAAATAAACAAATCCAATTGCAAAATCGAACGTAATATAACAATGGGTGCATATTTTTTCAACACGCCACACAACCCGACAATTTAGTGAGCAGGAAATGGAAATCCGACCTAACTAACCAAACGTATTGTGATCGCAATTATATTTAATTGAGCTCTGAGGTAAACCCTTAAGGCCACGACCAACATCAAAGTTACAATGCAAAAATCTTTGATCGAGTACGCGTGGACGTTAAGGTTAGGACGACGAATTTTAAATAAGCACTACAGATCGATCCACTCGAAATAAACCCAACATCAGTAAACTCAAACGAGACATAGCTACTGAGTCTTCTGATTGCAACCTAAATTCAATTTGAATACACAATAAATGTTGATATAACTGAACCCAATTCAACACAACAACTCAACTCAACGATAATACTCGGA
Organism: Geotrupes spiniger; assembly: GCA_959613385.1. NCBI lineage: Eukaryota > Metazoa > Arthropoda > Insecta > Coleoptera > Geotrupidae > Geotrupes > Geotrupes spiniger. The sequence goes on from OY390737.1 coordinate 19,111,877, forward strand.
TCAACCCAATCCAATACAATTTACTTCATTTATAAGTAATCACATTTCGCTTAGTGTATATTCACAGTTCACATTTAATGCAACTCTTTTCAAGTCAACGTTAATATTACTCATCTTAACCTTAATGATTTCTCATTGAATGATAAATTGACTCGTATTGGGCCTGGGTTGAGTAAATTCATATTAAACGTTAATTCGATTTGAATAAACATTAAATCTTGATATAACTCAACCCAACTGAATGCAATACAAATGGGCTTGAATGTGGTTGCAAGTGAGTTCAGATGACTCAACTTTAATATCAGATCAACCCAATCCAATGTAAATCGGAATAGGTTTAATATAATCAACCGATTTAACCGAACTCAACATTAATATTCATCACTAATATTCTCATGATTTTTCAATGAGTCGTGATAAAAATTAATTTTTATAGTTGGATATGTTGAATTGTTGAAATGTTGTTCAGAGTTGAATTGACGTTTAATATTGAGGCAACTCAATCCATCGCGATATAATCCAACGCAATGTTTATTAACTATAATACGTGATGCCAATCCAATTGTTTTTATTGGGTTGCGTTCGACTATGTTGATTCAACTCGACAAAATGCAATCCAACCCAATCGATGTTGATGAATTTTATCTCACGATGAATTTTCCACGATAAATTTTCCCACAATGCTTTTTTCACGATGATTTTGCCGAATAGTCTAAAACTACGCCTGTATGTGTGTATTAACAGGTTTTTTTCAAAGTAGTTATTAATACCAATATTTTTTCAGTCAGCACGTCTGACTAGATCAATTAATAAATTTAGTCTATTATATTTATAATAATAATTGTTGAAAAATTTAATTTTAAAATCGTTATAGTAGGGGATTTTAATCGCCCAAAAAGCTAATTGGGGGTGGATTTGGAATACACATAAATTGCTCCACGATTGCTCCACAATTTGCACAAGAAAAAGCCGACCAGATGAAAAAATAACCACTATAGATCGCAGGTAGTGTACTTTAAAGACCAGGCAAAACATAAAGCATAACAACACAAAAGACACAAAGATTCAATTTTTGACAGGTGTATCAATGGGACCCACCAGCAAAACAAGAATCCACTCAGTGAGTCCACAAGGGATCTGCGGCCCCAAAAATAGCCAGAATGCAAGAATTCTCATTCTGGCGGTGTTTTGGGATACAGAAAGATTGTTACTAATTGAATACGGGACAAAGTCTGTACAATAAGAGGAGAAGTCTGTAAGGAAACGGTTAGAGAGTCGAAAATTCCCATACAACAAAAACGCCCCAGAACTGGAGATCAAAATAACATCCTGCTTCATGATAATGACAGAGCCCACAGAGCTCACAAGTGCAAGAAATAATCAACGATGGGGCTATATAGGGATGGAACATCCACATTATATACTAAATTTTAAAAAGTACTTGCAACTGCGTTTTTCTTCAGATGAATACATGGATTTTTTTTAAAAACGTGTGTCACCTTTAGAGGACCATACAGTGAAAGATAAAATGTTACTTTTATGATAACTATTTTTCTTCAATTTGGTATAATATACAAATCTTCCTTTGAAGTTTCAAAACCACTCATAAAATATAAATTTTAACTCTACCCTAATGAATTTGAGGAAGGGTGTATTAGTTTACTAGAAGATAGGAAGAAAGAGAATAAAGCAGCTTGGCGGAGAAAAGGACATAAATAAAAGGAAGTACGAAATTGTCACGAAAAGGATTAAACAAATCAATACTGGAAAGATAATATAGCATTAAAAAGAGAGTATGCAAAAAAACTAATAGCTGCATGGAAATTATTCCACCCCTTCTTTAATTGCTCGCACCTAATAGCTGTTGTGCAAATAAAATTAAAATATTAGAAGTCGAAGACTTCTGTATCCAAGGGGCTCAAGATCATTGATAAGGTATAATAATCAACGATCCAATAGAGTACGAAGTTTTTGAGAAATTAGAACTTTGCAAAGTAATGAGGGTGCAATTTATAGTGGAGCACCATCCGAAATATTGAAATATGGACGTAGCAGACAATAGGAGAGTATGTATAGCAATGGAACAAAATACAGAATACAGAGACAATACTACAAGTTAGTAGCACGAATCATCAGAAGCAGGCTTAACACATATCAAGATTAAATACTATGAGAGTATCATCGTGGATTCTGAGCGGAACGATTACAATTACATCAGACAAATTTACCTTAAATAATAATTACGAACGCAACTTGCATCTCCACTTGATAATCATGGAACTGAAAGCATCAAGTTGACTTAAGAAACAAGACTATCGAAATCATCGATAGATCCGCCACCAACAGGAAAATAATCAACTTTGTGGAAAGACATAATGCTCCTTACTTGATCAAGAAGGGCATTGTATAAAATGATGGGGAACTTTTTAAATTAACCATAAAAAAGCAAAAAACTGAAAAAGGAAACAAGAACGAAGCTGATAATGTTTTCGATGAAGTCAGCCAATTTAAATATCTTAGAGTGACAGTGACATAGCAAAAGTAGAGTAGTAGGTTCCTTGAATAATGCAATAAATGGAAATCGTAGAACATCAATCAATACAACCAAGACGTATACAGAAATCAATACATTAATACCACTTGAGATTAAATTAAAAATGCCTGACATGAAAACCCCACACGAAATAAGAATAGTAGTTTTGCTTTAGAACATCTCAAGTGCATATTCTCGACGAAGATCGCTTTTGAAATTATCGAAGATCAAGGAAAACAATATCATTCTACCACAGTGCAACCAATTGTCTCTTTTGAAGATCGGTTTGGTACAAAAACTGAGTTAACTACCCCACCAATTAATCCACTCAAAACGATATCTCACAATCTCCTTTTAATCTGGCAGAAACCACAGTTGTTGCTAAATGGACACGAATCCATTGTCACATCGGGAGCAAGCACTGTCGTGAGATTATAATTTGTGGTAAGGGAAGAAATATCAAATATTTTTCAGAGGCAAGACTTTTGTATAAAATTTTAAATCGTTTCTCCTTACATTTGTAACTTTTCAACAAAGTACATGTTGCAACTTTGAGTTAATATCGTTCCTCATACAGTTGAAAAATGTTAAATTTCTTTGCTTTATTATGAACAGTTTAATAAAATGTTGTACTCAGTTTCAGTTTTAATAATCGCATTATTAAGGGTAGCAGCTTAAAAACTATACCAAGCACAGTGCAAACAAAACAGCGATAAAACGAAAAGCAAATCAATTTCATTAAGCGAATAGCAGGAAACACGGAGAACGTTGACGAAACTCATAAATCTATTATGAACGTCAGGTCTCCGCCATTGATCTCGCGCTGCGAAGGCTCACCCTCGTCTTTTGTCGCAATACCTGTGCACAAAGGGCAAAGCGTAGGCATTTCCTTTAGACGGATCCCCGTTTTCATTGCCTCTCGGAGCGAAAATTCTCGGGGACGCGAGCAAATTTCAGCCGAGCCATGAAAGACAAACAGACCGGTTTCGAAACTTCGACGGGCGAGGTGAATTCGCAAAGTTCCGGGCCGAACGTGTAGTCGCGCGATTAATGAATTCGCCGTCGTAAATTTCAACTTTTCGAGCGTCGCAACCGATTCGGTATGTAAATAATTAAGGCGAAATTAAGCGAAGGTAAGCTTTCGCGAATTTCCAAGCTAAACGGGCATTTACGGGCCTTACTTTTAGTGGCGCGCTCAGTCGGCGAGGAAAGCGTTAGATTTTAACGGCAACGCTCGTCGGTTTTGCATTTTAGACTGAGTGCTGGAGCAGGCGATTAAATTTAAATTATTTTCGTTGAAGTTGTTCGTAAGGAGTTAAAAATTGGCAGCAGGTGCAGTAAGTGGATAAAAGATTATCTCTGTGCACGTCCATGCTGACGAAATCCTTCAAAGTGGAAAAGCTCAAATGGTATTCTGATTAGTCTTTGCATTTACTCCATTTAATAGTAACACTTTCGAACAAAATTTCTTTGCGTCCAGCCATTGATTGATGAAGAATTGCAAAAATAATTTCTTTACATATTTTCACCAAAATCGTATGGTAATGGAATTTCCGTATTGTAATGATCTATAAGCCTAGGCCTACAATAATATAAATTTTGTTCATTTGGATTTAGCGTCTACAAAAGAGTTGAACTAAGCAGTTCAAACCTCAGCTTCTAGTATCAGTAATAAATTAATTGATAATGTATGTTGAAGTTTAAATTGGTAAAAAATAGAGATCGGTAGATCTATATAAACGATGACGTCCAACGTACCCAATAACGACCAAATACTATCAACACGTGAACTAAAATAAATGCTCAAAATGAACAAGAAAAATTTAAAACATGATGATGGATAAATAATAATTAATATAGAAACATGGAAGGTTACAACGAAAAGAACAAAGGTAGACTAACTAACTAAAGAGGTTAACCCGTCAGTAAAAGAACAAATGTCACAATCGACGTAAGAGGGAATCATAGAACTAGTAACGGTAAGAAATTGATATAAGTTTGCGTGGAAAAAGAATTGAAGACTTAACAAATTAGAAAAATGGGACAAATATTTGAAGAGCCTTCTTTACAACAGCCAAAGAAACATGTGAAATAATGGTCATCGTTGACAGAAATAAAAAAAAAAACGACTGGTGGAATAGATATATAAATAAGTATAAATTAAGGCAATGTGCCTGTAATTCTCTGTTAAACCAGAGAGTATGAATGAAAGTAAAAGAAATTGCGATAAAATTCAAATGAGGAGAATAATGTTGAAGAAAAACGGAAGAATATAGTTGGGAAAATCAGAAGATTCAGGAAAATAAAACAACATAAACTGAAACAAGTAAAATGAAACAGAATACCAATCATGGGGAAATGGAACGAATACTTCCCAGAACTTTTAAATAGAAATGAGTAGAAGGAAATAACAATTATTTTTAAGTATTGTGTTAAAATTATATGAAAATATTCTAAAAAAATTTGCAGTGGTCCGCACTGAACTTACTTATTCTCAGTTATACAAATTTTTAAATACGAAATATTTGAAAATCAAAATTTTAACATTTTATAGTGGTGGCTTCAATGGTTTGGACGCTAGAGCGCACACAGAGACGCACACACCCACAGACACACAGACGTCATTCCAAAAATAGTCAGGATCGATAATAATAAATCCGTTAAAATCTCGAGGACGAAATTTTTCATGATTACTATACTTCCTTATACATGATGTGAATGTGAATAGTTAGGAGAAGCCCAATGTGATTTCCGGAGGTGGCGAAGTCCAGAAGATATTATTTTTGGCTAAATATGTCATGTTTAAACCTGGAAATGCATTCAACAAAGTTTCCCAAAGGAAAATATGGGAAGAATCTAAACGTAGTCTCATTGATCAGAAACTAAGAAAACCAAGTCTGAACGATAATAACAAAAGTTAAATGATTGAGGTGTGATCTATTTGAACTAAATGATGGACTATGGTAAGGTAGTGTGACGTGGCAGTTATTCATATTAAGTAAGGATGCTAAACTAAACTAAATTCAGTGGACTTCAAAAGAAATTGAACTTGGGAAATGAATATAAATCCAAACAAAATAAAATAGAAATAGGCAAGAACAACTCCATCAATATAGAAATAAATGGCGAAGAAATTAATGTGTTTTAGTAGGTGGGTGTAACGACACAAAGTGGGAGAATATAAAAAAATATGATAATAAAGTTACAAATGTCATAAGCTTAACAATCATAGCTTTGACTTTGATTCTCATTTCTATTATTTTTTCAACTATTTCTCCTTTTCCATTCGTTCGAATGGATTATCGCTTTAGTTAGTTAATATTGATTGCATATTTAAATTCGACGAGGCTCGTAACATCTAAATCCGACTTGCAATATATTTTTTATAAATCACTGTGAAATATTTTTTAAATTATTTGGATGAGGAAGCTAATGTAGATTGCACCTAACGTATTTTAATTAATAGTTATGAAAAGGGGACATTTTACAAATGATTTTCGCTTAGTGGAATGTATAAAATGTATCGTAATCTAACCCAACCCAAACGACTAGGTCATAAAGTTACGTTTTATAAATAAATGATAACCATCAACCCAACTAAATCCAACCCAACCCAACCCAACCCACTTGGCCATATAGTTGTGTTATAAATGACAACCATTGACCCAATCCACCCAACCTAACCTAAACCAAGTCATAAAGTCGACTTTATAAATAAATGACAACCATTGACGTAGATAGTCATCACAATTGTGACGTTATACAGCGCGGTTACGACAATTTCCCTCTATGTTCTTGAACGCAACACATCCAGGATCTTTGCTGCAAAATTACACCAATTAACTCGCCCTCAATGCCCGATTCTTATATAAACTTGTGGTGCCTCTCAACTTCCCCGTGTTTTATATTCTTATTGATTTCTAATTGCGTTATCGACCCTTTTTATACGCTCAGTGTATTTAACTCCTCATTTCTTAATAAGAGTTTTAAGCGTAACATTTTGCTATGAACGTTTCGCACAACGAAGTGCCGAGTGTACGCAATGTAATAATAAAAAGTCAGCTAGCCAATTACAAACCACAACGGAATATTTAAATATAACGATGTCGATTACAGGAAAAATTTCCTATTTGCTTCTGTATACAAAATGTCTTTACTTCATAAGTACCTTTATGAAGCAGTAGGACATATACAAATACAACATCTGTTCAATGAATGTGCCTATATTGCGAATGGATTGTTGGCTTACCAGAAAAAATAGATACTGTCTTTTGAAATAATCCACGTCGATGGTACTGCACTTCCGGGAAGGGCTGCACAATTCCTGAAAACTCCTGGCTTTCAGGTGGGTCATAATACTACGTTGGTTGTCTGAAAACTTCTGACCCTTCAGGTCTATATTTCAATTTGGGGAACAAGAAAAAGTCCGTGGGGACTGCTGCAACAGACACGAAACGGCAGTTCCTGGCCAACAGGGGAGTTTTGTCGCTAAATCACACGCCCTACTCCCCGGACTTGTTTCCCAGACTTGTTCCCCGACTTTTTCTTGTTCCTGAAATTGAAATCAGCCCTGAAGGGCATTTCGGATATGCAAGTTTCGAACTGAAGGCTATCCCTACAGACAATTACGCCAGCAGTTTCCAGGACTTATACAGCCGTTCCCAAAAGTACATTACTTCGTTTTCGGACCTTCGTCCTTCGTCCAACCCAATCCAACAAAACGTAGACAAATTATGAACAAAATAGAAAAATCAAGGACAGCAAAGGGAACCAAAACTACTTTACAAAGTATCATTAAGAAAAGGAAATAAAACAAAATATTTTCGCCTAACACCACCCAACCCAACGCAACAGAAATCAGACAGAAATATGAAAACAGTAGAAAAATAGGTGCAGCAAATTAAACTAAAAACTTTTTTTACAAATTATTGTAATCATGAACTAAGAAAAAGGGGACGATACAAAACAAATAAAAAATAAAAACAGAGGGTTGCTGATAGATGATAGAAAATAATGACGAGATCGAATATAGAATCAATTAGAACAATAAAAGAAAATAATGAAGAACAAAACGGAAAATAACTGCGAGAAGGAATGAACAGGTAAAAAAGAAAAGGCTCCAATAGAATTAAAATACCAATGGAAATTATCCAAAATGGGATAGAAGCGGAATACGGACGGAAGAACAGATTTCAAGAGATTTACAGACAGCGTTAATGCTACGAATTTATAAAAAGGGGGAAAATTGTTCCAATTACATTGGCGTAACACTGTTAAGGACAGCCATTCAGAAAAATGTGACAAATGTAAATAAAATAATAGGCTTTGTATGCGCGAAGATTGTTGTAACTTACATAACCTTTATAAAAACCGAGGCTACGAAAACAAAAAATAATTGTATTTTTTGGGCCAATACTGATAAAAATCATGAAGTCACCGGCATGAAGTCCTTAAAGTCAATTGTATAACTGGAATGGAGAAAATAACGAATAATACAATGAGAGAAGAACTGCTTGCTTGAAGTTAGCGAATCACTGCCATTATTGAAAAAGATGAAAAAGATAGAACCAAATGGGATACATCAAATGTATGGGAAGCAATACTTCAAATTGCGGACATCACATTGGCTTTTTAAAACACCTTTCGGTTTCGAGGTTGTGGAGAACGATACGCACGGTACGCAAGTGATCTTATGGCTGTGGCAGGTCACCAAGTAAACAACCACTCCGGGCTACTAAGATATTTCCAACGCCTATACACGTCAAAATGTAACTGTTAATGAGTTTTTACATTTGATTATTTGGTTGCAATTTACTTAATTATTGTTTAAGTTGTGTCCGATATTCGGAACCCCTGGCGTTTTCTGAATGAGATGAGTATGGGTTTCATTTGACTCCCATAGCTATTACAATTTTTTTGAAACATTTTAGTTTCGAGTTTAACCCCCAAATTTTTGTTCATAACTAGAAATCAAAGCATTGTCTTGAATTCACAAAATTTCATTGTTGTCTCAAAAATGTTTTAACCCAAAAATTGACGTCTTTAATTTTCTATTAACTTAAATACAAAAATAATTATAAAATTTTATATTTACAATTAAAAGTAACGATGGCAATTCACCTCGTTTTAATAAAGATTTATCTACTCACCCAGCATTAATCGATCTTAACTGACCCAATTAATTCGAAAATGGAAGCAATTTGCTAATCATCCTTACCTGCAACAAAAAAGAAAAACATTAGCTTTCGGCGCAAGAAAAAATTAAAGTGTTTGAACGATTTCGTAAGTCAACGTGATAAAGGAATCGCTGAAAAGGGTTGTTACGCCACAAAAACAACATCCTCATCGATTGCGTTCCGCGGCGGATAAAAATCCGGAGAGGAGGCCGATCCCACCGTTCGTCATCCTTCGTCCACCCACGATCGCGTACCGAACGAACGCAGTAAGCAGTTTACAAGTACCGAATCGATGCAGATTAGTCTACGCCCGATAGGGCTTAACTGGATTACTTCATAATTTGTTCGTGGTTTCGATGGGGTCGCCGTGGCATTATTATGTAACGGGCGGGCGGTATTCACGTATACATGCAGATAGCCACAGTATCGATTGCGGTATCGTACGGTTATCTTGGACTGATAATTAGCGATAGTAGTTAATTTTCTTCGCGGAACAGATTGGCGACTCGAGCCATCGGTGTGCCTTGGACGACGCTCGGGATTTAGTACTCGTGCAATCTAAATATTTGATGCCAACGACGACGAGACTAAGTGCTTAAATAGTTTCAATTTAATTGACCTTTAGCTGCGATTGCGGAATTTATATGTTAATTATAACTGCAATTATTGGAATAGTCATATTAATGTCATGCACATAAATATATACGTGTAAATGTCCAGTATGTAAATTGTGATATCGCGTTCTTATTTTTTTACGTAAAAGAATATTAGAAACACATTTTCGACACAGTTTTCGCAATATGCTAGACCCTAACTGAAAAAACGTATCGGCATATCCAAACTCTTTCATACATAAATATATGACCATATAAATACCCTGGGGGACGTTTATCCCTTTTTATTTTTCTTTTATATTTAAGCTTTGTGAAATTTTTTTTACCACAAGTTAAATTCATTTTTCATGTATTTGTAAGAAATATATAATTAATATAACATAATTATTAAACGTCGTTTTTTGATTAAATTAATTGCTAAAATAACTATATTTTGCAATATCTTCGTAATAAATATGCAAATAATACGAAAACTTCAATAGGTAATATAAAAATATCTTTCCTTTCAGACTGTTTTTGATTAAAGTATCTGCCTGCAGCAGTTTTTAAATTACAGTACGCCAAAGCCATGTTACAATACATGTGAATTCAATAGTAGGATTTGTTCAATTTTCCTAAAGAACCCCCGTGGATATTCCGTAGTAGACTATAGGGAACATCAGTTGGATGCATAAAAGTATCCCAATCGATTCGTTCGACTGGATTAGAGCCGCTGGGAGACCGACGTTGATTCCATCCTGCGGGATGATCGGTCGGCTTGTGGATATGTACGGTCACAACAGGACCAAGTTTAGACAGTGGCGAGTGTGTCGGTCAATGGCGCTTCGTGTACGCCGGTGTGTGCATGCGATTGTTCGTAATTCGCCACCGGCGATTCATTACCCAATCAATGCCAGCCAGAGAGAAGTGCTATTCAATAAACAGCCGTACTATTGACCTATGCCGAGCATAAACCCAATTATTTCCATTTACGCGCCGTTTGTCTACAATCCGGCTGGAGACCATGTTCGTCGATCAATGAAACTCACTTAATGATTTTCTTGGTGATTTTAATATGATCTGATAATGTGAAAATAATTCTACATACAATATTATAAAAAGAAACATTTAGTGCATCACGACCTGGTCTCTAGTTCTAATGTTCTAATCTTCATTTTTACTATCAGTGATATGTGGGTTTTAAGTAATATAGAAGATTGATATGATTTTATTTAACCGGGTTATTCGATGTTACGTTGTTGAGTCCCGATTACACATACATTCTGCCCGACTAAATGGATGAGTACGTCTATGTACCTATATATCGCATATTTTCAAATTTAATTCTCAATCCAAACAACGGCGTTGTCGTTTGCGCAGCGAAACAAATAAATATTGTAATTATATTAAACTAAATAAATTGGCAGTTTGAAACTGAATCGTATGGGTCCAAAATCAACAAAGCACTTTTGATGGTGCACATAAAGGCATTTTGAGATCGAGACCTTGCTGCTGTTATACATAATTCGTCTCAACTTCTGTTGCAAGGTAATTCCATTAGACTAAACATTCGTAGATTATTTATCTTGTTAACTAATGAGAGTAGATGCAAACACCCCTCCCCACCGGACACTCTTTAATGAGAAACTGTCTTCACGACTTTCCATATTGTCGATGTAATTTTATTGCAATTTGTCTGACGTAGTATGAAACTTCGTTACAACTACGTGAAACATTTCCGAGGTTATTTTATAAACACTGCATAAATACTTTCAAGCCAAGTTAAGTTCACGATACTTTTATCGGAATTTTTTTCGTGCAGTTGCTGTGCTGAGGTGACAAAAAAAACAACACACGCAAACTGCGTGAAATGTCCAATACAAATCGAAAAGAGTGTAGTAGCGTTGCTTTTAACTTGAGATATGAAATTAGAAACCAAACAGCTTTATTTAATAACGATTTTTTTGTTTGTTAAGCACGGTCAATACTTTGCACACATGTTCTAGATAATCGGCGATGAATAGGTGACTTACGTGACGGACGAGGGATCTGAAGTATTCCCCAACAATTAGATTATATGGTACATAAATATTTGTAAATTCATCAGCGAGTAAATAACGTTTTTCTTTAACAGAGGAGTTAAGCGCGCGTAAATTACTCTAAAACCTTTTAGACGGGGGAGAAAATTGGTCGCTTCGTGAATTTCTGAAGATAAACATTCGCAGTATTTGCTTAAAAATAACACCAATTAAAAATAAACTGGAACACAAACTTGTGGAAGTATAAGATTAACTGCTATAAAATTTTGCGCCTGTAAACATATTTGATATAAAAATCTTAAATCGAAATACATGGAAACACAATTCGAGTCATAGATTTTAAATTGACTGTTGGAAACTACGTTTTCCTTGTCTTGTCGTTTAAACGCCCATGGTTTAAATTCCCCGTCCATTATCTGGGGTCACGACTGGTTGCTTTGAGGGGAAATTAATTTTCCATTTTACTTCCTACATGACGATGTTCGCCAGGGCTGATGCTAGAACTTTTCGCGCCACAGGCAAAATATTATTATATATAAAACACAATTGAAAATTTATTTCGGATCATGGACATGTCTTATTTATTAGAAATGCAGTCGAATAAAGTTTTAAGTTGAAATTTATTACCCGACGATGAGTATTTGAATACGGCCTTTGTTGCTGCCTACATGGAAGATTTTACTAGTTTGACGAAATAGTTTTCTAACTTATCTCATTTACGCATATCCACGCGGATGTTATTAAATTCTACCTTTTGACGTCGAAAGCTTTAACTCGAGCACATACAAGAAGCTACTTATGCGAATCGATATTCACAATTTTTGATATAAGCGAGAAACTTGTAAATGCCATTTTGGAAACTCCAATTATCACAATAGCATTTCCTATGTTTACCAACAACAAAGAACGGGTTGTTTTACTTAAAAATAGGAAATACAATAACATATATTGTATAATATGATATATCACACGTATTTCAAACCTACCCAAATTTTCGATTTACAACTGATTTTGAGAAATTTTGGGATCCTCTCATTAACATAGACTAATATTGATGCAAAGAAATATATTCATATATGATCATCTTCTAATCTAAATTTTGAAATGATACAACGTTTACTGTGCTTAGAACATTTTGCTCTTTTAATGATCATCTATCAAATGAATATAAATGCATGGTTTGTGCCACCAAACCCTACCCAACCCAACCGGACATAAATTTATAGGCGAAACTTAATATTTATTTTCTAAGTCATAGAATGTTATGCAAAATAAACTTGTTTCAAACCACCAACATGCCCGAGTCAGTTTTTTGTAATAATAAATAAATTCAGAAATATTTAAAACTTCATTATAGAATATTATTTCTCAGATATGCTCTGAAGTAGCTCAGTTTCAGTTGCAAGAATTAATCTCCCTGCTGCAGTGATTCCATGTGCTTAAATAGTTCCTCAATTGCTGATGTTGCATTTCATAATTAAGCACAATTAAGCATGATCGGCCTAGTTGATGTGCACCGGTTTGGTATCCTATGAAGGTTCCTGTATCTCAACCCAAGCCACCATAGCTATTGTCAACACAGGCACTTCTTCAACCTCGATATTGTACCTTGAATATTATTCATAACCATAACCATAATTATTGAACATCTATCACCACCTCCGGTCCCTTCAAATCTAATAGATAAAAATAAAAAACCTCCACCGCCACAACGCCAACTCGACCGACTGAGATAACAGGTGAGAGATAGATGACAACAACTCAAGTGAAAGGGCTTCGCAAGTGGAAGTAAAAAATCACAGCCAGTCGGACGTTAAATTATGCACTTGAAGGTAACCTCCATATAATAATATTTCACACATAATTGATATATTTACTTACAGAATCAAACATTCATGAAAATGTGATAAAGAAATTTCGAATTGTCACAGGTTTACATTTGAAAGGAAAATTGTAGACACTGTAAAAAATAGAGTAACATTGTGTTTTATTGAAGATCGAAAGACTAATTTCGTGGTGAGTGACTTTCGGCATCGAAGAGGCAGACATATCGGTCCAAGTAGCACAAATCTGTAACTTTATTAAATATGACAATCAGTTTGCGTGTGAATATTACCGCCATCTAGAAGTGAATATCCGCTACTTTACTGCTACATAAATGCAGAGGTCTTTTCCACCAGCTATGACAGTACTATAACGACTGGCAATTACTTTTTTAATTAAATATGTCTGTAAGTTGTATAAATAATGAGAGAACAGGTTATAACTTAGACTCATTTTGACCAATTTCATAAAGATGATGCTGCCGTTATTCCTGGCGGAAGGGTACATTTTGCCCAGCGTTGTGCCCTTGTCGTTAATCTCATAAAACTTATAACATCAAAATAATTAAAGTTTTACAAATGCCAGTGAAAATTTACGGCAAACGTCAACGAAGTTTCGAAATCCACGACACAGCCAATGACTTTGTCGAACTACGTTCAACTTTAAACGTCCATACAATTCTCCCTCCCCCGCATAATCAAAACGGTGTAAAATAATTAAAAGTGGATTAAGGAGATTTCCCAAATTTGAATTACGAATTTAAATATCAATTTATGTATATCCAAAAAGTTATCTCAATTAAAAACCTAAAGCCTCAACTTCGTGCTTGTAAATAAGAACTAAAAAAAATCACACAGAACCGTACTGGAAGTAAATATTTCCGAAATGTTTCATCTGTGAAAGCACACTAACAATTAAGTGCATATACTTTTATATTATTTCACGCATTCCTGTTATTTTGGGCCAAATTTATTTGCCTCAGTTAATGTATGCTGTTTACCAATCAGGTTAAAAAGTGCAATAACACAAAATTAAGCTCCATACAAAGCAATTTATAACTAGCTCTGCTATGGAACTCAATTACGTAACGAATAGATTATGACCGCTTTGAGACCATGAATATTTAGTCACGTAAATCGTATGAACTCACGAAAAAATCAACTTTTCTTAACATCAACGTTTAAAAAAATGTTTTCCCAAAATTTATGTCACAGTGCGTTCAATTTTTATCTAAGATTTTCGACACGCTGTATATATATATATATATATATATATATATATATATATATATATATATATATATATATATATATATATATATTAGGGCGGGTCAAATTGTATGGACCGATTTTTTTTTATGAAGCGTATAGCAAAAATGTAATCTATAGGTGATTATGAGAAATTTTGCTCAAGAGACCATAGCTCTAAGTCGGATTTGGAGCCCCCCAAAATTTCAAAATAGAAAATTTTCCATATATACATAGAACAATTTAATTAAATTCGTCATAAAATCGGATAGAATTATAGTAGATTTCTCAATTTGGGCTTGTTTGAAAGGTATTTTTATCACCTTTCAAAATCTGTATTGATACCTGTAGAATAAGTCGTCAATGGCAGCATTGTTCAATTGAACAACTTTGTAACACTGAATAATGACGTTACAAAATAATGACGTTTACCAACACTAAACGTTGCCAAGCTTGCTTTTCCTTCTTCCTTAATCGTTCATCGTGCAATGCGCACGCAGTTTGCCAAAATACTTAAATAAAAACTCGGTTATCACAATACCAATATTTACTTTCTTATACATTATGTATAGTATAGGAATCATGAAAAATTTCGAACTCGAGATTTCAACAGATATACACGTTTTGAGGTCCCCTGAATTGTTTCTGACTATTTTCGGAATGACGTCTGTGTGTGTGTGTCTGTGTGGTACTGTGTGTCTGTGCGCGCTCTAGCGTCCAAACGATTATAGCTAGAGCTCTTCAACTTTAAACTTAACATTTGTATGTAGCAAGGAGGAAAACGTCCTATTTTGAACGCAATCTCTTAACCGGAAGTGATGGTTTACTCTTATCACCTTTTTCCATATCTCGAAAACGGTACACGTTACTGAAAAACATATTCTTACATAAATTATAGATATTGGGGTAATTACTGTGGGGAATTTGCAAACGGGGTTCTATATATACTAATTTAAAACGTGTGCGCTTAAGGGATAATAGCCGCATAAATGGCCGGGGAAATTCCGAATTCTGTGTGGTCATTCGTGATGTTCTTGCCGTGTTTTTCCGCTTTTTTGATTTCTAGCGTTTCTAACAAATTCAACCGTTTGCCTTTGGTAGTTGTATGCAATGTTTTAAATTTATTTAGATCCGGGAAATGGTTCTTTGTTATGCAGGTCTAGATAATTGATCGTGCCATCTTCGTTGTTTTCTGTCTCTACGGTGAATTGTACTTGCTCGTAGAAGCAATTACCTAGACCTTCAAATTGGGAAAAAAGAACAACACCTGACCTTCGACATATTCAGAAAACATACTTTCTCAGACGCCATAACAAATGCAAATTCTTGTCAATTCAATATAAAAATGAGTGCCTTTCGGTCACGGATACACAGGCTTCTAGTATTGCCCCTATCGACTGCCAACTACAGAAGTTGAATAAAGAAGTTGAGATCCTGAAAGCCATTGTAAGAAACAATAATTACCATGAAAGCGTCATCGATCGGTTGATAAGGAAAAAACGTCAGAAGCTATTAACCAAACAATTGTACGCACCGGTGGAGGATGTCCAGCGCAATTATTGCTTTATCAATTATGTTCTTAAGTTTAGTGACAAAATCTCCAATAGGTTACGTCACAGCAACCTAACACCTATTAGTGTAAATAAAAAGAACTTGGGAACTAAATTGGTAAACAATAAAGAGAAACTAGACCAAACACAAAAAAGCGGAGTATACGAAATTAATTGTAAGGACTGTGACGCTCTATATATAGGTCAAACCGGACGCAACTTCAAAAAGCGCCTGAACGAACATAAAAAATCTATTCTAAACAACGCAAGAACAACTGACTTAGATGAACACTGCATAACAAAGAACCATTTCCCGGATCTAAATAAATTTAAAACATTGTATACAACTACCAAAGGCAAACGGTTGAATTTTTTAGAAACGCTAGAAATCAAAAAAGCGGAAAAACACGGCAAGAACATCACGAACGACCACACAGAATTCGGAATTTCCCCGGTCATTTATGCGGCTATTATCCCTTAAGCGCACACGTGTTGAATTAGTATATATAGAACCCCGTTTGCAAATTACCCACAGTTTAATACACTCTTTGAAAATGGCCTAACCGCCGAAACAGCAAATGGAAGCAACAACATCAACAAGTTTTGACTCTAGATTGACTAACATGCCTCATCAAGATATTGTTGTTTTTGGTTTATCAAGTGATTTAAATGATCTTAGTTTGCCTACTAAATGTGACATTTTAAAATATTATTTTTTTTAAGTGATCGTGCTAAATTTGAAAACAAAATGTTCTCGTATAAAAATTTTACTCCTCACGTAACAGATAAATTGATCCAAATTTGGTGTAAATTAAATATTGAAATCATTAATAGAAAGAATGTTTTAAAAAAATTAACTGGTTTGCTTGATAAATATCAGAAACATGTACAACATAGAAACAAAAGAGATGAATTTAAAGCATTTGTTGATTCAATAAACGTATTATTTTATATTAGCAAATGTAATTGCAAATTAAAAACAACAGAATGCTCGTGTGGATTGATTCCAGAACATCTAAAAGAATTTATGATGGACCAGCATAATGTTAGAAAATTCACAATACCTGAATATACCTTGAATATTCAAGACGTTGAAGAAGTAGCTACAACAATACCAACACTTACAACTGGTACCGATGATCCAAGTTACGAACCACCTGAATTACACATGGATGAAGATGAAAATGAAGCAACAACAGAAGTTCCAGAAGCAACTGTTCAAATGAGACGAGGTCATTATACTCAAAGATACGATGCCTTAAATTTTGCTATGATGTGTGATAGATTCGGTGTTTCAGATAGAGTCGCTTCATGTTTAGCAACAGCTTTATTCGAAGATATAAATTTTAGAGATGTTCATGGTAATCTTGTTATTATGGATAAATCAAAAGTGGCTACAGAAAAAGTTAAATCTAGAGATGCAGTGCTCCGTACACGACATACAAATTCTTCCATAACTGCATTCTCTTTCGATGGTAGAAAAAATGACTCATTAACTAC
Source organism: Geotrupes spiniger (assembly GCA_959613385.1). Taxonomy (NCBI): domain Eukaryota; kingdom Metazoa; phylum Arthropoda; class Insecta; order Coleoptera; family Geotrupidae; genus Geotrupes; species Geotrupes spiniger. Next base: position 19,129,339 of record OY390737.1, read on the forward strand.
AGAGAAAGTTAATGACAAATTTCATACCACTATGGTAAAAGAACCGCATTTAGTTGTTCTGAAAGAGCCCTATAATGAGTTACTTGGATATGTAAATTTGGGTAGTCAAGAAGATGCAAAAACCAAACACAGAAAACTGAATGAATTTTTCAACAATAAAACATTAACAGTTGATCAATTAATTGGCATATGCAGTGATGGTGAGCCAACAAATACTGGAACAGAAAATGGTGTTTTACGATTATTTGAAAAACAGTTAAATAGACCAATTCACTGGTTTATATGTCTGCTTCATTTCAATGAACTGCCATTTCGTCATTTATATGAAGCATTGGACAAAACAGTCACCAGTGGACCACGAGCAGTAAGTGGAAAGTTATTCAAAGCTATTCAAGAATGTGAGAAATTGCAGGTATGTAACACTTTATTTTATTTAATATCATCATTATTTATTGTCATTATTTTACTTTTTCGATTGGGATAAAGTTAAAATAAAATAATTGCATTTTAATTGATCTAAACATTTCATTTTTCAGGCAGTAGCTGATTTTGATCCAATACCACTGGAGAATATGCCTGCAATGATGGATCATGAACATGAGCTCGAACTATCAACAGATGTTAAATATTTATATCAAATAGCTAAAGCAATTTCGAATGGTATTGTTCCAGTTGATTTAGCTAACATTAAACCAGGACCAATTGCACATTCTCGTTGGTTAACCAAAGCAAGTAGATTACTACGATTATATGTAACAACTAATACACCATCGACCAATTTAAAAACTTTGGCAGTTTATATTATTACAGTTTATGTGCCAATGTACTTCAATGTGAAGTTTTATAACTCTGTTGTGTACGGCAGTGCACTTTTATTAAAATTTATACGTTGGACACGATACTTACAACCAAACTTTCGTAATATTGTAGATGGTGTAATTCAAAACAACTCATATTACGCACATCCAGAAAATATCTTATTAACAATGTTATTTGATGATCGAAAAGCAATACGGGATAGAGCTATCAAAAAGATTTTACACTATCGAGAACAATTGTACGATCCAAGTAAACTCAGAGTTTACAAAAAATATATCTTAAATTTCAATGCTACCGATTATGTCAATATGGTTGACATGAATAACGACGATATATTATTTGAACCAGCATTTACTCGACAGATTCCATATGATCACTTGGTAGAATACTTAGATTTCGTTGAACCACCACTGGCTGATCCACAAATTCCAATGCACATACAAGGAACAGAAAGACATGTACAATTATTAACGAGTGTTTCAAAACGAGTTATAGAAAAGAATCGTGAAGGAGTTATGGCAGTGACATTCGAAAGTCGTAAGAAAACTCCTCGAATGGAAAGTAAAAAGGACCTTAAAAAATAATATTACCACGTTAAAACATTAAATTGTAGGTCGAGAATAATATTTAAAAATAAATTGAATAAAAAATGTAAAAATAGTGTTTTCTTGTTGAAACCTTGAAAATGTTGATTTTTTCAAATCGATTTTCCTACAAAAAAATTGATCGTAATAAAAGTTTTTGGAAATTATCTGAACTTTCATAATCTGAATTCTGAATTCTGAATTTATTAGTTAAAAGTTCATTTTAGGCTATTTTTCGACAAAAAATTCCTAATATCTCTACTAAAAATAAAAAAAATATTGGTATCAATACAGATTCTGAAAGGTGATAAAAATACCTTTCAAACAAGCCCAGATTGAGAAATCTACTATAATGCTATCCGATTTTATGACGAATTTAATTAAATTATTCTATGTATATATGGAAAAATATATATTTTGAAATTTTGGGGGGCTCCAAATCCAACTTAGAGCTATGGTCTCTTGAGCAAAATTTCTCAGAATCACCTATATATTACGATTTTGCTATACGCTTCATCAAAAAAAAAATTAACCCGCCCTAATATATATATATATATATATATATATTCGCAGCAGTTCGTTATGCCTTTCGCGATTTGCATTTTATTTATGGCCATTAAGGCACGCAAGCTTTTGCTGCGCAATCTTTATCGCAAATAAGTTTCTAAATTTAACTTTCATTTACATTTTGATACGAAGTAACTTTCCTTACCAGTAGTTTCCACAATCATAAAAATGATTAATTTCCGACTAACAACTTAACCGAAACAATTACTTATATAAAAGTGTCCAGCGGGAAATATTTGTGGTGGTAAAAAATTAAATTCGTTTGTGTGGCGATAAAAAAATCGTTACATTCGTTATATTAAATCCCGGGTCATTAGCGGCGAATAAACAATCAAATGCGAACGTTTTGTTTATAGACCCTAATCGTGTACGCAAATACATAAAAGTACCCTCATGCATACATCACGATTATTTCAATAATCCAGAATTCGAACGCACACCAAATGAACGCTGCTAATCGGCCAAGGCGGACGTAAAAAGCTAAACACCCAGTGGCCGCTAAAAGCTCGTTAATACTTAACGCGAATTGATTCGGGACGGTACAATAACTCGTACCACGCGTGGATGTACACAATCCGCGAATTAAGCCCCAATTCTAATCTACGCCGGGTTTAATTTAAATGCCAGTACCTTTTTAACCTTACAGCGAAAGCTTTTATTGGGCACGGTTGCGATGCGGAGCGATTGCGAATGAACCGCGATGTGGTCCAGGTATATCGGATGCCCATTCTTACGGCATTACCCCAAAATTGAATTATCGCCGGGGTTGTGATAAAGCGGGCGTCTTTCTTCGCCCCATACTGTATATATCAACGTGTCGAGGGAACGGCAGACAGAGAAGGAGAGAAACGGGGCCGCCATCTTGGCGCCGTGGCATAGCGTGCGATCGATTGCGTACACCTGTCCAGGTGCGCTTTACACCGCACACTCACATGCACACGCCGGTAGCGGCGTTTCGCTGATACGAAATTGATGGGCGATTTAATGGCCCCTAATGCGTTACAATAACGTCACTTCCTAGGTACAAGAAATTATCCCAGCGATCGTTTGTCTTCCCTAATTTCGCAGTATTAAACAAAAGCAATCGAAGCGAAACTGGAAATGTTAGAAATGCGGTATGTCACAAGAAGTACTATCTGATCTCGAATTATTTGTTCTTACAGAAAAATAATTGATACATTGAAAACATTCCATACAGTAGTCTCCAGAAAAAAGTAGTAATATAGTACATCATGTTATCGAATTATATCCAGCAAATTAATATTTCCTGATTACCATTGATTAAATTGATATTAATCGCCATCCTGCTATTTGTTCAATATATTTCCTTAAGAACCAGTATTTTTTATAGTTTATTAATTTATTTAGAATACTTTGAAGATATTTTTATTTTAATCAAATTCTTTCATTATGTAAGATAATCGAACTGAAATTCGCCATATTTGTGTCACCGAAATCTATTGTGGTGTTCAGCACTACATACTACATTTCAGCATAATCGTGCAATTATCTGTAATTATATTGTAAACAAAAAAAAACGTTTCCCCAACTTTTAAAAGAATCGTTATTTATTGAAGCATTGCTTTAGTCAGTTTTTTCGTTCCAAAGAATATGACCGTAAAGCATAGGTAATTATTTTCTGGACACCTATTGCAAATTTACACAATTGACGTGAAATGCGAGACAATTGTGGCCTAATGTTTTTATCTATTAATTGCTTTGCACAAATGTTATGAAGTTTTTTAAGAAAAATAAAACCAATTGATTTGATAGACTTTAAGATACGAAGTTTTTACTGTTCTACTGTATATTTTCTAAAATGTAAATTACATAATTTTAAATTTTTTCCACTTTATTTAAATACATCTGTTACATCTGCGACAGATTGCCCTGGACACCAGATGTAAAATATATATGAGTCACTTTCAATACAGAAAATAGATGCTAAAAAATCAAACAGCCACCTCGTTAATGGCAGTAATGTGCCAAGGAAATCAGTTGGGGATGGGAAATAAGATACTCTACAAAGCAAAACGAAGACATGCTATTACATATGGGGCATGGACCACGGCTGCAAACGTGCAAAAACTTGAGTTGCTCCAAAACAAAATCCTTGCTGCAAAACAAACGAACGCTCAATGGTTCGTCAGAAATCAGCAACGTGACGATCTGGACCTGAGGAGCATCAAACAGCAGATCAAGGAGATAAACCAACTGGTATACAAAACGTCATGCGAACATAAAAATACAACCAAACCTGCAGACCAAGGGACCTTAAACAAAAACCTTGGGGTAAGACGTACACTCCACACCACCACATATATAACTCTGTGATGAGGGAGTATATTGTTTGAGATACAAGGGTCCAAGAACAAAGATTGATATTTGTAAATTTTTTTCACTAAAAAATAAATTTGTGCCACTTTGCGTCATAAATTGCAAGCATTGCAAGTAGTTCACAACATAATAATTGACTGTGAAACTTGGAACATTTTGCTATCCACATATATATCACTATTAATAGTTTTCTCCGGAAAATATATATGTCCACACAAACTAACAAGGTAAGGTAAAACACATCCAAATGCGAATCTTGGTTTAAATTATTCTCAAACCGTTGACTATTAGCTTCTATACAAAACTGTGGATTATCATCAAACTAATATGCAGAATTGTATGAAGACAGCGTGCTCTTAGTGGCCAAAGTGGTACTACCGAAAAAAAAATTTTTTATAAATATTATATTATATTATATCTGTGGTTCAAAATTTTTTCCAAGCCATAAAAAAATAACAGTAGCCGACCATCGTCTCCAGGTTCTAATTCATGAATTAACGTGAGTTTAAATCGTAATATTTTATTTTATTTGAAAATCCTTTGTATATGCAATTTAATAATAATAATAATAATATGCCTTCATTTTTTTTCTTTTCTTTTTACATAAGACAAAGACATAAATGCACACTAATATAGATGCGCCTAACTAGCTTTTCTTCTTTACATTTAGCACGTGTCCAGTTTCTATAAACTGTTTTACAAGTTCTTTTAGTTCATTGGCAAAAATTGTCACAATTGGAAATCGTTCGTGAAATTTATCCATAACATACGCATACGTTTATTCTTCCAGTCCGTAACACAATGCTAGGTACACACGCTGTTGTAGAGTCAACATTACTACCACTCAGATAAGTAATCAATTTCGGACAAATATGTCAAACTTTTCTCAATAACATTTTGCCGCATTTTTTACCAAAATGGCACTTTACTTGAATAAAAAAAGTTTTTCACGTTTTTATGGGCGTCTTAATTTAAAGAAAAACTGAAAATCCGCTTAAAATTCTTATCAGGCCAAGCAGGGCAAAATCCCTTAACATGAAAACGAAATTCTCATTTTTTTGCCTCTTATGCCTATAGTGAACTCAATCCAGCGACATACTGTATGCACTATTGCTAGTTGTTCATTTATAACAATTGCACAATTGTTGGAAATTTTTGAACATTTTTGTGTGTATTTAAAACTAAAAATAAAGTGTCTATAAATTTATTAACTAAAACCTGTCTCAAAATGCTATGAATCTTGTTGATTGTTAGAAGTTACATTTCTTAACATTTTTCGTGTCTACGTCATCGAGAGATCATATATTAATGTTTGTAAAGTAATGACTTAAAAATTAATTATAGCACAAAATCTTTATATCTCTCAATTTCACGTAGTATTGCATTCGTTACAACTGACTGAGTTCTTATTTTATACTTTTTATAATTTGAACAATAATCAAAATACATGCCCGTTAAATTTAGATTTGTGTACAATAATTGGGTTGGGTTGGATTGGGTCAACTCAATTTTGATCAATAATTGAGATATCACAAAATCGCCATAATTCTATTATTTAGTCGATAGATTATCGTAATATTAATAAAATTATACATTTTTGTGGTACGTTCAGAGCTAACAGTTGTTATGTGCCAATGTAAATATATTTAACCATTCGTCGCTTAACTCGCGGTTTATTTGTTTCTAGTAATTTATTACCTCAATTAACAACTCACTGGAGAATTGTCCGTTGACTATACTCCCATACGTACCCACCAGGTTGATATACATCACGCATACTCTTTTGTATGTCGGGTTGCTGTCCGGTTTATAATAATGAAAAAAAAACAATTACAGGAGGTCATAATATCGAGTGTACATGTATTACCTGTACATCCCAATTATTTTCCAAACTAAAATCACTGATACTTAAACCTAATAGATCGAACAGCATGTGTTACATGGGCTAGAAAAAACGGTACCTAAAAAGACGTATGCAAACCGTAGCTAGAATTGTTTGGCAAATATATGAAGTGAGCAAAAAGAAAAGGTGGCACTTTAATTTGGCTATACATTGACGTTTGAACTTTCTATCCTAGAATTTGAGAATATTTTGTATTACTGGAAGAACTACACATTAATACAACGCCCCCCCGTCCGCACGTCCATCGCTACGTCAACCCAACCCAACTAATACAACAATGCAGGTTCCTCTGTTTGTGGTTCCTTGTACATTTTGGTTTTTCATGGTTTACTTTTGGTTTCAAAAATTCGCGATATGTAGCAAAGTCTAAAGTGTAAAGAGGAATGAAGCAAAGAATTAAAAAATCTGTCACAATTGTCTAAAATGAAAACAATTACCAAAATGTTTTGTAAACAAAATGGAAATAAGAAAGTAAAAAGGAGAAAAATATGTTATAAACACAAAATTGCAAAAATGACAAATTTATCTAGAATGTTAAATTGCTACAAATGCGAAATATGTCAAACTTTTACTAAACGTAATTTTTTTTTGAGAACGCATAGATTTCAAAACTTACGGCTGAAATTGTTTAAATAAAAAATTAAATAAATAAAACTCAAAAATATGCGTATGATTAAATGCCAATTGTAAACATGAGAAAATTGTAAAAAATGCAAAAAATGGTTAATAATAAAATTGTGCAATTGTCATATAAATAAATAAATTTAAAAACTGGTCGATACGTCAAAGATATGAATATTTTTGAAATGCAAAGGATTTAAAAAATTTCTATTAGAATTTTCTCCATAAATGTTGCATAAAAGCATTTTCGAAAAAAGGGCAATCTTCAAAATTGCATTTTTTTTAAATGCGAACTAATTCTTAAAATTATGAAATATGGAAAACTTAAAATTAAAACAAAACAGTCACAAACACTATAGATTGACGATTTATGACATTTTTAGTTTTTTGTTTTCCATATTTTATAATTTTAAGAATTTTTTCTTAAAATTAAAAGAAAACAGTCACACACACTATAGTTTGACGAGTTGTGACATTGTTTAGTTTTTTATGACTTTAAAATTGTTTATGTTAGTGCATTAGTTCTATCCATAGAATTCCTTACACAAAGACATGTTTGTTAATTATATTTCAATAGGTGAGGAATTATTCTAGAGTATTCGAAATAATTGTATTGCAAGAGTAAATGGATTTTACATTTAAACTAGCATGGCATAAACATAGAACATTTAAAATAAAAATAATTTCAATAGAATTCTTACCTTTCTGCAGGAGCAAAATAACTAAATTAAATTTAGAGTGCATTTTTAAATATCCTCGCTCGTACGTTTACCATTTCCACAACCGCTTCACCATTTCCACAAACGACTGAAATCCCTGCTACTCGCAGGGATTTCAGTCGTTTCAACCGTCCAAGTATATACACAAAAATAATGATTTCGTTGATTAGAAAAGAACCAACGGACAACAGCTCACGAAGTTGTATTTTTTTTTAATTTTTATGTTTTTTTGAATAATATAGTTTGCTTCGCTCGTTTCGTGACGTTCAACAAATCTAGATAAATAACCAATAAATAAAATAAAATAAATAAAAAAATACAAATACACTTGAAATTTTATTTTACATTTCGATAATTCACCACCTTATTCGTAGACACGTAGCATAGTAAATTAATTGCGTGTAACACTTTATATAATAAGAAATTACGTTGACCAATTCTTACTCAATGTTTCCACGAACAAACTTTTTTCGCTCGGCCCAATTACGAATCCATTTACATCATTTGGTGTTGCATCACACACTTTCTATAGATAAGTTGTCACCTGTGGCGTCCACATTGTTTTTTTTTGTCAACAATTAAAAAAGTCGAAACGCGAGGTGAACGTAAGGAATGGAAGCACGTAATGTAATGATCCGAAATGCAAAACCACATACGTAAAAAATTTGAATTATATATCACAAAGCTTTTGTAAAAGTGTCTCACTATGAAATTTAAAGTTGGATAAGAAATTATTTGAATGTCGTGAGTTTTCGGCTATAAATTAAAAAAATGAAATATTATTTGCATAGGCAGGGGGTAAGAATAAATAGGAATAAGTTAATAATTCCTTTAATAAATTGTTGTAATCTAGTGTATAAAAATTCGATTCAAATACATTTTTATTGATGTATGGTTTGATGTAGTAAATTAAATAGGGGATGGTAACTTGGATTTGGTTTTCAAATGAAAATAAAAATGAACTTTATGAAATGAATCTGAAACTTATATGAAGAGCAATTAAATTATTTTGTGTGAAGGTAAAATAATGTTTAAGTTTGATAAAAAATATTATTAAAATTAACTTTCAAATTAACATCCAACAAAAGCGATAATTTATGTTGTTTACGCCAATAAATTGGCGCACGTTCGTAAATTTCGCCGCGGTCGCCCATTTGGGGAGCAAAATATTAAACGAGGCGTCGTTTTTGCAAACTTAATTAATAGCCGGCGCGATAATGGTCCCGGAATGAATCAACGTTTAATCTCCAAAACGGGGCGTTTCGCAAGAATTGCACTCGTAAATAACATCCGCATTTGGAGCAATTACGACGCATTCTTCCTTTTCTCATCTGTTGTTCGGATGTCGGTATGTGCTGCCGGTCCGTGAATTCGTTTGTGGGCGGGGACGGAAACTACGGCACGGGCGCCCCGTACTGCAATAACAAAGTTGCGAACGTCCGAAAAATCATTTTCTCCTCTGTTTGAAGAGTTTGGGAAATGCGTCGGTTAAAGTTAGGGGGCGACCGGTCCGCGCCGGCACCGCGCATCTGTTCGTGCTGCTTAACGAACGACGAGAACTGGCTAATTAATTAAGTAGCAGCTTTGGTGTTGCTGGCACGGTACGGATGTCTGATTTAAGAGATAGGACACTTTCGCACAAACTACAGTTCCGAAAATAACGTTCTCGTTTATCATGTAAGCTACATTGCAATTTTATGTTTCGTAGATGGCTAAGTCATAAAATGAAGATTAAAAGATAGTCTGCGTGGGCGTAACTGGCAAAATTTTAAAATGCTATTCCATGCATTCGATCAAATTTTGATTTTATTTCTTCTTCTTCTTTTATGCTTCTAATAATGCCGTAAGGTTTTAAAACTTATCTATCAAACCACCGGCTTTACCAACAGCTAAGTGTACGTAATCGAGTTCTAGTCCAAATCGCTCGGTGATTTACATTGTCAATTTGGTTGCTAATTTAATTTCAACTACATCCATGCGAGACTGCAATAAATTTCATGGACTTCAACGAATGTTGCAATTAAGTTGTTTTAAATCTGCTGCACCGTGACTTTGAATCGCTTGACGGACTAAGTTTCGCTGATCCGAACTTCTACTATTTCTGTTTAAAATGGAAAATATGTTGACATCACAATCCCAGACTTTACCTTCCTAAAGTCCAAAGTCATTTGATGTTTAACGAAAATTATTCTCCATCTCGAGGTGGAGAAAATTGGTAATATATAAATTGAATTTTGATGTTCTGAGGTTCGTTTAAATGTAGCTTTTAATGATATGGCCGTCTTCCGGCCTTACACAATAGAATGCTTTATTTACGACAGTTTTTTGACGTAGACTAATACAATACGAGTGATGTACGAGTTCGCACTTCATATAAGAACTGTCTTCGTTAAAGTTATTATATTATACATGTTACAGTGTTTGGCATTTTTTTAATTTTATCACACTTTACCACAATTTCCATGGTTCATTTTATTTTTTGTTCTAGTTTCTTTTAAGCGAGGGTAGATTGCCGCCACTTCCGGCCCATTGTGTCCCTTACTAGACAAGTCTCTTTAATTCTCAGTGGTCCAGGTATGAACAAGAGGTTAATTCTTTTGCTCAACCTTGCTTACACATTCACATAGGACATGAAGGGCATCACACCCACCGCATGTGGGGTTATGCTAGTTACGCTATGGTCGCATCTAATTTTTCAAACCATTATTTTCTGTCGCATTTCCACTCAATCCCATTACTATTTCATTTGGTTTATTTAGTATGTTCATTTAGGTCCAATCTTTTCCATTTGCAATGAAGAAAAAATGCACACTAGGCAACTTTTAAATCTCCTTTTGGCTACCATTAAATACATTTATTTTCCACTCATATTATTTGACCGACAGTTGAGAACACCATGTCATTAATGTTTTAAATTTTTGGAATTATCAACGTGTTTTAACAATACAATATTTTGCCAATCAGAATGTCGTTTTATTTGATTGTAAATATTTAATTTTTATGCAATTATATTTCAAACTATGAGCAAAGTATATGGCACAATATGATACATGCGTTCACTAATATTTTTGTATCGATGAACTCCTATTGACCTAAAAAAAAGTTAAATTTGGGACAACAGTATCTTCACGGGCTATGATCAACGCAAGAGAACGAAGACAGTTCCCTGAGTGATCAGTTTGTCATAAAGAACCAAAATAGCCCTAAGAACAGAGTACGTAAATTAGAACAAGTGAACGTATTCACAGGACGAAAGTATTTGAGGTTAATTTCACCCATGACTAAAACACCACCCACCACACTTGACACAAATTAGGCACGATAACCCTTAACATTATTAAACAAATTTCTACCAATTTACGAAGTCATCTACAACAGACCACCAACATGGTATAATTAGCAAAAAATTAGTAAGAATCATTTGTGATATTTCAATAAAATATTCACATAGGAATGTATGCCTGAAATTGATATTAAATAAATGGTTCAATTACCTGTATTTATATTGTACTACGTTGGAGAAACAATTAGTAAAATAGGATAAGCGAAGGAGGCGAAGAGTGTGAGAGAGTGAGATGCTAGAGAAATGGAAACAAGTAGATGCGCGGGTAACAGAAGAAAAAATATCTGGAGTGAAATATAATACAAGGAATATTTTAAGAGTGGAAGAGCAGGAAAGGAATAGAGAGTGATAGTGAGGTTTAGATGTGGCAACGAGGAAAGCGGAAACATATATTGGATGGATGAGATTTACAGGAGGTGTAGATTTTTGCGGAATAGCGATGGATGGATGAGGCATTAAGTGAAGAAAATGGAAAAAATGGAGGCGATGTTTAAATGAGGAAGGGGTGATATAGAGGTACCGAAGAAGATGAATAGAATAAAAAAAGCTGGAGCGGAAATTAGGTAGAGGATCGTAAGTGGTGGTGAATTAGATGACTGGAAACACACACACGCGCATGCTTAAATGCCAACAAAAATGCCAACAAAAAGTAATTACTACTATTGTAACAACTCCTGGAAATATTTATGTAAAGTACATTGCGAGATACTTTATAGAGGAACTCAATGATCTTATAAACCAATTAACCTGAGAAGCAGCCAACGACGATCAACGAGAGCATCCGAATGCAGAAGAAAACAAATCAAAATTTAGACCCGTTTATCTAAGTCTAATGCAACAAAAACCTTGTTTGGTTTCACTGATAAACGTAGCCAATAATAAATTAATATAAAATGTATAATCAGAATAAAAGTAGAAACAATTATGCGACGTAATACAGCTATTTAAGTCTCGGCGATTTAAAGAGCATAGCGAGGAGCTTCATTAACTTTAAAATAATTTAATTGGAAGAAAATATTAATAACAGATTGGGTTGGGTCGATTGGACGTTTGACATTCATAATTTAATATTTTCTAATTGTGTGAAAAAGTCTTGAAATTATATAGGTATTTGAACACAAAGAAAATTTCTAACAATTTAACTCAAAGTCCCAACGTTTAACGTTTAACTCATCTTTACTTTGATTATACAGTTCCTTCATTTAGATATTTTAATATTTTCACACTTCGAAATCACTTTGTATTATAAACATTACCGTACTTGCAAACTGTGCAAAATATGCAACGAAAATTAAGAGCTACTGACATACACTAGAAGTTGATAAAAAATAAAACGATTTGAAGAAATAATCCGGCAACAAACTGTACAAAATTGAAACAAAAAAGAAAAAAATAATTAAAAGAAAAAAAATTATATGTGACAGTATTGTTTACACATTGACGATTTCAATTTTTTTTTATTTTTCTAATCTAAAGGGTTCGATCGTTCATTTTTGGAAAATTTCGTTTTACTGTATTTTGACAGCTTTGAATGGGACAGAAAACATAGTAAAAATATGTTTTTTTTTTTTTGGAAAAATGTTCGCCAATTCGCGAAAAATCGTAATTTTGAAAAAGTGAACGATCATCACCTTGCTGACATAAGAACGATCAAAAGCATTGTTGAATTTTTTATTTCCGATAACCAGGGTGGATCCAATTCTGTACACCGTTTAACCCTTCACTTTCGTCAGAGGCCCTGTCAAAGCCTTCTCCAGGTCTTGGGAGTAAACATTGACATTTACAAAAAACATGTGTGATGTTCAATTGATGTATAATAACATGAAAAAAGTTGCATAGGGAAATCTGCTCTAGTTTTTTACGATAAATTCTTGAAAATTGGCTCAAGGTGGCCTACAAGGTGTAAGGCCCTCTTAAGTAACCTATGGCTATGGTAAATCAGTTAATTCTTTTGTATAAATCGGATGAAATGCAACACTAAAGGCGTTGTGCAAATATCATATCAAATGACAATTATTTATATAAATTAACTTCGGTTGGGTTGGATTGGCTTTGATTCATTAATGTCAATGGGCAACACAGGCAACGCAGTTATAACAAGGACAACAACACTTAATTCATTTCTCATGTACTTTTGTACATGGATTTCTAATTTTTTATTCTTTGTGAGCCAGCTGTTTCGCTCTTTCCTTTTTATGTTTTCCCATCTTCTACTCCAGCACTTCTATTCTTTGTTGCTATTTTTGTTTTTCTGAAATCCATCTCTCTGCGCTTGTTCTCATTTATTCTCGCAGTTCCCTTGTTTCGGCCGAGTTGTTTTTCAGCATTTTGTGATCTCTAATATCTACCATATTTTCTTTTCCTTTTCCTCGATTTTTCGTCTGATTTTTGTTTCTTATTGATTGTAATATCTATACTGCATTAGGTCTTCATTAGACTAATGCGTTGATTTATTTTACATTTTCCGTTCAATAAGTTTGTGTAAGAAAAACATGAAAATTGTTATTAATAGTACATAAATAGAAATATTTGGTATTGCATTTTATAGTAACAAGTAAAATATTAGCTAGAGGTAATAATTTCTTTCTGACGCGAACTTAGTTCATAAATTTGAATTGACTATTTTTTTTGTAGAAAATGGGAATAATAATAATGTTCTATGCGCTCCACCCAAACATACCCAATATAGATGTTTCGTTATATTTACGTAAACCTACAATTCGGGTTCAATGCACAATCTAAGACGTCCATTAATTGCATTCGCAAAACAATGCCCAATACCAACTTCGAACATCATAAAAAGCAAGACAATGCGCCGTATAAATTAGCCATTAAATTAAATAACCCACAGTTCGCCATACGTAGGCTCGCAACAACAATGAATACGTAGGTGCGCCGGAAAAAGAATTTATCCTTATCTCGACTCGCCGAACGATCGAAAAAATCCCACCCTGCCGTGCAAAACGCGAATTAACGGGATAACGCACCCGGCGGAGCGTCGCCGCCTCCGCTCGTCTCTGAAATTATTGAATTAATATCAATTGAACGAATATTTTCGCTCTCGTTGAAAATGCCAAGCAATTTCCGCAGAAATATGGCCAGAGATTTCGATTTTAACTTCCAATTTGATTTAGACCGTGGCGAACGCGGCAATTTTCTGACCTGATGTATTGAGTTGTCACATTTTGAATCTCAGCTAACCGAACGAACCCCAGCAAGCGGGGTGCTTTGCACGCAAATGCGAGCCGCTCTGGGTGTGGATTGCAAAGCAAACATCGGCAGACAGAGCGTAGACAAACTGAGTAATCTAAGCGAGACGAGTTCATTTCGACGTGTTTCACATTCCGATTGCTGCGTGGACGAAGTGAGGACGAGCTGTAAATGCGAGCACAATTAAAAAGTTTCTTTCCGTCTACGAATGCAGAGCGAGACAATTTATCAATTTAGCCGCCCTAAATTTAAATAATGAAAATAACAAATGTATCAAATAGTTAACGAACAACGGCAAAATGAAATAGCTTTTCGTATCCCGGGGGTTTCAACCTGTTCGGTTGTCTTTTAATCTGTGTAATAGCCTCATCCAGCTTAACGAGGTTTTATTTAACCTTTGAATTGATTGTCCTTGAATCTAACGTTCTCGTCCATTTTACCCCAAATTAAGTTTATCTTCAATTTAGAACTCAACTAAAAAATCTAAGGTTGCAGTTGCGTATCCTTGAGGCGGTGGTGGATTATCTATCCTCGGAATTCGGTATGTCGTCTTCAACGTTCTGTCGACAAAGTTCAGCTTATACCCCTTTGGAGCATTTCCCACACATTAAAGTCTGGTATGGTGTACCGAAGCATGCGTCAAAATATTTCCAACTTAACATTTTAACTCTTTTGACTCTTTCCCTGTTCGATAAATTAAAAATAGTTCTTGTTTAAATGTCAATTTCCATGGTTTTTGCAATCAACATTTATGGTTCTCGATAAATCCTATATGCCTTTATTTTTTAGAACTCGCTTAGCCCTCTCCTGACTTCATAATTGTTTGTGAGTTGTGCGCATATTTATTTGCCAGAAAATTTTGTCAGCGTAGTCCAATAACACAAACACAAAACCTCGAATTTTTCAATTCACAATCTCACATGTTCAAGCGCATCGGAACCCGTTGAGCCGTGCGCCCCGGCGAATTAATTATCTCGTCTCGCGCAACTAGACGCGCCATGCATACCACCCTTGCGCGGAGAGAGTCGCGTATCTAATTTTCCCTGGAATTAAATACTCACAATGCGGCAATCATCCGGGGACATTTACAGTCTGTTTATTTCGCAATCTGATTACCGCCGCCGTTTCCTACTCCAGCAGTCGGAACTGAGATTACGACGAAACAAACTTAGTACACTCGACCCGGCTAAGGACACAATGATAAATGATCAACGGCGACGCCGCGATACAGAGGGGCACGTCTGTGCGGTTAAGTTTCGACGGGAGCCCTCGGACGGAGAGTTCGGAGGCCGGGCGAAAGATCGCAACGAAATCCAGATTAATAACACGGGAGGGACGTTCGCTAGGATTTGGGCTAAGATTAGACTGAGGGGTTCGGTTTCGCGATGGTTTAGTATTACTGGTGATCGAAGAGAAATATTCTAGTTAGCTGCAAACGGGAAGATATATTGTTGGGCATTTAAATTTCCCACCACTTCCGTAGCGATGCAATTAACTGCACCAATGTCGAAGTGAGTCCGGAAACAGTTTTCAATTCAATATGAATTTAATATTTTTGTTCAGATTATTAATGAAATTGATTTGAAGGTATCTTATATCTGATAAAAATAAAATAAAATAATATTCAAACTTAACCAATACCAGTCTTCTCAAACTACACCCACTCAAATTTACATCTAAAGATAGGAGCATTGCATGCCATTCTAAGGGTCAAAACATACATCATCGTTAACTGTGACTTCAAGTTTTTATCCTATCTTTGGATCTCTCTTGTGTACACGTTGTTAAGAAGCTCATAGACACCCTTTGTTAGTAACTAAAATAATTTCTCGAATGGTCGTTTAGATGGAATAACCAAGATTCATTTCCGCCCTGCAATTAAGTGTTTTTCTACTCGTTATTGCTTTTAGTTTCGCTCAATCCATCTGATCAAATGCTAGTCCATAATATGAGAAGCACATCTGTCATCAAATAAATCAACATATAAACTTTGCTCCTTGCATATTCTATTTTCATTTCCTCTAACCGCTTCTCCAACCTCTTCTATATATTTTTATATATTTCTTCACCAAGTTTCTTCCATATTCGACGATCATGGCTTAATTAATTCTTCGTGCAAACGCCGTTAACAATATGTGTGCTTGAATGTTTTAAATCGATAAAAGATTCAGCGATTAAAATTTTCACAATCAACTAAACTAATTTGGATGTTCAATACCCTATAAGAGCAAAATACATTCACTCACTAATTGGTAAAGAAAACAAAATAATACAATGGAGGGAACACATCCAAGAATTATGCAAGGGTGTAGAGTGAAGTAAGTGACTTTGGAATATCAAGAAATTAAAATTCGAAATATGTCACGAAAAAACTAACGAAGGCCATCGAAGGGCTCAAGAATTGAAAAGCTACAGTGCATGATACAATCATCGGAAACGTCAAAACATATGGGGGAAAGATAATACTGACGCATTACTGGAAATATTTATTAAAACATGGAATACGGAGACAATACCAGCTGATTGGGAAACAACTATCAGTACCGATTTTCGCAGAGAGAGACAACAAGTGATGCAAAAACTACAGGGAAATTACTCTGTTAATTACACCAATGCAAGTATTCGAAAAATTATTGGACAACAAATATATGTAGGACCACGTGCTCACACTAAAGCAACTAATGGAACTAGCTCAGAACAAGATCAACCAGTTACATTCAAAGACATAGAAAAGTCCTTCGAAAAAGTGAAATAAATCCGAAAACAATACAGGTCATTGACATTTACAAATTCAAAAGGAACAAAAACTGTATGATATGGAAAAATAGCAAATCTGATGTGTTGTGGATGTGACTAAGGAAGGACTGAGTCGTTTGCTTTTCATTGTATTTATGAACGATATAATTCAAAAGTGGACAGAACAAGTGAGAAATTAAAGGTAGGATATAATAACCTACAAATCATGAAAATTTCCGAATGGTCATTTACAGATGATTTACGTGATGATGAGAGTGAACAAGACCTAAAAAACTACGGAAATCTGGAACGAAACACTGAAAGAATATAAAGTGACAAGTAATAAAGAAAAGACAAAATGCATGAGAATATGAGACCAACAGGAAACAAATATAAAAGTAGAAGGCACAAAAAAATAGAGCAGATCGATATATTTCAATATCTAGGAGTCTATGATTAAAACAAGTGATAGCAAGAGGCACAAGTTAACAACAGAATAGACAAAGCAGTGAAAATATATTATGCTTTGAGAAAGGAACTGATAGGAAATAGGGAAGTATCACGAAAAAGAAAGGTTTTCAAAAAATCTATAGGTCAAATAAATTTGAATATGACACTCGGGCTGGGTTGCGTTGGGTTGGGAAAGATGAGAATAGGAGACTAACAAGAAATGAATATAAAACTAGATGGCACCAAAAATGGAGCAGGTCGGTGAATTTCAATATTAGGAGTCATGATTGAAAGCAAGGGATGGTAAGTGGCACAAGTTAGCAGCAGAATAGACAAAGCGGTGAAATCATATTATGCTATGAGAATGGAACTTATAGTAAAGAGGGGAGCGGAGGATTTTCAATACAAAATTTGGGTTGGGTTACGTTGGTTTGGAAAAGATAGGATGAAAAACACTGACTACTGAACACACATAAATGAGGTGATGTGGATACCTACAACGTATGAGAAAGGAAAGGTAAGTAGTGCAAGTATCGGAAGCAAGAATGTACATGAAGAGGAGGTAAGGTAGAGCAAAAAGACATGGGATAACACATATCAGAGTTCCGGATGAATGAAAGGAATTTTTTCATGCCTCCATGTACGGAGGGATGCAAAAATAAAGCACAATCCAAGGTAGAATGGGTCAAATATGTATGCATAATTCCACATACCACACATGGTAGAAGTGGATCAATTCAACAAAGTATTATTTATTAACTTAATATAATGGGAACCAAGTTTTTTTAAGTTTTTGGGTACAATTTGATTTTGATAATTTTAACTCAACATTTATCTACACGCTACAAGAGCAAGAATTGCAATCAGTATATCGAGTCATCATAACATAATTTCCCCTATAATACCGGATTGTAACATTTTAGTACCAATCTTTTATAAAGCACCCATGTTTTAAAAGTCTATAGGCCTGAATATCGCGGTAAAAATGGTACTAGGTAAATGGATAGAAAATTGAACAAATAGTCTCTGCAAATTAATGTTTTGGGCAGTCCTTACGCTAGGTTTCAAATTTATTATATTGCTTAGTTGATAAGTCAACATTATTACAATGGTCAAAATTCAGTTCGCAGATGCCAACATTTTAAATCACTTGAGCTTCCGTATGAAATTATTTCTCCTAGAATGCTCTTAATTATCATACCATCTGCCCATCTGCTTCTTTCTTTCAAGTTTGATTATATTTTTATTTTATATTTATGTTCAATTAAATATATTTTTTTACTTATTTGGAAATAAAATACAACTTAATATGGCAGCCATATGGTGCCATAAATCAATAATTTGTAATTTATTATTCATCCAAACTATCCCACGGTTACACATTATAGGTGGGTGAAATGTTTAAACAATAACTAACCATTGTTTGACGTGTTTACATTAACTTTATATAGTTCTACATATGCCACGTTTCTAAGCTGTTAAAAAATTGCTATAAGGTATAAGACATAACTACCCACCTGTTTTGGTAATAGACTGCTCAGTGATATTTACTGGCGTCTCTCAATTTTCATGAAAATAGAGCAATATTTCTTTTCGAGCTTCCACTGCATAAACAAGAACTCAGCTCATGCGTACAAAATACGCATATCGATAAAGTTTCATGTTTTTTCTATTACTTGAAGGTCTAAACAACTTTTCAAGCTCACATTACTACGACATTTTATCGAGGTAAGTGAGCTAATTAAAATAACATTGCACATAGCAGAACTCAATATCTCGTACAATATTATAATTAATACTAATTATTTATTAATTACTTTTTCACTAACTGGAGGTCTTCACGGAACTTTGTTAAGATGTGTTTGGAACGATGTTCATATTTGAGAGAAATAATAATAATAATTTTATTGATTTGGTTGTAAATAAATTTCAGTGAATATTAAGGCAGCTTAAGTTGCATCAAGACATGCAATAATGAGTCACAAGGAGTTTGTGTATGAGTATTAGTGCCATCTAGACGTCAACACGCCTACACTCTTACTGCTTACGTAGCAGAGTGGTATTGATTCTTAAATTGGTAGATATTCCCTCTGTAAAGATTTTTTATTAAACTTAACACTGAAAAATGAATCAAGATGATTCAAGGGATTATTGTGCTATTTTTAAACATAACAACATTCATTTAAGATGAAAACGTTAAAATATTGATGGACAGTACCATTATGCGGACATATCTTTAAAATAAACAAAAAAAATATTAGAAATAATTATTGCATGGAAATTTCTTCGAACTTTTACATTGAAAATTAACAAAATGTGTTCTCTGAAATCACAAATCATAATTTTACACGACCTGTCAAAAATTAACATTCTTTCATGCCTTTCCTTCCCGACTTCTTTCTCCAATTTTTCTTTAACGATAACCCCCTTCAGTCACATGGTCATTTCTGTTCTGCAAGTTATATTTATTCTAAAGTTCCCCATTCATATAAAATCCTATCAAGTAAACGGTTCTAGTATTTACGTTTCTGATATCAACTGAGTAAACCTTGGTATTAATATTAATACCCATTAACACCAATTACAGTTACACCACTCAGATTCGTATTCAAATCTTTGTGTATTTTATTTAAATTTATATTTAAACTTGATTTCTTTAATAGTGTAGCAGGTGCCAAAACATATGATACCAACTATTTATATGAAATTCGCATTTCGTTACTTGTAGAACACTTGTACACTGCCCAAGTAAATTCAGTTATAATAGCATTGGTAGATTTTTTAAACTAAAGGTTGTTGGAGTAGATTCCAACGTGCTGGCATTGTTTTTTGGTTGGATACTGTGACAAAAATTTATTTGTAAGTTGCCACCAATTATGTTGCCGAAAAGATTTTGAAACTGTAATTGTTATATCAAATCATATGTTAAGGGCTTATATATGCAAGACATATACTGAAATTATAAACGAATTCCTATAGACACATTTAATCGTATTTGTCGTTAGTGCAATACTTATCGGCAAATCATAAACAAATACCGCAAATGACATTTCATAATGATTGTCTTTATAACAATATTTTTTTGTCTATACCTCTCCTACATGTAATGAATTTTCTGCATATATTTTGTGTCCAATGTTCCACAAATATAGTTACAGTATTCCGTAGGTAACATTTAAAAATGATTCTACCCAAATCACGGTGGATATTCACGGAATAGTAATGAATATATTTGATTAAAATGCATAGTTATAAACGCAGTAAATCCTACACGTCCAACTAAACCAAGAAAGCAATTCGTGCTATTGCTCAGTATCATCAAAACTAATTTATTATCCAATTCATCAAACGTAGTTACGAAGTTCCATCAATCACACACGAGTTCCACAAGCAAACGCGACATTAATACAAAGCCGACTTGCTCTTCGATCCATCAATCCTTCAATTAAACGCAATTACTTTACAGGTCTAAACTGTAGCCTCCGTACACAATAGTTCGTACGAAGTAATTGCCGAGCGCTGCCCCATAAATCAAACGATCGGATGGCGCGCCCTTAACGCGATTAAACGATAGCGGATCTCCTGGAGGACCGCGGACATAACTCCGAACCGGTTTCTGGGATGCAGAAACGCGCCCGTAACGAGACTAACGGACTGCATTAGTTGCCCGGAGTAATGGCGGTGTAGTGCACTATGCATGTAATCCTGCGAGACGACGGGCGCGATTCATGGGCCGTCCATTACACGGCTTAATTACCGAGGTCTTCGCTTTCCGCATTCGAACTCGCACGGTCGGGAAAAAAGGCGGCATTAATCCGCCTCTCTTTAACGAACGATATCGTGCGGCGGAAGAGGCGAATATAAATTAAGGTCGGGAATTTCGAAATGAGGACGTTTTACGAATGGGCGGCGGCGGCGGCGCGGCACAGTTTTATTACGCGGTACGTGTTTCGGCAAAGCTTCAAAGAAAACTATCAAAGGTGAGCGCTTTATGCATACAACTACATGCTGGTTCTGTGGAGAAGTCCCAACTTATTCAATCCGGCTAGAGTTTATTCATATGATATTTAGTTCAATGAAATATTCACTTGTCAAGTATACTTAACATAAATGCATCAATGAATAGTTTATAAGGGGTGCCTGCATCCACTTAAGTCTACAATTACAGGTATCTGCACTGAAAAATATCATTAAAAATGTACACCCTAAAATACGTTGGTCTAAAGTAAGTATGTGTTATAAACTTGTTCTAACTCTGACAAATTCCTGTACTAACATATTTTCGTGTTTGTCTTTGTCTGGTTATTTGGTGGTATGTGTGCTTTCATAAGAAAACATAAGAAAACGAATGTAAATTTTTCTTATCCCACATGGCCCTAAGCTTTCGCCTCTAAGCTCATTAAATCGCGTTTTAATTTCCTACAATTTTACATTTGTTTGCCCATTACTTTATGGGTTGGGTCCAGTCATACAATACCAATATTTGTCACCTTTCTTATGTAAAGGGTACATCAGCGCCGTTGTTTATTCTTCGGGCATTTGTTTTTTTCTTCGATACTAGTTTTACTAGCTCATTTATTCTTTCAGTTAAATGAACTCTTCCTGCTTTAATCATTTCTGCTGATACTTCGTTTTTCATTGACTTTTTCATGTCTTTAATTATTTTTGTGACTACATCTTTCCGCTATGATACGACCGCAACTCATTTTTATGTTGTACGATTGACACGAATTGGCGTGTGTTATGTCGTCTGAAATTGTTTTCTGTATAGGTCGAACATCAGGCGTTGATTCTTTTTGCCAATTTGAAGGTCAAGGAAGTTGACCGTACCATTCGTTGTGTTCTGTCTCCACGGTGAACTGCACTTGTTTCTAAAAGGAATTTAGAAAGTTAAGGAACATCTGTAGTTGTCTATCGGAGCCATTCCAGATACAGAAGACGTCGTCGACGTATCTGGACCAGTAGAATACGTTTTTAACCACCCCATTCGTAGACTTGAATATTTCTTCTTCTAGAGAAGCCATTAGGTTTCACTTAGTAACGGTGAAAGCAAGTAACTTTGCTTGAGACAAACTTTAGTTGACAGGAGTAACTCTTCTTTTCGCGCTTCATTCTGTGTGTGTTTCGAAATGATCAGGAGATCCGGGATCATATTATTGAGCTGTTTGCACAAATTGCACAAATTTTCGGTAGGATCCGTTTTTAAAGCTATAAAGTTATCATTTGATTATACACCACGGTTTTTGAATGTAGTCGGATTTGTCGAGGATTGTTATAGTGTTACCTTTATCGACCTTGCATGGGATTAAGTCACGCGCTTCCAGTTTTTATTTTATGTCTTTTATAGTTTGCAGTTCTTTTAAATTCAATTCTTGCCCTGTCTTCTTGCACCTATTAATAATGCTTGCGCATATGGGTTTTCTATAAATTTTATTTCTTCCTTGGTGAGTGTATTTAGCGCCAGTTTATTAGATATTTTGTGTTTATTGTGCAGTGCAACAATCATCGTAATCTCCAATCACTATTTTCATGTTTCGGTAATATTTATATTATTGTTCTAGTTGTTCGTAAAATATGTCATTTTCCTCTTCATTTCTTCTGAGGGCTCGTGGACATTGACTATACTGATGTTGTATGTCTCTGATATTAGTTTGAAAGAAATCACCTTATCATTATATATTGTTGTACCATCAAGCCAGTTGGTGGCCTTCTGTCTTTTCCACCATTTTAAAAATGTTATATATCTTCTATATCTATAATATCTAGTCCTAATTCTTTTATTTTTGTATGGTTGTTATTTCTATCCTATATCTTTTAATTTCCCTGATAAATTCTTTAAGACTCCCAGCGCAGAAGTACCCCTTACATTCCAGATGCCCATAAAATATCATTTCCTTGTTTAACTGTTGACTTTAGTATTTTCCAGTATCCTTTGTCGACCTGGCCGTCCTTAAAATACATTCCCTCTGATCTACTTTGTTTATTTTTCCCGGGTCAGCCTCTCCATAAGACTAATTAACAACGGATTGCTGACTAACACTTGCATTGTTATACTGTACTACGTCCATTATTGAATCGCTATGTGTGCTTGTGTGTATCACATTAAAAATACTTATATGGTTTGAACAAAGTTTATTTCGTCCTTCCGCGAGGAATAATGTTTACAGCGATAAAGCTTTAGGCGCTTCCTAACCTCCCTCGCTTTCGCTATGCATTGCACATTTATATTAAAGATTTACAACACGCCGGCGATATACTTTCGTCCAATGTTTTGTTTAGTTTAATTCTAAATTACTTATCACATATATTCGAGTATTTTCTTGCAGTGTATAACACCATGCATAATAACATTTAATCTGTTTCTTATACAACAATAAACATAAATGTTATACAAACAAATCCCCGTTGATCAAACACATTTGTGTAAAAGTTCTACAACACAATTCTTAGATTTTTTTAATTGCTTCGTTTATCGATTCTTGTTCGATTTCTTACCTAAAATATTCATCTCTTTCCCACCTTGGAAGTTGATAAGAAGGAGTACAATTATTACCAATTTGTTTCCAAAATCTCGAATGTTAATAACTCCACTTTATTTTTTCAATATTGCGTATATTAAAATTAACCTGTCCTTGTTAATGAAACTATTACTTCCGTATAGAGCACAATTTTCGTAAGTTTTGTAATTTGCTAATCTCTGTATAGTGATCATGTGATGATATGTGTGGGATTTCTATTTATTCCCACCCAACAGATTTTTTATTAAGGTATGAGTGGGATGGCGATCCGAAAAGAAATGAAGCTTCATTCTGCGAAGAATGAAGAGTGTATAGAAAGTTGGAATGTGAAGGAACGATTACTATAATGTATACTTGACAGTAGATAGGAGACTTTGAGACAGTTTGAGAGATTTTTTTTGATATGGAAAACCTATACATTTAGTTAATGATAATGACCATATCGAGAAGATGTGTTGAACTAAGCACTGATGGTGCAGCCTGTGTCTGTGCAGTAAGTGTTATAACTAAATGCACCATATTTTCAAAAACAACAATACATACGATCAACGGAATTCCTCTGAACTCGAGGAAGTGTTAAAGGAGGCTAAATCGTTAATATCTAAAAATCGCAAACAGTGAATATATAACGATCCGTAACAACAGAGCTAGAAAATAAAAATATTAATACGTCCAACATTTATAAGCCAATGCAATTATTTCACATCGATATTCATTATATTCTAAATACCAAGTTTAAATTATAACGTAAGTGACAACGCAATTCCATAAATTTGCCATCGACCATTCAATAATATATCCCACAGCGCACCTGATGCAATGTTAACAATTCAAATGCAAAATATGGAGCACTCGTCTAAAGTGGCAAACGTTGTTGTTTTAATTATTTAAACGTGAGCTTTTCGACAGTTGAGTCACGGAGGATAAACAAACCGAAC
This sequence comes from Geotrupes spiniger, assembly GCA_959613385.1. Taxonomy (NCBI): domain Eukaryota; kingdom Metazoa; phylum Arthropoda; class Insecta; order Coleoptera; family Geotrupidae; genus Geotrupes; species Geotrupes spiniger. The sequence continues at coordinate 19,154,084 of OY390737.1, forward strand.
CCATCAGGTCACCCTTTCTCGCCCCCTTTCCGCAGCCGAAAATAGGTCCGGGACGTTTGATTGGCAGCTACTAGAGACTACCATTAACTGCTATTATATAATACATGTCAGGAAGCGGCGCGGCCAGATGTAAATGTCAACCGGCTACCCTGCGACGGTTCACGCTCCAGACAGGTTAATTGGATTAAATTATTTATGATAAATCTGAAGCCTTTTTTCACATCGGCGGTGCACTTTTCGAAAAGCGCGATCGTGGCGTTTCATTAATGCACGATTGCCCACTCCGACGAATTGAAGTTTTTTTTATGAAATGGATTGGCTTACGTATAATTCATGGGGGATTTTTATTTCGCTCTATTTCTCGAGTTGGCGGATTAGTCGAAAAACGAATGTGAATATTTCATTTGCTTGCCTAGGATGTGATATGATGGATACAACGCAACGATCAATTTTCTTAATTATCAGAATCGATATTTTTTATATATTTGTTGAACGTACTACTTTGTCACGAGTTAACAACATTATTTGTATGCGCCAGGTAATGTACGTCACGGAAGGTTGATTCCATGTGTTACACAGGAATTAATTGTTCATTACATTAATTGTGGATGATAACAATATTCATGAAAATGACTATTAGATAAGATAATTTGCACTAGATTACACAAAATGCATGTATCGCTTTGCTGTCACTAAATCCATGGTTGTACCTAACTTAGGTATTACACACATAATCACGGCCTAATTGTTTCGGAAGCAAATAAATTTATGGTTATATTAGGAAATATTCACAAATATACACCTTCTGAAGTATTGAGATTTTCATAGAATGTTGGCCCGTTTCATCGTGCACTGTGGATCAGGGCGCATAGAAATGTCATAAATCATCCCTTATACGTTATCGCATTGAATTTGGCTTGTAACGGGTACAGTACCTACAGTGTGCCAATACCTAAGTGCAGAGTGCAGTCGCTCGGTGTGCTGCGCTGGGACGCCTTTGCATCATCATTCATAAATTACACGTCACGTGAACGTTTATTTGTGTTGGCACCGGCGAAAATGTGCGCCGGATGGTTCTAGTTTTACGTGTGCGAATAGAAGGCTTTGAATATCTGATCGACAAACTGTAAAAGCTTTTCTAACAAAAGGAACGGCAACAACACCTCCGCGTAATACTGAATACGCGGCGGCGTTTACTTCGGCAATAAAACGACAAGTTACAGGATGCATTTACCGTTAACTTGCATCCACGACATTAAATTGTAACAGGAAGCGTAACGAATGCAACCCTAGTACGTAACTTCTGGCGTGTTTGCAAACCTAATGGAGATAGTGACGATAAATATATTTGAAAAAATATTATCAAATATGTCATAGACACAAGTTCTTCAGTAGCACGGGTATTTCAATCGATGAGTCGAAAGCATCTTATACATCTAAGCACGCAGTCATTTATAAATTTATATTTAACTACAATGTATATGTGTGGTTTCGTCATAAGCTTTCTTTTGTGAGGGTTTTCACGATAATATAATTTTATAATTTTGTAATGTTTCAGTTGCAAGCTATCTGGCTTGGCGAGTTGGATACTTGGAGCAAGCGAAAACATCGAAAATAAAAAAATTCAATTAGCCAATTTAACTGCTTGGGAAGTTACCACCCGAACATAAATTTGTTGGAAGAATCACCAATCAATCACTGCGTAATTTATAACGTTCCGTAGTTAATCGAGTAACAATGTAAATACAAAAGAATTAAAGAGATGCGAGGAAGCCGAGATATTTAAGGGGAGTAAGATTGCCAAAGGAAGAAAAATGTTAGCAATGCTTAGATGTGGAAGTGAGGAGAAGGCCAACAAAAATTGGATGGAAGAGAAATATAAGAGGTGCGAGTTCTGTGGACACTGTTGGGTGAATGGGAAACAGAACGACCGACAATTCAAACGTTCATTCTCATATATAGAAATATAGTCAGGTGTTATAATGCTCTGGACCTGAAGAATTTATGTCTGATACGTTTTTCAAGGCGACTGCGTGAGAGATATTTTCACAGATTTGTAATTGATTACATTGGTGCTCCGGGTTTTTCTTTTTTGCTTTTCTTTTTATATTCTTTCATTTTCAGTTGGTCTCTAGTAGTCTAGTTTTAGTTTAGTATAGTTTAGCTAATAATGTATTTATGGTACTTAGGGAAGACCTGCTGGATGCTTCGTATTCAGCTGATTTTAGTATCCTTTAACAACAAGATGGGTCACACAAACATTACCATTTTTATTATTATTAATTTATTAAAATCTATTCTAAAATGATTCGTCAGTAATTGCAATTTTAAGTGTACGACTTTATGTGAGTTTCTCCCAAAGTTTTAAATGTAAGTATTTTGTTTCTACCAATTTTGTTGGTCTGTTACAATAGAAAAATAAAAAAAAAAAATTGTGTATGATCATGCATGGCGAAAGGTTGTGGAACGTAACAATATATGATATAAAACTGCAATAGTTTGCCAAACCAAACAAAACCACGAATTAAAAAAAGAAAATAATTATGAAGGAAATGATGAAAATGACAAACAAAACGACGACAAAGCAAACAACACAAAAACACAAAAACAAATATTAAACGAAACAAACGAAAACGAAACGAATAAATATGAAATAATTGAAATCAACCAAATTAACATAAAAGTCAATGAAAGACTGGTAAAATAAAACTCAACGCAACGAAATAACTCGAACTGAAAAGAAGACAATGCCATTTATATAAAAATATAATTAAAAAATATAATGAAAATAAAATATATATGAAGAAAATTCAAAATTAATTAAAACAAAACAAACTAAGCTAAAAATCTACGTAAAAAACGATAAAAATTAATAAATCGAAGAAATGCGAATGAAATAAACGACGAAATAAAACAAGTGGTAGCGAAATAATTGAAACCAAATAAATTAACGCAACAGAAACTAAAATTAAAACAACTTGAGACATTAAATAACAAAAAAACGAAACGAGCTTTAAAAACATGTTAAAATTAGTAAACAAAATTAATTTAAACAAACGAAACTAAAAACGAACACGACAAAATATGCTATCAAATGAAAAAGTGAGAAATAAAATGGGGAAAAATCTTATCGACGACAAATCAAATATTAAAGCCAACAAAAGAAAATGGGAATAGAACATAAACGAAAGGAATACAATTAATGTTCGACAATTGATGACACGAGAAAAATATATTTCACGACTTTTCTTGGAATACAGACTTAATGTAGTAATCAATAATTCTATTGTATTAACCGGATGCGGGCCATAAAACCCCTAACAAAAAATAATATAGTACGATCCTGATGAAAATTTGTAAATTTCTATACGGCACGAATTGCGAAATTTCCAGACACATTTTCACTCAAACCAATACATCCCAAGTAAGTTGATTGGGAGTTTGTGACGAGACAAGCTTGAACGAAGATAAAAAGAAGAAAGGAAAAGACTGGAGAAGAAGTTTGGGGGAGAAAGAGAGGGGTTTGAAATCTTAAGGAAAATAAAGGGGATGAAGGAGGAATGTAGAAAGAAATGGGAAATAGATCAGCAGGATGAAGAAAAAAACACTAAAAAGAAGGGGGAGGTGGGAAGAGATGGACTAAAAAATATGTTAGAGAGAAATGATATAAAAAATGTGAATATACCAATAAAACTTTTTTTAATAACAGAGTTTTAGATGTTTTTCATGCAGAGCAAGTTACTTCAGTAAACGCGACACATGATCAAGTGTAACCGTTTACCATTTTTGATCGCTTTTACCAACCTATTCGAGTAAGCAATCAATGTAATTAAAACGCGGGATAATTAAGCCGAATTATTGACGGCGCTGCGAATCTCATTTTAATTGATCTTCGGAACAACTGGCAAATGTCATTATCCGACGTTTGTGGCAAGAACAAAACCGGCATCGTAATGCGGGCACGCGATCGTAATTAAAAAAGCTGCTTTTGCGGTCGCGCCGTGCCGCAGCCTCGAGGCGTAGGAAAAGAAGGAGCTGCTGCGCGAAGGGGACGACAAAAGAGACGAAGCCGGGCGACTCAATTTGTTGTTTCACCACAATGTTTCCTGACGTTCTCCCTTACCGAGCTTCCGGCTATACCGTGATACAAGAACATCCGCCCGAGAAGGTCGCAAGTCTTTACGAAGACGAGTTTTAAAATACGTCAATGGGAAAATTTCCTACGTGCTTCAAAGTTATTTGGTCGATTAAAATCTTGTTTGCGTAGCTACTGAGGTGGTGGTAATATTTACGGCCGTTAAATTTTAAGTTTTAAGTTTTCCTTTAGTTACATACTCTAAATTCTTGTTATAACAAAAAATAATCCCACAAATCTTTGCATGGATTGGTTTGGGTATAATCCCAGGGTTCTTTATATTTAAATTTTTAATATATATATCGAGGGTTCGTCTCATGAAATGATTAAATCGATATCCTTTTTAAAGCTCTGCTTTATTTGTATTTAAAACTAATTTTGGATGCACGGTACTTGCAAATGGACATTTGTTATACACTTGTAGCTTCCTAGTATTGAACGACTTCGAATTGCTCGCATTATTCTTCTTTATTTCTTGTTAAATTTACGCACTTCACTTTTTATTTGACGTTTATACACCATTGCTTGTTAATTTTCTTTCAAACACGACAACGTTTTCATTAAATCTAGTCCCAAGCGACGTGAAGTGTATAGCCAGCAAAATGACACTAACAACTCGTCGTCTTTTGATGTTCCATAAATGGTCTCAACATGGATGACCTGATCAAAATTGGTTTTGTTAGACTTTTACAGCTTTCTGTCATACTTTATTCCTTTTAAATGTCAAGGTTGTGTTGGTAGATTGTCCGCAGTTATGTTCTATTAGCCTACCGAAGTTCATTCATTTGTTACAATGATCCATCTTATGAAATACGATTTTTATAACCACTACTCAGTTAACTTCCACTTTTCAGATTGATCCGACGTCAAGAAACATTTTTTGTAAATTTACCAAACCGGTCGACTTCCAGAAACGAACTTCTAAAGCGCAATTTTCTAATAAATTTGAAGACTTTAGGGTGGGAAAGGATTTAGCAAATGAAATAAAACCTGAATAGTAATAAAACTGAGTGGAAATTGATTATTTTCCTGGCTCTCGACTTGCATTCACAACGCGATGCTCGTATCGCTCACGAATACTTCGCAAAGTAAGCTTCCGACTATTTTTTATCGAATTTCAATTCAGCGCCAAGTTTCTCGCAATCAGTTTCCCAAACTTTATCAACGTCACATGCATTCGGCCCTAATAGGTTATGCGATACGTAATATGCAGTGAAAAATTAACGTCCGAATTAAAACTTGGGATTATATTACGTGCGCTATGACCAAATAACACGTTAATCCCATGGTTTAAAATTGAGTTATAATTGAAAATTTATTTACAACAAATAGCCAGTGTATGCATTTTCGTGAAATTGTGTAACGACGAGATCACGGCTAAACAAACAATTGCCCGTGTAGGGCTGTCAATCTAGTGCGTTGTCTGTCCAATTTCGCTGTTTTTCGTTCGTTTTGCACGTCGGAAAATGCGCCGGCCATGATTTAAAAAAAAAACGTCAAAATCGTACGTTTTAAAAAATTCAGCCGTTCCAATTCATATCTACGTGCATTTTGTACGTTTTGTGTTGCGCATCGCGTTGTTTATTTACGTGTATAGCAGAAAAATATGGTTTTGCATTTAGCTTTGGAGTGTGTATGTTAAAATGTCGTTTTGTGCACCCTTTATTGAATGGAGAATGTGTTATTGTATGTGCTTTAATTTTGCTTTATTTTTATTCAGTTCGAATGTTGTTAATGTTGCGGAGCGTGTATTATCCTTTCATTTGCATATATGCGTGTTTATTTTGATTTAATATTAAATGGGAATCGCACCTTCGGCGTTGATTTTAATCGTTTAAATAAACAATGTTTTGAGTAAATACTCAGAACATCTCCAGCGGTACAATTTATCATCAAATAACGTGAATATAAATTAACGGGAACGTAGTTTATTTTGGTTTCCTATTGGGGGTAGGTCGGTCGTAAAAGTAGAGAAAGGATTTGTGAAGAAAATAATTAACGATGTATTCGTGGTAAATTTTCTGATAAAGACATCAAAGAATTATGATTTTTTATTGTAATCAAAGAATGGACGTCCTAATTATGCGAAAATATACAAATTAAACTACAATAGCCAGAGAAGATTACTTATCGGAGAAAAATTCTATTCCCATTAGAAGAACAGGTCTACCAGATCACTACCCGAGAAGACCAACCTAAGGGTGACGTTTCGTTAAATTTGTTATGAAATTGGAGTGAATTAAAATAATAAATAAATTTCCTTTGAATTTACTTGTGTTTTAGAATGGACAAATTTTATTTCTTGTCAGTGCGGTCCTGTTCGATAATAAACATTATGGTTATTTACGACCACGGACATTTGACTTTTATTGGCGAAATTACGACTTAATTACCGTTGGAATGGTGTCGTGTGGAATGAAAAAAAAAACGGAGTGAAATGGATGTTAATGTTTATTTTCGTTATTAATAAAACAGTAAATATACGTGGGTGACGTTTATATATATTTAATTATAGCATTACTATAATATTGCGTCGCTTCTTTTAGATTTTACTGGCTTGCGTTGAATATAGAGATGCATTCAATACTAAAGAAATGTTTCCGATTTTGAAAGTAGGTGATGTGTAAAAAATTTAACTTTTAAACCAACAACTAAAACACCGTTCCATCTGTATTTCTCATTTCATAATTACACCAGGCCAAATTCACATGTCTAAAGTTATTATGTTATGTTTGCATTTCAAAGTTGATCTTTCACCAATCAGTCTCTTTCTTCGTATCAATTATCAAGTAACTCGGAACAAATCAAATAACATCGTCAAATTACTAGTTCTGTGGAAATCAATGGAAATGCACGTTCGGAATTGAAATTGGCTGGAAATATGTTTAATATAATTAACGCCCGAGTGAGACGCGGCGTTACGAATTAACGCGATGAGTTTTAATTCAAATGGATCTCCAGTAATTTAATTTTTGAAGATCGTACGCGTGCATCGACAGGACTGCTGGCAATGCGGAGGAGGATAAAGTCCACTAGAATTTTTGAATCGACGAGGTTGATATTGAGGAAATTGGTAAATTTTCAAAAAAAATGCACGTTCATATTTCCATTCAATTTTTAAATTGTCAAACGCACAGTGGTTGGGATCACCGGAAAATATGTCATTTATTATTTATTTTCAGTTCGGTTTCCTACCGGAAAATGTTTTATATTGGAATTGTTTTGTATGGATTGTGGAAACGCTGACTGATTGTTAGACTAATATTTTAACATCGATATTGATTGAGCGGAACGAGTGTGGCTTTGTATTTATTACTAATCTTTTCATTTAAATATGAGTATATTGTTGCTAGATTTTAGATGTTACTGCAAAATTCAAAATTCTCAATTACAATTAAAAATTAAAAAAGTCAATAGTCAATCCGATTTTACGTATCATCAACGTCACTCGAATAACTGACTTAAAATAAACAAACAAGTTATGTTTAACGAAACCCGCTCCTCTAAGAAGTAGAGAAACTACAGACATTTTACATTAAAATAATTCTAATTATGCACAAGGTACATCTAGTACAGAAATGATTTTCATAGTTGGAGGATTTTTAGTCCTCAATGTCACTATAAGTTGACAATTTGAAACTACAATTAATTTGCACTAGCGTTTTTGAAAGATGTAATTTTTGCGTTAAGTGTTATCATTAAAAATAACCTAATTAATCCATAATTATCACGTATCGTCCATCAACGCTCACCAGATCAACAACGATACATCCGCTGAGGTGCATGTAGTTGTGTAGTGTAACGCCAACTAGACGTCAATACACCAACAGTCACGTTGCCATGTAATTACAGAGGCTGAGGCTTAGAGGCGTTAGTACACTTACCCAAACTTCTTGCAACGCATATTTGCATGACTATAGTTGGTGATCTGACTCCAGTAGGACAAACCAGCTGTTATTACCTCACATATCTTCTGACATTTATTTTCAACAAAGCACTTTTCGTGTAGACGTCCGCGATGTAGTTACAAGCTCGGACAGTATCGACTACTGTCGTTAACAGTAGACCTCTGTAATTACACAGTAGCACGAGCGTCTAGATGGCGTTAGCAAACTTATACAAACTTTGTTTGTTAGTTCATTTAAAACATAAACTTATTGGTTTTCTCCGGCGTGCGTTTATGAAATATTTTCTGAGCTACTAGTGAGTTGGATAAGGTTTCCTCGAAGAGACGACCTAAGCTCACCGAAAACGTGGTCAGTTTATATTAACAATTATGTCAAAAAGCTCGTATCTATCATCTATCAATCATCTAGTCATATTATCATGTACTGTAAAGTGTTATCTGTAAACCCAATGAAATCCTACGTGAAACAATTTATTTGAGATTTTGGGAAACACCATTATAGGACAATTGTTTCCCGAAATCTGAGCCCTAAAGTAATTTCGCTCAAAGTTTAACGAACAACAAAGTAACAAATATGGTTATTATCTATTCATACAATTTAGTTCACAAAATCGCGAGTTTAACCTAAGGGATGGGAGGGGGCTGCGACAAAAACCTTTTATCATTTTTTCCCAATTTATGTTAATCTGGTAATACATAATTTGATATAACCCTCAAAAGTTGTAAATTAATGACATACTTATGCCTGTACTAGATTTTTTAGAGAGGTTTATCAAAAAATGGCATAAAGAAAATTCAAGCTATTCCCTTATGTAGCCACACAAACATAGAATCTTTAATTTTCCTCCCAGGTTTGCTAATGGAAAGTACCTCACTGCCTCTCAAAAAATAATTTCTAAGGGAGGAGAGTATGTTTCATCCCTAGTGATAAATAGCTATTGTATAACACTAGGAAACTTTTATTAAATTGGAAGCTACTTGCACATGTGTTGTAGCGGAGCTCTTTATCCAAAAATGATCTGAGAAAAATCAGCCTCGTCTTATTTCACAACTAACATAAACATGATGATGAATAATTTTGTATAACCACAGGAAACTGTTAATTTAGAAACTACAGCCTGAAAACACGTATAGTACTTAAAGGGGTAGTTTCTGGTCGTAGATCGTGAAGTTACCACCTTTCATGACAACGAATATCAATCTGGTAATAAATAATTTCGTGCAACACACACAAATCAATTACATACTTGCGCATGTTCTGTATCTTAGCTCCTTCAACGGTAGTTGGCGATAAATGGTTTTATATGCTTTCATATGGTATTTATAAGTATTTCTGGGCAAAGGACGTTAAACAAACAAGTTGCTTAATTTCAACAGCTAATGTAAATTAGCTTGTACAACCCCCAGAATTTTATTATATATTTGTACAAATTGTCAAAAATTGGCCTAGGAAAAACATCCTTTGTGGTGGTGGTTTTTTTCCGCCACCACCCATTTCTTTTCTTTATATCTCAGCTACCTTTTACGTAAAAAAATTGCACAAAAATAATACTAAATAGCCATACGGTTGTTTCCTAAAGTCATTATGGTGGGGGGGTTGGTGCCTCGGCAGCAATGGAAAGCCGAACATTGAGGATTGCGAGATTGAGTTTATTCTATATCAGAAACGACAACACTATGGGACTATAGACGACGACGAAAAGTTTTACTTTTCAGGTAATCAATGTTTATTTTAAAGTAAAATACTTGAATATGAAGCTTTAATTTTGCAACTATATTAAATATCGCCACTTATTTGTGTTCGAGGAATGTGAGAAATTTCCTAATGAAAAACGAATTCTGAAGATACAACAATATGAAGAATCGAATTTATGCCAGATGTGTTTCATCATTTCAGAGAAATATACAGCCTAGGAAGTAACAATATTTGAAAATATATCTAAATTTCTATGAAGATTATTTTAATTCTAAATATAAAAGTTTATTTATTTGATTCGTTTTATTCCAAAGTAACTACGTTGGTTGCATTAGATTTTCATTATTTTATGTTAAATGACTATATTTTCCTTCACTTATATTTTGCCGTTATTAATTTATATTTTTACACTTGAATTTGGTTTTGTTACTATTCTTCATTTGCTTCGTTTTAAATCTAAGAAAATTCGTATCTACTACTGGAAAGTGAATGTTTGTCAAGAAATCTCGAACCAAATCAATCGTAACATATGATGCAATTTGCAAATACACTCGAACTCAAAGCAATTTCATTTGAACTCAACCCATCGTTGCGGTAATAATTAATAAATAACCGATAGTTTTATTTCTACGTGCAGCCAAAAGTTAAATCAAGTTTCGAATTTGTATTTCATCACTGAATTCAATATAAACTCTACATTGATTCAATTCATGTAGGTAGGTTCCTGCCTTTGCGAATATCAGTTGTTAGCTGTAGGCAAACCTAAACGTTCAATGTTAGCACTGATTGCTAACTTTGCCTAAAAATTCCAATGATATGCAAAGGGTTTCAGTAGTGTTTGGTTTCAATTGGTTTGAGTTCTTAGCAGTGGCTTGATTATGTTGGGTTTACAAAAATATTATGATTTTAGGACTTTTGGTCAAATTGAATTGGTTGTTATTGTTAACTTATGACAGTAAAGCGACGATATTGAAATACAATTACATTACATGTTACAAGTTTGAATAAGAACAAACAAGGAACTAGAAGAGTAATATAATGAACGAAAAATAAAATCTATTAACAGGTTCCGACGATTAAGGCTAAGGAAAAGATGTTCGAGCATATTTTTGTACACTCGAAGACCTTAGAATTGTAAATGTTTGGTTTGGAAAGAATCAGCTTTAAATGAAGAATATTGAGAAGAACAATACCAAACAATATCAATGATATTGAATTATGCTGTTTTTATTCAACTCACGCCCAAGATCTACAATGCGTTTTTTGACACACATGAGTAGCAGCAAGAGGGTTATTGGGAACCAAGAATGTCGTTCAGAGACACAGAGGCAACGAAATGCCTATTTTGCATGCGAATGTATGGAATGTGGTGTTGGATGAAGCAGAATTGTGAAATATCGTTTAGTAATATAAAACAAGGATAAATGTGGTAAAAATATAGTTGGAATAACACATCAACAAATTATTAGAATACTGGAGAATGAGAGGGATGGAATGGGAAAGTAAAGGTAAAAATATGAAAATACGGAGCAGAGCATATAAAATGTTGAGTAGTGCAAAAATTAAGGAACATATCTAGGAAAATATACACGGGCGTGGAATGGAGAAATAAATGGAAAAATATGGATATATGGGGCTGTGGATAACTGTAAATTAAGGACGAGAGGAAACGCAAAAGGGAATGAAATAGATTCAGTTTAATATTAGGCAGAAAGGCGTGGATGGCAGTACATATAATAACAAATATGGATGGATCTAAAAATTTCCTGTCGTACCCCATTCATAAAAGTTGTGATGGTGCCATTTTTTTCCAATTAGTTCGTGCTTTTAATAAGCGAGATTCCAACGGCGAGTTTATAAACTAGAAGACACGTTATATGAAACCGTAAACGTCAGCAGTAAGAAACCACGGCAACCTTCCCTTAAATTCATATTACAACGATTTTTGTACTATAACATTATATTTTGCGTCGTTCCGACTTTAATGAAATTCGAGTTTTCCGCATGTGGAACATTACATTGCTTGTTATTTCGACGGCAATGAAATAAAAATGAAGTACGATACACTCGCGCACAAGTCCACTCGTAAATTATAAATTACGGTAAGCGATGATACAATCCGGAAGCTTACGTCTCGGTCGGCGCGCGCGATTATTTGAATTGCAGATGTGACGAGCACCGACAGAAAAGAAAACGCAATCCGCATAAAAACGTTCAGCGTTTTCATTAGCGAAACACAATGGCCAAAACGACCCGTTTCAGTTCTCCCACATAATTTAATTCATAACGGTAGCGAGATTTTTCCGGCGCTGTTGGTTTTTTCCCCATCAAGTGGTGGTTTCTTTTTTCGCCCCGGCCGCTACCGACGTAAACATCGTCATTTATTAGCGGTAATGTGGGGGCGGGCGGGAGGTGGTAGAATACATTTACCATCCCCTATTGAAACTATACGCGTATTTCATTAAAAGTTTCGAAGTTTTTTTTTTTTGTTTTTGTTTACAATTTTTTCCCGTCGATGTTTCAGCGCGGAAAACACCCGAGGGGGCAAAGTTGGGACGATAGTGATGTTGACGCCGGCGAAAAATAAACAGTTGAACGCCGTGTTGTTTAAATTTGTTAGATTTAGAAACAAAGCAGAACTCGACAAATTTTATAAAAATATTTTTTAACGTATTATCCATTAATCATAAATATATATATATATATATATATATATATATATATATATATATATATATATATTCATTCTAAACAAAATTATTTTCTTTGCCACAACAATTAAAATGGAAACAAAGTCAATCAAGTTAAATTAATTTTATCACCACATTGTTGTACAATTTATGCAATTTATGGATAAATATGATAATTGATATGTTTGCATCATTTGAAACTACAAGCTAGAAAATATGATATCATTCAGCGAAGTATAATACATATATCACCCCACTAAATAAACGGCCTCATTCGCATACATATTTTTCTTAATTTCATGTTAATTATAATCCAGATTTGTAGCATGCCGCCTTGCTCTACAAGCGCTACGCAAAATATTATTTTTGGTCGAGTTGGTCGAAATTAACAGGCCGTGCGCTAGCTCCTGATTATTTCATTACAATTAAATTAATATCATACACGACTACAACATGTAGCTCAATTCGGGGTCGCTTGTTTGCGCGTTGGGTGGGGCCCTGCGTCGAGGGGATCGGGCTTTAATTAAAATCGAACGCCGCTCCGGTTTCATCTAATTGAACGTGTGCATTTCCGGGAAAGAAGTCGTCATTATCGCGCACAAATTCAAATTAGGACTGGCGGATGAGCGGAGGCGCGCGCCGTCGCATCGCGCGAAGAAATTAATTGACTCGTTGAAGGATTATCGAGGAAAAGGAAGCGATGAAATGCGCCCGTTTTAATTGGTCGATTCGAAACTGCGAGAACTCGAAAGCAATTCGAGTCGTGACGTCGCCGCGAACTGATGCAGAAGTTGTTATTACGAACGCACTCGATTATACCGATTGATTCAGGTAGAGATTATTTGCAGGTTCGCTAACGAATTCGAAAATTCCGATACTGACAAAGATACTGGGTACTTGATATTTATTTATTTCAATGTGTTTTTATATTAGCAAAAGTGGCGCAGTTTGCAGGATGTATATTAATATTATGGCGGTGCTACTGCATTTGCTTCTCCCGTATCATTATATATTACTAGTTAACTTGATCTTGAAGAGTTGGGTTCGAAGTATACATTGAAGCTAATCCAACCAAACCCGAATTGATTGTATAAGATGGAAACAAATGCAGCAGGTATTGTTTTCTATTATATTTTTATATAACTAGTTGACGTGTTCTCCTTCCAATTATTTATTTATTACTGCCACTCATTGTAACGATATATTTTTCCTAAATTATTAATTTTATTTTATTGCTATATGCCATTCAAATCGTAAATAATAAAGTAATACAACTTTTTAAAATATAAATGATCAACCAGGGCAATTAGTAGTATATATTACGGTAATATTTTTGCAATTTAATTTTTTTTTTCAAGAGAAAACGAAAATGGCACCAACAAAGAAGTTATACACTGTAAAATTGTTAATAGATGGTATCAATGCCAAAGTTACGAGAACGTATTTTAATCGTGAACATGTTCTTCCCAGTACACTAACAGCAACACGTTTCTGTCGAGCTTTAGCACCAAGATTGCAGGAAATAATTTAAACTGATATAGTATCTCCTTGACATTATTTCATAAAATGTAGGGCTTGAGAAAAATGTTCGAAAGTGTGCGTTGTTGTTTTGCATCAATTCTCATGATGATTCGCACGTTTACATTGTGAAATTAGGTAGTTGTGTACGTCTATCACACAGTTTGATCAATAGATAGTTTGATTTGCTTTATGGTGTCGTAATAAATCAAAAATCAAAATGAAAATCAGTATAGAAAAGAAAAAAAACCATGACAATAGGAAGGACATAATTTAGTACAATAGACGAAGAAGAACTAGAACCAGTAAGGAGGAAATTTAAATATTTGGGATCAATGATGTCAGAGGATGGAAGGTTAGCGGAGGAAGTAAAATAAAAGAGTGACAACAAAGGCGAAAAATATTAAACAACATACAAAATACGTTTCTGTACTGTAACATACGGAGCAGAAACGTGGACAATAACTGAAAGAAACAGAACAAAAATTACAACGACAGAGATAAGATTGGTAAGAATTGAGAATATGATAAAAATAGGCAGATCTATTGAAGGCAACTATCAGAAATAACCTGGAAATAAAACCTATAGTGGAAATCACACGAAGCACAAGTGAGATTGTGTGGCCATGTGAAAAGGATGCAAGGCAATAGAGTAATAGGACAAATACAAGAGGAATACCGATAAGAAGAAGATTGGAGGATGTAAAAGGTTAGCAGACGACCCAAGACAGGAAGAGATGGATAAAAAGATATGAGAGAAGCACAAGACAACTCGATTTCATAATGCCTAACACGCGAGTGTACACAGATAAAAAGTCAGTTCAGTTCATTTAATATCAATTTTCAATTTTCATAGCCATCATTATCTTCGTTTGCATGCATATTTAATTTGGTTACTTTTATTCATTTTGATTGTCTTTCCATCGACTTACATTTGATTAATTTTCAGTTTTGGGTACCTTCTCTTATTTCTCCCAAAAGAATTTTCATTATTGGCCTTCCCTTAAATTTGTTCCAGTTTAAGTAATTTAATTTTTATTTTCGTCCTTCAATATTACGTATATTTGTTCCATTACTTGTTTTACATTACTTTATATCAATTTCGTAATAATACATTTTCTTAAAAGAGTACTTAACGCACGACCTTCCACTTTGAAAAGGCGACCTCATCCAGTTTTTCAAACAACAAACCACCAGTTGTGTGCCGTTTCGATGGGCTATTGATTAAAAAGCTTTTAACAATGCACGCTATGAAAATATTAGTTTGCATACCCAGTTATTTGACATGCAGGTCGACTATTTTATTTTTGCTAGCTTTAATTTAGGATCATTAATTTAATTAATTATTAACTAGCTGTTACTTACGTAATGTGGTCGATATAAACGAATCGGATTGCCAGTAATTCAGAGAAAACGTGTGAGTGAGACTTTGTCGTCGATAAACCATTAAAACGTAATAGGATAAGATGGGTGTGAACTCCAATGACATTTTGTTATACAACCAGGAAATTAATTTAGAATAGAAATTATTTCAAAAATAATAACAATTTAATAAATGCGACTATGATGCTAATTATCTACGACGTACGTCGATAACAATGATACTACAAAACAAGTCGATAATTATAAAAATTAATGCGACGAGAAATATTACAAGTTTATAAATTTTATGAAGTAAACTGCCAAATTTTATCTCAAATTTGTGATTAAATATTGATTGGGTTAATTAAGCGAATTATTATATATAAAAAGAAGATGTAAATAGAAAATCCCCCGCAGTTGAATAACATGAACATGTCGGCAAAATACACTCGCACAAAGTAATCTGTCGGAAAAGCGACGTTCTCACAAACTGATATAAATGTAAAAGGCGAGAATTAGCAAACATTAAGAATAATTACCCCGGCGGCGTTTTAATGTGCCGGCAGAAAAAGATTCATATTAATTATCGCTTACACAACAGAGTTTGGACTTAAAAACCGCGACACTGAAAGTTTCATATTTTTCGTCGACCGTGGCGAATTTTTCTCATCTATTGGAGAATCCAGTCTTTCCCGAGCGCCACTCGATTTTCCGTTTTTATCACCGAATTGCATTTACTCCTCGCATTTTAAAATATATACATTCAGCGTTGAAGTTTCAATGGGAACATTACGGCGACAATATTCCATTGTTGGATGATATACAACCCTTGCGCGGATTCCATTTTTCCAAAGGTGAAACATTCCCGACAGCCGTGAGATTTATTAAAGGACCTGTAGGAGAGTTTCAATCGGGGAACTTTCGATCGCAATTGTCGATTTTTAAGCCGCTACTGGTAAACTTATACGTTCGTGATGTTCTTACGTCATGTTGCTGCATGCATGGGCTCGATGTTTTCCCATGGCTAATTAAAACATACACCACAAAACCACGACCTCCATTCTATGCACACACTATCGTCTTACGATATCAAATTACTATTGAACAAACCTTGCTTCAATTACGCAACATATATTTGCTTATGCTCGGGTCTAATGCGATTATTCGAAATTAAATTCGACGAAGCCATTAAATTAGAATAATACGTATTTTTTTGTTTGTAAAAAGCATTAGCATTAGCAAAAAGCTAAATTGGCTGAAGTTATAACTAGAATACAGTGTGCACTCTCTTATAGTTTCATTCTGCTAGCGAACTACTGAAAAACAAAACTGATAAAATCAGATTTCATTGTTTCTTTGTTTTCATTATTTTCTTTATTACAGTTTTCATTTTTATTCTTATTATTTCTGACAGTCACCCTTTTTGTTATTGCATTTGATGCGTTTGTTGTTTTCATTATTTCATTGATTTTAATGTTTTTCATTTCAATCCCTTCTTTGATTTCACGAATTTAATTGCTTTTATAGTTTTCATCGTTTCATTATCTTCGTTCATTTCTTTCACTGATTCGTAATTTTTGCTGTTTTCACTGACACCAGCATTATTATTTTTTTACTATTAGTATTGCTATCGCTGTTTACATCGTCATATTCTAAGTTATCGTAGTTTTCTTTGTTTTCATTTTGTTATTAATTTCATTTATTCCACCGTCATTGATTTTCATTATTTTATTTTTGTTTCAGTTGTTTATGTTGTTTCCATCATTTCGTTGATTATTTCTTTTGATTTCATTCCCTTTCTTGGTTTCATTGGTTTCGAAACTTTCATTGATTTCATCGCGTTCATCGTTTTCATCGTCGTCGTTTCATTGATGTTGTCGTTGATGTTTCCATTGTTATTGTTATTGTCATTAATTTCGTTAATTACGTTTCATTTATTTCTGTTACCTTTGACATAATTGTTTTCTATGATTTCATAGTTTTCCTTAATTAATGAAATTACATTAATTTGGTTGTTTTGGTAATTTTCATAATTTTAGTTGTTATCCTTGTTTCCTCCGTTCTTTCATTTATTTCACTGTTTCTTTTGATTTCATTGATTTCGATTCGTTGTTTCAGTTACTTTATTGGTTTGATTTCATTATTTTCTTTTGGTTGTTTCAATTATTTTATTGGTTTGATTTCATTATCTTCTTTGGTATTATTATCGTCTTCACTTTCGTAGTTTCGGTTGTTGTTATTTTATGGATTTCATTATTTTTATTGCTTTCTGTTTCTGATATTTTTATTATGGTCATTAATTCTTAACTTCTTCGGTTTCATTGATTTAGTTACTAATTAGCTTGAAAGTTATTTGCATAATATTTCCATGGTTTTGATTATTTTAATTGTTTTCATCTATTCCATCATTTTGCCGGATTCGTTGTTTTTGCTGTTGTTGGCTCGTTTATCATCATTGCCGTCTTTAATTCCGTTGTTTTCGTAGTTTTCCATTCTCGTTGATGTTGGTGCTGTTCTTGTTACTTATTTAATTTATTTTAGTCTTCCTTTAACTTAATTGTCTTCTTTTATTTCGTTGTTTTTGTGGTTTTCGTAGTTTGCATGAGTTTTGTTGTTTTCATTGTTTTCGTTATTCGTCTGTTTGATTTAATTTCATTCTCCAGTTTGAGTTCGTTTCGTCGTTTTCATTGGTTTCAAAATATATCGCCATTATTATTTCTTAATTTGTTTTATTTTAAGATTTCTGATTTAACTTATCTAAATTTCCTTCTTGTTAAATTTGATTATTAAATAAAATATATAATAAAATAAATGGATTATTTGCATATCTTTGTTATCTTCTTCTATATTTATAGATAGTTCATTCTGTTCAATTATTTATTCTGCTTTTCCTTTGAGTTTTTTCAGATTATATTGCTTTCCTTTCAAGAAATTTTTCAAGGATTTCTGATTTGCTTCGATATCTTCCATTTCGCATCCACAATCTCACCACGACTGTTGTTTTCGTTGCATTATCATTTCTTTTAGTTTGCTTATACGATATTAATTCCACAATTGTCGCCCTCGTATTTATTTTTCTTTTAATTATTTCCTTGCGAGTATATGACTAGTTGGAATTCTCATTAAAAATCATTTTAGATAACAATTCCCATATTGTTATTGTTATTATTATATTGTTACCACGCCCTTTTTCATAATTTCAGTAATGCCAAGTTTTTCATTATTTATGTTAATTATTTTATTTCCTTCTTTTATTTTCTTCATATTTGCTTATTCTCTTGGATAATCTTCTTAATTTTTTCTTTTCCATTTACTGTCTTTTGCATATCTATATTCTCTGCTGTAGTTGACAGTAGTTTCCTCTAATTTTACCACCAGTTCAATTGCTTGTAATCTTCATTTTGTTTATCAATGTTTGGTTACTGTTAGGTAAGCTAGGTTTGTATAGCGTAGTTAGTGAATCGCTCCTTGAGTGCGACCGCAAGAATTATTGTGGCTCTCACCTATTTATAGTTCACCCTCCATTCCCATGTTCTTTATATAGAGAAGGATTTTTGAGGGTGAGATTTTGGCAAATTTTCCCAGCTCAAGTGTTACCTCACTGAAAACTGTGAATCTGATTTCGTCTCCCACTGGACAGGCACATATGTTAAAGTGCGTATGTCTTTCCTGCCCTGATGGGTGCACCAAATGGGCCCTTCACTACTGTATTGGATTGTCCCCTTCTCTGGCACTCATGCACATTCCAGCACTTTGCTCTCTATCCAGCTCTGATTAGAGATTCTGGCCAGGTATCTTGTAATTCCAAGGGCCTGTTCTGGGCCAATAAATTCCAGATTAGCCCACCTCCTTATCAAGCTGCATTGTTTCCCTTCATTTAAGAGAATCTGGGAATCCAGACAAGGTTAACCTTCGAATGCAGGCTTTCACGGCCATTGTTCCATAAAGATAGGTGTACCGGTGTCCCCATGGTTGTTGAACTTGTATCGCTGATGATGTCGAGTCATGTCATGTCTGTCCTCAGAAGTTTTCTAAAGACTGATGTTGATTGGAAGCAGTCATATAATTCACTAAAACGACGTGAAGATACTTACCAGCAACAGTCATTACTGCCCATGGATATTGAGAGAATCCTTGGAAATAATGAAGGAACCGAGCAACTTCAAACGAGACAATGGACACAAACTAAGTATGGTTTGGAAGTTGGTACTAAAAGAACCATCAGGGACACAGCAAGGACCACCATAAACGCAGCAACGACCACTAACAACGCAGCATGGAGCATTAAAGGCGCAGCCACGACTATCAAGAACGAATCCAGCATCGAATACGGAAATCAGTCTTTAGAAAAGTTCTGAAGAAGCGAGGTTTAATTCAATAACCATGACAGATACATCTTTAAGGCTTTAACGCACTGTGCGGTTTCAGACCGACATCGACGTAGATAGATTGTCAACAAGGACATTTTCTCGTGTGCACATTTCAGTGGCGAACACTTTCGTTTGTAAAATTGTTGTACGCTTATCAAGGCTGTATCTTGCTTCTATCCTTGTTTGTGGCCGAAGACCAAGACCCCTGCTTCTGCTGTTGTCTTAGAGTCATCAGTGAACCATCATGAATCTGTCTTTAATAAGGCGAGTTGAGATCGCCTCAATTTGGTTACCGTTCTGTGTTTGATTGATTGATGCTCTAATTAATTTTTGCACATTTAATCTTGTTCTTTATTTTATCATTTGCATTTCCGGTTCGAATCAACATCAATGTCTCGCTTCCATTTTTCCTCGTCGTTTGTATTAACAGCTTCCACGCTTTCGATTTTACAAATCATTAGATTGTTTCGTTTTCAATTCGTTAATCTCAGCACTTGTGTCTTCATTTTCTATTTGCATTGCCTTCAATTTATTTTTCAATTCGTTTTGTTTCATTCTTATAATTTTCACTTTACTTTTATTCTTGTCCAAAATCATTTCCATATTTTTCTAATTAATTCTCGTAGTTTAAATTGTTTTCCAATGCCTTGATCGGTGGAATGTTCTCAGCTATCTACTTTATTCCAAGTTTTTATTTATATTAACTTAGAATTTTTCGTATAAAGCCTGGTCTAACTGACCCAGTCCATGTTTGTAAATATGATTCAGAGCCTTAACAATATTGACAACTCCATTGCACTCCATCTTCTGTCGATACCAGATGCTATTTCTCAAGTAGATCTTTCGTTGACGGAACTGTCCGTCATGTTTTTTATTTATTAACTGAATTAAAATCCCTTCATTGCCTGTAACTACCAGCAGAATTGTAGGGAAGTATTGTTTAATCTCTGTACTTTCTAAAATTAGATGAAATAGAGTACACTCACACGAACTTCGATGTTGACTTTGTGTATGGTCAATATCCCAAGGATATTGTAAATAATTTTACAAATGGGTTAGACAACTGCTCTGACCCATTTGTAAAATTATTTGATGATGAAAATTCCCGTTCCATCTCTCTATTGGAACAGATACGATATAACTATTTTTATGATTATTACCTTGTCCAACGTATTACAGGCTATTGTCGCCATAACTTCACATCGAGAACAAAACCATTTCAACTCGAAGCGCTGCGAGAAAATAACATAATTATAATTAATCGCAAGCAATCAGCAAACTTCGAGCGAAAAGTTTTATTAGGAAGGGATTTCACTAGGGGCAAACAAGTCCGCAGAACTCATTTTAAGAGCAAACAAAACGATTGCGTTTTTAAAACAAGTCGGTTCGTCGTTCGATCAATACGAGCACTAAACCGTGCGATCGCATTAAATTTTAAATTCTCTTACCGATATCTATCGCACAAAGTAAATTCTACCGATCCGTAAGTAACGTTTCAACTAATATCGAGGAATCCGCTACAGCATTTTCGCCGTGTCGTCGTCCGGCATTTCAGGAATCTCCGCGGCGCCGGCATTTCGCGCGCGTCGCCTCCGGGACATCTAGATCCGGAGCTACTCCGTCGTTTCATGCAGTGGAGCTTTTATATACTTTTCGCGTTCGTCCGTAAAAACACGTGAATAAATACGAAATGTAGCGAGTGTATAAGGGAAGTTAAATCGATAGAAACAACAGTGCAAAAAAATCGTAATGCGAATTATTATATGACATTTTTAGGTAATTTATTTACGTCACAAACAAAACAACACAAATTGATATTGCTGGCGGGCCGCTACAACGAACTTTGCCCCAAGAGAGGAGCTTAAAAAGTTTTACATGTACAAAAAGTTAAACAGTTTTTGAAAGAAAATTGAGACGAATGCGTACATAATTTAAGTTAAAATATATTTAAAAGTTTGAGTGGAGATTTTCGTGGATATTTTACGTCACCATATTATAAATTTCTAATTTGTATCGACATTAGGAAAACAGATTCAAGTATGTTTAATTTTTATTTCATATTTTCATTTTATCTTATAGATTTTGTTTAAATTCTCTTTTTATTTTCAGATTTTTATAACATGGCTTAATAATCGCTCTTTGTAAGCCCGCATCAATCAGTCCCTGATTTATTTTTATAGGTGTATATTTATTTTAACGAAAAAGAAATTGGATTGGTACAAATTGATCCTATTTTCTACCGCGTTCCCCTTGCACGCCTTACGCCTCGATCAAGTTCAACAAATCGCGAATGCCACCTGAGATTATTTGAAACAAATCTGAGTCGGTGGAAACGCAACATGATCCGTTTGTTAAATCCCCACTCTATTTCTAATAAAATCTTTGTAATTTGCAACTTGCACTTCCTATTTATCGACTTTGATGTTTGTTCGCATTTATCGCAACGCCTTTAATAAAACTTCCTCTCAGAAACGCGAACGGCTCGAAGACGTTCGTGTGCAATAACAAATATATCGTTCCGGTCCTTTGCTTATCCGTGTTTCCGCAATTCTGACGCTCGCGGAAGCCGTCCTCCAGAAGCAGATGCGACGAGAATCGTCGAGAATATCCGGCGCCTCTCCGCGCCGCTCCCGTTTCGCGTATCGTGCGCCAGACAATATTTAAATGTTTGATTCTTTAATAAAACCGACTTTTCGGTTTGGTGTATATATTGCGCCGGTGAAGAACGACACGGCGGGAGTTTCATTTTCCACTTCTGCTTTAAATTGCAAATCGGGGACGGATCGTGTACGAGTGCGTTCGTAATATAAATAGAGACGATGGATGTTCGAATGCACCATACGGAAACTGAAACCTTATTGATTGGTCTGTATGCAAAAGCGGCGTTGGTATTTTAAAAACTACTTTTACGAGACGACGTGGTACTCCTTGTACCATTCGCGTTCGTCACTTAGATTTATTTGGCGAAGTTCTCAGTCCGTATTATATTATTATACAACGCCTGTCCTTGGTTGTTGGAGCATAACAAAGCAAAATTGGTAATAGAAATACGTTTCTATCTATTTTACCGCTTCTATGATGTAAATAAAAATACGAGAAATATGGGTAAGTTGATTAACGTGCTTTCGATATTTCCATTTCGAATTTACGTTTTAGGTCTTAACCACGCAGCCGGTTGAACAGTCTAAAAACCATCTGGATCTGATTTCGCCGTAAATTCTTACGTCGAATTTGAATCAATTGAATTTTATTTTGAAATATTCAAAAAATGAGAGCTTTATATATTTATATTGGATAATTAATTGGCCGAAAGGTGCAAGCACAGAATACTGACTAATTTGTGCATAACATTTGTTTACATCAACATTGATGTTGTCTGACGATGACACATAACAGATATACATACAAATGCCCATACCTATATCAATTATTAATCTTTGCGTTTAAAATTCACTACACTTAATACAAGAATAACATCAATGTTATATACTTTAATAACAATGTTTTCAATGGCAAGTAGCTGGTTTATGCCTTCTTAAAATATATAAATGTGAACAATAAATAATATAAGAGATTTATTTTTAAGAACATTTTTTTTACCATACATAGGAACTGAAATATTAACAAAGCAAATTACAAAATAATTCATTTTCAACACAATATGAAATAACTAAAAACTCCAACGACTGGACTAGCAGAATTATTGCCAAACGACACGAACCTAAATGTAGTTTCGTGCTGAAAATATTTGTATATTTTTAATTTTCTTTGCAAGTTTTGTTGTGCACTTTCAGTTAAAATATAATAAATTCGTACAAACTTAATGAAATTGATTAAAACTTTAAACCACTTAAGTGCCCTGCAATTACCTGGTATAACTGAGAACTCGTTCGCCTTTTAATCCTTTTCATAGTTCTATTCATTAATATCATGAAACTATATTCGACAAAATCAATATGTACGTAAAATCTATTTTATTTGCTGTTATGGCACATGTTATATTTATGTTACTTATGTAACAAAATTAAGATTAGTTAGGTTAGCGATAAGAACTCGTTGACGTCTCGTTCCTGTATAGAGCATTTCAAAATGACTTCATTTGATGAGAATGTTGAAATTCTACCTTGCTCGCTGTGTGATGGTACTTATGTTGACAAATTATAGTTAAGCTTCTTTGTTAACTTTCATTTCCAGTTAAAATATAATAAATTGGTATAAACTTAATAAAATTTATTTATAATCATTTTTCACCAACTAAAATTATTATTATTAAAAAAACGTCATTTCCAATATTATTTTTGGGATGAGCACATGCAGTAAAAGCTGCGGAACGGCACTGTATTTGTAATCTTTGCCATGAAATAACTCGTCGTTACCTATTGTATCATCTCAATCATGACAGAATCATGTTATTATAAAAATTACTATGGTGATGTTAATCGCGCAACACATTTAATAAGACTAGATGTACAATAAGAACATGCTTGGGCTCTTGGAAGTTTCGTATTTGTTCATGATATGATTTATTTATTAAATTTTATACGGCTTTTCCTTTGTGTGTTCCTACTTCGTGTTCAGAAATATATTCTTATGTCTTGTTGTTAAGTTTCCGCTGTACTTTCAGTTAAAAATAATAAAGTCATGAATTTAATAAAAATAATACCCATTTTTACTAAAATATTAATAAACGTAGCTTGAACAATAACCAGAAATAATATTTCAAAACTGTTCAAGAAGTGGGTTTGTGTCGGATTGGGGCGAAATTTTACGTTGACTTAGGAAAATTTGTTTCGCAAATCGTAAAAAAATAAAAGCCCAGCTTTGGGTTCCATTGAGACGGGTTGGGTTGGGTTGGGTTGGATTGGTTGTGACGATAACAAAACAATTGACAGTTTCAAAAATACAGGAAAATGTATATTTAGAATTTTCAAGAATTGTCCCCATTGTAGAAATAAACGAACATTTTAAAACACGACAAAATACTAATTAAATAGATGTCCACGAACCATTTTTGGCAATTAATGAAGTCGTGAAGAAGAAAAAACTATGGATAAAAAATGATTTAGCTGAAGCACCAGCTAAAAATAAGTCGTATTAAAGATATAAAACGCCGATATGAACAATGAAAAATGAAATATTTCGTAAAATAAAAAATGAAAAGCAAGGTTTTAATCAAAAATAGATCACTCATTTAAGCGACATTGTGACATAAATCTGACAAGTTGGGATCGTTGGAGTGGTGTTAAGTTTGCTTGAAGTCAGCGATGTCACGACTCAGTGCATGTATGGTTTCAATGTTTAAACCCAAATACTTATAGCACCATACCAACTGCACCTTTATTTAAGTCCAAGACCACCAACTCAAAGCCAACAAAATAACGCTGAGTATTGCTATAATAAACACACAAACGCACACCAATGCAAAGGAAGTATAAACTCAAATTATATCCCCTTTTAGAGGGAGTTTACGGTCGATGGAAAAGAAATAAACCCAAGACGACTAAGATATCGAACAGTAGCATCCATCGCCACATACAATTTAAAACCCAAACTACATCGAAACATTAGTCGTCATGAATTGATGAAGTTGGCGCAAGCAATTGATCCGACTCAACCCAACCCAACCCAATTGTACAATTTTAACCAAATCTTAGGCGTGAAGTCACAAGTCGTTCGTATCTATGTACTTTTTTTTAAATACACTTTCACCTCATTTTTTCAGTAGAATTCTTTGATCAAGGTAAGTTCGTTTGCAAGTCGTAGTTACCTCAATAATATGTTGATCTCTCCGTCCTAATTATAAAATACCAGAATTCACTCGTGTCTGTAATGTTCGTCTTCAAATCGCAATTTTTAAAACAGAGACCTATTGACTTATGTTTGGTTGCATTGGGTACATAAAACTTATTGGATTATGAAGGATGTATCGATAAAAATTGCAACGAAAGCCAGCTCACAACCCAACTTGATCCAAATTTTTTAAATTTATTGATTTTAATGTGAATATATATAAATATATAACCATGTTGCGTTGGGTTGGGTTTCCTTGGATTGCCTTGACCCAACTTGGTTTGAGTTTTGAAATTTAGACTTAAAGGTTCGAGGCAAACCCACCCCAGTTTGATCAAATTTGTAATTAAGCCAACAGATTTGATTGAATTGGACTAATCATACTAAATGGTTGACATTTACACACAGCAAATTTTGTCCTTTGTTTAAGGCAATAAATTTTGAAATTTAAATAAATTTTTGACGACGCCAAATAAATTTCATTGAATTGGGTTGGGTTCACGTCACTTAATTGAATTCCAATGGTTTCGTTCTTAAATTTTGCCTCATGTGAGTAAACGTAGCTAATTTTGTTGACTGCTCGATGGCAACACAATTAACGAAAAATTGGATTCATTACACATTTAATTGCGCTTGATTGGGTTGGTCTTATATTTTGTTACACGTTATTATAGGTAATAAAATGTATTGCTTTAGGCGACACAATTGGAGATTACCCCAATCCACTTTGAACAAATTTTGGACGATGATAACAAACTTGATTGAATACCAACGGAGACAAATAAGCCCATCGTGGGAGAACCCAACCCAATTAAATAATTGTAACTCTTATAACCTCGAAATATAATTCTCTAATTTCTTGGTTTCCTGAATCTGAAACTGCATTTAAATATACATTGTATATAACCGTGTGCTAAAACTTAATTAAATCCAAGAAAATTCAAATTCAAAATATTTTTAGTCCAGTAACTTCTCGATCCTAGTAACAAATTCCTTGCTTGAATGACGGTGAGCTTTAATTTATGAACTCAACTCAATTAATTATATTATCGAATATAATACAAGCCCTGAGGCAAAAATCAGACCTTGAGATGCATTGCAATGATTTAAATAAATGTAATGATGGAGCCTGTGGATCTTCTTATATTTCAATAATAATAATACCTTCCCCTTCTCACATATTTATAAAAATGTGAGAAGGGGAAGGTATTATTATTATTATTGAAATTGCAATGATTTGGCAAACATAAATATTATCGATGTAATACGCAGGCTATTGGTGGGTGCAAAGAAATCTGTTTCGTTGGTCACTTAGGTTTGAGTTAAGTGTACAAATACACCCGAAATCATTGAGCCTTTAATGCGATGTAAATGAATTGTTGATTGGTGTGATTTGCTACCTGAGGAGACCTACCGCAAATGATATCGAAGGTCCCGCGCTTTTTGTCCTCTCCCCTAAGATCCTCCATATCCATAAAAATATGATAGTTTTAATGAATTTTATAATACCACGTGTCAAATATTGGTCACAAGAAAATCTTAGACAATAAGAATTATTAAAAAGATAACTATTTCAAATAACTTATGGGACCATGCTGGAAAAGAAGAGGAACCAGAAGTTGGAAAAAAGCGAAAAAAAATGTCCAAAATATAAAAATTTAATACAGGGCCCTAACAGAAAATAATAAAGGAAACGTACAATGAAAAAGTACAGATTCTAGGACTAAATGATACAGTGAAGAATTTGCAGAATTTATTTGCTGCTTATAGCAAATGGACATTTCTTAAATTATTGTGGCACATGAACATGGCAAGGGGCAAAAAGATCCAAATGAAGAAATGCAGAAAAGGATTATAAAAAATCAACGGCATATTAGATGCTATATAAAGAAATGTTCCAATACAAATAATGAAAAAATAAAAACTGGGATTCCGCACAGAATTGCAAGACTTGAAATGCCTTACTAGGAAAAGATAAACATGAATATTTCCAAATCAACTAATATAATAATAGGAAATACGTATTGGTATCAAGAATAACATTTTAAAGCAGAAGAAAGAAATGTAAAATGATAATCCACTACATAAAATATACCTAACACAAACTCTTGAGCAAATTGAAACTAGAAAACAGGCAAGAATAGATTCAAATCAAAGACTTGCAGCAACAATTTCAAGGATAAAGGACATGTCAGATATCAAGATAGATAACACCAAAGTAGCAATTCGATAATACGAAAGCCCAGTCATAAAGCGATTGATTAATATAAATATCACAATGTGAAGTAAATAAAGCAATAGTGGAAGAAAACAGATCACAGACAAAGATATTCAAGAAATTAACTTATGAAGAACAAATCAAGAAAAAGGTAACGACCTATTAATATTCTTATTAACCCATTAATAAATACAAGACAATGTATAACTAGCATAGAATAAAACAATTTGTTACGCAGTAAATGAGATCATGTTAACAAAATAAATACAATACGAATGAGAAAAAAAGGACAGCACTGATATCGCAACCAACATAATCCAAACAGAAGCTCGTTGTGTTTCTTCTGTTTGGATTATTTTGGTTGGGATATCACCATTCCAACAAAATTTTAGCTACTTCATCCACATTTCAATACCAGTTGCCAATATAAGGATAATCTTGTGTCTTTGATCTTTCCATTTCATTATTTCCTCCAATCTTTTCTGGTATATATCTTTGTCTTCTCTAATTCTTCCCAGTTGTACTTTTCTCGCGGTTTTGTCCAGGTTCATCCCTCACATGAATTGATTCTTGTTTTTATGCCCCATCCTTTCTTGCTAGTGCCATACTGTTTTTTTTCTCATTCCAATTGTATTTAATTGAAGGTCCTAAATATTCCCTTCGTCACTGTAGCCTACCCAATCAATGTTATTGCCCAAGTTGTTGTTCGAACAGTTTATATAAGTAATTATATTTATTCTAAAATTAAACTAAAGTATTTTCCAAATGATCAAGAAAAAATTATTTGATTGGAGATGTATATGAAGGACGAGGTCGTGATACATATTGTTGTTGTCCTCTTGCAATTTTATCATATGTTTAATCAAATCGACACCAAATATAATTTTTATTTGGGAGCATAATCAGAAACATAAACTGTATATAACACCCACATCTGCACGAACTATCGCATTTTACAGCTCATTGGGTTTGTGATTCAACAGTAACGTTATTATGACGCACATTTATAAGAAGCTTGAATTTATTATTTGCGGAAAATTTAGTAAGGGGATGGTGTTTAAAATTATACAGATATATTTGATTGAATTTTTGGGAATCATATAAAATAAATGGATTGACAATATACAACGTTGTGTATTATCCAGTCACATTACATTGTCACCAAATGCTGACGTAATCCAAGAAACTTCTAGTAATCGCTTTTTAATGTTCGATATCATGAATTATCAATAATGGATATAGGAATACGACCTTCAAGTATCATTTACGTTTCCAACAAAGTGAAACATTTACGTGCACTGGAAACGACTGACGTGGACGTGGGATGAAGCATTCGCAGGTAATTTGTATAATTTGTAACGTTACCGCTCCATATTCTAAAACTAAATTACACACGTATCGGTGAAATATCGACCGTCGTTGAATTAAAGTATAAAATATTACCGATTCCCCGTAATGGCCCCGGCTAGTAGGTCATGCGGATCGCGTGCCAACAATACATGAGAACCGACGCCGCCGCCGCGGACCGCCCCCGCCCGGCCCCGCCGCTGTGGTGAAACAACAATTTCCCTGAACCAATAATAGCTCCGAGTACGGGAACAATGTTCTACCGGCGTTTTGAATCCCCCCGTCTGCGCACGGATGATTGTTGTTTAGTTCTGCATCGTGGGCATTAGTTTCTCCGGCTCCCTCATATTTAACATCAAACGAGTGCGGAAACGTCGAATCGCGGCGCTCGTTTTTTGATGCGATTTCGCCCACGAGAAAGTTTGCGGAATCGCGCACGATTCCGAGCGATTACAACAATCAGAGCATGGAAACAGACAAAGGCGGTGTTATTTCGAATTAAACGAGTTTGCGATTAAAGGAAGCTTCAATTAATTAATGCCGGTTCATTTTGAAACGCGCGTTGCTTAAGTCTCGCGAATAACGTTGAATCGAGTAATTTGTATTAGCCGTGCTGGGTAATATAAATTAGTTGCGGTTTTAGAAACAATTCAGACTTAATAAAACGTGCATTCATTACAGACTACGTTTTTTATTATTATTTTGAATTATGCACTTAATCATTTCACTGAACCAGATCTTGCAACCACAACAGAAAACGAGGAATAGAACATGTTTATTATGAATAAAATCATTGAGAATCGTTGGTCACAACTATTAAAATAATTAGATTATAGTTCCAGTTTAGCATTTGACAGAAATTCAAGAAAACAAAAATCACAAAATGCAAAATAGACAAAACATCGATGAAATCTGTAACTGAAATAAATTCATAATTCTTTTCGTAGTTTTCGTAATACATAATCAAGTAAATTTTCAGAAATTTTAGTACAATCAGCTTGTGTAGAGTGGTATGCAATGTATGTGTATTGTTACCGGGGGGTGCGTTTGCACGGTAAATGAAAGTTTGTATTTGGGTGGCGAAAATTATTACTACACTAATAAATAAAAACACAAACACGACTCACTATTGATTATTGTTGCGAATAGGAGAGCGCGAAGGGTTAATATGTTTATTATATCTAATTCATTAATTACAATAAAAGAAAAATATCTTATCTAAAATTTTAAAAGGGAGAACACCCATCGTGTGGAATTTAAGTGTGTTTACGTTAACGAGATCAGGTATGTGGTCGTCGAACTAAGGATGCATCAATAACTCACGCGGTTGACGAATTATTTATCCGTTGAGCACAAAGGAATTCGCGTAACGCACGGGTTAGGGCGCATTTTAACTATTCGCGGTTTTGAAATAATTAAAATGCGAGGTAATGGATTAAACAAAACGTCACTTAGTCACTTGCGAATATTCTTAGTCACGGGCTCGGTGCAACTGAGTAAAAGTCTGTCTCCGAGCCATACCCCGATCGGGACGAGATTATATTTTTAGGGTGCGTCTTGACTTATAATGATCGATGATCGATCCGTGAAAGGGGTTGACCGAGGCGCGAAAGTACAAAAAAGTGATTACGGTAACAGTATGTTCTCCACTGAACTTAAATCATTCTATTTTTTTCCGAGCGTTTTTTTAGATATCAATGAAAATCTGGTATTGCTTTAGATTTAGATTTCTCTTCCTTCTACCAAACGTTTAAAACAAACAACTTCTAAACCATTCTCTTAAATTTTATTTAAAATTGAAAAAGTGATTCTTGTCCACCACAGGTTTGACAATCATATGATTACTTAAAACACTGCCTAAGAGTTGAATTTTGAGTACAATTTTGTGTGAGCTTTTGATCTTGGAAATGGGAGAAATTGCCTGCTTATATTTTTACGGGTTTTCTTTGCTTTGTATATGCAATCGATCTTAAATGAAGTCAGACTTACGGTCTTGTAACCATCGTTTGACGTTTCATCAAATTTGACAAAGTTAACTTTTTGGTTGAATCTTTAAGGGGGGATCCTGCTTTAGGAGGCCTTAAAATAGCGTTTTTGGGGGAATATTTTTAGGGCAGAAAAAAATGAGCAAGTCTGGTGAACTTTTTAGAGCATTTTATTGCATATTTGAGCATTAAAAAAAATATGTCGAGAGAAAAATATTTAAACGGAACCGATTTTTATACACACTTGTGCAACACCTTTCAATTGCAATTTACAATCGGTGGGAAAGATGTAGCCCGTAATTTTTGTCTGAAACAAAAAAAAACCAAAGAAAATAGTAATTCTCATATATTTTCTTCTATGTGAACTAAAAAAAAACCTAAAATTATGAAATTCAAGATTTTTAAATAAATGTGCTCTTTGCAGGAAGAGAAAATCATTTTAACTTGCTAAAAAAGTTGTTTAGAATTTTTTTTTCATTAATCTTTTTAGTTCAAATCGAAGAGAATGCTACTAAAGCTAAGAAAAGTTTTGTTTCGTTTTGATTGCTTGTCTAGTTTTCTCGCAATCACGCCCACCAGTTTAGAAAAATCGTAAAAACGAAAACTCGAGAAAACGCGCTCTAAAGTTTACGATCAGGAAAAATGTTAATTTTCGATTACTTACGGAATATCTCGTTATAATCCTACTATAGCTCTTACGAACTCAAAATATTATTGTTTCGAACGACCGATTGAACTTTTTTCAGTACATAGTTCGGTGTTACTGCGGGGAGGGGCGCGCGTTTCGTTTGTCGTTTGAGGGGAGATCATTATTTAGCGTGACGCTGAATCAATTTGACACATTAAATTATTGATCATTTGTTGTTACGTTGGTTCAATTAGAGTTTTGTCACTTGTTACCTGTTCAAATAATTTAGAATTTAAGTAGACAACTTTAGAGAAATTCTAAAAATGGAAAAATCGGAGGTTCGTGCAGTTATAAAATACTTGCAAAAGAAAGGGTTGTCGCCAAAAGAAATTCATGAAGATATGGTAGGTGTATTAGGTGAGGGTGCTGTTTCTTACCAAGTGGTGAAAAATATGTCTCGAGAAATTAAACTGGGAAGACCAGTGACTGTCACTACCCAAGAAAATGTTAATCGTATACACGATATGGTAATGACAGATAGACGACTGACCATTCGCAGGATAGCTGAAATTACGATTTTTTTCTTATGGTGCTATAGAAAATATTTTAGCAAATATGTTGGGAATAAAAAAGTCGTCTCCACGTTGCGTCCCACGAACGTTGACACTTGGTCAGAGACGTTCTAGAGTATTGCATTCTGAAGCCAGTTTGGCAAAGTTTAAAGCAGATCCGGATGAATTTCTTTCTCGATTCGTCAATGTTGATGTAACGTGGGTTCACCACTTCGATCCTGAGTCGAAGCAACAAAGTATAGAGTGGCATCGCCGAGGTTCTCCGCCACCACGCAAATTTCCTGTTTTGCCATCCGCTGGTAAAGTCAAAAAAGACGGCGAAAATTGAGCAAAGGAATTCTGTTTCATCAACACAACGCTCCTGTCCACAAAAGCAATGTTGCTATGAGCGGTATTCTGAACGTAGGATTTTAATTGTTTGGACATCCCGCATATTCTAGACATGGCCCCTAGTGATTTCTTTTTATTTCAAAAATTAAAAGAGTATATTCGGGGCACCAGATATTACGACGATAATGAAGTGATGACGCCCGTAAACGACTGGTTGGAATAGCAAAAGAAAGATTTTTTTCTAGATGCATCAAAGGTTTACAGCATCCACGTTCAGGGAGATTATGTAGAGAAATAAACGTTTGATATTTCTTCAATTTGTTTCCTTGTTATACTGATACTGATCTCCCTTAGAATTAATTAATTTAATATATCAGCTTAACTTTTGTCTTTGTGTAACATTTGTAATATTCACAATTCTCATAACTTAATTTTAGAGCCCACGTTAAATGATTTGTGCAACGTAGAGTAAATTCGTAAATAATTAAATTCATAATTTAATTATATGTTATTTATCAAGATGAACGTTAGTATCACGAACTTCCAGCCAGTTTGCATACATATGAATTTATTTATTGTTTTCTATAATTTTCATTCATATTAACTTCCACATTTTTAACGACTGAATTAACATTTTCTGACATTTCCCATATTGACGAATTGTGAGGTGTGATTAAAATACTGTTTGATGATTTGATGCGTCCAAGTACTCATTTCTGAATAAGAAACAAATGTCCATAAGTATAAATAAAATTATACCCCGCGGTAAAGCGAACAGAAGCTAACTCAATACTACATGTCTAACAAATCATTATTCAAGTCGAAACAAACAAGGTTATTACATTAAAATAAATACTTACATAACTGAATATAATGGTATTTAAATACGATATTAATGAAAGATTAGTTACGTCCACGTTTACTAGTGTAGTCGTTGCCATTAACAAATTGACTTCCACTCAAAAAAATAAAAAAAGCATTGAAATATACTTGCGCAGTCTTTTGTGATAATGTCTATATCTGGAAAATATATTTTCATTTAATTTCTCAGACTAGCCTTAGTAGTTCAGATTTCATATTCGAAACTAAGTAATAATTTTGCGTAGATATTTTGAAACTTTTCAACATTTTGTTTGCAGAACTCCTAGAATCTTTTAATTGAAACTTCATAAATTACGTTTCGTACTAAAATCCTTCTGAAACTATTACATGGTTAGCAGTGTTTTATTTAATACAAATACAACGTTCGTACAAATTTAAAATTATTTAATATTTTGCATTTTGCTTTAAATAAGAAGACTGTACAAATCATTTCACATAGAACTTCTCAACGATTTGGTTTCCAAACATTTATAAATTTCCGTTCGTTCTCCTTCTCCACATGAAGTGAATTTAGTTTATGTTTCTACAAAATCTTAAGTTCATTTATCGAAATTTTAATTAGTATCCCAGATTTTACTGTATTAATAAATTGTCGAATTTATGCAGCAATAAACCATTTTATGGATAGATTTTTCTAGACGTTTTAATAACTCACAAAACAGTACAGTTCGACTTCTAGAAATGCCCATTGACTTGGGTAATTCTTCTAAATCAACTATAAGTTTCAGAAGTCGTCATTATTATATTTATTTTTAATAATATTTTTACCAAATATTTTATATAAACAGTGCGAGGAAAAGGGAAAGCCAACTGAAAATAATACGATACACACGAAAACATACGACATTAATCATAGTAGTTACCCCGCCCTAATTATTGGATATGAATAATACAAAAAATGTTATGAACCTATCCCATTACGTTAATGCAGTAGCACTTTGGTGAAATCTATTACGTATACCCAAAAACAGAAACGAAGTTGTTGTCTTTCGTTTTCCTTTTAAGCGTTCACAAACGGTTATTACGGACTAGTTAAAAGTTTAATTAGTTGGAAGCCTAAGCGTTATCCCATCTAAATTATTGCAATGGCACTTTGTACGTACGGGCCGGTTTTCCCGAAAACATGTTTAATTAATTGTGAACGGTGGGCTTACCCGGCGAAAATCACCCAATCACCAAACGTAAGATCAAAACTTTTCGTAAATTCGTCTTGTTACGTTGAGTTTTTTTGAAATCTCGGAGACTGTAGATGCGGATATTTTCTTATGTTACTAATAACGTCGAAACGTTGAAATATGTACACTAGTTTATAAAATTTTAAATGTGAAAATATTTAAAAAAACTGGCTTAAAAATAACTCTCAATCAATCTTATATATTTTTAACTTTAATTAAATGATTTAAAGTGCTATTTGATCGAAAAACTCAATATGTGTCTAAGTTGATTTAGGTGTCCATCTAACGTAAGAATGAATAAAACATGTTTGCAAAGTGATCACTAACTATGTAAAAATACTAGTGTTCTACTTCTTAGTTCTTTGATAAGTGTCGAGTGGTTACGAAACGTTGAACGGAACGTAAGCTTTAAATATCTTAATTTTGTATTATAAATTCAATGTTCGATGCCTAGGATTAAAATGAGTATTCAACATCGAATGCTAATTGAAGTGTACCGACAATGGAAAATCCGACCATATTATTTCGATATGTAGAACCAATAATACTTAAATGTACGTAATTATATTTGATCCAATTAGTTAGCTAATTGGGAATATAGTTGCTATGGCATCAGAGCCAGCAATGGCACTTCTGTGGAAATATTTGCAAGCGGGGAATGACGTAAGAAATATCGAACGGCAGAATCGAAAAGCGAAAATAATTCCGATGTGGGAAGGTATAAATTGGGAACTGTATTTGTTGCCGAATCGCTTCTATAAGCTATATATAAATTTCTATTCATCTTCATTTATTTCCCTTAAGACAATCTAGATGTTATTTAATTCGTTTTTGATATTTTTGCACAAAAACTAAATAAATGGATATGTTTCGAACTTTTATGAATCTTGTTTGATACTGATATAATTTCTCAAGGAAAAACATCGATTTCATTTGATTGGGAATTGCAAATTCCTGATTATTAATAAATAAGTAGATAAATTAATAAAAGCGTCGCATCCGTTTCTTTGTCTTGAATGTTATTGTCTTTCCACCAATTCGGAGAATTGGCTTCCATAAAGACTACGGGCGTCGTACAGAAATTTAAAACGTTGACCAGAAAATTGTGCAAAACAAAGAGCAGAGCTGTAATCAATTTCGTTCGGCAAATTGTGTCTGTAGATAAAATTTACTTCCATGCATTCCTTCGGTCAATTTGTTATTTCAATGTGTGTTCGTCAATTTTCTTTTTAGCTTTTATTGATTTTTCGTTTCAGTTACTTAGTTGAATATCACGCATTCGTCTTTAATCTGGCTAATAGTATACATTCATTATGTTTGCGAATTCAAACAAAATCGCAACTCAAATTTTAATAATATTCCTGGTGATACCGATATGAAGAAATGTATCCTATTTACGTAAGTTACGTAAGTGCACACGTCATTTTCCCGTTTTGGGTCTTCCAGTTGGATTGAGTTGAGTTTGGTTGTGTTGGGTTAGGTCGCGTCATTTTGTCGTACCATTTTCGGGATTGTTTTCTATGGATTCATGTCCTCATCGAAATTATTTCGAACAAAATTTCTTGGATAATATTACGGTGCCACCTCCATTCAGTCACGGATTGTTTTTGTCTGATTGTCTGATTCGTTACAAATTTTTCCTCACAACAATTCACTTTATAAAATGAAACCACTATTAACAAATTATGCTCGTGCGTTTCAATTGTTTTTTTTTTCCATGGCTATATATATTTTTATATATATATATATATATATATATATATATATTCTGGTCTCGTCGTTCCAGGCCAAGATTTTCCATGTCACTACATTTGTATTGCATTAGTTAGTGGTACTCTATGGAGCACATCCAGCAATGAAGCATTGAATATATGCTGAAAAGAACTAGTCCAAATCGATGGGTTGGGTTGGTTGCAAACATATCAACTGTTCAGTTAAGATTAAAATACGATGCAATGATGTCTTAATTTAGCACATCGTTTTGTTGTAATATGTGGGTTTGATCTGAATTGTGGATTGCAGGCTGAGAAGAAACTCACACATTGTAGACTACATGTAGTCGTTGTCGCTATTATGAACTGACTTTGTGACCTGCTCTAGCTCGTATTTATGACTGGTTCCCTATTTCAGCGATTTTTATGACCTCCGTCATAATTGAAATACATTTTGATTTGGTTCTTAAGCGACCTCATCACTTTTAAATGCGTTCGGAACTGACTTACAAACACATTTATATTAGATTTGTTATTTTCTCCGCCCACACATATAATTATTTATTAGATAGAGCCATTTGTGATTATTTTCTGGCGCTCAATGAGTGACAATTCAAAATAGCACTATAGTAATACACAGGTTGTCCAACTACATTGAAAAAATATCTTCCAGTAGCAATACGTCCAGTAGCAATTTCGAAGCCACGATACAGAAATATGTTTTAAATAAATAAATTTAATGATGTAGCCTTGCATCACACCTTACATAAAACATATAAGGTGTGATGCAACAAACGAGGAAAGATAGTAGCGAATCCGTCATCCTGAAATTCTGACGTTGTGAACAGAACAGGATGGACCATACAAATACAATCCAAGTTTTGAAATAAATGTAGAGTAATAAATGTTACAAGTAACGCATATAATTCAAAGAAAGAGAAAGTATAATTTTGAATGCAAATGTTGCTCTAATTGAATTGTACGAGTATGTATGTTCTTCGCACCATAAAACATAAGTAAATATTTGCGCAACTTTTCTTTGAAATTTGTAGACAAAGAATACTGTTTTGGATTTTCATTCGCCAATGTATTTAAAAAACTGAAAAATACAATTACAAAATGAAATAAATGAAATTACAACATTTTCGCCGTTTCGGTAACTTGCGATCTGTTACTGTCTTCAGATAGACTAAAACTCTTATTTCATTTATTTTGATATTTTATTTTGCAGTTGTATTTTTGTTTTGGTTTCTTTTTTAAGTTTTAAATACATAGACGAATGGAAGTACAAAACAGTGTTTTTGTTGAACATGAGTACGTTTAGCAAGCGACTAACAATGTAAATATAAATGGACGATTTAAAATGATAATATAAAAATGGTTGAAAATGACAATCCCTATACAAAAGAGCGAGAATTCTTCGATGAGTCAATCCTCGATGAAGTGAGTCAATGCCAATCCGTGTTAATAATTTTACTATTTTATCATATTTCGTTCCACGTTGTTTCATTCTTGTTTTCAGAGCCCTGGCGTCTTCCTTCCAGGTATTTCGTTTCTTTTCTCACTTTTGTGTAATAAGTTGTATCTTCCCTTCATCCGGTGTTGCCGTTTTTAGTGTTGCGTATTTAAATTGATCCGTGAATGTCTTGTACTTTCTAACCTGTACTAATCTGCCGATATTTTGCAAACGTAACTCAATACCTCTAGCTGGGAAAAAATAATCCCACCAACTCTAGTCTTATAAGTGAAGTGAGAATGTATTATTGGCACAAACACTGCTCTGGGAGCATTTGAACACATTGGCAGGTGCGACTCAAAATCTATCTATACAAGAAGCCAAGCAGTTAGGGGTGGTGCAATTCAAAAATGTGGGCGCTTTTCTGTGATCAA
The DNA here is from genome assembly GCA_959613385.1 of Geotrupes spiniger. Lineage (NCBI taxonomy): Eukaryota > Metazoa > Arthropoda > Insecta > Coleoptera > Geotrupidae > Geotrupes > Geotrupes spiniger. The sequence goes on from OY390737.1 coordinate 19,192,291, forward strand.
TTAAGAGTGCGCACTTGGCCACCTCATTTTCAACCTTCGCCCTTAATCCGTCATTTTCGTTTCAACCTCGTTATGTTGGGACTGATAGCCAGTGTTCACAGGATATCTTAGTGGTGCCAGGACTATCAGGATTACGTGTTGCTTCGTTTGAATAATTCATTACAATTTTCAAAATGTATCATCGAAATTATTTCTCCTTTTTAAACTTCCATTATTTTTAACAGATTTCATCATTTATTGGTTTTGTTTGCAATTTATCGTTGATAAACTTTCTTGTCCCCATATACACGTAAATATAACTTTTTTATTGTGTATGTATCTCTCCAACCTACAGTGCTCTCATCTAACGTTTGTATTTTTACAATTTGATTGAGTTCTTATCAGATAGTTCCATGCGACTATATCATTCCTACATTTTTTGGTAAGGAATAAGATAAGGGACAATGCATTAGCGAAAGAAGAAATCAGTTATCTTAGAGAAGATGGCGGGGATATTTTGAGGAATTACACGAAGACAAACCGAAGATGTGGCGTTTTAATGCAGACAAGTTTAATAGAGGCAGCCATGAGAACTGATGTTGAAGAAACAGCCCATAAACTGAAGTTGGGGAAAAGCAAAGCAATAGATGAATAAAATACATAATTGAAAAAAGAGGAGCAACTACAAATGATGAACGCAGTAAAACTAGCAAAAAAAAAAAACGCCGGAGCATTGGAGAATATTGATAATATTATCATTATATAAAAAGGGATACAACGAAGTATATAAACATTATAGAGACTCAGTACAGTGGGAAAAATGTACGCATATATTCCAGAAAAAAATGTAATGATAAAAATTCGAACCAACACTTGAGGATTCGCAAAGTGGATTGGGAAAACTGTGGAAATCAAGACCAAATTTGTAGCCTCGGGAAATTAGTAAAAAGGTAACTAGAACGAACAGAGATTTACACGTACGACTTATAGACATGGCGAAGACATTTGAGAGTTAAAAAGACGAGCTGTTTGGAAATCCCCAAGACGAAATACATAGGAACTTGTTAACTCTAATATTACTGTTGTATGTTGATGATACAAACAATCAGATTGAAAAATATGGACTTAAAACAAAAAAATGGAGCTGCCATAGACAATAATGATCATAGAGCACAAAATAAATATAATTAATCAAGAACTTAATAAATATGAAATAATAAAGGTGTAAATAGGGGCAAGGAACTTGGAAGACTACATACAATTAGATTGAAAAAAACTTTGAATCTATCCAATTCATTGGAAATTAAGTAGACAGATGCGATTTTTAAGAATAGCAGAAGGAAAACTAGACAATGTGGAATCGTAAATGAAATATTTTGGGATCAGTTAAAGGCACCACCAGTACAAGGATAAAATAAACAGATGTAGTTTTTTTCTTTTTCTGGAACCATATATCCATAGGTTCTTCAAATTTCTTTGTGTGATAAACCATTCCACTCCATATACATATAACGGGTGTCTTTTAAAATTTGGCGTTGAAGTAGGCCATGCATGTTTAACTGTGAACGAACCACAATTTTGTACATACACTTAAACGTCACTTAAGTAACAACTTTTGACAATTAAAAGTGAGGTTAGACCGGTTAGACATAGGTTAAGATATCAAATTAATAATGATGGTTGGTTCGCAGTTAAACATTCACGGCCAACTTTGACGCCAAATTTAAAAAAACACCTGTTATGTATGTGCACTAGTTATTGAGTGTTTTTGTTTTTTCCACCAGGCTTCTTCATTGTTGTCTGTCTTATATTTCACACTTCCAATTGGTCCTAGAAATTAATTACTTCATACATCGTACATATTTTTAGTTATGTCATTTTTTTGAATTTGTTATTCTCAAACGAAGCATGTCCAAGTACAAGCGTTTTGACCACTAGAATTATATAGTTTCGACAAATTTCCAACTTTCAAATTTAGGACAGATGCTAATATTGCAAGTGCAGCCAATTTTCATATAAGATTTATTTTTGGCATTCACAGATGTATCTTTACTCAGCTTGTATGATCTCTTTCGCAGAACCTGACCGCGACAACTGTGTTATTTGACGGTTACAATCGATGGCAGCATCTGCGCGAATTAAACGTAAAGTTAGAAGCACGGAAAACAATGAAAATAAAATAAAATCGTGCCGAAAACCGGTGTATCCTGCAAATATGTCGTCGATAATCCTCGCCACAGAGGATCCCGTAGTGCCGAAACAGATACATTCGGTCGGTTTCATCGAGCGGACGCTCCATCCAGTTCGAGTAATTAACTCCGTCGAGGCAAAATACCTCCGGCGCGAAAGCCATTACGAAAGCCGCGGATTAACGACCCGACACTGACTAAAAGTCCGAAGACAATGCGTCCGGACGTTACTTAAGACTCCCTTCGCGCGATTTCGACGGGAAACTCCTTAATTGTAATTTATAACGAAGAAAGGGGACGTAACTAATCAATAACCGACAAAGGCCATCGCGTTAAAGCGCTAATTTAAATTCCCACAAGTTCGGCGGCGCTACACAAAAATGACAAACAGGTGCATAATTTCGACAATATATATTTTATTTAACATCTGAACACAATATCGCTTATACACCAATAACTTCTTCACCGACACAACATTTTTTTTTCCTTTGTAGCTTTCAAGGTGATCGGTTACGAAAAATAATATTTCTCGCCGAGTACACTTAAAAACATATTTCATCCAATTTAATCCGCTTCCTGTCCCCGGCGACACCTTCCCATATAAAACGTTTTTCGAAAAACGAAATTAACTTTGAAATAACCGGATGTTGCAATTTAAAAAAATATATATCACCTCGCAGGGTTGGGTCACTTTGAAAGACGCGCACCACCTAAAACACCATTTGTTTGCCGCGAGCATCCAACGCTAATTACGCACATTTGTCAGCGATAATACATCATCATTTGCTCGCCGTTGCCTCGCTTAACATAATGGGTCGCGTAAATAATAAATAATTCCCCGGTCGGTACGTTCCTTTTTCGTAGTTCTCAACGCGCTAGTGCTAATGGTGTACATACATGCCTCAATAAAGGCGCCATTGTAACTCCTATCTGGGTCATTTGAGTCGTAAAATGGGGAAAAAACTAACGAATATGAGCATGCATTGTAATGGCTCGCTTGCCACTGACGTGGCTGTGCCCACTCGACTAAAACAATGCCGACAGTCAGGTGGCGTGTGGAAAAAAAATAATAATTAAGCGAATTCGAACGATGCGAGCTTAAATATTCCGTTGGACGGGCGAGTTGCATTCGAAAAATTGAAATTTAATCGCATACGCTTATCAAATCGCACGACACAAAACCACAACTGTCGAATATGAAAGCGACAGGATCGATGTGGCGGAGTAATTACATGCATTTGTTATTAATTTTGACACCAATGCCAATTTTGGACATTTAGCTACTGAATCCGTCACGCTTTATATTTCATTCATACAAATTTCAGCAAAAGCACATTGATAGGAATTGAAGAAGGAGAGGACATAATTGGAATTTGAAATACAGCGCGCATTTTAATTTTATTTTTATAATTTATTATTCTATTATGTCAGAGTTTGTGCGTATGGATTTGGGGTATTTTCATGTAATAGTGTTTGCAAGCTCGCCGAAATAATCTGTCCGTGATACACGAATTATCATAATCATAATAGAATTTTTATTTTTAAATTTATAATTCTTTGTGTACGTTAAATATGGTATTTATCTAAAGCTAAAGAACACACAGAATCGAATAAATCAAAGTTTTGATATCATCCAAAAGAAATTGGACGACGATCTACAAAAAAGAAATTTGCAACACCTCCCATCTCACTTTAATATGCGCATCGACGATCCATCTCAGCGGGGCGTGCGCGATCCGTTTTATATTCGCAGCGACCGACCATACATTTAGCTCGCCCGTGCGAATTCGTCTAACAGATACCTTAACTGACAAACGAATAAAAATATGATGAACTGCTAAAATTCCTTTTTCGATGAAGCTGGCGAATTAATAACGACCGCTAAAAACGTATTTTGGAATTGAAACTTTCTTCCTCGAATTTCGTAACGTAACACTAATTACCAAGCAGGTGCCCTGTAGCAAAGAAAACTAATATTATTAATACTGGGTGATTATCAGAGCTGTTACGATGTAGCGGTTCTTAACAACTGCAAGAATAATGAAATAATTATGACAGCACACTGCAGGTGCTGAATATAAGATGCTTTTAAAAGTTATTGCAATAGAGATGATAGCAAATAATCCAAGGATCATCGAGTATCACAGAACTACTTAGAATAGTGAGCATTGACCATCCATTAGACTATTTACTCCAGTTAATTGGATTGTGGGCTTAATGCATATCGCCAATCACACATACACACAGTAATTTTGTTCATATTTACATTGTCTAGAAGCTAAAGACCATTTTATGACAAATAAAAGATAATATAGAGTCGTACGCCAGGGCCTCCAAACAGCAAACGACTCACCCAAAAAAATAGTCTTCATTTGAAAGCCACCGAGAGAAAATGATCAACAAAAAACTACACAATTGATATGAACTATTTGACAGATATCTTCTGATGATTGCAGAGCTGATGAAGATATGATGTTAAATTATCAACAAGTTACAACAAAATTTTAATAACTTTTCTTGATCCGTAATTAATACCGGGAATGCAATACTGAAATCATGATATTCAGCACAATGCGGACCTCTAAAATTTAATCCAATTTAATTAAGATAATAATCATAAGATTTTCTTGCAGGAATTTTTAAAACCGCGAGTATAATATAATACGCGAGTGTTATATATGAAGTTCGTCATGGTTTTAAGATTACATTTTTGGCTTACTTTGCAAAAAATGACAAAGGCAACTGAACCCAAATTGCGGTAATTCTCGCCCCATGAAGTTAAAAAGGAAATACGACCAAAACGTTATCCAAAAATGGCAATGAGAATATTATTTGAATAACTCCTCCCCATACGTTCTTTGTTTCTCTTTTATAAGAAATTTTTTTTCCTCCAACGCTTTAGTGAAACGAGTCACTGCTTTTTTTTATTATTTTCTAATGCAGTTCACAATAACAATCTACGAGTTTCATTTAACTCATTACATTTTTCTTTGCTGGACAGGGCAAGTAAGCAAAGAAGGTGAAACAAGGCTGGGAAGATGCATACAACGAGGAAGCCACAGAAAGAGGTCTCTTTGGAGCAAATATCTCTACCTATAGCAAAAGAGAAGGTGTAGGCAACGTGTCACACTTTGAACTTTATCACTTCCCCTAGCATAATACGGTAATTTCCTTAAATAATGGGCAAAATCTATTAGAACTTGTGCATTCCAAATTGATATAAATTAATCCAATTTTCAGTTTCAAACCAGGCCAGTGAGGTATAGTTCCTGGAACTGATCTAGTGCTGATTAATTACTCACCAATCAAACATAAGAGATGATTGTAATGGCGCTGAATAAAATTACGTACAGAGCTATTATATATAGGAGGAGGAGTGAGAAGAATGGACTAAAATTGTTCAAAAATCAAATATACTTATGAATTAATATCTACAGATATTTCACCTTCAGATTTTTTGGCATCCCTGTGGGTTTGATGTTGCGTCCAGGTCTTGAAGAGATCGCGATAAATACTGTGACAAGGTAGGCCGTCGAAAAACTTTTCAATTGCCTTTCTTATTTCGTCGATGATATTATTTCACTCAATCATATCATGTCAATCTGCATGAGGCAAACACATAACTCATAAATGCGTAAAGCCTTAAATACATCAGTGAATTCGAAAAAAAAACCATTCCTTTTCTAGACACCCTAATCATTAGGGCAAACTTGATTGTGATCAAAAACTCACCAGCTCTGGCAGGTATGTCAAGCTCTCCTTCTTAATATAAATGAAATGTAATTTTACGTCTTATACATTAGGCTTACGTACACCAGTTTCAATAAATTGTATAATATGTTATAGAGAATAGTTTATTCATCAAGTTTGCTTGGTGCAAGTATTGCAAATGAAATCTAAACTAATATTAGCTTACATTACGAAGAAGGACAAACTGTCAAATCCTTTTTCAAGAATACGAGCTCAGCCAGCTCAGTGACACAAACTCCATTATTAATGCAAACCGATGTGATTTATCAAATGGTACTAAATAGTCTCTATTAGATTAGTGTTCCCACTTGTAAAAAAGATATGATATGTATCTCATCCAGAATACTAGTACGTCCATGAACTCATGAAGGGATTTGATGCTTTAAGCCATATGGCTTATGGTCTGGGCGCCCAAAAGAAATTTGATTAATTAGAACAAAGTTACACCTCAAAAGTAAGTAATAATAATAATAATTTGTATTAATAATACAAAATATTAAACAATCCTCTATTAAACAACTAATCTTAATTATGAACATTTTAGCGTGAGAAATATCCAAAGATCCTTGTTTCGTTAATAGAAATGGGAACAGCTGCTCCCAGCTGAGTTTACTCCCACCCCGACTATATAATCAACGATTAAATATAACTAATAATAAAGTTAAGTACAAACTCAGATGTAGGATTAAGTTATATGCCTATACAATATCAACTCTGCTCCGAAGTAGTTTAAATTGCGTTATGCTCGAGGGAATTCAGAAACAAATGCTTTTTGAATTTTAATTTAAAAGATGTCACTGATATAGTTTCAGAGCTTCAGGAATGCTGCTGTACAGTCTTACTGCATTGTACTAGGAGGAACGAGAAAAGAAAACAGTTTTATAATTGGAGGCGTTAATAAACATTTAATTCTTACATTTATATTTTGAACATGTATTTTTTTTAATTAATTAACTAAACTAAATTAACAGTCCTGGCATTTTTTAGAAATTTATGTTGAAATTATGGACCTTCACAAAATACGAATCAACGAAATATAAATAAACTTTTCATCGTGTTTATTTAACACCCCTTTCCCTATTACGTGCATTGTAATCGTAAAACGACCGAAGTTACAGATGCACTTCGCAGCGAAATACGTTAAGGTTTAAGCGCGCACTTAAAATCCTCGTCTGACACTTGTCGTCCTTCTAGCAGCAGAAAATATGACAGCCAATTTCCCAATGTCTGATCTCGAGATTTTATAGACATTTGAGACGTCAAAGGCGGGATCGACACCGGACGCATATTGCAAATAGAAAACGTTAAATTTTACGTAGGGGAATTTCTTTTCGTATATTGATAAAATATATTGCGAACTGGGGTGGTTATAATTTCAATTGCCTCATTATGTAAGTATTCATGATTGTATAATTTATTTGTGAATTATAAACAATGAAAAAGTCGTAAATATGGGAAAAGCGATTAACTTCTCAGTCCCTCTCACATAATCTCAAGTGAAATGTTTCTCTGCTCTTTAATAAGTGTGTACTTAAGAAGTAAATTAGGTTAATATATCATGTTCAAGGTGAGACGGGAACGAGCTTGCACATTTCTACTTAGGCGTCGATAGTAATAAGATGAATTATGGCAGTAATTGCGTTTTCATTAACTTTGTTACAGAAATCGGTAATTTGGTGCTATTTTAAATTGCAAATTAAGTTTTATAAATTTAAATGAGAAAAGTACAAAATATGATATTCAGGTAACTCGATAACGATTTATTTATTTGCATATTACAAACTTTTATTTTATTACTTACATGATTACCGACCTTAGTCGTTCCGTTCGTGAAAATGTGCAGTATAATCGAACTTACCTGAAAAGAAAAAAAAACATATTAATGTCATGCACATCTCTTAATCGAATATAATACAAAATGGTACATACGTAAATTGCTAGACTACAGATGTAAGTAAGTACAAATGTTTCCTTTAACTTAATTGGTCATTGCTATAGACGCGAAAACCCAATAGTTCTGCAGAATATGTTAGAAAGTTAGTTAGTGCCGTCAGTACTGTTTATATTCCATTGAACTTACTGTTTAAGTTGAGTTACTAATTACTAATAATGTTAAAGTTACAAATGTACACAAGATGTTTAATCAAAACAACTAAGTAATCATTTACGTTACAGAAATTGTTAGCAATTATCGTGTCATCGCGCTTCTGTCAAAAACCTTTGTGTGTATGTAACATTGGAATATTTTTAGATAGAAATAAAGAAGCAGCAATAAATTTTAATTTATTGCTCATTTTCAATTGTAATACATTGGCTAACAAATTCACTGCCCATTTCGAGCACAAAACCTCAATCTCTTATCCACCTACTTCATATTTGCAATTTATAATCTTTCCCTAAACTATTTCTGAATGCACACGCACGGCGGCGCGGAACAAGAACAAATGAGGCGCGCATTACCCTGCCCTGTAATCTCCATTCCAAATGCAAATCAAAAATTATAATAAATAAAAATCTGCCACATTTTTAGGTATTTTGTACACGTCCGGGACCGTTATCGAGTTTACGTACGTGGCAGTTATGTTTTCCACTCGGCAAAATACACTCACACACAACATGAAAACTTTTAAATTACAACTTCCATTGTTCACCCGACGTTCCACGTTCAATGTGGGGCACGCAACATTGTAGCTCACCCGTTCGTTCCCTACATAATTTATGCGCAGGCCGCGTTATCAAATATTAAATTCGTCGATGGAACACCGTTTACCCATAACGTGAAAATCGATTGAAATAAGTGGATGTAAGTCGGTGTAACACAAGAAGTAAGATTACAGTAAAAAAATCTGAAAAAATTTAATGGAGAAACCAAGAAAATTGGGAAAATTCAACCCAACTGATGGGAAGCCAGTAATTGGAAAAATGAAAATATTGTTGAGTAAATACTACTAGAGTATGTTAAATATGCCACAGTTCGAGCAACAAAAACGATCTATAATTAAACAGATAAAACACAATTAGAAACGACAACTATCTACTCGATACTCCGATAGCTTATCGTGTCACAGCCATTCCATATATGTAGCTCGAATTTATAATAAATTCAAACATCTCGAACATGGGATTTATATATACCCTGCACCACAAAATTTTCATTTCTCGCGATCCCTACGCCGTAAATAATCTTACGACGCTGAGCATTAAAAAGATTTTACGTCCAAAATCGACCAAGAAAGACATTTCGGCCTTCATGTGCCACGGATGGCAATAAAAGATCATATGGCCCACGGTTTACAGTCTCGTGGTGTGTCGCAGTCTAATGGAAGCCGCTACCGGTCCACCGCGAGGCTCTGCACAGTTGCCTCCGCAATAAACATTGCTAATATCGACACTCCGCGACGTACTTCTAGCCGCATTCGCCGAAGACACATAAAACGTCCGCAATAAGTCCCGGTCAGCTGCGATATTTACTATGCCGTAAAATACGCAATCCGTCCAAATGCATAATGGAACTCGAAAAAATATATGGTACGATGTGGGACGTTCGTGGCTTGAAGTATTAACATTTTATTGACACGAAGCAATTATGTGCGTGCGGTTAACAACAATGCGTTACGGTGAGAAGCGCAATGCATTTGCGTACAAGAAGTTGATGCATAAGTAGTGCAAATATGAACGGAGAGTGAAGTACTATAATTACGTTAATAACTAAACTTAAATGTCGCGTTGTGTTATTAGAAAAACTCAAGGGTTTTTCTTGTTAACATGTGTGTATGTTCCTAATTTTTAAATTAAATTGAAAGTACACCTGTGTGTAATAAAATCTTAATATCGGGTTGCAACTAATTATGAACTAAGAAATGCCACATGGATTAGATTTCCACAATCCAAGTTTTAATTTTTTGCTGATCATCACATCATTCTGTGTATTTTTAATATACTTGCAAAACAAATACACGCATCTTCAACATATTCAAGTCGGTCACCAATGAGATATCCATTAAAAACATTCCATAACTAATCATGTACCCACATATCGACCTATAACAAACTTGCATTAGAATGAACCATATAGTAGATTTTTTGGCACTAGATACTAAATAATTAACATGATATGTGAAATTTCGCATTTATCAATTTGTTAAATTTCACAGTCTGAAAAAGCAAGCTTTTTTGAATGCTTCATACAGTTTCAGTAGAAAGAAACCATATTTTCATAAAATGTCCATAGCTGCTCAAACTGTGTATTAGGCTCTTCTTTTATTTATGCAACACATATGCAACAGTTTTATTTTACTTATTTATTTACTTATTCATTCATTCATTCGGGATACAAACATATCAAATAGATGTAGAGAATGCAAAACTAGTAGTACTAGCAGGTAAGTGAATATAGATATTATAAACATTACATATCAATTGATGACATCCGTACAAATTCTACGACATTCGCAAACCACAGAGAGCAGAGAGCTTGCAGCTTGCAAGCAAATGGTAAAAAATTTGGGAAATCTATTATAAGACTGAAATCGACGCCCTAATGGGGAATTCATTACAGAGTGGGTTACTCGAAAACTTACTAGTGTATGATAAGTAAGTTCGGGGTATCTGTTGTTGTTTATAATTTTAATAAAAAATAAAATATCATTGACGATGCGCTTTTCTTATAATGGGTGCATCCCAAAATGGAAACAGCACGTCTTGTAATCCGTATCAGGATGCAGACTATAGAAAGTTGTTTTTTCAGTAAGTACTTTAAATACTGTATATAAACATGTTATTAGGGATTCCAAAGTTGGGAAGTATAGTTTAAGTGACTTGAGTTGAGAGATTGAGTTGAAGTGACGACACGTACGAATTATGAAACCCAGCATTATGTATGCTTTTTAATTGAAGGTACGTATTGATTGGACATGTACGTATATCAAAAATCATTTTAGACTCAAAGGTAACCCACAGGTCCCTAATTGTTCAACTGATGTAATGAAATGTTTCTTGTAATTGAAAGCATTTATTCAAGTTTATGTAGAGTTGGTTTTTCTCGCAATATACCACAGGTCTATGAAGGTCACTCTGGATTAGTTCGCAGTAGCTATCGTTAACGGTGGTATGAAGGAATTTAAGGCCATCAGCAAATAAAGAAATTTACAGTAATGGATACCAGAAAAAAGTTCAGAAAATTCAGAGGAGCCAATACAACGAAGCAGCACTTTCGAAAAATACAATATTAGAAAAAATCATCTTGTATAATTCTATAATTCCAATGTTGTGCCTATCTGAAATAATTTGGAAGCTGGTTTTTCGAGCTTTCCTTTTCAGTGCCCCACCAGTTGCATCGCAAGGACGTTTTCCGTATGACGTAGCTTGGAAATGCCACTTTGCAGAGCGACCAAAATCTTATTGGTGGTAATAAATCGTTGAACATTGTTTTACATTTTTGATTTGTTGAGATGCTCTATCGAAAAAGTAAATACGTATATGTGGATGATTACTTAATAAAAATTCACGGATGAAAACAAGAATTTATTATTTAGACACTGATCACTCTGCAAATATTTGTTAATATATTTTAACAAGTCGCCTCATGACTTTAGTGAGTGCTTAAGGAATGCTTTATTAAATTTATAAAAATTTCGAATGAATTCCTTGGAAAGAGTTTGCATGGTTTCTAGAGCTGTTCTAGGTTGTTTGGGCTTGATTCTATCAATTTGATGCCTTTGAAAAATTTCAGTCAACAAATCTCCAAGAACTGTTGGTTCGTGGCATGTTTAACACTCGAAACGAAACAACGAAACACCTTGATGTTTGCTGACAGGATGGTTTTCTATTTTCAATGTGCTCACGATATGACTTACATATCCAAAATTTACAATTACATTTACAAAAACAACAAATTTCATCTTTTCTGAATTATAATTTCAGAATTACAATGCTATTGTTAACTGGTATCTATATTTACAATTGAAGAAGTTTACTGCAACTAGCACACCACCACCTAGGTTTATACCACTTACATCTTTCATCAAACAATTCAGAATCGTTAAATCCAGTTAAGTCAAGTTTCCATTAAAATAATAACGTTTTCTCGCACTCCTTTTTTAAATCGATTGAGCTGTTTTTAACTCGGCTTCTTCAGTTTTTACATTTTTTAAAGTTTTCATACAATTGCTGTATTTTATATTAATATCACCAAAATATCTTTAATTGTTCTTGTTTCCGATGTAAATTCAGTTTAAATCGATATCATAGTCACACGTGCACTCTACTCTTTGACAGTCATGCGAATATCATGCCCAATGGACCAAGAGAACTGATTATTATCATGTAATATCTATAGTTACATACAACCTGAATAAAGTCAAACAATTGTACAATGTCACGAACTTTGCACATTTTTAACATATGTCGTGTCCTTCAGGACACAACATACATATAATTCCTTACCCGCAAAATTGAATCGCCCCCTCGCGTAAAACCCACTGTGACGTCTCGTGTCATTCTTCTTCGGCGGAGAAACGCCCAGTAGATAATTAGGACCGTCGCGTCAGGTGAGTATCGTGATCGATATAGCGCCGCGCGTTTTCCCCAAACCAATAAAACTTTTCGGCTGGCAAAAGCCCATTCTATATCACGCGAAATTATAAGATATATCCAGGCCACCTGGCTTACTTTACGTCGAACTACCGCCGTTTCGTTTCGACTTTCGACCGGCGCACGCTTATTGAATGTTAAAATCTTGTCGACCCGATGAGCGCGAAATATTTTCGGTTGCGGGCGATCGAATGACGCGATGAGTTGTTCGCTGGACGTTGAGGCACCCGGTAATGAGTGAATTGAGCTTTCATGCTAGTTTCGCCAGTCATTTGCCATAAAAACGGAAACGAGTATTAGAATTGGACGATTTTCTACGCGAAAACATGATTTAACGTTACTTTCAATGTGGGAAAATCGCCAGTTGTTTACGATTTAATAGAAACGACGACCCCAAAGTGAAAGAGATGGGGAAACATGAAACATGCCATATGCCAAGAGAGAGGACTGTTGCCAAAAGGTATATGTTTGAGAACTCGCAAAATTATTAGATATTTATCAATTCTCTAGGAATCGATAAAAATATTTTCAACGAAAATTCTTAGTAGAATTTTCAAAATTAAATGTCAATACACATGACATTACGAGCCGATGTGATTATCCATAGTTAATTTAATTGCCTAGCTATTACAGCACAATCATTATATTTTACTAAAATAACTAAAAGAGTATATTTCAAGCCAATTTGTATTAAATTACATTAGCACGTGCCCAAGTGCAGGGAAAACCATGTCCGAAGGTATATTTGGAAAATCCAAATCCAGTTCCTAATTGCAATTGCTGGGTTTCAATGCCCGATCCTCCCGGCGAAATAATGATGGCACATCTCGAATTTGTTTTCGCTAATCTACGCTCGAGTGGTTGTGTTACCAGTGTATGCGAGCGGCGAAATTAAACGAAATGCACGGTGCACACGCGTTGTTAAATTTCAAGTTGAAAGTTGCCGAACAATGCAAATTTTCCCGTTTCTATTGTTCGGCGGATTGTTGCGACCGGTAAGGTTTGCGTTTGTTGGGGGCAATTTTTGTTTGCCTAGCTAGCGGTATGTGATTCGCGTACACACGTTCGTTTACAGTCGGAATTGTTGCGTTCCGTGGTTCAAGCTTTTTAATGGGGAGAAACATGAAATGAATTTTGCGACGGTGTATTTATATATCTGGTGGCCTTTTGTGAAAAAATAACACTGGGGCGACAAAGAATACGTAGCTGTCTTGGAATAATAAGCTGGCGCATGAAAAGCATCATCAATATTGTCTTCACTTCGCTTAATAAATATTATTGATTCAGAGGTGTTGACCCGACGGCGGCGATCGCCACATCTAACGTCCAGCAACAGTGCAGCTGTGGTCAGAAACGTCGCCAGCAGACTGCATAAGGGGTTAACGTGTGCTCTCGTTATCGAGTTAGGTACATTATGGAACGTGCGTGCCGCGCGGCCCCATGAACTCGCACGCCCCGCGCCGCCGGTAGTTACGGGGCGGGCCGGCAGGGAGCGCCAGGGTGCGCCATCACTGACGTCATCGACTAATTTACGGGAGACCGACAAACCGTCTGCCACGTATACACATATCCGTCCAGATTTAATATTGCATTAAATAAGCCACATATTTGGTAATAAACACGCCCTCGTTATTAAATTCATTAGCACGGGCCGATGGAGATACCTGTGGCTGATAACCACATTCTTTGGCGCTCATAATATGTATATTATAAAAATTCGTGCGTATTATTAATATTTCATTACTAACGTCTAATGCGGTGGCCACAGCCTTTGTGGTCTCAGGGGCCACTTTTTACATTTAATTTGCTTGGTGATCGTTCGGGTGGCAATCCTTTTGTGGGCGAATTTAGTACATAAATAGATCTTTTTAACTGGCTAATTGTGGGGTCTAATTAAAACGTTAATTAAATCCTGAAAATGGCATTTATTAACATATTTTATTACGTTTATTTTTTTTACTGCAATAAAATGTAAATTTAACGTCTTGCATTGTTTCATTTTATTACTGACGTGACACGTCGAAGTAATTACGAAAAAATTAAAAAATATGCCGTAACTTCGTCTGATCTGATCTGATTGGCAGCTGCTGGCGAAATCGTTATTTATGAATCAAGTAACATGCTTTTTATCACAAGACGTGAATATTGTGCACATGCGTTAGCCGAGTGATTTCGCTGTGCGTTTAATTCAGACAAAAATTTCACAATTCCTTGACAATGAATTGTTGGAATTTCGCAATTTAGTTGTAGTTGTAGTAGTATAACGTCATTACATGATTTATGACACTGTCAATTTTTATCATTTGTTGTAACAAGCATGTTGAGAAACTGAGTTGAACGAAATGCATTTCAACACAAGAAAAAATAACAACACTACAAATGACATTATAGTCCATTTGGTGCGACCTTTTCTATATTACTCGGTGTATATATATGTTGAATCGGATGTATTAAAAAACGTGTAGACGCAAACTTCAAAACTATATAAATAAATAGGCATATCTACGTTATTTTCAAAGCATTTCATGAAATTGAAATAATTTCATCGACTTAAACTCAAGTCAGAAAAAATCTTGTATCAAACACGATGTTGTGAAACTTGTGTGATTGTCAATATCGTTACACAAAATGACGCAGTTTATAACTGGTTGCATAAATACGATTAGTTACTTCAGCTTCCTGAACTTCTGAGGTTTTATCCTAGTTTAACGTAGTTCTCAGTCTTGTGTCTTAGTTCTATACAACCTGTTCTAGCCATATATTTTATCTTTTGCGCTTATGGCAATATAGCATTTTCCATTTCTGTTTTTACTGCTTTTTGAAATTTTTATATTTTCTTTGAGTTAATATCTGTCATCCTCCTTAATATTTCTGACAAAGAATGTTTACGCATCCATTATATTTTAGTTGCAATCACATTTTATTTTTGTTTCTTGTATTAATTAATTTATAGATCGTATTTTTTTTATTATTCTCGTGATAGTAAATCCGTCAGTACGATTTACTACTGTGATTGGAAAAATAAAATAAAATAAATATTACCCTTACCACTTTATTCAATCTGAATGTACATTTTGACAATGTTGTCATCGTCAGCAAAAACACTGAATAAATACTTTCTGGCAAAGATGGCCACGAGGAGGATAATATTTATTTTAGTTTTAGTTGCATTATATTTCATTCGTATGATTTTCTATTTCGTTGTTTTAGCGCACCTACGTTGGTTACAAAAGAATTCATAACATTAATAATTTCATCGACTGAAACCTTTTTAAAACGATTTTGTGCATCTCATGTGATTATATTTTAACTGGGGTTGTAAAAATTTTGAAGGTACTTCCTGAAATTCTGAGCTTTTGATCTTTGCAGTAGTTCTTAGCCTTACAACCTAATCTAGCCTTATTTTATCTTTTATGCCCTTAGCAATTATTGCATTTTCCATTTGTATTTAATGTTTTTGGTTGCTTGTGAACTTTTTGATTCAGTTTTCCTTAACAAAACACGTTATGAAAAATGATTTTGTCTAACTCGTGTAACGTATAACTGGGTTTGTATAAATAGTTACTGGAGCTTCCTGAAATCCTGAACTTTTTATCTTTATCGTAGTTTTTAGTCTTACAACCTGTTCTAGCCTTATTTTTTCTTTCGTGCCCAGGGCTATCATAACATTTTCCATTTCTGTTTACAGCTTTTGGTTGGTTTTGATCAGTTTCTCCTTAATATTTCCGACAAATGATTTTTAAACATCCAGTGTTTAGTTGCAATAACTTTTTTTGTATTTTATAAATTTTGTGTTTATTATTTTTATTACCTGCTATTCGTATTAATTTATAGTTCGTGTTTAATTCTCGTGTCCTGTCATATAAAATATTTTCTAACCCAAGCTTTGTTTTTTATTTTCTTTTATTTCCGTTATTCCTTGCAGTCACTTTTATTTGTTCTCTATTTATTTCCACATTCTTCATTTTATGTTTCCTGTCACATTAAAAATTTTCTAAAGATTTTCATCGTAACCCCCATGTGAAAATAAGGGAAGAAGAAAATTCTCT
The DNA here is from genome assembly GCA_959613385.1 of Geotrupes spiniger. Classification (NCBI taxonomy): domain Eukaryota; kingdom Metazoa; phylum Arthropoda; class Insecta; order Coleoptera; family Geotrupidae; genus Geotrupes; species Geotrupes spiniger. The sequence goes on from OY390737.1 coordinate 19,208,849, forward strand.
ACGTTATACTTCAATTGTTCGCTTTCTTTATTTTGTTAATTGAGTTCTGTCATTTTGTATAATTCAGTTTTCAAACCGTGTTAGAAGTTTTCAAATAATTTCTGATATATTTGTGTTTAGGTTCTATCTAGGTTACTATCAATGTCCAAATATTTTTTCTCGTTCAATTCGTAATACCAAAGAAATCTAACCTTAAATAATCGAAAAATGTTCACTTGAACAGTCAAAGATTGTAAAAGAACTAGACAGTATTCCCTGGTTGCACACGTCATACGAACTAATTATCTAATTTAAATATATATTTTTTTAAATTCAATATGAAACCGAACCGGTCAAGCACGACGACCACGACGATCAAATAAACAAGATTACCAAAATAAAAAGATGAAGGCAACGTAAATAATTACATATTCAAAGGTCAAGTCATGTCAAATAAATATATTAAATATATATAACTACGAAAAAAAATATTTATGTTAATCATGCAATAGGTGTGTATTTTATCCTATTCATCAACGAACATTGTAATGTATTGCGTATTTATAACAACTAGTATAAAACTTAGAATAAAAATAGATAATTAATAAACAATAAAGTGAATGTATAATAATACAACAATAACATGAATTATATGAATGGAAGCGTAGAAGATTTTTTTAAACACTTACGAAACGATAGCTAAAGTAAACTTGCTTGATTTAAATTCGTTAAACTACCTTGCTCGGTAGTACAGTTCGCGATCATACTCGAAATGTGAGTCAGCAAAGCGAGAAACGAGTAGAAGTGGGTCAATTGCCCCAAATCGTCAGTACATCGTCGAGTCTCATCCTCTTAAAAATGATGCGCTCTAATACAAGTCGTCTGTAGGTGGCTGGGCATCCCATCTCACCTCATATCCATTATAATATTTTAAGAACACATCTGCTTCCATTGGCCTCATTATTCTGTTGCATCCAAATATTTCCTTTTTTTAGATCAATAAGTAATATTGAGTAATTTTAAGGCCGTTAATTTTGTTACGTTACAATTTTTCTAGAGAAAAATTTAGCATCGACTTCTATTATAACAAATTATCAGAAATAGAAATATCAAATAGGGTGAGTTGGGTTGGGTTTTGGCCGTAAATTATTATCAAACTTTACCTCGATGAAATTCACCAGGAATCGCGCTCGTAACTGTTATTATTACTTTACGTCGCTAATAATTACTTTGTTTACCATAAGCTTCAAACGGCCATAACTTTATAACTGTCCGGAATCTGATCCTTGTTTATGTTAACTTTTTCATTTTAAATTGGTTCACAAATGAAGGCCAACGTTTCGTTCAGCGTGAACTACAGCAAAATAAATTTAATTACGGTCGTGTAGGCGTACGAGTTACAACCATTTAAAATTAATTATTTTTGAGTACGCGTGAAATCAATTTTAAAAATCAATTAAAGAATTATATTTATTTAATGTGGCGCTAAACGTCACAGTTACTCATTCCCTACGACTATTAAAGTTAGCAAGTATAGTGACACATTACAGTGGTGTAGACAATTTCTACTGTTTGAATAATTGACGTGGTGTATTAATATTGGAGGAAAATTTGGGCCGTCATTACTGACTACAAAACGTACATGAGATTATAAGCTTTTTTCTTGGATGCCCTGTACATAAGATGAAGCTGGTGCTGTGGCATTGAGACTCACTGAATTCGATTCATAAGATAAGATCCTTGTCTTGAGATAAACCCACAGCGTCAGTTTGCGGAAAAAAGTATAAAGTTCAGTGCCGACCACTGCAGATTTTTATTATAATTTTGACATAATTTGTTGCGTTTTCATTACAAGATAACTTTCATTGATTTACTTTATTATTGGGTTTATTTCCATTAATTTTTATTAAAAGTGGTTCATATAAAAGTTAGGGATATTAAAATTTTAAATAACTTGGTTGAGAAGTTTTTACCAAAAAAATTGCCAATACCATTTATTGGCAAATGTCAAGTAGACGTCTTGTAATTCCCCCAGTGCGACGTCGTCGAAATTTTGTCCATATCAATGAGTTTGATAGGGGCCGAATTATCGGTATGAAAGAGGCGGCTCTGTCATTCCGACAGATTGGGAGAAGGCTGAATAGGGAGCACACTACAATTGCTCGGATATGGTCTTTATGGTCCGAAGAAGATATTCAGAGGCCGTCCGAAGAAGCAACGCACGTGAAGATCGACTGCTTTCGTGAATGGCTGCCAGGGATCGATTTCAAACAACAAGGTCAATTGCTGTGGATTGAACGAGAGCTTTGAACCGACACTTGTCGATGGCAACTGTTTACTGACGAATTTCTTCCTTTGGGCTTCATTCATACCGTCATTACCTTCAGCTTCCATTAACACCTCTCCATGAAGAGGCAATGGTGGGTTCATCAATGGAATGCCATCGTCTTCAGTGATGAATCAAGGTTTTGTTTATGGATGAATGGTCGTCCTATAAGGGTGCGGCGACATCGAGGGGAAATACGGAATTTTGAGTTCGTTCAAAGTAGACAGACAGCCTTAACACCTGGGGTTATGGTTTGCCCTGCCCTGCACGGTCACCGGACTTGCCGCCGATTGAACATGTCTGGGATATGATGGGTCGGCGACTAAGACAAGTACCCAGGCCTCCTGAGAATCTGGATGAACTTCGACACCGTCTAGAGGTTGTATGGAACGAGATACCCCAGGAAGACATCGACCACTTAATAGAGAGCATGCATAGCTGCGCGTAGGGATGCAACCCACTACTAGCTTTTTGTTGAAAAATGTTAATTTTTGTTTTGTTTTTTTCAACTACATTGTCATCGTTTCTTAGTTGATAATAAAGTATTATTTTACCGAAGTTTCATAATTGCAGTCTAATTCTTAATGGGTGGTGTATTTCATATGAAAGTGAGCATATTATAAATTGTAATAATAGAGTAAATTCGAAATGAATTGTATACAGCATTGTAATTCGTAAAAAATTAAACACAAAAAATCGTTAAAATTTGAAACAAATCGATCATAATAATTGAAAATCTTTAAAGATTCGAGATAAATTGGAAAAAATCAAAAATAAATCTTTAACATCGTAAACAAATTTAAAATTATAAGAAATTATAAAACGCACACATATTAAATAATCGCTAAAAACCGTAAATATCGCAAAACTCAAGAAAAATTGCAATTCATAAACAATCAAAACATTAAAAATCGTAATAATAAAAAACTGTTAAATTTCTTAACATTTGAAAATTATAAAAGCAAGAAAGTTACCATTGTCGACGAAAAGCTTTATAAATTGAATTATTCGAATTTAAAACAAAAACTATTAGTAACTAGTAAAACAAGTTTTTAATCTTAAAAAGAATTCTAAATAATTGGTAGTTATAATATTTTAATGATTGAAAATCGAAAAAAAAATTATAAATAGCAAAAAATAATAATAAATCCTTAAAAATCTGCAGTGGTCCGCACTAAACTTTCTTATACTTAGTTATACAACATTTTTCTAAAAAACTTTTCAAATGAAAATTGTTTAAAATGACAATATCTGTAATTTTTTCGATAACATGTACCGTTTTCCGTATAAGTATAAGAAAGTAAAAATCGGAGAAGTAATTTAAATTTTTCAGAAATCAAAATAGAGAATTTTTAAAACAAATTATGAAAATCGTTATAAATTGTAGAAAATCGAAGAACTAGAAAATCGCAAAAAATAATAAAAGTAGAAAAGTATCAATGTAATTTATAAAAAAATTGTAACAAAGATATTGAAATTTTATTAGTTTATTAGTTGAAGCACATCTAAAACATCGTAAAAGAAAATCAATCATGTTATGTTGAAAAATTTGTAAAAGAATCATATATTGAAAACAAAAAGTGAATTCTATCTAAAAGTGCCAGAAAATCGTTGAAAATTATCATAAGAATATTTAAAAAATCGTTAAAAATATAAAAAATCAAAAAATCGTTAAAAATCTTTAGATCTTCAGATTCAAAGAAGTGGGGAAATTAATAGACAGCCTTGCTGTCTACATTCAATTAGTTATTACTTTCTTATACTTAATGTATAAGGATATCTAGCTAAGTATAATAAAGTCCAGTGCGACGCACTGCAAATTTTTTAAAATTCAAAATCACTTGCTATTTTCTCTACTATCTCTGGTAGTATAGATCCTTATATAGCAGTCATATACTATTAAACTGGCCCTAACACCAACGAAAACTGCCGTAAAAACAGCTATAAATATTAAAAAAATAATGTACGAAGTTGACGCTCAAGGTGCGAAATAAGATTTCAAATGCGTTTGTGGATGTATTGTAATTTTTATTCAGAATTTAGAAACCATATTTGTTTGGGGAACGTATTTTGTAAGATACTGAAGTCAATATTGATTTACAATTTAATTTCTTTTTAATTAAATTTCTCTTGTTTATTTATAGCATTTTATTTGTATATCATTTTCTTCATAGCTAGCAAAAATCTTAAAAGTTCTTATATTAATTCTCTTATTAATACCCTATTTCTGAACTCACAATTATTAAATTTTGTTAACCACTTACTTAGTTGATTATTTGATTCACGTGGAAAAATAACGAAGGAAAACAAGCACTCGGGTTCGCGTAAGCGCTCAATTACGACTCCTGGTGATTTGCAAATATTTGTTTCAAAATATTGTAAAGAAGTCAAATGTGTTTCTATAACAAATTATTTTTGTCAAAGATTGTTCCTGTGAATATATTGATATTGAACAGAACAACGACAAACAAACGATTAATCACAGTGCTAAATAATGATAATTATGTGTTAACGACTATCGTAACGTAACATAAGATTTATTTTATTTGCATAGACATTTGTTACGATTACATCGCCTCTAAAATTCTTAATAATTAAATAATTTGGGCCCATCAACGAAATTTGACATCGTTCGTCAATTCCTTATTAATTAAGAATACTTCTTCGGTCGTATGACGTAATCAACGAAATTTTACATCTCTTACCTTTATTATTAATTAAGATTTAGCTTTCGAATTGTCTTACGATATTTTACACCACTTATCTAGTTTCACTGTATTTTGGTGGTCAATTTCAGAGTAATTAAAATTTCTTTTCGGATCTTATTGTCTATTTTTATTGTTCATTGTTATCTAAGATGCCAATAACGAATAATTACTGGTAGTGTATGAATCTTAATAAATGTATTTTTTTATTCAATAATTATTGCACCAAAGAAAATTAATATGACAACTTTTCTTTTCGCATAAGAATTTATTTCTTACCAACATTATTTCTATCGTCAGCAATGTTTGCAATATTTCTGATTATTTTGCACGCTTACAGCGGGACATTTTCCTCCCCCATTACCTCCCCCATTATTTCCACGTATGAGGATAACGTGATAATCATATTTAATTAAAATTTTATACTTTTGAAAACATTTTTCCTAAAATATTTGTATTATTTTCTTGCATATTGGGTAGCATAGTTACACGTTTAACAGTAGCCAGTACCACATTACAATAAGATGGCTTCAAACGAGCAATAAAAGCATAAAACAAACCTCGACGCAACTGGCCAAATAATCTACTACAATCCAATGCAAATGAAATTTGTTAATATTCCGGACTCACGGCACATTTCATTATTCTAAAAGGAATCCGAACAAGTATCCATTTCGCCCATTTTCCATTCGCGAATTCGCGATTACATCCGCATCGAATTAATCGACGCAATTCGAATCGACGTTTATTTTACCTCGAAACCGGGCCGCATGCAAAAACGAAACAAAGCAGCCGAATTAATTTCGTTAATGGTTCGCGGCAGGGGTAATCGGAAAAAACAGCCGAAAACGCTTTAGATTACATTTGAAACGACTTTCCTCAAACGGGCGCGCTCGTGCGAAACGAAACTCCCGCATTCGTAGGACGCGGCGCCGTCGATTGTAATGACATAATACAAGAGAACCGGTTCGCCCGGAAAAGATTTAATGTCCCTGAAACGCGCCGGATCATCAACATTGGCGTTGCCGACAATTACATTTTTTAATTGATCAGTTTTAGGTGTTGACAAATGATTGTTGTGGCGTTTAAACAACGGAAATGTGAAGATTATGCCGTACTATCGTCGTAAGAAGACCGTAAGAGTGCAATCGGATGGAAGATACGCTCAAGTGGAACATAATGACACATAAATCATAGTCGGTCAATAAAACGGAAACGTTGTCGGGTGGTGTTCGTTCGCGGCGGCTTCGGATATGCGCCGAAGCGTTGGAGCGGAGACGTCGCGACGCCCGACGTCGGAAGTGCCGCGGCGTTCCGATCCAAAAGCAATCGGTGAAATGGTCCCGAATAACCGCAGCACTTTCGAGCGATGTATCATTCGGGACCGCCCGCGCTTCCTCCTCCCTTCAGATAATGTCGTTATTACGTTTAGGGATTTTCGCGGTGCTTGAACGTTTTGTGTGGACTAGGGATTGTTAAAAACGACAATTGGAACCAAATTTGCCGCATAAATTACGGGTCGGATTCAGGGACTTTGCAATCGCGATTACATTGTAAACAATTATGTTAAAAGGGCGTCTAGTAGGTTTAACTTTATTAGAGTTTCAGGTACTAATAATTGCATTATCATCTAATAAAAATCGTTACAAATTGATTGTTAGTTTAAACGCACAGCTAATATACCCTTTAAAGTCAACCTCCCCACCCGGAAAAATTACATTTTTATAAGATTTGAAAATCTGTTGGTAATTCAGGGTCACGGTGTTAAAAATTCAACCGTTTTAAGACCATGGTACAAATTATTATTAGTATTTCATTAACACCATTTTAAAATAGGCAAATATTTATTTTAACGAAGAGGAGTACAATAATCATTATTAATTTTCGACTGAATATCAATTTCGACTTTAGTCTTAAATTTGCTATTTTTTAAATTGAAAACTAGTTCATTTAAGACTGAAAAGAGGCAAAAACGTGTACTCTAAAATATCTAACATAAGCTTACCGATCTAATAATTTACTAATTTACTAGTACTCGCATAAGGTTGCAGGTTCGAACATCGATTTTATTTCATTTCCGGTCGTTTAACAATATACGAGCAATAAAAAGTATCTACACGGAGCAGAAAACGAAGCACTAGATTATCATCAAGATAAGAAAATGAAGATATCCAAATTATGTGATGGGTGAAGAAAATCGAAGAAAATTCAAAATCAAATATGTATTTACTTAAGCGCAAGAAAGTGTTCCAGGAAACATTATACACAAAGCATGTTAGCAATGGACGAAACCTGGATAAAGTATTGTGATAACATTATCAAGCATCAACTACAACAGAAAAAATGTAGGACACATAACGAAAGCAATTAAAACGCTACAAAGAAACACCACAACATATATTTTATGGGAACAACAGTTAAAAAAGGATGTAAGGACAAAAGATTAAACCAAGAATGTTGTTACGCTTCTTAAAACATTTACTTTCCGCTCCATATGCTGTAAATAAATACTCAAGTGCTAAAATAATCTAATCGTCAACGCGTATCTATCTGTGTCCATGTATTTAGTATTTGGTTTTCGAGTTTTACAGATTCTTTAAAGCACATTGGTATACTTCTCTGAAGATGCCCGCAATGTTTTGGCGTAAGGCATATCAAGTACAGTCGAATGCAAAAAAAAGTAGACACGAAAATTTCGGCTGCTTGAACAAACTTGCTTGATATTAGCAATGTCATGTAAACGTCAGTATTATCATTTCAGTTACATTTTAATGAACTGGAGCCGAAAGCGTAGGTACCCCCAACTAGAGCCCCGAACCACCGTTACTGAATAAATAAATCAAATATCACGTGGATTAAGAAAACTTAATGAGAAAATTCAAGTTTTATTGGAATAAAGAAACTTCGTTTTAAAATGAATGTCAACTTTGAAAGATTGTCAAATTTTGACGGAAAAGGGATTTTAAAAAGCCACATTTATACAACAACAATTTGAGGAAAATCAATTACAGAAAACTGTTTTTGTCTACTTTTTTTGCATTCGACTGTATATACAGTCGAATGCAATAAAAACAGTTTCCTGTAAATGTGGCTTTTTAAAATCCCCTTTCCTTCAAAATTTTACAATCTTTAAAGTTGACATTCATTTTAAAACCAAGTTTCTTTATTCCAATAAAACTTGAATTTTCTCAGTAATAAGTTAAGTTTTCTTAATCCACGTGATATTTGATTTATTTATTCAGTAACGGTGGTTCGGGGCCCTAGTTGGGGGTACCTACGCTCACGGCTCATCAGTTCATTAAAATGTCACTGAAATGATAATACTGACGTTTACATGACATTGCTAATATCAAGCAGGTTTGTTCAAGCAGCCGAAAATTTCGTGTCTACTTTTTTTTGCATTCGACTGTAGTAGCAAAATATGACAGATGAACACCGAAATGAACTACTAAAAATGGGCGACATGAAGGCTAAGGATGAAAAGGATACCAAACGAAAGATTACGAGAAATCAAATTAGCCTTCAAACACGACACAGCAGATGAAATAAAATCAAAACAATTGAGATGATGGCTTCGTAAGGAAGAATCCAAATATAAAGAAGGAAACGACTAAGACGGGGTTGTAGAATAGAAACAGACAACGAACTGAGAACAAAAAGTCTGGGTGAAGATCTATGCGCAAACAGGGAGCAATAGAAACTGAAAGATTTCAGATAAGGTTGTATACCAATTTACATATTAAAGAAAACAATTTCATAATTTTTTGACAATACATCAGAACACCTGGGAACTATTATATTCAACTTTATTTCCACATATTTGCTGACATAAGACAGTAACAGCAGCTTTGTCCCACATGATGGGAATTCACGTTCTAATTGTAGCTTATTTTCCTTGAAATATTTTTTGACAATAAATCTAGTTCCAAAAATATCAAAATCAGATTAAAAATAGACGCAATTTATCATTATATGTTTCTTGTTTGAATTAGAATTGGAATAGCAATTATCGTAAATGCATTTCTCCTTTCGAAAACAATGTCATCCCTGTTGGATGTATATTCAAAAAATATTAAATATTCCATTGGACCAATAATTTGCCTTTACGACAAACTGCCATAAAAGGAATGTGAAGCTAATATATCATATAATCAAAATATTTTTTTTCTTTGACTTAATTGGTAATTCTTGTTTATGAAGCCAATCTTCCAAAATATATTTTAACGTAAACGGAAGTGAATTCCAATTCCGTATGTACTGCCACGATCATTATTGTTTGATAATACTGATAAATAATTATAAGCACGTTCTCATATCATTAACACACAACACATACAACAAGGGTCCTAAAATGCTTCCTTGTGGTACTCCTACGCCTCCATTTTTTCATTTTCAAGCATTATCGTTTCTATTCTTATCAGCAACATGACTTAACAGAGCTTATTAACCAACCCAACGTGACAAGTTTCTTGTGACTTATACTAGCAACTGTATTTGTTATTCGTGATACCCTTGTTGTTGCTCTATTCTAGACAAATAGCAGCATTCTATTACGTTTTAATTAACTGTCCAATTCATGAATTATTGATTTTTGTGGTATTGCTGTTTCTGTCGTAGGACGATCTCAATGTAAGATTGTTGCAAGTTTTGTTCTATCGCATTAGATTAGTAGTACTCGTTTGACTACGTCTAGTAGTCAAATAAAGTGTAATTACAGTCGCGAGTTTGGGGTGTTAGTTATCATTACCGTTCTTAGTCGAATTGCAGTTGTAACTTACTGAAAAAACGTGAGAAGATTTGGAAAGAGGAGTGGTCGTAACGATACACAAGTAGATCTAATCGATTTCATTCTGAACACAATGTCCAAACCGCTATCATTCCAAGAATACGTATCATGCAAAATCTCATAGAAGAATGTTAAAAAGGGAACGTATGGTGCGAACCTTGAATTTCAATTTGTAGATAACAAGCTGGTTTTAAATTCAGGTTAACAGAGTAGCCCAGGTAAATATTAGGAAATAATAATATCCTTCGCAGCCAAACCCCACACCAATCCAACATCCTTAAATCTGTCAGACTGATTACTAATCACTAACATTACTATCAAAAAGCCAAGGCCAAGGATTGACAGAAACAGATGCGTACAATTAGACTTGCGCAGATGAGTTGTAATAACGAAAAAATCCTAACAGAATAATTTCAATACATAAAAGGATTAGAAGCAAGGGGCAGCGTAAAATGAACGACATAGGATAGGACTTGTTGGGACCGAGGATAATATAAAATATTTGGGAATAATAATTTATCGTATATGGAACAGCAAGGGCTTCCAAATAAAACTTCAAATACGAAAACGTTTAGCAACAAAACGATAAGAAAGAAAAAATTAAGATGCATAAAACGATATTTTGATTAACTCCTGTATCCGAGAAATACTATAGGAAGACCAAGAAGAAACCAGTTACAATACCAGAACGGAAGAGGAAAACATCGAACTACCACAAAAATAATCAAGAGGTTGTGAAACTAGTATGAGGAAAGAACAAATGCCTGCAGAATGGACAACCGCAGGCACTGATATGATCAAAATATGCAAAATCTTTATGTGAAACTATGGAGGTGTAGCATTACTGGACACAATTTACAAAGTACTGACAAAACTTTTAAAGATTTTAAAGATTAAGTAATGGTGTCCTGGGGGAATATCTGGCTTAGGAGAAACAACTCGGTATATGACCAGATTTTTACTCTCAAAGAAATCCAAACAACCTGATAAGAACACAAATTAGCTCTGCAGTTGCTATTCAATGGTTTCAAACAAGTCTATGATTAGAAAACAATGTACAATGCAATCATAAGCCTAGAAATACCAGAAAAAATAAAGCTAACGACTATGACGCTGAATAAAACACAAAATAAAGTGCTCTGTAGTGGCCACAAGTCAACAGTATTTGTAGTGGGAATTGACCTGAGATAAAGTGACCCTCTCTCTACTACACCCTTCAACCTGGTTTTGGAAAGCATTTTTAAAAGCAGTAAATAAAAAATGGAAGGGACAATATACAACAACAAGCATCACTGTGTAGCATATGCACTCCTAGCAAAGACAAAAGCGAAATTAAAGAGGATCTCAAAAGAATTGGAAAACGAAGCAATTGGAAATTGGAAAGTAGAAAAGGTAGACCTGGAAAGTGTAGAGAAAGATTTAAAATTGGAAAGAGAAATGGAAAGAATGAAATAATATTATTGCAAGCTTAAGGCATTCACGGCCCATGGCGCATATACATATAAGTCCCCAATCGAAGAAAGAAATATATGGAGGCAGTATAATAGGAAGCGTCATACAGGTGGATGCAGAATATAAAGACACTGCTAGGAAAATACTGAATGACTACTACGAAAATCAATTTAGAAAGCTTCTTATTAGAAGCGATGAAGCCCCGTCAGGAGAGTGAGAATATTATTACTCAGATTGTCACCGTTGAAGGACAATTTTTAGCATCGTCTATATGGGATAGATGTATTGAATACGTATTATCGTATATAGCTGATTGCTTCATAAGTTGCACATCAATTATTGATGTGCAACTTATGTGATGTGTTTTATAAATAATAACTTAGAAATACCATACCCGAATAGTTAATAAATCATTGCACCTAGAGCGCGCCTATAGTTATCTCGCTTTGTGTACGTTACGACATACATATATCGCACTATGCAACGTTGAAATAGATACGAATTGGTCAAAACAGCATCTATTTGATCATCGCCATAATTTTAACTCTGAGTTATTTATGTTAGTATTAATGGTATATAATTTTTAAATTGGTGTTTGGCTGCTAATGTCAATTGTGAATTCGTTTTGAACTTGAAATTTCATATTGCAGTCGTGTTTTATCCTATGTCGAATGTGTAAACCATTTTTTGTAAGCGAATGCGAAGGAGGAGACGTTCGAATCGTGTAGGTTATTTTTTTGTTGTGTAAGCGAATCCGCCTCATAATCGTTTTGGTTATTTTACGATTTTTGAATGAACCTCTCAGATTTCGCTGTTGTGTGTGTTATAACTTATAAGTGTGAATTTTGGTTTCTTTTCGTATGGCGATAAATACAAAGCGGGAACAAAATTGAATCAATGTTATACCAGACATTGTTTCCCAGAATTATTTACTAATTTCCAATGGCTTTCTGATTGCATTAATACTGATGTTAACAGCTGAATATACTATATCTGTCCACATAGTAATTTTTATGGGTGATATTTTATTATAAAACGTCACTAGATAGAACATTGCGTTTTTATGACGATATTTATATATCGAGTCGCAGTGTGCCTGCGACACAACACGTTTAGAAGTTTTTAATGGATTGTGCATCTTTCCTGTTAATGACACTATCGTAGAAAAGCTTTCATAAATATTCTGTTCGACGTAAGTTCAGTTGTATCTTAGAGATATTTAATGTCTACTTCTGTATTACTTGACTGTTTTCTTCTTGCGTTATTGCTCTTATTTCAAGTAAGTCTTTGAAGTACGTCTTTACGTCTTTCATGATTAATGCTACTTTTTATGTGAGCTTACGTGCGCTTTTAGTCTGCTTCTTCGTTAGTTGCGCCATTGGTCTGTGTTCACACTCTAACGTTGCAAAATCGAAGCGAAGCAACATGGTCTCACTTTCTCAAACGATAGGCATGCTCGAAGTAATTTCGCTATTGTTTTCTCATTCCCAAAAATTAAAATTATTCTTATTTAATTATGTTCGTGGATTTAGTGAACCAGATCATTGAGTAGTGTAACAAATGTACTAGTGGTGTCTGTGGATTTTCTTATATTAACAACTATGTTGTCATCGTCAGAAAGTGAAGTTGAAATTTGAAGTTATTATTAATGACATATAAGAAAATCCACAGGGGTCAATTAGGTCACAGCATTTAAATTAGATGTCATTAATTGTGCAAAGTTTTGTTTTGGTAGTACATTAGAAATTGAAGCATACGAGTTGTAATTTAAAACTTACTAATAATTTGCCAAACAATGATTTTCAAATTTGACAAACTTTGACAAATGTATGAGAGAAATTATAGAATTAATGAAAAAGTAATTGGTAGATGTATCAATCGTCCAAAAGTTTTTCCAAAGATGAAATATTGCTCGTGAATAACGGCTTGAAATATGTATGCTTTGCCAATTAAAAACGTGAAACAAAATTAAGTATTGAGTCATCAATTAAAACGTTGGACGAACCAAATTATCGCGAATTATAACTTTGTAATACCGCACCTGAAATATTACATCAACGCATCTAGAATATGTCTAGAGTTTTCTCACTTGTATGTAGGTTTCCTTGACTCGTCCTGCTATGTGAGCTTGAAAGGAATAGGTAGTAGACAATCGTCCTAATTTAGATTTTTATTTTTAAATAAAATTATATAAAATTTTATATTGATATAGAATTTTATTTTAATTTAACGCAATGTAAAGAATACAAACACAACGTATAAACAGACACACTTAATTTCCAAATATGCATACATCCGGAAATTACTGTGGATATAACTGCGAAAATTTCAGAATTAATTTTCGCCCAGTGTTCGGCGAAGATAAGCCACGCCAGTGCCGTGTTGCGTCAGGCGGGCGTAGAATGTGTGTATGTGTGCTATGAGAGCGCACGTAATTAACGACCTACGGGAGAGGCCTTGCCGCATGTGGACGAAGACCCGGCATGTTTATCTGCGTTGACCAGCGCGGCCGCACCTGTTATGCGAGCAGGTGACACGAACCCCCTTTTTGCTCGCCGGTCCCTCTTTTCGACCGTGTTCTGTCGTAAACGAGCGGCTATCACACGGTGTTACACGTTCCGAACAGCCGCTCGTCCCCGGCAAGGTAAACTCAATAGTGTCACATTATTGCGACCGGCTTTCGCGTCAATAATGGGGTATTAATGATAATTTCCCAGGGGCCGGCGATCGTGTAGAACAAATCCGATTATTGCACTAGTGGAGTTTATGGAGGAGGAGGAAATGGTTACACCTTCGAGAAATATGCGAAAAATATCATTAGTATTATTTTGAATATAAAATATAGGTGATGATCAGTTCTCAGGCAGTTCTATACTAGGGTCGATTGTTCGGCTAAGAATGCATTAATGCACCCCAAATAATCATGTTCTATTTTATTAACAGCAGTTGATGAAGAAGGATGTTGATGAGGTTCTATGGTTACAACCTAATCAGCATCATTCATGTTCTAAATTTAAAGTCCAATTATTACTTACTTAAAGTGCAATGTTCTCCGTCAATGTTATCAATCATATTTTACAATAATTCTCTGTATTTTGCAATTATCTGTGATGGTTTCGTGGACGTGGAAGGTTAAACTAGTTAAATATATGTAACTTTTGGTATATCTTAATAATAATTACAATTATAATTACAATTAAGTACAAAGTTTGGGTTGTTGAGATATTTGCCTAAAACAACAAGGGTCGTCAGTCAGCATGAGATCCCTAGTTCAAATCTTGTAGGAGAATTATATTTCATAGTTAGATAAAGTTTACAATAATTACGACTTTGTCTTCGACTTGCCTACCATTCCGATATAGTGTTATATAAGACGACAGTGGCTGCAAATCAAATGCACCATCTGTAACGTTCGACTTGTCGAGGCGACAGCTAAAATAAAATAATAAATAATAAAACAAAACAATAAGTAAATTTAATAAATAGTTTAAAAATATATTACTAAGTCCTGACAAAAAAAACTTTTAAAGTCAGGCTATTCCTTTTAAATCGGCAGCGGACGTTAACGTCACAAAAGTCATTGATTGGCAAAGAGAGCTTTGTAAAACAAGAATCAAACCAGCTGCGATAGAAGTTAGTACAGTTTTGGTGCTACAGCTGATGACAAACGTGAAGCGCTCAAACTACAGCAATTCTAAGCTATTAAGCTTTTACGAAAAGTTTCAACAAAGCTACCCGACGAACGTCGAAGGAGAAATTCGTGGGTGACTCCAGGTCACCGTAGATGCTTTATTTAAGAACAAATAGTGTGTGTTGCATGACTTTTGACCTCAAGCCTTATCGTGTTAAGGGCATATTATTGAAGCAATCTAACTTGTACAATAAAACGTATATCAAATTGTATTGTGCTTCATTCATAAATTCTGCTCAAAATGAAATTCCTATCCTATCAATGTGCTAAAATAAAATGTGTAATAGCTCGTTCTGTATGAAAAAAAATATTTACATCATAGTATAGTGAAGCAAAATCAATTTTAAGTATGGTCGCAGTATATTGCAACAGCAACAGACAAATAATAATTTCGTTATATGTTTCAGCACTTTAACTTTTAATGGTTGTAGTTCTGTTGGAAAGCATTTTCGTGTGCACGTTTGTTAAACAATTTCTACTCTAAATTAATGCTTGAACATGCCCTTTTGATACTGACCTCTACTGGAATATCACGTGCACTAATATACATAAAATGTAATGCAATCGTCATAACATGATAAACAAAATGCCAACAGCAATTATAATGCAGCAATAAAAAATGTTATGCAAATTTCAAACAATGTTTCAGATGATTAATCACACGAAAACAATCGAAACTTAATTTAAATATAATTATAACGACGAATAATAAAATTATCCAAACCAAGGACGATGTAATCAAAAATTACAATTCGAAGAACATTAAAAAATAGTTTGGGCATCACGCATAGAAGAAAATCTAAATTGTCTTGACTAAAAACCGAATGTAAACAACAATTTTATTTGTTCAGGAAGATTGTTGTACGTAGAATACTAAAGAAAATAATATTGTACTCATACGACGTATAGGTAAATAATTATATCTGTTGTAGTCTTGAAATAAATTAAAAATGAATTAGGTTACCTGAAGACAATAGATCTAAAGCAATTGATTTTTTGTCGATATTATTATCAATTATAATATAAATTCAAAAGAATGGTCTTTTGAACAGATCTTCGACTAATATTTCACAGTAAAAAAAAATTACCCCGATTAGTGTTTGCAAACATTCGACAGGGGAATTTCTGGATTGATATTAAAGAACGTAACAAATTCCCATTCATTTTCAAAATGTTAGTAATATCAATAACTATTTCAGCGGAATTACTTCTCAGATTAATTGTGCAGATGATGATGATTTAGCTATAAAATACTCAAGATGATTTTTCGAAAAATATTTGCAAAAAAATTGATTGAAGATTGAATCCTCTACAAATTAGATAAGTGAAATAATACGATAATCGCTATAAATATTTTTATAAAACAAAAATTAAACATATGACGTTGATAATCTTGTGCGAAGCAATGCCGTGTTTCGTTTATAAGCCGATGTTATCGTGGCCTTTCGCCCCATGCGTTCCTTACTGGGCAAAGTGTTCGCTGGTGCCCGATTTAACAGGGTAACTTACAAGTTCTGATTACTTGCAGATTAGCACGGTTCCAATTAAAAGCCCATTGTGCTTCGACCCCGTTTACTTTCCACCGTAATTCGATACTAAAAACTGTCGTTAGTGGGCTATTTAAAATATGTCCTTTTTATTGTGTGTGTGTACTTTGTTCCATTGAAAGCGTTTTTAAGACTGCTTACACAAAATCATAATCCAGCCACGCAAGCTTCAGGAGCCAATCAAAATTCTTTCACGATGGCAAGTTATTAATTAATCTGTCTTCATTGAACCCAAAAATTTGCAACAGAAAAGAAGATACTAAACCGAAAAACAACGCAATAATTATGTCAAATAAATGCAATAAAAGTTGACGAAATAAAACAATTAATAGTAAAAAAAATAAAGGCATACGTACAGAAGTGTGAATAAATTTAGAAAAATTAAAATAGTACAAACTAAAAGCTATAGTCAAAAATATTTATCCACAATAAAAGGTAATGGAAACAAATTAACATCGACTAAAATAAAAAAAAACAAATGCTAAATAAAGTTGACAGCGTAAACGAACAAGAAACACATCTACTTAAAGTGGTCTGTGAGATTAAAACATTATATTTAGATATGGAGTGCCGCAGGGACATTTATGGTGACCTTCCTTTTCGTTATTTACAGAAATGTAATTTAAGTGTGCCACCTAATGCTCCCGATCAAAACCCTGTAAACTAAACCACGATACGCAATATCATTAAATAGAAACAAAATTAATAAATAAATACAAAACTTCAAATTTAAATACCAATCAAAACACAATGTATGATAAAATGATACGTGGTAGCTTATTTCCCAGAAGATTCGAGGCAATCTAAGCCACCCTTTTATTGGTGCCTTTCAAAGCACATAGCTTTTCTCTAACGTAATTAACTACAGTTATATCAACTTAATGTCTTATGGTGGACTCATAACGCAAGTTGTATTAAAACTCTGCTTAATACAGTAAATATAATAAAATACGTCAATAAAATTTATCAATGAAACATTTAGTGACAAAACGGAAGTGGCAGTTGGGGGAGAACTGGCTGTTAAGACCGTTAACCCTCCGATCAAGTCACGAAGACGTTTATTGGTGAATTAAGGTCCTCGGGCACGGTCGCCATAACTTCCGAAACACTGGAAATAGCAATATATTTTATTACAGGGCCTCCTAACAAATAAAATATTTGAAACTGGTGTTTTGCATTTGGTCCCTGTCGAGTCGTTGCATAAAAAGGGTGAAAGTTCGAAACGGTTAACGTCGACCTGCATCACACATGTCTAATTTAGTCAGAATTGCGGAAAATGTGCTATGGGAAAGGATTCCTTCGTATGAATTTAAATCGTTGCAATTTGATTTTAAAAAAGAATTAACCAAGAAAAAATAATTTGACGAACAAAATCTGTAATGTAATGAATACGATACGTCAAATCAGACGATCTTGATCGGTCTATCATCGTAAAATTCTCGCAAATATTTCACAGTAACTGGTCCTGTGTAAAGCTCGCTCGCCGTTTAACAAATATACGTGTGACACAGAAAAGTAAGTTTGTCTCCCAATATTTTCGATTACTCGTTCTTTGAAAACGATTATAGAGACACTACGATAAAAACTAATTAATTAATTTACTATAAAGACAAAGTACAAAAACGATTCCATTCGGTTTAATGAAACATTTTTCTTTACTTTTACGTCATCCTCTGATACTCCTCTTACACCAGATTGCGTCACTTAAAATGTTTCCACAACTTTTGCTTCGTAAATTCATTGCATCTTACGCGTATACATTTTTAATTTTCGCCGTTCGTACTATCTTGCTTTGAAGTCCTCAGACACACTTATAAAATTACTTCCAACGGATTCCCATGTAAATTTGATAACACTTAGATTTCCGGATAACTGCAGTCGTTTTAAAATTTATTCATTACATTTCGCTCGTCGATATTCGACATCAAAGGAAGCAAATGTCGAGAGGGTATCATTTCGACTATAATTCGACGAGCTCGTTTTTATCAGAACGCGCCAAATTGCCATGCTCCGCGGTTCGACAATCAAAGCAGATCCGGAATAATAGAAAAATAAACAAAACATATCCAAACAAAAGTTTCCGATTAATGAAGCGGCGACTTTCCCTCCCCGCCGCGCCTAGGAAACGATTCCCCATAAATTTCCCATTAAGGCTGCGCGATCGCGTTTCGCCGAAATTAAATTGTTAAGGGATCCCGCCCCGCGTTCCGGAACAAACGTGCGAGTATTGTCGCGAGGATTTATCGCGAGATTTTTACGACACCCAATCGCGACGCTCAAACAAAGGCGACGCTGTATTAATTTGAACGAAATATTAATTTTCGAATTTCGCAGCAGCAAGCAAAGTGCGCCTCGAGGTGTAATAAATATTGGTAAGTACTGAGCTGAAGGCGCCGTATAAAGGGAAACGTGGATGCCGTACGGCGACGGTCGTATGAAAATCCTTTAAATAATGACTCTGAAAGAAAAGTAGGCGAACGCAATATGAACGAATTTTATTTCGTTAAGGATTAACTCAAGGATGCATGGTCGATTATTTTTTGTCGTGGTTCGATGATGTTGTCAATCAAAATGTTTATTTTTAAATTTTTACTGGAATGTTGATATAATAATAATATTTATTAACGTCGGCCACACTAGTAAGTATCATCAGTCAACACAAGAAATAGACACACAAAGAACAATAATTAACATACAACCAGTATTACATTTAGTTACGTTTAACTTACGTATCGGCTAAGAAAAGCCTGAATTGATAATTCGATATTGATATGATTTTAGACATCTCTGAAAGCATTTGAATCTGCAACCAACCTGTCACCCCTACATAATTTATTACAAATTTAGATAAGCAATTGAGGAATGTCAAATATTCCAATAATCAACCTTGCAAAAAACAAAAAAAGGGAACATGGTTAAAATATGTAAAAACCAAAGAATGACAAAAAATTTTTGATTGTCTAACAGGTTGACCATTATGACCTTTAGCTTGTTATCAAATAAAAGTTTGAGTTTTCCGATCAACCAGTGTAACTTTAAAGCTATAGCTTCAAGTTAAGCTTTTTTATTTTATTATTGATATGTAGCTCAGTTGATCCTTCAATCTAGGTGCATTTTCCAAGGTGTCCATTTAAAGTGACACCGTGACAGGTATATCTTCTAAGTGTGAAAGTAACATGTAGAGATCTTCGTTGGCTTTGATTTTCCAAGTCTTTAACAAGATCCTGATATTGTCAAGAGCGTCCCTGTAACTTTTCAGAGGCTAGTCCAGGAATCTCACTTGTTGCAAAGATGGCGGTATCATCGCCAAGCGTAGCAGTTTATGTATTTAAGGTATTCGGTGTTCCTGGTACGCCAGCAGTATATAATGTGCATGAGATAGGGCAAAGCACTTTACCCTGTGGCACACCAAATTCGATAGGACAAAGCTCAGTAACTTCTTCTTGTTGTTACCGAGTACCCAGTCCTTGGAGTAGCATTAAATATGTGACTTATTAATGTTAATGCATTTTATGGCAGCTTAGTGATATGTCGCCATATTTAAATGGTGGCAAGCGAAGATTGGTACGCTCTGTGGCAGAAAATGTTATATATTTTATTTGCGCTGTAGTTGTCACTGCCGTTTGTTTCCTTTATATTTTTTCACGTTTATCTATTCCATTCTATTGTTTTCATAATTATTATGTAAATTGTTTTAGAGTTTGTTTTTCTCGTTTATTTTTTTATTTTGATTCTCTTGTTTTTAAATTCAAATCTTTTTAATTTATTCCTTTATAGTTTTATGATTTTATTTCCCATGCATTTTGTGCTGGTTGTTTTCTTTTGTTATATTATAGATTGTGTTAGTTCTGTTTGTTTGATTTTTTTCAGAAAATTTTCATGAGCTGCCTTTAATTTCAATCTTTGCTTCTCTCATTTCAATTTTTTCTAGACGCAAATTAAATATTATTAAAATTATTTAAATATTAAAAATTTTAATCATGACGTATTAATTGGTTCATTAGATATTATTATATGCTCGCGAGGCTCGGTATATAAATTAATAATTATTTATAAAAGGTGTTGCACGGTGAACTGCTTTTTAACATGAGGTGTGAATATAACACGTATAGTAATAAAAAATCACGATTTTGCTGCATGTTTTATACAAGTTGCTGCCATGATTTTATTATCCATGTGCTCTCAAATACATTTTATCACTTGTTACACCAATAATACTTTTGGCAACTAAAATAACACATCAAAAATTGATACTGAACTGGAATAAATGTAATTTTAATTTTTACTTATTTTATTTCCATTTCCTGTTTTTTAGTTTATTATTTATTTTTGTTTCCATCTCCCAAATTGAAACGATTCTTATAAACGACGATACTTTGCAATACGACAAAATAATAAAAATATCGTCGTTTTGTTTTCTGATTTAGATACCTTCATATCGAGATGTATTGAGCAATATGGACACAATAAAATTATCGACAGCACACACCGTCAGGTCAACGGAACCCACGGGCGATGCACCTCAGCGATAAATTTTGCAACTGTATCGGTTATCTATTGTTAAGGTGTTTTGCATTGGTTGCGACGCGACGCGGTAAAGGGGTCAACAACCAAGCTTTGTAGAATCGCCACCTGTTCGCGACACAAAATTACGAATCGTACATTTCTAAAATCGAACGCAATCGAACGAAGTCTAACCGTGTTAACGATCTTTAATTTGAATACGAAATTAATTATAAATACCCCTCGGCTTTGTCCAAATCAATTATAAAAATAAAACAAAAAACGTTTTCAAAACAAACGCATTCGTTTTACGAAGAAAAAACCGCCTGAAAAATCTATTTTCATGCGCGTTCCTATTTTCGTTTCACAATGTAAGTGGCCAGCGTCAATATCCGCGATAAATGGCAGATTAAACTTTCACAAATAAAATTGCTGTGCAATTATTAAATGAGTTTGCTCGCTGTTAATATTAACTAATTATAAACAAACAAGAACATTTTATAAATTGATGCCAATCAAAAATGAACGACCAATTGCGTCGAACATTAATTACGTTGACTTTAATTCTAATTATAAAGTTTTAAAATTCATTGTCGTATTTGTTATTTGTATTTGAGTTTAACCGTGGCATTATAAATGCTAATTTAAATTGCTATATTTTTGTTGTAGTTTTAGCTGTTCCGAGAGGAGTTTACATACATTTTACAACGTAAACTAAAAACTACGTTTGTATCTCAACCCCCTGGGCAGTATGGATTAAAATGAACTAATTTCAATAACGATAATAAACTCGTTCTTATTCGTTTCAAATTACTTTGTTTAAACTATAACTCGATTCATATAACCGCGCATGGTTCGCTCTGATATATTTAACAGCAAAAACAATATGCGGGCTCGTTGCCGTGCATACGTTTGCGGCTCGAACTGCATACGTTCGACTATTGCCCAGTTAGCACCACCGCTGCAAGTTAAATTATTTGCTCTGTGAACCGCGTTAATGATTTCACGGGATTAATTGGAGAACCCCAGACCCAACAGTGCCGTGCGGCGTGCATCATCAATGGACCGCCGCGCCGCCGAGTCGCCCCCATTTGAAAACACGATCTAATCCCAAATTATAATTTAAATTAATGTATTCTGACGAAGCGGTCGTCCCAGCGAGCCGGATAACAAGTGTTACAAAGTTTATAATCTTGTGTATTATTTAGGAATTACGGGGCGATCTACGGTTTGGGGCGTGGTGGCCTTTGTGTGGCAACAGTGCCGCCATTAACCGCAGATTTCGCGCAATGCGAAACATAATTTGAATTTTCTGGAATATGTGTGTAATTTGGTAACGTGTGGAGATTTAATCTATGTCGTTTGTGTTCGCCCAGTGAGGTATGGAAATGTTGAGGACGTACTTCGTTTATAATGAATTGAAGAAGAAGTAATAATGAAATAATTTGGGATATCTTTACATTTCCAAACATAAGTTTTGCAGAAAAATCTATTGCAAAATTTCATAATAATACAAAGATTTCACTGCTAAAAGTTGACGAAATTAATTATCTGGACGAAACTATATCAAGTTGTCGATTAATTAATTTCAATAAACGATTTTGTAACACAGACATAAATAGCTGATTGTATTGGGCATGCAGGGTATTGCACATCGATTGGTTAATCATTAAACTATTTTTGCAACGAGTATACAAATTTCGTTGAATCACCGAACTAACGACGGTAAACTGCTATTGATATAACCAACGAGGAAAGCCCAATAATTTCATCAATTGGTATAATTTTGTTATTCAATTATTTTGACTAATACACTGTTTATAATCAGCAGCATTGAAGCGTTTTTTAGTACACCTATCATCTCTATGTGACATTTCATAGCGACAAATCCATTTATCTATCAATTAATTGAAACATACTACAACCAAAATAGAATGGAGTTAAATGACGAACATATTTAAAGCCATCGCATGCAAGTTTCATTAAAATATTTCTGCACATGCCGCTACCGTCCTACCATTTTATTTGCATTCGTATGCACAAAAACTAATTATTTAATTTGGAAAATTGGAAAACCCATTTTCGTTTCAACTGTGTATTGTTCGCCGCTAATTCGCAAAAGCAAACAACTCTTTCAGGGGAACATTTTATGATGTATATCAAATGATTCGAGTGCATTCACGTTCATTTTTTAAATATTTCAAATTAATTAATTAATTAAATGTAAATGAGGTAAATAGATAATTTAATTGCGAATATTTTCGAGGTATATCATGTGGAGAATCGTACAGTTGATGACGACATCACATTAAAAATTGAATGCTTTTCGAGGGGTGGAAGTTTAAATGTAAACATGTTAAATTGTTTATATTATAATTTGTTTAGAAGGAATTTTGTCGATTGGGTTTGATGAATTGGCTTTAAATATAAATTGAAAAGATATGCACTTATTCGTGTTTGCGTTTCCTGTAATAATTTTTTCCAACACCGTTCTTAGCAATTGAGATATATTGCCGACGGATGTTGGATAAATCAAAATTGGATTCAAGTAAAGTATAAGACCAACATAAACCACAAACAATTTTTAAAAATGTGCCTATTTTTTATAAAAACTGGTGGAGTTTATATACAATCAGCATCTAGCCATCTGATTTTCAAACTGAATAGTCAAAACTGGTTAAATTACATTTCGATTATTTAATTAGTTAATTGTGAATACGTATTGAAATATAATAAATAATATCGCTGTGCTCGAATCGGGAACTTCGAGATATTAACGTTTGAAGATTGTACAAAAAAGGCCCAAGAAACACATTTATCCGTACATTTCAATCATTTATTCATCAGATATCATACAAGCATAAAAATGTATCACAATAACAGAGATTATTCTAAACAGGACACCAGTTCAGTAGCGAGGCGTACCTCGAGGACGAGGACGCGGAGGCTATCGAGGCCAAGGAGTCAATAACAAACGACACGACCAACAGCGTCAAGACCAATTTCGCAGGAACGTAGGACAGGAGAAATTTATGGATCAGGAAGATGCACGTCTGAAGAAGGAACTTTTAACACGAGGAATCGGAACAAGTACCGGACAATTCTTCGAGGCAATAGAATAGTTGGAACCGAAAATTTCCCAAGCCCAGGAGGCTGTAGAGAGAGTTAAGCCTATGGAAGGGATCCAGACATACCTTATAGCGTTATGCAAAGCGGAAAGGCACATCCGATGACAATTGAACCAATTAAGTGAATGGTTGATGCAATAGGCATTGTTAAAGACATTGAGCAGCATTTCATCCCGGGGATAGATAAGCCAGGAAAATATAGAGCTGGTAGAGAATTATTTAGACCAGTAACGGCAACACTCGAAGATTGGTATAGTGGGAAAAAATTGGATGCTCTTTTAGCAGATATTTGTTGGAATTTACAAGGAGCATCTGAAATATAAGATGTTTGATGATGGATAAATGGTTTAAATGTACGGAAGAATCGGGTTCTGGGTGGTGAAAATGTCTCATATTCATTGTTCCTACACATTTTTCTGCACTTCCTGCGACCTTCAATACTCGATACGTTAGAAAAAGTAAAAAACATTTCATGAAACGAAGAAATTTTGTCGAACTGAAATGATATTTGATGAACGAATGGCTGAAATATACGAAATAACGTGTTTCTTGGGTCTTTTTTATACAATCTTCATACGTGAATATCTCGAAACCTAGAGTCAACTTCGCAAAACGCCGGATTCAGCGTACTCGAATTATGTGTGTTCAATGAAATAATTTTATTCCACCACAGCAGTTAAACGTTTAGGTTTAAACTTAAATTAAAGCTAGCTTTTCAACTGTATCAAAAATACTCGACAAATATTCATCAAGGAATGGTTGCACCATCCAATCTTCAAACTGGCCAACTCTGATTGGTCGCCCCTTACCTCATCTGGCGTTATCGAAAAAAAAACATCAAAAATTCCGAAAGCTATTCAATTTATTCAAACATTCCTTGGATCCACGTATTGTGCTATTTTGACAGAAAGTTCGTCGGGCTTAGACGTTGTTGGATGATTAGTTGGTACGAATTATGTAAATAGGGAATACTAACTTCTTAAAATTTATAAAAAATCCATTTAGTATTATTTAGCTAATAAATCATGCTTGTAATCAACTATGTTCATTACATTTAGATTCATATTAATTTTATGTTTCATCCCCTTGGTCGTGTTACTTGTTGTTTTAGAAATAAGTTGTAAATATGTTCTTTACGTTCCCTTTCGCTATATTCATACAGAACATTTGCATTTATTGCCAGCATACGTCCTCTAATTAAACACAATGAATATTTTTCGTTGCTTTGCATTGGCTTATACACAGCTGTATAAAAATGGCATGACATCAGCATACACATTAACTTGTTAGGTTAGAATCATAACGAAAAGGCCTTATAAACGTTGTTTTTCTCTAGACATGCTACTTGATAAAATAAATGCAAACCTATTGATTTCAATGTAAATAATTAAAAAAAGTTATACTTTTGCGTAAATTATATCAGTATTACAACAGTGGGCAGGTATCTTCCGATTACAGCCAATCAGAGTCGAGAATTTATAGCAAAGGGGATTTATAGATTCGGTTTTGTTGCATTTTTGGTAAAATCAATAGTAAATTAGCTGGCGGAGGAGACGTATTTTTATATTATTTTATGTTATTTCAATAAAATAACAACCTCTAAATATGTTACTAAATTAAAAATATAAAGTGCAAATTGCGACAACTGAATCATGGCCATAAAGTCAAAGTTTAAACATCAGAAATGCAAGTAATAATTATCGTCACCATTTCTTTTACATTCCTGTACTCCAGTGTCATCAACACAATGTTTATATTTTGCACAAGTTAGAATATTAACAGAAATAGAAATTATAAAATCATAATCAAAGTTAAATGAAGTTAGGATGAAGTAGTAAAGGAAAACGAACGGTAGGATGACATATGTATGTGCGATGCAATTGCTATGCTATTTGTGAAATATATGGCGATATGTAGACCATTTAATAAAAAGTACGTTGCGAAAGAACAAGAACAATTAAATGTACTCAACTAACGCTTGGGTGTAACACATATGTACGTCTTTCCGCTACAATACAGCTGGAAATGTTGAAAAAGTATGAAATATGAAAAATAATTATAAAAACACGTATTTTACTACTCAACATATGTACAGGATAAATAAATTATCAATAGACAACAATAAGCTTTGTACGTGTGAAGGAATTGGCTGGAAATCGTTAAAAATAAATATTACAGGTGAACTAATTTTATACCTTAAATATATTATGGTTATTAATTAATAGGGGACAAATTAATTTTACATTTTCTGTAATTTTTGGCATGACATATTTTGAATAACAAATTTATTAACTTAATTGCAGTGACAGAAATGTGCTAGAGATGGTTTCTCTTCTTTTGGCAGTGGTTCCTTGGGAATAATTGGCTCGCACCAAGAAGTTTTGATAGCCACTACATATAATCATTTCAACAACTGAAGTTAACACAACAATATTTTCTAGAGATCCACCAGTTTGTCTCCACATACCTGTTTCATTAATATTCATAATTAAGGGGGGATCCTGCTTTAGAAGGCTCAAAAAATCGATTTCTTTTTATTGCTCAAATCTATGACTAATATATCTAAGAATATGTATAAAAAGTTATAGCGGCCAATTCGCAATATTTTGAAAAGATACAGTGAGGTGTCGAGAAAAAATATACGAACGCATGAACGCTCGGACAAACGAAGCGCGCCCCCCTTCCCGCAGACACAACACCGAACTATGTACTGAAAGAAGTTCAATCGGTCGTTCGAAACAATAATAATTCGTAATAGCTATAGTAGGATTATAACGAGATATTCCGTAAGTAATCGACAATTAACATTTTTCCTGATCGTAAACTTTAGAGCGCGTTTTCTCGAGTTTTCGTTTTTACGATTTTTCTAAACTGGTGGGCGTGATTGCGAGAAAACTATACAAGCAATCAAAACGAAACAAAACTTTTCTTAGCTTTAGTAGCATTCTCTTCGATATGAACTAAAAATATTAATGAAAAAAAATTCTAAACAACTTTTTAGCGAGTTGAAATGATTTTCTCTTCCTGCAAAGAGCACATTTATTTTCAAACCTGAGAGAAATCGTGAATTTCAAAATTTTTGGTTTTTTTTTTAGTTCACATAGAAGAAAATATATGAGAATTACAATTTTCTTTGGTTTTTTTTGTTTCAGACAAAAATTACGAGCTACATCTTTCCCACCGATTGTAGACTGCAATTGAAAGGTGTTGCACAAATGTGCATAAAAATCGGTTCCGTTTAAATATTTTTCTCTCGAAATATTTTTTCTTTAATGCTCAAATATGTAATAAAATGCTCTAAAAAGTTCACTAGACTGGCTCATTTTTTTCTGTCCTAAAAAAATTCCCCCAAAAACGATATTTTAAGTCCTACTAAAGCAGGACCCCCCCTTAAGACGAAGTAAATAAATTTACAGCAAGTAAAGTAATACATCGAGTATTCTGAGCAATATAACAACTTAAGTAAGTCTATATTTTTCAAGTGACAATGATTTGTAGCTGATGCTACAGTTAAATTGATTGTGATATTGATTCAAAAATATGACAAATTATTTTGCAAGATGGCCAGGATCAGTACATCATGCTATTATTGTTAGTAATACGTGCTCGATTTGAGGTTGGCGCATTTCAAGTATTGATAGTAGAAGATGTTGGATTTGCAGTTCGACCATTTATGGTAACACCATTAACCTAGCCTGCAACCCTGCTGAAAATGTATTTATTCAACCACAGATCACAGGGTCTGTAAATTATGTTTCCCTGCTTTATCTTAAGATTAAAATTTGACGAATTGGAGTTGTAAATATTGCCACAGCGGCTCTACACAACAGGAACTACTGTAGCAATGAAGAAGATGTGCCTTCTCTTAATCTCAAAGAGGCTGTTATACATTTTGGGAATGAAAATTTCTTTTAAATAATAGTGCCAGATAGAAATTTAATTATAATTCTTTTGAAACAGTACTTGCTTTAAATAGTACATTATACGTAACTAATATAAAATACGAAATTACAAATAAATATCAAAACACTACTACTTGTTATATAAAGTGTAACAACAATAACTGTACATTGCTCACCAGTTGAAAGTGCACGATAAACTAATTGTTATTTTTCCTTGAAATTTAACTCATCAAAGGGAAGAAAGCTAAATTAGAGCAACAGAAATGAAATATTTGAGTAGAGTGGGAGGAGTAACCAGAAGAGACAGGATTCGAAGCGAACACATTAGACAAGAGCTTGAGATAAAATCAATAGAGGTGCATATAAACATTAGTCCATCTGTAATGTAAATTTTACATTTTTCAGTAATTTTCGACGACATATTATCAATCGTTAGAAATAAACATATAGTGTTTTGCTACATAGCAAAACATAGCTTCTTAAGAATAATAGACAAGTAACCACGTTCGTCTGGGGAAAATACAATAGCTCCGAGTATAAATGAAATAGAAATAAATTAAGAAAGAACCTAGCAATAATAATTAATATATTTAAAGCCATATAACGTCAAAATAAAATATATGGACGTTATAAAATGCGGTAAATCTGACGGCAAACGACTCGAAATTATAAATCGGGGTTAATTTTGATGAGTTTTAATGTATGTACGCGTAATACGTCGAAATAGGTGTCTTACAGGCGGTTTATGTCACATTGAGCTTTCCAAGTCAAAATAACCTAACCCCGTGTGATGAAATCGGCGCTTGATTTGAGATGGAAAGGGCATGTTTAAAACTTTAAAGTTTGTAACGAAAATTAATTGATTAGTCAAACACAATTCGGGTTCGTGAATATGCAAGCTGCTGATTTCATGTTGAAAAGCATAAATCTCAGAATGAAACGCAACAAAGTGGTGGAGGAATTCTAATACACTAATACATAACAAAATATTATATTCGAATTTCAACGTCTGCACTTATAGTTGACATAAAATTGTAAAGTTTGGTAAAAATAGCATTTTTGGCGACGAGGCAAGTTTCATATTTCAAATAGGTATATAAAGCAGTGTTTTGTGGCCATAATATTTAGTCATTTTTATTGTTTGGCATCGAAATAATTCCACGTCAGTTGAGAACGCGAATTTTGAAAATAGTGAAGTTCTTTGTGCTGACAGCTCGAAAAGAAGAACGTCAAACTAAAATTTAAAACCCCGCGATTAAACTTGCATTTACATCGAACGGAATTATATTTGAAACATTTATTTTTAAATTATGTACAAAGAGTTTCGTAAAATCGCGAAGTGCATTACCACTACATATATTTTGAAGCAGTAGATTATTTTAGAAACCCTGAGAAAATTAAAACAAAGGACTTTTATTCGACTAACACCTGTCTAATAAGTTTTGGTAAAAAAAGTTGTAATGCTTTCTGTGACGTAGGAAAACTAATAGATCGATCCAACTATGGAATAATATGTTGCTATTTGTCAATTTGTTTGATATATCGTACTTTCATTTGTCATTCGCGAAATGGCGTATCAATTAGATCTTCGCAAGACAATTTATAACTTAGTTGGGCAGGTACCGAAATCAAATATAATCCTCCGAATGTCCCTCAGGCAAGCCCAAGTGAAACTTGTTGGAGCCTATTAGCAGGAAAAGTATATGAACATGGTTGGGAGGCCCAGAATGAACAAGAATTGCGACAAAGAATTTATTGACAAATTAAATAAATGGATTTAGAAAGCGTCCAAGCCATGACGCTACACGTCGGACGAAAACTTCGTCTTATTAAGGATAGAGGACCATTAGCAGCAATCTAACTTATAGGAGTCTAAGGTCAATTAGTTATGTTTGCTTAATAAAGGTTTCTTTTGTTTAAATACCTTGTTAAACTTTTTCCCAAAACTTATGAGGCAGGTGTTAGTCTTGTTGTATATCCTGTCTAAGGATTAAATTTCTATAATTCTTAATATCATCATTTATATCGATAGATCGATCAATTAATAGGGTTTAATGACCATTATAATTACTGTTGGGTAGTGAAGGGGATACAATCCTAAAAATAGGGCCTGCTGGTGCTATGCATAACGCGAGGTGGATGGCCAGAGCTTATGCGAAACCGTAGCTTCAATGTAATTCAGCAGTTAAAGCATCTCATTAAGACTATGTATTGCCATGTATTAAATATAATGCATTTGTTCTTTCAGGTAAAACTTTGGATCAGTTTGGCTCTATCTCAAGCAGGAATCTATCTTCAAGATTGAAGATTGAAAGCAGTTTCATTCAAGATATCGTCTTGTCATGGAAAGAAAATGCAGCTTTAACTATCCTAAAGCAGTCAACGATACTGCAGGGAGCTGTCAAACTTCAAGGAAGAATACTGAAGAACCTTTACAATGGTGTTAACGAACACTGAGAACTATATAATAACGTAACACTACATATATTGTAGGGTGCATTTGTATTTTTTCTTACTAGTCAGGTCGGACCAGCAATCAGTAACGCAAAATCTAATACGAAGTTCTAAAACTTTTGTAATTATCTTAACAACTCATTTTATTACATAATAATGATTTTAACAATCAAGTGTATTATTTTGGGTACGACTACTTCATTTTAATTATTTACCTACTCTACAAATTTCGTTTTTGGTTTAAATTTGATTTGAATAAACCATGCATAATGTATTTCTGAAACATTACTTACGTCGATGGATGTCGCAGAAAATTACAAAATATTAAATGTGTTTATTAAAGCTTGATACTTGAAAACATCTTTTGCAAATCCTTTATTCAAAACTAGGTATTAACACATACGTCAATAGGTTAAAAAAAATAATATATCATCTGATACATTATTTTTCATAATATATTAAAGAATAAGTTTCAGCTAAGAATTTTTATTTGTACGGGTTCAAGTTCAATCGCAACGAGAACAATAAAACATGATTTACGCAACGAATCGCTGTTTCGCAGTTCACACATGTAGGAAATTCTGTGATGGTTGGTGACGATAACACATCAGTAAGTTTCTTTAAAACACGGCGTCAACTTACCGGGTGTTATTATAAATCTTACTATATCTAATATAACTATCAACGAGTTGTTCATTTCAAGAGAATAATTTAATTTGATATATCGCTTGTGATCGTATCTTTAACGCGCCTTGGCATTTGTTTTCATTTAGTTTGGTTGTATAACATTTTAACAATGATTAAAATATTATTTTTATAATTTTCTATTTTAAGTTTTCACACAATCGTATTTGTTAATTTTGTAATAATTATAAATAAACAATTTTATACAACGTTATATAAATTTTAATAGAAAATATTGCTAAATAAAAACATTGTGTCTAGATTTAAAAAAAAGATATCAAGATTCGGCTCAAATGTCCAATATCGTGTTTTATTAAATTAACTCTCGTATAAAGTAAAATTTGTCGTAATTCCCAAGAAATAATTAAAACAACCCTTTGGCGATGGTGATAATATTGATGAGTTTTTATCTTCCTATGATTCATTTACAATTTTCTAGTATTTATATGAATATTTTCTTCTCTCAGTATTTTTGCTGGCAAGTTTTATTTCATGATAATAAAAATAATAATAAAAATGTTCTTTCAGCGATTTCCCTTTCCTCGTATTTGTGGAAATGTCCAGGACATTTAATCAGATAGTGGAATATCTTATTAAATTGTTGTTATTATAAAATAACTATTTAACAATTACCACACTAATACTGATTGAGGAATGATAATTTGTAATTAGAATAGGTGATTTGGGTCATTTGAATAAAATGTTTGCCTTCAATTTTTTATGAACAATTACAAGAATTCATAAACGAGAGTATTTACGCAAATATGCATATCACTGAATGCACTGTATTACTAAATTGTGGTCGTGTGTATGTCAGCGCGGGTCAGCAGCAAGTAAGCAAGCCAATAACAAACCAAAGAACTGTTGTCGCAAACCGCTCTGACCAAACCAAGAACCAATGGAATGGTGAAGAAAAACCAACGAAATAAAGCGTCAAGGAAAGAAATCAAGCACTGTCATGTCATGTCCTGTCATGTTCATATAACTGATGTTACAGCACCTTTTTTGCACGGGTTGATTTCGCACTTTTTTATTTTTTCTTAGTCACAACATTTTTATAATTAAATATTTGAAGAAGTGCTTGTTCAACAACCAATTTCGTTGAAGTTACCTATTATATAATTTAATTCTTATATACGCAACTAGCTTTTTATTTTTTATAACGTTCCCTAAATTTGCTAAAAGAATTTAGTAAAGACGCATAAATTATGTCAACTTTGAAAAAGTAAATTGTGTTAGACTATTAACTCACTGAAATGAGCTATAGTTATACATTTCAATATTGTAATTCTTGCATAACGTTTCAAGGATGGAATCCTGAACTGAAACAAATAGTAATCCTGCTATATAAAGCAGGACTTAAGCTAAAAAATTATATATTTTCTGTATTAGTTCATTATGAATAATTTTTAGTGGTTACAGTTTGTCCAGAATAAAAACAATATTATTATATTAGTGAATGCATATGAATAATTTGTAATTAAATTTTCAAACAACTACTTTTACTAGGGTTTTTTTTGTGGAACATCGAATGCCTTTTAACACCTTAACAACTTTTTAAAAAACACGAAATTACCTGAATTAAACATTTTTTTTTTTGGCAAACCAGTTTCATTTTCATCCCCGTTATGTCCTAAGCAAGATAAAGCACCTCGTAATTAATTTAAAAATAATCGCGTTAATTCTCAAAAAACATACACCCTGGGGAAATACGGCACAACGTCGGATCGCATTTGACAATCGCATCCCCAACAATTAAATCAAATCCGGTCCGGTGTATCAAAAAAGCCGCCGATAATTAATCATGTACATCAACAGTATAATTGGATGTAAACAATTTTCGAGTGTCGTACCCTCGTGACGTTACGCAAACTAGATGTGACAAGTTTATTATGCGAGCGGAATGATTATTACCTCTCGCCCGAACCGACACGAGTCCCCCCTAACAACAATCACTGCAGCGGCGGCACCACGAGCAGCATTCCACAATTCAACTGCAAACCCGAGCATTTAACACCAGTCGACGGGTTCGCAGATACTAGACAACCAACATCGCACCACTAAAAAACAGTTAATCTCCACTCCTCTCGCTCTCTATCCGACCCTTTCGAGGAAATTAAGTCACCAGGCTAGCCCGACCCGGCCCTCGTAATACTAACAAGTGAATTTATAAATGAAATTTATATTATGCTTAAAATTAAATAAAGATGATTTACTTCATTTAATTTTTATACCAAAGTAATTATTTTTTCATATGAATTAATTCGTAATATTCATGGGTGTTAGGCCATTTAAACAATTAATTCTTTTTTGTGGTAAGTTCGGCTATATTATTATGCGATGGTATTGGGTGAAACTTTTCATTTTTAATTTTATTCGGCATCGGTCCGGCCAAAAAGCAGCTGGCGACGAAATTTAATTACGAAACGATCGAGTGGCTGAAACAAAGAGGAGAGGAAAAGCCGAAGCGGGACAAAAATGAACGCGCACAATTGCTCCATTGTTTCTGTTTTATGTAACGTTTGTTTTGTGTTCGGGAGGAAAACAATGATTAAATGTGCAATCTGCGGAAGTATGAGTTTCGCTCGAACGAGTAACTCATGCGGCTTTTATGCTACACCGATGACCGCTTCCGCTATTGCATTACGATGATGTACGCCGCTGAATTGAGCCGCGCCGTTCGGTCGCTTTATCCTTCTCCGGTGCCCGTTATTAAATTTCCAAAGTACGCATTTCCACGTACGTGCGTGTGATGAGTGCTTCTCAAATACGATTTTAATCATTCCCTTAGGTTACAGGTTAGTCAGTATCCAAATAGTTCGTGAACGTTCCTTCTTAGAAAATTAAACTATCAAGGATTTTAAAATGTAATTAAATCAAAACTTAAATTCTATTTTTGAATCCTCGGCCAACATGAAAATAACTACTAATTCACTGCTCAGCTGACCTCACCTTCACACCCTTTGGTGGTTTTTCAGGCCGCTGTTCAAAAAATATCGCATTCGTGCGGTACGGCGTAACGCACGCAAACAATCGATAAGCGAAACGCACGAATGTAATATGGAGGTGCCATTTCATCGGGGGCCATAAAAAATTCACAAATGTACACGTGAGCGGTGGGGTCACGCGATGTCGCATGCCGCCACCTCGCCCGGCTCGATTCCCCAGACCAGCTCGCAATGCGTCACCGGCTATTACGTTATTTCACGAAATTAAGGTTGTGACAACCAGCCATCTACACACGACGTCCATTACTCACAGAAAGCACGGGCTCGTTTCGCATACGCGACATAATAATGCAAAGAAGGGACAGGTGATCAGTTTCGAAGTGAAATTGTGCCCATTAAACAGCTACATGCTTACGAAAAACTCGACATGTTGGAAGAAAATCGTGTCGATTTTTTTTATGCTGAGTAAATATTCAATTTTTCTTTATTTAACGGGAGTAAATATCTCGCTTGTTTATGAAAATACAGCAGAAGTTATAAAACGTTTCAACTTTTCTCCACAAAGTGTGCAATAAAATAAGTAAGCTATACTCAGCGAAGTTTTTTTCCATTAACGAAACGATTATTTTTATTGACATATTTGGAATACTTCTTCTTCCTCTTCTCTTATGCCCTTTTGATCGTTGGATTTTAGTTACATCTCTCGTACCTGTCGTTCCCATATTGCTCTATTCTGTCCGCGTGACACAATTACCTCTGCTGTTTTACCTCTTCTTCTCCTTAGTTTTTATATTTCTTTCATCAATGATTTCCTTTATTTCGATAAGAAGGTAAGACACCCTATCTCCTTATTTGGAGTTGACAATGCGAACTTAAATTCGGTGCAACAAAGCACTGATTAAACATCGTAAAGTAACAAATTACAATATTAACATCAATATCAATGTCGATGCTCTGAAAATATTTGAGTTGCAGTCACTTTTTGAACAAAAGTTTATTATACCGACATATACCGACGGTTTTTTGTTGTTTATATCCTTGTTCGTAGCATAGCAACACATTTGCTTACAATGAACTGATGGAAAATAAGTAAAGCCCAGTTGACTGCAAATATTTCTTGTCATTATTGTTATCTAATAGTTGTCTTTAGGAAAATTATGCGAACCATACAGTATGTATACACCCCAATATTAATCCGTAAACCGATCGGGGGGTTTAATAGTACCACGACGCTGCAAGCGTACCTGGTTGCAGTAGCTTACTAACAGACAACAAGTTCCTGCCAATTTTTGGAAACTATAGGATTGTAAAGTGACCATATGTTCATGCGACTTATACTATTTTGCCCTCAAAAGTGTTGATTCCAATTCCAAATGTTGGAATTGCATGACCCCTTCCTTTCAACTGAATCACTCGCTTTGTTGGACGTATCTCGCTGAAGAACTCATCGTTGGTCATGTATTTCGTGCTTCACTACTCTACCAATCACGCATTCTTTAGTGACATAAGCATCTTCACTTGCAATAAAGGTTGTTGTCTCTTGTTGACTGTTGGAAGGAGTTATTCGATTCTTTGGAACTTGCCTGCAATGCACATTTCCATTTAAGAAATCATACTTCATGCCCTCTTTTTCCATAGTAGAACAGGGTGTTCCTCCTTGACTTTCTGCTTTCCTTCATCACATTTGGAATTGGCTCTGCTAGAAAGGATAGCATGGTAATTGTTTTTCTCCTGGTTATACTGCCTACGTTTCTTGTATGACTGGCTTTTCGCAGTTCACTCGGCTTGTTTTACTTCAAACAATCGACGAGCACCAAATTGGTTTACAATTTCGAAAATCTCTGACTAATACATTTTCACCAATGGCAAAGCCTTGCTCCCAATAGTTTTTGACTTGTTTGGTTTGTTCATCTTGGACATTGCTTTTAATTGATGGTTTTAAAAGATCCCATGTAGTAATATTTCTATAATGAAACCAAAATCTACTTATAATAAAATTCAAAGTGAGTACAATATTATCATTTTTTGGCGTTAAAATTGCATTTTAAGAGTTTTTACCGCGTTTTCTTATGCGCTGTTCGTTGCCGAGTGATAAGGCGCCCACGTAGCGTGCATTTTTGAATAGTTAATTGAGTCGATGTATTGTTTAAATTAATACGTTCTACCCATGTTGTAGTGGAATCAATCAAAAGTAAAAAATGTTTTGCATAAATTGGACTAAAGAAATCAACATGAACTCGCTTCCAGGGCTTTTCAATCCATGACCACTGTTTCAGCTCGGCCTTCGGCGGCATATTTCTGTATTTGGTAAACGAACTGCAGTTTGCCATTTGTTCAATTTCGGTATCTATTGAAGGCCACCACACCAATGAACGTGTCCAAGATTTCATTTTGACTGCGGCCATATGTGAAGAGTGAAGATCTGTTAATTCCGAACGATATTTTGCTGGAACCACATTTTTATATCCCCACATTAATATGCCTTGCTCGATTGGTAGCTACAATCTTTTATTATAATATTGCAAAAAGTCATGTTTATGAGCGAATCCAGAATCCGCCTCAAAATTTACGAATTCGTCGTCAACATGCAACATAATCATAAGCGGTTTTGAATTATTTTTATCCGATACAACATTGTTTCGAGCAACATTAAATATCGAAACAATCAGTAGGTTTGGACTCTGGCTTAGACTTCTTATCAATTATAGCATCATGTAGTATAAAAAACTTAAATGAAATTTTACTGTAAAATCATTAGGGAAGGCAATATTTGAATGCGTCAGTAATTTTGGCTAAGAACTAAAAATGTATACTTCATGTATTGAATCACTAATAATTAATTACCACATGAATAAGAGGCTTTGGAATACCATATCAATATTGAACAATTTGGAAAATGGAACTGATTTTCTTTTACGGCGACTTTCATATGGCTCGAGATCTCCAGACGTCGAAAGCTCCTGAGTTTTTGTTGAGCCACAGTACAATTTCTCTAATTAGGACACATAGGATTTCTCCCTTGTGCGGATTTGCGAATTTTACGGCTTATCGTCATATTTTTGAAAAATACACGAACGAAGCAAGAATTCTAACCATTTTGATAATAACAAAATTACATTCTTAAAGAATCATTTTTCTTAAAATTAAGATTG
The DNA here is from genome assembly GCA_959613385.1 of Geotrupes spiniger. NCBI lineage: Eukaryota > Metazoa > Arthropoda > Insecta > Coleoptera > Geotrupidae > Geotrupes > Geotrupes spiniger. The sequence goes on from OY390737.1 coordinate 19,246,106, forward strand.
ATTTTCCTGGCCTTTTTTCAATTGAGCCAAAGGAATTTCATCCTCTTCATCTCATTATCCTTCTTGGTCAAAGTAGCGTCCAACTTTTTCAGTTATAATTTTCCGTAAAACAAAATAAATATTTCCCTAACCACACAGAACTTTAATCAATATGATTGTGCATTTCGACAATTATGTTCACCTACAACAGAAAACTATTATAATTCTCCACGATTGTGGAAGTTCATGGTATGAGGGAGCGATATCTCTTAAAAGAAGCAGTTTTACTATTCTCGCCACAAAAAAAAATTACGTGCTTAAAACATTTTTTCAACCAGTCCATGAATTTATTTTAGGTAATCCTCATTGCATTATAGTCGACGAGAAGATCGATGTTTTTAAAATATCTGGGGTGGAAAGATTCGCCAAGAACAAGAAGTAGTACCTTGTGGGTACCTGCTTCATTTAAACAAAGCACGAATTTGATTCTACTCTTGGAAAATTTTCAGCCAGGAACTGACTTCATTTTTCATGAACCCAAGCGGTATTAGGAAAAGTTTTCCACAATGCAGCATTTTAGTCAGCGTTATACTCCTAGCTTTCTGATACAATTCATTTTGTTAGCCAATTATAGGAAGTTCTTTATATATTTTAACTAACAATGCACATATACTTTTGTCACTAGCGTCAACAAAATGAAAACGAAGACACAAGAAAGCGTAAACGCGGGACATTTGATCTTTTTTATGGTTGATGCACCTGCTTTATACGATTTTAAATGCATCCTAAATTACACAAAACTGTTCAAATTTTAGGTAAAATCCGCAGTACTGGAGTGTCCGAGATTGTCCGGATTAGCGAAGCTGTACTGTACTCGAAGTACTGGGAGTTATTTAATCCAATCCACTTATGCATAGGTAAGTAAATCTCATATCCTTAGTCTTTAAGAAATATTTTTTTTATTAATTTTATTGTGTAATGTACTAAAAATTGAAAATAACCAAATCTCTTTGTTGCTCGCTGTATATTTGACTTTGATATTTTAAACGATCTGCCCATTCATGTCCATTGAAGACGTACGTTATGATATGCATTAAAAAAATTATGTCAGGATTAACATTATTTTACAGCTACCGCATATTTTATTGGTAATTGTAACTCACAACTTTATACAACGTAATATCGTTGTCAAAAGTCACGGTCCGGTCTGCCCGGTGGCCCGATCTGTGCAACGGTTTAAACAAAAAAACTTGAAATAAACTTCATTAAATCCAGCAACCATTTCTTCGCAAATTCAAATTGTCTGGTCCTCTGTTTAAAGACAGACATCAAGGAGTGCAAAAATGTATACAATTTTAGCAGTGATTGGTTTTTAATATTTTTTACAGCATCTACAAAAAATGTCCAATAAAGTAGACGTCATACAATTCACATGGAAACGGAGCTTGTTATCTGAGCAAAGCTATTGCATGCAAGCTGTACAATGTAATCTTGCTCTCAAGCTGTATTTAACAATTATTTTCGCGATTAGCTAACTAATTAAACCAATAAACATTAATGCAAACTGCTTACTTTTCACTTTGGGGAAGAAACAAATAAAACAAAGAGTATTGCTACGTGTGGCTGAGATGAAGGCCCTAAGAACAATCGTGAGAAAATTCAGACATGGTAAGATGGGGAAGAAAGAGACAAAGAATCACATAAAGAGGATGGCCGCAGACCGATTACCCCGTATCGTGCCATCCAAGAGATGGAAGGACAGTTGGCAATCAACGTCTCAAGAAATGCGATAGAGGCAAGTTCAGAATTAACAGATCGCAAGATCTCAGGAAAGAATAATGATAAGACGAAGACGCTTACTTTTTAATCTGCGTTAACTTATTTATGTGTTAACCAACGAATTAAATAAATAAATGAGTACACACATTTTTTCTCCACTATGCCCTACTTCTTCTATTGCTACACCACTGTCCCAAATTTACCTTTTACTCACTAAACACCGAAAGCATATTCGCAACAACCGTAACAATAATCCATCAATCAAGTGCCTCGTAAAGCCCGAGAGAACCTATTGTCATATTTGAACCCAAATGTAAAATGCACATTCCTACGAAAAATTTACGTTGCGATATTTTACCGTAAAAACTTTTACATTTATCAGGGGATTTTCGAGACAAATTAAATTGAAGCTCCACCTACGTGAATGCGCGTACCTACCGAAACGAAAATGTTGAATATTTTCCGCATCTTATTTATTAAACAACCCCGCCGGAGAATGCAAGTCGAGGAGCTTAGGGTGAATAAATTCCCATTTGATGAAGACGGATGACGATGCGCCCCTCTTCATCATACAACCTAATATACGTACTTCAAAAACTAATATGTACGATTCCTGCAAGCGCCCCGGGCCGAATCTGAGTGCAAGAAAAGCGAAAGCCGCGAGCTACGGGGGCGCTCGCACGGGCTTTTGGTTAGCCGACGCCAACGCCCCGAAATTACAAAGTAAACTTTAGTTTAATACATCCGGCAGTACGTACTTCATTCGGGGAATACTTATGCGACGCGTGGCGGCCATAAATGGTAAAAGCTTCTCCGCGTACGATGTGTATGCGTTGTGGCGCCGGCGCTGCACGGAAGATTAACTAGAAAATGTCAACGTTATAAAGGCATAAAGCGAAAAGGTTTCTTCCGCCGAATTACATTCGTAATTAGCTAATGGTGTGCCACAGTAATGTCACCGCGTAGTTCGCTACTTATGTTAATGAAGGAGCAGTGTTTTACAGGTTTTATTACAATGATAACCAGAGGCGAACAAATGTATTTGCTGTAAATAAATGTTTCAAACAAATTGAGCGTTCAATTGCAACTAATACCAATAACCATTACACACTGTTGATTTAATTCAGCGCGGATGCAACGAATAAATAAACATGCTCGTAATTTCGAACAATTTGTTGAATTACATTTCACAGTAAACGAAGACGTGGCTCTAGGGTAAAAGGTGGCTCAAACCCTCCAAAAAATCCAGGGAACCAAGTTGCCAGGGCGACGGCATCAGGGACAGACAGAAAGGAACACGCACGTAATCTAGTTATCATTGCTCCAGATGACACAGGTGCCGGATTATTACGTAGCGTACACGACCAGCGCTCGTCCGACGTGTCCTGGATGATTGTTCCAGCGCAAACACCAGTAATATTGCGTCGTCAGCATTCGAATCCAATGTTCGATAAACAGGTAAATTTAATTAATAATCGGCGATAGAAACCGGACGTACGTATATTTGGGAGCGTGCGTGTGCTCACTGCATACATTTTGATACAATCGATATTACATGCAAAACTGTTTTCAGTTAGAATATCGCATTTCGCGGCTAGATTTCAATTTGTTTTTTAGTTTCAAGGATTTTGCGATTTCCAGCATTAATAGTACGATGTATCTTCAAGGGGGAGTGGGGGTTTTTGAAACAGAATAAATAAAACTTTGATAAATTTACATCATTTGATCATTTAATTAAATAATGAATAAATTATTATTAAAATAATAGGCTTCGCACGTTTAATAGCCAAATGAAAATATTGATGCAACGTGTAAATGATTTTATGAAAGGTCTGCTTTTAAATTGGGTGTCGAATGTTATGATAGAATTTGTTGAAAAAGCCAGCCTTGTTGGTGAAAATTTATTTATTTAGCCAATTTCCCTTATTTTACATTCAATTAATTAAACTGCAAATTATTCCTCATTCCTATATCGTATTATCGTCATGTCACCCTTATTTTTACAAATTTTTTATATGAAAATCTGGTCTAGGGAAATTCAAAATATCGTTTTCATATTTTAATTATTTCAACCTTTGTCTTTAAGTTCATAGTGCCTGAATTTCGCACTAGCGGGTTTCAAAAAATCTTCTTAAAAAACCCACAGTTAATGGTTCAGCTTGTTTTAACATTTTGTACTGGCAAATTATTTGAATTTCGAGGCAGCTGTTTCATCGTCTGACATGGCTATTCATCATTTTTAATTCATGTGATAATTCAAATAATTTTTATAATTTGTAGTTATATTAATGTTTAGTTTTCGTTTTGTTTATATTAAAAACCTTAAAAGTAGTTTCTTCGTAAGTTTGACAGTTAATGCGCAATTTTTAATGACAACCCTAAGCGAACGTGTGTGGTGATCATTCCCATTGTAAATCAATCCTTACAACCGAGCAAAATACAAACGTGATTCAGGGGATAAATATCGATTAATCACATATTTTAATGCGATGTTTTTTTTTTAATTGCCAAAAATCTTAAACTAAACATTATACAATTGGCATACCTTTCAAGTGTGTACCAATCGACGAAAGGAAAAACCGTATTACACGTTACGAAGTAGCTGTGTCGAATAGGTAACAGTCGCTCAAGCTCGCACAGAGTTACGTTGAATTAAACAAGCTCTAATGACAATCGTTATAAATCGTGATTTAGAATATTTTCGAAATAAAAAGCAAGAAATGTCGTCGTATATTTTCGTCGATGGAGTGCCTACCGGCTCGCAAAACAAACTATCTTAAACATTTGATTCATCAAGTATTACCAATTAGGTACTACAAACAGTTAAATTCGGTTACAATAGCGCAATCATTGTATAAATAAAAAATAATAGATATTGATATTGTACAAGAACGTATAAATTTAGATTAGTGAAAAATATGCAACATCAGAAAATAATATAATTTTTATCATAAATAAATCACAACTCAGCCTCCGCATAACAGTTTTTCAAAGGTATGAGCACACGATTGCTAACTTATCGAAGATAGTTATGATATACTCGTATTTTTATAAATTTTGTTACAAATAAGTGTGAACAAAAATGTAATTTACAGTATAAGCAATGAGATATTTGCATTAAATTTAAAACGTTTTAATACGTATAGTTATGTATCGTTTAAATTATAAATTAATAAATGTTCTAACATAAAAGGATTGTTGTTTCTTGAACACATCAAGCTAAAGATGGTCAAAAACGTCCCTTTCTTGATTAATGTATTATTGATCTATTAGCTTCTAAAACACTAGTTTCCAAATCCACAACATTTATGTACTTTTTTCATTGATATAGAGACCCAAAATAAACTTCCACTTGGTTTTTTATAAGATAATGCAATGCTTACACATTTGTTTTTCATTCATGCTATTTCTTTAACTCTACTTTGCAAATCCATCACATTTATGTGTTCGTATATTTTATATATTTTCCCTTTCATGAAGCCTCTAGTTTAATTTCCCATTGATGAAAAAGCAGAGGAACGTGAAGAGCCCCATATGGACCCTCTGTTCATATATTATGGTTGGCTTGTTCATCAAGTATCACCAATATAGCGTATCACTGAATATACATATTATGTGTATGTTTTCAAATGAAAAGCAAAATCTGGATTCGAGCGTTCAACAACGTATTTGTACTTATGTAAATAGGTAGGGTTGCATACGTGATGTCTGGTGATTTGTTGATTTCTTTATAGTAAACATTATAACCATAAGCGATATAGTAACATTTAAAACATCATTGGTACGTTACCACGTCATTTCTGTACTAGAATTTGGCAAGGAAAAATTACTACAGAAAACATAGTGGAAATTAGTTGTGGCCTCTACCTGTTAAAAATACCATATACAAGAAAGATAAACGAAAAATACGAAAAGATGCCTTCATGTAAGCTAAAGATAATGACATACAAATTTAAATGAAACCGGAGGAGAAGAAACACCTAGCACCTAGCACCAGCTAGTACTGGAAGACAGATGGGATGGCTTTAAGAATTAAATAAAAACAGCAACAAAAATTTGTGCAAATTAACTAATTATAGCTACTAACACACCTACCAATGTTATGACGTTTATTACAGCTGCAGATGTCAGGTTGAAATCCCAATTCGTAGAGTGAGGATTTTAAGACATTTAAGGTTGTTATTTGTCATAAAATCCCAGGTATTGTTCAATAGTTTATCGGTTTGCAGTGCCGATGATTTGACTGAAAACGTGCTAGAAAGTGGTGAAGAAGCTATTCGAGGATGATACGCATTGATACGGACGACGCCTTCTGCGATTACCAATCGCATCGCGTCACCTGTATCTTACAGCAGCTGCCTCTGACTGACCTATAGCCTTGATTTTTAAAACCTATTCAAAAGAAAAGCGTGCACTCACTGTTTCATCGTGTACATGGGATAATTTTCAGCCTGTTTCTATGGTTCTATTTAAACGTTTTAGAATTTATGTCACTGTCAGTCTTTAACATAAGTTAATTGAATGGAATGCCTCCGCAGACAACAGAAGTGATAAGAGCTCGCATTGTCACAAACCTAGAAGAAGGTTGGTCAATTAGGTCAGTTGCACGAGAGTTTCACCTGAATAAGTCTTCTGTTTTTAAAACTAAACGTCGTTGGGAACAAGACGCTACTTTAGCAAGAAGAGCTGTTGTTGGTCGTCCAAAGATATCCACTATTGCTGAACATGACCACGTTATCAGATACTTGGAAGAAAACCCATTTAAAGGGTTGCAATCGCGGAAAAAAACTTTCTAGGATCACAGCCAACAGGATGTCGGAGAATTAAAAATTCTGAACTAGGTAATTATGCTGTTGCAAAGAAATTGGCCCTTTCAGACGAAGACAAGCAATCTCGACTATCGTATGCCTTGAATTATTATCATAGGGATGGGCAGTTTTGGGAAAACGTAGTGTTTACAGACGAAAAGGTTTTCAAGAATACTAATGATGGACACGGTCGTGTTTATAGACCACGAAGAACACAATTCAATAAGGAATACATTAGTCCGACTCAAAGAATCGGAAGATTCTCGGTGAATGTGTGGGCATGGTTTAGTTATCATGGTCTTGGAACTTGCTGGCGAATTGGAGCGAGATTTATTTTGGACAGTTACCAGCGCATATGCGAATATGTGATGCTGCCTTCAGTTCGCCAGGTAGATCCTGAAAACAATTTTGTATATCAGCAGGACAATTGCCCCGTGCATACCGCTAATATTATTAGACAATAGTTAGACAATAATAATATTGAAACTCTTCCGCATCCTGTCACAACCCGGCCTCGAGAATATATGGGGTCTCATAGTAAAAAAAAAAATTAAATGTTAGGCTTCGTACTGCAGAAGATATATACAAAATGAATGGGAAGCTTTATCCGAAAATGAAGATTTAGCACACAATCTTGTTCACTCTATGTCTAGAAAATTAAACGAAGTAATTGCAAGAAATTGTGCTATATATTAATTTAAGAAAATTTGTAAATATACCATTAAGTTCTGTTAAACAATACATGTGTTACCCATTGTTGAAGTTTCTTTAGTTCAATGTTACCGAGTAAAGCCCCGTTTACTTTGCCGAAATATTGCCAAAATTGTGCTCAGCAGTTGTATGCTTTTCTTTTCAATAGAAGCGTACATCGGATTTGTCATACGTTATAAACTTTTATAGTCCATTTTGTAATTATAAAATATTGAGCACTTGCAAATGTTAAAGATTATTAACAATGCTCTATTCAATAATGTTATCGAAATGAAGTTGCAATAACTTTGAGTGTTATACCGTTCTTATAGGATGATGTTTAAATCATTTAGAATGAAATTTTGAATGCCTAACAGATCCTACCTTGCGGTATGACAAAGTGTGCAATTACTTAAACGTTGCTCATCTATGACCATTTTCTTACATCAATAGATGTGCTTTTAATAATTGACACAATGCAAAAAGAGCCTAAAGGAATATAATTTGTAAATTGGGATATCATGATCAATTTTGTGAAAAGCCTTAGAGAAATTCGTGAACGCCACGTCCCTCAAGAATACCTATTGATTCATCATAATCTAATGAGTTCTATATTGCTTTTTTTTCTGTAGTGACCGCAAATATAATTTTCCCAGGATAATTTATCATCCCCCCACATGCAGACAATTGTAATTAACGTTATATACAAATCGTCAATATATAAAAACAAATTTGAACATTATTATTAAGTTACTCAAAGCAATTCTTTCAAACGTAAAATATTCAACGATAACTTACATACGCCGATATTGCGTCACACGAAATTAGACTCTTACCTGAAACAAAAAAAAAACACAATTATTAACTCGCAAACTTATCCACAAATAAGAACTAAGCCGACAGGCAAAATGAACCAGTCAAATCGTATTACACCGATAAGTTTTCGTCGGACTACGAAAAGTCAACGCACAAGCCCGAGGCGAGGCCCTACAAGTACGGAAACGTTACGGGACTTCAGACAAGTTGTGTGCATAAGGAACACGATCAGTTTCCGAAGTCGATGCGAACCAGATGCTATTACGGCTCGTTTCCGCTCCAGTATGCATGGAGTGGGACCCGGCGAAAGCGCGCGCGCGACCCTAGCTCGCTGAGAACGCACATAAGAATTTAAAGGGTACTCCGGGCGGCACTGCCTCGCCGATTGCATCGCGGCTCCCATGAATATTTGAGGGCGCACGGTACAAAGTGGCGATTAATATTTTACGACTGCGCGATCCATCGCACACGCATCGACGCACGTCCGTCGTAAACTCGGAAATTGTGTCACTAAAATAAAAAAGTTCGGGATGTTGTAACCTATGCGGGCTCAATAGATTCACAAAATGATTTTTATCCATTTAAATAGTAGGGATGCGAATGTTTTTTACTTTGCAGGGAGCACTAGGAAAATTCGAATCGTAAAACTTAATTTAATGTCGTCGGTTTCGTTGACTAGTAAAGTAATAAAAACAAAACTAGGAGTTATATATATTATACATCCAACGACGCTAGTACAAATGCATTAAGACGCTTTCATTAAGTGACAATAGATATTAAATATAGAGTATATACCTTAAGTTCACTATGATAATAAGATCTCATAATTGGCTCTGTAAGAATGACGGCATCCACAGTACACCTGACAGCGTATCCTCACAACAGACCGTTAAACAAACAAATAAAATTCAAATTTCCATTAATTGAACTTCCGTTCAAAACACAATAAACCAATCCACTGTTTCTTATTCGCATTTCGAACTGATTCGTCCAAAACCTCCACCGTTCCAAAACAAAAGTTCCAACCACTAAATGTGGCAGAAAAACTTTCCCCATTTCCCCATATCATACCATACCATACTTGATTCATAAATATAAATAGCGCCATTTTGATAAATTTAACATTTCGTTGCAAATCATATTTGGATAAACGTCCGAAATAAATCACAATAACGTGGTTTAGAACGACAACATTATACTGATTAATTTAACATTCGGTTAACAAATCACATTGCATCAATCAAATCAAACGCATCCGCATGAATATTTTATCGTTATTATTATTACGCCAGAGAACGGGAAGCGATAAAATGCACTTAGGCACCGCGCGAAGTAATTGAAATTTCCAGACGTCCGTGTCGATGGGTAATTGATGAAATTAAATGTGACGGGTTGTTTGTACATTCCCTGTGCACGATAATCGAACCCCTGACCTCGAAGCTCTCAATATTTGCCTACGCGTAACAAACGATTCGAATCCAGATTCCAAGATTCGAAATACCTTTGACGCATTTGGAAAGATACAAATTGAAATCGGGGCCGCACGGTCCGAATTATGGACGAACAACTCGAAATATCGTTCGAATGTTTCAGCAATTCCACGTAATATACAACGGACAAACGGCCCGAACGACGCCAAAGGGAGTGAAATTTAATATATTCGCTTTATTGCATGCAAATATATTGACGTTTGCAGAGCTACAAACGTTGAGCCGGCGGCGAAGGGAAGATTGATTTAGTAAGAATAACATTAATCAGAGCCCGATGATATTTACATATTGGAAACCAAAGTTAATAATGTTAAGGTACCTTAGCGAATAAGAAATTTAACTTAGATTTTCATTTAGATTTGTTTGTATTTTTATTAATCACCCTCATTCTTGTACCGAAACTACCGAAATTTTGTTTAATTTAGCTGCGAAACATCGTAATTATTCGAACACAGTGCATGATTACGTTCTTTGAAATCCACCCTATTTGTTAGCTAAAACCGTTAACTGTACAACTAAATCAAAGTTATATGAAATCTGCGACGACATTTCGACGACGACTGCGAGCGATGGAATAATTTGGCAACATTAAAGTCGTGTACAGAAGTATTTGATACGTTGTTATAAATTGCATTCTCTAGTAGAGCGGAATGCGTACTATATAAAAGTATGTTTACATCACAAGGCCGTGGAAAGTCGATTATCGAATTTATAGCATGCGCAAAAAACGATTACATTTCTGTGCGCCGATTGCATTTAGTTTAGATTGTTTACAGTATTACCAGCTCCTGGCAGGTAAATGAATATTTCAGTATAGAGGAATTGAAAACCATAAATATGAAGAGGACATGTCAACAGACCTGAACAAACTAGATTTGGACAATATACTTCGTCATCGCCTGTGTATAATTTAATTCTAAGCTCCAAACGATATATCTAATATTAAGTTATTATTCAACGAACTGAATCACTATTAAAAATTAAACAAAAGCATGTTTCCCTCATCATACACACATATAATACAATTCATCACGAACAAACAATAATATTTAATATCAAATATTGTCGACCATCCAAAGAGTATTGGAAAATTTATAATGCTTATACCCAGCAAGCAGTAGTGAATATATTTCTTCAGAATTACTACGTTCGAAACCCTGAAGCGCCTGAGATATTGATTCTTCTACGAAGTTGCTAAAATCGATAATAAATTACACCCAACATTGTATACTGTGAAATTATTTGAAATAAACAAATAAAAGCACCTGCTATTAAATTATAGAAAATAAGAATGTATTGCGGAATTACGAATAATTCATATTTAAGAAAAAACTGTTAATGGCACAAGCGTAAATATTAAAATATTATTGATATGTAGTTAATTATGTATTGAACACAATTCTTCTATATTCGTGTGATAATGGGATCTCATAGAACCACCTGCGAATATAAACCAGCTTAATCTACGATAATGCACCACCTACAAACTAGTCGTAGACGCCCTTGAGCTTTTTCGGTATTATTGTATTATTTTCTATTTCTTCCGCTCTTACACTAATTATTTTAATATTCTTCAATTTATGTGATAAGTACACAATAATTTTTTCAAATTTATTTAAATCCCAACTGCATAATATGTGCTTAATATATTCCATCACCCACACCAACAGGACCTCAGTGGTGGCGAATATTTTGGGAATTCAGATCTATACTATTATACTATTATACTATACTACACTATCTATACAAAATATTTTGAAATTACTATATTGAATTACTGGATCATTACCTATCAAATGATTGCTTAATAATTTTGGCAGTGCAAAGAAAATAATTCAAACATATGTTTTAAATGGCCTAAAATTACTAATGGGTAGTGGCGTAGGGTGCAGATAGTTCGTTAGAAAATCTAACGAATTAATAAAAACAACAAAACTCATTGTAACAAAACGTGAATAAAGCAATATATGTTGTAATTTGCAGCAAACGCGAAAAATTTTAAAATTGAGAAAAAGGAAAAAACGTAAAAATGCAAGAATAAAAATGTACTAGTTCAATCCAAAATACTTAAAAAATTGAAAATACAAATATTTTCAAAATGCGTAAAAAACTGTTAAAATTGCAAAAAAAACACGAACATTAAAAGAAAATAATTTTAATTTAATTCCCAGTTTCGTTGCCACGTTATTTCCTATGATTTTGTGCCTAATTTTCTTAAGATTTTTTTATTCATCATTTTATTTACCATTCGTGTTACCATTTATGTCAACTTCAACGCCACTCAACCGCCTTGACAAATTAAATTCTTTAATCAAACTCAACCCAACACAATAAATCAATGTACTGAATTTTGGTAATAAAACAATTATCGATTGGTTGGGTTGGGTTGACTTATGTTGGTTTGGATTGTCCAATTTAGCCGATTTTGCAAATTTACGAAAGTCGTTTGAAAAATACGAAATATTTTACATTTTTGCCTAACGTTCTTGATCATAATGTAATTAGTAATAACCATTGCCGAATTTTTGATTAGTTTTGTCACTCGACTCGACTCGTAACTGTAACTGTGTCCACCCCTACGATCGCGCCTAGGAATGTTTATCGTACTACTGTTGCTAGGACTACAAAGAAGCGACTGTCTAGTAAACGGCAGATTTTTCGAAAGGACCGTTGAAAGAAAAGTTTCAATATATTTGACTTTTAAGAAATGTAATAAGAGTAAACCACCACTTCCGCTTGAGATATTGCTTTCAATATAGGATTTTCTTCGGCGACTTAATCGTAAGTTTAGAGTTTCATAGTGTTAGCTTCAATTGTTTTGGCGCTAGGACGTGTACAAACACACAGTAATTTAATCATAGAATTTTTTTTAAATAGGTTTTATTTGCCTATTCCTTCAATTTATCTCGCTTTTCAAGTTAATTTGATTTATTTATACACAATTTTGCAAATTCAAACCTCCAATTTGCAACAAAATTTAAAAATAAGACACAAAATATTGAAATTGTTGCCTAATTTGGCTTAATTCATATACGTGGATTAATTTTGCTTCATTTAACTTAATCTGGCTTAACGATATTAAACATCACTAGAGTTAAAAACATGGGAAATTTATCAAAAATGCAAACAAATTAATTACATTGAGTGGGGTTGAATTGGGTTGGGTTGGTTTGGTTTGAATTAGGTTAGATTGGGTTAGGTTGCGTTGAGTTAGGTTTGATTGCTGAAAATGTTAAAATATATAAATCGACAAAATAGGAAAAAACAATTGATACAAGCTATAAAAGAATTTTAAATGCAAAAATCGAAAGAAATTTGATTGAATTTTAATTGAAATTTCAAGTTAAAAAAGCAATATAATCATAAACACAGGGAAAAATGTTCATATATTTCCCTATTTTATTTATTTTAATAAAACTTTTTTAATTTACTTTAACTTAGTTTACCATAATTATGCTAATGTGACAAAATATTATTTCTACATTTACGAAATATTCACAAACATATCCACTTATTGCGACAAATTGAATCAATTTGCGTTAATTACAAAAATTCAAATATTCTACAAAATATATATAAAAAAAAATTTGCTCAATTGATGTCGACATTAATTGGCTTTTCACTTCAATGGCCAAATTATTAAAAAAGAAATAATAACAGCCAAAAATTCTAAAAACTTTCTGAACCGTGTGGTCAGTATGTACAGTATAAATAGTTTTTTTTTACCCTATGCAAATTGAAATATTTGACATTGTCATAACAATTAATTTATGCTTGTCAGTGACAGATTTGATTAAGCTGAGATTTTGCATTGACATTGATTATGGGCCAAGTCCATGTTCCACGTTCAGAGAAATCCATATGAATGACAGCATAGTGTTGTGTATTTTCAGAGTTTCAATAGCCTTATACTGACGATTGCCTCAAGCAGAATTATTTTCAGTTTTGATATATGCATTACTATTTCATTTCCAGTGAACGGAATTAGGAACTTAGATTGGAACTAAGATGTTTGTGTCAGGCAATCACACCCCATCATCGGCATGATGCAATGTTTCCAATATTTACAAGTAAATCGTTAAACAAAGAGGCTAAATTATCACCACTAGCAAGAATATTGCTATTTTTTGACCTTTGAATTTTTTTGTTTATAGTTTCACTCAGGAAATCTATGGTTTTGCTATTCAATTCTTTTACTAATATCCTTTTGCTGCATTTGATTCCCTCTTTAAATATTTTCATATACAATTTGTATCTACCATTAATTTTACGCCAGTTCACGTTTGGTAATCCATGTCTTAGGCAATTTCCTAATTCTTATATACATCATTACTTTTCCTGCAAGTTTGCAATTTTTCCTTAAACAAACTTCTCTAAACTCCTCATTGAAAACGCTAGACGTAGAATACTTTAACAGAACTTTCATCAATCATAGATAAGCAGCGTCAACTGTATTACCAATAACTCTCTGTTTGCACAGAGATAAGTATCGGTTTACTAATATTTCTGTGTGCAACGCAACTCATATCTTCAAGGAATTTGTTTTTTCATTCGTAACCATTAACTACTTCTCACTGCGTCGCCGCGAATTATTTCAGGTATTTTTAGCTTATTGCTCAAAAAATTCAATTCTAATTTAATCTATGTTTTTTAAGTAAGTTGCCAGTTAACACTCGACACTCGTGTCTTTGTTTTGAGGGCTATGCTTTCTTGATGCTTATAATAATACATCTAAAAGTGCACGTCTGACTGGCGAATCATATCTATCACAACTTTTATTTTCCATCGATAATATTTTGCTTTGCATTTTGTATTTTGATAGTTTTACTACTCTTCAACCATTAGACCATTATCCCTGTAGATTTTTCTCTCAATTTCTTGATTTTATTATTTTCTCACGTGACAATAATTCATCAATTTTTCCCATCTGTTTTCTTCTATAGGACTTTGATTTTTTATTTCTTTTTCTCATAGGTTAGCTTTAAGTCCCTGTCGTCATATCAATTTCATCAAAATTCAAACAAACCAGTCAAATATAGCTGATTTAAAAAGTACATAAACATTTCATTTTGATATTGTTTCAAACTATGTGACTGTTGTGTCTGTGCATTATAAAATTAGTTCAGTAGTCAAGAAAAGTACCAAATTCATTGGAGGTTACGTCAATTAACAAAATCGGCGCTAAGGTGCAAATATCAACATTGTAACACTGGAAAAATTTAGGGCCACCAGTAAGAGGTTAGCCCAATAAAACTCAGTTACATACATATATTGTCCCTATCTTGGAGATTGACCCAGATATGTTGCTAATATTTTATGGAGGTGTTGCATTTAGGCGGAAATGCACGAATAAATGCTAATAATTTTATATATTTTACGCACTTTCGTGTGTCACGTGATTTGGGTGGAAAAACTAGTTAAAATGGAGCTATCCTGCTTAGGAAAACGAGTGAGAACAAATATTTTATAATTTCTTTGCGTTGGATTGGGTTGGATTACTGATTAGATTTTGCTCAATCAGAGAAAAACACCGGACGTGCCACGTCAAAAGTCCAATTTTTGTACCAAGATTGGTTTAAATAATCGCTCCAATCGTTGCGATTTATAGTACACCTAGTATAATGCCCCTTCCATCCTATGCTTGCTAGTATTATTTTTTGGGTCGTATTTCTCCAAATTTAGAGTTGCTTATGCAACTTATGCCCTTCGTACTTTTTAAGCCTCTCTATCTATCTTCATCATTCTAACTAATCCAGGGCTAATTACTATTAACATTTCCTGCATAAAATATACAGCATCATCGTATTGTAAGAAAGCACGATTGCCAAATATGAACTTCGGGAAGATCGAACTTTACCACATTAACCACCGACAAATTTTCTTATTGCAGAGTTAAATTGATTAAATGGCGTTACTGTGCAACTTCAATTAACCAAGTACCTAATTGCAATCACGATTTTATTTTTAATGAAATGATAAGGGATAGTGTTACATTTATTTTTTATAGTGTTTTATTATGTTTTTATTTATATGTTTATCTGGCGAAAGGAAATCTTTTTCAATAACTAACTAACCACAAAAATATGAAAAAATATAAAGGTTTATTGACTACATGTTTGAACAACAGTTATAAACTTCCCCATTGAAAAGACAGTTTTTTAGCTCAAAAAATATCAACTTGACCTTCTTGATATGCCTCCCGCCCCTTCCCATATAGCATCCGTTGTATATCTATGATATTTTGTTTCAAATTGTATCTATATCGCAGGAGAATCGTTATATCGACCGAGCGCGTATTCATTTTAAAGCTACCACGGCGAAATCAAGAAGGAAAACAAGCCGTGGTAGATGTTATTTATGATCCCGGAGGAAAAACAGGGAAATATCCACGAAGTGTACAAAAGGAAAAATGTAAATTGGTGAGTACACACGATATATGTCCAACATTCAAGATGAAAACGTTGAGTGATTTTGTTGTCGTTTATGAGCTCGAGTAATATATAGTAAACCAAAATAAAAATAAATAACCGACATCATTCATTTAATCGAATGAATTAAATTACTTCAATGAGATTTGACTATAACGGAAGCCTTGTGGCTGACTTTAATTGTAACGTATTATTCCTGTCGATATATTCCGCATTTGAATAGAATCCCACAGGAAGAAACCCCCTTTGTTATATTTTATGTTTAAATCATTAATATTAACATCATGATTTCGTTGATCATAGTAATAATATTTTTTAGAAAAAAATTCTAATGAACAATTACGAGATTCGTATAATCCACATAATTTTAACCCTCGACGAATCGACCAGCAAATTCCAAACCACCTTGCGTTTTATTTAACGTCGTGTCAATCATACATTATTAAAAAAAAACATTATTTACACAGGCGGAGAATTTTGGGCGATTTAAAACTCGCATAAATAAATCTCCGCGTTAATGTTCCCCGCAATGTTTAGAAAAACCGGACGTATATCGGTCGTTTATAAGAGCTGCGTTTTCGCAATCGAGTCGAGGAAAAATCGTCGTCGTCTAACGTTGGGTTTCGGTGCAAATTGCCCAACAGCTTAGACGTTCCAAAGACGCGTTCGCAGTATTTATGATCCATTTTGCTCCAGTTTATTATGACGGAAATTTAAATTAAACTTTTACTCGGCCTACATTCATTTTTACTTGTTAATAATAACGAATGAGACAATTTCGAACGAGCGATTGCAACGGCGTGAAAGGTTTATTTCGGACTGGTAAATATACACACCAATCAATCAGGCGCACTGTTGTATTCAACATTTCAAATTCAAGGTGCCACTGATTTAGCGTTGGTTTTCTCAAATAAATTTTCAATCGAGAAATGATGTAACTTTATACAATGATAAAATTTAAATAACAATGAAAATGTACTAAGAACTTAATACTTTAAAAATTTTAACGCAAGTGCAACAGCTCGAAATGGCAGAGTTACCTTTCGGTATCAAATCTCCAGCTAGTGCACGCGATACGACTAGAATTGTCATTGTAGTTGCGCGTCCTTTTGTTTCCTTGCGCGTAGCCCGGATATTTAATAGTCACCTAAGTGCAAAGCCGTGTAACTGCGACGCATCCCACTGAATTGTCGTTCATTACCCGAATAAAAAGGCCGCACTTCCGCCGCTAATTACTTTCAATTATGCGCTTATCTTCGAAAAGGCGGCGCCAATTTCCACGTCGATTGTCAGCCGGAGCGTTTCGTTCGCGCTGGCAATGAAATGACCCCACCTTTCGTGTTGCGCGGTTAATTGGGGCTCTTTTCGACCGAACCGGGCGCTTTTGTGGATTTCGTTCCAGTTTTCCGAACCGCAGTGCATCGTAAAGGCCAATTTTACGTTTTATTGGCGATTTGTGTACTTTATAGGCTAAAAATAGGCGCACTATGCGTGGAAAAGTCGATGAAATATGATCGTAAACATGGCAACGCGTCGACAAAACGCGCAAACACAATATTATTTCTCACTTATCGATTCGTGGTTGCACAATGCACGAGTGGAACGTGAAAACGCAAGGAAAGCAGTCGATAGACTAACAGATGACATCAGTTAACAATCCACACTGAACTGCACTAAGATAACATTAATAAAACACGAAAATAAAAATAAGCAATGTTCAGTCGCGAACAAAAACTGGCTGCAGCATTTCCATTAAAAATAAGGCATTCAAGATGTAGTGAAAATATCGCAAGGATTATTTTATTTTTTGAGATCAAAGTTTTCACTAAATCTTGTCATATCATTACAACTAAAACGCAATGAGTAGTAGATATCTAAAATTAATTTAAATTTCGTGTTGTAAATAAATGCGACAATAAAATCGCGATATACATCCATCAACAAATTTGCGAATTTTATACAAGTTCTTCAAACCTGATATTTTTGTTATGTTAAAGGTTGGACATAATGATTTTTTTAAAGGCCTCCTGTGAGTTTTTAACCACAACCTATCGATATTTTAATAATATGTACTTTTGAAAAGCGTAAGAATATTTCTAGTATACCTGTCATAAAAATTTAAATCATGTGGTTTCTAAGCAAAAACACAAATAAGGCCACTGTAAAGAAAAACTAATGCATCAAATGCAATTGATGTTCAATTTGTAAACAGACTCTCGAGTTTAGGAAACAGAACAAATTAAGAAATTCTATTTGGAGGCTCCAGATGACACATATATGGATTTGGGAAGAATTTGTTATAAATTTAGATGTTGACTTCAGATAGTGCTGATTATTGGGGTGGTAGGACTAGTAAGATATGCTGAATTATTGAAAATGAGAGTTATGCAGGAAATATACTATACCGGATAACTAATCGGTATCCAAACATTCGGTAAAATGCGAGAAAAATAGTAGACTTTCTTCATTGTCGAATAACACCTGGGTTGGGTTGAGTTGGGTTCCAGAGCAGAATCCACTATGAAAGTTGGAAGTTTTTTTACATTGAAGATTCAATAGAAATCGAATCAATTATTGGCGAGAAAATTTTACAAACCTACGCAAAACAAATGTGGATGTAGAAAATACTGCAACAACTATGACATATATCTTGCCTCTTGGCAAGAAGAAAATTCAGTATTATTCAAGGATTGTTGCTGGTTTAGTATTAATATTTACAATTACAATTAGATGCTTAAAACAATCATTTTCAGAATAAATTTGTGTATATAACTTTTGCGTTTCCGAAACTTTTACTTGATTACAGGCAGCAAGAAATATTTCTCAATGGCTGGGCAGTGAAGTCACAAAAATCATACATTTACTGTAAATCTGCGATAAAAATATTCCGCATTTTTGTTGTAGAACCTAAAAATGTTAGGCCTGACCGACCTTTAAAATTTACATGATTTGAGTTCTAAATTTTAAATATTTTACTACGAAAGCACTAAATATTTATATAGAATATAGAATATTAATTATTTCGATGTTTTATATTTTCATAGACACAATGAAACAACAAAAAGGAACGTAAATTCAATTCAAGTTTTATAAACGAAATAACACAGTTTAAGCCAAATTCTTAATCTTCCAAGTTCAAACATATATATAACTTATCCCTGTAATAATTTCTGAAGTTATTTTATCCTAATACTATTTGCAGGTCATAATTTGATTAGAGAACTATAGGATTCAATCTAGCCTGCAAGTTTGCAACATTAATTGCAAGTGAAGTGAAATTTAGAATATCAACAATCTTGTAATATTCTATTCAACGAACAAGAACTTCACTTTGTAACAACAAACTTTCAAATATAGAACTTAAAACTATGCTATTGTATCTGAATAATTTAAATAACAAGTAATATTTTTAACTTCCTCATACCACGAACTTTCCATTTACCATGGAAGTTTCGAAAATTCGAACTTAAAATAAATTAAATCGATTTATTATTGACGATGAGATAATAATAGTAGCCGCAATGCAGAAGATCCTTGTGTAACTCCACAAACTCAAGACTAACTCAAACCGGAAGTAGCCGGAATAAAGAAGGAATTTAGTATGACCACGCATCCCACTCCGTTCTAACATTTTGTATTTGTGAGAAATAAAACGCAATCGTACGTTGGACGTCACCTTCCATCGTGACAGCTAATTTAGATAAAAATTAGTTCTTGTAGATGGAGCCAATTTTAAAAATATATTTCTACAGGATTTCATATTTGCATTTTCTTATCTTTCTCCACTTTAATCATATCTTACTTCACTCTGTCCTTAAGGCTGTAGCCAGGAAATAATGTTAAGGGGAGCTAAATTTTTTTTAGAAGGGGTTCAAAAATTAAACTCTGCATAGTGTGTTGTACAAATGAATTCGCGAAGCAATATGAACTTGCGTCATCATTCGCATAGTTAACGAATTACTTTGAACATAAAATGAAAAGCTCCGAAAAAGGGCGAAACAATCTCGTCCAATGGAGCAAATTGTTATTCTTGCATTTTTGTACATAATTAACATCAATAGAATAATTTGATATAGATGATTATTTCTAGTAATTATATTGGATAACGGTAAAGGAAAAGAGAAGAAAGAAGCAGAAAATTGGGCGACAAACATACAAACAAAATAAGAGATGCGGCCTAGCAGGAAGTAAAGAGGGCTAAGAAAAATATTTGTGAAATTCATTGTAAAGATATAGGAGCTGGAACACAAAAATGAGCTAAACACACAAACACAGGAAATACTGTTGTTTAAGTTTGGTGCAAAAATTTTGAGGAAAATTTAAGGATATTGCAGAAACAAATATGAACGAGAGAACTGTTACGAAGACCTATAGAAGAAAAATTGTATAACACCTATCGAAAATAAAATAGCGCAGGAAGAAATAACCAAATCAATCAAATTATAACCCAAATATCTATAAGCATAGCATCAAACAATGTACACAAAAATAATAAAGAATAAATTACACTGCGAAGTAGAAAATAAATTAAAGGGCGATCCGGCAGACGAAAAACGTGGACAGGTGATATATTTATGGATAACATTTAAGTGTTGCAAAATGATGCAAAAAATAACTAAATGAGACTTGTTCGTTTACAAAGTGCATTATATGCCGATGATTAATTTACACATCAGAACCAGGCCAGAAAATGCAGAAAAGGTAAAAGACCTATGGATAGAGAGATTAAAGCAAGTGGGCATCGAAGTAAATACTGGAAAACCGATAATAATGAAAATAAATGGATACAGATACTTGGACCAGCAATTTTTGGCTAAAGCTTACAAAGTGAACAAGAAGTGGAGCAAAGTTTGTGAAGGAGATCCAACGAATAAGATTGAGGACCGAAATAACAGAAAACAGGAAACCCATGATACAGGCTTTGGCGAAACCTGCTACGGGTGTCATCGTTCAAACGGCGGAAGAACGACATGTATACGGTGTAAATATTGTCAAAACTACAACCAAGCGGAAGTTCCAATGCGACTTTGAAGAAAATGTAAACTTTGCATAGGTGAAGAAGGCGAGGATCTCCAATTGCATCGCACAGATGAAGACCAAGCGAGGAAATCAAAAAATCCCAAATATATTAAGATTGCAAATATTGCATTCGGTAATAAAAACTTGAATGTGATCTGCACATTGTTCCATGTGCAATTGTGATAAATGATCTTGCATAAGCTATTTAACAAATTTTTATACCTGGTGATTTTTCAATTGTTCGCAGTTTTTGAGGCGTTTGTGTGGTGATGACTAACTAAACATTTATTGAACACTTCATATTGCGCCTGCAAAACTATGGAGTAATTGGAATTTTCGGACTGAATTTGCTTATCCAAAAATATATAAAGACGTCGGGTTTTAGGATTAAGCGGCGTAATTAAGTTCTTTGAATCATTAAGATGACGCAGAGAAAAAATAGTCACATACATTTACAGATTGTGATCATTTGCCGCATCATATAAAAACACCAGGCAAAACATTTTCATTTTCTTCCTTCTTAATTACGCTACACCTTTTACTTGTTTACATTGATCTATGGAAGATCTGGCCAATAATAGCAATAATAGCATCAAAGAAATAAGATAACAGGTCAGATATGAGATGCCTTAGAAAAATAGCAAGAAAAACAAAATGGGACAAATGCAGAAAAAAAGGACATACGAGATAGCTTAGAGCAAGTGGCAACCAGCCAAATAATTGAAGGAAACCAACTGACGTGACCTGGACATTTGCAGAGGTTGAAGCCAAAATCACTGATCAGGAGGTTAGCGGGGTGAAAAAGAGATAGGAAAAGAACGAAAGGAACACAAAGAGAGAAACTGAATGAAGAATCGACAAAATTGTACAAAAAGAGGCAAAATAATCGAAAAACATGCGTAAGGTACAAGCCTTTAAATAAAGAAGAAGCAGAATGTTTGCTTTAATTAGGTGTTAAAGATTTAATATTTAGTTGGGGTTACCTGGGAATAAAATTAGAATTTGTTGTAATTTTAAAGACAATCAGATACCAT
The DNA here is from genome assembly GCA_959613385.1 of Geotrupes spiniger. NCBI lineage: Eukaryota > Metazoa > Arthropoda > Insecta > Coleoptera > Geotrupidae > Geotrupes > Geotrupes spiniger. Next base: position 19,268,149 of record OY390737.1, read on the forward strand.
AACATAATTTAATGTCACCATTTAATTGACCATCAGATTGGTCAAGGAATCGACTTAGTGTTATCTGTATTTCCCATTAAATCTTGCAATCGACGAATAGCCTTGAAGGTCAACATAACAGAACTGTACAAAACTTTTAGACGTGTATTAAAAATCAAATGACGAGATTATATTTGCAACGGGACGAGTCTCGGAACTCGTCGGACAATTGTGCGGCGCGAGCCTGAAATTGCGGTTGCATTTTTAATGACAACATTAACTTTTTAATTGAAAACACCGGGGCGGCGCGCCCGGCGACCGACGCCGTTCCGGCGCTGAAAGAAAACGTCGGAACAAAAGACAACGCAAAATAATACTTCGACAATTGTGCACTAACTGCACTTTAGCGGCGGCCAAATAATCGACGACCGTAACAATAGACAGTCGTTTAGTGGTTTAGTGAGCACGTTCGGCACACAAAAATATCGATAAAGCGGCGTTTCCAACTTTTGCTTCGTCTAGAATCCCAAAACGTCGGTGTTGCTTACATATCAATTTACGACGGTCGTGCAACTGTCCATGGAATAATTTACCACATCGAGTATGTAGTTATGAATAAACTCTCAATTCGTTGTATTCCGATTGTTAAATACCTTCAGTTATTGGTAAATGGAAATGGTGTATTAGTGTTATTGATCAAACAAAGTTCCCAATTGTTCAATTTGTAATTGTATATCTTGAGAGAATGTAGCAGCGATTGCTTATGCAATGGAATCCGCGTTAATCTGCGTTGTCAAAATCATACTGCGAACTTGTAAGAGTTTTAATCTGCCAATTTAAACTTCTCGCGCAGTTTCTGAGTTGCGATGCTTTGCGTTAGTGGAAGTTCTACGGCGTCACAATGCGAACGCGAGGAACAAATTCTACGCGAGAAGAAAACGTCGACTTAATTCGTCTTTTTTTGCCAAGCCATATTCGCGACAACTAAAATCGAGCTCGTTAAGCGGGAGCATAAAGTTAACATATCGGCTAAGTTTTACTCGTAAAGCATCCCAATAATAAATTAAAATGAACGAGCTGCTGTCAGCAAATAGAAACATATTGTCTTGTGATATCGAAAACTCTGGAGAATTGCCGCTTCCGAACAAAGTTCCGAGGCTGTTATTTATGCCACTGCGCGCCGCACCAGAAATGACACACGGCTTGAAAATATGAAACTATCATGCAAATAATGCATACACATACATGAATTTAGGAACGCATAAAACATGAGTTTATATGCACCTTAGTGATCGAGGATTATTACGTAAAAATAAACAGTTCGGACGATGACGTTAGTATTTGAATTGTTATAGAATAATGTAAATAAATATATCGTAAAGGGGCTAGACATCTTATGGAAAATAACGGGGTTGAAGGAGTGTAGGAAAATGAGGGCAATGGAACATCAGAATGTGCGAACAGGTAAAGAAACACCCGAGGGGAAATGATGCCGGGATGAAGAGGATAGAAGGAATGGTAAATATCGAAAGAACGGGGTTACTAAAGAAGCGGAAAGCCACAAGAGAAGGAAGAAAAAACTCCGAAAGGAGAAGGGGAGATGGAAGAAGAAAATAGTGGAGCCGGACGATGTTAATTTAGAATTGGTATATAAAGTATTGTAAGGAGGTGAACATGTCAGCAAAGTATTTTTTATTGTAATAATCATTTCGTTTTAAATTCCCCACTTTCGCCATTACTTTTTCATCCCTCAGTCAGAACATCTGCAACAAAATAATCCGGCTATTCACCACACTCATCAATTCACATTTTTACATATCCCATATTCTCCACTGGTCTCGTCACTGCCTCATTCATCTACTTTTGCAAAATTGCTGTCTATTTATTTCTTTTAATTCATCCCCGTTTTTGACTTATTGCCATATTAGCTTCACATTATTCAACGTTCTAAAAATATCTAATTCAACTTGCAGTTCTCTTACACCTAATGTTTCTAATTTCTTCGACATATTGCACTAAACTTCGGCTCTTAAATAGGCTATCTAATTGATTCCAAATCGTATTGTAGCAAAAATTACGAAATATAAACACGAGACAAAATAAAACGTCTTTAACGAAAGTAGACTAAGATTCGCTAATGAATCATTCGTATTAACTTCCAGTCGCCTTTTATTTCATCTTAAAACAAAATAAACAAACGGCGGTTCGTTTAATCAGATTCATCACCAAGTGATAAATAACGCAGTGTAATTTATGTTTGTTTATAAACTGATTGCGGTAACAGATTTAGTTACTGAAACGTTGAGTATTGAAATCGTTTCTGGACTACATGAAAGATATAAGCCGAAAATGTGTGGCTCATTAACAGCAAATCATTACCACGAAGAATAATTGAAAATAATGAGAATTTATCGTTCAGGTACACCGATGTATTCTGTTGGTTTTAATTACTAATTCAAATATTTAATAACATTAAAATGTTTCGTTAATACAATAATGTTACAATAATGAATAACGAAAATACAGAGGCTAGGCGAAGTAATAAAGTTCATTTGATAAAGTAATGGCATAGCAATTGAAATTGAATTTATCGATGTTGGGTGTACTTTTTTTACTACTATTACTATAAGGATACCTATCTGCAATTAGGTTGACTATTTTTGGGTTTACAGTGCTTAAATATGGTGTTAACTGTATAGTACCCCACCCAAACTTAAGATTAGATTTTCACTATAAGGTTGGGTTCGAGATTTACTTGGACGGAGATGTATTGGTTTACAAGCAATTTGACAGTAGTATGATGGGTTTAAGTATTATTAAAGAAATTTGCTTGGCGTCTGTTTTGATGAGAAATTATTGCATTTTTTAATTATTTTAGGAACAAAACAATATTTAAAAAATCGTAAATGTAAAATGCAAATTGCAAAATTTCATAAAGAACAGAAAAGTTTAAAAAATTTCACAAAAAAAAATTTGAATTAGAGAAAATTTTAATTTTAATAAATATAAAAAAATGCAAAGGAACATGAACCCAACCCAACTCAACCAAATTTAATCCAACCCAACCCATCCCAACGCAAATCAAACAACCTAACCGAACCGAATTGAATCTAAACCAATCCAAGAGAAAACATATATTTTATAAAACACAGATAATTCTCTAAATAATATTTTTTGGATACAAAAAAAATTTAAAGTATCAAACAAAAAAAACCCAACCCCAACCCAACTCAATACAAGCCAATCCAACCCAACCCAGACCCACCAAACGCTATTTAACTCAACCCAACACAACTCAACTCAACCCAACCCAACCCAAATTAAAAACATCTACGTTATTGTCAAAAAATTCAAACATTGAAATATATGAACAGTTGTAAAAAATAAAAAAATTAAAATGTTGTGAATTGTCTTAAACACAAAAAAATGCAATCGTTTTAAAATTGCTACTTACCACTTTGCATTAAGAAAAAAACAGTTGAAAATAATTCCATCTTATTTCAAAATAGCAAATATTCACAGATGAGATGTACCGCCAAAAATTTTCAATAACGTTTAAAAATTTAAAAAGGCCTTTAAGAACTTAAAAGTTAAACAAATGTCAACTTTTATGAGCGTTGTTCCAAATTCAAAAACGGCATATGTACTTTTTCGAACCGGACAGAAAAACATTATTATCGTTCTACAATGACAGTTTGACGAACAATTTCTTTGCGTTTAAAGTTTGTTCGTGATCGGAGCTGCATTCAGAATCCTTACAGCCATACAGAAGAGCATTAAACTTTCAACTAATGATTGGAAACAGCAAAACTTGGTGAAAATGGTATTGGGAGTGCCAGGGAAAAGGATTGCTGCAAGAAGAGACGTCCAACGAATACAACCGAAAAGCCAGACGGGGCAGAAAGGAACAGCACATAGTGACGCAAGAAATGGAGGTAGCAAAGACATGTAAACTAGTAGAGGCGCCAACAAGGGAAGATAAAATCTAGAAGTCGAATTCCAATATATCATACAAGAATATTAGAAAGGGGACAGAAAATGGGAATTGAAAAGAAATTGATTACGAGACTCACGTGCGAAAGTGAAATGAAAGAAAATAAATGCTGGATATTTGATGAGTATGAGAAATGAGTTCTGCATAGAAACACTGGCTCGAAGAATGGGAGGTGGCCGTTATGAATAAGGATGAAAGGAAGAAAAGTAAAGACTGGAAGAGGAGGTTGAATGATACTGGGAAGGGAACAAAATATTGCAAAATTATTGTATAATGATAGAAGGGAAAATAAAGAAGTAAGAGGTAAAGAAAAGAAAGATAGGCGTGTGGTGGCGGAGGGCTAAAGCAGGGTACTATGAAAAAATAACTGTCCAGTTAATAACATTTAATGCCAAACAGATTTTACAATCTAATAAACAAGGCACATAGGAAAGGTTTGAGAAAAGTACATAATTTGTAAATAGGCGACGTTAGCATCACATATGTTCTAACGGTTAAGCAATGAAACGTGCAGACGACCAGAGTACCGAGGGACAACGATTATAATGTCCATGACCAGTTTCGGTACATCAATGAAATTGTTAAGTAGATTGATAAAAACTTGACGCCAGCCTGGTTTCTGTGTAGTGATAAAGAAATAATTCTCAAGCTAGGAGAACATTGTCATCACATTCCTGCACAGGATATGTTCCGCATTGTTTGAAGTGAGGATATTTCAGGAAGCTCCTCTGTAATCTTTCGAGCATATTCCATTGATTACCATATATCGCAGATCAAGCTATCCAAGCATATTCCACTTTGAGTCAAACGAAGGAAAAATATCACAAATTTCATAGGATCAAGTATTGGAAAATTACTATTGTTTCAAATTATAAATCCCAACGCTCTTAATGTAGCGCAGAGGTAGTATTAACTACGTGTTCAGTGAATGATATCATTGAATGTGACGCCCAAATCCTTAACAGATGAACAACGATAGAGTGATTTATTTTTAAAATAATAATCATACATTGAGACAAACTTTCGGACATTTCAGAAGGTTCATATTTAATTAATTGTTGGAACACCAAGGCAGCAATATGTTCAATTGCTACTGCAGACATATACAGTCATCAATAGCTTTTATTTCTGCGAAAAGCTCGAGATCGCAAGTAACAGTTTATTACACTGAAGCTGGTTACATAGATCATTTATGAATATGAGAAACAATAACGGACCCAAGTTGCCACGTTAAGGAACACTCGGTGTTATAATATAAGTTTAAAAAAAGAGATCAATCTCGAGTAAAAACCATTCGACCCCAGTTTAAGCATGAGAATAGAACGATCGATGGTATCAAACATCTTAGTGAAGTCTACATATAATATATCAACTGTGTATTGTTATCAATATTCTCATAAAGAAACGGTGCTAAGCAGCAAGATTCGTTACAACTGATCTCTGGTTCACTAAACTATTATGGTCTACAGAAATGAGCATTCTAATGTCACGAAAAATTTTGACATAAAGGCACATTTCAATACCTTTTACTGTACCGGACACAAACGAGTAATTTTCCAGCATTCAAGGAAACTATTGTTCGACAGAGATACGTGTAGAGGCTTAGTTTTTGAAGTGCTTCAACAACGTCAGATTCATCAAGAGTAAGAATATTTACAGGTGAACCATTTATAGAATTAGTAGTATTTATCAATCCATTACTGTAGGATCTTATGTAACCAGACCTGAAGTATTCTTGAAACCCATCAACGAAGGACTTTGGTTTAGTCAACACAGATAGTCTCAGTTATTAAATTAGGTATCCCAGAAGTTTTCTCATCGAGGACGCAAAAGACCAGAAATACTCGGGGTCGTCCTTAATTGTAGTTTGTACGTTTGAAAGATAATTTTGAAAAGGTACCTATGAGTTGATTTTCTCAATTTTACGTAAGTGTTTATATTGTAGCAGATTATAGGGATAGTATTTTTTATAAACTTTAGACGATGCTTGCGTTCAAGTTTGATATTATTATTTATTGGACTCCTTCGTAAACCAAATTGAGTAAGACGATTGACGAATAATACGTTCTTAATATATTTTTCAGAGCTATAGAGATTGTATAAGAGTTGAGACTGTTAACACTGCAAGCAATGGTATGTGCATATGCTTGAAAAATAATTATATATCTAAGGGACGATTATCATCTTCCATTCAGTATACAAGCGATTTTCCACTTTTTGAAAGTACATTGAAAAGATTTTTAATTCACATTGATCGATTTTCTTTATGAAATATGCTTTTTTTATATTGCTATACATTGAAATGCCGAAAGAAAAATACCGTTACTATTATCATTATCCAATGACTAAAGAGAACTGAAGCGCCCCAATAAAACAGCAAAGAATTCCTACGACTAATTTGTAGTTCGTTTCATCTGAAGCAGCCCGCTTTGTTATTCTTTAATCATTATTTACCAGCGGTGTTTCGTACGCCCGCGGAAAATTATCGTCATTATTTTCCGATCCGTTTGTGTTTTGATTTAATACTTTTTCGCCAAAACCCGACGTCAATTGTGTCGATCAAAATCAAATATGACCCCGTTCGCACAGTCATTGTTGCGCCCGCCGGTAACGTAACAAATGAATGTTAAAACTAGACAGTTTAATTCATTAACGTCGCTGCATTGTTCGTATCGATGTCAAAACGTTGTGTAAACCTCTGGCGCGTCGGCGGCGCGGCGCTCCATTCGTACCGGCGAAGCCATTATTCCGATGAACAATGTCATCGGAAATCATTCCAAACGCGGGTTACATCACGCCGTATTATGTCGAGGACAGTTCAATTAAGTCCCCGCGCCCTCTTCACTTTCGCATATTTGTTCTAATCGTTAATTTCGTCTGGACGATAAAAAAAGGATTAATTCGTCGCACGTCGATTGTGTTTGAAATGTATTACGGACGTGTCTCGATTCGTGCAACTCAAACGCGGTTTTATTATGACGGACGATAATTAAACTTCTGGTTCTGTAAAAGCCCGTTTGTTTAACGAAACTCTGTTTGAGTTAATTAATCCAAAATTAACATTTATGAAATTGACGTGTTTATATTTACCTAGATATTTTCCACTACATTCAAAAAGTGCTTTAATTTAATATCACATTTAATGAAATTATTATCAAAGTGAGGATTTCACCCAAACTACACCAGATCCATTCGGATAGACTCGCAAAATAAATGCGCAGACAAATTTGATAAAATGTTGTAACGTCGCGTTTAGACAACAGACGGCCCAATGAAATATTCAAGCGCATTTACGACCGACGTGTATCGTGTTTTCTTTCGACGTCGGTTTTTGTTTACGAACGCAGGCGTCATCATAAAGAATATGGTTATGAGCAGTCGTAAAGCGCACTAAAACATATCCTCCTCCGTCGATAATTTCCCCCGAACAAATGATCGGCGATACGGCGAACATTTGTCAAGGAGACAATAATAAAAGGGATTCGATCCTGAAAAGCGCCGGATAAAGCGGTGACAGGCCGTGACAATGCCCGACCGACTTGAATTGCCTGGCTTTTTAGAGGAACGCCGAATAAAAAACTAAATAAATTGCGACCGAGGCTGGCTCGAGGTGGCACCAGTGTTTGAATAATCCCCCCGGCCACAAACACATTATGATTGAGATGTGTTGGTTCAATACATTGACTAATTGCATGCTATATCAAATAAATATTAAAAGAACGAAAGTTTTGAAATATGGATATACATAATTTACGAATTAATAGAGTAATAACAATTAAATTATATTTGTTTATTCTGTTTGATGGTTCTTCCGTACTTGCTCCCCATACTGCATCGAAAACTGCCAATCAAATCTAAGACCTCATTGATATTGATCCATAATAAAAGTCCCCATTATGTTAATAATTGTTGCCATTATAACCTACAACACCCCATATTTCTCCAATCACAAGGAACCCTAGTTCAGTGTTTATTCACGACAATTTGATAAATAAAAGCTTTATTGTTAATCCGTCGCCCGTCTAATGGCACAAACCTTTTAGCCTCCACCGCCGGCTTGTTTGTTTACCCGTACGTGTTTCGCGGCGATAAACCCATCGCACAATTAATTTCGCGCCGAAAGAGAGCAAAGAAAAGCCGGCGCGCAAGGAAAGTAAGGGAGAGCATCGACATGTTATTGATTTTCTTACATGACGAACGGTGTTTTCTTCGTCGGTGGACGTAGCCAACTATGGAAACAAACCAGAAACACGCGCACTTCGAATTAAAAATTATGACGCATTTAGTAACAGATGCGTATTATATAATCATATGAATTGATGCGGGTTATGCAAATCGTACGTTCGTTTGATTGATCTGTAGAAGTTTACTGGAACGGTGGAAATTCAACGCGAATGTACATGTTTGGATATATTTTATTTATTTATTATAATTAATGAAACGATTTAATTGGGTTAACATCTTTAACTGGATTTAATTGCTTTACAAACATTAATTGAATTAATATAATAAAATTAAATGTCAAATAAACTGTTAACATAACAACTCACGCCTCATACCGTACAAGTGACAAGCAAGTTTAATTACAGATTAACACTTATTTAATTATTTTACGATTATGCAATGTAATACAGTTTGTTTAGAATTGTGAAAGTTGTCTTACTAGAATAGTTTTGTGACAGTCACGCGATGATTGTTCAGATGAACATACAGTTAATTCAAATTATAAATTTATTATTTATTCCTTGTCCAACCACTGTTCCAAAGTGTAAACGCTTTAGCCTACACTCACACTACAGGAAACTGGAAGTTTATTTTGCTTCAGTTCTAACTGTCTTTTCATTTTCTTATTATTTTCCATTTTGTTTGATGTTTCTAAATTATTTCATTTATCTGCCCTTTCATATTTTTCTTCTATAATTGATTTGATTTGCAAAAAGACTTTAGATTGAATTTGGCCAAATCTGATAAATCGTACTCAAGTTTCCATTACATTTTTAGGAATATTCCAATTCATTAAGTCAGTTGCAAGCAGTGCAACTTTTCCAAGCTCATTCATTAGAACAAAAATTGAAAAACATTTCTTTCTGTTGAGCGAACTGTTTTGTATAAATTTACAATCGCACGATTTTTGCCTTTAAATAAATCGGAGAGATCCGGATCGTTTATGACTTCTAAATAGTAAATATTTCAATCGTCGATAATAAAATGCAATTCTAACTCTGCAAACATGTCATAGTTTATAACGTCAATTCATTACATTTCACGTAATGATTTATTGCTAATTAATGAATGTTTGTAAGACACTCAATTCCACTCAAAATACACAACCGTGCCGATAAAATAAAATAGCAATACATTTTATCACTCAGGTTGTGTCCATTGGATATTATCAATGTGAATGGGGGGATATTTAATGTGTTTTTTCCATTCGACACCATTTATATTTCTTTATCTCTCGCGGTTCATTTTCTCTAAAATGTTATGTAACATATAATAAATATGGCGTCATAAATTTGAACATCGACGACATCGTAACGGTACTATAGAAATACTAAATATATTAAATATATAAAAATTAAACGTAAGGAAATTATTTAAAAATACACACAAACAGAACGTAACACAAAGATCAAAGAGGAATAATGAATAAAAATTATATAAACGAATATTCAGTAGAAATGCAAATACACAAAAAATAATCCTTCCCTTTGAACTAACGGATAATTGATGTTCATGTATTCACATTTTTGAAAATATTAAATGGGAGGTAGCTTGCATCATAAGCAACGGTTTCAAATTTTTCAGTAATATTACGTCGATTGTATTGCTTGTAATTAAAGTGGAAAATAAAATTGGAACTTATTATAATTAATAAAGTATATAGTCACTGGAATTAATCGGTTTGCATTATTCAAAAATTCATTTTGATTAGTATTAAGATTTTTACGATTTTACGAATATCAGATGGCTTACAGCTTTGTGACGTGTACAGGTAACGTAAACTGGCAGAATTGTACATCTCCATGTACGTCACGGGCAGCAAGTTCTATGTCTATTCAAATATTATACGTTCGTTTATGTCACAAGCAACAGTATTTTCTATTTACTCCAATATTTTCATGTATATACGTCGTGAGCTTACATATAAAGTAACATAGATTGATTTTTACACACACACAATAAAAATGAAATTTTATTGTATCCCTCGCACATTCTCATTTTTATGACTTGTGGATCACACCAAATGAAACTTTTAATTACGGCTTAAAAATACGAAAATGAAAATCTATAAAACGACAATAATGACATATGCAGCAGAACAACAACGCTAACACAAAATGTGGAAGAACAACTGAAAATATTTTAAAGACAACTTGTTAGAATGTTAACGAGGCCATAAACCTTTCAAGGCCCAAAGAATCGAATGTCCGTTTGCTTAATTTCCGTTAATCGAAATTTCAACTTTAAATTTCGCAAATTTAATTAAACGCTCAATTAAAATGGCAGGCAGTGCAACCGCAAATTGAATTACCCGGACACAAAACAACTCAAACCTGTAGAAATTACAACAAAATTCACGAACAGAGCCTTAAAAATAGATGGAAAATCTACGAACACAAATACATGAAAATGGACAAAACAAATAACAGTTTGAGCCAATTTAATTTGTATTTCTCATTTCATACTTAATATTTTGATTTGATTTCTGCACTTGAATGTAAATTCAATATTTATTTGTATACGAATGAATTGTATAAATTGAAAATAATTGAAATTTGTTTGAGCAGCAAACATAGCTATTAGCTATTTACATAATTATTGTGCGATTTGTGTAATAACATAAATGTTTCCACGATTCATACATTTTGCAATAAGTTTTGTTGAGTTAAAACTAGTTTTGTTACAAGCCCATAATTATTTATTTAAAATATTTATTTACTTTTTCAGCAATCTATGTACTTATTTCAATTGCATTTCGGTTGGGTTGGGTTTATTTTTCTGATGATTTGCAACGAGATCGTGGCCCAGTTCTGAATTTTTTTTATTGACCTGTATATATGGTTTATGTATTAGTAAATATTATAACTTTCTTGGATGATATTGCAAATATTTTGTATTTTAATGCTGCCGTCTTTAAATAATACACGTTAGATGTAGATGTGTGTCAGATACACCTTCGTGTTATTGTTACAGGAATTATAAAATTGGCATTTAATGTTATATACTTTCTTTATTTACAGAATTACTTTGTCTACCATATGCAATAAGAACAAGTAATGGATGGGAGAGCAGTACAAGAGGTGCGAAGCCTCTGGAAGAGAGGGAGATGAATGGAAACACTGGTGAAAGGAATGCGAGGAAATAGTATGAAGCAAAGAGAAAGAGAAGGATGCTAGGAGAGAAAGGAGGAGGAGGGGGACATAAAGGAATATAAAGCAATTTTTCTTGCAGATGTAAGAACAGGACGAGAGGGAGCTACCAGAAGGGAACGGAATCGAGGATTCAGGAAGGAGCCTGAGGTTTTAGGGAGGAGGACGAGACGCTTAGGATAATATTTATTATGAAAGTGCATTGAACGGTGATTTTCATAAAATTTAAAAATAAAAAAAGTACAACATTAATGTTATTAATTTTTTTCTTTATAATGTTCATTTTAAATTCTTTACGAAGCTTTCAATCAGAAACAAAAGTGAAACAAATAAATATGAGGAAATTGTTAAAGACGAAAAAAAATGTCAAAGCAAAGCAAATTAAAAAAAATATTAAATAGGACAAAAAATGCGGCACTAAAAGTAGTAAAAATTATTGCTATCGACAAATTAAGAATAAGATTAGTTTCGATGAAATACAAGTGAGACGACTGAGAAGAAGAAGAGAGTAATTTAAACGAAACGAAACTGAAACTATGTTTCTTCAACGTTTAATTTGGGTTCAATTCCTGCATAAAAAGATACAGAAGTGAGAATTTTGACTGAATTGAATCTAAAAGAAGGAAGCCGAAAACAAAATAACAAACAAAGTGGAACATTACCTGAAAATAATGACCGATGATTAATTAATGACGGGAAAGAATCAAGAGAGATAGTGAAATATCAAAAACGCAAGATCTATAAAATAGTGAAATGAAGCGGGGATGTGGACTAATCGCCACGAAAAACAGACCCAACAGTTTCCCCAGAAATGTACAGCTTATTATATATAAATATACTCGTATCCTGAGTAAATAAATGATTTTTAATAAAAACTTAAGCTATACATTTCGAACCAAAAGTAATAAAACAAGCTACTTACTACTTACTCCCCAATTTTGGCAAAAAGGGAAGTGGAACGAACTGGAACGATTAGTAAGAGGTAATACCAATTATAATGACTATATCAAGGCGAAAAATGAACAAGAACAACCAACATTAGAACAAGAGGAAGAAACGAAAAGGAGAAGAACGAGGAGAAAATTAAATACCTATATGTGCTACAACAGGAACGACAGAGTGATGTCAGAGTTTATGTGTGGATGTCATACATGCATGTCAAACATGTAAGTAACTGGGGCCTCTCACAACCAGAAAATATGAAAATGAATGAGAAAATTCAGAAAGGATATAAAGCATTTCATTGCAATAAAACAAGACTCAAAGACAAAAACTAAATTGAGAATATACAAGACGTTAGGAGACCAATATTTAATGAAAACAATTACATTGACCAAAAAATGAAGAAGAAGAACTTAAAATACCGGAAAGGATTGTAACAAGATCAACAATGGGCCAAAAATGAAATGAAAACGAACATAGAGTGATCAACTCAGCGAGAATTGGATTGTATGGAAACTGACACAGAAGAGAAAAGAAGGCAGCATTGAAAATAATAACTGAAAGGAACCATATGTGTAATATACACAAAAATAAGCCAAGATGGGAGGAACAAGTCCAAAAAAAACTCAAAGAAATGAGGATCGTACAGTGGGAAACCTAGTGACCGCCAGAATCACATACGTAGCAAAAATATGAAAGACATTATGGAAAGACAAATAAGGATGAATCCACCAGGAAGATAGTATTCATGAGTTCTAGTGAAAAGAACAGTTATAATTTCAACTGAAATGTATTGTATATAAATCGCCACACTTGACCCATGGCTTGGTCGCTATTTCTAGTTCGTGCAGATCATTTTATACTGATTTAATCCATTTTGTCCGCGCCCTGCCTCTTATTCTCCTTCCTTTTGTTGGTTTCTTCTCTGCCATTCTTGTTATGTGTCCGAGTCATCGAATTCTTTGTCCCCCCACTCTGCTTGTTACGTTCGGGCGTCCATACAATTGTCTTAGCTCTTCGTTTGTTCGTCTCATCCACTGCTCTTCCACTTTCTTCCCTTCATATATTCCCCTTAGCACTTTTCTTTCCCACACATTCAGTGCTTCTTTTTGTCTTTGATTCTCCTCCGTATGCAACCAGCGGCCGTATCACAGTTTGATAGATTCTTATTATTGCACTTCTTGAAACATTCATAAATCTGAACATATTTCTCAATGATCCCAAACATTTGTTTCCCTTAGCTATTATTTCCCGCATTTCTGTTCTTTCCTCGCCGTTATTGGTTATTGTTAATCCAATGAATTTTCCAGTCTTTCAATTTTGTGTTGCAATTTGCCCTTCGTTATAAATTCTGGATTAACATATATTTCGTTTGCTATTCGTTTATTTTTAATCCCTTACTTTTGGCCTGTTTTTCTAACAGATTATCCTTTGTCCTTACTGTCATCCACATACTCGTATGCCAGTATTTGCACCATTTGATCGTCCCTTTTATTTTTGTCCCTGTTGCTCTTACCACTGTTTCCAACACAAAAAATAAAATACGGTGGTGGTTCCCTGTCGTATTCTTTTCTGAGTTGAAACTTTCCATTTAATGCCATCTGTACCAGACATATAAGTTTTGTTGTTAGTCCTACTTGTCTCATTGCATTATTTACCTTTTTACTGTATCGTAAGTTTATTTGAAGTCTATAAATATCATGTACAGATGCAGATTCTGATCTATGCTGATGGACACTAGCATAGATCAGAATCTGCACCTGTTTTATTATAAAAAGGTGGTCCATCATCGATCGATTTGTCGTAAAATCGCATTGATATTCTTCTACCTGTACCTTATTAAATTTATTGTCTTCTTTACTGCGACTGCAACTATTTTGTAGGCCATCTAAGAGAGCTATACTTCTGTAATTTTCACAGTTGTTATGGTCTCCTTTTTATGTGTAGGGAATATTAGAGCATTTTTTTATTGCTTCCATACTTTTTTTACAATTTCGTACAGACTCATTTCGAACTTCTCACCTTCTACTTTTAACTAATTCCACTAATTCCGTTCTCCCCTGGTGCCTCATTTTTCTTAAATGCTTCATCGATTTTTTTATTTCTTCCACATTTTGCGGTTCCCTCTCTTTCTTTTCTGCCTTCCCTTGTTGCCCATTCCCACTTTCCTGTAGATCACCTTCTTCTTCATATACCTCTTTATGATAATTTCTTTAATATATTCTTGTCCCAACAAAATAGAGTTTTGTTTTTGTAATCTATTTCACAGTTTTTCGCTCCTTGGTAAAACTATCTTGTTTGTTTCGCCACATACCTTATTGCCACGTTTTCCACCAATCTCTCCCCTTTTTCATCCTGCACAGGTTCTTGACCTCGTTTCTACATTTTTTATAATATTTTTCATGCTTTAGTTTAGTTTTTCCACTGAATACTTTTTCTTCACTGTTTGGATATTCTTCAGTATCGGTGGTTTTCTACATTTTACTAATGCTCTTATTAGTATGTTACCATTATTAGTATCTGCGCCCGCTAACTTCTTGCATCTGTTATATTCTTTAAATGCTCACCCTCATCATTATATAGTCGACTTGATTAATAGTTTTCGTATTGGTGCTTTCCATGTTCCTTTGTGTATTTCTCGATGCTCCAACCCCATTGCGAACCCTAATAATTTCTTACCAATTTCATTGGTTTCTGAATATTTACTGTGTCTTCCAATAGTTGCCTCGTCTACTTTTCCTGTCCTTATGTCTACATAATTATCGTCGTATCTTGGAATTTCGTTGTACCGCTGTTCCAATTCTTCATAAAAAGCATATTTTTCTTCCATAACTTCTTCTTCTGTTTTGGGCAGTCTACATAATACTAGTACTGCAATGCATTTTACATATTATCGATGAAATATGCTTATGTGTTTGTAACATATTTTTGAAGCAACATTTAAAATTTTATACAATAATTCGTTTAAGAACCATTAAAACATGTTGAAATATAACACCGAATTTTTAAATACACATTTCATTTATTACCATACACTTATACCTAAATTCCAATGTGAAAATACGCAATACCTGCAAAGACGTACGTGGGAAATTGGGCCGAAGGCGATGTTCGCATCGACCGAAACGAACGACCCAAAGCAACCGCATCGCGCCCGTCCGAATAATTTACTGCACAATTAAAACGGCACACGCACGTCGAAAATTGACGAATTTCGAAACGAACTGCGATTTTAAAATCTCATTTGCGAAATAAATCAATTATTAATTGCTCGCCGGGATATTGGATTAAAATCGCGACGCGCCGCGAAACAAACGAATAAACTGTGCTGAAAGCGGGGAGCGCAGGGAATTTTGTTTTCCATCGTAGGCTTACTTAAAATGGGAAATATTCGCGATTAATGCATTACAATTTAATTGCACGGCAACAACTTATTTTAATAATGCGTGCTAGTTAAATAAAATTCTTTCGGACAAACTGAATTCCTCTGGATATTTACATCAACGAAGGCATTGAATTTTGGAGATTAAATTTATAAATTTAAGTGGCGCATTTGCAAAATTAATCCTTAATAGGTTCGCGCAGAAATACTGTACGATTTCTGAAACCAAATCATCAACATTCCATACGATTAGCTAAATTTTTCAGCAATTTCCCAATGAATTTGAATAACTTATACTGTTTGGCTTTCCTAAGCGATGTTAATGATGAAAATTTAGAATACTCTCTGCACCCATAAAATACAAAAATATTAAATTTAAAACACTTTAGTAGCCAGATCTAAATAACACGTTTAAAACTGCCAACTTCGCGATGTGTCACGAAAAATTAGATAATGTTGCACTCGTTTAGTACCATGCCGCAATTATCGTTCAACTCAAGGCCAGTCCGTTTGTTTTGCGACGTGTAAAACATAATCTTGCGAGGTTTTACGGTGAGTCACGTAATTGTTATTGCAATAATGTAAGGACTTCCATACACGACGAGACGGCCAGAGGGCGTCGTTTGCTTTTCATTGCAGTTTCGTTCATATCGATTTACTTTTCTAAAAGCTTCCGCAGTTATGTCGATATAAGGTAAGAATAGATCCGCTCTATATGGAAACTTACGCGGTTTGTGACAATAGTCGGTTTTACGTCAACGGAATAGTAGCTGTAGTGGTAACTGGAAATGACACGTCTACGACAATAAATCAAATCAGGAACCAATTACGTCGTCGATTGGCAGTGCAGTTAAATCTAACATACGAAGGTGGCAAATGTACCTACATTTATTGTTTTAAATAAAAGTGGTCAGAAATCTAGTTAATGGATACTTGACATTTTTGTGATATTATCTAGCATAGAATTTGGATAAAAAATTATGTAGAGCATTCGTTGAAACTGAATCCACATAATTGACGATGATCCATTTAATGACATATTTTTTAAAAGGACAAATTATGCTTTAATAAAAAACCACGACATATTTTTGCCTTACAAGAGAGATGATGTGCGGATTTTGTAACATACCCGATACCCTATATGATTTTCTTTGCTTTGCCATAGTTTTGCATTTGTAGTATGTGATAATACGACCTCCATATGGTGAACTAGTTACATACGTATGTATCCAACAAATAGAAAGTGAATTACAGGTTATAAACAACATACTTATGATTTCGAAATCTTAAAACTTAAAACATAAATTAAACCGAAATAACGTTCACCTATATGTGAATAATAACCCAATGGACACAGATAAAAAAGGCCTGCTGCATAAACAGAAATACTTATGAAAACAATATAAATTAAGGTATCGGCTGCTGATGTATTCATCGCAATAACACACATTTGCTGAAGACATTTTATCATAATCGCATCTGTAATTTCAACGACTCTTTTTAAAATTCCGAAAAATTGATTCACGTAAAAAAAAATTGCAAGTGATAACCAGGGAAGGCATTTCCAACATAAAATCTATGTACCATTTTGTGTTGGTTCTAACTACTAAGTGATTTCACTCTCGCTCATATATAGACTTAAAAATAATAATGTTTTATGCAGAGAAATATTTCACAGATCTCTTCACCATCAGTATTCTGAACTAATATACGTCTACACGTCAATAGATACTATAGACATAGATACCTTAAATAAAATACATAATTGTACACGCAAACAACCAATGCTCATTTTCGCTGGACATTCTTGAGAATAATTTTTGATAGTGGGGAAGCAGAAATATGAGTTCGAGGTATGCTTAAGGAAATCAGGAGAGAAACAATAAATATTGAATGGGTGTGTGTATCTTCTGTGGGGTACGAAAGGATGCATGAATATTATTGATACATGTAAGGGATGTGGTGTTATGGAAGGAAGAAAGAAGATGAAAAAAGAAATAAAATATGAACAAGCAGACAGGCAAACATAAGGTCTTCTTTTCCCTTTTTCTTTTATCACCCCTGGTGATTATATCATAGCTTCCAAAATTTTAAAGTATTCCAATAGCCCAGTCGCCATAATAAACCTTGATGCCTAACTGTGCCTAGGATCTACCTTTACGTATGCATCCCTCGGTAAATTGTTTCAGCATCAGCACTATCTTCAATAGTAATTACACTGTGGAACACAAAAATCCACCACATAAAATAAATGCGTATTTTACAAACTTTGGTCATAAGTCAGTATACAGTTGCTATAAAAATTGCTGTATGAGCCTCAGATTTCATAGAAACTATTAACTCCATTCGTGAAAAAGGTCTAAAAATTTTACTTTGCATTTAAAGTTGGTGATCAAAATAAGTCTTGGGCTCCAAAAAATATCGCAGTTCATGTTCGAAGACACTGACAGGGTGGTTGAAACGAACTCATAAATCCGTTTGCAGTTCCAATGGCTTGGAGAGATCCTCTAAACCACGTAGACGACTTTCATTTTTACATGAATAATGTCAAATGGATTACTAGCAAAATCAAGCGCGGCATCAATGACCCTAATATTAATATCATTACTCGCTCCGCAACGCCCTAAAAGGATTCGATTCGAATTCGGAATCTGAAAAATCTCCGCCTGAAGCTGGAAGGAAGCGACATCCCTAGTTCTGATTATTCTTGTTCTAAACCTCACTTCATCACCCCAGATGAATTAAATGATCTTGTACGTGACTTGGATCTTCCTAAGAAGAAAGCAGAACTTCTCGTCTGTAGCAAAGGAATCTTTTAGAAAAGGATATTAGAGTAAACAGGTGAAGACAAGCAACTATTTTTTTTTTTTGGAGTGTAAGGTTAACTTGTGTTTTGTTACGATATACCAAATCAATGGCCACTATTTCGAGATTTGTCCAAAATAACTGTGAAAGCTGTTTGACTTTTTAATGGCAAGGGCCGTCAATTCCCACGGGTTACTTAGCAAATACGAAAGAGACATATGATAACCTTAAGTCACTACTTACATAGGTGTATAAAGAACGAAGATCACAGATGGAACATATGTGCAGATTTAAAAGTTGTAGCTTTCTTGAAAGGGCTGTAATCGAGACCAGACGAGAAGCATTAGTAGAGAAGGAAAACATATATTTATCCCCACTGCTCAATAAGATAGGCCTAGTCAAAAATATTGTTAATGCTTTAAATAGAGAAGATTCCTTCTTATATTTAAAGCAGAAATTCAATCAAAGAGGTTTTTTTTTTGTTTGGCGATAAATTAGACTAGTGTTTCCAGATGTCAACTTTAGGACAACATTAAATGGCTTTGAAAGACTAGCGTGGGATGCATCTAAAAATTATTTTCTCTATAACAATAAATCAGAGTACTACCAGGAATACGTGAAAAAACTAAACACTATGCCAACTATGTTGGACGACTATTGCTGGAATGTAATTTGAGTAAAATCCGCTGGATCTTATAAAATAAATATGACAAGTAAATGTGCAAAATATTAAATTAAAATGTGTCTACAGTTCTTAAGTTTATTATTAACAAAATGTATGATACGTTTCCAATTGTTTAAGGCGAATAAATTGGTTAAAAATTGCGTTTTACTGACTTTTTTATTAACGTCACAATATTTCCACCTCCATTATCATTGGATGATGATATCGAAATTCTGAGCACAGAGCTGGGTTCAGCATACGTTTGAAACAGCCAAAACTATTCCACGAAGTATTCAATTTCTTTTTTAATGTTCCACAGTGTTGGTTATCGATCGTCAATTTCGATACCTGTCAGTTTGAAACTCTTACACAGAAATATATACAGAAAGATGGAATTAAACTGATCCACGCTAGGAATTAATTTCGAACATTTTACATGTGACTATTAAATTACTACTAAAACAGATATGCGAGAGCGGGAAATAACTAAAAACAATGATAAAAACGTAATTAAATTCTGAATGGCATAACAAATAAAAAGAGTGAAGTGCTAAAGTAATGGTTGTGGTTTTATATCTTCTCCAATTTTATCATTCATTTTGATGAATTCTTACCACGTGTGTTTTGGCAGCAGTTAAATCAACAAAAATCGAAGATATGTTCCAGTAAATTATTTGTAAGGCTTCATAATAAATCGAACTTGTGGGATATGCCTGCTACTCAACTATTTGCATTACAAAAAATCCCGAAAAAACGCTGGTAAAATTTATTACCCCTACCCCTGGCAACAAAGTATTATTTACGACTTTTTTCATAATATAAAAAAATGGGCTTCACTAAGTATTTTCCAATTGGCGATAGATTTCAATAAGAACACCATATTGACAGTTTCATAGGACCATTGCTTGTCCACCAATAATAAAGACCCGAGGCAGAGGTCAGGACATAAGACTCAACCCAATGCAATCGAATCCAATCCAACCCAATCCAATCCAACCCAACCAAACCCAATCCAACCCAGCCCAACCCAATCCAAGACAACCTAACTCAACTCAACTCAACCCAAAGTTGGAAGAAGCCTTAACGATTTTGTAGCTTTTGATCAAACTAACTTTAGTTTTCGTTATGTCAAAAAAATTTCATTTGATTGTTTGGTTCAGTTTCATCAATAGCACACATCTGGTGTCCATTATGTCCGAAGTATTTTCATTGTTTTCTCACTCTCTCACCCGATGCAATTGTGACAAATAAAACTCGCTTTATGCCAGAAAATTATTACTCAAGGTCTATGACTTCGTTTTTGACCAGGACTCATATTTTTGTCTTACTAAGTAATTATTCACCCAAATTCTGTTTCGAATTTCCATTTTAGATCTTTGTTATGCATTCATTTGATTAATTCAAATAATGATGAACAATGGAAAAATATCAACATCATTCACGTGTTATCGAATCTGGCGAAATTGATGGACTAAAAAATATAAACGTTGTCAAAACTCAAACATTGTGAAAACTGTCAAAAAAATACTAACTGTAAAATGCAAAAATTGTCTTAAAACAATTAAAATTGTGCGGAATGGAAAACAATTCGGGCTTATAATGTCGAAAGAAATAATTCTATAAAATTTTAAATTGTTCCACACATAAAACCCTTAAAAGCAAACAACGTAACAACGTCTCGCTCACGTTCTATAATCGACGTAAACGTTATCATCGTTCACACGTGTCCCTGCCAGTTTGTAAGAACAACCGTATAAAAGATTTAGACCGCACACGCCGACAAGATCGATACATTTGTTCCTTAGATTTAGAAGACAAATTGCCTGTTCTTTTCTCAGTCCGTTTGTGACTTCGCGAAGATTTAAGCGGATTTCGTGCTCCGCATCTCGACGTTCTCGTGACGTCACATCTCCGCGTTCGTGTGACATTTTTTACGACCGCAGAAATCGATATGCTGAGACTGCAGGCTCAACTGCAGTGGTATTTTCTCGCACATAATACCACCGGTGGCTATAATTTTATCGACGATTTACGTTCACCGTAGGGCTTGCGGCGATAAATTTGAATCTACGAATCAGAAACATGTGTTTAGTTTCTATGCAAGAAGAGCCACTTGCACTAGTAAGCTGATAACATTTACGCGAATAAATTAGTTCAATAAATAATTCAAAATCACTTGAAGTATGTGTAATACAAAAAACAACAAGAAAATGTGTCTATAGTAATATGCGTCAATTGTAATCTAATATAATTGGTCCACGACTAACAACTCTAATACGCCAATGTATACTAATGTTATTTCCTTTAATACTTTGAGGCTACATTGTATTATAGATGGTTTAAGTTTATATGTAACTTTTTTTAATGGTAACCTAGTATGTCAATTGTGATCTGGTAGAGTTGAATCTCAATTATTTCTATTTATTTAATATGTAAATAATTCAAGGTTTCCTTAAACATAATCAGTTGTATACATTTTCGACTAACATATTTTGACCAATAAAACTGTTACTACAAAAATTACCAACACATAATCGCATATATCAAATTTTGAATGTAATTGCAGGAACTAGAATTCATATAATTCAAGGCTTCATGTAAGACGATTAACAAATTTGATACACCAATATATAGTAATGCCAAAATTTATGTAGCATAGCTTACATAATTTGTGGTCCTGGCAATACGCCACATTTCGTAAGTCACTCGGCACATTACTAATATGCAATTCGTTGCTCTCCGACGAAAAATTTCGTAAAACAGACTGCATGCATATTTTTGCGAAAATACATCTAAAATATCAGACGGTTTTCGTATGTAGACAAGATGCTGCGTTAAGTTCTCTCCAACAGAAAAACAATACCGCTCACTTCTAATTTAATTTATTATTCCCAGACTATAAATAATGAAAATAACATTGAGCTTGCACTAAACTTGACGTTTACGGCGACGTTACCGATGTTTTATAATCGATTGGTGATTCATAGCCAATTACACCCACTCGTCGTCTATCTCGTTTACTCCAATATAAACTATTCTGGCCGCTGTTTGTAAATTGATTGATTGTTTACATATATTAACATTCATTTCATTTCAATTTTGGTTAAATATCTAAAGAATTTGTGTAAGTTACATTTGATGCATGGATTGAATATATCAACACTATTCGAACACTTTGAGACTACTTTATATTATAAACATTTATTATTATTTTTGAATTTAAATAACCACTTTAATATCAACACCTTTGCACGATTTTGCTGCAGCACAAATTGCACAAATTTTAGTGTATCGTACGTAATCAATTTATTAGTGTCTTTCAAATTAAATCTTAAATTATTAACAGGACCCAAATTATAATTAACGTAACTTGGGCTCAACGATACACACCATACATATATAAACAATAAAGCTACTCATCACTAAATTTATATTGGCGCCTCCGTTGATACAATAACAAGCAGAGAATATTGTGCACGAAAGAAAAATTACCGCTAACGAAATTCAAAGGCGCCACGATCGATAAAAGGTGTAGTCGCTTCCTTCGCGTAGCGAGAAATTTCAGAGAGGTCGCCGGCGATCGATAAATTAATGAGTCCATCAACCGGCGGTCGCTTCCCGTCTACGGCCAACTTCCGGTCAAATCACAATAGTCCTGCGAGCGCGCCGCGTCAATTTCATCGTATATAGGAAACAAAATATCGACTTGCCCCGCCAGCCGATCGGTCCGCTCGCACGCACCGCTGAGCCTCGAAACAATGAGGGTGGTTTTTTGTCGAACGACGGGTTTTGAGGAAAAAAACCGTACGTCTCAATGACAAATTTATCGTGGAAATTTTGTGCGAATCCTGCAGGCCTCGGGGAATGTTTAAGAAACGTGAAAGATATCTTCCTGTTTATTCGTTCAGTTTCAAGCTTGGGTTAAAAAATGTTTTTATTTAAAATGTTTGATAAATTTTTTCATAATTATTACTTTAAACCACTGTCAAAAGCAGTCACGTTCACATTAAAAGATACATTAAGAATAATATAACATCTTAATAAAATTAAAATTAACAATAAGAAAAAGTTTAAAAATTTTAAAAATCAACTTTTCAATAAAAAAAACCATGATACCCCATGCGAAGTGGTAAAAAAACTTGACCTAATAATCAATCGAGAATTTTCTTGCATTAGACCCTTAACTTAACTTTCCTTGCACCCTTTCTAGGTTTCCATTATATGTATGATATATATCAAAATGCTATTGGAGAATGTACATTTTCTCAAAGAGATTGTTGCAGAGCTGAGGCTACGTACCACGTCATTAATTATATAAATAAAAGTTGCAATACACTGAAAGCTCATTCAGGGGTTGTGCATTTCCTGCGATCACGATTCCCGTAGTTGCTGAAATTGTGGTGAACATCCTTATTAAGTATGACGTGGGAAAATATCCGTTTAAATTCCCCATTTTATATCAATATATTGATTACATTACTTGTGCCATTCATCATGACACCAACACCGAGGTTGTGAGTATTTGATTCGTTCAGTGAGCATCTTAAATTTACCATCGAAAGGGAAAAACAGAACTATACCTTTTTTAGACACTTACAAACTCCTTTTTGTAGATGCCATTGTTGATAACCATTAAAAATTTATAGTAGTCTACTTTATGCAGGACTTTTCTCTACTATAAATAAACCATATTTAAAAACAAAAGTTCAGCTATCATTGCAGATAAATGTCGCAAACTATCAACGAATCCTTAGACTTAAAGATTTAACAAAGTTACTAATAAAAAACCCAGTTAGTTTACCAAATACCTTGAATGTGATCTGTTATATATATAAAACAAATATGATCTGCTAGATTAGCGAATCATACTGTCAACTTAAACCACATCCCTGTGCTTTGGCTGAACAAAACAGACCATAATCCCAATTAGAATGATCTAAAAGTTCTTGCGAGTCCCATCGGTCAAAAAGACTCTTTCTTGAAATGTGTTTCATTCGGAACATCACTACTGCCATGAACTCAAAAGGGGTATTGATGGTTTGAGCTACATGTATGGTTGGACAGTTTACCAAAAAAATAGTCATCCACTTGTTGCTCTTTGATTTCGTATAAATTTTCACCACTTTCTATTATTTTCAATTTAATTAGATCAAATCTAAGTTTCTGGTAATGTTGGTGTACATTTGTCGATTCAGATTTATCCCACAACATTTTTAACTTTGTCTGGTATTGAATTTTATTTATATATTTCTCACCTTTGTAATACAGCCTACGGATCTTTTCTTAATGTAAAACTGACTTGAAATTGCACTGGGTTCGGATGGTTATCTAAGAATTTTATTTACGTATTGCTTGCTTGAATTTGTTAATGTGAGAAATTGGTTTACTGTTTATCAGGTATTACACCTGTTCTTCGTCCATGTGACATAAATTTACAATACTTTGTGTACTTGGAAAAGATCTAATTAATAACTCGAAACTTTGATTAGCTTCATTGGTGTGATCAGGCAAAGCGAATTTTACATTTGTTGATGAATAATATATTAGCACATTTTTGTTATTTTTCCCCATCTAGCTTAACACACGTGGTCCAACGATATTCTAGACCTTTTATCCCATCCCTATGGGTCTTCAAAATAGACGTTTTGTGGTTGCAATTACTTCAAAATGTGACATCTATTTTTTCCACCATAACATTTTTTTTAGGTAATGAAACAGACTTACGACAGGATGTGATTCATTTTGGCCATCGCAATGATGAACTTGTGCATGCTTTGCTAGTCTGGGCCTATACTCTCGAAATTTTTGGTAAAAAAATTTCAACAGGCTAGCAAAGTATTTTGCGTTTATTGTTTTTTCCTTACTAATGTAATCGACCAAAAGAGTACCTCTGAGTTCCCAAAATACCGTCGACATTAACCCTTCAAGCAAATTGTACTGTTTTCGCCTTCCTCAGGGATGGTACACCCTCATTGTCCACTGTTTGGACTTTTGTTTCGTATCTGGAGTGCAATTGTGCTTGTTTGAATAATTGCAAATACCTTACACAAATAACCTTTCCAGTGAGTTTTTGTTTTTCTTTCCGGAATCGCAGCACCCATCTCTTGGGTATTTTTTTTTCATATCAATGCCCTCATTTGAACGTTAAAAGAATATATTTTCTACTAATATAGGTACTATTCGAGTTGCGCTCCATTTTATTGGACATTGCAAAGTTTCATCAAATGAATATTCATAAAATATTTACACAAGAGGATAAATCATTCGAGTGAAGAACGGCCAGTAATACGAGAAGAATTAACATTTTTTCTGTGACTATTAAATTGGAACTTATAACACGAAAATTCAAAATTACGGCATAATTAAAAGTGCATGATCACTCCAATCGTCTAATAATCTAAAAGTTACCCGCTATAGTAATGATTTATTGCTCATTTCTTTCAAATAAGGGATTATATTGCCTATTATTATTATTATTACAAATTTCATATTAGTGTGTTATTTCATAGTCATGTCAACTTATTTTTATAAAGCCCGTAAAGATGACACCAAATAATTATGATTGTCAGCGGCCACGTAAAAGTTTATCGGGTCTCCAAACTTTCGAAGGAATCTCTTTTTATTTAATACAAGTTTTTAAACTTGTAAATTTTGTTCCCGATGTTTTCTCATTCTCATTTGCATTTTCCTTCAAAGTTACTCTCCAATATTTCTAGAACTGTGTTATCCTTCTAAAATCCTGCAGCGTTTTATTCTCGGTTTCCAAAAATATTCAATTCCTGTAGGGTTTTTCCAGTCGATCTTACTGTGTATTAAATGCCAAAGATGCCCGATGTCCCATCGTAATTACACAGATATTGACTCTACGAATAGTTTTACATATACAGGTGTGGTTCGCAAACAAAGTGTACGAACACAAACATATGTTTTTCAATGGCACACTAATCACAGTTCTTAATGTTAATTAATATGACTTCTGGTTAAATTGGGTGATTAATATGTTTTTGTAAGGCGTCATATGTGAACAAATGACATATTACACATTACAAATAGTTAACAGAAACATTTTTTAAATCACACTAAAGATATAGTAAAAAAATTAACAATTTTAAATGTAACGTCCTTTATATTTCAATACCAGTAAACAGTGCAAGTGCAGCTTTTCTAAAAAAGTCTCATCAATTTTTAGTTAATACGTAAAAGTAAAAGCTCTAAGGTTTCTATTTCTTTTCCTTCGATCAAATTCTTTATGATAATAGCCATGTCTCGCAAATCAATACAATGTAAAGCAGCTGCCATTGTCAAATAACGAAAAATTCTCAAATGCAAAACAAGTCGATTTTATGCAACAAAAAATTCAGTAGAATTTTATGAAATAGCCAAGAACAAGATTCTCGAAGTCGGGTCATTTTGCGAGATAATACGACGAATATGAAGATCGCGTTTCATTAATACCACTTTCTAATCTTTTTTTAAAAGTAATGCAGTGATAAATCGACTATTCAGTGTTATGTGGAGTTTTCGTGTCGAAGAAGAAAAATACAGGCACCACCAAACTTAATGATCCATTAATATACGATGTGGAATAGTCATAAGTTCGGTCCCAAGATTAATATACTAAAAAATTAAACAAATGAATCGAAGAAAAGGAAACTATATTAGAAAATAAATAATATGAAATTGTGAACAGTCAAAATTGCCTCCCCATGCCTTTATGCAAGCTTGCAAACGACGATCCCGAATTGTTTTAACGTCAAATCGATATGGGTTAGGTTATATTTACAATTAATTGTAGTTTCAAAATCTTATTAACTTATTATGACGCATTAGCAAATAAAACTATAACGAATTCCTTGCCGATATTTGCCAGTACTTCAGTGATTATTTATAATTTCAGTGACTAAGCGCAAAGCTTTTCCTCTAAAACTGGCTTACTCAGGCAAAGGATCCAGATCTGGGCTTGAGGATGGGCAATTTTCATGTTTAATTTTGGTGACGAAACCTTTCTGAGAAGCCTCCTAACCCTTGTTCAAATATCCATAGCTCATTATTGAATATTATAGCACCGAGGGGCTCTTTAAGTAGAAATGAACTTGAGTGGCACACAAATAATAAATCAAAACCGTGATAGATGCCAGTGACGATAACCACATTAAACACTAGGAAAGTTTCAGCTTCAGCTTCGAGTTAGGAATTATACAATCGTATAAATTTCCTCGTCCTTAAAAATATGGATGCAATTCCTGATATCTGCATATCGGTAACTTCGCTTTTTTGAAAGAAAGTAAGAAAATAATCTTCATTTCGATAAAATTGTGGTCTTCACTAATCTCACGAACTTAATTGAAATTAATTGCATCTTAAATTTGTTATCTTATTGTAACATTCAGTACAAAAAGTACATCATTGAAGGAAGAACTACCACAAAAGTAACCATTCATTAAATCTCAGTTCGCCTAGTTAACGCCACAATAAAATGCAGTTGCAAGATTTTCTACAAATTTTCTACAATTTAGATTATAAAGTTTCTTTATTGCTTGATGTATAAGCCGACGTCTAAATACGCCCAATCATACACCACCTCATTAAACACTTAATGTGTATTTCCCCTCGGATTAAGTAACAATAACTTTGGACGTTAATATCCGAACGTTTAAACCCTCTTCGTGACGATATGCTATTAACTCGCTATCGCAACGCGTTTCCCCAAATATATTTTTTCGAACGTCTAAAATTTCTGCCACGGAGCGTTACACAGCTTTCGGTGCGTTCTCCCGTACCCGTGCCGTGCCGCCCCGACGCCGGCATAAATTTCTCCGAGCGCCTCTTTGTCATCCGAGATTATCTGCACGAGATGGGGTGCAGTTATAATTCAATTTGTGCCCAGGATGACAGTTATCCGGCCGTACCTTTTCGGTACACGGAGATGCCGGCGCCGAGCGCCGCTAAACGCTCGCTCATCGAATATCGATATCCGTTTTAATATGTTTAGCCCGGTTAGACGGCGCGGCGTGAGGATTACGAAGTGGATGGATCGGCGACGAGCGAAAACGGTGGCGGGTTGTCAAGGTAACGGATGATACCGTCCGGCGGGAAGTGAAACTGTAACGAAGTTGGTGGCGCATGGGCGCCCATGTGTAACCCGTTGCCCATTGTTCGTCCGGAGAGCGGACGGGCTGTCGTAACAGCCGGTTGACCTACGACGAGGTGCGTCCCGTCAATTTATGCCGCTGTCGCAATGTATGGATTGTGCGTTGCGGTTTTAAATAGGATGTGAGCCACGAGAGGCTTGCCCGATAAGATTAGACACTAATTCATTATTCATAATTGCACATCCTTTTCGTATTTACGTAATATCCTCGCATGGATGAAAGCAGTAATGTATCCATTAAACGAAGATGGCAACGAGATTTTCGCTCTCGTAAAGTATTTTGCAAATAGTGCAAACATTGTACCTCAAATTCCAATCAAGTGCATTATTAGCTTCTATTTTAAAAAAGGAGATCATATTTGAACCTATCAACACCTATCACACTGGTTCTCAAGTGGTTGATGAATGTTTCTCTGTAACAACCTCACTTGCTTTACTAACTTGCGTGATATGGCGACGATGTAATCCATAAAACACAACGTTGACAACTCTGACATCTCAATTTTATTCTTCTTGTCCTGCGCTGGCGATTTTTTTCACAGCATCTATCTTGTGCCATGGCTTTTGCTTTTTTCATTGTCACACCTCTTTTTTGCAGGTACTTCGCAATTGCATTATCACATGTTTTACTTGCTCTCCCTCCATCTATTTCCTTTCCTACCCTAATCACAACGTTATCAGCATACGCACATTCCGATATTTCCACTAATTTTAATCTAGCATTTAATCTTTGTATCTTTGGTTGACACTCAATAATTCAATCCACAAATAAATTGAAAAGGTAAGGGCGAAGCACTCGTCCTTGCCTTGGTCCTTCCGTTGTTTGGAACTCGTTTGTGCTCCTATGCTGACATAATTCCTGCTATTTTCATAGATACTGTTTGTTTGTTTGTGACAAGAGCCATATTTATTGAACATGTATTGAAAATGATCTTCAAATATTAGCCATGGAAGAAATTGCAGGGCAGGTTGGCCCCAAGAACAAGTTGAGGAAGCAACATCGCATTCAGTTTGGAGTGAATATGTTGGAAAGCATAAAGTGTTTCAGCTCACTGGTTTCCAAGACTGCAAAGAGATCGACCAGAGGACATCTCTCCCTTAGAAGGTTTTTCCCTAATCGTGAACGACGAAGTTATAGATCTCATTGACACTGAAACTAATAGATTTGCGAAGCAGACTATAGCATCACACAGGAAAAGAAAATATGCTCCCATCAGTAAGTGGCTACTAATAGCTGCAGCGGAAATAAAACAATTTTTAGGATTGACACTAAGGATGGATTTAGTTAGGCTAACTTTATTGGGCTAACATGGCATTTACCGGCTAGACATTCCACGTGCAATTATTTCAAGAAAGAGAAATCAGCTGCATTTCAACAGTAGCGAAACAATTCCACAATTCAATAGACGGACGTAAAATTCAGCCCTTAGTTGATATACTGCAAAGAAAATTTCAAGAATCTATTTTATCCTTGTGAAGATATAGTCATAGACGAAACTCTAATACCTTGAAAAGGTGTCCAATATTTAGACAGTACATATCAAAGCAAACACTATGGCATATAACAGTTCAAATCGTGCTCCGTGGATGGGTACACATTGGCACATAAATGAATGACTTGGCACGCAATGAACGCATTAAAACTTTTTAAATGAATTTATAGAAAAGTACAATAGATGTTCGTCAGTTTCAAAAACACCGTCACTACTGCGGTTTGTATATTTTATTTACAAGTGAGGTAATAATAAACTTTCACGTATCAAATTACAGACATTACTTGACAATTTCAAGAAGAATAATAATCAATAAAGCTCATTGATTAAAATCGTTACGAAAATGTTGCATTAATATAGTATTGAATAAAGTATTCCAGAGTATGTAACTTCCACCAAGTGTGTATTTATTTTAACGACTAAATTAAGTGGCTAATCGTCATAAAAGCAATTCTTCCTTAAGCGACATCAAAACTCGATGTAGGATAGTTATGATATAATGTACGAATATGCACTATTAATATAGATTCTTGTAGCGTGATTATCATCAATAAACAATTTTTTGGAAAACTATAAAATATATACGATTAACCGTTGCTTGCGTACCCACGCGCAACGGTTCCGTATGAAACATAACTGAATTGTATTGTAACTATAAACACATGAATAATGTGTAAGAATATGCTCAGTCCAAGTTTCATTCTGTTACTTTTTTAATCGATTATTATTAAACATAATAATTAAAGTTAATGGCATACATTTGATGCAGGATTAACAACAATATAGTTAATAAAGATAGATAATACGTATCTGTTTTCTTAAGCGTGCAGTCGAAAAACTAAATTATTATAATCACATCACGGTCACATCAACAATTATAAATACACAAATAAATTGCTCGTCGCTGGAAAATTTTGGAGCGTGGGCCAAGGATTCTTCAAGTACTTATCGATATGATTTTATTAAAATATCCCAAAAATATGAATTATGGTATAGGAAGTAGATACTTATAGGATACTATAAACATAATATGTGAAGGGCAATGTCAATTTAAAGTCTAACTGATTTACAACAAACAATTAACAGAGCAAGCTGGGGTCATAAGTAAATAAATGTGGTAAATTTAGCTGGTTGTTGTTAATGGACCATCGCGTATTACAAACATCTGGTGATGTGTCACAAATAAAACACCAAGAACTTTCGTTAGAGTTGATATACTTTGAAGACGTGATAGCAACATAAAAATACGAGATATATTCGAAATTCAGACGATTAAAGAAATTGGTCTGTTAACGGACTAATATAAAAATTTGCAGTATAGAACAAGGAAATTCGTCAAGTCCGAGTAATAAACTGATATAAAAATTCCAGTGTACTGAAATGAAATTTTTCCAAATTAAATGAAAGAGACATCTGCCAGGGTTCAAATCCAACGATAACTGCGTTAAAATGAATCAACTTTGCTACTTCTGTCCACTAAAATGAAAGTAGACAGCGACGTCAACGACGGCGGCCTTCCGGGATATTATTTGCAATTTTATTTCATTGGTGATATTGGATTAATTGTATGTAAACTATTTTGATTTTTCGTGTGCGAAATGCATATTTTTAACGCCTGTAAATACATTAAATATAACAAAGAGCGTAGTTAATATGTTTTTACTTTGTTACGTTAAAACGAGAAATTCGATCGCGTCTTTATAAAGAACGATATTTTTAGCCTGAAATTAATGCGTAGCATAAGATGCAATAAAAAAGTTCCGTACGCATATTATTTCATGAATTTGCACTCATAATCATAAGCTGGGCACCTCATCAAATCGAAGTATTTGTACAAAAAACGCGTGACGTCACCCGGCGCAGATTATCTAATATAATAGCCGCAAAGCACAGCGCAATTATTCCGCAACGTCCGTTGCGCAATTCACCCACCAAATGATCGTAAAAAGGATCAAAAATCGCCAAGAGGGCCGCGTAAAAACGACAAAAACTACTCACCATTTGTCGGTGGGCTATCGACGTGCATCCATCGCCTTCCTAAAGTCAAACACCGTCCCCCGGCACTGAACACAACGCGAGTTTTCAAATTCAATCGCGAAAGGGCTCATCGAAAAATAAAATCGCACAACCGCACTCCGATTCTCTTACATTCAAGGCTACGAGGCCTACAACTGAAGATTTACAATGCACTCACGCCGCTACCAATTTGCGTAACCACGCAAAAAATGATCGTTGATAAGTATCCACGCAGTGATTTGGCGAAAGTGGTCACGCGACTGACCGCTTGGTTTTACCGATGGATCATTGAATTAATTTGATTTAGAAGAAGACGAACGTCACGATCGAATAATAATAAATAGAAATATTTTGGGTCCTTGGGAAGATTATGTTTAATAATCCAAATCACGACAGGATTTTTTTAGAAAATTTAGATATAATCTTTAATAAGTAGAACACATTTAACAATTTATTATAGATCTTACTATCTATTAACTTGAACTATAAGAATAATTGTTTTGTTTGTCGTAATAACAATCCTTTTTAGGATATGTTCTACAAAGGACCAATATATTTTTAATGAACTACTGTTATTACCAATTTACTATCTCCTATTCCCTATTTAGGAAATACAATTGAATCGGTTATTTGGAAAAGCGCAGATCTACTTAAAATTAAATTTTACAGTGATAAGAAAAAAACATTTTTAAATCTGATTGCATGCAAATATAGTTATATACATATTTTTGAATGTTCATTGGTATGTGAGGAAGAGAGTTACAGTAATTTTGTATTGATATTTGAAGAAATTATTACAAAATTTTTTTATATTTATTTAAGTGTGACTATTTCTTCCATTCGATTGTAAAATTTATTGGATTCAATATTTCTATTGTTATTTGTTTCTTGGGACTGTATTTTGTCACCCTAACGGACAATTTGACTTTAGTCATCTTTTATGTGGCGAATAGGGGATGTAAGGTCGGATTAGGTTATTTTTGTTAAGTAATATCTTTGATGAAGGGGCTCAGACGTTAATGTAATGTTCATGTTATGTTTAGTTCATACGCTTGTGTTATAGTTTGACTATATTTAGTGATAAGCATGAGTTTCTTTAAATTACGCTCTCTTATACTCAAGACGTGCAAGTTCCTGTTTTCTTGCAATGTATTACCAATTATCATAATCATTAGATGACTGGAAGTAAGTACTGGTCTTTTAAAGCTCTTTAAATCGCATTATAGTAGTCGACTTCCTTTTTGTGCATATATGCATTATGTAAATTGTTGATGGTCACTCTTGGGGATTGTTCTTTTTTTCAGGTGAAGTTTAAGTGGATCAATTTAGTTTAATTTATTATTTTTATATATTTTTGAATTTAGATTTTGTGAATAATTCCAGCTGTTGTCTTCATTGCTTGCAAGAATTGCAAAAAGCTGATGATGTAAACAGCCGGTAAAGTAAAAGTCTGAAAACACTGTCATATAGTACACCGGATTTGATATTGAAATAGTCAGAGGTTATAATATGTGGCAAAATAAATTTTTCGATAATTTTTACTTTTTTACCATGGCAGTAATTTTGACAATGCACACAGAGTTTTGACAAGTTCTCATTTTGGCTTATTTGACAAGTTTGATATTTTCTTTCTTCTTATTTCTTATGATTTTGGTTTCTCTATCTATATATCTAACCCAACCCAACCCATCCTATGTAGCTATCCCCATCAACTCAGTTATCGTATCGTAACTTCATTTCCACTGCCTCTTCATTTTATTTTCATGTCCTTTATTTCATTTGATAGGATCTTCTACCATTTTCATTACTGTTTCTATATTCGATCAAGTTTTTCCTTAGGCCCTTGTTTATCTTCATTATCGTCATTATTTTTTCCTTTTTCTCATTCCATATTCTCCGAGGTATACTCATTACTATCAATTTTCATTTTCATGTTGTTTACTCTGGCCCTGCCCCAATAATACTTTCAAGCATAATTCAACGCCGATCACACCCAAGTCTTTACAACCAAACAATCTAGCAAATGGACACAAACGCCACTGATTAATCTGAACTGATAACGAATAACTCAATATTGCATGAAAACGGCAAACAAATCTAGGTTAATCAAAAGTACAGCGACATAAGCTAAGAAGAACAGAAAAATGGTGAAATTTAATTAAAATATGAATAAGATAATACGACGAATCTTGTAACATCGCCGAAAATACCATAATTATCTGGCTCGTCATAAAGGCAACGATGGAACAATTTCGTTGGGACGAACTTAATCAAAGGACATTAAAATTTCATAATAAACGGTTCGCGAACATTGTCATTCAACAATGTGATTTTCAAGTCGTCTATGTCCCATTGTTACCGATGAATACTTTTTCCAGTGGCAGGAATAAAAAAGACATACAATGACACTTTTCGGACCAGTGAATACAATAACTGCCGAGCGTAAGCTTTTTATTGATAAAAATCATCCACTAAACGATAAAAAATAAACGTTAAATAAATGAGAGAACGAAATCAAAACAAATAAAAATATAATTCAATTTTCCTGTCTGGTAAAATACATCTGCATGCGCTATTAATCGCAATCAATTTCTATGTACGCAACGCCCATTTAACTTGTTCACCGCTGTATAAAGAGACATCGAAATGGCTCGTTAAAAGTTTTAACGAGATTTATATGTTGGCGACGAATACATTTATGGCTCGAAAAATGCAAAAATAAATAACCGAAATATCAACAAAATTCGGAGCATGAAATACCCCTGAAACACAGCGCACAAAATCGCATTTCATATATGCACCGAACTTGCAGGCATTTATAAATACCACATTAATGGAAAGCGACCGGGGAGGTCGATAAATAGCCCATTTTCACATACCCGGTAATTGGTAGGGTGATTAATCAAACCGTTCGTCTTGCACGTATCGATGAATCTTCACCGTTGCGCGAAGGTGCCGAATTTTTATTCAACAAATCAATCGTCGAATTCATTAAACGTGCGCGTTTTCGACATTTATCGCTTCGCATTTCCATTGCCGTATCTAATTGGCTCTATGATTAATTTTTAATATTTATTGGATCTGATGGATCGGATGGCGTGAACGTTTAATTTCAACAGTTCATATTTTTCTGACTTCGAACGAAATGATACATATTCAATAAAAAATAAATAACAAAATCCGTGCACATTCAAAAATATTACGTATAAATAAATGCTCACGCAAGTCTGCAAATCACATTTAAACGAGCATAACAATTTGATCATCGGTCGTAAACGCTGGATTCGGTCCGATTGGGCCCTTTGTGCGCGCTCGCACACAAACAGAAACAAAACTATATCAAAAGCATTCCGGACCGCATTAGGTCAATTACCGTTTACGTCGGACGTTGAAAAAACCGGCAACGCGCAGTTGCGCCTTGTTGCGACCCGTCCGGAGAGTTTCCAAATAGAAAATATTCCATCGCAACTTCCTGCGAACTAAATTCATTACAAATGCTCGGTTAATTCTCGTTGAAGTTTTTATTGTTCGACGTTGTTATATTATGTTAAATTTGTTCATTTCCTTTCGCAGCGCGTTAATTTTTATGCGAACGTGTCGCGTCCGTTTATTTAGTGCCGCAATACTAAATTAATTTCCACGTTTACATTTTTAAAAACACGTCAAATATATTTTTTTAATTAAACGACATTTCCGTGGTCGATTTTATTGCGAGTTCGGATGTCACGAGCTACTATTATTATTGCCAACGATTGTGGAGTGGCCGATGACTGAGTGCAACGAAAATAGTTTCGCGGAGTTTCGCATACAATTCAACGTGAGCGACTCGATTCTCGCTGCGAAAATCGAAACGGTTGTAAGCTTCTTGCAAACTTGGAGGTGTTTCCACTATCGTCGAGTGTGTAATGTGCGACGTGTGCATTTTTTTTTGCTAGCGTGGTTAATGACGCATTAAAGGACGCTTGTAATTTATTAGGTTAGCCGCAGGAAAATTACGAAAGCCGGACGAAAAACACACAATTAATGGATGTATGGTTACAAATGAGGCTAATAACAAAGTCTATTTACGAAATAAAAAATGTAGCTTTCACAACATAATCAAACATATAATTAATTAATTTAGAAACAATATAATTTTTATAATTTTAAAGATAAGAAAATGGGTGCCACAACGTTATCCCGATGCTCGTAAATACAAAACACTTTTAAGTTGTCGTAACAATATTGGCCGCAATTTAACGAATAATAATTAATTAATAATAATTCAAATTATCTTTAAAGTATGTAATTTTTTTCGCATTTATTAACTTAGACAGCTCTGTCACTTGCAATAATTTTTTTATTCCAGAGTTAGCACAATTTATCCTGACATCTTTCCATGGACGACTCACATCCAGATTTAAATCAACATATAGTTGTAAATAATTTTTACCGAAATGATGGCAAATGCATGCAATGGCATACATCGAAATGCAAAATGGCCAGACAATATGTCAACGAATAAATTATCAATTCAAGGTCACCAACATTTATTATCGTCAAGAGCGTTAAATGTATAGATAAGGGCAATACGTGACAATGATTACATAACGCAAGCATATAAACGCGGCCATAATGTTGAAACCATAAATAGTATAAAATCAATTGTTGACGACGTAGCACACATTAAACCCCAAGGTAAAATGCAATTAACTGAACATAAATATTCAGAACATTAGGTTCCAGATTCCGACCAAAAATGTATGCAAAGTGCCATCAAAGTATATACCACCAAAACTGATATAAGGATTACATTAATTTGAATGCTGAAAACCGTGTCTTCATGATTTAATAAATCATATTACAAAATTTTGATATTTTGTTTAATTTTTTTTCAATATTTGCCTACGGCATTAAGATATAATTTATATGTTTTATTTGTATTGAAAAAATAACAAACAATTTAATACTAATAATTAGAAATCCATCAGAATTGATCTTAAAATACGACACAACCAAAACTAAAAATAAATATAAACAGAATATATTTTGATATACGTATTTATTGTAAGTGCTAATTTAAAAACATAGGAATAACAATCCTATAAGAGGAATCATAACAAACATAATAATAATAATACGTATATCGAAACGAGCATAAGAAAGTCATGGAAAAGTAAACTATAGGATGACTAAATTAATGCGAAATAAAAATACTTAATTGAAACAATTTAGATGAAATTGTCACAATCGAATAGAGAGGATTTTCAATTTTGTTGTAAAACTATGTAATTTTATCCTTTTTATATGTGCCGAAGTTTCCACAACAACTAATTTTAGTCGCTCGAGTTTTATTCGAAACCTTGCAAAACCAAAATCAAATTAAATTGGAGCTGAACCCAAATTAAATACAACTACAACCCACCCCAACCCGACTTAGATACGTAACCATGCACTTATTTCGATTTGTAAGCGGACTAGTACATAAATGTACACAACTGAAGCTTGAGCTGCACAATTTTTATGTATTGTTAGGCATATAATCGTCGCACATCGTCATTAACTTTCTTAGATGGGTTGTTGGAATTTCATTCTAGATGTTTTGATGTAAAATTCTTGACTTGAAGCCAAACCATGCTCTATCAATTTCAACTTCAAGTCTTTCAGTTAATATGGAATTGCTTATGCTCATAAAAACATTATAAATATAAGTGTTAATAATTGATCATAAAACAAACACGTCTATTGCAGATTAAACTTAATTCGTTCCCGCTTTATATAGCTACCAGTATTATTATTATTTTTTTATCGCAAATTTACATTTTCATTAGTGTCGTAATCTTTCTCACGATTACGCGTCATTAATTTACACGGCAACTAAAATGAGATGCTTAAGGTTTTGGGCCGAGTCCATTCTAACCTAATCCAACGTCGTTCGTATTTCCATATGGAAGAGAAATAATACAGGAATTCTGCATAATTTTAAGAGCACAATTCGAAAAACGTCATCTCAGATTCTCGAAAAAATTACAAATATAATTTATATCATTTTCAGTTCCTTCTATTTAATAATAATTACATAAAAGTACTATACAAGTAATGATGGTACTCCTCTGCCGATTGGGCTTAATTTTCTTTCTGCTGACTATTATGATTATTCATCCAATTTCAATGAACTTTTATGAAAAGACTTAATGTTTGCTGTAATTTTGCTCACACTTCCGTGTCATTACTTTTCTCCACATCAAAAACTAGATTCAAGGTTTTATCGTATTTCAGTTAATTCAAAATCAATCACATGGATCCGGACCTGCACCCACACAATTCAACATCGAATATCTAGTTGGGGGCAACTTATATTTCCATTTCGAATTGAAGTAGTAGCTGACTCCAGTAACACACTACACAAAAGTTTCAATTCCATATAATAAAATTTTAAAAACATTTCATAAACCACATTCTCATTATGTTGGTCACATATTTATTTCATATCCTTCTATTTGAAAGGCTTAAATATGAAATTCTCGGTTGCTCCAAACGACATCACGAAAGAATGTATGCGCATTGCTGATTGGGAAAAAATCTGCAGTCTTCTTTTTTTAGCTTGCCGTACAGTTTATACAATTTTATGAATCAACTGTTAAGCATTGTGTCATTTTAAATAAAGCAATACTTTTAAGTATCTTTATTATAGTCTCGACGTTTCAGCGATTGTCTGGGTCAACTTTTGTAGTCGGATTTCGCCAATTTTGAATTTATAAGTTACGTATTTTATATCACATTAGAAAAATACAAATACTCGGATTATATTATCGGTTATGTTACGTTAAGTTTCTCTATTTTCATTGCCAATATGTTACCCACACAATTGTAAGAATAAAAAATAAACCCCTTAAGTTCATTAAAACTTAACGGGTTACAGCTGGCTGGCGGCCGAAGGAAAGGCGTGTTTTTTGTGATTTTTTTGGGAAAATAATTGCAGGTTTCGAACAATTTTTTCACAGCAAAGGGCATATTCTTGTTTATGTTTCATAATTTTTTATTGTAAAAAAAATCACGAATCTAGCTGCCTTCCGCGGTGACCACTGTAACTTCTGCACCGATCATCTCAAATCAAAAAACCAAATGAATTAAATTTTTGTATCGTATTATCTAGTCCTTAATCGAAGGATTTCATAAAATATCATTTTTTGAAAAAATGGTCGGCGATTGAAAGTGACGGTGTAAATTTCGGTGAAAAAAAAACCTTCGATTAAGGACTAGATTCTGATATAAAGAAAACGTATAAAAAATTTCAAGTAAATCAGTCCACTGGATTTTAAGATGTCGTGGTCACCGGTTTTGAAGAAGCTGTTTAACGCCTTTAGTCTGAAGTTATAAGTCAACAGTTATAATGAACGTACTGTACGCCGTATTTTTCTTCTGCATGTTTAAACATTTCGACGATACCGTCAACCACCATTTTTTCCGGAGAATCCTGTGTGATTTGCTGAGGACACAGATTCGTGTTTTTCATACCACAGCGCGTACCCTTTATCGTATAGTAGGGTCGCGCGGCTCGCAACCCGTAACGGTAAAAACGGCCATAACTCGCTCAATTTTGAACGGATCGACTTGAAATTTTCAGAGAACATTTTTGAAACGTCATATTTTAAGAATACGTCGAAAACGAGAAACGGATTTTTGCGTAAATTCTGACTAGATGTAACCCATTAATCCAATTCATGATACGACATGAATTTGTTTGTAACCTGGTTGGAAAATTGATAACAACTTGCAAAAATCCTTGAAACTGTCATCGTTTTAATTCAAAAATTTTATAAAGCCCCAACCAATCCAACCTGAATCACCTTAAGAATATAATTTGTGTTCAACGTGTGAGAGGAAAAGTTAGAACCTGGGTGAAAAATCTTTTACAGGCAAGATAGATCATTCCATGAGAGGAAAAGTCTAGGACCTGGGTGAAAAATCTATTACGGGAAACATGGGGCATGCCATGAACGGTTTTGAAATGTAAACTCCATCCAAGTTATACCGATATATAAAGTTTAGAACCTGGCTAAAAATATTTTTGCAAAAAAACTGTCAACCAATCCAACCTGAATCACCTTAAGATGCGAATATAATTTGTATTCTACCTGTGAGACCAAAAGGTTAGTATCAGGCAAGATTTCATGAGAGGAAAAGTCTAGAACCTTGGTAAAAAATTATAGGAAATATGGAACATTCCATGAACTGTTTTGAAGTGTAAACCCCATCCAATTTATACCATGTGTCGGTATGTAAAGTTGACTAAAAAAATATTTTTGCAAAAAAGTCTTCAACTTTCTTGAAATAGAGAACATCACCCAACCAAATCCTATACAAATCACGTTACAATGAGGATTTATTTTGAAACCAATGTGGAAGAGGTCAACTCTACAAATGATTTGTTACAGGCAAGCTGCCAACTTCTAGAAACGGTGCTGGTTTCCATTGCAAAATTATGTGAACTGTCTGAAGATCATGGTCATCCTCCCAAAGCAATCAAATTCAACTTGAACACGTAACGATGCGGATTTACTTGCAACCTCTTTCTAACAAACAAAGTGAAGAATCTGTCTGGAAAATCTTTTATAGGAAAGTTAGAAAAACTTGTTGTTGGACAAATTGTTTTAAAACATAAAGCATCCCAACCAAACCAACAAAATCTAAAGTAAATCAGGTCTAATCTAAAACGTGAAAAATAAATCTTTTTAGAGACTTAACCAGAACTAATTTCAATGTAATATTTTTGCAGAAAAGCTGTATTGGGGACAGTCTTCAACTTTCTTGAAATAGAGAAGATCACCCAACCAAATCCTATACAAATCACGTTACAATGAGGATTTATTTTGAAACCAATGTGGAAGAGGTCAACTCTACAAATAATTTGTTACAGGCAAGCTGCCAACTTCTAGAAACGGTGCTGGTTTCCATTGCAAAATTATGTGAACTGTCTGAAGATCATGGTCATCCTCCCAGAGCAATCAAATTCAACTTGAACACGTAACGATGCGGATTTACTTGCAACCTCTTTCTAACAAACAAAGTGAAGAATATGTCTCGAAAATCTTTTATAGGAAAGTTGGAAAAACTTGTTGTTTGACAAATTGTTTTAAAACATAGAGCATCCCAACCAAACCAACAAAATCTAAAGTAAATCAGGTCTAATCTAAAACGTGAAAAATAAATCTTTTTAGAGACTTAAACAGAGCTAATTTCAATGTAATATTTTTGCAGAAAAGCTGTATTCGGGACAGTCTTCAACTTTCTTGAAATAGAGAACATCACCCAACCAAATCCTATACAAATCACGTTACAATGAGGATTTATTTTGAAACCAATGTGGAAGAGGTCAACTCTACAAATAATTTGTTACAGGCAAGCTGCCAACTTCTAGAAACGGTGCTGGTTTCCATTGCAAAATTATGTGAACTGTCTGAAGATCATGGTCATCCTCCCAAAGCAAATAAATTCAACTTGAACACGTAACGATGCGGATTTACTTGCAACCTCTTTCTAACAAACAAAGTGAAGAATCTGTCTGGAAAATCTTTTATAGGAAAGTTGGAAAAACTTGTTGTTTGACAAATTGTTTTAAAACATAGAGCATCCCAACCAAACCAAAAAATCTAAAGT
This sequence comes from Geotrupes spiniger, assembly GCA_959613385.1. NCBI lineage: Eukaryota > Metazoa > Arthropoda > Insecta > Coleoptera > Geotrupidae > Geotrupes > Geotrupes spiniger. The sequence goes on from OY390737.1 coordinate 19,309,587, forward strand.
AAATCAGGTCTAATCTAAAACGTGAAAAATAAATCTTTTTAGAGACTTAACCAGAACTAATTTCACTATAATATTTTTGCAGAAAAGCTGTATTGGGGACAGTCTTCAACTTTCTTGAAATAGAGAACATCACCCAACCAAATCCTATACAAATCACGTTACAATGAGGATTTATTTTGAAACCAATGTGGAAGAGGTCAACTCTACACATGATTTGTTACAGGCAAGCTGCCAACTTCTAGAAACGGTGCTGGTTTCCATTGCAAAATTATGTGAACTGTCTGAAGATCATGGTCATCCTCCCAAAGCAATCAAATTCAACTTGAACACGTAACGATGCGGATTTACTTGCAACCTCTTTCTAACAAACAAAGTGAAGCATCTGTCTGGAAAATCTTTTATAGGAAAGTTGGAAAAACTTGTTGTTGGACAAATTGTTTTAAAACATAGAGCATCCCAACCAAACCAACAAAATATAAAGTAAATCAGGTCTAATCTAAAACGTGAAAATAAATCTTTTTAGAGACTTAACCAGAACTAATTTCAATGTAATGCGCGTTTAAGCGAAGCCAGGGCATAACCAAAATAATCCTTGAATAAATAAATGTTTTTGTTGTATTAGAGTTTCTCTCCATATGGTTTTACTTACTTATGGTTTTACTTACTTCCAAAATTCCAAACGAAAATTGACTTTCAACCCAGGCTGAATCCGCAAAAGGCGAACTATTGAAAAATTTATAGAATGCCGCAAATATGAAAATAAATATTTTAAATCCACAAATGAGAAAATCCTGACAATTCTTAAAAAAATATTAAATTAAAAAATGTATCAAGGTAAAAATACGTGGGACAAAAATACTATGAACTGTTGTTTAGCTGTTTGCCTTTCTACCTTGTTCTTCAGCTTACTTTTATTCTCAATAACCTTGATTGAAATTTTTCATTTCTATTACACGGTTGTCCTACTCTTATTACTTTAGCGACTTTTTTATTTGTTCCTTACCTAATTTTCTTTTTATGACATCTTCATGATTGAGAATACGTTTTTCACTCAAGAATGGAAACTTAGTCTCCATCTAAATTCAACAATGCATTGAAGCTAGAATTTAAACTTATTTTTATTTATTTAAACGATGGATTAATGTTATGTTTTTAGGTGAAAGAAACCAGAAATCAAGCAGGATGTCACAAGAAGGAAGTAATATCGCGATGTCCATGTATAGGTGCAAATGTCCGCGACACCCGGAACGTTAGTATTCAACTGTATTACATAGCTGGCGCACCATGAATAATAATAAAAACTCATGAATACGTCGAATGGCACGTGCCTTCCCAAGTATTTTTGCAGCACGCTTAATTCCCAACAGCATGTATTCCGCGCCATGTGTCAAATTATGAGAGGTTTCGCGAATGCAATTATACAATTCCGACTTGCGATTGTAATTTATTACACACTTTGTGCGGCGGTGCCACGAAACTGCAGCAACTGGTAACTATGCGAAGTAAATGTTAACTTGTAATTGTATTAGGGCAATTAAGCAGTTTAGTCAAGGTCTTAATGTCACTTAATGCGGCATGTCTTAATATCCGGAATATTTATCCTACAGTGTTAGCAACTAATCGTTATTAATACGCAATTAGAGCTAAGTCGGATGGCAATAAGTTATGCTAACTGCCACGACCTAATTTAAGCGAAGCCGGTGCGTTTTTATTTCACAGTTTAATTGCATCACAAACCATTTTTAACGAATTATCTAAATGGTGTCGAATTAGTCATATTTCATGTAGTTATGCATGTATGTGCTGTGACGGACAAAATTAATGGGTTCCGACGGAGTTCCATGGTAAATATTATAATTTAAATATGTAGGTCGGCACGCACAAAAATATAATTTATAAAGTGCAGTCAATTATTTACATAATAACATGAATAAGTTTAGTTTTCTCGTTCAATTTCTACTTTGCTTACATTAAAATAAACAAGAGAATTAACTAATAATTTTACTTCTTCTTCTAGTTTTGGACATTTTTATATTCGTTGTCTCTTATTGACACGATGACTCATCATCACAAGTTGAATCATGATCAATTATATGTTTTCAACAAATTCTTCACAATTATTACTACAACTACGAAATCAAAAATTTCTAAGCCATAGAATCAAAAAACGTGTAATTAATTAGCTAAAGAACAATATTGTTTCGTCACAATCGCCATAAATTAATTAATATCGATATAAAACCCATCCTCCCCAATTTACGTTCTACCCTCGCCCAATTCCAAACGAAATCATCGACGCGAATGACATTTCGCATAGCACGATTCGATATTTCGCACGACCGGAACGAGTCCGGAAAACGCGATTGACAGCGAACGAAACTCACGGTGCGATAACATCGTTCCGTGCGGATCGCCCAGTGAAAGATCGGGACCTATTTGAATTGAAACATGACCCTTTATGAGCTGTACTAATTGACTTCACAAGAGTAGCGAATTACGCGATGCAACAACCATTCAGTCTTTCTGCATCGCAATCCCCGGTCGGACGCTTTGATATTTCAATGTGACCCGACGGTGAAGTCGTCCGTTCTCGTAATTAATTAGGAATTCAATTCAGTCGGAGATGCGATTTTTCGTTTTCGCTCGTTTATGAAATAGTTAAATTTATAGAACGTCAAGTAAGGGCAATTAGGCGATTATTGGCTCCTATTGATGTTCAACCATCTCCACTCAATGTTTTTATATACAATTTTTTTAATGATAGAAAAATGTGAAAATTTATCAATGATAACATTACGCATCAAAAATGTCCATTTTGTTATTCTTTGTTATTCATTTATTTAAAGAGTAAATAAGAACGAAACGATATCGTCCAAGGATCCAACTTCCCTTCTTTTTGCAATCGCCTGTTCAATTAATATTCATGGCATGATTTTACAATCACTCCTCGTCTATTGTCTTACAAAAATATTTATGTATATTTTGATGGTGTCTATGGTGATATCGTAAATGGGGTTTAAGAGATGATACATGCATAAATTTAGGATTGATTGTCTGACACTTTTACCAAAGATAGTGATGCTTCATGCATTTTCAGTAATGCTGGAAAAGAGAAATTTAGGAGATACTGAGAAAAAGTTATCATAAACTTTCGCTTGTCATGGTTGATTTTTAATTATTTATTGTAACATTATTCTGTTGAATTTTAGTTGTTTTGATTGTTTAGCGTTTCTTTTGTGCTTTTCTCTTGTATTTTATAATATTTTATGTTATTCCCAAACGGTACACGTTACGGAAAAAAATATTCTTACATAAATTATAGATATTGATATTTTAAACAACTTTCATTTGAAAAGTTTTTTCGCAAAACGTAGTATAACTAAGTATAAGTAAGTTTCGTGCGGACCACCGCGGATTTTTTATTTAGTTTTTACTCAATTTCTTTTATTGTTTTACGCGAACCGTGCATTTTTGGTCATCTCTTTCTTCATTATTCAAACACATGTCAAACACGAGAAATACGAGGGTTGTCCCAAAAGTAATGCGGAATCCAAGCACTTATGCGCTGCTGGCAAGCGTATATTGATAAGGGAGGGGACTATATTGAAGTCCTGCAATCGCTTGTGTCTTCGTTAATAAATATTTTTCGAGTTAGAGCCAACTGTGCATTACTTTTGGGGTAACCCCATTTAATTAATTCTCTTATTATTTTACTCAAACTGCCCTTTTGTCTTGTCGTTTTTCATTACGCTAATTGTTTTCGTAATTCTGAACGTTGCTAGCAAACTATGGAACAATCAGAGAGGGACTTAAGAGACGTCAAAAACGATGAATACTTTTTCATTCTGCGTGTTATTGTTATTTTTGCAAATTTTACAATTTTCTTGAAAGTCTTTAAAATTTTACAAACTTTCCTTTTTTGAAATTTTCCAAATTTTCTATTTTTCCAATTTTCAAATTTTTCCAATTTTACATATGTGTTCAAATTTCCACATTTTTAATTTTTTCAAAATTCGACAATTTTTTTCAAGTTTCCAATTTTCAAAATTTTTACAAATTTTACATTTCTTACAAATTATGCACTTCTTTGAGATGTTTAAAATAGTTTATCTCAATTATAATAAAAGATGCAATATGATATTTTTTCAGTTTGGTAGTTAAATTTCTAATTAGTAGCTGTGACTAATATTTATTTTTCAGAACCAAAGAAAACATAATTTTGACAGAATCTGAATAGGTCTAAACCTGCTTCCTACAATGTTAGTTCTTCAGTGATTTTATCAATCGCCTAATTCACAAACATTCTTCACAAACCAAGCCAGTAGAACGATATTCAGCGCCCAAGGTGGGGCTAAAATCTAAAAACCCCTCACGTACAGTCTCTAATAATAAACTGCCAAATGTACTGCTACAAACAATACTAGGTTGGATTTGTAATAAAAATATAGTTTGAACTCTTATACACCTAGATAATAATCACGAAATAGTACAAAACCAAACCTAGTTGTTAAATTTGTTGTGCTGAATTACTAACAATGAGCCAACGCTTACGCAGCACATCCACCAACCAATTACCAATACCAACAGCGGAGACTAACCAAATAATAACGTTTAATAATTATATGAAAATCTAATAAGGACTAAGGAATACATCATGTTTAAATTTTAATACAGACATGAGTGCCCAGAAATTAGTCCCCACTTTTGAGATTACTTATGTACAAGAGACTTGACAACTAGGATTAGTTTGAAGGTCTCTTCCTGGCGAGTTCGTTTGATAGAACGAAACAACAAAGAAGAGAGCAAAATATGTGTCATAATTGACTGTTATAAGAATTGTTTCGTTGGGTTGCGACCTAAAGGCAGACAATTTATGTTATTGTACCTTTATCAATATTAAGAACACCTTCATTGACTGAAAATTGTTATTGCTCTAGATCTTATAATTTATATATACATCAATATAACACCATATCTTGGTGACATAAATTTTATAACAAGACCTTTTCCAGCTCGTTTCTCAGTTTCCTTTTTCTTTTCCGCGTGCCATCGCCAGATTTGGTATTTCCACACATGGCCTCCGTATGTCTCCACTCCTTGACATAATTTCATTTGTCTACTCTTCGTCCTATTTGCCTTATCTTACCCTCCCATTCCCAAACGTAGCCATTGAAGCTCTTTTTTTCCATTACAGTCTCGTCCTCTTCCACGTGTATTATATGTCCTAACAATGTCAGCTGTTTGTTTTCCAATATTCTTACTCAAGTCTTCCAATTATCCTTTCATTTCACATCCTATCTATCTTCGTCACTCTCAGTATTTTTCTAGTAAAAGTTATTTCCATTTAGGTATCCAACATTTAATTTCAATCCACCAATAGTTTATTTGCTATGTCATTTCTAAGAACTTCTTGAACTGCATGTTGGAACTAATTTTTTTAGTGTGTTATGTAATTATTTTGATTAATATTATTTATGTAAGAAAATTAATCAAATTTCTTATATTTTCGCCTTTCGGTTTCTGCTTCATATTCATTTTGTTACTGCAGTCAAGCATCTTGACAATTTTTATCTCCAGAATGAAATCTCTAGTAAATTATGGTAATTTTTTCACTCTAACGTCAATGACCTGTACTTTGGCCTCCTTAGATTCACAGCCAACAACATTTGTGTTTATTATTAATAATAATAACAAGTCATGAAGCACTTACAAGATGAATGAACTGTTTTAATTCATTATCGCAGAAATATCAAGGAAATGTAAGCAGTTCCTAATGACATAAAAGGAAAACACATTTTTAGCTCCGGCAGACCTCCTGAATCCGCTGGCAGATCCTATCTCGCCGGACTTACGGATCCAATTAAAATCTACTCGTAAATCGAAAACTTTCCTCGGCGTAATCGAAACCGAAGCTCTCCCGTATCGGGCACGCAAATCTGAAGGTCCGAGCCACGGACGTCAACGGTCGGGTTAACTGGAGCGCGTCCACCGTTATTATGTGCATTATTCCGCAAGTTTTTAGAAGTTCGCGAACAGCAGTTAACCGCGGCGACACGAGCAGTTTCCTTAATTTATTGTTTCGGCGCTCGGGGAAGTTCAGTCTGCGCAAACATACAACACACGCAAATACATGCACACGTCGCTCGGAACGATGCGACGATAAAATTAGTTCGCGGCGCGATGATGCAAACGGAGGAAGTTATAATTTACAAATTAACGGGCGAATTAAAATTTATGGCGGCGTCGCAGCAAAATTCGAATTTGCTCGGACGCGCGTTCGAAGTTGATTTAGTGGAGTTGCGAAACGAGCCGGTATCGACGAATTGTCGAATCTGAATTTGAACGCGGGATTGGATCGTATTGATTCGGTGATTATGCGGATCATAAGAGCACATCATAACAATTTAATTAAACGATTGATAACTGATCGGAAATCCAACCCGCATTGGTAGTGTGAAATGATTTGAATGACAACATGGGTACCACAAAGCTGTGATGAGTTACGTAAAAGTAATCTAGGAAAATTATCATTTGTCCGCCTTAAGAAACCAATCCCACATAGTATTACAGCATTTATAATTTTACATCCTCACCTCCCCTGAGCTAAATATTCTGGTCGATTATGACTGATACATAGGAGGACAAGATATTAACCGTTACTTTAACTGAGACGACATAATTGGATAAATAGCCATAAATAGCGTTGTCACAATAAATGAAACTAGTGATTTCTTTCAATCAGAAAAAAGGTTTTACACGGGAATAACTTTCATTCTTATCAGCTGATGCAATGGGAGCAAATTTAAACATTTTAATGTTACATGTATTAGTAGGGAAGCCATCTATATAAATTTCATTATGGATTTGTCGACGTATCAATTGAAACAATTGAAACAATACTATGTGCTTCCGTTGTTGACTTATATGTTGTTTTCAGTTTTCAGTTGATCATGTTATCAAAATATGAAATCTAAACAATAACTCTTTAACCAGTTTCTGCTCAAATGTTTCACTTATTTTAAAAATTTCAAAAAGCATGGTGTGCCATACAATCTTTCAAAAAGCTCAAATATTTTTAAGTACAACAACAAATTAAGTAAAATAAAATAGTAACTTTACATCTTTTCGTTGTGTTCATATTTTGATCTGATTATAAAAATACCTTATATCCCTATTCCAGCAACGAGGTAATTTTAATAATTCTAAAAATAATCACATAAAAATAACAAACTTTATTGCTACATGTTACTGTAGCAATTTTGAATATTATTGAATTATTGCAGCAAACTATACTATACACATTTGTTGGTTCTAAAAACAATAGCATTAAAGAGCATTTATTTCCACCATTATGATTTGGGATTAAAATTGTTTTAAATGTGACGTCAATTTCAGCTGCAGTGACCTTAAACCGCAACAACGATCGCGATTTATAATTGGGTTTAAAGCAGTTTTGCATTTCATGCAAACGTCGTCTTTGAAATCATACCAACCGAGCCCAACATTTAATAGGGTTTGTGCAATTGTGTTGGGTTTGGTGGCAAGGTAAGTTGAAATAACTGAGACTTGCCAATGAAACCAGTTGGGTTCCCTTGTTCGAAGAATTTGACTGCAAAAGTTAAGTGCTTTATAGGTTCAGTGGATTTTCAAAGAAAAGTAGGTACGAACAACTTAAGATTCCACGTCTGAGATTTGGTTACAATGGTAGGTTGGGTTTAGTTGAGTTGGGTTCAGTCCGATCAATAGCTTAAAAAATCGCGACGACTGATGCTTCGATATACTTAGACTTCAATCAAACGTCAAACCACCCCAACTGGGTTTAGCTTACAATGTCTCGTAGGTAAGTTGTATATTTTCGATTAAAAACTTCATTCAAAATACTTCATCTTTTATTATTCATATCGATTTTTGTCGTCGTGCTTTAAAATGTCGGCCATGTATTTCTACAATGGGCTAAATTTTTGATAATTGTAAAGATACATTTTCTTGTATTTTTGAAATTTTCATGACTTTTGTCGTCGTTACACCCAACCCAACCCAATCCAACTCTTCTCAACGGAATCCAAAGTTGGACTTTTATTTCTTTGCGATTTGCCAATCAAATTTCGCCCCAATCCAATCCAAACCCTCTGGTCGAACAGCTTTGAAAAATAGTTGTGGAAAATAATGGAATACAATTATTCAACAAGCCCAAGGCCTCGCGGCCTGATCGTCGACGGTGTCATCGTCGCCGTGCGTTTAAAAATAATAGCATAAAAATACGTTGTAAGTTGATTCCAATAAAATTTTAAAAAAATCTGTAATGTGCATTTTTCAAATAAATTTATATCTGTTGAGAGCAAATTGTTGTAATGATAAAACTTGACCAATAAATAGCATGAACAAACCTAATAATAATATACATATTTTTAGCTTTAATTGAACTTCAACTTAAAATGCTCCTATACCGTAAGTACACCGTAAGACACGACATTCGAATTTCTATTGTACCGTCCACAATCCCCATCCACGAGACCAGTTTTTTCATCCGTCCAATCGAGGTACGAATTCGATCGCAGCACGTATCGAATATGATTAGAAAGTTATTCGATGTGACAATAACGTGCAGCGGGCCACGTTCAGATGTCTACTTGCATCGAAGGAATGTTATTATTATATCGAAGGCCAAACAATTCAGTCTCGGTGCGCCGCACTATTCCTGACATCCTGACTCGAATAGGTAATGAAAATGTATTCTGGCAACAACCAGCCCTTTTCGGGCAGCAGATGGAAACACCGCAATTAGAGCGGTGGACGAAAGTTTGCAACTCACGTACTTGCGAAATTAAATTTGCAGAAATGTACCTTCCATGATTAAAAGACATGGAGCTAATGATTTGAGGAAAAAAACGAATTCGAATACAAGATTGTTTGAAACATGCAGTGCTGTGCAAATATACAAAACGATTCTTTTCTACGACACGTCATCAGATTAACTGAATATCTGTATGTGCTCACGCAAAATTTTGTAACCTAGGAGTTTGCTCTCCTAATCCATAGCTATTCCAAATATATAAATAATCCTAAATCAATTTATCAATTATTGCTCTGATTTAAGACCCAAATGGGCAACTCATGTAATCTGCAACAGTAACACGACGCCGACGATAAAAATCGTTCCGGCAACGACTGTGTAAATAAATTAATTAAAATTTTACGGACGTTCGCGATATGACCCAGATTCTCTTTTATTAATAAAATCCACAGGTACCGCACATGAATTTTAATAAAGATCGGAGCTCGTCGCGCCACCTCGCACAGGAAACGCAACGCTTATAAGTATTAAAACTTTTACGGCGCCAGATACATTAGTATGTGGACGATTTACGGCCGGATTATGAGAAAAACTCGCCGACAGAGTTTTCCCATCGCTTTAATTACTTTTATTCACCGCTGCCTACTTTTTAGAGTTAATCGCATAACGAAACGAACGCGAAATTCACTCACAAACTGTTAAAATGAAAACTACTGGAGTTTCGAGCTGCACCCCGTCAACGTGTACACTTTTGCATCTCCTTATTCAAAATTGCTTTGTAATTTCAAAATGGGAATTTACTCAAATTCTCTTCAAACAACGACGTTGCATAAAAAGGGAACATGTGGCGAAAATACTTCATACACAAAATTTTCATTAACTGAACACGAATTACCAAACTTTTGTATGTATATTTTTTGGTATATTTGCAATAACATAACATTTACACCCCCAACTTCCCATGAATGCGTAAATTGTCAGAATATTCTCTTTCATTCCTAAAATACATTACAATAATAACCGCACCTATTAATTTGCCAACCCGTTTTAATTAAAAATTCCAGTACCATATTTTTCGATCGACTGCGCGATCAAATATATAATCACAATGTGATTAAACTAAGCACCTCGTTTTACAATGGGACACAGCGTAAACGTATTAAATATCACATTACCCCAATGTAAATTCCAAACCGAACGCTCGCTTCTGTCAGCACAATATACAATCAGTGCGGCTTCGATGACAATAATCAAACACTGGCGTGAGTTGTAAAACCCATGTTTGAAACTAAGTTACCTAGACAAAGTATACACACGAGCTTAGGTGTCACCGAAACTTTTAAACTTACACACTTACTGAAACATACGTCGACGTGCGTGACGGTGATTTTAAAAAACTCACCACTGGTAAATTGTTTCGAAGATACGTACCTGCAACAAAAAAAATATTTAGCAACTAGTACTACAAAAATTAAATTCTAAAGATCGACAAATAAATATGTATATAATGGAAACAAAGTAACAAATATACGTAATGAAAAAACATTCTAATTAGATTTTCATTTTAACAGGAAAATATTTTGATGACATCATTTTCTCGATTCAATGTCAATTCTTTACTTTCAATCTGGCTTAACTTCAGCGAGCTTTTCATGTCCTGCAGAAATGAATTCAATCATCTGGAGGCAACGAATCCCCTGAAAAAGCACGCATTTAACTTCTAGGTGTATGGTAATAAAGACAACTACTAACTGGAAGCAATGGAATAGAAAAGGGGAGACAAGTCAAAAATAACAAACTAGAACAAAAAAGCAACCCCAATTCGTCAATTAAACTCCATTATTATCGCCCCATATTTTACGTGTCTAAACAACATCTATCATCATTTACGTGCCACCAATCAATCAGCCCTTTCCTCTGGACGACATGGCTTTCGCGAGGTAAATGCGTCGCCGAAACGTTAAACTGTACACCACGTGCACCGCGCGATTGTTTTATGTGCGACATAAACGAGATTAAAATTAGAACTCGATTAAACTATTTGTACGGTTTCTTATTCGATCGGGATTTGCCAACGAGTAATTCATTGCCCGTGGCGACGAAATTTCATCGATGTGAATATGAGTAAAGATCAAAATCAAAATTTTACAAGCAAGATTTTTAATCAGAAATTTATTTTATTTACTATAACTGTTTTATAAATTACATTGTAATCTGAAAATAAATGGCTGAAACTTCAAATACTGCCACGTAAGTATACTTTACAAACTTTGATAAAAGTTGCACGATTGGACTAACTACGTATTCCATAGTTTATAGAATAAATGGTTTAGTTTTTGCGGTTGTATTGGTAACGTATTGCTGACGTATTACTCTAATTAGGTTTTTACATGGCTTTGTGACTTTTCAATTGCGAAATACGACGTTGATAACATTCCATAAACTTCAGAAATAATTTTGTGAATACCTTAAATGCCATGACTGCTTTTGGTGAATTTTTATTTAATTCAGTTTTTACATTTGTTCTCTTTCTAGTTAAATATTGAACAATTACTTTGACTAGGTTTTTACATGGTTTTGCTTTGTTTCATACACCTGTGATATTGTTTCACGAATTGATATGATAAATAATATTTTATTTATTAAAATTGTAGTCATGGTCTTTTTGTTTTGTGTTATAAAAATAGAGGATGAGTACATCGAAAAATGTTAGAAAATTGCACAACCAATCGACTTTTCGTCTTTTATTAGTCGTTCGTATAGTTGTATAGTTCAAAAGAATTAGTCTAACGTTCTAATTTATAGTTAAGTAACTCCATTGGGTTGGTTTGTTGATCTATGTGGCGCCCTAATGACATTTTTCTAGTATAGGAAGAACCATATGCCGCCTTCACTGAGCCATTGGCAGGTGAATTTCAGTTCATGGTATGTTTCACGTAGGGCTTTAATTCATTGAAATTAATCTCATCGCGTGTCCTGGGTCTTAGATTATTGAATTGCGTGGCGCTCTTATCACGTTTTATTTATTAACGTCAAAACATTCGCCGCGTTCACTGAGCACAAGCAAACTCAACTGACTTTATTGGTACCATGCCAGAACTTTTGACGTGAGAGAGTTAGTTCATTGAACTGTGTGCCCTTATCACGTATTTGTAATACTAAAAAAACATACGTCGCTTTTAATGAATCATAGGAAATCGGCGATTTTGATTGGGTTGGGTTAAATTCGTTTCTGTTCTACTGTGCTTCCGCTTTATAATGCATACGATTTATATCGATGATTACAGTAATGCCATGTTTTGTTTATGTTAAAATTAACGTATGTTGGTAAGCTATGGATTATTTTATAATTCTAATTGTTATTATGTTGGTATAATAAAAACAGAATTTCAATTCAGATTTTAGTAAATAATAAATACAAATCACAATTTGTCTCAATGTAACAAAAAATGATAATGTTTTGAGGCACAGGGCGTAGCAAAGTCGTTGTGAAGTTCTGATCAAATTTAAAGTTACCCCACAATCGATTCGTAAAATCGGAAACAAATTGTCCTTTGGTCGGTTCACGAGTGGACTAACGTCATTTTAAAAAATGTCACCCTTTTATCTACTACCAACATTAGTCATTTCAAATCAATACTCAATAAATGGGGCGGCGACAAATATTTTTTGTTTATTTTAGAAGAAGTGCAATCAAGGAAAGTTTTATTGTTTTTTATTGTTAATTTGTTTCCGAAAGAGGTTCGAAAAATCAAAATATGGTGTAGAAATACAATGTTTTACATTTTAGAACAACTTATAAATTAAAATTCGATAAATCGTTCTCTGAGAAAACTTTTTTGTTTGTTTTTAGAAAAAGTAGGACATTCGTTTCAGCGAATGTAATAGGTGGTTTCGTGGTATTTGGGATCATCAGATCACTATATATACATTCGATACATCTTGTTGTATCGAACCACAAACCCCGAGACTCGTGCATGACTTGTCATGCACGAGTCTTGGGGTATTTATGAGCCCAAATAGAGCGAAACGGCCCACCATCACCCAGTTTTGTTCCTTATTTCTTAATTTCGTGCCCATTTTTTTTAAATTCCTAATGTCCTGTTATTGATTTTTTACACCGTCCCTAGCTCATCAGCAAAATCTAACTGGTACATTTATTAACGACTCCATCAGTTGAAATACAAAATTTTAACAATGTCAAAAAGCAATAAAGTTTGCGAATGTCTGCCGGTAAATTTACGAAATTATTTAAATATAGAACGACAGACAAACTCTTAAAACTAGCGAACGCGAAATGTTATACTGAATGCGGTAAAAAATAAAAAAATTCAAAATTTATCGAAATATACAACAAAATACCACTACTGCAAGATTTCCAAAATATTAATTAAAATTGCCAAAACAGTGGAAGATGGCAAAACTGCAAACTTGCCTAGAATGTAAAAATGGTCTAAACTGGAAAACAAAGCAATATTAAAAAAAACAATTTCCAAAAGTATGCATACAACAAAAATAGACAACAAGTGCTAACAATGCCTAACTGTGGAATTTTCTAGAATTAATAATTTGGCAATTCTTATTAAAAGAGAATTTGTATTAAAGTTTACCTTCTTTGCATTTTTCTTGTTCTGAATAAATAAATATTGGTGAATACAATTTGGTGAATGCATTATGCATTACATGCACGTCAATGACGTCATTCGTCATTGGTAATCATATTGAATTGGGTGGTAAATATTTCTATTTTATTGTATTGACCGGATGACGGTCTTCAATTGTAATGTCAACCGTTGATAAACCAAACAAAGCTGGCATTTACGATTGCAAGTGAAAGAAACCAGGGCATGTGGAATCGTGAATCATTTCATTAAATTGTATTCAATTGAAGTTGTAACCTGCGATTCCAAGCCTGCGACGGTTTTGTATCTATCAGTAATATAGATACAAAATATATAAATGATTCAAGTAAATTATGCTAGAAGAACATAATAAACAGATGATACAATTAAATGCTATGAATATTAATTAAGAACGATGGATTTTCAACAAGAGCAATTTGTAACCTTAGACGACGTGAAATGTTTGTTGTTATAAACTTCCTGCAAGAGATAATTAACCCACAATTTAAACATTTAAACAACAAAGTTGCAAACTTAACCCTATTTGCTGAAATCATTAAAAAATGATAGGACTAATTTTCTTGGAATGTTTTGTGTTGGTTCGATCTGCAACAAAAACATAACTGGTTCATTGTCGGTTTCGTTCACTTTTGAGCTCTTCCCCATGATTAACAATTTAAATAAGTTTTTTTGTTATATTATCTTTCCTGATTGAGATTCTTCCAATGTCAATAAGCGTCCGCCACAAAAAAAAACTGGAGAACTAGTCTCTTCTGATCTTTGGGGCTAAATTTGGTAATTCATTTGTAATTCATTTCGAAAAATAAAATTGATAAACCAATTGTTATAAGTTTAGCCAATCACATAGATATAATTAAATAATTTGAAACAGAGATAAGCGATGAAAATCCAATATAAAGATGTGCAATAATTTTTTTTAGAATACGCCACGTGTGAAATTTTAGAATAGCAACTTATGAAGCTTACCAAATGAGTCAGAAAATTAAAAGGATTCCGAATCTGTAATATAGAATGGAACTTGTTGGAGATGAGCGGTTCAACATAGAATGCCATGGGCAAGTTTTCTTAAGGCTCCCAAGCGGAAATTTGCCTGCCTACTGAATCCATCGCTCGTCGAAAAAATAAAAATTTAAATTTGAAAATGAATAGCTACGATATTTTTGAAATGTTATTAAATTCGAAAAAGAACAGTCCAAATTCTCTTACTAATAAGCTTGCTTGAAAAGTATCGTCAAACCGACCAAACCAAACATATACGTTAACTATTTTGGCGACTGCACTTCAGTTAATCATTGTTTTAATATTTTGTTTTAAATATTATCCGCCAGGCTAAATAAGTTTTTGCTTAGTTTCTTTAATTTATACAGCAAATAGTATTTATTTCATATCATCTACATTAATATTTGTTACTGGACGAATATCATTCCTTATTGTCAAGAAGGATATCTCAATAACTTTAACATCGCAACATGGACGACAATGTACGCATGAAACCAAATAATTGAATATGAAACACTGAAAACGTGGAAGAACCTAGACAAACCATTCTATAAAACTGAATAATGCACACAAGCCAACAAAATAGCTTTTTAAGGTTTTTTATCTTGCTCATGACAGGTGACGTAAAATATGACTTATGGTCTACGTTCATCAGGTGCAAAATCATCCAGTTTACGACTAGACAGTTTTCTGAATTACATTCTAAAATGCATTTTGCGATAGGTGGCATTGTAAAGGATGATTTATGGGATGCTACTTTTATTCACTTACTTTATGCATTCATTGGACAAGATAATATTTTTATATTTACTGTTATTTAGATTTCGACTGTTTTTATGAAGTATAACAATTAATTGCAATACATAAAGTATTACAAAACTATCAAAATGAACTTTTACTAATAATGACTGTATGTAGGCGTTGTTCAGCAGTTGTTCAAATTCAAAAATGTAATTGAATAATTTTGCTTAAATTGTTTTTTCAATTTTCTTACGACCTGTTTGATTAATTCTTCACATTATCTCAATTATATGGGTCATGTTTTTGCATCTGTTGTTAATCTTCATTTCCTGAAACCCTACTGGTTCCCTGGGGTCCTGTTTAGACATTAAGTCTGTCGTACGGTGTATTTATTTTATTTATTTTGATGGTTGTTTGGATAACAGTCCATATTTATTTTCGTCAAAAGTATTAATTGAGAATCGTCTCTTCCCCATATTGTACTTTTCACATCCCTGATTAAATTCTTCGTCATCATGAACAAGGTACAATCTCCATGGCCAATGCTCTACAATTTCTTCGACGTCCATTTACTCTCAATCGATTTTATTCTATTTCTTGCCGAATTCTTCGACGTTAAAGTCATCGGCCACAACTTTCTGATCTATCGCCTTTTTCGAGTCGAAATTTCTCTTTCTTTCACCACACAATTACAATTCATACCGCAACTAAAATTAAATCCATAATAGGAATAGTACATATATCCGCCCATATGGAGCTCGACGACTCAATTAAAATTATGATAAAATACAAATATCACTGACATAACTTAGCGAACGAGTCTACCTACTTACTACTGAGACCAAATATGGCAGTATTTCTATTTTTATACCGAGAACAATACATTACTGTTTATCGACGACTCAAAGTGCGAACGAGCAAGATCCGCCTGCTTCTGACACCCGTGACAGTTCTCGTTTATGTTTCGGGAGGCATAAACAATTACGCATCCGGGCTGGACTACCGCACTCGTCCGTGCAGCGTGGCGAGGAAAAAACCGACCTGGACTTTCCTTTTCGTGTCTCGCTTCGCTCGGAGCATTTGCATTTTTAGATTGGGCTCCGCGCGCGTGTGTTCGGTTCCAGCGCGAAAAAACTGGCGCTGTGTGTGCATACGCGATAATATTCCGACACGCACACGAAACGTATGAATTATGAATGCACCGTCGCTGCGGAGTACCTATATGAGCCGCTGGGCTGCATAATGAGCGTGTAAGGCAATGCGGAGAATATGAGTCATGCGGTTTGTTGTTACGTACTTGGCCGTATCGATGGGGACAGAATCGAAACCGCGCGTTTCGAGTTACGGTATGCGATCGGCTTTGATAAAATTATTTCCACGGCGAACGTTCCGAACATTTATTTGATGTTTATGACCTAAATTGCATGTCCAGGTGTAATCCGTCGCGATGTTTCATACGAATTGTAAAGAATAAATAAAATCAAGTCGAAAGGCTCTTGATTTTAAAACTGATCTCGTTTTGTATAAGTCAAGGCAGGCGCAAATTAATTGTCTAAGAAGTCAGAAAAATTTATTTGATGTAGTGTACAATTTTTTGCAAAGTTTCGGGGCCATCTCAACGCACAACATTAAAAACAAAATATATACCTTTTTAACTGTCGTCACACTGGCATTGCCCAATTTCACTAACCACATATTTAACACCAGAACCACTACTACCCAACAATTCTTCAAATGCTATGAAAGAAAAATCCACAGCTCGTATTTCTTCTAACGAAATGTGTATCTTAATTTTAATTGGTAACAGTAATTTCATTTTGAAGGTTGAAGTTTTCGAATTGAATAAAGAAAATTAATCAACAGAGGTTCTGTTCTAAACAATAAAACAATAAGTTTGACCGATAAGACTTCAGCTTGCGTCACACACCCATGTGGGTCAAAAATGACCCTTTTTACGATACTTTAAGTTAATTTTGAAATAACATTGTGTCAATTCAGACACAAAGCAAGTTATAAAATACAACCGAAATTGTTTCAACATTATCTGGCAATTATCAAACACATTAGATTTTCTAAATTTCTAAACTTTTTGACATAGGCACAGGTTCTTAGATAATTTTGAAATTTAAATTTGGGATTATAGTCCAACCATAATTTATAAAATGCAATAAGGAATTTAAAAGAATAGCTCTAGATTTTGAAGACGATTTATGACCCAAACTATAGACATATCGATTCATAAAATATCAATTTTGATATTCAAATATTTTGGCCTTACTAACGCATACAACATTTGACATTTAAAACATGATAACTAGATAGAAATAGAGCTATCTATGTGTTAGCTCTGGGTAGAAATCGTAAAAATAAGATTGA
Source organism: Geotrupes spiniger (assembly GCA_959613385.1). NCBI lineage: Eukaryota > Metazoa > Arthropoda > Insecta > Coleoptera > Geotrupidae > Geotrupes > Geotrupes spiniger. The sequence goes on from OY390737.1 coordinate 19,327,140, forward strand.
TATTGCGTTTCCGGAGACGCAAAACTAAAACTGAAATATTCTGGTTGTATAATAAAATTTCGGTAAATATAATTAACGCCTAAAAAGTAAATGTATTATTTCGTAGTTGGTTAGTTGTTACAATTATGATAACGGTTGATACGATACACCTAAAGTATTTTATTTCGACTATTTATTTATATTACGTCAATACAATGCTCGTGTTGCTACGTATTAGAGTCTAAATGGCGCTGATGCCCACACACACTCATGCTTGCTTGAGTTAATATAGTCTTATGCGCTCAGAGAAAGCGAAGCAGTTGTCTTCGCCTGGTACATCGTTTGATCGTTATTTTGAAATATTTCGATTCGAATAATTAAAATACAACTAAAACCATTACAAGAATGTAAAGTTGAAACTAGTTGGCCTTCAATCCAATAACAAGTCATCGCAAGTGATTTGATAACAAATTTTCCATCGAGAACAATATTATAATTTTAGACAATTTTATCTTCTCCCATAACTTTTGCAACTTTTAAAATTCTATTCTGTTTTATTTCTTTTTGTGCTATTCTTATTGCAATTTACACATTTTTTTTACATGTTTTCACATTTTTCATTTCGTATAATTATTTTTTACACTTTCGTTTCTTTGCTTTCGAAAATTCTCACAATTATGTTTTTTGCCCTCATCATGAATTTTTTAGGATACGTTTTACATTTTCGGTAATTATTACGAATTTGACCTTTTTGTACTTTTGGCATTATTTATAATTCTTGGATGTCCTCGATGTTGGTAATTTCTTGTGTCTTTTCCCGATTTATGTTTTTTTTAAATTTTATTACGTTTGGCCAATATTTTACCTCCATTGCAATTTTGGCCAATTTCCCGCGTTTTCTACATACTTGTTAATTTGGCAAGCCGACCGTTTTATTTTTCTGCATTGTAGACAAAATAAGTACTAAGTTTCAGCGTTTTTTGTGTATTTTGCAACTTCGATTTTTTTGCAATTAAGGCTTTTTTCATATATTTAAATATTCAGATAGTTTTGCCATATTTCTGCATTTTAGACATTTTTTACATTTCTGATAAGTTTCGAATTTTGTCATTTTGAACTTATTCTTTTTAATAAATGTTTTTACATTCGGACATATTTTACCATTTTGTAGAGTGTAAAAAAACTTGAACATTATGACAAACATATTTAAATATATTTAAACCGTTTGTACGGTACCATAATACATATCATTTTTCAAGGCTCAAAATTTATTTATGTGACATACGTCCATTAGCCGACGGCTGGCTTGGCTTGCTTTGCTTGCAATTTATGATTACTCAATTTTGGCGATTGCATGGAACTATTCACCGTGATATCAAAAAATATCTTGGTCAAAGGTTGCCATAGAATGTAAAACGGTTGTATTAGCTTAAATCATCATTTTAAAATAATGTTGTCATTTATCAAGCTACACTGACATCAACGATAACTTACAAATATGTTATCTACTTATTTCAGCTGTAAAAAAGTGGTAACAAAAAAAATGAACTACAAGTTATGAAATACTAATAACGTTTTTATTAACAAGAAAAACTAAATTACAGTAAATAATATGTACACTGACTTGACTGATTTTGCCACTCAAAAAATGATTGACATAAATGTATGGGAGCTGCAACAATCATTTTAAAATACATGACCACCCTTGACCAAGGTAATTTTTGATATCACGGTATATCTATACAACTGTATATTTCATATTGTTTAAAAAATGTCGTAATTTATCACATGCGCAAATTATCGTTATCTGCAAACTAAAACAGTTTCAATTATAATTATATTAAAAATAAAATCGTATATTTAGATTACATGTTGAGAAACGCTATTATTTATATGGAAAAACCCAAAAACCCACTATGTTAATTAATTTTAATTGCCTCCAGTAGAAATAATTTAATTGTACATACATTAATAGACCAGTTATTCCTGGTACAATATTTTGCGTGAAAACTTTTGGTAGGCAGCGTTACAATGCATTTTCGGCACTTGTCTTCTATGATATTATTAAAGTGTGTCCATAGAATGCCTGACGTATTTTATAATTTCAAATTGAGTCCTTCATACGTTATTTTTCGACGCTGTCGAAAATGGAGTGTGAGTCGTTGGCCAAATGTTGTTTACTCATATTATTGGTTTTAAGGTGTTCATTTACGTATTTCTTTTGTTTCTGTAAAATTGTCCACATCAGTTTGGCAGCCACAAAGATCGGTCGAAGTTTATGTCATGTTGTGTCATGTCACGTTTTCTTATTTCTTGATATATAATTGTTTACATAATTGTAAATTTAATAGAGACGAGTAAGGGGTAGACAGCAGATAATCATTTATTTAAGCGCGTTTAAAGTTTTTAAAATATATAGACAGTGACATATAAACTGCACCACCTAGAAGGGGTGGGAATTTTTGGACCAAATTTGGCAGGAGTAGTGGACTAGTCCAGGGATATAGTTGATTAAAATTTGAAACCATCAAGTAGTCATGGGATTTTTGACGTTTGTGTTATTTTTTAGAGGTGGTGATAGACAAGCAATTATCGAGTAATTTTTTGAATTTGTTCCACTTTTTCGGATCCCGTTCTTTAGTTTAAAGTGTTTCAAGTGTTTAATGATGCCTAGAGGAAGGCGACCTCGAGTTTACCAGCAGTTGAGTGACTTTGACCGAGGGCGGATTGTTGGTTTACGAGAAGCAGATTTTTCGTTCAGAGAAATCGGCAACCGTTTGGGACGGCACCACTCAACAATGATGCGTGTTTATCAAACGTGGTCTGAACATCGGGTTGAAAGTCGGAGAAGAGGCACTGGGGCTCAAAGACGAACCAATGGTGGTCAAGATCGCCGCTTAAGACCAATGGCCTTGAGAGACCGATTCTCTACAACTAGATCAATAGCTGATCAATGGTTAGGTGAACAAGGTCGTCCGATAGGCTTGCGAACAGTTTATCGTCGAATAAGAACCTTTGGCTTGCTGTCTTACCGCCCACATCTTGTGCTACCCCTCACTGCCCAACATCGCCAGGAACGTTTGGCCTGGTGCACGGAAAGACTTCACTGGAACTTGGAGTGGCAGCGAGTTGTCTTTAGTGACGAATCGCGATTTTGTTTAGGAATGCATGATGGTCGGATGACTGTTAGACGAAGACGTGGAGAAAGGTGCAATCCTGATTTTTCGATTGCGAGGCATGTTCGCCGAACTGTGGGGTTGATGGTGTGGGGTGCTATTTCTTACGGCAGTAGGTCACCCTTGCTCTTCATTCGGGGCAGTATGACCGCCCGACGCTACATTGACGAAGTGGTATAACCACATGTTCTTCCATATCTTCGAGGGCTGGAAGACCCACTTTTCCAACAAGATAATGCACGACCTCACGTAGCAAGGGTTTCTCTTGACTTCTTTGAAGAGGCCAATGTTAATCTTTTGCCTTGGCCGCCAAGATATCCCGATTTGTCGCCCATTGAGCACGTGTGGGACATGATGGGTAGAATATTGACGAATCTACCGAACCCACCGTTGACAATAGAAGCTCTACGGCATGAAGTACAGGCTGCTTGGGATGCCATACCCCAAGAAGACATTGATCACCTGCTGGAATCAATGCCAAGGCGGGTCAATGAGTGTATCAGAAATAGGACCAACACATTATTAAAGAAAAATCAAAAAGATGTGTAAAGTGTTTTCTTTATCAAATTTTAATCAATTGTTACCTTAGACTAGTCCAATGTTTCTGCCAAATTTGGTCCAAAAATTCCCACCCCTTCTAGGTGGTGCAGTTTATATGTCACTGAGTATATAAATAAATAGCCAAATTTTGTGTGACGCGGAATATATCCTACTTTTTCAGCTGAAGCTCTGCGAAATGATTCGCCTGTATAATTTTCAGAATTCTATGATTTACGATATTCAGTTAGATTAGCAAAATACCTATCAAGATTGCTAGCTATTTTGCCAATCTAATTTATACCTACAGGTTGTTTGGTGCACTTTCTTTATTGTTAATTTACGAAGAACTAAATGGGGTTACAAGGTGACCTTAGATAGCATATTTTCGAAAATTTTTAAGAAAATAAAAACTTTACCGCTATTAAGGATTTAATATATTGTATGTCATCAACATTCATTTATATTATTTCGCCCGTTCGACAAGCTCCCATCAATAAACATGGCCCCATTAATAAAACAACCTGCGATAAACCAGGATCTAATTAAGTTTACATTTGTCACTCATATAAATATTCAACGGCGTTACCTTTATCACCCAATATTTACTATCGGTTGGCTCTTGAATAAATCTTTGACACATATCCGTCATTAGTCCTTTCAAAAAATAATTCAAAAATTCTAGGGAGTTTAGGAAATTTCGAAATATCAATATTTCTTGTTAACGAACGCATGGATCTTAACATTGCATAATGTGACAATAATATACTCAACACAAACTTCTTATAATCATCAAAAATGAAAGCCAGAGTTACGTTTCCCTTGACGAAGTTTTCAAAGTGGCCTTCGTATGTTCATCGACTTCTTAAGCACACGGTTTAATATATTTTTAATTTAATTAATTTATTAATATAATTTTTGATAAAACAATCATGTTCGTCATAAAATTGCAGCAAAATATCAGCACTTGTTACTGACTCTTTGAGAAATATAGGGACGTGAAACTTGATATTGTAGGCGAGATTTTTATTTAACTAATATAATATTTTCTTCGTTAATATTCGTCACATTTTAGATTGTAGATAAAACACAATACACTGACGCGTGTATGAAGTTTTATTAAATAACACGTATGGAAATTTCACCACGACGCGTGAGGCGTTTCATAATCATTCACACTTGTCATGTGAGTGTTCTAACACATTTTGGCAGACTGCTAGTGAATATATCTTATGATTAAGGGAAAGACAACTCCAATGCCAATGGTGATAGTTCCTCGCTTCCGAGAAACACACACAAAAAGAATTACGTATCAAACTACTTATTCATTTAGAACGCGAAACCGTAAGATGTTGTTGAAATAAATATCATTAGGCAGCTCCATTTCTTACTTGCGATAGTAAACACTTGCGCCGCACGTCGATTGTCTTCGAAGGCGATAAACAAGATTAAACATACTAGTGACCGGGTAATAGATCGTAGCTGTCGCTTTCATTATTGGAATGTTTACGTTGCGAGTACACAAGTGTTTGCGTAATACGTAATCTAGTCCAGGAATTTAGCAACGCAGCCTTTCCATTCCGCCGATTTTTCTAAACGGCCCGGCGAAGAATTTACCCACCAAACATTTCAATAAAATCGAACGTAAAACATGGTGCTATTGGTCCGCTTTTACGACAAATATTCTATACAGTTTTCGAACAATAGAACATCGCAGTTAATTAAACAATAAATTAGAACACGTACACTTACAAGGCAATTTGTTCACACTCATGTGTTATTTAACGTCTCGCGAAATATGCGTATTGCACGTACGACGAGTTATGCATAAGCAAGGAAACGCATGCCAAAGATTTTAATTTAGGTGTGGGCCGCGAACCACAATCAACTAATTTACTATTTTTAGACGTCGCACATACATCACAATGAAGAAATTCGCTCAGCGAAATGTAGAAAGACGATTTTGCAACACCATTTATTTATGTCGTTATTTCACTACAAATACGATGAAGGACGCAGAGCAAATGAGATTAGCAGCATTATATCAACAATTTCCATCTGAGCCCCACATCAACAACACTTTCTTAATGTTGTATATTACTACAGTGTACATAAAACGAACTTGTTATGCGACATAACGTATCCCAGAAGACCCCTAACTAAAGCAATCGTGGCGCATATTTATGCAAAGCTTCTTTGCCGTGTAATTCCCAGACCCATATTAACCTCATTAATCCAGATATCGAACGTTTCTCCACAGAGATGAAACCCCGGAACCGCGTTGTCGTACCCGCGCCTTACATTTTGCCACGTCTTCTGGTAAACATAAAATTTGCATTGAAAACGAACCCTAGATTCGGCGAACAGATAGAGAAACGTATTGACGTAAGAATTGAATGTGGAAAAATTTACGAAATTTCCAATATTTGCGATTTTAAACAATGTGGGCGATGATTTAAATATTTTTTAAATACTGCAATTTAATTAGTAAGACCAGTTTTTATAACCTTGCAAAAATATTGTATGCAAAATAGACAGTATTAATTTTCAGCTTGGCAATGAATAAATGTGTCTTGAACTCTTACCACAAATAATGGAACACCCCCTCATATTCAAATAAATGCAATTCAAATATAACCAGGGAAAACATCCCAAAAAAGCAGCCATGATGACCAGGAATAAACATAAAGAATCATATTCGTGATAACATACACAGCTTATTTTAGAAACCCCTCAACTTTGTGCATATCATCATGATTCAATATTTATTTTACTTCAAGGAAATCTTGTTCTTAATCAAATTGCGATGTAACTTTTTTAAATCTAGTATCAAATAACGAAATTGGCGAAATGCAGCGTTCCAAGCAGTATAGCAGAAATAGGCGAAAAAATAAATTAAAATGGAGATGCTACTAAAATACACCAGTAGTGACATAAATTTGATATGATATTATACACAATTCCGGACCTGGTCGTATTTCGATTTACTGTAATTTATTATCAGTATTATTCCCAAGTTTCCAATCGTTAAGAATTTCAATAATTTTGATATTTCAAAATTGTAAAAATCCAAAAAGTCAAGTATTCATGGAATACAAAATAAAATTGTCAACATCAGCAAATGCAATAAAATTCGATAAAGAAACATAACAATAGTCAAAAATAATGTTTGTATTGTTTATATTATCATTGTGTTAAATGTAAAACTTGTACCAAGTACAAAAAATGAAAAATTGAAAAATATGTTAATATACGCGAAACTTGTAACAATTGTTTAAGATACTAAAACACATTGTCAAAATTGCAATAAATGTCAAAAAATTATGATAAATATAAAAAAAATTGAGAATTTTGTAAATTTAAATATTTTTTGAATTTTTGACAATTGATAAATGGATAATACTTTCAATTTTTACGATTTTAATATTTCTCGTATTGCTTTAAATAATTTTCAGTCCTTAATATTTTAAAACTGGCTGAAAAATTAAAATTTTGCATTAAAAAAAAGTATGTAAAATATGTAAAACATTTCAAAATTGTCTCAAATACTAGGAACACTGTGAAAAACTAGAAGTTTTTACATGACATATAAAATAATAGTACAAAATGTTTTTTCAAATCGGTTGGGTCATCCCGCTGTACTGGTCACCATAATGGGTTGGGAGGGGGCAATGACTGCGATATAAATACAAATGCAATGGTTTAATACATCACCCCCTGAACAAAATCACGAACTGCGTCAAAAATTTTGATGTATGTCAGGTGCACTTTTATGTCATGACATTTTGAATTGAATCATCACCGCTCCTACCCCCATTAAAACGCCAGTCTGATGAATATAAAGTGAAACAAAAACAAAACCAATTTAGTATGCATGTTAGGTTGTTTGGTGTCAGTAACAACACTAACAAATTGAGAGCCATTGAAATAATTCAAGTAGATTATATGCACTCTGAAACGACTTTCAGAGTTAGAGACATTCGGTACTTGTAAAATGATGCCCCCACGGAACGAGGTGTCTTGTTGAGAACCCAAGCCAACCTAACCCTTTTTTATGTAATACCAAACCCCACAGTACACTTGCCCAATAATTTTTTTTCAATAAATTTTAGTCGGTTGAAATTTACAAACACCCTTGAAATAATGAATAACAAAATGATCGTATGCAATTTAAAACTACTCTTAAGCCCTAGCATTCGATACGATGTATCCACTGAAAGAGACGTCTTGAAAACCCAACCAAAACTTTTTATTTCAAAGCTAACCCTACACAACCTTAACACCGATGTAAAACTTGAAACGATTTTGACCAACTCTTTTTAATACCATTTAATTCATACCCAGGCTAACCTCAATCCCCCTGTCAAGGTTCACATCGAGAAACCCAACACCAACCTATGTACATTCTGACTACGAGCTACGATAAATCGAATACACATAGACTGTGTTTTAATTGAGCAACAAACCCAATACAACTAAAATTCAAGCTTTACGCCAATTTTTTATCGATTTTGCTCCTTTTTTTTGATAATTGGTATCTAGACTAATCGAAATGTCAGGTATCTAACGTAATAAAGAATTTAGTAAAACATAATAAGAAACTCAACAATTCCCTATATTTTCAATTTCTATTAATTTTGTTTATTTTTTCGCTTATTATTTAATTCATACCGTCGTTAAACAAAAACCTTTGTGTTAAGCGCAGATTTCATTTCAAGAAGCCTAAAGAAAAATGTCGGTACTTCAAACAAACTAACCAAACCCTATTCAATTCGCAGTAATGATACCGAATGGGTCGAATTGGAGGTGGTCAAAGAAAGAAGCTTAAATAACTATATGTAATGTAAACCCAAAATTCCCTTCGATATTTTATCTAACTTTTCCTAATACCCGTACCCGTCACAAACTAAACGTAACCTAAAAAAAATATTCTGTTACCCTACCCTACTTTATTAAACCCAACCCAAACCAACAAGTATTTTAACCTTTTTGTCTAATAGAAAATAAACTTTTAGGTATTTCTCGAAACCAACTCATATTTGGAAATTAATTACTTCCTACGTCCCAACATACTCAACCCAACCCAACCTGCTATTAATCACTTCCGCCAATAATTCAATCCAACTAGGGCTATATATTCTTACGTTTTGTATTTACACAGTTACAAGTTAAACCAAACTTTACAATTCAAACGTTTGCAACCAATCCAAAGAGTTTCCCATGTTTCTGTAAATTTGGAGTAGACTAAACACTTGGTAAAGCAACATCACATTTAGAATAATTTCTAGATTTAGCCTCTATCCTACGTCACTGTCGTCTCGCACACCCAGATTAACCATTTTTGAGTGTTTATGTTGCCGATACCTTTTAAATAAACTGCCTACTTCATTGAACGAGTTAATGGCTTAAAAATTAATATCGCGTCGTATTTGATTCACATTTCGCCTACTCTTGTATGAGAATCACAGTGTTTACTAAATCTACAATCTACAATCGCAACGAATAAACTACATTTTTTAACCTGCAAAGTGTGAAAATATCGAAAACTTGCTAAACAATAATAAATAAATTTTCCAATTTTAGCATTATTTATTTAGTATTATTTTTTTTTGATTTTGCATAACATATTTCCAAAAATAAAAACATGCACATGCGAATATCGTCTAATTGAAAGTACCATATAAGACATAAGTGTAAAAATTTTACATTTTTAATAAAAATACACAAATCGCCTAAATTGCAAATAAATTATATTTGAGAAAATTGACGATCATAATTTACCACAAATTTATTCATATGACGATGAGTTCATTTGGCAATGGAAAATAAATGTCATTTCAATGCTAGTAGTAGTAGAGTAGTAACCTTCATTGGCATATTTACCCTCATACCCTTATTTGTGCTCGACTTCTTTCCCCTTCAAAACCTCGTGCTCCTTCCTGGCTATGCTATGCTAGTATAACTGATTATCCAGCTTAGATGCACAAGAAAAATGTTAAATGGTGTTGGTGGAAAATTAAGTCTCATTTGTTGTGTTATTAAATTATGATCTCTTCCGGAGTCGGTAGAGCATTTAGTATATCGGTCTCCAACCTAGACTATAATATAGTTTGATATAAACTTCATTCTTGTGAAAATATCTGCCAGTCTCCCCTCCCCCACGGCGTTCCTTCATCTATGCGCTCCTTTTTCTTGCTCACATTTCTCTGCTCATTTATTTCCCTCCGCTTCTTGCCCTTTTTCTGCTTTGTCCAGTCTCCATCTTCCAGCTATTTCCTTCTATGCACTGCTGTAAAAAAGGGCTTGCCCGGTCAACCCGTCGGACCTCGGCCCCTACCAAGTCGTTGCAGTTTATTACTTACTTTGTATATTTTCTAGCTACACAGAATTGTTATCTACAAATAACATAGAACCGAGAATAAGAAGGAATATATGGCAAAATTTGACTATATAGGATTAACAGAAACCTGGGTAGAGGAGGACACGTGAGATAAGGTATGAAGGCAACATACCTGGAGATTGTGGGGAATTTATACAATATCTGAAAGGGGCAAGACGGAGAAAGAGGAACGGATAATAGCAAGATACAGGTGAGGAAACGAGGAGAAGAAGAACAAATATTGGATGGGAGAGGAGTACAAAAGGTTGTGTGGAAGAGGAGAGAGAGGTGTGCGGAAAGGAGGATGCAGAGAAGTGAAGGAGATGGAAGGATAGGGAGCAGACAGAAGGCAGAAAGGAAAGAGGAAGAAACGTAGAATGGAACCAGGGAAGGAAAAGGGAAAGTAAATCAGTTGGTTTTGTTATATAAGGAAATGCCAATGAAGGTTTTTTTTATGTAAAGCTGATAAAACTGAGTCGAACAAGATGTAGGTACACAAACACAAACAACTCGGTAACATACATACCGCTATAAAAACAAACTAATGAATAGCATGTGGCAATTGTTTAAGCGACATCATACAGAATGCTGTTTTGTCGGCTTGAATTGTACCCTACTATATGGACATGGTGAGCATGAACATGCCAACGATGTGGTTGTCACTACATTATTTCTTTTTTATGCTTATTCTGTATAATTTTGGTTAAGCAAATATTCTCATATTTGAATTATTCCTATGATTACCTCTATTTTAATCAGTCGATTGACGTTATTGTGTATTTGACAACGAATTTAAATGCCCAACCTATTATTTTCATGCTGGTGTAGTCATCTAGCGGCAAACGAGTTTTGAAATTCTTCAAATCACTCTCTCGTCAAATAGTTCTCAAGTCGCCTTTATTTCAACGAAAAATCACCCCATTGCGTGCAATTAGCAATAAAGTCTCTTCCATCAATGCTCTGTGCATGAAATAATTTCCCGACAAATATTTTTGAACGAGAAATCCATTGTCTTGGTTAACTTTTACACATCGCTGACCCTCATTTCTTAACAATCCATTTCTCTCCAAAATATTAAACTGCTTGGTTTTTTTTCTTAACGTAGGGTTGATTAGATCTTCTATTGGACGAAATTCTTGTACGTAGGGTGGAATGCGATCATTACCTAAGAAGCGTATACGTATTGTTTTTGATACCACTTTGAAGACTGTAAAGTGCTCTGGTTATCACATTTACCTCATTTATCGCTTGAAATTGCAGAATTTTAGTATATTTCAATCGAACTCAACAAGCAATTTGTATGCATTGTTTTGTCTTTGCGTTGACACAACTTTAGATTAAGAATCTTTAACCATATTCGGAAGTTTTCTTCTTAATGAATTTCGTTGCTTCGTTTTGTTGTTAACCTTACAGTGATGAAATAATAAAATAAATAAAACTATATTTTCTCTAAAATAAGCTTTGAGACAACAACATTTGCGTGTGCAAAACATATAAATTTCATAAACTGTGTTAACTATGATTCTTGTCGATTCATGAGCTTTTAACGTCCATGTGTTGTGTATTCATGCGGGTCAAACTCATGATCACTGGATTGTCGTAACTTACCTGCTTTCGTATGTCACACTTTGCCAGTCGCAAGAACTGTATTAATTGCATATGATTAAATATCTTTTAATATTGCTGATGCTACGTTTCATAATTAATCTAGTTCTAGTTCCGATCTGGTTAATGCGTTCATTATTGTACATAATCGTGAATGTGCAAACGATAATTCGTCGTCTCTTTGAGGCAATTATTTTTGAACATATGAAAACTGTTCAAAAATAACATCTCGCAGAAAGCGCATTTATACCCGTCGTCGCAATCCCATCCTTTTCTTCCCTACTTCTAACGTGAATAATGCGTTTAATAATCGCACCATTTGTCAAAGTGCAAATATCGTAAATATCACAACCCCATCTTATTAACCTCGTTGCGACACACACACAGAAGCGGTCGGCTCTCGGGAAATTTTACGTCCGAGTGTCGTTCCGGAACGGGTCAGAAACGAAACGCTGCGACGTGAAAAAATTCCATGGCGTTATTAAATTAAATAAGGCGTAATTTCTTCGGACGGGTGGGACGGGTCCCTTGAAACGTCTCGGTAATATCGCATGGCGCAAGTGGCAGTTACACGGGCCGCAGTTTTCGTGACGTCCTCCATATAATGCAGACTGCGATCCGGTGCGCTCGCCGTTTAACTGCTGCAGATGCACGTGTCCAGCATTAGGCGATATTAATCTTGTCGAAAGATGGTTGCAGATTCAGCAAAAAGACATAAAAGTGTTTTCAGTGCTGACCAGCTGGAAATCTTACGTAACTTTTCGTCTTCGCGACTGGTATAAATTTACAGTTCGGGTTATAGTACGATCCGTAAGCGACATAATCATTTAATCGTTCTGAAATTATCCATATTATGTTAAACATATTATTTTTTCTTATAATTACATAATGCGAACTTTAATGCGAATAATTCACTGTGGGATACGTACTGCTTCGTTTATATTGCGCCAACGTATTTGGTATTTGATGGCAATTAGAAAATCTCAAACGGCGCGGGATGAGCAATAAAAACGGCGTATTTGATTTGCGCCGAGCTTATTCCCCAGCTCAACCAAAGCGCTATAGATATAAACCGAGCGCTCGTCGTTCCCACAGTAAAGTCAATAATCATTACACCGATATAAATACGGGCGATTTAATTTCATTAGGCTGACGGGAAGCGACGGGATTATTATCGAATCGACGGGAAAAATGGCGAACTGTCATCCTACCCGACGAGTTTAACGATGATGGATGACTCGAGCGACAAACGAGCGGAATTATTTTCGCGTGCGTCCGAAAATTCGGCAAATTGCGAAATTAAAGTCGATTTTGTGTCGCGCTTTATTACGCGCCGGTGGGACGATATTCGATCATAAGGCGCGTTTTGTTAATTGGGGGTAAATTCGATGGGGTTTCAATTTGGCGCGATAAATGTGCCAAATTTGCAACAAACATATGTGTATGAGTATTTTATTTTTATTTGAAATGTGTAGGTGAAGATGTGTTAATAAAACTGTTGGATTTGAATTCGTTATTTATGATGGTAATAATAAAAGTAATCAATTAAAATAATAAATTTTGACAACTCTGGATATATTGCAGTCAATGCCTGAATTTAATTTCATTGTTGTTTTTTTTACTTTTATTAGTGACGTAAATATAGACGAATTGATGTCCCAAATAATAGTTATTTCATGGAATCGAACACATTACCTCACTTTTAGCGAAAGGATTTCTTTTAATTATTGTTCCAGGTGGATTATTTTCGTCTGGCCTCATCTTTGTTCAAATTCCTGCTTAAGTAGGAGTACATTCACTTTACTCTTACTAGTACACCCTCCATTTTTCACATTCCTGCTGTTCGGATAAAAATGTCTATTGCAAGAAAAACAATTAGAAAATGAATACGTTTTGGATAGTCTTCCTTGGCAGCTATTTTTCGGCATGTTTACTATCAATATTTGCGTTTTTGTCGCAAAATTTCTTAGGCAATCATAGAGTATTTTTACTCGTACACAAATGCAAACCACATTGCAAAAGTATTCGTATTATTATGGATTGTTACAGAATTTTTTTTCTAAAAATATTACAACATTGCTCTTATTAAATTATAAAAACTGTTCGTAGTTGAATTTTTATTTAACTTTCTTTGAAATTTGCTGACGAAAATCTGTAAATAAAACAATTATTTTGCACCATTCGTCTTTATCCACGTTGATAATAAAAGCAAATTTTACAATAATAATAACAATAAAAGACTGCATGTGAGAAAGACTCACTTTATAATTTTAATTTTAATTGTAATTTTTATTATTAACAACGTAAATTATGACGAAGAAGTCCAAAACAATAGTTCTATTATTTATTTGCGCCAATGTCCTCATACTACTATGTACTAACTGGCTGGAAGTAACTTGCAAAGTCTAACCCTTAAAAAAACTGTTGTTGTTTGTTTCGAAACGCAGGAGAAATTTATTTCTTGCTAATCGAAACTTTCGTATGCGTTTGATTGCTCACTTGGCACAATAATGATTCGCTTTGCATTTTTTGTAGAAACGTCGAAAGTCACTTACACTTCATTTTTTTTTTATTTTTGAAATACTCGACATTTTTCTTCAAAAATAAAATGGTTATTTATATAATTATTTATACTTTCAGGATTGTTATTAACCCCATGTTGATATATTATTAATATCGAACACCCCCATGCACGTAAGTGCATTTAAAATGTGAATAATCGAAAGCAGGGCTGGTCTGATGTGGAAAGCCACATTTTACCACGTGTTTTATAGATTTGTTCAATACAGTAAAGTGTAGAAAATGTCGAGCTTCCCGTTGCAAATGAAATGACATTTCATGATGGTATTTCGTAACTAAGTTGGTAAATATGACGATCTTCCATAATTTTATTATTAATATACTTAAAATAAATTACATATAACGGTATCACAGTGATTTTGAATACTTGATGAAAATAATTACTTCATCGGTTTGAATTTTAAAGAAGTTTTTTTTAATAAAAATAGATAAAGCTTGATTCTATAACTGGTTACATAAATAGCAGCATTAATGTTATAATTGTAATTGATATTTCTTCTTGTTGCCTTACTACTGTATATGTTTTATATTATATAAATAGTTTTTGAAACCAATACACAGTTGATCGGGAAGAGTTAAGTTGGGTTGGGGTTGGTGGAATTATGGCATTGAGTTAGACAAAATACGATAATAATTTCAAAAAGATTGAAAAACATTTGTAAACTAAGGATTTAAATTTTGTCAACCACTACAGAAAGACAACATATACAAAATACTATAATATTCCGTATATTCTTGAATAATCATTTCGACAGTTTAGTAACAAACCGTGTAAATGGTGAGTTTCTCTTCAAGAACTTAGACGTACAACTTTTTTCTCTTAATAAAAATAAATCGTCAAACAATTCATCATTGCTATTCATTTTGGATTCACCCTTGACACAGGACATAATATAAATGGCAATGTATGATGATAAATATGATTCTTGTCGTGAGTAGTTAGCTGGAAATGAACAGTGGGGGGGTGACTTGAAAATCCTATAATATTACAAATAAATTTATTTCGCAAATATTATTCCACGTATTCCTTGTTAACAACTTCAAAAACAGGCAAAACGATGTCGTCTTATGATCATGTGATCATGATTCCATGAATTCTAACTGATACATACTTTACCCAACCCAACCCAACTTAACTCAACCTGTTCATAATTTGAAGCATTAAATTTCAGTTCAAAGCAAAGTCACAATATAATTTAAAGCAAGCAAAGAAAATGTCATTTTGGAGCAAAAGTTCTTAACTCATAACCCAGTTTAGCATCTAAATCAAATTAAAATTGAAAACGACCACTATCACCTTATGCAAATTTCAACGGTTTTAGGTTTTAAGACTTACTAATAGGTATGTTTGTTTCATTATAGGGTTTCAGGTTTCCATTTTATGTCGCGTCAACTTTTTTTTAGAAATGCTAACCTAACTAAAGCAAGGCGTTGAGATCTTGCGGTTTAGAACCAACATTCAGGTTGGATTGGGTTGAGGTTTACGTTTAGGTTACATTACATTTGTCTTTTGATCATCGCCTACAGAGACGTGCAATTTTGTATCATTTTAAAGTCAAATGTTCATGTATTATAGTACATATAGACAACAGTGTGAACAAAATAAAAAATTTTCCTTCGCCCTTACCAGCATCGCAGGTCGCAAATAAAACAAATTCTACTTTGCAAGCAAAATTCTATCAAAACTTTATGTTTTATTTCAACGTAAAATTAGACTTGCATCATTACTACAAAATAAAAAAGGACTATTCACAAAGTTCTTAAAAAGTGAACTTTAAGAAAGTATTTAACAAAGTTAGGTTGACTTTATGGATGAAGTACCTCAGGTTTGCGAGTGGTAAGTACACATGTGCTGTGAGGTTTAGGTCGTAATATATAAGGTTTCAATTTTAGGTTTTATCGACAAATTTATCGTTAATACATTGGTTAATAAAATCAATTATAACAATCATAACAGTTTAGGTTGCAAAATTCGAAATAAACCCAAAAAATGAACCGGTGGAGTGGCTAAATGAACGAATAAATGTGTGTCATTCACCCTTAATTATTATCATTAATTTTAAAGGCTTGATGCTTACCATAATTCTTACTAATTTCTCACATCATCGGTATGATAAATTTTGAAACAATTAACGTGACAAACCACGACATAAATCAAAGAAATGTGCACGCAAATAATATCGGAAATAATAGGGCACGTACGAATGAACCAACGCCAACGCCAATGAGGTACAAAAACTAAAAAATAACTCTGAATAAATGTCTGTCAAAATATTTAACACACCACATCAGATTAATTTGTGTATATATAGTATAATCGATAAACTTATGTAAATATAAATGTTTTTGTATAAATTTGTCGTAAAATAAAATAAAATTTGTTAAGATATTTGGTTGTAGCTGAAGCATGATTGTAATTCAAATTAAATAATTTTAGTAATCATTTAACGTTTTAACGTTTTAACTGTAAAAATTTGTGTATTTACAGGATACATGTAACAATCCACATTATTTAATTGGCGCCCAATTTATTTGGCGCCAATCTAACTAACTAATTTAGCAAGGAGGCGCCACGTATAAGAGCCGTAATATAGTATTGCGTAGCAATTGTTATTAATGAAACTTTTAATAGTTATTTGCGCTTCAAGTAGCATTAAATAAACTTTTCTGATGCCGTTTTTTGTGTACATTTTTCTTCCTGTTGGTGAGTTAAATTCTTAATAAATATATTTTTTTATATTTTTATATATGACAATTGAAATCTTTTGCACAGAAACACAATTTATTTAAAAGTAGTGAGCAATTCAGAATAAGTTGTTTTACCTCAAAGCAAATGTAATGCTAAACAAGTCAGCAATATTATTTATTAGGATTGCTGATCCAATTGTCTAGATCGCAAGATCTAGACTTGGAACCACGGTCAAGAATGGTCGAGGTATTATCGACTATATAAAATATTAGATTAGGGCGTTTGTGTTTGTCTTACTACATTGATGACTCATCCACAAATCACTACAAATTTCATTAAATTTATAGAATCTGCAACGTGAACGGTTATGAATTCGTTATGAACTCTGATAACTTAGTTATTAAATAAGTTTCTGTTCAACGCATCGTTTGACAACTTGTCAATAAACAATGACCCAACCAACCAAATTATTTTATATTCTAGACTAACTTTGTGTTAACTCATACCATTTGACACAAAAAAACAGGTGGAAAAGTGCAGTGCAGTTAACTTTGTAACGAACGATCGTGCAGACGTTTTACAAAATTAGAAGATAAGAATTAACACAGGTTAGCTGTTGCAGAGGAGCTTTACTCCAAAACATCTCCGTATCGCGATGTTCAAGACATGTATTTGAAAATTTATATTTGTAAATACTCAGATAAGGTTTTGCAACGTTCCTTTCATCCTATCATCAATAATACTGTGGGGGCCGCCAAACGAAATAAGCTTCGTCCGGTCAAGTGTAAATAAAAATAGAACAAAATACCGCTCACGATTTCTGGTACATTTTGCTAAATGTTTAACAATATCACCGAATTTAGTTTGTCTTTCTCTGTAAATTCAGGTCAAGGTCTGAATCTCCGAGGCGGTACTTTCGCAAATCTAGTTTGCTCTAATTATATATAATTATATATTTACTTTTTAATACATGAACCCATAGATTCGGCTAGCTCTAATCGGCTCAAAATAATAGAAATAATTCAATTTGAGTACTTAAAAGTCCCACCTCACACCTCTTTTCTGTCACTTAAAACAAGGCTATAAAGCGTCGTTGGCGACTATTAGATAACCGAGCACGTGTATATATTATAAATTATTCGGATCGGGACCACATGTAACGCGACTTGAACTCTGTATATATTATTTCGCTGCTCTGGTGATGCCATACTTTTATTTTTACACACGAATCGTAGTTTATTTCCCATACATTCATGATCTAACAAAATTTTGCAATTGGTAAATGACCCAGTTTATTATGTAACATAAACTACATATAATGTATATTTGTCGAAGGAATAATATATATCGGACGCTGGAATCCATCCAAGTTCAACACATCCGATAATATTAATAATTCCCGTGAAACACACCACGGAATCATACGGAGTGCGACCGAAGATATCTCCGATGGTATCTGGCATTCCTATCAATCGCGCTCGTAAAGACAAGAGGTCGCATGCGCTCACTTATAATTATATTTACAACCGCAATGAATCTCAATTAAGGCCGATTAGGTCACACTGTCTACTTTAATTAATAATTAGTGCCGTGTGTGTGTGTGTGTGTGTGTGTGTGCGTGAGCGAGCTGTTTCGTTCTTATTTATGGAACAACGCATACGCGAACGAGATTAACGCAGAGAAGTTCTAAACGGAGGTGCATGAATGAAAATTTAATTATGTTTTTACAGCTTCTCTTTGTTTTGTTTGGCCGTCGCGCACCGAACTGAACGGCTGTTCATGATTATTTGAGAATTTGTGCCTCGCTTAATCCGACAACCGGGGAATTATTTACGAAACAAATCAACACATGTTTGTGAATGAAACTTAATCAGAACCTGTTTTAAATAAAATGTTGTGGTTTTACTGCAAAGGTGGAAATATGTATGATTTAATAGTTACTTATGTATCACGGCTTGTCATTTTTATTCATAAATATGCTGTTTGCAAACCTGGCTTAAGGTTACACCATACATACATTTTTCATGCTACCACTGTTTTAAGAAAATAATATGGTAATTATGATTATGTATATATTTCAGGTAAAATATGTTGCTGTTGTTGTTGTTATTGTTGTTGTTGTTGTTGTTGTTATCCGTAACCAGGTAGAACTTACATAATTAATTATTTTCGTGCAATAAGCTGTGTACGATCCATGTTCTTATAATGTATGCAAAAAGTGGATGCTAACGTCCACACGTTGGGTGCCACATAGATACGAAACTGGAGCAACAACTATTCTTTATTTAAATGCAACGAAAACTGTAATTTTTTCTATTTCAATTAACCACCATGTATCGAATTCGAGTTAGTCTCATTGATTCATTAAAAAAAATGCACTATCAATATTTTCAGCTTTTTAATCTATAAATAGAAAATACTTGAAATTATCGAACTAAATGAATTAAACGCCACTGAAACAAACACTTATAATAAAACTGAACGAAGATCAAGGACCCAAACTAAGAAAAATTGAAATGAACTTATACCACGATCAATAATTAATTGCCAGTAATCATGTGTTTGCACAACTTTAAAAAGTATCCACTCTGTAAATTAGTAAACATTTTGTCGTTATTAGAAACAGCCAACCGCTGCGGTTTTTTGAACTAAATTATTGGTCAGGAATTGTGGAAATTTGTGATGCCATACAATTGGATAGCATGATTTTGTATGTGCTACGTTGACAGTTTGCTAGTGCTAAGCGTTATATTGTGATTCCATGCATATTTGCGAACTCATTGTTTTTTTTTAATATTTTTAAAGTAGAAGCCGGTCCCATATACATCGCCTCTTTCCCGACTACTGTCAGTAAACTGTCGAGTAAAACGAGTAAAATGGATATGACTTTATATCGAACAACCTCTCAGACACTCGGGAATCCTCGCCGATAGTCTGGCAGTTTACGCTCGACATTGGTCATGCTTGTAAATAATTAAATTTTGCAATGCTCGTAAAGTGTGTGGGACCCACTTTTAATAATTTTCAAGTAATATGAAGTCGAGGAATAGGTTTCGTTTTCTTTTATTACTGATTATTGTCTGTCAAGGGTCACTCGCGACCATTTTGAAAAAGCAAGAGCTATATTTACAAAACGGCTAGTAAGTATTGTTGTCTTGAGAAACAGATTTACGTCTTAGTCATCGTATTTTGCATCTTAATTTTTGACGAACTAAAAATGAAGTCCTCATTGTCATAAATTGGATGTTGAATACCAAGAGTTCGGTATTGCATTCCCAGTATTGATTACAGATCAAGAAAGCCCGGTCGAATTAACATCAAATCTGCCGTTATTGTAATTTAGTGTTTGCACGGCCGGTTTGCTAGGTAGATATAATTTGATAGTATCCGCTGACAATTTATTGTTTGATTCATTTTGCGACATATTTTGTACAATCTGAAAATCTGCGCCGTTGGTATATTGTAATGATTGCTAGGTAAATATTGCATCAACTACCCCCGATAACTTGGAACGACACGACTCAACGCAAATATTGCCCCTTCCCCTTCCCCTTCACATAGATTGTTGACGCGTACATCACCACAGGCCCAAACCCTTCGCCTTGAAGTGTGAATCTATACCACCGCATTCCAAACGATTCATGATAGAATGTTGGTGACGTATTTTACACCTTTTATGTGTTTTAATTTGTTTTCCGTAATGGATATAATTGAACTAGTATGATATCATTTGAAATTTCGACAAAGGTTTAATGCGTTACAGAATTTATTATTCGAAATTGTCCGTTTATTTTATGTTATCGGTCGACATTTTCTGTGAAGTATGTAACCCTTTTATCACTGCATATTTTATATCATGGATTGACCACACGGAAAATCGTTTATGAATTGTTATAATCATAACCTGACATTTGTTAATTATTTTCAAAACCTCGTTAACATTTTAATTTAAATTGATCTTATGTGCTATCATTCTGTGTGTTTATCAAATAATAAATAAACTCGTTCCATTGACGTTTGAAATTCTTTTATTTTTGGCGAACTGGTGTTCCAGAAATACGTAATTAAATTGTAAGTTAGGCAGAGCTATCGTGAATAGCCAAATAAAATAAAAATAGCCCCCTCCCCCCGCACCATTGCCTCGGTGGCGCCATAACATCTTATACGTAGTCAACAAGCCCTGGACCCTCTCCCAAAGTCGGGTTGGGGTTGTTATGGTGGTAAGCAAAAATGTTAAGATGATAACATTTCTGATTATATTTGTTACGTTTTCTGTGCTGCTTCAACTCATATACGAAGATACGGAGACAAAAAGTAAAATTATATAGTGTGGCAAAATCCAAAACCTCCTACCTACAGTTCCTGAACGAACAGACCAAATTTATTGTAAAAAAATCTCATATCGAGAAACTCAGACTAATGCCCGTATATATAGTCGTACCTTAAGGCCTCCTTACTGGTAAGGAACCCTTAGCGCATTATTTTCGTTCTATAGACATTCCTTGAGCATTCCACGCCGTCCTCACACTTAAGGTAGGTAGGAGGCTACCTTAAGGTTGAGGACGACCTCAGCACATGCGCAGTGTTTGACGCAAGTAAAATGATATGATCTGTTCTGTTACAGGTAAAATAGCAACTGATGTGCATCACTGCATCACACACAGGCAGTTTACACCACTAGAACATAAATTCCCTTAACATGGAAGCGTCCAGTAGTATAATTGTCCCACTCAGTCGAGAATACCCGAAAGGCGGGCTATAATACGTAAATGCGATATCGCGTCAAGGAGTCGTTGGGTAAGGAAGCCTTGAGGTAAACCTTAAGGAACGACTATAAATACGGGTATAAGTATCACAGAAATTATTATTCTGAACACTATATGGCACTTTGGGAACCAATGGAAAGTGGTACAACTCATAAGCACATCCATCATATCGTCTAGTCCTGCTGCAATCCCGTTGAAAGTTTTCGAAAAACGATTTCTAAAACTGAATATGCTACCATTACTTCTGAACCATGACCTTGATCAGGAAAGGAAGAATGGATATAAAAAAAAATAATTCATAAGAAAGCAACTGAAAAATCATTTGAAACTTAACCCATCTCGAAAAATAAACTAATTTGTTTACACAAATCCTGCCTAACGCATTTTTAATCTAATTTAACACAAGCCTTGCCCAAAGCAGGAATAACCCTATGAATCACCAAATTGTGATTAATTTTTTTGTCAACGTTTTAGTATACTCCTACGCAGGAAGGTCGAAATTATAGGTAAATAACAGAAATGCAACGCAACTTCACCATTTCGGTGAATTACGCGACACCCAGCGAAAATTATTGCAATTCACAACCAATCCAACAAATATCAAACTAATTGATTATTTACATTGGAAAGCTGGATAACTGCGTCTCGATTTACGTACCTGAACGCGCGATAAATATTAAAAACTGTTTCAATTATAAACGACTTAGTAATGATAAACGTAACTTTCCTGCATTACTTTCTATTTAAATTCCATCGGCAGGTTTAATTTCCGTTGTACTTTGGACGTTTATAACTTGATCTGATTTTTTTTGTTATTATTTACTTTTAATATTTATAAGTGGACGTGAAAGTGGTAACATATCTTAAAATCATTCCACGATAAAATCTGAGTTAAATTGGTCGGGTTCTTCGACCTTGAATGGGTAACCGGTTCAATGGTCGTCAGATCCATTAATGCAAATAAAAGGATCAAGTGATGTCAACAATTAGTGTTATGCACAGTTATTCGATTAATTTGAATTAAAAAAAAGGTATAGCAGTTGTACTTTCGGTAGACTGGATTATTCGATGTAAATTTGCAGACAAATTAAACTCTTTATGTTGTGAATGAATGACTTGGTTGGTTGTTACAAACTATCAATTTCAATGATGTTCATATAAATAATTTTCGTTGTATTGTTCTTGAAGTATGCTTAGTTCACATAGATTTGTTTTTCATCTTCTTTGATGTTGTTCCCATTTTTTTCATAATCCCTAATTTGAATTTCTTTCAAATTTTATAAATATTTTTCCGTTACTCACTTTCATATTTCGATTTATTTTTTTGTATTTCTTTTTTGTACTGTTAGTGTTATTTTCCAATAGAATTTCCGTCAGAAATCTAGGCGAGTCTACAGTACGCGCAAACAAATTAAATTTTTATTTCCAAATCCCCGACATTAAAGACTCGTTAATGTCACATTCTGGCCAAAATCCATTTACTTAAACGTCATTGCACGAAACATTTGAACATGATTCATGGAATACCAGCGCTCTCCGCCGCTTATTACGCAATTTTGAGCATCGACTGTTCGAACTGGTCCCCTGCGTTGGACAGGTGTCTGACGTGCGTCACGCCGTTTAGCAACTCGAGTGCAGAATTTGTCTAGCTCGAAAAAACTACGTATTTACGATACGACACCCAAATAAACCCACACGAACGACGGCAACCGAGTGGGCTATCGATCGGGTCCTCTACCGTGTGATCGCGGCGAGGCTGCGGTGCAATGGTGCACCGTTAAAATTAGCGATTCTAATATTAAACGGTTGAAATTTTGATATTAAAATAACGCGCGTTATTTATAGGCGTAAGTTTGTCTGTGGTAAATGGGGCAGTTTGAATTTTGGCGAAATGTCACTCCGGCGGCTTAGTTCACTTACGCAAGAGATTCTGCGCGTCAGAATTGATAAATAGGCTGTATTAATATTATTTTCAGATATTAAATAGGCGAAAAGATTTAATCGGTTGATGCTGGCTCCATATATGAGAAAATAAAAATCTAATATGTTTTAAACATTTAAAACAATCACACATTTTACTTATTAACGAAATCGACCTGAAGTCGATTGAAGAGTTGTTTACAGGATTTTAAATAAAATTAATAAAATGATATAATTACATTATTAAGTTCTCTTGGCAACATTGATGAGAATATTTCTGTCGAAAAATACCTCACCTCTTATGTCTGGTACGCGGCGAATATCCGCCAACGTCCATATCGTTCACATGATAGAAATAATTTGCAGGAAACGGAACTAAGTCAGAATTGTTCATATTGTTTGTGGATTTCAAGCAAGAAAGGTCAGAATTGTACCAGGCACTGAAGGAAAATTTGGGTGAATTACGAAAAAATATCATAATTGTCGAGACTCAGGATTATGGCAAGGGGGTGGGGGCACTGTATACAACTCTCTCTAAACTGTTTTTGGAATGTGTTCTAAGGAGCACGAATATCAATTGGCAATTTTTAATATATGGTAAGGTAGATCAATGTTTACCATTTGGAAACGAATATGGAAGATGAACTGGGCAATTTAAAACATGGCTGATGGAAGCTGGTAGAGTAGATATAAAAATTATCCAAAAAGAAACAATCTTTATG
Source organism: Geotrupes spiniger (assembly GCA_959613385.1). Taxonomy (NCBI): domain Eukaryota; kingdom Metazoa; phylum Arthropoda; class Insecta; order Coleoptera; family Geotrupidae; genus Geotrupes; species Geotrupes spiniger. The sequence continues at coordinate 19,351,493 of OY390737.1, forward strand.
GAAATGGAATCGAAACCAACTGATCAGCAGCAATTTCGAGTTGTATTAGACCATAGAGCGGAGGTAGTGTTCCAGATGGTAAAAACAATTGCTTGGGGACTGTGATGGATAGAAGAGGAAATCCAAGAAACAGTAAAAGTTTCAGTGATAAGATATACAGTATATATGGGCAGCTGTGCGCAAGATTAATGATTTGGAAGAGAGTGATGTTAAGAAAAATACCACCGTAGTATCTGCGAAGATCAATTCTAGCGTAGAAGGTAAATCAGGCATACTGGAGAGGTTTATTTCGAAGACCCTATAATTACAAAGGTGATCAGGGGATCTTAGTTAAATGATGTGGGCATGTGGGAAAAGCGATCGCAGGTTTGAAAACTAATTGAGTAATTCACTTGTGGAGCCACGATTTGTTGTTTTTGATCAAAATTTTGTGTTCTGTCTTATCCCAAACTGGCGGTCTATTTTTCCAATGTAAGTACGTTTTCTTGAAACTACTGATATAATGTTTGAATCATAACATGAATGTCTATATAAAGCTTTTTATTGTCAAATAAAATAACAAAAACCAACATTTTCTATAATAAAGACAAGAAAATTTAATGAATAGATGCTCGCAAGGACACAGAAAATATATTTAACACCGACACGCAGTCATGGAGGACAGTTAAAAATCATATAACTAAAAACTCGTTTAAAACGATATATATTCAACGCGATCAAATTAGTGTAAAAATAATGGGCAATTGGGGGAATTTGCATAATTAAGCTTTGTACTTGTTTACATATAAAAAGGTATTACATTGTAATTAAAATAGGACAATTTTGGCATTTTAGTAAATGGAATTTAGCAGAACTGCATGGACTATCGAACAAGTGATGATTTTGACCAATTATGGAACATACCTGACCTACAAAGTTAGTACCACGTGCAGTGTGATGTCGGAAAATATAATCTAACCTGAAAATTTTATGAAACGTCAAAGACAATAGGAACAAAAGGGATAGATGTTCTTCGGCTTAAGAAACCACAAGTATTAATAAACATTTATTTCGATGGATATAAAAAAAATAACTCACCTAAATTTGAAATTCAATCGAAATGTCCATTATTATTGAAAGGTTAAAACTTGTTTGTTAACAATTGTACTCGATAAACTTCGACATTTGTTTATTGTGTTCATATTACACGTTATTACACATTTTACTTCGGTGTTGAATTTTCTAAATACCCCATAATTTGCTCCATGCAAATTTAGTTTCTAGTGGTTTTAACAATTACATAATTTTGACAATGAGCATTTCTGCATTTTCCCATTTTGAAAATACATTTTTCATATACGTAATTTTTAAGCTCTGTAGCAGCAGAAATTTAACAGAAAATAGGTGAGATGCTCAACTTAATTTTGTCCTAATGAGATAAAGTATAACGTTCAACGCAAAACGGGCAAAAGAAGCAATCGTTGACGTACTAAATATGAGCAGTATTATCTAATATGTAAAAACACTTAGAACTTCGTCGCTCGGTATTGTGCGCGAGTCACCAAAGTAAAAAATAACTTGCAAAGGGTTGGGTTGGCCTGACATGGGTTAGACAGTTACATCGAAACTACAGTTATATTTATTATTAAAAATCGCCATCCAATCTTTTCTAAATCTTTACATCATTCATATCAATTTTTCACCATTTATGTGATTGTTTAAAAATACTTGGTTCGAAAATATTTATTTATGCAACGAGTGCGTAAGTTAAAAAATGTACGTTTTAGATAGAAGTCGTTGAAATTTTCTTCTTTGTATAAAACGTTGTTTCCTGTCTTATATAAATATAATCCGTACCAACAAGGACTTGTTCACAGAATCGGAATCCAGTTGATTAAGTAATCATCCCTAACTTAAACAAGTCCAGTTATAACAACGACAAATAAAATGCATTCACACGTAAACAATATCACATCGGAACATGCGTGTCTGCTTTAATAATAGAAAACGCAACTCGTACGGGCTATTTACGAAAAGAAATTCCCAGTGTTACAGTTGCACGAAGGCTAACAGATGGCCCGCTGTTACGTCAAGGTCGTTCGCTCGAACTCGTAGTCGTCTTCCTCTTCCTACTCTCCGCTCGGCGATGCTAAAACGACAATCGTCCGCATTCCGCCCAACTAGATTCCTAAACCGGCGGCGCACTCGATTTCGCCCCGATTAAAAGCGCGCCCGCCGGAAACGCAAGAGCGCCCGATTTGAACTTATTTATTCGACGTGACTTACTTATAAATGCGAAGTGCAGAATGTAAATATCCAGGAGAGGTTTTCGACCCGATATAGATCGGGTGGAAGCGGCGGCGGCGGCGGCAGGAGGACGGAGTTCTTGTTGTAATCTTGGAAACGCGGTCATGAATACTAAACTCGTACTTGCGACGGTTGTTGCCTCGTCGTTTTGTAGAGACTTCGGACGTTATTAAATGCACAAGAAAAGTTTATTTCCGCGATGGAAACGTTTACTTCAAAACGCTTTAGCTCTAGTTGATGTTTACGCTCGCGTAATATAAAAAGAACGAACTTCATGAATGAGTTCAGTATTTTTAGTTCAGAATTTATAACTTTTCAGCTCCAAACTCTGATAAACTTGTTCCACGCGGAAAAATGCTATTATTACTGATTGGACTGCGTGAAATACATTGCTACGAATTCAAATTTACAGCACAGCGCTGTAATTTGGCTGTTTTCCAGTTAAAAAAAATCAAGTGTATGTCAATAAATGGACAATTTTCCTGGGTGAACCAATTTTTATGTCGGTGTGTAACTGCATTAAAATCGATACAATATACTTTGCACACACCAATCAGTAATAATTGCAATTTTTCCGAGTAATTGTCATTGCAAAAACTTTCCAGATCAGTTTAATTATAAATATCTTCCCAATAATTTATTTAATCGTAGTATTTTTACCCAATCATCATCACCTACATTTTAATCACACAATTCAAAAACACGTTTCATACGTTTTCATAAATGTTGGGAATTAAAATAAGTGGGAAGCATAGACCTTACGCCGCTAGCTCTCTCGATAAATAATTTACAAAACCGATAACTTTGCATAGCGTATTGTGTAATGTCTCAAGGCTCAGTAAATATTGTTGACAATGGAGCTCCAAGAATCTAAGCATGTACTAATCGATTCAATGTAAACCACTATTGTTTCAGTCGACGGTTGTTTTATTTTTAAAAGAAAATCTCCACTCATTCAAATTGCATAGACCGCGTTCTTGTGCGATTGCCACGAAACAGTATTAAATATTCAGGAATATTTTAAGAATTTAATCTAAATTCATAATTTTATGTAAGGCCCGAGGATCGCGAAATTCGGGGGACTCGCCTGTTATTTTTAGGTAGAGATTTCTCGTCTTTCAAAATTACAATGTTAATTAATATTCTATATCGCTGTAAGATAGAAGATGGCAGATGATGTATGTAATTAATATTTTAAATTCACGATTCGAAGATGAAATGATGAATTGATGACATGTTCTGTATGGTATATGTAACTTAATATGAAAGAAATTGTCTTAGATATGCTTACCACCCCTTACTGTTTGATTCAAATCTAAGTCATGTGACTCTTGATTTCAAATTTACAAAAATTTATTAGATGATATTTAATTTCATAGTTAAATATGAACAGTATCATTGCTCATGCTCGAACCTTTAATTTAAATTCCTGCACCACGAAATAGCTAATACTGGCTACAAAATGGGAAAATTTCAGACATATCTGCGGCCCGCTCCTAACGGTAACATAGCGATCACGCACATTCCGACCAGTGCGTCGCCGTACCGTGAAATTGCAGCAAAGCGAATGCAGGTGCACCGGAAGATAAAGTGCATCTGCATCGCGAACGAGCTTTAACGCGGCAATCGCCCTCTGTCGGGTGGCGCGTTACTCAAAATTCCTCGGTATTGCGCCGCGGCGCGCCGTCATTTACGCGAAATAAATTTTGGGTCACCGCGTATTTTGATTCGTTTACGTAAGACAACATTCGGGGACATTAAGTGAATTACACATAACGGCGAAAATCACCGTTCGTAGTTTGGCGCATGGTGCAAAATTTTACTTTTTAATGACGTATATTGATCGCTTGATCCGAGTAGGAAACGTACTTCAACGTGAAGTGGAGCTGATGGCTGTGTAAACAGTATCAGCGGGGATAATTCCACGTCGGGATGGTATTTGTATAAAATGTGGAATTTCACTGGAAGACGAGTTTATTACAAATTGCCTGTGTGTACCACAAACGCCCATAGGGATATGAGAGATAAAAACACAAAAGCATGTCCCTATTGTACAAATGTAATAAAAACAGTTAAGTTTCATGTGTTGCTTTCATGCTGCTTTCAAAACCAGGTCACAAATTATTGTCAACGGTTTGAAATGGATTTTTTAATACATTTTTGATTCATCCATAATAATATAATGTAAATAATTTCACATCGAATCATCGATTCCTTCCTCCTTGTTTTATTTAATTGATAAACAAATACAACTATAAACATCAATGGCAATTTATTGTTGAACAGCGCAATGTATGAAGTACTTATCTTGTTTAATTTAAGTGTGTGCATGAGAAATAGGGGAAAAATAGGAAACTTGATGTCAACTATAACAGCACCGTCGTATTAGTTAAGTTGAAGCAACTGAAATGGGAAAAGGGCAATTGAACAATTTGATCAAACAATATAATGTCAGCGTCTCCCATTTTTTTAAATTGCTTGGCATATAATATTTCGACGTATAACGAACTGCAGTTAGTTAAATCGACTATAGTGTCCAAGAAAATGTAGAAAAAATGGACCAGACAGTACAACGCACTATACCTTGAGGTATAGAGATATCAGCGAGATATCACAAACTTCACCATTACAGTACAGAAAACCATAAAGCTCATAAAAGAGTAATAACATGTGAGAGCTTAGAAATAGTAAAATGTTCAACGAAATACACCGTCGAAAAAAACCATAAATCGTCAATAGAAATAAAAAAGGAAAATGTTGGACGGACACAAAAGTTAAAATTCAACTGCATCTTTTCAACGGTTCAGGCTTCTGAGCTACCAATAGTTATTACTACCTTAGATTCAGTTTTCAAATTACTGCGCTGTTTACCACAAAGTTACGTTTGTATAAAGATTTCTAAAACTTAGCTTCTTCTAAACTTATTTTTCCTATCTGCTATAATGCATTCGTTTATCGTTTAAAAGGTTGTAAACGATTATTATTACGCAATCGTTAAGATTTCGGTGGGGGTTGGGTTGGGTTGATTTTGGAAACATTTTAGTGAAGAACTTGTGTTATATATCAACACAATTTTATGCTAGAAAACGAAAAATGGCAAATGATTATAAACTAAAATAATTGCATAAAACCAACCACGGCGTATTTTTACTTATTGTAAAGTAATGAAATAAAACCGAAATATAACGAAAACGTTGTGTACTCTTTGTTTTCAATCCCACCTAAAAGTATTAAATTGATTCTATAAAACAGCGGTATGTCAAAAAACATGTATGCATATATTGTACTACCATTGTATTGTACAAGAAATAAAATAGAAACCCCTACAATAAATATAAAAAACGATCCAGGAAAAAAAGACAAAAAATCTCAAAAAACAGAGCTCGTCGCTGGACAAAAACGGTGGAATTCCGAAACATATAACCGGAGAAAAAGATAAATATATTAGAACGAACGGTGAAATAATAAACACAAAGTAAAATCAAACTAGATACTCAATAAATTGGAAATAAGTGATAAGAAGAAAAACGTTTTCTTTTTTATCAACGGCATAAACAAATATGAAACTGTTTAAGAAGGAACTGTCAAATCAGCATAACATTTATTAATAATTCCAAACATCTAACGTATTAAAAAAACATAATAAATGGATAATTTGTAGGAGAAAAATCGATATTTAATCTTCGTTGTTAATTAGCTGATTCAAAAAGCAATATCTAAATACAATTAAATATTTATTGTAAATATTTTAGTTTAGTTAGACTGTCAAACTACAACAATTTGTTTGCATTAACTCAATCGACCCGGCAATGTAAATGTTTAACAACTTACACTGTACATATAAATACATTGAATATTATTTATGCAAAGTACAAAATGTCGAAAATTTCAAAGCATAACAAGATCTGAGAAGATTGGAGGAAAAATATACATAACTAACTAAACGAACATGTACGATACAATAAACATATTGAGAAAAAAATGTAAACCACAGCAGCCACTTTACCAGACCTAAAAAGGGCACATTTAATTTAAATACATTCAATAGAGAGGAAGCAAGGAAACCAAATGAAAACCCTATGGAGTAGATAAATTCGACCCGGTTGGACACCACAACGAGCACACACTTTGGAAACGGGCATAAGTATACGTGAAAAGGGGGAAACTGGAAAAAGGCATAAAGACAATCTTAGAATCTGGATTCTGGTAAATTGAAACATTCGATTGAAGTAATTGAACTAAACCAAGACTTTACAATGGAGAAGTTCAGAAAAGGAAGGATACAAACTAGAGTACTCTGTTGCCAATTGACTCAATTTTTATAAGCAGTAGGGAACATGCATCCAAGCCAACCCAACCCAACCCAACCAAACAAAACATCAATTGCACAAAAACGCGGTAATATCTAAACGATTTTAAGTAAGGATTAGGTCGAGGTCCTTTTGGTTGCGTTACTGACGAATTGTGGCATATGAAAGGTGGCCCAATTTAATACCATACTTAGCGATCGAAAGTAATGGTAGAAAGTGCATTGTTTCCTTCTTTTTGAATAAATTTTTTTCAGTCCTGCATTCCCTATTTTCGGTACTCTTTGTATTTTTTATTTTTGTTCTTACCGATATTGAATTCTTTATATTCTTTACATTTGGCAATTTGGGCATTTCACCTTTTGATAATTAGAGCATTCGACACTAAATTATATTAAAGAATTTCTATGTAAACAAACTTCAATTACAAATAAATAATCAATTGTCCTTCTCAATTTTTACAAGTAATCACCATTGAATAATAACTACACTACACGCTAAATTATATTAAAAAATTCTTTTATAAACAAATCTATATCTAAAATCAATTATTGCCCTTACCGATTGATTCGACATTTACAAGTTACGATATAAGTAATCACCGTTTGATAAACAACGCATTCCATGCTAAATTATATTTAAAAAAATCAACATAAAGAGACTATGATGTGCTTCGTGTAGTGATGCTGTTTCACTCAACTCTTTAGATGGCGTGATTTGGCTTAAAACAATTGTTTTAGCTCTTTCCATTATTTTTTAATTATTTCATTGTATATGCATTCTTGTATTTTTGCACACAATAGCACACAAACTCGGAACAAGTCAAAGAAAATGACACAAAATATGGACAGTGTAATCATAAAACAAATAAAATAGATAAATCAAAATGAATTGGTACGTACAGCAAAACAAATATCTTGGTAAGAGCAGAAAAAAAGCAAAGGAAACAAGAAATGATATAGCATTGAAACCACTAACACAAAACAAAACACAAAAACGAAACAAACGTGGATACTTGTCAGAAAAGTGGACAGATGTAGTATAACTACTGCAGAAATTGCATGTCAAATACAAAATAATGAAAGATATAAGGAGACTAGAAAACTTCAGAAAATTTCCATTAGAATGTGGAAGAAAACTAACAATATAAGTGATAATTGAAGGCATAAACAAAATTAATAATTGAAGACTGTGAGAATTCAATGAGTGTGGCAGCAAAAGTTTATGAAACTGTTATAAAAACCAAGAGCTGTGAAAATGGTATAGGTACTGCTATACCCTCAAAGTTGTTTCAAAAAAGGGTCTAAAATACGATGTTTTTACCATTAAGCAATTGACACATAAAATATGGGAACGATGGACATATGCTGCTTCAATGGATCTAGAGAAAGCATTTAATCGAATCCCAAGAAATATAATTTCTGATAAAATGACAGAATCAAACCTGGAAATGAAACTTGCAGAGCCTCTACAAATTTAGTACAAGTTCTACAACTAATACTTACTCTAAAGTCTGTATAATTTAGTGGCGAACATATCGTAATGCAGGGTAGTGTTCGCTACTTCATATTTATTTTGGTAATGGATTAAGTTATGAAAGAATTGCGATGATCAAAAACATTGCAAAACAGGACACAAACATATTCAAAGAGCGACTGTAATTACAAATGATCGCAATCTCGTCTACAGCCCAGGAAGATTTTCAACATAATCTGATGATATTGGAAAAATATGAAGATCAACATAAACAAGAGCAAACAACTGAAGTGGTTCCAAAAAAGTACTTATCGATTAAAATGACCATAGATGATCCGACAACAAAACAGCTAAATTGATTTAAATATTTGGGGTTTGCGTAATTGAGAACAAAAGAAAATAATGAGCAAATAAATGCGACCAGAATCAAACATTAAACACAGGTAAAAACAGAAATATCAACACAAAAAATAAAGATATTTAAGACAGTCGACCTACCATATTTTGATTATGCGAATCTTGGAATCTGACAAACAGGCTAAAAAAACTAATAAAACTCAATATCGAAACGTATCGAAAGCAGAAAAATATAAACCAAGATAAACGATGCGGCATACAAAATTACAGAACCTAACCAATTTAATTGATCCGGAGGACTTACGAAGCAAGGAGGTAAGGGATCATCGCAGGACCAGAAACCGTGGCTCGTTTTTTTTTACAATATATGATAATATTCTCCTTACAAATTCCAAATTGGTAGGTAGGATTTTCGTTGCTTTATGAAAAGCAACGAAAATCCAACCAATTTAAATGAATCCATAACAAATATTGAAAGATTATTTGAAAAAAAAATAAAATTATGTTGAAGGCCATAGAATCAAACTCTAAAATGAATGTGTAGAAAGGTATCTGCCATTTCGGTTGTAATATAGTTTTATGCTATCGTATTTTGGCGAAGCGAAAATTTTTCCGAAAATCTCAAAGTGAAGTGCTACAGTTATTGTTGAATGAGGAGTTCTTCAAGGGTCAGTGATGGGATCTTTATTATTTTAAATATATGCTAATACTATATATATATGTTGGTGCGTAAGTTCTCGCGGCTGAAATCTGTGCTTCTTGGCTCTCGGGTTGTGAACCGCGTTGTGTTCTGCTTTTTTCTCGGGTAGTGAACCCGAGTAATGAGTTCTTCTAGATCGCTTAGACCGAGAATTAGATCGAGAAGACCAACCTGAAGATGGCAATTGTAACATTGCAGAAACATCGGAACAACCCTTACAGGGACAATTCTCCAACACGGTTCATTACACGAGAAAAAAGCAGATTTTACCCGCGGGAATCTACGCATCAACATCATATATACATATTTATATATTGATATGTAACTATTTGTTTCTTTATACTGTTTAGTCAGTTAACGATCACCTTCTGATTATTACGTTTCATTCCATATTTTCAATTTTTGCACTCTCTAATTTTATGTATACGTATATATAATTATTGTGTCTATTTATCGAACGATTGGCATTAAAAGATTACGATTATTATTATTAGTACCATGCTTATTAACGATTAGTAACAAAAATATTAAATCAGCTTATATGGCGATTACTTTCACTTTTCTATTCAAATAAATATTTTGCACTATTATTCCCTCTCATTTCAGTAAAATGATTCGATTGCAAATATTCTGAATCCCATTATCCTGTATAATCAACAGTAGTGCTACCATTTTAACGTTTCCTTTTCGCACAAATATGCGCATTTACAAATACGTAAGTAGAAAAAGTCTCCTTGCGAGAAATACCACGCTGGAAATAAAGACCAATTTGCATAAACTGATTATAAAATAGATAATTAAAATGCCCAGAGCAACAGAACAAATTACGAAAGGATAATCGAAAAAATCAAACGCAACGAGCAACCGTTCTCCGATGCCAGTAATAATTCTAATGGAGCAATTGAAATGAAACTGACCAACATCGAAAGACCTAAGAGAAACGGCAAAAAAGACATATTCGAGTCCTCTCGTCCGATTCGTTACGTATTTGCGTTAATTGGAAACCCTGGTCGTAATTATTTCCACGTCGGACTGTTGATTTTCCATTTGTTTAGTCGGACACTCGTCAAACCCGAACCGTTATTTCGACTGCACCTGTCGTGTTTTATTAATTCCATGAGAATGGTACCTGCATCCTGTTTCCTATCGATCGGACCGTGGCCGGAAACAAAAACATTCTGTGCTAATAATACACATGCATATACTCAAACATATATGTACGTTCGGTGAACGCACGCGCCTGTGAAATACGTCCAGTCGTCTTTGAATAAGCCATTAAATTTGTATCCAATCGGAAGTAATCGTGGCTTAGTCGATTGCTTTGTATGATTAAATATCATGGTAATTATTGCGATATAACTTAACTGCACATCGATAATTAGTACTTGTCGATTAAGTTTCGTTTAAAATATCTTAGATATGATCGAAGTACTTCATTTAAAACCTCTAGTTTCTAATGTGGCACCATTTCGATTCGTTGGAATTTAAACATTGTACATGTTTTGAATTAATTGTTCACTATTTCGCCACAAATGTGTAAAACATTTCATTATAAATGCATTAAAAAACACAAAATGTAAACATTCAAGTTTAAGATGGAGAAAAGTCACCAAGATTCCTCGGAAATTACAGATGACACAAGTTGTGTTAGATGTTTTTTTAAATGGTCCAGATATAGCTGAAACCTGGTACAACCTTGACACATATACGATTTTGATATTTGTGCTTTTACAAGATATTTATTTTCGTGTACCATAAAATGCTATTCTAGGAAGATGGCGTTTTTCGCTTGGCCGTTGCTAACTTCCTTATTATTACGTTGCCTAATTTCACTAAAATACGAGAGATCATTATTTAGCGCCCCTGACATAGTAAACGTTGAGTGACGTTTAATCAATTTGACACATTGAAGTATTAATAATTTGTTGGTTCAATTGTAGTTTTGTAACTTGTTACCTGTTCAAATAATTTAGAATTTAAGTAGACAAGTTTAGCGAAATTCTAAAAATGGAAGATCAGAGGTTCGTGCAGTTATAAACTACTTGCAAAAGAGAGGGTTGTCGCCAAAATAAATTCATGAACACATGGTAGGTGTATTAGGTGAGGGTCCTGCTTCTTACCAAGTGGTGAAAAATATGTCTCGAGAATTTAAACTGGGAAGACAAACATGTGAACATGCGAAGGGTGCTGAACGACCAGTGACTTCACTACACAAGAAAATGTTAATCGTGTACACGATATGCTAATGACAGATAGACGACTGATATTACGATTTTTTCTTATGGTACTATAGAAAATATTTTAACAAATATTTTGGGGCTAAAAAATTTGTATGCACGTTGGGTCCCATGAATGCTGACAACTAATCAGAAACATTCTACAGTATTGCATTGTGAAGCCAGTTTGGCAAAGTTTAAAGCAGATCTGAATTTCTTTCTCGATTCGTCACTGTTCATAAAACGTGGGTTCACCGCTTCGATCCTGAGTCGAAGCAACAGAGTATGGAGTGGCAACGCCGAGGTTCTGGCAGGATTTTAAAAGTTCGAACATCCTGCATATTCACCAGACCTAGCCCCTAGTGATTTCTTTTTATTTCCAAAATTAAAATAATATCTTCCGCGGACCAGATATTACGACGATAATGAAGTGATGACGGCCGCAAGCGACTGGTTAGAACAGCAACAGAAAGATTTTTTTTTCCAGAGGAATTGTTTGGAGCATCGTTAAACCAAATGCATCGACGTTCAGGGAGATTATGTATAAACGTTTTATATTTCTTCAATTAGTTTCCTTCTATGTTAGGGACCGTAAATCTGCTCTCGTATATTGTTTTTATGATCATCTAAGATGCTAATAGAAATTACTGAATGGTCTGCACTACATTGGGGACTGATGATTATTATAATGTTATAACGGGACGTTGAGTACGGCACGTACATTTCTCGATATCGAACACATTCAACTGGTCCGATGAAGACGATGAGGGTTCAATATGCAAATGGTACATTTTCATTAACCATTCCCCATAAACACCTTATTCATATTCCAATCTAATCACCAAAACAAACTGTAAATATACATTTGACTCCGTTTATGACCCTACAACACTTTGGCCTCGTTGAAATAACCAATAAAACTTGCCAACTTTTATTATTATTATTATTGCTTATTTATATATTTTACAAATAGACATCAACGTCCAATGCGTACCTGCGACGTCGTATAATTTTATTGCGATTCGGCTGAAAATTAGTCGTGCGACTCGAAAATTATTCACGATATTCTAAATTATCGCCCGTTTTCACGTTGTAATGCAAAAGGTCGCTTATCGCGAATGTGTACTGCTATTGACACTGACGCGATCTGCGAGCAATAGATAATTAAATGTGAGAGTATAGCGCGTTATTGCGCTTTGTTTGAACTGACGGAAAGCGATTACGAACATATGTGCATCTCCGTAGCGTACGGTTGGACGCATTGTGTGTTGGATACGTTGGCGCCGCCAAATGGAACTGTTTAATTTTAAATACCTTTTTACGCTTGATCAACATGAACTCTTTGTGTGCAAAAATTAACATAACAGGAAATTTGCTCGGTGATTACCAACGCAATTTTATTCTTTAAAGACGAAACGTGGAATATGCGTCCGCGAAAAAATTTATACGACACGAACAAACCGGAGCAATTACGATTTATTTTGGCAAATGTTGTCCTTTATTTCAAAGTCGTCTATCGTAGATTTTACAACGAAATTTCATGGATCCTTTTATTTATTGTTCAAGCCACTTATGTTAAAAGGTAGACAATACGGACTATTATAGGCTTAATGAGAACCAAAAAGGCGTTAATTAACCATATGTTTATATTGAACATTTTGCAATAAATTATTTTTAAAAATATATATTTACTAAACTGTCGTTTCACAAATTACACAACAAGTTTTAAAACAATGTTAACTATAACGTTAACCATAACAACCGCTCACATAATAAACTAAATCCTGTAAACCATACTTGCGCATTGGAACTGGTTAATTCGTTGAACAGCCTAGATTTTAAGTATTAACTACTTCAACGGTCCATTTCTAGCATACGTAATAACATTTTTACGACACTTAAAGCTTCATTATGGGCAGTACTCGTCGCGCAACATTACTTAATGCTCAACTCGCGTTCCACAAATCCGGCAGTTACGTTTCACGTAATTTACGGTGTCGCGCGATTTGATAATAAATAATGGGACGAAAAATGCGGTCCCGCTTATTGTACGTGATGGGGTGTTTAAGTGCCATGTGCTAGACGGTGGGACAGCTGCCGGGAACCACCAGGTGAGACGACAGGTTGCTTTCAACTTCCTCTCGAGACAGATGCTCCTAGCGCTAGCGAAGGAAATTAAATTTATTTCTAGGTACTGCTGCAAAGTGTTTGGAATCTCATCTTTTACGCATTTCTTGCGATAGATAAATGTTTTCGGAAATGTAATTTGAAGTAGCACAAATCGTTTTGCAAATAACAATTATAGATTATTGATGTTATGCAGAAGTTATAGAAAAATTGAATAGTTTGAAAAGCAGTGTCAAATTAGTAGCAATTTCATCGCTTTATTGTAAATGTAGGCCATAAATGTCACAATTTATGTTACAAATATTGCTAGGAATCAAATAATCAAGGTATTAAAATTCGTCATCAAAATTAATAGTTTTAGTACTAATGTCTAACCATACATTAACTTTAAAAACAATCACAGAAAATTCAAATTAAAAGTGTTGGTAATGCAATTTAATGTAATGCAATAAAATTAAATAAATTTAAATTAGGTTTTTAGACGATATAAATTGAATAATATGTAAATTTGATTAAAATTCTTCGTTTGCGTCTTTTGTAATTTTGGTGGAATTAAAAATCATTTCATTTGCAATTAATACAATCGACGTGTATTTGTTCCTAAGATATTTAAGAAAACATAAGCCAAACAATGAGTAATAGAATGTATACATGACAACAGACAAAGTAAAGGAAATAATGTGAAATAAAACTAAATTAAAGAATGCAACTAATACTCGAAGAAAACAAAAATTACACTACTACCACACAACCAAAACTAAACGGTTCGTAAAAAAAAACACAAATGGAGAAATGTTAGGACAAATAATTTAAACAAAAATTCATAAATGTTAGCTCAAATAAAACAAATAAAAATAATACACATCACAACAAAAATAAAACAACGAAAGTAACAATAACAACGACAATGATAAAGAAAATGATAATGACAACGATAACATCCGAAAACGACAACGGCAACGGCAATCGCAATGGCAACACCACAAACGACAACGATAACGATAACACAAACGATAACGACAATGATAATAACACCGATAACGACAACAATAATGACAATGATAGCGACAACGTTAACAAAAACGATAACGACAACGACAACATTGAGAATAAGACAGGCACAACCTCAACTATAATGACTACAACGAAAAACTGCAATGACAGTGAGAACAAAAATGATAACGATGATGAAAGGAAATTGAAAATCACAACGAAAATGACAAAGGTAAAGACTATAAACGCCAATAACAATACCTACGATAACGTCTACGACATGAAAACAGTGGCAATGATAATGATAACGACGACAATAACAATGACAACAAAAACGACAATTATAGAGAAAATAGCAATGACACTAACAGTGAAATGAAAATGAATAAGACAATGATGATAAGAACGATGACAATGATAAATGTAGTCAACGATAACGACAATGTTACGAAAATGACAATAATTGTTATTGTCATTTTCAACGAAAATGCGAATGACATAATCAAAGGCAGTGACAATGCCAACAACAGCGAAGTTCACAATGACAATAACAACGAAAATAGCAATGCCAACAATAGTGAAAAGAAAACAAACTGAGAATGACAATGGTAATGATAAAGACAATCAACGACAACCATCTCTACCAACAAGGACAGTGTCAACAAAAAAAGGAAAGGCAATTTTACAATGACAGCAGTAGAAAATTTAATTCAAAGAAATTCAACTAAATTGTTAACTTCAACATATTTGTTACATTGTTCTAAATTAAAAAAAATAATTAAAAATTTTGTTCGACTACATTTTTGAAATACGTTCAACTAATTTTTAAGTTCAAAATGGCTTTTGTATAGTTTCTAAGTTATTTTTTTAAGCAACGGAAATCGATAATGAAAACGACAATAACGACGTTTGATATTTCAATAGTTTTGAAGCCAAACCCAACATAGTTTGACATAAACGCCCAATCCAAGCTCAACCCAACCTAAACCAAAGCTCAACCCAACCCCAACGAAACCACAATCAAAGTTCAACCAACCAAAAACATCAAACTGAGCCAAACATAAATTCAAATTCAACTCAACCGAAACCTAAGTAAAACGAAATCAAAATCAAGCCAGAAACTAAATCTATGCAAATTAAACTCAACCAAACAAACCCAGTCCATAGTCCACACAATCCCTTCAAGCTCAACCCAACCCCGACTAAACTTCAATCAAAATTCAACCAACCCAAAACATTAAACTGAACACAACATTCATTCAAATTCAACTCAACTGAAACCTTAACAAAAAGTAGAACCAAATCAAAATCAAACCAGAAACCAAATCTATATGCAAATTAAACTCAACCAAACAAACCCAGCCCAAAGTCCACTGAAACCCTTCAACGATTATAATATCGCTATCAAAATAGCCAGGTAGAAACAGGATATTAATTATAACTTGGGTGTTGCGCAAATTTTAGAATGTTTTTGTTGGTGATCCACATGCAATGTGTATCTCAGACATCAAAGTATGTTTGAAAAGAAATTATAAATGGGTTGCGTCGCTATTTTAAGTAACGATTTTAACATTTCTTGGAGCAATTTCGATTGTTACAGTTTTTTCAAATTTTCCTCAAGTGTAAGAAATTTAAAATTTCCAAAAATTTTAATATTTCAAGAATAGCTAAATGCACGTAAATTTCAAATGATAATGTGAAACTAACTGAAACAAAATAGCATATAACAAAACGCAGTTAAAATTTAAATTGACAAAACAACTAAATTGTAAAAATTTCGCAAGAATGTATAAACAGTGACCATTTTCTAATGTTATAAACGTCAAAATGTTTGAGCAGTTTGAACAGTCAACAATGTTACAGTTTCGAAGATATTAAATTGTAAAATAACTCAAATAATAAACGAAAAAATGTGGAAAACACAAAAAATTGTAAATCATGCGAAATCTGTTGAACAGGAAACAAAGTATCGAGAAGAAGATCGAGCCCACAAGAAAAGTGAAGGGTATAATTTTTTTGCACATTTCGCTCACTGGATTTTGAAAACAGGATAAAATCTCGAATACCTATTTATAATCTTTTTGGGCAAGATATAATGTAATTCATTTGTTTGGCGATTTAATTTCACGGTTTAACAACAGTTATTGATATAGGTGTTATTAGTCAAAGAGATTAAAAAATACAAAACTGTTATTTTTAATAAGCGCAAATATTTAATATTATAATTGTGTTAAAAAAAACATTTCCATCAAAGATAATGAGGGGAGTGGCTATTACCAAGGGATTGCAAAAGAACATTGAAAACCCTATAAGACATAAACATCAGCCTCAACCGAAACCATGTACTGCTGATATTGCTGGTCATTTCCGCATCGTATTACAAACTTTGCAAATATATATAAATAAAGATTTCATGCGATGCTTTAATTTAGCAAGAACACATCTACATCCACATCCACTAAAATTAAACTGAGGTCTTGTTGGTACAGGCGATTGGATATGGGAGTAGCAACAATGAATATTTTAAGATGGATGTGATCTTAACAGATTTATTTCTGCACGACTGTTTCAATAGTTCAATAGTTTGTTAAGGGAATGAATGACAATATACCATTTATTTTAGAATACAAATTGCCCATCAAGAGACGTGATCAAGAGATGTGACAAGAGACGTGTGTACCTTTTAACGTAGCCTTCAAAATATATTTCAAGAGCAAGGGCACAGTTCATAAATGTTCATTTTTAAATCAAAGTTAACCCAACCGAACCCGACTCAAAGCCAACACAAACAACCCAATCTTATCATACTATTGGGACATTGTAAGAGTATGTCAAGCACGAAACAAATAAAATGTCATGGTTACAATGGGTTAGACTGCATTAAATTTGATTGTGTTGGGTAGGGTTGGGTTGTTCCAAATATTTTCAAATTATTCGGTCAATTAGTTGATTAACGTAGCCATTGTATAATATTCCAACATAGAACGTTCCAGGTCAAAATGGCTATGGATGCGTTTTGGGTAAATTTTATAAAAATAAATAAATTAGGCGAACAAGAATTGGTTCAGTTTATAATTTTGTTGGAATCAATCAATCCTTAATATTTGGCATAAACTATTGGGACATTTTCAAAATATTAAAATATCCAACCCAACCGAACTATTGGGGGAGCATGAAACCGAATCCATTGGGTTGAATGACTAAAACATACAAAAAAAAATGAAAATGTATAATGCGAAAAATGTAAACATTGATTTAAATTAATTACAATTTGCTTGAAGTTAAATGCTAGTAAACAGTAAAATATATATCCAGGCTAAACAGCTGTCAAGTTCGTTTGAATCAATATTTTTAAACAAATGTATTGCAAATGCCTCTCAATTTCTGCCATATTTCGGTAGCTCTTCTTGGTCTCACTGACAGAAGAACTTGGTTCTTCTAAGTCGGGTTCGTAATGCAAGAACCAAGAAGTACAGAGTTCAGCCGCGAGAACCTACATACCAGCTGTGTGTGAGTATTAACGTCATCTAGAGGTCAATGCTGCTACGTGCTGCAGACTTGGTCATGACTTTATACATTCGGTGCAATTTATTTTCAACAAAGCGGCCATAATTTACTATCAGTACGAGTATGGGGATATTGAGGCCTAGATGGCATTCATACTCACACACAAACAGTTTGTCACCCATGCTTGTATGACTTTGCGCACATTCAGGAGATGTAGGTGTGATGGTCTGCGAGAGCTGAGAGAGAGAGAGCGAAACATCTATCATTATCTAATACTAAAAATTTTAAAAAACCTTTTTATTGCATTTTATGCTCACACACAAAGAGTTTGTCACCCATGCTTGTATGACTTTGCGCACATTCAGGAGATGTAGGTGTGATGGTCTGCGAGAGCTCAGAGAGAGAGAGCGAAACATTATCATTATCTAATACTAAAAATTAAAAAAAACTTTTTTATTGCATTTTTATGCTTTACTCCAATTATTACAAGTTAATCAAATCAACAAAAATCGTTATATGTGGCTAAGAGTGCAAGACTAAATAATTATGAAACATATTTGCGGATTTATTTTCAGTTTACTTATTTCAATTAGTGCAATTCTATTTAAATTACAAAATACAACAATCTTCAACACATAAAACGAAACGTTTCTTAAATTTTTATAGCATACCAAAATTATTACAATTTACATCAAATTCAAACATATTTAATTGAATGCGTGAAGTGCCTCATCATTGAATCATGTTTTAGCTTGTGAAGGGAACGCACGTTGTTTTGTATGCAGCAGAATAAATCATAACCGTTAGTTTAATAAAAATAAATTGTGACAGTGACCACAAAATAATAGCAAGAGTGTAACAAATAAACGCAGGTACCAATGATAATTTTAATTTAATTGCACATTTGTTGAAATTTCGATCAAAAATTCTCAACTCTGTACTAGATTTCTTTGTAATACTTTTAAATTAATAATTACATTTTAACAAACAAATATTTTGTGTAGATTGATTTTAATTATAATTATCCTTTAGTGCCAGCAAACCGGGTCTAAACTACTAGTACAATCTTTAACGATTCGGCACCGAAAGTACATTAACGCCCCAACCTGTCCGGAAGTAATGTCTCGTAGTTTTTCTTATTCGCAACATCCCAAAATAAATTACCCTTACATAATAAGTTATCGCTCAACGCGAGGATAAATATATTATCCCTTCGAGCCCATAGCACATGGCAATGGCAACAAATTCAGAACAAATACATTGAAACAGAAATATAGGGAAAATAATGAGTATACTGAAAATTACACCACAAATTGTTATTTAATTAAAATAAATTTTCAACCCTTTTGTTTTCTTTGGCTAAGACTTTATTCTACTCTTATAAGTCAGGGGGGGACGAAATAAACGTTTAGAACGCATTAAAAATTACCATCCCATTATAATTCCGCGGCGTGTCTATTTCACTCCCACACTTTCAGTTTTTGTGTCACCGCATTGCGCATTGTCAATTTCGTCAGCGGCGGAGTAATTCGCAACCGCGACTTGTTCAATTCGTCGTAATTAAGCGAACAAACAAATGCGACAAACACGCCACCGCGCCGTTAGGAAACGCAGCTAATGGTTTCCAATTACGAAATGCGAGTGTTCGAAACAATAAAGTCGAACAATGGCGAACGCGAAACAAAGCGCCGTTTATGGCCGGCACCAGGCAATCCGTTCGAAAGTTTTAAAAATATCTGGAACGTAATTAAAAGGCACCTGTAAGGCGCCCAGAAGAAACTCTTCGACGGCGTTAAGTGGCAACCGAAAAACTATCTACGAGCAAAAAGTAAGTGATGTTGGAAGTGAACGGGAACGAAAACAGCTGTTGCCGTCATCAAAGTTTCTACGCATCGACGGAACGGAAAATACAAAAGATTAGCTCGGCTACGTCGGCTGAAGATATCAAAAGAAACAGAAAATTAACTTGATTGTATTGGTGTATTTCAGCTGCCAACGAACAAATGAAAAAATGTGGTTCGCTCGGATAAATGGATTACGGTAATTAAAAGATTTTTAAACGAAAAGAAACGTCTACATTTATTCATATTAATTAATTATCTAGACTTTTCCACAAACTGTATTTTCAAGACTTATTATATATATATATAATAAAGACAATTAAAAAGGTAACAAATTAAATTACAAGAAAAACATGCATTTTGTAACGAATAGAATCAATAAAAATATAAGTTTATTTGCAAACTTTTTTGATAGTATAATATTATAATACCCACTAAATACAATGAAAGCATCTTCGCTTCAGATTTCAACGACCTGCACAAACCACCAATGCAAATCGTAATCCCAAAAACGACGAGTCGCCAAACCGTAAAAAATAACACAACAAAGAACTGCACCGAACCTATTACAATGGCAAACATCAGTCGTTGTTTCAATCGCAAATTAGTCGTTCTCTCGTCAATACAAAACACGCGAACGACAATATTGTTCGACCTGCACAAAACGACCGGGAAATGAAAGAGTTTCGAATGAAATGCAGTGCGCTTGTGGTTGTTTTGATCCCCGGAAATAAACGTATTCTAACATAAATATAATTGCGACGAGCCGCAGAACGTTCGCATGGAAAAAACTTCCATTGAAAAAATAGATTCCGTTTGCCATTTGAATGGAACGTGTATTTTCGTAACGGGAGGAATTGCTTTGAAGTAAAACACTCCACTCTCGAATTATATGTCCAGCTATTTCGATACGCGGGACTTTGAGCAGGGGATTTCGGAACGCAGCATTTATATTATATAAAAATAATCGAGAAGCGTACGAATTTAGAATGTTATTATTGCTGAAGTGAATTTGATTTGTTTTTATTACCTTTGATTTAGTTAGGCATTTCTGCGTTCGCTGTTTTTGCATTTGTCTTCGTATTATTTGTATATATTCCATTTATTCTTCTAGCGCTGTATTTAGTTGCATTTGTTTCCTTTTTTTATTTCTATCGTATATATTTTTTTAATTTCTACTGCTTTAATTTTATTGTCAGTTTTCATCTTGTCTGAAATTCAGATTTAATCAATCGCCAGACATACGTATCAGTATAATTGCCAGACTTGTTATGGTTCTCATATTTTTTGTAATTTACTTGTGTTACTTATTACCTTTCATTTGCAAAATTATTATGTGGTTAATTTAAATCACTATTAATTGCAGATGGAGTTGTAGATAATTAGATATTTCTGGGAACGAACGAATAAGCGAATTAATTTTTGCCATTATCGAATTTCGCAGGTTTTCTATGCTTTATTGAAATCTTTTCCTAATTGTTTTTGGTTTACGTTGCTTCAGTTTTCAGCCATTTTTACTTTTCATTGTCTTTTTTTCACAATGATAGATTCAATGTCCATACTTAAGGGTATGCATGCGCATTACCTTTGTCTACTATAAATACAATATATTTTGTACCATATGTATATACACAATATTTTCTGAAATTATTTCCTCAAAGCAACTCTTTTGAATTAAGGAAAAGTGGAATGAAAGACATCAGAAAAACAAACAATAAGAAAGTTAATTACAAAATAATACCAGACAAATAAAACCGAACCAAATACAAACACAGCATTTGTGTAACAGATTTGTTTCTATTTTTATTTGATACATAAAACCAGCTTAGGTTTGTAGATTAATTAGTTGTCAATGACGTATGTGTAAAAATCCGGTAGGCAAAGATTATCATTCGATTTAGACCATCCACTTCATCATCTACCCTAACCTCAATCCCAAATCGATAAAAGAACAGGGCCTAAATCAAACCAAATCAAACCAACCGCCGCGACCTCTCAAACCCAAATCGATTAAATAGAATATTAACTCAAATAATGGTCAAAAATAAGAAAGTGTTAGCACTCGCTGGAAAGTATTCCAATCCGATGGCGAGGTTCCGAACTAACTCGTGAGATGCAATTAATGTTTTGTGAAAGCGTCAGTGGTCAGTTCGCCAAATTGTTTCAGTTATAAAAGCTTTTTTCTGTTTTTCCAGTATTGATGTAAGTGTTTAGTTTTATTCTCATTATTTTGTCTTTAATTACTGATACAATTTTTAAATTGAGATACCTGAAAACTAATTACCTTTAAAATAGTATAGTATATGAAGAATTATAAAGTTCGTCCTTGAGGGTAGTTGTGCTTTAGTGAGATGGCGTGTAACGGTGTAAGTGGCCTCGATGCTCACGTTGAATTCTTATTTTAACATATTATATTAACTGCATAGCTTTTATTACGGAAAACAAAAGCATTGCCTGAAATCAGTTTTTATTTTTAAAAATATGACTATCATAGAAACCCCAAACAAAACTGCCTTAAGGACCAAGTTAATGATCCTTTACCAAGCACCTCTTCTGCAGTTTGCCCTAATGATTTTTTTCTTTGCCTACATCTGCAATTTACAAAAGCAAAACCAACCAAAAGAGGGGTAAAGCTGCTATTCAACATCAATTCTCTTCAAAGCAGAAATTGCGAATGAAATAGCTAAAATGCGACAAGAAAAAGAAAGAAAAAAGGAGAGAAAGAAAATGAGAACTCTCCAAGTAAGTGAAAAACAAAACCATCGAAGGGAATGAAAAAATAAACTGAAATTCGACGAAAATCGTTTGAAAAAATATTCCATCAGATGAATATTTTTACTATAACGAGAGTTATTCAGAATCACTAATGAGTTCATGAAACGTTTACCGGGTTCGATGAAGATGATGACGATTTTGTTTGTGAATATTGTAAATACATTTTAAAAATGAACACACCTACCCACTTCACCCTACCATAGTGCGACAAGTGGCCACTTTCAAATGTTGAAAAAAATTGAAAAAAAACCTTTCAATATATTTTTGCTGTTTAATTGTTATTGATTCTGCACTACATGTTAAATACTTTTTAAATTGTATTTCCTCTTGTGGCACAGGTAAGCAATTTTATTTGCACAAATTGATATTTATTCCTCTAATTCTAAAAATTTAATATCAATACTAATTTATATATCAGTAGTTTTTCGCTGCTTTTTAGTTTATTTCCGGCCTCTTAGATCTGTACGCCATACCAAATTTTATATTCACCATTCAATCATTACAATTTACCATTACAATGTTTTAACTTTAATTATTCATAATGGCAGCAATAATATTGAGAAAATTTAAAACTATCGTACTAGTGTACTTAATGCAGTAAAAATAAAAGCAATGTACTATAAAGAGCAGGTTAGGTTTGTAAAAAAGAAAATCAAAAAGTTTCTATACCCAGCGTTGCAAATTCATGATTAGTAAGTGATCATTCACATAACCTACCACCAACAAATTTCCATAGGAAGTGTCAGTAGCCAACTAATCTATGTTATTAGTACGTTGACAAACACATTGCCACCAATATTAAGTGTCAACACACCAAATGAACGAAGGGAACGTTGAAACAATTTTGAAATGTCATTAATTAAGACAACAATTAAGTAGTGTTACTCATGCATATTTTTCCACCATCAGTTAATATATTTGGGGTGGTTTGCAACGATGAGTTGCCGACGAACTCACAACAACGATAAAACGATATCGTCCAATATTCTCAATCGTACCCAAATAAACCCCACCAATCACAACCCAACACAACTCAACCCAGCCCAACCCGACCAATCGCCATTTAGTTAGGTTTGTTTGATTAGGTAACTTGGATTGGGTTGAATTCTGATTTTTGGTTGGATTTTTAAGTGTGTAGGATTGGGATTGGTTGGATTTTTAAGTGTGTAGAGCAAATGTGTATGTGTATTATGCAACGCAAGTTCATAGGTTTAAGACACATTTGCAAAACAAGACTTTGGTGGGAATTTTTTTAGGGCAGAAAAAAATGAGCAAGTCTAGTGAACTTTTTAGAGCATTTTATTGCATATTTGAGCATTAAAAAATATATCGAGAGAAAAATATTTAAACGGAACCGATTTTTATGCACATTTGTGCAGCACCTTTCAATTGCAGTCTATAATCGGTGGGAAAGATGTAGCCTGTAATTTTTGTCTGAAACAAAAAAAAACCACAGAAAATTGTAATTCTCATATATTTTCTTCTAGGTGAACTAAAAAAAACCCAAAATTTTGAAATTCAAGATTTTTCTCAGGTTTGAAAATAAATGTGCTCTTTGCAGGAAGAGAAAATCATTTCAACTTGCTAAAAAAGTTGTTTAGAATTTTTCATTAATCTTTTTAGTTCAAATCGAAGAGCTAGCCTGAGAATGCTGAAGCCAACAAAAGTTTTGTTTCGTTTTGATTGCTTGCCTAGTTTTCTCGCAATCACGCCCACCAGTTTAGAAAAATCGTAAAAACTAAAGTTTACTATCAGGAAAAATGTTAATTTTCGATTACTTACGGAATATCTCGTTATAATCCTACTATAGCTCTTACGAATTCAAAATATTATTGTTTCGAACGACCGATTGAACTTTTTTCAGTACATGCAGTTCGGTGTTATGTTACTGCGGGAGGGGCGCGCGTTTAGTTTGTCCGAGCGTTCGTGCGTTCGTATATTTTTTGCTCGACACCTCACTGTGTTTGGTGCTGTATCTTTCAAAATATTGCGAACTAGCCGCTATAACTTTTTATATCGATTTTTTGAGCCTTCTAAAGCAAGATCCCCCCTTAAGGAACGTGAGAAAGGTTTGCCGTGTATGAATTTTCCCAAGAAGGGTCACCCTCGACTTTTGAATCATGCAAGGCTTCAGAACTTCATTAAATCTGCAAGAAATAGAAAAGGAGTTTTACGAGAAGTTTAGGCTGAAGAAGGAAATTAGCAGAAATAATTTAAGACATAGAAAGCGACAAAAATGTCCAAACACACGGCTGCTCAATTAGAGAGGATTTCAAGGTGCTGCAGACAATCAAGATTAGAACAAGTCAGAAACAATGCCGCGATAATTTTAGACGACGAAAAATGTTTCACGTTTTCTAACTCCGAAATAAAAGGAAACGAAGGATTTTATACAGACAACATTGAGCACGTTCCTAATGACGTAAGGTTTAAGAATGAAAGCGAAATTTGAGGGCAAGGTACTAGTGTGGTGCGCTATTTCATAAACTGAATTTTTCAAGACCTTACGTTGGGCGAGTTAGGGGGAAGCTGTAAATGCAGACATTTATATTCGAAGATGCCTCCCCAAATTAGTGAATTTTATTCTATCGCATCATGTTGATATTATTATGTTCTGGCCGGATCTGGCATCGTGCCATTATGCGAGAAGAACCCAAGATTGTTTAAGACAACAATATATCACAGATGTACCTAAAGAGGATAACCCCTGAATGTTTCACAGGCACGTCCTACAGAAGAGTTTTGGGCTTTACTCGGTAGAAAAGTTTACGACGGTGGGTGGGAAGCCCACAATGAAGAAGAACTACGACGAAAAATCTACCAAAAGATTCGAGAGTTTAATCCACTTGCTGTCCAAGAGCTACTGAGAGGCATTTGCACCCAATTGCGAACCATTGAAATCCAAGCCCATGTGCCTACTGTATGATACATTGTAATTATAGTTATAGCTTCACTGAATCGTTCTCTGTACTACCAAATTAAATAAAATAATTATAGTTTGAATAAACATATTTCAAAAATGTTCGCAAAATTTTGTTACATACGTTATTAATCATTATTACGCTTTTTTAAGTTGAAAGATGTATTATGGAATTATATTTCTTTCATATAGGACCACATGTGGTCGTTTTAGTTGAGTTGTGTAATAGGAAATAATTGTATGCTTTATATTTGGGTAAATACTAAAAAAAAATGTGTGATATTTCACACCATTTAGACATTTGAACAATTTAGTGGTAATATAAAATAAGCTTTCCATCCAGTCTTAAACAAACAACGTCGGTACGCAACGAACTCGATTCTATATCGTTAAAAATCGTTATTTAATGTTTTCCAATGAATTAAACTATAACGAACAAGCGGCCTTGAATGCAAAACGCCGTATTTTATAAGGATACAGCGAAACATCGTATCCATCGGATACGCTCTGCCATTACTATAGTTATTGTTGTGCGGTCTCAGTCATTGAAACACTTAATTGTCGACTTCCTTCTCGCGGTAATAATCGACTTTTCAGCCTCAATTGCACGTATCGAGTGGCATTGGCGTTCTTCTACGGCCGCACACCAACACGCGCGCAAAAATAAATTAATTTCGCAACAACAATCGCAAATGCACGCGTATTATCCGGTGGGTTTATTTTATTTCCGATGATATTTGTTATTGCAACGTCGAGCCGGAATTTAAATTGTGTCCGCCGAGCGTGGGCTCGCGCTGAAACGGGAATTTTTCATAATAAAATTCTAACGCAAATATTTGCCGAGTATCGATTGCGCCCGATTTGCGGGTGTCGACGTAAATTATTGCCGACGGACGTGGCCGGGAACGAGAGGGGCGATTAGTCGAATTTTCCGAAATGCGACGCGCACGCAATCGCAACCACAAATTCGAGACGTGCGGATTATGTGCTGGCGTGCGAATACGAAATAAGTTGTAAGTATTGTTATTGCGACTCTTGTGCGAATTGCGTTGGGATTGTGTCACTCGAACAATGGCGTGGAACCTTTTGTTGAGTGTACGAAACGTCTTGGATTATTGTACAAAACTGTCTGCGGTTTTCAGTTAGTTTCAGGCGTACATTTATCTAAAAATATACAATATGATACATTCATGCATTACTTACTTCATTTTATAACAAAAGCTTAGCTTCATTTTGTCGGGGCCAATTATGATAGTTATGGCGTGCGAAATTAATTTAACTGGGAACTTAAAACGTTAAGTCGTGACGAGATCATGCTAAAACTAAAGCTATGTGGGGCAATATTACGGTGTATCTATCATTATAAATTACATTCTGAGCTTAGGCCAACTTTAATCATAGTGAGAATTTTTTTAATATGTACAACAAAGGAAATTACGAAAATTCATTATTACTAGGCGAGATCAGTATTCACGGTCCCTATCATAGAAGGAAACAACATTCCGTCAGCGTCCCAAAATATCGTGGCCATTACTTTACCAGCGGATGGCAAAACACGAAATTTGCGGGGTGGCGGAAAACCTCGGCGATGCCACTCCATACTTTGTTTGCTTCGACTCAGGATGCGGATCCGGATCTACTTTAAACTGGCTTCAGAATGCAATAGAACGTTTCTGAGCAGGTATCAACGTTCGTGGGACCAACCTGCAGACAACTTTTTCACCCCAAAATATTTGTTAAAATATTTTCAGCTATCCGGCGAATGGTCAGTCGACTATCTGTCATTACCATATATACGTTGTTATATGTATACGATTAACATTTTCTTGGGTAGTAACCAGAAATCTTTTAACAATGGGCAAGAATGTCAAAGTAGTGGAAATTGTAAAAAAACAAATTTGCAAAACTGTCAAAAATGTAGAAAATTAACAAAATCGCCAACGTTCAAAAATACAATAAAATTTTAAAAAACAAAAAATGGCAAACTTGTGCTCGAACATAATAAAGCATCTTAAAATTTTTGAAAAAAATTAAAAAATAAATTTGCAAAAGTATAAGTTTTCAAATTGTTTTAAATGCAGAAGAATAAAGAAATGGTGCGCTACCATTTCTTTATTCTTGGTTGCATGACTTGACGCACTTTCAGCGAACGTACGCGGTGAGCCGTAAAAGGCGAAACGGGCGCCATCACGCTGAAATATATCTTCAATAAAAGTGCTGATTGAAAATTAAATTTTTAAAAAGTTCAAAGATAATAATAATAATTTAATTAGAGACTATTTTATTATACCATCCATATTTTTTTAAATCATTACATCATTATATCAGCATCTTACAACGATTTTTCAAATTACTAAATCGACGTTCCAAGGTCAAAATGTCAAAACTTTCTTACGCTTAAAGAAGGCACAAATATTTGTGGTTTGGGTTGGGTTAGGTTGCCTGGTGTTGGGTTCGGTTTAATTTTGCAGCAGATAAGATTTTTTGGACATCTTTGACAATTCCAATGTCCATGATTCAGTATCCCAAATGTTACTGGGAAAAAATCGAATACGTTTAACCATGCATGCAAAAACTGTGCCACCGAATGATTTCTTTACTCCATTAAATAATAAAAACCTCATTGACAGCCAAATCAATTTAAGTTTATATTGTTGTTCGACTAATAATTATTTGAAACTAAATATGGATTGGTTCAGTTTTCTTTTAAATCGTCTTCATACATTTCAGTTAATTTACTTTGTTACGTGCTTTTAAACCTAATGTAAGTTCAAGCACTTTGTTTTCGTACTTTGATTCGTCGTTTTCTATTTTCGATGATTTATTGCGCTATATTTTTTTAATTTTTTAAATGTTTTAATTATTTACCGATAAATGTAAAAAAACATTAAGTTAATCCAAGCCAACGCAATCAGTATTTTTAACTACTTAATGCTCAGCTACATGAAATATAAAAGTTCGTTTAAATATTATAGGCTGTTCACGTCATGTGAAATATTCTTATGTATTCATTTACATATTTTCAACGCGTATAAGGCATTTGACGTAATAGGAAATTTTTAATTTTTTTTGTCATTTTTAAGTTTCATAAATCCCGACTGATAATTTTTGCATTTATACAATTTTTGAAACAAAGCAAAATATGAACAATGCCAAGAGTATCAACAGTTTCAAAAATATGACTAATACAAACATATTAACGATTTTCACATCTTCTATCAAGTACTGATTGTCCAGCACCATGTTCACATGTTTGTCTTCCCAGTTTAAATTCCCGAGAAATATTTTTCACCACTTGGTAACAAACAGCACCATCACCTAATACACCTACCATGTCTTCATGAATTTCTTTTGGCGACAACCCTTTCTTTTGCAAGTATTTTATAACTGCACGAACCCCTGATTTCTCCATTTTTAGAATTTCTCTAAACTAGTCTAATTAATTTATAAATTAGTTGAACAGGTAAATGACAAAACTACAATTGAACCAACGTAACAACACATAATTAATACTTTAATGTGTCAAATTGATCCAACGGCACTCAACGCCTACTATGTCAGGGACGTTAAATAATGATCGCCCCTCGTAATACTCAATTTTATTTTATCGTGTATTTTTCCCAACACCAACCGCTGCAAGATGGTAGATCTTAATTAACTTCAACGGGAATACCTTTCACTAGAAAAACATGCAGAGCGAATTTAAATCCGTTGTAAAAGTTTTATTTCAAAACCAAGTACGTTTGATGTTATGTAATTCATCACGAGTTAATTATGCATCACGGCAGCCCGGTCGAACAGGTGTCCCCGGTCGGCAGGTACACCTGTTTCTTAGCGTACGCATATTAAAACGAAATCGCGTTATTTCGTGCATGGTAATGAAATAAGTAAGATTTCAGCTACACTTCCACGTCCGCTCGCGACTGAGTTTTTTCCGCAGCAGAAGCCGGTTCGCGGCCGTGCAGCTTTCAGCAGAAGCACCGTTGGCTCGCAATTTATGCTATCTGGAGTGCATCATCACGTCGCTGCAATTGTTCTGCGTCGTTCGGTATGCATAAGCGGAAATAATAACAACACAGTGGCGTGTACCGTAGAGTTTTTGAAACTTGTTTAAGATTTAATTGCAGTAGATACGTTGTAATTCTTGTAATGTTTTGTTCTTAGTTTCATTAATACAGAGATTAAATGCATCCATTGTTGTGTCTATCACGATCTCGACGATTATTATTTCGTTTACTTTAGTATAAAATGTATGCATCATGAACGCAAAAAATAATTAAGGACCAAATATACCTTTATATAATGTAGATAACAGAGTATGCAAAAACTTAAGACTTCGACAAACGTACATCAAATTTTTAAAAATAAAAATATGTGCACGATAATATTGATTATGTCTAATCGAACTTTTTGTAAACGTTTCAGAAAAAATGTAAAGACTACAAATCGCGAAAATTGCACTTCTTGAATGATTATTTTAAATGGGGGTATAAATAAATAAACGTACAGTATATTACGAATATATTGATTGTTGGTTACGTGTATGTTTATTTTCATTTTTTTTTTGAACCGTTTCTTTGATACAGACCTTCCAAACACAGCCGGCTATTTACTTTGGCACCGATACGCTCAAGTTCTTTTTATCCATTGGCGATAAATACTGAACTATAACGCCTTGATAAAAAAATTTCATGATTCCTATACTTACTTATACATAATGTATAAGAAAGTAATAAATAATCCGATCTTACAAAACGATACTGTACCAAACGATACCATAGTTCTAAATCGTATTTCACAATTAGATGAGTGCATCTTAAAAACAAAACGATCGTTGAAGCCTTCACACTAGATATTTTTCTGCTCCACTGAAAATTATATTATACATCGATTTTGAAAGTGGAACATAATTCCTTTCAACCGGGAGGCATAAGTCATAATGTAGATGACCGAAGCGTTCAGAAAATATTAAGGCTGTGTTCACGGAAAATTCCACCACAACATTTTGGAATTTCAGCTATGGGAAATACTGCAAAAGCTCTAGAACATTAGCAAAAAAGCATAACTGGACAAAGTCGTATCATGATGAGTCATACAAGCAATGCACACATTAAGATACAATCTAATTCAATGAGAAAGCATAAAGGAAGGAATTTGTGAGGAAGGTACAATGAAATAGAAACTAGATTGGAGAGTAAACGTACAAAAAAACAACCAAATTATTTCTTTCTGGTAATTAAATAAATGTTGTTCTATATAACGAATGACATATGCAATAATAAAATATTTCTTGCAGCGACCCCGCCATGATAAGTGGTGGATGAGAGGTAGCTTATCTGTATGTCTGTATGTTTAATTTGTAAAAATAGAAACATTTCATTTGAAAATTTTATTGGATTAAACTTTGGTTGAGAAATTGTTGAGGAATTTAAATTCTATCTGTGGTTCATATCGAGTTAGATTACATAAAATGATATTAATACAAATAATAACGCTGATAAATACGCTAATATGACGTTAGTTATGGTATGTGCTAGGAAATAATATCGTCACTGTCGAATGATATGCGGAAACATCATCCGGTTTACACGATAGTAGCATTGATTAATCAATCGCTCGATTCTCGAAATATCGATTACTCGCTACTTTTCATTGTTGTATTTTTAACGGTTCATATGTCTGTCGTTAAGGCTAATCTATTACTTCACATGCTATTTTAAAGTAACAAGAGATATAATAAAAAAAATTATTTACTTGATGGCTGAACAATTTAAGTTGCTTTAAATATTTCAACGATGCATTGAATGTCTTGAACAACTTTTATTATGAACACAATTTAATTCCACATACTGTGCAAATAGTGGGTCGTAAAACAAGTGATTCACTATAATAAATTGTTACAATAATATTATTAGTCCAAAAAATGTTGCATCTGATTTGATAGCATGTAACACGTATTTGTATAATATTGATAGGTAATAGTGGTACATAATAATTTTTGCCATAATTATCGTTCATTTTGTCACAGACGAAATAATTTGTAATTCAAAATTTTATTTTATTACGACAAACCCATTCCAGTCCCTCGACGTGGACTTTAATTTATTAATTATTTCAAGTTTGATTATCAGTTAAACGAAGGTGGTTCATTGATGCATTGATTTTTTACCCATTAAAATGTGCATATCTCGTAATTTTCTTTACTTTTTCACAACCAGAAACAAACATTTAAGAAATAAGGAGAGAAATAGTCTTTGAAAGAATAGAAAGGTGGTGAAAATGTATGAGAAGATCATTATGATGGACAAGGAAAGTAACAATGGCACTCACAGCAACGCGAACACATTAGTATGCCATAGCAATAATAACAATAATTATGATATAATAATAAACAGTTTCCATGCGGCGAGACAAGTCTTCAATATCAGCCGCTTGCATTTTGTCCGATGGAAATCAATGGTCATAGCCCTGCAAACTGGCAGAATCTGTGGTCAAAAGAGACAAATTTTCGAACAAGGCTTGCTCTGTATTTGGTGGAATTTCAGGGCATCATCGACTTTACCCTTGTCCACAACAATCAAATTCCATTCAGTCCAACTCGATCAAAAGCTGCGACGCTTTGGTAAACCGAAAGCGGGGCCTGCTACAGCAGAATATCTCTTCCCCGCAAATCAGCAGGTGACAATGGTCAGGCCTCGAGAAGTTGTAGCCATCGACCGTTTGCCACATTCTGCATACAGCCCAGATTTTGCGGCATTTTCATTTTCATCTCTTTCATCGAGTTCTCTGCCCCAAGGCGTGTTGCTGCTGCAGCAGAATCGAACAATTCACCACAAGATCGGTGCAGACCATTGATTCCTTTGTTTGAACGTCTTGAACCTTTATTCGTTCTAAAGCTTTTAACAAATACTCAACAAACAAGACCAATTCAAAGGCAATACAAATGAAAATTGGGCAATAGCAAGAAATAATAAAAAATTTAAGCGACGGCAAACATAACTAGAAGAATTATGTCACATTTGTAACAAAGTTGCCAGTACATAATATAAATAAATTGCCATGTGAAATTACAAAAGAAGTCTATGTGCAAGAATACGTCTAATGTATGTAATTAAAAAAACGCAGAGGAATCATAATTGGGGAGAAAACTATAGAGATACACAAAGCTAAGTAAGACTAACGTAAGAAAGTGTGCAAATAAATTTCTAATGAAATTTAAAAAGAAGACGCAAAGGATGCAATAAACTGTTTGAAAGAGTAATTGAGGAAAAATAGTGAAAATGCAATAAAACGTGGTAAGAAATGCATTAAAATGAAGACAAGTCAACTGGCAAGGGTTTACATGGTTGTCTTGTAATAGAAAACTATAAAAAAAGTAGAATTAATTATAAATCATTAATCTTGCAAAGATTTCAATCATCCAAGCTACTAACTACGCATATCGTTTAAAACAAATACTCGTACTACCCCTTAAGATTTGTCGAAAAACCACTACAGTTTTGTAATAAAAGTATCATGCGGTTTTTTGTCACTTAATTTTTTTGCCATATTATTGGCATATTTTCCATCAAATGAGAAGGCCTAGATGCCAACCAATCTTTTTGAAGATTGGTTGGCAAATTACTTCATTACAACAGTAAAACAACACTATTAAATTATAATCCTCTAGATTAAGTTTAGTTAGCTACTAAAATTACAAAGAAATTACCACAATCTTCTCAAATGAATGACAAATGCCTTGAATTTGTCTCCGTTGACGTATATGTTTAATTTATGTGTATCATTGACTAACTTGACATATCTGCCAACACTATTATGTTAACAATCGATATTATTTTTCATTACTTGCATGCATGTTAATTAATCATTACTATTTTGCATGACATTACACTTAACGTCCAACGTGGCGGAACGAAATCCCGCCGCAACCCAATGTGTTTTTGTTGCACGCCCCTGGCATGCAAGCAAGCAAAGATCGTCAGAAAACTGGTCCAGTTATGCACTACTGACTTCCCAGTATGTACTTAGAAAACATAATTTCCCAACTCGACGTTTTCAGATGAGTGCTCCGTCGTCGTCATCATCATCATCATCATAGTCGTCGTCGTCGTCGTAACGCAATCGTTAAGGCCCTCTGCGCTCAGCCACGCGCTCCGGTGGTTCATGCAAACACAATGCCCATCTAACGGATTACGCTGACGCAGTCGCTTCGTTTTTAACTCGCAGCGAAATTTACGATTTGCGGAAAGAAAATCACTTCGCAAGAATCCTGGCATCGCCATCCGCGTAATCTTCTCGTACAATCAGATCATTAATATATATTAACGAGATTAATTAAGACAAGTCACTGTAACTTATAACATCCACCCTGATGTGTTTATTTCGTAGTCGTTTCTCATTTCGTATTTTAAACGGGAACACGAAGCACATTCCTCAATCTGTTCGAAATCTACATCAATTTTAATTTATTAATAAAGTAAGTTATAAATACAATTACCACTTTATGCTCCCAAAGATTTGCAAGCAACCAGCGGCTGTAGGATGAAATTTCTTATTTATGCTAACTCGCACCGGGCTCCTGAGAGCATTTCGGTTTAATGGGACAATTTCACGTGACGTTTTCCATTTATATATTAACGTGCGGCGATAAAAAGCGCATTCGTGCATTCATGAAGACTGCATGCACTTAATTACTTTTGTTGGATAACTCATATTAAAAGATGCAATCGTTAATTAATCTTAGTGCAAAGTCGAATAAGAAACACGAGGATTGTGCCCCGAACACGCACGTTGTTTAAAAAGCTTACATGTGTAACTTGGCATCTGACGATAATCGTATTATTTATTATTTATTGAACATAAAAATAAATCGTGTCAATTATGTTTGAAAATGAGTTGTGATGCGAGTTTTTGATGCATGAATTCTTTAATAACTTAAGTCAGTTGTGCACCGGTTGGGTATTTCTGGCTAATAAGCTCAGTTACACAGAAACTAAAACGTTGTAGTAGGCGGAACTACTTCGGCATTTAGTATGAATGATGATGAAAAACGTGGAAGATAGTTAAATATGTTAACGCTAGAAAATATATGTGTGGCACATGTATTGTGAGGGCTTTGTACTAAATTTTAATTATCGACTGCATATAATGACACTACTTGTTTTAATGCACTTTTCATCTCGATGCAAGATTTCAAGTCGCTGATAAAAATCATTGATTTAATTATTTCTAGACGAGTTCTAATTATTTTTCGGCAATTAATTTAAAATAAAAATGAACCAATAAATAATGAATAAATGTGTAACTCTTGTCGATGTAAAATTATTAGTAATCATATAAGAGTAGGATAAACACTTGACGATTAAAATTGCAAATATCTACCTAGATTTTGCATTTCTTAGATACTTATTTTGACAAAAAAATAATTTATTTCCAAAAATACATTTTTATGCGCACATTTACGTTCATATTAAAAACACGTTGGCTCGATTCAAATGCTAATGAAAATTTTCTGTTTGAAGTTTGCGAAGTGTTAGGAGCTATAAACCATATTTTGTGAAATATTCGAAAAATGCAACAATTCCTTTCCTTTGATCAACGGCCACCACAATTAACTAGGGAAACAGACAGGCAAATGTTAGTCAAAAAACTTCTTTCACGAAATTAACTATTTCATAATATTCTATGTGAAGTAAGTAAATGGGTCAAGGACTGTTTGTTACATGAGAGCGGTGGCATTTTATTTTACATAGAGACTTTAACCCCTGATATAGATTATGATATCACATAACTTTAAAAAACATAAAAAATTTAAAAGGAATAAAGAATGGTAAAAAATTGTAAACACAGAAACCTGTAACGGTCGATATAAGTCCAAAACCAATGTCGATCAGATCATACTCGATAAGACTATTTAAGTAACGTCAAAAGACGACGAGTTTTTAGTGTCATTTTGCCGGCTATGCGCTTCACGTCGCTTGAGAAGAGATTTAATAAAAACGTTGCGGCGTGTTTGAAAGAAAATTGACAAGTAACAGCGTATTAACGTCAGATATAAAGTGAAGTGCAAATACAAGTGCTTCAATTTTAACAAGAAGTAAAAAACGCATGCAATAGTATTATTCGAATTCGGCCAATACCAGGAAGCAATCGTAAGTGCATAACAAAATTGATCGGGAAATACCGTGCAACCGAAATTAGTCTTAAATAGAAATAAAGAGGGACTTTAAAAATTATTTTGATTTAATCATTTCACTAGGCAAACTCACGGCATATATTAAAAATTCCATATGTTTAAGTTTAATATGTATTTGTATAAATTGTATTATATTATTAGAATGCGTATTATGCAGCGGTTTTAAAACAAATTTGAAAATTGCAAAACGACATCGAAATTTGAACATTTCAGCTGTAAGAATACCTGAACACAATACAAACTTGAATGGATATAATTAGTAAATAATAAAGAGAGTAAGAACAACGTACTATTGCCTTGTTTTAAAACGAATTTAGATTAGATTACAAATATCCGGCTGAAATCAAATTATGGAGGCGCAAATGTAAAACCATTTGAGTGCGTCATAAACACTGTTTGGCTACTAGATGTAAGTAAGTAGTAAGTGCCTAAAACAAGATTAGCTCCAAAATTGTAAACAGTATCATATGAAAAGCGAAATGAAAAACGTATTTGAAACGACTTAAATAGGTTAAAATGTACCAAGTAGTGTAAAAAACGTGACCAGATATAGTAGGAATCAGATAACATTTTCGTAACGTTTCGGATAATTTGATCCGTACTTTCGTGATTTGGAACCTTATCCAATCAGGGCATACATCGCTATTTTGAAATGATCGTTATTTTGAAATGATAATTTTTTTATGCGCACATTTACGTTCATATTAAAAACACGTTGGCTCGATTCAAATGCTAATGAAAATTTTCTGTTTGAAGTTTGCGAAGTGTTAGGAGCTATAAACCATATTTTGGGAAATATTCGAAAAATGAAACAATTCCTTTCCTTTGATCAACGTCCACCACAATTAACTAGGGAAACAGACAGGCAAATGTTAGTCGGAAAACTATTTCATAATATTCTATGTGAAGTAAGTAAATGGGTCAAGGACTGTTTGTTACATGAGAGCGGTGGCATTTTATTTTACATAGAGGCTTTAACCCCTGATATAGATTATGATGACGTCACATAACTTTAAAAAAACATAAAAAATTTAAAAGGAATAAAGAATGGTAAAAAATTGTAAACACAGAAACCTGTAAAGGTCGATATAAGTCCAAAACCAATGTCGATCAGATCATACTCGATAACACTATTTAAGTAACGTCAAAAGACGACGAGTTTTTAGTGTCATTTTGCCGGCTATGCGCTTCACGTCGCTTGAGAAGAGATTAAATAAAAACGTTGCGGCGTGTTTGAAAGAAAATTGACAAGTAACAGCGTATTAACGTCAGATATAAAGTGAAGTGCAAATACAAGTGCTTCAATTTTAACAACAAGTAAAAAACGCATGCAATAGTATTATTCGAATTCGGCCAATACCAGGAAGCAATCGTAAGTGTATAACAAAATTGATCGGGAAATACCGTGCAACCGAAATTAGTCTTAAATAGAAATAAAGAGGGACTTTAAAAATTATTTTGATTTAATCATTTCACTAGGCAAACTCACGGCATATATTAAAAATTCCATATGTTTAAGTTTAATATGTATTCGTATAAATTGTATTATATTATTAGAAATATTATTAGAATACGTATTATGCAGCGGTTTTAAAACAAATTTGAAAATTGCAAAACGACATCGAAATTTGAACATTTCAGCTGTAAGAATACCTGAACACAATACAAACTTGAATGGATATAATTAGTAAATAATAAAGAGAGTAAGAACAACGTACCATTGCCTTGTTTTAAAACGAATTTAGATTAGATTACAAATATCCGGCTGAAATCAAATTATGGAGGCGCAAATGTAAAACCATTTGAGGGCGTCATAAACACTGTTTGGCTACTAGATGTAAGTAAGTAGTAAGTGCCTAAAACAAGATTAGCTCCAAAATTGTAAACAGTATCATATGAAAAGCGAAATGAAAAACGTATTTGAAACGACTTAAATAGGTTAAAATGTACCAAGTAGTGTAAAAAACGTGACCAGATATAGTAGGAATCAGATAACATTTTCGTAACGTTTCGGATAATTTGATCCGTACTTTCGTGATTTGGAATCTTATCCAATCAGGGCATACATCGCTATTTTGAAATGATCGTTATTTTGAAATGATAATTTTTATAAAAAAAGCTGCGAAACTGAGTTGACTTGAAAGTATAAAATCAGTAGTCAACGAAACTGCACGCATCAACTTCTTCGCTCAAACGTCGTTAATACAGACTATGTTGAGTTTATATATTATTTGAAGTGAACTGTAGACAACTTCAGTAGACAACAAATTAACAAAGATCTAATTGTTGCCACTGGATTATTTCCAAAGTGTTCAACGTTCTTTCCACAATATTTTGATTATACTCAATAAACGCAAAAGAGTTATAATTTCTACTGACATGTATCATCTTACTCATTGTGCTTCTTGCAAATGATCACCATTCGATTTATTACAACGTAAATCAATACTTGCATTGCACGAAAATCATTCATTTCGAATTTGTGACATAAATTTACATTAAAACTACAAAATAACACGTTGTTATAGCTCCCAACATTGTATTCTAAGTACACTATAATCTTTTCACTTCTAAAAGATTTTAATTGAATAACTGATCCAAAATTGAACAGGTTTTAGAACTGAACTAAACTAATTGTGATTTTCATCCAATTATAAATTGAAAGAAGAAAATGCCATTAATGTAAATTTAGAGAAAATTTGTCGTATATATTACAATTGAATTGTAAAATAATAGAGAATTTTTAATGTACATCTAAAATGTAGCTAATAAGGTTTAACAATATAAGTTGAACACTTTTTTCTGGTTGAGATATTATAAAACTACGTACGCGAGCATGTGATCACTTTACCAATGAAGATGGAGAATTCATTACGAAAATTTGTAATGTCTCGTATTTTTAACTGCAATTTCAAGAGGTTGCGATGAACGGCCAACGTTAATTTGACATTTAGTTATACACCTTCTTATATCGGTACTAAAAAACTTGAAATTGTAGATAAATGGAAATAAGTAGATGCGCAGATGGAGGAGCAGAAGAAGATGAGAGAGTAATAGCGAAGTTTATGTGTGACAACGAGGAAAAAGGAAATAGGAAATAAATATTGGATGGATGAGAATTAGAATTAGGTATTGCGGAATGGTGGAAGAGTGTATGGAGTGGCATTAAGTGAGGAAGAGAGAGAAACA
This sequence comes from Geotrupes spiniger, assembly GCA_959613385.1. Classification (NCBI taxonomy): domain Eukaryota; kingdom Metazoa; phylum Arthropoda; class Insecta; order Coleoptera; family Geotrupidae; genus Geotrupes; species Geotrupes spiniger. The sequence continues at coordinate 19,390,382 of OY390737.1, forward strand.
TTGGAAACACTGGGGGCGATGTCTAGGTGAGGGACGGAGTGGCATGGAGGATTGAGGAAGATGAAGATATTCCTAGACAAGAATAGGATAAGTAAAGCCGAAGTGGAAGAGAGGTAGATTACCGTAAGGGGTGGTGAATTAGAAGACTATAAATACACACAATTCAAGGTTGTTACTACTAATTAAAAATTTCAAGTTTAGCTATACGCGGTATAAAATCTGACAAATAGAAGTTAAACTTAAGTTTTTGGGAAACGTCAAACGAAGATTGTTAATTTCTGCGTTACCAATGCACAAATTATTTCATTAATTTTAAATTAAATGAAATTAAATTAAACTGAATTCAACTTTACAGCTCCGGGATAAACTTTTCGAGCAATAACTGTTTCCCCACATTCCGTGATAAATATATAATAAATACGAATTAATTTAGCGCTAAAAATTCACACCGTGGCGTGCATCGGCTGGCCCAACTGCGATCGATCGATCCGGCCAACAAATTGAGTTTGAAGTATGGAACTGCAACGTGTTTTCGTTAATGGCCTGTTTTTAATAACTTGTTACATTCGCGTACATTTAAACAAATTGTTTAAACACGCACGTTAACATTAATATACTAATAAATATAAACGATATTTTGGAAGCGCATTTGTCGGCGAAAAAACCGGCACACGCTCGTTTACGTTATTTTGTTTCGTTTATTGCGAAAAATAACAAACGAACTGGCGTGCGTTAAAATAATTGCGTTTCCACCCTGCGATCGCCGAGCGCATACATGTAATTGCAGTTGGTATTTTACTACGCGCGCATATATTTATTGCACCTATGAATATGTTGCCGTTATGAATATGTTAAATAGTTTTCCTGTGTTTTCCGTCCGCGCTGATAGCGGGCGTTTCATCGCGTTATTTTTAATGGCGTTTTTCGCCGATTGAATTCGATCCACGATAACGACACGTATCCGCAAAATTTCATGTTGTTTAGCATCGGCGTTTGTAATTCGCTTCTCGGCCGCGTATAAAAAATACAGTAATTCGATGCAATTAAAGAATCATTACGGTAGGACTGTAACTGGTTTTTAATTATGGCCCAATCTATATAGTGTGACACTGCGCATTGTTCTTGTCGTTTCAAATCTCTTTTTATTACAGAGCGAAAATCGAGGATTATGTAATTTAAATTTAAAATAAAATCGCGAGTTTAACATCAAATAGTTGAAATTTTTTAATGAATAATCATGAACTCTTTTATCATCGCACCCTTTCGTTAAATTAAAACTTTCCAACAGCCATAAATCAATTCGTACTTTTTAATTGTTTCAGGAATGCAGGATATAACATTGTGCTTTGTTATTTTAGTTATGCACATTAATTGACGAAAAGAAACAACTAGAAGTACACAAAATTGGATTGTTGTTAATTTCTCTCGGTTCATAAATAGGAAAAACTGTTTACTTTCTATTATCAGGAAATCAATTATCGGCGAAGCGAGACTTGTTAAAACCGCATGACGAAAATTGTTGTTATTAGAGCAGGCAAAGTGCAGAAATTAGAAAATTAAATTTTTTTAATAATTTCTTTACTCGAACGATTAAAATTTTCTACGTTGAAGTAAATAATTTCGAATTTTATTACAACACCAACATTAGGTGACTAATAGAAAATGAAATCAAGCAAAGTTTTCCAATCGAAGTAATGCTCAGTTTTTTATTACTTATCTGTGTGGCTTTCAGGATAAACTAAATAAGGGCGAAACTAATCCAATAATTGAAATCCAAGTTATTTCTATGGATCCAACTTGTTTAATTAATAATCAGTATAATATTTTTTTTATAAAATAGTGTTGCGATCGTATTTATAAATATTTGTATATATTAATTACTGCCGAATAAGATGACAATGTACGTAATTAATCCAACGTGTTACATTCAATGGATGGATGCAACATTTATTTTTCTTATTGTCGACGTTGCAAAGGAGGCATACGGGCGCGAATCTCCAGCGTAGGTAGCGCCATTGAAATGATTACGTTTCTTTACGATACGTTAAACATGCACAACAAAATATCAAAGCGTGTTATTAATACATGCACAACTCGTTTCGACAAGTTGAAAGAAATAATGAATATAGATGACTAAACAAATGTAATTGCAGACGTATTTATTTAGACGCGCGCTGTTGAAACACATTGTAAATGATGTAATTTGCTTGTGTGAAAACGCGAGGCACTCCTGAAAAATTGTTTCAATTAGACATGCGTTTGTGATGATCCCCATGTCGTAAACTATTTTTTTTCTTTTTATCTTCCACTTGTTTACTTCTCTATTATTTCATTCTCTCGACGCTTTTAATTGGTTTTGTTTTTATTTGTACTTGCAATTTGTAATTTCGTATTGTTTCCAATTCATTTCAGTGATTATTCGATATTTTCGAATCCAACCAATAAAAATAATACAAATCGAATCTCATTTTTATCCATTCATGTTCAACTTATTTGTAATATTTTCGGGCCCTGCTTAGTTGGTTGCATCGCAAGAATACCGATCAATGGTTACCTATTAATTTGTAACGATAAATTTTCACAAACAGATGAAATATACCAACAAAACAAGTTCGTAATTAAATTTTTCAAAACGTTTCAGCTCACTGCCCGTTTTTCGATTGCGAACTTGCGCCAAATTAATTAAATTCATGCGACATGCACTCCTAATAACTAAACACCAATGCATATAAATTCCATCACAACTAAAATTCCCCCTTTGACGTCGTCCTGCGCGAATTTAAGGCGATATTAATGTGGCGTTTCAGCGCGGCGTTAACACACATTACCCCGGCCTTCATGAATATTTATCCGCCGCAAGACGCGAAATTAGCATAGAACTGGCCGAAACAGCATCTCGCGCGCCATGAAAAATAATATTAGACGCTTCCGCCCTCGACCGCACGAATGCGGATCGTGCGGTTCATATTTTTAAGCGGGCGGCTCGGCGCTGAAACGTAATGACGTTTTCGGGGCCTCCGGCGCAGCGGTGCTGTTTATGCGCGTCTGTCCGCCTGGATCTGGCAGTGGTCCGGGCCCGTGATTGCATTAACAGGCGGTCATCTGTTTCCAGCAGATGGAATACTTTGAATTTGTAACGATTATGGCGGTGGTGTGCGTTTCGCGTGTCGGCGGGTTTGCGAACTCGATTTGGGTAGCTTCCTTATTAATGCGCTCCCAGTACAAATTGTGTTTGTCACGCGTTTCTATTTGTTAATTCCGGGCAACGGTTTCACTTAGGTGAGCTTTGCCAGACATTTCTCGACGAAATTTAAATGGAATTTAATTATGTAACGTGTGTCTGAAAAGGGGCGCCCCATTATCCTTTTTCAGGGGGTAAATTTTGTTCGTTTTCATTTTAAGTTACGTAATCTTCTTATCTGGCCCAGAAATAGTCCCAGATATAGCGGTACTAAGAAAATCCATGGCGGTTGCAAAACTTTATAAAACAAATTTCCGAACAAACCATGAAAAATAATTTTATTTTATCGCAATAGACAATGAAAATATTTACTGTAAGCCCTTCCACCAGAAATATTAAACATCTACACACTACACACATCTAAACTTGTCATGGTTGGTACTACTTGTAAATTCCGGTTGATATTTGTCAATTTTGTTTAGTTTAAACTGTTGTTCGTAAATCCTCTCCACAAATCCTATTAAATACATTATTATAATTTTTAATGTTTATGATTCTGATATCAATTAAGCACACCGCTCAATTTGCTACACCGGCTTTAAAATTAACATCTTTTTGTATAGGATTCGTGGAAAATACTTAAAATGTGTATATATTTTTGCTATTTCCTTTCATTTGGCAATAAATTTAATTCCCTTACGGTACTAAAAGGCAGTCAATCACCTAATTGTTTGTGTTTGGTTTCTTTCAACGTAACCACGAAAATGCAACATAACGGAAATACCAACCAATCGGATTAAAGTCTTCAAAATCATCAACACTAAAATTTTCGACCAAAAGTGTACGCCACCGTCACCAATAGAAAGCATTCGACACAATAATTTTTAGCAGATGAAACACGTATATGTTGGGTTGGGTTGGGAAGGTTTTGGGTATGATTTTTGGGTCGTGTTTTAATTAAAACGTCATTGACGCAACTAAAACTTTTACCCGCAACTGTACGTCACCATCACTACTGGAAATCAGTCGAAACAATAATTTTGAGGGGATAAATACTTCTATATTGGATTGGGTATGATTTTTGGGTTGTGTTTTCCAATGGTAATGGTGACGTAGAATGGGTTAGTTGTACCCATGACGTTTTAATTAAAACACAACCCAAAAATCATACCCAATCCAATACAGAACTTTTATCTGCTCAAAATTATTGTTTCGACTATTTTCCAGTAGTGATGGTAACGTACATGTTTTCCAATGGTAATGGTGACAGGGTGGCTTAGTTGCACCCATGACGTTTTAAATAAAACATTCGAAACAGTGAAAGTGACGAATTTTAAAATTATGAAATATATTACGCCTTAATGTCTCTTGTTGAGTGCACACTTTTTTTAACTTAATCTTGACCTAAACCATTTTTTTATTAATTAGTAAAATTACATATAAAATGTACGTCCTAAGAGGCTCGATGTTGGTGTAAAGGTGGCCGTTGTTAAGGGCATTGTCTACATATTTATATACACATTTGTACCCTTATAAACGATATATGCTTGATAAAATATCGATTTTTCAAGTTCTGGGGAAACTTATGAAAATAAACGCCTCAAAATAAAGTAGAATCAGCCTTTGCGTTGCTAACCAGGGGCGATTTATAGAACTGATTTTTTGCCTTGTAATATTTAGTAATATATGAACTGTTGTTAAATGCTTCCACTTCAAAATACTGTCAATTAGTTAAAATTATATCGCAAAAAACAAACTAGTCATCTGGTGATGTTTGGCATTCAAAAATGATGTAATAATATTTTTTTACAATCACCGTTGTAGTTCTCTTTAGCTTTCACGTGGGGGTCTTTCTTAGATTCTCTTTTTTTCTGTATTTTTTTATTGGTAATTTACTTTGAATTATATTTGTAATGAGCAAATATAGTTCCACGTCGAATTTCTCGAAACTTATGCTAAGTTTTCCTATTTTTTATTGTGAGTTTCTGTTGGTTTATTTTCATATTTTTACTTAAAGTACCTAAATTATAGTTGCATTCAAATTGTTGTTTTTCAATTAATGTAAAAGTTAGGATTCACTCACTCCTACCACTACTTACCCTCAATGTTTTGCCTGGTGAATGTAATATAATGTGATTTTATGCTTTTATGCTTCTTAACCATCATTATATAAAGGAAACTAGGAGTGTACAAATAATTTACTATCCTGGATAAAAATTGAAAAGGGTAATGGACTGACATGACGTGACTATGGGACCACCAGAGTTTTTTGACAACCTTGGAATTTTTTGTTTTTACAAATATTATTGTATTTGTGAATGTTGACGATTTTGTTACTTTTCTAACAAAAATTGCAATTTTGTAAGTTTTATTGTTTTATAATTTACACTATTTTGACATTCTTGTCGACATCGTTGATTGTCGAGTAAAAATTATATAAATAAAAGCTGCAAAACAACACGAATGTTAAAATAGGCAAAATTAACCGACCCCACTTGTGCTGCTACGCAATTGCAGACGTCTGCTCCAACATACTAAGTCGGTACTGCCCGGACCTCTAACTACTTCGCAGCCGTCGCGTCGTCACGAAACGCCGCTTAGTTGAAAATAAATTTCAACTAATCTAACTGGTAACTAGGTCTCATCATATCACCACACATACGTTTCCTGAAGGTAGACCTTGTAATTGCATGGCAACATGGGGCGGGTTAATTTTGGCAATTTTAACGTTGTTATGCATTTTCTTATTTATCTAATTTTACTCGACAATCAACAATTCACCAAAACATAATTTCCAAAACTAAAACCGATGTCAATAAACTACGAATAATTTTGTCAAAATTGTAACAAAAATATAATTTTTTTTTTCTGAAATCATTTAACAATGTTGGCAAGAATGTCAAAGTAGTGTAAATTGTAAAAAAGCTAATTTGCAAAACTGTCAAAAATGTAGAAAATTAACAAAATCGCCAACGTTCAAAAATACAATAAAATTTGAAAAAACAAAAAATGGCAAAGTTGTGCTCGAACATAATAAAGTATCTTAAAATTTTTGAAAAAATTAAAAAATAAATTTGCAAAAGTATAAATTTTCAAATTATTTTAAATGCAAAAGAATAAAGAAATGGTAGCGCGTGCTTGCGTGACTTGACGCACTTTCAGCGAACGTATATGTGGTGATATGATGAGCGCTAAAAGGCGAAACGGGCGCCATCACGCTGAAATATATCTTCAATAAAAGTGTTGATTGAAAATTTTTAAAAAGTTCGAAGATAATAATAATAATTTAATTAGAGAATATTTTATTATACCATCCATACTTTTTTAAATCATTACATCATTATATCAGCATCTTACAACGATTTTTCAAATTACTAAATCGACGTTTCAAGGTAACTTTCTTACGCTTAAAGAAGGCACAAATATTTGTGGTTTGGGTTGAGTTATGTTGGGGTTGGTTTAATTTTGACGCAAATTAGATTTTTTGTACATCTTTGACAATTCCAATGTCCATGATTCAGTATCCCAATTGTTATTGGGAAAAAATCGAATACGTTTAACCATGCATGCAAAAACTGTGCCACCGAATGATTTCATCCCTCCATTAAATCGTAAAAATCGATAAACTTCATTGACAGCCAAATCACTTTAAGTTTATATTGTTGCTCGACTAATAATTATTTGAAACTAAATATGGATTGGTTCAGTTTTCTTTTAAATCGTCTTCATACGTTTCAGTTAATTTACTTTATTACGTGCTTTTAAACCTAATGTTAGTTTGCACTTTGTTTTCGTACTTTGATTCGTCGTTTTCTATTTTCGACGATTTATTGCGCAACGACATTTCTTTAATGTATGGATGTTTCTACAAATGATTCAACTAATGGGGTGAATTATTTACCGATAAATGTAAAAAAACACTATGTTAATCCAAATCAACGCAATCAGTATTTTTAACTACTTAATGCTCAGGTACATGAAATACAAAAGTTCGTATAAATATTATAGGCCGTTAACGTCATGTGGAATATTCTTTTGTATTCATTTAAATATTTTCAACGCGTATAAGGCATTTGACGTAATAGGAAATTTTTAATGTTTTTTGCCATTTTTAAGTTTCATAAATTTCGACTGACAACTTTTGCATTTATACAATTTTTGAAATTAAGCAAAACATATTAACGATTTTCAAATTCAAATAATAATCCAACATACCAATAATTTTAACAAATTAAAAAGGCATTACTTCTCTTGAATCTAAAAAAATTGATATTTTTCTAATTTTTTACGTTCGATAGTTTTACGTTTTTGACAGTATTTTTGCATTTCACATATTGAATGAATTTTGACTGATAATTTTTGCTGTAATAATGAGACTTGCAATTTCAATATTGTGCGGAGCAATTCTTAGACTTTCTTGCATTTTATACAATTTGTGGTTTTGGCAATTCTTTGCGAGAATTTTATTTTTTTTATATTTTTTATAATTTTCGTATACACATTGACAAAAAGTTTGTGTGTGATGGCGACTTGATGCAATGTATGTTTTCGGGCCTGATGAGTTCCGAATGAACGAAACTGCCCGTCATCAGCCGTTACATTCGTTGAAATTTATTTTTAAGATTATCAAATTGTAGCCATTGTGTTTCTCAGAAATGTATGTAACTTTTCGGTCCTAGTCACTTCCTAATCGTAGTTTTTTCTATTTGGCACAAAACTGTACAAAAATTGTATTATGACTACTTTCTGAGCATACTATTGAGGTGTTGACATGTATATAAGTGTAAAATAATTTACATGTAATTAATTAGTCACTTAAGATATTTCAAACCTAAATTCTGTCGAATAAACAATAAAATCGTTTCGTGAGTAAATTACGCGAAAAAACAGAAGAAAGGATACTAATTATTTTAACGCGCGCATTATGTATTTTTGTATATAAAAATTTTATTTAAAGTAAGGGTTGCTAGATTCAATTTCGAACAATCGAAAATTCTCAACTGTATGTTTCGTGAGAGGCTGATGTAATTTTATCGCATATTCAATATTAGATAGTCGATTCTGGTCTTTTAAAGGGAACGCACATCTGTTTTGTCCGGAAAGTACTAAATTATAAGCACAAAATTGTGCTTATATAAATGCCCATAATAATAATAATAATTTGAGTCCACCCTCATTCGAATTTGCGACAATAAAAATTGATGTATTTTACACCCTGTTTATATTCTGCAACCCAATTTAAACAATACAAAATTTATCAAAAACAATAATTCTGAACTGAATTCAATAATAATAATAGTATTAAACTCGATCCAATCGAACCCAACTCACCCCAACCAAATCAACAATGTCGCCAAACCTGTTCAATTACTTGCTCCAAGCCCTCAATATACCATCTAAATGGATGTGGGAGTTTTCAAAATTGAATGCTATAAAGATGACCAATTTCTATTTGAACGTGAAATTCTGCTCGATATAGTAATTCAAAATTTTGTGTTGAAAACCACATTAATACAACCGATATAATTATATTAGTTTTTTAATTTTTCCCGTTAAAAACAGAGTTCCATTAATTCCATGAAAATTGTTCAATTTAACCCTTTTATGGCATATATTTCGAGTGTAAAGTTGTTTAATTGCATTTTACCGATGCTATTTGTTAGCGTTTATTGACGTGTTATAAAAATAATTTTATGTATTTGTTATGATTATTAATTTTGATGAACATGAAGATTAAATAAATAATAAAGAAAAATACTAACATTGGAGCGTAATGTTACGGCTCCCAATCTCAAAATTGTACAGTACATTAAAACCAAATTTCAAATTACTTTTATGAGAAATATTTGTAAAAAATTGAAAGTAATATTGCTGCTTGGATAGCGTGCAACCCAATACAATCCAAGCGAACCCAACTTGACTTGACACAAAGATTTTGTCTGAAACATAGTTTACTTGATATTAATGTCGAACCAACACAACCCAACACAACACATCAGATAAATTCCAAACCAATCCAAAATATCTCAAAAGGTATAATGGAGAGATATTTTTATTGTGTTGGGTTCAATATGATAACTGAAATATATATTTGGATGTGAAATTATTCAAATTTTAAGTTTCACTAACGACAGAAATATACAAATATGTTAAAATACGATATTGATATTGATACTGCAACAAATGAAGACAACATTAAATAAAAAGTTGGGATTTGAAATCTTAAGTAAACCACAGCCAATCTATGTCAACACCCAACCCACCCAAGTCTAATCCCAAATTTTACAAAAACTACAATTTTGATTTGGCTTAAAGCCCTCAATGTAGTTTGAATTTGAATTGAAAGTAACATGATTAATAATTTTTTTTTATTTAATTTACGTTTCTAAAAATTCTTTGAATGTTATTATGTGTTTAAATAAAAGTGGGATTTTTTAAACATGGTTCATAATTGTATTTATATTTCAACAATTTTATAACAACCTTATGTGGTTTAAAAACGTCAAACGTCAAAAATCATGACTTTTAGCGACTAAACGTATCGGCAAGAAATTTCCATACATTCCTTATCACAACGTTTCGTGAATTTTTCCACTTTATAACAGTACAAATCTACTTAATTTATTTATAATTTTTTTCTCGTCGTTTCTGTTGTTTTGCTTAAATGATTTTCGGTTGTTGATTTATTTATTTTAAACTATCGTTTTTGATTTTTTATTCTTCCTTAGTTACCTTGATCCCCCGACTGCTTTTCCTTTCCATTTAATTTCTTATGAAGGATTTATTTTGCTTTATTCATTTCCACCAAATTTTACATTTGGTTTGTTCTACTTTGAGTGTGAATTTTTTATGTGGATTTCGTAATGTAATAGTATAGCTCATTATAACAATTTGTCACATTTCTTCAGTGTCTTAATTGTTTAGTTTAAGTCACAACCACTCAAAACATAACGTCATGAAGACATTTCACTATATCGCTATATAAAAACCAATACAAATGACATTTATTCACGCCAAACATATTATTTTATTATTCCTGTCGTACGAGGAAAATTCTCATATAACACAATGTTCTCTATATCACGATTTCAAACAACACATTGTATTTATGATTTGATTTCTTCTATTATGTTAACGTAGAAGAACTTATCTCCGTGAATAAATTTAAGCATTTAATGTCACGAAAGAATTAAACCATTTCTGCCATTACTGTTCGCAAATGAAAAAAGATGAAGAGATGATTTATAAGCTAGATAGCAATGGAACTCGGCAACCAAATCTGCATTAATATAAGTTATGGATTGAATCTGAGGAAACTGGCAATGCCGCAGAAATTAACGAGATTTGATTGTTTCGTCTTGCAACACTGTAAAAATGTGCAGCATAATAAAGCTATGCCCCCCCCTGCCTGCGTCTTTATGTCTATTGCCACAGATTTTCCATAATTTATAAAGTATAATAATAATAATAACGATTTTAAAATTTATTTTAATTTAATTACATTTCTACGATATTCTAAAACAGTTCTGTAAAAACATAAAACGATATTTGCAAGTCTATGAAAAAGCTAAAAAAAAACTGTTGAAGCATATATGAAATTTGTGTTCGAAATAAAGGATCAATATTGACAAATATAGCGAGTCGAGACGTCAATTTTCAGGCGGGATAAAACGAACAACGTGTGGATCTTTGTACAGTTGTTTCGCTTTGATTTGGGCTCCTCAGTGAATAAATAAATAATAGATATCATATTATTCCAAATTTCTTCGCTAATTGTTCTTGAAAAGAAACTTAAAGAAACTTATGACAATGGAGCCCCAAAAAATGAATTGTTTATTATAAAAGAAAGATTATTATAAAAGGTAGACATAACATTTTTGCAAAAGAAAAGCAGTTCTCAAGATTGCAAGGGAAAAGATCGAGGTTGTCTGAAAGAGAAGAATCGGAAGAGTCAGTATCTCGAAGATTCAAAGGAGATTAAATGAAAAAAGGAGATGTTGTAACAAATGGATTGCAAAAAAATTTAGAAAAATGTGATATCAATATTTAGTTAGGGGAACAGAGAAGGGATTAAAAAAATAATTTGAAGTACAGACTTAGGCCCAATAAAATAAATAAAATCTATAAGGGAGCGTAAGAATATGAAATTAAATCATTTAAATGCCGATAAGGGTCTATATTAAACATAAAATGAGAACGTCGCTGAATTATGAAAGGCGTCATTAAATACTTAATACATAATTTCGCAGCGATTAAAATTTTCGAGAAATTTTATTTTCCTTCATAAAATTCACCATTGGCACGATTTATTCACAGCACCAAATGCTGAGCCCGAGTTGAAAAATCAAATCAAATTTTGCTCTAACTGAATCGTAAAAATGTCGAAATTAATTTTACGAGCCATTCCAGATTTACGTCACACCGCAGCCAAGTATCCTCATTATTACCCGACTTATTATTTTCAAATAGCAAACGGCCTATAAATCACGATTAACGTAGCATAAAACGCCACTTTTTAATTTTTGCTTTGATTCAAAGGACAGATTTCAACTAGCATCAGACAATAAATCGCAGAGCAAAAAAAAACAAGTAAAAAAGCGGCCTAACGACGACGCCTAATAACCCGAATATCTATATTTCAAAACGTTCTCCAACGCTGTAAATTCCATCGGCGTACATGTGTTTTTATAATACCATTATAATTATCGGAGGCATTGTGCGTAATAGGGAGCGCATTAAGTTATAGTAAACAGATACTAATGCTTGCGGACGCGGCGAAATGTTTTACGTTGGAGATTAATAATTATTTTGACACGTTTATTTTCAGGATTTGTTAGCGCGTCGTTCCGAGTAAAATTCTTTTTTAGTAATCATAATGTTTATTGCGGGCCGCAACGCTTTAAAAATATTGCGGTCGACAGCGTCACAGCCATCGTATACCATCTGTCAAATGCATAACAAAAGTGTGCATTTATTTATGAACTATGAAATTTATATAAATTTACAAAAATATATCAATTAAAATGAAATGATGAATATCAATGCACTGACCAATTAAATGTTTTAGTATTAAAACTGTGGGTATTTAAATAAACACGAAGGTAAATTAAACATGTTTTTTTGGTGACATTTGCTTTCAGGGCACTTTAAAATCTGTACTGGATGATATTTCTGGCAAGTGATTTTTTTTTACGTTTAAATGCGTAATTTAACGCGAGTTGGGCATTTTAGACGCCCGATCGCGATGTATTCCATATGACGTTCGTCACGTTTTCAGCATTAGTTCAGCACGGCGATTCTTTTATCGCTGAAAAAGAAGCGAGTCGAGCGTGTCTCGTATTTTAAAATTTTCTGGGTTTTTTAAATTTTATTTTTGAAATTTGTAAATCAAATGTGAACCGGCTGAAAGGGATTTGATTCAAAATTATTGTAATGCATATTATAACGTTAAAGCTCGAGTTTATATTGTGTACGACTTGATGCAGCACAATTGTAATGTTAGCTCGCTAAGTTTGGTTCATTGATGTTTACGTGGGACAAATACCATTTTTCATGTGATATTTTCATGTATAGAAGTCGGCGTAGGAGAATGCAATTTCATGTGAGCGAAGGTGGAATTACGCAATGTTGAGGGCGGGGCAGGCGCCAGCCACCTGCATCGCCCAACACAGACTCCCCTATTCGGGCTGAGGGGTTTACCCCGTGTCTATTTTAATGGATAACAAAATCTGACACTAACCTCTTCCTCTCCGGTTGCTGTATTGACCGAATCCATGCTCTGACTGAGCGCCACTGCCAACGGCGTCTCCATTTCCTGGTGGTCGACGGCGTTATTGTTGATAGTACGGGTGCTGATCTCTGAGACCGAATCGGTTCTCGGTCTTTTCAGCGGAGTGTCGGCACTGGGAGTTGACACTCCTGGAGGATGCCGTCCTCTCTTTATATTGGAGACGGTCTCCACGATTCAAGCTAGATCGTCCCTCGTTTGCGTCTACTCGTCTGGTCGTCAGTCGATGATGCAATAACACACATACACCTTTCGCGCGAGAGAAAAATGCGGACTGAAATGTGAGCTTTCTTTGATCGAGAGCCTCGGCGGACGGGTTCGCGAACGCTTCTGCGGGTACGAAACACCTACGTTAATGCTCAACCGATACGTCCACGGTCACAGCTCGACTGTTACTGAATAAAACGGTGTAACTAAAAAGCTACTGCGGCTCCGAGAGGATCGGGCGAGAGAGTGGGGTGGTGGAACAACGCGTTCTCTCAGGTGTCCGTGTATGTGTGAGTGTGTGCGTGCGTACGTGTGGGTGTGTGTAGTTAGAGGCAGAAGTGAATATTATCGCGTTTCGTGGCTTACGAAAGAGGATCGGTTCTGCAGCCCGATGCTACACTCAGACTGAACACCCTCGCGTTTTTCGCACCAGGTAGGATAAGTCACGTCGCGCGCACCTACGCTCCCCCTTTCGGTGCCGGCGCCTCGATTTTGCCCCGTCGACAGTGCACCCCCTCATCAGGATCGGACTGGCCCGCCGAAAACTTTTGAATCAATTCTTCCAATTTGATAATATTTGTTTACAATTATTTACACGATTTAACCATCCATTTTATGTATTAACATCAACATATAAATACATATTTGAACTTAACATACATCCATATCTCATACATTAACGAACCCCCAAGAATTTACAATCAAACAAATATTATACCTATAATATTAAGACCTTGAATTACAGATCATGACTTTATAGTTTTGGAAATTGCAACAGATTCTAAATTGCCGACATTCACCAATAATAATTCAATTTATAAATTAAACAACCTTGCTCTCGCTAAAGAATTTGAAGGTAAATCGTGGTGTTGTGTATATAATACTAGTAAATAAATTATAAAAATAGAAAAGTTCAAACAACTGTAAATAACTCTAAACAAGCAATCTAAAAATTTGATAACCAATGTATTAAACCCAGAAATGTCTGCGACGGGAATACTGAACGAAACAAAAAGAGAACTATTTTGTAACAAGTCCTATCGAAGATTCGTTGTGCAAAATAACAGTCGAATAAGTCTATAAATGTTATATAAAAGTAATCACAAAAAATATGGTTTCGTAACGAATCATAGGGTCTATATCGTTATATCCCTTGTCCTGGAAGCAAGGAAGATGTTAGTCGCATCTTTCACATCCTATGAGCACCATTCCTTCGACAATACCATCATTACCAGATTCAGATCTAGAATATCAATCACAAATCGACGACATTACTTTAAATTATTTAGTAAACTTAACTTTAAACACCTGAACTTAATTTCAAACAGGAAAATCCGTCGCAACTTCTGTCATGAGTCCAGCGGACGATTTTAAATTACATAAAAAAATAAATTACATGGTAGAGCAAACTACATCGTGTCAATCAAAAGTTTAATTATCTGGAACCAAATAGAATGCGAATTAAAACACACATTTGGAGGTCCCCGATAATAGATAATAGATAAACTGTCTACTCCAAGATCTCATGAACCTCAGGCAAAAACCGAATGAACATCCTTTACAATTCTACGAACGATGCATGCACACATTATATTGACATTAGTATTTGTGATGAAACCAACCTCTATGGAAGAAGCGTAAAATTACACACAAGATCTCATAAATGCAGATTACGGTCGGCAAAATTATAAAAAGACAACAAAATATTCCACGAAACACAATGAATATTAAACCATTCCAGTCCACGTTCAACGGAGCAAATTTTCAGCAACAAACATTAGACCACCGAACCAAAACTTCCACAGACAATAACAACAATTTCCAGCTCAACGTTAAAATCAATTCAGTAACAAACAGCAAAGGCACCCTTACCCAACAGGACCAGTCAACATACAACCACGACAGAGTCAATCACAAGAATGATGTACGAATAAACAAGTCTTCGGAAAATCACCACAACTAAACCTTTAGAACCCTCCTAACAAATAACCACAAAATCAAACTCTGTCAGGAATAAGCAATACACAAACTGCAAGAAACTACTCATAAAATAGACCACAAAACTTCATGTCACAAGAATTGTTTCACGTTGAAAACATAGAAGATCAAGAAATTGAAACAACAAAAGATGAATACCTAGAAGAACAATATGTCGAACAAATATACTACGAACCAGAAGAAAACGAAGTATCGGAAGAAAATTTCGAGATTCTGGATTTTCACCAGATGTGATAGAAATAAACAACTATTCGGACAAAAAAAGAACTAGTCTGTATCACTATAGCGTAACCACCATTGAAACTCTTATTGGATACAGGAGTAAAAAAAATATCCTAACAATATTTACGACGAACCTTTCATCGTTAAATCTTCATTTCAAGAAAATAAAGAATAATTCCATTCCACAATTTCAACATTCAGGGAAATCAACCAACAAAACGTAATGCAATTCATGTATTAAAATGTTACGACATCTTTCACGGATTAATCGGACTAGACAATCTTAAATTATTAAAAGCAAAAATTGACGACAAATCACTGAACAACAGAAAATGCAGTTATCCGTATAATACTACAGAGATAAAAAGAACTTTTCCAATGAAAATAGAAGCAAACAATCGGAATCAAAGTTCAATCAGTTAACTTAAACGACGATATTTTTATTGAACGAAGAACAATTCAGAATTGTGAAATTCCAGCAACTATTACAACATCAAAAAATGGTTATGCTTTAATCAAAATTAATTAAATCGCTTTAAAAGCACATAGTGAAAAAACAGAAACAAAATTTACGCTATATAACAATAATTAAATCCTAGTGATGTTTACTGACCGACTTTCTATGCACTTTTACTTCGCCATGGTCATTTTGTTGTTAGCGTTGGACAGTAATAATGCAGGACAGTGTTTATTTGATATATACGACTTTTGTATCTTTACTGTTAATTTTTAATATTAATATTCATATGTTATTAATATTAATAACATTCGATGTGTTCATTCAATTTTCTATTCATTACATCGCAATATATATATTTTTTTGAGTTATATTGGAGTAAATGTTAGGCACACACTAACTACCGTATGGCAATACCTGTGTCTAGGTTATATAGCGATTGCGGTGCCACGACCGATAGTTAATATATTGCATGTCGTATCTTCTATTAGTAGTCGCGAATTTTAACAAATTTAAGTTACAACAATCTTTGTTTTGTAGAATAAGTTTATCGTTGAGGCAATCGGTGCATAATAACAAATACACATCTACACTAAGGGATTTTTAAACAAATATGAACTTGCAGGATTCTTGAAAGCCTGATCATCTTCAACAGTTTCAATATATCCTCTCACCCCAGCCCTGATGGAAGTGATGGAGAAAGAACGTTCAAAATTGTTCTAGGGCTCTGCTTTTTGCCTCACATCCTATCGTCTCCCATTCTCTGGGTATTATAATTTTTTTAATTATATAATTAAATGATGGCTTAACTGTCTGATTCATTGGATAATCGTTGGCACAATCTACTTCTCGAAGACATTTCATCTGGTTCAGCACAAATTGATTCGGGTACAGTTTGAGAAAATTGGCGTTGGACAAGACTTGATTGAAGTATTTAATGCTCGGAATGAATTTTGTGCAGTATCGAGGTTTTCAAACATTAATACATGTCAGTGGAGTACCATAAGTGCCATTCTAGAGCCGCTATTGTTTCTGATATTTGCACATGATGTTGATGACTGTATTTCATCGGAATACATGATGTATGCTGATGACCTTAAAACATATAGAAGAATAACGTGCTATAATGACTGCGTTGCTTTGCATAGGAAACCTCCATTAAGTACTCGTAAATACATTGACAATGAAACTTTTCAACGTAAGGCGGTACTATGACTGACACTGTCACTGACATTTTTCAATTATGCTAACCATTCATTAGAAAATAATCATACTTTTAATGCTAATTTTAAAATACTTACAGAATAAAAGTAAGAGACTTATTTTACTAGCAAGTTAAGAATCAATAAGGAATTTTGCTAAACAGACAGAGGTTAATAATTCGCCCTCATTAAGTATTACGTTTCTCGTAAGAGCTAATTGAGTCCCCCTCCTCTTAGCGCTGTCACTCTTCTTGTCGTTGTCCTTGCATTATTGTACATTCATCTGATGAAGCCACTGTATGGTTAAACAATTGTCGTACTAATATAACAAATAAAGCGAAACCAAATAATTTTGTAGAAATCGCTTTCTATACGTTTTGGTTTCGACCTATGTTTTCTTAACTTCGGAGATTCTTTCTTGTCAAGGAAATATGTTTTTTCCTATTTGCTATTTTGCTGGCTACTACAGTTGCAGAAATTGGGAAGGTGTACATTTGAACCTTCCATAATCATATGTTCTTCATTAAGGATATTTATACGGTAGTCCTTTGCCACTTTTGCCATTAAGGTCAAAAAGGTTATTTTTTCTGCTGAAAATGACAACATAGTTGTCGAAATGTACAATAAAGTGCTGTGTGGTAAGAGGGTTTGATTTATTTTATTTTATTTTTCCAAGCACAGCTCCGATATATTACTATATTATTTTTCTCATCTCCATTGCCCAGAATCCTACAAGATACATCTTAATTATATTTTTTTGATTTTTTTCACTTTGTCGCTGTTTTGTATGTGATTGGATAGGTCCTTTGTCTCATTCATTTTCAGATTCTATTAACGATATATTTATGAAGAGTAGCTTAAAATCTAATCTGGTATGGGACCTTTAAATTTATTAATCCTACCATTCTCTTATATTCTCCTCTTGCATCTCCTCCTCCATCCAGTCATGTTTTACTTTTTGGTTATATCAGTAGATAAAAAGAATATAGTTTCTTGTGCTCTTATTTTTCCTCTGGACGGGTTCATTTTATGCTCGTTTCCTGTTTTCTCTATTAAATAGCTTTCTTTTGCTGCTGATTTCCTTCCATCATTACAGATACCTCGTCTACCAGTGCTACCAGTTTATTTTTACTCTAGCATCGATTTTCTCAATAAATCCACTAAGTTATGATAAAGTATTCAGGCCTTCGATATCGTTTCCCACTCCATCCACCTCTATTTTCCACTCTTCATTGATGCCCCTCCACTTAATATTTCCATTGTCATTATCTCTTCGTTTATATATATGAGGTTTGTATTTTTGTCTCTTTTCACATGCTTCATAAACACGACACTCTGAACATCTTCCTTGTTGGTTGTTGGTTGTCTCTTTTAGGGTGTTGCTAACTGCTGGCAAATATGGTTCCTTTTGTATAGTTACTAGTGCGTAAATTTTTCAAAAGCACCAAACTAGTGTACCAGTTATCAAAAGTGATATTGCTATAAATCTTCGATACAGGAGATATACTAGCTAACTACCTAATATATCCTTTTGACTATTGCCCTATTATATTATTCTAAATGATAATTCAGGTTGCTGACCCACTTATATATCCTTATTTAGGACATCGTATCATCAATGCTCAAGTGCTGCGATGGTGAAAAAGTACATTGACAGTTATCTACAAATTTATCAAATACAGCTCTGATATGGGCGAGTTTACCTAGATTGGACCTCCCGGCATGATTTTTCGTGTTGTTGAAACGTACGCATGACATCAAGATCTCACATCGCCTCTGACTCATTGTAGAACGAAATGTTCATTCTAGTCCATATTCCAAAGTTCACATAGAAATGGTGATGATTGTCTTTGAAAACCCCCGATAGATATAGAAGACAAAACGCTCGTTTCATTTTTAATACAGATATTTCTGTAATTCTTTCATTTGTCCTTTGTACTATGTTGGCATCATCTGCTCGTCAATGAAAAGGAGTATCTTGGCCATTTTCCTATAATATTTCACTCACGTCAGGTGTGACATTATACTTTATATAATGTATTAACATAAGACGTCAGTATCTTGATCTTGGTATGCTTGTAGAGCTGAACTATAAATATCATATTGGTTGCTGCGCGGACGAGCTTTGATGAGTAAGAATAAGAATACGTTCAATTTCATCTTGACTAACAACAACTAGGTAGAATTGCCCTTAGTTGATTGGAAATATGTTGGGCAAAACTCGTTCACAACGTTATTTGCATTTTAGTTAATTTTATCTAATTTATTTGCAGAATATTTCAATGTGAGCAAGAGTTTGTTGTATTTTTTTTTCGTCTTTTTATTTTTAAATAAAAAAACACGTTTTTTTATTTATTTCACGTATGTTGCTTATTTTACTTATTTTTTTTATTTATTATTCTTTATTTGCATTTGTGTGATGTACCCGAAATAGAAGATTGTATCACGATATGTTTGTATCAGATAGAATTTTACATTCTGTTATGGTGCATCGAAAATAAGTGGTTACATGAAATCCCCCATGGAAGCTCTGACTATTTAAAAAAATACAACGTTGTGCTAATAGCAGCTGTTGCTGCTATTGCTTCCAGTACATTGAATAGACGTATGAATGATTCAAGTATATTGGCGAATTCATCCATCCTTCAATGCTACAAATACGATCCTTCCCATTAAAGACAACAGAATTAAAACCATAATCATGGTATAGTTAAGTAAGTTAACACTTTGACATAGGATTTTCAACTATCGCCTCTCAAGGGCAAGAAAAATTGTAGAAAATGCGTTTAGAACCATGCTGTCACGTTCGAACAAACCATACTTAAGAAAAAACTATTTAATCTGACTGGCGCCATCATGTTACTATTTATAAATAAATTTAGAATATCGTAAAAATGATTGTATTGTCAGTTGTCACACACATGAATATCAAATATATTGTTAGTTAAATAAAAATTTAGCTCCTTGGTAAATGAGTACTGTATTAACTGTATGCTTCCGTACGTGGAGCGCAAATAATCGGTTGATATCGTTATCATCTGTGATAAGGCACTGAATAATTCAAAATCAAATTGTTTTGTGTTATTGGCATCAACATACAATAATCACCTATATAACTCCAATATCTATTAAACAAATACCGTAATTTTATTTATAAAGTCGATATATCATATAAACCACTTTGCGAGTACTCATGCTTGTGCAAACCACATTCGTGTTCGCAAGAGGGCAGTTTGTGGACTACTGATACAAGTAACTATTAAAATATTCTTCTACATAATAAATTATACTGCAGTTTCAATGTATTTGCTAGGCACTAACTTTTGCATTTCTAATGTTATCCTTTCATATTCAATAGTAATAACGTCTGCGTTTACGACCATAAGCTTAGCATTAATCTAACGAACTATAAGATTAATTTAAAAATGTTCGTGCCCATTTTTTCAATGGAACAAATAGAGATTTATAGACTTAATAAGTCACTACTAATATTATAATAATTATTTGTAAATATAAATACAAATTATCGCAATATTCGAACTTACAAGAAGGATACCAAACTTTGATATTATTAATATAAATTTTCCTCTTCAGTATAAATGTTTCCTAATTGTTAATAATTTGAGTGCACTTGTCCACGTGTTTTTATTTTTATCATAAAACTTGTGTAACTAACTAGAGTAAGATTTATGTTCAAGATAATGATCATAAAATTTTAACAACACAGAGGTTGGCCACTGCCAAGATTTTCTTTCACATAATTCAATTTCAAACGTTGAAACAGAACATATTTCTTCCTTTATACAGGTTCAGTTTGAATGCCTGTCATAACAAATGTCTCATAAAAACTGATACTGATGATCGTACAGATTGTAGTATACGATTGTTAACGTTCATTTAATAACACAACCTGACCTTACGATTAATTACAAAGAAGATATATTACCAACTTGGCAAAAATAATACTGCGATAATTGTGCCTACACAGGTCGTGTAATAAAAAATGCTTTTAGAACTATGTAGGACTTTAAGAGTATAAATGCGATAAAATATGCACAAATTGGGTCATTTTAATATACAAATTTTATTCAGATCAATCTTTTAGAAACAGTTTCGCAACTTGATCAGTGTTTGTTAACTGCAGTATGAGGAATATATAGCGGTGCTACAGGTACATTCACGTGTCGTGAAGCACCAGTCCGATCCTGCGTTTACTCTACTTGCCGTACGTCGCCCGCGCACACCCCCATCCACCCCCCGAATTCATAATTGCTACTTATTATTTAAACATAGCGCGCTCTCTTTAGAATAGAGATCTCTCAATAATTCACGGCGCTTAATACAACCGGCTGCACACGTCCCTTTAGTTCGCCGGCGATGGAAATTCGACGCAGCGAAAGCAAATAAGAGTATCGGATTACGGATTCTAATGTCATCCGACAGTTTAGGGCGTTAATTATTTACTTGAACCGTCGGAGAAAAGGACACTCGATCGGACGGATCGGCGATCGCGTATCCTCCGTCGCGCCGGTCAGGGACGTATTCGCCCTCTATCAAAGACGAATCTGAATTGCAGATTTCGCCGGAACGTCTTTTTAATTATTCGTCGCGGTTAAATAACCATCGAAATTGAATCATCTCCGCGCAAAAACTCAGCCGGTGCCGTAATAGTAAAATAATTCGAATTTATAATGTGGAACTGGTGTTCGACGAAAACGAACTGCACTTCATCGTATTTAAATTTATTTCTTTTGAAACAACTGTTTCCTGATTGCTGCTCAGACTAGGTTTATATTCACCAAAACTTGAAATGACACATTCATTCACGTAGAGGGTTGCGAAACATGAAGGAAAATTGAATTTTCCGGACTAGTACTGCAAAATTTTTAAAAGGCGCAAATACTTAACTATAGTAGCCAACAAAATTGACAAACTTGATTTTTGTGGAATTGGTAAAAACGATTTCTAAAGTTTGTAAATTTCGTCTTTTTACGATTTCCGGAAAAAATCAATACAAAACATGTCAGTAAAATCTCTTACTTGACACGGAGCTTAAAAACCTCGTATTTCAATTTAGCTCCTCTTCAGTAATGTGACACTTTCGTGACTTTTATGTAATAGTTAGTTTTACTTATTTTAATAATTTTTTGTTGTTTGTAAACGTTCGCAAGTTCGCCTGTCATCGTGATCGCATCAATTTGCTCGAAATTTATTTATGTGTAAGCAAGAAAGTTCAGTTCGGACCACTGGAGATTTGTTTAATTTTTTAATTACACATAGTGCTTTACGTCAATGTTTAAATTGTGTTATAAGACTCAGTTCGCATTATGCGATTGTCCTCTTTATTAAAGTTATTGTATAAACTAAACTATAGTTTTGCACAACGAAAATACATAACTATGGGTGATATATATGCGTTGATACACAAAAAAGCAATTGGTGGTACTTACTGAAATCCATTCGCTACCCGACACCGTCTCACCATCTTCACCATCTCACAAACGTTGAATAAAATTGTCCAGAAACACATTTAGTTACTAAATCGTAATCGCGTCGAGCACTTCGCCGGAATGTTACCCATGCTTCAATTATTAACGCACCGATGCGATGGCTGGATTATTACATTTTTTACGCACCGGCCACTCCATTTCTACATTTCGATGCGTTTTATGTGCAACCGATACCTCTGATAAGATAATCGATAAACTGTAATTAATATACGTTTCATTTAGTTTAACTTCAATATCGTTCAATATCGAAGATGCTTATGATAATAATAATATATAATATATAAGTAAAAAAATCAAACAGGCTCATACACCACAAGTAGAAGAAAATGTTTAAATAATTTAATTTACATGCGAAATTCTATTTTAATAATAATAATTCGTTTTATTCAGTTTGCAAAAATACAGGATGTGAAAGGATAATAAATACATACATAAATTAATCATGCACAATAAACATTTAAAAATATTATACGAAAACGTATCTTTAGTCAGATATTCGAAAAGGACATAATAACAGTTAAAAACATTTTCTGAAACTTCAGACTTTAACAATTTCAACAAGCTCAGGACGAGCTTTTATACGAGCATACAAAATGGCTTATGCCACAGTGTGATGTAACGCAATGCGAAGATGTATAGAGTTACGAGTATTGTATTCATAAGTTGAAATTGTTGTCACAAATGAAGCTACGTTCTTTTGTAATATAATTAACAGGTTTGAAGATATGTCGATGGCAATGTTAAAATCCAAAAGCTTAAGGGGAAACATAAGCCTGATTATTCTTTTTTGTTAAACATTTACTCTTGATCTTAGCCGAAGTATCCAAAATAAGATTTGTGCACTCGGGCGCAAACATTTTGAATTTAAGAGGCGTATCCAATGTTGTGGTGAAGCACTACGTGCAGAAATTTTGCAATTTCTGATAACTCATACCTAATTCCATCGTACCATACTACAGAATTATCAAAAAATAATTTATGTCGATGAAAATGCATGATGGTTATTTTTTCTTGTTAATCATGAATCGAACACCATCCATTAATTTCTGACATCATTGCTGCTACATATGATAATCGTTCAACTTCCGCATTAAATTGTTAAAGAAGTGTCATCGCCAAAAATAACCAGAAGCCCCAGGCGGAAGATCGTTTATGTATAAATGAAATAACGAGGGCAAGAACAGACCTTTGAGGTACACCACGAAGCACACCACAATTTTCTTAAACGATATATACGACCTTGCAATATTAAACCCTAATCCCAAAAACAAATGACTTTTTTATTATAAATTCCCCAGTGTCAAATGCTCAAAAAAAGTTCAAATCTTTAATAAATTGCAAAAATTCAATTGACTCCACTATGCGTCACAGCCGAAAGGATTTTGTAAACTTACAACTTGGGATTTAAGAATTCATAATTCTCTTATGAACTTGTTTTTCAAATATCTTGGAGAAAACACTGATAATTGAGGTAGGTCGATAATTCTACATACCCATATTATTTATTTATTTATTTTCATATACAACCATCCAACAAGACAAAGCTCAATTACAGGGTGGGTACTAAAATATAAAGTATTATATTCAGCTAAATACAGAATGCATACAAAATACAATGCAAATATGATAGAAAACAGAAAAGGCTAAGTACAAAGATAATTAAGTTTCTTTATTGAGGCTGCATCCAAAGAATCTTGAACGCTATGATACTTGTCACATATCTGATGAAGAGGAGAATATTTTCCGACATTAGTTCTAGGAACAGGCAAATTAAACGATAACGTTTTCCTAGAAGAAACTCTAGGAACTTGGAGATTTATCAACTCAAGTATGCCACTGCAATCAATATAGTTGTTAAGAATTTTATATAAGAATGATATTTGCGATTTCGAGCGCCTAGTTTCAAGTGACTCCATAGAGAATCTATCCTGCAATGCAGAGTTAGGTATGCCAATTTCAGAATAAACACAATCCTCCTTGAAACAAGCGCATTTTAAGAAACGCCTCTGGACGCTCTCTATACCGTTAATATATGTAACATACGAGAGGCACCATACAACAGACGCATACTCAATTTATGATCTAACAAACGATGAGTAAAGTAACTGAAGCGTACGAGCACTACAGAAGTCTCTCGCATTTCTCGTAATAAATCCTAAGGTTTTGCGAGATTGTGACGTTACGAAGTTTATATGGTCTTTAAATGATAATGTAGCATCGAATAATACCCCAAGGTCACAGATAGATGCCCGGCTTTGACAACGCCCTTCCATTTAAGGACTAATCATAACAAATGTTACGTGTTTTATTAGAAAAGGTCATTACATTACATTTAGAAACATTCAACGGCAGCTTATTCAAATCGCACCAGTATTCAACGCTTCAAGATTCTTTTGCATATTAATGCAACTATTATTATTAATCATTGTACAGTGCAGTAAATTTTCAAGTCATCGGCGAAGAGTAAAGCGTTAAGGCTTAAAACAGACACAATATCATTAATAAATATATTAAAGAGCAACGGACCCAAGTTAGAAACTTGTGGCACTCCAGATATTAAATAAATGTCAATAGACTGGAGACTATCACACTCCACATATTGTACCTGATTAGAAAGAGAACGACATAAAAATTAACTAATTTATGCGAAAGGCCTGAAATACGAAGTTTTTCAATTAATATGCCATGATCAAGCCTATCGAATGTATTTGAAAAGTCTGTGTGTATAACATCAGTTTGCATACCCGCATCAAGTGAATCAGCTAGGAATTGAGTAATGTAGAAAAGATTCGTGACAGTGAATCTATTGCGTATGTTGAAGCGGTGTAATTCGATGTTTCATATAAGTGTAAGTTATTGAGTATTGTAATGGGCCTATAATTCTGAATGCCACTACGATCGCCTTTTTTAAGGACAGGTGTTATTCTAGAACTTTTCCACACAGTTGGGACGGTATCAGTTTGTAACGACAAATTAAATTAAGATTGACAACGGGTAGGCCAAAATACAAGTATAGTCTCTTATGAAGAATGCAGGGATTTTGTCAGGTCCGAAAGTAGACTTCAGCTTCAGTAACACTGTCCACCCGAAGTGACGGTAGGCGAATATGATGTTTGAAAATAACAAGCAAAAGCATTAACTATTGACATGCTACCGTCCAATTGCTCTCCCTTGTAGGTCATTAAATTAGGAAGACTATTCACACCTTTTCTATCATTAACAAATTGCCAAAACCTTTTGGGGTTATTTGAAATATTTTTTTCTATGTTTATGCAGTAATGTTTGTATGATGTATCTATCATCACATTAAGTTTGCGCCGAAATGATTTAAAATCCTCCAAAGCTGAATGATCGTGAGCTTTATACCGTTTCCAAGCAATGTGCTTTAACTTTTGAGGGGTAAAATTACCCCTCTTAGTTACCTTATCCTATGAGCACAAATCTAATTGGAATACAGCCTGGTAAATGGTAGAATTCTTCTTCGTTGGTCAAAATTGTAGTATTTTACACTTGGAATCATCATTGACCACATCCTTGTTTTGTTTCAGGATAAGCTTCAGCAACGTTGCTTCCATCAAGGTGCTCCTCCACTCCGACAATTCATACACGCGGGTTGAAATGTTTTAATTCGTGAATTACATAATTATCCGCTAATTTGTCTTCAGCAATTTTAATAAATTTTGAAGATTCGCTTTTATTTTCACATCCTGTTGTTATTCCGCCATTACTTATGTGCTTAACTTTGCTAATACTAATCTCAGCACCAACAGGATCGACGTTTTTTAGTATGTCGGACTTTGTCTGCGAGTTCCTATGATCTTGATTTTTCGGTTTTACTATA
Organism: Geotrupes spiniger; assembly: GCA_959613385.1. Lineage (NCBI taxonomy): Eukaryota > Metazoa > Arthropoda > Insecta > Coleoptera > Geotrupidae > Geotrupes > Geotrupes spiniger. Next base: position 19,416,787 of record OY390737.1, read on the forward strand.
ATTTTATGTTGGACATGAGTTTGCAGTTTATCGCCGTAGCTGGGGATTCCATGCGATGTACCGGGCTGGGATAGTTCGGAAAATTTGTTAGTTGCTAACTTCATGACATCCGACTTCAAAGTCTCGAATTTTGTGTTTAAATTCTCAAATACGGCATTGCATTTTAACACAAATAACTCCTCCAGGCGCTTATCTAAAAAGGTGATAATATTCTAATCAACTTTTATTTGAAAAGTTATTAGACATGTAATAATACTTTCGTAGGATTTTGTATAAATTAGTTCGGCAATAAAAAATGCTTATTAAGAATCAATTGTGCAACAATAAGTTATTTCAATTACAAAACGATATTATTACTTTCATATACTTTATGTATAAGGGGACCTCAAAACGCGTATATCCGTTGAAATCTCGAAAATTTTTATGATTCCTATACTTACTTATACATAAAGGATAAGAAAGTAAAAATGGAGCATAAGCAAGTATAAGAAAGTTCGGTGCGGACCACCGCAGACTTTTTTCTATTGACTTATTACTAAAGAATTATTTGTTGCAAGGTGTATATTACTAGTGATGGTAATAACTTGTCAGATTTTAATCAGGCCCTCAGGAGCCACCTACACAATGGCCACATGAATACAAATAAAGAAGTTAATATATTTACACCTTCAGAAAGCCGAATAATACTGATTATTATATAGTATTTTGCGTCTTGTAAAGTCTACAGCACAGTTGGGAAAATTCAATTTTCCTGCGCGTAAATAAGAAGGAAAATGTTATTTTCGAGACGATTTCCGTAAATAGTTATTTCCTGCTTATTTACGCGCAGGAAAATTGAATTTTCCGGACTAGCAGTGTAAAGACTTTACAAGACGCAAATAATTCGTAACTATAGTTGCCAACAAAATTGACAAACTTGACTTTTGTGGAATTTGTAAAAACAATTTCTAAAATTTGTAAATTTAGCAATTTAGATCCTCTTCAGTAATATGAGATTTTCCCGACTTTTATGTAAATAACTATTTCGTCGTCTAAATTTATCGTGGCATTGTTTCTGAAATGTTCTGACCTTAATTGTCTGCATCTTGGAATCCTCTCTAATTGAGCAGTCGCGTATTTTGGACATTTTTGTTGCTTTCTATATTTTAAATTATCTCTGCTAATTTCCCTCTTGGCTGTCATATGGGAAATGTGAAATCTTCGGTCTAATCTTCTTTTTGAAACTCCTTTTCTATTTCTTGCATTTTCAATGAACCCATTGCTTAATGACGCGGTAAATTGTTGTCTTAAAAATATTTTGGTTTCTATAAATGGCGACAATGTCAAGTTGGGGCATTTGGCCAACCAAATTGTAAATACCTTTCCGCAATTTTAATTTGTAGGAGATTTTGTAAAACTTTGCAAACACAAATGTATTGTCAAACTGCAGGAGAAACTTGACAAATTCTCAATATACAATAGTAAGTAAAAAATATGGATAACGGTGAACAGGAAATATTTTTTAGTACAAAAAATAGACGTATTGGAAGAATACCAGCAAACTACCTAAGAAATACATACGAAGATCCACCAGACAATGATTTACAGTTTTTGATCTGGAAATGACGAAAAGAGAGCACGATTAAAGACTCTTTATTACTGCTGATGAAACGTAGCAGTATTTTTGTTGTAAACGTGTCATCACGAACATGTACGTAAATTCCCTGAAATGATTATTGTTAATGTAAAATTGTCCCATTACTTGTTCATAATTGAGAGCACGCAACTGTTGCGCGGTCGACCTCGGCGTGGAACTTATCCTATCATGCAACTGTGCCTTTATCCGCATTATTACGATAATGAAAAGTAAATACAAAAGTGCAAAACAACTTCCTCGTTCTTTGAAACATAACTATATCAACTATAAGTCATTCCGGACGATTCTGGACGCAGTCGACGGAAATCTGGGGATATTCTGATTCATTCATCATCGTGAAATACGCCTTTATAGTTTCGACACATATTAAACAAAAACGTTATATACTCTTGTCTTAGATTGGCCAACATTGTATCCTGTACATATATTTACATAATCGATTTTGGTTTTAAAATATATCAATATATCGACAGTATTATTTTTATTTTATTTATTGAAGTGCCAATTGTTGCTGATTTGTCAATTTTTATAAATACGGATATTAATTGATTAATACAAAGAAAGCTAGTAACAGAGACGAATATATAGCGTGGATAAATTATGGAAACAAGATGAAAAAATCTTATAGGGACAATCAAAAACTCTTCTACGTGTCCCTGAAACTGATGAAAAAGAAAAAATAAATATGACACTAAAAAACATCAAAGATGAAAATGTAAAAATATTACAAAAAGAAACAAGACTTGAAACAAAAATAAGTAAGTAAGTGAAAAAGCACTAGATGAGCACACATAGAAGACAAGCTAATAGAGATGGTCAAAATACTCTATAGAAAGTGCACTAACTACCTCCCCACTAGGACTCAGACAAGGCTGCGTACTAAGCCCGCTCCTATTTACAGTAGTCCTGGACAACGTGGTAAAGGAGTGCACAAGGAAAATTAAGTCATACACAACAGACAATTGGAAAATGAAAAGATACGTGTGACAGAACTAATATTTGCAGACGATATAATCCCAGAAGTAAACGAACAAGACCACAGCACAACATGAGAATATGCGTTAATGAATTAAAGAAAAGGAATATGGTAGTTAACTGCGAGAAAAGTAAAACAATGACAATAAACCCTGGAAAAACAACACACAACATAGAAATAGAAGGAATACGATTGGAGCAAGCTTTCAAATTCTTCGGGATGTGGGTGAGTGAAAACAGAAAACTGCATAGTGAAATCAACCAAAGAATAAGTGGAAGATGGAGAATTTAATGCAATCAAAATAACATTTCCATTAAAAGGAGAGATACCCCAATAAACAAATAGTGAAATATACAAAAAAAAATGGTTGGTGTGTCGTGGATAACATCGGACGGACAGAAGAGATTAAATGCCATGGAAATAAGATTTATCAGAAAAATAAAAGGGAAAACAAAGAGGGACACAATTAGGAATGAAACATACAGAGAGATTAAGCATGCAACCAATAGAACACAAAACACAAGAAAGCCAACTAAGATCTTAGGTTATGAAACGTAACTAAAACGGAAGAAGAGGGACAACCCAGGCAAATTTATGAAGCAAGGCAAGCAAGCAAGAGAAAGAGAGGAAGACCTAGGAAGACGTGGCAATACGAAGTAAACAAAGGAGCAGAAAAAAGAGGAACAGTATAGAGGACCGTAAGGGAATCGACGAAAGAAATATGGAAGAGGAAACCGCTGCCGAGCTAGACTACGACGCTTAACATGGAAAAGTAGAAAGTCTGTGGATTAATTAAGTAAGCAAGAATATTAATAATCACAATGTCTCAGAAGCCGATAAGAAATGCAAGCAGTCGACATTGCTTATTCGTAAAAAATGCAAAAAAAAACAAAACATCCCAATGGAAAACATAAATCGAATTTAAAAAAACATTTTAAGAGATCGAGTCAGTTTGAGTGACTTAATTAATACCAATTCTAAATGAGTTTTCATGTCAGATAAAAGTAACGAAATGAATGATCATTGTATGTGTGAGGTTGGTTGTAATTACGATAACAGACCTCACAAAATGACTCGATTTTATAAATATGACTTCTTATCACTCGTTTGGTGTTATATATTCGTATCGTGAGAAAAAAACACCACATTTTACCAACTGATTTATAAATAGCTACTGTTTCGCATTTGATCATTTTTTCGATATATCTTTTCCTCTAATAACCAATATCCTTTACTTTCACTTTTATTGTTTTGCGAGACTAGGATGTCAAAGTCAAACCTTTCCACCAATTGATTAAAAATTAACGAATAATAAACGTTTTATTTAATATTTTTAAGTTTTTTCACTCAGTCTTCATTAAAATATTTATATTATATATTAATGTTAACTGTTAACGATAGTGAAATATACATTGCAATAGGAACTTCGTTTGGATCCCTGGACGATGGTTTAATTGTTGCTATGAACTTGTGAGTAATCGACACCAAATTTGCGTACCAAACCTAGTTGCCCCACAAATTTTACAGTCATTAGTGTGAAGTCTTCGTACACTAACCAATCACCCAACCCAACCAAACCCAACCCAACTTGAAACATTTTAGTCAGACAGTCATGTCGCCATGCATAAAAGCAATTTACTTCCAAATATAAAATATAAAGAAATTTTAAATTACATCATGTCAATCATAATACGTAAGGCATATTTTATAGTAAAATTATAAAAATAGTGATATTAATCAAGCAATGAAGTGCCATTTGCACAAAGTTCATCTTTAACGTTTGTTTTGCTTTATTATGAGCTCCCAAACATCATACACTAAGGTTTGTGAGCAAATTTCATTTGCTAAATAATTATTGTGCTAAGTAAACAGAACTCAGCTCTCGTATATCAACACACCCAACACGATAACAACAACCAGTCCGTCCGATCGCTACGATTAGGATTAGGATTGGGATTATGACACATTGTTCCCTATTATCACCAACCAATTAATTTGAAATGTTATATAACTTGCAAAATAAAATTACCATGTAAAGGTAAAATATTTATACTTATATCGAAAAGTGGTTCTTATAAAAGTGGATCGTATAAAAGTTAAAGATATCGAAATTTTAAACGACTATTATTTGAAAAGTTCTTTAAAAAAATCTACCATTCACTGGAATGTCGCCGTTGAAAATTTTGTTGTAATCCTAGCAACATGCGATAAATACGAAAATTATGACCACTGCAATTTTTTTATTATAGTTTTGACATAATTTGTTACGTTTTTATTACAAGATAATTTTCATTCATATATTTTTTTTTCATCAATTGTTCATATAAAAGTTTAAACAACTTTTGTTGTTGAGAAGTATTTCCAAAAAAGGTATTTATAAATCGTGAAAAATTTTAAAATGATCGAGAAAAGTTATAAATTGTGATAAATCGAGAAAAATTGTAAAAATCATTAAAAATCGTTTAAATTTATAAAATTCGTTAAAAATCATTAAAAATGGTTTAAATTTGTAAAATTCGTTAAATTGGAAATCGTTAACAATTAGTGATAAATTGTAAAAAAACTATAGTCGAAAATAAATCGTTAAAAATCGGAACAAAAATGTTAAAATGATAGTAAATCATAAGTCAAAATAAACCAAACTATAGTCGAAAATAAACATTAAATGATCATTAAAAACCGTAAACATCCAAAGAGTTGAGAAAGCTTGTAATTCGTAAACAATCAAAACATCAAAAACCGTAAAAAATCGAAACATCCCGACAAAAATGTAAAAATTCTGAAAATCGTAAAATCCTTATAAATGGTAAAAATTGAAATTTTGAAAAATACTAAATATCATAATGACTATTTATGTAACAAGTACATAATATAAGTTTTTATTGGACGAGCCCTATGAGTTATGGACGAGCGAGCTAGCGAGCGAGTCTGATAAATAGGGCGAGTCCAAAAAGCCAGATTATTTATGTTGGACTCGCAAACCAACAGAGGCTTCGGACGACGTAAAGGAAATGGCAATCAAATCGAAATCACTATATGTTTAGAGAGATTGCCGTATGTGGTGTTTAAAGAACACATATTTCGAAATAATTTGACATTGACAGGAGTCCAAATTACTTTATTATTATGGACTAATTCAATAAAGTACCATATTATGTCCTATCAGTGATGTTATAAATCAACTGATTACAGTCGAGTTAAACATATTATGTAAATATTTTTTTAAAATAGCACAAACTTGTAAAAAGCACTATAAATTATAAAAAAGTACATGAAAAAAGTAGCAGAAATCATAAAAATCGTAATGTATAAAAATCTGGAAATTGTAAAAAAAGTTTCAGAAAAATCATTGACAATTATTGTAAGAATATTTAAAAATTAACAGAAAACTTAAAAATCGTAAAATCTTAAAAATCAAAAATTTTAAAAATATTTAAAGTTTCAGATTCAAATAAGTGAAAATTAACTGCAGATTTTAGCAGATATAATCGAAACACCTAAAGATACACCATTCCTTTAATTTTTTTATGAAATTCGTGACCCATTCACTACGTCGAAGTTTTCAAATTCAACGGAGATAATTAATCGAATGTTTTGTAAATGTTAGCCAGCGACTTTGGCCGGCAAGATTCAAATTGTGCACAATTGTCACCTGGAATAATTACATTACAGATTGGTTTTAAAACATGGGGAATCCAAAGGCAATAGTGTTAGACGAAATCGCCGTATTAAAAATATGTGAATAGTGCAGTGTTGTTAAGTTTTGTTATACTTGATGAATTATATTAGCAATTAAAATTAAGGCACCTACTTCTTTTGCAGACGTTCAATATTTATTAATTTTTCATCTTACAGATGCGATCTATTTAATCACTGCTCGTGGCATTTTTATGCATAATTATCCATATTTTAATTGAAATTGAATTGTAAACGTACTCAAGTGGATTGTTTGAAGTTTCAACTACAACTTAACCCTTGTGTTGCCACCCAAAAAACTCACAGCATCTTCCACCCGGGTACCCGGATACCCCGCCCACGAAATTCTTGATAAAAGCTCATTGTAACTAGAATAATTATATGCATTCGATTAATATTTAATTATTCATATTCTAGGAAGACATTCCTACCTGAATATAACAATTAAATTATGTACATTGACTAGCCATGCCAATGTTAGAAGAGCGATTTTCTAACCAGCAAGTGGTAACTGATAACAACGATCATGCTACATTTGCCTATTCGAAAGAGAAGAAAGACAAGGGAGTCTTACGTTGACTGTAATAACCTCGTTTGTGATCAGCACAGAGCAAAAAATGTTTATTGTAATCATTGATTTCTAATATATCTGTGTAAAAGTTTGAAATTGAATTATTTTTTTGTAGTTTTTCATACAGTATTTGTATATTACAGTGCAAAAAACGAAAACTTTATGATTTTTGTACAACAATCACATTTCAAAATATTCAATAAATAAACAATTTGAAATAAACAAATATTGTAATTATTTATATCTTGAGAAACCTGTGCCGTAGTTGGCTACGCTCGACGAAATATCATTTAAGCTTAATTCAGAAATAATGGCGGCGATTTTGTTGTTTGTGCATCACACTTAGCGAAGCTTTCGATCGCTTTGGCGAAGTAACACAGTCTACGATCTAACCGAAAACACCACGAAATTATTAAAATCGACTTACATACGTCAGGCCGCCTTTTCACGTAGTCCTCCGCCGCGACGTCCGTCCGAAAGTCTATAACAAATCCCGAAAGTCTCACCTCAAATCACATATGTAAAACAAGCTGTTCCACTCCGCGTAAAGCACATTTTGAATTCGCCGGTAATAAAGTGAAATTGAAAGAAATTGATCGAACCGAGACGACGCCACCCGCACTTGAAGGTCATCGCACAAGACTGCGATGCGTCATCGAACTACTTATCAAATCGTTCGCAACAATATCTAAGGTACTTCTTGCAAAAAATTGGCACTTTTTGCCCCGCCGGTTCGCTTCGTTCCGTCTTCGGATTAGCTCGTGTAGATCGATTGATCTCAACATTGTTGTGAACATGTGTACAATATTTTTGGACGAATGTTGCCAACATTGCGTGGATCACCCGAAGAAAAATTCGATTATCTTTCGTTTAAACATTTTGATTCTTAAAAAGGAAAAAACGTTTAAAATCTTTATATTTAATGACGTGAAAAATTAATAGTAATCCTTGCAGTTCATATTCAACCAATTATTATTTTCTTATAGTTAATGTATAAGAAAATTTATACGTATATTTATATTTATATTGTACAACACGTTTCAAAATATTCAATAAATAAACAAATATTGTTATTATTTATATATTAATCCATATTTACTTATTATATTTTTACAACAAACTTTTTTTGTATGATATACTTTACGAAAATCATGCTTTTTCTATCGGGGTACCCGAGTGGCTCATACGTGTTGTTTTTTTCAAGTGCAAAATTTTGTTAGTTAAATTTTTTTTTTAATATGTAGAATGTAAATTTTGATGCGTAATTGGTCAAAACATACGAGAAGGTTTTGGCCAATCTTTTTTGGAAAAAAAATTATTTAACAGAACATAGGCCGATGGGTACCCGGGTGGCAACACAAGGGTTAACGTACAATATTGTGCGGCGTCGATTCACTCTCTTTTAAGATCTTCAGCAATAATACGTGTTGCTGAAGATCTTACAAAGCTTGTAAATTAAACCAAAGCTGTTTTTATAATTCTTAGTTTTTATTTTATTTTTAATTTAATCATAGATTGTATATAAATATTACTTAATGTCGCCCATCCAACTGTCATTTAATGGCATTTGAATTGGGTTGGGTTATCAAATTATTACCAATTCTCATTCTCGTCTGGTACGATATATTTTATCTGCAGCTTTATATTTCAAATTCAATTTCATATAGGAAACTACGTAATTCCATTTTCTGTGACTTGCCGCAGAAAAGCACGGACTTGAGGATCTTTTTTGGTAACATTTGATCCCTACGATGATTTAGAGATTATATAAAAATTCGTCCAGTTCCGCAGAAATATTTCCCTCTCTTGATTCACCTACAAAAATATGTGCAGTTTGTTATCACCTATAGGTAAATTTTACGTCAATAAATAAAATAATTTTATAACATAATTTAACGTTTCCTATTTTCAATATTTATTTAAAATATTCCTACTGTGTATATTTTGTATTTGTTCATGTATTTGTTTGTGTGTTATAACAATAAATGTTAAGATTTGCATCAGCGTTTATTTTAACAAACATTTTCTCGCCGAGCACTCCCACGAAAAAGGCGCTCGCACCGAGGTTTCACCTTCGATTTAGATCGACCGGCGAACGGAAACAAACAAGATAAATGCAATTTCCTTGCATAGCGGCAATTAATGAATATTCCGTTGATAATTGTAAGCCACTTTCACAACTGCATAAAAACGGAGCGTTTAATGCACCTGCGAGCATCTAGACTTGCGTTGCTTCTGCCGAAGAAAATGACGATTAATTAGTTTCGCCGCGACCGAACTAAAGTAATCGCTTAAATAATTAAGTAATTAATCGAGTAATTAAGCGATTCTCCACCGCGTATAAAATGCCGTAATCTAGGAAACGGGGAGGCTGACGGTCTCGGGGCGCAAGTCGCCGGCATCGATGCTGTGTCACGAGCTGCGACGGAAAACCGCGGGGGATCGCATGTTGATGTTTCGAATCGACCTCCCGCGAGAGCTGTATGCATATATGCAAAATTAAAGTAGTTTCAGGGCGACAGTGGAGAAAAATTTCCACGTCGCGATAAAAGTGGCACGCCTTTTAATTTTATTTAATATATTAATAATTTTTTAACTTGGCGTGAGGGGTTTCATGGATGTGATGCGAAAATTCGCGATGAAAAGAAACACGGTAATGCGGGTGAAGAAAAGAGCCTGGGAAATTCTCTTACTGAAATTATTCGCTGTAAAAAAGTTAACATGAAATGGTACAATTATCTCATACTTTTTCACTATGAGACGTGTTTAAAGTTGCCATGAACTTTTTCATTATTTATAATTAGATATTAATCGTGTGGTGTTACGTTGGTTCACTTGTAGTTTTGTCACTTGTTACCTGTTCAAATAATTTAGAATTTAAGTAGACAAGTTCAGAGAAATTCTAAAAATGGAAAAAGCGGTGCTTCGTGCAGTTATAAAATACTTGCAAAAGAAAGGGTTGTCGCCAAAATAAATTCACGAAGACATGTTAGGTGTATTAGACGAGGGTGCTGTTTCTTACCAAGTGGTGAAAAATAGGTCTCGAGAATTAAAACTGGGAAGACACACATATGAACATGCGGAGGGTGCTGGACAACCAGTGACTGTCACTACCCAAGAAAATATTAATACATGATATGCTAATAACAGGTAGACGAATTACGAATTTTTCTTATGGTACTATAGAAAATATATTAGCAAATATTTTAGGGCTAAAAACACGTCAGACACGTTCTAGAGTATTGCATTCTGAAGCCAATTTGGCAAAGTTTAAAGCAGGTCCAGATGAATTTCTTTCTCGATTCGTCACTGTCGATGAAACTTCGATCCTGCGTCGAAGCAACAAAGTATGGAGTGAAATCGGCGAGTTCTCCGCCGCCCCGCAAATTTCGTGTTTACTCATCCACTGGTAAAGTTATGGCCACAATTTTTTGGTGCTATTCTGAACGCAGGATTTGAATTGTTTGAACATCCCGTATATTCACCAGACCTAGCCCCTGGTGGTTTTTTTTATTTCCAAAATTAAAAGAATATCTTCGGGGGACCAGATATTACGACGATAATAAACTGATGACGGCCGCAAACGACTGATTGGAAGAGCAACTGAAAAAATATATTTCCAGAGGAATCAAAGATTTGGACTATCGTTGGACCAAATGCATCGACGGTCAGGGAGATTATGTAGAAAAATAAACGTCTGATATTTTTTCAATTTGTTTCCTTCTATGTTAGGGACCGTAAGTACTGATCTCCCCTCGTACGTACATGCATTTTATGCACTGCACACTCTTCTAATGAACATTCTTCACTCCTGAGTTACCACAGCAAATTTTAATGCATAACAAATTTATTGAGCACAAATTGGCCAATCGTACTGGCCCGTCCATGGGTACCTAGACGTTCGATAATTTATTAAGGAAGACTCCCCCGGTCGCTACCAGCGCCACGATGTAGTTTCCGGCGCAAAAAGCAAACTTATGTCATTACGTGTCCATACCGAGCGTGTCTATCAAAGATTAACGATTATCGATCCACGGGTGTGTATAGTTGGCGTACGAGAGGGGGCGGGGACCAAACACAAACACGCAAGGGGAACTGGAACGGCTCCGTGCACCTGCCGAGTTTACATTTCGACGTCCCTCGCGTAACGGCGTCCGCTCGTTAAGTCAATACGCCTAAATTTTTTATTTCGCTTTCGTGGAACATTTGCTGCTATCGTGAAACGGATATACAGACGTCGGGCGACAGGTCGATTCAATAAAACGTATACGTTTGGAGCGGTTCGATTTTACACCGGGTTAGAAGGCGGATCGATTAGACCCCAGTTGCGGGAATCGTTGATACGTGTACGAAATTATACATGTATCTATTTTGGTCCTAATTCCTTATAGTAATTTGGATAGCAATTGGACATGAAACTTACTATGAGCTACTCATAGAAACTATTTGGTATTTTTCGAAAGAACCGTCACTACAGTACATCGACATGGGTTCATATGACAATGCCAACAAACTCAGGAAAATAAAGTGACAGAGTTAAGGTACGCCAATTGTTCAATTGTAGTTTTGTCACTTGTACCAGTAGAGAAGTTTAGAGAAATTATAAAAATGGAAAAATCAGAGATTCGTGCAGTTATAAATACTTGCAAAAGAAAAAGTTGTCGCCAAAAGAAATTCATGGTAGGTATATTAGATAAGGGTGCTGTTTCTTACCAAGTGGTCAAAAATATGTCTCGCGAATTTAAACTGGGAAGACAAACATGTGAACATACGAAAGGTGCTGGAAGACCATTGACTGTCACTACCCAAGAAAGTGTTAATCGTATGCACGATATGGCAATGACAGATAGGCGACTGACAATTCGCCGGATAGCTGAAATTTCGAACTTTTCTTACGGTACTATATAAAATATTTTAACAAATATTTTTAGGGCTAAAAAAGTGTTATGCACCTTGGATCCCATGAATCTTGACACCTGATCAGAAACGTTCTAAAGTATTGCATTCTGAAGCCAATTTGGTAAAGTTTAAAGCAGATCCGAATGAATTTCTTTCTGGATTCGTCATTGTTAATGAAACGTGGGTTCACCACTTCGATCCTGAGTCGAAGTAACAAAGTATGTAGTGGCATGCAGACGGAATATTGATGATTTTTTGGAACGTGAACATACATGAACAGGCTCCTACAATGACAACTTAATTTCAATATTGCGCGATTGTGTCAAGGACAAAAGACAGGGAAAATTGAGCAAAAGGATTCTGTTTCATCAAGACAACGCTCCTGTCCACAAAAGCCATGTTGCCATGAGCGCTATTCTGAACACAGGATTTGAATAGTTTAAACATCCCGCATATTCACCAGACCTGGCCTAATTTCCAAAATCTTCGGGGCACCAGATATTACGACGATAATGAAGTGATAAACGTTTGATATTTCTTCAATTTGTTTCCTTCTATGTTAGGGACCGGACCGTAAATACTGATCCACCTCGTATGTTTTAAATATATTACATACAGCATACTACATAATTATACTGCTATATAAATGAATAACAAGGCATGAATAAATCTTTTTAAGGTCTCGTGGATGACTTCCCACTTACTTTACCATTTATAAAATGAATTGTGGGAAACCAATGTAAAAAATCTAGTTAGAATATTCGACTAGAACAGCATTTAACAAAATTATTTAAATTAAACCACAATGTTTCGTGACATCGATGATATTACCCCCACCTCTAGCCTTAATGACAATTTATAAGGTACCTATTTTAACCCAGACTGAAATATAACAGCTGCACAATTCGACATAACTTTTAATAAAACTTCGCGTATAAATCATGGTGTTCCTCAAGAATAGATTTCCCATTTCGGCGCTGCCGATACCAGGATCCACGACGTACCGAGTGCGTGACACGTACAAGGACAAAAGCCTGGTACACGTCCGACATCAAAAAGCCATTACACGACAGCAAATCCCCCGCAACAAAATGGATGGTAATTTCGAATCGATGCCATCGCATTAATATAATGCAGTCGGCGCGGAGTTCCCCTCCCGACGATAAGATATATCGATATTATCGGCACAACGCAATATTGTAACGTGCTTTAATACAATATCCCGCGGTGTTTCCAACGTTACTATGGTAATCTAATAACTCAAAACATCCGCGGGTCGTTCCTAAGAGATATCAAATGTTTCACTTCCCCGCGTAAAAATAAATAGTAACATGGGCAACTTGGAAAATCGTAAATTTATTTAAAAGCCATATAACCAAATATACGAGTACAATATGTCATGTACATATAAATACTAGGGGAGATTATTATTTAGCGTCCCTGACATAGTAGGCGTTGAGTGACGTTAAAATTAAAAGAAATCTTCAGGGGACCAGTTACTACATAACGGTCTAGTTTTTGTAAATAATAATAAATTGATTCAGAGATCATCATTAGGTAAGTCGGTGTGGTTGGTTCATTGCAATTAACTTTTTTATCATCGTAGAATTTTGCGATAGTTTTCCAGATGATTTGGCTTCTTGTGTCGGACACGTGACGCACTACGATATAAAAGAACACCGTCGTTCGTTCATTGGCACCGCTTTTTCAATACACTGGTCTATGCTTCGCACTTCTCTCGTTGTTTTCAGTGTTCGTCAATCCCATTATCATATCTGGTCACAACTGGGGATCTTGTCTTTTAATATTCCAGTTGATTTATAATCACTTCGTCGAAATTTTCACACATACAAACTACCAAATTTTTAAAGCACCCATTGCGATTTCCACGCGCGTTGCAAATAAATAATTTGGACCCCTCCCCCACCCGGTCGTTTCAATGCAGGTTAATGACGACGTTATAACGCGCCGTGTATGAACGAGCATGAATGATTCATTAATAATGAATTTATCGGTGGTGGCTCACAATTTATAGCAAGTGTAGACGGGCGGGCGACTGGCGAGAGAGATGCAAAGGGAAACTTCAAGACGTATTCCGGCTTAAGACCCTTGGCGCCCCGCAAGCGTAAATATTAAACCACTGGAAATAAGCCAGCGTGTGCGGTTAACGTAAAGGTAATATTAAATATTAAGTCGATTACAAATAAAGGAGTGTTTCCTGCAAGTTTTCCTGCAAGTTATTATTAAGGCAAATCGCTGGAGGTTTGGCGTTTCCGTATTTTATCGGTAATTGTATTAGCTCGTTTATCATTTAAAGTGTCGCCTAAAATAATCGATCTACGGCGTAATTAAAACATGCTTGCATATTCTAGTACACGGGTAAGTATACGAAGCTTTACCTAAATAATATCCCCTAGTTTAATGCAAAATGTTCGTTTGGATAGGTATTAAGTAACACGCTACAGAGATTTTCAATTAGAATGCCCAATGTACGAGTATTATTCAATTACCCAGTTCAGAAAGTCATTCTCCAAGGATATAAAACAGCAGGGTTCTTAGCTACGTGCAAATGTCTCTACTAATTCTGTCGATGTGATTTGTAATTCCCTATCAGCCTTCTACTCTTTCCACAAGGGAAACGAATTATATAATTACGCTAAACTAACTTACGATATTAATTCACCAAACATTTTTACATTTTTTCTACTTATATTCGCGGATCTTTGTCTGCCATAGTTAAATTTATCCATATGTAAAATCTACTTGGATTAACTTTCTATACCACTCAGCCCACATCCGTTTTTCTAATTAGTTTTTTTTTTGTATTTACTATATTTTTCACCAATATATCACGTGAATGTAGATTCCATTGCTATATGGAATTAATTAGTGCAACTCAGCCTCGTCACACGACGGCCACGTAGAATTATTTGCACATTTTGATGAATTTTTATTTTCGTCTCAGTCTTTTATAGTACCTAACCCATATTCTAACAATTTTATTGCTCTAAAAAGACGATGTTGTAAACTGAGTATAATAATACATATGTTAAACAAAGAAAATTAACATAACTAGTACCGTAAGAAAAATTCGTAATTTCAGCTATCCGGCGAATGGTCAGTCGTCTATCTGCCATTACCATATCGTGTATACGATTAACATTTTCTTGGGTAGTGACAGTCACTGGTCGTCCAGCACCCTTCGCGTGTTCACATGTTTGTCTCCTCAGTTTAAATTCTCGAGACATATTTTTTACCACTTGGTAAGAAACAGCACCCTCACCTAATATACCTACCATGTCTTCATGAATTTCCTTTGGCGACAACCCTTTCGTTTGCAAGTATTTTATAACTACACGAATCTCTGATTTTTCGATTTTTTGAATTTCTCTAAACTTGTCTACTTAAATTCTAAATTATTTGAACAGGTACCAAGTGACAAAACTACAATTGAACCAACGTAACAACAACTAATTAATACTAATGTGTCAAATTGACTCAACGTCACTTAACGACTACTGTGTCAAGAACGCTAAATAATGATCGCCCCTCGTATGTTTGTTACTTTTGATAGTAAAAAGCCTCAAAGTTAAGTATAGTGCATCAAAAGAAATGCAACATTCTGAAATTGACGTTTATTAAAATAAAATAAATAGCATCTTCTGGCAAATAAGGAAACAAGATTAACAAAAATCAAAACCTAGATAATTGGTACAATTAATGTAATTTCTGAAATTGTTTCTGTTTTAATAATATTTTCTAACTCCGATATTGACAGTAATAACAAATTAGAAATATGTTGCTCTGTTAGGTAAAACTACTTAAAAATTGAAACTCCATGTCATTTAGTGCAGGGAAGTCTTCTTTTGGTACAAATTTACAGAAATTTTCAAATTCTTCTGAAATGTGTGACTTAGAAGATATTTTTTCTGCAAAAATGTTTTTTTGTGCAGAATGATTTTGCAGTTCAGGTAGTTCAAACTGAATATTGGCAGGATAATTGATTATTTAAGTCAATCTAATTGTAGAAGGCTTCACAAAAATTTGTAAAGTCTAATAAACGACCATAAAAGGCATCTAATTTTAGATTTGTTGATTATAGCGCTGAACAAACATAGTTGCAAACGCGACGTACTCTCGTTCTGCTCATTTGTGACGAATTTGTTAAAATAAGATATATGAACTTTAATTTGCTTGCAAACTTAAAGCTCTGCGAAGTCTATGAAACTTTAATCGACCTGTGTGACACATAAATAAAAAAAAATCAATTCAATTCATTGTTAATGAAAGATATTAAAAAAGAAGGAAAGGAGCAATGAGATTTACAGTGCTAGGGCTGTGGATAGATATATGTTTAAGGCTGATATATTTGTATAGTTAACCCAAGTAAGCGTCTTGTTGGCAAAACTGCCAACAGGATTTTTATCCAGATCCAGAACTGAACGATTGTAAAAAGTCCACATCACAATCTTCCACTTCTGGCAATGGCAGTAAAGGATATTTGACAAAATCAGTAGGATATACGACCATAAATCGTTAACTCAAAAGAATTAAACGAACTAGAAATCAGAACGTGCCTACAAATAAAGCAAAACCGTAAGGTTGAACTTAAGTCGGTCCTTGATGCCTTACGAAGCTTAACGGATATACGCGATTTAACATTAAAATAATAGTATTTTTCGTGTCGGTCGCCTAAAAAAGATATTTTAAATCTCTTCAAAACTTAATCAGAAACTGTAATAAAATTCCTGTAGAAAAGGCCCCTAAAAAGTGTTTGCACGACTTCTTAGATTTGGTCGTTGATATCAACTGACAACACCTCCACCAGTCTCGTAATAGTGTTTCGCGAAAGTTAAGCCTGTCACTTTTGGTGATTACAATTTTGTGCAAAGATTATCAAAGACTTTTAACAATTTCACCATCAGGCTTCTTATTTTGCGCGAAAAGCAAAGCAATTAAGTACGATGTTTTCGTCATAGATTCAAGCTGAATAGGTCTCCTTTCTTTTTCTTTAAAAAATCATCTCTGATGGCACTTTCACAGGATACTCTCAAAATTATTATGATTTTGCTTGTAATGCCATTCTAAATTATTTTTTGCAACAGTTACTGTTGTAAAGCACAGTAAACATATGGGTTTCTGCGCCTTGCTTTTAGTAAATCAATATTTCTTTTCTCATTCATCATGAAAAACACGATGGGACATACTTGGTTTCCTGTGCGCTACATTCTAGCAAACAGCATTTTTACTTTACTTCCTGAATACCTAATGTGAGAACTTGTAATCAAGTTTATTTAAACTTAAATTAGGTAATAATGAATAACATACTTTTGAATGCCAAAGTAAACCAAGTTCTTATTCGTACGTATTTAAGTTCTGTTGTAATTTTTCTCGTATTTCAATTAATATAATTTCTGATTATTTAACATCTAACATTTCCAATCATCAAAGTCTTCACCATAGACCTTTCTTTCCAGCCATCTAGTGCAATACTCGTCTTCATTCAACTCATAAATCTAGCTACTCGAACTTTTCCTCCACTACTTTACATATATTTGTAACCTCATCTCTCAGCTCGCCAATCCCTGTCGACTCTTCCATAACTGTCCATTCTTGTCCCACATGAATATTCTCTTTGTCTCCTCTTCCCAAGTCATTCGATATACTTCCCAAACATTTCTGCTTCTCTCTTTGAGATTTATTTACCACCTTCTTATCAATCTCCACAAAGAAGCACTCCTTTTCAGTTACACACAATGTAAAAATTACCAATTCACAAAAAGCAGAATATACATTAAGGGGAATTTAAATTGCATGTAAAAAAATCACTGCAAAATATTTCGCGCTGGCTTAATTTCTCGACATTACTTTTATTGCAAGTCCACGGCGGTAAACGTTCAACAATATTTGACGTGTATTGTGCCTGTAAATCAATTTCAGGCGAGCAACAATAATAGAATGCAGTTTGTGTTTCTTGCGCCGCGTTCCGGGGTCGGCCGTACACACACGTAAGAAATTTCCTGCAATTTTAAAACGGGGGAACGAACATACGTCCGAACAATAAATTTTCGAGATACGTACGGTTATGGTGCGGAGTCATGAAATTATAATTTTTATATAATGCTTTAATAGCGCCCCGCTTCGAGAAAGCTGGTTGCGCGTGAATTCGAATTTTCTGGGAATAATTCAAATTTAATCGGCAGTGAGTTTGTTTTAAATGTCTTGTATTTTTCGTTTCCATGTAAATATTTGATCGTCGTGGCTTAAAAACGTGGTAAAATAATTGACACGGGTGTAACTATATACGAGGGGAGATCATTATTTAACGGCCTTGATATAGTACGCGTTGCGTGAGGTTGAATCAATTTGACACATTAAAGTATTAATCGTTTGTTGTTACGTTGGTTCAATTGTAGTTTTGTTACTTGTTACCTGTTCAAATAATTTAGAATTTAAGTAGACAAGTTTAGAGAAATTCTAAAAATGGAAAAATCAGAAGTTCGTGCAATACTTGCAAAAGAAATAGTTCTCGCCAAAAGAAACTCATGAAGACATGGTATGTGTATTAGGTGAGGGTGCTGTTGCTTACTTAGTGGTAAAAAATATGTCTCGACAATTTAAACTGGGAAGACAAACATGTGAATATGCGAAGTGTGCTTGACGACCAATCACTGTCCATTCTCCATTCTCCCGATAGCAAAATTTACGAATTTTTCTTCGATCCTGAAGTATGGAGTAAGTATGGAGTGATGTCGCCGAGGTTCTCCGCCACCCCTCAAATTTCGTGTTTTGCCATCCGCTGGTAAAGTTATGGCCACAATTTTTTGGGACGCAGACGGAACTTTGTTGACATACAATAACAGGCTCCTACTATGAGAACTTAACGACTGCCGTAAACGACGAAATTTTTTTTCAGAGGAATCAAAGGTTTGGAGCACCGCTGGACCAAATGCATCGACGAGATTATGTAGAAAAATAAACTTTTGATATTTCTTGAATTTGTTTCCTTCTATGTTAGGGACCGTAAATACGGATCTACCCTCGTGTATGTATGAAGTTCTTAGATATGTCAGAAAAAAAATAATTTAAGTTGGCGACGTACGATTTATTCAAAAATATAATAATGTGGACGAGAAGAGACATCTTACAAGTGCATGTAGATAAAAGTCATTTTCGTAGAAATAAAACAACTAAAACGAAAACATTGGATGAACCAAGTGACAGATATTAAATTTACGCATTATGCTTCGCGTCTATTTCCTGCCTCATGTTACGCGCCAGTCTAATTTATAACAGTGATTCTGAAATCTCATAGTAGGACTTTTATTAATTCGGACCGTTTATACGAGCCCTGAAACGGCACGGCATTTCTCCGTTTCTTTAATAATGCCCGGACAACAAAGAACACCTCCTGACGTAAATTAGACGTAACAAAATTCCTGAAATTGCATTCGCATCCGTTTGCCGCGCGACGACAAACGGGCAATTTTCGAGTACACATTTCAAATTAACGCGAACGTGTTTTACGTTCGCCATCTCTTCGAAATTATATCGCGCGTATTATTCCCAGCCTACTCTGAATTGACGGTGACGTAGTAATCACCGAAGGAAACGCGAAACGTTCAATACTAATTTATAATGCGTCGGTCCCGTCGGGACGAAGAACAACGGCTTCAATCACAACACTTCCGCAAAGCAAACGGAAGAGCACGTACGGGTGTATTTGTCGAAGCTTCGGACCCGACAGGGAGTGTGTTTCGGGAAACAATAGACTAGTTTTCGAGGGAAGCCAGTAAAGGAGACCTCCTGGGAAAAGCCGACCAACTTGGAAATTTATCTAGGACGCAAAGTTTTGCAGCGATTTAATAGAGCCGTGGAAGTGCAGTGGGAGAAAAGTTTGTTATTTTTAAATTGAAATCGTTATTAGTTTTAATGGGGAATTGAAACAATCAACAACAGTGAATGAATTTGTAAAATTGTATACGGTTTGACTAGGAATGATTACATTCATTGTCCAACGGTCACACGTTTATGGCTTTTGTTTTAAATGATTTTGAAACCAAAATGATATAAATTGAAAATTTGCTTTCCATTATTTGTAGTATAATATCGCCATCCAATAGTTTGCCACTAAAGTAACTGTTAATAAAAAGTGAAAAGCAGTTCTACTTCACTGAAATCAGTTACATACCAGTGTCTCAGGAAAGGAAACTACGAGGGGAGATAAGTATTTACGGTCTCTATCATACAAGGAAACAAATTGAAGAAATATCAAACGTTTATTTTTCTACATAATCTCCCTGAACGTCGATGTATTTCGTCCAACGATGCCACAAGCTTCGATTCCTCTAAAAAAAATCTTTCGGTTGCTCTTTCAACCAGTAGTTTACAGCCGCCATCACTTCATTATCGTCGTAATGTCGGGTTCCCCCGATTTTGGAAATAATCACTTAGTGCTAGGTCTGGTGAATATGCGAGATGTGCAAACAATTCAAATGGCTTTTGTGGACAGGAGCGTTGTCTTGATGAAACACAATCCCTTTGCCCAATTTTCTCCGTCTTTTTTCCTTGACATAATCGCGCAATCTTGAAATTATGTTGTCATCAAAATTCCGTCTGCATCCCAAAAAAATGTGCCCATAACTTAACCAGCGGATCGCAAAACACGAAATTTGCGTGGTGGCGGAGAACATCGGCGATGCCACTCCATACTTTGTTGCTTCGTCTCAGGATCGAAATGTTGAACCCACGTTTCATCAACAGTGACGAATCGCGAAAGAAATTCATCCTGATCGGTTTTAAGCTTTACCAAACTTGCTTCAGAATGCAATACTCTAGAACGTTTCTGATCAGGTGTCAACATTCGTTGGACCCAAAATGCAGACCCCAAAATATTTGTCAAAATATTTTCTATCGTACCATAAGAAAAATCCGTAATTTCAGCTATCCTGCGAATGGGCTATAGTCTATCTGTCATTACCATATCGTGCATATGATTAACATTTTCTTGTGTAGTGACAGTCACCGGTCGTCCAGCACACTTCGCATGTTCACATGTTTGTCTTCCCAGTTAAAATTCTTGACAGCATCCTCATCTAATACACCTACCATGTCTTCATGAATTTCTTTTGGGCACAACCCAACCAACACAACCTGTCCTTTGCAAGTATTTTATAACTGCACGAACTACGATTGAATAAACGTAACAACAAATGATTAATACTTTAATATGTCAAATTGATTCAATGTCACTCAACGCCTACTATGTCAGGGACGCTAAATAATTATTTCCCCTCATAATATACTATTTCACATCCCCCTGATTGTTTTACTTTTATGACTATCAGTCATGTTAAAGTTCTTTGGCTCACCTATAGAATAGCTTTATAAATACAATGCGTGACACATAGGACACTAAGATGTATTAGAGACATTTGTATGTAACATCTTTAAAAATGTACATTTAGCCGATTATATACATTGTCAATTTTTTTATCTTTTCCTTTAATTAAAATTGTAATTTTAGATGTGAATAAATCAACTTAAATAACATCAAAGATGAGTCATCTTATGCTGCATAACTATAAGTTAAATTTTGATAATTCATTTATTTGAACATCGTCGGAACCAATCAATTTCCGCGTATATTTGGTGATTAATGGCTTAAACCGCCGAATAGATATCAGTGGTGGGCATCACTATTAGATTATTTCAACCGATCTCCATAATTTTTAAATATTGATGCGTGCATTGTCGGCGATAGCATTGTGTCATAAAACTAATCGAAATACGTTATGCGCATAAATAACGGAATAGCTGCTTGGTAAATTTAATATTGTTGATTGACAGTCACCTAAAAAAGGTTTCAATATTGAACGCGCAATTTTACAGTCGGAAGCAAAATTGACGTTTTGACGTACGGTAATATTACAGACACGGGAGAAACAACGTCGAATATCGATCGCCGTTTCCAGTTACGTACATTGAAAAATGCATCGGCACATTACCAATTTATGGGTGACAGGCCGTACTGGACGACGCTGACGCGGCGTCGAAAGGATACGGTTTACATGCAAATTGATAATTCATGACCCCGCGCATCCCACCTTCCACTAACTTCTCCAGTTTACCGATGTTTCTCGGTGTTTTAAATGGACTCTCCACGACCCCACCAACCATTTTATGTTTTACGAAAAGGGGCGCGTCCGTAAATTTGAACGTTTCGTTCAATTTGATGCCTCATATTATAATTAATATTGAGCAAAGATTTGTTTAGTGACAATGTTTATGACGTCTCAGTAATACAACATACATTTGTGCTTTAGGATTTCCTGTTGATTAAATACGTCAAAAATTCTTCAAAAAATTCTTGCCACAACTTAGTCTTATAACTAATGACAACATGCTTTCAACATTCAAACATACACAAAGGGACATGGACATCACCGAACAGAAAATCAATAAACCAAATAGATCACATGTTAATTGAAAGCAAATACATGCAATATGTACTGGTTAGATTGAAAATAAAGTGCAGAAGGCCACATCCAAAGTTAAAAAGGAACAATATTAGGGCAAGATATTCAATAGAAAAACGAAGAACGAAGAAGAGACAAGAAAAAACAAACAAATAAAAAACAACAAGAAAATACAGAAATGAGGCCAAGCAATTGTGCAGAAAAAATAATAGAGAACATATTGGGAAACAGATACAAAATATGTAAGAAAGCAAGCCAGAAAATTTTACCAGAACATAAAGAGGATATAATAATATTTTGTAAAAATAAACAGGGGCAACTAGTAGGAGGAATAGAAGAAACCTTGCAAAGAATTATATGACATGGGAGAAAAGGCGATAACGAAAGGTGATGGACAAATATTGGTAGAAAATAATGATCCGGAAGAACCACTACTAAGTTAAAAACATTTTTAAAATCAAAAGCAATAAGGCGCCAGGAATAAATGGGATACTCACGAAAGGAAAGAAAACAGTGTTATTACAGGGGAATCGTGCTAGTGGACATCGTGTATAAAATAATGGTAATTGCAATAAAGACTAGGGTTAATAGTACAGCAGAAAAAGAAGTTGAACCATACTAATCTGGACTCAGAAAAAGAAGATCAGTCAGCAGATATTCATTTTAAAGCAGATAATGGATAATAGTAAGATATCGGGAGCTTTTAAGGTAACAAGGGGACTGCGACAGGGAGGCAGTCTTTCGACAACCTTATGTAATATATTACTGTACACAGCAATAAGAGAAAGTGAAATTCAGACAATTGGCACAATCAGAGAAGTCAAATAATATCGTATCTGTCGTATCGTATGACATAACTATGGAGGTAAAAAAATAGAAACATCATCAGAAAATAATGGTTTACTAATAAATCAAGCCAGGGCGAAATGTATGGCCTTAGAAAGTGGTATAGGAATCAGAGGTGTAAGCAGAAAATTTAAAGTAATAACAGAATAATCAAAATAATTAAAATATGAAATGAAATGAGAAGAAAGCAGTCGGAGAAAGGATTGCCAAAGGCATGAAATGTATGAGGGCAACGCATTAAGAGCGAATAATATCTTAAGAAGTACAAAAAAAAAGAATTTGCCAAACCATAAAAAGACCAGTAGTTATGTATGGGGGAGAAGTATGAAAATGAAACAAACCAGAAAAGAACGTATTAGAAATTTTTGAGAGAAAAGTATTGAGAAAGTTATATGGAGGAAGGAAAACACAGGATATGTGGGTAAGGATAACCAATGACGAACTGCAAGATACAACTCTTGCAGTCGTCGTTGGTAATCCTGTGGAATAACAATAACATATGTAGTGACATCGCAAAGGATGAGTGGTTGGGCCACCAACAAAGCAAGTTTTAAGAGGATGGAAAACAGATTTCCCCAGATTCTCCTCAATTTTCTCGGCATAATACCCTATTATATTTGTATCTCTCAATCTATTATATATACATATTTGTTTTTTCAGTAAGTATTGAGATGCAAATTTAATTTGCATACAACCAGTGTGAAAAATCTTATACAGGCAACCTGGAAACTGCTTTGATATAGGGACCATCATTATAACTGACCTATAGAACCCTTTCTACTCAACCCATTCTAACTCAACTAAGTGAGTATACGGATTTATTTGCAATCAACTTCTAACAAGCAAATTATAGAACCTGGCTGGAAAATATTTTACATACAAGCCGGAAAATTCTAAACTGTTTTGAAATAGAAAGCTCTCCAATCCAGGCCAGCACAACTTAAATCACAATAAAATACCGAATCTACGGTAGAGCTGAAAAATCTTGTACAAAAGATGATTCCTAAAAAATATGCAACTGACTTCATATAGAGAGCACCAACCCATCACTATTCGACCAAAGTCACGTATTACGTAACATCTAAAACCTTCTTTTGTAGAACACCTGGATAATGTTATAAATTGCCATAGGTCAATTGAAAATGCTCTAATTGTCTTGCAAAAGAAAGTATTAACCCAAAAACTGGAAGGATCTTAAAAATTAAAAATGCTGTTACTGTCTTAAAGCCCAGACCAGAGTCTACTAAACATAGTTATGCAATAGTCGTACCGGTGTGAATTCGTTGATTTTTGGGCATATCGTTGACGTTTAGCTTTCACATGGAACGCATCTTGGCCAGAGAGGAGTAAATCGTAAGTTTAATTAGAATAATAAAAAAAATTCATTATTTCATTACTTAAACGTTTAACCGCTGGCTAAATAATCCTTATGAGGTTGCACCGTTTCATTGAAAGCTTTAGAGACCCATTGGTCTGTGATGGATCATCCAGTAATTTCCGCCTTGCTGAATTATTTATTCTCGATCTTTTGCACCATTACGTGATCTATATGTGATTCTGCTTTTTGTTCTGGATTTTCTTGGATGATTATATCTGGTACTACTAATTGTCATGTAGATTCTCCCTCCTGGTAACATAGTCTATAACCATCATTATTGGTTTTGTCGTGTACTGTGTATCTATTGGCAACATACCTTATGTATTCTTCTTTCCCTATTTGAGTTAAAATCTCCTAGAAGCTTAATCATGTCATCTTTCGATATTTGTTCTAATTCTTCTTTAACGTTGTCATATAATTTATCCTTTTCTTCTGTTATTTTCATTACCAGTAGGTGCATAAATATTTATTATCGATATTTAATATGGATCCGAGCCGAATCTTAAATAACTTATCTTTCATTCTGCATATTTTTTCCAACGCATATCAAAGCTCCTCTTTGATTACCCTGCTTCTCATCACCAGCATACATTATTGTAAATCTTCCTTTGCCCTTCTATATTACTTCTTGCAGGGCGACCACATCTATATTATAGCTCTCTACCTCTTTTTCCCTTAATTTCCTAGTTTGATTTCACCTTCTTATTTTTTTCAGTAATTTCAGTCTATTTCGGTTTTTAATTTGGAGGTCTCCATAAGGCTTCCGTCTTCGTGTGTCCATTTCCACATCACTTTTGGTATCGTACTTTAACGTGGAAACGTTGTTCACTCTTGCTATACCTCTTACCTTTTTTTAATTTCCCTCTCTTTCCATGTTTATTCCAAGTGCATAAAGGCATTCCTTTG
Organism: Geotrupes spiniger; assembly: GCA_959613385.1. Classification (NCBI taxonomy): domain Eukaryota; kingdom Metazoa; phylum Arthropoda; class Insecta; order Coleoptera; family Geotrupidae; genus Geotrupes; species Geotrupes spiniger. The sequence goes on from OY390737.1 coordinate 19,442,173, forward strand.
GTCAAGCAAATGAGTGAAGAAAGGGATTTTCAAAACTTGTTGTACACGTAGTTTTTTTGCACAGTGGTGTTTTTGCAAGCCAAAAGTAAAAAAAGAATCCCATTCATTGACATTTCACGATGTTCCTGTCACTCAAGAATTATTATTATTTATAGAAAATACTATCAGGCAGTTTCAAGTTTTTTTTTTTCTTGAAAAACATCATTCCTACACCTGTCATTTTTCGTCCTTCATCCGCGACATTATTTTCCGATTCTGGCTATCAATATCCATTTTCATGGATGTGATGTAATCGTTAGTTATTTGATTTTTATAGTATTTGTTATAATTCCAGTACGTAAATATTGTCAAATAAAATCGTTAAAAAAAGTAAAAATCGTGAAAAAAATTGTACTTTCAATACGATTTTTTGTCAAAAAAGGTATAACGAAATTCATGGAGATAAGATAATGTTAAGATACCGAACTATTCTGTCACGTGATGAAATCCTATTCACCATTCATCAAATAGATTGTTTAAATGACACAATATTTTTTTACATTAATGCAAGCCTCAATGTGATACCTTAAGAGGTCAACCAAAACCGAACCCCCCAGTCAACCCACCCAGTCATGCTCTTATCTTCGGTTTGTGATCACGGCTGACATATCTTGTTTTTAAATTACAGTGTTTTATATACAAAGTTGTGTTTTTTTCATTTAAAAATCTTACGTGCTTGCAGCACAAAATTTTTCGAAAACATTTATTAAAATACAATGTGGGAATGTAAGTAATTTATTAAGGAACCAAAAATAGTTCTAGTATTTAAATTCGGTGACCCACGATATTAAATTAATTTTTTGCTTATATATACATATACTATGTAAGTTATATAGATGAAAAGCACACTAATTTTTTTAGAGATAATGCCAAAAAATTATATTTAAATTTAAAAAAGTATCGATGACGTTCGTGTTATAAGAGTAACTTCAATTATTACGGTAAGGACGAAGCTTCTTTTCAGCACACAGTTTAGATTTATCAAATTGGAAGAAAATTGAGGATGGGCAGCAGAGAGGACGTAGAGGATTGCTGTATCATATTCTGTATTATTTATTTGATTAGTTCCTCATCATGTGTGATAATTTGTACGCCTGTAACTACTACATTATATCGTATTTTTTATTTTCAGCTCTCTCTAGTTTTTCGCTTTTATATTTATTTCAGTTCCCTTTCATTGATTCAAATTTCGTCATTTACCCCCACTCAAATCCTCACGATTTTGTTTCATTTCCTCTTTCGTATCATGTCCCTTTTCATCCCTTTTGTTTCATAATTCACCTGTTCTTTCATGTCTCTCATTAATACCATTTTAGGTCTCTTATCAATTCGTCCATTTTTTTCCACTTTTTGCGCTCTACATGTTTTTTCTCACTTACATAGGGGTTTATTGTAATACTACTTTTCAAAACTTCTTCTAAGGAATCATCCTGTTCAGGTTACACTAAATGTTACTTTGGATAATGTTTGTCCTTTTCTGTTTATATTGACGGTGAACCGTCGCCCCTTATATAAGAGCGTTAGTTTGATGCGATCATATCGATCGAACTTTTGTCTCCCTGTCCCAGTGCGTGGTTATCGCCGACTACTCAAAGAGCAATTTACTGGTCGCAAGTCGATTCGGTCGAGCAGCGCAAAACGATCAGTGGGGATTTGAACCCCATTGCGAGCAACGAACCGTCACTCCGTCTTCAATGAGCCTAGTTGGCGGCCAATGTTCACCACGTTATGAAATTTCAATTAACAAATATTTTGTTTATTTTTGATCAGTGTGTCCTTTTAAACATATCTAACTTAGAATTTCGTACAAGTTTAAGAATTGATTTGAATTAAATTTAAGTGCAATCTGCGACAACGTGTGATCGATTCCAGCCCCCTTCCGATGCTTTCACCAAATAAATTGGTTATTCATCATCGATCGTATTTTTACTTTCGAAACAGGTAATATGTAACAATATATAAATGCATTAGTCGGATATCCGTATGAATAAAGATTAATTATAATTTTATTCGCGATTGCGAATTCATTATCCGCATTTTCGCTCGTTAAATATTGAAGCCACCTATGCCGTGCGTCACAAAATTTGCTGCTCCACGTTCATTAGGATCACATGACGTCAGAAATCAATCCGTCTCAATTATGGCCGCTTGTCAACATTGATCCGTCGAACACCACTTCATCAGCGAACACTACACATCCGTGCCCACTCGAGTCCGTGTATTCCGAACCGGTGATGTTATTAATTAGTAAAAGTTTGTAGATTGAACTGATCCATAAATCCCACTCGGTAGAGGACATACGTTTACAAAGTGCAGACGCGGATAGTTTAAGTGCAGCATCGCAGTAATTAATTTGAATTTAATGGTAAACGCCAAAAGAAAAATTTATGAACTATCCTAAAATTATATGTAAAAAAATCGACCATTCGATTCGAAACTATTTTACTCTAAACACCACTGGGCCACTTACTCAACCAATTTGCCATTTTTTACGACAAAGGGCTTCGTCGTTACTGTACAGTGCGCTAAAGCCCTTCTAAATTCCCTTAAAGTAACCATACCTACATACATAAAATAATGAACCTAAAGACTAAAAGGGGAAATATTACACAGGGTTAGAAGCAATATAATCTAGTTAGATCCCCCTAGTTGACTCTATTTTACGTGATGAACACATTAATTTTTACAACTAACGTAAACTTTGCGATAGCTCTGAAAACCACGCTTGCAATTCAAGCTAATTTAGATTTTTAAGGTTCAACATTTAAAAAGAATAATTATATAAATATGAATAATCGATTTAATTTTTTACAATTAATTACATGTAATTATTTTAAATCAAAAAATTTCGGTTCATTGGCACCATATGTTTTTTTTGCATTTTATTGCACTTTCCTATCGAGAGCTTTTATTAACGTACGGGCGTGTTGTCATCGATTTTAGAACCGCCCGACAATTTTAACTCATAAAGCACCTAATCAGTCAGCGAAACAATACGACATGCCTCATGAATGTGTATGTATGTACACACGACGCATACGTATATGGGGGCCCCAATTAAATGCTATCAACATCCGGCGTTAGTTGGATTGTTGGCCTTAAACGTTACGCTCTGTCGATGGTGTGTGAATGGCACGATCCCATTTTGTTTTTTTTTATTATTATTTGACGCGCATATCTTCATCATTTCCAAACGCTGGTAAAGGCAGTTTGTTTGTTCGATTACAACCCACGATTAAGTTACCTTTGTACAGTAAATTATTAAGGCGATCATTAAAAATGTCTAGCGCATTCGCGCGTTTATTATATACATAAGTAAACGTTTTTGCTGCACTAAATATAAGCAAACAATGCAATTACGTAGTAACTATCATAAAAGCAACATTTATTTGAATGACTTTTATATATATATATATATATCTATTGGAAATGACCTGGCATCTATTGGTGAAGCACGAAAATGTAGTTATTGACGTGTATATTGGGTTGCGTGTTCCCTCCCACATGTTTATTTAATTTAATTAAATAAAGTAGAACAATTCAAAACGAATATTTAAAATATAGAAGCTACTAATTAAGTAAAAATGCTGCAAACTTTAAAAATTGTGGGAAAACGCCAGATATCAATCATAAATTTTAAATCCATAAGTTCCAAAACATTTCCATTGAAATATTAAAAGTAACCGGAAAAATACGAGTACGATAATTTTAGTTAATAATTCCATATACGAGTAGTTGTAATCGTTGACATTTGGAACAATTTGATCAACAATTCATAATAAAATAAGCAACAAAATGTATTTCCTTCATATACAGGGACAACGCAAATGTAACCAGTCAGTATTCACTGTTTGTACGTTTTGTACCAACTCAAAAATAAATTATTTCTATTTTTTCAAGTTTCACACTTCTTACACCTGCTTTTACACAAAATTTTAAATACTGGCAAAGAAAATCAAATATTAGAATAGATGAGGCACAAAATAGCCATTCTGTTTTCACTCCCTTATTTTCACGGTGTCCTTTTTGGGTGAATTTTTTCCTTCGTTACCATTCGAATTCCGATTACATCTCAATTTTTCTTGATCTGTGTTATTTCTGAAAATATTGTCATCATTTTTAATATCCGCCTTTTCTTACGTGTTACTTACTTTGTATATGTTATTTCACTGATATTAACCATGAAAAAAGAACACATGTAATTCAATGGTGATGTAAAAAAACTCACCTTGTGACCATCAAATCACCCAAGACATAAGGACAACTCCCAACCAAACCCAACCCAACCAAAACCTAAGCAAATTAAAACTAAAATAAATTTCAAACAAAATAAAAATTACAAATTTAAAAAATCAAGAAGAAAACAAAATTAAACAAAGACAAATGAAAAACTGAAAGTTAAAAAAAAATACTATCAAAATATACCAAATGTTGCATTTTAATTATAGAGAAACAGCAGAAACCTAATCACTACATTCAAATTGATAACTAAATTCAAATACAATACAAAATTGCAAAATTGCTCTTCTCATTTCGTTAGTTTGCCTGTTTTTAAATCGTCGTCATTTTGTTTCTTTTAACCTTCAATTTTCATTTAATTATTTTAGTGCTTTTTGAGGTTTCATTGTTAGGCTATAAAACAACAATAAATTAAAAAAGACTGAATCGAGGTAAGTTAGGTTGGAAAAAACATTGTTCGTTAATTTGCGTTTGCTTCCATTGAATTCCTTTCTTTTAATTTCTTTTCGTGAAATTTGCATTCTTATTCCGTTTCTAATTTATTTAGTTTTTATTTCGTTTCGTTTTATTTCACAGAATTTGTTCACTATTAAGCCATTCCTTTTTTGTTTACATAACCAAGTTGTTTTAAACAAATATTCTTTTATGTTTTATTCTTGTGCGTACATTTGAAACATTTTTAGATTATTTTTTCAAAATATGCTTTTTGCGTTATGTTATATTTGACATTGATTTTTACATTGCGTTTCATGAGCTCGTCGTTTCTGTTTACGAGTATTTTTTTCATCTTACTTTTTATGTAATTGTTTACATTTCTTTTTGTTTATCAGGAATTTTAAAATATAAAATGAGTTGCGTTGTATCGAACACTGTTATGTATTTTTTGTTTGTAATAAGTATCTTTCTAAATTCTTTGTTTTCAATTTTTGATTCACAACTTTTGAAACCAAGATTTCATGGCATGACGTGGTTGATGAAATTAAAACTATATTTCGTAGTGCTAATGAAAACTTTTAGGATTTATGGTGACACACCCCAGGTGACTTGTTCATCTCTCATTCTTACTTTAAAAGTCAAAAGTAATAGGAAACACTAATGTGGTTCGAACCGTTCAGCTTCTAAATTCATGCGCAACAATATTGTACTTGCAACTTATGTTCAGCTTTTCACAACAGCGAATTTCTTTGTGAAGAATTAAATCATTCGTTTTAACCATTCCAGGAATTTATCTAGAATTCGTTGTTTCGTTAATTTCAAATATGTAGTTACTACCACATAAATAACCTTTGTCATCTTCATCAACAATTTTCCTTATGTGACAATGTTTGGAAAATCATTCACGAATAATGTATATAACAGCGGTCTTAGAACGGAACGTCACAGTCTAATAATAATCTTTTAGATTTAGCGCCATTTATGTGCACACAGTTTCTTTCTGCGAGGTAAGACTGCAACCATAGCTGTATTATTAATTGTAACAAAATTTGTGGTAGAATCTTCATTTTCTTATACATTATATACAAGGAAACATGTTTCGACATGTTTAGACGATTCTGACTATTTTTTGAATGACGTATGTGTGTCTGTGTGTGTGTTTGTGTGTATGCTCGAACGAAGCTAGAGCTACGAAACTTTAAACTTAAGAATTGTTATTATGGGTATAACCAGGAAGTATGTGATCGAATATATTATTCAAGAATTTTAGTTTTCCTTTAAGGTTCATCAAATCCAGAATTTTCATATCAAGTCAGTATTCTTCCTTCCATTTAAAACATATTAATTAAACTCGTTTAAGTTAATAAATAAATCAACATTCAATTCATCTTGTCATAGACTTTCCACAACTTCATGGTGCCTTATTCATCGACACCCAGATTACAATCCTTACAATTACCCTGACACGAATCCAAATCTTGTATGTACCCTTAACTCCGTATGCCTTCCCTTTTATTCTTAGAAGATTTCTCATAGGTCGATTTCCCATGGGATATAAGGTTTGACTACACTCTTTCTTCGCATTCTTCATCTCCCGTTTATTTCAATTCTTCAATCCTTTATTCTCGTAATTACTTCATTTCTCTAGCCCTCCGTTCATTATTCGATGTAAGATCAACAGATAAACCAAACAAAAATTTATATTTATCCTAAAGAAAATTTAGTTATACTATGATCAAATGTCAATTTAAGATACTGCTATTTTTATTAATAAAATTTAACATATAAAAAATTTATTACTCGAAACAATAAAGAAAACAAAGAACAACAAATTTAAGTATTGAACTTCTTCGGGCGATAAGAAGTTCCTAGAAACGAGAATATTTCGAGAATTAAAAGTGGTACATATCGTACTAAAGTGCACACAAGTAGGATACGTTTAACGTTTAATCAGTTGAAAAACTGATGGTGTGTGTAACTGTTTGATCAGATAAGTTTGGGAAATGCTGCTCTAAGTGATTACAGTACAAAAACTGATTCTAGGGAAATCACAAGGAACTGACGATATACTCACGACATCATAAAATTGGAATTCGCCAACGGTATCACCTGTTTCGGAAAACGGAGATGTAATGAATTGAACTAATTAGATAGGCATTTCATTATTATGTATAGCAAAAAAAAGTATACGAACGAATTATGAAAAAGGGTTTAAGAAGAAAGAAAGAACTAATACTACAGAATTCGTAGGCCTTGTGGATCAACGCTGGATGGGGTCTTTAAATTAAACAAATCGCAGTGAAAATCATAGTAACGTAATCATAGTACGTATAATAATATACCTACCCTAGCAGTTTACCAAAAGAAATAATATGAGATGACATGAAGAAAAATGTCCGAGTCAGCAATTATCGGAATGATATTGTCTTTGTTCACAAACGCAAAATGTTGTAAGAAGGCGGCGAAGAATCAGCTGGCTAATAATGAGATAGACGTATAGAAAAAATATGAACGAATACGACCTGCTGATTAATATAAAGAAAACACAAATTGTAAATATGCCTAGAAAACTAAGAGATGACAATTTAAATATCGTGAATTGTAGAATCTTCCAATAAACTTAAATGTTGGTACAAGTGCTGATTCATGATTCGAGATAAGTATATTTCTAGAATGAGTATTCATTAACAAAAATTGAAATTATTAGCTTTGGAATTAAAATATTAATATAATTAGAAGCCAATTTATTGAAAATGAGGCAAATGGAATCAAAAATTTAAACTTGTGTAATTGTTGTATTAAAACAAAATTATATTCCTAATTGGGATTGCTTTTTTTTTTCGATAGAGCTGTGTACTTGAGACAGGTAATAATAGGAATCAATGTACTTTTTTTTGAGACATTTGTAAATCGCCCAACATGTCTCAGGAATCAGTTGTAGCGACATGATATAACTGAATTTCGAATCCTCGGAGCTTTGTACGCTAACCAATTAATCGTTCTTTGGCACTTATGGCATTCCGCATTAATGTATCTTTTTTATATAAATGGTGTCACCATTGCAAGGAGCTCTTCGAATGAAGCAATATCCATTCGTAAAACGTTTTTCACGTCATCTATTTCCAATTCATTCATAATATTCATGTAGCACAAACTCACTTCTTTTCTGTAGCCAATTCTTCACCCAGTATTTCCTTCTCCTTTTTTGCGGTAACACCACTGAAAGAGCCAAGGCTTTACCAATCTTTTGTATTTTCGATAATACTGGGGCCATTCTCAACGCGTGTGTTCAGCTCAACTTATAACCGAACACTGAATATGTATTTTTATATCATAAAAGTAGAATGGATGAATTTAATATTACATTTTCCACTTATTTTTTTCACAATATGTTTGATAAAATTAAAAAACGCCAAGGATTTTTGTTATTAACAAACAACGGGGTCATTTAATCATTGAAGTAAATGTGCTTTACATATGTGGTGTGCACATATTTTAAGTTACATGAGTAGTTAAAAGCAAAAGCAATATTTTATTCACATCCCTTTCTAATTTCACTATCCAACTGACCGCACACTTTTTTATGGCTGAGCGGCAAAGTACTGTGTAATAAATAATATTTACTATACTGCGCGTATAGGGTAGAGTAAATTGTTTCATCTTCAAATATATATTACTTGTAGTGGAAATTTCAAGCTAATATTTCGTACTTTGTATCGGAGTATCAAGAATCATTCCTCTTAGAACAAAAACATAATTTAACCCTTAACTGGTATCGTGTGCTCAAAGTTGACTCCACCACATACACATATTGTTATAAGGTTCATATTTGGTTACTTACACATACATACATTTCAGTACAGTCTTTGCTAGAAGCAGAGGTATAACAAAAATGGGGTCGAAATGGACCCTCGATACCAAATATGTTTTTTTTTATTTGTGTATAAAAACATTATTTTTGTCTTTTTAATCGTTTGGAATATAAATGTCATGCAAACTAAATGAGGACGCAATACGTGAACTTCTGGAAGATAAATTTGATATCGAGGGCGATGATGAACCTGATAGAATTTGATTGAGTGACGATGAAATTATTAGTGATATAGAAGAAGCAGAGAATGTTAGTAGCTTCGAGACAGTATAATTATTCATGAGGATGATACCTCCAGCACTAGTAGCTCTAGTGACGAATATGATAACATTGGTAGTTTTCGGTATTATAGAGGAAATAATCGATATAAATGGTCTAAAATACCTTCTAGCAATTCACAGACGCGCCATCATAATATTATTACACATTTGCCTGGATTGAATGGAGAAGCACGCGATAAAACGAACATATGACCACTTGAGTCATGGCAGTTATTGATAACGCATGAAATAATTAATATTATATGCCTCCATACGAATAAAAAAAGAACAGAGTTTTCCGAAAAATACACTAGACACGGAACACACACTGACCATGTGAATTTGTTAGAAACGAGAGCCTTTTTAGGCTAATTGTTGTTAGCTGGAGTTTATAAATCGGGGCGTGAAGACGTTGAAAGTTTGTGGGCAACAGATAGTACAGGAAGAGATATATTTAGGGTCACACTATCTCTAAAGAGATTCTTATTCCTTTCATCTGCTTTACGATTTGATGATATCGTCAAAAGAGATGGGAAAATGATATCTGAAATATCCAAGAAATTCATAAAAAAATTGCCAGTAATCTTATTCTTGTTCCAAATACCTCACGGTTGATGAGAAGCTATGTATATTTAGATGAAGCTGTTTAGTTAAAGTATACATGCCCGCAAATATGGCATCAAGATTATGTGTCTCAAAAACACATTACCTCTATAAGGCATTTATTTACAGTGGTAAATCCAAAGTCTCTGTGCCGTACCAATCTGTGATGTCACTGATCGAACCCATTTTAAATACGAACAGGAATATAACAGGAGATAATTCGTTTTCTTCAATTCAATTAGTTGGCAAATTAAAACAAAATGGATTGACCTATGTGGGAACTATGCGTAAAAATAAACGTGAAATTCCACCAGAGTTTCTGGCTCATAAAAATCGTTCTACAGATTCTGCTCTCTTTGGATTCACTAATAATAAATCACTTGCTTCATCAAAAAAATCGGAGCGTGATTATGATATCATCCACGCATCATGACCAAAAATGTGCCAATTATTCAATTTCAAGAAGAACACAGCGACGGCGTCATATCTTCTGCCATTATGGCAGACGTGGTAAGGATAAGTTTGTTTCAATTTAAGTTTAGACTACACTTAAGGCTGGAAAAAAGTTTTTTTTTTCGTTTTTTTTATTTATTTTTTTTTTATATTTTTTAGATGTCTGAAATACACACTGCAAAAAAGGTTACTCAAAGTCAACGACTGTTAGTAATCAGTTATAAAATGATGTGAGTAAATAAAAATTTTATTAATATTTAACAAAGGGGCTATTAATTCAGAAAACATAAATTTTACCCACAATTTGTGTGTCAAAAGATTATCGATTAGCATTTTTTACAAAAAGGGGTCACTTTGTACTCTCGATACCAATAATGTAGTTAGAAATATCGAAACCAGCTAAGAGTTAATTATAAATAAATGGACTTCAATTACAAAGTGTGTACAATTAAAATAAGTATATGAAACTAAGACTAAAAAAGACTGTCAGAAGTGGGATTCGAACCCACGCCCTCAGAGAGGACCAGAACGCTCGACCAGCCAATCGCTGGTAAGGATAACCTTGAGTCTGGCGCCTTAGACCGCTCGGCCATCCTGACAGATATTTTGGAACAATGGTTAACAGGTATATATATTATGGTTAACAACAATTATTTATAAATACATTCATTGAAATGAAAATACTAAACGAATAATCTTAATGCAAACTTTAATTAAATAAATGTCAGCAATTCCAATGAATTTAATAAATAGATGTTATTATGCGTTGGAATTGATTTTGTTATTGTGTATTGGCAACCCTAACTCTGCATCTTCACGCAATTGGACAAAAATATTCCGATATAATCATAACCTCACAAAAGAATGTCGAATTCCCATCTATTCCTTAAATCGGCTTTCATAAAAACGCCCTTACAAAACGGCGTCGGTCGATATGTATGTCAATTACAACGAGTCGTGCTTAAATTCTGCAAAAACAACGGATCCAGTCGAGGCATGAGGTTCGTTACAACCAAACCTAAATCATTCATAAATTACCATTGTCTTTAGAGATTTCATCGAACGAGATCTGGTAAACTTCGCCAAGGAGCACCCAAACATAGTCGTGTACTTAAAACCGAGACGGCACAGAACCCCCGTGATATCGGCAGAATTTCGTAAGGTCCTTCACTCGAACGTATTCAACGTTGTACGTAACTTTGCTTGCAGTTAACGGCGATAAGCAACTGATCCAGTGTCGAAATTACACCAACGAGGAAATATTCAAATGGTTGAATTTGCTGCGAACTCAATCTGGAAATTTCGACGGCGTTAGATTGAGGAAAATGTGGCACACCGATCATCCTTCTATACAAGGACCGTGGACTCCGTACACGTTCAGAGATCCCAAGTTAAATATAAGTGAATTTCCTAATGTTGAGTTATCAAAACCGTTGAGTCAAGGTAAGACGGCGACAGAAAAGTTGTTAGAAATTTTCAAGGAACAGAAGGACATGTTGGAATTAGAACGGAAGAGAGGCGAGTGAATGACGTGCATAGATTTGTAGTTTTGAATAAATTTTATTATGTATATTTTGTTTGTTTTAAAAATTAGGCTTATAGCCATTATCTTTAGTTATATTTACCCCACAAATGACTGTTAGACTGTTAATATAAGGGATGTAAACCGCTAAATTAACAATTAAACTAGTGCACGTTACACGTATGTCATAATTGGGTCATATTACAGACAATTAACATAATGGTTTATGGAGTATAAACTGTTTTTGTTTAAAAGTGTATAAAGGAAGTCAATTGGTTATTATGGACAAATTAGAATATTTTATTATAAATTGATGATTTGTGAAACAAAAGGAGATATAAAATCTTATCCAGGATTAGTGAACTCCAGCAGTTAAATTTAAGTTGCTAGTTTGTAATCCCGTTATACCGAAAATGTATTGTTTACTAAAAGTTTATAAACCTGGTTTAAAGAGATCTATTGTTTGCCGTATTAATTCTCCAACATATTTAATTTCTAAATGATTAAAGCATTTACCGACTAAATTGGCTAGTTTTCAATAGATAGATTCTTTAGAGTTCATAATGCATTGTTGACTTGCTACGTGTGTGACACGCTAAACGTTGCTCTACGTTAAAATCAGTTTTACTGAGGTATTAGAAGGTGTGGATATATTTTGATTGTACCCTTGTGCTGGACCAGAGTTACGGGTTCGATTATAATGCCTTTCACAAGAGGACAAGTAGTAGATATCAAGAATTTGTTTAAAGATTGTATCGTTGAATTCCGAACGGGTCGTGATTTTATTCAACGTATTATTGAAAAACTTTGAAGATAAGATACAAGACTCGGAAGAAAATTCAAGACGTAATTCTATTAGGATTTATGAAATTCCTGATAATAAGGACGAAGTGGTGGTAAATTTCTTGGCAAAGATAGTGCAGTAAAATTTCTAAGCATTTTTATTGACACAAGACTAAGTTGGAAACAGCACATTGATTTTCTTGTAAAAAGCTGAGTAAGACTGCCTATCATATCGTTAAATTAAAACCGATTACCACACTAGATACTCTTCGATTAATTTACTATGGAAACTTTCTGTTTCCTATGGCATTATTGTATGGGGCTGTTCGACACAAATTGTTTAAAATCCAAAAACAAATTATAAGAACTATGACAAACTTAAAAGATACAGAACACTGCAGACCTCACTTTATCAAATTTTAACGGTGCCATGTATATACATATTCAACTGCCTGTTATATGCGAAGAATTTTAAAGAGTTAAATTTAAATTTAAAAAACATACAAATCTAACCAGAAATAGACATTCGTTGGACATTCCTGCGCACAGATTGGTTGTAACGCAAGGATCCACAAAATATAATGTAAATACAAATTTTTCAATAAACTGCCATGTATTTATACAGAAATGAATAACTCAAAATTTCACAAGAAAGTTAAAAGTGTACTTCTCAGCAATGCATGCTATAACGTACAGGAATTTTTAAATTCAAAGATCTGTTAGTCTCTATCAGCTCATAATCGTACACAAGAATTATATTAGTTTATGTAACTTATTGTAGGAGAATAATATACTCAGTGACATATAAACTGCACCACCTAGAAGGGGTGGGAATTTTTAAACCAAATTTGGCAGGAATAGTGGACTAGTCTAAGGTAACAATTGATTAAAATTTGATAAAGAAAACACTTTTTGATTTTTCTTTAATAATGTATTGGTCCGCCCCTAGTTCTGATACACTCATTGACCCGCCTTGGCATTGATTCCAGCAGGTGATCAATGTCTTCTTGGGGTATGGCATCCCAAGCAGCCTGTACATCATGCCGTAGAGCTTCTATTGTCAACGGTGGGTTCGGTAGATTCCTCAATCTTCTATCCATCATGTCCCACACGTGCTCAATGGGCGACAAATCGGGAGATCTTGGCGGCCAAGGCAAAAGATTAACATTGGCCTGTTCAAAGAAGTCAAGAGAAACTCTTGCTACGTGAGACCGTGCATTATCTTGCTGGAAAAGTGGGTCTTCCAGCCCTCGAAGATATGGAAGGACATGTGGTTCTACCACTTCGTCAATGTAGCGTCGGGCGGTCATACTGCCCCGAATGAAGAGCAAGGGTGACCTACTGCCATAAGCAATAGCACCCCACACCATCAACCCCACAGTTCGTGGGGTTGAAATATTTCAAATATTAGACAATTGTTTTCCTTGACGAACCGTTAAAAGAAAAATTTGGATTTCACAAGCAATAACGAATCGTTAAAGGCTTGTTAACTAATTCACCATTTGACAATCGTTTGTGAAACCGGGCATTAAACAATTGCATTGTATAGGGAGCAATAATAGTTATTTACATACCAAGGGCTGTTAAGAAGGCCATAAGGGCTGAGGTAGCCGTTTGAGGCCCGAACGAAGTGAGGGCCTTAATACTACCGAGAGCCGTTATGGCCCTTAACAGCCCGTGGTATGTACAACGGTTTTCGTCGCACTAGCTTATCCAAGAAGGTAAAAATTTGGAATGAAAAATTTTATAATTTATAATTTTAAAATGATAGATGTCATTGTTTCCGTGACAACTAAATGTTGTACGATCGATTAAGAGCGGGCTGTTATCAAAAGCGGGCTGTTAAGGATCCTTAACAGCCCTCTTTTCATAACAGCCCGCTCAGTGTTGCCAGGGCATTATCGATAGCTTAATGTTTTTGAAATGTGGCATGTTATTCGCTACGTAACAATCTAGTGCGACGAAAAATATTATTATTATTTATGGGAGATTTTAATATAAATCTATTAGATGATACTAACGGGTCCACCATTATTTCGCACCATGTGTGACACAATTGGGTTAAAACAAGCCATAAATCAGCCCAACCGAGTTATGCCATTTAGTTCAACCTTGATCGACTTGATGCTTACGAGTATTGATGCTGTCATTATTGACTCAGGTGTGTCGGATTCGCTGAATGTATCAGATCACTAATTAACATATATTACTTTATTGTTTATAATGATTAAGAAACCTATAGTGCATACCTTTCGAAACTTTAAATATTTCAACCTTAACAATTTCAATTGTGATCTTGAGGCTTTTCATTGGGATTATATTTAAGATATAAATGACAAATCAACTTTTCTTAATACGAACATTATCTATCTGTTTGATATGCATGATGCCCCCATTAAGGCTGCAACTTTCCACAAACCTAGGGCGCCTTGGCTTACGGAGACCATAAGGCTGATGATGTCTTTACGCGATGATGCCCTTAAAAAGGCAAAAATAACCAAAACGATAGCGGCTTTTCAATATTATAAAGAACTACGTAATCTCACGACATCGGCAATACAAAGAGAAAAAAGAGCATATTTACAATACAGCATTTCAAACAAAAGTATTATTATTATTTATTTATTATTTATATTAATTATTATTTTATTTATTCACAGGAAGGCTTTTCTTAATCCTGGTGTTTAAGCATTAGCTCATTGGTCTTTTCGGACAAGATAGCATGCTTCAGGTAAGTATTATGTTTAAGACTCGCCGAGCACCCTTCGTACTATGGCGCAAGTGTCTAAGATGGCCGACTTTTGCAGATGTAAGTACATGTTTTCATCCAGTTGTAAGATTTGGAGACTGTTTTTTAATTTTTCAGGTATTTCACCGGTCGCACCAACGACAATAAGGACCACTACAACACGTTCCATATTCCACATGGCACGTATCTCATCGGCCAGCGGTAAGTACTTTGTAATTTTCTCCGCCCAAGTTTTGTGGATGTTGTTGGGCAAAGGCACAGCAATATCTATGATGTACGTCGTTTTCTCTTCCTTTAGAGTGAGCACTATGTCCGGGATGTTGTTGGGTATTGGTTTGTCGGTGACGATCTTCCTGTTCCAGTACATTTTTACCTTGTCTTCATCTATGACGGGTGGGGGTATATACTGGTAATACGGGGTGACGTCTGCGTACTTCGTGTACTTTTCCCGCAAACGTTTATGAATGATGTTCGCCACCCTGTTGTATCTCTCTAGGTATGATTTTGGGGCCATTACCGAGCATCCTGCCATTAGGTGGTCTAGAGTTTCCTCCTTTTCCCCGCACATTCGGTATTTCACCGGTCGCACCAACGACAATAAGGACCACTACAACACGTTCCATATTCCACATGGCACGTATCTCATCGGCCAGCGGTAAGTACTTTGTAATTTTCTCCGCCCAAGTTTTGTGGATGTTGTTGGGCAAAGGCACAGCAATATCTATGATGTACGTCGTTTTCTCTTCCTTTAGAGTGAGCACTATGTCCGGGATGTTGTTGGGTATTGGTTTGTCGGTGACGATCTTCCTGTTCCAGTACATTTTTACCTTGTCTTCATCTATGACGGGTGGGGGTATATACTGGTAATACGGGGTGACGTCTGCGTACTTCGTGTACTTTTCCCGCAAACGTTTATGAATGATGTTCGCCACCCTGTTGTATCTCTCTAGGTATGATTTTGGGGCCATTACCGAGCATCCTGCCATTAGGTGGTCTAGAGTTTCCTCCTTTTCCCCGCACATTCGGTATTTCACATTTTCGACGTTCTCTTTCATTATTCGCCTTGCGCGCTATACTAGTGATCTTAGCGCCCGGATCGTAATCTGCATTCGCCAACTTAAGTGGCGTAAGGTGTTTGTCTAGTTTGGCAACCTCTCGATGTAATTCACTAGTTTTAGCCTTCTCCAGAAAATACTCTCGCAAATTTTCCAGTTGATTGTAGTGTGCCTCACAACCTCTTCCCCCTTGCTTCCGAGGTAGATGGAATCTTTCGATCGAGCTGTGCGGGTGATGCGCTCTGTGCTTTCTGAACTCTAATCGCGTTTTGATGTCGAGATCAGCAAGGTCGATGTCAGTCCACGCAACAACTCCAAAGCTGTACATCAGTACAGACGCGGCGTACGCGTTCATCGCCTTCGTCATGTTCCTTGCCGAAAGTTTTGTTTTTAGGATGCTCTTTGTTCTGCAAGGTAATTTCTTTTTTCACGGCTTTGTGATCTATACCTCGAGCCTGTTTGTATCCCAGATAACATATACCTTTCCTCCTCTTCCATCCCTACTACTTCCCCCTGATCTTTGTTTACCAACTAGCCGTCCTGCTTGGTCCATTTTCCTTTCTGCATGCAATTTATCCTACATTTATCCAATCCGAACCTCATTCCGATGTCGTTACTGAATCATCCCACGGATTCCATCAGATCTTGAAGATGATTTCTGCATTTCTCATACAGCTTTAGGTCGTCAATATAGAATAGATGGCTGATCTGCGTGTCTTCTCCGATATTATAGCCCTTCTGCTGGCTATTCAGCAATGAGGTCAGAGGTCTTAGAGCAAGGCAGAACCACAAGGGGCTTAGTGCGTCCCCTTGGAATATGCCCCTTTGAATTTTAATGTTGCCTGCCTGTACGGTCTTCGCAGGAGTGCACAACATTAAGTTGGTGTTCCACATGGTCATCGCATGCTTCAGAAAGCGGACGATGTGGCTTTCGACGCGATACAATCCCAGCACCTCCGTCAGCCATGTGTGGGGTATACTGTCGAAGGCTTTCTGGTAGTCTATATACGCCGTATAGAGGGAATCTTTCGTCTTTTTGGCCGTGTCCGTGACAATAGAGTCTATTATCAGTTGTTCTTTGCATCCGCGTGAGTTTTTACGGCACCCTTTTTGCTCCTCCCCGAGGAGCTTGTTGGTCTCCAGATGGGCGTATAATTTGTATGTTATTGCGGACGTGAGTATTTTGTAAACTGTAGGGAGACACGTATTTGGAGGGGTCTTCCGTGTATTTGTCGGTTTTTGGTATTAGGACTGTGTTCCCGTCGGTCATAAATGTCGGCATGGTCGTTGGATCTTCCAAGATGTTTGTGTAGCATATTATTATTATTATAAATAAAATAAAAAAAATAATTTAGATGTCTGTGAAATCTTATTTTCTTTGTGTACCTATGCCTATTACATGTTTTGGACATCTTAAAATTAACGAAATTCACTTAATGCTAAACTTACCAATCTATAAATGACGCAGAATTAGTTTCAAAAAGACTGTAAATTTTATAAGCAACGTAGCGGTGCACCTATGGGGAATAATTTATTAGCGTTTATAGCCATTTTTAAAAATATATTTACCTCTGTGATCAAGTGCTCATTTCGGGGGTGGTTTCTTTCAATAGGAGCTGCTTAAAGTCTGATATCACACTGTGGGCCAGTGAAAAAATCGAAACATTATATAATATAAAATGTGAACCTGGGCATCACTTATGCTTCAATCATGTACAGTCACATGTTATTTGCTATTTTAATTGGGAATACAGGACCTACTTCAAATTTGGCGAATTTTAGCTTTTAAATCCTACGGAAACTCGTAGAATGGGTTGGTAACCCTGCCACGATGTGTTGCCAACACTGTTTGTCATTTGTATATATGTCACGCTTCGTAGATAAGTTTCTGACATTACTAATTCAAAGCATATATTAATAATTTGCTGCATGTACGCCTCGCTTGCCCTATTAAAACATATCAAAACGGCAGTACGAACGCTTTCGACGTCGTACACGCACAGAATAAAAATGGAGAGTAACATAATGTGTTCTCAGGAGATCCTTAGTAATTTGATCGCTAAAAACGCTTCGCATAAAGACGAGGTAATTTTAGGATACTTAAAAAACCTAGATTATCCACCAGTGGAAGATTTCAACAAAGGTATTTCGATCCATTATGAATTCACCGTTTCATAAAATTCTTGCAGGTTTGGAATGGTTCAATGTTTCTGAACCGTTGTCGTTTTGTAAACACTTAAAGGGAAAAGTAGTCGTGTTGGATTTCTTCACATATTGTTGCATAAATTGCATGCACATTTTGCCGGATTTGAAGGAAATTGAAAATGAATTTTCCGTTCAGGATGGGTTAGTCGTTGTAAGTACGCAAACATTAAAGGAATTTGCAGTATAGCGAACGAGATTTATAGATAGGCGTTCATAGTGCAAAATTTGAAAATGAGAAGCTGTCTAAAAACATTCTTGCTGCGGTGCAGCGTTATAACATAGCTCATCCGGTTGTCAACGATAACACGTCGGACATGTGGAGAAAATGCGAGGTGCAGTGCTGGCCCACTTTATTGCTGTTAGGTCCAAACGCCAACCCGATTGTTATGCTCATGGGAGAGGGACACAAAGAAGATCTTCGATTGTACATCAAAAACGCTTTGGCGTATTACAAATCAAAGAACGAAATAAGCGACCACAAACTGCCAATAAAATCGGCTTTTCATCTTTTGCCGGAATTGAAGGGACCTTTGTTGTTCCCGGGCAAAATTACGAGCTTCACCGACGACGACAAGAACGAGCTGCTGGCCGTTTCAGACACGGGAAATCACAGGATTTTGATTTTGAACACCCATGGAATGATTATTTATCAAATAGGAGGTTCGAAAGTTGGTTTCAAGGATGGCACTTTTAAGCGAGCCGAGTTTAATTCGCCCCAAGGTTTGGTATTTCAAAGCAAAGATGTGTTATTTGTTGCCGATACAGAAAATCATGCCATTCGACGAATTAATTTCAAAACTGGTATCGTTCAAACGTTTGTTGGTAATGGAAAACAAGGTAAGAACTGGACTAATTCAGTTGTTGAATGTTAACTAATTGACGTAGTCTATTTTATATAAGTTTATGACATATATCTTTAATATCTAGGTAGCGACAATATCGGAGGTAAAACTGGTAAATTACAGGAGATATCTTCACCGTGGGATCTCTGCATTTATAATTTCAAAGAAGCAAATGGTGTGCCCAAGCAGATTCTCTTCATTGCAATGGCGGGATTGCATCAGATTTGGGCTTACTTTATGGACGATGTCAACTGGTGGAAATCAAAAACGTACTATCGGGGAGCCTGTGCAGCTATTGCTGGTAGTGGAAAGGAAGAAAACAGAAACAATGCGTATCCACATGCAGCTGCTTTTGCACAACCCTCAGGAATTGCTTTGTGTCATACAAATAAAGAGATGTACATCGCAGACAGTGAAAGCTCCACCGTTAGACGATTGTCATTGTTAGATGGAAAGGTGACGCCTGTTGTCGGAGGTGATAAAAATCCTAATGTAAGTATTTTAATATGTATTACACTTCAGATTATTAATAAAATATAACAACCACAATATCTTCAAGATGGAACACAAATAAAAACAAATCAAACAATTTAAAGTATTTGAATTACGTTTTATGTAAATACAGACACTTTAACACATTTACAAATTCATATTTATTTTTGTAAAAGATAAATATTTAACATAAAGTATAAAAAGAAATTCATTGTTCTTAATCAATTTGTATACTTCCAGAATCTTTTTGCATTTGGTGACAAAGATGGATTGCAACACCACGCAAAACTACAGCACCTGCTTGGTCTTGCGCTCTCGCAGACCGAAAATGAGCTGTACGTAGTAGACACCTACAACCACAAGTTGAAAAAGGTCGACATTCACAAAGACGAAATAAAGACGATATGTGGACCGAAAGGCGGCATGTTTAACGAACCCGGTGGCCTATGCGTCTTGGAAAATCGACTTTACATCGCCGACACCAACAATCACTGCATCAAAGTCTTGAAACTCGACAGCCCGAGCAGCGTGGCGAGCATAAAACGACTGGAACTCAAGTTGAAAAACGACCTAGAAACTTCCAACATCAACAAGTCAAAGTTTAAAATTCTGCAAAGCAACTTGGCGAAAGTCCACAAAGACGGCGGAAAATTAATTTTGCAAATCGCAGTTTCGCTCGCCGACGACTTGAAACTTACGGCCGATGCACCTCAGGAGTGGTTCGTCGATTTGCCCAATCTGATATGGTCGAGTGTGCCAGCCAGCGGCACGAATATCAACTGCGTGGACGTAGTTGTCAGCATTCCTAAAACGACTGATACGCAAGACTCGATCGTTGATGTTATTTTTAATTTATCTACGTGCACAGCTACATCTTGTTATCCAAAGAATTTCATAGTGAGGCAAGTTTTGCAATATTCGGATATTGCCTCCTGCCGTGTTAATAAAAGCTTCAACGTCGTTTTAGGGCTAGAAAACACAGAATTATTTGTAAGTAATTTATAAAAATGGCAACCAAATATTATCATTGATTTTAAAGTAATTTTATTGAATGTTTTTACTAATAAATGTAATCGTATTTTCATGTTATCGTATAGATATTTTTTTTTATAATAAATTATTTTATTTTATAACCATGGTGTACATTGTGTAAATCTAATTTTCACAAAGGTTAATAAAAATATAAACATAAATATATGCATTTTATTTAAGAATTTCTATTAAATGTCAGCATAAACCACAAACCCCGAATTTATTCTTGTGTCACCAGCGGTTTTAATTTTGTTCTTTCATATTATGAGTAATTATCAGTGACTTAAATTGTTAAAAAGGCAACTTGAGGATTCCTAAGGTTTGCACTACTATGCAAGTTTTAAATGGCAACGAAAAATGTGAGTGGTCCACACTGACCATTCTTATACTTGATATCTCAATATCATTTAGTTGTACAAGAACCATTTTTTTTTTCGACAAAAAGTACTATTAACGAGATATGGAAAGAGGTGATACAAGTAAACCACCAGATGCAGTTGAGATTGCTTTCTTATTCATAAAGTATAAATAAAAACGATGTTAGAAAGACAATGATACTGTAAAAATTATACCACCTAAGAGAAAATGTTTCGTCATTGTTGTAACAATTTATCTAAAAATATAAAATAATGCATGACCTTAAGCCAATTGTTGATGTAAGGAACCATTTACTAAACTTCACTTACTGGTATCAGAGATGATATGAATAGTAAAATTGCATAACAGAACAAAGTATAAAAATCTATGTGAATCAATGCACAAACAATTGGTGAAGACTCAAACTTATTGTATTTGCTACTTTGTGCAGGCTAAAATTTTTGATATTGCACCGGAATGCCAATACTAGAGACATAAGTGTAAAATTCTTACAAATGTTAAGATATTAGCATTTGCCTTGCTTTCGGCTAAAATCATTAAATGATTTTCGAGCTTACGTTTGTTGTTAATTTGTCAACTATTTTATGAAATATGGAGATTTCACTTCGGTCATGGTCGCAAACAAATAAATTTGCATACTGGAATATTTTTTATTATTACTTACGTCATTCTTTTTTTACATTGAGTGAAAGCTTAAACCCTATACCATGGACCATTGTAGGGTCATATCACATTTAGTTTCAATCATTGAATAGTTTAATTTCTCATTTTGGATACTTGCTGGTGGAACAAAGTCATTTATGAACTTATAAAGTTGCGTCCATTAATTGCAATTATTGTGTCATCGTACAGGTACATTGTGGTAAAGTAAAATAATGTATTGAGAAGTATATTTCAGATAGTTATGTACATTCAACTTATCTATATATGTAATCTGCATATGTTATAAACTTTTACAAAACATATTTTATAATAGTACAAATGAATTTTTCAGGTTTATATGAAGCTAGAACACCAAAATGTAAGACAAAAAATTTTCTTTTTATGTAAATATATAAAATAGCGATCACATCAAAATACGTGGTATATGTTCAAAAGCCTACTTGCGTTGTATTAAAGTCTCATTTCACGCCGAATGTATAATTTCAATTACAGCTGCATATTCAGTTTAATTTCATATCAAATTTCTTCAAATTACCTGAAGAACTTTGATGTAAATTTATATTCAAATAAAAAAACTTATGCAGATAATAAGGAATTTATTTGGAATTACAAATAAATCAGACTTCAAAAATTCGTTACAAAATATTCACATGTGAAAATTAAAAAATCAAAATATATGTTACTTGAATGTAAAAATGAATCGGAGTAATTTTTCTTTTTTTTTTTGTTTAATATTCTTCAGCGCCTTCTCCTTCACCTTCTCCAGAGTCCATACCAACCTCTTCATAATCCTTTTCAAGGGCAGCCAAATCTTCTCGAGCCTCTGAGAACTCACCTTCTTCCATACCTTCACCTACGTACCAGTGGACAAAGGCGCGCTTGGCGTACATAAGATCGAACTTGTGGTCAAGACGAGCCCATGCCTCGGCAATAGCGGTGGTGTTAGACAACATGCAGACTGCACGTTGTACTTTAGCCAAATCACCCCCAGGAACTACAGTTGGTGGCTGGTAGTTAATGCCAACTTTGAAACCAGTCGGGCACCAATCTACAAATTGGATGGTCCTCTTGGTCTTGATGGTCGCAATTGCAGCGTTAACATCCTTCGGGACGACATCTCCTCTGTACAACATGCAACAAGCCATGTACTTTCCGTGACGTGGGTCACATTTTACCATTTGGTTTGCTGGTTCAAAGCAGGCGTTTGTGATCTCAGCGACTGATAGCTGTTCGTGGTACGCTTTTTCAGCGGAGATGACTGGGGCGTAGGTGACCAGAGGGAAGTGGATACGTGGGTAAGGGACCAAGTTAGTTTGGAATTCAGTCAAATCAACGTTGAGAGCACCATCAAATCTCAAAGAGGCCGTAATGGAAGATACAATCTGGCCGATTAATCTGTTCAAGTTGGTGTATGTCGGTCTCTCAATGTCCAGGTTGCGTCTGCAGATGTCATATATTGCTTCATTATCTACCATGAAGGCGCAATCAGAATGTTCCAAGGTGGTGTGCGTTGTCAAAATGGAATTGTAAGGTTCAACTACCGCCGTTGATACTTGTGGAGCTGGATAGATGGCAAATTCCAGTTTAGATTTTTTACCGTAGTCGACCGACAGTCTCTCCATGAGGAGGGATGTGAAGCCGGAACCGGTACCGCCGCCAAACGAGTGGAAGATCAAGAAACCCTGTAGTCCAGTGCATTGATCAGCCAGTTTACGAATTCTGTCCAGAACCAAGTCGACAATCTCTTTTCCAATTGTGTAGTGACCACGGGCATAATTATTGGCGGCATCCTCCTTACCAGTAATCAGTTGTTCGGGGTGAAATAGTTGTCTGTAAGTTCCGGTTCGTACTTCATCTACGACCGTGGGTTCCAAATCGACAAAGACTGCTCTTGGAACATGCTTTCCGGCACCGGTTTCGCTGAAGAATGTGTTAAAACTGTCGTCGCCACCTCCAACCGTCTTGTCGGATGGCATCTGACCGTCAGGTTGGATGCCATGTTCAAGACAATACAACTCCCAACAGGCATTGCCAATCTGCACTCCAGCTTGGCCAACATGTACTGAGATACACTCACGCTGTGAACAAATAAAACATTCAATTACTAATTTTAAGTTTCAAAATCTATCTAATAGATTAATTACTAAGTGGAACAAAATTAGTGAATTAAAATTAATCATTGAAAACTGCAGATAACAGAAAATAACACCAGAAATGTGATTTTTGGATTTTTTATACAATCGTTTCCTCAAAATACATTGCAAGATAATTAATTAAAGAATGAACAAAATCATGTTAAACTTAAATTTATTTTACATCATGTTCATTTAATTTATCTGCACGTACATTAATTTCTTTTGGAATTCTATACACAACAAATTTGCGGCTAAAAATTGTGACATTAAACAATGATCTTAGATAATTTGCAATTGAAATTGAAATTTACATATTTGTCTGTCGAATTATGAATTTACGAAGCAAAAATTAGCCCATTTGGCAACTGAGAAATGTAGTTATTTACTACTTTTATCTATTAAATGATAGAATCATGCCGGGTTTCACAATGATTGTCAAATGGTAAATTAGTTAACAAGCCTTTATCGACTCGTTATTGTTTGTGAAATCGAAAACAATGGTAATTTTTTTTAACGGTTCATCCAAAGTAATCAATCTTCAAATATTCGACGATTGATTAAAGATTCGTTAACGAATCGTCAAACTTCTGACGATTCGTTAACAAGCTTTTACGACCGATTAGCGTTTGTGAAACCGGGCACCATTGTTTTAAATATACTTTTTTAAATAAATACAATTTCAAAATGAACACGAAAGGGAAATAATTTTAAATGAATTCATCTATAGTTTAAGCGAAGCGTCTCGAGAAATATATTCCAGAAATTGTAGGATAAATGAATTACTGAACAATAAAAATAACTTTTAGTAATTTAATGCAATTACAAGTAAATAAACAAAAAATCTAGCATATCAAAATTTATAAAAAAATGTATTTCCAGAACATAACAGGGCACGTAAAACCCAATAAAACTTAATTTTATTGAAATACAACGTAGAAAATCACGAGAAATCGGCAAACAAAGCATAGAAACCGGTAAAATTGCAAATGGCGTCCCATTCGCCGGCCAGGTACGACGACAATTTTACAATTTGAGTCGTAAATTATGCGAAGTCGACGATTTCGGCCGGCAAACGTTACACCAGAGTTACACTCACCATTTTGTATGTGTTTAATTTGCAGAAGCTTCAAAAACTCGCAAATTTATTCGAATTGATGTGGAATCGTTCAGAACAAGCTAGTGATGCAGCTTTCCAAACGAACTTGATAGCGATTCAACTGTCGGTTGCTATTTATACTATACGTGACGTCAGACCAACGCCTAAAATTCTATTGGTTCCCCTCCCGTAAATCCATAACGGAAACTGCATCATGTTGGCGTCGTCGTCGTGGCCATGTTTTCCGTTTGAATTAATTACATGTAAAACAATTAGTTGGCGGGTCTTATATGGAAAATGCGTTACCCACATTCAACGTTTTTCGATATGGAATTGATAAATACTTATGGCAGTCGCCTGCGATAAAACGCTTTCGAGATATATTGATTAATAATAGCATGCGGTCAATGACTTGTTTAATGCAGTAGAAATGCCTTGTAAGACGAGCAATTTTAGGTCTTAAGTTGTGCATGCAGATGTCTAGACGAATATAAATAGGACAATATTTCTGCTTTATATTTAGGCTTAAGAATGTAGCTAACATGACAGTTAAAAATAATGTATTAATATGGCGTATACAAAACTGAATCAATTGCATTTATTACAAAATTCATTAAATAATCTGATCGTTTAAGACATTTAATGCGTTCTAGACTTGCAACAATATTTGCGAGAAACACGATGAGTCATAATACAGTCGTTAGAATATCGAACGCCTTATGGTGAGTTCATTTCCATTTTGGGAGTATCCGCAAGGTCATTTGTAAGGTATCCTAACTTGTATTACGTTTTATATGGACAAGTTTGTTTAAAATGTTGTCGTTGATCTTCCCACAGCAATCCTACACGTTACGTGACTCGATACTTTAAATATTTACCCATATGTTAAAACAACCCCTCAAAGACACCCCGGCGGTTTTAAACAAAATGTCTGCGCACTGCAGGCGATCAATATCGTTGAAAAAATTATAAAGACTTATTCGTAAAGTTTCCAGGCAAATTAATAGCAATTTAATTTGATCCACGAAGCGTGAATATAACGGCACATCGATATTTTTAACGTTAATTAACTGTACATTGCTTTTATTTGTTACAGGCGTATTTTTCTATTACTTTGTAATTTAGTCGTCAGCCATGTTTACTGAAAGTATTAATTACAGACATATTTCCATATTATTTATACATCGAATCGCAATAAATTAAATGTACATTTACTATTTGATTCGTTTAAAATATGGCTTCATTATTCTGATGCCATGAGTCGTTCGTTCACGCAGACACAAGTATTGATTTTCTCGCTATTTTTGTGAAAATCAATAAACTCCCCTGTTTTGCTTATAAATAATTCCATGTATTTACGACAGCAATCACTTTAATGTGAAATTATATCTTTCATATTGATTAGCGATCGCAATGAGAATTTGTAACCAATTCGAGCAAATCGAACGTATATGGAGTGGAAAAATGAAATGAGGCCAGAGAAATCTTTATTTTATGCAGAATCTGAATATGTAGGTTGTTTCGCTTGCATAAAACTTTTTCAACGACACATTAAACTCGTTTAATATGTTCAATGAAATAATAAAAGATAAAAGTGCACGATGTAGGAACGTTGTGTATGTTACCCCCAATTCTGGGTTGCGAATATGTCTGCATATGCTGCAGGTGTTTGAATAAATCGTTACAAAGTCTATATAAGCTAATTTCACTCAAAATTACGTATATGGAAGAAGTTAAACATGTAAACATGTAAATTTTTAACTTTATTTAGACTTAAAGCAATGCCTTGAACCATTTGTGGCATTTATATATTTACTGTTTGAATTATCGATTATTGATCAGACATTAAAAATTTATCATAAATTGGATTTCCCGCACCCTAGCTTCCTTTTTTCCCTCTTTCACCAGTCGCCCTTATCTAGTCCTCTCGATTCCATATTTTCTTCAACTTCTAAGCTCCACGACCGTTTTGGTATTCCTCATTTCCTTCGCTTTGATGGTATCCAGTTTATCATTTTCTTTGGCCATTTTTCATTCGTCATCCGTAGCACATGTCCGAACCATCGTAGCCTCCTTACTTCTATGGTTTCAAATGTGTTAATCTATATTCACATTTCCTTTACGATATCGGTATTCCTCACTCGGTCCATCCTTGTTTTCTAGCAGCATCTCCTCCAGTAGTCCATTTCAGCGGCGTTTATTCTCGATTTGCTTCTTTTATTCATAGTCTATAGTTCGGCTCCATACGTACCAATACTTTCCACCACCGTCTTATATATTCGGATTTTAGTTCGCTTGGCTATTTGTTACTTATAAGTTTTGGTGTTTTTTATATTCATCCTTTCAATTGACAGGTCGTTTCCATTTCCTCCTATGCCCAAATATTCCGTTTTATTGGGATATATTGAAAGCCCCCAATTGTTATATTCTTCATACAATTTCCGAAGCATATATTCTGCGTCCATTTCGTCTTCTGACAATATATCTTAGTCGTACGCAAAGTGCAGGGTAAATAGTTTGTTGTCCGGTACTTGGATCCCCATATTTTGGCATTTTCCCGCCATTTTATCAGAGCTTGTTTTATATAAATCTGGAATAAAGTAGGGACAATACTGCACCCTTGTTTGAGACCTTTGGTGATATGTATATGTATGTCTTCAGATATTCTGCTACAGGTTTTTATAACCGCTGTCATATTTTGATATTATAGGCTTGTTCCTTCATAGCACTCCACAGATTCCTGAGCGGCACACTGTCATATGCTTTTGTTAAATCGATAAACACCACGTGCATTTCCGTATTGCGTGCTGGCCTCTTCTCTATGGTAAAGACATTATCTGTACATGACCTGCCGCCTCTGAACCCGCTTTGCTCTTCAATGTCTTCAAATTCGTTTTCAATTCTCTGCTTAATAATAGTGATTGAATAATATTGAATTTGTCACAATGATACCTCGAAAATTAGAGCAGTCCCTCTTGTCACTTTTTTATGAATGTTGCAAATTTCGATTTTCTCTCCATATTTGCCTGATGTGTAAGATATAATATAATAAGTACTGAAATTGCGATTAGTTACTGCAACAGTTTTAATTTTCAACTTTGCTGAGCTAAAATTGTTGTCCGGATATCCAAAGTGGTCTTTTGCAGTTCCAATCTGTTTAATTATTTTAACAACCAAAAAAATTAATTCTCAATTCCATATCTTGATGGTATCTTTGTTGTTTTACTACAACTTCTAATAGTATTGTCTGACGCTAACAATTCAGAAGGCCCCCTGGTCAGTTTTGTTTGAACTGAATTTCTCTTTTGATTCGTCTCCACTTTCAACAGAAAAATTTGCAATGTAAGTTCGAGGTCCTAATTTTCCAAGATGATTTTGTGAATCTATAATCTTTTACAGCCACTTTATCGTTAACATGCAACGAACATCGCCTATGTAACAATTTAGACACACACCAGTTGTGATGTATTTCTGTAATCAATCAATCTATTTAATAATACATTTAAATTGTTGCTTGGCCCTCTTCCTAAGGCTGTTAATAACACATGTTTTATAGATTTAACTGCATTTTCTGCTATATTTAATAGCATTAGATAATAGAAAATTTGGTAAAGTTTCTTAAACAAAACTCGTAGCATTATTAGACACGAGGAGCTTTGGAAATCCAAAACGTGCAAACACACTTCTTAAAATGTTAATGGTCGATTGCGCAGTGATATTCTTTATGATATATGCTTGAATCCACTTTGAATGTGCATCATTTATTACAAATTTTTTTTATTAAATATGGGTCCTAAATAATCAATATGCAATCGATCCCATGGACATTTTCGAAATTCCCACAGAATAAGTTTCACTACTTTTGGCGATGCTGTTACTTGTAAACAGTTATCACAATGGTTAATCATTTCTTGAATATCCGAATTTAAATTCGGTCACCAAACATAAGCACGTGCGAGGCTTTTAGTTTTGACAATACGCATATGCGATCTACGTAGCTCTCGCAATATTTGTTTACGCAAACTAGTTGGTACATATTTATGGTATATATTTTAAAATGTGGTACAAAATCGGATTTTTTAAAGTTTCATTTGCTATTTGTTCACTGTTTATTGGTAAGTTACAATTGGCATCAACAAAATTTAATGTGCCATGCTCAATTTCTAACTCAGTCAATTTTTGACTTGAAGGTAATCTCGAAAGACAATCGGCATAATTTCTTGTTGAAGGAACATGTTTGATATTGCATCTATAGTTTGCTAATATTATTATCCAGTTTTATAATCTATTAGCGGATAAAATAGTAATACCCCTTTTTGGTCCAAAAATGGTAACTAATGGTGTAGAATCCGTAATTAAAGTAAATTTATTTCCATATAAATATTGATTGAATCGTGTTACTCCGAAAATTATTGATAGTGCTTCCTTTTCAATCTGTGGGTATGCTACCTGAGATTTTACAGCGCTGCTTCATTTAATAAACCTAGTAAGCATCTTTCTAAACCACTAAAGAGACAATGATTCATCCCATCCATAAGAAAGGAGATACGAGTGATGATCATACAATCCAACAGCTATACTATCAAATATATCGAATATTTATGAAATAATACTAGTCAGACTCTATTAATTCCTGGAAACAAACAACTAGTTGGAACAATAAATTACATATAGGAAAAGGAGATCAACCTTTTACATTTATCAAGTTCTAACAGAAATTATAGCGGTAATTAATGGGAGAGAACAAGTCACGGTGATATTCATGGATCTTGCAAAAGCAATTGGATATAGAAATTTAACTCTTTAAGGAAAATAGATATGGTGGGCATCGAGAAATTATTTTGAGACTAGTTAATGTATATGTAACTAACAGAAAACAATGAATGGTGGTAAAAAATGAAGAAGGAAAAAATTTGTGTCTTCATGGATGATAACAAATAGTGAAGGATCGATATTAAACCCGATTTAATTTCTACTTTTCATCAATGACCTGCCTGAAACACAAAGCAATTTGATTCATCAACATATGAACTGCTGTATAACAATGATGAATAAATAACAAATTAAATTAAATATCGATTAAACAAAGCTGATAGTTTTGACAATGCACACATCTACCATCACAATCAAGTTCACATGCACGCTATTTTCTTGTAAATTGAAGCATTGATAAATTGAAATTCACAAATTGTATCCCTAGCTACAGAATTGGGAACGTTTACTTATGCTCTTAGAATATCTTCATCGGTAAAGTTGGCTGCATGAAATTATGTTCTACGGGATCAGTGTCGATGTGAACTATATATTTGTGCTACAGAGGAGATGCATAAGAAGTGTTATTAAAATGAATGACAAAGACTCATGCAGACGATATTTCCTATAAAAATATAAACTCTATCATTGTTACAGACATGGGGGTACAAAAAACCTACTTAAGTGTTCCACTCACTTCAAAAAGTCAGAAAAATGTAACATACAATAAAAATTTACATTTATATTATGTAGCATTAGAAATTTACCACACAAATATTTCAAACTTAGACTGAACGCCATTTGCTCAACAATGCATTTTATACATTATATTTTTGAAATGTATGTATTGCCTTGTATTCACGTTAATATTTGTATGTGTATTTGTATGTGAGTAAGTTTGTTTCATTTTGATTTTCCCAAAACCTGATATCTTTGTTATATTTTGGAAAATTGAAAACTGCAAGTTGCCTATTCTCCTGCTTTATCTCAACCATTCATAGCTACATTTGGAACTCGATTATCTTGTTATATAATGCATTTATTCGTTCCAAATTAGAATTGGTATCTATTATTTGGTCACCATACACACATCGTAATATAAAATTAATAAGAGAAAGTGTACAAGTTCTTGAAATATTTACATTATTAGATATATAGGACAAATCCGAACTATGTATCGCCTGCAGAATCGCAGAGAACTTATGTCAATATTCAATAATTTAATTGATTTATCTTCTGTTACTATTTAAGTTACATGTACTTTATTCCGGTACTTAATTCGGCACGACAATGCATATAAAGTGAAATTTACTATCATGTACAGTTAAGATATTGAAATTGTAGAATTGCTATTATGATAAAGTTGAAATATTTGGGTGTCATGTGCTTTATCACTTTTGTGATAAAGCTACCATAATTTGAAAAAATGCCAATCCTCTTACACATTTCTTCTCATGTATCTTTCTATTGATTAATTTTTGTTCATTAGGTAATTATTTATTAATTTTTTGATTCCTTAATATTAGTTACATGTTAGTTATTATAGGTATTATTTAAGATATCAATAATGTACAAACATGTAATGGGGAAAGTCGTGTATGCTTTTCAATTATTAAATAAATAATGTATTGTAGACAAGACGTAGTTAAGTTGACGACAACTACAGAGCATACAAGTTATTAAAAAATATAGAAACGAGACCGAATGAAACATGGGAACTTTAGAGAAATGTTACAAAATAGATACATGACATGGAATTAAGCCAAAGCATTGACAAAAAATAGGAACTAGAGCAAATTTGTTAATGGGTAAAAAAATAAACGCCGCACCTTTGTGGTAATGGGGATTATAATTATATATATGTATTGTAGGAAAAAATTATCATATACATGGGACATAATGTGCTAGTCGGGACATCGGATCCTAAACATGAAACCGAGATAGTTCTGAGTATTCTGGTGGGTTTGATCAACCTGTAATTTAAACGAATACACGCATCTTCATACTATCAATTATTACAGCTAGTACTCTACAAGTGTGGCTGCTCGTTTCAAAGGTAATGCAATCACTGTAAATCTTTTTTGTACTTTAAAATATTTCTATTACCGTTTTCTAATTTATAACTGCCACCCATTTAACACATAATGTCACGGAATAGATTAGTGAAGAGAAAACCTTACTTATGGATATTAATCAAGAATACCAAATATTCTTGAATAATCGATAATCAAATGTAACAATCGATCATCCCTAGTTTAAACTAAAGTAAAACTATTTTAAAAATAACTAAACAGTATTTAATAACACATCATAAACAGCACACGTTTACAAAATATCCACCGTGAATCGAATAACATTAAACACCTACATCAAAGAAAATGCAACACCGCCAATTTAGAACAATCTTTAATCAACTATTCACTATTTTACATTAAAAGAGAATTTACTTTGCCGGCGACATCATCGCTTCCAAATCTCTGATCTCTCGCTCGGCGTTGCGTTTCTTTTCGGCAGCTAATTTTTCGTCGCGGATGGCTTTCTGTTTGGCCTCGACTTCCCGGTACGCAGTCTCCTTTTTGCTCAATCTCGACTGATGGAACATCCCGTACAAGACGCCCGCTCCCAGTAAACTCCAACGTCCGAACTGAACATGAAATTGGTGATAACACAAAATGTACAGGCTACGTTATGTAATGCAACAGTGAAATAATCAATGTCACATGATGAACGTGTTAAATAAATATTAATTTACGCAAATTACCTTGATGAGAGGTGAAACCCTAACTGGTGCTGGGAGATCCATTTTAGGGGTAAATGATTTATAATTTTGTCTGGAACCCAACTTGAAGTTCGAACGGATCACGAAACGCTGTCAATTAAGCAGGGCAGCCAACGTGCACGTCGATGTCACTGCGCAAACGCGCCTTCGACTAGTTTGCGTCTTCACGTAGCACCGATTCGATGCCGATGTAACGTTAAAAGCGCGCAAACTATATGCGACGTTTGATGGTTTTATTTCGGGATCGATACATCGGACGTATTTAGTGACTTTCTTATCTTTAGATTACCTTAGTTTCGATCATGGCGGCAATCATTGTGGTTGTGTCCGTTATTGGCTCTATATTTTTAACGCCGTTCTTGATGGTGTTATTGGGCATAATTTTCCTGGCTTCTATAGGTAAATCATTGGGCGTACGGCGACTCTACATTAAGGTTCTCCTTTTAATATTCGAGGTGAGTGCATAGAATTATCTCTCCCATCTTCGTGACGTTTTCGTCTTTATTTTTTAATCGTTTTCTATTCATTCGTGATTGATTGTTTAAATTGAAGGATTCCGACGAACGAAATAAAATCGAACTGAAAAAAATAAATTGGCGGTGAATTAACGATCGAAAATTTACTCACGGGTACCATTAAAATGCCTGTGATTATGCCAATTATTTTTGCTGGCGACTTCAAAAAGAAAATTTAAAATACACCTTTATCTAACCAATTGTTATCTGATAAGTTTTATTAAGGACATTGTAACCCTGACAATTTTTATTGCACTGTTTCACTTGAGACGTGATTGTAACTTTAATTTGTGTGGATGATGAAAAATTGTGGCTAAATTTCGATGTGTATTCGTTTTCCTAATACTTTAATTAGTTCTTCATAATTTTGCGTTTTCTTTAATTCATAACTCCAACATTTTAGCTTGAAGGTCTCATTAAAAGATTAAAGTGATTTTCGGAAGCGTGTTGATGCACGATGATTTACTGTTTTTGATAAACACGTGAATCAGTCTGAGTTTGTTACTGTTGTGCACGTGTTTGAGGCAATGGTAATCGTGCAGTTACGAAGTAATTTTCGAGGCTCCGATAACGTATTCGTACTAAAAACACGATTTGCGAAGTGCACTGCACTCAATGTTAAACTAACGACAACGACTATAGCTAATAACTACAAATTAATGAATGGGTAATTAGAAATAGATACATTTGACAAATTATTACCGAATAAGAACGAAATGGGCCTACCGTATTTTTTATCTGCATAATAAAAATGTTTATTGTTATCCATCAATGTCACTTTTGTGTAAATCAGCTACATGTTAATTATATTATTTCGCATGCTTAATAGCAAATCAATGACACAATTCAAATAATGAACTTTAAAATTTAAATGCGGAACAATTGTTTTTTCCAACCCATTGTTTTAAAAATCAAAATCATTTCCTACAAAACCGCAATTAATTTAATTTCATGGTACCCTAATAATTATAAAATTTTGATGTCAAGAATGTTAGTAAAAATATCCACCCATAAAAATAGAACTATTAATCTAATTATAAAGGCGAGTTTAATACAATTGTGTGTCACTATTCTTTAAGCCTAATTAAGATGGGCTTAAGATATAGTTGATATAAACTATGTAAAGTATCGGGATTACCCTAATCGAAGCTGACAGCATCAACATGTCTTCAATGAACCATCAATTTTCGAGAAACGTGTTTGTCGAACACGTGCTTTGATTTATCTTCATTTCTATTTGTTTATTATTGCGTCCATCATTTATTTTTTGAGTTGTTTTCGAGTTCATATGTTTTTGTTTTTCTATTCGATTTTCTGGTTCGTTTGATTTTGCTCTTTATTTTTGTAATTAAGTTTTATTTTCAGTTGGCACGTTGCACCGCTGACACATGTATTATCATTAGTGTCTGATAATAATAATTAATAAAAAACAATTCAGTAATTTAAGTTCCAATGTTCGAGGATTTGACGTTACAAAGTCCGTAGGTTACGCTTCCTATGTCGCTAAAACGTACGGCGTAGGTAGTCTTTTTTTAGACTTTATAATTCGATAACTGCACCGATCAAATACGGAAAAAATGAGTAGATTTCGAAATATTTACTTTGATTTGCTGTTTGCGTCAGCCAGGGCCGACCCCAGCGGTTGTTAACTTGAACATGGCAAATATATTAATTTATTAAATGCAGTAGAATCATGTTGCCATATAACTCCAAAGTAAAACAAAATGCAATGGTACTGTGGTGGTACCAGTGCCTAGAATTTATCCAGGATAATGGAGCCCGTAAGGTGACTAGGCTAACTGACTAATCGCGACCTTGAGTTCAATTTATATTTGATGCTCAATCTAATGAGATTCACAGAGTATTGGCTACGACTTTGCATTGTAGGACGTAAACATGCCAATTAATGCTAGATGTCGTCGCATCAATCGAATTTGATAGATTTTAGTTCCTCGGCGATCTATTTTTAAATATTCGGCTCGCTTTGCCTTTGGGAGCACAGTGGATAATTTATTTTTTATGTCCTATTTTTATACACAAAACCCGCAGTAATAATTTGTCGGCGACGTTTTCGACTTTTCAAGAAACATTTTAAATTTAACCCATCTCGTTCAATTTTATTTTTTCATTTACGTCATATCGACTACGCAAGTGCGTCTGCCCCCGAGATACCATAAACAACGGTATCATTACATCTCTCATTGAATTATAAATGAGCCTGGAGCCAAGGTCACGCAAGGTCATTATACTGATAAGTGATTAATCAACATATCTTCGTATCGATAATATCTAAGACCGCCGTGCATAAACACTGAACCATGAAATTCACAATAAAATAATCAGTTCAAAGTTCGCGCATAAATCGCACTTATTTGTTTATTGCGTACGCGACGTTTTTATGACTAATAAATGGCTCAAACCGACTTAATTTTAAGCGTTCGTCGAAGTCGGATGAAAATAGCCTTGTTCCCAACCCAACTCGACCATTGATTTAATCTGTGTATCTTTTAGTATGGAAGGGCAAACATCGAAGTCGCGCAGAAGAAAAACCGAAAGGCCGATGACGAAGAAGACGAGGGCTACAGTGAAGAACCGCTGACTCAGAAGGTCGTCGCCGAAAATAAGATCCAAACGAATGCCCCGCCGATCGTTAATGGCATCACGAAACCGACGAATGGCTTCGTCAACCAGAACGGCACGACCCTCATCAGCAGGGATGACAAGTTGATTTTGGTACCGCAACCCCCCGCCAGCCAAAAAACAGAAATCGAAGAGTCGAAATCTTCGGACGACGAAAGCACGAAAGGAGATGGAAATGTAAATTTATACACACAAAACATTCTAGATTTCATGTCTTCAACTTTTAACACAGCGGTGTTGTCCAGTTTTAGAATTCTTCATTCAAATTTATAAATTAATTTGCTTTACTTAAAGTTTCTGCCTTGAACATGTGAATTGAAACAAGAAAATTGTTGTTAAGTTAACGAAGCACCCGACATGTAAAGTGCATTAAGTTGATGTTGAATAGAATGGCGCAATTTTCCATAACACTAAACATACAGCCAACATACGAAGGTTACGTAATTAAACATTTAGAAATAAATTATCGTTTAACTGGTTCAACTAAACGTTGGAACAAAGTGCAGATTTTTTATTTCGAATCAAAACACCAATAGATAAAGAATCATTTTATTAAGAAAATATGACGCATCAAACAAAACACCACGTAATGTTTTTATGCCGTTTCGTTAAGAACATTTTAAATGCGAAAATTCACAAAAACGTTAGTTAGTAGATTGCTAAATTTAATTGGTAGGTCAGAGATAACGAAACAAAACAATGCCTCGAAATATGATAAGCAGTAGAAAATATTACAACAGCCGACAATTTAAAATTACTTTGTAACATTGGCGATGACATCTTGCAGGAGAAAGCGGATTTTCAAATGTCCAACTGTTTCGATTATATAAAGGCCGGTATGGAGGCGATCATCGAAGATCAAGTCACTTCTAGATTTGAGGCGGAAGAATTGAAGAACTGGAATTTGATGACACGAACCAATAGGAACTACGAGTTCATCTCGTGGCGGCTGAGTGTGATATGGATGTGCGGTTTCATCATACGTTATTTCTTTTTGTTTCCGCTGCGAGTAACTATTTGTTTCATAGGAGTAAGTATTTATTATCTAGTTGAGACAATTAATTTAATAGTACGATTTTTTAAACGTAATACATCTGGTTGAAATGCAATAAACTTAAGGAACACGCTGCGACTCGACAATCACTTAAATCTTATAAATTTTTGCGACATTGCCAGCTTGCACAGATTATAATCGATTCAGTAATCTAATCTGTTTATCACATTTTAATTATGATCAGTAGCAGCGAAGGTAATCTGCTTTTTTGAGATTAGATTCTTAATTTACTCCTCATACATGCAGAGAAAGACATGAAGAGTTCTTCCTCAATAAATGATTAAGAATTTTATTGATAAGTTCCCATTGGATCGTCATGGAATTATTTACATTTTATTTTAACAGACTAGTTTCTTAGTGGTGTCTACGTTTGTAATTGGAGGAATCCCAGAATGTCGCTTGAAAAGATACATCGCTCACAAATGTTACGTGGTGGCTAACAGGATATTTGTCAGATCCCTAACGGGCATGGTGACAATTTACAACAAACAGTACAGGCCAAAATATGGGAGCGTTTGCGTCGCAAATCACACCTCCCCCATCGACGTTATTGTTTTGTCCATAGATAACAGTTTCTCATTGGTGAGTCTACGCGAAAGAAATACTGTCCAGAATTGTCCGGGAGTCTGCTTGGATGTCCTCAATTATGTTTTGATTACTTGGTTGTTTCACGTTGCTTGTCTGTATTGTCTCTAGCTTTTGGGATTTTTCAGGTGTTGTGGCTGACCATATGCACAGCCACTGTCGGCTATGTAGAAAACGGGCCGTTTAAAGAATGGCTGAATCGCAAGGTGTCGATGATGTGCTTTGGAATTCTGTCTAGTGCACTGTCTTCGATGATCACGTATCACAATCAGGAGAACCAGCCGAAAAATGGGATATGTGTTGCGAACCACACATCACCTATTGACGTGCTTGTCTTAATGTGTGATAATTGTTACTCATTGGTAGGTTTTTGTATTGTTGTTTGCTTCGATGTAGAGGTAGTTGTTTTATCATACGTCTTGTGTGTGTATTTTAATTGTGATTGTCTCCGGTGCAATTTTAATGTGTTTATTGCAAATAGTAAACATGTTCAAGGTTCACTGCAAAGTAATACAATATCAATTCAATTCAATTTATTTAACCCTGCTGTCCTGTTCGTTAATACTGTCATGGTCAATGGGACAATTAAACTTTTTTAGAAATGGTACCTGGAAACTTAATTTAAAAAATACATTAATTATTAATTAATGACGAAATATCTCAAAGTAACAGCAACTATTCAAAAAAGACATCCAAATTTTCACTGCATTATAATTCACTTTTCCTTAGCATAACATGTTATGATGCTAACATAATTATGTTGAAGTTCATAAAATATCTTATATGTAACTACGAACAAAGAAATATTGAGATAAGAATAAATGACTATACTTGCAATGTGTGAAAGACTAACTTAATTAGTATTTTTCTGGGGTTGTATTTTCCAGCAATTAGCATCCTATTCTATTTGAATACTTTTGTCAAAGTTTTATTTTGGAATTGTTTATTCCACGAGCATTTATTTTCGAAACTTAAAATTTTCCATGTCCTTTCATTTCAGAGGTGTTGTTATGGGTACACTATCTGAGATAACTTTGTTTGACGCATCTTATGATAATTATGAACAAATAAAATTTAATGCAAATTATACGTATGAACAGAACTGCAAGGTTAATTTAGATTTATCTTTAATGAAAAGCTAATCACACTTATCTTTAATGAGTATTTTTAAAATTCTTTAAATTATTAATATCTTTGTTTAATAATTTGTCTTATCAAATTATCTTATCTCAAATTTTAAATAGTCATACGTTGTGAAAATTAATTCATGGTGGGGCAAATTTTTAACAGATCGGTCAAAGACACGGTGGTTTCTTGGGAATCTTGCAAAGGGCGTTAGCACGGGCTTCGCCGCACATTTGGTTTGAAAGGTCAGAGGCAAGGGACAGGCATGCCGTTACAGCAAGGTACGTCTCATTGTAAATGATGGTGCGTTGTTTTTATCTTCGGCTCTTTCAGACTAAAGGAGCACGTTTCGAATACGAACAATCCGCCAATACTTATCTTTCCCGAGGGCACCTGCATCAACAATACATCGGTCATGCAGTTCAAGAAGGGTAGCTTCGAAGTGGGCAGCGTCATCTACCCCGTTGCAATCAAGTACGATCCTCGATTTGGAGATGCCTTTTGGAACAGCAACCGATATTCAATGATGCAGTACCTGTACATGATGATGACCAGCTGGGCGATCGTTTGTGAGGTTTGGTACTTGCCGCCGATGTACCAGCAAGAAGGGGAAAGTGCCATAGATTTCGCCAATAGAGTGAAGGGTGTCATTGCGAAACAAGGTGGACTTGTCGATTTAGTTTGGTACGTTGGATTTTATCACGTGTATATTTTTGGATTGTACATTATTTAAAACTTTTAGGGACGGGCAATTGAAACGCATGAAACCCAAGAAAGAATGGCGAGAGAGACAGCAAGAGGAATTTAGCAGAAGATTAAAAGTAGAATAAATGTTTACGTGTATGTTTAATGTATATATGTGTGGCAATAGGTTCAATTTAGGAATTACTGATAGTACAGTATAATTAGTTGAATTAATGATTTTTCTGTGTGGCCAATGCAATGTACAATTGTCGAATCATCTTTTGTACATTTCGCATTTTCCGTTTATAAAAAAATGCATTTAGTCTTTATCATCAATTGTTTGAAGATTATCGTTTCTTTTCTCTTTCGCACCAGCTCAGATTCGATGAAGTAGTTAATATTTATTTAAGAAAAAATTGTTTCTAGTCCCCAACGCGTAGATTGTACAGTAATTTATATAAACTTGTAAATATTTCAGGCTTGTTTGTCGTAGCGAACGTCTGAAATTTAGTTTAGCGATATTTTTATACAATTGGAAATTAGTTAGGCGCAGCCAAAGTTCTGTACTCATTTTGCTTTGCTTGTTGTGTCAAGAGGAGCATTATTTAGTAGCGCGCCGTACTAGGTATCACTTTGACTGAAAAAGACTGATTTTATGCATCACAAATGATAATTTATAAGGGAGTATACTGGACGTATTCTTTTATGTTGTATTTTACATCATGTTGATGAATGGTGTTGGAAATGTGTTATCTTTAATGAAAAACGTGTTTTTTTTATTAGTTACAAAATTATTTCCAGTGTTTAATGTTTATATGTAATTTTATTAATAAAATACTCAATTTAAATAAGTGTTTTTTTTCATATTTAAAATTAATGCTAAAATTATTGTTTTGCTGTAGGGGAGAAACATGATGACATTTAGGGATCAAATAATTAAAAGTTCGTTTTACATAATAAATGTTCATTTTTAATATCAATTAAAACTAGTAACCAAAGACTAAAGACTTACAGTTAAAAAATAAAATACTCTTTTTAAGAAGGTTAGCCTGGTCTGGATACCCGGACACCCTGGAATAGAAGGAAACGAAGCAGCCGATTCCCTGGTAAAGAGCGGAGCTAACCGGGAATTTATTGGCCCAGGCCATTGGCTCTTGGGATTATAAGAGCCCTGGCCAGAAGGGCAAATAAGAGTTGGATGGAGCACAAGGTCCTTGAATACTGGCAGGAGTGCCAGGGAATGAGACATTCCAAGATAGTACTTTAAAATGTTTAGGCCACAGAAATGTAAAATTTGACAAAGAAATTTATTCGTCAATGCAACGATATCAGTATTTTATTCTGGTAAAATAATTACAAGCTGTCAAACTGACATTTACACAATATTAATTTAGCAGTTCTATTAACCATTTCTGAAGAAATTTGTGCACGATCGTTAGACAAGTTTCTTCTTTGCCTCACTGTTTTTCGTGCAATATCGAATGATTTCTTACACTTGTATCTTAAAATACACAATTATAGTATGTGAACTCCTAATGTTCCAATGCAACAGATAAGTATGTACCTTACTTAATTTGACTATATAATCTATATATATCTAGGAAACTTTAAACCATAACTTCTCACCTGTATGCTACTCAAAATTATTCAAATAATTTGCAAATGACAGATTAATTGACAAACGTCAAATGACTTTGAACAGTCTACTACGTCAACTTGCTATTTTGGAAAACAGCGAATTTATTATTCATATTTTGATAATTATTTAAGAAAAATGGTGAATGAAGTGTATCTAAAATAGTACTCGAATTTTGGTGGGAAGTTTCATTCCGTTTCAAACAAACACTTACCACCTCGTATGTACTATACTTTTTTTATTTACCGAATAAAGCAAGTATTTCATTTGAGTTATGTTATCTCGATGTTGAGTCGATCGTTGGGTTGCCTACACTTAACCTGTTTAATTTTTTATCTCTCTTGCGAAATTTGTTTTATAACCGTACGTCAACAAATGTGTTGACAAAATAGCGCATTAGTCGCAGAAAAGCATCATGGACGCCTGTTGTGCGGTCGAAAGAGAGGTTGACAAGGTTTTATCGAAATTCGGAGGCATAAACGAACACGCCGATCGTACCCTTTCGAACTTGGTGAGCTACATCGAGAATCTAAAGAACGAATTGGAGAACGGTACGTACGTACACCTGTTTACCACTTCTCTTTGTAACGTTTGAACAAAGGTTTTTAAAAATTTGCAATTTGCAGCGCCCGAGAACCATGACCTGACGAACATCCAACTTGATTTACTCAAGCAGGCCATGGCCAAGGTTAAAGAGACGGTGTCCAGGTTGGCTGCCGATCACAGAGACCTGCACAGCACTGTCTCGAAGGTTGGCAAGGCGATCGACAGGAATTTCGTGTCGGATTTTGCGGCGACTAGCCGCGAAGACGTATTCAACACACCTGCGAAGGTAGAACTGCTGAATAAGATAATATGTCAGCATTTCTACAGGCAGGGAATGAAAGACGTCGCACAAGAGTTAGCAAAGGTTTGTGGCAAAAACAAGGGAAATGTTTGTGAACGACGGTGATTTTTAGGAGGCCGATATTCATCCGGAGTTTAACGAACGGGAACCTTTTACGGAGTTGAATCACATATTGGACAGCCTGAAGAATAGAGATTTAGAACCTGCTTTGGCTTGGGCCGCTGTACACAGAGACAGCTTGGAGGCCCAGAGTTCTGTTCTGGAATTCAAGCTGCACAAATTGAAGTTTGTCGAGATTTTACGAAAGGGACATGAACATCAAACCGATGCTATAACATACGCGAGGACGTTTTTTGGACCTTTTGCTTACAGACATGAAAAAGGTATTCTCATTGATATATAGGTGGAGTTTATTAATTCTAAACAACCAGGTAAATGTTAGGTTGAAGTATAATGGCGATAGCAGCATTGTAGTTTAGTTAGTGAGGGTAACGAGAATCCTGTGGCGTGTCCACCAGTATTGAAGCGACATTAAATTTGTTCTAAATTGACATAATGTAATTGGTACTTTGTACAGAACACAACGTAAAGTACTCAAATAATGATAATCATCTAAACAAACTATAAAAATGACTTCTACATTTAATCTAAATAATTATGCTGTCAAAATGTTTGTAACGACACTGATGCCTTTTTCGACTAGGTATGATGGTGGAAAAGCTATAAGATATTTTTCAGCAATGTTCCACAATGCATGATACTGTGTTTCAATGTTGCGCTGCAGCCTTGGTTGTACTTCTGCTTAAGCTCCTCGTCTGTGCTGATGGTGATCAACTCTTCTTGCATTATCACATTGGCTTCTTCCATGGCTGTGATATTGTACGGACTTATTATCCATTGATGAATTTGTAAATTTAAGAGATCCTCAAACCTCTTATTAAAATCCTTGTGTAATGCGTCCAAGTGAATGACATGATAAAATAACATCGTCTTGAAGCATTTCTGGTAATTTTGACAAATGCAGAACCTGTGAATATTCTTTTCTGCTTAAATTTTATTTATAAAGGATAAGTTTACCAATAAAAGCCGATAACCGAGTAAAGACTCGTCATTCGTCATTTTCCTCACATAGCTGAGCAAATAACCAAGAGTTCAAAAAACTGCTTCGAATTTTGTTGACAGCAT
Organism: Geotrupes spiniger; assembly: GCA_959613385.1. Classification (NCBI taxonomy): domain Eukaryota; kingdom Metazoa; phylum Arthropoda; class Insecta; order Coleoptera; family Geotrupidae; genus Geotrupes; species Geotrupes spiniger. The sequence continues at coordinate 19,484,827 of OY390737.1, forward strand.
TTATAACATATTGTAAAGAATGGTGCAATTTAGGACTCAGATTTTTGCTACTAAATGCTGTTTGTGAATCAATCAGTGAATGACCAGTACCTCAGGCAGTTGCTGCTTTAAGTGAGCAAAAAGCAGTTTTTGGCACATATTTTCATATTTAATATATTGAACATATCCTAACAATAGAGCTTCATGCCCGGGTAATGTAGACTCGTCCAACTGGAGAGAGAATCTGTTGGTCTGTAAGAAATTGGATAAAATGTTTTCCACGTCGCAACCCATCTAGTCCATTCGTCTCTGAATGGTGTTATTGCTCAAAGGTATTCTCTATATATTATCATGTGCGGGCTTGTGCCGTATTATTGAGGACCTCCGCAGTGGTTGGTAAAATAAGCTGCTTTCCAATTGTGTGGGGTTTCCCCGACTTTGCTATTAGTAAAGATATATTATAGGACTCTCGTAAACCATCAACGTCTTGCATAAATGATGACGCAAACATCGATCTTATGGATGGCCTTTTCTCTAGTTTTTTTTTTAAGTGCTTGAAAGAATGACAAAGGCTTACTTTTTTTGTTAGCATGTACTCTTGATAAGTGGTCCTCCATTTCTGAAGGGTTCATGGCATCCTTACTGAATACTTTTTCACATATGAGACACATCGGCGGTGTTGATTTGATAGAGATGGTGTCTGCCATTAGCCATAGTTTATGTTGACCCTTGGGAAACCGATATCGACCGCAAGGGGTTGATATCGACCACTTTGTGAAGTGGTCTGGTCCACACACTGGTCTAGATAGTGTGACCTTACAGAGATGCAGCTATGTATTCAAGTAGTTTTGTCAAATCTATATTTGTCATGAGTTACACATAATAAAAAAATCACGCACATTACTCTGTTTGATTCATACACTTATTCTCAAGATTTGATTTAACATTATTTAATGTTTTTAACTTCTGTTGCCACCATTATTACTTAAAATATTCGATATTATTTCAATAAAATTACTGCAAATTTAATTATTTTGCGAAATAAATGTCATATTTGTTAGACTTGTTCAAACTAAGCTAAGATTGTATGTGATGACTACCAATACATTTATTTATTGCATTATTATTATTTATTAATCCTAGATATTCAAACACTCATGGGAATGATGCTATTTGTCCAGAATGGGATAAGTAATTCACCGTACTGTTGCTTATTAGACCCAGAGAGATGGATAGAAATATACGAACTGTTTACGCGCGATGCTTGCATGCTGTTAGGTGTAAGTGTCAATAGTCCATTGACGACTTGCATTAATGCCGGTTGTACAGCAATCCCTGCCCTGTTGAATATCAAACAGATTATGAAGGACCGACAAGTTGCCGGCATTTGGAATGGAAAGGACGAATTACCGGTAGGTTTTTGTCTGCACTTTTTAATTTTTTTTCTACTGCAACTGCATTTGAAGTATTTGTTAATAATAATAGTAATAATAATATTCACAACTATTTTATGTTTGGCTTTGTTTCATCTGGAATGTTATCTATTGTAATGCTGCCGGTTGATTTACGGATGTTAATGACAAATAATGATTAACTATAAACTTTGGTTATTTTTAACTGGTGGACCCGTAGACTAAACCGATTAATTTAACTTGGGTTAGGGCTATTTGCAATCTTGAGCAAATTTCTTGAAGGAGACTCTTCATGAAATAATTGATATGAATATCTTACTGATTAATACAAATAGAATGTAAGTTTTTTTTATTATAATATATTAATTTGTATAAATTTTGTTAATGCATAACGTTGTTCAACATTACTGTACCTGCTAGATTGAAATTGATCTGGGAAGCGAGAGTCGATATCATTCAATGTTCGCCTGTCCCATATTGCGACAACAATCAACCGAAAACAATCCACCAATGCGCCTTACATGCGGGCACGTTATATCCAGGGATGCGCTGAACAAACTGTGCAACGGCAACAAGTAAGTCGTAGATTACGTCGATAATGCAAACTGTAGGTGTCACAAGTAGTTTGTATGTTTACAGGATGAAGTGCCCGTACTGCCCGATGGAGCAGAGCCCGACGGATGCTAGACTAATATTTTTTTAAATTAAATTTGCGTGTACGATAGTCCGTTTTCGATGATAGTATATTTTATACATTTCTAATTTAAGGAAATCTCGGTATTTGTTGTTTTCTTTTTTGGTTTGTGTTCTTTTATTATTATTATTTGTGATCTCTTAACAAGATGTAATTAATAAATATTCATTTTTGACGTTTGTTTCTTTTATGTTGACAAAATGGATATGTAGATGATTTTATAGCAACATTTGTCGATTATGATATTGCAGACAAGAAATTAGGAAAATACAATTGGTTTTTCTTCTTTTCATAATTAAAATGTTTCTTATACTAGAAATTAAATGTCTATTACTTATGGATTATGGATTAAATGTGGACACATTATATCCAGGGATGCGCTGAACAAACTGTGCAACGGCAACAAGTAAGTCGTAGATTATATGGATAATCCAAACTGTAGGTGTCACAAAAGTTTGTATGTTTACAGGATCAAGTGCCCATACTGCCCGATGGAGCAGAGCCCGACGGATGCTACACTAATATTTTTTGAAATTAAATTTGCGTGTATGAATGTCTGATTTCGATGATTGTATATTTTATACATTTCTTGGTATTTGTTGTTCTTTTTTGGTTTGGTAATTAATAAATATTCATTTTTGATGTTTGTTTCTTTTATTTTGACAAAATGGGCAAATTAAATCAGTGTATAGACGATTTTATTGCAATATTTGTTGATTATGATATTGCAGACAAGAAATTAGCAAAATATAATTGTTTTTTTTTCTTTTCATAATAAAAATGTTTCTTATACTAGAAAGTAAGTGTCTATTCATTATGAATTAATTACTATAACATAAAAGGGAAATTATGATGTAATTGACCATTTCAAGTCTATTGCGACAATTTCGAATTTTCGCAACTGCTGGTGGAGCAAATTATGGCAAGATCTACTGATGTCCTTCAAAATTAAACATTCCACACATACGTTCTCAGGTCTTGGTAAAGTAATTAAATTTGTGAACATTATAATTCTTAATTTCATTCATTTTATGAGTCTTTCGTGGCCACAACTGATTTTTAATCTCTTCAAGACGGTGAAACACAAATAAATTACATTTATTAAATAATAAACCATTAGAAAAATTAAAATTCTATGTGAAACGGATAATTCGGCATGTCCTTCAACTCTTCGACAGGAAATACTCTCCCTTTTCCATCAAATGAATCGATTATTTCAATATCTCCTGCGTCCAGTTTGAAGTCAAACACATTAATGTTCTCATACATTCGCCCCTTGTTTGACGATTTTGGAATAGGAATCGTACCTATCTCGATTAGATAACGAAGAATCACCTGCGCGACGGTTTTCGCATACTTTTTACTTATTTTGACAAATTTCGGATGATTTAAGTCTAAAACTAGATCGCCGGGTTTGAGCCACGATCTGCCTGGTGATCCCAACGGACTGTACGCGGTGATTGCTATGTCGCGGTCTTTGCAAAACTTGATCAGTTTTTTCTGATTCCAGTTTGGATTGACTTCGACCTACAAAACGAATTGATAGAATTTCTTTTGTAATTTTTTACAAAACAACGACAATTAAGCTTTCCATTAAACACTGTGCTCATTGATTGGGAAGTATCTTCGGATTCCAAGTATCATTAGAATCAACTCGTACTAGAACGCGTCCTGGAATTCTAATTCAATTATTGTATTTATTGTCAATGAGTGAAACGTTTATAACAATATTAAAAGTTTATTGCAACACCGTATAATAAGGTGTTTTAGAAACCTTTTGGCATGTATTGTTTTGGTTTTTAAGGGGTTACACCTAGTTGGTGGCCGAAGAAATACGCGTTTTTGCGATTTTTTTTGGAAAAATGTTGCAGGTTTCGAACTGTTTTTCATAGCAAAGAGTATATTCTTGACTATGTTTCATAATTTTTTTATTGTAAAAAAATTCACAATTGTAGCAGAGTACACTTCTTCTAACTAACTACTAACTTCTACACCGATCATCTCAAATCAACAAACCAAATTTTTTAAGTTTTTGTTTCGTTGAAGGGTTTGATAAAATATCAATTTTTGAAAAAATGGTCGGCGATTGAAAGTGAAAGTCTAGATTTCTGTGAAAAAATCACTTCATTTTCCTTGATATGAGCTTCAGATATAAGAAAAAAAGTACGAAAAATTTCAAGTACATAGGTCCACTGGTTTTTAAGATATCGTGGTCACCGGTTTTGAAAAAGCTGTTTCGAGAAAAACGCCTTTAAAGTCTGAAGTTAAAAGTCAACAGTTATAATTAGCGTACTGTTCGCCGTATTTTTCTTCTGAATGTTTAAACATTTCGACGATACCGTCAACCTCAATTTTTCATGGAGGATCCTGTGTGGTTTGCTGAGCACACGTGTTCTTCATACCCCAGCGCGTACTTGGTCCTTTATTATATACTATCCTCTGTTTTTAAACTAGGAGGAGTGATTTAAGTTTGTCGCGCTAAAACCTACACCTGTAATTGGCTAAAACCGAGTTTGTTTTACATAATGCTAAGTGGTTGCATTTCAATTAACAGTTTTGTGCTCGTAATTTATTTTTCTGTAATTTCAAAAGTAAATAAATCGGTTCTTTTCAGAACTAGCTGCTTCATATCGTTATAACATCGTGTATATTTTTAAGTATAATTCTTCTCAGGGGGTTCATTAAGCACATATTGAAGTACAAGAAACATTTTTTTATTGTCATTTTCAATACAAATTGCGGCGATAGAGCCCGTCGTCGAGAACACCGATTTTAAAAATATCGAAACGGGAAGACGGATTTCTCGGCTTGTATGAGTCCTGGAGCAAAAAGTAAACAACTTTATAATCTATGTACATTCGGCTTTGGAAGTACGTAGGGGTTTTCTTTTTTTATCATTTTTTGTGGAAGTTGTGGACTTTTTAAGGAATGAATGCATATTTTGCCGTAAAAATTAGCGATAAATTGTTTGCTCTGAGACGCTGCGGTCGATCGATAATTAAACCCTTTAAAATTCTTTTTCCACTATAAATCAAATGGCATATTATTTTTATGATCCTGAAGTATCGTTAGGGCGAAGAAAAAAATCGTGTTGTTGAAAATCTTACCCATTAAGCGGTATTTAATTTTTATTTTCAGATTTACATAGCGGGAGATTAAACATTGGCAAATTATGTACCTAATATTTAAATAATTTGGCGAATCATGATCTCATTGTAGAGCTGGTCTTTGATGTTAACATTTGGTTCTGTTTTGCTATATAATGCTGATTGGTTTTCAAGGGTTATTTATGATGGCACTCGCACATTGGTATGTACTCATTTGGGATTTCTGCTTTGTCCAATATTTGAATGAATCAATGGTAACATTAATTTGAGACTAAATATTTTTTAAGTGGTCAGACCAATATTGAATTCCAAATTCACAGATTCACTTTGTTTCTTATGATTTTATTATAAAATTACAATGAATTTTAAGGCTCGAATATTTGTTTCATTACAATTACAATTCTTTGACAAATGCCTTTATGGGTTAATTTGTATCGAAGCCAAGTATGCATTTTTATAATCAATTAATGGTTGAATTTTAGTGAATTAAATGCTGGCCCCTAACTACGTTCTTTACAAGGGTTTTATTTAATGTGATTTGTCAAATTATTTTTATTGTTGCAATAAACTTTAATATTGTTAAGTGTTATACAGATAATATTAAATTTGACATTTTTTTTGGAAATTGGTGCATCACCTGGTTCATTACTGGTTTGATTTTAGCCATCGATAGAATCCTCTCGATCTGCTGACTGTTGAAGTTGGCCAAACCAATACTTTTTGCGAGACCCAACTCCACGCATTTCTCCATGCCCTTCCACGTTTCCACGTAGTCGTAATCGTAGCCGACAGCGTCATTGAATGGAAGTTTAACGTTAAATTTACCGGTGGTGGTTCTCTGAGCGACAGGCCAGTGTATGAGATATAGGTCGACGTAGTCCAGGCCCAGATTTTTTAACGATAGTTTGCATGTCGGTACGACTTGTTCATATTCGTGGAAAGTGTTCCACAGTTTGGTGGAGACGAAAAGTTCTTCGCGACTTACTGTACCGTCCTCTATCTTTGCTTTAATGCCCAAGCCTATTTGGATTTCGTTGTCATACACCATTGCGCAGTCTATGAGCCTGTATCCCATATCGATTGCGTCTATGATTATTTCTGTTGTTTTATCCCCGGACTGGAAACCAAATAAACTTCCATTAAAAATAATTATGGATTAAGAAAATGTGTGAAATGTTAGCAAATTAATCCTGTCAAAGTATTGATAAAAAATAACGAAAGCAGCTTCTAAAATTCGACAACTTTAATTAGCTTATGGAACGAGATTTCTTTCAAATGTCTTAAAGAATTTTGAAAATTATTTTAGGGCAGCCAATTAACATCACAATCTATAAGTTACATTGTATTTGCTGCTTTGCTACACCACTGTGGACGCAACGTTTAGCCCCTCGTGCTGGTTCACGAGCCGCCACTGCTCGCCTTTAAGTTTCAAATATGACGCTTCTGACAGAATGTCAAATATTTAAACCACGACGACGTGTCTTTAATATGAAATCATTTTTTTTAAAGTGATGTAATGAAAATTACAACCATGTCGAAAATGATCGTTTACGATTTAATTTACAAAGTACTAACCTGCCACGTCCCCAATCCGATGTTCGGAAATTCCACGCCATTGCTTAACTTTATCGTCGGAATTTTAGTGGACATTAATTAACAATTTGTAAGGTCGTGTTTATAGGTTTTACTTAGTTCGCTTGGTTTTATATTTGCGACTTGAATTATTAAATTAGTTGCTTACGGATCATTTACACTATGATGATTGAATTATTGAAGAAATCAGTTGGGTGAAGAAACGACGTTTGTAAGTAAATGTCATTTTGAGAAGCGACGTGACATTTCGATTTGGTAGTAAACTATAAGTTCGTATTTTGTGTCACTAGGCTAGAAACTGCACTTTTGCAAGTGCGAATAAAATGCGAACAAAACTCAGAAACTGGCCGCGTGATGCATAAAACTTTTTCGACCAATAACTTCTTTTAATTAAAACAAATTCTTTCTTGTTAAAATATCTCCCATTAGGGAATTTCGTTTGATTCTATTGGCGGTACTTTGAATTTAATTTTATAAAATTAAAACTTTGAGAGCACAAGTCAATTGAATTTGTTGAAAAATGGACAAAGAACGCGACGCTGACTTTTTTGGAATGCTGCCTGAAAGGTGTTAGATACGACAAAATGAAATTTTTTAACGTTTGCATGGGCGGCATATGTTTATCCTTTTTAGTTTATAAACGGGATGACTTTTAAATTGCAACACTGTGTCTTGCAAACAGAATTTTCGAGTTTGGACGCCACCCGCTTCGAAACCGTGAGAGATAGATGGATTCCGTCCATGCGATTCCATTAGCAAATTTAATTCTGTACGACGTTATAATAACGTGCGTTCAAGAAAAATCCTAATTTAGGAGGGTTCTGAAATTCAATTGGCGTTTAAAGCTACTTTAGCCACAACCAAAAGAAACTACAATAATGACAGTATTGACAGATGATATTCTAACCTCAAAAAACACATTATATATTCGTCATGGAAATTTGTGCAGCTCTCAGGAATGGAATAATGCCAAACATCATCAACTTTTTGTCCTATTCGAAAATTGCATTCCAATAATTTTGCTTTCTGCTCTGTTGTGACAACCATTTCTAATTAGTAAATTTTTCACTTTTGACGTCTTGTTAAAATTAAATTGACATTTTGGTTGTGGCTAAAGTGCTTTAAACACCAATTGAATTTTAGAGCCCTCCTAATGTTATTTTGGGCGACGCGTCTGATACGTATTTGTGGCATATTGGCAAGTAAAACTACGTCTGTTTCATGGCCACAACTCTTTTTCGATTCTTTGAACGCAGTGAAACTATTAAACAAAAACTACATATTTACTAAATAATAAACTACTTCTAAAATTCTATGGAAAATGGATAATTCGGCATTTCCTTCAATTCATCAGCCGCAATGGCCCGCCCATTGCAGTGAAACGAATCAATTATTCTAATATCCTCTGCGTCCAGTTTGAAGTCAAACACGTCGATGTTCTCCCACATTCGCATCCTGTGTGATGATTTTGGAATGGGAATCGTACCTACATCGATTAGATAACGAAGAATCACCTGCGGAACGGTTTTCGCGTACTTTTCGCTTATTTTCAAAAACTTAGGGTGATTCAAGTCTAGAGCTGGATCTCCGGGTTTGGCCCACGGTCTAGCCGGCGATCCTAAAGGACTATACGCAGTGATTGCTATGTCACGGTCTTTGCAGAACTCAATCAGTTTTTTCTGAGTCAAGTTTGGATTTACTTCGACCTGCAAAATGAATAATAATTTAATGAAATTTGTATTTTTATTTAATTAATTTAATTAGTGCATCACCTGGTTCATGACCGGTTTAATCGTAGCAATCGATAGAATCCTCTCGATCTGCTGACTGTTGAAGTTGGCCAAACCTATACTTTTCGTGAGACCCAACTCCACGCACATCTCCATACCCTTCCACGTGTCCACGTAGTCGTAATCGTAGCCGACTGCATCCTTGAATGGAAAGTTGACGTTAAATTCGCCGGTGGTGGCTTTCTGGGCGACAGGCCAGTGTATGAGGTATAGATCCATGTAGTCCAGGCCCAAATTCGTTAATGATAGTTGGCATGTCGGTACGACCTGTTCAAATTCGTGGAATGTGTTCCATAGTTTGGTGACTATGAAAAGTTCTTTGCGGCTTACTGTGCCGTCCTCTATTTTTGCTTTAATACCCAAGCCTATTTCGGTTTCGTTGTCAAACACCATTGCGCAGTCTATGTGCCTATATCCCATGTCGATGGCGTCCATGATTGTTTTCGTCGTTTTATCTATGGACTGGAAATCAAAGAAATTTGCATTAAAAGAATTATCCCCAAACAAATGGCAACTATGAAAATGAACAAATATTTAATTCGACTACTGATTAGCTCATGCAACGAGATAAGTTTTTTTTACATATTTTAAAGTCTAGAATTTTACAATAATTTGAAAGCACACATTTAACTTCGCGGTTCATAAGTTTGCATGCAATTCTTACACGACTGTATAGAGTGTTTTGCTTCACGATCCACCACTGCTCGATTTTAAGTTTCATAGATACATCTAGAATGTCAAGTTAATATGAAATTAATCTTTTTAAAGTGCTGCCAATGGTAATTATAATTTTGTCTCGGGATGATTGTGCTTTGTCCTTTAATTTACAAAGTACTAACCTGCCACGTTCCTAATCCGATGCTCGGACATTCTAAACCATTGCTTAACTTTACCTTCGGAATTGTACTGGACATCAATATTAATAATTTGTAACTTGATGTTATTTCGATTGGTTTTATATTGGTGACTTGAAATATTATTGAATTAATAAGTTCAGGTCATTTGGAGTAAATTAAGTTTTGTGATTGTTATTGTGGATAAACGACGTTTCTATTAAAATGTCATTTTGAGAAGCTACGTGACATTTCAGTTTGGTAGTAATTAATAAAAATGTTTTTTTATATTTTTGTATGGAGTACATGTTTCCTGCTAATTTATCAATAAGAATATTACGCTACATAAAAGTGATGAGTACGGATTAGTAATATTACCTTCTCTGCGAAAGTTGATGCAATCGGCGGACGTATAGAACGTATAGAACTGTTGAGTTCTGTGTGCCCTGGCACATTGAAGAAATAAACATCTGAACTTTTACTGACTGCAGTTCGTCAGAAATGGCTCGCACTGTCGCTCCTCTGAAACTAACAATTTGACAATTTAAAATTTTGATTAGCAATTGAAAAGCTTTGCACTGATAACAAAATTGGATACCCGTTTTATATGCCCATCATGTTTGTCATTGTACATCTATCAGGCAACTACAATCACAACCAGAACCAACACCCCTACGAAATCATCTGCAACTGCAACCGTAACATACCTGTACTTGTAATGGTATTGCATGCAACTTAATAGGACAGTTGTTGCAGTAGAAGCGATTTAGGAAAGAATAAATAAACAATGAACAATGATGATACAATGAAGCAATCATCAATGGTACAGTAATGAAACAAAGAATTGTATGGGTAATAACACTCCCAGAAAGTACTAACAGGTCTGGTATATGAAGAAGCAAAATTAAAGAGAGACCATGAACCATCAAAGTAAGTCGAGAAACGTATAATAAAACTAATAATAAACGTAAGAAAGTGAACCTTTGTAACCTCGTGTTTCTAGGCACGTGATTAAGTATGCCTTAAGGATAATTTCAGAGGATAACCACGAAAGAGATTGATAGACCCATATGGGACTTGTGAAAAGAAAGAAAAGTTAAAGCAGAAGTTGGGGGTGATCTTATTTAATCCTTGTTTAGAACCAAATTCTGTTCTTTTGCAACATTTGCCTCATTATAAATTTTCCGTGTTATGTCATCGTAATCGGTGCCTAAAATTGCAAAAAATGGAAATCGAAAAAAAATCACGTTGAACTTTTATTTTTGTCTCGTTTCAATAAAACAAACGATCAAATGAATCAAATGATATATAGGTATATTATAAATACTTATTTTATGGTTTACAACCAAACTGAAATGTCACGTCTTATTCAAAATGACATTTTAGTAGAAACGTCATTCCTCCACCCAAATGCTCACTTCATAAAATTAATAATTCAAGTCGTTATATATTTAAATTATAAAACCAAGTCAACTAACTAAAGCGTAACGTTACGAATCATTAATTAATAATCACTAATAATAATAGATGTCTTTTCTAATTCCGACAGTAACGTTAAACAACGACTTTGAATGCCCGAACATCGGGTTAGGAACATGGCAGGTTAGTACATTGTAAACTAAATCTGTAAAAAAGCACTTGCGACCCTTCACAACATTTGAAGAACCTTATCTCGCTTCGTTAGTTAATCAAATGTTGAATAAAATACTTCTAGCAATATTATTGCGTCACGTAGTTGCATTTTCTCGTTGTTAATAAATGTTTTCAGTCCGGAGATGATACGACCCAAATAATAATGGACGCCATCGACATGGGATACAGACACATAGACTGCGCAATGGTGTATGATAACGAAGCCGAAATAGGCTTGGGGATTGAAGCGAAAATAGAGGACGGCACAATAAGCCGCGAAGAACTTTTCGTCGTCACCAAGCTGTGGAATACTTTCCACGAGTACAGAAAAGTCGTACCGACGTGTAAAAAATCGTTGAAGAATCTGCGCCTGGATTACATCGACCTCTACCTTATAAACTGGCCAGTCGCTCAGAAACCCACCAGCGGTTCATTCAACATTCAACTTCCGTTCAAGGATGCCGTCGGCTATGATTACGACTACGTGGAGACGTGGAGGGGAATGGAGAGATGCGCCGACTTAGGCCTCGCAAAAAGTATTGGCTTGGCCAACTTCAACAGTCACCAGATCGAGAGGATTCTGTCGATGGCTAAAATTAAACCAGTCATGAACCAGGTGATGCACGAATTTCCAAATAAGAATTTACGAAATTTAACGAAAATTCTAATTGGGATCTGAAGATATTTCCCATTCTAAGACCAGATAGTTTACTATATAGCTTCAGAAATACGAAACGAATTTCATTAATTCATTTTGTAGGTCGAAGTGAATCCAAACTGGAATCAGAAAAAACTGATCAAGTTCTGCAAAGACCGCGACATAGCAATCACAGCGTACAGTCCGTTTGGATCCCCAGCCAGACCGTGGGCGAAACCTGAAGATCCAGTTTTAGACCTGAATCATCCAGAATTTGTGAGAATGAGCGAAAAGTACTCGAAATCCCCAGCACAGGTGATTCTTCGTTATTTAATCGATATAGGCACGATTCCTATTCCAAAATCCGCAAACAGGGGGCGAATGTTGGAAAACCTCAATGTGTTCGACTTCAAACTGGACGAAGAAGATATTGAAATAATTGATTCGTTTGATGGCAAAGGGAGGGCCAATACGGCTGAAGAATTGAAGGATATGCCGAATTATCCGTTTTACATAGAATTTTAGTTTTATAAGGCTTGGCATTTGATAAATATATCATTTGTGTTTAACATACTTTTGTATTTGGCCAAGAAGCAGTCTCATAGAGTTTTCCTTGCACACAAAATTAATTACTTTACCAAGACTTTAGCCAAGCAGTCAGTGGAACGGTTCATTTTGAAATGCACCAGGAGACCTTACCATTTTCGTCTACAGGCAATAATTTGCCTTTTAAATGCTTAAATATATCACTGTCTAAATACGTGACGGATGCGAATTGATCTTCTTTAGCATGATAACAACTTTTACCACTGTTTCTTAAAGAAATAATAATATTACGTAACATTAATAGCAAAACAATATACTCTGTATCTCATACCTATTAACAATGAAACCACAATTCACTAAAATTCGTCAGTTTAAATTATTTCGGCACAGTCAATTGTTAATATGTTTTAACATTAAATCAACTTCTAGCTTTTATTCTATGTAATCGATAATAGTTTAAGAAGAACGTATATTAAGTTTATTTGTATTTGTTGCAAAATATTGAAAAAATAATAAATTTATTTGATAATTCATGATTTTTTAAATAAAAATTCTTTGTAAACTGTTTCACCAATTTTAAGCCCACAAATGACAATAGAAATAAATGCATTCTAATGACCTCTTACATGGCTATATTTCTTGTATTTTCTGTACAATTTTATATTAAAAAATATCAAAAACAATTTTTATTGTACCCAGTAACTCCTATACTGTAATAATTTTGACAAACATACATGTATAAAGGGATTGTATTCACACGTCTACCTTTTTTGTGAAAACATAGTAGCTAAGATTTAAATTTGTGAAAAAAAAATGGATTCTTCAGAAGGTTTGTGTGGCGAACTGTCGGACATTTTAGAAGCTGCGCAAGAAGCGATTTCAAATTTGCTTCCAACAAAATCGTGAGAAAAGTATCTAAAATGTTAGGAACTGTTTTGTCAGTGGAGAGCACGAAAAAACGTGGAAAGTGTTAATGAGAATATTAGCATTCTTTTTGATAAGGTAATATTTTCATAATATTTAAAATAAATTTTATTCTTTGTTTTTTGCAGGCTCAGACTCTAAAGACATCGTCAATGTGGTCGAGGTACTCAATGTTAAAAGAACTTTACAAATAAACGAAAATTGCCGAATATTTGACACTGACCAGAAGCTGGTACACAGGGCTTTGCATGCATCGAACATCGGTAACATTGATGATTGATAAGGGGGGCAGTATTTCCGATTTAAATAGACTTGGAGGGCGGAGTTCGACTGAAGGATATATAGAAGACAGCATCGAAACTAAAATTCAAACGTCAAAAAAAAATTTTAGTAACCTGGATCAGCAAAACTTTTCCGATCATCAACAACTACTACATGAACAGTCTTCGTCGACTTCAAGCAACAAGATATCAGTGAACGATTGTTTCTCCATATTTAAAGCACGGAATATATTTTCATAATTTGACAAACTGTAATTTTTATATAAATGGCAGTAAATCGATTGAATAGTTATTGTTTACATTGTTACTGTGTTGCTAACCAGTAAAATGGCACATTACTATATTATTTTCAACATAGCTTTCCATTAAGTATACAAAAACAGTATTAATTACCTAGAGCGTGAACGTGATTTCTCAGCAATTTACATTACAAAAAAAAATGTAGCTTAGTCAAGCACATCAATTTATAATGAAAAAATATATAACTTAGTCCTGACTGAAGTGCCTCCTCAGGTACCTTAATAGTAATAGTAATATTTGGGAAAAGCGCTTAAGGGGGGTTCCTGCTTTAGATTGCTCAAATCTATGCCTAATATATCTAAGAATATGTATAAAAATTTATAGCGGCTAATTCGCAATATTTTGAAAGATACAGCACTACACACAGTGAGGTGTCGAGAAAAAAATATACGAACGCATGAACGCTCGGACAAACGAAGCGCGCCCCCCTTCCCGCAGACACATAAGACCGAACTATGTACTGAAAGAAGTTCAATCGGTCGTTCGAAACAATAATATTTTGAATTCGTAAGAGCTATAGTAGGATTATAACGAGATATCCCGTAAGTAATCCACAATTAACAGTTTTCCTAATCGTAAACTTTAGAGCGCGTTTTCTCGAGTTTTCGATTTTACGATTTCTCTAAACTGGTGGGCGTGATTGCGAGAAAACTAGACAAGTAATCAAAACGAAACAAAACTTTTCTTAGCTTTAGTAGCATTCTCTTCGATTTGAACTAAAAACATTAATGAAAAAAAAAAAATTCTAAACAACTTTTTCAGCAAGTTGAAATGATTTTCTCTTCCTGCAAAGAGCACATTTATTTTCAAACCTGAGAAAAATCTTGAATTTCAAAATTTTAGGTTTTTTTTTAGTTCACATAGAAGAAAATATATGAGAATTACAATTTTCTTTGGTTTTTTTTTCAGACAAAAATTACGAGCTACATCTTTCCCACCGATTGTAGACTGCAATTGAAAGGTGTTGCACAAATGTGCATAAAATCGGTTCCGTTTAAATATTTTTCTCCCGAAATAGTTTTTCTTTAATGCTCAAATATGTAATAAAATGCTCTAAAAAGTTCACTAGACTGGCTCATTTTTTTCTGTCCTAAAAAAATTCCCCCAAAAACGAAATTTTAAGTCCTCCTAAAGCAGGATCCCCCCTTAATAGACTACGGCAAAATATTTGACCAACATCGTCGATATGTCGACGTGCTTCGCAAGATCCAAGAACACAATTATTGTAGTCAGTTGGGTTGGATTAAATTTGTTTTAGTGCTTTACTTGATGCATGAAATTAAACTGAGGCGAGTGAAGGACAAAAGGGAATGAAGAAGATAATAGAGAAGGTAAAAGGAAAGAAGAAACGACGACGGCAAGTTCATTTAGGTTATTGGAAAGCAATGCAATCTAATCTAATAACAAGAAATAATGAGATACACGGAAATTAGAAAAGAGAAAAACAAGAAACTTTAATAATCGCATTTGGTCTAAGAAAACAGGCACATAACTGAAATGTGCAAAATTCTTGTAACTATCCCTCATTCCTTGAATTGCACCTCCATTTATATTATGTTTCGTAGAAGAACAAAGATTTTGGTTTATTGGGTTGGGTTGGGTTTGTCCGTTTTTCGGTTGCAAATTTTGCTCTATTTAGATCGCCCTCTTTTTCAAAATTCATTGCTTGTCGATGATTTTTATCTATTTGTTAAACCCGACTCAAGCAGGTTAAAATTGTTTTCATAGACTCCCAGTGTGTTTAATTTTACTGCATACTAAAAATTCCGCTCTATCCAATTTATCACGTAGTGAA
The DNA here is from genome assembly GCA_959613385.1 of Geotrupes spiniger. Lineage (NCBI taxonomy): Eukaryota > Metazoa > Arthropoda > Insecta > Coleoptera > Geotrupidae > Geotrupes > Geotrupes spiniger. The sequence goes on from OY390737.1 coordinate 19,500,350, forward strand.
ATCTATTTAACAAAAAATATGTTACAATTATTCGGTGGATTATTTTTTGATTGCCGTTTCTATTGTTTCTAAATACACAAAATCAGCTTAGTGGTGCATGCCCAATAATTTTGTGCAAAAAAAATAATTTAAACCAACCAGGATTAAAATTATTCCGAATTTTATGTCTTGGTGCATTGATTAAGTTTTCGAACTTTTATAATCGTATTTATCGTTATATGATAGGTTTGTGAACGACGAGTTTCTAATTTCTTGCAGATGGTCTCAAAACGAACGTGGAAGGATCAATTGTTAAAATACTAGTATATTTTAATGTTTGATTTTTGGGAACGTTTGATTGCTTGATTGTTTTCGATTTTCTATCACTACATTACACTACTTTAAGGACGCAAGTCAACAATATAATATAATCCAGCGTAAACTTTCATTAAATGGCGTGGAACGGTATCACAAATGTTGATATGAATGTCGTACATTGGAAATTGTAATGATTTACATGAAAACGCAAAGTATTGAGAAACTCTACAATGGATTATACAAAGTAATGATAGATTGGGTGGTGACCTCCAAATAGAATAACTTCGAACGCAGCCCAACGTGGAACATCTTGTTTATAACTGGTAAAGTGCACTTTTGATCATTAATGTATGGGTGAATCTAGCACGGAATTCAAATGAGGATATAAAATGCACGAGTCCACATAAGAATTAATTTACATGCAGAGTACCGTAGGGGAAACCATTTGATTTGTAAAGTAGTAAACGTCTCTTATTTGCAAATTGCGAAAGTGTTTTTATAAACATTTCGATATTATTTGCGAGTATTTATGTACATATTTTTGTCCGTCTTTAAATTATAGCTCATGTTCCGTAAGTACGTAATTTTGTAGAGCTGCACAACCGTTTTTTCGAAATTTGGAAATTGATGATCGGTTATTAATTTACTGCCAAAGTATGTCGATTCGCCCATTACAAAACGAAGAATGTCTCTCTGTATGTTCGCAAAACAATTTTCAACCGTTCAACCCAAACCAACACTACTTCGTTCTGAATTGGGCCGTAGGCTACTTTATATCTAATGGAAACAGGTTAACAGGCAAGTCGAAATGAGAAGGCGTTTTAACCTTTAAATTTGTATTATACCATCCGCTGTGCCCTTAACTTTCAAACCCTTACAGTTTCCTGCGCGTTTTGCTTTTGCTGTGACCATAAATAAGGTTCAATGATATGAAACTGTAACGGGACAAAGTTTATTCCTGGTGAAGCCGGGTTCTCATACTGCGGTAGTTACTGTTAAAAGATTAGTGTGAATGCGGCACTCTGTCGACACTTTGTGTTATTAAAATGTTTTTTAATAGTGTAGTTTTTTATATCGATTCTCGTACGACGACGTGTAAACATTTGAATTTAAAAGTAAACGTCCTTTATTTGCAAATTGCGCAATTTTTATGAACATTTCGGTTAAATTTGGGAATATTCATATATTTATTTTTATCCATATTTACACATTATTCATAATTCTATTTTTAACTTATTCGACATAAAATAACAACGACTAGAGCTCTCATTAAAACAATTCTAAGGAATGCCGTCGCTGGTGAACTTTTACATCTATTAGATTGCTATTTTCGCTAACCCTATAAATTTGAAAATCAATCATTCGATACTAATAAATAATTCGACTAGTCATTGACTAAAAGTGAGTCGATTTCGCCTATTATTTTAAATTATTACGAACACGACACTCGGTGGATATTTAATATAACTACAAATTTTATTTACGAGTGTGAAACTTTTTATATCAAGTCTCGTGCATTATAGTTGTCATCTTGGTCGGTCGTTACTCAGTTATCAAGCGGAGAGACAGGCGTCGATGAAAAATCACCCGCGACATGAGTAGCACTTCACCAAAAAATAACAATATATATAAAATAAACAATAATATTTTTTATTATGAATCATTTTATATCAGTTAAACAATTTATATTGGAAGACGAAAAGTAATTAAAAACTAGGAACGTATAATGCAACGAGTGCTTCAAAGATCTTCTACAAACGAAAATACTATATGGGACAACAATGAAAGGGGTACAATGCTACTGATCATAATATAATAATCAGTTTATTATTTTTACCACATCTCTTTTTTTATCAATCCTTTGCTAAATATTTTACTATACTATTAATAAAGGAATTTTAAAATTCTACCCCTTTAAACGGATAATTCGGCATGTCCTTCAGTTCTTCAGCCATAACGGCTCTCCCATTGCAATCAAACGAATCGATCACTTGAATATCGCCTGCATCCAGTCGGAAGTCAAATACGTCGATATTTTCCAGCATTCGCGTCCTGTTCGCAGATTTTGGAATCGGAATTGTCCCTATGTCGATTAGGTAGCGAAGAATGACCTGTGCCACAGATTTACCGTACTTTTCGCCAATCTTCATCAGTTTCGGGTCGTTTAAACATACGGCCGGATCTCCTGGTTTGGCCCACGGTCTGGTGGGCGATCCAAACGGGCTGTACGCGGTGATTGCTATGTCGCGGTCTTTGCAAAACTTGGTTAGCTTTTTCTGGTTCAGGTTTGGAGTGACTTCGATCTGCGAAATGTATTAAAATGGTTTTAAAACTAACTTATGGTATAATTGAGCTTTAGAAAGGAAGATTTCTAGAATTTTAATTGAAATCTGTTTCATCACCTGGTTCATGACTGGTTTAATTTTTGCAATCTTCAGAACTCGTTCAACCTGCTCGCTGTTGAAGTTCGACAAGCCAATACTTCTTGCGAGGCCCAACTCCACGCATTTCTCCATTCCATTCCACGTCTCCACGTAGTCGTAATCAAAGCTGACGGCATCTCTGAACGGAAATTTAATGTCGAATTGGCCGTTGGTGGTTTTCTGAGCAACGGGCCAGTGTATAAGATATAGATCGACGTAGTCCAGCCCTAAATTCTTCAACGATTGTTTGCACGTCGGTACGACTTGTTCGTATTCGTGGAAGGTGTTCCACAGTTTGGTGACGATGAAGAGCTCTTCGCGCCTTACTGTACCATCGGCGATTTTTGCTTGAATTCCCATCCCAATTCCGGCTTCGTTATCATACAGCATTGCGCAGTCTATGTGCCTATATCCCATATCGATGGCGTCCATGATTATTTGGGCTGTTTCCTCTCCGGACTGGAAACAGAACATTAGAAATTGCAATTATGAAATTGCATGCATTTTTTACTCTAAAAAGAACACGGAGTAACGAAAAGTAGTATCTACAAACCAGACACATAAAAATGAATTATATATAAGCAAAATAAATTTATATGTGGATGACAGGTAGTTTATATGTGGATGACAGGTAGTTAACTTTTTGAAGATATGTACGGTGAGTACAGGCACTTTTCTTTAATATACTTACATTTGAAATGGGATGAGGGCTTTAAGGTAGAATTGGGACTCTTACTTAATAACAACATAAAATGATCTTTTTATTAAAAAGTGTAATTAAGATTAAAATATAATATAATTATGAACAAAAACAACATATAAATATCACTATGCAAACTATATTTAAATAATAATAAAAAATTACATAGTTAATAAATAATAAAAATGATTGCCCTGTGGTATTCCATGTACTTATGAAGGTTTGCCCCAGAATAGAAAATTCGCTGTTTTATTTTCAAATAAAAAAATATATAATGATAGCCTCTGTTAAGTGCACGTCTCTTTGAATACTGCCCGTTCATTTTCCTAGAGTCTGTTCGATTTCGTTTTAGTTAAACTGTTGCTAAGTGTACATAGTTTTTTATAATAAACTATATACTCTTAGTTTAACTAAAACGAAATCGAACAAACTCTAGATGAAACATTTTGTTAACTAAAAGAATTATTTATAAAATTGCGTATGTCATTTATCTTCTCGCGATTATTATAAATCGCACGTTAGGCTATAAATAAATGTTTTATTGCACAATATTGTGTATTTTAAAATATAGCATAATTTCGACGCTAACTTTTAACAATAGCACTTCAAACTTTTCACAGTAGCGTGGTGAGTTGATCGTTGGAGTTAATATAAATAATTAGGTGGTGAGTATTTAATTTGCAGTCTATTAATTTTACATACAGTAACGTGCATATGTTTTATCTTGTGGCCTTCGCTACTGGCTACGTCATATTATCACAGATTTGATAAAGCATTGCCAATCGTATTATTTGAATTACGAAGTAATGTTGTAAACGGTTGCAATAGAAATTAAAATGCGCGTATGTTGATAATCACCATTATTTTACAATTGAGTTAAAAAATACAAACCTGCCATGTTCCCAACCCGATGTTCGGACATTCGAACCCGTTGTTTAACTTTATCGTCGGCACTATCGCAGGCATCGTTTGTACTAATTCGTAACGTTATGTTCACTGGCTTTTATATTTGTGATTTGAATTTTTCTTAAACGCAATTAGTAAACGCAGAGTTTAGTAAGGTTTATGATTAAATTCTTCAATGACGATAGTGATTATGAGTAAGCGGGTATTTCATCGAGGTGATTGATAGTCATGGTTATCAGTGAAATAGGCGTAATTATCACCTCTTCTATCGCATTGTAGAATTGCAATAATCGTGTGTATGAAATACTAGTTGTAGTAATCGCCAATGTAACATTTATTAATTTAAAGCACCGATGATATATAACTATCGAAGTTAAGATGAATCTACAGGTTGTAAACAGCCAGACAAAATTAGAAAAAAAACATTTGTAAATAATGTATCGAGCAGTGACGGATATTTTTACTTTTTAAATATTTGATGTATTTTTTTCTGGAATCTAGAGTTTTTGGATAATCTGTTATATGAGTAATTAGTATCGCACGAAAGCGGGGTACAGTTCAATTGAATTTTCACATTATGTTTATCTCGATATAGTAAAATTAATTTTTTGACAGCGTGTTAAAAATTGTAATATTCTACGCACATGTTTTCTCGCGAGGGCTAAGGTATACTGCGACCCTTGTTGTATCGCCAACATAAACTACTACTTATCTTTTCTCGATTATTTCCCCCCGCTTAATTTATTCTGTTTTTGTAACAGGCGTAAATAATAATTTAATTGCGGGAGAATGTTAATGTATTATTTATTGTTGTAAATGATTGTAATAGTGATATAAAAAATATTCATTGTTTCACTGTTTCCATTTTTAGCAGCAGTTAACTAACAAATGGTGCCCCAATCGGCATATTCATAATGACAGAAATATTTGTATTATTTCGGTATAAACTCTGTGATAATAGTAGTTGTTTGAATTGGTTCTGCACCTAAGGTAAGATTAATATTGTTTATAAACCTTTGAATGGTGCTGCATATGTTACCCAGATATTGAACAGGGTTGGTTATGCCAGAAGCTTAAACTGTAACAGAATTGTTAGCAGTACGATTACCTTGTGTATCATCCCCTGTAATGCAACGAGGAAATATCAATTTCATTAGAGCACTGTCCGTCATAATCATGTGACTCGATAATTCGTCGTCACCGTCATCTTCTTCTAAGTTAACATTAAATAGTTCCATAATTTCTTCCATAAGGTGTTCTCTTTCTATGTAATTTTGTTTCAATTTTCTTGCAATGCTCAACACTATTTGTCTATATCTCCGTTGAAACATAAGTCAAAGCTGCCTGACATGAATTCAATACATTGTTAATTTTGAAAGTATTATTGTTTGTTGCAACTTTATTTTTCACACAAGCCCAAATTAATTCAATAGCATTAAACTCGTAATAACCTACAGGTACATAGTAATTTCACATCGTCTCCACTTATTTATTTTGCAATGGTAACAGTAGTACATTTTCATAATAATGTGGTTTAGATAATAGCAACATCTGTGATTGAGTTAATTTAAAAAAATGAGTAATTCCATCTGGGAGTGCCAACTTTTTTTTCAGTAACTACGCAATCATGTCATCTTTCTTCGAGACTGATGTAGGGTTTCTATAAGCAGGAAGTAGCATTTAATGATGGGGGCTTGATCTATCACAATAATAGACTTTGCTGGTATTACTGACAGTACTTGCCAGTACCATTCATCGAAATGTTGTTTATTCATTTGCTGGTGACAATCAGCTTTTTACGACATCCTTTCATAAATCCTCGCTATCAATTTGTAAAATAATTATCCTTTGTTCTGCACGTGATGGCCGCTTTATACCTCTATAATCATAAAGAAAAAAGAGAAAACTTATAATAACAATTATAAGATAAAAACCCCTTACCACACTTGATTTTTACAAATCTAAATACGTATTTCGGCAACTACGTTGCCATCTTCAGTAGAATCTGAAAGGATGAGTGTTAAACATTTTTTTACTCTATAACCATGACTTGTTGAACTCCACCACGACAATGATCAAATGTATCCATATTTTCTGGATTTACCTTTTCGACCCATCCAAACATTTTCTATTTTCCAGAAAACTCAAGAAATTACATCTTTGAGCAGCAACATGAGGGTGTTCCATTAAGACTGGTTTATTATTTAATTTTCTGAATGAAAATTTCATGTTTTTTAACCATCTGTACAAAGTTTTCAGGGAAAATTCTGGTAAATCTGGCACTTTGTTAATTATTTCAGAATACAATTCGTTTACAATTGGCAATTTCCTTTTTTCTTATAAAAGTTAACAATATTACTCCTTAAAAGTCCTTGCAAAAATTCATCGCATTCGATTTTTTTCTGCCACTTGGTTTAAAATCATCTACTCTCTCGTCACTTCGGTGTTTCTCTTCTTCTTCTGGAGACTCCAACAGCTTTAGCCGTTCTTTCTACAAATGTCTTTACTTCAATAGTAGGCAAATTATCTTTTTTTCTTGAAAAAAAAAATTAACGTTTGTAATTACTTGCTTAACTTCTATAGTACAATGCTTCAATATTTTTGTATAAATGAAAATAATAATAATTATTTTAAATACATGAATTTGTGACTATCAAATACATAAAATTCCGATCTTTTATGTGAATCTATTACCATTATCTACCTCAATAGATTTCATTATAGTCTATGCGGTTGTGAGATTAGAATTTGTTTACTTGAGTGTTGTTTTTCATTATTCCTAAACAACAATAACAGCAGATTGGGTAGACCACACGCGCATCCGAGCAGGCCGTTATCGAGACGGTGGTACTTACCTGCGCTGTCGGCGGAAATTGTACCAAAATGTAACTTGTCTTAACTAACTAAATAAAAAAAATAATTTTAATATATTGGTCGAGATAAACATAATTTGAAAATTCAATTGAACTGCAAGCCGCTTTCGTGCGATATCTATAAATTATAATTATAATTACTGCGATAACAGAGTGTCCAACAAACTGAAGATTCCAAAAAAGTCATGAAATATTTAAAAAGTAAAAATGTCCGTCGGTGCTCGATATGATGGGCAACGTCCAGTAGAAGTTTCACATTATTTTTGCGAACGGTATAGGAGAAAAAACCATCGGCTATAAATCGCTAAAATCAGGCACCTTTTTGCATTACTTTAAAGATTGCTTTTAAACATATTAACAGAAAAATTTAATTCAAATCACAAATTTTTTAAATTTACTTTCCCATCGAATCATCATTTAGTACCTTGAGGGATCCCTGAGTGTATGGGACGTACATTGGTATATTCACTATCCTGCTTCACGGGAAAGTGTCAGGAGAAATAAATGATAATAATAATTGGAAATGAAAAACCATTTAAATATCTGCCCCTTTTCTCTACATTTATTAGTAAAAATAACATAATTATTTCCTGGTAACAGATTAACAATCACTTCCGGCAAAATTTCTGGAAAAGCTACGAAATAATATTTAATATTGCAGGAGGGGTGGGGTGGGGGGGCTATGATCCTTAAAAATGTAACTGATCAACACATTTACATGGTTGCAATAACGTCATGATAACTGAATTATACAAAATGAATTGCAATGTAAAACGTTTGTCGAAATTTATTCGTCGAATTAACATAAATATTTTTCACCTAGACACATTGACCACCATCCCCAATTTTTCACATAAAAATGTGTATCTAAAAAATGGTAAAATATGTCTAAATTGTCCAAACGTTCTAAAGAGGCAAAAAAGTAAAAATTGACAAAAAATGATTATATATTTTTTAAACCATCCATGTGCCCCTTAAACATGTAATTGCAAGTAAACAATACAAAATTATCTAAAATAAAAAAATCTAAAATATATCGAAATTGTCCAAATTATCAAATGCTAAAAATTACCAATGTTGTAAAAAGTAAAAAAATGTCCATATGCTCCTTAAACATGCAAGTAAGCAATACACATGTGATGTGTGTGACTTTTATTTGAGATAAAAAAATAACCTCGCAGAAAAATGTGGGTATATTACTGTACCCCTTTTTGTCGAAATTTATTTGTCAAAATAAAATGATTATTTCCTAGAAACTTATTTATGACCTCCCCCCCCCATAATTTGTTTTTGTTTGCAAATTGTTTTTCCTTATCAGTCTTAAATTTACAACTTTAACACAAATTGAATATACTGCCAAATACATGTCCCTGGCACCTCTCATACGTTTTTTTATTTTTTCCTTTTAATGTCAGTCTTTCGTAGTTTTCATGGTTGCATCTCTTTCTTTTGGTACTCTATTTACATACGGATAATATTTGCAAAAATGACGGGATGTCCACCTCATTGTATAAATAAAGAACATTAAAATTGTTAAATGGTTAAATGGTGCCTCACAATTTTCTTTTAGAAAAGCATTCAAAAATATTTTAGCAAGATTTAAGTAAGACATAAATCACAGTGTTCAAATTAATTTTTTAATAATTTTGTACATTTTTTGCGAGTCAAATTTGAGTACTTTGTTTTTGTCGAAATTTATTTGCCAAAATAAAATAATTATATACCAGAAGCACATTGATGTCCCATAATATTTAAATTTACAATTAATTACAAATTCAAACTCAAATCAAATATATTGCCATTATTTATTATGTTCCTGGCACATTTGTTTTTTTTTAATGGCAGTCTTTCACAATGTTATTTTTCCTCTTAAACTTCATCAATCTTATTTACTAATATTTTATACTTCACAAAAGATAATTGACTCAGAACGAAAGATTTTCTGTTGTTTATCAATCTGTGTAGTCATTCTAATAATTATACTATTAGACTTAATTTTGTGCAAAATTTCAATATAGTAAGTTTGGAAAACATCAAAAATGGCTAGCATCGAATGCAAGGAATTTTGGATACTTTTATTCAAATTAGAAAACGCAATTAAAACAACGCAATAATGTTATAGAATATATTAGAAATTAGAAATTTTTTTACAACATTTACATTCAAAGTACAACTTATATGGAATGTTTGCCTAAAACTCGTCGTTCTCAAATGGATGATGTTTATGACCAAGGGAACTAAAAAAGAAAAAATTATGAACAATGCAATCATATTCCTTAAAGCAAGAACTTACGCTGTCATTGGGCAGAACCTCTCATTCAGATTGAACGTATCAATGTAATCCATATCCTCTTGCGACAGCACAAAATCAAAAATCTCAAAATTCTGTTGAATACGAGACTTCGTGACCGACTTTGGAATCGTTACAATCCCACGTTGCACTTGATATCTCAACAAGATCTGTGCGGGGGTTTTGGAATACTTTCCAGCAACCTCTTTCAACTTGGGGTCTTCAAGCAGTAGAGGTTCACCTGGTTTGGCCCACGGACGGTCAGGGGAACCTAAAGGACTGTAAGCAGTTAGGGTGATATTCTTCGATTTGCAGAACTCAAACAACTTTTTCTGGTTAAGATATGGATGACATTCGACCTAAAAGACGTGGATTAAAATTGATAGTTTACAGAATTAATTTTGTACCTGATTATTGACAGGCGGTATCGTAGCAACTTCTAAAATTCTCAGAATTTGCTTTTTGTTAAAGTTTGACAAACCTATTGATTTAGCAAAACCTTTCTTAACCAATTCTTCCATTGCCTTCCACGTATCGACATAATCTACATCGCTTGTCTGTATTTTGCCCTGTTCGTCATTTGGGAATAATTCACCACCTTCCTGTAAATAATTTTTACAGTGATTTTAACACACAATGTAAATGGTCACGAATGTTTTTTTAATATATTTGTAAACTTGTATTACAGAACTAACATGTTATCAGTAAGATGAACTTTAAAGAAAATTCAACTTAATTCTTATCTTGACAATTTCTATTCTATATCTGAATTATTATAATCAACTGACATTTCAATTAACACTTCTGATTAACTGTTATGATCAAATTTGGATCTATTTACACACAAAGATAAGAGAAATTATTTTACTTTGCATGATGTAACCACTTCACTGGTTTATTAAGCAGCAAATTTTCCAACATATCGTATTTGGAACACGCATAATTATTTGATATCTTCAGTTACGATAAGAAAATTGTTTGTAGCGCAATAATTACAAATATCAATTGGAATGTAACCTTGTAATTTACCTTGTAGGCTATTGGCCAATGTATCAAATACAAATCAATATATTTGAGGCGCAAATTCTTCAACGTTTCCTTGATTGCACCCTCGACGAGGTCGGGCCTGTGAAAGGTGTTCCACAACTTGCTTGTGATGAAGATGTCCTCTCGTTTGATGACCCCTTCGTTAATTTTCGTCTCGATTGCCTCTCCAACTTCCTTTTCGTTGCCGTACACGTGGGCACAATCGATGTGACGGTAACCAATGTCTATTGCATCTTTGACGGCTTGAGTTACTTCACCGGGTTTCGACTAAACAAAAATTGACAAACGTAATATGGAAGTGAATGAAACGTGTGAACAGAGGTTGAGATTATGTCTAATGGTTTAATTTAAAAAAATGTTGAATAACTAAAGTAGTGAATAAAGTTAGAGTGAAATTGAGCTCACCTTCCATGTTCCTAAACCGAATATTGGAATTTCTTTTCCGTTACTAAACGTTACACTTGAAACTGGTGCCATTGTAGTTCTTGAATTGCGTGTCTTATCTATGCGCAAATGACAGAATAATACTTGTGAACGCTTTTATAACGTCGCTATCGAAATCTGATAAAAACACTAGTTTTGACGTTTATGCGACAAATCAACAACCAACGTTCATAAGGTGAACTACAGTTTGATTTACTTTCCACGTCGATTACTAGAGGGCGCACAATGTACGAATTTGTCCCGCCATCTGTCGTCTTGGTGAATAATATTTTTATTTATTTTTCGCATCCGGGACATTTTAATTCACTTTATTCGTTGGATATAAAACACTGAAACAAACTTTCGTTTGTTATACATAATTTTTACATTGTCAAATATCAAAATATTGAAAAAAAAATTATTGGGAACGTCTGCCAACTAGCTGCAAGTGTGGACAGTACCAACTTATTTGGTATCCATCATTGCAATTATGTAGCAGTAACAGTGTGTGAGTAAAGTAATCGATTTTGCAGTGGATTATATTATTTCTAAATATTTGTGATTTGCAAATGGAACATATTTTTTTTTTAGTTTTTTTAGTACCCAACCAGCATTATATATGAAATAATGTAATTTTTTTTCGAAAATAAATATCTTGTAAAGAAAATATTTGTTTAATTGCATTGATAATCAGTTAGATTTTGATCACATCTGTCATCAGTTAGATTTTTCTGAGAAGCTGATCTATTAAGTACTTAAGATATTGTTGGTTTAAAGGTAAAACTCATTAAATACCATTTTTCATTTCGGGAGAAAATAACGATTTACTAATTACTAGTTAATAACTAGTTAAAAAAGTATTGCTAGAATTTTACTATAAATGGGAATACTATTTACAATCTATAATTGTGTTTAGTAATAAAAAAAATCAATACAACGGCATTAAAGGGAATTTCGTACTTGAATTTTACCTTTGAAATACCCAAGGAATTTCGATACATACTAAATGAATAAACAAGTAACCGTTTAATTTTTGAGAAAAATAACAAAACATAAAATCGTACTTATTTTAATAAATAAAAATACGAAAAAAATGAAATCAAAATGAATTTAATCTTCTTCGAAATCAGTTTCATCGGCTGCTGGTTCTGGTGCTAATTTTTCGTTCTGCAAAACAGTAGGTCGATTTGTGTACCAACTGTGTAATTCTTCAGGAATAAGACCGCTGTCACAGAGTTTGATAGGATCCTTTTTTTCTTGTCATTGACGAAGATAAGCAGATTTCAGAATGTCACGTTCCTCACCGCGTCTACTATTTTCTATTACACTGTGATGAGCTCATGTAACGGTTAATCCTCAAGTTAGGGATTTGATATGGAGAAGACTGTCGCTATATTTTAACTCAATAACTGCATATGGTTCTTTCTTGGTTTTATTTTTGGATCTTTCACTTCTGAAAATTTCTTTCCAGTCGTTTATAAGAAAAATTGATCTATTTTTTCGCTTTCTCTATAGCTGAATGCATAGAGTCGCATTCCATGAAGGAATGCCTGAACTCCAAAAATGTATGTTCTATAACTTCAATTGACCTATGATTTTGAATACAATGCAGAAGAGCTGCTTCAACATACTGGTTTTGTTTTGGCCCCCAAGTATCCGAAATCATCGATAAATGAGTTATATTCTTTGGTACACTGTCTATGTATTTTAAAAGCGCTGTTACGATTTTGTTTGAACCTCTTTTACAATTTAGTTCATTCCAACAAAAACAGTACCCTTATTTTGTTTTCCTCATTCACAAATAGTTGGGTTATACATGCATAATTTTCTGCTATAATACAACTGTCATATATCTGTCGAAGGCAATTGAAGAACACTCTGCAAATCGAAAGTAATTGTTTGGTCATTTTGAATTTTAGATACATTAGCAGGGTGGCCAGAATATGATTTGCATCAAAATCATAATCTGACCACCATGCCTTCGTACGCGAGTTGTTCTATGAAAAGATATTTCTGCATTTGAGGCATGCAACTGTCTCGTTTGTTTATAAAAAGTGCCCGGAACAGAATTTTATTATCAGATCATATTTTGATAACGAAGTTATCAATATTTTAATATTTTATCGTCGTGTCAGTAAATCTAGAACAAGAATGGCGGCAGCTTCAAGTGTAACATTAAGTAACGGAAACAAAATTCCAATAATGGGTTTTGGAACATGGAAGGTGAGGTAACGTTGCTAGATGTTTTTAATAAAAATAAGACACTGCTAGAATATACCATGAAAAGGGATTTTTTTTCGCTTTATGTCAGACAAGAAACCCATTTAATTTATCAATACAAATATTTCATTAGGAATGTTTGAAACACCCGAATTGCTAAAATATTTCTTAGCTAATATTCTGGAAATAGTTTGAGGCGACTAATTCAATTCCTTGAAGTGCATGACTTGGTATTATTATATCTGATTTTTATCAACGATCAGCAAATTTCTAAACACTGTCCTTTAACGTAACTTGAGTAATTGAATATTGTAAACTATTGAGCTTAAATTTTATTGGCGTCCGATTTGTGTTTAGTCTAAGCCCGATGAAGTAACTCAAGCTGTCAAAGATGCTATAGATATTGGATACCGTCACATTGATTGCGCTCATGTGTACGGCAATGAGAAAGAAGTTGGTGATGCGATTGAGAGGAAAATTAAAGAAGGCGCAATTAAACGAGAGGACCTCTTCGTCACAAGCAAGTTATGGAATACGTTTAACAGGCCTGATCTTGTCGAGGTTGCAATCAAAGAAACATTGAAGAATTTGGGACTCAAATACGTTGATTTGTATTTGATACAGTTCCCCGTAGCTTTCAAGGTAAATACAATGTGGGTTACATACCAGTCGATAATTGTAAATACTACAAACAATTTCATCATGTAAGTGAGCATGTGAGCATATTCAATTTTATTATTTTGGCGCTCGTTATCCATTTGATTAATAAATCACTGATTTATTAATCAAGTGGTGTTATCGTGGAGTCTTAGAATGTACACGATTATTAAAATCGTTAATTAAAGTTTCGGTTATTTGTAATTAGTGTGATAAAATTATATAGGAAAAGATAATTTTGTATTGAGATAAGAATTAAATTGAATTTTCGTTAATATTTTATTATCATTCCAAACGATTTATTAATTTTTAATTAAAGTTCTTGGGCGCAGTGTTAATATATAAACAAGTAAATTGAAAAAAATGTGCTAATGCGACCTTTTGACGCAAAGATTAATTGGAAACCATTATAAAGTGTCAGAATTTAAAATGTGTAAGTGAAATATTGGGAAACTTATTCGCAGGACGGGGGTGACTTATTCCCAAAAGATGCACAAGGAAAAATTGAAACAAGCGATGTCGATTACATCGATACATGGAAAGCGATGGAGGAATTGGTTAAGAAAGGTCTGACCAAATCTATAGGTGTGTCGAACTTCAATAAAAGGCAAATCGAGAGAATTCTAAATATTAGTACGATAGCGCCTGTCAATAATCAGGTATGAAGCACTTAATTTTGATTTTGTGTAAACATATTTTTTATTTAAAAAATCATTTATAGGTTGAATGTCATCCATACCTCAACCAAAAAAAGTTGTTCAAGTTCTGCAAATCAAAGAATATCACCGTAACTGCTTACAGTCCTTTAGGTTCTCCTGACCGTCCTTGGGCCAAACCAAATGAACCCATTTTGCTGGAAGACCTTAAATTGATAGAAGTTGCTGTCAAATATTCCAAAACGGCCGCACAGATTTTGCTCAGATATCAAGTTCAACGTGGCTTTATAACCATTCCAAAGTCGATCACCAAATCCCATATTCAGGAGAATTTTGAAATATTTGATTTTGTGTTGTCGCAAGAGGATATCGATTATATTGACACGTTCAATTGCAATAAGAGATTCTGTCCGATGGTGGCGTAAGTTTAAAAAAATATATATAAATACATAATTTCATAATTTTTTTTTAGTCCGGTTGATCATAAACATCATCCTTTTGCGAACGACGAGTTCTAGGTAAACATTTCGTACAATTCAATGTAAATGTTCCAAAAATGTTTTAATATATTTTGTATTATTTTATTTCTAAAATTGTATTTTTAATTCTATGCTTGATTCGAATACAAGTTGGTCGTTTTCAATTTTAGAGGTCTTCGATTACATTGAATTTGTATCTGTCATAAGCGATTTAAAATATTAGAAAGGCCACATTAGCAGGATGGCCAGATTGTGATTATCCCAAATTGGAACAATGGAAAAAATCGCGCGATTCTGATTTTGTCGTGAATTTTTCTGTGAAAGGATTTTTCTGAATTTAGGTCTGAAGTTAAGTCAAAAATGATAAAAGTTTAAGTTAGGGCACGTTGGCACGTTGACTGCAATTAAATAATAAAATGTACTGTAATTAAAACAGGACGAAATACAAAACCAATAAACTATAGCATTGCTAATCTATACAATAATTCAAAACCAATTTTTGTTTTTAATGTAAATAATAACTGCGAGTTATCGTACCTTTCATATAGAGGAAGACCTGACGAGATGAGATGAGATATAAACAAACATAACGTTCATATTTCACAAAAGCTTCGTTTTTCTGCAAAAAATATAAATACGTGAGCTGTTTTGTAGAAAATTAGGACGAAGTTGCCAAAAACCTATTTCTATAACAGCAAGTAGTCATACAATTGGAAATCGGCGTTGTTGTGGATTTGAAAAACAACGAAGAAAATTGAAAAATTGTTGGGTTGTCTGCGTTTCAGTGAAAGAACAACATCCATGTTGTTATTACAAATGATGAACCCTTTATTGAAAGTGTGTCCATTTTTTGAAATATATTTTATTTTAACAACTTTGAATTGAATCGTTTTAATTATTTGCAATGGTCTTATCTGGCGAGTAGATACACACATTTTTAAATTCTGCAACCTAATGTAATAATGTATAGAAGACCACGAATACGACGGTTACGATCGACAAAGAAATCTTATACAAAAATGACAACGGAAACAAACTCTTGGTGTTCCCTACCAATATGCACCACGAAGTTATTAAGAAAGCGAATGAAAATTGACAGTTTTCTGTGAAAAAGAGTAAAGACGTGATCATGAGAGAATATTTCATACAAAACTTGGAAGAAAAAATTAAAAGGATTATCGTTAACTGTAAACCTTGCATACTTACCTCGAGGAAAACTGAAAAGCACGAATGATTGCTGAATCCGGTTGACAAAGGCATCCCTACGGGTATTTATCACGTTGATCACACTTGACCAAGATGGGAAAAGGTTATAGGTACTTATTTATCGTAAATTCCTCCACAAAATTCACGTGGATATATCCAACCATGTCTGTTACCGCTAAGGAAGTTTTGGAGAAACTAGAGATACAAAAGGGAATTTTTAATTAATAATTTTTGTTTATGTTAACGACCTTAAAGTTTCTTTTGCACAATGAAATTGTTTCCGCGGCCACCATGCCACGGCTACAAATGATACTATCAACGTTGAAATCGACTGCTGCTTAATTGTCCTCGCACTTGTAGTCGGGGTGCCAATTTATGAAATAAAACATATTGTAATAATTTTAATCTTGCCAATAATAATGTATAATAATCCACGAAAAATATTCGTATAATATATATCAATATTAATATTTGAATATATGTATGAATGTGTATGGATGATTTATATTGAAATGTGTAAATGTATTCGAATGTCTGGCTTATTGCCAATGTTCTGCACATATATTAAGTTTTAGGTGAAAGTATGTTAAATAATTTTCGTAATTTGAAATGTGCTTGAACATATGGTAATCAGAGTGAGTGTTTGCCCCTTTATTTTGTTTCATATCGCCGAAATATGATACTTCAAGTTGGTGGAACGAAATGTTTTTGTATGTAGTGAAACTGCTACATTTTATTTTATAGGCTCGCTTTGTTCCCATGCAGATGTTAAAACTATTAGACATTTACGTTTTCACGAACTTTTGTGAGAAGGCGATTTATTTTATGGTGCCGTTTCGTTCGCGTACATACATATATTGAGCTACATACATGTTTATGTTTTCGATTTTCTGATTGACGAGGTCGCTGCAGTTCTTTAGAATAGCTATTATTTATTTCTTTTATACTTTCATTACCTAATTATTTTTTCCCGTAGGAAAAAATATCGCAATTACGGAAGAAAGTATTGTTGGATTAGTATTTATGTATCTTGTGTAAATGCCAACACGTAATGTTTAACAGTTGCAAACGACATAATATTTCAGTTTTTTACAACGAATTTGAATTAAAAAAAATGCAAAACATACATATTCGTGATGCTGCTACGCTCCAAACATTGAACGCACCGAAATAAAAATGTTATTTTTAAACGTCAAGGCAATATTTTTATCAGATTTTGATAACGCCGCTATTAAAGCATTTCTGATATATTTTTTTATTGATATTACAGTAATCTACGAACAATAATGTCGACAGTTCCAAGTGTAACATTAAGTAACGGAAAGAAAATTCCAATATTCGGTTTAGGAACATGGAAGGTGAGTCCAATATAACGTTGCTAACTTTTTTAAATAAATAATGACGGTGCTAAAATGCGCAATGAAAACGCGACGATTTTTCGCTCAGACAACAAAACCAATTTAATTTATCAATACAGATATTTCATTAGGAATACTTCAAAGATTTTCATAAATTTTCTGGAATCAGATTAAGGCTGCTGCTAATTCAATTCATTGAACATTGATGAACATGTATTGGTATTATTATATGTGATCCTTATAATCGACGAGCAAGTTTTTAAACACTGCCCTTAGATTTCTTCTTATTGTCCAAGCCATCTAGTAGAACTTTCGTTCACTCATCGATGTATAGTCGAGTGCTCGAAACTTAATATAAATATTGTTTTTGTTTTATTAATTGAAGTTATTCGCCTATTTTTTTTATATAACTGAATCACTCAAATTAACATAATGACATTTAGTGACTTCCAAAGTTACCTAACATCTTAAGTTAATCGAAGATGCACAAAAATCAAATGTTTTGCCAAAAATGTCTAATTGAATATTTGAGATTGCAGAACTTAAATTTCATTGGTAATAATTTATCCCATTATCCAATTTTTCGTTTAGTCTAAACCCGGTGAGGTAACTCAAGCTGTTAAGGATGCAATAGATATTGGATACCGTCACATTGATTGCGCCCATGTGTACACAAATGAAAAAGAAGTTGGTGAGGCAATTGAGGCGAAAATTAAAGAAGGGGTCATTAAACGAGAGGACGTTTTCATTACAAGCAAGTTATGGAACATCTCTCACAGGCCTGATCTTGTCGAGGTTGCAATCAAGGAAACGTTGAATGATTTGGGACTCAAATACATTGATTTGTATTTGATACATTTCCCCGTAGCTTTCAAGGTAAATCTATCTTAGATTCCAATCAATATTTGTAAATACTACAAACAATTTCATCATGCATGTGAAGTGAATTTAGATATTCAGATTTTTTATTTTCGGCGATCGTTATCATTTAACTATTTGATTAATAAATAAATCAGTGAAGTGGTGTTATCATAGAAAGTACACAATCATTTAAAATTTTTAATTAAATTTTCGTTTGTTTATAATAAGATAATATTATATATGAAAAGATTTTTGTACTGAGATAAGAATTAAATTGAATGTCCGTTGCATTAACATTGATTTGATTGAATTTTACAACTTTGAAAAGTTATTTTAAGCTAACTTTAGGAAAAAGTGTTAATACATAGTTCGATTGGATCAATTTGCTAAAAGTCAGAATTAAGTGTGTAACTCAAATATTGTATGGGTAAGTGAATAGGATTTTATCTTATGCATAGGAAGGTGATGATTTATTCCCAAAAGATGATCAGGGAAAAATGATAACCACCGATGTCGATTATGTCGATACTTGGAAAGCAATGGAGAAATTGGTCAAGAAAGGTCTGACTAAATCCATAGGTGTGTCGAACTTCAACAAAAGACAAATCGAGAGAATTTTAAAAGCTGGCACGATAGCGCCGGTCAATAATCAGGTACGATAATTTTTGAACTTGCTTTTGTTGTAAAGATTTTCATTTCACTTAAATTTAAATTAATTTGTAGGTTGAATGCCATCCATACCTCAACCAAAAAAAGTTGTTCGCGTTCTGTAAATCAAAGAACATCACCGTAACTGCGTACAGCCCTTTAGGTTCTCCTGATCGTCCTTGGGCCAAACCAGACGAACCCCTCTTGATGGAAGACCCCGATTTGGTAGCAGTTGCTGTAAAATATTCCAAAACACCCGCACAGATCTTGCTGAGATATCAAGTACAACGTGGCTTTATAACCATTCCAAAGTCAGTCACCAAATCCCGCATTCAAGAGAATTTCGAAATATTTGATTTTGCGTTGTCACAAGAGGATATCGATTACATCGATACGTTCAACTGCAATGAGAGATTTTGTCCGATGTCGGCGTAAGTTTTTTTTTTACATATGCTCAGTGACATATAAACTGCACCACCTAGAAGGAGTGGGAATTTTTGGACCAAATTTGGCAGCAATAGTGGACTAGTCCAGGAAAATAGTTGATTAAAATTTGAAACCCAATCATCAAGTAGTCATGGGATTTTTGACGAGTCATTTTTTGAATTTGTTCCACTTTTTCGGATCCCGTTCTTTAGTTTAAAGTGTTTCAAGTGTTTAATGATGCCTAGAGGAAGGAGACCTCAAGTTTACCAGCAGTTGAGTGACTTTGACCGAGGGCGGGTTGTTGGTTTACGAGAAGCAGGTTTTTCGTTTAGAGAAATCGGCAATCGTTTGGGACGGCACCACTCAACAATAATGCGTGTTTATCAAGCGTGGTCTGAACATGGGGTTGAACGTCGGAGAAGAGGCACTGTGGCTCAAAGACGAACCAATGAACGTCAAGATCACCGCTTAAGACTAATGGCCTTGAGAGACCGATTCTCTAAAACTGGGTCATTAGCTGATCAATGGTTAGGTGAACAAGGTCGTCCGATAGGCTTGCGAACAGTTTATCGTCGAATAAGAACCTTTGGCTTGCTGTCTTACCGCCCACATCTTGTGTTACCCCTCACTGCTCAACATCGCCAGGAACGTTTGGCCTGGTGCTCGGAAAGACTTCAATGGAACTTGGAGTGGCATCGAGTTGTCTTTAGTGACGAATCGCGATTTTGTTTAGGAATGCATGATGGTCGGATGACTGTTAGACGAAGACGTGGAGAAAGGCGCAATCCTGATTTTTCGATTGCGAGGCATGTTCACTGAACGGTTGATGGTGTGGAGTGCTATTGCTTACGGCAGTAGGTCACCCTTGCTCTTCATTCGGGGCAGTATGACCGCCCGACGCTACATTGACGAAGTGGTAGAACCACATGTTCTTCCACATCTTCGAGGGCTTGAATACCCACTTTTCCAGCAAGATAATGCACGACCTCACTTAGCAAGGGTTTCTCTTGACTTCTTTGAAGAGGCCAATGTTAATCTTTTGCCTTGGTCGCCAAGATCTCCCGGTTTGTCGCCCATTGAGCACGTGTGCGACATGATGGGTAGAAGATTGAGGAATCTACCGAACCCACCGTTAACAATAGAAGCTCTACGGCATGAAGTACAGGCTACTTGGGATGCCATACCCCAAGAAGACATTGATCACCTGCTGGAATTAATGACAAGGCGGGTCAATGAGTGTATCAGACTCGTATCGGACCAACACATTATTAAAGAAAAATCAAAAAGATGAAGTGTTTTCTTTATAAAATTTTAATCAATTACCTTAGACTAGTCCAATGTTTCTACCAAATTTGGTCCAAAAATTCCCACCCCTTCTAGGTGGTGCAGTTTATATGTCTCTGAGTATATTATTGCACAGGTTAATTACTTTTTTTTAGATCCCTTGGTCATAAACACCATCCTTTTGAGAACGACGAGTTTTAAGTAAACGTTTCGTATAATGTAGCGAACATTTTCCCAGCTAGGAAAGCTTCTCCAAGTCATTATTCAGTTTTAAATTCAGTGGTGTATCCTTACATAAGGCTGTTCTGTAATTGGTATAGTCGATCAACAATAAACTGTATCTCTCTATAATAATATCTACTATTGCATTTTTTAATTTGTTATTTTTATTTTTAGAGATTATGTTGAAATTATGCGTAGAATATTATAATATAATATAAAGACATCCCCACACATAACCAATAGTAGAAAATCTTGTTTATTCTAAAATAATTTTATAAAGATTAATACGTAAGGAGGTTGAATTGAAAGGTGATTGGTAGTGGATGATCCTAATAAGATGGAAAATGAGACAACACTGCTTTAACTATTTAAATATCTATTATCAGTCATTCTTATACAAATTACAAACAAAATATTCACATTTTTCCAATTGACACACATCACACACATTGAAACATTCCCACAGACTCGCCGTCATTTAACTATTACAATATTTAAATTACAAAAGTACAAATACTTACACGAAAAAACAAAAATTTTCTTAACCTATATAAATACAAAATATATATTTAAGTACAATGTAGTACTCTCGTCATCTGTATTTCTTGCGACATTTACATTTAAATAAAGTGACTATACGTATGTGGAAAATAGATGTATTTATTTATAACATTAGTAACAAGTAAAAAAAAAACTATGTATAACTGTGTGAGTACTAAAGTGTACGAAATGATCTAAGAGTAAAAGGGCAGTACTCGTCAGGGTTTTTTACAATTATTTCTAAACTAACTCGGTCGTTGGTACTTTGAGCGATAATTTTTTTTGTATTGACCAGAATTTACGTGACAGGTCTCGCGAGAGAAGTAAGTCAGTTAGTGACCGGCCTCACTGTCACTGTCACTTTTATCTAAAACGACAAAAATCAATTAGGATGATTAGAGTACTTTGATACAAAGGTCTGGACTTCCATTTGTCTTGCATCGAATTTCAACTTTATATTTCCACACCAAAACATTCCAGAACCGTATGTGAAACTATTCTACGTAATTCTATATAATAATACTGGAGAAACGTATTGAAATAAAGCTTCCGAAAATTGCAACGAATAGAAGTCCAAACGAGCATTTCATCTTATTTGTGGACATGGTTTAAAGTTCATAATCTGATGTACCTTTTTTACCGGGATAGGCATGTCGTTTAAGTCTGTCGTACAGATCGTCTTTTGTACCGTATATACTGGCGTTAGATCTAGCTAAACTGTTCATCTTTCCGTTCATGCCGTTGTGTAGGCTCTCCTTCATGTACGTTTCGTTGTAGAAGTTGGGCATCTCCCAACCGTCCTCTTCATCATCGTAATAATGTGCGTAAGTCGAGTGATGACTCGGCGCTATGCTTTCGGCATATGGTGGGGCTCCGTAATAGAAGTTCACTTGAGATCCGTTTTGGTCAGTTGCCGGTGTTAACAACTTCTTCGGTTCTCTTCTACGGTTTGCCCTACAAATAAAAAAAATGTGTTGTTTTGTATATAAATGAGCTACTTTCAATGGTGCTGCAGTATGTATGTTAAAAAAAGTTCTATTTGGGCAACCCATATTATTATTATTGATTTATTGTAAGCAACCTTTAATTTGTGATTTAATTTTAATTTTAATAGTTTTACTTGACTAAATCTTATTTTTGATTCCAAGTCTAGTCTTGCCTTGTCTTCAACTCACCTCGCACAAATCATCCAAATAAGAAGCACAATGAAAATGATCAAAATCACAGATGCGGCTATGCCTCCGGCTATGTAAGCAAATTCGGACTTCTCGGCGCAGTGTTTTCCGGTGAAGCTTCCAATGCACCTGCAGGACGGTATCCCTCTGACGTCTTTTACGCAAGAGCCTTCGTTTTCACAATAACCCTCACAAACGTCTGTAAATAAAAAGGTTAGTAAAATCGATTCTAAAAGGAAGACTGGAATGTAATCACCTGTGCACACCTTGCCTGTACCGTTAAATCCGGCTTTGCATTCGCATTTGAAGTCGCTCGTTTCGTCTATTAGAAGACAATATGCGTTGGGATCGCAGTGCATGTTCGAGCCCATCATTTCGCATGGATTCGTACATTCGGCCTTGCTCATCTGATGAAAATATTTGAAATTCAAATTATATTAATAGATTTATTCGTAGATAAACTAGGAAACCGCATGTTTCAAATTAATACTTTAGGAACTAGAGGTGGCCAATGCAGTTCCGGTTTTCCGAATGAATCGATTCTTTAGATTCCTTTCGTTCACGGTTCACATCTCGTAACGCACAAGTACATTTTTTGTGATTTAACCCATTAAGGGCGCAGCAATGTAAATTTAAATTTAGAAAGTGGCAACCAGAAAATAAGATCAATTTTATGTTCAATGGCTTATGAAATTAATGTTGCGTTTACAAATCAACTCTAAACATCTCTCGTTTTAAAAGAAACTCCACATTTGTTATTTCAAAAATAATTATTTAGAATGAAAGTTTTTTCCCCTCTGTTTAAGTTCTTGAAAAATATATTTGACAGAATTATTAGCCAAACTATTAACTTTTCGACATGGGTAGTTAACGATCTGAAGAACGTAGCCACCAATTAATTTATATACGCGGATTTGCTTTTATGAATATTTTGCAGAAAGTTTTCAAAAATATGGTACTATTTCTTCGTCAATTGATAAATTGACCCGAGCCAACTCAACCCAACCCCAGCCAACCCAACCCAAACTAACTCAACCCAACCCAACCTATGTCAACGTATCACTATAGTTGATGAATACTGCTTTAGGTTGTAAAATAGTTTCAAATCTAAATATAATTTGCAAGTACCCTTGGATTTATTTGACTACGTAGTACATTGGCTTAGGAATTTTATTTTCATGGCTGAAAATTTGGGTTAAGTTGGGTTCGGCTGGGTTCATTTTGGGTTTCAGAGCGTGTGAAATTAATCCAGGTTCAGGTTCACCACATTTTTTGGGTTTATTAAATTAAATTCTTTTTTCGACGAACATGCAAATGAGCTTCAAATGTTAATTTTTAAATTTGTTTGGGTTTTAACGCAACTGATCCTAACCGATGGTTCTTAAAAAATGACCCCATGAAATATAAGTAAATTATACGATACTTTTCAAATTCTATTGGGGTTGGACTTGCAATGTTAGCTACCCCGTCCATCTGTCATCTAAAAAATCTAAATAATGAACTAACCCATTAAATTAAGATAAAATCTATTCACAAGTTCAAAAATGTCTTATCTTAAAATTTATTTTTTATTTTATAATTACGGAATGTCTTGTGCATAGAATAGCATTAAAATTATTTATTTAGTTTGTTAATTGCAATGGAATAATGTAATGTTCAATAATACAACCTCTTCGAGAGACTCGAGAAAAGTTTCAAGAAATATTGATACAAGAGCCGATTAATAACAAAAAAACGTCTCCTTTAGCACACAATAAGTCACTGCTTGCTACCATTACTATCAACGCTACGAATAGTGTTGTATAAATATTAATGTTATATGAAAGTTACTACTACAGCAGAGAAAAATGAAGAATTAATTTCTTTTATATAACATTCTTTATATATTATATAATATAAAAATAAATATAATTTATATAATATTCTCCCGTGAGGGGTTGCTAGTCCCCCATCGGGCGCCTCCCCAGGTGGCGGATAGGGGAAAGCCCATCAGATACAGTGGGCACCGGGGAAATGAAATACCCGGGGCGGACCAAAACTAGCAACCGAATGGCCACCGGGATAAGTGGCTCCCGGTATCAGTGGATACTGATAGGGCGCTCTCTTGCTCTTGGGGCGGGAAATCGTACCGGAAGGCGGATGGACCAAGAAATTGGCATAGGATGTTGAACGCAACGGGAAACGACAACATTAAAGATCCCATGGATATCCCTAGTACATCATACTTGCTGGTTTCAGTACGAAATATTCCAGAGTTTAATTCCCCTAAATGGATCTCGGGGGGGGGGGGGGGTGCAATGAAAGTAGCTGATAAATGTAAACTAACATAGAAGTAAAACTCATCACACCATAGTCTGATTTATATTTCCGAGTCGTTCAAATTGAATTGTCGTTCATTATCCGTTCATCATGACGCGACTCATCAAACTTACAACTCACACAAGATTCTATGAACCGAAGAACCATAGGTTGTGAACCGATTCATTCGATTGTGACCAGAGAGCATCATAAACTAGTGCATGTGTGCCTTTGTCGATTTGTAAGAAACGCAAATTTTTACTCACAGCTGCTGATCCCTTTGTGCTTGTGTTTGGTGGACATTGTATGCAGGTAGTCTGCTGTTGTTCCGGCTGATACCATCCTTTTTTGCAAGGCATGCAAGCATTCAAAGTTCCATTTAAGTATTTACCTTTAAAAATATAAAGTAATGTTTTTTCATATTGGTTCTATATGTTGTATAATAAGACTTAGGTATACAATTACCGCCTAAGTGATGATCAATATGTGATTTCTAGTCGATGTTTATACATTTTAGTAATAATAGTAAACATTGTTTATTTTACCTGGAGTACAAACTGGCAACGAACATTCTTCATTAGTAGTGGCTCCGGTTGTAGGGGTGGTTGTGTCCTTTGGACAATACTGACAAGACGCATGCACCCCTTGCATTCTGAAGGTACCTCTAGGGCATGGTTCGCACTTTCCATCGATGCCAAGTTGCAGTCCGTTGCCACATTCATCGCGACATTCACCAGAAGCAACAGCTTCACTCGTTCTGGTCGTCTTTCCAAGTCCGCAAAGCTGACAAGAAAACTGACCCTCTTTCGGTTGGTAGAAGCCGTGGCCGCAGCTTATGCACAGGCCTGAATCGTGATCGTAGTATTTACCAGCGGGGCAACGTTCTATAAAATGTGATTATTGTTATTATTATATAATTAATACGAATCAACGAAAGTACCTTTGCAATCGGCTGCACTTCGTGCACCTGGTCCTACTGTGACTCCAGGTCTGCCGGATATTGGAGGACAGGTGATGCATTGTGATTGCCCAAATTCACTCTGATACATACCCAATGGGCATAGTTTACATGTTTTGGTTTCTTTGTCGTAATAAGTTCCAATTGCACAAGGGACTATAACAAATTAGTTTGTAATAAAGGGTGTATTCAATCCAAGAATACATACCACAATCAGGTGCCATTACAACTTGGCCTAATGGACAAGAATAATCAGATACCAATGCCAAAGACGACGGATCTGGTCCAGTGTTGGGTAAAATATCCTGCACGTTAAATTGGCCCTCTTCTAATATCAACTTTTCCAGCAAACTCTGCACGTTCGATCTTTCATTGGTGTTGGAATGCACCACTGGGTCGCTAATAAAAACAAAATACGAATGAAATAATTCGTACAGTCGCAGCACACGTGTTAATCAAACAGAAGCATGCATGGTGTCGAATGAAACTCCTTAGATTTCGCAAAATTTAAATTCACAGTTTCGCGAGTTTCGAAAATAAAAAAATCTAAGGGCTATGAAATAGGTGTGACAGGTGCTTACTTGACTGCCGGGAATGATATTTCAATATCGTAGGTGTCTCCAGATTGTTGTCGTCCCTGACGAGAAGTTCTACAATAATAGGAACATGCTAGGTGCTAGAACTACACATTCACTAAAATCCTACGACTACGACATGCATACGATGAAGAAATTGAAACATGAAAAACACAGAAAGCTACAATAATTGTCTGGTAAATGTTAATCATGCTGTGATGGCATGCGATTGAAGTGGGAAAGATTTCCCACACAACTTTTCCGAACAACATTTAAAAATGTCGTATTAGAATAATTCTCGTACAAATATTTTTTAACACACAAGTGCTACACATTTGCTTCTTTAGATTTTCACTTACGGTTTCACCGGCATTTCAACGTCGATTACATAGGTTTCCCTCTCTTCATCGTCCTTAGTTTGCCTTGAGTTTCTGTTGGCTCGATGTTCGCATTTCACTTTGATATTTAGGTCTTCGCATTCCCTCGTACCTTCCACCGCAAACGAACAGAAGTTCCAATCTCTGTTGAGGGAGTTAACTGCACTTCTGACTTTCTGGCGAAGGACTCCCTGGCCAGCCTCGTTACACAGGACGGACGTTGGGAATAACATAGATATTCTGAACACTCTTTGAGCGGGACTAGCGGCTAAAATTAAAAATATTATTAAAAATTTAATAAAAAAATTAAATAAAAACCAACCTGAACAAGCCGGATATACCATGGGCAAATTTGGATTTCTCGTTGGCCTCCAGAAACCTTCGCCGCCGCAGGTGTAGAATTTGGGAATTTCTTGCGAAAATCTCAAGCCTGGGTTGCAACCGATTTCGCAGACTTTGAACTGACCTCCGGCGCCCCAATCTTTGCAAGTTTGCATGCCACCAATCGGATCAGGTAGCTCCGGACAGAATTCAGCTAAAAGATAAATAGTAACCTAAGAAGATTATATGCGATGAGTTACTTACGCAGCACTGAAATTTTAAACGTGCAGACTGCGGTATTTCCAACGGCATCAGATGCCACGTATGCTATTTGGTAGATTCCCCAAAGAAGCGTTTGACCTGGACGGTGTCCATTACTTTCAACTTTTTTGACCACGCCCACATCATCGCTAAACTGTGGTTCATCCCAAGATACTATGAAAGATCCATTCTTGGAGATGATCCATAAGTCGCCGGGACAGTACTCGACTTTTGGAGGGATCTAAGTTAAACATTGCACCGTAATTATTTAATAATAATTTAATTTTAATTTAGATGAAGTGCTACAAAATATTAATAGTTGTTCTGCGACAATCAGCAATCAAATATTGTAGTGAATCACATGTATATTTAAAATCTGTTATAAATAATCATTTAAATGTTTGAATTTTAAATATAGAATCCAACAGAATAGCACGTACCTTATCAACTTCCAATTTTTCACATTTTGTACCAGTGTATCCAGAAGGACATTTCCTTTGTCCGCAGTGGGATGGTACTATTCTTTCAACGCCTCCAGCAGTATCTTCGTAACCGGCCCAGGTTAGCACCAAACCGCGATACAAAACTGGCTCCGTACGACAGTCACGAACTTGTTTTTGCACCTCATCCGTAACGTTCAAGGCGCGACTCCAAATTTGCACTTTGGTCAGATGTCCTTGGAATCCTGATTCGGTGTACGCTTTTGGATTGCCCGATCTTGGTTTACCCAGAGTCACCCAACCACTATAAAATATTGTTTACATTATTAGCACGTTTATAAATTGCGATTGAATCCTCACTATTCTGCCAGTTTTCGCCCAGAACCGTATCCTTCGACTCGACTGGCGATAAGTCCTTCCGTTATTAATTTTAGTTCACCACCGTTTTCACCGTCCCAGATTATGGCCAAGTGGTGCCATTGAGCGTCGTTTATCGTCGTGTAGTCGCGATAACTTAAATATACGTCTTGGAGTTCCTCGAACAGTGAAACTTGAACTCCGTTGGAGTGCGCCTGTATCAAAACCCTTCTATTATTAGCAACGTGTTTCGATCCGACTGCGTACAAGGTGAAGAAAATTCCGTTCTCATCTTTCTCGGTGAATTGTACCCACAGGGCTATGGTTAAGCTGGATGGTGAAGCCGTATAAAATGGTATGATTTGTGCGGCAGAGCTTCTCGTTGCGTCGCTGAAGTAAAGGTCGTAGTCAACAGAAATAGCTGTAATTAATGATATATAAATAAATACTTCCATTGATGAAAATTCAACTTACTTTTCCTGCAATCTTCGCCTGTTAAATTGAACGGGCATTGGCAGTAGAATTTTCCGGTGAGATCGATGCAAGTTGCACTTGGTGGGCACGAATTTTCTTTGCAATCGGCGATGTCTTCGTCGCAAAATCGTCCGGTGTAACCTGGCGGGCATATACATTGGAAACCATTACCATGATTGGTACAAGTGGCACCGTTTTTGCAATCGCCGGATTGGCACGCGTCGTATTCGTACTGGCATCCAATTCCGGTGAATCCATTCGAGCAAGAGCAGTTCAGCCCCGAACCGAAGTCCTGACATTTACCACCGTGCATGCAAGGATTTCCTATGCATCTTTCCGGCGCGGTTTCACATTTTTTGCCGTCAGTGCCAGATGGGCACCTGTAAATTGAAACTATTAACAGAATCTGTTGAATTTGTGAAAAATAGAGACTTACACGCAGAAGAAATCTTGGAAGAGATTTATGCAACGAGCGTCGTTCATGCAAGGAGTGTTTTGGCAAGTGCCGATATCGGATTCGCAATTAACTCCGGACCAACCAGGTTGACAGGCGCAGCGGTAACGTCCAACTTCGTCCATGCAGGTTCCTCCATTCAAGCAAGGATCCGATGTGCAATCGTCGATGTTTTCCTGCAGCGAAGTGTTTTAGATATAACACAAAAAAATATTAAATTAATTACCTCACACATGGCGCCACTGTACCCTTCTCTGCACATGCATACGAATTTATTATCCAAGTCGACGCACCTTTCGGTGCCTACTGGATTGCACGGGTCACTTAGACATTCATCCAATTCGATTTCACATTGGCGCCCGACGAATCCTGGCCTGCATTTGCAAGCAAATCCTTCTACTTGATCTACGCATGTGGCGCCGTTTTCGCACGGCTTCGATGAACAAAAATCAATGGGATGTTGACACCTTTTACCCGTAAAACCTGGTTCACATGTGCAAGTGTAATCATCGACGAGGTCTATACATTGTCCGCCATTCTCACAAGGATCTTTTACGCATACGTTTATGTTTGTTTCGCACGATTCGCCTAAAGTAATTAAATTAAACCATCATCATTTGAATAAAAAAAGGCATATGTGTGTACGTACCTGTCCATCCTTGATGACAAACACACTCGTGGTAGAAAAGTTTGTCGACGCATACGCCATTCTTGCATGGATTTCTACCACACAAATCAATTTTACTCTGGCATCTTTTTCCGGTAAATCCTGGTGGACAATTACAACTAAAATCTGCAACCAAATCCGTGCAATTGGCCCCGAGGAGACATGGTTTTTCGGCGCAGTCGTCGGTGTTAATTTCGCAATTTTGTCCTTCCCAACCTGGCAAACATTCGCACATGTAGCGTCCCTGTTGGAGGGCTATGCAACTGGCGCCGTTGCTGCAAGGATTTCCGTTGGCCGAACACGGATCTATGGTTACATCACAATCGATTCCTGTGTAACCGGATCTACACAAACAAGTATAATTGTTGTATCCCGGTTCGTCTTTACACATGGCCCTTGCCGGGCACGTATCGTTATCGCAATCAGACCGCTCGTCTTGACAATTAAGTCCAGAGTATCCTGGTGCGCACTGGCAACGATATCCTTGGGGTAAGTCGGTGCAGGTGGCGCCGTTATAACACGGCTGCGAGGAACATTCATCAATGTCTATTTCACAACGTCGTCCTGAAAATCCGGCAGGGCAGAAGCAATGGATGCCATGGCCTGGAGAAAAATTGATGTTATTGATATTTATGTTTTTATTTATTATAACATACCCTTTGGTGCGCACACACCGCTGTGCTGACAAGAATTTTCCGTACATTGCACTTGGGCGCATGCATCGCGACCAGTTGCTCCGGAATGTTCAGTTTTCATACTAGTCGGACATTCGACGCATGTCGTTTGACCACTTGCGGCCTGATAGAAATTTTTCGGACACGGTGAACAAGGCGCCAAACCAGTTGGCGAGTACAAGCCAGGGCCACATTTGGGTCTACAGAAATCTTTGTTCGGCGCGGAAGGTTGATAAGTGTAAGTGCTTGCGGGGCAGGCTTGGCAATCTTTGAACCCACCAGTTGGAGGTTCACCTGTGTAACTGTTTCTTGGGCATTCCAAACAAGGAACCAAACCGGTGGGTGAGTATGTTCCATAGCCACACACAGGCACACATTCATGGACAGTTTTTGACCCTTCTTCTCTAGTGTACGTTCCAGACGGGCAACGAATGCAAGAACCTTGTCTGTCACGATCTTGATAGAAACCTCTTGGACAGTAGGTGCATTCCTTTTGTTTTTCTCCCGCGAATGTACCGGCCGGACAATGTACTGGAAAAATTATTTAAAATTTAATTTATTATTATTAAATATTACTTTATATAATGGGCGACCTTAATGGAATAGTTGCCAATAAAACATGGCCAAGAATATGGCATAAGAATTAAAGTAAGTAACTATACTTACAGCATCTTGGTACGTCGTTAGTGTCTGTATTCAAGACTTCACCAATGCTGCAGGTGAATCCTCTGGTTATATTTGACGAAAGTGCCTTTAGCGGAGGGCATTGATTACCAATCGACGCTACGTTCAGCAAAGGTTCGATTGCTGCACTGGCATAAGGTACGGAGAGGTCGAAAATCAAATTAAGTGTAGATCCGCATAGGTCATACAGTTGGGGTTGCCGTACAGCCGGAATGACGGCTAAAATATAATCGATTCTAACAACGTTTTCCTCCGTCAACGATGGAACAGCTTTTATAAACGAAACATTCATATTAACGTTAACGGCTGAACAACGTTGTGTCAAGATGCTGTTTAAATTAACGTAATATTGGTTCAAGAGGTCAGTGTACTGGCTCATGCAGGCTCTTGCAACTGCGCCGTTCGCTCGATATTTTATCATAGGTACGACTTGGTAATCGGCTTGTTGTGTATCTGCAAAAAATATGAATTCATTTCACGTCTAGTCTTGGTTTATGGATCTTACCTTCAGAGACGCAATCCGGAACGACTGATGTTGGTTTCCATGGGGTCTTTGGATCACAAGAAAATGTTTTGAAGGGCTCTCCATCCGTGAATCTGTATCCATAATTGCAGGTACCAACGCATTGCAAACCTCGTTCGGCTGGCATGCACTTGAGTTCGCCATTTGCTGGTGGCTTTAGTTCCCAATCAACGCATGGTGTCGCTTGAACCGAAACCTAAAATGTTGCATAAATAATACGTGGTTTATGAAATAATCAAATAAACTCACTTGGAAATAACATTCGGCACTATTTCCGTACTTGTCTGTTGCTGTCACGCTAACATTTTCGTAGCCACCAATTTCTATGGTTGCTTTGTCCGGTGAAAAAGTGACGAACACTTCGCCTGAAGCATCAGATGCATTGATTCTCCTACGAGTCTCATTGAAGTTGATCGAGTAGCTCTCTTGTTTATCCACAAGTTCGATTACGTAGCTTTGGGGGCAACTTAATTTTGGTGGTGTGTTATCTATAAATATATTGATGAAATATCCAATTATTTGTCGGTAAAATAAAATTCTATTAATATTTTTTTAACGTACCCGGCACGGTGATGTTTATTTCACAAATGGCGACGTTTCCGTCATAGTCAAACGCAACGTATTTAACAACGGTGTCCTCAAAGATGTGGGCAGGAGTTTTAAAATGTGGCGGTTTGACTTCGAGACGAGCAATGCTTCCGGAATTATCAACCGCCGTTGGTTCAGTAAAATTAACGGCCAGTAAACCTCCGTTGGCGTCCTTTTCGACTAAAATAGGCTGTTGGGGACAATTTTGAAAAACTGGAGTTTCGTTATCTGAAAAAGGATAAATAAATATATATTCGAGCCAAGCGGTTAGTGCGAAGACATACCGACACATGGTGAGTATCCGTGGTCGTAGCCGAGGAGTGGTTCTTCATCTGGCTCATCGCAGCCCATGAGCTCAAATTTCATGCAAGCTGCGTCCATGTAACTTACAATTCCTGAAATTTGCGCGAATTAATAATAATAATTTCACAAAAAGCAATGACTTACCCAATACGACGAATCTCGCTTGGACGTACTTGGGCAACGAAATCATGGCGAGCTCGCCGTAATTTCCGGGATCTCTTCGTGTCAGGTTGAAGTTGGGGAAGTAAACGACGTAGTTTTCTTTCTCCTTTTGCTTGTAAAATAATCTAATCTCAATTGGTCGACCGACTATGTCATTGGTCACCACTCCTTTCACCAAAATTGCTTTCACGCGAAACAGTTGCCCTAAATCAACACTAACGTAGGTGAAGTCCTCCTTTTTTCCACACCAACCAGTCACGGAATTCAATCGAACATTTCTCGCTTCGTAATTTGGTCTAAAATTTTAATTGTTTAAAATGTACGAAATTTATATTTATGATTGGAAACTAACCGTTCGCTTGTGGCGTTGATCGCTGAATCTGGAATTCTTCCGGAGGCAAGACCTAGAGGCCTAACGACTTTGCATTCCGGTTTTCTGACGCAAGTTGTCGGTCGCGGATTGATCAAGATGTAACCCGGCCTATTGCAGCCGTAAAACACGTCAGAGTCCTGCTCGTAACTCCTGGCTGTTTGGAAACCGTCGCTAGGTCTTCCGGGATCTTCGCAAACAGGACCTTCGCATCTTAAATCTCCAAAGTCCCAGACGCCGTTTGCCTGACATCGTACGATGTTATCGTGCTTGTTGCTCTGCCCGGCAAGCTTTGAGGTGTTCTGGCAACCGAAGTAGAAAGATGATTGGTACTTGGTATCCACGAATCGGCCGTATTCGGCACCCGGCGACGGAGGGGGAATCCCGCAGTCGGCTCTCGGACACGACGGGGAAGCACCGCTCAACCAATAATCGGGCAATCCCTACAATTAAATCCAATGTTACATTCAACTTCATTAGATGAAATCCGATTGCTTACCGGTTTTGGATCGTACACGCATTGCCTAAATCCGGACGTTGCAGTCTTGCGAAGTTGTCGGCCAGTGTGGCCACAATTCATTGTCACGTTTTCCCTAAACGGAACTAAGACGCTTGCTTCGTCCGATCTTATTACTTTAAGTCCTTCATTTTTATCGTCTGGCAATGAAACACACTGGGCGTCTAAAATTATAAAATACACAATGTAAATAATTACATAATTAACTGTTTTCTTGTACTTACAGTTACATGTTGGGACGGTTCCATTCCAAGCTCCAGTACTGGTGCATAATAAAGCAGAAGATCCACTCATTATATATCCAAAATTACATTGGAATCTGACCAAATCACCAAAGTGAAATTTCTCCTGCGAAGGGAATTACAGTTAGGAGTCATAATGTACTGTGGGATAAATGAAAAAATGGCACACTTGAAACTTTTTTAAATTTACTATTTAGAGTATTAAAGAGGCGGATCATTTAGTGCTTAGTTAGCCATGACAAAAAAGAAATGCAAAATGAACCAGACTCGGTTCAAGTTCATTGTCTCTATTGCTATGTAATTGAGCAAGTTTTAAATCGTCTCTACTTTAAGGCATGTGGTAAAATAAATAGGGCAAGAGGATTGAATGTTCAGTTTATCGCAAATAAAACTAGATTGAGTCTGGTTTTTTTTACAACAGACTGCCAATAGTAATTAATAAGTATGCCGATTTTTTGTTTCTGAATTCCCATTGTACATGTCTTTTAATTGTGACAGGAGTCGATGATAAATGAAATCAAGTACGGGGGATGTTTTACCTTAGTTGAAAGCGTAAGCCCATTTTCTGGTGGATTTAAATTTGGACACATAATGGGAACGCATGATTTGTTTAACTGATACGTATCTCCATCTCTTATCCCGTTTTCCGTTCGTTCTATGCTGTACCCGGACGTGCCGTTCTTCGTATATAACTCGTACCCAACGGCACAGCTGCACGCATAATCGCCTGGAGTGTTAACACACTTCTGATCGCAACCTCCGTTGTCAACCGCGCATTCGTTGATGTCGGCGCATTCCAATCTGGTGCAGCCTATCACTTCCAACTTGAGGCACGGCGCCCCGTGGTACTCTTCGATCTTGAACTTGATGTACTGGGCCTCGATCGGCGTCGGCAAGTTTAAAATGGAAAGCGTTGGCTCGAAGACCCTGAAGACGACGCTCGAACTATCAGCGTGCGTGTAATCTTTGAAAACGTCGGTGAGATCGTTGGAGTATTGAATTTTGATAACCGAAGTGAACGCCACGTTTCCGTCGTCTCGAATTACGTTCGTCGTTTTGAAGCCTCTTATTACGGTCGGCGCTTTCAAGTCGATGATCACCCAGTTGGAGCCCAATTCGTTGGTGTTACCGCACCATCCGTCGCTTGAAAATCTCACCATCTACAACGAAAGTAATAAATGGTGCACACATAGTGTTTCACACTTACATTTTTATTGTAACCATCCTCGGAGCTAGAAACCGAGATTGAGTCGTCGGGTATGGCGCCGTTGCTAAGCCCGAGATCTCCCACTGGTCTGCATTCGAAGGTCGGGGCGAAACCTTTTCGACATTTGCACGAAAACGAACCCGGGGTGTTTTCGCATTCCGTCGATGACAGGTCACATTGGCTGCTAACGCATTCATTTACATCTGGAAGAAAAATTATATTTTATTATTATAAGATCCAATGTGACAAGAAATGTACCTTCGCATTTTGGTGGGTTATTAAACTTCTGATTTTCACCACAACGTATTATATTGCTTCCAATTAATCTATAACCCTTGTGGCACTGAACCCTAGCTTCGTCGTTGAAGAAGTAATTTCTAGATGTGTCGGTTATGAAACCACTGGGGATGATTGGAAATTCCGGGCATCTTGCGCCTGTTAATTTTATATTTTTATGCGGTTTATGTTTGATGTAATAGTGACTTACGTGAACATGAGGGTACATCCCCTGACCAAGTTCCATTGCTCATGCATAGGATAACAGGGTGTCCACTTCGGACGTATCCCGGCTCGCATTCGTATCTTACTATTGTGCCGTAGCTTCTTCCAAGACCGTTTAATACGGTGACGTTGGCGTGAGGAACTTCTGGTAGCGTAACGCATTGAGAGGCTAAGCATGAAGGTTTCTTTTCCCATCTTCCATCCGCTAAGCAGGCGATTTTTTCAATTGGTTTCGCTGTTGGAAAGGCGAAGCCTGCGTAGCATTGGTACCTGGCTTCGCCGCGGTACGTAACATTGGAGGATCCAATTGAAAAACCGTTGTCGATTTGTGGCACCGGACCACAGTATACTTCTTGACATTTTGGAATATAACTTATCGACCAGTTACCACCGGGGAGGCATTGAGTGGTGATGCGATGTTGCCCGGTGGCGAATTCTTGTCCCGTTGGGCAGCTGAACGTAATTACTGTCCCAAATGCGGTGTCCCTGCTCGAAGCCATAGCACCAATTCCAGGTTTCAACCCAGGGCAATCTAAAACGATTTGATTAATTTTTACCAATCAACAAGGACGAAACCCACCAGCTGAGAAGTACGCAGTCCAGCCTTTGCTACTGTGCAACGCATCTGATGCAAATCTTATTAACATCTCACCACTGGAAGCGGTTAGTGTGATTTTTGGTATAGCGTTGCTAGTGAAACCATTTCCAGAGTGCAATCGCAACCCGCTGGTGCTGGCTCCGTCGTAGACTTGCACGAAATCAGATTTATCGACCTCGAAACTATTGAAATTTAGCGAAAGTGCACCCCCGCCAGGATTTCTGATCTTGTACAAGCATTCCTGATTGCTGGGGTAGTTGGCCAAATTATAAGCCGGTGATGTTATCGTACCATTTCTTGCAATGATCGTCGCCTTGCAACCTAATATCAAAAAAAAAAATAAATAAAACCACCAATGAAAATTAAAATAATTTACCTTGCGAATATCGTATTCTAAATCCTCGTTTCGAATCACCCAAACTTGTTTTGAAATACAAATACAATTGGCTGTTTGTGGACATCACTATTCTTTGGTTGCTCTCCAAGTCGCCCGTCAGTCTAGCAATTGGTTGGCTCTTCGGAGAATCCCCGTCTCTGACCAAGATGTAATCCCTTGCGTTGTCCAAATCCAAATCGTCAATCTGAAACATCGCGGTTTAGTAATTTGCCAGTTTGTTTTGCGAATCGGACCTCCAGAGTTATGATTCTTCCGGGCTGCGCTTGGATGACGTATAGACACTCAAGTCCTCCGGGATATTGATCTGGATATCCGGGCGATGTCAAAACTTGTCCTTGGGGTGTTGCTCTTACCATTCCGCCGCATATTTGTGGTTCGGTCTTCCACGACGCTCTAAAATATTAATATGATGACGGTTTCGAATGTTTTCGTGGTCCGCTCTTACCTGAAACCTTTCCTCTCGGTTGACGCGTCTGTGCTAAATTTGATGATCATGAAATTCGACGCTGACACGAATGACCTGTTGGTTAAATCGGGCTTGCCCGATAGGGTTGCCAGGTTGACGGAGGTGTCCTCGGTTCGTCCCCCGGCCAAAATTTGCACAGTGTCGAAAGTTTTTTCTGTTTCAAAATCTTGGAACTGAAACAATTTTTGTTAGATATACAATTTACAAGTACTATCGTGGACGTAATCAATAAAATTGAACTGTGAATGGGTAATTTCTAACCTGTAGTAGAATGTTGTGCCCTTGTGGCCCTTCCAGGGTCCATTTGCAATTGGTTAGTGGCGCATATTTTTGGGGATAGTATGGACTCTCCACGACGTCTCCGCTGCTGGCCATGTAGAAGTTGCAATTTGCCGCGCAGTCGATTTCATCGGACGAGTCGCCACAGTCGTTCTGTTTGTCGCAGCGGAAGGCTTCGTTGATGCAATCTCCATTGGAGCAGTGGAAAGAACCACTGGGACATGCTTTCGACCTGCACATGAACGGTAGCAGACTTTCGCAGGTTGTCAGCTCCCACGATTGCTGGTCTCCGCTGACGGTTACGTCTACGCATTCTCCGGATTTCGGATTAGGTTGTTTCAGTGACCAAAATCCTACAATTCGAATAAATAAGTCAAATAACAAATAACAAATAAAACGAATCTTTTAATTGCGAAAACATTGAACATGAATTGTCATAACGAATTCAGGACTATAACTGATGCCTTTGTAGAAATTATGTGTAAGTTGTTTTGAATGCTTGTGGAATTAAAACTTAACTTACATTTTCCACTCGTAGGAAAAACCATCACTTACGTACTCATTGCATAAATGGGTTATTGTTTTAATTGCATTATTGAATTAAAACCAGTTCTTTTGTTTTGAGTTGAGTATAATATATTTTGATCGGCTTGAAGGGGGTCAAACTATTTAACCAATCAATTTCGAATTAATATAAAATAAAGAAATAAATTTTACGTGAACGTATGATCTTTATTATTGCCTCGTCACAAACAACGACGTAATCCCCGAGATGTTAAACATTCCGACCGCTTAATACGTCTCTCTCTCTCTCTGTGTATGGAATAGAGGTCAGGTGAAATCGAGCAAAGCAACGCCACGTACAAAAAACTCGCAACTGAAATTTACTTCCCATATTGTATTGATTTTAATCAACATATTTGCAGCGAATTAATGCTCACTGCATACCTGAATATTGTGACACCAACGTTCCGGCCGCCGACTCGAGTGTGTTGGTTTTGAGGTCGTCCAAAGACGCCAGTCCCAGCCAGTAGTGGTTGGCGCCTCTTTTATCGAGGCCCACCGACGAGGAC
This sequence comes from Geotrupes spiniger, assembly GCA_959613385.1. NCBI lineage: Eukaryota > Metazoa > Arthropoda > Insecta > Coleoptera > Geotrupidae > Geotrupes > Geotrupes spiniger. The sequence goes on from OY390737.1 coordinate 19,538,807, forward strand.
GCTATCGACGCCGTCAGGTTGTTCTCGCCGTAGGTTTCCACCGCCATCAGGTCACTACCGTACCTAAAATTGATGCAACGAATTAATTTCGCAATCTAAACACAGGGACGTTAAACCTACGCGAAATGTTGAATGTTAACGCTTACAACGAGGTGCTTGATTAAAATCTATTTTTAACGTAATCGCTAAAGTGGTTTGTTGTTTGGGCGGCCTTGCTATATCATGCTCGCCCACTGTTTGTGACCCGGCTCTTTTCGGATACAACGTTGAGATTTCATAGAATTTGTGCAATACATTTCTCGATGAAATTTAGAATTCATGTTTGCATCGTTCGTCATATGAAGAAACTAGAGTGCTTAACGAGGAAGAAGCCTTTATGCCCTATGTCCCTAAGGGTAAACAATTATTTTACATCGAGAACATTGATACATACAGTATCACAAGTTTTATTGAATTGAACCTGTACTCTTGAAGTAAGGCAATTTCTGTCGTGGTTGAACAAACAAAGGTACAAGGCTATCTATCACTGTAGTCGAATGTTTATATGAATACGAAAAATTAATTCCTATGAAATTAATATCAGAGCGGAACAAAATAAAAAGCTTAACTCGATATCAAAGTCGTTCGCGTAATATTTAATCGTGACATAGACATATGTGTAATAATGCACATAAAACGCAGCCAAGTCACAGTGAAAAAATGCACATTGCGATTGCCACAAGGCGTGGTAAAAGTAACCATAACCCACAAGGTAAAATATCAACGTTGAATTTCATGGACACGTATCAGAATACTACACCAAGCATATAAAATGAAAAATACACGAATTATATTCATGATAAACAAATCAATTCAATTCGGAAACTTGTTTAAAACGTCGAGTTGACGATTTGTATAATCGAGTAAAATGTTAATGATGATGATAATAATAAAATTATGATGTTTCTACAAACTCGGCTTCCTATACTAACGACCTTCTGGCGAGAATGTGTGCATACAGATATGCGGCGTAACAGGAATCAACACTAATTATGAGCGTTTCGAATAAAAATGTTCGATTGCAGCCGAGCAAAACGACCACAGGGAGACGCCATCGCGAACGACTTCTTGAGCAATTTCATTATGATTAATTTATGGACGTTCGATTTGTCGTCGTTGATAAGTATGCGGTTTACGCAACGACGGAATGGCATTTGAATGTATAAATTCTAATTACAAAAATAACGTAAAGTGCATATTTTGCATTGTAGTTAAAAGCTGTGTGCCTTTAACTACAATAGCTAAATATAACTATAGAGAATGTTACGTTTTTAGAGCCATCTTTTTGGTACTTATGATCATGTAGATCATGATCATATTTATCGAATGAATCACAAACTGTTGAACCAAAGCGGTCGAATTACTTCATGTCAGCTTTTATGTATTCTAAATCAAGGAATGAGCGAATAGGGAGGAAAACAGGCATATGAAGTACTGGATTGACAGTCAATGACCACTAATATCGTATCAATATCAAGACTTAATCGTATCTGATTCCTGTAATAATATTATTACAATGCAGCAACCAAAATGTATCCGAAATACTGACCGATTTGTTTCAAAATACTTCAAGTCATAAATGTGTACGTAGCGTATGGTCCGAAAGGCATGTCATCTATTAAAAATTAAGTTATACAATGCGATGCTAATGATTTCTTCCAAAGAACTCTTATTGAGACCATTGGAACTCGCGAGAGAGATAATATCGTGCGGCTCGATATGATACATTTGCTCATGGAAGTCAGAAAAATGAAAAACAACGATGATGATCACCAGCCTGAGATTGATACAGCTTTTGCAACTGTTGAAGAATCAAAATTCAATTCAGGCAAAACAATGCGAGTGAGTGAGATAAAAGATTTTGGTGTAGTAGCGCAAGCTATGATTTTCTTCTTTGCTGGCTTCTACAAACGTGATGTGCTTAATGGGACACGAACTGGCGACTCATCCAAAAATTCAGTAAGTAGAAGTTGACGAAATTTATAAAAAAAGTGAAGGGGAGCTGATCTATGAGGCTCTGATGTAGATGCGATAGACGGGTATGGTTGTTTCTGGTATGAGTCAATTTTTGACGCAGAATAGTTTTACGTTTAATATGTACACCATAGAACAAATTTCGATCAACGAAAAACCGATACATTTGAAAATAGGCGACGTCTTGTCGATCCCTGTAATTGGGTTCCATCGAGATCCCAAGTATTTTCAGAATCCGGATGTGCTCGATCCAGAACGATTTAGCGACGAAAACAAACACAACATTCAGCCGTATACATTCTTTCCTTTCGTGTTAGGGATATATAGGGTCGAGGTTTGGTCGATTTTGTGCCCGTCGATAAAACCCAAGAGCCTCTAAAAGTGAAACCCAGCGTCTATATTTTGGCTGAAAATAGCTTTTTGATAGGTTTGAAAAGACGATCGAGTAGATTTTAAAGTTTATATTATTGAAACATTAAATTTATTAACACCATCATAATTGAAACATTTTGTAGGAAGTAGTGGCAATGGATCTTAACAAAGAAAATAATCTCTATTAATATTATTGTCTTTGGCTTAGCTTCGAAAATGTTTGTATTTCCCAACAGTCCTCAAATTCGGATTTAGGAATCTAAAAATATTTAAGCCATGCAATAGTTCCTATATTCAAAATCACATCCACTATTTGGAACTTCCAACTCCAGCGAATAATTTGGTCAAAATTTCACTGGGAAATGGTTAAACGCGTCCATCTTTGCACGAAGAATTCTATTTCACTTATATTATTGAAAGTGTGTCTATATCCAATTGGATTACATTGTGATCAATGTATTTATTTATTTCATCAAATAAATCATACATATTGCATCATTTAATCATTTGGTGCTCACTTGAGGTGGATTGGGTATGGTTGTGTTTCAACTTTTCTCAATAACTTTTTATGGAGCAAATTTCTAAAACGACAGACCAATAAACTAAAACTAAAATGAAAATTCAAGTAAAAAAAATTTTTCCCAAAACTTTCGGACCCTTCAAAACAAATTCTAAATCATTGAACATCATTGCAATATCCCCTACCAAGGTGTGCTTGGTAATTTGCATTCAATTATAATTTACAAGAGCAGTTCAGTTATTTCGTGGAAATATATCATCAGAACATATGGAACAACAAGAAAATTATTATACTAAATATGAAAATAGAGCCTGGAACGTAGTACTTTTTATTTTTTATTAATAAGGAACTGTGCTATTTACATTTATGGATACCAAGCATTCATTTTGAAATTTTGTGACTTTCGACTCGTAGACACTTATTATTCGCCATCGACTAAGACGTGTGAGTACAGGTTTCAACATGGAAGACAAGAAAGAAAGAAAAACAGAAACAAGAAAAAAGAAGATAAAGAATTGCAAATATTACTTGATGAAGAAACGCAAGACGACCTTGAGAAACCATCGGGATTTCAGTTAAACCATTACATAGATAACTTGCACAGGGAATGATTCAAAAGCAAGGAAATGGGGTACGAACAACCGAAAAGGTTCTGCATCGTATTGTCACTGGTGATGAAAAGTAGATGGACTACGATAATTCCAAGTGAAGAAAATCCTAGAGTGAGTCCGGCCATGCATCAATATCGACGGCAAAGCCGAATATCCATGGATCGATGCTCATGCTCTATATTTGATGGTATCTGCTGGGCGTTACGTACTATGAGCTGCTCCAACCTAACGAAACCTTCACGGGCTATCGATATCGACTACAATAAGTGATCGACCTGAGCATTGAAGGAAAACCGGCCGCAATACGATCAGAGACACAATAAAGTTATTCTTCAGCATGGAAATGCTGCCCCACGTTGCAAGGCCAGTCAACATATACTTGGAAACTCTGAAATGGGAAGTCCAACCCCATAATGCTCCGTTTGATTACCACTGGTTTTGATCGAAGACTCGTGGTGTGTCTGAGGTACACTTTACTTCTTATTAAGATAACAACAATGAGTTAAATGGGCCTGAAAACATGAATCGTTTTTCCGACGTTGCATCCGTATGCTTACGGGAAAAACTTGTGGATAGCGGTGGGCAACTCGAAACCACTTTTTAAACATAACGCAGTAATTTTATAAGAGTATCCTTCAAAATTAATGCACGGTCCCAAATTATATATTTTTTTTTAGAAAATCTTTTGAGAATTTTGTCGTGGTTAAAATTTTCAAGGTTTTTAGATTTTATTTTTACCACTTCCGTCGACATTTACATTATAGTAAAGTAATATTTACCATTATAGGAATAACCACTGGAACCAGCCTGGAACGTAGTATTTAATTTTTTTAGTAATAAGGGAACTGTGTGTTTTATACGTTTATGGATATGTTTATGGATCATGGATCCATTTTTATTGTAAGTGAAATTTGGCACTTTTGAACCGTAGACACTTTCTGCATTTTTATTAATTTTGTTAATTTGTACGCATTTGATATTTTACTTACTTTTTTACAAGTTTGATTTTTTACTGTTTTTAGATGTGATATTAACCCCTTGCATTGACTTTTTTAATTTACTATAATTTTTAAATTTACATTTTTGCATTTTAGAAAATTTTTGGTGAATTCAAAAATTCCAAAATTTGTAAATTTTGATATTTTTAACATTTTTTTTATCGTTCCACACTTTCATATTCTTAATGGCTCTGTTTTTTTATATTTATGATTATTTGTGTGCAATGTTGGCAATTTTGAATATTGGCAATTTTCAAATTTTGTTTGCATTTCTGTAATTTATAGACAGTGCCTAATTTTTCATAATTTTGTGATTTTAGCATTATTTGGCTTTTTGTCATTTTAATTTTTTTACATTTTAGAAAATTTAGATTTTCTCTTAAATTATTGCAAAATTTATTGCAATTCCGACTGTTTTGGAAATGGTGACACCATGCTTACTTGTTCGCATGTTTTTTTAAAATTTTACAATTTTTTTGTAAAGTGTTAAACCATTAACAAATTGGTTGAATTCTTTGTAATTTTTTTGCATTTTTTGAAATTTTTGAGAATATAAGATTGTAACCTTTTGCATTTATTATATTTTTGCGTTAATTTGATCAATTTTACCATTTTCACAATTTCGATTATAAGTTAGTTATTTGTAAAAATTTGCCAATTTTTCCAATTGTTCCAATTGTCCTGTTTTACTTTATAACATTATGCGAAATTTTTTCATGTCTTTGCGACTTTTTCCTGTTTTTTAAATTTTCACATTTTTATAATTTTAAATATATTCATTTTATAGTTTTTGTTATTTCAAAATTATCAAAAGACTACATTTACATTTTCCACAATTTTGACATTTTCTCTTTTATACGATTTTGATTAAGTGTACATTCAGATTTAAACCGCTTTTGCATATTAAAATGTTGACATTTAAACTTTCTATATTTTGTTGACAATTTGCACACTTATGGCATTTTAGGATTCACCCGAAAATGTGCGTTTCCCATAAACTATTTTGAACTTTTGAAAATTTGATGTGCACATTTTTAGGAAGCAATACTTAAAAATAAGCTAAAATTTGTCGAGAACCTGCAATCCCTAAAAATGCACTAGTCACTACTCACCGCTATATGGCTATATCGGTTTTGAAATGTGTTACAAATTAACTATGGTTCGAACTCAATAACTCAACTGAGGTATTTAGGGATAAAGTAAGATGCGATAATCTACATATAACTGCTGCAAGGAAAAAGTCTAAAACAAGTATATACAACGTTAGATTTATTTGTAAGCATTAATTGTAAATTGCAAATTATTCGACGAATTAACACTCTTCTTAGATTTTAGTTATAAAGCTGTAAATCGATTCATTTCAAATATCTAACTTTTTCAAAAAAATACTAACTGAAACAGGTACGTTACAATATTTATTAATTTTCATGCCATAAGTGAAAATCTAACTCACTGAATCGAATTCACAGTGAGGTACGGGAAAGGGTCAAGCACCGAAATATTTCGAAACGTAACTAGGTCGACACTAACCACGGGCTATATTCGAAGATGTGTGCCACAACAAAATCACTAAGGTGAGGTATTTCTTATTTACATTTTATTGACTAAGCGAGATGGCTATCGCATTGTTGTCCATTTTGAACACTTTCTTCGTAAACTTTCAAAACCTATGAAATCACCAACAGATACGGATTTCTTTTGGTTTATTAATATAATAAAATAATAGAATTGCTTTTATAACTTTACACTTATAAGATGTATGCAACAATGGCCATGTATAATTGCTCATCCATGCGGCACACCGTAAGCTAATTATATTTACAATAAATTGTAATATTTGCGTTAATTGCACTTCATTAAAATTATTTATGCGTCACAAATACAATTTATATTTTAAGTATTAAGTAATTTATAGCAATGAGAGAATTATATATTAAATTGTGTGATATTTATTATTTATACAAACCTTCTGCATAGCTCCGCTGCTTTTTCCCACGAATGCCTAATGTTGAAGAATTTATAACAGTGAAGACCTCTAAGTTCCCAGCCTGGAAAAAATAAAAAGTTGAAATCAATACCTCAATAATTATAATTAACTATAACTAATCATTAAATTCGAGCCGGCGATTTAATTAACCGTTTTTGATAATCCAACGTCGTCTAAGAGCGTAAAAGCTCGCCCATCACGTTTGCCGCTCGGTTTTGATCAGCGGAATGGTGAACAGCATTTGATTTGTCCCTGACCCTATATTTTACCGTTACTAAGACACCGTGCTCTTACCGTGTACTACAGGATCCAATAAAATAATTCGGATTGTTTCCTAGTACCGGTGGCATGGACGAACGTTTTGACGAAACGATTCGGAATTTTAACATTGGGGTTCAAAACTATGTGCGTGATTGGTAATTGAAAGTAGTGCTCGACAGCTGGGTGGTGTAAAATACAGTAAATTGTAAAATATTTAGCGGCGACAGTTGAACAGGTCGCAGGATCCATAAAAGTGAACATTTTTTGAAAATTAAAGGTCTGGTCAATATGGAAAGACAAAAAAATTAAACAAAACTTAATCAATAATTAAATAATTAAGTTACTTTCATGAAAATGAACGACACAAAGCACTCAATTTAATGGAAAATGTCAAAATACATGATAATCATCAAAAGCAAAGACTGAAAATGTACTGAACGCATCGTAAAGGCACCAAATCAGACAATATACGTGAAAAAATAATCAAGTGTGATAAAATCCAAGAAAATTTAAACAAGTGATAATGACAGAGAAATGTGCACAAATTTATTTTCTTAAATTCTGAAACTGCCAGCCAATAAATACTATAACCTCAACAGATCACCAACGATACATTCGCCGAGTCATGCAAATATAAGTTACGAAAAGTTTGTATGAGTGTACCAACGCCATCGAAACTACAATACATTCACATTCATGCTGATATGTAACCACAGAGGTCTGCTTCGACCAACTAAGTCTACGCATTGATTATTCTGCTAACATGAACGCAATAATGGTGTTATGTATATAGCATTTTATTGCACAATTTCAAAATTACTATAAATAATTAAAGTAGCTAAGATTGAAGATGCATTTAACGAACTTGTAGTAGGTTAAAAATTTATGAGTACATTACCTTAACCCTGCACATAATTACCTCTTGTGAAGCTTCGTGATTGGAGTTTAAGGATAAGACAGCATGATACAAAATAAACTAATCGAATAAAGTGCGATTAAATTAATTAAATTTGTTCATAAGTTACATCAATGTTCTACGCTTCAATAATATGGCAAATATTTCGACGATGTTAATCGATGTGGCTTAATTTATAATTCAAATAAACGCAATGGCATTAAATGGAAAAAACTTTTAAACATAAAATTTTGTAGTAAATGTAAATCAACCTAACCCAACTTAACATTTAGGATATTTCAGTTGGTCGACTTGTTGACATTTCCACTTAGTAACTGATGTAATTAAGAGAAATGAAGAGCTTTAAAAAATATTTAAATTGGTTTTGAGTTCACGAGCTTACAAATCTTATCATTTGGATATTTCGGTTTTGGGACAGGGTCAATTTTGGGAGAGAATTAAATTCGATCCACGTAAAAAAATCAACATAAAATTAAAAATAGCAACGTTTTTAAATTGTGGCCGAAATTAAACTTATTTTTATTGCAAATCAATTTCTTTATTATTTTTATTTATATTTTAATTACACCAGATTAGGAATTTATTTATGAATATTTCCCAACTTATTTTGCGTTGTAAATCTTGGTAGAGGTATTGCGCAATAATGATGTACTTCTCTTCATAATTTACCTCAGGAAAGAAAAACAAAGCAACTATCTAGGAGCGGTTTGGATCGATAAGTTGTCAGCTGTCAAATTATGTACAATGCAGAGGTTAAACTATATTTCTCCCACTGTCACGATTATAACTTATAAACATTTTAACAGATGTTAAAAAGGGTTTCGATAAATGTGAAAGTCTTTAAAATTTTAAATTAAATTCATAACTTAGTAATAAAAATTTGGATCGACGAATGTCAAACAACGTTTGCATAACTGTTACAGTTTTAGTTAAAACAGCAACAACAAATTTGACAGCTATGGTTGTAAATTGTGTGTGTCGATTAAAATTAAATTGTTTTAAATTTAAACTATCGTTTTAAATTGTATTTCGACTGATGTTAAACTACATTTAGTTAAAATTTTAATTAAAACAGCAATTTGACAACTACAATTTTAAATTGTGTGTCTTGATTTAAATGGAACACGTAAATGATTTTAAACAAGATTTTACTTGTAAATTGTGTACAATTGATAGCTGGCGTGTTTATTTTGACTGCTGTTAAAATTAAGTTGTTAACTGTTAAATTTTTGTTTAGACAGATGAAAACATTTTAACAACCGTCGACCTATTTTTGGATATCTATCAAAGTTTTGTTTACAATAGAGATACGTTAACAATTTTCATATCTTTAGGAAACGATCGATCGTTTTATTCAACAGAGTACCTAGTCGGTGAAAGCAGACCTCTGTGATCACATAGCAGAACGATTTTGAGTGATTGACGTCTAGACGGCGTTAGTAGCAATCCAATCCAATCCAGCCCAATCCAATCAAATCAAACCCAACTAAATAATTAGAATAAAAATAAAAATTCTAGAGCACTCTAATTGAACACAATATTTTTTTAACAGTCTTGGGTTGGATTGTGGAATTAATTAAAAAAAAAACACACAAAGGAAAATAACCAAGACTTACTAAAACATCAGAGATTGAATTGCATCATCAAAATTAGCTGCATATTAATCAATGGCAAACACAATGAACCCAAGGCAATCATTAGAAGGTATTAGTTTTCGATATCTAAAAATTATTATAATTTTTAACAATGTTTTACGTGCGCTTGTGTGTATGTGTTTTTTGATATCTACCAATTTTCGATCTATCAAAGAAATTTGATTGCTATTACACGATAACAAAAACCATGAACCCTACCAAACTCAACCGAATAAGGTACGAGTCGAACTTTCAAAATACTCTAATTGAACCCAATGTTTTGTAAGTGTTGGGTTCGATTTTGGAATTAATTAAAAAATACAAAGGAAAATAACCAAAACCCGCTAAAACAGCAGAAATTGAATTGTGTCAGTAAAATCACTAGAATTTATTAGATTTCGATAGTCAGTGAATTTTTAACAATTTTTCTCAGATTTGGATCGATGTTTAATGATTTTTTTCGTATACGATTTGTGTCCTACGTCATTTGAGTTGGGTTGAGGTAGGTCACAAATTTTTCATGACGCATGTTTACATGACTACATAGACCTCAATGGATGTATCATTGGTGATCTGATGAGTGTGAAGGACGAAACACCTGACACATTCAATTAATATAATGAATCAAATCGTACACTAAAAATGAAATAACATTCTAATTGTTGTCTAGGGATTAAATTAATTTTTTTTTAAATCCAATTTACGTACGTGGACGTGGACTGCAATGGAAACCAGCAAATTGTCAAAGAAATATTAATATAGTTGTAGTTTTCAAAAAAATATTGATTTTAGCTCGTCTCTGATAAACAGTTGCAAATACTTTCTCGGTTTGGTCCATTGAGTCTGCCAGGCAATTAAATTCTTGCCACTATTTTTCAATGTCATCAACATTCTTAATGCAAAAATACAGGTTTATTTTATATTATAATTCAACCAAAAATAACTTTGATTTATTTTGTGAACTAAAATAAAATTAATTGTGTTTATACGTTTAAATTCTGTTGTCATTTCCTTTCAAATATCATGTCGATTGGTAAATTTTCGAGCCATGTTATCCGAGATCGTATGGGCGATATATTCGTTGGATACATATTGTCTTATTTATTAACGTTCATTAGGTACATTTTCTTAACGTTATTTATTTAATTATATTTAATGGTCTGGTACTATTAATTGGGGTTTTTATCTTCATTTATATATTAAAGCAAGACAGTAAATAGGTTATTTTCATAAGAGATATAATTGTCCTAATACAGTTAATATCGTTGAATAAAATTGGACAATTATACAAAATATGACAGTTTTAACCAACTGTTCATTAGCTCTTAACGACGACTTAATCCATCCATACACAATCGTAATAATACCATTGGGAAAAAAAATCTTCATCGTGCGAGACCGTTGATCTTTGGTACGTACAAGCGATTAATTAGAAATCAAGAAAGTCTTTTTGCTTCAGCGATTTTTCCTAATTAATTTATTTGTCATCGATCTTGCACACATGTTCGAAATAAATAACGCGACGAAAGCGCTCGCTGCTCGATATCGGCGACTGATCTTTGTAAACTTAGGTACGTTTTAAAATTTCGAACGCATTTGCTACGCCAGCGGATTAAATGGGCCCGTAAATAACCTTGCCGATTAAACTATTAAACGAGCTACTGCTAAGTGAATTTAATGGTGCAAAACGATACAAGAAAGTGACTCCACGACGAGAATAATAAATATATTTCACTTATATGTATTTTTGACAATATAATGTGTATTTAATATGTTCTAACCATTTGTGAAATGTTAACAAATCACTCGTAATTAATACACAAGGTGGGGCATGAAACTTGTGTATGTGCATTCATTTAATTTTCATGTGAGAGTCATCGTGCACCTGGACTTCACTGAAATTTTTAAGACTATTAGGTACGCACATTGTCAAATCATCAGACGGATTCGTATCATTTATTACGGAATTAAAATATTAATTGGTAAGATCTTTAATAGTTTCCCACAGTAATATAGCAAAATCAGTAACCGTTTTGTAATATAAATCTTTTATCAAATGGAGATCTGCATCACGATCATATTTTTTTGTGTGGCAACCTTGCGGAGTGACCTACACATTAAGATATTTATGCGTCATTTATAAGGAAAGATTTTTGCACAATTAACGTAATTATCATGAATAATTTCTTACGTGCCCAAGGTTTTATTGATGTAATGTTCCTACGGTATCGATTATATGACAATTAAAATAAACATGAGGCCCGTTTGCAACGTATTGTGAAGCTATGTGTTCGGCCGAAACGTACCAAGTTAAAATGTTTTGCCCAGAGCCGGTATGGAACATGCCGACGAATCAAATAATAGTTTTGTTATTTGATCGAAAAGGTCAAACGTCCATGGACGTTTACTTTCACTATCGGTGCGCGAATTCTTACCTCGTCGTTTTATTCCACTTACTTGTTTCATAACGTGGTTTTCAGCGTGTGCGTATGTACGAACATGCATAAATATTTAATACGTTAAAGGACATTTAATGAAATATGCATTATTGATGAGAATCGAGATTATTTCCGAACGTAGTGACTTAGTGACCCGTTCGTAACAAACGGCGATTATCAAAGACGTTTGTTTATTAACACGACGTTATCCTTATCGTTAGATCTTTTGTGTATGTTACGGAGCTTACTGCATTAAATTTTTGATTATTAGTTTTTTTTTGTGTCTTTCAGTTTCCTTCGACTTTTGCTTGCGTTTTTCTTTTATATCAATCATTTTTCATTTGTTCATAAAATTGTATTGTTTTCAATTATCTTGTTTATTTTCTTTATTAGGTTTCCGGAATTGTTTTAAATTCGTTAGAGTTAGAAATTCATGTTTCGCTTGTTAAGTTGTTGTTTTTTCACGTCAATACAGGACGTTTCTAATTACCACGTCGATGTTTTTGAATTTACCACTTCAGCTTAAATTAATTTAATTATTATTTGCATTCACACTTACGTTATAAAGTTTAGGGTGAGGTTGGTTTTTCCTCTTTGAATTTCTATTTTCTTGGAATACCATTGTTTATTTTTTTCTCGATTCCTATCCTGTGTTATCTCATTAAATAAAATCTTTTTCAAAAGCCTTGAACCAACAATTTGTTTTCAATTCTGAGATTATTAATGTTTACTATGATGGACATTATTCAAATTTGGCTTGAAGAAGGTTTTAAACCTTAAAGTAATATCGGTGAAAAAACGAATAATCCCAAGATTTTGATGAAATTAAAAAAATGGGTTCTCTACGTTGGCAGTATGCAAATTTAACGGCTTTGCAAACTTTAATCGAATCGCTTTTTTGGTTTTGCTTTTAGATTCGCCTTTGGCTTTGCTTTTTGCTTCGCATTTTGTTCTGTTTTTGCTTTGCCTTTTAGCTTTCCTTTCGGTTTGGCTTTTTGTGTTGCTTTTTGGTTCGTCTTTTGCTTTGCTTTGCATTTCGTTGCTTTGCTTCACTTTGTTATTTGCCTTACTTTGCTTTTGCTGCGATTTTGCTTCGATTTCGCTTTGCTTTCCTTTTTAGTTCGTCCTTTTCTTCGCCTTTTGCTTTGTTTTTTTGCTCTTTGCTTCCCATTTTGCTTCTGCGTTGCTTTGTTTTTTTGCTGCGACTACTATGCTTTGCTTCACTTTGCTATTTGCCTTTCCTTTGCATTTTGCTGCGATTTTGTTTCGTCTCTTGCATTGCTTTGACTTGTTTTTTGCTTTACTTTTGCTTCGCCTTTTGATTATTATCTTGTTTTTTTGCTTCACCCCTAGCTTTGCCTTAGCTTGTTTTTACAAAGTTTTTGCTCTGCGTTTTGCTTCGCCTCTTGTTTTGCTTTGCCTGTTTCGTACGTAGGTTCTTGCTTCGCCGATTGCTTCGCTGCGATTTTGGCTTCGCCTCTTACTTTGCTTTGCCTCTTGCTTTGCTTTATTTCTTGCTTCGCCTCTTGTTTCTTGCTTTGCATTGCTTTTTTCATTGCATTGCTTTTGGTTAACGTTTTGCTTCCCATCACTTAATGCTTAGATTTTTGTTTCGCTTTACATTCCACTTCGTTTTTTGCATTTATTGGGTTTTTTGCTTTAGTTAATTTCGTTCTGTTTTGTTTTCTCAGTGTCGTTTGTCATCTCTCAAGCTGTTAATTGTTCGGTAAAATAATGCGAAGCCACCAGTCCAAATAAACTCACAATCCAACTCAACAGTTATCTATCTCAGCCCATCCCAATAAGAAGAAATCCACGACCGCAACAACAACAACAACAACAACAGGACTCGAATCAAAGCTAACTACTTTTCGACGCTGTTTGGTTTGGTCGTTTACTCTGACGTTGATTTGTTTCGCTTTACACTTCGCATCGTTTTTTATTTTGCATCAATTTGTTTCGTTTTGGTTTTTTGCTTTGGCTAATTTCGTTCCATTTTGTTTTCTTCAATGTGGTCTTGCCATCACTTCAGCTGTAAATTGTTCAGTAAAACAATGCGAAATCAGCAATTGCAATAAAAACTCAACCCAATCCTATTAGAAGATACCCAAGACCGCAACAACAACAGGAATAAAATCAAACCTAACTACTTTTCAACGCTTTTTAGTTTTTAGCTTACTCTGATTTATATAACTACGCCAACAAGCACCCAATTCAACCAAATGAAAAACATCGTCAACGTTAGCCGGATATCATCGACCTAATCAACCCAGTCACTGAACCCAATCCAACTCGATAAAATTTAGAATGTTAACTAAACCGAACGGAGTTTCGACGTCGAATCGCATTTGCATCATTTATTTCACTTTTAATTTTTTTACGAATTGTAGTTTTGGTGTCGAAGACTAAATTGCATGAAAATGTAACAAACCACAAACCAGTTTGAACTTATTCTGTGTATCCTTTATAATCGCTGCATATAATTCATTATACGCATACGGGAAATAATTAATTAGGGAGTGATGTGATTAGAATCCTAGTAATCCCATTTGGAAAAATCTAATCTTTGGGCTTCAAAAAGGTCTAAAACTCTTCACTTAAAGACATATCTTTCACGCATTGAACACAATTGCTGTAAGTGTATAATAGAAATGTATGTTAGTTACACAATAGATTCGATACTTTTGGGAAAGTTTCAAATCTTAACTAACCCTGATATTTTAGATTTGAGACTTGCAAAATTTCTTGAAAAACATTCGACACTGGAATACAATTGCTTACGATAGAAATTATTTTATTAGGTCGATGCATTAGCGATTTTATCTCCAAGGCAAGTGGATGAGTGGTTCAAATCCAGTTTTAGGATATATTTTAATTTTGAGTCTTGAATATAATTGCGAATATTAGAAATTAATTTAGTGGCGATATAATTTGGAAAATGTTTACCCTTGACAATTTAATTTTGACTTTGTTGTAGTTAATGTATGAGGAAGTATGGTAATCATGAACATTTTCGACCTCGAGACAGTGCTTGGTTTACGTTTTCGTGCCATCTAACACTGTTTCAAATTGTAATTTTAAATAATATTTTAAATAATATTTGTTTTCATTTTACATTTGTGATAATTTGAGAAAGAGTTAACAAATACGTTTTTTAAAAATCACAACTTGTTATTAGTGGGAAAGCAACAAAAATATTGTAAAAAATGTTACTCTGTATATCAATAAAATTACAGTTTTCGAGGAAAAATCTACAAACAGGTTTCTTATTTTTGGGAACATGTATTAATTAATATGTAATAAAAAACTACAAATCTTTATGTATCGACAGAAACATTCTTAAAATTTGTGTCATGGATAAAGTAAATATTAATCAACGAGTCACAAATAACTTTTATGGCAAACTGACTCGAACGATGGAATACCATGCCCTGCAATAAATAATAATATTTAATTGTTTTCATTATAGTTAATCACACCTAATTCTCTGCATTGCTTTGTCCATAAAAATAATTTTCCACATGCAATATGGCATAGTTCTTTCCTTTTATATTTACCGAACGTAAATGGAATTGTGATATTTGAGCCATTGCCGTGCTACACCGAAGAAATCTCTTTCTCGTACGCAGTACAATTAAAATAGCGAATACCATAACAACTAATATCTCATTGGCGGGCGTTTTTATAATTGCTTTCGATTCGCATCATAAATTACACATGTAACTTAAAAATTAGAATAAACGAGCCGATCGTGTGTCGATACATGTGGCTTTCTGCACCCATTAGCAATAAACATTGTGAATATAATTGTGATTATTGTGTAATTTCCGCATTCCGCAAATCTTGAATTTTATCTAACAATGTTACATAAAATAAATGATAAATAACATGACATAATGGAAATGCGTGTAAGTGATAATGAATTTATTAAATTTAAATTAAATCAATTGATTATTCATATATTAATACGACCAGATTGCTTTGTTAATTTGAATGATACCAGTTTTAATACTGATATAAATGCTACACATAAATAATTATAATTTAAAACCGAAACGAAACATCCTTAATATTTATATCTATTTAGATTTGCCAAAAACCATTTTACCTTTAATTAATATCACGAAAAATTGCTATGTAATTTGTAAATATTTTTTGAAAATTATTTTTATTTGATTTTATTTTAGTAACGTATTGTAAATGTTATGCTCTTATTATTAAAATGTTTATTAGGACTATAATATTAATTTTTCAATTAATGGCTCGATACTTATTTGTTTCCCAGATACCATAAATTTATTTATAAAATTTTATCTTATATTCAATTTATGTTCTAGTATTATTCCCTCTGTTCCATATATCTCTATTCTTTTCGGCTTGGGACGACACATAATATAAAATAAAATTTGCCCTTTCATCTCAAACACAACTAAACATGTCACCTGATTAATGTTAAGTCGTAGAACTACACGTAGGCAAGCGACATTAGATGCCGGAACGCATCCTCGACATGAGTTTTATGCACCGTTAATTCTTGAACTTGGAATTCCACTCAATCGACTAATGTTATTCATCAACTGCGCTTAGAGAAAACGTACTTTTTCCGTTTTATTATTCGTCCGGTTTGTCACTCCGAACGTGATTTGCAGGGGACATTTGTCACGTCGGACGATTTACTGTGACACTTAAGACGTGGTGCTAGATTTCGCTAAAAACACAAACGACAATTGGTTTCTCTTACCCTGGTTCCACCCATGCGATTGCACATTATCTGCAAATAAAAGTAGTTCATTGTCGTGTAATATGCGGGTAACTACACCGCAACTCAATAATTCTGGGATAAAAATAATGCGAAAGAATCCAAACGTGCGCTGGTGTGAAAGAATACTACTGGTTGAAACGAAAAATAAGAGAGGACAATTAAATACAATTATATCTGCGTTCCAGCAGAAGTAAATCTATCGAGACATCTAAAAGAATATTCTACATAGTCGCCGGGTTCAATGTTGGAGTAAGAAAAAGGAATGATGTATGCAGATCAGTCGACATGGAGAAGAAACACGAAACAATAATGGCATTAGGCTGTTGAACTACTACTTAGTTAGAGAAATGCATAAGTACACAAGACAACATCCGAACAGAACAGAACAAGTGATGGTAGTATAGAAATAATCTGAGAACAAGGAATCGTAAAGTGGTTTTAGAAAGGGGCGAAGTTGCAAGACCATATCCCTAAAACTAATAATGGCAAAGACGCTGCGAGCGAAGAAAGCTAAAAATATTTTCACTATTGATCTTGAGAAGGTATTTGGCAAATTATCAGGAACGAAAATATGGGAAATTTTTATAAGAAAAAAATCAATTGTGTAATCAGTCAAAACGTTAATATAAATGGGGTTTTCAACCGCTTATCATTTATTCATGTTTATTCATTAAAATTCGTGGAGAAAATAAGGAATTGTAATAATAAAAGGGTTGCATTTGGGGTACAATAATCTTCAAAAAAATCTAGAGTTCCGCCTTTGCTGATATTAAATATTAATGAAAGCAGGAAAGGTTTAGCACACAACACAACAATATGGAACGAGATTCTAATGGAGACTAGAAAGAAAATAAGCTGTATAAAGAGAAACGTAATGGTTATGTCAGAAGAACGACAATGATTAAAACTTAAATTAAGGGAAGAAGAATTGAAAGTGTTCACATAATATCAGTGGATGAAATGGGACAGGCAAGTGACATAACTAACAAAATATGAAAAGGAGCAAAATAAAAGTTGTATTGGCAAAAGTTGCAAGAAAAATGATGTCTATAAAGTATTACCTAGACAAATCTTAACATACGTAATGATAAGAAAAAAAGTAATATTAAGGCAATGGATAGGAGTTATTTGCGGAAAGTCAAAGGTATAAAACGAGGAGATAGAGACGAAACCAAGATGTAAGGAGAGAGCTAGCAGTACAATATATACTTCAATTGATAGAGAATAAGCAGGTAAGCTGGTGGTGACATGTACAAAGGATGGTCAACAGACCACCAGTAAAACAGATTTGGGAAACAAAAGAGGGAGAGGGCGACCTGATGCGATTTTGGAAAAATTTGTGCACATGTCTTAAATTGTCAGGACACCGTAAGGTAAAATGAAATAGTGAAATTAATATGGATTACCACATAGTATGGTGTCAACCACTCTTTATATTAATATGAAGTCCAAGCAACCAAGTCAGGGGGTTAGCAGTCGTTCGACACAATCTTTGGGCGAATAAGCTAAAAGCCTGCTGGTATGAGCAAGTTTGAATGAGAAGGATATTTTCTAATTTAATCGTAGTAAAATAGTATATACTTACATTTTATAATACAAGTTGATTGTTCTGTGAACGTTCTGTAGATCTTCAGTGAACGAGAATAAAGTACAATAAGGCAGTTAAGCAGACAAAAAGAAAATCATTCAATTACAAATTTTAATGAAATGAACAATTGAAACGTGAATTATTGTAAAAAAAAATATGCAATTTCTGGTAACATAAATTAGACGTAATTTAGAAATGATAATAAAATATTCTCCCTTCGTCGTTAATTTTGTTTACAGTGTCAAACCTTGAAGATTGTAACTGGGAACACATATAGGTTTTTTGGCCAAAAAATTCTTACTGACACTTACTAAACAAATAAAAGTAAAAAAATCTTATTATTACTTGCGTTTGTTTGCTCTAATGTAGGTACTCCGTTCCATTTTTGCGATTCGGTTCTTTCTCGTCAAATTAGACTTTTGTTTTCATTAAACTTTGAGATTTTGATGTACTTTCGACCCAAAATGACGTGCGTTCCCTTTGCAAGCTAAATGCAATTGTCGTAACCAAAAATTCAACGAATTCACAACTAAGTAGCGCTTTAATGACTTAGTTGCCTATATTTTATCGATATTGATTGAGGCATGTGTAAATTTTATATATCTACACGACATATCTTTCAATTTAAAACGCCTAACATTGTTTGATTCACAAATTAATTTACATTAAATATATATATATATATATATATATATATATATAATTACACGTTATTGTAACTTTTACATATACATTACATAAGGGAAATCAAAAGAGCTTTTATACCAAACAAGTTGAATATAGCGTTTCAACTATTCTAGCCCCAAATGAAAAATTTCACCGTAAAAACCTAGAATATTTAATGGGTTATTTATTCTTACTATTACTTTAAATCATTTGATAAAATCTGGCTCGTTTTTTGCAATGAAATTTAAATCTTGGCCAATTGAATAATAATGAATAAAAATTATTAAATTTAAAATTGAAAAAAATATATATTTTCGCTCCAATAAATACCCACGTTATCGGTATAATGAAATCTACACAGCAACGCTTGGGCTTCAGTAACCCCACAAGTTTAATCGGCATTTCTTCCTGTTTCCGCAAAACGTTGAAGCCGTTGAAGTAAAGTCAACGCGACAATAATTACAAACGAATTTAACCGCACAAAAAGTTGGTTTTATGGCGATATTTACAACGACATAATTGCCTTTAATAATTTATATAAAAATTATATAAAATAAACTCGCAGCTTTCACAAAATTGGGTTGCCATCCACAGTAACAAAAATGGCATCTAGAAGTTGCACTTATACCACAATTCACAAATATTACAAATAACACACAAGTTTACAAAAAAATGTTTGCATGGCGTGGACAAAATTTTAGTAGAATCTTTAGGTATCAGTATTGACAATAAAGAAAAGGTAGCTATGATGTAAGTTGTATGTATTGCTGTTAAATTACGTACAGTTTGATGTTTTGATGTAAACAACTTGTTCACTCGACTTATTTGAGAGTTAATTTCAAATTCCCCTAAGTTACATTTGGGGGAGGTGAACACACAAGATACTAGACGAAAGGTCAAAGGAGTAGCATGATTTGGACACAATAAAAAAGTAATTTTCATGACTGCTATTTTTGTTAAGTGAAGTTACATGGCATGAATCCAAAAAAAAATAGTTAACCGCATTTGGCCTCAGCTAAAAGACCCCGACTTATATGATATTCTCATTCCCATTTGTTGTGAACTTCAACAGGAAGACAAGGTTATGGACGTAAGTATTAGTGCAAGTGACAAAAATGACACTGAGCTTGAAGACTAGAATTTCTGTCTTCAAGCTCAGTGTCATTTTCGTCACTTGCACTAATACTTACGTCCATAACCTTACGTCCATAATCCTTAACTTTTTAGTCAAGATAAGCTCCTTGTCCTAATCAGAGAGCTCAACCTTCCCAAGCATTCGATTAAAAAATATATATTTTCTCTGGTATCATGATAGGACGAAGGATTACTCCAGTTTTTTTTCAATTAGAAAATAATATTGTCTTTCGCGCTGATATAGGCATTCTTCTTAATGAAATGGGGTTCACGGAATACCATCGATGGTGATTGGCGTTTTTTTATAGACAGTTCGAAAAAAGCTTAAAATGTGTACTATTACACAATGGTGATAAACATGGGTCTATCCCCATTGCTCAGTCAACAAGTTTCACTTAAGAATATCAGACAGTTTCCCTTGCACTAGAGAAAATATGCTACTAAAATCACCAATAGGAATTTAGGTCAATTTGAAAATAGCAAATTTTGTGTTCATTGGTTAAGAAGAGAGTTGCCATCAAGAGAGACAATGGAAGCAGGGAAGCATAATATTATGAACTTGCCGATGGTTTCTGGGAACAAAATTACATATTAAGTTGGATAACGATGGTTTGTGTTTTGCACATCTAGCTGGCAAATTTCCCAGTCTAAGTTTTGCGAAACTAAAAGTTGGCATATTTGATGGTCCTCAGATTACAAAATTTGTGAAAGATACTAATTTCGTAAATGCAATGAACAATTTAGTATCATTGTCCTGGCTTTCATTTGATGAAATTATTATTAAGTTTAGTTCGCGTTACTGTTGGATTTTTTTTATCATTTTGTTCCACCAACTGAAACACGATTTAGGAGTTTAATAGCATCCATAATAATATATTTATTTAACAGCATATATACCTAAATATTGGTTGGTAATTTCTTCCACAGAACTGAACCATCAGAAGCACAGAATACGCAACTGGGGTATTTTATCAATTTTACGTTAATGTTAAAGTAAATTTTGAATATATTTTAGTATATTTCCGCGTATATATTTTAATCGTCATAAAGTTAATTCGTTTTATACGACTGCTCATTCCCATTTCAATTTATATTAAAACATAGTATGTTATCTGTCGATTGGTCTTTGTATCTAGAAGTTAAGATAGTAGGAGGAGGTGATCTATTTATTGAAGTTGATTAATACTCCTTTTTATCGTTCAATGTTAAAGAGGGAGTTCGAAACAATTGCAAGATGGGACACAGGTTATTTTTCTGGGAGTTTAGGGGGGAGCGATTTACTTCTTGGCAACCACCGATGCTTCTCTTAATCCATCACCAACATGCAAATTCAAAAACTGTGCTTCAGCGTTATAGGGTGCACCTTGTCATTTTGATCAACGAAAATTAGCGGAGCTTTCCCATTTGATGTCGTTCTACAACAGAGTATTAAAGCAGTAAGACGACCCTTCCTGCTGACGTATCTGATGATTTTCTCATTCGCTTCCTGGGTTGATTTGGAAAGAATTCTGTTGTTTTGCTTATTGAAAAACTGTTCGATAGTAAAGAATTTCTGGTCCGAAAAGACTCAGTTCATGTGGCGCACTGGCTGCTTTAGCGGTTTACGATAACTTTGGAATATTTTGTTTCATACCATCATTCGGTGTGCGTGTCTTCTGAATCTTAATGGGTTTGGGCCCTAGAGACTTTTTAACAATGCTACCAACAGTTCTCTCACTGACATCGTTACCGTGGAACCTCGCTACGTAAGACAACAACTCGTATTTCGATAGAAACGGACATTCGAAGTGTCAGCCAAAGAAAAACAAAGGCCAGAGTGAGTTGAAAATAAAAAAATGAACACAATAGTAAACTGGTTGTGTTGACTGTACCATAGACATCAGTGGGAATCTTAATATAGTAGACTTAAAACAGATTTAATGAAAATATGTTTATCAAACGATCAAAAACAAAAGTCGACGCTCCCGAAACAATCGGTTTAAGAATCCAACACGATCACCTTGTAATGTTGACGGTAACTGGAAATAGGTAAAAAATCGAGAATGCTTTAAACTTTCCAGCAACTAATTAACAGTTTATGGAACTTTGGCCCAACGATATTCATTAAAATTATAACTTGAAATACAACGCACATAAAAACAGCGTCGACTAAGATCGCCGAAGAAGGAAAATATTTAATAAAATCACAACTGTGGAAATAGAACAAGGAGACAGGCAAAGGATAGACGGGATGTGAATAAACTATAAATGCGTAACGTTAGAGATAGGTAATGCCTGAAAATATCTATAAAACCAAATCTCACTGGTCCAAAGAACGGCTTACGAGTTAATAAACGGATAACAGAGGGCAACACCGTGCATAACCAAACAATGAACCAATAGGGACATACACCTCATACACTTCCTGCATTTCGAGCACGTACAAGTGAGTCATCGATTAAATTGGAAATTGCAAAACCCCAAGTATCAAACATGCGGCTACCGAGCTAGCATAAGCCTGTCTACGTTAATTTTCAAGGTTATATTTAAAACGATTTCGAAGAGTACAAATCAACCAAAAAATCCTCATACCTGCTGAAGGAACATTCTTTCCGCATGATTCAGAACGTAAAAAGAAGTGCACGAATATTATCGGCCAGCCAAGGTTAACGAGATATTCCTTACGATATTCGTAGGATATTCGCAGACCTTCTCCTGAACAATAAAAAAACATTTGAAATAAACATTAAGAGTCAAAACTCGGTTCTTGCGGTCGCAAGCTGCGATAAAAATATATGAAGCGCGTGAGCGTATTTTTTAAGGCAATGACACTTTTATGCAAGTGTATGCAGGTCGAGTACGCCCTAGTAAACTTTGGCAACAATACGTTTTATAATTGCTTCGTTGCTTGTTACTAGTTATTTGAACTTAAAAAAATTCTAGGTGCCAATTTTAAGAAAGCTCATGATTCATTCGCATTACTACATTTTGGGAAAAATTCCAGAGTGGGTGGACCTCAATTCATATGGAAAGTTAGATGTGTCATAATAACTCTTCAAAATCTGGTTGGAAATCAATCGATAGAAATGAAAGTACCACACACATTAAACATTACTTCGAAGATGCAGGCTATATATTATACGTCCTGTCATCTTATATGTACTTGTGCACATATGTGGGTGAACAACCTTGCTATTTAAAATGCTGCTTTATGGTTTAGTGTCTGTTGTGATGCTAATTAATCCGGAGTGCAAGCTAACGGCTTTTGGCTACGTATTCGCAAGTTGTCATCTGAGCTAAAAACTTAATGGTCTCGCTGGCCATATTTAGGTTAAAGTAATTATTTTAAAAATAGCGTTAATTAATAATACGGTAACTTACGCTTTAATTTATGCTTTGCTAATTAGAACATTCATGGCACAAGGCCGAAAGAAAATTAACCATAATCGTATTAAATAACACGTTAGCGGAATTTTTACATAAATTGAGTTATCGATATTTTTATTCTTATTGCTGCGTCTTATTCGCCTTTTATTTTGATGTTATGGTTTCTGGCGACGTTTTCGTTTTATTTTTATTTACTTTTGTTTAATGAGATGATGTCAGAGCAGTACATGCATGTGGTAGTTTCACAACCTCTCCTATAATTCCTTGTTGGTCTGTGGAAGAATACATTTACTTAACCTAATCCAACCCAACCAAGCATTAACAAAAAAATTATGGAAATCGCATAAACCAGGTTATATATTTAATTTATTCGATGCTCCTTGTCTAATAGAACCATGCCGTTGATAAAATTAGATTTTTTAAAATATGTTTTAATATAATGTATTAAAGTTTGTGTTACTTACAGAAATGATTATTTATTCAAATGTATTCCTTACTACGACTGACATTTGATATTTTTATAATTAGCTATTTTATTTAACGACTGCTATGAATATGTTACTACTTGTGTCATAAATAATGATCGGTGATTTATCACTTTAAAAGATTAGAGCATTATCTTCCTTCACTTCCTCGTACAAGACGAACATCTAAGTGTCGTCCACCGCTCTGATAGGCTTTATGGTTCCGGAAATAAGTCCTCTTCTCTTTTCTGCATTTAGTAAAATAGAGTCTGGAAAAAATCGCCTTGGTGTATCGCGAAAACAACTTTAAGCAACGAAATCCGCATTGAATTTTTATTTTCAGCCCTTGTTCACACTCGGTTCCCACGGAAGTCAGTCGCAATTGTTCTTCATTTTCCATGACCCCGACGTAAAGATGGCCTCGAGGCCTTAAACACCCCCATGGCACGCAGGTGTTCCTTTGTTTTATATTCAAGGTATGCTTTTCCTATTTCGTTAATGACAATATAGTCTACAAAAATAAATACTATGTCAATAGAACTAAGTTGAAATGATTGTGATCTATTATTACTTATACCAATTATATTTAAAATATAAAAGTGCGCCGATTTAGTTTCCATAAGCTTTAATCAAAGGAATTTTTAACCTGGATTGAAGCTATATGGAGAATATAAACAAACACAACATCTTGTGTTTTCGCCAATTCAAAAGATTACCTATTGGAAACTTGTAGTAGATGGAACCAAATACTGAGATTCAAAAGCCTCAGGGTGGTAAATCAAATGTATCTGTTTATTTTAATTTTGGGGAAAGAGTTTCTAATGTAGACGCTAAATCGTTTATAGATTTAAATTAATTAAAAGGAGAAAAATAAAATGTTATTCATTTCAGCCCTGCTACATAAATTATATTTGTCGAAGGAAAGCAAATTACAACGTAACCTAGCGTTATTTTTGTAATATATTTGTTAACGCAATACCATCTGTTTATAAAATCAGCCCCTAATAGCAAATCGACAACCAGTACCTTTGAAAATAACAAAAAATCGAAAACGCGATTATTTGCAAACAGGAAATGTTATATTTATTTAAACAGATAAAAAACTGGTTTATGACAGGACCGACTATTTGACGTTTAAATTAGTCAGCAAGAATTGTAAAAAACAAAGTGGTCAGTTGGAATCGATTTTAGCATCGCCAATGGAAAGCATCGAAAAGATAAACAAACCTTTGAATGTGGAGCTTAATTTCTCCCGCTTCGTTGGAATGATAAAAATATGATTTTTACGAAGTAAGTTAAAGCAGTTCAAATAGTCGGTTCATGAGGCGAGCTAGCCTCGGGGCTCGTCTAAAAAAAGATCAAAGAAGTCAACTGTTAACATCGAAGGCCGTCGGTGTAAAAAAAATTAAATGGGAGCAATCAGCCGTAACGGTTTCAAACAATAACAATCGGCATTAATGCCAAATTAATTCATTTGGCCAGTGGAAACTTTTATTATTAGAAGCAATACTTTTTTAAATTTTTTTAAATTCTAGTATCATGTGTTAAAATAAAGTACGCATGTAAAATCGAATGTTTTAAACCCTCTTTCCGCTAATGTTGGGATTAGAGAGAAAGAACTACGTAAGAAATGAATTTTTTTAATGGATGATAATGTTGGAGTTGGATGTTCTTAAAAAGGAATCATGGGCAGTCTTTTCTTCTTTGATTTTAGCTTTAAACGTGTAATTTCTAATAATGATGATTTTAAGTTTCGCAAGAAAAATCATGTTCGTTTTGTAACTTTTGTAATATATCTAAAATAACTATTTTAATATAACTGATTTAATTCCAATTTTGTAATAAACTTAAATTAGACTTAATTGTTTTATTGGATATAAAAGTAATTTCATTTTGAATTTAATTTGACGAAGTAAACGTATGCTTTCGAACTGTTGGCAGCATAATCAAATATAAATTTTGTTCCTAAAAAATAGTTGGGAGTTTGGCGTGATTATCTGCGATAACTTGAAAGACCGAGAGAACAAATTATGTAACAAAATCTAAGAATCGGCTATGCTATCCCACTGGAAAAAATATTCCCACGTCTCTGAAATTAAAACCGTCTAATGACCATCTTCCTGGAAATCTCCTCCATTTTTCGTCTTTCCGTTTAATTTACGCGACTAACCTATGTCCTGTTTATACTGACATCGTGGTGAAAATTCAAATCCTTGATCGGCGTACAGAGACGACGATGTCGAGGCTGAGCTCTATATTGACACATCACGGTATAGATAGATAGATACAAGCAAGAGACTGAGTCGGAGCAGTCGAATTGGAATGATTTGGACCAAACTTACGAACGAAACATAAGATCAGGTGAAACCAAATTGTGATAGGTACAAGATTTTAGGTTACGTTGGACTGCGAAAGTCCAGATAAGTTGGGGTGGGTTGGCCTGATCTGCATTGCGTTTCGTTGGTACATGAAGGATGCGTTGAGTTGGGTAGGACTATATTTTATTGATCAGGGTTCTGCATTATCGGTCAGTACTTTGTAATTGGGAACTGTCTTATCCATTGAGTTTGGGACACCGTCGAAAACCGTCGTTCATGTGAAAACATTATCACTCATTGTCATCTTCAATGGCGTGCAACAATATGTGGAATTGTGTTTCTTTAAATGGCGGAGAGCGATATTTCTTATTTCTTTTTGCACTTCCGTTTTCTACCTTCCTTTTCTGTATGATAGTAAAGTTTTTGGTAGTCTTGTTTCTGACATCGACTCATTGGATAGATGCCTCAATTCCCTATTCGTTCCTCTAATCCAAGTATCTTCTATTCTCTCTCTTCCAAAAAATGTAATTTTCCTTTCGCAGTCTTAATTTGACTTTCAGGAGATGTTTATTTTTCAATACTTTTTAGTGCCGTTGTGCATCTATTTCCTGTCATTAATCAAGTCTGTTTTTCTACATCAAGATTCGGTTTCCGAGTGAAAACTTTCCTTAGTAGTTAAACTCCTTTACATCTTTTCATTCTTTTTCCCTCCGTCGTCGCTCTCATGTATTTCCCTTCCTGAAATTCCTGATCTGAACCCACCTTTCGAACATTTTCTTCCAGTATTTTCGTCGCCTTTAATTCATATTTACTACGCGACCTTTCGTCGCGTTCGTTACATGCTTTCAAATTTTTCCGATGTTCTATTATTATGTATCTTCACTTTATTCTGCCCCTTACCGTGTTATCATTGTCCAGGGTTTAAGGATTGCGGGACCAAGTGCACACGTAACTAGCAATGTCTTGAATTAAAACATTAAAAAGCAAAACTACCATGAATAAAAAACAAAAATGTTACGGTAAACTACATAATTCACATTTGCAGTACTGACATGTAAGTTTTTATAACACACTGTTAATACATGGTTTACATTGTCTTCAAAAAGCAAGAGTTGGCATTAACCGACAGTTGACCTAAAAGCATGACCATTTTGCATTAATTATTCAGTGTAAATACTTTCTCAGTGTAATGATAATAAATTACCTAGCAAATAACGTAGGAACTTATAAAATCGTGCCATTTCATAGCATTTACATTAAATTTACATAAATATGTGACACAATTTGTAGAAGTACCAACCATATGCAATTTTTGTGGAAAGTGTACTTAAATTTAATTCTTTGTGCAATGGGTGTACGTTCGATTGGGTTGGGTTCGGTTGGGTTGGGTATATCAAATTGATACTGAATTAATTAGACGATGTTTGTACTTGCAACGTGTTTTGTCATACGAAATACGAAATTTACGTCGTTCGAAATACATCATGACATGTACAGCTCCCCTTAGCAAACATGAGAGTCGGAAAATATGCGAACTACAAAAATGTTATTTAAAATATTTCAAGCGGGAAAATATTCCACCATTCACGCTCAAGTATACTGGTTTAGTACATTCTGAATCAGAAGTAAATATTATAAAATGTACACTAGAAGTAGTTGACAGATTTTATGTAACGTATTTTTTTATATGCTTATTTTGTAATAGCATAGTTAATTTCTTCATTTCGTTATTAAACATTAAATTGTGATAAAGCTTTATTGCAACACTACCTTTTAAATTTGGCGCCGAAATACTTTTTAACCTGAATGTATGTTGAAAAGCAGTGCCGCTCTCGCCACGCCCCCTCAGCTGTCATGTTTGCTAAGATGAGCTGTAATGCAAGTAATTTAAGGTTGTATATATTTTCTCGAAATCAAAGATTTGATGCTATAACACAAGTTTCTAACACATAATTTGTCGTACATGGTTTTCGTAGCAACTAAATCGATCATAACCCTTCTACCTGAACTTTTCTACCCTCAATTCTTCTTCATTCTGCGTACTTTGATGTTCTTTGCGTCCTTTGTCC
Source organism: Geotrupes spiniger (assembly GCA_959613385.1). NCBI lineage: Eukaryota > Metazoa > Arthropoda > Insecta > Coleoptera > Geotrupidae > Geotrupes > Geotrupes spiniger. The sequence goes on from OY390737.1 coordinate 19,566,924, forward strand.
TGTTGGTTTAGCTTCCCAAAACTGTTTGGTCGGTATACTTAGTCATTTTCTGCATGTGTCCCTACCATTGCACATATAACATTTTTTCATGTACTCTTCTTCTGACTCAATACTAAGAGCCCTTGTCTAATTTGCTTGCTTCGAATCCTGCCTTTTCTGGTTACTCCATTTTACTCTTTTCAAATACTTAATTTCTGTTCTAATTTCTTTTTTTTTCTTTTTACTTGTTTGCTTTATCAATCCTATTATTCAACTACATGAATATTGATTATTTCATCCATGAATATTATAGACAGAAGCTTTTTCCATAATTATATTTTCTTGTACCATTTTTGCTTCTGATACTTGATCCTGTTGTGCATCATCATTCCATTCTTGTTGTTCAGCTCTTCTAGTAATTTCTGGAAGTAATTTTTCACTCCATTATTTCTTTTTGCTCCGTTAAAAGCTCACCCCTCTATACTTTTATTACTAGATTACCTACTTTTATTATTTAGAACTTTTTTAGGACTCTAGAACAGTTTGTAGTTACTTTTACTATTTCTTCATATCTTGCCATCGAACTCTGACCCTGTTTTCTGCTACGATTTGTTACATTTTTCTTGACTTTACTCCTGAATTTTTGGCATTTCGTATATTATATAATAATAATTTTCTTGATTCACTTCAATTTCTAGCCCTTCAATTTTTGTAATTATTTCTTGTATTTATCGATTTATTCCTTTTCGTATTTCATTTTATCTTTTAATTTGTACGATCTTATGGCTTCTGCATTTTTACCATGTTTCAGTGTGTTCCTTCTTTCTTTCTGTCCTCCACCTTTACTTCAATATGTAAATATATGAGGTAAAGAAGATCTATTTCGTAAATACCGAGTAAGCTTTAAAAGCTTTACTTGTCTAGAGACAGCATCCATTTTTCATTGCAATAAAACATCTTCAGCCCTTCATGCGTTCAAAAGCTAGGAATCTTTAGATTTAAGTGTCTTCTTCTGATCTTGTCCTTGGTTTCCAGTATTTAAATTGGTGTTGAGTACTGTGAAAAAATGTTGTCGATTAAAAATTAATCTAAAAGAATCCATCGCATTTTTCTATAATGTGTTAACTACAATCAGATGTATTTGAATAATCAATGACGATTGCTCAGCGAAATGAAATAATACAGTATATGTTAGCAAAATATTGACACCTAAGAAGCATAATCAAAATTTTATAATTTTAGTCATAAACCAATCGAAACATCCAATGCCACACACTTAGAATATGAGTCAGCGGCGCTCCTAAATTCCTTACTGTAAACTCAAATTATGTGCATTCTTAGCCTTACTTTTCAGCCATTGGCAAACATCTGCTCGTCTCGTGGCGGTATTGTTTCATAACCAACGTGCAAATTGACACACTCCACATACCAAAACTGTTTCGATATCGCAAATCTGCTAAACGCTACGGCATAAATTACACGGCGATAATTTCGTTACAGACCTCGCGACTAGGATCGCCAGCGTTCATTTCAATGTGACCTACATATGAATGGCGAGATTCATTAATAAAGTAGCTATAACGAGTCTGTTATACCGTTAAGACCGTTGCGTTTAATAATAATCGAGGTGGCTGCTGCCACTGCCGACAATTGCGCCGAGATTTATTATTCGTTAGAGTTGAAGCTGCAGAAGCGAGCGAGTACGCGTCATGCAGTTTAACTTCGCGGCTTACGCGGATAAAATTGCCGATTAATTCGGCTATTTCTATTCGTTCTGACTTACCGTTGGGGCACGTGAATAAATTAGATTCCTGGAACAGAAAACAGTCGGTTAGTCGATGGAAAGCAACATTTCGGATTTAAAGGAGCTCAGGAGGTTTCACACGTATCGGTCGTTTGTTTCGCGAGCTGCAAGGTCGGGGAATTTCACGGTCGACAGTTTTGCGTAATAAGAGGAAAAGAAATATAAATGCGGTGTCGCAATTTCAAATCGAGCCAGTTTGTAGCTAAAATTGTGGAACTGGAGCGCATTATAATGATAATTGAATAACCGGAACCATGTATTTCACATTCGAGCTTAAAAGTGAATTGGAATAATTTCTAATTCTTAATGGTTGGACATCAAATTGGCAAAATTAGAATTAAAAACTTTTTAAAAATCATTTTTGTAAAAAGAAATGCAGATTTAAAGCATCCATACAAAGTTACTATTCGAAATAATTCTTGGTCGCTACTAGATCTGATATATTTACTTTACTACCATAAAATAATCATCGATAAATTTCTTGAAGCATCGTTATGATGCTTCAAGAAATTTAATTTTACATCTGTGGGAACTATTTATGACCTAATAGTGCAACCATGTACAGCATGTTTGAACCGTTGGGTCGTGATACGTTGACCGGATCCTATAAGATTAAAAGCTGCACATCAACTTGCAGTAAACTGAAATATTAAGTCAATGAACCAGTGCCCTTACCCAAAAAGTTTCGTTGATGTTTAATTGGTCGAAATTTTATGGTCCATTAATTCATCAATGACTATAAACCATATTATTGACATTTTTCATATTTATTCGAAAGACTTTATCTAAAGAGTTTATTTGTAATTGATTCTACTAATTTAATATTTCACAATTTTTGTTGTGTTGTTTTTCTGTTGATTTTATTAGCTTCTCTTATATGATTTGATTTTTTTAATTTTACATTTTCTTTTCGTGGATAGATTGTCTTTTTTATTTTGTTCCAGTGTATTATTTTTTTTAAAAATCGTTCTTAATTTGCTTTAATATATTTTCGTTCCTTAAATCATTGTTGTCCTCATTGTTTCTCATTTTTTTGTTTTATTATTTTTTGTTCTTATTAATTATTGCTGTAGTGATTTTGCACTATTTTTATTGACTACTTTGAAAATTGGAGCTCCTTTATTAAGATTAGTATAATTAAAACGAACATACCTGAGATGAAGTTATCCTTAATCCTAATGTCAATATGACGACCGTTAGGGTCGTCTTCAGTCTTATCAACATAACCCTGCAAAGAAAAAGAAAACATTGTAAACAACACATTATAAAAATACACAACGGAACTAGGACTTCAAAAGTTATTGGTACGTTAAAATTAAATTTTATTATATTATATTATGTAAGGACTGGTTAATGCCTTACACAACAAATGACCTAGTTAATGTCTATGGAAATGAGCGCTTATCTTATTATCTTGTTATATTGTGAAACGTGCCAATACAATCGTAAATGATATCTCTACGATTTCAGAATTAATTTTACTAGTCGTTATAATAATAGCCCGTATGTAACAATTGAATAAAAAAATAAAATGAATTTGTAGTCAAACATGATAATATATACATCATATACATAACTTTGGTGGCTAACCTGGGCACTGCAAGAGTACCTAGTTGTTCGAAATGTATAATACAGAAATCCAATTGGATCTATTAGGGAAGATGAAGTTGTGGAGGAGGACCTCAAAAACGATATCGACTAAGAAATCACATGTGTTGAAGAAGGCCAACAACGAAAGGTATCAATAACTGACGACCATGAAGGAGAAAATGCGATATTATATAAAAATAAGAGCTCAAAGGGCAAATGAAATTTAAAAAGGTGGAAAATTTCTTTCCTCCTTTTCTTATATATTTTTCAACGAATACCAAGAGGGTTGACATTAAAAAATGTACATCTGAAAATGGCAAGCAGGGTCAACCCAACCAAGGCAATCCAACCCAAGGCAACCCAACGCAATGCCACCCAACCATCTTTGTCGACTGCCCACATGCAGTTGTCAATGGCTACATTAGCAATCATTGTGAAGCATACAGGAACTTTTTCGTTGAAATAAAATTCGAATGGCCACATTTTAGATTTGAACCCCTGATCACTAGTCCCATTGCTATCTATCTTGTCCAGGAACCTATTATAGTCACAGATTCATCCGAATTATCAATAAGTTATATCTCAATAATAACTAATTTAAACTTTGATTACTTTGTTGGTGTGAGATGTGAGGATAAAATATAAGTATAAGTATAAGCTCTACCAAAATAATTATTGTAAAAAAATTCAAGAAAATGTGCACAACATAGCGTTCCATTAACTGAGTACATTGCCCACAAACTTACTGTAAAAACGAATTTTAATGACTCGCTACAATGAAAAGCACTTGAATGGGCGCGAAAGGCAATTATTTTAACAACCTAATCCAGATTTAATACACTGTTAATAAATGGGTCGACGTACAGTTAACTTAACGTAACAGTCATTCCTTTTAACTCGATAGACCGTATGACACAGCGCCGATCTCGATCCGGATCTGACGCGAAAACGCCACTTTAACGAACACGCGAATCCACTTGTCTGTGGCGGGTTCCGATGCAATCGGAAGAATTGTCTGTGTGCGACCTTTGCGTCGTGTTCATTGCGGCTCGCGTTTCATTGCAGTCACAATGACGTCGTGAGAGCATCCCAGAAAATAGACCGTCACATTTTTACATTTTAGAAAGTGTACAAGAGTGCGCAGGCAGCGCTTGCATAATTTCATAATAATGTGTTACGTTCGCCATTTCGTTTTTCTCATAGATAATTGTGGTTCTAAATGTCGACATGTTTATGGTTAATTTGTAATTGTGACAGGATATATTTTTACTTAGAATATTGTTTGTTTTTTCTAATAGAATGGGCATGTTGGTCATGATGACGTTGTGACAACATCGGTTAGTTAAGACTGTGTTGCCATCGTGTTATTTCTTATTATTGTTATACTATGGACGCAACAGGAAGAGGTAATTATGGATAATAGAAAGGCTAGACATGGAAAAAAGCAAGAAATTGGAAAGTAGGATGTTGTGGGATTGTAAAGCGAATAGGATAGGAAAAATGAAGACTAATGGAATCATGAAGAGAAGAAAGAACAGAACTTTGAAGGCCACGATGGAAATGGGATGGCGGTAATCAAATCACGAAACAGGTGATAGAAGAACGGTGAATAGGTGATAGCAGAACGACGAAGCGTTGTAGCCTTATGCAAGAACAGTGATAACAAAAAGTGTAAAAATATGTAGCATTCATGTAAGCATAGCTCTAACAGGAACAGTGGAAAAGTATATGGGGGAATTCCATGAAATAAATGCAAAGCGGATTTACGAAAAACAGAGAAATTTAAGAGCAAATTTATCCCGGGTAAAGGAGGAGCTAGGATGCGGGAAACGGCTCTAGGCCGTCTACCCGTCTAATAAATAATAAAAGTGATTTCCAAAGACAAAGCAACAATATTATAAGAAAAGATATCAGTTGTTTTACAATTGTATAATTTCTACAATTAAAATGAATGTGTATCAACAACTGAGTTTGTTCGGTATTCCTTGTTGACATAGCACTACGGTTTAGGATGTGAAAGATTATAATAGACATTCTTTGTGATGGTGTACATTACTAATTTATCGGCGGCGACGAACTAAAGAGATTGCGCAGGTTAATGTTTAACTGCGAATGAACCATCATTATTAATTTGACATATTAATCTATGTCTAACCGGTCTAACCTCACTTTTAATTGTCAAAAGTTGTTACTTAAGTGACGTTTGAGTGTATGTACAAAATTGAGGTTCGTTCACAGTTAAACATGCATGGCCAAATTACAAAAAAAACACTCGTTAGATGCTGCTCAGGGCTTGTGCGACTTGCGTGCTGCTCACCTGCCTGAATTGGGATGTTTTACGGGCAGTTAGTTGGGAATGCCGCGGTATCCACTCAGCACATTTTCAAGGAAAAATTAGTTCATTTTTTGCGCAAATTTTCCTGCACGCGTTCACGTCCCGTACGAACCCAATTGACGGAGATACCGATGGTCAATTAGGCGATGAACCTGGCGTTTGAATCGAATTGTAAATGTTCGGCGCTAATTACGCGTATTTTTCTATCGAAACGGTTAATAATAACTCATAGTCGGCGTATTTTTTGCAAATATTTCAAACATGGTTATAGTTTCATGAGGAGATACCAACGGCACGTTAGGCGACGAACCCGATAATTTCTTTACATCGCCAACGTAATATAAATATTTGAGACGTTTAATAATAACTTAATCGGCGTATTTTTGAAAATATTTCAAACGTGGTTATAGTTTCATGAGGAGATACCAACGGTACGTTAGACGACGAACTTGATAATTTTTTACATCGCCAACGCAATATAAATATTTGATGATTTAAGATGTTTAATAATAACTTAGTAGGCGTATTTTTTGAAAATAATTCAAACGTGGTTATAGTTTCATGGGGAGATACCAACGGTACGTTAGGCAACGAACCCGATAATTTCTTTACATCGCCAACGTAATATAAATATTTGAGACGATTAATAATAACTTAGGGGGCGTATTTTTTGAAAATATTTCAAATGTGGTTATAGTTTCATGAGGAGATACCAACGGTACGTTAGACGACGAACCCGATATTTTTTTACATCACTAACTTAATATAAATATTTAATGATTTGAGACGTTTAATAATAACTCATAGTCGGCGTATTTTTTGCAAATATTTCAAACATGGTTATAGTTTCATGAGGAGATACCAACGGCACGTTAGGCGACGAACCCGATAATTTCTTTACATCGCCAACGTAATATAAATATTTGAGACGTTTAATAATAACTTAATCGGCGTATTTTTGAAAATATTTCAAACGTGGTTATAGTTTCATGAGGAGATACCAACGGTACGTTAGACGACGAACTTGATAATTTTTTACATCGCCAACGCAATATAAATATTTGATGATTTAAGATGTTTAATAATAACTTAGTAGGCGTATTTTTTGAAAATAATTCAAACGTGGTTATAGTTTCATGGGGAGATACCAACGGTACGTTAGGCAACGAACCCGATAATTTCTTTACATCGCCAACGTAATATAAATATTTGAGACGATTAATAATAACTTAGGGGGCGTATTTTTTGAAAATATTTCAAATGTGGTTATAGTTTCATGAGGAGATACCAACGGTACGTTAGACGACGAACCCGATATTTTTTTTACATCACTAACTTAATATAAATATTTAATGATTTGAGACGTTTAATAATAACTTAGTCGGCGTATTTTTGAAAATATTTCAAACGTGGTTATAGTTTCATGAGGAGATACCAACGGCACGTTAGGCGACGAACCCGATAATTTCTTTACATCGCCAACGTAATATAAATATTTGAGACGTTTAATAATAACTTAATCGGCGTATTTTTGAAAATATTTCAAACGTGGTTATAGTTTCATGAGGAGATACCAACGGCACGTTAGGCGACGAACCCGATAATTTCTTTACATCGCCAACGTAATATAAATATTTGAGACGTTTAATAATAACTTAATCGGCGTATTTTTGAAAATATTTCAAACGTGGTTATAGTTTCATGAGGAGATACCAACGGCACGTTAGGCGACGAACCCGATAATTTCTTTACATCGCCAACGTAATATAAATATTTGAGACGTTTAATAATAACTTAATCGGCGTATTTTTGAAAATATTTCAAACGTGGTTATAGTTTCATGAGGAGATACCAACGGTACGTTAGACGACGAACTTGATAATTTTTTACATCGCCAACGCAATATAAATATTTGATGATTTAAGATGTTTAATAATAACTTAGTAGGCGTATTTTTGAAAATATTTCAAACGTGGTTATAGTTTCATGCGGAGATACCAACGGTACGTTAGGCGACGAACCCGATAATTTTTTACATCGCCAATGTAATATAAATATTTGAGACGTTTAATAATAACTTTATCGGCGTATTTTTTGAAAATAATTCAAACGTGGTTATAGTTTCATGAGGAGATACCAACGGTACGTTAGGCGACGAACCCGATAATTTCTTTACATCGCCAACGTAATATAAATATTTGAGACGTTTAATAATAACTTAATCGGCGTATTTTTGAAAATATTTCAAACGTGGTTATAGTTTCATGAGGAGATACCAACGGCACGTTAGGCGACGAACCCGATAATTTCTTTACATCGCCAACGTAATATAAATATTTGAGACGTTTAATAATAACTTAATCGGCGTATTTTTGAAAATATTTCAAACGTGGTTATAGTTTCATGAGGAGATACCAACGGCACGTTAGGCGACGAACCCGATAATTTCTTTACATCGCCAACGTAATATAAATATTTGAGACGTTTAATAATAACTTAATCGGCGTATTTTTGAAAATATTTCAAACGTGGTTATAGTTTCATGAGGAGATACCAACGGTACGTTAGACGACGAACTTGATAATTTTTTACATCGCCAACGCAATATAAATATTTGATGATTTAAGATGTTTAATAATAACTTAGTAGGCGTATTTTTGAAAATATTTCAAACGTGGTTATAGTTTCATGCGGAGATACCAACGGTACGTTAGGCGACCAACCCGATAATTTTTTACATCGCCAATGTAATATAAATATTTGAGACGTTTAATAATAACTTTATCGGCGTATTTTTTGAAAATAATTCAAACGTGGTTATAGTTTCATGAGGAGATACCAACGGTACGTTAGGCGACGAACCCGATAATTTTTTACATCGCCAACGTAATATAAATATTTGAGAAGTTTAATAATAACTTAGGCTGCGTATTTTTTGCAAATATTTCAAACGTGGTTATAGTTTCATGCGGAGATACCAACGGTACGTTAGGCGACGAACCCGATAATTTTTTACATCGCCAACGTAATATAACTATTTGAGAAGTTTAATAATAACTTAGGCGGCGTGTTTTTTGAAAATATTTCAAACGTGGTTATAGTTTCATGGGGAGATACCAACGGTACATTAGGCGACGAACCCGATAATTTCTTTACATCGCCAACGTAATATAAATATTTGAGACGATTTATAATAACTTAGGCGGCGTATTTTTTGAAAATATTGCAAATGTGGTTATAGTTTCATGAGGAGATACCAACGGTACGTTAGACGACGAACACGATATTTTTTTTACATCACTAACTTAATATAAATATTTAATGATTTGAGACGTTTAATAATAACTTAGTCGGCGTATTTTTTGAAAATATTTCAAACGTGGTTATAGTTTCATGACGAGATACCAACGGCACGTTAGGCGACGAACCCGATAATTTCTTTACATCGCCAACGTAATATAAATATTTCAGACGTTTAATAATAACTTAATCGGCGTATTTTTGAAAATATTTCAAACGTGGTTATAGTTTCATGAGGAGATACCAACGGCACGTTAGGCGACGAACCCGATAATTTCTTTACATCGCCAACGTCATATAAATATTTGATGATTTAAGATGTTTAATAATAACTTAGTAGGCGTATTTTTTGAAAATATTTCAAACGTGGTTATAGTTTCATGCGGAGATACCAACGGTACGTTAGGCGCCGATCCCGATAATTTTTTACATCGCCAATGTAATATAAATATTTGAGACGTTTAATAATAACTTAGGCGGCGTATTTTTTGAAAATATTTCAAACGTGGTTATAGTTTCATGAGGAGATACCAATGGTACGTTAGGCGACGAACCCGATAATTTCTTTACATCTCTAACGTAATATATATATTTGAGACGTTTAGTAATGACCGTGTCGGCGTATTTTTTGAAAATATTTCATACGTGGTTATTGTTTCATGAGGAGATACCAACGGTAGGTTAGGCGACGAACCCGATAAGTTTTTTACATTGCCGACGTAACATAAATGTATGATGATGTGAGACGTTTAATAAAAAATAATATTAGATATAGATTAAAAGACAGTTGTATGTAAACATCGAAGGAAATTCAAGAAATTTATTTAGAAGGTTAATCAAATAGGTGGCCGTACTACGACCGAAATATAAAACTCAGTATTCAGAGGAATGGAAATACGATTTTTAATCTTTAATAGAAATCTAAAGAAAAATCCTAGGAGACCAATGAAAAGTTCCCATGGTAGAACCTACCAGCAAGACTTCGTTAGCTAGGACATACCCAGAGAATGAAAGACCACATTAGTAAAAAAAAAATATGTGGCAAAAGATGGGGCGGGGGGAGATGGAGGTCATTAATATACTGAATAAAAATCTACAATTTATTTAGCTAATGTCAAGTATCTAATATTGTCACAAACCAATAAGATACGTAACGTCTTTAGAATGGTCGTAAAAATGTGTACACTCATTCATAAACCGCTAGCTGAATGAGATATCATATCCAATAACCTTTCAATTTTTACCAAGTCGTAAATTAAAAATCTTAACGAAGCTAACAATTTTAATATTGTGGTTCACCTCGCCGAATGAAACAAATACCGACCAACCTTTAATCTAACATAAATTTGCCATAATTTTCCAACACGAAATTACCATCGTAAGTAGTTCCGTAAACGAAATACGTTCGAAATTTGTTTGAACGCGAGAAAGTGCATAAATGTTTAGTAAAATAAACCAAACATGCGTTGTGCAAACAAAATTGTCCCAATTTCGACGCCGAAGACCGCGTTTAACATCACATCCTTGGGTGATACTTTTTCTCACATTACGAGCCCGCATAATGAAACATCGTTGCAAAACAATCGCCCGAAAGCTTATGTAACCCTAAGTAAGTTTTATGTGCGAATTTCTATTGTAAGTTTTAAATATAAACGTAGTGATTTTGAAGAAGAAACAAACGACGTCGAATATACGAAGGAATCGGTCGAAACTTTTCACTCGAGTCGTTTCGTACCGTTATGCTATTTGAGCAGGATTTTTTCATCACACGCATGCATTCAGATTGTTAATAACTGCCCGGGAAGTACTAGACTATGACGGATTATTAAAATTTTTGGAGAGAAATGTGTACAATGGAGTTTTTGTTTGATTGTGGACGCCATATAGTTTTTTACACGTAACATGTAGTTACATGTTCATTCTAATTTAATTGACGGTCAATTATCGCATATTTTCGAAAAGTAGGACACGTTTTATTAACGCGGTCTGGTGGGTAGGGTGGAGGTGGGCAACGGTTTTACGTGAATTTGGCAATAGCACTTTGTGTAATCGATGCCAAACCCATGCTTATGAACAGGTCTCTTTTGCACAATTTAAAAATTCTGATGACTGATTTCGTTTAATTTTTTAAATAAAATATTTCGTAGGTATTATTAGAATTTTTTCTTACGTTTCTCGCAACAATTGTGGTGCTATTTTCTCTATGCAGATCTGAAATAAGCCATCTGTCGAAGTTTTCCACTCTTATTAAAAAAATTTCTATATATTTATTTCTTTTCGAGATGTCCTTTACAAGAGACTGCTTTGCAATCTTTGCTTGCGACTTAAGTCTGTCTAAATGTCTTAATTGTCAATCCCTAAGTTTGCACTAAATGTAATTAGTAGTTTCTATTTCTATTATTTTTGATATATAATTAATGATATTTATTATTGTAATATACCTATCTATCTATCTTATTATTAATTTGAATTATATTTTTGATTACTCCGCGTTGTTTATTTTGCTGTTGTATTTGCTTATTAGATTATGATGATCATTTTCATCGCCACTTATTTCCTATAAGGTTTAGACCAATTTATACTAATCACGTTCGTACGGTTGTTTCTTCTTGTTTCCTTTACTTTCTTTATTATTATTTCCTAATTTTTCGTTTTATTTATTTTTCTGATTTATTCATTTGCTTGCTTCTTTTGTAAATCTTTTGAAAGCTGAGAGCCATGGGTGCTGTTTTTCCCATTAGAGTTTTTAAGTTCTCAAATTGTGATTGTTTTCTTCTTTTAATCATTTGCAATTGTATGCCTCTCAGTTCAATTGTATTACGTTATTCTTGCTGTCATTACAGTTTCACAAATTTATTGCGTTTTATTTTGTTTTCTGCTTATTTCTTGTTTTTTTTTGTTTCCATGTTCTGTTCGTATGGTTCTTTCGTTTGTCTCAATTTCCATTTATTTCTTTGCGTGCAATCGTATCCTTTGAAATCTTAGCCTTTAGCTGCAGATCGTGATTCATCTTCACTTTTTTTTAGTAAGTCTTGAGTGGCTGGTTTCTTCCTTTGCTATTGTCTTCTCTTTGGGTATCACTTCTTAAAACCGTGCGTTTAGAAAATATATACCTTGTGGTCTTTCTCATTTATTCTTTTCCATGTATTGTTATATTGCCACGGTTTGCCTGCTTCTTGTTAATTTTTTCTCAATATATAACGTTCTATTTTGTTTCCTTGTCTGGTTTTAATTTTGTTCCTTTTTTATTTTGCACCAATGCTAATTGGTTATCTCAATTTCTGTGATTCTCTGTTTAATTCATGGCTTTGGCATCAACGTATCTTTTATAATTTGTCCCTCAAGTTATATGTCCAAATTCCTCTATTCTTTGCTTGCAGTTTAATTTTTCTTTTCATGGTCGACCTTCTTCTTCCTACTATATCGTTCGAATTTTGTTTTCTTCTATATGGATGCAGCTTCTTCAAGTAGAGCACTAGCAACTATATCTTGTCTTTCTTTTCTTATATTGCTTCGATTTGTTCTTTTTGATTTCTTTGGTTGTTCATTTTTTCGTTTGTTCTCGTGTTCTGTACGAACTCTTCTTCGATTTGTCCAAATTTATATTTATTTTGACCGCACGAGTTTTTAGATACATGGTATCCTTTGAAATTCTTTCAGTATTTTAATTTCTCTTCTTTTGGCTTCTTAGTTTTCGATTACCGTTCACGTTGTTTCTTTCATGTCTTCCACGTCGTAAAATGATTAATTTTTCGGGGTTGCCTTTATATTTATCATTCCGTGGCGCTGGATTTATTTTCTTCTTTGTAATGTTAAAATTTTCTGATTAGGTCTTTAGCTTTGTTCGTTTTCTTTATTTTTTATTTGTTTTTTCTGCTTAATCTGTATTTCCATTTAGTTCTTTAGTTTCCCAGGCGTTGTCGTCGCTGTTAGCTTGGTGGTTAGTGTAGTTTTTCTTGACGATAGTTCCCATTGAAGTCTACCCTTCAGCGTTATTCCTATATCCGTCAATTGCAGTTTTTTAATTTCTATTTTTGCTGGCTTCTTCTTTTTCGCTCATCGTCCCCATTATTTCTTGATGGGTGGCCAACGTTTTTAAATATTGAATTTTGTGGGGGTTGCCTTTATGTTTATGATTACATTGTCTTCTTTCTTTGTAATATTAAAAATCTCTGATTCAATCTTTAGTTTCTTCGATTTTATTTTTGTCTTCTTTGATTTCTTCTCTCTGCTTGATTTGTATTTTCTTTTGTCTGTATTTCCATTTAGTTCTTTGGGTTACTTAGTTTCAGAGGCTTCGTCCTCGCTGTTAGATTTGAGTTTTTCTTGGCTATAGTTCCCAACAGATTAATTTTTTGGAAGTAATCTTTTGCCATGTATTTACTGCCTTTTGTTTTAATGTTGTACATTCTCTTTGTGGTCTACTGTATATCCATTGCGCCTCTACAGTTATTTCCGTTAAAATTTACCCAATTTACATTTATACAAATTTCGTAAAATAGACATCAAAAATATTTTCTTCATAATCCTTGAACGTACGACAGTTTTCGTCTTGTAATTTCATCGAATTCTATTTAATTTTTGTACAAAATTTCTTCTGGTAATCAGTACAACAGTTTATGCTTTCAATTTAATGCACCTACGGCTTGTTGTAATTACACTCTCGGCTAGCAAGTTCAATTTTTTTAAATAATTGTTCATAGACTTTCAGAAAGTTCTCTTACTTTGCAAGATGAATACAATGCACAATTGTAGAAACATCCAGCTTCGGATGGATTTGATTGGAGGGAAATAATATAAAAACGAATAATCTGAAAATTGTAAAATATGTTTAGCAAAAAGTGAAATTTTCTAATGCGTGTCTTTGAAGAAATATTAAGTTATATCCACAAGAAAGTTATAATAACACATTTTAGCGAATTTATTGATATACTAATTGAATTAATACGATAGTTTTAAAATATAATTTAATATATTGTTATTATTGTTATAAATACGTAATCAACAATATATGAAATACATATCTCATTTAAGATACAATTCACGATTTGAAATGTGTACAATTATTTGTTAAATAAATGATTTTTTAAATTATTGTAAAATATCAAAAATTGACAAATAATGAAATAATTGAGGACAACATAGAATGAACAAAAACAAATAGTAGCTGAAATCTTAATATACGCATATAATAATAATTACAAAAAAATCAGCAATGCTAGCCAAGCAATAAGAGGGGGTAAAATTTGATTACTATAGCGGAAGTAGTCTAGTATTCATTGCCAGATGACATAGTTTATTAAAAGTTGAACATTTCTGAAATAATAAGTAAAATCTTGGTAGAAAACTATAGTTAGGCCATATTGACACGTTGAGATCACTAAAGTGTTGCAAAAATAACGACCATGTGATATATTGGCCCATTTGGAGCTACGACCCATTAAATTTTGAGTGATAGTTCATTTAGTTAAAAAGCTTTGCTTTTAGTCATTTAATTTTGGACGCTTTCCATCGCCAGTTCTTCGTGGACGAAGAGAATTATTTTCGTTGCTTTCCACAACGAATATTGGATTTAGTTGGCCAAATAACTGAGCAATGGCTTTAGAAAGTTTTTACTCTTTCGGTCTCTTGGACACTATTATCCTTCAGTAATGAATCAACGTTCAATCACTAGAAAGTTTCATAAAGTGCTGTGGAATGTTCAACCGTTAAAAATGCATTCGCTGAAGTTATTTCTAATAAAATGCTGATCTTATTTGTATATATGTACAAAACTTTTATATGTGAAAATACCAACATGGTCATGATTTAGTGTTTAATAAAAAATGGTTTACAACTTTCTAGATTGCCCAAATTGAACGGTAAGCGGTAAACCTATTTTGCAATATAAATGTTCTGCTAGACTGCGATTCATTGCCGTAACATATGATATAAGAAATTGATCTACAGTTCATCTGCATCTTTTGTTCTTTTTTTATTTTATTGGTCTTTGTTTATTGCAATTTCATCATTTTGTTCCTGTTTGTTTTTCTCATTAGAATATAATCTAACGATAATTCGTCTGTTTTCTGTTTACGATTGGTTCTCTCTGTCGCTGGGTATCTTCATCGATTTATTTCTCCATTTTCTCTGGTTGTTCTAGTTTATATTTGATTTTGTTTCTATTTTCTGCCTTTTACTTTGTTTATTGTTGACCTTTAACAAATAAATTGTATCTATAGGGTGGGAATTATTAATGGCCAGATTAGTTATTTTAAAGTAATATCAAAGAACCTGTTTTGAATTTCTTTGCCATTTAACCTTAACTAGCTTAATTGATATTTATTTATTTATGCTTTTGATAGGTACTAATAATTTTTAGCTCTAGCTGCTGAGGTTAGCTGTCTAGTAATGGTTGTTAGTGAACTTTTTTGCTGACTTTTTTAAGTACTGGTTGGGCAGGGGGAAGACTATTGGAAAAATTGCATTCTTATGCTTATATTAACTAATGATTCTGAGATATGGACACTAGTTAAATAAATAATATGGAAGCCTCATAAATTAGTTCCTTAAGACAAATTTACTACAAACTAAGAATGAGTTAGCAATAAACAACAACATAGAAGAAGGTCAACTAAGATGTTACGAACATGTAAACATAATGAAGAAACAAGGGTAACTAGTAGCAAAAAGGTATCACGTGGTAGACCCAGAAAATGTGGTAATAATTGGTGAGTAAAGCATTAGGGACGAGAGGAGTAAAGTGGGAAGATGAGAAAAGCTCCAGAGGGCCAGTGACAAGAGTGATAAAATATAGATGAAACTGGCCAGCTACAACTACAACAAGTCTAAACACTCCTTGAATTGCACAAAAAATCTATAGAATTTTATAAACTTTAATGTCGGTTATTAACACTTTGGTCTGCATTAGAAACTAATTTATCATCCGGAAACGCGGTGAAAGTAGGGACTCGGATTCTAGTTCTAGTTTATCGAAGGAAGAGGAGGACATCGGAAACAAAATTGGCCTATTTGACGGAACAGAGAAAAAGCAAATTTACAGTTCCCGCGTGTAGTAGAATAATCAGTTAAGCGCAAGACGAGAAAGTTCCTCATTAGCAAGGACAATCGACGAACAGCACATTTAGATCCGCACCAAATCGCGCTACGTCGAAATTTAAATTAACTCCAAGTAACGTAATCGAAACGATTATTTACCGTCGAGGTATGTTAATGCAGTTAGCTCGTCGCAAAAGAAATTCATTCACCGTTAAATAAATAAATCAACGTGCGCGTACGCGGACGCCGGGCCATAAATCATGCTACTTGGTTCCGATTAGAGATGGCCCGAGTTAACCGGGCGATTCGATTGTGCGAATACCGTTTGCTCGAAAACGAATCTCACATACATAACATCGATCTATTGTTTTTCGCCGCGAAGGAAGGGCATTGTACCGACGTAAAAAATCTAGTTTCCATGTTAGGAAAGAGGAAGCAAGCGGGTTTGCGATCGCCATAAATGCAGTGAGCTGCCGCAGTGGTTTGTCCGGTGGTTGAAAAAGGTTTACTTCCTGTCGCTATTTTTGTGTGACTATAAGAAAAAATTCGCAAACAACTTCATGACTACTGAACACGCAAATAACTAAGCTATTACACTGCACATTACTCATGATTATTTATAATACTTGTGATGCATGTGCGGTTAATAGAAATGAACAGACGTTTCTACGTTGTTATCGTTTAGGAATTTGGGAATCCCACGTTTGGCCCAGGGCTATTTTCGTTTCATTAAACATCAAAATAAAATACGATTTAGGTATTTTTTTCTACAATATAAATGCAGGTATACGCGATAAGATACCTGAGGAGGCACATTTCCGAGAACGAAGGTGAATTTTATGTGGGACCTTCACAACAACAAAACCAGGTGAACGTATAGCACGAACTCCAGTGATTGTCTTGGCACGTCTTGAAAGACTTCAATAAACCAATGATGAATGCACTTTAGTGCTTCTTACTTTTAGTATATAACACAAACAAACGACCGTTTCTAAATGACGTCGAAACGAAGAATGTAGGAAACCGTAGGTTAAATAACAGTCTTGAACTCTGCCATAAGGAAATCTGGTACAAAACACGACATATTGAAAATATGCAAATTCAAACAATGGACGTTTTCTAAAGGTTCGTTTCACGGTGATGTACGCAAAGTAGAATAAGTATACATAATGCAAAATTAATATAAAGAAATGCTAGTAATTTCACATAATAAGAATCGAAAAAAAATTGGCGAATGAAACTGCTCGTACACATATAAATGTGTACGAAGTATACCATCATTAGCATTAATTAATTTACAAAATCCTATAGGCAGCCAGATTCGTACACAAAATTGAATTGAACGGCGTTGATATATACAGTTGGTTTACACAGATGGGCAGAGTTGTTGAAAGAAAAACGTGGTGCCGATGACTTTCACAAATCACGATATCTGGCGAACAAATATCGACAATACACTGTATATCATATCCGTAAAATATAAAAATATAATTAGAAATGTAAGGAATAAACGAGCACATTTAATAAACTTTTGTTTCCGTACTGCTTGTATTATTATTCAATTTTATGTTAAGTATTTTATATTTAATATCTTCTGTGTTTAATTGTTTTGTTCCTCGTGATTGTCATGTTTTGTTTGTTTTATATTGTTGTTTTTATGAATTAGTTTTCGTTTCCCTTTTCCAATAGTTTGTGATATTCGATAGTTATTTTCATACTCTATTATTTTTGTGCGCTTTAATTTATTTTTTGTTCGTTCAGGTTTTGTAGTTCTTTAACTTTAAGGATATATTTCTTTAGTGTCCCTTGTTCTGGATTGTTTTTTTATAACTAGGTTTTAATCATCAAGATTTTGTTCCTTTTTGCAATTTTGTCCCTCGTACATAATTCATGCGGTGATGTTATTATTTACCTTTATTTTTTGATTTGATTTGATATTGTGTTTTTTTCTATTTTTTTATGGAAAAATGTACGCGTGATATATCCTTGCGATCTACCTGAATCCTGCTGTAGTAATTTTTTTGTATATGTTCTGCTAGGAGTTCATATTTCATATTTTAAATATATTTCCCGCCCCCCTGATAAATTTCGATTAATGAATAGCACTTACATTTATTTCATTCCGTTAAATAATAATTGCGATAATAATCTGCCCGAAACAATAGAAATAATTAGAGCTTTTAACGAAGTATAAGAGATAACGAATGCTTGCACTTCAATTGTCGTTGATTTTGAAATAAAACTCTATTTGTGCAATTAATGATATATATGTTGGGAGAAATTTGTAATTCGAAACGTAATTACGACGAGGATTGCGTGTGTTACGTAAATACAATTATTTCAATTGTCTTGTTAGTTTCTCGTCATC
The DNA here is from genome assembly GCA_959613385.1 of Geotrupes spiniger. NCBI lineage: Eukaryota > Metazoa > Arthropoda > Insecta > Coleoptera > Geotrupidae > Geotrupes > Geotrupes spiniger. Next base: position 19,585,338 of record OY390737.1, read on the forward strand.
TTTATGACAGTTCATTTCAAAATAAAATTAATTTTCTTTGAAACGTTATTGGTGTGAAATAAATAAAAATTAAATCGCCAAATTATAAGGTACGTAATACATATTTAATAGAAATTAACGAAAATTAATCGGAAAAAACTAAATATGTCTAAATAAGTAAGTAAGGCTTCAACATTTTTGAAACAAGCCTTTTCTTATTAAAACATAAAATTTAATTAGAGTCTCTTGTCGTGGAGATGCTGCTCTTAATGTGCGACCAATCAAGGTAACAAGCTGATTCTAAAATGATTTGTCACTAAATAAATAAATAAATAAAATGAAGTGATTTTTTGAACTTCAGTTCATTTTATCCCATTTATATTAAAAATGTTTTACACTTTAATGATTTAATGGAATCACACGAAGTTAATTTTTACATGCAAATGCTAATGTGACTAAAACACCACATATATTGACATATGAGACATTAAATACATAAAAAATCATAAAAATTCACCCCGATTTACCCTTTAGAGTCATTTGCAGTTATAGAATCACAGTGACGTTTATTTCAATAATCTAATGCTATCATTACAAAACAAAAATCGCGATTAGTTTTTCGTCTGATAATAACTACATAAATAGTGCCCACAATTTTAGACATTCATTTTGGTGTAGGTTTTCCTTCATTATTTTAATCGATCTATCATTATTTTTATCAATAAATTATCATTTGCATGTTTCTATTTTTGGATTGGGTCGGGTTGGGATGACTTGGGTTGGGTTGTTTAAAAAGCAGTTGTTAGTAAAATAACGAAAAGTTTTAAATTGAACTAAACGAAACTATAATTATTATAAATTAATAGAAAAACACCCAACCCAATGTTGTTTGTTAATGTTTTGTTTTGTTATTTCGTTTCCACATCTTCATGTTTTATTTATTTAAGTTTATAATTTATTTTCTGTAATTATTTAGTTTTAATTTTCATTTAATTTCTTTTGTTATTTTAACTGGAACAGAAGTCCATTCCCTCCAACTAAGATTTGAACTTTTAACCCTAGGATTATCAGAGCTTGTCCGCTTAGACAACTCTTCGTTATTTTTGTTGTTTCCGATACTTTTCTTAAGCATTTAACTACATACACGTCAGGGTTCGTTGTGTGTTTTTATTTCTGTTGCAAAATTCGCTTGTTTTTGATTCAATTTTTTCCACGATTTCATTTTACTTTTATATTTGTACTTCTGGTTTTCTGCATTTATCGGTATTTTGTTGTTTATTTTAATTTTATCGTTTTCTAGTTTTATTTATTTGTTTATATGTTAAACTTGATTTTTGTGTACTTAATTCATTTGTGTGTTTCGTGCGTTTCCTCCTCTACAATATGTGCCAGTATTTCTCATTTAATATGATTTGTTTAATTAATTTGTATCTTTTTTTTATTCGGTTAGTTTTCTTTATATCTTATATTAAAATAATTTTCAACGAATGTAATAAATAGGTGGTGATGGACCATTTCGCTATTCAGATACCTCAGATACATTTGCTGAAGGTGCATATAGTCATGGAAAAATTAGATACAAACATTTGCGTGACTGTATTAATGCCATCTAGACAACAATACGCATTTCGTGTCGCTAGGTAATTACAGAGGTCTGCTTTGATCAACTAAGTCGGTTCTGTCTAGAGTTTTTATTAACATCTTGATGGCGTAAATATACTTACACAATTTTTTATTTGTTGTTTAAGTTATTTCAACTTGTTCATTATATGCACCCCGTGCCTGAAGCAATTGCTACCAATAGAAAATTTAAATATTAGACAATATTTATTTATTTGGATAGTTTTCTTGTTTATATTTAACATGTTTTGTTCTATAGAAAATGCGCGACAGGTTATAAACATTATTTTTGTACCCTCTCCAAAATATTTTGCTCACTACTCTTGAAATTTCGCCCTATGCAGATGTATTTTGATTTTATTTTATTTTATGTTCAATTAATTTTTATTTAGCGTCCACCATCGACTTACAGTTGTTAGAATGTACTTCAGTTATGAATTATATCTCTGAAATAATGTGTGAGTGTTCCGACTGAAATTTGATTGGGATTGTTAGTCTGCGATCTAGTCCACTAGACCTGTAAATATATAATTATTTATATTTGATAAGTCACTTTCGATGATATTAAATATCATAAATTTCGGCTTTGCATTTTTTTTGTGTAACTGTTTTAACTCGTTTCCAGTATTTGCAATTATTAAATAAATCTTTTTTTCTAAAATTACTAGGTCACATCGACTAGTGCTATAAATTTGTAACAAAGGAATGTTATAAAGGAAAGTACCAGCATGCTACTTATTTTCCGCATAATTCAATTTACAGTTGCTCTTATTCGATTCGCTCATATTATCAGCGACTTGTTTCATATTCCCACCAGTCAGGTATTCGCTTGATATGCCGTACGCAATCAGGAAATGTTAATCGAGCTCCTATTAGGAACATTTGCATCCACATATATATGGCCAATGTCCAGTTAGTTTTATAACCCGTTTGCGACGAAATGGGTGAGCGCGATGGGTTTCTGTTACGTGCCGATTAAAAGTTTCAGGGTCGATGAACCGAAACGCCGTAGAATCGTACGCAAATCGCACAATGGGCTGAAATCCGCGCCTGCACCGACGGAATGTGTGACTTTGACGCGAGTCACCACCGGCTTTGACTCATACGCAGTCAGAGCGATCAAGTGTCAGTAGGTCATATATCCTAAGCAGCCGGATCCTGCGCGCCTGCATCTCGCTACGTTGTTTATATGTAGTCCTACGAGAAAGACAATTACGAGATGAAATCGTCCATCGGAGAAAACCTGCAGAACTCGATGCCTTGGCACGAAATTTCTATTTTATCTTGGCGCAGTAGCAATTATTTTATATGTACAATTAAAACTATTCCGCGATTTGTTTCGCAGAACGCAATTAGTGGAAAATTATAAATGCGAAAATCGCCCGGAAGTCGATTATTAGAAACGTGAATACAAAATAAAAATCAGATACGTATAATTTTCTTGTATAGAGTTGAAAATTATATTGAAAAGTAAATCAATAAAAAATAAATATCTAAAAATAAATATTGATTGCAAAATTGAAAAATTTGTAGTAGGATATGCAAAATCGCCAACGTTTAAACTTGCAAACTATTTAAGTTTTTATTACCACTTACAACCATAAATATTTACTTGCGATATTTACTATGTCAATTATTAAACAACCTTGTCATTCGAAGTATCGCAAAATTAAAATTTTATATTGATTTAATATTTGTACTATTATTCAAACATGTAATACAGTTTCATTATGAATGTTGCAATATCCATATGATTATTAATATCAGAGGAAGTGACGACCTTAAAACAGTCCGTTAGATTCCTGGGTGTTGAGTGTGTTAAACGGTGCAATTAGACATTTAATAGTTCGGTGTGTACCGAATGGCACGCAGCAGCATTTTGCGATATAATTAAGGCCATTATATTGCATTATTTGTATAGTAAATGCTCGTTTGAAAAATTAATTATTATTATATCTTACTTCAGATCCGTTATATCGTTTTAGATATAACTGGAAGCCGTGGATGCTAACATTTGTTGAACTTGCGTGATAATAAGCTGCGAGCTTCGCTCTAAATAGCAGGAACTCATTATGATTTTTAAGCATAATTATTTATTAATTATTAACGAGTTAGTCACTTGTGATTGAATGAAAACTTGGTTTTCTTATCTGGAAGGGGCAATATGTCGAATAAAATACGCTTGGTAATGTTAAAATTTGTCAAATATGTCACACATGTTTTTGGCTGGTAATCAATGAATTGAAAAGAATTGTCAAACTGTGGATTCAAGGAATAGTTGTAAGTTTAAATTAAACAACGGTTATAACGGTTATGAAGATGATGGGAAAAATAATATTGGATTCAATTTATTTATATTTCTCTTCACAAGAATCCCATAATTCAATAACGTTTCATTAAAAAATAAATAAGGGATGTCGATGTTCTTTTAATATTTAAGGAAAACACTACAACATTTGTAAGGTTTTGATTGCAATAATGAAACACAGCAGTAAAAGTACTTGCAACTTGTGAAGCTTCACCTTGGGCGCTACATTAATGTGAAATTTTTAATTGGCAAAGTCAAATTATGCCAAAGGGGAAGTTTTGATTTGATTATTTGGGGATGCCTCTGCCATCACAATTAAAATAATCAATCAATTTAGATTTAATTAAGATTTATGTCCAATTAATGTCAGAAATGATGAATCAAAAAATATTGTGTCGTTAGACCAAATTTCTTTTTCATCTTAATGCTAAATACCACAACATAAATTAACATCAACGTATTTATTAAGGTGATGACGATCGTTGTTCATCATTTCACAGATGAACATTTGCGCTTCTGGCAACTGTCATGGGTCAAAGCAATCGTGTCAATTAAGCAGAATGTAGATGGTGTAGAGGAACTCAGAAGGATGGCGAAATGATCGTACAACAATTCCTGGGTTTCCTTTTATATCCATGTAAAGCATAAATATGGTTACAGTAATTCCTATAATATTTTTCTGTCATAATTGATTCAATGCATATTTAAATATGTTAATCAGAGTCTAAATCGTCAAAAAATGGATTAAAATCAAAAATTGTATTCCTGGGATCCATGCATTTAAATATAGTGCTCAGTCAATAAGATGGAGATAATTCAAATGAGAATAAAAATGAAAAACCACAGTCATAAAATGCGTCAACTAAACAATAACAGTCCCAAATTAGCTAAAAAAAATTAATTGAAAATTCCCATGACTGGGAAAATGCGTGTAATTTTCAATTTTATTCACAGCAAGTAAATATGTACGTACGTACGATTCGTTTATGGACACCAAGAGCATAGTGGAAAACGTATTAACAGCTAATTATTAATGCGGTTCGAAAAAATATCGAGTTGTTTGTAAGCATGGATTTAGCCATAGTTCCCTACACTTACAAACATGAATAACAGCGTGTTCAATAAAATTTCGATTTTAAATAAACACATTACCAATAAATATCGAATGGAAAATTGAATGTGAAAACAAACACCATTTAAAATAGTTTACAAACTAGAACATATTTCTCATTTACGAGTATAAATTGAATTAAATTGCGATAAATTAACTGAATTGTGTTTATCATTGAACTAAGTTAAAAGTAATCACCTGTATCCTGTATAATTTTTTTCGCATATGTTGCTAGGAAAGCATTAGATGTGAATGAGAAAATAAACGTTCATTTTTGAAATTGGAATACAATTGGTATTAGTAAATAGCAAAAATCGTAAATCGATTTAAGATTTGCAACAAAACAAAGCATGTTATTTAAGCAATGTCAGGGAAAATTTTAATTAGTTCAATGAAAAACTCGTTAACTTAGATCTAGCACTCAGTAATGTGTATGAAACGATTGTTTCTATTTTATAGAATATAATTGTGTATAAGTGAGTACTTGTGAGAAGGATCAAGGAAATATTAAGGGATGATGTCCTATTTTAAGCAAATTATTTCAAATAGATTTAGCATTGTCATTAAATCATCATTTCATTTTCTTCTAAAATAAAATACTTGTTTAGAAAACAAAATAATTATGAATAAAGAAGCTCATTCTGAAATATGTAAGAAGCAAAATTAAAAATTCAAGAATCCCTGGACCAAAAATGTAATTAAAATAAATATAAAAACTGAAATTAAATCACTTAATGAACTAACTCCAATACAGTCGACGAAAATACATCGAACCTGAGAGCAGAAAAAAATATATATATACAACACCAGCAGAATGATAGCAATAAAAATGGAGAAAAAATTGCCAAATATTTTGTTTGCATTTCTTTCCTCTTCACGAGACCTCGCAGTTTTTAACTTGAATGAATATTTTAACCGATAAGTTTTAGTATGTTTACAACTACACCTAACAATAATTATATTGCGTTACTTCTTTATAATTTAATTCAAACATAAATTTTCTTATTAAAATTGGTTTGCACAGCATCGACTAGGATGTCCATTATTTTTCTTCAATTGCTCGATTAAGGAATTTAAAAAAAATTATAGTGACGTGATAAAATTTTGCACCCTTCAGATTTTGAATTATTGAAAACAACGTCGTTCATTCTTTAATATTTCATCTTTGACATAATAGGAATCCTAAATAAATAATAAGTTGCATTACATAAGTACAGTAAGATTATGTCAGCATTGAAACAGTACAATGTGCAATAAATGTGTAATAGTAAAATTGTGTAAAATGCAATTAGTGCCAAAAAGTCTAAATAGAGAATGCATCAAAATTGGTACTAGTCAAAATTGTAAGAATGATCAAAATGTAAAAAATGTGAACAAATTCAAAATCAGTTTAAAAAGACAAAAGACAAATTGTATAAATGGGAAAATGTTATAATTGACAAAAATAAGCTTATTAATAATTATGACAAAAGGTGCAATTAAATGCTTAAATTAAAAAAAAACATTATTTAAAAATGTATTATAAATAAAAACGAGCAATTTGTTTCGCCATTTATTGTAATTTACAAAGATTCTAAAAACAGATCTGCATCAGGCACCCGCCATAATATTTTGCATTTACAAATAAAAATACGGAAAACTGTATTTAATTAAACATCTGTATAAGAAATAGAAAATCGTGTAGCATGTCTTACGTTTTTAACCAATTCAGAATCTTCAACATCAACTGCAAATAAGTGCGAATGTTTTAAAATTGCTATAGTACTGATTGTTTCGTCATACATACAATAATTTAAGTAGCTGCACTGTATTTAGTCAACTATTTGTATGGTGTTTCTTAATAAATGTTGGTGGGGGTGGAATGGGGCGTGCGGGTGCAACAGAAACTCCACCGTCCATAAAATGTCCTACTCGCGAAGTAATTGTATACAATTTAATAATCCTGCAGTGTGGTAGATGGATTTTTATCAGTACGTTATTTTACTAGCAATAATTCTTAGTTTTAACTCTTAGTCTGAATCTTTTCATTCGGTACGTTACAGCAATAGTAAAAAGCCCTACAAACTATCTATAATAATTTAGAAGTAATAAGCGTATAAAATCGTTAACATTTTAAAAATTATTTTGAAATTTACTTAAATATCTGACTTGTTTTCTGCGCTAAACGAATGCGAATACAAGAAAAATTAATGTTCTTGGTCACCATGAAATTTTTTAGGTTGTGTCACATTATATAAGTAATGATATTTAAACAGAAAAATCTATCACCGGTAAATTTTCAAAAATGTACATATTTGTACAATGTACAATTTTTTAAAGTAAGTATGATATCAAAAAATATAATGTGTTGCAAGTTATTTATGTGAAATGCAATTAATTATTTGTGTTAATGTTATTAGTATAAAGTATATAAGATAATTGTTGTAGCTGCCCTACATTTAGTTAACTATTTGTGTGGTGTTTCCTGCCAAATGTTGTTGAGAGGGATGGGGGGGGGGGCATCTTCAACAGAAATTATACCGTCCATAAAAACTCTTACTCGTGACGTAACTGTAATATGATTGGATTTTTATATTTTTATCATTATTTTACGAGCAATAATTCTTAGCTTTGTAAACTTTTCTAAAATCGCATTTATTTTCCTTCATATGCAATCAACAAAACACTCGGTACCTGGCACCGACAGTAAAAAAGTGCTTCAAAGTTTTACGTAGATAAATTTATAGAGACTTGAATTTTGCAAAAAAAGTCCCGCAACAGCAACTGCAACAGTCTGGGACTACAATACTACAAAATTTCGTCTAATCTCCTATTCATAAATTATTGAAGATAGACACATGGGTGCCCATGTTCTGTTTTATGGAATTTGTATATCTACAACTTTGTTCACATGATTTTTTTCATATTTCTTATGGTGTCGATAGTGTACGGAATAATAAGTCGCGATGGTTGTAAATGTAACTCGTTTCTTTCATAAGCGATACAAGTAATCATATTAAAAAAAAGTTTTGAAAATTAGTTTATGTATAGTTTATATATAATTTGGCGGAAATCTCAGATGCTAATTTTCTCACCCTCTTCAAATTTCAATCAACGACTTTTATTTATAACGATCTGGTAAATTGCACTAAGAATTAATTTCTATGCACGTGAGCAGTCTAATGATTATTAATTACCCCTCTAATGATACCAATCATTAAAATCTCAGTAAAATGAATGCTAATAATTAATGTAACCTGAATAGTAATAATTTTAATGGAGAATATTTATAATGTTATCGGAAATCAGTTCGTTATATATTATTTATGTAAGCTTGGTTACGAATAAATTTAATACTCATGTAATATCTACTGCAACAATCCATTTCGAATATATCTTTCTCCGTATATTTAAACAATGTTTTTAAATAGCATGCAAGGAATTTAGCCACACCTAAGCGTTTCCTACAAGCAATTGTGGCTTTGAAACTTAATTAAAATACCTATTGAGCTGGAACTCACAGATTGAGCGACCAAACGGCGTGTGCTAGATTTTGTTTACGACACACGAAATTCGCCAGCTTTTGGCGTCGAAGCGGTTAAGCGGGCCTTACAGCTCACGCGTACAGTTACATCGCTGACACAAATTTGAAGCTGTGAAGTGCTTGAAAGTCTTGTTTCAAAAACCCACCTAATGATAAACGAGAAAATTACGTAACGACATTACAACATTTACCATGTTTCATTTTGCACCGCAATAATTAAACTATAATACAACGAAGCTCTGGCGATTTTAACCGGACGCGCTATGCAAACTTGACCAAATAACCTATTATCTAAAAACCAGTTCTTAAATAGTTTTCGGTGAGTATGTTAATTTGCTTATTGTTATTCTATTTGCATTAAATTGCTGTAAATTTAAGCGATTAGGTGATTAATAATTGTCCGGGTTCAAAATGATTTAACTATAAAATTGTTTCGTTTGGAACTGGGTTTGAAGCAAGTGATTAACGCTAATTAGTTACGTACTTTAAATTTGTCAGTTAAGCAACGCCTTTGTTAATTTCAAAGTGGAAATTTTCGATTTAATTTGTTTAATTTTGAAGCGTGATTCCTGTCACGTTGGGTTAAGTATCCTGTGCAATTGTTTAATTGCATGTAATTATTTAGATTTGATCCAAGACTTGGTAAAAGTGAAGAAATTTAATTTCAAATTAATTTATTGTGTTGCGTAAGTGAATGCGCACAATTTATTTCGTTTTTAAAGTCATTTATTTTATTTCTTACACGAACATAATTCCGTGCGCAAAGTAATAGATTCTCGCACGACGTTCACCATTAACGGAAAACGTTCCCGGGTATTTTGGCTTCCTACTTACGTTTATTTGGCGCAACGATTAAGAATTGAGTGCAGTTTTCAGGCACATGTATAGTTCGAAATAATCCGGTAGAAAAATCACTTATAATGCAGCAAATCACAGACACTGAACTCGCGAAAACCAACGGTCGTGGTCGCTCTCTCACCAGTGGCTACTCAAGACTGTATTATGTTGAGGTGGAATCTCACGGAGTTCCAAGACAGGTGAGTGGGGAGGAACAAGTTTAGTTTATTTACCCGTTCCAAGTCATTGATACTCATTATTATGCGTTTTATATAACACCGTTTCCTAAATTAAAACGACGTTCTATACCGTTTCGGTTTAGCGAAGCAAATCGGAGACTCCGTCGCCCGGTCAGGCGGGGAACCTTTTCAGGATTCGCGTTCGGGAAGCGTCGCAGACGCCGATGCGAAACCAGCGCGGAACCTTGAACCTACTTGGTGCCAAAAGGTGAATTCTTCCTTTGTTCCCCTGCGAAAATGTCCAATGCAGGCAAATGCTTTCCAAAGGCGATTAATTCAACGTCGCGTCGGTCATTTTAAATGTAGGTTATCTGCGCGTGTAAAAGTTTCCAAGATAACTGTTCTTGCATTTTCTTTTGTGCGCGGACGCCGTTGCAATGGAAATGTCAAAGAAGTGTTTCTAAATGGCCGTTTTGTGTCCGCAGATAAAAATTGTATTTCGAAATTGGGTCGGTTAAGTGGAGTGAAACGTTTGTGGAAATATTTATCGGTTTAATTAGTATAAAAAATCATTTAAAAAGATGATTTTCGTATTCGACATTAACCGCCTGAGATTCCCAAAATTTTTATATAAGCAAATTTTATTTACATATGTGAATTTTAGAATAATTCGGTGAAATTTGTTATACAATTGAAGAAGTCAATTTCTTGGGGACCATATTTTTTCCAGGTTATACCATTAACTGTAATGATAGTTTAATAGGAAAATCTGTCACCAGTGACATACTTTTCAAATATCTACAAATTGATTACTTTTTCGCGGGAATAATCCCGTATTTCTTAAAACTAAGCAAACTGTTAATATGTTAAATATAACCTATTGTATGTTATTTATGTGAAATATAATTAGTTGTGTGAATGCTATTAATGAAAATCTGCAGTGGTCCGCACAGGTATTCTTATATACTCTTAGACACATTTTCAGCCAACAAAAAATATATTTTTCGAAAGGAAGTTTGATATTTTTACATGGATTTACACATTTTACATGTGTATATCCATTAAAATCGCGACGTTGAAAAAATTCATAATTCATAACAATTTGAACTGAATTTTTGTAAATGAAATGTTTAAAGTTTTTAAAATTTTACGATATTTCATAAAAATATTTAAAATGCAAAGAAATACGAAAGCGCGAAATTATTGTTTCTGTACTATAAAGTTATTTCAAAGCGTGAATTTAAAATTGTAAAATATTCATCCCAAAACAAATACGATTTAAAATGTTGAATGGAGAAATTGATTTTTTATTAAAACCTACTAACAACTTTCATGATCTCAAACTAAACATCCTTAATTATTTCGACTTGAATTACGCAAGATCAGAATATTTCAATCAGTGCATTAACTTGAAGTATCATGGTGACTGTTCCCATCGAATCCGTTGGATCCTTCTATCAGTAACTTCCACATTTTTTTTTACTGTTGACTGACATATTTTCATTAAAATGTACTTTGCGATTTTACCTTAACTAACTCTCTCAGTTTAGTACGAAGTAGTTTAATTATGCCTGCTTGGATGTTTTCTGGTTATGTCGCCCCGATTGACATGAAGGTGCAGGTTTTACGAATAATGACTTGTTGACACAATAGATAAGGCTGATTTTCGAGCCAACCTAGTACAATAATTAACGATTTTGCGAGTCCAATTGTGTTCTTTTATAATTTCTTTTTCGTATTTTCACCCACTCGTTGTTGTAAGGCCAAAGGTGTACCAAATCATATGTAATCGTATTTTTATGTACTCCACTTACATCCAATATTTATATACATTTACCTAGAAATGCGACCTCGTAAAATATTAATATTTTATTAACCCTAATAATTATTTTTCTAACGTTTACAGAATAAATTCTAGTGCAAGTCTAACAAATTTAATTAATTATGCAAACTGTCGTGTGCTGAATAAAATCTCACAATTTTCTTGTAACTATATTGAATGGTTCTTGGAGAAACTTAGAGAATGTCGCTTATAAGCTAGTCCTTTTCATGGCACTGAATATTTGTTGAAATTTTTAGCAGATATGTAGATTATATTAATCACTTTTGAAGACTGTAATTTTTGTAAGTTTATGTATTTATGTCTATCTTGAAATTTTTTATCAGCAGCTGTACCTGGTCGATAGGTACTTAAAATTGACTGCATGATCTATCCAAATGTTACTTACAGCTACTTATTCTTTTGTAAAATAACACAGCACAACATCATTTCTGATTATTGGGTTACGTTACACGATACTAGCCTCATTTTTAATGACGAAATCTGTGATCGAAATTTCTGTATCAGCTCTAGTTTAGAAAATATGGCACATGAGCCGTTTTACAATAAAACAAATGTTTAAAGTTAATCTTATATTATTAGGTCCTTAAGTTCTAAGTTTTTTATAAGATTTCCTTGCAGAAGTTGAAGTAGATTCTCCAACGATACTCAGACATCGTGTGTGCATTGTGCAGTAGCCTTGATAGCGTTCCTCCATCACTTAGATCCCTAAGATTAGCAGGAAAATGGTATAGGTGGTTGTGAAGAAAGTGTAATTTGATGCTCATGTTAAATCCAAGCGTAGGGAAGTTCTTCAACGTGTTGAGAATAGTTAGAACTCATCTCATCTCCATGTTCCAATATTCCATGCCTTTTTCTCAATCTGTCATAGCGTCCGTAAAATCCGTGTCCTTTGTTATCGATGTTATCTGTGGTCCGTCAAAAATGCCCGCATTTATCGTTTCTGTACTTTTCAACAATTCTAATTGTTGTTAACATGTTAACATCTTTAACAAATTGTTTATCAGCCCTCATTTTATGTGCAACGGAGGCAAAATTATATGTTCCCTTGATACTAAAGGTGGGTCTATCGCATTTTGTTGGCCTGGAACTATCAGTTCCCGAGTAGGCCAATTCCTTTTAACGCAGTGTTGATCTTTAGCTCTACTATCCCACAACCAAAGAAAACATTCTTGGCCTAAAAGAATCATTTGTAAATCATATGTGTTACATACAGTTGTTTTCTACATATTTAATGTTGTCCAAAACCAGAGCATTAGATGTATATTCTTTATTCCCAATGTGAAATAGAACATATTTTAGATTCCGTTATAACGAGTCTATAAAAACAAAAACCACTCGCTAGAAATGTAATTTCTAATACCATTGCAGCCATCAAAACAAGTACATCTTAAAAAATACGAAATCATCTCCTTCAGCCAAATATTTGAGGAGATTCTGTTCTCTTGTCTGGCAATAAGAAATTTTATTTCCTTTTGTTGTTTCTTTCTTTTAGCCTAGAAGCCAAAATTTTGGATGCAGACTTCGACAGTCCCAGATCTCTGATTAGGTCGTTTAAATCATCTTGGTTGAATGGTTTTGCGTTTCCAGGTCACATCACAAAGTCACTATCACTACTTCAATTTTCTTCTCAAATTGGCTCCTGCAAGCATCAGTTTGAGGTTCTGGTGTAGTCTTAGGGCTCAGGACACGTCTATGTGTCGATGGTATGCGAGGATATTCCCATTTGTCTCGATTTTTTCGGTTAATGTTGTGTTTACCAAACGAAAACAGCAAGCGTCATGGTGGTTCACTGTTCATTCCAGATCATAGCGGTTTCGTACCGGAAATTATTTCTTTTCTTATTTGTCCATCAACGTAGAAAATCAACGAACATTTTGCATACGTTTCAAGGAATCCAAGGCTATCTTTCATTTTCAGCAGGTGCCCAAAGTAAATTTTGTAATCCTCATTTATGGACGCTGTCCCATTTAAACGGTATTCTTGAAACATATACTCTCTCAAATGCAACAAAAATGGTTTGGATCATTCACACAAACTCTTCTTGACGATGCCATATCGAATTATAGTAAGATAACTGAATAATTTTTAAATTTAATGCAGCAAATGAATCCTACCGGAAAGAGAATTTTTAGTGACAGCTATAACTTGTGAATAAGAGCTGTTAGGAAACGGATGAGGATATATTTAGAATCAGCGACGTAAAAAAAGTCAAACAGTCACAAAGTCAAAAAAGTTAAAAAGTGCAATTTTGTTGTGATATCAATATTTTTGTTGTGAAATCAATATTTCAAGTTGAATTTCAATTATTTTCAACATTAATTAGAACATTTTCCTTTTGATTTATGTACAATAGGTTAAATTCAGAAGCATGTTAACAATTCCAAATGCCAGTTTACTATAATTGCTTATGTTTCTGTACTAAAATCCCACCATAATTTAACAGCACTAGAATTTTAACATAACTTTATTATCGAGCATGTAACACAAATACCCAACATGCACCACGTGTAAAAGTAACTGTATTAATTGTCCTGCAATATGTTGGGCAAACAATACAACTTTTACATGTACATTTACACACCCATAAAATACAACTATCAATGACATCAGCATTTATAAATCAATTAGACAATAGGTTTTGTTTTAGAAATAACACAGCCACAAATCCTATACACTTATTTAAGTTCCTGATGTCAATGATAATATATTTATTTCGCATTTATTGTAAAATTTGTAATATTTATTACCTAGATATTTCGCGTGTTACATTTTTATAAGTAAATAAATTGAAAAAATCTAATTACGTATTTCTGCAGGTAACTTGAAAGTCTAAAAGAGAAAAGTGTCAAAATTTGTATTTTTAGCTACGACAAAACCTTATGCACATAATGTTTGTATTTACTATGAGTTATTTTACATAATGTTCGACAGTGAGCTGGCAGCGATGGTTTATTACGTCATAAAACTAGGCATTTCTATCATACAAGACAGCGATACTCAATAACGAAATACCGAACATAATTTGTACGTCAGTGTTGAGCGCCAGTGACTAAGTTTTACTAAGTTGATGGGTTAATTGTATTTTGAAAATCCATGTTGAATTTTTAGTAAAATTTAAGAATTTGACAATAGACATGTTACTTTGATTTATACTGATTTTAGTTTTGAGAGATACGTCCGGTGAGCACAATAGAAACGTACTGATTTACAACCCCACTGATTGATTGTTTTTCGAGTCTTTTAAGAAATGCCGTCGCGTAGATTTAGTTGTATCGCTTTATAGTTTTTAAGTATCGTAAATGACTTTATATTTTATTGTTCACTCATGTATTTCAGACAGCCAGGCTTTGATTTTAAGGCTAGGTGAAAATGTTTGGATGCTTTGACCATACAAATCGATGATCTGAATCTTTTGGAAATATTTTAATAATTTCATTTTTATGAGTGTGAACGAATTAATTACTTTGTTGTATTGTTAATATGTTTATGTAGTTATTGCCGAATTTGATTAATAAACGTTCTTATTATTATTATTATTATTATATACCATTACTAATTTTAACCACACATGGATTTGAATTAATTATTTATACGTTTGTATAATCGTAGAGATGGCGAATGGCGAATGTAACGCCGACGAAAACTACGTTGACAAAGTGCGCAACATCGATATTTCTTATAAACTCTCTAAGCACATGGTAAAAAATTCGGGCCCGGCGAAACTGGTTCCCTGAAACTGTGCCAGCCGTCCAAAAATTATGTAAATCGAATACCACACCGTCCGAAACAATCGCAATTATGCAGTCGAGAAAACGCTCGCGTAAGTCGTACATCAGCTGCTTTATATGAAAAAGATAACTGCCCATTCTGTTGTCGGCGAGTCGCGAGAAAGTGTGGCACTGGCGGGCATTCATTGTTCCAGGATGACGGAGAGTTTGACGAACGAAACTGGCTTCAGCGACGAAATCCGTGATGTTTTGTTAAAAGGCACTCAAAATATTCTCCTAAATTAGAGCAGTTTCAGTATCTTAGACAAAATATGAATTTATGTTATGGAAATTTTTTAAGATAATAATTTGGGTTGTTTGTTATGCAAATGTTTGTTTAACCTAAATGACTTGACTTGACTCTTGAATATTTGTTATAATGTTATAATATGGAAACGTCATAAACATATTATCAACGTTGAAATAATATGTCATCGACAAATCGAAATGCGTTCCACAATGAACTAGTCTCACTAAGCATGATTCTACCATTTTATTCCCTATTTCAATGAGTATTACACAATTTGCTCACCTATTGTTGCTTCCTGTCTATATTTTCCATATAGGTATAATTTTCACATGCAACTATTATTTTCTCCCTTCGCATATGTCATAGATATTTCACTATTTCACTTGCTCCAAAATTTCTTCGATCCCCTATCCTTATTATTATTACTGTATTTTCTTTCCGCATTGCTATATATCATCAGTTTTTTCTAGAGAGGATAAATTTCATTAAAGACATAATACACATACATTAACTCAAATGGGGAAGAACATAATTGGCGAATATTATTCCAATTTATTGGACCATCTCAATGAAGATTTGAAGAAAAAACGATTGCATTTGACAAAAAAAAAAGTTTTCTTCCATCAAGACAATCTGGTGCATAGAATATGTATATATCTATAAAAGTTGTGGTAAAAATTAATGAATTAGGATACTTCCTCGTCCATCATATTCTCGAGCCTGAACATTTTCCCGTGCCATCATATTACATAAAATATTTTCACTAATACGATAATATCGTTTTAATCGAACACTAATTGGATGAAACTACACTTGTGAAGAACTAAATATCAAAATGAAAACCTCGGCTCTATGTGATGCCATAAAACAGCAGTTGGAGAATTTATCAACAATTCTCCAACGAAAAGCTAAATCTTGTCAGTAGAGCTCTGAAACACCAAAGAATGTAAAACCGTAAGAATTTCCATTTACCAGAAAGCCTTGTTCAGCATATATTGAATATAAAAACTGGCGGGGGGAGGCTATTTTTTCCTAAGACGTGAGCACGAATTTATTCAGTGCTGCCATATAACTTAAACATAACTTTGTATTTTCCACAATTTGCATTTGCATCAAATTTACTTAGATTACTTTTATATTGATTCAAAATTGCAAAACAATCTTCAACCTTCTCATCATTTCTGACTATTACATTGTAGCAGCTATTTTGTTAATAACATAGCAATATATTACGTCAACTTCTCCTTGCATCGAACGATTCGTTACCTGCTTCATTTTTGTCTGGTGCTTTATCCTTTTAAATTGTACATCTCATCCCAGATGATTACATACATCACTTCACTTGCTTTCTGCTTCACATGTCTTCTCCCCAGTTGTATTCATAAAATAATTCCGCCTCGTGTGTGCCTTTATTTTTTTACATACAGCGCTTTCAATGTTTTTGTCTTTATCGTTTTTGTTTATTTATCCGTAGTTAAACATTCATGACGGCCAGTATTTTAATAATAAAATCACAAATAAGGTTAACATATGTAATCGCCAATAATATACATTGAATCTTTGGGTGGAGAGACATAAACTTTTGACACAATTAATAAATATAAAAAATGGAATGGAAGTAGTGAAATGGTAAACATGTTGCGAAGCGATGCCCCATATACTCAAGCTCCGGCTCTGCGCCTTCAGCCTTTTACCGATGAAACGTAAACTAACTGTTACAAGACGAAGATACGCAGTGGATTATGAAAATTCGAGCATTCCAGTGCGTGGAAGACGACCGAGAGAGACGCCACGACGAAGAGCGACTCAAGTTCGCGGAGAACACGCGGCGAGCCCGGCATTCCTGGCCCCTGGTCGCGGAACGGTTTTCTTCAGGTCGATGTCCGCCCAATAACCATCGAGTGCATGTGCTAATGAGCAACAGTAATCGAGATTGGTAAGACCCGCGCACCTGTCCCGTCCCATAAATGTGGGTGAACGTGACCCATCAAGTTTGACGGCGAGATTGCGCCGTCCCGTCGATGTATGACAGCCAACGGAATAGCTGCGACGTTGCACGCATGCTAACCGTCTGTCGAAAAACCGAAAGGAAATCGATGAATTCCACTAACTGTTAAAGCATTTACGTAAGCGTTTGAAAAATCGTCGCCTTATACGTTTCGTTTATGTTAATTGCCTTCGAAAATTCCGATTGGTGCTTTCGATTGTCCATAATTGATTTATTTCGCAGAGGTCATGCCTACAGGTTACCAAAACGTTTTGGAACATTTTTTTGAAATTTATTATCAATGTTAGAAAAACGACGTTATAGAGTTTTGTTTGAATGCAACATATTGTCATCGTTTTGTTGTATATGTAAAACGTGATTATTTATAGCTCGTTCTAATTACGATCATTGTGTGATATCACGGATTTTTTTAATGTTTCTAGAATTACTTTTTATATAGTGCATTTTTTGTTTCGTTCCAAACAATTAAATTTGTGGTAGCTTTATATAAGAGAATATGTTTGTAAAACACAAGTTTCATTCGTGTACGTTTTGCTTTCCATCTTTTTAAACTATACACAATTAACAATTATAATATGTACAGGATTTAATAATTAATAACAAAAATTGTATTAACTCATGATAACGTTATTTGCCATGTTTATAAGATCAAGGGAGTTTTTGTCATAATAAAATTCTGCATGTTTATATAAGAATAATTTTTACTATTTACAAGTCATTTCTACGACACCGAACCAACGTAAAATTTATTGCGAGTTCCAGAGCTATTATTGTCCCCAATAAACTAGTGACTCATTTTCAGATTGAGGCGACCTTCCTCGAACAATTAACACCTGTGCATCCGCATTTTCGGTAGTATAACAGCTTTATTAGCATTAATGTCTTTTACTTGCCCACGTACAAATAATCCGCTTATCGTAAGTACGAGGTGCTAAATTTTTACCTGCAATGCTAATGACAAATGACTGGCGTTAACATATTTTTATATGTTTGAATTAGAATTTTTCCCTATAATTTTGGCTTGACAACGAATATTAATTTTGAATTTGCAGTGCCGAGCCTTGTCATTTTAGACACTGAGTGTATAACAATCTAATTGTACTTGCAAACAGGAGAAAAATGAATATGAATACATTACGTTCGAAATTACGACATAATTTCGTGGTATAATTTTATTATATGAAATAATTTTTTGAATCTGAAGTAACATCACGTCAACGTGTTTTAAAGTTTGTTTATGGGGGTTTTAATTTTTTACAAACTAGAACTAGAAATCTAATTCTTGTTAAGAATGTGATTTTCCCTACTTTTAATCTAACTTTGATTAACATAACACAACAAATAAAAACAAATAAATTGAATTTAAAGTATTAAAGATTTCCCCTAATGGTAATGAATTGATTAGATGTATCGATAGTTTGCAATCAATCGTCGAAAAGTTTCCCAAATATGAAATGTTGCTATTGAATAAGGGTTTGAAATATGCTTTTCCAATTCATGAAATAATATCAAATATAGAGTTGCCAATTAAAACTTTGGACGAACGTTCTAAAAATTATTTTGGAAAAGCTTGTAGAATCAATTTTACTAAAAATTTGCAACGTTTAAATAAATAATAATAGATTATTTCTATTTATTGCAAATTTTTCGTGAATTTTTCCGAAATAAAGGATAAAAATGATGCTATTTATTTTCCTAGGGTTTCGATAAGTTATGTTATACCAGATCGCCATTTTATTAATTGCTAAAAGATACAATTTATAATTTGTTTGTAAAAGTTCATATTTATGTATTATTTTATAGTCTTACTCTTGGTTGGTATTTTTACGTTTATTTTCTTACTCTTAGATATCAACATTTTCTAATCACGACACGTTGTTGTTGAAATGTCTACACATTAAAGTGATTAATACATTTTTGAATTAAGAGAAGTTATTATTAATGATATACTTCATATATGTTGAATTGGAAATGTATAGGTGTTTTAGGATTTGTTGGACATTTTGCTTGATTTTAAATAAAATAAGCAACAGCAATAATTTTTTTCGTATGTTGCTTTAAATGTAGGGCAGCAAAAGAAACTGAGATTTTATAGCTCTATCTTAAATGATTCAACAAATTTAATTTGATCTTCCTCAGTAAAAGTGTATAGGCTTACGTCAGAATCGTTACGTTTTAAATCTTACATATTTCGGATCGGGTTACGTCAATTTGAACTCAAATTACATAATATCATTAAGATTTAAATTATCTGAGAAATTTTATGAACAAAATGCACGCAGACTTCTCTATGGTGTACTTTTTATATCAAATAACGCTGGAGCAATGCATAAGGAACAAGATTTTAATGGAAATACCTTCTTTGAATGGATGCTGACTAGTGTCATGACAAAACTTACCGCAAGTTATTCAATTGAAATATTTAGCTGCTGCTTATACTGGTTTTTGAGGTCATTTTTCGTAGCTATAATTTAATTAAAAATATTTAAGAATTTTTGTGACCTTTTTAACATTCATTATTGTTTCGTGAAGTTATAATAATTAAACTTGCATACTACCAACTATAGTATTGAAACTGTTAAAACTAAAATTATGTATATGTGTATGCATGTCAGTTTTTCATATGTCGAAAATGGTACGAGTTATCCAAAAATAGTTCTTATAAAACCTAAAAAAAATTTATTTGAAAAAATGTACCATTTCCTTAAAAATCGCGCTTGAAAAATTATATTTTGTGGTGGTTAACACATAATCACTAAATCTTATTTATAATAATTTTTGCGTGGCCCATCATCGTGTACGTGTCCATGTGCCTGAGTATAATAGAGTCCGCATAACAACTTAGAATCGGAAAGAGCAAACGAATATCTGTATAAAATAAATAAACGGCATAGACATAATAATTTTTTTCAACCTAACAGCTTTCACCAAATTATCTTTATTTACTTTAGCTTTATAAATTACTTGTTTTGAACAAACTAGGACTATGGTCCGTGAGAAAAGAACCGAATAAATTAAACCAAATCCATTCTCATATTTTTTTTATTATGTCTTATTTTAGTTTATTAAATTGATTCAGTGGGGGAAATATAACTTGACTTAATTATTATTTAAGATTTCCAATTTAATTACTTGTATTTTTGTTATTTACTTAGTTCCCTTTTTTCCTATTTAGCATACATGTGTTTATGAACGATCTTGTTTTGCACTTCCGGTCAAAGATTAAGAAACCCCAAGATCTCCTTTTACGAAATATTTTTTCCTGATTTATAATTGCAATAATTTTAAATTATGGATTGAGTGTTGGTTTACAACAAAATGTAGCTGTATTATTATATATAATATATTAATAATGTAAATTGTAATTTATAATAAGGTGAGTCCTTTTCGCGGTGTCACGACCGCTGGGTGCGCTCGGACACTGTGTGGTTTGAAAACACAATTTTGTTCTGATTCGTACAATTATTGGAGACAATTAATAACAATAAATTTTATTCAACAAATTGTAATTTTCAAATTTTATTATGCATCACCGGTAAGAGAATATTAGGGACGCTCGTGCATGGAAATGTCTTCACCAAGTTGATAACATTCTTCCATTAATTTGTATAGACACGAAGATTAGTCTCATAAGTCGGCAAATACACAAAACCGGACCTAAGCCAACTCAACCCAACTGAGTCGTAAGCTAAATCCGTGAGTCTGCACAGAAACGCAAACCAACAGAATAAATATGTTCAGACAGTTCTGAAAATTCTTAGTAGTATTATGTATTATATATATTTTTGAGAATAATTCGCTTGCATAATCTCAACTTGGGGGGTCTTTATATACCGGTCTATCGTTGTTGGTTGCGTTCGGTTATTTCTTGCTTCGCCTCCTGGTTAATAGACATTGGGTTGCTGGTTGTGCGATCAGCTGTTCCGTGGCGCTGTCCTCTGTAAACTGATTGTGTGGCATTGTTTCAGTACCGGTCTCCATGTTGCTGGTAATAGTTGGGCGTCATCTCGTGTATTAAGAGTTTCTCTATTTCGATTGATTCTCGTATTATTCTCCTGGTGTTGTTTAAATCGATGTATACACCGTGTCTAAGAAGTGGCTATCCAATGAAGACCACTGATCTATCTAGTTTACAGCCCGAATGTGCTATTTGGCTAACCGATTATTTCTTTTCGCAGTTTCTACATGGTATTTCGTATACTCCATGTGTTTCTAATGGAATTTTCTTATTTGGGTTGCGTAGCATCGTTTCTATCTTCCTGTGTGGTTTAAAAGTTGTGTCGATGTTTTGTGTAAGAATGATCCTACTTATGTTGTCCGTGGTCCTTCTAACTTATGGTAAAAACATCGTGGTTGCTGGTTCTACTTCTTCTTTTTCTTCTTCCTGGGTTCGTCTAGAATGTAAATACTTTGTGAGTTTCCTGGTGTGAAAATATATTTTGGGCTAGTGCGTTGTAGATGCTGTTCACTTGTTTCTTCCTATTTAATTTCTGATCGTATTATTAAGATTCTTGCTACCGAGTAAAGTTGCGCTCTGTGGTAGTGCGACTGCGCGTTGAGGGACCTGCTGTTGTCAGTATCAGTTTTCTGTATACTGTGTGGCCAAGGTCTTCCCTGTTTAATACTAGAACGTCCAGGAACGGTAGCTGGTTGTTTTTCACTTCCATGGTGAATTTTACAGCTGGGTGTTGTTTGTTTAGTTGTTCTACAAACCTGTTGAGTTCATATCTTCCGTGTGTCTAGAAGGCGAAGGAGTTATCCACTTATCTCAGCCACACCTTTTGGTTTTAACTCGGCTGTCTCTAGTATTGTGGTCTCCAGTTCCTCCATGCATAAGTTGGCTATCATCACAGGTGATAGTGATGATCCCTCTGGTTTGTCGATAACGTTGATTCTCGAAAATGAAATAAGTGTTTTTGACGCAATGCTCGATTGGTTCCCTGATGTGTCTTCGTGCTTGGTATTTTTGTTCCTTCATTGTCTACCGGATTCGGACCCAGTTCCACATTATGGTTCATCAGCATATGTCTGCATTCTTGACGTATGACGCTGCTTGTTCGGCGAAATGTTGTAATTGCCTTACTAATGACTGTATTGGTGTATGTAATACAGAATCCATTGAATCATAAGAGACATATATTATTGGTGTCTGACAAGCTATACAACATGTCTTTATAACTTAGGTGCTTGACGTTGTATTTCTTGTAGAGAAATAAAAGCGAAACTTGCAATTTGGCAATTTTTAAGATGTAGCTTACTTATTTAATATTTATAAACTTTTAATGCATAAGTAACATCATTTTAGACTATTGAAATTTCCAAGAGCAGCATTATTGATGTTGTTCTTTTCTGCTATTTTTTTGTGAATTAATTTACACGGCTGTATTTTAAAATATGTTATTATTTGATCCATATCTGTGAAAATTAACTAATAATAAAATAAACCAAAAAATATTAATTTACTATATTGGAATTGCTACTTTGCTATCGATCACGAAAGAGTTGTAGAAGATCTGGCAGAGTGACCCTATCACCACGAGTGTGACCGCATATGTTTAACACTATTTAGTTTTCTATCGCTGTTTGTTTTAATATTTCCTTTCCTTTCACATGTTACTCCATTGTTTATTATCAGCTCGTTTTTGGATTTTGCTCAGTTCGGTTCTTCTATTGAGTTTGAGTTTGAATTTTTCGATATGATTGTGTCCATATGCCTTTCTATCGCTTTCACAACATTGGTCATAATCATTATGTTTGTTTAAAAAGGTGGAAAATTAAATGAATATTATTTGGATGTGTATTAGAAAAAAGCTACAATTCGTATAATAATTTGTAAAAGCACTACTGGTAGTTGACGTGGGGTAGTTATGTTTTATAAAATGTAGCGGACTAAACACATGGGATGAATGTACAAAATTTCTACACCCCCCGGGACCTATTCGTTCCGACTTTGTTATTGTTTGCATTATATACTAAGCAGATATAAAAAAAAACATGGCATATATTTATATAATACTCACTATTTGAATAGCTGGTGGCAATTATTTTAGCTAATTGAAGTGCCGCACCATGACTGCTAAATAAACTTACCATATTCACCAAATTTAATTCATAATTGTCAAGTTGCGGGAACCCGAAATAAATACACTGTACAAAAACATTTATAAAATCATAAATAATACAATTCACAAACATTGCAAGAACAGTCTATAGCAATCGTCAGAATCTACGAAACTAACGAAGGGTTCCCGCCCGGATCTTATTACCAGTTTGAACCTCGCACCGGCGTTGTTGTGAATCCTCACAAGGCTGAACTTGTCGAACATCGGCTGTGGGACCGATGCGTTTTTACCATCTTCCGGTTGAATTTGCAAAGCACTTCCGCCCGTGAATCCCAGCCTAGAGCAGATCGATTCCAGTTCGGTAGTCGTAGGTCGTTCCGGAAAACATCCGGGATGCCAAACGCCCGCCGTGTTAGTCATGACTTCACCAAACTGTAAACTGTGACGAAGTGTTACAACAATTGAAAATGTCACGATTAAATCGGTTTACTTATCGCCCGAGGATCTTAAGGACAAACAGGTTTCTTCGTCCTTCCCGTCTGGACAGTCGTTTTGGCCGTCACAAACCATTTCGGTTGGAACGCAGTAATCATTACTGTAAGGAGAAAGTAAACGTATCGTGTTTTCGTAATGGTGCTGAAACTTACGTCGAGCAATTAAATTGTCCGCCAGTGCATCTGCAGTTTTCTGGTGATTCGTCGCTTTTGTCCAGGCAGTTTACAACTCCATCGCAGATTTTTTTAGGGTCCGATAACTCGAGGTACGTTCGACAATTGCACCTGGTGGGTTCGTCGGAATTGTCGCCGCAGTCGTCTATGTTGTCGCAAAACGCCGTTTTGGAAACGCACCTATCGTTTCGACATTTCATTTCGGATTTTGGACAATCTGGAAAAGGTTGGATTTATCCTACAAGGTGTCAGATATCAGGTGTTTATCTACAAACTAAATTTTATCGGTCAAAGTCACTGGATTAACGATTAGAAAAGCTAATGTTGCTTATTTCATTTACTACCGTTCAATTTGAAAACGTTGACATTTCCGCCTTTAATATGATATAACGCCGACTGTGAGGATCGATTCTAGCAGCAAATAATAAGGTTTCTTAAAACAAAATATGTTATGTCTCGTTCTGGAGCTTTCAGGCAAACAAAATAAAATACGTTTTGCAATGCTGAAATTTATTGTGACATTGTATTTCTAGTAATTTGATAAGAGTCGCGTCCAAACACGAGAAATTGTAAAAGGAATTTATTGAAATGCATCAAATAATTGAATGTAAATTTAACCTGCATTTGAAATCTGCATTAATTATCTTGAAAATGTTCTAGTAACTCTATTTTAAATATTATTAATCGATATTAGTAACATTTACAAGAAAAAAATATGTGGCATGGTAACTGGGTATGATTCAATTGAAATGTTAAAGTTACATAATATCCATTTAGGTGAAAATAAATAATAGGCAATTAGACATAAGCAAGTTAGAATAGAATTTCTTAATTATAAATATGACGTGTAATCAAAACAATTCCACATTAGAATGTGGTATTGTAATATTTTTCATGTCCTCTGCGAAACTTATAACTTTAAAAAATTAAATTCAATAATGTCTCATTGGTGGGACATGTCGTAGAAACATTATTTTTTAAGGGCGCTATTAAAGGGTATATAAATGCAAGTTTTATTCTAAAAGAAAAACGTTTCTGTTAAATATTAATCAAATATCGTCAATTAGCGGAACTGGAAAAAAATTATAGTAAAAAATTAAGCAAATTATACAGAAACGAATTAAATTAAGTAACAAAAATGAATACTGCCAATTATAAAAAATGTAACGTGATTTTTAAATATATTTCGTTATACGTTATACGTTTTATATTTTCTGTCTTAAATACTATAGTTTTTATAATGCTTATAATTTTTTTAATGTATATGTTTAATTTAATATATTTTTTAAACAAATCATCTCGTGAATAATTCGCACTTTATATTTTCTCCTCCTAAAGTTGTTTTATATTATATATTTATTTTATCGTCAGTTTTTTTGTAGCTTGTTTGCTATAAATATAATTAGTCTGGAACGAAATCTCCGAGTGAATATCGTTATTAGGGTTCACTCAAAAAATTCGAGGATGACATGTGGTCTGTGTGCACACTAATTATAAACTCATCGCCCATGGCAACAGTCACTACAAAATATTTATAGCAAGTAAATATTTTAATAACATGGAGTCAAAATCGCGACAATATCGGCCAACAACAGAGCCCGCTCGATTTTCTTGTCACAAATTTCAAAATTTACTTTTACATATACAAAATCTAACTATACAATAAAATATTCCCTCTCCTTTCGACAATAATTTACATACGAATTATATTAATGGACTAGCGTTATTCGCTACTTTTTTATCAAAACTATATTTTTACAATTAAATCACCAACTACTTTCAATCTCATATCAAATTTCATATAAATACTCTTTTAAATCGTTTGAAAAGTAATGATGTTTTATTTCATTTCGCAATGCTTGGCAGGGTTATCAGTAGAAGAGGCAGAAAGTAGAAGAAGAGACGGGAAACAAGTGGGGAAGGGGGCAGTGGAGAGATGGAAGCTGGAAGCTGGTGGAAGTACAGGCAAGGGAAAGCAAAATCAGGAATGCGAGATACAACGCAGAAGACAAAAGAATAAAAGTGGGAGATCGATAGAAAACACTAGGAAGGTACGGGTGTGGAAGCGAAGAGAAAGCCAATAAGTACTGGATGGAAGTGAAGTACTGTAGGTGTAATTTCTGGGGAGAAAGGTGGGACGAATGGAATAAGATAAATTAAAATGGACGAAAGAGGAGAGCAGGAAAATTATGAAAATGGATTTCAGTAAATGTTTTTTGTGAATAATAGTTTTCGTAATTTTTATCGCCCCTGAAGCTTCGAATGAAGTAAGCATTTTTGAAAATGTTGGCCTATTATATTATATTCTGCACATATGATCAAAATTGCCTAAACACAAAGATGCCAAAAATTTAAATATGTCAAAGTATATGTCAAGGAAATAAATCGGTAAAATTGTATAAATGTCAAACAAAACATGTCAGAAAATTAGATATGTCAAAATATATGTAAAGGAAACAGAATGACAGAATTGTTTACATGTCAAAAAATTAGAAATTCGGGAAAGGGGTAGCAGGAGGAGACGGAAGGAGAAATGGAGAAAAAGAGTTTTAACTGAGATGTAGATTGTGGATATACCAATAAAGGTTTATTTAGTTTTATAAACGAAATGGAAAACTAAATAAAATTTAGTAAATACAAAGGAAGGAAATCGAAATAATCGAAAATTAATAAAACAAAAACACACCAAAATTACAAGGAAACAAATAAAAAGAAAGAAAATTAAGGAATTGCGAACGAAATTACAGAGAATTAAATTAAATTAAACAAATAAATAATGAATTAAACTCAAGGAAAACTAAATCAAATTCTAGTTAAATGAAATATAGCACATTTTTGTTAATTTCATCACGCATCAATAATGAATTAACTCCAATAACTTCAAAATATATGGTCTTAGCTCCAATGATTTGTTTGTTATATGTGTATGGATGTGTATTTTTACTGTATATTTAGTTTTTGTGATTTTTAATTTGTTCCCCTTTAGTTTGACCATAATTAGTTTCTCGTGCAACGTCATTTTTGTCTTACTTCCCTTTATATATCAGAAAATTGCATACAGTTCTAAGTAATTTTATTACTTAACTATACCCAAATTTTCTGTGGAAATTTTAATATTTGTTTATTTTATGTTATTATTTTTTGCTTTTATAATTATTAAGGTATATAAGATAATTTATAAGAAGTGGATGATAGTAATTTCTAATGCATATTTTGTCATACATGGTCTTTCGTTAAATCATGTTGTGAATGAGCCTAATTCATTGCTTTTATTAAAACACTTGCATTGTTACAATTAAATTCACGGTTGTGTACTGGTTTCTTAATATTTTTTTCATTTTCAAGATTGCGTGATATATTTTTTTGTATTCAGTGGCGTGTTTGCTGCATATTTGCTATACGTATTCCGATCAAGGTAGATCAAGGAGTACAATATAAAGGCAAGAAAACATGCCAAAAAATTACACCAGAAATATTGCAATAAAATTGATCTATTTTGTTTTTCAATAACGTTTTCAAGAACGTTGATTTAAACGAATGAATAAATCGGAAATGTAATGAATAATACCGCCCTCACGTGTGTGTGTTTCCAACCACCCTAAAAAGACCAACACGACATTTGTAACAAAAAAAAATATAAACACGTGGATAACATATAACTAATACATGCGGGTGCGTTTCTCTAGTATATCCGAGCACGTAGAGTAGCCAATTATGTAGTTTGAGCAAGTCAACGTTTATTCCCAGATCAGAAACAACGACGGTGAGAGCATCAACGAGAAGATTTAAACAAGAAGGATTAAAGGTGAAAAGAATAAGTCTAAGTTACTTGATGGTTCAATAGATAAATAAATAATAAATTACTGCGTTCAGTCATGGGGTAAGCAAAGAACGAAAACTGGTAAGTTTGAAATAAAATCAAAACAAACGTTTTGAAACAAGTTGAAAAGGAACACAATTAAGAAATTAACACAACAAAAAATAGAAAAGAAGAACGGAACCAAATAAAGCAAAATTAATACAGATAATATAACTAAATGTAATAAAAGAGTTAAGAGAAACATTGCATCAAATAAACACTAATTAATAAATTGAAATGAATAATTCAAATGGATAAATAAAACAAATAAAAATAAACTATCGCAATCGCTTGAAAATTGAAAACGACAAGCAAAGGGTTTGTTTCTATGACAAATTTTGAGGTGAAATCATTTTATCGCTTCTTTGTCAACATTACACGCAATTATTTGTTTGTGTATTATTGTCTATTATTGTGTGTAAAATTTGGCATAGAAATTATGAAATCACGATAAGTTTTGTCCAGTGAAAGTGGAGGAAAAATAGTGGTACATACAAGCGGAGTTATATGAACACAGGTTGCTGTTAATCCCTTACTATTTGTGAGAAGCATTCTGTTTATGGCAATTGAGCTGATTAAATATTCGAGTAAAATGGAATTTTCAAGTCCGTTGACGAATGCAAAAGATATCTAATCAGGATTTGATTTTCAATTAGAAGTTTTTATTTTGCGTTTATTTCAATTTGTTTTTGAGTTTCGTGCGATTTGTTTAGTTTTGTAATTGATGGAAGCACAGCACAAGATATCTTATTTGCACAATAGATAATATAAATAAAACTCTAAGCGATGTATGTGTTGTTTCCACCAGCAATGACAACTACATCGAAGATTTTGCAGAACAATGTTTAAATTCTTGGACAATTGTCTTATTTAATCAGAGTTATTTTGAAACAAATTTTGAAGTTTTCTTTAACAATAATAACATATAATTGCTGATAATTCGCAATGATTATCATCAATAATTGGCTTAACACTAAGACAGTATAATAGCAGAAAGCATTATTTTTTGTAGAGTTTGTAGAGTTTTTTGTCCATAAATTCTCTGATTCCGGTACTGATACTGGTCACGTCCGAATGACTATAAATTGTGCTTTTCCAATTAAATGTATAATGAAGTTGCAAGCCAGTATGTGTCGGAACTGCAAACATCTTTAACGCCATCTAAAAACCAAGTTACATTCTGCCACTTTTAGCAGGCACATTGACGTCTAGACGGTGTTAATTTGTACTATAATGGCGACGCGCTCTATAGGGCGTACATGCATACAAAGTATGATGGCAACAATTTTCCTAGTAAACAATTCAATCGTAAATATTATAATTTATAACAACATTCTCTAAGATATTAGTGTGGATAAAATTCCTCACCTTGGAGGTTCTTCGACCTTTATTTTATGAAACGTGTCGTATAAATATATATTAATTTAATTTATGTAAAAATGTATTTTAATGAATGGTATATAAATAATAAAATATTTGCATCCATAAACATCCCATAAAAATATTATTCACATATTTAATAGCAATAGATTTAAAATTAAGATTTTTCGTTATGATTTTTTATCGATTCACTTTATTCAACCAATTTTATGAACAATAGAGTGTCGATATTCACTAAAAAACGTTCTTATTAAACGAGTTTCGAACTTGGAACAGCTTGGACGGCGTTGCTCTTTTTCATGAATACATTAAATAAAATAATGTAGCCACCTGTACTTCTATCAGATTGCTGATGTAATGAAATAATTCTTGTTAATATTAGATGTCTCAAAATAATACAGGCAACTTGCGTTCTTGGGTTATATCGGTTATGATAAAAAATGGTGCTAATATTGAATATTCCACTATTAGCTAATAAATAGTTAGCTTGATTTACAAGAGGTGGCAACGTATGTTAACACCAAGCGAAAACTGCAACTATAAATTAAATAATTTTACTTGCGCTACGATCCGCTAGTCGTTATAAATGAATCGTTACCGCAAGTTCTCGTTAGGTGGCACTTCTCGTCGCGCATGGCGCAGGTCGTTTCGTCTTCGTCGGCGCCGTCGCGGCAATCCGGAATACCGTCGCAGATTGCTCGAAATTCCAGGCATCGTCCGAGCTTGCACCTGAAGCCGTTGCATTCCGGGGGATCCACGGCGAAAACGGGCTGGTCTGGAACGAGACGATTGGATTGAAGTTTTGACTTACGCGATTACTTTTATTTACCCATTGCGTTGAATATGGTCCGTTTCACGAGTGAGACGCTTGTGCAGGAAGTCGTGTGGGCAAATCCGCATTCGCCTTCTTTCTCGTAGTAGACGGCTACCGGAGAGAAGCCGTTTCCTGAATCGCAGATTACGCTTCCGCTCCATGGCCTTGACGTCGACTGAGCGTGGAAACAGAGGAAAAACTTGTCAATTCGACAAAATAATCAATTCAATGGATAAGAAGTTTCAATTTCCAAAAATTGGGTTGGGTTGGCTTTACAAATAACTGGTATAATCTGGTAACACCATTTATTCATTTCACCATTCACTTAGTTTTAAACCCTCAATTTCGCACGTAATTTTTTTGTTCATAAACATTTTCTAACAAAACATATCAACTTAAAAAAGGAAACGTGATTTTATTGAAACTTTAACATCATTAGTAATGTCGATTGAGATAACCAAACTGTCAATCAATCTTGCACCCTTTCAACAATGCTACGTGCGAATAATAGTCCCTAATTACATCAATTTGTTCTTTATGAAACAGTCGGCTGCAAAATAAAACAATGTAAGTACGCGGGAAGCGCCGTACAATACACCAGTTGAAACAACACGCTCGGCATAATCTGCACGTCAATTATTCGAAGCGGAAAAAGTGTATCCACCGACATTGGCGAAATTTTTAATTTCGACATTGATGGTAAATATTTCAACGCGGCGCACACTTTCGTACAGTGTCAGTCAGTCAATCGGTGTCAAATATTAAAACGCGTGACTCGGGTGCACCGGCGACAACGGTAAAACCGTCAATTGGGTTTTTAAAATTTAAACGGCGTGACATTTTACACTCTTTGGCGAGAACTGGCGCATTTATTTTTCAAATTACACGGAACTAAATGGACCAAAACTTGCCGTGAGGAACGTAGCGAGCAACCTGACAGGAAACGGCGATAATAATTTGTTGTGTGATACGGACCTTCTATGCAATTTGTTGTTTGGTATTTGTGTAGATGTATACGAGGGTAAGGTGGAAAGTTACCGGCGTTGCTATCGATGATTTTTTTTGTTATGTTGGTACATGTAGTATCCAATGTAAATTTGATCTGTCGAATGATATTTTTATACGGACTTTTGTTGTGCGTGTGTTGCGTTGAAATGCTTAAACTGGAATATATGGTTCTAAAATTCTTCGTTTTGGACGGTTTGTGGCCAACGGAAAAGGTTGGTTGGTAAAGGTTTATAATGAGTTATCTCCTTTATTTTCAACATTGAAGACATGGGCGGCTGGGTTTAAACGTGGTCGTACATCTCTTGAAGATTGTCCACGTAAAGGACGACTGCAACCACAGAAGAGAGCGACGAGAAGGTATTGGACAATTTGTGATTAAAGATCTGTGAGATAGCTGAGGTCGGAGGCATATCGGAAAAAAGGGTACGGTGCATTTTACATAAAGAATTAAATATGGCAATATAAAATTTGTTACTATCGACAAGGCATGGGTCCACTAATACACACCAGAAACGAAACAACAATCAAAGCAGTGGTTAGAAGCCGATGGGTCTGGACAAAAAAAGGAGAAGTCGATATCATCTGCAGGAAATGTCATGGCCAGTTTTCTGGGGTGCAAAAAGGATTCATTTATTGACTACATTGATGAAAGCAAAACCATAATTAGCCAATACTATGCAAGCTAAAATTATATATATATATATTTAATTAAATTTGGGAGAAGAGGCCTGAATTGTAAAAGAAAAAAATCATCTTTCATCAGGACAATGCACCTGCCCATAAAGGTAATTTGGCAATAGGAAACCTAGGAGTATACATCATATTTGGCTCCCCCCGACTTCCACTTATTCCCAAATCTAAAGAAATTTGTGACTGGGAAACGTTTTAAGTCAAATGAAAAGGTGATAGCAGCCGTAGATGAGTATTTTGCAGACCTTCCAGAATCGGACTTCACGGGTGGAATCCATTCATTGGAGAAACGATGGGTAAAGTGTATTTTAGAAACGTAAAAAATAAATGTATTTTGTAGCCTAAAAACACAGCCCTCGTCTCGTGAAACGCAAACACGTCAAAGTTAGAAATATTTTAAACGTCAAACAAACATTACAAGACCCTCTTCGGTCTATCGAAATCGCAAGTATTTTTTTATTTAATATTCGTCAACCTCTAAATTAAAAGACCCGTATAATCGACAACAGAAATACAACAGATTTCTCTATCCATAGAACGAGAGAATCGTAGAAGAGGACATGCAATTAATTTTTTTGAAATAAATGTGCAAAGAATGGAAACAGGCAAATGAAAATGAAAAAATAAAATAAATAGTAACGAACCCATCGAAAAAACATAAAACAAAACCGAACGAATCCGACCAAAAAGACAAGTTAAATACAAACGAACATAATAACGGTAAATGAAAATTAATCTAAGAAAACAAGACAAGAGCATGTTTCAACATTGCTCACACAATTATCCTTTAATTATGAGACTGTATTGTATTTTTTTGCCGGTGTACGAAGGAATTAATCAACGACGTCAGTTATTGTTTGCATTCTTTTGCTTTGTTTTACGATTTTCTTTATTTTTATTTTTTCTGAAATAAATTAATAGTATTTATAGATAACGGTACTTATCGTTTCGTTTTACGTAATTCTTTAAGTGAAGAGTTACTTGGTAATTGCTTTATTAAATAAAAGAATTGATAAAGGGCACTGCCATAAAAGCTTCAACACAACATACAGCCAGGAATTTATTACTTAACGAACACAAAATACAAAAACACTTATCTGGTGACATACATACATAAACCTTAAACCGTTCATTTCATTGCCGATTTACAGGGAAAATTTAACCAACCCAAATAAACACCACAAATTAATGCTGTTCGCTAAACCTGTCGTTAACGGTTAGGTTGGGTTGATCAGGACACCTGCCCGAATTTGGGCGACCAATTAAATTCAATTAGGCGATTGCTAAACAAATACAAAAAAAAAACACTTATCTGGCAATGATATATAAATTACGTCACGTTAAACGAAAATTTGGCCACCCCACTAAACGAGCGTTGAAGGTTCATCCCGAATGCCCCTGATTACGTAAAAGTGCCGTTAGAGGTTAGATCGGGTTTATTTGGTCTTGGTCAAGGGCAACTTTTCTTACTAATACTAATATTAATAAAAACCAAGCCAATGATAAATTAAAACACACAAACTAAACGACCGAAGGCAAAAAATAAAGATAACTAATGCAAAAATAAGGCTCAACAATAAAACTGAAACACAACAAAACCAAACAATAAAGGTTAAGACCTGTGACAATTAATGAAATCTAAGAAATACAACTAACAAGACACACATATTTCGAAGCAAAATCATTGAAAATAAATGGAGTGGAAATAAATATAGTGTTGGCTGTCAAATACAAATTACAATAAAATTAATTTCAACGACCCGACGCGATCACGATCACAGATGAAATTGCGAATACGGTCATGCAGGTTAGTAATATCAGGCAGCCACGGTAACTTTGTGTGTGGCCGACCCTGCGATTGTGCCCAAAAATATTTACTGTACTTACGTTAGTAGGACTAATTAAGAATTACAGCAATTCTGTAAATGACAGATTTTTCGAAAGAACTTTTCAAGCAAAAGGTCTTTAAAATGTAAGGGTCTTTAATTCTTATAAGAACAACTTTTTCGGTAATTCATGTCGTTTTCGAGATACGGAAAAATGTGAGTAAACCCTCACTTCCTGTTGATGTATTACTTCCAAAAGTAGGTTTTCTTCCGAGCCCCATATAAATCTTAAGTTCAACACACAGAGATACAGAGGCAGCGGAGAAATTCTTCTACCCATCACCTATCTGCTACAGCTACTTGCTACCAATTTTATATATGGCTTTCGAACTTTCCCATAATACCATTGTACGTCTGAACCATATCAACTGATGCACGTTAATGAATTACTTTTTTATTATTATGTCTTCGCCGTGGATAGATTTAAATAATTCAGGCTGCTTGAGGCTTCAATTTATTGTTTGTTCTTTCAACTACTACTACTCAACTACAAAGTTCTACTATCGCCTTTACCATCGTATTTCTAATAATCGTATGTGCCCTTTTTGTTATTTGCATAACCATTTTGTAGATTTTTTTACTTTTAAGAAGTATTTTTATATATTCTGTTTCCTACCTATAGGAAAGTATTTCACCACATTCATTATTCTGTTCCAATACTATTCACCTATATGTGAGCGTTTCATATATATTCATCCATAATTCATTTTTTTAATGTTCATCTACCTGGTCCTACATGAGGAAGTTGCTATTTGTTCATTCACAACTAATTCTTTTTTGCACTGCATATTGAAAGTTTTTGATCCTATTAGTTCTTTTTGCCTCGTTCATCCATTGACACTTTCTTGTCATTCTATCATTGTTTTCCTTTTTTTGTTCCACAATTTGTTTGCAATCCTCATCGAACTGTCCTTATCTTCTTCTCATCTTCCTTTGTCAAATTAATTTCTTTATTACTTATTATACTCATCTTCATGGTTACCAGTTTTTGATATATACATTCTGCCCTGTTCAGTTTGCCAACAACAATACGCTATTTGGGTTCCTGGGTTTCTGCGTTTCTGAATTTCCTTTTGTTTAAGTTGTCGCAAATTGCATAATTCATTGCTACCGTAATGATACGATTTTAAATTGGATCTGACCCGATACTCAGATAGGATTTTCCACTAACTAAAGCAATCACAATGACTGGTTTAGTTAGTAATTTATTTTAACTGTAAATCGGTTGTGGTCGCAAGTCAAAGAGTTTGTTCGTGCTGCCAAAGATTTAAATAAGTAAATGTCATATGGGTGAAACCAAAATTTGAATGTTGCCAAATAAAATATTTTTATAGTGGACCACCATAATAAAAAAATATAAATATTATTTTCAGTCTAACATCCAAATACGTACATTGCACTCCTCTCCAACAGCGCTGGTTCGCTTGAAACACCTCGAACCTGACGTACAATTCAAATTTGACTGCAAAAATACCGTCTCCAATTTATCGTTTATATTTTTCCCAACAGCCACGCAAATTTCGTTCGATCGATCGACGTTGTTTCTGCAAATCAATACGATCGTTTAATTAATTAAATGTTGGTCATGATGACAAACGAAAAACACCGCAAACGACTCACCTCTTGGAAAAATTTATGGGCCGCACGTATCTGCTAAACTTAGCCGATTGTTTCAGTCTCAAAATAACAATGTCCGAATACAATATGCGAACCGATTCGACAACCAGACGAACTTCGTCGGATGGTGCAGCGATTCTCGTGTAGGCATTGGTGGATCCAATTAATACAGCAATGTAGTGGTGTTGCAACCTGGAAGTGTTGTTTTAATTGGTGCATGAAATTTTGTTTTAATGAATTATGATTTCTTTTAGAAAAGCTAAATCGTAGTTCATTTATAATTTATACAGTTCTTTATTCATTCGATTAAAAAAAAAATTAATCTATCTCACTTTAAAATTCCTGGGAAGCAATAGCTCGAAGTAAGCACCCAGTCCAAATTGATCAACGTCCCCATGCATTCGTACTTCCCGTCTGCGAAAATCGCTGCGTTCCACGGGTACAAATTGCGACGGTCTCCTGTTTGAAAGTCATTCTCAGCTATTCGGCGCGAATTGATCGTCACGTTTGAGCATTTAACGAACAATCCGTTGCAATTTACGTGCGATATTGCGAATCGTGTAATTTTCTCCACGACGGGAATTATGCTCAACGGTTTTTGCTCAATTCTCAACTGGGAAAATTGTTCGTAGTCCGCGAAGCCCAACAATAAACAGAGTGTGGTCGCTGTTTTCGCTTCAATGGCGGTCCAATTTGCGCACATGGGCAACCAAGATCCGCGGAAGTAGAACGTGAAGATTCCCTTGGGTTTGAGTTGTGGTCGTCGATCGTCGTCCAAGAATATCGTGCGTCCATCAGTTAGGGCGACTGAAATTACATGTTGGTGAAGTTGTCATATTTGGAGATTTGTGGGTACTTACAGCAATCAGATTCGTCTTCCTTTTGTGGGCAGTCGGGGACGTTATCGCAAATCTTGTCGATGCTGATGCAAACGTTGCTCGAAGGACAGCGGTATTCATTTGATTGGCAGGTATCTGAAATATTGCATTTGTAAATCAAGTTTAGATATTCATAGAGCTGTAGTATAAACTCTGTGTCAATATCCTTAATTATTTTATCAGAATATATGGATCACGAATAGTTGCTTAACTTGATTGCAATAATTGGAGACTTATTTAATTAAATACTATTTTATGGTGACTTTTCATGTTATTTTGTTTTTCAATAAAAGTGCTATTTTCAAAATTTTTATTCCATATATTACTGAAACATGGATATATTTATTAGTTCACATTTTTTAATATTGGGAAATATCTTTATTGAACGTAAATTTGTGCCCCATTGCCTATTTCGAGCAGTGTATTATTAATTAATAATTGAGAATAAACGCCGCGGATAACTGGCGAGAAGTGTTCCTTTTGCAAGACAACACCCCTGCTCAGTGTTAATTGCACTACTAAAAAAGATGAAAGTGGTTTTGAAATTTGAAAGGTAAAAGAATTGTGTCAAACGACGAAGCAATTAATGACGTTGTGAAGTGGATTGCAGAGCAATATATAGTTTTTTAATGGATTTTAATTACTTTATGAACGCTCTAAAATTTTTATTGATACAAATTCAAACAAAACACGGCTTGGAGAGAAGAAATTTTCAAAAATCGTTATCGTTTAAAATCAACTATTTTAAGCAAAATTTGGTACTAAATCAATTGTTTCTGTTCAAGATCAAGTGGTCGCTGGCTCGCCATCTCCGCCGAATCGGAGCGTCGCCGTCGATACTGTTAGTGCGTTATCTTCGGTTAATTGCAAAGGTCGCTTGGCGTCGTGATTCGTGTACACTTAAAAATCGCGTCGATTCTTGTCGCGGGCGAAAGAAGCCAAGTGCGGGTCCTGCAATTTCATATTTCGAAAATATGGGTACAATATGTCCTTTCGAGATTAAATTCAACACGGTAGTGGTAGTGTTTCGGAGGTGTTTGACTTTCGGATGGCGATGGGCGATCGTCGACGGCCGATGGCAGACTACAGTTCGACAGACGTATCGTAAGTAGATTTTATCTTCATATGCGATTTTTGTCGATATTGGTAATTGTTTTATTGTTTGTTGAAAAATTTCTCACGAAACAGCGTCCCTTTAATTACGGCGTAATTGTGCGTTAGTTTAAAAGCATGCATGCGGTGATTCGCATATACTGTGTTAGGCGATCTCTACCTGATGAGTCATGCGTTGCAATGTTTTTTGTGCAACGATTGCTTCGATTTGATCGGGTGGCCAGATTATGATTATGGTTTGGCACAATTGACAAAATAATACATGTACGTGTTTTTATTATTTCTCACTCCAAATTTCTTTACCATATTAAGCGCGTTTAAGGATCGGTAGTTAATAAACACGTGATAATTCTATGTGCACTTTTGACGTTCAAATAATAATAAAAATAGTTTATTCACAAAAATAATTAACAATATATTGTTTGCATACAAATTATGCATTGTACAATAAGCATAGCCACCAATCATTGCAGGAGGCTTGTGCGCGAGATATAACAACCAATTTTGATATTATTTTGGAAGTTTAGAATCAAAAATTTTGATTTAATTAAAAAATGTAAACAGTGTTATATTACTATATATTATATTATATTATATATTTGAAATCTAAAAAAAATATTTTTAATGGGAAAAGTAAACATGAAACTATTTTTCAGGGGAAACATTTTTTCGACCTAAATTTTCCTGCTTATAAATTTTAGCAAAAATCTGAAAACATGGTTATATGGAGAATTCAAATTAGCAAAGGTACAAAATTGATGATTTGATCAAACACTCAGCATTGATGATTTTGTGCCCAAAATTACGCGCGAGGACGAAAATTAAAGACACATAAATCATATGCACAATTCTAAAATGTAATACAGTCCAACACCTGACATTACCAAGACTTTTCAATAAATAAGAATATATTAATATATTAAAATAATTAATAGTATTATCTCATTGTTCTCATAATATTTCTTTAAATATATGAAAATATCGAAAATTTCAGGCATCACTTGTTAAATAAGCGATATACTACTCACTAGGTAACCTATCGATACTTAACTCTGGTTATAGTGTTAGATAAGTCGTTTTCCAAATTAACTAAGAAATGTAGAGCACTAAATAAATAAAAAAATACGATATTAAATAAAGTAAAACAAAACAATGAAGGAGATCTGTTCATATTTAAGGCAAGATAACAAACAAAGACAATGGAAATTATGTATGAAATGAAGATTGGAATAAAGTAGTAAATCGGAGCCTGTGGTTGGATAAATAAATATTCCCCTTACTACGGAGCACTATAAATATGTACATTTCGACAACTAAGTTGTCATCTTCAGCAGAAAACTAAATTAATTTACCCACAACCTTACGATATAATAATAACAAAATTAAGGACAATATTACATTACTATATTTTAGTATAGTAAGTAAGTAATTCTGCCGGTTTTGATGGATGGCTTGACGCTCGAACTGATTATTGTTGTTCGTTGCAAAATTCAAACAATTTGAGTTGATAACGAGAGTGGTATTTACATCAAACTGTAAGTTTCAAACAACACGTTTTCTGCCACGAAACATTCCACTGTCGTGACAATTGATAGAGAACACGTCGTCGGTGCGCCAGCCGAATGAAATTTACTGCCGATGGTAAAAGATGAAACGCGACGCGAGATAAAAGGATCGGGTCGTAAAAACAAACCGTCGAACGAGAGTCTTAACCTCCTTACCGCAGCCCTTTTCATCCGAAAAGTCGTAACAGTCCGTTATTCCGTCGCAAAGTGCCGCCGGATAGAAATTCCCCAAGTAATCCCGGCAAGTGCAGCCGGCTTCGTCGGTAGCGTCCTGGCAATCTGCGATCTTGTCGCACCTCTTCGACAATGGTATTAACTCGAGCATCCTGAAAGTTCAGAAGCCAATTTTTAGCGTCGAACAATGTAATTTACGTCGTGGAACAATAGCGATTGGCTACAAAGTGCCTAGGCACGATCTCAGGTACGAGAAATATTAATCAGCAATGATGGGGAACTGTTCAGTTGAATGAAATAAGGAAAAATTGGTATCAAGTGTAATGGAGACAAGTTTCATGAGAATCATATCTCACAACAGGGTAGATACTAAGGACATATACTAAGGACAGGGTTTGTCAGTAATAAAATATAAATATAAAAAAAAAATATCTGGAGCGTTCGTACTTAACTGTAAAAACTTTAACGTCCCTCATTGACTTAGTAAGCATTATAATTCATTCTATTAACTTAGTATAGTTTGAGGCTCAAATCAATCACGAACATTAAATGCTTACCTTTTACAACGAAAATGTTTTGCTCTATGTGTCTTATTCTGCGAATTATCCAATATATCATCCACTTTATGACCATAATAGCTAGTGGATTCATGAGAGATAAGCGCAGTTATAGACGTTTCGGTTGTAGCGTCGTTGTTAGTTATGAACAGGTTGCCATTTGTTATGTCCGACCTAGTCGTAAATGATTCGGGTAACTCGTTTGGGCCGAAATTTTCTCCATCAGAGATGTCAGTTATTGGTGTCCGACTTTCCATTCCCAAGATCGTATCCGCGTCGTCTGATATATTAGCGACACTCTTTCCTGGTTGTTCCGATATCACGTCTTTCAGCGATCTGAAGGGTTCGCCGGTTTCGTTGGCAGTGTGTGTGGAATTTTGCGCGACACCGAGCATGACCATGTGGCGCATTGCGTGCCTGAACAGGTCTGCCATATTTTGTTCGCAATGGGTTTCGTCGTCAGCCAAGAGACAGTCGACTACGCGATCGCAATGTCGTTTCTTCGGTATGCACCTGCCTGTGTTTTTGCACACGAATCCTGGACACTTGTTAAGCGGCTTTCGCGATGGGAAAATTCCGTTATCTAATAAGAAATTATGATTCAAATTGAAATCATTTAAATTGACTACTTAATATTAACCTATCATTATTAATCACCAACCCAAAAATTCACAGAAAGATTATTATACTAATGATATTCAGGTCTTCTCATTTAACATCCAGCAATGCCATTTATATACACATTACTAGTAAACAGAAATTAAACACATTAACATAACACAAGTTTGTACGTACGTGCGTTTTCGTATATCCAGTTTCGGTATAAGCTAACTCGTGTGTAAACGCCAGGTTCGTTTGGTCTGGCGCAGCCCTCTCCGTGGCTGACGATGCCTGCCAAGTACCACTGATTTGGTTGGTTGGGATTCCGGCACATAAATGGGCCACCACTGTCACCTTGGCAAGCATCGCGACCACCTTCTATAAAACCTGCACATATTTCGTGGCCCTCTTCGTCCTCCTTGTGCTTGCAGTGTCGCAGGACCGGAACTTCGACTTCCCTCAAGTGATCAGCTTTAAAAAATTAAATATATATATAACGTTATATCCCAGCCCAACCTAACCCAGCCCAGCTTTGTTCAAAGGACATGACCTGGCATATTGTGATTCTTTAGTATAGGAACGAAGAGAAATGGTTCCTAATGAAGCTACAACAGCTACTCTTAACAATGAGGATGTACTATTATAGTTTTTGATACAATTCTCGAATAGATCACATTTTACTTGAGAAGTGTTATACAAAATAAGTTCGAGTATGCCTAACATTTAAAAAACTAAGTTATTATAAAAATATATTCAATTGAATAATAAAAACTTCGAAATTCATACATTTTGGTACAATAAG
This sequence comes from Geotrupes spiniger, assembly GCA_959613385.1. Classification (NCBI taxonomy): domain Eukaryota; kingdom Metazoa; phylum Arthropoda; class Insecta; order Coleoptera; family Geotrupidae; genus Geotrupes; species Geotrupes spiniger. The sequence goes on from OY390737.1 coordinate 19,626,436, forward strand.
CTTTGGAAATTTGAATATGATTAAGGACACTGAACTATATATTGGCTTTGGCTTTAGCAGTAATAGAATAATTACGTCCATGACTACTCAGAAAGCATAAAGCTTTGATTTCATTCTAACGAGACAATATAATTATTGTGCATTGAAGTAATATATCTTAATAATATTCAAAATATTTAGAATATGTCATGTGGATCATGCTGCATACGTTAGAATTGTGCTTTAAAGAAAATTAATGCAAAAAATAAATAAATATTTTTTTGTATAAGATGACCAGATTAAGTCGGATCCAAAAGTATGAACTGTTAGAACAACTCAATGGCAATGTGGTTGCGCGTAGTCGTTTAGTCATGGCGACCATTTTAATCCCTAATATTCGTGGTAGGAATAAAAAGTAACGAACGCACGAACGGACTATGGTGATCGAAATATTACAAGAATTGCCATTTAAATGGACCAGAAATTAAAACGCGTTACTTTCCAATGCTATATATCAATGATGACGAGATATTTGTCCAGAAAGAACTTTTCAAGGATTACACATTTACTTTCATCTCTTTTTTTGAAGATTTTTTTTTCAAGTTTATCTCAAACAATTGAATTCGGAATATATTGACCTTCAAAAGAAATTACTACGTCTTTAATCCAATTCAATCCACCTTCTTAATTCCTTAATTTTACTGACTTCAGGATTAACAGTAAAATAAGTTCATTATTGTTTAATAGAAAAAAATATAAACAAGCTACTCAAAGATTATTGTTAACAGTTGTTTTAGGAACTTATTTCATTATTCTTGAAAGAAGAATATGATAGACTCTGCTTATGGATCTTCTTTTTTATAGCAACATGACATTCACGTAATTATTAGTACTACTTTTCTATCAGCATGTTTATTTTGCCATTTAAATACCCATTTTCTTCCATTTACCATTTCGGTTTGGAGCAGCAACATAATACTGACATTTTGTTGATGTGCTTATTCGTTTATATTTGAATTTATTGATAAAGTAAATATTTGTAATATAACTATTATTTTTCACTACCAACTAAAAAAATTTTAATTCTCTTTAAAAAAGCTTTTATAGATCGAGAAAAAAGATGCCCATTTGAATGTATATTTGACAGAAAAATATCAGTATGAATACCATTTTCTTTGCATTTTTTTAATATCAGTAATTTTCGTTATTTTTGTTATTAGTCAATAATTGTAAGAAATATAGTTTGTAATATATTAAATTATTTTTATATAATATTTTTTTAATTATCCTTTTAGTAGGTCTTTACCATGAATTAAACAAAGTAGCTTTCAATTGATCTATTTAGGATAATAGTTAACCATAACATTTAATTTGCATTTAAAAAATATTGAATATCAATTAATTGTATTTAGCTTCGACCTAAAATTTTGATGAATTAACTCATCCTTATTTAAATTAGTTGAAACCATAATAGAGGTTTACCAATGTTAATGATAATGATGAACTAACTCCAATTAAGGGAATATACGATATAGTTTAAAAATAAGATTCTAGCTTAATTTTTTTAACAGTGAAATTCTGTTTATATTTCTAGTTTATTTCCGTTGTAAAGTTAAAAATATTTTCACATTTAAATATCAATTAGTTCAGGTTCTAACTAAAATAAAAGCTGAAATTTATTTTCAGTTAAATTGTATCTCAGTTTGGACTGTAGTAGTAACGAGTTGGAAAATGTCATGTCAATTTGACATTTTTTAGATTTTGTTTTTGGGTTGCAAGCAATTGTATTTTTAGCAATTAGCAATTTAGATTTATCAACTATTTTTTATGGTTTTGATATAGAAGTATAGGTAGTATACACAAAAATTTTAGACAAGTTTTTCTGGCATTCTCCCCAATTTTTTTTTTGATAATTTTTACACATTGAAATTTGACATTTTGTTATTTTTTTGGTAGTTGTTAGACATTTGTATTTTTTGCTGTTTTGACAATTTTTTTTATTTTTTAACTTTTTAATTTTTCTCTAAATTTAAAAATTTTCACATTAGCAATTCATTTTTGAGGGCATCGTTTTTTTTTACTTTTTGATAGTTGACAATATTTAGACAATTTGAGACGCTTTATGTTATATGTTCCACACCTTTACTTATGCTCGCGCCATTCAAATCCTTTTTTGGGTTGGGTTGGGTTGGATTGAGTTGGGTACGATTTGCAATATTGTAATATGTTTTGTTTTTGGGTTTAATTTGGAAGGTTGTTGGATTGGGTTGAGACTGATGTCGTTTAGGTTGGGCTTAATTTCCGAAATTGCATACATTGGATTTTTAGTTCTATTATATTCGTTTGATTGGCTTCCAATTCTGTATTTTGAGTTTAATATGCAAAATTACAACAACTAAGTTTCCTGATACAATTAACGTAATATTGAGTTGATATTGATTTCGTTTATATTTAAATTCAAATTGCAAGGTTTTTGCGAATATTGGAATTATAATTCCATTTCATTCGCTTGGGTTTACTTCCACTTTGGGGTTCGGCGATTTATGATGAGGTTTATTTTCCAAAATCGCACCAATAATCTCCAATGTCAAAACACAATTCGACCCAAAAAGAAATTCCGCAAATTAAACAATAATAGTTAGTGTTCAAAAATTCTATTCGAGAAACAGTGAAGGAATGGTCTGTAGAATTTAAGAATGCCAGTCTACGATCAATGTGAACGTGCATTGTTTTAATAAACATCTTGTGTTATTTTGTGTGTCCGAATTCTTCGTTTTGACAGCAAAAGAGCCGAAAATAATAATTCTCAAAACTTTGGATGCCAGTTGTTATAATAGTTTTTACGAACGAAAACCATGTTTGGTGCAAATGCTATAGAAGAATTGAATGAGGAAAATCCCATCGTTTTGGATGACAATTGTTTTACAAACTCCATGATATTAGTCAATTGTAGTGATAACGGTTCTTGTAATTGTTGCGAATAGGTTTGGTCCAATTGTTGCAATAATTTCGGTCAAGAAAGAATCATATTTGATGCTAAATTGGGTGGGGCAACATTTTCAACAAACTTTTCTGAGGAGTTTAAAAGGAATTCAAATCTACAGCAATCGTTTGATTAAATTAAATTAATATAAAAATGAACAAAATAAAACCGAAGGACGAAGAAAACGAAGAAAGAGAACAAGAAAGTGAAGAGCAAGGAATCTATGAACCAAACCAGATTGAAGAATTGCAAATCGAAACTAAAAATGTCGAAGAAATAAATCAGCTTTCGACTATGAAAATGATGGAGAAGATGATGATTAACTCAAATAATGAAATGACAAAGGCAATGGCTGGATGGAAATGAATAACGGAGGCTTAACGGGAAGTTAACGATGTGTAGAAAATAACAATGAAATAAGAATAGAAAACGAAGAAATTACTAGGAGGAGAAATTCACGATAAAGGAAACAATTAAGACAAGAAATGGAAGAACACGTCAAGTAAAAAATAAATATAATATATCAAGATATACAGAAGAACAAAGAAAACGAAGCAAGGCAATATAAGTAAAAATTGCAATAGAGCATACATTGGTGGGGGAAGAAAAGATAAATGAACACAAAAAGAGGTGATTGAACAAATTACAAATCAAGCACTAAATGAATGACGTTCAATTTGTAAGAATTACACGTACAGAAGTTGTGAAAGAAATATTTGCAATTTTCGACGATTACTAGAGCTTCTGAAATAATTCTGTCGCATGCAGAAATAAATTAACGGACAACCTCATGAAGAGCAACATGCACGAAAGCGATGCGTGAAGTGCCCATCACAAAAAATATTAACAACGCAGCGATGACCAGTTGTATAGACAGTATCTTTACATACCAAGGAGTTCTCGTTAATGTATCCCTTAAATCCACGAGTTCAAAGTTAATATGCGCCATGTTTTCAGTATAACGGCAATGAAATTGAACCTAAAAATGTTTGTACCGCAAAAACAAGTACCTACAAGACCTGTTTTTGGACAAACGAAAACAGGAAGTGTCTTTTTATTCAAGTTGATTGCATCCCTAAAAGACAGTAGAATATAAATTCGATTTAAAAACATGATTAATGTTGTTCGTTTCTTCGGCAAGGAATTTATTAGAAATTTAAAGGATATTATTTTAAAGAATCTTTTCGTACTAACTTTGACATCTAACTTAAAATATATGTAGGTTTCTGAAGCATTTTGTAAACTGTGTATTTATTCTTAGCATAATTCTGGTTACGATTTGGCAAGTATACTTTTAATTGCGGTACAATCCAATGAAATTCTTACGATCTGATCCATGTTCCACTGTAGCTCCCCATCCGACTGCAGTGCACAAGGTGTCAGGTGGTGGTCCTTTTAAATAAGAGTGACCAGCAGTTAATTCATTCGGAAGGCAAATGGGTCGAACGTAGCGGTTATATTTTAATGGCGCCGAAAGTCTCATCAAAGCCAGGTCATTCTTCAAGTTGGCGCGGTCATAAGCTTGATGAGCGATAACGTCGGAGACGTATCGAGTTTGCTCCATAGGTGAGTAAGAAAATCTCCTTAGAATACCCGCTTCAACTTCATAATAGTACTGGGTAAATCTAAAATTGAATTCACGTAAACTCTGCAATATCAGCAGCGAAGTTCACTTACTTATCAACGCAATGAGCAGCTGTCACTACGCACGTTTCGCTAACCAAGACGCCACCGCAATGGAACACTCCGTTTCTGTAAATAGAAACAATCCAAGGCCAAGCGGCCGGTTGGCTTGGCTTACCCCCAACTACTCTGCTGTCCCCTAAGAGATCACCCGTCTGGTTGGACCTCTTGTTCCTAAATCGGGCAAAATCTTCTTCATCGCTGGTATCGACCTCTTCCGATCGATACGGGTTTCTCATGGACATTCGCATACCACATGTTGGGTGAGGGCACTCGACATAAACTGCGTGGCCACGGACGCAAGTGTGGACTATTTCAGCTTCGTTATTGGGCAGTGCATTGACGTATGGACCGTTGTATTTCGTGACAATTGGAACCATGTGAGTCAACGGTGGCCTATTAATAACCCTTATAAAAATTTCTCATATGCATACAATAAACTGCTTACAAATTACTAGGCCCCGCCTCAGTCTGGCAAACATCCAACGCCCATGCTTCCGGATTCGAACAACTAGGATACCATTTACCTTTATGATTTCTATACAAATACCCCATCACGTGGGATATTGTAAACGCCTCCTTAAATAAACCAAGTCAATAATTTTCTAGACTGAATCAAATACTCACAGATTTTTCTGCGAAATCTTCAGTCAACATAGAACAGTTTTCTTCGTCACGTCCGGTGGGGCACTGGGGCACCCCATCGCACCTTTCCTCCATTATTATGCAACTCGATCCTCGGTCGTGCGACCAGTCGTCGCAGTTGAACATATTGACACTGCAACCTTAAAAAAAATGTTTAATTCGTGTAATCGCGTTGAATAATTGGCCAGTTACCGAAGCATCCTGTTTCGTCTTCACCGTTAGGACAGTCTAAATAACCATCACACAATCTACTCGGACCTACACGACTTTTGCAAGAGCAAAACGTTTCGTCGCTACCATCGTCACAGTTAATGTCTCCGTCGCATATGTGGCTGATTTTTATGCATTTTATACCATCGGCGCAGCTTTGCTCGCCGAATGGGCAACGATTTGAAGATCTTGAGTTATTACTACAATACGAGTGTACGTAATAATTTGCTTGTGGGGAGAGCAAATAGTAGAAGTGGAAGAGGGAGATTGGGCTCAAAGAAAAGTACTGAAGTAAGATAGAGTAGAAAGGACTGTTGTAGAATACAAATGAAAAATATAAAATAACAAACAAGAAGGTAAAATATCAAATAAATATATATACATATAATAAGAAACTTACCTTACCCCGTTAATATCCTCGGTATTCTCCAACGAATCTTGCCAACTGTATGGTTCACTTTGTCTAACTTCGACACCAGGGATATTGGTCAACTGGTTTGTTGGTGTTGGAATGGGATTGCAAACGTAATATTGTCCACCTGGTCCAGAAACTTGAATTGGACTTGGGTTTGGGACATTCTGATTGTTGTAATAACTATTTATGACATAATTAGGAACGATTTGTGGATAGTTGGGATTCACGTACGTATACTGTGGATTTATTACGTAGGAATTTGTCGGCGTTCTTGGTATCGGAATCAATTGGGCGAATCGGGGATTCGGGTCGTACCCATATGATGATGGTTGTATTAAACGGTAAGGAGAACTGACCTGAGGGGAATAATTTGGTACGCAGGGTTGCTGGTTGAAGTTGGTATTCGCCGAACTGTGTTGGCTGATCTGCAAGTCTTCAGTCGAAATCTTCACCTTGTTTTGAAAATCGCCCTGGGGCACGTTTCTGAGTTCGTTTTCAAACCGGGCGTTTTCTTCGTCGTCATTAAGTCGATTTTGTAAATAGGGCTTTTTAGTTGAGTTCTCCACATCGTCGGTTTCATTTAATGAACCTCTCTCATCACTTTTATCGTCGACTAAATTGATTTGTTCTGCATCAATAGTGCGCATGTCTTTGTCGTCATCATTAAGTTGATTTTGTAAATGAGTCTTTTTTGTTGCAATTTCATCGTCTTCTCTTGTTGAGTTCTTCACATCATCGTTTGCATTTAAGGCACTTCTATCTTCACTCGCATCGTTGATGATTACATTGCTTTGATCTGCATCAATAGTCAAGGGCTTTTTAGTTCCATTTTCATTTGTTGTCGTATCATCGTTTTCATTTAAAAGTCCTATATCTTCATTTGGATTATTGGTTACATTATCTTGATCCCCACTATACTTCCGCATATAATAAATTAGTGGTGCTTTAGCAACTGAACAGTTCCTACTTATTTTTGTATCTAAAACAAGTTCCCTTGGTGGGATTGTAACCTTCAGGGTAGGTCGAAAGGGCCCAGTGATTCTACCTCTTGACCAGTCACTATTAGCTTGTGTTTCAACGATATTTGAAGTAGTTAGTTCGACCTCTAATGGAATTTTAACAACGAATATCGGTTCATCTTGGTGTTGCTCCAAACTTGCATTTGGTGGATATAAAACCATATTTGTGGGATACGTAAATCCATCGATTTTCGACGTTACTTCCCCTTCATTGTTCTCTACGTTTCCAATATCAACATTCGTAATATTTGGTTGTGGTTGTGGATTTTGAACGAAAAAATTTTGATCGACCTTCATACCTCGGTTATGGCCGTATAAATTTCCGCGAAAATGTTGCCCGAATCCCCCGCTCTCAACTCCGACGTTAGGCAAGTGTGGTTCATAATTCAGAGGATTATGAACGCCGTAATATGGCCTCGTGTTCTCATTTTCAATTGGGTGATAAATATTTTCGTGTTGCTTTTGTTGACTTTCGTGGTAATCGTTTTCGTCGAAATTTCGTCCAAACCCTCGTTGATTTGGGTGATCGTCATTTTGAAAGAAATGCACGGGGAAATTACGTTTAAAATTAAAAACTTGCTTTTGTCGGTACATGTTATTTTGGAGATCAAATGGCACCGATCTTTTCTTCTTGCTGGGGTTTTTAAAGATTTTTATATTGCTGTTCGACGTTTCGAACTTCACGTCTTTATCTTTTATAACGGGGTTGCTCATTTTTTCTATTTGAACTGATGTTTTTATATAAGTTGGCTCAAAATTTGGTTTGTATTTTTTGTTTTTGCGAAAATTATATTTATCTTCTCCTCGTTTGTGGCGTTCTAAATCATCGTAATTATAAACAGAGTTCTTCAAACGATCGTTTAAAAATGTATCGTATTTTCCATGTTTGTCATCAACTTCTTTAAGCAAAATTGTCAAAGCATACTCCTGGTCATATTTCAATAAAGCGTATAAAACACCATCTACTGTGCAATCTTGAATGATTATTTCTTTCCCCATTTCATGCAAGATACAGCAGTCTTTGAAAATTCGCGTAGTTTTGCATTTTTGAAATTTGTCGTAGTGAGTTCGGATGATTTCGGATAGGTCTTCGATATCCGATGGATTTATTGTCGGCAAAGTGGACGGGTGTTGAAATATACTGTTTAGTGCTTCTTTGCACGCGTTTATGTCTGCGTTAAAAATATGAATAAAATTATTGCAAATATTTGCGATGAATCAGCAACTTACCTTTATCTGGCATGAGACACAAAAACGTGACACTTCCGAAGGTCAATATGGCGAATATTACCAATGATTTTATTATAGATTTCCGTATGGTTACTGAGAGCTTTTTCTTCGTAGGCTTTAGCACCTTGGTTGAAAGTTTGCCACCTGAATAATGAAATGGAGATTTTCATTAGAGTCTGATCAGTTCCAAAAAATAATTAAGAACTGAATAAATGGCTAAATGGTCGGGAGTTTGAAGAAACATTTTTTTCTAGATATTTTAATGCCAACACGCGATAAAATACGTTTATTATCCTTGGTATCACTGTATTATATATATTCCTTTATTTGTTGCTATTTATATTGTTGATGTTCCTATTTCTGTTCATTTCTTTGTTTAGCTTGGTAAGATTTTTTTATTATTGGATTTAACATTCTCTCATTTTATTCCTTTTGGTTTTATTATTGTTTCTCTGCTTTTTTTAATGCTTTTGTCCCTTGCTCGTTTGTCCCTCGCGTTTTATTTTCATTCCACGTTGCTTTTTTCAGTTCGACTGTTCTATAACTTTCTAGCTGGGATTTTTTATGATTGCCTTTTTATTGTACATTTTCTATAATTTTTAAATCTATGTAACTTTTCATATTTGTTGTATCTATTTAATTGATTGTAGTTTTTTGACCATCTCAATTTTTTATTTGAGATATTTATATTTAAAAAAAATACGAAATTAAATCTCGCACCGTGAGCTAGTTACTAGAAATATAAAGTAATATAAAGTTTTCTGCGATTTTTTTCTTTGGATATGATGAGCAAGTATTTAGCAAAGCAATAGTATGGGTTGGGTTGGGTTGGTATCTCTCATGGTCGACTTTTTATATAGTCTCTCGTTTACTGAATAAATTCAGTTTGAATTTTTGAGCAACATTTCATTGAATTGTACACAAGCGGCCTAGCTTTAATGCTGATTGCTGCGAAGCAGTTGCAAGTCTAGACAGTACCGATTTAGTCGGTCGCCCAGTGCAATTACGTAGCAGCAGGAGTATAGGAATTAACATCTACATAGCGTTAATACTCACAAACAAACTCTTTATCATTCACGCTTGGTATGACGGGCTCAATAAGTTGAAACGGTTGTCATCACCTTTAAGCATTCGATGAAATTTATTTTCAAGTGTACAAATAAATGAACCAACCCTAAAAGAACATTAACGGTAAAACTCCTAAAAAATATCAAATATTAGATACTTGGAATATTGTAATATTTAGGTCAACATTAGTTTAAACCAAAACAAATTCAATTAATTAGGTGTATTTACCAGTAACTGAGTTTGTGTGACAGGTTCATGATATTATAATAATATTGTTTACAATTGTCCTTAAAATTTATGAAGTAAATTCTGAAGTATGTAAAAACTCGGCGATGAGACCGCATTTTATTTAACGTGATTTGTCATTTAATAGTTATTGGTTTATACAATTTTGAATAATTTCCTTTCATTTTACATAATTGTTTTATGCAACGACTGATTAGTTCATGATACAGAATAAGTGTTCAAAATTTGACTTGACGAATATCTGTTGGGTTCTATTTCTTTTATTTCTTTTCACACATCGCCCAAATATTTTTTATCGATTCAAAATTTTCCAGTAATTCATGTAAAGGCAGCTATTAAATTTTTTTGTCAACTGGGCTGGGTTGGGTTTAGTTGTGTTGTGTTGGGTTGGGTTGGGTTGGGTTGCTTTACGAACAAAATTTACGAGGAACTTCTACATTTTCTTTGGGCGAATGAAACAAAAATACAGAAACACCTACTTTGTGGTAAACATAAAATGAAAAATAATAAAGAGCTAAAAATGAAATAAAAAAATGATAAACTGAGGATGTAATAAACTCCAGATTTGCAATTAAACTAACCTACAAAATCCTGTGATGTTAATAATGTTGCATAATTCATATCACGAGAATTGTTTATTGAAATTAATATCAACATAAATTTATAATCAAGGGAGACTAATTTTTAGTATTATAATTCACACATGACAAATGTTCGCAACTACATGGGGAAAGAACTACTAGTGATACACTAATATGTAATATGTAATAATGATACAATTGTGGCATCGAAATGTATGTTCCAGGAATCTCCAAAAGAAGCAAATTACATAAGATTTTTTCTAATTTTTTATGAATTTGGAGCAAATATATTTACTTTAATTCAATGCAAGCTTGTTCTTAATTAAAACGCAATAATTCTTAACAAGATTTATTTTGAGAAAAAATTTGGGCAAAAGAACAATAAGAAATACATTCCCTCAGTTTTCATATAATAGGATTTTTTTAAATTCTATTAAAGCGCTATTAGCGACATATGAAATATATGGATATATAATTAATAGACTATTGTTATTTTCTATCATTATAAAAACTTTTAACACTACAACAGAAAGTAAGCCCCTTTCCCCGCAATTTTAGGTAGGTAAGAAAGTGTTTCTTTCCAAGGGACGATATTTTCTTCTTCATTTAGGAACAAATTTATTGTGCCCTAGCAAACTAAACTAGTTCACAATAAAATGTAATTTAATTTTAATTTAAACCAATGCTTTCTAACGGACATTTTAAAATCACTTCAAAATTTTTGTTGGTTTCCATGATCCAGTTACTCCAAATACATGACATTGTCGACTGGAAACATTCAAAAATACACAAATTATTTTTTTATTTGAATTATTTGGCGCCGTTGGGTACTTTAAAATTATTTATTATAATTCTAAAAAAATGTCAATTACATAATGACCATTCGTAACTTACTTTGAACGTAAGTCGATAGATATCTCATTAAGATCATAAACAAATAATTTGCTACTTTATACCTGACTCCCATTTAAGTACTGATTAGTTATCAATCATGGTATGCTTTTTTTTTTCGCGATAAAAATCTTAAATTTAAAGTGTCATAACTCCATAACTTTAGCTTTAATAGTTTAAGCGTTAGAGCGCCCGCACAGCCAAATATGGACATATATCATATTAAATAAAATTTTACTAAAATCCGCAGGTAAAAAAGTATCATCACTGTCACCGTTGTCGAATTGCAGCGTCGTTTCTTATCTAAGAAATATTTTTTGCCGGTTAGGTAAATTGGCAATCGTGTAGGCGTTGCGAATCCTCAGTTCGTAATATAGGCGGCCTTGAGTTGCGACCATCTGAAAAACGCGTCGATTGTTGCTCCGGCGAACGAACGCAAGTACGATTTAATTTTTCGAAAATATGTGTACAATGTGCCCTTTCGCGATTAAATTTGAACGTGTGCGGTGCGTTCGACGCCGGTATAGTGTTTCGAGCTGTGTTTGACTTTCGGACGGTGTATCGTATCGTGTTCGTCGATGGCCCTCTGCACACCACCGAAAAACGGTAAGTAGATTTTATCATTTTTCCGCGATTGTGTCGTTAATTTGGTCGACGAAGGGCGAATCCGCCACCGCAGGGTAATTGTGTAATTTTTATTAAAAAAATACGGTGCAATTCGTTAATTTTAAAGCGTGCTGTGATTTGCAGCTCCCTCTATGCACATTATGGTCTGGACAAGTGACTAGTATTACGTGAAAGGGATTTTTTTATCCGTTCTTATGCTAATCTTTTTTGATAAGATACATTTCATATCTTGAGGCAAGCGAAATGATCGTTTGCTTATGAAGACGTTGTAATACTTTTGGCGTAAACAACTACGCCGTTAAATAATAAAATAATAATAAATAATGTAAAATAAAAAACAACTTTCCGAAATATGAAATATAAAACAATTGTATTTATTGTACCGATTAAAGTTGCAATAATTTTATGATACTTTGATAAATTTCCTTATACATTAAATATAAGGAAGTAATAAATTGTTGAATACAGAAAGCAACGAGGATTATGAATTTTCCAGTTTTTAAAATATAATCATATAAATATTTTTCCTGGTTCTCGCGTTTTCCCCAGCCGGGTTATTTCGACGCTTCGACAGTCACATTTGCCAACTTCAGGTAGATCGTCTAGCTCGAAGCGATCTAGAAAAACTGCATTTTCTACATGATTATTAATATGATATACATTATGATGTTATTTTAATTTTAAATACAATTTAAAACTTTGTGATTTTTAATATTATATGATTTTTGAATTTAACATTGTAAATTATTGTTAAAAATTTTAACCGAGAAGTCAATAATTACTCTAATGAAGAACGAGTTTTTGTGGTAAAAACCCTGTACATTATATTTAGAGAAATTTTCACGTTTAAAGTCATTGCAGACCTGAAATGTAAGTCGCACATTTTAGAATTAATGGTTTACATTCTAGTTTTTATATCACTATCTGAATGAATTTCACCAATTTAAATGCATTTTCGTTATGTTGTTAGCTAATTTTCAGAATTGTTTTATCTGACTAGTATGTTCGAATTAAATCTGGAGTTTGATCTACAACATTACTGATTGTAGCTTTTGAAATCGCGTTGCCATTTGTTGCCATGTTGCTATCATATTTATAGACACATCAAATACATTTTATATGTTACTAATTAACGAATAATTATGCATGACCAGGATTCGTTACTACATGAAGGAGAAAAGATGATGCAAGGTCATACCACCAAATAATCAAACCTCATAAAATGTCAAAATTATGTATTATATCCCCGGCAAGCACATGACTCAAATAAAATATACCGCATTATTATATTAAAAATGAATAAAAATTGCATAATTATTATATGGTTGTGGTATTTAAATTAATTTAAATTAAATATACACCGCAAAATAATTATCCCAACACTAACTTTTTTCCAGAAAATGTCATTTCTGAACATTTCTATTCTACTTATAAATGTTAGGTCCTGATAAAACATAAAAGATAATTAACAGCCTGTCCAATATAATGCAGAAAATAAACAAATAAATACTTTTGTAAAATGGCACTAGTACCTGGTATTTCTTGGCTAGAATTACAGTTTCCATCCTCCTTGGCATGCTGCGTATGAGGTCTGCAACATAGTCATACATAGGTTTTCCCATTCTTGTAAAAGTACTGTTTCAGACCGTGTTCTAGGTGGTCCCAGACATGCTCGATAGGGTTTATGTCTGGGCTTGGTGCAGGCCACCTTAATACTGGCAATTGAACTTCCTGCAAATATTGCTGTACAATTCCTGCTATGTGGGGTGGTGCATTGTCGTGCATAAAAACACAATTGTCACCAATAAAGGGCGCATATGGTATTACATGTTCTTCTAAAATGTCGGTAACATATCTAGCTACTGTTAATTTAGCCCCAGGTAATCGTATCAATGCTGTATGGCCCTGTGAAGAGATGCAGGTCATCTGTACACGGCACACGTCTGTTAGAAGCCAATAAAGCAAACCTAGACTCATCAGCATGACATTGGCCCAGTGATTTATGGCCCAATCGGAGTATTCGCGTGCTAACTGTAATCGGCTTACCCGGTGCTCTCTGGTGAGACGTGGACCTTGAGCAGGAACATGAGCTATTATCGCATCTTCTCGAAGACGGTTGCGGAAAGTTCGTACGGAAAGCTGTAGATTTCTAGCTCCTAAAAGCTAATTCTTCAGAAATTTTGCAGTGAAATGATGCATACACAGAGCAGTTAACCGCAAAGACGATCATCTCGTTGGGTAGTGTAGCTCTTTTGCGACCTTGCCCAGGCCTTCTTCTGTAGTCCCCAGTTTCCATAAATCGCGCTATGCTCTACTTACAGTTGAAGGCTGAACTCCTAGCAGTCTAGCTACATACCGCATGCTTTTTCCACCAGCGTGATACATATGTAAGATGTAAAGATACATGTTTCTGAACATTCATAACGACACTTTAATCAAAAATTGAACTCATGTGACTAACAAATATTTGAAAATGCTCTTTACTGTACGTTTTCTGCACAAAAAACAGGCAGCAAAAAAATGTCTTTTTGGTATTTCGTTTAGATGTCAGTGTGCCAACGACAAAAATGTTTAAATGGTCGTAGATTAAAAAAATTCAGGTGTTACGATAATTATTTTGCAGAGTGTATACCACACCTTTTGCAAGTACTATTTAAAAATATGTACAAATATTTGAAATATAATGTTTACATCACAGGAAATAGTTGAGACAAGCAATATTTGCTAAGTACGCGTTAATTACTGAAAGACTAATATACGAAATGCTTTTATAATAGATTTGGGTGGGTTAAGTTGCATTGGGTTGAGTAGGGTTGGGTTGTGTTGGGTTGGTGTGATTGCTAATCACTTTATTACTTATTTTTTAAAAATTTTATATTTTACAATTTTAAGAGTTCTTTACATTCTTCGATGATATTTTATTTTTTCTACTTGTTGAATTCATTTTCCAGGTTGTATTTTTCGAGTATGTTTGATTTCCAAATTTGATATTTTCGACCTCAAACAATTTTTCAAATATTTTTTAGACATGTTTTTGTAAATTTTAGCAATATTAATATTTTTTAATTTTCTTGCATTTCACGATGCAAGTTTAACAGCTTTTTACATTTGTTGACAATATTTAATTTTTTCGATTTGCTGAGTTGCTTTATTAACATTTTGTTACAACAATTTTTAATTGTCCTCTTGAGATATTTTGGAAAAATTGAACATTTCGAACAGTTTGTGATTTTTGTTGAAGTTTACGCTTTTTAAAGTTTAAATTTTCGTTCAACTTTTGGAATTTTCAATCTTTTAAAATGTATTTTTATTCACAATCACTATAGTAATATGTCAATTTCTAACCTTTTCGAGGTTTGAAAGTACGTCATTTCTAAGCGTCCTTATTTTCCCACGGGTCGAAAGTAATCACTTTCCACCCACGGGCGAAAAAGGAAGCGCTGCCAACCATTAGACAATTACATGTTCAATAATATTTAAGGCTGTAATAAATTTGGAAACGCTTCGGCAGCTGCTCCTTTTAACTCAGGTGGAGTGTCATGATCCATTTCACTATCTGAAGTTTCATCTCACCTATCATCTCATCTCTATGATTATTATCATAATTATTGAATGAAAACGGTGGCGATTGTGAATAAACTATACATATATACAATCCTCGCTGAAAAGTTCCATTACGCATCGGGATGTAGCTATCATTATCCCTCGGCTGTAATGAAACACTTTCCACCTGGGATGTAATATATTATTCTAGAATTTTGTTCTATAAAATAAGGTTTTTGTAATTTTTGTTTTTTTTTTACAATTCTAATAGTTTTTCGACATTATATTTCTTTTCTACTTGTTGAATTCTTGTTACAGGTTGTATTCAGGTTGTATTTGTCGAGTATGTTTGATTTCCAAATTTAACATTTTCGACTTGAATCAATTTATTGATAATTTTTACTTTTTACTATTTTTTTTATTTTAACATATTTAATTTTTCCATTTTTTAAAATACATTATGGATTTACTTTAATAACATATTTTTTAATTTATCTTGAAATGTTTCGGTGCAATTCTTAGAGCGTTTTACATTTGTTGACAATTTTTTTTTCGATTTGTTTAATTGCTTTATTGACAATTTGCTACAATTATTTTTTTCCTCTGATGTCCTTTAAAATTTTCCCGTTAATATATTTTTTTAAAATGTGTGAAAGTTTCGAATCTTCATTCAATTTTCTTCTAAAATGTATTTTTTAGTTTCGTTCTTTTACAATTTTAATTTTCTACATTTTTCGACGGTATTTATTTTTTCTTTATGTTGAATACTTTTTACAAATATATTTTTGGAGTACGTTTTCTCTTCATTCTCGTATATTTTTCGAATTTCCATTTTTAGGTGCTTGCAGTTTTGACATTTTCACGTTTGCGTCAAGCGACATTTTAACAGTTTTATTAATGTTTCGTACCAATTACTTTTATTTACACTTTCGATTGATTTGTTTTCTCTTATTTTTGATTTTTGCGTTTATAGTTCTTGAAATTTGCGTAATGGAAAATTTCTAAATCTTTCCAAATTTCGACATTTTCCATTTCTCGCATTATTTTTTTTTAATGTTTTTGAATTTTGTTTATTACTTTTAACTTTTTGACAATTTAAAATTTTGTTTAACTTTTTTTAAATTGTTCCATACTCTTCCAAATTTTATGTTTATGATGATGTTATGGAAATTTTTTTGCATTTTGTTCTTAATATATGTCGAAAAAATGTTATTTGAAAAAAAACCATAGAACATTATATTTATATTGCCCTGCATTTATATGTTCAAGCTCAAACATATGCTTTAATTTTTTGGTTGAAGTAAAGGTCATGTATACGACAATCAAAGGAACAGATACTCTCATCACACAATTTATTTGATATTACTTATCCAAACTGAAATGTTGGTTGGATTGATTCTTAACATGGCAGTATGAATTTTAAATTTAACGGGCCTATCTGATAGCTCTCGTACGAAGGCACGATTGATGTCTCAATTTTGAATGTGACATTTAACTGCGGGTTGCCCCGTTCGGAAACATAAAAATAGCGCTATAACTAATCGCAAGGCCGCGTTACACTTTTTATTATGCTTATGGTTTGTCATATAGTGACCTTTGATAACGTATTAATTCAATCGAGGAACTTGTAAAGTAACGAGTTAAAAACGACATAATTCAAAAAGATTCCATACAATTTTTATTCTAGCCCACCTATTAGTATCAAATTTGTTCATCACAATTTGCTGATGTATTTTGAACCAATGTATAAGGATTTTATGATGAAGTGTATTAAGTGTATTGTATGTTTACTCATATTTTGAGTAAAGCAACAATGAAACAATATTTATTGGCTCTCCTATTAAATGTGCCCATATACATGTTATCTGTTGACTCAACTTTGGGTTGCTACCAGGCCTCCATTTTCGTCTTCCCTACCAAACCTATTTTCATTCCACATCTACGTTCATATAGTGTACCAAAAATGCATAAAAAAATTATAATATTTATTACGAACAAGCTTTCTTTGAATTAAAATAAATATATATGAACATGACATTAAATTTGCCCTACATTGTATATTTAATTTTTTACAATACGAAAATTCTCTCTTTAACATAATTTGCTTTCCTGCCATTAAACTAAAACTTTAAAACTAAAATGTTCTGCGAGTCTAGGATAATTAATTTCAAAATTATGTCCCGAATTTACTACGTCGCCTTATTGAAATAGATTATACTATACCACTGTGAACAAGTTAAAACTTCCTCTTGTAATAATTGTAAAATATACACGTTAATTTATTTATTTTAATTTTAATTTTAAATATGAACTCACCACCCATTTCCTTCACCGCGGTGGAAAAATTCGTGAGATCAACGTTCGTCATGCCCTCCGGTTCGCGGAAGCTCTTCGGGCTCGGCGATTTTTCCTCGCTTCCACTGTCGCTGAAATGAACGGACTTGTGATGAACCATCACTCGCACCCACAACACTCGCACGCGTGCCAAACAAATCGCACAGGAAATCGCTGGGCAAATTAACACACTTTGACGATCGCTGTCGAAACGATGCGAAATAAGCGCTAATTAAGTCAACGTTCGCACAAATTGCACGTTCGAGTGACAATTGCGTCCAGCTATTTTGTTTGGTTTATTGCGTGGATGCAACGGTCAGCAGTCTACATTTCTTTGTAAAATTCGCGAATTTGCAATAAAAAGGGCGCAAATCTCTCTGAAGACTTCACGCAACTAAAATTGGACGCAGCGTACTCCGCACACTTAAAAACACAATACGTAATCTCATCAGCGTCAAGTGTCACCGACGGAAATTTAAAGCTACTTTAAAATCCATCGCATTCGCGTTATTCTTGATGTGATAAAGATCGTATTTCTATCGCGTCTTCTTACATTTTGTGATGCGGAGCGAAATTATAAACTTCTCAACCAATAGAGTATTCGAACAATCCGGTCTTAATATGTTTCTGAAATAAGAATCAATTTGGTTAAAGAATTAGCGATGCAGTTGACTTTGATTTTTTGTACACTCACGAACAGAAGATGCAAATTCAATGGTATTTATTAACGATCATTCGTACAAGTCGTAAAGTTCTTGTGTGAAAAATCCTTGATGTTAATTTTTTGATATTTCGTTTTAAATTAGTTTTATTTTTTTTTCATATTTTAATAACTAGTTTTATAATAAACTGTACGATTTTTATATAAAAAAAACATAATGAAACGGAAAAGAAATTTTCCCTTCTACTGGGTTTCAGAGCTGCATAAATCACATCGAAATAGATATTAATTAATTTGGTTTTTTAAATTTAATTATATCGTGCGTTGCGGTTTTCAATTACAATAGCCAACAATTTTATTTACGCAAACAGGTCATTTGACGCGCGGCCGATGTTTATTCTAAAAACTAATTAATTATTCGTCACATTTCGATAAAACAAATCAATCGACCGCGGTTAAAATAATGCTAATGCGTCATTAAATAAATCTGTTTGATCAAATGGATACATGTCACGGGCACGAGACATGTTATCCGCGGGCGAAGCTTTTTTTGTTCGGAGCGAACGGGCAGCTACTGCATAAAGGCACCACTATAATTAAAGTATTTTATCGATATAATATATAATGTAACTGTAATTACATATAATGGCAGTTATAGATCTATAATTAAAATGAAAATGTCATCATTAAATTATGTTAATTATTGTTAACTATGATTTAATAAGCTACAACGTAATGTATTCCATAAAAATGTTGAATCCACCTTTTATTAGCCATAACTAATTGATATCAACCAATTGCATGCGCGCCCACGAATTAAACGCTATAATTTTTTATACTTTATTGTATGTATTTTTAAGTCCAAGTCAGACGCAAAGGATCTTAAGAGAGCTAATCTGTTTTTTTTCTTTAAATATTTATGACAAAGATACTGTAAGAGAATGACCAATTAAACCATAAATATAACATTCATTAAACGTCTTAGAGACCAGAAATTAAAATACCCAAAATACACAGACTGAAATTAAAACTTGCATAAAACTTAATTTTTTTACTTTAAAGCAAGAACCCAACTAATGACTGACGTCTGAAAAGGGCACCAACATTAACTAAATAGAATTAAGATGCCATTCACCAGTACTTCTCCCCCAAAAAAATATGATAATCACTCGGTCACTTACAGTCATTTTTCGTAACATGGCGGAGCTTACAAGTTTAATAAACAGGAACAATGGCCATCTTTACGAAAAAGATAATATATATAATAAAAGAAGTATTGTATTTTGTTATAAATGTGTTTTCGAAAAAAAGTCAGTGCACTTACTGATGTACTGATTCCTGAAATACAATCAATATAATTGATTATGCGCACTTGTTGCGCATCTCAAGCAACACATGATTACCACAAAAGGAAATGCAGTAAACTTCCATTGAAGAACTCGATCGCAAATGATCCATTTAATGCCCCACTAAATATTTCTAGGCTGGTCAAATCTTCTTCATAAAATGATCTACTTATATAGGAATCATTTCTATATATGCTCAATGAGCATTAACGACAACTCCCAACTACAGAATGTTCTGCAAATGTTGCACGAGTTAATCCGTTGAAAAATCTGTGAAATAACATTGGACGTGTTCCTAATTATTTAACAGTACATGTTTCCTATAATTGCTTCCAAACATTTGATGTAACCACTTCATATAATGTTTGGTGGTACGATTATGGTTGTGTTAATACATTCAATGATGTAAAAATCAATTGCTGCAATGACTTGAAATAATCGCTCCAGATAAAGTCTTCATCTCATATGAAAATTTTAATACTAGAAAGTGTACATCTGGTACATTCCCATATTATGTGACCATTTTCATGGGTTTAATGATTTTCTCGTGACAAAAGGTCTGCCATTTACCTTATTATCTATTTACAGTTACAGTTACGTATGTAAGAAAAGTTTTGCGAAAATTTTTGAAATATAATTATTCAACCTATAATTGCTTTATTTAATTTGGTAGTGCAGAAAATGATTCAGTGAAGGTTTAACTATAATTATGTTTCGAATAGTAGCTAAATATCCATGGGTTTCAATTGTTTGCAATTTGGTGCGAATGCCTTTTATTAGCCTTTGTAAGGTAAGTGGGTTAAACTATGAACCTTTTGGTATATTCTTCGTCGTAATTCTAATTGATTTTGGGCTTCCCACCCACCGTGGTAAACTTTTCTACCGAGTAAAGCCCAAAATTCTTCTATATGACGTACCTATGGAACATTCGGGTGGATATCCTCCTTAGGTAGAGATGGGATAATTTGTTGCCTTAACCAATCTTGGGTTCTTCTCGTATAATGGCACGATGCCAGATCCGTCCAGAACATAATATCATCATTAACAGGATGCGTTTGAATAAACACAGAACACCAAACAGCGATGCCTGAAATGCGTCATCGCCAAAGTTTTAAAGAGGTAGGCAACCGATTATAGCATTTAACAATTGAATAAGAGAATGACGTTTTAAAAACTTCGGTATGATGTAAGGGAGGTGCGAGCAGATCCTTATACCTTAAATTTAAATTGTGAACATCTTGTGAAAAAAAAACAAGAGGAATGTAAAACTCCACAATTTTCCATGTTAAGCCAGTTAACCTCTTCAGTTTGTGGGTTCTGGTATTTCATTATTCCAAAAATGAATCTCGATTACGAATTATTTAATTTCTGTAATTTCTCTATCGAGCCTAAACAGTGTTCGCATACTGAATCGCAATAGTTAAGCTTTGAAACAACACCGATTCAGCGTATATCTATTTTAATAAAGCTATTGTAAGCTGTAATATGCACGCTCAAGGCTGTTTGATATGTGTTGCTTGAATCTAAACTGGTTATCAAGGATGACTTCCAGATTCCTAACGCTATCTTTTATTTGCAGCTTATTGTTGCCCATATTGATATATAGATATTCATGGGCTCGAGCCTAATCACGTTTTCTACAAATGATTATTACGGTTGACTTTTCAGGATTAAGCTGTAGACAGTGTGCTTTCGAAATATTGGAAAATCCTTGGTAAGCTTCAGCTCTATATCAATCAAGTTCACTTGGCTTAAATGAGAAATAAAGATGAGTATCGTCAGCATAAAAAATATCACAACTGATGGAAAACTGATTATAAGCATAAATTAATTTATCTTGATTGATGAAACTGCACCCTTATACTATTTAATTATAACGAAGTCCTTGAGGCTACGACTAGTGACGTAAAGGAACGTAGTCTCTAAATTTTAAGGACGTTCTTCAAAATTTTCCCATAAGAACTTCATACGGAGACTGGCAGGTCAACCTATGAAGAACAAAAGTAATGGAAATTTGAAAAGAAGAAGATTGACGTTTTTGCATATTCATCCTAGTGAGATTGAATCTCATGATCAGGGAAACTTCACTTCATAATGACAATGAAGTCTCGACATTACCACCAGTGAGTGCAGTGTGGAACCTTAACAATATACAATAGTGTAAATTTCCCCAACAACTTTGCCACAAAATGCAATGCCTAACTCAATTCTCACTTACTAACTCAAGAACGTATTAATAATGTAATGGATAGACATAAAATATGCCTAGTTGTGCCGAATATGAGTGTCATAACGACTCAACGAAGTAACATTGAGGTAATCACCAATTAAACGTAAGCTACAAGATGAAATTTTAATCGAATAACATAACAAGATTATCGAGATATATAGTTATGTTAGACACTCAATGACGTTCGACGTTTTGAAATACATCCCGAAACTGCATGTATATATATTTAAAATAGAGTTGCACATTGGTTCTTCAAAAAAGCGCCATGTTTGAGTAAAAACCATTTTTATATATAATATGGGTTTGTAATAACTAGTTGTTATAATGTGCGATGAGATGGTTGATATTCCTAATGGGGTAAGTAGAGTGCAAGATGAATACAGAAATCAACTGCAAAATTATGTGTTTAATTATCATTAACAAAAATTAAAATGACTCGTTAAATAAATAAAAGTAATGATGATTCTAAATGCATCGTGGAGAAAAAATACAGGATGATTTAAACATTTCCTGTACGTTGTAAGGAACGGTTAATGCAGAGTGGGAAAAATTTTAACAAATTATATCTGATTCTGTGTCTTAGGTACAAGCAAAGAACCAAATGGCAAATTTGGCAACATGAATATAAAGCTGGTAAATTGCTTTATAACAACTACATTGCTCACTGTTTCTAAGAAAACCATTTAGTAAAATAAATCATTATTTAAGAAGTTAATGATTTTAATTAAATTGGCAAATCAATAACGGAATAAACGCTTAAAGTAATTAATTAAATTCTGCATGTTGAACCGCAGTTTGGTATAGATTATGGGACCTAGGCGGCCAAGATACTGGTCAAGTTCTTGCAAATCATTCGAAAGAGAGTGGCAAAAAATATCCTCATTTAAACGGGGTGGTAATCAAATTATTACTAATGATACCCGCCCAAACATATATGCTAAATCTATGTTGATGGTTATGGTATATGTCTGGAATATGTCTGGTAAACTACACTTTGCAATAACCAGTTGCATTAATTTATCCGTAGCTGAAACTCAAAGTTTTTAGCGGCCAGAATTATAAGCCTGTGGATCAAGCCCATTCTTCCAGTCTACGCCAAAAGCATTAGGCGTAAAATGAAATTAAAATAAATACTAGTGGATGCAGAAACGTCGACACTTTTAGAACTGACACGAAACAAATTTTCGTTCGCAACTTAGTCGGTGTTTCCTGATTCCGCAGATTTATCAAAAGTTTAAGACGGTTCGATCACCTAACCCGAACGATGGATTCAAAGTAACTCGATGCCGCGGAACTGCCGCGTTTTACAATAGTCGGTCGCCATCGATACCCACGGAAGACCCTAACGACAAAAGTGCCATTCGTCCGCGATAAGTATCGCGTAGAGCGACGCGCGAAATGGAATTTGAAATTTTCGGATGCCCTCGGGGCGGTGTAAGAGTACACACGGGGGGCTTCGGGGGCCGCGACGAACGTTTTCCTTTTATCGCATTACCGGGCGTTACCGGAAATACAGCGAAGGTGACAGGCGGCTCCGCAACGAAGTTACGCGTCACTGCGGCAATTTTACGTGGCGTTTTTGCGACACGCGTTCGCGAGAGCGGGATTAAAATTTCCGCGTGACGTGACGACGGCGACGAAGACGACGACATAATTTAAATGTAGGTAACGAGATTTCGCGTTCAAAGTGTCGGTCTTTATTAGAGGTAATTCGGCGTGTCGTGTTTTACGCCGACGGACGTAATTGCGAGGGATTAATTGTTGGAATTTTAGGCCGGCGATGATAAACAAAACAATTTGTGAGTGGCTGAAGGCGAATTTATCGTTCGCCGAACCGCGCAATAAAAGTTCGTTTTATGTTCGTGTAATTCATTTTTATGTGCACTTAAAATGATGTTGCTAAGGTTAAGTCTTTGGCATTTTCTTTCGATACAATTACATTACGTGGGATGTTCGTATAAAAATTAAGTGTGTAAATAAACAGCTAACCGAATTACTACAGAATGTATTGAGGATGCTTGGCGCCTTGTACGAGCAGTCTACAATACTTCATCCCACACCGTCGTACATGAACAAATATTTAATTTAGAACAAAAACGTTTTACTGAACCCCAAACGATAGCCTGCTCTTACATAAAATTGGTATCTTTGCTATTAGTTAGGATTTGGGACGTTAGTCCCCATGTGTTTGAGAAAAGAAAAAAGTATTTTTTTTGTGTTTACTCTTAGAAGTATTAACCAAAATAATGAATATACTGTCAACTGTGCTATAGACTTGAACAAGTCCCAATAACACAATTCTGATTTTACACTAAATGAAACTATTCAAACCATACAACAAACGCAAACATTGACATCACTAAAACATTTAGTAACGAGCTACCAAAATAATAAAGACTCGATGTCTGACAATATTAAAAGAATCGTGCAGCGAAATTGTCATACGCTGTACCGTTGCCAAGACTATACCACTGTATTTCGATGCAATGCGAAGCGTGGAAAACGTTACCATTATTAATTTTTTAATGGTTGGTTCTTACGTACTGCTAGCAATTTAAATACATATTATTACGAATTCATTCATGGGGTATGCGATACAATACACTAATACAGAATTATCATAATTATCAATGGTTATTATTTATCTAACATTGCTAAAATTATACATAATTAATATAATAAGAATACGAATAATTTAGAAAAATACGAATATATATTTTCATAAAATTTGATGTAACAAACCATTTTAATTTTCTTTGACGTGGGCGTTATTTAAAGTATTTAAAAGGGGATAATTATATAATAAAGGCTAAGAGATGATTTTGAAAACGCATAAGTTATAAAACTCAACATTTAAGATAGTTCGAAGTTCTGTAATAAGTTCCGTAAGTTTCATTAGTCTAAATAGTCCTCCAAGAAATCTACAACCAAGTGAACAACAACAATTACATCCAGAGTTTAAAGCTTATTTAGGCAACAATTAAATACTTCACGCTAAGCTTGTAGGTTGTGGCGTATTTTAACGAAGTATTTTATTTAAATCAAAAGGAACTCAAATCACTTAAATGTTTAAATTGATTTATTATAAACAACCAAATTAATTATTTCACGCTAGTATTGCCGACATTGTATAATTAAAGAATAGCCGATTAATTTATTTAGAAAATTTTACACAATTTTACACAATTACAATTGATTGTACTATAAACATTTGACTATAAAGTTAAAGGAAATAATACGAGTGTGAATTAAGTAAAAATGTTAACTAAATAATAGTGATTGTATACGTGCATTGTATGGAACCGGCAACGTGAGGTAAAAAGAAGAATTCTAGCTGTATTCGAAGTGTATGATAAATATGATAACTTTATAAGAAATACCTGAAATTTATCCTGACACGAGTAATAGACGATTATAGGTTTAAACTGCTCAATTTACAGATATTACTCACAACATTTGATTGTATTGGGCGTATATAACTGTCCGAGAAAGCGACACATTCGAGGGATAGAGGACAGGTGCGGTTATTCAAGGAGTCCGAGTTTAATTTGTTCATAAATTTGCGCAAAAAAAATCTGTTTCTACATAAAATAATTTTGTGTTGTCTAAAGATCTAGTTCGTAAGAATATCTAAGAAATAAGATAATTAAAAATTTTATGATAGATTTATGGAGCCCCTCGAAAACAAGTATCATCGAAGCAGTCTACGTCCAAACAAATGCATAGCAGTATGCTAATGAATACAAAATAAGACTTTCAGAATGTTCAGGTTCCCTGAAAAGATATTCGGATACTCCTCTATTTCAACTCGTTTGTATTTAACAACATTGCACGCCATAGTCGAGAACGTTCGTTTACAAATTGTTTGAAAAATTTCTTCCCAATATCTGTTTGGATGTCAAAAGCTCTTTGTACCGTCGATGACTTGTTCATATTGAACTTCTATGTTTCCCGTTGTTTCGACCTATTTGTCCCATCTTGGTATCAATGAAATATCTAACAACAACTCTTCAATATCGTTGCGCATGTTTTCCTCTTTTCTGCTCGCAATTCAATGATTTGTACAATGATCTAGGTTAGTTATGTCTTTTCGTACTTCAATTCACAATTTCCCTGTCTTCTCTACATTTGATGATTTTTATACTACCAACGTTTATTCCTGTATTTTCCATATATTCTATTCCGCATTCAGCTGGGTTGTCAGCACTTTCTTTTATGATCTTCTTAAATGCTGTCTCGTTCTCCCTCTCCTTGTAGTGTCCTTGTTCACTACGTCCTTTTTTATATAATTCTTCTTGCTTTTCATTATATTTGTTTTACTTTGTAGTCAATTCTACCGTTAACCGCCTTAAACTGTATAACTAACGCCTTCATTTTGCCCTATACTATGAATAGTCTGCCTATCTGCTTTTCCTTTTTGTATCCTTTATCATTGATAGAACCATGTCAAGTTTAACGCTGCGGCCACTTACCACTATACCATACGATCAAGCGAGGCTCTCACGCATGCACGTCGTGTTAAACGTACCTTAATTTCTGCTGGCTAAAAAACTTTGTCCTCGCTTTCTGATTGCTTTAGTGATTTTGATACTTATGGAACCATTAAAAAAAAGCCATTGTAAACAATTAATAATTTTAGCACTATAATGAGAATCTTATACGTAAACGATGTAAAGCAAAATGAGATCTGCCGAAAATTGGAAGCTACGAAGTCAAGTCAGCTTATGATATACACTGACTTGCAACAGACTAATGTCCGGTTTCACAAACGATTGTCAAATGGTGAATTAGGTAACAAGCCTTTAATGACTCGTTATTGCTTGTGAAATCCAAAACAATTGTAATTATTCTTTTAACGGTTCGTCAAGGTAATCAATTGTCAAATGTTTGACGATTGATTAAAGACTCGATAATGAATAGTCAAACTTTTGACGATTCGTTAACGAGCTGTTAACGAGCGATTAACGTTTGTGAAACCGGGCATAAATATTCCTATAAGGGGTCTCATGTAAAAATCAAAGGTGTATGAGCACGGCGGAAAATTTGTAATTTGTTAATGTGAAAGTTGTCAAATGACAACTTAGTCAATTAATCTGATTAAACCGATTTTTTTATTCTCTACCTCATAGAACTTTAAATACATCGGCGAACATGCGTAGTGCCAAATTGGCGACGGGCCAATTCATGTTTCTGCAAATAGGACTCGGGCATGGATAACAGTAGCCAGTTTGTGAAGGAGTAATGCAGTTCGCACAATCAACTAGAAAAACGTGCTTTTCGTTGATAATTGTCCAGAAGTCAAAGACCTAAAGCATTTTATTTTTAACTCCACCAGTTCCGTGCTACAACCAATGGCTTTAGGCGTTATACACAACCTAAAAACTTTATGGGTTACTAACGAGAATGATGATTGCAATGGACAGAAGTGAGACTTATACTGTTGATCAGAATAATGAACTAATTGTTCTCGTTGAATAAACATTTTTTATGTGGTGAAACACACCCACTGCGTCCCTAAGAAAACAGAACTCGTTAAGTGCCCTTCGCAGAGGTTTTTATGAATTACAATTATTTACGCCTTGTGTACGTTAATCTGGATATATTCCAGATAAGTCTTTTACACATATATCATAATATTTATATATGACTGGCCGATAAAGAAATACAATCCTCGCGTGCACTTTAAGCGATCTAGTTATTCCCAATTTAATTATATTACCATAATACATAAAGTCAGTCCGCCATAACTAAGTTGTTCATTAAAAATATCAAATTTATATATTTTAGTCGTAGATAAAGTAGAGTATACTACTCGCAATAATGGCTATTATTTCCTCGGAGTGTTACTCCCTAGCGCTGCGCGCTCGGTTCGTAAATACTTTTCCTCGGGAATAATAGCTATCATTATTGACTCGTGGTATAATCTACTATGATTTGTCGATATTTCCTTTTACTTTCATTATACACTGCAAGTAAAAAATATCGCATAAACTGAAAATGAACATATGCTTTTTTGTGTTTTACTTCTTCTGCGGCCTAATAACGTCAGCTCAATCGTTTTCTGCTCGATTTATGCTAGAAGACGTCATGCTGAATACGATTTAAGACATGGGATCTCAGCAAGTGGCCCACAACCCAAAATCATGTTGATTGGGAATTGAATCAATGTAGGTTTTTAATGTGCTCTGATGAGACCTGGTTTTACCAGTATGCGATATGCCTCATGCAATATTATTATATTATTACATCTCGGAAGTCAATTTTAGACGAGGTTCCGTGATAGTTTATAGTTCAGGCAGGTGTCACTTTCGGCGGACTATCGGGGATGACTTTATTTTTGTTACAGAAATGCATCGTCTTGATTTGATTAACTAATTTATGGGGGAAAAATTATTCTAGCTGTAAAATTCTAACCTCTAGAATTTTAGCCACGTGTGGAACAACGCTCCTTTACATTGCATTTAATTTTGATGTATTCCTAGATAAGTTAATCGTTTCGATTTAAGTATAATTCATGTATCCGCTGGAAAAATCAAATATATTCTTTGAGATTTTATTTTCGATATGTGATTTTGTTATAATGCCTCATTTCTTGCAATAATAAAAATAAGCGAACATCACAACATAAATCTTGTTTGTGGTAAATTTCAATTTCCCAAAAAACGTCCATTCTACTATCGCCGATCTTGTGGTTCGTATTTGTTGCTTGACAACCCTTACACGGCGGAGGCGCAACGCCCCATAAATCAACGGCGTCGATGTTATCGGGCAAAAGGGAGTCTTCGATGCTCTTAGACGATAAACCCGAAGTCGACGCAAACTCCCGCATAGTCCACTCGTTAGATCGTCATCGGTGGGCTCGCACCGGCGCCTATAAATTAAACGACCGATCCACGACAGGGGCAAACTGAGAAACGGGCGCCCGATCGTTCCGGACACCCCCGCCAGATGGCTCTGTCTTCGTCGTCGTCGACCTCGCGCCGAAGATAAATAACCCCCTGGTAATTGCGTGCGGAGCGATACCATATTTCATATACGCCGTGAGCCATAACTTAGGAGGCAATTACTATGAGTACGTCGTTTATCATCCCCGGGATGAGAACAGAAGAGACACGCTGAAAGGATGGGGCGCGAAAGGTTGATAATCGAGATTAAATTGATAAGGAATTTCGCCGGATTTATTTAAGTTGCTATCCATCATATTTCGAAGCTAATTCGACCGAAAGGGAAGAGGGAAGATGTTGCCAAAGAAAGTAAATTAGATCATGAAACATGGTTAGTGGGATCAAAAGCAAAACTTGAGCATAAAATAATGCATATGACTGGAAAAATAATTTAAAACATTTCAGTATTGATGGCTAGTAAAAATCTTTATTGTAATTTAATATTACGTATATGTCTATGTGTACACACACATACAAATACATATAAAATAATATATATTATTAGTACGCATTGCATGCTTCCTGCAATCCCACCACTCCCCTCCTTCATTTGCACATGTCCTTGCATACCTATTGCAAGTTAGCACTTTGTAGCGTACATCAAAATTGATCTCTTACCCTCCCGATGAATTGCATCCTATACTTTATGACCTCATTACGGATTTCCGTTGCATATCTCTGTAGTTCCTCGTAGAGCAACAACATTTTTCTAAAATGTAAAATTGTTTTAATATTTTCGAATCAAGTTATCAATCATATCCCAGCCGTGCCGGAATGAAAAGCGCCGCGGGCGTCCAACTTAAATTACTTCCTCGGTTTCCGGAGTGTTTGGATAAGAAAAATCCGTGAATGTGTCCGTCAATTTGTCGACGCAAAGTTGACAAGACTCCTGCTTCGGCCCCACCAGTCGTCTCCGATCCAATTCCGAACGAAATTTCAAGTGGCTATTAAACCGGATCGCCGCAATCCCAGACGTCCCGACCCGGACACTGTAAACATATAACTCAGAGTCCAGGAGGATTATCGCGTGATCGATTCGGCCCCGCATCGGAAGTCGGACGGGAAAAACTACAAGAGAACACATCCGACCACTTAGTTTCCTCAAGCGATAAGAAATTCGTCACGATGTAGGCGTGTTCACGTTGGAATTAATTCTTTGCTGGTGATATGGTTGTAATTTTTTAACGGTATGAATGCGAAAGTTATTTATCAATGTGATGTTCTTCCTTCGTTCTTGATACTGTATCCTCTAATACGAAGTAACCGTAGATGGATTCGAACCTACAAAATGCGGTAATCATAGTTTGGACATGTATAGTATTTCATGAGAATACAGGAACCACATTGTAGAGAGTGAAACTATTAACAACTTGACTTCAGAGAAGCACAGAAATGAAGGATCAAGTGGCCATAAAATTAAATATTTGTAATGTTGCTAGTTTAGTGCGACACAGACAATTTAAGTTTACTGAAGCACATGCGACTTTACTTAAGCCATATCGGTGCAATATTTAACTGAAAACGAAATTGTATTTAAAGGACGAACGTCGCAAGATAATTGAATTATTAAATGTTATGATTGATTTGTTCAATGTTGTAAGCCAAAGTAAATGATTAACTGTCATAACTGTCTAGTGCCAATCGTAGAACTAAGTTAATAATGTAGGAATAAAAATAATTACACGGCCCCTTACTCAGGAAAAACAAATTCCATATTTAGTGATGTTACAGTAAAGCGAATTTTATTTTAAATAACTATCTGTATATCTAAATGTCTGTTCCCAAGTCCAGAACAATATACAAGCTGAGACAAAATATATATTTTTTATTTCATCATTCAATTTATTATGGGGGGGTCCTGCTTTAGAAGGGTCAAAAAATCGATTTGTTTTTTATTGCTAAAATCTATGCCTAATATATCTAAGAATATGTATAAAAAGTTATAGCGGCTAATTCGCAATATTTTGAAAGATACAACACTAAACACAGTGAGGTGTCGAGCAAAAAATATACGAACGCATGAACGCTCGGACAAACGAAACGCGCGCCCATCCTCGCAGTAACATAACACCGAACTATGTACTGAAAAAAGTTCAATCGGTCGTTCGAAACAATAATATTTTGAGTTCGTAAGAGCTATAGTAGGATTATAACGAGAAATGACAAGCAATAAAAACGAAACAAAATTTTTGTTGGCTTCAGTAGCATTCTATTCTATTTGAACTAAGAAGATTATTGAAAAAAAAATTCTAAACAACTTTTTTAGCAAGTTGAAATGATTTTCTCTTCCTGCAAAGAGCACATTTATTTTCAAACCTGAGAAAAATCTAGAATTTCAAAATTTTGGGTTTTTTTTTAGTTCACATAGAAGAAAATATACGAGAATTACCATTTTCTTTGGTTTTTTTTTGTTTCAGACATTACGGGCTACATCTTTCTCACCGATTGTAAATCGCAATTGAAAGGTGTTGCACAAAAGTGCATAAAAATCGGTTCCGTTTAAATATTTTTCTCTCGACATATTTTTTTTTAATGCTCAAATATGCAATAAAATGCTCTAAAAAGTTCACTAGACTTGCTAATTTTTTTCTGCTCTAAAAAAAATCCCCCAAAAAACGCTATTTTAAGGCCTCCTAAAGCAGGACCCCCCTTAATTGAAAATGTGACAATTATGTGTACAATTAAAAACAGTTATCTCTCATATCGGGAGAACGCGAAATTGTCGATCAATCAAAAATATTATGTGCATCAAGGTGTTGCTGAAAACCGTGAAACGTCTAGAAATTTTAAGGAGTCTTTCAGATGTTGTGGTGATGTTTATTGTGTTGTTGTGTTGACAATACTCAATAGAGCAATATTGTCAATATCACGGATAATGATGAAACGATTTGTCAAGGGCACATTTCCACTCAAGAAAATGTGCTGAAAAACAAAACCGGAAGGTTTGATGGCTACTGGATTCATAGTAATTTCATGAAAGACCATTGAATCCTATATACAGTCGTTCATGTAACAGGTTATTGTTGCACTCATTGGAAGTATTTATCAACCTGATGACCACGTTGTTGAAGCGATACATGTAGAACGTTATCGGCAATGATTAAAAACGAATGGATCTACACATCAATACCTGGTTCCATTAAGATTACGATGAAATTCAGTAGATATTGATAATGGATTTACAAACAAAATGAAAAAAATAAGCAAAACAAAAATAACACTTTTTGGCCGTGGTGCACACAAAATTTTTTAGGCGACCCTCATAAAATTTTCAAATTTATTGCAACATTTACTTATAATTTATTGACATAGTCATTTATGACAACTGAACAATTGTACATATTTGTGACACCTTCAGACATGTTTATGTTTTCTTTGTCTACATTCGAAGTTATTTCGGCTTTATAAACAATAATTACCCAATAATCAGTTAAAAAGTCTATCACCAACACGTATTTACTAATGTAAACAAGATGTACAGTGTGACACTGACGGCAATGTGCTTATTTTTATACAATTTCGGTAACTGTCGGTAGATGGCGCCACACTATTGCGGACGAAACTAGGGTCGGTCGCCTAAAAAAATATTTTCACAATTGGTATATTAATTATAAAATGCAACTTGGTATGACACTTTAAATGCAAGAGGAAATGCAAATATTTGGTACTTATACTTCATAGCTGGGAGATAATTTTTAGCAAAGTGTGCCACTATATCAGTGGCCTACCCGTAGTTGATGATAACGTCTGGTGATAAAAATCAGTACACTTTAACATTCATTTATAAATAGCTATTCTATTAGAAATTAAATAAATGTATACCTACGTGTCCAACCTGGCTTCTTATTCAAGGAAGTATAATATTACCTAACTGACATCTTAAGGACGAGTCACATATATAATTTGTTTGAACAAAAACGCACTCTAACTGAAATAATTAAATATGCACGAATTCCCTAATTATTGTTGTTTGTCGTACATTGTTTTATGATTTTTTCTCTTATTTCATTTTTCCGCATTGTCTATGGCACTATCTGATTCCGTGTTCTCGAGTTGTTGGACGGGTCCAATGAAAATTTAATAAATATAAACTGAAAAGTATTATGTTACAACAGATATATTTCATAATATCTTCATTCTTATATTATTTCGATTCTCAACTTTATTTCTGCAACAATTTCATTTTATTTGGTACCTTAACTATTATTACTTAATCGGAAGCATGACAGGTATTTATATAGTTTTAAAACAATATAATATAGTTAATAATTATTTATTGTTTTATATATTTTTATTTCCTGGTCGTTTCTATTTTCTTGGCTATAATTTTCAAATCATTTGTAATACTTTCATCAGCGTTGATTCTTTCCTTTTCTTTTTTATTCTTTCCAGCTAGTTTTCTTTCGCTCCCTGTTTCTCGTAACTCGGCTATTATATTACTCACGCTGATGAAATAATTTCTGTTCTTTATTGCGTTTCTGTTCTACCATAATCTAAATTATTCTAAATTAAATTAATTTTCAAATCGACTATTTTACTCACACAGTCATGTATCCGTAAATTTTGGAAAAAGCTATGAAGTGAAAATAAAATTAGTAGCAATAATTACGGGACTAGGAGGACAACACTACAAAAAAAGTAGTGGAAATAACAACGCTTGTATGCTTGAAGACGACAATAGCAAATGACGGGAAATGGCAAATGGAAGTCTGATAGTTGCATGGACACAAGAAGGGACAATAGAAGAAATATTGACAGAAATGGGAGGACATAAGGGCGAAAGAACATGCATATCCGTAAAGGAAATTAATCAGGTGGCAACGTGTAGATACGAATGGGAGATACGGCATAATCACACATCCAGAACCCAACCCAATCCAACCCAACCCAAATGTATATTTCAGATATAAAATTAAATTAAAAGTAAAAGAATCGAAAGATATTTGAA
This sequence comes from Geotrupes spiniger, assembly GCA_959613385.1. Taxonomy (NCBI): domain Eukaryota; kingdom Metazoa; phylum Arthropoda; class Insecta; order Coleoptera; family Geotrupidae; genus Geotrupes; species Geotrupes spiniger. The sequence continues at coordinate 19,660,019 of OY390737.1, forward strand.
TGAAAAATAAAATCTGTACCATATCTGTACTGTACCTGTAAGTAACACAAAATCAAAAAGAAGCTTCCCAAAAATTGTATTAAAAATATATTGTAAAGCGCGACATAAATAATACGATTGATGACGAATATCTAACTAAACATAACGACATAAACTTCGACCACGTTCCAGATATCCACAGTAATCCGATATCTTGAATTCATTCCAATATACGTTGTTGGTATTGACCCCTATTCCCGTATACTCGCCATAAAAGATTTTAATTTTAGTGACAATGACTTCAGCTTCATAATTTTATCGTTTTCTATGTTAAAATGATATAAAAGCGGGTTTGATACTCTAAAACAATTTCGTCTATTATAACTATTTAAAGTATAACAACAAAGTTTCAAATCTACTATACGCATTTAGATATAATTAAAAAAGCAGTTTGCCATAAAATACACGTGTTTTTACCATATGATACCATGATAGTGAGGTACTGATATATTTAACTTTTTATTTATTTAACGTAATAACTTTTAGCTCTGAACACATAGCACAACGTGTACAGTAGTTCTGAGCCTTTTAGTAAGATTTTTACGTATTAATACTACACTCGTTTCATAATTATGTTAGTTTAAGCAATACAACGCTATTAATGAGGTGAGACCGTAAGCATGGTGCTGTAAGAAAAGCAACGCTTGGGAAAATTAACATCTCGTCACATGTTTATCCTGTCAGATAATTGGGACATAATTGTCCCAAAGAAATTGATGTCGAGAACTTCCTGAAGCTTTTTGGCCACAAGTTTCATGCGAAGTACACACATTGTGATAATTCCTACATTCGCAAGAATGACTCAAAAACAATTATTTAATCACATACCGACCGTCATGTGATTAAATAACATTAAATGTTACAATGTGGAATCGCTAAGCTATCGGCTAACTATTTACCAAAAAACATACTTGTTATGATGGTAACAGCTTTCGGTTTTGTACCACCCTTTGAAACAGGAATAGAAATTTCGTTGGGTGAAAGTAAAAGAAAAAGTAAGGCAGGAATTAAACCGGAAATGATGTGGTTCTTAAAAACGTTAAAGATATTGAAATTTTAAATGTTTTTTTGAAAAATGTACTTGTCATCGGCTACTGCGCGAGTTTCCTGGACATTTATCTAAGTATGAGAAAGTTTAGTGTGGATTATTGTAGATTTTCGATCGGTTTCGAATATACGAGGAACGTTTTGTGGTGTTTGGAGTTCATAAATCATATCCTCATGATAAAAACTGTTAAAAAAGTGTGAATTGTGACAATAATATAACAACAAACACTCATAAGCGTGGAAGCAAATTGAAAAACATGCCTGCCGATTATCACAATTATTGATATTGTTGCCTTCAACTCAAACCAACAGCCGCGTTTGGACGGTGAAGCGTTTGGATGTTACACAACGACGTACATAAGATCAGTACAGGTAGACGCATATGGACCATAAACTGCGTTTACTTATTTTACAACAATTTGAAAGCAGTGAGTATGTCAGGGCTTACTCGCCTCTACCTCTGCCTCTGAAACTTTTCGATCATGGGTCAACAGGCAGTACCTCAGGCATTGCAGCAAATACATAGAGAAAACAATTATAACTCCAAAAATGAACGTTGCAGCCACCAACGTGCAAATTGACTATAGTCGCGATCTACTGCGTCCTTGGATAAAATTATTTCAACGTGTACAAGGAAATCCTCATGCTACCCACAACATTATTTATCAATATTTTACAACAGTTAAGTAAGTAAGTAGAGGTGTTAAGCGCCTTAATATCTTAGCACTGCTCACCACCGTAAGACTACACCAGTTTCAAAGTTCGTTATGAATAACAGCTGTTCTACCAAAAAGTTACCGTAACCTGAGTAACAGCTGTTCTACCAAAAAGCCATTACAGTTTAGAAAATTTTCCATTCATAAAAATATGTTTCTCAAAGTGAGATAGATGTCTTATCGGAGCAGTTTTTCCTTATTGAATTTAATATGGGGCAGCGATCATGATCGTGGATAAATTTAATCTCGTTCGCATTTGCTCTCCATTTATTGAACTCGATGAAGACTTACCTTTGCTTTATCATAAACACGCTATTAATAATTAATGGTGTTGAAGGGCATTACGAGACAACATTTTATCATATTTTTATATTTAATACTTATGAGCAACATCTTAAGGGAAAAATAATAAAACAAGAATGTTTGAGAAATATCTGGATAGCAATGATCATCGAGGTGACGGTGATAAACAAGGGCGGGGCTGTTAGTATGAACTGGAAAAAAGATATGTTTGAACAGGTGTACATGTTGGGGTTGTGGGAAAGGGGAAAAGTTGTGGAGCTGGATATGATGTAGAAGAGGAATCACGTAGATGTGCAAATAGAAGGATACATATAATGTATAAAAGGAAGCCTAGAATAGTAAATGTTACGGTGAGCCGACAATGAAGGGGAAATATGGAAATAGGTGTTGGTGACGAAGAGAAGGGAAAGAATGGAAAAATATGAAGGAGATGTTTCTGCGTGACCAGAAGCAATTTTGAGAAAGCCAAGAGGGTATGTCAGAAGGCACAAGAAAGTTGCGATGGAAAACAGAAGTAGAAAAAATAATCAGAAAATAGATTAAAATTGCACAAATATTTATTACTGTCATCCATTGTATGTGAGTTAGGTCAAACTAAAGATCATTATGGTATTATTATAGTTAACTTTCTAGCAAAGTAGCAAAGTACTTTAAAATATTCTTTGAATGACAATCATTCCACTTTTACGGTTCATATTTAAATCACTTTGTAATTAGCTGCCAATTAAGTTTTTATTACGACAAAATTGTGTATTTATAGAAAGCATAATAAAGTTCAAATGCATGAATTCGTACTAATTTTCCTATACGTTATTAGCGCTGGGACGCAGTGCGCCGCAAAATTAACTTTACAAAACGTAAACGAAAGCGCCCTACGCGCGGATTTAATTTAAAATTTTTCTTTGAAAACAATATTTTCTTCATAGAGCGTAATAATTCAAATATGTCACGAACACACGTAGAACGTGTAGCCGGAACACGGGGCGGCGGCGGGGGCGCGGGACGGGGGGTCGTTTTTTCAGAACTCCGGGCGCACTCACAAAGTGCTTTATGAAAACGTCGGCGGCGGTTTTGTGTGCGCGACGCCCGTCAAAAGATTAATAAAAAGAAAACCGTTGATTGGTTTACTTTTACATCACATGCAAAACTCGGCGTTGCGGAGGCGGTTGCAGCGGTGGCTTTGCGTCGACGACGGCGCGGCGCGGCGCGAGGGGGGGCACTTTGAAAACGTTGAAAGGTGGTAAATAAGCAAGTTTTCGACAAGTCCGCCGACTGGATTTTTCTCTCGCTCTGTGCGCGCGTGTTCGCCCTGAAAAACCTGCATTTGATGTACTACGACGTCGGTCGTGTAATGTGCTTTGAACTTTTTCCAACTCGCGTTTCACTTTGACTGCATATTTTCCGGCTGTCGGCGGGTGAGTCTATCCCGGTCGCGTTTGACACGCGTCATTTTAATTTCAGCTCGCGGCAAATTTACGTCGGGAGACCTGAACGAAACGATTTCGTTTTTTCTGCCAGTGACGGAGTTACGTCGTGCACGTAAACGTTTCCGTTTATTCAAACTGAATCTAATTAATCTCGTTTTTAGCATGCGAAAATATTTTCCGAATTATATCGTAATCGTCGAACCACGACAGAAAAAGCTCATAATCATCTAATTACCATACTACCAATATTTTAACCTAATAATAACTCAGAGAAGTGGTCAATTTTGAAAACCCTAAATAATATTGATAGGATTATGTGTTCAAGGATAACAAGAATAATATAACTTGCATTATAATAATTACGGTTAGGTGTTGACATATAAATTCGTATAAAAAATATTCACTGAATATATGTATACATAGTTGTGATGAACTTCAGAATTTCAATTGACTAAAGCCAATGTAAAACTCAAATTCAAGAAAAGTACCAATCTAATGGCAACCCCACCCACCCAAACCCAATCGAATAGTTACTATTATGTTAATTTTAAAGGCGTCTCAAATATATTTTAAAAATAATATTCTATTTTGTTTACGTCGAACCCAACATTTTCATTTGGGTTCGTATATGTACGACATCTAGATTAAAGTTAAAAAGCAGCCCCTCCCCCCCCGTTACCAAGTGTGATTTCTAATCGCTTTACTTATAACCAAATATTAAAAAAAATCGCGATAAACTCCAACCCACTGTGTTGCAGATAATTTATTCTCAATGACGTTCGGTGTCACCTAAAATACATAACCAGTAAACTTGACTTTGGGATCAACTATCGAATTAAAATGAAATTCAAAATTGGGTTCCAGCTACAATCGTTAAATGCCTTTTGGAAAATATTAACTAAATTAAATTTATTGTTTACTTTAGACCAAACCATTTCAATTGTGTTTACATTTACAGTTAAAATAAAAAGTATTTTCCCTCATGTTAGTGCTCGCTAGACCGCGCAACTTCATAATAATAATATTATAAGAAATCGCGATAAACCCAAACACAAACCGAGCAATTTCTACGACTGCAGATTTAAATTATTGCCCATGACATCGGTAGTTCTTTAAAAAAATTATTAAATTTATTTCGTCCGCAGGCTTTAACTGAGTTCATAGTGGACCAATTTCGATGCCCATAGAAAGTTACATAAGTCATTTAAGCTTACTGGTGATCATGAAATATATATTCCATATAGATTACTGAAGAAAAAATATTATTCTATAATCGACCAAGCCAAAAATATTTTATTAACAGGAAATGTCCTTATCTATGAGTAATCAATAACTTTTATTCCACGTTCCGAGCAAGAGCACTAGGCAACACTGTTAAACTGTTATGGTGAGGTTATCTCAAATCCTAACCATACAGCCCCATAATTTAAAGAATTTTTCTTAAATTTCATTAACGATTTGACTGACTATCATAACAGTGCAACCAAATTTCACCATAATGCAAATGTTAATAAACATTCTTTATTTTTACTGCGTCTTGCTAGGGACGAATTACAACACTTATATAATATAATTAGAAGCTTTCAAAAATTCTCCTAGTGATGAAAGGGTACTATAGCCTATACCTAACTCACTGCTAGGCAAAGTTAGCAATTATATAATTGATGCACTGCTAACATGAGAATTAAAAACTTTCGCAAAACACCTCGAACATCTTAAATGAGATTTAATATTAATAATTTTAATACGAATAAATTTAATGTCGAAGACAAAACGAATAGCTGGGTGGTGGGTGGAATAACGTGGAAATAATTTATAAACGAAATAATAGGATTTGTGGTTACACATAAACGTAAATAGGGATGGCATGACACATTTGAAAACATATTCTGCAGGAATACTGAAAGCATGGAGAGAATAAAAAGAGCAAAAATGTAGATAGAAAGCAAGGGAATAAAGGAGAAACACAAAAGATAACGGGCAAACTAATCATTGAAAATTGGAAACAAATAACGAAAGAAGCAGAGGAGGAAAAATGGAAACCGGAAAGGAAGATTCAGAAAATAATTAACGCATTGATAAAAGGAATAGAGAACAAGGAAATGGAAATAAATGTGGGGTAAAGCAAAGTAATGGAAATAAAGTGAAAACAGAACCTACGGAACTAGGGGGAATGTACTGTAAACACGAACGGAGAGTGACTTGTGAATGTGTGAGGACGACAATAACAAATGACGGAAAAAGATCTGGAAGTGTCAAACACAATAAAGAAAGCAACAAGGGCATATAATCAGATGAGTAAAATAATTTTCGGGAAAAGATAAGCAACCAAAACTTTGCTACTTTGGGGAATATTTTAAAATATATGCCTAATTTGCAGTTTTCTACATGAACGTTATTAATTTATACCCCTTTCTGTCAATATCATCCTTTCATAAGACAACATTTGTCGATATAACGGAATGTCGTTCATTCCTAGCACTTTGAAATCTTATCACTTCCATAGGTCTTATAACGATAACTTATATAGGATCAAACAAAACATGTTTGATCACCAATCCATTTTCAAGCTCATTTAAAATGTATTAAGTGAACATTGTTTAGAAATATAAATTTTCTATGGGAAATTTTTTAGTGATGTTGTATTGATTTTGTTCCATTGAATTACATACATTAAACTTATTAACTTTTTAACTTTATTTGTCGACCTTGACTTGTATTTTTAGCGCTTGTTTATTACAAATTATTATTTCGGTGAGGTGATGTTAAAAACCCTTTTTTTTCAAATACAAATTGTAAAGGCAGAACAAATTTATGCATGATCAGATGATTAAAGACATGATTAGAAGTAGTTGATACAGGTAATATGCACGAAACCTACTTGGTCGTCTAAAGGCCGAGATTGAGATACATCAGAGCCGGGTATTTATGTGATTGAATGTAACGAATATGACAATATATTGGTCCAAATTAGACTTTCCAGGAAATAGCTCCATTTTGATTCAACAGACCTGAAAGATGACATGTGTCAGGATTAGAATTTATAAAATTAGTAAATTAGAGTTCATAGGAGTAAATTCACCATTCATTACTACTGACAATGCTGTATAAGTTTTTAGTTTCCTGCGTTTAATGATCTATAGTTTTTTGAGTCCAATTGATCCCAGCTTCTTTCTGTTCTTTGATCAACAGCGGTATTCAACGGGACACTATTTTTTACCGCCATTTCTTCATGCATCGGAAATAAAAGTGAAGAAGAAACTTCTTGGAATAACGAAGAACGATAGAAAGAAATGAATGGATAATGGAAATGCTGGAATGGTATTAAATAACAAGGGTATTAGGAGAAATCTCCTGGTTTGGGCATGTAATACGTTGGAGGACAGTGCTGCAGGAATCAATATTGGAAGCAAGAAGGTAAAAGATAAGTTAAGTCAATAAGATTAACTAGATGTAAATCAAGGGAGTAACTGAATGATATGGCAAGGAGTACAGAAGAATGGAACTCATGGATGAAAACACCAAATCCGGCGACGTAAATCATCACGATCAAATTTTATCTCATTTTCCTAAGAAATCCTAATTACAAATATCGCTTAGAATACTGATGTTATATTCTTATCGAATTGCACTTATTTTAAGTTGCATTTTCAACCGTGCTGTCGTTTTGTGTTTATGGATTTCATTGGGCTTATAGTCGATTTGAATTATTCCGGTATTAAGGAATTTGTAAATTAAGTAGTAAATAGAATCGGATAAGACGTTATATTGGACGATTAAAATATACAAATGGGTGCTGAAAACGAATTGATGATATTTCTTAATGGGGGCATAAACTTTGTTAGATTGGAGCGAGAAGAGGGACGTCTGGGGATCGTTGTGCTAAATCGTTGTTAGATAAAGGCGACGTTTACGGTTTAATTTTAAATGAAATTAGATAGCCCCAAAAACATGTCATTCAAGTATAATGGGAGTGGTTTCACTTCTGCCACTTTGAAGAGAAATTATTTATTCTCATTGAAAGGAAATATGGATCGATATTTCTTAAAATTATCTTTAGCAGATTTTTGCCACTTTCTGTTTTAAAGTAGACTAGATGAAAAATATTAGCCTTTCAGGTGGTATGTATGGTGGATGAAGTTTCAGGCATTATCGTAGAGTAGAATTGACTATTGGATTAACGAAAGCTGCTGTTTAAATTGAACTACTGCAAGTTGATTCAAAACGTTTTTGATGTAATTTAGCTCGGTAGCCTTGTGCTGAACCACGGTTAAGTCACTGAATGAAATTTTCATTCAATGACTAGCTAGCTACATAATTAAATACTTCAGGATTAAAGTCCTTTCTTTTGGTTAGGAAGTTCTGGATTTTTCTATTCTCTTCGGCTCACTACCGGTGATCTAATCAATAATTTCATCATCCGTTGCATTTGATACATCTTAGTAAGGCAATTAGATCTTGGTTGAGTCTAGGTTGGCTAGAAAGGTAATGGGTTTTTTAGATGGAATTAGCTGTCGTCGAAATTTGTTGATAGCTAACAAATAAATCGCGCGATTTGGTAAAAAATGTTTATTCGGCATCAAGTGGAAAATGGATAATCTAAATTAAATGAAAGGCTCGTAACATCGCGGGTATCAAAATTGGTTAATTTCGTTCTGGGGATGATGTTACAAAATACGTTACAGAGCCCATGCTATTGATGCGTTAAGATAGACAGATAAAATACCAGTAGATGGCGTAAGGTGAAAACAAGTTGGTGGTTGATGAAAAGTTTGTTAGAAAGATTTGTTAAGAAAGATGCATATATGCCCAAATGGGAAAAGACAGCATAGGAAGAATGGAAGATTAAAAAATACCATAAACAACGACGAGCGTTCGTGGAATTTGGAAAGAGGTGAGTGAACAGGAAATTATGCATATGGATAATGGTAGATTGTTTGGAACGAGGGATAGCGAGCAAGAGAAAAAATCGTTGAGACCAGAACGTTAAACTTAATCTGTTGCTGCAGTCGATAAGAGAATATAAGGTAAATTTATAATTTTTGTAGTATTGCAGTATCACTTGTTGTTTATTTAAATGCAGCTGAATGAAAATATCTCTGCTACAAACACCTTTAGCTTAAATTTCAAAAGCTTCCATCGATTGCCGTTAAGCGATATTCTATTCCCAGTAATTAAGTGAACTGCCATGTCATGCATTAAGCGCTCACCACGACCAAGAACAGACCTTACGACAGTGCAGCGCATTCAACATCGGAAATCTTGCGGCGAATCCGGCACCGGCTGACCGCCAACCGCATTGCCGGATTCGCAGACCGTCCGGGGCTCTGGGGTCGCCGGATTAATTGCGGTTCCCGACGGACCGCTTAACGCCCGCTACGACAATAGACCGGAGGATAATAAACTGCGAATGAAGGAATTACCTCGGCCGTATAGCCGGTCGTCAACACCTACATAAGGCAGATTCCCCTTGTTCCCCATTCGTCCCCGGCAAGTAATAGAGAGCGTCTGTCTCCCCCGGACAATTAAACGTAGCGTACGTGGAAGTGGACGCCGACCCTAGAGATTGCGATTGTGTTTGGGAATCACCATCCCTCAGGGAACTTGTAAAGCCGGATCACTTTAAATTAACCGAACGCTTAAACGATATGTGGTTAGTTTCACTGCTAGAATTTTGGTTGATATAATTCCTTTAATGGTGTTGGGATGGAAGTTGATAAACTTGATAGAGTTTTGCACATGGAGTTTTAGAAGCACAATTGTTTGTTCGTTTATCTTTATTGGCTCAAGTTTATTTTGCTTTTATATATTGTATTTCCTCTAAAAAATTCATTAATTTTATTTTTTATTGATTGCCGTTTTTTACCGATGATATGCTAAGCTTAGATGAATTAAAATCAATATTAAAGGGCGGGACGTCAAACTACTAACATTTAATAGAAATTATCTATAGAGGGACATTATAGTCACATTTTTTCCAGATATTTCTTTTGGCAAATGTCTTCCCAATCACCTCTTTTAGAAACTTCAGATAGTGAATTTTATTATTATATTTATGGGCAAATTTGAACAAATAAAATGTCACGGTGTGTCGGTGGATCTTCACCGACTGCAACACCGAAAGGTGATATGTTATTTGTTCGAATTTAGACTAATTTACATACGGGATCGAGGTACAAGCTGGAGATCTCTTGTAATTTTTAATGTTGGATGGGCTTCAATTTCAATTTTATTTTAAAGAATATATATTTTGCGACTATTTTTTAAAACAATAAATTATTATATAAATATAAATAATATTATATACAAATTATGTTTCCTTTATGGTATTTCAATAACAATTACAACAATAACGTTGTTGTTTGCTTATTGTATTTATTTTTCTATACAACATATAAAAATCGAAAAGATCGTAATAAATTGCAAACAAAAAGTCAAACATAAATCGTAAAAAAATGTTAATTATCTTAAAAGTGGAAAAAGCTCTGCTCCTGAAACATCAAAATATTGTTTAAAAAATATTGAACAAAGTATTGTAATTCGTAAAGAAAATGTTAAAATAATGAGAAAGATGTAAAAAGTCTAAGATAACTTTTAAAGGATCGCCAGAAACAGTAAATATAAAATAATTCGTTAGAAATTGTGTCAATGTTGTCAAATATCGCAAAAGAATGTAAAATATAAATTGTCAATTAAATTTCCGAAATTATAAATATTTTAAAAAATCGTAAATATGACAATATGCAGAAATATTGTTAAAAACAGGAAAATTGTAAAAATCATCAAGAAGAAGTTGAAACAGAAACAAATTAAAAGGTGTAATAAAACAAATAAAGTCCTTAAAGCTCTTCAAATGTTTTTATAAATTTTAAAATAAAAAATTGAAAATTGTTAAAAATCTTTGAAAACAGAAAACTTGTAAATTGTTGATGTTGCTATAATCTAACAAATCGTTATAAAGTGTAAAAAAGTAAATGGAAAAATAATACCGAGAAAACATTTACAAATAGAATTACCCGTATATCGAAAAAACAGTTCACTATTAAAATCGCAAGAAATTGCAAACATGTTTATGAAATGCAAAAATAATCGAAAATATTGGAAACATTGCTGAAAATTATTATAAATCATAACATTCTTCAAAAGTTGATCACTGTAAACGAAAAGATCCAAACATGTCGAAAAAATTGTATAAAGGCTTGCAATTGTTATAAATTGTGAAATTGTAAAAATCGCAAAAACCTCAATATAAAAACAGCATATAAATACATAAATTGTAAAAAAATCATTAAGAATAAAAAAAAACATTAAGAATCTTGGAGTCTTTTGATTTAAATAAGTGATCATATAATAAAGTAATCCTTATTGTATACATTCAACCGGTTATTTTTGCGGAACACGGCAGGTTCTAATTATAATTATTTGCAATAATTCAAAACGAACGCTTTTGTTTAGTTTTGATTTGAGATGGGTGGGTTATTTAGTCGATATTTGAACATTAATTGATTTCGTTTGAATTGATTTGGTGTGAATCAGCTTGGCTCATATATAGTTGCTTACTACCCGTACCCTTGCCCAACCCAATCAAATACAACTGAAAAGGTGTTTTTCCAACCTAACCTAATGTAACTGAAATTGCGTTCCTTGTTTTAAAATTGTAGATTAGAGAAATTGGCATTTACTTATATTTGTGGCTAAAATTAACGCTATTACATAATTTGGTTCTTGTTCTGCTTTTGCATTTACTCTGCCCAGTAATTAAATCATTTATTAAAGAGTCGAATTGCTTTTCTATTAACTCTGAAGTATTATGTGGGTTGGGTCGGGTTGGGTTGGGCTTAATATAATACTTAGATTGAGCTAAGCTGTATAATACTCTGACTGAACGAACCCCAATAAAACTGAGATATTTTCGCCGCAATTATGACTATGTTTATGATAAAATTTTTAATTTAAACTTTATTTTATCATTTCATTGCATTTCATTGATTTTAGCGGACTGAATTTCAGTACTCACTCCAATCCAATCCAACTATTATTTGGATATGTTTTTAAATTGTGGATTAGACTAAATGCATACATCCCAAGGAAATGTACCTAAAATTAACGTCATTTATTTGGGTCCTAATTATTCATTCTATTCTATTCACTCTATTATTCATAGCCATTTGATGAAGGATGTCATTTGGTCATTTGGAATCCACCAACATTCAACTGAACGCTTTTTGTCTAATTATTGACAAAAATTAACGCGCTGTTTTCTGCGCCTGCGTTATATTGTGTTTACATTGAAATTCAATTTGCGTTTCCATTGAATTTAAACGATTTCATTTGCGTGGCATTATGCTATATTTTCTTAGTTTGTAATTACTTGCATAGTATCAAAAATCTCAATCAATTCCAACTGATTTCTTGATATTTTTAAATTATGGAATAGACACAATGTAATTCAGTTTAATTTGCCCTGCAATCGATTAGTATATAGCAAACTCGATTTGTATTTCAGTTCACATTTAAGTATTATTTTGGGTTGGATTGAACTGAATATCATTACTTATTCTTACCCAACCTAACCTAATCCAACAGAAAGTTATTTTTACGATTTAAAATGTTGAGTTTTGATGTGTTTATTATATTTTTTGTTTTGTTTTCCTTTGATAGATTTTGTATAGGAATTTAATTACATTTATACCAATTTAATTTGCAAAATTTTACAATCATGTTGGGAGTCGCTGCGTTACGCGTGTAATACTTGTCGAATTGCTGCATTGATTATATGTATAAGTGATTAAAGAATTCAAATATGCTAATAGGGAAATATCATAGAAGGGCGGTATTTAAGATCCACTTTGTTAATAAAAAAAAAATTAATCCAGCCAGAAACAACGAACAGTCAGTTGACTGTCAGTAGACACTCAACTTGATTATATTAACTAACCTTGATTTAGTTTAGTCCAAGTAATTTCAAAGATTATATTAAAATTTGCAACGCAATATTGAGCCCACTAAGCCCAAAAAGTCCAAGACAATGTATATAATTTCTATTAACGTGACATTTCTCGGTTTAGATCGGGTTGAGTTCATTTACATTGCTTTAAATTGATGCCATTAAACCCAATAAGCCAGAGGTAACTTGCAACCAAACGCAGCTTTTAGGAACGGCATTTGATTGGGTTGAGCCTCTATAGTTTGGTTAAAGTGGACAGATTAAACACAATATGTCAGACTTTTCGCTAAACCCAGGACATTTACACTTCAAATCGTGACACTTTGCCCAATCCGAATGAATAATTTTTATAATTTTTATCCACGACTATTGCGTTATACATACGTTACCCAATTACTTTTCTACAAATAATGGTATCTATAACTACCCAGCGGGAGTTATAAGCGTGAGTTATAATAACTCACGCTAGTAACTACTTAAGTAATGTTATCTAATTGGCCGATATTAAATATAATGTCAAACAATTAAATGTCAAATTGGACTGGGTAAATGGCAAATGACAGTGATTCCAAAATTTGTACACCACCTGAAAAAAAGAAAAATCACCGAAATCGCAACTCGCAATATTCTGCCGGGTAAATCGCACAAGAAATATAATGTTGCCTACCAAAATATTTGGATTGGGGTACAAGTAAGAACGTAAAATCATTGTCAGAAACTGTGCTTCTGGCATATTTTAAAGAATTGCAAATGAAATACTAATTTTCATCATTTTCTACTCTATGCTTAGAAGTACACTCAGTATAAATAAGATAGTAAATAGTGAAATTTGTACGAAACAAAATTACGAGAGTTCCTCAAACGGAAGTCTAAAAATTATACGGCTAAAAAGGTAAACGTTTTTGACAGAAGAATAGTCGTGGATAAAGTATAGTATTCAACTCGAGGTAATGGCAATAACTCACTTGGATGATTACAGCGCTTGCCTGCGGCTCGCGCTGCAATCATCCCGTGAGTTATTGCCCATATTACCTCTCATTGAATAATATACTATTATATAATGTCACAAGAATAAGAAACTTAATTGTTATAACAATTTTTTTAAGGGACCACATTAGTAACGTTTTGTAAATAATTAGCAAAATGCCTTATAACAACAATTAAATTATCAAAATTAATTTAAAATTTCTATTTCGCAACATTTGAAATAAAAGAGTTAGTAAAACATATTAAAAAAATCGTAATAGAAGGAATCGAAATTTTTGCACAATGTGGACAATGTGGACAAATTCCCCCTAGTCTATTAAGTTTTCCTAGATTAAATGTTGTTTCACATTTCATCCCAAATCGTAAAGACCAAATTTGAGTTCTTAAATTTTATGAAGCTAGACATTTAAATATTCGACCGCGTAATACACACAGAATTGAAATTGAAAGCAAATTAAATAAGTAAACTGTTTATTAACTAATTTTTGCATATAAAAATAAATTGAGAGTCGTTCCTCCTCTGCGTAAGAATATTCCGCATTCATTTCCGATTGATTAAACTCGCCGTTGGACTAAATCATGTTTGTCATTTGTCGTGTTATTACGGGCATTCGGAAACGAGAAAAATCGCGTAAATTATTCGAAAATTTGCATGTCGATAAATTCGCGTCCGTCAATATTTGAATTTCGAATGAATATCATAAATCCGAGTATTTTCTGCGCTATCGTAAATATCGCGAATAATCGGTACATGTCAATCACACGTACCGCTAAAATGCATTTTTGTTCGGTTATAAAACGTACACAAGCACAAACACGCGCCCGATGGAAAAAGAACGAAAATGAAAATAATTAATAATTGCTGAACGCGAAAATATTTTTTACCTCCGCCGATTGCCGCGATATTTATATCCGACATTAACGAATATAGTTGTTTATTATTTTTTTTCCGGTGCAATGAGCCGAGCCGTTTAAAAAATATCTGCTCGTTCTGGTGTTTTTATTTATTGCACTGAATGCGTTTTAACGACGAGCTGCTATCAATAACCTTAATACCATCGCAGTAATTACATGATGATTTCAACCATGGCAGAATATTTAACAAAATTGCAGATTTTATTTCTGGACAACCAAACATTGGATGAACTTTAAAAAATAAAACGGGTTATAGGAAAAAATAATTCCTGTTGTTGGTGCTGTTTTTCTTATAGGTTCGGTTATATAGGATGGTTGTACTGAAAGTAATGCAAACATAGGGATAATTATAATTATTAGGCATAATTACTATCGTACCTTATAAATAATATATATATTTTTTTGTGAATTATATAGTCAATCTTTTCATTCAGGGGATAATTGTATCAGGCTTAATTTATCAAAATCATAAAATTCCTGAAATTCGCTAGTCAATGCAAAATATTGTTCCCCAATAAATCTAAATTGCGTTAAAGGGTATCAACTCCAAATTTTGTGTTCCAAAATTTTTAATCAATAGCCCTTTAAGTTTTTACCTTATTACTTACCATTATTTCGAATTATGTTTATCAAATTATTATTATTTCATTTTATTTGAAGATGCCGGATATTTTATCATGGGCTATGTGCTAAGTCAGTGTTTCAGCTATGTTAATGCAAGGTAATGAGTAGTCCGGTTTTTTCAATGATTAAAGTAATGATGTCTGAACTTAAACAGGTACCATAACGTATCTCGTGGATAATATAAAAGAATTTCTTTCACTTTTTCTGTTTGACGAGCGCCACGTACCGGATACAATTACGCGAATTTCCAAGCGTATAACACAACGAAATAATTTATTCCTGCCGGCTTTCCGGATTTGTCTTTCGATTGAAAACAAATCGCGGCGTTTCGAAAAAGCGCGCCGCACTTTCGCCGCGAGCCGGCAAGCTCCCCGTGACATTCGCGGACGTTTTCCCCGGAAAAATGCTAAAGGGCAGCTTACGCGGAATCCCCGAAATCACTGCCGGTTGAGCCGGGCGCGGATCAGCGCCCGCGAAATTGCCGTGAGTAATGATTTCGAAATTTCCGCCGACAGTTCCCTAATGCGTTTCGATAGAACGGGCGCCATCCGCGAAAGGGAGGCGTCGTTTTTCGGGCCCTTTGATGTGCGCGGCTGGAAATTTTCGCGTCGCGCGAAATCCCCGCTCGAAGTATAAATATTAAATTCGCGTATTTGCAGTGCAGCGCGCGTTTGTATATTTGTTGTGTATATTTAATTTGATCGCGGACGCAAAACCGATAATTGATGTGCTTGTTTTAGTGCGCATTTAAATGGAGTTTTTTTCCGCGGTTCGAAAACCCATACTGTAATGGAATAAATTTGAATTACTAATCAATTCGTGTACACTGTGTATATTTTACGATTCACGTTTATAACTTTTTGTTATTAAAAATACAAAATGCCGCAAAAATGTTAATAGATATGTTATTAAGACTTCCAGTCTGGTCTATACATATTTTTCGCTCAACATATCAATTATCTGTACATCGTATGCTATAGAGGGCAGCAACAATATCCAGTTTGACAAATGAATGGTGTAACTATCTGTTTTAATAAATACTTTATATGAAATATTGGATTCGTTTATTAATACTGACCTATTTGGCGTTGCAGATTAAAATTGTATTTTATGACCAGGGGGTATGAAATTGTTCACTATACGTCATTATTACATAGTTTAGTATCTTAAGTTGGATGTTCATTGCTGGATATTTCTCGCTGCCCGTCACATTTTCTTTGCTATCTCAAATATTACGTTTTCTACATATATTACATTACATTACTATTATTATGCAATTTTTCAAAAATTTTCAAATGTTACATTTCTTTCAAAAATTTTAAGAATTGTCAAATTTTACAATTCTTTCAAATTGTTCATTGGAAAATATGGAAAAAAATTTAAAATTTAAAAAAATTTAAAATTTTAACAAAATAGAAAATTTGGCAAATGAAAAAATGGAAAATTTTAAGAACAAAATTGGAAATTATAAAAATTTGTAATATTTAAGTTTGTTTAAAATTGAATTTATTAATTATTGTCGTACTCGTGTTTTTTGCATTCCTCCACATTTGTTGGCATTCCTATCCTCAATTCCAGTTATTAAATAATAAATATCGTAAAGTAATGATCCACTTTACAGTATAGCAATCAGTGCTGCATAGCAACGCCACTGTCACTAAAATACAATTTTGACACACAAAATATTTATATTATTTTGTTTAAAACTTAAAAAGCTTAGTAAAAAACAAATAATAATAATAAATTTGTTTTCGCCAAGACCATGATTTCTCTTGGTATTTCTCCACTCACAGAGCTTGGAATTAGACTTACCGAAGCTTCTTGGTTAGCGGTTAAAATACCTTTTGAATTATTTTCCTCGTCCATCTCGAATTCGATTGTCAATTGCAAATAATGAGCAAATAATGTCAGATGTTGCTACACTAGTCAATCTGTCTATTATGTTCTTCTGTTTGTTTTGAAACGACAAAAATAAAAAAACTAAATTTTCAAAATTTAATAAAAATGCCAAGTAATAGTGTCAAGCACTATGTCAAAAAAGTGATTTTATTCGAGTCGTATGTTGTTTAAGCACTCGCTATCGCTCGTACTCAAAACCATCCTCTTCAAGTAAAATGTATCTTTTCTGTACTTAGTACGTAATCTACTATTTGAGTTTGAGTTTTCCATTCGTTATTGTTGTTTTACTTCGTAAAAGTTAGTTTTATTAAACTATGTAGGTATAATATATCTCAGATTTTACTCTGTGTCATATGTATTTTTTCATATTACGTGTTGTTTTACTTATACTGTATAATATAACTATTGCTATTCTATCCTGGTCTTAATTTTTCATTATTAAATTAAATAGTGAAATGTTGGCAAAAGTTGCAAATTTAAGCAAATTTGTAAAAACACTATAATGATGCAACAGTAACGCATCAAATTCAGCGCATTTTAACTGTAGTTTACTAGATCTGTATGCATTTAATTCTTATTTGGTACACCCTGTAAAAAAATAATCTAATCAAATGTACAAGAACCAGTCAGTGTTCGTATAAATTACACCAATCAACAATCCAATATAACCCCTTTTTCATTACTGAATCGAGCTGGCATGCCAAAATAAGAACGCACTGCCAAAGGTATGAAATATTAACACAATAAAGGGATCATTACAAAGTTCATTTTTTTAATTGCAATGTCAATATTTTATATGAACATGGAATACTGGACTGGTTTTTGAACAACAGGATTAGAAATAAGAATGAAACGTCTCACAAGTATTTATTATCAACCTTTTTATTTAAAGCTCACCTCAATCAGTGCTACATAAAGTTATTATATTTTTATATTTTTTGTTTTATTTGTAATTCACGGTGGAGATTACGATAAACGAGGCATTGTTCACAACATTATCGTTGATATTTATTTTCCTTGCTTTCTTTTGGAGGTTGTCTTTTCTTAATTTGTTGTCCCAGTATATATTTTAAAGTGCTCATCAAATGAATTGATGAAAGGGCTAATGGGATTAGAAGCGTCATGATTCAGACAATGGTGCTTAAAAACATGGATTTAAATTAAAAACATAAGATAAATTAGATAAATGAGATACAACAAATTTCACGAGTGGCAGAAATACTAAAAAAAATTATTACGGATAAACGACCAGAGTGTATATGTTCTGGGAAGTTAAATATAAAGAATTCAACAACTCATTTATGTAGAACATCCCACAAGTTTGGTGCCGATTTACTGCGTTATTGCTGTTTTGATTCCATGTGGAAGAAAATGTAATTGATTTATTGAAAATTTACAATGTTGCAATAAATTGGTCGTCAAATTAGTATGTTATGTTTATTTGACAAGTTGAAGTTAAAAACGAACTTTCAAATTTATAATGCTAATTAAAACAGGGAGGGTAATTATTTACAAATTTAATCTATGTTACCGCAAACAATGTTTAATATTAATTACAAAAATAAAAATTACATTACAGGGATTGCACAAGCTGAAAAGTCAATTAGGTACTGACAGAGTGAGTCACAAATATTGTTATCGTTAAAATTAGTCATGTTAACCAATGTGGTGCAAAAATTGTGAATATATGAAGATTATTTGACGAACATTTATTTCAAGAACTATTATGTTAAAAATGCATTGTAATTCTAATATATTTATCTAAATAAAAATTTTAATGTACATGTATAATAAGCAAGAGGAAAACTGAGTCATAATTCATTGCAATGTATCGCTGTGTTATTACTGTTAAACGACATAAAGCAAATATTCTAAAATAATAATTACTTTTAAATATATCTTTTAAATCCGTAACATGTGAGGGCTGTTATGAATAATTATGGTAATTTAATCTTACATTTGCAACTTTTATTTATAGAAATTTCAAAATTATCGTTTGTGCCGTTTTCATTATAGAGTAAACTCGTCAGTTCCTTGAAAATAATAAAATCTTACTCATTGGGCACTTTCGTAATCGGTTTCTGGATTCTGGAGATACATCTGTTGGCTACGCAATCAAAATTCGTTAGTTAATACTGTTGACTGTAATTCAAAATTTGATGTAATCCATCACCCCCATTTGTCACAAGTGAAGAAAAGGGAAACCGTTTGAAGTATATCTTCTCAATCAGCAACGTTTTGCAACAATTAATATTTTATTCGTTTCCTATTTATTCATAACTTTAATTGAATTTTATGCCTTGGTTTTTACAAGTGTGAAAGTATTGACGTGTAGATGGCGTTATTATACTATACTATATTATACAAAATTCATCGTAACTACATCACTACATGCACCTCAGGAGCTGTATCGTTGGTGATATTATTAGTCCTGGAGGACGAAACAGCTGTCATCACCTTATATATTTACTGTCATTTATTTTCATTGGTTTCTTTGATGGTTTTTATGTGTTTTTATTTGTCCTTTATTTTAATTTTTGATGGAATTATATTTAACTAAACTAAATTAGTGTATGTTCGCAGATAATTTTGTCACGTTCATCATAAAGAGTAATTATAAGAGACGTTTATTTTTGTTGCAAAAATATCTTCCAATGAATTCATTGACTCATCGCATGAATTATTTTCAATTAAACGAACAACGATTCGTGAATGATTTTTGTATTTATTGGTTCTTGCATTGTTGCCATTAAAGTACCTTATACTTGCAAATAATCTTATACTTCTTTGTGGCACCTTAATAGGTCAAACCTAATTACACTATGTTTTGCATCCACGAGCTACAGACAGTTGGTAGAAGCTCTTCAAACTTTGTGAATATGTAGTAGGTCAGTTTCAATTCAAAGTACTGATGAATGTGAACTTTTGAAATTATTTTTAGGGTATTCGAATGTCTTTACCTTTAGATTAAAATAGAGATTTCTTCACATATTCAAATTTATAACAGATGCTGAAATTTGTGGATAATGATGGTTGTAATTGTATCGATAAAATCAAGCAAAATAATGCGGAATTACAATTCAAGTACGAATTAGTGCAGAAGTCAAAAAAAACGGCACTCATTACTTGTATTTAACAAATAGAACCGAAAATTAGCCAATCGAGGTAGACAATGGTAAGGCAATTGGAGAATGTGTTCACTAATATGTATTTGGGGGTAGAAATTAACAGAAATTAACAGAACATAAATTGAGTAGCACAGGGTAATAGGAATAGATGGTTAATATATACCGGGACATAAAGAGGTAACAAAGACCAGAAAACTAATCATATGTGATACCATTGTTAGGAGCCTAGTTCTTTAAACAGCGGAGATACGGAAGTAGATCAACAAAGAGATAAAAGTAGATTTAATGCACTGGAAAATGTCCTGGGAAGTTCATCGGGAATATCAAGTATTTAATGAGACAGTTAGAAATGTCAAACATTTTAAGGAGTAGATGTCGTTGACAAGGCTGCCTGGATGAATGCCAAGGATAAGCTCGAAGGGTAATTTCAGGAAGGTTATTAGTGACAGTCACCTCGATGCACATTTTTTATGATGACTTCTTCATCTGTAGATCGTACCGTGTCGTTAGACGATTTAATAATAAAAATCAAGCTTACACTAAAAAGTTGAAAACTACTTAAATAACTGATCATCATTTGATTTTAACCTGTTTAGATTGTTTTGAATAATTTGTATTATTGTTTATATTTTGTATATGTAACAAAATTAATAATGTAATGAAGTATTTCGTACTATACATGTAATAATTTGCATTCTTTCTACATTAAACAAATCAACATCATTAGTGGATAATTAGCATATTTTTTCACGGTACGCTTGCGTGTTTAGTGTTTTCTTAATGAAATGGAATTGAAAAAATGAGTCCAAAGTCATGGTCTGGAAGAGGATGAAAAATAAAATTAACCAATGTGCTTTTTGCGTATGAAGACGTCGGCGTCGGTTTAATTGAATGCAATAATAACGACGTGAATAAGAGCGAGAGCGACACAGGAACGGAGATAGACAAAAAGATTTGTTAGTGGCATTTCCAACTCGTAACTAATCATGAGGGCTAAGGGCCCGAGGGAACGACCGAGAGAGACGGAGTGAGAAAGTGAGCAGCAGCGAGTGGGTTAACGCGAGCTCGCTGACATCGGCCACTCAATTACCACGGCTTTAATTAGTCCGTGACGGCCCATTGCCAGCTCATTAATACGGCAGTGCGACGCGTTCCAGCGAGAGGGCAGGTAAATCACTGCCGACGTCGGCCGTCGCCCGCGCTTCCGAACCGTACGACCGTCTGCGCTCGTCGCCAGGACCCACTACGCTTAATCGCGAAATTAATTTTAATCGTTTCGCAAATGGTAATGCTCGTTGTTTCCGGCTCCTGGCATCCAGCAGATAATTCATGTAAAGCGGGTAAAACACGTTTGCGGGCTAATGCGTGTCGAACATACTTGCACGTGTTTGTTTTGCGAACGCAAACATGCCCCGGTACACGTGCACATACGTTTAATTAGTTTGATTGTGCGTTCCGCATAATTAACTGAGTTGCTGCTTAATACGGCGATGGTTAGCGAAGATTGTAGTATGCAAATTTTCGCATCTTGTCTATGCGGAGGCGATGGGAAAATAAACACTGTAAAGAATTTGGAAGACTTTGGAGAGTGGATGATGCTGCATGGGGAGGGATTTTCGATCCTTATAAAAATAAAGCATCATTGAAGTTCGTAGGCACTTTTATTGAAACCTTGCACAAACTCTAAGAGATATTATTATTACGATTACAATATTTTAGGCAACCATATTATCTATAATCTAATATCATGTAAAATGGTTTCCGTAGCGTTACAATTAAAGGTTTTTTCTTGCTATGCAAGAAACTCTCTATTGCTTGTTTAACTTTCTCAACACAAACAGTCACAAAGTGCTACGTCATGGCTGTAGGATGGGTGATGTGTGAACTCTAAATCTCTCAGAGCATCCTTGTGCTGTGATGCTTGCGTTTTTCCACTACGGCCTGTTTCAAATTTGCTGAAAATATCACCATCATAGTTACCCTTCATTGTGGTTTTATGTAGAAAGTACTATATTACTAACATTCATTTTGAGTTCCAAAAAATAGTGGCCATAATCTTGCCAGACGAATGCTGGATAAACGAATTTGGCGGTGGTGAGCCCTTGCATTCCAATTGCATCGAATCCTGTTTACTTGCAGGATCATGATGAACCCACGTTTCATCCCCAGTTAAAATTTTCTTAATAATTTCTTCCTCTTGCCATTCACAAATGCCCAAAAATTGTTGAGAATTGTTTCAACTCGACGTTGTTTATCGAATGGAATCAACATTATCGATCTGGCACTTACCTTTGACATATCCAAATTAGCATGGATGGTGGTCCAAACCTGTTCCCTGCTAATTTGCAAACTTTCAGCTGTCATATCGATTTTAATTAGTTGATCTTCAAGAATCTACTTTTCGAATGTTTTCTTCGGTAAAAGCTGAATTTGGTCGACCACTTTGAGGATTGTGTCCGATGGATTCCCGCCCCCATTTAAATTGCTTTGCCCACCATTTTATATTATTATAAGAAGGAGAAAGTTGACCGTAAACAGCAGGCATGCGACTTTTTATTTCCTTTGGACGACTTCATTCTTTTGTGAGAAATGTTGGCACCACGGTGTTTATTTTTTCCATTCTTAGAAAATATATAAAAGGCCATAAACAAAATGCCGACTATTTTATGACAATATTCTGACAGTTTAAGGAAAACAATAATTTATTACAATATTTTTCACAGCCTCCTTTATGTACCTGTTGCTGTTATTTTGTCAAAATGTTCTTACATTGTAAGGCAGTGAAATATTGTGGCTGGGGTTCTATTTATTGCTCGCATATTTCAGATGTCAAAAGTTTAGATAATACTTGCGAGTCCTTTTGTAAAGGGTTTTCTTAATGGATACTGAACGACAAATTACAACTAACAACCAACTACAGTGGGGCATGAATTTGCAACAGTAAGCCAGAAGCTGCCCCTGAGGAAAATGTGCTATATATTATGCTGTATTGTATTGACCACATAAATATGCTGACCACTTCGCAAGCAGAGCCCTAGGAATGGACGATGAAATCCAATCACAACTTATGTGAAGCCTCACAAATTTGATGGCGAGAAATAAAGCAAACTACCGAGCAACAGTTTTAGCATATTACACCTGCAAACACTGGTCGTCATAGATACTGCCTCCATAACAATCCAAATATTAAAGAATAACTTTGAGAACAGTGTGGGACGGGTGCACATTTGATCCATAAATTAGAGGACTGGGATGAAAGACGGAAACTCCAATATTTAAAAAGGCCATGATTCGAAAGTAAAAGTGCCATAAAGAGCTACAAAACTAGGCTATAAAAACAATTATGCGTCTGAATGAAAATTTAATGGAAATATGAAGACGTACAATGGTCTCTTATGAGGGAGTAATATATTAAAAATGCATGGAAATGTTTTATATAACTTACATATTACATTTTTTAGCTTCATCTTTCACCATAAAAATTTAATAATATACAAATAGAAGCTTTTAGCAGGCGCATAGTTTTGTTATTTTTCTAAATCTTCCTACTTCTTGCTTTGGATTCCCAGTTCCACCTTTTCTTAAGTTTTCCTCTTATCTTCTTGTACTCTCCAGGCTATTTTCTTTACCATCCTTTCGTCTGCCATTGTTTCCATGTGACCTAGCCACTATATTATTTTTGCTTTTATCACTGCCTTGGTTGTTGGCTCCCTGAAGACCTCATATATCTCTTCATTTGACCTTTTCAGATATCCATCTTCCGTCTTCTTTCATCCCGATATCCTTCTAAATATCTTCCTTTCCAATCTCTATCAAAAAAACACACGAAACACTCATGTGTTTTTTTGTCTCGCATTGATACGTTGCTATTGGTCTCAGTATTGTTTTATAATCTTAATTTTGTATGCGTGCCACTAGTTTTGCTTCTATTAGTTCTCGAGTATCTGTTTCCTTTACTTAGCCTCGAATCGATCGATTTTTCTACTTCACACTTGTTATTCTTTTCCCCCAGATACACAAACTCCTGTACTTCTTCAAATTTCGTTTTACCCAATTGCGGAAATTTGTAATAGTGTGTTTGTGTCCTGCTCTCCTCCTATTCGCATCGTTTTGATTTTCTCTTGATTTACTAACAATCCCATCTCATATGCTGCTTCTGCCATTTTCCTTATTGTTTCCTCTAGTTCTGCTTAATTTCTGCTTACAATGGCCACGTCATCTGCCTAGCCTATCACTTGGTGGCATGTGTACAGTGTTTACCCCTCAATGTTATTTATTATTTTATTGAACGCTTCACTTCGATCCTCTGCGTGCTTGCTCCATCCTTCCACTATTCCTGCAGACGCCAACTTGCCCTCCACCTCGTCCAGACATCTTGCCCTTGGTCTGCCTCAGCTTTAGTGCCTTTATGTTACTTTCCAGTTTCGTCCTATTACATCTTATTACATTGTCTTCCTTCAATGAAACCAGTTGTTTCAGCAGCATATATTAAAGTGGGTCTCATACATATTTATTTTGCTTCTTTTCCAAATTTGTCTGCTGCTAAATAACCTATTATTTGCATAAAAAGCTCTAGTTCCTTGTTGTTGATTTCGTCGTATCTATCGCCTGTATTGCTCATAATCACTCCCAAGTATTTAAACATATTCACACTTTCAAAACTGTATTGGAAAGTTTCAATTGTTTCCATGTCCCTTCCTTTCCCTCTAGCTACTGAAAGAGATCTGGAAGTATAGCCTCTCCAGAGCATTTCCAGAAAATTGTAATAAGTTGGGGTTAATCGATTCTACATTTCTTAGATTTCTCTGTTTTTCAATATTTGCCTAACGTCTTGCTTAAAATATATTTCTCAACCAGGTATTAGTTATCAAAATCTCGCGACACCCCTAAAATGAAATAATATTCTTAAAATTGCTACTCGGTGATTTCGTCTTCAATTAAACTCACGGTAGTTAACAAGAAAATTCCAGTAGTTCAATTCAAGAGTCTCGACGTTAAGATTACCGGAACATCGCTTACATTCCTTATGCATATCAAGCGTATTTACAACCACTTCAGCGGGGTCGTGTGGGGTGCGCTGTACGTTCATTACAACGATTCCGTAGCCATTTCTTGCACCGAAAGACAATGAATTACTTTTAATGGGCGAACCTCCCCACGACTTCTAACGCATTAGGTGCGCGAGAATGAGACAACGCACGAAATACGAGTCAGTTTAAGAGTGCATAAAGAAGAGGCGAGGGAATATATAGCGCTTGGTTTATTGTCGTTCGGCGCTTTACTTGACGACCGAGTGCGCCTTATTACCGCCTCGTAAAACATAAAATCACTTTATTTGTTAATTAATGTCGGTCCTTGTTGGTCACGGACGTGGTTTACGTCCATGTTGATGGTCGTTCCTAATATCATTGTCGAGATGGAATTTTAATAATAAATGGTAATTTTTTGCAGGGTGCGCTCTTCTTTTACCTGCACCACCACAACCACGAAATGTGCAAATAAATGCATATTAAGAGTTCCAAATAATGTGCAAGTTAGACGATGTTAAGACACGTCAGAAAAATCGAGTTGTTAGTTATGAAATATTAATTCAAAAAAGAACGCAGGCGTTTATAAAATACATAGAACAATAAATTTTGTATTTAACGATAGTTCGCGGAATATGCTAATTTAATAAAATGAGTTTTCGTGAATCCATACTTAAAATTGATGCGTGAAGATAAACTAAATAAATCTAATAACAACAATAACAACGGCAGTTTCTCGAAACTTGGGTCATGTTACTTAGTTGTTTGTATTATGAATAATTTTATAATTATAAGCGTCTAATTAAGTCGGTTTTAGGGAATTTACAAAAATATTAATATACTTTTGCCACATCGTCCGTGTCCGATAAAAACATGTTCGTAAATATGTCCAGTAGTAAACATAAAAACTCCGCGAATAGCTATAAAAGAAAGTTTAATTTGCTTATAAGTGGGTAAGCTACACCCTCTGGCACTTTCGATAACCTGATTTTCGAATCGTTTGACAATCTTGTATTGTCCTGTCCGCCAGGAATATCTCCGACAGCCACATTCTTCGCTTGAGCTGGATCGATTAGTTTAATTTAAGTTAAAATTGATTTGATGATTTAATAATCCGTACTATTTTTGTCCATAAACAGGACTATAAAACCAGATCTACACATGAGGAAATGGAATCCAACGCACGTCGACATGCAAATATGATTTACGTGAAATATTAGACGTTAAAACGTTAAAAATGCTCAATCGTCGGAGGTTGCACATTACACAATGTGTACTTTACCGCGAAGTCGCCGCACTCCTTGCATTACTGCGAGGCGGCATAGTTATTTATCGCTTCCTTTGTTATCTAAAGCGTCGCGGGAATGATAAATTAATTCTATTTATGTTCGCGATATGCAATCGGAATCACCTGATACTGTGCAGTGCGGTAGTTTATTATTTCAAACGGTTTATTCATTAGGCGACATAACAAATTGTCGCTGCCGTCAAGCTCGCCGAGCACAGTGGCGGGTTATAGTAGGGTAAATAAAGGAAAAAAAATATATAATACAATACAACAAATTAGTTACTCGTATTAAGCAAATTATAAATGTTTCATTGATTTAAACTCAAAGTTGTTGAAAGAATTCATTCATTTATCAAACTCTACATAATTGAAATACAACATATTGCATGACTAGAGTTTTTATAAATAAAGTTATTAAAATGCATTTTACACTTCAAAATATTTTTTGGCGTTTGGTTAAAATTAACATAATGAAGACGAGTTGTAAGTGTAACAGTACATTGGTACAATTTGAATCGTCCCCTCGAATGCAAATAATATAATATATGCGTAAATAAATGTAACTAATAATAATGTAAATGTAGTTAAAGATTGTTTGATAAGTTAGAATAATTATAATAAGAACCTGTCAAAGCTCATTTCTTATAAACATGTAATTTTGGTGGAATAATTTAAATACATTTTACAGAAACAAATTAATTAAAAGTTGGTCCTTATATCGCCAGGTATAATATTCGTACCTAATATATTTTCCTGTTCTGGCACTTTCTTAATAAAGTAATATCGGATATTTAGCTCTGATTGTTACAATTCGTCTTGTCATTCCTTTTTATTTCTTCCTTCCGGCCTTGTTCGTATACTGTCCTTTCGTCATTTCTTGTTCTCCATCCGATTTTCTTCAAAAATGAATTTGTACGAATTCTATTTCTATTTGTTGTTGTTGTGTACATGTTTTAGTGGCACTATTACTAAATGTCTATTAATCTCTTTATTCATGCAGTTTATTCTCGAAATAAAAAAGTTTTTTGCAATTCATATTTTTATAAACAACTCTCCATGTTACTCTGTATAATATTATCTCTGATTTACTGATCAGTTTTATCTTAATAATTTTCACAGGATCTAGTATCTCGTGCATCGTCTATTTGTACGACAATTCCCATGCTTCATTTTCTTTGTTTTAGCTATTTCTCTCAAAAACATTCGTAACGCTTCTTTCTTCATTTCTGGAAAACAACGTATATTCCAGCTCCCTTGGTTAAACTAAAGCAAGGGAGCTTAAATTATTTGCAACACCAATTGATTTCTCTCAGATTTCACTCAGATCTATTCGAAGTAAATGTTTATCACATAGAGAGAGAGAGAGAGCGTTCTGTTTTTTAATATATATAACTTAGTCGTATTATGTAATTTAACGGTTTTGGAAATTAATTAAACATTCCAAACGATAGGCGTCAATAAGTTATAGTTATATAGAAGATTTGTATTTGGAAATACTTTGTTTCCATACTACTTTTCTTGCCATTGAGGGCCGTTGACGTATTTTGGTATGCATTTTCGAATAATTATTTAGTAATTATAAATTTACTGCTTATCTACTTGCAACTATCTTCCAAACAAGATTTGTGTGTTGGGAATAAATTTCAGCTAAAGTAGTAAGGTAAAAGGAGGTGTTTCACCCTCTATTAGCTCATGAGACCATCACATATACATTTGCGTCAAGTTATGAAATATGAGTGACAATCAACTTGTGTGTGAATATTACTGCCATCTAGATGGCGGTTTTTATACACAGATCAAACATTTGTGTATAATTAAAAATATATAATTTTTTTATTAATATTGGTAATTTGAATTTAAAAACGTTTATAAATTATATAAGGACAAACTGCATTAGAACCGAGTCAGACCATAATAACATATTTCGTCATATAAATAAATGATATTATTTGATTATTTTTGATTATTTGATTGATTTGATTAAAATTTGAATGGGTAATGTTGAATTGATTTTAATGAAACAATTTTATTTAAAAATATAATTAGTTTTAGTACACTCGACAGTTTGCATTGTTAGACATTCTCTGTACACCAAAAAGGAATCTTACCTTGCTGAGAAATTAAGGCGTCACAAATTATGAGTGCCACCATTTTCCGTACATTTCTCCGGATATTGCACATAGTTTGTCTTCCGCGTTCGCAATAACCGCCGCCGTTTCAATGTAAAGGTGCGTTCACATGGGGAAGTTTGTGAAAAGATAACGATGGGGATCAATCAACAACTATACAGATTGAGCACAGATTTTTTGCCTTATTCACTACCAAAGCAATTATAAAATCCATAATTTTAAAAGAATGTAGAAGAATTATAAATGAAATATAATAAATATAAATAATAATAATTAAAAAATTATAAACATTTAGTTTTCAGCTATGTAACTGTTTCTTTTGAAAATTGTAGTTTTGATCTGCGTTCACGTTGAACTGCATAAACGTCAGTGCAAAGATATTAATTCAATTTCACGAGATCATAATTGTTTTATACAGGTGAAAGCGTTGCAGATTCAACTTCTGGAATGTAGATAAGTAAAGATTTGCGTACGAAAAAGAAACAGACAGATATCTTGCTGTCTTATGTTGTGATATAACTTGACGCGCCCTGTGTAGTGATATAACTGACATGCTGTTGCATCGATCATTAATTGGTCGATTAATTCTTACACTGAGTTGTTGTTTTGATGATGTTCATTGCATGGATCATATAGCGTCATTGTTGCTTTAACAGGGGCGTACCTACCGCTGTAGCAGTTGTAGCAATGATATCCGGTTTCGGATTAGAGGGGCCCCAATTTGCGTAAGCAAAAAATGGTGTAAACATTAATAAAATTATAAATAAATTAATGATTTAATTTAAAAATTCATAAATTTACTTTATCAATACTGAAATAAATAAATAATTGTTCATGCTTTTAAATCATATTGATAAAGATGCAGCTCCAATGCATGAATTATAAAACACTACGCTACCATTTGCTTAAAAAAACCGGCGTACAAGTAGTACCATCTCACGAGACGAAGAAGACCCGTTCCCATACCACAGAATCTAATAATAAATCTTCTTCAAATATCTTCTTCCATTTAAACAAAGCATGTCGCCATTGTTGTTGGTGTTAGCAGATCCTTGAAGCAAATCGTATTCCTCCACATGGTTCAATGCCAAGCAGTTTTACGCCAAATATTATGAATATGAAAAATCCGAGCAGCATGTTAACTCGTCTCCATCTTATAATAATTCCATTAAAGGTAATATAATTGATATTAATGCGGAAAGAGAAATTAATAGTAAAATTATTTTCTGCCAAAATGTATTGTATTATTGTTATAATTTACCTTGAAGGGGTAAAATCACTCTAGAAGCCGAAAAAAGAGCGACATTTATGAATTTATTTTGGGAGTATGACGAACGGAATAGAAATTCTTCTCAGAGGGTTCATTAAACACATATTGAAGTATAAAAAACAATTTTTTATACTCATTGTCATTAAAAATTGCGGCCATATAGCCCACCGTCGAGAGCAGCTAGTTTAAAAAACCCGCCACGAGAGGACGGATTTCTCGGCATGTATGAATCCTGGAATAAAACTGTATTTAAAAAATTATAATCTATGGGCTTTAGAAGTAAGTAGGAGTTTTTTTTTATAAATTTTTGTGGTTGTGCACATTTTAAACAATAAATCGTTGTTTTGCCCTAAAAATGAGTGATAAATTGTTCATAAAAAAGTTTACATTTAAGCAAAAAAACGGCTACGTACTTCCAAAGAGTACGTACTTCACTATTGTGAAGCTACTGTGAACATTTTAAATGGATCCATGCAATAGTCTCCGAGAAATTAGTTTGGAAAAAGTGGTTCACAGGAAAACGCGTTTGAAGTCTCATAAACACTTCAATCCTTGAAAATTTTGTTTACCTCTAATCTGCCACGCCTACACCATATTATTTGGCCATCCAGGTCGATGTTCGGTTCCTCCTCTTCCTTCCTAGATACTATTAAGGATATTCGGAGTGGTTTTACTTACCCCTTGAGAGGCCATGATTCCGAATTCCGAATGGATATTTTCTGATCCTGTCTTAACAGAACTAAACTAAATGTTGAAGGCTGGTTGAGATTATTAATTTGCTTGGAATTGTTTTGGAAATTAATAAAGCTATTGTTTGTGGATTAACTGGATAGAATATAAGATCTGTCAGAAATTGACCAACTTTTTACAAACCTTCGCGTACAACTTCAAAATCAAGTAACAACGCCTTTACTAATTTTTAGCTGTGTGAACGCTTGATTTTGAATATAGATTATGATGATACTGACAGAATTGTAATATTGTCGCTACCAAGTAAATACAATTATTTTCCAGTAAATGAGAAAAAGACAGGTAATTAAAATCAAGTATAAAGGCTCATATTTAGTCATTGACCCATTAGCCTCCAACATTATTCAGTACTCTGGGGATAGATTTAATAACATTTTGCACATTTGGACTTAGCTTAATTCTTCTCAAGTAGTTAGAATAGCTTCCCAGAGTTCTTCTTCATTTCTAGGATTTGCTTCACAGAATGAAGCATAACGTTTTCCAAAATGTTTTGGTAAGTTGCTGCATTTAAATGACCGTCGATTCGCCTCGGCCCAAACATTCATTGAAAATCATCCGGGATTGTTCCTTTGTCCCACATATCTTATTATATATCTTAATTATATCTTGCATTTGGCGATCGATAGACACATATGCGACCATCGCTACAAGATTTAAAGATTTTTCGTCTGAAAGTACCCAAAAATTTGTAGGTCGATAAATATAATTTAAAGTACCCAAAAATTTGTAGGTCGATAAATAT
Organism: Geotrupes spiniger; assembly: GCA_959613385.1. NCBI lineage: Eukaryota > Metazoa > Arthropoda > Insecta > Coleoptera > Geotrupidae > Geotrupes > Geotrupes spiniger. The sequence continues at coordinate 19,691,257 of OY390737.1, forward strand.
AATTTAAACAAAATATTCAGCGAGACAGTTTATTTCCTTCAATGAACATTTTTTTTGGAACTCGTCGAATTAGTTAACTAAGATTTTTTTGACTCATCTACCAGGATACTGAGAAATTTGTTATGAATACAGCGTCTCTAGCTGTATCGAAAGGGTTCGCTCCGGCAAATAATTTCAAATAATAGAACGCCCTAAACACTGTTTTCTAGTTATCATGATTCATTCATCTTCCCATCTTTTCTTTATCTGCAACACGGTATTTTTATTCCGGCCATAATGGTTTGCAACTCGCCTGACGTTGCGAAAACTAAGTGTACGCGAGGCTTTCGAAATCAAGTGTACCTAAACAAATCAAAATGTGTAGCCGACTGGGTAGAATCTCGTATATGAGCACATGCACCAAATGCAGACTCCTTTCATTGAATTTCATTTCAAATTTTAATCCTAACGCATTTCTACACAAGCGTCACAATTTTTTGATAATTTGGAAATAATATAAAGTTCGTTGGAATAGCATAAAACGCTGGGCAATGTTGAGTAGCGACCACCTGAAAAATATCAAAAAGAAGATGGTTAGGCGTGTAAATAGCCACGAGCCACGATAACCTTGCGTTCAATAATAATATCTAGTTTCACTATTAGAATATGCAACGACCAGAGATCGCTACATTGTTACACAAATAGTTAAAAAAGATCTCACTTACTTTGCTCCGCAGCACATCTGTCCGCTTGACATGCACACTGGTCGGCTTCTCAGATCCACAAACAAACGAACTCTCCTACCAATAAACAATACACGATCTCCAGCCATTACAACACTAACTGAATCGCAAATAAAAAAAAAGGGCGGCAAGGCGCTCCAGCAGAAGAACTTGAGAAACTAAAATCTCCTTCAGCTGCCTAGGTGCCTAGATAATTTATTACATAATTTTTATTATATATAAATAACTTTATGCGCTGCATAAGAGAACACTACGTAACCAGCAAATCTGCTACACCCATGTCTTCAGCACTGCTAACATAAGGTGGAATGCAAAATATAACTTATGGACACTGGTTCTGTGAAAAGTATAGGGACAAACAACTTGACATTGAAAAAGAAATATAAATATGTATATAAATACATAGCAAATATTTTCTTTAAATTTATAGTTATAGATAAAATATTATATGTCAACACTATTTGTTAGTATGTTGCTTATCGAGTTTAAACGCGCAAAATATTAAAAAACAATTTATTAGCTGACATTTTAGATTGCATTTTATGGGAATTCTTTTCAACGTTTCATGTTTCATTGACGTGTCATATTTCAAATTAGAATTTTGGCCTCGTACTTTAATAATATAACACAAATTCTGCACCAAACCATGCTACGAACTTTCATTACATATGATTTATTAAAAAAAAAACGCATTGATTAAATCGAACAAATGTTGTATAATAACAACGATGCAGCTTCATTGAGATACTTTGTAGATAATGTTCCTTATACAATAATTACGTTGATCATTAATTACTTCACAAAATTCGAAATGAAATGCAAATATGTGTTCCACATAAATTTGGAGTGTGCTGTGTGAGTCAAAAAACCCGTTGTGGAAGTAAGTCACGTGATACTTTGCACAACGCAGTAGATTACAAATAAATTTATTTGTCCACGCGTTTCTACAATCGCAGTAGTGATGTAAAAGTTCTTTCGAAATATGTACTTTCGAAAGAACTTTTTTCCACACAGAATTTCAATATTTTTAACTTTTATTAAAACCACTTTTTAGATAACTCGTATCGTTGTCGAAATATGGAAAAGGTAATAGGAGTAAACCCAAACTTTCGTCAAAACGTTTTCTTCCTCGCTGTAAACAAATCGTAAGTTTTGATAGCAAAAGTGCACCCCGTCTGGCTGATCGTTTTTTTCCATCCGATCATTAGCTTATCGGGTCGGTTGTTTTTTGTTCTCGCCCGTGGCAATGTCTTATCGAAAATATATACGGGCTTTGAAATTATCCCTTTTTAAAAAACTATTTTATTTACATAAAATAATTGTTGAACAATACAAGAAATTATAATGTACTAACTACAACGTACAAAATAAGACTTAACGCTACGAGCAGACGCAGGTGCATTTAACACGTCTGATAGTGTCAGATAGTGGTCTGGAAGATAGGGTTTGCAGACTCAGCGATTGCTTTGTTCTTCTGTAGAAATGCGTATGTAATCTCGATGCATAAAAATAATTTTACGTCAAAACTAAATAGACCGCAGTCACCTCGGTCTTTTCGCGAGGACGCTGTGTAATGTTCGGTTAGTTTGTCGCGTTTCTCATGAGAAATTGCACTTTTCGTGGCGATTTTCGATGTGATTATAAGCGGCTTCGGTGAGTGTGGTGTTATGGAGGACCGTTTTTTATGGTCTCGGACTTTTCGGCGGCGTATGTAATGAGCAGGCGTCCCTGCTATGTGAGTAATTTTTATGGTGGGGGGTGGGTTAGCTGGGTTATTCAATGTAATAAATACTATAAATATTCGCACTAGTTTTCTGGCTATTGTGGTATTTTTGCCGAGGTGGTCAAAATTATCTTTAGTCTTATCTACCATGAACTAAAATTTCATATGCAGAGTATATTTGAAATTGCAACTTGTGCATAAAGTTGATGCATTTATATGCTTGCTATTAAAGTGAAAAAAAAATGTTTTTATAATTCCACATAAAATGCGATTTCCTCGTCCTAAACTTTTGAAGCTTGGTCTCTTCGATGAGAAAATTTTCTGAATTCAAAACACAACTTTATTATATTAGTAAATATTTATGAGGATCAAGTAAAATATTTTAAATAGTCGCAGAGTTAAATATTTCTGGTTCTAGAAAATATTATTAATTTATATAAATTAATAATCTTTTCTATAGTTCTAATAGTATAGGCAACTTAGTTCGCCTTGAACTCCAGTTTGTCTAATTAACAATATAGGTTGCACTATTGGTAAGTGATCCTCTGAAAGAGTCATTTGAAAGGACAGGGCAAGAAGTTTTTCATATATATGAAATGTTTAATAACTAATCTATGAATATTTGAAATCTGTAAAAATATGAAGTCTTCATACCGGTCTCTGAAATTTTTTTTGTAATATGACATCTATGCAACCTATTCACTCAATAAAGTAGGTGTAATTTATGAAGTCGAAAGTCGGAAGTGTAGTCTATGGTATCTGTAAAGTGTATGAAATCGTCTATGACGTCTATGGAATGGAAATCAATGAACTCCAAAAAGTATCTAGGAAATACACGAATCTGTGAAATCTCTGAAATCCAAGTGTATGAAGTCTACGAAATCTTTCAACTGTATGAAATTTGCCAAATCTGCAAAGTCTACAAAGTCTGTGATATCTGAGAAATTCGTAAAGTCTATAATTCTATGAAAGATGTGAAGTTTATGAAGTCATGAATCTATTAAATCTATGAAGCTGTGAAATTCATCAAAATCCGTGAAGGGCAGGAAGACGTACGACTTCAAAACCCATGAAATATATGCAATCTGTGAAACCAGTAATATCCACAAAAATAGGAGTTCAAAAATTAATAAAATAAAATGGGTCGTTAATAATAAAACGACACGGATGGAGCTATTAGATAGATATGAATGTACGTAATTATTGGACAAACTTTCCAGGAGGAGAACTATTTTCCTCAAACAATAATTTGTAATATCGCCATGAAATGTGAGGTGTGTAGAACATATTAAGTGGAAGGAGTTTTCCAAATGGCATTCCATGTTTAAATGATTTTTGGATCCTGTTACGAAAATATGTAGGGCATCCGAGAAATCAAATGCTGTTTCTCATTCATATCAATAGTGTGGGAAACTGGTTACATCTGATTCACATTTCCACAGATATTAAGTTATTGCCATATTTTACAATTTGTTTAAGCACCACAACTTGCCATACTATTCACAAAGCCACCTGTTTATTACTTCAATTATTAGCTGAAAGGAAGTTCAGCTACCAAAGTTCTTTTCATTGCTCCTTTTACACTACTGCTGAAGGGCCTGTGAATATAAACGTTGCTGTGTAGTCCTGTTACCTTATTTTTCTTCTCCAACACCTTATCCCCCTCCTCCGAAAAATCTTTCTCAATGTGTGTTTACAGTTTATATTAAATGCAAACATTGCACAATTGCTTTTAAAACTTTTCGTTTCAAATATTTTAATATTTTAAAATATATTTAATGAAAAAAATTAATTACTCAATTGATAACGGCACCTAATCGCCGAAGTCGTTCATACTTATCATTAATTTCGATATGGTCGTTTGTACTGCAATGCGTCATTTTAAAATTATAACGCAATTTCAGTACCTGTTTAGCGCCCCGGGCCCGAAATTACGATACCGTTTGCGATTATCATCGCATCTTCAGCCGCCCGGGGGTCTCACAAAGCGAAAAGTAAACCCATTACACTTGAATTTTAAACATTCATATTTTCGTGTGCCGGTTATCGCGACCATTACATCGGGCGGCGGTGGGCGTCCCGAGTGCGTCGCGCGAGCGCCTCGAAATGCATCTCGCAAACTGATGACGCGGAACGTTCTTATCGCGGCGTAAATTAGATCCGCGTGGCGGACAGGGAACCGGGGCGAGGCCGTTAAGCGGCACTTTATGGTAAGCGCCGCGACGCCCAGATAGCCGGCCGAAATGTTCTCTTTATCCTCCGCGCGCTTAAAAATTACTTTTCCGAGGGTAAATACGGGGGCGGGCGCACGGCGGCCACATCATGCGGAGCGCTGATAGCGCTAATGTGTTGACGAAATTTCTTATGCCGAACGTGGCCGCGACTCGGAAGGGACGATCAGCCGGGGGATCAGCGCGAAAAGAAAACAAAACGTCGCCCTCTTCGGCCTTCTTTATTTGACGAGCATTATTCAATAATGAAATCTGACATTGAAGAAGCAATGCTATTCACAATGTGAGTCACATTGTGGACGCGTTGGGATATCATTTGTTCAGTATTATTTGTTCAGTAGTAATATGTTTGATATGTGACCGTGCGCCATTTTTGGTTTTAGTTTCCGCATTTTTGGTAATTAAAACAATACGATTAGAGCAGGAATTGGCTAATTAACAATAATCTATTAAAGCACTAACAGTAATCGACGTTAAAATTCGAAAAATTCACTTGTAATGTAAGTTCTTACCTATTACCTTACCTATCAACAGTTAAATTCTAGTCCAAAGTGATAAGGATTTCAGATATTGCATAATTTGTTTCGTGTGCATCACTTTGTCACGCTACCTTCGTCATAATTTATATCTTTGGAAAAGCCAAATACAGACACTAGAAGCTTCACTTACTTATTAAAAATAGCTTTCCTGATTAAAATTGATAAATACCGAAGTTCTTAACTTGTTATCCAAACACAAACGGGCACATTTTGAGAAAACGTGAACAAAAGAATCGAAATTAATACCACGAGAAAATGCTGACGTCAAATACGGTATCACTAAACCACAAAAAACAAGACGCAATGCAATATTCTGCGATGTTATCTTAAATATTAATAACTAATTATATAAATCATTAATTTTTATGTGTGTTTTACAATTTTGAGTAAATCTTATTGCCGTAATTAAGAAATGAAATTGATAACTGCATAAATGAATTTAGTGCGATGATTTATTTTATTATAGATTTATTTCGTTGAGAAAATTCTTTTCGTGTAAAAGTCTGGAAGAGACAATTGTGGTGTAGGAAAAATGGTGGAAAAAGAAAAGGCAAAAAATCAAAGCAGGGTGTAAGGATCCAGCACATTGACCTGCTGCAAGAAAAATATCACAATAGCTCCATGAAGGATGCTACATGCTATTTTTCGATCTTTTAAGACAAACGTAATTAATTTTTTTCGAAATCTCTTACTTGGTGTTTTTTGAACTTTCACGTAAATGCTGCTATGTAATATTTTATTATCAGTATGGCATGCCTGCAATGACCAGGATGGACTACACGAAGATCCACACGTTCTTGAACCCCGAACACTACATGAAATTAGGCAGAGAACCAGCAGTTTAGGTCGAACGTCAAACCAGGAAAACGATCAAGGAGTCAACAATACCAAAGGAAGAACACCGACGTATACTGCCCTCAGAAACTCAGCTTCCAAGACTATAGGGACTGCCGAAGATACACAAAACCGGAAAGCTTCTACGACCGATTATGAACACATATGGATCTCCAACTTACGAACAAGCCAGATATGTTGCTAACAACTACAACAGTATGTGGTATTGACAAGCAGTTTTGTAAAGAAGTCAAAACATTTTGTAGAGATTATACATAAACAGCAAGTAACCACCGAAGACATACTAGCGAGTTTCGACGTGGAATATGTCTTCACCCAAGTGCCAGTGGAGGGAACGCTAGAGCTCCTCAGACAACAGCTTATGCCACTAGGACACCAACTTTAGGTCGAACGTCAAACCAGGAAAACGATCAAGGAGTCAACCATACCAAAGGAAGAACACCGACGTATACTGCCCTCAGAAACTCAGCTTCCAAGACTATAGGGACTGCCGGAAAGCCTCTACGACCGATTATGAACACATATGGATCTCCAACTTACGAACAAGCCAGATATGTTGCTAACAACTACAACAGTATTCGGGATTGACAAGTAGTTTTGTAAAGAAGTCAGAACATTTTGTAGAGATTATACATAAACAGCAAGTAACCACCGAAGACATACTAGCGAGTTTCGACGTGGAATATGCCTTCACCCAAGTGCCAGTGGAGGGAACTCTAGAGCTCCTCAGACAACAGCTTATGCCACTAGGACACCAAGAGGATATAATTGACCTGGCAAGATTGTGTTTCAATGGACATTTCTAGAAGCAGAAGGAGAACGGTGGGTTCAACGCCCTCACCAGTCATCGTCATAATTTTCGATAGATTTTCGAAGTAGAAGCCACCAGATCTAGTGCCAAGAAGTCCAATTGCTGATACCCCGACCTAACTACACTTTCGTTATATGGCTGCACGGTATGTGTAGACTGTCTACACGCATTCAGTGAGGACATGCCAGCAATAACCCGATGGAGATAGAAGAGAATGATTGCTTACCTTTTCTGGACGTATTACTAAAACGCAACGACACTGGAAGATTGGGATATGGAGCATACCACAAGAAGCCTCACATTACCATCCACAACAACAAATATTGTCTCCCTTGTGACTATACTTGGTACATAGAGGGCAAAAATTTGGGGCTGCTAAAACCGATGAAATTCAATATCTGAAGAATGCACTGCATATGATCGGCTACAAGCCACGAGAGATTTAGAAACTAACCGAGTTAAGAAAAAGAAAATGGATGAACCTAAACAAAAACCAGCAGGATACGCTCACCAGCCATGTATTTCTGAATTTACGGACAGGGAGAGGAAAACCATAGAGACGGACATCAAAATTAAAGGAATTTACAAACTTCAATACCAGTGTGGAAAATCGTATATTGGACAAACCGGACGTAGTATACAGTGCAGGTGAAGGAGCATCGCTGAGATGTCGCGCATAGTGGAAAATCCGCAGTAGATGAACACTACCACACAGTGACGTGAAGATACTGATCAGTAACAGTATATACTACCCACGGATAGTGAGAGAATCTTTGGAAATAATGAAGAACTTGTACAACGTCAACGGAGAAGGTGGATACAGACTGAGTAAGGTTTGGAAGTCCAACAAAGATCCAGCAAAGACGGTGCCAGGACCATCAAGGATGAATCCAGGAGAAGCATCGGATACAAACTAGCGGACGATAACGGATACACATCAACGAAGCCAAGGAGCGACAGCGACATTATATAAATGAGAATCAAAAGACATCAACATCAGTCTTTAGAAAACTTCTGAAGAAGTATGATCGGCGAAACGTCAAGTTCATTGCAACAACCACGGCAACACCCAGAAGACTCATCTTTATCAATAGAAGTTCTTTGACCCTAATCTATAATCTATTAACAAATAATGCATTCTTTTTTAATCTAATCCTTTTCCTGGCATCTGCATATGTTACTTTATTGAACCACATAATAACTTCAGTAACATTTGTAAACATATTTTAATAAGTAATTCAAAAAAGATAAGAAATAATGCTGGACATGTCTCATCAATTAGTTAATTTTTTTTTCCAGGATGCAGAAAAGAGATGTCGACATAATCGGTGAGTGCTTAATGATACGTTTAATAATAAGTTTCATTGAACAAATTCACTGGTAGCAAATGCTTCGAAGACCGTAAAGTTTAAGTAGGTAAAGAGTACATGTTTCATTAATTTCAATTTTCCAATTTCACTTATTTGACCATTCGGCCTCTTAAAAGGATATGCCATGAATATGTTTACATGAATCTCTTGGTCTGATGTTATAAATTAAGCGAAGTATCCTATTTTACGTAATAAACAATCTGTGTAAGTGAGAAGAAGTACTCCACACAATTATACCATATTGTAGATGAAAGTATACAATTGAATAATAGATATATAATAGCGACTTATAATTTAGATAACATTTGAGATGTAGGATTCAGAAAGTAGAGTTTCTTTATGAGGTTATTTTATTGGCCCTATGCTATTTCTCTCTTAGTTTTCTCAATTTTCTCAATTAATTGCTCAGAGGTCGATGGCGTGACTAAAGTAGCCGCATCATCCGCGTACATGGAATCGTGGTCGATAGTTTTCGATATCTTCACTTCACTTGTAATTACTTACCGATAGTTCTTTTTGCAGTACAGTATGTATTGTCAGTGTCTGTGTAAATAGCTTTCTTTAAACCAATATAATTACGACAGTTTCTTCTTGAATGGAATAGCATCCTTAGTAGCCCATTTACGATTTACATTACTGTTTGGCTATGAATTTCTTGTCCGTGCTTGGCGCCTTTCCTGAAACTACGTTTGCATTTTGCTTTCTTAAATTCGTATGTGTTGTCACTTTTTATTGTACTTACTTGACGTTGCAGAACTTTTTGCAGTGATTAAAGTCTCGACTTGCTTTGTTGTGTTAGTGTTTTTGCGGATTCTTCGATATCCAGATGTTTATTTTGTACAATACTGGAGTACGTTGAATTGTTGTCTTCTCGTTTGTAGATGGCGTCAGCATGCAGTTTTGTTGGACAATTTGACTTTGTTTAGTTATACTAGAATTACTAATATTGAATGTTTTTAGTAATGTACCTCGTGATTCCAGTTCATCGCTTGCTTATTAAGTAATTGTAGTAATTACTAAAAGAAGGATTTATATGACCCATACATGTGGCGACATTGTGGACTAATCCATACAACATTGGAATCCTCGGAATTAATTAGTCTAACTTCATTACTATTTAGACTGGTACAATGTCCATGTGCACCCCTATTACACGTACCAAAACATGCTAGTTAACTGCCTACAAGCACCAATAAACTTTCCCTATATAAGCCTCAAGCCTTAAGTCATGCAAATATATGACCTTAGAATCGAGTATGAACTTGAATGTTTATATAAACTTAAACCCATTTGGTGGACATTATGGCAGTAGCACAAAAATTAGTTACCGGTATCTATTCTACCATCGTCCAGCCTTAGTCGAAAACTCAAGCTGTGTGTCTTTCTTTAATATTCATTCCAGATCATCAAGAAGCCAGTACCTAATTTTGTCACTGTATAGGCTGTCCAATAGGTTATTTTACAATCTTAAAGAAGCTACCGTTCAGTTCGTGTTTAAGACTCATTCCCATCATAGAAGCGACACAAAACTTGAAGTTGCACTATCGTTATATTGAAAACTGAACTCCATATGTCATAATCAACACGAAAAATTTTGCACGATCAAATTTGATGGCGTTTACCCAACCCAACCCAGCCCATATTATATTTTTTATTAATCGTTAATCAATCGACTTTTTTGTCCTCATCGCAAATTTTAGGCAACTAAATAACCCAGCCTAGTTTATGGATTAATGACTGAATTATTCCCGATTCAAAATATTAACTTACAAATTAATTTAAGTCATGTACAGGTAGAAATAATATAAATAATGAAAGTGGTCAATGTTTCATGAACTTTATTCTCCGAAAATCAAGCATAAAGCTGCACGTTTAAAATTTGATAGAATTCCTTGGGCATCATGTAAATTATTTCACAGTTTCCAACATCTCACCTCCCAGACCTTAACGAGCTCCTGCCCAGTGTGGTTCACACACTCATTTTGGATTTTTAAGAGAATCTATTTTGTCCAAGCCTATTTTGTGGTTACGTCTGGCATTATGTAAAGATTCGTTTTTGTTCTCCAACAGGCCATAACCCAGTTTGAGTTATTTATACATTAATTACGCAAATACGAAGTTGCAAGTAGTGACTTCAACACATTCATCTTAGGTATGAAGAGGGTTTGCTTCAGAATTGATTATTCTGTTTGCATTAGGATTTGCAAATTTGTAAACTTCAAATATATATTTAATATTCCAATGGCATTTCTCAGTCGCTCACTAGAACTGACATTTTTCAAATAATTATTTAGTATAATATCAATGCTAAGAAGGTTTTTATTGTATGTTAATAAGAAATGGTTTCCGTATTATCGGGAAATTTTTTGATCAAAAACCAAATGACACAATTTGTGATTACTATAATAAGACTATAACACTATAATAACAAATTAAAAACTTTTTTTTCGGAAAATTGGCTACATCAAATATTAATCTTTTGAAAAATTAAATTTTTTGAACGACTGGCTTTCCTCTTGTAACCAGCTGTCGAACATTCTCTCAGAAGGGACCAACAGCAGTCAGCAAGCATGGGTGGCTCCTATCTGCCCTGGTAACGCTTCTCAAACTCTGCGATTTCCTGGTGGAAGCGCTCCCCATGCTCATGGCTAACAGAGCCCATATTGAATTTTTAGGGACATCCTGCATCAAAATTCATGGTAGGCTGGAGCTTTGTCTGCCAAGAAAATTTTTTGTGACGTCGACAAAAGCTAGTCGTTAATTAACTTTCTTATATCTCGCCCCACAAAAATCCCTTCTTTAATTTTGGCATCACTTAACGTAGGAAACCTTTGTTTGAGAAATTGAAAACATGGACCATCTCTTTGTAATGCTTTAACAAAATTGACCACAAATATAGCAAAATAAATCAGTAGAATTGACACAAAAATTTGACGTGACATTTTGTATATTTACGACTAATCTAAATGTTTTGACAATTGTTGTCCACAGCAACTTGATATTTTTATCAGTGAGGGCAAAAAATGTCCCGGAGCACAATGAAAATTAAAAAAAAACTTATGTACATTTTGAGACGTGATGGTGAAATTAAATATGGAATTTTTTTGTCTGTTGGGAATACCTAACATGAATCACTATCAGTGATACCAGTGAATTTTTTCGTGTTCCATAGTGTAGTGGAATTAAAGCTGCAAAAAATGTCCCATTATTTGCTTACTAATTGCGATTATAAATAATTTCCACAATTGGTTTCAATCAAAATCTCTTTAATAAAGAACAAGTATATAAATAACAAATATTTTCAGTAATCGATATCCTCGACAATTACTTCCTACATGAAGTAATTAACTAAATCACTACTTGGACTGTTAATCGATGAACCCACCGTTGTATAAAATTGTACAGTAAATGTTTATGAATGAAGTATATCAATTTATTTACTTCAGAATAATCCGTACACACTTCCTGTCACTCGTGATGAAATCACTCAAACATCTCCTTTTATTAATATCCATGATGTTCATCCTAACATCTTCCATCGACTTTTAAATACGATGCCACACAGTTTGCGCCTATGTCGCCTTAAATATGGAGGAGACGTTTTAACGAAGGCGTTCGAGCCATTAGCGAATTACGTAAGACGACAGCTTTCGTAACGTAGATCCCGACAGGGGGCGCGCAGTCACGCGTGAGGGATCAATGTCACTCTGTCATCCATCAACCGCTAGCGACGAAATGTCCTCGCAGACACCTCAGTAAGCTCCCTCGCCAGAATTCACCCTTCCCACACCGCTAGAGGATTTAACTAGTTAAGTTACCGGGGAAACAGGATTAACGGGACCCCTATCTCGCGATAGTCATGTGTGCAAATCTTATATGCGATGAGGACCGAGTCTGAGAATGCTTTCTTCGAGATTTATGGCGATAATAGTGAATAAGCTGGGTAAATGATGACGATTCAGGAAACTCATTGAATTTAAATGTCTACAATTATTTATAATTACATTAAAATGGAATAGAAGAATAGAATGTATCTTGACGATGCGGCCATTTTTGAGCCGCCGAATAACACGTACATCGTATGACTTTTAAATTTTAATAAATTGCATGGAGAAAATAAAAATAATAAATAAATAATAATGTATAATTAATGAAAATGTCCGATTGCTAACGATTTCAGAACTGAGTTGTAGTGAACTTTGAAATATCGAGTAAATATCAATGTAAGTAGAAGGGAAATAAATACGAATTCGAAACGTTTAATATGTTTAATTATTGAGACAAAAATGATACCATTGGACGTTCGCCCCTATAACGGAAAAAAATAAAAAATATAAAAGTTAAAGGAACATAAACAAAATGAATCGCCCAAAGAAACTTTAACGTGGCAAGTGTTAATCACCGATTATATCTATGGGTGTTCTTTGGACATGTTATACACGATCAATGAATTTTCTATACAATGTGTATAGAGGCAAAAGTCACTGCAATTTCGCAGTTGGGACTCTTGAACTATGTCAAATACCACGTTCCTCCAGTTTCCAATCCAATGTGTTATCTATGAATCGGTGGACAAGACTGTTACTTCTCGCCTACGTCTTATGTTATCACTATACGTTTTCGTAATCGTTTTATTTGTCCACTTATTTTATAATTTCGAATTCATTAAATGCATAAGTCACTTTCATCATTGGCAGCAGTGGTTATTTATTTCATTCATTCTTATCAGATTATAATATTAATTTTTGGTAAGAATTTTCATTGGTTATTAATATTTTTTTTATTTAAATTTTCGATTTATTTGAATAGATGTTCTTCGTCCTGGGCAATTTTCGCTGTAAGTCGCGAACTTTTAGTCATTCAAGGTTTGTTTTAACTAAAATTGACTCAATGGTGAATTGCTTAGTGGGGAATATTTGGTATTCTGTTGTATTATTAAATTATGTGGAGGAGGAAATATGTGAATACCGTTGCATTGAGCGCCCTGTCCTACGCGGCGACTTCTGTCAGTTAAACACCACGTTCGAAATTCGTGGACGTCAAATGTACGTTTTTGAATTTGCCAAGAATTTAGGCAAACAGCAACACAAGAAAATGTGTTTCAAAAACAACAATTCTAAAAAAAATATATTTTTTAAAATGGAAAAAATTTGGGCAAAGTTAAAAATGTACAAAATCGCAAATTTCAAAAACTGACCAACTATTAACTAATTGAGAACATCCAAGGAAAAAATAATTTTAACAAAACGTTAATAAATCAAAAAATAAAAAAATATATAATTGAGATAAATACAAATATATATATTTTAAAAATTCAAAAAATTAAATATAGCCAAAATATGTAAAAAATGTTAAAATTGTTTAAAAATTTAAAAAAAAATCAAAAGCGTTCCTAAAAACCGATAAATATTAGAGAAATACCTAAAGTCAAAAATGTCAAATTTGGAAAACAAAATTTTTGCTTGCTTTGTTTGCAAGCATTTCCCTCACTCATGATTTATTCCCGAAACCGGTCCGCAGTACAATATGTCCATATTATAAAAATATGATTTTTCAATTCGTCACTTGGCACCCAACACAGAAAAGAGTGACTCGGTGCCAATTAATTTCTAACAATAAGGTAAAAATAAATGGTCACGCATCGAATGAAACATTTTCAAATTCTTATACTTTTGATTTCGAATTTCGAAGTAAGAGGAAGCACTTCCCACGTCCCATCGTTCGTTTCACACGATGCTTTTCTGGAGTTTATAAAGAAATCATCACACTTCACATGAACCTGGCTCTCCCAGTACGAGTGGTGAGATTCAGTATTTCAAACAATCTCAAAGAAAATGATCAAAGCTAATAAAAAACCTCTGATAAAGAATCGACAGTGGGGGTAAGTAAAGAAAAATTGTGTAATTATAAAACAAAAAAATTAAATAAATTTAATAGGTAGTACGAGAGCACAATAATAAGGATGTTTAAAATGAATCCCGAATCTAGCTCGTTAGGACCATCACTAATTTAATATGATGACAATTCACAGAAATTAGAAACGCCCATACACTTAATTATAAACGTAACGTTAATCTTTACATCTTATCAGAAAACTAAAAAAAAATTGCAGGGCCAACATAAATGCGCTAGGTATGCCCTTCTAATTTCTTTCATTCTTCTCGAGAAGTTTCGTCGTTTTTTCACTCGCTCTAACTTTTCTCTTTTTCCCTTACGAGATTTGTCACCTTGTGTTGCATCGTTCTGTAATCACTTGACTTCTGTTTCGCTGAAACTGCGTAATCACTACCAGGGCTATACCTGATACCTTTTTTTCTAGAAGGTGGATTCCAGACCTAAACTTCGTCAGATTTATTGCTCTGCTATTTCTTTCCTCCTTGCTCTCAGCATTTGTATGCATCTCATCCTCTTCACCATTTACTACCCTACGTTATTCTTCCTATGTCTCCTTTCTATTACACTCATTAAATTGTTATTCTATTTTCTAACTTCTACTCCCCACACTCGTACTTTCGACTCGTTCCTCGCCACTCTTCCCTCATCTTATATTTCGTCCTTGCACTTTCTTGCAGCACTTGCATTTATCAATTGATCCTCTGCATTTTTTCAATCGTTATACCTAACCCAACTAAATCCAACACAACTCAACCCAATCCTCAATAGCTCTTCGTAAATTTAGTTCTCCTCGTATATACTCCATGTCTATCAATGTATTTCCTCCCGCCTCTCCTCAATACAACAAAACGAAGCGATTTAAAAATCGTAGCAAATGTAGGACACATTTGTTTCACCGCCCATCTGAGCAAATGGAAATTCTCATTGCATCCACTCTAAGCTAAACTTTTTATTCATTCAGCTGATAATAAACAAACTTCACGTGTAATAAAACTGCACTATTCACAAATGTGATTATATTGCCAAAACGGCAATGTTGTGTAACGCTATGCAGCAGAGAATGTTAAGATTCTCATTTGAGAAAAATGTTCTCGCAATTTAATTTTTGTTTATTATTATGTTCGCATTATTAAGAAGCAACAGATTCATCGAGTTCAAATATATGTTTATTGAATATTTATGGTGTATGCTTATTTGATCATATATCTCATGCATTGAAATGGACAAACTGCTTTACTATGTCGACCACAATTGACTGAGATTCAACAGTAATTTGTATAAAATTATTAAAAATAGAACCCTAGTTAGTTGTATCGGAAATTATTATTTTACGTTACTGTAGTAAATTTAAAATATTGTTTAGTGACGACATCGATATAACTTTGACTTACTCGTAATTCCACTTGAGGAAAGTTCTCTCAGCGTTTGCTCATAGGTTTCACAGATACCCTTTTAGAGAATAGTTGTTTTCACTTTTGATTCAATTTAAGTAACTAACAGTGACAAGTTTACTACACATTTTCATATATACTTTTAATTTTTAATTTTTACTTCAAAATTAATACATTAGATCAGTTAATTTTGGAGTTTAGGCTAAATATTTTTTTATTATTTTTTTATTTTATTTCTTTCTGCCTATAATTATAATATATTATAATTCATTATATAAGGAAGTGACATGAACGTTGCATTGAATTAAGTATTTGTTTTAATGCAAGAAAAACACGAAATACACTCGACTGACAAACCCAAAGAAATTCTGGTTGTACTCAAAAAATTAGTATCACATAACCACTTGGGATTTTAAAATGTAAATTAAATTAGATACTATTGGCTATGCACTATAGACAATTCAATAAAAGTTCCTTTTTAAATATTTGTGGTGCGTTTACGTTATTCCAAACAATCAAATTTGGAGTACCACAGGGTATTATATTGGGTCTAGACTTCTGCAGTAATTGATTGATTCTTCATAGTTCATAATCCACAATTCATTGAGCAACAACCAACCCAACCCCACGCAACCCATCACAACCGAAACTAACTCCCCATTATACGTATCTAACAGAACGAAGCACAAATCAGACTAGAAAGACGTAGGCACAGATAAGTTACAGAAAATTTTATTTGAGCATTCCACTTGGTTTTTTCAGCCGCTTTCAGAATGAAATTCGGGACTTTTTATGCACTATTATTATCTTGGGTTTTGAAATGACTGCCACTTGATTTTTCTTGCCGTGACCGGGTGTTTCACTGTGAGAAAAACCTACCGACTCTGCTACAGTTATATTAGTTGATAGAAGACATTTATTTTACAGTTAACAATAGTTTAGTTACAATACTATAATTTATGCAGCGAATGCGTGACAACAATGAAAGAGTTTTGTGATAAAATTGACTGTATAAAGAATTCAACACTGGTTATATAATATCCTTTTTTGAGATTTCTCATTTGCTGTCACTTTAAGTACTGCAAACGTATAGATAAACAAATAATAAATAGACTGATGCTGCAAATAAACGATGCAATAGTAACATGATTTAAAATTAAACCGCCGCCCTACCACTGATATAACGACAATAAGACTCACTTCCGTCTCTTCCTAATCCTAAAGATCAACTTTTCTGCCTATTAGTAAATAAAGTAAATAGTTGTAGCATTCTATCTAGATATCTTTGGTCAAGTCATATCAGTCCTAAAATTTCATTTAATCATCAGTTACGTGCCGGTGTCTTGCGACCAATGGAAAAGAGAAATTGGGCAAATTAAAATAATTCATTATAAAAAGAATAATATAATAATAACTTTCGTTCGAATTGGATACTTGCAACGTCGTCACTTTAGTGATCTTCCAAACAGGCAATGAAATAATTTGATAACAAATATCCTAATCTTAATCGTAAATGTAACCACTTCAAAACGTATTATAATTAAATACTTTTACAAAATATATAATATTATAGTAATTGACATCATATCCAGAAAAAAATAATATTTCATTCGAAAAACTCAATAACTTATAGAATCATAGGTAACATATTTTTAAAATTGCGTAGACGATCTCTACCGGATTCGTGAAACCCTGCTGATATTAAAAAAAACTAAAATTGTTGTCAGGAAAGCCACTGAACTATTATATTATGAATACTGATTAAAAATTGTGAAAAAAATACTTAGATCATGGATGATCGTTTCGTTATGAGCTTATCAAGAAAAATTATTGCAAACGAAATCTGTGTTGATCAACGTTTTTTGTGAAAACATAGTCAGAATCTCAACTACTCAACGCAGGAAAAAATCCGATGCACCGTAGCGTGTAGAAAATATGTACTGTACCATTTAGTTACCTCAGCGCATTTCATTGTACAAGCTTAAGCGAAATTGTGGTTAGTTTATGAATACTTAATATAAATCTCTTACGGACTTATTTCATGGTAAGGCAAAGTATGGTAAGAATGAAAGTAATGTTAGAGTATGACAAATGTAAAGAACCGAAAATAGAGTAGTTGTGGTAACAAGAACGTTGAAAGTTCATGAGCAGGCTCTACAACGTGCACACGGAAATTGGCAGTAACAGATGAATTGGGGGGTTTATTTTCCTCAATTTCTGAAGAAAAATTCTGACGAAAGTCAATGGATGCAAGAGGGATTAACTAGTACTTCTACCTGAAATCGGCGGAATATTATTACATTCTGATGCGCAATTCCCTTCTGGAATATGAAATATGTAAGGCAAAAGATCATTACATCTATACTGACAGGCTGTCCCCGAAATGTCATCCAATTTGTCCAACTAGTTGGGTTGGTGGAATGGATGGCCCAAGTGGCCCAAGTGCAATAAATTCACCTTAATCTAAAATAAATGTAATTTATTTTCACTTCTGTCATTAATTTGCAAGCTCCTTGTTTCTCACATTATTTTGCTTGGTTCGATTACTTGACATTTATATCGGTCTAGTGCTTTAAATCCTTTTATTTCGTACTCCCTGCTTATGTTGTTTTTGATTCGTATGTTTTGTCTTTTTTATTATGCATGTATGCATTTTCAATTTTCCTTTATATTAAAATACTCTAGGCTTATTGGGACGGTTTATTTAAATTGAAATACACGCACTTAGCTAAGATTTTGTGCATCTAAGAAACAACGCTTTGTTAAAGATCTCTGCTAATTCTGGCAAGTGGAGCACCTCTACAAATTTTGTTTAACAACTTCCGAGAGTCTCGAACTACATGCATAACATTATGTTGCTGCTCTTATTATTATTTTTATAAAAATTGTATACAAATTATCAAGTGGTTAACAATAAAATAAATATCTTAATAACTTAGTGGTTGTTAATATTTCCACATTTAGAAACTTGAATGTAATTATGTAGGACCACAGCAGAAAAAAGCTTTTTAGTTTGACGTGAACCAGCTTATAACTTCAGACACATTTCGGCGAGTGATATGGGGGCTTTATTTTTTACGTTTCGCTTTTAATGGCGTACGTGAACGATACCGAAGAGGTTCTGACGGCTTGGTCACAGTCACTTACTTAAGTTGTCAGTAGTGAAACCCTGACAGGTGCAAAGCAAAATAATTCACCAGGGACGTTCAAAATGAAACGAAATATGTATATATTCAAACGTTGATAGCCACATTTGAATCGCAAACGTCGATAACATCGCCGAGAACAATAAAAATGCCAAAGCTGACGTCCGAAAATAGCCACCAAGCCACACAAAACACTCAATCTCCCGAAATAGTGAATTTTTCGAATAACTCCGTCCGTCGTGTCAGTCCTTAATTAGTTCGCCCTCGATCTCGGTCTACGACCGACGAAAGACACTAAATAATCTTATCTTCGTGAAAAATTAATCGAACAGTTTGTCTAAACACGAAGCCCGCAATCTTAATGGCCCATTAAAGAGAAATATATCCGTAATTAATCCCCGGCAGTGATTCTAAGTCTTTCCGGATGTTGTATATATGTGTTCGCCATTCGTCACGCGTTCGTGCTCGTCGTTTTATCCGCTGCCGCTCGGATGTGTCGTGAATGATGTCGATGTGCGGGTCGAAAAGTGAGCTCGAAGGTTGGTCGTTCGTCTTCCGGCGTTTGATCTCGGTTTGCGGAGGCTTTGCTGGAAAATTAAAGTGTCGAGATCTGTATTCCCTTTGAGTGTCTTTGCTTGTGATGATGGAAATCTTCTGGCGTCCGCAAATAGAAAAACAATTCAACTAAATGTAAACAATCAGCGAAAACGGTCAACGTTATCAACGCATTTATTAAAATTTATCGGTAAAAAAAATTCGAAGCCTTCTTCACCACTTTTAATATCAATAATTAAAATTGATCCATAAATATGAGGCGTATTACATGGCACGACGAAGTCGTAAAGGACAATTGTTGCTGGGATTGGACTTGTCTTTGTGTGCACTCGGACTTCTGTGAATATGCCTGTGGAAGTGGATGTGTGTGTCTTTCCGGAGAATCGCGACATACTCAAATGTCTACCCGGTTGCATACGTACATACATACATATTGCATTGTTCACGTTAACGTATAAATCAGTCAGGATATTAACCCCGCGTGTGCAATGTCCACATTGCGGTGATTTACGCGTCTAGAGAGCCATTCTCACCGCCTACTTGTTACAATGTACGAGCGGCGTCACGTCGCATATAAAAACGTGTTTATGGCCGCGCCGAGGTGATAGAATACGTTATCCCCGTCGCCGTCCCGGCCCCCGACGTTCGCGCCGGAAATGGCCGCCATCAATCACAATTTATCCGACGTAACGGCCCTGACAATCGCGCGCCGTCGGTCGAGGGCCGTAATTTGATCACGGTAACGGCGCGTCCAAGTGACAATTATGAAATTGCATCACTCATTGAGACGTACGCGTACGTGCGGGAGCGAGAGAGGGCGCCATCTGTGGTTCGGCGAGCCACGCGGGAGCGCGTCAGTCGTAAATCAAGCGAGACGTCAGTTTTGCACGCCGTTCGCACACCGACCTCGGACTAAAAATACACGTATTTGTCTTCTGCGTGCCTCGTATCCACTGACATGTGACACCGTTGTCGCTGTTGCTGCCGTTTCGCTTTGCTCTGAAATATACGGAAATGTTACGCCTTTTCATTTTAAGCGTGTCCATGTAATGTGTCTCTTTATTACCTTCACGTCGTGGGGGCTTTAGTAAAATAAAATAAGCACGTATCTCATATTTTTAATCTCGTAACTTTTTTATGTCAAGAATAATACACTAGTAACTAGTAACGTTAGTACAAAATGTAATACAATATGTAAATAAGGCAACAGAATCCTATTTCTATCTGTGGATCGTACATTGTTTCCACGTATCTTACATCCTTTACTTAATATCACTTTCTCACCATCTCTCGCCATCACACAAAAATTTATCTCAGATTAGTTATTTCTGTCACGACTCTTTCATATGATGTACCAGGGTACGAGATATACAACCTTTTATGTCAAGAATGACATAAACCCAATAAATGATCGTAAGAATCCAATACAGAAAATAGATTACCCAAATAATGAATTGAATATGTTCCAATTAATCGCTCTATTCCATCACTCATATTTCTACACAATATGACACCGCCGCAAAAAATGCAGGTCATTAACTAAATGAACGCAAATGCCGCCTGAAAGTCAAAAGTTGCAATAAATGCAATTCCGGATTTTAATTAAAACTTTTAAAATTATATGCGTTAAGTGGATAATAATAATAATAATAATAAAGTTTTATGGCTCAGAGCATTGGAAGAATCTACTGGTATTGGTACACCTATTATATGCAAATTATTTTTATGCATCACACCATCCATGGTGCATGGAAAAGTTTCTTCGATAAATTGTTGATGTTATACCTCGTCTTTTAAAATTTAAAATTAGACATTTGTATAACATCTGAAACACATTTGACAATATGAACACACTTAAAACTAAAAATGTGTCGGGTGTACAAAATAGTAGTTTCTCAAAGGTAACTAGAGAAACAAAAGAAACGGTGTTGATTATAAAAGATAACACTTTTGTACCAGGATTTATTTGGATACCGAAATCAATAAGAGGAAAGGAATGATGTGAGGCTGCAATAAATGTGGGTGGTAGTTCCATATCACAAGAGCACATACCTGCTGGTCAACATGTATTAATTATACATCAGAACAAGTTGACGTCATCACTAGAAAGATATCAACAAACTACATTTAAGTAGAGAATGTTTTACGTGGAGTCAAATCATTCGTCAGCACTATGACCTTAAGTGGCTGAATACTTTTGTTTGTCAGCATTGACAAATTGCGCATCAAAAACTATAAAAGAATTAAATAAAGCTAAGGTGATATTAGAGTTAATAGAAAGAAAGGCCATTTCCACTTAACTGTGACCGAAATCGACACACCCAACATTAAGAGGGATTT
This sequence comes from Geotrupes spiniger, assembly GCA_959613385.1. NCBI lineage: Eukaryota > Metazoa > Arthropoda > Insecta > Coleoptera > Geotrupidae > Geotrupes > Geotrupes spiniger. The sequence goes on from OY390737.1 coordinate 19,712,835, forward strand.
TAATAATATTAACATCTCTGTTTTAGTTTCAACGAAAAATAACAAATAAAAAAATGATAACATTCGTACGTACGATTCCTACTACAATTAGAAAACTAGAAAACTTGTGATGAATTTCACCATAAAGCGCGCTTTCACTTAACCTCATTATAATATGCAAAATGGAAAAGTAAAACAAAAAGAAAAACAACTAAGCACAAGTTTGATTCTACCTATTGCTCAGCGAAAATGGTTGCTTGAAAGAGGACCCCTGAAATGACGCAGTTATATATTTAGGCACAGCTAGAATGTCAGTACACATCAAATTACGATCGTGCATGTGGGACATGGATACCATTAACTCATATAAATAAATTGGAATTTTATTTACGCGGATATCATGAATATAACATGCCGAATGGAATGATCTCCATTTTTCATATTCAGCCAGCCCATTTCTTTTATACGATCAATTATATGGTCCCGTGGCCTGAGATTTATGACAAAACGTACCCAGGAGAAGCTGTAAAAGACTAATCCATAGTCACTAAAATTGTACTACTCAGTATAAATTGACATATTTCAGTACGGCTACTAAAATTTTCAGTAGATTATAGAAAACACTTCTATAAACTTGTTTTGAAAATCGGACACTACTCTACGACATTTTTGCATAATCTCATAGTTTTAACAGTTTTAATTCAGTGTTTTGTTTTGAGTGCTAAAGTTTAGTAATTGCAGTAATAATAATGAGATAAGATAGATATTTTATTAATTATACACCTGCTGAATGTGACATTTCTTTAGATTTGTTATATGCAGTAAAAAGTGCAACAAGCTGACGAACCCAAGCGGATGAAGAATAATACTAGTCCAGCGGTCGCATTCAAGATCCGTTCAATCTGAAGATGATAAAGGCGAAGATACTGCTGAAGAAAATACCGAAGAAGAAATGCCACTGCAAGAAAAAACAAGACGTTAAATACTTAAAAGACTGTCAAACTTGAATCTTGACTGACAAAAAAATATATATTTTTTAATTTTTGGTCCAGTCCAACTGTAATTTTTGTGATAAGTGCTGTAAAGATTGGTATGGCTCTAAGAAATCTGAATAATAATAATAATAATAACTTAGGTAAATAAATTAAGATCGCGGAAATGAAACTAGTTATGTTTGCATTGGAGCATAATGTTTCTCATTTTTGGACACATGTCATTGCGACGTTTTTTCAATAATTATTGACGAAACCACTTTTTCGCTATTATAGTAATCTTGACGAAAAAGTAATACATTCATTTTTGGACTTGCGTCGCTTGTTCTAGTTCTGAACAAGTGACGCAAGATGCAATTTTTAAAATATTTTTAAAAAATGTGATATTCCTGTGACAAATATTATTGGATGTGCTTCAGAGAATGCTTCCTTGGTGATGGGCCATTTAAATGGCGTAAAAACCAAATTTCAAGAAATTGTGTATCACATTCGTTCCACTGATGTACAACCAAAGCTTGAGCTAGTTTTCTGAATGAAGTCGAAAATATTGCCAGAAATATTTTAATTATTTTGCCCAAAGAGCAAAATGCAACATGATTTAAAGGAATTGCAAGAGTTTGCGGAAGTTTAACCTCACAAAAATGGAGATCCTATAAAGATAGGGTTCCAGAATTGTTGAAGACTTCCAAAAACTGATTGATTTAGATAACAAAGGAATGCGTATGAAGACCATAGCAAGGAAAAAGGCCATGAGAAAGGAAGCGAAAGGGAAAATGCATACACGCAAACGGGAAACGAGCACCTTAGGAGAACAGATAAAAAACAACATAAATGAGAAAAGATATAATAGACAGTATACAGCAATAGGAAAAGGTAAAAAGAAATAAGCAACAGAAAAAGTAGAAAAACAACAGCACGAAAAATTGCTCAACAATAACAAACATGGGTATATGGATTGTAAGAAGTGTGACTGGAGAAGAGCAAGAAATAACGTAAGAAATAAAAAAAAGGATATTATTTATTCTGGAGCAGCGTACAAGGAAAGAATATTATACAATGAAAATATATGAACGAAAAAAATTCGATAATGGAAATTAAGGTAGGAATTAATGAGGCAAGTAAGTACAGTAAGTACAGTAACACCTTCGGTGAAAATAATGATGCAAGTAAAAAAGAGAAAGATACATATGTCAAGCACTACAAGAAAACTAATTGCCAGCAAGGAACTGAGAATAATGGGACGAAACGAACCAAATTAAACTAGTAATACTATTGGCGGCAGGAGAAAGTTTTTCAGTAGCAAAAACAAGGAAGCAAACTATGAAGAGAATGGAACGTACAAAAAGTTATTGAAGGAAAGTAGACATGGAAACTACACCTGCACAAAATTTTGAAAAGATTGTAAAAAATGCAAAGAAAGTAGGGACACAGTAAACGAATGAAAACAAGAAGCATAGACGAAATTTGGATAATAGGTGAGCGATAACTTCAGACAGAGAATCCTTCAAGCAAAACAATTTCAAATATAGAGGAACTGATACAGTTTCTTGAAAAAAAAACTGAAAAATCCTTTGTTCTTTACAATTGTTGATTTTCTAAAGACCCTGTTTCTTTTCCACACGACATCGCTAGTACGGAAAGAATATTTTCCAAATTAACCATTAAAAAATAAGGTTAGTAATTAAATGTATGTACCGCAGTGAACTTACTTAAAAATAAGATTCGCTATAATCGGGAACCAAATGAGGATTTGATTAATTTTAGGAAAGGTAATTAATTATGTGCTACAGAAACGGTTAATTAATCATGTTATCATTTTTACTATATTAGTTGTATTATTGGGGAATTGTTATAAATAAAATCATTATTTAGTAAACTACTCAAAACGAACAAGGAGACATTTGTAAAATATATGGAAATTTTGTTTACATATTATGCATTTAAACAAAATGTTGGAGTTATGTTTTAATTAAAAGTACTCTTTGAGTAGACAACACGATTGCAACGCATTGATAACGATTTTTTTGGAAAAAAAGAAATTATAGTTTTTAACCTAAAATTGTTTAATTAAAAATAATCAAATTTATTGAAAACAAAAACAATTAATAATGGGTATGACTTCCTCTAACCCGGATAACTTCTGCGCAATGACGAGGCATGCTTTCTATTAACTTTCTAATCCTTTCTTGAGGCAGCTGTTCCCACTCCTGGATAAGAATTTCTTCGACCTGTTGGAGATTTTCTATGGGTTGGTGTTCCCGTAGTTGTCTTCCCAATTCGTCCCATAAGTGTTCTATCGGATTTAGGTCCGGACTATTAGATGGCCATTCCATCACATGAATATTGTGGTGGTCAAAGAAATTTCTCACTATCCTTGCTATGCGAGTTCTAGCGTTATCTTGTTGCAGGATGAAATTGGGTCCCATATTTTCAGCGAAGGGGGTAACATGGGGTTCCACAATGTCTGTTAAATAACGCAGAGCCGTTAATGTTCCTTCTCGAAGCTACCACTAATTCGGTGCGACCATTTAAAGATAATCCGCCCCAAACCATAATGGACCCTCCACCAAATGCAACGGTTTCTTGTACAGTGGAGTCTAAATAACGTTCACCTTGGCGTCTCCACACACGAACTCGGCCATCGTTATGCCCTAGGCAAAACCTGGACTCGTCCGTAAACAGTACGTTACTCCATTGTTCCAGAGTCCAGTTGAGATGTACGTGCCCAAAGTTTCGTCGGCCTCTTCTATGCGCTGGTGTTAAACGAGGTACCTTCGCTGGTTTCCTTGCATGCAGCTGAGCTTCATGGAGTCCATTTCGAATGGTTTGATCAGAAATTCTGGTCCCAGTTACCGCTACTAATTGATTTTGAAGAACTGTCGCGGTAGTTCTATGTCCGCGAATTCCCCAACGAGTTAATAAGCGGTCTTCTCGGGGAGTAGTCGACCTTTCTCGTTGAGGGTAAGGTCGCCTTCGTGTAATGCCATACTTTAAATGCGTAATCCATGCCCTGGATATAGCGGAATGACTTACATTCAACAATTGAGCCACCCATCTTCTTGAATGGCCTTCTTCAATTAATGTCACTGCCTTAGCTATTTGAATAGCGTCAAGGTACACTCTTTGTACTATTCTTCTACCTACCACATCATCATTCATGTTTCACACCAGAATTACAACCCAGTATTAAAAATAAAGTTCTGGTTAGATTCAAACTTTAAGCGTTTTTTCGTTTTTATTACGCTTTTATTGTTAATTTCACGTAAATGTCAAATAAAAAAGCGGCTACTTGATAGAGAAGTTATATTTAAGAATACAGATATTGTGACCGAATTGCATTTAATTTCATAAAGTTTTATGTAAAATAAAGACATATATAGAAGTGTCTCTTTTTTCGTTTTGAGTAGTTTATTTATTTTGCATATTATACCACAAACATTCAACCAAAAACTTGAAAAATGTAATACGAATGGAGTTTCTGCAGATTCGTTAAGTTTTTCCAAAGCATGTCTCTATTTGGAGTCCTATCCTTAGTGACATCCCCAATGTAGGAGATATGTGTCTTGCACTTGCAAGAAGTCTCTTGCACATGGAAGCATGGTTTATATAATTTGTGAATGCATCATCCGAAGTAGCTTCTTGGAATTTTGTTAGGTGTATTTGCCCATATACCGGTGTACTGGTACATATGGTTACTCTGCCCTGAAATGCCATAGTTTCAGGACGTTTGCCTTTATATTATTTCAATCGTTTAACTTATAGGTCCGTATGACGTGATTTTTAAAAAAAAATTTGACCTTTTACAGCTTACTGATTTCTAAAATATGATGATGCACTTCTATACTTCTTCCAAATGTTCATTGCATTAGTTTTGATCGGTAATGCATTACAGGTCTAACCATAAAACAGTACATTATTCAAGCTGCGCGCCACGGCCCATTGACGGCGCCCACCGGCCCTGTAAAATTACCGCCCACTCGATAATTTTTCCGCAGTCGTTCGGTCGGTAATAGAGTTTTAAAACGTATGTGAACGCGTGCGTTATCGGGCAGGCTAATATCAGAACGTGTCATAATATACGACCGCATGCATTGTTTGTGTGCACGAAAGTATGTTCCTTTCATTGATTATTACACGGAGATTAACAACAATTGCCGGTGAAAAATGCGCGATACGGTCATTCGTGTCGCATGAACGTTGTATTTTATAGAGCGGGCGATAAAAATCAATGAACGCTGACATACGCAAAGCTTTATGACTCTGTTCGGGCTATCGGGTCGCATAAAACGCCATCCCGTGAAGAATTTCACTTTGTGACGCAATCGGATTTGTTGGGCGACACAGCATTTGCTACATTTTAAAAGCGTCATATTTAAGTGATTTTTAAAATCGATCGCAGCGTAATTATTGTAGTTGGTGGTTACGTGAGGTGACGTTAGTAATCAAAGGGTTGCAACTGAATAATAGTTAAGCGGTTATCGTAAATTTGATACGAAGTTGGGAAATGTAACTCCAAAGGGACACGTCAATCCTGCACCGGATTATCGACAGAATAATCATACATCAACAACAGATAATACGATACATAAGGCCTAATTACAAGGTCGCTATTGTGGGTTCGAGGGATCCGTAGATTCCTTTGGGAGTGACTTGGAATAGCCATTAGTGTCATCATGTACTTTTAGATATACTCAAACAATGCAAATAATATTTTTTAAACTGGGGTACTTGTCGTTCTAGGCGCTCCCCTACATAATTTATGGGAAGGGCTAAGTATGCCTAAACGATTCTGGGACATGTCGAAGATATGTGCATATGTTCCAAGGGCCACATTAACAACACATATAATATATACATCTTATTAACGCTAGTGGTGTATAATAGCTACCTTAATATATAACACGACTCGTCGATTTTGATTTGTTCGAAGTTCGCATGTGAACTGCAAGCTCATAATTTCGAAAATTTCGAAATCTCCAACGAACGCACACAAATTCTGGGACCGTAATGCAAAATTAGCAAATGCCATTTCATAGTTGGATACCTAAACGTGTTTTTTTTCCATCGTATTTCATTTCGTCCCGTCAATAATTCATAACGTCATCATTAACATTAATAAATTACAATTTACTCTCTATATCAAAAGCGATCATCTCATTTAGAGCGACACGCTGCATATCGGGACCAATTATCTTGTAGGGTCAATTAAATTGTTTATGTAAAACGAAGATTACGTATAATTTAGTAGTTATTAAGCTACTTCCTGCCTTCGGCGGTATCTTCCACCTAGATCTCGATACCGCCGCTAGATTACGACCATATTTCAAAGGCTCAAACGAAATTAGCATTTTGAATGCTGTTCAAGGGGTGTGACCGAATACAATATGTTTTGATAAGGTGTAGATCCAGGAGAGCGATTGCGTCTAACCGTTGTCTAACACTAATTGGTTTAAACTGTCGGTTTGTAGATTCGTTTAAATTATTAGACGTATCGGAACGATTCTAATCTAAACTTGTAAATGACGCATCGACGCAATAAAAATGTTTGGACGTGGGTCATTTCTATTAGAAACAATATGAGCATTATTTATGTCCCATCTAAATCAGTTTTTATGCTTCCATTGGTCTATTAAATTATTTATTTCCCATTATGAGCGCGTCATTCCGAAGCCCTATATCCTTATAATAATAGCAATAAAGACTTTTATTAAAATGTTACGGCTTACAAATGTATATCGCCCATTAATTATAATGTGCGTGATGTACGACAGCAAGCGAAGTTCGGGACAGCTAAAGCCCATTGTATACTATGTAATTTCGTGGAAATATCGAATATTAAACATGGGGTATTATTATCATTATTATAATTATTTGTTCTTTTTTAATTACAAAAGCTCTTCATTGAGCAATCTAATTAGAATATTTATAATTGGAGCATCGACTTTTCATAGCACATATCAATGGTGTAAACATTTTCTCTGGATTTGTAAGAACGCGATAAAACTTTTCGTTGAGACGTTCAAACTCGACTCTGTGAAAATGTGCGCAAAGTTCCGTAGCGTGAAATGGGCTTCATATTGAGCGTGCCGTGGCGCTAATGTTCGTATTTTATGAAAGGTTAAAAAGATTACAATGTTTATGTGAGTTATGAGTCCACGAACAGTCGTAAACCAAACGGAATGTCATTTCGTGAGGAGGCTTATCGTTATCGCGCCGCTTTTAACGTTCGGAGTTAGGTGCTGCCGTTGTATTTAGACGTCCCGGCGGCAACGTACCAACGCACACACAGAGAAACACGAGGTCAGGTGTGCTATACATCGCTGGTTAATTAGTAGCCACGTCGGGTCTGTGCATTAATTAGCGCTCAAAATGTCGACGCCAGAAAGAAAGTGAAGGTAAATCAAAAAACTGGCGACCTCTATTAAGATTTATTGAAATTGATGGGTCGTTGCTTGCTTAAAAATTATATGGGCTTAGTAATTCAGTTGTGAAACGTCATTTTTTAGATAAATGTTAAGAAGATTAATAACCCTGGTTACGAGGGTTATTATTAACCCTGTATACGAGGGTACTATGAAGAACTTAAAATACAATAAAAGTCTTTGGCCAGTTTTTAATAAAATCTATGCATTATTTAGATTTAGCAATTACCGAAAATAAACGACAATTTTAGTTGTTGCTTGGCAAAAAAATGTCAACCGCCGACATTAGTTCTCTATCGTTTAGAAAGCTTTCTTCACTCAACTGCTTTTTCAACTTCCTGAACCGAAAAATGTCTCAGGTTTCGATGTCAGGGCTCTCGTGTGGATGATTTAATTTTGTGAACTCCTTCAGCTGCATCCTGGACAAGAACACCTTTGTGTATTAGCGCGTTTTTATGCAAAAGCAAATTTCCATTATTGAATTTTTCTTTGCATTTTTTCATTGTGGGCTGTTGTACATTGTGGAAAATAATATTTAAGCTTCATCGTGGTCTTAAATGGTATTAATAAAATTCCCAAGAAAGAAAGAGTGGCTATAACCTTGCCAGTCGAATGCTGGGCCTAAAACTTCTTTGGAAGTGACGAGCCCTTCTGTTTCCCTTGCATTGACCCCTATTTGCTTTCAGAGTCATAACGATGAATGAATGTTTCATTGCCGACTATAATTGTCTCATCACACAAAGCTCCAAAAATGTTGAGAAGCTTTCACTTGAATCCAGTCAACATTCTCGGTACCCGTCGAGCACTCACCTTTGATATGGATGATCCAAACATGTTCTGTGCTAATTCTCAATCTTTCAGCTATCATATTGATTTTAATTCGTCTGTCTTCAAGAATAAATTTTTCTACTTTTCGCACGTTCTCTTCGGCTGAATTTGGTCGACCACTTTGACGATCGCCTTCGATGGAGGAAATCCCACCATTTAAATTCGTTTTATCAACATTTGACGGTTTCATAAGAAGGAGAACAATAGACACGCAATTTTTTATTTCCATTGGACCACTTCTTTCTCTTGTGAGAAATTTTCTGACAAATGCTTATTTCTTTTCATTATTAGAAAAGCAACAACACGTCACTAGCAAAAATTCTACAAAAAGCCACAAACAAAATGGAATATCGACTATTGTGTGATACTATTCTGACAATTTAGGGAAAATAATAATTTAATACGATTTTTTTTCCACAGCCTCTTTCATAGTTATGTACCATTTTATCAGCCTGCCCTCGTAACTACAGACTAGTGTAGTAGATTATTGTATTAGAAACAGTGGATTATAAAACTCGCTGTATGAATGGACGTTGTTGTTGACGTGAAATGATTCTCTCGAACATTGATTTTATTGACGCTTTTCATATTTCGTTAAGTAATTTTGTATAAATCATTTCAATAGATTCCCCCCCTCAGCTATATGAGTCCTTAAGGACCTCTAGTCGTCCGGGGTTCGATTTCTTTCAACAATAAATTTAATACACTTGGTTTGGCGGGGGGATCTCATCGCCCAGGTTAGATCAGAAGTTAGTCGTTCAGGTTACTGGTTACGTTTTAGGTTTGCTTTAGTGTGATTTGATTTTTTTCTGTATTATCAACCGTTTAGACATTGCATGCATTCATGTTGTCGCCGGATGATCAAGTAGCCATAGCTCATTCCAACAAGTTTTTGTTCACGTCTCAACAACGTTTCAAAATCTGGTGACATGCAAGTGTACATTCGGCATGTATTTTATTGTTATGTTATTTTTCATTGATTGTCTTTGTGCTTCGATTGAACCTGCAAAGAAAGAGGTGTTGAAAACTCTCAATATGTGCTACTCCATTATTTCGTTATAAAAATAACGACAATCCAAAGAAAGAGAAAGTATAAAGTATAGTATATGACAATTTATCACACGTAAGCTATCTGTCGAAAAGACCGACAGAACTTACTAGAACTTAATAGAACTTTACTATTATTTTGTTTCAACAACTTAAGGTAATTATTTTCAATGCAGGAAAGTACATAGTTGATTGTAAAATCGATAGTTTTGCTGGCTATGTGGTTGAGTTTTATGCCGAAAACTACTGAATAAAAAACACTCCTTCATATTCTGACGTTATCTCCGCACATTTATTGCTATAAAATAAGACCAATTGTTAGTATTCCTTAATAAATATCTTCTTAGTTTGACTTAAATTATTATTTACGTAGTAAGGCAAAATTTGTAACACAATGATAAGATAGATAAATAAATGCAACGTTCGCGCATTAGAGCAAAAATAGATCGTGATTCGGATGTGTGGCAAAAATATGTGAATTAAGTTTTAATGAGTAGTTAGTTTATGATAGTTTTGGTCAATTATTTAATTTTTTACATTGTGTTATCATATGCTGATGAGGCACAATAAGTTAACAATTTGAACCAACAATTAATTTAAATCCATAATTGTCATGTATTTTTATGTTATATAGCAGACGAGCAGAGATCATTTTGGCGTATTTGAAAAGTGCGGCCAACCAATTTGAATTACCTATGTAACTAGCGCCCGGGCCATATTATTCGAAACGCTCACTAACCACTATATATATGTGAAAAAAATAAACAATGTTGTAAAATTGTAAGAATTGTAGAATTAAATTGCCAATTAGTAACCCAGTAACGATATATATCTTTTTATTGTGATTTAGAAGCGGCGGCTGCCGAAATTCAAAAAATGTTTCGTAAAACACAATGGCGCAACTTTGGACGAACAAATTTGAAACCTATCGCCATCGCGAGGTTTTATGAAATTTAATTATCATAATTCTCCACAAGTTCATTTATGTAAAATTTTGTTTGCATGGCCTATCTACGAAAAGTCAAGTCGTTGTCGTATTATAATATGCAGTAGATATGAATTCTAAGTGTCTATTTTCAAAAAAAAAATATATATAAGAAAAGTCGCAAATTATTATTAAAAGTTCAATAAATAATGGTAACATAGTTGACAAAATACGTATTTAAATTTGTTCAAGTGAGGTTAAATTTATAGATTTTTAGTAATTTTCAAATACAGGTATTATTTATATACCATTTTAATTTAAGATTACGATTACCATTACGATTTGTGCACATATGGGATTTAAGGACTCTTCTTGTTACACTTGCATTAAATTATAAGTTACTGTACTTTATTATCTTTTCTTTCATCCTTTTTAATCTTTGGCATCCCTCTCAATCTCCTTCCAGCTGGTAACTTCTTGGATTCTACTGATTTCTACATCCTCCTCTTCTTATCATCTTCTTTTACTCCTCTATATACTCTCCTCAGTAGCTTCCGTTCACATATCTGTAGCTTTGTATCTTCTTATTTCGTATGTGTCCAGATATCTTTTCCATATAAAACCGTTGGCCTCATGAAGGTTTTGTGCACGACTCTTTCGTTTTTCTTTGCTTCTGTTTGTTGGTAAGCAGCCTATTCAATGTTGCAGCTGCCCCATCGCCTCTGTAGTTGTAGTAGTTGTTAGTTTCAGTCCCATACGTCCTGCGTCCTTTATTAATGTTCTTACAACTTTTTTTAAACTTGCTAACTGTTCGCTATTATGGTGACGTCGATCTCAAACGCGAGGCACTGGTGACTCCTGTTGTAAGTCAGTCCTGTCCTCGAGCAGATTTCAGCTTCCTTCGAAGCTTTTGGCTATTTCTTCTTTCCAGCACAGTTTTACCAGTTCGTATATTTTTGTAATAAGATTTTTTCACCGTATTTGATCAACTGTATCGGTATAATGATTGTCTCGAGGACTTATTATTTTGCATTTTAGTGACTCAAATATTTTGTTGTATTATTTTGTTGCGGTCCTCCGTCTTCCGTCAATATCTTGCTCTGTTTCCTTTGTATGTAACAGTTGTTCGAAGTAGTTTGCCCATGTCCTTGTTATAGTTTGTTATAGTTGTCTACTATTAGATTTCCCTCTTTATCACGGTAGTAAACAAATTCTATACACATTGGCGTTTTTTAGTGTTATGCGTCAATGCCATGTCAATGACATAAATTTAATTTAAATCTTACATATGCACCGGGCGGATTGACCGCAATTTCCTTTACTCGCAAGAATCTGTTGATGATATGATACACATAACAAAATCTAACTCGCAGGGATCTGGTGAAAGGGTCACCAAACCCATCGAAACGTACCAAGCAAGGAAATTCTGAACAGTGATCAAGGAATGTATCTGAAGCTGCAAACTGGAAATTGAAACTTCCCCAAACACAACGTACAGGAAGTTTCGTGAAGAGGACACCTCGATTCCAAGCACCTCAAGGATATGCGGATGACGTCAAAATTTTAGTCAGACGGTAGATTGGGGAAACATTTAATATACAGATTATCCTCCGTACCATGTAGCAATGCTGCAGAACGGTAGATCTACGTATAAGTATATGCTTTCCTGTACCGCAAGAGAATCTGGCATTAAAGTGGGGTGCAAGAGTAGCATGCAAGCCGCGCATAGGGACCGTCACCAATGAAACAACTATGGCGCATGTTCGGTAAAACCCAGGTGTTGTCGAACATAGACCCAGGATGATTTATTGATTTGACATATAATGAAATTGATAAATTTTAGTGTGGCAAATGGCATACAAACATCACACACTTGACAACAGTGGCATTTGGAGTTATACCCGTTTTCGCTGTAACCTAAAAACATAGAAAGCACACAGCAAACACACGGCAATGCTTGTCAAATACTGACATCAAAATTTGTTGCAGGTTCAACGGGATGCCATTTTCACCATCGTTTCATAATTGATGTGAAATTTCTTTTATGAAAAAATAAATAATGAGCAACAACAAAATTAATGCGGCAGGAGCTACGTTATGTTTAATAATGTATGGAAAAAGGAAAATGATGCAAAAATGTAAACACAAACATTTTGTGCAATTTATGCTAAACTTTGTTCAAATTTTTTTGCGGACAAATGCTTAGATATATTTATTTATATAGATTGATATAGATAGATGGGGTTTTGATACTCGGCCTTATCTATAACTTCACTCTTTTTAATATATATGTGTCTTGCCTTCCTGCTATAATGCATCGCTTCGTCAAACTATTTATCTTTCGTTTTGTTTCTATGTCGATTTCCTAGTATTGGTGTTATGTAATTGAAATATTGTTAGTTTTCATTGGTCTTTACTAGTCAACTGCATTGTTTCATCTCTTTAGGTGACCAGTAATTTATCTTTGATATATTTCAATTGTATTTCTTGTTATTTGTATCCGTTATACTTATTATACTTATTATATTTGTTATCCACATTGTCATTGTTATCCAATTATGAACAGTTATTCTTAAAAAAATGTAGATTGTAGTTGATTAATTTATCTTATTTCTGTCTAGCTACTGATTATTTGGCAAAAAATAGTTTGATTCATTTACTATCTAGGGTACTGCCTAAAATCTACTAAGCTACCATTATATCTTGTTAAAAACACATAGATCAATATTTATTTTTGCCATCATTCAGGATCATTAATAATTTTCAAGGGCCTTTATTTTCAATCTTCCTGCAACTTGAGACTACGATCTATTTTTAACCTTAAAAGACATCAACTATATGTAACGAAGCTCCGCAGCTTTTTTCATTCATTGGTGTAGTTTTGATTTTCACCCCTTCGTATGTACCATAACATAGTGAGTTCCTTTTATGTGAATACTTCGTTAAGAAATACAACTTCCTCATTTTTCAAACATGTGCACAAATCATCGCCATCATCAAGTTCTTTCGTCCTGTTTGCCTTATTACTTCTTTGTTATTATTTATTTGTGCATTATTAATGTATCCCCCGTTGGCATATCTAGTGGTCAACTTTAATCCAAGTATTAATCAGCGTGTGCGTTTTGAGCCCAAGACCACCGAACCTAAACAGCTGCACTAATTAAAATTTAAATAAAACAATTAAATAATTTATCTATGGGGGTGTAATATGTTATTAGTGATATTTGAAACACAATTTAATTGTATTCTTCTGAATTGACATTGTTAATTATGTGAGAACGAAAATGGTTCGCAAAGTTGATAAATATTATTGAAGTTTGAAATTGCTGCAGGTAGTTTAACGATTTTTATTGTGCAATAGATTGTGTCAGGGAAAAGGTATTTTTATTTGTATATTTAGTTATATTTCGTGGCAGTAAATTACGTTGTAAAAGAATTCTAAGAAACCAAGCAACTTTTCTTTGAAACCAAAACGGGAACCGACGACTTGTACAATACAGAAATATATTTTATTGGAGGGGCTATTTAATTTAAAAGTATTCGTAGAAATGTTCGACGAATAGCTAGAAATATTTAAATTTCGTGGTCGTAAATGATTGCCAGCGGAGCGAACGCACCCATAAAGATAATGCTTTGTCGGTGCAATTCGAGAGTAAATTGTCAAAACTGTTAAACATTTTCTACCAGGTTACTTGACGAAATTTGAATATTTTATTTCCTCGAGGCATAACCGTCCGTAACAAATGAAGTAGCAACCTTAAAATTACCGAGACACATTTTGCTCACGTGCGCCACTTCGTTCCAAGTAGACGATTTGAAATTTATCGCCTGCGTTTCCCTTGATGTAAAATACTATTTGCGTTACGTTGTTTAAATTTCAAATGGTATTTTGCGACTTCCACGTAAAGAAACACGCAATAAATAAGGATTATACAACTGCGAGGCATTTTAATTAAATATTTATGTAAAACATACTGATGTAAATTATTTGCGAAAGAGCAATGACAAGAATACGCATGTGATTTTTATGTACATCGCTTTCGCGTAATTTGTAGTCATTAATCACGGACCCTCGCGCCTTAAAAATGGTGATAAATGTCTTGTGGTTCTGTTTATGGTTGACAAGGCTGCGGATTAGCAATTTTATACGATAATGGGTTAGAAATCAACATATATTTTAATAGCAACAAATTGCTTATGCTAAGTAGGTGTAATGTTCGTCATAAAGTAGCATATTTTATTTTATCTTCAATTGGTAACTATGGCGTAGGTATCTTTGAATCCAACGCATGGTTCGTATAACTTCGAATTTGCACGTTTTTGATTTCAGACAAAAATATTTTTTTAATTTAAATTTTCATACGGGTTTAAAATTTTAAATTTTCGAAATTTGTCTTGCCACGCCACTGTTCGGTGTACCAATACATCAACCGTGAATAAAAGTTGAATAAAAGAAACGGTTTTCTAACTTTGTGTGCATTCGCGAGCTTTTAGATAGTGCCATCTCTTTTGCACACTTCGTCGGATTGTCGACCGTCGTGTAATGTATCGGAGGCCAGCAAAAAGTAAAAATAAAACGCAGCGATATTTATGGCAACATATTTCATCGGTCGCAATATCTGACAATATGTTCGATGATTTATTAAAAAATATCGTGAATGACAAACCAATTACAGCAGGTGGCTATCATGAAATTACCATGCTATAGTTTATTGCCGCATAAATTACATTTATCTTTATGAATATACGAAAATATATGGCAACTAATGTCACAGCAGGTTGCATTTAAATCATGCGCTGTAATCAAACGGTTTTTATTGGTCTGCATAATGTATTCAGTGCTAACGGACGTGTTGGTAGATGTATGTGTACGTACACATACGCACACACACATGCACAAGCGCACAGCCATAAACAGTATCAAATCAACGTTGAAAGTATTACGTACCTAAACGGTATTTGCATAATATAGGTAGGTATATTTTGCGACGACATTTATTAGGTATTTGTCTGCTATGTTATTTAGATAAAATGCAAATTATGCTGTAGAAGTATGTTGTGTTTATGTCGAATGCCGGAGAGAAAGGTTATGCAAGACATATTGAGCTGTTTTGCATATTGGTGTTAAGTATCTTCAATATAACATAACAATTTTAATGAAATAAAAATGATGTTGCTATTCTTATTACCTTAACTTATTCTACCATAAAGGATTCGTTTGAAATACCAATCCAACCCGACACAAAATGTTAAAAAAATTGAAAAAGTTTATAACAAATGCGAAATATTGCAAAAAGTTTCTTAGAATTTGCCTTCAAAATGGCCAAAAATGAATTTTCTTAATTGGATTAAAATTAATTTCTTAAATTGCAAAAAAGTTAAATTGTCACAACTTCGATTGATTTCTTCGATTTAATTTTGAGTAATTTGCGTAAAATTTCGATTCGTTAAAAAATAGTATAAATTGCTACAAATTTCTAGAAAAGTTTTAAATTGCATAAAAAAATTCATTGAAGAATTTGGGTTGGATTGAGTTGGTGTAGGGTTCGGGTTGTGTTGTGTTCGATTCGTTTAGGTTCGTTTGGATTCAGTTCGCTTGGGTTGGGTTGGATTCAATTCGGTTTGGTTGAGTTAGATTGTTTTGGATTCGGTTCGGTTGGGTTCGGTTATTTTTTTATATAATTTTCGAAACAAATTAAGGCAAAATAACAAATAACTACAAATTGAGACATTCTATTGTAATTTTTGCAATTTTCTAAACTATTAATTTTGTTTCTCAATATTTGATGCAAAGATTTTAAATTTTTTGGCGTATTAGATAATTGTTTTCGAATTGTTACAATTTATGTAAAATTTGATGTATGTACAATATTTGATATATTAGCCAGCTTTTTAAACCCAAATTAAATTGACAATTTGAACCCTTTTCAATTTTATTTAAATTTGCAAGGGAATTAAATGGAATTTCATCAAAAATTAAGTCAAATAAACAAATAACGACAAACTGAGACAAATTGTTTTATTTTGTGACACTTATATTTGGAAATTAAGCAAAATTTTTAATTTTTTAGCAATTTGTTATGCATTTGAATAATTTTTAAACCACATTTTATTTATTCACATTTTTTTTATACGTTAGGAAATCTTATCAACTGAAATTTATAGTTACTGGTTTATATTATAATTAATTCGAATGAAGGCAAATGAATTTTTAAAATCTAATCTACGATAATTAATTAAAATTAACCGAAGTGAAAAAAGTCATTTGGAATCAAAATGAAGACGCGTTTGAAGGTTTTGAAATTTTATAGTATATATATTTTTTCAATGTTAGACAATTTTGAAAACAAATTAAATCAATTTAAGGCGAACTACAAATTACATGTATTTAAGTCGATCATTCTAAAAATTAAATTGCATTAATTTAAGTGAAATGACGACTGGGAGAATGGTGTAATTTTTGACTCTTTTTGAAAATGACATTTGACATGTTTATAAATTTGTCAATTGACAATTACGCCAAATTACTATGAAATGTTCAGTGTTCAGTTCGAAATAAGCAAATGGAGCCAGAATTTTGACAATAAAAGAAATTTATAAAATTTTGGTCTTCAGCCTTCCCGACAAATATTTTTGGATTTTTGTTCAATACCATTCGAATGTATAGCTCGAAAAGCAGATCTTTAGTAAAATTGGTCGAGCATATGTGACGCAGCTCAAATATCATACAAAACTTTTCATTGCCGCCTTTTTACTTTCTTATACTTTATGTATAAGGAAGTATAGTAATCATGAAAATTTTCGACCTCGAGATTTTAACGGATATACGCGTTTTGAGGTCCCTTGAATCGATTCTGACTATTTTTGGAATGACGTCTGTGTGTCTGTCTGTCCTACTGTGTGTGTGTCTGTGCGCTCTCTAGCGTCCAAACGATTGAAGCTATCATCATGAAAGTTTGAACTTAAGATTTGTGTATAGCAAAAACGAAAACGTCCTATTTTGAAAGCAGTATCTCAACCGGATGGGGGGGTTACTCTTATCACCATTTTCCATATCTCGATAACGATAAGAGTTATCGAAAAAATTGTATTTATGAAAGTTAAAGAAGTTAAAATTCTAAGCAACTTTTATTTGAAAAGTTTTTTTGAAAAGTCCATATTAATAGTATTATTTATTTCAATTTGCGTCGCGCCGCTGTAGTATATGCTATTGCGCGCTCTATCTCGAAAACGGTACGAGTTATCAAAAAATTGTTCGTTTATAATAAATAATAAATATATATATAAATAAATAAATAATAAATAATAAAGATATTGAAATTCTAAACAACTTTTATTTGAAAAGTTTTTTTCGAAAAATGTAGCATAACTAAGTATAAGAAAGTTCAGTGCAGACCACTGCAGATTTTTTATTATACGAAGGTCGTCTCTTTAGCCATCAAATCAAACAGCAGATCGACTTAAAGTGCTTCATGTTGAAATTATTTTCCACAACAATACGCTTTTAGAATCGTTCAAACCAATTGTTAAAGCAGTTGTTGGGCAATCAAAAGCGACTATTTGTCATTTATCATCATTTTCTAGGCATCGACTAGAATCGTTGATCATGCAGTCTGGTCTTAATCTTTGGGAATGTAAGAAAATAGGAATGTATAGGAATGGTACTGTGCAGTAAAGAAAATGCGGGATCTAACAGCACATTAACTTCCTCACACGCAATTTAACATCAAGGGTGTTTTTGATTTGGGATCCATGAAATGTATGTCTTGACCTCGCGATATGTTATATGCCAATATTTCTTGTTATCAGTTGGCGCACAGCCTCCATGGTTTTCTGGGTGAAATTGTTGATTTTGTTTCATAATCATAAAACAGAATTCTGGTCAGAAATTGTTGCTGGGATAATAAATAATAATTTGTCAAAAATTGCGTGAAAACTTATCAGCTTTAAAAATTCACTGGGACTAAACACTTGCCGTTTCTTCTTATACAATCCTCGTATGCGTGAGTAACACAATTATGGCACATCTTACTGGTACAGACTTTCAAATGTCAGATATATAGTAGAGCTGTTAAGCATTAGCGCTAAATTTAGCAACAAATTTAAGTATGTGAAATAGCAGGAAATGCCAATTTGTCTCTTCCACAATTTTACAACAAGGAACCCACACCCACACCCCACAAACCATACCCTTTCGGTTGTATTAGGTTGGGTTGAGCTCGGTTAAGGATAGTAAGCGACTATATTTGTCCCACATAATATCATATCAATCTAATCCAAGTAAAATCCATTAATGTTTAAATCTCAACTAACCGACCAATCTCAAGTAAAACCTGACCAAAAGCTTAGATTCACTATCCTACATGTTTGTTTCTTACATTTGCATAGAAGTACGTCTGGGTGCAAGAAATAAAAATAAAACATGCTATCGCAATTTCTTCAAAAGTAACAACACTTATATGAACGCGCTGCGACCAACAACCAGTTAAACATCATTAACTTTCCCGAAAATTCCACCTCGTGCTGATAAAGCGATAATAATGGTTCATGCAGCTATAGTTGCGAAGCATTCTTTATCCAAATTATATTTTTTCATTTTTTCCTGACATTGTCGAATTCAATCCCCAACCCGACCTAACCGTGCCGTAGAAGTAGTTCCACGTCATACCCAAGTAATAAACATTGGAAGTTTTTTTGTACATTTATTGGCGAAGACAATTAATATTAGCTTCGAAAGATTTACCATAAAGTTCTTAGAAAAGCACAACTTTTTTATTGTGTTGAGGAAATCCTCCTTCAAAGAAAAGCAGTGTTGATATCATTAATACATCCGGTGGTTTGGAAACCCTCGCCATTGAGGCAGTAAATGAGGACGTCATTACCGATTCAACTTTGCTTTTATGGTTGAATTTTCTGCACAAATATTGTTTCTGTTCAAACTATAATGTGCTACACCACATGCCTGTTCAGAACCAGGTCTGCCATACAATCGGTCCTTCTACCTTTCGGTGTGGACCTATTGAAATTAAACAAGGATATAGAAGTCTATACATGGATTGATAAAGATGTTTCAAAGTCCTTTATTGTGAATTGCAAACACAGAAAATTAAATTAATTATGTTTCACAGAACAATCGAACATTCACACATCCATTTACATTTACCATAAATTCTTAACACATTCGTGTCATGCTTGCTTGACGACGTGAATCTGACTCATCAAGACCACAATTCTATAAAATAAACATATAAAATCTGCCGTCAACGGCGTTCGAAATTGGTTCATGTTGGTGAAGACTCCGGCAGGTAATTCTGTCTTGATCATTACTTTTCTATTCAATTACAGTCCATTAGTCAATTTCTTTCTTTATTGGAATATTTGCATGGATGGAAAGAAACAGGGTGCATGCTCACTATGCGTTTATGCGTCTTCATTATTTTGCTAAATGTGAACATCATCGAATATTTGATTAATAATCCTTTTCTGAATGCATATGGTGTGCGCGAGCTTTTACAAGGACTCCATCCGAGACAACACACAACTTATTCTGAATTCACAGTTCCAGTTTGTCGTCGAGCAGCAGCAGCATGCCCGGGCATTTAATGAGTGACGTTCCGAAGATTTATGATCAGAATCGGTCGCTAATCGTAATTGGATATGGTAGCTGACGTCGGCGGTTCATTCGGCCGGTAATCGCGCGGCAGCAATCGGAATGTCACAAAGGCTTTCGTTTCCACTTCTTTCGTGTCAAGACCATATCGCGTAATAAATGCGCGTTTTTGTCCTCTCGCCTCGACTCTCGCGTCGCAAAATTAAAACGTTAAGCGATCCGAATTCTCGAGCGAGACCGGAACGCACGCACGTACGCTCGCGGGTTCCACCGCGCGGCGACGAGGCGCACCGCAACTTTGAAACGTCGCGCGTAGATGGTGGCACCGGCGACGGCGTAAAATCGCACGGTCGCGGTGATCATTTGTCAAAATTCCACGCCGTTTCTTATCGCTTAATTAATCGGGGTCTTCGGTCAACCCGTGGTTGCGTGAGACGTTTGATAAGTTTATTTTGTTGTGGCACGGACGCTTGGCGACAGGTTACTGAAGTCATTACCCTATAATTTATTTTCGTTGCTTGAGAATTTATTTAACGCACGTAAGTATGAATATTAACGAATTATAATTTCATCAAAAAGTGCAAATTTCTCCCATACATTCGCTTATCAGTTCTAACTTGTCTTTGTTCTCCATTACCAAATATCTTCGTTTATATCTATAACTAAAATTGTGTACTGTACGTACTCGGCGCCCTCTTATACTCACGAGGAGCAATGGCGTTATCCACCAATGACATCTAAAAGAATCGTCATAGGATATCTCGACTTGAATGTCATACTACTTTTCTCTGCATACGGATCGGTATGGATCTTCGATAGCAGTTGACAGTGCGAATAAATGTGAATTAAACGAAATCGAAATAAATGGTCTGAAATCAAATATTCGAATTAATAAACAAGATAAAATAAATTAATCGAACACAAATGTAGACTACCAAGTAAGATCAAAATAAATATTATCGAGAACGAAACTTACGAAGAGTGACTAATGCTAAATCATAAATAATAAAGTAATAAATATGGTGGAAATAGAAAAAAAACGGAAGCTGTGGAAATGTTGCCGACAGAGTAGGGTCAGAAGCTAAATATTTGTACACTAGAGGTAGATGGCTGGAAAGAACGAAATGAATATGGGAGGGGCAAAGTTAAGAACGATGTTGTATGAAAAGAAGAAAATTGAGAAAATGAAGTGAACATTCTCTGAGCGAGATACGTGCAGCTGAAAGATCGTGTGAACTTATCGCTCCGAAATTGCTACTCAAATTTCGAGAGGTTTGGAGCTTAACAATTTCAATTTAAATCTAGAGGTGAAATAGAGTGCGGGGTAGTGCAGAAGAATAAAAACTGAAGTCGAAAGGGAAGGTTTTAACGATAGTTTTGGTGAAAATTAGAATAAATAAATATTAAGACAAAATGGATAACGAAGAGCACAGTACGGATGACGGAAATAAAAGGAAGAGAAATAGAGACGAAGGTAAAAGCTCGTTTACAACAAGCACAAAAGGGAAGAAAAGGAAGAAGACAAACTAGATGAAATACCAGACGGTGAGCAAACACGCTCACCGTCTGGTAGACAAAGGCAAAGACAAACAAAGAAATAAGAAGGCTCCAATCAGAAATTGACGATATAAAAAATAAATAACAAGGAGCTGAAACAAAGAAAGGAAGACATTACAAGCGTTATGGAAAAAATCAACTTAAGAGTGAAAAGGTTAGAGAAATGAACATGAACTAAATAATATAATATAATATGACTGGGATAACGAATGAAGAAAATTAAACCAAGGGAAAAAGTTTACGTTAAAACCGCTCACAAATTAGAACCGAATACTTGCCTAGTGGATTTGAAAACTAAAAAGAACAAGAAAATGTCGAGATAGGATATGAGAAAATAAATATGAATGACAAATGTCAAATGTATTACTGGAGCGAAAAACCAAATAAAAAAGGACATGAAAAATATACGACGACAGAGAAGAAGTGGGAAGAATAAGTCGTACGAAACTGGAAGAAAACAAATAAACGAATATATTAAAAACGGAGGAAAGGAATGAAGTGAAAATGGATAATAAAGAGAAAGAGATGGAAGTAAAGCATGAACAATTTGGAACGTTAAATATTAGAAGCTAGAAATTGCGATAATTAATGAATTTGAGAGGGCGAAATTAGAGATAGTAGTAGTAGCTGCAGCAAAGAAAAAGTTCAATGGAACTACGGAACTGGAAAATGGACATTTGCTAACATTTATTGGAGTGGGAGAAAAATAGAGAGCTAGTAGTAGAATCGGATGTATAGTACACAGAGACCCAACCTTGACGAAATGGGAATCAATATCAGAAAGAATCTTAACTATTGAGATGGAGCGAAAATCGAACAGTAATAGCAATACGGGTTCGGATGATACGAAAGATACATTCTGGGAAAACTTAGAAATGTCAGTCTACACAGCAAGAGGTAATATATATCTAGTAGGAGACTCTATATACACAGAAATTATTGGAAATTGGGGAGAAGAGAAAAGAAACAACAACGGAAGGAGACTGCTAGAAAAGAGAAACTTCCATAAGAGATGTAACAGTGAAAGAAGATACGAGATAAACAGTAATCACTATTTAATAGTGGCGAAGGACGAAGGCCAAAAGAAAGACAAGAGAATAAAAAATTATAAAGTTATAAGATCGTACAAATTAAAAGATAATATTACGACTAAGAGATGCAAAGAACGAGTAAAAATCAAACCTGAACCCAAAAACTGAAGAGCTAGTAATTGAAACCATGTGGGAAGTATTCAGGAAAATCATTATCAAATAAGCGCGGGAAGTATGTGGGACAAATGGACAAAGTGACCATAAAAGACAAACAGCAGACATTAAGCAGCAAATGAAAATTAAAGAAGACTTGGCAAAAATAAATAAATAGAACACGATAGCAGGCTACGAGGAATATAAGGAGCAAAGAAGTAAAGTAAAGAACATGGTAACCATATTTGCATTCGACGATAGCTTTAGAAGCATTCCTGGTTTTATTGCCCAACACGTCGTGGCATATTTTTCCAGTAAGTGTGAATTACGAACGTAATTATACCTTGAGTTGTTTACGCCGTATTCCTAATATCAACGAAGTTATAAAATAGTTGTCTTTTTATTTTTGTGCTCTAACTTACTACTTACTTATGTCTATTTCATTTGCATCAGTAAATGTAATTTTCATGTCCTGTTTCTATGTTTGCATTCGATGATAAACACCAAGTGGCGTTGTACCAATTATCGTGAGCTGCTAATTATGTCAGTAAAATCGTTCAACAGTATTTATCATTTTCAACATGTCCCATAATTCTACTTTTATGACTATCAGCGAAAGCCACAAAGTCAATGCTCATGAATTATCATAATCAATATCAATATCATAATCACATAGTAGCAATTACTACATTTTTTACATCGTATGCAGTGGTTTAATAGATTTATACTCATACATTGCGACTTTGAATTTTCGTCATAATGATCTGTTTATTTATTTATTATGATTAATTGTCAGCATTTTATGAAATAGACGGGAAAGAAAGCCAGTTATATAAAAGCAATGGTTTTTTGTGGTAGGGAATAATTAAGACCTTTAAGCAGTGGAGTTGATGAAAACACTAATATTATTTCACCGAGAGATTCATAGCCAAAGAGACTGTTAAGTAAGAAACATAAATAATTTTCATCGAAAAATTAATTACCAAACATATTGTTAACGAAAAATACAAATATTGTGTCAATCATTCCCAAAATAATTGTTAAAGTAAAAAAAAAACAAATATTATTTCATCCAGAGATCCAGTGCATTGCCGAAAACATAGTTAAAGTAATCAATAAATAGAGAAAGGAGATATATTAACGGAAGAAAGAGAAATAATGGAAATATTGAAAAATTACTTTTAGAAATCAATAGAAGGACTAAAAATTGAACAACGTTGGGAAAAAAATCGGTGGATCAAAAAAAATTAGATGAGGAAATCGTAGAATAAAATATAACTTTACACACAGAAGGTATGAAAAGATTGAAAGATGGAAAACACCTGGAAGTGATCAGGTTACGGCGATGATAGAAAAATGGGAGAAGAAGGAAGGGCTTCTAAAAATTTGCAAGAAAGTGTGGGCCGAAGAAGAAATCGTAAAACAATTGGATATTGGGCTGATAGTGCCAATACATAAAAAAGGAATCGCAACGACTGTAATAATTTCAGGGAAATAACCTTAATGAGCACAATGAAGATAATGGATAACAAGTACTAGAAAATTACTAGGAAAACAAGTAGAACCGACATCAATAGAAGTACAAATTTGTTTTAGAAAAAGACCATATATTCCTCTTACAAGAAATAATAAGTAGAACAGTGTCAACGTCAAAAGCATATTGAGGCTTGTTAGACTTAGATAAATCGTTTGACAAGGAACGTAGATAAAAAAATAGCAAGAGTAATCAAATGCTTATACAAGGAAACCAGAAATTGTGTTATCAGTAAAAACAGTCTGAAATATTTGTATCCAAAGAGGGCGTAAGACACGGGGAAGTCAATTTCTGTTTATAACCCCTTCATGTACAAAGTAATCAAAAGTACGAAACCCCTGTATATAGATTGGGATCACAGGGTGTGCATTTGTGGATGACATTATAGCAAGGAATTATAAAGAGCTGGTAGAAAACTTGAAGAAATGCAAAGGAAAAAAGCAAAATTAGAGCAGCAGAAATGAAGTATTAGGGAGGAGTGAAGGGAGTAACCAGAAGAGACAGAATTCCAAGCGAATAAATTACACAAGAGCTTAGATTGAATGATGGTATATATAGAAAAATGACAACTGGAAAAGTGGATGAGGATGACGATGACAAAATACCGGCCAGACAGATGAGGGAAGCAAAAACTGCAGGAAAAAGGTGACTTGAGATAATACAATAATAACAATTTTAAAGAAGAAGGGAATAACATGGAGAGGCAACGAAACTGGCACAGAACAGAGAGGAATAGAGTATTTTTAGTTTTTTTTTAGTTGTTAAATCTTTGGGTAGAACTGTCTTGATTATACATACATACATACAATAAATAAATGGTCTGAGTAAATCAAAATGTTCATCATATCCAAATTCAAATGTTGCAGATATTCACAGAGTAGGGGCTGGGAACAAAACAACGCAGTACAATAAGTATTAATAGTCAGTTCCCAATCAAGTCTTTCGAAGTCACCGCACTCACAATTTTTAATTGATCCCCGAGCCGTTTTCCTCCTTGAAATCAACCCCCAATTCGACGAGCTTAAATAAGAATTTTCCGTTTTGCCTTCCGTTCGTTTTTCGCTTACGAGAGGGACGTTCGAAGGACGGGATAAAGGAAGCGTCGTCGCTCGAAATGCATAATGAAAAATGTGTGTGTGACTGTTCGGAAGGCTGCTTTCAGCTTCCTAATTACGGACTACAAATCTTAACCGCGACACCTGTCATGTTCAAAACTCTGCCCGGTCCCCGAGGGGGAAGGGAGGCCCGTGGATCGCTCGACGGCGAGTAATGCGAATCTCAAATTGGATTTTTCCTCCCCATTTGCCAAATGGCTCCCTATTTCTTTCCTTTCGCTGCGATCGTCGTCTAATTAATTACGGAAATAAATAAGCGGGAAATTATTTCGGTTTTATTAAATTGTGGCGGTGATTTTGTTTATTTTGAGATGTTTGTCGTTGGAGGTAGTTACCTGTATAAAAAGAGAAACGTATTTTGGTTCAACGTAATTGAGTGCAGTTAACAAATGAGGCGTTGATGCCAAAATGTCGGTATTGACGTCAAAATCAATGAAAATACGTTATACATAAATAAAAAAATAAAAAATACAGAAGCCAGACGTTAATATTCGTTAAATATAAAATGAATAACTGAAATTACAAACGAAAAATATTAATCTAATAGGCGATAAAATCACAAGAGAAAAGTATAGGAAACTGTGTGAATAATGTAATATGAAATTTCGTCACTTAGTCAAATCGAATATAAAATTGGCCACACATGAACTGAAAATGCAAGCACCATAACATGGCCTTTTTAAATCCATTATTTATTATTAATTAGTTTAAATTGGATCGTAATCTCACCATCTACTTAATCAAATTATTAATACATTAATAACGTATTTGTAGCTACGTTTTCATTATTTATATACTTAGAAGAAGGTTTATGATAAATTATTCTATTTATAAAAAAAACTTCAAATCAAAGGATTTATTTAGATCCGTTGTAAAATGAGACAATAATTTGTCCTTGACGATCATTTCAAATATGTAAAATAATGCAGGTGATAATGTCGTATTATTTCAATGTTTTAAAATCGATATAAATGTTTCAACAGTTGTGCATGTAAATGCTTTGAACGTTATTTAACTATAAAATATCGGTAGGGTTAGAATGACGTGTTAATTCACGGTTGTGGAACGAATTTAGGTTATAAGGTTGAAAATGTACAAGTTTAAATATCAAAGTACAAAAACAGTTAGGTCCAAAAATTAAAAGGGACCAGAATATTGTACTTGTTTAATCCTCTGTCTCCGATTGTACATTTTTACTTCACGATAATAATCGATTTAATTACCCGTTCGATGCCATTGTAATAACACTTATTATAAATTATTTTGCTGACGCATATGTGTATATTAATCCAGGCAGAAATTATTAACATTTCATTTCGCAAGAATCGTAAAGCATGTTGATAACGTAAAACGTTAAAATGAATGCGATGCAAAAGTCATAAAAAGAGGTCAAGCTATCCGCTCATAAATACTAGGATTTAAACACATGCGAAGGCAATTAAGTACAAATTGAAAATACGTTGATTGGTGGTATTATTAACGATCTGTGTACGTATGCAATTAAACAACTCACATCAGCATAATTTAATGTTAAAATATGCTAATGAAAAATCTTGTAGTGTCTACAACATAATAATATCTATCATGATGTAAGATTACGTTTCGAATAAATAAATAAATGTAAACTTAACGACACGGCCAATAACTCATGTCGGAGTTGTTTTTTCTTTCGAGAAAAAACCTTTCATAATTAATGTTCGGCATTGTGAAACACGACTTCATTGAAAGGCTGCCCGTTTCTAAAATCAATTATTCAAACAATGATAATTAGTTATCGGAACACGGTATCTTAAAAATTAATTAATACATGACATTCGTATATAAATAAATAAGTGACCGCAGTGTGAGGCAAGCATATCGGGATTAACTTGTTTCTAATATGCTAATTGCACAATAACGTCGTAAATTAACAGCTCGCTTTTCCCGTCGTTATTAATACAACGTTAGAAAGTTGCCAGCTACAGGAAAAACAATTTTATTTTTTGCTTCCTTATCGCCTGTGAAACGTCAACCTTTGTGATGCAACGCCTATGTACTCACAATGCGTAAAATATCATTTCATTACCCAACAGATGGCGTAAACACACTGGCATATCAAAACTTTATATACCCAAACATAATTATCAGGAAATAGAAAGCCTTCAGACAATTAAACTTAATGGCATTTTCTTGTTGCAACTCAATTTCTTATGAGAAAAAGAACACCTGATTAAATACATTTAAACAGATTTTTTTATATATTTTAACATTGACACGCTTTTTCCCGTTCGATTGTTTTGTGAAATCACATTTCCGATTGCCCCAATCCATTAGCTACATCGTAAAAATGAATAAATACCAATGTCTCATAAACTGTATGCAATTCACAATGGAAGTGCTTTTAAAAGTCTCATTCTGTGTGTGAGTGAGCGAGGGCGCCTGGAAAATATATTGCTGTCTTTTCGTCCTAAGAGGATTACTTTTTCTCTCGCCAGAAATTTTGACACTGAAAACTGAGCGGGTTATGCTAATTTAATAAAGAAGAAAACGTGTAAGAAACTATTACGAGGATATGAATGGTAATATTTCTCGACTTTTGCGTTTATCTTAGGCCGCTTTTCGCCCTAAATAAAGCCACAGCATATCTAATAAAGTGTCTCTGTAATATATATTTTCAGTACGCGATATGTATCTATAATTTAAATTTATATTTCGTTTATCTTATTACAAATATCAAACAATTAATCAATCAAAGGAATTACCACCGCTCTTTCTAACCCAACAGTCCTTACTTATCTTACGGTTTAGTACGAATCTATTAATAAATAATTCGGTATGTACCTATCTATATGTAATTGAAATCCAACTAACCTCAACCTATTGCGTTTGCCCATTTGCTCAAAAATATCAGAGTTATTTTTTAAAAACTGTTACGTTTAATATTTAGGTTTGAATTTTAGAATTAGTCCATATGGATGTGCAGATTTTGCTCTACATTTATTTGGTGTATTACTTGACAGATTACACTTCCTATTAATTCATAATAAATAAAAAAATTCTTGTCGAGGTGTTGTTGTTGTTAAATATGTCAACTTCTAGGGCTTCTTGGACAATCTGGACAATATTTTTATAATCTAATAGAAATTTAATATACTCGTATTTATTTCCATAGTTTCCCTATATGACACAGTTATTCTAACATCTTAGTTCCGCGTCTTTGGCAAGTGTTGATCGATCGCTTTTCAGTATGTAATTTATATCAGTTGCTTTTTCTGTGAAATATTTTAATTAACTCTTCCTATGATTGTGTAGTTTTTTGAATTTAATGAACAATCAAGCGTCAACCGCTTAGAGTCGCGTATAGAATTAGTTAAGTATAGATGCAACAAAAAAAGTTCGGGGACGAGTGATTTGATAACAAATATCTTAACTTTATAAAGCATAAGAAAAGTGAAATACCAGAATACCAAGGAGAAAGTAACTAAAATGTATCTTTAAAACGTTTTAAATGGGTTGAGACGTTAATAAAATTTAACCTTTGAGTTATTTTGATGTGCTCAGCATAAGTTTAACTTGATTTAATTATTAAAAATTGTTAACATTTATAAAAGTACTGAAACTATCGTAGTTAGCTTATCTGTACAAATATGAAAATTTGAACTATAATGTGCGGTCCTCCTCAGCACAGTTTGTCTCGAACGAGGACCAGGATCACCATCACCAGCCGTTTTCAAGTACCAACTGAAGTGTCTGGTAATCTCTGGAGTTCTTTTCATCTTTCTGTTCTGCGTTAAAAAATAGAAAGCGAATAATTTCTAACATTATACAGATCATCAGATATTGGTTAGGGTGCGTAGTACATGAAATTAAACCATTAGAAGTCCTTCAGTAATTTCATTTTCTTCCCCATTTATGAATAAATAGGAATAGGTTGGTGACTCATATATTCCTTGTTGTTAAACTGGATTTCTCAATCAGTTGCAATGCAATCACGGAGCAGCATTGTAGTCCGTAATAAGGTTTTTCAATGAAAAATTACCACGCATGAGCATAACTCTTATTCATCTTCAAACTCGAACTCTCTAATCAAACTACTCATTATATCTATTGTAGTCGAGTTATAGAGTCAACTGTAGTGCTGCTGTAGGAATGTAACATCATTTTCTGTATAGGGTCTTCTTAGTTTGTAATAGTATTGCATTGTGATAATACGGCGTACATACGGTAGACTAGTTTACAATACGATTGCGTTCTTTTGCCACACCTGCTTGGATTAAGGATCTTTTTATCCTTATTCGCCAAATGAACTATCGAAATTATTCGCATCCACATCTGAAAAAATTTATTTGTGGAATTATCTACGGCATAATGTAGTTCGTCCTTCGTTTCTTCGTGCGTGGCATTTTATGGTGGTACTGAAAATATGAGGATTAAACTAAATAGTATAGTATATAGTATAGTATATAACATGAATAATAACTTTTAGCCCGCCTAGTTTGAAATCATGTACTGGTGGAAATGAAAGTAAAAAGAGTACTTTTCATTCACAAGAAACAAATACAAACAATTCAACAAAATGTGTTCCCATTTTCGTTCTGCACATTCCAACCCAACCCAATCCGACTGCCAACCTTCAAATGTCAGCTGCCTTCGAAAATGGGTGAAGGGATAGGTAGAGAGAGGAAACGCCCAGAAAATACTTGTCTGGCTTGCTGTCTTACCGCCCACATCTTGTGCTACCCCTTACTGCTCAACATCGCCAGGAACGTTTGGCCTGGTGCACGGAAAGACTTCAATGGAACGTGCAGTGGCATCGAGTTGTCTATAGTGACGAATCGCGATTTTGTTTAGGAATGCATGATGGTCGGATGGCTGTTAGACGAAGACGTGGAGGAAGGCGCAATCCTGATTTTTCGATTGCGAGGCATGTTCACCGAACTGTGGGGTTGATTTACAGAGCTCTTATTGTCACCCTAATCCAGGTAACATGCCCAAATGCAGATCTATGTGGTCCCTCTTTCTATTTTCCTTTCTCAAATCCCATTGCTACCTCACGTCGTTTGTTAATGAATCCATTTCCTGTAGCTGCTGACAATCAATATTCCGTATTCTTTCATCGTTCCTTCATCAGCTCACTGTTTATCATATCTTCTCAAGTACGTCGGGGCATGCATCTTTTCCAAAAGTCAAACTTTTGGGTCTCGTTTCGAATGTATTTCGAGGGCACGCGACAGTATTACAATTCGTAGTCTTTATATTTGATTGCCTCCAGCAGCCATGTTTTCATGAGTTTCTCTCATATGTACTGCATATGCCAAATGCACATATCGAAAGTTGTTGCCCTTATGTAGTAATAATGCTTCCAAGTGTTACTGGGGTCGATAAATAGTCGCCACTCCTGGTTATGTTACACGCCTAGATCGTGCCATTGATATATCTGTTCTGCATGTCGAAATATCAAACGAGTTACTTCCAGATTGAAACTGATTTGCTTCACTTAATTTAGGAAAAATGTATTTTAAATGACACAAAGCTTGGCCGTCTTTATCCAGAGCTTTCACGAAGTTTTTTTTTTCAACTGGCCTAAGTTGAAGATGATGCACGAGGCAAAATAATTTCATTTCCATTCAACTAATGTAATTTTTTCACATTTTCATTCCCAGTAACAAATATACTTATAATGGTTCTGGGGCAATTCGTGCCTTTACATTTGATTGCCAGCAAACCCATGTTTTCATGAGTTTTTCTCATTGCTTGCATAAACCAAAGGTGCAGGTGGAAATTTGTTGCCAGCACTATTCTATCTTTTCAGAATCTTCTGATCCATACCTGTATGAATAAAGTGCCCATAACATTTAAGCTTCTTTTTTATATTTCCTCTATAATTGATCGAAATTATTCAAAATTCTCACGCTTCTATTTCTTTTGTCTTTTCCTGTCTTTTTTTACCACTATCCTAAGATATTTCATTTCAGCCGATACTTTTGATATAATTTTATCGATTACTGTCCATGATTCAATCTTCAAAAGTAGTATATGTCGCCTCATATGATTTCTTGTATTTGACAAGTTTCTTGCCTATCAAGGAGTTGAATTGATAATGGATTTTCTATGTCATTCAGTATAACTTCTTCCTCTATCCTATCACCTTTATTGATAGTCGTTCGTAGATATTCCATTGGGCATATATACTCTAATTTGCTTTCTATTTGAATAGTCGTTTTTGGCACCTGTTTTTTTTTTTTTTGTAATATGTAAGCAAACTTCTCTTGATGCTGCTCTTCGTCCCATTGTCTTTTATATTATTTTCCTAGGTGTTTTAAACAATGGGTTATTGTTTGTATTAAATTGTAATATTTTAGTCTTGTTGTTTTAATATAGGTTTTGCATGTTTAAATTATATTTAAATTCATGTACAGTACGAAAAGCAACAGTCCAAGACTGTTATTTTACTTCTCGCTTATCCATACAGAATTATTTTGACCAATGAGACCAACGTGCCTCACTACATTTCTATCGTTTGAGTAATTTTTGTAACTATTCTATCAGCTTTGGACTCAGATCTATGGAGGCAAAGGGGATATAGAATAGAATAATATGTATTAAAGCTACACACCAGTCACTTAATTCCATTCCCAAAAATACACAGTATGTTTGCAGGGCCGATGTTGAAGCACTTGTTAGACTTTCATGTTGTTTCAAACAAATATTACCACTTCACCATCTTCATTTTGCATTCTGCTCTGAATTCAGTGGCATTCATGGTCCCAGTCTTGGCGTATCCAAAATTTGTTATCTAACCTTTTTTCTTCATTTCTTTTTACCATTGAACCTTACGCACATCCTTTATTGTCTACATGATATTCCACGATTGTTGTCATTGAATCACCAACTTGCACTTAGTTTATGATTTCATTTTACTTCATCACAATGGGTAGAGTTCTTCATTAGGATTATCAATCTCTCCCCTTTTCTAGTTTTCTTTCGGTAGTGTATGTTTTCGTAATTGTTGTATCCTTTTGGGCTTAAGAAATAATCGTTGGTTGTGGTGTAGCTAATTTGAAGAATTTTGTGGTATATTTGTCGTTCCACAGTTAGCGAATATGCCAAAAATTTCCTTCTGGCAATCAGACCTAAATTTTAAAAAATTCAAACATAATTAATTAAAATATTATAAAGCCGCCCGTTTTAATTTCTGTGTTATTTTGGTAGATAAATAAGTCCAATCAATATTTAACGTTGAATTTTCATGGGCATCTTGGTATATCGGTGAAGCTTGTCGTCGATTCCTTCTTGTTTGACTATAATTTTGTTGCACTATGGTGGAAAATTAAATCGGAAATTTCCCGAGATGTTTCATTTAATGTTAGAAGGAAAGGTCAGTGGTCAGTATCTACGTGTAGGTAAAGTGGTCATGTACCAAACGTACCAACCATATAAATCATGTTTTAGGCGTTTCGTGTTCTTAAAACGTCTTCTTAAACCCAGCTGAAGATATTGCACATATGTAATTATTTATTTTAATTATGATTTTCTGCTCACGTTCATGCATTCATACGAGCTGCAAAAATGTTAAAACACAGCGAAAACATAAGTAAACTTACTCTTACCGACTATTTATGCAGTTTATTTTTCGAATTCCAATCGTTCCATTTCACATTCAATGAAGTACACAATACGTTTGTAAACAGCTTCTGTATTTGTACCACCGTTTCGGTACATCTACATTTAAATTGCCTCGCCACGACCTCTGTGTCGTGACAAATACATCCCGGATAGAATCTCTTAGCAGGGGTGATAGGTTAAGGGCGTGTTTAGTGTAGGTGTAAGAAGTATGCGACGATAGTGGTTTGTTTGTCTCTTTGCGTCGCGGAGCGGCATTAATATGTAAAAGCATTTGCATTTTTATTACTATTCGATTTGGAGATACTTTGAATTTGAAAAATTTCTATGGAGCAAGGCCGGGCACGGCAATGCAACAGAATGGAATTCGTTTATAACGACGTCGTTTTACATCTTTGATAACGTATGGATTTTGCCGGAGTTCTATAAGATTAAATCTATTTTTATTTCGCCGAGTGGAATAAATTACGTGCATTGGGAGACGGCGTTTTAATCGATTTTTTAGCAAGAGGATGAGACTTCAAGTTCATTGCTTTGAACTTCGTGCTTCAATATCAATCCCTTGGAGGTATAACGTCATGCTGTTTTAAAATTAGATATTTGATGGGTTTAGCAGATATTCTTGAAATGTCGTCAAGAAACTTCATTCGTCTCAATCATGCATTATTTCACATTTTTTACTTTACTTTGTGTTTAGTTTCTAATTTCCTATTTCCGCTATACATTTTCTTCTAATGCCTCAATAATTGTTACGAAAAAATGGAGTGATTAATATCCCACGTTCGGCGTCAAAATTACAAACGTTAGAACGTTCCACGTTGCTTGGCAAATTGCAATGAGGGGATTAAAAAATCGAGAAAACTGCGATCACTGTTGAGACAATTTTAAGCAATATATAATACCCAACATTTATTTCAGATAAAAATTACGCCATGAAACAAAAATAGAAAACTAATCTTGATTCCATTTGTGCAAGGTGGAATGTGTTAAAATGACGAAGAGATAAGGTCTGTGTTGAGAGCTTTACACAGAATTATTTGCATATTTCTAATCGGTGACAAGTACATAAATGTTGTGCCTTAGGAGCTTTACCAAGAATTTGAATGTTTAACAACACGGCTTAGAATGACACTTAATACTGTCTACTAAATAAAAAGACTTTTCGTTGTTCGACTTGTGAAAGGCGAGGGGGGTAACAAATAACAAAGAGAAAAATTCTGTGTTAAGAAGATTTCGCAGAATTATTTCAGTCATTATTTCTAAACGAAGCAATCGCTTGGTGCCAACTTCGTGTTGTAAAAGACTTT
The DNA here is from genome assembly GCA_959613385.1 of Geotrupes spiniger. Lineage (NCBI taxonomy): Eukaryota > Metazoa > Arthropoda > Insecta > Coleoptera > Geotrupidae > Geotrupes > Geotrupes spiniger. Next base: position 19,746,937 of record OY390737.1, read on the forward strand.
CAAATTAAAACAAAACATAAACTACGTAGGTATACGCTGTTAAGAGCTTTACGTAGAAATACAGCAAATAAATGAACACAGTCTACGCCGTTCGTTTGTGAAATACTGGAAACATTAAAAGTTAAAATGACCAAGAGAAGCGTTCTGTATTGAGAGCTTTACACTTTTCATAATAGCAAAAGCTCTTTTTAAGCAAAATATATGCAACGATATGATTTCTTAACTTATTTGTGTTATTTTGGTTTTTTCAAAAATATTTCGTGTTTCTTTGTTGGCATCCAACATAAGATTTTTATTATTCAAGTTATTAATTTTATACGATTTTAATAGCTCAGATGTGATAGTAAACACCTTCTTTTGGCTTGAATTAATACGAGTGTAATAGTTCACTGCTATATATAATTAATATTCCTCAGGTATTTCTCCTTTAGGTCTTTTTCCTGCTTCTACATCTACGTTTTTCTCATTTGTTATTTCTGATTTTCTTGCCTCTTTAAATTAAAAGTAATTCAATACCATCGCCTAGAATCTAATTTCCATAATTGTTTGTAGATCATCTTCAATATTATCATTTTACTTTTTCTGTTGTTTTCTTTTTGCCTATGAATGTTCCGTTAAGTGTAAGGTTCAATCTTCCCCCCTTTTTAATCGTCCTGTATTATTACCCATAATTGCCAACCTGTCCAGTTTATTTCCATTAATCCCCAACGTTTATATTTTCATTTTTCGTTTGGTTTCGTTTTCAGCAATTGTCTGCTGCAGTTATCATTTGGTAGGAGTAGGAGTATGTTTACTCCTACTTTCATGTGCCTTAATTTTCTATAGCCCCCATTTCATATAGTCCATTATAATTGTAAATATAGTAGGGCTCAGATCCCCACCATGTTTTATTCTCACCCATGCCGTGGGGGTGGGGCTTCTAGCACAAATGTAATCCCTATAGTTGTCATTAAATGTCTATGGTTTTAATTTGCTACCTGTATATACCATATTCTTTTCAGACTTTCCAATATTATGTTCCTTTGCATATTAACTACCAAATCCATTTTTGTTTTCATATATCCATACCCTTTAAAGATTTTTTATTATTTATTGACGGAAATATGTGAGTACATTTACTTTGTGGCATTTCCAACTGGTGCTCACGTTTCAACTTAAATTTTTTCTCTATTCGTTCGTTTGGATTGGGTTCCATTGGATTGAGTTGGGTTGGGTCCCTTATGTCCCCATGTCATTGAATAATATTGTCAGCACATTCTTGTCTTGCATTCCAGGTTTACTACCAACGCAAGTATAATGTCATCATGTCTTATTGCTTTCCTGTTTTTCAATTTTGTAATATGTATTTTATATCTTCTTCTTGTACTGATTCCTCTTGATCTGTAATTTCTAGTTCATCACCTATTTTTCGTTAATATGTTGTTTCCTTTATTCCTAATATATTTCAATGTTTATTTCTTTTATGTACTTAAGTTGTCTAGATCTTTGTAAAAAAGTTTTCATTCACTTTGTTCATTCATTGTTTGCTTCTTTGATATTTCGCTTTACTTTTATCTTCGCCTGCTTTTTTATCTCACTACTCCAGCATCTAGCTTATTTTTCTTGATCAAGGACGTTCTGTATGTTTTTAACAGCGTTTAATAATATTTAAGTTTATTTTACCAATCTTGATCTTCGGTCGTTATTTGATATTCTTATCTCTTCCCGTTTCATCCCTACAGATATTATTTTTTTTATACTTACCCATTATTGATACCTGAAGCTTTTTCTGTATATATATATATATATATATATATATATATATATATTACTCCATCCTTAGCCCTGCATTATTGTTTTACGTGACTTAAAAACATTAGATGTCCTTCTGTTTGTTTCTACTTCTCCTTTGCAGTTTGTGTCTCGCAGATTGAAAGTAGATCCTACTTTGCATTCTCGACTTCTTGGATGCTATCATAAAATACGATTGATAGACGTGCAACCTGTTTTTGAAACAATATATTCAGGAATATTCAAATTTCAAAGTAGAGGTGATCTCTGTAAATATGTTCGATCATTCAGGAATTATCTTTGATATATTTCAGATGAAGTACAATACAACTAGATGCATTTTTTACATTTAAATGAAACTTTAACAACATGTACTTAATTGTTTCAAAATTTAAAAGAATTTGATTGGAATGACGAATATTTGTGTGAAAAATAAATCAAAAATTCGAAATTGTAATATCTTCTCCTTTTACTTTCTTCTTTTATGAAAAATAAAAATCAAAAAATCCAAATATTCACCTGTATGAATAACTAAAGAAATAATTGCGAACTTTTTTTTTTTCGTTAATCAATATTTGCCATAGGTTTTCAAGATAAAATATTCAAATTAGTATTACAACCGATTTAAATTTAAAATCAGGAACATATAAATGTATATGAGATGAGTATACGAGAAAAAAAAAACACGCTGTGTACATTTTGGTTGGGTTGTCATGAAAATAGGATTTTGTAAAGTCAAGAGCAATGACATTGGGTCCAAATTGCAACAGATTAAAAACTGAGAAAAAATTTCTTTATGGCAATGAACGGTGATGAATGCACATTGAGAGAAAATCATTTCCCAATATCCCTGTTTATATGTTTTGTTTTCCGTCCATTCAGACTTTTCTTTGGTATTATTTCTAATTGGAATTGCATTACTGTTTCCTCTGATTCCCTTGCTGAAATGATTATCCTGTTTAAATCATTATCCGGCCCTAGGTTCCTAAGATTTGATTTGCCATGTTTTTGGGGTTCCTTCTTAAACCACACTTTCACAATTATGGTTTGTATCCCATTTCGGTCTTATTGCCTTTGCTGTGCTCTTCGTTGGCTGATCAACCGAATCGTCTCTGTGTTTTTGATTTTTTTGTGATGTTGGATTCTATATATATCTGCATTCCTTGTAACTTTTAGTTCACTTTTACTTCACAATATAGTGATTTTGTATACGTTATGGCTGGGCTTCTAAGCATATTTTTGTACCACTTCTTAGTTGCCTATTTATTTGAAATTTTTTCCTTATAAAATTTTCAATGCTATCTTTAAGTTTTATTGCATTTCCTTTACCTTTTGCCAGCATTTATTCATGATCGTTCGTTTATTTTCAGCAATTCTTCGTGGTTTTGGGTTCGTTAGTTCTAAGTTCAAATTCACATTTTTGTTATCTAAAATGTTTTCCTTTGCGTCATTATTTTTCTCGTCCTTTTTATTTTTATACATTTTCAACTTAGTTCATTTTCGTACATTCCTTGTTCATCACGATCCTCTTTCCATCTATTCTCTTCACAGTTGTCTAACTCGCTTCCCGATTCTTATTTATTATTATATTGACTTTGGTAAGGGTTTGTTACCGTTGTATTTTGTTGCATGCGTTGTATATCCGGTTTCCGGTTGCTGATGTTTCGTTCCAATTCAGTACTTCAAGTCGCTCTAGATCTTCATTGACTGCATCCATCCATCTTCTTTTGGGTCGACCTCTGTGTCTTTTCGATCCTCCTGGCGTTTCTAATGCTGTTTCAGATGTTCTTTCTCTAGAGAGTTGACTAAGACGATCTGTTTTTTGTCTTTGTTTCTTGGCTACTAATTTTTCTCTTGCATACGATGCCACTAGTTCTTCAATTGTTCTTCTTCTCCACGCATTTCCTTCTTTTGTACCACCTCATATCCTTCTTCGTATCTTTCATTAATTATACGACGCCATAAATCAATATCTACTGTAATAAATTCATTGTCTAGCTGACTATATCGAATTCATTTTGGACCACCTCAGTACCAGGTGGAACTTCTTATATTTTAGTTTTGTTCTTATTTATTATTTATTTTATTATTTCATTAGTCCAATGCGTAGCATTGTTAAAAATTCAAAAGCTTATCGAGATGGAAATAATTATGCTAAAAACAAGACGCCCGGTTCGTAACGAAAATCAATATCGGCTTCGCGGCTGATATCAACGTCAAACATTATTTACGACACATGTAATTAATAATAAGAATATGACACCATCGAGTCACCTCATCAGAAACGTGGGGAGGAAGAGCGAGAGCGTGTAATAAATGTGAGAACAGTTTCAATTGAACAGCATTACACAGAATGGCCTAGGGAATACATCAAAGTCTTTCACGCTGACAATACAATCTATTAATCCTTGTCATGAGAGGCCTCCGCTAATTTATTATCGTCACGACGCCTCTCTCTTTCTGTAGCCGTCCCTTTCGCACGCGCGCTCTAACGCAGGCTCTCTTCATCTTCGTCCCATTATATCCAATTTGACTACTAAATAGAAAACATCATTAACAAAGCGCAGATCCATCAATCAAATTAAGTAAACGTAAAACAATATACGAGATAATTTTATGGATGGCAAGATTTACAAGCAATCGCGCTAATGGCGTCTCACGCCGACAGTTTGCCTACCGCTGGCTCCGGCTGCAATACGTCAACGCTGGAAGTCGTAAATAGGTTCGTTCCGAGCGGCGGTTTCGTTTTGAAATATTGCGTATTTAACAATACGAAAGGAATTTCTCGATCTTAATCATTTCGAACAATAAACGGCGAACTTGTTGATTTTGTGCTCTTGTTTCTGTGTCTCTCTCTCTGACGTTGTAACAGCTGGCAGTGAAAGTTGGTTACCTCTACAATTTATAATTGAATGCATTAGAAAAAATCAAATCGTTTGTTCTTTATGAAACCAGATCATATTCTATGTGTAGTTCAAATAACATGAGAGTTGTTGGGGCCCTAGGCCTTCAAATTAAATATTGTTATCTAATGATCTTAAACGTTGTCATCATGGCCATATTTCGTTCATTTCACTTCCTACTGGATTCCATAAGGATTCAATGTTTTTCGAATTGCTTGGCCCAGTTTTTGTTTTATTCATGTGCACTTCAAAGTGAAAGAGAAACATTTGAATTAAATCAGCGCATTTCGTACGAAAGGTGGTCATTAATTATATTATCCAACAAGCGGGATTGGTGCTATTAAGTTGGAAAGGTGTAATTAGCGTTCGATTTCGGACATGAGCATAACAACGCAACTCGATTTGCACGAACCGGATTTTATTGGGGTGATAAGTTATAGATCTCTCCGTCTCTCTTTCGCGCGCTTTGTGTATGTGTATACATTGTCGGAACGTAATGGCAGGGCCGGCTGACTTTGATAAATGGCCGTAAGTGTTTAATAGACTAATCGATATAATGCTAGCGTGCGGTTTGAGTGGCAGCGCCAGTAATTATTGTCGGCCTTTGGGTCTCGATGAGCCGACTCGACCGTCGACACTAATCACCGCTAATAACCGTAATAATACGTCACAGAGTTCGTTCGGACGAGACAAGACTAATGCATGTCGGCAAAAATTAACCTCGGTCGGCGTTTTCATGGCCGACACATCCGGGACTCATAAGCTTCTTCGGTAATAAGTACTCAAATACTGCAAATGCAGGGTGCGTGAAAAGGTTTTCACTTAAGTTCAGCAGTGGGTCAAAATATACCAAGAAATGCTCCAAGTTAGCAAGGAATTTGATTTAATATTGCCAGTCACTTATATTCTATAAAAGTTAGACTTCTGATATATCCATGTTTATCAAACGTCAGTTCATTTCTATATCTCGCTCCAATTTTGTTTTTGCTGTAGAATGTAGATGAGTTGCTTTATTAGCATAACATTCATTTAATTTGTTTTGTTTTTATTTTTGTTGTTAATTACTTTTTATTGGTGTCCTCACTGCAGAAAACCAGAACGTAAGTCCATCTGGTTCTTTACTTTCCATTTATGGGTCCCATTTATTCACTTTGTTGGTTTTATTTTTTTTTCCTTTCTAACTTTTGACGAAACGTGTAACTGAAAATATAATATACTTCTTCGGCCTTGTTATTTTCTTATACTTTATTTGTAAGGAAGCGCAGTAATCGTGAAAATTTTCGGGACTTTAACAGAAATGCACGTTTTGGCCTACCCTAAATGTATTCTGATTATTTTCGGAATGATGTAAGTGTGCGTGTGTGTTAAACTACTAAAACTAAAGTTGTGCAACTTTAAATTTTAAACTATGATCTTATAAAAGTTAAAGATTTTAAACAACTTTTCTTTGGAGAAACTATAAGAAGTATAAGCAAGTTCAGTGCTGACCACTGCAGATTTTCAGATTATCGTTATATACGAGGGCGGTTCATTAATTATTGCCCCTAATATATTAGGCATTGAAAAACTGTCTTCATCCGAACAGTCATTTATTGTCGTTAGTGTATGTAAAATTGTGTCACCACAAAAAACTGTGGATTTTTAAGAAAAATCAAATGTTACTCCGAGATCTTTTTTATATACTCTTTAGGTTCAAATTTCGTTAGGATATTTGCGCGCTCATGCTTTTTCCCAAATACAATAAGTGCTGGCTCGGGTTTAAGACTAAGATATGTTCTTTAGACTTCTTGAACAGGACATCTAAGTCAGAGTTGATCTTTCTACAAGTTTCCTCAACTTTAGTGGGATAAAATGGTAAGTAAATTAGATAATCGTCTGCATACATATGAGAGTTACAAGAAGATATATATGAGGGAAAATGTAACGTGTAAATTGAGAACAATAAAGGTCCCAAAATGGAGCCCTGCGGGATACTCTTATGAATATTTAGTGGATGAAATATACCTCCTTGTGTTCGAACAGGTTGTTTACGATTTTTTAGATAATTTAAGTGATTGTTATAAGTCTATATAGTACCATATATCTAATAGTCGTTAATAGAAATCAACTGAAAATTTTCATTTACGGCCTAGAAATTACCACTTTCTTTTTTCCAGTATTAGCGTCATAAGTGACAATTTAGGTAATCGATAGATATCTATTTTCGCACATTCGAAGAAAAAATAAGATTATTTTATTAAAATATTTTGATTTTATTTGTGAACGTCTAACGTGATACTGGAAAATAATAATAGTTCTGGAAAATATTGCAGCTAACATTTCTTCCATCCAATGGCGATCAGTGATATTTAAAAATTGTGAAAATGAATTATGGTGACTTTCTATTCTATATATAATATAGTGCATTTTTTAGCAATGTTATTAAAGCTAAATAACAATAGTGAGTGTTTAGGGACTACAATTGTACTTTAACATACATAAACTTTATTGCAAAGCTCGTTGTGATTGACAATGAAATCGTAGCATTATGTTTGGCTCAAATTTACCCCTTTTGCACTTTTCGATTTCGTTTTCCTTAAAATTTTGTATATGAGTTTGTTTTAACTTCACGAATTTTGCTTAAAAAATATTTCTGTACGAAATCTGCGTCATCGGTTTTATTATTACCCCCGTCGTGTCGTAAATAATAAGCAAACAACTATGACGCGTAGTGAAAGGAATAACTTTTCCGTTACGAGCGAACAAGAAAGGACGATTAACGAGCGACGTTTTGTAAATTTTAAACCCCGTCCGGAATTATCCAATTGAAAATTATGCGCCTTTATTGCTAATGCCAGTAACTTTTTCAAACTGGCAGCCGGCAATAAAGAACTTTCTTCGTATCGTCGGGGCATGTAACCAATAAAAGTCCTACTATAACTCCATTTGTGTCGACTGATTTACGAGCCGTAATTGCATGTGCGGCAGCAATTCACCGAGCACAACTACACCCCCGCCCCCTTCAGTCGAATCGCTTCGCCGATTATAACTCATCGGATGACCCGGCTCCGATTCGCAATAATTTAGTGCCGTAAGACGCATGCTTTGTCATAACTCATTCGTTGGTTAAAAATTACGACCAAATGATGAGCGAGCGCTTCATTGCACTGAGGTACAGTTACAGTACATAATTTAAATTAAATAGTCCTTAGTCACCAAGTATCGATGGTTCATTTAATTTTTGTTTCCAATAAAAAAATAATTGCAGCCATCTTCACTGAGCTGTCGAAAAATCATTAGGTTAACTAAATTGCACAGAGTTATAAAAGAACGTAGAATTTTATATACAGGCTGTCAAGTTTTTACTTGTTTACTTTTATTTTCTTCCATATCTTACATTTCATCTTTTTAAACTTTTCTAGTTCTTCCATTTTATCTACGAATGCGGTATCAAATGCATACTACTAGAAATGCGTTAAAAATCTGCAACATTTTAAAACTTCATCTATTTGCACCCATACCCTATTTTAAATAGAATTAACAAACGGTCCGAGAAAATAACTAAATTATAGTATATTTCAGCGTAAGCTTTAAATTATAGAAATTACACGACGCGTACAAAGCTTACAAATTAAAAATTAATTTCCTCGAATTGAAAGACTTTGATTTAAATTCCTTTTAATCATTTCGTTCAGCATAAATAACGAAGCAAATTTGATGGGGGAGTACTTCTGCGCCTCAAAGTCAGTCAGAGTCAATTAAACTCGGGCAAAAGGAACAAATCGAAGCGAAACGAGGGGTCGGGCGCGTTTCGTTCACGACATAATGAAATTTTATCGCAACCCGGATAACCGGATTTAACTAGCTCTAATAGTGAGAGAAAACGTTAGGTCTTTCTATCTGGCGTAGCAAATTTACATTACAAGTGAGGCAATTACAGGGATATGTGCTGAAGCTGTTATTATCTCCGTAATAGTGGCTGAGCCTGCGGCCTTAGCCAGACAGCCGGCAGTTGGGGTCGTGGTTAACCGTGGAGACCGCAGACAACCTGTGATTGTTATCACTGCTTACGTTACGTCCCGATACAATCTACAAACGTACAAACACATACCTGCGTGGATATGTGTAACGAAAAGAAATGGTCGCGTAAACTAATTTAAATTTAATTTAGGGACGCTTTTATCACGTTATACACATCATTAAGTGCTTTTAAATGCTGCGGCGTTTCGTGGGGCTTAAAATGTAATTTCTTAGCGCAGCTAGTTCAGTTTTTATTTGCTAAGTAGCGGTTTCATTTCATATGAATTTACTGTTGTTGGTTACTTTCTTATTCCATTTGATGTGTTTTGTTTCATATTTAGTTGTTTAAGTTTCAATTTGTGATTCTTATTATTTGTGATAATATGATTACCATCCGCGAAGGACAAATTCTATTATGGTCTCTTGGAGCAGGAGGTACAAGTACAAAAAATTAAAAATGTGTGTACATAATTAATTTTAAATTGGTTAATGAAACGAATATATGCAGAGCTTAAAAATACATGCAATATATATTTATTCAGATTAATAAACACACACTTATTGTATTTTTTTGTTGTATTCAGATAAAAAAGAAATAATTGGGAAAATATCTAAACAATAGTTTTCAATGAAAGTGACAAATACTGAAATAACAGTGTTGATTAAGAATTTAACAACAGCAAAAACTAAAGAAAAGTGACAACAAATCTAATAATAAATAGATATAAAAATGAGGAAAACGAAATTAATTTAAAAGAAGAAAGTGTAATGGGAGTAAAGAAATCTGAACCCAAAATGAATCTTCACAACATCATATATATAACATATGTATAACATACATATCAAATTTGCAATACGGCCGGTATTAATTACAATTCTGCACATAATTCCATTAGGAAACCCAATAATTGTCAAATGACTTTGTTCTGTGCAGGACGATAAATATATTAATTACAAGCGTCGGCGTTCGTTTCATCTATGCGTCGAAGTACACGTACACACACGCGGACCCACACCGACATTTCTATATTAATAAATTCAAATATTCCGGCTGCAGTTAGTCGCATTGACGTTTTGATTTCGTTCCAATCGGAGCGGTTTGGAGTATAGGCAGCGGTCGGATGTCAAAAACACGCAGCGCGCATATATGCAGCTTTGATGTGAGATAATTAATCGCGGTCATATCATCATATTTTCATTCCATCATCAAAGTCTGTCAATGCGTGTTTTGATTAATCTGTAAACGAAGGCAGACAAATTCGATATGAAAATTATTAATGCAACGGATAAACGAGCTTTATGTGCGCTCCCGTTACCATGGTCGTTGCAATCCCCGCAGGAAATTCTATACGCGTATGCGAAATTACACATACATATGCTCACGGTCTATAACGAACCAGATACCTGCCTATTATATCTGCGCAAGGACGGTAATTTGAAAATTGAACATTATTCGATTCCGTGTTTTTTTGTCTTGTTCCAGTTTGGTAATTTCATCATACTAATTGTGTGTGAGACGGATTTGGAAAGAACATGGAAAAATAAGTGCAATAACGAGTCTCGTTTCTGCGACCTGACATATCTACATTCCTTCTAAAATACAACAACATTGATATTTAATTTATTTCAATAACTTAATTTTGATTTTAAGCAATCTTTACGATCGATTACTTTTTATCTGTTTAAATTCGTTGGCAAATACTTTAATCAACTAATTTTCAATTTATCAACAGAATATACTAAATTAACTTTTTTGAGATCGTGCAAAAATTTAATGGTCCTTCAAGTCCTGCATTGGTTACTGTTCGCAGTTGATTACACTATACAACAATATACAATATTTTATCTGTTGCATGAGAATCCAACTTGCTGTTCTTGATTGGAATCTTGTTCATTCAATTCCAGAAGTTGGTGAAACGATAACCTATAAAAAATGTTTTGCTGTGCATATGCCAATAATATTCTATGCATGGAGTCCCCTATACGGGACGGTAGACAAAATCGTATCTACAACAAAGACAATAACATCAAATCAAGCATAATCAACGTCAACAAATACGTATGTAATTCACAATCAAAACCGATAAATATTGCAAAGATGATTTTAATTTATAAAAGTGAAAAAATAGGTAAAGTACTTACCCATCTCTACGAGTTGAGTAAAAGTCTGGATCCATAATTAATCTAAGTGTAAATAACAGCACTAATGAATAAATTGCACTCACAAAAGATTAGCTGAACTGTCTTCAAGAGACTAACAAATATTGTTGCAGCCCGCTCAACATACGCGATAGTGCAATAAAAATAAATATGACCATCCCTTTAAGGGGATGCACTAATAGGTTAATAGATGTCTTATATTATCTTATTGTGTTTTCATATTCGCTTAAAGCAACGTTAAGTTTCAGTTCAGCTAAAGAAGCTAATGGTTATAGGTAATAATTTATTTATTAATGGAATCTCTGCAGAAATACAACGTTAGTACAAGTTTTTAAGAATTACATTATATTGCTTCTCTGTCATTGCCACCTTTTTAATATCTTTCTCATCCATTTTTTTTTGATCTAATAACGAAAATTAAATTGTAAATAATATTTTGGACTTGGTTTTGATTTTTTGAACCCAACCCAATATAATCCAACTAACTCCATCCCTTTGTTACTATAATATATTAGTTGGTCTAATCATCAATGCCAAACCAACCCAATCCAATCCAATCCAATCCAACCCAACTCAACCTACTTTTATTTTCTTCCATATCTTACATTTCATCTTTTTAAACTTTTCTAGTTCTTCCATTTTATCTACGAATGCGGTATCAAATGCATACTACTAGAAATGCGTTAAAAATCTGCAACATTTTAAAACTTCATCTATTTGCACCCATACCCTATTTTAAATAGAATTAACAAACGGTCCGAGAAAATAACTAAATTATAGTATATTTCAGCGTAAGCTTTAAATTATAGAAATTACACGACGCGTACAAAGCTTACAAATTAAAAATTAATTTCCTCGAATTGAAAGACTTTGATTTAAATTCCTTTTAATCATTTCGTTAACGCAACTCAACCTAACCTAACCTAACTCAAAATAACCCAAATTCTATTTGGCAAAAAAAACCTTTATTGGCATAACCATACTAATTACAAACATACATTTTATTTCAATCCTTGTATTTTCATCCTAGCTCTCTCCGGCATACTTCTTTCTTCCCCCGGATCCCCCCCTTTCGCCATCCCCACTGAATTCGCATTTCTTGTACTCCTAATTCATCCGGTATTTGTTTGGGTTTTCCCTTTCTTTTCTTTTTCTTGCGCTTCCGCTTTCCTCCATCAATGTGTTATCTCTCTTTCCACTTGTTTACCCTCTCCTCTCCTCCTCTCTACCTCTTCCCCTGATATTCCTGCTTTTCCAGCCGCTTTATCCTTCCTTCTTCCCACTCCCCCTCTCTCTTTGTCAATTCATATATCAACGCCCTGCCTCCTGTCCGTTCGCATAACATTTCGCTCATAGTCTCTTGTCTTACAATATACTTTGGAGTTGATTACTCTAATACAAGTGTTCTTCAATTATGCAGTTGATTTCCACATGAAAATGGATTCATTGTTTCGCTGTCACATTCCACACATAAAAGATAAAGCAACAAATTGTAATGAAAGTAATATTCTTACGATAAGATGCGTCTTACATGCGATATTTATACAAATGACACAGTTACATATCATTAAGTGTAGATGCTATATATAATGTTTTAATGGCTGCAACTTGTTTATTTACGATGCCGTATTGGAACAAAATAAATTGGCTACAAATTTTATTTGTGCTAGCTCACAACGTATGTAATAAAAATGCTATTGTTAACTACACTGAACAACACTGAACAAAAAAAAAATTATTCTATATAAAAATGTATTCAAAACATTATGTGTCGATCATTCTTCGACAATATCGATCGTGCGACAACAGGACAGAGCGTGAAAATAGAGCGAGATCGACAGACGGATTCGATTTCGCCGCGCTGCAAAGGCGTTGCTCGAATGAGACCAATTTGCTCGCATTCATCTCCAGCTGGTCGGAAATTTTAATAAGCCATTGAAAAAAGCATATCCATTAGACTCGGCGAGCTTCGGGGCTGCCTTGGAGACAGGACACGGCCACTTCACACCGAAAAGTCAGGCACAATGGGGACCTCTTGGTGCGCGACACGGGATAACTAGGGAGCTCAGATGTCCGTGGAACGCGCGACACGTTCAACCCGGCTCATAATGAATGCGTTTCAATTCTCATTGATTGCACACGTGACAATATCTCAATAAATTAATTACTTGATAATACTTGATAATATTGGTTTAATTGATATGGGCATCGTTACTGCAATGTTGTTTGAATTATGTATTAAGCGTGCGTTGGTGTAAAATTATGTATGTATTGTCCTGTATGTGCTACCTTAAATGTTGTGACATTATTTTTGTTATATTTAAAATTGAAGAATTGAAAATGTAAAGGTTTAAACCTCAAAGGGGACGAAAATAAACAATTAGACAAAATTAAAATACTGATTCAATTCAAATCTTGGGAATAAAGCAATACATAGCGTTTGTTGTTAACTCGACAGTAGTTAGTACATAGTTATAGTATGCTTCATTTCTGGTAGGCAAGATTCTCTTGTCACAGCATGAATTACAAGAAAATAATCAAGGATTTTAGTGTTGTAGCAGCATAGGTAGTTGACTTGTGTCATCCATAAAATTCAGACACTATTTGGCACATGTGATGTATCTAGCAATGGTAGTAGGGCGATCATTTGATCTATCATTCAGTTAAAACATAAGATACTGGCTCTGTCTTTTGCAGGGACTGATTTCACAGCTGCAGTTTCACGACATAGGAAACTTTAATACTTTGGAATCATGAAATCAAAAAAAATATATATCAGTCAACTAGGTAATGACTATGTTAGCTATGACGATGGGTCAATGGAATTTTCTAACGTTGCCAGAATTCACGTCACGTCATTGCGGAAATGAGCTCATTGTGGAAAACTTGACGAGTTTGTTCCTACTGAATCAGACAGTATCTGGGAAATGGAGGGTACCAAATAATTTCGTACGATGGTACGATTATACAAGAGGGCAATAAAAAGGATGTTGATTGTAGCAACCAATGAAATCGAATGGGATATCGAATTAAATTTAGTGTTAGTATTTAGTTCTTAGAGTAAATAGTTTCATTTTAGTAATTATTTCAGCTGGATATTTTAAAAATCTAGGGTAAATCATTCGTATTAAATTGAAAGCGTTGAATCATAAATTCTAAAATTATATAATCCTGGTAAAGTAGCCAAGTAAAACTAAATCATTTGTTATACCCCAAGCGTTGTTGTAAATTCAGTCACTTAGTCACACATAATCAACGTGGACAACGAGTTTATATGTTCCAATAAAATTATCTCAAATCTAACGGAGTCAGCAAAAACTCTATAACCGTAAAAAGTTATTATCAAAATCTACCATTAGCAAAGGTAGCCACATTGATGACGTCTTCATGTAAGTCGGCTGTCATGTAAACGACAACTTTTCACACATTTCGTAGTCTTCGAATAAATAACTGCAGGCTTCCCTTTCTATGTTGTCATCTTCAGCAGAAGTACTGTTGGTCTGTTCTGAATGTTCTTCTGCTGAAGGTGACAACATAGTTGTTCATAAAGTGCTGTGTGGTAAGGGGAATATTCATTTTATTTTTCCAACCACTACGCTGGCTTATTATATATAAAACGTGTCCCACCTTAATTCCCTAATACTTCACCAGCGAATTTTGAATCAAAACAAAACAAGAAACATATATTTGCAAGTGGAGATTTTTCGAGGTACTGTTCTGTATGATGGAGAACAATATTAGAGTTAACTGTATAACTTATGTAACAGCTTAGTCTGGGCGAAATGTTGCAGTAGCAAGCACCAATGTTCATATAATAGTTCTTCGTGAACTTAATCAGTTTATTTCTTTGGCAAAAATATTTTGTTATAGTAATATTTGAATTAGTAATGTAACCCTCCTGCTAGCAGGTTAGTTGTTTTGCTTTATTTCTTGTTATATGCTTGAAGCCATAATTTAGTTTGTATGGATTCAACTTTGAAACTGTTGCGAATGTTTGTCATTTCTGTGGTTAAAAATCACCGTCACCACTCTTGTCGAGGCAATATTCTGTAAGATGCTCCATACATCTGGCGTGGTTCTTATACGCAACGGATTCAATAAATTGTGGAAAATGAACTGTGTAAAAATATGTGATACCAACACATACTTTATGACGCGATTACCAATTTTTCATTCATCAATAGCCTTTACCATAATAAAAAAAAGCCTCCATTGGTTTATTCACAATCTACATCTTATTTAAAACTCCTTTCTTCTCCGCCCTTTCTCCTTCCGTTTCTTCAGGCGCCCCCTTTCTTTTTTCATAGGTTCATCCTTCCTCCTGTTGTTCAATTTCCTCCCTTTTACCTCTATACTCGTTCATTTTTTGTATCTAATATTTTAGTCCCCATCTGCCTTCTCCAATATTTCTTCTCTTTCTTCGTTTTGTCTTTCAGTTCTACTTCCTTGCATTCTCCTAACTAATGTTCCCATTCGTCTCACCCTTCTCCACAGACATTACACTTCCTGTACACTTCTGTTCATGCGGTACTTATTGGCTTTCTCTTCGGTTCCTGTATCTTGCTGGTATTTTTTCGTCTTCTATAGATCCGCCGCCCCCTAAGTATTTTGGTATCCCCTCCTCCACTTTTATATTTTACGTTGTACCACGCATACCGGAATTTGCTTTTCCTTTCCTATCCTTCTACCAGCTTCCACCTTTCCACTGCCTCCCTCTCCATTTGTTTCCCTGATCTTTTTCTTCTTTCTCAAACACCATTATTTTTGTTTTTTTTATGTTGAGCTCTAACCCTCTTCTATTCTGGAATCCTTCTAACCTTTTTACCATTTATTTTAATCCCTGCACCGTCTCCGCCAATAACTATGTCGACCGCGAATGCAACGACCATGTCTTGTTTCACTCTTCCATCTTGTCGTTTCCTTAGCGTTTCTTCCGATTCGGCAATGTAGATACTAAAGAATTGCGCGCTGAGCGGGTATACTTGCCCCACCCCTCTCCTGGTCCTAAATATTTCTCTTTACACCCGCCTTGCACCATGTTTCCTTATATATTGGTACAATCCTTGTCGTTATCCCATCCGATATCCACACCCTTGCCATTATCTTCATCATTATCTTTCTGTCTACATACCTTGTAGCCGCCTTTATATCCACGAATATCTCACGTTTTCCCGCCCTTAATTCTCTTAAACATCCATCTCTACAGACGTACATATCTAAATATTGTTGCAAATGTTTTCATTGAGTTTGATTAGCTTTGATTCTGATTTTGCTTTGCCTTTGCCTTTGTATTTTCTCTTCTCCGAGTAAATGCATCAAAATAACTTAGGGAAATCATGTCGAGTGATATGAAATGATATGAATTATATATCTATCAAGCCAAAAAATTAATATAAAGTGTACAAGAAGTTAAAAAAAAGTGGTATTTAAAACTACCTAAACGGATTACAAATTATCTTGACTGTGATTACAATCATTATATTGTAAGAAGAACAGGTAATCATAATATATTTCTTTCAGTCTGTATAGTTAGATTTTGGTAAAACTTTGACGAATTGGAAATAATATAGCAAAAACGAGAATAATAATTGGCTCATGATTGATTGTTAAATATCAATATTTCAATACTCTCCCAGATCCAGTACACTTAATTTATATATTTACTATTTTCGTTAAATTATTAGTCAAACTAGTGTTGCAACTGGTCTTTTAAAGTTCATTACACGCCATCTTCCCATTATGTTTGTATTAAAAACCATGACAATATATATTCATAAAAATTTACATTTGGTAATCCGTATATTGTTTCTTTATAAAGAGTTCCGAACTTTTAATGCATAACCGTAAGTTGAAACGAAAAACAAGACATAAATGGATGTCAGAAAAACTTTTCTATTATCATACAATTAAACTTTCATATGATCACTTTCATTCTGTCAACACCCTAAAAGGGGCCGTCAGACATTAGCATATAAATTACCCGCATTTCGTTCACACGTACAGCCTGTCGTCATATTACGTAACACGTTTTGATCGGTCGCACAAAAGAGTGCTTCAAATTTTTTTCACCGACGACGGGGCTCCTTCAAAAAACCGGTCCCGCCGTCAACCGACAATAAGTACATAAACAAGAGCTTGTGAATGGAGGCGAGTTGTTACGCTCCGCGCTGTAATCCTCGTTAACAAATATTCGAAAATAAATCGGCCCTAATCTAGGTTATGTCATTATGCGCGGCCGACGACGCATGTTTATAATGGCGTGGCGGATTACATGGGGCCCCGACGCAACACAATCGAAACTACCGGTTGAATGGGTCGCGCGGTGTCGATGCGACGAGATGACAAGTTGACGGCCCGATTACAATGGAAGAGCGGTTTTACGGGGTGACGAACTAAGCCACCTCGTGTAACCGCATCTTTCTTGTGTTCGGACGGATGGCCATCTGTCGTCGTCGCCGTGGCACTTGCAACCCGAAACCGCCGCAGCCAGTCGAATTCGACTACCCAAACATGCAACTTTTGTTGTCGTGTAATCCGATATGACGTGCACCGTATTCAAAACGTTGCTCCCGATTGCGTTTGCGATCAGATAACATACACTTCCAATTATAGATAGCCCGTGCATCCGACCCCATCCCAGGTAAATAGGAAACGGGGCCCGATTTACTTAGGAAATTACTCATGTGTAAAGAAGACAGGAATTTGTTGATATAAAAGGGTGGTTGGTACTGGAAAATAAATACGTAATCTATGTGCACGTCAGATCATTATTGTGTAATTTGATTGCAGTTTCTTCAGCTGTCATTTAATTCCTAGAAAAACGCTATAAGAATAGTTTCTGATCTTTAGCTAAACTTTGTAGCTAAACTTTGTAATTGAGTTTAGGTTTGAGTAATGATTTGACTACAATCATGTACTATATTCTGCTTCGTTCATCTCAGTGGAGAGCTTTTGAGACATTTGAGATCATACATTTTACTACCCCAAAATAACTATATCAATAATTATAAAGAGTATCAATAATTGGAAGTAATTAACACACCTCTTATTACGCTGACCAAAAATAATTGAAAAAAGTTAAAATTATCGATGCAGCTAATATAAGAAAATGTTTCAAAACTGTGAAATTCCTTAAAGCACGTTAAATCAAAAATAACTTGATTTGAAATTTTTCACTAAGACATGAACTATGATAAGTATCCTTATAGTAAACAAAAATTTATTATTGACAATTTAATACGTATTAGTCATCGAAGACAGACACTACATATAGTGCCGCGTATATTTTGCCATATCTGATACTGAAAGACAACCAGTGACATTCATCTATCAAGTAAAATTTGACACAAAAATTACGGACGCAATAGTAATATACACGAAATCTTATCAACTGTGTCCACACAATTGAAGCACAATGTCAAATCTGCTCAATACCAAGACCACATGACGACGACAACTTGATCGAACTCTTGACTATGAACACCGTGTTTCAAAATTCTAAAAGAGTGAAGCTTTTCTGATTGAAACCAACTTTATACACAGTGTAACACAAACTTACTTGCCGCTTCGTTGATTAAAACCTACTTTGGATCGGTATTAGCACCTACATAGTTATTGGATGGAAGACCATAAAAAATTAAAAGAGGGCAGTTTGAATATGACTTGTTTAAAAATAGTAGTGCTCAGCATCCAGACCACCATTCCGCAAGAGCAAACTATTTGAATAATTCACCATTATACCGTTTGACGAACCAACCAATACAACAACAATACCAGCGAAGGTGTAAAATAATGTTCGCATAAATGAAATTGATTGTCAAAGCTCAAAACACGTTGAGAATTTTCAAAATGTTGTACTCGTAAATTAACAAGAAAGTTAATATTTTCAAATAATTATAAATTTGCAAAGGGTGCATCTTTAACGGAACTATGATTTGCTTTGTTATCAACCGTGAAAAAGCATTTTATGATAAAACTTTTGTTTGGAAATTGTTTTTGCAGGGAAATTATTTTAGACAACAAAAACTTAATAAATATTACCTTTGATATAAAAATTCAGTTAAAAAAAATCTCCGATTCAGTCGACGTCTTAAAGATTTAGTCCCACAAAGGACTTGTTTTTGTATATTGGTCTTGGTATAACTTAAACATAATTTTTTAGTACATACATAAGAAAGGCAAAGTGCAATGCTGGAAAAGAATGTTATATCGAATAATTGAATACGATGACATTATTGACAAAATGATGTTTACTTCGCTATTTGAAACAATGCATAAACTTGTCGTTTCCATGAAATATCCCATAAAGCAAAAGACGTGTTGAATGAATTTTCAAGATTAATAGTACTTAAAATATTATAAAATCTTGTAATGTAATAATTAACTGTGACACAGATCAAAATAACAACTGATATTAGAATAAGATCAATTTCTGGGGTAAAATATATGTAAAGATGAAATGTTAAATGTAACACTCAACTTCTTAAGACCTGAATTAATTAATTTGAATTTAAAAACTATTTTCATTCATAAAAACCTACAAATATGTAAATAGATATTATGGCAAATTTACTGCCCCCAGCTGAAGTACGATTTTAGGGATTTGGATCAAATTAAACACAATTGTTCATTTAAACAACATCTTTATTTAATTCATTCAATTCACATGAAATTCTTGTAAATAATTATTATTCGTTTAGGCATACATTTACTTTACATTTGTCACAAAATACGTTTGTCTGCCTTATACAGCATGTTTTTTTTATAACGCTGTCGACTTTCTTAGATAATTCGCCAATGATTCCTTGTATTCCATCTTTTATTTTTGGAAGGAAGAGCAGCTGTTAAGCCATTTATCTTCTTTTTCTCATATAATTCTCGATGAGATGATGATGAAGGTCGTTCTGTTTTCCTAGTATTAGTTGCTTTTCCTTCTTTATATAAGGATTCTGCTATCTGGGTGCGAAATTCCGAATGATCCATTTGATGCCTCTTTGCTATGCCCAAAGATCCAGCAAGTCCACACCTCCCATAAATTTATTATATGTTTTCACCACTTGTGGACATTCTACTTCCTTTGAAGTCCAATCCCATCATTTCACATTAGTTAGTGGATATGCACTAGAAGATGTTCCTGCTACGTGGACCGATCTATTGCCAAACAATTTTTATAGCTCTTATACAAATATTGTCAATAATCGTTTTCCATTGCCTTCCTTCTTCATAACTTTACCCTCATGGAAAGTCAATTAAGGAAATCTATTGATAAGGATTGTGCCCGAAATTAGAAATCAATTGTTGGCCAGTGCAACGAATAGTTTTTGGGAAGAAAACCATTTGTCACAAAATATTCGGTGACATCTTTCCCTAGATTTTGAACTTGTTGTGAAACAATATTCGCATTTGCACATAAGTGTGGACTACCTTCTATTTTGTTTATTTTTCTCTATATATTTACATTATATATTATATACATATTGAACACATATTTTTTAGCCCCATTTATATGGTTTATTAGGCACATATTGTTTCAAGCTTGAATGCCCCTTGAATGGCAGCATTTATTCGTCGATAATAAGTATGTATTGTTGAGTTTTCACAAATTTTGATTGGTGTTGACTAATGGTCTCATTTTATATAGCTTATGTCTTTGAGGGTCATTCTCGGATGATTCGGATGATTCATCAGCATTGCCTTTCAACTGTAAAAATCTTTTTATTTCTTCCCATCGATCTCTACTTATGATTCTTGAAATCTGACTGACGAGTTGTTTTTGCCTAATACATACGTGATCTTGGCAAACCAAAAATAAACATCAAATTAACGCTTCCAAAAAAAAATGTCAGTTCTATTCAAATTGGGTATCTTGTTTGGATTTTGTTGTAAAGAATATAAATTACTTTGTTCAACAACATGATTTAAAATCACATCGAAAAAATTACGAAATCCAACTGCGTTTTCAATTCTCTCGCCTCAGGAATATCACCAAACATATCTGACATATACCTAACACTTTCATTTCTGGTCACATCCTTCTCTATTTATTCTACATTCGTTCATTATTCTTCTTCATTCGTTCCATTTTTTGATTATTCTGCACTAGTCCAATTTTCTGATTTCTTTATTTTCTTCCAAATTCTTCCTAGGGGCATTACTTTTGAAAACTAATTGGTCATACTCTATATAACTCTCCCTCAAGTCTGTCTTCGCTTTCCTTTGGTATTTGTCTAGTTTGCAAGTAACCATATATTTTTGTTCCATAAAATATCGAAAAAGAATAATTAGAAATATAAATAAATAATAAAATAAATGTAGGAATTAATTTTCCTAATATATATTTCATATATCTAGACTGTACCTATCGCGTTATGTTACCAACAATAGTGAATAAAATAAGTGAATATTAGAGACATTGCAAATAACCTCTAAAATCCCTGTAAAATACTCATAATTAACTAACCAAAAAACACTAGTGATAAGTAGACAGACAAAAATACTGAAAATATCACTGTGTTGTGTCATAGAAAACACGCACGTTAACTGTCACCTACGTGTTAACTTTTCTTGTTACATTAACAGTTGGGAGCACATAGTTATATTTTAGGATGGGAATGTACTAAATATGCTGCACTCGACCATCGGTTGAAAAATATTTTCAATTAAGTTAGTTAAGATGTTAAAGAATGTAAACCAAGAATAAACGTAAAAATACTCTATTAACAGTAGGAACAATTGGGTGGGAAAGGGCCAAAAAAAATTTACAGTTTTTCCTCACTTTCAGCTTTATTGGTCAATCTATCATGTGATGTGTTGACCTATTTTACATTGAGCTAGAAAAATAACATTATAGTTCACATCAGGTCTGATAAAATAAATTTTCTAAAGAAATAGTTCAACAAAAACATTTTGGCACTGACCGCACTTCATTCAGTGTCATGAAATAGTTGTCTCTTATTGCATATCGTGTTTATGTTATTTACCTAGAAATATGCAATAGTATCGAATAAACAATGATTTGGAATAAAATTGAAGAAGATGCAATAAACCTGAAAGAACGTTAACTATAATAACATATTTAATCAATTTTATTCAGTGTTAACCCCTTTTGTTATGAACTGCCAATTACGAAACAAATTAACACCAAACACTCTCTTGGCTACGTAATGGTACACCACACACATATCTGTGAAGTGATAACGATTATCTATAGCCCGTGGGTTCCAACACATTCCATATTTATCTAGCAAAGTGTGAGTCTTACTTATGAGTTAATTCCTGACTGGCAATAACGCCGATGATGCAGATACGTAAAAATCCTTTAGTATGCATAATAGTAATTTACAATCGACATAACTAAACGCGCATATGAAATAACCGTCGGGTTTAGATGATAAACAACGATAAGAGAAACATAAAATATTCAATTAATGTAAAGTTATAATGCAACGGGAAATTAAGTGTTTAATATTCACATATAAAGTTATATGTTATTGTGACATTTAACATAATTTATGGGCAATCTCGCAAGATTCCATTAACTTTTAAACGTATGCGTATAAAGTACGTTACGGACATAAAATAAATGTTAATTTGTTTTTCTTGTAAATTAATACATAGTGAACGGTAATTGAGTTAATAAATTCAATCATTACGACTAATAAACAAGGGAATAAATCTAGAAGGCAGTCTCGATCAATCATAACCAGACACGTACACACACACACGCGCAAACGAACGACTTGACCGCCTGCGTATTGCAAACCCGATATCTCAAATAATTAAGGCGAACTGCTTGTTGGGCCGTGTAATTAAACAGCTTCGACATTGCGGAGAAAGTCCGGCTGTCTCCGGTCTCGCCGAGAAAGAACGCCGGATTGAAACGCCTGTCGTTACGCGAGATGTATATGCTTACAATAAAGCAGAAGTTATTAAGCAATAACAATGAACTTCTCACTCGCTTTGAAATTAGTTTTTTTTAATCGTTCTTTTATTACATGTTGTATATCGAGAATAAGCGTATTTACATTTATACAGCGTTTTACGAATCCCATGACTCCATACATGTAGATTAATTGGCATTTATTTAAACTTAGAAGGATAAAGTTGTTAAAAGCTTGAAAGAGATAAATTGTTATAGATTAAAGAAAATCTATTTATTTCACACAGAACCGTTTTTAGAACTATTCTGATATGGATAATAATAATTGATTATTTTTTGCATCACACGATGCGACATTAATATTAAAACAATTGTTTTAACATAAAAATTATTCAATATCAAAGGTTCAACCAAAGTGAATTACGGTGTCCTGAAACCTTTGTATCCCTTACAGTTTACAGGACAACCAACCTGTCTGACAATCAAAGTTTATTCGTAAACGTATCGAATGTGGCTATTTACAAATTTTGTGCAGATTGTGTTATATTTATTTATAAATAAACTAATAAAGATATAGAATAAAATCGTTAGTAAGATTCAAACCAACCAATTAAATTCAATGAATGTTGTCTTCATTGATTTTGATTTCATGTGATTGTATTTTATCAAACAAATATGCAACGAAAATGTTAGCAACTGTTAGCTACTGAGTACACCCCAATCCAGGTTGTAATCGAATTTGATGACAATGTAAGTTGCATTTCGATTTTAATCATCAGCTAACTGAATCCAAATAATTCGATCGTAAATTCCATTTATCATTTATATAATTAATAAACTCTGAGTGAGTAGTCAAGTGATTATGTTATAGGTTTGATTATATATACAACTCAATCCGAAAGTATTTACTGTAATGTAATAATTAGCTGAAAGAATAGTACTTTCGTAAAAAGGTCCAAAAAAAGCTCACAAAGTTATAATTAACAATGGAAAATCTATCCTCCAACGGATAGACAACGTAGAAAACATTTTTTTTATTAAAAAATCTTCACTGCACTTGCCGAGATAATTTTCCTATTCAATCGAGGTCGCCAATATTGCTCTCTAACTGTGATCTAAATTTTCGAGATCAAATCAAAACCAATTCAATATTTCTGGAGAATCTACGTCTATGTCAAACTTTTGTAATTAAATTTTTATGTAGCAATCTTCTATTGTCTTTAGTTTCTGTTTTATACTGGAATTTCATCCAACAATTTTTAGTACATTTTGGTCTGCGTTTGGTTAGACTAACAACAGGTTGAGACTAAATTAAGTGATATTATTTTTTATGCAGAAGCGAGTGCAGTGTTTACCCAACCGGACTCAATGATATCGAAGAACTGATGGGCCAACTGAAGTTTCTTTGTTTTCCATCCAGGAATTGACGTTTTATTCCAGTAATCAATGACTGAAACGTTCGTTTCAGGTTTCAATTCATCCCTTAACTTTGCAGTAAATTTCCATGTAATGCTCTAATTGACCAGAAGTGCATCTCAGAATAATTGTGACCCCTAACTAATCAAATCCACATGCAATTATTTCGAACATATTCCTGTTAAAAATGTCATGGATTGTACTGATTTCCTATGACAATTTGATATTATCGGTTACAAGAAAAGAGAAGAGCAAAAACGTTGTTTGCATTTTTATATAACTAGAGACATTGTCTCTAGGTTTCGTCATGTTCGAATTTCTTCAATTCTCCAGCAAATTCGTTGGATTGGATTATAATGTTCATGCAAATTCTTTATGCTGCTGTGTTCATACCACCAGGATCTGAAAATAATCATGATAAATAATAAAAATATATTTGTTTTACTCACGCCTCACGCCCGCTTTGGACGTATCAGTAGCTGCAACGCGCGACATTCTGTTGTGTAAATCTTCATTTGATGTGTCTGTGGCGACGGCAGCGTAGGAGCCTCGGCGTCGTTATTCACGCTGTAAATGGCCGAGAAATCAGAGCGCCGGGTCGGCGGGGAGCGCTTTAATTTTTAACTCGAATGTGCTCCGGACATTTACTGCCGGCCGTTTCGCTGCGCTTTTTACGAGCGGACGAAACAAATGTGTCGGTGGTCGGACAGGATGTGGTAATCGCTGAAATATTCTATTTGCATCGCGCACCATTTTCTATTATTCACAGCTACTGTGTTTGTACAATCGCGGTGGATAAACCGTTACAAAATTGAACTATTGATGTGTGGTAGTTTGCTGGAAATTTAAAGCTATATAAACATAATTTAAGACTACATTTATGTTTAATTATATGCCCTAAAATGCATACGAATGCACGGTTTGTGTGACTTATCGTCTAAGGGGGTAGTGGAGAGGGCGGATCGTCTGAATTGTAAACACATGGGATGAAAGGTAGAGAGATGTATACGTTTTGGGCATTTGATAGTAACACGTCGACGTATCTAGTCGATGGACGTATAGGAAATAGTAGTGTAAAGTATAGTGGCGTAGTTAATATCTGAAATGTGACTTGTACTAAATGGTGGCGAGGCACAATCGCGAGAGCAATATTATGGTAAATGCGGAATTGAAGAGGTAGTGTTGACAACTACCTATCTGTTATTGATGTACTTGTTACATGAAACCTACTTTATTACATGTACTTGTGTTGTTATGTATATGTTATTGATACCAGTTAGGTACAACCTGTCCTAGAGAGGGTAACAGTGATTCGGGAACCGTATGTACAGAATGCAAGCTATGCTAATATCTAAACTTGCCTGTCGAGTACGCCCAAGTTGATTCTTGACCGCGACATTCGGAGCTGAGGTTCATTGGTTCTTATATGGCTCCAAGAGAGGGCGACGAGTGCGTCAAGTACAAGATTGAGCTACATTAGCATGCGATGATATCTGGTAAATACTGGAGGCAACTGGGGATCTGAATCTATGTGTCGCATTGATTGTATTGTAGAATGTTCTCTGTACATTTCCTGTGGTTCTGCTTTTGCCACGATGTGTGTTTATTGCTTTCGAAGTTTGCTGCCACTGAATGGATGTAGGAACGCCTCTTTAGTGCTTTATTTGACGAGATGATTTGACGATGATCGGCGAGTTAACAATTAATCAGTTTCAACACTTTGATTATTAACATTAATTAAGTAATCGAAATGAACGCCTACCAAATATGTATGTTGTGAGTTTATGTATTTTATTTCATAGACGTAGCCAATCGTAAAGTATTAACTACCATATGAATATTTCAATGCGCGCCCCAATCATTAATCATATTATCTCGACCCAAACAGAAAAGTATTTTTCTGCTAACGATTGCCATTGTTATTCAATACAGTTCGGGTATTATGCATTTCATATAACTGCGACGCAACCGGGGCGGCTTTTATGGCCTCTTAAATCAAAGTGCCGTCACATCAAAATAAAATATGACATTACATTGGCTACATAGAAAAGGCAGCCCTTGGAGTTTACGGCCCTAGAAGGGAAATAAGATTCGGCTGCCGGTGACGTTTACGAGATATGTATTTGTTGCGAGGGCCCCTGCATCTAACCCTCTCGCGCGGAACAGATATTTCCCTCAAAATATTGATCTCTCCGCGTCATCATTCGCTCGTTTATTCATCCGTAATGTTAGCTGGCGCCCCTTCGGCAATTATCGCGATCAGGTGGCAATCAAGTGCACCGGCTCGTTCGAAATTTGTAACGCAACAAGTGAATCATTCCGAACCACAGCCGCCGCCGCTGCCGCCGCCAGACTCGATCACGTGGTTGCATATTTTACCGCCAACACTTGCGTAACTACCTCGGCGCTGTTTTGCTTTTCTTCCTCGAAAGCGGCGATAATTTACGACCGTCGGCATTCATCTTTTTCGCCTTTCGCACATTCATAATTTACGGTCCTCGACTGACTGCGGCTCGGCTGTTGACTTTATGGCGGCGTCTGATGTTTTAGCGCGTTTTGTGTCGTCGCGAAGCCGAGAAAACATAAAGGCGGGATTTTCCATTCGATATTTTACTTTGGAAATGACACATGAAATTCCCTTGAATTTATAACGGAGCGCTGTCTCGCTAAAGAGGAGAATTATAATAATTCACAGTTATAATTTTGGATTTGCGCACGTTTGTAAACCATTTATAATGTCTCTTTAGTGTTTTGGAAGCAGATAATTAACTAAAGTACTTCCACGGGAGTAACATTGACACAAAGATGCAGAGTATAATAGAGGATACCGGAGTATGGGGTGTTGATCACATCAACTGTACAATTGTTGTCAAAAATATGTTTGTATATTGTTTGACAGAAAAACTGTAACAATCTGATTTCCACCTAATTTATATATTAATAATAGATTCATAATTAGAATTCACATTAAAATTCAAAATATTAATTGTACCTTTCGCCATCTTCAACTAGTTAGTTAGTTAGTTATAATTGAGTGGGGCGTTTATCGCCCCTCCACTGCGACCGCAAGGGTCTATTGTGGCTCACAACTAATTATTGTTCACCCTCCATACCCATTCTCTTTAAATAGAGTAGGATTTTAGTGGGTGAGATTTTGTCAAGTTCTCCCAGCTCCAGTTTTATCTTACCAAAGACTGTGAACCTGATTTTGTCCCCGGCGGGGCAGGCACACATCACGTGCTCTGTTGTTTCTTCCGTTTCACAGCATAGTCTGCACTCAGTGGCCTCAGCCACTCCCAGCCTATGCATGTGATGCCTTAGTCGGCTATGCCCAGTAACCAGGGCTGTCAGAGTTCGCAGATCTTTCCTGCCCAAACCTAACAGTATCCTGGTTCGTGCCGCAGATGGGCCCTTTAGTACTAACTTGGAATGTCTCATTCCCTGGCATTCCTGCCAGTTTTTCAGTACCTTGTGCTCCATCCAGCTCTTATTCGAGCTTCTGGCCAGGGCATCTTCAACTAACGCACCATAAACTTTATCAATCTACACAGTGGGGACAATAAACACTGGTCGTGTTCATTATGTCCGCTAAAAAGTGCCGTAACTGTGCAACTGTGAATCTTCTGCCAAAGAAATCTAAAGAACAGTCTTTACAAAAATACAATTATTTCATGGAGTAGCGTAAAAAAAGTAACAGCAGCTTCATCGAAAAAGTTTTTCTACCTTACTTTGAAATGAAATCCAAAATGTGGAAGTCTTCAACTTTTTGGTCGACTTATTCAAAGTTGCTAATTGTCTCACAGCCGGAAAATACGGGTTTATCCGTTTTATGGATTGTTTCTTAC
The DNA here is from genome assembly GCA_959613385.1 of Geotrupes spiniger. NCBI lineage: Eukaryota > Metazoa > Arthropoda > Insecta > Coleoptera > Geotrupidae > Geotrupes > Geotrupes spiniger. The sequence continues at coordinate 19,774,908 of OY390737.1, forward strand.
TTGCACGACCCAGCTAACTAAATTTTAGTGTAGCTAACATTATTTTCCACAAAAAAATCCAACAAAAGCCGTGGTACAAAAGTCGAGTAAATACGAAATATGAACAGAAACCACTACTCTAGGCAAGACGAAAAATAGCACTTAAATAATTAGGTTAAAGTATTGAGTGCGTGTGCTGTATGAATTATATCGCCGTTTGGGAGAGAAGAAGTTGGTACCCAGTGAGGGGGTATACAAGTGCAAAAAGTGCATTTTTCATAAATTTTATTTTTTATGTCCGCATGGAGTACGTTGGTACTGTAAAAACTACATTTTAAAGAACAAAAAAAACAATAAATTTCGAACGGGCACTTTTTTGTCGGGCTCAAATTAAGTATACCTGATTTATTTATTTTTATTTGAAATCGACTTTGCCACCGGCCGTTGATTGGTCGTCGTGTTGCAGAGAAGCCGTTCAGGATACGACTTTATAAGAAAGTGAAAAATACCCGTTTGTTGGCGTTGGAAAAATCGTCGAGATTGACGAATTAAAAATGGGTTTTGGTGCCTGCGAATGTGGAACTGGCCATGTTTTTTTTAACTTTTTTTAAATATTTTGCTCAAGACGAACGAAACACTAATCACTCTGATCAACAAATGGGCTCTGCTGGGTACGACCATTCAGAGTGACTGTTGGAACGAGTATATTGGTCTTAACGACGATTTGGATTTCACGTTAAATAAATTTGTATATTTGTTAAAATTTAGTGCTTTATTAGAAAATATTGCACTTTACACTTACTGTACTTTTTGTGGACCCTGAAACGGTTGAAAAATATATTTGATATTTGTATTATAAACGATGCAAGGACAGTGGGGCCAACCGTATTATGGATTTTTCGCTTGGGTGCAACGTACAACGTACACAATCCATGTAAACGTCGCAATTTCTATGACGACGATGATTTCATCCATGTTGATGATTGCTTATAGCAATTTAATTAATTAAATTAAGTTCTAAATCTTACGAATTATGAGAATTTCAAAAAGATGAGATGAGATAAGATTTTTTTATAAATGAGTTGGGCTGAGATATGTTGGGTTAGGTTGGGTTGAGTTGGGTTGGGTTGGGTTGGGTTGGGTTTGCATTAAAATTCCCCCGAATTATATTAATTTGTAAAAATAAAAAATTTGTATATTTGTTATAATATAATTAGTTCGGTTGAGTTAGGTTGGGTCGAGTTGGATTGGGTTGAGTTGGATTGGGTTGGGTTGGATTGGGTTGGGTAAGGGTTGCATCAACATTCTTGCGATTTTTTTGAATTTATAAAAATTAAAAATGACATGTTTTTCCATAACTTACATATTTTGTTCTGAAAATACCTATTTTACGTCCATTTGTTTATATTCAGAGATAGAGTTTCACATCACAAAGACAAAAAAAACTTCTTTTTTTGAATGTATGCAAAATGGGACGATTCGCAGTTCGGTCCACTAATGGCAAATAACGATGTACGCATTAATAAATATTCTACACTTATTGCGTATTTGAAAAATAAAGCAATTGGATACAGAACCAAAAAGACCAAAACATTTTCACAAGCAGAAATAAATAACTTTTCGTTACAAGCGCCAACCGATGATTGTTTATGCAAAAAGTATATTATTGACAACACAAAATTTTAATGTAAACTTATTGTTCGCATCATGTTGTAGGTTGCGTTAATATTCGTAGTCACGGGGTCTTTGAGGAGGGAAGACGTACATATATACATAAACAGAAATGAGGAAGATTTTAATGGGCATACACCCGCATGGAAGCACGCAGCCGCCGACACGTGTTTCTGATTTATTTGTCGTCATCAGGACGGCATAGCCAAATGAAAGGTGAACAAAATACCCACACAATTGTGTGGTCGTCACAATGTGGTGGTCGGCTGCTTGTTGTTGACTCCCATTGTTTTGTTACCTCCAAATTTTGTTCACCTTTTAATTTGGCTATGCCGTCCTGATGACGACAAATAAGTCAGAAACACGTGTCGGCGGCTGTGTGCTTCCATGCGGGTGTATGCCCATTAAAATCTTCCTCATATGCTTAGAAGTCCCGCGTTAAAAAACCTTTTTTTCATAAACAGAAATGTGACAATGCCCTTGAAAATGGACTAAACTTTATAAGCATTTATAAAAATTATAAAACACTACGACCTGTAAATATTCGATCATTTCCTTTTGCAATGGAACGGAAATATCGCAATACTTTTGAAATTACCTATTCTAGGAAACTTCACTGGGCATGCTTTTCGACGCTCTTAAATTCAATTGAAGAAACACTGTGGATGAAAATCGAGCACAGTTACCGAGAGCTACGTATACGATGAAGAATGAAATGAATTTCGCCGTAAAAAAATATTACGAACTAGTTCGACTTCAAATGACGTTTCAAATGCTCATAATTCTGCACCGAGTACTGATGTAATTGTAGACAGTATAATTACTTTAAACTCATTAAATATTGTCAACTCTCAAGCACTAATAGTAATTTATGTTTTTCTTCACCTCAAATCAATAATGTTCAAAACTGTATCTTTAATATTACTATTCACATATAAAATGAAATTAGAATTGATTTAAAACAATGGGCGTAGAATGAAAATGTATGAAACTCGCGAGCAAGGCATATATTCCCCTAGTAGAGATTTTCTTTTCTACTCGTGAAAAAAGTATTACTTTACTCACTCGATACATAAGTAACTATTACCGAGGGGATGTCATGGGTGATTGTTTACTACTGGATGGTACCAGCGATGTGTCCGTATAATTTATTGCTATGGTATTAAGAATCCCATAAACGACCTTTGACTTCTCCACGATATTTTGAATCTATAAGTTTTAAAATACACACGCCATCTTTCGACGACGCACAACTAACCTTTACGTTCAATAAAGTAAAATAAAGGTAGTTTAAGATAATCCTCACTGTATCCAACACTGGACAAACCACTTAATAACACATACAATAAATGCAATCTAAAATGCAAATCAAGTAAACGAAGCAAAATGATAATGAAATAAAAATAGCATTGCGTGACAATTTTACACAACCTTATTATATAACTCATATATGTATATTAAAAAATTTGAATATGGGCAATAATTATCTATTAAAATTTTGCAAAATATTTTTGCAGATGGTTCACAAACGTTTTATATAATAATAACTTAGTACGTAACTGAAAAATACTTGCAGAATATATGCGTGAAAATTTTATGTTATTTTCAAAATTGCACACAAGAATGTTTAAATTAACCGAACTATCAAATGGAAAAAAAATTAAAAATATTTGCGATTTTGAACACAAAATAACTTCAAAATATGAATATTAAATATTCACAGATGCAATGTGTAATAATATTGCGTTGGAAAGTGTGTATTTTATATGCTATTGTAATTATCGCTGCTAACAATAAGTTTAAACCAATTGGTGATTTAAATTATTTAAATGATTTATAATTTTAAGACAAGGTGTTTTCTCTCTATGTTCTACAATTACACTTTAACAATTGTCAAACAATAATGTTTGAACGCCAGTCCGTGTAAAAAGATCTTAACGTGAATTGCTTACAGAAATATTGGTTGTATAAAACTTTAAACACTTTTACGCAGGTTTATTCATGTTTTTCGAGTGATCAAATTTGTTGTCTTAAATCAGAATTATTATACATTTGATTTTCGATTCGTTACGTTACAGAACTTATCTTTGGCTGTGTCGCCCGCTTCTAAGCGAGTTCTATACGCATTTTATGGCTGAATTCCGGTCGCCAGAATAGATCCATTTGACTTGTATCATCGAGCAAATTCAACGAAAACGATGTTGTTGATTAGCAGCTTCCTTGAAATGCCGTAAATATTCGTGTTATAGTTATTTAAAGTGTTTGAACGACTGCGCATGTCGTTTCTAAATCTCGATTTTATGTAATTTACTTATATCCGTTTGACTATTAAAGTTAAGCAAAAATGAATTGACGAATGTCATTTATTTAAACTATCTCATCACCACACCACAGGCGAATCAATGGCAACAATAACAGCAACGATACTGCATCGACCTGCCCACCTCGCTCGTCTATAACGTACTCAAAGCAGATATAATTAATAAATCTCAGTAATCACCCAATAATACTAGTCACTGTTCACACCAGTTACTGTAATACCTATATTACAATAACTACACAATTGCTGGGACAAACTCCCGCTCCTTGCATGACGAGGCCGCACGCCACTGTGTGAGCATCAATCTATCTACATGATCGTCGCTCTACATTCTAAACCGTTTCCTTACCACACAGTGTTTTATTAACACTAGATGTACATTTCGACAACTAAGTTGTAATCTTGAGCAGTGTACAGCAGTGCAGTAGTACACTGTTGAAGATGACAACCTAGTTCATCCAGTGTTAATAAAATACTGTGTGGTAAGGGTAAGTTTGTTTCAATTTAAACCATTTACTGTTTAAGGCAAACTATTTTTTAGCACAAATACATGCATTCAAATCTTCTTGCCGTAAACATTTCCATAATAGTTATGAGCTTTCATGTCATAGCGAAGAAAAGCCCTCTAGTGGAACACTAACAATGCAATCTGATGAATATGAAATGGTGCTAGTTTTTGAGAAAACGTCACATAAATGCATACATTGAAACTTTGCACATTGTCCAGCAGGATATTATAATAAGTAATCCTAAGATATGATCTTGCTCTTATTAATGGTGTTCCATCATTTTACATGCTGCTTCTTGCTTTTTCCATAAGAATTAAGAGACCATTGTAAATTATCCTTTTTCGGCTAATTTGGTTTTGATAATTGAAAAGTTTGTTATTGTCAACATGATGAACCGATCTCATAACATTTTTTAAAAAAATTATTTAAATTATTGAGTAATATGAAGTTACTCAAATAAAAATGAAAGAAAATCCATCTTAGAATACGTTGGATCAAGAATAAATTTTTCTTTCCGATGTGCGTCACTGAAAATGGTGTACGTGTCCAATTAAAGAGAAGATAACTACGCAATCATGATGAACCGAGCTTTTACAAATACGCAATCAAGAGGTTGACTCGATTGAAGTAGGTATGTAAAAAATGCAAAAACGAGCTACGTTGGAAATGTTTGCATCGGAATTTTGAAGGCCAGAGGTCAGGAATGAGCTGATAGGGAGTTTAAAGTCTAAACGGTGATCCAGACTACTTGAAAGAAGTAGAGATGGCGTGAAATTTTGAGCGCAGACTATCATCTGATCATATAATTTGATTTATAATTATACGACAATAACTGTCTGATAGATCAATACATCTTCCCCTCATTTCTTTTTCTTTTTCCTTGTAACGATCTGCCTAAATAAATCGATAAATGTTTAGGGTACTATCAATATAAGACTAAAGTGCATTAATATAGTTGAGGAGATATTTGCATTAGCAATGGTGGATAACAAATATATATTGGCGGTATAAAAAGTAAAATTTTCTGAAAATGGAAAAATGCCAGTAATTTGATTGTGATTAACGTTTTAATTAGATATTATTTGATAAATACTGGAAATGAGAATGTTGCCAAAATGTGACATTATGACGTCTTAAAATTAAAGGTTTGCCATCGGCCACATTTCACATAAAAATTAAGATTTGTCCCTTGGCGCCAGCATCGACACGTTTTCCAAATTACAGGTGCAAGTTGTCGCTATGTTGGGAACAAAATCCGACGCCGACCAGCATAAAGTTTCACCATAAATACATTGTTGCGCGGTGGCTGTCGCCTCGATTATTTTTAAGCACGTTTGACGACGCATTATTCACAAAAACGGAGCGTCCGTACGACAACCGCTAATGTATTTCACATGTTACTTCTCCTTTACAACACGCATAATTTGTGGCGGCTAATTTCAGTTGCCACGGTCGCGTCGAATGTGGGAGGGCCGAAAAGAAGAATTACGACGAACACATGAACGACGCTAATGGATAGCAGTCGCGTGAAATGTCTGCCGAAATGTAACCGCCGGTAATAGATTACATCCACTGCGATCAATGGCGTAGCATTTCAGAATTGTGGGTTCGTAGTGGACGAAATAATAATTTAATGCTGTATAAGAGTGAAAATGATTGCTTTCAATTCAATTTCCTATACAAAAATTTTCAAAGGTGGATACTATGGCATTATTTGTTTAACGACGTCATTGCACTGCACATGTTTGCTATTGCGACGAAATTGGGGTTTTTATGACAAATGGGCCACCGCGCTGTTGAAGGAATATCGCAGGAGGTGAAGTTGTAAGGTAGAATAACATGTACGTTACAATGAATGAGAAGTATGAATGGGAGCAAATATTTCGTAGTAAGTGGAAGGATCAGGTAAAAGACCAGAGAATAATTGAAAAATATGGGTGTGGAAGTCAGAGGTACTGGGTGCATGGTCCATGTGCAACATGTGAAAAAGGCAAATATGTTTGTGTATTGGTGGGTTAAGGAAAATGCAATGAAATATGAATGCCCGGCGAAAATGAAAGATTGGAAAAAATGTTCGGATAATCTAAGTAAAGACGGAATCTGTTACGGTGTGTAATTGCGAAAGCGAAGTGAAGTCAAGAAATTTGTTAAATAGATGAATTGGATTTACTTCTTGATTACGTGTTTATCCGTCGTAATTGTTTTTCATAGCGCTTTTATTACTGAGAGACCGGACCGATTGCTGTTGAGTATTAAATAAATCGAATTCGGAATCAATCCACAATATTTTGTTTTAAATCGATAAATCGAAAAACATAAATAGGAATAACAGTTGATATTAGATTTTTATTGTCTCCAATTATAATTTTTAGAATTTTCTTGATGTTTATTTAACTCTTGATGTTTGAGGACCAAGACAATTTATATAGACTCGGCCAATGTACTCTTATTCTCGAACCATTCTCAAGTCTACATTTTATTCATAATACACATATTCAAACAAATCATTCCACAACGGAAGACTATATTTGCAGTTAACTGTACTCTTCTAGGCTTATTTAAATTTATTTTCTTAACGTAATAAATAATAAATTGCCCCGCGTTGGTGACGACTAATTTGCTATGGTACATTAATTTTATATTAAATAACGTTTTCATTAAAAAAAATTAATGTAATTTTTTAAATAGAAATATCTAACGTTTTTTTTTTAAGTTTCTTAAAAGACTCATTTTTCTTTTTATTTTTTTTTTTCAAATAAAATAAGCTCAGGGTTCTCTTTATTTAAATTTATATTACTCGTCAATTCTTGTGGTAAAATTATTGTAATAAAATTTTAATTTAAAGTTCTTCTTTATGTTTAGTGAAAATGAGTGCAGATGCACGTAATATCCAGATGAAATGAGTGTCAATTATTTATAAACTTACAGTTACTTCTTGGCATTGATATTCTGGAATGACGATGCACTATTTTCTTTACTCTTGTTAAATTTTTATGCGCATGTCCTTATTTCAAAGACACTTGACTTCGTTTTAGCGTTTAAACGCCGTTACTATTACTGCATTTATTATCAACCGACGTGCACTATAGAACATATAAAATTACACTGATATTCAGCTGTTATAAGGGCTGTCTTATAACATCTGAATATCAGTTATAGTCCCGGAAAGGTCAATGCTATCGTTATAGGATATGTTTCATTTTCTTGATGTTGACAGTTCTTTCACATAACCAAAAACATTCGTAATTCTCTAAATTTCAGTTTTCGCTTCTAACTCTTGCTCTAAACTCCATATGCCTCTGGACAATCAAATATTGATTCCCTTGCAAGGTGAACTAAGTTTTTATGAATGAGTAGTCCATTTGTGATAGTTTTTATTAAAGAGTAGGAGTTGTTACCAATGCTCCATTGTACACAGTTCGTGTTTTCAAGTTAATCAGTGCACGAGATGTTATTTCAAGATGGCGGATATTTTGTCATAGCCTATGTGCGAAGTTCGTGTTCCAGCTTTGCCAATACAAAATTTCAGCTTTCTATTAATTGACAAGCATTAATAAAACCATAAGAATTTATAAGTTCTTCGTCAGATTTATCGTAGTACGAGGTAAGTTCTTTTGGAGTTATGTTTTCTGTCAGTCCTGCTTACGTGTTTCTCTCATTGCTACATACTTTTCGTTTGCCTGACTTTGGTCACCTCTTCGTATGTGCATACTTCACTGTAGTTTTTGATCCACGATATATTTGATGTTATCTTTCACTTTTCACAGTGATCTTACTTGGATAAACTCTCTTAGTATCCATATTTTACTCCACCATATATGAATGCCGGTTTAAAATGATTTTGTGTTAAACACATTTTATTTTATTTGCTATTTTCTTTTCCCTTTTTGAATATACTTGAAAATTTTCGTTTGATTGAAGTCTTTAACCTTGAATTGTATTGCTATATCAGATATATTTGATCTTAATTCTTACTGATTGGCTTTGTGGGTATTCGACGTGTTCTCTTACTTCGTCTAAATCCTTTTTATTTTTCTTTCTCACTCAACTTTTTGCTTTCTTGGCAACAATGCAATCCTGTAAATTCGCCTTGTCTCATTTAGATTTTATAGTCATTGTTATGAGCAAATGGCACCTGGGGACATCTCAGTGGAACTGAAGAAGATGCAGATGAAAGACCAACTCGAAATTGTGTCCAAATGAACCTAGAAGTTTGATAAATTGATTATAAGAATTTTTGATATAAACATATTGTTACCTAACAACAATTCAAGACATAAAAAAATATTCTAAGTTGCCTTTGCCAAAAATCGTTTTTAAAATGCGTTGATTTTTTTTTTAATCTTTGTAAGATATGTGCTCCTCAATGATTCGAAGAAAATTAAACAAATTTTAAAAGTATTATTGTTGAATTTTTTTTAGCTTACAATTGTTTTCATTAATCTAAATGTCTCCATAAATAAAGGTAGCAGTATGCAATGTTTCCCGCTTTACGTTCCATAAACTGCAATAAATAATGATTTTTATGCGACTTTCTCGTTTACCCACAAGCTATCGCAAATTGTTCATTGATTATTTAATATCGTAATTTATTCCAGTTGAATGAAACGACTTGGCACATGCAACATCTACCCAACAAATCTGACAAGACTTGGCTTTAATTCACTTACCAAGTCCATGAAATAGTGCAAAATTGTGTTTCACATATTTTCAGTGGGTTCAGAATATACGGCGCTCATTAATTCGAATACATCTCGCCTCATTTTAATCCAGAAACATAAATACTCGTACTAAAATTTTTGATACACAGTTCGCCGTTAATATGGCGCATTAATAACCCGCCTCGTTAGAAATTCGCGCCCACGCCACTGCATCCAGTTCATGGCTTTTACAGCTGTTGATGTGTCATTTAAATTTCATCCGCGACGTTTCATTAAAATCTTATTCCGGCGGCGATATCTCACGACTTGGATCTCCCCTCGCGCACATAAATTAACCGGCTCAAAGTTATAAGAGATATAAAGCGGCAATCACGTAAAAATAATATTAGATACGACCAACGTCTCTTGCCGCGATATTTTACCACTAGCACCGCCGCAAACAGCTTAAAAATAACGCGCGCTGCCTGCCTTCGCATTACTTTGGAAATTTACGATCGACTGCGAAGCGGTTTCCTTACGAACGCCGTAAATATTTTTCAGTTAATATACGTCGGTTTATTATGTATGCAACTATGTGTGCATCCATTTGATCGGAATTCGGTGAGCGTTGACGTGGATTTTGTCTCCAGTTGACTGGACTTTACCATATTTGGATAATCTTTCAACTATTAAGGAAGACGTAGTTGGGCATATTTAAAATGTCACAATTCATGGATTTGAGTTTTAAAATAAAAGATGATTAGAAACTAACGAAAAGTAATATCTCCAACTAATTTGAAAATACAATTTCTTTCTTGAACTAATTTAATAATTATATTAGATAAAACATGATGGTGCCTTGTAACCTCTGCATTCCAGCATTTACAGGATAGGAATTGTAAAATGTAGTTGAAATGTAGAGAAAAATCTGACTGTGTGCGTATATTTTATGGGCAAACCAGACGAGATAAAGTACAGTTGTTGGAAAATTGATTTACCAGTATTTGCGCAGCTTAACATGAACGATACTCAAACCAGTTCGTTACATTAAGCGATGGAGCTTTGCGGTTTAATAAGTCCGCCAATCTCCATTTGAATTATCGACTCCTTATACCTTTCAATAATATTAGTCGTGCTTTACAACTCGGTAAATTGGTACTTGGCGAATGATATATCGACTCATGTAACTTTCGAGTTGAAATATAAGCCTATAAATACCGGGCAAATGCCACGTAATGGTGAAATAATACAGCTTCGGCGTCGAGTAATTTTCGAAGCAACAACAATACCTGCGTGCGACGGAGGTGAGTAACGTATTTCTCTTTGACTCCTCTCTCTCACCCGGCGCTCCGTCTAAATAATAAATTATCCGCACCGGCGATAAAGTATTAAACGAAGTAAAATAAATTACCGTATATTATTTCAGACGTGTGCCTTTCAAACATTTCAACTCGCCGCCGTAAATCATCCGTGCGACTTAATAGATAAATTAAGGGAATTTATCGCGGAGTCGCTTAAACACGCATCATAAAAAGTCGTCTCAAATTATGATTCATTTCGACGCTGAAACCGCGATCTACGCAACGGCGCTCACGTTATTTACGCCGGTTACGGTTGGTGCGCAATTTCGACGCGACTGAAGTCCAGAAATGGATGGCCGAATCAATCATAATCGTTCATGCGAAGGTGCACATGTGGAAGACAACGGACGCGTTGTTTGCACTCGGAATAACATCGGACGGTCTTTGCATAACGAAAGAACGTCAACGTCACCTTACCATTCGTGGTGACTGATCACCTTGCTGATGCGAACGCGGCTCATATTGGACGGTTTAGTCGTAACGCGAGATCGCATAAATCTTGAGTTGAGCTTCGTATTTATAAGAAACCGATGGCGAGAGTGAGAGATAGTAAGATAAAACAGGACCGGTTTTGATTCAACAGCAAATAAAATTATATTAATGCACAAGGCTACAAATTTGAAGTTTCTGTTTATTTGAATTATTGGTCGGCACCTATAGGTAATAAAGTAAAGTAACAGTTATGGGCGGCATGAAAAAGCCATTTTCAGAAATATCTTACAACATTTTTTCCCAAATGTTATGTGCATTCCTCGAGGTTATCGATCGCAATTAATTCAACATTTTTTGACCCAGTAAATATAGTAATAACACAACACAACAAGAAATATGTTAATTTTAATAAATAATATATAAATAACCACTTTTTTATTTAATTGAATAATGTATCCACGTATTAAACTAGAACGTGTACGTTTTAATAATTGGTTATAAATAATAATTATTATTTTTTACATTCAACAATAAATAAAATTATATTATGCTTGTTTCAAGTTAACATTGAATATAGCATATAGATAAATATATTAACAATAAAATTTCAGTCATAAAATTCCGCAATGGAACAGTATTCAAGGATTAAGACTTAAATCTCGTAGAATATTTCAATTCACCTATATTATCCTCGTATAGTGTGTGGTTTTGTCTCAAAAAAATTTAATATTTACAATCCGAGGAAAATAAGCATCAGAATGCTTTAAACATGTTTCCACACCAATAATTTCAAACAAGGTTGGTGTGAGTGTCGGATCTGTTACAGCAAATTCTGTATGTAATGATTTTCTCGTCCTTTCTCTGAAGATCAAAAATCCTTGCACTAGGCTGGTTTATGCACGACCTCACTAAGTACAGCGAAAATGGTAATGAGTTTCTCTTGACAATAATTACTGGCGACGAAACTTGGCGTCAGTTTGAACGAACCAGCAAATATTCAATTGCATCAACACCAAATAAGTTTAAAGCACAACCTTGTGCAGGCAAGTTGATGTTGACGTATTTTTGACCATGATGGCCATTTGCTGAGTGAGCTGTAAAGCTGTAAAGGATTTAGAATGAATGTCAATGCAAACCTGTTCAATGGAACTATGCAAGAGCCAAACACGTTTAGATGATGTTATTCTGCTTCATGACAACGCTCAGTCTCATGTCGCCAATACGGTAAAAATGTGCGACAGAAGGAATTGGGGGTTTTAGAGCCTAGATTATCGCCATGCGATGTCCATATATGTGGGCTCCTAAAAAAATTTCAAAGCTAACCGTTTTCAATTGTACTCTGTGGTAGGATTCTTCATTTAGCAGCCACAATAATTTTAGGACCAGGGTACACAACAATGTAAAAAAATATGTAATTGTGGTATTGGTTTTCAATATATCTTCTAAGGTGAATTTGTGACGATGCCCTAAATTTATACTATTCTTTACAATGTTCTATGTAATCTTAACTTTATTTTTCTTTCTGGATGCATTGCTTATTTTTTTGCCATAGCTATTAGGTAGGTGCTGTATTCCTGAACAAGTATTTATTGCAACTATACACAATTCTTATATTCTCTATACATATTCTTTTTTCTAGATATCAATTTTCGTTTAATATCTGCTGTTATCCAATAGTTAACTAATCCGCAATTTTTATTTTCGTATTTTTCGTTTTTCGCACAAGTTGTTAAAGATAATTTTTGCAATACATACCCTACCGGACAGACAATAATTATTATTTCATTACTCTTTTCAGATTTTAAATTAGTGAAAATATTATCAGTAGTTGTTGCTGAATTGCTGGTTATTCGCGTTGGTTCTTTTATTGTGGCTGTTAAATTGAGTATATTTAAAGTACCATTTTATTTGTTGCCACGTGGGTTGGGATAAAGTCATAATAGGAATAAAACAAATATTAAACTATCAAAACAAAAGTAGAACATGAATGGGCGTTACATTATCGAAACAAGTTGAAATTGAAGTGCCAAGGATAATAAATTGCGAAAGTAAACAATCCAAACCAAATAAAGATGCCTACCAGACATAAGAAAAGAAAAATTAGAAAGAGACCTAAATGAAGTAAAACCAGGAAAATTGCCGTAGGCGGATAATATCACCATAACCAGAAATGTAAATTTTTTGCAAAGATAGGGCCAAATAGTCGTTACTGCAGATATACAGAAAATCATATAAAGCGGAAAATATATAAAAAAGCAAGGTAATTTTGCTTGTACATAAGAAAGGACAACATTCGAATTGTAATAATTATTGCTTGTCCTCGAAAATCATTAAGAAATTATTAAGGGAAAGGGTGGAACACGAACAGGAAAAAAAACAAGCTGCATATAGACCAGGAAGAGAGGCAAATGGTTCATATATTGAAGAATATAGTAGAAAGATAATTAATTGATATTTATGCTGACGACATAGTATTTATAGCGGATTCACTACTAAAATGTATACACTGGTGGATATATGGGCAGAAGATATAGAAGTTAAAGGAATTTTAAGTAACATAGACAAGAGTCATTTGCTGGTGATAAATGACAAAAGAGATAGTAGGAAGATATAAATAATGGGACAGGATGCATGATAGCACAAGAGGGAACAATATATACAGAAATTACTAAAACAGACAAAAAACAAATAATTTATACCCCGCATGAAATAATACAATAACGGGAAAAATTAAATAATCTATGTCTGTGCATCGAGGATATTCCAGAAAAGGCATGTAGGAAGACGGCCATCTAAAGAAAAACGTAGGAAAGACAAGGTGGAATAGAATATGGAATGTAAATATTCGGCAACTAGATATTAATGTAAGGACTAATGTAGAGAATAAAAGACTTAACTGGTATGGACATATCATCAGAATGAAGCAAAAAATATAGTTAAACCTGTCACTAAGGGAGCAAAATAGGAAGGAGATACAATAACATACATTGACAAAAATAAGGGCAAGGACCTGCAGAGATTTAGAAGATTATCGAACGACTGGAGGAGTGGAAGAAATAGACAACAAACTAGGAAGAAATAAATACAAAACTCTAATTAGGATCTAAAAGAAGCACGTGGGTTGGGTTAGGCTGGGTTGGGCACTAAGAATACGAGAAGGAGATGAAGACGAAGAAAAAGAAGCAGTTGTTATCTTGAAAATAAATATAAAAATCCAACGTTATTCATTCGTTCTGTTTTAACAACAATGTCTCTTCTAAGTAAAGTACTTGTCCGAGATTATATGTAGATTATTATTATAAGTTTCTCTTATAAGTTATTTCTACAATCCTACGTTAATTGGATAATTTTATTTATTTTATATAATTATTTCAGTTAAATCAATTTAACATAACAAATGTTATGTTTAACGATAATGAGAGGTCCACCATGGATTGTGTCAGTTCGTGAGTAGCACGAAGCAAATTTCGTTCATTGTTTAATTCTGTTTAACTGTTTAATATTTATGGAAAGACCGGTTTCAATTCCATGATAGCATGCAAAAAGGTTTGTTAATTTCGTTTTTGTCCTGGTGACCTATTTGTGACGTAGACATATTATATTTTACGATATTTTATTAGCGACAATTTTCAAATTTTGCTTCTTACGAAAATTTTGCTTCTTCGTCTTGTTGGTGTTCATCGTCTCTAATTTCAAATTTTGTTTATCCATTGGAATTTACTACCTTGTCCTCTAGCATGCCCGTTCTCACTTTCGCTTGTAATCCGTTCAATGTAATCAGTTTTGCGAGGATGATATAATCGGTTATTCAGTTCTACGTTTTCAATTCGCAGTCCACCTTGAGCTATTTAATTTCATGTACTTTGGTGACATCATATTCAAGATTCACTCTTGCATAATTGCTGACTCCTCTTATGCTATTATGAATCTTCGGAACAGATTATCTAGTAATCCATTTGAAATAATCTTTTTAAACTAACTATGAAAGAATGTTATTAACTTGAAATTTCAATAGACTTTCTTAATTCTGAAGATTCAATAGATTCTGATCATTATTTCGCGATTTAACGTCACCATCTTCTACATGCTTATCGTTTTATGCATCGGAATCATGTTCTTCATCGGCTTCTACATGATCGGGTTCGACTTACTACTATTTATTGTCTTTTATATAACAAGCTGAAATTTATTTTCGAAATCGGGATCTACTAAGTTGGCAGCGTTTTGTTTTATTATTGTGAAGCTTTATTTATTGTAAAATAACATAATTAAGTGTGTATTATCCTTAAATTTTATTAGTTTATGATAATACCTGATATCTGGGACGTGTTTGTTAAAAATATCTTCTTAAAAAGTAGATCTCTTTCTAACATAAATTGGCAATTGTAACTTTTTTCATGTATAGCGTACATTTATAAGTAAACTGTTTACATTTACATATTGAAGTTACGTTCTGAACGGTTGTCTAAGTATTAGATAATCAGGTCACGCCAATTGAGTATCGTGATCTTGAAATAATTGGCGAGAATAACTTAACTTAAAGAGGCCCGTTTAAAATAAAGAATAAGGTTTTTCGTTTGACAATTTTAGGATTCAAGTTCACATTTTCAGATATGATATTTATTACAAGTTGGTCCAAGGCTTACATTAGTAAAAAACAAAAACATTTGAGAGCTGGAAGCAAGATCTGCAAGTGAAACATTTGGAAATCCAGAAGTATAAAAGAAACTTGGAGTGCTTGAATAAATTACCCCTTCCAAAAGTTGATTTAGAGAAATCGAAAAATGGCAATGATTTACGACATTATGTCTTTAATTAAGGCTAATTACTTAAGCAAGTTGTTGAATCCTGTCTTGAAAGGTTATATAGCGTAACAAAAAGTAACCTTCATAGGTTATTTTTCATTTAGTACACTAGAATGTTCCATGAGTATTCGAATAGATTTATGGGCTTTTAAGGATTACATGTTTGCGTCATCATTAGCATCCCTTGCAACGGGAGGAATAAACCAGTTCTTAATTGGGCGATGCAGAATCGCTAGGAAGAATTCGATCTGGAATCTAACAATTTTCCAATTGGCGACACTATTTCACAAAGCTCGTTTATGATTATTATCTACTTTAATAATGATATTATGTGAATCTTCGGTAGAATTGTCAATGGTAACATCAGTTTGGCTTTCACGTAATCGTCTTAACGATTTTCGGTTTATTGAGTACAGATTCCTCAACAGGACACTGCAAATCATGGCGCTATTCAACTCGCACTGGCGTTTTAAATTTTCCTTACTTCCGCATGCGTTGACAAAGAGAGTGGTGGACCTGGACGTTCGTCGAAAACAATGTCCTTTATAGAGACACGGTTCTGGCAAATGTAGATAATTGGCAATTTTGCAGAGCTAAATATTTGCTATATAATTCCAGGGGCTTTAGTTTTTCGTCAAACTCTGAATTGATCACAAATAATCTAGACATGTTGGTATATTAGCTAGATCAACAACCAGAATTTTTTGTTTGTGCATCATGTCACTTACTTTTAAATTCAGACATTACGGTAAGCTCAAGCAATCACAATCATACATCGACAATAAATACCACATTCAAGTTTGCATAAGTTACCTTCATCATCAAATAAATTTCATGCTGTGCACTTACTAAAAATGTAAGTATTTCTTCTTGTGAAAAAATGTTAGAATTTTCTACAATATGATTTCTTCCATTTTATTTCAAAAAAGCGATAAGTTAGTAACGATAACGTAACTTTTGCAGTAAAACGTGTTTACTATATTTTTTAATTCTGTGTTTTCTGCACCACTCCATCAATATGTCATACTGGCCATAGTATTTTTCGTCTGATTTTTATGTATAATTATTACGGTGAGCACCTCTATTTTGATCAGCACACAAATAGTGCACGATTGATTTCACGTTTTTAAATAGGGCCTCAATAAGTTGAGTGGATTCCAGCTTATGCTTGTTAAGTCGAAATCTTTGATATTTGAAATTCAGCGACTGAATAGATTTTGAGCAATTGACGAAGTAGGGCTCTATTAGTAGTCGAATTATGAACAAGTGGTGACAATGCTGGAACACGGGGAACGCTGCCATATTCCGGAGGTTAAAATCCTTATTTGATCTTAACAATTATCGCCACAATTATCAAAAAATAGGGTAATCAACATCCTTCTTCAGAATTGAAGAGTAGCAACTTAATATTAAAGCATTTATTTAGTTAACCTTATTACAATTTAATTACTTCAATTAGGCCAGGCTTAAGTAGACAAATGTTACTTTTCCTAGACAATATTTAAGCGAAATATGACTCCAAAGTGTAACCATTACCGCATTAGGAAAAATATGTATTGAAAAGTGAAATTGATTGTTTTACGTTCCCAGTCGGAACCTTGAAACGCAAAATTACTCTTTATGTAATGGCCCGAAAGAGAAAAACTCAAGCAAGAAAACGTGAAAACCGTCGTTTTTCCTTAGCCTGTAGCCGCACGAGATCCGACCTCGGATCCGGAGAGGCGCGTCCGACCGTGATTTACATCTTCTATCGAAATGCAAAGAGGCGCATAAATCGTACAGTTGTCCCATCACATGGCTCGTATATCTTGCGTTCGGTCCACGTACGAGTGTTTGCGGTGGTCGCCGCGGGTCGTTCGTCATCGTGTGAGAGCGACCGGGGCGCCCTCTCTTGCACAACGCCACTGACGGACATCGTTAAGAGGGACGACCGAAGCTGATAAAAGCACTCATAAATCTCGGGCACTGCACTAAAGTGCCTTTATATCTCTGCTCACGATTTCCACTCACTCCGAACCAATCGTTGTGCACTTGATTTATCCGCAACGTACTTCATACGTTCCGCCATACGGATGTTCACGAAAGACCTATTGTTTCAACCTCTATTGCACGTTTGTGCTCATGTTAGTCTGATTTTAAAAACAAATGGCAGCACCTGATGAGTAAATTTGCACCTAAATTTATATTTATAGCCTAGTCATAACGTCTCATACTTCATACTGAAAAGCTCGTCGTCAAAGTCATACGTACATTACGGCGCCCATTGTGCTCAGTTGATGTTCAATATACGTGCAGGTTTATGTGCGGATGCAATAATGAACTCTCGGCCAGTATCAATTCATCATCGAGCGGCAGCCCGTCGACCGCAGTAAATTACACCGGGCACGACCAGAGGTCCTAAATCCATCGACGACAGTAACAAAGGCCGAACTGCGGCGATGCCCCCTTCTGCTGGATCGGTCGATGCGTTCATTGGGAATTAATTACGAGACGCGGTGTCAAATCTCACGTCGCGACTTCCCAGTACGACTTCTGTTAATAACGTTGTCGACTGATGCGAGACGAAGCGGCCAGCGGTGCGTGCAAGCTCACGCAGATTTAGTTTAAGGCAAATTTCACACCATCTGAATTTTCATATATAATTATCGTACATGTTGTATTGCATTAAAATTTGTGACTTACCGCCTTAACGCAACCAGAGAACTTTTAATTAACTATATTTAGAGCAATTATGTGGTAATATAGGGTTCATTTCGTTGGTGTAAACATGGTAATAATAATAATAATGAAAGGGTTGGTGATTTCCTATGAATTGGGAATGACTTCAGAGGGGCATCTGATCGGTGTCCTCTTATAGAATAATTGAATTGAGCAGACATACCTGCGTATTGTGCAACCTCCTGAAGGCACAATTTCAATTTTTATTGGTTCTTCAATTTCATTTCGCGTATATAATTAAATAGCTAAAGATCCTTCCTCGAGGGGCATATGATTAATAATATCCTGGCTATCAAAGTGTACCTACTCTTATATTAGTATCAATTGGTAAAATTATTTATTATCTGCATACTCTTCTCAAGATTATCGATGTAATTCCCGACGGCAAATGTTTACACGCCACTGCTTTTTCTACGCGATTCGTGACTAATGCGTCGTATATCGTTCTTATATCCCGGGCCACACATTTAATTGGGGCGATAAATATAAATTAGAATCAGTTTTCAATTGTGCCTGCGTGTGAGAGGTTCAGCGAGGTCATAAATCAGATCGTTTGGCGGGGCCCGACCGACGGCCCCTTGTAAATTACCGCCGTGTGGGAAAAGATGTCATAATGACAATGACGCGAATTTAAGGTCGGCCGGATGCCTGTTTCGCCCCTCTCGGGGCGTCGCGTCGTCGTAAGCGCATCGCGAATTAATTGAAACGCTCTGCGAGGTTGTTTGTTGTGTTTCTGCGGTGATTTATCGTTTACGGTCGTTTCGGCACAAGAAAAAATCCTGTCGACGATTTGCACGATAAATTATTTTGACGGGACAATTAATAACGGAGTAACGCGTAGATGACGTCTCTTAATCGATCCGATCCGGATATTAGCAACTGTTTAACGTAGTCGCACCATTAGAGGGTGAATTGTTGATGGGCGATGGGTTTATATTTACGAGCCCGTTGGATAGGTGTGTCGCTAAATGTGATAGCAAATGTATTACAGCTCAGGGTATAAGGTAATGAACATATTTAGTAAATCAATCCAGGTGTACTTTCGAAAATTCTTATTGGAATAAATTGTCTACGTCCTTATTGATTCTTGCTTTTTTATTTACTTTGATTATGATCACGTCAGTTCCTTCCGAGGATTGGTTTTGTTGTTTGCGTCCATTCCGAGAAACATTGCGAACGGAACGTGTTCTCAATGTTTTTAAATCTGCCAAACATTCTATTTTCAAATGTGTACGTGCTGGCTCAAGGGCGTACGTTCCATGCTTCCATGCCTATTTTTGCCCAATTCATTTCCATTCCCTTTTGTTCCGTAGCATTTGCTGAAGATTTTTGGCCACCTTCTCCAATTTTTCCTCATTGATGGCATATGTATATGTTTCGTGATCTTAATAAGCATTGCAGACATTGGGCCAGAATTTCGTACTCCCTCACCTTTGAAAATTTCTGAACATGTACCTACTTTACATTAGTTCTTAGTTTAGTTACATTTTATATTCAATATATCGACTTTCCCTTCCAAAATCCTGTTTTGCAAGGCAAGGTTGACTTTGTTATATTCTGCATTGCCTCTTGGCATAACGTGTCCTCAGTCTTTTTGCAAGTTCGTTGTCCTTTTTACGTCCACAATTTAAGGTGGCGCAGTTTTTTTAATGCCTCGATATAAAATTAGACACAAAATTATCAAAATTGTAAAAATTAAATTAAAATTTCGATAACCGAAAAATGATTCGAATTTGTTAAATTTGTCTAAAATGCAAAAAATACAACAGAAGCCACGCCTGCACCATTTTTTAATTTTAAACTGGCGATGAAACGTGGATTCATCGCCATGATACTGAAAGCAAACAGGAGTCGATGCAATGGAAACAAAATGGCTCGAACCGCCACAGTTTAAAGTCTAACATTCGGCTAGTAATATTATGGTCGCAGGATGGTGAATAACTCTTATGTTGATACTTTACGCAAATTGCAAAAGGCCATATTGGTAAAACCCAAAGGAAAATTCAAAAATGCAATCTGCTTCTGTATGACAATGCGCCAAGGATGCTCTGAAGGATTTAGAGTTACATAATGAAATCAACCAGCCTGACTTAGCCCCCTGTGACTTTTTCTGTTCTGGTAATTGAAAGAGTAGTTAAAGGGACAAAGATTTCTAAGCAACGTAGATCTAACGTGGGTGTTGAGGATTTTTTGCAGAGCAAGAAAAAAAGTTGGTTCTATATTTTCGTTCGTACAAGGAGATTATATTGAAAAATAACGAAAGAGTTTTATTGTATTTTAACTCGTACATAATTTTATGGGTGGCTTTGTCAAATTAGAAATATAATGAGAAATCTAAAAACTCCTAAAAAATAAAACGATTAGTTGAATGTGAAAATTTGTAATAAGTACATCTTATAAAAGTTGGTGCATGATTACTAGAAACTACCTATACAGTATGTATTTCTTCACATTATATAAATAAAATCGTCCCTTAGTTGGTTGACACAGACAAGAAGAATACATAGATGAACGGAGAAATAACTCAAATAAGACTAGCATATAGTTCAGGACGATATAGTGGAGAAAGCGAAAGTTAAATGTTTGGAAACTGCGTGTTATCTTATGTTGTAGTGAATGAAGAAGGAGAGATTAAGTGAAATAGGTGGATCTGTGAATAATAGAAACGTATGACGGTAATTAGTTCGCCGGCAAGAAAGGTAGTGAGCCGGGGTAAATAAAATATGCCGGCAATTACCCAACGGCGTACCAAATAAGAGGACATTTTGGATTCCTGTGCAAATTCAAATAAGCATCCCTCGAACCGTCGTTCAACCGAATCTTATCAAGTTCTCCTAATTCGATTTCGGAACTGAAACTGAAACTGTACGGTAAAACTCCTTATCTCATTACCCGCCTCCTAATTGATTTAATTACCCGGCAGTGGCGCTGTCGGGACGTACGCGATATCCGACACCGACGCCGTCACCAGCGAGAGGAACGACGCATTAAGGAAAGGGTTGGAGAATGAGCGAGTGTGTATCTCTCCCCCGTGGATTAGCGCTCGGTCGCGATAAGTGTGATGTATGGCGGGAAGTCGCGAAGACGTGGCGGGAGATTAGCGGGGATCGCTTGTAGAGCACGAGGTCGCTTCCCGTCCTGACAGGGCCGAGATAAATCACCGCCGACGATCGCACGCCCAACGGGAGGGCGACGCCGACGTCGTCCGATTAATGGCGGAACAAATGTGAAAAAGCATCCACGGACCTTCGACGAAAGGATGCGGGAGGGGTTGTCGTTAAATCACCCTGCAGTATCGATGACAGTCGTTCATTGTATTAGATCTGCGTCTGATAGCTGTAAGTGGCAATTTTGATAAGAATGCTTAATGCAGTTCATATAAAAACTATTATGTTTTATATTTTTATACCTTTAGGCATTTCAAAATATAGGAAGGAACAAAGGTTGCTCTCTCTCCTTTTTGTGTCTGAATGCAGTTTGTTCCTCCCCTGGTTATTCCTCCACAAAATGTCTAAACCTTCTCATTGTTAGTGTATATGTTTCGAAAACAATAGAGGATAGACATATTGCCCAGCAGTTCACGCAATTTATATTTACATTTTTTTACATATGGGTACGATCAAATTTGTTTGTCAGTCTTTTTCCACAGTGCTTTATTTTTCACAGTCACGTTCTTTTAAATGTTTGCCATGTTTTATTCCTCTTATTGCTTCTACTGTTTTCGTCTACTTATTTCCTCAATCTGTATATTTTGTTCTTGGTATATTACATAAATATTTCCGTCACCATTGGTATCTCAAGAATATTTTTGTTCCATTTGCAATTTTTATCTTCTTATAATCAATCGATAGTTAACATTTGCCCAATAACAAATGTCATTGTCTAAATCTTTCCTCATTGCAATTCTATTATTAATGATCAGCAACTTCGTCATCGGTGGAACTGTTTTTATCCAACCCAAGTGAAGTCAACTAGACCACATCAGAAATATTCAATGACAAGCATTACACAGTTGACAGCAGTGGCATTTGGAGTCATGTGCGTTTTCACTACAACCTGCGCTGCCATATGGTTTTTGTGTCAGAATTTACACAAAAACCATATGGCAGCGCTTGTCAAGAACGGACATCAAACTTTGCTCGCCCTCTAGACGGCCATACACTCAAACTCTTACTGCTACGTAATCGCAGTGGTCGTCATCGACCGACTAAACCGATTCTGTCTAGACATACAATTACTTCTCAGCCGTCCGCATTAAAGACCGCTTATTAAAAACGCGGAGTAGTAACACTGGACAGTGCCGGTCGATTATTATTATATGCAAAATTAATCTTTAAACTTTAAACAAAATTGACAAAATTAACTGTCAAACTATTATAGTATTAACTATTAAAAATCGTAAACCCAACTCAACCAAAAGTTCGAGTAAATTGATGAACTGTTGTTCAAGTCAAGGCAAAAAAATCAGTTAATCGTCTAAACTGCCAATCCTTAAATGTCTAACTGATAGTTAAACTTCAAAGTGGTTGTAAATCTTCACACTCACAGATAAACAACAAACTAAGAATTAAACGATGAAGTGATAATTATGTTGGTCATTGTCGTCCAGCTAACAATAAAAAATCCGCCGTGGTCCGCACGAAACTTTCTTATACTCAGTTATACTACGTTTTTCGAAAAAACTTTTCAAATGAGTTGTTTAAAATATTAATATCTATAATTTATGTAAGAATATTTTTTTCCGTAACGTGTACCGTTTTCGAGATATGGAAAAAGGTGATAAGAGTAAACCATCACCTCCGGTTGAGAGATTGCGTTCAAAATAGGACGTTTTCCTCCTTGCTACATACAAATGTTAAGTTTAAAGTTTCAGAGCTCTAGCTATAATCGTTTAGACGCTAGAGCGCGCACAGACACACAGACACACAAATTTTCATGATTCCTATACTTACTTATACATAATGTATAAGAAAGTAAAAACCAAACCGACGCCGACGACTCGAGATTCATCCGACCGCAACGAAATCCGTAGCAGGAAAACAAATATAAAATATATAAAAAACAAATACAAGTTAAATATGTTTTAAATATTATTGATAAATAGCTTTACTTATCGAAATTAATAATTTGAATGTTATTTCATGTTTCAGCGTTTGAAATTAAGTTGAATTGAGTCGGGTTAGATTGGGTTGTGGTGGTTAAGTTGGGTTGGGTTGGGTTAAATCTAGTTGGGTTGGGTTGAATTTGATTTTCGTCATTTTTGTCGTTTCGAATTTTTAATTTTATTTCATTTTCATTTCGCAACATTATTTTTCGCATTTGATTTAGTATCATTTTTATTTATTTTGGTTATTCGCTTCCTGTTGGTTAAATGACTTGTTTTCATTAGTTTAATACATTTGCGTTCAGTTGATGTGCAACGGTTTGATTCAATAAATGATTCCTGATTCCGGAGATTGTCATTGGGATTTAAACTATGGACCTTGGACTCATCAGTCTAGTGATCTCTAGGTCAATAATTGTTTTATTTCAGTACAATGTTTCATACCTGGGTGCAATGTAATACATTTTTCAAAATGGAAATTCAAATATATTTGCGTCATTCCTTAGCTAATTTCTATTCCATTTTACGTCTTTTGTCGACATATCGTTTATTTTCAAGAGCAGCCCTAAAAATAGAGACTTTATATTTTCTATGTTTTCCATGTTCTGCAAGAACAGTTTTTCTAAGTCAGTGAAACCAAGAAGAACAACAGGCTAGATAGAACTCCGTCCAATATTTTCATTAGTTTAATTGAACTGGAGAATTAAAAATTAAATTGTGTTGTCCAATACTTCGATTATCAGATTGCAAAACAACAGTTCAACCCAACCAGTTTTAAAATTGGAATAAAATGTTATAAATTGATGTAAAGTTCTACCAGCAAATTCGTTGGAAAATATTTGTTAAATTTGAATTTCACTTTAACGTGTTTTATTATCACTTAATATTTGTATTTATTAAGTTTCCTTCTTTATTTTTTCCAGCTCATGAATGTGTGAAATACAATAGAACGTGTTCCAAACCTCTCTGACCACTCTCCATTTTATACGATTTTATTTCAATGGGAAACTAATATTTTTTTACGTTTTCGAAAACAACTCTCGACGTTTAAAAAAATAACTAAAAAAGACAAACTAAGATCGTCATCTCCTGTTTATTTTAAATATTTATCGATATTAAATAACATTTAATTTTGTTGGTGTGTTTTAGCTAAAATAAAATGTTTGCAATTAACTTTCGTATCATATTGAAAAAAGTGTCACGGAATTTTCAGGACAACTTTCAAGTTAGCAGTACTTCAGCAGTACTTCAACGGAAATTTCTTTAATTTTTCACACAAATTTAGCTATTATTATAAAATATGTAACCTGAGCAGTTAAACCCGAATCAAAAGCGGCTACAATTGCAATTCCCATCGTAATCACCCGCACATTGAAATATGCACGCTGTGTACGGCAAGCGGAGTAAATCTCAGAGAACATACGAATTCATTATGCTCATATACACACACTACATTCATTCCGAGCCTCTTTATTCGCGTTACGTATAATGAATATTTCAGTATCGCAATAACGCAGGGCCTACGACGATCAACGGTTTGTGAATGTTTCATCGCGGCACTTTACATCGCCGTTAACTCCTTTCGCGTGTTTACATTACCCCAGTGTCATTAATGAATGAGCTTCGGAGTGATATGCGACCTGGGGCTTTGAAGTCCCCGAGCACTAAATGTCATAATAAAAGGCATTCGCCGTAGATGTTTATATGCAGTCGTACGGGGTTGGTTATTGAAAGATTTTATTGGTTTTTCGTAACGTAGACACATTTTTGATTTACTGCACGCAAATATTTTACAGATTCTAATGATTTAGGTTTGCATTAACAGATTTTATGATATCTATATTAACAGCATCGTCTTGGCAAACATGTCCGACAATTTACATTCGGAGACTACTTAGGTTATAAATCATATATTTATATATACATATATTTTAATTAGTTTACTAACTAATTTATTAACTATTTGGCAAAGTTACATTTTTCGTACTTTGTTATTACAAAGTACGAAAAATATAACTTTGCCAAAAAAATACAGTAGATCAATGATGACAATGAACCAGTTGTATGAAATGTAGTTGATCATAAATTTAAAACATAATAATATCAACGCGAACTTAGTGTTCTTTACAATAAATTAATGGTGAATTACACTTCGAGTTTCTGCTCATCTCTCATAATTTTCAAGTAGTTCGACTTGGCTCGTCGATGTGCCAAATAAGGATAAATAAATAAATCATTAAACAGCACCAAAGCATATATTATTCGCACCTCTACGTACAAGTTGCAGTAAATAACTCCTTAAAGCCATTAAAATACTTGTAAATGCATTGGCCAGTAAGGTAATTACAACGCGTGCGATCATATTATTTATTGCGTTATTGTGCATAGGAACGGTAATTTTACAACTTACGTTATCAGTAATAAATTGCGTTTTATTCAAATGTTTTTATTGTTTGTGACAACTAATCGTAAATAAGTGCGGACAAAGTATCATTGAGTATTCCGCGTTCTTGTACTTCCTGCCTTGACATTTTCAATTTTATGGTACGCACAAAATTGATTAATAATAATTTGGGAGCACGTGGACAATTTTATGGAATGTAACTTAGTATGTTAAAATATTTGCTCAATATAATTAAAAAAGGAAACAGTTACGGAAGAAGGAAGAAGTAGTGACAAACACGAAACAATAAAAAAAATAATGGCGCCGATATTCTTGCCGCATAAAAGATGTATAATTTTAGGGTGAGGGTTAAAAATTATGAATGGATATAAGTCTAGATCACTGATATGGGTTTCACTGGGAACACATGCTGTAAGAATGCGGTGTACTTTCATTGTTAGGAAATGCTGTTAGAAAAAACATAGTGTCTGGTGTGGTGTGAAAACACATAGCTTAAAGAAATTAAACGAATAAATGCAAAAATAAAACAATTCTTTTGAATATGAGTGAGTTATGACATTGTTTATAACATTATTACAGCAATTCCTGGAAAAACGCATAGCACGTCCAATTATTGTGCGAAGTGCAAGGTTGTAAATCAATCTGTTCTATTTTTTGCACCGGAAGTAGGTTGTAATATTTTTAATTATGACGGTGCATTATTTATGGTTCCAGTCTTTGTGATATCGTTAAGTGCCCGTACGGCAACAACGACGATTTGATGTCTAAAAGAAACTTCAGGAATTATTCATCATAAACTACGACAGGTCTTCCATATGTTACGAACTATATGTTCGTTATTATTTAAGAACAATTCAAACTACTTGATTTGTTCGTGAAAATCTTCTAATATTCATGTAGTGCTTGCATAAGCACCTGTATATTAAATGTATAATAATTAATAGACTATTATACATTTAAATTATTATACATGTGCTTATGCAAGCACTTGTACATTTTCGAAACTATTGCAGGAATAACATTTGGAAACAGCCATTCGTGAAAGTAATCAATTAACAGCATATCGAGTCCTTAATCCTATATGCGTAGAATATGTTCAAGAAATGTCATGCCGGTTTGATTCAGCAAAAATAAGGATAGAAAAGGTCCTAAATGAATAAAACAATTCGGTATCATGAATAATATTTACATTCCAATTTACGAGTAAATTAAAGAAAAGACGATGATAAAACATATGAATAACTTTTGAAGGAAATTAACTAAAATCGGCAGCATCAGACAATAATAATTTCCAGCTCGGAATTAGTTCAGTAACATAATATGTAACGTCACAAAATTTAATCCAAGCAACTGATAGTTCGACTTAAATAATAATATGGGTGAGTTTTAAAAACGAATTTCCCAATAATTATTGAAATATTAACCAGAAGTGCCAATGTGACATTTTAAATAAGATATCAATTTTATTTATGTTTTTAAACTGTGTATATTTATGTGGTAAAAGAAATTTGTTTTATTTTCAAAATTATATTTTGAATATTTTTGATTGTCTGGTGGCAGCAACAAAATTAGAAAAATCTGGGACATATTTGATCCCACGACGTGTTTTCCAACCACGAATCTCGAAAAAAATCATTTTCTGAACCTTGTAGTGACGGGCTGCGTCCAGTTGTTTTACAAATGCGATAAAACAAGAAGACTTTAGAAACAAATTAGTTAAGAATTGAAAATACCTGAAGTAAATTTGTCGTTGTGTTAATAAATACTGAGGAAAATGTCGTGTTCGGTCGGGTTGGGTTTGGTTGGGTTGGTGATAATAAAGTCAGATTGGATTGGATGGACGGTAAGATAAGTGTTTGCCATTATAGTAAATGTAGTATAACGTACCCTGATATAACTTGATATTCGCTCATTTTTATAATCCCAGCACCCTTTGGCTTTTGAGGTTTTGTTTTGATCTTCTTTGCCCCTTTCCATGCTGGAGAAATCAGTTCTTCTTCCTGTTGTGTACGCCTCATGAATATCTCCTCTATATTTCCTCACCAGTTTCATTTTGAAATTCATCATTATGATGAGATGTAGATTCTCGCGTTTCTTTTTCTCTTTTTGTGCCTGAAAATGTTTTCTTTCTACGAAACATGGCTCTAGTCCGCATTATCTCCTACAAAATTCTTATTATTATATTCTTATAATCCATGTTCTCATTTCCTTTAGCAATGCGTGCTTTATTGTCATGTATTTTTTCCAGTAGATGTAATATTTTTAATTCCTTGCACTGTTACTTTTTTATACACTTCGTTGTCCACTTTGACAGTTTCATCTGCGATTATAATTAGAATATCATTTTAAGGAATACTGTCTATTACTCGTTAAAATTATTTATCAAAAATCTTCTTTATATACTCGTCCTTTTCTACTGTCGGTTTAAGTTGATACTATCTGATCTGATTTTGAAATGCATTATTATTTTGTTAGAAACTCTACACCATGACATTCGTTTTGGCTCCTAGTCGTTGAGATAGTATAGTTGTTATATTCTGGATAACATGACCTTTTAAATGTGTTTATGGATGGACCAATATAATTGGTATTATGAGCATGTCAATTTGATGATTGTAAAAGGAGTCGAAGTAATTAATTGTCAATTTGTTTTTAAAGGGAATGAACCCAAGGCATATCCAACCTGCTCCTCAATATTGTCAAAACTTAAAATAATCTTAAAACAAACTTAAATTATAAGCAGTTCCAGGTCGTTTTTTGATGTCGTCAACAGTTTTTCGTCTGATTGGTTTAAATGTTTAAATTTCCCCTAAAAAGTATGTTATTGGAATTCTTCTTTGCATATGTGACAAACAAAAATTGCTTTGGTTATCCATTAGGATGCTAGGGTTTCCTTTTTTAATTTTTGGTCGATTCGTGATTAACACATTCGGTGCAGTAGAAAATTCCTTGGACCTGGAAAAAACGGCATATCAAACAAAATGCAGTGTAGTGAGTCAAACAAAATAAACATAAATGAGCAAGAATGAAAAATATAAGCGCATATAAAATATTTTTATAAATACATTGTTGGCATTGTTGGTGTATTTCTAGATGTTATTATACATACAAATAAAAAGGTCACAAGAAAAATGTCTTCAAATATCATCGCCAGCCACATCCAAATGGATCACAAAGAAAGTAAAAGAACAGGACAGATTCCAAGACTGAGGACAAAATGTCGCTGGCTATCATCATCAACGAGTGCCTGTGGAAGAACAACAAACAAGAATTATTTGTTCAATACCGTGGAAAAGTATAAATGTAAGCCTTACCAACTCAATATGCATTACAAACGGTGGGCAGGCAGAAGCGACTACGAAAGTGCATTAAACATTGCACTGGCCATGGCAACGTCACTTTTATGCAACAATATGTCGACAAGGATGGACGACCATATATGACCCGACGCGTGAGACGGCGGCAACAAAGTCGTTTGATTAAAAACATATGCATATACAAAATATGAACAAAGACTTAGTAAATGCGAACACATAAAAAAACAAACTTGAGGTTATATTTACAAGTGAAAAGTGAGAACGTGGACGATAAGAGTTGCCAAACAGAAAATATTAATATAACCAAAGCCGGTGCATGCCCAAATATACTGTCTGGCGGGAGAGTAGCTACAAAAGCGAACGCCCGTAAATAAACAGACTCGGAAGTCTTCTTATTCTTGGATTTAAAATATTCATGAAATTATTAGCGTCTAACACAGAAAAATTAATTATTTGGCAAATATAGAAATTATCCAAAAATTACAATATCAACAGTCAATGCAATTATTTCTGAAATTCTTTGTGTCTGTGATAAATAAAATATTAATTTGTAACTAACTTTTCGTCACTACAGAATAATATCTCATTGTAGGGTTATTTTGATTCAGCAGTTATGACAGTTTTCAAAACCGATTCTTGTATTCTGTTCATGGAAGTCTAGCGTTATTCGCCACTTCAGCTTTGGTTATTAATGTTTTATCATTTTTTTTATGTTGCCCTTAATGCAATAATGAGTTCATTATGACTCACGTCTTTCGTTGAGTGATGACTTAATTGCGTTAAAGAATAGTTATATTTAAAAGTGCAATAATTTTCATGCCCACCTGTTTTTAAACCGACGCGACAGTTAGATGACCTGGATCAAAATGAATAAATTTCTTTTATACCATATACATTATCTTTTGTAATGTAGATTTTGGGGTTGTCTTTAACACATAAATATATAATTCTACATAAATACAGTTATAAGATAAGCATTAATTTATGAGCTGTTATCCATAACAATTTAACACATTATATCTGCATTATGCGTTTTGCTTTTAATTAGTTATGCGCATCCTTTTAATATCACCATGACATTAGCACATTTATTTTGTCCCTGATGCTTTACGACGCAAAGTTAAAGTATTGCGGTGGAAGTATTTGTCAATAGTTACTTGTCAGCGTTAGCGTCTACAGCAGGAATTTTTCCTGCTGAAAGTTATGCATAAATTTATCTACAATTCATAGTTCAAGTGCAAATACTAAAAATATATGTTGCATACACTGAACACCACCCTGACCCTCACTGGAAGTAAGAAAATCATTCCTCCAAATGGTTGGGTTGCACAAACATATACTCGGCGAGTATCTTTTTTATGGGTAGCGATCAACCAAGATCATCACCATTCGCATAATTTGTGAAACAGCCAGGCGATAATGTTAAAATATTTACTCCAGCTCTTAAGTGATGGCAAAAACAACATTACACCTCTAGACTCTAGAAAAAATAAGTTAGTTAAAATTAAAACAGACATTCAGGCAACAAAAATGATAAAATAACCTAACATAGCTGAAAGCCATTTGGATGGGACATTTCTCGTTAATCATATATTGGGGGTCATCATTTGGATACTTCAATAAATGTTTTTTTTTTGAATTATTGAATTTGTGGCTCGTTTCAATTACTTTTGTTCTCACAAGTTTTGCATCTAATAATTTTGCATTACATTTAAATTATCACTCTGACGAGTAGTCTATTAAACCATTGGGGGATTAACGTCTCACATTATTGTCTTTTCTTTTATTTGTAGTATTAGTTTATTTAGTTAGAATATGGTTTTAATTTTCCTGTGTTTTTTGTTACTATTTCAAAATCCCCGTTCAAAAGCCCAGCGTTTGGTTAATACTCAACACCATATTAATATATAGTGTACTCAAAATTTACATTGACTTATGTTTATATATACTCAGTGACATATAAACTGCACCACCTAGAAGGGGTGGGAATTTTTGGACCAAATTTGGCAGGAATAGTGGACTAGTCCAGGAAAATAGTTCATTAAAATTTGAAACCCAATCATCAAGTAGTCATGGGATTTTTGACGTTTGTGTCATTTTTTAGAGGTGGTGATAGACAAGCAATTATCGAGTCATTTTTTGAATTTGTTCCACTTTTTCGGATCCCGTTCTTTAGTTTAATGTGTTTCAAGTGTTTAATGATGCCTAGAGGAAGGAGACCTCAAGTTTACCAGCAGTTGAGGGACTTTGGCCGAGGGCGGATTGTTGGTTTACGGGAAGCAGGTTTTTCATTTAGAGAAATCGGCAACCGTTTGGGACGGCACCACTCAGCAATAATGCGTGTTTATTAAGCGTGGTCTGAACATGGGGTTGAACGTCGGAGAAGAGGCACTGGGGCTCAAAGACGAACCAATGAACGTCAAGATCTTAAGCTTAAGACTAATGGCCTTGAGAGACAGATTCTCTACAACTAGATCAATAGCTGATCAATGGTTAGGTGAACAAGGTCTCCGATAGGCTTGCGAACAATTTATCGTCGAATAAAAACCTTTGTCTTGCTGTCTTACCGCCCACATCTTGTGCTACCCCTCACTGCTCAACATCGCCAGGAACGTTTGGCCTGGTACACGGAAAGACTTCAATGGAACTTGGAGTGGCATCGAGTTGTCTTTCGTGACGAATCGCGATTTTGTTTAGGAATGCATGATGGTCGGATGACTGTTAGACGAAGACGTGGAGAAAGGCGCTATCATGATTTTTCGATTGCGAGTCATGTTCACCGACATGTTCACCGTTGGGTTGATGGTGTGGGGTGCTATTGCTTACGGCAGTAGGTCACCCTTGCTCTTCATTCGGGGCAGTATGACCGCCCGACGCTCCATTGACGAAGTGGTAGAACCACATGTTCTTCCATATCTTCGAGGGCTGGAAGACCCACTTTTCCAGCAAGATAATGCACGTAGCAAAGGTTTCTCTTGACTTCTTTGAAGAGGCCAATGTTAATCTTTTGCCTTGGCCGCCAAGATCTCCCGATTTGTCGCCCATTGAGCACGTGTGGGACATGATGGGTAGAAGATTGACGAATCTACCGAACCCACCGTTGACAATAGAAACTCTACGGCATGAAGTACAGGCTGCTTGGGATGCCATACCCCAAGAAGACATTGATCACCTGCTGGAATCAATGCCAAGGCGGGTCAATGAGTGTATCAGAAATAGGGGCGGACCAACACATTATTAAATAAAAATCAAAAATATGAAGTGTTTTCTTTATCAAATTTTAATCAATTGTTACCTTAGACTAATCCAATGTTTCTGCCAAATTTCGTCCAAAAATTCCCACCCCTTCTAGGTGGTGCAGTTTATATGTCACTGAGTATATAATTGTTTTTATAATTTTCGACCAATCCGATCGAAATACAGAAATAAACAATGACTCTCACACATGGATGGTGGGTGTTATAAGATGGTTACTTAAAGTCCTATTTCACTATTTCTTTAAATACACACACGCACACGTTCATACACATATATGTTGTTCATGTCGTGACGAGGGTGTTATCTTATTATCTCGCGAGACACCGTAAGTATCGTATTCTAATTGGCTGTCTTGTACGTTAGTCGAGTTATCTGTATCGGGTCAGTATCAGCGTGGGCTCGGAGCGATCTCAGCAGGCTTTGTCTGATATTTCACCGCCGAGAACGCGAGTGTGTGTATGTGACTGCTTACCAACGGTCAGCTTGTTCTAGTAGCTTGTTACCGCCCGTTTTACCTCTTCACGACGGCTTTTTATCGGGCCTGTTAATCACCGGGGGCACCGCGCGAGCAGGCCTTAATTATGTCTCACGACCGTGTGTGTTGCGTTGTCTCCGGCGCAGATCGTCGTAAATTACGGTCGCAGCGAGGACATAAAGAGAGATATTAAAATCGACATTTGTCGCGACCGGTTAACGATATTAATAAAAACGTAATCCACACGTTGATGGTACTTGTACGTCGTCGCGTAATGGATGTTAATTATAATCATTAGTGCGGACGGGACGCACGAAAATATGATATACGATTGATCGAAGGAGATCTGCGCCAATTTAATAACAAATTGTGGCGATACTTTCCAGAAATGAATAATAATATTAAATTGCCCTTATTCATAAGGTAAATGTAACAAATGAAACAAAATGTACCAAGAAATAAATCAAGAAAGAAACAAAACTTTGGGAAACTGAGAGCGAGCTGTAAACGGAACTTAAGATTCCTCTGCTGCACCATTTAACCGATAATGATGTGATTGCATACACTTATCCATAATTGTTTTTCCGTTTCATTGAATTGTATTTTATTTTGAATTTTTAATGACATCATAAATTGCTCGATACTCACATTTAAGGTAGACAGTGTCTTTCTTGGTATTATGCATATATCAGATAAGTATACTCTTCATATATGTTGCAGGCGACATTACACATGATCATACGTACAACTAAAATAGTCAAAACAATTTTTATTCTATGAATAAATGATTACTTAATAATGCATCTCAAGATTTATTCTTACTTATTACCATCACATCTTGCATCCATGCAGATTGTCGTGTTCCTATTTTCCGGGGTCTTCTTTTATATATCACTCCAGGTGGAGTTTTGCCTTCAATGTGCAACATTATTCATATGTATTTGAACCGCTTACATATTTGATAAAATTCAATCAAGAGGATGTCTCAATCACGGAATATAAAGTTAATCAACCTGTTTTGCTTACATTGAAATTCTGGCCATGTTATTTTACTGAAAATTTCAACGCTATATAAGTAACCATAATTGTGAAACATCGAGGCATACCATGTTTAAACTTTTAATGACATTATCAAGTACAGCGTTCCATACATTCGTCTTTCTGGGGACCAAAGATCAATTGCATGGCATTTTAATGCGTGCAATTAACATCAACTGGATTTTTTTTATGAAAATTTATTATTAACTTATGTAAGTATTATTATTAAATGGTAGCTTTCTGCCAAAATTGATACTATTTTATAATAAAATAAAAAAATATTATCAGTACTCCTGTTGAAATATGGGATTTCTGGGTGTATCATAAATCTTTTCTTTTTACGTCAATTGTTCAAATTTAAATTCAATTTCGCTATGTACTTCAGTCAAACAAAACTTTAGATTACTTCCAATTGTTACGTTTATGTGAACTATTTGAGTAAATTGTAAATGTATAGTTCTTCGTTTAACAATTTGGCCCAATTTAGTACATTTCCTTGCAAATTAAATGTTTCCATTAGTTTCCCAACCCAATACAACTCAACCCAACCCAACCCAACAATTAAGGGTGGCTCGACCTATTGCTATAAATGTTCGACATTTATAGAAATATATTCACCATTTCACACCAATTGTGTCATGAACACTTGTCCCGAATATGAAGCCAACAGCAAGTTTAAATGGACCACCCGATATATTTTTAGTTTTATTATTTGCTCAAAGAATTTCGGTATAAATATGCAATGGCGAGTTAGGTTCGATACAATACGAATCGAATGATGACGTAAGTTTCGAGTCAATTCGATAAAATATCGTTCGTCCGCCGTTCTCGATTAGATTCGAACCCTGAAAATAAGCTTAGGACTTATTCGATAATAAGTCCTAAGCTTATTTTTCAGTATAATGTCGAACCTCATTCCAACGAATATGTTCAAATCACATATATTATAAAATCATAACTTTGTTATTTCAATTGTACGCATTTGACTGCAGAAACGGTACAATATACGACAAAATTGCTCATAAATAGAGTGGTAGAGAATTGAATTGTGTAAAACAAAGCCCGAGGCGGAATACGCTTATCTGGATTAGTATAGAAATGGCAAGCGTTGAAAGTCGAACTACTTCTCTCGAAATCTTTCTAGCGCATCGCGAAGTTTTTTCGACGCGCCTATGCACCTTTGTTTGTTTGTATTACTAGAACTTGTTAATTCCAATACTAGCTTCACTCTCATCATTTGAGGCTAAACTATACTTCTATATGTATCCAGCATCTATATGTATCAGCATATTGAAATGTTTATGTGACTTCAGCGATCAGTACATTTATAAAACGTTGAGGACACGAAGAGAATTTGTATTATTTGGACTGTATACAAAGCATATTGGGTACAATTCATCGGGAAAAATTGGCTGATTGTCGTATATTGGGAAAATGTTTAGAATGAAATTTTACGAATGTTCTGAATGGTACACTGCCATAGAAATTGCCAATTACATACTAGAGAAATTCATTTTGATTAATTTAATCATCCGGTAGATAAATTTGCTTTGTTGGTATATATGACACAAAACTGCAAACCTTGAAAGAAAAAAAATATACACCGTGATTTGTTTTTTAAATAGCTTATTTATAATACACGATCATAGATATAAATTGCAGTAAATAATTATTATTTTTATTTGTAATACCACAAATAATCCATCTTAAAAGTTATTTTAATTAATATAATAATTTTAGTTGGTTGTTCTTCGCCTTTCCTGACTACTTTGGTGTTGATCGTCGTCTTCTCTCACAGGTCTTTTCCCGGCGTACTTCGATATGCGTCATAGTGCAATCAAGTGATTGTGTCGTCGGTGGAGTACAAATTATCTAGTGTATTGCTTACATGACTGACTTTTTAACCATATTATCGTACTTGAATTAACGATATATAAGTAATTATCTACGTCAAACTATAGTATATGTACATTTGAAGTTCTGCAATTTTGTCTCTATATTCACATACTCGGTTATAATAATAAATATTATCAGTTGATTGTAAGCAAATATAAGTAACCCACAGGATTCGACTTTAACTTTAACTTTAACTGGTTAACTCATTTGCAGTAACTGGGAAATGTTATATTGCTTCCAACCACGCTGCTTATATTGATGTTAGTGCTGAACTTGATCGCATATTCAAATGCATATGCATGCATTATTGTAATTAAGTCACAAATTAAATCGTCCAAATTTTACTAAAAGAAATTGATGTATTCTAGGTATTATTCTGAGAAAATTCATTATATTTTACTGTTGTACTGATTATTCGTTACGTTTTTCTTCAAATTTATATGCACGTCACAGTTGGAAAATATTGTTTATTTTCGGCATCATACTATTTATTATGCATGGCTGTTATTAGTGATAATGAAAACAAAATTATTTGGCAATTTTGCTAATGCATTGACTACCAGTGTGTGTGTATGGAAATGTTTAAATGAATTTTATTATTATTGTTATTATTATTATGAAATATAACCAGTGCTTTTAGCTTTAACGAATTTTATTGTGTAACTCTAATTTGGACCAGTGCGCAACAACAAGCGCAATGCTTTAATATAATAGCAAAAAATATCAGTTCGTTCATTAGCTTTACTTATTTATTTGTATGTCAGTTCAATTAATTAACATTTTTGTTCGTCGGGTGAATAATTTGATAAGTTATCTCAATTATTTAATTTGTAAAATTATTCATATTACTAGGATTGCAGAATAAAATAATAATATTTTTTTTGTTTATTTATAATCACCCATTTTATGTGTCCACATTTGCGTTATTCAATATTTTGCGAGAGGACGTTTCTCAAGGTAATGGTCGACGTCTGAGAATTGAGCTCAAACGTGATAATCAGATATTTATTCAGTTTCTTTATGAGTATAAAATGGGAAACTACTACGATCTGAACTGAATATTTAATTTTAAATTTGTGATACTACAAACAATTTAACATTTCAAATACTTAAATAATTAACTTCTAATATGTTTTGTGATTTATTTAAAATGAATACAATAATTCTTGAAACAAGTATTTTAAACAATTGAATTTATATTAAAATTACTAAATCTTTCTCAGTTCATCTGCCAATTTTCTTTTCAAACAGTGGAAACATGCAAAGACTAAAATGTAATAAGCTTTTCAAATTGAATAAAATAATAATTATACTATTACACTGTTTAACTATTAATTAATAGG
The DNA here is from genome assembly GCA_959613385.1 of Geotrupes spiniger. NCBI lineage: Eukaryota > Metazoa > Arthropoda > Insecta > Coleoptera > Geotrupidae > Geotrupes > Geotrupes spiniger. The sequence goes on from OY390737.1 coordinate 19,812,178, forward strand.
AGTGGAGAAAGTATGGGTTAACCCATACTTTCTCCACTCCCCTTCTCTTCAGCATACGCAGTTCTTCTGCTTCTCCATTATACAGTGTGTTTCACTTAAGGGTGTTACACCATCATATCTTTTTTATTTTTATTTCAATTTTAGTAAATTTTTTTTCCCAAACGTAGAATACTTATTGCTCTATTTACTCCCAAAAAACCAATTGTCTTCTTTAAATGCAAAGGAACCTGCGATGGAAAAATAAATGGAAAAAATCAAGAAATCACTTTAGGGATTTTTTATCGAAAATTTTTACCAATAATAATTGTTCAGAATTGCCCAAAAAACACTAAATCCAAAATTCATGAAAATTAAAAATGTTAAAATTTTCTTCGAAAGTAATTCCAATTCGGTAAATATTATTTGCACAGGTGGCTGCGCCTAAACAACAACAACTTTGACAGTTCAGAGTTTGTTTCAAACAAAATTTTCACAGCATCCTTTTTTCGGTGCAGCTAATAATAAGTATTGACGGACTTTTACGGGAAATTTTAACATTTTTAATTTTCATGAAATTTTGGATTTAGGGTTTTTGGGCAATTCTGATCAATTATTACTAGTAAAATTTTTCGATAAAAATATCCCTAAAGTGATTTCTTAATTTTTGCCGTTTATTTTGCCATCGCAGGTTGCTTTGCATTTAAAGAAGACAATTGTTTTTTTGGGAGTAAATACAGTAATAAGTAATCTACTTGTGAGAAAAAAAATTACTAAAATTGAACTAAAAATAAAAAAGATATGAGGGTGTTACACTCTTAAGTGAAACACACTGTATATATGTATATCCATTTTCTTTGCGCATCTGCATCTCTAATGTATGCACCTTGGGTATGGTAGAGTATGCAGAGCGGTTCTAGGTTCCATATAATTCTCCAACATCTGGACTACTCGATTTGATTCGTTCCATCATTTGTTGCTATTTCCATCACCTATTTCGTCGATATAAAAATTTCTCACCAAGTAAATGTCTAGTACATCCAACATGTATTTAATTTTCTTGATTAAATTAACGTGATTCTGCTAAACATGAGACCGTTCACCGGCGCCAACGAGACGCCACTGCAACGAATTTATTCGTCTACTTTCGCCCGTTCTCTCTTCATCCGTCATACGGCGCGGTACCTCTCTCCAATAGACCTAGCGTTTCAATTAAGACAAACGAGCCTTAATCGAAAGATCGTGCCCGATAAATATCGATTAGATAGATGCCCGGCGGCGCAAGTAACACGACATCGTAAAACTTGGCCGAGGCGATCGGAGATAAATTGCACTTTTAATTATACGCTACGCGTAGTATTTTACGTGGAAAGCGTGATTGGTAGAAATAATGAAGCCACCAATCATTCCGCTCGTCTGTGACGGCGATTAAACCGGCTCATTTCTATAATTGCGCCATAAACATGCCAATTCTCGGTTTTCCTAGCGGCTCTCGCACGTCCGCGAAACCCGGGCAAAAACCTTCGTGATACACGGTAATCACTCAATAAAAGTGCCCGTTCGCTTTCCACCACTGTACGTACGGCTGCCGTCTTTCTCTGTTCGCCTTGATCGAAGGGTATCGTGCAATATTTCAATTCGCAATGTTATATGTCATGCAATGCTTGCATTTTAATGATACGTTGGTTTAGCAAAAACGAGAAAGAGAAACTATGCACCGGGAGCTTTTATAATTTTTATTCGTTTCGTATATATTTTTATAACGTAGTACTTTCAAGAGGATTATTGTTGTAGTATGTTCTATCTACGCTGAAATTTGGTGAAATGGTTTATCATATCAGAGCATTATTGCACCAGTCTCAATATAAAAACCAATAATATAATGTATGATGCCCTTATAACATTATAAATTTAGATCTCTTATGCCCGTTTGCACCATTCGCCCTTAAAATTGCAACTTAGGTAAGTGCAGCTTGCAATTAAGTAGCACTTAAGATTAACACACGTTGCACCACTCGGTGCATGTCAAATATAAGGGTCACTTAACTAAGTGGAGAGTAAATTTGACAACGTAGCAAAACGTAGTACCTTTATAGGGTGTTTCCGTGTTTTAAAGTTGCAGTACGTATTGTAACGGCAATCGGCAACTGTAACGGTATTAACGATACCTCATTCTAGCTCGCCTCGTGGTTTGGTTAGTTTCGCAGCGTCGTTTGTCGTGTTAAAGTTATCATTAAACCCTTTTATAACAAAAAAACTGTTCTTTTCAGAACAAATAAAGATTACTACATCCACTTGCTAAAGGTAAAATATTTATTATATTGCATATGCCACTTGCTCATAAGCTAATGTAACCGCATTATAATTGTCGATATTTTCTAGTTTGTGAACAAAATGGACGAAGATCATAAAAGGCAACGTAGTGCAAACTACACGAAAGACGAAATTCATTTATTGCTAACTTTGGTCACGGAATATAAGTCTGTGATAGAAAATAAAACAAATAATGGCGTAACCAGGCGCGAAAAAGAACGGGCGTGGCAGGAAATTGCAAAGAATTTCGCGGCGTTATCTCGGATGGGAATCGTACGCTCTGCCGATTCTTTGAGAAAGGCGTACGAAAATAAAAAAAAAAACGTGCGAAGTGCAGTGGCCAGCGAGAAACTGGCACTTTTTAAAACAGGTGGTGGTATTGATACCAATGTGCCGAAAGACGCCAACGAAGAATTGGCATTGGGCTTGATGGCCAAGAAGACCGTCTACGGTATGCCTTGTAAGTTTGGGGGTGATAGTTCACCGCTAGGGATCAGTGGACCCAATCCGCCACAAACTACCACGGCATCTCCATTGCCCAGGACAGCACCGGGGGACCCTTGCTGTTCTTCGGCTGAGCAGGTGCATGACGATGACAGCATACAGGTACTTTATATTTTGCGATATTTTTTATTAACATTGAATTAACGTTTTCTATTTTACAGGTTACGGAACATGAAATACCCGATGTTAACTGGGGTGATTACAAAATAGCCCACTTGCAAACCCCAGTCAGCAGGAAGCTAAAGCCGGCAGCATCATCGACAGAATGGACCCATAGACGACGACCTGTTGTCAGTACGTTGCATTCGTCCGACATATCGAAGAAGTACTCCGAGCTGGCTGACATCAAAATGGAAGTTGCTCGGGTACAACTGGAAATCCTGAAGGAGGAACAGGAAGCAAAAAGGGTGCAGCATGAAGCTAGTGCAGTGGAAAACAAATTGCGCCAAAAGTTACTACTTTTGGATGTGGCTATTAAAGAAGAACAATTAAAAGAATATAAACGCAAAACGTGATTTGCACATAATTTTTTTATATATATATATCTGTTATAATAATAAATAATTACATAAAAGCGTATTTCTTTATTTCATATTAAATGCTAATTATTCCAGATTGGCGAAATAATTCTCAATCAAATTGTTTCGGGCTTCCATTCCTGCATTTCGAACATTAGCGCCCGCTGGTTGTATAAATTGTACATCCCCATTTTGAATTAAATAGTCCAACCTATGCTGTTCGATTTCTTCAAGTACCGGAGGCTCTTCTTCACCCATATCCCTACATATATTATGAAGAACAGCCGTTGCTACAATCACGGTCAACATGTTATCTAATTTTAAACGGCAACCATATGCCATCACTGGGAACCTTCGTTTCCACACTCCAAATAGTCTTTCAACTATGTTTCGGGTTCGAATATGGGCTTCGTTATATAGTTGTTGTGATGGTGTACGCGGTTCCAATAAGGGTGTTAGTAAGTAATGACGCACATTGTAACCACTGTCACCTGAAAATAAGTTCGTTTTTTATGCCGAACCAGAAACTGATTATAATGTACTGGGAACATTATTTTACACTTGCCATATTTCTTCATAGAAGGTTATGGGATCAAATCAAATGAAGTTAGTGAAAATGATAATTGTTACTGTGTACATACCCAATAGAAATGTGTCAGGATAGACTCCATTTTCAAACTGCATTCGCAATACAGAATTATTAAATATCGTCACATCATGGGTAGACCCTGGCCATCGCGCGACAACATTTAAAAATTTAAGATTTACATCCGAAACAGCCTGAACGTTTATGGAAAAGTAACCCTTCCTATTCCGAAAAACTTCTGCATCTTCACCACCTACGATTATCTGTGATATTTTCTATTTGTAAGAATTATTTTTATCTCTCACCAGGCGACTGTATTTTTATGTGAGTTCCATCAATGGCACCTATGACTCTTGGAAAAGCTGCTACATCATAAAATTTCCTCTGCATTTGTAAAAGCTCTTCACGAGTTGAAGGAAATTTTATATGTCTTTCGTACAGCCCGGCAACAGCTTCTGAGACCCTTTTCACAATTCTACATGCCGTTGATGTATGCATGCCACCGAAATCAGCTATTGCAAGTAAATGATTACCAGTACTATAATATCTCAGTGCCACTAATAACTGATTTATTGGAGAAACAGAATTATTCCTAAAATTTGCATCATTACACACATGAGAATACTTTTAAGTGAATGTTACACATACATGTCGTAAGGAAATTCAAGTCTGTCTTCTATTTGGTTTAAGACATTCAACACAGTTTCTTTTGTCAATCTGAATCGTCTGAAAAATGACAAATCATCCATACTGTGGAAATATTCCTTTCTGTCGTGCACTTGTCGAGGAAACCCGTGATTAATTATTTCAAGAACTTCCAAATCGTCTTCAAATACATCATTGTCAAACAGCTCCATAGCGTAAATCAGGGTCTGTTATCTTAAATATAACGAATTGAAACCAAATATGCGTAAATACAAATATCACTTGACACTTACGTCGCTTTTTTTAGGTTAAGTGGCAATTTAAGCGGAGATATTTTCAGGCTTAACTAAGATGTTCCTAAAAATATTTAAGGCTCACTTAAACAACTGTGCAACGGATATAAAATTTTAAGTGACACTTAACTGCTAAGTGCGAGTGGTGCAAACGGGCATTAGAATATTCTGTTTAAGTGAAGTAAATACCTAAATATTTGAGCCAAACTTTTACTTAATAGCAGTCAATTATACATTTACTACAAACGTAATATTTTCATTAATAATTATGAATGTGATGTGAGGATTTTTAGCGAGTACAATATAGATGGCAGTGTAAAAGTTAAAATGTCACGAACTAATCATATCCTTAATACAACGAATAAAAATCCCATTTGTAGACATATTACAATCACGAAGTCTGATGCGCATATTTTGTATGCTGAGGATGAATATAATTGGTGAGTCACAACATGATCTCTGTCATAAATTACTTTACATAATAGACAACTAATTAACAAATAATAATGAAAGTATTTTCTAATGCAGGTTTAACGAAGTAAAATTATTCAAATAAAAAAAAATCAAGGTTAGGGCGGCTAAAAAATAGAGTAAATAGAACTACTTCTTCAAGATATTTATGGACGTGTCTCTGTAGAATATTCGATTACAAATAAAGAAGGGGGCTTGCACCTATCAAAAATATTAGGGTAGATATTCGACACAACAAACACACAATTCGGCGCCATTTTATTTATTCATCGAAAATCACCATTTGTAGCGAAATAATACGTTTTTGTCAATCACTTGTGAAATTTACCGCGGTGCTGACGATGAGCTTATGAATGCAAATCAGATCAGATATGCAATATTTTATATCTTCCCACATTAATGATGAACAGGCGATTTAGAACACACAATGGCAATAATGAAATTGACATCAGAAATAATGTAGAAATTGCGATAACATCAGATAGTAATCAAATCCTCGGTTACTGATGACCTAGCCAATTTATGATGTTTATAAAAGCACCCACAATTTTAGCCAACAAAATTGAATTCTCGCCCAGCAAATGAACTCCGTTAAATCCCGTTACAAAATGTCGCAGTACGTAATGTTGTATTTCACGAATTCAATATTTCCAATAGACTTTTATGTTTTAAAGAAATGTTAAAGACTTGATTTATCTAAAACAATTTCAACGAACAGCTACCAACAATGTGATAATAAACTTGGAAATGTGTCAGTGGCTCGATATAAATGTCAGCAGGTAATTATTGTGTGCAATAAAGACCCATGAATGAAAGTAGGGAGAGAAGAAAGATACAGGAACGTAACCGGAAGAATTACATTGCTAGTAATGACAATGAAAAGAGAGTAATAGGATATACGTTGGAAACTAATATGAAGATAGTGAATACTGCTTTTGATCACAAGAAACATGGATATCGCCAAATGGCAAGACAAAACCCAAATTGACCATGTCTTGATGGAAAGGAGACAAAAATTGTAACGAGCGTGAACAGATACAGAGGGGCAGTTGGAGACAGTGATCACATAATAATTATTGCAGAAATGATTAAAAAAACCTACAAAAATCAATGGAAAAAATGGGCGAGGATATCACTTTGGGAAAGAAATGTCAGCTAAATTAAAACCAAAACCGCATAAACCACAAGTAGATTAGGAATGGACACAAATCGAAACAGCAATGAAGGAAGTGGTAATAAAAACTTCAGTGTATCGAAAAAATGGCAAACGAATAAGTTCTTTGATGGGATGTGTAGACAAATCTTGGAGCAAAGAAATTCAGCTAGACAAATGGTAATACAAGAAAAGAACAAAGAAAATAAAAGAAAGTATGAACAAATAAAAAAGGAAGCTAAGGCGTTGTGTAGAAGGAAAAGGAAATACAGAAATAAGAAACTTCTATCACGATATGAAAAACAACATGGGCCAATACTCAAGAAGACCCTATTATCTGACGAACAAAGAAGGGTAGTAGATGATACAGAGGGAAAACTAACCGGATTTGTCCAGTATTTCCCAGAAGTGCCAGAAGAGGAGATAACTGAACACGAAATGGAATAAGAAGTACACCCACAAAAAAGTAGAAGAATGTATGCAACAACAGAAAAATAAGTACAGGAGAAAGTGACATAGCAGTGGAAATTTTAAAACACGGGCGTAAAGCATTAAGGATAAGAATATGAAAGATGATAGTCAAGTTTTAGGAAAAAGTATGGAATAAACCACTGAGTGTGCCCATTTATTAGAAAGGGTCCAAGGAAGAAAGGGGAAAATTACAGCGAAGATAATCAAAAATAGATTTGAGACATAAAAAGAGCTAGTAGGAGAATACCAAGGAAATCCTCCTTCGTATTCTCAGGAAGATCGACTGCTGATCAGATTACTGTTATGAAACAGATTCCATAAAACAAAATTTAAGTTTACACCTACTACTCAGCGGCTATAGACAGGCGTCTGACTCCATTAACAGGAAAGAGTATTTGAGAAAGCTATGATTACAAGAAAAATGCTAATCGAAATTGCTATACGTCTGACACAAAATAACACATTAATAGATGGAGTGTTTGGATATATTGCAAAAAAGGACTGAGATAAGGTGATCCATTATATGCAATCCTCTTCAACTTAGTGCAGGAAGTAATTCAAAGGGAAAGTGGCATAAGAACGGAAGGTTTGATATACGTAAGTGTGCATCAGTGCCTTACATATGCTAATGATATAGTACTGTTGGCGAGATCAAAGAAAGGGATAGAACGAAATTTTAAGGTATTGGAAGATAAATCGAGAAAATATGACATCTCAATTAAAGAAAGTAAAACAAAGTATAGGGCAATGAAAGACGGTGGACACAGGAAAGTCCACAAATTTAATCATCGACTGTGTGGGAAATACGAGATACGTGATGAAAATGGAGAACAATCACAATATTTTGCAGTAACTTTAGAGTTACGCAGGGAGAATGAAGGAACGGAAATAGAAAAACAAGGAATGTATCAAGAGGGGCTAAAATAAGATTTTACCAAACAATAATAAGACCTACAGTTACGTTAAAGACAAAAATAAATTGAATATTTCCGAACGAAATTACTAAACTAAATGATAGGATGATTTTAGAAGGAGAGCAAATAAACAAATAGAAAAGCAATTCAAAAAACCACACATTGTTCAAGTGGTGAAAATGCAAAGAGCCAGATAGCTGGGCTGCATAAGAAGATGAGCGACGATACATGTGTTAAATGAATCTTAATATAGGGGAAGGAAAAATGAGACGAAGAAGAATACCCAGAAAGAGTAGGTTAGATGAAGTAAAGACAGATTTAACCGAGGTAGGAGTCAGAGAGTCGAAGGAACAGGTACAGGATCGAAGAAGGTGGCAAAGATGAGTGAAAGACCTCGAAGCCAAGGGCCGCTATGGATTGTAACGAATATTGAATATTGAAGAAAATATCAAAATCCAGAACCTAATAAACTCAATAGAGAAAACACATTCTAAACAGGCGTTGGGTTGCTCATTTCGTGACCCAATTTAATCCAACCCAACCCAGCAGAACTCAAAGTACATTGCAATGGTCTGCAGATCTTCTTCTATAATATGTATAGTCATTCTCAATGATACTTCATGGATGAAGAATTTTTAAGACATGATTTTACAAATATACTAACACGCACTATCAGTTGCATGTGATGAATGCGTTCTCATACTTTAGCAGAAATTCAGTGACAAGTGAATTAGCACGACTTCGTGCCTAATCCTATGATGGATGTGATTAAAAGGCAATTTACATATTGAAAAATACATACAGAAACACCCTGCAGACTATTCGTTTCGTCAGTGAAAGAAATGTGTATCCTTGCAAAGGACACAGCGAAGCGGGTTCGTAAAAGAAGTTGATGATGTGCTAAACTGTAAGTAAGATTCAGCAACTAATGAACATGAACAACTCTATTCATAAAGCAACAAAAACTGATTGTAACATCAGAACAAGATTTAAAATCATTGGATGGTTTCAAATAAAAACAAATTAAATTCTTACCAATGCTAATATCAGGACGGATTCATGCATGTGATAAGTCTTTTGAAGAATTTGATTAGGGCAGATTTGGTAAATGAAAACCGTGAAAGATTCTTCCAATTTTTGATGGAGTTAGATTGGATTATTTTTTATGTATATATCCGGTTAAGCAATTTCCTATATATTGGTTACATGTTTCTGTGTCCTATTTCTTAACCTACTCCTAAGAAGTACCGTTGCATACAAATCACATTATTTGAACATTTACTGCTCGTACTTATATACAAATCGAGTTTTCAAAATCTATCCATTTATTATATATTGCCTACTATAATTACAGTTATATTTAGTTAGGTCTTAATGTTTAATTACGCGCACAATAAAAATAATTATTCATCTTTGTGGAAATGAAGCATGTTTGATTTTATTCAAAAATTATAATTCATTGTTTGTTCCCCTGGCATTTTATATTTAGACTCTATTATATTGACATCTGCGTTAGTTTATGTAAAAAATATAGACAGTTTTTCATATCTCTTGGTATATTTCACTTCTTAATTTAATCTAATTTTGAAGGAATCTCAACAGCGCATTTAGTGCACGTATTGATCGATTTCTACGTTTTAATCAATTACTTTTGTAATATCAAATTATTATTTAATTCCATTTAAAAGCAATAATGACTCGGAAAGTCTCGAATGGCCGTGGCTATCCTTGTTTTCACTTATATATTTTATATACAACATAATTTATTAATAGTCATAATATATGGGAATTCATTATTATTTTGAATTATAGTTCTGCGGCTGGTTTACTTTCTAGGTGTGGTAGATTTTAAGTATGTACATTTGGTTGACGTAGAAAAACATTATTCATTACTGATGGTTTATTGGAAAAACATAGTTATTTCTCAGTTTGATTGCATAACCCCGTGTGAATTCGAAATCCATCGACGTAACGCGGTAAATGCGTAATAGGATTCGATGAGAAGAAATTTTAGTTGCCGCCAAATATCATCGGATGTGTCGACGTATAAAGTAATCCTCCATTGCATTCGATACGTATCTGCGAGCTGTCAGTTTTACGCCGCAGTCTCAGATTTCAGAACCGGTATTTCCCTGGTAAAATATTGGCCGAGCGCGGACATTACGACCGCTACCAGCTGCGTTTAGGTCACACCGGCTGGTTTTATGTGTCGTCAATTTTCCTTGTAAATTACACTCGCTCGGATTAACTTTATGGTCATTATTGCCGTTTACGACGTCATCAATTCGCTTATGGGGCGACGCTTTATACGGTTTTCGGTACACAGAACCGTAAATACGCGGCTGTATAATTGAAATGGCTGCGCGGAAAATTAAGAAGTGCACCGACGATTATTTTCGTGCGGGAGGTCGCCTACACGCAGCGCAGATATTATTTAAACGCGGCAATTGCTCCGCATGACGTGCGCTTATTTGCATTTTCAATTTGATAGAGAAGCTGTCGTGAATTGTTATGTCTTACCAAGGCCGCGTTCACAGCTACGCAGATATGCAGAGGTAATGAAGATAGTCCCTCATAAGGTTTAAAAAAATTACTAAGAACTCACCATACCCATTATTTGTTTATTATTTCAAAGTTATCTCTAAATAAACATAAATATTAATAATTATATAGATATTTAGTTGAATCGTATTAAATATGAATAATTGCGTGCATATACTGCCTAAAATTAATAACGTGCCTAATACAACTACAAAAAACATTTAGCAATTGAATGTGACGACGTTCAATTTTAATGTCAAATGCAGGTCATAAATCAACGAAGTTGAAATTTACCGCAACTGAAAGAAACGAGTGCAGGCGAGAACATCCGAATACAAACATTGACAAACTTGTACTATATATACGAAGTCGTGGAGACGGTGTTAGTTTTAAGTTGACTAGCGAATGGTCTGTTAACATGACATTGCGATGAATGGTACCACAAGATCACAATTATAAAAATGCAGTTACGAGTAGAATATTCCCTGCTAAAAATATTTGCTCAGTCTTGTACAACGATAGATGTCTTATTTTCTATCCATAAAATACATAATTGCTAAATCTGGGATGGCGATACTTCAGCACATTTCAGACAATTAATGGAATCCAAAAATTGGAAATTCTCGAGCGGTACTTAGAGATTTTAATAGTAGAACAGAAAGAAGAAATCTAGGGAATAGTGGTGCCAACATAAATCTGTAGTCAAATATACAGCCACTTAAAGATCGAAGAACGAATATACAATCTGAAAGTCCTGCAGCAGGAAAGTTGAAAGAGCTTACACTAAAACAGCCCGAGCGATGATAAATGAACTTGAGTTTTAGTGAGTAAACTAGCAATACGAATACATAAAACAGATAATCTATGAAGCTACTTTTCGTCACATACCCCTCAGCAAAGACATGAGTATAGCCAATGAGAATTATATACAGCTTCCAAGTTTAGCGATAACGGAACTATATATATCACTTAAAATAAATAATATAATTGTTTATATTTATACAATATTTGCAATATAGCTATTTTTCTGTACCGAAAAATAAGTGTACACAATTTGGGAAAGACGGGTCGATGCGTTGGGCGGCCCAAACGCGCCCGACAATAAACAACGTCGTTGATGAAGAGAAATGTTGCGCGGGTCGACCCGTTGCGGTCGTAAAGCTGTCGGGGTCGAAGGCTAGGAAGCACTCAGGCCGTCGTTAGCGAGAGGTGTCGAGAGAAACGGGCGCGCGCGAATTACCGCTTCGAAACTGGGAAGCCCCCGACACGACCGACACTGTAATGGCCGCGGGAGACGAGCTACAGAGTCAAACGGCAGTCTAAATAAAGAATTACGACGAACCAAGCCCGACAGACGAATTAGCGAAAGAGCAACTCCGTTACCGCGTGTGTGAGCGTGTGTGTGAGGGAGTTGACGTTAAGACACCCCAACGCAGCGAACACCACTGCGAGCGAACGAGGATCGCCGTAAATTTGATTAGGTGACACATTTCTGTCGGACTTGATGTTAAATTACGACCTCAATATGCCCGCCGGGTGGCCGATTTAACGTTGAAATATGTCCCGGCACGAAACATAGATGGAGCGTCGCTACCAAAAGTAGAAATCGTGATGTCTAAAATGGAAAGTGCCGATAAAAGGGCGAGATAACGAACTGGATGTTGTAAATGAGCTGACGGAATTATAAATACGAGTCACGCTCCAGTGCAGCAGTCGCATCTTCTTGCATGTAACTTTGCTACATGAAACTGCTATCAAATTAAATGAATGAGAACCATTTCACGAATATACCTATCAGAAGGCGCATCGTAAAATTGTCTAACGTATGCAACAAAAGTTTTGGGAAATTTGTTGAAATATAATTATTAAAACTATAATTGTTTTATTTAATTTAGTATTACAGAAAACGATTCAGTGAAGCTTTAACAATAATTATAATGTAACATATCAGCTAAAGAGCTATGGGTTTTGAATGGTTCGCAATTTGGTGCGAATGCCTCTCATCAGTCTTTGAACGGTAAATGGGTTAAACTCTCGAATCTTTTTGTAGATTCTTCTTCATTTTCGTCTTCCCACCCACCGCCGTAAATTATTCTACCGAGTAAAGCCTAAAACTTTCCTAACATGATGCGTTTGAATATAATTCACTAATTTGGGGAGGCATCTTCAAATATAAATGTCTGCAATTACAGCTTCACCCCTAAGTCAGCCAACATAAGGTCTTCAAAAACCAGCTTCCTAAATGGCGCACCACACCTTACGTCATTAGGAACGTCCTCAATATTGTCTGTGTAATAGTTTTCGTTTTATTTGATTTTGGAGTTAATGTAGATAATGTAAAATATTTTTCGTCGTCTAAAATTATCGTGCTATTGCTTCTGAAATTTTCTAATCTTGATTGTCTGGAACATCTTGAAATCCTCTCTAATTGAGCAGCCGTGTATTTTGGACATTTTTATATTTTAAATTATTTCTGCTAATTTCCCTCGTGGCTGTCATATATGAAATCTTCGGCCTAATCTTCTAGTTGAAACTCATTTTCTATTTCTTGCAGTTTCAATGAAGTTCTGAAACCTTGCATTATTCAAAACGCCTTGGGAAGATTCATATACAGCAAACCTTCCTCGCATTCCTTAATGACACAGTAAACTAGTTTGGTTTTTATAAATGGCGACAGTGTCACCTTTGGGCATTTGGCCAACCAAATTATAAGTACCTTTCCGCAATTCTAATTTGTAGGACATTTTGTAAATATTTGTAAACACAAATGTATTGTCAAAGTGGCGAAAAAATTGATTCTCAATATCCAATAGTAAGTTGATTGCTTTATTTTTAATGGGAAAAAATAATACGAAACATTTTCCCAAAAACTTTTGTTACATACGTTAATAACCACACTAGATTATATTGTAGTAACCTCTAGAAAGATATTACTATGGCGTAAAACCCATGTATGCCTCACGCAATGTCCGGGAAAATGTTGACTTGATGTTCATTAATATTTAAAACAATTTTTGAATTCATATTTTTTCAATTAAGCGACTGCCGAGCGACGTAACATTGACATATATATTTTTTGACTTAACTTTGAATTAATTCTGGCACGTGTTGGCATATTATACATCCACATACGATTTACGTATTAAGTGACCATTGTTCTATTTTGTAGTCTCTCTATTAATGAATTCAAAATTTAAATCAAAAGTAATTGCTTCAGTTCAATCAAAACGCATTTGTTTCTAAATATTATTGATTTTAAAGCGTTTAACTCGTTCAGTTATTAGAACAGTTTACGTAATTATAAATTAATAAAACTGAAGAAATCGCCTTGCAGTTAGTCGTAAGGGTTGTTGTAAGTTGGAACAGTGTTTCATCAGTCTCAGCTATCAGCACCATCCCAATCATCTACGTTGATAATTCGGATAAATCCTTTTCAATTTGAAATTCTTTGGTTGAAAAAACTAGAGTTTTATTTTAGACTTATGTATTGTACCCTAGTCCCGTATGTGTAGATTTGTAGAGGTAACTAATAAATTAGAGGAACCATAGCTTTGTTATATTTGAAAGAATGTTTTGTTACTTCATGCAGTACCTACATGAGCGCACTCTTTAAATAATCATATACATAGGGAGTGTCAGCAAGGACAGTGTATCTATCGGTGTGTTTATAAACCTGTTGGCGAGTGTGGGATATGCCTCGTCTGGACAAAAGAAACTAGACTAAACTGCACGTAAGGAACTGAAATACAAAAATGACCGAACTACATGTGTACACAGGACATCTACGAGAATTTCGCGTTAGAGAATCGATCTAGGAAGTTTATAAAACCACGTTAGAATAATATTTTGTCAATAAAATTACTGAAGAGGAGGCTAAATGTTCATTGTTAATAAATGTTTGCAACGAAAAAACTTACAAATTATTCCTTGCTCTAAGTTAAACTTCAACAAATAAAGAAGCTTCTGCCCATAATTACGATTTAAAGGATGTGTTCATCATAGTTCGAGGACCCAATGTTCAAAATCAGCATCAACTTGGATAGATCATGACACTAAATGGAGCTGCAGGTCAAGGAGCAGCTTCAGCGTTCCTCGGCATGGGCGATCGCAGGAAACTTGTATGTGAAAGTATGAAAAAAACTACATTCACTTGGGGGTTGTAATACATTATAAGAACGATAGTTTTGTTATATATAATAAATTAAACAGAGTAAATTTTAAATAAATACGCAATTGATTTTATAACTGTTTGTTTAGTACATGTTTATGGCTAATTAAGTTGGAACTGTAATCATCAAGCGCAGACATTTGATCAGGGAACAAATATTACATGTTGTGGGAATAGCACGATCACGAATCGTTATTGGTAGATTATGGGGCCAATACCTAGATACGGGCAACGTAGATGTAAGGCAGTAAGCGAAATGTTGTTCTCTAGGCCAGGCGCAATCCAATTGTAAGAGAATTTGAGTAAATGTTTCGAACCGAATTGTTGTAAATCCTCTGGATGAAGCGGGTCTTCATTGCCGTAGACCAATTCAAGTCCTAGCTCTACGTCAAGGAAATCGCGCCGCTCGTTTAGCTTGAGCAGAACGTAAAGCCGAGTAGGGTGAAGCAAAATGGTCAAACATTCTATTCACCGATGAATCTCGCTGTGGGTTTCAGCCGTAGAGAATGTTGAAAATCTGGCGTACGAATTTCTCCTTAGAACGCACTAAACATCTAAATGAGGTTCATAATTATGGAGGTGGTCCTGTGATGGTGTGGAGTGGAATAATTTTACAAAAAGAGACAGATCTCGTTTGTATGGAAGGGAAGTTCCACAACCTATTCTGCAAACGTTTTCCTAAGCTGCTGGTCATGACTTAACGTATATGCTTAATAATGCACGTCCTCACACAACCCTACATGTTCAACACCTCTTCCGACATGAAAGTATTGCTAACCCAATTGAATTCTTCAACGAAAGCTAATACCACTAATAAATGATATTCAATGGGGTCCTGCATTTAAAAATGCGTTGCGAAAGCAATGGACCCTTCTTTCACAAGTTGCTATTGATAGGTGTTTTCTAAGCATGCCCAGCCGTTGTCGCGCAGTGCTTAATGCTCGAGGAGGAAGTATAAATAATCATTTTAAGCCAGTTAAATGGTTTAGAATTTCCGTAATTAAATAATATTTTATGATGACTTTTCATGTTGTTTTGTTTCTCCCATAAAAATAGTTGTAAAAATTTTTATTCAATTATATTACTAACACATTATTATGATTATGATATGTTAATCAATTCACATTGTTTAGTGTTGGGAAATATCTTTACTGAGCGTAGATTTCAGTGACTCTTAGACTATTTTGAACAGTGTATATTATTCAGACAACGTGATAGTTGAAAAAAGAACTGCAAACAATTTGAATATATGTAGGTTTTGTCAAATAAAAAAAATCACAAAGTACATACAAAACAAACATCAACTACAAAGCAAATGAATATAAAAGCTAGTTTTTTATTAATGTTATAATCGAACAATAAACAGGGTAATCTAAAATATAATCAGTATACAAAAGCTATGAAGAAAATGTAAAAACATAGTAATATAAAACAACATAAATTTTTCTAAAATGAATTTAAAAAAAAGTACTAAACTACTAAACTCAAGGTTCATAAAAAGCAGGAAATCTAATTTTCAATACTCTAACTTAGTCCAAGACCGTTGCATTTAATTTTTTGAACTACTTGCGGACTGTATCTTGTGATAATTGATCCGTCAACAAATTTCTAACAATTTGCTTTAAATACTTTTGGCTTTAAAAACATTTTGCAATTTTGGTGGAGATGATGGAGATATCTCACCTCAAATTAAAGCGTTGCCTATGCACGGTGCTATGTAAAATCTATTACCGTGATCGATCTTCTGCCTTCTGCAGCCATTCATTTTCAAATCTGCTAGATGAATTTTTCTTCCCATTACCTTTCATTCTATTATCAAATATGGTATTTATCTAAAACGTAAATAAATAAAAGCAAGTAAATTCATAAAATAAGCTTCATAACAAAATAAAAACAACTAATTTTTTATTTCAAATAACAAACTAATATGAATCATTTTTATAAACGAAAATAATATAGTTACATTCTGATTTTTGAAACATATTTAAACATTTATTATAGGTAGCTGCTTCAAAATGTGCTTAAAGAATACTCCAACACATTATTGAATAATAGCAACGTCTTTTGAAAATCAAGAGTTTCTGTACTAAGTCAAATAATGACACGTTATAAATAGTTTATTTTTTACGTCTCCTGCAATTTCTAACCAACCTTTCCTTCCGAGATTGCACTGTTCGTAGATTAGCATCACGTGCGGAAAATGGTACGAGGAGAAAAAAAATGCGATTAATTTGGATGAAGTGTCGCGGTGGGAAACGTGGACAGATGGAGACAAGTTCATTGTAAACTACCACGAGAAGTATAATGAAATATATGAGGTGGAGTACTTGTGGGAAGACAATTTTTAGAAGTTGTTACTTGATGGCAGAACTGGCTAGAAATATCTTCTATATGCGTGGAAAATAGATGAAAGGGGGTGATTGGAGGAGATAAAAGAACGAGAAGAAAACAAGGTAAATATATACTGGAAACTAAGATACCCACAGGAAATAATGAATACCTAACAGGGAAATAAGGCAGGGGCTCACCAAAGATCTATTTTAAACCAGAAAATTAGTAACGTAAAGTATAAATGTATTTAGAAGAACGAGTGATTACAAATTACTAAACTACTAAAACATTTAAATTAATTTAAAATGTCGAGAATTAAAAACACGAAAATACATAAAAAAACATTTTTTTACATGAAATAATTCAATATCCTTCAACTCAGTACATAAAGTTGTAACAGTTAATTTGTGGATTTTTACGGCATAACAAATAATTATTAACGGAGCCCCTTTCCAGTGCAGCAATGCATCGTGGCCAATTGCACAACATCATGCAAGTAATGTAACGGGATAATTTTAGTTTATCGCGTTTACGATGTCCATAAAGAATTGGCGTCCGCAGTGGGTTTGTCGACAAGAAATTTTTAATGAATGACAAGTATGTACCTTCTTCGCAAGCGGCCTATAGGAGATACTGTACGACCACCGCGTATAACGACGAGAGATCCGGTCGAAGGCATTCACAAAGTAAACTTACACACGAACGTGTCCCTGTTGATGGCTAAATCCCCATCTCGTCATTCATGACTTGAGTTTTCATCGGCATATTTGACTCAATTAAAATCATGTAATATGTGGTGCACGTAGATCATAATCGCAAATCGCGTCTATGTGCGAATTAAATTTGCTATCGCAAATTATTTAAACGTAACGGGACAAAGAGTTCCCCATCGCTGAATAAATTCTCCTATCCATATTATCAAAACAATTTGATATCAAAATTCTTAAACAATTCGTTGGAAAATAATTTGTTTAAACAACAAAAATAATTCTCTTAAACAAGACGAACAACAACACAGTTTAAACAAATTACAATCTGTAATATTCTTTTTGTGCATAGAGAGCATTTTACCGGGACTTGCATAACGTTTCCTAAAAAACCCGGTTGTATCTTCGATAAACTGCCCCATACCACTTAAATAAAATATTTCCGGCATCGACGTTTGTAAGCGACATTTATTCATGTCGGAACTTTGTGATATTTAACCCAAGATCGTGGTGATATAAATTGTTATATAACTATTACGATTTCAAATATTTTATTTAGTAACCATTCTCTCGTACTTCTAGCCGATCGTGCGTGTGTACGTGTGTGTGACGGACAGAGGCCTATAAACAATCCCGACCGGAGACTTTTATTACTGGAAAGCTTAATGGAGCGAAATAACCGTAAATTTTATACGACGGTCGTATAATAACTCCGGCATTCGAGATCTACGCATAATTCCCGTTTTATACGACGGCAAAAGTGGACGTCCGAT
This sequence comes from Geotrupes spiniger, assembly GCA_959613385.1. Classification (NCBI taxonomy): domain Eukaryota; kingdom Metazoa; phylum Arthropoda; class Insecta; order Coleoptera; family Geotrupidae; genus Geotrupes; species Geotrupes spiniger. Next base: position 19,830,542 of record OY390737.1, read on the forward strand.
AAGAAGGGGGAATTAAACGCGGCGAACAGTAAAAGAAATTTATTGTAATAAGCGCGCTGACGCGATGAAAAACGCAAGCTAGATAACTTGAACCAATAACTAAATGTGTCCGACGTTGACCAACAACAGTCCGGCGATGTAGCAAGAGACAGCAGATAAGCCGATCGTAAACGTCTTAATTTATGTCCTCAATTCGGACGAAGCAATGTGAAATATTTAGATTGCGTTTTAACGAACTGTTTGTATGCATCGTTATTGATTTCCGAAGGATGTTTTAACCAAATTTATATGAGCTAATTACAACCCAAAATATGTAAAAAATAAGGTTTTATTACCCGGGTTATCTTACTGGGTCTGTTATTATTATTATTACTTCGATTGAATCCGTCACTAAATTATGTATTGCAGGATGTGATCAAAATAAAAATATTTCGACAAATTTGTGTAACCGGCTTTGTAGAGATATTTTACATTTGTGGTTATCCCAGCAATAAAACGTTGATATACAGGGTGAATCCTAAATGGCGGATAATATTCATAACATCCAATTCTGCATCAAAGATGGAGCAATAGAGTCTTATAACAATTTGCTGTGAATCTCATGGATGAGGAGTTATTGGCAGTCTTAAGTTAAATTAGGGGTTGCTCATCGTACTATATTTTTTATGAAATAATGTTCTTTAGCTGTAGTATAATCAACAAAAGTAATCACCAATCTGTAATAATTGTAGTATTGTCATACTCTTGGTTTACGTAGAATTTTCATTAGAAGCTTGAACTTTCTGCAATGCTTGAGTTTTACAAATATGTTGCAAAAATGTGAAATACAATTTTCACATTTTGAAATAAACGTAGGCTGTTACGTACTTTTTACTTTAAATAATTTGACGTTTAATGACATATCTGTGACAATTTGCTCTAAAAAGGACGTGTTGAATTGTCTTGTTGTTTATTATCTTAATAATTAGCGTCATGGAGTACAGTTTTGTGGAATATGCAGACATGTATTTGATATTAGGTGAATGTCATGGCAATTTGTATGCTGCTGCTAATTTATATGCTGAACGGTATCCAAACAGAAGGCATCCAAATGCTAATGTCATTCGACGACTGGGTCAACGAATGCGAGAAACTGAAAGAACTGCATCTACTCCAACAGCTAACAGAGGCCGTCCTCGTCGAGTATCACCACAGGTTGAAGAAAATATCTTACATGTAGTGGAAAATGAACCAGAACAAAGTACCCGGTCCATTGCCAGAATGTTTGATATTAGCCAAAGAAGCGTTCATCGCTTATTTCAGCAAAATGGCTTGCACCCGTATCATTATCAGCGAGTCCAGCGATTATTGCCACAAGACTATCAGCAAAGAGTCATATTTTGTAGATGGCTACTTCGTGAGCAAGAAAGGAATCCTGGTTTTATTGGACGTGTCTTGTGGACTGATGAAAGTACGTTCACCAGAAATGGAACACTTAATATCCATAATATGCACCAATGGAGCGATGAAAATCCCCATGCATTGTGCCAAACGAATCATCAAATTCGGTTTAGTGTTAATGTGTGGGGTGGTATTATTGGTAATAGGCTCATAGGACCACACATTTTGCCTAACAGACTAAACGCGAATAATTTTGTTGAATTTTTAGACACTGATTTTAAGGATTTAATAGACGTTGTGCCACTAGATTTAAGAAGACATATGTTTTTTCAAATGGACGGAGCACCAGCACATTGGGGAATTCAAACCCGAGAATGGTTAAATCAGGAATTTCCAGAGCGATGGATTGGTCGTGGCAGTGTTGTAATACCTTGGCAACCAAGAAGCCCAGATTTAAACTGCCTAGATTTTTTCTTGTGGGGAACATTAAAAGCATTTGTGTATGAAGTGGAAATTGATACTCAATAGCAACTTCAGCAACGAATCAATGAAGCCGTTATAATGATTCAGCAAAACAATATGCTTGAAAATCTAGAACAGAACATATTTCCTTACTAGTTATGTGCTGTTAATCTCAAAATGCAAACAGCACATTAAAATTAGTATATTACTGTGAAAGAAGTTTAGTATGCATGTGTACATACATTCTCCTTAGGTTCCTAATTAAATCAAGTGCGTTGTTATGTGAATCGCAGGAGACAGCACTCAGATTAGTACGACTTGCCACACAGTGTTTCCTAGTTTGCAAAACTTTAATTAAGAATTCTTCAAAAACTAAATGGTTCCGAGCAAAACGCTTGTAATTTTTTTTGCTTACTTTTTGATGCAGAATCACGTGATGTAAATATTATCCGCCATTTAGGATTCACCTTGTATATATTACCAGTAAGCAATTATCCATCATAATTTATTTCCTGCAGTCAGATGTGAAGTGCGCAAAGATCAGTCAATTAAGTTTGATTTGAAATGTAAATTGGAAAACATAAACTTATGATAGATTAAATTTTATTTTGCACGACGACGCAACTCCGATAAGCAGACAACAGCTTATCCATTAAAATCTTTCACTTATCAAGTTATGATATATAAAAATATTGTACATTAGGTTGGCGAGTTTCATTTGAATAATTTTAAAATACACAACTAATCGTCAAACGAGAGCAAGATATAAATCAATTCGAATAAGTTCTTGGACAGTCCACGACAGCCGATGCAGAGATTTATAGTCGATTAAAATAAAATCGCCGCTCAGTCGTTCCTCTCGCAAATGCATCTCGAACGATATGCAACTCCGCCAGATTTGAATAATCTTATGGCAAATGGTCGTCGCAGAGCGGTTGCGATGTCAGGATGTCCTCTGACGGCCGAAGAGTAGCCAGGTTTGCGATCACCACTTATAATTACAGTACGTCGGCTCCCTTTCAACTTTGATTGATGGATCGCCGGTGTCACCGAGGAGAGCCGCTGTCGGTTCTTTGTCCAGGCCCCGCTCCCATGAATTAACGACGGTAGACGGCTAATCGGGGCCATATGTACGCCGAGCTCGTACGGACCTCTTTCCGCCGCTGGACGATGCTCGGCGAGCGGCGAGCAGAACCGGCCCCGTATCAGCGCCAAATTGGGAAGCGATCGCACATTTGATTGATACAAAGGAAATTGGACGTCTGCGGCTTCAAAACCAAGGTCTGAACGGATGAGACGTTCCATTCTCGTTTCGTAACAAGGTAGACAATGAGTTTGTAATAAATCTCCGTGATGAAGATTTTGATCAACACATGGAGACATTTATTTTAGTAATGGCAACAGGTAACATATGTTCGCGAATTAAAGACCTAATAATCATCTTCAGGAATATTTGCAAATTAAGAATTTTACCTCATTTGATATTCGTAGTATGAGTAAAGTAGGTGTTGATTTTCCAAGGTAGGACTTAGCATGCGTTTAAAATTCTTAAAGGTCTTCACGTTTGTTTCAACATATACATCATTTTGGCACCCAACGAGGGGCCTTAGTAGAATAATGAAAATAACATAGCGATAAGTAATTGATCTTTAACTTATTTTCCTTAATTAATAATTTTACACTTAATTATATATAGTAGTTGCTTTATTTAGGAAATATATCGAAGCTTGTTAACTAACGTCATCTACTCTTGTCTCATTTATTGCTTGCGGTAAAAAAATTTACCCTCTCTGTTAAAACTTTTAATATATATTTATTTGTTCTATTAAGAGTTTCTATTTGAACTAATCTATATTTCTACATAAAGTTGATTACTAATAATAACTATTTCTAATTAAGGTGCCTTAGGTCTATAATTTAAATAAATCAGCTGCGTAATTACTGGTATTCAAAGTTATGCCACTGCACCTATACGTTTCTCTTATGTATAATAGGAAATGTTGACCTACCATATTATTTGTCTACTATTAGACATGTAGTCTAATAAAAAGTCAAAGACGCTTCTTTATCAGCATCATTTAGAATTTCTTTTAGTTTGACTTCGAGTTGATTCATGCGTATTTTAATTATTATATTAATTTAGAAGCATACATATTCTTCATTCTTGTTGATTGCATTTAATTGTGTGCTTCTTTCATTTCAGTATGCATCTTTATTTACATCCGATTGACACCAATATGGTAAGTAACAATTAATATAATATTTATTTAATTTAAGTTTGTGAGCTTGTGTATCCAATTAGACAATCTGCTCGTTGATTATTATTTAACATATTTTAGCTTTGCGTCTAGGGTAAGTACTAAGTACTTGCCTAGCATTAACAATAAATGACGTTAATCATATAATATATAATATTGCAATATTTAACAGATTGGTTATCGTGATTATAGTGTTGGCTTGTGTCTTAATTTAAAATAAAATAAATATTACTCCTACCACACAGTAGTGTGTGGTAGTGGTTGCAGAACACACTCCCCTGCACGTCCTGTATGACTGTGTGACAGGGTGAGTAAAAAACTAACTTCCTGGGTAGTCTAATCCTGGACCACAAAGACCTAAAGAAAATGGACTTCACCAAGATTCTGGGATTCTTCAGAGAGTTACTCTTCTAGTAAAACTGTTTAGTTAACTTACAAAGTGGTACAATAGGCTGCATGGTCGCTGGTCATCCACATCATCAGCTTGTTGTCTATATGTAATAATACAAAATTCATAATTCATAATCAGTATCGTTCGTATCAGGTCATGTACGGTATAAGAAGAATAACATGATAACGATTGCTGATGATTATAATTCCTTATCATTTAAGTGTATGAGTTGAATACCCTTGGACAATTATTTAGATTGTGGAGGTAACAGGAAGTAAACGAGAAGTGAAGTATATGGTAGAAGATAGTGAACAAATTGGAGAAAAATATCGAAAGCTTTACATTTGGTATGGTCCTTGCTTGAAGTACCTAGACACAGTTATTACAAATTAGAATACGGTATGGAAAACAACATGACACAGAAGAAGTATATGAAACATATTACGAAGCCAAAAATTAACGAATATGAATATAAAGAAATTTAAAGGCAAAATGTAGATGACAAGAAGAATCTGTGGAGATATTGCATGGAAAGGATATAGCTAGAGGAAATTGTAGTGGTATGGGCACGTGGCGTGGATGGATGTGGAACGTGGTCCGAAGAGGATAACGGGGAACATGATAAGACGAAGACCGAAGGGGATGTGGGAAAGATGAAGTAAGTTGGCAATTGGGAACATGAGATATAGTTGAAAAGAAAGTACATACTGTAGAGAAAAATCACATAGAACAAAGTGGAGTGACTCAATACAGGAAATAGGTTCCCAGGATGGACTGTGGCCTATATGCCTATATATTATTTAACACTAGCGTCTCAGCTTTCTGTATATCTGCACATATTGAACGATTCTCGTTGTGTTGTTGACCCCATTTAATATTTCCGCATACAGCTTGATCGAACCACGTAATAAATTTACGAGCTATCATCGGTTCTGCCATCGACTGTAGCTAACTACTAGACAACATATCTTCCATGGTATTACTAATTGTCAAAACAATTGAACTCATTATTTCCATTATTCATAATTTATCTTCATTGTCATTAAACTTCCAATCTTAAATAAAATGGTACTAACCCAGAAGAGTGTATTTGCATGCACTAATAAATACACTGCATGTTATCTTGAACTGAATCTCAATATCCATTCAAGGTTACTGGAATATTGTCACATAGTGTGAAAAGTGAAGTTTTAGTTAAATAAGCTCGCAAAATAAATTCGTGTTATAATAAACTTGAAATGGACACATTTTCTTTGGTCTTGGTGGACAAAGGCCTCGATAATAACTCATATTTTGAACCTCTATTCATCTTAATGTACGTTGATAATAATAAACGTAAAGAGTTACAATTAAAATCGAAATTTCAGCAACTCTGGATCTGTGTTCGTCGTCAGGAATTATTGACTTATGTTATTATCAATTTAAATAATATCTAAGTGAAATCCAAAACAATAGTTTTATGAAACCTGTAATTCCAATACGAACTTAGAGGAAAATCTGAACGAAGAAATTTTTTAGGAGCTAACGTAACAAGGAACAAGTATTATGGGACAAACGTATGAATGAAATATCAGTGAGCTGTAAAAAATATTAACGGATATTTAAATGTCCATAACATGAATTAGGTTTTCACCTGGAATCGAGGTCGATATAATTTCTGTAATTTTATGTTTGAGAGAGTCTGCATTATTATTGGCAATTTGTTTATGTATGTGCATCATCATTAGGGTACAAGCGCCACTTTACAATATGAAGTAATGAATTAAAAATGCTACGTGTTATCATTAATGATATAGCAAGAAATGATAATGAGAAAGGACAAGGCAGAGGAACATATATCAACCACAAATGGAAGCGTAAGTGATTTCTTTAGGGTGTAGAATCAAAGATAAACACTCTTAAGTTGAAAAGTATGTCATATTTCAGGGTTTGTATAGTATAGACGGCTATTTATATTAGGTCTACATGTTAATCAATTTGTTGAAAAAATGAATCATGGCAATAATGACAGAAAAATTTTAAATTTACATTACACATGAATCTTGAACATTAATGAAAGAGGTTTATAGAGCCAAACTGTAGGATCGCTAAAAACATTATTTCGGTGTTTATACACTATGTCCGAATTTAAATTAACATGCGATTTTGGCTTCGTATTGTCTTAAATATGTGTTTACTTTATATACCAACTGTTGACATATTCTGGTAGTTATCACCTGTTGACACTGTTGACTTCAGTTTACTGACAAAATAATCTTTCAAATGGCTAAAATTATTCAAATAACTTCTTATTCTTCTGACTATTCACTGTTTTCCAAAGAAAAAATAATGCCACAACACTTTCACTTTTGTGGTGTGGTAACTTCTTCTTCCTCTGACTACAGCCCGTAGTTAGTTCAAAGAAAAAGTAGCCCCCAAAATGTTTTATTTTAGATGTGATCTCATCTCTCGCAGTTGTCTCTTTACATCTTTCAACATTTGTTGTCATCTCAGCCAGGTTCATTTTCAAGGAAGTTTTGATTGGGTTGGTTTAGTTCGGATAAATGGGTTAATTGTGGTAATGTAGGCCTCTTCGCTGCTTCAATTATGTTGGAAATATTTTTGGAATTAAATCGCTATAACTCTCGACATATCCTGACATCTATCGTATTTTCCTCATAGTTACTACTACTTCATTTAAATTAGTCCTAATAACTTTAATGGCTTGCTTACTGTTACCGTTATCTATTGAGTTCTTTAGATACCTGCTCAGAGTACCTGACCTATCGAGAGCAGTTATACACCTGTACTGGCGTTACTTCCTAATTGTTTGAATTACTTAACGCTGGTGAGACGTACTGGCAGCTGTTTCTACCTATAGGCAGTATTTATAGCCGATTGATGATATTTACTGAGCGTAATATCAGTTACTGAAAGTAGTATCCTGTGCTTTTCCTGAAATGACAATTTTTCACCTCGGCGTTACTCACATGGATTTGTGCAAAGATTTGCTCTTTGCACAATTCCACGAAAACTTGGGTTGCCTGAGTTGTGCTTCCAAGACGAAAGTTACTGGTTGGGTATACGATGAGATAATTACATAGATCCTCAACAGAATTAACAGCAAGTAAGAGAACCCAACCCAACTAACGAAATCCAACCCCAAGCCAGGTCAGATCGATTTCACATTTTATCACGTGGTGTCAGTGGCGCATTTTGATTTGTTGAGGGGCGTTGCCCATTGGGACTGAGAATACTTTTAGACCTGAATTTAAAATAAGATGGGGTTTGACTTAACTGATGTCAAAGTGGTGGGCTATAAGTACTATACGTAGTCATAATAAAAATCATATTAATACTGCAATGCAATAAAAACATTTTTACTTGAATTATATTTAAAATGGGAATATTGTTCGCTAGAAATTATTGTTTTGGCGTTTTTCACCTCGTCAGTGGGGAATACCAACAGGTTTAGTTGTTGAAATACATTTACATGTAGTGGGTATCAAAACTTCATGGCCCGAGCCAAAACCGTCCTGGCCCAAACCTTCCCTAGTGTTTTGTTATCAGTGGTTCCTTTCACACCAAAAAGTGTTGATAGCCACTACATAAAAAGGCATTTCAACAACTAAGGTTCTTGGTAATCGCTACTGATGAAGTGTAATGAGAGAGTTGGTCTCTATGAACCTGTTTCATTAATTTTCATAACACATTTAAGGTGTAAGATTAGTCCACCTGCAATTTTAATTAATTTACATGTTTATGTATGATGTTATATTTAATGTAACATTGAAGATGGTATTGAAGAGAATAATAAAAAAAAAAAAATTACATACTGTATGAATAAAACGAAAATAAAATGTACAAGAAGTAGTACAACCGTGAAAACGTAGGTTGAGAAGAAACATAAGAAAGAAAATCAAGAACATTAAATATTGGAGATTTCGTAACTAAACCCTAATTTAGTTTCCTTCTTATTTTACACTTATCTAAAATAAGAAGGCAATGAAGAAGATCTGTGAAGCTGTGTGTGTGTGTGAACCTTACATAGGACTAATAAAATTATAGGAACTTTTGGAGAAACCTATGAATTAAAGCAGCGAGAGCTTCATGCTGTACCATACGAGAAAATCTTTAGAAAATTCTTGATGTAACCCAAGACCAAACCAACTCATATAAGTGCAATAAAAATAAGTTATAATTATTATTAATATATAACAATTCTTCAACAAATATGATCTAATTGAAAAGTTGAATCCGGTCAATGATGGCAGAAAGAGATGCAATGTTTAACAATTGTTAATCATGCACAAAATGCAGGGGAAATTGATTAAAAAAGATTGATATGAAAAAGTAACATAGTTGGAAACCTTGGACGATCGTTTCGGCCTCGTTCCTGTTCTCCATTGGGTATGAGTCGCCATTATCAACTTTTCTAATCGCTCATTACGGCGAAAGCACGATTTTAAAATATGTCATCTTTTTATATTGTCATAGAAGTAGGAATATTTTAGTGATCAAAATAAATTGTAAGAAACTCGACATTTTTAAATCTGACTTTTTTAAACTTAAAGTTCAATGAATGAAATATGGATGTCATCGAAAATTATTATCGACAGTTGTAGTTGTATACCATTTATTTTATTTCAATTAAAAAAAATCGGCCTGTTTAATTTTAGACATTTTGTGCTATTACCGCTGCCATTTATCGCATGGAATCCCACCGGTCTTATTATACTACGGGCATGGCGAAAAAGCACACAGCATTTGAAGCCATGCAATTACACTCCATAAATCACACGAAAGCAATGGTTAACGCACGTTAAAGTGCACCGATATTGATAGAAACCGGCGGCCATAAATACCGTTTCGAGAGCGTATAATGTTCCTCGCATTAACTACAATTATGTCAACGGTTAGTTATATAAATAATCGATAATTTCAATTAAGTTATAAATTGGACGTGCGGCGCGCAAACAGGTTCCGCTCGTACATACGACACACACTACCACTCGCCGTAATTTCAGACGCGCCGCAAGTCCGCAACTGCAACAGCTCGGCGTCCGATTCGACCGAACCGCTGACAACCATCTTTCCTGCCTCTTAAGAACAACGCCTTAACGCACTTGGAACGACATATCTATATAAAACGTCGCTTGCTGTTACTACATGGCGATAAATCAGCAGCCATGCGGGAAAGTTTCGTACGAGTCAATGCAAAACGGCACCGTAAAACGCATTAAGGGCATATTTATGATCTCAGCCGCTCCGCTTTAGATGATTAACGTGTGGCCATTATTTAAGAGTACGTAAGATTTGCGGCTCTTTCGCTCTGTACGTACATAGAAGATGCGTTGAATACAATAAATTGCACCTCTTTAATTATGTCTATTGCAAGAGCACATTTGTACACCGAACGTTACAACACTAGCCATCAAATGGTGGAATAATTCACCCTATTGTACGTTACATATACAGCCTATAAATTACTTAGTAACATCAAGATATAATTCCCTACATTTTCTTGAAGTTGTTTTTTCTATAATTCTTTAGTCGCCCTATTGTTTCTCATCCTTTTTTATTTATTCTGTACCAAGTATTGACCCTCCTTTATTAGTTGAATTAAAGTCATCAATGGTAGTTGGTTCAAATTAAGAAAACTTTAAAATGGGAGACTGTGTAGCTATACATATGAGTTAATTATTGTGATAATAAGTTTTTGCACATAACGATGTACAAAAACTTATTATCACAACAGATTGCGTTATTTACTAATATTCTAGGAATATGTACGGCAACGGCCTTACATAAATTCCTAGAATATTAGTAAATAACGCAATCTTAAATCAATAATTTTCTGTCTTGACAAACGTCTTCACTATATTTACTATAATTCCGTGAACACCAAACGTCAAGTATATGAAAACAACTCAAAATTAATTTTCATGACGTTTGCATATTTCACATCGATCTCGTTATCTAATAAAAACATTTCAGTTTTTGACAGTATGATCTCAAATGCAATTTTTTCTTTAATTAAATTTCAATCATTTGATAACGTTAATTGAAGGACTGTTATGACAGATTAAAGTATGTTGTGACATAAAATTAAATTATATTGAAACAAGCTATCAGGTTTTATCTAAATATTTTTAGTGGAGCTATTAGTTGCCAAGTATATAACCGATGTGCAAAAGTTGACATGGCAAGGGTAAATCTTCAATGATCTGTACTTGAATTTATCGCACAAATGTTGAAAAACAATGAAAAATAAATTTGCTTTTCTAAAAGAAATATTGAATTGCTTCGATTAGCTATAATTAAAAAAATACTTGGGCGTAGTTTATCAAAGGTTTAATAAATTAAAAATTGATAATTAAAAGTAAAATTCTTCTGCATTATTGTTTAGGGAAATCTCTAATTCTTCATAAAGGTGTGCCCAAATTCTCTTGTGAAAATTAATCATTTAGCACCTGTGACGTTTTTGATAAAAACTTCGAATCTAGTACAGTCATATTTCGTCTGCGTACATACATTCTTGTTCCTTTCGTCGTCCTGCGCACGTATTTTACGATTAATTCAGCAACCTAACCCAACCCAACCCAACGACCTGGCATTTACTCGGGTAGCTAAAACCCAACGCGATTAGTAGTTTTAAAAAATCAATCCACTTTGTGTTAAATTCGTGGTCCCGACACAAAATACAAGATTCTTTGATACGGTTCTGGTGGCGTGCTTTCAATTTTTACTTATTTAGTTGCCAGTGAAAGATATGCGTTTCCAGTTAGTTCATAATTTTGCGTTTTTAATCGTTTGAATATTTTTTACAATTTTCATTAATTTTCCCCCTATTTTAGAATTTTAATTTTGCTATTTATGCAATGTTGTTTAAATTTTTGGAATCCATTTGTGTAAATTATTTGTGTTTTTTTATATATTTTGACAATTTTTGCTTCTACCAAATTTTGCATTTTTTATTCTATCTACTGTTGCACTTTGACAGTCTTTATAAGATTGCAATTTAACACAATATCATTTTTTCATTTCAGACGACTGACATATTCACATTTATTTCATTTTTGTCAACTTTGACTACTTTTAGATATTTGGCGATATTTTAAAAGTTGTATATTGAAAATTTTTGATTTCAGAGATTATTTCATAGATCTTCGTAGCATACTGAATGTAATCCTTTTTAATTACCTCAATACTCATTCACATTTTTATAAATTGGAACTATCACCCAACCCAATCCAACCCAACCCAATCATTTACTCACCAGGAATGAGTTTCTTAAATATTTCTAGTAGTAATAATTTCATGTTTTCGTGCATCTACTACTCGGCATCTATTTGTACTATTCTGCATCTACTTTTCTTTCTGTTCTTTTTCTCTTCTTAATAATGCTTTAATTTGTACAATTTCTCTTTATATTTCATAGTCTTTGTACATATTTGTTTTGTTTATCAGCTTGATTTTTATGTTACTGTTTGCTTTTGTTTTAGTATTTTGTATTTATAAAGTGTTGAGAAATAATGAAAATAATAAATATTTAATAGAAAAAATTATGAGTAAAAGGCTGACACTTTAACTCATTATTTTCTCTATTAAATATTTATTATTTTCATTATTTCTCGACGTTTTATAAATTTTTTAATAGCTTCATGGCATGAATTTATTTTCTACTGGTTTTCCTATTCCATTCCAATAATATTTTTTGCTTTGTTTCTGTTGAAACCTTCCAGCATTGTGGTAATATGGCACAATATTGCATATCGCAAAGAAGGTTACATAAACTGGTTCACAATTAAACATAGGTCATGTAATAAAACAATGCGAAAATCCTTGCATCAGCATTGCCATTGACTATTTATATCGAATGCAAGGTGTGCAAGGGAGAAGACATCGATACTCCACTACTTTGATTAGTATAGATGCTGTTCATCCCCTAATTGTTTTGTACTCTTGTACTCCACTAATTTTGTCCTTGTAGTTGCCCTTTTCTATCCTTACATTGATTTTTGGTATATCGATTACATTAATGCTTCTTATGTTATGGCCAGCTGTGGTATCTATTGGTTTTTAACTGCTCTTCGTCTACTTTTTCATAATTCTTCATTTATTTCTTTATTCCATTTATATGCATTTCGGTCCATCCATCTTTTGTTAAAAATTGCAACTCTGTGGTCCTTTTCGACTGCCGCCTTGTTTTCAGCTTCTTATATAATTGATCTTAGTTAGATTAGAAATATAGATTTTTCGATCCTGGTTTTTATAAACTTCTCTAAGAGGTGGCAAATCAATCAATTACTGACATTTTTGACATTTGTTTTTATTATTGCATTGATTTTTTTTAGATGTGTGTATAGTAATTTTCTTCTTATTTATATTTTCCCTAAACTCTCCAACTTCCGGTTCTATTCGCTTATCCCCCTTACCATGTTTCCTCTCTGAAGCTCATATTTTAGTAAGTTAGCACTTAAGAATTACCATTAAATAAATTAATACTATAAACTTAAAATTGATAACACTTTCGGCTGCTTACTTTTCTATCAAACGTGCCATACGAATTATTCGCGCTAATGCAAATATAAAGCCATTGCCATTATTCAAACGAGATATATAAATAAGATGCATACAACATTTGGGATAGTGATACTTGTATGTGTTTAATTCCATCAATATTACCGATATGTTTACCTCAGAAATTAATAGTTGAGAGTAATCCCTATTCAGCAAATTCTTTTCCTGTTAGTAATGGAATAGTATTTCGAATAGAATACTATTAACTTTAGGATGAGTTGCACAAATTTTTAAACATACGCTTATAACTTTGTTAGTCGGACATATAGAAAATATATTTGCGATCGCTCTGATAATCGATTTATCGCCTCTCATAATTTGCACGTACGTAAGTTTGTTGCTAACCTGATTTTTATAAATATTTCATAGCAAAAAGTATGTCACAGTAAATTGTATTATCGCAAAATGTGTTTTATTCGATAGCTCACGAAACGAGGTGAAACAATAGCCATATATTTTAGTCGATTATTAAAGATTATGTTTTTTTTTCATTTACAAACATTTCAATTATTTAATTATAATCATTAAGGTATTCAGATATTGTCTGAGGCTGAAAGGATCGACATAGTTGATGACCGTTGACTGAAGTTCGCTGTGGTTAGTCTCATATATTTTCTTATACAGACAAATCGCAATTCTTGTCATCAGTCTGATATGAAGTCTTCATTTAGGAAAAACAATTAAGGTAGCGTAACTAAATTGTTAAAGTCTCTGGAGAAACGGAAGTTGTTCGCTGTTCTCTATATAAAAAATAACTTATAACAACCGGCTCGCCATCGTGTTACGCACTTATTAGTGGGGTTTTCTGAGCTGCGATTGTCTCCCATGTGTGATGTCATTAGCCCATGAATACTCGCCTTCGAGTGGTTGATGCATGGATGGTATTACACAGTTGCTCTTTTCCTCATATCCTCAAAATAATAGATTTATGACACACCCATGCTTGTTTGGCATTTATTAATTTTGTTTTGTTTTTTAACTGCAATTTAACCTAGGACCACTTTGACTATCTGGTTTCAATTTATATTATCACTAATTTTGATTCATAAACTTTGAAAATAAATTTATAAAATAATGGTAGATAGATAGATCCTTTGTTCTGAATTGTAACATTGTCTTTAGTTAAATTTACGCAATATTTCCCAAAGCCTGTATTAACAAATCTGAAAAATATTGGTTCCTTCAGCACGTGTGTTATGACAAATTTATTAAGTTTGCGATGTTTAATACAATCTTACATATTCCTATAATTTCTATAGTGGACAATTTTAATTTGATTTTTAAGAAGACTAAAAATGTGGTACACACATTTATGCAAATCTACTTTGGGTTCATTGGATTTTGATGAAATTATGGAGCTATATAATTATGTATGTTCTGGAATTTTGAGCAACATTTTTCGTTATTAAAGTCAGAGCAATAACTTGTCTTTTATCATTTAATTTTGCAGGAATTGTTTTGTTATATATATTTTTTTAATTTCAGTGTCATGTAGCTGCAACCCAACCCAACCAGAAGTGGGGTAAGTTTTATTAACCTTTGCCAAGTATCTATAACTTGTTTTAAATGAAAATATTTAAAATATTTTCAATATTTTTAAATCACGACATTTTCTGTAAATCACGGCAATTTTGTATCACACGGGATTTACTTGTTATCCTACGCTTCTCTTTAAATACCGCGACACTTTTAACCAATCGCAAAACATATAACTAACGGGGTTAGTTACCCAGCCACACATTGCATTTAAATCATTAGACAGCCGTTTAAGTGTTCCTGAACTGATCAATATTGTACGTCGTAATTTTGAATTTTCATCTCAATTGTCGTAGTATTCAACTTACAGTAATGGTCATTACTAACTTCATCCTCTTTAGTAATAGCCAACATTACCGCTCATTGAATAATATATTATCATAAATAATATAATATTTATCCCTAGTTTATTATTTACCTACCTCGTGTTAATAATGTATAGTGAACCTGTTAGACGACATCCTGTTACCTGCCGATATAACGCGCTTCAAAACATGAAAATTTGCAGTTTAATAGTATAATTATTTTGTTTTTAAATATGTTCGTGATCGTGAATACCCAATCACGTTTACGTGTACTTGGTATTCTGTAAGCCAATACATTTTAATAAATTTAAGTATTTTTCATTTAACAGGTCTTAAGGGGGGATCCTGCTTTAGGAGGCCTTAAAATAGCGGGTTTTGGGGGACTTTTTTTTAGGACAGCAAGTCTAGTGAACTTTTTAGAGCATTTTATTGCATATTTGAGCATTAAAAAAAATATTTCGAGAGAAAAATATTTAAACAGAACCGATTTTTATGCACTTTGTGCAACACCTTTCAATTGCAATTTACAATCAGTGGGAAAGATGTAGCCCGAAATTTTTGTCTGAAACAAAAAAAAACACAGAAAATTGTAATTCTCATATATTTTCTTATAAAAAAAACCAAAATCTTGAAATTCAAGATTTTTCTCAGGTTTGAAAATAAATGTGCTCTTTGTAGGAAGAGAAAATCATTTCAACTTGCTAAAAAAGTTGTTTAGAATTTTTTTTCATTAATCTTTTTAGTTCAAATCGAATAGAATGCTACTGGAGCCAACAAAAGTTTTGTTTCGTTTTGATTGCTTGTCTAGTTTTCTCGCAATCACGCCCACCAGTTTAGCAAAGTCGTAAAAACGAAAACTCGAGAAAACGCGCTCTAAAGTTTACGATCAGGAAAAATGTTAATTTTCGATTACTTACGGAATATCTCGTTATAAGCCTACTATAGCTCTTACGAATTCAAAATATTGTTGTTTCGAACGACCGATTGAACTTTTTTCAGTACATAGTTCGGTGTTATGTGACTGCGGGGAGGGGCGCGCGCTTCGTTTGTCCGAGCGTTCGTGCGTTCGTATATTTTTTGCTCGACACCTCACTGTGTTTAGTGCTGTATCTTTCAAAATATTACGAATTAGCCGCTATAACTTTTTATACATATTCTTAGATATATTAGGCATAGATTTTTTGAGGCTTCTAAAGCAGGACCCCCCCTTAAGCTGGATGACACAATTATATACCAGAATACTAATAATTTTATTAAAAGTAGCCTTGCTTCTCCACCAAATCTGTACCCTACTGTAATAAGAGCTAAACTATGGACGCAACTAGTTCATCGTATGTAGGTCGTATTATCACATATTACAAATGCAAAGTATGTCAAACTAAAGAAGACCACACAGGGTATGCGATACAATACAAAATCCTTACATCAGCATTACAATTAACTAAACTAAACTAAACAAACAAAAGTTCGATTAGGGTTCGATTAGATTCGCTCGATCAGTGCGGGGATGTAGACGAAAAATAACTATGTAATCGAACACTATTAAAAACCATCACATTTGAAGAAAGCATATGTGGTAACACAGTTTGAGGCTGCACTAGGATTTATATTATCCCATTTGTCATATCAGTGTTTACTCAATGGCTGATTTGCTCACGGCACCGGATACGTATCTTTATTAAAGTATGTTACGTAAAAGTGTATCTTGTCGATCATCGCTCTTGAATATAATACAATATAATCATTGATGTCAATCATGCATTGAAATACCGCGAACATTAATTAAACAGGATGGATACGCAGTTAATAAAAATAATTTACCTTTTTAGTACAGATGCAGTCACTTTATAGTTTTGTTGTGCGCTATGGTAACATATTTAGGGCGCTCTACGATTTTCGTCTTTATACTCATCCCATGCATACCTTATAAGACGAAGATACCTGATAAAAAATCTAACAAAAATAGTCATAGTAAGGGGTAGAATTATAGAAAGTGTTTTAAGTGAATAAAAGAATTCTTTTAAATAGATATATAAAACCAAAGTTACTACAATAAAAAAATGCTTACATAAACTATTGCCATGACTACGTGTTCATAAAATTGAGCAAATGAACGACAAACAATCTTGATTTCTTGTCTAATGGTATATCTTATGAATCAACATTCATTTTCATTTTGCCTTAAAGTTAGATGCAATTAAGTAATTCATAGTAGTGATACCATATCTAATAATATAGTCATTGTCAAAAATATTTGAATTTTATTTTTTTCATTTCCCATATATAACACCTCCAGTTTGTTTGTGAACAAATCGAGTATTGAAGAATTTTTTTAGTGGTGTGTGGCACACTTACTGTGGTTTTAAAGCATTCATTGATTGACAATTCTAAAGATTTTCTGAATATCGAACACCGCGGTATCGAATAATTTCATTTTTTTCTGGACAATTGTAATGCCGAATAAAACTATATTTCACAATTAAGTAAGCTGACAGGTATTTTACGAAATATTAGTATTTTTTTAATTCAACCGGGGTATGATGTTCCTAGCAAGGGTTATTTTTTGGAGGGACGTTACGGTGCCATATTTATATTTATTAACTGCTTAGTTGTTGGTAAAATATTCTATAAAACGTAGAATATAGGAGCGAGAAATGCTATAAAGATGTAAGTCGTTTTTAAGGTGTGAATATATTCCAATACCTTGTAATCGATGGTAGATTCCTGCATGCTTTCTAAGAACTGTTGTCACTGTTGATAATGATCCCTACACGTGGACACCTGTCCACTCATTTAATTAAATTTAAATTTCAATTTGTTGCTGAGAAACTTTTAATTATCCATCTACCGCGCTTATGAATAAATATAATTTTTTCAAAATAATTGCTTTAAATAACCACTTAAGCACTTACCGCGTACTCGCACTCCGCAAGTCCAATTAAACGCTTCCGTCGTAAATAATTAATTAGAAGCGGTTAATTGTGGCGAAATTTCCTACCTGGTCTCGATGACGGGCATTTTCCCCTCTTATCGTACGCGCGGCGTTGCTCGTAAGTAGGTAGCACTTGTTAGGAAGACATTTGATGTATAACGGCGGCTCGTTAGCTTGTCTTTAATTATTAGTTATTACGTTAATGCGTTCATTACCGATGAAACGTATTTACCTGTCAGATAGAGAGTGAGACAGCTTACCAGCGATCTTAATGGCACGATGATAATTATTTAAATAAAGCTGTCGGTACGTCTTGAAAGCCGTATTTAGCACGTCACGTCATGTCGGGATATTTCATGTGTAAATGAGAAAATGCAAATTCGTACGTACTGTGTATGGCGTTTTCGTATCCGCGGATATTTTTCAAATAATTGCGTATTGTAACTGCATGCATTTCCACTTGTATATATTATTATTTATCCGTAATCCTTAATGCTTTTTGATTTTAATTGCTTTAATTGCCTTGATTAGTCCGATTATTTTTTACTATTATTTTATCATGGTTACTTTCACTTTTTTAGAGATATCAATTAATCGATACCAAATTAATTTATATTTTCTAGTTCATTGTTGCGTGAAATAGAAACGTGCGATTCATATGTAACCCCGCACCTTTAGGTAATACTTTCTTAAACTTGAAAGTTTGTGGTCGTGCTTAAGCGTCGTCATTATATAAACATTTTCAGAATGATACGAATAACGAGCATTTTGCTAATTACTCATTGTTACGTACTTAAAATTCCTTACACGTGAAATTTGAGGGAACGCGAAATATTTGTCGACTAATTTGTTTACTGTAATATATCATATTAAATATGCTATGTCATTATAACGACTTTCCGTTGCGTGTAACATTTCATGTGTACTCACGTTCGTTCCTTTAATTTCTTGTGAATTTCGTTCTTAGAATATAAGATATTAAATCAACGACAAGGTTGGTACAAATATAATGTTGGCAGCGATGGACAATTGTATTTCACTCATGATAAATTTTGAAATGTAAATCAATATTTTGAGTTGTGGGAAAATCGTTTTCATGTTTCAGGTTGCTAAAACGTAATTATTACTCGAAAGACATTTTTTTAAGTCTTAAAGCGAAGCTAATAGTTTGTTAAGTAGGTAAATTAGTAAATTATTGAAATATATTGCCTGTTTCATCGAAAAGATCCGATAGGAAAATTTCATGACATTTCAGGTCATTACAAAATTTTACTGATGCGAGTATTGCTACTTCGAAGAAAAAGATAAATATGTAAAAAATAAGTCGCTGCATAGTAGCAGTTCTGAGCCCGCATTTACTTTCCTATGACGCAAACGTTAACCAAGTTGACAAGGTAGAGACCTAGATTGCAATGTCTTTAAAATAGAGACCGCGAACCTTCTAAAATGGTAATCAACCTCATCCCAATAAAACAATGGCCAACAAAAACCGGTAATCGAGTAGAGCTTATTGCCTTTTCAAATTGGGCCCCACTACCAACCACTGAATAACCAAAGATAAAAGCCGGCGAGGAACTACATAGAAACAATCTACAGTTAACATTTATATTTAAAATGGTTGTACACAACAAACGCACATTAAGTGAGTAAATCGGTTGAGCTTTGTTTTGTAGCCAGAATTCTACATTACCAACGAAAGCCCAACATTACCTGGCTTGAGTGTAACACTGTTTTACCAATATGAGATTGTGTAATGTGCATGCATTATGTTAAAGATTTAAATTAAGTAAATCTTTTATGACGGGGTCTACAATTTACTGGCATTGCGTTCGAGGTGCCTAAGTCGGTGTATCTGAGGACGTGGACGCAAAATTATGATATCAACCATTTTGGTTCTTAAACTATTAAATAATAATATAAGTTAATAGTAGTGAAAATGATAAAAATTATTGCAATAACTAGTGCAAGAAGTGAGTAGAACCCTTATCGGCAAATAAACACGATCGTTCATAAAATACATCGAACAATTAAACTTATGAGTCGATGAAATTTCAAGGAATCAATCGGTTAAACAATCAATCGGTAGTAGTTCAATATAAGCAGTACACGAAGCAAACATATTCATTTCATTAACTCACTAATGCGACTGTTACATTTCCAGTTGAGGTAACAACCATTCAGCCTCCAACATGAAGATTATTTATACAATCTGTTTGTCCTTTCATTCGTATTAGGAAACCACTAGGTTAGATAGCCAAAATTTCTGTTAAATATTTTAAAACGATTTGGCAATCAATCATAAATTGTTTGTTATGATCTGGCTGTACTTATATAGCTTGTGAAAATTGTAGAATTGTTCAAATTAAAAACAATCGGGACCAATGTAATTACTAAAAGTTTTATTGAAAATTATAAACGATAAACTTTGAAAAACCAGAATCAACATGAAAATAAATTAACACTTTTTAAGAAACGAATTCAAGAGTTGTGGTGTAGGCTCCAGGTTAGCAACCAAAAATTAAAAATTGACAAAAAAATTAAAATATGTAAACGAATATGGATTTAACAATAAGTAGAATTAAAAACGAGAAAGATATGGAACAGAAAAATGAGAAAGAAAGGAATAGCACATCAACGAAAAATTAAACGAAAACAAACATCCAGCAAACCCTAACAAATTTATGCGAAAGCAATGCAAATAATTCGAAAATAAAATTACAAGAAATTAACAACGACTAAGAGTGGGAAAACAATAAAATGGGGGATAAATAAATACAATAGTGTTGTGATGTCGTGTCTACCCCCCAGTCTAGTAATCATTATACTTTTGATTAAAATCTTACCAAATTTGGATTTAAACGGTGACAAAAATTATAACTTACTTTACCCATCTCAATCCACTTGACAAATATAACTAAATATCAATAATTTTAAAATATATCAGAAGTGCAGTGCGAGCAAAAAAAGTTGTATGTACGTATTTCGACAATTTAAAAAAATGAATGTTAGTTTTGTTGATTTAATTGCAGTTGTGTGAGCACATTATAAGGGCCATATGCGCAAGCCCAGTGTTTTCGATGTGACGATATGGCAACCACTTCGTTGTTTCGTTGCTGGTTTAGGCACGCATACGCACTTTTGATCAAACACACGTTGCGATTCGTTGCGTAAAACCATATTTGTGCACACGTTCGCCACGACACTTAACGTCGAAACGAACTTTCGACCTAAACAACTTCATCTGCGTAGGTGTACTCCAAACTAAAGGGGACTAACAGATATTAAATATGAACGTTGAAGTTGCTCGATTTCAAAGTCATTACTATTCATGCTCTATTTAATCTCAGTGTGCGTATAAAAAAATGAGACCATAGACTTAAGACATGGCGCAGAAAACATGAGGCGAGCCATTAATGTTCAACGACTTTTACACATACAAAAATCACTGGTTACGTTAGAATGTGTTTTAGAGTCGCTGCCAATAAGTTCACTGTGGGACAATTCATCGTGAGATAAAATTCATCTGCGAAATTTCATCGTGGGGAGTTAAAACTGTGATTGTGTTAGGTTGGGTTGGCTTCGGGTGTGTTGGTGTGTACTGTGTTAGCTTCGTTTGAGTTGAGTTGGGTTGGGTTGGTTTGGGTTGGATTAGGTTGAGTTGGGTTGGGTTCTAAAATCTTAATCCCATTTATCTCTAATATGTCGGCTCTGAAGAATTATTGATTAAATGTACACTTTTAATTTCAAACGTGATGGAAGTTACTAAAACGTCGAAACGAAATAAATAAAATAATGCAAACAAGAAGTTGAAGATTCTAGCAAACGATAACAAATTAAAAGCAATCCCAACAAAATTCTAGCAAACGATAACAAATTTAAGACAGTCCCCACAAAATTCTAGCAAACGATAACAAATTAAGGACAGTTCCAACAAAATCAGTTAAGTTAATACGAAACGACAATTAAAAATAAATCAACAGAAATTTATTTATTTATATTATTTATTTATCTATTTATCTGTATTATACGTATTTGAAGTTACTCTGTGTAAAAACACTGTTTATGACACGTCCAATTACATATTGCATATTTTACAATTGATAATTCGATGATTTTAAACAACCATATCGCGTGATTTGTATAAATATTTTAGTTGATTGCTATTTTATGGTCACACCACCGTCCCAACAGGGGTGGTATCGACGTCATTTATAAATTTGTTACAATTTTCGTTCACTGATAACTGCTACTACTCACATCTTTGTCAAAGACGACTGCGTAAGTCAAATTAACATTGCAACAGTTTTTTGCTATAATTATGACAAAAACTATTTTATGACTATTCTATAATCAGACTGTTTTAGAATAAATGTGTTTCTTTTATAGTAATGGCAACTAATAAGGAAATGATTTATTTTAAAATACATTTTTAATTAATTTTATTACATAGTATTTTTAAAACAATATATTTATGCACCTCCATTAAATTTACCTAGAAATCTCCAAGCACGTTTATACAAGTGAATCAAATACAATGCATTCTCCTTCCTTATCGCCACCGTGAGCTTCGATCGTTCCTAGACCGGACCTGGACGCGGAGCCGAAGCGAAGGACCCAGCCCATTATGTGTGCCGACCGAGCGTCGCCGCCAAATTGTAGTGATTTGTAAGGCCTGGCGATAGTTACGACGGTGCTAATGGTATACTTACGATAAATACACGTCCAGTCCAACTCAACCTTCAATTATTACAATTTTAAATTACACATAATTAAATTAACGGACGCTAAATTTTAATTCTCGGCTCCGCTCCGCGCTCCTTTTTCATCGGTCATTCGTCGATCGAGCGAGACGGAAAACAATTTGAGTTACTAGTGTTAGACACGTTAATCGCTTTAACGACCTAACGGACTGCTTATTTAATTAACTTAGAGAACGTTCCGTTTTTCATGTCTCTCCGCGGTTATGGGGCCCGAGCACATAAAGTTCATTCGAGTCCTATTTTGATAATTGGTAGGAAAAGTAATTTTTATCGGTGAGGAAGTTTATAATATTCGGCGAAAATAAAGGGATGACATTAAAAAATATAATAAAAGGTGGCAACAGTAGGAAATGACAATTAAACGAACGATACTAAAATACAGTAAAAGAAAATGAAGAAAATTATAACAATATCAAATAAAGAAATATCCAACACAAGAGAAGAAACACAAAAAAACGCAACTGGTGAACCGAAAAGATGTAAAAACAAAATAAATATAAAACACGGAAAGCAAAACTGAATAGAAAATAAATAGAACAATAATGAGAAATTGAATTTATAAAATCAAAAATCAAAAAACCAAGAAATATAAAATGACACCTAATAGGCAAAATTTACTAAATGAAACAAAAATGCAGTCATAAGAAACAAAATAAATGCAGAAATAAAATAAAATTAATTATTCGAAAAAATACGTACTTACAACTAAGCTATTAAATGGAAAACAGTAATAAAATCACACTTACCAGACAAGTCAATTACATCTGACGATCGATGCTCGCCCAGTGTGTAATGCAAATGTAGATCACTCCACCAATCAACTTGCCATAACTGAATAAACACGTACCGCTACATTTATAGCGGACGTGCAGTTTTATTCCCACTTTGCAGGTAATATGGTGAGCGTTTCCTTTAAGTAAAATTGCGTTTTGAATTGACAATGTTTACCAATGCATTGCAATGCGACCCGATCATTTAAAATTCCTTCTTCGGAAATAGATGAGTTAAGCTTTTCACGTTTATAGCAAAGTATGTTGCTAATTATGCCTGCTGTTTCGTATGAATATTTTATTGAAGATGCCGATACGATGTGGGGCAGTGCATATTTATTTAAATTAAACAAATTAAACTATGTGGAAAAATATGTATTTAATTCACAACAACAATGACAGTTGTTATACAAAATCAAGAGTATATATATTTAGAGATAATCTTTCAGACAACGAAGGCTAGCTATACTTATAAAATAGTAATTTAATTAATGAATTTCATATAGAAATCATCTGCAATCTAGATATGGACTCGTCTTGACGAAAATTCGTTTCTGCGTATTATTTACTAAAGTAAATGAATGATGTCTACCTACCGTCATAGGTTGTAGAATGTGGTGATTGTTACAAGCAGTCTTGAACCAGGATCCGCTAACAACCCAGTTATGTCGTTAGGAAGCGAACATATCTTTAAGGAAACCTTATCTTCTCCTATGAAACTGACTATAACAAGAAACGCTTATAGCCAAAATAATATGTATATGCACTACAAGCCGTGAAGGAGTTGGGCTTGTTGAACAATTATATTAAATTCTCTTCTGTTTTTCGTTTTCTTTTTCCAATTTTTGATCTTATTTATATTTGCAAATTCATCTTCTTCCAACTTAGTGTGATTTCGTTTTTAGAGCTAATTTATTACCGAAACAGAGCTAACACTATTTTTGTGGAATTCCACTGCAATAATAAACCAAGTTACATATAACCATGGGGGCAGCCTGTCAGAATAATGTTCTGCTGATCCTGACAATAAACGTTATGCCAAAAATAATTTATTGGATTATCTAAAACGGAGGTACTAATATCCTATTTAGCAAAACCATTCTTGCGAAAAATAAATCTGAGCAAAATATAACATTTTTAAAAATTATTGTTGAAACTGTGTAATTATTATGGAACCCATTTGCACCAATGTTATTAAAAAGACTATGTTGGATCACTACAGGACAGATTTATAAAAATATAGATATCTAAATAAACAAAAAAAAGTATGAAACAAACTAAAAAACTAATATAAGAAACATTTCTATCGCGTTGAAGACTTCGTAATTTTAATAAAATTGTAACAGTAGTTACTATTCGAAAACTCAAAGTAATTATTATTTCCATGTGCAGTTTTAAACATATATTTCCATGTCCAGATAAAAATCATTTTTACCTTGTGAATAGCAAGTTTTACAAGTTAATTTTTATTTACAAACATTTTTATCATAAATGTGGTAAATAATTCTTAAAGAATAATTTAAATCGACGGAGTGACGGGCGAGTTAGAACATCTCATTACCGCAAAAGCTGCCTTGCATTTGACTGAAAGACAAACCTATCATCTGTTTTAGTCACCATTGAAATTCCAAGCAGACGATATGCATACCTGTGCTAACAGTTTCCTTGGATTTCTTCCATGGTCTACATTTTCTCCTTCTTCCAACTTGTTGAAGACCAGTTTTGGTAATCTATTTCTGGCCATCCTTGCTATACTCACCTTAGTCGTCGGGATTTTATTTTATAATTTTATTTCTTTGTACAGAATGTAATAGTGTCTTATTTCTTCTCTTTGTTAGTCATCTTCTGTGTTTATAGCTCTTAGTATTTTTTGTTTCCCATCTATCAAGCTTTCTGCTTTCTTTGGTGACCATGCCTGGCTGGCATAATTCACGGTTGACCTTATAACGGTTTTATAAATTTTTATATTCATTCCTATTGACGTATCGTTTGATTTCATTAGTCCTTTCAGCATTTCGTACTTCTTGTTAACTTTCGAAATTCTAAGTTTTATTTCCTGTTCCTAGTGTCCGTTTTCATATATCAAGCGAGCGTTTGCTTCATTTTCCATTTTTTGTGGTCCTTTTTAATTCCGCTTTACTAGGACTGTAATATCGTCTGCATATGCTACACATTGAGTTATATATCGCCCCTTCCATTTTTAATTTAATTTCATTTATTCAGCGTCATAGTTGCTAGCCTTATAATAAGTTTTTCGGGTATTTCTAATCTTCTTATTGCATTGTACATTGTTCATTATTTACTCTAGGCCTGTTTGAAATCAACGCATACCCCTGGCAGAGCTTTTTTCGAACCAGGTTGTTTGGACTTATTTGATACTTCGTTTATCAGTAGTATTTTTTAATTTTAAGGTCCTGATTTATTTTTGTGACTTCATCTTTCGTTGGTACTTGTGACCTGTTTCTTATAGGTCTTCGTTAATTTACGTAATTAGGAGTTTATCAAAGTGTCCCTTCCATATTTCTATTATTTGCGTTGGTTCACTCAGTTAGACTCCTTCCTGGTATTTAGGAGAGCTATTTTTCTTTTCTTTTTCTTGGTTAACAATTTCCTTATTCTGAAATTTTTCGGCAATATTTATGCGTTTTTCTCATTGTACAATCTTTCGTTCTTCCTATACATGCTCTCCGATTATTTCCTTATTTTCCTACCAGTTCCCTATTTGTTGTTATTCGGTAATCTTTGTGTAATTTTCTTCTCTTCACACTCCTCTTCACACTCTTCACACTCCTCATCGAATCAATCTTTCCTGTTTTTTTCTTCGGGATCATCCTTTTAGCAATGTTTTTAATGACTTCCTTTGCAAGTTTCCACATCTCCTCAACGTGTATGGTTTTGAAGTATTTACAGTTTTTTTTTGCAATCTCCCCTGATATTCTGTTTTAACACCCTCATTCTGCAATCTTTCAACATCATACATTTTCTCCTTTCTTGTATATTTCTGTGTTGTTTCTCCACTTTTTGCAGCTTATGCTTACTCAGAAATGATTGGATCCTGTGCCTGATTCTCTGTATATGATCAGCAGACCCTGCTATCTGGTGCATGTCCATTTGTATATTTCTTTCCGTTCCAATTGCGTACTCCTTACCACCATATTTCTTGCAAATTGAATTATGCTTTGTATCCAAAATAGCATTTGATAAAAATGAGCGAAAGCTTGATAGAGAAATATATGGCAAGCTTATTTTATAATATTATTACGTGTGATACCCATTCACTATAACTGTCAAGTGACCAAGTTTTTTGTGTAAAGTTTCTACAATCTTAACTAATACACATTTTGAGCTATAAGAACCTTCACAGTGAGACCAAGAAAATGTCCTTGCAGATGATAGATGGGACTCTGTCGCAACGTCAAAGCGACCCTTCCAGGAACATTTCCACAACACGGTTCGCAAACCTAGAAATCTGAAACTGTTATTTCACAACATCGTCATAATTTAAAGTGAATTAAATGGAACAACCGCATATAGCTTTACAGCTAATAATCACATGTGATTTGCGATAAGGTTTTAAAAAAATAAAAGCAGAACAAGCCTTTCCGTTATTAACCAACGAAAATTATGCCGAAAAGCAGTTATAGCGTCGTATTAATTTGTAATAATGTACAAATTGGAGAATAATATTTCAACCACATCATTGTATTGTTTAAGTACTTTTGTTGGAATAGTTCAACTATGCGATAATATGTTTCTATAATATTTTCACTTATCGAAACGTAACTAACGTACCATTAACAAAATACAATTCGACGTGGATCGCGTTTTCCATGTCGTATACATCCCTGCGATAAACGACATACGACTTTTTATTTTTAACCAAAGTTTGTTTTCCACTTTGTTGCCGAACCTCTCTCGGTATTTTACGTCACGTACATACGTAACGCCGGTTATCCTCGCGGAGATTGTCGCCGCGCCGCTAAAATACCCTAACGGTTAGTTCAGTCGACGTAAAGCGATATTTTCGGAGCCGTATGTCAAGTGTTGTGCGGTTCCGGATCGGTCCCGGCGGCATACGATCCGCACTTCGCGCTTTTGATATTAGCGTCGTATTTCAGTTATATCAACACGGACGTAGCGCCGCGACGCGCAAAACTGCACCTTGGAGGCCGATAATGTCGATGGAATATTTCGAAGTCGCTGCCGTGTTCTTTCGACGCCGCACTTATCTCATAATCCGGAGCGCATTCCTGCAGCGCGCTGCTAGCGCGCCATGGAACGTCCACGGAGGTGTTTATGCGAACGATAAATGCGGAAATAAACGGCGTTAGCGTTATCCTTAAAGGACGGCTTACGTTCGACTTGCATCGTTCTTTAGACCAATCAAAATAAATTAGGTACGACACGTGAGTTTTGTATGTAATCCAAGGGTGTAGCAGGCGCACTCTAGAAAATAGGCTATATTTGTATATTATAGGGCAGTTGGCTTTATGAACCATGAAAATTGCTGTAAAATGATGACTTCGTCAATAAAAGTTAATTCAGAAAAATTCTATTAGCATTTGTACAACGATATGACTAACATAGTAGAATATGTGGAGGTCAGTACTGATAAAGCTATGTTGATCCTATGACTCATTATTACTATCAGTTTATGAAAATAATATTCAGTTGATGTTAATTTGCAATGTATGTTATGTGTATATTGTTATAGCGAAGAAGAGTGTCAAAGAAATGGCCAAACGCCATAGGGAGAAATTCTGGAGAGTTAGAGGAATTGCTTGGGCCCTAAATACTGGGAGCGTATATTCGTTTGATATGTTCATTGATATAGTTATGTTAATAGCAAAAAGGTTATTAGCGAGGAACAAGTATTACAGTATTATCAAATCTAAGCCAACAGAAAACAAATCCAAATTTTTGCAAACATATTGTGTTCAGAAACAAATTATTATTTGTATATAATTATATTATATATTTACGTATACATTTTTAATCTATTTCATTCTGTTCTTTTGTTTTTTTGTTAAATCTAAATTGCAAGGGTATAGAATGTCCAGTGTCCCCAAATCGCTTGTGTATAGAATCCGTGGACAGATATCTCACGTCGTAAAACGTTGAAGTTTTAACAAGAAAATCGACGACGACCGAAGTTATTTAATACGTTTCTTAACGTCGCCGAAACCAGCCCCGGACATCTCTGCGGCTGTTTTATTGCACCGTGCAACCGGAGCGCCAATACACTTCAAATCACAGGGTACGGGTGCTCCGAACGAAATCACCGCCATTTCCCCGTTGGGCCATTTTCCAAAATTACCGCTTAGCCGCCCACGAAATTATAGCGTCGCCGTTTCATCCCACAAGTCGTAACTCTGCGCCGTACAAGATACCGCACGGTATAATAACAATAATCGCATTTATGGGTCCTGTCGATCACCTGTAATATACACAATGCGAACATCGCTTGTGCGGGCCTAGTTTAAAGCTCAATGAAAAATAATTGCGGGGAGTTAACAATTATGGAGCATGGGTGGTTGACTAAATAAATGCGCCTCCATCGAAAACAAAGCAAATTTTTAGCGGCCAAGTTTAACTTCGATCCTTGCAAAATTATTTGCCATTCATCCCCAATTCTAATAAATATCAAAATAAATTTATTTATTTTGATATTGTTTAGAGAACTCATGCGAAAGAATGTGACAGGTTTTTGAGCGCGTTTTGCACAAAATCGCCGATCGGACGATTATTTATGTGACCGTAGCGAATTTAAAATAAACACATACATCGAACACCAATTAAATATTATTTGTATGCGTGTTTACGCCGTATCAACGGCCGTAATAAAAACGACGTTCGCTGAGTTATTGCCCGATATGGATGGGCATTAATTAAAAGCCATGGGGTTATCGGTTCGTAACACAATATTTGCAAAATTGTAAATTATGACAGTGCCATCATAAACTCGCCGCGCGAACCGCAACGACCCTTCGTTCCAGCGACCACTTAATAAAATTTCGCGCTATTAAGATAAGGACTTTATGTGCTTAATTGGCGTTTCTGTCTATCTGCAGGACTCGCTTATCGATTGGGACGCATTATCGGAACAGATTCTCCACTTTATGTCAGCAGTTCAAAATCGATTTTGTCATCAATAACAAATACTGACATGTACGGGCAAAGTTCGCTTTCGATTAGCTTGAGCTTGATGTGAAATTAAAAGGTGCTAATTTCACAATGGATGTAAGTCATAATCAACGTTTTAAAATCTAATCGACGCTCCTAGTCACAAAAGAATAATCAACACAAGCACGAATACGACGGGAGATCATTATTTACCATCCCTGACATTGTAGGCGTTGAGTGACGTTGACTCAATTTGACGCATTAAAGTACTAATCATTTGTTGTTACGTTGGTTCAATAAATTGTTGTTTTATCACTTGTTACCTGTTCAAAGAATTTAGAATTTAAGTACACGAAATTCTAAAAATGGAAAAATCAGAGGTTCGTGCAGTTATAAAATACTTGTAAAAGAAAAGGTTGTCGCCGAGTCGCCAAATGAAATTCATGAAGACATGTTAGGAGTGAGTGAGTGAGTGAGGTGAGGGTGCTGTTTCTTAATAAGTGATGGAAAATATTTTCGAGAATTTAAACTGGATGTGAACATGCGAAGGGTGCTGGACTGTCACTACCCAAGAAAATGTTAATCGTATACAGGATATAGCAATGATAAATAGACGTATTGCATTCTGAAGCCAGTTTGGCAAAGTTTAAAACAGATCCTGATGAACTTCTTTCTCGATTCGTCACTGTTGATGAAACCTGGGTTCGCCACTTCGATCCTGAGTCGAAGCAACAACGAGGTTCTCCGGCACCCCGCAAACTTAGTGTTTTCCCATCCGCTGGTAAAGTTATGGCCACATTTTTTTTGGGACACAGGCTGGGAACTTTGATGGCTGATCTTTTGGAACATGGACATACAATAACAGGTTCCTACTGTGCCAACTTAATTTCAAGATTGCGCGATTGTGTCAAGAAAAAAGACACACAAATACATGTTGCAGTGAGCGCTATTCTGAACGCAGGATTTGAATTGTTTGAACATCCCGCATATTCACCAGACCTGGCCTCTATTGCATCTAGTGCATCGACGTTCAGGGAGATTATGTAGAAAAATAAACGTTTGAATTTCTTCAATTTGTTCCCTTCTATGATAGGGACTGTAAATACAGATCGCCCCCCCCCCATATCTATCCATTGTCGACCATTCTATATATTTAATTTCATCGCGCTCCAGGTATGTGCGGATGATGTTCGAGTAATCGTACTGCTTGGACGACTAGTAGTAATAATTAATACAAATATATAATTTTAGTACATGTAAAAATGGTTGAAATATAAATACGAGAATTTCTCGTTTAAAACTGCAATCTCATAGTCATTTGTGTTAAGCTGGAAAATAAATAAATGAGTCATTTAATGATAAGGTAGCAGACAGAATTGGAAATATGTATGTATGTGCCTGCCTGCAAGCACTGTGATTTCAAATCGTTTTGTTTCATCGTCTATTTTTCCTCCGTTTCTCATAAAACGTACACATAACTCTGCGACGGTGATAAATTACCCACGGCCGTCAAATAAACATTAATAACCCTCATCTAATCAACGAATCCACCTCGCAATCATGACAATAACGATTATTAAAGGTCAGTCCCGAGCCCACTTGATTTGCACGTTCGCCGATCGGAGGAATCATCGTCTCAAAACACCACCTTCGTGTCCACAATTTCAGCCAAATTACACCGCCGACGTAGGTATACAGGCATCGGTTCCGCGGCGGATAATTTGCGGCTATATTTCGAATTATAATGGCACGGCGCAAACACCGACGTTACGTCCATGCCTCTTTGCATCTCTCTCGCTCTCTCGGTTAGTCGCTCGTGATGATAAATCGCCACAAGATTGATTGCCGAAGTCGACTTTAACAAACCATTAAAATAATTGCGCCCGGCCGGTCGATCGTTCGATGGTGGACGTGCCTCATTAAAGGCGATGAAACAACTTTGATTTAATCGACACGCTGAAGTGTGCAAAATGGATGCTTTTTGCGATAAAAAAACATGCCTCAGTAAGTACAAATTAGTGACTATGAGCTAGATCATGACACGTTTTCACTTACATAGCGCGAAAGATATAAAACCATTCAATTAACATGCAAGCTCTATGAGAGGAACTTAATGTTCTTATGAACAATTTTCTTATTTGCATGTTATTTACAAATTTCTTATAGAAATTAGAAAACGTCTATAAACAATTTGCTAATTAAATTTGTTAAACTATAATATTGCTAATTCCACATCAGTTTGTCTTGAGCTCACGGCTCGAGATGAATCTTAATACTTTTCAGTCAAGAATTTTTACTTACAATAATTGTTTGTACAATTTAATAATTTCCAATTATTATATTTTACATAATTGTTGAAAAGATGACGGGGAACAGATACCACACCTTGTTATTTTTGTGAACGTTTATATTTATTTCATGTGTATGAAATATCCATATACGAGGGGAGATCATTATTTAACGTCCCTGGCATAGGCGCTGAGTGACGTTTAGTTTACACATTATTATTAATCATTCGTTGTTATGTTGGTTCAATTGTAGGTTTTGTCATTTGTTACCTGCTCCAATAATTTAGAATTTATGTAGACAAGTTTAGAGAAATTCTTGCAAAAGAATGGTTTGTCGCCAAAAGAAATTCATGAAGACATGGTACGTGTATTAGGTGAGGGTGCTGTTTCTTACGTGGTGAAAAATATGTATCGGGAATTTAAACTGGGAAGACAAACACGTTAACATGCGAAGGGTGCTAGACGACCAGTTACTGTCACTACCCAAGAAAATGTCAATCGTATACACGATATAGCAATGGCAGATAGACGACCGACCATTCGCCGGATAGCTGAAATGACGAGTTTTTTATGGTACTATAGAAAATATTTTAACAAATATTTTGGGGCTAAAAAGTTGCCTGCACGTTGGGTCCCACGAATGTTGACACCTCATCAGAAACTTTCTAGAGTACCTGCATTCTGAAGCCAGTTTGGCAAAGTTTAAAGCTGATCCATGAAACATGGGTGCACTACTTCGATTCTGAGTCGGAGCTACAAAGTATGGAGTGGCATCGCCGAGGTTCTCCGCCACCCCACAAATTTCGTGTTTTGATATTCCGCTGGTAAAGTTATGGCTACCATTTTTTGGAATGCAGACGGAATTTTGATGATTTGTATTTGATTAATTTTGATGTTTTTGGAACGTGGACATATAATAACAGGCTTCTACTATGCCAACTTAATTTCAAGATTGCGCGATTGTGTCAAGGAAAAAGACGGGGAAAGCCGAGAAACGGAATTCTGTTTCATCAAGACAACGCTTCTGTCCACAAAAGCCATGTTGCGATGAGCGCTATTCTGAACGCAGGATTTGAATTGTTTGAACATCCGGCATATTCACCAGACCTGGCCCCTAGTGATTTCTTTTTATTTCCAAAATTAAAAGAATATCTTCGAGATACCAGACATTACGACGATAATAAAGTTATGACGGCCGTAAACGACTGGTTGGAAGAGCAACCGAAAGAAATTTTCCAGAGGAATCAAAGGTTTCATTGGACCAAATGCGTCAACGTTCGGGGGATTATGTTTGATACTTCTTCTTCCCCTCGTATATCTAAATGATTATATTTTAATTCAGAAATCACTGACCTGCTTTTTGAGTCGTTACTAATCCAAAAATGATTTAAATTTAAATTATTTAAATGCATTTATACTATAAATAAAGCCATATCTTAAACAGTTCGTTCATTTCCGTGAATATCCAAAAAGTAAATAAAACGTAGTAAACTGCAGCAACCACTCCGGTCGTGTTCATCTGTCGCGCTACACTTGATCACCATCCAGGAATCGCCGCCCCCACGATTCAGCTCAAAGTGGCCGACTTCGCCGATCGTGTCTTTCGCTTTAACCAAACAATAGAGCGTTATTTTGAATCACGACCCGATTAGCGCCTTCTTTATACTCGGCTGCGTAATTATGCAACGCCGGAGAGTCCATTGTGTGTAATTGCCGCACTATCAACGCGCCGTTTCGCTCCGTTTGACCTCTTGCCTTGAACGGTCTCGAAATATCGACGGCGCCGGATTATTAATTCGATGTCGGCTTATCAGAACCGAAGACGGCAGCATAAATTAATTGAATCGGACCTAAAAATGCACGACCTGGAGTCCGCGATGACTAAATACGCGATAGATCATCTTTTGCACGAATACGTACATGTTTCGTTTCGAAACCTAAATATTTGCATAATTAGAGAATTAATTAATAAACAAGGTTGAGACTTAGCGCCAATAAATGTCGTCTTTTTAATGTCGTGATTTTTGGAACTATACAAAGCTGTTCTTTAGTTTATAAAATTATTTACAGTTATTTTACATGCACATACTTAATCATTCTAAGCAATCATCAATAATCTGAAAATTTGTCATTTTGATTACGATAAGTAAGTTTATGAAACGGCTTCATTTATGTATGTTATGCATTAAATGACGAGGGGCAATATTCATATATGACAAGGGTGGGAATGTCGAAGGGAATAAGGAGAAAAGTGGAGCACATATACGAATAAACGTTGTATAGGGTGAGGTTGTCTACTAAGCCCACATCTCTTCAACATATACGTTGTGGAATTGGAGGAAACGCTAAGGAATGGGCAGGATGGGGATGTAGAATTGGGAAAGGCTAACATATGGTCGCTAGCATTCGTTGACGACATAGTAATTCTAGCGGAGACAGAGAAGGGGCTTGAAGAAATATCGAAAAGGCTAGAAGAATTCCTGAACAGAAAGGGCCTGGGTCTCAACACAAATAAAACAAAACTGATGGTGTTTAGAAAAGGAGGAGGTAGGAGGAATTTAGTACAGTTGAAATGGGAAGGAGAAGTAATGAAGGAAAGTGGGGGGATATACGTCTAGAAATAGTAGAGAGATGGAAACTGGTAGAACCGCAGGAAATGGAAAGTAAAATTGGAAATGCGAGGTGCAACGTAAAATACAAAAGAATTAAAGCAGGTGGGAGGAATCCAAGATATTTAAGGTGAGAAAGATTGACGGAAGTAGAAAAAAATGTAGCAAGGTTCAGATGTGGAAGTGAGGAGAATGCCAACATACCGCGGATTGAGTTAACAATAGGTATGATTGACCAAAAATTTTCGAATTGGAATTTCATATTTTGGGGTTCCGCCCTGCTTGGTCTGAAACTTATTTTTTGTTTACTTTCGATTTTTTTAAATCAAGTAGGCCTTTACAGTTGTGCAAACACTATTTTAGTTCGAGGTGTCAAAGTATTACTAAGAAAAGTTGTTCAGAATGTAAAGTTACAGCGTTATGCCAATTTTCAGAAAATTGTAAAATTGTAAAAATATTGTTATTACTTCGCAATGAAATAGTATTTTGTGTATCTAGGCCAAAAAGTACTGTTTTTTCGTCCGAGTTTTCTTTACGACCGAGGCGGAGCCGAGGTCGGAAAGCAAACGAGGACGAAAAAACACTTTTTGGCCGTGGTGCACACAAAATTTTTTAGGCGACCCTCATAAAATTTTCAAATTTATTGCAACATTTACTTATAATTTATTGACATAGTCATTTATAACAACTGAACAATTGTACATATTTGTGACACCTTCAGATATGTTTATGTTTTCTTTGTCTACATTCGAAGTTATTTCGGCAATAACAATAATTACCCAATAATCAGTTAAAAAGTCTATCACCAACACGTATTTACTAATGTAAACAAGATGTACAGTTTGACACTGACGGCAATGTGGTTATTTTTATACAATTTCGGTAACTGTCGGTAGATGGCGCCACCCTATTGTGGACGAAAAATGAAAGCGGACGAAAAACGGTTACTTGTCGTCCGCGTTTGACGACTGAAATTTCAATTTTTCGTGTCGGTCGCCTAAAAATGAGTTTTGTGATATTACTTTAACGATATGAAAGATAACGACCCATATCATACTACAATAAATACTTGACTGTTATTATTGCTGTTTCAATTGCAATACTGACCAATACTGGATTTTATCAAAGTAGGCCGATCGTTGTGAACTTGCATAACGTCATAACTTTATATTCTGAACAACTTTTCTTACTTACACTTTGGCGTACTGTGAACGGAAAAGGTAGTTTACCTAGAACTAAAATAGTATTTGCCCAACTGCAAAAGCCTACTTGATTTAAAAAAATCGAAAGTAAACTAAAAATAAGTTTCAGGCCAAGTAAGGCAGAATCCCAAAACATGAAATTCCAATTCGAAAATTTTTGGTCAATCATACGTATTGTAAACTCAATCCGGAGACATACGGTATATTGGATGGAAGACGAATATAAGAGGGGCGAGTTCTGTAGAAACGGTTGGGATGAATGGGAACATTGGTTGGGAGATTGCGGAGAGATAAGCTTGAAAGCAGGAAGAAGAATAAAAAATATAACGGAAAGGAGAAGGGTGGTTCGGAGGAGATGGAAGAAGACAGAGGTGTATTTCATATAGTTTCATGTAATACTCCTATAAGTATTATTATTATTTGTATTATTTTTAATTTTTGACGAGAAACTATTTATGGCAATGCCTGCAATCAAGTTTTTTTTTAAATTTCAATTTCACAAAATTCCACGGACAAAATCACACATTTCAGGCTAATGACTTTTGGGCAATGTACGAATAGAAATCCAGCTTCTTTCTGTCTTTCTTGCAAACCCCACACGCTTTTTAAGACAATAATGTTTTATTTTTTCAAATCAAGTTGCACAGTGTGATTGTAATATTGCTGCATATATTCAGATTATAAGCTGTACTTTAACATTCGGTGGCAATATTAATGTGACTTAAATATCACGTTAACACATTTGTATTCACTTATACATACATATAATATATATATATATATATATATATATATATATATATATATATATATATATATATATATATATATATATATATGCTTCTTGGTTCTCGGGTTGTGAACCGCGTTGTGGAAATGTTCCTCGAAGGGTCGCTTCGACGTTTCAGCAGAGCTTCAGCTTCAACTCTTCTAGGTCTCACTGACTTAGGAAGAACTGTATATATATATAATATATAGATTTACCAAATAATAGATGCACAATGTAGCAAGGTTATCAAAGTGAGCATTTGAACATTTTAAATATCTAAGTAATTGCTGCGAGCAAAAGAAACGTGCGTTGTGAAAATGACGAAGGAGGGATTTCAGCTTATCTGGGGTATTTCAATAAATGCACGCTCAAACGAATTCAATTACTTGGCTCCTGCAGTTTATAATCCTATTTAAGTTCATATTAATTTTAAATGTGCAAAGGCGAATTTGTGCAGTTCTATAGTGAATTTTATTGAATTTTTATGAAGTAAATTTAAATATGCAAAGGTGATTTTATGCCATACTATTCCACCATTACCATTCAAAGTACGTAACGGCTGTAGTAAATTCAATGTCAATAGTGTTGGATATTAGCAGATAACGTAAGCTAACTCCATTTATCAAGAAATTGACTGATGTGTGCCAGCCCAAAACCAAAAAAAGGGAAACCGGGTGAAGTCGTTAAATTTTAAAATGAAGGCGAAAGTTATCGGTTATATTAACAGAATCTCGTTCTTTGTAAGACTTACTTAGCTAAGAGATCACTACATCTAATCACGTACGGGGGCCAGAAAAGGTGTAGCGGACTATGAAAGATTTAAAATGCAATTAGCAATTAGCGAACGTCAAAATTCCATCAAAATAACTTTCCTTGCTCGCTTTGCAAAAAAGCTCTCAACGACAAAAAACGAGGGCGGCTAGTTCTTCGTCGTTTAGAAATCGTTGTCTCCTCAACTGCTTTTTCAACTGAAAACAGAAACAGAAAAAGTCATATACTACACTTATATTTGATATCTCAATCTATTTGCTAATGTTCTACTGAATTTAAACTCTTATATTATGAGTAAGCTACAATTCATTTATTAGAACCTGTCATCTCCAGTCAACTCTTCTTTAGTTTTAGCAAAAAAAAACGACTAGCCTAGTCAGAATAAATCTATTGGTTGCATCCATGTGTTGAGCTTTGTGGCGCCCAAATTGCCGGTTTCGTTGCTAAATTGATTAGCTAAGTAAGTAAGTCGTGCACAGACGTATCGCTTCTTTGCATTAACTCTTTTCTAGTTGGAGAGCTAATTTGTAATTTCGCAATCGCAGTTGCAAGCACATTGAGGAATTATTGATACATGCGTACTGCAGGCTTTTTCAATTACAAAATATAACAATAAAATAGTCATTTATTTTTAATTGGATAACAGTGGAAAAACTTCACCAACCTTCATAATTGGTATAAGTGTAGAACGCCCTTTGTGCTCACATTTTGATGGCAAGGTATTTTCTTCATTGGAAAGGCAAGCAATTTTGTTTCTCTATAAAATTTGTTCACCGTCTCATCGTACAGTTGACTTTCATACATGTACTTACTCGTATGTAATGCAGTAACAAATTTAGTGTTGATACACAATGAAGACGGCGAGGAACAAAGTTATTCATGCTAGAAATTATCGATTGGGAGTTTGAAAAGTTGATTGAGTAGACATGGGATAACAACGAATAAAAGAGAACGCTGCATTTCTGTGTAATGTTTCCAATGATTAGTTTCTGTTAATGGAGGTAAGCACCAACATCTTATTTCATGTATGTTTGTTTACTCGAATTGTTCATTGCGTAGAAAATCACTTGTACTTAAATTATGTAATAATAGATAACATTCAGTTATTGTTAATATTGATTTTGGCAGAATGGCGAACCGCATTAAAGAGTTCTTGTGATTTAAAATGAATAATTTAATGAGATGAGTAAAGTCAGTAAGGAACTATAAATTGGAATTGATGACCTAATGGTGCTTTATTCTATTTTTATTAGAATAATTAAGAAAAATTTATGTTATTTATTATAAACTGGAGGCCGGACAACCTGTAGTCTATTTGGTGATTATTAACGTTTAGATACTCGTGGAACACATAAAGTAACAAATGCAACATCAAAGTAAAAGCCTGATCAAAAACTAATGGATGTTTCAGAATTTTAATCCGAAGCTAAAGGAGATCAGATAAATGTTATGCGCATTCGTTATGATAAACAGCTTATTAGCGCCAGGAAAATGTATTTGCCGGTAGTTCAAAAAAAGACGCAAACGCAAAATGAAAGAGATAAGCGTCTAATATAATAAAACACGTAACCTTTGGCTGCGACGCCGCGTAAATAAAATTTTAAAATCCACTCGGTAGCGATTTAATAGTAGCGTATACTAATAGAAATACCAACTTGAATAGATATAAATTACATTAATGTATGGTAAACATTCATATATGTAAGCGTAAGAATCATAAATATGTCACTACTGTTGTCAAGTAAATGCCGATTAATGTGTTCTTGGGAAACGCTGTCTTTTTTCCCGCGCTTATTTTCACCAACGTCGCAGCGTCGGTTTCGACGAGCGACAGAGACGGCCGTACGCTCGCAACGCACGGGGCGATGAAAATCACGTGCAGAGATGGAGGAATGAGACGGCGTTTCGGAATAAAATCAGCAGCTGCGTTAGAGGAGCGCGGAGACTTGATCTATTCTAGGAGAAGATAGATGACGCTGCCAACTTGTTAGTTTGTCCCAATTATTTTTGTTTTATGTCCGATGAAATGTTAAAATATTACTTATTTTTATCTGACGGGCGTTTTATGTATTTTCGCTTTTTTTTTAATATCGCGGGCGTTCATCTGTCGATGATTTATCATCCATAAAACACATTTATTATGTCTTAAACTTAAATGATCAATTTTTTCGTTGAATTATAACGCGTCAAACGTCCAGATGCAAAGCGATAAAATATGGGTAATAAATTTGGCAGTCACGACTATTTTAGTTTCCTTTAGCAATTAAAGTTACTCTGAATCGGTGAGGTTTGAACTATAGATAAAAATGAGTATGAATCAAAATTTCCTATGAGAATCAAGATATATGCGTATGAGAGTCTAGTAGTTAGGTTGCAGGGTCGTAATTCTAAAGTTGTGGGTTCAAGACTCGATACATCTCGAGTCTGTTTCAGATATACAATCCACAACGATAATGAATTCATGTTCTGAGAAGGCTATTTCAGATAAGGTGTCGTCCACATTGTCCTGCAATCTGGCATGAAGCGATTCATCGTAAATCTTGGATAGTATGTAACAACTGTTAGTCGATTGTTGCAAAACCAAATGTCCCACTTTGCAATTGGGATCAGCAAATTATATTTATGACCAAAGACGAGTTAAAAAGTAAAAATTAAATTGATTTACTTATTTTCATGTACTTACTTCTTTCGCTTTAACATTTTCTTGATTTTGCTTTAGTTCATCAGTAATTGAACTGGGATGTTCGTGGGATTGGGTTTTTTGCTGTGCAATTGGGGCCTCATAGAACCTTCCTAATTTATTACGACATATCCTAGAAAACATAGTTATTATTATTGGTATGACCTAATAACTTATTGTCGCGTAGCCTCATGTTGGCTGCTATAAAATTATGGACTGAAGTAAAAATGTTCGAGGATTAAACTTTTTAACGCAGGATGTGGCCACATCGAGAAAATTCCTTTACGAAACAGATTTTATCGATACAAGAAATAATCCGATACACATTTTTGTGATTATTTATTGAAATTAAATATCTTCACTAACAAAACACAAATTAAAATCGTCAACTAAAATTCGAATTTCACTTTTGAATTTGGATTTTATATCTAGCGGTGGTAAGCCTCTGCCTACGGAGCGTGTTTATTGGCAGTAATCGTCGTGATGTCAAAATCTCTGCAACGCAATTCTGTTTGAAACTGTGAATAATGGGGTAATTTGTGAAATGTTTGTTGACGAACACCAAAAATAAAATCGTTTATCTCAAATAATGTAAAATGTTTTATATTTATCGTTAACATTTTCTATAGAAAATCTCGTAATTGACTATGTACTTGCCCGGTGCACACGATTCGATGGACGGTGGAATTGCTAGAAAT
Source organism: Geotrupes spiniger (assembly GCA_959613385.1). NCBI lineage: Eukaryota > Metazoa > Arthropoda > Insecta > Coleoptera > Geotrupidae > Geotrupes > Geotrupes spiniger. Next base: position 19,871,038 of record OY390737.1, read on the forward strand.
GCTAATGATGATAAACTCAATTCAAAACCTTCATCACAATAAAAGATAATTTTAATCAGTAAAGGGCAAACGAAACAAAAAATATCCAACCCCACCCAACCCAACGCAAACCAGCCCTCTTTAAATTGAAACATTAAATGAACCCAACCCAACCCAACTAAACCCAACCTAATCTTAACTTTGTTTGAATTTCAATCAGCTCTACACAAAATGCAAATCCCACCAACACTGCAATTACAATTCCCCTTTAAATACCACACAACACAAACGCGAACTTCTATTTCAAATATGTAAAGTTCAAATTTGTCGATAACACATTATTCCCGGACTCGAGGATTCTGTAAATTCAAATGTTAATAAACCTAACCCAATCCAACTTAACGCAACGTAGTCTTGGTCTTGTTTTGATTTAAAATATTAACAAAATCAACAACTTCGATCACAGTAAAAGGCAAATACCTTTCAATAAAAGGAAAATAAGATTCTAAACCCATATCTATATTTTTTATAACTACAAAAACTTGTGCTAGATTTTGAAAGCTCCACCGTTGTTTACATTCAAAACCGTAATAAATCCAATTCAAACCAACTGAACTAAATCTGATCTACATAGATTTATATTTATTTTAATTTGATGCACACACAATGTAACAAAATAAAATTAAATTTTAATTCGCAGTATGTATTTCTTTTTACGAATTTCTGAATCCAATCCAACCTAGCCCAACTCAAAACAACTTAAATCAAACATCTCTATAATAAAACATTTTAGTTGTAGTTTAGTCTTTCAGTTCCAACATTAAATGAACCCAACCCGGCTCAACTCAACCCAACCTAATCTTAAAGTTGTGAATTTCAATCAACTCAACACAAAATCTAATCTTAAATTTAAAGTTCGATAGTTTTAGCATTAATCGTTTCAGCGCGGACAGACAAACACAGTTATTCCGAAAATAGTCAGAATGGGCTTAGGGGGAAGGCCAAAACGTATATTTCCGTATAAATTTTCATGATTACTATACTTCTTTATGCATAAAGTATAAGTAAAAATTACTCTATTTCTAGAATCTTTTCCCTAGTCATGACAAACTACGTTGAATCATTTACAATCCATGAATTTCTCTGTATAAAAAAATGCATTTACAATATATAGCAAGAAATTTTTCTTGTTTATTTTAATTGCCCGTACACGGTCGTTCTGGAGACAAAATTACGACAAGAAATCTTTATTTAGTTTGTAAAATCGCTCATATCTAATTTGTTATTACCAGGTTTTGATTTAAATTCAACATATTACAATATAAATATTATTATGAAATAATACAAATATTTTCAATATCAATTGATATTAGATTTTTCCTTATCCATCACCATGCACTTCTATTCGTAAATTGTCATAGGTTCTGATTCACTCGTCACTTGTCAACTATAATGTACAAGTTTCTGAACATGCCACCTGCCCCAGGCGTGTTCGGATATGTCTACTTATGAACTCCCTAGGTCGTTTTATTTTATCCATTTATCAAATTTATGAATTAATTTTATTTGCTTCCCCTTATTAAATGTAATTCCTTTATTTCGTTAATGGTTGTTGTTCTGATAACATCGGTAAATTGAACTTCCAGGGACTTCCAGCCACATACTGAAAGATACTTTGTGTTAAATTTGTAAAACGGGAATAATTTATAACACTCAAATTTTATCGATAAGTAACTACTGAATTTTCGAATCAATTTACGAGAAGAATATTTTTGTCTGAGATAAAAAAACTTATTAACCACTTGTAGGTCATGTTCACTATCCATTTTAATTGATGCTTCAGATGCGCGTGCAGTACGTTAAAAGCAGGGGGAGCAATATTTACACGTTGTTGATGTACTATGAACGTCATTATTTTGTTGATGTACTATGAACGTCATTATTTTGCATCGAAATCATACTATTCCATTAGTTGGTGACAGCTGCTGCGAGTCATCCTCACAAAGGCACATGATTGATTAATTTTTAAATGAACTTCTTGGCAGTTTGTCTTCGTTAGAAGATTGGGGTTGGGTCTGGCGGTTGTTAATTAAACTCATAAACGTAATATATAATAACTTTAATCAATAAAAAATGAAATTAAATAACATTTTTTTTCCTTCAATTAGTTTAAATATAACAATAAAAATAGCATCTTCATCATTTTTATTACCAATTACACATGATATGATTATTATAAGATTGTTTACATTAATAATAGTAATAATAGTTGAATAAGATCTGGCGACGTTTCAGTGCGAAGAACACAATCTTTGTACATTTCGGACAAGCCAATAATGAAGTCACTGAGCAAACCACGACCTTCGTCTAATCTCTCGGTGCTAATCGGTAATAATTGTACAAATAAATACATAGCTGAGATCTGTACACGAAATATTATGATACAAACGTTCCGAACTGATTTAATCAGTGCGCACCACCAAATATGTACACAGAAATTGAACATTTTAGCATCTAAAATGTACACACGATTAAAAATTAATATCACACAGTCACGTCCACAATAAACACCGCTGAAGATCGACAGTCACTTCGGGGGAGAAAAACGGGTAAAGACTAGCGTCCATTTATACACAATTAACGAAATAACACAGCTATATGTATTTATATTTTTGGCTTTGTTTTATGGGTGCATGCCGGGAGCTGCTCCTAAACGCGGCCCGTACAGTGAATACGGCGATAGATAGGGTGAAAGACCTGGGTGGCCCAGTTGAAAGCCGGCCAAGGGGGATGATGTTAGGGAAGGTGGTAACAAAGATGGTTTGCTGTAGGGGTGGTAACGCGCGGTGGCTAGAGGACTTAAAGGTGGCGTTGGATAAGTGCGGTGTAATAACGGATGCGTCGGCGGTATACCCTGTGCACTTAACATCGAGAGGGCGTTCGCCTCCGACACTGACCCCACACTGGTGTGCGTTCGTAAATGCGTAAGCAATTCTTCAGAACTTGAGAAACGTTTTCCGCAATACGAAGCGTCGCCGGAAATCCAATTGCACACGTAAGGAAGATGCGAGGCTGCCGCCAAGGCGGCCAATTGTGCGTGAGCGTAAGCAGCAGCTGCGGGACTATGGCTCATATACGAGGAAGCTTTGGAGGTGGCGTGGTCGCATTGGGTGCAACCAGCGGGGCATGTTGGCGACTTGCCCCCCGACGTTCCCAAAAGATGTGAGCTCAAGCTGCATCCGGTGCAATAAGGATCTCTGCACACGGGAACCAACTCCGCTTGACTCTTCATACGCGCGTAGCTCAAATATGGACTCAATCCGCTTGACTTCAGGGCGTGATGCTGTGACATCAGACTACTGGTCATCAGATCCATCCCGAGAGACATCCCCGGCGGAGGATACGCGCCCAAAAATGCCGAAGACGGTGGCATGGCACCGGGTTTAAAAGTGCCCAACGGTAGATCTTTGATCGACGGATCGGTGGTCGACGTTAATATGCTTTGGGTGGTAGCAGGTCTCGAAATTGACGTCGCTGGCGACTGCGGACTAGTTCTTTCGCTCGACTTGGACGGCGTCGTAACTTCATCATTGGTACTCATGTCGACTGCTGGCGTCTTTCGCTCCGACAGGGGCGAAGAACGCGGTGATGCGGCACTTTGATTGCTGGAGCAACGGTTGCTGGCGGACAGTTTCGATGTTACAGGTGTCCGCACCCGGCTCCCGGTCGACGCGGAGCTCGACCGTCCGTCCGGGCTACCGGATTTTTCGCGCGTCGAAACCGACTCGTAGGACTTAAAGCCGGATTTGTGGGTATCGGCGGCGTTCTGAGCTTTCTCTTTGGACGTTTCGGACGTTTTCTTGGTTGACTTTTCGGTGGTCTGGAGGAGCTTGTTGTTGTTGGAGGTATCGGCGCCGATTTGGCTGCATGTCTGCGCTAACAGAGCGAGGGGACTTTTCTTAGCATCTAACTGAAAATTAAAGGACACCGTTACTTTGTTATTTTTTGCGCACCAATTGTAAAATTGCTCAAAACACGATATTTTAAAAATACAATAACGGTCAATTATTTTTTAAATTTTACACAAATTCAATAACTTCCTTAATTGAATTATCTATGGGCTATTAAAAAATAACTTTCATTTCGACAAATATATTGATTATGGCACTGTAGGAAAGATTTTCGTCGTGATCCAGTAGCATAATAGCATATTTTGTCATTTTTTTATTATTTGATTTACTAAATAATACAAGATGAAAGCTTCAAAAAGAAAAGATTCAATTACTGTAAAAAAAAATCAACTGTAAATATTTTCTCTCCTATTAACCCCCCAAAAAAATATTTTTATTTCCACACTGAAAACAAAACTAAAGTCTCTATGTTGCCGTCTAGTATTCTAATAATTACTGGTTCAAATCTTATTCGGGGCTTCGAATTTTATTTTCGAAGTTAATACGGAGATAAATTATAACACGAGAAAATAAGTATCGTTTGAAATATGAAGGGTGGAAGACAGGAAATACACAGGTAAAAGAAATCATAGAAATAAACAAGGAAATTAATCAATAAGGAAGAGAAATGTAATATTAAATAAGGCAAGAAATTAAAAAATAACATCAGTAGGAAATAAAACAATCGCAAAAGTATAATATAATAAAAATTAAATATGCATAAATTGTAAACAAATAATCAGGAAAAACAAACAAAAATTGCACGAGTCAAGAACAGAGAAAATATGGGAAAGAAAACGGCGCAAGAATTGAAAAAAAATCCACTAAAAGATGGAAAAATCTTTACTGGACCCTTAGGTATTCCATGGTATCATGTGCTATCTGCTTAAATTAAATGCATTAGAAAAGAAGAAAATTTAAGTTGCACGCAAAATTAATGATTTTTTCTTTTGCATTATTAATCAAAATTTTTCAACCCTGCTGAAGTTTACACATCTACAGAATGTTTTCGGTTGTCAAAAACAAGGAACACCAATTAGCAAATATTTAAATTCTTTATATTGCAAAATATAATGTCACATCAACGCTACTTATTTAGTGTAGATCGCAGGATAATAATCCTTACAGGTTACTGGTTCAAATCTAAATTTGAAAAGTCGAATTTTATTTCAGCGATAACATTTATAGTGGCCACAATTTTAAATTGAATCTAATAAGCAACTTGAATATGTTCTAACCTTAATCGAATGTGCGGGCAAACCAAAGAGAACTTTATAGGTATTTGGGCTGGACCTCTTGAAGTTTCAATACATAAATAATAATACTATTATTTGCATATGTTTGAAGAAATAATAATATAAATTAGAAAGTGTTGCAGATACCAATCATGGTCCAGAAGTGTAAAAGCACATCGTTCGAAAAAAGATAAATTTATATAATTGACCATGGGACGGACTATAAAAGACACACATGCCCCTTCGTATTTAATAGTACAAGGGGCGAAATAGCCCTGTTGCAACATCCTCCAAATGTAAGCAGCTGGTTGATTGTGACGGATCATTTAAAATCTGAATAATCAATCTCAATTTTGGATCATTAATCTTGTCTTTTCCGCATGAGCGGAGTTAATAGCAATATATAATTTTTGCGCCTTGTTGATCATCAGCATCAGCATCTGCGTTCTCGAAAACTAACTTTGCCAACACAATGATAAAAAAGTCTTAGCACCAAATTGTATTTTTAATGATTGTGAGTGATAATCAAGAAGAATTAACCTTGACGTCATATTCCAAACAACGTTCAAAAATGCAATTTCATGGTCTAATATTAATGAGGAAATTGATTTGGGTCACGTTAAGCATTTGCTGTTCAGCTTCATTTTAAAAGGTCATTGCAACTTTTTTTTTTAATGACGTCCAAAGTTCAAAAATTTAAAGAATAACAACAACAAAAAATTTACTGCCAAAATAAATAAATACATTAATTCTATTTTTAACATGTTATTGCAAATTAAATAAAGGTAATCAACACTGTCAGTTTGATAAGATGTTATAATTATAATTTGACTCCAAACAAAAATCCAACTACCTATAGTCTTTGACAATTTTAATATTTAAAATTTAAATTTAAAATAATGTTATTTTATTTTTATTTAATCAGTAGGCACAAAAAATAAAAACTATAACAAAAAAATAAAAACAAATTTATATAGCTCACTATTAACAACGAGCTTGTTACTGTAAACATAATTTTGTTTTTATTAAACTGGCTTGACAGCGCTCAAATATATTCGAATTCAACAGTAAACAGTTGAAGAAATAAATAGAACACATTTTCCAAATTTATTGTCATTGGTGGCGGATATGAATGACAATTTTGTCGTAAATTCGTTGATTCAGAAAATTATAATGAAGTGTAATCCAACGAAACTTCTCGTTGATATTAATTTCTAACATTTTATATTTCAATGTTGGCGATAAACGAAATTATGAAGCTACGAATAAAAAAATATTTAAAAAATAATAATAAATATCACGTTCGGAAACTTACAGTAGTTGGCAGCGGAGTTAAATATTCCGGTCTCAGGTACTGATTGCTTGATGTTAACATGTTTCGAAAAAAAATCCAACAAATACAAAACACTAATACAATCAATATATAGCACTACAGGAAAAAAAAACTAACTAACACTGACACAGAACTGCGACGTCAAAGTTATTAAACAGGGAATTTCTCGCAACGATTTCACAAACAAAACTATTGCATAACCAGTAACACACTAATCGCTGTCTGGTACATGACTGACTAGATCGTGAGCGGCGTGCGACAAGCGCTCTCGGCCGAAAGTGACGTCATGCGTCCTTCCATCCCCACCGCCGACCATCGCACGCACACATACACAACGCACACAACATTGCAGCGAGCTTTGACACCCCCAGACCACAGATCACCGTGTTATTTCTTCTTCTATTTACTGTCGACACCCTTTCGCAACGCCGCCTCGATTTTTACGCTTCCGCGCTATTACGACTTGAAAAAATAACGAGCTTTTATTTTTTTATTTCGCCGTTTCAATTGTCGATTTTCGCCCCACGCGTTTCGGAATAATTTCATCGGAAAATTACGCAAATGAATCCCTTAAGCCGTGGGCGATATTCGGGGGTTCGTCTTTATTTTCGTTTTTATTTTTACATTTTGAATAGATTTTCATCTTCAACTACATAAATGCATAAATAAACGAAGCTCCCAATAATTCACTCTACACAACTTCGTTGCTTGTTATTTATCTCACAATTGGATTGTTTGAGCAAATTTAAAATCTAAAGCTTTTTATATTTAAGTGAGTTAAATCGTTCGGTAGGGGTATGTATTGGAAATTTTAATTATAATTTAGAGATATGCGTTAGGAGATCAGAGACAAAGCATCCAACAGTGACGTATATATAGAGCTTTCGGGCAGTATGGCTTGCTAAAATTTTTGAACCTCGTTTGTTACAAAATTTTCACTACCAAGCATGAAAAATAAATAAATAGGAGTAATTAAAAATTTGAAAGAAAAGGATCAAGAACCATAATCCATCAATCAAACAAAAAGTGACGTGAAACGACCACAATATTAAAAGAAAAATGATACTGAATATGTTTGTGATGAATATAAAAGTAAAGGAAGAGGAATCAAAACTAAACACAATCCACGTTTTCCCTTTTTATAACAAATCGATGACAAAAGATAAATCAATTTGTGAATTTTTATTCTTGCATGGGAAGTTCGTGTTCCAAAAACTCCTTGCTGAGTACAATTAAGAATGTAAAATAAGTAAAGCAAATGAAAGGCATAAATACAATCAAAAAGAAGATGAAAAAATTTAATTTATGGCCTGAATGTGAAACAAAACAAATAATATATAGAGCAAAAATAGTAAAATTGAAGAATTATAAATATATTTAATTATTAACAATAAGATCAATGTGTAGCTGACAAATGTTCTTCATTAAATCGAAGAACATTTTTTTGAATGCAGTCTTTCGCGTCAGTTGTCCATTGAAAGAATTTCATCCGAGTTTTGTCTTCGATTACAACTTGACGTTACGCTGGTACAGTTGTGTGTGTTATCGCTTCTTCAGAAGTTCTCTAAAGTCTGAAGCCTTTAGAGACCTCCTGAAGAACCTTGCTTGAACCTTAATCTCGCTAGTCATTAAGCGAGATTAAATTAATTCTAAAAATTGTTGTATTATATTGCATTCACTTAACTTTCTGCATCAATGAAACTTTAATTTCCAAACTTATGACGTGGACAAACATAAAAGCTCATGCCTAACTGAATAAGTAGTACCTCGAATATGATACGTAACTTCACCTATTCGATACGTGCGCAATTGTCACTGGTGCAGTATAAATCAGGACGCGTCTTTGCTCCAAGGGATCCGTGACAGGACGATTTCACTAGGTGTTGGCGTCGCCAAATGGCAGAAGGATTTTCTCCGGGTTACGCTATCGCGTTCGAGATCACGCCCTCGGGACCACTCCGGTAATCCCCACGTTGCTCTAGTGCACTTCCCGGACATTTGCCCCGATGACTTCTTTCGTCTTTATCGACGATTGAACCGCATAAACTCAGAAACGAAACCGCCGCAGTCATTACGCCCGGGGCGTTTTCCGGCAGGAAAAAATAGTTTGAATGTGCTTCTTCTGCGGTTTGCAGCTTAAATGTTTTACTCGAATCGGAGCGGTGCGCAAAAAATTAAATTAGAATACTAATGAGTCGACAGCGTACAATGTTCTAAAGTAGCTTTCAATTAAATTTTAAAAGCTCAGTAATTACCAAAAAAATAAATATGTATTTATGTATGTGTAACTAAATTAATTTTAAGTCACAAACGTTAATTATGGTTCGCGTCGTATTAATGGACGCGTTCATTGTGTAATAGCTACGGTTTAATGAATTATGTCAATATCATCGTGGAACAGCTGCAACATTGATGTTCAATATATTTAACATTTAACACTTGACAATGAATTTCAACTTGACATTTTTTACATTTTCATCTATAAATATTTTTATTTATTTTCTTCCTAGACAACATATTTTATAGTTTTCAGTTGTTCAATTGAAAACAATACAATTATTGTAAAAATAGGATATACGTTTTCAGTGGTGTGATCTAATGAATCTGTTGATAAATTACTTTTAATATTATTGCAATATTATAATTGCGGCCGACATTACAAAAACCATCACAATTCACTGACATATCTGTTTAAAACACTATGAAAATAGCCATGATAAATAACGTTGAAAAAGGAATAATCGAAGTACTCAAAAATGTGCCTTCGATACTAAATGATTGAATTGATGATTTTTATGATTGCCAAAAATCTAATAGGTGAGATAACTTCAAAAATAAACGTAGATGATAAGTCAACATTCCAAAAAATAAGTGCAATTGAAACAATAAATTTATAAATATGTTCACAGGAATATTTAAATACATATTGGAATCCGCAATTTGCAAATAACGTACGTTTACTAGTGTTAAAAGGAAGTACAATCATGAGAAATTATCGTAATGAAATTGAAATGTCGACAATAAAATAATTGGTTTAAAATATTCCAACGATGTAACGAAATAAAAAAAAATTTCATTCTACATATCCAAATAAGGAAAGGAAGTTACTTATTATCGATAAATGTGTTTATGATTAATGAATTGAAATAATCTTGTTGTTTTTACGTAGATGTAAATTGTCAAGCAGGAATACAATTAGGGTACATTACCCAATGCCTCCGAAAACAAGAAAAAGAAAGAGTATGACGCTAATTTGACAGTTTAATTTTAACAATAACGCGGTAACGTGAAATTGACTTGACGATAGCAATAAAAAATTATTGAATTTTTACGATGGGCCCAATAGAGCACTTCCACAGATAAAGATTCGTCTACCTTTGTTTATTTTTAACGATTGAATAATCCACAGTTTGAATGACTTTGGGACTAGTCACGACGATGTAAACTGTAGTCAAATCCGTATTCAACAATGCGAATAATGGAAAGCAACAAGAGACATCGATACACTCAGTGAAGATAATCACTCCATGAAGCAATTTGCAAACTTATTCGGGTAGCAATCCAACATACACAGTGAATATGCAAACGCAACGTTGCACCTATTACTAATTGAAAATTTGGAGAAAGTGATATATGAATAACTAATTATAACTTTCGAGATATTAGTTACCAGGCTGTTATTGGGTTCTGCATAAGTCTACTTAGCCAGTGTGAATAGCAATGTCATAAACACTTCAAATAGTTGATTTCATTTCACCTTCGAGAACCTTATTTTTACTGATAGTGACACAACTCGCTCTAAATAATCAGTTAACTATTACTCTATTCCAATCAAAATATTCCCCAAAACAATAAGTATGACTTTTAACAGTATGTTTGTTGATTTATTTAATTTATGTGAATTAAAGATCCAGGAACATATTACTGAGCAGGCGTGATCGGGAAAACGGACATAAGATAATAACAAGATAATAGTTGTACAGTTTGCTGCTCTTGAAATGGAAATGAAATGCATATTTATTGAACAGGGTGGATTTATTAAATGATCCTTTCTGAAGGACTTTATACTTGGCCTTAGGTAACTTTGAAACCATTTCAGACTTGTTCCCGATATACTCATCGTTCTCAGCTTATAAAATAATCGATTTTGATAAGCGAGTCATATTCTGACAGCATCTGGATCTTCCTCGTATTTGTAGTTCTCGTTGCATTTCCTTCGTCTTTTTTGGAACGTTGTCTAGTTTCATCCAAAGGACATGTTCTCAGTGGGTGTATGTACCCCATGCATTCAGAAAAAGATCATACAAGAACTGCGATTGAATTTGCCAATAACTTTTTTTTTAAATACTGCTGTTGGTCAATCAGAGTCTAGAATTTTCAGCCACGTGGGGCATACGATGATAATATCGTCTTTTTTCTTCAGTATTCAGCTCCCGTCTCTTTACTTCCTCCGCACCACATCAACACATAATCATAAGGTGTGATCATGGATTCATCTCTTGAAATCAAATCGTGCCAATCTATCCCTTTTGTCAATACTTAATCGTATTATTACTGCCATTGAAGTGAATCTGGTTCAATTCTTCTTTCTGTTCATATTTCCTTCTTCTTCGGCTTGTTTCTTTTGTAGTGCTTCCTTGTGGGTTTTGAGCTGTGATACCTTTTCCTTTGATTTACTATATCCCCTCGTTATACACCGTTCTTTGTTATATATATATATACACTAACTTAAAAAATGGCGCACCAACCAGATCGGAATTACCACCTCTTTTATTTATTGAAAATAAATATTTCAGTACTTAATTGGTTTAATTGGTCAAGAAATTACAAACTGTACCGAAAAAGGTTTTAATAATAAGTAGAAATAAGAAAAACAACACAGTACAGAAAAAGAGAACAATAAATGAAAAACGCAAGAAGAGATTATCTTAAGTTATCTAAGGTTTTCTGTTATCACCTTGGTATCAGTAACGAGTGTTACCTCCCGGAACATACTGGAATGTCTGAATTCGTCGAGGCATACCTTGAATTAAGTGGCTAATCATTTTGATCAATGACATCCCATTCTTCTACAAGTGCCACTCTTAATTCTTGTAGTATTTCTGGGCGCACCGGACGAGTTCTAACACGTCTTTCCAAGTCATCCCAGACGTGTTCGATGTGATTCATGTCAGGACTCACCGCAGACCATTCCAAAATTCTAAGTCCTACTTCCTGTAGATACCGCCTAGCGGTGTGGGGTTTTGCATATCCTGCATTAACGAGAATTCTTGCCCTACAAATGGTGCAAAAGGAATAATAAAGTCTGCAAGAATATCCCTAATGTAATTGTTTGCATTTACCGATCGTTCTTAAAGAATGAAAAGCTCAGTTTTTGCCTCTAACGAAATGCCCGCCCAAACCATAACAGACCCTCCCCAAACATTTTCATGTTGAACGACGGTGGCTGAAGAATATCTCTCCCCTTGTCTTCTCCAGATTCTATGGCGTCCATTCGGTTGATACAAAGAAAATCCTGATTCATCCGAGAAGAGAACTCGTCTCCAATCACGTTCTTCCCAATTTCGATGTCTTCTACTAAACTCATGTCTGCGTTGCTTGTGCTGTCGTGTAAGTTTAGGTACTTGATTCGGCCTATACGCATTGAAACCAGTCGCTACCAGTCTTCGTCTAATGTTTGAGCGCATACAGCTGTCCCACGTACATTTCTGAGCCTCTGAGCCAGTTCAACTGCGGTTTGGTGATGATCTCGGAGAGGCTGCAGCGACAAAAACCTATCATCTCTTGCAGATGTGGACCTCGGACGACCTGAACCAGGACGTCGGGTGTACTTCTGTACCTCGCGGTGCCTCTGCAGTGCTCGACCTACAGTTGTCTCCGGTTTTCCAATAGCAAGAGCAGCATATCTAACACTTCGACCATCTGTCACTAAAGTCGTCGCCCCTGCAACTTCTTCAGGAGTTATTTGCATATTTTAAAAGAAAAATGTTTAACAACAATAGCCAACCACCCTAAAGAGCAGTGCTTAAAAAGCTTGGACGGAAATATGCTCTTGATGAAAATAATGGTTTAACAGGAAAAGAAAAATAACATCTTAAATGAAAATAAGACTTGTTAGAAAAGTCATTGACACAAATACTACAAAATTATAAGTGAACACAAGTCATAGCCAGTTGTGTCAGTATTTGGCTTTACAAGCAAAGAAAAACAACACAATGGGGAAAAACTGAAGTGCGCTACTTTTTTTGTAAGTGAGTTTATAAGATAAATTGCCATTGAAAAATTTTTATTATTCCTTCTTCGTTCGAATAAGTCCCATAATTGTCCATCGAAATTTTACCTTCATAAGTTAGGGCAATTGAAGGCAATAAAATTCGAACTTTTCGTTTTGTTCGGTTTATTTTTGGGCCATTTAAATAATTTATTTTCGCCGCAAAACGTTTCAAAACGTGCGTCGCGTAAGTGATTACTTGACACGTTTGTTGTTCGTAATAAAACGTTATCGAAAACTGGGGAAAATGGAGCCATTAAAATGAATTTACGAAAGCACCATAAAGCAAGCTATCAAATGTGTCAGCGTAATTTATGGCCAAACAGCCGTATCTTTATGGGTTTATGTGTGTGGATGTTTGTGTGCGAGAGCGTGTGTGTGATATATCGTTCTAGGAAATGCACATGGTGTTAAACTTTCAGATTGACGTAAACGGTTTTAGACGACACGGGAGGGTAGAAAGTAATTCGGTTTCGTCGCGAGTATTTCTAAACAAAACGCGCGGCGCGTCCGCCGGCGGCGGTGGCAGCTGTCCTTATCTCGTCAAACGGCTCGGAGATCATGCATGCAAGCGCATATACATTAATGGAAGATGTAAGGGGCTTCATCGGATGTCAAGTACCGGTGCCATTATGTATATGGTCCGTTAATAATTCACTCGGAACGTTATCATGTCGGCTCTGTACACATGTTGAGTCATTAGTGGAGTCTGTACATCAACGGCACGATCGTAAACACGTCATCGATGCCTCAGTTTACTCGTTAGCCACTCCATGTCTACTACCGACGGCGAAGTATTTTTGGTTACCGGGCATACTCTATCCTTCGAACTGTCAGTTGGTAAAAAAAAGCTCGTTAAAAACGACTTAGGACGTCCTGGTTGACCAAAAGTTGCTCATTTGAGTAACACTTGAAAGAGTTGTGTCTTTTGAATTGTAAAACAGATGGCAATAGAATTCTAACATTAATAAGTCGTACGGATAAACAATAAACAATTTCGTAATCAAATAAAATTAATTCGCTTTATTATATGTGTTATCGTCATTGAATATACAACATAAGTACATAATTATATACATATTATAAGAGTATATATTACGCCCATACAGGAAACAGTGCTGTATTACTACAGAGCTGGTGTCATACAATGACGCTGACCATTATCTTAACCGATTCTTAATCAATATGTATAGTAGCAATTTTGCAGGAAGTGTTTCTGGTGGGCAACGCTGAAGTACTTCTTCCGGTATTGATTACAGAAAAGAGTCTTAAAAGACACCTTTAAAAGAACCCCTGACACACACACAGAAACACAGAATATCTCCTGAGACCTCATGTTTTAATTGCACTAGAAAGTTTTTGCAATCAAAGTATTCTATGAGAGCTGACTGTCAAGGTTGATACCTAGGAAGTTGATATCCCCCTGTATATCTAAATTTGTTTGTCAATGTAACATTCTCGAGAAGTCAATGCATTTTTTGTCTAAATTATTTAAAATCAGTTTGTGATGCCATTCTTGCAACTCATGCTTCATGATGTTCAGTGCCTCCTGGACCTGTTCAGGATCCTGCTCCGATACTGCAACGGTTACATCGTCGGCATAACTGATCTTTCAGCCCTCACTGATACAAGTCGGTAGGTCGTTCGTTAACATAATGAAAATCAACGGGCCTAGCACCGACCCCTGTGAAACTCTTTCATCAATATTATATATGTGACCTCCCACCAATGGTACTGCAATCTTTGTAGATTACCCCGTATACATTTCATATTCAACAAATTTAGGATTAATACCCTCTACACATGTCAAAAAAGAGTCCCCCAACATGCTTTTGTCTAATTCAGAATCCATATAATTCAAAAAACTCGCTGCCTTCATCTCCGTTTAGCGATTACTCCTGAAATCACGTTGAGAATCTTTCAATATATTTTGCTTACCTAGAAAATCTGTAGTTCGTTGACGACAATCTTTTCAAAGATCTTGAAAGAAGGTAATAGCTCTTTCTTCTTAATGAAGGGGTCATTTTTCTTGTAGATGAGGACGATCATTGACTGCTTGAGTTTCTATAAAAAGTATACTTCCAATATGGACTAATTTAGTATTTCCAACAAGAGTTCTGACATCCCTTTGCATACATATTTTATCACCCTCACTTGAACCACATCTGGACCAAATAACTTCAGGTTTCTTAAGTTCATAGTGGTTGATTTCATCTCACATACGGTCAGGAGTTCGAAGTTAATGCCATCATTTTAAAAATGGATATGTGTTTGATAGTTCTGCAAGTTGCACTGAAATGCTTCATTATTTGCCAGCAGATTAAATAGTACATTAAGTCCACCAGCAACACATCAATTGAAATACACGATATTTTTTGGCTGCGCATTTGGTTATTTTGATGCCACATCAGATATTTATTTATATGTGTTTTTACGTTGTTACTGCAGATTGATTTATTAGATTTTGCTCACGTTCGTGCTGAAACTGATGAATATAGCATTTTAATTATAGGGGCTATCAATTGATACACCATCTTGGTACATCACAAATAGCAACGGTCATAAAATTAAGTCCAGCCGAACACACATGTAAATGGAATTAACATGCGAACATAACTGTTCTGACTCCATACTTTTTTGCAACTCAACCCGAAATTGTCACGGGTCATAGATTTGTCGAATTGAATTTTTAATGATAATAAGCATTGGAGGTTTGCAAGCTACGTATCTCGGAAATTGTGTCATGTTCATTTTCTTGTTATATTGTAGTGACTAGGATGGTGTCGTTTAGGACGGTCGCTCCCAAAGGGGCTTCTCCTAGTCGTGTTTGTACCTTATTTCAGCTACTGTATGGAGTTTCCAGTTATCCTACCTAGCATCGATAAAAGAGAAAATCAAACAATTGGCAATGAACGACGTGAAAATAGTGTGCGTTATATTATCTTTCCTGTGTTCAATGAATTAATAGACGATTTTTTTCGAATGTTTGTTGTGTCGAGGCTTTCTGGAATATTTGGGCGCCATTGAATCTGGTGTGCCAATAATGTTGAATAAGTCTTTCATATTCTTCCCATTTCCACCGCTTCTCATATTATTTCCTGTTGCAATTTCTACCATCATGTACTTGTTGTTATTGTTGTGATTTGTTGTGCGATTAGTATAGGAATTGGACGTGAAAGTTCAATCATTCGCTTAATTGATCACATTTAACGATGTTCAAAAATTCGACATGGACTAAAAACAATATAGCTTAGCAAGTATCGTTGACAGTTTGTGGGGGAAATGAGATGCATATCTACTCAAAAAAATCTTAACGTTTTAAAGAAATTAACAAAATTATTAAAGCTACCACCATTCACATTGACGCAGATGTGTTGTTGTTTACACTTCGTAATTGTTTGTGCAATCCAGCTCGTGTGCTAGTATTGTGCATTATATTCCTCCTTCCCATTTCTTATCACCCTATTACTATGTACATTTATAAAATTTCAATCAATCCTATTTAATATTTCGTTCTTAAATCGTCTCATGCTACCCAACCCCCTCGCCCTTTCCATTATTGAGTTCTACCTGTGCGTCGCAAACTTATTCTGTTTGTCACTATATTTGTACTATTTTCATTTTATATTCTATTTCAACTTCTGAACAATCTTCCTGTATGTATAGAATTTGAATTTGTTATCAGTTTCTATCACGTCTGCCGCCATGTCAACTTCCTTTCGCCAATTTTTCGTTTATTATTATTAACGTGTGAGCAACGGAATTGTGATTCAGGGAGGGCTTTGGAAGTTTTCGCGTATGTCTTAGATTAATTTTGAGTAATAGAACTACTCGCCCTTACTAACAGGTGTACCAACCCTTTTACCGGTAACTTAAATTTAGATTAAATCAAACTGCAGGCAAAGCTGTAAAAACTGAGGTTATGTTGGCAATAAAATTTTAAATAATACATTTTAATCATGACAACCAATAGTAATTATCAAATAAGATGAGTTATATGGCCACCACCGACATCACAATGTAACTCTTCCTTTGACGTCGTGCAACATGTTCATAAATGGTGTTAAAATTTCATTAAAAACTGTTTTACAATACTTCAAAAAGTGACAGTTTAAATGAACTATTTTATTGGATTAAAATTACACATTCATGGTATGTCTATGTCCCTCTTCCAGGGCCAACTCTAAAACATAATTCCGTTGCTCTCACGTTATATTCCACGTGCCAATTTTTATTCGTTGTACTTGTCTTAATTTATTTTGTCACATTCGTTTTTCGTTCATTATTTCTTTTGTTAGTTTTTCAACAGCTTTCGCAATTCAGCACGTCGTCCACTTCGGTCTAATATAAACCTCGCCTTGCACGTAAGGTCAGCAGTGGAATTTTTATTTTGTATAATTTTTTTGGAATAAACAGTACGTTCATTATGGTATGATTTTAACTATTGATTCAGTTTATATTTACGTAAGCAAATAATGACATATGCAGAGTAATCAAGAAGACGTTAAGTGGTGTCCAGTGTATAGGTCGTTTGGGGCGAAATCCATGGCCAACATGCAAGCAATATATTTTTTTTTCAATATCTACGACAAAAGCTCCGTCCTGTGTTAATTTAACATTGCCAAAGTCTGATAACATCGTTTTAATGTCATTTATTGCGATTTCAGTTGAGCATGAAACCAACGATAAATTCCCAAAAATCAAATCCAGATAAGTAAATAAATGTTCCGAAATACACGAATGAAAGCACTTCGTTACGGTTCCTGGCAACAAACCATCTGTTCAATAAAATTAGTGTTATTATAGTAAACACGTACGCAATTATAATACAACTGGCGTCATAAATCCAATTATAATATCCCATAAAAATTATCCGCACCGGCATCATTAATTACAGACGTTCCCATATTTATTATTTAAAGAGCCCACAGTCCAACGAATTTTAAAATCGCCTGTTCAAAAAATAAAACGCGCGACGTCGACGCCGACGCCGACGTGCGGATCCCAACAAAGCACATTTGGGCAAAAGCATTACGACCTCTTAGGTTGTTTCGTGACAGTTCTCGTATATACAAGTCCCCCGCCCTAAAAAGCAATGTCACGTCAACTACACATGACAAAGTGTCGCACTCAATCATTCGGCATTAGGGTAGGCCCCGGGCGGTGTCTTCACGCAATAACGAACATTTGAGGTTCACGTCGACGTGCGACCCTCGATTTTATCGATACTGATGTCGCACGTCTATTTCCTGACTAATTGTGTGTGCTGTCGCTCTTTAGGCGCAATAAACTATCCTGAATGGGAGAAAGTCCGTGACCGGTGCTTCCCTCAACAGTAAATTTTACGCAAAATCTCGGTACGCCGAATTCGGTTTCGCACAAAAACCGGGAATCGTTCAACGTGAAATATGTAAGTCCGTCCGACCGGTAAGCACGACATAAATTACGCGCGTTGCAGCTGTTTCTCGACATCGACTACTGTCCGTTCTGACGCTCGGTGCCTCTTTGTTGCACTCGGCGATATTTGCGGTTTAAATCAGTGGCGTTCGTGTCGGTATCGTGTTTCAGTTTTGATTATAACATCAGATATTCTGCTACTATGGTATTAATTCACATTTAATGGAATATACAATTATTTTAATTACGATAATTGAACCGTGGCTGTGTACTCCATTATTTGTAATTGTTTTATTACTGCATACGTGAAAAAAATTAATGTCATATTGACTAGCCTGCAACACTTCATTGGTATCTTAGACATTATCTCCCGATACGCAATGTACCAATTATATAATTCTGGCATTACGTACGAAGTTATGTAAGCAATGATTGAAATATTTTATAGGCACAGAGCAAACTGTGGCGTTTCTAGTCAATTAAATACTGTATACATTTATCATATTTAATTGTGGTGTAGTATGACTGTTGTGAGGCTGATGGTCACAATGTTGTTCACGTGCCCTTTAACACTACTAATATCTGAGTATTGTGCAAATACATGGTGGTGTGAAGTCATACAGAATTCGCGCAGGGAGTGCTGTATTTATTATTTCAATTCGAAATATCGATCTATTAGCAGACAGAAAGAGGTCAATAATGTTTGGCTAGTACCAATTTAAGACGAAGAAAAATTAGGAAATGGGTAATAAGTGGTAGAGTCCCAAATTTATATCTAAACGATCAAAAGAAGCAATACAATCTCTTGACTGTGGAAACGAGCAACATGTGGAAAACCTGATTGTGGGGCAATTTAAAAGCAGATGAGGAGAGATGAGGGTCAATACTTGAGCTGGATTTTTTTACAAATTGTAAATTTTTGCTGACGGTTTGAAATCGTTTCTTAAACATGAGTCAACTAAAAAGGTGTTATTCTTAATATTTCATTTTATGAACATTTTGACATTTTCTTCATTAAAAATGCAAATTCTTGTATTTCTTCGATTGTTCCATGGCTTTCGACTAAGTCTTGGCTAAATATATAACTATGTGAACATCGATTTTTAATAAAATTTAAAAAAGTCGTAATTAACAAAACTGACTACATAACAGTACAGTAGCTACTAAGCTTTTGCACTCTTCATCTTCATCTTCTTAGTATGACTGTTGTGAGGCTGATGGTCACAATGTTGTTCACGTGCCCTTTAACACTACTAATATCTGAGTATTGTGCAAATACATGGTGGTGTGAAGTCATACAGAATGCGCGCAGGGAGTGCTGTATTTATTATTTCAATTCGAAATATCGATCTATTAGCAGACAGAAAGAGGCCAATAATGTTTGGCTAGTACCAATTTATGACGAAGAAAAATTAGGAAATGCGTAATAAGTGGTAGAGTCCTTCAAACTTAAAAACTATCATAAAGCCGTTATCTGTTGACATCTTTGTGGTCTTCTATACTTCTTCTACACCACAATTACGCTATACCAATTTGTGACCTTCGTACTGGTTGTACATTTGATCAATTGTTGAATCCTAACATATATAACATCAAAACTGTGTGTGCGCTTTACTGAATATAGAAAAGCGTTAATTGAAAATGATTACTAGCCGTTTGTTAACATCCAAAACATAAATTTGACATGTACGTTACCAAGATGGGTGACGATGTTAAGTTGTGAGTCTGGAGCTTGTTAAAAATGAACGACAAGGCGATTTTTCAATCGAGTGACGGTAAAAATGGTTGTGATTGAAATTACAAAATGTAACGGAATTAACGAAAACATTGTTAGGAAAAGAAGAAATTTCCAAAAGCGTTATCAAGGGAGTTACCAAGAGCCTGCAAATATTTTAGTCTTAGTAAAAATGTATATAATGAAATATAATGGAATTGATATGATCTACCTGTAGATGACTATCGGCTTTCATGAAAAGTAAAGCCGAATCCGATATCATAATTTCATTACAATAACGCAACCCAACCCAACCCAACATTTTTTACAATTAATGTATCTAGCTATAACAATTTTTATCGATTTCGGTGCGCAATTATTTTATATTTCAAATGTAAAAATGCCATTCGTTCCACTGTTGGTTTCGTTTCTGTTACTGAATCAATTATATCGCATTTTTTGTTATGCTTTATTCTACTTTTTTTACTTTTATTAGTAATTTAATTTGGTTCGTTTGTGTTTTCTGTTGTATCTTAACTTAACACTTACACAACGCCACCGTACATCGATATTGAACTATGAATAGTCGTGATCAAACGATCGAAAAAAATTTCCACCAGTTATATGAGTCAACATTAATGACCAATCGCATACGTCAAGAAAGTCACTAAGAAAATGTTTGCACAGAAATTGGATTAAATATAATAATAAAGAAATCTGCAGTAGTCCGCGCTGAACTTTCTTATACTAAGTTATACTAATTTTTTTGAAAAAACTACAACTGTTATAAAAATATTTTTTTCGATAACTCGTACCGTTTTCAATATAAGGAAATAAGTGATAAGAATAAATCATCACTTCCGGTTGAGATATTGCTTTCAAAATAGGAAGTTATCCATGCTATATACATATCGTAAGTTTAATTTTCGTAGCTCTAGCTTTCACACAAAGACTTTCCGAAAATAGTCAGAATCGATTCAGGGAACCTCAAAACGTGTATATCCGCAGAAAGTAAGAAAGTAAGAAAGTAATTCAAAAAGTTACTTCAGAGACAAGTAAAATTTTCTGCAATCAACTGTGATATAACAGGTGACATTTATACTAATAATAATATATAATATTCCCCAATTATTACAACCCCACTCAACAAAACATCAACTAACGACTTTGAAAGACGAAAGACGACAGTCATTTAAAGGATTACTACATTAATTTCAGATTACTAATTACAAACGTGGCCGTCTCTACGAAACATGATAAATAATAAAAGGACAATAACTGCCATAATTAGATGCATTCTTCTGATGTAAAACAAATTCCTAGTATTGGTAGGACCCAACCCAATCCAACTCAACCCAATCCAACCCAACCATCAAACCAACTCAACCCAACCCATTTCAACCCAACCCAACTCAACACACAAAAGCTCTCCCACCACCTGATAAATGTGCCACGATAAAAGAAACACAAAAGAAAAGGACCAATAAATATAGAAAATACGAATGGTAATATGAACCAAGATAATGAAAATAAGAAAATAAAAGCCAATATAATATAAAAAGGACAAAAGGGGAAAGGATATTAAAAATGATCAAATATAAATCTATACAAAGAGATCAATAAACAATAAGAAGCGAAGTCAAAATAAAGTTAAACGGAAATAAGAAATAATGAATCAAAAACATATGAAGCCAAAACATATAAAATACAAACAGAATGAACATTGCATTTCGGATAATTGGCGAGTAATATGAAAATGAAGGTCAAGGAATCATAAATATTCAAAGAGCAAATAACAGAAAATTAATTAAATTAATGCAAAATGAACGTAAAAAAAAACTACAAACATACAATTTGTTAGACAATAATAGAATATAGCAAAAATAATTTAGCAAGAAATGTTAATTGGAAAATAAACGGTGGGAAAAGTATCAACTAAAAACGACGGGAAAAATAAAAAAAATAAAAAATATTTTTCACTCAATTCAAATTAAATTTCAAAACGAATATTAAACATGAAAATGAAATAAATTGAAAATAGAAAAATGAAATTTTAACTGAAATAAAAAAATCCCACAGTGAATGTAATATATAGAAGAATATTTAAGAAAAAAGTGAAAAGGGTGCAATAAAAAAGTTATAGTTTATGTCACACAACTCAAATCAGACAGAAATGCACCAAAATGATACCAATAGTTTATAAATAGAACATGTCGAAACAATTGAGAAAAACAAGATCGAACGATTATCAACATAATAACAGATAATAAATATCCAAATCATTTTATGATAACGAAGTGGATTCTAAACAGTACACATAAGGAGGATAGGCAAAAAATAAGACGAAGATTTTAAGAGGCTATTGGATACTTTGGAGACCAGATTAGAACAAATACACATTTAAGAGTGAGAATTTGTTATTACAAATAACAAATTCTCTGTGTATCTGAATTCGAAATTAATAATACGCCGAAAAAATTGTGGCTCGAAAAATTCTGAAACCATAATAAGAATTTATAAGCTGGACGGATTAAAAAACGAAGGAGTGGCAAAACGAGGCAAATGTTACAATTACACAATAAATCAACATTTAACACATAAAGATGCAATGTCAAGAATTCAAATTTGATAATTTCAGATTTTTTACGAACTTCAACACTAAAATATTGCCAAGACTTCCAATGGCCTTTTGAATTTGCACAATTTGCAAGGATTAAAACGGGAATTATTGCCATGTTTCCTACTTTTAGTTACAAGTTTATATCACCGCGGTTACATGCAAATTAATAATAAAGGATTATGAACATTCTTCAACTTTTTTCACTTTAGATGCACTTTTTTGATTAAACTAAAAAATAAATGCAAGATGCTTTCTTATAGAGAAATAAAGATGTAACGATAAAACATCAAACATTTTAGCATGGTTCGCGGCCCTTAAGAGCTTTCCGCTGCGACCGCCAGCAGATCTAATGTCCAGCTTGTCGTTTGGCTTCGCTCTTTGTCACACACCTTTCGAGAACCCCGTCGCGTGACGAATGCAAAAATACATCGCCGTCGGCCGTGCTCGGGCGACGTCAGTGTTTCCGAAATGATATATTACGACAGGTTCGCTTTCAAAAGGCTATCCCTGCGCATAATAGAATTTCTATGCATGTTCAACAGACCGAAGTAATCAATTGTCAAAGTCAATAGTCATCATTCACTTTTCATTAGGCACGTTTTTGCCCGTTGCCCGTTATTGTTGTTATTTTTCGTCCATTGAAATGTTACGTCGAAAGTTTAATTTGAAAAATTCTCCGACGAGTGGAATTAAATTTGTTATTTCATGGTTCGTGTTTCATGCCACGGGAACTTAATTACCTTTGGTGCCTATTCCGAGAAAGGGTGCGATTTACACGACGATTGGATCAAATAATCGATATGTAATATAATAGAGTCGATTAAATGGTACAATAATCTTATTTAAGTGATGTCTTACAAGTCAGCAACTAAGTAAACGTGAGAAGATAGAAAAAGCTTCTCTTTATCCTATACCACATCTATTATTTTCTATTTCTGATACGATTGTGTTGTCAAATTTTTTATATTTGTTTTGTTGATTTTCAAAAACTTTTTCCATGTTCAAGGATTGGAACATTACGTATAATCTCATTACTAATATAATGTTTAAATGGGATTAAAATTGCAAAAGATTTATGTGGAGAAATTAATATTTTCGAAAGTTGATCGTTCTTCTTCATACGTCCCTGTGAAAATACAACCAGGTACGTCGCTGATACACAATTTCACGACAACAATGGTCGGACGGTGACGCGCAAGAAATAATGATAGACGGCGCGGCCGCCGAGTCAAAAAACAAATAGGCCGTATTGGAAACCGGAGCTCCTTTGTGAGCCGTACAATGGCAAGCGGGCGTCATTTACGCAGCCCGATATAATGGTCTATTGTGCGGGGTTACGCCGATATCTCGAGAAAACGCTGTCTAATCTAGGCCGTGAACGTGAGGAGCGGCTGCGAAGAATAATTACCGGAACTTCCACACTCATTTCGGGCGATGATGAGACTTGGCCGGCTGCTGTCACGCATACCGAATACCCCGCGGTCATTGTTTGACGTCCGATCGGACAAAGTCACTGCCCGTCGTTCAAGTCGATGACAAATCGTTTCTGGTTCTCGGGCGGCACCGGCTTCAATGGAAATCGAATTTCGAACATTAGTTGGATGATGGTTTTCACACAGACAACACAACAAGATAAGACCGTCAATGTGTACTCTCAAAGAGAAGTTCGGACAACATTTTTAAATTCCGCATTACCATTCATTACAAATAGTGCTATTTTCCATTTATATTTCAGTACATTTGGCATGAACTACTAGAAGTTATTTGGAACGATTAGACTTAACATTATCTGGTTCCCAAGCGTTAAATTTGTTGGAACAATTTATAACTTGTACATTCATTTAGGACGTGATAACTGACGTATATCATATGCCGTTGATGGAGTTCTTTAAGTGTTCGTAAACGTTATCTCTGGTTATGAGCGCCACAAAGTTAACATCAGCTAAAAAGTTTGATTGCTTTAATCAATATAAATATTCGTCAAGTAAAAAATGTCGTGGCGCAATGTAAAGTTCATTTAAATCTATAAACAAATAACAGATTTAGTGCAGTAATTCAGTTTTCCCAGATTTTCTTACCACAGCCAGTGCAGGCGCTTTATGAATATATTTTGTTTGCATTTGACATATGTGTTCCGAAAAAAAATGGTGGTGTTACTAGTGACTGCTTTATTATGTTTTTCCAATATTAAAAGATGCAGGTTAAGTTTTGCTAATTAAAATACACAGATGATGTCGAAAAAAATTGCAATCCAGATAGGAAATATTCAAAGACCCATTGGGGATTAAATGATCCAAAATGGCTGAAAATATTAGATGAAACATCCAGAAGATTAAACATTTTGAAACATACAAAGTACGATATTTGGAAATACCTATATTTTCCCTAGTGTGGAAGGAAACGTCAGAATACTTCCAAATCAAGTGAAAATAGCCACAAATACTGACGTTGTTGATGACATATTGGCATATTTTTATGGAACTAAAAGTGATGTTGCCCAATGCTCTCCACTATAAAGTGGCAGTTATAAGGTTATTTGACATATCCAACATCCTTTATATTGTAGTGTTAGTGATGTTAATTTATCTGCTAAAGCATATGCCAAGCTATCATCTTTGGTTTGAGTATGGTGTGTCTCTTAATAATACCAGAACGACGAACATGTAACTTGTAACTCTGACGATATCATCTTGCAGAAAATAATGCGTAGTCTTTTCTTTGACATCAGTTCCATATTCAGAATAAAACTCGGACGAAGAGTGGTGAGAGACGGGGCAGAGTGCAATATAGTTGAACGTGGCTTTAAACCCTGAGATGGAATAAGTGGAGAAGAATAAAAAAAGGAAGGAGAACGAAAATAATGAGAACTAGGAACTAATTAAATCTGATGAGGCGCGAAGAAAACTTTTCCAAAAGCTGAGAAAAATCCGCCCACATGCGTGGACGGAATTAATTTCAGCGAATGTATTAAGGTGATGACAGTTATTTCGCTATCTCTGAGCTCGGCAGACTATCATGCATGCATTGGCTGAAACAGGATCAAAAGTTTGTGTATGTGATTAGTGCCGGGTACGAATTTCGACGGTACCGACTTATTCGTAGACTAAGCCAATTGAAGATGAGGATGTTGAGGTCGTGTGTCTACGATCAGTTGTTAACATAAATGCACACATTCAGGTAACAAAAGTGACACTGAACAAAATCGAACGTAGTAATAAGAGCGAAATGATGCGAAGAAAACACTATGCCAGAAATTGTAATATTGAAAAAACATTAAATATTAGGAAAAATTGTTAATATTGATTTTTTATAAAATGAATTACGGTATTAAAAAATGGAAGAATCATTAAATGTACTGAAATACTAAAGTAATATAAAATAGATTAAAATAATAGGAAAGTGTGAAAAATGCAGATGGAACAAAATCCTCGGAAACAAACGCTAACGCTACAAATCAATGGTCAACTAAACTGCACGTTTCCGTTTCTCTACTCAGCTAAAAATCTACTTTGTATTTGAAAGAAGCCGAAATTTTAGGGCATGATCTTCCAAAAGACTTGCTTGCCTATCACGCTTTTACAGGATCAGATTTTGTAAGATATAGAAAACGTAAATCCTTTGAAATCCTATTGTTATATGACTATGATCCAGTTTTCCAGCTTATTCAAAAATTAATAAGTTCGGCACACTAATGTTGCTTATATCTAAACGATCAAAAGAAGCAATACAATCTCTTGACTGTGGAAACGAGCAGCATGTGGAAAACCTGATTGTGGGGCAATTTAAAAGCAGATGAGGAGAGATGAGGGTCAATACTTGAGCTGGATTTTTTTTACAAATTGTAAATTTTTGCTGACGGTTTGAAATCGTTTCTTAATCATGAGTCAACTGCAAAGATGTTATTCTTTCATTTTATGAACATTTTGACATTTTCTTCATTAAAAATGCAATTTCTTGTATTTCTTCGAATGATCCATAGCTTTCGACTAAGTCTTGGGTAAAGACATAACTATGTGAACACCGATTTTTAATAAAATTTAAAAAAGTTGTAATTAACAAAACTGACTACATAACAGTACAGTAGCTACTAAGCTTTTGCACTCTTCAGCTCTTGGGCTATACGCACAACGGTTCAACGAAACTACCATTGAATTTTTATGAACATGACATTTTGCATAAGCTTACCTAAGAATATCTGTAATAATTCTAATTATAATCCTGCAACACTACCACTACAATGTCCATATAGCATATATCTGAAATTGTACGATTTCAATAATATGGTAAATAAAGAAACATCTATTTAACAGCAACGATCGTATCTGCACTATTAGGCACATTGTGACTGCGAGAGGCAACATGGTATGGGCAAATAGTAAATTTTGGAGACCCCATAGATTCGCAACACAAAAATCCTGTTTACAGACCCTCTACTGTATAACGGCAACATTTTAATTAAACAAAGTTTGCCATTATATTAGTAGAAACTATCTTTAATAATTACACAATGTAATTTACACCACGTATGTGTATATGAAAATAACAGGATTTCAACTGCCTAAATAAGGAAAAAATCAACTGACAGCGAAAGTTTTCTGCTTCCTGAAATTTGGGGGGCGACATCGGGTGAAAAGAAGAAAAAGCAAGGAAAAATAATCTAGAATCCTGGTGAGATTTCTATCGACTTTAGATGTGAAAATTCAATTTAAGCGACATATTCGCAAAGCAACAGGCTGCATATTAATTAAATAGATCGGAGAACTTCATCTAATTCATATCTTGGACGAAAAACTAATAACGAATATTATTCATTCAACCTTAATTCCGCATAATACGAACACAAATACTGAAAATTTGCGATAATTGAAAAAAAAATTCAACTAAAAAGGATAGTTTGTTGTTTTCTGCGATGTTGTGGGCCACCATACTGAACGTCGACATATTGGAGCTTTAGAATTTGATGGATTGCATGCACAGAGTAAAGTGCTGTTGATTAAAAAAAGCATACTTGATTTTCGTCTGTTTAAGTAGTGCATTTTTGATGTCAACCTGACACTTCCAGTCCCAAACATAATCAATTTATAAAATACGTCGTCCGAATTTGAATAAGAGGGTTTCGCATGTCAAAAGAAAATTCTCACTCTCTTGGGGTTCACTCGATCGATTAAAATCTACTGCAAGTAACTTGCTGAACGACGACAATGATTAGTACAATGACAGGAAGAAAGGCGAGAAAACTAAGCCATTACAACTAATTTCAAATACGATGCAGATCGTGTGATGAAATTAAATCCAAGTGACACACTCCGAGTACGAGAAGTGTAAATGAATCGCTCGCGATCTTCGATGGAAAATTTTGGCATAAATTTCAACATTTTTTTGTTGAAAGAAATGGATGTAATTAAACTTTTGTAATGTATTAATAATTAACTGGTTCATAAGCAACAAACTTTCAAACTTGAATTAGATAAAAATTGGTCTTCCACAAACCGTAGGGGATACCTAACATTAAGTTTCGGTCGGCATTTAAATCGATTTCTAAAACTTTTTGTATATTCTGTATCGAAGTTCCTAAACTAGCCCAAAAATCTTCTATGAGGCGGGTCATGGGAAGATCATGGGGAATAAATTCTACGTTTTGGTTTGCTAGTCAATTTTGAGTTTGTCTTCCATAGTAAAAAGACGTAAGGTCTGGCTAAAAAATATCTCAACTATGTTGTTCTACAGTAAAATTAACCAATTTCGTTAGACAATTTTCGATATACATTTGGCTACCCAGGGGTTCACCTCTTACTTGACCCACATAACATGTGGATATATTCCTTATCGAATTGGCTAACCGTACCAACCACTTGTGCGAATTTGGCTTTTTGCTTATATCTAATATGAACAGGGGCCTCTGCAATTATTATCCGTATAAAAATCGTGTCGAAGTTGCCTAGTTTGAAGTCCTGTTCTTCATCCATAATGATCATGCCGTTGTTAGCGAAATGCACCCTGCACGGCAGCATATCGGATTCTGGCTGTCGGTTGGCTGTATATTTTGGCAGTTTTCTTTTTTCTGTAATATAGACCATTTCGTGACAATTTCCTCTTACTGAAGTACCAGGTGTGTTTTCGCACTTCTTACCAGTATTTAGGTCTTGCTCCGGTAAAAATCTTCCACTTTTTCAAAAGTTTATACAAGGAATATCTTCCTCATAATCAGCAAGTATGCGATAAATATGGAATATATTTTGATTTTGATTTTTGATATTATGTACATACTTTTCAGAATTCCTAATTTGTAAGACATATCGACAAAAGCGACTTAAGAAACTGAGCTATCAAAGTTAAGTTAAGTAAAACTTATGGGACAAACGTTACTAGAGAATCATATTCATTCAAATTCCACATTGAAGCTCCTTATTAGCTATCCAGGGGACAATTTTCGCAAAACACGAAAACAAGAAGTGGTGCTCTTATTTATATATATAATGGGTCGGTGCATAAGTCCGTGCTTTGCATAGGCACCACTGCATTGTGAAGCTTTTGTTTTTCGTTATTCAATTGTTTTTTTTCTGTTTGAAGTTTGATTGTTGCAAACGAGAGCTTGTATGCTTTAGCAGCTCGTTTTGGCTATTTTCAAAGCTAATCAGTATGGAGCGTCAAGTTGAGAAAAAATAACAATTCCAACACATTTTGCTCTTAGAGCTTAATCGAGAACATAGGAAGAATCTGTGGTGTGTACGAGAGGGAAGAGGGTGGCTCAGAGGGTGGCACGGAAACTGGCAGCTGGATTACAGATTTCTTCAACGCGAAATCACAAACCTACACGAGACGCATAGAACTCCTACCGGAAATCTGGCACGCGGTCATTAACAGGAATGCACCAACACAATATTTATTGATGAGTCGATAAATATGGTCCATAAAAGTATACCTAAATATTCTATCGATCGGTAGAACTAATGACGAAGAGGTAACGTCTTCATAAAATTTATTTTGATATCGATTTGGTGTCAGTAAAAATTTATCAAAGGAATATACTTTGAAGTAAGAAACGAAAGGCAAAAATATATAACTTGAATTGAGATACCCACGTTACGGTTACCAACAAAAGCGGGATTGACAAAAAAAGAAAAACTGAAAAATAGGGGGAAACAATCTTCATAGTTCATACATCAAGAATTTCAAAGCCACGAAACAAGTGGAAAATTATGTAACTGAAAAGATTGACAAGCGACTATTAATATAAGTCCCTCAAATGATAAGTAAATCAACCTCTTCACAACCGCAAGCACCATATCCTAATTTCAAGAACAAGCCGAATATGATACCGAACTATTTTAGTCTGCCAAAATGCACCAAGAATCCAAAGGTGGACGCTTTTATTTCAGTACAATATGTACTGATATAAAAGCGTCAATGCAAAAGAAACTTGTTGAAAAGCAGAAGAAAATCAACCAAAAATTAAACCACGAAATCAAAAGTTAAACTTCAAAATGGAATGCAAATTGAAAAAATGATTTTAAAATGAAGTTTAAGAAGGTAAACACATATAAGATAATAATGAATGAAGATGACAAGAAAAATGTCAACATTAAGAAATTATGGAACTAAAATAACTGGGGATGGACACGTTTGATTTAATTGTAGTTTTCGAAAAATGAGTGCCCAGTAGCACATAATCTCATCAAATTTGGAAACCACTTAAGTGACACGTACAGGAAGATCATACATTTTCAAGTATAAGTTCTTTTTGCTATGGTATGCTGAATTAGTAAGCAATTTGCAAAGAACGTGCTTAGCCTTAGTTTCTTCTCGTCTTGATTTCCGCTCACATTACACTTACAAGTTCTAAACATAAGAAGAGGTGAAAGAATGTGAAAAAGTGGATACATTAGGGCATGGTAGGGAGCCAGAATAGACTTAGATCATAATGTTTAGGTGCACGGATTTAAGAAGGTTGAATTTATCATTAATTTGATTTAATAAATTTAATACTATAGGGTTTAATTAATCCTTAATTGCTATACTATGAAGGGTAGTATATAATTTTGTTGCGTATCTTCCTAAATATATATCTCCTCATACACAATGAACTGCAGTTTTGATATTGATCTTAATTTATAAATAATATCAGGCTCGGGTAAGCATTACATAATTTAAGACTATTATCACAAAACCTTAGAATCAAAATAACTAGTATATATATAGTAATTTGAATACACTAGTAAAGTAAGTATCTTAGTGTGAAAGACGTGTCAGGTATCTGGAACTAAACAAAAATGATGAATTTACATGAATCCTGTGTAATCTTCAAAGATATTTATATTCTACTTATATTCTATTTTACTAAGACGAGAAGTATTTTAAATTCGTCGCTTATCCGTGCCGTTATCTTTTACGGCTTGCAGCCTAGAACACTTAAGACTTAAGCATTTTTTCCGGAATCCATTTCTTACCCCGCCGTGCAAATTCGAGCCTCTTAACATGTGTCACTCGCCTGACCCAGACAGCTGTAACAATGCGGTACCGAAACGGATTTCGGCTGAACAATGGGCTTTGCGTAACTGGCCTACGACGTCGGTCATTATTATCGGATTGTATCCTAACAACCACCGACGTATTAGCTTTGACAATGAAGATTGATGCCGGTCCGTCCCTCCAACTGCAAATACATCATCTTCCATGTCGTACTCTCCTACGCCTGCCTGTCACCACAAATTATCGACCTTACGGATGATTGATTTTCTATATTGTCGATGATGCGATGATGTATGTTGACAGTTCGCGCGTTATTGATGCGTTCGTTAAGATCGCCGAAACCCAACGCCACATTTTAGGGTCGCCAAATGGGTATTACGCGATGACTGTGTTACAACTAATTTCATTAGTCACAGTCGCGCGCAGTTAATGCATTATATAAGCAATTCGTTCGCAAATGAACTGTTGCATCCAGCACAATAAATTTTATACGCCGGACCTGAACGAAACGAAACCAAGGCAACCCTTCTTGTTCCTCTTCTTCAGCTCCACTCGCTCACTTGCGGTTTATAATAGAATAACTGGCTTATTTATTGGGGTGCTATAAACTACGTCTGGCCATTTATTATCCACGGTGCGCGCCGTGAGTTTTACGGAGCTCGTATATTTTCGAAACGAGCCCCCCGTTCCAGCTCCGTCATAAGTCATTTTATATTGGCTATTCTGTTGTTGCTTCGTGTTATTTTCAACTAGACAAGAGCTCCCCTCGCGAGTTCCTACATTGTTCGCGTAAATGGACGTAAGGGAAGAAAAATCGTGGCGATAAATTGCGGAACCCTGGGCAACGTACGACGGTTGGAGTCTGCTGTTCGGACGAGCTGGAACGGTCTGATGTGACGCGTCTATTAGGTTGATGATAAAATTTGTCAGTAAATTGAATTTTCAATGCTCTTTGCCTAACTTCGTGCACTGGGGCCCGTTCATTTATGAATAAACATGTGAAGAAACTTCAACTTAAATATTTATCTGTATCGTGAGGGTTAATTAAATAAATTCGTAGTCTATGCCTTTAAGTCGACGACTACTTTATTGTTTATTCGTTGATTCGCAATGTACACATTCTGCACGATTATGCATAATTTTTCTTTTGCATTTCCAGGACTAAAGTAGTACCTTTGTCCTTTATAAGAGGTGTCTCTTCTAATCTCCATAGACGTAAAGTGATATTTCAAATCTCTAGGGATGCAAAGTGACACTTATTTTATAATGTCAATTGAAAAATGTCGTGGACACCGTAGTTACGGCGTTATATATATATATATATATATATATATATATATATATATAAAAATGAACAAAATTATAACAACTATCGAGAAGAAACATAGAAAATGAGAGGAAAACAATTAAATAATGAGAACACGAAAAAAGAATAACATAAATACAATAAAAAAAAACAAGGCAGAAGAAGTAAAAGTGAATACGACACAAACGAAAAAGGTAATATGTTGACAAGAAATAGAAAACGAAATAAAAGACAGATGTATTGTATTTCATATAAGAGAAAATGAATGAAAAAAAAATCCAATTATAAACAGACAAACGAAAACAATTAATGTAATTGAACCAGATGGTGCAACATGAAATAGACAACTCAATTAAAACTGAACAATATATAGTAAATCCGGTAGGAACATTTAAACAAATTTTGGAAATAAAAGCATTTTTCATTACCCTGAAGAAATAATATAACGCCTACATTTGATTCTTGATAATCCCAAGCCGAGTTTTAGGAACGCTCGTGTCTCAAGTCCATTGTCGTCGTGAAATTACCAAATGCTCAGATAATTAAACGTTGACTTGCACTTCTGTGGATCGAACGCAGCGACATTCCTCACCAGATCCTAAAATAAAGTCGTCGTCGCCGTCGCAATTTGTTCTATCTGCTTCGGCGATCAAAATTACCGCCCGACATAAACAGTAGCGTTATAACATTAAGTCGACTCATATAGATACCGGTTTTATTTATGAAATCCCCAAATGTGATCGTAGCACACCGGCATAAGCGCGTAGTTAATATTCTTACGTTTTGCGGCGGTTCCGACAACGGGACGGCTGGCGGCGTCTCTTTCTGGCCGCCTGGCGCGGCGATCGGTCGGGACGTCCGACGACGTGGTTCGGATAAACGGCGGTTCGAAAGTGCGGCGTTAAGCGTCTCTCCCGGTAGCATGCCCGGGACAATAAGGACCATCATATATTCAGATTAAGGCCAAGCCGGGTTTACATAGTCGTCTCCTCTCCGCTTCAATGCTCCACCGTAATAAGAATTGTCAAATATTTTACACGTAAACATTTTATGGTGGCGCGAGTATGTGGAATGTTTTATATTACGGGGCGTAAATTGTGACTAACAGGTTTCGCTGCCAACCCATGGCCACGAAATATTAAACGAAATCGGTGCATCATGGATTTGAATATCCTGACCTTTTAAACTAATTACAATTTTGTGCCGACTGTAATTTTGAAAGTTTGAATCTCATACAAACAGAAATATGACTGCATTTGCAGCAACATCGAAAACATGACCAAATACTAATAAACTGTTGAGATAGAAACACGATAGATTTTGATTAATAATTTAATAGAAATAGCTGAAAATGATACCAAATCGTCCAGACAATGTTGTAAAGAATTAAAGTAATATATTAAATCTATGTTTTGAATCATATTTAAACCATACAGTGTAAATGCCTACAGCCTGACACATTTGAATATTTCAGCTATTTAAATACTTGGAACAGATACATTTGGATTTAAATAATTAGAAAATGATCTAAGGATTTAAAATAACGTGTCTCAAGACAAAATTAAGCCATAAAATTAAAAGTATCTACATAAACGCTCAATTTTTTAATTTTATGTTGCTTGCTTGTGATGTGACTTCTATGTGTTTAGTTTTCTTTGATTTAATTGTGACAAACTTTTAAAAATAATGTAAAACTGCAGCTAGCGTAATGACAAATTGTCTGGATTACATTTAATTGCTTAATTGCAAAAAAGAACAGGTCATCAGACTATCAACGGTACACAGAAGCTGAAGGTCCACGCGTTATCTCTTAGACTGGCGTCATCTCATAAGCAATGATTGAAATAAGAATTAGTTCAGCATTTTCCATTTCCATATGAGACAAAGAAATGAAATAATTTTAACATAAATAGGTGTGTAGTGTAGTGGTGTAGAAAATTGTTTGAATGAATGAAAAATGAAGAAGTCAAGGTTAAACTAAACGAATTTTATAATAGTTGCACCTACATTAGCAACAAAAAAAGAACAGCTGCATTTAAAATCTCTTCCCTCAAGACAATACACCAAGTCACATATCCATAAAAATGATTAAAATTTAATGAATTGGGCTACAAATTACTTCCTCGAATTTGAATTACTTCCTCCAGCATATTCTCCAGATTTAGCCATCTGCAATTAATTCCTGTTTCCGGATTTATAAAGATGACTCTGCCGAAAAAATTGAACAGATAGAGAAACCGTACTATTCGGAAGAGGTCCAAAAATTAGATAAATATTGGACAAAGCGTATCGAGTCTAATTTTGCCCAAAATGTTTATTTCTTGCCAAGGCTAGGTACTTATCACTTTTCTCTCGTATACTTACAATCTTGCTCACAACACATGATTTAAAGTTTAGAGAAATGTGAGTACCTTTTCTATGGCTCAATAAATTTATTACATTTTATATGTTGACACTGGACATTTGAGAGTCGTTTTTGTTTAGTCTCCGCAAGGTGTTAGGCAGGGTATCGTCGTGTCAGTGTTCTGTTGTCAGTGGTTCGTTAGGAGTGATTGGCTCGCGCCAAAAAGTTTTGATAGCTACTACATGTAAAGGTATTTCAACAACTAAGGTTCTTGGCAATCGCTACTCACGAAGGATAATAACCAAGAAACAATATTGTCTGACAAGTTAGTCTTCATGGACCTGTTTTAATTAATTTTCACAATACCACTGAGGTGTAAGATTAGTCCATCTTTCATGTAAATTTTACCATATCTTACAATTGCATTAATTTTTATTTGTTGGTATTTCCTAATTGATGGGATATGGTGTCAATTTTTGTATACAATATTACTAAATTCGAAGCTATTAAGTTAAAATTAAAAATCAGTTAAATACTTTTATATGAACTTCCCTAGGTTAGACCGAAAATTCCTGGCATATATAAAAATTGTAATATAAAATGTAATTTTGCTTGCTCAATCAATGAGTTGTCAATAGTTTCCTGTACACTGTAACACATGCCCACAGAATTAGACGGTACCACAAATTGCGTTATAATTTTATAAATAGTGGCTCCCAGGTCCCAAGAATATGAGGTGAAAAGGAGGCTATCATACTAAAATAAATTGTCATTTCATCACAAATATAAATAAATTATTATCGTTTCGTATTTCTCGAACATAAGCACAATTCTGGATTAATATCCATTCGCCGTTCGCGAACACATGGGTACCGTCCAGACTATATGTTTACTTGCAAGTTAACTCTGCGTAATTTGGCTCTATAAATATAAATTGATGGTAAAATTATGAAATCGTTCCTCACCAATGAAATCGAGAAAGGTATCCAATATAGTACGCTATTTTCAATAAATACGGTGAAGCAGCACGGTTTGAGAGTAGTTAGGCCCCACGTCGCTGTATAATCGGCGAGACGTCTAATTAAGTTAACCTAGAAGTGCATGAAACGTCAAACGAATGTTACAAGATCCGCTTTTGAACTATCAAATCACGAGTATCGCTTCATTTAGAGTTTATTACATGGATAAATCAACTAAAGATCCGTACAAAACAAAATTGAATTTATTTTTTTCCAAATGAAATGCCTCGCAATAGAAATAATATGAACATTAATTTTACACCCGGTTGCACTTAGTAGGCATTCGTACTGCGAAAAAGGTGAACATTCAGGACTTATAAGTTGATCTGTAGATGCCCCAACAAAGCAAAATAATTGCACTAAGAGCTGCAATAAAGTTATTAGGAATTAAAGCTGTCTGTGTTCCATCATAGTCTATGCATGATGCACCTTCAAAGAATTTACTATCCTTTCGTTTGTTTCTTGGTATATTGATAAATTTTCTATATATTTTTTTTGTTATAAAACCCCCAAAAGTATGAACTGAATCTATTTAAAAATGACGCCTGGCAATAGGCACAATGAAACCATCTTCAGCTTTAAACGCGTGCAACGATTGCACAACTGATTTGGGAAGAAATCGACATTACAACACGTCGCTGAACTGAATTTGTAGTAAACGCCAGGGCATTGTATATAAACCGAGCGTCGATTAATTAAAATAATTTGATAAATGTGCAATAAAACGCAATGGAAAGATGTCATATTATTTGATTTCTTGCAATGTTGTTACTAATTTATTAAATTATTTGTTCAATTCAACAGAGTGGTATCGTTTACTGTTTACTAACGAACTGTCCATAATCTTGAAAAATATGTGATCATACTTTCACGAGTCTATTTTTTTTCTGCATTCAACCTTGTTACATCACATCGGATTTGTAACCTATAATTTTGATTTTCGTAATTAGTTTTATTCGCGCAGTTGGCCGACAATGTAATATAAATGTTTGCAAACTCGCGGAAAAACTCGCATACGCGTCATGGATTTATTTAATTTCTTTTAAAAATCATCTTTCGTGTATACTAAATCCACCTACAAAGGACTTCATTTCTTGAGCATATTTTTAAGGCTTATGTAAGAAATTTTCCTTCTATCTGTAGACCAATACGTGGGCCTTTCAGTCCTGACTGCATTATTATATTTGTTGCAGTTGTTCTTGGTTCCATCTGGGGATTTTAGTGTTAAATTTATCTTCCATAGAATTTAATTTAGTTAAACGTGCTGAAAAAATATGTTTAGGAGATATACAAATGGATGGTATGTTTATTGTCTGATTAGCTAGAGTCTTCATTATGTGGACAGGACTCTCATTATGGTTAGTTTGATACACAGTATTTTCTTAAAAATATAAATATGTTTGCTTGCTCAGATAAGTTTTTGATATCAAGACCATCTTTGTGGCCCAAAAAGAGTTATATTAGGAGAGAGATGGATGTGATTGCTTATGAAGCGAACTGGTCGCTGCTCTCAATTACAAACCCAGATTTACTAGTTTAAGAAAATGATTTTTAAAAATGTTGTCAACTGAAGATTATACATCACCGCTTTGAGAATTGTTCAGAAAGCACCAAGAATTATTACACATACGTTGTAAAACAAATTAGTAATGCGATGAACATTTTCCTTGAACAAAATTGTTGTGACAACGTTTCCTCCCGCTATATCACACAAGTTATAAAAAATCTACTGATATCAACCTTTGGATGCATGACCTGTGAACAGTGCTAGAAAAACTGCATCATTGAAGTGCTTGGGAGAATGTATCTGTGACTGTAGTAATAGTGTCAGGGTAGTGTATTTGAAATATTTTCGTTACTGAGAGGCACTACCTGAAACATATACCGAAACATTGTTCAACGTGAATTATTACGTAAGTGACGAATCACAGCTGAAAAGGAGACTAAAATAGAAAAACTAACAATTTATGGTCAAAACGATCGAAATTTGTTCATCTAACCCAAATCCCAAATATTGACAGCCCAAATAAGGTAACCGAATTTGATATATGAATAAACGTGAAATTTGATGACAACAAAATACAGTGCTAGAAAGAGGAGACTGATATATGTGGCAATTTACAATGAAGAATTTGCCGGAATAATTTGTTGGACAACTTCGTTCACCTGATGACTGCGGCTACGAATTGCAAATAGAATTCTGCACTCGTCCTGGTGACAGCAATAAATTTGTAAGTGAGTCTGGGAAGATATTTGATGGCAACGATGTGCAAGATATCGAGCGGTTGAACCAAAAGTCGAGGTTTGTTGGACAGTTGTGTTTTCAGGTCAATTTGAGTAATTTCAGCGTAAAGTAGGATAAACTTCAGGTGTACATTAATGTGGAAATTTATCGTTTACTGAATGGAATATTAAGCGACACTTCGTCAATGATTTAAACATATTTGTCTGAGTAAAAGCTTTCGGTTGATAAAATCCACACAATCAGCCTGAAATTCCAATTGGTTTAATATTAATTATTGTTAAATTTGATTTAATTTGCAATGTTGGTTGTGATTAATTTTGTGTCTGTATTTTATGTTAATAAATATTCGATAAATATGTTTATTGTCTCAAATAATTAATATAATTTAGGTGATCAGCTGAATTACATAACATTTTTGGGAAATACTACTATAAAATATTCATTCCAACTATCAGTTGGTATTCAAACAAATATCGAATATGTTCAAAGTATGCAATTAAGTAATAATGTATGGCATTAACTGTCGTTGAGAAAAATCGAACCAAGACGACAATTGCAAGTTATGATTGATCTTTTGAATCATTATCCATGTTGCAGAAATCTATTTCTCGAAAGCCCATAAACTCATAATCGCATTATCCCCGATCGAATTTCTAAACTTAGAAGACCCATCAAATTTTATCTAATCGTCCTCGAGACCTCGCGACATCATCAATAACCCCTACGAATTAATAACTCGACGACGAACCGTTTACAAAATCGACTTTCAACCTGACCGTAAACATGAATAATTATCTCGGAGGCATTCTTCTGGGCGATTTACGAGCCGATTTTATCGCTTCATTTCAAAGACAACGCGTACGAAGTTGCGCGGCGGGGGCGGGGACGTGGACGTGGTGCGTCCGCGAGCAATTACGACTTTCTCCTGACAAGTGAGTGCCGGCGATAAAATTAATTTATGCGTCGTGACACCGCGGCCTGACCCGATTATCCTCCGACAAGCGTAACTTGTGTATCGTTTCCGCCTGTTTTATACGCGGGGCCGAATAAAAATAAATGCGCGTATAAAATATGAGCCGAGTCGGTTCTAATTAGCCGCATGATTGATGGGTCCGGGAAAGTGACGTGTTCGCCGTTCCTTTTCCATTCCCGTGAGTCATTAGCGTAATGATTGAGGCTTGTCGAAACTTAGGTACATATGCATTTATTACGGAGCGAGTGTAAAGTGGTCGCTTTCTAGTGAAAATTGATTTTGTGTAAATGCGGATGTTGATGTTTGTGCTAATGTTGCGGAACGAAATCGATTTTTTTAGTAATATTAGTTGACGTGTCACGGGAAATAATATAAATAATAAACCATTAATCAAAATATAATGTGAATACCAAAATACAATAGAATTTAGTATATGAAGCCATGTGTGTATTCTATATTGCAGAACAAACATTTGGTAGATAAATAATTGCTATAGGCAAACGTATACATTGCCGAACTGGAAGGGATACTAAGGAAAGGACAAGACGGGGGAGTGAAACTAGGAGCGGCAAAGATATGGTCGTTGGCTTTTGCAGACGATATAGTTTTATTAGCGGAGACGGAGAAGGGGTTAAACGGAATGGCGAAAAGGTTAGAAGGGTTCACGGACAGAAGAGTGTTGGAGCTAAATACAAGGAAATCAAAAATAATGGTGTTCAAGAAAGGAGGAAGGAGGAGGAGGGAAGTGAAGATAACATGGAAAGGAGACATATTAGAGCAGGTGAAGGAGTGGATGTACCTGGGGTTCGTAGTTAGAGAAAATAACAGCGGAGAAGGACAAATGATGCATGCATGCAGAAAGGCGAGGTTAGCAGAGGAAGGATTGAGGAGAAATCTGTGGGGAAACAGGAGAGGGAATTTTCAAGAGACATTGAAGATATGGAATACATGTATAAAAAGCATTTTGATGTACGGGGCGGAAGTATGGGGGTGGAAAGAAAGCAGGAGATTGGAGAGGATACACATAGGACAAATAAAAAGGACTTTGAATCTGGAGAGATCGACTCCAGATTACATAGTTAGGCAGGAGTCGGGGAGTGAAAGGTTGGGTGTAGAGGCAGGGAAAAGGGCAGTGCGGTATGAGATGATAGCGAGGGGCGGGCCAGAACAGAGACTAGTGAGGTTAGTAATAGAGGAGATAAGTAAAAGGGGGAGTAAGGGAACGCGACTATCAAACTGGGAGGAGTGCTGACGTAAAATGTACGAAAGGCAGGATTAGCTACAGAAGAGGCAGAAAGGAGGAGAAGAGAAGGGAAGCAAATAGAGAGGGAGATAGTGGAGAGATGGAAGATTGTAGAAGCGCAGGAACGGGAAAGTAAAATCAAGAGTGCAAGATACACAAAATACAATATTCTAAAAGTACAGTGGAGGTTACCAGCATACCTAGGGGGCGGGAGATCGTTAGAGGAAGAAAGGACAATAGCAAGGTTCAGGTGCGGATGTGAGGAGAAAGCGAACAAGTACTGGATGGAGGAAAGCTACAGGCGGTGTGATTTTTGTGGAGAAGGATTGGATGAATGGGATCATTGGGTAGGAGAGTGCAAAGAGATAGAACTGAACGAGGAAGAAAAGAAGAAAGGAAAAGACTGGAGAAGGAATATGGGAGAAGACGGAAGGGGACTAGAGATGTTAGATAAAATAGTAGGGAAGAAGGAAAAGAGAAAGGGATGGAGGCGAATGGCGGGATATAGAGGAACAAAATGTAAGAAAGTGAACATGCCAATAAAGGTTTCTTTTTATAGGCAATTGCTGTATAAGAGAAACAAGACTAATATGCTAGAAGGTGTACGTCCAAATAGTAGTATAACTGGCAAACAGCACATGTAGAAAGTCGGACGATGTAAACATTGGTTAAACAAATATGTACATACTAGTAATTTTAACAAACGCAATAAATATCAATATGCTCTAGCATTGTCGATTTCGAAAAGTTATGAAAGGTTAACTGTGTATGTTCCTGAATCAATGACACATATTTGTACCCAGTAATGAACAGCGAGTTTTATCCCGAAGAATATTTGGCTTGTGGAATGGTGATGAACTAATGGGAACAATAATTGATATTTTATGACATGGTTTATTACAATATTTATTCGATTTATAATGTAGTTAATAATAAGCTATGGGTATTTTTAAAATAATATTACAAGAAAATAAGTAAGATAGGGTATCTAAGATTCTGATTCGAAATTAGTTTCGGTGTTTAGATTCAGTTAAAATAACGCCACCAAATAATCAGAATTAATCATATCTAGAAGTAATCAATTAAATAAAAAATGATATGTGGTAAGATTTTAATTCTACAAAGCTCAACAATCGATCGAGCACCTGCCATAGATGCAGAACTGAAACGCATATACATACATCCTAAATTAGTACAATGAGAAAAAGTTACAAATTAAAAGAAACTTTATCAGCTTCGCATTAATTTTATCAGCTTCGCATTAATCATGAAATAAGTAATTGTAATATAAAAATAACCTATAAATAAAAAGTCTTATCCCACTGGTAATCTAGTGAAGAGAATATCCTCAAAGGTAACACCTAAGCTATAAATAATAGGTTTTATACATTTTTTTTGTTTTTTACGTTGGTAGTGTTTGTTAATTTATATAATTTTTTTCTCCATAAATTTATTCATATTAAAAGATTAGAAATATGTTTCATTTCAGATAAGTCAAATAAGACTGATCTGTAATTATTATAATTTAGGCTATTGTGGTAATATCTGTTATATGTTGCATGCCATAATTTTATCATTAATGTTTTTGTTTATATGGTATTTCTTTGCAGATTTTCTTACGAAGGAATTGTAAGAGTCTCGCTCTGCTTATAGGTTTGAATTGGCCATCGGGTGCTTAATAGAACGCGAGTGGCAGGTAAGTGTGATTAATTTGTATATACCTTTAAAAATTGTTGTTAAACGGTATAAATTGATGTCAATGGCATCATACGGACACCCCCAATAAATTATATTGCAAAATTATCGTAATTATATGAACAATTTGTGTTCGATGTGCACGTTAGCGAATATTCTACCAATTTTACGTTGCCTGGTCAATGATCGATTGCCCTGTCGATTGCTTAATTAACGTACTACAATAATCGACACTTGCAAATTATTTGCCTTAATTTTTTAAGCATAATTGTCTATAATTGATTTTGTCTCAATAATTAATCTGATTTGAACTTTTAATCAAATTATGATTCTTAAGTTATCCAACGCCGACAATACTTGCGTGGAGAATTAATCCTAATTGTTTATAATAAATTAAATCTGAATCATTAGTATGATCCGATCTCTTTAATGTTAAGTGAATCACAATTTCTGGACTTATCTAATAATGTATTAATAATTACTTGAATAACAGAACGTAATTACTGTACAGAAAATCACACACATGAATTGTATTAAATTGGGTGACATTTGAGCCAAGATAACTTCAAGATTGTAACTGTTAAATTACATTATTTTAGTGACGGTAAGTACTATGTGATTACATCCAATTGTAGAAGTAGACAAAATTCGTGTTCGTTGATGTATTGAATGTGTAATATGAACATCTAATCAACTTTGTACGTACTGTTACTGCTAACGAATGCAATACATATACATATGTTATGTATACGCAAGCAATAAGTTTTCGATATGCTTAGCAATATGTCATTTCAGTTACAATGGGAAGATCGTAAGTTTTCTATACGTTGGGCCACGCTAATCAATATACAGGTTAAATTATACAATGATAATATTAATGTTAATAACAACGACTATTAATATAAAACAAAATTATTTTCGTGCCATATAGCAATGTATCATGGAAGTAAATCTCTGCCCAACCCAAATTACCAACCAAAACATGTAATTTGAATAATTTTGTTCATGTTTCATAAAGTTCACAGTAAGCTTGTTACTTCCTTGCTATTAATCAATAAAACTACAATGAAAGTTATACCAAACCACGAGCAATTTTTATTGCCCATTTTCATTTAGACTCTGTAGATTGAAATTTAATATGTTAACAAAATGTTTTAATAAACGAGAGAGGCAAAAAATTAATACGTCAAATAGAGAAGAAACAACAAAACAATAAAATGAATAAAAATAACAACTTGAATCATAAGAAAGTATTATCATTCGAGAAAACCAAAAGTAACTAAAATTCGTAAACAAATTCTAATTGGAAAATCGTAATAGAAATTCAATTGGAATTGGCAACAAACAAAAACTGAAAGCGAAACAAACACAGAACACGCACAATGAAAAATGCTAACGCAATATCGACGTAAGAAAGTCAATGTAGGTAACTGTAAAAAAATTAAAAAAACGGAAGACAAAGCTCAAAGCTCAAAACAGAATATTTCAATGAAATAGATGGGATTAAAATGAGAAATAAAGAAAAAAATGAGGTAAATGAATATATTTACGTTTACTTACTATTTAAATTAATTAAAACAGATTATAATATTCTTATATGGAATGCTGAACGCAAAACATAAAGAGTTTCAAAATAACAAAATAAAACTGAGCGAAGATTAAGAAAAATAACTATAATTTAAAACGATTGAAGATAGTTAAATATGGTCAAAATAATACATACAAAAAAGAAAATTTCATATAAAAAATAAAATAAAAAAAACCGACAGTAATCAAATGAAAACAAATTAAGAACAAATAAAAGCAATTAAAATAATAGAATGCCAATGAATGATTAAAACTTCAAAATATTAAATTTTGAGTGAAACATCAGTGCAAGATCAGTGAAAACAAAACCAATAAATAAAAGAAGAATACATTTTGCAGACTTTGATATATAAACAACATAACAACAAAAACGAATGAAAGGACTACCTAAAATTATATAATATATGAAATATGGCAAATTAAATATATAAAAAAATCCAAAATGAAATAATCAGAAATATTAAATGCATATTTTAGCCGAACTATGGACCAGTCAACGCAGCACAAAGACCACGTCCAGCTACAAGAAACTTTTGAATTCAATAAACCAACGATATGAACGTTGAAAATAAAATGAAGAAAAGCAATATATATTTTTTACATGTACTCCAAAATAGACCATATTTTAGACTTCGCCTGAAAAAAAAATTGTAACCTGGTAAATGAAGCCATATGACACACCAAAATAAATATATCGAAGAAGCAAACACGAACCAAATGGCGAGAACGAAGTGATGAATGTGTAACTGACGAGTGAAAATAAATGCCAAAGAAGCGTTAAAAACATATTTATAAATTGAAAGGAAAGCAAATATACAACAAGAGCGTATAATTACATGGCGTTACAAAGCAGTCACAGCGAAGAGAAAAATTATCGAGAGAACAAATACAAATGTATTTTAAATAACGAATATAATATAAAACTAAAGTTAAAAGTTAAAATTTTTAAAATGTTCAAAATGTCAATCATTTACAATATATACATAAATTTTGAGTTCGAAATATTAAAAAGTGTGAGAACAGTTTTGGTCACAGGTTGGGGTTACAAATTTTTGAAAGAACAATTTGATTTTAATTAAAAAATAAGAAACCATTCAGTCACACAATTGTTTTAAATTATCATCATTTAACATTTTGCGTACTAATAAATAGGTCCACCACGATAAAGTTAAGTGGAAGTTACCAAACTCAAACAATCGACCAATAAATAAAGAAAAAAATGAATTTTTTGAGAAATAATTGCAGTGCAAAATTAAAAACTTCGATAGTTGTTGGGTGGGGTGGGGTTGATGATATTTTTTAAATAAATAATTTCAGTGAAACCCTTATTTTTTTCAAAATTATTATTATTACAATGGGGCTGTGATTAGGGTTGTGGGTTGGGGTTTGTTTTTTAGTAGTAACAATCTTCATTACAAAAACAAACGATACAAATATATAAAATGAGGAGCTTGGTAAAATTGAGACAGCAAATTGAAACAAACACACAGTGTGGTAAGGGTAAGTTTGCTTCAATTTATTTTCCAACCACAGTCTCCAAT
Source organism: Geotrupes spiniger (assembly GCA_959613385.1). Classification (NCBI taxonomy): domain Eukaryota; kingdom Metazoa; phylum Arthropoda; class Insecta; order Coleoptera; family Geotrupidae; genus Geotrupes; species Geotrupes spiniger. The sequence continues at coordinate 19,915,959 of OY390737.1, forward strand.
TTATTATTATTATTATGTGAACTTTGACTGTGGAAATAACCAAATTCCGGAGTTAAAGAAAAAATTGGGTAGGGTACATTTTTATGTTCTTTTTAAATAAATAATTACTGCGAAAACTTAAAAATTCCTGTATTTGAAAATTCTTTACTGTGGATTGGGTTGGGTTGGTTTATTTTAGTATTAAATCTCTTAATTTTTTTTTAACAAACTTTGAACACAATATATAATATAAAAATAAAAATTATTGATAAAAAGTAAGAAAATCTGAGGACCACGAAAGTAACCAAATGTAGGAGCTAAACAAACGAAAAACAATAACAAATAACAATTATAAAAATATTAGAGAAAACAAATTGAATTTAAAAAGTCCGATAGTTGGGTGGAGTGATTTTTAAATTATAGTGAAAAACTAAAAAAAAATTGAAAATTATTTACACAGTTAAGGAATGGGTTGTGGTTTGTTTGTTCGTAGTAACAATTTTTATAAAAAAAAGCTTTGGCCTTAATACAAATATATAAAATGAAAAAAGTGCTAAAACTGAAAAAATGTGAAATAACCAAATGAGTTAAATAGAAAAAGAAAAAGAATTTAAAAACCCATAAACATGGGAAGGGGACATTTTTATATTTTTTAAAAATAAATAACTACTGAGAAAAAAATGAAAATTATTTAAAAATTATGGGGATTCGTTTTTTAAATATTAAAAATCTTCATTTTGTCCGAAAGAAAACAACATTGGAACATAATAAAAAATATAAAAATGATAAAAACTAAAAAAAAATTCAGTAGCTAAATAAAACAAAAATAATGATAATAAAAATTATGAAATTATTACAGAAATCAAATTGAATTTAAAAACTCCGAAAGTTTGGAAGAATGGGGTTTTTGTTGAAATAAACAATTACTCCGACATATTCAAAATCCTGCATTTCAAAATTCACGCATGGTGGTTGGTTCGGTTAGGGTTGGATTGGGTTGGGATATGTATTTTTTTGCAATTGTTGATTTTTCTTTAAAAAAACAAAACAGTAATAATTTTCGCGTTTGTAAAAAAAATAAAGATAAAATTGAAAAATCATCATTAGGAAAACGCGTATAGTTTTGTTCATTTAAAAACTGCAAAGACCCCACTTGTGGCTATAATTGTTTTTTTTAAATGTGTATTTGAATATTTAATTTGTCAACATTTTAAATATTCCAATATTATATTATATTGTTTCTAAAAAAATTTCAAGCGAGTTTGGTTGTGATTCAAAAAGAAATAAGCAAAAATTACGCTCGAAATGTTCTTGATTTGCAAGTCAACCCAATCCAAATTATTTCATGTAATCATTTTATAAAAAGATTAAAGTAGATAACGACAGAAAACTTCAACACGAAACGATATAAGTAGGGCTGGGGGTGATTGTACAAAAAGTAGGTGCGTAAAAAAGGGGCCAAGGCTTCTTACGACAAAACTGGTGAAGAACGTAGTCGGTGTCTGGAATCGAACCAGGACACCCGCATTTATTGGAACCAAAATCAGTTAATGCTTATATATATATAATTTTTATCTGATATTCGTGTTTATGTACAAATCTTCAGTATTTTCGAACATGAACTGATTACATAAAATTTAGTGGCTCATTAAGCTAAGAAGGTAAAGATTAGGCCATGTGATGATATCTTACGTAAACGCATCAAAAATATCACAGTCCGGGTATAATAAATTTAAATTTGAGCCGAAAAGACTGTAAAATATTTAAATGCGCTAATAAAATCAGTCATTAGAGTTTGGACGGATAATAAATTCGTACGCTACTTAACGGTTTGTTTCTAGGGGGTACTTAATTTTACGACTGTCTCCCATTTTCCAGACGGCGCAACGTTTTCGGCTCGAAGTGTTTATTAGTAGGCTCTGAGCAGCGGGTCGCCTATTGCCCGCAATATAAACTTGCTGAGTCGATCCATTGTGGCGTTACCTCTTCAAAAGGGCCGTTCCCTTGTGTCGGCAGCGACGTCGCTCCAATAAACGCAATAAATAACTCGGGGCGTAATTGTGTTTTTACTGATTTGTGAATGCCAATAAGTGTTTCGTTTACTCTCCCGCAGCAATAAATCCGTTTGATATTTTCCGAGCCGCCTTTTATTAAATTTATGGCTTTGCACACTCACTGACAATAAAAATCCATATTTCAGTGCCCGGTATTATTTATGGATGTAACACAGCTATATACCACACACACACACGTGCACACACACATACAGACACCCCAACATGCACACACGCATTCACGAGCGATACTGCAGCTGTGTTGTTTATCTTTAATAGTTTCGGAGATAAATGAATTTGAATAAATATTAAGTTTTACGACTTCACTAACATTTAGAATTATACTACTCGCGTCGAATTTATGCGATAATAAAACTAAGTTGGATGGTTTCCGTTCGAACAAAGATTACAACTGTATACCAGAAATTTATCGAGATTCAATTTAATAATGAGGGAATTCGATTAACGCCAACATTTCTATAAGATACTTATCCAGGATGGGTTGGTAATCACCTTAAACGGTTGCCTCACAAAAATATATGTTCCTTAAAATACTCAAATAAAAAATATCTATAAATAATTATTATTTTAATTATTGTATTTTCGTTTCTATTATAGTCATTTTAATTATTTGCTGATTTTGAAATAATTTGTTTTGAGGCGATTTCACTTTTTCTGTTTGGTTTTCTTCTATTTATCATATAAATGATATCATCGGAATTTTGCTTTCTTCGTTCTTGTTTTTGCTTTTGCAATTTGGATATAATTTTCTTTACTTCTTCGCTTAATTTTTCTTCCCGTGATTTTGGTTCTTCATTTAGCTTTTTTTATCATTTCTTCCATGTTATGAACTTATTTGCAATGGTTTGGATTTAATTGACGTAATTTGTTTAGTGTTTTTCCATACGTTTTATTTTGCCATTTCGGCATTGAGAAAATCGAATGTTAATTTCTCTGTTTGTAAATTTATTTGCTGATTTTATTTCACATGGGCGTCAATTTGTTTCCTTTGGTTTGCACACATGCAACTTCATTTTTTGTTTCATTTATTTTATGGTATACACTTGGTTGGATTTAATTTCAGGTATTTTCTTTGCAACATTTATCTTGGCTTTTAGCGATTTAATAGAAATTCCCTTTTTTTAGTTCTCTTTTCAGTTCATTTACTTATTCGTTTATTTAATTTAACTTCAATTTCTATGAAAATAATTTTCATTGATTTGTTTAATATTGCTCTGCTTGTTCTTTGTTTGTTCAAAACGAGTTTAGACCAATTTATATAAAAAAAATTTGGTACCATTTTATTTTAATGACTTTTTTCCAACACTGTAGCATGATAATAACTTTTTATGTGGCATTTAGTTGCGAAAGGTTGTTCTTTTTATAAGATAAAAAGTGGAAAACTTAAAGCTTACGAAGACACGAAATCCTGATTAATTACACTTTATGTCTGATTTGTATAAAGTACGTAGCATATATCATATTATATCATATATATATCATATTATCACTAGCTCACCTTAGCTGTAGCCTTGGTGAACAACATTCACGAATCGTATTAAAAAGGAATTCATTTCATTCAACTAGTTTGATAAATAGCCGTTCCCTTTCCAAAAGTTGCACTAGTTTATGTTTTATTTGTTTAACGTTTTAATTGCTAGTTGGCAATTTAAAACAATAATAAAACACTTGGTAATTTGTTCCACAAAATTTTTTCTGACAAATCTTTATTATAATTTCGGCAGTTACGCCATCATCAGAAGATAAGATGGCGTAACTGCCGAAATTATAATAAAGATTTGTCAGAAAAAAATTGTGGAACAAATTACCAGGTGTTTTATTATTGTTTTAATCATGTTTCACCGAGTGCCTATAGCTTCATCATTTGAATTTATTGGTAATTTAAGTTCAGCTCATCGGTGTCAGTGTGCTTCCTTCACTACCTTTTTATTTACTCTAGTGATTGTTATATTTGTAGGTAAATACAACAAATCGCAGCTTTGGAGGAGATACAGTTTTTGATCAAAAATTTCAAAAAACTTGTTGGGGTGGTGTCGACATATTATTTAAATTTTTGGAAAATGTTTTGATTTTCTTTCCCATTTTAACTTCATGGGTGTAAAACTTCAAGAAGATTGTATTCAATTGCGCTTTTTTACTAAGAGGCAAACCGTAATGTTAAGATTCTATCACCAATTATTTGTCTCTGTGTCAGTCATAGTAAAGATATATTTGCATACAATTACAATTCGAACCCAACCCTACCAAACTTCAATTTAGTTAAACGTGGAGAGATAGGGTTGGTTGGTTGTTACCACCAAAATTTCCTGAAATGATAAAATTATTGTTCTGAAATTTTAACCAAGCTACAACCGAACCCAATCTGACACGACCCAACCCAACCCAATGCAAATTAACATAATTCAAGCCAACCCAACCCAACTTGAATATAATCCAAGCCAAGCAATGAATTTGCTTGAATTCGTTCTCGATTGAATTTGGAATTTTTGGAGCACGGACTATTTCTTGATAATCTCAAAACAATTCGACCCCTAGTTGGGTTGCATTGGATTTAATTGGGTTGGTGCTTTGTAGACTTGAAATTATTGGAGGAAACAATTTAATCTAAATTCAAACCAACTTGGATTAGATTGGATTGGTTCACTTGCTCATTGTTGACCATGTTGGAGCATGTATTATTTTGCTCCAGAAGGATGATAAAGATAAGTTTGGTAACAACTTCAACTCGAACCTAACTTAATATTACCGTAATTTAGTTATTTTATCCAAATTGGTTGTTTGACTATTGTCATTGAAATTGTCTGAGGAAGTAATCTTTAATTTGAAACGTCAACCCAATCAAAGCTAACATGTGCTGGATTGTAGTGGATTTGTATGATGTCGTTCTTGCTACCATTTGAAATTTCGTCGCATAACATTTGCTAAAAGCTCTGAATCAAACCAACTTAAACCCAACGCATCTTGGGTCGTATTGAATTCTTTCCTTCTAGTCGTTTATTCGAAAAATATACCGCACTATATTTTTAGTTACTTATGGATTTTTTTGTAGTTTGTCCCAATTCTCTTAAATTTTGTTTCTTTTTCCCTTTTATATTTCAGCCTCCATTTCGTAAATTTTTTGGACATATTTAATCTTCTTGCGTCCTTTGTTTTTCTATTAATTACTTTATTTTACGCATCCTATTATTTTGTTGTTGTTTTTTATATGTAATTGAATTAAATGCAATTAAATGTTAATAAAACTTCTCACCACCACAACCTGACACAACCATATTTTATTTAAACCTTGCAGGCGGATTAGGTTGGGTTGGGTTCCAACAACTAGCATTAGTTTTTATCTTATTGCTGTTTTGTAGAATCTTTTTATTGCGTAGTGGGTTGTGTTGGATTGGATTAGTTTGTGTTGGATTGGGTCAGGTTAGGTTGGGTTATAATAAGCAGCATTAATTTATTTTATTGCTGTATCGCTTTCTTTTGTAAAAATTGGATTGAGTAAAAATAAGTAGCATTAACCTAACCCAAGCCAACCCTACCCAACTCAATCCATCCCAACCCAACACTATAATAATAAAACTAATGAAACTAATACTGTTTGTTATAACTCAGCCCAACCGACTATAGGCTGGTTATAACATAACCCAGTCCAACTTAGCCCAGCCCGACCCATTATAGGTTGGGCTGGGCTAGGTTGGACTGGGTTGTGTTAGAATCAACAACATTATTTATGTTTTATTGTTGTTCTGCTTTTTGGGAAAAATCTGTTCAATTGTAAACTGGGTTGAGTTGGATTGAGTTACGGTTGCTTGACAAAGAAGCAAAACAACAATAAAATAAAACTAATGCTGTTTATTACAACGCAACCCGATTCAATCCAATATAGGTTCGGTTGGGTCGGTTAGGTTAGATTGGGTTGTGTTATAATCAACAACATTATTTTTATTTTAGAGTTGTTTTGCCTTTTTGTAAAAAAAAACTATTTATTAAAAGCTACGCACTGTCAAACAGAATATTTCACGACCACCTTTCACAAATAAATATATCATATTTTTTAAATTTTATTTTAAACGGGGTGATTTTAATACATGATTCTCCCACCGTTTTAAACAAATAATAAAATAATCAAAATCGGCAAGCAATTAAACGTTACGTAAAACTGAATTACGTAACGACGCCTTCGTGCTTTAGTCGGTTAATGCAGTAACGTTCAATCGATTTATCCTAAATCTTCATCATTTATCATCACGACAACTGAGACGAGGTGCTCGAGTTTTATTATAAATCATTAATTTAATGTCAGAGTTGCTTTAAAGCACACGACAGTGTTACCATTTTCATTTTATTCAGGTTCGCATTTTTACTTTAAAATTTGTAAATTGTTTCATTGAAATTATTATTACACATGAATATTTATGAAATCAAGATCCAAAAGTCGAATAAATTAACACCTGACAGATTTTGTAACATTTCTAAAATTTTCTGTGATTTATTCTATTATAATTTTTAATATATCAATAAATATATATTGCCCTTGTTTCTTTGTTTACATTTCCTTTCGTGTACTTATTTCATTTATTTAACGTTGATTGACGGATTTCACTTTCGTTCTCGAATTTCCAAACCAAGCAATTAAAATATTGATCGACGCTCGCTCAATGCGTTTTTTCAGTTTCAAAAGTAGTTCGCAGCGTTAATGCAATACATTTGATTAGGGCAAAAGCAATTGAATTAGCTTTCAGTTTATTTCCAGCAGTAAATCAAGCCAATTAGAGTCGTTTCTCAATACTCTTCTTACGGTCATCTATAAATTAAATGCGCGAATGCCTAATGCGCCGTGTTTTGTAGTCATTAGACCGATTAAAAACCAAAAACAAACGACAGAGAAAACGCTCATCGCACATACATCGAGCTGTCATAAGGAAGCTGGCGCTGACAGCGCACCGTGAAAGTTACATCTTGTCGGCCATGATTAGATCGGAAAGTCGATTAGAACGACCTGACACATTCCCGCTACTCATATTTAATGAACTGTCAGATCCGAAACATCCTGGATCTCCTTATCGGGTCGACATCCGAACAAAAACAAAAACATAAATGGTGTACGGTGACGATGATGTTATTGTTTGCCGGGCGGTTTAAACGCGAGGCGTTTAAGACCCCGAGAAATAATCGAAAACATGATGGGGCGTTTTGGATCCAGGCGTATTAAAGCGTTTGTTTTCCGGGCGTTTTGTGAGAAAATGCGAGAAAATAAATCCTAAAATAACAGAATCGTCGAATAATATGTTCGTCAATGTCCACAAGAATATAATTACATAACTAATAAAAAATAATTGAAGCATGTCCTTAAAAACTATATGAATTTGGTTATTTTTAAAGATGTCTTATTAATAAAATAATTTCGTGAATAATAAAATAATGGAAGCATCAAACATCAATACCATTATCAACAGTTAACAAGGAATTATTGCGTTGATGTATACAAAATATGCGAGCGTGCATAAAAAGAATTTGAAAGCAGACGAAAGGAAGCGACCATTAAAGACAAAGCTGGCGCCACATGGGCATTAATCTGCCAAAATATTGAAACGCCAGATAATAACATGTATAACAAGAGCGGCCGGGGCCATTAGAAAGAATAATAGATGACCGCCAACAATAGATCATAGTCGGTTACGTAAACATAGCCTTTTCCCCATTCAACGTCAGAAATTGCACCTAATCGCTTTGAAAGATCCGATGTTTGCGCGCACGAACGGCATCCCAACATGGGTGGGTAAGTACCGGGAAAAGCAACAATAAATCCAACATTTGAATTTTATTGCACGTCCGTGAAAAAACACAAACAGGAAATCATCAATAACCGCACAGCTTTGTGGATTTTTTTTGTGTGCGCGTAGGCAAATGCAATTGTGGGGCTCGCTAATTTTTGATTTTTCGGAAATTTATGGGGGGCAATTTGGTTTCGGACGCCCGGGCGGCGGGATCTTTTGAGAAGATTAAAGGGATCTCGGTGGGTGTTTGCATTGTAATTCGGTTTACTGTGGTGTAGTTTTTGTATGGGCGCCGTTTAGCACCCCGGGCAAATTGCGACCTGTTATTTATTTCTTCGACAGAAGACTGTTCTTAAGTAATTTTGTGAAATTTTAGCAGCCCAACTGGCTTTGTTGTTCGAACGAAACGTCAAAACCATGTATTGAATTATGTTCCATTGATTTCGTTTTTGTGGTCACATATTTTGCTATATTATTAATTGCAATTATTTTGTTAGTTAAATATAAAAAACCAACAATAATAACTGGACGGAGACTGTGGTAGGTATTTTCATATAAAGAAACACAAATAATTTAATGAATTCTGACAATAGACCTATATTGCATTCAAGTTTATTACTTGATTTATGTTAGATTAATTATATTATAATTATTTCAATATTTGAACATTTCCTTTGCAGAAAATTATAAAATATTTTTATCACGTTACGAATGTTCACATCCTTCTTTAACAATTAAAATATAAAAACGAATCCAATTAAAATCATAATTAAAAGCGCACAATATATTTAAAAATAAAATGTTTGGTACCAATAACTGCAAAAACAATGAACAGCACATGACATTTTTCAGTGAAAGTGGGTTCTTTCAGAATTAAATGTTTTGTCATTTGAGACATTGTGTTCTACTTTTCTCATCGCCTGTACAACTGTTTCACTAAAGGCGATATAACTACCCAACAACATCGAAATATTTATAACAATTTGTTTCCTTCCCTCTTCCCTCGTTTTCTAATGACTAATGCACAAATATTTGGCAAGAACTATAACTTCTTGGATAAATGAGTCTATGAGTCGGCTATTTCCACGATTGTGTTCTCTTTTCTATTGTATTTCTTATCCTGCTCTCCTATTGGTCTTTTGGTCATCTTCTTTCGCGTCTAGGCTCTACATCTACTTCATATATGTGTTCCATTATACGCTGCTTATTCACTTCACTCTAAACTGTTTTAAATTTCGACGTCAACACTGACTTCCAAATGACAGTATGGGTATTGTTCTAAACCTACCCTACCATTTCCGTCTTCCTGGAAATTCCCTATGATCAGCGAAACGTTTTCTTAGTGCTTGGTAGAGTTTATCAGTTTCTCTCTACTTTTCCCATTATTTTCAGAATTCAGTTTGGCTTGGTATTTATTATGACTCCTGAGTTACTTAAATGTCGGTGCGTAAGGCCCTTCTACATATATTTCTGTTTTCTTCTCATTGATATCTCTATAAATGTGTTTTAATTTATAATTATTATACGTCTGTACCATTCATCTCTTCTTCTGTTATGCCTCATTATGTGAAAGCGATTTTAAGGATTCGATTTGCTTTTATGTCCCATGTATATAAAACTTCGCGATTCGTTATTATTAGTGTAAATAGGAGAGGGCTTAGTATACCACCTGTTTTAATTCCTCAACCGTGACAAATTCTTTGGATTCCGTATATCCAACTATAAATATGTGACCAGGAATAAATAATGTGCCCTGTGTCCTTTGTGGAAAGCTCTTTTCGAATTTGCTAGCTGGGATTCAGTGACTGTTCAGAATTTTGCTGGTAGAATTATTGCATGTATTTTAGCTACCATATTCACAACTGTTATAGCTCTTTATTGAGCATGCGATTTAAATGCACTCCCCAGTCTTTTGATATTTTGCCTTTGTTCCCTTTGCTTCTGACACACATTTCGTTTATTATCACTTGCCATGTCGTAGTGCTTTTCCGCGTCTTACTCTTACATATAAACTTATTCCATTTTAATACCAACGCTGTTTCTGATTTCCATACTTGTGTTCGTATTTCTATCTGCCCCGTGCTACATCTCCGAGTTTAATAATTCCTGGATGTATTGCTTTTCATTATCAGCAGTTTATCTATTGCTATTTTGCTATCTTTATGCTTTTTTGGGTTCATTTACTTTTTTCCCTTCTCAAGATCTTTCAACAGTTGTAGAATAGTTTCGGGTTGCCTTTAAAACTGTTTCTTATTCCAATTTTTTCACAGGGAATTTGTTTCCCTTACACCTTTGCAATGTTTGTATCTCCTCTGTTTTTATTCTCCCCGAGTAATTCTTACTTCCCAATTGGTTTTTATATTCGCACTTCAACAATGTAAATCATATAAGTTCACCAGCACGATTTATGATTCCTCTTGGTTAGACTGCATGTTTCTCTGGACATTGTCAATATAATTGTGTTAAAATTGTTAAAAATGTGGCTAAGAGTAGCTGATGGTGGTCACAATATATTTCTGGTCCTTTCCTCACTCGAATAACCATGACTGTTTTCCTACTGGCTTATTTGAGAAGAAGTAGTCATTAGTTAGCTAGCAATAAATATGATGTGATTGCATTAAAAATGACGAAGATTACAGGGACGAAGGAGTTAATACTAAGCAAGCAATGCAGATCTTGTGGGTTATGGATATGGGCTGTAGTGAGTAATGGGCAAGCTAAATATGAAAATGGTATGAAAATGTGGCAGAGGGCTAGTGATCGTATGCATCACGTGTGAAGATATATTTTTTATTAAATGAAATATCGATAAAGAAATACTTGACGGAATGGAAGAGGATGAAGACCAAATGCATCGACATAAATCGAATCGTTCCCAGTCAAGTTTCAATAACATCTCTAGTTAGCCTATTCATTTAATGTTTGTTCTTCAAAAAGAGGATCTGATACGGACTTTGAAAAACAATTATTAGTTGAATGTGAGCACCAATTCACTAGACTGAAACGAATTTATTTAGTGTGGTTGTGTCCTTTTGGAAGAAAAGGTCCAAGAGTTATATGGGAAACCCTGACTACGACCATTACCATGGTGTGAAAAGTAACTAAAAGGAGAGACCCATGTACTGAAGATATACACAGGATTGAAGCAAGTATTCCAGGTATATAGCCGCTGTTGGTTCATGTCGTACATCTCAGAAATCAAAACGGAAGAACAACGATGTGTGCATTACCGAGGATATTATTGATGAAAAAGTAAAGCACAGTTCCAGCTGTTCAAGGGCGTCAAAATATATGAATTTAAATGAACCCCACACTGGGTTATACAATTTTCATATTCAGGGGAATATGCTATTTATTAATTAAAATTTCGAATACATTATGATTTATTAGGATGCAATAAATATGTTTGATTTCATAGTGATTAATATGAAAACGTGGGCGTGTAACAAGACGTGCAGAAAATTCCTGCATGGCGAAAAGAAATTAAGGATACATTTGGAATTTTCGTATAAAAGGCAATAAATAAAATAAATATAACATTAAATTAAATCTCCTACTTAAAGTAAACGCTTTTAAATTTGCTTTTGAAAAAAGTTTGGAATAGTATACATTCATTATTAATGCTAATAATGCTGATACATTTCAAAATAAAAACAATTTATATTATTTTGAAAAATAACAACATTGTCTTGCTCTAGATTTAAGATTTGACGGTAATTTTAATTTTAAGCAGCTCTTTTGGTTCGTGTTTGTGACCAAAATTGTTCATTGCAGGAAAAACTAGTATAGCTGCGTATATGTTTTTACTCGTACTGACTCTTGTTTTTGAATAGATTTGTTTTTATTGTTTCTATTATTGTTGATTGCATCACAATAATAGTTATGGGTAATTATTCGACATAGTTTTATTGACAGGCCTTTGTGGGATGAAAGAAATGGATACAAACCTCAAGGGGTGCCTAGATATAATGCTAATTAATTTGAACATGAACAAAATATTTCACACTTTAGTTTGCTTGGTGTGAGTACTAGAAAATTATGTGCAAACAAATTCAAAAATTAAAAAAGTATGATTTATCACACAGCTGTGTGTGAAAATGTAGCATCAAAATTATAAACGAGCATTGGAAAGTTTCTACAAATGACGAAGATTTTTAGTTAATCATATAAGGCTATAACTTTTTCCACAGTTATACTTAAAAGCAATTAAGAGCATTGAGTTTTGCAAGTATTTCATAAATGAAGATTAATTTTTGGTATTCGGGAGTTCTTCACGCATGAGATTTTTTCCAATCAAGTACCAGAGGAAACATTAGAGTTTAATTACAAAAGAATTGTAGATTTTATGGAATGTTTGTGTAGTAGATGAAGGACAGTAGCTTGATGTAAATATTTGTGCATTAATAACTCAGGATAAGACGTACAATTCATGTATTTTTGAATAGAAAATGTAAATATTTTAGAAAATGTTCTTCGCTAGAGAAAAGTTTCTTCGAGATACATTTTTAAATAAAACAATGCCTCAGTATGGTTAGATCCTCAATTAAATTAAATTATATAAATATACTTCCTTGTCCAACGTGGACGCTCAACCCAATTAAAATATTTAAGATTACTTTGCAAAAATAATAAATAAAGTGATATTCGACTTCGCAATAAACATTCTTATTCAATGCAGTGAAGGCTGCAAATAACTAACAGAAATGGCAGCACAACAAAATATTTAATTGTTTAATTTCCTTAATTAGGTATTTGTTTATTAAGCGCTAAAGATTAATTTTTTAGCATGAATTTCAATGTCGACGCAATGATTTTAACCACATCTGCACATTATATTTCACTGAAATTGCTAAAATAAATTAAAAAGCGTTAAAGAGCATATTAGAGATATTGTAATAACATTCAAAGAAACTCATGGTTTGCAATTCACAATCGAATTCGACATATAAAATAAAAATAGAAAATAATTTAGAAGGTATTTTAAAAGCTGCACGAGAAACTTCGTTAAGTTAAGTAAAATCCAAGGAACGATACGAGAAACGTTCTATGAGTGGAGAAATACCAAGAGAACTCATGGACCTAACGAGAACGTCTTGCTGGCGTATTTTTTTGAAAATATAACTATTTCACATGATTATTAAGTGTTTTTTACAAAGTTTTTGTAAACTGTTCTAGGCAATTCTAGCATTTTCTATGCTGAAAAGTACGATATAAATCAAGCTTTCCTAAAAAGGCAGAATTACAGCTATGAAATCAAAAATTCTAAAGTTTTGACAATGGGTGCAGAACGATGTAGTTTTACAGTCGAAGATACATAGGACACAGGGATACTGTTAGTGGTAACTTTGCACGATACTAACACCAAGAAAATAATGTGTATTTACCGCTGGATCGGAGTACAATGGATATGACATTTATCATAAATATTGAATACTCGTACTTGAAACTTGAATACCTGATGCTTCCAGTTACACTGGGGATTGTTTGTGAAGAATTTCCTGGCTGACAGTGGGGGCTGTCATACAGACACTGAAGAGGCATGAAAGTTATCTCAACAAATGTGGTTGAGGGATACGTTATAGAAAGCCAGTAAGGTGAGATAGTTAAAAAGGATATTTCATTAACATGGTGGCGTAGTGAATTCAAGCAATGTAACATTTTCCCACTTAAATATTTGTCTTAACATTAATATCAATAAAACTATGTAAATAAACATTTTGTGTGTCAAAATTGCGTTTTAGTGACAGTGACCTTGCTGAGAATAATGGTGTCTGTGGAATAAAGCATGTGGTCGATAATGCGAGATATGTGGCTATGTAAGGGATAAAAGGAGAAACTCTTTTGGAAAATATGCATTGAACTTAGTAAGTCAAGATTATTGTCAAGGGTCGAAAGGCCTGACAATAACAGTTTGGGTAAAGATGGCCATGTGTAGACTCTGGGTTGTTTATTAAATTATGTTTAAATTGCTATAATACATATGGAGCATTTACATCCCTGGTTTAACAACATTCAACCGAACCAAAGTTCCAGCAACAAACATACAAAAAAAAACGACAAAACGAATTAGCAAGCGTGACTTCTGCTTACGTCCTCGAAAATCTTCGACTTGAAAATACAATGTGTTGGCGTCGATAAAAAAACGACCATTACAGAAATAAATAAACTTTAGTACGCACGTTAAAATGTCAAGTCGTAAACGCTGAAAAAATACAAACGCCGTCGTTAAAATGCCTGTTAACATGTTTTAATGATAAAAACGCCTTAAAAGTTATTGTAATGCGGCATAACGACGGAAAAATTCGAGTCGTAATGCTGTTTACATTCGCCGCATTAGACGGCGTAAATACATCCACGAATTAATAATTAAAACATGTTTTCGTCAAGTGTAGGCTTGTTATTTCGGACGTTATCTAAAGCGATTAATTGTCTTCTTGTTTTAACGAAATGATTAATGGCGACGGCGGCATTACTGACAATTGCGATCAATCATCTGAGGTTCGAAATACAAAAATCGAATGGATATATGTCAAGTTTCGCAAACTAAAAAAAGCCGTTGCTGAAGATAGCATCATTGAAAATTATTGGTTTATATGAATTATATGAATATAAGAATAACAAGGTGAAGTCAAGATACCATACGAGAGTGGAGATATTCGACAGGATGGAGTAAGTTGTTAAAACTAGACTATACGAGAACTACGATGAACGTAATAAAAAGTAATCACACCATGCTAAGCATAGAAATTATAAACTCGTTATAACGTATGAAAGAAAAGTTTTGGGAACACTTTTTAAGTATAATTATTCAAACTATAATTGTTTTATTTAATTTGGTAGTCCAGAAAACGAAGCTTTACCTACAATTACAATTTATCATATAGTAGCTATAGGACGATGGGTTTCAATGGTTCGCTATTTAGTGCGAATGCCTCTCATCAATCTTTGGACGGCAAGTGGGTTAAACTTACCTTGCTCATTTTGGGCTTCCAATCCACCGTCGTAAACTTTTCTACCGAGTACAGCACAAAACTCTTCTATAGGATGTGCCTGTGGAACATTCGGGGGTTATCCCTTTAGGTCCACATATAATATTTTTCGTCGACTAAAATTATCGTGGCATTGTTTCTAAATAATTTGATTGCTTGATTCTTAATAGGAAAAAATAATACGAAAAACATACCCAAAACTTTTGTTACATACGTTGTTCAAGTTTGTACTTATTAGGTTCAATGTTGCTGTAGTTTTTTGTTACTTTAATTCGCTTTTGTGTCGTGTACCTTTATTTTGAAAAACGTTCTCTATCATTGTTGTCCTTTAAGCTAACTTACGTTGTTTATTTAAAGTCGTGTACCAAAGTGGTATTAATTAACAGGAAGTTCAAATGAAAAGAAACTCGATGAAGCTAATCTTGAAATGACCACATAGGCTAATCAAACGAGGATACTTGCAGCCTTTGCGAGCAATACACGAGACCACAGGTTTATTGAATTGTCTCTCTCATTTCAAACGCAATAATTATCTAAACAATTGGCAGCTTGATACAAATCGTATAACCAGTTAGTGATCTTCTATTCTTTTCGTTATGATTTACTAAATGAGTAAACAGTGTGTTTGTTAAGGATACCATGTTCACTTTGAGAGTATTTGGTCGTGCCAGTTGACAAAAAAATTAATTTTATTTGCAATAGGAATTAAGATTTGTCTTATGTCAACAACCCTCCAGGCATTAATTGAATGGTTGTTTAAATGGCTATTGTTATTGACGACAAAGGGACGCAAATAGGGCAACCCGTCTCGACCCTAGTTTTTGCGCGGCGATAAATTCATAGCAGATTTGTGTCACTCTAGTATTTACTGGGTTTTTAACTTGTCCATTTGGTCACAACCTCGCTCTCCATCTTGCGGCGTCCTCGTCGTTGATTTAAACAAAAAGGAGATATCTTTCTTTTTGATTGGTTTGCGCGATTAATCTTATCTTGAATATCAAGGTATCTAACTAATTTTCTTGAAATCACAGTTTATTTAGCGTGTATATTGAAACAATGGCAAAGATTATTTTGCAAATCGTACGCATCTATGATTTTTGTGTGAACCTTCTGAACTTTGAACTTTGGAATTTATCTCATATCGCTTGATGTTTTGATATTTATTATCTTGTTAATTGAGATTTTGAAACTCAATACTTGACTTGTTATCACATTGTCTTGTAATAACTGTGTTAATCTTATAGCAATGTGACACGATTCCGTTTCTACTGGGTTTGCCGTACTAAATAATAATTTTACTTTTAAATGTGCTCATTGTTCCAATTTCGGATATTTTTGTTTTGGTACAAAATTAAATCAATAACCGTTTCGAAAGAAGTGATTTGATTGGTGAGCCAAAACCGTCGCCGCTTTGTTTCTTTCGTCGGTCGTTCGCGTTTTTTTCCCCGTTGTTTACGCGAATGCATAACTTATACGCCGAGCGGCAATATGCCGGCTGTATATCAAAGTGTCTGTATAAAATAAACGTTCTCTTTATGTTGAATCGTTTCATCCGGAATTTATTGCCGCAATATATTTATATGGAAGGCAATTTTGCGAGAAAGCGGCGGCAGAACGATGGAGAGAAAAAGAGAGGGCGCGAGTGAGAGAGAGAGGGAGGGAGCGGGTGCCCATTTTTCCTCCCTTGATGCGCCGCCAGGCAATAGTTTGCGCCCGATAATAGAAACATATTACCCTCTCACGACTTCAACGACTCGTAGCCATTACGGTAAGGCTGGTTTATGGTGTTAATGCGCTCTATTACCCTCGCGGTGAATTACTCAGCCCAAAAACAGACATACATTCACTTTATCTACGACCAGACATCGCCCCTTCTCGCTCTCGCACTTATTTCACTGTTAGATAACAACTGAGGAACGTACGTAGTTGGTAACTAACTGGGTCGTGGTGACCAACTGGTACATAACGTCAACTTTGCGGTCTTAATACGAAAAGATATCGCTAATATATGCGTTCACGTATCTTATCATCAATCTAGATATTGGGCAAAGCCGAAGATAATTACCATAATCTATGTTTGCACCTCTAGTGAATCTAACGTTCTGTCCCAACGTATTGATTAGTAATTGCCACATGTTGCCGGTGATAAATCACTTAATTAAGATTTATTTTGTGGACAGAGAGAGAAATTAATTTCATTTGAATTCCACTGGTAGTCATGTTCTACACCACAAATTCGCTTCGCAGTTTCATATAAAAGAAGAGACAGTCTTGATGATTAAACCAGAAAATCTGCTGAGCGTCGCGAGCCTGAACACATAGATTTTATCCTACTTATGAATTAAATAAATCAGTAATTAAGTATATTTATGATACCCAATAACAATTTGAACTTTGATTATAATTTCTATCGCAAAAGAATAAATCGAAAAATGTATACCTCCCAAATATGTGGCAATATTTAGAGATGATTTATTACTAATATCAAATCGTTTGTATAATGAGGTACATAATTGTGATCTGCGTTAGAACAGACTTTGAATTTTAATATGACAATAAGCAATCAAATTCGGCAAGGATGAAGTGTGAAGTGATGACCCATCTTTACGAAACGTCCCTCTATAATCGAATTTAAACGGAATCATAAATATATAATCGAGGTTAGTTATTGATTTCGTACGAGAAACGTATAAAACGATCAATTAAATCATTTCATGTCGGAAAGGATTACTCTATTGTGCAAACCGGACGGTCTTGAAATCAATAACGTTTGGTAACTAATTGTAGCGACTCAGAATTTGAGAAATAACGGCAAGCGAGGAGCCCTTATATATAAGAAAGTAACACATAATACAGAAAAGGTCATCTTGAAACTAAATATTTTCATTGCAGTTAGCTATTTGTATATTTGACATTTGTGTAAAATGGGTAAGTTTTAAATACAAGTCGTTTTTCAGTTGAGAATTTTGTAAAATTTTGATTTGCGTGTATGTTGATTAAACCATTGCATTATCTAAGTATCTGACTCAATACTTTATAACTGCTTTGTGTTGTAAATATTCTCATTTTTTAATTAAATTCCATATTAAAACTATTTTTAATTCTGTAAACTTTTGCTGTAAATTAATAATAGAAATAGTAACAATAAGTGATAATAATAATCGTAAATACAATTCAATGAAATTATAGCACTTTAATTAGTTCATAATCGCGGCAGAATATTAAGTAATGTTTTCTTCTTTATTTCTCACGTGGCGAGTCGCTCGGAGTACCAGATCATCAAATCAATTTTTTATTCGTTGATTTCAAGTCGGGTGACCCTCCACCATAAATATAAAAGATAGTCATCACTAGTCATACTGTTCGTTTTAAATGTTAATTACATTTCTGGCTCTAGCCCACGGTTTCTTTTTCAGGGTGTCAGTTTTTTCGGTCTTTGATTTTTATTTATTTTTTTATTTTACGTATTTATTTGTATCGGTTTCGTTTTATCAGTTTTACCTTCAATTATTTTTATGTTTAAATTTGTTGGACTCCAAACTAATTTTAAATTCAAATTATAATACAGTGATTAAACAAAATGTAAAGGGTGGAAGTTGAGCTTTACCAGATATGAGAGTATTCTTACAATTATTAGAAATATGCAGATAATTTTAATATAAATACATTAACTTTTGTAATGTGAAATGTGAGATTAATATTTTTAAAAATACAATAAACCTTTTTGATGTTACAAGATCAAATTTAGTTGCAAATTTATTTGTTATTGAACTTTTATCCCGTTGACTACCGCCCTTTAAAAAAATACTAGTTCATTTTTCAAAGAGAAAAATACAGTACAAAATTAACCATAATTACGTTATTCCGCACAATATCACATTACTCATTCATCCTTTCGTTCATTCATCGCACAACTTATCTTGATTCTAACAGATTCACCAATGAAAATTTCTAATGTGGATAAAAAACTAGTAGTGTTGGAACCATACAGTGACTATGCCTACGAAACAGTACCAGTTACTGTTTTCAGTAGCCCACCAGTTTTTGAAGTCCAGCACATCTCCTGTTATCATTTATTTCACTATGAATTTTCTTGGTATTCTACTCTGAATGGTGTGCTCAGTATTCTCGTGGACTGTAAAAATTCTGTGAAATCTTCTCAAACGCTGGAGATGATGTAACAATCTTGTCACAGGGTAAAAACCTGTGTCCTCTGATTGGGAAGAAATGTTGAAATTTTTAAAATCTACTATCTGTGGGTGGTAGAAGACAGCAGGAAAGAGCCTGATTTTTATTTTGCCTTTACGGAGCTCTGTTTTTTCTTCCTGTGCCTCTTCTAAGTAGTTTGATAGAAAATAGCAGGCCTCAGCATGAGATTTTCTACCATTTCCTCCATGATACACATACAGTGTGCTATTCTTTTTTTTTGACATCTGTTCTGCATGTAATCAAATACTAAGGACAAGACATGAGTGTCTTTCTTTCCTTCTTCAGATGCCTCATGCTTTAATGCCATGTACAACTTAAGATGTAGGGACTTCAATTTAAGTTTAAGTTGCTCACAAGTACAACAGGTAACCGACCTGGGATCTTCCAAATCTGTACCCAAAACTATTGTGACAATAGTGGGATTCACAGATAATGAAATTTGAAACTAATTCTACTCAAATATTTAGATATTGCTACATAATATTTTTATTTGGACATAAAAGGTTTTAATCTTGTATATCAATAACATTTTGTATCGCAAACACTTGCCAAAGAACTCAAGTGCTGAAACATTTTTGAAAGATTTTTTTGACTGGTAGAATGACAGTAACAGTTGACTACAAAATTGTAATGTTAAATGCACCAATAAAGTATGAGTATATAAACAAATTCCTGGCACACGCATTGCGCGTTGGTCAATCACATCAAACATTAATTATAAATAATACAAACCCGTTGACAGTTGGGCACATATAACAATGAAAATTAAATAACCCCCGCTATATGATCTCATGAAGACAAATGCATACTTTTTTAATAGGATTGTATCGAGGGTATTCTAAGATCACCTGCATGCCTAACATTCATCACCTAAAATTTCAATGTTATATGTTTTCCTATATGTTGAATATCGATATGTTCCCATTTAGGAACGTTGGCAGGTAGGATTACTAATTTGACAAAAAATACACTTTTGTGTAACAATTTTTACTTTTTGAAATATACTATGATATACTATGAGAAATTTAATTCTTTTTTAACAACAAAAACACATTAAAGCAGAAATAGCTTCAAATTCACATATTATGGAACTCCGGGAAACATTTCTCGTGTACAAGCTTTCCGCACAATGCGAAACATTTACGGTAATTTCCTTGGTGCAAACTACATAGACCTTGCGTAGTCGATGACATGTAATGTCCGACAGTAGCTCCTTTCATATATTTGCTGATGAGATTTATCGGACCACTTTTCTGTTTCAGAGCGCTTACAAACCAACTTTCATTGTCAACCAACTGTAGGAATTTCAAAGCGAAAATCAAAGTAGATTTTTGACACCTTGAATACACAGCATTGCAGTGTAGCTGCCATACAGCAACCACAGCCATGTTAAAAAAATGTGAAGAGATTCCACCACCACTTTTTGGATCGACGCGTAGGTCGATAGAAACCGAGAAAATGATCGAACAAGACGACGCCACCCATATTGTTCACCTCTATAGTCAAAATTTCCGTGGTTTCGCTTCCCTAATTGTCTGCATGGGACCAATGGGCATTTGTTGCTGCGATTTTCATGAATAGTGCAGATTGCCTTGAATCCTTCACTTTGCAATATGTGCAACAAAGCATACGATGAGAAGAAGTATATGTTCTTGCGGATATCTAACGATGGATCACAGTTCCACGTGGCAGTTTTTCTCATACATTCTCTGATTGTATCTCAGGTCATTGGGGCCAGTACAGATTTGCATAGAAAATGCGTAGCCGTCACGGCTACCCATCATCCATATCTTGTAGCTGAACCGGATGGGCTTGCCACATAAACATTTTGCAGCTATGGTGTCTATAGTAGCGTGTATTTTTCAATGCTCAGATTTCCAATGAAATCTCCACAAAATGCCAGGAAGTTCTGATAGAATATGGAGATTTTCGCGGCTTTTCCATTTTCCAGATTCAAATTGTCCATCAACTGGAAGTACATCTTAAATCTCGAAAAGGTTTGCTAGACATAACTTTCGGAATAATTTTGTTGGCGAAATATTCAGCAGTCGACCAAAAGTGATCTCCAGCTTAAACTCAATAAAAAAATCAAAAAGTAACATGTAGATGAGATCTGGGTTCACTTGAGCGAACGATTTAGGTTTCAATTCTGATAGAGGATTTTCAAGATTGTTCTGTTGATTCCACTTTGGTTGGGTAATATTTTTTTTCGATCGTTTAAGTGGTCAGAAATATGTATTATATTAAAAATACGCAACAAAATATAAATAAATGAATGAATTTAGACTCAATTTCACTATCTGAGTCATCTGAAATATCATTTTGCAGTGATAACACCAAGTTCACCGCAAAGTTCTCCAGGACCAATAGTATCCAATTGATTTTCATCAATATCTTCAACATCTGAGGCTTCCAACGTATCAATTAGAGGAATAATCACAATGTCGACCTCATCCTCAGATGAGGTCGAAATATTCAATTCGTATTCAATTAAATTCACAGTCATAAATCATATACACTGATATATCGTGTGAATAAATTGTCTGAAATAGAACATGCCACCGGGGTGCAAATGTTTAATGAACTTTGACCCTTTGGTAGATGTGTTAGATACAACATCACTTGCGAAATTTCGTTAGTATATGCAAAATTTCATAAAAGTTACTCAAATATAAATAACGTCGATCAAAGAGAAGTTTCCATTTGGGAAGGTTGAGGGGTAAAAAGTTAAGTAGCTGAACTAACTTTGCTTCATAGTCGTGTGTTTTATATATGTAACTAATTAAACTATTTGATGCCATTATTATTACAATCAAACCATCTCGAAAAAAAATCAGATTCCTTCAACTATTCTAAGGAAAACTACATCATTCGGTGTATTGAAATATCCGATCCCTTCGTAGTTTTTACGACCGTCGTTCCCCAGATACACATTCTATACTGTTTTTTAAATGAATTACGATTATGGCATCCGAAACGAGACGGGCGAAGTGTCCGTAGGACCGGCGAATTATTGTTTTCCGATGTTTATGGCACAGTTTCGATTTCATAACTCGAAGCAACGTGGTGTATTTTAGCGCACGTTTTTAATTTATCAGGCCGTATATCAGGCGGTGCGATTGTTAGTGCGGCCGTCTAACCGGCACCCTCCAGAAATCATTTCGTGACCACCAACCAATCGACCAAACGCCCAACCGACCAACGAAAAGGATTTTAATCCTAAGCTACATGCTTCTATGGGAACCTAGGAGTACTTGACGTATTACTTATGTTGTATCATATTGAAATTATTGGATTTGCTTATGTAAGGAAAAAGTATTGTCTTTCGCTCTTAGCTATGTAAAGAAATGACCTATGCTGTGAAGTTTATTATTGGATTTTCTGTTTCGAAATTGTATTTATTTTAATTTTAGTTGTACAAATGAGTTTAATTGAAACTAATTCTTCGAACAAATAGGTCATAAACAAGAAACCTTTCCACAAAGGTCGTGCTATTTACTGAAAAAGTTAAACTCGTTTTATTCCGCCTTTTTCGCCATGTAATCAATTTGTGCAATTACTTGCGAGAGGTGGTTATGTAAACAATCCGAACGTGTAGATCCATTAGTGATATCGCCATCGTTACACAGTAGCCGGTTCGAGGAGAGGCGAACCAATAAGTATGTGACTGCTAACTGCTATCGTCGTTCCTATAATAGAATGTTTAAACAAACACGGACTTGTGTCAACTCGTAGCGTAGGCAGCCGCTTCCACTCCGCCATCTATTTACAGAAATATATCTTTTGTTACCACTTAAGATTTGTTCTTTGACAGCGTCGCGTTACGTGTATAAATGGACCTACATAAAACGTTACTTAAGAGGAATTTTATGTCGGCTCGAACAGCCGGAGATAAATTCATCTAATTTTGTAATTCAACTCGGCGTTTGCACTCTATTGCGTGAGCTTTCTCGGAAAGAACGACAGTTTTATTTCCCCTTCTTTAATTAAACATCAGATAAATCGACACAATTTACAGCGACAGGTGTAAATCTTTCTTTGTTCTGACTGAATCAAAGATGTTTATTTAATCCTATTAAAAAGAAAATGAAGTGTTCGACGAAATATACAACCGGTTGTTGATAAATATTAGTGGATCGTTTCTATATCATAACAACCGCCGCCAGGAAATTGATTGCCGTTTAAATTAAATACATTTTTCATTGAAATATATCACTCGTGACTTTTCAATATAAAATATCAAATAGTAACCTAACGAACTAGAGCGCGACTGGACATGGTTCATGGAAATAATTGCAAATAATTTTTCCTGTTTTGCTCCAATCAAACTCAAAAGACAATGCAGACAGTCATATGGGTTATTTATCAAACTTTTGAGCACCTACTTCCGGGGTTCCTCGAGGTAGCAACGTGGGTCCTTTATTGTTTCCCATCTTCATAAATGAACTATATGGTCAACTTCAATGTAACCAATTGCTTTTTGATCTCACACTTTTTCCACAAATAATAACGATTGGTGATGCCACAACTATGCATTAGTAGTTGGCCATTTTAATAACTTGATGTTTCAACATTTTAAGTATGGACTTATCGAAGTTTCTCTCGCAAAATTCACCCAAGACTCTATGATTACCATATTATTGATTCTCTGCTTCTACCTTGTCCATAGATTAAAGATATAGATTTCATTTTCGATGCTAAACTAACTTTCACCGAGCATGTGACACACATTGCATCCGCTGCAACAAAGGAATATTTGTAATTAGATACTATAATTTTTTCTATTTTTCATCCCATCAAACTGTTCTCTTGAAGTTGTATCAAAGATGACGAATTTATTGAAATATGTAAAAACATGTGAAGATTGATAAGATAAAATTTGTTTGACCTACTGACGACTCTTACGAGATGGAAACGGGCGTGTCTTGGTATAGGTAGGTTTTGGTGTAAGATTTCAAAATTATTTTTAACTTTTTTACATTTTTAAAAATGTATACAATAAGACTATATGGGAAAGTGGAGTAAGAATAGGTGTGAAAGCCATCTGAAAATTAATTAAATACTAATACAACAGCATAATGTAATGTGTTTCATCTTGAAACAAATTACAAGATGGTTACTTCAATAAAAGTAACCATTTTTCAAAATGACAAGACAATATAATAAATCTAAGTTGACGTGGCATTTTCAATCAAATATGTAACAAAATGTTACAAAATTACTAGTATGAATATCGATAACACAGTAGGAAGCCACTGACGACATCTACCGAGACGGAAACACATGCGTTTGAGTATCTTGGTACGAATATTTCAAGATTGCAGCTTTTAATTTCACTTAACTATGTTAAAACATGGCAATTAACCGAAATAATAAATTGACCCATAATTTTTTCAACATATCGATTGCATTCTGTCAGCTGTTTCAGTTTTATGTACGTTATCTTACGATACCCAAATTAAGATTGTCATAGACAGGTGAAGATTTTTCAGTAAAAACTATTTCTATATGCAAAAATAAATAGGACAGATTTATACAGATATGTATGGGTTTGTTGTACTGATGACATCTAACGAGATAAAAACGCATGGTCTTCTTGTTCGAATATTATTGACTTGTATTAAATATTTGCACTTCAAACAGCACGAGGCATATCTTATTCAAGAATGTTACAACAATGTTCTGTTTGAGAGCTTTATTTAATCTACTAATCAGTTTCATTGATGAACCGAAACTGGAATCGTTGTACCTCAGATACATTACATTTTATTAATTAGAACTTACGCAATACATTTTATTGCTTATCCGTCGGGACAAATTCAATAATATATTTTGCTCATTTGTTTTCGTTCATGAATTATCAAATAGAGTTTTCCATGTGCATACGTTGACTCTTTGAATCCCCTTCAATTGAATTGAGTTGAATTGAAATTATTATTATTATTATTATTAAACTGTAATGTGGGTTTATTATTAAATAAAAAACGGCCCGACTTATACCATTTTAATGTTTGGTTATTCTCATGTTTAGCTGGCTTCGATTGGGTTATAGACCTACATCCCGACCCAACCCAACCCAACTCCACTGACTGTTTAGTTCTATACAACCAGTTGCTGCAACAAATATTTACAAACCATTTATTAACAGAAGTGTAAAGTTTCTTTTCTAATTTTGAATTTTTTCAGAATTAGTTATTTCAAATATTGTCGAATTGAACTCGGGTTTCGTCAGTACAATCAGCAGCAGCACAAATGGCCACCTTAAAACTATGACGCGTAACCCAACTACCCCTGCTGAGTCTTAAAATCGGCGCATATTTTGGCAATAAAATTAATTCGCGTAGATTTCACGAAATTAACTGATTGTTTATAATAATAATTGCACGTAAATTATTTATAGGCCACATTTTTTCATCAAATATTCGTATGCTTTTGCCCAACTAATCGATAAGTTGTAAAAGTCGTCCATAAACAATAGGACCATCTAGATGAGACTGCAGTAATCCATAAACATGAATACTATTTATTTAGAAATTTTACAGATAATATGGGATTAGGTATAGGATGTTGACTTGGCTATTATAATTTTCTATTGCCAAGGCTGATATTATGCCTATCTAAGCAAACTCATCATGTACCCAAAAAGTGATTTTGTATGGTATATTTCATACTCATACCTGTGAAATAACAATTTGTAATGACTAGCCATTTCAACAATTCATAATAACTCATTTAATCACCGGTGTACGAAATAAAATTAACAACGATCCAATGCAATAGAGACCATTACGAACCATTGAGTTGGATTGGGTTGGGTTGACTTGCAAAACAGCGGACAATGTACGAAAGCACCTTTAAACATCGCAATCCAGACATTTTAATACTAAGACAATTCTAAATTGTTGAATTTAAAATGAAGAAAAAAATATTATAAAAATTGTTCTTATTAGTGATGACGCCAGTATATATCAAATTCACTTAACAATAATTTGATTAAAATCGAATCGTATACATTAAATCCTAACAGTTGTGTCTTGAGCTCAAATTACTATTTTAACATATAAATGGAAATATTCGTCGCTCTGGGTGGCAAAAAATTAAAATAATAAGAAACAAAACACTATGCAGAACAATCTGTGTTGTCCTTACTATCTGCTAAATACTATCTCACTATCTGCAAAATTTAAATTTAAATAAAAATAAAATGATCCTACATGCGACAAAGATCTTTACATATATCTTTACTTTAATTTTTATCCAACATGGATATAAATAGATAAATATCGTGACACAATGCAAAGGAAACGATATTACAAGATAACACAATTAAATTATAAACGGGATGACGGAAGAGCACTCAATAAAATTTCGAACTTTGCAACGAGATTTAAGATTCTCTCTTATCTAATCGAACGTATTACGTTTTATTGTTCTATTAATACGCATTTATTGGTATAATTAACAATGTATTTACCATTAAGTTGCTATTATTAGCGTTTATGGACGTCAAATGAAAAAATACCAAGTCATGCATCATTGTCATATTTTGCAACAAAAAAACAAATACGTTGAAAAATATTATATAATTACGTTGGAATATAATTGTAGTTGTTTCAATAAGTAACTTGGAACAATTTCTTGGTGATTTTGTAAATTTGCTTAGTAATTCCAAGAAGATATGTGACAATGTTTTCTCAGTAGGGATGGCATTGCAAATTTTCCTCCAACAATATTATATTAATATTATTTTAAAAAATACTCCTATTCCTATGAATAGGACAAATACGTGAAACTAATGTTGATATTGATTAATCGATGCAGGAAACATAGTTTATACAGAGCGTCTTATTTTTACATGCATACCCCTGAAACGAACCTATACCTCAACAATTTCTTATGGGTGAATTATTCACAAAATTCCTTGCATGCAAAAACGCAGAAAATATTAGTGGACATTTCGAATGGACGTTTCGCATATTACGTGCAACCGGACGTTGACACACCCGCAATTAAACATTCATAAAATATTACACGACAAATAATGTCGCATATAAATTAATTCCTCTCGCTTTGTGTACGGCCCGAAGTAGCGATGGACGTGTATATCTCCGTATTTTTCACCTTAATTGACAAGCCGAATGTTACACTCGTATATAACGCGAAATTATCGCCATAAATTTCATTGATCCGTAAACGGCGACAATTTACTTAATTGCGTTAATTATACAAAACTGCCGCCGAGAAAAGCATAAAAAAAATTAACGAAAGGAGAAAGATATAGCAACGGACGAAGAAAAGGAAACGGGATTTCAATTAGTTCGGCAATTTATGTCGTTTGGTTAATTAAATTTTGACAAGTCGCCACATACGGTGTATTTCGTATCTTGTTATATCTAAATTGATGATTGTGTACGTTTGGAAAATAACTTTTGAAGCAGACAACAATGTCTTTGTTAATGCATGTTGTTATTACTTTATTACTCATTCGCGGAACATATTACAAACAAATTGAAAAAATCTACATAAAGATAGTCTGTACACAAATCACCCGTGGAGCGATGTTTAGAATTTGGTGGAAATAGTGGAAATATTTACATAAAAGTTTGAATACAAAACAACTTCTTACATATTGAGCCAACATATTTTTATTCATATAGTTCACCGAGAGTTTGTGTAATATTTGAAGCCCAACTTAACCTAACAACCCAACAAAACCCAACCCAACGTATCATGCATATTCATTCCTCTGCTTATTTGTTATTACATTCGTAATATAATCACAACAATAGGTCCTCAATGTGTGCCTCGATGTTAAATTACTTCACTAATAAAATAATAAATATTCTGAGCATTAGAAAATCCAGCTTTTTTTATTATTATTTGTATACTGTGTTCTTAATACCTACGCTTTTCTATATTATGCTCGTACATATGTGAATGAAATTTTCTTTTCTAATAACTTTCTGCCATTATCTCCCCATTTTTGCCACAGTTTCGTCTTCGCTGTTTATGTAACATAAATATATATTCAGTGACATATAAACTGCACCACCTAGAAGGGGTGGGAATTTTTGGACCAAATTTGGCAGAAACATTGGACTAGTCTAAGGTAACAATTGATTAAAATTTGATAAAGAAAACACTTCTTCTTTTTGATTTTTTTTTAATAATGTGTTGGTCCGCCCCTATTTCTGATACACTCATTGACCCGCCTTGGCATTGATTCCAGCAGGTGATTAATGTCTTCTTGGGGTATGGCATCCCAAGCAGCCTGTACTTCATGCCGTAGAGCTTCTATTGTCAACTGTGGGTTCGGTAGATTCCTCAATCTTCTACCCATCATGTCCCACACGTGCTCAATGGGCGACAAATCGGGAGATCTTGGCGGCCAAGGCAAAAGATTAACATTGGCCTCTTCAAAGAAGTCAAGAGAAACCCTTGCTACGTGAGGTCGTGCATTATCTTGCTGGAAAAGTGGGTCTTCCAGCCCTCGAAGATATGGAAGAACATGTGGTTCTACCACTTAGTCAATGTAGCATCGGGCGGTCATACTGCCCCGAATGAAGAGCAAGGGTGACCTACTGCCGTAAGCAATATCACCCCACACCATCAACCCCACAGTTCGGTGAGCATGCCTCGCAATCGAAAAATCTGGATTGCGCCTTTCTCCACGTCTTCGTCTAACAGTCATTCGACCATCATGCATTCCTAAACAAAATCGCGATTCGTCACTAAAGACAACTCGATGCCACTCCAAGTTCCATTGAAGTCTTTCCGTACACCAGGCCAAACGTTCCTGGCGATGTTGAGCAGTGAGGGGTAGCACAAGATGTGGGCGGTAAGACAGCAAGTCAAAGGTTCTTATTCGACGATAAACTGTTCGCAAGCCTATCGGACGACCTTGTTCACCTAACCATTGATCAGCTATTGATCTAGTTGTAGAGAATTGGTCTCTCAATGCCATTAGTCTTAAGCGGCGATCTTGACGTTCATTGGTTCGTCTTTGAGCCCCAATGCCTCTTCTCCGACGTTCAACCCCATGTTCAGACCACGCTTTATAAACACGCATTATTGTTGAGTGGTGCCGTCCCAATCGGTTGCCGATTTCTCTAAGCGAAAAACCTGCTTCTCGTAAACCAACAATCCGCCCTCGGTCAAAGTCACTCAACTGCTGGTAAACTTGAGGTCTCCTTCCTCTAGGCATCATTAAACACTTGAAACACTTTAAACTAAAGAACGGGATCCGAAAAAGTGGAACAAATTCAAAAAATGACTCGATAATTGCTTGTCTATCACCACCTCTAAAAAGTTACACAAACGTCAAAAATCCCATGACTACTTGATGATTGGGTTTTAAATTTTCATCAACTATTTCCCTGGACTAGTCCACTATTCCTGTCAAATTTGGTCCAAAAATTCCCACCCGTTCTAGGTGGTGCAGTTTATATGTCACTGAGTATATTTGAGGATTTTTCATACGACAATTTTGTTTCATTTTGCATTCGTTTCAAAAATATTAACTGCATTCGAAGCAACGCATTTATTGAACGCTCCGCCTGATTTATGCGTTATGAGAAACGATTCGAAGTAACACAGATATAAGTATGGGGCAATTCGTTCCAGAATAATGGGATAACAAATCAGGATGTTGGAAAATGCACCGCACCGGACGCACGCCGCATACGAATCGTCAGATTTTCTCCAAAACGGAGACGTAACCCGATAAATTTCGAGTGGCCGCGCCGACCGCTGCAAAAGCGCACATTGTTTGATTGATTTCGTGTTCGATTTGAATCGGGAAGAGTTCGCTCGCGATGGGATAGGTACGTCTTCGACTGGCGGAGTCCAGCTTGCGTTCTGGGCATCGTCACCCCCATTGCACCACGGGCACCGAAAGCTCAACCGCTCATCCTTCTTCTTTATGGTTTGATAGATGCGTCAAATATGGGACAGGTATTGTTGCGGTTAGATAAATGGCCGGCGAGGGTCCACGAAGCAAAACAATCTCCTTTGTTGGTGTTAATTCACTCGATGCTGTAATCGACCATTGGCGTCCGTTTTAATTATTTCAATGCGTATCACTGTAACGAAAGTCGCTGGTTATGGCAAAGAAATTCTCGTAGAAATTACACGAGCGCAATTAATTCGTAGCTACAATGGACTGCTAAGCTAAATACTAACTCTTGTTGCGTTTATGTTTGATTTTGCATTCCGTTCCGCACGTGAAGAGATTTTTTTTGAAGAATTCATTTTACAACAAATTATTGTTATCTGAGAGCACGATTTTTATTCGTCATGGTATATTTCTAACAACTGTGGACAAATGACGACCACACAATTTAGTTCATCCCTACACTGAAACTACGTCTGATTCTCTATGTTAATGCTATGTTCAATTAACGCACTAATTCGTGTTGTAACATATCAACAATAATTTTGCAAGTATACGATATTGTATTAAAATCTCAAAAATTATGCACTGAACGTCGGAATAAACCCAAAATTGATTGCTAATCATGATGACCATTTTCAAAGGACATGGAAATTCGTTCAAATGTAGGTATCACAAATTTGCCTCTAATCACATTTAAATAGATTGCAAGGATGTATAATAACGACTGTTAATACGTAACTTGATTATCGTTCAGATACGTACATAAGGTCGTTGGTAGATAATTACCTTATTGATATAGCACAATGCTTGTGGAGTTAACTAACCTTTCAAACCTTGAAGGAATTGGATTTTAAACTTAAAAACCCATCGTGATACACACATTTGACAAAAAAATAATAGAAAATAGAAATAGAAATAGAAGTACCTAATTGAAAATGCAACGCCATACTACAATAGACGAGAAATATCAGCTTTTTTATTGGGTTGCATCGTTTTTGAAAAATTTGATGAAGTGTATGGCATTTATTGACATAGTGAACCCAAATCGAATCTTACGAAAGTTGAAATCCGTTGACAACGTCACCCAAATACACAGTTTTTAAGTGCAATAGTCGTTGATTTGGGTTTCGAAATACTCTGAAACCAACATTTTATTCAATTCTTGTTTGCACTGAAAAACCTAAAGGCTACATTTTGACGTACACTGGCAGTCATAAAAATCGGCATTTCTTTACTATATTGAAAGGGTCTCTATTCTCAGTGCCACAAAGTCAACATGCCAAAACTGACAGAATACGATAAAATTGTAATCTTCTCTAAATTATAAAAGGGTTATTATATTAGACATGTTGCTAACCAGTATGGCCTAGACAAAAGTACCATTTTAAGAGTGAAAGAGGGGTAGGAACACGAAGGTAGTATGGGCAGAAAAGTGAGTTCGGCGCACTCTAATCTTTAAAACCATGAGCAACACGAAATCCCTTTCATTCAGCAAGAGATGCGCTTCATTTGCTACGAATTTTCTAGCATCATCAAGAACGATATGTCGCCGCCTAAATTTAGTCAAATCCAATCTACGTCATCTCAACAGTTGAAATACATGAACCTAGTAGTCGTTCATTTGAGTTTCGCTTTGCAACCAAACAAAAGCTCAAATTTGAAGTACAATTGACAATAAAATTCTAACCCAACCCAACAGACAAAAAAATTTATATCTCGTTAAGGTTTGCTTTCACAATATCGAGTTAGAATCGATTGCACATAAATGGTAGGAAAATTTCTTGCGAAAATAACGCAACACACGCGGAATTGCAAAACGTGGCAAATCAAAAACTAAGTGTATTCATAATTACATTGAAGCCAATCCGAAAATTACACACGATTTCAGTCAAAGTCAAAGGACATTTATCTTTCTCTTCTTAGATTGGGTTCTGTTTAGTGCCATTTACTGATATAGTAAATCCAAATTCAATCTAAGTCATCTCAAGAGTTGTAATCCGTTTACAATGTCATCCAAAACGAAATAGTTTGTTGAAATGTTTAATTTAAAAGAAAAACAGCAATAGCATTTCAGAGCCCAATGCTACGTACCCAACCCAGGACAAGAATGTTAAAAAAAATCAGGTTGC
The DNA here is from genome assembly GCA_959613385.1 of Geotrupes spiniger. Classification (NCBI taxonomy): domain Eukaryota; kingdom Metazoa; phylum Arthropoda; class Insecta; order Coleoptera; family Geotrupidae; genus Geotrupes; species Geotrupes spiniger. The sequence goes on from OY390737.1 coordinate 19,948,005, forward strand.
TTTAATCACATTTTTTAGAATTATTTGAATTTAATTAAACCTTTCGTAACATTGAGTTCAAATCAGGTTGGATAAAAGAATGAATATTTATTTAAAATTTTGTAGGTTGTAACATTTTCTAGAATTTTGATTTTGTTCAACTGCTCACGCTGGAACTGACGTGAAACGTGTAAACCTATGGTTCGAAATAACATTCTAGCCATTTCGAAAATCACACACAGTTTCAGTCAAATTGATTTATAATTGTTTATAAAATTTATCGTCCCAATTTAAAACCCAAACAATGTGCAATGTATACAAAACAACATTTTGTTATTATTTTTTATTTTGTAGGAGATATGATTCGGTCGGGTTGGTTAGTCATCCAACCCACCTCAAAACACACGTAGGCGTAAAATGCGAAAAAATGTGTTTATTGAATTATCGAGTGTTGGAGGTGTGAATCATAAACGTTTGCTTTTGCGCAAAATTTTTCATTTTAAGTAACACGTAGCGTTGAATTGTAATATATCAATCCATCCGAAACAAAATGGTATTTTTTTCAAAATTTATTTATTAATAATTTTCGTACACATTTATTATAAAATGGACGCCGTACAACTGACGCACACTCTACCCGAGATCTAATTAATGAGATAAATAAAATGTTAAGTTACTTAACTTACGTTGAAAAATCGGTCGTTGTATAAAAGAATGTTTGTTTAAATTCTTTAAAAAAATACCCTTGTTTGCAAATAATAAAATTTAAGGCATACCTTAAAATAAATGAAGATAAAAAGGACTCCGCTAATCCATAAATTAAAGAAACCAAACGCTAGAATCTTTATTAAAATTCGTAAACAAAACGTGTAATTCGAATGGAAGATTTTAATCAAATGCCCTAAAGCCAGTAGAATCACTTTAACTGCATTTCCATTACTATCTTGAAGTTTCAAGTATGTTTGTGAATGTACCTTAATAACATTTGAGAACATTTAACGTCAAGATATTTTATATAAAATAAGGGTTGAAATTTGATGGAAAAGTATAGGTTGTCGTAAATTAACCAAAAATATATTTTAATATAAGTCTTTTTGTATTTTAACAGTAAATTCATTGGCAAATGTTCGCCAAATTTGAGTTTCAGATCACCCTGAATATAGGAGAAAATGAACTTCAAAGGAAAAAAAAAATATTTAGCTAATATTGCGAAGATATTTATGGTCATACATATACAGAAATAAATCATTTCCATGTGTGCTTTAAATATAATTATAATGATTATAATTCATTATTACTTACAAGTTGGGTCATAAAGCGAAATAAAAACATTAAACAAAACATAAAACCAATAAATTGAATTGAATTGGAAAATGAAAAGTTAATGCAAACAACATCAAATAGAAGGAAAATATTAAGAAAACGGGACGAGTCCGTCACAATCTATTAAATAATAAGCATGCAAATAAACAATCTCCAAAGGATGTAAAAAATATTTGTTTATAACAAATAACAAAGCACATGTAAGCGAAAGCAGGGGGATAAAGGTTACAATAGATACCTTTTCCTCCTGGATATAACCAAAATATAAAGAAATAACAATAAACGATTGACAGCAACAATAACACTTCGGAAGGTGCAAAAATGATAAGAAAAGGATTTGTCGAATTGAGTCTAAAAATTAGGAAAATAAATAAATAGACAGCAAAGATAACATGGCATAGAACGACAAAAATTAGTCCTAAAAGTCGTAAAAGATGTGAAAGATATACAAAGGAGTCAAGATGCTCTTCAAGAGGAAATTAAAGAGATTGCACAATTAAAAATAGAAAATAGGGAAACTAAGGATATTAGAATCGAAACAAAATGTTCTGATAGGAAAATAAAGGGTAACAAATCACAGGCCTACAAATCAAGACAGATAGATCTACGAGAAGACCTAAAAGCGAAGTGAAAGTTTATGAGGCAGAAAGTAGGAGTAACTGAATTCTAAAAGTCATTTAATATAGGCGATAAATTAAAAAAAAAAGATATCACGATTTTTTTTCCTAAATGACGAACTGACAAACATAGAAATATAAAAACAAAAGGAAATAAAAGAAGTGGAAGAGCAGGAAGGAAAACAGAAACAAAACAAAAATTGGCTGTCATAAATTCTTAATGGGAAATCGAGCTTTTAAATGAGACATGAACTAATATACCAATTGCAAAGTATATTTATTGACAGGGACATAATTACAATTAAAAATGCTATATCAGAGTTACATAGAGGACAATGAAGAGAGCCACAAGAAAACTGGAAAAAGGTTACTTGATACATTGGCTATGAGTGGTAGAGAAAAAAAATGGCAGGGTAGTAGACACTTTAATTATTAAAATTTCTAGATAAAGAAAAATGAATGGCTATTATCCGTACATACCAATGAAGATAAAGAAGAATATAAAATAATAGTGGTGCATGGATCGAACCAGAAAAGTAAGAGAAATATTAATCCTTAGTAGATAACAAGTAGTGCAGATTAACTATAATGGAAGATATGAATGGAATATGGCCAACGACAACACAGATAATTCTGCTGTGAATTTCAATTTTGCCAACCCTCCAACAATTAGGAAGGCCATATTTTGTAGGTGTCCATTTAATTCTTCGAGCCTAAGGTCCATTAAACCTCAAGCAGTTCCTGATCACTTGTTCCCAATAGCATTTTTCATTCGGCAACTGGAAGTCTTAGAGAGATATGAATTGGAACAATAAGTTAGTTAACCTTCATGGTGGCTTCAAGTACATTTTCTTCCAGTTTGAAATCGAGATAATTGGATATTCTTGCTTTCAAATTTAATTCTTTATCCTTTAATCCTTTAACGATTTACGTCGACAAATTCTTCGGATAATTACGTTATCTTTCTTAAATCATAATAAATATCCAATGCAAATAACACTGTTGCTTAAAATGATATCAGAAGAATTATGTATACATACCAATGTGGCTTTTATCCTCTTTCACCATTTTAGGATTTGCATTTCCTCGCCATGGGATTAAAATTAATATATTTTAGTTATATTTTATGTCCTTTTTAGATCAGAAATATTGTAACACATTGTTGTAGCTTGTTGTTTGTCAATTTTACCAATAAGGACCAATAACTTGTATTATTTTTAATTTAATTATTTTACTTCCTCAAATCGTGGTGACTTTTTTTAATTTCATATTATTGCATTCTTAATAGTGCTGTGGTTTTTATTGTGTTATAACTTATAACACACACATTTCAAAGTCAATATGGTTTCTTGCCTTAATATGTTTCACAAATTCATTTTCTGATTTTTCATCATTAATTGTTATGATAAATTAATAATAAGTATTTAATTAGATATTCGATATTTTTAATTTACGTGCTAGTGTTTATAATTGGTGTGAATTAATAAAATTAGTGCTCAAGTTTTATTCCTCGCTTTTCCTTCACTTCCTACACCGGTAATATCATGTTATGATCTGATGTATCAAGTCATACAAGCTTTCGCTTGCTTCTTTTCTGCTTGTTCTAATTGATCCATCATCGAGTTGTTTCCGGCCCGGTTTTTCCGTGCATACGTTTTTGGTTTTAATAAAAATCTCGTAATTACGCTCTTCCCGATAATACCAGTTTCCTGGTAGTAATACCACAGCTGAATTTTACGCACAACAGTGCTCATTATTGTGTTATTTATAATTTTACTGTTTTTCTTGGACACTTTGCACTTACTCGCCAGCTTGCTTGCTTGCATTATGCTTATATTATACATTAATTGATGTTTGAAAGACGTTTTCAAATGTGTTTTAAATTTTAAAACATAACTAGCGTAAAATACAATAATTTCGTGGTCGTTAAAATAAAATATGAATCATATGCGTAGCTTGAATTACACTTCAAAGAGCTTTTGAAGTCTGAAATTCTGAAACGCATTACTACTGTCGAATGCAATCATTTTGTGAGTCGTAAAAATCGTTTATGGCCATATTTACAAAAGTAATTCCAGTCAATGTATGGGGACTGAAATGAAAGTAATAAATCTTACAGTAGCATTTATGTTAAGTTTCATTTGGTCTTTTTGAGAGGAATTTTACAGTAGCCAGCCTAAATAAATATCAAGAAAATTAGTCAACAGAAAAGAAATAAATGCTTGCCAATATTATTCAATTACTCGGCTAAAATAATGTAATGAGTACTTGATTTTAATTTACAAAGTAACTTTGGGTTCGGTTAAGTTTGATTGGATTTTTCGAGTTACTCCGTTGGGTTTCATAACTATATCTAAATCATATAGACAGTTACTTTATAACTTTTAATAAAGGACGAAGACCTAACGATCTAAGGAAGGTGTAATAGGCTTTATATTAATTCGCGTGTGTTATGATCAAGGAAGTCGGTATTTGAGTTAACCATAGGAAAACCATTGACGAAATCTACTATGGTTCGAAGTCGATGATTGTTGTTCCTCTATTATTTTAAAGCTACATTATCTTTCATTCGCAATACTTTGGGTTCCATTTATTCACGTTTATGTCTGCAAACTCGTGTTCGTCGTTTATTTCAACTCAGTTCACTTAAAATTCGATTTAAGCTGCAGGCTTAAAACGTGGTAAAAATTTCGACTACCATAAGGTGTATTGTGACAGATTTCAACATGGTGTACCTAATTTATGTTGCAACATAAATTTAGCACGGCAGTCATTCACGTCCACATAAGTCACTGTTGCCCGTCTAAGCTTACAAATCCTAACAGTATAGAAATATCCGTTTTGCATTGTGTACACTTCTTTTGTCATTGACAGATGTCCCTGTTTACAGCACACCTGCACAATAGATTACCTTAATGTACGGGAAACGCTTAGTGTGTGGCACTACACCTATATCTGAATGTCTCAACTGTCAGAAAAAAAGTTCCTTTGTGAGTTATTTATTTGTACGTACTTTCTAGGTTGGTTGTCATTGAAATTAATTTGCTAAGTGTTAAGATTGCGACAAAATTCACGTCATTCACGTATTAAAAACGTATCTAATATTTTGAATGCGTGCTATATTAGCTGAAAAGTTCTGTAATTTAAATTTAAATGAATAAAGTTATGTGGGCCGACGTGCGTCCCACATGCCATGTGGACACATCATCTAATAAAAACCGCATTATTCTTATTATTGTGTAAGTACTAATTAACCTGTCACATTTGCATGAAATAAATACACTTTAAACCGTAATTAATACTAGAAAACTTATTTTCTCTAATATCGCAAGACATAAATTACGAGGAAAAAACGCCAGTAATTATTGTATAAGACGTTATAATTAATGTATTTCATGGCAATTATAATAAGATATATGGCATTTTACGTAATTGTCTATGTAATTAATAACCCGAGCGCTGTTCGTATGTGAATTGCATTACGTACGTGGAAATGTTTATTTATCTGTTATTTATCTTAATTAAAATTGTGGAAATAATTTCGCGTTACGAATAAATGTTTATATATGCCGTTAATAACGTAATTACGTTTCGAAATGCAGCAATAAACCGAGACCATCGATGAATTAATTATGTGTAGAAAATTGACGGTAATAACTTTTATATTTCCGGCGAGCGTTAATATTAATTTCGACGCGGACGCGGAGCGGAAACGACTTATCGGGTTCGTTCGTAAACCGGGTCGCCGTTTATTTTCCCCAAAAAGACACCAAGCAGTACGTACGAAAACTCGCGGAAATTTATTTTGCGTAAATTTGAACTGCGCGGTTTACTTGGACCGCAAATTTTCATTTGCGTTTGTTTTTGATTAATTAAATCTGTTTCTGGATAGGGCGAAATCAGCCCACAACGCTGTTTAAAAAATATTTTTATTCTGTCGTATTTTTAAATTATTTCTCTTTTTATAAAAAAAATATATTCAAGAATTTATTATTACAATAATAATAAATTCTTGAATATATTGTATTATTTAATTTCATAATTGAAGAATAGGGCTTGATCAACCTAAGACAAATCAAAAATAAATAGCACATAGAATGCTTTAATAATATAAGTAAAAATGCCAGTGGCAGTGCCATATGAAATGCAATTATGAACACTTCAGTGGAAATATAAATCACAGTAAACACACCACACAAAAATGCACAAGACCAATGATCAATCAAAATCAGGGAATGAATATCAAGAAGGAGATTACCAAACAAAATCATTAATAATAGAAAATAATAAAAAAAGAAAATTAAAAAATAATCTAAAACCGAAAAAGCACAAAGATTAATGAAATTGACGAATTCGTACGATCGAAAATTCGCGTTTTGGATGGTGCACCCTTCGTCGTAAATTTTCGCAATGAATCGGCGTATTCTGCTTTGCGACTTGGACGACCAGTGAAGACGTGCCGAGCATACGAAGCGCCACCGCAAAAACATACTCATTACCAAAGCAGTTAATTTCGTGCAGGTATAGTATATTCAAAGAACAAAACCCACTTGATTTAAGAATCAGTGCATGTGCTTCGAGTCTAAACTCTTTATTAATTGAAACATTGAACCCTGTCTTGATATAATTATACGAAATTTCGGTTCACCTTACGTGTGGTTTTTGGAGTAAAACGACGAGTTTCTCCACAAATTCGTAAAATTAATAGCAACCGATCCGACCACCTTTTGCAGAAAATTCACCAATGATAATTATGAGTTATTTGCTGAATTAAACAATTTATTTATTATGCCATTGTATCAAAACAATAAACGTACACAACTAAATGTTGTATAACAATCGTTGGACGTGATTTGATTCACTGCCTGTTTCCGAGTAAAATCGCTACTTGTATGATAATTCTCACGATTTTGAACACACTATAGCCAACGCGTAACAGGTAAAACGTTGTCGAGCGCCTCCGCTCGAAATTAATCGCGCGTCATTACTCGATGATTTTCCACGGCTTCGACACAATGGCTTCTCACGTTGGATAAACCGCGAACTGTTTGTTTCAGCAGTGAACGTATAGAATATCCGAAGATGATTACAGAGCGGCACATTAAACAGATTTTCCACGGTTCCTGTTTGTGAAAGACGAATTTCAGATTAAGCGGAACGCACGTTGTTCAAAGCCACGACGACAATGGAGAATTTTCTAAAGGAATCTCATTTCATGGAAACAGTTTATTTACAAGATATTTTGACAAATTATGATTTATGCGAATCGACACCGACATAAGATTCTACCTGTCCGTCTTTATTACGATGTGACTTCGATATCACACACCTGTGTCAATGATGGCTGATGGAATATACGAGTTGAAGGAAAATAAAACTATTTTAAAAGAAAAATACGACAACAATAAAGTGATGTATTAATGTAAATATAAGTGAGGTCAACTTGCACATAAACGTGTTTGTTAATTATACAAACAATTACAATTGAGTAGCAAAGACATAAATTAAACTGAATTGAAATAGCTACTGATAAATCATAAAAAGTTGTAGTGCACGCGTAAATCACATGAATCGCAAGTTTTCGACGTTATCGCACTATGCGTTCGAATAAAACACGCAATCTGTTTCGGCGAGGGCGTATGAATGATAGTCATTGGGACAATGACGAGTTACTCCATATTAATGACCACGAGATGAATGAAGCGATAAGTGAAGGCAAGTAAGATATTTCGAGTCCGAAAACAGACTAATAATGAAAATGTCAATGCCCTGCGAGTCTTCAGAATCTGGAAATAAACTGATGGAGATGTCCACGGGGGCGCGACTCAAATAACGTTAACAATTCAAAAGAGATATTAGTATTGATTACTTGGCATTATATTTATGTATTTTGTGAAATCGGATTAATAAATCAATCAATCTCTCGCCATCAGTATTCGCAGTTCAAGCTTCCTTTTCGCATACTTTGAACGTGGCTCATGTTCAATATTTCTGGCCTCCAGTGACGTGTTTCAACAAGGATTAGTTTTACAGCAAAACTTAATGATGAGATCTGAATAGCGAGGCTGAGCACTGACTCGTTGAATATTGAATATTTTTTTGGCATTAAAATGATGCGGCATCCAAGTAATTTCTGTACCTTTCACATCAAGTGCAGGTGTCAGGAGGTTCGTTGTGTGACGTTTGTCTATCGTTTTATCTAATTCACGGGTCATGTGACGAAGACGTTCATGGATTCAGTCAGTTGGCCTCCCGGAACGCGGAGTGCTATTGTTACCAAAATGGTTGCCTGGGTTGCATGAAACCTGCAGAACGTTCCTCCATTTAACACTGTTTTTTTTAGATGTTAGACCAAAATTTCAATATAGAACGAAAAATAAGTTCTGGTTGCAGAAGGAAAGTGAAATGGAAATATATATATAACAAAACAATTAAAAAAATCAAAAAAAATCCAAATCCAAAAAAAATCAACCAGACTATCCCTTTTCAATGAAACCAATATATTTTTCACTCTTTCCCATTTTTCATTGTCCACAAATAACGATTGCATTATGAAATAACTTCTGACTATAGGTCTTAGGGTCTTCATACGTTTTTTGGTATTTTACTTTTACGGATTTTCAGGAATATGTGACTTTGACATCCATCACTGCACTACATATTTATAAAACAAATTTGTTTCTTCACAAACGCGTGGTGGGGATAATAAAATGAGTTCTTAAAGTGTAAAAGCTACTAATTTCAAAATATGTAAATAAAATATTAGAAATCGATGGAAACACACGCTTCCAATTATACATTCCTGTGAAACCACAGAACCATATTTCAGAAAGCTTGAGCTCATGAGAATTTTCTTGGATATATTATTAAGTTTTAAGAAAAATGAATTTACATACGGCTCTGTTTAATTCCTCCATGTGCGATATATAATTTCTTCTAATTATTTTCCCAAGTGCTGAAGTAATACGTAAAAGTTCTTAAAAATCTATTGACAACTTCGGCATAGATGGATGTTTTACATTCTGTTACCTTCACTTTTATTTCTCGTAGTAAATACCATACCTATTTCTAATTTGTTTTTGCAGTTCCTGAGCAGAATTTTTGTATTTTTGCATGAAGGGCTATTTCTCTTTTATTTGCTGGCAGACTTGGGCCTTTTTAAACATGGCTATCAACATGCTTTTGTATGCATTATAATCGTAAAGTACATAGATCTACGAATGTAAAAACAATAATACTAATAACGCAAAGCAAGAAAATATAACATTTACTGTACAACTCAAGAGAAAAAATATCCCCAGAAGGAGAAGTATTCCACCTAAAAAAAAATTGGTAGATATCAAAATAATAATTTCTTATTGATTTACTAAATATTTTTGAAACCACCGCCCTCGCCATCATAACTCTGGTCATGTATGTGTAATTTACTTGTACCTTAACCGTTAAATTATTATAAATATTTAATTTCGTAGAGATAAAGCTGCCTGGTCGTAACTAGTAAGTTCATCCGCTTAGAAATATGTCATATCAGATGAATGTGTCACGGTTTGTGAAACACGACTTTGTTTTTCGAAACGTGAAATTTTTTCGCCACATCGCCAGAACTAAGTAACGCATAGCAATACATAGTCAAAATAAGACATGTAGTTCTTCTCAATCAACAATTTAAACAATTCAGATGTTGTACCCATCTTAGATGATAGGCCACCATATTCTCAGATATAAATAATAACAGATCTATCCTGCCTCACAATTGCAATTATTTTTGTCCCAATTAATTCCATGGATAATTACATTTTTGTATTTATAAATACAGAATGTCAAATTATTATGTTTTAAATTTTAATATATTACTAACCCACATTTCTTTATGCGAGCTTCATGGCTATGTCCCATGAATCACCATTCCTCTCATTTGTGCAAGTGATGACATATTCTAGAATTTTACCTTAATGGCTAGAATTAATTCTATGGTATATTTTTAAGTTAAGATAAATGACTCCATTGATGGCCTCATCTGCGAGTAAGTTAAAACGCAAATTACTTTACCCACGTACCCATTCGTGTGTATAGATATATAAATTTGTTGTTGACACGAATTACTTTCCAAAGTGCTGGTATGTGCAGTGCAACATTATAAAAATAAGGAAAGCTCATATGGTCTAAAGAAAGAGAATAGTAATATAAAAGGACTTTATGAATATTAAACGTGAGTTAAAAGATGCTGTGATAAGTGATAAGCGAAATCATTAGAGAAGAATTAGAAACGAAGGATCAAAGTAACACACAGTAATGTCTTGAAAAAGTAAGAAATATAAGAGGTGGAAAAGATATTTATTAACAATGATATGACAGAACAAGAAAGAGATACAGATAAGAAAATTAGGACTACAGCATGGGATGAGTGGAAAAGAGGAAAATACGTTATAAGAGGATACCAGACACTGTTCATCGACGGCAAAATATGGAAATATGATAAATTAAAGAGAGCCATTAGAGGAAGAAAATAAAGCAACACTATCAAACGACGATCAAAAAAGATAATTACGACAAGAAGCGAACACAAGTTTGTTCATCAAAAATATGGAAACAGAAATATCAAAAAAAAGGTAAAGAAAGAAGCTGGAAATTAGGGACATGCATGCAAGTATAGCAGGCAAAGAAACAGAAAGGAGGGGGATTCGAGAAAGCAGGACTGGATATTCTAGGAATAAGAGAAACCAAAATGAAAGTAAGGAGGAAATTGAACTAGAAGGAGGAAATGTTCTGATACACAGTGAGGTCGATTTCAATTATCAGTTAAAAAATGAGTACGTTGTATAATAAAGAAAGGGAACTTAAAATATATACACAAGAAGGAGGTGACCTCCGAGAGGATACTAAATATAGAAATTGGAAGCGACATACAAACAATAATAGTAGCATTCGAACGCAACGAGATCGTAAAAAGTAAAAAACATAATTGGAAAGACTACATAGGAAATAGAACAACTGCGAAATACAAAGAACAGTGAATCAAAGTCAAGGAAATGGCGAAACAAGCTGAACAAAAATCGTGGGAGGAATTTGGAGAAAAGATGGACATAATCCATTTTGGACTATTCAATTAAGTCGTCAAAAGCTTTCGGAAAGGAAAACCATGTGAGGTTAAACATATACAAACTAAACACAGATGAGTACTGGGAGACGAAGAAGACTAGCAAAGAGATGGAAGGAATACTGAATTATTAACGATAGAGCAAACACGAAAATTAACAAAAGCGGAATGCAAAAAATGAAATAGAAAATAATGAAGTAGATCAAGAACAAACTATGGTTAGGTCGATGTGTCAGGCGTTTTCTTTTATATTTCTCGTAGTGAGTACAATCCATTTTTGTAACTTGATTTTGTAGTTTTTCTCAGCCTCCTTATTGACTTGACAAACAATACAGTCGATGCGTAAAACAACAGATTTACTGTCATTGGTGCCATTGATATATAGTACTAGAATTTTACTTTAAGGCACACCGAATGTAATAAGTAATGTCTTATTTGTGCGTTCGTTAATTGGTTAATTGAAGTAACTTGAAGTTTTATTACTTAAATATTCTTTCTCCAGATTACGTAATAATATACCATGATTTACTGTATCGAATGCTTTCGAAACGTCCAAGAAAATTCCTGTTGGGCATATGGAGTCATCTAACGAGGTATAGAGTGAGTGACATAACATCTTCATGGTATTTGTAGACATAGCAGCGACAGCTAAACCTTATTATTTTTTCTAAAATTTTACTGAAAACATGATTTACATCTGTAATAGTATTCACAAATACATATATTTGCTTCTTCCATTGATTCTATATACTATTTTCTTTGAATTTCTTCTTTCTTGTTCTTCTACATATTCAGTTTGCCAGTTTTCCACATTAGCTGTTCAACCCCACAATGGTTATCCGAAATTATTCATTTTAATCTTATCTGCTATTGAAGCTACATATTTATACTCCTTAGAGGAAAAGAATATATCGTTAAGGATTAAGTCATTGTATGCTCAGAAATAATTCAAAAATTCGCTATCATCTGCATCCTTAAGCAGTTTTGAAATATATTTATATACCCAACGCCATCGATTATGAAGGTATAATTTTCGACCATCCATATGCAATATTTTTAAATAAAATTAATTTATTTATACTCGTAGGTTGGATATTTAAAACAATTTAATATAAATTACATAACAATTAAATAATTTACCTGGAGTTAAATTCCATCAAATTGCATCGCATTTAACACACTATCTTCAATATCCCTGCCATTATTTGTTTTAACCACGTGCATCTGTTTAACTTTAAAAGCTGAGGTCACATCCGGTGATACCGGAAACTATTTACTACGCGGCCTATCCGAAAGCATAAAATATACCTAGAATCGTGCATTGTTTAAATGCCAATTAAACGCAATAATTCTAAATTCCCAGACGAATAACCACTGGGCATTACAGGTAGACGAGATAGGTCAGCCTCCACTTCTTGTATCGCGTTGTTAATTCAAACGACCGCGTTTCACATGAACACAATGCGCTATCGATCAAATTTTTCCTCGTCAGTGGGCGAACAAACACACTGGGCGAACGTGTGGGCAGGTTAAAATTACAAGATCAAAATCACAATGGAGAATAATAACGCGTAACGTTCGTTTTTCTTGGAGTGCAACGAGGAACACGAGGAGTAACAAAAGAAAGAATAAAAAGCCATTGACAACGTTATGATGCTATGTAAATAGAACGACAACACAATGGATGTTAGTTTATCTTAATTTTTCCAACAAGACGGACGCTCGGTCGACGAAACCGGTTGGCATGTGCTCCAATATTAAAATTGCATTATAGGACGAAATGTTGATTTCTTTTTTAATGTGATCTAGTTCAATTGTATTATTTGCATAACATATATTTTTGCACATGATGAAATTTGGCCATCATCGTAATTATGCAAAAATTGGCCTTAATCGGTGGCTTCTTACTATTTAACAATAGAATAATAGTTAAAAAATTCGTAGAAACTGGGGCAGGATTTAAATATGCTTGAGCCAGACACCTGTACGTGTAATTTTAGAAACTGATCTATGCGTTAAGGTTGCACATAAATTTGCGTTTAAAATAATGTCACCACATCCATGAATGAAATAAATAGTTTTGGATGAGGAAGTATTTCAAAACGACACTTTACGTCAAAATACGAAAAGTGACTGGGCACGTAGCAGCTGCCAAAAAATGCACACACGTCTATTTATAATTTGTCGTGGACAAATTGAAATATAAATCTCACGGCTGTCAAAACCGATCCGAAAAAAAAATACGAGGCGCTCGAGTGTTTGGCCGGAAGGGAAAGCTGTTACCTGTCACAGGGTCACGAAATATGTCCCATTTCTATTTTGGGAGTGGGCTTCCATTCATCTGGCATCTTGATTACAACGTAAATTTAAACGGGAGATAAGTCACTCGGTTCGTGATAATTTATTATTTGAAAATTGCATCGTGATAAATACCAAAATTATGTTTTGAATGCTCTGCATGGCGTGGAGGGTTGCTTGTCTGTGGTGAGTCGCGCCTGAAAAACAATTTATTGGGTCCAATGATTAATTTAGGTTTTCTGTTGCAATATTTTCAATTAAATATTATTATTTGTAGTTTTGAGAAAAGGTCACAATGACAAGGGAGTAAATTATTCAAAAATATTGCGTCAAAAATATGTAATTATTCGGAGGACTTAATGGTATATTTCGTTGCGTTAGATTAAAACCAAAATTAACATGTAAAATAAGCTGCTATATACAACTCTCAGTTAATCTTTTAAAAGATCTAGTAAACTATGTTAATGAATAAAATGTGAAATGTATTCATAATTGTAACGAATACGTCAGGAGAAAGCAGTTCATGATTATTAAATATGATATATGTTCTATTTCTAGAAATTGATTTTATAACTACATTCTGCAGATTATTGGCATAATATGAACAACATTAATTATTTTATAGATATTTATGTTATAAATTGCAACCATCAATTTTTCGCTATCAATTTGACAAAAATATTGATATAATGTTATTAGAAAATAAACATGTTTTAAAAACGTAGTGCCTGATGTGGACCTACCTTTAAAGAACTAAACGAGTATATGCAAAAATAAAACAATTCTGTTGAATATGAGTCAGTTGTTTTAAAATGATTACCTTTACGACGATTCCCGTAAAAACGAATAGCACGTCCAATTACCATGTCAAGTGCAAGGTCGTAAATCAATCTGTTCTATTTTTTGCACCGGAAGTAGATTGTAATACTTCTAAGTATGACGGTACATTATTTATGGTTCCGGTCTTTGCGATATCGTTAAGGGCCCGTACGGCAACAACGACGATTTGATGTCTAAAAGAAACTTTAGTAATTATTCATCATAAACTACGACAGGTCCATCCATATGTTACGAAGTTATCTATATGTTCCTTATTATTCAAGAACATTTCAAACTAGGTAATTTGTTGGTGAAAAATTAAAAAGTAATTGTATGTGCTTTGATGGGTGCATTCACTTCATGCATTCAACGACGATTGCCAAAGAATACGAGTCAAATTAATCCAAGCAACTGAAATTTCGACTTAAATATTAATGTAGATGAATTTTAAAACCTTCGCAATATGAAAACGAATTTTCCAATAGTTATAGAAATAGTAACCAGTAGGTCCAATAGTGGAACATGAAATTACTGAAAAAATCCTGAAATTAAAGATATCAATTACTCCACACAATCGCAACTAAATAATATTCTACAAGTAATCCAAAGGTAAGCAAATAAGATGAGCGAATACAGAAAGAAAAATTTTCGGTTCGATAACGAATTTTTAAACCTCGAGATTAATTCATATACTAATATCGCAGGATTAGATGACTCCCTATCGTCGTCGACAAATTCACGGAGACGGAAATGGGATAGATACTGCTTGAAGGTTTTTACTTCGAATCACGTTGCGGTGGAATATTTTTCTGCCCTATCTAAAATGGCCCATACATAATAACAACAATGAGAGAAATGAACAATGACAAAAAATGTGCACGAGCAAAAAATTAACTAGAAAATAATAGCAAAAATTTTCGCAAGAAATCATAAAAATAAATTTTGTAACTAATGCAGTTGCCAAATAAATAACAAAATAATCATAAACATGAAGAGAGGTACAAAAATTGATAAATGAAAGCAACAAATAAACTAAGCCTACAAATGAAAATGTTAACAAGGGCATACATGTAGAACAAATTCAAAACCAAAACAAAACAGGGTATGATGATTTTTGAAATAAAATTAATACGTTACAGAAAAGTTAGATATACACACAATAAATAAAAAAGTCTAACCAAAGACGGTACATGAAATTTCAAAAACACACAAACGACAAATTATGAAAATAAAATTATAAATAAACACGATAAAATAAAGCTGGCGTATGGCAAACTATTATAAACAAGAAGAAGCGTAGAATGACCATTATGAGGAGCGCAAGTTTGTAAATCAATCTGTTGTATTATATCCACCGGATTTTTACATATGTCATTTTTTATGGTCAACTGCGTAGAAGCATTAGGAGGCACCGATGACGATGTACAGTCCATAAGAAACATCAGTGATTCACGTGTTCCTAAATATTCACTGCCAATGAAACTTATTGTACGTTGGATATAATGATAATTTACTAGCAAAGAAAAACTTCATATTTTATATAAAATAATAACTAAATAAAATAACAGCAAATGCTCTATAAAATAACATGTTTTGTGAACAATAATTTTATTTTGGTTTATATATAATTATCTATGAAAAAATATTTATAATAAATCAGGTTCCCACAATTTGTAAATGTTTTTTGCGAAACGGTGTATTTAATAAAGTTGAGTAATTTATCACCACGAGCAGTAGACAATGTCAACATTTCAAAGTTCGTTAGTATAATTAGAAATTTAATATTAACGTATAATCTTATTGTTACGTTCTGCACCTACTTCTTCTGTAGAGTTGTTACTTAGGATTCGTCTCTGTAGTTCTTGTACGTACCTGTCTTGCATTGCAAATATGTACACTGTTGAGCAGAATAATCATAACATTTGGCAGCTGTATAAGTGTAATTCGAATTTGAAAATAAATTCAATGCCCATTGCTTAAAAAAATATTTATTGATAAGTTTAAAGAAATTGTTGTTGGTTAATATCCTAAAACCCTTAAATAGTAATTGATTTAAAAAAAATTAATTTGACTTGTGGGACTCTTTAGTTATAGGTAGAGAGGAACCATTGGCTTCTAGATTACACCACTATTATACGACTCCGTTATCTTTACAATATAGACGAAACGCTATATATTTGTCATTAAAAAAGTCATTTGGTACATTATATGTATGTACATTATCCTATTTTCGATATAACGTTTCAATATGAAAAGAATGTTTTAGATTTGATCTTCGAATGTCAACATCATAACTTTTGTGGGAAAAGTTTGTATTGTTATATGGGTTTGTAAGCAAGAGTCTATTCTTCCAAGTGCTTTCTCACATGAATTTCATGTATTTCATAATCGCTCCATTTATCTTCAAGTTTTTATCTTTCTTATATGTCTAAAATTTTCATTTCATCTCTACTGCTAGTTTCCAGAGATACAATGTATTTTTATGCTTCTTTTCTTTAAATGTAAGTGGGCGTTTGTTTTATACTTAAAGTTCATGGTTATATTCACCGTAAATCGTTGTAAATATTTTTGATTCAATAGAACTGAAAAATTACTATGAAAGTGGAATAGAGTATAAAACATGTAAAATTGACAATAACGGATTGTCCTGTATTTGATGCCATTATATATAAAATTGCACCTTTCCCTACAAACAGTAGCTGTTCACTAAAACCTTGGCCCCTTGATCTTATTGGATCAATCCGTAAATTTCCGTTTAATTCTCAAGCTTCTAACTGTGCATTTTCACTCCCCACAATTTTTCTACAATCATGGGTCGCTAATGAGACAAAACGGACCATAATACTTTGGTACCAATATATGTCTTTCAAATAATTACTCCACTAATTAAAGACACCAACGAAGAACTAAATCGAAAGAAATCTAAAGGTAGACGGATAAGTCATACAAATCACTAATGCACGCAGATATCACGTGACACAAGTATTAGACTAGATAGCAACATATGATCGATTACGAGTAATGGAAAAGCGAGAATCAATGAAGAGCTAATGGAATATGTGATTCCTGAAGGTAAAAGATCATGTCCAAAATAACCAGTGTCAGTAACAGATAAATGATTCTTCGGATACCGTGAATTAAACTGTCAATAAAGTATTGCAAAATTCCAGAAACAAACTTTTATAATTAGGAGATGACAATCCTGTACCCCTGTTTACTTAGCTACAACTTTTGAGACGACTTTTGCAATAATTTGTTCGCTTTGACTATTGACATTTGACTTGTACCTACTATATAATTAGTACAATTTGGATTTAAAAATATGTAAATATTTGTAGATGTATTAGTTATTCTAATTAAAGTGGATACATATTTCAATGTGCATGTAAGGAAGTAGGAAGTGTATGGTGCTTTGGATAATATAAAATTGCCAAAGGTTAACAAATAAATTTCAAAGATATTTATTTTGAGTCGTTGAATGAAACAATTTTAACGATATGAAAGTTTCCACTAATGCTTTTCGGGAGATATTTGCTTCGAAAACTTAAGATAACAGATGGCTAGTGCGATCTCACAGCCGACTTTCTAATTACTCATATATTTACATTTACTTTAAAAACTGGGCGAACACAGGATATATTAATCCATCAACATTAAACGAAGGATTAGATATCATTATCATTGTGTAAATCATATTAATAATAACTTTACCATCCTTATCATATTCTTGTCGCCGCTTTCACTGCATCATCTAGTACAAAATTGAATAAGAGTGGGCTAAGTATGCATCCCTATTTAATTCCTATTTCAGCTTTGAATTCTTTGGATTCTTCGTTATTTGTTCTGTACAACAATATTCTTATTGTTTGAGTACAAAGGTTTTATTCATTCAATTGTTTCTTATTTATTTTTCGTTTCCTTATTTTTCTCTTTTAATCACACCAAATTCCTTTTCTAGATCTATATGTATATATGTGCTTCACATCTCTTGTTTATTATCTTTTCTCACTGACTTGTCTTTATGAAGATTAGCTCTTTCTAAATGCACATTGAGTGTCTTCAATCATGTTATTTGCCTTGTGTCTTATTCTTTTTTCCAGTATTCTAACAATATTATTTTTGTTCTCGTTATTTCCTTTATTATGTCGGTTAGATGTTTTCTTCCTTCCCTCCCCATGTCTTCAAAATCCGTATCCACTTCCCTTTCTTGAGACTCATACTCTCGCGGTTCTACTTCTGCTCCTGTTAGTTCTTCAAAATATTCACTATATTATTATAGTGCTTTTTTTGTTCAGATATTTTTTCCATGTTTCTTTCGTCCTTCATTATATACTTTATTTCTTCGTTCACCATTTTGTTTTATTTTCTTTTCTTGGTTTGATATTTTCATTATTCTGCAAACTTATTTGGATGCTTGTAATGTATTGTTTTTGAAGATGTTCCATATATGTTCCGTTGTATTTCCTTTATTTGTTTTTAAATTTTTCATTAAATATTTTGGTATTTCTCTTAACGGTGCATTTCTTCTAATTTGTAGCTTCTTATTTTTTCTTTTGCTTTCTTACTTCTCCTGTCCTTTTTTTCCATGTTGATTTCCATGATCGGTTTCACTAAGAAGTGATAACTTCCAATCTCAGCTTCTCTTGATACTTTCATATTTTCAACATTTTTCCATATATTTTTACTTATGTGTAATGAATGCAATGACAAAATGTAAAAGTAGCTTCAGGAATTTTACAAAAATAGTAAATAAAAATCAAGATTTGGAAAATTTATTTATTTCATTTCGAGAAAACTTTCATCTATATTTCATCTAGTACATCTGCGATAACTATTATGACAATTGAGGTAAGAATATGCATAGATGTTGGGAAGTCAAAGCAGAAATATGAAAACTATATTTATCCTAAATTAAATAAAGGATTTTGAAAGAGGGAAGGAAGCTTATGTGCTATATTTTCATGGTATTCGTGGATATAAAGACGAAGGGTTGCAAAAATCTGTTTTGGTAAAACAAAAATATTGGAAAGGATTTTACTACAGCGATATCTCGATAATGAACATAAAAACAAAGAAATAATATTCAGGGAATGGCCAGGTTAAAGAACATAAACAAAATGAATAAGAAACTGTAGAAATGAAGTACGACACGTGATGTATGTTGTATATAATAAAACGAGAGTGGCAGAGGGTGATAATGGGAGTAACACATTTTGCTTTGCAGCGACGAACATCTGAAAATTAAACTCCTCCAGAATTCTTTGCAAAGGATGAACGTGAAACGTGGAAAATGTTATCCTAAGTCGCAATCGCAGTGAGCTTTATCCACGAAACACAATTCCAATTAGTCCATGTGAAATATCAATTCGTGACCTGATCCACTTTTTTGTATGGAAGAAGACTAAGGAATACCAGAAATTACGGAATAATTAAAGCTTGATTTCAAATTTAGTAATGGAAATGGAATCTCGGTTCTTAGGGTGAGTAACCCCATGGCCTCGACACGAGGGCACTAACCGATAATGTGGGTATTATTGTAAACATTGTAAATTGCTGGAATGATTTCATTAAAAAACCAATTTATATTTCCTGTCCATCAAACATACAAGTGATTTGTTTATTATTCAGCGTGCACTCCGCAGAACACCAATTCGGCGACGTTCGCCCGGGTATGCCCAAATATTCCAAATTGCGCCTTCATTATTCGGTACGCGCGCCCAAATTGGCCGCCGCTTTCGAATGAAGAATTTCCTTATTGACGATTCAATTCGTGTAAATCACAAGCGGCGCACACACAAACACGTACCGTAACTGTAAATTATCGGTCATTAATACGCGCTCGAGTAATAATTATCATTTCAATTATATTATAAATAATGGCGTGCACGAAATGGTCGGGCAGGGCAGGCAAGATTCTCGGCAGTAAATTATAAAATTATACACAGTGGGCAATAATTTATAAAAGAACTAATTAAGCCTCGTTTCAATTGTAATGACAACGCTGTTTTCCGTGACAAACGACCATAGTTAATATTTCCTTTGCGTGCCTACGTCTCAACAGGACCGGCTTAATGTTCTGTATATTCTCAAATTCACATTTATTATTTCTTACACACGAAAGGAGTATAAAAAAGCATTATATTTATATGTTCGTCTAATTGTTCGCAGCCTGTGTTCTTGTTTGTGTTCTTGGTCACCATATTTTCGGAACAAACAACACATTTGGATGGCTTGCATTTTTCTAAGGTAAATCAAGACTACATTGGCATTGAATGTGTGAATGTATTTCTGAAGTAAAATGTAGATTTCGATTTGGATTTTGTTGTTAAAGATCTTCAACTTAATATCTGAATTATTCATGTGCCAAATGGCATTTTTACTGCGTCCTCGAACAATTACTCACAAACAAATTAATTTTTTGTGTAGCCCCTGGCGCCGACACTGGTGACGTAGAGGATCAAACGATCGTGTCCAAAGTAATTATGCATTGTCTCGCTCCACCGCGCGCCCTCTCTAATGTCGCACATTATCACGGCCGACTGTCATTGTTTTACACTTGTAAACGCAACTGTCAGCCCGTCTAATAACAACCGACGACCGGCTGGCCGGGCGGCCGCGTTTTGTCGCGCTACGCCCGGGAAAAATTGACGCGCGTTTTTTCCGGATCCGTAACGGCGGCCATTAATTTCGCGAAATTAAAACACTAAATCGTAATAATTCGCGACTATAACCGTCGCAATCAATTGCGAAACTAATGATTTATTAATTGGTGCGGCGCATATTTCTAAATTAAACGCGTAATTCAAAAACGAGTTTTATTTATTATTATTTTCGATGTATATTCGGCGATGATTAAAAACGCTAACGATGACGTTTTAATTTAATAAATTGTCGCGTCAAATGTCACGAATGACAGACGCATCAATCAAGGCTTGTAAGGATGTAATTATCAGGGTCTTATTGAAACTCTACACTATTCCTGATAGGCGGTTGAGGAATAATGCGAATATAATATACTTTAAAATTAAAAAATAATCGTATGCTGAGATGAGGGGGTGGTGATATGATCGATCACCACAAAATTATTTTACAGAATATTGGTCCAGCGGCCTTATTTAATATTTAATTTTTTTCTGATGCAGCTAATAATACGAATTAACATATAATTAATTTTTTTGTATATTTTGTTAATAATTATTGTACATTGAATCCTGTAGACTACAAACATAATATAGGATACGTTTTTCAATTAAACATAATTTTTATAGATTTGCTTATTTACATCGACATTGAAGTTTCCTGTATCCTTTAATGAATATGAAATTTTACAATTTAATACGCTACACGATGTTTGATTTATATGCGCATTTAGTTTTTGTTGATCTTCACCAAAGGCAGACTATGCCCGTCCTATGCTGTCATTGGCATGTAATTAATATCCTAATATTTAAACGTCAACTGAATTAGATACATTAGTCGTACGATAATACCGACGTTATGATTCCAATTAGATTGTGATAAAGAATTCGTCACATAATGACCATTTAGAGTAACTAAAGTTCATTGTTATTGTGTGTAAATTGACGACAATTCATCACATGCAAATTAATATATAGGTCATTTGTATGAAGATCATGTGTTCATGGTCGAGTCCAAATAAACTTGATACCATACAGCAAGAAATTGTAAATTTTTAATCACGCTGAGAATTATTACTAACATTCGAATTTGTAATCAATCGTTTATCAATCGTGGACATAATTAGTGATAATTAGTTTGTTATTACTACACAAACGAACTTCAAAAATTCAAAATTGTTTGCAAAAAGAATGCGAAAATGTGTGTGATTTGAAATATCTGAAATTAAAACAGCGATGTGAATTAGACACAAATTTGATCTATGTTATTAATATTTATGTAACATAAAACGTTTTATATTTTAACTCCAAACATGAGCGAAATTAAATTACAGTGATTACAAATATTATAATAAAATAAAATATCATGTATGGCAAATTAATAAAAAGCTGCAAATATCGATGGTTCAAAATGGTCCATTTTCTTTAAACTGAGCCATTGACGTCTTTAAAATTCATCATTTGAGGCACCAATAAAAATAAGACACCTTTAGAAACACATTCTACAAAGCAATAGCTTCTTTTAACAAATTACCGGTGCCGATGCTTGTGTGAAAAACTTATCAAAATAAATGTAGAACTCATAGGCGTTGTCAAATGGCTATTTCTGAGAATTTTTATAACCACATGATCATAGGATATGGGTAATAATTTTCAAAAATAGGTTTTACCTAAATGACATTTAAGAATTTGTCTCTCAAGTCATATATAAAAGCAGTTGGTTGTTATCTATGTAGTATTGGTAATCACCAAGTTTGGAAATATCTTAGAGTATTATCTAAGGAATTGTCAAAAATCTAAAAGTTTCAGCGAAATAGGAGACATGAGTATTAGACAATTCCTTAGATAATACTCTAAGATAATTCCAAGATGAGTGTATGTTTCAGACGACTATGAATTTTGCTTTGAAATACAGTATTGTTACTTGGTTGGTAAATTATTTATTTTCACGGCGACAATTAATAAAGCATGGAAGTTTTGGTTGTACGTTTTCAAGTTAAAAGTATTATTGGAACCCAGAAAGAGTTTTCTGAGAATTTTTACATTTATGTGTACTGGAAGGCATTCATACAGAGACAACTGTAATCATATATCTAAAATCATGTCTCTCTTCGTAGTTTTCCCCATCAACTGTATAACATGTGTATATATAACTTAGAAAAAACATTATTCAGAAGCACATGCGTGCTCGGGGGAACATTTTTGATAGTTATTACCTTGTCATTTGACGAGTTTGTTTATGAACATTTGTCTCTTAACAAGAAGGCTAATATTTTTCGTAAAAGTGGAAAATATTAGCCTTCTTGAAAAATGAGTGGTAAGTATTTACAAATATCTACATATTTCATAAAAATATCGGTCACATATAATTTTGCATTGTTTCATTTCTGTAGTTACATTTTTGTAATGTGGTTGGTTACTACTAGTCAGTCTTGGTGGTAACATTTTTTGAGTATGTTCGGTCTTTGGGCTTTTTATGTTTTTGGTTTTTGTTTATCGTAGATTCTACAAAAACTCAAGTTGCAACTGAAAATTTCTCTGGTAACCTGAATAAACTCTTTTGTCGTGTACACAGGGTCTGAAAACATGGAAATACCCACTGACACTTCTGATATTGTTTCCAGACAAAGTTTTACGCATAGCAAAAGAAAATGGTGGAAGCAATAATTTGGTGTAAACATGCTAATCAGCCTTATCAAGTTACAAAGATTACTTGTCAGTCGGGAACGAATGAGAGACCTTTTAAAATAATCTCTGTAATATCGCCTGACAGATTTAGTTCGTTTCTGAGTAATATTCACATAAACGGTAATTCTGTACAACCAAACCAAGGTGAACCAAACTAGGATAAATTGTATAAAATAATGCAATTAATTTCCAAATTGATAGATACATTTTCTTCTGCTCGCAGTGCTAGGAGTTTAAATCAGTTTATTTATTACTCCATAATCAAGTTATAAGTGCCAATATAAGTGCAAATTTACGAAAGCAGATTACAAGATCTGCAGTAAGGCTGACTCTACAAGATGTGTTTCAAAATTCAAAAAATGACTGCCAAAGTTAATGTTGATGTCGTTGAAAAAAATACCACATCGCTGGGTAAAAGAATTAACTACAGATTTAGTTATCAAACATATAAATATTCTTGGATAATTAATTAAATTCTGAATACTTGCAGAGAGACTTAATAGCGGATGCTGATTACTGCAGAACGATTCGTAAAGATTGTCAAAGTAGATAGAAATAGACTGGGGAGTGTCGGATGGATCGTCTTAGTGCTTTGTTGTTTAGGAAACTATCTCGATCCGTTTGTCATGAAAGTTACGTCCAGAAAAGCAAGTTATGGTCCCGTTATGGTCAAATATTATGACATGCACATAGTTGATCATGGTCACACAAATGATGGCAAGCAATATTTTGTTGTTACTTCGTCGCAAGTATGAATGCAACTCCAAATGTATTGCATTGAAACAATTTCGTTTATCTGTTGCACGAGTACAGATAGACGCCGCAATTTCTTTTGATAGAATAAGTAAACCAAACGAGCTTAAAAAGATAATCCCTATTGAGGTACCCCCATGACCCGTGCGTAAGGATACCCGTGCCTCCCTAAAATATGATAATAATAATACAGGAAAGGGTGTCAATGGAACCATGTGGAAATATTCTACATCTCAAGTCGGTATATGCCTGAATAGTTAGGAAATCTAGTCTAAATTTTCAGAAAAAATAGTCACGATTAATGGTCTCCTACTGGATCCTGTAGAATAATCCAAGACAGTTATTCACTTCTAATATATTTTTTGTAAATTATAATTATAAATAAAAGTAGTTTTTCACAAATTAATCTTCTTCTATTGGGATCGCGTGGTATTAATGGTTCGTTTTGCACCAATTCGTCGTAGAATTGGTGTACTGGTGTAGGTTCAAGTGAAGGAATATATAGCTGCAAATAAAAATTTTAAATTACCAAATTTAAAAGAATTATTAATTAAGGACTCCAACTTGTAACTCCTGAAATATGTACATGAACGTATATTTGTATATTTTTATCATGTGTAATACGAACGGCTATATACTTCGTTCTTCGCATTGTTGAAAAAATATACTGATTATATACCTTTGAAAATCCTATGCATTAATAATGATTTGCGGCAAGAGTTCGAATGCTTGGCGGTTTCCATTAGATTGTTAAAAGATTTAATGGGAGCCAATTCTATAAATGAATTTAATTTATAATCGCAACGTAATAGAGTGCTGCGTATAGAGATCGGAAAATAAATGACACTCGTAGTCGAACAAATGATAGAACATGGCGTTTCTTGCTGATTTATGTTCGAGATATTCAGTTGCTCGAAAAGGTACACCGCACACCATTAATCTAGAAAAGACCTCTAGCTTCTGTGCGACGGAGCGACAGAGAAAACAGTACGAGCGACGGGAGACGGACGAACTCGGCAGAGAGAGCTGACTGAGCACAAACCACACACACATGTGCTACCGCTGACGCGGCCGTAAAATATGATGCTCCGAACGATAACAAATGCATTATTACTAGTGTTAATGGTTATAATAAATAAAATACGGACAATGGGTTCTTAATCCGAGTGATTTATCGTCCCCGGGCGTTGCTTATACCTGCCTATATATAAATGTACACACATACGTACGTTCAGGGACAATAAAGGACGTTGAGAACTAAATAAATCAGTTTTACAGCTGTACATTTTTATTAGTGTTATTTATTCCTTTACACCTGTGCATCTCTCAAAACTGCCGACCGTCTGAAAATTTATGTCGAAAATAATTTAACTTCTTAAATTGTAACCGCGAGATGATTTATTATCATCTTAAATCTGAGCTGGTTGAGTGGGTTAATTAACGTAATAAAGACTCCAGTGAAAAAATTACTTTGATCTCAATATTTACGTTATTGAGCATTTATTGCAAAATTGTTCAACTGAATTAATGCGATTGATGAGGTCTTTTGTTATGGAACGAGTCGAAGCGACCATAATGGCGGCGCAAAACGAAGGAGATTTTCCATAAACGCACAACCAGATATTTGTCGGGCTGACGCATTCGTCATTGTCATTCAACGGCTTGTCATTAACCGCAACGAGACCAACGCAACGCAAGAGAATGGTCGTGTATCTGTCTGGCGCACTCAGGACCATTTATCATTTTGCCATATTTCTCCGTTCGGTGTTAGTGGAGAGAACATTGTCAGGTCGACCTCCTGCCACCGAAGCGCAAACCACATACAAAGAAGGAATCCCGCAGAGCGTTGCTTCAATTAATATCAGAAATAGAGGGGTTGAAGTACGAATAATCAGGTTAACGATGGTTTTCTATTACGATTACAACTAAAGGACATTGTTTCGCCGAGCAAGAGCATCGTACATTTTTTACAACTTCGTAAGATGAAAATAAATAATTATAAATAGTTTGACCGCGTAGGTCTCCCTCTGGAAAATGAGGCTTGAGAATCTGATTTATGTGCAACAAGCAAAAAGGAATTAAGATTTAAAATAATCGCTACACATGCTAGCTGTACTTTGAAACCACGATAAAAAAATGAAAAAATAGAACGTTCCGAAGCTTACAATAAGGTCGTAAGGCAACACTATCCACTCAACCCAAACCAAATGTATAAGACACTAGTACACTAAAATTCGATATTAAAATTCAACGAATCGAATCGCTGTCATTAAATGGAATAGTTGTCGACCCGTCATTGATTTGAAATACCAATCGTACTCTTGGAATTCAGAAACCCAAATGTTTTACCAATACTACTCTGGTGATACACAAGAAATATCAGATAAATTGTTTCTATTTCTATATAATCGTCTTCACTTTGATTATTTAACTTTCTAGGTATCTCCATCCGAAAGAAATAGCTGACGCAAAGTTGACTACGGCCCATCTGGGTTAAAAAAATCCATTCAAATGATGTCATGATCTCCAGATTTTAATTTCATAAGCAACACAGCAGTGAAATTGAGCAAAATAGGTTGCTCTGGCGCTTTCAAGATCTATGATTTTACATGTATGCCTAATTGCATACAGTTGATTATTTTGAGCATAACCTATCAATATGTGTTGTCCATATCAGCGTTGAATCTAGAATATTCCCAAGAAACTTTTCTGTTGTGCACTTCGATTGCTACTGCGATTCGTGTGTCTTCTGCTTGAAGTGAATCTAATGATGACAGTTTTGTCAATATTTAATACTAGTTAGTTGTTACTGAACCATTCTTGGCTTCTCGAGTGCTTGAGATTAAGTCAGATTCCAGAATATCTATTTCTTTATTTGACACAATCAAAGTTGTGTCATCGGCAAATATTATTGAATCACAGCTTAAATGTTTGGGCCGATCGTTCACATTTAAAATTAAACTAGAGCTCCCAAAATTGATCCTTGAGCTATCCTACTCTTTATTACTTCACCGTTGCTGATTGTATCTCCAACAAAAACACTACGTTCTTTTACTGATATATGATTTAACCATGTCAATGACCATTCCTCTAATTCCATAAACCATCAATTTATCTACAACAATTTCGTGACACATACAATCAAAAGCTTTGGAGAGGTCACACAGTTTTAATAGATAATCCCTTCAATTTCCTAATTCAGCGGTTATGATGTCACGAAGATCATGGATGACATGTATTATGGTTAGGCCTAAAGCCAAGTTGTTCCATACTTAAGTAGTTGAAAGTATTAAAACTCACTTGATCAGCACCCAGCAGGTATTCTGGGTGGACCCTCATCATTTTGCCATAGCCATTTGGTCTGCAGATGCTCTGGCTGCAGAGTCAAAAAGTCAAAAAGTGCAAGCCCAGACCGAGCTCCGTTAAAAAAATCGTAGAGGATTTCATGCGATTTTGATAAATCAAAAGGCGTCAGATAGCCCCGTCGCTATTCAGTGCCCCTATCCAAAAAATATTTTTCAAGAAATCAGTGTTTGAGGCTCAAAAACGTCAATTTGTGGTTTTCTCCAGAATACCTCACTCGGAAAACAGAATCGATTGTGGGCGTGATAGAGCATGAACAATTAATCATGACATGTGAATTTCATAAAAATCAAGTTGGAGGTATGGGTTCAAAACACGAAAAACCAATTTCATCTCCCTTAAAACTTTTTTTACATTTATCAAGGATTCGGAATGTTTGCGCAGTCAGGGAAAGGTAAAAAATATGTTTTGCAAAGTATACAACATGGTGTAATGGTAAGTGCAGAAGTTGAAAGAAGGTTGTCGGAGATTCTTATCCTCTGCAGTGCAAATGTTTTTGCATCACTTCAGCTGTGTTTTATGTATATTTGAAGCACTGAAACATATGGCGATGATTGAAGTCTAGGTGTTTTGTCATTCTGACACGTGAACCAGTCTAGTGAGTTTTCATTCATATCTAGTGTTCCGATAGATTTCTCCCTACTTCACGGAGGCATTCAATAAGATGCACGCCGATCAGCACAAGGAGGAACGAGAGAACAAAGATTTGGAGAAGGCGAAAGCTCTGGAGGAGAAGAAAGCTTATGTAGCGAACACCACCCCTGAATCGGACAACACACAACACAACATGGAGAAGATGACACCACGATCAACCACCCCGGACTGTACCAAGGAGAACTACGGCCGCGCGTTTCTGATGGAGAAGTGTCTGAAAGACCACAACTCTGCATACATCCACTGTATGAGGGCATAGCACTACAACTTCAGCGATATGTGCATTGAGTCATGTCGTGCAGGCATTGAGACACCAGCCCAGATGAAGGCAAAGATTGTAATCTCATTGTATACATTGTATCTCAGTGCTTCGCTTCGCACTACACCGAGATGAAGTGGCCGGAGAGATGGGCCATGCGAGGTGAAGGCCTCGCCAACTCCCGCAACTCCGGCTGAGGAGTGGGTGTTGAAGATGCTGGCCGATGCGCCGTGAGTCAAATCCTCAACTTCTCGCAGATCAGCGACATTGTCAAGGACGGACTCTAAGGCAGGAAGAAAAAGGAGCGCAGCAGGCAAGGCGACGACAAGTTCAAAAGGAGAAAGCGCAGCCGTTCGGAAATGAATGAGATGAAGGCCATTGTCGTTCACGCTGCAAAACGTACGAGGGCGAGGGAGACCAGTGATAACGACGACCTGGATCTAGAGCCCTCAACGAAGACATGATGAGGGACACACATTACGTGCATGCAAAATTCTAGCAAAAACATTTGGAATTTTCCAAATCTGTTTTTTCACGTTTTTGTGTCTAGGCAAACATTTTGGATCGTTGATAAATGTCAAAAATGCGTTTTAAGGGAAGGTAAATTGGTTTTTCGTATTTTTGAACCCATGCCCCTAAGTTGATTTTTATTAAATTCACATATCCTGATCAAACCACTGACTTTTGGAAATCTATTTATTGGATAAGGGCGATCGATGGCTATCTTGCGCTTTTTGATTTATCAACACCGCATTAACTTGAAATTTTCTACGATTTTTTGAACGGGCCCTGTCCGACGCTCTGATCAACTCAGTCATAATGAAACAGAGAATTCGTATTAGTATGCTCGAGTATTTTGAAAACGCTGGAAGGATGGATATTGGACGATAATTATTAGCATCATCAACATTTCCCTTTTAATGAATTGGAAATATTTTTGCAATTTTCAACTGATCGGGAAAACACCCGTGTTGTAGGCAAGCATTCATGGTTGATGTGGAGACGTGGCTCTATAATGCAGTTTTTTATCCACTTCAGTAATTCGATTGATATTGAACAAATGTCTTGTGTTTTCCTATTTTTAATTTTACTCAAAATATTCGATATTTTTGTACGACTCGTCGCTTTTAGTAACAGATATCATGGTAGCAGTATTTGTAGTGACTGTTTGAGATCTCTTAGTCAACTGGTCTACGATAGTACTTTGTTAAGTACATTAGGTGATATGTTGTGATTAGGTTGTTTTTACTCTTTTTTGCAGTCTCATTATTATTTTTTCGGCATCTAGCATCAACCCCACCGTTTCTTTATATTGGTGCAATTCTAAACTAAATGTATTTATATTGTGTTGGTATTATTGAAATGGTAAACGTCGCCATGAAACTATCAAATTTATATTTTGCATTATATATAAACAAAATAGTTGCTCACTCTTCACATTGCAGTTCAGTTGTCAAAGTTTTATAATTTGCCTCTGAGAATTTTCTAATCTATTTTGGTAGTTCCTTACACTTTGCAGGCGTTATTATGTGCAATATTTGTGCATCATGGTCAGATACGTGAGTGGCTTGAACATTTGCAATACAATACTCAACATGTGAAAATCAGTGGCAAAAAAACTGCGAGGAATAGAACACTATCTTGTTGGTATTTCTAATAAATAATAAATTTTTGTGCAATGAATGAATCTATCCATTTCCCATTTGCTATTCTTAAAAGAATGTCAGCTGCAAACACATAAGATTAGTATATTTTAAATACGTGTGAAATCGCACGATAATAGCTTCATATCTGTAAAATAGGAACACTTAATAACGAGTGGCTTCATAAAAAATCATGAGTTCGGTACACTCATGATCCACATCAAAAACCATCCCACGAGTATGTCAATTTACTACAGGAAACAACGTCTCAATCTGTTACAAATATAACAGCGTTATATTTTCTCGTTCAATTAACTAACACAATTTTTGGCACGAAAAGAAAAAGCAATTATCTTTATTGTATCCAATAATACCCTCACAAATATTGTAATAAAATTAACAAGTATATAAAGGGATCCTGTTTACCCGATTATATTTTCTTTATCCAAAATATTCAACAAAGAAAATATAACCGTGTGAAGTGACTGTTAAGGTTGTTTCTAAATTTGTTAGCATAGGCTATGGATGGGTAAAGTATTATCGGCGATCGCCCCTTTTTTATTAAAGCTAATATTTCGAGAAGTGATTAAACCGTTTTAAATTTATTAAACACAGAATGCAATATATGTGATTTCACAGGGCCATGGAACCAGAACTTGAACCCGAAAGAAGTTTGAAGGAGGCTTCAACTAAAATTTGTTTAAAATCCAGAATTATTTTGCTTCGTTTTCTTTCTAATAAGCAGACAGGTTGTGCTGTCTGGTTGTTCCATTTGAATTTATACGGTGGCATTAAATTCACCTATAAATAAGACAGACACATAAATGAAAGTATGTGTACTGCAGAAATAGTAATTTTTCAAAAATCTATTTTTATGAACATTTCTGTTCAGTCACGTTCAAGTTGTTACAATTTATTTTGTATGAACTAATTTTAATAAATAACATTTAAAAATTGTATTAAAAAATGCAATGATTATTCTACACCAACAAATAATTTGTTGTTTATGAAAAGCTATTTTCCTAAATATTTAATTTTTGATCTTAATTTTTAAGTTTCATAATAATGAATGTTTGGACATCAATATGTCTTAATTCTTGTTATCGTTTCTTAAAATCGAAACACGTCAACACGTTATAAAAGCTCTTTAATGTAAAAACTCGTAAGGTGGAATCATAATTCCTCTACTTTAAGCGAAGCTCAACACACGCACACACACACACGGACCTGGTAATGTACACCGCGAACAAAAACAAATTATACATTCGACTTCCTGAGGGACTATCTCACGTCATATTTGTCATTTCGAGTGATGTGCATGTTACCCGACCAGCGGCGTACATACAAATGATGTCATTATTTCGTTTCCTGTGCCAGCATGTGGTTGGAAATTAATCGGGAAACCTTGGTCTTGATCTTATCGCGTTTTTGATATTCGTCCGTTTCCGAGGACGACCCTTAACGACGTTATGTGCGTTGACTTTAATTTTAATTGTGACGGTTTTACAAAACTAGCTGTCTGAATTACAGCACATTAAATGAAGTTACAAAGACGCTGGGCATATAAATTTAATTTAAGGGCCATTCCGTTACCAGCGCGCTACAAATCGCCACGTAGTCAGAGATAAGTTGATTATATATGTTTATTCTAATCGAATATAAAAATATTTCTATATAAATTAAAAGTTATATTTTATGTGTTAAAAATTGAATTTAACTTGCTAACACTTACGTTTATAATATAATATAATAATCACAAAGTTCTACGTGTTAATCTAACACTGTTTAAATTGTTTCACTAATTCCTAATAAAAAAATATAATCATCATATAACAGTAATAAAACTAACCATTTTGTAATAAACATAAATATATAATCTGGGTTTTCGATATTTAATAAAGTTTTTTTAATATTTCTTAATAATTTTCTAAATTAAAATAACGATATATCAACCAACGTTTCGCTATTACATTTATTTGCATTTATGTGTGAATATTTTTTTTAGGTGTTACTTTTCGTATTCATACCATTCGTACTCACATGTTGTGGTTTGCGTTACACATTTAACGTCACACGATTTCGATTGTCCTTTGAGTTTGTAAAATTCAGTTTAAGTGTTTTTAGATTAATGTTAAACTTTGGCGTTTCAGAAAGCAATTCTTTCGGTCTGTGGTTCTACTACATGAAAAATTCTAAATATAAAACGTGTAAAATTAAAAAAGCTTTTCCACCCACATCTCCAGTAGAATCTAAAAATGCTAGTGTTTAATTTAGAACTTACAATAATATTCTTTTCTCTAGATCATCACTGGCGTAACATTTTAAGATTTTACTGAACTTGAAGTTAAAGCAGAAACTTTATACATTTTAGATAAATTCGGTGGATACTTTGTGTAGTTCCATGAAGTATTTTTGTTAATAAAACTCACTGTATTTTCTTGTTTATTATATACACATGTAGTAAACAAGAAAATACAGTGAGTTCAGAAGTTTTATTAACAAGACACGCCTATAAAAAGTATTGGCAATTTTCATACATTTTGTAATTTATTACGCTTATGTGCTTTCAAGTTTATGAGTAGGGTAGGGAGGGTGCATAATGTTATTTAATGAAATATTATTTGTAATGATATCTAACAGAGCACAATTTTTAATCACCTCGTGCAATAACATAACGATTTGAAAAATTGCATATTGATATATTTAGTCCATAGTTGTTTAACTTTTTTATAGTAGTACTGAATGAAGTACCTAGAAGGTGCTAGGTTGACATGGTACTGTTGACTCCTGAAGAACTGAACTGAAGAATAGCGAGAAGGCATAGATGACACACCATTTTAGGGAAATGTGTGCAATAAATAAAAGTGTGGATGATAGATAAATAATGAAGATGTTCTGAATATTCTGGCGTACATAGCATACCATCGCTGGCCAGTGCATCTCCTGTGTATGTGCAGTGACTTCTCGAGAGCTATTGAGCTTTTGGAGGGAGTAATTCGTTTATCAATTATGTACCACAAGGTAACAGTCTGGGTTCAGTCATATAATGTGTGGATGCATATGGAGAAATATTTTGAAACCTGACAGTAAGATATAAGAAAACCAATCGCAATTACAGTTTGGCATGAAGCGTTAACAGAATTATTAAGTATCTAGCGGCGCTAGCTTGTGACGCCTTCAGAAAGCTACCGAGAAAGTGTTTTGTTTTGGCAAGGAAACTGTACCTTCAAGTTATCCAGTCCTATCTTGACACTATCAAATATTATCCGAAATTTTCATATGGCACGAAAGCCAAAGAATGAGGTACTGCTAGTCAAGGACATACAATAAGTACAGTTTCCGAATATGAAACTCTGTTATATACAAATAAAAATTTTAATCTTCTCCTAGAGAAACATAAGGAGTGATCGTCGATCAAAGCAAGGGTCATACCTGGTTTATAATCGAGACGTGGTTTAATTGTTTGGGTTAAAATGACATATGACATTTATATTTATATGCCTTTTTAATTTATTATTAATATTTAGGAATATTTACAATTCATTTTTCGTTTGTGATTTTAAACTATATTTTCCTTTAATTTTGTTTTGTGTGTACATAAATATCTTCTTAGCGGTTTCCATTTACTTTATTTACATGTCCAGATTTCCCTTTTCGTCGCATAAGTCATGGCCTTTGTGGTGTCGATCGATGAACAACAGTTCTAGATATGTTTGTTGATTATAAAATATTGTTGTTGGAAATGTTGTACAAATGTATTACAAATGGTTTTATTTATTTAATGTTTTGTACATATGTGCATCGAATTCAAAACTGTCCTATATTTATTTCTGCTGCATAAGTAACATCGCTGTGGTTTGGCCAATAATGAGAAGAGAGGGTTGTTCATTTCTTACGTTTAGTCATGGTAATGTGGTTGTTATGTGTTTTATGTTGAAATTTAATTACTTGTCATGATTGTATCTACTAATTATATTTTTAATAATTAACCCTTAACCCAACTCAATAATTCATCAAATAGATATAGTAATTGTAAAGGTGGAAGAGCAATACAAATTTAAGGCAGGAAGAATTGTTAAAATTAAATTCACAGTTTAAAACAAAAAAATCGATAATTATAATTATTTGTTTCTTTTTTTTCTATGTTATATGTGTAAAGGGATTATTTTTTTCTGTTTAAGGCGAAAGTATTCATTGTTAATATTATTAAGTGTAGAATTTTTTATGAATGTTATTTTGGTATAGTGTTTTCGACAATGAGACTTTATGAAGGGTTATCAATTTTAGTTTCTTTAATTCGAATTCATGGGAATGATTATTTCCAGACTTGTAATATATTATTATTAATGTTAATTATTGGTTCAGGGTATCAACCTGAACGTATTCAGGCTGGAATTTATTAATGATTCTATACTTTATTTGATGTTTTATAATTATGATTTTTTTAAGTAAATATTTTTTTATATTTGTATAAATATAGTATTTTTAATTAAAATATATATTTTGTTCATTTATGGCTTCCAGAGGCTCATGTCGAAGCCCCAGTTTTTGGTTCAATAATTTTAACTGGAGTAATATTAAAATTATTGGGATATGGTTTAATTTTTTCATAGTTGGGTTGGGTACCTTGGTTGCCCTTAAACAAATTAATTTTGACTTTATAATTTTCAAAATTTATTTATTCTTGTTTATTTTCATAGTTGCATTTGGGACCTAGCTTCGAACACTTTAAATTTAATGTTGACTTCATAATTTTCCAAAATAACCTAAAATTATTCTTAATCAATTTAATCATATATTAAAATTTGTCGAGGGGTCAAAGATGAAAAAAGAATTCAATTAAATGTAGAAAATATTTTCAACTTAGCAATTTTGGAAAAGGTAGATATAAAAAATAATTTAATATAATAATATTATAAAAGTAATTATAAATATAATTAATAGTCTTAGTCAATTTAAAGGCAAAGGCAAAGTACCACACAAACTAATGTTTATCAAAGTGCATTGGCTAGTGTAGTACAGTAGATAATTACTCTCTGCCTTTTACCTCTCTATCTCTGGTGTGTACCCTTCTTCACGTAAAATTATAAATTCCATAACTACAATCAGCGGAAGCTCACATTTTTTAGCCATACATGTCTGAATTACGAAAATTCGAAAAGGAGCCTTGTCTAGGAAATGAACCAACTGTTCATCGACACACCCAGGTACCCAGGTTCAGATGGATTTAAAGATTTATTGCAATTTGATACAAAGCTATCAGAAACATCTGGATTTTTGTCTTGGGACCAGCCGTGTTTTTTTTTCTCCTCTTGTTTAAAAATTGTCAAATCTTAGAAGACACATAGTCTGCTGGAATTGGAGAGATGTTCCAGAAACAATAACCGAACCAACATATGGTTGCACTTCTACTGTACAAAAGGTTTAAAGGCTTTCTTATTTCTTGGATAATAAATGTCGGTTTTTCTATTCGTCTCTGATCCACATTCATAAAATCTTGTGAAAAAAATCAAAGCTTTTTTATGTTCCATAAAATGTTTTTATAAGCACGTACACCATGATCGATGTAAACGAAGATATCTTACACACTAAAGTAAAATAAATTGGGGCTCTCCGGGGACGTTGACGCCGAGATACGAGAAACCCCGGTTAAACCCTGAATACCATATTATACATAAATTAAAATAAAATGCCATATGACATAAAAGTCTATGAAAATATTAATACGACTAGAATGCACAGAATATGTGAATATTGAATCCAAAAGTTTTTTGCAACAAAATTCAATAAACTACCAGAAATAATAACTATTAGTTTAAGCAAATAATTTTGATGTGGTCACGTAAGGACTCATAATTTAATGTTTTGTGAAAATTAAGGATTATAATATATATTTTTTATATTTATAGATATTTTTTGGAAAAACATAATATGAAATGAATAAAAAAAATATATTGCGAGTAACAACCTTTTCACTGATTTTGAAACCATTCATTAATAATAGATCTTGAAAGGTTCTTGCCGCGTGGAGTTAATCCTGCAGGAGGAATTTATGTGTCCTTAGCGACATCAAGTGAAGATTCTGCTTTGGTTCACACCAAGTTTTCCCTAATTTCAGATTCAATTTTGTCATGCGCACGACTCAACAATAAACTAATTAGATGTTATCAAGGAGGGCACACCAAAATAAGCAAAAATCGTTCGTATTTATGAGACAGTGCATCGTTATTTTCGAGAGTCGGATCGAATTTAAAAATCGTAAACTCTCCTGCGTATCGACGACCCGAACAAACGGAGATTCCTATCTGCACCCGTCATTTCGAAGCATCGCAAGATTGAAGAGTGACTGACAGCCCGTACACATAACCGCATTGACGAAGTAAATCCTAATAAAGAGCCAGTGGAGCCAAACGAACCGCGCACCTATACGCACGGTACGTACAGTTGCCGTCTCCCGGTCCGGCCTAAGAGCAACCGGTCGGCATTCGTCTGATTTCCGATGCTAACGATAGCTTATCAAGCGAAAGGAATTTAAAAATAATTACGACGAACAACGAGCCGATGCTGAAGGAAGCATGTCAGTCCATCAATGCCGGGCTATAACGAGTCGCGGCGGCTCGCTGCGATCCGAGATACCGGTAGAATGTAAAATGTGACGAGAATATTAAATCATAGCGATCGGCATTCGAAAAATCCACAGAAGCGTTTTGTAATTCGCCGTTGCTCCGCAATTACTACTTTATGCCGAGTTGTACTTTGCTTGTTAGCTCCGCAATTCATAGCGCCAAGTGTAAGCACGAACATACACACATATGAATAATGAATTCTCCCAACTGTGCGATTAACAGATTTGAAGACTGTTTAAACATTCTCACACCTACAGATTAAAGCTTAGGCGATTAAAATACTATAAACTGAAAAATGTTGATGAGTTTTATATGTTAATGGACGTGACCTATAATTAACAAAGAAGACACGCTATAAACGTTATTCCATTCCTGATATAGAACTTCCATTTTTATGTGTTTCTTTATCATGACTTCATCACAAAACTCCCTCCTCATCATCTCTACATATTTCGTTATCTTCCTTGGTTTTTCCTTCCCAGATCCTCTTTGCTACACCAACCAGTTTCCTCCACCCAAGTGAAATTATCAATATGTATTTATTTACATATCACAAATAGAGGCAATTGCTGGATCGTTATTTTTTTATCGGTGTCTGCCAGTTAATACCAACGTTACATTTACAAAAATAGTCTAGTGACTACGGCATAACCCTATTGTGTGCGCTGTGAATTTTACGACACTGACAATGAGATAGGTCTATTTTAAAATATCAATGTCACAGTTCAATTTCGAAATGTCAATTTTACATTAAAACACTATCGTTCGAACTCACTTCGAAAAATTTCTATTCAAATACGATAAACTCAATATTAATGTATCCAGTAAAATATTAAATAAGTCGCGGATGTTCTAATGTCATACCAGCCACTCCTCGCTCTGAAATCCTGTCGGCATTCAAACTTACATCTGCGGCTGTTATGACATTCACTACTTCCATCCTAGGTACGTTAATAGCGATTACATAGTACTGCGTGATGAGTATATATGGATGATAACAGTACGGTCAAAAGTTTTCCTGAAAACTCAACTAGTCTACATGAAAATCGGAAATAACTTATTTTGTAGTGAAATTGGACAATTCGTATAATTTTCGACTATATTACAGACGGAATGGTTTGGTTGGGTTTTATCGACTTGGGTTGGTTTATCACCGTGAGATGCATTGTGCCCTATTTGACCAACTTGGATTTTACATTTACACCTTTTACAAATGGTGCTAGTGTGTAAGGTTCTATTAATATATACATTGAAGTGGTGAAATTTCATCAACTGCAATTTGTCTTTGCCTTCAAGGAAAACGTCATTTTCGAGTTTGGATTTTAACAAAATTTTATTTCTAATCTATTTATGAGTTCAAGAAAAAAATACGCTGTTCGAAAGACAATGTGCTTTGATGTGAGTTTAAATTTATTAAAATATATTTCGGCTTCTTAAGAAGAAGTGTTTTGTGGACAATTAACACTTAACTTTTAAAAAATGATATGCCCCTCGTTGCCCTGATAACATCTCTCATACGACTAGTCATAGATCTAATCAAGTTCGATATTCTTTCTTCTGGGATTTCAACCCAATCCTCTTCTTCTCCAACAATACGCTCTGAGATCGAGTTTGGGGCGGGAGGTCTAGCACAAATTCTTCGTTTTAACTCGTTCCATATATGTTCCATCGGATTTAGGTTGGGAATGCAAGCTGGCCATTCCATAACTTGCAAACTGACTTCTGTAATATAATCTTGCCCGATCCTTGCAGTGTGCACTGTCTTGCGTAAATTCGTCTCCTATGTAGTCGATTTAAGTTACAACATGAACTGCTAAAATTTCCTCAATGTACCTAGTACTCGTTAAACCTCCTCTCTCGTGACCATGGTTGACTCTATAGGAGCATACCCTGGTCTCATCTGAGAATAGAACAGATCCCCACTGTTCCAATGCCCAATTCATATGCTCCAATGCAAAACGCAGGTGTGATTGACGATACGCTTCGGCAATTCTTGACGAAATGCATGTGTTTTACAAGTCAGATTATGTTCCTTCAGTCCTTGTTTTACCGTCCACTGACGAAGTATCACACCTCGTATTTCACAGCGCTTGTGTTGCATTTGAACCGCTTGAAGGCGACGATTTTTTAATCTTGTCACAATATCCGTTGTATGTCGCTTTCTGCCTGTTCTAAGTTGCTTTTGGCGGCTTTTTCCGGTGTAATATGAAAAAGACATCGAATTATGAAAAACGAATAAACGAAAAGTATAAAAATTTCAATTGGTAAAAGAATAATTTCAATCGCTAAGAAGTTTGTTATTATCGTTATAACCACAACATAAATACATTTCATTTGGTTACCGGTTGCTAGGCATCTAAACGCACTCCTGATAAATTAACATAACATATATTTTCTTAATCTCGTAAATAGATTCACAACAGAATATAGTTACAGTCGAAAGTTTAGAGTGGGACGATTGCTATGCCTTGCATGTGTAAGAACTTTATTCATGTTAGTTACTCCTCGAATGGGAGCATAGGGCCCCCACAGAGAACTCGCATACTTTCTTATCTTTGACTGTAGATATCGGTTGCCCCATCCCTTTCCCTTCTTCCATGGCACTGTTCTCTCCCTCTATTCCTCTTTCCAAGTATGTCTCATCAAAGCCTGTTTCGTTATGTCGTCGCTTTGCTTCCCTAGCATTAGCCAGTTCAATTCCATTTTATTTTTTGTGATTATATTTCTAATCAGTTCATAGATCCATGGAAATGGTGTTGGGCTCGAATATTTTCATAATTCTTCGATAGCTTGTATTAATGAGGGTTTGAGTTTGTTGAAGTTTTTTTTTTTTCGTTTGTAGCCCAAGGTTCGCTACTATATAACGTCACTGACTACATTGCTGCCAAGTATTCTAATTTTTGTCTTCTAACTAATCTGTGCTGACCTCCGGATGTTATTTAGCATTCCAGGAGTTTGTTACGTTCTATTCACTCTTGGGTTGCCATCTTTTTCTGTTCACCGGTAAAACTCATGTATCTGCTACTTCTTCATCAATTCACATTTTTCCTGGTTCGCAATCCATATTATCTTGAGTGCTGTTTGTTTTGTGGCGTTATGCATTCTTTTCCAACTTGGTTATCATATCTTTCATTGCTGTTATTTGATATGACAATAGACATATACCATCATTTTACTAATAGTTCCATATCATTCCGTTTTCCTTCTCAATTGTTTTGTACAGTACATCGTACGGATCGTACGCGATTTTGTCAATGTATGATCTCCCCTTTCTTAAACCCGACTGCCCTTTGCTGCTGCTTCTTTGTTCAATCTTGCGTGTACCATATACGCTAGGATTTTGATTATTTGCAAAGCAGTGTTATTTCCAATTTTCACAATATTGGATATTTTACTTTTGGTAGTTTCATTACAACTCCGTTTTTCCATTCAGTAGGGATTATTAGCTTCTCCCATATTTTTTGAGGTTTTATTAATTCTACAATATTGACGATGCCAGATTTCCATAATTCTGCTGGTGTCTGATTGCAATTTTTTTCCGGATTAAATGCCTGATTACCGCTCTTCTTTAACATTTTGTTTGTTCTTTTATTGTTCCTTTTATTGTTCATACCACCATATAGTTGTTCTTCATTTTTTCGGTAATTGCCCCTTCTTATCTCTTAACACTTTGACGTCTCTAGTTTTTATTAGCCAATGGTTTAGTATTCCTGTGTACTTGCCTCATATTATTTGTTACCGCTGCCTCTTTTGCTAGTTTTTTTTTGGCCACTTTGACATTTTCGCCTACGTCTCGAATTTTGTTTAATTCAGTTTTCACTTCTTTCCAAATCTTGAATAGCTGACATGTCGATTCGCTGATACAACCCTTTCTTTATTCCTCTTTATATCCTGGAACTTAAAACTTCTTGCATTTTCCCATAATTGTTTCCTCTTCTTCTTCAGTATTCACATATTTTTCCCGCTTGCCTTCTATCTTTTGTTGCAGTCGAACGGTCCATTGTTCTTGAGTTTCGTTTTTTTTTTTAAATTTCTAATGTTATAAATATTTCTTTTTGAACGTTGCCAAGTAGTTTTATTCGCACATATTATGAGGTTTATTTCCTCCATTGGTTGGTGATCTATAAGGTAAGCTATCTATGTATAATAATATGCCACCTAGATTTATATAAACTAGCACGAAACATCTACCTAGCCCACTTTGAATAGATTTATTCATCCACAATTTGGATAAACTATTCTAAAGATACCACTTCTCTCCCAGTGACATTGAAAATATGGACGGGATTTCAATTACACAAAATTCTCCTAAAAGACCGCTCTTGGTTTTTACGTTTCGTCTACGTATCCACAAGAATCAACGCATAACCTGTAAACGAACAAACAAGGAGGAGGTCCTTAGTTCAGGGATACTCCAAATTAAGATGAAGAACTCTTTTTGGTAAGGCTGCAACACATTAAGGATATAATGAACGTACGAATGACGAATCTATTTAAATAATTTTTGATAGTCCTTCAACAAATAGAAACGGAATCCATATGTTTAGTATTCCTCCGCATAGTTCGCATATAATAAAGAATTAGACATAACATGATACGGTCCTTTAAAACGTGCCTATGTTAAAAAGTGTGATTATTATATGACAAACTTCATAAAATCACTCTAGTAATGTCGACAACATATTTACGAAAACACATTTATCCACAGCTATTGCAGGAAACGCTGTCAGAAGTTTTGCAGATTTTCGTGATGAAGATTTTTTTGGATATAACAAAGCAGAAATTCGAAACTGTGTTCAAAATGATCATAAGCAAGCGGAACTTCTTAAAAGTTTTGACAAAGGATTCAGTGTTTTATTTGCATTTTTTTACAATGTTTTACTCCATCTACTACTTAGTCTGCATCCGCAAAAAAAAGTTTAAAGAAATGAATACATTTCAAGGAACAAAAGAGAGATAAAATGTTCAAAAAAATAGGTGTGAGATTTCTTCTTGAATCATCATCCTCTAATTCGAACATAGACGAATAACATCTTTGTGATGATGAAAGTTTATTAGATCAAGAAAGCGCAGATGAAGACGATTTGAAAACCTTACATGCATAAAAATTTCTTTTGTTATCCTTCATTACATATGGCACAAGAATGAAATTGATATATTTTTTTTTTAATTTAGAACAGTTGCAATGATAATATTTCAGTGACACCTACGTATACTTTGTGCCCCTGTTAATCCGTACCATGAATACCAACTATTTTAAAATATTACCAGGACATCAGAACATTGAAGTAATTCCTCTTCAACTATAGGTTCATGTAGTGTTTCATGCCTTATATACCATGAGATATCCACAATTGTGCGTAATACTTAGATTGAACGCGTTGAATGGTTTGGGTGTTTCTAAGCCTGGCGCAACCCACATCAGAATTAATCGAATACAGGTTTGATGATGCATCTTGTTCTCTAACTTTAATTTGGATTTCGGGCAAGAAGGCAATGCATCTGGGGTAGTTTAAATTTCATTTGAGATCCCAAGTTATATGTGGTTTACAAATTAGTTTGTAGGCGAGCATTAGACCCATATTAAGCTTCACTTGTTACTGGTAGATGATTTCAGGATGAGGTAGTAATTTGTCGGAAGGGTATATTTTATTTTGAATAGTAGCCATTGATGGTACACCTGATCGAATGACCTTTCGATATCTAAGAAAGCTCTAGTGCATATTGTTTTCTCTTCTGACCTTTTTATAATTTCATTGTCTATTCTGCATCGTTGTTGTCGGAAACGTGCAGATAGTTTTCTGTTTCTAGCCTTCTGAGTAGGTGTTGCTTAAATATTTTTGTGATGCAAAGAAGAAAAAAATTTCAATACATCGCTGTTGTCAAAAATGAACCACTATCGATTGTAACTTTAAATGATGATCTAACTTCACTGTTTAACAACAACATAATTTCCGTCAAGAACAGTTAAGTTGTCACCGCTACATGCTAGTCGGTGCTTTAACTACGAGTATAACATTAAATTTAATGCTAATTAACCAACGGCAATTCCAAATAAGCCACACTTTCACTCAATAAGTTGTAAAAGCGCATCTTTTGTAAAACTCAACAATTGAGTAATCTGGACCAAGGAACCATTTGAAGCTTTTCAAGCGGTAGGCAGCAAAAGATTAAAAATGGGTATGGTGCATTAGGTAAAACTGAACCACGAACCACCCAAAACCTGGAAATCAAAATTTTGTAAACTAATAGGGCACGCTCAGTTACTTTAAGTTCGAGTAAGTAATTAATTAGTTTAGGATTTACTAATGCATATAAATGGTATGAATAGACGCCGCACCGTCGAATGTCGTATTTAACCTTTTCAAACTTGATCTTCATCCTCAGATATGTGATAAAATAAAACGCAATATTATTTGACACATATTTACTAATATGGAATAGGAAAATAAAAGGGGAACTATTACACTAATTTGTTAATTATGAATTTAGCAAATGTTAAATAATTTTCGCAAGCTTTGTGTCAATGTTGGATTCGTTTGGTTTTGAAAAAGCTCGTCCGTTAGGTTTTTTAGAAAGAGAAGCAGTTAAGTCCTTTGTGCTAAATCCATGGATTATATGAGAAGTAATATATAATAGCATGCACCCCGATGTAATAAAAAACCAAATATCTGCTATTTTATAATGACAGTGGCTAAATGGTCTAGCCCTCTACTTATAAAGCAAGAACTCAATAATCTACCGAACACAATGAAACATTTGTCTAGAATGGTCCATCGTAAAAAAGAGCAGTACATAAGTTCCCAACGGGCACAACACAAACAAATAAATAAATGAAAATTTGAAGCCGACATTATTATATATTGTGGGGGCATTCGTGTGCAATATTTCACGGCGCGAACAAAAGGATTGGGCCGAGAAGAAAAACCGAGCGTATCCACAATATTATGTTTTTATGGTTTATTGTGTCCAGAAAATTTATTTTATGGCCCACGTAACCGAGATTAGTTGTGCGCCGTAAGTTATGGGGCGGTCTCTCTTTCGGTTTAAAAACCGGTAGCTGGCGGTCATTCGTCAGGTACATAAAGAGAGATTCGGAGGAGCGCCCCGAATTGTTTAACATTTTCTCAAAACATTCTTTTCCCCAGACCGTTTTTTCTGCGGAGTGATTTATTATCGACCGGGGCCCGCTTATCGGGTCTTGA
Source organism: Geotrupes spiniger (assembly GCA_959613385.1). Taxonomy (NCBI): domain Eukaryota; kingdom Metazoa; phylum Arthropoda; class Insecta; order Coleoptera; family Geotrupidae; genus Geotrupes; species Geotrupes spiniger. The sequence continues at coordinate 19,991,967 of OY390737.1, forward strand.
TCTCGGACAGCGCAAGCCAGAAAACAAATGATGAACACTTTAAATTTAATTGTTTTTTTCCACGTCTTCTTGCTTCCTTTCGGCTTATAAGCGATACTTTGGAGGTAAAGTTTTGAAACGTCGATTAATCTTAGAGGCACGGTGTTTTAGCCGTTTTTGCCAAAGTAATCAGGAATCCCGACATGCGATATTATCCAGATTGCTGACCGCGAAAAGTCCCCAATATCAATGATTATTCCATATTGTAATATTTTTACTTATTAAAATTAAATTGTGAAAAACATTGGCGAAATAGAATTCTCTTTTAAGAAATAAATTGTATGCATTAGTAAGAAAGTTAAAAAAAAAATATTGGATGTAAAACCAATCAATATGATAATTTTTATTCACCTTCATTTAATCTTCCTAACAAAAATGAATACGTTTCATGTTTCATTGCTATTATTATTACATCTCTAGCTTCATCAAATCATGAATATTTTTTTCGTTAACTACACTCGCAGGGTAGGGTCCGTATTTTAAAAATTAACGTTTCATCTTTATTGCAAAAAATATTCAGTATTACGAAATACATACAATTTCACTTTCAATGCGTTGGTGCACCCGCACATTTTTACACTTGGGCAGACGCCGACGTGTTAAAACAGAGAGGGCAAACGCAACATAAATAACGTCAGCGAGAACTCATTTCGCGTCCCCGGGTTGATGGTCGTGTCTGGTCGTAAAATGGCCGTAAATCTAGCAAAGGGAGTGATGGAGGCGATATGCACAGCCACCTACCCACTTACTTACCGGCTTTGTTCATTCGTTTTGTCGCATAAATCTACTTAATTGTCGACGTAAATAAGATGGCTAACACATGTTTGTTTTAAGTCGACGGCGTTTCTCGCTTTTGCTGACGGTTAGGCGGCGGCTCAACACGGCGACGATCGGACGTGAAACTTAAACGAAACCTAATCCACATTTGGTGTTATTCGATTTGATTAATAGGTCTGGCCATGTTATTGCAGCCTTGTACGACGATCAGTTCGGGCGGCAATTTAAAATTATAAATTGAGACGATTTGTTTCGGGGGAAGTATATTTGAAGAAAATTTGATTGGTAAGATATATAAGAATAAGATGTCGTTAATTTTGTAAATTGGAATCGTTTTACCTTAAAACTTGAATTAATTGAAGGCCTAAAAATAACAATTCCGTTTAAAATTATTAATTAAAATCATTGCTAAAAGTAAAAAAAAATCAAATATAAAAGTTTATTTATATTTTATATTGATATTAATCATGCAATAGAATACTATTCAAAATTTTGGATGATCATTTATATTATGCCTCGTCAACAAAATGACAAATGTGACCTAAATTATATCTTTTATGCAAATAGAAACTCACCATTTACATAGCTTGTCATTTGCAAATCAATCAGTATAGTAATGGGAGCGAAACGATCACGACAAGAAAAGGTTTCTATTTGTTTAATTAATACTCATGTCGCTTTATTGCATCGATGTCAATACAGTATAAAATATATACCTATAAAGTTATTTATTGTACGAAACTGATCCACATATTTCTATGGTGCATTTATCAAAGTAGTATTTTTATATGTTAAATTATCTTTATGTAATTTTATCTCAATTGCTTGCTTTTTGTGTTGACACGTGAACATGTTTTTTAAACGTAGCGATATTTAATTTTGTTTGATGATTTATATTAAATTTGAACGCAATTGCTTTGATTTAGGTATTAATTTTTGTAATTTGCCAGTATATCTAAAATATCATTTATTGGGTGATTAATTAGTGATTAATTATGCGGTTCTTAATTATTTTTTACATAAGATATATTTTCAACCCAACCCAACCAACACGAAACAATCGAACAAGAATCTGAATAGCGTTTTTTACAGATCGAACAATATTCGCACCATTTGAAGCCCTGATTAATGTAAATTTATTAATTGTTATATACTGGCTGCTGTGTGACAAACTGATAATATGGCCCAAAATATGTCCGAAAAGTCTTAATTTTATTTCCACAATACGCACGTGTGAGCCGACGAAAATCCCCATGCTATTATGGAATCCAGACATAGGGTACGTTTTTCATTGGATGGGTATATTGGGCGACAGATTACTAGGCCCGGTTGTTTTACCAAACCGATTGACAGGCGCTGCTTTTCTAAACTATCTGCAGAACACACTGGGTAATTTTTTAGACGAGATTCCTTTGAACCAAAGGCAACAAATGTGGCTCCAGCACGATGGTGCCCTGACGCATTTTTGGATTCGAGAAGTCGGGCCTGCCTTGAAATGGGGGGAGCAATTCCTACGTGTAACACATTTATTCAATTTTATAAGTTTATAAGAATTCAATTCTTCAATGTAGACAGCGATCCCTTGTAGGTAGTTTTTAAATTTAAATCCCTTCTGCTATGACATATTTCATGTTGAGTAATTCTTCAGTGACAAGCTTGGGTATTTGTCGGTGATGAGCTCATGATAAGTTTTTTTCGCTGGTCCGTTTAGTTATTTGTCATAGCATTTTAATACATGATTAACATCAATATAGTTATTTTTATAAGGTATATCTTTTTATGATGATTTGCATAATTTCGGTTGATAATTTATTTGAAAGTAATTGCTAAGTTTTTTTAATTGAATTTTGTTATTTGCTATTGTACCTAAAAAGTTTGGTAGTTTGAGATGAGTTAGTGACAATGTTGAGCTTCTAACATTTTTTTGCATAAACAATGTTCAACAATTAATATTCCTTGTGGAACCGGTTGGAATAAGTACGAAACGACCAAGAATCGAAAGTGTGTTCTTTAAAACCAACCCAACTTGTGTACTTAAAGTTTGTTGAAATCACGAATCCATTACGAACATAAATATGGGAAATTTTATATATTACATTTTCCGTAATCAGTGGCAAGATATCATTTTACGCGTTATTGTTGCTATTCCATTTCGTTTCTTTTATTATTTGTCTTATTATTCTATATTAATTACTTCATTTGAAAAATAATAATAAATTTCAGCGAATGTATTAAGGTGATGGCAACTGTTTCGCTTTCTATGAGCTGGTCAGACCGCCACAGATACCTTTTCTAGATACACCAAGTCATGCAAGAATTAGTGAGAAAGAGTTTGTGTGTGAATATTAACGCAATCTAGACATCTCTTGTTAGTCTTGTGAGTCGCTAACTGGACTTAAGTCCAGGCTTAAAACTACTACGCAGCCATCGATAATAAAGACCGTTTTGTGGAAAATGTAAGGTCATGTTTCGCTCTATGTGAGCTCGTCAGACCATCACACACCGCTGAACGTGCATCAATTTTCAAAAACGCGGTATTGAATCCCGAAGGCTGCGAAGTAGTTGCAAGTCTGGACGGTACCGACTTGGTTGGTCGATAAGGACAATGCAATTACATAGCCGCAAATGTGTGACGATATTGACGCTAATATATACTCACAGACCATGTCGTTGTAATTCGTTTGTTTAACTTAATAATAATAATAATAATTTGTTTAATAACTCCACTTTGTCACTTCACATATATTTCTTTGATTTAAGAATTTATGGAGCAAATATATTGGGTTGGGTTGGGATGTGGTTTATGACTTTTGGGGCTTTATATTTCATTTTAAAAAAATTTCATGTGAACAATTTTGCGAACTCTGTTGGCCGTGGAAAATAAATCGACTATAGTCAAAATGAACCAGCATACTAGTTCGAAACCATGGTGAAAACCATACGTCAAAAATTATTTACAATGGCTTCACCAGACTTGCTTGGAAAATCTTGACAATCGAAAAATCATTGGCATATATGAAGCATACCAGTTAAAACAGTTATTTTAAAATCCTCGAGTGGTTTTAACCAAGATAACATTTCTCATCTCATACAAGATTCACTACGAAAGCTTGAAAGCTTTTTTCTTGCCGCGAAGACAATGGTTCTTAGAGTGAAGTATTTTCTTTAAAATACAAAGGAACCGCGAGAGATTTCCTGATAGGGCAAGATATACATATTTCATACATATGCTAACATTATTATATTGTTCTTAATCAATATAACTATTATCTCTCAACTTGTACTCACACAAATAGTGGTGCAACTTGCTGGTTATTATTGTTCCTACCAGCTGGAGATTAATTCGTGATAAGACTCTGTCCTTCACAGCGGCAATCAGTAACACTATTACCCTCAACCCTAAACGTGTGTGTCTGTGCTACCATAATCTTTTAAAAGCTCAAAGTGAGACATTGTTCAGTACTGTTTGTCTATTAATTAATACATTTTTTTCGGCGTACGATTAATTACATTAAAACAGTCATCATTGAGTGGAACCATAGCATCAACTGGAATAATCTGGCTTATGGTTTAGATGAAAAAAAGCTCATGTTAAAGCTTTCGCAAAGGTGTACCCAACACATTTGCAAATCCAGTGGCGTTCGTATCGCCCGCGCTGCTCATCCTTCCGCGGCTGGAAGCCAAAAGCTACTCGTTTGCGATTCTTCGTCGGTGATTGCAACTCCAGTCGCTGGTGGCTACCGCCAGGTTCTGCGTGCAACCGCCATCTTGGGCGACGACGTCATCGTTCAGGTCCGGCCCACTTGACCCGCGACTCCGCCTTCGAAACTCGCGGCGCTCGAGACCCATCTTTACGCCGCCGTTGTTGTCGTCGTCCTCCGGCCCCGCGACGAAGAAAAACGGCCCGAGAATGACTCGCCCGAACGGCCAAAGGAGCCGACCGCGGAGCTTTCGACGGTCGAGGAGCGCTTCCAGACGACGGATCGACGTCGCGGTGGCAAAAATCGGCGACGCCGATGGTTGGGTCGCGAACGTGAGGTTTCGACGACGATGCGCACGGCCGTCATAAATAACTGTCGCTTGTATGTTTCGTACGCGGCATTCTACAACATTCCCCACAAATTTAAATCTCTTCTTAATTTATCTCAGGATGGGAACAGTTGACAAGTTAATAGCCGGCCATTACTGGGCACTTATTAATAAATCTTAAATCCTAAATGAGCTGCCATCCATACATTCCCGTTTCGTTGCGAAGCTATTTGCATCTTGGCAAAGTTTAAAATATCCCACTAACTGTATCTGAATTTTTTTTTCTTAAGACTAGTTCTAATATTTTACCGAAAGTACAGTCCTGGCGCATCCTGCGTAATCGTTTTCAATGTTGGATCTATGCGGATTATTTTTCTTGCTCATTTTTGTGATTTAAACAGTACTCAAGATATCAATTTGTCTAAAATTTTAACATTTGGTAGAGCTTTACCCAAAATTCAAGAAAAAATTTCGATTAAAATGTAAATAAGCAATTTTCATCAATATCGATAGGACGCTCTATAAAAATGTGCATACATTGTTCATGTTTAAGTTTAATTTAAACAAATATCAATTAATAATTTCTAAGAAATTAGGCAGAATCTGAATTAAAAAAAAACAATATTGCACGAATTTGCAAATCAGTCTCTCGTAATATCTACCATTGCAAACGACCTTGCTTGGGAATTTAATAGAAGTACAAAATGCGAGCTTTATGCAGAATTTCAATTTAGTTGAAAGAATAATTTTTGAAATAATTACACTTGAAATGTTGACCATCTGTGGTGCATTAATTATTATTATAATTCTGCGTAAAGTTCTACATTTTTATAGTTATAACTAATTGACTAATTATTTTGAATTGGTTTGCACAGAGGCGAATGACCGTACCAACCATTCTTCGACAAACAAATGCATAAGTGGGAAAATTTTCAATACATATCTTCCCAAATTCAAAAAAGCTCGAAATAGCACGTTTCTCTGTACATTATGTATATATGTATCTTGGAATTGTATTTCTTGTGGAATTAATAATTTTTATTATTAACGTATTATTTTGGTTGTCGCATCTATCAGGTTACATGTGCGAATAAGTAGAGCTTTATATCTAATTCTAAAGAAATAATTGAACATGAAATGAAAAATTGAAATATTAGCATCATTCTGTGGTTAATGTTATATTTATCGTAAAGCTTGAAACGTACCAATTAGAACTCCCGCAGTTATACAGACAAGTGTTACTCAAGACAATTGCTTTTAATTTAGTAATTATTACCTTTTTGCAAGAAACAAATCAAATAATTCATAGAATTTACAGAATTGCTTTCTGATTAAGTCTGCTTAAAATATATTAAAACTTTTTATAAGCAGTAATTTATAAATTCTGGACACATTTCCTAGAATAGTATTCATTACGTCCACTTCATCATTGTAAAAAATTAGCGTTCAGCAGTACAGCGGGAACGTATTACGTTTCTTTTTTATTTTTTAATTGAATTTTCGTTCAATGGATTTATTCTTTGCAAATCAATTAATTTTAGAAATGATCAACATGCGGACGAAAAATCGTTATGCGATAAAATAATCGTTAACGTAAACTAGTACCGAGAAACTTAATTTTTGAATTCGTTATGCTTTAGATGAAAGAGAAATAGATCTGCAGTGGTCCACACTGAAGTTTCTTATACTTAGTTATACTCAATTTTTTTAAAGATCTTTTCAAATATAAGTTTATTTTTATATGTACCGTTCTCGAGATATGGAAAATTTGATAACGGTAAACGATAATTTCCGATTAAGATATTGCTTTCAAAATGTGACGTTTTCTTCATTGCTATATACAAATATTAAGTAAGTTTCATAGCTTTAGCATTAACCCTTTGGGCGCTAGAACACGCACAGAAACACAGACATAATTCCGAAAATAGCCAGAATAGGCTAAAGCAACGTCAAAACGTATATTTCCCTTAAAATCTCGTGATCGAAAATGTTCATGATTACTTCCCTTCTCATAAAATATAAGAAAGTAAGAAAGTAACTCGAATTAACTCAGAACTTAAGCTTTTACTTACTGTGTATAACTTGCAGATGGAGACGTGCAATCTGAAATAAAATAAAATAATATAAAAGATGACAATGAAGCAAAAAACATTTCAAGAATTCACAATATAACATATTTTACTCATCTCACATTAATAATTTCATAATCGTGATTTGCATACAACACAATTTCCTTGCAAGAAAAATTCAATTCAAATTAAATACATATTAAGAAAAATAATGTACTATGGAACTCTAAACTCGAAAAGAATCCTGAAACGTGATTGAATTCAAATTAAACAGCTTGCATATTTTTGAAATTTGTAAAATATTCTTGAGGTATACGTAGATTAAATATTTGCATGCAAACACCGTAATATTAATAAGTAGTTGTAATTTTGTTGTTGGATTTATTAGTAGAACCTGTGATATAACATTTTTTTACTAATCGGCCCAACTAGATAGTTTACCCACTACATGATTCATGATTAATTTAACAAGTTCTATTGCACCCCAACTGTTATGCAATAGAACATTTCCCTCCAAACGTTTAATTTAACGATTATCGCTTTTTGATCGGAAATTCCGAAGCAGAACTATGTCACTTATTATAGACTACTTCAGCAGTTAGAAGTCTATAATACAACAGCAGGATTCAAAACGTTAGCAGGTGATATGGTACCTAACGCGATCTTTTAGTCTGCGCGAAGAAAATTGTTAAAATAATTTTCGAGTAATCCAGATAGACTATAAACTATAGTTTAACGCAGAACTTTCCTTACGTTACGCAGTGAAAGCAATTTGAAAAGAATAGTTACGAAAATATATGCAATTTACATAAACTTTCAGAGGTTGATTGTTCGTCCGGGAAATTTTCAGAATACTTTCCCAAGCAGAGCTTTAAATAGAATGCATTTGTTACATTTATTCTTGACAATTTGGTCACGATTTTTTTAAAATCAGACAATGTCGATAGAAATACATCAATAAACGAAACTATAAAAATAATGCAATAAAAAGGCAAATGGAAAACGAGTAAACAATTTTCAATGATAATAATTATTTGCTTTGGAATTATTCAAAGGGGGAAGAAACAAGTCAAAGGAGTAACACAAGAGGAGAAAAAAATTATAATATAAAATCTAGGGAAGAAAGTGGGATATTACCGAAGATGACTAAACGGTTAGGTTAATAAAGTGTAGGTTGTCGGTGGTGTATATGAGTGGAAGCAATGATGGATGAAATTATATAAGACAATGGGGTGTATAACTTAAATGGCAGCAAAGTTCAATTATACCTATCATTGATAAATTGAAAAATATATACTACTATGTATTACAAGGTTGGAAGCGTGCAGGGAAGATTGATACGTACCAAGGTTACAAGTGTTCATTCAGGAATGAATAACATTGATAGATGTAAGATGAGCACCCGACATTATTAGAAGGTAGGGCGTAAGGAAGACGCAAATAATATAAATAATTATAAGCATTGGATGAATAGTTTAGTAAAAATAGTAAGAATTGATTAATATAAATCACCGGAATTTGGAAAAGAAAGAGACTTGAAGCAGGAGGTGTCTAAGCCCACTAAGCCTTAGGGTAAATAGGCACAATAAACACAGAAAAGGATATACATAGAATAATCAACAAGAGAATAAAGGAAATAGAAAGCAAGGAAATTAAAATAAATGTAGAAAATGCCAACGTGATAAATGTTGTGGGACAAACAGAATGTATGGTATGAGATAACGTAAACTACCACAGGAAACGAAGTACGGAAAGTAACGGAAAATATCACAAGGGAAATTAATACCGAGAATAAAGAACAGCATAGTAAAAGTATAATAATAAATAAACCACATATTTGCAAATAATTACATAATTATGTATAAAACTCGACACATTAACTAGGCCTTAATTATGAATCGCGACATCAGCAGTAGTAAGAACTATTTAATTATAGGAAATCCATGGAGAAGGAAGATTATTGCTTATGACTGAAAACGATTTCGACAATGGGCATCGTTCTGAGCGGTGAAGACACAGGTTAGTTACAGAAGAAGTCACCATGCTTCAGGCGTGACTTCGCTCAACCTAGAGATTATACTAGTGACGAAAGAAGTCAGCAACTATCGCATATCATTGACGACTTTGTACGATCGACAAAGATGTGTTATTAGTGCAACATCGAACGTAATCAAACCACAATAAATCGACATCACATATTTTTACACTGTCTAAGTGTTTATAATACGACCTCGCAAATTATACTATATGAACCATATCGGCGTAGGAACGCATTTTACTTCAAGAGAAATAGGAAGAGATGGGGGTCGAATGGTTTGAACAATTAATTAGTGTGGGACAGAATGAGATAACACAAAGGATAAAGCAGAAAAGCAACGTAGACGAAAAGGCATCACAGAAAGAATAAATATCACTTCTAAATCTGGCTCTAGCTTCTTTACATAGTGTTCTTTTCACAGGTACATTTGAAGCCAATCTTTAAAGCATCCAAATAGCAAATATTAATATAAAATACTTATTCCTTTATTTCATAAGTGGAAAATTACATTGGATGGTGAGGAACTGGAAATAGCGTTCCATGTGTGCAATTGCTTAGAAAATATAACAAGTATAACATATGGCTTCATTAAGAAGAATTCTTAATTTTTCAAAATTAATTTCTTTAAACATCTTTTGGCAATTGGTTTCCTGCTACAATAATTCCTGTAGCAAAACTCAATTGATAATTCAAAGGAGCTTACCAATGTCACCATTGTCATGTTACGATCTCCTGAGTTTAGATGTAATATGCTTTGAACAGTTTATTTTCAGTAATAATAAGTAATAAGTACTAAGTCTAGAAGAATAGCTTTCCAAGCCATTCCATGGCACAATTCAAGCAGTGCCAATTATTAAACATGCACTAACATTAATCGTTCTTTGCTTGAAGACTAAATGCAATTACCAACCAAAGGAATAAATTCAATTTTGCTACACCAAGCCGAAAATATTCAGTAGTTTCGAATCACTTTTGGTCAATTGTACCGGCTGTCTTTAATCCAGTGAAAATAAAGACCTGTGCACCATTCAATTTCTTCTCTTATTTCATTGGTCACTGGAAACAATTATTTTGGCATTCTCATCCAAAAGAGAATTTTTGTACGTTTGTATTTGTATTGGTTTAACTTTATCATTAACGGGATACCTGACTATATGTAAAATATGTGAAAAAACCCGAAAAGGAATAAAGGAAAGAAAGAGAGAATGTTGCAAATAAATGAAATTAAATGATAGAATCTACGAGTGGGCGAGAGAAGTTTACTTTGAAGCGGTTGCCCAGACTATGATTGCAATATTTATAGGTGGCAGTCGTAAACCGATATTGTATGGGTAATCAGAGAACGGAGCATATGATGAACAATGGGAGAAGTGATGAAGAGACTTGACTAAAAACATAATAGATGTACAAAAGACGAAACAAGAACGACAAGTGGACAATATGTTTTTCCCCTTTTCTTGCTCCTGTTGATCAACAAAATGATCTGCAGAAGCCAAATAGTAAGAAAATATTAATTAGTATTTTTCAGGTTGAAGGGTAATTTTAGGTTATCTAGGCAGAAATAGATAAGCAAATTGTAACCACACCTTAGATAATGGGCAACAAAAAATTACATTTGAAAGCAATAACAAAGATATAAAAATATCCTAAATATTCTAAGCCAATTAGACTCATCAACATTAGGTTTTATTGCTCGAGTTTAGCGCTATAGCTCCTGTGCAATAAAGCTATTTAGTTTTGATACTACTTTTTCTATTTTGCCTCAATGGTTGGTTAAAAAACATAATTAAATTTTAATAATTTATTAGCATCATATAAAATAATCGATTATATGACATAATCCATGGATTATGATAATCCATTCCACAAAGCAATAATCCTACACAGAATAAACTACTAGTGATGTCAAAATTGAATAACTTGACAATTGAGCACAACTACAAAATATGGTAATGTGGTTTAATGCTATTACATAAATTTAAATAAATTACAGCAAAAATATTTTGTTTCTCGCTAATAGTGACCTTCGGGTTAAACCTACGCGAAATGTAAATTCCAATTAGTTGAACATGAAGACTAAAGCAATTAAATTCTGAAAATTAAGACGTTGGATTATTTCATAAGCCGAGAAATTATTTTATGGTTTCGGATTTAACTGTTTCATTAGTTTGCGTTGATCGCAACGCTTTTTAATTAAGATATATTACCGCAGTGTAACCAAATCGTGAAACCATATAGTGAATGGAGAGCAATTGGCAGGACTGGGTGCAGAATGAGCTGTCGAAGGTCGGAGTCCGGTTCATGTAGTGTCCGTAAATCAAAACGTTTCCGGTTGCCCGCCCGTTAAGTCATCCCATGCGTGTGTGTGTGTGTGCGTCTGTGGAAATTGAACTCAACTCTTTCACGCCGCCGTCAACCGGGAGTGTAATATGATTGATGTACGCCATTCATCATCGTTACTTCCTACGCCCTGACAATCTTCCAACTTTTACTTCGCACATAATTACCATACAGTTTTCTCTTTTCGTCGCGCCAAGTGGGAGAATAAATAGACGGATGGCTGGCTTACGCACATATACACGCTGATTGACGCTTGCTCTTGAACACCGATATATCACTGCCATGTCACATTCTTAGTAACCAATGCACATTGAAAAATATCGGGGCTATGGCGATTTATTGATTTTGGGGCTCTATAAGGGACGTTTATTTAATTTATTAAGTTACAGGGACTCTTATGGTTCTGATGACAAAGCTCATTATTGGTTCGATATTATAAGTCAAAATTTATGTGACGAAATGAACGAAGAAAAATATTAAAAAGAACAAGCTTTGCAAATTTAGAGTTATTATGTTATTACGAAACACGAGTTATACGAATATATAAAAATAATTATTATTTATTATTTATATGCAAAGCAATATTTACGATATCTTGCTACTCAAATTCATAGTATTTTGACGATCTTGTGCATCCACAAGTTTTCGATAATAGTTACAACGCAAACTCGTTTCTATTTTATGTTGACCCTTTTAATTCAAATACCTGTTTAAAATCAATTCGTGCACCCACTTGGGTATTTTTGCTTTCAGTAAAAAGATTATCTTTAAATTCTGTAACCTGAAATAAATTCTCCTTAACTAAATTTTTATACACATACTCAATTCATGCATCGGGGATTTTGATTTCGTCCATTTCACATATAAAATGTGTGCTCACTGGCCTTGATACCACCTACGTAGTTTTCGTCATTGACGTTAATTTTAATTCGGGGAAATTATCTACACTTCCATTCATTGCTTCGTAATTACCGAGTTTTTATTCTATTCGATAGTAATGGAGGCTAAAGGTAAACGTGTTTTGGACAATGTTTCAATATCAACGTAATTATGTAAATATACTTTGGCATCGCCGTTTAATAAAAAGCCTTCATTGCCTGCATATGTGATAAGTTCTTAAACCCCCACGGCATTCCAATCTTTAGTGTTATTAGAATATTAAAGTCTAACCTGAGAGTGCTAGCAAGTTTATTTATTTACGTGGGTATAAATTATTATTTAACCCTTATCATGGTCGTACGCATATTATACTACAATTATTTAATGACTGTTGAATAAAAAGCCTATTCATTATGAACTTGATTTAACAATGAAGTGTTGTGTGTTGAAGATATATAGGCAGTAAATGTGCAATATGTGCAACTCAAATTATTGCAAAGTAAATTTCACTACATTTGGCAGCATTATTTTCATAATGCTTTAAAAATATCATTGTAAATATAAATAAAAAAAAATTAGAGCCAAGAAAAGCTCAAATTACTTTTCGGCCCAACGTAGAAAAATATTGCAAAGGGTTGAATATTTAAAGCAGAATTAGAAAGCACGGCATAGAATGCGAGGACGTGTGATGATTGCAGGTGTAAACAAACACCGTACATTTTGCAGGTACGTGATGGTGTCACAGTAAAATCTGTAGATGCCTAATAAATTACGAGTAATAGGGTAGGTCTCATGCTATATTTTTCACAACTTCCAAGTGAAAAAATCGTGACGAATCTCTCCATGTTTAAAACATTATATAAAATGTTTGTTTAAACCAAGTGGTAATGCGAGAGTGAAATTCGAAAAATACGTCGATACGGGAAAGATAGAAAACTCTGTGCTTAAAGAAGTGTAAATAGATTAAAAAAGAGCCAATGAAGAATTTTAATCATATGTTAAGTCAAGTGACATTAAAAGGGCGTGGGTGTTGCAAGTTACGATACATTTAAAAATTATTTATTATTAATATAATTAGTATTTAGATAAAAGTCGTTTAATTTTTAGACGATAGACGACTGTAAAAGGTGAATTGGGTTCAATATAATGAATTTTAATATATATGGGACGTGGTATGTCAATATGTGGGCCTTACAAGGTTTGTAGTCACATTGAGCTTTCCACATCCAATTAACTATTTTTGGAGATTTGCATATCAAAACTCTTGTAATTAAATCGTCGTTTGATTTGAGATGGAAATGCTAATGTTTGAAAAGTAGACTAAAAGGTTCGAGGATAAATGTAACCGATTACAGGTTTGCATATAAGAATGTCTTTCCCCGGTTTTTCATCGGCGCAACTCCACGTCAGCTAAACATTAGAAAATTCAGGTTGTGAGCGTCTGATAGTACAACGAATCGACTGTCAGAAAAATAAAGTGCAAAGCAAAATCGTAATATCCTGTTTTAGGATACAATGTTAAGGTTTTTGAAACTGTACGTTCTTAGATACAATGGTATGAACAGGAAAAAATAAATATCGTTTTCTAAATTGGTTGGTATAATTTTAACTCATCTACGGTTTGAATCAGTATTATAAAAGTGTGGTTAAATGCAGGGAACGCTGGTGTCCATGCAATTCTGCCCAAACTATCGACAAAACATATTCTGCGTCACAAACAGTGGTAGTTCGTCAAGATATGTGACTATATCATTAGCGAGAAGATATTTCCTACCAAAGATGCCAAAGATAATTAAGAAAAAAAAACAATATATCAAAGCATACAGAAATTAAAATACAGTTTATGCAAACTACGGAAGACGCAACTAAAACAGCAATTGCTAATCAGAAAAACCAATAAATATATAACGCAGGAAACGGTGTTCTTCCTTAAAGAAAAATGTCAAAATGTCGCTCAGCATTGCGGCACATGATTGTAATGGGAGCTCGCTTCAATATGTTTGTTCTAGCTGCCGGACGATAAAAGGTAGAGGTATGTCGAGCCGATAACCTTGGAACATTGAACAGGATCCTTGATAGTAGATATTCAGCATCAATTATATTGCGAAGTATGTTCCAAAGAAACTGTGCTGATTGACAGTCCCTCCTGTAGAACAACGATGGCATGTCGTGATGCAGAAGCAGATCCGTCTGGCTGTACCCTCTCTCCGAATATGTTCATTCAGTCATGAACGATAGAAACTTCAAGAATCGTCTGTGAATTCCATCAAGAGCCAGGGATTGACTAGGATACCAAACTAGACCAGCGTATTTCAGTTTACTTATTACGAAGGCAAAGTATAGTAATTTCAGCAGTCCGACGTCCATGAAGTATTGAGAAATTCTCATAGTAAATCCCATGGCTTTACTTGCAGACGTACGTACAGAACTCATTTGAGAAATAAGCTGAGTCATTGTGACAAGCAAGCTATAGTCTGGGTTCAGAGTTAAATATGATATTATTTTGGCTTTCTTACTATTTAGAGTTAGTCCATTGATTTCACACAATAATAACACCTGTTTGACAGACAGTTGGCTTTATTGCGTAACTCTGATAGACTATCGGCATGAACCTACATTGGTATCGTCCGCAAATAGCGCACGAAACGGTCCTTGATATTGAAGTTCTAATATCATATCATAAATAGCATAAATAATAATAGCCCCAGAGTACTACCTTGAGGGACGCCCGTGTTCATCTGACCAGTACGAATTGCCGTCACGTTTCAAGTTTACTGCATGTGATCGTCGTGAAAGAAACGACGAGATCCAACTAAATGGCAAACCTCTAATTCCCATCATCTTCAGTTTATGGAGAATTAATTTATTTATTGTATCGAACGTATGCGTTGATCTACAAATACACATGATGTCTTGCTCCTTCGTTCCAAATTATTTGCAAGAAATGTGTACAGTGGCATGATTGTGTCTTGCGTCCGAATATCCGATCGAAATATAAACTGGCATTCAGGTATAATTTTATTTTTCAGAATATGCGAGCTCAATTGCTCTACGTAAGCTCCTTCATTTTCAAACATTTTTGAAAATACAGATAGTAATGAATTTGTCTGTAATTTCACATATTTTCACTTGCTCCCTGTTTGTGTATTTGCACAAGCAAAGTTTGTTTTAAGATTTGCGGAAATTTTCCTTCTTGAAATGAACGATTTATCACTTTTGCCATGGGAATACTAATTTTTTCTTCAATATATGCTAGAAGCGAGCCCGATATACCGACAAAACCTTTAGATGTTTTCTTAGATATCTTCTATATATTGACAACCTCATTTGGAAGTATAGGTTACAGAAACATGCAGTTTCAGTCAGACACATGTCTTCAGGAAGGTTGAGCGATTCCATTAGAACAGTCAATTCTGTAATTATGTTCTTCAAATTGGTTATGTTCAAATGACTGATTCTAAATTTTCTTGAATTGGGGGGGTTATTGGTCGCGTAATGTAGATTTAGCACTGAATCCTTCACTTTGCAATTATTGGAAATCAACGAACACGAATCTTTTTGTGTTAATGTTAACAAGATCTACATTACTGTCTTTTAGATCCTTAACTGTTTGTCGCAGCTCATAAATTTTGTCCATCAACTTTTAAGTTAATTCATTAATTACCTTATTAATATGCAGTATTATACCTTCTTCTCGTCGTCGAGAACAGCTAGTTTAAAAACACCACCACGGGAGGACGGATTTCTCGGCATGTATGAGTCTTGGAACAAAAAAATTAAAAAAATCATAATCTATGTATATTGGGCTTTGTAAGTACATAGGAGTTTTATCAATTTTTGTTGAAGTTGTGCCCTTTTTAAGTTATAAATCGATTTTTTGCCCTAAAAATGAGTAATAAATTGTCCGTGGAAAAAAGGTTACATTCAATCAAAAAACGGCTACATACTTCCAAAGAGAACACTATTGTGAAGCTACTCTGAACATTTTAAATGGATCCATGCAATAGTCCCCGAGAAATCTGTCCGCCCAGTTTGGAAAATGTGGTTTACAGGAAAACGCGTTTAAAGTTTCATAAACACTTTAATCCCTCGAAATTTTGTTTACGTCTAATTTGCGATGCCTGCACCATACATTTGGCCACCCAGGTTGATACTCGTCTCCTCTTTTTCTTTCCTAAACACTTTTAAGGATATTCGGGGTTTGAAAATCCTAGAGTGGTTTTGCCGGTTAATGTTTATGTTTTATTTTATTACTCATGCATCGTTACTCATAAGATAATTGTAAGCACGTGCACTCCTCGGCGGTATGTGTATTGTATATAATAATATAGTAATAAATTTTAACCAAAACTTTACTCCAAAGCAAAACCTGAACTCAACAAAACGTGCATAAATAGCATTGTCACTTGTTCTTGTATCAGAGGTCTGACATTAACATTAAACGTTGCGTCATTATTTCGTTTCGTAGTTCTAGTAATAATTTTTGTTTCGATTGCGCATGTTATTGTTAGTAAAGTTGCATTCGCCAGACAACAGAATTTTCAAGGGAAAGTTAGCATTTTCTTAGGATAAGTTTAAAACCGAATTTGAGAAGGTTATTCGTATTAACGTTTCCCGCACATTTGTGTCTTGCTCGTTCCCTTTTTTTGCATAATGTTCCATCCCATGTCCTGTGCTTTACGCGCCTGAGTTCCTTCAGTATCTCCCTACACCTCATTTAGACGCATTCAAAAATCTCGCGTTCCACATCCCCTCGCCCTTCTGCACCTTCACTCTACTCCTTCTAGTTTACCATGTGTCATCTACAAGTTTAATTATAACATTTTCAATAGTTTTGACAAAAACTCAACTTTTATGAAGCTCGTTTGTGCAAAGTTAAGATACTAATCCAAGATAGAATTCCAAATAGTTTGCAATGTGTTGAGTTAAATTTTAATGCACCAAGTGTATCTGGGCACCAAAATTGATTTCAATCAAACGAGCAATTAAATCCACATTAATCAAGTACTACAACTATTGAATCCAGTTCAAAAATACACATTTAAACATCTTGTGCTACCCCTCACTGCTCAATATCGCCAGGAACGTTTGGCCTCGTGCACGGAAAGACTTCAATAGAACTTGGAGTGGCATCGAGTTGTCTTTAGTGACGAATCGCCTTAGCCGCCAAGATTTCCCGATTTGTCGCCCATTGAGCACGTGTGGGATATGATGGGTAGAAGATTAGGGAATCTACCGAACCCACCGTTGACAATAGAAACTCTACGGCATGAAGTACAGGCTGCTTGGGATGTCATACCCCAAGAAGACATTAATCACCTGCTGGAATCAATGCCAAGACGGGTCAATGAGTGTATCAGAAATATGCGGACCAACACATTATTAAAGAAAAATCAAAAAGATGAAGTGTTTTCTTTATCAAATTTTAATCAATTGTTACCTTAGACTAGTCCAATGTTTCTGCCAAATTTGGTCCAAAAAATCCCACCCCTTCTAGGTGGTGCAGTTTATATGTCACTGAGTATACTTATGTAGTAAGACTACAGCAGTATTGTTATCTATTCTTTTGCAATTGGAATTTTGAACAACGTGCTTATTGTTCACACCATTGCAAGTTGTCCTAACGTACACAACCATAACGAATTTGTTTCTCTTGCGATATATGTGGACAGCAGTTACCATTTGCTCACTTGTAAAAGTTTACTCAAACATCAGTAATATTCCATACATATGATAAGCAGTCGAATAAATGAAACAACTAAAAGAAGATCAGTAAATTGAAATTAAACCTTATCGTTTCTAGATTATGGAATAGTGCCTAATTTCCAATAAATATGATTGCTCCCAGCAAAATGAAATTGCAATTAGTACCATATGTTAGAGGCATCATCATTTTTGTTCGATGGAATGAAATGCTACCATAAATATTGCCGATGAACTTTTCCTCTCTATATAAGTAAATACCTTTACGGTTTGCGTTGAAATAAGCGATAAACTACGTTCCAATTTCAAATTCATTGTATCGAGTCGATGGAGAACATAAGTAATGAAAGAACGCGACTCGGCGAAGTCGTTAATTATCATCATCTGACAGCGACAGCAACAAGACACCAATAATAATGACGATGGCCGACAACGTTACTAGTTGCCGCAAACAATGGATAAGTTATTGCGTTGTCGGAGTCGATAAAATGATTTGTTTAAATCCCAGTTCGTTCGTACCGATGGTATCAATCGACGGGCGCGCTGCAGGGAGGACGGGGGGCGAAGGCATCCGGTATTAATCATATATCTGGTCGGCGAAAGTTGAAAGAAGACATTACACGTTAACGAATGGGGTCAAGTCAAGCTGAAACAACATCTCGATGTGAACAGCGTTCGGCCTGTATATCGCCGGCATACATCTCGAATTTGCCCCGGCTCTCGCTCGGTTAACAGAGGGTGTGGAGCGTTGATAAATGGCGTCATAAATTACGCGAACGGCACACCGACTCCTCCCCGGAGTTGAGTGGGCAAATATCTATCACAGTTATAATTTAAAAGATCGTTTATCAAGATATTTATTGCAATCATAAAGCGTCTACCGGTGAAATATGGCGACAGCCGTGCCGTAACGATATCTGACGGGGCAGTTGGTACCAGTGGCGCAGGCAAAAAGTCGTTTTCTTATAATTGGTAATTCGAACGAATATAATCATGTACTTCGGTAAGTTTGATTATTTTAAGAGACCTATTATGTCATATGTTCTCAGATACAGAACAATAACAAGTTTAGAAAAGTAAAATAAATCGCTCCAACCGTAAAAACGTGGGTTTTCATTTAGTGTTTTAATGTGTTTTGAACACTAAATTAGAAAGTTTACATTCATTTATCTGCAACAGTTAACAATTATGTGAAATCAGTGAAAATTATGGAAAACCCTCGTAATTTTCCCCACGAGATTACGAATTACTTTCCTTTGTGGTTTCATAACAATTTTCACTTGGCATTAATTACAATATAATTCTATAATTGGGGACCAGATACACGTATATACGACTCATTTCACTTATTTGCCAATATAGTCGTCACAGACTTTTTTTTCGGTTGCCCTCAAGTCTCATAAAGCATCCTGTAGACGATACATCTTGCATTACTTTTTGTGTCTGCAGAATCGTATCTTGCTATTTTGTAAATTGCTTCTTCCAAATCATAGAAATAGCCTAACCTGATCGACTTCTTCTTCAGCTCTTCTCAACAAAAACTGTTGCGGTATATTCGATCAGAAAGGCGCTTCGTTTAGATACGTTGACGTTATCCTCGTTGGATAATCATTTAGATTGTTTAAATAGTTCACTCGTTGGATAATCTGTTACGCATTAAAAGTCAAAATATTTCGAATGCTTACTTGAATCCTTAAATCACCAAAAAATTCAACACCCACCCAATTCAAAATGTGTTGTATTGACTATCGTTTACAACTCCAATGTCGATATTTCCTCTTGGGCTCCTTCACGATAATTTAATGTCCAGTCGAACAATGTCGTAGGTTTGAGGAAGTTGTTGCGTAAAAAAATTCGGAGACCATTAAAATATTATTATGGTATTTTGGTTTTTCCTCTAAATCATAAATAAATATCTTGACAAACTTTCTCAGCATATTCGAAAAATACCGGAAATGTATGGGTTAGATTTTATTGACAATATTCAAAAAATGCAATAATTAAAAATAAATTGTCAATATTTATGTCAAACTTTTCACAAACTGATGGGAAAATGTCAAAAAATTTCGACATTATCAAAAAATATCAAAAGTTTATCAAAATATTCCGAATGTTTACTTGGTCCTTTCTGCAACCCAATCCACGATATATTGGGCAGACTTTGTTACGATGATATTTTTCATCGGGTCCTTCGCAATTCATATATGTAAATCAAAACCTATTCAAACAATACTAATGTTGACTTGAATCTTTACACACCAACCCAATTCACGATGAATTGTGTTGGTTATCGTTTATAGCCTTAATTGTGATGTTCCCTATTGAACTACGCCTGGCTCCAAGTATATTTATTAGATAGAATGAGAATTTTAAAATAATAAATTTAAAATCCGAAAAAATTGTACAAATTTTGAATTAAAAAAATAAAAAACGTGAAATGAAAACTTAAAAATTTTACAAAAATTATTATAAAATTGGAACTAAATGGAAACTTGGAAAAAAAATGTAAAGCTAAAAAAATACTTTTAAATCTTTTATAAAAAATCTGGTCATGGAGGAGTCGTAGACGTTACCTAGAGTGAAAACAATCATGTTTAAAGCAATGGGAGAAGCGCTAACCTTGCAACTTATGAAAATTGCCATAGACGAATTGCATGAACTGCAAAAGGAACAAGAACGAGTGCCATTCCTAATAAACCACTCCAATCATCGATGGTACCCATTTCTGGATATCTCTGACAACTCTGGACATTTCTGGACAACAGCTCCACTTCTGATGATACATTACAAATTTTATCGCAATTTCATGCAAGAAGAAACCACGTCAATCGGAACCAGAAAATCCAATTATTTCTTTAAAAAGTAGGTCCTCAACCTGTCGTATCTTTCGTTTATGACATCGTAATAAGAAAGAAATGATCGATCATGAATCCAAACGCATGCCATTTTAATCCATGATTTACGTCGATAAAACGAAAACTAACATCACCAGAAGTCGTCAGTATATCAAAGATAAAGAATTGTATCAATGTTGACAAGGAAACGAAATGAACTCGACGGAATAACGAAAGAGGAAAATTTGAAAATAATTAAATTTTAATGACCAAAGAACAAAAAAGAACAAAATCACAAAATTAAAGAAATACGCCATTTTCAGTTTTTTTCTAAATTTATTTCTTTAAATAATACTGACTGAACAAAGGCTATTGTCACGGTAGAATTTTTACCGTTTTGTGTTTGTGTACTGTGGTTGCATTTCTTATCAACAAAAACAAATATTTCAGTTCATATCGATCAAGTAACCTATGCATCTGATTGATTACTTAATTGCAATCAAATCCAAAGACACAAAAATAAGCTCAAAGTTGCTGGGTTCAGTTGATTCAACAAATTTATTATCATCAGTTATTGTTAAAAATAATACCCTGAAAACCATAAAATAATATAAACATATTTTAGAATAAATTCATCAAACTAAACATAATCAACTCAAATTATTATTATATCAAATTATTATAGGGTAAACGTTTAACTAATAACAGTCCATATGCTTTAAACTTAAAACATTGTGTTACGTTGACAAATACTATTGATTACAATTTCATAGATATTTTATATTTAAATGTTTGAATGATTTTTTTTAATCTGATTTATTTTTATTTCATTGTGTAATTTCTGATCATATCCCCTCGTGGGAATTTTGCTTCGGTTAGAGTCTATGTGAATATCTTATAAGATTGCATTAACATATTTTCGAAATATATGCAAAAATTTAAAGAATGCCGAGGCCATGGAATTCAAACTTTGTTACGTAACCGAACAAACGATGATATTATTTGGTGTCTTCGAAATTGAATAAATCGCCTTAGATTAAATAGCCATCGCATATGATACATAAAAGAAATAGAATTCCCCATTAGATTTATAGAGCGATTTATATAAAAAAAAAATGCGACAGTAACTTATACAAGTATGAATTTTCCTCTAGAAGGTTTCTAATGTTTCATATCTACGTACATATTTTACACGTTTGCATAACAAAATGTACGCGGAACATGTCAACAATCAACGGAACTTCGCTATAATTAAACTCAATTACAAACGAATTTTATTGTAGAGAAGTTCATGGTCTTGAACGTAATTCAATTTTCACATTTATCGCATCTTTGATTATGCTAGAGTAAACAAAGACACCGTGTAATTAAAAAAATCATCTTTGCGATTGTAAAACTTCTCCATCTGTTAATTAATGTATAAGCTATCTAGAATTAATGAAAAATATTTGTATTGTTTTTTAATGTGTACAAAATTTAAATCGAATAATACAGAAACTGCGAAATAAAACTTTAACACACCTGTCAGACGGATTTCTTTACTATTTGAAACATTAATTACGTCAGTGATAATTTTAATTCGCCAATTAAAATTTCACAACCTTTTCTCATGTTTAAATAAACTGAATAGAAATAATAAATTATTAAACAAAGCATTACCCCCTGTTATATATTTTTGATATAGTACTAGAATTATTTCGCCCCTGTCGAAATATAACTGAAATATTTATTTAAGCTACACTTACAACCGTAAAATTTTCCTCGACAACAAGGGAACCAACCACCAACTCTAAACATCTATTTAATTTTAATCATTTTATGATTACTCCGACAGGGCAATTAAAGTAAAATGAGCGTGGGGTGGCTTCCTGTCAATGAAATAATATTTACGGATAGCTGACTGCTGCTGAGGGTTGGCCGCTATATGACTCACCGGCCTTCAGGCGGTTTATATTGTCAAACAAAAACATTATTGCCTAATGGAATCCGCTGCATTAATCACGAGGCCAGAAACTGCGGCGCGTTTACAAAACGGAAATTATGTCGCCCAAGGGGACGAATGTGTTTGGCCAAAGGGACGCAAAGGGTCCGGAATTATTTGCGCTCTCCTGCGATCGAATTGTCCTCGGGCGGTTCAGTCGCTCAA
This sequence comes from Geotrupes spiniger, assembly GCA_959613385.1. Lineage (NCBI taxonomy): Eukaryota > Metazoa > Arthropoda > Insecta > Coleoptera > Geotrupidae > Geotrupes > Geotrupes spiniger. The sequence continues at coordinate 20,014,821 of OY390737.1, forward strand.
AAACACGAAATCTATTTGATTCGATTTGTCGAGGCAGCAGTTTGATGTTTCGCAATGGGAATTACAATGTGCATTGATTGAAGGTGTTATTCCAACAAAATTTAGCAATTATTATCTTCAAGGAAAAGGTCATCAAATATCAAATATATTTTATGGGACTAAATTTGTGCGATTCTGTAATAGTCAATTTATATCTATTGGAAACGACAATGGTGACCCTAGTGCTACTTGATGGCCGCCTTCTTACAGACTTCAACATTTACTTAAACTAACAAATTTGCTTGCCACGATCAGCTGCTCCTGAGATATTCGGAGGATCCACCTAGTTGGTCATCCAATTATACGACGAGTACCTTTCTTTTTTGGGCAGCTTTGCCAGTGACAATTTTCATAATCGATTTAAATTAAAATATGGTTATTGCGTTGTGTATTACCGATTAGAATAAATAATAATACAACATAAATGTTACATAAATTGCAATTGCGGATTATTAACTTTAATTGGCTAGCTGTTCGTAGATTAGGTAGCCGCTTTCCGACTTTACATTAATTCATTACTCGCGCCCAATAAATAAAATTAAGTGAAACGCCGCGTTAATAAATAACAATTTTTAATTAAGCTCGCCCAGCCGTAGCCGCGCAGAGGCCAAAGGCGAAGCTATCTAATAATTTTTCCAGGGAACAGAAATCGCCGCGATAAATCCACGACACACGAAGCGAGAAATCACGAGACGCGGGAACGAATAGGTGTAATAAATTAATTAGGGGCCCTGGCACGAAGGGGTTACGTTATTGTCGTACAATTGTGCGCGCCTGTGTTTGTGTGTAGATGTGTGCGTGTCTGGATCGAAACGGCGAAAATAAAGAAACGTAATTGCCGCCCGATACAATCTGATGAAGTAATAAAAGTGATATATGACGGCGGAAACGTGACAATAAATAATAATTAGGTTTAAGTAGTTGAATGTAAATGTCAGATAAGTGGCAGTCTCTGAAACCGGCTGCTCGGACGGCGGTTTCGTAAATCGTACGGGCATAGAAATGCAAATTACTTGGATTAATGCACGTGAAAAAGTCAATAACATACGTTTTTGGATAGCTTATCGCCACTTGCAACCTCGCTGCAGTCTCTGCAGGTAATATATATAGTGTGTCCTATTTGATTGCATTAAATAATTAATAAATTTAAATGTGGTAGCTAAATTAATTCGAAAATAAGTATCAGCTATTAGGAAATAAACGCTAATAACTTTATAATAATCAAATGTATGCAATAGTTAAATCAGAATTTAAACAGTTAATGTAGTAGTAGACAACTTTGTTAAGAATAAATGGAAATGATAGGAGATATTATGTAATGTGTTGATGGGTTGCACAGAAATAGGTAAAAATATTGCCAACGTAGTTAAATTCTACGACAAATGTGAAAAAATCATAAGGTATAAATGCATTAATCTGAAATTGAAATGAACGATTTGGATCACAAATACGACTGAAAAACTCTTAATAGATGAAACAAAACGTATGCAGCAGTTTTTGATATACATTTGTAACCAGCAATGAGATTTGCATTTGCATTTCTCTATCTGCTTTCGTGGAACATTAATTCCATCATATGACACCATTTCTGTAACAAGTAACGTATATAACAAAACTCCGAAAGAAAAAATATTGGGGGGGAAATCTAAACTAGAGATGATAAACTAGAGACAAGCCAATATGTCTATTTTCTTTAGTTTTCAAAATATATTCATGAATAATAGGGGAGAGCTTGAGAGGCATAAGCAGTAAGCAATATATATTGGAAAAATGAACGAAAATTGAGTAAGACTTATACTGCCATTTATCGACATAAGAGCAGCATCTCGATAGGAACATCATTTGGAAATGCCTGGAGCAAATGAAAGTACCAACAACACAAATACAAGTAACGAGAAAGGCACATATAAATGGATGAGGAATGATTCAAATAGCTGGAGAAAGATCGGGAGAATTCGAATAGAAGAAAGGCAAGATGCTAGCCTGAGCTCATTACTACTCATGATAGTAATGAATGAGGTAATAAAGACTAGAACAGGAACAGAACAACATGGATGAAGAATATTACCCAGCAGATTACAATCAGTAAAGTCGGGAGAAAATGCAAAGGATAATGAACTTATGGGTAACACAAATTATACAACGAAGAATGGAAATTAGAAGAGACGCAGGATAATAAATTGAAAATTAAACACCAGAACGAACAAGGATGAGATTTAAGGAAACTGAGCTAGATGTTGCAAGGACCTTAGAATATCTGGGAAATACATTCACGGATGATGGCAAAATAGAACAGGAATTGGGAAATAGAACGAAAAATTCTAACAGATTTACTGCCCATTAAACACTTACTAGGAAAGATAAAGCTGAACAAGGGAAAAAAAGATGGGAAGACAAACAGGCAAAATTGGAAACATATATATATATATATATATATATATATATATATATATATATATAATTAAAGAAAAAAGATTTTTCGCGGGACAACTATATAAAAGAGGAAAGTTTTTTATGGGCATAACCCGCATGGAAGCACGCAGCCGCCAACACGTGTTTCTGACTTATTAGTCGTCATCAGGGCGGCATAGCCAAATTAAAGGATGGACAAAATTTGGAGGTAAACAAAACAACCGGAGTGCACAACAAGTAGCCGACCGCCACATTGTGGCATCAAGTCAAAACACCCACACATCGTGTGGGAACATTAAAACCGGCCACGCGGGAGGACATAGCCACCTGCGTGAACAACCGAGCCCAGGATATAATTAAAGAAAAAAAGGTTTTTCGCGGGACAACTATATAAAAGAGGAAAGTTTTTATGGGCATAACCCGCATGGAAGCACGCAGCCGCCAACACGTGTTTCTGACTTATTAGTCGTCATCAGGGCGGCATAGCCAAATTAAAGGATGGACAAAATTTGGAGGTAAACAAAACAACCGGAGTGCACAACAAGTAGCCGACCGCCACATTGTGGCATCAAGTCAAAACTGATGACGACTAATAAGTCAGAAACACGTGTTGGCGGCTGCGTGCTTCCATGCGGGTTATGCCCATAAAAAACTTTCCTCTTTTATATAGTTGTCCCGCGAAAAACCTTTTTTCTTTAATTATATCCTGGGCTCGGTTGTTCACGCAGGTGGCTATGTCCTCCCGCGTGGCCGGTTTTAATGTTCCCACACGATGTGTGGGTGTTTTGACTTGATGCCACAATGTGGCGGTCGGCTACTTGTTGTGCACTCCGGTTGTTTTGTTTACCTCCAAATTTTGCCCATCCTTTAATTTGGCTATGCCGCCCTGATGACGACTAATAAGTCAGAAACACGTGTTGGCGGCTGCGTGCTTCCATGCGGGTTATGCCCATAAAAAACTTTCCTCTTTTATATAGTTGTCCCGCGAAAAACCTTTTTTCTTTAATTATATCCTGGGCTCGGTTGTTCACGCAGGTGGCTATGTCCTCCCGCGTGGCCGGTTTTAATGTTCCCACACGATGTGCGGGTGTTTTGACTTGATGCCACAATGTGGCGGTCGGCTACTTGTTGTGCACTCCGGTTGTTTTGTTTACCTCCAAATTTTGTCCATCCTTTAATTTGGCTATGCCGCCCTGATGACGACTAATAAGTCAGAAACACGTGTTGGCGGCTGCGTGCTTCCATGCGGGTTATGCCCATAAAAAACTTTCCTCTTTTATATATATATACATATATATATATATATAATAAGGGAAATATTAAAACAAAAACCAATAAATAATAAAATAATACAGAAACAATTAAACTGATATGGATGCCTCACGAGGATGGAACCAAGTAGGAACAAAGAGAGTACATGGAGTCGAAAAAACAAAAACGAAGAAGGACAATCTACGAAGAAAATACTACAGGCAGGTGAAAAAAAAAGAAAGAGGGTAGAAGGAATGAAAACAAGACTAAAAATAACTGGGGAAACATGGAAAGAATTGGTGGTGAAATGGACAGGAAGGTTAGGCAAATGGAAGATAAGAAGGAAAGTAAGGAAGAAGTGACAATAAAAAGGTGAAACCAACCCAACCCAACACATGCATTCAATAAAAATAGTTAATGTATCGGTGATCTTGAAACAAATGACAGACACCTAAAATAAATTTTACAAATGGCATCTACCCACGAAAATGAATTTATTTATTAACAATTAAACAATATCAGGTACATAGCAAGCTTGGATCTGGCCGGCCCCGAAAAGGGTGAAATATAAGATAGTCGCCATATATCTCGGCGTTCTACCTTTCGAATTACAGGTGAACCAGTGGGCGCGTCAGTACGTGGGTAGGCAGATTCGGATATTAGCGTACCTTGCCTTCTGGACATATCGTTTCAGAATCACTGTTACCTTTTCAGGAACAGGTCGGTGCTCCAGGACTGTTGTCGGTGGCATAATACTCTTAGCATGCTATTCGATTTTGACTAAGTTATCAACTAACGACCCACACGACACATCCACAGTGCCCAGTTGTAACATGGTATGTGAAATTTCAAAGTTTCATTAAAAATAAACCACATTTTCAAAGAACGTCCATAATTGCTCCAACGGTGCATCAGTCAATGGAAATAAGTATTTAGAGAATGTATTCTTCCTAAACAAGTCCACAGGAGCAAATATTTGGTTAAAAACAATGCTCTCCAATTAAATTCTTTTTGAGCCTAATTAGTAATTACGATGCATATAGACTGAGTTATCAAGATTTACATCGTTATCTGTACATTGTTTATAAAAATACTGAGCCTGTTCAAATGGAAAACACGAATGGTGCAGTTTACTTGGTCTTTCCTATACATAATTTTATAACCTCCATAAATTATTTATTTGGTTGGAAAGAATCATAAGTAGCAAAATATATGAAGCTCTAAAAAACATTTAAATGTCCTGGGAAGGACTCTAATTAAACTATATGATACCTATTGCTTTATAAAATTATATAAATAATGGGAAATATTTTATTTGAAGAAAATTAATTGGAATTAATTTAAATTCGTTGCTTTACGTCTCACCACACAAAAATAACAATCGTATGATACTAATCTAATCTACTAATCTAGATGAAATTTATTCAATATTGATACGTTCGTTATTTGCAAATTTCGCACACCACCAACTCGTCATTTATGTGATTATTTCGGAGACGCTAAAACATGTGACGGTGTATCCAGTATATACGATACAAGATACTACACTGGAATAAATTTATTTTAAACGTGGAAGATAATCACGGTCAAGAAACTTAACTTAGTTATGTTATTCTTGGTATCATACGCATACTGGAATTGTTGAAAAATTGCAAGCGATGACTTGACAAAGGAAATTTTACATCTGGTTGACTGCTATCTCGGTCTGAACCCACCTTTAGTATACGAAGCGATATTCCAGCGCTGGTTGAAACAATAATTTTAGCTTTTACATCGATTAGGAAACGCTGATGTAATTAATAGTTTAATCAGCAATATGTTGTTAATTACCAACTCCTACTTTCGCGTAATGATTACAAATTAATTTATGTAGTAGCGTTCCAGGTAAGAAAAAGGAGAAATAAACGGCACTCGTCCCGTCGGACGTATCTGATGACATAAATCGCGCTCGCGAGTGGTAAAAAATGCCCGAGTTACACGCGTTCCTACAAGGCTATCTTCATGCCTTTTGCCCGAACTATCAATTAAAGCGAGCACTTACTGCACTGGTTGTGTTGTCGGTTAATCTCATTAGTGGTGTTATCGTGGTGTTTCTCTCGCTCTCGACCCGGCTACCCGTTTACGAGGCAATTAATTAATCCTTAATCTGTACACATACATTCCTCGAACATCGGCGTATCGTCGTACTGCACATTAGCCGCCGCCGCCGCCACTGCCTTGCTCTTGCTCTCGCTCCGCCAGGGCGCTGCTCAATATTGTTCGAATGGCTCTCCGGCAATAACGGAAAATTAACCGTATAAGAAACTAGTTTCGAGATATTAACACATTAAATGTCTGTCTGGTTTTGTTGTTCTCGAGCAGGAAACGTGAAACGATATCGTATAAATATCTGCACTCGTTCTCATTACATCGGCGATCTAATTGAATTTTCGGAGAGTATTGGCAACAAAGACGCCTTGATTGATCCACGAAATACAAATACATCAATTGGGATATTGCGATCGACTTCACTAGTAAATATTCGTTAATGTAAATACGTCGTTAATCACAATTTATCACGAGCATGTGTACGGATTAATGAACATTCGGTGTAATGACTTTATAATCCATAAACGAAAATATTTTCAGAACTTTTGATCGAATATGAGATTAATCAACACGGATGGACAGCTGAAATACACTTGCGATAACATACCACGAAATCGCACTTTTGTCAAAATTTACAGATTAATGTTCGCTTTTTGTTTTAAGTAATCAATGCAGTCCTACATTCCAAGATTATATTTTTTAATTTGCTTAATTTTCTTTGCATAAATAACTCAATTACAATAGTTTCGACGTCATTTTAATTTATTATAATACTTTAATACAACTGAATATTTCTAAGACAACAATTTTTGGCCTCATGAAGGAATGTGAGGAAGTTTTGCAGTGTGCGAATCTTTCAAAGGTGGGTCGCCCTCTTGTGCCATTATGCGAGAAGAACCAAGATTGGTTAAGGCAACAAAATATCTCATGTGTATCTAAAGAGGATAATTCCCGAATGTTCAACAGACACGTCCTAGAACAGTTTTGGGCTTTACTCGCTAGGAAAGTTTACGACGTTGGGTGGGAAGCACAACTTTGACGAAGAATCTACCAAAGGATTCGAGAGTTTAACCCACTTACCATCCAAAGGCTGATGAGAGGCATTTGTACCAAATTTCCAACCATTAAAACCCATGGCCCTTAGCTGCTATATGATACATTGTTATTATAGTTAAAACCTCACTGAATCATTTTCTGTACTACCAAATTAAGTAAAAGAATTATAATTTATATTTATAATTAATATCATCATATTTTTAGTTACTTTTTATTAATTAATATCCGATTTTGAACGAAACGAAAAACTTCCTTACAATCAAAAATATCTCCATCCAAATCATACATCAGTGCCCGCCTGCCTTAACGACGAACATTATCTTTAATGATGTTGTACGGATCATTCCTGCCAACTCTCAATTAAAAATAATTTATATTAGTACAGAACACACTAACCATTAATAATAGCAATTACGAAGTAAGCAAAATTAGCGGTTACCAGTTATTAGGCGCATACATCCACCATAATTGTTAACCGTAATAATTTACATGCATAATTTTAGTACCTACACACACTACACTCTCACACGACCCAACGCGGCGAGAAAATATTGCCGACAATTAATCGTCGAGTTTCTGCAACGCTCCGATGGCTTTCCGACCCGATAAATCGCGGAAAAGAATGGTGAATTTGAGAGGAAACAACAGAGGAATGATTAAATATTCCCCTTGTTCGGGTAGAGCTCTCGATTACGTAATTGGAAAGTTGGCGGGCTCGATGATAAACTAATTACGAATGGGCGTATAATATATACAGCGAGTGCGAGCGTACCGTTAAAGCTGTTATCGCGGGCTTAATCGGTAATACGGGTTGTCATGTACGACATTAGTGTCAGTGGTGATTTGGCCGTGCTGTCAGCGTCCGCAGATGAGTTCTATCGTATACGAGGCCCCGAGGGGGGCATCAGAGGGGGCGGAAAGCTTCATTAAATTATAGTGCGCCTTTCAACACATGTTGTACATGGCAGACAACGTAAGTCTCATGTGCTAAATTCTAGCCAATGTGATGATGGCGTACTTACAAAATTTGGCTTTCACTGCGTATTATTATAAAAAGTTGAATGAGTGCTATGGACGCTGATTCCATTAAGAGAGACAGTGAATCGTGCCATATCATTTTTTTGTCAGCTAGGCCTGTCCACTTACTAAGACATACTACTTAGCTCGTTTTTTTCAAAATATTCAGTGCGTAAAGGTTGTTTTATATTACGGAAGATCGGAATATCAAAACAAATAATGGTAAAAAATAGAAACCATATAATTGAATTTTCCGATTTCATTTAAAATCTGAAAAATTGTGATGATCAATGTTAACCAAATTAATTGAAACGAGAAGCATCATTACACTATATGCACATACATTGAAATTGAATCATAAAAAGATGATATAACATATAGGCTGTCAATGCCGACAACAATCTCGATTCTAAAAATTCATACGAAGAACAATTAATGGCTGGCCTAAGAGATATGTGAGACATTTAAGATCCAACAATTCCAGAAAGGGAACTCTGATGAATGTGAATAAAATTGGTTTATAAATTATCACAATTAAATAATGTCAGAACGTAAACAAATTTATTATTAAAGTAAGTTTGTTAAATAAATCAACAAATGGCGGTTCTGAAAAAAAACTTGTTTATTATAACGCGTGAACTCGATGTTCTTATTTTGGATACCGTTCAAGCTATTAATTTTTTTCATTGGAAATTTTTATTAATATTTTGATGAGGATTTCTCCTTTTTCCCCTAGGACGCGAGTTCTGGGACAGTTCTACCTGTATATGGTAGGGTAATGTATGATGGCAATGCATACTTAAACGGATGTACATCGAATATTAGCTATCTCCCCCCCCCCCCCATTTAATGAAAGTCATTTAATAATATAACAATAATTAATTATCAACAGGTGTAGGTAAGACATTCATTTTATTAATTTAATACTTTACAAATTATATAAACCAGCACGCAGCGAGAATAGGCTGTAGTGGTTAATTTCCATTTTTTGTGAATTTCAATTCACTCTTTCAACCATCAGAGTGTGAAAGTAGGTTGTAACTGTCAAATTTCAATTATTCAGTTTATTATTTAAACCAGAACGCATCGAGAATCGGTGTAGTGGTTAAAAAATCAATTGCTTAAACATTATACATAACACGTAAGTTAAAGATTAGGCAGATCGTAACAAAATTGGATTAAACTAATCAGTTTGTAAACTTTAAATGACAACGTATTTCCCCATAGTGAAGATAGATCAGATTGTATATATTTTTTCCAGGCTTTCTGAAGAGGTAACCGAACCCAACAATTACAAGACTTCACGATGTTTACAAACGTTTGTAACGATGGCAGGAAACTGAAGAATTAAAAGGACATGGGATTATAAGAATCAGCCCCTAATTAGTCTAGGCTTAACAATAAAGCAATAACATGAGATTAATTGCAATGACAGGAGAAAAACAACGAATATATAAATAAGAAGGCAAAAAATAGCTTCCTGAAAAATAAATATAGTATTACTACAACCACAAGACAATATAAATATGGAGAATAGTCAATAAAAAAGTAAAAAAATGGAATTTGCAGTGACAGGAGAAAAATACGAACATACATATATACTGTCTCCAAAAATTCGAATTTATTTACGGATAGTAGAGGTAGTGTGCATCTATTTTTGTTGAGATTTCATACCTTCCTTAGAGAGACGAAAAAGGCTTTTGTCGGAACTTTTCACCATTTCCAACAGTGCAACAATTTATAATGCTTTTATATCATAAACGATATTTAAGCAGATAGAGAAATAGGGAAAATTCGCTACACCTTACAGAAAATTAAAGATAATTTGAACATTGGCGATACTAAAAAAATTGATATGTCAAATTGTGGAATAAAACATAAAATATTAATAACACGGAAAAGTACAAATCTTGAAAATGTGTATACTGTTTTACACAATATTTTAAAAAACAAACATAATTAATTACATTGGAAGAGATAACAATTAAGTATTATATTTGATGAAGCAGACATAATCTCTCCAGTTACATTGTTCCAAATTTGTGCCATTTTTTGTTATGTGATATTGTAATGTCTATAAATATTACTCCAGTGTAAATAAAATACCAAGAAGTTGGAAAGAACAAGAAAATGAAGGTATGGACCATGACAATAGAGCGAAGCTTACGTCATAAACAATTTAAATAATTAAACATTAAACCTGTTAAGCCCATTAAACTCAAATGTTCAAATGTTTCATCTGACCATATAAATCACGAAAGTCTATTGTTGAGTTGTAATTCAAAACCTTGCCCACAGTCGGCGTTTCGCTGATCGAAACCGCTCCGTTCAACGGCACTTTGCTAAAGGCAACTAGCAACGTTCGTGCTCACGCATTATTGGCGTCCAGCGACACATAACTTTTATATAAAACCACGCAGAACTAGTTATTGCTAAAGTTATTTGCTAAAGTATACAGTGAACAACTTAGGAACGAATAGCACACAAAATTGAAAATTCCCAGCAAAAGTATATAAATGATGTTTGCTAAACTAAATTAAAAGAATTTTTAATTCAAAATTTATTACAAGCTGAGAAAAGTTTCTACATCCGATTGTTTAAGACACAGTAATGCAAATTATTCAACGATATGTTTCACTATTCACTATTATACGGTGATTGAAATCTTCGAAATAGTTTGATCAGTTCAGTATCAGTAGATGGGAAGGATTCCTTGAAGTATTGATTTTTGTTTAAAACGTGATAAAAAATATTGTTCAATTATTTAAAATAATTTACAAAAATTGTCTGGTTTCACTTACTAGGCAATTGTTTCACCACACCAAGGCTTCATCAAGTAGATGAACACCAAAACAAAATCGACGTATGGAGTTTCACTACGTGTAGACTAAATCTATCCAAGATTTAAAGTACTTTGAAATCGTTTCAATTGAGGTCGTGTGTGCAACTTTAGTAAATATTTGAAGAACTTGGTTGGGTTGGATTAGAGCATTTATTGTAAATAAATAATTATTACTTATGCATATTATATCTTTTATTAAAAAGCATTTATTAGTATGGAAATCATTATATATCAATGTCAAAATATTTACAACTTTGGTTCGTGCATCTCAACAGTAAGGTTAATTATTTCAGTAAGAATCGATTGGTCTTATTCCAGAGCCTAACATGTTATCATAAACTAAAGAATTGTATATTGTGACCATTGTACATATACTTTAATTTTGTATGGGTCTCGACTTTATGAATTTCATTTAGGCAGAATTTAAATATTAAGATTGAAGGAAATTTAAATTGTAAATTGAGGAGAAATACTGCTGCAATAGTACATTTCTATCTTAATGGTAAAAACTATTGATTATGTCAGTACCTGAATGTTTTGGTTTTATTTTTAATAAGTAATGATCACGCACACATGTTGGGTTGAGTTGGCATGGGTTGGGTTCGGTAGTAACCAACCAAAGAACAATTGACATTACTCCTAGATCGATAACAAACATGCTTTTAAATTATTATTAGTGAAATGAGTGCGGAGATTTTGAATGTTTTCTTTTAAATTTCATTATCTATTCAATATATGATTCTAAATATGCCAAAAATATATATTTTTCTAAAATTGATTTGATTGATTCTTTTTGCTGCCTTATGTTTACTAATGATTTAATACCAGACAAAAAACAAGTCGATTATAAAAAAAGAAAAACGTCAACATACAGTCTCCGAGTTTAATTAAATTTCACATGCGATATTGTAGATGTACAGGCCACATTTTTCGCGCAGTAATAACAATTAGCGCTACCGGTAACACGAGCGCCCGTTTTATCGACGACAACCTTCGAAACTCCCGGCACAAAATCGGACGCCATTAAACGTGAAAGTCAATTAGTGGAAGAGTTCCAAACATTATAAATCGAAGTCGTTTTCAGCAGATTACATCCAGATATGAACGGCAGGTCGTTTATATTACTTATCTGCTGTCAAAATAATTGGTTCATCGAATACGCTTTGTGCGTTCGCGACGATTTTCCTCCTCTCTCTCTCTCTCTCTCCGGCTCGAAAATTTTTATCTCGCAGATAGCGATCCGCTACTACTACTGTCGCATTCTCCGATCCTTATCGCGCCTGTGGGAAAATCCTAAACTTCGAATCGACTCAATTTCGCGAGTCGTTAATGAGACGTCGGCGCGATTAGCGAGGAAAAATGTTGCCAGCACTTTCGAATCGCTCGAGTGATGTTTTTATTGATAAGCATAAATCATTATGATTTATGCGATTGCGTGAAGTGACGCTGACTTATTGCTAAGCTATTAATATGCACTCGAGATATAGGCTGTGGCGCTTGGCGCGAATTCGTTAAGAAAGTTCTATTTCAAACAACATTGTGTGTAGCAAATAACGCGATTGTTCGTTTAGTTTAACACCCGCTCGCTTTGATTACGTTCCCTCCATTGCACCACCAACTACTTGTGTCTGGTGTCGACATATTGCACGTTCGATTCAAATCGTTATATCTGATACATGCACAACGCCTTATTTTATCCTGTATACTGATTAAAAATTGCGATACAGAACTTCTTTCAAACAAATATCTCTTCAACCTTACGATATGTAAGATCCACGGACTGGGAAATTGAAACGGATGGATCATACAAAAGGTTGCCCGAATTCACAGCGATATCGGTAAACACATTGAAACTGGTCTAAACTCTAAACAAATAATTATTGTAATTAAATCATAATTTAGAACTATGTGGGAGTAATGAAGAGGAATGGCAAGGGAAATTGCATTGAATAGGTAATGAAAAGGACAAATATCGACACAATTGGAAGAGAAACAGCTGGGATCATTTGGTCGTATGTCAGATGGAGAATCGAGAAGGAAACATGGAAAACCATGAATATAATTAGAGGTCAACAGCATCAGAACAAATCAATAGGTGACATTAAGAAGAATCCAAGCAACCGATACGAATGTATATCAACTTGGATGAAAATATTATTTAAATTGCGGAATTGATAACAAATTACCCAAGAATGTTAGGTTGGTTCCAAATCCAGAATACAGATAATTTTTCTGTAGTTAGGCATAAACATCATAAACAATTTTATCTATAAATATTCATGAAACTACCACTCATGGGCTTGTCGTTGTCTGTCTGACAGTGGTGATCCAAAAGTTTTCATAAAATGGGTAACTGGGCCATCCCATTGGGGTCCATGTGAACACAGTTACCCCAGTGATGTATAACAAGTAAAAATGAACTACCATGTCGACACATATGTTTTTTTTTTGCTTTGATAAACGTATTCAAGTCCTCTTCTTTCATACAAGATATTTCTTAATGTCTAATAAATTTTAAAAAGTATTACAATTAAGCACGCCCCTCAAATACTAAAATTAGCTTAAGTTAATTTAACTTAAACTTACACACTTATAAGTGAACATACTTTTTACTCTCTTGCAGAAAAAGTATTTTGCTGGACCTCATCTAAGGGCCTCAGAAAAGCTCTAAGTAATGTGAAAAATGGAAACGAAACAAATCGATGAACAGCAAGTATCTAGAACATTCCACAGAGTATATTAAAACATTACGTTCCTGGAACTCGTGAGAAGGGAAATGTCCCCCAAGTTCCAAATAAAGGTGATGGGGGTGAACAATATTATCTGTGCTGTCGATGAATGGGATTAGAATTATATCAAAAAATGGTTTTGATCGTGAAGAGGTTTCAGATATAGCACAACGATCCAAAACAATTTGAAAACCCGATTCAAAATTGAAATAACCAATCCAGGTTGTTTAATAGCTTGAACTGAATGGGAAACCTGCGCAAAAGTACAACAATTTTGCCATGACTATAAAACCCGTTGTAGGAGATATTAATGCGAAGAGCCAACGCGAAACAAATGCTTCTGGATGAAAAAAATCCACGGCATTGTTGTGCATACCTGCTGATAGTAAGCTGATGCCTTTGCTTTGCGTTTTCAAGGGCAAATTTGTCATGAAGACCAACAAGTGCCAAGACCAACAGTATATGCTAGTGAAAGATGGTGGACGGAGGAACAGACCAGACTAGTGATTCTCTTTTATGATGGGCATTTCTACAAACATGTATATACAGCTCAAACGTTTAGAACAAGGATAATGTGATGATTATGAAACTACCACCGCATAGAACACAGGTTTTGCAACCCTTGGATATGGCAGTATTCAGCGGCCTAAAGCAGAAGTGGAACAAAGGACTAGCGAAGGCAGGATCCAAGGAACAATATTTATCTACTTTATAGGTCTTCTTAGCAAAATGGCCGGGACGTTTATTACTCTACTATTATTGATGGGTTTAGGGCAACTGGTACCGTGACAAAAAATCCAAGGACCAAACCGAAAAGCGATTCCGGAGTCAAGACTTTAATCCGGAGACCTTGAAAAATACAAGAAACGTCATGTCACGATTTGTGATGGCATCAAGGAAACAATAGCAGCAGAAGCTTCAATAGCGTAGGATCCGATAACAGTAGACCCCGAGCAGAATCTGAAAACCAGAGGATGAGCAGCCACCATCAGCTGAGCTTCAGCAGTACATGCAAGTCGATCCTGAGCAACCATCAAATCAGAGCCCGAGCAATCGTCTACATTAAAAAATAATTGCTTTTGAAGAATTGCTCCTGGCTAAGAAATGACAAAATACCTTGAACCGGGAGAAAAAGAAGAAAATGAGTAAGAAAAAGCTTTGATTGAAAAAGACGAAAAGTGAAAAATGCAAAAGCAAAAACGAGAACAGTTCTTAAAAAAAAACGAAGAAAGGAAAAGGACAAAATCACAATAGGTTCTGTTCTAGTGATGAAAATTATTGTGACAAGAAACTGAAGAAGACTAGATCGAAAGCTTCTCAGAGGATGAGGATGACGACATCATTACACTTGAACCTCGCGAGTTTTGTGTTGCAAAATTTTTTGACAAAACAGATTATATATAGCAAAGGTTTTACAAATGAAGCATGAAGGCTACATGGTTCCGTTTTACAAAAGACATGCAACGACACAACGAAATTCAAATAAACCGATGAAGAAGAGAGTTTGACATCCTATGGAAACTTTCACACCCTTTAACAAGTTGTTCAGCTCGAATTAATAACATGATTGGTTTTGCAGCAAACATCAGTGATCAAACTATCATTAAGTTTTCCTTAAAAACTTAATTAGTAATAATTTTTTTTCTGTTTCTGTGTCATTTCTTGATATTTCATGGTAAGAAATTATTGTAATGTCTTTAAATTTGTTGTAATTTCTAGGTAAGAACCAGGTTTCTATAAATAAATATATAAATATAGTTGTGGGCTCCCAATACATCGTCCGGAATGTGTAATTAAATCGATCATACCAACATTTCTTTTAAACCAATTGATGAATGTTCAAACATAGGCCCACCAATCCAATATATTTTCAGTGGTGCTCTTATAGAATATAGCAAAGGGTTAGCTTGGATTGGTTTGGGTTGCTTTCCCTAACCTATCGCAAAATGTAAGATTCTTTGTGTAAAAAAAAAATTGGCAAAAACCCTTCATTTATCTGACAAGTTTGATAATTCTTCCTGCGATTGCGTTCGACGGCCAACATGTCCCTTTCATTAATTACCTAATTCGACTTCTGAAAGGATGCCTTACTTGTAAAGGATTCTAAAACTTCTAAACCAGGTACATTGACACTTTGTTTATTTAATAATTATTATAGAAAATTCAGGTCAGCGTACATTTAGCGTATTTTCGATGATGGAACAAAAGAAATCACTATTTTGGACCATATTTTATTTATGTTTGGGTACCCAAAAAAGTAAATAAGTTTCTAAAAAAAATATTTAACGCTTAAATTTGCAATAATGTAGTATTTTTTCAACAAACAAATAATGTTAATTTTTGATTAAAAATATCATAAATATTTTAATAAATTAACAAATATTTATATTTCAACATTTTAGCTTGTCGTTTGAGTTTAATTTTTATACAATAAACAATTTGAATTTCACAAAATTTGAACCAATTGGACAGGTTTCAGTGGCGTACATATTTTTTTTGTAGAATTTTGCATCAGAAACTCATGAACTGGTTCCTTCGGTGACAAAATTGATTCGCAAACTCCAAAACCAGAATGCACTTGGCAGGGGCGTCAACGATACGAAATTAAAATTAAACGGCCCGAATTGCGATTCACGTCGCGTCGGTTAATTAATAAATTTTTATCATGACTTTTAAGCCGCGCGTCGCTTTTTCTTAGCCAACGCAATCGTGCGGCTGGCGGAATACGTGAGGGACATAACGATGTTTTCGAAGTCATGACCGAGTGTGCGCTTAATTAATACGGAGAACTTAAAATATTTTGACAACGTAATTTCGAATTAAACGACGGCCGTTTTTCTTTCGCTTTATGTGGTAACGATAACCGTAATTGCCTTGCACGTGAATTCCTGCATTTTTTATTCGCGAAAACCCTAATTATTTTAATTAGCTTGTGTGCGCCGTAAGGATTCGCCGTGTCGAGATATTGATCAAGATACGCGTTTATTTGGGTCGATTGGAATATGGTTTCACAATTATAAAATCAAATTATAATGAATTTATCAGGTTATCTAGATTTTATGTTAATTAAAAGGCTCGAAGCTTAAAGCGTATGCCCAGTAAGCTTTCAATGAAGGAAGACTCGGTGTGTAAAAGTATTGGTGGAATATTTAGGTTATTACTTGGCCCAATCGTTTAACATATAAGTAAGTAAGTAAAATCAAATATGAAACTGTAAATGAGGTGATGATGTTTACCTGATTCATCACACTTTTGCTGTCTTTCTTACAAATAACCTTAAATAACCTTAAATAATTCTCCCTGATCCAATCGTTAAAATTTCCTATTCCACTTTGAGAATTAGCCGTCACCCTACAACTCCGATGAGTTTTCAACAATTACTGTAAAATTTTCCATACTTTAATCTTTATGGGTCACCAAGTTACCATTTCTACGTATCTTGGTCACAACGATTAGAAATTTATTTTCTGTTTCACTCTTCATTCATCTACCCCATAGAACAATTCGTGTCAAGTTTTCTAATCCTTTTATCCCTGTGCTATTGCTGATGTCTTGATGTCCACATAAATCAAATCTATATTAAATTAAATACACAATTAAGCACGTACATTTATAATAATGCTTAATTATAGATATTAGGTCAAAGAAAGCGATTAACGAAAATACAGGAATAGATAAAGCAAGGCAGCGTGTCCATACCACAGGGATTCGTTAAAACCGATTTCGTGTCTGAATAATTTATCGCCCAGTAATATTGACCATTTACAATATCTAATCCGGCCGTAAAAGTCTCCGATGGACGAGACAAACTACGTCAATATAAACTACGGCGTATGGATGCATAAACGACATCGAGATCGAGTTTCCGAGACCGCTATCGGGCTCATTCCGACAGTGAATTAGCAACCAAACGTTTTGAGTTATTTTTACGATACGGAATGACAAGTGTTCATGTCGGCCGTCGGCGCGGTCCGGCTACTTAGGGGCGTCGAAGCGAGACAGAGACGGCGAGAGGCCATCATTAACGATAACCATCGCGCCTGCCACACGGTCCTTCCTAAGACAAATGAAGGTGCGAGCTGACAGCGAGCCCATTTAGTCGGGAAGTCGTAATTATAAGGCGTGGTGATGGCCGACGTACACACACACACAGAACTGTCCGGACAACTCGGCACCGTTAGGCAAACACTTTCTACGCAGCAATCAGATCCGGGCTAAGTTACAACGCCCACCGCCAGCTATGGAAATCATAGTACTGGCAATAGCAATAATCTTTATTAACATCACCGTCACCACATCATGTATTACATAAAAGCCTCCATAAACTGAAAAAATGCGATACGTGACTATGACTCTATATTACTATCCACCGTCTTTCCCGCATGAATCGTTTCTTGAAACTTATTATTTGAACATCGATTCAGGTGATCATCAACAGTAAGCTATTAGATGGCCAGTGACAATTATATCGACAACCAACCAACCAACCATCTTAATGGAGATGTTTTTGCCCTTTATTCACTGATTGACTGAGTCACATCTATCAGCACCCATTTGCCACCGATATTATGCAAGCTGGTGAAGTACCGATGACGACTATTGAGGGTGGGTTTGAAAACTTCTGAAGAACCTCCGCGACGATTAATAGACCAATAATATGGAGAAACTTGACCAAATGCGCAAATAAATTAATATAATTTTATATTGATTGAATAAATAATTAGATGAATAATTGGGTTGATATAGCATCATTGGAATGAGGAATAAAACATATGCTTATGTTTGTGGCAAACAATATTACAGCGAATGATTTAACACCATTTCCTAGAAGCGAACACTTAAAAGAGAAATGCAAGATCGTAACTTATCCAATACAATACGCGGAAAATAAATGTGTAATGATCAATTGATCACCCGAGAAGAACTCGTAAAATTATTTAAATTTGTTAATTGACATCTCAGTTTAGTCGTTGAAGTTCAACTTGATTTGAAACTCGTATTTTATGAAGACTGAATATCGCGTTACAATCATCGCAAATTTAATTAAATTAACTTAAATATTAATTGTGGAATGTATCTACTTAACTATACCAATAATATATTATTTAAAAAAAAAACAATAGCCGTGCCCATTGCAATCTTTAACCTTCGGGGCATTTGTAGTTTACACGAAATATATAGCATTCAATAATTTTAAAGGAATCAGTTTAGTCCTTTACAGCCATTTCAGTTGGCGCTTAACGTGCGGCTACTGTTGAAACTTGTTTGCGTTTAGAGCAATTATGTCTCTTGTTACGATCGTTTTCATCCATTTTTAGCAAGTGCATCATATTTTTTATTATCTTCGTCTCACTTCTTGTATGCCCTTTAATATTTTCCTCGTCGTTCTATTTAGGTCACACGTGTAAATTAATTCAGTTCTATTCTTCATATTTTATTTATAATTGGTTCTTGTTTACTCATCTTTCATTTAATTGATTTTACCAACATGTTTATTTTCAATAATTCAATCTCGTTTGTGTACAAAATGGTTGGGATAGTCATTGCTTTATTAACTTGTTCCTTCATCTCTTTCTCTTTGCCTTTCCTGTAAAGTCGCTTTTTTCAAAGCGTAATAATTGTCGATTGCTTTGCTCTGTCTGCTTTCCAAACCCACCTTATCGTCGTGTTTCATGATTCCCGAGGATCCTATGTAGACATTACAAACTAGACGCTTTGTGTATGTTTTCTTTCCATTTATTGTTATTCGATTTTTTTCGTATTTAAGTTCATATTTAGTCCATCCATTTCCTCCACATAAATGTGCCCAACCCAACCCAACACAGCCAAACCCACCCTGGCCATATCGTTACGTAGCCCCGTTGATGTTTTTAATTACATGAAAGATTTTTTTGCGAGTTCTCATTCTTGTAGATACTTCTATATTAAGTCTCTTTTAATTGCATCGATAATCTTTGTTAATATTCTTCGTCTTTATCAATTTTCCTTTCCGTTATGATTTGTTAGAAAGAAAATATCATTGATTTGTTTGTTTCACGTAAATGCTGTTCGTTTTCCATTTTTTCAAGATTGAAAAGCGTGTTTATGTCATTTCGTCATTCTGGCACTTTGAATATTACGATATCTTGTGTAAATAGACTATTAAGATATTTGTCGTGTATGGTGAAATTTTTCCACCACTCTGCGATGAGTACTTAGGATGTAATTTCTTTTAGGTGTAGGAAAAGTATGTAACACAAGTGCCTGAGTCAGCTTTTCCAGCAAAAGAAATCACATTGGTTTTTTGGTAAATTCTGCGTAGACTGTAATCGGAGCTTAAAGAGATGGGGTGTATTGGCAGGAATCACAAATCCTTTGTAACTAGGAATAGGTGCAAGATCCATCGCTTATTTTGCTGTTGTCTTGTTATGGTTGTTGGTATTGTTGTCGTCCCCTACCAAATGATCCTTGAATAGGTTTGCTTTTAACCCCATTGAATAAAGTCATCAAGCTTTCTACCTACTGTTTAAATTTTTTCATTGAAGATATTTTGTAAAATACCTTACAGAGTGCCTGTGTCAGAATCACCTGTGTCAAAACAGAAAGGTATGCATTGAAAAAATGAAGAAGATTTTAGTTCATCTATTTCAAATCACATGAGTGAAGTTATGAAATCGATTTAACATTACACTTATATTCTCAAACCAAACTAATGACTCATCCCTACAGGCATTTAATTTTGTATTTTGAATAAATAATTTAGAATTGTTGCTTACCTTGCCGAACAACTTTCGATTATTGATAAATTTTTTGCGAATCCACAACAATTTCAGTGTCGTGGCTATTGCTGTTAAAAATCAACGTTTCTTTTATAATTACAAACATGCTTTTCTTCCATATTTGTCTTTCATTGACCAATTTTCATAGCGCACGTAAATTTTTCCACTTTTCAATTACCAATATCAGCCTCCGCATTGAATACATTTGCTACTTTATTTTCACCTCAATATCCAATTAGGGTTCCTTTAAAATTTATTTTCAGACATTTCCACCCCGTTTCTACTCCCACTAACTTCTTGACTCTGTTTCGTTGATTAAATTCCAGTAATTTAATTAAATTAGCCGATATTTTCGCCACATCGCGTTATTTTAGTCACTGAGTTATTTTTATATATTGAAAAAAATTTAATTTCCGGAGTGACAGCCTGTAGTTAATAATAGCATACCTAATATATTCAAGGTCGCCAAGAGCTTGATGACCGATCCATCTTGGACCGAGGTATATTTTTCATCGACTTCCAAGAGATATTATATTAGCCAAAACCTTGAAAATAACTAAATTGAATGCTTTCTAGTGTTTAAAACTTTGTGATATTTTTGTAAGGTAGCTTAAAGAACATTTGTGCATAAACGTATACGTATTCCTCAAACAACATTAGTGTAAAAGATTTAAGTTTCTCTATTTCAAATCAAATGTTCGAAATTATCGAATCAATTTAACATTGCACTTATATTATCGTTCGTATCAAACGAATACGCCATCTGTAAGATATTTAATTTTGTAAAATGCGTTTTGAATAAATAATGATTAACATTATTAAGTACCTCATAATTTTATGACAGTTCTCAAGCGTCTTGCTTTTTGGCCTCTGTTTTCAACATTTAGCTTTTGCCAACCAACTTGCGATCGATGATACAATTTTTTCGTATATAGTAATCATTGCCTTGGTTATAATAATAAAACAGCTCTGCAGGTATTGGGCTAGGTCTTCTGCTAACTGCTTTATCTGCTTGGTTGCTATTTCCTTCCAATATACTACATATAGTCTCCCTAGACATTCATTAACTGCATCACAACATTTTCTCCTCAGCAAAACGTCTCTATCTTTTCTATCTTCCTTTCCATGTTGCTTTAGCTATACTTTCCCTACGCAATCGATATAGTTTTTATTCTTTGGCTACGTTGATAAATTTGTCTCTTCTATTTTCTTGTTTCGTACTACTACATATCCTTATTAATTCTTCGTTCCCAAGCTTTCAAGATATCTTCTAAATATTTTGTTATGATTCAAGTCTGACATGTGTCGTGTAATAATAGATGTTTGCCTTGTTAGCTACTTTGCTTTGGGTAGTTTCGACATCGCTTCTTACTTCCTTTTGACATTCTGGGTTAACATTCCTTTTTTCTCTTTGTTCGTTTCCGTTATTATCATACCTAGACAGATAAAATATCCCACTGATTCAAATCTATATTCTTTACTTGGCGCAGACAAATTGTCCCTTATTGTATCTATATGCTTTGGTTTATCCTGATCATCATAAAACGAATCCTTGTTATTTTACCTATGTAGGTGTGTGCAGCGCTACCTCTTATCATAATAACACATAATCTATCCTTTATGGCATAAAAAATAACTACTAAATTTAGTAAACTCCTATCAACCATGAAACATGTATCCAACACACACACAGGATAGGCCGTAATAAGCTGACGTTGTTAAGAGACGATTTTTTTGTTTGCTTATTTCGAATGATAATTTTACAATCATGTTTTTTTTTTTTTTAATAAAATAGCATATATTTTTGGTCCTTTTTTGACCACAACCGAGCCTTTAATCACTTCGGATAAAAATCCGTCGAAATACACAAAATAAATATAGGAATAACCCGAGATTCCTATCTTGGGTTCCCAATCGAATAAGATACGACCTTTGCTTGTTCATGTTAGTATTATTACTCGAAACATTACAAAAATGAAAATATCACAGATCTCCAAAGGATAATTACCGATACTATATAGGGTTGACGTTTTTGTAAATTTGACGTGAGATGCAGATTGCTTGAATCAAGTCTTTTGATAATTTGCAGGTTTCAAGTGAAAATCAAGTTATTGAAAATCGTCGCAGCTCATAGGACTGATTAAATGGACGGATTCGTTGAGACCTTGTGGGACATCAAATAAATAGTACTAATTTTGTATAATTTCTTTTGAAGGTGCTTTTTGAAAAAATGTCTTGATTGGCTTCCATAATTAAAATTGAATGCCTGCGTTGCCATGTTGCCAATGGCATTGCGATTCATTTAATTCTAGAGTAGAAACAACAATTATGAGCATTCTATTTTATGTATATTCAGAGGAATGAAGAGAACATTCAAATTATTATTACATTATTTTTATCAAGATCGCAGGCCACCCTGCCCTATGGTTCGTAATACCTTTGTCAACGATTAATTTCTGTCTCTCAGATGTTGTGCATATATTTCTCTTAAATCTCCTCCTCTTAGATCCCGCTCTTGCATTAATTATTGCCTGCGAACTGGTTATTTGTAGCATAAACACATGAGACTAATCCCACGACATTGAACGTAGGAAGCTATACATGAACTTAATATTAGGTGGTTTCAATGTAGTGGAAATCCAACCCAATCCAAGCCAGTCCAACTCATTTCATTTTCTTCAAGCCATTTCTGTAAATAGAAGTGTATTCATGCTGTTTTGCAAGTGCTTTAGTTGGTGGTTGAAATTTTGGAGAAAACATATTGAGCGAAAATATTACATTCTTAAGTTCCTTGCCGTACAATCATTTCATTCCACTTCATATATTAAAATTTGAATAATTACTAATTTTTATGGGAAATTATACTCAAAGTAAAACGTAAGAATAGCTAAGGATTAAACAAACATTGAGACGTCTAGTCGTCAATCAGCAGTGAAAGAGTAGGGAGCCGTCGTTAGGTATAAATTGAGAAATATCACCTGGACGAATATCTAGATATACCTCGAGTCTGGAAGAAAAAGGACGTTCCTCAATATTCTAATCATCGTTTAAGATTTGATGAAAATAACTTCGAAAATATTCCTGGTCTAGTAAATCGGCAAGGTAGCATATTATTGGTATGTGTATATGAAAATATTACTTGCTCGTGATGAGTGAGAAGTCATAACATAATTGTAATTTCAAGTAAGCTTTTAAAATAGTGTACTCTACGTTTGTCTGAACCCTCTGCATGTCTCATACATTTGCCATTTGATAGCTTCATGTTTCCAGATAAACTTAAATATGCTGAGCTAAACGATCACAAACAATATAGCTTTTAATTTAAATTGTGCCCATGAAAATTTTATTAAATAAAGTAGGACTTACATCAAGTAAGTTGACACAGCATTCACTAATCACAACAAAATCGCATAAACTGCGATTTTTTTCTTGGAAACAGTATAAATGATGCAATATAGAAAAAAATAATACAAAGGTTCGTTTCATGAGTCATGATGTTATAGGTTTTCGTTGTAATAATATGGCGAGAGTCATTACTCACATAAAGAAATATTTATTTATTTTCATACAATTTAATCAAACAGGTAGGAGGTCATCATTTACCACGTTTTAAATTTACGTGCATGTGCACAAAACTAATGACTTAAGCGATTGCCATTTGTGAATGAGTCAACATTTTGTGGGACGAAAATAAAACGATACACACTTATTCTAAACATGGTTAGGTGTGCGCAGTACAAAATAACATGCAATGCATTAAATGTGAGTTATACATTCTGCAACCAAATCAATTATTTGTAGATGTTTTATTACTTAGTATATGTAAGAAAACTGTTCGAAGTTAAGCAAACAAACATAATCCACATACACACACACCAATGTATTAGTGATGGCACTCCGATGCAACACATCTTATAAACAATATGGAACAATTAAACACGGTTGTTGGAAGGAGGAGATAGGAAATACTAGCATAGGTGTGAGTTTAGTTGAAAAATATTGAGTGTGGTAAGAAAAAAACTGAAGCGAATAAATGTTACGATTTAACATAATTAATTTAAATTTTCATATTTCTGATAAAACTAAAAATTCGCAAATAAATTATTTAAGCACTACAATTGGAGCAATAAAAAATTCTCGCCGGTAATAAGCGCCTTCCACAGTCAATTTCACACAACACAATGACGTCGTAAATAACGGCACGTCCGCGATGCAAACAAATTACGCAGACGGCCAAGCACCACCAGGAAGTCGCCCGGCATCTCGGTTATTCTTGCTTCGCGCCGACGTGTTCCGTTCTTTCCGAAGAAACAGCGGTCGCGGCGGCAGCAGCTCGGCGGTCGCGCCGTGGCCGACAGCCCGTCGAGTGAAAAGCGCCGCTGCACGGCTTACCTTAAACGTCAAATTTGCATGTTGCAGTGCCGGCGAGCGGGGCCGCGGGCAAGTGGCGAATGCATGTTTTCGCGGCGCATAATTCCAGTTTAATAAGTATGCAAATGCGCCGCCTTATTAAGCGAGAAGCCGAAATGACGGATGCGAGGAACGGTTGAGAGGAAGCGTGTACACGAATCGTAATTCATTGGGCGTTTCCTAATTGATTCGTATCGGAAATTAAATGTGGTGTATTCGAACGTTGCGTAACATGTCATTGTAGTGGATTGTGCTAATTCGATGCTTGTGTACGTTTAGGAATGATGTTGAAACAACGGACCAATGGAATCGTTTACCAAAGATAAAAAAAATGGTGGATAGTTCAAATGAAAAATAGTAACATTTAAAAAATTGCTTTGTCGCACCAATAAGTTGATTTACCACCAACAATTTTGATATCTTCCCCTACAATTATATCTATTCCAACTTCATATTTTTGCTTTTCTATGTAAGTTTCATGCAATTATTTTATTGATTAGGTCTTCACATTTAACAGCTCAAATTCATATAATATTATTATATGAATGTTATGATCTATAAACATTGAAAAACGTTGCCTCTAATGATAGTTTCCAGTCACTGATTCTTCAAAGTTCCCATTGAAATTAATTTATAGTTTATGTAAAAATCGATCGACAGGATTAACAGTCAACAACATTTTAAATATTTACTAGTTAGTACTAACTTGACGCAATGTAATACGACGACTAACGTATTTTGCCAGCTGAGCTTTTGGAAATATTTAAGTTAAGTTTAAGTCAAGCTAGGCAGTTTTGCGAGATTGCATTTTACAAAAGAATATGTTGTACTTTATTACTTTGTTATGCGACAAAATATAATTGTGTAACATCAAAAAAAAAAAATCGAAGCACAAAAAAATTTATTGTATCTGTAACACAGATTTCGAAAATGATCATGATTAGTATATGTCCTTAATACTAATAATAATAATAATAATAATAATAATTTTATCTTGTTCCAGCGTCATCCATTGTTCACTCACCATTTCTTTGATAGCAACCCCCATCTGATCTTTGACCTCCCTCTTCTCCTTTTCCTGACTCTTGGATATCACTCCATCGTAGTTCTTGTCCATCTTCTCTCCATCTTGGCTACATGATGACCGGCCCAGTTCCTCTAGGGATTTTTGTAGCACTGTATCGTGTCCATTACCTACACGTCTTTTTAGGTCTTCGACTTTTACACGATCTTTGACTTATAGGTTTAGTATTCTTCTGCGCATTTTATTTTGTGACTGGTAGTCGGCTTAAAGAGTGTTCAGTTATCGCTCTTCGGCTGTGCTTCATATAAAATGCAGGAATTGCACATTTATTAAACAGTTTCTTTTTAAAGTTCTCTTTAAACACTTGTTTGAGCGACCAACATGTTTCCATGCTTTACTTATTCGATATAGTCTTTGTGTCGTCGCGATAATCTGTCCTAATTGGTTCTCAAGTATTTTCTAGTTTCCTCCATTCATTGTTATCATTTCCCCCACCATGTTTTTACATTCTTATTGATACTTTTGTATTTTTGTGGATGTTTCTTATTATATTTATATATTTGCTTTCAACGCTTTGTCATCATATGAATAGATGAATGTTTCTCCATCAGTTGGTTGATTTATTGAGTTGCATAGATATCTTTGTACTTCTTTGTAGTTTGTTACAATTTGCATTATTGTTCCATTTTCTTAGTAACTGGGTCATATAATTTGTGTATCGATTTTTTCCCGCTAGATAAGGCTTTCGTCATTTTCTGCGTCCTGATTCTTCTACGTTTTTTTCCTGATTTTCTAACATCCTTACGTATGCCTCTCTTGGTCAATTTATTGAATTCACAGTATTCGATTTTTGCTCTTCCGCTTTCTATTCTTCTTTCCTTTGAGGACATCTCTTTCTTTTATCAAATTATTTGTTTCTTGTGATATCTTGTCACGTTTCGGTGGTGCCTCTACATTTAGTGATACGTTATCCGCTACTTCTTTTATACTCTTTTCGATTACGTCGTAAGCTGTTTGTATGCCGTTGTTTGCTCTTAGGTTTTTTTTTTAATTTGCAACTCCTTTCGTCAATTCTTTCTGGTATTGCGTTTCAGTACTTTTATATAGCGTTTCTTTTCGTTTTTCTCATAAAAAATTGCTTCTTTCATTATACATTATAATTTTTTATGTTTGATAATACTAGGTGGTGAGTACTTAATACAAACTATTTAGTACTTTTGTATTGAGGATTAGTTGTTTCCTGTTTGTTAAGATACAATAGTCTTCATTTCATCCATGTCCACCTTTTTCATTTTCCTTTTCCAGACATGGTCTACATCTCAAGGCGAAATCTATTAATATTCATTTCGTATTGCATACCCATATGGTCCTCTAATTTCTACTTCACTCTCTTGTTCCAATTTAATTATATGTTTGTATTTTTATTGGTACCCAATACTACTTCGTGTAGAAGTTCGTAAAATGTATCTTTTACTTCTTCACGGCTTACGTCGGTGTGTGTCTAGACTTGTATGATCGCGATGCCAGCTTTTTTTGCTATTTCTATCTCTAGTACCTCTATTCTATCGAAAAATCCCTTAAATCCTATAACGGTGTTTTTAACGCAGAATCCTACTCCAGTTTGACCTCTAATTTGTTCAAAATGGTAAAGTACACTACCATTTTTCCGTTCTTCAGTTTTTTTCACCCAGTGGTCTTGTCCTCTATGAATCGTGTGTTGCTATTTATTTGATAATTGATGATTGTTGATTGTTTTCAATTGCTGAAGTATGATCGCATGTATTTCAAGCAGATGAATAAGATATATGAACGCCAATTGAGAAATACACCAATGAAGCTTAAAAAGATAATTGAAATGATCGAAGAGGTATAAGCCGGCAGAATTATCAAATCAGTTTATTAATAAACATCAGGTAACAATTCTAAAGCATAGATGAGGATTGATCATTTAAGTTTTTAAAATGGTGGAAACAAGCTGTAACCACCGCGCTAAGATTAAAATTCAGTTGTGGTGAAAGTGGGAAGGAAGAATTATTACAACAAAAGACAAAAGTACAAACAAGACTGCAAAATTTAAACATTTGCCCCCAGTGAAAGAGACTGTGTGTTTTAGATGAAATGGCCTTAACGTCAGCTTTTATCCACGACATTTTATTAAATAAATACGTTAGCGGAGTTACGTTACTAGTTTATGCTTGCAAAATATATTGCAAAAAGTGGAGCCATTAGGTTTAAATATTGTGTCACCTCTGATATGGGAGCTGGGAACCCAGCTTTATGGACAATCTGGGGAATTACTTCCACTTCTCATCTTACAACGGAAAATAAATCGGTTTAGGTTTTTGCGGGTGTGTCTCCTATTCAAAAATATAAAAGGAATGCTTATTGTATTACGATGTTAAGCATAAACCGATTTTTATAACACCATTCATGAAATTCTGACATTATTGCTGGTACATTCGTTAATCGTTCTTAATTGGCTGAAATTGCTAAAGAAGTGTAATGCACAATCAGCCATAAGCCCTTTAGTTATTACACACGGAAGATAGTGTATGCAGAAAAGAATTAACAAGGACACAAGAACATACCAAGAAATGTATTGTACTCGTTGGACATTTCATTGTTAAGATTTATCACATTTTTTGGACAATGCCGAAACCGTATAACTTACAATAAATTCCAAACCATATAGCTTATAATAAATTCCGCATTAACGGTATCAAATGCAGATGAAAAAAACTCCCCACGTATTTATTTTGTTTCATTAATAAATTGAAAAAATCATATGATGCGGACTGAAAATCCCTCCCGAAAGCCATGCTGGGTTTTTGCAAACTTGCAACTTGGCATTTAAGAATTTCGTAATTCTCATTCAAATATTTTGGAGAAAACACTGAAAATTGATATAGGTCGATAATTCTGAATGTCCATATTATCTAAAAAGGTGATAATATTATTATCATAAAAGTTTTTCCAAAAATGGAGCACAGGGAATTATAAGAAAGATTAGTGTGGACAACTGTAAAAACAAATTTATTGTATTTAATTAAAATTATGCCAATGCTGGATTCAGTATATGGCAAGTATTATAAGTTGATGCTTGAGTTTCATAAAGTGCATTTTAAATTCGTTTCTTGTTCCAATGAGTAATCTTTGTTATTGCAAATACTGAATCCTTTATTTACCTTTTAATATTTCTACAATACTTGCAGGCAATCATAGTTCGATTTTGATATGCACATTATATTTATAATTTTCTAGTGACTGACGTCGACGAACATGAATAGAATATCTTAAGCGCGCATAAGTGGAAAATTTCCGAAAAATTCCCAACGACGCCAAAACTTGGCTCGACTACCAAATAAGTTATTAATTATCATTCCAACACTAATTCAATCCGATCACTATCGACGAATCATGTTAGAAAGCACTTACGGCTGCCGCAGTCCAACACACTCACACACACAAACACTTATCGAAAACTAAAATCTTAATGTTGTGTGTATAGAAAGTTGGCGCTCGTTAATAGGCACTGCCGAGTTTTATCGTGTTCAAATTTATTTCACCGTGTTAATTTTTTCGGGTGCTCGAAGCCAATTTGCATGAGGATAATTAACGATAAACCATTCCGTTTCGTTTGCTTCGGAAGATGACTACCGTAGATAACTGTGATTAGAAAATTCAAATTTTTGCCTTTTCTTGTTAAATATGGTGATTCGATGTAAATTCGGGGTTGGAATCCACGAACCTATGTCATTATGATTGCGAGAGGAATAATTTACTGATTTACTTTGTTTTCAAACTTGACAGGTGAATGTGTGCAGCAGGTCAGCGTTTTAAATGGATTCAATTGATCAACTATCTAATTGGTGGTATTTTTAAGTTGGTTCGTTTATTTTTCGAACTGAAAAAACACTGCTGATGGTGTGTGTCTTGTTTCAATATAATTAACTGCTTTTTGATATCCTCGATTGTTAAATATATTTGCGGTGCAATCATTCGTGAAAATTAACCTGACGACCTCACAAAGAGAGCAAACCGAACTTTTTTGCCAATAATTTTTGATAAAATATCTTTATACCATGGTTGTCATTATATCTCATTACATTTTTAATAAGCATTACATTTAATTACATTTTGTTTCATCATCATGTTCCTGTCTTAGTTGTTTACTGAAATTATTTTGTATTATTCAATATTTTTTTTCAATTTCGATAACTTGCATATTTTTCCCTTGGTGGCAAAATAGCCAAAGTTTAACATTTGAGAAATTCAAAACAAGTTAATAGGGTGGAATATAAGCTTTGGCAATTAGTAAATTTTCAAGTGTGAAAAACCGACGAAATATTTTAATTCGTAATCATCACTCATTTGCCATTTACGTACGGTAAAATAATCAAGAATTTTATGTTTTAAACAAGTATTGACGATGTAAAAGACGAGTTCCAGTTGAAACGGATGTCGGTGTATTTGTTCATTTAAAGAAGCAACTAAACCAATTTGGAATGTACGTTTTCTTGTAACGAAAAAATTGACATTCTTCGTCAGTAACATCTTAATTGAGCTTGCACAATGATATCAAGTAATTCAAATTCCAAGACACGAAATTCTAAACTTAAAAGGCGCACACGCGCACATGCACGAATGTAGTAGATGCCTGTAGTGTGTATGATTCGGAATTTCGGTTTAGGTAATACGCGCCGATGTTAACCCATGCATTATTAAACTGTCAGCGTTCCGTGAGCATAAGTAATGAACGCGGTCACTCGACTGGAACTTAATTTATGGTAGTTAATAACTTACGCCTCAATTAAAACCGAAAAGAGGTTATTTAAGTTGAGGAAATATAATTTAGTGCTGTGATAATGCCGGCCGGCCGGGCCCCCAATTTAACATCGTACGAATTATAATCGGGCCACAGAAAAAAACCCAAGGTTTATCAGCGGCTTAACGACGTAATTGACGTGTTTTTTTTTACGCGCCGCGCAAAGTGGCGCGAACCGTCAAAATACTGTCGCTTTGTTGTCGTTTTTCTTTGTCCGAAATAAAATTAATAACGTCATGTGTGTGACGGGACGGGTCGCGCCATGACGGGAAATTGATATCGCATATTTATAATTCGAAATTCGGCGCAAAGAATCGCTCCAACGTTGAGTTTTATTTGACGAAAATGGGAAAAAATGATTTATGTTTATTACGTGACGGACGCTTTTTGCGCTATTGAATGCCGTTAACCAAACCAATTCGTTCGCTTTTATGAAAACAAAAAGCTTGTCAAGTAAATATGATGTATGCGAATAACAATAAATATTATTTAAATGTAACGATAAAAAATATAAACATTCGATTTAAAAATTGGCATATGATTCTTTCTACATTGTTCAATTCATTTCATTCCATATATAACGAAAAAAGTGCACCACAATCTAATAGAACAAAAAAATAATGCAAATATTGCACAAAAAGTGTAACAAAAAGTAATAAATTAAATTTTTCGGAATTTAATTTAATTGGCCAACCAAAGTAAATCTACAACTAGAAGCCCACTTCAAAACTAGCAATTTTACTGGAATCACAAAATCCAACAAATGGAATGAAGGAACGAAATTGCAACCCATCAATTAAAATTAAGACAATTCGTTTGCTATATAGTATATTACCCAATAAATATAACACATAGTTTGGTTGAATCCAAATCGTGCCACTAAACTGCAATGTAATCGTATCCCACACAACTTGGTCTAAGGTGGAGAGGACCGATTCTAAACCAAAATTTCAATGATCAAAACTAAATATAAATTCAAATAAAACCCAATAACATGTGTGCCGTTCAATTGGAACGGGATCAAACCTAAACAAAAAATTGCAAAACCAAGAAAATATAAACTGGGAATCCGAAATCTAAATATGAACTGAAATGAAAACCCAACCCAATCACAATTGCAATAAAGTTAATCAAGTGGAACCAATGTCCCTTTGTGGGAACATGAAAGAATGGAACTAATGGAAAATTTAAAATCAACATCGATAAATGTACGAGTAAAACCCGGACATTTAGATCTTCTTTTTATTTCATTTTCTGCAAAATCATTACAAAACATTAAAAAACATAAGGTTGTCCTTTACAAACCATAACTCAGACGTTTAATTGATGAATCGTTTGATGTAGATTTGGGTTTGCACTTAAATTACATATAAAATTATAACGAGCAACATTTTATTACATTTTGTGCCCTTCTATAAAATTGCATTTAATTAACCATTGACGCAGTGCCAAATTTCATAAGAGCAATGAAAATTAAACTATGTTGATCTAGATCTGCGTTATGATTTTAATTTAGATTTAAATTGTGTGAAGAAAATGGGTTACACTAAGATTTTGCCGCAATTTCGTATTTGATGAAAGTTTGAACATCACAGTAAAATTTAAATGAGAAAGGATACGCTATATCTAATTTCAAACTAGTGCACCCATTTCAGTTTACTTGAGTTGAGAAACAAAATATTCTTTTTCAGTTTTCGCAGCTGATCGGTGATTTTGCACAAAATATTTCGACAGAGACGTTACATTAGACATTACGACATGATACAAGAACCAATGCAATAATATATTATTTGGCGACAGACGCCTGAAGAAATCATTAGCATCAATATAATAAGATTTTGCATATTTGTCAATTTTAATTATTTTGGCATTGTCCAAGCAAGCATATTTTAGGATACGTTGAGCCAAATTCTATTTTACGCAATAAGTACAATTTTAACATTTTTGTATTTTTGAAAATGCTGACTTTTACTAATTTTAATTCTTGCATGTCTACGTTCTAAGCAATTTATTTTTTTTGTCAACTCGACTTTACTTTTCTCCCGTTTTAAAATACTCGCATTTCTCAAGTTTCTAATTTAGACAAATGTAAATTTTTTATATATATTTTTGGCAATTTAATTTATTGGCGTGTATTTTGTTCAACTTGGATTTTAATCTTTGTCAGCATATTTTTCGCACTTTCCACATTGTTGTCAATTTTGAATTTTGATAATTTAGTTATTGGGTTTAGTTGGGTTGGGTTGACAATGTTATTATATTTGCTTTGCTCATATTAACAACTTTGATGGTCGTATAATCGAAATATATCCTAATTTCGTTGACAATTTTGGTAATTTAATACTTTTAGACAATTTTTAGCAATTTTGATAACGTTCAGGAATTTGTTTCATTATTAACGGTTTTAGCATGCTTCGATAATTTTGACATTGTTATCAATTTTGGGCCAGATCAATTTTAATATTTTGCAAATTAAAACATGTTTGTAGTTTTATAAATTTTGAATTTGTAGAAATTTTGCCAGAATTTCCATTTGACAATGATAGGAATTTAATGCCAGTTGTAAAGGTTTTGAAAAATGTAAACAATTTTTAAATTTAGGAATTTTGGAGACCTACCATTTCCATATTTTTTTCGCAGCATTTCCACATTGTTTGCTTTTGCTTTTTTGTTAATTTTGTTATTGGGTTGGGTTGGGTTGGGTTGAGTTGACAATTTTAATATATTACGCACTTTACACATATTTTTAAACGCAACTTTATAATACTGCGCGACATTGCAAAACTATTTCATCAGATGTTATCCTTTCTCCTTAAATGTAAAGTCTTCATTCATCTTCCCATAATTTTCTATACCTTGGTATATGTCTAAATTCTTTCACAATCTTCCTCCTTTTCTGTATTGTAATATTTTCCTAGGTCTACTTATTTTTTTAACATATCTCTGGCTTCCATCGCTTGTTTAATCTGTCTTTCTGGTGGCATTTTGGTATGTTCTCCGTTATTGGGCTTAATAGTTATAGATTTTGATTCCTTCTTAATTGATCGTTTGTTGTGTCATTTTGCCTTGCAAAGAATGTCACATCTGCGTCTGTGATTTTACTTTATAGTAACTGGTAGGACTGCTATGTTGGAGATCGTTGTTTTACCGCCAGGTCTGTGTTCCCTTCTTCGCTATAATTTTGTATTTATTTTGTACATTTTCGTAACTTTTCTAGAGGTTTCTCATTCAGTATTATTTCCCACCTTCCGCCCAAGATCTTTTGATCACTTCATTTGATTTCAGTTCACTTCACAAACACTTCGACATCTCATCTTTATTGGTTATGTATCCCAGTATGGTCTTCCTTAAGTACACTTATTTGATTCTGTGGCTGTCTTCCGTTTCTGAATCCTGTTAGATGTCGCTCACTTAGAAAAAAGTATCGTCAGGTAGTTTCACATTACTTTGGATGTCACTTTCCTACGGCCATTCTTCCTTTTCCTTTCCATACTATTTTAACATTTCCCGTGTTATACATTAATTCTCCTCAGACGTCCGCGTCTTAATCGTTATTATTGCTTTTGTAATATCTGCATATTTATCATCTCCTCTACTAGAATTAAACTCGTTTAGATTTTACCCCCATTGATCATGGTTTATTTCTATTCAAAATAGAATTGAATAATAATTCTAACTAGTATTTTCTTTCGAATCCGTTTATATTCTTTTCTTTTCGTGCTCATTGTTCCATAGCATCTTGCTTCCATATTTATCTTCTTATCTTTTCCTATATATTTCTTTATGGTCTGTATTCCCTGTTGCTATATATTTTCTACATACCCTTATCACATCTAACTCCAAATACTGATGAACACTCGGGTGCAATAAAAAATTTCCACCTTTTAAAACAATGCAGAGATGCATTGCTAAAGACACTGTTAAATAAAGAAACAACAAAAACAACATTTCATCGAGAGATTCATTGTCAAAGATATTGCTCAAGTCAATATCACCAATATAGTTTGATCCAGAGATTCATTGCCAAAGACACTGTTAAAGTGGGAAAAAACACAAAGATGGTTTCATCAAGAGATTCGCCGCCAAAGATATTGCTCAAGTCAAAAATACTAATATTGTTTGATTCAGAGATTGATTGTCAAATATATTGTTCAAGTAAAAAAAAACACAAACATGGCTTCATCGAGAGATTCATTGTCAAAGATGTTGCTCAAACGCCAATATTGTTTGATCCAGAGATTCATTGCAAAATACAGTATATATAAAGTAAATTCACCTATGCCTGGAGCACCTTCACATCTTGTTCCTATCCCCTTTTGTTAATTTTTAACGTCACCTTCATGTTTACTTGCTTTTGCTTTACTTGAGTTAATTGGAGTAACATCAATCTGTGATCTGTACACATTTCCGTCTCCAAATTATATGGCCGCTGTTTCCACGCAAATCAAGTATGCGAGCAGACCTCCGTTTCTTCCATCATGTGATTCAAGTATGAATTATTTTCCAAATCTTCCTCTTCGCCCACTTTCTGATACGACATCTTTTACGTTTACTGTTTCGATTTTCCCTACATTTCCCTACTCCTTATTAGGCGTACTTCTTGTATGGCCCATTCAGAGTATCTTACAATTTACCCTCATTAATTTCTTCTTCGTGTCGATCAATGGTAATATATTTATACAGTTTTACATAATTTTCTATATTTCTTTATTATTTTCCATTCCACGTTCCGTAGCTACGATTTCAATTATTATAATCGAGCTTGGTTTCAGTTTTTTCATGTTGCACATTTCTGCATTGTATTCAACGTCGGTTCTTTATTATCCGACACACAAAGCTACTGTTTTTTTTTTGAGCAACGAACCTGATTACTTTTAGGCCATTACTTATGTAAATAAATTGTAGAAATTTCATTTCTGGCAGCAAGTTCGGATACATACATATGAAATTAGAGATTCGATCTATTAGCTAGTCCGCTACTTTCTTCTTCTGCCATCTCCTCGTTCCTTCCCATTTCTCCTTTCGGTCGTTTCTTTACGTCCTTTTTCTTCGCATCGACTCTCGTATGTCTTTTATCGGCATGTCCACCCATTCCCATGACTCACTTGGACATTTGTACCTTTCTTTCTCTTTCTCTCCACTTCATTCAGGCTATACTCACACAGTTACATCCAGTAATTATCTCCACCCATACCTTGCCACAAAATTCTTCGTTCACCCCTTTCTCCTCATTTCTGCAAGTAAATAGCTTTTTCCTCCCTTAAGATAATAATTCCTTGTACATACACACAGTCCCATTGTGCATCTAGCTGTTTCCACCTACCTACCTTCACTAGCCCCATATATCGTATTTCCGGCTTTTCTCTTGTCTGCCTTCTACAGTATGGCACCTTATATCTGGACAACCTGCAGTGTGCTATTTGAATCAACGTCATACTTGCAGTTGTTACTCTGTTATTAGTGTTATAGTTAGTGTTATTAGTTATACATTTGTGGATTGATTTAGTGCATATCCCCAAGAACTTATCTCGCAAATTCATATGGTAACACATCTTCATTTAAACCCCATATATATATTCTACAAAATCATTGACAGAAAGATGTCGTAATTATTAATTGGTGGAATCGTTATAGCAGTTTTTTTACATATACAAATTTAACTGTTAAAGGCTGTGTTAAGTCTCCTATTTGTCGCTTTTAGATTAACGATAAAACTTTTATCATTAATATTTCAAGTTGTCAATGACGTTCAACAAAAGTGTTCAACAAAAGGCAATTTGAAAGGTGCTAAGTTTCTATGAGATGACAGGCATGTTTCTCATAGATACGTTTCTCCACATATATTTTTCCCCGCAGAGAAAGACGCAGAAAAAGACGTGAATCATTAACATTGTACACAAGCAAACAATAGGTAACCTAAATCTTGGCAAGCTGAAGATGACGACAAATGTGATGAATGTACTAGCTGTACGGATTCGCAAACAATATGCCTCCGACGTAAACACAACAGCGTCGCCTGTCGGCCGCACGCTGTAGAATCGGGCGTAGAAAGAGCAAGTGAGACCGAATGGAAATTAGCGGCGCTGCGTCATTAATAACATTCGATGGCTTATTGTTGGAGCCGTCAGTTTTCTATTATGCAGCGGGACGAGATCATCAATCTTTCGACGGAGCGGCCTGTTCACTCTCGATCTTTCTCTCTCCCTCCCTTCGGGTGAACTCGCGGCCTCGACCCCCGCAACGTAACAAACGACAGCTGCCGCGTACTTGACGGCTGCCCATCACGCGATATAAATGACTACCCCTGATATTATTTATCGTCGAAATGTTATTATGGAAATCGACACACGCGCACACAAACACACACTAACGAGATAATAATGAACACCTCACATGTATAATTTAACGCAAACTCAATTAGATAAGGTGATTATCGCGATCGGCCGAGTTATTTGTTTTCAGCAGGGGGCAAATAATGAACCTCGATGGGTATTTTTCTTGCAAGTAATATGTGCTTGGGACGATGTTTTTCAGCACTCGATGTAAGATCTCAGAGAACGAACAACCGTTTCCTTGCATAATGTTCAATTATCCTATCACCGGTTTCGTGATTATGGCCATTAACGTAGTTGACATGTAGACTGCATTTTGTGCAGAGTTAAATTTGAAACTACGATTCACACGCCCGCGTGAGTAGTCACCCATAAAACACCATAAATTCATCGGACTCATTTATGCAAATCCAACCGAAACAAACTACTGGCGATGTACATTTTACAATATAATTTTCAAAGACGTGACCGATGAGTTTACAGCCGACCAAGCAGGCACACAAACCGTTGCAATAATCTCGCTCGGAGAGATTGTTCCTATTTTTGGAGTGCCCCAATTAGGATATTGTAAATCACGCTGTCCGTAATTTACAATCTTTTAATCTGGTTATGGAGAAACGCCCCGTTCGTCTAAGAAGATCCGCACGAACTACTTAAACAGTTGGACATCCTTCTTTGAAATAACATCAAATGAACCGACGCGCATTGCTACAATTGATATAATTAAAATATACGATTATGTTCACTTTGTGAGCGGACCTTTGATTGTGGCGAAACGCCGAAAGTTCATTGAAACTACAAAGCGCCGAAAGTTTAATAAAATCGTTAGGCGGTTGTATTTTAAATTTAGAAAAATGACATCCGTGTGGGTCAATTATACGATTAAACAATTTAAAAAAAATCAACTTTTAGAAATTATATATTTTTTTTATCTTTCATATTTTCAACGTGTTGTTTTTAGTGTAATTTAAAAACAGTGTATATAATTTACAATAATATCGATATGGAAGTCTAGAATTAATTAATTTTCAATAATTGCAAATTGCATCCCTAAGGCAATTATTACAGCAACCACGCCAATAATTATACAGTCAGTAAGACAAAATTTAGTGCTTTCGTAGGCTTTCCATAAATAAATCACGACTCAAACAAAAATGTCTCGCCACACATTTTCTTAGCCTAAGTAATTTCATTGAAAATCGAGCATTTATAGTCCTAGTCCCTAGGACCTGTCAGCAATAAATAAAATTATATTTCAAATTAAGTGCGATAGACGCGGTTGCTTTTGAAGAAGTCTGTCCTTTGAATTTCAGCGTAAAGCTTTGAAATACGACTGCAATAAAATGCGTTATATATTATGTCGTTAGATTTAGCATCAGTCGTTAAAGGCGACCGTGAGGAACTTCAATTAATATAAAAATTGTCATAGTGTGCGCGTATACGCGTGCGAAGCGAGGAAATGTGCTTAGTTCGTTTCGTAAGCGGACGTCTAATATTAGGGAGCGATTTGTTTGCGACGGTTCCAATTCTAACGACCGAGTTAGTTGGACGATGTCCAGGACTAAATGCGGCGACCGACCGGCCTCACATTAACTGGTGTGATTCCTCTCGTCGTCGACGTCTGCGAATACAAGTTCCTGTATCATTTGATCGAGATAAAATGTTGGGTTGAAATGCTTTCAATGATACTGCCGTTTATGTCCGGTTAAATTATTGAGTTTCAAGTAAATGTTTAGTTGTAGTTTTATTTGTTCATTTTATTTTCCTTTTTTATGCTTTATTAGGAGCATTCTTATTCATTTTCTTCCTCCATTCCTTAATAAGATATCATTAAATATGTTGTATGCTATAGACAAACAAGATGGGGGTGCCGCCGGGAAGTGTCTTAGGACCTATTTCGTATTTGGGCGGTGCCTAAGCGAAAAATGCTTAAAATTACTATCTGCTGTCCCTTCGTTTTACCTTTTATCGCCCATATATTAAACTTTCGTCTCGTGAATAATGTATTTTCTTGTTGTTGGGAAGAAGCGTTATTGGTACCTGTTTTCAAACATAATAATCCTTCTGATTACTATGATTTAAGACATATTAGTCTATTACCAGTGATTACTAAATTTATTGAAAAAAAATACACCTGGCCAAGTATGATATTTCCCACCAAGCAACAATCAGAGTTCAGGAAAGGATACCACTGCGGTATATTTAGTTGTGGATGACATATTCAACGCGATTATAATAAAACGCTTGCTGTGATTGTTTTACTTGATTTCTCTAAGGCGTTTGATACTACAAATCACCCAGTACTTATAGCTATATTACATTACTGGGTGATTTGTGGTATTAAACGATTTAGCCCAGGTACCATATTATGTTTTCAAGACATCGAATCGTATACAAAGGATAATATTATAGAACAGTGTATCTAACGCACTGGCTTTAAATGCTTGAGGCGCGCAAGGAAGTATTCGCGGACCACTATTGTACCTGTACATTGTTTAATTTTGTCAGATTCAAATATCATCCCTATGCTGACAACACACAGCTATATCACAGTTTGTATCTTTTAAACAGATTTGAGATTTGAGCAGATCAGCAGACCAGAGCAGAACTTCTTATAACAGATGTGTAATGTATGCGTGAAAACAGTAGACGTGCCTGTTGTTTACTGCATTAAATTCTAGAGTTGTGTTATATTTTACGAAATTGGCTAGTAAAGCGAACGCTTTACTGGATCAAGATGTAATGATAATTCTTATTCAAAAAACGAATTTTATCACAACGAATTTTGTCATATAAAATCAAACTATTGGAGACAATCTTGCCTCTATTGATAGAAAACTAAACGATGTACAGATCAATCCTATCTCACAAGAACAATATTCGAGATTTTTTGGAATTCCGGAAAATAAATCTCAAGATGTAATAAATTTTGTAGTAAATCTGTGATAAATCGAGAATCTACTACCCATCGAGAATCTACTACCCGGACAATAATATTTTTTTGCTGAATTGAATTTGAACCTGTGGATTTACTTTAAAGAAGTAGTTAAGAATGTGGATGCAGAAGTGTGTGGAGTCAGCAACAGTACAAACAGAATGAAACAAACACCATGGTGGAACTATGCAATTAAAGTGGTTGTCGAAAAGAAATAACAAGGAGGATAGTGAAAATATGGCAAAAAGGTGCAAAGGGCGGTCATGGCAAGAGTTTAGTAAGAAAATGGAAAGAAGCGCTCGAGGAAATACTAAGGTGCTTTACCGGATATAAAGAAGTTCAAAGAAAGAAAGAAATAATCCACTGTTGAACATAAAGGAGAAGGAAGGAAATACTATTACAAATGGAACAGAAACAACAGTCAGATGGCGAGAGTAGTATCTACTGGGCATAGAAAATAGTGAACTAACTAAGCAAAGGACAAGAAAATCAAGAAAAAGAAGGTGAAAAAGAAAACCGAGAACAGGAATAAAAATCGGAGAAGAAGCCACCAGGGATATACGGCATAAGCCCGGAAATGATAAAATATTTGGGAAAAGAATGCATAAAACTAATAAACAAAATGATACATATAGTGTGGAACACCCAGGAGAGCAATAGTGACACCTATCTACGTAAAAGGACATGAGACATAGCGACTTCCCTTTTGCATTTAGTTTCTAGTGTAAAAAAATATTTATATTTATTTTATTACTATGTGCATATTTACTCTGCTGTAAGATGTACGATTATTTACCACTTTGTTATAATATGGTAAATTGTAATTTAAAATTCCCGCATGTTACTGTTAGATCGTTATTCCCAAAAATGTATAAATTAAAATGGTATATTGTTGCGAATAACATTGATATTCTTATTGTTTCTGAAACATGGCTCAGTAAGGGTATTAGTAGTAATTATTTGCATATCAATGGGTTCAATTTTTTAAGAAAAGACACACTTGTGGGGGCGGCGTTGGTTTTTACGTTAAAAATAACATACTATAATATCATCTATTACTGTCGGCGATGATATTGGTTGTGGTTAAATGTTCATGTGAAGAATTTGAAATTTATTGTTGGTGTAGTTACAGACGACCACAATTATCATTATGTTTTTCCTTGACTGAGTGATTTTAATAGTTAATGACTATATTACTAATTATTTTATGAACTACATCGAATCTTTAAATTTCATTCAACTTATTGATCAACCAACTCGTCTAACAATATGTGATTTGGTAGAGACTTCAGGCGTAGTATCTTGTAATTTTTCATATCATGCTTATCATTGCTTATCGTATCATTTAGCAGCTGACGAGCCTAAGTTTAATATATTTCGTGAATTCATAGATTAACTATGCGTAATTCGAATTGGATCTACATCTGTAGAAGCATCTCCTTCGGTTCTCATTAATTTTTGATCATGATAATATAGATGACAAAATGGAATCCCATAATGAATCT
Source organism: Geotrupes spiniger (assembly GCA_959613385.1). Classification (NCBI taxonomy): domain Eukaryota; kingdom Metazoa; phylum Arthropoda; class Insecta; order Coleoptera; family Geotrupidae; genus Geotrupes; species Geotrupes spiniger. The sequence continues at coordinate 20,056,044 of OY390737.1, forward strand.
ACAATTACGATATATACTAGATTTACTAAGAGACACATTCCTTTGATACCATACAGTCTGAACTGGTTAAAAAATTAAAAATCAATCAATTAATCAAAGGTGAGATACCGAAAGTCTGAAATATTACAAATCTCTCAGAAATGGCATCCTTCAGAAGAGTAAAAATGCATATGGGCTTATTTCGCAAACTACGTCAAATTTCACTTTGCGGAACATCTAATCAGTCTTGATATGAAGAATAGAAAAAGGACTACTATACCAGGAAATAATGTTGATGCTATAAATAAGTTTTGTTGTAAATAGCTCTTGTGAAATTCGTAATATCATTTAATATTACATCACCTGCCATAGGTAATGACGGAATCAGCATAAGTATGATTAAGCTATGCTGTCCTTGTATAATACCTTTCATTGCCTATATCATAAACTATTCCATCGAGACTTCTACATTTTCGGATTGTTGGAAATATCCTGTAGTTCATCATATCTCGATAGTCAAGGATCTTGCTAGTTTCAATGTCTTAAGACCAATTACTTTGCTACCGATTTTATCAAAAATACTGGAGCGAGTCATAAATACTCAAAATCTCAAAATTTGTCGCAGAATATTAGATATAAAGGTGTGCTAACACCACATCTTCACCACTCATCTATGTTGGAACGATGTTCTGTTCAAATGAGTTATTCGATCCTAAGGAACAGTAATAACTAAGACCTTCGAGTAACAATTCAATCATAGAAAATTAGGTTAAAAATACTTATTGATCTGCATGATGATGTAGTTTATTCGGCGCCAACATATTTTTTTGTGCGCTGAAGAGGGGACCAACAACTTTGAAAGATATTTCCTTCATGCCAACGTGTATTCGTGATAAACTAAATAAGTACAAGCGAAGCTATATTTTTTGAACGGAGCCAACGGGTCATAACGAATAGACTTTAGTAAGTTAATGGTTGTCCATATTCCACAACTGCAGGGTGAATTTTTATGTAATATTTTGCGAAATTACTATATAACGGAACTCAGAACTAAATCAACCCGCTTCTAAGACAGAATAAAAAATTACATTAAATCTGCAAATATCTCATTTGCTTAATTAACGCTCTTAGTACACTTTATCACGTTTTTTACATTTGTGTAATAAAATAGCTCGTGATCAATGATTACTCGTAATATAATAATAATAATAAATCGTTCGTTATCGTGGGTTCTAGTTCTAAATAGTTTTAATGATTTCACTTGACAATTTCTGCTATTTATCGTCCGATTGTCCCAGTATATTATGCCCTTTAGAATGCAAAGCCCTGCCCTGTAAAATCTAATTAAATAATCGAGTTACTGAAATAATCAACGTTCAAAATAAGGCGACGGTAATCTACTGAAGCATTTATTGTTTGGTTCTGTGATACGTAATGTAATCGTAGAGTGAAAATTTAGAAGAATTAACATAACCATAACATGCACGTGCACCAGCACTCATAGATAGATACGATTAATAGCACCGACGGGTGCAACAGTTTAGGCCAAGCCATCATAATATACATGTTAATGAAATATACTATTTTTATGACGGTGAAATTACAAGCTCGTTTATATTCAATTTTTAAGTAACATGGACTATTATTTATAAGTGGAGTAATAATTCACTCAACACAGGATTTTCTTCACTTACGGTTTGGTCGTAGAGTATATTTATTTTAGTTGACTTGTCATAATTCAGAATTTTCGTCTTTCAAATTCCAATTCAGTAGCCATTGAAAAAGTACAACTCGCAGTAACAGACATTACTCATTCGTATGATTTACGATTGCGATAAATTTTATCCTCTTGACTAATAGCCACTATTACTGCTCATTGAAAAGTGTACTATTAATTAAAATTGTTATTTCCGTCTTATTTCGTTTTAAGCGATAAATTTATATTATAATTAACTAACCAATTTTATAATATAAGCTATATGAGATTATTAATTCGTGTTATGTGTTCTTTCCTAGATATATGAAATTTAAATTAAATTTTTTCAAGTATTTTAGTTTTATGACGTAGTCAAATAGCTTGAATGGCGTGCATTTTTTTTTACATCCATCTTCCGTCGCCGCCGTGTCGTAAATATTGATGAATCGAAACCGTTCGAAATATCTCCGCTCTCTCCTTTTTTCGCTCCGAATGGATCTCATTATTATATGTATGTCGGTGGATCGGTTCGAAAACGGAAGCCGACTACGCGGCGGTTCCGAACCGCGCCGACCTTTGATTGTTTATTCGCCGCCGTTTCCATCACTGTCAACCGCAGTCGGCAATAAATCAGGGAGCTCGCCGAACGCGCACTGACGTCGTCGCAAAACGGCGGAATTATTTACAATACGCCGTTTCCAGGGTGTTTCCTTCCTTTTTTCGCTCGCTCGCGCGATCAAAATACGGCCGGCCTCGTCCGCCGTCCGTCCGTCCGATCGCCCGCCCGACCCCTGCGAGCGCAGAATGAGATTCTGTCCAATTATTGGCGGTACCTTTGAAAGCTGCCGCCCGACAACCTGCGAATGCGAATGAATGAATACGAAATTTCCCTTTGTGGATCGTGTTTCGCTCATTCAGCCGGCCGGAGGAGCACGTTTTCCTTTTGCGAATGGACGACCGGCGACATTTCTGGATTTCTAGCGGGAATTTTAAATATTTTAATGGATGCACGATCAGTTTTCATTGTTTTGAGAGGCGCACTTCTTATGAATTTAATGGTCATTTTCGGATAATAAATAATGTAAATAATGTACACACAAAGGTGATGTCAATCTTAACAATTTTTGAAACAATTTTTTAATTAAAATATTTCAAGGAACAGCGTTTGGATATGTTCAACCAAAACACATTTACGCAAATTTATTCCTGTTATTAATATTGTTATAATATACATAAATTGATAATTACGTTTTGATATAAAAATCTCAATGCAAAGATTGATATTATATAATTTATTGTCGGGGAGACAAGGGGAAGTTGGTGCAGGGGCAAATCAATGAGATTCACACATTAGAAGCTGCTGACAGAACTGCTTAATATGGTAATAATATCATGGGGGTTAGACTTCTTGTCTTACCCCAATGATATCATTCTCATACAACTAGTTTATTGCAAAGTGATTCCTAGAATAAATTGCTATAATAAATAAGATAAGTTCCTGTCTTGTGCTAAGCTCCTTGTCTCACCAATGTATTTTTCATTTGCCCGCTGTTCGTCGCACTTGTTCCTCCCATCTTATCCTAGGTCTTCCTATTCTATTCTTTCCATGTATACTTGTTTGGATATTCTATTTTCCTTCATTGAGTGGAGGAGCACTAACCACTAAATTTGTCTTTCTTAAATTACTCTTTTAACTGGTTTGAATCGTATCATTCCTAATTTTACCTTTTCTTGTGATTCCGTCGATCCTTCTCAGGAATCTCATTTCTGTCTGCTATTATTCTATTTTAATTTCTGTCTGTCACCGTCAAAGATTCACTGCCATATGATGTCGAAGGTCTCGCTACGTTCTTGTAAATCTGTGTTTTAATTTCTTTTGATATTTCCTTTTTCCCGAAGACTGTGTCTTTCAGTATATCGTAAATGTTTCCTACATTTCCTATTCTCTCTGCTGTATCCACTTTTCTATTTTCTTTTGTAACCGTGCCTAACTAGTTGAAGCTTTTGACTGGTTCTAGTTGTCTTCCATCTATCTATATGTGTTTCTTTCCATTTATCGCCAACATCATGATTTTTGTTTTGTCCATATTAATTTCCATATTTATTTTTCTAAGCTCTTGTTGGTACGTATTTAAGTTCTGTTGTAAAGATTACTTCTGAATCTGCTACCAAAGTCATGTCATTTGCGAATAGATATTATTGTAGTTTTCAAGTCACCCACTATCATTTTCTTGCATATTTTTTGCAGCTTTTTATCACATCATCTATTAGAATTGAGAATAGAGGGCTGAGTACATAGCGCTGTTTTAATTATTTTCTTATTTCGAATTCTCTTGATTCTTCATTGTGTGTTTTTACTTTATTTTTGTTATATTTGTACATAGCTTTTATTATTTCAATTAAAAACCTTTCCACCCCTTTCTTTCTAGAGATTTCCAGATGTATTCTCGCCAGACTTTGACTCTCCATCGTCGGATTATTCTTTTTCCACCTGTCCATTTTTGTCTTCTATGTTTTTTTAACTTTGGTGGTTGTTTCAGCGTACTGTAGAATAATTTCTGGTTTTCTGAATAATTTTCTTCCATCAATTGTTTTACCTCCACTCTTTTCAGCTTATGTTTATTATGGTCCTCTTCTGACCCTGTGTGCGGGATTTTTTTCCATTTTATTTCATTGTCTATCCTTGTCTATCCTTGTTGTTGTATTTCTGTTGTCCATCACTTGCTTTTTTTGTATAGAAATTCGTAGTTTCACAACTAGCTTCTGTTATAGTTTCTCGCTTGCTTCCTTGCATCTTTTTACTCGTACAACTTTTACCATTTTTCTTTTATTTCTCGAATGCCCTTCTCTGGTATACTTATTAATGTCCTTGTGCAAAAATTTTGTGTTTGTTATAATATAATTTTCTACGCTTTAATCTATCAATCTTTTCCCATTATTATTTTTTGTTATTTCTCAATATTTTCCCATGTGTCCTGCTCTTCAGTTCATATCGCCCATTATTCCTTTCTTTTTATCTATTTCTGCCTGTAACGTTTCGTAGAATTCGTCTCTTCGTTTTTTTTGCGTTATCAATCGGTGCATAGGCCACTAGTATGGACGATATATTTTTTTCGTGTATTTTTGCTTTGCTCACTATTTCGCTTTATTTGGTTTTAATATTAGTCCGAGTCCTTCTGCCCATCTGTTGTTTAAATATACTCCGGCCTAATATATATAATTATTTTATTCCTAGACCTTTGTTCGTATTTCCGCTATTCCCATGTAGTCCAAATTTTGTAACTTAATTTCTTCGATAATTTCATTTATGCATCACGTTGTTTTTCTTGCTATTCTGAGTTGGTTTTTCCCTTCCGATATATACAATATCTACATGCAGTATATACTTATACTAAAAATACCAATGTTTATTCCTATGCAAAAAACAAGTTGCCAGATCTCCCCTACGTAATAAATTGACATACCCTCTACAAACATGCATGTTATCTTTTCCCTAATTTATGTCAACAAAGTATTGATATTCTGAACGCAACAGCTCCAGAAATTCCAGAAAAACATATTTGTAAAACTAATTTTTTTTAACGTTATAATACATAAAGTTAGCACATATTATTACATGCAATTAAATTATAGTCGAATCTCCAATGAATTTAAGTCATCGCAGTTTCCATTTTGAGTCAAGTAGCGATTAATTAAACAAGGCATCCGGTGACATATTCAAGAAATGATATTTAGCCTTCCAAGGCATCACTTACTTTAATTTAAAGAAGTTAAGCAGGAAGTTCGGGGCTGTCAGTTTGATTTATAGATTCCGACGAAATGAAATAATCAACGAGGGAATGACATAATTAAAACTGCAATAGCGTAGATAATACATATAACATGATCACAAATATACATTAAGCGAATTACTTAAACTAGTAACTGATCTAGAGCAATAATTACATAAAGGAAATAATTTGGTACGATAGTTTGTTCTCTTTTTCTAATTTTACACAAAAGCAAAAGCTCAACGATAGAAATAAGGGATTTTTTTATCTATGCAGCGTTTATCTGCATAAATATTTAGGAAATATTTGAAATATTAGTAAATGCTCTCGAAGTAAAATCTATACCTACTAGAATTGTGTATGCAACAGTTTAGTGATGCTCGATGACACTTATAAAAACCACAAAAATGTGATGTTCGTTTATTGTGTTTCAAAACATAATCATCGTGTTGATATTTTTTAATTAACTTGCTGGTCCAGCAAATCCGTTGATATTTACGTGAACGGTGACATCATGCGATGTCATCGTTCATGCGACGGTGCAAGCATCGTCGGTACGATTGGCACTGACCTGACTTCGTTCTGCGAACCAGCGGGATCGAACGGATTGATCTAAGTCAACTGACCGTACGATCTGACTAATGGAACACTTGTATGGTGTTAATACAGAATCAGCTAATAACGTCACGGAAACAGTAACCAGTGTAGCACTTCATGTCTGAAAGTTTCGAAAAACTGGCAAACTTATGAGGCAACTGAGAAAATTTGATACATGCATTGTTATTACATTTTCTCCTCAGAATCAATTGGATAACCAGAACATGAAAATGAACCACGGAATTACAAAATTAATGTTTCTAAAACAACAAATGGGTCTCTCTAAATAATAATAATTCTTGAGTGACAGTGACATCGTGAAATGTCAATAAGTGTGGTTCTTTTTTACATTTGGCTTGCAAGAACCACAATGCAAAAAGAACTACGTGCACACCATCTTTGGACAGTCCATTTTTTCAGTCAGTTGCTTGACCGAATGAAACTGTAAATTCATGAAAAAATTTATAACTTTCAAAACTATATGACCAACCATTTTTAACGTATTATAATCAAAATCGTCCTAAGAATATTGCTATGGTTTTTAGTCGAGATTTTATTTCTGCCTTACTTTGTTAAACTGCTTTAGAGTGATTAATCAAATAACAATTGGGTTCAAGAATACGGAAGTAGCGGACTTCCGGTGTAAAACGAATGTCAACGTTTTCATGTGAATTGCAAATTCAAACACGTTAAATTTCACGATGAAAACTGTTGGGCGATTTAATACATTTCTTATAGAAAAAAAACTAAATTGTACATTTAACCATACTCTAAGAAATTATTTAACGGCTACGAAATACTTATTATTAGGATTATTTTGGTGCGCTGCGAATTCTTCAGATCTCGATTTTCGATGAAGCTTCATGTATCTGTTTTTTTATATTATTTGAAACGTCAAAGTCGTTCTGGAGACTGATTTATATCCAATTAAGCACTCAAACTGTCCTACTATCAAATAAATAATAACTTCGTATGCCATAATTTTATTCTTTATGCTCATTTGAAGAGCTACAATCTTCAAACAACATTAATTTTTTTACAAATATTAATGTAAGGTATTGTAGAAATAATACAAATGAAGAGTATAAAATTGGTTCAATCTTATAAATGTTTGCAGGATTTCTGGCTTATCCTGAAGTCTCACGACGTATCTGCACAACATTTATTGATATTCTTCGTTATCTAAAATATTCTGCAATCGTTTAAAATACAGACGTCGTTTCATATTTTTTAAAATTAATTAATGACACATATGACCACATAACGGCGGAAAATTCAAAGACAATCAAAATAAAATGGACCACTAAATGGAAATTTGATGGGAGTTAGGGTTGGTTTGGGTTGGTTCAAAGAAAATAGGACGCAAATTAAACAAAATGGGCCATTAAATGGAAATTTTAGGAAAATTAATTGGAAAAAGTATAACTTTTGCAAAATATAAAATGTACCAAAAGGGTTGATTGTGAGTATTGGGTTGGGTTGGGTCAAAGAAAAAATTAAAACGAAACGGATCATTAGGTGGAAATTTGAACTTACGTAAGAACCAAAGATGTTGATGTTGAAAGGATTGACTGTTATTACTATTGGTAGCATGAAGTGAAGCAGAGATCTTCTTCATTTTGACGAGCCGTTCACTATGTCGATGTTTTCAAATGGAACCAAGGTAAATTAATTAACAAAACGCCTTTCTTTCACGTCACGTCAGCGGAAATAAGGTTAACGAATGTACGACTTTATTTTCAATGTTTGTCAAATTACTGTGTTCCCATAAATGTATTTAGAAATATGTGCAGTGTTAATAAATTTAATTGAATTTGGGGAACTCTGTGAACGTTTCCATCAGGAGGATGAACAAAAATTAACTGCTGTCATTTCTGATATGATAATTATATTTACCGATTTACATTCGATACGATGAGAAATTTTATTTACCCCATGTGCAATCAATTTTGTGGTTAAGTTACTATAATTTTTAAAATATCTTCAAAAATTATCCTGGAATCCTTATTTAATAGTTCTCTTACACTTTATGCATTTTATTGCCAGTAAAACGTAAAGCTCCCATTTTGTTCACACATGTACACAAATATCCTTAAATGGTACTTAAGTTTACACTCCCTTGATGCGCTATGTCAGTTATCGTAGTTTAAATGCCTGTAATTTTTTAGATATTTGTACAATTGCATTGTTACATTTTTACTTCCGTAGACAATGGACAGTAATCAGATCTGTAGCAATTACTGATTTTTGCCATTTTGCTTTTTTTAATATAGTAACATTTCCACATTTGATCCGGTCAGTGTTAGTAATGTAATATCATTACATTTTGCCCTCCGCATCTTTAAAAAAAATCTACGAGACCTAGTACGTTGATTTTTTCATCAATTTGCAGATCCATGCTTTCCGAAATATTTGTACAGCATTTGTATATGAAAACGTCATGGTTGTCGATTTCTATCTTATCCTTTCGCAAATGTAACCGTGTTGTATAAGTTCTCATTTATTGATTCGATTTCTTTGTTTACACTATCTTCAGTTTCTATTCACGTTAATAATTCGTCTATGATATTATTTAATTTTTCATTTCCTTCTACTGAATTATCTTCTTGAACTTCCTTGAACTTGTAAATTTGGATGTGATTGATTAACTTAATGTTTATCGATTGCTATGCTCGCGTAGTTATCCTGTATCTGTAGTTGATTTCCCTTCAAGTCTGTGATCATTTTATATTTTCTTGAATTATCGATTCCTATTATGCATTCATATGACATTTGTTCGAAGATGTAGGCTTGTAGTATATAGTTTTGGTTATTAATTTTGGGTTCAACATTGATTCTTTGGTTAATTGACCCTAATTTCTTTGTATTTGTTGGGATGATGTGAATCTTTTTTAATTTTGTATTAGTTTGACGCTCGTGTGCTTAATGAGTGATATTTTTGGGGCGATTAAGGCTTTGATATCTACGTTGTAATTTTCAGATTTATTTTATTGTTGGAACTTGATTATAATTTATTTCCGCTGTTTGATTGTCTGTGATGTCCATAACATTGTTTGGATTATCATAGAATAATTTATTTTGTTGTTGTTGTTGTTATTATAATTTTGATTGTTATTATTTTGTATCTTATTGTATTGTATTGTTGATTATAATTCTGGTATGCCTGAGATATTCTATTGTTCCATTGTGTATCTGCATAATCATCGAGTCGTCGCAGTAGCTCAATTAGGTTCATTATTCCGGTTATTTCTCGGCTGAGTATGGCTCGTCCATCTGAGATGATGAAGTGATTGTCCAAACATTTAGCGATTTCCACTTCGCTAAGCTGGCGTATATATTTACACCGATTAAAAAGGACGCAGGCGTAGCTTTCTCTACTGGCAAGTCTCTCTTTATATCCACCCTTAATTAGTAATATTTTAAGGCGATTCTGTTTGTCCTCATTTCACACTGATTTCGCAAAGCATGTTCGAAATCTTGTAAGTTGGTGCATCTGTCCGATACCATCTCAAACTATTCAAGCGCGCGGTCTTCGAGTGATAATCGTGTAATCTGGAGGCATGGATTATTGTACTTGAGGTAAGTCATCGGATGGATCCTATCTCGATTTCCTCGGAACTTAACGTTGAGATTTCGACAAGAAGTTTTACGTGGGTCGTATGCGTTGGTAGAGTCACGTATGATTTTAGTCCCATTCTTCTTGATTGACAGGACAAACGCAAATTTGGAACTGTAACTTGTGAGAAGAGATCCACAAGTTCGGAGGTAACGGAAAGTAATCAGGTCTGTAGTAACTACCTACCTATCTACAACCAGGCAAGTATGCCAACTAGTTAGGCAGACCAGTATACATACAGATCGACATAATTCCAAAACTGTAATGAATTGGAATTAGAATTGAACTGTTTTACTTAATTTTGTACGTACATTGGTAATGGCAGCACTTGCCTCGACAAATAAATTCCACACTTCTACATTTTTTAGACAATGTTTAAGAGATTTTGGAATGTATTGTATGAACTCGCTCAGCTTTGAATAAAGTAACACGAAGTATTAATAATAATTAATACTCGCGCTTCCTCAATAAATTCACGCAACCAACCTCTTGCAACGGCCCTCATTGAATACCTCACTAATTTAAGTTTTTCACAATTGAACCGAAAATAATCGCATTTTGATCATCGACTTCAAGTGCACATACCTTAGCTCATAGTAAACTTCAATAATATACTCAAACCATTCGAAACCAACACTGTAGAAGTTTTTTGATTTTAGCTGCGTTCATATGAAACAAAAATCTGTTAGGATTTTAATAGCTGCTTAGTTGTTGATATAATCCCATGTTGTCCAGATGCTTGAAAAACTAACAAATTTATAGCAGTTATGTCTTTGCACCTGAATTCAAAAGTTGCAGTGGACTATTTCTCTTGAAAACAGTTACCACTATTTTCATTTGGTATACTTTGGCTTGGAAAAAAAATACATCGGAAAATATTTAACGCGAACAAAAACCAATAATATTCTCTGTAGATATTAGTTCTTATTCCCCTGAAATATGTCATATATAAACAGTGCTCGACCAGAATTTCACTCAGAGTTGAGAGGGTATCTAATAATGATACTTGTTAGTCATATGAGAGTCAACAAGCAAATATATTGAATATATAAGTGATGTTGTTGTTACATAAAACATTCAATAAGAATAAATAAGATTGTACAAGGAGCCAGAGTTTGTTGCTAATAAAATTGTATTGCTGACTTAGTATTGGGTGAAAAGTCGAGGGATATGAGCAAATTTGTTTCTACTGTCTACTAACGGATGTAAATTATACAAATCTAAAGTTTAACCTATATTAAATTCGGTGTAAAATTATGAGATTTTTAAAAAAATTTAAGCTATAAATATATATTACAGTCGATATTATTTTAATGCAAGGCAAAATAATTTCAATGTACGTCACTGGAATACATTCTTCTAAAATGATAAGCAGTACAAATGACAGCCGATAAACTAACGGAAAATACATATTTCCAACTTAAGACTGCAGAATTTATTGCCTTATTAGCTGATCACGGTCGAGAAAATAAAACTCCGAGCGGCACAATTACTCATCATAAAACAAATCCGTTCCATGTAGTCCGTCGTGTAGGTGTGCCGTTTTAAAACCCTGGCAGGAGACGAATAAGCATAACAATGCATCACAAATTTACAAGTATAATCCAATTTTAACAGAATTCAATATTTGTCGGAGATAAGTGGATTAACAATAGGTGGTACACGGTTTATTGCAGGTTACGCCCGGATTTCTGGCGGGACGTGAGCGCCGATCGGCCGCCTTCGTCTTTGAATTTTCTCGGCCGCTTTGCATATATAAGGAAAAACGACAATGCGAGGGGATTTCCTGCATGTGGAACGAGCATTAAAAACTTTTTGATTAAATCTATTTTATCTCCACGTAGGGAAGACGGAGAGAGCGGTGTGCACGGAATAGTAAATAAGACACACGCGTCGCTCCGAAGCGCGGATGATCCCTAAAGATGATATTGTTATTCATGATTTCATTATTTACTGCAGTGTATCTAAAAAGAAAAATAGAAGGGCGACAATATAATTTCGGCCGGGGTTCGCTAGTCATTGTATTGCTGAAAAGAGTGAATAAGATTCGACAAAAATGCCAAAACCAAAATTAGAAACACAATTTCTTTGCTTATCAAGTTGTAAAACGCCAATTCCAGAATGATTCACGAACACAAATTTATTAAAATATTTCCTGTATATTTTTTTAATCGCTATGTGCAAGACATGAAATAAAATATTCAAAAAGGGAGACGACAGAAAAAATATGCGAAGTGAAGTAAACTTATAAATAAAAATTCATAAATTTAATAAAACCCTTGATTTTAAAATCACATGTGGTAGGGTTTATAAATTTTCATTTACAAGATATTTTCATATTTAAAAACCACAGCCTACGTCATTTTATTTTTGTTCGAAGTTAAAAATGATAATGAAATAATTAATAGTTGAGATACATATAATATTCGAAAAATTATTAAATTCAGAAATAGGTATCAAAATGACTGCACGAAGAACAAGAAGCCGAGTATAACGAACGTATTTAATAAAAATAAATAAGAAATGCATTATGAAAATTAAACACATGCTTACTCCAAAGTAAATATCATTGCGCAAAGTAAAAATGAAGGAATCAGTACTAAATCTGTGAAATGAAATGTAAGTAATTATAAAATTAAAAAATTAAAAAAATCAGTCAAAATAATCGTAAAAATAATAAAAATCCACGGCAATTATGAAAAAATCAATGAACAGATCGCAAAATAACACAGTTTGCATATTTGAACGATCCTTTCGTTCTTACACTGAACTTCTCAACAATAAATACAAAATGCTTGTCTAGCCTAAGTCTAGCCCATCTTATGGAACAAATTTCTGTGCAATGACAAGATAACATCGGAAAACTCAACATTTGCTCACCTTGTCACTAATAGATTACTTAATACCATATACTTTAATAAAGAAACAACCCGAGTAATGCCACGACTTGGATTCATCGAGGATCATCGAAATGGTTTCGTATAGGAAAAATCATGCTAAGGGAAACACCAATCCAATATGTGTCTTTTTTGTAACACTAACTTGCTTATTCAATTCTGATACTTTCTGCAAGATTAACACTGGTATAATAATATTTACGTTATTTCTTTCTGTCATGATTGACACTATTCATTAGTTTAATCCAATTGTTTATCAAGGAGTTTGTGTGTGCGTATTGGCGCCATTCAGGGGATGCCAGCTGTTTCTGAACTGTTCATGATTTGCTACTATAACTAAGTCATTGGTATATGCTACTATTTTAACCGATTTTTCTCATACATTTCTCCTAATTTCAAATGTTTTCATCACTCTTTTTATTGCAATGTTGGCATTTTCGCAAATAGTCTATATCCTTGCCTTGCGACTTGATTTTGAATTCTTTTGATGGCAATATTTTCTGTCTCTGATTTGGCTCGATATGTTTTCTGCTGTTCCCTGTTTTATTAGTTAAATGTAGGCTTTCGCAGCCGTCCATTGAAGGAATTTCTTCCCGGATTTGCCTAGGTCTTCGAATATAACTTGGCGGTTCTCTTTCAGTTCTTCAGTTCTTTCAGTCTTCTGCTCCTCGCTAAATATCTCCTACTGTCGCATCGCTGGCCCGTGGCTGGTGTGGTCGATTGTGTGGTCGTTGTGCTTCGAGTTATAATCGCAGCATAAGACGCAGCAAAACCCGGAAGAAATTCTCGAGAACTCAGTCTTATTCATCAATGGCGCTTCAAAGTGCTTTTCGTCCTCATTTCCGCAGATCAATCATTGTTGTTTGTTGCACAAAACTAACCACCTATCTCGATAAGATTGTAATTTAAGCACACGTCCCATTATTCTTGTATATTATTATTTCCTGTTTCTGTATTAACTGTGCAGCTCCTCTTTGTGTTTCTTCTATCTTTAAACCTTTCATATCGTAACTTCTCTTGGTTTGATTCTTCTTTGTACTTCCAGTTACTTTTAAATTCATCTTCGTGATCACTGGGCGGTGGTCGATATTTACCACTACATATTAACGCATATCATTTTCTCTCTTTTCATTATCATTAGTACATCTTGAGCTCATCAGACCACCACACATACATTCGCTCATATCATACAATCATGAGTGACAATGAATTCGTGTGAGAGGTGGTGTGGTGCATTTTAATACATTCGCTGAAATTTATTTTATTTATTTAATTGTTTATGATTAAATAAATTAATGTAAATTATTTCATTTTTACTGTCGTTATATTGATTTGAATTCCATTCCATTCCAGTTCATTTTATGAGTTTTTTTGCATGTATCTGATGTTTTAGATATGATGATATGTATTTGATATATTATCTTGTTTCGTTTCTCATTTTCATTCTCATTGATTTATTTTTTTGTATTACATTATTTTAAATTATCTGCATTCGATTGTAGATGTTTTATTTTCATATTTTCTGTTCGATTGGCTTCAAACTACTATTAAATTTTTTCCTGGTAATTTCGATTGCATCACTTTCATTTCTTTTACTGCACCTTGTTTAGTTTAAAATTGTGCATTTGTATCTTAATGTTATTTAAGTGCGTTGCAACTTTGCACTGTTTACTTTTTTGTGTTTTTGTACATGTGAATAGTTTCGTCATTTGCTTTCAAATATTTATTTAGTTTCTATGTTTCGAATTTTTGCATATTTTATTTGTTATTCCTAACTTTGTCTTATTTATTTGAAAACAATTTTTTGTTTTAACTTTTTCGCTTTCGTTTTGTTCCCTCCTATTTCTTGTTCCAGTAATATTGTACTCATTTTCAAGATTGAAAATCGTTCGACACATCTCCTCAATTAATAAACATTCATGTTATTAGACTTAGATTCCAATTAGATATTCCATTAGTTTTCCTTTTTTTTTCTTTTGTAGGCTTCTTGTTGCATTTTATTGGCAGCGACTGTTTATAGCAAATAAAAATTAAACTTTTTCTGTTTTTATTGGTTTCATTTTATTATATTTTAAATTTGGAATTGTTTTGTTTCCAACCACAATTTAATTTATTTCGATTAGTTTCATCGGTGTAATACTCATTTATGTTAGTGTGCAATATTTTGTTTGCATTTTTTAATTTATTTAATATATTTAGTTCATTATAATTTTTACTTTTGTTTACCATCATTTTATTGTTTACATTTCGTTGAATTTTATCATTTTTATAGTATTATCCTTATGTAATTAACCACAGTTTATGGTTAATATTACCTGTAATAGTTACTCCAGTTTATTTGATTAAATTAATAATAATATTACATAATTTATTAATTCTTTACTTTCACATACTTTCTCTTATTGTCCGTTAAATTGCGAGGCTATTATGATTGGGTTTTCAACATCTTATTCATTTTGATTTTTTTTGTCACTTGTGTTCAATTTTAATTAATCTTTAATACTTTTAATACTTTTTGACTAAACGATAAACTTTCGGGTAATTTCTCTTCTTGTCTTTTAAATTGTGAGGCCAGACTCCGATTACTCATTTTTTATTTCTTATTCCTTGTGTTCCATTCTGATTTACTTTTTGGCTTAGAGACGAATTTATATGCAGATTTGTTAAATTAAATTTATTGAATTTGTTTTTGTAATATTTATTTTCTGGTTACCACGTTATAGTTCGTTTAATTCCTTTGATATTTGATCATTTTTTTTATTTCCACGGTTCTTGTTTTAATTGCTTTTCTTTTTATACGTTATGGGTTGGGTTAAGTTATTCCAGTTCTAGTTACGTTCTTCGTAGAAATGTATTTTATATAAATTTATTTAATCTTTGTGATAAATGAAACGCAATTATTATGAAATAAAATTCTGATAGCTCGACTGCGAATTGAACATATAACCTGAGGATCACTAGTCAGCGAGCTACACCACTAGCCTAGTAAACGTTACTTGTTACAGATGAATTTAATGTTTAATTTAATTTTCATATCCGTTATATCTGCATTTCTGGTTTCCTTCATTTGTAAAATACGGAAAAATGTTTTATTCCTTGGATGTGTGGTTAATAGAATGAGATCCTTAAAATACACGATGATGGAAGAGCAATGAGCAGTAGTTTAAAAAATACTAATTTTTGAACAAAGTGTTATCGTTAAAATAACCTAATTTATGACGTCAGACGCAACATAAACCACGAACGGCGAAATAACGCGTGGTGTAAGAGCGCAGCACGACGTCATTTGATGTGAAAAAGTTCGAGTCTCGAGCGATTAGTTTGGCGGGCCTTGCTCGATTGGCGTCGCAACTGCTTGCCGTGCAATAGCACATTAACGCAAAACTCGATACGCAGCGAAAACCGTCGTTCGTGTAATAAAAGATATAAACAAAGTTGTGGAGAATTAATTTTCTCAACGGAATCGAATCAACGAGGCATATCTACTTCAACCGTTTCTAAAGCAACAAAATGTCGATAGTAAATGGATGAAGTTTTTTTTTAATACAACAAAATGTAACCAAACTAAAAGGAAAACTGAAAATTAAAGAAGATTAATAACAATTGTATAAGCTAGTGTCTTGTATTAATTATTGCATCTAATGAAATTTTCTTTTTATTACGTGTTATGATGTAAATCAGTGGCACTCAAATGAATAATAACACTCGAAATGCATTTAACACCTTGTCATTTGAATTGTTCGTGGGCTTTAAAGCGACTAAATTAAGAGGACGTCTAGTTGCAACTATTGCATTCCATAATGTCGCACACGTCAAGACTATGTGTAAATTTATAACTACACCGATTGATTCACATTTCATCTCAATGTAACGGCTGCCATCTAATGGTCGGTAAACTTGAACAGAATGCGATCGCGTCGTGAACTAAATATAAATATCGCGGCGCTTGAAAGCTCAGGATCAGGTAAAATACTAAGACAAGTTCATAAAGGATTATGACGGGCCGGTAAGCGCTAGCGCACACACAAAACAGACACAGCAATAAACCAAATAGAGACCCCCCTAGACCCGTTTTACAATCTCGAAAGTAATAATTCCAGTCTGTCCTTCTTCCTCGCCGACAACGACCCATAATGCATCATCTTACGAGACCCGAAGTATTTGTTATTTTACTCCGTGTTTTCGAAGCTACTGATTACAGACCCGTAAAGCTGTCGGTTCGCGGCGGCGAACATCAAAAGGAAAAACTCCGCAGTCTGTCATCGTCACTACAACAGCGACATGGGTGGTAAGAGTCGACAGCTCTAAAACGTGGCCGTATTAACGCTTTGTCATGCTTGTAGGGTCGCAGTTTGCCAGAGCGGGGCGAGAAAACGGGGGAAAACCGGTGGGGATCGGGCAAGCGCACTTTCAGATCGTGCGAACCGCGAGGCAATAACTATCGACGGCCGTCACAACGTAAGAGAACGTCGTTGTATGAGGTTGTGCAGTGAGTCAAGTGTTTTTTGTGTCGATTTGTGAGATATTTTGGTGTCTTTGTGTGTCCCATTTTCGCATTAAAATTAACGCAAATGGTTGTGCTTGAGGGTGGCGGTATGTTGTCTTCGTCCGGAAACCAATATCTACAACCGGATTATTTATCACCTTTACCCACAACGGTTAGTATTTGCGTCGCTTCAATGAAACGTTTTAATGAAATCATCTTGAATGTATCAACGACGTGGATTTTTGAACGAATTCATTGAGTAATTTTGAAATCGCCTTGAACACTAAAATATTTACAGCAGTTTAATAATTTATGACACCGATGCGCGATTTATTCTTTACAATATAGTAGTAGAGCTTATCCCAAAATTTGCTAGGATCTAATTGCAGACAAATCCCCAAATGTTGATGAACGTCTTGGAACATTTTCCAAGACAAAATTATTTTAATTGACGTCCGACGGTCGAAACAGACATAATTATTTTGTTTATTATAATCCGGAAAATTAATCCATATTTTTTATTATAATATATTTCCTATAATGATCACAATTACCGACGGGAAATTGACATTGGGACTTCTGTCTTTAATCAGTTTCGTAATCGCATTCAAAATATCCTTTCTTGTTTACCAAAATCATCAATAAATGGTAAATTTTCCACGGTGTATTTTCTTCATGTAGCAGAAAATTGGCGACGGGTCACATTACAATGGAGAAACATTTAAATTTCAATTTTGTGCAACTATACCTATCAACTTTTGCTTAAAGTAAGTGAACGATTATTTGCAATAAATCAAATTTTTCCGACGGAAGCAAATTAAATCAAACTCAAATAGTATCTGCAAACCTAATTGTCTTTGCTAGCGGTAGCGATTAATTAATTAAAACAACTCGAAGATATAATAAATCGGTTATACACATTTTAAAAATATCGTAGTTTTCCACTTTCCCACCCGTAGTTTCTTTATCCTTTTCAAATTTTAGAATTGAACTATAGTGTTGTAATGGTTTACACCACGTGTGCCCATATCAACCGATGACTTCCATACCATTATATTTAATATAAAATAATATATATTTGTGGGCACGTTACATTTAGTATAATCCGTATACCGATCGATTTGACGATGACATTTTGTTGACAGGCTCCCCCACACAAATTGTTTACCCCATGGGCCCCACCAATCCGGCCCAGATTGTACGCAGTTGAGGTAAACAAATTTAAATGAACTATCTAGATCAGCGTTGCCCGAATTCGCTAAATCTCCAATTATGTATCTTACGCGATCGGTTTTAAAGAAAACAAGATCCTTCGCCAAAATGTCGTTTTTATTTATCGCTCACAACGTTATGTAAACCCACAAGGGACAAACATAAAACATAAAACAGTTCGTGTAGATTTAGCGGAGCCGTCGGAAATTTGCCAGAGACAGAACTAAGTCATTCATAATTTTTGGATTTCGCGAAATTATTTCATAAGAAAATCTGTAATGATTCGGTACAATGACAAATGTTCTTTAGTTCTGATTTTTGATATATATTCTGAAATATATCGCAGTTGCGAAAAACATAACGATGTGGAAGTTACAAGAAATAAACATTTTTTGAGAAATTTATGAAAATAAGAATAATTGAAGCAACGAGCGAATTATATTTTTCATTCTTTATTTTTTTTACGTTGTGTTATACTTTCATTTAATTTTTCATTTATACCACCGTCGGTTTCGTATTATTGTCGTTACTATATAGATTTTGACTTTCTGGTGTTGTTCTATTTTGTGTGCCATTTTACTGTATTTGTTCATTTGTTTATTCTTCGCTTGCATTGCTGCTGTTGCTTTTTGAAGAAAAAACATAGTTTTTGATTCCATCTATTTTCGATGAAGTTTTAAATATTCTGTAGGATTTACAAAGTTATTATCGCTTTGGGAACCTCTTCTTACTCAAGGACGATATGTATCCTTTATTACAACTGCCAACATTTTAAAGTATTAGGCCATAACGATAGCCTTTAATTACAATAAATATGACAAATGGTATACAGCCCAACCTAAGATATTGGAATACTCAACACAAACTAAGTCTGGAATAAATTGAAAGTAAGGAAAATTCAAATGCAAGCTGCGAGGTGTGAACGTGGGATTGCGAATTGGGTCCTACTTTAATAATTTAGTACCAAAATAATGTTCTACAAAATGTTTAATACAAGTTATAGCTCAAGCGAAAACTATAAATAAGGACGAATGGCAAGTCCCAAGTAATAATTTTATTATCAAAATGAAACAAACAAAAAGTGCCAGCTTAGTCGAAAACCACGTAAAATTTTCTTTTTTGCTCCAAAATATAACCAGCAGGCGTTGAGTTATAGTTTTTTGATTGACTATGAAAAATGCAGGGTTGACGTTGAGAAATAAAGTCGAGATTTAACCCTTCTCCAAAATTTTTAACGTAACAGCCCACTCGTTTCATTTACTTGGATTAGTGATAAGATTTCCATTTCAGTGGGCTAATAAAAAATCAAGATTACCATACATATTTCGGATAAATGGTGCTGTTATTTTCTTGGATTAAGAGAAGGGAATTTATAGAAATTACCATTTTTGAATTCGTATTCGCGTCCCTGAAGGTGGTTCTGATCATTGTGGCACACTCTGCCATCAATCGATGATATTATCGTAAAATAAAATCTTAAATGTGTATCTAGCAAATCATGGTAGCTTTTCGAACATTAGACGATATCGAATCTCTTTGACATTGACTATGGATTTTATTGATAATTCCTATCTGAATAAAAATTAATTACTAGCTCTGATTTTGCCGATGCTAATCTATGGGATTTTGCCGATAAATTTCTACCATTTACACTTTGCTCAGAAATTGCATGACTTCACGTGGACTTTCACACACCGTTTCACCAATGACATATTTATGAATCATAAAACGAATTTTGATGGATATATTACGAGCAATAAACATTAATGTGATCTGATGGGCGACTTTCTACATAGTCCAGAATTTACTGCATTTCAATAGTACACTTTATTATTTCTAAAAACACAAGATTCTCTTGTTTGTTTGTTATGAAAATTAATCTAGTGATCCTTGATGGACAAACGAAATTAATAAATAAATTTAAGAAAGTAATATGATAATTATTTTTTTTTCGATTTCTGACTTTGTAACTACAACAATGTTTTCTTTCGTTTCAGTTGGACGCAAAGAAAAGCCCATTGGCGCTATTGGCACAAACGTGCAGTCAAATAGGCGCGGACAGTCCGTCCTCAAAGCCGCTCATTTCGCCGCTTGAAAAATCCAAGAAACCGGAAAACCGCACGTCTCCGGCCGTCGCCCGCGAGAAAAAAGAACAGCAGGCGCCACGCGGCAGCCCCACCGAACCCAAGCTGGCGTTCAAACCGTACGAAAACAACGTCACAACGAAGAAAGCGGAGGAATCGCGTCCCTCGTCAAAGTCGAGCGTTCACAATTTGGACAACGACGACAAGAAGAGCGAATCGCACCGGAAAAGCGTGTCGCCTTCCAGCAGCAGCGTGACTCCCGCGCCGGAATCCGGAAAAATTTCTCCGGCGTCCGATAGAAAATCGGCGACGCCGTCGGCGCGCGGAGCTAGTCCCATAATTCGATCCGGTTTGGAAATCCTCCAAGGGCACAAGGAAACTGCCCTGGGGGCTTATAAACCGGGCGCGTTGTCAGGTCTGAGCGGCGGATTGAATTCGTTGAGTCCGCTGTGCTGCCCTCCGGGTTTGGAGCACACGAATCCCGCTTTTCGACCACCGTTTCCCGGCGGACCCTTTTCGCACCATCACGCCGCCATGTTAGGATATCCGGGCGCATCGCCCGGTCCTTATTTAAGTTACGCGCGCGTTAAGACCCCATCTGGCGGCGAGGCATTGGTCCCCGTTTGCAAAGATCCCTATTGCACTGGTTGCCAGTTCAGCATGCACAATCAACAGTTGCTAATGGCAGGTGCGTCTGGACCATGCCCAAGTGGTTGCACGCAATGCGATCACCAGAAATACAACTTGGCGATGGCCATGTCCCTGGTACCCCCAGGACCAGTACCACCTTCTTCTTTATCGTATCCACAGTTGGGCAGACCGTACGTTTGCAATTGGATAGCAGGTGACACATATTGTGGAAAGCGTTTCGTGACTTCTGAAGAATTGCTGCAGCATTTGAGGACGCACACAAGTGGCGCTGACGCTTCAGTAGCGACGTCGACTGCTTCGTCTTTACTTAACCCACACTCGCTGTTTTCGACGTCCGCGCTTCACCGCGCCGGTTACCCCAACCCGCCGTTGTCACCTCTGTCGGCAGCTCGTTACCACCCTTACGGAAAACCAACATTGCCTAGCTCTTTGGCCGCGTCCCCGTACAGCGCCTTCAATCCCACCGCTCTGGGGGCCTACTATTCACCTTATTCCGTGTACGGGCAAAGATTGGGCGCCGCAGCTGTCCATCCGTAAATTTCGAATACCGACGACGCAGATCAGACCATTCAGGACCTTCTTTCTTGGTTTGTGAAATAAAAGCAACAGACTTCGACATCGACATCGCCCGAACACCGGGAAAGCTTTCAATCTAAGCATGCCACCGACATCGCGCTGATGTCCAAGTTGGACGAAGACAGAAGTTTCTCATCTGTGTCGGTCGCGAGGAAGAAACATATGTGCTCTACTGTGATAATATTGTAAATAGTTTCTCTCGAAAAAAGTGAAGCCGACGCTGTTCCAAGTGCAATCTGAAATGTTGACGACATTGAAGTTAAAATTAGGGCAATAAATTATTCGATGATGAAATGTCCAATTTGTATTTTCTCGTTATTTTTTTTATTTTTGAATTCTTGCGTATAAATTATAAAAGAAGATATAATTGTATAGTATTGTAAGTATTGATTCTATTATTATAATAATAACGTTGAGTTTTCGAAATATGCTTTAATAAAAATATTTGTAGAACTACGTCTGTGTTTTTGTTCCCAAAGCGGTTGAGAAATATTTCAGTGCGGTTTTAAGTGAAGCCAAGCAAATATAACAAACACCAAAAGCAATCGTTTCAGTTGATAACAGTGACTTGATCTACCGAGATACGTACGTATATGCGTACCACCACTATTAAGTTTGAAGCACCAGTAATAAATAATTTTCATTAAAATGATAGTGAAAGCTCAAAAAGTAAATAAAAGATTACAAGGTGGCCGTCGAAAAGGTTGTGATTGCAACTTTACCGCCCCCAAGTGTTAAGGTAGTCGTGATAGGCGTCAGCCAATGTGTGGAATGTAATAATGAAATTAATTACTGTTGTAACGAAAGTAAAAGGATATAAAAATCAACCACAACAACAAATTTATTTCAAACTGCATTGAAAATAAAAATCTGACAATTTTCAAAAAAAAAACCAACATTGATCTAAAATATTTTATTTCATTTTATATAAATAGAGTTATATGAATAGAGTGAATCATAAATTCTTTAAATAGGCGTCGATTGTATTTGAAAAAATATGGCTCCGCACTATAGGGATTGAACCTATATTACGGTTCGGTATTGAAGCACAAGATAAGAAATAACTGAAGAGAGTGTACCATATACTCTAAGTATGTTGAAACTTTACACCTGCGTGATCTAACAAGAGAGAAGGTACCAATAATTGCTGTATTTTTTGTTAATTTTATTTGAAATGGGAATGTTACATTTAAGGGGGCAACAATAGAATAAATCTAGTTAAATTTAAGTGAAAACACATTAGAAACAAAACTATGTTTACATATCATGTATGATTTTATGTTAAACAGTTATGAGCATTAGTTGGAAAACTATTGGCAGCAAGTAGCTGAAACCAAAAAATCATTGTCAAGTATGATAATTTGTCTCCACTTAGAGAAATTGTGTATGAAAAACGTTACAACTTGTATGTATGGATAGTCTAAGTCTTTATTAATATATTTGATGATTCATAATTTTGTCAAGATTAAAAATTTTATTCTTATTAATTATTAAAGGTATATATACGTCGCCATAATAAGCAATCTAATAATAATTGCGTCATTCTTATAACGCAGAAACGTATAACTGTACGTCGCCAATATTAATTTTTTTAATAATTAAGGATTTGCAAGGTTGTTGTAATTATTGCGTTTCTGCCCTTTCGGATGTAAGACTGAATGAGGAGTTTTGTCACTCGCTTGTCCACCTCTTTCCATCCTGCTCAGACCTGTGCCTTCTGCCTCATTTCCCCTCCATTTAATAATTCCTTTGTTTTCAGCTGCATTTTCACTTCTCTACTCCATGATTTTCTCGGTCTTCCTCTATGCTTCCTGTTGCCTGTTCTTCATATATTTTCCTTATTTTATTCGCTGTCTTCCTCATTACGTCCCCCAACCATCCTCTACTGTGCGTTACATTGGATTTGTATTCAAGTTTTCTCTATATATCGTGTTTCTTATTTTTTCCATCATTGTTTTTCTCTCTCTTTTTGTTCCTTCATTTTGTTTAATACATTCTTCTAGTTCTTGTCTTCCTTTTGTAATACAGCTTACATGTTCAAGTGGATCTCTGATAACTTATCGTTGATCGGTTCGATTATTAGTTGTTGTCCGAAGGTTTGATTTCGTATCTTGTTTATTCTTCTTTTGCTTTTAATCTTCGTGAGGGACTCATCTCCACTGCATTTATTCTTAATCTATGTTGTGTGTAGTGTATTGTCCAAGTTTCACCACTACGTATATATTATCGTGCGCCTTCACTACCCTGTCAAGACTACCTCGCTTGTTCTCATCTGCTTCTCTTTTACCTAAGAATGTAGTTTGAATATTTTTGAGTGATATGAATGGGGTTAAATTTTTTTAATATTATCCAAGGATTATCGTTTACGCATATTTTCTCTACCTAACAAAATTAATAATTTAATTGTTACTCAGGTGAAACTAATAATAATTAAAAAATAGGGTAAACTAATAAAATTGGTTGAAATCGATCAATAAATATTGACCACACCCGCTATAAGTTACAGATTTCGTAAATTAATGACACCGTCTTCTAAAAATTGTCACAATATTCCAGGAGTTAGCAATTTTGAGGTAAAATATGTAAAAGCTCAATTTTACATTTTCGATGTAAATAATCAAGACTGTAGACGATTTAAATTGAAAAATATTTAAAATTCGCCACAAAATTCACTTTTGCGATTTTAGTACAAATTAAATAGTTTCGTACAAGTACAGTACAGCACAAAAATCGCAAATGTTCAATTTTGACAAAAAAGCACAAAACTGCAATTTGGCTTAATTTGATTTAATCGTAAAAAAATTATCAGTTGTTAAAAAATGCAAAACGTTTGGTTTGACGTGATTTACTTTTACATCGTTTGATTTAATCTGCTGATGTTTAAGTGTGGACATTTTATCAAAACTGCAAACATTTTACCAACATTTTGCTCCAAGTTTAAGTTCAAGTTGTCAAAAGTTGATTATAATCCTGTTGACGATTTAAATTGAAAAATATGGAAAATCCGTCATAAAATTCACTTCAAGTGATTCACTTTAATTAACATATTTGAGTTTGACTAAAGTAAAAGTTTTCGAAAACTATATAAATTTGACAAAAAGGCACAGAACTGCAATTTGGCTTAATTTGATTTATTCGTAAAAAAGAATAAATATCACTTGTTAAAAAAGTGCAAAAATGCGCTGTTTCATTTGACTTGATTTACTTTAACTTCCTTTGATTTAATGATTTGATGGGTAAGTTTTGATATTTTCTCAAAACTGCAAAAAATTACCAAAATTTAGACTCAAGTTTAAGTTCAAGTTGTCAAAAGTTGATTATAAATTTGTTGGCAAACATTGCCGAAGATTCAAAATTGTTTAAAATACAACGATTTATCAAAATTGCAAAAAATGTCAATATTACTCAGATTATTCTTTCATTTATTGTAATCTGTTTTAACTTACATAAATATGTAAATAAAAAAATATTTTCAAATATACAAACTAAATTAGTTTCATTTTGATTAATTTGACTTAATTGTCACACATTAACAAAATATCTAAAGTCCAAAAAATGATTCTCGGTTAACTCTGTCAGAAGCCTTGTCACAAATGCACTTCCTCAACCTTCTTTACCGTTTCTCCTATTTGCCTCAGTATGAAGTTAGCACCCGTCCCTCCTCAACTTCTAATATTCCTCTTAGCCTCTTTTTGACTAAATTCTCGGTTATAATTTCGCCACGGTCTTGAGTGGTGAGATTCCTAGGTATTACAAGCCCTTGCATCTCATTCTTATAAATTGAAATAATTATTACAATTTGCCAGTATTCTGGAGCTTCGGCACTCTCTAGCACTTTGTTCGTGATATCTTTTAAGTACTCAGTCACTTACTCCGTTCTTGATTTCATTATATGTTCGGTTATTTTGTCAAACCCTGATGCTTTACCCTTCTTTAATCACCGAATGTCCTCATGTACCACAGTTGCAATATAATTCGTTTGTTGCTGTTCTTGGTATTCATATCCATTATTGTATCCTCTTCTGCCTTTTCGGTTGTTGACATGTCAGTTCCTTCTAACATCTGTTGGAGGTACTCTAACAGGGATAATAAATGTTTGTACAGATGATAACCATGGCATGAATTTCACCAGTAATGCTTCCAGTTCTACATGAACTTTTATATGTGGCAATTATTTACAACTGGTAGTCGTTCCACAATATTCTGAGATTTAGCACTGCTTTTTTTTTGAAGAGTATGCCTGTGTCGTAAGTTGCTTCTCCATAATAAGAAGATAAAGCACATCATTTGATTAGGTTTCTTCACTAGACTATTTCCCTGAAGTTGGATCTGATCATTTTACACGACTGCAGATAGCACAAAAGCGAAAAAATAATAAAACTTAATCAAAAATTATAACGCCAAAAATATATAATTTTATTTATTATATAAAAATGTCCATGCTTACTTACTTACTTAAACTGTGTAAAAGTTTATCAAGTTTTTGGAAGCAATGATATTTAAAATCCTAAAGCTAAAGCAACGAAATTCTTAAATCTTGTTTTATGTTCAGATTTGAAAAACAAACTGAAATTAGTTCCGCCCCAAATTGCCGAAAAAATCGCTTAGAATTTATTACATTTTAAAATTTTTAACACAATCGTCTAGATAATTTATCTCGACTTTTATCGCATTTTGTCACGCCTCTCGGGGTGGCCTTTGCTCCACCGTAATAAGTCAAAATGTCAACCTCTCCCCAGGAAATATATACGTATAAACGGACACGTCGAACAATATACGCTATAAAATATATCGCACCGGGTTTCTGACATTGCAATGCCATCTTTGTCATTACAATGCCCATTGTTGTCACTTTCGCAACCGTAACAGATGTTCGTGTCAGAGCGGCGGTGATATTGTAATTATGTTATTAAATCCATTTGCATATTACTATTAATATCGAACGTCACCATTGCAATTTTTCCCCATTGAAATATTCATGTAGGAGTGCAACCATTTAATGCGCGAATAAATATTTATGATGCATAATGGACTCGCCCGTATCTCCATCAAAATTGTTGGGGCAATGCAAATGATAACATTCGTAAATCCTTCTCGGAAAACTAGCGACAGGTTTGCCCACTATATTTTACATGTTGGAGCAACCTGCGAGTGTTGTTTTCAAAACGGCTTATTTATTGTGAGGCAACTGCGAATTATCTTGACGCCAAAACATTGAATATATCAATGTTGTTACAAGATTAATTGGATGAATGTGCAAAGATAAGTCTGTGTATGCACTATTTATACAATGAATTAATGTAAACGTGTGCATAAAATTTCACTGAATCAGCAGACGCGGCCGACAACACTCATAAGATAGGGTATGGGAGTTCGACTAAAGACAAATAAATACAAATAATACTAATCATATTTATAATATTTGTGCAGAAAATTTCAATACATATTATATAAATATTTATTTGCTGTAAATGTAATTTTTTTAATAAAAATACATTTACCTAGACATCTAAATATAGTACGTACATTCATACAAATTGATATCCCTTTTTTCTCCAGTAGATTGACAAACTATGCTGACGATAGCTTCAGCCTCTATGATTTGGAACGAAATCGCAGAAAATTGGATGAGAATCAAATGCTTGGTCGTTTATTAAAAGGTTCCATGGAAATAAATTAATGGCAGCAATATGGCAAAAGCAGTTACATAAATATCAAAGGCATTATATATCACTTTACACATCCTGTATTAATTTAATTAGCACAAATTAAATTATGTTTTTGGCTAGCATTTTAAGATTATTATTGTCTCGATCCATCGCTTTTTTGATAATACGTGTTGTAACACGAAACGAGTTTTGGCCAATTTCACAGGTTGTTACGTTAAATGGTTGGTGATGTATGAAATATAATAATTTGGTGTTCGTTTTGAGGTCGACCATATTGTTCGGCAATAAACTTCTCTTTTAGAACAGTCAGACATTAGGTACAGTAAAATGTGACATGCTTTTAAGAAAGATTAAGATTTATGGCGGAGAAGCAATTCGCCGGGTTTTTATTATGCGCATTTTTACGACCATTATTTAAAGACCGTAAATTACGGAGCGAGTTAAATGTATATTGTGCACGTATGTGTGCGTTGTTTGTGTGCATGTGTGTATACATATATCTCCAGTTCCATGCAATAACTTCTCCTGACATTCATTTTTTACGATTCTTTTAACATGTTGTATATATCCATAAACCTACATTAAACATAATTATTTAAGTTGTGCCCACGCACGCACATTCGCCAGACTAATTGCTCATAAATTATAACATAAAACATTCGCCTTTTGATCCCAACGAGTATAAATAAACCACGGCACGTCAGTCACAACAAGCGAAAGGTAGATGAACTATGGGTCTTTCGCAACGTTTATTGCAGCGCTAAAACGTATAGATCTTACTCGAAAACAACTGTAAATTACAACTCAACAGTTTGATTTTCGTAAATAAGCATTGGGCGTTAGTGAAAAATTCAGTATACCATTTTCTTTCATCAACATGAGCATATAATTTGGCACACAATGTATTTTATGAATCCCACAACAGATTTAAATAATGAAAAGATCTTATTTTAATTTAATATCACAAAATTATATCCATTTCGTTTTGCACTTGACAGTCAATTAAGAATCCATTCACCGAAATCATATATAATCTTCTTACACAGAATTTTACACAAGATCATTTTTTTTAATTGGATTTTTTTTTCACACCTCATAGCATCTATCAAATTACCTTGTGCAGTAAATAATTTTCGCACATTATATGTATAGATGAAAACTGGGTATGTTCTCTACGAGATGATGTGAAAACGCAAAATAGTCTATGACTTTATCAAAAAATTAGTATCTAAAAAATTATGTCACTGTCAACATTCACAAAAACATCCACATTTGTTGAAATAAGGATTAAATTCCATGACCTTATAGTCACTTTGTACGGTAACATTTTCGTTATAATTTCTTTGTCAAATATTTTTGTTAAAAAAATTATAATCGCGTATATAAACATCATCCCTTTTTATATTTGTCAAAATTATTATGTTGTTTGTATAGGTGTTGTTGGGCACAATAACGATAATTGCTTTTTATTTTCTTGTTAAATTTTTTGGTTTAAAATTTTACAAAAAAATATCGCCGTGTGATTATTTCGATTTTTTCACTCTTGTGTATACAAAGAGGGCTGTAACATATTTTAAATTATTTAATTAACAACGTGTCTAAGAAATCTTGAATCGCGACTATTTTTTATGCTTGTTTCTATTTTGTCATGATTTTTATATTTTACTGTGTTTCATATTGTTTAACTTTTTGTTTTAGTTTAAAATTATTTTTCGGTTCTCAACTGTGTTGGAATTTTAAAAATGACTTTATATGGAAAATATGTTCAATTATGTCCTCATTTTTGCTCAATTATATTGATGTCTATTTTTTATGGTTCATTTTTGTATGTAAATATTTTTGTCCTTTTTTCGCATAATTCTTATACTTTTGTTCGGTTTTTCGGCGTTTGACTCGTTGTCTGTCGTCCTATTCACTACAAATGGATTAATATTTCAAAAACCTGACTTGTTTATTATTATATGTAGCGTTAAATTATTTAAATTTGCTTCAAATAAATTAGGTTTAAATGATTGGAAGGTTGTGCACATAAAAACATATCACTCTTGACACTTTTGACTGCAGTGCGTGAATAATGAGGGTTTTTGACAAGTTCAGACGAACAAAAAAATGCAATTTTAAATATATTTGTATACTATCACGTAATTATAAAACATATGTTTAAAATAAATATTGACTTTGCAAAACAGTGTTTGATATTATTATGAAGTTCAGAGCAAGCAATATCAAATGTTTATACAACTACAGTAGTATTAAATACAACTACACTCACCATTTGCGCAGCTTGTTACTAAACGAACACTTAACACAAGAGCCCATACCAGTATGGTTTACTGTAATGCTAAGCTATACTAATGGTTCCCGACTTCATTTCTTAATAGTACAAATTTCTTAATAACTTACGTTGGGTTGACTTATGAAATTGGGAATATTTGAATTACGGTCGCCCAATACCTCAAACTGTGTTTTTGTTTCAGATACAATCAGTTTAATTACCATTTGTTTCCTTCTTCTGCTTAATTAATACTTATTTTATTTCATACACTAGTTCAACTAAATTAATGAGAAATATAAATTAATGAAAACTACCACAAACGAGGTAGTTTTTTAATATATTTTTTTAATCCAGTTTTATTTATGTTAATTTGTTACAATAGTTATGAACGCAAAATCACAGTACATATTTCTGAGTATGCAATTTTTAAACTTTATGTTAACCTGTAAAAGAACGGCCACGATGACATATTCCTATCTATATTAGTTTACTGATAGATGGTCATGTAACACAGCTACTCGCGCGCAATTGCTACAAGTCTAAATAAATATTATCGAACTGTATTTCACAGTATCGACGATGTGTGGATGACATGTGCTATAAAATCGTAGCTAAAACGTTACGTGAAAAATAAATGCTCCGTTCCACATTATCCAAAACGCTGCTCAAACCGCTCGATATATAAAAAAAGAAACAAACACGTTGGAGAGAATTAAATTGCATTAGAGAAACCCGCAAGGCGCGCAAAATTGAAAAATGTTTCAAGAAATGCAATGGTGCGACTTTGAACCCCCGTCGCCAGTAATAATAACCAATAATAATAAATAAATAAATGCATACCATCGCGAGCTGTTAGGAAATTTAATCCTCTACAATTTATTTATGTAATATTTGGCGTTTCTTGTTAGCGGCTTGACTAATCCTATGACCTCAAGTACTTTTTTGAATTAGACAGAAAGACGTTTTATAATGTGCAGTAAATATGGTTTGTTGTTGAAACAATAGATTATTATTGCAAAAAATTACGCAACATTTTAGTGGCACAGATTGAGTGCAGAAAGTTATAGCATGAAAATGTTTCAAAATGAATTTTCGTTTTGAAGAATGCTTAGTTATTGTTGTTTTAAAATATTAAATTGTTGCCATATTTTCACTTTAAGAATGAATTGTCTAACTAGTCAAAATTCACAAATCCGTTTAAATGCACTATGGACATAATTAAAGTTAGACAAGAAATATTTAAAACTAATATGGAGAAATAATTACCAACATGTAACAAACGAGGACTATTTTCATTGTGTATATCTTTGTCACTGTGGCAACCAACGTTGGGTTTTAAAGGTTTAGCAGCGATATTTTATTTTATTATATTCCGCAACATTCATACGAATACATTTGTGTGTGATCTATTCTCTGAGGGTTGAAAGGTAAGGGTGGGCTGTCTAAACTATAACATAAACTATGGCATGAAAGGCACAGTGGGAATTAGGTTTGGGGCAGTTGCTAATGGCGGACAATTTTAACTAGTCGATGTTGAAATACTAGTGTAGAGTACAGTGGCGTTGTTATGTGTGTGATGTTCAGAGTAGTGCTAACTGGGATTGACGCAAATCTTGGTGAACAATATCGTGGCAAAAATAGAGTTGGTAATATAGTGTTGACTGTCTGTTGCTGATGTATTCTGTTGTACCTGTTTCATTGTTACGTGCATTATTGTGTCAGGCAGTCACCTTCGTGGTGCCTCTGGAGTGATGGGTACTGAGCCCCGGTTGTCGCGTGAGGATCTACTAATCTTTTAGCCAGAATCGAATAGATGCTATTGTTCTTAGTGGGTTGATAACAGTCGTGGTTATTGGTGAGACTCAACCTGTCTCCGAAGAAGTGTGTGAGCAGTGATTCTGAGACCATATGTCCAGAAGAAAAAGGTATACTAATATCCAAATCTGCCTGTCGAGTACGCCCATGCGATTCTTTGGCTCGACAGAGCAGGCTGGCGCACATTGTTTCGTCACGGGAGAGCGATGAATACGTCAAGTACAAATATTTCGAGTACATTAGCATGCGAACACATCTGGTATTTACCAGACGCCTTTACCATTTAGTAAAGGCATCAAAAGCTGATAACTATGACAAGTCAGTAATCATGAGGATAGCTACTAGAAGCAACGTTAATAATCGAAATAATTGGGCGACCTATCAAACATTTATACAAAAGAGTGTAGCAACATTTATTTTTGAAACAAAAAGTGTGATTTAAATCACACTTCACATACACTATCCTTGTAAAAATCCAATACATTAAAAAATTGCTAAATGTGCCAAGATGAACGAAAATAAGTTTTTCATAACGTATTCGAACGTAAACCAATCAAGAACTTATTCCATGGGCTGAAAAGTCCCGGGCCTAACACATAGATGGCGCTAGTTTTATTGCAGTCACCTTTTTTTCAGTTAATACTAACCTTCAAAAGACAGCTGTTAAAATTTCATGATATTCTATTCATTAGTTTGTGAGTTATTGTGCTAAGAGTGACGCTACTTTTGTTATTTTCAAAACAATGGATCAAAAACAATTTCGTGTTTTAATTTTACACTGCTTCTTGATGGAAAAAAATACTGTTCAAGCGAAGCAATGACTTGAAAAGTGTTATGGGGACTCCGCTCCAGCAGAAACAACAATAAAACGTTGGTTTGCTGACTTCAAACGTGGTCGTAGAGACACCGATGATGCAGAACGCAGTGGACGTCCAAATGAGGCGGTAACACCAGAAAACATAAAAAATCCACAAAATCGTTTTGAATGATCGAAAAGTGAAGTTGCGTGAGTTAGCTGACATCGTAAAGATATCAAAAGAACGTGTTGGCTTTATATTGCATGAGCATTTGACTATGAGAAAGCTCTGTTCAAAGTGGGTGCCGCGTTTGCTCACTGTTGACCAAAAACGAGGACGTGTTGATGATTCTGAGCAGTGTTTGGCCATGTTTAAACGTAACAAACCGGAATTTTTGCGTCGATATGTGACAATGGATGAAACATGGATCCATCATTTCACTCCGGAATCAAGACGATCGTCATCTGAGTGGACAGCAACTGGCGAACCTCGTCCAAAGCGCCCAAAAGCACAACAATCGGCTGGAAAGGTTATGGCCTCGGTATTTTGGGATGTGCGTGGTGTAATATTCATCGACTATCTTGAGAAAGGAAATACCATTAACAATATTATATAGCGTTATTGGAGCGTTTGAAGGCAGAAATTGCAAAGAAACGACCGCATATGGCAAAGAAAAAAATTTTGTTTCATCAAGACAACGCACCGTGTCACAAGTCAATCAAAACAATGGCAAAACTACATGAATTGAACTTCGAATTGCTCCCACATCCACCGTATTCGCCAGATTTGGCTCCCAGCGACTACTGGCTGTTCGCAGACGTGAAAAAAATGCTCGCCGGTAAGAAATTTCGCACGAATGAAGAGGTTATCGCTGAAACTGAGGCCTATTTTGAGGCAAGATAAATCGTTCTACAAAAGTGGTATTAAAATGTTAGAGCGGCGCTGGAATGATTGCGTTGCTCTTGATGGAGATTACGTTGATGAATAAGGGTAATTTTGAACCAAAAAAACTGTGTTTTCTTTGTTAGGCCCGGGACTTTTCAGCCCATGTGTTACTACTGATAAGTGCTCGTTCCGCAAAATCATTGATCATGATTTTTACATTCGTTGTCATCTAACGAATCGCGATTAATAATAGAAGTATTTGTGTAAAATTTTGGAAGCGTGTAATACTTTTTTTATTAACACCGTGCATATACATATAATCTATTTCACGAGGACAAGAAAGTATTTTTGATTGAAAGAGTAAGAAAGTATGTTAGAATGTCTCCACCAAGACAGTACTTTAACTAATGAATCGGAGCTTTTGTTCTTAGCTACATATTCTTTATAAGTTATAAGTATAATGTGGTTGTACATATCTTATTGACTGCTGGGTGTCTACTATAAAGGCATCAAAACATTTATTAGTCCTCAGCAGGAATGGAGACGACAAATCAATGGGGCGTACTTACAATATTTACTTAGAATATTTAAAAGTTTCGTTTACCTGACGGTAATATCCAATATTTTTGCAATTACTGTCCTTGATTATTTCTTATTAATTTCTGTCAAGCAGTATGTCAGCATAACTTATTTTTATAGCAACTTCTCGAATATCGTAAACGACCGTTGATATCCTCATAATATTCTTGTACAAAATTACTACATTTCTTACAAGATTTATATCTCAGTTTCCCCAATTGTTGATCGGTTGACAATAGAACTTTCTTAATGTTTTCGTCGTCTTTTCAGACATAACCCAACATAAAAGAACGAGAAATTTATTTTAATAAATATTATTATTTCATGCTTGGAATTGGACTTAGTTGTTTCAAAAATTTATAAATATTATTTTGCGAAATACACTCGGATGCAATAAAAAGTTTCCATCTAATAGAATGCACGTAATTGGCAAAATGTGTAGCATATTTCACTGAATAATAACACCGAAAACTTGTGTGTAGTATCAAATATTTACTTCAAGGCCTACTGCATTGTTGTATACCCTAGTTTCACTTTGTTTCGAAATGGCTGTAACAGTTGTCTAACCATCAAATATATTTGTCAGACAATGTCACGTGAAGACCAGGATCTGGTAACAGAAAGAAAAATAAATGCAGCACATGATCGTTTTATCGTACTACGAGCGTTGCGACATCGCACTTCTACGTTCGTTGAGGCTGGGAATCAACTCAGACAACTTGACAGTTCGCAGAAGATTAGCCGAACGAGGATTAAAGTCATATATACCAGCCGATGGTCCAAAATTATTCCCCCCATCATCGAACACCAAGGCTACAATTTGATCATATCCACTTACATTGGGAAATACTGCAGAGGGGTACCGTACTATTCTCTGATGAATCTAGGTTTTGCCTATATTCTTCCGATGGTCGACAACGGATTTGGAGAAGAGCGATATGCACGCTGTACATTCGTTCCACGAGTCAATCATAGAGGATTAATTATGGTATGGGGCGGCATTTCATTAGAAGTTCGAACGGATCTTGTTTGTGTAGAGGGAGGGTCCTTAACAGCACACCGATACATTACAGACATACTGGATGATCATGTTGTTCCGTTTGCTCCGTTTATTGATAATAATTTCATCCTAATGCAGGATAATGCAAGACCCCACGTTGCCAGACGTGTTAATGAATATCTGGATGAAGTCCGAATAACCCGTATGAATTGGCCGGCATGCTCCCCTGACTTAAATCCTATAGAGCATGTTTGGGACATGTTGGACAAGCAAGACGTAGACTTGTAGCATCTGTTCAGAATGCCAATAGTTAAAATTTAATTAATTAATTTTTGTGTTATAAAATTTTCTGTGTATTTCAAATATTCCTTGATTTCTTTTGTTAAAATGCACCTGTACTGTAATTTATTGTGGCATCTAAGAAATAACCTTATCATTATAATATTAAACTTATCATTGAATATCTCTTAAAAAAATATAAAAAAATTTGTTTTAAAAGGTGGAAATTGTTTATCGCACCCGAGTGTAGAAACAGCGTAAGTTTATTAATAATACTATAAACATAGAAGTTTTCATTTTGTGGTTGTAACTGACACTGTTAAATAATCATCAGAATCAGTGGAGTAACTGCAAAATAGCATGTGGTCAAATCCTTGGGTTTGGTCCTTTTTCAGTCCTGTGCTATTGTTTTGTGACAGTGCAATATACTGGAGGAAAAATATATATTGCCTTTACATATTATATGTTAGTTCGTCATTAACCTATTGCGATCCAACCCAATCCGACCCCATTGTAACTTTTTCTCAAAATTTTTAGATTTCATGCCTTACTGATTATTAATAATAACAACTATGCTAATTATGCAATAGTGGGTGTCTTGTAAATATTTCTTCAGCTTGAAACATCATCAATACTTTTGGAGGACCTAATTAATATACTTCGACAAAATCAAAATCTTTCAGCTATTGTTAATTTATTGGGTTGCTATCCAATTCACAAGAATAGAAATCAACCCAAACGAATTATGGTGCACTTATATAAAAGGAATTATAGCAGGCTATGATACGGCATTGCTATTGGTGAATATGCCTCTCCTATTTATTTTTGGGTACTACAGGATACGTAGGATTGACAGACCTTAAAAAGTTTCACCAATTGCTATGTTCCTCTCAGTAAACGCATTTCCTATTGGGAAATGCGTAATTTTTCATAATGGTGAAAATAATTGCGAATTATACTAACTTTTTAATTGAAGGATATTACTTTTTGACAGTTATACCTTTCGACCGTCCCACAGGGTCACTGTTAACGCAACACAACCTTGCCTACGATAACACGTTACTTGGGTCGGGTATCTGATATTTCTGATATATTATTTTGAACAAAAATACCTGAAGGATTTTTACCAAGAAAACGTTCACGATATCCATTTAAACCAACAACTTGCCACGTGTGTCTATTGTTTTCAGTGAATCCAGTTCCCAAAACTTACAGGAGGTCAAAATTAGTTTCCGATTTCGAATCAATCATCAACATTTTACCATGTTAATCTTTGCAGTAATCCTTGTATCTGACAGGTACCTTCTAAGTACATATTTTAATATAATTTATTTTGGCATTTGTAGCATTGTGTTCACACAATTATTAATTTTGTGAATAGAAATTTTACTTAATCACCAACTGCACAAAAGCATTAATAAAACAACAAATGATGACCCCATCGTATGATGGTAATATTTTAAGTGCACTATCATCCAAGAAAGAATATTATATATAGAACGAACAATACAATTATTTGACAAGTCTAATATCACTTGAATAAAGAATCCATATATTAGTATATATTGAACCACAATGTCCAACAATAAATTACTGTTATTATTAATTACATGTTATGTCCCATAAATTTAGACCATCAAAAAGTTGTGCCCAGTTTACTATATGTACTAATTGTAATTTATCACACCCTCGCCGATTTACATGCGAGGGTCAGAGGATAAATATACATTTGGACTCGAAGTAAAATACGTTTTCAATCAACTATCTACCAAGTATCCATGCTAAATGACACAATGATGTCTTGCTTCATGCGAAATGTCACGTGGGGTCCTTTACGGCCCTTCAATTGCACAATGTGGCTGTCCGAGGCGCAGTCGGTGACATTTTTCGCACGAGGGGTTATTCTCTCCCGCTTTAAGACCGCCATGATTAATACGTAAAGGGCAAGGTCCCGCGATAAATATTAAAATCGCAACAGAGCGTTCCGAGCGCCTAATATATTAACATTAGATAAAGTGCCCGTGCATGTATAAACAATGGAGAGAGGTTCTTTCCGACTCGCTCGTTACCGCTGCCGCTGCCGCCGCCTCGGTCTCCCCCGGGCGATCTATTATGTAAGGATGAAAAGAAAATTCAATCTGCATGACGGGTTCCGCCCTTCTGCACTGACAGGCCATGATTACGCATTCAACAACCTGACCCCGGGGCCAGGGTGGCTGACCTTAACCAACTCGTGTGACTGACTCGCCGGTTGTAAGTGACATGTATAACAAGTTCTTCGGCGACCTTTGCACATTATATAAATTTACTCGAGGCTGCAGTATTTATCGTGGTGCAAACAAAGAGGAAAATTCTGTGGGAGACTGCGGTTTTAGAATGCGAAAATGAATTCACGACGAGCTGTTGTTCTGGTCAACGTTTTCCTACATGAGTTGTCGAGATAACTTTAAAAAAATTTATAGCGACATAAAGACTTACAAATCTTTACTTATATAATGCAACACCGTCATGTTAATGAAGACAAAAAGACGTCATATAAAATTCACCCTTCCTGGCTACAGTCTAACAGATGTTAAATACGTTATTGCATTAAGGGGATTTGCAATGTCTAGAGAGAAAATAAACGCGAGTTACAGATTTATGTTTGATTTGGAATTCAATATGTCTTTTTCAATATATATTGACTAAATTAATTTAATTTAGAATGTTTGAAATTTCAAAAACAAAATACCTCATATGTAAAATCCGTCGTTGATTCGTCGTCACTTATAGTCTATGACTTAAAATTTACCAAACATACAAATATGCATGACTTGTTGTACTCGTCGACTAAATAATTAATTTTAGAATCCGGATTAACATAAAATGAATAAAGCTGTCTCTTTATATGAACGCGTGACCGGCGACAGCTGCCTGAAACTTAAATAAATAAATAATAACATAACATAATTATTAAAAATATTAATCTGCAATATCGTGTAATTTTTATTGATTGCTTTACATAGAAATGTTCATGGCTGTACGCCATATAGACGAGTGATATGTCAGCGATAAACAAATATTTACATTCAGGATAATAGCGCAAACATTTCAAGTAAATACAGAACATTATTGGATCGTAAATACATCGACACCGCAATAAGCCTTTTACCGCTTTTAATCTACGAATGTCATATATACTTGTCGTCGATAATGCAGACGTGATAAGGCCTTATGTACGCAACTCTGATATCGGATCATATCCATTTACCTCCAGCGGAGAAACTTGCGTCGATTTGTGATTTTAGAAAATCCGTTCATGATTCAAGTTTGTTACCTAGTTGAAGTGATTTTATAATAGTTTTATGGGTTTATGGGTTAGGAATACAAAGTTCACACAAGATGACAAGAAATTACATACGAACAATGAAAAATGTTGGAAGTAACCCTAGGCCTTGACCAGGATGTATCTTGAGCCCTCTATTGCTCGCATTAGTCCTAAACGAAGCAGTAGAGGAAGGAAAAATGAAGTCAAAAAGGAATTGAGTACCGGAAGATGAAAGGAGGTGATAATGTTTTAGTGGTGATTATAGCGAAAGATGAAAGCCTCAATGGCAATATATAGATACAAAGAATTTTTGAAAAATCAACATGTAAAAATAAACATTGACAATAAGAAGAACACCAATTAAATACAGTAAAATACAAGACTTGATTTTTTACATAAATTTAAATATTTGGGATCAATGACGTTGGAGTGTCAGCAAAACGAAAAATATTCAGAAACACAAAAGATACATTTCTGGGAAGGAAATAAATAGAAGAAAAATTGCAACGACCGAGATGACATTCCTGAGAAGACTTGGGAGCATAACAAAAAGAGGAATACACCAGAATTAATCTGGAAATAAAATAGTGGAAGTCATCAGAAATAAGATGGCAAGTCATGTGCAAATAACACAATACAGTACAATAGTAAGACAAGTACCTAAATCCAAAGTGACATACATTCAAGGGGAAGACGGAGAAGAACATGGTTGGAGGATGTAAAGTTAGCAGTAGCAAAGATGAGGGAAAACTGAAAAAATACACAGCGAAATATGTAAGAAGAAGACAAGCTAAGAACTCAATTCTAATGCCAACGTCCGAGAGGATATATAGGCAAATGGTTTAAATAAGTATGTAAGTAAACTATTCATAAAAATGTGCCCCAAAGACATTTATAATATAACAAGATCAGGATTAAATCGTTATGGACAAAAGTATTTATTTGCATTTTTTGCAGATATGTGTATTCGTACATTAACTAAAGAAATCACCCTTCGTGCATTTCCTTACATTCCTTGGCTGCCTACAGGGACAATAATGTTCTCAATCTTTGAAAATTGAACAAATGCTAAGAGGACATGTAACAAAATGGGTTTATGATGAATTAATGTAGGTGAGAGGGGCACTAATTACGTAATAGGGTAAAATACATTACATTTTGATTTTCCACCACCAAATTCTTTTCAAACCTGGGAAGTGCGCTGAATCTTTTCGAGTAAATATAAGGACAGACTTGTGAAATCTGGTGAAGATGCTGAATTGCTTTCAGTGCGATCGTTCAGTTAACAATTAAGGTCCACATCATTTGATTAATTTATGAGAATGCTACTAATACCTAACAGTTTAAATGGTCGTGGTGAATGGAAATCTCTTCATCACCTATCACCATCACAAGAGGCTGGCCAAATAATAAAATAAATGAAAAGGCGATCGTAAGGGAATCAGTCGAGAGGTTAAATTTACGTAGAAGGTTAATGTAAATTTAACCTGCCAACATATAAGTGACCACTATTAATAAAGTTATCACAGATATACTATTAATACACATTAACCACCAACATGATATTTATAACACTATGCAATAAATTACAACACCAAAAATTATCTACGCCGAGGACGATGTTCACTCACAATTGTCAATAAAAAACGTATTTTCATTAACATCCAAGTGTACAACCGTTAGTCATGCTCTGTGATGGTATTTTTGTAGCAATGCGTGCAACGCAAGAGTATTGGAGCTACATACGATTCAATTTTGTTACATCCCTAAGTGAAAACCTGAAGTTTAATAACGTGGACGTGGACGTACGAGTTACGTCTTTTTATGTTTTTATTTACTCGTTGCTCACTTTCAACCAACATGGGCGTATAAATTATTTTATTTATTCTTATTTTGTTTTATATACTCATATTCATCTCAATTTCTTCGTACCCTGTGTTATTGTCTTGATGCTATTCCAGTAGAATTCTTTAGTCCCCACTTCCTTCTTAGCATTATCGTTCCATGTTTTTCTTGACCTGCCCGGGCAATTTATTCCTTAAGCTTTTCTTTCATATATCTTTTTTGTCAATATGTCTCCATTCATATGTCCCCAACCATCACAATTGTCCTTCCATATTTTTTCTCTATTATTGTTTCAATATTTAGTTTGTGTCGATATATTTCATTCCGTACCCTGTCCCTCTTAGGTTTATGTTCTCTTTTTCTTATAAGTCTAATTTCTATCGCATTTATTTTTGTTTATCATGTTTCCCAAATATATATAATGGTGGGTTTTATAAGTTTCTTTACTATGCCCGATTGTATCTCCTTTGGTATTTCCTGCTTTTCAAAAAGCTGTTCTTTATCATGTTCCTATCCTATCGTTTATTTCTTTATCATCTTCCATTATTCCAATACGATTATGATCCCAAATATTAGAAGTTTTCAACTTGTGCAACTTTCCCTTGATTGTTATTCCATGTTTTGTTTCTATATTGTCATTGTTTTTGTTGTATTTATTTTCATATTAGCTTTCATATTCTCTAGTTCCTTGAGTATTATTAATATATTATGTTGTAGGTCAGTTTCTGACACAGCTAATATTGCCTAATCGACTTCGAACATTACTTCTCCTATTTGGATCTACTCCATTTTCCAGTGTCCTAGTGTTAATGCATTTTCTTTTTCGCCGCTTTCACTGCTTCATCTAGTACTAAATTGAATAAGAGTGTCCTAAGTATGCATCACTGTTTAAGTCATATTTCAATCTTGAAATCCTTAGATTCTTCGCTATTTGTTCTAACAATATTCTTATTGTCTGTGCACATAGCTGTTATTGATTCAATTTTTTTATTACCTATTTTTAGTTTTCGTAGTACATTACAGGTTCCTTTTATCCTATCAATGGGACTTATCCCATTGACTTATCTTAATGGGATAAGTCATGGGTGCTTCTTTCACGATCATCACGTTTTCCATCATGTTTTCTATTTTCTCTTTCATTTTTTCCCAGTATTTCCTGGATTATTTATTATATATTTCCTTTTGCCGCCTTTCGTGTATATGGGAATTATTACTCATTCTTCTGGAATTATTGTTGTTCCCGTCATTTCCTTTATTAAGTCGATTAGTTGTTTTCTCCCTTCCATCCCCGTGTACTTAATCATTTCTGACGCTATGTTATGCATTCCCGTCGCCTTCCGTATCTTCAATTTATTTATAGCTGCTGTGACTTCTTCTATATTTATTTCCTCAAAATCCGTATCTCCTTCAATTGCTTGATATTCAGACTCTACCCTATATTGTCGCGTTTCCACTTCTGCCACAGCTAGTTCTTCAAAATATTCTCTCCACCTTTCCATTATTTTTTTCAGTAGTGGTTATATTCTCTTCTTTATCCTTTATGGTCATCATGTTGAAACCATTTTTTCTTCTCATTTCTTACATGGTGCCGTAGAAAACTTCTGGTTGTCCACATAATTTCCAGCCAATTGTTCCCCGAACTTCTTCCATGATCTTTTTTCGTTTTTTGTATTATTCTTTCAACTTCCTTCCACATAATCTTACATTCTTTCTTGAAGATATTTTTTCCATGTTTCTTACTTCCTTTTAATTATATCCCTTATTTCTTCGGTCCTACATTCTGTTTTTTCTTTCTTGGTTTGCTATTTTCGTTATTCTACAAACTTCTTTGCATGCTTTTAATATATTGTTCTTGGAGATGTTTTCCTTACGTTGGTTCGTTAATTGGGTATTCTTGGGTATTCTCTTGAATTTTTTTCTCTTTTAATTTGTAACTACTTATTTTTTTCTTTTGTTTTCTCACTTCTCATATCCTTTTTTCTAGGTTGATTTTCAAGTCAACTTTCACTACTGCTGTTTTCATAAAAGTCACTGTATGTTATAATTTATTAAGAGCCGTCGTTTTATTTGCGTTTTAATTCCACAATTATTACCAAGTTTTTAATTATTAGTTCTAATCACAAGTTATGTCTGAATGGAGTTATTATTGATGTGGCGCACCACAAATCGATCACTTGGAATTATTGCTCGATATATAAAAAGAACCTGACAGGTGTTCAAATCTTCTCTTGACCAGCTGTATTTCAGAAGCCTGATACACGATTTCCATGCTTACAGCTGATTTGACTCTTTGCGTCTGTCGATCTTTATGAACATAATTTTTTTTTTGATTTAGCATAGTAAACTTTAAATCTGGATTTTCATTGTTTGGTAAACAAACAGAGTTTAAAATGCAGCTTCTGCGGGAAGCACTTCTTAAAATTTTCATATTTATTTATTGCAACGAACCAAAAATATTTGCACGACGTTAATGGTTATTGCGGTGTCTGTTACAAAAATTTATCGTGTAAATTGTTGACTGCGCTTTCAATACCTATAAAAAGTTTTGGAAGCAGTGCTCTTGGCGTCAATACGCCCGTCCAACGGCTGATTGAAAGTCGACCGCATAAATCATAGCCCGTCAAAAATCCATTATCGATTCCGTGCGCGCGGGAGACGTATTAATTTCCACGTGCAAACGTAACGACGAGATGGATGCGCGCAAGGTGTCGTTGATGAATATGCCGCGTTGACCTTGCTCTCCGGCGTCTCCAATCTCCATCGGATGTGATGGATCGCCTGCGATGTCACGGGTCCATTCATCATGGCGGTGGGACGCGCGCACGCCACTGTTCGTCCGTAATGCATAATTGAAGAGAGCGCCGTCGGCCTCCCGATTCTACCGCCCGATCGCATACCGCAGCTCGGATTATTACCAGTTTTATACACTTCATAAAGAGGCGCGAGCAAGTCGCTCCTTCGTCGTAAATACATTGTCGACGTTTCGAGTTTGTTTTTATATACGAATAACAAACCGTAAAGCGTTCATCAAATGTCTATATATAATTCGATGGCTGTATAACGGTGTGCAGGGTCGGCGCAAGGTTCGTTATCCACATAAAGTATGTTTTCAACATTTTAACGTTGCAGTGAAAAGTCCTCGGCTATAATTGCGAAAAGAAAATAAATTAAAAGCTCAACGATTATGCTTGTGATTCATTTCGCGTTATATGTCAAAAGATGAATCACACTTTTGAGCAGGATTTGGGATGTCGTCAGCCTTTTTTATTGGATTTTGGATTTTAATTGTCCTAGACTAAAATTATTGTTAAGTTTATGGAGGAACCAAATAACATACACATATAAAATACCAACCCAATCCAATCCAATCCAACTACATTTTTAACGCCTATGGGTCAGCATACATTTGGATTTATTTCATCGTGACACGTGATATTTTCACAACACAAGCGCCCAGCATTCCAATATTCTAAGGATTTAATGTAGAAATATGAAAACCAACGAGATATTAATGCTGATTTAAAAACTGGAACAAAACTTAACTTATTGAAAAACAATTTAAATCCGAAGAACTTTTTTTTAAATTTGAATTAAAATGACTTTTTAATTTGCACATAAATAATACTATCAATTTTTGTTAACAATTTCATTTCTAACCAGATTGAACAGCATAACACCAATTTGTATTGATCTGAATGATAGACAATCTAAATAATTTTTGGAACACAAAAATTTTCTCAGTATGTTCGATGATTTCAAGCATCTATACAAATTATAAAATGCAATTCAATAAAACTACCGATTAAGCGATATTCGAATTTTCCGGGAATAAATGAAAACTATCTTGCTGCAGAAAATGAAAAAGTCG
This sequence comes from Geotrupes spiniger, assembly GCA_959613385.1. Taxonomy (NCBI): domain Eukaryota; kingdom Metazoa; phylum Arthropoda; class Insecta; order Coleoptera; family Geotrupidae; genus Geotrupes; species Geotrupes spiniger. The sequence continues at coordinate 20,099,927 of OY390737.1, forward strand.
TAAACAAGTGGTTCATATTTTCGAACGGAAGATGAACTCAGGCTGAGCTATATTAAAGGAAAGAGAATAATTATGGGAAGTAACGATCGTCGAAAGTGGTTCCCATTTCTCTGAATGAGGTGAAATCATTGAAATTAAGGTTAACGCAGAAAACAGAAGAAAATTGACAGATTTTCCAAACATCTGCCATATTTATAAGAGGACTTGCAAATATGGCAACAAGGTTGGAGCGATTCATAGGTAGAAGAAGAAGACTAGATGCTGTGCATGGGAACGGAAAATTTAATGGATGTTGTGGTCTTTAGAATGGGTTGTTAGAAGGTAGAATAAGGAAGAATCTGTCGATGAAGAAATATTAAAGATATCAAAAACTTGTATGAAGAATGAATGGAGCAGATTTGGGAGTGAATGAGTTGACGTAAATCACAAGAATACATGCATATATGCAAAGCGAAGTATCGCGGTGGGAAGAGAATCGTTGTGTAAAGATTCATGGAAAGGTATAGACAACAGTGAGCGAGCAGAAATGATCAAAATTGAGAGGAGTCCTTTGAATCAGAATATGGTATGATGCGCAGGTGGATTCAGAAATATCTGAGGGGAAGTATAACAAGAGAAAAAGTGTACCTGATCGCGAGATTTAGATGTGACATTAAGGAGAAAGCAAATATTGAGGAGTAGTAAGTGTAAGAAGTAGACGATGTATAGGAAAGAGTATAATGCATAGAAATGTCGACGCCCGATATACTGAGGCAAGAGACGGAGAGCGAGAGGTTTGTAGGGAGGCGAGTGATGAGATACGAGATGGCAGTGAATGGGGTAGATAGACAAGTCTGGGGAAGAACTAGGGATGAGGGAAAACATGAGAAGAGGATCAGCAGAATGGGAAATAGCAACAACAAAAATGTATGAGGAGGTGGAAAGGAAGAGATAGCGAGGTGGAAAGAGAGATGGAAAAATAAGAACATCACAGATTGCAACGACAGATACAATGAGTTGCAGGTGTATGGAAGGAGGCAAAACGGCAAAAGGTTACAGCCAGGAAAAATGAAGAGAAGACCAACAAGTATTGGATGGGGAAGAGTATGACTGGTGTGAGGAGTCTGAAGAAATGGGATGTAGCAAGCGGGTGGAGGGGAATGTTGTACACATTTTTTTTTAATATTTGTTATTTACATTGTTTTGACGTTTTTTAATGATCTATAATTCACAATTAAAACACGAAATATTTTTGAAATCAAACTTCTATTAATAATACTGTGCATTAAATTTAACTTTAACTTTAAGCAACATTTAAAACTGTGGAAATAAATAAATAAATAATCCCCTTGGTGAATTAGGTATTATACTTTTCGCATTTCTTTGGTTCGATGTTAATTATGTTTCCTGCAAATAATTTACTTTGTTTTTCCGGTGGTTTATACTTCCGAGTGTTTGCTTTTTGGAGCGCTTCGATATATTTTCTTTTATTCGTTTTTTGATACTATATTAATTTATTTTTGATTTAACTTAAGTTTCAGTAATTACGCTTAGTAATCATACCCTATGCCTCACTAACACTATTTACTATAAATGGCAGATTTAAAGTCGTGTAATAGGTGTCATTACATTTCAGCGGGGGAAGGACGCGTCTGTGGCGTTGATGTGTCTACTGCGAGAGAGTATATTTATCGCGAGTCGGTAATTATTATCGTCTCGTTCGAAGTGTACAGCGATTATCGGCAATAGCCATCGGTCGGATAATTGCAAAGCCGTCAAAGGAGCGCACCGGTAACGGAATAATGACTGACTGCTTCCATCGTCCAATTACGTGCCTTCATCAACTCGAACCGAACTGGTTATGCGGTCGGGACTCGCCGGAGAGGTTTCAGCAATCAATCAAAAAACGGCCACTTGTCAAGTCAACAGACGCACGTACGCATATTAGGACACGATCGAATATTGCACAAAATATTATTTGCTATTTACACAATTGCGTGTAAATTGTACAAATAAAATAAAATAAAGTAGTCACAACTACTATGCCAAACGAATATCCATTCGGTGCTCGATGATATTGATAGAAATAGGGGACGGTATCATTACTGTTCATTGTCAATGGTTCTGATATTAGAATGACAAGTTTCTTAGAAATAGACAGCTAAGATAATCATCTAATGACTAATGACATCTTTAAATGAAATGTTGAATGAGATCGCCTGGGATTGCAAATATGCAAGTCTTATCTTGACGACCGTTACAAGTCTTTGATTGGAAGGGAAATGCATAAGTGGAAAAGGAAATTATGACTGGAGTACCCCAAGAATCAATTTTATGGCCACTTCTATTTGTTATGGAAGCTAAGGTTGTAAATTTAGTTTAACTAAGCAATTGAGGACACTTCCTTTTGCATAGTCATTCACCAACTGCTTTACACTACATTCTTTATTCCAATTTCATCGGTTAAGTCGTTTCAGTGAATTATAGTTGTTAAATGTTGGAGAATCTCAAAGTTGGCATAATTACAAAGCATTTTTTCATGGGTTTAATTGAAGTGCGTTTTTAAGCAACGCCATTGATTTGCTGCTTTTGTTCTGCACCATGAACCATCATTTAATACATGATATAATGAAATTTTTCGCATCAGATTTTATTTGTCAAGTTCTTGCTATTGTTTCACTGGCTTGTTATAGGTCAATTACTTCTTTCTCGCATTCGAAGAGCAGGTATAATAAGGGGCCTAACGCACGACCTCGTGGAACTCTAGACTCTATGTCTTTGATATTAGGAAACTGTATCCAAGCGTCCAAGAATAAGTGATCACTCATTTTTTCTTTTAAAGTCTTTTCCATTATATTGCTTATAATATATAATATAACTTGATGCACTCGATGTTGATCTCTAAAGCAAAACATTAGTTACGAGCTTCAACTGTTCTAATAGGTGTTTCCACGAGCTTCCTACATCAAGTACAGCAATAGAAACAGATCATGAAACCGGTATACGCTATATGTTGGTTGGGTTGGGTGGAGTGATATAGATGCTATGTATTATTACTGTACAAAGTTAAAGAATTTTCATACTATGCAAACATTTCCCAAATAGAGCCACGAGTAACACCACAACAAACAAACCACGGCAATTCTGGTAATCGAAGTGATCAGCTATTCAATAACTCTGAGATAATGCAAGCGAAGGAACCAAGTGACTAAAATAAATGCAATAAAACAAATCAAAGAATTTTACGTAAATGACTTAATTGTGAATATTGAGTAAATATGCAGAGAAACGGGACAGAAAGAAAATGTTATTTTACATGTAAGATATTGATATTGAGTAAAAAAATAAGAAGCCCTTGTCACGTTGTCTCAAATTGAGAGCCGTTGTAGAAAATCCATCCTATTGTGTGTGAAGCTTATGTTGACAAAATTTAATTATTATTATGAAATTATCCACAAAATTGCTAGCTGATTTCCATTTTCTTCACCTTCAGAAAATTTTAGCAGGGCAATATCGATAAAGATAAAAATGTTCAAATTTAAAGATAATTTAAATGTAGGAAAATAGTTACATATAACGAAATAATAATAAAAATTAGAGAAAAAACATTAGGCAATTTTTATGACAGATCGGAAATTTGTGGAATTGCCTCAAAATAAATCGTACTTTAGGATTTGGTTTCCACTAAAGTTAGTTTTGATTTCTGTTTAAACTTCCTTTGATATTATTCGTAATTAATTTTTGTCTTTGTTTTCATTTAATATTTTGTAGTTGTGTGCCAAGTCTTCAAAGTGCGGTGAATATCCTATCAAAATGATTTATAAACTCATCAGCAATTTTATTCATTTCGTTTATTCGCTTAATTTGTTTTTGTGCTTAAATTTTATTTGTGCTTATTTAGGCTTTTTAATGCATTTTGAGTTCCTACGTGCCAATAACTTTGTGCACAAAATTATACATGACAAAATGATACATGACTTTAGAAATATAGGCGTAAAATATTTTCTTAGAATATTTAACTTGTAACTCGTGTATTGATACATAGTTTTAAAATTTTATAGAAAATAAATAATGCTGGATAATAATGTTGCGATTGACCAGAAATGTTTGTAAAAAATCAACAGTATCGAAAGATTCCATATCATTCTTCTGAAACGATTATCGAAAACCACTTTTGACTTTTCTTTCGTTGTTATTATCATAGTATTTGTTTTCTGTTCATTTGTGCTTATATTTTTTTTACTCTTCATTTACTATGTCCAGGTCTTAATATTTAGTGTATTCTAATACACGTCTTTTGTAACCACAATTTTTCATATATTTACGCTTTTCCTTCTAAAAATGTTCACGCATCGTCTTTTACGATTTTCTCGAAAGCTTTTTATAGGTCTACGAAGCAGATGGGGGTCTTTTTGTTCTTCCCTATATAATGGGTTATTAATATGGCAATTAGGCCCTACGTGCTTCTTCCTCTTGATTCATTTTTTTTATTTTTTTTTAAATTACATGGTTTAACGTGAAAAATACCACAATGTTTTTATAATTAATCTAGAATAAAGTTGGTTAAAACTATTTTATTAGATCAAATATTAGTACATGTTAGTTTTATTTACTATTCAAAACAAATATTTAGTAAGATTACTGCGCTCATTTTAGATAAATAAATGCCTATAAGTCACCAGTAATTAATAAAAATGGATTAACTCATTTTTGTGTTCCTGGGTTTTCGTTTAAGTTGTCGAATTAAGTTATTATGTTTCGTTTTATCTAAATGTGTTCGTTGCTTATCTTTTCTGCCTATTCTTTTCGCTGATCTATTGTGGATAATTAGAATTGTTTTTTCTTTTAATTTTGGTTCTCTACTGTTGACCAATATATGATTTAAAGATATGAATTTATAAATATTTACTTTAAGAATTTGCAGGCAACTTCGATGCAGGAGGACTGAAACATTTCTACAATTGCCAGGACCAATCTCTTTGTAGGAATTAAAGAATGTGGTTAACTGCAACATAAAGTCTGATTTCAGACTTGACAGACGGATTTGACCTGACCCCAGATCATTCATGAATTACCTTGGTATAAAGAGAAACAATCACAAACAAGATAAACAATCGTCGTTAATAAAACTATTAATTGGAAAGCATTTTAGTAATACACGAGAATTGAACACCAAGTATTATACAAAACCAAACATGTATCACACCAAATATCTGTATCCAGTATATGTTAGAGTGGTTAGGGAAATTATTCTTTACACGTAGTTATTTTTGGAATATATGTTAACCTACTACTGGCATCGATCTTTATGTCTCTAACTTCCATTATTCCATTATTCTTATTTATTGTTTTATTAACAGGATATTTAGTTTTGTGGCAATCCCTGTCATTTCCGTGTTCCGCTGTTCCGTGTTTGACTTAAAATCTTATACAGATGTCTTGCTATTGTCTGTGATATCCAATTAAAGCTGTCCATGTATCGAAAGCACAAGGTTATGTATTAAATTGTACAGGTGCGAGCCAGGAGATGCCAAAACGTATTAGAAATGCTAAGATTGCCTTTTTAGATTTTTCTCTGCAAAAAGTCAAAATGAAGATACTTGTCCAGGCTTTAATAGAACATTCAGAGAAATTTGAAGCAATTATATACGTCGAGGGAATTGGACATAACGAAAGAACGCATTCAAAAAATTCTCGCTGCGGGATTTAATGTCATTCTATGCACACGTGGCATTTACGTCTTAAATATTTCGTTGAGTTATAAAAATAGATTACAACTACTTGCAAGAGCTACTGGAGCCAGTTTTATTACATCGTTAACTAACATGCAAGGTAATTACAAAAGTACGCCTATTAGTCTTAAATTTCATACTTCCTTTTTAAGTGAAAGTTTTGATACTAAGTAAAGCAGCAGAAGTGGTGCAAGAACGTATCTCTGCTGCTGAGTTAGTCCTCATTGAAGGGTAAGTAAAATGATCTTTGAAAATGTTTTTATGATATATTTTTTTTCATAGACCTAAGGCACGTACGGCCGCTTTAACAATACTCAGGGGCCCAAATGACTTCTGTTGCGATGAAATGGAACGGCCAATTCACGATGCCTTGTGTGTTGTACAACGAGTTCTCGAATCTAAAAGTGCTGTGGCAGGTGGTGGATCCATCGAAGCTGCTCTGTCTATTTATTTGGAAAACTTTGTCACAACTCTGTCATCAAGGGAGCAATTAGGAATTGCTGAATTTGCTAGGAGTTTATTAGTTACAGGAAAGACGTTAGTTGTCAACGCTTCTCAAGATGCTACACACTTAGTGGGTTGAGAACTTATTAGAACTCCAGTCAAACTAAAGTAGATCATGTTCATTTGAAGTGGGCCGGTTTGTTTTTCATTGATGGTACTGCAAGGATATCAAGAAAGTTGGTGTTTTAGAACCTACAATATCGAAGTCTCTCAAGTTTGCTACAGAAGCAGCAATTACTATTTTGAGAATCGACCATCCGATCAGAAAAAGGGTAAAGGATATAGATGTGTAATGGATATGGGGGACTATATGATTAAATATAATTTTCTTATTTTTCATCTATTGATGCCTTGTCATTTCTTTTCAAAGTTTTAGTACATATGTGATTCTATTTACTAGCAAAGGTGCTGATATAGGTTATTTTCTTCCGCTTAATTTGATTCTTTCAAATATTTGTCACCTCTTAAATTGATGGGCCAGTTTGCAACACATGTTTATTATGTAATTTCAGCGACGAAGCGGCCAAATTGATGTGGCATACTTGACTTTTTTAATAGGTAACTCGATAAATCGATACTTTATTTCTTGAACGACACCAGGTATAAGTATCGACGAGAACGTCTGCATCTATTTGAAAATTATCGGTAACATTGCTTTGATTACCAACGAAATATTTCCGAATGACACCATATGGAACCGCCCTTCGATCAAACACGACGCAGTCATTTGCTTCATTATTATCAGTTAAAAGAAAATTGATGCTGCTCACTCCCGATATTGACAACCGTAATGCGGACTCCCCTCGCCGAAATGTGTCAGCGTTTTCTATATCCGAATATCTAGGAATAATATTGGCTGCGCGCTGTGTACATTTACGAATACACATTGATAAAGTAATTTAATATCTTTCCGTTGGCAATCCATTTTAGGATGCGAACGCATTAACACGGGAAAGTCATATATTTTATCGGGTAATTCTGGCTGTCATTTATATATCATGATAAACATTCTACGTTTTTATAGTGTACAAATAGGAGATTAGGGAGATTACCATGATTAATTTACAGGCCCACACATTCGGAATTACGATTCACATTATTATTATCTGCATGTCGTTCGTGCATTTAATCAAATTTTCGAATAACGTAATATTGCTTATATAACTAAAAATATTTATTATACATCTGTTTGTTTATTTTCTATATTATTTTTAAGTGAGTGTCAGTACAATACCATTAATTTCATTTAAATGCAGCATTTGTTTGTAGTGTTTGTTATTAATATCAATATCGTCCACATTAATGTCCTCGTTACGCAGATAGCCGAGTCACATTTGAAGATGTAATTAAGACTTTATTATTATTTATTATTATTGATTATTTTTCTACTAAAAAAATGTTGTGTTTGCATCGCCTATTAAGATTTTTGTAAGCATCTGTAACGATCCAACGACGTCCAATCGCGAAATGTTCCTTTTCGAAATGGCTCAGATATTGCCTCCTTAATTGTTATTATAGTTGTTACCAATAGCAAGCTAAAAATGTTTTTACCACAAATAAAATCGATTCAGCCCCTACATGTTATGCTAATGTAGCATATGTTTTACGATATTACTTATGATTATCTTTCTCAATAGGCAATAAATAGCAATGATTGATTGAACGTCCAAATTGTTTTCTGCGTCCTAGTTACTTATTGAATATTTTACGTTCGTTTAACCAAAGCACTAAAATCGTGACCTTTCTACACGTCGCTGTTTATTTTCACGGTGGCCAACGTTTCGAATGGCATTAAGTGGTTCCACAATACCAGTAAAGTTTTCAATCATCGTAAATATCGACCGCTCGCTGATAAACGACCCGGCGCACAACTAAATTACCCCCAACATTTACAACTAAAACGCGCTGTTGCAGGAATTTATGAAAAGTGCCGGCGAAAGCAATAAAAAACGACGTAATTTGGTTATCTGTTTGTGTCGAGTGATGCAACGGTTTCGTCGAATTAAAACGCGAAAAAGCGCATAAACCTGTCATCGAAATTTACGCGAGTCGATTTCTTCGATAAATCCGGATATATTAATACGTTTGTAATCGCTTCGACATTTACGCGTTAAAATTGTAAATTTAAATTAATTAATTCGGAACGTAATGGCCGAATCCCGTGCACAAATCGCAGATATTTTATAACCATAAATTAGGGTTCATTTGAATTTTATGCGACTGTTATTCGCTGCAATAATTTTTCGCGTCAATGATAATACAAATGCTAATATTAAATGCGCGTTTTTTGCTACAAGCTATGAATAAATTTTGATAAATTCCGAATCTTAATTGTTGTGCTATTTAAGTATGTGATTCCGGAGATTAACATTTTTATGGATAGTGGTTTTTAAACTAACGTACATTTAGCATCAGTAAAAGCTTAAAACTTTTCGAGATCGAAGCGATATCGCGGATATTTTATGACAGTTTGTCTCGTACAGTCTGTGCTGTCTTCCGGCAATAAATTTAATCAGTCCTGAAGGGACGTCACTTTACAACGATACCGAGTCCGTTTCCTGAGGTAAACACGTGAGGGACGGGGACCGACGGGCGAGGTAAGACGAAACTCGTTGATAGGAAACGAGGAAAACGAAGTAGCAACCGTGATAGCGAGCAGAGATAAGCCGTCAAGTGTGTCACATGCCATCAAGAGTCTAATCTAAATCGCATTACCGCGGCAGACACGGCTCCACCGTGTGCACGTTCTTATTCTTCTTCCTACATTTACGTCTTGACACTCAGGCACGATTACATATTGATTTATAATATTACGGCATTTTCTTGCACCCTGTGCATCTCTCTTCCCCCGTAGCACACGGATGGTTGTTTTGCTGAAAAGTCGCAACTCGTGCTTACTTGTCTATTTATTTTGTTTTATCAACTCATCCACGTATCATCAGTTAAATTACTGTGCAATTTCCTGTTGTAAATGTTTGCAACAGATTATACACAACGAGAATTATTTTCTACGGAAATATCAAATTATATTCATGCCAACAACGTAAATATCTTATAAATAATAGAACAAAAAAATCATATTTATCGTATATATAAGATTAAGTTAATATAAAATGCGCGTAAGCCATGCGATGTCAAGCGAATGTTAAGTACTCGTATTGTGTCACTTTATCACGTGCAATAAAAACGATCCTAATTGAAATTTATGGTTTTCCTTTCATAAAGTCGAATCAATCATAATTGCGGCGACACCGACTCGACAAGTGAATCTACGTCCCGTCCGAGGCGCACGAGAAGAAGAAGAACGATCAAAATGTCAGTCCTAATGAAGAGTAGTTGCATATAAATATTGATATTGATGTGTGTGAAGGGATGTCGAGGACAGTTCCCTCGACGATGCCAACTTGTCGTCGGAGACCATTTGTTTCAATCTGCCGTAGCGTCATTAGGACCCGGCATTAGTTCCGACATCGTCAAACGCCTCTCCCGGAGGTCGCGACTCGTCGACATTCGCCAACCTCGGCCGGGTCAAGTTATCGCACCGGATAGTGGACGCTTTCCGACGCTCGTAACATCCATTTGTTCGGTGTCGATCGTCGACATATTTGAACGATCGAGGGTAACTTTCGCAATATATTTGTTATAGGTAATTAATTATATAATAACATGAAGCTAATTTAATCAATTATTATAATATTAGTTTATGTGAAACTCCTTCCTCCATGGCATTACAACTCAGTTCAGGAACTATCGTTCATCCATTTCTGCTTCGAAACGCCGCTGTTTCTGGCCTCTATTTTCTTACTCCTGAATTTGTCTCCAGTAGTTTCCTAGAAGCTGAACTGAATCCTGCCATCTCTGGCCCTACATTCTCATGCCATCCAAGCCTCATTTTCATCTCTGGGTTCTAATTTAAACTAACATACATTTAGCATTGATTATTGATTAATTAGATTTTTCGTAAAAAGATAACACACGTAGATGATCTATTACTGTCAGCGATGCTATTGAACAGGTGTGGTCAAATGTACAGTTGAAGAATTTGAAACTTATTGTTGGCGTAGTTTACAGACCACCACAATACGATAATATTTTTTCAAATTAATTGGAAGATCCGTTAACATTATGTTTTTCTTTGACTGAACAGATCTATTGTTATGGTGGTTTCAATATAGATTTGTTGAAAGTTGATGACTGCTAAAGCTGACGAGCCTAACATACATTTCGTGAAGTCGGGAAGATATAAATGTTCTTCTGTAAATGGTATACCACATTGTAATGGTCAAATGTTTGTAGGGGATGAAATAATTAATAATGCTCATAATTTTGATTTCCATGGACTCTTGTGTAAATTGTGTAAATTAAATCAACCATAGGTATTGACGGAATCAGCATATGTAAGATAAGCTATGTTGTCTTTGTATAATACCTTTCATCAACCATATCATAAACTATTCAATTTAAATTTCTACATTTGAGGATTGTTAGAAATATCCTGTAGTTCAACCACTCCCGAAAGTCAATGGCCCTGATGGTGATTGATTAATTTGCTACCGACTTTATCAAAAATACTAGAGCGAGTCATAGACAACTAATTGTCAACTTTGTGGCAGAATAAAATACATTACCCGATACGCAATCGGGATTCAGAAGACGGCACAGCTGTGAAACTTTTCAAGGATTGATAACACTATTTGCTGGATTTTCTTGAGGCTTTTGTTACTGTTAATCGTAACACTATAATTGTTAATTTAAAATGTTTAGATCTATGCGTCGATAATAATCGAGCGTATTTTGTTTAAATAAATTCATTTTCTAATTATAAGAAATGATCACAGCAACTTTTAATGGAAAAGGAACGCTCATCATACCGGCAACTGCGAAAGAAATCTGGGAGGTAATTCATACACTGATGAAAAAGAAAGAACCCGGCCCAGACCCAATTTCAAATGAGGCCTTACGCCAGCTTACAAAAAAGGCCTCAAGCGTAAGGAGGTAACATCGACCCTTTTTCATTATATAATAAGGGCGTTTAATGGAGTATGGCAAAGCGGTGTCCTAAGGAAAATGACGGAATCCGGAATAAACGTCAACGTAATAAAGACTACCGCCTAATCTGGAGGAAGAAAATTCCAGGTAAAGATAACAGATGAGCTATTGATGATTAGGACAATGGAGTTCCCCAGGGATCAATACTGGGGCCGGAACTGTTCCTGATTTATAAGGCTGACTTCGCACGAAGGCAGGGGACAGAACTTGCCATCTTCGCAGACGACACTGCAGTGTACACCTCTTTCTAAATATGGAGGTAATGGGGTAAGTACCAGATTTTGATGCCCCCTCCATTTTAAGCATTTTTATTTAATTTTAATTTTTTAAATTGATGGGTAGCCCTACCCCTTACTTGAATTTTATTTGTTTAATAATATATTTTTCAAATATTTAAATACCAAAAATTCGAATCACGCTTTATTTTGAAGTCATTTATTTTTTATTGTAATTGTAAAATATATAGACCTATCAACACTTGATGCGTTTAAGGAAGCAGCAGAATAGAAACTTTTTATCTTGCATGTTTTGTTTATTATTCCAAATGTGGTGTACTTTTCGGTCAATTTATGCAACGATTGAATGGTGATTCATCTAGTACTGATTTCACCCTTTCCCATTCGCAAATACTTTTTATAATATATGGGCGGCGTGGTAATAGTTCTTCAGTCAAAGTATGGGATTTAGATCATATTATGCTTTAGCAACTTTTACGGCTTTGTGGGCTTTGAAATGGCGTAATCAGGAATTAGATATGTTCGAGTATGAAAGACATTGACTGTGTTGGCTTCTTATTCATTTCTACCCTAATTCTAATCGGCGGAATTAAATCTTAAAACGATTTGATTGCTCTTTTAGCCGAGTACTTGGCATGTTCTACAGGGGCTAGCCCTTGTTTGGAATTTTTTGGTTTTTCATTGTTAAGTAGTCTTTTAAGTATTTGGACGTTTGTCGAGTCCTGTCATCCGCCCTTTTCTAAAGCTTCGTTTTTTTTTTTGAAATTACTTATCGTTTTACTACAGTTAAATAAATATTGTCCTGGACCTTTTGTTTGAGAGTTTATATCCTAGGAAGTTAGATGTATGGGTGGGGTTTCTATGGCCTATCTATGCCATTGGAATATATGAGATACGTTAATTGTTCGTTCCCCAAACAAATATTTTTTTGAATAGTGTTGCTGGTTTTCCTTTTCTGAAACACTCGAGTTATGGTTACCAGCATTAGAGAATCCTCAAGGCAAGGATTTTATTTCTCAAAGATTGTCTGTGGAGAGACCCTTTGCAATGAAGGATTTTTTTCTGTAATCGATTTTTTACTGTTTTAATTGAAAATTATTTGACTTGCCGCAGGCAAAGTATTCGAATTGATCCAAAGATTTGTTCGACTTGGTCCCTTCTTGAAGCCCAATTGATATTCGGCCATAACATCTGAATATTTTATGACTCCGGTCCTGGTAAGTACGAATAACACATTGGTGAAAAATGACCTGCAAATAAATGTTAATTACGGGATAACAAACAATCTATGCACATGGGATAAATAGAGTAAATTGCGATTGTTAAAACACACAAAACCAGAACAACAACTACAAGGTTAGAATAGGAATAAATAATAAGCGAAAGTGGTCAGATTATTCACCGATAAAAGCCGAGGCTCCGCCGGGCTTTGTTTGTTGAGCAGTTTTTCTTTGCACGGTGATAAGGATAGTGAAGTGATTAAAACCAAATATACATGTACAGGGACAGGTTCGGCGTAAAAACTATTAAAATAACAGGCCCGAATCGAATTGAGAAAAAAACAGTTTAAATGGTATTGGAATAAAAGTGAACCAAGAAAATATAATTAAAATGTTATCGAATCTGTAAGAATGGGAAAGAGAGGAGGAACTAGGTCAAAGAAGAGATGGAAGGTAGAATCATCGAAATCAGTACAAAGAAGCCAAATGATCTGGAATTAATGAAGATAGTAAATAGATAGGAGACTAAGGAGATGGCAACCAATCAGGCAACCTATTTAAATCAATAATGAGAAGTGAATATTGTGTGCCGCGTTCATTTTGGCAAGAAAGTTAACCACTTAGGACATATGATCGATTTATTAGATTCGTTGCGTAGGTTTTCTTCTTCCCAAATATTTTCAACCAAGTAGTGGATACTTTTAGTGAGATTCATACCGTCGCCCTGTTTTATTTACGGTATTTAAGGTATACTGTCGACCAGCTGTGCTTTCATGTTTTAGTCCATTGATTACATTTTTGATCACATTAAAAGATAATTGTACATCTTCGTTTGACTTGGTTAGCTGTGGCTGATTCAACTTCCATATTTTGTAGTTTGCCGGTGAACGAATTTTTAATTTCTTCGATATCACTTTCTTTCTTGTACTCGTATCTCAGTTGGAACATTACAACTAGAAAAGTGTTGTTATTCTCCTTAAAGTTTTTAAATTATTTTTAAAATTTGGTAATTCCTATTAAGTTTATATAATCATATAATCACATATGGTGCTGCAACATTTGTTAATATTTTTTGAGTCTGTTTTTACGCAGGAATATATAATTTTGCGATCCTTCGCAAAATTCTAAAAATGCATTTTATGGTCAATTATCCAAAAAATCGTATATTTATTAAATTCTTCTACATTCTACATTTTTCGTGATTTTTGCGTATAAATATTTAAGCATGATGCTTCGACAATAATCAGCGCTCTATTGCGTGTCCCACTACATAACTTGGCATCTTTCCTCCATATTTTTTATGTCCTCATGGAATCGCTCCACATGTTCTTCGCTAAATTAGCGAAGAACATAATGCTAGAAATCTACACAGACTATTTTACCGATCTATGATTTCCCAGCACATCAACAAATGAAACTGCGCCAATGCTTCTAAATTTTTCATTGCATTTATGAAATTAGTATATGCCAGTTTTTAGCTTTTCGAAACTTAACCTGGGAAATTTGCTCACTAGGTATGCAAAACACAAACCAGCTAACGCTTTAACGAATTGTTTTTGTAATTAGAAACCAGCATCACGTTTATAATATTATGCTTCCCTACTTCCATCTACCTCTTCTTCTTAGAATTTTTCTTTTCACATTCAGAGTATTTTTCATCACTGAGCTGAGGTCTAATCTGGATAACTCAACAAGACTAAAAGAATAGCCATCAAATTGATTTTTTCGTTCTGTCCAAATCATGATCGAAACTTCATTTTACTCACTTGACCTTTCGTCCACATTTCTTAAATGTTCTTGAATGTGACCCCCAGCTCATCCTGGTCCTTTATGTTCATACCAACATAACAAAAGTACGAACTTCGCAAAAACTCATTTATTGGATTCCTGAACTTTTTGGGGGTATACTCCCCACAAATGTAAGAACAAGGTTTATTTAAACAGCATCTTCTTGACGCAGCTATATCGTTTAATAAGTTTCGCGTATTCTAATATATGAAAATTACTTACAAGTAACTTGAGTGAACAAGTTGTTTATATCAAAACATCAAACTGTAGCTTTTACAGGCTTACGTAAAAAGTAAATCATAGCTCACTTGTCTTTATTTCCGATGATCGACGATTCTTCTAATATAACTTTTGTTGCACAATTGTCCTATTTTTCAGTAGCGACATCAAATGATTTCGAACTTGTCTGGTTGTTTGAATTGATATTGCTAGCACTTCCTTGCCGCAGTTGGCCGAAAAGAGTTTTTGGGGGCATTTGAAAACTGTAATATATAGTAATATCGATAAAGAAATGTGTCCTTCTGAAATATACTTAGTGCTAATTATTGAAATATTTTAGCATTCTTCGATTGGACACTATTTAATATTTTCCTGTACTTTAATCACTTCAATTTTTTCTATTTTAGATCATATATTGCCTTTAAAATAAAAGAAAACATAAGTACTTGTTACTACTACTACTAAACATATCGTTTGCAATTAAAAAAAACTCGATATTAGTTTGTTACATTACTTCTTCTCACTGGAGTTCTTATACTCTCATGCATTGCTTGCTCGTGAATTTGTACAGAACTTGTGGAAATTTAATATATCATTTAACAAATTTGTTATTATGTTAGTTAATTTATTTTATCATTACAAACAACAAAGGCAACATGAGAGCTCTTTACTTTCTTTTATGTAGATTTCATTGAATTAAGATTACTAAAGTGGGAAGACCTTGCATTATTACAAAATTGGAAAATGGTTAATCTGTTAGAGCTAAATATACTCAGTGACATATAAACTGTACCACCTAGAAGGGGTGGGAATTTTTGGACCAAATTTAGCAGAAACATTGGACTAGTCTAAGGTAACATGTGATTAAAATTTGATAAAGAAAACACTTCATCTTTTTGATTTTTCTTTAATAATGTGTTAGTCCGCCCCTATTTCTGATACACTCATTGACCCGTCTTGGCATTGATTCCAGCAGGTGATCAATGTCTTCTTGGGGTATGGCATCCCAAGCAGCCTGTACTTCATGCCGTAGAGCTTCTATTGTCAACGGTGGGTTCGGTAGATTCCTCAATCTTCTACCCATCATGTCCCACACTTGATCACACAAATCGGGAGATCTTGGCGGCCAAGGCAAAAGATTAACATTGGCCTTTTCAAAGAAGTCAAGAGAAACCCTTGCTACGTGAGGTCGTGCATTATCTTGCTGGAAAAGTGGGTCTTCCAGCCCTCGAAGATATGGAAGAACATGTAGTTCTACCACTTCGTCAATTTAGCGTCGGGCGGTCATACTGCCCCGAATGAAGAGTAAGGGTGACGTACTGCCGTGAGCAATAGCACCCCACACCATCAACCCCACAGTTCGGTGAACATGCCTCGCAATCGGAAAATCAGGATTGCGCCTTTCTCCACGTCTTCGTCTAACAGTCATCCGACCATTATGCATTCCTAAACAAAATCGCGATTCGTCACTAAAGACAACTCGATGCCACTCCAAGTTGCATTGAAGTCTTTCCGTACCAACAATCCGCCCTCGGTCAAAGTCACTCAACTGCTGGTAAACTTGAGGTCTCCTTTCTCTAGGCATCATTAAACACGTGAAACACTTCAAACTGAAGAACGGGATCCGAGAAAGTGGAACAAATTCAAAAAATGATAATTGCTTGTCTATCACCACCTCTAAAAAATGGCACAAACGTCAAAAATCCCATGACTACTTGATGATTGGATTTAAAATTTTAATCAACTATTTCCCTGGACTAGTTCACTATTCCTGCCAAATTTGGTCCAAAAATTCCCACCCCATCTAGGTGATGCAGTTTATATGTCACTGAGTACATGTACAAGCTCTTCAACTTGTGATTGATTTGTTTTATTATGTTTTGTTATTAAGTTTGAGATATTTCTTGTGCTATACCCCAAGGTGGAATCTAATCTGAAAACACTTTTGCTTGGACTAATTCATGCCATTCACTTATTAAATTAATACGAATTATTTTTTTTTTGCAAAATTCATACACATAAATTGACTTGTTTTTTAGGTAAATATCCACTAATGAACACGCAAAACATTTTTTGTTTGAATAGGTTCGCATTTCTCTTC
This sequence comes from Geotrupes spiniger, assembly GCA_959613385.1. Classification (NCBI taxonomy): domain Eukaryota; kingdom Metazoa; phylum Arthropoda; class Insecta; order Coleoptera; family Geotrupidae; genus Geotrupes; species Geotrupes spiniger. The sequence goes on from OY390737.1 coordinate 20,116,755, forward strand.
TTTATTTTGATAATTGATTTTTGATTGCTTTATAGTTCGTTATAATGAAAGTTTCGCCTACATGGACGGTTAAGTCACATGCGTCGTTGCATTTGCAAGATATCGCTTTGCCGTATAAATAACTACCTTTGTCATAAACAACGAATATTCATTAGAGCCATAATGATATGTGAATAATTAAGATATTAAAATAGGTTTATGAGCTTCCGTCTAATTGAAATTTAATACCGACTGGAAAAACATGTTAAAATCACAAATTCGCACCAGTAAATGAAAATCAATAATTAGAATCGGAAACGTAAAACCGAGATCCGGTTAAACGAACGCACCTTCAATCCAATTGTCCTCGCATAAACAAACCCACAATTTATATCAACTTTCGGCGCAGAAACCGTCAAAGACTGACGTTTCGATTTAAATTTCAAATTACACGTCGTTAAATGTTTTTCGTTTTTTCCTGCCGGTGCATAATTCTCCAGTTTATCGGCTTGTCACGTACGAATTTCTTAGCGATCAACCGACCATGAATCACGTGACTCGTTAAAAGGTTCCACGTCGGAAAAAACAACCACCCAAAATGCTTTTAAATAATTATGCAACAAACGTTGTAATTTCGCCGTTGTCCGCAGTCGTTTCCGAACGTGTGGCATTCTTTCCGAACGTGGAAAATATGCGTTACCTAAATATGGACCGCGCCGTTTAAGTTGCGCGACACCTTAAATCTAAATAGCGCGCATTGCTCGCTTCCCATGGGAGTCTAGATTGGTAATCGAAATTCCAGATACACCGCGTTACAACATAATTACATGGTCGTTTCGGATTTGTTTGATACCGCGAATGTTTGTAATTTCAATTATAGTATTTCGTATAAGTGCGACGTGTAGTAAATTGAATCGGGCGGCTTTCGAACGCCAAACGCGACGTGGATAATTAGAACGGTGCATAAGTTTAAAACAACAAATTGCAACGTGAAATTGCTCGGCGCTCTAAATTAAAACAAAGGATATAAATGATTTACCGGCATTCCGGCTGGTCCCCGTAAGCGACCGTCCGCATTTAAATAATTCGTGAGTTATTCCTTCGTATAAAGCGGTTAGCATAAATTTTAAAGTTTTTATTTCGTGAGCGTTTTAATGTATACTTGTCCGTATTTCAACACCGTTTAGTCGTGTTAAACGGACCATCAAGGCACATATTTAACCGGCGCTGCACATTAAGCCACACTAAATATCGTTCGGTGTGTTAAGACGGTTTACTTTTTGAATTGCACGCTCGCCCACGCCACATTACTAAAGTACACGGTCTTGATTAATATTTATATTGCGTAACATTTATTATTCTCTGCCTGTTTTGCATTATTTATAATGGTATTATAAAATTAAAGTACTTAATCGCTTGGTATTTATATGCCAAGCTCGAAACGTCTGTAAAAGATTGTTCACGTGAAAGAGTTTTCGAAACGGTCATCTATTTTCGGCCAGATATTATTTATACAACAATAGTTAGACTAAAATAAAACATATAGTAGTAGTAATACATTTGAATAATTGGAGTAAGTGAGATAGGTAACATTTTTGAGACACAGGTACATACAAAAGTTGCTAACGAGCTACGCTGGTATAATGAGTGTTTCTCATTATCTTTATTGACATCGTTAGCTGTTTCACAGAAGAACGAAACGACATCATCCAATGTTCCTTATTAATAAATGTGCACAGCATATTCGCAAAATTAACATCAGAATAGTAATTATGCTGTCTTCAAGTAACGTCTTTAGAATAATTTTAGGAACAATCAGACAAAAATAATCAAATGGATGATTTTTGTAAACGTTATATACCATTTTAACTCACATCTGTGAACTTAATGTGTCACATTAACATCACAATGGTAGAAGCCCATTGGTAATTGTCACACATATGAAATATGCAACTGAATCGACATTTATTTTTGAAAATTGTTAGCTTTATAACTATGTAACTGTATTTTGAATAAAGCAAGTTAAATCCAAATATTTTTTTTCTTTGGTTTTCAAATTATGAATTGTATTTCTTTTTCCACGTGGTACGTACACTAACGTATAATTCTTCACTTACCAATATAGGTTGTTGAAGAATCAAAGCAATCATTTTCATTTACCTTATTTCTTAATATAATGCCAATCAGATGTCATAATCAAATCAACGAGAAATGTCATCGGACTATTGTTCGTTACTGGGCAAGCGTGGTTGTATTTAGGGACGCGAGTATTATAAACAAGTATCTCCAGAATTATCGCTCAACGCACACGTCGCTCCACAGAAATTCATAAAATCAAAGAAAATAATAATAGATAGCGAAAAATAATGCAAAAATCGAAGAATATAATTACCGACGGCCTTAAAGAGATGTTCGTGACTGAAAGTAAATAACTCATCGTAATAGCCTACGAGAAAATTAGTCGAGATCAACTACGTCATCTGGGCTGGACGTCACTGAAATAATGTCGATAAAATAAAGGTGGATAACCTGGATAAGAGTACCAAACTAACGAACCTCTGCGAGAACCACTGCGAAAAGGGATATTTTACAAACGAAGCACAAGGTCAAATTATATGTAACTTACACAATTTAATAAATACCAAACCATACAAACGAGCAAAGAATCAAATTGCTATATATTCACCTACTATCTTCCTAATTATAACGATAGTTCATATGTTAAAAATAATGAGAATTCTGAGGATCCATTCCCGACTCGAACAGGAAACAAATACTCAGTCATCCTGCGTCGGGAATTGACCAATTTTAACTTTTAGTTAGACTTTTAGTTAGACACGCAGTGATCCGGGAGGAATTATCACATTTTGTAAATGGAAAATGTTTATATTTTTATAAAAAGGGAAAGTATTTAGAAATTATTATACATTTGTTTAGATGTGCGCCCGAGCCAGTCAATCTCGCCAAGGAAGAAATATGACAAGAAAGAGAAGTATAGGTAATGCATTAATTTTATTCATTTAACATTCTATTTCTAATACCTTTAACACCAGTACCCAGCAAGGTAGGCAGTAGCGGAGTAATTTCATTTTTGAAATGTTATTAATGCCAGCACACAGTTAGGTAGGCTGCAGCAGATAATTTTATTAATTTAAAAATATTTATAATTATTATTAATATCAGCACGCAGCATGGTAGCCTATAGCTGATTAATTTTATTTATTTAAACATTTTTTATTGTTATTAATACCAGCACTCGGAAAAGGTAGGCCGTGTATTAACTTGATATATTATAAACATTTATTTATTGTTATTAATCTCAGCACGCGAGAGATTTGGATTCGTAGATAATTATTTATTTAATTAAAAAAATTACAATTATGAATCCGAGCATGCGTTTGATTATTAATCAGGACGCCCGCGCTGGTACAAATAAAATATTGAACTTTCACTTACCGATAATAAAAATCACATAACGTCCATTCTCACTCAACTGGTTACGCAGGATATCCAACACCTGCGGAAGAAAAATCACCGAATAAGAAACATTGTATAAATGAACATATGTATATTAATCAAAATAAATACATATCACGTCAGTAATATCAATGTTTTTTGATTTATTCTGGCAAGTCGAAAAAAATGTCGTATTCTTGTCAGTTTTTTTTTGCAAAGTAGACTTTTGATGAAGAACATTTTCTTACTTTTCCATAAATTTATCAAATGAGATTTAATCCGTTCTGTATAAACTTGCTCCTCATTTGAGTATTATTAGCAATTTGTTTTTCTGCAAAAAAGTATTGACTTTGAAAGATTAAATAAAACTTTTAAGCAGGGTGACTTTGAATCAGGGTGACCCTATTAAAAAAATTAGGTTATTTTAGCTAGAGTATTTCCAATTTTAATTTTATTTATTTTAACAATATTAAAAAAATATATCAAACTTGTAGGAAAACATTCAAGCTTGAATTATTACATTTAAAATGCAGCTATAACATTACTTTTTGCTTACGTTACTAAATCAAATAAATATCAAATATTCGCCAAAGAAAAATTCCGTCTCACCAGGCATCATAAAAAATTATATTACGTTGATTTTCTGACGCAAATCGTTTTGAAAACTACGTAAATAGTCGTACAATAGTGACACAAATGACCACTTTTTCAGTTGATTGTCAATTTTAGATCAACACTTCTCGCGTTAATTTGTTTTACGTTACTGATTTGGGCTTAACGTTTTGCTTTTAACGATTTATCAAATTCGATTAATTTATTTTCATGGTCTGTTTTATTCCAATTGAGCAATTCTTGTCTAATTTATGCTCTTTTGATTTGTTAGTGGAATGTTGAATTTTTCTGTTGTCGTTTCATATTTGTATCTGCAGCTTCTATCATGATAGTTTGTTTGAATCTTTTGCGTCAAGGACGATGAGCCTTTAAACTTTATTTCACCGCAACTTTTATTACATTTTGAATCCTTTCATCTAGTTAATTTCCAGCAGTTCTTAATGTTAACACTACCTTCTACGAATTGCTTCCGGTAGAATACAATAGAATATTTGATTAATGAATATACGTTGATGCGTTCATTGTACATTTAAGCCTCGACCCAAAAAACTAAATAAGAATAATTGACGATCATTAATATTTTCACACAACTTTTAAACGAAAAATTGTTCGATGTTTTGAAACGCCCACATATTGATCCTTAAAGATCCGTTCATTTATACGATTTCCTAAAATTATTCTTTTGTGTTTTGTTTGGGTTTCGTTTGAATCATATTTGATTGTTGCGTTTTTATTTAGATTCTTTTGCTACCGCTTGGTCTTTAATTATTATATATATTAATATTTTTTTATGTACTACACATTCGATTTTTATACATTCAGTTTGTGGCCACGAATTAATAATTTTTGCTAACTAATTAAATTCTTTTATCTAAATTATTAAAATCCACCAATTTCCTCGTTGCTCGCGCACCACGAATCGTAAGAATTTACAATTCGCGAAGAATTCCGACCATTTCCATCCTAACGATTCCTCGGACGAACATGTTAACTCGCCTTTCCGCCTCTCTTTGTCTTCGCGGTCTAAATATAGTGTTTTTTTCCCTTAAATAGAATGCGGTACGGTTCATGCGAGAGATAAGAACAATGCTCCCGTCGCCGTCGTCGTGCACGTCACGAGGATGTGGTCGGCCGCAATGAAGGAGGACGAAGGCATGAAATTACCGGGCTCGTACGACTCAACCCTATGATTTACAATGTCGCTACTCCACCCGATAAATATAACTCCATTGGAAACGCCATCCGTGCATGCAACGACCGGCAGTGAGTGACGTGCATGCTAGACGACTTGCTACCTATCTCCACGGCACGAACAGGACTTCACGTTTTGCTGAATCAAGGTCGTTTAATTGAAAATTATTGCGTGGGGAATCAATGTTTGTTTTCTTGGATGTGGTCAAGGGTTAACATGTGAAGAAGATTTTCGGATGTAAACGATTAAATCTGTATAATTATTCAAATAATGTAGTTCAGTCTTAAGTTAACTTTTGGTACATCGTAAAAAAGTCACTGGGTCAACATTTAGAAGAAACGTCAAAAATCTATATACGTATTTCGACACCTAAGTTGCTATGTTCAGTAGAAAGGTAAAGAAAATTTTTTAACTAGCGTGTTACGTTTGAATGACACTCACAGTGTTACCCCACTGGTAATCTAATGATTTTTATCGACTTACGCAATGTTAAACATGTTTAAGGAATTAAATATTTAATTTTTGGGAATTGATGATTTTTACAATTATCACTTTGTAATCATTTGCATTTTTAATATTTTAAAAAAAAATTCTTCTACGTACATGTACAGAGTCTGCTTCGATCGATTAAGTCGATTAAGTACAATGTAGTTGATCTGATCTGAGATCTGATGAGCCCATACAAGGCGAAACGGTCGTCCAGAGTTGTAACTACTGTTGACAATAAATTTGAGGGATTGTAACAGGTTGTAACTCTGATTTCGTCGGTTTAAGCAGAACGGTGTAATTGCGTGGCAGCACGAATGTGAGGTACTGACGTTAATACTCACACACAAAAAAAATCGTTTACTATTTTTTAGTGATAACAAAAGAACAATTTTAACGATTTTTAACAATTTTTGATTTTGAGTACTCTTATGATTTTTGTAAAATTTGTGATTTACGAAATTTATAATTTTTTGTTTATAAGTTAATTTTATATTTAAAAACCACAGTTAACATATCTATAAACTGCAAAAAAAAAACTTCACCAGATGCAGGCAGAGTGTAAAAGAAGTGGGATAATAAACTGGCGAAGATTTAATGTAACTAGTAGGGGTCCTAAAATGGGAAAGCCTTAGGAAAACATGTATGAACACATCTTGATGGCGTTGCAAAGGAGATCGAATAAGTTAGTGAAAGTGAACAATAGGTCGATGTTTGGAAGGACGGGGGGCATTGGCGTGACATGACCGAGGAATTTAATGGAAATGGGAACTAATATCGGAGGTATGCAAATGTCGGTGGTTAGGGAATGAAAATAGTGAAGGTAATTTTGAGAAAAACAAGTGGTTATTTATTAAAAAAAAACCAGGTGGTGGAAATATAAAGTTAGTTGTGGTCACTCAAAGTGAATATCCACTTTTCCACATAGCTAAACGTGTGTTTCATGCCCCCTGGATGGCAAATGAAGCTTTCAATGGCAATGGCAAGTCATATTAAATTTTATTCAGCACAGTAACAGATAGTCTAGTGCTTCGAATTTCAGACTTTGAACTACGTTAAAAACATTAGTATCTCACCGAGAATATTCCAAATATAAACCAACCAATGCCGATAAAGTGCCTGTTGCTCATCCAACAAATATTCTGTTAGATATTTCTAAGGAATCTAATAGCCATGCAAGGAAGTATTCTAGCAACCTGACATAGGAAACGTGTGAATAAGTGTAATTCCAATTCCAACTATTAAACCCGAATAAACATCGATAACTTCCTGGACATACCCAGTTCGATGTTATGTAGGCCACTTTGAACAACAGCCTTCAAATTTAATTATTTTTTTAATTTTAAATGGACAGGGATTCTGGTGATGTGAATTTCTCTTTTATGTATCGATGGATTGTAATTTTGTTGCGTTATCGAAATCTGCGATCGTAAAAATAATTAATAGGCGGTTTAAAGTCCTGGTTAAACCTCAACAAAAATACAATTGATATCGATGTCAATTTTACTCACATCATCGTTCATTCGTTCTTGTTTCATTTTGCTTTTCATTGCCTATTTGTTTTTGTGTTGTTTTTTTTTGTTCATTCGTTTGATTCCTTGATGTTTTCATTTATTTTCTTAACCGTATCATTCTTGAATTTTATTCTGCATATCTTTCTTGAAAAACTTGTAAAGTTTCATGGAAACTTTCAAATCATTCAAAGCAATATTTTATAGCTAGTCGTGGTTGGAACCACGACTATTTATTAGAAAAAAATATAATTAAAAATTCAACGTCAAGTAAAATCCAGTTTACACAAACGGCGATATTAATTTTCGTCCGCACGTGGCGCACAACGTCTGCGAAAATACACAATTAGCGTCAGTGCATCGCCGCCACCTAGATATATTTTCTAACTTGTTAATGGCGAAAGGAAGTGACGTCAGGACGTCGAGCGCTCGAAAACAGTAATAACCAGTTGACAGCTGCGATACGTCTAATTTATCATGGCACTCCGCTCGCTCGGCTGGCTTGTCACTTCGTGTAAACTGACAACTTCAATCATGCACGCCTTTGACGCGACGCATATTTTACTCGTCGCCCGTTTTGTCCCGTGTGATTTCGTTACGTTCGTTCCACGTTTAAAAACTACGTTGGTTTTGAACGAACACGTTTCGTTTCGGAGCGATAAATGCGCGAATTTCATGCAGCGACGAATATATTTTAATATATGTGTAAGGAAAATATATGTCTAGACATTGAAGTAGAAATCTTTCAGATTTCCCCCGTCCAAATATTATTTTCCAACTAAAAAAAGCCTCGAGGCTTGCTAAAGCCAAGAGAATTTTTTAAATATAATCACGGCTTAGTATTGTTTGAAAATTTTAATTGGACATGTGACGTTCAATTCGGATACGATGTTTTATTCAACGTTCCCCCAAAGATCTGCTTTCAGTGAATTACGCGTGCATGAGACGCAAATTAGCTTAAATTACTGGAGCATTTTTTGCGTATACTGAATCACGAGAACATTTATATTTAAAATTTGAGAATCTGAATTTATTACACGCTAATGGTAACGATTACTTAGTCTTTTGAACATCTGAACAGATGGCTACAAGAAGTGTGTGATCTATTTAAGTTTCCACTTGATTAGTTGTTATTTTTTGGGTTTCACTTGTTCAATTTTTTATAGTTTTACTTCCGTCTCTTTTCATGTTATATTTTATATTTGGTTTTCAGGATTTTCATGTTTTCAACTCAAAGTATTTATTTGTATATATATTATATTATATACTTATAACATAAACATCCTGAATCGATAGTTACAGTTGAAGCCTCAGTAAAAAAAATCGGCAGGTTATCGTTGATGAAATCGCTGCAGTTTTTAATATGAACCATGATCCTGTATATCACATTATGCATGACATCCTCCAGTTCCATAAAGCAATGTGGGTGTCAAAGCAATTGACTTCAGAATTGAAACAGCGACTTTTTCGTCGTTATGAAGCAGAAAACGATATCTTTATTGTAAGAATTGTGTTGGAATGAGTCCTAGATGAACTCCGCCTGGGGTAAGTGCTGTGTGGATTGAGTAGCCCAGTAACTGCCACTGCCGGTCACAAGCCCGGTTAAAGGAGGAGGGTTGGCGGAACGGGTTAGCAGTCCACCCACCGTAAAAAACCAAAACCAGCTCAAAGTACCATATAAGCCTCGGAAGGAAAAGGAATATACTAAGACTGAGTTGCTGGAATATAACATCCTGGAACCAATAAATCATACTGGACATGAACCGACACCGAATTGACATATGCTCCTTAGCAGAGACGAAGAAGAAAGGAAAAAGCAGCGCGAAATACCAAAAGTATTTTACTATTTTATTGCGGGGAGAACAAGGAAGAACGAGCGCACGCCGGTGTAGTAATTTTCATACATGAAAACCTACAACAATATATTGAAAATACTGTATATATCAACGAAAGATTAATGCACACCATAATGAACTTCGCACACGCCAAGACGCACATCATAAGTGCATTCGCACCGGACATGAGCAAACACAAAGAAGATAGAGAACAGTTCTTCAACGATCTTCAAGATATAGTAGACCACATACCCAGGAACGACAAGATATTTCTAATGGGTGACCTAAATTTAAGAATCGGAAACACGACAATACCAGGTGATATAATGAAGAAGTGCTAAATGATAACGGAGAGACATTAATATCAGTGTGCGCCCAAAATGAATTTAGGATCAATAACGCCTTCTTCCCACATAAATGTGAATACAAACGAACATGGGGTAACACAAGAGGACAAGAAGGTACAATGGACTACATAATCACGAACAGAACAGTCAACCCCAGTCAAATTCTGGACGTAAGGGCATTAAACTCAGCAAACATAGGGACAGACCAACACTCCATGACACTAAGGAAACACCACCCACCGACAATCACGATCACAAAATTCAATACGGAATTATTTGCCAACGAAAGCACTAAGCATCTATACAAGGCAAGGTCGACAAGATCGACCACAATAAGATAAACAATGAAGATAACGTCGAGGAAGCACGGCAGACGATGAAAACAAATATATTAAATAGCGCCAAGGAAGCTATAGGAGTAAGAGAAGTTAAATTCAACGGCGGACCAAACACCAAGCAATGGTTCACTGAAGATGTGAAGGAATTGACGGCAGAAAAGAGAAAGGCATACCTGGAATACAAAATGTAGGAAGACACCCGAGGCCTACAGCAACTACAAACGTATAAGAAACAGAGTAAATCAACAGATTGACGAAATTAAATTGGATATTACTGGGAATGACGTTGAACAAGCAATCCCAAACCTAAAAAATTGGAAAACACCTGGGGCAGACCTGATCAACAACGAAATGATCAAATATGGGGGCCCCGAGTTAACCAAAGAGATTACCAACCTCTTTCGGAAAATACTCGAAACTGGAAACATACCAAGCGAACAAGTATTATAATACCTATATTCAAAAAATGAATAAAGAAAGACCCAAAAAACTACAGGGGCATCTGCCAAAAAGTATTCATCAAAATCATGTCGCAAAAATTAGCAACACAAATATGAACGAGCGAGGAACAGCAGGGCTTCCGCACAAACAGGTCCACCCAATATTTATACTACATCAACTAATAGAAAAATCCATTGAGTTTAACAAACCACTCTACGCCTGCTTTGTAGATTTGTCCAAATACAATACAATACAATACAACTTAAGGACGTAATTAAACACTGAGAACAAGACAACAATCAAAACACAAGAATGATTAACAGAGGAAATCCCGGTATCAATTGGCATAAGACAAAGTGACAGGTTAAGCTCATGTCTCTTTAAGATCATCATGGACCAAATAATAGAGAGAGTAAAAGACATCAACAATTTCAAATCCTAGGCTAAGCAGTAAACACTAATGCCAAGATATTCAACCTTCACAAATCAACCCAGAAGACACAATAATAGAATATCTAAAGATCCCGTACGATGTGAACTAGAGGTCAACGGATCACCGATAGAGCAGGTTATGCGATCTAAATATCTCGAGGTCGAAATATCCAGCGACAATAACAACAAAGCTGATGTGAAGATTCAGGCAACAAAGGCAGCAGCAATACGGGTACTCTCCGATACGAAGTAAAGTTCGTATATATAAAACCTGTGTAAGACCAGTCTTAACATACGCATCTGAGACAAGAGCCGACACCACAATAACCAAACAAATCGACAGAACAACATAGATGAGATCCATCACCGGATTGAGCATTCGCGACAGAGTACGCAGCGACAGTATCCGTGACATTTGTTCAGTACAGGACATTGTAAGATGGACAAGAGACAGGAGAAGGTACTGGTGAAACCATGTCGGAAGAATGGGAGAGGACAGGATGGCGAAACAGGCGACTACATCAAGACCAAGCACAAAACGACCCCTCGGAAGGCCGCCCAAACGATGACACGAAACTAACAGAAGAGGAAGAAGAGTCCTGGATGCACTACCCCGAAATCAAGCGTGCAAGCAAATGATGACGTCACATCTCACATCTTCGTCAATACCCTAAAAAATCGGCTCAAAGTAGGAATTGTTATGCTAATATTTTTTTGGGGCTCAAAAGAAATAATTTTGGACGACTACATGCCAATTGGGGTTACTGTTATTAGTGGCATATACAAAACTCGCATAATGAGGACAATACATAATTTTTCAAATGTGACTTTCAATTAAATGGTACAATGGTATATAGTTATAAACGTTATAAAATTTTATATAAAGCTCATGGAATTACCAAGTTTCTCTTATTAATGAAGGGATTTTTCAAGGATTGTCTATAAAATGAAATTTTTACAAAAGAAATTTTAAACAGTTTGCCATTCCAATCGCCCCTTCGCAGAATATTACTATCTACCTAATTGGGTTTAAAAATTTCTCCAAGGACCATTACCCAACCCAGCCCAATCAAAGCAAACTCGACCCAACCCGACGTCCTAGTCGATTGAGCTTTTTCCTCGAATAATTTTAGAAATGCTTGCTTAATTCAGTTCTAAATATGTTCTCGATTTTGTGTTTCCTAAACTCTCGTTTAATGATAACCTTGAACGTGGGACTTCTTCCCTGGATGGGATTTATAGAATCATACTGAAATTGGATTTCATGCAGTTGAAATTTGGTTTGGGTTGGGTTATGTAAATGGATTTAATCCCAACCTAACGCAATGTATTCATTGGGTTGGTGGAGATTGTACGAAAATATACGATTAATATACGATTCCTAAACCCTAAGCACATTTCGCTTTAAACATTAATTGACAACTTGACAATTAGTTTGCAAAGACCTTTCATTTGATGCCCAACACCAGCTAACTTATACTTACGTATACTTCAACATTTCAATTCTCTCAAAGACCATTCATGTACACACCCCAGCCCGCATGCATTTTTGCAAATTAGGCGATGTTACTTTGCAACGATATTTAGCAGAATGAAAGTAACACAACGCCATCAACAAAATACTTCTATGCAAATTTATTAATCTCATTGGGAGGATCAAGTTTGTGAGTAAATTTCTATGGGTCGTCTTTGGTTTTCTTATTGCTTTGAATTTGGGTTGGGATTTCCACCGGAAGAGATGCTTTTGGGCCTAATAGGAACATTTGAAGATTGATTTGGGTTAGATTCGGTTATAAGTCTCTTGATCCAAAACTTGATCCAACGTAACCCTCTGGAAAACCATTCGCTTACAAAACGTATCCCAACAACTTTAGCGCTTTTTAGCTGAATTACAGTACATTCAAAATCATTAACAAGTAGTCACACCCAATTCGGTTGGGTTGGGTTAGGTTATGTTGGGTTGAATTTGTTTTGGTTTGGTTTGAATTAATTGGGATGGTTTGGGTTGGGGATTTCCACCACAAGTGTGGAGCTTTTGACATAGTCTTTGAACAAAATCATCATTTACCAAAAAAAAGAAAACCTTAATGGGATTTCAATGAGTTGATTGGGTTGAGACGATTTAAAGGTTCATAGTTTTGTTGTAAAATATGAACTAGTAAGGAAAATGAATGAAATGGGCGAAACATGTTAATAGAAATCTGAAACGACGAATATAGTGTACGCTGACATGTAGTATTTAAAAAACTTCGACGTCACATTAGGAATTACTAAAATCATAACTAACCAAAAGATATTTTCCATTCAAAGACACAACCAATTCTCTGAGGTGTATCGCAATATGTTTATTAGGACCAGTGTTTCTGATGTATCTGTTATCGCAAAATTTAATATAACATTCGTTAAATATTGATTCAGGTGGGGGCTGACTGGTTTTCCCTACGGTTTACATTTTGGTTCAATTCCCCAGTATCGTGTTTCACCATACTGCAATTAATTTTCATGACAGAATTCAAAATTTCTGTCTTCTGATCAGTGGTGGATCAAGCCTACTAAAATAAAAGCAACACATAGGCCACTAAATAATGTTTTTATTTCAATTTGCGAGTATCGCCTATATTTATTTGTTATTTTATGGACCGTCGCAAAACCTGCTATTAGAACGAGGAGATATCTGCGTACTGGCATTCTGGTACTATATATATTGTGATGGACTTTGCATTCCTCTCATTGTGTTGTTTGTGTTCGCTGTGTAGGTACGTATTAGGTTTAGGCTTTTTCTCGTATTCTTATTGGTTATAGTTTTTGAATTCACTTTGTGAAAACTAATAGAAAGGTATTGTGTCAAAAGACTTTTTCATACCTATAACTAATTTATGTCTTTCGACTCTGTTGGAAATAATTATGGTTTTAGATAAGTTGGATATATTCCTTCTTCTAATATTTTGTTTTTCAGTTTGGCCATTAAACGTACCGTTTAACGTTTGTTCCATTTCCTTTTATCAATTTATTTGTTATTTTGACAAATTCTGCTTTATTCCTCTGTTATTCTGCTTATGCCTGCACCTTGGGTTTGTGCTTATTTTCCAGTTTCAATTTGTATTTCTGTTTTCGTTGTATGACGTTGAGCATTTGATCCTGCAATTTGTATTTCAGCTAACTTTTGCTTATGTTTGCGAAGTAAGGGTGAACTTCCTTCGCCCTCTATTTAGGCATTTTGATTTTATCTTCTCTTTCTATTTCTTCAACGTTATTCTTAAGCCGCAATTTTATAATTAGTAACTATGTTCTTTCTGTGGTATTAGGCATGTTTCGGATATTGGCAGTGTTGTGGCTGTGTGTTATTGCTATTCCTTCTATATTTGAAATTTATTTTTTATGGTTCTAATGTTTTTAAATATTGTATATTGTGTTACCACTTCTTGTCCACAAATATTTGTACCCTCTTCCCAGTTTCTGATTGTAGTGGCGTTTCGTTTAAGCTAAGGATATTTGACATTGACAACTTCAGTCACTGTTGATGACTTTTCGACTACTATTATAAATATTACATTGAGGCCTATCTGTATAGATGATTTTTTTGATCAGTCTCAATAATTTAATAGTTATAATTTTTGCATTTTCTCTCCCTTTTTGCACGGTAGATATTTGGTTTTGCACATATCCATATTCATTGACTTAACTTTTTCAGTTTTCTTTTCTTTTCCATTATAATCCTCTTTTCTAATTATCCAATTCTTCTTTATATCCAATTCTAGTTTACATGTTTTTCTGAATAATTTGTATATTCTCTTCTCTTGACAGGGAATCAACTGTTATTTTAAATGATTTTTTTGTTGAATATTTTCGAAATTCGAGGGTTTAATGATAAATAGAATCCAATTTGTAAACAAACTGCGACATTACGCCGTTCTACCTAACGCTTTGTATTATTAATAGAATTAACAAATTTACGAAATATTTTTATTTTTTCCATATTTTAACCTTTACTACGAAGATTAAACATCTTGGTATTAAACAATTTATATCATGAACAGAAAAATGTTCAGGCCAAAAAAGTGACCCCCCACTTAAGAAATCCCATGTGGAGCACTTACGCTTGAAATACATCAACAAAAGTGTATGCCCCCAAATAAAGATGTAGTCTTCATTGTACGTCGACAACGAAACATCTTTTTTCGACGAATTATTCCTAATATTAAGTTCACAGGTTTTTAGTTGTGGTTTATTGGTAATTTATCGCACGAATTCGAGTTCGATCATATTTGAAGTGTGCTCTAATTTAGTTCATTTCGGCACTCGTATGCATATTGAAATAATTATTTCTCTTGCCTAATATATGCCTAACATAACGTACTTTTACATACATTTGTTTTAGTATTTTATATGATCTTATTTTCACAACTATATCTAAATCTCTAGATAATTTGACGTGGACGCTCGTCGTAGTCTTCTTCCCTTTTGTTTTAATCCCCGAGGCTAACTTGGGCACGGCGATTTCCTGATCCGGGATTTCTCTCCGTTTTTCAGTATTTTAATTTTTTTGTATGTCACTACCTCAATTCACATTCATTCACTATATTCTGCCACTCACGAACATTTGACTGTAATTTTCCAATGCACACCTGAAAATTTAACCGTTCAAATTAACAATTATTTTTTCTCTGTTTCCTTGTATTTTCAATGGACGCTGAAAATTAGTTTCAGTTGTTGCCACGAATGGCAGTAATAAAACTCATCTACGCTGATTTAAGACGCATCAACCCGAACAAGAAAACCAGTCAAGCTAAAAACAACGTCTACATATATCTTTCCACGCCTCGTTAGCAACTTCATTTCTTCGAACGCCCAATTTATACCTCGATAAATCTGTTCCGAATCGTCCTTTAGGTGGTTCGAATTTAAAGTTGAGTCGGGGTCGTCTGTAATATTAATTGTCTAACGACTTCCAGGCGATATTTTCTAATCGCTAATGATTCACTTTGACGCGTCAGACTTTCGAATGCTTTTGATTAATTTATTTTTGATTTTGATTTGTTATTGGGAATAAGATACACGATTTTCCTATTTCGTTTCAGTACTGTACCAGTACCTACTATATTGAAGAAATTTGATAAACAATTTGGTAATAAGAAACAATTATTGAAAGTTAACTAGGACACATCACACGACAACAGTGTTGTTTTAATTAATTTCGATTACGCCACATAAATGCCTTGTATAAATAACAGATGCTGAAGGACACCAAACTGTCTTAAAACTTTTCTCCAGAATCCCCCCGAAATTTGCAGGGTTGGGCAAATGTGCAAATTTATCAGTTACCAGTTTATCATCACAAACCGAAGACATATCTTCTACAATTATTAAAAAATCGGGATGCTTCAATGTCCGTCCCCATTACGATTTATTTCTACTAATGGCTTCTTTAGATTTTTGGGCAAGTCCATACCACCAGCTGGTAGATACCAAATTATATAACATGGGTAAAAAACAAAGCGTGTTAAACTATGCATTGTTACGCAAATGATGTTATTGTGCTACTGGCACTGGAACAAAACACACAGGAAATGAACACACCGACGGTGGTGTAGTTTTATTCAACGAACGACGGCAATTAATCACCGAGCCCCGCTCGCAAATGATTTCATTTCCGAACGTTTATTTAACCGTTTGATTAATGTTAATTAATTAACGCGAGTGTACGGTCGAGACGCGGTTTTTCCCCTGTCGAGACAGCCGTGGTAGAGAAACGCCAGTCTCTCCACCTTATACGGTCGATGAAATTTATCGTGTGGAATGGCAAATCGCGCTAATTAGTTTTAAATGTCCGTGCGGTGCGGAAACGACTCTCCGTAGCTAATAAACTCGTTTCGTACATCGCCTCTTGACTTGCGGAACAGGGCCGGCATTTTCGCCATTTGACTTCGTAATTATTAGAAATCAATCAATTTTGACAAAATTAACGTTAAAAATTATTGTGAAGGATTTAATTATATTAGGTTTACTGAACGACTTAAAGACACATCAAACTTTGCTTGAAAAATTGTGCAAGTATAAATATGAAACATAAAGATATTTATAATTAGAGACACGTCCATGAAACACACGTCTTATTCACAGCACTACAAATGGGTTAGATTAGCACATTAATAAAAAATAAATAAAAACACAAAACAAATCTTATTTAAAACCACGTCAACCTTCTGACGCCGACCCTGCGTCGAACTGTCGCTCATAAATCTGCGCCTCTCACGGACATCAATTATGTAAAATTACTTAAATGTATGCGCGACATTATACGTTTCGCGGCCATATCGCATTAGCATAATAGGTGAAAATGACAGTTCGCAAATCTCGATTGATATTCGCCGGCCGCGCGTCATTAATATTAATTCGCCGTTTGGCCGTTTACGGCTCGCCGATCGAAATATTATTTACACAACTTAATAAGTCAGCGTTGCCGACGGCCGCATAAATCATTACTGCCGTTCGGGTCGCACGGTATATATAGATGACAAAACAAAAGCCGCATAAATTATTCGACGACGATCGTCGCAATCAAGCGAATCGAACGTCCAGGTTCGTTTCCACGACACGACCGGACATTTTAATTATTCGAATAGCGAATGGTTATCGACGCGTTTTAGTTCTATTAATTAAAAATGCAAATTGCCCCAATACCCCCAAGAATGTGGGTTGCTGCATTTTTTATAATTTTGCAGCAACCACGCGAATTAACGTACGTGGTTAAGTAAGGCATTTTTTTTACAACATAATTGGTTACAAATTATTCGAACTGAACCCAGTGCACGACGAAGAAATTTCGTCAAAGTCTAAGAACAGCAGATAGACAATTTTGAGCAACGTTAACTACAATCCGCAGCGACGTTAATACAAGATTGTTCTATGAAACTGCAACGATGCAATATCGAAAGCTATATTTGTTCATTGATTTAATTGGTGAAATCGAATTGACAGTTTGTAATAGTTTTGTTTTTGAAATAAAGTAAATTTGTTAATACATCACTGTTTTACTTGTTATTTCTGAAATGTTATCAAAACAATTAAAACGAATAATTTTCGTATTTAGTTTTATTAAAAATGACGTCTTATATAACAGTAATCTTGTACAACACTTAAACAATTAAATATTTTCTTTACATTCGACTTGTAATAAACAGACATTCAATTATTGTTGTAATTACACAATTCAGACAAATAGTTTTGTGCAATTCACCTTGAAGATACTTAATTTGACGTCACCAACGTGACATTTTGATGAGGTATCATTATAAATTATAGTGTTCGTTCAAGCTTTCAAGCCATCTTAATTGGCGCCGAAGGTGCAACAATATCAAACTACTTATTATGTTATTTGGTGCCGCAACATGGTGCATTTTTATAGACTCAAACTCGATCAACATATATTAATTGGCACCACGTAGGGTTCCAATCCGTTCAATATAATAGATTTTTGAATACTAGCGGTAGATTATTACAATATATGTTAGTGCGATAGTACTCAGATATAATATAGATCGCACAGTTGTACAAATGAGGACTGTTGAAATAGTCCGTCACATGGACAAGCTTCAGGATTCATTTCAATAAAAACATCTGTAAGGAAGGCTATTGGGATGTTATTAGGACCATCAATGTCTCATTTAATATTGATTCTATTGTTGGGTTATGGATTTATTTATCATAATATTTAAATATATTTTAATATAAAACATTGTAATCTGCCATGTCATTACAAGGGTAATTTCGTTATAATATTAATGGTTGTGTTGAGTTGGGTTGGTGCTCACTGTTTAAGATTAAACTTGCATACCAGTTTCATTTGTATGGAGCAATATGAATATTTAATATAATTAAAATAATTGTATATAGAAAATAAATGTTTATTTTCATTTTCACAACTAATAATTATGGAGTGATATTTGTATACACGTTTTTATTAAATTCAGAAGTATTTACTTAGGCCACGAAAAGACGCGCATTTCCTTAACGAGCAAATTTACGATCAACACGTACAAGATAACCACATCGAAGTATCGATTGGCTTATTTAATTTCCACCAGGTTCGTGTTTTTGTTACAATTTGTCGCTTCTAAATAATTTACTATAACTGTAGTTGTAAAACATTTTCATTACGACGTGTACAAGAGCGCCAGCTAAGGTTAAATGTTGATTTTTAAATTATTTAATTTCAATTTTTCAATAATGTCAATGTCAATAATATTTTATACAAAATATTCCATATTGCTATACACTGCTTCATTATTAGATCACCTATTTCGGTATTTTGATATTTTGAATTCGACACAACAGTGAACTTCAGTGTAACTCAATTTCTTCCCATTTTTATCATTTCAACAGTCAGGTGTGCTCCATTGCGTGCGATAAATTTGTAGACTATCCTCCATTACCATATAGATTGTTTTACTTCATTATTAGTTCTCTCGTTTTCCTATCTAATACTTAAAAGTTCTCTCTATTTCTTTCTTTGACCTCGCCATCAGTACTATATCATCAGCGTAGGCCAGGAACTGGTATCTAGTTCCATACATCAAACCCTTCGTTCTTATGCCATTTTCTCTTTGACTAATTTCCCGCACTAAGTTGAAGAGGATTGGGGATAATGTGGGTCACCTTGTCTCAATGTGCGTCGCCATTCAGTTCTACCAGATCATATCTATTCCCCTTTCCTTTTCATTTTTCATTGATTTTTGTAGGTTTTCTTCGTTTAATTTATGCAAAAACTAATATGTGCCTTTGTATCCATCTACTGCACTGCAGCTTCGCACGTTCGCTACAATTTTGTATGTGTTTCCTTTACATTAAGATGAGGTCAATTTGGTTTTTTGTCGATATCCATGTTTCTTTATGTATCTTTTTACTACATTTCCTATTTTTTTTTAGTCGACTCTATTTCATTTAAAAATTTCTCCACCGATCATCGTTTTCATAAATTCCCTTTTCACAGCTTTTCCAACGGCATTCTCTTCCTTTGTCCTCTGTCTAATGTTCCTTCTTTCTCTGGTTAAAACGTCGTTGATAAATATTTTATCTCCTAGTTAAGATTGCTTTTGTTGTGTATAAAACTCTATTTTATTTTCTTCGTTGTTAAGTTCCACCAGACATGTCTTTTCTTTCTTGCTGTTTGTACACTTACTTTGACTCCTATATCCTCCTCATCGCCTTTTCATTTAGTTCTTTATGAATGAATGTTAAAGATGATGATATGAATGTAGATAATAATAATATAATATAATATACATAATAATAATCCAAAATCAAATCCCTCAGCTAGCCAGATATAGTAAGGAAGAAAATCCTTGAAGTGAATATATCAACCGTAAGTGAGGGTTCTTGTAACATTTAAGGATAATGAAATTTTAAATGACATTTGTTTGAAAAATCGCTGTTGAAAAATTCTCTGTAGTCCTAGCGATTTATGGTAAATATTAGCGGGTGCGATAGCACGGCGGCCGCAGACACAGTTGCCGCGGTTTCATTAACCCATATGGATGTATACACGAAATGTTCGCGTTTTCAAATGGCATCGTGATAGCGTAAGTTTGCGGGAAAGTTATTGACGTACGTATGAAAGTTCAGTGCGGACCTATGTAGGTTTTTTGATTGCATTTCAGGTTGGGTTTACAGACTATTTTGTAATAATCCTGCGTTTTACACCTGTTACGTGAAATACGTGTAAATTAACATATTTTATTTGCATTTGGTTGAGAAAACAAACTCATATCCAGTGACTCGAGTTTGATGAGATTTGTAGACAACACGAGTTGGGTCGATTGCAATGGATTAACTTTGATGCTGATGTTATTACGATATTCCCATAGAATTATTTATTTTGGGTTTGGAGAGGATTGCAAAAATATTCCCTTCGTTAGCACAACTATATTTTGTTGACAATGGCCATGAGTTTCAAATCTCTTAAAAACTTTTATGAGAGGTCATGAAGTCAAAAGTGGACAGCAAGAATATGTCAAAATTGTGATGTGATGATTATTGACACAAATTATATACGTTAACTATTTTTCTTATGTATGTTTTTTGACAATTTTGATATCCAATTAGATACGACAGTATTTTTATTGATATTATATTTATTTAATATAAATATATTTATTTGACATGAATTTGATTTTTAGTTGCGTTTTTTTCAAAGAAACTCTAAAGCAAAGGAATAGCACCCAAACGATTAAAGCTAAAGCTATGCAACCTTAAACTTAAGATTTATATAAAGCGGGGAAGAAAACTTGCAAGTAATGTCCCAACCGCGTTGGTTAGCTCTTAACACATTTTTCCATATCTCGAAAATGGCACGTTACCGAAAAAAAATTCTTATAAAAGTTATTATAAAAAATATTGAAATCCTTATTTTATTTCATAAGCTTTATCGAAAAATGGAGTATAAGTATAGGAACTTTCAGTGCGGACTACTGCAGCTTTTTCTGTTACATTTTGAGTTGGGTTCGAGATAGTTCTAACCAACTTCCATTGACTTGAACTTGGGTTTATTAGGTAACATAGCGTACAACAATACCAGAGATATATTTCAGTTGAGGATCCACTGTGTTTAGTGTAAATGTTCTTGATTGCCTTTAAGTTTACGTTTACATCCTTTTAATTTGGGTTAGGAGCTTTAGAGGATATTCATACAAATACTTCACCAAGAATTGGGTTTGATTGCAAATTAAATTTGTCACATAAATTACTCCTGAAATTTGACATTACATAAAAATTTACCTAAATTTGGGGTGAGGACTTCCGTGCAAACCCAAACTACCACGAACTAAACATCTAATCCAAGCCGATGTGGGGTTTTATTGCTATTATTTCGATTATGCATTGGGCTTAGATGTATACTTAATTTCATAAATTAGCGATAGTAGTGCAAAGAACGCTGTCCTTTCAGATTGCAGTTGAAACTAGGTCTCACGATGTAAAGTAGTATTATTTTCGCTCGTAAGGAAATGGCAACCCAGTTAGGCCGAGTTTGAAGTCGTCCTTGAAAATTAATAACAGCAATACGTCGCTTCGGCGATTGCTTAAAGACATAGATGGATTTCAGGTTGGACAACGATTAATGAATCAAGATAGTGTGCCCGGGTTGTGTATTGTGGAAGACTGAACGTGGTATACGAGAATCCAGATTTTTTGCATAATGTGTGGTTCTCCGACGATAGTCACATTCACATGGACGGTTTCAGTAACCGCCAAACTCTCTGCCTTGGTTTCGATAAGCCAGACGTTATTGTCGAGAAATTACTACTTCGTGAGCGTGTGATAACATGGCACGCAGTATCAGCACACGATGTCCGTATTTCATTGACGAATTAATGGTATACGTCTTACTGTTACCCAGAAACGTTATAGGAATATGGTGGTCTGCCCATTTATTCAGGAATTATAGAAAGTTATATTGAGCTGGAACCTTCGAATGGATAAACAGTGGTTTCAACAGGACTGGGTAACCAGCCACACCACCCGACAGCAATGCTGCAGGACGAATCATTGCCCAGGACTGAATTCAACTACCCATCACATTCGCATGATCCTACACCACCTGACGTATGGGTAATATTAAAAGAGAAAGTGTTCAGCTGAGCAGAACCACCCAGAAATGTGCCTACATTACTTGAGAAGATCGTTTCTGTTTCAGGAATCTATTGGCGCCTCTGTTCGAGAGTATGCTTGACAATCTGCGTGATCGGTTTTGTTGAGTTTTAAATTATATGACAAGGGTTTATTGCACACAAAGTTGTATTTAGTTGGATTTATATGCACTGGGCTATCGGATTTATTTTGTTTAGAAGCCAATTTCACAATTATTTTGCAAAGTAAGTTTGAATTAATTTGATTTT
This sequence comes from Geotrupes spiniger, assembly GCA_959613385.1. Classification (NCBI taxonomy): domain Eukaryota; kingdom Metazoa; phylum Arthropoda; class Insecta; order Coleoptera; family Geotrupidae; genus Geotrupes; species Geotrupes spiniger. The sequence continues at coordinate 20,139,275 of OY390737.1, forward strand.
AAGTTGGGCGTTTTCGCGTTTACAAAACCATAGCTACGATGCTCTAAATTATCGTTTTGAATTCAAAATTCCCTTGCGAACCATTTTGGGTTTAGTGACGACTTTTAGCTGATTTAAATTTGTATATAGAATTCAATTGTTTTTAGAGAGATGCAACATATACAAATGTATACTTTTATTAAGGGTGAGCATCGTACATGTGTGCACTGAATCATTTAACCATACTTTTGTATTATAACTTAACAATTTCGTCCTAATTTTTTAAATTAAAACTTCGTGTAGATAAAATATTTTTCATTTAAGAATTGTAGTTGGCCAACCTTTCAAATACTTTTTACTTTCTTATACTTTATGGAAGTATGTAAGTTATGTGCGATTTCGCCTCTCATCGTGAATGAGCCACTTTACGGTAACTTTATCAATGAATGATGAATAAAACAGTAATCAGTTAATGAAAGTTCAGACCACTGCTGATTCTTTGTAATTGATTGTGTTATATGAGGTGAAGAATCGGATACATAGCTAAGGATGTGATCTAGTAGTCCCGTCAACCAATTGAAAGCTACGTGCCCTATTAATGTTCTTTTCTTTTAAATCATTTCGTTCATACCAAACTTCTATTTACGGTGTTATATAATATTCATTGTTTTTTTTTCATGGGTTGTGATTATATTTTTATCGTCCCTGTACCAATTCAAACTTTAATATCTACAAATTGGTATGGAATAAATGCCGAACTCTCTTGGGTTGGGTTGTGTTTGGTTAAGATTTTAAAACATTTAGCGAAATCTTACTACTCTATTGTTGTATTTCGTTAATCGTTCCAAACAGAGTTTATAATTGTGTTATGTAAGGCTAATGCTGGTTTCGATATTTCCATGTTTGTGTTTTCTTCCTATTATACCAATCAGACAGCAAGACCTGCCCAAGGGTTGCACCTTGCGGCACCCCCCTCTTCATCGATCGTATTTCTGGGAGCTACTCATTTAGCCATACTTGCAGACACCTTCCCGAGATATATGGTTTGTTCTAGTTAATTGCATTTCCAAGTATATCCTTTGTTGCGAATTATTTATTTGCATTTTTCTAGTCTTCTTTGAAATGCTTGGATACTGGTTGTAATTGTGGCGTTGTGTTGGATGTGCTGATCCATTAGTGTAACATGTGGAAAGAGAGAATACATGATGTTCCTGGAATTAGATAATATGGTGATATGATCTTAAAGTAACATGACGTTTTCGTGAACGAGAGACGTGTGGGGTGACTGAGTTCGGAAAATTGATAAGGGGAATATGATCGAGGGTACAGTTTATGAATTCTAGACGTGTTAGCTGAAGATGAAAGATGAAGGAACAATACGAACGACGAAGGCGTGTCTTAAAAATAATAAGAGCAATCAAATGTAACTTTATGTAGTTTAAATTCGAAAATGGGATCCATGTCTTCTATGTATAAACTTTTAGAATTTATTTTATTTCGTCCACGATGAGTGGTGAAAATAAAGAACGCACCCACGTACGATTTTCGTTACATAATTCAAGTCGCGACCCGTCACCCATTCGCTTATCGTTTACGATCGTCTTAAACGTGCCGGCGCAGTGACTATAAACGATTATGGCGGCGAAGGTGGAGGCGGCGGCGACCGCCGACAGATTACGTCCGAAACATCCGGCCGGCGAGCGGTGTGCGTGTGTGTTAAATGCAGACTCTGTTTGAATAATTATCGGGCGAACGTGTTGGGAGGTCATGCATACGACCGCGTACCACCGAGCATATACACTTCGTTCGGCGGGCACTCGCTTTACATACAATGGAGCCGTGTAGCCGTACGTGATTCCCATTTGGAAGCACGTGTTTTTATGCGGAGGCCGCAGCATAAACGCCGCTAAGCAGGGACGCCGAACGGCCAACCTACGTAGTTGCAATTGAACACCCGATGAATGAAAGACTAGTCGGATGCCGGCAAGGTGACCAACCCCATCTCCAAATTATCGCGGAGGAAAAAACTGGTATGGCTGAGGAAAAAGAGCCGACTTTAGCGGAACTTTTTTCGAAGCATCTCACGTCAGTCGAAAGTTTGCTGACGGTTGAAATTGCGAAGATTGTGGACGTTTTGATTGAATAACGAGCGACAGAGGAACAATGCACACACGGACACATCTACACATACACGTGCGCACACATATAAAGACCAAACGGCTGCAACCACCATTGACGTTCTATCGGAATGCAGACATGACGTTCAGACTTAAGAATGAGGTTTGATTAGATTACATGTAACGGGCTGGTTTTCTTTGCTCGTCTATTCGATCAAGATATTTGTTTGTGAATTTTTGTTTAGGCATCATTATAGGAAAACTATTTACTATATTATTACTCTTAATATTACAAACATATTAGTCTTATGAACAATGATATTTAAAAATTGGAAAATAGTTTCGTGTCGATTAAAACCTATATAGGTAATTTACAAACTGTTAAATCAGGTAATTTACAAACTGTTAAATCAGGGATCAAAGCGACTAACCTTTAATTAAACTAAAATTATTATACAACGATGTCGACATAATAAGACACTTTCTCAAATTCACAAGAAAGGGCCCAACATCTCTCTAAAATGTCTTACTCACCTGTGACTAATCCCAGGATGGAACTGAAAAAAAAAATCGATTTAATAAATTTCAATTTCAATGGCAAAAACATTTATTTATAGAGTAGTATATTTTTGAATTGAAAATTAAAGAAAAAGGTCGATGATTGAGTTTACTTTGATGCATACTCAAGTTTTTCGTTGTCGCTGAAATAGTCCCGCAAAAAGGGTGTATTGGGTTGAGTTTTGCCAAGTTATATTTATTGTATGTTAGAAATTAAATGGAAATTTCAAGTTAAATATTAATGTTTAATAAACAGAAGCGGTCAATATCTCGTATAAGCTCGTATTTACATCTATCCTCCATTACGTTTCTTATATCTTCCTCTCTTATTCTGCTATTCATTTTCTTTCGTGCCCACCCTTCTGTCAACTTCTCAATTTTTGCAATTTTCATTTTTCAGCGCCCTTCGCTTATAATATGAACAAATTCATTTTCGTTCCTTTTCCTTGCCCATTACAAATTTAACTTAGCAGTTATCTTGCTTTTCATTTCCACAAGTCCTCCCCACACCTTATGATTATGCCATCATTTATACCTGTAACCTCTTAATTTTCAGGAATTTTGTGTGTTCGAAGGACCAACACAGAAATCGTCCTGGAAAACTATTAAAGCAAATAATCATATAAGATACGCATATTGCACCCCTTATACAAAGCAAAAAACCAAAAGCAAAGGCGATTTTTCAATAGTGGGTATGCGAGGGTTACTTGGGAACTGGTTTTCAGGGTACCAAATACATGCAACGTCAAATTATAGACTTTCGTCCTAACTCAGATATGCTTCTTACGTTTGTTGCAGATATTGCATTTTCTTTCAATTTTTATAAATAATTAGAGATAAATGTTACATGAACGTAGTTCCCGGCCATCCCGTGCATAACGATTTTTGGTTTATTCGTGTTAACTACTAGCCCTCCTGTCCAGGAATCTTTTCCGTCCTTTCTTTCTTGTTGGTTTACCTGCATCGTTCAAACGGTCTGCTAATATGAACCTCTCTGGCACTGAATATTTTACTATCCTTTAATGGGCTGTATTTTTTGCCAGCTCTGTAGACTCTCATCGTCGTATCCACTTATATTTTGCACTTTCCCCAACAAAAGCTGCCATCAAATTTAATGATCGCTTGCAATTTTCCTCCTTATACTGTCTTGCATTTAATAATGATCGTTTAAGAACAACTTCTTTTTAAGGACATTTTTAAGTAGTTGATTGTTAACACTTTTCCGGCATGAATTTCTCTAATGTCCTCTTCGTAGCTAATAAAATTTTCTGCATGTTCCACTGGAAAACCATCAATTTCTGCATTTAATAATTTTCTTACAACCGTTACATCGAAATCTTTCGATTGAGCCATGTGGAAAACATGATTTGCAATTTCTTGTAAATAAGCTTCCTGATGCTGTTGATGTTGATATTGAATCGATGATGCTGTGTTTGCTGAAAATATACAATTTTCGCAGGAATGCGAGTATCCAACCCAACCATTTTCTTTTCGTCAAATTTATTTATTTTGACAATACCGTTTCATTTCATAACAAAAATGATAAGCCAAACAGTAAATAACTCCATTGTGATTTGTGCTATTCTTCTTGAATATTACTAGTAAATTCACAGGAATTTGATCCGAAGAGTAACGTCGTTTGCCTCAGGTGGCTTTGAACAAAACAGCTGATTCTTCCATGGAAATGACGTTTTTTGAAACACCAAAGTTGATGACAAATTTTCCCGTTTAGTTTCTGAAAACTGTTTTGCAATAATACATCTACACTTGCAGCTCCTCTTATTAAATTCAAACTATAAATTCTAATTGTTTTTTAAAATTTTGCGAAGCAACCACAATATTATAAATATTTCAGGTGATAAATAGAAATAGTGATTTTTTGAATCCTATTAATTGGTGCTTGAAATTGTGTACTTCGTTATATCGAAGCTTCGGAGGTAACGTATCGAAGCTTCGTTAACAGAGGTAGCGTTAACCGGTGTGTATTTTCTGCTCTTCTAATAGCAATACCGTCTCTTTTTAATGTTTAGAGTTTTATTATTTTGATTAAAATATTACTCGAACTTGGTTTTTACATAGTTTCCCTTCTATTCCTAAATTTCCATAAATTTTACCATCGATGGCCGAATGTTTTTAATGTTTTTTGTTTGAATCTACCAAGAAAGAGCGAGGCTTGTGTGTAAGTGAGGTTTGCGTGGCTTGGAAAGGAAAAATGTTGTCAATTCTAATGCAGTTTTGACAACTATTTGCATATTTCTAAATTTATTCATTTTGAAACCGAATCTTATCAGATAAAAATATGGAATAGTGTTGCCTTCTCAAAGACTTATTTTTTCAAAAAATTGCAAATTTCAGTAGTAGTTTCAAACTTCATTTTTTCCATTATTGATTTTTGCAGCTCTATCTTCTCCCGTAAGCACAATAGAGCAAAATTAAACCATTCCCATTTGAAACAAAGTTTGGAAGAATGTTATGAGGCTAAATGTTTATATTTTTGTTGTGGCTGAACGAGACTTTTACAAGAAAATTGTATTTTCGTATGAATGAATATTTTCTACGAGTATCAATGGATTGGAGTAGTTACTTCTCAACATTGGCGATATTGGGCTAAGAGAAACATTTTACTATTTCCAACAGACAACAGTATTATTAAAAGTGATGCCCTATCATGCACCTTGGGATCATTGGGCCTTATTTTGTTATGGAAATTTAAATCATCACATTCTTTAGACATGCTACAAATTTGTTTAAATGAAGACATTTGTTTTTAAATATTATAACTCAATGTACTCATGTATCTCCTATTCATTCGCGATTGGTTAATCGAAAAGATTTGGGAAAATTTTATTGCGAGCAACCAGTAAATTTTGAGCCCCCCCAAGGATATATCGATTTATATATAATCAACTATTATTTGTGGTGCGCTTAAAATAATTAGTCTATTAGAAAGTAATGTCGACCTGTTGAAAGAAATAATTGCTAAAGCAGTCCGGTTCACATCTATAGAAGAAATTAGGGAAGCTAACAAGTTGAGAGCTCGTACTGAAATTTGATAACTTTGGGGGGGGGGGGGGGGGGGGTTGCTTTGAATTTGAATAAAATGTTCTTCATGAATTTTTCGTAAATAAAATTAAACTAAAACATTTTGTTACCTGCTCAAGTTTACATTCAAGATAAATGCGAATTGGAAGGTGACTGCAACAGTTGACCCTTCAGTGAGGGCTGAAAGGTTTGCAAATAATAAGCAAAGGGTTTCATAAAAGTAAGCCCATATTTCTATAATTTGCTGGGCCGATGATTTTACATTTCGAAGAAATTTTCTGACGTGTGTCGTAGTTAGTACAGAACATATACTTTACGTAACCCACCAAATTTTGATTCGAATGAATCGAAAAAATAACTAAAATTGTTTCAATGCAAGCAGGATTTAATTCGCAAAATGAAATTTAAAATATGATTTTCTTGTCAATCATGCCTCAACTCGATCCGTGAACTATGTATATATAATTAGCAAAAGAATGGTTTAAAATTGTCGAGGCCTTAGGCTGTTTCGATTCCAAACATTTTTGCTAAGAAAGTCTTCGAATCCTACTTTAATGTGTAACATACGGTGAAACAATAAGTTATTGATAAGAACTTTAAATTTCTTACCAGTTTCGGCAACAAGAAGAAACGAATAACGGATTGGTTGTTTCACTGGTAAGAAGTTCAAATAATCTTTATCTAAAGCACATTTAATTGGCTAATTAGGGAACTCTTTTAATTTCGACGAAATTAATATTTGATTACAGCTGTATGATATGCATGTGCATCAATTATTATCGTAGTTCCACCAGTCGTCAGGTTGGGCCATTGGCCACTGTTTATTATTCTGAACAGCGATTTAAGAAGCTTTGGTGGTTTTCCATATTTAATTAATAAATACAAAAGTTGCAGATAATTTTGCTCCCGGACGCAAATAATTAAATCAACAACAAAATTGACCCCGATTTACCTTAATAATCATTTGCCATCGGTAAACGTACGATTAATATCCACGTACAGTTTCATTTGTTTACACATTTTCCATCAAAACATCATCATTTTATATTTCCGATTATTTTCATCAGTATAGCAACACAGACAATGGTCCAGTGACAATTTGATTTTTGAACCAATTATTTTTGTTTATCGCGGATAAAAATTCGCTTCCTCTTGTAACCGATAAAAAATTGTCACATTTGACTTCTTCGTCGAGATTCGGAAGTTCTGGAAATAATCTCAACAAATATAACTCGATCTTGTGTTTTTCGGTAGGATATTTTTTTCATTTATCTACTCAAACTTTGTGTTATTGTGAAATAAAAAAATATCCGATTAAAAAACAAGGTCTTGTTATATTATTATCGATAAAAGTGTTGATGCTCATGCTATTTCATTAAATGTTGACATGACAGACACTCTTACCAGATTTTTACAATTTCTTTTTTCATACTGTAGATGCTTAAGTATATAGAAAGTCGTCTACGAAATAGCAATTTCAGGAAACCTTGAAAGCATATTAAGCATCGGTCAGTCCGCTGATTGATAATGGGAGAGAATTTTTGAAGGGATGTTCATAGTCAGTTGCTGCTGTGTGGTTCAGACGAAAAGGACATTGTGTTTTATTGTGGACTAATGATCTAATACGGAGATAAAAATGCCTAAAGTTAGCAAGCATTTCTAAAATCGATGCTAAACTCAAACAAATATTTCCATGATTTCAGAATTATCAAAAATAATACAAGTGCTTTCAAAACATTTTCAAAAATATCCACATGTATTCATGAATTTATAACATAATTGACTATTACATTAACAAGTGATAAATCTATACCGAATTGTCATATCTCGCTTTACGGCAGAGCTTAACTTTTTTGAGCTTTATTTTTTCGTAAGTCGTAATATTTTACAAACCGTCAGGTTGACATCGACGACACGTTCACGGAATTGTGAAAAAAGTCACGGAAAACGATTCAGCTCGAAAATCGTGACAAACTCCGTGGCCACACACATACGTCAGGCGACGAAGCATGACACCGCCGCCGTCGGAGCGCACCCACCAGGAGGCGACGACACATATCCGACGGTCTGCGACAGGAGCGACTCTCGCGTCAGATAAATGAAGCAACCTACCGTTGCATACGTCTCGGAATACATAACAAACGCACGCTAGTGTGAATGACACGACGACATTATAAATCTCAGGCGGCGTACCGAATTATTTAAAACACTCGAACAATTCAACTCACACACGTTTCACGATAGGAGGCAATAACAACAACACACCACCCACGCTGTATTGTCTGCATTCACAAGAAGTCGATACGCTACCAGGAACCCACCTCCGACGTAATTATATTCACGTTGAACGTCGATGGGAAGCATTGTGTGGCTGCGATAAGGTGAGCTTTACTGCATTCGGATTCATGCGATGCGTAGGTTATAACGGACGGGTCGAAAAATTTAGAAATATTGCCGGAGATGTGTGGATTTATCCGCGCACGACGTCCTTATCTAATATGTACCGTTCACCAAAAACTAGTGTTGCATAAATAAAAGAATAACCATACATAAGAAACACGAAATAAAACCTAATAGAAAAGCTACAATAAAAGCTATAAAACAACTTGCTTCAGGGGAAATTCAGAAATTCCTAGGGATTAACTAAAAAATTATGAAAATAATACCTTCGTGGTTTCATCTTAACACACGCAACTCGCAAAAATGGCGTGCCATTGAGAAAAATGTGACAGCGCAAATAAAAACACTTGACCTTGACAGGGCGACCATTTGACCATGGAAGCCGCGTGTCTGAGGCGGCTTTTCTTGAAAGGGGGGCTGTTCGCGGCGAGATGGTGGTCGCGTCATTGTGTGCATGTGTAGGAACGGCAAGGATTAATGGGTCGGGAGGGACGCAACGGTAATAAATTCCAACCCAAGAATTACCGGCTGCTTGCAACTTGCGAAATATGACAGTCTCATAAATCCAAGACAAGCGAGAAAGCAGGAAAGAGCTAGCGGGCGACCGGGCGTTTGTAATATATCTACCGAATCGTCCGTCGTACTCCTCGCGCCCGCCGCCCCGCTACCCTTTCCGAAAAGTTGCCACTCGGAGATGGTGGGCACCGTGGCGGCCCGCGGCATCGTTATTTTTTCGAGCATTAGGTAGTTTCGGGGATCCGCATTTTTCTCCCTTCGGGACAAAAGGGGGAGACCGTGGCTCTAGATAGTTAGTGTGATTTATGCGCGCCGCGATAATTCAAGGAGACCTTACGGAATGATAACGTCGAGTACAGAAGTCGCTTCTTTTCCGGTAAACTTTATAAGCCAACCGAACTTAATTCACTCACTCACTCCGAGTTTAATTCACAGACATAAAACTAGGTAGATCGACTAAAGAATTTTCTTCCTTGAAAGTAAGTAAGTCAAAAAATTGCAAAGTTAAGTTCATCTTCTGTATTGACACACAATTTGACAGAACAATAACGAATTACAATGTCACATAAATAACTTTTAATGTTCGAATTAAATATGTAAAACAAAACACAGTAAGAAACAAACAAAATTACCAACCCGTGTAAATTGTAAAATTTCGATTATTAATTTCAAATTCATTGACAATCATGAAAAAGATCTCTTTCGTCACATAAGCCATTAAAGTGCACGCATAGATCACGTGATAACTCTATTGTTCGATCATACTCACACAGACTCGGGCGATTTTCATGACATCTACATTAATACCGGTTGTAGAAAAGAGCACGCACAACACCAATGGACAATAATGAACAGAATCAGTGACAATAAAAATTTCAAAAACGATGGACAGAAAAATACAATAATGAAATTAACTTATGTGATCCATCTGATTTGCATAAAAAAATAACAGTTGCAGAAGGAAACGGCAATTAGGAAATTATAATGTACAGATTGTAAGCGGATTGACTACTGACTTTGTAGATTCATTTTCAGTCAGATTATATATATATTAGTAAATGAGTTGATTTTTATTACACTTTATTTAAGATATATTTATTTATACATATTTGCGGTTGGGAGAAGTATTTTTTAATAAATAATTAATAAATAAATAAGTTTAGTCAAAATTTATGTCAATTACGATAGTCCAAATCGAACTTTGTTAAGTCGCACTTGTGTGTATGTTTGTTGAGATAGTTTAATAATATTCCAATTTTTTTATTCGATTCACAGAGTTGATTGCACACTTTAAGCATTTTTAATTATTTCATTCTTCAATTTCGATAGAGTACTGTTACAATCGTCAATTATCAATAGCTTCAAATAAAATTATTTTATTTATGTCTTTAGATAAAATGTGCATATCTCGTTTATTTAGGAAGTAAATTTGATATTTTTCTTTTTCAGTCCTCAGAATTGATGAATTGTAATTGTTTCACTAGGACTACTAAATTTGGCAATATATTTCGCTCAAATCACATAAACGGTAAGGAAAGAATTGTTTATAATTACAATGTGACAAACTGCAACAAAATACATAATTTGTTGAAATCGTGAGGACCATTAAGGGAGGGATTATTTTAAAAATTGCGAAAAAGTTCATTAAAAGAAATGGTTGTTCAAATCGTAATGCATTACGAGTATGTAGTAATTTGTTTAACTGTCATTATTCATTACGTGGAAGCGGCATATTAATGTAATAGTAACAAGAACTATTAATTGAAATGTCGAGGTTTCTTAAATAGTTTCTGCAAAAGACTGTTACTTTTATTTTAAGGGTTGAAGCAGATGATTGTTTATAGTCGCAGCAAATGTAGTTGAATAATTAGGGTAAATTAAGCTTGGAAGTTGCATAAGTTTAGGGAAACATTCGTATTTGCAAGAAATATAATAATCAACAGGCACTATCATTATCATCATTATCGATAGAAAGTATTCATCTGATTTTTCAGGTATATTTCATATTAACGAAATTAATATTCATTTGCCAAATAAGTTATTATGAATTTTGGATAAAAGTATCAGTAATTTTCACAATTTTAGCAGATGTATAATTTTTAAACTGTCAATAAAATTTAAATGGATGCTGGGTTGTAACACATTTATAATATAAATGAAACTTGAATTGTCAAATATTTATCTGAAAAAACAAGTTATTTATATTAAACTGTGGAGTTCCACAGGATGTTGTACAAGGGCTGCTCTTATTTGCCTTATATACGAATGATGTACCACAATCATCTCATCTCCTTTCCCAACAATTTACTATTTGCTGATGACACCTCAATCATACGTAGTGAAGAAGAGGAAACAAAATTTATTACAAAAATGTTTCAACAACAATAACTTGAAATTGAACGTTGAAAAAACGGAAATTGTCAGTTATAAAACAAGTCAACCAGAAGAAGGCTTAGAAATTGATAATGACATCAAGTTCCTGGGGGCATATCTGTATAGTAATTTGTATTGGTTCTCGCACATAGACTATTTAGTTCTGAAATTAAATTCGTTCTTTTTGTACTTCGTTCTATAAAAAAAAATCAAATTTGGAAACAATCTTTTCAGCATACTATGGACACGTTTATTCAATATTAAGATATTGTATTTTCTTTTGGGGAAATTCCGTCCATATTTCAAGAATATGTCGCCTGCAGAAAAGATGTATAAGAACTATATTTAACTTAAGGCAAATTGACTGCTGTAAGCAGGTCTTTACAAAATACACAGTTTGCCAAGTATTTTCATATTGGAAAATATAAGTATTACTTAAAAAACATTATTAGTGTTATGAAAAATCACACCCTAATGACATGGAAAAACATTTAATGAACCAGCATGAAACAAAATTTTTGACAATGCAAGAAACGTGATTTGTGTATCAATGAAGATATACAACAACTTATATGAAGAGCTCAAAGACGCATCGCTGAAAATATGAAGACGAGACTGTTTTGACAGCAAAGCCAATGTAGCATCATCAGGCTGGATGATTTTTTAAATTTGAATTATTGCCCTAAAACTACTTGTATTTCGTAGTATTTATTGCACATATATTATTCATAACTTGTGTCATTGTAATTTTTGGCATGTTCTAACTATGCATATTTGCTGATGAAATCAATAAATGATTATTATTATTATTAATATGCCCTTCGCCATAAAATAATAAACGGGGTCAAAATTAAATTAATGAATGCTGGAAGTTCAGTTGGAATATTCAAATTAATGACATCATTTTATATCTGACCATCCTGAAGATGATTGAGGGGATAGCAGAGAATGAGACTCTTCGGCAACAGATCGTTATGAAAGTGAGAAAACTTGGAGAACCAGGACGGATTTGAGACGTAACGTATGTAACAAAAATTTAAGGAAAATACGCCAAAAATTCTTCTTCCACGTACCTGTGGGACATTAGAGGGGTTATCTTCTTTATTTCTTGCATACTCAATGAGTTCTGAAGCCTTGATTCGAAACTAAAGGTCGACCCATCTTGGGAAGATTCATACACGGCAAACCTTCCTCATGTTCCTTAATAACGCGGTAAATTGTTGTCTTGGAAATATTTTTATTTCTATAAATGGCGACAATGTCACGTATGGGCATTTGGCCAACCAAATTATAAATACCTTTCCGCAATTCTAACTTGTAGGACATGTGGTAAAACTTTGTAAACACTTGACAGATTCTCAATATCCAATAGTAAGTTGATTGTTTTATTTTTAATAGGAGAAAAATAATATATAAAACTCACAATAGGATGTGTAGTCAAAAGAATGAGTAGGTTTCGTTTATTCATTAATTAGTTTGAGCACAAATGTGTTTGAGAAGGGCCCAAAAGTGCAAAATGTAACAACTTTGAGACTTGTCAAATTTACAAATTTAATACCACTTAATACCACGAGGCGGATTTAATTAGTGAAATTATTAAACTCTATGAAAATAGACTAAACCGAAACTTTCGACGACTAAGATTATTTCTCAATTTCCGCGTGCGTCTTAAAAAAGTAAAAAATAAATATTACCCCTAGTCTACATTCACCACGTCGATGGTTCCGAATCCATCTCGGCTGTCTCCATCCGTTTTTGAAACGTATCGGTGCTTTCTATCTGAACGATCCGACAAGGTATAAATATATAGAGCCATAATGTATCTCGGGAGTAAAGAATGTCGCACCGGCCCCAGTGTTCTGTCTTGTAGGCCGAGACAGCCATACACGCTAAAGTACACGATTAAACGAGATAAATCTAATGGTGAAACCTTGTTAAAAGTGGCGTAAATGGCGATCTGGAGAGCTGTAGATTTAACACTCTGTTAGCATCCTGTGTGTGAGTGTGTGCCACGCCAAGCCGCTGCTATCTCTTACTTTCGCGTTGACTTATTGGGACTTCGCTACGGGTTATCGTTCAGACACGACGATTTTACATTCAGTAATATGACGTTTATTGAGTCTCTTGAATATTTTACGCCGCCGGTTGACAAAGAACGAAATTAACGTTCATCGAGCCGCCTTCTTCACGGAATAACTCAATAACGCCTTCGTACCTGGGAATGTTTCTTTCGAATCGTGCGAGGTATACTTTTCTTATTGTGTAGCAAAAACACAAATTTTGATTTTGCATTTTTAGCATGGTAACTGGAATTTAATTAATTTATATTCAATTTCAGTATATCTAGTTGAGTCAGGTGTCCTTAGTTTGCTTATAGCTAAGTCGCCTTAGTTAAATTTTCATGATTCCATTCTCTCCCACATTCTTTATTCTGCACCATCCAAAGTTCAAAGCTTAGTTGCTAATACGACCGGTCTTGTAATATTTCTGCAACTCGAACATCATTTTTCTTATTCTCCCTTTATATCTAGTTTTCTACAGCTTCTTACAGCTTTTCGACATAGTGACTGGGTGTGAACTGTCTGACTTCGAATATATCTTGCCCTGTTGGTATTATTCGTAACTTTGCGCTCGAATAAAATTTCCCCTCTAACCATATCATGTTTTTTTTTGTTAGTGTCATTAGCTATGGCGAAGTGATTTTAGCTTCATCGGGTTAGTTTTTCACATTATACTACTCTAATGCACGAGTAAACTAACCAGCATTGACTTTTGTTGGATATATTTTGTTTGTGAACTCGTCGTACGACTTATAAGACCGAAATTATCTTAGATTATCTTCAACTATTTTGTCCCCTATGGGGTTAATCTTTAGATGCAGTCTATACATCTCATTTTTCATTATCTTTTTGCTTCGTATTTATTACTTTTACTGGTTTATGTGTTGAAATTGTTGTTCTGCTTTTCCATTATTTGGTGTTCCTCTAGTGGACACATTTTTTGTTTTGCCTACGTATGTCATTTATAAATATTTGTTGAGTTGAACTGGAAACTATGAAGAAGTGGCGCCAAAGATGATCAAATGGAGGGGTAAAAAAGTAAAGGAATAGATGTAGATCGTATATAAGGAATAATGAAAGAAAGCACAATGGCAAAAAAATTGGGAAAGAAACATAATAATACCACTGCATAAATAAGGTAAAACCACCGAAAGCGGAAACTATTGGTCAGTAGCGTTGAAAATATTCACAAGAATAGTGGAGAGGAGACTAAAGAAAGAACTACAAGGGAAAATAGAAGAGGAACAAGAAGCGTTCAGGGACGAGGGACAGGGACAAATAAAGATAATGTATGACGAATAGAAAAAGGACAGATTGCTTCAAGATCGTACATAAAACAGTACTGTGACTACTAGGAATGAAGGGATATAAATGTGAAATAATAATGAAATGCAAAAAGCAGGCACCGAGTATGTGCGTAGGCCGACACGGAAATGACAATGCAGAAAGTAATTAGCGCATATATAAATTTGGGGAACAGGAAACATGTGATGAAAGTATAGGGCTAAAAGCGGTGGTAAGCACGTTTGAATATTTGGGGACGATAACAAACAATGGCGGAATAATAGATGTAAAAGTGTCAAACATAATAAATAAAGCAACAGATGGACAAAATAATTTTCATCAAAAGAGAGATAATCAAAGATACAAAAAAGAAGTTAATTATATCTGAGTATTCAGTAGCATCCATCAATGTAAGATATATGCTTTGGATGAATGAAACAAATTGAGGTCGAATTCATTTGGTCCCTCCGTATATTTGTTATAAAAGTGAATCATGTGTAGTCAATACGATATCGTCCTTAATCTTATTTCGTGGTACGATCGGATTCATTATCGTTAACAGGGATAAATGAGGAATGTAATGAAAAATGGAACAACAGGGCGAAGAAAAAAGTACTGAAAAGGGAAAGTGGAGGTAGGAGGAGGGAAGAAGAAGGGGTCTGAGCCGGAGGGAGATGTTAGAGGGAAATGATGTAAAGAATTGTTAGAAAGTGATGGCATATTCACTTTCTAACAATTCTTTATTTAATGTTAAATGAAAAGGTAGCAGCTAACAAGTCCTAGGTGACCATTAGCATTTACAGGATTTAACAGCGTCGATCATCATGAAAACGTATTTTTCAAGAAAACCTCATCAATAGATATGTACTGTATGCCCCAATAGATGACTTTATAAATAAGAGATATAAATATTAGTTTATGAGGTTCGGTGTAGTTATTACAATCATCAACAAACATCAACTGTTTAGTTTAACAATTTTATTAATTTTTATTATCAATCATTTTTATCACATGTTGCATGGAACCAGAGTTTATTAATACAGAGCGATTAGCTATGTCATGAAGAGAATTTCTCGAATATGACTTAATTTAAAAAGTGCTGATAAAAAGTCATTCTATTCAGTCGTTTCCAAGAAGTTTAAATTAAATACGTCTTATAAGTAATATCGTCAGCATTGAACGTCAGAAATATAAACAAAGAAAAATATCACCTCCTCTTTATTTTCTTGTTAATATGTCATTTATCAACGGTGATTTTCCAACAAAACAAACGTCAGCAAGGCTTCAACTGTTACATAATAAAAAAGATCACCAATCTCTTTTTTACATTTGCTTCTCGGTTTTTGGGAGAGCGATGAATGGAAGACCTTCAAGAAGTTCCCAGTGTTCAGTTCAAGTCAATTCGAATTTCTTAATTTAGCTTTTTTTACTTTTTCAGTAAGGTTACATTTATAGTTTATACAATATGTATACTCCCGTTTTTCATTCGCATCTTTCGCATTATGTACAACTTTACCAATTTTGATTTTCGACAGTTAATATTTTATCGCAATGTTATAAGTTCTTATATTTTTTGTATTTTCAAATTGTTTAATGTTTTCGACAATTAAGATATTTTTGTACTTTAGACGAAGAAATTATTTTTAATTTTGCAAATTTTTACATTTCAGTTTTGGATCATTGGCATTAATTTCACATATGTTGCATTTGACACAATTATAGAATTTTTACCAATTTTGCTTCTTGACGATACTAATTTTATTACAATGAAGAAATGTTTACAGTTTTTTGTATTTCTATTACATTTTAGTCATTTATTTGTTAAACAGCAAATTAGAAGCATTATTTGTTTTTTTTTTTTTAATAGAAAGACTCACCTCCGTTTTCACATCTTTTGGATTTTGCACAATTTTAGAATTTTTCCAATAAAGATTTTATTATTTTCTTTTGTTAAAGTTTTCCGACAGCTATGATAGTTTTGTATATCAGAATATGAAATTATTTTTCGTTTTGCAAATTTTCACATTTCAGATTACTCTATTTATTGGAAGCATTCATTTTTTTGCCAATTTCGGGAATTTTAAAATTTTTTATAATGGATTTTCACACTTTTTGCATTTTACATAATTATGAATTTTTGCCAATTTTGATTCTTGATAATTAGTATTTTATTACAATGTATACATTTCTACAATTTTTGTATTTTTATTACATTTAAGTTATTTATTTGTTAAATACCGTTCTGGTTAATTGGATGTGTCCTTTTTTTTCGTATAGAGACTCCTCCCAGTCACTTTTCAGATCTTCTGCATTTTGCACAATTTTAGAATTTTTGTCAATTTTGATTTTTGACAATTAATCACGTTTTCATAATTTGTTTTCGAATTTTTAAATTGTCCGTTTTCGGGACACGTTTTGGCTAATTGGACAGATTCATTAGAGTGAGAAAAAGTATCTATTCTTGAAACAATTTATTTGTGATATTTGCGCATGATTTGCTGCATTGGATTACCATTAACAATGCTTATCTCTCTTGTAGTATCAGCTTATTCTACTGAGAACCTGTCATTGACTGGTAGATTGGTGTCATCCGATTCTTTTAAACTTTAATACAACAGAAACGAAATTACTGATTTCCAACCCGCACAAGCGCTCAGCTGTGCTGTACCAAATTGTAAAGTGGACAGGCTGCAAAGTTTCATGATTTTCAGGTGGACAACAAATTATGAGAAAATCGAGTAGCTCAAATATGTTCTAGTTTAGGATAATTTGACTTCGCAGTCACCATTCACCGCCGTTATTATTGCACAATATTCCTGTTCTATCACTGCATTTCTATTAAGATGTATCTTCATCTCATTTTTCTATAATATTGTTAATGCAAAAAAATGTTAGATGTATCTATTCCCTGCGGCAGGTTAAATCATTTGTTGGCAGCAACATGCTGAGATTAATATATTTATTGTTGAACGAGAGTTCTCTATATGTTAGTATCTATATGTAATGAATACCATTACTAACAAAGGCGTTAATAGAAGTTGTATAACTAGGCATAATCGTAATAGATAAGGTGATACAGGTGTTTTCAATCACAGAACATAATTTTACGGGAAAAGTTCTATTTATTCTAGTTTAAAACTTTATAACAGACTGCATGACAATTTAAAACATACACCTCAAGTTTCAGTAAGTTTCAGGCAAGTAGACCATATTTTCTTCAGCAGTGTTTTTATATTGACCATGCAGTTTCAGGTGATACGATTACTATCGGTTTTACAAAAAATGTTTTGCCGCAGGAAAGATGAAGGTGGGAGTTGTCAAGTTTGCAATGAACCTATAACCACCTGGATGAGCTTTGCTAATGGTAACTATTTCGCAGAGTTCTGTTGAGTGCGGTTGGGTTAGGTTGAGTTGGGAAATATGATATAAAAAAAGTTCTCTAAGAAAAAATTTCGTTAAACTTTAATTATAAAATAAAATATATTTTAACTTCATTAATATGAGACATGAGCAAAGCTTCCAATCGTAAAAAACCGAAGCATACAAATCTTCTTTTCCCATAAATAGTTCAGAACAAAACTTGCCAACTCTGTCGACGATTTTTGATTTACATTGATGATGCATTACTGGGCCATTGTTTGGTAATGTGTGCACGAGTACTTTATTCTCTTTCTCTGTTCGCCATGCATGGGTGTGAACTGCGGGAGTATTGTCTTCACTTCGAACAATACCGATGTCATAATTCTTACACGCTCGACTAACAACACTAACTCTGCCAGGTGTACCCGCACTTTATGTGCAGCTTGGCGTCATTTCCATGTGCACGGCGCGTATCCGTGCGTTTTTCCAGCTCAACCCCGAAAGATCGAGCGATCGCAATTGGCACGTCGGTGCATCGCACAACGAAACACAACAAACGGATAATCAGCTCTCGGACGGTGATTTATGGGCGGTAATAAGTTAATATATGTCAGATACACGTTACAACACAATCGTTCCTCATTAATACACGTCAAGTGCACTTTCTAGACGGGGCCCCGGATTTCGGTTTACTGCCTCATTGTCGAAGGGCCTTTGTGTCTACACACAACAGTAACTAATCATTATTTTTATTATACACGCTAATATTTGCAGTATAACTCGGTGATTTATTACGCGCCGCACAATGGCGACGGTTGTCAATTGGCGCCGGTTACGAAAAGGGGGGCCGAGTAAAAAAGGTTCGGAAGAGCGTACAAAATTCGGCGAGTCCCAACAGGAAAATACATCATTCGAAAATACGCATTACCGCTTATTACTTCTATTTTTTCGTGCGCGCAATTTCGACGCGAAAAGACAATGCATAAATCATTCGCGTTAATGCTAATAAACGAGCTCGTATATCATATTTTTGACGTATTCGCGTTTTAAAAAAATATTTAATTACGGTCCGCGCGTGATTAAAAACGACATCGGAATGATCTTATTACGTTATTAAATTACTGAGGCCAATTGATCATTCGTGTGATATGTAATTTGATGTAATTTATCATGGATGGATGTTTTTTCGTTTTTTAACCAGTCGTACATGTAGATGTGCACGTAATGTATCATACAGAAATATTCTTAACAACATTAATAGCAACTGAACTACGTTCGCTAGATTCGCACAAAGAAATTTTTGTTCGAATATAATTTCCAATTGATGCGACACAATTATATCTAATGATAACAAGAATAATTCATTTGTAAAGTCACTTGAAATTAACTGTGGAAAAATGAAGACAAAAAGGTTATCACAAAAATAAGTACACGCAAATCTAGAAAATCAAAGGAATTCGAAAATGCACTCACGTTAATCTAAGTGTTTTGAATCATCGTCCATGTTGGACAAGGTTCATGGCTATGCTAAACAATGTGATACAAGTTTAATAAATATGATTTTGGTCAATGATAAAAGTAAAAGAAATTGAATTAAAGTGATTAAATAAACGTAGCCGAGTGAAAAGGAGCGAAGAGGTCGAAGGGACAACAAATCGGATCAAGATAGCAAAGTTCACTGTCAGGGGTGAGTTTTCTGCATTTATTTTAATATTAAAATTTAATTGCTTAGTTGTGTAAATTTCGAAACTATTTGTGTCTACATCAAGTGTATCGAGCATCTTCGGTAATATAGGGTTCAAATGTAATTGGTAAAGAACCAGACAATCAAAGCTATCAATGCAGCTTAAGGTTCGAACTAAATTAAAGAATTAAATTCAGTCACAAAAAGTGGATATTTATTTCTTTTTATGCGAACATTCATTGACGTGTTACAAACAATTGAGTACTAATTACTTTTAGGTTGTTGAGTTGCGTTTCAAGGGATCAACTGGCGTAGATACAACGCTGTTTAATTGCTTAGCTAACTTTCCTCACTTTAGAGCAAATTTACAGATACATATTTTTTTGGTTGGCTGAGTTGCACCGTATTTTTGAACGTTCATCATCGACATTTATTTTACTCTTATGATGCCAATTTTTGTTCTAGATATGAGCATTTACTATCAAACAACTCGTTTCATTAATTATTTTGTTAATGTCATAATTATTTCAACCAAAATGCGTTTATATTGTTGATATATTCAAAATTATATATAAGCAATGAAAAGAATATGTGTTTGCGATGTAAAATAAAAAATAAAATACTTCATAATATAAAGGATCCATACCACAGTGAATATACCAGTGCAGCCAATATTTAGGGCAAACTGGGTCCCTTTCATTCTTTTTTAAATTCGATATTTTGTTAATGCTTTAAAAGCCTATGTATTTTTAGTTTTTTTAATTTTTTCTGCTATATTTTACAGCATATTAGTAAAACCAATTTTTATTGTATTACATCGCTATTTTCCTTATTAATAGCATTATTGATAAGACGGTCCATTTTGCCTTACTTTCTCCTGCAGCAAGAGCTAATGCTCATATAATAGAAGAAATGCATTAGGAAGTGCATAAATTCGATGCAACCTTCCAGATCTTTAATTATCGATTCAATAAGTCGCAACTCTCTGAACAGAGTTGTTCAAATTCTTTTATACGAAAATGAGAAACTGGTTCAGATGGATTCGTTATCTAGTTCATAGAGTTTCTTCAAAACTAAGAAATAAAACGTAGTTGTCGTTTCATCATTCAGCCTTAAATTACATTTAATTAAATTTTTATGACAAGTCATTGTACAGCCAGAATATTTCATTTCTAATCTTAGTTTTACGTAAAACGCCAATTCAGTCCTGTTTTTATAATTTCTGCTCCTTGCTTAAAAACCTAGACCAAAGATTTATATACAAAATTTTTTATAATATTTTATTTAAGTATGTGAGAATGGAAGAGATGAATGCAAGTATTGGTGGCGAGACTGCGAATAAATTGGGTAGAGCAAGGAGGATGAGAAGGAGGGCAGGGATTGGGAGAGAATGGGGAAGGGGTACATATATTAGAGGAGTTAAAAGGAGAAGGGAGGAGAGTTGGAAAAGGAGGGTAGCAGCCGGACATAATTGATATGTTACAGGAAAGCTGAACAGTCGAGGTCTGGACCTGGAGGGAGCGAACAAAAGCTGCAAAAAGGGAGAGAAGGAGGAGGAGATGGAGTGGAGTTCTAATGAAAAAATGTAAATAGGGTAAAGGGGAATATTGAAATGCCAAATAAAGTTTGTTTTTTTTTTAATTTTAATTATTTCAAGTGAAGTGTTCATTGTTTTTATCATTTTAATTCCACCACCATATTTGTGATATTTTATCTTTATATTGCATTGATTAAAATGGTCCCAGCCGTTGTATACTTTTCGTAATATAATGACAAAGACAAAGTGTTTGCTATTTTGCCTGGCACGGTGTGTCGTTCTATATAACCACAAATTTTAAAGTTTAAGGGTGGGTTTATAGAAAGCAAATCAAATATTTAATTGCGATTAACTATCTGATTGAACTCAAAAATTCGCGTTGCCATGGACACAGATCGCAATTAACCAGTTAATTGGTTGGTTAATCGCAATTAAATATTTGATTTGCTTTCTATAAACCCACCCTAAGTCTGTCAAATTAGATAAATTAACATAAATAATATAATTAAAATAGGAGAATAGAGTTGAAGTAAAGTATAACGTTACGATAAATCGTAGTGTGTGCTTCAATATAAATAAAACCGTCGTACTTATGTGATTGTATTCAACACACCTTGTAGGATTTCGACGGTAAATGAAATAACAGTAAGTAAACAATGTAAAAATTCAACCATGACATTGCCAAAAATTATAAAGGTGGCGGTACAACTTAGACGTTTTGGCAACAGAACTTTTACATTCTTACTTCAATATTTTGCTTGAATTTATTAATGTGAGACTCTAGTCTACTGTGTATCGGGCATTAAACCTGTTTTCAATCCACGTGGAATTAATTTACAATACTTTGTGTGTTGACTTGACTTTCTTGGCAAGTATTTCAATATTTCTGCTGTCAATATTTTCGTATTGTAATTTTAATTTTAGGCCTTGAAAAAGATTTAATGAATAAGTCGAAACGTTGACTGGAGAAAAATTTGGCTTCTATTAGTGCGATCTACAAAAAGTTAGTTCTATGGACAACTCAACTTCTTAGTTCACGACTCGAGAATATAAATTCGTTTACCTATAGTAATTTCAATTTCGTCGACTCAACCTGATTCTCGAAATAGCTAATCAAATAGACTATATTCATACTGATTTTGAGCTGTGAACATTTTTACCACTTTTCACAAAAATCACTATGTGAACCAAATTTTTCCAGCCAAATACTCGTAAGTTTGACCAAATATATATGTTAATTGGTATAAGAAGTCTATTGGATAAATGTAAATCTTCACAACGGCTTTGTGAATTGATGAAAGAGTCATGCGGTTACAGATTTTTTAAATTCGGACAGCAACCAATCATGCACAAAGTTATGTTTATAATAATATCCGTTCTATTATGTACATTTGCGAACTCTCTGTCTGTCTGTGAACTCTAATAAACTCAATATAGGCTATCTCCCCTAAGAAAATGAAAAGTCCAATAACCCCAGTTAGAAAAACTCCAGTCACCAATAAACAAATTCCAATAACTATTTATTCTGAAATAGAGAAATTTGTTAAAGTTAAAACAAATGGAGGTCAGACATGGACAGCGTATTAATTCGATGTAACCATTATGCATTCTTAGCTTTGGTAATAAATTGTCTGCTGGCTACACTTTTTCGTAAAATTTTGTGTCCAACTTGTGGTGAATTTACAGAAGTTGTAAAACTTTACGAATGTTGCAAGCGTATAAACTGGGACTTTATTTGAGATGTTTGGTTTACTGTGGTATAGTTAATAAAAACGCTCTTTTATTTTCCCCCTCATCAATTATCGTCGAATTAGTTTTATTGTACGATCCCGGCTCGCCCCACGGTGTCGGCCAATATATCACGATAAACGGCTTCATTATTTATATTATCTTGTTATCCTCGAATTTTAAGTGCTTAATCAACTTTAAAAAATGTATCCACACACCTGCTGACAAAAGCCCGTAATGTTACCCACCGAGTAGAGTCATCTATCTTTCCGGTCGGGACCACCCGAGGTCCGGTGGTCCGACTCCGAGATATAGTAGCCTTGACTCGACGGGACGGACCCCCCGACGCAGAAGAAGAAGAAGAAGGAGACTTCTCCACAACAACAACAACGACGACCGGCCGAAGATAAACTGGTTGCTGTGGGTGGTGGCGTGTTGTCGCCGACTTAATGTCCGTGTATTCATTATTTATTTTTCCCTCGAACCGAAAATATCGCCTGACGTTTATGACGGGACTTAATAACTTCTACACGACGCGGTAGCTAGACATGCAGTCGTTAATGTATAAATCTTATGCGGTGGAGATGGTTTACATTTACGTCACATACGATCTCTTCATTAATCTGGTATCAAATGATATACTGCAACGCCTCCATAACATAACGTCGTGTGACATGTCGTCCTCGTTCCACTAAACGATTGTATCATCATCATTGCTGTAAGGAGCGTATAATGGATGCGCGAATTTTCAAACAAAATTAGATAAAACTATTTTCCGTTTATAAGCGTATCATTTAGGTCTAACTCAAATAGTAATACATAACAAATTCTTAAAATAGTTGATATACTAAACACCAATGTCGTCGACGAAAATATGAAATTTTCCTATCAATTATGTATACATTGTTTGATGAACACCACTGCGTACAATTACTATTAAAAATATATAATGACAAGCTTTTATATCTTATGTTGAAAATTAGCAATGTGGTAAAGAGAAATAAATTTATTTCTAAATTGAATATGAGGCATGGATTGTTAAAAATGACAGTCACTAACAATTTAATTGGCAGACGTTGCATCTCACTATTGCCTGCGCTCAAAAGATTTGCTGGTACCTCTATATCTGGTATACCTCTCAATATAAATTACTGAATATAGTTGCTTGATATGTATCCGCATAAAGTCATGGTTTTAATGACTGAGAATTGCTATCAATAAAATTCACGAAACTGTATTTTAATACAATTATTGCCATAATATATTCACAAATGATTGCTGTGAATATTTAGCCTACAATTTTCTATGACCACCCAAGTGAATTGAATTGAAGTTCTGATTGTATTTATATATTGATTTATGTCATGACCATCTTTTTTATAAAATATTATAAAAATGTTTCTAAACTCGTTCATTTCCAGATTTTTACATACAAATTACCCAAATGAAATATAAATATAAAATAAACGCCATGCAGCTCAAAGGCAAACTTCTTCAATCTGTTATCAATAATGAATAAAATGAATTATTTATATGTTAGTACATTTTAGCATATTACATGTTGAAATGTTAAGAACGTTTACAGTCGTTGGCATAAAATTTATTTTCATTGCAGTATGGGAATATGTATGATAAGTAGCGTTGAACCCGAACTTTTACCTTTTAGAGACTTATTGCATCTTTGACTAGCATTTCATTCAATTTGGACCCTATTTGATATTTGTTGCTATTTTCAATAATGTTATTGTATGTCACCAAAACGTAATTGTCGCAATTTTTTCAATTTGAACATTTCTGCGATTTTCCGAATCTTTCACATTTTTACATTCTTAATTTTTTAACTTTTTTTTGTCTTTTACCTTTTGTACATTTATTGCGTCTTTGAGTAGCATTTCATTCAATTTTGATACTTTTGGATATGTTGTTGTTGCGCATATCTAAAAGTGGCTGACTTGGAAAATAATTCAGTTCGGACTAAAAATACCTTCTTGGGTATTATTAAACTAAACACGATGCACTGTTGGAGAATGAAGAAGGTCTATGACAAATATATACATAATAAACTATGAACAAAAAAAAATAAAACTAAATAATTACACATTCTAAAAGATTCAAAAGACAACAGGAGTAAAGAAGCACAGCTCAGGAACAAAAACCCTGCTTAGAACAAAAATAACTTTAATAAGTATAGCCCCCTGCACACGTTGGTCTTTTTATAGGACTTCCTTGCTACGCCATAGCTACGACAGTACCGAGACTAAATTTGTGGGCGAAATACTGGGCTAAATATTTCAGCACTATCTACAGCACTGTCAGTACGGAACTTCATTTCATTTGTTGTGGATATGAAAATACCACTCGTGCAATGACTTTTCCGAATTTGGCATAGATAATTATTTCATCCATCTGAACCTTTTAACAAGAACCTAAATCTACAACTTTTTACGTAAATTAATGTGTAAAGTTCAAGATTAATATTAGGCAATTATTGCTTATATATAGGTGTTTTTTTTAAGCCAGATAGAAAAAAGTTAGCTGTCAAACGAACTATCATACTGGGCTCACTTTGTGGCAAATCATCATGAAACGCTTGAACAACGCTACCACATTATCCAGATTTACTTTGAAAATTAGTCATCCATTCGCGCAACTTATATACGACTTCGTAATTTATATAGCGCACATAATCGTCCATCTGAGCAAGCCATCCATCGAACCGTTGATAGATTTTATACCACATATTCTCTAAATAATGCAATAACAGCAACACGTCGAAGGAATGTGTGTACTGAAGAGAATATCGCCGCTGTAAACGAAAATATGGAAGAAGATCCAAATTTACCGATCCGTCGTCGCTCGCAGGAATTAGGGCTACATTTGGGGAAAGTCTCAGGTATTGTAATAATGTGAGCAACTACAATCTGCTAATAGTGAGGCATATTGTGAATTTTTTTATAAAATCCTGAGCATGTAAATGTTAACAATTTTTCAAATTCAAATTTCAAATTCCATTTGCATGTTATTTCAATATTTTCTACTAAAGTTTAACCGATAAAAAACATGACAAAAATAAAATAAAATAAATAAGAATTATTTTTCATTTGGTAGGTCGGTTATTTGCCAAAGTTCCCACGCAGGGCCCGTTTCAGGCACGTGCAGTATGTGCATTCGCATATGGGCCCGCAATTAAAGAACCCCGCAGCTCCATATTTCTCTGATAAATAATAATTATTATTATCGTTTCACCAACGTTCTGTATTTATTAGTTTGAAATCGATTATTTAACACGTGACGCCAAGTTGCCATTTTTATTTGCAAGAAATTTCATATTATACTCGCATGTTGCTCGAGTGGTCTTCAAAAAGCAGAGATCGATGCCCACTCCACAATTGGCGAAGGGTAATATCGACAATATGTAATGTGTTAAGGTTTGCTACAGAACCAAGGGGGGTAGGGGTTGTTTCGATAGCTCTGACTAATTAGTACGCTTAGGCGCTCGCCTCGAATCCTAGTCCTGTATTTCTCGGAAAATAGGAAAAACGAGAAAGTACAAAAGGCCAGAAGTAAAAGTATTTCAGACATAACTTCTTTTTAGTTTGCTTATTATAACATATATTAACTATACATTATGGTGGCATACAAGGACAATGTAAATTAATGTTATAGGGATTACGTAAATTAGATAACAAAGTATGAGGTTACGTCATGTCGGAGTTAACCCAGAGTATATACTACCCAGAGGTAAAATGGTTTCACAAGATAGATCACCACCGAATACTTCAAACTCACGTAACACAAAATAAAATAAAAATTTTATGGCGAATGACGACAAAATTTCTTCTTTTCGTTTTTAAATAAACGATATACAACATTTTTCTTTCAGTTGAATATTTATTGTCCTCTTGAAGAGTGGACATGTGTCTGTAAATTCAAGAACCATATCTGGTTTTATTTCGTTTACGTGGAACTTTTTATGGTCTCCTTGATTAAATTTCTCGAATCATTTCTTTTTCTTCGCTTTGAATAAAATCGAAGCGATGATTGCATGATAGGAAACAATGTCTGGTTGTGGAAATTGATGGCGAATAGGTAGTCACAAAAGTGTGCAAATATTTAACTAACGTATTACATATTATAGATAGTAGATGTAAATAAACGTGAGATGCCACAGTGAGAAATGGTTACCCATGGCCTCACCATTTCGCATGTTCATATTACTGAGGTGGTAAAATTAACCAAAGAAAATTTCTTGATAACTTCATGCTTCGAATGAGGATTATTAATTCATCCTTCTGAAAGCTTCATGAACGGGATGGTGTCCTGATTCAACGTACTATTCGATGGGACTTTTTGTCACTACATGTGTTCTATGCCAAATTCAGTCGAAGAGAAATGAATCAATAATCGACAGACTTCAGCAGGACTAAATAAAAATAAGAAAATTCGAATCCTTTGGACAGATAATGAGTATGGGACAGAACAAAAAGGAAAAAATGTAAAACAAGAAAGAATTTCATTTCTAAATCTAGCCCATTGGAGCCAATAGGTCAAATTTTTGAAAATCCAAATAAACAATATTAATATAAAATATGTATTTTTTCAGATTAATTTCTTTAAAAATCTTTTGGGTATTGGTTTCCTGCTACAATAATTTTAGTTACAAAATTGATAATTGAAAGGAGATTAATTATTGTCATGTTACCATCTCCTGAATTTATATTCAACATGCTTTCAAAAGTTTATTTTTCAGTAGTACTTTTTAATTTTATAATTTCATTCATGCAGGATTCATGCTGGCTTTCCAAGCCATTTCATCGCTCAATTCAAGCAGTGTCAATTATTAAACCTTAAAATATCCTTAATCGTTACTTAGTTAAAAACTATGTCCCAATCAAAGGAATAAATTCGATTTTCTTAAATGAACATAATATTCAGTTTCGAATCGCTTTTGGTCCATTGTACCCACTGTCTTTAATTCAGTTGTGACCGTGCATATCTAATATTAAACAATACCAATTACCAATACCAATACCAATACCATTATTCATTCGTTAATGGACACAAACTGTGCAAACTGTGCTTTTTGAGCTTTTTGATGTAGCTCAAATATGGACATTATTTTAGCATTCTCGTCCAAAAAAACTTTTTTACTGTGTTTGCATAAATTTCCCTTCACCTTGACTGGCTTCTTGACTGTAGAAGCGGTAAATCGATATTGGGTGAGAATTGTTCTGAAACACAAATGCCATAACACAGCCACATTCACAGCCTTGTATAGTACAGTACAGTACAGTATGTATTTATATCAAATAAAAATAAAAGTAATGAACTGCTTCAATTATAACTATTCGATACTATCTGTACGAAAAAATAAATTAAAAGCTGTCAATGAATCATTCGGAATACGGTAGCCAGGGTGTACACTTTAGGACTTGCCCGTTCAGCAAGGTGGTTAGGGTGAGTACACATCATAGGAGAAAAAGCGCGCTCGCTCCAAGTTGGTGGGTGCTTTCCCGCACGTTGGACGTAGTCATTGCAAAATTTTACATATTTATATTAGCAAGCATTGAACTTCAATAAAGGCTCAAATTAATAACATGAAAGTTAATTTAAACGGGTTTTCTTGATCCGTAAACAATACGGGGGATGCAATACCGAAATTGTAGGTATACAACATACAATTAATCACAATGATGACGTAAATCCCAAAAGGATACTATATATCACTAGTTTGATACCGAAGGAAGCATCATCGATCGCGTTCGTTATTCAAGAAATATGTACAGCGTGTATGTTTCTCGGTGCGCCGTAGAATTTGTGCAACGAGTTTTCGGTCACGCAATTCTTTGCTGCATCAACGGTAACGTCTGTGTATCTTATTATTGTA
Source organism: Geotrupes spiniger (assembly GCA_959613385.1). NCBI lineage: Eukaryota > Metazoa > Arthropoda > Insecta > Coleoptera > Geotrupidae > Geotrupes > Geotrupes spiniger. The sequence continues at coordinate 20,167,800 of OY390737.1, forward strand.
ATTTTTTAATTCTAAACCTAACAAGCAGTTCCAAAAATGATTTTTTATTGATTTATATGTGGCGCAAATAAATGTATATTTTGTAATACGGTCATATAAATTAATTCACAAAGAAAGACATGTATCTATGCATAATAAGTACTAAAATGACATTGGTCATGCATTCAATTGCTATAAATATTAACAAACTAAATTGCACGTGCAACAATGACGGTGTTTGGATTCCTGTACTAGGGTTTTGTCAAGAGCTTTTAACGTTTTGTGTTCGATTCTTACGTAGTAACTAGAAACAGCTGTCTTTTATTTTGCTTAACAAGTAGGAAATAACAAAAATATGCATGTAAGCTATAAAAAGTACATCCTCTGCTAATGCAGGAGAGTAAACAAAAACGTTAAATGGAATGACATGAAATTCCCAATGTGACGCAGTGTAATCCCGGATGATTTATGTTAAAGTTGTGAATAACGTTTATTTTTCAATATAACAAAACTATCCATTTGTCATTTCGTTTTATTTATTAGGCGCGAGGCGATCGTTAGGACAAAGATGAAAGTGAGTCACGGCGCGTTAATACAAATGACGTGGATGTAACAACATACGGACGCGCAACCGTCGAATGACGCGAGGGGGGCTGGGGACGTTCGGTTCAGAAGCGGTCAGAGCGAGTCTGGGCGCAAGGAAGACATAACATTAACACAACATGACATGAGAGCGCCTCATTTGAGAAGATCAAAGCGGCCGCTGGACGTGTGGGGCGTTTCATCTCGCCTCCTCGCCCCGGTCCCGTAGTACCCGGGTCGGGCGTCCGTGATGCATCGCAACTGTCAGCTCGGATAAACGCACCGCGCCATATGTAACTTGTCAATCCGGTGTTCGCGCTTTATTTTTCATTAAGGCGGCGCGGGCGATGGAAAGGGGGCCGCTAGTCTAAGGGGCCGACGTCCGTCAACGCCGCGACGAAGCGTCTCTCGTTCCTCCGTCTTTTCACTCCGCCGACGAGATTTATTTTTGTAAGCCGTCGCCGTGAAAATAAACAGATGATTCGGGGAGAATTGATGTTTTACGACAAGTGCAATTTTTTTGGTGAAGATTGATTTAAGTGGCATGTCTTCTGGTTTTAAATTCTCTATTTTATGATTCATTTTACAAGTCATATGATTCATTATGTATTCTCGCAATTTAGAGCCGTGGCCAGTTCCAACATAAACATTAGATCGGGAAGACGCGATTCAGAGGATTTTTTGTAACTTCTATAAACGACGAGCAAATCTAACTTTTTACCTTTATGTATTCGATGTGTGAAGGGATTCAAGATTCTAATGTTTGCGTCACTTTGATGAACCATGACGGACGATGCTTGCACAAATTACCTAAATCAAAACTTCGTTGGCGTATATATAGCCCCAATTAACGTCACGTTCTTAAATCGATAATATAGTTTATTTATATAAATAAATAAATTTCGCCAATATATCAATATTTACGGCGGTGTAACCTGGTTTAATGAGCTACGAATATCGAATATCATACAATGGCAGAAAAGGTAGGTCTTTCGCACCATAATTGCGTTAAATAACACATATGTTACGTTAACCATAATGGCTGGTGTGTGACGCTTATCTATGTCGTGGTGTCTCCTAACAATGGCCGATTAACATTTATTTCGCAAGCCGGCGAACGTATAACAACGCACATACATCAAAAGTCAGACACGAACGAAGAGCGAGAACGACGAAATTTGACGAAGCGAGACAGAGACGCGAGGGAGAGGGAGGGCGAAAGCCGTTCGTTTCGCGGGGTCGTAAATAATATCAGATTAAAAGGAAACAAGCCACAATTTCAGAACGCGAGTTGTAAAATATTGGGGTAATGTACGGCCTTCGTTCGTTCGTACGTTCGGTTTTCGTTTCTCTTTATAAAATGGATGTGTGTGTACGTCGTAAAACCGTAATAAAATATACGATGCAATAAAGCGTTCACTCGGTGGTGCTATAATTGCACTTAATGAATATTTATCGGCATCTCTACAGCATGTTGTGTTACATTATACGGGCCGTGTTCATGAGCAGCGACCATAAAGAGTCTCTTTCTATGGCTCGCTCTTTCTCTATCCTTCGTTACTTCGCCAGCGGCCCACACAACTCATCTACATTCAGCTCTTGCTCACTCACCTCTTGCCATTTACAGTGGACTGCCGTTGGTTGCAGTTACTTCGGACGTTGAGTTATAGCCGCACTTTCCGAGAAATAAATTATTTGGCCGCGTTATGGACTTTATACATTTACCGGCGGTTTTGCATGTTTTCATATATGATTTTACATAACCAACGCCAATGTGAAGAAATTAAACGTCAATTCCATAAAGTGGGGAATAATATCTCCACTATATTCCAACTGACAACACGGTGTAACTACTACTCGAATAATTGATTATAGAATACAATGATTTTAAAACTTAACCTACGCAGAACTGCAGTAAAGTCGATGTTATATCCAGCCAGTTATATCCATACTACATGCTAATTAAAATCTAATCAGATTAGCGTATTTAATTTAGTTGCTTTTAGCTAGCACGTGGCACCTTGTATCGTTACTTGTTGTTTAACGACTGTGTTTATTGAGACGTTGACGCCATCGTTTTTAATCGAGCTGTAACGGCCACCCTGATCAGTAGATTCTTGTCCATTCCAGCTTGTTATTTGATTTTAAGAAGAAATAGATTCGGGGCATGAGAAACCTTCCTAAATGAATTAGCATTACAGGATAAATAAGGGTACACAAATTATTTAAGAATGCCTGAAGAAAAATTTGACGCACGTTGTCGAAAGTTCAGAATTGCATAAAAAAACAAGATACAGTGATGCGACATTTTTAACGCTTGCCTCCGTACACCAAGTACCAAAAAACACCATTACAATTATTTTGGTAGAAATTAATTGATAAAAGTTGTACACAATTTAGTGTAACTAAAACACCTATTAGGTACAGTACAGTACAGTACAGTACAGTAGGTATATTGGATGACTCCTGCGAATCTTCGCCGTATTGTTGTCTATTGCATGCTTGATTTGAAACCGACGGCGACCAATATTCTCCGCCTATGCTGCTTGAAAGCGCTAGCGAGCGAGGTGAATCATACTGAGAACCTGAGATGGAGTGCTCTGATATTCAGAAGTTGAAGAGTATGATGATGGAGTTATATGATACTGGGAATCTCTTATCAACGGCTGCAATCGCGTTTGTCTTACTACACTTGCAATTTGTTCCTGGTAGATAATTGCATTGTAAAGAGGCGTCTGGACAGCGACATATTTGGCAAATATGTGGAATTCATCAATAGCATTACTTTTATTTCTTTGCACTACTTCATCAAGTTTATAAGTTGCAGACCTTACAATTGAAATATTTTCGTTTCCTGATATTTTCCGTTTACGACTCGGAGGAGCACGAAATGCATTTGTTGTGTATGATTGTTTTGGAGTAGACGGGATGGCAGTTTCTTAGTTTTCTAAAATTATCGTCTCTTCTTGTATATTACCCTTTTTAACAGCACCATGAGCTAATTCAGGAAACACATTTTCATTTTGAGTGTTTGCTGCATTTTCTATAGTTTGGTACCTTATTGATATAATTCATATTATTAAAACTTACATATATTAAATATGCAGCAAAATGAGGAATTAGGCCACAACCTAAAGGAGAATGAAAGATAATTCAAAGGGAATACTACTTTGCACAGTTGTGGTGTGTTAGATGGAAAACATATTGTAATACCAAATGCTCCTCACAGCGGATTTAGTTAAAAAGTATTTAGTTAAGTTACGTAGTATTTTAATTACAAAGGCACATACGTTTCAAGGCAAGTTTCAACTTGAAAGCAACCCATCACTTCAACGACAAAAGTTTGACTAAATCAATCAACTACAAAGTTGATCAATTCTATTGTAAGAAAGGTTCTCACTACAGTTTTCAGTCAACTTTTGTTGATCAACTTAAATCGGTCAACGAAACTTGTCATCATGTGTCTATATACGACAGCACGGTACAGTACCTCGGCTACGCCCTAGAGGATCTTGATCTGTACAAACCAACAACCAGGCTCCGAGAGTTTTTTTACAAATGGAAAGCGACGCGATGAGAATGAGATTGTAAGTAAACCTAGTATGTATAATGTATATGTCGGCCAACAAAAAGCTAGAAGCTGTGTAAGAATAGACAAATACAACTTTTAGAAGACTGCCAACAGAGAGAATTTGATCGCCTTTGTTGAAAATCCCAACTGACTCTTAGACTGGAACTATAATTGGTCACCAATCCAGTGTTTTGTACCAAAAATTATGAACCATGACTACATCAGATGAACATAGGGTAACTGCACCTGAAAGAAAAGTTCTATGTAAGATCTTCGATTAGAATAAATGTAGAACGGAAACCAAGACTTTCGTTACGGAAAAGAGAGGAATGCCATACAGTGATAACGCGCTGAAGAGAGCTTATAGAGGTACCAGAAAAAATAAAAGTAAACCGGCCAACTTGTGGTGTATTTTTTTGGTTGTGTTTGTGTCGTTCCCAGGTGTTAGAAAGGTAGGTTTTCATTGTTTGTTTCAAATAAGCCGTTACATAAACTAGTCAAGAAATCCATTGCCGAGTGTGATTTGTAAAGCAAATTTCCTTAATTACCAACTGTGAATGACCTCGTAGGTAAGGTACTATCCCATTCCACATACTATTAGATGCTGCTGCGTTTACATTGGAACAAATTGACACTTCCGCCTCTCCCGATTTTCCTATACGATGTACTCAATATTATATACCTGTCCCAAAATATTTATGATTTATGACACGTTGTATGTCTTTTATTTAATTCCGTCACACCAGAAAACTATATCATACATTCATGTTAAATAATTTTCATCGTTTGAAGTCAGATCTGCGTCGATGTTTGCAAACAACAGCGCTTTTGAGTATGACATTTTTCCATTTTAAAGAATTTTGGTAGCTTTTAAATTTCTAAAACATACTACGTACAGTAGTATACTTTAATAATAATATGTATGTTACTAATTTTTGATTTTTTTTATAATTTAGACACTTTTCAATTTTGGAACTGTCAGTTATTGACATTTTTGTGGCGTTTGGTGGTCGCCCTGGTTTGAATATATAAGCATTTTTACCATTTTATATTTTTTTTTTGCAAATTTTGAATTTCTTAAAATACATTCGTTCATTTCAGACAAAGTTGACAATATAATTTTTTCAATTATTAGATCTATTTTGTTTTTTCTGTTTTGTTTCATTTTCGCTTCAATCATAATCGGAGGAGTTTAAATAATTTTGATAATTTACGAATTTCTAAAAATATATTACGTGCATTTTAGACATTTTTAACGATATATATATTTTACATTTTACACAATTTCTCCAACTTTTGAATTTCTGCCCAGTTATTTTAATTATTATGCTTACGCTTCATTTTCTTCGCATGTACGAAAATTATGAACATATTGACAATTTTTTTTATAAAATTTTGAAACTTTTTTAATTTGCAATTTTTAATTCTTTGCGTCATTTGACGTCAGATCGGCGCAGAACATTGTACATTTCTAACATTTTTCGAAAATTGGATATCTGTTGTACGCCAGACGTAGCAATAAATTCATCTGACTCAAAACCGTTGTAACACACATAATTAATCCTCTTGGGTAAATATGACTCCATAAAAGTTATTTGTTTAACCAAATTGGTGTGGTTTGTTTAACAGTATATGGTGAGCAATGGCGTCGCATGCTCACGAGAAGCAGTTGACTACGATCTTTCCTAAATATTCTCTTGTTGTTGGATGGTGCTGGATTAAGTTGGGTTTACACCCCATTCTGGACAACGAAAAATGAACAAAACCATACTACCTCAATTAAAACCTGTTCTGCCCGTCCTTATTCACTATCGACCTAAATATTCCTCGAAATCTAGGAATTAAAGAATTTTAAATAAATTTCATCCCTATTTTTGCTTTGGTTGGTTTTATGAACTCAGTGAGGGTTAACTCCTTGAATAATTAGATTTGAATTTTATCAATAAAATCCACAAATGTTGAAAATGAATTTGAGTTAATCAACGCATACACAATAAACTTGATTTTAATGTTTTTGCAAGCACGCGACACCATGCCTTGTTACATTTATATTTATCGCCTCGATTTATTGAGATGTTATCGTCGACGAAGGTTATATCGTTTGACTGAATCGCGCAACTTTTAATAGAGTTTGAACGATTCCCCTGCGCGGATGGCCGCTTTCGTCAACTCCACGTTCTTCACGGTGTCCATTTTATAGTTGGCCTTTGGATACAAGGAGTCTAGAAGTAGTAAAATCCACGTTCATGGAAATGGATTATTCAACTATTTCCCTTATACCTTGTCTTCACTGAGAAACGGATTTCGTTCACAAAAATGTTCGCCCCTTCCTCCAGTACTCGATGTGAATTGATATAAAATATGTCATTTGATATTATTTAATGGAAACATTGGGTCTTAAATAGATTTTTATAGCAAAATACTACAATTATTAAAATTGGTCCTAATGGCAGGTGCTTCAGTTTACGAATTTAATACGTCCTTCTTACAAAGGATTATTATCTTAAACGACATTTTTATTGAATTTTATCCTTTCAATCAGTTCGATTGTCATTTGAAAAAGCAAGAGGTGTTGGACTCGCAAAGTGTACGAAAGTTCGCTTTCCCGCGCTCGCCGCTCAAAAGTTCAAGACGGTAACTAATTGCGCCGATTAATCATGCGTTTTTCCTGGGGAACTTTCTTCCCGTAAACCTTCGGCGGATGATTAACGACATAATTACGCCGTCGCCGTTCGCCGGCTAAAGATAATGATCTCGGCTGCACTCAAATCGCAGCGTTGCCCGAGTTATACGTTTTATCAATTACATCGTCGAGGTTCGTACGTTTAAATTAACTGTCCCGGCGAAAATCGCGATAATGCATTGCCACCGAGCTCGACAAACGGTGACGGCGCTAACTGATGCAGTGGTTAACAAACTGTGACCGTGTCTCGAGTCCGTGCCAAGTCGTCGAACTCCATTGATGACATCTTCACAAATCCAGCCGACACGCTTCATTGTGTCACGCTGCTATTTTGGTAGCGACAGATTTTGTCACATTAATCGTTAGGAAATTAAATAAAAGCAATGGTGTTGCTTGGACTGAAGCAGTTGATGGCTATACTAGAGCAATGTTAATAAAAAAAAGTTTTCACATATTCCCATGATTTACAGTTATTCAATTTTAATGACAGGGGGGACTATCTACTGATCACACGGACCATAATGGTATTATTATAGAAATTACGACACCTGCATCACAAATAACTTTCCTTAGACACATTGTTTACACGAGTAGGCAATGACCGCGTTTTCGTCGAAGTAAATAATGTTTAATCCAACAGACAATTAATTATATGACTTAAACGATGCCAATTATTATAATTATAGTAATTACATACGCCGGAAGAGAAATCGCCCACAATTTAAATTCAACACGCGGCTTGTCATAATTTCTATCCTCACTGTTTACGAAAACAAGGTTCTAAATACATAATAATTACTTAAAAAATGATGAAGCCTTTCACTCATCTCCTGCCAATTTAATCTCTAATTCAGTAATGGAACAATAACTCTGATGTTTGAAACTATCAAGCTTGCATTTTTGGCAAGTTAGGGAATGGTTTCACATCGCTTATTTCGCTATATTCTCGTTATTTTCATCTTGAGTGAAATAATGTTTCGTTCTAAATGTTTTGACCCAGTAGAGCTAACATCATGTGTCCGGATAATTTGTGCAGCCATATTTTGTGCAATTGGTACCAAACGCCATTAAAATCCTCTAGTTATCTTGTCGAAATCGATAAATTTGTATTGAGCTGAAAAAGTGCAAAGAAGATAATTGAACTTTTGTATAATCCATAAATACTCGACTCGAAGCAAAAGTGAGGTCTAAGGTTATCAAGTCACGTGGCATTGTCGATCTCGACATGATTCTTTCCAAAACAATATGCAAATACAACAATAGATTGACAAAGTTATTACTTATTATCAAACGAATTCTGAAAACATTGTCAATAATCATTACATAAAATAAACTTGCCATGTCATTCGGGGCTTCATCTAAGACTTTTTCAGTTTATCAGAATTAATACATCCATGGTTGGCGAAGATGCCTGAGCAAATGGTAGATCATTTTGCTGTCAAAGCAAATGTCATCCTCTGCAGAATCTTCGAAAACAAGAGATGCTCTTGTGAGTTATATTCAATTTTTTAAAATATATTGCCAATGTCTATCATCTTTAGCTCTTAACTTCTCCTTATACACCAACTCGCAAGCCTGATAGGTTTCGCATCATAAATGTATTCATGGCTTGTCTACAATTCGTCTACAATTCGATTATTCGCTTCAGCTTCGCTTCGTTGATGCCTTTACCCTGATTCGTATCGGTTATCGTCCGCTGAGCCGTATCCGATGCTTCTCCTGGTTTCGTCCTTGATAGCCCTGGCTGCGTCTTTGTGGGTCCTTGCTGCGTTTTTGATGGTCCTTGCTGCGTCTTGAATTTGTTCGAGTTCTTTATTATTTCCAACGATTTTCTCATCATTTACTTCGTGGTAGTCGGTTATATGACTGCTTCCCATGTGGTAGTGTTCAGCCGCTACAGATTTTCCAGTACTTCCTTGTTCGACATCTCTGCGATGCTCCTTGACTTTGCACTGTATACTGCGTCCGGTTTGTCCAATATACGATTTCCCAAATTGCCATTGAAGTTCATAGATTCCCTTAACTCGTAGTCTTGGTATCGAGTCCTTGTTGGATGGAAGCAGTTCTTATTGGATGGAAGCAGTCCTTTTATTCCCTTAACCATGCTGAACCTGACCCTGATGTACTTCTTCTCTAGGTTTGTTTTTAATTGAAAACCTACCCATTCGATCATAAGGACATTGTTTGTGGTGCACCTTATTTGCACCAAATGTATACATAAATGTGCCACGTATTGCTTCTTTTTACTTCTTCTTCTTATCCCGATAATTGGAAATCGGATACTAATGAAATTGTTTGGAATTCTATTCTAGTCTAATTCTACGAAGTCATGAAACATTAAATTGAATATTCACAACATGCAAACGGACGAAAAAAATGTGCTAAAAATATGGAAAAGAAATACAACGAGAAATATATTAGTATATTATTCTGCTGGTTTCTCGCCTAGTATTTTACATTCGTTTTGATCAAGAAGACGTTGATATTTGTAAGTTTGCTGTTCACTTCGTTTCGTACCTAAGACAAACGGAGAAAGTCTCCGCAAATACGACAAAGCCTTCCAATGCAAAATACTACATCTCTCGCAAATTCAATATTCGAAGACTTTGTGAATTATATGTGGCAAAGTTTTAAGCAAGGGCGGAAAAATATAAGAATATCAGAAAGCCAAATTTCCAGCCAACTTCAACAGATCGATCCAAAACGTAGGAGGTAACTACTGCAAGTTCTCTCAGTCAGTATACACTAGTGCCACACTGTCGATGCCACCCGTTTTGTACAAATTTTGCTAATGATGATAGAAGATAATCGAAATACTAAACATAATGCGAAAATCCATCGTGAATATAATGTTGTTGGCATGAGTTACTTTGCGTCTTATTTCAATTCCGCAGCTAAAATACTGTTGCTCATTACATCGAATCCTGCATCAAGATTCTTGTTGGTTCAAGTGTCCGGCTCCGCAAACAAATTATTTGAAATAATATCTAACAAAGCGATTCGAGATAGCGAGAAATATTCACATATTCCATTAAAAAATATAAATCACATGCCTTATCCCAAAATAATTGGCTTTCCCAATAAAATACAACACACAGTATTAACAAGTTTTGTCAAGATATAAATTAACTTGCAAAAATACAACAGGCTTCTAAAAATAATTTAGGAAAAAGAAATATTATTTAATGTTACAGTTTTTAATATTATTTTGCCAGAATTTGCTGAATATTTTTCAATAAGGTTTATGTCACAGCAAAGCCGAATAACAAATTGGTTTATGTTGCATTTAAATCCGTGCCCTAGATTCTCAAGTTAATAGACAATTCGATAGCAATTAAAATTTGAATATTCTTTTTCGAAATCATTTATTTATTCATGTTTAATAACTAATAATAATTATAATATCAGATATGGTATGTGCCAAAAAGTACAACGTTTGGACTAAATTGTAAAGAAATTTGCAGATATTATTAAAAATATAAAAATTGACAAAATATAAAAATGTTAAAAAAATCAAAAATTAAGTAAATTTTATTTAAAAATGGACAGTTTTCAACATTGTTTAAATTTAAATGAATAAAAAGATACAAAAATGTGAAAACAAAATCTTCAAAATTATCTAAAATTGAAGCAAAAATTATCAAAAATAAAAACAAACGCTCACTAAGAATGTTACGAATAAATATCTAATATTGGCCCTTATTCAATATAATAGAGGTAAAATATTACCCAACAATTCCACAAAGGAAAGACTTCAGAGGTGTCACCTAGTGCTATTTTTAATTTTTTTTCAATGTTAATGGATTTTTGCTTTTTTATATCAGCATATGAAATGGAAATATGGTTGATTTATTTTTTTTGTATTTTTATAACATTTATGAAAATGTTGTCAAACACAGTTATTTACGAATTTATCGATTTCTTTTGCGGCAACCTGTTTATGACGTCGAAGTGATCGTCGAGTGTCGAGAGTGAAGTGCATTTGTACAAATCGTTGACAACTTTAACATTCCGTTGACTTTAATTACAAAGTTAAGTTAAACGAGCGTAAAACAAACGAAATAAAGCGCCGAAAATGAAGACATAGCTGAAGAGCTACAACAAAACAAAGAACTGAAAGTAATGCAAAACGTAACGATAAAAAATTCGTGGTAACGTACGTAATGAATAAGTAAATTAAAATTTAGACGACAGCAAAGTGTGGCTGCTCGAGTTTAGCTCCAAATCGTTCAGTCAGTTTTTGGCATCTGCCAACTATTAGCAAAAATAAGTCGTACATATCTTTGTTGAAGAGCAAGTAAGTAGGGAAGACTGATCCACGTATTTTGTTATTAGAATTTGTGCAGTGACGAGGAAGCTCCTCCTCTAAATCGCAAAAGCTCGATCAATGGAAATAAAAAAAATGAGATCTCTTATAAGGCGATTGAATTTTGACAAACTGGAAACAGAACACCCAACTGCTTCTGACTTAGAGTACATTAATCACAGAGATTATATGTGGACTAACCGTACGGGCGATACTCTAGATAACGTGTCTGCGCTAGCTGGGAAAACGGGAGCGAGATAAATAAAACATAATTGATGTGGTATTTAACAAATTGTGACCGTATCTCGTTGACAAACGACTCGAGGTGGTTCGACCTTTCGTAGTGACTAGCAGACAGGCGACAAGTCAAGGCGGCGATGGCGAAAGCGCAGCGCGAGCGAGAGAGAAGCGACCGTAACGAAACGTAAAACGAGACGGCCGTCGGAATGTCACCGCCTTCAGCCACTTCGCACCTGCTCGAAAGGTACAAGCAATATTGTCACACTGAATCGCTACCGTTTTCTTTATGTACATCCCATTAGCTACTGTTAGCATACAATCGACTCACGCCGACACCGTTTATTGTTTCACTAAATTTTCAAACGCGCGCGAACGAGTACGCCTGAAGGTGGCGACACAGTCGATTCGGTCTTCCGTGGATCGCGCAGACCAACGCCATCTTTTTCCACGAACTCCTGTAGTTCGACCTGCATTTATTTCATTGAGAGTGTCTTGTTTATGACATTAGCAATCAGATTCAGTTCTTTGGTCTAATTGATTTTTTTCTTCTCCTACTCATCGAAAGGGTTTCGTAAGTAGGTTACATTGTGGATTGGTCGCTTATATACGTCACAGTGATTATTAGTAACAAGTTGTTGCCTTGGCTTTGAAGGACAATCCGTTTTCCATTGATGGTGAAATAATTAAATTAAACACAGTAATTGCATCGACAGTTAATATGAGGTGCGCGAGTCTTATTCTAAATCGTTCGATTAATAAAATTTGCTATAGCCTAACTAAAGCTTATGAAATCCAACACAACTGTGAACATCTGGGTTGGAACAATTATTATTACTGAAGCTTTTATTATTTCGAGACTGAGAAGCAAAAGGGTATTTAGTATCAACTTTAGTTCAAGAAAATTATGATGCATACAACTTATGTAAATTAAAAATTTGGGCTGAAAGATGAAGTCCCAAATTAAATTGTAGAAACTAGGAAACAACATGACAATGACCTGTGCCATTTAATTAATCATAAAAAAGTCAATAGAATGACAATGATTCACAATCAATGGATACAAATCACTTCTTTCGACTCCTTAAGCGATGCAATCCCTTTAAGTTTTGCATCCTGCCGTACATATGTTTTCCTTAGACAAATTCCCATCTCCCCAATAAAACACGATGATAAATGCCGGCCCGTCAGTGCATATGCATGGTGTTTGCGCGCAAGAAGGGATGACGTATGACGGAATTACGAGTGGAACGCCCGGGGGTCGTACCCTAATCATATTTTTTCTCGCAACCAGACAGCAACACCGACACTTGCATCGCGGCTGTGTGCGTACGTGTGCATATGTTTGCCGGTCCGTTTCATAGCCGGCTCGCAAGAACCCGATGAATAAATAAAGCTATCTCGAAGGTCATTTATCATCGCCCGTATCGGCAACGTCGTCATAAATTCTCCCGCTTCGAGTCGATAAGAGGAACGCGCGGCATAAAGCAAAATGGAGGCATGTGCCGCAATAACTTAACTCCTTAAATAACAGGCGATATTTCGATGCCACTTTTCCTCCGCCTCCGCGGCCTCCTGGAACCTCGAGACTTGATAAAAATTAAAATCGTGAGATTGCCTGGATTAATGGGTGAGTTGGTAACATCCCTTCGAGCAGTGTGGATAAACAAATTTCTATAATGTAAGGAACGTATATTATTGCAATATCCCTTATATAGTAATTTTCTAATATAATTTACTAAAGAAATTAGAGATATTCGACATGAGTAAGTGTCGTACTTTTCTATCCTGTCAGTAAAAATGGCATCCAAAAGGATGCCAGGTGTGAAAAAAAGTCGTAGCACTACAAAGTAATTGAATTTATATCATCTAAATAAACAAAGTATATTCATCATCTTCTTCCAGCCAAATTTTTCCAAATTACAGCAAATTTATTTTAAATGCATCTTCAAGAATGTAATATAGGAAATACATATGTGATTCACAGGAGCATACTTGTTCAATCAGTTCTCTAGTTCCTTTCCACTTTCACCCACCTTATAAATATAAATATAATTTTAAAATCTGTTCATAATGTCGTCGTCCCTGGTTAGCAACGCAATTCGTCTTTTTATTTTATTAATTCATACAAAATATAAATGAGGATTATTTAACAAACGCTAGGTAGATATCATTTGTATGTTCAAAAAAATTGCCATTGTTTTGTTTTAATTTCGACGAAAAGTTTTAAACGAGGCGACGTGGGCGTACCTAGAAACTCTCCGTCCATGGTGTCGCATCTTAATTTATGTGACGCGGTGGGAAATTTCGACTGACGCTTCGCGTATCAGTTAATGCGTTTCGTGTGCGATCCATAAGTAACGGTGAACGAGTGGCGTCGCGACGCCAGCTGACAGGTGATAGCGCCGACAGCTGCACACTCACATAAAACACTGCGACGATTATTTGCTGTAAATACATTCGGGAAACGTGGCGATTAACATTCGCTGGTTGAATAAATACTTATGTACTGAAATACATGAATGAATAAAAATAATGTATTATCTTCATGATGCAATAAATAAAATGTAACGAACTTTAAATGAAAATAATATGTAATAAGATATGCACGTGTTTTAATCTAGAATTCAATTCAATATTATTGTTAAAAAATATCGTTGGTGCAAGAACCAGTCGGTATGCCTTGTTTATACAGTTCGTACCAACTAATATAAAATATTGCAAACACGGTGACGTAGAATGAAAAATATGAATATAATAAAATCAATTTTTAAAAACTTTAAATTGAGTCATATCAAAAATGGAAAATATGTACAACTGTAAACTATGTAACTCTGTAAACAATGAATATTGATTATATATAATATGTGTATTTTATTATTTATTTACTGACGAATTCAAATGAGATTGAAAAACTACACAGGTCTTCTAGTGTGTGTTATCAATGTTTGACTTTATTTTTCCGAATAATTAATCAAGTAAAAAAAATCTTTCTATAAAATTGTTGGGCATAGGATGTAACAACGATATTCCATCACGCGGTTCTAATATACGAATGTGTTACGCGAGCTATTCAATTATAAAACTTCCCGAAAGGTTCGGGTGCCAAATAATATAAATTCGATTTTATTTATTAACATTGCTTTAATGCCAATTTATTTTTAAGTTCAAATGACATGTTCACGAATGTTTAGACCTGACATTATTTCAAGCACGAAATAAAAATATATGAAATGCAAATTATTAAACTGTCTTCATAAAAATCAACAAACTATATGCGTTGATGTGGTCACATTTGTTATTTAAAGAGGTGTCTCAAATATAAAATGAATTAATTACGTGAATAATACTAAATTTACTCTATGATCAATAAAATAAAATAAACCATCTACAATCGTTTTACATATTAATCTAACTCTAACTATCAACGAAAGTAAACTTAAACAAAAGTCAAAAGTCAATCCGGTATCACGAAATTAATAAGGTGATAAATCATGACATCTACTCAATGACGCCTTGGACTGAGGTGGTGTATCATCGTTGGCTTCTTCCGAACTGTTGTAGTTTGACTGAAATCGTGTTGCAATTTTGTCGCAACGAACCCCTACCCAATCAAAGGCAAATAAACGAAATAGCCAACCATTTTCACTTTGCACTCGAACTGTGGAAAATTCTTTATTTTTAAGTTTGCTTTTGAAAGAAATATATATAAAGTCGTTCTCCATCTTGCATGAATAATGTCGTTAATTATAGCAAAAAAATGTTTTGACATTCGCAAATTAAAGGAACGAAATGGAACGAATCCAATCCAACCTAATCTGAATTATGGTAGAGAATGGCCAGATAACAAATTCAAACGACAATGAAACAGGTTTACAAGTTTCATACTAAGTAAGTATCAAGTATCAAGTATCAATCTTTTCATTTGTATGTTTCTGTATGTATGTGTGGCATAATTAACATCACTAATATATTTTTAATAATTGTTTATGTTTGTAATCTTTGAAATTCCTTGAATTTTCAATTTATTATTTTAAACAAATAATAGTATTCAATTTGAAATTGTATGGGTACAGGTTGTACACATGCGATCTATTGAACAAACTCGTCCAAAAGTTGAGTGCCAAGTTCTATGAGTGCATCTATTTATTACATGTATTTGGGTGCTAATATATTTCTAATCATGATGTGCTTACAAATATTTGAATTACGAAATTATTTTAAGTATGTAATTAAATGTTAAACTGTATTAATAAAAATCAACCCACGTTTTAAATTTGCAAAATCTCCTTTAATTCAAACCTTCACTAAACTTACGATGTTGCCAACAATCCGCTATCACGAATTTAATACGTCTATGAAGCAAGATTAATGCTAGAACCTTAATTTCTTCCATATCATTATTATTTGTCTGGGATCATGTTGTTTCAAATGCAACAATTCGAACCCAAATCAACGTCACATATAACGAAAATGTTAAATGTGTTGCTCTATTTATGTTGTACAACAGTAAAATATGCAAATAAAAAATAATTGAATAAAAACAATTGTCTACAATTATATTCCACGTTAGCTTTAGTATATGAAGAGGCACTTCATCCACTTCAGATTAATACCTTATTATTGTGCAACAGTAAAATATGAGCGTGAGCTCATGTTTCTAATTAATTATTTAACAGTGGTAGCTATTAAATGGAAGTATGTGAAGTGCTAGTTCACTTGCTACAACCAACTTGAAATATAATTTTAGATAATTGTTTTCATTTCTTTTGTTATCAATGCAACCCAACTCAGCCCAACATAATCCAAACCAAACCCAACCCTACCCACCTCAACCCAACCTAATCCAACCCAACCCAATCCAATTCAATCCAACCCAACCCAGCCTAATCCTTCAGTCGGTGAGATTCAAATTTCATTGCTTGTTCTTTATTAATCGTATCGAACCCAACTCAACGCAAGCCATCCCAACCAAACCCAACCCAGTTAATTCCCATGGTGCCGAGTTCATACCTCAGTCGGTTACATTTAAATTTCATTGTTTGTTGTTTTTTATGTTTTTTTATGGTTTGGTCGATGTTTAATTAAAATTAGTTAGATTGGGTTTATGAGCCAAGAGTACAAGAAAAATGATTTTGAGGATTCTAGCTAGCTACATACAACAAGTAATTAATCTTATTGACTTACACTGAAGTTATTTTGGGCTCGTAATAAATTTATGAGCATCAATAGCATGCAATTAATTTTATTTATTTTAGGTTTATGGATCGGGGAAATTGGACTCAATGTGTTGCACATACTGTTGTCATTGTAATCATTAACTCACTTCGATTATTTTCTGTTTGGTTACACTTACTTAGTTTGAGTTCACGGAACATTGGGTTTCATCGTTTGCGTTAAAGCGTTGGTTTCCTTGAAACAAATGTAGAAAAATCGAAATTTAATGTACATGTAATGTACATCTCTCTCAAACTTGAATTGGGTTTTGTTGGGAAGAGCAAAAATATCAAAAGTGTCCTTATAGTTATTATAAATATTAGTGATAGATAGATTATTATAGCCTGTGCAAACGGTGGAAAAGGCAAGGGGCAATAATTTCTAAGACTATACAAATTGCGACAATTTAGTCACAAGAGTATGTAAATCTTGAAGAAAACAGTGATATAATTCATCTGTGTATATGTTACACGGGTTAAGACGTATAAAACGGTCAGGTAGTTAGTCGATTTAATTTTAGTTTGTTGTTAAGTTTAGTTTGAATTAATCGTGTTACTATATATTTACTGAAACGAATTTATAAAATATCTATAGCATGTACTGAATGTGTCTATAATTTAAATTAATTAATTCGATAAGCGTGAGGTGTGCGTTTTTTGGGGTTTACTGACCTTTTACAACTTGCGTTGTGTTGTCTTGGGTTGGGTTAACTTGGATTTAGTTGGGCCTAGTAAGATAGAATATCTTATAGTCAAGTCCATATGTTTTATTCGTACCGTTTCTTTGCAGTTCAGTTATAAGCAGTTAGTTTGGGTTGCGGAGTAAAAAGTGCGATAAAATTAGACACCAACGAAAAAATACATATTCTAAATGTTCTCGTACGTTTTCTCGACTTTTCTAAGAGTGTTCGGTTTGGATTGTAATGTAACATTTTTTTATCAGCAAACCAAACGCAGCAAATCTAATCCAATATAATACCAACAAACATAACTATAGCTCACTTATATAATTTACTCAGTTTATAGACTTTGCTGATTTTGTAGACCAGAAAATTTGCTTTCCAACTTTGGGAAAATATACATTTTCAATTTTTTCAAAGTTCAATTTGCAATTTTATGAGTACAGTTGTAACATAACGACGTACGCACATGGTTCTAATATATTATCATATCATCTGATCTATTGAACAAACTCGTCCAAAAGTTGGGTGCCAAATTATATGAATGCATCTATTTACTTGACTGCTACTATATTTCTAATAATGATACGTTTACAAATATTTCAAATACGAAATTAGTTTAAGTATGTAATTAAATGTTAAACTGTCTTAATAAAAATCAACACACGTTTTAAATATGAAAAATTAATTCAAACCTCCACTAAACTTATTATGTTGCCAAGAAACTAATTTAATCTATGACAGAGCACACATAAAATATTAAATAATCATTTTACACATTACTTGTTTTAAGGTATTAAATAGAAGTCAATGTGAATTTAATAGATTGATGAAGCAAGATTAACGTTAATGCTAGAACTTAACATTAGGAGCATTAATTTCTTCCATATCTTCATACTGAAGAACATTTATTTTTATTTTTTTATTTGTATTAGATTGGGGTCCAATTGTGAAAAGTGATTCCAAACTGGAATCATGTTGTTTCAATTCGAGCCCCACTCAATGACAATCAAGTCAGCGAAATGCAGCGAAACCTAACTAAACTCCAACCAACCAAACAATACATGTTCTTCAGTATGTTTTTGGATTTTTTCTCGACTGTTTGTAACTTTCTGTCAATCGCAATCCGAACAAACTAAATGCAGCAAATCTAATCCAATATAATAAGAACAAACGCAACTGAATCTAGATAAACCCATCTATACATTCACTTTGTTTACAGACTTTGCAGATTTTGTAGATCAAAAAATTTGCTTCTGAATTTTGGAACAAATTCAGTTAATTTGTTAATTTACGTCAGTCAAGCTAAATAATGCAACCTGATTAAAACCAACCCAACCCAACTCAACTCAAACGAACCCAACATGTTTTCTACTTTGTTCTGGAAGAATTATTTGTATGGTGGATTGTTTGCATTCGTACTGTAAGGAATTATATCACTGTCGTCATTATTAATCCTCTCATCTGAAAATGTCGATGAGTGTCTAATATACGACTGTACTCAAAATATATCATTATTATAGTTATTGCTTGTGATGCCTTCTAAAATATCTCGAGATGTTTTGAACTACAAATAACGTTGCATTTCACTTAGTTTAGAGTGTTAGTTTGGGTTGGGTGAAGTTTTGATGGTAAGCTTTTGCGACCGTGTTAAATTTAAGGACTCATTTTGCTTTTAATTTGACAAGATGAACAAGAACCGAATCGAGTTTTAATAGTTATAGTGTACGATATCTCATAAACTATCTTGTGATGTTTGGATATCAGAGAATGTTGTATTTCACTTACTTAAAGGTTAGCCTGGGTGGGGACTTGACATTTTTAAGTCATCTTACTGAGGAATTGTCAACATGAACAAGAACCCAATCGTCGTTTACGACATTTTCTAATAACCGATAACGTTGTATTTAGAATGTTAGTTTGAATTCTGTTAGTAAGCTTCGTGATTGTGTAAAATTTGGGGATTTTTTGAGTAATTTGTTTTATAAAAATTGAGAACAGGAACAAGAATCCAATAATTGCTTACACGCTATCGTTTACATCTTCAAAACTAATTGGAGATATTTTGGAATTCAGATAGCCTTGAATTTCAAGTGTAATAGGTTGGTTTCGTTTCGGTTCGGATTTGGTGGTGTTAATCTGTCGAATTTTTTGAGTGGTTTTGGAGGAAATGACAATGTTAACAATTTCCTGATAACAATGAACAAAATATATCCTACGCAGTATCCACTGCGATTCATTCTTTGTAAACCGTTCGCATTCTGCGATAACGAGAACCACTTGTATTTTTACGTGTTTATTTTATATTAGATTTACATTCTGCTCAAATTCAAGAAGTTTCGACGGTAAAAGAGCTGATCTGAGATAATAAATCTCACCCTCATCACGTCAAGTCATTGTGAATAAAATATTCAATGATTTTAGTAACTTTATCGTTTTTAAAAATAATGTATATATTATACTGTTCATTTTAGATTTAAAACTAACTGACATTTTCAAAGTACACCAGCATTTACACGTAAGATAATATAAACTGGATTATTATAAAAAACCTCCAACGGTTGCAATTTAAATTAATTTTAAATATTCCACCCTATTTCAAACATTGTAAAGAACTTTTTTGAATATATTGTTTATTTTTATTATTATATTATTATTGTTATAATATTTTTTCTTCCAGCCTGTATATACTTGCGATATTTTGCTTTATCAGCTCACATGCATGTTCCACTGACGTGATACGCTACATATAACCTCCACGTCAGTGAATCATGACTTTCGGGCATGCTCGATCAGACACTGTCTATTACATTTTTGTTATGGATTAATGGGTTCCGACATTCGAAGTTGCTCAAGTGCATTCATCCGAATTAAATAAAAATATAGTCGATGTTGGAGGGAGAGGAGATCAATTTTCAACATTTTATTTTTACGAAACGGTTGTAAATCGAAATGACGCACCTGTTAAAAATTACAAGCAATAATATTCATATATTAATACTAACTACAAAATGAACCAAATGGATCTGAATGTGAATTTAATCGCGTCTGTGTAAGAACGATTCATTGCGAGAACAAATATTTATAGAGTGCCAAATGGATGAAGCTGATATGCTGCCAGAGTTTCCCCGAGATGAAATATCCATGCGAAAAATAAATATAGAAATAAAAATATATAAATTAAGTTTAAACTGACTTTTATTGCACCACTTGCGTGAAGCCAGAAACCAGCAAGTTTGAACCGATTTTAAAGTTACATTGGGTTGTTGGGGATAGTTTGATGAGTGTGCAAATATAGGCTTATGTCATGTAATGGGAAATTTCAAAACGATAATGTCGTTCGGATGCACACAATCATTTGCGAAAATAATAAATATTTACCCAGCTTTAAATAAATTTCGAAAAAGGTCAGACGATATAAAATACACCGATAATATATTATCATTAAGTCCACATCCTTTGAGATTTTACGAGCGGCAATAAAATTCATAAATATAAGCCTTTCGAATTTTTATGGCAAGGCGATTTCTGTAGTGTCGTCAAAATTGAACCGTTTTATTTTCGGTCGCCTTGCAATAATCGCGCCGTCGAAATTCCGCGATTGAAATTCAAATTCGACCGCAGGAGCGTCCCAATTCCTCACCGTCGATGCAAAAAAGGCACGGCGTCGAACGCCTTCGACCGCCATTTGCGTCTTTAACGGGCATTAAATTTATATAGAAGTTGGTGGCTGTCGTAAAAGAAATATTAAAAACTCAGTTGACTTTTATCTGTTGTTTTTATGACAGAAAATGGTATTTACTGGCAGTAAATAAAAACGATTATGTCAGGCTATAAAAACATAAATTACAATATGAATGCATAAACACATACGCACATACACAAACAGCGCTAAACATAAAATGTTGTAATACGTTTATGTGAAATATATCTCTAATAAAAAAAACGGCTTTATCAAAAATAAACAGAGACATAAATAAATAAAACTGCAAGATGTGACCATGTGTGTGTGTATGTGTATGCGTAATAAAATAGAATACAAATTTAACGATGATAAACCAGTATCTATGTAATTATAAATGATTTACAGCTTATTAATCCGACTAATAAATACAAAACATTAATTATTATAAAATATGGGCAATTATTATTTTATGACTGTATTTTAGGACATTGTGATAATAAACTTATTTTATTAGCGTTTGCATTATTCATGAATTTATATTATACGTACGGTTTTAATAAATGTTTATTGCCGCATTAATGGGCGGGCAAAAATTCGAAACCGACTTCATTGTAAACATAATGTAATTTGAACACCGTTACATGTCTAATTATATTTTTCCACGGTGTTGTGCGCGTTGTTGATTAAGTAGCTGATTTATATTGTTCGATCTTTATCGACTACAAACGGACCCGCATGTGCTTGACGTTTGATACATCTTATGAATTAAGATATTATAATTATTTTTCAAATTATTCGAATAAATTATACAAAGAAATAATTATGCAAATTGCATTCGGCCGCCGACAACGAACCAATACAATAAAATATAATCACAAATGAGAAGTGTGTTTCATTTCAAAACTAAAACAATAGCGTTAACATAAATTCGATGCATCAACTAGTAAGACTATTTTTTTGAAATTTTTCTTAAGATTCGAAATTTGCATTACGATAACTTTATATGCCAGTGAAATCTAAAGAAGATAGGAACTAAATGAATCAAAATTATCACAAACGTAATATAGGTGAGAGGGCAATGACGACATGGTGATATAGAATAACATATAGAAGCAAAACTATAATGAAAATATATCAATATTTTTCTAAACGTTTGCACTGTGCACAAAAACAGCAGCTATGGAACTTGTCTAACCTACATCGTGATGATGATGTCAAACAAAATGTATAGGAACGGTACATCTTGTCTTTCAGACAAATACCACAAAATTGAGGACGAAGCCAAACCAATTCAATAAATGTATGGTGAACCCCATCCAATTCAATCAAATTAGTGCAAGACTATGATCAACCCAACACAAGGAACCTCAATTCCGTGCATTCAAATCTCGAATCAATATTAAAATTAAAATTTCATATCATTGTTTTTGGATGTGCTATTGATGGAATGCACTGAATTGCGTTTTCTTGGGTTGGTCTCATTAATATTCAACCAAATTTAGTTGATTTATTTTAGTTGAGCTAGTCTAAAATGTTTATGCATTTAACCAATCAACGAAATTAATCAACCCCAACCCGACTAAAGTAAATGTGTATTGAACCCAATTGGATGAAATTGAATTAACAAGTAATCCAATGTAACAATTTTAATTCAGTAAACGAACCAAAATAATGAATAAGTCCTGAAGAAATTATTTGTGCATTGCGTTTGTTGCTATTTCACTCAATTGGTTTTGATTTGAAATAGATGAATTGTATTCAATTGTTTTGAGTTTGCTTCGTCGTAAATTTGACCAAAATTGAATTGAGTTCGTTACAAAGTTGGTTTAATTGGGTTGAGCTTGTGTTAAACGTTGGTACATTTAACTAATCAACAAATTGTGTCATTTTAACCTAGTTAAAAATTAAATAGAATATCCAAACCAATTAAAATAAATGGTGAACCCAATAAAATCCCGTTAAATTAATGAGGAACCCAACCCAATGCAATATTTTTAAATCAGCGAGTCAACCCAAAAATTCAGAAAATTAAAAAAAAATATTTGCATTGTACGTTTATCCCTGTTGTTATTTTATTTCATACGCATTGAAGTCCTATCGATGGATTGCATTCATTTGTATTACTTTGGGTTGGCTTCGTCACAAATTTGACCAAATTGCGTTGAGTGCATCACAAATTCGACATAATCGATTAGATAAAATATTCAAATAAAAATCACAATCGTCCAAACCAACGAAAAGCTATTTAAATAATCAAAAATCAATACAACTGTCGCAAAGTATGAAAAATCAAACAATCGTTAGATAAACAATTCGAGTAAAAATTATTATCGTCAATAAATAGCCCAAAACAACCTAACACATTCAAAGCATAAACTATTCAAATAAAAATTGTAATAGTCCAATACAGCGAAAAAATATTTAAATAACAATAAACCACCCCGACCCACTCAACTAATAAAAAATTAAACAATCACCAATTAGGTAAACTATTCAAATAAAAGAATAGTCAAAACCAACAAAAAGGTGTTACAATAAAAATACATAAACGATGTCGATTACAATTTATCTGCATTCAACTGAACATTAAAACCGCCCAAACTAGCGAAAGTAAGAAAATATTTGCCGCAATAAAAAGTATTTCAAAATAGTTCATATTTCTAATAAAATATTTCTTCTTAACTAGGATTAACTAAATGATCAGTTCTCAAAATAAAGCCGAAGATCCACGCAAGAAATTCAATCACTTAAATAAACACCAGAGCAACTGAGGATATATTCCTCTGATTTTATGTTATATTTACTTTCCCTTTCGCTCCTTCTTACATCTCGTACATCCTTGCTATTGCATTCAATCTTCTCTTCCTTACTCTTTTTCTCTCCTAAATTTCACCATGTCATTTCGTCATCATTCACTCGTCCTTTCTTCCGTGTTTCAGACCCTACCATACCTCCAATACTGTGGAATTGATGTAGATATAAACAGAACGTGACGGAAAAACATTCGATGTTGCCACATCAACAGTATGGTTGATGATCAATTAAATAACTCAATTAACCATCGGCCTCTCACACGTTACATTTACATTTATTTTCGCAGTAGATAAAATAGATAGATAAATAGTACATCATTAAATGTATAATATGTAGTGTTACATTGCATGATGTCAAGTGGCACTTGAACATCAACGAGCAGAAATAATTAAATTATATATCTTATAATATTTCATTGTTTACTATAAAATATGATAACACAACACGTTTACCAATTTATTTATTTATTTATTTAAGCAAAGCAACACAATTTGATATAATCTTCACAAGTTGAACGTCCGTTGTCGCAGAATTTGCACATCTTATTAAAACTAGTTGAATTACTTGACGTACACTGACGCTTATTTTGTTTAATTTTATAATTCGTTTAATTATAATTCTCTGAAATGTCTCCTCATATAAACCACTAGATTACAAAAAAGGAAAACACAAACAAGTGCCAGAAATAAATGCATATATGTACAAAGCTAATGACAAAAGAGGAAACACAATTAAAAATAATTAAATGAGGTATATGTTTAATAGTGAAATAACGAGAACCATACGACCCATAGTACACATCGATGACATCTACGAATGAAACTGATTAAGAAGACTAAAGGATTAAAAAAAAACGAAAAATGATAAACAAATCAAGCTAAAAAATAATACAAGCAAATAAAAGACTAAAATTTGTTTAGATGTATTTAAACGTAATTCCATGCAACGTGCAAAATTATCCACTATTGAATAAATTTGTCGCAAATCAGTTTTTTCACCCATATACCTAGCAGCAATTTGTGTAATGCACGTCATTTAACGTGACGTGTAATTTCATGTAAGACGACATTAAATTCGCTTCATTTTTATTGGAAATTGACGTGGACTAACGTACCTATAATCAAAGTAATTTAGTTGTTATTCGCGAAACGCATCGTAATTTCGTTTTTTGCGCTCGAGTGAAACCGAACATTTCACAGCGCTTTTATAAATTACATTAGCCACTATATTTACATACAGAATGTATGCATCAGATACGTTATTATCGCGCAGTAGCGGCATAAATTATTAACTTGTAATTTCCTATATATACGATATATAATTTTTGTCCCGTTGCTGCAATTTACTATTTTATAAATAACACTCAGAAACTGGGTTAATATATACCGGGACGGCGTTTTTATGGCATTCGCATGGCCATTACGCTGATTTATGGCGCTTATTAAAGGTTTATCAGTGTTTTTATCGATTGTTTCATTAATTATTTTGTTGCGAATTGTCAAGTATGTAATTATGTTATTGTTTGTTCAGTAATCGTATAAAAGAAACCCTTAGAGACAACAACCCGTTTGATTGTAAAGTTTGTCAGCAAAATATAAAAAATTGCATACATTAAGCGACGTGAGACAAAATGTGAAAATTATTGCTTTCTTGGATACAGAGATGAGGTACTAAAATTGAGTGCGCCCTTATTTAAAACATATCAAATTATTAATTAACCTAAAACCCATCCAAGAAGTGACTTCTAAAATTCACGACAAAATAAATAACATTCGCCAACATCCGATGACTCATTTTTATTATCCATTTATGAGACAGTACAAGAAAACTACAAACAATTAAAAAATCTAGAAAATGTGGCCGTAACGTCTGTGATAAGCACAGAAATGTTCGATTCGTTATTTGATTTAGAAAAGCATTACGTAAATGACGTCCGCGAAATATCCACTTATGCGACACGCCCCCGATCGGAAATATTGTGTGCAATTGAGCAAATTACATTATGTTGGTTTGGTTAGTAGTTGGCTAGTAGGCAAATGGTTCGTTTTGTACGATAGATCATTTTCATTCATGAAATATCTAGCAGTGGTTGTGCATCAAAAATTATAATTGTTCTATGGCTGATGGCGTTCTATGGCGTTTTCGACCCCTACCAACTTCAGCAAAACTTTATATAATACGCAACCATCTATTCGACGCCTTAGATACAACAGAATGATCGACATGCCCATGCTTGTTAATGAGACGCTACCATTTTTATAGAGTATACTAATATAAAATAATAAGATAGTTTAGTTTGTCATAGCATAGTTGACGAATTTGTTGTGTGGCTATTTTTAAAGACAAAAATGGAATAAAATTAACGTAAAACGAAGTTTAGATTGGCCTGGCGTTAAAGCTTTCTGTAAAAACCTATTTAAGGTGAAACAAATTAAAGTGCAGAAAGGGCAACACGACGAAACACTACACCCGAGAACCCAACCCACTCCATGTTTGCAAGCGACAGTGACTTCTTTTTCGTGTGCCCGAAACGCCAAAAAAATCAACTCTTTATGGCGATGCTTTGACTGAGGATTGGGCTGAGATCAAAAATGCAAAAGGTTTGAATGTCGGAATCAAAGTTAATTCTGTCGTAATTTGAAATTTATAATTTAGCACTATTAACACAACGCAACCCAACCCAATCCAACCAAACTCAATCCAAGCAAACCCAACCTAACCAAACCAAACCCAGCACAACCCAGCCCAAGCCAAGCCAACCCAACCCAACCTAACCCTCTAACAATTGTTTACAAATAGGCTTGAATATTAACTGTAGAGTTTAGTTTGTGTTCGTAAAATCTGTATTTTACATGACTGTCTTTATTTTGTCATATTTTTAATAATAATTCAACCCAACCCATCTAAACAAAACACAAATCAACCCAACCTGTAACATATAATTATTTTCCTTATTTTATGAAAATGTGCTGCTTTACTGACTCCAATTTCATTATTTAAATTAGACTAACATTAAAGAACAAATTTAAACATAAAAAAGTTTAAAAATCTAATTTCTAAACTGACGCAATGCCTCTTCGAAGCATTTTTTGCTGCACCTCTTGGATTGTTGCAAGATTCAAATGTGTGCAATTTTTTGAAAGTTTGTTTCTTTGTGTGTCGATTTTCGATAAATTTTATTTTTTTTGTCGAGTTGTAACATTTTGGCATATTTTTATATTCATAAAAATTTTGAATGTTTAAAAAATTGTGCATTTTTTGAGTAGTTTTCAACTTGTCGCAATTTGCAAATTTGACAAAAAACAATAAATGCCAAAAATTGTGAAAATTTCAAAGTGTATATTAGATTTAAATTGAACTCAAATTTTTTTTAAATGTTCAAACTATTAAAACTTCTGGAAAATTTATTAAAAGATATGTCAAAATGACAGATTAGATTGGCATGTTGAATTGGGATGTAGAATTGTGTAATAAACTATAAGGTAAAGCAAGTTTAACTGCAGAAATGGCAACAAAAAATCTATAAACCGGAGGCGATTCAAACAGACGCAAATTGTTGAGTTGGGTTGCGTTCGTGGCCAATCTAAGTCACTATGAACCTATGGTAAACCCAATTCGACTACGGCAGGCCAAACAATACAAAAGACTATTAAGTGTTACAACGCGCACTTAATAGTCGTTGACATTCGATTGCCTCTGTGATCTGGTGAAACCCAATTGGAAAAAACATCTTTTGGCTTGAATCCAAATTCAAATAGTTTCATCGATTGACTAATATAAACTAAGCATTACAATTGATTTTATATTTGCGAGCTGCATGAGTGTATTAACGCTTTTAGTGAATTTTAAAGGTGGTGACGGCTGTTTCGCCCTTATGGGCTCATCGGAACACCGCCACATTCGCTCTGAATACGCATAAAGTCATGCAAACATAAGTTTATCGGTGATACAAAATTATATTAAAGATGCACAACAGTAAATTTATTTCATAATACCAAATACACGATACAATATAAAATAACAATACACAATACAATATAAAATAAAAGTATAAGATTACTATCTAAAATATAAAATAATTTTAATAAAGTATGATGACAGGAATTTTTTTGAAAAATGTATCTACTAACACAATTACAATTATCAAACGGGTGTATCAATCCAATAATTTACTATGTATGGAAAGTATAATATTTCTTACCGCACAACTTAAGGAACGTGGTACATCGATCAGATTTAATAGTCTTGTTAGATATATTTCTAAGAAAAGTCGTAAATTACTTTTTAATGTTTGTTTTTTTATCTTCGACCATGCATTGTCCACTCCAAATCACATATTTACTTATATACTAATTAGGTGATACAACCCAAAATATTTATGTAATTTATGGATTTTTAGACGAAAAGAAATCTTAGGCTTATCTGTTAAACATTTCAAATTAATCCAAAAAATGTAGAAAAATCTTTCAAATTTATTAATCCCAATTCTTGCTTTGGATTTATTGGTTTCATCACAAATTTGACTAAATTTTAGTTGGGTAGTCACATATATTTAGTTGCATTGCCGTCGTTTGAAGGTTTTAAACGAGTAATAACAATCATCGTTGCGTTTAGCCAAACGCCAAACAAAATTAAAGGTCAAATCCAAATGATTGTAATGCATTGTGAACTCATCTCAATGTAAAAAAAATATTGACAAACTCTCAATGGATGATTAAATTGTTAAAAATGAGCCGTTGTAAAACAAGATTTAAACAGGCTTAAACAACTTAGCAAATTCAACTTGGCAGTTGAATTGGATTCACAAAAATTGTCCGAATTGGCTTGGGTTTACCACCAATTTTCATTGAGTTGCTCTCACCATAAAATTGATTGCCTTTATCCAAATAAAACGTTGGCTACCTCCAATCATTGTAAAATTATAGACGAAACCAACCAAATTTTATTAAATGTGGTGAACCATGTGGTGAAGAGTACAATAAACTTAGCGATGAATCTAACTCAATGCAATTTCAATTCTCTGCATCAAAATGTTAAATGAATCCAACAAAATTCAGAAAATATTGAACACATTTATTTAACTTTGTGTTACGTTCCATCTTTGTTGTTTTTAATTTTTTGATACTACTGTAACTTAAATAATAAAAAAATACATATTTGAATTTAATTCGGTAGTAATCAAAAGGCTTAATTCATAAATTTATCACCAATTACTTGCGAATTTTTGACTCTAAATAAGCCAATAATAGTAATATTATTAATTAATCCATTATCCTGTCAACTAAGGGCCTTCATCGCCGATATTTTTAAACTACGTTATCAACTTTTAACACCAAACAAGTTCAAGTTGCAAGTAATTTAACTATAACTTTAAATTGGCTTTATCGCAAAAAATTGTTTGAATTCATTTGGGTTCATGACAAATTTCATTCGTTTGCCTTAAACTTTATCGTCTTTAACAACGTAACAATTCGTTGTCATTAACCCGATGCAACGGAAATTGAGTCAAGCGCCAACAATTTCAAGTAAATTTGTGGCGAACCGAATCTAAGCGAATCAAATTATTATATTAAATAAACCAACCCAACTTAATTTTTCGTTTAGAATGGTTGCTATAGCATTTTTTTGATTTTTTTAATTTTATATATATATTTCGAAGTTAGATCAAAAATTAAGATCAAAATTGAAATGATCGACATGGAAAGATAATATAATATAATATAATATAATATAATATCGTCAAAGGCTCAGAATTGACATTTAATTGTTGTTGAAATTTAAATGCATCTCGTATTATAATTGCCATTTTAGTCTGCATATAAAGAATTCTTCAGAGTCCGATTACAAACTACGAAAATATACAAATTAAAATCAAAGAATAACAGAATCATATGTAACCTAACATCCATAGCCCATTATATCAGATTAATGTATTTAATGAATGATTCCTGAACTTTATTTTATGCTATATACTTGCAAGACTTTTAAATAATTTTTCAACGGATTACGTCATTATCCATTTAATAGGCCGAGAAAATCATAAAAAAGATGTCAAAGCCTTTCAACTGTATGAACATGAAATATGTTAAAAAATATTCAAATGTGCAGAAATTATTATAAAAACAAAAATGTTAATTAATTGAAAATGATTTGTTTACTGGTTGAAATTTATTGAAATGTTTTCGTAAATATTATCCAAATAACTTTGCGATTATATTTGATCATTGATATATGAGAAAGTAGGGGATCGGACAAGGAGAGAGAGGAGGAGAATAAGAGGGGATTCAAAGCGTGTTTTTGGAATATAGCGGGGTTGAAGAAATGGATACAGGGAGAAGAGGGAGAGTACAGCGGGTTAGTGCGTTATATGGAAGAATTTGATTTTATGGGATTGGTGGAAACGTGGGTAGATAGCAAAACATGGGTGACGATAAAGGACAAGATGCCAGGAGGGTTTAGATGGAAGTGTCAGGGAGCTCAAAAAGGAGAGGGGAGGGGGAGAGCAAGGGGAGGTATAATAACGGGGGTAAAGAGTAAATGGGAAGAGGAAGTAAAGGGAGCTGAAAGCGGGTCAGACAACATGCAAGTAAGAAGAATTTTGAATAATGGAAGATGGTGGGAAATTTTCACGATATACAGCAATCAAAGAATGAAGGACATAATAAAAGAAATAGAAGAAGCGACTGAAGGGGTAGAAGAAGCAGTGATGATAGGGGGAGACATGAATGCAAGAACAGGAATAGTGGAAAAAATGGCAGGATGGAGAGGGAGAGAGGGAAGAGAAGAAAGGAAGTCAAAAGACGTAATAATAAATGCGGAGGGAAAAGTATTAAATGAGTGGTTGGAAGAAGGGAGATGGAGCAAGTTAAATGGAGGGAAATGGGGGGATGGAGAAGGAGAATTCACTTACGTGGGCCCAAATGGCAGGTCGGTGATAGATTACGTTGTAATAAATGAGGAGATGGAAAAAGAGTTAATGGAATTTAGGGTGGGTGAAAGGTCAGAATCAGATCACATGCCATTGGAGGTTGGAGTAGGAATAAGAGTGACGAAGAGAGAGAAGGAAGGAAAAGATAAGGGAGACATTAAGAGACTAAGAAATGAATGGGGAGAAGTGGCAAGAGAAAAATATGAAGAGGAACTAAAAAGGATAGACTGGAAGGAAATTACGAGGATAGAGGCGATAGTGGAATTAATGGGGAAGGCGATAACAAAGAAGATGAGAGGAAGAGGAGATGGAAACACATGGTTTGATGAAGAGTGCAGAAGAGAGAAAAGGGAAGTTAGGAAAAAATTGAGAGAGGCGAAGGAAGGGGTAAAGAGCTGGGAGGAATACGGGGAGGAGAAGAGAAAACAGAAAACCCTATGGGAGAGAAAAAAAAGAGAACAACAGGAGAGGGACATAGAAGAGGTAAGGGGACTAGAGGGGGAGAAGGAGATTTGGAGTTATTTGAGAAGAAAAAAAGGAAGAGCCGAACGAGGAGGGGAGTCGATAGAATTAGAGGAATGGAAAAGGCATTATATGGAGTTGCTAGGAGGATCAGATGAGGGAGGGGGAAACGAGAAAAATAGACAAGAGACAGGGCAGGGGGAGATGGAAAGAGAAGAATTCACGTGGGAAGAAATAATGAAAGGGAGGAACAAGTTAAAGAAGGGGAAGGCCCCCGGAGAAGATGGAGTTGACAGTAATGCATTGATATATGCGACAGAAGAGGTGTGGAGGAGCCTCCTGAGAGGGATAAACGAGGTATGGTTGGATAGAAGAGAGATACCAGAAGGATGGAAAAAGGGTGTGGTGGTGCCTATATGGAAAAAAGGTAACAAGGAAGATGTCAAGAATTATAGGGGGATAACGCTAATGGATGAGGTTTACGTGGGGATGATGGCGGAAAGAATGGACGTAGAAGTAGAGAGAATGGGGATTTTACCAGAAGGGCAGGCGGGTTTTAGGAAGGGCAGGGGAACAAGGGATAATATTTACATTCTCAACTACTTAGCAGAGAGGGAAAGGTCAAGGAAAAGAGGGAAGTTGTATGTAATGTTCATGGATCTTAGAGCAGCATTCGACAAGGTGGATAGGAAGATATTATGGAACACGATGGAAAGAGTGGGAATATCAGAAGGGTTGAGGAAGAAGACGGAAGAACTGTATGAGGAAACATGGTGCGAGGTAAGAGTGGGCAGTCAGACAACGGGAAAGTTCAGAATAACAAGAGGACTGAGACAGGGGTGCCCATTGAGCCCAAAATTATATAACATTTACACATCGGAGATGGAAGAGGTATTAAGGAGAGGGCAAGAAGGGGGGGTTAGGATAGGGCGAAAGAGGATTTGGACGTTAGCATTTGCTGACGACGTTGCGGTGTTGGCAGAGACGGAGGAAGGGTTAAAGGGAGCTGGGAGAAGGTTGGAGAAATACCTAGAGATAAGGAAGATGGAAATAAACGTCGAAAAAACAAAGATAATGGTATTTAGAAAAGGTGGGGGGAAAAGAAAGCGGATGAAGTTGGTGTGGAAAGGCGAAGAGATCGAGGAAGTAGATGGGTGGATGTATCTCGGAGCAGCATGGACGAGCGGGAATAATTGGAGCAAACATATGAAACAGGTAGGAGAGAAAGCTAGGAAAGCGGAAGAAGGGATAATAAGGAACTTGTGGAATAAAAGGGACGTCAAATTTGGGGAGAGAATGAAAATATGGGAGGTGTGCGTCAAAAGCATACTGATGTATGGGGCCGAAGTATGGGGAGTCAAAGAAGAGAGAAGTATGGAGATAAGATGGCAGGGGGAATTGAAAAAGGCTTTAGGGATAGAGAGATCGACACCAGAATACATAGTACTGCAGGAGGCAGGGCAGGATAAGATGGCATTAGAGGCGGGAAGACGGGTAGTCAGATATGAGCTGGGGAAGTGGATGGAGGGGGAGGAGAGGTTGGGTAAGATGGCGTTAAGGGAGATGGTGACGAGAGAAAAGGGAAAGGAAGAAGTATCAAAATGGGAGGGGGATAGGAAGAAGCTTTACGAAAAAGCAGGGATAGATTGGAAGGAAGCAATGAGGCTAAGGAAAGACGGGAAGGAGATGGAGGGAGAAATCGGGGAAAGATGGAAGCAGGTAGAAGCCCAAGGAAGAGAAGGGAAAATGAGGAAGGCAATTTATAATAAAAGATACATAGATATCTGCGCATATGGGGGAAGACCAGATTATCTGAAAGGGGAAAGATCGGGGATGGAGGAAAGAATCATAGCTAGATTCAGGTGCGGAAGTGAGGAGAAAAATAACAAATATTGGATGAATATTGGGTACAGAAAATGTGAGTACTGCGAGGGGGGGGCAGATGAGTGGAAACATTGGTTAGAGGAGTGTGAAGAGTTAGAATGGAGTAAGGAGGAGAAAATAAAGGGAAGAAATTGGAAAAAGACTTTGGATGAGACAGGAGGTGGATTGGCGATTATGAAAAAAATAAAGAGATGCAGGGAGAAGAAAAGAGAAAAGGAGAGAATAGGAGGGCAACCGCGGGACGTAAGGGAAAGGGCAAGCACATGAAAATGTAGATAGTGCAATAGAAATGTATATATAGTATGCCAATAAAGGTTTTTTTTTTTTTTTTTTTTTTTTATATGAGTTTGTGCCTTTAATCGAGTAATAAACTTTCTCCTTTTCGGTCAACTGCAATAACTTATAATAGGAATCCAGCCCAACAGGGTGCGTGTGGAGAATACAATAGAATTAAATGAAATATCTGAGGAACCTAACCCTTCGAACACCAATGAATTTAATCTAACATGTCCAAATTTCAAATGGGATTTACAAGAAATGTAAATGAATTTTTAATTGTGAATCACTATACAGCGTGAATCATCCGATTCTGCATCAAAGATGGAGCAATAGAATCTTATAAAAATTTGCTGTGAATCTCATGGATGAGGAGTTATTGGTAGTCTTAAGTTAAATTACGGGTTGCTCATCGTACTATATTTTTATGAAATAATGTTTTTAGCTGTAGTATAATCAACAAAAGGAATCACCAATCTGTAATTGTAGTCATCATACTCTTGGTTTACGTAGAATGTTCATTAGAAGCTTGAACTTTCTGCAATGCTTGAGTTTTCCAAATATGTTGCAACAATGTGCAATACAATTTTCACATTTTGAAATAAACGTAGGCTGTTACTTACTTGTTACTTTAAATAATTTGACGTTTAATGGCATATCTGTGACAATTTGCTGTAAAAAAGGACGTGTTGAATTGTTGTTTATTATCTTATTAATTAGCGTCATGGAGTACAGTTTTGTGGAATACGCAGACATGTATTTGATATTAGGAGAATGTCATGGCAATATGTACGCTGCTGCTAATTTATATGCTGAACGGTATCCAAACAGAAGGCATCCAAATGCTAATGTTACTCGACGACTGGATAAACCAATGCGAGAAACTGGAAGAACTGCACCTACTCCAACAGCAAGAGAGGCCGTCCTCGTCGACTATCACCACAGGTTGAAGAAAATATCTTACATGTAGTGGAAAATGAACCAGAACAAAGTACCCGGTCCATTGCCTGAATGTTTGATATTAGCCAAAGAAGCGTTCATCGCTTATTACAGCAAAATGGCTTACACCCGTATCATTATCAGCGAGTCCAGGGATTATTGCCACAAGACTATCAGCAAAGAGTCAGATTTTGTAGATGGCAGCTCTGTGAGCAAGAAATGAATCCTGGTTTTATTGGACGTGTCTTGTGGACTGATGAAAGTACGTTCACCAGAAATGGAACATTTAATATCCATAATATGCATTGAGCGATGAAAATCCCCATGCATTGTACAAAACGAATCATCAAATTCGGTTTAGTGTTAATGTGTGGGGTGGTATTATTGGTAATAGGCTCATAGGATCACACATTTTGCCTGAGAGACTAAACGCGAATAATTTTGTTGAATTTTTAGAAACTGATTTTAAGGATTTATTAGACGATGTGCCACTAGATTTAAGAAGAAATATGTTTTTTCAAATGGACGGAGCACCAGCACATTGGGGAATTCAAACCCGAGAATGGTTAAATCAGGAATTTCCAGAGCGATGGATTGGTCGTGGCAGTGTTGTAATACGTTGGCCACCAATAAGCCCAGATTTAAACTGCCTAGATTTTTTCTTGTGGGGAACATTAAAAGCATTTGTGTATGAAGTGGAAATTGATACTCAAGAGCAACTTCAGCAACGAATCAATGAAGCAGTTATAATGATTCAACAAAACAATATACTTGAAAATCTAGAACAGAGCATAATACGTAGGTGTATGAAATGCATAGTGGTTGAGGGTAGCCACTTCGAGCACTTATTGTAATTTTAAATGTATTTACAAAATAAAAAGCTTATGGCGTAATCGATATTTCCTTACTAGTTATGTGCCGTTAATCTCAAAATGCAAACAGCACATTAAAATTAGAATATTACTGTGAAAGAAGTTTAGCATGCATGTGTACATACATTCTCCTGAGGTTCCTAATTAAATCAAGTGCGTTGTTATGTGAATCGCAGGAGACAACACTCAGATTAGTACGACTTGCTGCACAGTGTTGCCCAGTTTGTAAAACTTTAATTAAGAATTCTTCAAAAACTAAATGGTTCCGAGCAAAACGCTTGTAAATTTTTTTGCTCAGCTTTTGATGCAGAATCACGTGATGTAAATATTATCCGCCATTTAGGATTCAACCTGTATATAGTTGCAAATAAAATCAAGCCAAGTTTAACAGACTAAAACAGACTAAATTGAGTATGAACAAGTTCATTTTTTCAAATGTATAATGCTAACTGTAAATATTATATAGGTCGAAAATAAATTCAAAATTCCTGCTGCGGACGTTGACTAGGGTTAACAAAATAAACGTGGTCTACTCGTTACTGGGGATGTACGGGGATATAAGTGTTGAGATAACGTACCCTTACAAATTGACATTATAGCTAGAAATGTGCAACACGTCAAGGCAGTTTGAATTCATCGAACCTGCCTCCAGTGTATAATCAGAACAAGTCAAATGCTATTCAAACAACTTACAAGAAACATTAGGTGTACTCATTGAATATGCAATGGACTCAATTTTTCTCTGTCGTTTTAATGTAATTCTTATTTTGTGCATAATATTAATTCAATTTTAATAAACATGTACAACATGTACTCTTTGTTCAAGTAATGGAATATTTGTATCAGCAAATGTGCACCAGGTTTTAAATTACACCTGAGCCAAAAAATAAGCAAATATTTTTTTCTTTAAATTTTAAAATAATTTTTCATCACCCTGCACCTTTTATGAAGTCCATGTTTAAAATATTAACTTCTTTGAAATATTAAGCACCGGCAATTTATTGACGAGATAATCTTTTATACATTGTGGTCATTCGATCGATAACCATCGGGTAAACGTATGCCTTCAAATTTAAAATTATCAAAACGTGCAAACGACAAATACTTAACCGCTCCGCGGGCCGCATAATTTCCGTTCTCGAAACGTTAAATTACACGTACCCGATAACTACTAATTATTTTCCTCGACGTGCGGTTGCGTAATTGTAAATTAATTTTAACGTCCCATAATAACGCGAAAATTGTATGTAAATCGACAATAATAAAAGTAAACGAGCTCGGATAAGAACCTTAATTTAGGTTTTTTTGTGTGCCAAGCAGCCGGTGTGTAAACTAATTGGTCAGCTGTCAACGCAAATGATTTTGAATATTAATTTGCGTTCTATACGTGTCGTTGCGCGCATACACTTGGCTGTTCATTAGGATATTATGAAATTTCATTGATATTTACCTGACATTGCTGTCAGCATATTGAATTTACAATTGACGATTGCCGTAGTATGGTGATGAGAGGTATTTTAATTAATGGAATGTTCTTTAATGAAATATTGTGGGTTTTTCTATTTTGTCGTCTTGTTCGACGTTTTACGAGATTAAATTTCAGTGGAGAATCGCAGGTGCGGAGGGCCTCCGATGTAAAATAAAATTATTATTTTTGATCCTAAAATCAAATCTCAATGTCTATAAACACAAAGTTTAAATTAATAGCTATCACCGATATGCGATGAATGCGTTTTATACTAGACGCTCGCATTATTACAAAATAATTCTCATCTAAAATAAAAATTAAGAATCAGCTATATTTATTGGATACTCTGGGAATTAAGCCCATTTAATAGTTTAAAATACCAGGTAAACAAAATCAACAAAAACGAAAACCAAAGTGATACTTTATCTTATAAAGAAAATGTGTAGTGCACTTAAAGAGAAACATAATTAATTAATATCAACGAAAGAAAACATTTTGCTTTATATTTTATTTGTTTTATTCTGACCATACATTTAATGTTTTCATCCTGTTTTTGATTGTATTTATGCCTTTCCTTTGCTTTACTTATGGTGAATTTTCAGATGAACTTAGCAGGGAGCTTTTGGAACACGATACCACTCTTAATGCAAGACACATAGTTGATTTAAGTTTTTGTCATCGATTTGTTATAAAAAGGAAAACAGGGATTGTGTTTCCTTTTGGTTCCACTAGCTTTACTTATGTATTCATCATAAACATATTTAGTATGTAATCCCCCCCTCACTCCAACGTACATACTTGATTATTGTCTATTAGCTTCCGCATACCAAAATTCCATTTAATTATTATTACTTTTAATAAGAAATTTTTGCAATTAGTTTAATTAGTTTCAATAATCTATAGTTGCTTCCCATAGGTTTTGGCCGGGTTGGGTTAGCAGCACAAAGAAAGATTACTTTAAATTTACGGCGAAAATCAACAATTGAAACAGCGATATAAAAAAATAAAACCTCGTTATTTGTTCAAATCCTAATAGCGCGGGAGGTTAAAAATCGTAGCGGCGCGGGCGTTGCGAAAAGTGTCTAGAATATTTTTTCTTGATTTTGTAACTTCCCTTAATTATTCTAGGTTGATCTACTGGTTCTAACTAATTTTCCAAAAAAATACCCCTCGGAAAATTCACAAGAATCTGGAACAAATCAGATTCGAAAATGATGTACTGATAAAAAATAGTGTTCTATTTTTTTCGTAAATGATACGAGCTTAGAAGAAGAATCAAGAAAAGTTACTACATCAAAAAATGGGGAGCCGATGAGGAAGACCGTGTTTTTCAATTATTTAGAAAACATACTTACAGCGGTTATTCCTTGGGACATTTTAGAGCAAACCTGGAACAAATTAGACAAACGTTAAAAAAGTGAAAAATTGAAAATTGGAGTACTAAGTAATCACAGGCGTTTAGTGAGTTGTGTTGGATTGGTTTCAAACGGTTTAAAATTTTCACTACGAATTAGATTAAATTGCGAATTCATTTACTTAATTCCATTTAAAGCAATTTATTATGTCAATACAAATGAACAATCCATCGATACTATTTAATTCGAAACATGTACGATTTTTTTTTCTCTCGAATTAGGAAACACTAGTTTTCCTAATTCGATACATTGGTTGACAATTTCTTGTTTTATTTCTCCAACTTTTTCTCTAACTAAATTGTAATCTTCCTCGCTTTCTAGGTTGTGTCAAACATTACTCTTCCATTTAAAATCCGTCCGACTATATTTCGACCAATAGAAAAATTTAGAATTGTGGTTTTCATTTAAATGCGTTGGGTTGCTTCGGTTACTGTTATTTTTTTTATTTTTGTCAGCAACATTTACTATTATATAGCGAAGATTACATGCAAAACATAAAATAGAATCAAATTGTCAAAATTATCAAATGGGGTAGATAACTGAAACTCGTGGTTTCCATGTTGCCTTTTATGGGAAGATATTCTTATGCTCTGTCACAAATAAAATTTAACTTACATAATAAATATGTTATTACATACATATACATATCGTACCTACGTACATGAGAAAAAAATGTACTATAAATAAAAATAAACTCGATAATAAGAAAAATTTTACATTTTCATTTTTCATAAATTTTGTCATCTTGAGCTACTTATTTATAAATTTTTCAAGTCTTTAGCAATCGATTGTTTGCTTAGCTATGGAGCAAACAATCTGGATGGCTGAGATATGGATAATTTTGTTGACTTTTTCAAAAAACATTGTTGTTGGAAGTTATAACTTTGGTCTTTTCATTTCAGTAAACAGATCCTCCAAATACTTCAAGGCTTCTATTATAGTACTTTTTATACTGCGTTCCATTATTAGCTCATAATCTTTCAATGTTCGGCCAGTTCGAAATATCGTTAAAAAAATTTCAAGCGTCCATGCTGGTTGATTTTGATCCTTATCTTCACTCTCTTCTGGAGAAGATTTGAGAAGCTTTAAATTCCTCGTTAGTGAACTATCCTGATCGTGTTCGTCTATGTAATCACTGAGTTCCTCTTGGGTCATATCTTTAAATCCTTCTCCACTAGTGCTACGTTAAATATCGTTGTTAGCTGTGAATTAATATCATGTGTGTCAGTATTAATAATGAGGTAATTCCACAGATTTGTCCAACTTGCTATTATTGTTACTGATTGTAATTCCTCTATTGCTCCTTTGATAATACAACTGCGTCAGCAATTGTAAATCACTTCCAAAATTCCATGAGCCCTGTATCAAAGCATTTAGAAAACCTGTCGAATATATATGGCTTTAAAATGGCTGAAGCAATAAGGTCGTGTTAGGTGGTAAGAAAACAACTTGAACATTTTCATCTGCTGTGGCTAGGAGCATTGTCCTGTATCAGCAGCACTTTAAATGGTAATCCTTCCTTTTCCAAATATCTTCTTACTTCTGGAATAAAGCATCGATGGAACCATTCCGTAAATACAACAGCCGTAACCCATGCCCTTTGATTTGATTCCCAAAACACAGCTAGGCAAGCTTTATTTTTGTTTTTAAGATTACGTGGATTCTGTGATCGGTATAATCATATGATCAGCTGCATTTGCACAATATAACAAGATTTGTTTGTCCTTAATTGCTTTAAAGCCTGGTGCTCTGTTTGCAGTTTTATAAATGTAACTCCGTTGATGCATCTTTTTTTCACACAAGATCTATGTCATTACAATTAAAAAATTGCCTCGGATGATAATCCTTTTTTGCAACAATTTGTTTAAATTTTCCTGAAAACGAGGCAGCAGCTGCATGATCAGTCGACGGAGATTCCCCTGTCATTCTTATGTTTTTTAGATTAAACCTAGTTTTAAACATATACAGCCACTACATGCTGTAAATGACTTGCTTTCTTCTTCAGTTTCGTATTGGGTCTGCATGTTTTCATATAAAATCAACCCCTTTTGTTGTAACATTTTGACATGAATGGGAATATATTTTTTTGTCCTGCCCTATGAATTTAAGGTATTTTGGGTTTTGTGCGGTTACAAGACCATAGTTTTAGAGCCTGAAATATCAGTCCGTAACATTCAAGGAATATCTTTTGTTCGATCGACCACATGTTCTTCTGAATAACTGCAATAAATAGTGACTGGAGCTTATTTGAATGTCTTTTTTTGATCCTGAAATGGAATAATGTTTCAATTGAAACCGGAGACCTAATACGTGGCGATTTCTTTATACGGCCGTATTACACGAACTTAAAAGACGATAGGTTCGAAATTATTCCCGACGCGTAATATCGGTAGGCAAACACGGCAATAAAAGGAACGAATTTAACATTCAAATTACATTTTTACGACGCTAGAAAGGATGGAAAAATAAGCGCTTTGGGCCCGGAATACCGATTGCCGCGCGGCGGTTTCTTCCGTCTTCTTCTTATTCGTCTTGCGCCGCACGCATGGAATATTGTAAATCTACACGTAAAAGGGTACATAATTTATTGAAATTGCGGTGGTAAAGTTCGAGATTTATTAAGAAGTGTTTTGCTTCGCGTCAGCGGCATTTTTCTTTGTAGTCCGGTCGTCCCGTCTGGGACGCGGCGCGCAAGAGGAAGGCATAACTCAGGCAGCGCTGACAGAACACACATGCCTTCCTTTAATGAAGAGCATTAAACCGTGTACGCGGCCGCAAAAAAACGCGTAAGCAGACGTACGCGGACGCGACTCGTATACGGCGATGCGAATGAATTAATTAAGGCGGCGAGCGAAAATTTTAATTGCTTCTTTTTACGAAACACGGCGCGACGTTAGAGGTGTTTTTCCTTCCACTCGGCTAGGTCTAGATAATGTTTAGACTGCTGAGTTGCGAGTAGTCATCTTCATCAATACCAACGGTAATTAATGTGCATTTATTAATTTGGATGTGAAACCATAAGTATTAATCAATGTTGAGAAAGGCAGGATTAATGACGTCTACATATAAACCTCACTATTTTCTGAGCTGTATATTACCGTTACGGGACTGAGGTCAGCACAGCGAGGATTGATAAGGTTTGTACACAGCGGAAAACATACATGTTCCCAGAAATGGACGTGGAATTTTAATTTCTTAGTCCTAAAACATATCCAAGTATCGACGTCAAAATCGTTTACTCAAGTTTCCTATTACTATGCACATACATTACAAATAATGCAATAAACGTTAAAAAATACTACGAGGTTAAATTCGAATATCCTTCCCAATCAGGCAAATGTTGAACCGCTCATATAAATTCCTCTTATGTGGTACACCCCGAGCGGGAATAATTAGTTCAGTTCCGTTGTTTCAGCTCTTGATATGCCACCCACCATTTCTCAACAAATGGCCACAAAGCTAGATAAGGGAAGGGGTG
Organism: Geotrupes spiniger; assembly: GCA_959613385.1. Taxonomy (NCBI): domain Eukaryota; kingdom Metazoa; phylum Arthropoda; class Insecta; order Coleoptera; family Geotrupidae; genus Geotrupes; species Geotrupes spiniger. Next base: position 20,209,275 of record OY390737.1, read on the forward strand.
GAGTAACTGAAGAAGCTAAGGGAGCAGAGAGAAGAGGGGAAGAAAGGTGAATGAGTGCAAATACTGCTTGTTCCAGGTTATGGTAATAATAGAGATAGGTGTTTGGAGAAGAGGGTGGAAAGGTAGGAAGGGAAGAGGGAGGAACATAGGAGGTAAAACCATGGAAAATCAAGGACGTAGATGAAAGGTGCAAAGGGAAAATATTTTTATGTATAGAAATGCCAATAACTTTTTTTAATACAATTAACGTGAGATTTCTGCTGCTGCATAGCTGACAATCGAACATAAGCCACGCGCAGCATATTAATTGCACTACTATTTATGCCACTTTTCGCTCCTTTTTTTCGACGATGTCCATTTTTGCTATTTTCTAGTTTCATATTCTAATACTCTCTTTATTAATTCAAACGTTAACGTTAACCTCAATAGGTCGACCTCAATTATATATTGCGTCCACAAGTTACTTTGAAACTACCCCAGCATGCAGGAAAACATTGTACTTCACCGATGAAATAAAATTCGAATATTACCTTCGAGATTTGAACCTTAGCCCTAAGGAACAAATAATCCTTAGGTACTACTATATAAATCACCAAACCAGTGTCCACAGCTTCACATTTCAATGGTTTACTTACTTGAAATTTACCTAATGGTTTACTCATTCGTGCAAGATATAATCTTCTTCTTATAATCGTCTAGTGCTTTCGCACTTGATTTTTAACAGCCGTTTCGTTCAATCAATAAAATGTGAAATTGTCTCATGACATTTCACCCAAGATACTGGGGATGCTAAGTAAGCATATGGCCGAGCCCACTTTAAAGCGGTCAAGGTGCTAAATCAATTTCTCAAATAAAGGAACACAAATGTTTAAAAAAATCAACATGTAGTAGAAATGGCCAGATGAAGAAAATTTTACGTTATCCAACCGATCTTACAACCAGTCGAATCTTAACAAATAATTAAATTAATAACCACTTAATAAATTTATTAAATTAATCGTGAGTCCAAGGTTGAACTGTTAAAAGATCAACAAAAATAAATTATAGACCCTCCGAATGTGAAGCTTTCTAATGATGGAGAACGAAATCTTTGTGGATGATTAAATTCACACGACTTACCGAAATGAATTGGCTACATTTTATGAATTGGCAGTATCAGGCAGCGAAAATTGATCAACTAAATACGAAACTTCATAAGTCTCCAAGAAAAAAATTCTATTTGCATCAGTGACGATTTACATGTAAAACATTATAATGCTAGCATCGAGTTTGTTGGTACGTCCGTCTTGTTTATTTGTTTGTAACTGATATGGCATGTAAACCATTGTACCAGGTACTATTTGTGTAAATAATTCGATGTATGTTTATAACATTTAGGAGAATGTCAAATTATTGTAAAGTGATGTGGATCCAGTATAATGTCTGGCATTTCGTCATTTTCTTCTTCAAATTTTTAATTTTCTTCTTTCTCTCATATCTTTTTACGACCTGTTATTCTTCTCGATTTGCATCTCTATTATTAAGTCATTAATATTTCCTCTCTTGGTGGGCCTTTTTAGTTCACGAACCTTCTTTATTTCAAACCCTCATCATCGTATGCTGTCCGTTTCCTTGCATTTCCATGCTTTATTTAAATTGTTTGACGATTCTTTCTGCAATTTCTAATGCCTAAGTACGGAGCTTCTGATAATGGACGAAGTTATTTTTAATTTATTTATTTATTTCATTATTTCGACGCGTCGTTTAAATACATTTATTGGAAATAAAAATATATCACAAGTTCGTTTACTTGCTTCACGGCCAAACGGATAAAAAAAAAATAAGAAAAAACCCGATTATAATTAACTAAAACATGAAGAAGTAGAACGTAGTAATAAAAAGGGCAGAAATTAAAATAAAAAAATTCTTGACAGTGCATCAATTTGTATTTTCAAGAATCCCCCCCCCCCAATGACGTCATTATTACACGACTTAACGTCTCATTTCGCTTCATTACAACCAGACGTTAGTTACAAAACACTTGTTATTGTATGCAAAAAAATGCTTCTCCGTTCGGTTTACAGTTACGTCGAGATTAATCCTGACTGGTTCGTTATTACAAATCAAATCGATTAAAAATAGTTTCATACTTGTTACACAAACTAGACGGTTCTGGAAAGACCTAGGCAGGATCGCCATGTGCTAATTTGATATGATCTGTGGCTATCCGGAGCTGTTGAATTACTTTAACCATTTAACTGACCTCAACGACACCAATAAAACAATACACCAGTTAGTGTATACCTAGTTTTATTCAAAAACTACAACGTATCTGCAAGTATAGATCACTGCAAATCATACCAGCTTAAGAACCAGTTATGTGTATGTAAATTTATATTTTGTTAATTAGGAAAGGGCCATTAGAATGTAAAGTCGATGCGATTGCGTTAATCATACATTGGTGTATTATCGACTATTCGTGTAATAGTGAGGTATAAAGGTTGTAAATCAATCATACTATTGTGTACAACTATATTTTAAATAATTATACATAAACGGTTAAATTATTTACGACTGGAATTATTTACAGACGTAGGCGAGAATAACCGGAGGAATAAACTGTATAGTTCCTATACAATTGATAAGTACAGATCTAAGGTTAAAATCTATTTAGTTTAAATGAAGTTATATTTATTAATATCGTATTTTAAAATTCTGTTTTATATTTACATGTGTAATTTTTTATGTGAACGTTATCACTGTTTATTTTGATTAAACAATTACAACATAATTATGTTAAATACTTAAATATTATATTAAATACTTTGAAACCCCCATCAACACGTAAACATAAATAAAACTTAAGCATGATTGTATCAATAATGATGCATTTCCGGACAAATGTTAATTTCGAGATCCAATTTAGAATATCATTTAACGCAAATGCCCTTTGAAGACATAAGAGGGGATGCAATTATCACGGTCAGTAAACGTGAAATGACACGCACGAAGGCATAAACAAACACCGACCATTTTGCATGTGCGTGACGACGTCACCGAATCTGTGGTAAAATTTTAAAGATTATTCCTTGTGCAAAGGAAAAAATAAAATAAACTAAATTCCATAGATTGTTGCTTTTTTCTATGACGTTTTTAAAGCATAGATTTTTAAAGCAACGATAATGTCGTTCGTTGCCTCAGAATATCAATTAATATTTTTCACATTTTTTATGTTAACATATTCAATAATAAAGCAACAATCGGCCACGACCCGGGTAATCTTTCGCGTATAAAATATCATTGGGTATTTTAAAAATATATAAAAAAGTATGACAGAAAAGTTTAAATATTAAAATTGATTTCAAACGAAAACGAAGCATTATAAAGATAAGCAGACTATGTAAGTTGCGTCTAGACGTTCCCATATGAATCAATTAGATTGTAGAACACAACCAAAAAAAAATCTTCGAACCCATGCCAATAAAACAAGAGGCGCCAGCCTATGTCGATAACACACAATCATGCATCTCATAATACAGATTTCTTCACACCGATCACTTGAACAATAGAGCTGTCATGATTTATTGATGCAATCACTTGCGATGCATTTTTTACACAGTTGTGGTACATATTTTATTCTTAATAAAGTAGTTGTTTCCAGTAGTTGTTTCACGATTTCACCTGTTATTGGATCAATTGTTGTGTGAGTTGTGCAAATAGTAAATAAATAAAAAAGGTATTATTTTTATATATTATATATTTTGATAGGTTGGGACTCCAACTAGTGAGTGGAATACATTGCTTATTGAAAGTTTCCAACATCGAAACTTTAAGGTACATTTTAAAATTAACGAGAATCCAGAAGGAACAATAATTTACGTCACTGTGTCAAGTTCAAATAATTGACGTCATAGATGCCGCCCATTACCCATAAATATGGAAGTGACGTCGGACTAACAAACATTTTGGCGACGCGTTTAGAAGGACCTCTTAATTAGGCGACGCGAAGGATTCGGGCTCGATAAAGTGTGTTGATTTACGGCCGGCTTTCAAATATCGTACACCTTTAATTAGTCGTCGGGCAAAGTGTCTTGACATTTATGAAGCGGTTTGCCCACCGCTAGGCCTCCCCCCCGACCCTTCCTCTCCGCCGCGGTACGTCGGCGATCCGGAGGCACAAGATCGTAATTAATGACGTGTAAATTAAAAGCCTGTAGCTCGTCTAGAAAGAGATTCCTCTAAGGATATGTAAATTGGACGGTTGTTAAAGCCCAAGCATTGTACGATGCTCAGTCAACGTCAAGACTTAGACGTTACGACATCAATTCACGTACGCCGGGCACTAACTAATTGCATGTGATACCGAGGTCCTTGTATACAAGCGACATGGGCGTATGTAAGTGGGGAGTGCGGGGACAACGTCATCTTTGCGATTTATTATTATTTGTTGGTGATTTAGCACAATGTTTTTTTTGCAATCAAAGCTGATTGCTAAAATATATTTTTGCTATAAGTTTTTTTTTATTATTCTATAAAACTATGTGTCGTTAATATAAGTAGGGCCATTATTACCAATTTTAACTGGGTATCAACATTTTTTAATATTCTGAAATAATATTCAATATTTTCGTGAACATATAAATTAATTATCCTCTTGATATATCTGTCATTTTTTCCTCTTGTCAGCGCTCCTCTGCTCCAATTTTCACTTCCCATTTCTTCATCGGACCTCTAACGCTGCAACACCCATGCGTTTCTTTCCCATATATACTTTCGAAGCTATAGGCTGTGGAGCTTTCCTCTTCGTTTACTTTCCCTGCTACAAAGCACTTGTCCTGGCATTCTCGAAGATCTCTTTTTGACCATATTTTATGTAATATTATGAATCTGCTCGGGGAACACGTTCCTCTTTTCCACCACCCTTTATAATATTAGATATTAATGATTTGAATAATTTTTAAATCAAAATGTACGTTCAAAATATGTTATAGAGCTTTCATTAAACTGATTAAGATGTCCTAAACGTCAGTGACACTTGAATAGAAAATGTTTGCAAAAAAAATACCTAAAGCCATTTAAATGATGGTAAATGTACCAAAAATTTTCTTGGCTCGCATCGAGCAAATAAAAGTTATATTCTTATTCCTCGTATCCACATCCACATCCACAAAATGTGTGTCTATTGAGAACTTGGCCATTTCGTCTAATACGTACTGATAAGTACGGCCTGATAAATAAGCTTATAATTTTAGGAAAATTCATATTCATTATTTGCATTAATAACGTGAGAAATATTTCCGCGGACGCCCATGCCATCTCAAACTTATGACACTCGGCTGGCTCGTTAAGACTTGAATTGATGGCTACGTCCAGGCGACACGAACGCCGAATTTCGCCTCGTGAATCTAGAAGCGACTCAAAACACCCAGAAAATTTGTATTAATTAGCATAATTCGGGTCGCCATCAATTTTCCTAGAAGCGAATTCCTCGGCGCATTCCCGTTTTTCCCGCGTGCCGCCGTTTCGTCGGGGCGAACTGGGGCCATAAATAAGACGGACGTACGTCAAATAAATTTAATGTTTAGTGGGAAAGAATGGGCGACGGGACTCACTCCGTTAAAAAAATTCCTCCAATCTCGCAGGAATCCGATTCACGAGGAGATTTTCGATTTGAAATTCTTCGGGATGGCAAAACAATGGGTCTCAGTTTTTCGAAACGTTTAGGCATCCGAATATAAATATCGACGCTTTTTCTCCCATGCTCATACGAGAGATACTTTGTGCAAGTTAGATTTTATGTGATCGCCATTGTGATATTTGTTATTAGAGTAGCTGCAAAGTTGGATAAATGGGACCAATACTATTCCCTATTAAAATTTAAAAAGAATCTTACGTTCAAACAATCAAACTTTTTTATAATATGCGTAGTTTCACAAAACGATCAACTTTCCTTTGTTAAATTACGTAGTGGTCAATAAAACTAGTAAAAATAGCAACCAATGCGTTTATATACGTGCTGATAGAATGTTCATGCATACAATCATCGGATCACCTCAACTGTCGTAAAACTAAAATAATTATCACTATTAAATCTGTTGAAACATTTATAATAGTTGTATATACGAATAAATTTATTAATTGCACAGTCACAATATTAAATCTGCTATTCAATTATTTTATTTCATAGACACGCATCACCGCATCAGTCACGCCCATAAAACTTAATATCAGCAATATAATTTCGCGTTAGATTCCATTATAACTTTCATGCCCGCTTTAGATTTATAAGATCGAAGAATTTATAGACGCGCACGGTGACACGTCGACACGACGGCATTTTCCCGGTTCCGTGACGAATGCTCGGTGGCAAATTGAGAAATCTTCAACCCCGATAGCAGACAGCTAGCCAAACCCTGACGCCCACGGAGCAATTCATCTCCCCGGTGAAATTTATTTTCTCCAAGGTTCAAGTTGCAAGTTCAGCCATCTATCTTTTTAGCGCGAAGTTTTACAAGTATACTATTTTACTTTTTCCTACGGGCCGACCATAAATTTCCCGCTTTTATTATTTCGCGCGTCCCGTCTCTCTCGCTCGCTCGCCGTGCGTTTTTTCCTCTGTTTATAAACAACGGCAATAAGTTCTTTAAATGAAGACGCTTTCGGCCGAATTTATGGCGTAACATTCGCGAGTTTTGTAGCCGTGAACAGTTATGTGACGCATTACCACTCGAGCCATTCTTGCTTTACTTAAGTAATTGAAAATTAGGGGTCGCCATTTTGGAAAATGCATTAGGATCGTACGAGTATATTGTTATACATTTTGATATATAATTACCATCAGTACAAACGGGACAGGACCACTGCCCTCTTAATGACTACAGATGATATAACTGAAGCTACTGATAATGGATTAGTTTACTGTACTACTGATACTTGATTACACTAAAGCTTACGGTACAGTATGTGGCCTTTGGAGGTAACTGCGTTCAGTTGCTGCGTAGTTATTTAACTAATCGACAGTGTGCACACCTGGACACTAAAACGTCTTTATCTTTGTTGGTTAGCAATGCAGTTCCTCAAGGATCGATACTAGAACTTTCACTTTTCTCTATTTACACGTCACAATTTTTAGAGTATATTAATTTTTGAAATATTCTATTCCTTTAGAGATACTACTGATTCACTGATAATTAATCTCAATAATTCAAAAGTAAATCAAATAAGTCCTTAGCATTCTCACAATGATGCAATACTTGTTGTAGACGGAGCTAGACGTCTCGGTCTGCATTTGGATAATACCTCCAGATTCCGCATTTAATTATATTAAAAATCGTTAATTTATTTAAAAAATATATTACTGTTAAAAAAAATATTCAACATCGCATTAAAAAGGAATTTATTTAAAACTTTCGTTTTGTCAAAAGTTAATTATTGTTCACGTTTCTCGGGATTGTCCTGGTCCTGACATTAAAAAAATTAGATTCTTGTTATAGGATATATGGATATATGTATAGTACGTAATATATAGGATATATGTATAGTACGTAAATACGTAAATTTGACCATACAGCTTATAAGCTGAGAGACGCTGAATGGTTGAATATGTGGAACAGAAGAGAGCATTATGTCTTATGCTTATATTATAAAATTACACAATTTAAATAGCCGCCATATTTATATAATAAAATATTACAAACATATTCCGTGGGCTAATTTGTCCACCTACACATAAGGCGAAGCTTTATAAAAGGTATTTCATGTTTTTAATTTTAACAAAAATGTGTGTTTATCACACGGTCCGGTGTATCAACTGATTGATCAATGATCAGCATTACTTCAGACCCCACATCACAGACATTAGTATATATACAGTGTGAGTGTAAACTATCGAAATATAACTTTTATCCAATGTTTTTTCAAAGAAATCCTCAATTTCTATCTTAAGTAAATTATCTTACTGTAATTGTTACATTTTAAGTTGCTTGTAAGTTATGACGATAGAGATATATATTTTTTAATGGAAACATCAATTTTTTATGAAGAAAATAAAAATGAAATAATGTTAAAAAAATAATATTGTACTTTGAACAGTTAAGATAATTTCAAGATAATAGTTTTAAAACAAAAATCAAATAACCGCCAAGAGTTCCAAGTTAAAAAAACTAGTAGCCATGTAAGAATTGTGGGGAGTATCTAAATCGGTACCTTCTTCGATTGTTGGACGACCACCACCCATATTCAATTAACTCAACCCAACGAACCTGGCCCACGCCCAGATCTTTTTTTACTCCACACATTTTGCGAAGCAAAATAGGGCTCTCTAGGATGACTTAACTTACTTTTGTTCGAACCCATCACTTAATTTTGTCGCACGACAATAAAAATTAAAAATATCCCAAGGATGTATTAATATTTTTAGGATTTTATAAAAAAATACTTGAGAAGTAGATATATAGGATAAATACATCACAAACAATTTAACTTACTTTCACTCGCGTAATTTTGTGTCGATTGTGTCGATTAAAAATCTAAAACTCACAGGGGGTCTTAATCAAACAAAAATTGTATTAATGTTATAAAAACGCTTGCGAAGGAGGACCATAAGTATGTTCGAAATAATATAATTTACGTTTGCTCCAACCCAACACTTAATTTGGTTCCACGTCCATTAAACATCAAAAATAATTCGAATTAATAAAAAAAAAATTGCGTTGATTCTGTAAAAAAAACTTGTGAAGAAGGAGGGGATCTCTAGCCTCTCTCTTTAAGTCTTAAGATAAATAAAGTGGTGAAAATGGTCTAAGTCGTAGCCCGCCTCCAATCAAAGAATCAAAGAAGAGGATTAAGCAAACGATTTTGTGGCGTGTTTCGCAATTGTTAAAATATACACCACACGCAGCGGTTACCAGTATTATTAACAAATGCATAATGCATCTTTCATAGCGTCTTTCATAGCAATTTTTCATATTGTACTCTTTATGGTGTCGTTCGAGAATGCCTCGTTTTCGATAACCGCCGCGACCTCGCAATTTGCATACACACTTAATTTTGCCCCAGGATCATTACAAATGTAAAATAACAGAAGTAGAAGGGGGCTCTCTAGGATAACATCACAAACAGTTTAACTTACTTTTGTTCGAACCCATCATTTAATTTTTTCTCCCCAAATTATGGTCCCTGAATAAAGGAAATCATGGTCAGCAGAGTCGTTGTGTTCATTGAGGACAAATCTTGATGGAATGGAATTTTTATGACTGGGTTGCAAAAACGCTAGAAGATGAAGAAGAAATCAAAGAAACCGAAGCAGAACGTCAAATAAACGAAGAGATTGACAACTATGTTGTTCTGGCCATAAATCCGAAAGTTGTTGTGGAAAATATCCATGAATGTATTAAAGATCTCGAGCTGCGACATGAAGGATTAGAAGAGGATATTGAGAAGGAGTTTGGAGAAAACACATACATGTGCATTAACGAGTCCACCAGTTGAAATGAAACCACAAGTGGATTTTCAGAAAAAACAAGCAAACAGATATAAAAACGTACCAGGCGCGACTTGTCGTTAGGGACAAAAAAGACTTCCACTATCAAGAAAAGTACGAACCCGTGGCGAGGCAGAAAACTTTCAGTTCATTGGGCGAAGCAAATTTTACTTGCTTGTGTAAATTGACGATGATAGAACCAAAGCAGTGTGAACGCTCTGAAATCAACACTAAAAGGAATATTTCCAATGAAAGATTTGGGGGAATCAGGAAATTTTCTTGGGATTGAAATTTTCAGGAAACAAGGATTTATCTTCTTGAGTCAACCAATGTATCTCAATAATTTCTTACAAAAAAAATAACAGATGAATACAATCACACCTTTCGTAAACAATCCTGAAATCGGAACAAAAGGAAAAGAAGAATTCGGCCAACCATATCGGGAGCTGATCGGTTGTTGGTAATGTATGCGATGCTCAGTGTCGCAGTGAACTTCTTCAGTCGATATCAAAAGTTGCTAAAAAGCTATGTCATCAAAGTATTTAGAAATTGCAACCCTGTGTCTCGCTACCATCGAAAACGGTTGAGTACATTTGAAAATTATTACCCAAACGATCGTATTATTGCGAATGAAAAACTGTCAAAAATATCCAAAATGCACAGACGTTAAATCAAATCAAGTAAACGAGTTCAAAGTAAATATTGAAATATCTCGTGTTAATGACGATCTAAGCGAATTGTAATTGTTTTATATTTTCACCAATATAGTTCATATCTCAGAATAACGCTGAAACAATAGTCTCAATCGTATATTTTGTGCAAACTCAGCTTCATTTTTATAGTCAATTGCATGTTATAACGCATGTATAAAAAAATATGCATATAATACCAGTATTAGTTGGATGCATCGCATGAATTTGTTCGGCAAACATTGAACATTTATGTACATTATTTTTAGTGAAGATTTTATTGTTTTAGATGTACCAACATGCTGATTGCCTGGTTTACTATTAGGTGGGTTGTGTTGGATTTACTTTCTATATAGAGGAGTTTCTTAGTGCTTATTTGACATATTCCAGCCTTCTCTTGGACACTGGATTCCATGTAGGCTGTTTCTTGTACTGTCTCTTTTACGATTAATACATTTTTTAAATAGCTGAAAGTTTGTAGGTCTGTTTTTAAATATATATTGAACTTTTTATTGCAAGGCTATGATTTATACACTATTTTCATATTGTGCATCTCTTCCAATTTATTTCGAATGGCAATTCTATCTAAGAAGTCAGCAGCATTCCTTCGATACTAATGTTTATAATATTAAGCCGTGGATTTCTTGCTTTGCGATTTTCTACTGCATAATTACTTCCTACTCTCTTCTGAATCATCTGCTTAATTTCTGCATTATTCCGCGATTATATATTTTTTCTCGTATTTTTTGCATTTTTATTGCTGTCTAATTTTATTCTTCGCTTCTTTTATTATAGGGTTATTTTACATACTTGCAAATAATAATCGCACCAATCATCAATTAATTAAATTCACAATTTAAGCGCAATAAAATTCAGGTTTATATCACATTTATGCAACGTAATCGAAAATTAAGTTCATTAAAAATCTAAAATAACCAAGGGAGTCTTAATCAAAAAAAAAAAATTATGCGAGACATAAGTACGCAAATAATATAACTTACTTTTGCTGCATCCCAACACTTAATTTAGCTTCACGTCCATTACACATTTAAAATAATTCCAGTGAGTTTTAATTAAAAAACTACATTGTTGCAAGTTGTAAATTGCAACGAGAGAGGATACATAAATACGTCCCAAATAATTTATTTAATATTACTTTTGCTCCAATCCATAATCCATATTTTGTTGCAAACCAATAAGATTATTGGACACCAAAATAAATTTCAATTTCAGTCCTAAATTACATTACAATTATATTAATTTTTTTATTTTTGCCTAATGGCTGTTCTGTCTCAATGTGAACCTTAAGTTTGCTCCAAATTAATCCAGTAACTGAGTGATTTTGTGTAATGACTTTGGACGCTAAGCCATAGAAAGGGGGAGGAGCAACGAAGGAACTACGTTAAATTTCCGATTAGTTTTATTATTTTCCTCCATGTTATCTCCAAATTCTTTCCAACTCTCTCTCTCTCTCTCTCTCAATTTTTACTTTCTTCCTCTGTTCCTTATATACACACTTCGCTTGTGTGACGTTTTGTGGGTACTCTTTCCATCTTTTCTTCTTGATCCATATGTCTTGTTTTATTTCTTTGTTTCACCAACTTTTCCTTCCGTCTCTGTTCCTCCACCTGTATTGTTACACAAGTTTCTCTCGCACTTTACATTATTGCATTTTTAAATTCCCATAGTTCTATGCGTTCGCTTTATTTCTCCACCGTTTCCGTCTCTCTTAGTTTGTAGCTTCTTATTATTCTTTATTCTACATATTTACTTTCATTTGCAATATTCCCTTTTATTGTCCTCTCATGTCTGATCTTAGACATTACCATATATATTTTCGGCGCTCTGATGACACATCAGACTTCGTAACTTCTTCCCATTTTTATTAATGGATTTATGGATCATTCGTTTCTTTTTTATGTCATGTAAATTTATGGACGCATTTATGTTGTTCGAAAAATGTGTTTGTGACACTACTACCTTCAGTAACCAAATTTAGTTTGTCACAGTAATCGCCTTTCTTTTTTGCTATTTCGTCCATTTGGTCCATTAGTTGAAAAAAATGTCACTTCCCTTCTTTCCATTTCTAGTGTTACCGGGACAGTTCTTCCCGAATGTGCTCTGCATTCCTTTATATACTACGCCGCGATGCCAATATCGATATTTCTTTCTGTTTCTTTTCCCCCTTTTACTCCATTTTCTTTTTACTCCGTTCCCATTTCCAGTCTTATATTCCATATTCATTGCCAGTTCCATTTTTGTCTTGTTCCTAGTTTTTTTGAATTGTGCAATTTCCTTTCCATTTCACACTGTCTCATACTATTTCGCTGTTCCCTTTCCTTCTATGTAACATCGTGGTCAATGAATACTTTATCTGTGTTTCAATTTATTCTCCATCACTTTCTTCTAGTCTTCCTCGTTCTCAAATTCAATCAAAAATATCTTTTCTCCTAGTTGTTCTCTGCCTAAATTATTTATTATTTAATTCTTCCACCTTATTTGTGTTAATTAATAAGCCATTCTCTTTCTTGTGGTATTTCCCCATTTTCCTTACTTATTGTTTCATTCTCTTGCTCGAATTGACTTATCTCTTTGTAAAATTCACATTGTTCTGTCCCCATTTCTTGTAACTGCTTTTTAATTTCCTTCTAGTCCACTTTTATGTCTACGATAATTTTCAGTATTAGTTCCAATGTATCTTTGCCTCCGTTATCTTGTTTTACTGGATTTCTTTACTTCTCTCAAATGGTTCATTTCCCTCGCCCGTTGAGTACTCAACACTTCAATTTTAATTAATTAATGTATATAATTTCATTGATAATTTTTGCAGTAGCTGCCCTGCGATCAACTCAAAACCAGGAGCTTTTTTGTTATTGATATAATCGAAGATAATTTTATGAAGGAAGTCCATTTGAAAGGTAGATTCGAAATATTTTTTAATTTCGTGCTATACGTCAGTACTGTTTTCTGCTGAAAATGATTCAAATACTTGGCACCTACGCTTCGGCCTTTTCCTAGTCATTTCTACGATCTAGGATATGGCTTTAAAATGTCAAATATGTTCACATATTCACTTTGTAATATTTAGAAAACGATTGAAAAAATTGGGAATAACTTACTGGACGACCAGTTACTTGCGATTGGCAATATATTAAGGAAATTAATAATTTTATAGTTGTATTGCTATAACGATGCCTTTATCAGACTAACGTATATGTGATACAAAGTTCAAATCTCAATCAACTCGTTTGCATTTATTGCGTGGGTAAAGATCATATATTTCGTGGTTTCCCACTTTGAAAAACAATGCAAGGCAGCGTCACGTGTAAACATTAAATCAATCGAGTTATTTTTTGAATAAAATTTCCTTGGAGTTTTTAAATTCATTTAATAAAAGACTATTTGCACAAAATAAATTCTCAGAGCCAAATCACCGTCGTCTCAAAGGATATTTTTAACAGCTACGAACCAATTTCAAATGCTAGCGTCTCCCAAATCGTCATATTTCTGCTTGTCATCGAAACAATTTTTTTCCACCGGAACATTCATTAACGCCCACCCGACGTGTTTCAGTAATGTGCCTCATTTATTTTAAATTTACTGCTTTCGGTCTGTTACTAATTTCTAACGTCTATCCGTCTCATTCTCGCCCCCCGAGCAATATAAATTTATCTGGGAAATTTGTAACTTTTTCGAGCCGAGCGCAACAAAAGAACACGCACACCCAGCGACTCCCGGAACGAATTTAAGAAATTAAATCCGATAAAGCGTCGTCATTTATCACATTTTTGAAGCTGTTGATCGTTACGCTCGTAAAATCGTCTTTTATTTATGCGTGTACATTAATTAGCTGAAGCATCACGCCGTGTGTTTGCGAACACAGAGAAATTCCAAACGTGGAACTAATATTTCGTTATGTGTTTGTAGTGTTTAATCAGGATCGATATTTAATGAATACGTTGCCTTTGAGGGCAATTTTCCTGTGGTGATTCGCTTGTACTGCGAGGCATTTTTCAAACATTGCGTGAATTCCGACATAGATGCGCGGTGATGGGTGCATACCTGAAATACGTTTAGGTGAATATTGCAAATTTAAACACCGTACAAATCATATTTACGCGTACCGGTTCTTTTTATGGTATTACTTTGGAATGGCAATGGAAATTTATTTAAAATACCGTAGTGACTTATATGTCGTATATATCAGGTCTTAAAATATTACCACAAAGTTAAGTTATTCATGATGTTGTTTAAACAAAAAATATGTCATTACATGTGCATATTATTTACACCGCGTGATAAATATTTAAAATTATTTTGTTGAGTTATCAACAAACTTCGTCTTCCAAAATATTTGCAGGCTTTCAGTTATTTTTTAAAAATGTTAACCATAAAATGTTCTAAATTCACGTTCATGATAAAATACACGTGGCGAACTACTAATACATCTATGAAACCTCTATTTTATACAAGAAGCTAGTGGGTCACTAAGGTGAATAGGGCTTGCAGCAAAGATAGCAGTAATATATATAAATCTCAAATAGGGGTATAAAAAAATTGTGCCTGCCTGAGACATTATAATTTGGCTATGTATATAAAACATTATTTAAACCCAAACCGTACACGAATAATCGTGTACACTCACTCTTAGTATAATTGATAATATGCTCAATTTAATTTTTCAATTATTTTTGCGAGCCATATTCTCTCTAAATCGCAAACGACCAAATTAATAATTTTCTATGCGTCAGTAGGCATAGTAGTAAAACGGGCGTGATAATACAAGTCGGTCTCGATTTATCTCAGGTCTCCTTGAAATGGCAGTTTCATTCCGCCGGATAATTTACACTCTCAATATTTATATCTTCATTTCCATTCGAGAAAATAATGAATAGGACGTTCGCTCGCCTCGCGCACAAAGAATCCAGGTGTGAACAATGACTAATGGACACAAGCGCGGCGGGACGTACTCGTACTTTGACTTACGTGCGCATAAATCTTCGGAACGGTCCCCGGATTCTCATTTAAATACCTGTTATGTAAGTTAATAAAACTCCACATTAATTACGTACGTTGACCGGCCGGAGGAGTTGTCAATTGGCGAAAGGTTTTTCTACCGTGCGTCCGTCGACGAGAAAACGAAAAAAAAAAAACGACGCGTTCATTAAAACAATCGTTTTAGATCGATCTGATATACGGGCTGTCTGTAACATGTCATATCGAATGAGTTACAAGCCGGTACTAATTGGCAAATATTGATTTAAGATAAGGAATTGTGTTACGCGTAGAACGTATTTTATGCGAGCGGAAACATGTGTATCGAATATGTAATGCTGAATAAAATTTTGTACAGTTAACATAATTGTAGTAACTGTAACTTAAGTGCATTGTTTAACAATTTTATGCGATGGTCTTGTTGAGCTAGTCGTTAGAGCGGGGATCGAAGAGAGAAACGTCATTCCCTGGCAGACAGCGAAGCGGTCGCGAAGTGTCAACAAAGAAACAATTGGCTAGACATAGGAAAAATACGTCCGGGACTTAAGTGAGGCATCTAGAAGAATTTGAAGACTGTGCAGTAATGATTGAAGTCCCAGCCGGCACCCACGTGTCTTGAAATCTCGGCTATTGGTAAGACATCGAAGGCGACTCACTGGTCGAGGTAGACGTAGTGGCCAACGTAGTACCAGAGACTATGAGGGGGGCTTGATGGAAGAAGACAGAGAGTCGTTCGCAAATCGGAAATGGGAGGGCATCCATCGATTCAGGTTCACGTCGAATTCATCCCAATCATCCTAATGTCTGGAACACTTTTTCTACCATAGGAGCAAAGGTAGCAGGATAATTTGAGTCCCATCCCTCTGCACAAGTCGATCGGTACAGTGGATGGAGATGTTCATTTGATGCACTCCGTTATAGCGAAGAGATAACGACACAGCAGAAAACTCCACACAGTCGAAGGTCTTCTTGAAATAAAAGATGACATAGATGTGTTGTGTGACTTCTCCATGTACTCGTTGACGACTTGGATGTGATCGATTGTGGAATAGGACGTGCGAAAGTTGGCTTGTTCCACTGGCTCTCGTTCCAAGCAGCTTTGTGAAGTCTCGCGTTGATAGATAGGTGGGTCTATAGGTGGCGGTATGGAGTTGGCACTCCTTTTTGTAGATCAGTTAAATGATACAGACGGCGAATGACTGGGGTCGGTTCTTTCCTCCAGGCAGCGATTGATAAGTTTGGTGAGCGGTTTGGCGAAGAGTTCCACACCGAGCTGCAGCATTTAACTTCATCGACGAGCATGGGAGGACTGTGCCTCTTGTGATGTCGACTCATGCAGGTCGTTGTTACGTTATGCTATTTGTACCCGAGCGATTTGAACTTGAAGTGTAGAGTACTTTAGTTTACTATGATGATTCTCTTACAGCTGATACAGACTATTCCTACACTGTGCACACTGTACGTGGAAACTTATGCCTGTAGTTTCCGTAATCTAATTCAAAATATCTGAACATATGACTAACATTCCAATGACCTAGATTTGAACCCCAGATTTTTGATTTGCTAATCTGCCGATCTAGACTTACTACAAAAACTGCACTACTTTTTCTTGACAACTATTCGCTTCATATCTAGATTATTATTTTTAAAATGTAGAATCTGGTAATAAATAATTAGCTTAGCTTATTGCGCAAGAATTCTTGTAATCGACTACAATTTATTTACTCAACCGAAATAGGTCATGAGTTTACCTAATTTACCACAAATTGAAGAGAATAACGTGGCAATGTGTAACAAGTAGAATCGGCTGTGTTCCAAAGGGAAAGTTTTTTGGAGCTTTCAAACTTTTATATCAGTAAAATATCGGTAAAGTATGGTGAAGTTTCATGGACATATAGTGCATATTTCCCCACAGAAAATAACACTAAAGATTACTAGTATAGATAGTATATTGAATTATTTCTATGTGCAAATGCAACCAGGTGTGAAGCACCATAAAAGATAAACTGTTGCACAACTCACGGAGCGTACAAATAGAACAGGCACAGAACTAGGGCGGATCATGGATTAGCAAAGAAAGACAAGTACTGGAAATGGCAGAACAAGACAGCGTGGACTACTTCACGGATGAAAGTGATAGGAAGAGAAAATCAGAGTACATGATGGGTACTTTAAACAAAATGAGAGAAACCACAAGAACACCACCTAAACAGAAAACACAAAACGGGAATAAATTAGAAAAAGTAATAACAATGATGCACTAATACTAATAAAGAAACATTAAGACATGAAGCAGAAGGAAAACAAAAATGAATTAAACTAAATAGAGAAGACCAAAGGACTTCAATAAACGATGAAAATAAAAACTGGGAATGAAAATTTTAAAGCGGAAAATATGAAGATACAAAAAAAACAAATGAACTAATTACGAAAAATGAAGGACATTAAAAAGAAGAAATAATTTGATAATGTATGGTTGTGAGATGGATACAAATGACAATAATACTTTGAAGGAGGAACAGCACATGGAAATAAATATCGAGCCAAAGATGGTCACGAAAATAGGAGAACAAGTATGTTAGATAGGCTAGAAAATGATTTGGACAAAAATATGATAATGAAGAATAAAGTCAAATTCAAAAATCTTAAAGATATTGGGGCTTTTATTAATGAGGATATGTCAAAGAAAGAGAGATAAAAACAAAAAACGAAAGACGAAGAAGAATTCAGGATAAAATTGGGTATAATCAGATAATTGTAAATGGGGACGAATGGAGATGAAATGGAAAATGGAGACGGTGGAAAAAATAAAACCAAAAAACTAATACAGGTGCGAAAATTTTGATATGGACCGGCCAAATGTAAATGTGATTTTCGGACGTAATATGAAAATAAGTCCTGTGGAAATTGGAATTGAACAAAAAGAAGAACAACTAAGAACGCTTTGGGATGGTGCACGCGCATATCTGGTAACTTGGAGTGTAAGAGAGACTTGCTATGCTGGAGCACTCAAGTACACAGAGAGAGCACACAAATGCACGTTATTTTTATTCGCAAGTCCTCATACTATTTATAAAACATTTGTTATGTGGTTAGAAATAACCTCAAGAAATAAGTAACTTAGAACCGATGATGATGTTGATTAACGATTTTTGTAAAAGATAATTGCGTATATAGATTTTGACACACCTCCTCTTCAAAAGAAGAAGATGAACGTTATGAAACATTATTTCCGCCATGCCAGCTTCTGAATGAAATATCTGCTTCGAAACCTTTAAATCAAATGGCGTACGTCTATAGATATCTTAATATGCACTTCTCTGATTTAATTATATTAATATTGCTTAAGAGTGTATGAAAATTTCTAATATTAATTGAATAACTAAGCCTCTCCTTCAGAGCTGTGAAATTCTTAATAAAATATAATGAGTTTTCACAAAAATACATTTATTTCCAAATATACATTCGAATGCTTTTCTACTGAAGATGAAATGTATATTTGGAAATAAATGTTATTTTGTGACAAACTGTTTATTTATTATTTAATCTAAGCCTAACTTAAATAATTGGTTAAAATAAGCAAACCAGGTGAAGTGAAGTGTCCTGTGCGGCACAAAAACATAAATTGCATTTTTTCAAAGGACGGTATGGGAAGGCAACTTGGAATGTAAGAGAGACTTACTAAGCTGGAGCACTCAAGTACCCAGAGACATAATCGATGAGCGGGTTTTTAAGATCAAAGAATATCTAACGGAGAGCAAAGATTCAATATATAAGACGGTAATAGATTTATGGCTGTGAGACGCTGGACATGAATATGAAAGAGGCAGAAAAACTAGAGGTCTGGGAACGATAGATATTTAAAGGAAAGTAAACGACTAGTGGGAACGTAAAAGTAACGAAGAAATAAGCTGCATGGAGAAGCAACTGTGGCTCATTTTCTTAGGACCCAACGTACGGGATCGTTAGGGCATGTGGAAAGAATAGAGGACCACCGAATAATAAAAAAATGTTACATCTAAGATCTTTAGTAAACAGAAAACAAGGATGTCCGAAAACGAAATCATTGCAAGTCGTTGAAATGGATCTACACGAGAAAGGATTTGCTGGAGAAAAGCAAAAAATTAGAACAATGGAGGAAGGTAATCAAGCAATGGGCCTAAGGGCTTGTAAACGCTTACTATATATATTTTCTTCTCATATTGCTCTGTTGTCTAAAGTAATTCCAATAGATCAAGTACAATTCGTAACTGATGAACACACGTGGTGTGCGTCTGAACTAGTTCGTAAGAAGGTAGGTGAACCCGAGAAATTAACCTTTGTGGCGCGATCATTATGAATAAGAGCATTATTTACTCGTGCATATCAGCTGATCCAATTAATTTCAACTTGAAATAGATCTTTAAAGATTTTCTGAATAAGGATCTGTCTAGATCTTATTTAGAAATTTACTTCCAATTAAAAACATGTTATTGTTTGTTTTGCAGGGTGAACAAATTCCTCCCTCTCTTTTGAGATATTTCTTTAAGTTGCTAACAACTACTAAGTGTATCGTCTTTAAATTTCTCTTTTCACACTTTTTCACACAACTACTAAGTGTATCGTCTTTAAATTTCTCTTTTTCACACTGGACACGTTACAGGACATATCTTGGGCATCGATAGTTATGCCAATGAAAACTCAAATTCTCTCTTCTCGCGGCATAAGATTATGGTGAAGATGATTTCATAGACAGTGTACAAGGTATGTATGTAATTATCAACGACAATACACTTGTGTTGGAGCCGTATAAATCCACCCTTACGAGAGTTGTATCAGTAAACTAAAAAAAGCATGCGCAATTCCAATGAGAACCTGAAGAAGCATAGTAGCCCAACATAAAATGTAACGCTGAAATAGAGAAACGTTACGAAAATGGGAACCAGTTACGCTTCCATAAAAGTGAGACGTAATAGAAATTTTATTCTTGGCCTTACAGCATCAAACTACTAAATTATTTATTAAATATGGTAGTTATTCGTACACATGCGCGACTAGTCAACGATGATTTTCACTCCCAGGAGAGAATGAATGTGAAAATGGTGCTGAAAATGATCAATAAATAATATTAGAAATCTTGTTGCATTAAATTTTTGTTAGTGCATCAAAATTCGAAAGAACGTAAATATGCAAGAAAGATTACGCCCGTAACCGTAAAGGAGAACATGTACCAGTTTGAAACTTTCACGATTTGAATAGTAAACGTACCAGATACGAGTACGAAACTTATTCATTTCACTATTTCATGTGCGCAATATCACAAAGAAATGATTTTAACATTCTCGAGCCATTTTTTATGATTTCTAACCGATTTATTTCAACATAAGGTTGTCGAAAGATTGATTTCTACCTTTGGTGAAAAAGAAATCAACTATTTACCATTTTGTGCGAAACTGGTGATGCAAATAGATACGCATCATACCGAAAAATTCCGTTAATCTTAGGCTTTGGTAGGAGGCAAATACATTCAGCTATCTAAGTGTTGGATTCCACCTGGACTACAGAGCAAAATTGAATCGTGTTCAATAATATATACAAGAGCAATCGTAAACTGTTCAAAGGAGGGAGCATCAACTAATGCAGAGGAGGTCGTACCTGGACAACTAAACCAAAAAGTTTACTTGCTAGAAACACACTTTCGAAATTTCAGCTAGTCGTTGTCGAAGTAATCGTGTGATTTAATTATGATTCGATAAAATTCATACGTTCGCCAGTGTAACCGAATGGACGGAGATACATTCGAAGTTAACGTAATAACAGTTTGTAAGAACATCGATAGCAATTTCGGGACCAATCAATTTCCAAATTATCCACCAAGGATCCGTTGAGGATTCTGAATCTTCAAGAACTATCATAAAGAGATTATCCTTTATACAAATTTAACGAAATGAAATCACACGATACTTTATGCGATGAGAGCGAAAATTATAGGAGTATAATTTATTTTGATCGACGGCCAGGCGTGAAAAAAGTTGGAGAACTATAGACTGGATCATAGCAACGTCAATGAGTCGACCATTTCCAAACGAAATTTTTATACTTTAGATTAATGTTTATCCGAGTTCCACGAACAATCATAAATTATAATACCATATTTATTAGATAACGTTTCTCAATCATTTAACATACGGCCATTACGTGTGAGTAAAAGAGCGATAAATGTGTTTAGAAATAAACCAGTTGGCGTGATGATTATATTTTCTTCTTTATTAAATATTTGACGAGTTGTAGACCCATTAGAGGTTGAGATCAAGTTACTAACATTTATGCGTACAGATGTTTTCTATGCGTGTTTTTACGTCAGTGCCTCGTAATAAAGTAAATGCTTTATCGTCTGAGCGGTATTTATGTGAAACACCATGATTGGAAAGTCTGTTATGGAAGTTAATTCCACGGTACACGCCTGAGTTATGGGTCGGTATTCGCCATAGTTAATACATATAAATTCTCCGCGTCTCTTAAAGGATTCCAACGATTTACTGTAATGTTTTGTGTATCTATGTGTGATGTGTGTGTGTATCCAAGAACGAGTAGTCCATTTCTAACCACGTCATGCAAGTCGAGCAGCATCGATAGGCATCGAAAAGTCGACTGAGAAGGAACAGCTGCGCTCGGACACTATCGCGTTTCCTAGTGACACATGACAACCATAACAATAAACACAAGTTTATATCTCCTACATAAATAATTTATCAGTTAATGGCCAATAACAACAACATAATGTTAATAAGTTTAGTGTCGTCGTATAAGAAGGTTATAAATTGAACGTGTTACGGCGTATATTTAGCAACACTAATGTACGTGTCTGACATGTATTATAATTGAGAAAACTACTTAACTGTGACAGGAGGCTATCAACATGCGATGCCGCTCCCTGCAGTGACCGAGTCTTAACAGCTATAAACGTTTTCGATGCGTTTCGCAACACACCCAACTTGCGCCCGTCTCGTTCTCACGCACATCGCGGCCGTTCGTCGGACAGAAATGACGGATCGTCTTCGTAGCTTATGTACGGTAGGCATGGACGGTCGTTAAGCTTATAAGGCGGCCTTTCTTGAAACAAAATATGTTTGATGCGGATTATTAATAACAGACCCGGTTGGACGCCGATTAAACATGAATTATGTATACCGTATCAATTTAAGCGATTTAAATATTAATTTATTTTATTGTTGTTTCGTAAAATACGACCAGTACGTCTGTCTGTCTGCGGCCGGAGATTGCCTCTATGATTTTTCATGCGGTGCTCCGTCGGTTGAGTGGATTTATCGCTAGATTAGCGTCGTTATTTATATTTCCAGCAGGTAATTCGACTACCTGTTGTAAATAAAGGTAGTCCCTATGGGGCCTATGGCTATGAAGATTTCCCCAAAAAACTCCACTATCGTTTTATTATTTACAACCCTTAATAATAACACATCCGGTTTCATATTTGACAAATCGTTAAGGAGACTGGTTAATTTGTTTTGCAATTGTAACCCAACAACGTAATAGAAACATATTGTTTTCTGAAAATATTTGTTGTTAACAATGTTAAGTAGGTTAATAACAACCAGGATTATCACAAATTTATAATTTATACACGCAAATAAAATCTTATGACACAAATTAATCTACGCAACCATAATCAAAGTAATTTAAACAAGTTTCATAACCAATAAAATTTTATTACGATGGTGAAATCTTCACAGGTCACAGGTTAATGGGTGCCAAATGCGCCCGAGGGGAACATGTATAGCTAACAAATCAAAAATGCAGATTAAATTTGCCCCCATATAATTTCGATAATTAAACGAAGATCGGTTTTATGTTGTTGTTGTTGTTGTTGTTACTACACGAAAAATCAAAGAATGTGTTGATATGGAAATGTTATCTAGTCAAATTGAGACGGAAAGAATGTTGGAAAATATTATTGCAAAACAATCAATAAATTTTAGTATATTCAAAACCAAACCTGGATACTGTTTAAATTGACTTAACAACATGTTAACTGCGACATGAGGAGCACAATTCCAATTATCCAAACTAAGAGAGATAACAAGTTCGAGAAAATATTTAAGTAAATATGCCCAAAGTCTGTGAAATTTAACACAACTGTATGTAATAAAAATGTAAACTTGTGAAACTTATAACATAGTATAAATTGGTCTTTTCAACCTATTCTAATTCAACTTAAATCTAATTGAAATGCAAACTAAACGGCATACAATAAACTTTCGTAACAAAAATAAAAAAGCGCAGAATAATCTTCAATGGAAAATCCATTTACTATATTATGTAAGAAAAAAACATTTAAAGTGTACCCCCTTTAGAACCCAATTCAAGAAATAATTACTGTAATCAAAACAAATTCAACTCCAAACAGCAAGAGAACCCAAGCAACCTGAACGTATTGCAATGCTCTACTAATCACTACCATTCACAAGAGGAAAATAACTCGATGATACCTTGTTATTTGGGAAACTAGGCCTTTGCCTTACAAAAAAGGTTTTTCAATTGAAACAGTGGCCAAGCAACAATTTTTCCAGCAGCACCAAGTGTCATTTACATCTCTGAATATCTGGAGAATAACATAATTGCCTCGTACATAAAATCTGACTTCAAACGAGATTAAAAAATTTACTTCTCTGGTGATTCTCCTGCACCATTTACTTTCAGAAACTTGTCGAATACATGTCGCCATAAACGTAAGTTGGGTCGAATTGGTATATATTTACTATGAGGGGTATTTATAAGCACGACATAGTCTGGAGAAACCGTCAAAATCTTACAGCAAGAGCAGATCTCCTTATGAAGAGCACCTTAATGAATATCACTATCATAACTGTTTACGTGGCTCCATGGAATAAATATTGCAATTTTAATCAACTCAACCCAAAGTCGAATAGAAAGAAATTTAGGAGGAATATGACATTGCACAAATCCATTACAAAATTTATAAATAACGTTCCGTAGCTCCTGTTTGATCGTACGTTTGAATCCTATCGACTGCGTCATGTAATTAATAAAACAGTTATAATCTAACTAATCTAACATCGTGCCTATTTTATTCGTGATCAGCAATGTACTTAACAGGGGGTTCATATAGAGGCCATCAGAACCAGCGTGAGCTCCACGAGTACTGATTTTCTTTTCTTTTAATATTTTGAGTTAAAGTTTTACTTGTGAGATCGAATCCAGTTAAAAGAAAAAGTGGACAATCTAGTCAGTGTAGCCGGTTGGATTCAACTATAATTGAGATATTATGTCAGAAGTTAAATTCGAGTGGCCTAATCTTATTATTACTACATTTATTTCCTTTGTATTTTCATTTTGGTTAAAACTTTTTTGCATTGGTTTTCATACACAAGTGGTTTTAATTTTACTTTTTCTTCGTTGTGCTGTCTTATTTCATTTTTTATTAGTTGGTTATTCGTTTACATTGTTTACTTGTGAATGTTTTTGTGCTCTTACTTCCTTTTCAGTTCATTCCTATTGTTGTTTAATTCTGTTTTGTTATCATGTATCTATTATTTTAATTTGATTATCGTTTCTTGATTTTAGTTTGTTTACTATTCTTGTGGTGTTTTTTTTATTCTATTTTAATGTAGTCTCTACTATTTTTGGTTTTATATTCGTTTCTATTGTTTGATTTGGAATGTGTATCATATGTTTTGAATCACAAATTATTGCGATGGTCCTAGGACGGCTACAAATAATCAAGAAACCAAATGTAATTTTAACAAACTAACGGGCGATATAAAATGTGCCCGATTGCATAAATCGACCCCGAAACTTATAATTAATAAGAATTTAATGAACAATGTAAAATTTTGTCGGCTGCAAAAAACAATCCAAGAAGCAATTCGATTTAATATAAATTTGACGCACAATGCGATCCATGAAAGTTAAATTATAACCAACAACAATAATTTATTGTTAAAAATATATATAATTAACATTCTCTTATTTAAAAACTAGAGGTATTAGATTTCAATAATTATAATAAACATACGTTCGAGATTAAACGATTGCATTGTATGGTTTTTGTTTAATATATTAAAAAAATTGCATACGTCAACCGGCAGAGACAAAAATTAACCCGACGAAAGTGAAGAAGGAACCAGCGATCAAAAATTATTTTAAATGTTTAGGATTCAAATAATTATTAAGCTATTAATCTTACCAATTTTTTTTCCGTATTATTTCGTTAGTAAAACAACTTTGTTTTGACATGACAGATTATCTG
This sequence comes from Geotrupes spiniger, assembly GCA_959613385.1. Classification (NCBI taxonomy): domain Eukaryota; kingdom Metazoa; phylum Arthropoda; class Insecta; order Coleoptera; family Geotrupidae; genus Geotrupes; species Geotrupes spiniger. Next base: position 20,234,686 of record OY390737.1, read on the forward strand.
CGTGACCCAATCGAATGATTGATATGAAGGACGAGGATTTTATGGAGATAATAATAAGGGATTACATTAACATGTTAATAATTTAATATCAATTTAATTTAATGAACGCAATTTATTGTCGGAAGTTCAACTAATAATTTTGAAATTAAACGTGAACTGTGTAATACAGCTACACGTGTCTGTATAATAGAATATTTTGATCAATTGCATAATTATTCTCACAATCGAGTGGGATAATTTAGTCCTTTTTAAAAATTTATTGGTAAGATTCCGCATGCATGCGTTAGCGTGTATTTTAGTAAGCAGTATAGCGTATGGAAATAGGAAAAAAATAAAATTTCAACCAAATTCTGGACATGAGGGTGGTATCCTCGTATGTGAAAAATATTAATAATAAAATAGATTTATACATCGCTTTTTACTTTCTTATTGTTTATGTATAGAAAGTATAGGATAATGAAAATTGTCGACGTCGAGATTTTATTTTCGGCACGACGCCTTTGCGCCAACTGTGACCAACCTGCAATAGTATATGGTGTAAAAAGAGCAACGGTAGTAGCTGAACTTACTTTGCTAATACTTGAACTAATAAGCAGGTGATTTTGTAAATAGTGTGGCAAGTGATGGTACTCAAGCAAGTGGTAAAATATGGCAATAACTTAGTATATGTGGAAATGTGAATCAGTTGTAACCAGTTTCCAACACTCTTGATATAAATCAGAAACTGTATTTGCATTCGCTGATGTCCTATTATTCGTATTGGTAACAGGATCCGAAAGTCCTTATTCATAATATGTTTTACAACACCTGGTTGTCACATTGCATGGAAATATTACAAATTATTGTTTGAGGCAGTTTTCCTGCTGGACATGCTAAAGTTTGTCCAAAAATTACTCATAGTCATATTCTCAATACTCAATAGCTCCATCTGTTATCTATTTATGGATATTACACGTTTCACAGATTCCACTCGTTGTAAATAATTCATGGATTTTACAATTTTATGGATTTCACAATAAATTTCATAATATGACCTCGTTTTAGTCTTAATGCTTGTCGGATTTCGCAATTTCCATACATTTCATAGCTTCATGGATTTAAAAGAATTTATGACTTCATAAATTTCATCGAGTTTACGAATTTCTGAAATGTCACAGACATTGTAGACTTCACAGATTTTATAGGCTTTATAGGAATTGACAGATATAGAGTTGAAAGAGTTCGTATACTTCATACATTTAATAGATTTCATGGACTTCACGGATTCATACATTTTCTAGAAACTTTCTAGATTTCATAGATTTCCATTCCATACACTTCATACATGATTTCATCGACTTACCAACAGTACAAGCTATATTGTTAATGAGACTAACTGGAGTTCAAGGCGAACTAAGTTGCGTATATTATTAGAAAAGATTATTAATTTATATAAATTAATAATCTTTTCTTGAACCAGAAATATTTAACTCTGCGACTATTCAAAATATTTCACTTGATAAATATTTACCAATAGAATTAATTTCTGTTTTGAATTAAGGAAATTTTCTCATCGAACAGACCGAACTACAAAATTTTAGGACGGAGAATTCGTATTTTTTGTGGAATTATCAAAATATTTTTTTCCACTTTAATAGTAAGCATATAAATGCACCAACTTTATGCACAAGTTATAATATACTCTGCGTGTAATATTAAATTTTGGTTCATGGCAGATAAGACTAACGTAATTGTGACAAAAATAGTACAATAGCTACCAAACTGGTGCGAATACGTATAGAATTTATTACGTTAAATTACCCCCCCCTCCCTCCCCCGGGGGCTACATCTAAAATTCTTCAAGATCACAGATTTTTTAAATCAAATAGTTACACCGCGATTGTGACGCACTCTAAACCTGCATAGAAAAGCCTGCAAATGATCATAGTATGTATCGATATTATGACCTAATAACTATTTGTTGCAATGAAATCGCCATAATTTAATTTAATAATCCATTATTTATTATAAATATTATACTAATGTTTAATTTTCGTCAGTTTTCAATGTACAATTGAAGTTTGTTAGTCACATTTTGGCCCACAGTCTTACAACTTTATGATTTGCATTTTCCTCACTTATTCACATATTCTAAAAGTAATTTATATTTATAATATAACAGAATATAATACCTGGCTTTTTATTCTGCAAATGTTTAACGTCAATTTATTGTGGCAAATATATTCTTTAAAAATATATATGTAATTGCATAAACATCCTTATTTAGGAAAAAAATGTGGGACGACATAATGGGCACATATATTGTTCATACAGTTGAGAAATGTTGGAATTTACTTAAGATATAGCGTGTGTGTCTATCTTCGTTACAGTCAGTGCCATTGTTTATTTTAGTTCTATGTATGGAATCTGTGGGTCAGAGTTTGTGACATCAAGCCGTTGATCAAATCATTTGCGGTACGTTTGTCAACGATTGTGGCCAGTGTTGCCACATAATTATGTTGTCAGGTGACCACATTTCAAACAGTAATGATTCAAAAATGAAATACATTTCATTTTAAACGAAATAATTATTGAACGCTGACATGCATTAAAACTTTTAAAATTAGATTCAGTTCGTATTTCGAGTTAACGAACAACTCTTGGGTCAATGGTTGTCACTTTTGATACGAGTAATATTTGTTCCTAACGAACGACACACTTAATATTTTTTGAAATAAAGAAATAATATCCATGGAATCAAACGAAATCGATAATCAAACGAATTGCGAAAGTTAGCTCTTTATAAGAAATCACCAAGAGATGAATGTCAAGGTTCACAACGAAAAAGGAACCTGGTCCAAGCTAACCAACTCCCTGCAATGTATCAAATATCCAATACATTTCCAAACTAGACAAAATTGCCTCATGGGGAACCAATACAACTAAAGAGCTTTGTGACGTCATGTCATATGATCCAAAACGAAACTTTGCTATACAGATATTTTTTTTTTTCGTTACCTGTGGTTCATTTTTCTACAGCCATTGTTATGAATCTATTTGATGTAAATTATATAAATCGATATATATTTTTTTGATATGTTACTAGCCTAAAGTGAAACTGTTGAATGGTATTTTTATGACAAAACCGAATTATTTTCAATTGCGGAATATATTCCCACCCACAACTCCCAATTTTCTGAAGCCTGTTTTACACCAGTGGATCGTAAAAAAAGTAAACCTATCGTCCTAAATGCTTAATGAGGAAACTCTCACGATAGCGTTTAAAAATGCCGTTTTATATGGAGCGCTCAGAAATCCTTTTATCTCGAAAAACAAAGAACTCGTCTATATTCAAACGCACAATCTTCAAACAATTTGTACGTTAATTTCCAAATATAAAAGGGTGATAATGGAGTGCGGCATAATTAACATATAAATCAAGCCTTTTGTTATCTCTCGGCCGTCTCGACTTAATTACCATTACGTACAGAAAGTGAACAGATGTAAATTCATTAAGTGAAACTTTCGTGCGTCGGGCCGTCAGATCTTCAATTAACATATGAATTGTGTCCCTATTTGAAGAAGGAAAAAAACGCAGATAACGTAAATTGCTCGAACGGCGACAGTAAACTGTTTCCAGTCCTTAAAACGTTTGATAACGCGAGCAGAGTTAATTTTTTTAATTGAAATCTACGGTTGATGTAAATTAACAAGTTCCCAAAGGCGATGGGGTTTAGTTAGTCGAAGTCGTTTGTATGTTTAGATGACAATACATTTGCATATTGAAGTACAACAAATTTGGATGTATTTTCTAGCAGCTCGGCGAATCGGAAAATCGACAATAAATTCACAAAGAAATGGTTTTTAGACAAACTTTTACAAAATTATGCACGTCGTCAAATCAACGATTAATTTAGTTATCAATTAAGCGAACAAATACACTTGGTATTCATCGCTAGTCTTATGTTTACTAAAAATTATGTAAAATATAAAATATATGAATTTTTTAACATTTTCCACATTTCGTAAATTGGAAACTTGGAAATTCCCAAGTAAAAAAAAATAAATTCCCAAGAAAATACAAAACAAAATTCGACGAATTGATAAGGTTTCCAACGACATGTAGAATTTATAATACATAATTCCGATAATATTACAGATTACATTGGATGGCATAGTCACCTGAGTGAGCCGACTAGAATTCAAAGATCATATAGGGACAATCCAAGGTAGGAGATATTCAATTTTTTTTGTAATAAATCGTTACTACATCGGTCCATGTTTTCTTATGTATTCCTCGACTTTTATTTCTTTGTGCTCTTGCTTGATATATACCTTTGCCTTGTCTTTTGTCACTCATATCTCCGAACCATTGGCTTTTTTTAATAATGGTAGTGATTGGCTCCACTTCTAATTCCATTATGTTACACTTTTAACTCATCTTAGAAACTCCTTATGTACACTTATGCTTATGGTTTGTATTTTTCTTTTCATTGTCAATATAACAATTTATAATTTAAGTAGGCAAGTTTAGAGGTTCACCACCTCAATCCTGAGTCGAAGCAACAAAGTATATAGTGGCATCGCCGAGGTTCTCCGCCACCCCGCAAATTTCGTGTTTTGCCATCCGCTGGTAAAGTTATGGCCACAATGTTTTGGGACGCAGACGGAATGTTGATGACTGATTTTTTGGTGCGTGGACATACAATTACAAGTTCCTACTATGCCAACTTAATTTCAAGATTGCGCGTTTATGCCAAGGAAAAAAGACGGGGAAAATTGAGCAAAGGAATTCTGTGTCGTCAAGACAACGCTTCTGTCCACAAAATCCATGTTGCCAGGAGCGCTATTCTGAACGCAGGATTTGAATTGTTTGGACACCCCCCATATTCACCAGATCTAGCCCCTAGTGATTTTTTTATTTCCAAAATTAAGTGATGACGGACGTAAACGACTCGTTGGAAGAGCAACCGAAAGAAATTTTTCCAGAGGAATCAAAGGTTTGGGGCATCGTTGGACCAAATGCATCGACGATCAGGGAAATTCTATAGAAAAATAAACATGATATTTCTTCAATTTGCTTTCCTCTATCTTAGGGACCGTAAATACTAATCTCCCCTCGTGTATGAGAAAATGAGACATTTTTCAATACGTCCATTATCTAACGAATGATCAAGTAATACTCATAATTCGCAATAAACCTCACCATACAAATTTAAGACTTATAAATTACGTAAGTCGGCGGAAAACGCCAAGCCGTGTACCAATATAATGAACAGCCGCGGTCGTAAATATTGCTTATGGTAATACGTATAAACTTTTATGGTGTTATTATGTGAAACACCTTTCGTGCAGGTTAACGCCTTTGCATTATGCGATTTCTTACAGCAAATCCAATAGTAATTTATAACCGATAAATATTTCAATTTATAAATTTACATATAAAACGTATATGTTAGGCGCAGATAACGATTTACTGCTTACGATTTAAATACTGCCGTTCGATAGGTCAGATTAATCGCGCTAATTTATTTAATGCTTGCATTAATTGCGGCTCGATAGCTCGCTATTGAGTTGTAAGGTGGACGAGATTAATGGGCGACATGAAAATGGCAAAGCGCTCATTTGAGTTCGTTAATTTTGTGGAACCCTAGATCGTTAAAAAATGTGGCTCTATCAAACTACTGGATCTCCACGTGATAAATCGAAGCATCAACGAAGGAATGAAATATTTAAAACAGCCCATGTGTGAGTAGAAAAACAAAGCAATTGAAATATATCTCAAAATCATAGTTATATAAATTAAAAAAAAATTAAATTTACCAAAAATTGGTATTTCATCACTAAGACAAAATATCTAGCAACTGTGCATTACGCCCTAATGAAATATACTAATCCGTAAAAGCCACAGAATAATTGGAATTACGAATTTAATCTTCAGAATAACATATGAGAGAGCTACGAGGATGCTAATGGACCAAGTAATTCAAATGCACCCCATATATGACACCCATAACATAAAAAGGTTATGTAATGCAATCACGTGTCACCTTCCAAATCACTTGAAATTTTACCAAATAACCACAGAGACGATGCAGCAGGTAACGAGAAAATTTCAATAAAAACATCCAAACGACTGAATTCAGAGTACCCTAAGGTAATACATCAGGCCCTGTTTCATGTTTTATTGCAGCTACGACTGTGACAGTAAGTTAGCCATTTAATGCAGATGTAATAGCATCCAACATGCTCGAAAGTAAGTTGTAAAAAAATAAATGTGTTTAAAATGGGGACTAAAAGCCAACGAAAGCAAATCCTTACATATAGCTTTTAACAACTTACGTCGCCTTTTTAAAATAGGTCTAACAGGTCGAAAAGAATATTATAAAGGGGGAGCATATAACAATTTTGTTTCAGGAGCTGCTAACAACACAGGTTAAGATTGTGAAAACTCTCAATACAGAATAATTAAGCGTGTATCCTCAGAGGGTAAATTGCATAAAAAAGATCACAAATCAAATAGTATTGAAAACATTCTATAATAAAATATTATTTAACGTGGGGTTCATAAGATAACTGCAGGAAAGCCAGCAAACTATTTTCATTCATCCAACGTCGATTGGGATACTAAAATCAATCAACGATCTAAGGACTTCGACGTCAGTAGTGTACCATAAGATACCTGTTGCAGTCCTAAAGGATGATTTCTGTTTTAAATGCAACATATTCATAACTATCCAGAACGCTTAATTTAAAAAATAGAAATACCGAAAGAGCTTTTCTACAAATGAGGAAAAGCAAACTGCGGTATTATATTTGGATCTTTCCAATGCATTTCACAGCATCGACCACATAAAACTATTTAAAAAACTTAGGTGTTATATACCTATATACAGTAAGGGGTCAAGGAAAAATTTATAACGATATTATTGGATTCAATAAACACTTTGAATATAAACACTTGAAATGAACGTTGAAAAAACGAAAATTCTAAGATATAAAGTACGTCAAATAGAAGAAAACTTAGAAATTGGTAGTAATGGCACTAAAATCTAAGGAAAATAGCATCAAGTGGGTAGGGGTATATTTGGATAGTAATTTGAATTCGTCGCACATATAATATTTGCCTCCGAAATTAAGTTCGTTCTGTTTTGTACCACGTTCGGTGAAAAGCAAAGTAAATTTAGATGCAACCCTCTCAAATTGACTCCTGTAAGCAGTGCAATATGAGTTAAAACACATTATGAACACTTTAAGTGCTCGGAAAAATCACACCCTTATGACATGCAGCGAAAACATTGAATGGAAAAGCCTAAAACAAAATTTATGACAATGTCAAAAACGTGCATTGTGTATCAATGAAGATATACAAAACCTTGCCTGAAGAGCTCAAAGATGCACCGGTGGAAAATATGACGAGCTGGCGCAAAAGTATTTTGAGAGCAAAGCCAATCTACAGCGTAGATGAGTTTTTTATTTAATTTTGAAATATTGCTCTTAAACTGTTTGTATTTTATGGTATTTATTGCAAATAATATTATACAATTTGTATTATTGTAATTTTTTACATTATTTGCTGATGGAATCAATATATCATATTATTATTATTACATTTTATTTATTCCTTTCCACGGTATGCCTTTTTTTCCGCTTCATCAGTTTTTTGTTCTTCTCTGTACTTTTGTTTTGTTTGTTGCATATTTCATGTTTTTTGTTCGTCGCTCTTCCTGGTGAGGGAATAAATGAATTCGTTTGTTCTCAGTCTTAAGCCTAATGCAAGCAAAAGTACACTTCCCCTGAAATTTACTGGAGGTTCATAATTTTTAAAATGTGGAAATATAATGAACATTCTACTCACTGTCCATGTCATCTAAGCATTTATATCTGTCATGCTCTTTGACTTAATAGGTTTTCAACTACCCACGTCCAAAATATTGACTTCAATATATCCAAACGCATACAAAAAAATTTAACTAATCCTGAATAATGCAACACGTTGATTACAACGTACACAAGCTTTTTAATACCACAAGTGCGACTTTAATGATGTTAAATAAGAAGCAAACTCTATCCTCTGGCACTAGCTTTCAGTGAAAAGACCAGGAAATGATACCTACATTAAAGAGTAGAAGAAGAATGCATCGTTGACAAACTGTCATACACGGTATATAAACGACATATTACTTATGTAGAATAAAACCAGATGAAAAAACCAATGCGTTGAAAAATCTTAAATAAATAAATAAAAAAAAACAGTTACCAATGGTACTTAATCTATGGGGTCATGAAAAATTAACCTTGGGTCGCAAAGTGGTGAAAAAATGTAAATGAATTGAATACAAATACATCATTGACAAATTTTTGAGAAAAAATATATGTTTGTAAAATTTGAAATTCCATTCAATTATAGACATTACTCTATTCTAAGAACGACGACTTCAAAGAGATAGATGTATATGAATAATCATGTCGAATATGCCTCGGACAACTTCGTATAACATCGCTGGCATTGGAGCATTTTACATGTAAACAAAAGTCTTTAAATTGGTAAATTCTTACATCACGCGAACTGTAATTCTTAGGAAAATTGTATGGTGGTGTGCAGTGATGGAGCTTGTGAAATGGTTGGAAAACACAGCGGACTTCTATCCCAAATCAAAGAAGTCTCACGCATTGTAAGTCTATGGTTCATACAGAAGCGCTTGTATCGAAAAACATGCTACCGAACTTAGTCTGTCTTAGATACTGGAGTTATAATTCGAAACCTACTGGTAACATTTAAAAAATTTTAGTACAATTCAGGCGAAAAATGTTTTTGATTTCACTGGATGGGTATTTATTTTCCTGCGAAAAATGAAAGATATACTTCCTGGCACTATCTCGTAAGGATTTAAATAACTTATCGATGCAAATTTTATATAAAAAATCTTTCAGATCACTTTCATTGCAGCACTTATTGCTCGACATATGGTTCTCCAGACTCAGCAATAACTGTAAATGTTTAGTATCCAATTTCCACCACCTCGTCAGAAGTAGTTTTTATCACAAGAAGTCGGGAATTATCCTGAAGAAACAAAATTTTCTTCTCCATCAACAATGATGACTATTTTTCTTTCTTCTTTGACTCGTTTAAATTGATTTTTCCACACCTATAAACTCGTCTACAAGATATTTTTTTCTTGGGGTTACTTGGGGGCACTTTCAGGGTTTGTGGAAAATATTCATTTGCAGGTAACAATGTTGATTGAGTACGTGATCCACTTCCAATCTTACGTTAAAATGCCGTTGAACAAATAAAACTGTCGTTTGCTAGGTGTTAATCCATGTAAACCCAACCCAACCCATTTGTTTACTTTTCAGTTATGATGATGTATAGGTGATATTACGATTTCTTCATTGTCATTAAATGTAGTGGGTGAATTTCACCATGATTGCAATCCTCAAATCCTCACTGTTTAAAGTACGTGGTCTTTCAGGCCGCAGTATATCCTCGTGGCTCTCAACACATGAAGAAAACTTTTAGAATAAAAATCTTTCGATATGCATCTGATACGTTGGAAAAACGTGCATTATGTATTAACTCCCATAATAATCGTCAGCTGTCCACGGGCTATGAACAATCAGTGTATAAGTTCATAATGTAACGTATTATTATTAATATTATTATTATCCTAAGCACTTTCGATCGAAACCTTAATTATTTTAATATTTCAATCGCTCGTCACAGCTACACCAGATCCAGATGAGTTTCAGAATTACTTTTTAATAAGTTCTTCCTTAGCTCTATGTTAGACTAAGTTGTTTTCTTTTTGAGAATACGTTTCTTGCAGATTTCTTTCATCAAGTTGTAATGCTAGGTACACATATACGTTTGTGGTATTGGAATATTTTTGTATATAACTGAGAAATATGTATCACTTCTTAATGTATGGGTAGTATGAGTAGACTTATGGTACTATGTCTACTCATACTACCTATACCTTCCACGTATTGTCCATTTGTCAATTTGATTGCATGATATTTGTACCGTATTGGGTTGGGTTGTGTATATATAATATACTCTATTTATGCGATGACAGTTAGTGCTTTATCTGGTAGTTTTTTAATGCATTTGCTGGTGATGAGGCCATAACTGGGTGCGCTCTTGGGATTAAGGTTTTTCGATCTTTCTCTTGATTTCCTCTTTTAATGGCTTGATTCGAATAGACAAGTGTAATGGTGCTCTAGAAAAACCTGTATTGCTCCATCGTCCTGTGGAAGAATCCGATGGATATCATCTCTCGAAGACGTCGACGTTTTCACTCTTCACCCACGATCAATTATTTTTTTTTGTTGGAGGTGTTGAGAATAGTCTGTATCAAGGTTCCCTAATATATCTTGCTAATTTGATTCGTCGTATTTGTAAGATTTCTTTTATTTTTGTCATGACTGGTTTGTCCTGAGGTGCCCCTTTCCTCATCAGGATTCATCTAAATTTACTTTTTGCAGTGGCGGGCTCTTTGGCAGAGTAGGAGCAATTCATATGCTTATTTCCAATTTCGTATGGAACGATTTTGAAATTTCAAAAATTGATCTGGCTTTTACCGTCCGATCAAATGGAACGCATAATAAAAAATACATTGTTTCCATTATTAGAAGATTTCGATTGCTACTTGATCAACGACGACCGCATAAAATGTACTAAATATGTGTAATGTATGTAAATATGTGTGAGTTGCATATTTAGTATCATCCGGCGATAAATATATAATATTTTGAATCCCGAAGAAAATTTAATGTGGGATGCAATTTTAAGAAATAGTGCAATATCGAAGTATTTAAATCTCTCATGTATGTCAAGTCATGTATGTTGCCATCGAAGGCATATAGTTTCATACGATTTCAATTAGCTTCGTCAAGAACGTAAGGTGGTGATCACATTGATGTGAGCTACAAAGGCACAATAGAGATTGCAAAAATTAAGATACAACTTACATACCACTGTTCTTTATGCAAGCTTCTCGCAAGCGGAAATACTGTAAATTATTGATTGTGTTTATCAGCACTTCAACACAGTCTAACCACATGATATATATTCTATCACAGTAGTGTTGTGGAATATTTTATGAACTTGGTGTGACAGTGAAAATGTTAAGATTAGCACTCTTAACATTTTTTAAATGTGCTTCTCAATGATCTATTAGTATCCCAAATTGCAAAAAACACTAAACGAAAACTGCAATACAGTAAATCACCATCCCAGTTTTTAATCATCGCAGCTTTATTGTCTTCCACGCACACCCCGAAACTCACATGACGCGATTCCCCGCTTTGTCCCAGAAAAATAACGAACGAGATATTCCTTCTCATCGGCGTCGTTTCCTCGAAGGACCCTGTGTCCACAATTCTCGCAAACGAGCGCATATCCTTGACAGGTTTAAACCCCAGAAGCTATAATGTTTCATATCGCTATCTTTTATGTGCGCGCTAGTGCCAATTTCTGTGAGGCAGTATCGTATAACACGAAGGGGTTGGAAGGGGGAGTTTTTGATGCATGGTTATGCGGCAGCCGCTCGCGTCTCTCCTGCGAGCGGATGGGGTGGAAAGTGGAAGCTAAAAGGACTCTATATGGTGCTAGATGACTCTCGAGATGTAGGTAATATCGACGAAAGAGAAAACTCCTCTGCTACGACGTCATATTTTTCCTTCTCCATTTTGTTGGAGCAGATCCGGCGCTAGCGGCAGTACAATGGGCTTGATGTGTTTACCATTCGAAAGCCAATTAATCGATTTCTTATCGTTTTACATCCATGAATAACGTTCAAAAAAATGTAAATTGCCATTCATGTGACCACAACTCATTGCGGTCACTATATCACAGAATAATCATTTGATTTTAAAATACACCATGTTGACCCATACGAGTCGATAAAAATAATTTAATTGACAACCCAACCAATCGATGCAATAAATATACATAGGGTGAAATTTTGACATGAAAATGATACCATGATACTTTTAAATTGAAACACAGCGTTTATCTGAATCAGAAATATCCATATATTTGTAACCTCTAGAGACAACCCTGCTCTCTCATTGATTCTGTCCGACCGAATGAAGTTAGGGCAAATTCTTGCATGGAAGCCGCGATCTCGTCGAGCCAAAACTCGCGATAAATTACGCTTTATGGAGGAGATAAAATGAGCTTATTTTCTCGAAATGTACGACATCTGTTTTGGCTATCTGCAAGACGCGGCCATACATCCAACGACGCGGCCGACACTCGTAAAAATGACGGAGCACTTCGATGTATTCGTTCTCGGGGAACGTCAGCGGGCTTTATGTCCACGCCTCAGACTTCGTTTATGCGAAATTTTATGGACACTTTAACGTTTTGAGCTGCGCAAATGGACGCGATACATCACCCGGAATTTATCGAGGAAATTGCCGGCGAAGATGTACGAGAGATTCTGCTATTTTGGTTATTTGGGGCTGAAATATGTACGAAACTAAAAGCGATATGTTGTACGAAATTCAATTTATGAGTTGATTTATGTGTCGATGCAGGTTTTAAACTAATGTAAGCGCATCTTATATATTTTTGCACTCAATCGATAAAGCAAAGAAAGTTCGCACTAAATTTTCGCTTACGATAAACTAAACAAAAAGGAAAAACTAAATTCCAATTAAGTGATTTAGTAATAAAATTACATCTAACACAAAATGAGAAATCCAGAATGAAAAAGACACGAAAGAGATGACAAGGAGTGGGCAAATATGTTTAATATAACAATTCTAAAAGGGAACGTGACAGGTTGGGTTGAATTTGATCGGACTGGGATAAAAAAAGTTTGCTGGTAAACACAAGTTAGTAGTTAGTAGTTTAGATATGGTAAAGTGGCGATTGAAGTATATTTGGATGGTTTAATCGCGCAATGTGACGAATTTGGATGGTGAACTCAATTTTATGAAAGTCTGATGACTATCATCATACAAAGGATAACCCGTTTGACATTTAATTTTCAGTGACACATATGATTTCGTCCAAGATAATCTAAAACCTAACAAGAAAGTTCGGATATTCGACGGCGCGCCTGTGCATTCTCTCGACGCAAGAGTCAATTACACGGAACAAAGAAGCGGGAATCTCTCGATGTCTCTTTCATAAAATCTCAAACCTACTATGCGCCGAAAGAGAAAGAGAAGGAGGAAGAGGGAGACGTGGACAATCAAAGGAAATTAGTTTTAGACTGCGCGGTCTACGAGTCGGCATCTCTTTCAAGTCAGCGTGTCAGCCTCTCATTCAATGGACTGCCACATCACGACAGGTAATTGACCATTGTGTTCGGTAATGCCGCGCGGCCGGTGAAATAGCAGCAGGAAGGAGGCCATACAATGCGCGTTTATTATCGGTCCCCTTTCAGCGGCCGTCACGGACGCGTACGGCCACGTCATCGCACGTCACTCGGGCACAATGAACGAGCCGGTAGATGGCGCGGACCGCCTGACAGCTTGACAGTATAATTAAGAACCGCACAACAAAACAAATCCACGCTTTAATTCATTAGACGTGTTCTTTGCATGTGTGACCATTTATTCGAGAAAGATGGGACCGCGGGGTGAGCGAGAGCGATGGGGAGCGGGAGATGTCTCGTTTTGCGACGTTGTCAGGTGTCCGTAATGTATAAATTAACTTTGCGCCGGACGACTGTGACATACCGATACGCCCGTCAAACCACATCGAAGCGTTTTACCTAATGGACGACAGTAACGTGCAAATGCACATTTGTTACGCCGACACTTTTGCTATGTGTAGGCTTTGATTGGCATGCAAGTTGAGTTTGTCGAATTAAATAATTTTCTGTTTTTATTTCTCCTATCCTGTTATTATTATTTATCTCTCGTTTTGTGCAGAAAAAAATAGTAAATTCGAATTAATATAAAAATGGGTAAATGAAATGATTTATGTAAGATTAAACAAGCAACCTTATTACATATTTATGTTACATTATTTCACAAATTTGTATAAATATTTTATATAACAAAGGAACGTAATTAGTTAATAAAATAACAAATTTAGTTGATGCACTTGATCGGTTTTGGATATTTCAATAAATTTTCTGCATTTATTATTACTTTTTCTTGAATTTTATGCCCTTAAGGGGGGGGGGGGGGGGGTCCTGCTTTAGGAGGCCTTAAAATAGCGTTTTTGGGGGATTTTTTTAGGACAGAAAAAAATCTAATCAAGTCTAGTGAACTTTTTAGAGCATTTTATTGCGTATTTTAGCATTAAGAAAAAAATATTTCGAGAGAAAAATATTGAAACGGAACCGATTTTTATGCATATTTGTGTAACACCTTTCAATTGCAGTCTACAATCGGTGGAAAAGATGTAGCTCGTAATTTTTATCTGAAACAAAAAAAAACCAAAGAAAATTGTAATTCTCATATATTTTCTTCTAGGTGAACTAAAAAAAAACCAAAATTTTGAAATTCAAGATTTTCTCAGGTTTGAAAATAAATGTTCTCTTTGCAGGAAGAGAAAATCATTTCAACTTGCTAAAGAAGTTGTTTAGAATTTTTTTTTCATTAATCTTTTTAGTTCAAATCAAATAGAATGCTACTGAAGCTAACAAAAGTTTTGTTTCGTTTTGATTGCTTGTCTAATTTTCTCGCAATCACGCCCACCAGTTTAGAAAAATCGTAAAAACGAAAACTCGAGAAAACGCGCTCTAAAGTTTACGATCAGGAAAAATGCTAATTTTCGATTACTTACGGAATATCTCGTTATAATCTTACTATAGCTCTTACGAATTCAAAATATTATTGTTTCCAACGACCGATTGAACTTTTTTCAGTACATAGTTCGGTGTTATGTGACTGTGGGGAGGGGCTCGCGCTTCGTTTGTCCGAGCGTTCGTGCGTTCGTATATTTTTTCCTCGACACCACACTGTGTTTAGTGCTTTATCTTTCAAAATACTGCGAATTAGTCGCTGTAACTTTTTATACCTATTCTTAAATATATTAGGCATAGATTTGAGCAATAAAAAAATCGATTTTTTGAGCCTTCTAAAGCAGGATCCCCCCTTAAGGTAGTTTGAAATTATTCAGTTTCTTTTCCATATTTAAATAAGTAAAATTATTTACTTTCTAATCTTACTATTTGATAAATTACAATTATCTTTTTATCGTAAACGGCCTCTCTGGTCGTTAACTCACCTCGCGGACACATTCTCACCTTACGAAAAACGTCATTTTTATCGCTTAAGGATGATCCATTGCTATTTCGCTAAATGCAACATGACTTTTCTAGGACCTTCACAATACATTTCTCAAGATTTCGACAACGATTAATTTGATACGTCTACAGAACTGTCGCCATTATATAGTTATAGATAGATGTGTTTTAAAAGGATCGCTTCAATGGGGAAAATTCGATGACTCTCTATGTATAAATCATCGTATTCATGCTTACGGTTTTATACATTGATTATACAATAATTATCTATTGGATACTTATAACACGCTTACAGCTGAGGGAATATCCAGGTGGCGACTGATATAGGTGAAAAGAGATTGCTATAAAGTGCGTAACGAATGTGATGTAGAGCTTCTTTTAATTGGAAGTTAAGGGTTCTTTACGAGATTTGTCAAATTGCCACAAAAATAAATTATACCGAATCTCCACTTAGCAGCAGGTAGTAAGGAATATTCCAGGACCGTAATAATAAAAATATTGGAAAAGAACCAAAACAAACATTGATTGACTATTAGGCCTGAAACGGTTTATAATTCTTATATAAAATTCCTTAATGTATTAAAAGAAATGTTGGCTATATAATTTATACATTTAGAAACCATAGACGTCGTAAACTAAGAAAATTATTTCCAAACTGTTTCTTTGTTTACATATTTTATTTTCGTCAATGGTATCTATAGTTTAAAATTATTAGGTACTATATATATTCTTCGTGATTTTTTTTTTGTATTTACAATACCAATATACGTTAACCGGCAATAAAACATTATGAAACATATGAAATAAATAATTCGTACATTTATTTTATTATTTATTTATATTTCGAATTATTGTCAGGTTATGGATCCTTCGACATTTTATGGAAAAAACAAGCATTGTTCTTTGCAAACTAGACAGATACCAGAGGAAGGCGAAGATAGTTGCGGAAGTGAGAGTGATGAAGAGTATGATCCATTAGTTTTCAAAAATAATGCTGCTAGGATGAATTTGGAAGAAAATAATGAAGAATCAGAAAAGGAGACTAGTGAAGAAAAATCATAAATTGTACGAATGAAGAAGAAATAGAGATGGACGCAGATATTCTTAGACAAGAGTCTTCTAGACTCATGAAGAAACAATTATTGAAGGATGTGGCCAGAAATGAAAGTGTTAGGGATATACGATATTGGTTTGGTAATATTTCTAAGGCGAAAGGACTGATAACGCCAGTTGGATATTTTCGTAATTTTTTCGATTATGTGATTTTAGATACATTATTGAACAAAGTAATTTATACTTTATACAACAAAATACCCAATTTGAATAGAACTGAAATGGAACAATTTTTTGGAACTGTAATTCACATTTTTTTGTTTTGCCAATATCACGTTTGTATTTGTGAAAGAACACTCGTTTAAGGCAGATTGCAGATCGAATTGAGGTCGATGAGAATTCTTGTGTTTTCACTTGAATAACAATGCTGAGGAACCATCCAAGAGAGACCATCCAAAAGATAAGCTATATAAAAGCAGACCATTATACAACCACCAATGAAATTTTTTGAAAATTAAGCAACAACAAATGCTTAGTATCGACGAACAAATGGTGCAATTCAAGAGACATTCAAGCTTGAAACAATGTGTCTAATAAGCCATACAAATGAGGTTATAAATTATTTATCATTTGCGATAGTAATAGACTTGTTAGAAATATATACAAGAAAAAATAACAAAGTGGAAGGTTATCCAGACGTAGGTGCAAGCACGAATATTATTTTACAACTAATTCAAAATCTAAGGAAAAATGTAAATCCATAACATTTGTTGACAACTGGTTTTCTTCTTAAAGGCTATTCTTCGAGTTGCCAAAAGTAGTTCGTTTTGAACATTTGTAAAAGCAACCTTCATCCTCATATCTTCATGAATTATATAAAACAGGAAAATAGCCCAACAGCTGCTCTTCCTTCTAAAAATTTAAGATTAGATGGAATGCATCATTGGCCAATTATCCAAGAAAGTCGACAGGGTTGTAAAAATCCAGGTTGTAAATTGCAAACATATAAAGTTGCCATATTATCTATTTGCATATTTATGTTTTCATAAAAGAATATATATTTTTCAATTTAAATTAATTAATTCAGGTGTTAAATATTATATACGGACCATTTCATCGTCGTCTTGATGGTGCGCTTGGGTATTTTTTATAATACCCATAATGCAAATTTTGTTTAAATAATTGTCGCTAATTCAAAAGGCTAATTGCTGCGATTATATTAATTTGTGTACAATAATTTCTGGCGAGGAATCGTAGAATTTCACCATATTACATAGAAAAACTGGGTTGCGTAAATTTGTATGTTGCATCTTTCTTCTCCATTTATTGCAAATTGTAAATATAATTTACGTTTACGTAATTTAATTAATCGTATGAATTAATTGTTATATTATGTGGTAACTTGCATTACTTTGTCCTTTTATCAGGTTCGCTTGTTCCAAAGCACTCAACCTGATGCATATAATTGTCAAAGAGTTATTATAATGTTTTTAAAAACATTAAACCTCGTTACGACTGAGGAGTTAGACCTTGCCAATGTTTTGACCATACGAACGAGTAAGTATATACGCGACCCCCTTTCACTATTACTCCCTTTGGAGTAATAGTGCGATATTCAATAGAATATCCCAGTATTACGAATTTGATTTGGGTTAGATCAGCTCTTCACATAAAGCTTTCCACAACCCCCTTCAGTAACTCGAAGCGAAAGTGTACACCATACAATTTAAAATTTTGTCTTTTTTAAACATCTTATGAGTCGACCTATATCCTTATGAAACCTACCTACCTACCGAAAGCAAAGTCACTTCTTACTTGACACCTTTCTAAAGATATGGCCCTTATGAACTGAGATTTAAGAAAATAGAAAATTGTTATATCTTAATGTAGAACATTGGCTGAACTATGCAATGACTGGTAATATATAGGGTAAGCGATTAAATGATAATGGATAGTTTAACGTGATGCTCGAATTTACTGGAAAACCAGTAAACGTTAAAACCACTGCTGAAAAGTTGATTCTTTTAATAATCGCAGAGTAACATTTGAGTTTAGTTTATTTGGCTTACTTTATAGAGCGTTCATTCGAAAATATGTATTCCTAGGGCAATGCCAAACCTGCTAATAATAACCAAGTGCAAGAACGTGCTTTCCGCTAGTGGTGCTACGATTAAATTTATAGCAGAACTCGGTCAATGACGCTCAAAGCCCAAATCGGGAAATATTCCCAGCAGTTCTCGAACTTGCATGAGGTTGATGAGGCATATCGCATGCTCATTATTCAAAGAAATTGATTAGAATTGGTGGACTTTGAGGTCGACTTTATTCAGTACCATAGTTACGGTTGTGGATTCAATGATTAGGCAGAAATTTCTGCATACTTTTATTGACGTGTAACAAATTTTAGTATTTTTCGCGAAGTTTGTGATCACTCCAATCGAAGTCACTACTTCAGTTTTTAATTATATGATCCTAGATCAACGACATCAATAAGTTGATCCACCCGAGTAAGTGCTGTTCTGCATTGTTCGAGATTGACAGTTGATACATCATGATCTGGAATGTCTTTGATTCAAATCACAATGTCACATTCATGCTTTTGATCAACGCAAAAGTTACTAAAGTAAAACATCCATCATGTGTGCGTTCATCAGAATGATCTGCTTCAGGACAAGATCATTTATCAAATGTTTTTAATTGGCTATTAAGAAGAAATAAAAGAGATGAAGAAAACTTGGAGCGCCAGTTGTAAAAAGTGGTCGTGGACAGGGAGAGTCGATATTACAAATAATTCGAGTGAAGAAATTATTAGTGTACGATTCGTTTAGAAGGTGCACTTAGCAAAAACAACCACCATTATCAAACATGTTCCTTCTTATTTCCATTTTGTTAAATCACGTTCGACATCTATTGAGCAAGCGATTTTCAGAAACATTTCAACTTGTGAACGTTATATTCATCAAAGAAAATAAACGTCACAGATCGTAGCTTTTAAAAATTAATCATGAATTTAACAGATATATCGCTATAGTTAGTTTCAACTTCCTTTAACATATATTGCCGAAGATTGCACGCAAACAGCAGCTCATCATTAATTCTATGGTATTCATTTTCGATTTGATAACATTTAAAGATACAAGTGTGATGAATCGACGAGCCATAACTACTTCAAGTTATCGCGTCCCAGTAAATGAAACTTATAAAGTCGAACTAATTGCTATCAACTATAAACCGGGAGCGTACTCTCTAGACGTCTGTCTGTCATTCGTTTTGAAATTATCTTAATTAACGCGTCTGGTTGCATCAGTCGACACACTCGTTACAATCTGACGGTGACGTTTATTGAAACGAACAGGACGTATAATTTCGCATACCGGAATCCATTACAATATGCATATATGCAAATCGGTCGTAGTTGATAAAACACGTATCCGATTTTTGCGCCCCCCCAGCTAGCTGCGACTGTAGTGTCGCAATCGGGACGGAGGGCGTACGGGATGGCTGGATGACTGGCTCTCGGCACCCGGCAGACATGTAAACCAGACAGCTAACTGACAGCTCGACTGCGCACCAGAGACAGCTGACAGCAACAACTTGCTATTCCGCCACATCGAATATTAGCCGGTGTTCGCGATCACGTCATAAAAGCTCAGAACTGTCACTAAGTTGTCGCTTCGAAATATCATTTTGGTCGACTACCGCGTAATCGAATATTTCCCGGCGACTAATTAATCGTGGACTAGTCGACGTCGTAAATATCACCCGGAACACGTCATGTTCACGTTTCAATTTCGGCCGCCGTCCGACGTCCATTCTTACGGTCGGAGAACAATGAAGAGAATGGGTTTTTCAGT
The DNA here is from genome assembly GCA_959613385.1 of Geotrupes spiniger. Classification (NCBI taxonomy): domain Eukaryota; kingdom Metazoa; phylum Arthropoda; class Insecta; order Coleoptera; family Geotrupidae; genus Geotrupes; species Geotrupes spiniger. Next base: position 20,254,790 of record OY390737.1, read on the forward strand.
TTAGTGTAAATAATGGCCACAGCCGGCAGCGAAAATAACAATATCGATACACATGATTAATTATACGATCGTTTATCAACATTAATAGTCATGTGAACACGCTGGTGTGTAATGTGGGCAGTGCACAGAAAACCTTTCGCTTAAACTTTAACGATTATCTGCTGGCCCCGGAGGGTCTGAGGTCACCGTTGGCAGCAACAAATTACATTATTATTCAGCAACACTCACACAGGCCATTTTATTAAATATACACCGCGCATTCGGACACATTATGCATTACCGGCCATATATCATTCACTCGAACACGCCCGCCAAGTGCTAAATACAATGATCGAGAGTGTATAATTTTAGATAGGCATCGCTGAAACGACCCCACGATTAATGACTTCACACACGTATTCATCGGTTTCTTGCGCTCTATTCCCTCGATTTATCTTTACTAATTGACGATAGTCGCAAGCGTCACTACACTATCGCCATATGTGGCTCAAATATGTACATATTTATATTTAACTTGATTGAAGTATTCAGGTCGTATTTAAGGTACCGAATGAATATTGTACAGTACCGATGTTTTCAGTTGATCAGTTGAATACATGTCTGTCAGTTGAGTACCTCAAGGTTCCATTGATGGGACTGTTTCTGATATTTGCAGATGATGCTGTGAACTATATTTCATCGGAATGCCAGATGTACGCTGATGACCTTAAAATATATAAATAAATAACGTGCTATAATGACTACGTTGCTTTGCAAAAGGATTTAAACTCTCTATATACATGGAGTAAGTGGAACTATCTGACTCGGAATATCAGCAAATGAAAATTTGTTCTTTTTCAAGGAAGAAAACCTCCATTCAGTACTCGTACAAAACTGGCAATGCTACTTTGCAACGAAAAGAATTGGAGCGTACTTTGATGAAAAACTGACTTTCAATTTTCATTTGCAGACAGTGGGTTGGGATGTTATGATTTTTTATCAGAAACACGAAGACTTCGTTGGAAACAAACCAGTGATAATGCTTTTGTTCGGTTTAAAGTTGACTACTGTTCTGTAGTGTGGAATCTCGTTTGATTTCTTCAATTGTGTAACTTTATTGTCCATTTTCCTCTTCTATTAAAAACTCTTCAATCTATTCCTCTCACCTATTCATTATTGTCACTTACTCTACTGAAGTATTTCCTTGTGTGGGTTTTATGGAATTTTTTCATTCTTTTTATTGCTCCCCAGAATATCTTTTGGCGTATCTGCTAGTTTATGCCTGAACTATGCCCACGAGGCTTGTTCGCTTCCACGTACTGGAACGTTTTTATATATTTGATATATTTTAGTATTCATGACATCCTGTATTTTTCTTGTTTGCTGCTGTATATATCAATTTATTCCATCATGGTGTTTTTTCCTTCCTAAATCTGTTCTATTTTGTTTTTAAAAACCAATGTTATTTATCTTTTTTTCTCTCTCTTTTATTTCACCATATACAACTAATGTCTTATTATTCATCTACTAGTTTCGCTCTTTTTCTCGAGGTTCATGAGCATTCGTACCAGATACTGTTCGCTTCATAACTCTGATTTTGTCCATATCTTATCATCTACTCCTGGCCATGCCCATGTATATCCTTCTCAAAGATCTAGTGCCTAACATTTTTAATTTCGTCACTTTTATTTCTGGTTTTGTTCCATTGACACAGTCCATGTTCTTGTGTTTAGATTGTTTCTTTTCTTACTTGTGTGTACATATGCATTATTACATTTTTTTTAAATTAAAATCGTCCACATTATTTCTCTCAAAATTTGCTGTTGGCACTATCCTATCGTTTGCATGAATTTAATTCTCACAAGCCAACAAATCCATCCCAAATTCACCATTTCAATAGATTTGAAAATGTTGTTATCTGGTATCAGGATTAATTAACTGCTGTGGCGTCATCGGCAAACTATGTTATTTGGTTGGTAGTGGCAAGATTATTAGTATATATTAAAAGCAGCGAATTTGAATCGTAATTAGTGTTGGTAGTATTGTCAGCAAATTTCGACTTCAACATCGAGTTCAAAAGTAGCAAACTTCAAATTAATTGCAGTTTCAAACAGGTAACTTGACACATTAGAGATAGAGCTTGATTAATGATGATTAAATCTTTGAAAAAAAAACTACCACAAAAATGGACGACTCACTGATACCCACTGATTCCTTTGATTAATATGGCTTAGAACTTAAATTACTTACTTAAAAGCAGTTGATAGAATAACGTAGTTTTAAATTTGAGCATGAGTGTGGCTATTGTCGTTAAAATATGGTGGACATTTCAAAGAAATTGTATCCACTACAAAATTTATGAGAATTCGAAATTATATTCCGGTCCTTTAATCCAAAAATTATATGCTTACGGGTATAAAATTGGAACGGGTAAGATACGAAATATATTTGTTTTTCATCAACAATAGAATGTTGGAAAAAAATCTGTTTGTTATATAGTGACCTAAAATGTCCCCAATATCATTCACAATAATAACTTCACAACAGGGCAATTTGTAGCAGCATATAAGAGTATAATTATTCGCAACAAAATAAAAATCTTTCGTTCAAGCGAACTGTTGTTCCCTGGATGTCACTGTCCGAAAATGTTCAAGAAAACATAACCGACCAATAAGCCAGAATGATGAGACAACAGAAGTAATAGATCTTGAACATGACGAAATTTGCAACCCGTTTCTCTACACTCAAAATCGTAATTTTTGCTTTATTTAATAATGGTCTTAAACTAAAAATTGGGTTGGGTTGTGTTGGGTTAGATTAGTTTCTCTATTTCCATTATAGAAAAGTTCGGTACAACAATAAATGTAAAAAAAATGTAAAATTTCAATTGATTTTGGCAAAAAAAGTGCAGAAAATTACAATATTGAAACTTATTGACATTATAATACTATTGGAAAATTATAAAAAAAAATTCAAGACAAAAATTGTAAAAATAAAAACAATAAAAATTTTAACATGCGACTGCATCAGACTGTTAAAATTATTTAAAGTTACAAAAATTGAAACAACAAAAGCTTGGAAAAGCATAAATTTGTAAAAATTTTCAAAAAAGGGAAAAATACCGAAATAATTTTAAATCGCATTAATTTATCATAAATATCGCAGTTGTCTGAAATGTAATAAAATATGTGAACTGCACAATTCAAAATATGTAATAATTAAAAATTTAAAATAATGACAATAAGTAAAAAAAAATCTCAAAAAGAAAAAAATACTGAAACTTTATAACAATAAAAAAATTACAGAGTTATACAAATGCAAAAATTTGTTGTAAATAAAAATTATCATATTTTCCTTTGAAATAATTTATTTGCTTTTTCCGATGTTTTAATTTTGATTTTGAGAACTCATTGTATGAGTTACACTTGCTCTTTGAAGTCGATTTAATATTTTTTCATATGCATTTCTTTGCTATAATTAAATATTTGCACAATAATGCCAACGTGCTAATTTATTTATAGTATTTACATTTTTAAGCCCTAAATATGCAAAATTCTCCTTATATTGATCATTAGCCTTTTTTGGTTGTATTTGTGCTGTTGTCAACCACCCAACCAACTTAACCCCAACCCACTACTTCTTTGTTTTTTGTAGCTGTAATTTTTTTTTCATTCGTACTTTTATTTACATTTTATTGGGGTTTTCGTTAATCAATTGGATTTTCTAATTGAATTAATAACCCAACCCAAACTACTTCTTTATTTTTTATGGTGATTTTTTCTTGCTATTTTTTCTTCTCAATCGTACTTTTTTATTTTCCTTTTATTGGGGTTCTCGGTAATCAATTGAATTTTCGAATTGAACTAATTAATTTTTTTCTGTTGAATTTATAGTCAGCAATACTGTATTCACTTACATGTTACAATTGTCGCATTATAGTCATATACATGTGCCCTTCCTTTGAGATTAAAATATACTGTTCAAGATCAGAAATTTTACCCTCTCTGTGTATTTCCATTTTTTATGTCAGATGTTGATATATAAAATGTTTGTAAAAAGACATATTCGTTTTTGGTTACAATTTTTTTACTTTTGCTTCATTTAAATTGATCTATAAAAAATCCACTATCAAATGATAAAGGGATGACATGTTCCAACGATTCATAGGGTTCCAGTGCACTACTTTAAAATATGACTGGAAATTTCATGTTTCTCATATTTCTCAGCATTTTTACCAACTCAACGACAGCTTTGATATCAGTTAAGACCTGAAATTCTGATATTAGAACTAATGATTTAGATCTTAAAATAATTGCAATAATCTTCTCGAGGAAAAACGTGCAGTAATGCATTTACAAATAATATTAAGTATCCCATAAATTGCAAGTAGCATATGTAGGAAGTAGGTTGAAGGATAAAGCAACAATGACATAAGCAAACAAAATTATAATCGTTATTAAAACAGTTAAGTTTTAATAACCGCAGATTACCATCGAAGTTTGAAATTAACCATACGTTATGCGCCAACACCACTGATTAAGTAGCCAAATAGTCCCGGTTAATAACAGCTTAGTGGGGTTGATTTTTTTCTTTTCTTTGTATCATAATCAATTCAATTTTTTTAATATCTTCATAAGCTTCTCTGAGCGACGGAGCTTAGCTCAACATGTCAATTTTCTATTAGTTTTAAATATTTAAACAGCTCAAACGACAAAAAACAATCAATATCCTTAAGTGTCTGGGAAGAATTCAATTTTCCACAACTGCTGATATACCATTAATAACTTCCGATGGATTTCGACCGTCATTCAATTATTTTGTTGGCGCTCCGGTCACTTGTTACTTGTCTGTTTCGACGATACGTTCGAGCTGACGTTGATCAATATGCCCACCGACTTCCATTTGCACGCAAACACAATAAATCTATTTTATGACTGAACCCAATTACACGATGACAGGCCGGCCGCGCTGATGAATCGATATTTTCACCGAAACTCATTAAAAACGTTTAGATTATGCCGGGTGTCGAAATGAAACATGACGTATCGAGGAATGTTATATTGAAATATTCAAATGTTAGTTTGCGTTGTTTTATCGCACACAGAGGTATCGGCTTTCCAGTCGGGCTGAATATTTTTTAGTTAAAACGCACACGGCTCGATGTTTTTACAATAAATTTGTATTAGAATTGTATTAAAATATATTAAGGCTGTCAGGACCTGTGGAAACAACGATGTTAGTGGCTCAAGGGACTTTACTTCGCCCATAAACACTAATGAAATAATTTAGATGTAGAAGCATTTAATTAACTATAACAACCTAGCAAAGCCTATTTTATGTGTGGATGAGGAAAAAAAATATCGAATTGTAAGTATTTAATAATTTGCTTAAATTTTTGTATTTACTAAATAAATATAAATATAAATGCTCAGAATACAATATTATTCAAAACAATATAGGCTTCAAGCCATCTGCAGGGTTTCTGGCTTTGCCACGTTGACGTCAACTTGTTCGTTGAATAACTTAAAGCATAAATAATGTTGCAATTCCTGGAGCTGGATTCATAAGCTTTCATTCTAATTGATCGCTTTTACAATAAATTATAGGGCTAATATTATTAAATATACTCAGTGACATATAAACTGCACCACCTAGAAGGGGTGGTAATTTTGGGACCAAATTTGGCAGAAACATTGGACTAGTCTAAGGTAACAATTGATTCAAATTTGATAAAGAAAACACATCATATTTTTGATTTTTCTTTAATAATGTGTTGGTCCGCCCCTATTTCTGATACACTCATTGACCCGCCTTGGCAATGATTCCAGCAGGTGATCAATGTCTTCTTGGGGTATGGCATCCCAAGCAGCCTGTACTTCATGCCGTAGAGCTTCTATTGTCAACGGTGGGTTCGGTAGATTCCTCAATCTTCTACCCATCATGTCCCACACGTGCTCAATGGGTGACAAATCGGGAGATCTTGGCGGCCAAGGCAAAAGATTAACTTTGGCCTCTTCAAAGAAGTCAAGAGAAACCCTTGCTACGTGAGGTCGTGCATTATCTTGCTGGAAAAGTGGGTCTTCCAGCCCTCGAAGATATGGAAGAACATGTGGTTCTACCACTTTGTCAATGTAGCATCGGGCGGTCATACTGCCCCGAATGAAGAGCAAGGGTGACCTACTGCCGTAAGCAATAGCACCCCACACCATCAACCCCACAGTTCGGTGAACATGCCTCGCAATCGAAAAATCAGGATTGCGCCTTTCTCCACGTCTTCGTCTAACAGTCATCCGACCATCATGCATTCCCAAACAAAATCGCGATTCGTCACTAAAGATAACTCGATGCCATTCCAAGTTCCATTGAAGTCTTTCCGTGCACCAGGCCAAACGTTCCTGGCGATGTTGAGCAGTGAGGGGTAGCACAAGATGTGGGCGGTAAGACAGCAAGCCAAAGGTTCTTATTCGACGATAAACTGTTCGCAAGCCTATCGGACGACCTTGTTCACCTAACCATTGTTCAGCTATTGATCTAGTTGTAGAGAATCGGTCTCTCAAGGCCATTAGTCTTAAGCGGCGATCTTGACGTTCATTGGTTCGTCTTTGAGCCCCAGTGCCTCTTCTCCGACGTTCAACCCCATGTTCAGACCACGCTTGATAAATACGCATTATTGTTGAGTGGTGCCGTTCCAAACGGTTGCCGATTTCTCTAAACGAAAAACCTGCTTCTCGTAAACCAACAATCCGCCCTCGGTCAAAGTCACTCAACTGCTGGTAAACTTGAGGTCTCCTTCCTCTAGGCATCATTAAACACTTGAAACATTTTAAACTAAAGAACGGGATCCGAAAAAGTGGAACAAATTCAAAAAATGACTCGATAATTGCTTGTCTATCACCACCTCTAAACAATGACACAAACGTCAAAAATCGCATGACTACTTGATGATTGGGCTTCAAATTTTAATCAACCATTTCCCTGGACTAGTCCACTATTCCTGCCAAATTTGGTCCAAAAATTCCCATCCCTTTTAGGTGGTGCAGTTTACATGTCACTGAGTATATTTGAAGCTTGTAGCTAATTAATTGGTGTAATTCAACGTTATGGATTGAAATATGTTGTTCACATTCATTTTTAGAATAATTTTAGATTTATTGGTAGCCATCATATATTCCTCGCGTGGGTAAATTAATTCAAGTTTATGTAAATACACAAATATAAGCTGCGAATTTCTAAGATAATAATAGGATCGTGGAAATTGCATTAACTTACCAGACGATGCACTCGATTTGACAAGTGGTGTATTATTAACGATTTCAGCGCTTCGACATGCCCGAGCTAGGCGGGTAGGAGTGAAAATATATTACAGCAACTGGCTCGTGAAAATTTATGACCGACATGCAGGCTAAATTATGTTCATATGTTTCGAATAAATACATCTAATATATATTACAAACGAGGTTCAGTTATTCGAGTGAATTACGTTGTACAAATGGGACTTGTTCGGTTATTTCTGGTCAAACGGCGAGCCGATGGAGGACTTCCGAATGGCCGAAATGGGACGCGCGGCGTTCAGAGTGACGACTGAGCGCGGGCGGTTGCTTTTGGCAGAATTGCCGACGTGAAATAATCGCCGAAGAGTCGCTCATTAATATTCCGCACGGTATCATTTATAACGGCGATTACCAGCGCCGCGGTAATATTCAGACTCGTAATGAGCAACGAGAGTAACAAACGTTCACCTATTAGTGATAGTGTTCCTTTGCCAGCGTGTTTATGCCGCTGAATGTGTGCAATAATTTCGTTCCGCGCATTGTGCATTTACATATTCAAAGATAATTTGAAAGTACAATCGCCGTGTAACGTATTACATAAATACAATTAAATTCTAGATAACGGTCTGCTCGGTGTTCTTGTTTAGATCGCGCTGCACCAGATTCAGATAAATGTAACAACGTTATCCGATTTAGTGCTAAGTTTGTAATGATAATTTCATTTGCTCACTTTACGTGACTACTGTTAAGCCTGTTGTGTAATAATGATATTGCAGGAGCATTATTTTTTACACTGTAATTTACTCCAGTTTCAAACAAAAATTGCTAAAATCTGAACTTCATGGGTAAGTATTTCTCATTGATTTTCTTGGTTACAATTGGGTAAATTTTAAAACCAGGAACTACAAGAATACAACACACCTCGTTCAGACATTTCTGGATATTCATTTCGAACTTCAGTCAAACAATATTCAATTCAAGCTCCTTGAAAATAAATTTATATGATAACATTTATTTTTTAGCTTAAATGAAATGATAATTTTTTAGGTAATGCACACTGAAAAGGATTCCGGATCCATTCAGGGTCAGAGAAATCTTCTGGAAAATAAGTAATCAATTGATATTTAATATCAGTCAAGTGAGTTCTTATATTTTTAATAACCGATTGTATAACTTTTGGTTTGTTTTCTATGACAAAACTTTCTAAAGTAGGAAATACTGCAAAATTAATCTACTCGCAGTGTGAGCACCACCAATCCATTTGCTTTGTGAAGGCTTTGATTTTATCATTGCCCAAAAATATATTTAATTGTTCATCTTAAAGATTTAAATTCAACTCGTTCAATTTGAGAAAAATACCACTTAAGTAAGCTAATCTACAGAGGCATTCGTCATCAGTTAAAAAATTTATAATTTTTTATCTTCATCGTGTCATTTAAAAACACCTCTTTTAAGTTCAAATAGTCTCGTTAGGACGAGCCTCGAAACTCAACGCACCTATGTATGGAAAGGAAGCTGCTGATGTTCTGTGCCAATTTGTCTGCATACCTGCGAAAAAATCCTTGAGTTCCGCGCACATGCCTTTATAAAATTTATTATTTGAAATCCAGAATCTAAGACAGACTTTAAGTTCGGTGGCTTTGTTTTTCGATCCAAGTACTCCTTTATGAATCGTACAGTGAACTAATTTCATATAGGGTGAGACTTCTTTGATTCAGGATAGAAGTCCGCGAAGTTAGCAACCATGATGATGATGCTGACGATCAGGGGTTATTATAGTATGCTAAGATTTCAATGATGTATTTCAGCATCTCATTGGTGACTTGTATTCCGTCATTAAGTTCCTCGTTAAAACGGTCCATCTTTTTATTGACTTTTTCTTCTGTGTCATTGAAGGCCGAGAGTGTGATTACAGACAAGCAATAGTTTGCAACAATGGCATGGAATTTGAAGTTCTCGTTAGAATTTTTTTTATTTTATGGGTAAGAAACTCCGAGTATTCCACGTATGACCACATTATTGAATGCATCGAAGGGGACATCTACTCACAGAACCGGAGACCGATCAGACATCAAATACAAAGTTAGGTAAAATTCTATAAATTTTGTGTTTGAATTGTATTAACTTACAAAAAGCAATCTCCATTAATAAAGGAATTTGATTGTATGCCTAAGCTAACTGGAGGAATAGTCACAGCAACTAAAATCCGCAATCCATACGTAATATATCTAATCAATAACTTAAGTCTACGTACAACACCTTCATTTTGCGAAAAGGCAGATGCCCGTTAGATTCGTACTTATATAAATTGTGTAAATTCTTCTGGCTTTAGTTAATAGCTGAGAAAAGATGACAGCTCATCATTCTCGTCAATTCTATATAAAGCATCCAGTCGATTTTCATTATTTCGATCGTTTCCATATTTTCAATTAAATTTTAGGGACAATTTAACATATAAATTTCTCCTGGTCCAGTTACTGATATTGACTTTGCCTAATGGATGAAGAATGCCCTCAGTAATTGCATTTCTATATTAATTGTAGTTAGAATTAATAAACTAATTGGTAATTGGTAATTAAAGTTCACTTTGTGGGATCAATGAATTGTTTACATTCATTGCAGACGGATTAATTTAAATATGGATTGATTGGATTGAGCTTAGTTGCATTGGATTGGCCTTACGTTGCATTGGGTAGGTTCATGACATATTCTGTGATTTGCGTTTTGTTAGATTTGGTACAATTGTGAGAGACAGAACAAGTTGAGCTGGGTTGAATTTAATAGCATAGTATTGAGTTGGTCCATAAAAAATACACTGAGTTGTGTTATGTTGAAATAAATTTCTATTTAATAGGACATAATCCAACAATATGCAATAATAGAGTTGCATACAACATCGAAAATGTGTACGATGCAACATACTGTGAAATTTTTACTTGAATTTATTTTAATCCAAGTCTATTTTTTATGATTACAAACGGCAAAAAAAAAATATTTCATAATATGAAATGGCTTATAAAATAATTTAAGCTATAATTAAAAAAATTGAAAATTGAACAATTTTAATATAAAACAATTTTATAAAACAATTAATATTCCTCTAATTTGTAGACAAAAAACTAAAACTTAGTTAAACATAATCCACGTGAAAATTGCATAGAAAAATAACTCAACAACCTGATGGAAAAGGTATCTGACTGTGAAGGATCCAAAATACAGTAAAATTATGTGGTGATATTTCAATTTTTTCCCTTGTGCTTCTATGCATTTTATACACTAAGAATTAAAGAAAATAAACAACGAAAACAATTTTGCTTCATTTGCAAAAACCTCATTTCTTCGTCGTTTAGAAATATCTGTCCCCTAAACTGCTTTTGTAACTTCCTGAGCAGAAAAAAGTCATATGATAAGTTAGGGGTGTAGCGTAATTATTTAAATCTAAATCCTCCAGAGCATCCTGGATAACAACAACCTTGTGCACTGGCCTATTGCTATTTGTGTAAAATATTAGCATAATAGTTGCCCTTCATCGTGGTCTTATGTGGCAAGTAGTCTATTAGTATCATTGCTTCGCAAATAAAAATGGTGGCCATAACATTGCCAGATGAATGTTGGACCTTAAACTTCTTTGGCTGTGACGAGGCCTAATATTTACATTACATGCACTCCTGTTTGCTTTCAGGATCATAGAGATGAACCCACGTTTCATCGAGAATTATATTTTTCTTAATATTTTGCTTGACATGCCCAGATTATTCCGGATGATGGTCCAAACCCTTTCCCCGCTTTTTTACAAACTTTTCAATTTTTCTATTTTTGAAATTTTTTTTCGGTAATGGCTGAATTTGGTCGACCACTTCGAGGATTATCTTCGATAGATTCCCGGCACCATTTAAATTTCTTTGGCCAACATATTATTCTACTCTAAGAAGGAAAAAACTCACGGTAAACAGCAGACATGCGATTTTTTAATATCATTCGACGATTTCTTTCTTTTGTGGAAAATTTTATTTAAGCACGCTGCTCGATATTTTTCCATTATTAAAACCAGAAAAATCTACAAAAGTTCGAAGGTCATTTAGAAGTGATTATTCACGCCAGTGACCATCAGCCAGCTTCACAATGTCCGTCCACTCAAAACCAGTATTATGTCTTTAAAATCCTATTTCACGTCTACTCACGGATCTGTTCTAAATAAAATACTCGCTACACTTAGAAGAGCCGTTGTATTCCTGCTGGAATCTTGTTGGAAATCCATAGTCCCTACAAAGGTAACAGATTTTTCCGGTACTTTTTTCATTTTCAAGGCTCTGAAGGAGTCATTTTTATAGACAACGATTTACTATCAGGTGTACGCATAAGCATTATTTTTTCGTTCCCTATCAAGAAAAAATATCGTTGCACTCGACGAAATTATTTGCTGTGTGGTATTTCTTCTCTAAATGTATGAAATGCTCTTCTTCAACGAAAAACCTAATTATCACACTTTATCTAATGCTATGTATTATCGAGTAATAGAGCTGTTACAAGCGATCAATGCAATCACTTTTGCAAAACTTGTCCTAATTTAAATTCTTTCATAATAATACTTCATTATTCGTTCTATTTTTACATCGCCTACGATATTTTCTGTAGTCAGATTAGGCAACATAACAAATATATGTGAATCATAGTATGACCTCCCAAGGTTATCTTTCTTTTTCTACAAAAAAACTGGCTCGATAAGATTCACACCACCTGGTTGATAAATAAGGACCTTATTCGATAAAATTGGTTTTGCACCTATTATGTAGAAGAAGGCTCGAAAGATGATACAAAGTAAATATGAAACTTATAATCACCCGTATCAAGTACGTAAATAATCTCCATCTCATACATAATTGTTTAATTACTATAATTACCAATCATTTTTGTGATGCATTCACTTCATCACACCAATAAATAATTCATTTTGAACGATCGCAGGGTCACACGACATCGATCTTTGATCTGGTACAGGTTACTGCGTAACTTTTTGATTTCCATACAATGTCATAATGTCAATTATGAAAATGTGCCTGCACGTGATTACATAGATTAAGCAAGACATTGTATAAATGAAATAAATTAATTGCATACTCGAATTGCAAAGGTGTTTGCTTCATATTATAATCATTTACAAACATTTATAAAATATTTATATTTAAATCACATTTAACCTCGTTTCAAAAACGTGTGTGGCATTGTTCCGAAAACAATTAACATGGCAAGCAGGGGGCATAAATCAAGAAAACCTAAAAAGCAAACATTCTAATTGTTTTTGGAGAAACATGTAAAAATAAATAGGTATTAATCCTAGGTGATAGGTCCAGTACCTGGCTTACGATCTGGTACCCAATTTAACTTGTTAAGAAAATCCCAAGCTATGTGCCTAACCCAACTGATAACAACATCCGAAGCAAGATTGTTGGGAGCTTGGACGACTGCCCATGAATTTAGAGATGAACCCAACATGCGATGTGCCGAAGGTACAATAGTCCTTTAAAAATAAAGACACTAGGAGTTATTTCAATAAAAAGGTGAAGGTATATTTCAAGACAGTGTCCAAAATTACTTCAAGTTTCGACATATTTAACGTGTGGTAACGGATTGATTGTTGATATATTATTGTTGTTATGTAGTACATAATGGTTGCAAGCAATATATTTTAACGTACATTAGATTTGTGAATAATTTACCTCATTGTTATAATACACTTCTGGACAAAATTAAGGGACCACTAGAAAATTCAAAATAAATTTAAAACAAAGTAGCTAAATTTAATGAAACGAATATATATACAAATTTAAGTGTGTTTACTTACAGTATAGTTGATTTAAGAGCGACTAAAATTAACAAAATGTACTTTTATGGACTTGAAGAAAAAAAGGTAAAAATTAAACTAAAATGCCAATGGTCTTCTGAACTAAAATCCTAATTTATAAAAAAATAACATTTTTAGTAGTGTGTCTTGCAGCAATACACACTGCCAATCTTCTTGGCATGCTTGAGATTAAGTTTTGTATTTTTTCTTAAGGTATCTGCTGCCATTCTTGAACAAGCATGTTAGAGAGCTCATCAAGTGTTACTGGCGGTCTTAGTGCGTGTTTGATTTTGTTGCCCAGTTGATCCCAGAGATGCTCAATAGGATTGAGATCAGGGCTTTTGGCAGGTCACTCGAAACATTGGATATTTGCTTTTCTAAACACGGCTGTGACAATGTTAGCTGTATGAGGTTTGGCATTGTCCTGCATAAAAATGAATCCATTGCGAAAATTTTCGGCAAATGGTTGAACATGAGGTACAATTATCTCGTCTCTATATCTTATTGCTGTTAGCGACCCATTTCGAACCAAAAGCTGTGAGAATTGGACAGGTAGCTGGTTTTCTAGCAGACACATTGACTTCATTTAGCCTTCTTCTTACTCTTTTGGTAGAAATTTCTGTTCCAGTCGCCAATAGGAGATCATTTTTTAATTCACGAGTTGCTAAAAAACTTCCTTAAACTCTGAAGTTCAATAAAGTGACCCTCTCTGCGGATTGTTTTTCTTTTATCACCTTGTCCGGGTCTTCTTTTGAAACTACCAGTGTTTCTGAACCGTGCTGCGGCCCTCTGCACTACAGATTTGTTGGTATTTAGAATTTCAGCAACTTTTCTTTGTGAATATCCTTCACGCAGAAGAATAATAATGTGCGATACTTCTTCTGGTCTACAATGACGCCTAGGCATATTTAATTCACGTAATGCAAACAAAGTCACCAATTCTCGCAAGAAAAAGCAAGGTTTATTAATTAAATGACTTAAAAACAATTAAGCCTTTTTGTTGACTTTTCGTGTCCTAGCAATGTCCTTGCTATTGTTAATTGTTGCATTGCACACTATTTTAATTTTGTTTAAGATACGTCAATTTATGACATGCAAAAAGTACATTAAAATTAACTTGTAAATTGGAAGAGTTATTTCAAGTTTATTTGGTGGTCCCTTAATTTTGTCCAGAAGTGTATGTCGATGATGACCATTCCGTAAAATATTTAAATACAATTTTCTTATGTAATTACATATAATCATATTATGTCAGAAATATTAATTTATATTTTAATCGTGCTATTCATCATAAAATCAATGTTTTATTGGTCAACAAAATTAATGATCAAAAATTTTTTCATAAATATTTAAATCTTGCGTTTATACTAAAAATAATTATCCTCTATCGTTGACTAATAAATCCTACTTCATTTGTGATGGAAATCATTTATAAAAGACTATCTTGTATCAAAAACTAACAACTATAAATGTTCTTAGAGAAGGTTCACATTAATCAACCCACCAATTGTATAAATTATCGTTCATATATTAGAAAAATATGCATATCCTTATCTTTTAAATTTAAACATGTCTGGATTGGGTATTTTTCCTGGTTTGTTTTAGAATGAGATTGAAGATCTCTGTTTTATTTTATGTTTTATTAGTATATTTTGATGTTAGAAAGAATTGATTTTATTCAAGTTTAGTTTATTTTGACGGAGATTTATTGTTAACGGGCTTTGCTTATATAACATTTTTAGGCAACGATTACGTGTTCCTGTATTAAAATCATTTCGAATTCTATAACGTCAGGGCCTCAATCTGTACGAACTATTTCACAACCCCATGTACGTTGTGTCTGCTTTCACTAACGAACAATTACATGTGCAATATGAAATATTGAATGTATATAATTACATCAAAATTCAAATAACGATCAAAGGACCAAAATGATACCTTCGTCACCTCCACCGTCAATAATTCACAAGGCGCACGTAACGAATTCCATGAAAATCCGGACTCATTCGTCCGTTTCTCGTTATCTCGCCGAATCCGTAAAATTTCAACATCCGGCTGATTTACTATCGCTCCGTCCGCAAAGGTGCAATAAAACTGTTACAAACTCGCCCGTTTCGTTTCTTCGCCGTAAAACATAATGTAACTTTCATAAATTCCTCGCGACCGATAAATACGTCGATCGGCCAATTTAAAAACCAGTTACATAAATTAACCCGCCGTCGAGCATTAATTGACTATCAGCGGCAGCTGTACGCACACGGCGTTTTGAGTTATGCGAAATTTCACGGAGGGAAAAGCACGGCGCGTACGCAAAACGAAACGCAATTACGTGCATTTCGAAAATGTGCCTTATTTCAGCTCAGAAGTTTGATTAGTCGTTGATATGGTGCATTCTCGTCAGTGATCTCCTTCATTGTTCGCAGTGAATGTTGTAGATTCTAACAACTATAATTAGGTCGTGTAATTACGTGCCATGTGTTCAGGTGCCTCACACAATGCCAAAGAAAAATATAATACACGAAACCTGTAATTTCGAACTAATTAGGACGAACGTTGGTGCCGCTTTGCTTTCGACTGTTTAATATCCAAATTGTGCCAAATTGTACCTAATCTGGAATATTATTTAACGTGAATGGATATGCCTAGTGGGACATTGTATCCATAGTCTAGACAGGTAATAGACTAGGGCGCGTAAGTGCACCTGACATGACTTGACATGACTATAATTACTGTTAGCATATACGAAGATACTTCAGGTCAGCTATGAATGAAATAAATACAGTAGGTACACAATCAATCCCGCATGTTGCTGCCAACTACCGGTGGTTATTATAATAAACACCAACAATTACTGCACATGGTAACATCGTTGGGTAAAAATTGGAATGTTACATTTGTTCTTTGTTCATCGCATGTACTGGTTGAAAACTCTGAACATCAAACATACTACAATTTCACATAATTCAAATTGCTCTAAAGAAACGAAATAATTCAGTAGTAGACCTCTTTTCCAGTGCCCAAAAATTATTTTAGTTTACACATATTTCTATCTCGATCATATTACATGATCAAACAACAACGATCTCATTTTGGTAAAGGGTTGAATTTATAGATTTATAAGCTTATTCAAGCTACAAACACTTATTCTAAACACATTCGATCTTAACGTATCATATATTTTAGTTTTTACGCAAAGAAACTCTGGAAATTCTATAACTTAACTCACAGTTATATAAAAAATCCAAAATGTTCTTATTATTATAGTGTTATAATAAACTTCACTTATAATGGTAGTTAAAAATAAACTTACACCATTTATTTTTTATGACATTTCTGGTTATTGCAGCGTTATTTTGTTTTTAAAACGTGTCTACATAAATCAATGAAATCGATAAAAATATACACGTAAATATATTACAAATAACTTACTATCTCTCACCAGGTTCTGGTAAATTTATGTTGCAGTGTAGTCATTTTAAATATTTTAGTTAGAATGCTTTCTATAAAAAAGCTTACATAAGCACAGAAATAAGAACCTGATCAAAATAAAAGCAGAGTGAAATGATTTTTTTCGTATATGCCACTTTAACGAATAATTCTAAAACTAGTAACTCAAAATATTTACTTGCCACTTTGCTTTCTTCATTCGTTGTACCCAATTCTGCAATTCTATTTTTCGTTCTGACTATTCGAACTTTACGACGATTTTTATTTTATTCATAAGCCCCTTCGCTTTTACCAATGTCTTTATTTTTCGTCTCATTCAGTGTTTTAGTACTTCACTTTCACAAAATATTTCAATTTGCTCCATTCGTCTTGCTATGTTCATTACTTCTGTCTTCTTGGTATTAATTATTAAGGTAAACTATCTAAGTATTTCACCCGATCTTTTGATTTAGTTTTATGCATAGTTTTATTACATTATTCTGGTCATAGTTTTCTGTATCACAAGTATGTATTCTAGCATTTGCTTCTTACTGTGGGTGTGCATTGGTATTAAAAACAAAAATTGGACCAGGATTCCACTATCACAAGTATGATTTTGATTAGTTATTCTATGAAAATGCATCGAATTTCAAATTCACAAGGGGAAGGGGACGGAGTATTTCAAAGCACATCTAAACAAAGCAGGGGAGAAAATAAAATACAAAGATATTGCCAAACGAAGACCTAGTTGGTAAAGATGAATTTTAATACGTCCTTAATAAAAAAATATATAGAGAAGAAATAAAGCACAATCAAACACAAAAGTAGGTGTGATCCAGAAACCAAAGTTACTACATGGGTAAATTAGTTGACAAATAATAGAAATGGGGGAATGGACAGAAGCAGAGAAATATCCCACAAATTATGAAAGGCATTATTGTGAGGATGACTGAACAATAATGACGAAGGGGAAAATTGTACTAAATCATTCGAAAAATAATAAAATAAGCTCAAGCAACATATACTCAGTGACATATAAACTGCACCACCTAGAAGGGGTGGGAATTTTTGGACAAAATTTGGCAGGAATAGTGGACTAGTCCAGGGAAATAGTTGATTAAAATTTGAAACCCAATCATCCAGTAGTCATGGGATTTTTGACGTTTGTGTCATTTTTTAGAGGTGGTGATAGACAAGCAATTATCGAGTCAGTTTTTGAATTTGTTCCACTTTTTCGGATCCCATTCTTTAGTTTGAAGTGTTTCAAGTGTTTAATGATGCCTTGAGGAATGAGACCTCAAGTTTACAGCAGTTGAGTGACTTTGACCGAGGGCGGATTGTTGGTTTACGAGAAGCAGGTTTCTCGTTTAGAGAAATCGGCAACCGTTTGGGACGGTACCACTCAGAGGCACTGGGGCTCAAAGACGAACCAATGAACGTCAAGATCGCCGCTTAAGACTAATGGCCTTGAGAGACCGATTCTCTACAACTAGATCAATAGCTGATCAATGGTTAGGTGAACAAGGTCGTCCGAAAGGCTTGCGAACAGTTTATCGTCGAATAAGAACCTTTGGTTTGCTGTCTTACCGCCCATATCTTGTGCTACCCCTCACTGCTCAACATCGCCAGGAACGTTTGGTCTGGTGCACGGAAAGACTTCAATGGAACTTGGAGTGGCATCGAGTTGTCTTTAGTGACAAATCGCGATTTTGTTTAGGAATGCATGATGGTCGGATGACTGTTAGACGAAGACGTGGAGAAAGGCGCAATCGTGATTTTTCGATTGCGAGGCATGTTCACCGAACTGTGGGGTTGATGGTGTGGGGTGCTATCGCTTACGGCAGTAGGTCACCCTTGCTCTTCATTCGGGGCAGTATGACCGCCCGACGCTACATTGACGAAGTGGTAGAACCACATGTTCTTCCATATCTTCGAGGGCTGGAAGACCCACTTTTCCGGCAAGATAATGCACGACCTCACGTAGCAAGGGTTTCTCTTGATTTCTTTGAAGAGGCCAATGTTAATCTTTTGCCTTGGCCGCCAAGATCCGATTTGTCGCCCATTGAGCACGTGTGGGACATGATGGGTAGAAGATTGAGGAATCTACCGAACCCACCGTTGACAATAGAAGCTCTACGGCATGAAGTACAGACTGCTTGGGATGCCATACCCCAAGAAGGCATTGATCACCTGCTGGAACCAATGCCAAGGCGGGTCAATGAGTGTATGAGAAATAGGGGCGGACCAACACATAATTAAAGAAAAATCAAAAAGATGAAGTGTTTTCTTTATCAAATTTTAATCAATTGTTACCTTAGACTAGTCCAATGTTTCTGCCAAATTTGGTCCAAAAATTCCCACCCCTTCTAGGTGGTGCAGTTTATATGTCACTTAGTATATAATGACAAGGCTTTAATTGAATATTGTGACTTAAGTTGTAAACATATCAAGTACATGAAACTTGGTGCTAAACTGATTGCAAAAGTGAAATGTGCTGTACAAATAGTTGCATTATCATATTATATATATATCATATTAATTCACTAATGCGAAGGAACAATGTCAACGTTTTGAGTTGCAGCGATCCGCCTAAAATCATCGGAAATGTGAATGTATAAAAATCATTTAGGGAGGTGTTTAAATCAAAGCTACAAGGAGACTTGAAATAGCAATGCCATACAAGTTATAGAAGGATAACAAGCAAACGAGTTATAAAGCGAATAATTTGATAATCATCAATTAAACCATATTATTGGTTAAGGTTTTAGATGACGTAATTGCAAAACAGCCATTAAAGCCATTAAGAGTTACAGTAACTGGTGAATATTTGACGTATATTGAACATAATCAAATTATTACTAGAGTAACTGGGAATTATTTGGTAAATAGCTCGAATCCAAATAATTTGACTTTGCATATATAAATTGTGAATAAATTAAAACCCATGAAAAGCCGCAAGTATTAATTTAATTTAAATTTTTTGAATCACCAAATCAAAAACCTAATAAAAGTCTCAAATTTATTAAAACTAAATATAATTTAACGACGATATTTTTTTCGCATTTACGTTGTGTTAAAAATAAAACATTTCGTAACAACTGTCTTTATGGTTTCGTCGTATTCCTTAATGTTTACCTTGATGTGTTGCCCATCATTCTAACAGCTTTTTTAGATGTGTTCTAAAGTCTTTAGGACAATTTCTGAAGAAACATGATCAGCAAAACGGGATGGTCATTTTTACGACCATCGCAGAACCAGGAAGATAGTAATGCAACTACATTCACAACAAGTTTTGACACTCAAAATTAAAGAGAATAATGCTGGCCTATCGAATAGTATTTCCCAACCCTCCGTGTGCATCTTTAAAATTCAGACTCTGACACTCCCTGCTCGTAAGAATTGTTCAATTTCTTCTCTTTCGTTTCTTTATTTTGATATTTCCTCCACGCTGTCTTTCTTATTTGCTCTATTTTTACCTATTCCACATACCTCTGCAGCTTCTTGCATCTTTAATGGCTCCATAATTAGCATTTTGTCCAACTCAACCCAACTTATTTCTTCATTGTATTTATATTGGCTCGTGCCTACATAAATTCTTGTGAGTATATATTCAGTTATAATTCTATTCTGGTCGAGTTTAGGTTCCACGAAGTACACTTTACTTAACACTTACGTACCACTACTACTGGATATAGTCGTGTTTTCTTAATTTCTTTGGTTGGTGCCAGCAGAAATTGTTTGCTTTGCATTTCTCTCGTGTATTTAATTATTTTGTCTATTTTGAAACCAAGTATTTTCAAATACAAGTTTCCTGCAATCAACTATACAACTATTTCTTTCCTCATTTGATTTTTTTTCTTTCTTCTTCTTTACAGAATTTTTCAAGTACTTTTCCTTGACTTGCTATATCGTTCTCCACTATTCTTTTAAAATTTCGAATTATAATTCTTCGAGGTATTGTTTTGTTCTCCGTGCTTGTGCCATATATTAACAATATGGTATTGTAGTTGTCCTTCGTTTATACAATGATCTTTATATTCTCTCCGTTATATTCATTTCCATTCCATTAACATTCTCATTTCTTATCACACAGATTTACTCTGCCCGAGCTATTTTTTTCCACCCCGTGATGTATCACAATTCCACATAGCCATTTATTGATAATATATCGAAACTAGTCATCGATAATTATAATATTAATTCCTCTTCCTTGTCGTACATACCTCTCAGGTTCCACGTGTCTATTTCTCATACTTGTATACTTGTACGTTTTCCCATATCTTGTCTTCTTATTGAATCTTCTTATTGAAGAAGTGCTTGTTATAAAAGTTATAGATGTCGACATTTTTAACATTTCTTTACTAAAATGTACCATTTAGTGAAATGTCGCTGTTGAAAAATTCTTTGTAGTCCCGAGCTTAATTGCGGGGGAGAGGGGGATCACAGTTGTCGTGGCTGTCAGATGTAACCAATCTATACTGACAACGTTCACGACTTTGCAACAGTTTGTATAATTTTTATAAAGTATAAAGTTCTATGTCAACCAATGCAGATTTTCATTATAGTTTTGACATAATGCGTTTTTCATTTTCATCAATTTTCATTGATTTTTTGCATTTTTGATTTTCACCAGTGCCAGTATTTTAACTTTCATTTATTTTATAATCGTGTGTGGTTCATTTCCATTAACTTTTTAAAACAGTAGCTCATTAAGGAGTTAAATATATTAAAATTTAAAACAACTTTTGGATGAGAAAGTGTTTCCAAAACATGTGCCATACCAATGTGCTAAAAATTGTGAAAAATTGTAAAATCACTGAAGAAGCTATAAGTTAAATTATAGTTATAATTATATATATATATATATATAATTAACACAAAAATACTATAACTTATATAAAAGGTAAATGAAAAAAGTATAAAAAAGTCCAGTGCGGACACAGAATGTTTATTATTATTTCGACCCGTTTCGTAGAGTTGTGCATTTCCGTTTTGAGTCTTCAGTTTATTTTCATTTTGCTTTTCCTGCTTTCTTGTCGAAATCGTATGTTGTTGTTTTTTTTTGTTCTTTTCATTTTGTTTATTGCCTTCTACTATTTTTTCTTATCTATTACCCACTTTCGATACATTTTCATTTTACTTAATACGTTTGCTCTGATCTTTTTCATCTCCGACCTCTTGTCTATTAAGTTCATCAGTATATCCATTTCTACATTTATTTGATCATTAGTTATGTATCTCGTTTTGCATTTTCGCCCAGTCTTCCTTTTCACAATGTTGTTCTCACATCTTGTATATAACCTTGATATTTGTAAGTTATTTTTCATATTCTCTTTTTCCATACATTAAATTATCTTCTTATAATAACAATAAAATATTGTTACGTATCATTACGTTTATCGTAGTAAGTCGGTAAGTTTTAAGTAGCAGTAACACAGCATGAAACAAAAGTATTTCTCATTTTAGAATCTTCAAAACTAAATAGTAGACATTGTATAGTATATATACTATACAATTTCTTGCTAACTCATATTTTTGTGATTTAGTTTTTATAAATTTTTGTTAATACTTTTTTATATTTTATGCTAATACTACTTAAAACTTACCAACTTTATGTCATTACTACTGTAAACGTTACAAACATTTCATTTACATAGTACCCACATATGTCAGAGTAATAAAAATAAAAATCATAAAACCGCAACCCCTTGGTGATTTAAAATGCAATTGTTACACATGGGTTTCGTATGCAATGGGGGTGAGGCGTCGAAGTTATAATCCGCTGCAAATTTGAGGAAGATGAAAAATAGTAGGTCCACATATGAAAAAATTTATCCTTATGCACATTGCATGTGTGGAACAATATACTAATATGACCCCATAGCCCTCCACTACTTTCCTTAATCAAATTGCGCCCATAATCTGTAAAAGTTACGAGCGATGGAAGTTTATAAATCGCCTTGTGTGTGCTTAAGGTGCGTGTTCTGGTGCATTCCACTTCCGAAAGGAATGTCCAACAACTTCATTATCGGGTGTCACTGGCGTGCAAAGTTTTAAAACGACGCATATCTTAATTCATAAGAAAAAATGAGCGAATAATTATGTTAATCCGACATTGAGGTAACGACGTGCGTGTCTCGAAAATGTACACTCTCGCCGGGGTTATGATTCAAAGTCGCTGTTATCTGCCCCGTTATTTATTATTCCCGCGGCTATTAGCTCCGTACATAATAATAACTGCCTCCTGTTAAGTATCGCGAACGAGGCAGATACAGTGTGTAATTTTCTGCCATTACTGCGACGGTTAATCTGCAAGTTTAAAATTTATGCCAATGCATGACAGTGAGCTATAGCCGAGGTAACGAAACGCGTCCGTGGAGATCAAATTTTGAGCAAAGCTAATTAACGCTGGTAATTGCTAAAAATACATAAATTCCAATCGATGACTAGTCATCGCAACCGTTTATAATATTTCAAAAAGCAATAAAGTTTCCATAACACCACATTGCGAAATATGACGGTCCGGTTAAAAGCAACACACACTTATTGTTGCAACATCCGTGATGAACGGTGTTTAGACGAAAACCGAGCACCCATAGTTGCGTTACTCCGTTGGCAACTAATAAACACGACTAGCAAAATTATGTGTCGACGGTGAATATAAATTAAATTTTACTTGTCGTAAAATATGGCCAAATATACAAATTTCTCACTTAAATTCGGGTAAACAGCGACCCGAAGATAAACAACCTTGTTTACACTGGATGAAATATGGCCGGCACGTAAAGCTTTAGTGGCCGATGGCGATAAATAAACACTGTGCGAAAATCGTAACGTTAGATAATAAAACGACTTGTTTGAATTAAATTCGCAGCTAATATAATTGATGGATACACTAGATTAATGTTCGTTCCGCGAGGTGCTGTAACACGTAAACAGTATGATTTAAGATCCGTTCGTTTGATATAAAGCTAAAAATAGCATAAACATTTTTTATGATTTTTTATTGGACGATGATCGAAATTGCCACAGACATTACCAAATATTGACAGCAAAAGATTATCGATAAAACTCCTGGACCAAACCACCTCGAAATATACCATGAATAATAATACACCATATAACAGTCAAATATAAATATAACTAGAAGGGGTGAATATAAATGCTCACGAAACGATTTCTAACAGCACCACTGAAATGTGCATTGACTAAGAAAGTTCCAAAACTGATAGATACAATATTTTCATACCATTAAAGTCAACACAACATTGAGTTAAATATCATATAAAAATATCAAAATATTTTATGAAAAACGACCATTTCAATGTTTCAAGAGGAAAAAATACGTACAACAGTTTGCAACAGTGTAACAATAGTATATTATTATACAAGTTTACTAAGAGGCCTTATTGTAGCACGCGTGGGTTTAGGGCACGACGAGCGAAGCGAGGAGTGCTCCAATAGAACAAGTGCTACAATGCCTCTTAGTAAATGAGTATAATATACTATTTTATCTACTTTGCGTTAATGATTTAATATAAATTCAAAATTTCAAATACAAAAAAATGTGGCATTATAACCTAGGAATGTTTATGAGTAACGATGGCGACATCGTCAAGTCATATTTGTCAGGCGGCAATAACATTTAAAATATTTAAATTCCTTTAAATTTTGTGAAAAACTACAAAAATATGGCAGAAGAGAAGGATTGAAGTTATGTTGCTTTTGTGCAAGCTTTTCGTTTTATATGTTTCTCAAATAGCGCATTAATAATTGTGTGATTGAGCAGCGAAATGAAATGTCGCCAATCTTACAGAACAAATAGTTACCAAAAACAGTTTCATAATAGCCTCTATTATAAAACTGTTTTGAGCCCATTTCAGTATCATAATGGACCTATTGTTAACGCAAAGTAGATAAATATAATAAAACAACTAAAATATCGTAGAGACAAAGCCCATCTGGTAGCAATGCAATCTGGTCGTGAATGCTTTTAAAAAACTAATGAATACAATTTTTAGAACTTTGTGGAGGACACAAGGAAGAAATTCAAAAATGGAATTCTGCTTTTCTATGACATTGCGCCAGTGCATAAGGCTGTTGTTGTCCAGGGTCCTCTGAAGTAAATTTACAAATGTTTAGAAGTATAAGGAAATTATATTGAAAAATCAGCAAAGATTTTTATTGCATTTTAACTCCTTCATAGTACCTTTTTTATCAGCTCGACCTATACCCTCTCCTGAAAATTTCTCAGAAATTTTACAAATTCAACCACGGAAATGAGAAAATACAAATGAAGAACATAAGGATCTGGTAGCTGGAAGATCGTCCACAGATTCACACACAGCATTCTATTTTATGGTAATTGTCAATAAAAAAACATCACTATATTTGCATTTTATTACTGCTGATCAGTAAATAACAATATCTCTCCAGCATATAAATTTCAACCAAATCATAATTAAAGCAGCGACACAGCTATATGAAAACTCCAATGTTCACATTAACCTGACAAATTGAAAGGGGTTTAGACAACGGTCTCATCTTTATTAAAGATACATGCTTCAAGACCATGGAAGTGAATTGCAAGAATTGCGAAGAACCTAATGAACCGCCAATTGTGGACTGGGAACATGAATAACATATTTTTAAGAAATATTACTCAGGTGTTCGTTGACTAAATCACAATCGTAAATCGACGTTGTTATTTTTAAACTTTTACAGTAAAAGTCAAATTTTAATTAATACTTATTTTACCCTTATCTTCCTCAAAAAATATTGTTGTAGATAGAAGATATTAATGTTGAAAGTGGTGTCAGCTCGGTAGATAGATAACAGCATGAAGAATGCATGAAATATTATTTTATATTTTATTAATTATTATTAAAACCAAATTTTAATTTAAGTGATTTTTTCATTACTAGCTGTCGAAAAGAAGATACTTTTATTTACTCGTTTCGAATCCAACGTGTCACATGAATGTTTTTTTTCTTTTTCATAGAAATAATTCTTGAACAACGTATGTCCGTTATATTCGATAAGCAGCGAATAACAACTTCATTTTCGTGACTATAAATACACAAACAATAAATAAACGACGTGTGGAGCCCAAAATATGGATACTATCAAATACATGGCACGAAAACTATACGTCTGTCTAAGTAACCTGAAAGGTAGTTTATATGTGGGACATAAAAACAAGATGATCGTTTCATGAAACAAAATTTGTTTTACTACCAAAGAAAGCAAAAACTGCCAAAAGGTGCGGTCAAATTATTGGTAATTGTACGATTCGATGACTAACAGTAATTAATTGATCATCGCGATGATTATTTGATCAAACGTCAAATGTCTAATCGGCCGGAAATGATTACGAAAATGGAATACTTCGAAAATTGATCGATTATATTTATCTGCAAAGATTGCTTAAAAATGTAATAACGATCACTTTATATTTAAATTATATTTGAAACTAATTATAATAAAATTTTAATGGCTAAAATCAAAGTACTGTGTCAAATAACTAAATTCCATAGATTATTCCTCATGTTTCCTTAAACATGAGGAATGACTCGGTAGTACAGTGACAATACAAGGCTGAAAACTTAGGTATGGTAGGGAGCGAAATAGTTTTAAAAACGACGTGGGACGACAACACAGAGAAATTTGAATGTTCAAATATTACAATTTCAAAAATGCGGGACCATATTTTGCCCCCAAAAATACGGTCATTCAATACCTCAAGAGAAGAGGCGGAGGAACCGAAGATTACGGTGACGAAGATTACGCGAAGGAGACTCAAAACTATAGATAACATGGACATTAGGTATCTTACCACGTCAGCAGTCAACAGATGATTTAGAAACTGAAAAGAAAAATAACATAAGTACTTAAATCATAGACAACAATATTAATTCATTAAAATCAACTGCAAAATTATTTGACATATTAAAAAAAAAATGGATAGCCAATAAAATATACAAAAAAATAGACTGTTAAATATATACGAGGGTTGCTTATTTAGTGTTACATACAGCCCCATAAATAGAAAGAAAATGTCACGAGTTAAAATTAACCGGAATCTGTCAAATGGTCACTGTGAATTTTTTAAATTCAAAGTTGATCAAATTTTCTGCGTAATAACGTTTTTACAACTTTCGAAGAGGATTCTCTCAACAACAATGTATTGCCGAGTTGGTTTCTGTTTTCGGTGATGAAGCACCAAACCAATCGAAAATGTAACGCTGGTGCAATGAATTGAACCCAAGGCAGGCTTGCCAGGAAGTGCAGTCACCCTGTGCAGCCAGCTGATCAATATCAATATCAACATTTAAGCATCTATAAACATTTCAAATACCTCAATACCTTAACAAGGCCCTACGTGATAAATTGGATATGAAAAAGGTAATTTGTCGTTGGATCCTTACAGTTCCAAGTCTCAAAAATTTTCTTATGTTTCCAATGATTAAGAATGTATTGCAATTGAAGGATGAGATAACTGCTTCAACAATTGGTTTGACCGAACGCAAAAGCAAAAGTGTATAATTTTTTTTTGGAAAATAGTTTTAAAAACAATCAGGCACGTTAAGTGAATCTAATGTTTGATTTTATGGTCACATGCAAACCCTGGTATAATAATGTGAAGAAATTCTAATTCGAATGATTCCTACCCACACGTAAGAGTAACTGCTTTAACTACTAATTGTGCCTAGACCCCGGATTTAACCAGGAAAAATCTGTAATTGGTCACTAGCTGTTACCAATCGACTTAGTCAATAATAAATTTATAATTTTTAACAATTTTAACGAATGGTAACCGTTCTCAATGCTGGCAACTACCACCAAATATGGAATTTATTATAGCACCACAATTGTGTTGTAATTCCAAATGAAAATTATCGTGTATTATTTTTGTTTTATTGGCCAGCTGATGGAGCAGAAAAAAGTATGCAGCAGACAAATTTTAAGACACAGAGAAGTTCCAATTTTAATAGATAATGTCGAAAATAAATTTTCAGAAATAACAAATCGAAATATATATTTCTGACAACGATAGCTTTGTTTAGATCTCAAGTTCCTGATTCCTTATTTTTTCTACGATTCACTCTCTTGTGATTGGTGTATAGATATAGAGGGTATTTCTACAGGCATTTTTTAATATTTACTGTTTTTAAATTTTAATTAAATCAATTTCAAATTGATTCAAATGCAGGACATCTCCTCGTAATTTGTTCAGTGCTAGTGGATTTTAACTACTTAATTACTTTTGAACGTTCGTTTTGCGCGCATAAAATTGCAAGATGTTTTCTTTAAATGCGATGCAATTTTTACACTCAATTCATTCAATATGTGATTTGTTAAATTTAAATTAGTTATATCCCTGTAAATGTAGTTAATATGAGTCATGTTTTAGTCATCTCTTTTCATGTCACACATCTAATACTTCATGTAAGCAGTACTTTTGTAAAACATTTAAAACAAATTTCCTAGTAATGTGAATCTTTAAGGCTTTGTAAATGCTTCAATAAAGAATCGAAACGTCAGCTTGAAGAAATTGATGGTTTTTTCGTTTTCCTAATCGTTGAAAATCCGAATACTGTAATTTTACATTTGATTTTTAACTGTAACGATAGTTATAAACGGGAAGGCAAGATGAGTTAAGGATTTATGCAAGATAGTAACGATTGAAAAATTTACAAGTAAAATAATTTAGTAGATATAGTGTGAAAAAACTTTTAAAATTTAATTCAAATTTATTTGTAGCGATCCCAACCATCCACACCAACAATTATATCGAACCGGCGAAAGCGAAAGCCCTTCAAAATAAATATTATCCTTGACACTGCACAAACTCTATTAATAACTAATTGTAGCACGTTTGTTTCACGTGATCGTATCAGCGGGAGCTTTTCGTGCCAAATGGCGCCACTTTCAAACCAATTAGAGTTTGACGTTTTTAATGCGCCATCCAAACATCGGAGTTTGAAAGACACATCAATGCCATCGTGTTTGTCGACCGCGTTCATCCTTCTTCCGCAGTTACGCTGCTCCCTCCTGCTGATGATAAATCAACGGTAGCAGTCGGGCAGGTCGCCATAAACTACGCCCGAGGGCACAAACTCAGATTTACGGCCCACTCTCGCGCAAAGTGTTAAAGAATTATGCGCTCGCCGTAAATGAGATGTGTCTGCAGTCATACATATACATGTCATCTCGGCTGGCGGATATAAATAGGCAAGATGAACGGTTTCTTTTAGGCACGCTCTCTTACTTTACGTCCATTCCTTCCGACGCGACGGCCAAGTTTTACTTCTCCATGGGCGTCGCATCGATGCACGAATTGTAACCGAAACGAGAATAAATTCATCAAAACGACAATCGTGGGGAATTCCAGCCATTTATCCATTGGAGATTATCTTAAAGATTGCGCAGACATTTATAAATATAAATTTAGTAATGCTCGTAAAATTGGAATTTAGGTCAGTGACGAGGCGCTACTGGCTTGCCCCTACCAATTTAAACGGTACCGTTGAGGTTATATTTCAGCGTCCATATGTCGAAAGAAAAAGTGGAAGAGGAAGCCAAGATGTATGACCTCATCACTCGGGCGCGCTGTCAGGCGATCTTTCTATCTTGTCGACCGGGTTTACGAAAACGTTCGAGTTTGTGTTTGCCGTTTGCACTGATTTACACGATGAATACAAAGGCGCAGACTTCTCTAATACACACAAATCCAATTCGTTACTCGTCGCTGATTTTAAAACCATCACAGTAATTACATCATGTACTACATTATCGACTGACATATAGTAGTGATCACCTCACCTTCATTGACATTCACGTTACCGTGTTATGTTGTAGACGATTCCTTCAATAATTATCTGATGATGTTTCCATTGACTTTTTAATTAATTAGCCCTCTTTACTTTACTTTTCAGACATTGACTAACCACACCGTTTTAATAATTTTGAAGTGCCGTGAAATCCCTGAAGGACTAAGTGTAATCCTATTTTCATGTTGTGCCCTCTATCATGAACCATTTGGTTGACCCGGTTATTTTGTTCTTCCAATTTCAATTTCATTTTAGTCTAATGTTTTCACATCGTAACATTCTATCCGAGAATGTCATGTAATTTAATTCATTCCCCAGACTGACCCCGCCATTATGCATGCTTACCAGCTTGTCATCGATAGTTACAAGTGCACCCTAATATGCCCCTGCGTCATTTAATAAAAGACTACATTAGATAACCTAGTAAATCATGAACGGAATCGGAATTGGGGACAATGTTATAAAATCACTATTATATAGAGGGGGTGCATTTCAATATAACAGGCAAGGTATTAGTAGAGTCACGTTCCCATTAACGCCCAGCCCAGAGAAATTGTTTCGCCCATTTTGATATGTACGTCTCTAACGCCTGTACAATGACAATGGTTGAATTATTAAGGCGAAGTCATTTTAAGTCGCCTCGGGACTTGCGCATGGTAAGTTTTTTTACTTGATCTTAAGAAAAAAAATCTGCAGTGGTCCGCACTGAACTTTATTATATTTAGATATAGTACATTTTTCGAAAAAACTTTTCAAATGAAAGTTGTTTAAAATATTAATATCTATTATGGAAGAATATTTTTTTCCGTAATGTGCACCGTTTTCGAGATATGGAAAAAGGTGATCACTTCCGGCTGAGAGATTGCATTCAAAATATGACGTTTTCCTCCTTACTACATACAAATGTTAAATTTAAAGTTTCAGAGCTCTAGCTATAATTGTTTGGACACTAGAGCGCACACAGTCACACACACAGAAACCCAGACACACATACGTCATTCCGAAAATACTCCGAAACGATTCAGGGGATCTCAAAACATGTATATCCGTTGAAATCTCGAGTTCGAAAATTTTCATGATTCCTATACTTACTTATACATAAAGTATAAGAAAGTAAAAATGGCAACGTGTAACAAATAAATACGATAGTTATAAATAATCTCAAGCTTCAAAATGAAAAAAGCACAACCATAACCATAACCATAACCATATCAAATACATACAAATTATATTTAATCGAATGAAGAAGTCGAAATATCCACGATTGCAGATCGGACTCAGTACATCGTGAACTTGGAAATATTGAACGAGTAATCATAATGTAGACAGTTTTGCCCATTTCTAATCGTATGAAGAATTGCTATGTATTGCTATGGACTGCAAATAAATACAATTTTAATGATATATTAAAAAATATATATTAATTATATATTATTGTTCATGTGAATTGTAATTTTATAATTACTTAACTATTCAAGACATCTTTGGTAATCATGCAGTGCTTTTGATTTGAGGTACAGTTCTGATAAAGTATAAATAAATAATACGAAACGTTTGCTGGAGTAACATTCATATTAATCAATGATAAAGGAAATATAATTTTATCATAAACAAAACAAAAAATTTAATAAGAAGGATACGTATACGCGCAAAAATCGAAGCTAGCGGTAGAGATTCCAAAAACACCCTGAATGAAGCAGGAACGGAAACATGTCCTTAGATCGTCGACGAATACGTCCACAGCCGCCGTAAACAACATTTGCAAACTTGCAGACTGAACAATTGAGAATACTCAATGTTACCAACCAATAAAAAATGTGATGTGACAGATCAAAAATATATACTGGAAACGACAAGTTCGGGAAGGAGGGGCATACTTAATCAGATGCGCATCTAATTTTCAATTTCTCTCTCTTCGATTCACGCTCACACTCCACACTCAATCTTATCAACCAAGAAAAATAATGAACAATATGACACATCAAAAATATGACATGTAAAGGACAAGGTCGGGAATGGGGCAACCCATACTTAAGCAAATGCGCACTAATTTCAACTTCACTCTCTTCGATCCAAGCTCGGATAAATTTGCAATCGGTTCGGTCTTCCAGGAACAACTATCAGCATTACGCTGCGTCGCGATTTTTTAAGGAAGAATACTGAATTTAAAATTTATGCGGATTGAAAATTATTTAAATATTTTAATAATTATTAATCTCAGAAAGGGATAGATTTGGGACGGATTAAACAATTTATTAAGTAGGCAATATTTTTTAGTTATTAATACCACCACGCAGCAGATTTGAGCCGTAGCGGATTAAAATAATTTAACAATATGAAAAACGATTTTTATGTAAAATGTATGCTTGAGTTTGGTACCAATAACACAATATCAAATTGCACTGCAACTGGATAGGCCACTCAGAGGGACTCATACTTTAATAATTGGCATGTTCGAAAATTTTTACTTAACAGGTCACCGCCGAAACTGATGAATCTGAATTATAAAAGCTCGACATTTTGGAGAGATGCTTATTGATTAAGTTGACACGTAATTATTCAAATACTTGAATATTCCACTTGATATACTCACTTGAGATTTATTATTTTGTATCGGTCCTATTGCTCTTGGAACTTAAAACGTCGGATAAGAAGATCAATTTCACCGACTTCATTTTTAACATTAATTTTGTTTTTATAGTTTAATTTACATTCTGGTTTTCTACCCTTATTGCTCAATGACATAATCTCACTACGCTGAAATCTATTTGACGAATTTTGATTGTCATGTTATTTTTTACTTTCTTATAATTTATGTATAAGTAAGTATAGTAATCATGAAAATTGTCGAACTCGAGAT
Organism: Geotrupes spiniger; assembly: GCA_959613385.1. Classification (NCBI taxonomy): domain Eukaryota; kingdom Metazoa; phylum Arthropoda; class Insecta; order Coleoptera; family Geotrupidae; genus Geotrupes; species Geotrupes spiniger. The sequence goes on from OY390737.1 coordinate 20,287,001, forward strand.
TTTAACGGATATACATATTTTGAGGCCACTTGAATCGATTGTGACTATTTTTTGGAATGACGTCTGTGTGTCTGTGTGTGCGCGCTCCACTGTCCAAATGGTTAAAGCTAGAGCCATGAAACTTTAAATTTAAGATTTATATATAGCCACCGAAACTGATAGTTTACTCTTATCACATTTTACTATATCTCGAAAACGAGACATGTAATCGAAAAAAATATTCTTACAAAAGTTAAAGATATTGATATTTTAAACAACCTTAATTTGAGAAGTTTTTTAAGTATAACTAAGCATAAGAAGGTTCAGTGCGGACCACTGTAGATTTTTTTTGCTTAAATTGTTGTAATGACATGCTTTCACCGAATTACTTTTTGGACAGCCAATCGATCAACTTCCTCCCTATGACTTTGCCATGCTGATTTTAATACAGCCTCATGTTTGGTTTCAAAGTTAGATACCTTGCATTCTCATTTGGATGTATACTAAATATTGCTACGAAATTTTTTTCACAATTTTTTAATTGCTGAATTATTAAATTTTCTACCCAGGGTCGTGTTAAATGTCAAACTTATATTTTTATCATCATGCACCAAATTTTGATCAACACTTGACTCTAATTTATTCTTCTTACACTGTTCTTGCCCTTTTATGGTATCTTCTAAATATTTCGTATCAAACATACGTTTATGGCAAAATATATTGCATGCGTCCTCCGCCAAATATTGTCATTCTCATAAACATAATTGCTTTTATAATGTTCTTCAAATACAAACCTAAAAATATATAAAATGATCTCTTCATCATATTCTCATTCCTTTAAGTGAAATTTTATTATTTATTTTACTATGAGCCCACCATAACTGCAATTCAAACTTAGTGTCTTCTAAATTGGCATACTTGTCCTATATTTACAATTTAATGAATAATTATGCTTAAAAACTTAAATTTTGGTGCCTTTCATTATGTTCTAGGTTAAACTTGGTAAACTATTCATATTTCTGATGTTTATAGTAAGAAAATATATGAATTACAAAACTTCGATTTTCTCAGTAATAATGGTTGCAATTTCATAATTTGATTTAAATTCTTCTCTGAACCTAAAGCTCATACTTGCATTTTAATCTCTGCTTCACAATCTAAATTATTTTTATTATGTTTCCTCAGTTAATTGTTTTTGTTTGACAAGCCAAACCAACCCAGGCCAAGTTACCTGTTAAGATTTTTGTGCGTAATTAATCAAACAGGCTTATCGCCTGCGTAGTACAGCCACCAAACAATTACCAACACAAATAACAGCAGCACAGAGTAGTAACCGAATCACTGTAATGTATGACAACATGTAATTATGAACAATAAGAAATTTTGTAATAAAATTCAATAAAAAATTACTTTCTCGTAAGGAATCGTGTCAAATATGACAAGTATTATGTAATATAAAAAGTTAATCAACAGCTTCATAACAGTATCATTTTTACAAAGCCTAAATCCTTAATAACTGTTCGTTGTATATTTGTCCATCATATGAAACACAACATACACGTCCGAGTCAACACAACCGACTTTTATCAGAACTGTGTGTGGACTTGGAAATATTTAACTATTTGCCCCAAAAAGAAATACGAATCTTCATATGTTGCTGTGAAAGAAAGTCTTTTTGTCAACGATCGAAAACTATTAATTTTAATAACTTTAAATCGTTCGCACATCTCTATTAATAAAAATCTTCATTTCTGGTTTGACGCTCTTCATAGGGTTGAATTGTTATTTCAAACTATTTAAATAGTTGCTTGTGGAATGCTCCGGTATTAACTGATTTCACATATACGTCATTAACACTCATTTAAATGTAAAAATAAGTATGACGCGTAATCGATGTGTGCTTTGCAGGCTGCCGTGATTTAAACGATAAATCGATTACAAATTAATTCAAATCTGTTATACCATAAAACTGTAATTTGTTATTAATTCTTTTGTTTTTATAATAGTAGATTTTTTACAGTCACATTTATTTGCCTAACGCAGACAATCGAAAAACTTAATCCATCTGAGCGAAATTGCCAGCGCTTATTGTAATGTATCACCGAGTTGAACTTTTCCAATTGACGACTTCCGAATCGCCCGCTGATAAACGACGTCACGCGTGCACCCCGACGACAGTGACAAAACGGGCGACAAGATTCGACAAATGCGGGCAAAAATACAAGGACATGACCCCGACGCTAATGACGCCATTCGTTTTCCTTTATGAGGCCAGCAATGTCACGAAGGACCCGCCAGCCGCTGAACAATACATTTTCCCCGCAGTCGGCAGTAGCAGCGGACCGAGCAGCGACAACAGCGTCTGTTTCTGACTGCGAACAACACGGGGGAAGAACGATCCGTGTATCATTCGGGCGACGGACTTCTATCAATGTCTGTCCCGCTGGCAGCAACAATGGACCATTAATTCGCGCTAATGGAACTGCGAAAGCTGTTCTGTTTTGCATTAAAAGATCGACGCACATTAACGTGGAAACAAGTGTTGGTATTGTTAAGTAAATTGATACAGTGGGTATTTATTAATCGCGCAATACTTGCGCTCTTCGTTTTCGTTTAAGCTCCACGTCTCGGTTTTTTGAGCACCTGTGCTTAAAGCTACGTTTTAGTCAGTTTAGATTTCCATTTTAGTATTAAATAAATTAAGTATAATATTTACTGGTGACCAGATCGCCGATCTTACGCAAATTTCTTCGTTTTTCCTTCACCCTATCACCAATATATACGTATCTACTAAAGTCATATTTAAGTGATCTAATTTAAATTATTTCTAAATATTATAATAAGTTCGTTTCGTAAAAAACTCCCCAGTGCAATCAATGCAGTAGAGAAAAACTTAATATTTATAAATAATTCCCTGTGTATTTGAATCATTTTTAGAAAGTGCTTTTTATGTACCGACACGTTCCAGGGTTGTATAGGAAAATTTTCGAGACAAAAGCATATAACATGGTGAAAGTGCTGAAATTAACAAAATCAAGTAAATGTAACAGGAAAAATGTTTCCTGGAAAACGAGATAACACGAGAAAATTCAAACTAAATTTTTTATTATAATTTTTAAAAGATATTGACTGTTCTCATTCATTCGATTTTTCTATCAATTGGTTTATGGTTGTAGATTGTATTTTGAAGCAGATGTGGAGCTGTTCACGGGTAGATGATATTCTAGATACCATTATCTTCATCAAAACAACTTTGGCAGGCTGCACATTTTTTATTTCTTTCTTACTGCCGTTTTTGTGAAGTTTTACGACCATTGAGCTTTTCAGCTGTTCTTGTATTTCTGCTGTGTCAAAGTCAATTTAGTAATAATAATAGGCTCTCTATAATTACTCGAATTAGTTCAATTTATATTCCATCGTCGCCTGTGCATTTAGCCTTCTTCAATTCGTCAATGGGCTTTAAGCTCTGGATTTAATATTCTCGTTGTCTTACTAGTTTCTTGTTCTAAAATTTATTCTGCTTCTCCTACTCCACTCTTCCCATTTCTTACTACTTTAGCAAGCTATGGTACATATTGTCGGAAAGTTAAAATCTTCGTTGCTTAACGTATAGATTGCTTTGCAGCTTCTTGGGGAATAATTTTTAACCAAGAAGAGTTTCTCATAATCACGTTAATGTAACGAGACCTCGCCTATTTTCTCAAGTATAATTACTTTCCCATGCAGTCATCTGACCATATTTCTTTTGCAGTAACATGACTGCACGTTCTTGGCAACGACAAACATTCATTTGTGGCCTGTTAACAATGCGAAGCTGATGGCTCAAAATATCCCAATTTTTATTTTTTCATTGGATTCCTTAACACTTTGTGATCGAACAAATGTGTATGCCATACTAATAAGAATCGTACTGGAGAAGTATTAGTGGAGTCTGCTTTATAAGGAGGTGGGATTTGAACAATCAACGCAGATAGAGATCAGTTGACATGAACTATCTGAAGACAAGGATACTAGTATGTGACAAATGAGGCATGGAAAGGGAATGAAGCTATCGATTGATTTTGAATTCATTTATAATAACAACATTTATTTATAATAACGAAATTTGAGGGGGAGATGAATGGAAACACTGGTAGGAGGAATACGATGAAATGGTTTGAAGCAAACAGGAAGAGAAGCTTGACCGCGACTGGAGAAGGATGTTATGAGGGAAAGGGAAATAGAATCGAGGATCCAGGAAGGAAAACGAGGTGTTAGGATGGAGGAGGAAACGTTCAGGATTAAGTTTATTATTTTTAATGTGTAAAACAAATATGTAAGGAAATCCAACTATGAAGGTTGTACTACTAACGAAATTTTTTACCCATTTTGTACACCATCAGAGGAATGAAAAGAATAAAATGCGGACCGAAAAATTAACTCATGGTATTTATTTAATAGAACATTTAAATACACTTATAAAGTATGATAGTTTGATATCTACAGATTATTCTTTAACTCTTCGACGAATGGAATGTAAACGGTGTGATTATAATTATGACTGCTTTATTTATATTGCCGTGTTTAAATATTTTAGGTTAATTTCACTGCATTTAATTACAGGTACGCTGTCTGAATGTGACCGACTTTCTTTAGACACGAAATTTTAATTATAATTAATTAATTAATTTAATAGGTTACAGTCGCGGAACAAACCGATCAGATGTCTTAATTCACGTACCACCCACCGGTTGTGCGATTCTTGTAACTTCACGCCTCACGCCGCTATGATATTACCTTGGTGCGATAATTACTAAATTTGCATCATTCCGGTTTACAGATTTATTTATACCGGCGCTTAATTTATATACAATTATCTACTCCTACATTAATATATGAGTATTTTTTTTTTTGAATTATCGTAATTTTTTAGTTAAACACAATTTGCACATTACATTACATATAAATGTAAATTGTGGTCGTCCACAATTTACATTTATTTTCCGTTTTCTATCCTTATTTGTAAATAGTTCACCTAAACTCTTCCAATATATTTTCGCCTTCGTAATTTTTAACAGTAAACCTTTTTGGTTTCCACGCTATATATTTTATATTATTCTATTACATTTCGATGCATATTAAATATTTTGGCATTTTCCCACTGCAATAGTTAAAAAATTCTACATATTCAGATTTCGTTGACAGGGGCGTGTTAATTGTCAAATGCTGTTTTAATATCCCAAACTAGAATATAGTACGTTGCATTTTGAAGCCTTTTACTGTGTTCACTAAAATTTTCATGCCAACAGTTATGAACATCGTGAGCAAGGTGGCTTATAGTTTGAACTGCTGCCGTGGGCTAATAACTAGGGCAAAATACACACAACGACAGCAGATAACTGTGCATACGAAATGTATGATAGATAAAATGAAATATTACACATCGCTACGTATTTATAATGTCAGATGTCAAATTTCTTCGTTGCTTTTGGGTGTCTATTTGGTTGTTTTTGTGTTCTTCGTTACATTATTATTTGTGTAATAAAATACTTTAGGGCAGCTTCAGTATTTAATGCATTTTTAGTGGATCTAATTAATGGAATAATTGACAATTTCGTGTAGCATATTGCATTAAAAGTAGTTCTTGTCAGAACTCGGCCAATATGATATTTATGAAAAGAATGCATATTTTCAATTGTGTTTCCATGCTGTCGGCAAATTTAGAGTGTTAATTGCACCGAATCCTTTCTGACAGTCTCCTGGTCCTTGCATCGACATTTACTTGCGTTTACATATTTATCAAATATTTATGTTGGATTTTTCAGCTGTTGACTTATTATTTCAACAGCAAAACTATGTCATCTTCTTTTGGGATTGTATAGCTTCATATCTCTGGATGACCGTTTCCTTTGTACATTTTTTCCTATCGCTCCTGCGCTTTTCCTTCTTCTCTCTCTTCTTGTGATTCATTACCATCTTTCTCCTCTTGAGCTAACATAAGTGTGTAGTGTGCTTTCCTTATTTTTGCCATGGTTTAAAGGTCGTGTGTTTCGATCGGTGTTAATCATCCTGTAGAATTGTTTCAATTTGTAGTCACGTTCTATGTCTCATATATCTCTACCTCGTATATATTGCGTATGTCAAGATTTTCTTCATTTCATACTCTTCTCACCAATAATTTTCGATGAAAGAAATTAATTGAAGAGTAATAGCAGCAATATCTGTGTTTTTAAATTGGTTAAATATTTTCGAATTATAGTATATTTACTTTGAAAATGCAGTAAAATGATTTGCAAACTCATTATGCATTAAAAAGCAACCAACACGCAACGCCAAACTTGTTGTTTCCAAATTTTTTACAATGTTTTAAATTAAATATCCAATATTTGCGTGACCAACCTGTACCTCAAAGTCGTTCACTTCCAAAATGAAAACTACAGGTAAAACACTAATCCGAAATCTAAATTAAAAACATTTCATATTAAAGTTAACTTATTTTACTCAAATTTTAGAGACCAGTGCAGTTTACTTTACATGAGCTGCTGAGCCAAAGTTCATATTGAATTAAATAGTAATGTGCCAACGCAATTCAAAATTTATTTATTCAATATTTAATGAACACTGTCACCCAGTACGTATAGTTACTATAATAAGAGTTCACTTTGACAATGACAAAGAAAAAATAATTGGAAAAAATAGTTGTGTGAAATTCATTTAATTAAGATTAGATTTTAGCTAATCTAATACGTACACATTCCCAGAAATTATTCAGCAAGTTTATCTACATTTTAAGCATCCCAAAAGCACCCAATCCATTCTGTCCATGATCATAAAAATAATTTAATAAAAGGGTTGGGTTGGCGACATTTTCGATTAATGAAGACGGTGTGGTCATTCCAATTTTAAAAGGCTAAATTGTGGGCGCCACAAAGTTAAACAACCGGGTGGCAAGCGCATTAAAATAAATAAATTCACGTGTTAACATAGCATCCTAAGGTTGTTAAGGGTTGGTTTGGCAGCGCCAGCTTTTATAAGTTTATTTAATTTATCTTTTCGAACACCAGAAGCAATGCGATGCATTCCCTATTGAAAATCGCATGCATACTATTCGCAGATAACGCTGGAAACAATTCTCGCTCGCCATAACGCAATTGTTAATCCGGCGTGAGTTATGCGACATTTCGACGTCGTAGATCATGTGCGTCTTGACTGAAATACTGCAGCAGTGAGTGTTTTATTGCGGCAGTATTGCGACGTGCGGTATGAACCGTGGCGACTGTTGAATGCAGGTTCCCTGCCAAGGTATTGCGGCCGGCTCTCCTCGTACGATGGCCGCATGATTGCAGAACGATCGCTCGGTGCGGACGGAACGCTATGATCGATGTGAAATGTTTCGAATGTTGGCACGTCGAGTAACTTACGACTTAATCGACAGCGGCGCACATAAATCCGCCTTAATTGGGTCGAGTCTTGAACGAAGGAACGTCCGCAATCTGCCGCCGGCTTGCGTTAATTGAACGTGTGACATTTTGCTCGCCGATTATTTTCTTCCACTGTTCGATTGCAAACATGATCGCGGATAAGACATTGACATAACAAAGTTGTCCACTCGACATTTGCACCAACGAATCAGTCACCGATTTTTGGATTAATAAATTCGTATTGATAGAACGTGTTTCATAAATTCCTGGGGCTTAGATATAAATGCGTTTATAAGTAAGGAAAACGCGCCTTTAAATTGCTAAATTGTTCAGAATCTTAGCGGGGATTCTTTCGCGAAACGATAAACAACTTTTAAGTTCGCATTTTCGACGTGGTCATATTTCACATCGCGAGGAACCAAAACGAGCCGAGAACGTCGCGGGCATTCGAGAGTTGTTGGCCGCCACCGCCGCCGCCGCCGCCCATACCGACGGCACGCAGATAAATCAGCGTGATTTATGCGGGACGTAGGTAAGGGCGCGCCCGCGCGTACCACTCGGGGCGCTGTTATGCAAATAATAATTTCATTACACGGGCCGGCATTAAAAGGAACAGCTGTGATGGATATAAAATATTATACTGCTCTTTTATTAACTTCACCTCGCGGCCGAACAAACAGCCAAAGCGCCGTAAATTGCACGTACGCGATATTTTATTCGATAACGACGCTCTCTCTCTCCCTCCCGTCTGTCGGTCCGTAAGTCCGTGGTGTGTTTAATTCAAGCAACCGTTACGTTTCGATTCGGTGAAGGTGCAGCCATTATGAAAATTATTGCTCGGGTACATATATTCACCATGAAAAATTTTATTGGTGAATAATTTTTTATGACAAACTTAGTATTATTATAAATTTTCGACAGCAAGAAATAATACGCAAGAATTAATATATTTATATACACCTCATGCAATCGTCTCGTATCGAATCGCGAAGTTGAAAATGCCATCATCAGAATGATCTTAAATTGCAATCAACCAGGTGGCGATGAAATACACAACTATGCTTCACTCTACAAGTTGTTCTACTTTTTACATAAATAACCGACCCAAGCAGTATGCCATTATTCATGACATACCACATACCCAAGAACACCCCACTTAGCTGAGCCAAGCAAATATCTACCAATCACATGCCTTCCGGCGATGTTTAAAATTCTTACGCCCGTTATTAGAACAAATCCTCACAACCACTAACATGCAAATAAATATAACAATAGACACGATTACAATGGACCACTGTAAGGGGAACAAGGCGAACCTACACAGAGATTACAACTATCAAAAGGCACCCTTACTCCTTGTTGCTTGAGTTCCTGACGATCTACAAAGTAGATTCAAGCGTGATGTCCTTGTTTTATACGTGGTGGGAAAATGGAAAACCCAACTAAAACTACATCTACTAAACAGCAGCCCACGACTCTAGCCCGGTGCGCATGCGAAGGGCGGTTCACTAACTGCCCTATGATTCTGTCTAACTGACAACCCCAATTAGCCAAGGCCTAGCACATTTATTTTATATGAACGACTTCAAGCTGTTTGAGACCAGAAAAGATCTGCAAATAACTTTAATAAGACATCAAAATGATATTTGGTGGCGAAGTCCAATCAATGGAACAAAAACATTAACATAGATATAATAAGAAGGATACGTAATACAGGGCAACAACGAACAGCAAATTGATGGGATTGTAACAAGTACGTAGGTGCAGAGCAAACCAAAAGTATCAATCAAAAACAAGTAAAAGGAAGGATAGAAAAAAATAAGAAACGAGTCATAAGCATACTGAAGACCAAACTATCTGATCACATTATTATCCGTAGCTCATAAACATTTAGGTCAATTAAATTGACACAAATGAAATTAGAAGAAATGAATCGAATGGTGAGGATCAAGTTTAGGACACACCGCCGTAAGAGCTCTACAGCAAGATTGCACTTACTAGGAGCAAATCTAGAAGTGCAAGTCCGACTCTAAAAATTGTTGCTGCCTGATTGAGGTTCCATAAAGTATGAAAGTTGATATTATCATTTTAATTATATTTAAGTTATGTTTAAAAAATGAAATCTCATACTCCTGATTTACGACAAAAATTTTGCTAATAACTATAGTGATTTTCTTTACGAATCTAAAACCCCACAAGGACATAGTGTCCCTGTTTTGATCATCGTACAATAATTTATAATAATATTAATAATTCCAAAAGATTTTCTCCAATATCTGAATATTTTTTACCAGTGCTCAAATTGGTTTCTTCTTTATTTTATGTGGTTTTTTTTATTTTTATTATTTTTTTATTTTTTGATGTCTTATCAAAATGCCAAAACTCTTTGTTTGTGAATTTCTATGGGTTTCCTTTTTAGATTAACTACTAGAGTACTTTCATAGGTGAGAAGATCTTTTATTATTTCTTTCTTTAACAACGGGTTTAATATTTATTGGTGTTGGTGGTTTACCTTTCAGTGGTGTGATATTTTCAATGCTTTTGTTGTATTCATAGACACATTTATAATAATTGGTCGTTTGGATTATTACTTGAAATTAATGATATTCTACCAATGGTTCATTTGATTTGATAATTAATGTTATAAAAGTCATCGCCTGCAGATAAATCTTTTAATAAATATAATTGATTGGAATGCGTAGATTCCATGCACTTAAACCATTCACACCTTTGTCAATTGAGAATTTTTGTTATACTGCGGCAAACAATTCCACCATTTCGTTGAAATGTTCTTTTTCTTGCATTTGACTTATCCAGCATGAGCGTTAATTATAAAAATTTGTTTGTATTGACACAAAAAATACCAGAAAGAACGAGTGATGTGGTAAGTACGTGCAGGCAAAGGAATAATGTCCACCCTATATTCTTTTAACGATAACTAGCTTTCGTGATTATCAAGTATTGAACACATGCAGCATCCTCTGAATTTCTCCAACCATTAGAACTCAGTATGAACGAATAGCTGTTTTATTAAAACTAACTAAGTGGTTTACTGGTCGCTTCTGGGCTTATTGACGCTATTATGTTAAAAATTACTTATTTGTTTACCGTGATCTTTTCGTTGGATTATTTTCTAAATGGTAGTTCATTGAAATTTCCTACATTAGAATTATTGAATACTTCACAAATTTGATAGAACTAGTTATGATGTTTAAAGATCTCGAGGCGAGTCCGTTGAAAGCTGGTTTTCAAAGGCGAAGCGGCAAGTGTGAGCCAATCTTTTATATATCAGACGTCCACAAATTTTATTATTATCTTTTAATTTTGCCATTGTTAGTAGATTTCAATTTTGCACATTTCCGTTTCCTACAATTTTTTTTTCTTAATATATCAATAATTCATTCTTTAGTTTCAGTCCGGTTTGGTTTACTCAATTTCATGTTTATCATTGAAACATTTATTTCATTTTCCAGTTTCCTTTCGATCTTTCCATTTAAAGCCATAGTAAAAGTCACGACATGCAATTTTATCGTTTCGAGCCTATTCAATAATAGTGTATTTATGGCAATATCAAGCAATGTTCAACGACATGGAATCCTTGTTCTTTATTGAAAATCGGTTGTCTGAAAATTGTTAGTTTTACATGCGCATTAATCTAATAAAACATTTTTTAGATGCACAACAGAGCGAAATTGGGGTAATAGCATGATATTGCCCCATTATTTTTTCGTGCCATTGGTTTATTGGGCAAGTTTACAAAAATTGAACATTTAACTTTAAAATTACATTTAGAAATAATCTATCCCGCAATATGAAACAAAACTATTAATAATTACGGCGTAAACCAACTGCAAAGTTCTTAAAAAAGATATGATTTTATTTCAAATCGACTGTCCCCAAAATAAAAACAATTTTTACTTTTCTTATTAAATCGCGTCTACAAACTTCACCAACTGACACACTAGCTGCTCATTACCTTGTTTTTTTATACCAACCCAACAGCGGCATGTATTATAGTTTATTTTAAATTACCAATTATTTTATCGCCCCACTTTCCCCTATACCGTACACAATGGAAACTTATTTTAAACCAATAATCTACGCGTATGAACACAGTATGACAGAGTGAATCGTAATGACATAAACGTCAATCATTGCATATTGGCAATTAATTTTGATAATTAAACAGCAATTTTTTGCAGTTATGTTTACAACTGGCAGAAGGTAATAAATAACTATCGCTTCGCTCAAGCAACGTAGTCGTATGAATAGGTGCGGTAATCAAGTTTTTTAAACCTGACATTTAAGTTGTGAATGTTCGATAATTCATCTTATACTTTGTTATACGATCAAGACATGGAATAGGTGGCAAACTATGATAAAAAAACAAGTCTCGCCTAGCATACTGTTAGTGTTACATATGAACATAGATATAAGTTCCAAATCTATGCTACTCTGTAGTGATATGCTTTATATCTTCAGTAACTAGGCTGATTTTTAATTTATGTGAAATAGGGCGAACTAATAGTAACTAGTAATTATGTGAAATTTTATTTATTCCTGTGGGATAAATTAAGTATGAAAAATCTTCACAACCACCTATTTATTTTAAAAGTGCAAGAAGTAATATTAAACATTACTAAGCATTAATTGTCTTACGTAAGTGCCGAATGATATCAAAGTAGATGTTAGTATTACCGGTTGTGGTAAAATGAATATTATCCATCACCTAATGTGCAATAATGTTAAATAAATGTTCTTAAAGATGAATACAGATTACAAAATGCAAGGAATATTATTGAAATATATATTTCTCAACCATTAACCTATTAAGAATTTGATACATTGACATTTTCGAACAAACTATTATTAATTTTCGATACGTTCTGATTCCGTATGATTTTAATACAACATGTGGATGATGACATCGGTGATTTTAGTTCTACCTCACATGTTAGTGTTTGCTAGTCTTAACCAGTTCAACAATGTCACAAACAGCGATAGTCATTATCTAGAATTAATAATTTCCGACCTGAATTCACGATAACATTCCGTTTGTGAAGGAGACCCGTTATCAAACTGCACTTTTCTTTAATGTGCATATTAATTCAAATAGTTAATCGTCCTTGTAATGTTTGTCACAAGGCCTACAATTTTTGCAAAGTTAATTATCGCGTTCTCTTTGATTCAATATTTACGACTGGCTTTTTTCATATAACTTCTCCGATATTAATTTAGTTTGTAATTGCTTTTATGATGTATTTTATTTTGTTTCATAATATAGATAAATTTGTGGGGGTGTATGTGGACACCTTTCTAACCCTGGAAGCACCACATTTAGAACCAGTTTGTCTTGTATTAACACCAAATCTTTTTCTGCCGAGGACGTTCTAAATACTATACATCGACTGAATAAATTTAGTTCCGGTCATAACCGAGTTTCATAAGAAAAAGCTTCTTGCGATTAGACTATTTAATTTGAACACCACTACTTTTCCTGATTCGTTTAAGTTGGCAAGAATTACTGCAGCCAAGATTTTTAGCTATCGACCTGTTATATGACGATATTATCAAAAATTTCAAAAGTGTTTGTATATGTTTGTATCCTCGCGTCTATTTATAACCTTTTCTGTCAGCATGGCTTCATTGGAAAAAAATATTGTATCTAATTTATTCATTCAATACGTCTCAAAGAAGAAGTAAGTTTATGTAGCATATACCAGCGTCACAAAGGCTTTTCAATGCATAGATCATAATATTATTCTTCATAAATTAAGATTGGTTAGTGGTGAATCACTGGTTACGTTTTTTAAGTCCTAGTGGACTCCAGATACTTTATCTTAACCTGCGGTACAAATATTAATAATTATAATAAAATAATTGCCAATTAATACAGTATTTCTATGAGTAAAACACACATATTTACAGAGATACACAAGATAAGTATAGTGGTGATTAAAAGACATATTTAGTTGTCATAAAATGAAACAGCCTATCAATATGGATGGCCCAGAGCGGACATGAATCTATGCTAACTCTCATCATTTACATCATTTTGATTAACATAATCGTTTTTATCCTAACCATCAGGCTGATACCAAACTCTTTCGTTAAAATGAGAGCAAATTTGTTTTTTTATTATTGAGAACCATGCCGTTTTCTGACTAGTAGTCCTGCATAGATTGGACTAACGACGTTGATCCTCTACATAATCAACAACTTTAAAAAGCAGGGAGCAAGGAATCCAATCGTCACCGGACGAACGTTGCACACAAAAAACTGATTAAAGTAACGCAGTATATCCCCAGTGAAAGGCAGCAAAAAATAGTGTATAACTTGTGTGATATCAAATTCTGTTACATTAAAAAGGCAAATGATGTAAAAATATTATAATGAAAATTCGTTAAAAATTATTATCTACATCTAAATTGTTACTTGTCTGTTATAAACAATGAATTTTGGTGACTTGGATTTGCTGGTGCATAGATTTTTTACAGCTGCAATTATGTTATTATTTATGAACCTACATTCCCCATTTTCTTTACAAAAGGTCTTTGCAATATACTCACTAAGTTATAGGTCGATGCCGGCTCCACAATCGAAGAGGGATCGAGAAGCAAACGGATAATTAGTTTGAATAGTATGGATCGTAGTTCTGTATTTTTCATAACACGAAAAAAACAGAAAATGCCACAAATAAAAACATTTTGAACATATACCTTTTGCGTTTTTTCATTAATCATTAATGGAACCAATATGATAGCACGTAATGCCAATTCAAATTAAAGTTGTAAGAAAAAAAAAATCTATAATTAAATATAAACAAAAACAACGTATGAGGTTATGGTTATTTCCCGAATGTCGTTTGTGCAAAATATAGCTCAGCTAACATTAATGAACTTGAGAACAGATCTACTGAACAAGGACTATATTTCATAACGCATGTTTGATCTTAATTCGACCAAGTTTTCTTGATCCGCAATCAATATGGGGAATGCAATACCGACATTTTGATATTTACCACAGTGAGAACCTCGCAAATTCGGACACAGTTTTATACCAAGTCAATAGAGTCCATGCGCTAATACGTTTGTCTATCGAATACCTTGTTTGGTTCGCCGCAGAATTGCGCAGCGGTACCGAATCACTTCTTGCTGATGACTTACAATATATTTTTTAAATTCGAAACATATGTGTCCACATTTTTATAATGACGTGAAGTAACGTAAGGGCGGGCAGTAATGCCATTGAGTATTTTTTTAGTTTCCTTGGCTTTATCTTGTAAATGTAGCCTTGTGCTAGGTCCCAATATTTTCATAGGAGCGTAAAAATCTAATAAAATAATTAGTTGGTAAGTAAACAAGATCAAGTTTCCCTTCTATATTACAACGGCATAATTTATATAGTTTGTGCACCACTTCGTTGTAACAATTTCAAGTATTTTTTAATTAACGTTAAGTATCTATTTGGTGGAAATATTAAAGCGATTGAGACAATTGCTGTATACTTATAAGAATATCGATTAGAACAGCAAAACAATTTTCAATAAAAATTAAACAAAGTAAATTAACAAGATTAACTTTCACATAAAAGTAGCGACGTATATTATATCCTGTAGCACGCTACCTAGAAGAATTTACGAACGTCCTTTGAAACCACCGACTTTATTCGGCGATTTTCTAACGTTAATGTACATTTGCGCGGTATTGTTTGGAATTTACTGCCACGGCTAACACAGATATAAACGTTGCCATTTAATGGACGTAGAAGGCCACTAATTATGCTTTATCGTTGTACAGCTTTCGCGCACTCTGTAATTACCGCTCGTACATTGTGCGCGAAGGTCCCCATTAGTTATGTTATTGCCGGTATCTGTCTCGTAAAAAACAACTAAACACGAACGATAAATTGACGATAAAGACGTTTTTTTCCTCGCACGTCTAAATAATTATTATTAATTGTGTCTACTACAACTACCACTTTAGATTAGAGAGAAATCTTTATTGACATCGGGCACAACAAAAATGAAATAAATTGCCGTGGCGTTTCACCACGCGAGATTTGTGTCGGCGAACAGTGTGGCATTATTTATGAACTCGGCGATCCATTATCGTCGGACAATGGTCGATTTTTACGTACCGATCAACTCGTCATGTAAATATATTAATTAAAGCCGCGTTAAATGTTAAATGTATACGTAATAAATAGCTAATAGGTGATGAAAAGTAATGGTTTGTTAATTAATTGTGCGTTCTGATTATTCTTTATTATCGCTTTGTATGATAGCCCCTGATATTTTTGTTCTGGCGGACCAATTTACCAGTTACATTTTATCGTATCGGTTTTTTTCAAAGGAACGCCTAATTAACGACAACATGAGACTTGACAACTCCGCATTAACATTGTTAATTATCGCCAAGCCCAGCGCAAATGTGATGAGACACATAATGAAAACAAGTAATATAAATATCTTCCATAGAATCGAATACTGCAAATTAAATATGACTTGCTAGTTATTACGTTAATTAAATCAATTGCATTTTCCTGAGGTGGCTCAAAAAACTAAAATACCAGACAATTAGTAATTCAAGCCGATTATCTTCCTATTAGAGCCGATTCTAACAATTGTACGTCGATCTTGGGCGCACTATATTATTATATAAAATATTATTATATATAAATAAAATGAATAAATAAATATGATTGATTCTTCTATTTATATTTCATGTCCCCGTTGAATAAATAAAAAATTCTCAAAGCATCCTCACAACGTTACTAATTTAGTTCGGTCAATGGATCTCCAAGCCTAAATAAATCAGAATCGCCTTTAAAACAGAATACGTCTCAGCGTCGAAGTATTTACATTGAACTGAATTGCATCGAATCGTCAATGCACAGCTTATTAAAATTCCACGTCCGACCCGATCGGAATCTTTATTAATGAAACGGTTGTTTATTTCCCTTTTCGCGTCGAATGTGAAACTGCCGACGTTTTGCTCGCTGAATAGACGGTGGCCGTTTCGCTTTTTTGCCTCTCGAAACGGCTAATTGAAAATCTATATTAACGTCAAGTTGTTTGTTTCGAAAACCATTAATAGCTAACGGTTATTAATTCGCATTCCTTACATGGTCAACTGATTTGCGGCGGAAAACGCTGTTGTAATTTGTCGGTGCTTTCGTGTTTGCGTGCTTCGTTTTGTTTTCGATTTCAATCAACGGGAACTGGTGTACTGAATAATTCCTTTTATTTGGTTACGTTATGTGCGGAAACATATCCAAGAAAATAGTTGATATGGTGAAAACAATCGCTGCCATACACTTTCACATCACAATTCTACGTAGATTCACTCATGATTCTTTTCAGTTAGGCACCAATGTAGTACATTCCCCTGTTTTTCATTCAAACTCTTTCATGACACATCTAACAATCGTCTTTAAATATACTCAGTGACATATAAACTGCACCACCTAGAAGGGGTGGGCATTTTTGGACCAAATTTGCCAGGAATAGTGGACTAGTCCAGGGAAATAGTTGATTAAAATTTGAAACCCAATCATCAAGTAGTCATGGGATTTTTGAGGTTTGTGTCATTTTTTAGAGGTGGTGATAGAGAAGCAATTATCGAGTCATTTTTTTGAATTTGTTCCACTTTTTCGGATCCCGTTCTTTAGTTTAAAGTGTTTCAAGTGTTTAATGATGCCTAGAGGAAGGAGACCTCAAGTTTACCAGCAGTTGAGTGACTTTGACCGAGGGCGGATTGTTGGTTTACGAGAAGCAGGTTTTTCGTTTAGAGAAATCGGCAACCGTTTGGGACGGCACCACTCAACAATAATGCGTGTTTATCAAGCGTGGTCTGAACATGGGGTTGAACGTCAGAGAAGAGGCACTGGAGCTCAAAGACGAACCAATGAACGTCAAGATCGCCGCTTAAGACTAATGGCCTTGAGAGACCTATTCTCTACAACTAGATCAATAGCTGATCAATGGTTAGGTGAACAAGGTCGTCCGATAGGCTTGCGAACAGTTTATCGTCGAATAAGAACCTTTGGCTTGCTGTCTTACCGCCCACATCTTGTGCTACCCCTCACTGCTCAACATCGCCAGGAACGTTTGGCCTGGTGCACGGAAAGACTTCAATGGAACTTGGAGTGGCATCGAGTTTAGTGACGAATCGCGATTTTATTTAGGAATGCATGATGGTCGGATGACTGTTAGACGAAGACGTGGAGAAAGGCGCAATCCTGATTTTTCGATTGCGAGGCATGTTCACCGAACTGTGGGGTTGATGGTGTGGAGTACTATTGCTTACGGCAGTAGATCACCCTTGCTCTTCATTCGGGGCAGTATGACCGCCCGACGCTACATTGACGAAGTGGTAGAACCACATGTTCTTCCATATCTTCGAGGGCTGGAAGACCCACTTTTCCAGCAAGATAATTGACGACCTCACGTAGCAAGGGTTTCTCGTGACTTCTTTGAAGAGGCCAATGTTAATATTTTGCCTTGGTCGCCAAGATCTCCCGATTTGTCGCCCATTGAGCACGTGTGGGACATGATGGGTAGAAGATTGAGGAATCTACCGAACCCACCGTTGACAATAAAAGCTGTACGGCATGAAGTACAGGCTGCTTGGGATGCCATACCCCAAGAAGACATTGATCACCTGCTGGAATCAATGCCAAGGCGGATCAATAAGTGTATCAGAAATAGGGGCGGACCAACACATTATTAAAGAAAAATCAAAAAGATGAAGTGTTTTCTTTATCAAATTTTAATCAATTGTTACCTTAGACTAGTCCAATGTTTCTGCCAAATTTGGTTCAAAAATTCCCACCCCTTCTAGGTGGTGCAGTTTATATGTCACTGAGTATATTATATACTTTTAAGAAATGAATATCACATGACCTGAAATTAGTACACCATAAGGCTCATTATCTTTTCTATATTGATCTAAATTTGAAATTTGTTGTTGGTATAGCATAGAGACCACCGCACTTATATAATAAATTATTTCTTGATGAATTAGAGTTAGAGAGATTAAATAGAATTTTAGTAATTTCGATCTCGAGAATTTACAATCCAAGTGGCCTCCCTCAAAAATTCATTATCGTTAAAATTGAACCTAATATTTTTTTTGCAAATTTTAGGGAATAATTTAGATTTCATACAAATCACAAATTTTAGTAATTTTAAAGGTTAAACAGCTTAAAACTAAATCCAAAACCAATACATTTTATGACACGAGAATTTTCGATACAAATTTTATCCATTTGTCAGGATTCTTTGGCAAATTTGCCAATTTTGGCATTTTATTTCTTCTCTTCTCTTCATTTTATTTCTTTTTCATTTGTTGCACCAATTAATGTTGCATGATGTTGACCTGCAATTTTACTGATGATGTTCTCTTATTACGCCACTCATGCCATCAATGTTTTCCTAAGTACAAGCAGAATATGATCGACCAGCACCGTTTACACACTTGATAAGGGGTAGAACCCCAAGCACACTCTCCACATCTGTGCGAGTTAAAATATGTTTGGCCTTTGTTTTTTATTTGTCGCCAGCACGATACCTAACATTTTCCATCTTTCAAAATCTTCGAGGAACCGCTACACTTCGGGTCATTTTCTTTCTACACTTGTTCTTACTGCGTTGTAAAAATGAACTGTGATTCAGCTATGAAATGGTCTTTAATTCAGTTGTGTTGTTTAGTATATTAATTTTTTTCAAAGTACTCTTGCAATCATAACGATCGTGAAATTATTTTTGTAAACACGTTCTAGATCATTGTAATTTATCAAATTACAGAATCCATAGCCATGACATATTAACCAAGTTCTTTAAAATAGTAAATATTCTCCAAATATACTTTGGATACTATTTGAATTGGGCATAGCTAATGGACAATTTACAATGTTTTGCATAAACTTGAACCGCGTATAAAATAACATAGGTAGGCTAACAAAAACCACTCGATATTTTCAACTCTAATAGAAAACTTGATGACTCAAGTGTACACGTAAGTTATCGTACAAATCGCAACAATAAGTTGTTTATATCCATTGATAAGTAAACTTTTTCAAAACGTTCCTAGCCGTTCCTGATTCATTCTTTGTTGAAGGAAACCCATCTAACTGCAATCTAAACGAGCCTTTGTTGATTTCGATAGCCACAACTCATGTAGCGTTCATGTATTGCTGCAAAGAGCTGTTGGACAGGTCTATCACCAGATCGGACCCGGCCACATGTAACGTAGTATTCGTCTTTATCTTCCTCTTCTTGGTCGTTGTCTTGTTCTGTTTCGTCAACTTTGCCATCGCCTTCTAATTCGTCACCGCCCTCATTTTTGTCATAGTCGTCGTCTTCTTCTTCTCCTTTAGCATATACTTCTGAAGTAGGCGTAGTTTTTCCTACCATTCTTTGGAAGACATCGCGTCGTCTCATTCATTTGCTTGTTTTAGTTGTTCTTCTGTGCCATTCCATTATTCTGGTTTATAATCTGGACCTTTCCTGTCTTGCAAGATGACCTGCCTACTTCAATACGGATATTACGTATGCAAGATCAGCTCCCGGTGATATCTATCGGTTGGTGACAGTAAGAAACTATTATATTTTTCTCATATATTTACTTAATTTTTTTAGACAGCAGTCAAGGCTTGTCATGCGTCTTTCTAGTGCTTCCAGAACTGATGAATTTTGATCTCGCAAGATGCGGAGTGATTGACAAAATAAAAAAAAATACGAGGTTAATTGCATTTGCTGCGTTTGGAAGTAGAAGCTGAGTGGAGCAATTGGTCCGATTGATGGTCCTCGTCATCCATAAGGTCTTCGAATTCGCCATAATTGTTGGGCAGCATATCTTCGCTGTCATTCAAGTTTAGTTCGTCATCAGTTTCGTCTGGTGTACTGGTGTAAACTCTGCAATTACAACGTATGGGGTAATATTTCACCCTTGCAACCACAACCATTTCGGCACCATTTCGAACATTTGCAGGCAGTGTTATTAATCAGGTCCTGTAGGGCTTGTTCCGCTGTTGAGGGTAATGGGAGTAGCCTATACTTAGTAACATTCCATCGCCAATGAACTGGGTCAATCAATTAACCATTCCACAAATTAATTTGTAGAAAAGTCCCCATTATTATTGCACTAATAATTACATTTGATCAAACTTGTATACATTGTATGAAAAATGTTAAATTATTTAAAACCGGAAAACATTTCAAAAATTTAATCAAATATATTGCAAAATGTAAATTAATATCAATATCATTTGAACGACAAAAATAATTTGATCACCAACCTATACGAATAAAAATATATTTCCCTTTGTGAAGAAATCAGGTCTAATTGAAATTCAATTCAATTCCTATCCACACGAAAAATTATCGTTGACCTGAAATCCGCAAAAAAGTAGTTGAAAATTAAATCCAAATGGTGCTCAACGGTAACCGATACTCTACATGTCCAAGGTTCTCACCAGTTTGGATAGTATACAATAAATGGATGCGATCAACAAAAAGAAATTGCAGCAACCCATTTATATGTTGACACTGGATATTTGACAGTCGTCTTGTTTAGTTAGACAAGGTATCGTCTTGTCAGTGTTCTGTTGTCAGTGGTTCGTTAGGAGTGATTGGCTGGCGCCAAGAAGTTTTGATGGCCACTACATGTATTTCAACAACTAAGGTTCTTGGTAATTGCTACTGACGATGGGCAATAACACAGAAACAATATTGTCTAGCGATCCACCAGTTAGTCTTCATGGACCTTTTAATTAATGTTCACTACACCATTGAGGTATAAGATAAGTCCATCTTTCATGTAAATTTTACATTTTTCTGTCATACTTGATAAGACAAATTTTCAATATAATTTAATTTGTGTATCCAATCAATTATAAATAAATCGATATTTTCGATTCATATTGACGCTTCACAAACTTTTCTGGGTTAACTTTTTGTTGTCACGCAATTTATAATTTGGTGGTTATGCATTTTTTCATACAGTTTACACTTCTGCAACCAACAACTTAACTATTGATGTTTCGTGTTAAACAATGTGCATACAAACTACTATACAAAATTTGCAAATCTGACACAAAGCTAGTGCAACAATAACTTAATATACAGTTGAAGTAAACTGTATAATGTTGATAGTGAGTCACACGAAAAAAATGCATCATGGGATATCTTTGTGAACAACCGAATTAAACTTGAAATTTTTTAACATCGTTATTAGGAGATTTTGTACTAAAACCCAAAATAATTATAATAATAAAATGTCACGGAAAATCTAAATGTTATAAACAATTTAAGAAACAGTTTGTACTGCTGCCCAGTATCCCAAGGCAATTCGTAAATATTTGATTATCCAGACCCAGATTGTTACAATTCTTTCAACGTAATATAAATTGTGAATTTGGAGAAATAACAAACGATATGCAACAACAAAAGAGCCAACTACAATGAAATGACAAATCAATTACGTGATCACAACCAGAGTCGGCGTATATCCTCACATCTACTCCACCACTTCATTCTGCTCTCACTGTTCCTATATCTACAAGGGTGATTGTAAACAGATCGTAATAATTGTATTGATCAAGAGAAACAATTTTTAACCGAAATATATTGAGGTTAAAACGAAGATTGCAATCGACCTAATCATTGCAATAAAACATCCAAGCTTGCATTTGAATGTCGATTAGTTGGTTGGGGAAGTTACATCAACTATATGTGAGTAAATCAGCACAATATTTGAAATATTATTTAAGTAATACAATTTTATTATTGCAGAGAAACCTGGCCTACTTAACTTCACTTATCGTGGTAATCATTGTTTACGTTTCTGTTGCTTATATCAAAGTTATCGATATTCAATTTAATCGAATCGCATTAAAACAAATCGTCCTTCAACAAAACGCATTACGTCCGATGTATAAATATTGTCCCAGTTGCCAGAGACGCAAAGTAAATTGTTTTTCATTGTTGATTAAACAAGCCGAGCGTAAATGAATTATTCGTTTAGTTGGTGAGGTTGTATTCTTCGAGTGGCAGGAAATACGACGAGCAGTACCTCGTTTAATGAACGTAGTGTAACTATCGGCGTCCCGCTAGGAGCGTGTAGTTACCAGCAGGGGGCCGGTACACTGTCTGTCATTCCATCATCCCTCCAGCCACTCGCTCGCTGTAAATGCATACGGATCGTCCCGACACTAAACATGTGCTAATTATCATTTTACGGGCCGGCTTGATGGTGCATGATTGACGAGTGACAGGTGGGTGGGAAGAGTAATGGTCTATCACACGGTCAACTAGTTATTGTATCGTTATTGTGACTTGATGTGCTGTTTTATTGGTTTGATGATACGATAAGTCGTCAGTCATAGTTAATTATGTTGGATTTTTTCAAATTTAGTGGTAAACATCATTGTCATTTATTGTTTCTCGGCGACTACACTTATGATGTTGCAAATGACACAATAAGGTTTAGTCTTTTATTAATAAATATTAATTTTCTTCGGTAACTGCATTTTCAATCACCTTTCAATTGTCCCCATCGCAACAATTCTCAATGTAACGAACGAGCAAAATCGAATTAGTTGTCGAACGGCAGACGGGGGGGAACTGATTACACATTCAAGTCACAGTGCTCTTAATTAAACATCGCCTTTCGCTGGCTGCCACACATATACGAGACCGTCACAGTCGTATCGTTAACATTTGCATTCCGCTAGATTCCCCTTTGCTCGCACTCGTTCGCGTGATTATCGAAATTTACGACTTCATTCGACGGGTGTCGACAAGATATTTAATTAGAGGTTCGATGTAGGTGCGGGCAGTGTGTGGTCAGGGGTGCGGCCCGCCGAGACACAACACACGCCCGTAATTAAGGCGACACGGGACGAGACATTTCGGCTGCCAAACGACCGTGTTTCCCCCCACGGCACCCCCGTGGTTCCCGTCGACCGCGATATCTCTCTACCTCGGTCTGCCCGTTGAATCGTCGGAGGGAAATTTACGGGAACGTAACCGGAGTAATCAAACACACCGCATAAATCAGGCCTGGCTGCTTATTGATACGACGAAGCTAGATTTCATTGCCTAGAGGCTTAGAGCAATCCGCGTCTGCGCCGCCTACATTGAATTTTTGTTTTCAGCAGCACTTCGTGGCGCCTCTCTAAGAAATTATTATTGTAATGTTGTTTGTACACCTAAATAATACACGATTGTTCCTGTCGATAAAGTTAGAGAATTTAGACTTTGCAGGCTGAAAAACTTGATACAGTACACCTACTCCGAAAAAAAATATAATTGAAGACTTGATCGTAGTATATCATTGAACAATCAAAATACTACAAACACCGCCAGGGAACTTAGAAGATGACATGCCACCACCAACAGCAGAACCAGCTATTATAAAATCATTGGCTAATGAAATAACTGTTAACATTCTTTCTATTGTTTAATCTGCCTTCCTTCCTGTGTTTGTGTATTATTCAATTGGCGCGTTAGTCCATTAACCCACCTAAGCTTTGGCCAGTCAACTTCAGCATTTTCTTGGGATCTATGCCGTTAGCTGTGGCTACTTGTCCTGCCCATGGTAGTCGATTTAGCGTCATGACCGTAACAGTATCTCTCCCTTTCGTTGTGTCTTTGTAAAGATTATACAACAAGTTGTATCTGCGTCTCCACGGCCTATCCTCATATGCAGCCCCGCATATTTTCCAAGGCACTTTCCATTCGAAAGCGAGTAGGGACCCTTCATCGGATTTAGAGATGACCGACGACTCTGATCCATATGTTAAAATAGGAATGGACCAGGTCTTGAAGATTCGCAACTTTATTTTTAATGCCCTTGTTACTGAGATATTTAAACAGGCCACAGGAACGTTTATTGGCTGTGACAATACGTCGCTTCATTTTGTCCTGAAATTGGGTAGGGTTGAATTCGTTGACATATTGATCTCCATTGTTGATGGCTTCTTACCTTGAAAGTAAGTTGGTGGCGTTTAATTGGTCATTTATTTTGCATATTTTTTGTATATAGGATTAAAACAATTATCCACTATACCCTGTAGGCCATACCCTTAATTCAATATGCCAACCCACTTGAAAAATGTAAGGATAACACAAGGAGATATCAGTCTGTTTCTGATCACGCCATTTTACAATCTTGACGAGAAGATTAGACGTTCATGCAAGAGATGTCTTCCAGAAGATATTACTCTACATAGAGCAGCCATTTTTGTTTATCTTTTTGTTCTTAATTTGAGCTGAAGTTACAAAGTATATTGTCGATTCCATTGTGACGTTACAAAGGATGTTATATTGATAATGTAGATTAAAACGCGAGCATCTAAACATAACACCTGTGTCATAAGTTTTGGGAAAATGTTTAACAAGATATAATTTAAACAAAAAAAAAACCTTTAGTAAGCAAACATAAAATAAAAATAGCTAATTGACCTTACACTTTAACACCCATAAGTTAGATTGCTGCTAATTATCATCTATCCTCAATGAGACGAAGTTTTCGTCTGACGTCATCGACAATCATGGCTTGGACGCTGTCTAAACCCACTTATCAAATTTTTCGATAAATTCTTTGTTCAAATTCTTGTTCATTATGAGCCTCCCAACCATGTTCATATACTTTTCTTGCTAATAGGCCCCAAAAAGTTTCAATTGGCATTGCCATTCGGAGGCTTATCATTCTTAGGGACATAAGGTACATGATGGGCATCCAACCAGTTGGGGGCAAAACAGAGCGTGAAACACCAACAAATTGATGGCTAAGAACCAGAAATTAATTGTAAAACAAAAATGGAAACAAGGGTGGATACTTTGAAGTCTGAAAATGGGTAGAGCTCTATAGCTAAGTAATTGCGAAATGAAGATTAAAGTAGGGGGAAATAAAATGAAGCAACTAAATTTGGACAAGGACTAAAATAAGGAAAATACAACAATCTTAACATTGAATGGGCGTAGAGAAAATATGAATACTATGATACTATGAGAAGCACATCAAAAAAGTGTATGGTACTATAAAAACAATGCCTATTTGTTTTCGAGGCACTATAAATATTATCGCTGTTCACTTTCTAGAAATAAATGCGCAGTAAAAAATTGCCAGGAGCAAATTAAAAATAAAAACAAAGAAAAATATTATGTATGGAATACGACATAACAATAAAGAGATAAATGCGAGCAAAATTTGTAGACTATAGAGAAATGTTAAAACGATGTTAAACCATTTTTAGGACAAATTGTGTTGGACATTTCGATCATAAATTACATACAAATCTTGTGCAACTTTAATAGTAAGATTAATACATTTTTATGACATCAAAGAATATTGAAGATGTACAGGTGGTGCAGTATTTTGAAATTTCATAAGCTTCATAGGTTTGAGAATAGCAGATATGCCTTAATCTTTTTTTGTTGTTTACATTTACTTTCAAAATATGTTCGAAACGGGTGGAAACTAAAAATGATATGCGCGCTCCAGCGTCCAAAGCATTGAAGTATAAGCATTCCGCCACAAGTTCAAAATGACGAGATCTGGTGTGCGAGGTCACCTTCATGTCTTCCTTTGCCTATTTACTTGCAGTCCCATCTTCCCCGTCATCTGCATACGCGATCGTTTGTAACGACTTTGTGAAGATTGTTCGTCGGGTTTCTAGGTTAGTGTGTGGGAAGATTTTCCCGAGTGCTATGTTGAATAGTCGACACGCCAGCGCATCTCCTTCTCGCAAATCCTTAAGAGGTACTTAAGGACTTGCGAGAAGGAGATCCAGTTTTGATATGTCGATCTGGATTTTAACCGCTGACATGGTCTTTGTCATGGTCAATTTAATTACAAGTATTAGTTTTTTTGGAATCCCCAATGCATTCATGGCTTCATAGAGCTTCAGCCTAAAAATTCTGTCATATGCAGCATTGAAATCCATGAACAGATGGTGCATATCAATGTTATATTTATTCCCTTGACTTCTCCAGTATTTGGCGTAGCGAGAACATCAGGTGTGTTATTTAACTTGTTGATGGCCTCGGCTACTTCCTCCATTGATTGGTGGTTCCAGACGTTCTTTGTTTTGGAAATCGGTCTCTTCATTCACAGTTGGTTCGCCTGCTACCAGCTGCCAGAAATGCTCTGCCCACTTTGACAGTATGTCTCCACTATCATTTAATAGGTTTTCTTCTTTGTCTTTGAAGATATGCGTCCTTGTCATGAATGCATTCCTTGATTTATTCAGTTCTTGTTACAATTTCCTAAAATCGTTTTGTGTTCGATGGTTTTCAAGTTGGTCCCCGTTCCCTGCAACTATCTACAGCTACCCTTGTTCCATGTTGTTGCAAGATTTTCTATGCCTCGTTCCTTTTGCTTCACAGCATTCCACCAGTCAGTTCTTGGTTTCAAGATTTCGTAAGCTTCAGTTGTAAGAGACAATTACACCTGCTCCACATTTCAGCAGTCGACTGATTCACCGCCTGGATCTGCTGCTGCGTCGCTTTGAGGTGCTTGGTAACTACTTTTTCATCTCTGAGCATGGGAATGTTGTATTTTTCCTGCTTGGTGCTATTCCCATTTTTGACATTAGTGTCTTCTGTTACAGGACATGTTACAGGACATGATCGACCTGGTTTTTAGTAATACCATCTGGCAACGTAAATTTCGACGTTGCCCAAATAATGCATTCGGGACAGGTGGATGCGAAATGAGTAATACAAGTTTTACATAGAACAATTTGTTAGTATAAAATGTGCAAACTATACATTACTTCGTCAAAGGTGATTACACCGATTGAATTTGCCTTGTGGATTTCAAACGAGACTTCTAATGTGTCACTATCTTTTCGTTTAAAAATCGATGCATTTACAACAAGACTAACATCAATCTCATATTTTTGCATATTTGTATATATATCATTATTAGCAGCTGTCTTTTCAATAATATAATTGATCGAACAATACATATTGATTGATGTCTCGTCATGGACAGATTAATTGTTTGTTTTATATTTTTATTACGGAAAGAGCTCATTAATTTATAGTTCCCGATATACCCGATATATATTCGTAGAAATATTATATATATTTTAAGCTTGCATTGTTGGTAACATATCAGCGTGGATGCGCAGCAATAACACTCAATTTTACTAAAAGGAATTTCCGCATTCATCCACGTTTATCCCGCACTAATTTATTACGCAACGACAAAAGATTTTATTAGTATCTCCGCCATGAATCTATCCAGTACATGCACTGTGCAGTTTATTACCATAATATTACTTCACGAAACATTGCGTATGAGATATTCTATTCGTAAAGTGTGTCGCTATAAACGACGATCGACGGCAATCCATTTCGTTGGAGCTTATACGTCGCATAAAAAAGAATAATGTGGCAATTTACTCGGCTGTGTCTTCCTCGTGCTTCCACTTTCGTCCCATACGACAATCAATTATGAAATATGCGAAAACATAAAAACGAATTTGGCTTATGGCGAAAACGAGTGGGATTTTCCGACCGCAAGCTCCTTTTGATATTCTGCGTCGGGAATCCATCGATTTCGGTTTGGCGCGATTTCCTCGACATTATGATCAGGCAATCTTGTCCGAGGATCCCGCACGGGCCATACGGGTAATTTAAATAAACTGCAAATAAGAATCTTAGCGGTGAATGGGCGGCTAACGCAGATTTACTAACCTCATCGCGTTTCCCCGGTCGTTATCGCAGCGATCAAGTGTTCGATTCTAGAATTGGATTTATGTGGCCCGGTTACAATGATTATTTGGGTTGGAAAATAACTACATTGTAATTGGAATTCGCTCCGCGAATGATTTGTCATTATATGAGCCCCAATTAAATAATTCTATTTAAGACGAGTATTTCTGTGCCACAATAAATCATTTATAAGTTGAGACGCAGCGTCGCCTTAATGACAAACAAACCGGTGAGCACGCTTTGATCATGCAATTTACTTCATTGCTTTCGACAGGCTTAAGTCGCATTAAGTTCATGTGACTGGCAATAAATCAATCGAATCCGTGTGAGTTTTTCCGCGAAATGCGCACACATCGATAACACGCTGATGTATCTAAATAAATATTCGCTGTCAATAAAGTTATTATATGATTATACATCCTGGTGACGAAATGTCTACTAATGGTACGATATTTTACATAAGTAACATTAAGTTAATAAACCATAATAATAACAAAATAGATATTAGTATTATTGACAAATAAAAATTTTATTTAGAATTGTTGTTTCGGAAATAATCACCAATCAATTTTATTTTATTTTATAACGTGAAAACATGAAAACCTTTATTTGATTTGTCAGAGTGCATCAAAAAGTATTAGTGACGAAAAATTATATTGGCAACATGATCTAGTTACTTTTAAATTTCTAAGGAAACTTCAGTATGAAGTTCGCCCATCACGTGCAGAGAGAATGACTAGCAAAAATGAAAATAAAATGGCCCACGCGACAACCAATAGAGATCAAGTCGAATAAAAGTCCTAATCGGCTCAAGACGTGGAAAAAGAGAACAGATGTGAATGGTCAGCGATATGAATCCAGATTTCCTGAATAAATAAACGCATATTTATAATCAGTTAGTCTGTCTGTTCGGGTTAATATCGAAAGCCACTTGACTGATATTTGTGTACCATGGAGTATTTCTACTTCTGACCTTCCGTTTTTGTAGAATTTGGTGCGTTTCCGCGAATTTTCGTCAGATCGATTGAAATTTTACTCAAGTACATTTTTAGAGTCTTAATTGAAGTATCTAAGCTAGTGGAAATTTAAAAGATTTTATATCAATGTAAAAATTCGTTGATCATACATATTTGGAAATTTATATGAAAGGTTTCATTTCGATTCGAAAACGATTTTTCTTGGATATCGATGTAAAATTTCGTCGATGGCATTGAGTGATTTGAAAATTACACTTTGAAGTTTATATGTCGTTGTATAACTTTGTTAATTACATTTACACGTGCACTTTCTTACAACGATGAGTTGCAAATATAATCAGTTTGCTTTACATTTTCATTTTAATTTTTTTTTCAAGTTAAATTATAGCCTTCAAAGCCGGCAAAGGAAAGCAAGGGAATTGTCTAACGTATTTTGTAATAGCTCTGTCTCGAAGAAAAACAAGAAAGCCACGGTAGTGGAAACGCGAATTATATGGTCAAGAAACTGAGTATCTCTCGAGTTTAAAGTTTCCAGCTCACTAAATGTTCTCGACATGTTGCGTATTCATCTCTCTGACGGGCATTTTTTAAAATACTATATGACTCCTTTTCGCCATCCAAATGAGATAAACCCTTCAGTGTCTTGTTAGGGACAATAATTTTTTAATTTCGTCTTCACACCTATTGCGTTTGTTCATCACTTCGTGTAGGTTTAGATAGTCATTGACCGCTTGTGAGTATCTGTATGTTGAGTATCTCGAATGGCTTTCTGTTCTTCCTGCATTACAAAAAATGCAAAGACTAGATAAATATATCACTTTTAATTTTTTTCAAATTCCATACTCTGAAAACGAGTGGAGAAAGATAGCGAGAGTTTCCTGGAATTATCCGCACTGTGTTGAAGCTTGTGACGGACAACACGTTGTTATCCAAAATCCAAAAAAACGGTGGCATTATGTTTTAGTATAAGTACAGAGAGACTTTTAGAATTGTTTGGATGGCCATTGCTGATGCAAATTATAATTTCACATACGCTAATGTTGGCAGTGAAGGCAGGATATCTGTCTTGTCTTGTTAGGGACAATTTTTTTTAATTTCGTCTTCTCACCTATTGCGTTTTTTCATCACTTCATGTAGGTTTAGATAGTCATTGACCGCTTGTGAGTATCTGTATGTTGAGTATCTCGAAATGTTGAGTATCTCGAATGCCTTCATGTTCTTCCTGCATTACAAAAAATGCAAATACTAGATAAATATATCACTTTTAATTTTTTCAGATTCCATGCTCTGAAGACGAGTGGAGAAAGATAGCGAGAGTTTCCTGGAATTATCCGCATTGTGTTGAAGCTTGTGACGGACAACACGTTGTTATCCAAAATCCAAAAAAACGGTGGCATTATGTTTTAGTACAAGTACAGAGAGACTTTTAGAATTGTTTGGATGGCCATTGCTGATGCAAATTATAATTTCACATACGCTAATGTTGGCAGTGAAGGCAGGATATCTGTCTTGTCTTGTTAGGGACAATTTTTTTTTAAATTTCGTCTTCACACCTATTGCGTTTGTTCATCACTTCATATAGGTTTAGATAGTCATTGACCGCATGTGAGTATTTGTATGTTGAGTATCTCGAAATGTTGAGTATCTCGAATGCCTTCCTGTTCTTCCTGCATTACAAAAAATGCAAATACTAGATAAATATATCACTTTTAATTTTTTTCAGATTCCATGCTCTGAAGACGAGTGGAGAAAGATAGCGAGAGTTTCCTGGAATTATCCGCATTGTGTTGAAGCTTGTGACGGACAACACGTTGATATCCAAAATCCAAAAAAAACGGTGGCATTATGTTTTAGTACAAGTACAGAGAAACTTTTAGAATTGCTTGGATGGCCATTGCTGATGCAAATTATAATTTCACATACGCTAATGTTGGCAGTGAAGGCAGGATATCTGACGCAGGTGTTTTTCAAGAAACGTGCGCTGTGCTTGTTTCCTTTGTTTCCCAACAGTTTAATTATTTCGACACATTCTTCTAATGCATGAAATACGCTATAGTAACACCAATTTGGATTGATTTCAGTATCTTCCTCAGTACCCTCCTTGACCATTTATATTCGTTCCTAGTATTAGTTCCTTAACTTCATTAATATGAACATGAAATTTTTCTCAATAATAAATAAATAAATTACTCTCTTTAGTTACTGTTATTTTGAATGACCTTATTGATCTTTGTGTCCCTATGTAAGTTAATGCTTTTTTTCATTATGTAAATGAGAAATTAAGTCTTGATTTATTAAACTCCTGCATGCATCCTTTAATAAATTTACCACGTCTTTTCCATTACATTTTGCTATATATACAAAGACCCGAAATTCTATTGATTAAAACTACCAGCCAAGCCATTGTCTTACTAATATGTGATCTAAGCAAGAGTGTACAACTCTTTCCATTATTCTCAAGTATAACAATGTTTTTCCTCTGCTAATCCATACATCGAAAGAACATTTCAAAATGTTAGGCCAGCATCATTTTCCTGTAGCAAGTTGATATGGGTCAATAATTTTTTAACAATCTTTTCATACAAAACTGATAAGAAAAGCAATCATAAGTACTAATACTTCCACATCGTTTAATTAATTTTGAAATGGACACATAGATAGTTCAAGTTTATGAATTTTCACAATTGAAACACAAAATTAACTGAATTAATATTAATTTTCCTATGGATTTCAATTGAACATATTAGTTATAAATTTAAGAATATTAAAAAAAGTTTAATCTATATGTTGTCATCAGAAATATAATGTGTGAATTAAAGTGAAAGGAACACAACACCACACAGTTTAAACAATGGCAATGGAAAATGTTAAAATTTGAAAATTGCTAAATTGAGTTGGTTTGGGTTGGTAATTCAAATCACTCTTGCTTGGTTGGAACAAAATCATCATGAAACGATCGAAATGGATACATGAGTCACTAATGATGTACAATAAAAAAATCAATTATAATGCGCACTGTAGCATTGTATTATTTGTCATTTAATAAAAATAAATAGGACCAAATTAAAGGACAAGAAGGAAAAAAGAAAATAAAAACAAACAAATTACTCGATAAAAATACAAGTAATAGGAAATTTAAACAAAAATAAAACTCTGAAACATCAGATTCCCATCGCTAGGTTACAGTATAAATCAAGCTAGCGGCATATGTAATTACAGCGAAGTATATATTATTTTTCAACCATTGCAAATAATAACTAATCTAAAACATTTTTAAAATCAATTATTTCGTTTTATTTTGTTTCCATCAGCAATTAATATCAAACCTAACACAAAAATTTAACAAGTTAAACAACTCAAGCCAAAGCAACCCAACCCGACCCAACCCAACGCAACACAATCCAACACAACACAACCCAATTAAATGTCATTTTCGACAATGTTGATTCACATTTTAGCATCATACAGATTTTTAATTTTAGCAATTTTCTACAATTTTGGTGTATACTCAATTTTCCCTCAGAATTTCTTATCCTGCTCTATATTTTATGTCAAATTTGCACGAGAACGAGAGCTAAAACAACCCATTAATTCATGGTTTTAAATCAAATTAGAAACACAATTTGTAAAAATATCAAGCCCATTACGTTTTGTGTAAATGTGATATCAAAATTAGTGTATTTAGTCGTTAAAGTGCCGTAAACATGCACATACTGATTCATAGAACTAGAAAACCATTAAAGGAGGTAACACGACTTATTGGTTTATGGTTTTAGCATGAATTTAGCCCTCAAACTTACACACAAGACGTAGGTTCGAATGATCAATCAATGACATTTTGAATTAAATTTTGTCGTTTAAGAGTTTAACCATTATAACGAAATTGATACAATTTGCTTGTTGTTTACATCAATGGCCTTAAAAATAACCCAATTTAAACCCACTTTGTCTCTAAAGCAAGCAATTAAAATGCAGACAGCAATATATAGTTTATATAGTATAATTTTTAATAGATTTAATAAATTTTAACATTTTTTATTTTTATATAAATTTTTTAAATTGCATCTTTAATTTTATCAATTGATATTTTCAAGAAGAACAGTACTCGGTGCCACAAATACAACGGTTTTTCTAAATATTTTTTTTTATGAAATCGTAAAATTATATTTGTATCCTTCCATTCATTTATTTCGACGAGCTTCACCATATCTACGTTTTCAAATTGAACGAAAGCAAATTAATCAACAGGAGTTTTTCTAAATGTTGGTGCAGTGACTTTAATTCAGTTTGTGCACAACCGGTACCTGATTATATTACGTCGTGTTCCTATAAACTCGACTAACTTTACATTAAACGACGAAGAAGACTGTGGTTTTGGTTGGTTGGTTGATTCAATAATTTTAATTATTTCAAAAATATATTGTATTTAAGATGAGTTAATTCATGTTTGCTCGTCAATTCGTTTTTAAAATGTCTTTAAAATTCAATAAAGAACATTGCTTACAAATATTAGTGATAATATTCTAAACAACGAGTTTTTTTTTTCTAAAAATGGAATATAATTATAAGATAGTTCAGTGCGGACCAGTGTAGATTTTTTTAAATTTTATTTCTATGCATGATTCAATTGGTAAAATTCAAATTAAGACATTAGCGAGGAATAATTCCTCCACGTACTCGCCGTGACAGTTAAATATGATTGATATTGCATTGTCAGATCGGGCCATGCAGTAAATTACTAAGTTATTTCACAATGAATTATTCCATATCCAGATAAGAATCCGACGTCGTAAATCACTCACTGTGAAACCGTTTCATATTAAATGGAACGGCGGATATTTTCACAATATTGAATCGAACGCTATATTTGCTTTTTAACTGCAGTATATACATTTGTGCAAACGGCGAATGATTAATGGGCAACAGTTATCGTCAATATCCTAACACGCAACTATTTATATGCGCTCGATGATTATTTAAACAAAACGAATTTATCAGTTGCGTTTTATTATTAAAATTGATTTAAACGAGACCCGAAAATTAACGCCGCCATAGTCACAATGAAATTTGTTATATTTTAAATTACGAAATTTGCGTGTGAATCAAATTTATAGAGGTCGGTTGGATTAAATGGTCTATTTGTCTACCATAATTTTAGGTCATTTGTCTAGTTGATGTGATTTTATTATAATGCTGGTAGTTGCCGGCGCAGCTCCGATTAGGAAATCGTTTTTGATCAGGAAAAAAAGTTTTTTGTTATATAAATGTTACTGTGAGGTTTGGTATTGCCTCCGTTTGCATAAAGTGGGCCTATTTATTTAATGCTCGTATCCAGGTGACTAGATACTTTTTCCTATAGACGAAAATAAATTTGCTACGTATTTGGAATTTGTCGTTTTGAATGGTTTTAATGTTATTTCGAACTAAAGGCCAGGATAAAGTATCTGAATAAAACAATATACTTAATTTGATTATATGAACATCCTCATAATAAAAGTGGTCATGATGTTTAAATTTTATTTAAATTATAACTGCAATTCAATCGTTGACGTTCATCCGACCCCAAAGTTAATCTAATAAATCCGAAGTTGGCCTGATCGAAATTTATGAAACTATAATTTTAAATCCCCCGCTTCCAGAAATATCGTTTCGTTTATTACAAAACGGCACCGAGCCCGATGATTTACGACGTCGACTTGTTATCTCGATATAAAATAATTCATTGTGAAATAAGTTAATAATTTACCGCTGCCCGGGATCCGGCACCGTAATATCAATCATATTCAAGTGTCACGGGGAGTACGCGCGAGAGCGGGTGATATATTCATGACTCTCTCCTTTTCGTTTCATTAGCATCGCTAATGTCTTTCTCTGCCTCCACGTTCCCGATCGTAATTCTTCCAAGGCGGGTTTATTGGCGAATAACCCAACGCCGACGACGAAGATGTCGGTTGCCAGTGGCGTAACCACCGACTGAAAAACTTATTTGGGTGTATTACATTAAGGGGTAAAGGGGCACAGTGTTGAATGAAATGATAAAATTTATAAGAAAATGACTATGAAGTAACAAAATCAGTAATATGTTAATGGGTAATATGAACTATTATGTTGTGATAACCATTAAAATTATTACATCGTCATTAAAATCATCTTCCACTTTCCACAATTTTGAAATTTCATATTTAAAGTATCCCGGAAAAAGAAGAGTCCTTAAGTTGCAATAAATGTCGTGATTCTTCGTCCTCGTGGATAATAGCCATCTTACTGGTCATCGAATAATATACTCTTTCGCAAGATATACAATCGATTATTTGAGGATATATATGTGAAACATTTCAAAAAACAGAAGAAACAAACAATGAAAAGCATTATTTAGCGTCTCTGACATAGTAGGCGTTGAGTGACGTTGAATCAATTGAGTATTAATCATCTGTTGTTACATTGGTTTAATTGTAGTTTTGTCACCACCTACCAAGACATAGTAGGTGTATTACTCACCTAATGCTATTTCATACCAAGTGACCACGACCAGTGACTGTCACTACCCAAGAAAATTTAATCATATACAAGATACAATATTTTCTATAGTACCACAGGAAAAAATCGTAATTTCAGCAATCCAGCGAATCTAGTCGTCTATCTGTCATTACCATAATGACGACTAGATTCGCTGGATTGCTGAAATTATGATTTTTTCTTGTGGTACTATAGAAAATATTTTGGGGTTAAAAAATTTGTCTGCACGTTGGGTCCCACGAATGTTGATACCTGATCAGAAACGTTGTAGATCATTGCATTCTGAAGCCAGTTTGCTAACTTCAAAGCAGATCCGGTTCAATTTCTTTCTCGATTCGTCACTGTTGATGAAACGTGGATTCACCACTTCGATCCTGAGTCGAAACAACAAAATATGGAGTGGCATCGCCGAGGTTCTATGCCACCCCGCAAATTTCCTGTCTTGCCATCCGCTGGTAAAGTTATGTGCGCAATTTTTTTGGGGCGCAGACGGAATTTTGATGACTGAATTAAAAGAATATCTTCGGGGGACCAGATGTTACGACGATAATCAAATGATGACGGCCGTAAACGACTAGTTGGAACAGCAACCGAAAGATTTTGCAAATTTGCAAAGAATTAAACGTCATACAGCACGTAATATATTCGCCAGATCATCTCATATACTCTCATTTAAGATTTTCTACTGCAAACTGCCGTTCGCGGTCCCGCCACTGATTATGTCGTTCTTTTTCTCTCCTTTTAGTTCGAACGTTTTCGGAGCACTCTAAATTCCCGGTGTTTACGATGTTCTTAAAGCGCGTTGTATATGGGAGGGCGCGATATTGCGACGTTAATACGGTTTTATGGAAATGTAGGGCTCAATATCGGGCGCCGAAGTGCCGCCATTAATCATAATTAAGCGTTCGGTAACGACCGAAGTCGTGCGGGAAATGACTCCAATAAACGTAGACACACGTCGAGGGGGGCCGGCGGGGACGGGAACGAGGAAGATCATATTGGTGCCGCCAGATAAGGTGAAAATTGCATTCCTTATCCCGCCTAAGTGCGACAAACGGAACTGGGAAGAGAAGCCAGCCCGATATAATATCGAACGACGCAATATAAAAGTTTATACGTGCTTACTACACTCTTTGATTTGCGTTTATGACGTCGTTTGATTTATTCAATAAAACTTGATTGGGCTGTGTTTAACGTAGATAGTGGCGTTAACGACTTAGAAAGGGGTCAGCACGTCCATCACATAAAAATTACAATAAACAATTCACGTCTGGTTTTATTTTTGCTTTGATGAATTTAACTTAAGACTCTTTTTATTTTACGCGCCTATGTACTTCAATATAAAAAACCAATATTATGAAATAATGTATATTGACAAATTCAAATTTGAAAATAAATAACAACAAATAAAATAGAGATAATAGTAGAAAAAATTAAAGGAAATATATCGAAAAATATCACAATGAACAAGAAAAATAAATAGTAGTTCGTGAATCAAAATACATATGAAAGCAAAATAATTGCATAGCAAGAAATTGAAATATTTGGAATGCTAATAAATCCAAAATATTTCACATAAAATAGTCTCTCAAATAGTTTGAAATAGAAATGTGTCTTAAAAAGCTCAGATATAAAATAAAAATTTTGTAACTCGATTTACTTTATATTCCATAGTAATATTTCCAATCATAGGCATACAATTTTTACAAATTAAATGCAATGAAAATAGTTCACAGTCAGTGGAAAACGATTAGCAAAGTTATATTATATAGTAAGAACGTTGCCTCTAACCTGATCATTTCCTTGAAACATACCTTCCCTCTTTTGGACTTGTTTGAACTGTTTTATTTGAAAATGTATTGTTTCTTAGAGGCTACAAACTATTTTGTCGTTGTCGAAGTCTGTTTCAAACTTGTTTTTATAGACGCTCTCGAAGTGAATATCAGCGAATGCTCTAATTCATTTATATTTAAAAGATAATTAACAAACAACCGTCCTATTTTTGCAATAGTTGTTGATTGAAATGTTTTTCTATGTAAAGTTGGAACTTTTTTCTGACGATGTTTTTAATAATATTCGTTATTTGATATGTGTTTGTGCTGCTTGAGTTTAGTTCTTCAACATTTTCAAAAGAATGCAAACAATATCAAAAATTAACAATATAAAAATAGCTAAAAGGAAAAGTAGCAAAAAATACCAAATAAACTATGGAATACTATATAAAATTTGTCAAAAATATGAAAATCTCAATATTGCCAAAAACTGTCAACATGCAAAGTAATCAAAATTGTCAAAAATGTTGAAATGACTAAGTGGCAACAATGTAAAAATATTACCTGGCCAAAATTGTTGACATTTAGAAAATTGCAACAAAACACAAAGTTACAAAAATATGAAGATTGGTCAGCAATGAGAAATTTGTGAAAAATCCAGAATGCCCAAACTAGGAAACAAGAAAATTATCAAAATTCAAAAATGCACAAAAATTCAAACCAATACTCGTCGATTATTTGCAGAATTTCAAAAAAGAATACAATTCTCAAAATGGTCATAATGTAAGAAACGAATTAAAAAATATATTAATTTGAAGAATTACGAAATTTGCAGTTATTTAAAATGCCCCAGTTGTAAAAAAATGCGAAAATCACCCAAAATGCAATGTCAAAATTAATAAAATTGGCAAAAAAGTATATTTTTTTGTATTAAAATTGTACTAAATTCAAAATTGACGAAATAAATTATGAAATTGACCAATATATAAAAAATGTGATCATTAATACCAAACTTGTTAAAGAATAAAAAAAAGGAACTGTAAAAGATCTATGAAATTTTCAACAATGTGACAAAATTTTGAAAATTGCGAAAATTTTAAGATTATTAACAAAGAAAAAATGCAGAAATTGTGAAAAATACAAATTATATGCAAGATATTAAAAAATTCCAAAATTTTTAAAAATGGCACTGGACTAAAATTATATCAAATGCATTTAAAGGATTTTCGAAGAATATTGACATTAATGGATGACCCATTAATGTCAATATTGACAACAATGAAAAAATTGTGAGAAATACAAAATAATGCAAAAAAATGCAAATAAGAAGAAATGCAAACAATGCAATGAAGTATAAAATAATTGCTTATATGCATAATTACCGAAGTTGATAAAATTGTTAAAGGGTTAAATCCCGCTTACCAGTTACCAAGTAAGCACACTATATCTCAAACTATTATACCCGCTTTATACGAGGAATGTCTTATAAAAATGAAAAATGTAGTAAAAACAGTTTTGCTACCTTTGCACACTAAATTTAATTGTTAAAGAGGGATTTCTAACTGAACTCGTAGTGAAAATTAAAATTGTATCGCATTTTCGAAGAAATTATACTGCCAATGTGAAAATGTTGACATATCAACGTAATCTGGGAAAAACACCTTTAAAA
Organism: Geotrupes spiniger; assembly: GCA_959613385.1. Lineage (NCBI taxonomy): Eukaryota > Metazoa > Arthropoda > Insecta > Coleoptera > Geotrupidae > Geotrupes > Geotrupes spiniger. The sequence goes on from OY390737.1 coordinate 20,326,045, forward strand.
TTACTAAATGATGTTCCAACTCGGTGGAACACCACCTATCATATGCTGCAGAGGTTTTTAGATCTGGAGGAAGCCATTAAAAGTTCAATTGTGTTAATTAATAGTGATCTGCCAATTTTAAATCCTTTTGAATAGAACGTAGTAAACGATTAGTCTACAATATTACAACCTTTCGAAAGTGCTACAAAAACTATTAGCGGTGAATTGTACTGTACGGCATCCTTAGTGATCCCGATGCGAAAAAAGGATTTTCCCAAGCCTATTAAGGAAATACTTGCAATTATCCTTAATAGCTTAAACGAGCGACTGGGCAATGTAGAATATAGTAAGACATTGATTGTTTCAACTTTTTTCAACTTTTTTAGACCCTCGCTTTAAACATTTTTCAGACAAAAACGCTGCGGAAAACGCAAAAAAAATATTACAGTGGCAGTGTCGGAAAAGTAATGCACACAAACTCGTGAAGAAATTGGAAATTGGAAGGCAAGTCTGATGAAATAAATAGTGCAACTAATGAATTATCTATACGGAGCTCCTTTGACCAAACCATAGCAGTCGCTCGACCTCGCGGAACGGCCACATCTCGTCCCATTATTGCGGTGCAAAGGTTTCTTGAGGAAAAAATTATATCTAGAAACGCAAATCCTTTAAACTGGTGGCACAAATTTCATTTACAAAATATGTCCACAATTGCACAAGAAAATCTGTGTGCTTTTGCGTCTTCAGTTCCTTGCGAAAGACTTTTTTAGAAAGCGGGGCAAGTTCTAGGCGATCGTAGATCACAATTGAAGGACAGAAAAACAAGAACATTGTTATTTTTAACCGCATATTTTAAATATTGTAGAAATATATAAGTAATATTTATGTTTGTTCGTTGACTGCAAAAAATGCTTAGGTTTTGAATTGTGTTTTCTAATAAGGGTACTCGTATACCTATTGTATTTTTTAGATTATGTAGTACACAGTATTATTTTTTTTGTATTTTAAATTTTATTGTTTCTTAAAATGTTAAATCAGCTTCTGTACTATTTATTTCTTTTTTCCCTACTCATAAAAATTCAATATCCTATGCAAGGTATATTAAAATAATAAAACAAATTAATACTTTGTACTTAAGTATTTTGGTAAATAACAGCAATTTCAGTAAAAAAAATATTTAAAACTAAATATTATTCGTACCCATGAAATATTGGTTATGGGGGAGCAAACAGTTAACATAGCGAGCAGCGAATGGCGACAGCTACTCACTTGTTAATGTTTTGACAATAAACCGTGATCGCTATAACGCTTTAAAATCGCCGTTATCAAAAATTAGCAATAACCGATAGCAGCGTTATTGAAAAAATCGCTGTTTAGCTCATCACTACTCAATACATCAACTTATATCCTAATACTAAGTGGCAAAGACTTTGCGAGAATTTAAAATATACTCTGCATTGATAATCTTAACCAATTATTATAAAAATTAACCCAACGACTTCTTCTTACAACCTAATATACATTTGAATCTTCCTTGAAATCGCCATGTTCAAATAAAGTACTATAAAAATCACTCACCTTCCAGGAATCCGAGCTCATTACGCATCTGCATCCGTCGCCGAAGACGCCAAAACAGCCCAAAACGTTCCTCCACACACGCACTCGCAAATAATCGCAATTTTCGCGCCCGGAAAAGTGAAAATTTTCAAGAGAAACGCGACAAAACTAACCGAGCAGTGCACGGCGTCCATTCTCGAAAAACTGACCTACTTGTTTTTTTGTCGCTACGTCACGTCATCGGCAAGTGGATCCCACTAATTAGGCGCTATTATGCATCCAGACAACGTTGCCAATATAGGTGGAAGTGCAACGATAAGACGCTATATGTTCGCATGCACAAAACGATGCGGCAGGCCGAGGTGTACGTTTTGCGGTTTTAATTGTATTTTTCACTCTTCCTGATGCTTTATGCGCTGCACCGCCCAAACCATTGAAAACATTGTTCTTATAAAACTTAAACATGTTGAAATTTTAAATCATTTTTTGAAAAGATCTTTCGAGAAATGTTTTTTAAGTAGACCACCGCAATTCTTCTCTTCGATTAACAGGATTTTTAACTTATTGACGCAAAAGTTGTCTAATAAGACTTAACTTATTTTATCTGTTCGATCTATATATATTTACACGTCGTCGTAATATGGATTCCAACCTTTCATACTCATAATTTCATTTATTAGTCAAATCGGAAGTTTTATACAAGATGTATCATTTCCTGCTCGCTTGAACATCGAGCATGCTTCTAATTCCAAACTGATATATTCAGCATGTGAGTGTATTAACGTCTAGATGGAATTAATGCACTCACAGAAAGTCATCGTAACTTATGTATTGTTGGTGATTTGATGAATCCTGAAGGACAAAACAGCTGTCATCACCTGATACATCTGCGGAAATTTATTTTCAACAAAGCGCATAAAATGAATTTTTAATGAATATGATATGATGATGAATAACAAATATATTCACATGACGAATTTACACATGCAATTTTTTTTCAATCAATCTTTCTTTTATTTGAGACATTTGTGGCTAAGTAATTTATTTTCAATTATTTAATGATTTTGGAAATGAAAGGTAGAATTAAAATAAAATAAACATAAATTGAAAATGAGACATACGAAGCAAAAAATAAAATAAAATCAAGTCTATGTAAATGGAACACTAGCGCAAATCAGTTAGATATAAATAATAATTTAATAATATAAAATATGAGCTCAAAATAAAATTTAAATTATTAAACATTAAACAAATTCGAAGAAAGGACACCATGAAAATTGTACAATTTATAAGAATGTAAAGAGGAGAAGCAAAAACAAGAACATGCCAATGGTGCCAATGATGCCACGTGAATAATGAGAAAAGTGACTAGTAATTCTTTGTGAAATAAGACTAGTACTAGCAAGCCAGGAAAAATAAATTCTGAATGGAAAAAAATTATTTATAACATATAACGTGTGTGAATATCACCGCCAGCTACACGTATGGCGGTAACATTCACAAATGCGTTGTCACTCATGTTTACATGACTTGCCGCAACATGTGCGGTGATCTGATGAACCCGTAGAGAGCGAAACAGCTGTCATCACCTCAATACATTCGCTGAAATTTATATTCAACCTATACACCAGCAAAAAATAATAGAGTAATAAAATAAAACGAAATAAAAACAATTTGCAACCATCGGATATGCCAATGCAAGTAGTGTATGGAAATACATGTAATGGTAATAATAGTAACCTTTATTGGTATATTTACCCTCACAATTCTGACACACAACATGTTATACATAAATATAAATAGAAATATAAACTTATTTCTGCTCGACTCTCCTCCCTCCTAAAATCTCGTGCTCCTTCCTGAACTCTTGGTTCCATTCTCTTCCGGTGGCGCCATTCTCCTGCATCTACATCACTATGTCCTTGTATCTACAACACATTTTGTATTATATTTCTCTCCCTCTTATTTTCTCTTCTTTAACTTTCCCAACAGCTCCGCTCCCTCCCCTTTCTCTCCTATCATCCTTCTCCAGTCCCGATCCAACTTCCGATGATCTCATAAACAGAGCGAATTGATTGCCCAAAGCTTCAAGCCGTGTTTTCTTTGCAGAGCTAATCAGTTTCATCTTTATCTTTCTGTCATTACTAACACAGTTTCATTTTTAAATTTGAATAAATTTCAATGTAACTACGTGTTCATTTTTTGTATTGAAATTTGACATTTGGCAATCACTTTTATATGCGTACCAGCATGTTGGATTCTGCTGATGCATTGTTTTAGATAATTAATTGGTTGGTGACGAAATGTGTGAATTTTAAATTTCCTACTAATTTTGCACAACATTTCTTTAATGACGTAGACACGATGTACGTTTAGTAAAAGGTTTACTTAATGCTCGTGGCATATTGGTGCATTACCGTCAATGTAGTTTTTGTCTACAAAAATGATAGAAATTCCAGGAAGTAATAAAATAAGCAGGTGCCAAAGAAATAACATGATGAGAATTAGAAAATAGGGCGACAGTAAACTTGGAACAAGAATCATGCAGAAATTAAGAACAATCAAAAAAATATAATGTTAGAAGAGAAAAAATAAAAAATGTGCTTGCAAATAAGACGAACCTGAAAAAAAATAAAACCAGATTACAAAACATCCAAAATGAGAAACGAAAATTAAACAAAAAAAAACTTGATAATAACTTAAATGTAATTCGTAAGTTCGATGACGTAGGTTTCTTACCAACATTGTAAACTATAACCAAAGTGAAAACAGATATAAAAACAGCAATTGATTAGGTTTTGGAACTTTGGAAATTTTTGGCGTACGATTTCAAATAAAACCGAAAAGTGTCCAACTCCTAATTCATGTGTGCAGTAATTGTATGCATGAAACAACAACATAGTAATGTTTATTAAATTTTGTCATCATAGAAACGAATTTCTCAATTTCCACCTTAAACCTTATTCTTGTACTGTCGCTCTCTTAGTTTCATCGAAGATATTCTTCATCCCTAAGATTCATAATTTCTGACGAGCATCAAACATAAACGAAATACCCCTAACCTAACAATCAACCAGAATATAGTTGAAATGGATGCCCATCCCATCTTACAAAGCTATTATATATAATATTTATACAACACATCGTTTGTCTGAAATTAGACAAAATTAAATTCGCCAGTGGGTTTAGTCAGATTTTATCTAGAATCCACTTAGAAATAATTTTGTGTGTAAATGTCTCTAAATACGTATATTTGGTACATCGAATTTGCCACTGATACTGTTTCTTCATTTACACATTACAGGACGTTATTATTTTCGTTTAACACTAAAAAAAAAACAACAAAGGTGCTCCCTACATTTGTTGTGCAGAATTTTTAGTTTGTGTTGTTTGCCTTATATTGAACCATTTACTTAGTTTATTTTTCTTTGCCTTCTATTATTTTGTATTTATTGTATGTTATTTGCTTTTTCTTCATTTGCTTTGTTTCGAAGTTAGGCTATATTTTTCAATTTATTTTGTTACTTTCCTCCATTTCTATTATTTGTTTTGTACTAATTGCTTAGTATATTTTGTTGTTTCTTTTATATTTCTTGTCTTTCGTTTTCACTTAATTTCATTGTTTTTGTATTCTGCATTTATCATTTTATTTTTTCGTTTCTGGACTATTTCTTTTTTGCATTCTTACAATGATCGCAATTTATGCAAATTAATTAAATAGGTTGTATTTAGAGAACGTACAAAGTGTGGATTCTGAAAGGTCTTTCTCTTTATTCTCAGCCTCAGGAATATCATCTATAATGGTAACTTGAGTTATTAAATAAATTGTACCTCTTTACTTCATACCATTTCCTCGCATTCCTCCCACCAGTGTTTCCATCCTTATGCTCCTTTTCCACATGCTTCACACCTCTTGTACTCCTCTGCCATTCAATTCTTGTTCTTTCTCTCCTCGTTTCCGTTTCCAAACCGGAATCTAGCCATTAGCTTTTCCTCTTCGGCTGTTTTCCTTCCTCCCAGATATTCCTGCCTCCTATTGTGCACCTGCAACTACTTGTATCATTTATTGTACCTGGTTCTCCCTATCTTTCCTTCCCTCTCCTGGGCTTCCACATAATAATTATTAACAAAATAATGTAATTTACTCATTTGCTCCTTTAATATCTAATGCAAATTTTAAGAAAGGTCCTTGCTTTTATTTGAACTACCTTTCCTTTTCGATGTTCTCAGTTTTTAAAAAAATCTTTGCCCCTTTGCAAAATGTAACATATGTGTAAATTGGAACGCTGTTTACTCGCGTGCAATTTCGATTGAGGAGGTTATAGTGTCACCATCTGTTTCGACAATACTGCAAAATTGTTGGTGGATTAATTTGATGTGGTTGGTGGTGTTGGAAGATGAAGTATAAGATCGACATGGGACATACATCCATGATTTCCTATGTCAGAAGCATGAGGAAGCTTGGCGCTGTAAATAAGTTAAAAATAATAGTATCGAAGTAGATTTATTTACGCACCATTGCAATTACATTTTTATGTTAATTAAATTCTAATGAAGACACGCCAATTGCTATATACACCAGCTTGGTTTTGTTGTCGTTTTAGGAGCCGCAAACGCGCCGCATTACGACCGACACAGTTAAACAATCCACTCCTAACAATTGTCCATGTCACCACACCATGACTCGACGGAGGAGTCCCAGCGAGCGCGCACCGCAGCTGCACGCAAACATTATTAGTAATCCGATGACTCTGCATCATGAGGTTTTATTAACAACATTAACCGTTCCGATGTGGCATCGGTGCAGCTACAGGCGGACTCTCCCCTTTACATAAACGTACAATGGTGCTTTGGATCTCCAGCGGCGTCATCGCTGGGTAATCTCTTTTCGTTTGGCAACTGTAGCGATTGTTCGGTGGCCACCGGCGGTGACAGCGGCGATCTGTACCATAGCGGACTTCCCGGTGCGTAACGTCATTAAATTCATCGCGTTGATCAGGACTGCCGACCGTGCGAGAGAATGAACTCGTCGCGTCGAAAGCCCTAAGGTTACGAGTAATACACTCCCATAGATTCGAAGGGCAGCTTTTCATTAGCGAACGAATGCGGTCGCTCACCAATGGGTGAGGTTTTAAGTCGCTCTTATGTAACGTACAAGTTTCAACTCATTGATTCACCGCAAATTGTTAAATATATGACCCCATTGAAAATTGACGTGATGGGGAAGTTGGCCAAAAAAGAGCTGTTCTTTAAAGTATTGGAATTTCACAATAAACGACAGAAGGATAGAAAGAGACCGATACAATTCTCTCCCTATTAAGCTTTTAATCCACTGCTCGTGGTTTTAATTTTGCTTCCTAAGTTTCACTTCACTTTATTACTGGAAATTTTGCACAAAAATAGTATGAATAACGGAATTAATTGCACCTAAGCCTCAATAATTTTTGCGCATGCTAGATTCTATTTAAGCTCGAATATATAAAGTGGCGAAATTTTATGAAATTCACAAATTTTCTAGTCATTGGTGGAGTCGATTGTTCCCACATAAAAAAAATCACCAGGTGGAGAAAATGCTGAAATGTATCGGAATAGAAAATAATGGTTTTCAATAAATATTCAGGTTATATATTATGCAAATTTGTAGATATTATGGCTCGTTGACCTTCGGCAGTACATGACAATTTTTTATTCCATGCCCCGAATTAAAAATCGTACTGTCATGTACTGCCCCAGACCAACGAGCCACAATATTCATAAATTTTAAATTTCCATGCAGAAATTACTTATTAACGCCACCTCTAAATCCAAATTATGTTGCAGAAGAACGACATAATTCAGTCCATACACATACACAAAATTTAATCCGGATTATAATTATAATGAAAGTAACATACCTCGAGTGAAGTTATTTAACCAATGATGTTGGTGCAACCGGTCAGTGTCAAACAACCGGTCAGACGTCAAGTATAACGCTACTATAAATCATGAGCGTGCTTAACAATATTTCCATTGTTTGTGTGATATTTGTTGCGTTGAATCGCACAAATACAACAAATACACAAAATAAAAATTAAAATTCGTACAATAAGTAAAACTAATTGTTTGCATCCATCAAAATAATTGTGGATACTATAACTGTCTCTCATCAACTATTAGCAATCAAGATTATATATACATATGCCATTGCTTGAATCGTCATTAAGATTATTGCATAACCATATGCGCCCGGGGTGCCCTACATTCAACGTAAATTTAGATAGATTGCTGTGGAGCGTTACAGGTAATTATTCTACGTCGCCTTTTGCTACAGATTAATAAAGGAAGATTGATGGAGGGGCGGTCAATATCGTATCTAAGATCAGAAACAACGACGTCGTATTATACGGCCGTATAATTTACAATCCTATCACTGCGAGATCTCGAAAGTAGACATAAATTGCTCGCGTAGAGATCACAAATCAAACTCCACGAATATTCATACCTATTTTCGGCACGAGCGGTCGTTCGCACTTAAAAGGCGTTGTGACTATCGGCGAGGTTACGATTGGATCCTCAAAGATGAATAGCAACCGTAGCACACGTGCTCATAGTGACCCAGCTGAGCCCTGAGAGATAATGAAAATTAAACTTTACAATTTCAACAGAAATAATATTAACTTCCAGTTACAAGAACCAGAGGTGTTGCGATGTTACCCGCGCCACTGTTGTAATTTGTCAAGACTTAATTATTGTGAGACCTCAGTTGTACGTTTTATAGGCGGATACGACTATTCGTCACGGATTAGTTCTATCTTGAGTTTTGTCTCACTGTTTGGAAATGGGTGAAACTTATATTGTTCAGCTAGACTTTTTGCGTTCAACTGTTTTGAGTTCGCGTAACGTTTGGTTATTGGTACGTCAAATGTACAATTAATCCCCCGTTTACGTTCTGGAAGTTTCCGATGTTTCTGCTCTAGTATTGGCTTATCTAAATGTCCCATAATGTGGAGGCAGAGCATGAAAATTTTATACAGAAGGGCACTACGCAAACTAGCGGGTAATATCCCACTTCTAGGAAGGGTATAAAGTTGCACAAGAAACTGAGGTTGCGGAATTCGCTGACAAATTGTTTTATTGAATGTACTGAGGGTACTACGTCTATATGCTTCCCATCCACAGCACCGATGCAGTGTGGAATATTCCATCGCTCATCAAACGAATTTGCAATTTCTTTTCATTTATCAGAAGAATCAGGAATCTGTAATACACACAAATTAATAAATAGATATTTTTGTTCACTATATTTTATATGTACTTAATTTTTAGAAAAACGTCGAAGAGAGTGAACAGTCACTGCCCGAGGCTCAAGGGAATTGCATTTCGAGGGACAATGAAGAGAAACGTAATACACAAGGAACGTCACTTGACTCCAGACCCAACCCCCTCACAAAAAAAATAATATAATTCAAAATACCTCATACACAAGAAGACCGTTATGATCTCTTCGGCAAAACTGTGGTGAGAGGTTTGGAAAAACGTCAGCTCACGATGGTTGAAAAATGATCAATGACCTACTTTTGATGCTTAGTTGCCCGCCGTATCGTGAGCGTACTTACTTATCTTACTGTATTATTATCAAAAATAAAATAAAATATTATAATTGAAAAAATGTAACTATTTCGTTATGCATACCTGCAGACACTATCGCAGAACTTTGTATGTGGCATTGCAAGTTTCAGTTCCAAGTTCCAAGTGCTTTACAGGACATTAAAGATGAAAATTTAAGGCATTCGTAAGACCATCCTGTCGCAAGAAATCTCATGGTAGCTGTTAGCTTCTAGTGAGGAGAAATAGCGTTTATCATAACTGTATTTTTCTATTCTATAATAGGAGACACCACTGAAACCAATTCGTTCATACGCAAGTAATTAAGATAATCCACGGATTCTACTGTTCATTCTTGTAATAAATTAGCATGCGTGGTTTTTTTTTGATGTACCTAGGCTTGTGAAAATTTTGACGCCATATTCTGACCTGACCTGAAAACCCAGTACGGTTCACCCTACTTTGTGTGTGCAAGGCACCTGTGCTAGGTATATCGGAAGGGTTACACAGAAAGGTTGGCTTCTCCGGTATACCGCAACGTGTATGACGGGCTTGAGAATTCATTCGATGTTCTCTGTACATTTATTGTAGGAGCGATGCTTTCTAATAGACCGCAACGACGACACGCGTTCTCCAAGGTCCATAAGGGAACATATTTTTTAAGCTACAACTCTGATTTAATTCTTAAATAGCATATGCAACAGGATGAATATGCAACGACAATCAATATCGCAGACTTTGTTCCCATGATGAGTGGACCCTAATATGATCCAATAGCATTCTAGGAACCTTTATAGCATCAATACTACTGGTTATTTGATTAGTTATTTTTACACAATATTCACAGAGAAAACACAATTTAATGGAATCTGACAATATTATCGTTTTTTTTTCTATTTTGTGCCGAGTGCTTCCACTTGCTCCACAGCAAGGGAAAATAAATAAAGATACATTTCATATGAAATGTTAGCTTAAGTGATGACAGTATATTTATTCAAACATCAAAATTCTTACAGAAAACTACTAATGAACCATCTTCATTACATTTTTTGTCTTAGTTTTAGTCTTAAGTTGTATTTTGTTGTAACGGCTTCTGAAAGTTAATAATATTATGGCTTCCATTGAGGTGTAATGTATTGCAACTTTTGTTGAAGCACCAGGTGGAGATGAAACTTAAATTGAGATGCTTGCCACTGGTTGACCCTAAACACCAAACTAAATACCTGGTTCATTCTGATCATTAGTTTCGTTTCGAAGACATATTTTATAAGTAGCTGGTTCATATTTTTCTGCTGGTATACGACCATCAAAAGAGTCTTCTTTGGTATTTCCAATTTAAGTGTGCCAAAGAGCAAGATTTAAAGGTTGGAAGAACAGGCATAGTATGTGATGGGACTTTGATGAATGTGAATATTTTCTTATTTTACCAAATCGGTAGCTTCTACAAAACATGTGATTTGTGTCCTTTGTATTTTAAAACTGTTCATGACCTGCAGCGGGTATACATATTTGTCAATACAATTTGTTAAAACTTTTTCTATAGTTTGTTAGCCGCAACGTGTAAAGTCATGACTGCAAATCTATTTATTCCATACGTTTTCCACATAAAAACGATTAGTAGGGGATATTTTACCAGCAGAATTACAACCCATTAGGAAGCTTTTATTATAGGTGGTGGTTGGAATTTGTAGAGGCAATAAAAGAAGATTAATTTGATAATTCTTCAATTATTATCATTTCCAATCACGGCTGTGAAATGTGATCTCAAGACATTCCCAGTTTGCTGTTTGTGTCACATATCGTATTTTCAACTATGAGCTATGTTTTTACTTAAATCTTTTTGCATATTACAAAATTGTTATTCCCTGGTTGCCATTATAAGGTTGGTGTGAACTGCCTCGCTGATAAGCCGAAGGTTGCAGGCTCAAATTAAAAGTCCGGCATCTTAGAAGTTTGTTGCGTAAAAGCCCAGCATGATAGGAGCATCAACTAGACTAGACCTAGCCGACTACTTCAGAATGGCTGAAATAATTTCTATCAACATTACGACATCGTCGATTACTTTGTAGTTAGGTTCTACTTGTTCGACATCAGCAATATTTACTGTTCCGCGAAGACTTCGTTGAATGAAAACGACGTTAAATCGCCCGCGTTTTTATCAAACGGATATATGTGTTATGGTAGTTTATACACAGTGATTTCGCTTCCAATTGAATTACAACACGCGGTATTTTGTTCGATTGCATAATTGAACCTAGATCCCGCAGGTAATGGAATTCAAAAAAAGGACAACAAAACTTCTCTTGCGCCTTAAAAATTTGCATCCGCTCTAACTACGAATAACTAGCCATTTTTTCAATAATTTTGTATACATATAACTAGGTTACATTTACGGACGGATACACAATAGAAAACTTGATAAATGCGCCGAAAATAATAGCTAAAGGCGACCAACATAAACACAAGCATGCTAAAGGAAGAAAAAATCGGTAAAAGACACTGATCTAGCGAAATATGATTTTAAAATTGATTTAAAATAAAATCGAACGAAACACAAACCAATAAAAATACAAGAGCCAAAAACATACATTTATAAAGAAAACAAGGGCCAGTTCTCGTCCATAGAGTTATACAATAAAAATTTCGATATACAATTCAATTTGGGGACACAGTATATATAGAAAAAAAATTAGTGAGAAATAATAGAAAAAGACGCGATTGAAAATTAAGTCAAAATAAAGTAAAATCAAATTTTGTAAAATAGGGTGCGAACCTGGTTCATATTTTGAGTGAAAAAAATAAATAATTATATTGATTTCGTACGATTTTATTTTGTAAATCTTGACGTCCATCAGAGAATGGAATACCGGATGTCTAGCGAAGAATGTTAAATTTATGCAGTGATAACATGAAATGTTGCCCTTTTCGCTCATTTATTATAATTGAGCCCCATTTATATTAGGTTTAAAACTTGATTAAAAAAATAGTAAATTAATATAAAATCAAAAAAATTGTTTTACGTTTATTTTTCAACAAAAGTGACGCAACAATAGGTGATCCCAGAATTCCCCCTTTTCGTAAACTGATATCGTCACCATGGTCGGGTTGTGTTGAGTTTGATTGGGTTGGTTGGTTGGTTCAGCTGTCGAAGGTTTGTTCTAAAAAAATATGGGATATAACGTAATGTTTCTCAACAATACCACTACTACACGAACTGCAAAAAAAATCGTTTTATACTTGCTCTGTATCCAACAACATTTCGTTGCAATTCACTTCAATTTATATTAATTTTTACGACCACTAGTGAACTGTCATTAATGTCACATTTGCAGAAACAAATTACTCGCAAAGGAGCGAAAATGTAATAAATGCAAGTACCAGTGAAAAATTAAATTTTCATTGCTATTTTTGAACGAAAGCTATGGATGTTTGAAACGAATGAAAAATTAAATCAGTACGTTCCTCATTCTATGCTACAAGTGCGTTCATATACTATTCTTGCATTTATAATTTTTTGCAAATTACTGAGATATTACGACGAACAGACCCTTCCTGATTCTCCCATGCACCCGCCTATGTTCAAGTGTAGCAAACGGGCATCGTCGACGTCGTAGCAACATATGTTTGGACTCATTTATTAGAAACGACATCCTCAAATAAATTAAACTTAATTGCCTGTGGAATAGTCGTTGAATGTGTGTCTGTACGAACGGCTCGTACACAGCATCGGCAGCGCTGTTTCTGCTGCCGCAGCGTCAATTTGCCGTCGAGCCGCTCGGTCCTCTTGCCTTTGATGTCTTGTGAGTGCCGGCCCGACTGATATCAACATCCGCACATCAATCTAATTATACGGAGCGCCGAACAACGGGCTCTTTTGATAAACGAGCCAACTTCAGAAAGGCGGTTATAAATAATGCGCACTGTCACCGCGAACATTCTTTGTTGTCAGTCGGCGATTATTTTTCCTTCGCCTTTTAGTACGACATCAATTACGTGCAAGAAACGAAAAATTCCTCCATAGCACCTATCGGTAATCGAGTCATTCGTTTTAGTCGGTCAACAAGTATCATTTTATTAATTCAGAACAATATTAGCTCCAGTCATGAAAATACCATTTATCACATCTTGTAGCTGCAACACTGTTTTAAATTGCTTGTTAATGAATCGACGAAATAGTAATTAGAAATCACTTTCATTCGATTCGAGTCGATGTTACGCATTAAATACAAAATGTCACGGTGCCCACCTTGTGAACTTTCATAACTGCCAATAATTTTACGTAATCACTTGTTAGGAAGTTCTATGATAATTTAAAAGCATTCAAGGAGAACAAATTGAGAATTGTTGAGTAAAACTACTGTACCCATAAATCCAAACTCGCACAACCTCCTAGTGCAACCAACTGCAATTTGTAGAAAATAATTAAACGGCTAATAACACAACAGGTACAATCGAAGGGTGTTCACCTTGATAGTAAATTAATTGATTATTGCAAGACGGCGATTTATTACACTGGAATGCAGCGCTAGCCGTATATTGCTCAAAGTAGCCGGTGCATGATTAGATTATGTACGTGTTTGCGATTTACCAAGCGGCGACCTCTGATAGATAGACAGATAAATTTTATATGAATAATCTAGCATAATACGTATATGGCAATCGACAGTTGTATTGACAATAACTCAGTGTGAAACCAAAGACCTCATCATTCACTCCGTCGTATCTCATATTGTACATCGTTACTTGTCGTGCCGTTCGTGTCACTACTACGAATAATAAACATGACAATATTCCAGTCGCCTACACCATTATTATGTATTATGATTTATGGGCTCTGGGCTCAACGCCTGCCTGCCCGCCTGTCCGCCAGACCGTTTCATATCTAAATATGTATTTCAATAAATTTCCTCTCACACACTCCCTCCTATCGTTTCATTTGTATTCCATCGTAGTTCGTTAACGTCACAGAATGAAAGACTTTATTATTTAGCCTATAATAACATAATTGGTAACATGATGTAACTATTGTTATGGTTTGCACTGAATCACTCAGTTTAAATAGAGAATATATGGGGTATACAGGGGTAGATTTTTTAAGGTGTGCCATAGGTTTCGAGCACACAAACCTGGCGACGGTCACAAATTTGAGCCAATTTATACATTCCACATATAATCTTTAAATAGCATATCCATAGTAATTTAAAATAAATAAATATTCTGAATTGTTAGATGTTAGTTCAGGTATACTAATTTTATGCAGGCTGACTAAAATAACAAATCGCTAAATAGGATAAATGTATACCAATTATAATGTAATTTTGCCCCAACACATATTATTTACATTAGTATTTAAAATCCATCCCAACCCAAAATTCACCCTTGCTAAATACGCCGTGTACGTTGAAAAGGTCGTTGTTTGCGTACGAAACAAAGATTTAAACGGTAACAGTGCGTAAATACACAACATGTGATTGTTTAGGTGCCAATTGACGAACGAACAGCGTTCAATTATCGTACACAATACAATGTTAGTTTCTAATAATATTTACGTCTACATAGGCGTATATCGTTATGATTTCAAACATTCTCGAATAAATGTTCTCATTTCTAAAAACTTTTATTAGAATTCCAAAACAAATGGTCGATTACTAACCCACTGATTCAAATATGAAAATGTGGGCCTGTATAGTGTAAATAAATGTAAAATAAGCTGCATGAAATGTATGGACTGGTACAAGATTAGTATTTCTTAACTCTAACTTCTTAACTTCAATATTTCACTCAGGATTTCTACAAAATGAGTTCATTTTGCCTCTCCAACTGGCAACCTTTTTTCATCCACCAACTGGCTTCTATCAATAGCCAGAAATGCACATTGCCTTTCTCATCTCACTTCGTTCGTAAGTTGTTTGCATCGATTTTCAACCACATCTTTATATTTTTCAACCTCTTGTAATTTTCAATTCAGCACCATCTAGTGGTAATCTATGTAATTGCAAAAATTATGTCGATGCCAACTCTTCAGTATGAAAGGGTGATGACCAAAAGGCAACTCATTTTTGGAACAACACTACTACTACTTTGGGTCGATGATCGAATTGTAGCACTTTACTAAAGTCCATAATCAGACTAAAATATTAAACAAAAATATTAATAATTAAGACAATTAACTAAAACATATAAAAATTACCTAATAAACAGGTTAAATTAATATTGACTTTATGTCTAGAACATTAAACTTAAAATTGCGATTGTTTCAAATTATTAAAATTGTAATTTGGAAAGAACGAAAAGATTTAAAACAATTTGTATAAACTGGTGAAAACTCAAAATACGGGCGAAGACCAACCGTAATGGCAACGAAAAACAGTTGATACGTTAAACGTAAAGAACAGGATGAAAAAAACTAAGTAAGGACAAAATGAAGCTGCCTAAAAACATTGAAGTAGATTATGTTAGAATATTATTATATATCGCAGATCATAAATAAGCACAAATAAAGGCAAAATAATCAAGAAGAAAAAGTGATAAGCAGGAAAAACGAAGAAGAAACGAGGGATAGTAACAATCACGTAATTGGACAAGAAGACAAAAAGTGCTGGATAAAATTGTAAATTTTTCAGCAAATTATGGAAATATCTGAAAAGAGAGGTAAAGTGTTACTTCTAATAAGGCAATAAAAAATATAAAAACATGCGATAAAGTAGACCCAACCTGACACAACAAAATCCAAGAACTCATCAATGAACTGGAAACTCAAAGAAAAACAAAACTGCAGGAAATACGAAAGTTAATCTAACACTAAGACAATTGCAAAAATATTAGAAATATTTAACCCCAGGGTTAAAATATAAGATAAATAATAGCGGCGTAGAAACCAATGTGTTTGGGTGCATTCCTGACAGTAAAGTAACATTGAATATTGATAAATTATAGTTGGGTTGCGTTGGGTTGGGTTGGGTTGGATTTTATATTTTTTCCTGACAGTAAAGTAACATTGAATATTGATAAATTATAGTTGGGTTGCGTTGGGTTGGGTTGGGTTGGATTGGGTTGGGTTGGATTTTTTTTTGAAAATTAAATAATTATTTTGCAGTTTAAAACATTTCGACAGGAAAGTAATTAAAAGTTTCTCGATTCGTAAACGAAATTTTAAAGTAGCTCAATAACTTTACTAGCTTCACAAGCAAATGTTTTGTAAAAAGCTGCAACCTATACAACTTTTGGAGAATAACATACCCAACCCAACAACAATTACTTCAAAATAAAAACAATGAAGAAATACATAAATGAAATCACTATAAAGGTAAAAAATAATGTCGAGGGAAAATAATATAATTTTTTACTGGATTCCATTTTCCGAAGACAAAAATTACTCTGCGGCTTACTTTCACCAAAAAGCGCCAGCAATGTTACAGCTAAGCATTAAAAAAACAGCCTCCAAATGAGCATTACCGTTAACTATAATTTATAATAAGTACAATTCAAAGTTCATTTAATTACAATTGAACTACTTCAGTGAAACATTACAATTGCTGTTATGTACTCGATGGGCTCCAAGGACGAAAGCGTGAACTGGTCAACACGAAATCGTGTTAAAGTAGATGTCAATTCAACTTTGATATCAAACCCAAAGGGGCATAGTCCATGTGTCAACATCTTCTTTTAGTTTTTACAATTATTTTGAGTAATATTTATATAAACAGATTCAATAATTAAGCGTTTCAGTAGGTTATTTTGTCTATCCATAATTATTGTATTAGATAAATTAAAAGTATGCTGGCGTTTTTGGACATGCCCCAGTCATTTCTGATTTGTTTCCCTTCGCTAACAAAGATCCAACTAACATTATACAAGAAAAAAACAATAAATTAATTAAAGACTTAGGGGATAAAAAATATCGATGATAAAGAGTACAAGAAGTTACTTTGTAATATATGGTTTAATTAATTAATAAACCAGGGTACCCAGTCAGACACATTATATTTTCATGCATTGGTTCAGCGATGTATGAACTACGTGTTTGTGTCCAAAATTTTGAGTAACCGCTAAATAAATTTCACCGTTATGATTAAAGATTCTGTACAAAAATTCAAAATATAAAATTAGTAGTTTGATTATTTGTTAATATATAATAATATAAGATAAGTGGGATAACATATAACAACATACATCAATAGACTTACCCATTTCATTACAATTATCCAGTTCTTGTTTAATCTAGTTACGTCGCCAATAGCTCTTTCTTTTACCAGAATTCTGGATCGTCGATGGGTCACCCATGTTTACCAATATTAACGTCCTTAGTAATTAATATCAGAATATTGACGTATAACATCCACATCTGTGTGAACTTCGTTAGGTGTTCCACCTTTCAAGGTTTTTCTCAAAAGCTTCGAGAAACCGATACTTTCAGATTAAATAACTATACAAAATAATATTTCAAATGTAGTTACTTGAAGCGACGTATTTGAATGCTCTCTATACTGGCGACAATAAATATAATACTATAGACCCCTCATACTAATTGAAACTGCTGACAGGAACCTTATAATTAGAATATATGTTAGCGCTAGCCAATATAGCAGATGACAATACTCAATCCAAATACAGACATGTTGCAATAAAGCCTGAGGGTTTTATTTCTAACCTAGCGTCACCACTTGATGTCAAGGTACAATATGGTTATTATATGGCGATCCTGCCAAGTCTTGAAAATTCAATATTGGAGATCTTGTAACGTAGGCTACAAACAATTCAACAACAAATAAAAATTTTTATCGCGCAGACTGGTAATAATTGTGGAGCTGCAGTCCTAAATGAATAAAAAGTACGTTACGAGAGATAGCAATCCTGCTGCTTTCTCATTATTGTGAAAGCGGGATGCTTGACTTGATAGCGATCCAAGAAGTTGATGTAGCAACGGATTCGACGAGAAATAACCAGGAGCCAGGAAATCCTCTCAGTTAGTACCGTTTCTATGAAAGCAAGCAAGTGTAGAAACACTCGAGCCATGTTGAGGTAGGATATGGATAAAGACGTTAAAATTAACCAAGAAGTTAACCAGCCCACTCACACCCTAGAGTGAAGTGGCAATATATGTATAGCAACGTAAATGGTATGACATTACGATAAAATGTTTGTTTCATAAAAGCTCCGCGTCAGGAAGATTAATTGACAGAAACAGAAAATATTCTATCAATGTGAAAAATAATATTGCAACTTGCATGGTGCCCTTTAGATATTTGTTAACTAAACGTATAACCTTTAGTTAAAATATATTATTCGTAACTTATTAACATTAATTATTTCATAGTAAAATACACATATAAAGATTTTAATAATTTCTGCTGCACATATTTTGTACAAACGCACCCAGTTAGATCATACGCATACGCATGCGCACAGAACTAATGTATTACATTTATAACCATCATTCTCTCTTTTGTTTTACCAACGTAATGGAATAAAGCATGCACTATTAGACCGGCGAAATGATTACAATCTAAACGCGGAGTTGGCGCGTGGGATCAAAGCAACATTTTTCATTCTCGCGTACAGCGCTAATGCGTGCAGAAGTTCCGACGCTTCGCCTCAGTAACATCGCCGTCGGATCTTTAGTAAATTGTCGGCGACAAGACGCCGCTAATGTACGCGAACGGATAACTCATGCTTGTCGCTCCCATTACCCGAGAAGAAAACCTTATCTCCGCAGCGCCATTTCCCATTACTGTCTCATACGCAGTCACATCTCTGCAAACTTACCTCTTAGAGTTTCTTTGTGTTCCCTTTAGAACTGTCACATGGAACTAAACTCCGCACGCAAGTGCAGTGTATGTTTCGCTGCGACGGCGGCGTTTATAAATTAGCGCGGCAATTTGTTTTCATTTTGGCCCGCGCCGTCGCCGCCGCCTCTGCCGCTGCTTTGTTGCGAAACTTTTCGCCGAGCAATCGTTTATTATTTTTCTCGTCGTCGCCGTTCATTATGACCTGGGTCGCTCGCAGACGAATAATTCAGCCTCTAGACGACACGTTTAGCTCCTAAGCGTGTCGCAACACTTCGCGTTACACAAGACGAGGAGTAATTGTTTCCGTTGCTCGAAATTTATCTCTTAGATACGAAACAACGATCAAAAAGTGTATTATGAAAGTGTCCTACTTAATTACGACGCCATTGTCTTACATTTTCCTGCTTCTAACGGATATATACTTGTTGGACTTAATGACATCTTTATTGCTCCTATTGTATTATATATCTCAACTTCACTCAACTTGTTTAGTTTCATATGAATGGCACAATTTTATTTCATTTGCTACTATCAGTTAGATGAAGGAAATATTTGGCAGCGAAAATGTATCTTCTATATGCACTGTACAATACTGACATTATTAAACAACATTTCACAGAGAAAAATATTTAACACAATGCATAATAGTGTGGTCATAGAAATGAATATTACTCTCTAAATATAATCTTTAAATGAAAAATAAAAAATCTGCAGTGGTCCACACTGAACTTTCTTATACATTTTTCGAAAAAACTTTTCAAATAAAAGTTGTTTAAAATTTCAATATCTTTGACTTATAAAATCCGCGGTGGTCCGCACGAAACTTTATTATACTTAGTTATACTACGTTTTTCGAAAAACTTCTCAAATGAAAGTTGTTTAAAATATCAATATATATAATTTATGTGAGAATATTTTTTTTCCGTAACGTGTACCGTTTTCGAGATATGGAAAAAGGTGATAAGAGTAAACCATCACTTCCGGTTGAGAAATTGCGTTCAAAATAGGACGTTTTTCTCTTTGCTACATACAAATGTTAAGTTTAAAGTTTCAGAGCTCTAGCTTTAATCGTTTGGGCCGTAGAGCGCGCACAGTACACAGACAGACACACATACACACAAACACACAGACGTCATTCCGAAAATAGTCAGAAACGATTCAGGGGACCTCAAAACGTGTATATCCGTTGAAATCTCGAGTTCGAAAATTTTCATGATTCCTATACTTACTTATACAGAAAGTATAAGAAAGTAAAAAGTACACGTCCTAATAGGAAGAAGCTAATTGGCCGTGCTGTATGATAACAAAGATATATTGCTTATCGAGTACAAAGCTGAGAATATGTAAATACATAAAATTTTAAACTAATGTACGAGTGTCTTTTATTATAGAAACATTTGTGCTCAAGTATTTCTCTTACTCGAATATTATTGTTTCCAAATTTCGTGGTTTCTAAAGTAGACAAATTCGACCTGGTAAATATTCAACGATGATCGTCTAAGGCGTAAAAATACTACATTAGTAGTATTTTTAAGACGACAGGCAATAGCTTTTTCAAACATTCGAAATCTACTGCTAATCTACCCAATGCAGTTTTGCATAATTCTTCCAGCACGTGATAACATATAATTAATTTTTTTTCAGCACTTTTTTTCTACAATTTCCCATGGGGCCCTCTGTCTCTGGCACCTAAAATTATTAAATAAATAATACAACTTAATTGTACAGTACGAAGAGAGAGAAGCGAATATTGCAGGCGCAGAGTACACAAGTAGTACATTTATGTAATGAAACTGAAAAAGATAGTCTTTCCAAGAAATAATAGTTAATGGGACAGTGTTGCGCCAATTCCACGAAAGCACACGAAAATAATGAAAAGAAAAATGCATCAATGAATTGAAAGCGCTCAATATGTATTGCATCCAGAAACGTAATGAAATGAACGAAAAACATGCATGTAGAGAAAGAAAGAAAAAAACTGTAAAATTGTATATACAATTAATTTAATAAAATTGGAAGCAATTGTAATTAATAAACGTAAGAAAATATTTCTGATGTATTTTAGTTTATCATTTAAAAACTTAATTGAAGAATTAATTTTAATATAATTTTCGCGGGAGTTATTCAATGATAAAATGAGGAGGAGACAACCAGATGGCAAAGGCAAATAGATGATTTTGTTTACCACCTATTAAGGTATAAAATTGAAAAAATTAAAGTCAAGTTTCTAAAGAAGTTCAAATTTAAAAAATAGCTGATCTAAATCACTGCTCGTGGACGGATACAACTACAACTTCACCAATCTATTTATTTTATTACTACAAATAAAATTGCCTAAATCCTGAACTTTCCCAGACGAGCTAATATTAAAATGAGCAATATTAACAATATTGTGATGCATGAAAAGAGAAATATTTAAGCTTAAAGCAAATTAGAGTAAAAAGTAAAAGTAAAAAATTATAAGTACGTATATCCAAGAAAAAAATTACAAGAACGAGTCCACAGGAAATACAATTTAAATTGATAAAAATTTTACTTAGCACGAACTAAGGAAGGATCAGAGGTTACAAACACATCGTTGCAAAAGCAATTCAATTCAGTTCTCGTAAAGTCGTTAAAAGTTTTTTTTTCTTAAACACCTGTGAACTAACTAACAAAAATATGACTGGCAGCAGTAAACACATCCTTATAATTGACATGTTCTGTGAGTTTTTGTAGCAATTAGGCTCTTGCGTGAGTTAAATCCTCCTTAATAACAATTTTAGTACCTGTTTCTTCGTAGCCCGAAACACTTGCATTTTAACATCACGACTATAAAATGTTAGAATTATTGCTTCATGCAAACCTTTACAGCAATCTATTTCGTTAATGTCGGTCATTAATTGTGCAGAATTTTCTGTATCATTTTCCTCTTCTGGAATACTAAACACTCGCAGATTATTTCGTCTGGAATACTGTTCCTGCTCTTGTAAGTTGTCTGCGAGCTCTTTTATTTTGTTTTCCAACGCTGACACCTTATTATTACAATCACTGAACCTCGCTTCATGTGCGTTTAATTTTTTGTTGACTGCAGACAGTAGTTTATCCAAAAAATGGGGTTTACCAGTACCTTCTCAACTATTGGTTTTACAAGTTGATGAGAAACTATCCTATACAATAGTTAGCTACATTTACATTACATACATTTAAGAATTATCGTAAAATTTATTCACAATATTATTGTGATATAAACTATTAAGATTATAAAATTAAGAGAAATAATTATGAGCCCGAATTGGGTGGGAAGATTAACTATTGATTGCATCCAAGTATTGTATTTAACCTGGAAATGTACGATTAAAAATAAGATTCGCATGCCATTTATATAAAAAAAAAAAAAAAAATTTTACGAAAATTAAAAATTACGATAGTTACGATAAATGTATAAGAAAATTCAAGTGTAATTTATCCAACGTACGCAAGCAATGAACAATTATAGTTTTGTTTAAATTGAACATCAGTTATTACGTTTAATCGGAATTCGTAGAAGTGTGCACAATATTTCAGAGAACTTTTAGAACGAAGTTCAATCCACATTCGTTGAAAATACAAATACCAGCAACTACTGTAAAAAAATGTTGTTGAAACACACATATTATTACATAAAAACAAATAAGTCTCTGTATTATTTCATATGGCCACGAGAAACATGTCTGCATAAAAGATATCTTTGACGTGTACCCGCATTAATATCAAATATTATCACATAAGTAGCCTCGTCAAATTGGTGTGAAAAATAAATGAAAGTAATATAATTCGCACTGTGGAAAAATTGAACATTTTTCTTTTAGATAGCAATAGTGATATTGGATATTCATATAATAATATGATGCTGTTCTGTTTCCCTATTTTTTCCTACATTCTTTCTTCATCCCTTAAGATCTCCAGCCCCTCTCCGTTCTCTCTCAAACTTCTCCTCCAGTCTTTTCTTTTCTTCTCTTCTTCTGCGTTCAAGCAAAATCTCCTCCTCCCAACCAATGTATCCATTCATCACAATCGTTTCCACAGAACTCGCATTTCTTATATTTGTCTTCCATCCAGTGTATGTTGGCGTTCCCCTCGCTCCCACATCTGAAACTTGTTAACACTTTTTCTTCTTTTGCTGATCTCCCTCCTATTGCTTTAATTCTTTTGTATTTTACGTTGTATCTCGCATAATGAATGCACGGACATTTGAAGCTGTTATTATAAGCGAGTTCGACTATACCCACTACCGCCCACCATTGTACATGTGCAGCTTTTATCACGGATACAAACCTAGATTATAGCAAGGGCCAATGACAGTAAAAAATATTCGAACCAATCTGAGTTTAAAACAAGTTCTTCATTTCTATTTAAAATCTATTACACATTTAACCTGATGTAGATAAGGCGAGAAATTAAGATAGTCAGATATAAATATCTATGATATTTTATCACAGTTCAAAACCTCAATTTTCTTGAAACAATTTATATGTATATCCATACACATGCTACTCTACACAATGCTGAGGTATAAACACTTATTATTAAATTGACTACAGAATGAACTTGAGAACTATAAAAAAATAAATGTGGAGAATTTATTTTAAAATTCAGTGAACAGAATCTCTCGAAGTAATAACGCAAGAAATCTCGGAGCAACGTGCAACCCGAATAGTGATCTTGAATAGATTCAGACAAGCAACAGCGTTGGCGAAAGGAGTACTGATACGAAACGACAAAAAAATACCTATGTTGTTGGGTTGGGTTAGTTGGGTTGCATTTTAAATGCAATCTCTGAGAAACTGTTAATTCAATCTAAAGATACGATTCGTCACAAAATGATTATTTTAAACGGGCAAAAAATAAAAACGAGAAGTACAAAATAAATCAAAATAAACAAATGAATTAAAAAAGTTGTTAAATGAAAATGGGAAAATCAAATTAAGGAACGCGAAATAAAGCAACACATCTAACGAAGACAAAACAAACCAATTCAATGAATGAGACCTGATGGAATGAAAAAATTTGTTAAAAAAAAATAAATATGTGAGCAAAAAATTACGAAATTGCAAATATACCCCAAAGAAATGTTTTATAAATTACGTATATATAATGTCAAAAGAGGCAAACATGAAAGCAAGTTAATTTAATATTGCGCATAATTCATGCATATGCATGAGCGTCAATTACACGGGTTTGATTTGCTATGCATAACGATTACATCAAACAACGTTCTTAGTATTACCGCTCGTACCAAACACAGATTTTACATTAAACGCTATCTGGCAATGTTTATACTCGTTAAACAACTTAATGGTTTATAATAATATAGTAATATGAACTTGAGAAAATTATATAGAAATAAATAAAGACACCCATCAAAACATCAAATGAAAAGTAAATCTGTGAAATAAATTCTTTACAAAAAAAAAACAAAAATTTTAAAATAAAATCGACATTCTTGTATCCAAAACCAACCACATGCGAGAAAAAAACGAAGCGAGATATCTCCGCTTCAGTTGGAAACATTCGAGAACGGAGTGAAAAGGGCAAACGGCAGCTGTTGTTCCGTTACGGTCGATATGTCAGCTCGTAAGTGTGTTTGACAAGAGCAATCCCACGTAATGCTTCCTTCGGGCCGGTAATGCCTTCCCGGAGGGCGACCGCCCGTAATTATGTGGCGAGCGTCGAAACAGCGTCGGGGATTTGTACACTCGACGCCCGTCATTCATCGTGCCCTCGAATTTCAGCCGTACGTCGCTTACAGGAGGACAAATTTCTGCACATCCCACTGCCCATTTCACGTCATAACTCTCGATATGTGTGGACATTATTCGTGTGATGAGAGGCATTGTGAAACGACAGGGAAAGCTGTGGAGGAAACGGCGATGACCCAAGATATAAATAAGAGAATGAAGAAACTAATGTAGCGTTGCGAGAAAATTACGTATAAGGAGTTACCCACTTGATTAAGGAGGTGGAATCCTTTTATAAGGTTGATGAAGGTATACTATTATAAAACATGTTTAATATGAATATACACTTCAGTAGATATTGTTTAAAAGAAGGACCTTGTCCGATTTCATAGACGACAGATGGAAGACAACTAATCTGCCTGATACAAACCAGGTCTTTATATTATCTAGCAAAGATGAGATATATAGAAACTATAGAAGTATTTCGATGAATGGGTTAAGACGTCAAAAACGATAAATTAATTTTAGAATGCATGGCAGGTAAGACCTGTCGATGGAGGAATTTATCTGTACAAAAAATATCTAACAGAAACATGTTAGAAGGCATGGAAGGTATAAATATTTGAAATTACAAACTAGTACTTTTTAGCAGAAAGAAACTGACAATAAGCAAATAAATAAATAATTGTTGGCAGGAGAAGACAATATTTTCAGGAGTAGATGTGGTAGATAAGCATCGAAGATTGTGAACTGTGTGTGAAACAAGGCCTTGCATTATCTCATCTGTCAAAATCAAAATCAAAATCAGTTGTATTTTTTTTTCGTCATTTGAAGTGTCTTCACTTGTAATTTTTAGTTATTCGTTCGTTATTCAAACATTATTGGAATGTGTTTATTTTCATCGTGTAGTGGAATTACCCAGACGCGTGCTTCATTTCTTTAAATTATTTGAAATATTCATTCACGGAAATAATATAAATTATTTTTACTTTACCAAGTATTTCATTTCGATATTACATAACGTAAAATTTTTATTAAAGTATTTGTGTGCGATAAACGAGCGTTTCTAGGGCAATTTATCAAACGTTTAACTAATTAAATTCTCGAGTATTTAACGACAATAACGAAAGAAAAAATTGCCGCCAACACGTTTATGTGCGACCATAAATACGTCGTCGTAAGCCAAACGCTGTAATCCGTTCTATAAATTCCTTTATTACCTTGTAAACAGAACTACGGACATAATTTATTTGATTTGTTGAGCCGAAGCGCTGATATATATATTTCATTTTTAGATCCTCTCTCCCACGCAGACATGTCCTAGAAAATACAAAACTTGCAGGGCCGGCCGGTCGCCGCATGCATACCAACAAAACTGAGAAGGCTTTCGAGTTCAACAAGACCAAATTTTATTGTAATTGGTGCAATGATTTTTATTAATGTTATAAATAAATAATAATTATTTTTGTTTTTCATTAATGTTCCGAAATATAATTTAATTGGTCCTCAATGCTCACACTCAAATGCATAATTACCTGACTTACTTAATTTCTTTTTTTGTCTTAGTTGAAACTGCTTTAGAGACAACAATAATAATCATACTAAGAAGGGAGGGCTGTTTTTTATTTATTCGGTTGCATTCAAGTTTTGTTGCAATGTATAAAATATGTGCAAAATGTAAACAGAAAAATGATTGCAACAGAAAATATTTCTCATATATTAAATGAGGAATGTGACAAGTAATCCTATAAGTATGAAGATAATATGAAAAATATATAAATCATCTCCCAGTTTATGATATATTTAACGTAAAAGTATTGAAGAGGGAGGAATAAATATCCACGTGGCAATAATAACACGCGATTATATAGTAACAATATTGATATAAAATATTCAAATTTTTATTTTATTATTTAGTACAATTGGATGATTAAAAAATACGATGTGGGTTGTGTATCAAAATAAATGCCCGATACAAATGTGCGGAGCCGGCCCTGAAACACGACGCCGCCGGCGTAAATTACCATGAAAAATAATCTAACAGCTGACTCGCTAGAGTTCCGCTGTGATTTATGCGAATTGCCAAATAACGTTTCACTTAAAATAAATGAGGCACTTTTACAAATTACCCGGGGTGGGACATTTTTCGCATATACAAGCCAGTCGACGGCCGAACAAAAGCCGGTTGTCATGTGTTTGAATTGCATAATCGGATGCCTTTAGGGGATGTTCCCTTGTCGCTCAAAAAATCTACGATTCACCCTCCACTAGTTGTTATTATTCATAACTTTGCGTTTTGTTACAATCAGACAGGTATGCATAAATATATATATAATTTTTTTTAACTTCTAGATATATAGATATAGGTGCATCCAGATTTGCATAATTAACAATGAGAATACATTCGAAATGGAACAATTATTTAAATCATTTATACAATAACGTAAATAGTGCTATCGACCTGTTAGGGTCCCACATTACGAAATTATCAATTACATCACTTTATGCTGCACAATAGGCAAATTTAGATTGATTTAATTGGAACCCAAGCATTTAGCATTAGGTATTATATCATTGTTTTAGAATAAATGTAGAATACAAAGTTGAATGTACTACATGGCATTGATGCGAACACAAAATATTAAAATTTCAGGTTACAAATATTCAGGTAGCCATCCATAAAAATCATTAAGAAATCATAAGGTGGTTTGATATATAATTTTATTTTGAATATCGTCTTAAATCATAAGATTTTCTATGATATCTGCTTGATCTCATGACGCATGTCATTCAAAGGTTGACTCCTTACCTCGAAAAAGGTTTAGCTTCATTATCAAAGAATTGGGTTGATATCGCAGAACTGTTTCATGGTTATATACAAATTACATTGCTGAATTAATATTCACAAGAGGAAAACGCTAGCATGTTTAAAATATTAACTTAACGAATTTTCTGAGGAAATTCAGCCTCTTACAAAAATAAGTTAAGTTAACACACGTATAACATTAAATAATAAGACTACACCAAAAAAGACTATGGAGATACGAAACAATATATTTGAGTTCCAGATCAACACATACGTGAATAAAATTTCAGGAAATCCGATGCTACCTTTATACCAAGGAATGAATCCAGGAAATGCTACAGGAAACAGCAATACAGATAATGAACAAATGATTGCCTTAATAAAAAACCAAAGCGAAGGAATCGTCCTTCGTGTCCATTTTACAATCTCTCAACCGGAAGTGATGGTTTACTCTTATCACCTTTTTCCATATCTCGAAAACGGTACACGTTACGGAAAAAAATATTCTTACATAACTTGTATAGATATTGATATTTTAAACAACTTTCATTTGAAACGTTTTTTCTAAAAGCGTAGTATAACTGAGTATAAGAAAGTTTCGTGCGGACCACCGCGGATTTTTTTAGTGTATTTTATAGCCATCCTACACACGAACTACATGGGCCTTGACAAAAGTACAACACGAATATAATATTTCAATGGATCCTGCGCACTGAATTGGGACATTGGAAGTGGAATATTCTCACTCTCACTAGTTTTATGCTAAGAGTTCATGTGGCTCTTTAAAAGGCATTTAAAAAATTAACAACTGGTTACAACATTATTATGCAAACTACGATAATGTTTAAATTCAGTTATTTTATTTTGCATTTATTAGGTATTCAATACCTAAATTTTAATAGTTTTCCATTCTTGTTCATTCATTTTAACATTTTTTTATTTTTTTTTCATAATATCAAGAATTTTTTATATTATTCATGTTCACTCACTTTCATTGTATTTTCAATATTTTATATTAAATAATAATAATTTGTAATAATGGCTATTTTTTGAACATTGAACGTTATCGATAATTTGTCATTGTTGACAATTGGCAATTTCTATATTTCTTGCATTTATGCAATTTTTAAAATATGGACGAGTTTGGATTTTTTGGTATATTTTTACGTTGGTAATTTTATTTATAATTTTTTGTATTTTTAAATTTTTTTTGTGTAACTTCGTGTATTTTAGAAAAAAAAATCTATTTGATTTTGTTCATTGTGACCATTTTACAATTTTTACTTTGGCGATTTTTTCATGCATTTTATCCAACCCAACCCAATCCAACCCCACCTAACCCAACCCAACAGTCCCATTAATGGGAAACGAATGGTGGAAGTTAGAAATTATTTTATTAATATTTCGTTTTTGCATAATACTTGGAATATTATATACTCGACGGTGTTTTTGTATTGAGTTTCGAACAAAAGAAGAAAATGTGTTGGAAATATAATGTAATTAAAGTGCACTGTGTGTTGATATATTATGAAAATGTAACTCGATGATATCTATTCCTAAGTTGTGTGGTGTGTATGTTACGACATATACCTCACAATATATAACATAACATAAGATAACATATACCTTTTAATTATATACAATTTTTCGTTATGATTTCCAAGGTTGAATATGCCAATTGAACCTCTTGATCATTTGATTAGCAATTTGGCGCAAGAGCAAAAGGAAAAATTTCCAGTTTGGATAACTGCTGAAATATTATACGAAGAAAATTCGAATATTTTAGTGGTTGAATTGGACCGCAAAACGCGGTAGGTGCAGAAATTTTCTAAAAATAATTTTAAATATTAAAAAGTTAAACCCAAAGATTCCAATTCTTAATTCGTAAGTTAGGTTCGCGGAGGCGATCAACGCAACGGGGAACAAAAGAAGATATATGAAAAATAAAGTTAATTTAGTTTGGGTTTAATAGGGTTGTGTTGGGTTATTTGTTTAATCAAATCCTAAATGTCTAAATGTATACTTTGGGTTTGGCATTATTTCTTATTGATTGGGGACAACGTTTCAACGTTTCATACATTCATTCTGCTGTACCGCGTTTACCCATTAGATGCATCTCCACACAAGTGCGCGAAGTTTGAATAGAAGTTTTCTATTGGTGGAATTTCTTAATTCCAAAACACGCAAGTACAAAATTTGGCAATCGTGATTGCGTTCCAATGTTTTTTTAATTTGTATGTAGCGTGTGAAACTGGCTGTTGACGCCGCGACGACGCCATTTCTGCATCTAGTCGTTAAACGAAGTATAGCTGGTAGACTTAATAAAAAATTAAATTGTCAGAAATGTAATGTTACGAAAAAATACAAAAAACATCAAAACGTCGAACATGTTAAACGCAATAATTTCAAATTATCTAATATACCAAAATATAGAAATATCAAAAAAGTTGTGATGTGTTGGGTTGGGTTGGGTTGAGTTTATTATCATCATGAAAATGTTAAGTAAATTCAACTGGTTAAGTTACTTATTATCAAGTACAGTATAATATCTCCGATTCTAAATTGATTGATTCAATTTTACTTGGGACCAGCGACCTTAGGGAGGATTAGATTACGATGAAAATTTAAAACAAAATACAAAAAGTTCAATAAAAATATAGCAACGATCTGAAGAAAATAAGGATACAGTGACCACCGCTAGAGGACACTGTAGTCCTAGATGCTAAAGTCTAAATGAAAAATTTTCTTCGATTAGAAACACACATCGTAAACTGCTTATAAATACTCGTACTCTGCCAATTTGAAAAAAGTGATAGTTCTAATAACACATTTGAATAACTTGCATTAATTATATTAATGGCACAAATCAAAGAAGTACCTGCAAGTGAGTAACTATATACACATTTACATATTTAGCAACGTTCGCAGTTCGGTAATTTATCATTGTGCACAATTTTGATATTTTTCAAAATATTTAAGCAATTTTTTAAATTATCGCAGTTTTTGTGATTTTTAACATTTTTTGATGGATAATTTTATTTATCTGTATTTTTTGTAGTATTTTAAGATTTTGGAATTTGCATTAGTAAATTACACCATGTTGACATTTTTTAATTTATATATTTATGGCCTTTTTTACCTATACTTATTTTGTTTTATTATCCGTCTTCCTTTCTTCCTGTCCTATGTTACTGTCTTGATTCTATTCCACTGCATTCCTTTCTTCCCAACTTCCTCCTTAACATTATCGTCCATATTTTTTTGGCCTCCCTGGATAGTTTCTTCCTTTTGTTTCATATATCTTTTTTGTCAACCTGTCTTCATTGATTAGGCATATATATCCCCAACACAACCCAACCCAACCCAACCATCTTAATTTCCCTTCCGTATTGTTTCTATTATTGATACAATATTTAATTTTTATCGATATATTCTCAATCTTGCCCCTCTTGGTTTCATTCTGTGTTTTTCTTAGAAATCTAATTTCTATGGCGTCTATTCTTACTTTCTGTTTATCTGTCAATATTGACATTGTCCATGTTTCACAGCTGTATATAATGGTGGGTCTTATAACTTTCTTCACTATGTCACACTATCACACTTGTCCGTTTGCATCTACTTTGGTATTTTAATTTCCCAGGCTTTCCGATCTTCATTTATTTCTTTATCTAGTCTTCCATTAATTTCAATTACTGATTATAAATAAATCATAAATTAACACAAAAAAATTAAAACAGCATGGTTACTTGAAGGTCATGTAACTTAAAATCCGTTTAAAATGATGTGAAATAAACCATAGAATTCTATATTTATCGTTTAATCAAGTTTGATGTGTTTAGTTATGGTTGTAGGTGACTTAATTGTAAAAATAAGTAAAATTTATTAAAAATCACCGGATGTGAAATATCGAGCGTTTCTCAGATATTGAATATAATCAGATTATTTCAAAGAGAATAGGCAGTCTTTCAGTCCATATCTCGAATCAGCATAAGTATGCTCTGTAAATGCAAATTGTACTTAAAATATGGCATTTTTAACATTGAAATTCAGAGGATTATATGCCATTGTATCCACTATTAGGAGAGATCAGATCTCTTTATGTAACATATATTAGAATTCATAATCTAAAACAAATTAGTTAAGTATGTGATGTGATGTCTGCCACCTATCACTGAATCTAACTTCAAAATTTTGCGAAGTCAAACGTGCAAACGCACCAACCAAAAATATTTCACATTCTTTAAAAGGTCCCCATTCTTATTATTCCACAAATGTGTCTGTTTAATAGTTATTGAATTCGAAAGTAAAATAAAAATGTTACTCTATTTTGGTTTTAATTCATTCGAATATTAATAGGCTACATTCAAAAATTTAACAATCGCATGATGCCACCAACGAACAAACTCGATGAAAAGAACCTTTCGCCCAGTTTCACATCCATAGTACAACTTTAACTATGTAACTTTCTAAAATTAAACACCTCATCATAACAATCTAAATGGCCACTTAAAATAGTGAATTAATTGTGACAACCAATCATTCGATTTTTTTCGTTTTTGGAAAGAATAGATTATTTTTTTTTTATATTTGCTACGAACCAAATGATGCAAATAATTTAGATCAAAAGTTTTAAACGAAAAAAGAATAATAATTATGTGAAAGCCTTGGAAATACAATTAGATAAAACTTATCTAATTATACAATTAGGTCACTAGGCGATTCTAATCGAAAAATAAGTTTATAAATTTTGTTATAATTCACCGCTGTCGTATTATGTGATTTTGTTAGAAATTAAACCGTTTTATATATAAATGACAAGATGAAAATGATTTGTACAAAATAGGAATTATTTAGGTGTGTGTTAGTTGCTCGATCATATTTAGTGTTTTTATATATGCAATGCAATGTTCCAAGTTCGGCCAATCGGAGCCGATAATTCACATCTAAGTGGGCTATTGAATGAGGGTGTCGGTTTGAAAAGATAACAACAACCATAGGGGTATCACACTCCAACAATATTCTGCCAATATTACCACCAATTCCCTTCCTTTATAACTCGTCTCCATACTTCATTTCTTCCTTGGTGAAATTTTTGACCATGCTTGTCGGACACCTCTCCCAAATTGTAAGGAAAAAAAATAATGTGGTTATGGTTGTATTGTTGTTTAATGACATTAAAACATTCAAGCCCACAAAAGCTGCAATCATTCCCTTTGCGAGCTTTTTTATAATTTCATGTTTTGTGAACTTCTAAAAAGTTGTTGATTACGTAGATAATGCATATCCATGCTATTTAATTTGGCCTCGAACATTAAAATTTCAAAAATTTTTGGATAATTATTTCTTTGATTTTTGCGTCACTAATCCATGGAAATGAATTCTTCAGATGCAGGAAACCTTGGCCATCTTTACCTATTGGTTTTTAAAAAATGTACTAGCCCCAATTTAATTTAAAATGGATGCTACGAAATTTTGCCCTTCGGTACCAAAGGAGCGGCGATAAAAATTTTTCGACGAATAACGAATTTAACGAATACAAACGGTGTTTTTTAGGAGCACAAACGTCGAGAGCAGAAATAATTTGCAAACACACCACAAAAATAAATGTAATAGGAATAATTGATTCCTCCCTCGTTGAAATTAACCTTCTGCAGTTTCAATATAAATCTGAATACACTTTTTGATGAGAGTTACGAATTGTTGTTATGTTTAAAAATACCAGTAAATATTTCATGTATATCAATTATTAATTATATGTATTTACCATTATTTTCTCGCCCCGCCACAGATATCGCACATCCCAGTACAACCACTAATCCAGTTAATTATACTAATGATATCCCAGGCGTTTTCTTCGAACAACATAAGATATATTTATTCGGTAATTAAGGTATAAGTCAAATTAAATAAATACTGAATTAATTTTCTCTCCTATCATCAATTATTCAAATTATTCAAATGCATTTAAAATTTATACTTTGCTCATTTCTATGGAATTTGTTTTTTAGGAATTTGTGTTATAATTAAGAGACGAATCGGTAAATTCAGTTCGAAGAAAAATAGTGCTTGAGAAATAATGAAATTTGCAGTTTTTAATTGGAACTTCTTCCGCCTTAAGTAATTTTAAACGAAACCATCCCATAAACTGAAAACAAACACCCCGTTGATCCCAGATGCTCGCGCGAATCCGCAAACCAGTTTATTCTTGCTCCATTCGTGTTTCCCAAAGTCGGACTGCATTAAAACGTTCTCCCTTTGTGAACGGTAAGCACTTTGCACCGAATTATACGCCAGCATTGTCCTGCTAATCCGCAACTACGGAGAACATAATCTCCGTGAAATATATTGTTTAACGGTTTCCACAACGACGCCGAGAACTGTTAGTCCTTGGCCTCTTTACAGTCTAAGCTCGCCGAATGATTTCTATGGAACATCACCTCATTACCTCCGCCAGCGTTTTGTAATTTGGTGACTTTGTTTTCGCCTTAGACCGCATTAGTGCTTCTTCGAATGTAAGAATTTTTTAAGTTGCACTCTTATAAACCGAACGCAGACGTAAATCTTGTAAACTAATGTCATAATTATAAAAAAATAAACAATATTCTAAATTAAATTTTCAACGATTTAGTGTTGGACACATGCTGGATTGATACACCTGGATAAATGTGGGTCTAAGCTGATCCATTTATAATTGTAACTAAATAATAGTAAATTAATTGGAAACGCATTATTTCTACAGAATATAAGATGCACGAAAATCATACGCTCAAAGTTTAAAGTTAAGGCAGTATGACAACAATTTTCAAGGTAGGCGATATTTAAACCATAAATCAATCAAAGTCAATGGGGCACAGTTTGTATGAAAATGAACGGAGAGCAACCAAATCCTTAAGTGGCAAGAACAACGATAGTTCTCTTCTAAGCCTGGTTCCTTTTTAATATGAAATGGGACCACACTCAACTGAAGTCAACCAAAAAGTCATTATTTACAACAACTACAATTTACAATTTTAATTCCAAAGAAAAACTCACCACCACTTGATTTGTAAGTTTCATAATTTTAGAACAATTAAATATGTGTAATGATCTACTACGAAATAACAAGTTTGGTCTCATCGTTGATGGATTCTGGAAACTAAGGAGACATGCAATTATCTGATTCGACTATGATGAGTTATTGAGTTGATCATAAATGGCGATCAACTCTAATTGAAAGTTATTGTGCCCAGTTTATTTTATTGTCGGTCAATAGTTTCGTCGTTTATTTGTCGCCAAAAATTGGAAATTTCTTGCTCGCTCAAAATTTAGCTAAGTTACACTGAATTAACTTTTCGGTAGCCATTGGAGCAGCAGTTCCTTGCCTGTGATTTATGCTGTGTACATCGTATCATAATTTCTGCTTCAGCCATGGACATCCTTTTCCTTGCACTAATGTTGCAGGGTCTTTCAAGTCCACATATTCTAAAGGAAAGCAATCTATTCTCAATCACATAAAACAGTTTCTGAAACTCAAATCACATTACAGTCACTCCTGAAACATTCTAATCTAGTCTTGAATCACCTGAGCATACTATTCTCAGATTTTATCAGCTATATCGCAAAGTTGGGTATATTTAATGTCATCGGGACGTTTTAGAAATATTTGTATTTGCTGAGTTAATAAATGTCTAATAGATGTCGGTGTCACATATATATGTATGTTTCTTAGAACAAACATTTTTTACTTAATTATAATATATATATAAAATATATAAAACGTTCTTAGTAATTATAATTATTCTCTTCAAAGAAACATTACTTGGGATAATGTTTTTTTGTGTTAGTCATGTCATACGATTTCCAATAATTGTCAAATATTTCCGGATAAAAGTGTGATAATATAAATCATGCCCCCAATGCAGATTTGCACTGCTTCATTCAAAACAATGAGGATATTCGAAACTACACATTAATTGGTGGTCAGAGATTACTCTCAAATAACTGGTTGAGATGTCGTCGGATTTAACCAAGTGATATAGTCCCTCAATTACGCTCGGGCCGCTTCGTTCGTGCATTCCGAGCACGGCGACTTCATCAAAAGCCCTAAGCCCGGCGCGCCGATAACAACCGGCTAATCCCGGCGGTCTTCAAGGGAATGCAATCCCCGCGCGCGAATTTACGGCACTTCCGTCCGAACGAACGCCGACCGCAATGGCAGCGAGAAAATCTGCTCCGGGGCAATTTACACTAAATGAGAGATACCGTCGGCCATATACGATACTAAAACCACCGTATTAAAATTTTCATCGGGATCTCGAGTGCAACGGTTTATCTCTTCTTTTTAATTCCTTGGCGCTTCGAACGTATCCGTTATTGGATTGCCCTCAGCCGACATTATACGATTGTGTTAACTGTTAAGTGGGTTTTCATAAATTGTAACTGAACGTTTGCGCTTAAAGCGGATTGGAGCAATCAAGTTTTTTTTTTAGTTTCGTGGCCGATAAAATTAAAACTACTCATAACTTCAAAGATTAAAAATTACTTTCTTACTTTCATCTTCATGTCATTACATTTAGACTTCATTTCAAAGTTCCGCATTAACTTATATATTCATATCAAGTGCCTTCTGGGATTTAACTAGATTTCCTAAATTAGTCGTGACGTTTGCCACATCACCCTTTTCACTTTACAACATTGTATAATATTTTAAATGCCCTAACGTATCTTAGAAGAAAATATGATGGGCTACTGTGAGATCATAACAACTTAACATAACAAATTCTAGGAAATTATCATATGATCATCAAATTTTCTTAACAACATTTGATAACGGATTACGACCCCCAATTTAATATCATTATACACCCGTCTATGGACAACAGAAAAAAACTCGTCTACGAAACACGAAGGAAACGAAAAGTTGTTGCGTCCCGTCCAACATAACGTGACGTGCCGTAGAATTACACGAACGACAGTCATAATTCTTATGTGCGAAAGCCCAACCGTATAATTTGCACATGATTGATGGACGTCCAACGTGAGTGGTTATTACCGGGACCGAGTTGCGGTCCGTTCAGAGTAATATGTAGGCTAGCCAGCCGGGTCGTTTCGGTCGGACCCCGGGCGTGCCATTAATCATCCGTTTGCCCGAGTCCAGACATCTTTGCCCCGCCGTTCTGACAGCTCGTTCATAATAAAAACGCATGGCCGACGTTTGTACGTTTTCGGCGCTCGTTAGGATTTTCGAATTGCCTGTCGTTTTCCGCGGTCGCCGCCACGAAATACGGCCGCCAGGAACACAAAAGGACGTTGGTTTATTCGTAAAATTTCCAGTCGATAAATACGTCGATGCGAACCGTTTAATTTATGACAGTTTCGCGTTTTATTTACGTGACTGTGAATACGAAATTTAACGAAATTAAAATCGACAGCGGCTCGGTTTTTGTTCGGAACAATTTAAAGCAAACACGCCGGCATAATTTTTCGTCCGCTCGTCAAAATTCTGACGTAAATTATAATTCTCGCCGACTAATTTAAACCTAATACCCACCCATTGCACCGAACCGAATTAGACCTTCCGGCGATTTTCATTCCTTTACCTCCGTGTTGCTCTCTCGTGGTCGCGGCATTCGAAAACTAATGTTAGTTTAATGTAAACATAAAGACCGGATTGAGACGGGCCATTAATAATACCGTCGGGGTTCCGTATGAGAGAGTAATTCAATAGTAATTACTATCTAGCGTGTCCAGCGTCCATTAGACATCGGATTTGATCGCCTCGGGTTTAACACGACCATGTATTTTGTTCTATTGCCTTCTTACCTACTACTGCCAGCAGTAGCGTAGCCATTGAACTCACAAGTGGCATGATTAATGCATATGTTTCATCCCCGTTTATCCATAAATATTTATTCCTTTCCATCCTTAATTTTCAACAATACTATAATTCTGATAAAATCGCTCCAACTATGTATTGACTTACGCAACGAGTTAAAAAATAGCAGGACACTCCTTATAACCCTGCTGCGAATACGCCACTGTTCACTCAGTCGTCAAACCAGCCGCTCGTTTTTGTTTCTCCGCATGGCACGTCGGATACGTTGAAGTAAATTTATGCGGTTAAGTTGATAAATGTACGCGATAATATTTTACAGCAATGACATTTATGCTCCGGGCGGTAGAAAAATACACTGCATTGTAGCGCATGAATTATATCTGCGAACCGGCAACAGTTTTAATTAATGTAAATGTTTTTATAAATCAAAAACATCGAGCACTTTGGGACATTATAATTAGGTGTCGTATTTACATAATTGTTTCGTTCTTAAAGGTATGTATGTGCAGTGGCGTAACTGAAATTTTTTACGCAGAAATTTCGTCACCAGTATTTCCCATGTAATAAAAATAATTTATCCTTCGCACCTGATAATGTTAATCTGGTGACATATGAGTTCCAATGAATACTTCTCTTCATTGTACTCTTCATAGACGAAGACTATTTTCAATAGTTCAATAGTTCTATCTATCCACTTACGGTTTTTACTTCACATAGTTAGCTCGTATCCGACTCCGACAGCAATCCATAGCCTCTTTTCATTTAGTAGTTCAAATCAGTTGTTGGTAGATATGGGGAATTTTGTCCTTTTCGTTTTTCACGCTAATTCTAAAACTGGATTCGAACTAGACAAAGGTATAAACCTTAAAACTTTTTATAATACTTCTTTGACAAACGATATACCTACTGCCAGTATGTACTCCGATCAATACTAATAATGGTTATAAATTTCCTTGCTTAATTTACTGTCCCTAATTCTCACCTCACGTTGCATATAAATAAAATTACGTAATGAAACTTATATTGAAATTCGTAGATTTTCACTGCTCTTTCGTTCTAAACAAAGATAAAAAGTCTAATATTTAAATCTTATATAATAATCATTGGTTATCTACTTATTTCTTTTCTTATACTGCGCCAACAAATTACCGCAACATTTGAAATTTAGCAAATATCTCATATTTTAACAGCTTGACAACGCCTTGGTATGCTTGAAATTAAATTTCTTAAGTAAGGACCATCCAACTGTTCTATGTTCTAATTCTACTAAAGCTTCTCCTAAAGTCTGAGGAGGCCGTGGAAGTGAGAGAACAGGCTGTTCCAACCTGTCCCATACATATTCAATGTGATTTAAGGTTGCGATTTCTTGCAAGCCAGTTCAAATTAGCGATGTGCACTTAATTAAGGTAAATCCTAACAACAATACATTGCGTCATTAACCATTAACAAAAAATCTTCTCCTATAAATGGAGCAAAAGGAACAAACACAAGGTTCCAAAATCTCTATTCGCATTTATCGCTTGCCTAACCCGTAACCATTTCATGTATAGATCTGTAAGTGGCTTTAAGTTTATAACCACAATACCATAATCGAACCACCTCCAAAATGTACTTTAGAACTTTAGATGATTGTCAAATGAAAATAAAGAAAATTTGGATTCGTTTGTAGAGAGAACCTTGCACCATTCATTAAGACCGCAGTTGACATTTTCTTCGGCAAGTACTCTACGGTGGTCTCTGATGAGGAGAGGCCGTTTGTCTGGCAGTTTTTGCATCAAGCGATATTCTATTCTATTCCAATTGGAGTTTCTGTGCAATAACAAACCGCTGACGCATGGTACACAATCTCAAAAAAGATCTTCTTTGATATTTGTTGCCCGTTTTCTGTCTTGTCTTATTTTGAAACTATGCGCTTCATTAAACATGTGAATGCACCTAAAGATGGTTGAAGGCTGGACATTTAGAGTGCTGGCGACATTCTGAACACATTTGTCACTATTGATTAAAGCGACTACTTGAGTCGCTTCTTCACTGTTCAAATGACGATTTTGTCTTTCTTGAGGAATTATTTTAACCAATAAATTTTACCGAATGACACAATCTATCAGAATTTTGTTTTGAAAATTGTTGAAACAAATTTAACAACGCAGTCATGGTAATATAGAGGTGACTGTTTTTTTTTGTTTAAATATTTGAAGCATTTAAAAGTACAACAGAAATAAGTAAGTGTAATTTTTTGGCACACTGTATATAAATATTATAACGGGTGTTTTTTAAAATTTGGCGTCGAAGTTGTCATGAATGTTTAACTGTGAACGAACCACAATTTTATACATACACTCAAACGTCACTTAAGTAACAACTTTTGACAATTAAAAGTGAGGTTAGACCGGTTAGACATAGGTTAAGTTGTCAAATTAATAATGATGGTTCGTTCGCAGCTAGACACTTTGAGCTTTGACTCCAAATTTTAAAAAACACCAGTTACAACATTAGAAATATTATAACACAAAATTGAGTTCGATCAATCGATCGATTATTACGAAAAATCATAATTTATTCTGTTCGAAATTTAAAAACATAAATTGCTATTTTATAAACACAGGAAAGATGCATAGGATCATCGATCTACGGCGCAGATATAGAAAACGAACGCATCGACCAACAACAATATACCTGAACTGTGGTATAGTGTTCACCGAATTGTACACAAATCAAAAAAACGATCGATTGAACATCAAACATGCCGTTACTGAAGTCAAGCTATATTTTCGCATCGGTCACACCTGGTGTCGGGTGCCTTATACTTTTTTTGCCCCGTTGATATACGTGTTGACAATTGTGGCAAACACCTCACCATCATAACTTGTTTTTCGTACGAATTGATAGTTCCATCAAATCAAAAATTTTCATGTATGGGGTTCGTCTTTTAATTTTTAATTCAATGATATATTGTGATCTCTGATCCTGCGCCAATATGATATAAAATTTATTTGTAAAGGTAAGTACTAGTAGATATAGATGGCGGGTTTGTAGAATTCCGTTATATAGATTCATGTACATTAACATATATATATATATTAATAAATAAACCTCTGGAACCAACCAGATGGGGTTGATACATCCATACAAACGTCCATGAAGGTCCACAAACCCGCCCTTTTCTTCCTCAGGTAGACTCATGCAAACCCACATTTGTGGAAAACAAAATTCCGTAACAAAAAATTAATTTGAAATCAGCTTCAAAATTACTTAAGCGCCGATAAAATTTAACAGTTTATCTTAAGCACTAGCTCGTGCAGATAATAAAAGTGAACATAGAGAGCATTCAGTCACATGCCAGTATAAAAAAAAATCATCACTATGCGAGCCGGGTGTCACAATCTCCTGGGGGTTCCCTGAAAGAAATTACCTTTAGCAGGGTCTTGAGAATCTTCAGGGCACCATCTGCACAAGTAAAGGTTAAGTATACAAAAGCGCTGTGCGAAAGGTTACAGAAGGATAACCTGCTCTAGGTCCTTTGACTTTTGAACAAATTTGGTTTAAAGCATTCCTCGTTATTATTGAATTCAGAGCATTATATCGGCATTGTGTCACTAGACATTATATTCCGAACAAGAATATCATAAAATGAACATCACTATTATTGTGCAATAGGTGGACTTCTTGCAGGAAAATAACCTGGGGTTGCTTTCTTAAGTAGGGAAGGATATGTTGCTCTAACACTTCGTCCACGTATCGTCTGATGGTCACACTACCCCTGATGGATATCAATGGAGATCTGCTACCGTGAGAAATACGGCTCCAACCATTAACCCTAAAGTAAGATGTGCATGTATTTGTACAAATAAAACAGTATGCCAATCGTGTGCCATGTATGCCTTGAACAAACAAAACAAAAAATGGCAACATCGTTCTAGATTGTGTTATATGCAACTACAGTTAATAACTTGTAAAGAAACATTTTACAGGATGTAGCTGAGGCTGTGAAAATAACTTATAAGTAAAAAATCTATAAATTTTAACACACCATACCACAATTTATTTTTAAAAATCTATATTAAAAATTAAGTGTGGTTTGTAAAACTTTATAGATTTGTTATTTATAATTAATTTTCACTAAACCACAGTCTCCGTCAAGTTATTACTGCGGTTGTATTATATAAATGCATATTTTCTTACATTGATTGTTTGGCACTTGTTCCTCGTTATCCTCCTCGAGCCCAAAATGGCTTAATAATTACATTAATACATTATTCTTAGGTACTGTGGTAAATTAACGCTACCAAGTTGGCTAACGCTAACTTGTTAACACTCTTTCTAAGATAATCTACTAATCGTTGCATATGCGAAGTTGTTACTATCCTCATATAAATCTCTAAAGAACAATAAAGATCAGCATTTTAGATGGGCGAGGCATGCATGTGGTCACGGATAACCCAGTACAGATATCTCTGCCCCAAAACAAGGAAGACATAGACGTAGACCAGACATCGTTTCGTCGACCACAGCGGGAGGATTGTGTTCAAGCAGGCTAAAGTCCACCATATACTATAGCACCATGCTGATGGTAATGAAGTTACATTTATGTATTACTGTAAATTCTCTACAGAGGGACGTTGTTCATAAATCAACGAACATATGAACAGACTGGGATTGTCACAGCCGATATTTGAGGATTTACTGCATCCGCCATTTTAGAAGGAATGGGGCATATGACCTACTACATTGTAGTTAGTGCCTCTGGAATAACCATATGAGCGTCCTAATTTAAGACTAACCTAATATAAATCCAACACTAACACTGAAAAACTATATTAATACCAGAAAAAGATGGTATTCCTCGATAATCGTATCATATTTTGACAGTGATATATCTAAATTATACATGACGTATAACTCATTCCTCAATCTCTGCATGGTATATAGTGGCACAAGAAACATGGTAGAAAGCTGACGTGAAATGTGGTGGTGTATCTGATATCTGTCGGCAGAACTAAGTAACTATCATCGATGAATCCATTTCTCAACTTACACGCTAATAGTGCAAGATTTATACATCGTCTGCATTCAAGGTACACTCTAATAAATTCAGATCGAAGATTTATCTGATGTGTGTGATCTGAATTCATTATATTCTGGATGAGTGTTATACTTATACTAGGTATCTTAACAGTATTTTTTCTAATGCAATTTTGGTATTCAGGATTGCACACTTGCGTATTCAAGTTTTGCGTCATAAGTGATATCCAAATCCATTCCAACAGTTACTAGCTTTAAATTTTCTCTGGCAACCACCTTATAATCAAAATTCACAATGTTTTCTTCCTAGAAAGCGGACCACTGAACATTAAGTTGTAATTTATTCATTATACTCCATTAGTACTGTGTCTCATTCCTAACATTGGCGTAAAATTTTAAATCATCAGCAAACAGCAATGGTTAGGCTTTTTCCAAAATTATTATTAATAAATATTAGAAAAGGTAATGAAAGTAATGGACCAGACTCGACCTTTTAGTGATTTGCAGTAAATTTTCCAGAATACTTTACTGCAAAATATCTTCCCCAGATAGGACGAAAGTAGTTGTATTATTTTAGATGAAAAGCCAAACACTAGGAGCTTATTTAGAAGGGTACTATGATCCACCTTATATATGCGTTTTTGAAATCTGTAAAAATTACGTTAGTTTGTCTCTTATTTTCGTATGGTTGCAATACGTGATTTGTAAATGTTAACAAGTTCGTAGTTATTGAAGGCTTCTGGAGGAATCCATGCTGGCTTGCACATAAATATGGACTAACGTGATTAAGTATTTTAGCATACAGCGTTTTCTCCTATAATTATATAATATTTGTGAAATCTCGTCCTCAATGTTGCGAATGTAAGTCTCGCTGCATGAACCAATGATTTTAGTCTTCTCCTTTCGGTACCAAAAATCTATCTATCAATAAATGTTGTCCAGTATTGAACAGCGAAGGATGTTTTACAACAACGACCAATAACCAGAGAATACAAATTGAAGGAGAGTGGACAACAACAAAAACAAACGTAACGAATCTCATTAACGAAAACAAAAACCTAATAAATGTGACTCTGATATGGAGCAATGGAGATGAAACAAGCGTTGCATTAATAGAAATAATATTGAGTGGCGAAAACTACACGAAATCTAATTGTGTGCTCGACGATAAAAATGAAAAAAAAATCTAAATACGACAGCATTGTTTAATAGAGGTGTAACTATTTATACAATAAAATTGAGTTGCACAGAACTTATTAGTGTATTTTGTCGCTTTTAATCGATATCCACCAACTGCATTTATTGATAATTCAACGCAATAAAATAAAAAAGCTGTTAACGCGCGTTAGGTTTCAATTTTAATATTTAAACGACATGCATCGAAATCGCCATCCGATTCGATTTTTTCCCATCGAATGCAGACGGGAACGTAATGAATATTTCAATCGAATTACTGTCCAGTATGCCATTCACATCATCCGACATTCAATTAAACGGTTCACCAACGTGCTACTACACATGTAGTAACGATTTTCACGTGTGCGAGAGTGCATGGATGCCCTCGTATCTACGCGTGTTTATCTATGCATACACGTAGATAGAAATTGCGCGTCCTTTCCATAATTCATATTTCGGTTCGAATTTTAATTCAGTCATTGAATATGACAAGTTATGATTAAACGAATCTAGATGGCAAATCCAGCGCTCGGCTTGAGCGTCGTGCACGACTGTTCGTTTGTTTGTTTTGGGTCCGCGGGCGTCGCGGCGCGCTGTAATAACTTGTCAAACGCACGCGTCCACCGCCATTTGCATTGTCGGCAATCTCGTTCCGATTTTTTTATTCGTTGGATTTTTACCGCGTGAATCAATTATCGCAAACACTGTTTGTTTGCGGAGGTAAATAATGAATATTAATACGGTAGGTGCGTATTATAGACAGGGAGTACTAATTATGCCACTGTATTCTGTAACTTATGACCTACTAATAAGAAATGTAATGGACGAAAGTTCGAAGATGAACAGAATTGCAAGGAATCTACCTTATAGATAAAATGATTGCAGTTTAATTCAGTCATAGATGAAGTAGAAACTAACATTAACGTGTACGCAACTATTTCTGGGACTTAATATTAATAAATTCTCTTCATTTCCAGACTGGTCCGTTGATGTTTCAGAAGGGTGCGTCTTCTTCAAATTTCATCAAGTCTTTAGAATTTTAGTACTTTATTTTTATTTTTGACATGTGCATCTTTGGACGTCAGAATTACCGGTTCCCTTGGTTTGTTCTTCTTTGGAAAATCTTCAGAAACTACGCACCAATGGTTTCATGAAAGGCTAAATTTACGACGAATATCTAAGAAAATAATAATCGACTCCATTTGTCATTGATGTGGGTCATTAGATCATAGTTTCTAGTACAAAACTAGCTTTTCTCTTTCATAAGAATGTTTTTAGTTGTTGATCTTGTTCGCAATAATTTGTTCGATTAAAGACATGGTCATTTATTTTTTATGCATCACTTAAAAAGTATCAATTTATTAGTC
This sequence comes from Geotrupes spiniger, assembly GCA_959613385.1. NCBI lineage: Eukaryota > Metazoa > Arthropoda > Insecta > Coleoptera > Geotrupidae > Geotrupes > Geotrupes spiniger. Next base: position 20,370,837 of record OY390737.1, read on the forward strand.
ACGAACACTAGTGTCATCAAAAACGTCACAAATAATTGGATTTCATTTAAGGTGCAGAACTATACAACAAGCTATATCATGGTCAGAAAAAATACGTCTGTTATTCTGCTTGGGTTGGGAATTAATTGCAGTCAATTAAAATAACACAAACAAATTATTACATCAGATACAGGCAATGCAATTGATGGATGTTGCTCAAAAATATTTAGGAACTAATTAAATAAAAGTGTGTGTCGTCTGTAGAGGTGGCGTTGTTGTTGCACAGAAAAGAAGCAGAAAACTAATCAGATGATAGTATGACGAATCATGTACTCGAATTTACGAATATCAAGTATGTAATATAATATAAATTCAAACTCTTCCAAAAATGTTGTTTGTACCCATTTTTGAATCTGTCATTAATTATGAGCCCTACCCCCAGTTTCCATTCCGCTCTATGTGGTATTCCATTTTTATTATCGTTCTTTCTGCCAAGATCTTTCTTGTACATTTTCATTTTTCCAATGAGGAGTTTCAGGACACCTTCGGCGAAAGTACTTCTAATATTCCATGTGTCTATCCTTATTCTATTTTGTTTCTTGTGGTTGTGTTTTTATTATTTGTTTTAAGTTCATTTACCTCCGTTCATCCATTTCGTTGCAGGGTCAAATCCATACTTTCTACTACCGCCACTCTAGTTACTTTTTTATTATTTATATTTCCTATTTTTTTTAGTTTACAGTACACTCCATTCAATTTCCAGAATTCCGTCTACCACCATTTTCATAAATCCCATTGTTATTGTTTTTCCACGGGGTCTTTTTTCTTGTGTCCAATGTCTAATTTTCCTTTGCATCTGCCTCTCTTCTCTGGTTAAATCTACGTTGATAAATATTTTATCCCCTAGCCTATTTTGAACTTTACTTTCCTCCTTCATCACCTGCATTTTATTTTCTTTACCAACCAAGACATGCCTTCTTACTTCTTCTAATTTTACCCCTATATATATATATATATATATATATATATATATATATATATATATATATATGTTATATGAGAAATTTGTCGAAAAACAAATAAAAACATCAGATTCGAAAATAATGGATTGGAGAAAATGGTAAAAATTGCGAATATTAAAATATTTCTGATTCAAGTCTTTGATCGCTGTCATCGGTGGGTACTATTACTAGCATTTCATTCTTGCCCATAATACCACATATGTACAGTAAGTTATCAGTGCGAGTCATTAACTAAAGTTTTTGAATTAATGCTTAAAGGGAAAAAATCGTAGAGTTTGACGGTTAGCAATGTTGGGTGTTTTGACATCGGCAATGACAATGACAATAACAATGAGAGTCTTCTTTTCGTAATTAAAGAAACGATAATTGGAAACACTATTTTTTTCTTGTAGCTGTCTTTTTGAAGACTCCTATGACCCTTGCTACGTGAGGTCGTGCATTATCTTGCTGGAAAAGTGGGTCTTCCAGCCCTCAAAGATATGGAAGAACATGTGGTTCTACCACTTCGTCAATGTAGTGTCGGGCGGTCATACTGCCCCGAATGAAGAGCAAGGGTGACCTACTGCCGTAAGCAATAGCACCCCACAGTTCGGTGAACATGCCTCGCAATCGAAAAATCAGGATTACGCCTTTCTCCACGTCTTCGTCTAACAGTCATCCGACCATCATGCATTCCTAAACAAAATCGCGATTCGTCACTAAAGACAACTCGATGCCACTCCAAGTTCCATTGAAGTCTTTCCGTGCACCAGGCCAAACGTTCCTGGCGATGTTGAGCAGTGAGGGGTAGCACAAGATGTGGGCGGTAAGACAGCAAGCCAAAGGTTCTTATTCGAAGATAAACTGTTCGCAAGCCTATCGGACGACTTTGTTCACCTAACCATTGATCAGCTATTGATCTAAGTTGTAGAGAATCGGTCTCTCAAGGCCATTAGTCTTAAGCGGCGATCTTGACGTTCCTTGGTTCGTCTTTGAGCGCCAGTGCCTCTTCTCCGACGTTCAACCCCATGTTCAGACCACGCTTGATAAACACGCATTATTGTTGAGTGGTGCCGTCCCAAACGGTTGCCGATTTCCATAAACGAAAACCTGCTTCTCGTAAACCAACAATCCGCCCTCGGTCAAAGTCACTCAACTGCTGGTAAACTTGAGGTCTCCTTCCTCTAGGCATCATTAAACACTTGAAACACTTTAAACTAAAGAACGGGATCCGAAAAAGTGGAACAAATTCAAAAAATGACTCGATAATTGCTTGTCTATCACCACCTCTAAAAAATGACACAAACGTCAAAAATCCCATGACTACTTGATGATTGGGTTTCAAATTTTAATCAACTATTTCCCTGGACTAGTCCACTATTCCTGCCAAATTTGGTCCAAAAATTCCCACCCCCTCCCGTTGCGTTCAGCAAAACTCATAATATATTAATTTAACTGGTTAACTATTTCCATTTGGTCTATTTCCATGAAATGCATGTTTATCTGATGGGGACACGATGTTGTCTTTAGATAAACATTGTTCTATATTCGAAGCGCGAACGTATGCAACGCACAGGATGCCTTTTCTCAAATTTTGTTGAAAGGCTTCTTCAACAGTTCATTAAAAGTAGTAAAATAGTTATCCATGATCCAAGCTCGCTTGGGACGAGTGGTAAAATTAGAGGATGTAGTACTTTACGCATTGTCGTAGAAAAATATTTTTAATTCCCGGTCATACATAGAAAAGTACGTTAAATTAATGTTAACAATAATTCTTTTCCTTTATCAACACCTAAATATTTTGCTTGCCTATTTTTATGACCCTTATCCACCGTTTTAGAATATTTTGTTTTCGTTTACCACCTTTTGTAGAGCACTTCATTTTGCAATAAGATATTGGTCAAGTGGTTTATTCAGAATTTTTGTTTTGCACAGTTAATGTAGTCTTTGTCCTTGGCGTACTTACTCTATATATCTTTAACAATTTTCTACATTCTTCACTTTCAATTCATTATCTGCTGATATGTCTTATTTTTCAAACTTGTAGCGGTGTTTGTGTGATATGGTGGTATCGCTTGAATTTTTTTTTAATACTTCATCAGGATCTGTAGGCACATAATTGCTAACACTTATTGCTTCAAACCATACCATCGACGCAGCAAAACAAAGTGAGCAAACAAATGCATCACAACACGTAGGCAATCTTGGCAATGTTGATGTAGCCGATTCTTCAGTTAATATAAGTTGGGTTTGACTGATTCCTGCACCACACGATGTGTAATAAGATATTTCATGCATTAAACTTGGCAAACATTTGACTTGACTCGTTTAAACACACTTTCCCCCTTCAATTGTAAAACACAATGTAAATAATATTACTGGAAAACGTTTCGATCCAACGCAAAATACCGTTTAAGACGATGATATGTGTTCCAATTCCCATTACCATGTAAACTTCACGATCAATCTCCATTACAGGGAGAGGTACGTGATTTCGAAATGTACAGATAAAATTTTATCGGAGGTAAACTTCCATACCAACGCAAACACATATATAAGATTTAAAGTAAACAAGCGCAATTCGTATGGTAATAAAATCGACATAAAATGCCGAACACGTCCGAAAAAGTTGAAGATCGACGACTGGCCGCTGCCGGACTTGGGTGGATTTTCGTCAAAGGGAAAAAATAAAAAAAGAAGAGAAACGGCGCACACATAACAAGCCCGGGAACGGGTTCCAATTTAACTAAAGCCCTCGCAAAGAAGTCATGTTTAAAGATAAGATTGGAAAAGTTGTATAAAGTGAGTTAAAGTTATGTCGCCATAACCGTTTATTGGACGATAGGGAGGTCAATAATGTAACTCGACTGTCTTCGAACATAAAGGACTACAATGTGTATTATTCCAGTGTTCCCGGCACGCTAGCTCCATTTCGGACAGTTAACTTTCAGAAACTGTAATTACTTACCCACCCATAGCCCGACATGCAGATAAAAGTGATTTGTTGGCTTAAATTGCGGCAATGGAAAGCGCAGCGTCGGGCATAAAAATACACTGTTCAACATCGAAACCGCCGGAACATTTTGATGAACAAATTAAAAGTTAAACAACGTCATCACGAATATAAGTAAATTTAAATAACTTTATATTCAGTCTGTTATATACTTCACTGAAACAACATTGTAACAACTGTACTTTATTCCAATTACAAAATAAAAGATTGCATTAATAAAAACTTAATTTTTAATAAATGTTTTGAATAGATACATAAATATTTATATCATATAGAATAAGCGTATGAACGATTATCGAGTTTAAAATGAAATCTTAACCTGGTCTGGGTAAGGAAATTGTGTGCGTTTTATTTTGTTGTGTTTAAGTCGTGCAAGCGGTGAAGGAACATTATTGATATTTTTTTCATTATACAAATAAATTATTTATAGATGACTTGTTATTGTATTTATACTATTTTATTCCATAAAAAAACTTTAAAATTTAAAGCTAAACAAACACAACTTTAGTAAAAACATGGTTTGTTATCGATCACATTGACTTTTTTCAAAACAAAATATTTAATTATTCTAATGGTAGCTCATAATATATTATATTGAATCTATTGCACAGTAAAATATAAAAATATATATTTGAAAAATCGCAGATGTGGTGAAAAATGTTTAATAAATTTATTAGAAAATTACGTGACGTTCGACATTTAATAACAAGTAGATCTCCCATAAGGGATTTCGGACGTTTTTCTCAATTTCGCCCGACGTCGGCGACCGACGATGATTTGTTGGCTTTTATCCGAGTTTGAAGAAAATCTGCAGTCAGTTACGGCCCCATAAATCAAGTCGTCCATGCCGTGGAACGTTAAATCACCGCGCGCGCGAGGAAAGTACATAAGCTATCATTCGGGCGGATGCGGAAGCGATTTTTCATCGGGGAGAACAACCATTACGGGCGATTTAGTACTTAGACGAACACTCACTTAAGTTTCGGGGCAAAGCGATCGAATAATTTTTCAATTTTTCAACGCCGCGCTCGCTCGACAAGTAATTTGTCGACAAATTATGTTTGTTTTCGCCATTTCGATAATGGAAGCGGGGCGGGTTATGCGATTTTCGACCTACGTTGACGTCAACAGGTCACAACTGCGCCCATGCTCTTTTTGTGTCAAGGTAAAATATGAAGTCAAATGAAAAATGTACTTCGTGGTAAAAGTGAGAATTAATGTAGTAAGTTTATGTGTCGACATAATTAAGGACACATAAATTGTGACACACACTTTATATTCAAAAAGTTCTCCTCAATGAAGTTCTGGCAGTCGTATCGTTGTTGTGAAATGAAATTAAAACTGATCAGAGCATTTTATGGAGAGCTATATTGGAGCTTATTATGTGCAAACTCGAACACCTTACTATATTGCTTATACGAAATTGTGACATCGAGTCAAACATTTCTACAATACATCGTAACTTAATGAAAAGCCTAACCATTTCGCTACACATATGACAAGCGTCAAAGAAGTTGACGTAGTGAGTAATTAAATTAATGGAACGTAGCAGTACCTACGACTTAAAACGTAGCAATCTTGGAGATAATGAAATCTAAAACAAAATATTATTAATTTTAATAGCTGTCTTATCTAAACCCACAGTAGATTTGAGTCATATTAAAAATTATTCAAGTTTCGCCGATTTCAACCCAAACCCCAAGTTAAAAATTTTACTGATAACTGAAATTTTATCAGGTAACCAAATAAGTTCGTGTGGTTTTTGATGATAAATATAAATATTTATTAAGAAACAATAATACACCATTATTCATCGAAGTAATTACAAGGACCATCACAGTCAATAACCTTTCACCAACGTGACATCAATTTTTGTATGCAGGTAATTTAGGACTGTATTTACAACATTAACTCCAATTAGAAGTTTAGTAACTAGTTGGCGAAATGCCAGGAGAATATGGAGGGTGTGGCAATATTTCCCAGTCAGGTTCAGATTTTTTTCCTCGGGTTACTCCTGTAAAAATACCACGTTCTTTCGATTGATCAAAGAAGGCTATTTCCAAATGCTGCTTGTACTGGCTGAAGCTGTTAATACAAGTTAGCAGTGATGGGGTCAGACAATTTCCAAAAACTCATAATGGACAATTCCAGTTCCAATTCCCAGCACAATAAAATCTTGTTTGGATTCAAGGAAGCTTTGAAAGTGTGTGGTACCAAACCAATCATACGAATGTTTATAATTTACATAACATGTTTTACAATGTTTTTTCGTCGCAGGTTATCCGCCGATCAAGAAATTGTTCGTTAGGGTTGTGTGAAATGTTTGCCTATCAAATGGTAAGACGACTTAATTTGTTATATTTTGACAATTCATGTGGGAACCATTTGATTAACGTCCACGTCTTTCCTAGCTGGTGAAGTGGCAACGGAATGGTTTCGTCACTCACATTGAACCTTCCTGGAAGCTCTAGACACGTTGTCCTGGAATTTCCCTCCTCAACCTGTTGAATGTCCTCGTTTTTAATTATCTTCGCTCTTCCGGAGATTGCTTCATCGGTCAAGCTATGATCTCCTGAAAGAAAATTTCTTGAACCACTTCTGTGCTATTCGATATGCGTCATCATCTTCGAATGTGGTAGATATTATTCCCGTCGCTACTGCAGCTTTAGTACCGAGTTTATACCCATCGAGTGAACCACCTCGAATTAGAGTTTTATTGCCATTTTCAACTATTTAAAAGTATGAATCCAATAATCGAAGGATTCATAATAAAGTTGATGACTTATAACAAACAAGTGCACTTCTGCTGTTATACAAAAACCGCACGAACTTATTTGGTCACCTGACATGCACAATTTTTTTTATTATTTAAAATTATAATTAAAAAACAAGAAAATTTATTTTATATATTTCAGTTCAATTTAAATTAATTTAAGGAATATTTGTATTTATTTTGAAGTGGAAATTGTTTAACACAACATGGCAACAGCGCTAAATTACAAAATAACAGTGACAGGGATAAATGGCAAAGGCAAAGATGTGGCAAAATTGAAAACTTTAATACTTAAAATGCAGTTCGTAAAATATTCCCATAATTAAAAATAGCCACCAAAGAACAAATTGAACGACAACTAGAGCAAGGCAATAACACCATGGGTGACCCTAATTTTGATTATCAACAATTATATACCCTAAGCTAAGATTGTCGATTATGGTGTATTTAAGGAAGTACTATGTGTAGATCATAATAAACTCAAAGTAATCAAATATTTAATTTATTTAATATAAACAGTTAAAATCCAACATTAATCTTCTCCGTATTAGATAATAAACGCATGGTTTATAGAAAGTTGAAATTAACTATGGTTGGAATTTGCTTCATAACAAACAATTAGAATATTTAATTCATGCTAATCTTCTCGGTATTGAATAATTGCGAATAATCGTTCAATTAATTCCAAGAGAATTCTAATCAGTCTAGTGATGATGAATTAATGTTATAATAAACAATTAAAATATAGATTCTATGCTAATCTTGTCGGTATTCCATAATTAATAATAGCCTTATTAAAATTTTAAATTTATCAAACAATCAATGAAATAAAAAATGAAAATGAGAAATGAAAACTTTTCTAAACTAGTCTAAATTTGGTTGAGTTGGTTACTGCATTATTTTGCAGTTCAACTTAATAGTCTAGGATTATAGGTTTACCTCTTTCATTGATAAAAAAACATGACGTGACAAAATATAAGAGCTCAAATAATTATAGGGTGCTTAGGAGCATATTGAACTATATTCGGATGTTAATCATACAAAGAAATGCTACGAACATTTAATAGATAGGTTGAATTTGCAAAATGTACATAGTTTGTACTTTATATTATATAATTTTGTTGTTTAGTGTGATACTCAAAACCCATAAAGCTTATATATAAAGTTATTAAACTATAATTGTGCAACGTCAAAACTCCGATGTAAAATAATATCTTATTTGCTTTGACGTAATTCTGACCTGTTTATAAACGTCCATCGCATTTCTTTGCATGAATATAAGATGGTAGTGGACGACGCAACAAAATATAAAAAAATAAAAAAAAGTATATCTAAATAATGTTTATTATTATTTTCAGTAGATTCACGCACGTGAAAATTATATTTATAGCACTCATTCTTTAAAAGTTCTAAACTTGTACTGATGTAATAAAACCTGTCTCATGAAAGTGGCACTTTAGTATCCTATTAAACATAAATAAAATTATCAATATCATATCAATATGCACAAACACATAAATAATTATAAATTCGAATCAAAATGTCACTGAACAGTAAAATTACATAATGGTGATGAAAAATGTCCATGTCCATATCGATGTAATCGGTTGTCCATCAATGACGAAACGCATCACCAGCAAAAAAACAAGTCTCTGGGTGTACAAACCTACTGATGGGTCGAGAATAGCTCTAAAAATATATGCACGCTATATTTACGGAGGAACAAAATTACTAATTAACGGATGATAATTAAGTATTGAGTAACAAGTAGTTTTATTTTATCATCAAATGAAAATGGACAGAAATAATTTTAAATGACGGATTGTAAGATTTACGAGTTCATAAATTAGGCAATATGTATGAACAAGTAGTTGAAGACAATTTGGCGCGACAAACCCTCACTATACTTAGTACAGAGTTGGTACTATACAGAACCTATCGTTAGTCCAACAATCTAAAAGAATCCAAAAGCACTACCAATTGAACGCGAAATAAAATGGGTAGGAAAGAAATATGAATAACAATGGATTTATATACATTTATCGATATTGTGTTAGGTATGTGTAGCATCAGTCAATGCAAAATTTGATTTTGAATCGACTGTTCGAAAATGTTGCCTCTTAAAATTGTATGAGATTGAAAATTCACTGATACAACCCTGCATATAGACGAGCATTCTTGGGTATATTACTTACATTGATGATCCCTTAGCCCACGGATAAAAAATTACCCTCCCACCAACTACCCGCTCAGTTACATGATTTTTTGAAGCATTGTCTGCATACATAAAATTTTACTAAAAAATTGTAAATCTCCGGTTATGTTGAGTTTTGACAAAAAAGTTCTACATGGATGTATTCATAATTCTCGATAGAATTCAAAAATGTAAAAATATACAGAATGTTTTATTTACACAAATTAAAGTTTATGTCAATTTCGCAAATCACCCTTTTCTTTTTTTATTATCTTATTCAAATTTAGCACTTTTATTAACGTTACTTTACTTTCTTTTATATTTAACACAGTGACTTTCATTTTCGTATAAACGTTTTATTTGAATTCTGAAGACAACCATCAACGGTCAAATTAGCATCATTTTCTGACGTTTCTTTTATGGCCTTTCGTGCCTGGATCTGTTTACACTAGATTTTATTGACATTTACAGATTGTCCAGAATTTTAAAATGCTTTAAATCTTTTCGAATTGTATATTATAAAAGGTGGCGGCTATGGTTTTCTCTTTACTAAGGTAATAACATTATAAATCACGAAAGAATTTTCCCTAAATACAACAACTCGTGAACATAACCCAAAACATAGATATATCAATTATTATACATCAAATGTATATCCCAGGAACCTTTTTCTAAACTCTGTATTTATTACAATATAGAGCCTTATAAGATTGTGCCAAATTCTGTACTAACGCTACATATTAATATAATATTTTGACAATCTATATCCAACCGAAATGTTAATCATATAATGATTAACGGAAATTTTCTCCTCTTTCATAATATGTACAACATCTCGTTCAGTATACAAGACCATTTATGTGTCAAATTTCTAAATTACATAACAGCTGCGTTGCTCCCTGCCTTATTATTTTCATACGTTTTCGTTTTACACGTTACGCATCGATTAATTTCATAATTCCATATACAATGGACTAAATCTTCTACCTCCAATCTACTTTCAATTCAATTTAATTCACTTTTATTAAATTTATGTCAGTGACGTTTGGTTTTGCTAATGAAAAATTGGGGGAAAAAAGTAACCTACGTATGAATATAAATAAAATTTAATGTTGGGTTGGGTTTTGATGTTGGGCAAATGATATAAAATGCAATCAATTATGGCAAAGAGAATCCGACCTCTGAGAGATTTTTGAGTTTTGAATAACTATATATCTCCATCTCCCATCTTCATCTCCATCTCCAGCAGTTACTCCACTTGAACACTTATATAAACACTTATACAGACAACTGGCAACATTGAAGTGTATTATGTAGCAAAACAGTAATTAATTACGGAGATTTGCTCCTCGATTGTATGCAGACAACACGAGCACATAAACAACAAGATTACGTCGACAAAGGAGTGGATGTGTGAGCGATGAGGCGTTACCGGGAACGAGGTTCGGGAGCGGAGATCGCGGGGCGCATCGGAAGGTTTCCGAAAGAGATACGAGCAGCCAGCACCGAGAAGATGAATTGATGGGGTCACGGGGCGGCGGACACGGTGGCGGAAGAGCGGACAGCACTCTCTTACCCCGGTGGCAGCGGCCATTACTCACCCGCGCCACTGGGCGACCTGGCGTGTCGTCCCGACGGGCGGGCGAAACGGAAGTGGTTCGCTCTCCGGCCGGAGATAAGCGCTTTACATTTGTAGCCTTTCAGCTCTGACAAAGCCCCACGATACAGATAAACGCCCGGGTGGCGTTCCGCCAGACGTTCTGCCGTTTCGCGTAATTTATTGCCGCTATCCTTCCTGACCGCGGCGCTATGCACTTAATTATCGTCATTTTTACATGCTGGAAATGGTTAATAGGCGGAAAATTAACTAATCGCACCATTTCGACACTTTTCTATCTCACGTGAATGTGACACGATTAAAATTTTTTGAGTATTGAACACACATAACGCTACAACGGTAGACTGGCGAATAATTAGGGTAATGTATTTTTTTACGACCAAGGGTTGGTTGGTTGCAAAAAATACATACTCAGCGTGGCATTAGAAGTAATGTCAAAAGGTCCAGGCTGAAATTCACTCGTCAGTGTTCGTCTTGTTTTTACGTTTTCAGTCACGTAGCGAATGTTGTAATCGATCATGATACGAACACATCATCTAAGGACTACACAAGCAAATAAATCTGTTTCTAAAAACGTGGTATCTAAGCCCCTGTCAACAACTTTCATATGCACTACCCATCAAGTCGACGATGAATGTTGAATGTTGAAATTAAATACCACACATTCGATCACACTTTATAAATATATAAACAAAAATTGTATTAAACCAACAAACGTCACATGTTGACAAAAACGAATACGATCCCACTTACAACATTTGTGCAACCCCGATTAAAATAAGTTATAATTGACTCCAGTTCCACCCGGTATATTGTGTACAAACACACGAAGGACGTGCATGTGTGTGTTAGTCGGTAAACGAGATTAAGTTGATGGAAGAGTGGCTGGCAGGGTGAGTCAATGTTGCAGCCGAGCCCTGGCAGTGAATAATGCGACTATATCGTGCTCTGCCGTTAGGCAGATCAATCTACGTCAAGCTGACGGGACCGCGCCTCACCACATGCCAATCCTCCACTTGATTTACACAGGAATTGTGAAGTCTGAAGTCTCGCTCCGACAGGCCGTCGCATTTCCATAATCCACCCGTTATTTGCTCGTTTAAAATTCGAAGGAGATAATTAACGCTGACGTTGCGTGCTGCGCGCGAAATGAAATTATACGCCGAAGAATGCGAGCGAATTAATTTTTGAAACTTGTGTGAGCGAAATTTCAAGAGCCTAACGCACCTACAAATGATATATGCATTATTGTTTTTGCGGTATTTATTAACGACGTGGCAATACAACATTTCAATTATAGCTGTGAAGTATACATTAATAAAAGTGTAATATTGCATAAACTTAAATATGAAACAATATCAAATATGGACCACAATATGTGCCACTGAACCTGGGTTTTTCGGAGAATTTAATATCAAAAATTTTACTTTAAATATCACATAACGGTAGCTGTCACATTGAATCTAAAAACGCAATAGAATTTAGTTGAAATTATGAGGGAAATGAGCTGTGTATTTGATGCGCAATCAAATTTTGGAAATATAGAAAGTTTTGGCATAAAGAACAAAGTAAGTACGGAATTTTCAGGCGTGAGAAAAAGGTTCAGTGGGTTAGTAAATGAGCTGAAATAAACGTTTCAGACAAGAATTTAGAAAATGAAAATTTTGAGATTTATTAATGTTTTTCGTTACGTGTAAGAACTGTGAAATTGAAGAAAATGTACATAGCACATAGCGGTAAATTAAAAACGCCGTTGTAATAAGAAGAAAATAGCCGTTAGTTTTACATCTAATACAATAAAAAATATTATGATTAATAAAATTATGTAGGAAATATATAAAACTGTAAACCCCCGTAAAAAGTTTAACTATCCAAAAATGATCGCTTTGGCCGTGCCGAGATTATAAAAGTGAGGCCTGATAACAGCTGTTTAAAATGATGATGAAGTAGTAGCAGTGAGGTCTTCTGGACATGGGAAAAAATAGCGAATAATCACAACAACAATATGACATCAGGTTACACGACATTTACATCAATCAATAACATCTCGACAGGACGATAAGAAAGGCCATCGCACCCTCCAGTGCAGGAGAGTGGCGACAGGAAGGTTCAGATCATTATGATACTTAGTATTTGAAACTACAAGAAGCAAAATGTGCCTTTTAAGCTTAAGAGATGTCAGTTCCATGCTCCCCTGCAACTTTACATAAAGGGTGAGGTCTCGCCATGGACTCACAGTGCCACGAACCATCCCGACAATATTGTCTACGCTGAGGTGTTATGTATATGTAAATACATTCATTCAGATAAAGCGGTGGCCTTTTCAGAAAATAGTACCAGTTTATTGATACACATGGCGCAGTGATCCAATTAAAAGCAAACTGGCGCAGGTGACTATAGTGACATAGTAGCTTTGTGGGAAAAAAGAATGCGACTTGTTCCGGTACATGTTGTGTAAAATAACGTGCACGATGAAAAGCGCTGAGGTCGCCCGTCCCTTATCATCGACGATCTCAATAAACGTGTCGACGATTCAGGGAAGATCGACGCATGAAACATAATGAAACGATTAAGCAATTTTACGATAAGTGCTCAATGAAAACGTGATGGGCCATCTGAATTAGTAGTCGTTTTCCACGAAAAAGTTTATGGCCGCAGTGTTCTGGGACTGAAAACGTCTGCTGATGGTTGATTTAATGCCCCAAGGGACGACAATCGGACGCATATTGTGAAACACTTCAGAAGCTGCGTAGGCCATTCTAAACAGCAAGGTGAAATGCTTACACGATTTATTGTCCTTCTGCATGGCAACGTTCTTCCCCACAAGGCAAATGACTTTCTTTGCAAGTTCAAGTGGTATGTTTTTGGCGACCTTCCGTATAGCCCCGACTTGGCTCCAAGTGACTTCATTTCTTCACTAAACTCAAGGATTTTTTGCAAGGAGAACATAGGAAGATGGTGACGCAAGCAACAGGTCATAAATAAAACTAATACTGACTACGCCGATTGCGCTGGCCACGGGGTGGATATGAAAAACAAAAATGCAAGAATACGAGGACAGCTCACAACAGGAGAGTGAATGCGAAATATTTTATTTACAATTTGAACATAGTTTTATAATTTTGTCTACAAATGTTGGTTGCAATGGCAATGGCAGTTCCTGTTTATGATTTTGTACAATGTTCTTTAATCGAAATAAGTAATTGAGTATGTTTATTAATAGTATCCGTTAATGTTGATTGCGCTGGCATAGACATGTTTTATATAAACTAAAACATTGCACAATCCATGGCATCGGTAGGATTTAGCTACTTTTAGCATTAGCATAAGTATTATTAGCTATTAGTTATTCAATATTATTTACAGAAACACTACGTTCGTCACGCTAATGCCAACATATTCTTTGACGGAACCGAACATAGACGACGGTGGAGGCACATACACGCATTGGTTTGAAATTCGATACAAAACATCTTATAAATCATAAAATTTACGTATTAAACAGCAAAAAAGGATTACTATTGTGTCACTAATTATAATTATTAATTAAAAATTAACAGGGACATTTTAGATAAAGTTAGATACAAGTTTAACAATTTTTTAATATTATTAATACTTATACTTACTTAATATTCCTATTTACTCAACCATATTTTTGGTTTTAGTTTGCAAAATACCTTAAAAATCATTTAGTTTTTAATTCCTGTGAAATTATTGTCAAGATAACAAATCCAGTTCCAAATATTCATTCCAAACTTTCAGGTGCTGCAGCGTGTCGTAAATCATCCTGAAAACGACTGGGCCTCCATCGGCTGACCACTCGAATTCTTTACTCGCGCTCCTTCCCTACACTGTTACATATTACACACCTTCCATATCGCAGAACCAGCTATATACCGCCGGTTCCGTCTGTTGCAGAGCCTCGTCCCTCTTCCCAGACTCTCCCGCAGCTCTATAACGTGTGATGTATGGGCAGCACACATTGCACTAGATGGAACGCAATATGTCCGTTCGAGAAAGGCAATAACCATTAGGTCTCGAGAAAACTGCCCCATTTCGAATGACACGAACGGCGAATATAGGAAAATTTATATCGCGCGGCGAAATATCGGACCCGGGAGAAAGAGGGAGTCCGGGTAACTACGGAAGTAATCCCGCGAAAAAATAGCAAGTTTAATGTGCGGTAATCAATAAAAAAGGAACGCTTCTGTGCATTTTACGTCTTTCGCGGACGAGGTCACTAAATTTCTTCAGCCCGGAGGTTCCAAATTAAATATTAATCGAAAATTCATATTGATCGTTTTTAAATAATATATTAGGAAAATATTTATTTAAATTTTAATACTAGTTAATGTTGTGTTATAAAATAAAACATATAATATACTGCGTTAATCGATTTAATTTTTTAGGTGATATAGCGGTGGCGAATTGTTACGGTACAAGAATTGCACGGGAACCAACCACTTTAAATTATTAGCTATGGCAATTGTTGCGATAGCTTGAATACAGTTGTAAACTTTGCGAGGATACGTCAGCGATTATATATATTAAAAATATTAGATTCCATCTTGTTCCATACTCTCTTAACCCAGACGTATACAAATAACGTCGCAACTTACTTACATATAACAAATATGTAAAATTAAATCCAATTAAAATATAATTTTACATTTTTTCTTCATTATATATAAATAAGTAATTTTACAAATCAATTCGATGTTTTCGAGTGTCGTAGACCTCTACGATCGTATCTACATTACATATATTGTCAAAGTAAATTCGAAACGTACTTTCCGGCGCTGTACGTTTTCTCCTCGCCTTCTAAATAAAGCGCACCGTAGATAAAAATCACAGAGAGACATCTGCCGACGCAGTAAATCACATTCGCTTCGTAATCCACGGCACCTAGAACAATTCCTGGTCGACCCGGGCCATTTATTTGTTCCTTCTCGTGCGATATTACTTTTTCAGCGGCCATCTTTGGACACCATCTTGCCCTAACAACTTCTCGTAAAAATGTACTAAATTGGCGGGGCTTCCGAAACTCACTTTTCGTCCCGCTGCGTGGTTATCTTGAAGAGTTTGTTTGATGTTTATGATGGAAATTATTATTAGTGTTGTTTGAAGTAATTGCTAAGAACGAGAATATTAAACGTTTAAAGCTAGTCATTGCCTTAAGAGTAAAGTAACTTGATTAATGTTCGATTGCACCAATTTCCTTGAAAATTGCTACTTAGGTAAGTGCAAATTGAAATTAAGTTCCACTTAACATTAACACATGTTGCACCACTCATATGTCAAATGTAAGGGCCACTTAAGAAAGTGTAGAGTAAATTTGACACTATATAAAACCATTATTAAATTTTTAAATATTATTAACAATATGATTTAATCTATTGATTGATACACTTCTCCAGTATATGTGTGGAGAAAAAATTAAAAAATGATGACAAAGATAATGTTCACAAAAATTGCATTGTTATCTTCATGCACATGAAATATGCATAGATACCAGGATATCTATTAGTATCTATTATCAATAAACAGAAATGACTACTATGCATGCCAATTTAAAAAATCCCATGTCGCCAGTTATGAACTATTTTTGATTTTCTAAAAATTCTCCACACGGCTGATGACCTTGATCGTTCTTAGTAAATACATATTATATACTTTTTTTATAATTATTACATAAAATCAAATATATTTTTTTTGTTCTGTGAACTATAATCCTTAAACAAATTAGCGCCATACGTATTCATATTTTCATAAATGATAAAATAGCATAAAAAATTCCTTCGGAGATGAGTACTTTGAATAGTCTCGCTACTAAATATTTTTAGTTTCCTCGTGCGACTCGTACAGTTTTATAAATAAATTCCTTGCCGTTTCCAGAATTTTACCAACTTTATTAATAAATATAATAAATAATATTTATTTATAGACTGAACAAGGCTATTCAACATGTTGACGTTTTATGACCAGGGTCAAATTACATGTACGATACAGGATTAAATATACCGAAGACTAAATTCTTGTTTAATTGATAATGGTAATGTATTTTTCTTGAATGTTAATCTGCACCACGAAGCTAATATGTTTTGATGAAATTAATCAGAAACCTTTGAACCGTTTGATGATAGGATAAATAAAAAATATTCGAAATTGCAACATAATATATTAAACAACCTCTTTCATATAATAAGGGGAAATTTTGGACCAAAGCAAAAATACAAAATTTCCTGCGGCCTGCAACGAAATAATCATCCCGTCAATTAATTAGTAGTCAGTTATTGCTGAAATATAAACGATTAATAAAAATATATTAATATACAATAATCCCCATTATTAAGATCGCAATCCAGCGGATTTTTTATAGGTTAATTATTCAACAGTGTACTACGATTTAGGGGTTATTTGGGTAAATAATTAATCGTGTAACTTTATCACAAGTATGAATCTTATTACATAGAATAGTATGTTTGCATCTTCTTCTTCATATTAAACCAATTAGCAAAGGAGCGTTCTACATCCATACAAGCAAAACATTGATTGCGACATACATCATCACCAGATTACATGTTTACATACAAATAAATATTCTGCATGCCTTCTACATAGCGCAATGAAATAAAATACGATCCGAAAACGGCGGAGGTTTATAATTAAATCTTGTCGATGAACACGTTGCGACACAACCGCGCGACAATTTATCGCCGCGCAGGTCCAATAAAATGAAGTTAACGTGTACGAGTTTGACGATCGAAATAAGTATCAATTAGCGACACCGTGGGTGTCAATTAGCTGCTAGTGTGTACCTTACATAAGTAATAAATATCGCCCACTCTAGTCGTACGTATGCGGTGTATTGTTAACGATCACTTAGGCTCGCCACTGGGATTGTCGCGTTAATTATGGTCTAATTTTTCATTTGAACAAACGAAGACTGGGTGAGACTCTAATGTGCTGTGTTAATATGCTTTCTAATTAAGGTGATGTAGAGTAAATTTAGGTTGACAAGTATAGTACTCATTGGTGTCTAAATCGACAGATTAGTAATCTTATGGTCGTTCATGGTATAAATTTCCGTTGTGGTCACTCGATTCATTTCAATTTTATTTCAGACATAAAGTTCATAATGTTTAGATTTTGAAATTGGTCTCTGATTAGGTTTTCAAGATTTCATGGAGAAGTAGATTTTACCAACAGTATATTATATGGTAAGCTCATATATTACGCAGAGTTGCCAATTTGTTTCGACACATAACTATTAACATTTTGTACGTCAATGCATTTTATCTTAGCGATAGCATTTCTAGATCACAATTTTTGCGGTTATTTCAGTCGCTGAAAGTCTGCCGCCCGAGATCGAGTCAGTTCCACTTCATATTTAATTTCGACCCGTCAACGAAGTTTTATTGCTTGCCATTTTCTTCCGCATCTGTTCGCGTCAGACGCTCAACTTTAACGGAGAGAAAATTGCGCACGACGCGCCTCCGGCCCTTTCATCCATTTCCGCGCTCGTACCTACGATGCGAGGCGTACGTCGTGGTCGGATATCGCAAATGAAGAAGTTTGCGCACGCAAATCTGCAGGACATAGATCAACGAGACGTACGATCATATATCTCACCGCTCGCACAAAGGCCCCGTGCACGGCCGTCTGCGACGTTCATCATGCTGAAGCCGGACGCGGAGGGTTCTTGGAAATCGCGCGAGCGACTCTCGAAAGCTTGACCTTTCTCCCATTTGTTTTTCCGATTTTTCTTTTCACTTTGAATGCTTATGTGGTCGTGATTTACGATTGAGTCAACGACAGGCGTTGGCGATGTATGTCTGAGATTACTTTTTGTGCGTATTTTGGTGCCATCAGTTTCCGATGATTTATAGAATGCCCATATTAAAAAAATCAAATATGAAGATGGACAGTGCATTAAATTTACAACAGTACATCGCAAAAGTTACAACTTGACAGCGGCCATTAATTTTACTCATTACTTACCCATTATTTAACATTGACATATATATTACTTGATATTAAGCCTCGAACATTAAACGCAAAACAACAATCATAAATCAAGAAATATATTTTAATATAAATTAGTTATTAACTGCATGACTTATTAAGATTCCTTTTTTTTTCTTTGATGAGCAAATACATTGTGGTATAGTCAAGTCTAGACTGCCGATTGTTACAATGATAGTTCTGAGTTGATGCCCACATCTATTACAAAGACTTTGTGATACGTTTGTGTTGAACGTAAGTACAGTTTCTGGCGAATTTGTTATCGATCTGGTACCACTAAATGGCTCAGATGAGTTCTCATATTAGTTTTCACTCAAACATACTTCGGACCAGCTTTCGTAACTACAATTGCAATTCGTTCCATTATTGTCAAATGATTTCTTATGAAATCTAGTAAAATGGATGCCAAGATTGCAGCAATGCTAAGCTCGTGAATATTTTACGACAACTTGAATTATCATAAGCAAGAGACGAAACAATTGTTGTGTTAATAAAACGGTGCAAACAACGAATAAGGCAAATAAATTATAATAAACTTAACGTGATTCAGAATTCGAAAGGGGCAAAGAGTTTAAGGTTGGACAGCAAAAGGCAAATATATACAGTTAGTTAGATCATGGTTAAGGATTTGAAAGCCAAAAACTGACTTCAAAAGTTATCTAGGGAAAATATATTATCCAGCCGAAACAAAATGAAATAACCGACACTGACACTAAAGGGAAGAATTGGAGAGCAAGTGTATGGAAATTGACACAGATGAAGAAAATAACAAAGAAAATAAAATAGGCGGACTCTCAGGATAGAGTAGTGATGTCAACAATGAAGCCAACATGAAACAACAAAACAATATAATAAGAAATTGAATTGGAATGTATGGACGATTATGGATATTTCAACACTAGCTAGCTACAAGTAGTAGTAAGGATTTACTAAAACATTCGGATTGGGTGCGACTAGATTGATATGATAGAGAGATAAGAATAACGAAAATGGTAGACTGCTGTAGTACTCTGCAAATGAGAAAAATCAGGACAGTAAAAGAGGAGTGAGCCATCTTTGAAAAAATTATAACTGTATGAGTAATGTAACATATTATTTTTTATGTCTTTCTGCCAAGCATTTATGTTATGAGTTTTTTATTTTCTTATTAAAACTAGTTGTAATGCATAGTGAAATTAATAAATATATGTTTATCTATACAATAGATTGATTTCTTGAACTATCCCAAGAATTGTTACCGTTCTTCTAAAATATCTTATCTGTCATTTAAGAAATATATATAACTTTAAATTATTTAAAATATTGATATATTGCAACAATAAACTGAATATAAAAAAGTACACAAGACAAGACTCGGTATCGCAGTATCGAAAATGGCCATAAATAGTTTAAACTATAACTTTCTCGGTCAACATAGCGCGAGAACCAAAGTTTTATTGCACCCCACCATAAGACAATATTAGAGCAATTAGACGTCAAGAACATATTAATGAATACATTTGAAATTAAAAACTGAAACCTTCAAAGGGACAATATGTTGTAAAACACGAAAAAATTATTTTCAAAAAATTGCACCGTAAACTAGCAAGCAGCTCGAACTTATTATGTTGCTCATGACTGTAGAAAAGATTTACAACTTCGGCGGCGAGGACTCATCTGCAGTAAAATAAAATGTAACCAGTTTCCAAATATATTTTACGATATGAAAAGACTACATTTCGATCAATTCATTATCGGAGCAAAACAACTTTTATGGTTCACTTTACTCTTCGCAAACTTGCGTCAAGTTAAGCTCGACCGAATTTAATGATACTGGAACATTTTATTTCGATTGCCATTTAAACAAGCATTCGAAGTTTGTTCGGCCGCCTCCTTCCACACCCCGACAACACACTTTAAAACAGAAAACAATTTCCGCCTCTAATTCGAGGAATAAACAAATAAATCAGCGTCGGGGCGGCGGCGACGCCGCCGGCGGCGGCAGTGGATATATTGGGGCACTTATTTTAATGGAATGCACCGGTCGTTTGTCAAAGCCCTTTCGGCGTTTAGCGCCTCTCGTTACGCGACGCGCGAAAAAGAGGCACGATTTACGAGAAACGGTTATTTCAAATTGGATCGGAACGTGCACAAGGGCCGACCGAGATTTCTACGGTAATTAAGCACCCAGTCCTTTTTCGCGCGGAGGAGGTCATGATCGATGGGGGTCCGGCGCTGGTCCAACCCAGGCGAACTCCGCTCATTAATCTCGGGCACCCTTTATTAAAAGATTCGCGAGGAATCGTGGGCGGGGCGCGCTCCTTTCAGGCATCCTCGACGAGGATCTCCACGACGCGTCGGAGTTTAATCAAGTGGGCGAGGGCGTGCAATCGAATTAACGGCGACGGACGATTCGAGTGAAGGGAGGAAACTTGCGCCAGCGGAAGGACCATTAGTCTTCAGAAAAGTACAAACTGGAGTTTCGTCGTTCACGTAGTAATTTCATACTCATTATCTTTCGACTAATAAAGCTGCATATTGGAAAAAACGCAATTCGACTAATGTTTTTAAGGTAACGGTTTATTGAACACCCACTATATATGTATGCACGAAAGAAGTAATGCAGATGGATATGAAGCAGTTATTGCATGTAACAAAATTATCACAATTCGTAAATTATTGAAGTTATTTAGCTATTAATTGTTAGATAGTTATTTATATTGAAAATACAATTTTATGCGCATCGTCAAACTGTAACAATACAAATTTTTATTGTATTTTTTAGAATGATTTATGGCACATTGTATTCTGGCTACAAGCTATTTAGTTTTTGGCTTTGAATTCATGTAATGTAATATTCACAGGTGGCTCCTTTCGTTTGTGAATCTTCAATTAGTTTTTTGCGGTACATATTGTTACCCCTTTGGCATTTATATGACTTTGTACATTTGTTAACATACCATTAGAGGGTATTAAGGAGTATTTACTTAATAATGAGTTGATAATGACAAAAATGGACTGTATAATTTTTTTTTAGCGAGCATATAATTAAACTGCAATTAATGTGCTGTATTTGTGCATATTTATCTACGTCGTTATGTGCACCTCGAACTAAATTCGAACAATTAATTTGCCCGATGAAATGCGCTGCATAATTTAACCAGTAATCGTATCCTTCACGAGGGCATAAAACATTAAAATATATACTTATAGCCCGATGGGAAAAACGAGCAGTTTATTTCTGAAACCGAGCGCATTTGTTAGATTTAATTAGAAGGCCTCTTCGACATAATTAATAACTCCGCCGTTTTAAAGTAAAGCTCGCTCCGGCAACCGAAACAATTAAGCTTCATTATGGCGTCATTAAAATAGGAAAACGTACTCTTTTATGCGCCGCCGGAAACTCCATCGGCCATTAACAGTCACGATTTAATTGAAAAGTACCATAGACTACCGCCGATTGAGATTAATAATTCCTCTCTGCAGTTTCTTCCACTCCGCCCGCCGATCGAAATTGATTACAATTGACGACAAAGACCCCCTTTGATCGTCCTCGACGACAATAATTGATGTGAGAGAATCGGCAGGTTTCGCAATTTAAAAATTAAACAGGTAATTCATTGAGGTCGTTAATATACATACGTGGACGTAAATACGGAAAATATTAATTTGCTTCTACCACCACCACCTCCACCCGCCGTTTAATGTCCCTCGTAACTGCTTATTATCGCAATTTTTGAATTTTACAGTTTCTATAACGTGGACTTCCGGAAAGATTGTAAATATATTATGAAAATTGAGAGATAGTACAATTTAATTATAACGTTGGTCACTTGCGTAACGTATAATTCAAATAATAATGTAGCGCCTGCTTATTACAATGATTTATAGTTTTATATTTCATACATTTTTTATATATAATTATATATTATTACAAACATAGTAGAAATTTGCTCTTTAAGTGAAGGTTGATGGATAAATATATTTTTTAGTTATGACGCAATATATGACGTTAATATAAACTAACTAACCAGCTTAGGGGATGGAACTAGCTTTGTCAGATAAGCCAGAAAACCTAATGATATGTGCAAGCTTGACCTGGGTGATATCTATATTTCGATACTATATGAACGCTATATATGTTTTCGTCACTTCAATAATAAATGGATTTATTATTGTTACATGTACATGTACATTCATAGTGAATGATAAAGTGTATGCAGAGTTATTATCTGTTACGTATACGGAACTCAACATATGGTTTAATTGCTATATTTTGCAACTTTCATAAATAAAAATCAAAATAATAAAACCTTTCTAACATACAGGCTTCAGCTTAGATGCCATCGTGTGAATTTTACGTTGGCTCTGTGTGGAACAGGATATTTTACTGTGAATCACGAAGTCACGTATATTTGTCTTTTCAATTTAGTCTAGAAGTCTCGAAAGCACGTTTTTTTGGAAAGCAAATTGATGCAAATTGATTAAATTAATTAAATTATGGCCCTACTTTATGCTTTCTAGTATGTGCGTGCACGTGTTACAGCAACGAGTACTATGTAGGGTTGGCCTACCGGTGCAGGATAGTAAATAGTAATTCCACCCTATTAAATAAATTAGTACAAATATAAAATTTTAGGCAGTCACCATTGTTGACTGAACACATCTATGTTTCATACCACGTTTTGATCGAATTTTGGTGATACATTTTTAAAGTAACGCCTGTACTTAAAGTTGATATCCGCGCATACATTTTTACAATGTTCTGTAATTTTGTTTAGGAATGAACGCAATTTATATAGTTTGTCATTTTGTTTGTCAAGTGGTACATGCGGTATATAAACCATTAACCCTGAAGGCGTTAAGGCTTAAGAAAGCTGTTTGATGATCTACAGTGTTTCTGAAAACTGAAAAAACTTTAAAACACGGTTGCTTTTGTGCTGGAATTCTGCCTAGTAAACGATCTAATTATAGCGAACACGTTCTACCAACATAAAGATACAAATAAATACACGAGAGAGGAGCAGAGCAGAGGGGAGAGATCAATTATAGACTATATAATAGTAGAGAAGAGAAACAGAGCGGTAATAAGAGATGTGACAGTAAAAAGGGGATACGAGATAGATAGTGATCACTATCTATTAGTGGCAGAAATCAAGGTAAAAGAAGAAAACCAAAAGAAAGATGAGATAAAATATAAAATGAAGAAAAACACAGAAGTTATAAGAACGTACAAATTAAAAGACAAGCTGACGGCCGAGAGATATGAAGAAAGAGTAAAGGTACAAATACATAACCTGAATTCAAAAACTGAAACACTAGGAATTGAAATGATGTGGGAAGTATTCAGAAAGATTATTATAGAATCAGCGAGGGAAGTGTGTGGGTCAAATAGACAATGTGAACATAAAAGACAAACAGCATGGTGGACAGCAGAAATTAAACAACAAGTAAAAATTAAAAAGAAGAAATGGCAAAAATACCTAAATACAAAGACGAATGAAAGCTATGAGGAATATAAAGAACAAAGAAGTAACGTAAAAAAAATGGTAATTGAATCAAAGAAGAAAACATGGAATCAATTCGGAGAAAAAATGGAGAGAAACAGTAAAAATAACCAGAAACTATTCTATAGAGTTCTGAAAAATCTAAGAGGAAATAAAAAAGTAGACAATCTAGTAATAAAAGGAGAGAAAGGAGAGATATTAACGGAAGAAAAAGAAATAATGGAGAGATGGAAAAAATACTTTCAGAAATTAATGGAAGGGAGAGAAGTAGAAATAGAACAACAAGAGTGGAAAGACGAAGCAGTGGAGCAAGAACAAGAACTAGAAGGAGAAAGTGTAGAAGAAAATATAACTATGGAAGAACTATCAGGAGCGATAAAAAGACTGAAAGATGGAAAAGCACCCGGATCAGATAACGGCGGAAATGGTAAAAAAATGGGAGATGGAGGAAGGGAACTGCTATTAAAAATTTGTAATAAAGTGTGGATGGAGGAAGAAATACCAAAGCAATGGGAAATAGGATTGATAGTGCCAATACACAAAAAAGGGGATCGTATGGACTGTAATAATTACAGGGGAATAACTTTAATGAACACAGTAATGAAGATAATGGAACAAATAATAGAGAAACGGTTAAGAAAACAAGTAGAACCGACACTAACAGAAGAACAAAGTGGTTTCAGGAAAAGTAGAAGCACACAAGACCACATATTCACACTTAAAGAAATAACGAACAGAACATTAGCAACGTCAAAAACAGCCTATTTTGCACTTCTTGACCTGGAAAAAGCGTTTGACAGAGTATTACGAACGGAAATATGGGAGAGCCTAGAGAAAAGGAAAGTAAATAAAAAATTAATAAGAGTGGTTAAATGCTTATATAAGAGAACCAGAAACTGCGTAATCAGTAAAAACCTTAAATCCGAAGTATTTCTAACCAAGGAAGGACTAAGACAGGGGGGAAGCCTAAGCCCGCTTCTGTTCATAACTTTCATGGACGACATAATTAAGAACATGAAGCAGAAAGCGAAACCGCTGTATATAGGATACAGGAAACTTGAAAAAATCGGAATCACAGTGTGTGCATTCGCGGATGATGTAGCTATCATAGCAAAGAATGAAAGAGATCTGGGTGAAAACTTGAAAGAATGGAATGAAGCGCTAAAGGATAAAGGAATGAAAATAAACAAGAGCAAAACAAAGATTATGGTGGTAACAGAAGAAATGAAACGGGCGCAAATAAAAATTGAAGGTGAAGAAATAGAACAGGTCAGCAGTTATCAATACCTGGGAATAACACTGGATGAAAAAGGCAGACAGGAGGTTGAGCTGAATAAAAGGATAGAAAAAGCAAACAGGGTGTATCATGCAATGAATAAGGCATTTATAAATAAAAAGGAAATATCAAAGAGAACAAAGATGCAGGTTTATAAAATAATATATAGGCCTATTTTAACTTA
This sequence comes from Geotrupes spiniger, assembly GCA_959613385.1. NCBI lineage: Eukaryota > Metazoa > Arthropoda > Insecta > Coleoptera > Geotrupidae > Geotrupes > Geotrupes spiniger. The sequence continues at coordinate 20,396,386 of OY390737.1, forward strand.
TGGGTGTGAAAATTGGGTACTAACAGCAAAGGAAAAAAGCAAAATTAGAGCGGCGGAAATGAAATATTTGAGAAGAGTGAAGGGAGTAACAATAAGAGACAGGATACGAAGTGAACAAATTAGACAAGAGCTTGACATAGAACCAATAGAGGAGTACATAGAAAAACGACAACTGGGATGGTGGGGACACATGCAGAGGATGAGTGATACAATACCGACTAAACAGATTTGGGAAACAAAACATATAGGAAAACGGAAGCGCGGAAGACCTAAGGAGACATGGGATAAGATGATAGGAAGAATTTTAAAGAACAAGGGAATAATGTGGACAGATGCAAAGAAACTTGCACAAAACAGAGAGGAGTGGAAGATATTTATTAAGAATTGTTAAAACTATTACACCCTACACCTACGGGTAGAAGGGTATTGATTATACATACATACATACATATCTATTGGATTTATAATAATTTTAAAAGATCTTTCCCGTTGTAACATTATATTGACAAAGTTATTAATTTGTTCTGTATCTTTTGTTACATCAAGGTTTGCGGCCTTTATGTACCTTTTTTGTTTTAACTTTGAAATTGACAAAGAGGTACATTTAGTGCCGACTAAATACGTAGATTTTGTAACCAGCAAATATATATAATTGTTTAGAATGGTAAATTATATTGAATTGATCTGAACTATTATCATGTTTTACAAACAACTCTTAAATTAAAAAAATAACAAAAAAAAACCTTGATACTGAATATACTCAGTGACATATAAACTGCACCACCTAGAAGGGGTGGGAATTTTTGGACCAAATTTGGCAGGAATAGTGGACTAGTCCAGGGAAATAGTTGATAAAAATTTCAAACAATCATCAAGTAGTCATGGGATTTTTGTCGTTTGTGTCATTTTTTAGAGGTGGTGATTATCGAGTCATTTTTTGAATTTGTTCCACTTTTTCGGATCCCGTTCTTTAGTTTAAAGTATTTCAAGTGTTTAATGATGCCTAGAGGAAGGAGACCTCAAGTTTACCAGCAGTTGAGTGACTTTGACCGAGGACGGCTTGTTGGTTTACGATAAGCAGGTTTCTCGTTTAGAGAAATCGGCAACCGTTTGGGACGGCACCACTCAGCAATAATGCGTGTTTATCAAGCGTGGTCTGAACATGGGGTTGAACGTCGGAGAAGTGGCACTGGGGCTCAGACTGGGGCTCAGACGAACCAATGAACGTCAAGATCGTCGCTTAAGATTAATGGCCTTGAGAGACCGATTCTCTACAACTAGATCAATAGGTGATGAATGGTTAGGTGAACAAGGTCGTCCGATAGGCTTGCGAACAGTTTATCGTCGAATAAGAACCTATGGCTTGCTGTCTTACCGCCCACATCTTGTGCTAATCCTCACTGCTCAATATCGCCAGGAATGTTTGGCCTGGTGCACGGAAAGACTTCAATGGAACTTGGAGTGGCATCGAGTTGTTTTTAGTGACGAATCGCGATTTTGTTTACGAATGCATGATGGTCGGATGACTGTTAGACGAAAACGTGGAGAAAGGCGCAATCCTGATTTTTCGATTGCGAGGCATGTTCACCGAACTGTGGGGTTGATGGTGTGGGGTGCTATTGCTTACGGCAGTAGGTCACCCTTACTCTTCATTCAGTATGACCGCCCGACGCTATATTGACGAAGTGGTAGAACCACATGTTCTTCCATATCTCCGAGGGCTGGAAGACCCACTCTTCCAGCAAGATAATGCACGACCTCCCGTAGCAAGGGTTTCTCTTGACTTTTTTGAAGAGGCCAATGTTAATCTTTTGCCTTGGCCGCCAAGATCTCCCGATTTGTCGCCCATTGAGCACGTGTGGGACATGATGGGTAGAACATTGAGGAATCTAGCGAACCCACCATTGACAATAGAAGCTCTACGGCATGAAGTACAGGCTGCTTCGGATGCCATACCCCAAGAAGACATTGATCACCTGCTGGAATCAATGCCAAGGCGGGTCAATGAGTGTATCAGAAATAGGGACGGATCAACACATTATTAAAGAAAAATCTAAAAGATGAAGTGTTTTCTTTATCATATTTTAATCAATTGTTACCTTAGACTACTCCAATGTTTCTGCCAAATTTGTACCAAAAATTCCCACCCCTTCTAGGTGGTGCAGTTTATATGTCACTGAGTATATTTAAATGGGACTCTTTTGAATTTCTGAGCATGTATGAATTTTGGGACCATTACAAATACATACAAATACAACAGTACAAAAATAAAAAAATATATATTCTTGGGGTTGCCAACTGAGTTAATTAAAAATAAAACAAATAGGTATACCGGAAAAGCAATTTAAAGAAAAACACAAGTTAGATTTTATTTTTAGATAATTAACAAATGAATTTATAAATAATATTGTAAACTGTGTCCAAAGGAAATATCTATATTAAAATGTCAATTATAAAATAACTACATCGATTATATACGACATGTGCTATTAATTATTTAATAATTGTCTAGACCATTAAAGATATAAACTTAATTAATTACATAAAATATATTTATAATTAAATAGTAGAACTTTGGTCATAAATAAAGAAACAACGCTACCGTTGCATTTGACAAGATTCATTTAGCACGTGAAGCGTTCCGAAGGACAAATAAAATTCTACACATTAAAATTGTATAACATTTTTTACAAAATCAATATGTATTGTGTATCATTCTGAAGTCTCCATTTTGTTTCAACAGGACATACACGTACAAAATTTAAATAATTAATGATAAAGCCGCTTATTAAAAATACAAACGGGAATCGACCAACCAACAATTAATTATTGAGGGAATTGTCAAACATTTTATCACTTCTGCAAAAGGCATGGTAGAATCTTGGTCAATTAAAAAAGTTATCGCCATCTACGTGGTTATAAGATAAAATTTTTGAAACAACATTTAGATCATCAATTTGCTTGCCTTGCTCGATATACCAGATGTACATAATACATTATTAAGGTGTTGATTGACGATGGGCTGTTGAACAAAAATACTGTTTTCTATGAATTATTTCAGTTATGCTTTTACGGTTCACAACATAAATACGTTTACAGATTCAAAAGCAACTGATTATTTAAACTGCAGCTGATTCAATGGAATGCAAATAGTAGTTCTGAAAACAGGTCTTGACTCATTTATATGATCCTTTCTTAGTTTTATATTCAGTTGTCTCAAGAATAATTAATTTCAATGTGGTTAAAAATTACAATTTGCAGAAAGTTCATCGCGGACAATGCATCATTTGGATCGTAAAATAGAGTACTATGTTGGGTTGAGTCGAGTTAGATTAAATTCCGAATTCAATTACTTAATATGATTTGAAGAAAGCCATTGATACAATCATTTAACTCGAAACATGTACAACAAGAACATCACGAATCATTCGTCTCCAGAATTTGATGTTCTTGATTTGAACTTCTATGTCTAAATTGTAATCTTCCTCCCTTTCTAGGTTGTGTGAAACATCAGTGCCATACTCTTTCATTATCAATCCGTCCCTATTTCATTACTTTCGAGTATATTTAGACAAACCTAACCCAACACACACAAGTCAATCCACCCAACCCAAACCAATCCAACACAACCCAACCCAACCAAGCCCAACCCAGCTGGACCCGATTCAACCTAACCTAATCCAATACAATTGTAATTCTCACGATGAACTTTCCACAGAGAATTATCCTGACACAAACATTTCTAGTAGGTACCTTTATTTTTTAGTTGTGTTACTAATTATTTTAGGCTGATCTACCTGTTCTGACCAATGTTCCAAAAAATTACGCCTTGGAAAATTCCAAAACAATCTCGAACAAATCAAAATCAAAAAAATACATCATACTGATATATATATATTTATATGTTTGTATATGATACAAGTTGCAGAAGTAAGTTTTTGAAACAAATTTTAGAAGAAGAAGAAGCAGGGAAAGTTACTACATCAAAAATCGGGAGCTGGTTTTGATTTTTTGATTATTTTGAAAACTATACAACATACAATAGTAATTGCTTAAAACATTTTAGAACAAATCTAGAATAAGTTTGAACTATGAAAAAAATTAAAAAATTTAAAATTGAGTGCTAAATTCATCACATGCTCTCATGGTTTTGGTTGAGTTGTGTATGGATGGGTTGATTTAGAATGTTCACTGCGTTGGGTTGGATTAAATTGCGTATATATTTACTTAATCGCATTAGAAAAATAGTTTTCATATTTTCATTACAAAGGAACAAACTATTAATTTAATTCGAAACATGTACAATAAGAATGAAATTAACATGAAATTTCTTACTCTAGTCGTATTCTCCATTTTAGTTCTCCACCTTCTTTTCTGTCTAAATTATAATCTCTTCCTCATTTCATTACTTTCGACTACATTTCGACCAATCGAAATATTTAGAATTGTATGTGGTTTTCTTTGAATTGCATTGAGTAATTTAGAATTTCCCTTGAATTGAATTGGATTGGGTTTATTATGGTTTCGAACTATTTATAATTTTCCAGTTGTATTCAGTTCGCTTCATACATTTTAGAATTCCTTGGTGGGATTGGGTTGGGTAGCTTATTATATTTGGTTAATATTAGTTTGCTCGGTCCCACATGTACATATTAACATTTAATTAAATTAATCTGGATCCGGGCAATCCAGTGCAAAACATTCGCTACAATTATTTTGTTTAGATAATTTGTCCAAAATTCATGGCGGTTCAGGTACAGATCGTTTCGGCAGATGTGCCGCTAACGGTACAAACATTTATTAGTTATTTTTCCCAAATTTAAAAACAAAAAACTCTTGTACGGTCACGTACAAGGCGTTATCTATTGCAACACAATTGCGGCCTGGCATTTAGCGCAGAATTCCCCTTTTCACAAAAGCCGTCATTTTACGACTGCCACATTTATCACAACGCGGTTGTAAATAAACCATTACCTCACTTTCCTGGCCATTTGAATTATTCCCTTTGCTTCATCAAAATTAAATGCGTTTTCTCGCCAATTATGACGAGTTCTGCGTCCAATACCGCCTTGAACCTAAGTGGGGGCATTTAATTCCCACCAGTGGCATAAGCGAACTTTATTGTTTAAGGAACGTTTTCACCCTTAACATGCAGAAACACAGCATGACTATCCAAGAATAGCAAAACATAACAGTCATTCAAGACAACTGTCGAAGTATGACATCATTATTCAAGACAACTTGAGTAGTTTCACAACAGTGTTATTCACTTTAAGCATTAATCAATTAGCAAACAAGCTAACACATCGCAACAGTTCCAATTTTAATTGTGAAATAATTGCAAAATGTGGTAATAAATAGTGTACATAGTTAAAGGAGTTTATCTGCAACAAGCCTTCGAACGTTAAAATAAAGTCCAGAAGATAGCGACGCACTTCAGTGGCGTAAAGTACGTGAGCGAGAGACGTACTTGAAATTCTCGTCGAACTTACAACTCGCCACGACTCGAGTAAACGTATATCCTTCGTTCACGTAGCGCAAACATAGTTCGTGCAAATTCAATAAAAAGTAGAAGATGCTAATGTTAGTTGAATAAAATTAACATAGTTCATATTCCAATCTACCAAAGTAAGGTATTAACAAGGAAGACACCAACCACTTGTTGACCAACAACTTCAATAAATAAATTATTATAAAAATTCTTGAGTACAACATATCGTGTCGTCAGCGAACCATCGTCGTCGTCGAAGGAAACCCTATTAGGAAAATAAAATTAAATGTGACATATTTTTATGCAACAACTAGAAAATTGAGCAACTCAAACCTACACAATCCCAACTCAACCTAACACAAAGCAAAAATTGGAGGAGGTGTATGTTTTGTTCCCATTCCCGGTCAGAATCTAAGTACCGTCTAGACACCAATCACGTGCAATCAAATGAGTAGTTAATCCAGGCATCACATTAATGTCACTAGATAACAGGTTTTCAAAATAGACAACTGAACAAATTTAAAACAATAAAAGCGACATGACACAGGGGAAAGAGTGGAAATGAGTGGCAAATGGAAATTACTGAAGAAGTGCAGGAGTATGTATCCTTGTATAATAATTTTGATGAACATGTCAAATATATATGCGAGGAAGCAAGAACTGTGGAATTAAAGATAGAAAAGGTGATATGGCAAAATTTTGAAATGAACTTTAGAAGGATTCATGATAATATGGACCATTTGTGTAAGGAAATTGAAATGACAGAATGAAAAGGGTGCAGAGAATTGGTTGGAAAGAGTTTCAAAGCTGAAAAATAATTTCGTAATGGAATGGTAGGTGATAATGTATAACACGAAGGTGACTGAAAGTTGACTGAAGACACTGGCAAGAATGACATTGTAAAAGGTAATGAAAGTAAGCGAAATTAGCCATCAGAACTGAATGGAAATAAAGCACACGATGGTCAACAATTGAGGTAGTTAATGAGGAGGATAATCAAGAAGAAATAGATGCCCAGATGAGAGACGAATTTATTCAAAGTGCAATTTACAAAAGAAGGTATAAGATGAGTATGGGATAAACCCGGATCACTTCAAGTGCAGAAGTAATAATGAAGAAGAGGATGAAATGTTATCATGTTAAGGACTAGAAAAGAGACAGTAAGATACCGAGAAAGTGGAGAATATTACAGAGTGGGAGAGTGTAGTGATTTATTACAGAAATGAATGAAACGTTAACAACAAGAGAAGATGAGATATCGACAAGGTGGAAATTGATGGGCGTCAAAGCAAATTAAATTCTAGAAAGCCGACATAAACAAACATAGAATCCCAAACAAAATTCAAAAAATAAGAGAAGACAAAATTAAGATTCTTTTACTTCTCCGCAAGTTTGCATTTTTGTATTCTTATGTTTATGTTGTATTTATACCGAGTAATTTTCGAATAACAAAGAAAAACGTAACAAAGTGTAACAAACATAAATTATTTGTGGATGACAGTATTCATCATTCGACCTGTTCAATTATTTTTTCGTTGTCATTACACGAAATCAAATCAAATCACATTTTGAAATAACATAAATCACTGTCCGTCACCTGTGGCCAATCAATAACAAAAATTGAAGTACGGCCTTTCTCACAAGTGCCTTTTGAGCTCATAATCTGATCGAAGATCGATTTCCTACCAATCTACGGCGATTCTTATCGATCTACCTATCGATGTTCTTAGAATCAAACATTGACGACACCAAGACGAATTAATACTTCGCACTGGTGTTAATTTACACTCCGTCCAACTCAAATTAAACAGAGGTTAAGTTAGCATGAACGAGTGGCGAGCAGCGCATAAATAGACACTTGTGTTAATGAATTGACGACACTTTGATAAGAAAAACAAACGGAGATAAGGATGTTTTCATACCGTTATCGTCGTTCATCGAACGTGTTTGAGTTTAGTTCCTGTCGTGACAGCTAACGTGTAGACGTCGAGCGGATTCAATGGCTTGATGGATTGCCGTCAATTTCCAAGTGGTGTCTGTCAATCAATCAAAAACGGAGCGCTCCATAAGACCCACACGTTTCGCGGATTAGAAAGATCAGCCCTCTGTCAACTGCTCGATATTGTGATAGTGTCGATATGTCACGATGTTTAATGCCTGGTAATATATTACCAGGTAATAGAATTAAATTAAAAAGCCCCGGGAATTAATTTAGCTTGGGGATAAATTCACATTTTTAATAAGATAAACAATTTATTAAAATGGATTATTGTTATTGTAATCTTTTGAAAGCTGTCTGCATTTAAATCTAATAAATTCAGATAAGTGGGATAAGTCACGGATTGATTCAATGCAACTTGCATTAAAACGTGTGCGGCTGAGTTGCATACTGCAGAAATAATGTATTGGTTATATTTTAGAAACAACAAAATTAGAAATGATTTGTAGAGTACGATTAGCTTAGAATAGTCCAGGCAAAATAAACAAGTTTCACCGTTGTTAAAAAAAAACTGAAATACGATTAACATAATAATTGTACAAACTCTAAATGATATCGCGAAATAATAATGTAATTGAGAGTCGATAAACACATGGAGCCAGATGCGGTAATTCGTGCATTGGAATTTTAAAACGTTTAAAATTACGTTAAATAAATCGTAACTAAGATCAGCAATTTCCATGTATGTAATATCTATTCTTATTTTGATTGACTGGCAAATTTGCATAACAATTAATAAGATTTAACTCTGGAGATTTCAATTAATCCAAAGTCGATACGCCATCTACAATTATACTGTTACTTATTAATGCAGATTTTAAGATACGTTCACGTGTGATTTGTATTTGAATAGGAGTGTTGTTAGGTTTATCCTCCAGGAGACACATTGTTCTTCTGCACCTTGAATAAAAAAGCGCCCTCGGTCATGAATTTCGCTATCACCAAGATGCAGAACACAACGCTGCTGTCGCTGGCGAAAAAACGCGAAACAATGGTAATAATTTATAGCGCGAGATTATATGCGAATTGTTAAAGCTAAAAAGCGTCGCGAGATTAACGTGTTGAGATTTTCTATCTGGAGGGCACGTAAACGACTTGCACACGCTCTAACGGCCGCATTCGGAACTACCGAATGGATGCACGAGCCACCATATCAAGATACATACACACACATGGGAAACAACGGGCCGACATGTATACGATCGGTTCGTGTGATGCAGTTTACTTTTGCAACGCCGAGCCACTTGACGTGGGCGTCGCGCGAATCTTCGCCTGTAACTCGACTTAACTGCCATCTATTGCACGACTGGGTCCTATACATACGTGGACGTCACTGTAAATGCACTATTAAGTTAAACTTGAGATATTTCAACAAAGTTTTCTTGATTGAAAACATGTTCACAAAAGTGTAAAAAGTTAAAATTAAAATGTTAATGAAGCTTTTTCTGTGTATCAATGGTAATCGATTTATTAATAACGTTTACAACTGTCTCCAATAGTAAAGCAATTGTGTAAATTGTGGTAGTCATTTAATGAGTCATTGCATTTCATTGCAAGATTAACATGAATATCGTGTTAGCTTAGCAAATTTTTGAAAAACTCAACATGTTTAAGAAAAACAAAGCTATCAATTACTTCGAAAGGGCAGACGTTGATGTAATTGAAAAAAACGTGATAACGATAATACCAATTAATATCAATGAAATTGTTTATTTACATCAGTCAGCAAATCGTTAGACGGGAACTTCTGGTTCTCTGAGAAATATTAATGAATTATGGCTCGGAATACACACATCGGTCGCCTTTCTTTTCAACTCCCGCATGTTTAATAAACAGAGTGTCAACATCAAAGCGGTTACGAAAAGAGATCCTGTTAATCATTTACATAAATAGCGTCAACGTATGAAAGCGAGCTTCTACCTAAAAATGAAATAAAACATATCTTTGGACGTACCAATCCAAATCATCGCCGGTGTTTATTTCATTGAAAAAATAAATTAAATTATTTTGCTTTACATCGATATACGATGGAAGCGCAATTTATAATCCTGTCAAAAAAATAATGTAATCTTCCCCGGTTTCGGCGTTTGGAAGGCCTGTGTAAGAATGGTGGTCTCACATTCATTTCAAAACCGCATTAGATCTTCGTCTGCTGTAAACATCGTTCGACGTTTCTGTATCCAGCACTAGCGTCCTTTTATTGGTTTGGTCTTCTACGTCATCAAGGATTATGCTCATAATTATGCTTTGAAGGATCGACATCATCTAAATCCCATTTGACCTTTTGAGTAGTTAATATAAAGTTATAAGAGAATCGATGAATAAAATGCAATTATGACATACTTCAACATATTGACGATCACTAAAATTGTAAAAGGAAAGGGGGCCCTTTATATTAGCCCTTTCAGGCCCCAGAAGTATGTACAAAATTGGACGAAAACTATAAAAGAAAAATTTCATTGGCTCCCAATCGATGGTCATATTTACATAAAGTGCATTACGATATGAAAACCAAGAACATGAACGTTTAAATAAAATCCTAGCAGACAACTTTAATGTTCAACCCTAGATGAAGCACATATAATAATATATCGTGAATGTATCAAACTCGGTAAGAAGAAAATGGACGGTTTTAGCAAGAGAAAACAATTTAAACAATAGAACTGGAAAATTTCTACAAATATTCGTCTCATCGCTGCATAATTCTCTCTAACAGAAAATACCTAGTGTTTGTCAAACAGTCGAGGTACAGCTAAATATATTGAAACAAAAAATAATTTTTTTGGGCAACCGTACGCGAAGCGAATATTTCGCGTATGCAAATCAGGCCGCGAAATTCAACTAAATAAACTAAACGTCAACCGTTACCATGCTGTTACCTAAACTAATAACTAAACAATAGTGACATGAAAACCGGCTTTCTATTATATACAGTGAATTGGACTGTTCGTTAATTGTATCATAACTCACAATTTTCGCTTTCCCAAAAATGCTGTGTATACCTTGGCCGAGAAATCCTTTAACATCCTCGAGATTATCTTGCCTCGGCCGCAAGCGGCCTCGGCGACAATTCTTCTCTCGAAACGTTATAGATAAATTTCGCGGCCTTAGTATACAAATAACTATTATGCAAAGTTGCGTAAGCCACTGTGGGCTCTGGTTGACAGCGAACCACCTGACCAGGACTTGTCAGCTTTGAGCTATTTTTTATGGGTTTTAGAAGAAGATTCTACCTTGCGAAGGTATCTGGCATTGGGAACCCCTACTGTGTGTCTTGATATTTTAAAAGCTGATATAGTGCGTATTTATCTACTACGTTATGTTGCATTGTCATTAATTCCATCATATATTATGCGGAGAATTTTTCTTTCACTCATCCCATTAAAATGTTATCGTTTCATTTTGAATTTCTATATAATTATATAAACTCGTACGTAATGATGATCTGGTATCTATTTGTATTTTTTAATTTGTAGTTTCAAAGTCGTCATCATTGCAGTTCCAATGTCATCAACCCAACCAAATTATGGTCACTCTAAATCACAATTAACTCGCTAAATGAAGTAAACTTTATGCGAAGAAAGCCTACGCTAGGGTTCGGGACACACCAGGTACATTAATGAAACACGAATGATAAATACAGCCACTAACAACCTTTCTCGAGTTAGTTGCCTAAATCGCGGTTTTGTCATAAACAAGGATGAAAAATTAGTAGGAATTCAATGTATGAATTCCACGAAGTCAGAATGTCATTAAATCTTGTTTCATTTCTCTTTTTACCCGGTTAATTTTTTTTATTGTACTTGTACTTGTTTCTAACTCATGCGAATATAAAACTCGTTTAAACATTTTTAATGTCATATGATTTTACTTACCAATTAATTTCGATTCGTGAAATTTTCGTCATTTCTTTTTCGATATTAATTTTCGTACATATTTTTAGTGTATTCTTTACTGTTGTTTTTATTTTCTATCCCCAATTATATTTATTTGATTATCTGCAGTTGTTATTTTTGATTACGTCGACTTGATTTTATTTATATTTATATAAGTTTTTAATTCTAGTATTACTTTTATTTCTGGGTTATTTATTATTTATTCTACACTTCGTGCCTACATGATTGTGCGATTTTAAATCATTAGCATTTTTGTTCTGGAACTATTGGGTGCTTTTTCGATTATGTAATTAATTCAGAAGTAATTTGCATATATTAACGAGGTATATTTTCATGGTAAGCAATCTGTAGGTCTTTATGTTAGATAGTTATAAATAACAAATACTTCGGCTGACTGAATTATTAAAAAATACCCAGATTGATATTTTAATTGTGATTGTCTTTATAGTAATAATTCTCAATAAGTTATTAACAAAATTATAGATCAAATGTTAATGGCGATTATTTTTGTAATGATATTGATAACTATAAGTAAGCATAAGCAATAAATAAATCAAAAATCGAAAAAATTCTTAAATAACACGAGTTCCAGTCTACCTACCTTGACTGGAATACATATCGGGGATATGAGTCCCCCAGTCCTAATCATGAGACTAACATCATTTTCTTCTATGAAATCTTTTAAAAAGTTAAGAATTCATTTTCCAAATATCAATAAAATGTTAATAAAAATTAACTGTCGCTAATCTACAATGTTTTGTGGTGGGATCTTATGGGAAGAGTAAAAAGCAATACAACACCTAGAGTAGTTTCTGTGGTTAAACGAAAAGCATACCCGTAAATTAATTAAACGAATAAGCCAAGCAATTGTCTGAGTTTTCCACGTAGATAACGGTTATGCAATAACATGTGTCATTGCTAAAACAGCACTCTAATTATCACAATAACGTTTTTGTAAATTGGAAACGATTTCAACTCATTTTCCTTTTCTAGCTGAGAAATAATTAAATAGCTCCATTGTGAGCCATAATAAGCATGCGATATTGTAACACGCCCTGTACTTTTAGGTGTATCCGACAACAATTGACTGTACCCCGGCAGAGTTGTCAGTGTCTGCCGCATACTAGTTGCGTATTGCCTGGTAAAGCAATGAGCATCTTCGGATTACTTCAAGATTTTAATTTGCTAATTCCTAAATTTATAAGAAACGAACACACTTTGCAGGAAGTCGATGTTTGAAATTCGATTCGACCAGGGTATTGAGTGCTATAGATCGTTACATAACTTGATCGTGATTTGTAACTCCTATAATTGCAAACTATTAGTAATACGCTAACGATTTTGATATATCTCTTTATGGGTTACTTGTAAACATAAATTTAAGAGCGTGAGACGTCGCCAGCATTCTATTACGAAAACATAAAAAGAATAAAATTATATTTGACGTGGCACGAAACGCGAATAGCTAGATAAGAATCGCAAGATATAAATGGCCTCGTAGGTTTTTTCGTCGAGGCTCTTAAGCGTACCATAACTGAACGCGAATGTACAAAAGGCCGCAACACTAATGCACGCATGTATAATATGTATGCGTTTTCCGCGCAGTCAGTTTACTATGGGAAACTAATCCGCTGTCACCGCAATGAATTGAGGCGCATTAGTCTCTTTCCATGCGGTCTTTCAGAGCCGACCCGCCTCTGTGCTGAGCTCCGATTACTCCTGCTCGGACTGCCACTTCTCATCGCACTCGATTAGGCATTATTCTTGACGGGTTGCGCCCGTTAATACCCTTGACGGGGGGATAATAAAACCGCCTGTGATTTATTGTGCACTAAGTAGCGGCGCGCAGCAGGTAACCTGAAATTTTACACTTTACAACGACGTTTGCTGTTGACAATTTCGCATCTGTCGTTAAATCCATTACAAGGTTTGTTTGTTTCTGTGTTAAGTAACTGCCGGGCCGCCGAAAAGGGGAAACGGATTTAGTTTCGTAGTGTATTATTCTGATGTAATCTGCGTTGAGGTAGGAATGCGGTGTCAGTTCCATTCGTGTTTATTCAAACGATGCCTGTGGTATTTTGCAGGTATGCGTTTTTTACCGGAATTATATAATTTGTTCTTTCTGTCAAGAACACGCTCAAGCATTTCAAAAGGTTAAATGCAGCAAATAGTTAAGTCGTTCAGCGAATTTCTTTCTATAATAATTTTATATAATAAAAAATATCGGACAGTGAAAGGTGGCAAAGAAAACACGAGAGCCTTACTTCATTATGAAATCCTGTTCATACGTTTAATATTATATGATTCAATGAGTTGTAACGATGACTATTAATCAAGAGTGTGAAATTTGCGACTCGAGCAACGCGAGTGTCGTAGATCATCCGAGTGAATAATGGCCATTACTGCCAGTTGAATACCATACTTTCATATTCCTCTTAAATTGAAATTTAAACGACAACGATTCAAACTTATGGCGGGAATACTTCAATGATTTTCTAATAATTGAACCAAAGTTTGTGATTGGTTATCAAACAGTCAACTATTAACCTGCAAATAATCATTCAGTATTTAAAACTGCTATCGAGAGACCTATTTCATAGTCGCCGGAAAATATATATATTATTTAAATTATGGGACGCTTCAGATTACGTTTTGACATCAGGGTCTCACACATTTAATAAAGTACATTTAATGAAGTAATACACAGACCATAAATCAATCGATTTGTGCAAATAGTTACAGTCAACTAAACTGTTTTGCAACTTAAGTGCTAATCAAGTCGTGTTACATCAAATAATTTTTAAATTATTACCAATTAGCAAATTAATATTAGAATCCAAAAATGTTCTTAATTAATGATGAAATTTGCATTTCAATCTTGCACAAAGTGCACACATTGAAAGAGGGACCGATAAAAGATTCGGCGATGTATTTCTGACCTTGATTGTGGTGCACTTCTATGATTTAACGAACGTAAATAATGTGATATACACAAGGTGGAATGCATGCATTTATGGAATATTTAATAAACATTTATTAAGATTTTATTGTTCAAAATTCATTTATTTGTTAACCTTCTGGCCCCATTCGTATGCCGACAAGAATGGAACTTGTATCCGAAGTTAACCTATCCCTCGTTGTTAGTCAGAGCTTCGTAAATTAAACTAATTAAGATTAGTCTTCTTGCTTCGGTGGAAACATTTGACGAAATGCAAATGGTATTGAAGGTAGTGGGAAATTTCGTCTGAATATATCAGCTACGAATTTGTTAACACACTATATATACGTTCGTCTCAGGGGTAAAACACAACCAGGAAAATTATTTTGTAATGAATAAAAAAACAAAAAAATATAATTGCACCAAATGTCCACAATTTATTTCTTGATGCGTTAATCTAAATAATCGGAAACTTCGCCAAGCTAAAAAAGCAGTAACTTTGGTAAATTTTGTTCTCCAACTTAATTGTTAACATCGGATTGACCACGAAACTAGCGTCAAATATTTTTAATTATAAATTTTGTTGTAGATCTCAAACAGATGTAAAAGTGCTCCATTGGAAATTGTTATGAAATACATATTTTCTGTAATCTGATATAACGCATGGAACAAGTTTGAGAAAAAGTTTGCCAACACATTTGATACCAATTTTATTTTAACCAGCGGCAGTAAATAAAACACGAAAACTCACCTAAAGGAAATGAACAGAAATAACGACAAAATGTATATTAACATGAAATAGATTGCAGTAAAGAATCCTACAATTGACGATGAAAATTAACCACAATAATGAAACAACATAAGTGAGACATTTAGAGATGAAACCAAATGAAATCTATAAAATATACCATTGCCAGCAATTAAACAAACAGACAACAATTACACCAAATTAATATTCTTCGTGTCATTTTCATTTTGAAAATTAAAATATATATCTAATTTAACTATATCACAAGCACACAAGAAAGACAGCTAAACATAAAATAAATGAAATGTACAATTAATATAAATAAGACAAACGGCACTAAAAATACTAAAAATATAAATGAAAATGATGAAAACCAAAACAAATCAAACAGAAGTTAAGCTGAAAATTAACACAGTAAATGAAATAGAGCACAGCAGGAAATGAGCGACAACATGGAGTCAACATGACATTTATTTGCTGCTGCAGCGCGTACCAGTCACCGGCTGATTTTATTTGCGTTATATAGTTAAGCACTGTTGCAAATTGGAAAATTTACGTCAGTTTGGGCAAGAAAACTTAAGCTATTTTGAAATAAATGAAATTTTGTTGATTTGGTTGAAAATTTTGCGGCATTCTCTCGACTTGATCGAAAGAAATGAAAGAATTAAATTAAATAATTAAAAATAAAATCAAACAAATAGATGTAAAATAATCTATAATAATATAACACAAAACTAAAAACAAACACCAAAAATGCATGTGAAATATAAAGTATAAAGGAATAAATTTTGAAAAATTGAATTTAAGAAACATACACCTCAAATTCAAAAACAAAAATGCACAAAAAGGAAACGAAAAATACAAACTCGAAGACCATTAACATAATAATTATGAGAATAGAATGGAACAAGTAAACGTGAAAAAATATAAAGGAAACTTCACTGGCAATTACAACGACGGAAGGACTGAGGACGAGCCTGTGTCGAAACAGGAAAGGGAAATTCAACGAAACAGTGGAAACATGGAACACATGTATCAACAGTATCCTGACGTACGGAGCGGAATTGTGAAGATGAAAAGAACAGACAAAGATAGAAAGGATACATCAAGGACGGCTAAAAAGAGCACTCAACCTGGAGAAGTCAACGCCAGATTACCTTACTAGGTAGGAAACTGGGAGCAGTAGGGTAGGAGTTGAGGCGGCGAAAAGAGCGGTGAGGTATGAAATGGCAGAACTTACTGAAAATGGTATTGGAGGAGTTAAAGAAAAGAGGGGAACAAGACCGAAGTTTCATATCCAAATGGGAAAAATATAGGACAAAACTATGATAAGGTAGGGCCACCTGTGGCAGAGGCGAAAAGGAGGAGAACCGAAGGAAAAGATGTGGAGAAGGAGATATCAGAGACGTGGAAGCAGGTAGAAGCGCTAGAAATGGAAAGTAAAATCGGAAATGCGAGGTACATCGTAAAACACAAGAGAATTAAATCAGACAGGAGGACCCAGATATTTAAGGCGAGATATACCGGCAGAAGAATAAAAAATGTTAGTAAGGTTTAGATGTGGAAGTGAGAAGAAGGCCAACAAATGCTAGATGGAAGAGAAATATTAGAGGTACGAGTTCTGTAGAGTGTTGGGATGAATGGGAACATTGGTTGGGAGATTGGGAGAGATAAGCTTGAAAGAAGACGAAACGAAGAAAAGAAAAGACTAACGAAGCAGTTTGGGAGAGAATAAAGAGGGATAGAAATCTCAAGGAAAATAAACGGGACGAAGGGGGAATGTAGGAAAAACAGGAAAACGGAACAGCAGGATGAAGAAAAATACTGAAAAGATAAGGGTTGACATAGTAGGAGATGGAAGAAGAGAGCGGAGCTTAATGGAGATGTTAGAAAGAAATTATGTAAAGAATTGTTAGAAAGTGAATATGACAATAAAAGTTTTTACTCGATTTTAATAGAATTCGAAGTGTCGTACATACTTGAAATGCGCATAAATTAATTTGTTCAGAGGTCAAGTGTTAGCCAGGCAACGAGTTATAGGGTCAATAATGTGAAGGGGGTATGCACAAATTTGCCGAAAACTGTCACTGACATGTCTTAGTACAAAACAATAAATAAATTCGTATAATCTGCTGAAGACACAATTGGAATCTCTAGTCGAAAACTGGAGCATGGTTTTGAGGTCTCGTACAAGACCGCCAAGAGAATATTCTCCAGAAATGGTGTACATTATCGAAAGTATCCCCAAATTAATAAAAATAATAAAAGCGAAGCTTTAGTCTGATGCGCGATTTCTGAAAATGTTTAATTTTATTAAAATCCCTTATCAGAATGCTGATTGGCCTGACCCCGCTTCGTGTCATTGTGGAGGACTCGGGAAAGGTTGTAGCAGAATAACCGTAATATGTACCGAGAGAAGATAATCCCCCAAATGTCCATTAAACTCGACCAATAGAAGAATTTCTGTGATTATTGTGTTGAAAGGTTTATGAACAGGGTTAGGAGACCCAAATTGCGGACACGAATTTGTAGAAAATTTCTGGACTTGAACATCGTCCAAACGAATATGCGACAAGTCTTGTTCATAGCTAAATTACGTGCCATTGACGACCATGGTATACCGGTTTAGAAGATTAGTTGTTAAAAGATGTAAAATTAACTATTAATATTTTAGTTTGAATAAAAATGCCGTTATTTTGCTGATTATGCCTGTTTTTGTTTTATCAAAACCTATGTCCCATACGTTAGCGTCATCTGCGAGAAGATATAGGTGGATTTTTTGTGTACAAGCAAGAAAATATCTTCGATCTTCGCAAGTTTTCAAGATTATACAATATATATTCAATATTATTGCAATACTTTCTGCTTGTACTAATCTGTCACAGTTAATATTTTCAGTGTATTCTATCAAACGTACATGATGGAATGTACGGACAATTACCCACTGTTCACTGTTTGCAAAGTCATCACGATACTAAAACGTGGGATTTTCGCTTCTTTTATTATGTATTTTTTTATATTTCCACAGAGGTACTTATCGTTTCAAGTCTTCAAATAATATATATCCATAGCCAAAATAATGGCGTATAATTATTATCGTATCGTCCATTTTAAAACAATTAAAAGGTTCCCAACCATTTACCCTACGAATCCTTTAGGTCGTTGTCATTGCCGAGAAAATCATAAAAAGCATCGATTATGTGAAACCATGCGTTGTTTGCATTTTAAGAACGGTCGAATGGGCGTAGTGTAGTGTTTGACGACGACGAAAAGAAAAAAACCTTTCAGCACTTCTGCGTTAATCGGGTGTCGGACACCCGACAAAGGCATCCACTTCGCCTCTGCCAACATGAAACGATGCTTCTGGTCTTACATGCAATTAGAGGCTTCGTTTTAAACCGTCGGGTACGCGGATTCCAGCGGCCTTTATGTCAACACATTTGCTTCGGCAAACATTCGAAAGGAGACAGAAAACCCACGCCGCTGTCCGCAGCCGAGTTGTTAACTCGCTTATATTAAATTATCGGTTTGTGTTTAATTGCAATCATAACGAGTCTGTTTATAATGATTCAATCTCAGCGTATAGGCGTCGCCGCCGCGTAAAAAAGCACCGCGTCAATGAATTTGAAATTGGATTGGGTGACGTGGCGTTTTAAGTGGGCGATTGATGCTACCGAATTTCCGAAAATGGGCATTTGGAAATTTCTTATTAAATTGCCAAATTAATCAATGATGACATTTAAGAAATTATTCACGTCGATTAATATAGATTACATCATTATTATTGAGTCATTGCCATTTATGTATGATAAATAATATTTTATATATATAATTTATAACAGTTTCTTAAATTAAAGTAAATAACGTTGTTAATGCACGATAGGAGGTGGCAGAACATGTCAATGTTTGCTACAAATGTACTTCCCGCCGCAATAATAAAGCAGTAAACTGTGTTATTTAGTAAATGTAGCGCCGCTGCAATCAATCAGCCTGGTGTCGGCGGGGAGTGACGCCGCCGACGCCCCCAGACCGAACCAGGGGCCGTCCCGACGCGGCGCGTCGTCGAAATGAATAAGTGCATACGCCATACATCACTGTCAGGTCGAATATAGAGATATAAAATAACGATGAATGAACAGCTCTGTTGAATGCAGATAAACTTTCCTATTACACACATGTCGGATAATTTATCATGTTTCTTGACACACACTCGCGCACGCTCAAACGCGTCCGTCCGTATTACGATATTTCAACTAACGTTAAATTTGATTCTTGAATTAAGTTCCGCTGATGGATAAACGTGCGTCGTTTGCAATTTCAAACATTATTAATATCGTCCGATATAAACAAAACAAATATGTGCAAATTCATGAATTAATCCAAACCGCAGTTTAAAAAAAAATAATGGCATGTTAAAACGCAACTGTGGTTTAATTATATTTCGCGAGAGTGGGCGAGAGAAACGCAAGGAGTGAAAGGGACGGAGCACCAATTCGTAATTAAATACAATTAAATATTAAATTTAATGAACGAATCGACCGCCTGTACGCGTACTGGTAATAGATATTGGTTATTTTTGCAATATACGTCACGTGGATTGCGCGGCGCGCATTAATTAATGACATTTAAATAATAACTAATTATAATTTGTAGCTTCCTGGAATTGCGCGCATTAATTTCAATTTATGACTATTAATTAGCCGACGCAAAAGTGGGCGATATTTTACCGCGGCAACGTTAATTATTTTGCGGTGTTTTTCCCGATTCCGCGAAATTTATCGAGCGTGATGACTGGTTTTCTACCAGATGAACGTCGGACTGTCGACGCTTATTTCCAGTAATTATATAGGTCGACTTAACAATTACCGCATATTGGAAACCGCACGAAACAACAAACACAATTAAGTTACAAAGTATCGTTAAGTGTTTGAGTAACTAGAATTGTAATTACCTAAAGTAGTAATGATCGGAATTTGTTATAAAATATTTACTGGTATTGGTGGCAAAGACAAAAAAACTACACGGTACGTATTCAAATAATAATAAAATCAAATAAAATAATTAAAGTGATATGTACAACACCACTCTCATAATTACACCAAAGGAATTGTCAATGTATGAAATGGCTCTTTTTAAAGAGTGATAGAAATTTCCTTTAAAATAATAACGACAAGAATTGAGTTTGAATCAAAAACATTTATTCGTTATGAAGAATAATTCATCACATATGTTTTGAACACGATTTGGCCTTCTCCGCTGTTTTTGACAAAGCGTATCATGTCAGACCAATTGTTGGCCAAAGCCTGAATAGTCATATATATATATATATATATATATATATATATATATATATATATATCCCTACAAGAAGTAATCGAGTGGCATCAGATCGCATGATCTCTGTGGCCAATTCACTGGTCAATTTCGCGACATAATGTTGCTGGATCGAGTCCTCAGTAAGTCAATGGTTTCATGAACAGTATGCCTCTTATCGCCAGATGCTGGAACCACATATCATCCTGATCAATCTCATCAATAGTGTCAAAGAAATAATCGCAGATCATTGTCCGGTAACGTTGGCCTGAATTTTTGAAAAAAATAAAAACTGATTATGCCACCACACCAAACAGTGCAATTTTGTGGGTGTAATTGATGAAAAATGAACCACATGATTGTTCGATAAAAATAAGGGTCGACTTTAAGCCCAAATCCCGAAATCCCGAAGCAAGTCATGCTGTTGTGACTTTAGTACCTGAACGAGCTGGATCTTATAGGGTGTAGGGTGTAGGTGTAGGCCAAGATCTTCCACATAGTGGACGGACAAAGGCCAAACTGTTGCCGCACATTCGCTCACAGCAGCCACAGTTTCTTATGTACACTGTAAAGTGTATGTGGTACGAAATTTATTCGCAACACGACGAATAGCGAATTTAGTTGGTTGACCATAAGGACCATAAAAATCACGTAATTTTCTGTAAGTTTCGCAATTTGAAGACCGATTTTCAAAATAAGTTTTTCGGTTGTAAATCTATTCATGACGATTTGTCAACCAATGCTGGAAAGAAATCTCAAGAAACTATCAAAAATTACAGCACGCTTTGAAAATTATTCCTATTAGAAGATATATCAGTCTTTGCAAGGTAGATAACCCCAAATAACCATAATAACCATAATCGTTTCGATTTCACTATTCTACTAGATATGACATCCATTATTAAATAAATGTTGTGCAAATTGACATTGACTAATACTGTTAGAATCAAAAATCAATTATCCAATATACGTTTTGAATTCTTTTATGTTTGAGCACAGCAGTAAGAAATACCACCCGTTGTAAATTAGTTTGTAATTTCACTAATATTAGTTTTGAATCGAAATATTTATTACGTATTTTGTTCTATACAATGCAAAAATATTGTAATAAAATACGACGTACCTAAAAGTTGTTCAACATGATCTGGATAACAAAGCAAAATAGGGTTCTACTTTATTTTGAGATTTGTCTTTAGTGCTATAACAAGCCATCGGGTATACTGAACACTATTTTTGACATATTGTAAAAGTGGAAAGCGATTTTGGATATTTCATTCATATTCTTCCTTTGAATTGCTTAAATGTTTTCAATCCCATGAGTATTTTCGTCCTCTAGTTTCCTTTTTAACTTACGCGCACTTCAATTTCTTTCACTGTTGCTGGCATTTTTTGATATTTTACTTGCTTTCATTTTACATTCAATTCATATTGATCCTAGTTAATAATTTGCAGCGACTTTGCGACTCCACTAATGTTGATATTTTACTGCGAATGAAACGTTGTGACTGAAACTTTGGTAGGGGTAATTATTTTTTTTTAAATCGTCCAGTAAAACTTGTGGTCGTATATTTAATGTTATTCAATTATGTCTTTTAGTGACCCTATTGCGCCATTTTTATTTTCACAAGTAACACCGACCGTCTTTAGTATAGTAGACGATGAAGGCCCAAATTTGTACAAAAATGGTACAGTGATTGCTGTAGTGTAATATCGATGCCTAATAGGTCTTACTCTATAAGTCATTTATAAAGATGGTTACATGGTTATCCAACCAACGCCACACAACTCAACTAAACCCAATCTAACCCAACCCAACACAACACGAGAACAAACTGTTATCTTATACGGTTTATCCGTTCTTTACGTGCATAGCATTACAATGAACTGAAATCATTACACAACTACACAGTAGTACCAAATACTGCACTGCACAACCATAAAATCTATATGAAATATCGTAGCAAAATCGGGCTCCTGTTTATTGAGGGAGACACTAGTTTTTGGTTACGACCCCAAGTTTGTCTGGTCATGTTCTTTTAAGCAAGTTTCGAACTCTCAAATGCATTAACTTGTTACAAGTTTCTTTTTTTTTGTAAATACTGAGAATCATTTTAGTTGTAAACGTGCGCCTGCCTGTTTCGTTTTAAGTCAATTTGTTTCACTTTACTTAATTTTCTTTTCGATCATTTGTGCAAGAATAAAATTGTCCTCTTTTAGTTATCCTTTGTCCTGGTTAATATTTTTTTATATTTCTATTTGGGTTGAGTTGGGTTGGGTTAGTGTGTTTTTGCAATATATTTGTTGGATGATTCGTGCCGAGTAATGCTATATATGAGCCTTGGGCTAAGTTTGGTGGTTGTGTGCTGGCGACTATCTTATAATCTGTGCAAAACTTGTATCCAAAAACATGGTTAGTTTTCAATCATAACAATGCAATGTATAATTCACACAGATTATTTTTTATATAATATATTTTCTGTGATTATTAAGACAGTACGTTTTAAAATGTTTATTAAATTTTAGTGCAATAGCTTGATCTTGACACTTGGCACTTGATAGAGTATGTCAAACGTGGTAATGCGTTGGATTGGTTTATGCTGGTGCATTGCCTTGTATTGGATAAACAATTAATTGGTCACGAGCTGTGCGGTTTACAAGTTACAATTTATTTAATAACTCAAGTTACCATTATAGATGATATTCCTGAGGCTGAGAATAAAGAGAAAGACCTTTCAGAATCCACACTTTCTACGTTCTCTAAATACAACCTATTTAATTAATTTACATAAATTGCCATCATTGTAAGAAAGCAAAAATGGAATAGTCCAGAAACGAAAAAATAAAATGAAAAATGTAGAACGCAAAAACAATGAAATTAAGTGAAAACGAAAGACAACAAATATAAAAGAAACAGCAAAATATACTAAGCAATTAGTTGAATACAAATCAAATAATAAAAATGGAGGAAAGTAACAAAATAAATTGAAAAATATCCTTCGAAACAAAGCAAATGAAGAAAAAGTTAAGAACAAACAATAAATACAAAATAATAGAAGGCAAAGAAAAATGAACTAAGTAAATGGTTCAATATAAGGCAAACAACACAAACTAAAAATTCTGCACAACAAATGCAGAGAGCACCTTTGTTCAGATTTTTTAGTGTTAATCCAAAATAATAACGTCCTGTAATGTGTAAATGAACGAAACAGTAATAATCATCAGTGGCAAATTCGATGTACCATATATACGTATTTAGAGAAATTTATATTAAAAACATATAGGATATATAATTAAACGATTCAATTTACGAACACACAAAATTATTTCTAAGTTGATTCTAGATAAATTTAAAATCTGGCTAAACCCACTGGCGAATTTAATTTTGTGTAAAATTACTATCCAGTTGTTAATCAAATTGTTGATTGTTTAGTTAAAAGTTTAACCAAAGTGTTTCTGTAAATTAGTGCCACAATTAGTGCAAATTAAATTAAATTTTGCTAATTTGTGTGCGAGTTAAATTCCTTTAAGCAGGATGTTTGTGAAAACGTATGGAAATTTTCATGATTTATTTGTTGGGCACCAATACAGGGCATAATTAGTGCTACATAACATAAACAATATCTTTATTGAACCTTGTATTTATTTTATATAACAACATGCTTTAGATAAAAAAGCCGAGCGCATTTACGGATAACATCCAATTTTTATTCCGAACCATAAATTTATCTTATTTAACAATACGACACAACCCATTACTTAACCTTTTCGCGAAATGACGTCCGATAAATTAGCCCCGCAAGAAACACTAATTTAATTTGGCGTGCACACACACACACACTCGCATAAACGCACACCAGAGAGAAATAAAAACACACCCGTTAATTGTTATTTATGCGACCAGTTAGCGCTAATTACATTGGAGTTAATTTATTTGGACTTTTAACGTTGCGAAATATATTTTCGTTGTCGTGCATCTGTAGTGCTTTTTATATAAATGACGTCGTTAAATGAGGATCCTATTATTATCCGGTGCGAATGGACGAAGTGCGGACGCATATGTGATTATTTGATTAAATATGAGGGGCGTCAAAAAATTGTAATTGTTCAAAATTGTAGAATAAGTTTTTCTGCTCTTATTATATGGATGAGGAGGAACAAAACTGAAATTGTTTGTGTCATCGGAATTTATTTAAACATCAAGTTAGGTTTACGAAAATGTGATTTTTGGGTTATGTGTTTATACATAATGAAATATTGCAGCATTACGATTAAATTATTATCGCGTGTGTGAAGAAATTGCCCGCAAAATTAAATCGTTAATTCATCGATGTTTTTTATTCAAAGTTTATTTATTTCATTTACACGTGAATAAAAATAAACAATGATTATAAATTATAATTTTAAAATGTATAACTGTAATTATATAAATTTATTCCATTTTCAAGATTAATAATTATAAAGCGACTGTGAGCAAACACATGCCCATAAATCGTAAAATACCCATTATTAAAATGAAATTACTTTAATTATTATTACTAAGAAGGATATGTAAGTCACCGCAATTAATAGTAAATACATAAATTGAAATTAATGTAATTTATACAAATTAATACCAGGAAATTGCATATAAAACTACGTAATTGGATAACATAATTTATTGTGACTTTTTAATTAAAATATAGACATCTGTCTACTATGTAAGGTGAGTCGTCATTATCGCGGCAATTGAAATAAAAAAAATGATTT
Source organism: Geotrupes spiniger (assembly GCA_959613385.1). NCBI lineage: Eukaryota > Metazoa > Arthropoda > Insecta > Coleoptera > Geotrupidae > Geotrupes > Geotrupes spiniger. Next base: position 20,421,517 of record OY390737.1, read on the forward strand.
ATCAACAAAGTGCGAAGTTTCAAGCCGGGGTCCAGTTGCGTCTCATTTAGAAACCCTCGTTTTAAAATCGCAAAGTAATTCGAAGCGGTGACAGTTCCGATAGACCAAGAAGTGACATCTGTCGGAGAAATATGAGGAATTATCACGTCGCAAACACAATTTGAGTGGGAGCGGCTGCTTGTTTTGTTTGCCCTGTCACCAGGTAACACGAGTCGACTTGAAAACCCGCGGTCCCGTCCCCTAATTGACAGGGACAAGTCAACCAGCCGGATGTAATACGGAGGGCCCCCGATCGACCTGTCATCCCGAGCTTTTCTCTTTTCGGCTTCGCCGTCGGACGGAGCGACGCGCGGTCCAGATGAAGAGGGTTTTTCGACCTGTCACACGGTAGCAGACCGCATAACGATAATAATAGTGGTGATCTGACGGGGCCGGCTCGGATTATCGCCTTGAATGTACGCGCCGATTTAAATACGAAATTGGGCGTCTAGATTGACGTGTTTGAGTTCGGAATTTACATCTGAAAGGAAACGGAAACGGCCCATTGTTAATTGGCTATATTTTTGAGTGGACCCTTCGGGTTGAAGTCTATTAAACTATCAGCTTGACAGTTGTATTGTTGGAGGAACGATGCGACAAATGAAAAAAATAAATGGTAGCAACGATCGCCCGAATTATACACAATAACATCTTTATGGCACCAATTAATAAAACGAGTCGAAATAATTCTATATGCGATTAAGACGCCACTAGGTATAAATGTTGTACCAAGTTCTGAGACGTTCAGACAATTGAGTTTTTGTGCGAATTTTGCCATTTCACTTCAACTTTAACTAACAACATTAAACAACGACAATTGACAATTGACATTATTTTTAACACATGTCCAAGGATCTTAAACATCGAGCCATTGTGATGGTTTATGCATAATAAATTTCAAAAAAGTTGTACAAAAGGGAATTAATTTTTTAGATACATAGCATATTGGTGTGGATGATTAGACCTTACATCAACCTTAACGCGATACATTATAAAGAATGCCAGTGAAACATAGAAGGTTTACATAACTTAATATACTCAGTGACATATAAACTGCACCACCAGAAGGGGTGGGAATTTTTGGACCAAATTTGGCAGGAATAGTGGACTAGTCCAGGGAAATAGTTCATTAAAATTTGAAACCCAATCATCAAGTAGTCATGGGATTTTTGACGTTTGTGTCATTTTTAGAGGTGGTGATAGACAAGCAATTATCGAGTCATTTTTTGAATTTGTTCCACTTTTTCGGATCCCGTTCTTTAGTTTAAAGTGTTTCAAGTGTTTAATGATGCCTAGAGGAAGGAGACCTCAAGTTTACCAGCAGTTGAGTGACTTTGACCGAGGGCGGATTGTTGGTTTACGAGAAGCAGGTTTATCAAGCGTGGTCTGAACATGGGGTTGAACGTCGGAGAAGAGGCACTGGGGCTCAAAGACGAACCAATGAACGTCAAGATCGTCGCTTAAGACTAATGGCCTTGATACACCGATTCTCTACAACTAGATCAATAACTGATCAATGGTTAGGTGAACAAGGTCGTCCGCTAGGCTTGCGAACAGTTTATCGTCGAATAAGAACCTTTGGTTTGCTGTCTTACCGCCCACATCTTGTGCTACCCCTCACTGCTCAACATCGCCAGGAACGTTTGGCCTGGTGCACGGAAGGACTTCAATGGGACTTGGAGTGGCATCGAGTTGTCTTTAGTGACGAATCGCGATTTTGTTTAGGAATGCATAATGGTCGGATGACTGTTAGACGAAGACGTGGAGAAAGGTATGACCGCCCGACGCTACATTGACGAAGTGGTAGAACCACATGTTCTTCCATATCTTCGAGGGCTGGAAGAACCACTTTTCCAGCAAGATAATGCACGACCTCACGTAGCAAGGGTTTCTCTTGACTTCTTTGAAGAGGCCAATGTTAATCTTTTGCCTTGGCCGCCAAGATCTCCCGATTTGTCGCCCATTGAGCACGTGTGGGACATGATGGGTAGAAGATTGAGGAATCTACCGAACCCACTGTTGACAATAGAAGCTCACCTGCTGGAATCAATGGCAAGGCGGGTCAATGAGTGTATCAGAAATAGGGGCGGATCAACACATTATTAAAGAAAAATCAAAAAGATGAAGTGTTTTCTTTATCAAATTTTAATCAATTGTTACCTTAGACTAGTCCAATGTTTCTGCCAAATTTGGTCCAAAAATTCCAACCCCTTCTAGGTGGTGCAGTGTATATGTCACTGAGTATACATTGCAACCCAATTCAATCCAGTCCAACTCAAACCAACCGAATCCAAGAAGATTCAATAGATTTCAGTGTTTAATATTTTTGCTTTCATCAAAAACTTACAGGAATAGAAACCTTATTCCAATTGTATTCAAGAATAGATATTTGCTGAAATTATAACTGGTGAGAGGAAATGCCAAACAGGGATGTTACAAAGTAACTTACACGAGGTGAAGATTAGGTATGAAGCATCTGCCCAAGGAAACATGCAATTTTGTTGAAAGGAATGAATATGCTAATGACTTGGAGGGGGAAATTATGCAGTACAACGTCAACTCAGAAAGGAATGGTACAAGTTGATGCAAGTGGAAGAATGTACATGAAGAAAGGCGTAACGAGGCAATCTGGGAACTATAAAGGAATTATGGTGAGAATGAGCAGCTGGAACAGGATCTTCATTCGCATAGTATAACATTCTTATAAGCAAGTCCTTTTAAGAGGCATGAAGGTAAAAGTAAAAAACACAATGATAAAGCCAATAATATTATAAGTAAATAAGATTTGGATATGAGGAAAGTTTTGAAAGGATCTATGGCGAAAGAGGGTAGAAGGAAGATGGAGAACAAATAAAAAGTTGCGAAAAGTGCCAAAGCTCAGCTATGAATGGCTGGGACAGATAATTAGACTGAATTGAAAACAAATACCCCACAAAATATGGAAGCCTGAATATGGACGACTGAAAAGAAGCAAACACAATGGAGAAATAAAAATATCTACACGAAGAAAATGACCATCAAGGAGTATACTAACACACACATTCTTCTAAGTCAGTGAGACCATGAAGAGCTGGCCCTTCAAATTTGGTCCACCTATTAATGTAACTATGTCGTCGTGATGACAAATAATTTAGAAACTCAAATCAGCGGCTGCGTGCTTTATGCTGATATATGCCATTATAAGTGACGGCTGGAAGGAAGCAAGAGACAAAATTGTATGAAAGAGTGGGATGCTCGGCAAGTTGAAATTACTGTAAATGGAGAAGAAGATGTTATAAGAATGGTTGGAAAGAAATGGAAATACACGGGTGGGTAGATAAAAAAACGATAGGAGAGGTATATAGGATATTTGTGCTCTGCTAATCATCGTGAGTTGAAATGGTTACTGAATGATATATTGATTAATAGTTTAAGAGATGCGATTCGGGAAAAAAATGATTTCAAGAAGGGGCAGGGACCAGAGATGTGCAAAACGCAATGAGAATTTGGACCAGAAAGATAAGAAATACGATCTAGAAAGATCTAAATTTGTATATTCCGCCAGTTTAAAAATATAATACAAATTTATTTAGTTTAATGCAAATTTTGATTTAAATTAGATCACGAACATAGAGCTAGATTAATATATTAGATCTTGGTTTTAAATTGAACTTGAGGCACAATTGCAAAAATTTAAACTTGGTGGAAATTAATAGTATATTATTCTATGAGAGGTAATATGGGAAATAACTCACGGGGAAGTGAGTTAATGCCATTACCTCGAGTTGAATACTATACTTTATCCACGACTATTCTTCTGGCAAAAACGTTTACCTTTTTAGCCGTATAACTCCCGCTGGGTAGTTGTAGATACCATTATTTGTAGAAAAGTAATTTGGTAACGCATGTATAACGCAATAGTCGTGGATAAAAATAGTAGTAGTGACCTTTCTTGTATAATTAATGGAAAACAGCCATTTTAGTATGTAGAAAATAATAAAGTACAATTTTACTCGTCAGCAACCCTTTACTGGTTAGTAACACACGAACAAATGTAAACAATAACTATTCAATCGATTTACTGTCATTTATATAAGAATTATAGTTTGTCAAATTATGAAAAGATATTCCGCGTGCTTTAGATATGGAGAGATAATCATTGACTGATGTCTTGTTGCTTGAAGTCGGAGAAGACTGTTGATGTAGTAGTTGTTGATGCTCGTACACGTTTTACTGATCCAGATTACTACAATTTTTGGCGTTTTAATTTTACTTTCGATGCTATCTTCTATGTATCCTTCTGCCGATGATATCGAACGCCATCTACCAAGTCTTTTTTAATCGGAAATACCTGACTGGATGCCTGGATCCAATCCAATAATTAATATTTCTGGTATAGATGGAGAGAAAAAGTTATCAGGTAAAAAACTAAAATATCTTTTACTGTTGCTATCCGAGATGAAGTTGTTCCAACCCAAGGCCCAAATCATCGAGGAGGGGTGAATCTCGTAATTTCCTAGACTGCCATAAAGGTGATAACAAGCAATACCTAAAGGCTTCAAAGGCACTCCGTTCAGGCAATCACAGCATGATCTTTATGCAAGAAATTTATGAGTTTCATACCTAAATTAACGTTGATTCACATATGTGAAGCCTTGTAAAGTAATCATTGAGCTGGTTCTGGAAAATATTACACCCTCAGGCAATAAATCTTTTGGGGTTGAATATAAGAAGTTTTTATTTATTGATCGGTTTCATCGCATAAAACACGAAAACATGCACAATCTATGATTTAAATGTCGCAATTTGTCATTGTCATTGTCATTGTCTATAGACAACATTGTCGAGAAAGCTTCACTTGAAATGAGCCTGCATGAGTTGTGTTTGGAATAGTTTGTTAACGTTTGCAAGTAAGCTTGGTGTGGTTTATTTTTAAATTACATAAATACTAAATAATACGAATAATAAATTAAACTGTTGAAATAGTCGAACGACGCGACCTGAGCGAGTGATGAAACTTTGCGACTGTTTTATGAATATCCCTCTTCTGACACCATGTAACGTGTTTTAGTAACATCGAACATTATAGGATATTTGTTATCATTAGGTTATGTGGGTGTAGTTTACTTGAGTAATTTTTATTGACATGTCATGAGGGCGAGTCACTTTCTTATATATGAATGTCATACTACCCTTCCTTCCTTTAACCCCCCCACCTCATTTTTCTCATATCAAATTATGCAGATTTTTGACGCTTAAAACTTATTTAAAGGACGTCATGTCGAGTAATTACAAATAGCCTCCTGAAATTAAATTATGAACGTGTGAGTACATGGAAACCGTTTAGGGGCGTCACAACGAGTATTTAACTTAATATTAAACACACATTACTATATTAAATTTTAGTTAACATTTTTAACAGAAAATTGCAGGAGAATGTTCAAACTAACTCTTGGACGGTACGTAAAAGAAAGACGTAAAGTAATGGTCTGTATGCGTTGAAATTCGATGAAATAAGTATACTTTAAAATATTTCGATATGTTTAAAGATTTACCATTACAACACTATGTAAAGTGGCGAATATTTGCCTTGTATTAAATGTGTCCATATTACTGTAAAACGAACCGGGACTGTTCAGGTCAGTTCCTCTCATGTTTCCTAATCTTCACAATCAATTACTTCGATATGTAAGACATTTTGGTAACAATGTTAACCTAGAACTTTTACAAAACATCAAACGAAATATAAAGGACCCGTTCATTGAGATTAACTACGCCAAGGATGTGTTTATTTAAAGTTGACTGCAACTCATAATCAAACTATGAACCGATAGTAAAAATTCAAATCCATTTTCTATTTTATATCCCTAATACTATATTTTATATAGTATTAAGTTGATGACAGATGCTTCGGCCACTATTGGCCCATCAAGCCACCACATGTACACTCGCTGAAGTTGCATCAAGTCATGCAAACATACAGTCAGTTTGTGTGTGAATATTACCGCCATCTAGACGTGAATACCCACACACTTTTACTGTTACTGTGTTTTTCACGCATTTGGTGTTCGAATCAATAAATCATCAGAGACTTCTACTCAAGGACAATTACATAAAATCTGATATTAATAAACTTCTTCCTATTTGATTTTCGAATTTGAACAGAAGATGGACAAAATAAAATATACAAAGAAAAATAAAAAATGTTTTAAATAACTGAGGTGTATCGTTCATGACTTTTGAAGAAAGGAAGATAAAAAAAATGATTTTATAAATATGGGAGAAGAAGAATATTCGAAAAGAAAGATAGTATATGAGAAATGAAAAGCAATCAATTCTTTGGTCCATATAAATACCATCTGAGGCTAAAGCCTAAAGATGAGTGGGGCAAAATTGAATATGGGAGAAAGGGGAATAATTTTAGATGGGAGGGTAATCAATATCAATCAATCATAGAGTAAAATGAGGATCGCAAGTAAGGAGTCGTTATTTTCATTATTTATATTTAAGTAGAAACATAGTAATGTCACAAAATCCCATTTTTGTTAAATGTATCTAAATTTATCTATAAAAGTGTTAATTATTTTTATGACTATTGTGGGAATATTTTTAAATGATTAACATATTGTGTATTAATCATTTTAGAGCAGCCCCTCCCCCTTATTTTGTGCGAAGCAACGACTCGGTTAAGTGCTAACCAATTTCCAGACAAAAACTTTTAACAAATCGTCGATTCTGTAACGTAATTGATTGCAATAAATGTCAGCTAAAAATAATTCCTTCGTGTATGAGGTGCGTTCTCCGACCCACGCCGGTCGCCTCAACCGCGACGAAGATGATGGATGACGTAAATGGAGGACCCTAATGACCAAGATATCTGGCTCATTTCGGTTCCTCGTCTCCTTCGCTCAGTTTCACCTCTTGTCGGTCGCCTCCATCCGTCTTTTTCGGGACGTTTATCATCCGCGACGGCGGGTTGGCATGTGCTGCCTGCAGCCGGGGAGTTGGTTATTGATGGCCAAATCAGAAATGACGGCGCCGTTCATCTTAGTCAGTCAAACGTCGGACCTGGGGGCGAACTCCCGCTAATGATCACGATGACGCATTCACACTTGACTCGGTCCCGTTCATTCGCCGCCGCTCCCTTTCAGTTTCACTTAATTTTTCTTTAACGAAATCACACATCGACGGTTTTTTTTTCAATTAAATTAAGGAATCGTTTAAGAAAAGCTTCCAACGAGAAATTCGTTTAGCCGTCTTTATTTTTTATCGTTTATTCAATTTGTGAATTTGTGTGCTATTAAATATTTCCGATATTTCGTCGACGTAAATCCAAATCGGTTTTTTGTCGGAAATAAATCGAGCAAACTTCGAACATGGTTACATCAAAGACCATGCGCTTTTAAAAGTATCCGGTGTCGATCAGACGAAGCGTATGAATTCTATCTGACGTTTACGGTCCGCTCAATTTGTCTCCAGGACAACAGATGGCGCGCCAGCGGTCACGGCCGTCAACATATAACTACTGAGTAGTTGGACATAAACAGGATTGCCAAGACTCAAGAAAATACTTCTATATATGTATTTTATGTGTTTTAATTTGTACCGTAATAATATAATTTGTTTTAATTGTCTTAATTTAGTTGGTTTTCGTTAATTTTATTATAGTTTTCCTTAATTTGATTGATGGTGATATTATACATTTCTGTAATTTAAAATTCCACACACCATGAAGTGAAGTTAAATATGGAATAACAAATCGTTGGTATGCAATTTTTAATAAGTAATATGAACTAATAATTCATTGCTCCACACTTTCTAACCATCACCAAATCACTAATTAGAATTACCAATACCACTAGTTTATAATCAATTTCAAACGTTTATAGCAATTATTAGACAATTGTCGAAGTAATCCTGGATCAAACATGATAATTTTTGCATTTTATTAGTTTTCTAACTGGTGCAAGGGCCACTTCACACTTGCATGATTTACGATACTCGCAGTTGCTCGTGTTCCAAACTTCATTTTCCTCAGTAATTTTGAACCATTGAATAATGTACTGTTTAGAATCACTATGCTTTAAAGTGACGTCCTAAATTTTTATTTCGGTGTTGGCGCGAAATAATTTACTCCAGATACTTCCGACACATCCTCGCGTTCATGTGATCCTGGTACTAATCCCTGAATAGTAATAAAAACAGAAAAGCAAAAGCCAAAGCCAAAACAAAATTAAAGTTTTAATTTCGTTTTGACGAGAAATTATTTGACTCCTGATACCTCGTCGCCTATCATGTGATCCTAACACCTCCTCGCTTTCATGCGATCCTGCTCTTTATCTTGTTACTCCATCGAAAATTTATAATCTCACCGTCATCATCTCGCCAGGACATCTTTGAACTTGCCCTTGCCACCAACGCTTAGGTTACTACGACAAATGCCCAAAATCGGTTGGGTTGGGTGTAGTTGGGTTAGGTTAGGTTGGGTTTGGTTAGGTTAGATTGGGTTAAGTTGATACACCTACCTACATCGCTTAGCTTATTACAAGATATGCCCAAAATAGTTGACTTAATTTTTAGAACGAAATTGAGTCACACGACCCCTTTAGTTTTAAGGGGTCGTGTGAATCAATTTCGTTCTAGAAATAAAGTCAATTATATCTTTAGTTGCTTCAATTTTGATCAGTTTTCAAGTAATATGTCCTAAAAATATATTGAGAAATTGTTTGATAAATGTTGAAAGTAAATGTGCTGGATTGATTTTATTTTTAGAAATAAATTAGATCACACCTTTGCCTCAAACCTAAATATTAAAAACAATTCTAATTATGAATTACCGACGATCAACTTGCCTCCCGGATTCCAAAAATATTCACAAGATTTTCGTTAAATGTCGAAGAGTGTTCGGTTTGGCTCACTTGGTAACTTGTCTGGTAATGTGATTATAGTGTTTCAAAAACAGCTTGTACATTTTGTGATTTATTTCATCTTGTTGAAATGTTCTAAGATGCTATATGCATTATTCTTTTATTTCATTAGGTTTTACTTCAGGTTGACTAGTGTTTTTGTCATTACTTGATTTCTTTTACTACTCAATGGGTCAGGTATGGCTCGATGTTATCATCATGGAATGGCTTGATGTATTATAGAAAAATTGTTCTTCTTTTTCACCGCAGATTTATATCGAGTTGAAAATTGACGACATCTTTACAAATTGAAGTAATTAAATACAAATATTACTGTTTGTTCTGCATGAATTTTACTCTTGTATAAAATGTACACTTCGTCGAAATCGTGTAATATTCAAGTTATACGAATGGTTGCTTATCACTATAATAAACTTGCCCCATTAAATATTTCAATATTAAGGTGAAGTGGAAACAGTCAATATTTTTTTTCGGCACCCTTCAATGACTGTGTATGAGACCTAGTAACAATTCTGTAAAATATTTAATTATTTCGACGTCATCTTAAGTCTGCACATTTGGCTTAAAGTTTAAACATTTTTTAATTTTTTTACATTTTTACAATTTTAAGTAAAAGACAAAAAAGACCCTGACGGGTAGTCACTAAATAGTTAAACAAGGCCTTAACTATAGACAGACTTTTTTAAAATATTATTAGGCGGTGGTTTAGTCTGCACATGATGCTTAAACTTATCCAAATATTCGTAAATTCCTGATATTTTTAACGTTTTATAATTTCTGATGTCACCCATACCATCCCAACCACCCAACCAAGAGAGCATGCATTTACATCTTTAAGAAAAGTCTTCAACAGGTAAATTGTTTCTTTGTGTCATATGTCGGACGGTTATTTCCATCAAGCATTCCAATTTTGATTAAGCTTTTTCTTTCCTTTTGACTTCCAGTGTGCACTCAGAAGCTATGTTTACACCCTCGATTTCCAGCAACCTTTGCAAATCCTGATTTGTCAAATGACTTGCGAGAGGTGGTTCTGTCACTTTCACATCATTCCAAACAATTATATCGACATACTCTGATGCTCCATAATTTATTTTTGGGATTTCAAACCGTCTTAGTGGTTTACTGGCTTGTTCTCTATATCGAGCCTTGATGATACGACTTAAAGCCAGTTTCTTTATATAATCTCTCTTATCAACCAACATAGCTATGAGCATGTTTTCATGGTGAGCAAAGTATCCATTGTCTTGGATACATTTGTGTACAATTTTCCGATTTTCCTCCATTTTGAGCTCCATTTTAAACTTTTGGATTACACTTAATCCTGGCCCAGTTAGGTGCATAAACTTTCACGAAGAAGTTTGCCAACTCGTTCAATGTTTGCGATGGACTTGTCTTGAAGCGCTGTTAACGGATTCACACCAGGTCCGTCACAGTTTACACACCTTTCTAGTTTTATAAACAGCTTATTATAAGTTTGAATGTATTTAAGGTCTTGTTCAACTATTTAGTGATTACCCGTCAGCGGTATTTTTTGTTTCAAGTACAATTGTAAAGATCTAAAAAATTTTAAAAAATTCAAACTTTAAGCTAAATGTGCAGACTCAAGATGACGTCGTAAAAATTAAATACTTTACAGAATTGTTACTAGGTAAACAGTCATTGAAGGGTACCCGTTTCCGAAAAAAAAATATTTACTTTTTTCACTCCGCTCTGTTCAATATACTTATTTTTTAACGGAAATAAAACGTATATCCACTTAAGGTATAACCTTTGAACATGTTGCCTTCTCTAGAACACCAGTGGGATAATACTACGGATTGAGATTGGTGAGCTAATCAATGCAATATGTTCCTTGCTTTATTCTACCATCACATCAGCGAAATCAAAGAATCTAAACGATTAGAATTGATTTTTTATAAAACTGGACAAAAACAGAAATGTTATAGAGTGTGGCCTACTTCTTGGCACACAATTCACACATCGTTGCAGTTTTGGTACTTGGTAGGTTTGGCTGGATTTCATTTTTTCTTCTAGTCTTGCGGTTTCCATTGCCCAATAGATGATAAAGTTTTGTGCCGTTGCTTATTGGTAGGTCAAAGCCAACCCAACCCACGTCTCTTACAGAAATGATCTACAGTCTTGGTGGCTAAATGAAAACCGAAATGTGAACCGTGTGTCAATGATATACCAGAATCAGTTTTAAAATCTCCCACGCAGCAAAATTGTTTTCATTTGAGGGTAACTTATATGAACAACAACAAGGAACAACTGTGGGTCACTCCTCTCTCCCTTTTATTTTAAATTTAGGAGCAAAAAATAAGGTACTTTTTCAATTTCAACTTTATTGTTCGCCCACTGGTAATCTAGTGAAGAGAATATCCTCAGTGAAAGCATCTTAGCTAGAAATACTAAATTTAACACATTTCCTTTGTTAGGCTTTATACAACATAATTAGTTGCCGAAATACGTATATGGATTTGTTAACATTAAGCGGGGTGGCGTTTTGCTACAAAAATCATTTCCATCATTAACTTAGACAAATTGCATTCAAGATCTTCTTCTAGCCATTTTGAATTACCCAAAATATAAATTTTGGGTAATTATGCACTTTTCAGTTTTGGAAGATTGTTATTTTATTTCATTTTTATCGCCGTTTTTAACAAATCTGACTAATTTTTTATTCTGCCTTTTTTGTCAATCGTGAATTTCCTGCATTTGCAACAAATTCGAAATTTTTGCTTTTGTGATATTTTTTAATTTTTTCTTGAAATATCAATTATCACATTTTTTATTTTTTAACAAGTTTTGCAATCTTGACTTATACATTACTAGCAATTTTGTTTGAAAATTTTCATAATTTTCGAATTTCTTGCAGTTTAGTCAATTTTTTGATATATTACATATAATTTGGATTATGTGTATTTTTGGCAATGTTTTTGCATCTGTCAGATTTATTTTTTATTAATATATTTTGACAAGGTTAACTATTTTGACATTGTTTTTTATAAAAATAAATTTCAGCGCATAAAATTCTACCACACATACACCGCATCAAGTCATGCAAACATGAGTGATTAAGAGTTTGTGTAAGTATTAGCGCCATCTGGACGCCAATACCCTCTTACTGCTACGCGATTACAGTGGACTTAATCGTCCAATTAAATTGGTACTGTTCACATTTACAGCTACTTCTCAACCGTCGGATCTTTGTTACTCTTGCTTGCATGGCCGCGCGAAACAGCTTTCACCACCTTAATACATTTGCCGAAATTTATTTTCAACAAATCGGTCTTTTGGACAGTTTCAACTTAGTTGGTCGATAAAGACTGCAATTACGTGCCAGTAAGAGTGTGGGGGTTTTGACATCTAGATGCCGTTAAAACTCACACACCAACTCCTTGTCATAGTTTTTAATGTTTTTAGAATTGCAATTTTGACAATTTCGAAATTTTGATATTTTTTAATATTTTGCACTGCACATTTCAACGAATGCAAATTTTCAGGACGTTTTACATTTTTTAACAAGTTTGCAATTTTAACCGTTTTTATGTTGATATTATTGTATTTTTATAATTATTTATTTTTTGCAATGTTGTTCTGATATTTCGATAAGTTTTTGCAATTTTGTGCCAGTTACGCAATTTTGTTGGATTTATTACAACTTAAGGGGGGTCCTGCTTTAGAAGGCTCAAATCTATGCCTAATATATCTAAGAATATGTATAAAAAGTTATAGCGGCTAATTCGCAATATTTTGCAAGATACGGCACTAAACACAGTGAGATGTCGAGCAAAAAATATACGAACACACGAACGCTCGGACAAACGAAGCGCGCGCCCCTCCCCGCAGTCAATAACACCGAACTATGTACTGAAAGAAGTTCAATCGGTCGTTTGAAACAATAATATTTTGAATTCCTAAGAGCTATAGTAGGATTATAACGAGATATTCCGTAAGTTACCGAAAATTAACATTTTTCCTGATCGTAAACTTTAGAGCGCGTTTTCTCGAGTTTTCGTTTTTACGATTTTTCTAAACTGGTGGGCGTGATTGCGAGAAAACTAGACAAGCAATCAAAACGAAACAAAATTTTTGTTCGCTTCAGTAGCATTCTATTTGATTTGAACTAAAAATATTAATGAAAAAAAAATTCTAAACAACTTTTTTAGCAAGTTGAAATGATTTTCTCTTCCTGCAAAGAGCACATTTATTTTCAAACCTGAGAAAAATCTTGAATTTCAAAATTTTGGGGTTTTTTTAGTTCACCTAGAAGAAAATATATGAGAATTACAATTTTCTTTGTTTTTTTTTCAGACAAAAATTACGAGCTACATCTTTCCCACCGATTGTAGACTGCAATTGAAAGGTGTTGCACAAATGTGCATAAAAATAGATTCCGTTTAAATATTTTTCTCTCGAATTTTTTTTTTAATGCTCAAATATGCAATAAAATGCTCTAAAAAGTTCACTAGACTTGCTCATGTTTTTCTGTCCTAAAAAAAATTTCCCCAAAAACGCTATTTTCAGAATTTTGTAATTTTAGGACTTTTCACTTTTGTACAATTGATATTTTTGGTTTTATTATTTGTAATTGCAATTTCCGCTTTTTTATATTTGAATTTTATCAACATTTTATCAACATTTTTTTGCAAAAAACAGCTACTATAATATGATGTATACTGTGTATACTGTCATGTATGTTTGTCTATAACGCACGAAATTAGTGAAATTAAATTTTTAAATTTTAATTTCTAATCGCAACGGGGCATGTTTGTATTTTTTATTCTGTAATTGCATCAATTACTATACCTTTATTGTTGTATTTACCTTTCGGTTTTTTTGTGTGTAATCTTCTCTCCATACTGGTCTCTCTGTATTTTTGTTAGACACAACCTCCATTACCTGTCTTTATTTTATTTTCCTGATTTTTCAGAAGAAGAAGACATGGATTACATAGGTGTTGCAACGTTCACTGATCAAGTGCACTGAAAGTAGGTCAAAGAACTCCAACAGCCTATCACGGACGGAATACAGAAAACCACCACCATCGAAAGAAAAACCATGGAGATTGAGGAACGCGACGCGACACTTTCCTTCAGCTTTTAATGAAGATTGGTTATAGTCAATTTAAGCAAATTTTTATTATTTGCATTTATTTTATTTTATTTCATTTTGCTCTATGATTTCTTCTAGTGACACCTACAAGACATTGAGAACTACCACGTAGTGCAAGCACCATTATGTGGACGCTTAAAATCCAACAATTTTGCGATCATGATGACGAGCACCTTACATGCTTTCTAACATATTTTATTAAATAAATCACGTAATAGATTGGTTTTATTAGCTCGCACCTTTAAAATTGCGTAAATTAAAGATTGTGCGATTTTAGCTACTTGACTTCTTACAGCACGGGCTGAAAAAACTACTCAGGTCGGCAACACCGGTTTCGATGCGTCCATGTTGCGTTCAACTGGAACGGAAAGTGGCCATGCACTCTCGTCTTGACTGACGGCTCCAATACGCGCCCTGACATGTATTAATGACGACCCGGTGTGCGATTCATCACTCTTCCGTCTCTTCTCGCCTCCCTCTCGCTCGCCCTAGAAAAGATCAAACGCATCCTTGTTTATCTGCCCGTGATCAATCACTTTTGACTGCTGGAAAGGAGCTCATTTATTACCACTTCCATAACTCATGTAGGAGAGTTCTCAGTTACGAGCTACCGCAACGGCCGCGGCCGAGACGCGAGAGAGACAGGACCACTATTAACTGACAAATTCTGAAATAATACAGACGATATTGCGGCTAAACGCGTTTTAAACTAATTTCCCGTAATAGCAATTTCTAGGAAGCAATCTTTTCGTCGACAGCTATAAACAGTTATCGTCGATGGAACGTTTTTGTTTCGGAAAGCGTGACTATGTATTTTGTGAACACGAAAATAGGCTTTTTCCATTAAGCAGATTTGCTCCAGTTCGGCTCTCTGTGATTCGAAAACACGGTTCCCACGTCGCTGCGCTGGTTCGAACAAATTCATTGTTACTTAATGAACGTAAATAATAGCCCTCAACAACATGTCTGATGGATTATGGGTAATAAAGATAATGTACGTCAATTATATAAACGAACATAATTGATGAACTAACAAATTTAGATAATATACATAATATGTATTGTAGTCGCTAATTGTAATTTACAGTTAACAAGATTAAATCAATTCATCAAAAATTTAGGCAGCAGCATTTTTTTATTTTAATTGCATTGAGTCTTGATTATTATTACTAATATATGAATAAAGATTGAAATAAGTGAAGATCGTGTTGGATTTTGCATCCGCCAGATCTATTGATCTCCCAACAGTTTGTGGCTTTGACAATAGATATGGTTCTACAATAATCGAATGCACCTGGTTTTCATAACCCATGTTGACAAGATCATTTTAGTATGTGGTTATTATAGCCATGATATTGACATAGCCACCTACGATGTAACTTCTTACTTACTTTTGACTATCAAATCATTTTGCAGTGCATATATCAGCATAACAAATGGGCACAAGGTTATTATGGACGTGTTTTAATGTTTTACAAAGAATCAATCTATTATGAGTTAGATAATATTTCTATAGACTTCAAGTATTTACCATAAATTCCATATTTAACAACGACAGTAACTCATTAGAATTAAAAAAACCATTGACGCAAATGTTACATATATTGATTATTTTACTGACGTCGGTTTTTGGCCGTGAGCTTAAACATTGTAATTGGATGAGATCACTTAACAGGGGTTAACTAACTAGCGTACGTGCGTGGTGTGTGCAATGTATGTGCTACATCGGTGATGGTTACTAATGGTTCGGCCTTACAGAAAGACAGCCGTAATCTGTATAATCTACCGCAGACAATCTGCCATTTGAAGTTGGTGTATGGACGCGTCGCGGCGGACAAATGAAGATGGATGAACGGCGAATTGGATCGACGCCAGTCCACAACACACCTATTCTCCGAAAGCCTAACTGGGCGCGTTTAAACGGGCTCTCGGTCTCGATAGAACCTGTCAATTAATCTCTGGCCGCGCGTCGACCGCGAGTGAGTAACGAGTAACGAAATTTATTTATCGTACGGTGGTGTCGTCCTTCGTGGATAATTAAAGTAAACGTGATTTATTTAATATTCATGGACTGATTTGTGAGCGAACGAGCGAGCGAGCACGAGACGGAGAAGAGCGCCCGATGCTAATTTATTTCATGTTATAAATTAACACGATTAATATTTCTGATTTGTTAACTACGTCTTCATGCATTATTTATCGCGCCGGGCGATTATTTATGAATAACGACGCATTTATTTATGAGAAACAACCGCGATATTGACAGTGCGGCGGCAAAACAGTGAAAAAAATTGTTATCTGGAAATAACAGAAACAAATTTATTATGTTAAACATTTATATCGTTAACTTTATCAATAATGTGATAGATATTGTTTCGTAGAATGACTTTTGCATGTGTACACATTTTAATTAATTAATCTAAAATCACCTAAATGACGTAACCATTGATGTGACAAATGAATAATTTTGACTCTCGGCACAATCTTTTATGTATCTTTAAGATTATTTGCCGGGTACATCGAATAAAAAATTGTTGAGTAATGAATTATCTATCGCCTGAGTTTCCAGTAGACTCCTTACCCAGCACATTTGCAGTTAGGATATCTTCGTTGATGCAGTCTGTATATATTGAAAACATCTTTAAAATGACGTCATTGTTTACCAAAAATAATTGTTTAGACATCAATAAGGTGGTTAACATTACTATTTTTAAATTAACATATGTCTGCACGAAAATAAATTAAGCCATCCGTTAGCATTGAGCAATACTTTTTAAACCTGTTGGTCTATTTTGGCTTATTTATTTAATTAAATGTAATTTCTATACCAGTTTGAAGTAATGATGTTTTCAATAATCAAACTAGTCTGTGTATAATTCCTTCTAAGGAATTGTTAATACCCCGTCACTTTATTTTTGTTATATATCACTGTGTCATAACTTCGGATCGAATTCTGTGTGATATTATAATTGATGTATAACACAATATAGAAAACCAACAAGGAAGGACTTAAATCAGGATCCCTGCGGTACCCTCATTATAAGGTTCTGAATAAGAATAGTCATAGATTATCATAGATAAAACATGTATATTGGGCTTGTTGGTAAGCCAAAGAGTTTTAGAAAATATTACGTGGAAAGAAAGAAAAAATTAATTATTGTATTTAAATATATTGCTCCAATACCAATATTTATTTTGTTGTTAATCTGAAATTTTTGTATTTTTAAATCAAATGTGCAATGCGGAAAAAAGTAATTCATGCTGCCAAAACTTATTTTACATGAAGCTTTTACAATTTCGCGAGTTCTGTGTCCACATTTCTAAAATGTTGACATATTCAAAAAAAAATATTCTTTGCTATTTTTTATTTTATACTGTTTTGTCTGTCATATTTGGCATTTTGACTTCATAATTTAACATTTTTTTTTCGTACATTTACAATTCGCTACAAGTGTTAAAATTACTGTCACAGCTTCTTTGTCGGTGATTTCTACGTCAAGTTACATTTACCACAACGTCGACGGAACTCTGACTAAGTTAAATTTACTACGTGTATTAAAACGATTTTTTGGTCGCAGTTCATAAATAGGGGATCATTAACAGATTTCGATTGTCCCAGGGACTTTTTAATAACGTTTTAATTTGAACCTTAGGTTTTGAACTCGTCGACGTTTAAACTAATTTTGTTTTGCATTAGGTTTTGAAACTGAACGTTTTTGGGAAAGTCAAATTCCTCATTCCATTAAGTTTAGGTCGTGCGAAATCGATTTACTCGAAGTTTTATTTAGATGTAAACGTCAAAGTTTAGGTCGGACGAGTTTGAAACTTAGGTTTAGGCTGTTGACAAATCAAATCGTCTCGACGATGAAGACGAACGATGTATTGCTTCAGTTTTAAAGCCGTCCAGATTTTAACCTAGTAATATGGAATTGAATGTGAATCTTCTACTAGCTGATTTCATTTGGTTTAGGGTATAGTTAAAACGCCATTTGTAAATTTGGAAATCAATGACATAAATTGGTTTTGAAAGACGTGTAATTTAATTACTTAGTTGCTTAGAAAATTTTATTTGCATTTCAAAAGTTTGAGGTTGTGATTTTGTTTATTTTAACATTGCAGTTAATTTTCATTGGTATTTTATACATTGGGCCATTTTTGACATGCGTGCAATTTCGAAATTTTTGCAAATTTTAGCAAAATTTAAAATTTTGTTATTCTTTACATTTCATTGTAGACTGGTATTCATTGCTTTCGATTTTGTTTTTGTTCGTCTGATTTTACATTTTTTCGTTTTAATTTCTCGCATTT
Organism: Geotrupes spiniger; assembly: GCA_959613385.1. Classification (NCBI taxonomy): domain Eukaryota; kingdom Metazoa; phylum Arthropoda; class Insecta; order Coleoptera; family Geotrupidae; genus Geotrupes; species Geotrupes spiniger. The sequence continues at coordinate 20,439,885 of OY390737.1, forward strand.
TTTCTTCTTCTTTCGAACCTGAAAATAGCATTTTGTAAATTTTGCTATTTTAACAGTTTGCAGAATTGTTTTTTGACATTAGTATGTTAATTAGTTTTCAGAATTATTTCACCGTTCCATACTTAATCTATACAATGGATTGATGTGTCCTAAAACCCCAAAGTGGAATGAACACTAAACTATATTAAAATGACCAACGTTGGATTGCTTCGGGTTGGGTGAATTAATTTTTAAAAAATTGGAATTTAGACAACTTCAATAGTACGAAACCAATACTTTTATCATATTTTGAATCACTTTAGAATCTTTGAGTATTTTAGACAATTATTAACTATTTTGCCAATTGAAAATTTACATATTTTTGACAATTTTGGCAAAGTTTTTTATTTTTAATTCTTTTATTGTGCGTATTCATTTTGAAAATTTTTGCAATGTTGCCCATTTTCGACAATATTGGGCATTTTGTCAACTTCGTTTTTTGCACGTCTTCTGTTATTTTATTTTTCCCCCAATTTTCTTTCGTTTGTTAAAAAAAAATTAACGAAGTTTGGGTTGGGTTGGGTTGGGTAGTATACATTTTAAAAGATTTGGGAATTTGGATTTGAAATGAAATAAATATATTTATTTTTAATTTTCAGCGATTTCAAAACCCGGCGGTGTGATTTGATGTTCTATGGTGTAATTATTATATTCAATTGAAATCTTGTCAATTATGACAGCCAAATTATATAAAAATCACCCTAAGCTATTTATTGCATAAAAATTCAGCGAACGTTTGTTATTAGATTTTTGAATCTGAAAGCATATAATGAAATACAATAAAGACGCAGGATGGAAGAAAGAAAATAGTATAACTTTAGGGGAAAAAAGTAACTATCCTTGAGTTTAAATGAAATTTTATTATAAATAATTAAAAGTATTTATGGCGGTAATCCAATTGCTTCTTCGACACATTTCCACTTAAATAATTTATCTCTTACATTATATGCTTAATGAACTTTTTATTTATAAAAAACTGTGCAAATATACGTAGCAAGTTCTCTTGACGTCTACTTGTTTTTAAAATTATCAAACAGAATAAATAAATACAACGTAGTCAACAACATGCAAACTATTTGGGTTAGGTTTTAGACTTTTCCATATGTTCCAATTTAAGTTTCATTAGAATAGATTTCGCTTACATTAGTTACGAAATATAATATATGGTTCATAATCTATTTATTTGATCATAAAATTGGATTAATATTGGATTCTATTGGTATTATAAAAACGCACCAAAACATGTTTCAACAACTGACCGGTACACAATGATTCAAAATATTCAGAATATTCACACTAATGCAACTGACTTTAACAAAATCAAACAACGTTTATCACAATTGGGCTAGAGTGCCAATTGTATAACTCATACAACAAAATTACAAATTGTGGGGTGGGCGCAAATCGGCTCTGGGCTGAATTAAATTAAATTCCATTTTTTTTTCACCTTACACTGATTAAAACATTTAAATGAAAATGATTCCTACAGAAAGCAACCCAGTCCTGATTCTAACAAAATTATTGAATATTATTATTGAATAGTATTATTGAAGAAAAAAAATACCTTTTGTCAAATAATTTTAAAAATTGCGAAGACAAAATTCAATTGTGCTTAAGATCCAAATAAAAAATATAAGTTAAGTTGATTCCTAATTTTTCTAAACACTGAATTTCGTTATGATCTACGTCTGTAACTTTATACATTTCTTCCTTTTCAATTGGTTGTTGGTAACTGAAAAAGCTGAATCAACATTATTTATATTTAATAATACCCAAATTCACTTATTTAATTTAGAAATAATTTTTTTATGTATTAGTATGTTGCATGAAATTGGATTACATTAATTCTGATGTGATTAATTTGCCTATTTTTTATTTTGTTAAATTCTTTGATTCTTATATTTTTAATACGAGTATTTGTTGGATGGTGTTTAATTTACCTAATAATTAATTAAATTAATTTAGGTTTAATTTAGACATGCATTGCTTTCTCAACGTTCTCACCTAATGGAAGTGAAAGAAAATAAATAGCTGATACATTTAATTCGACATGTGGATTATTATCAAATATAAAACAGAAATATTTTAATACGGACCTGAGAATTGCAAGGAAAAAATTCTAACGATTAAGTCCCATAGAAACGAAAACTAATCTTTTTAATTAGAGTAATAAAACTGCATTCTATACTAAACAGAGGTTTTTAGATAAATATTTCTGGAAAATGACCATAGAGGTCCAGGAAGAAAAGGGAGTTGGCCATTAAAAAAAATTAAGAGAATTGGGAAAATTTCAGCATTAGACAATTACCCTTCGAGTGATGTTCGTTTTGTAGAAAGATTAATTATCTTCATCTATGACAGAACTACGAATAACAAAATAACTAAGAGAAATAAATGCATTATTTCTGGTGCATTAGTGGTAATTTAGTTAGATTTTCACGTTTTATTCAAAACATCATTGCAAGAAAGAGGACACTATTACTTATTGGTCACATAGGTACAACAATGTGTATTATGTCTTTCCAAAATTATTTTAACCTTTTGTGCTAATAAAATTTTATTGCATTTAAAAAGAGCTGAAGAGCAAATAATCCCTTAAAGCTGTTATACCTTTTCACATGATATCATTTTCTGGGTTGGCATTCTAACGTCTTCTTTCTTCCGTATATTCTCCCGGCGACCAGCGTTGGCGTGGTTAGTTGTTAATTTACTTTTTCCCTTTCCCTTGCACAACGAATAACTGGCTTCATGACAAAATTACAATTTTTCAACCTTCAGAGTGGTTGAAAATATAATTAATAAATAATTATTATTAATTTTTGAGTGAGCTATTTTATCAGTTCATCTATATAAAATAGCATTTAAAATTGTTCACATATCTCGATATATTTTTATTAAAAACTACCTGGTATCTTCAGCTAAAAATGTTCGGTATTAAATTATCATAAACATATTTATTGACATCTGGCAAGCATGATGTCATCAGAATGTGTACATACAGGTAACGTAGTAATTGTGCCTAATTAAGTTATATTGTATTGAATTTTACTTCAGTTTCAGTCATTCAGTTATATATATATATATATATATATATATATATATATATATATTTGATAATTTTAAATAAAAGAGAGAGAGAGAACCAGAATCTAAGTTTATTATATTTTATTAATATATTAGATTGAAATATGTCCAGGAATTATTAAAAGAAAAAAGTCCTAAATTTAATTAAACTTTTTTCCCAATTTCCTTTGATTTACAACGTTAATCCTAGTGCAGTTTGCGTACCACAGGAAACGCATAAAAGGTGAAATACTGCGAGAGTTGCCATTGAACGTAATTAAAATAACCCACTTGGAATTTAATTTACTGGTCCTTTCACGAACTTACAATGGACAACTGACGAACATGCATCTCTCTATACCCTTGGTGTCTAGAAACCCCGTTGTTTTTCGGTATTGTGAATCTACAAAAACCCGCCATGAGTCTAATTTAATACTGCTATTCAGCAGCACAAGAGAATATATTATCTAAAACCCGCCGGGGCTAATATCGTATACAATATCTATTACTTTGGGCCCTTTGTAAATAATGAATTGTGCAGCTCGGCCCAGGTATTTTTCGGGCGCGTTTGTGACAAATGGCCTACGCTTATTGCCAGTATTGTGCGAGGAGAATAAGTGGGAACGGGTGAGATTTATGACAAGACAGTTTTGTAGCGTTTTGCATTAAAATGGACGTCAAGGAGTGGATTTCGATTCGATTTAAATATTTTACCAGATAATCTTTATTGTAAGACCTCTTTAAATCAAATCTAAAATAACCGAAAAACTATAATATCAAATGTATTGGAAATAAAATAAATAAAAATGGTAAAAAGCTAAACAAAATTAATTATAACACACAATTAAACTTGAATTGAGTGGAAGCAAAACGAATGCAAAACAAATATAATAAAATTAAAATTAAACAAATTTAATTCACTAACTCATTAATGAATAAATAAAGAAAATAAAATAAATTATTTTTTATTTGGTTAAAGATATAAAATAGGAAGAAAAATCTTTTAGCGCAACGTCTATATTTAATTTTTATTTAATTTGTAACCGTATGGTGTTTAGAGAAATGAAAGGAATCTGAATGAAAGCCAACCCCAATGAAAATTAAAGAAATCAATAAAAAATAAATATGTAAATATTGTTTAATACAAATAAAACGAATTGCATTACAAAATATTAATATTCTATAGTCGTTAGGTGATCACAGTATTGGAATCAAGCTTTAATGTATTTAATTGATGAAGAAAGGAACAGCTGCAAAGAAGACAAATCATTTCCCTCGCTCAGTCCCACTTTTAATTAATTTTTTCCGCTTTATAGATTGGCGAAGTTATCGCGATCACAATCGCTTAAAAACGCAAGGCAAATAGAAGAAAACGCGCGTCGAAAATTCGAAAGAATCACTTCCACTTAACATGCAAATGCTGGAAGTAATTTATGGCCAGCGCCGTGGAAATCATTTGCAGCGTTTGACGTGTTATTAATAATATATACAATTACGATTTGATAAATGAATGTCTTTATCGTCGGGAAAGGAAATTATGACTCCGTATTTCAAGAAGATGAATTGCCGAGCGTTACGTCCCGCTCCATCGCTTGCTCCGTCTTCGTCTTCCAGCCCCTCAATCTTGCCTTAATAATTTCAATGTCACGCGATAGCGAATTGGCGAGGATCGATTCTTTTTCCTTTTCGCGGCTATCGAGCGCAGATAACTGGTTCGAAATTTGCGCAGCGCTCCTTTATTATCCGGCGCTTTTTGTCTTGTTATGAGATAATCTATCGCGTTTATCATTAATCATGGACTTTTTAATCAAAAATGAATAAATTAGCATGTTTCGTGGAATTAAAAAACGTATTACGCAACAATGTATTACCGTATGGTGGTTTTATTATAGGAGCGAGTGCACACGCAGCGCCACTTAACGGCGGATAGTGCAAGTTGGCGCCCGGAAATCATCTTATATTTAGACGTGAGTCTAAATAATAGAATTCTATTCAGGTGGAGGCACAATTTTACAAGTTTGGGAACATCTTTCATCTCGTCCAATGTTTTCTAACTAACTTTTGATATTTTCAATTATGACTTTTGTCATAAATAACTTCATTTAAATTGCCAATTTAATAAATATCGATGTAACATTAAATTTTAAAATAATGTTAAACATTCAACCAAATTATTCATAAAAGCTGATTCTAAAGTTCAGATTATGTAGAAAGCAAATGAAATGGAACCATGTAAATAAAAGTAAAGAATATTAAGAAAGGGAATGGAAACAACTTAAAAATTAAAAGGAAAACTAATTTCAATTCAATAATTTTGAAAGCAAAAAATAAAAGAAAATTTTACGAACGAAAGCGAAAAACATTTATTGTTTTTTCACAAAATATTTAATTGCTATATATAGTTTTCGAATATTTTTGAACCACTGATCATATCATTCAATTAATCTATTGCACAGTTTAGGTTTTAAATGCACTAAACTAGGAACTGTGGCATTAAAAAATAATATTTGTTCCTGGCATGGACTGGCTTTACCGGATTTTCAGCGATGTTTCGTCTACTACTGTACTGTTTCAGGGCAGAAGATGTTATTCCGAAATCTTTGAAAGTGCATAATTAGAATAATGTCATTGGAATATACAAAAAAATGCATTGGTGTGGACCAAGCTTCAAGCGTACTTATTATCAGGAACAAGGTCGTAACTTAAAATGTTATATTTATATTCATGGGATATCATAAACGTGGTTCTTAAGTGACCAATCCATCAAATATGACCACTTATTGCTAAGTCCTCCTGCTACCTGCCCGATATCCTTTGTGGACCTGGCGATACGCAATTGTACCCAATTCAAAGTAGACTAAAAAGAGTTCGACAGATTGCTACATTCCCACCCTACGACAAGAGACATAGACAAGTCGTAGTAGTGTATCAGGTTCGAGGTTCTGTTCCCAAATTTCAAAAGCCATTGAACAAGCTTATTGATAATTGATAATTGAATGTTAGATTACAAGTGTGTATATCTATGAGATGGTATTTAATAAATATGTTTTGCAAATATTTGGGAACACACTTATAATTTGTAATTTTACAATAAAAACTATGTAATAATTATTTACATAAAAGGCAGGAAAATATCACATTTCCGAAGAGGAGCTAAATTGAAATACGAGCCAAGTAAGAGATTTTACTGACGTGTTTTGTATAAATTTTTCCCGGAAATCGTAAAAAAGACGAAATTTGCAAATTTTAGAAATCATTTGGACAAATTCCACAAAAATCAAGTTTGTCAATTTTATTCGCAACTTACTTATTGAGTTGAAGGCTCGTGGTGGTGAATCGAAAGGCCAGGGTCGAAACAAGATTGGTTGGCGACGCCGAGGTTGGCCAAAACGTGACCAAAACGTGTTCGATAAAACCAAATCCAAAAAAGTGAAACCAAAATCATAAATGTTGAACGGGAAACGTAAATCGGATGTCGTGAATCCACCACGTGCATCCAAAACGTAAATTCCAAACAACACTCCCAAACGTAAATTTCATCTAAAACTTCCAACAAAACAAAACTTCTTCCAACAAAGCAAAACAAAGCACCTAAATAAAATAATACTATTGCTATTGTCTACGAGGACCTTACCTTCAAATATCGTATCGGCGGATGTGTGATAATATGATCAAGAGGGGTCGTAACGGAAATCAGTTAATCGATCGTCGAATCGATCGATGGGGTGGGAAAACTCGAAATAACGACCGATTTCGACAACGACAATAACGAAAATAACCCAAATACTATAAGAATGGTTTGCAGGATTTTGGACCATAACAATATATTCAAGTTATTTTCACTACAAGAACGATAATTTTTTTATTATTAACAGCATAAATCTCTTACCATTATCTGTCGTGTAATAAAAACATCCATCGTATTTTCTTTTCATGTTGCTAGTTATCGCTAGGTGGTATTACGAAATTAAAAATTTGTAGTATCTTCCATATTCCACAATTGGCATCTTGACCACATTCCCCTTTTATTATAAAAACCATTGGGTCATTAATAATAGTTATGTTAAGTTTTCATAATCTCTGTATAAACAACTACCATTCGTGTTATTATAGTTTAGCCTAATTTGTGAGTGACTTTAATTTGCGTGGGATTATCCTGTCGAGAATTAGATAGAAACTTATATTAATTACGAACTTATATTTTATGTTTCTATATAGAGGTCGATTATTAACGCTATGGTGGATATATCAGATTTTGATTTTGGTGGTCACTTATAGATTTTCTGTTTTTTTCTGATTTGAATTAAAACGTCCTTTTAACATCCGAAAACAGGGTACATTTTCTCGTTATTAATAGAAATTATTGCGTAAGATCTTTTTTAGTTTTTTTTGTCTACGTCTTACGATATAAATTTTATAAGTTTACCTATTCACATATTGCTGTTGATATTTGAATATTCGTCTATTGTCCTTGTTGTATGTTTAAGAAATTTTGTTGCCAACAAAATTTGTTGCTGATTCGTCCCTCATCAATGTTAGCCACATTTTTAACCCAACTCAACCCAACACATGGAAAATTGATCGGTATCACCCTAAAAAATCGGCTGTAACCACTCGCATCCTGGTGATATTGGTGATTAGAGTAATATTTATTTATTATCTTCGTGTTGGGAGTAAGAATTGATATTTTTGTTTAAAAATTTACGATTCTCAACATTTATTGAAATCGTATGCACACGTTTGCATCATTTTCATTCATTCGTCAATCTGACCAAATTCTTTATTTCAGTAAAACTGAATAATTCAGGTTGGACTTGGATTTGGAAAATTTAAACAGTGAGAGTTTAACAAAACGCATAGGCTGACATATTGATTAAGTCGACTGTATCTGCATCTACCTGACAAACAGGGAAATAAATAATAATATTGCATGTGAGGCAAGCGGGGATTTTCAATTACAACAATCATAAATGTTATATTTATATCAACATCAAGTGAACTGACTCATCTGGAAACCAACACCATAGTTTTTCTATAATTCCAAAAACCGGTGGTGCACCTGTTTAGCTAGTGCGGTAACACATGAGCTGCTGTACACAATAATTGAAGTTAGGTTGATTAATTTATTTCTAAACTACAAAAATGCTTTCCTCTAGAAATTAATGTTCGTGTTTGATAAACGACAGGTTGTATTTAGTTACAAAATGTAAGATAATGATAATAATGATAATGATAAGATTATTTTTTTTTAAATAAAAAATTGGGTTTATCAAAAAATTGTCTTTATGATACTTGTAAAATATATTATTGAAACTAAGATGAATATACATCCATGAGATATATAAATCGCTTGCTGTATTGATAAAATTATCCATGCTTGATAAACGGGTGCTTTATTTTATTCGGACATATTCTTCAAGTATTCATGTATTATAAATGGATCCTCATAATTCTGATCATTATCCTTACTTAAAAGTAATGCGATGACGACAATGAATAGCATAATGAGGATAATATAATCAGATTATATATCTACAACTATAAATTCTATTGATTTGTGTTGGTTTACTTATCATAAAATAGATTTCAATTATAGGTAAATAATCCGTATTTTATGTATTTTCAGCTCCAAACGTCACTTGAATGTCGTTAGTAATTCTTCCTTCACTTCACTGTTTAATTATATTTATCACTATTTATTACTACCTCTGTCCCAAATTATGGTATACATTTGAGTCTTTGAGGAAATCATGAATTTTTATGGGTTGAATATAATTTAGACACGGTGTTTCTAATAGAGTCTTATGTGGTTTTTAAAAATTATTTAGTTGTGACTTCTGTTTCACTTTTTATTATATAAAATAAATTTTCAAAGTTTTGTATACCATAATTAGGGACAAATAAAATCAGAGAAATGTATACCATAATTTGGGACAGAGGGAATATTATTTTCTTCGATTTTATATACCTCTCCATAGCAACAACGTGGATTCTTCTGCGAGCTACTTGTTTATAATATCGGCGTCCATGATATTTAAGAAAAACATATCTACACAGAAACACCTAGAACTACAATAATTTCGCGAATTTCGAATACATAATACATACATAAAATTGAACCTGAAATAATAACGAATATTTAGGTACCAGTGCATATGGGTTTTTTCGGAGAATTTAATATAATTTTTTTACTTTTTCTACTTTACTAACAGTAGTTGCTCAATTTAAAATCGCAAAACAAATTTCTTAAAATGAGAAAGAAATTTAGCCGTGTTTTTAGCTTGATGGGGAATTAAGGAAATTTTCGAAATATAAGAACGTTTGGCATAAAGAAAAATAGTAATAATATGAAATTTTATAAAAAATACTCTATTTGAGTTTCGAAGAAATGCAGACATTTAACTTAAGAAGAAGCCCTTATGTTAAATTGCAACGAAAAGAAGAAAATTTCGGTTGAGTGTAAGTAGTTCAAACGTGTAAAAATCAAGTTTTATATTTAAATTGTAGTAAGGGTTTCAATATTTGATTGTCCTGAGGAATATGGAATCCTGCGGCGTGAGAAGGTTTATAAATGATTCGAAATAAACGTTTTGAGAAAGAATTAGATGCGAAAACTAAAATTTAGAGAATTATTATGGTTTTTGTTTATGTGTAAGAACTGTCAAAATCAGGAAAAATGTTTATGCAGTTTATAAGAGTATGGAGGCACATAGCGGGACATTACAAATACCGTTGTAATAACAAGAAAATATGCGTTATTTTACATATATTACAATAAAAATTAAAAAAAAGATAATAATCGCTTTGGTCGGGCCGGAAGTCAGTGCTTTTTATCTGTTCTATAGTGCACGTGGCTCAATTTTGTGACAAACAACTTTGAAATAAGAAAATAAAGTGCAAAAAATTCCAACAACATAGAAGAAAATCGTTGCAATGTTATTAAAAAATATCAACACCAAGAAGTAACTGTAAGTTCACAAACAATTGACACTCATTTCATCTGGAAAAAACATGCATCTGAATTCAACCTAATTAAAATAAAGAACTTAAAAAAATTCAATTAAATAAGTTCACCACACGAACCCGCGAGTAATATAAATTTAAACAAAAAGAACTATGAGATTATTTTATTTGAGGATCAAGGATTGAGCCTTGGTATTAAAGTGTTAATAAAAGTTGAAATTTGGTTTCAAAAATTTCAATTCTTTTATTTAATTAAACAGTTCCCAAATAAAAAAAAAATATTTTCAACATTAATAAATAAATTAACCATCATAACAATATACATAATTCTGCCCTTAATTTATTTGTTGACATTTGACAACCGAAAAGAAGTTTATATTGGTTGTAAAGTGTTATAATTGTGGGGTTACTCCAAACATTACAAAAAGACCACAATATGTGATTTGTACTAGTAGGATATAGTTCCTCCAAATTATTTTCACATGATAACTAATTTACTAATTTGCCAACAAAAAAGTAGTTTCTTGACTTGTCATGAATACGAAGATCGCACCAAATGGGCAATATATGAGTATCGTTTAAGGCCATATCTTCCTGATCTGAACTGTGACGTTTCAATTGCTTAATAGTATTGTAATTATGAATAACATTTTCAATTTCGGCGAATAAGTACGTCAAAAACCTTATTTATAAAAATTTTAGCGGGAAACTTGTTTCTTGTTTTTCTTAAAATCAGAAGAAAACACCTAATGAAAATGAAAATTATGTTCTATATACATTGATGTTAGTGATTCATAAACGGCAAGATATTTTACTCTAAAAATGTATTATTAAATTGATTATATTGTTATTCGTGTTTGTTAAACGACAGATTTGTTTTACTTAAAAATATATTAGTAACGTTAACCTGATTCATTTATGATATGTACATGTCATGCAGTAATCTGGATTCTCGCACTTGATAAACGACAGATTTATTGTGATTATAAAATATAATGATGAAGTCATAGTGCGAATACACTAATAAATCTGTTATAACGATTAAACAAAATTTCGATCATCAATAATCTACTATCAAATACAAGAGCATAATTGAACTTTTAGATCGTCTCCAGTTTTTCTAAAATAACTGAAAATGAAGACAGTAATAAGAATTAGCTACTGAATTATATTGATACTTTTGTACTTTTTGGCTCAGTTTATAAATAATTAGTAAATATTAATGCTTTATTTGTAATTTTAAGACCGCTGTTTGAAGAGAAAAATTATAAAAAATAATATGCACATGCAAACGTTGACCTAACACACTGGTATGACCTTAAGTCGACTTCTGCAGCGAAAGAAATATAATGTCATTGTTATGTAACACATGTCTACACCTTGGCGACGGAAAGGCCGAGTGAGACCGAATAATAAAACTGTATTAATAAATCTACGACCTGATTAGAACTGTGCTCGCACATTAGGTGCGAAAATGTACTGCAGGAAGTTGGCAGTAAATCAAAAATAAACTGTATATCACAGCTGATAACATTCATGTTTATTACTTGCGAGCCATTACGAGAGAAAGGTATTAATTAAAACATAACAAGCCCGCTGTTAATTACGGTTGCTGCTGTGTGTTATACACATATCCATAACATTAATATTCAAAACGTGGCCCCTAATTAACAGATTTAATAATCGTAAATTACGCTATAATCATTTATATTACTATAAAATTGTTAATATAAATTATATCAATATTTATCGCGACGTGGTCATTAATCACGGCGTATTTTTCTACATCGCGGACGGCTATCTCGGATTTCTATCTCGAAAAAGTCCACTCGCGGCGCAAGATTTATAAGCTCTGTCGAGCGAATTAAACGAAAACGGTCGATAAGTATACGATTATTACTTACTTCGTAATCGACAGTCGTATATATCATAAACGACACAACGTCTATACATCTATAATGACAGGCAGCACATTAAGATTGCTGGAAAGTCCTTTGTATGTTATTTATTACCGTAATTTATTTAATCGATGGTGCTTAAGAACGTATGCCAAAAAAGCAACGAGTTATATAACAACGTCTGCGTCATATAAATTTGTGCAAGCGCACAATCTTTTGTTGCATGTACGGGTCATATTTATAATTAAAATTTCACCTAAATCACAAATCTGACACATTAATTTATAGTTGCATCACATGTTTCACTAGATTGGACTCATAATAACGTATTATAAAATCCGTGCAAAATTACCAAAGGTGCTAATCCGCAACGTCCACGAAGACTTGTTGCAGTCACGCAAGGAATTTTGATCAACCTATCCCAAGTAAGAGTTTAAAATAACCGCATATTTCCCGGATTCAAAGTAATTTTTCCCCTGTCATCTTTTCGTACTAAACATGAATTACGTCGGTATTAGAATGCAAGCCGTATTATTAATTTGCTTTGTGTTAACTTAACAAATTTCACCCAAATCAACAGTCAACAGTGGTTACGGCCAGAAGCGCCCACCAAAGGTAACGCGTCACTCGCATTCGAAGCAACCAAAGCGAGTTACTTCCGCTCGAAGTATTCGATAAAAATATCCTGCTGCGGCGGCTCTGTTTAAGATTATTGTATGCATAGGTAGCCTACGGTTGCGGAGGCAAACAACGGCATTCGTTCTCGACAAACAATTTAATTAATAATTCACGGGCCGATGAATCTCACAGAGATCACTGCGGCTCCATTTGTTGCAAATGGACGTGCACACAGACAGTATTATTAAGAGATATCGTTCGGTAAAAGCTTTGAAGTTTCACACATCGCTGGTCCCGCAACGATGGACGATAATCGCGAATTCTTTTATTTGCGACAGACAAGTAAACGCTTTAATTATTCTACGCGGTTTGCAATAATTCAGTCTCAATTAATTAAAATGCCTTGACGTGTGATATTAATTTCGATGATATCGCGTACAGCTGCAATAAATATACCCAGTGGCATTTATATTGGCGACTTATTATTTCTTGCCGCGCAGACTGTTTTAATGAGATTGAAACAAATGGTATGCAAACAGGTTTTCTTTGAAAAATCTTTGAGAAGACGTAGACATATGTATGGATATTAATTTATATATATATATATATATATATATATATATATATATATATATACTCCTTGGTTCACGGGTTGTGAACCGTGTTGTAGAAGTGTTCCCCGAAGGGTCGCTTCGACGTTTCGGCAGAGTCCCATCTGCCATTTTCAGGAAGCTCTTCTAGGTCTCGCTGACTTAGAAGAACTGTTCTTCTAAGTCAGCGAGACCTAGAAGAGCTTCCTGAAGATGTAAGGCTTATCATTTTTCATTGTGAGAATATATGCCAGAAAATCGGAACTTTTATAGAAAAGTTTTTAAGCTGTTTTCACTCTTCCTTTCCGTTAATGAAAGTAAACAGACATCAGGAATTCCAAATTACGTGGATGAATAAAAAATATGCATTGGCTACTGAAAATACCTCCGTATAAGTAAGTGAGCAATTCTAACGTACCTATAATCACAAAAAATTACAAGCTTGTGAAAATCGTACGAAATGTGCATGGTTAATAATTAACGGACAAAGGAACTTGAGCAAAACCAATAAAATTGAGACTCTAATCCAGGTTTTTAAAAGAATCTTCACGACGTAAAAAACTATCGGCCTATTTCAATTTATGCAAAAATATTTGACAAAATTATGCATAAGAGATTGGGTTCATAGTTCAAGATTAGAATTTGTTTACGGATGCTCAACTTGGTTTCCTACAATACACATCTACAACGACAGCAATTTTTCAATGCATGAAGTATTCCAAAGCCTGTATGATGGAAAAATTATTTTATTATTTTGATCTAACCAAGGCGGTTGATGTGATTCATAAACTCATTCTGAGAAAATAGGAAAGCTATGGTGTCGTAAATACAACGTTGTTCTGTCTAGAATCCTGTCATGTAGATTATTTTTGACATCTGGAATTCAGCAAGGGTTTATCATCGGCACCCTTTTGTTTGTCGTTTTTATTAACAACTTGCACTATTGAGTCATATCAATAGGTATTTATTTGCTGATGATACGTCGATCATTTCATCTGGTGAATGTTCAGTTAATAGTTCTTCAAATCCCACTTTTGCCTCTTTAGATATAACAAGCTGGTGTGAAAGGAATCAATTTATATTGAATCCGTCAAAAAGTTACCTTCTTGCGTTCTCAAATATACAAACTTACAGACTACATGAAAGTAGTTTACTGGGATTGAATAACAAATCAATACACCAAGACAACGAAACAAAATCCTTGAGTTGAAAAATTGGTCGTCATACTTGTCATTGATCAAATTGTAGCCACGTTAATAGAGCCATTTAGCTATCACAAACTTTAAAAAAAATGTAAGTCCTACGCTCTTTGCTAATGTTCTATAATGCTTTCGTAAATAGTCACTTAGCATATTTTATAATAATCTGGGGAAGTCTAGTCTTTGCTCGAGACTTCTAATACACTTGCTAAACTTGCTTGCTCTTCACTACACACCAGGTTTTGGAAGATGTTACTATCTGTTGATTGTCTCAGATTCTTTTGTCGACAGTGTTCCTTTTTAATGTTAATATATTTATTGGATTTGCCTGAACGTTTTTAGCGTTTTATAAAAGATTTCTAATTACCGTTACTGTTTCTCTAGCTTTTCTCCAACGTTTTTCACGAATTTTCTTTTGGTTTTTATACCCACATCTATCAACCGCTTTTTTTGTGCGTTTTATATCTTTCATTGATTTGTCATTTTATCATATCATGTACGTATTTCTGCCAATTTGTTTTTTTCTTTTAAAGATCTTGTCTCATTTCTGTATCCACTATCCTGTTTGTGTTAATGCTAATATGTAATGACTAATTGATTTTCATTCTCTGCACCTATTACTTAATTTAATTTATTTATTACTTATATATTTCTTTGTGTATTTGACAAACATTTATTCCGTTGTTATTTTATTTTCCCTCTCCGCATTTGCGTATAACTGTTGTGTATGTGTATTCTCATTTCTGACGTGACATTACAAAACCTAATACATTCAGTTGTCCTGTACAATCTACCGAAATTTCCATCTCCTTTCCCAATTTTTTTCATTTATTACCATCTCATCCCCATTCAGAAATGTTTATAAATGTGTAGTCCGTTTGTGGTAGTTTTTTCCAGTAATTCATTTCATTGTTTCAGATATGTCGGTGCAAAATTTCAACTTAATAGGTGCACGCGTTCCCGAGACAGAATGCCAATATTTTGTTTAGCGAAGATATATAGCGAACAATTTGTATGTAGCTTATGGGCCAAGCCCATGTTCCAGATATTGTAACGACAATGTCAATGTCGAAAAATCAAACGTCACAATCCAATTCAATAATTTGAAACAATAAAAGAGATAAAAACATTTAATACCTAAATTTATATATGGTTATGTTAAATATTTTTGTCTTTTATTGTTACAGATTATTGAATTAACTTTTGACATATTCGTGTTCCAATCAAAGACACGAAAAATATTATTTTATTTAACGTTTGGTTACAAATTAATTAGTTCTCTATACGTTTTCAATTTTGCATTTTTTTTTAATATTTATCGATTTTCAGAAATGTTTTTGAAATTAAATTAAATTCATAAATATCTTTTTAGGCAATTTGAATTGTTTTCAAATTTTTGTCAATATTTCAATATATCAATTCAACTTAAACGAAATTTAACAAAATTCGACAAATATTGCAAGGCCAATTAGCGTCGTGATAAATTGCTCAAAACTGATTTTTTTGTATTTTGTAAAAAATCTGAAATTATCATTTTAGTAATTAAGTCAATTTGTCGCAGTCTGTGGATATGTTTGCATATTTTGTAAACTAAGAATTAATATTTTGACAAATTAGAATTATTATGGTAAACTAAGTTTGACTAAATTAGAAATTGAGAAAATTAATAACATTTGCCTACATATGTGCAATATTTTTGTATATTTTATGATTATGTTGCATATTTTAACTTGAGCATCAATCGAAATTAAATTTATGAAATTAATTTAAATTTTTGCATGTAATTTTTTTACGGCTTGTGGCAATTTTTTTTTTTTTATTTTTGATTTATAAGTTGCAATACTTTCAGCAACCAAACATGTTGCATTTTTGATGATTTTAGTATTTTTAAAACTATAATTGAATAACAAAATTCACCAAAAATTTGGTAATGTTTATTACTATTAAGCTAGATTAAGTTAAACGAAGCAGAATTGACACACGTATGTGAATTAAGACAAATTAGGCTACGATTTCAGTATGTTGTATTTTTTAAACGTTTGTTGTAAAGTTCAGAAGTCTGAATTTTGCAAAATTGCACATAAAAATGGTAAATTAAATCAAATTAATTTAAAAGTAGAAATAAATTGAGGGAATAGGCAAGCAAAGGATAGATTTTTACAAATTTCTACTCGTATGATTGAATCTACCATTTACTGGAAAATCGGTGTTGAAAAATTATTTGTAGTCCTAGAAACGTACGATAAATATTCCCGGGCGTGGTCGCAGGAGCGGGCACAGTAATAATGTCGTGGCTGTCACGAAACTTTTGCGAAGTATAAGGAAATTCAGTGCAGACCATTGCAGATTTTTTCTTATATAGATAACTTTGGTATTTTTTTATAGATTCGAGTGATAAAATTGATAAAAAGATCAACATGTTCATTAATAAATTATGAAGAAAATGATGCAAAATTTTCACTATTTGCATTTTTATACGTTTTTCGTTAATTCGGAAAGTGGACATAATTGGGCAATCGTAATCAACATAACCCAACCCGACCCAATCCAACCAAACCCAGCCCAATCCAAACCCACCGATAGTATTTTTTTATACAAAAATTCAGAACGGATTGTATTGGATTGAGTTGGATTAAAGATTTATTTTGTCAAGAGAGTTATGTTGGATTGAAATTGGCAAAAGGAATGGAACTTAAAATGGACAAAATGAAAATTGAAAAAATCTTAAGGCACAAAACGATATGAAACGAAACAATGTGACGACGAAAGTACCAATTAAATTAAATTAAAAATTGTTTTCTTTTACATATTTTTAATTATTTTGGATTTATCAGCATTTTTGCTTATGTCATCTCGTCACAAAACCTTTCATTAAGATTGTTAACGTTCTTTCTGATTATGTTTTACCTCTGTTATTAATTTTCTATACAAGACCCTCTGCTCTATTTTTCTGCTCTTTTACTCCAGTGTAAATTAATGTATGTTATCCACACAATCCCACTTTATTTATTTCAGTAATAGCCAGTATACCAATGTTGGTCTCCTCAAACTCCTCACTCAAATCGCAATAAAGCTATGCATACGGTATCAAAATTTCTTACCACTGAAATTTAATAAGTTGCGCAGCGAAGAAATAGTAGCGGTGGTGTGTATAAACAAACTAGTAGGAAAACGTTGTTTATTCCTTGAAAATTTTCAAAATAGTCGGGCTAACTCAAAAAACTTGGATTTGAAATAACAAACCCATCAATTTTATTGATCAACTTTGACAGATTTTGACAGAATTATTCGAAACTTGCGAAACTGCGAGACAAAGCACACCGCTTCGTAAGAGTTGTATTAAATAAATTCTTGTGCATTAAAAATACATTTCATATTGGTTTAGTTTCAGGTGCTCGAGTCTAATTCCGAATCATTCAATTAATCTCCCTTACTCAACAAAGTTGAGGCCAATTTGAATTGATTTTTGGCTCAACGCTGCCTGTCATAATTTACAATCGCCGATGTTTTTTTTGTGTTGTCCATCCCAGAAAAGCTTTACGTTAACAAGATTGTCGGCGTGCGGAAACTGATTGAGTAATTAAATTATAGGAATTATCAAACCGAATGAAATATATTTAATTAAAGTCATTTAGGACCAAAATTAAGGTTATTCAATTTAAACTTTCCACACGCACCCGTACAATAAAGTTCGCACTCGTTGCATAAATAAGTATTTCGGGGTACTAAATCTTTGTTCATTGTTTCTAATCGCCGTTTGGACGAGAGTTCGTTTCCTTCGGGTCTAAAAAGCGTCGTCGGCTTTTATTTACAAAGCGACACAATCGCTTTCCTCGACGGCTGAAAAAGTTGCACATGCACATAAAACTAAACGTATTCCCCAAACGTAGACATCGCAGTGCGTTAATAATGCATCGAAGAATTGTGTAACGTCTGAGTAGACGCGATCTACGAGAGAGTTCCGTCGGGAGCCTAATTTACATGTTAAGAAACGCCGGGGATAACGAATTCCGTACACAAGTTAGTTTTCTTCTACTTCTTGATGGTTGACGTTGCGTCGTCTGGATGCCTTCCACAATGGCACATCACTCAACCGATGTCACATCAGGCCGTGCCCACTTTTACGTCACGGCGTATCTAATCTCGCGCACGCATTAATTCCACTTTATATTCGCGCGACATGTCGTTTGTTTCGCCGCTGGATTCGACTCTAAGAAGGCAGCAGTGCGTTTCGATTCTTTTTGTTTGGTTCGCGTCGATGCATTATTCATCGCGTTCGATGACGGAATTATTCGCGGTGAATTAGCAATTTGGTCGTCTGTTAAGTCGTGTGCATACGTTATGTGATATTGCTATTAAAATGTTAATGTTGCTATTAAGATGGTTTTGAAAAATGCTCATCGTGAAATATGAGTATCATTATCACACTAATAGTAAAAATAACATAAAAAGATAATGTTTTCTTCATCCTAATAACCAGGTTTACCATACCAATTACTTCCATTCCATGTTGCTACCAACAATTCACGAAGCTTTTTCGACGCAGGATGCTATAGGAAATAATTGTGTTAACACTGCCAGTGCCACTATGGATACATAATTCTTTAATGCGCGTGCAAAACCTGAAACCAGACAAGATGACACGAAAGCTTCAGATTCCTTCTTTAAGCCTAATTAGTTTTTACAAACTATTGTATATTGGTCAAAAGATAGGTAACCCTCCGATTTCAAATTCAACAGTTCAGAAAGTGCGATTAGTTTTGGTTACTTTTGGTAAAATTTTAAATCAATTGGGTCTTTAATTGTTTATACGATCCTCTTGATGCAAAACAAGAGGACTAAATTCAAAATACAATTAACTCGTAGATAGAGCATTAGTTCAAATGAACAAAACTTGCGAAATGCTCCGTGCATTTGCGAAAAAATTAATGAACATTTAACACCGATGCCATGCCAGATTGTACGCACAACGCATTAAGAAATAGTTCAAATACACCAATCAAACTGTTACGGACTGTATATGCACTCTTTTTTAAAAGCAACTTCGTATGTCCCAAACTTAAAGCAACGCATCGTTTGTATATAAAAAAAGTCGATACCAAAAAATGTATTCAAATCATCTTTAATGCGGACATCCTGCTAATATTTTAATAAACGTATTTAAATTTCAAATAAAAAATGCGACTTCAGTTAGCTTAAGTCGACGAAGTAGATTAAATGCATGTTATCGCATGTTGCGTGCACCGAACGGAAAAAAGATCCTGTAAATAGTATGGAGTTGATGGTTCAAATGCACATATTTAACATAAGAAATCATAAATAAATACCGTAAATCAATGAAATAGATTAAATACACCAGGCGCGAATTTAATAAATTGCTATGTATTTTATTGCTGAGGTAAGAGGTAATCGCGACTGCTGATCATGATCGTGATCAATGATACTGTGATTGCGAAACTGCTATCATTTACAGTGGGTTGTAATATGTCATTTTTGTCGCATTCTTTACAAGTTTCCACGCCTTTGTTATATTGCCAATTTTTTTCTAACCTATCGTGCAATTTGTTTTACGAATATTAATACTTATTTGAGTTAATTTGATTTAATCGACTTCCGCCACACTAGTATATTATATAAGTTCCTTAACATTTTATGACCAGTTGTCCCGAAAAGTTTCTGATGTAAATTATCATTGCCTTATAATAAAATTTGTTTTGTTCAAGCGCTAATAAAGATATACCAAACAATACGTTGACATGGTTGACATAAAAGAGAAATTAATAATGTAGTGGTCGGATGGACACGTTAAAATGAAATTGTTTCGGTATTGGTAAAGTTTCTATATGCAAAATATTTAAAAGCCAACAAAGTAATCCACTTACTCATATATGTAAATGTTGTTTAAAAAAGAGTAAATGGAACAAGAAGAGTCGAATCGTATAGAAGAAAATCCAACGACAACAACGTGTTTGCTCTAAAACCAAAATTGTGTGAAAACAGACACTTACAATGTAGGGTTGGGTTGGGTTGATTTAGTTTAGATTGGGTTAGGTTAAGTTAGGTTAGGTCAGTTACGTACGAACACCCAATTCAAATAAACCGAACTCAACCCAACCGAAAAATAGTTAAATTTATTTACAATTTAGTTAACAACTGACAAATAAATTTACAATAGCAAACGAATTCGTTAATAATAATAATAATAATAATGTCTTTATTGTGTGAAGTACAATGTAATATAATGCAAAGCATTAAAATCAACAAAAGAAAAGATAACAAGAAAAAAAATAATGAAATAAGATAAGCAAATATACATGTATACAAATGACATGCAATACAATGAAATAAAATAAAATAAAAGGAATATACACACAATCGCAAGGCGAAGTTTAGAAAATACTGTTTTAACTTAACCTAGAAAATTGTAGAAGAAACAAATAATGAGAAAACCCTAACCTAACATACCAAACTTATTAATGTAAAAATAAATATTAATAATAAATAAAGTTATATATGAAAAGTTAATATAATTCGGCGACGCGCAAAAGCAGTTCGAGCCAAGCAATACATACATGAATAAAAAAGAGAAAAAAGATAAAGTATTGTTTATAACGTGTGTTCAAGAAAAATCTTAATTTAGGCGGGCTCTGAAATTTAATTGGTGTTTAAAGCTACTTTAGCCACAACCAAAACGTGAATTTAATTTTAACAAGACGTCAAAAGTGAAAACTGCTTTACTAATTAAAAATGGGTATCATAACAGAGCAGAAAGCAAAATTATTGGAATGCATTGTTTGGCATTGTTCCATTCCTGGGAGCTTTACAGATTTCCATGTAGAATATATAATGTGTTTTTTGAAGTTAGAATCTCATCAGCCAACACTGCCATTATTGTACTTTCTTTTGGTTGTGGCTAAAGCAGCTTTAAACACCAATTGAACTTCAGAGCCCTCCTAAATTAGGATTTTTCTTGAACGCACGTTACATACTTACACAAAATAAAAGGAAAGAAATATATCAAATCATATTGTATTAAATTATATTAAATTAGTGGCGTGCGTTAACTTGTTGTTGCAATAGTAATTTTTTTAATCTCCATTTGAACCCGGACAATGTACAACTCTTTAATTCATGAGGAAGACTGTTATGTTTTGCGTAAATCATATAAGAGAATGACCTCTCAAAGAGCTTTGACATTTAAATGTATATTGTGATTGAGAATTTTGAAATTTGAAAAATATAACAACTATAAAATTTTTATCAATTTTCAAAATTTTGTTTGCGTGTGAAATGGTCTTATTGTTTAACATTGGCGTATTTGAAAATATAATTATATAACAATTACCAAAAATGGTGATTTTAAACATTTTTGAAATATTATCAATAATATCATTAGTTGGCTTTTTGAAAAAAAAAAACGTTTTTAAATTTGGAAAATGTCAATTAGCTTCGAAAATGTTGGATCAATTGGGCGAATCAACCCAACCTAATCCAAATGTTTTGAAAGTGGAAAGTGGATTTTAAAAACATATACGTTTATAAAAGTTTCACATTTTCCTATTATTGAAATTCTGGCATTTATGTTCTCAACCCCACATTAAAAAATAGTTGCAAAACAAAGCTTTATTCTGGTCTTGTGAACTACGAGGAAACTACAATGCAAATGGAAAATTCGCGATTGAAATTAGGAAATATCTTCAAATTTTAAATAAATTACTCAGGAAATTCAAACCATAATTCATAATAGTTTCAGTAGTTAAAAATTACTGTACAAAATTATTAATTCTGAAAACCATAAAAATTACTACACTGGAAATGCAAACAATTCCGTTTAAAAAAACCTAAATAATTGAAAAATGTAACAATTATAAAATTTTTATCATTTTAAAAATTTTGTTTGCGTGTAAAGAAAGAAATGGTTTAACATTGGCGTATTTGAAAATATAATTATATAACAATTACAAAAAATTGTGATTTTTAACATTTTTGAAATATTATCAATCATATTAGTTGACTTTTGAAAAAAAAAATCGTTTTTAAATTTGGAAAATGTCACGGGAAATGAAAACCGTGATTAATGAACAATTTAAAAATTTGTACACAATGATGCGCAAAATAATTAATGTAATTAATAATTACTAAACGAAATTGAAAAACATACGTGTTTTATGTTTTATACACTCACTTTCATATGAAATACACCACCCATTAAGAATTAGACTACAATTTTGAAACTTCGGTAAAATAATGTTTCCGTCGAAAAAACTCAAATATTATGTTTTCCGTACCATTGCTATTTCCAACTTTCAATATTTTCTTCCTAGCACTTGAATTGATGAATTTCTGCCCACAAAATGTCCGATTATTTTATTGTCAAACTGTCAAGTAGACGCCGTGTAATGCCCCCAGTGCGACGTCGTAGAAATGTTGCCCATTAAATGACTTTGATAGGGGGCATTTTATCGGTATGAAAGAGGTGGGCTTCTCATTTTGAAAGATTGGAAGAAGGGTGAATCGGGACTACACTACAGTTGCTCGGATATGGTCCGAAGAAGGTATTCCGAGGCGCCGGCGCTGTCCTGCTGAGTTACCCGCCCGAAGAAGCAACGTGAAGCAACGTGTTGTGGATTAGCCAAGAGCTTTGATCGGACACTTGTCGATGGCAACTGTTTCCAGAAGAATTTCTTCCTTTGGGCTTCATTCATACCGTCCTTACTTTCGGTTTCCATTAACACCTACCCATAAAGCAGCCAGGCTTGTATGGTGTCAAGAACGGCAAGGGTGGGGTCATCAATGGAATGACATCGTATTCAGTGATGAATCAAGGTTTTGTTTATGGGTGAATGATGGTCGTAGAAGGGTGCGGCGACATCGAGGGAAAAGACGGAATTTGAAGTTCGTTCAAAGACGATACACAGCCTTAACACCTGGTTTGGGGGGCGATATGTGCTAGACGAAGGTCAGCCCTTACGTTCGTTCCAGGCGCATTAAACGCACGTCGTTACATCAACAATGTTCTGGAACCGGTGTTAGTACCTTTCATGCAGACGTTGCAGAATGCCACTTTCCAAAAGGATAATGCAAGACCCCATACTGCTGTGGTTACAAGAAGGTTCGTGAAGCAGGTTGAATTGCAGATTTTGCCCTGGCCTGTTCGGTCACCGTACTTGTCGCCCATTGAACATGTCTGGGATATGATGGGTCGGCGACTAAGATAAGTACCCAGTCCTCCTGAGAATCTAGATGAACTTCGACACCATCTAGAGGTTGCATGGAACGAGGTACCCCAGGAAGACTTCGACCACTTAATAGAAAGCATGGTTAGAAGAGTTAATGCATGCATAGCTGCGCGTGGGGATGCAACCCATTACCACTTTTTCTTGAAAAGTGTTAATTTTTATTTTGGTTTTTTCAACTAAACTTTCATCGTTTCTTAGTTGATAATAAAACATTATTTTACCGAAGTTTCAAAATTGTAGTCTAATTATTAACGGGTGGTGTGTTTCATATGAAAGTGAGATATGATATTTAAATTTTTTGCTCTATTTGTGTAGTGAAATTCGTTTATTAGTCGAATTTAAAAAAAATAAATAAAACACTTATTAATTTTTTTAATTTTTAGCTTGGCAGATTTATTTTTATTATTTGTGTTGCTAGCATTTTATGTATTTACGAACAGTAAAATAAAGAATAAATTACAAAAATTTTAACACGAAAAAATTCTCAATCTCCATTTATAACGATGACGGGTTGTACATATGTTTAACTTTTATGTATAATAAAGTAACTGCATAAATTATGATTTACAACTGGGTTCTATTCTTTTACAACAAATAGTCTAATAGAAAAAGAAATAAATGTCAATTATTTTTTAATGTTTTGTGATTAGAACTTTTACGTATGCATATACTTAATTGTGATTTGTTTTACATTTTTATCGAGTTTTACTATATTATAGAGCATTCAAAAAGTAGGGATTCTTTTCGAGAAAGTAGAAATCAAAATTGTGTACTAAATCAGATGCAAATGTATTAATTATCATTCACTAAGTGTTAGTCAGTTCAAATAAATCATAGTATAGACTCGTACACCTGGCAGGGAAAACAATAGCGAAAGCGGATGCCCTCAACATTTGTTAATATTTAAGTTTCTTAATTTATTTAATACGCTTGATTCATCAAAATGGCAAGTAGTAAGCGTGTTAACGTTGCCGCCTAATGTTAATTAGTTTTATAATAGATTGCCTTTAAAAGCACAACTTCAAGCACCATTATCAAAAATTTCAAGTGTCATCAATAAAAATAAATCTAATCAAATGCTTGGCAAAAGTATCGAACAATAAAAATGGAGAGTTACTGATTGCTGTGGCGGTCACAAGAAGACCGAAACAATTTTCCAAGCGGTTGGTCATATCTGATTCCACGCAAAGACAGAAAATACCTGTAAAGCATAATCCAATGTAGAATGGAGCTAGCCCTAATTGTTTCACAGGTCATTACCATCATCAAAATCATCTAATAAATCTCATGGCGCTAATCTTTATTGCACTCACTTCGAAATTCAATAAAAATCATTATAAAAATCGACCACGATTATCAATCTCGCGAGTAAAATAACAGCCAAATAGAATTGAATCGACTCTACTTTCGCGGAAAATAACGACCTCAGCGAAAAAATTTTAGATTGTAAAGTTTAAAAATGTTTAAAATTGTTCGTGCGTAGCGTTCTAAGTCCTCATATTGTTAGTTGTTCAGGTTTGTTTAGGTCCCAACAATATTACCGAAGGGCGACGATATTAAACGATGACTCGTTATGAACGTCGATGGAATTGCAATAAATTCCGTATCCCACTTTTGCGAATTTCGCGATTGCAGATAAAAAAGCGCCGATGAACAAACACACATCATGTCGATTTTTCGCCGAATTTTTTTATGGGTTCTAAGAACACGGCGGCCTTTATGCAAGTACGCACGAATTATGAATGACATCGTAAAACGGTTAGAAATATGAATGAAATGTTTTTAACGTTCTTGGAAAAAAATGCAGAGCAGACTCGACGAATTTCGCCGAATTTTTTGTGAGTTCTAAGAACTGAGCGACCTTTACGCAAGTACACATGATTTATGAATGACATCGTAAAACTAATAGAAAATCCGATAATTTAATTTCCGCCAATCGATTTTTGTAAGCAGTGACTTAAATCAGAAAATATAAAAAATCACATATTCATACCAACATTAAAAAGTAAACAGATCTAAACATAATAAATGAAATCGAACAATTAACGAGCGTCAATTCGCAGAATTGTAACGAGTAAAATTCGCCGAATATTTGCATGGGTTCTAGGAACAGAGCGACCTTTACGCAAGTACGCCTGGATGACATCCTAAAACGTATAGAAATACGAATGACAATTTTTAAGATACGTAATTACGTAAGATACAATTTTTAAAATAATTTTTATACATTTGTATTAGAAATACGTTTATGAATTAAATTACAAAAATGCGATTTTATTAACGATTCGTAGATTACATGTAGTACGATTTGTTAAATTATTAATTCGATTATCACAGTATCGATTAATTTCTTACAATTAATTTTTTAAACAATTTCTGTGGATGCACTTGTTTACTAAGTTTAATAATTAGGTTCATTAGCCCATT
Source organism: Geotrupes spiniger (assembly GCA_959613385.1). Lineage (NCBI taxonomy): Eukaryota > Metazoa > Arthropoda > Insecta > Coleoptera > Geotrupidae > Geotrupes > Geotrupes spiniger. The sequence continues at coordinate 20,465,921 of OY390737.1, forward strand.
CAAATAGTTTATGTCTTGTAACATTTTCAACAATAACACAAAATAGTGTCTAATTGTTTAAATATTCTAAATATAATATAATTTTAAGAATTAAAAAAATGATTCGTTTTTCAAACAAGCGCCTACCGTTAGCAGGTTGTCTGGCTTTAAAGTCTGTTGCTGCAAAATATAAAAAAAATCTTTCTTGTGTTAGTTGAGTTCCATTTAACAAATTCCAATATTGCTGTCAAGCAAGCTAAAGAAGACGCTGTGTGGTTATTGCAAGAGAAGGTTGTGTAAGCTAATATTGGTTGCGAACATTTTCAGTCCAAGTAAGCTTTTGTTGGAAATTTTTGTGCAATATTTTATTCAACTGGAATACAAAGATTGGCGTTCTAAATGTTGGAATGCATTGGAGTGATATTTAGGCTAATTTAAATGTTCACGTTAAACGCACACTTACTATTATATTTACTGTGGATTGGAAATCATTTGGACAGGAAGAAAAAGCAGTAAACACTTAAGTAATTTGGGCATTAATCTATGCTTGCAAGAATAAAACGCAGTAAAGTAGCGCGAATGGATCGGAAGCGCTTGACGCGTCGTGCGCGGTAAACGAACCTGTTGTTTACAAAGCAACAACTTTCCAGGTTTTAGACTTATCACGTCAAGTGATACATCAAAATTTACGTTACAGTCTAACGAAAAATGATATCGCAAAGAGAATGCCGCAGGGCCAATAGCGAAAAACTTCCTCGCTAGTCGAAAAAAAAGAACATGGTTTCATAGCGCAACTGATTATTTGTTGAATATTATCCAACAAATGATTATTTTGACGATTGCAATAACTTTATTCGCGACAGTGAAGTGTCACAGTGTTCCATTAAAAATTTCAACTAGTTTGGTCGAATAGTTCCCGAGATTTCGCGGTTCGAGTTTTAAAAAGCATTGAAATTAATTGAATTGTCGAACGAATAAATTTCACTATTTTATTTTGGACAAATTAATTGACGGATCAAAAAATAATTCGGGTAAAAAAGATTACCGACTATGCCAAACGGTAGAAAACCAGTGTCATTCAAATGGGTATTCAAGCTGAAGCGGAAATCAGATGGCGAAATCCATAAATACAAAGCACTTGTGGCAAGAGGATTTTCGCAAATAGCTGCTTTTGACTATAACGAAACATATACCCCAGCTGCAAAACTAACGACTATGCGAATTTTGTTATCGATTACGGCACAGCGGGACTGCTAAATGTGCATTTTTGAACGGTGATTTCTCAGAGGACATTTACATGGAATTACCCGAGGAGTTAAAAATGAAAGCAAGGTGTGTAAACTCAACAAGGCGTTCTACGGACTTAAGCAAGCATCACGTACTTGGAATGAAAAGTTCAGCTGTTTAATGGTAAAACCAGGTTTCAAACGTTGTGCATCGGATCAATGTTTGAACAAAAATTATGGCGAATGTTTTATGTTGGTCTATGTAGACGATGTACTAATCGTCATTCGTGATCAACGGAATTTAAGCACCATCAGGACTTGCTGAAGAAACAGTTCGATATGATTGACAACGGCAAAATAAATACATTCCTGGGAATGCACACGTTGAACAAGGTACGATATCCTTAAGCCAGACAGACGCAGTATTTGCGAAATGTTTTAAGGAAATTTGGAACGAACGACTGTAAAAGCCTAGCAACTCCAATTCAAGTTGGATTAAATCTCGAGAAAGGAAACCTAAACGAGTTAACTGACGTACCGTATTAACGAACTACTTCACTCGTTTTCAGAGCTGTTTTACTTCTGAACATTTTACATATGCAAAAAGCATTTTGCGATACACCAAGGGCACTCTATACTGAAATTGATGTTCACATGGAACGAGGAAGCAAATCTGTTGATTGGTTTCACGGATGCGGATTGGGCTAGTGATAAAAACGATAAAAAGTCAATTTCTGGATACGTTTTCAAAATCGTCAACAACGTTGTCAATTGGGCATCTAGAAAGCAAGCCACAATTAGTCTCTCATCGACAGAAGCAGAGTACATCTCACTCGGACAAGGTATTTGCGAAGCAAAGTGGATAAGAAGGTTAGTAAATGAAATGAATCGATGATGTGACACGCCAACTGTCATTTATGAGGACAATCAATCATGCCACAAAACACAAAACACAAAAGAACGAAACACATCGACATTAAGTATAATTTCATTCGTGAAGGTATTGAAACTTAGGAAATAAAGCTGGAATGCAAACCAAGTGGGAATCAAGTGGGGGATATAATGGCGAAAGGAATCAGTCGAGTTTCATCGGCGAAACATCGTCGGAATTTGGATATTAAGGCTAATTTAAATGTTCACATTAAACGAACACGATTATTCTAATGATCAAAGTATTCTTTAAGTTCGATCAAATGAATCCATTGTTGACGAATTTGTAGGCAATGACGGAAATGAGTGTTGTTGGCGGCCACTTCGGCTTAAATTACTTGAAGTCTACAGCTGCTATTGGGGAAACTGGAACTGCTAAATGCTAACAGGAGGCTGACATGGTCTATGCTGATGAATGTTCGTGGTAAGTTGAGAGTTTTGCTGTTGTTTAATATTGTTGATTGATTGTCTCATATTTGAAATTGTAGGACTTCATCCTTGTCTGAACACTGCAAGGACGGAATGATAACCTTCAAAAATGACAAATGTCTATCGGTAGGACCTTCTTCTGGAACCTGCAGTATCTTTTCTTCCACTTCATCGAGCTATCTTTTTAGGGAACCCAGTAATCATTAATGTTTCATAGTGGGGTGGATGTATGGAGGCATTGGATGGAGGAGTGTGCGGGGGTAGAATGGAATGAGGAAGAGAAAAGGAAAGGAATGGAAAAAGTACCTAGCCGAGAATGGAGAAGGAGTGGAACTTCTAGCAAAAGTAAAGGAGGCCCGAGAAGCCAGGAGATAAAATGAAGGAGCACGAAAGAACATGGAGGGAGTGGAGCAAGAGGAATTAATTGATTTATTTGAATATATTATTGAAATGGAATAAATTGGGATATATCAAAACAACCTTTATTGGCATCCTAATTTTTACAGCCTTTATATATATGTTCCATGTTGGTGCGCTAGTCTCTTCAAAATATAATGTTTTTGCCAACGAAGCAGAGATAATAATAAAATTTAATGTTTCAGATATCTAGCGAGTGGATGTACTATCACAGAGCTGCATTATTCCCACAGATCTGGTATTTCAAGTGCAGGAAGAATTGTCGGAACTACTTGTTAAATTATCTGGTCATGCGTCTAGAATGCATATCAATTCCTACAATGTAGGAAATGACTGCTTCAAATGTTTATATGCGAGCAAATTTTCCACACTGTTGGGAGCAGTTCATACAAAACATGTTCTAGTAGTAAAACCGCCTGGTTCAATGTATCATAACTACAAAGATTATACGTCAGTGGTATTAATGGCGATAGCGGATTCTAGCTACCTTTTAGCACATGTTAATATTGGAAGTTATGGAAAGGATTGCGATTCTAAAATATTTAAAGGATCTTTATTATGGTCATGGATTGGAAATAATGAGCAAGATTTACTGGCTGAGAAATGCTGTCCAGGACTGACAGGTCCTAAATTACCGTATGTTTGGTCGGAGTCGCGCCACACAGACTTTATGGCGGATCAAATCTTATGTTAAAGAAAGGAGTTTTTAATTATCGATTGTGTAGAGCTCGGATATATGTAGAATGCTCATTTGGCATTTTCAGTAATAAATGGAGAATATTTCATAGACCCATTAACTTGGAACCAGAGTTTGCAGTAAATATTACAAAAATACACAATTTTGTTCGCGATAGAGATGGTTATGAGATTGGGGGCATATTGACAATTTTTATGACATACCTATAGGAAAAGATCCGCGCGGGGGAATTATAGCAAACAATGTTATGTAAAATATATTACCTGATTAATTTTTAACAAATGTTCGAGCCGTCAATGGGCAGTAATCAAAAATGTAAGTAAATACATTCTGTATTAATGTATTTGACTTTACTTGGCATTATTTTATTTTATAATTGATCTTCATTTGACGGTACCATAATGTCCACATTGGATATTCAACATTGCATTATTACATTTTATAACTTTAAAAATCTTGAACGATTTTAACTTTGTTTATAAAAATACAGTTAAGACAAAACGTACGAAAATTTACAGCGATATCTTTTGTGTAAAACTGCTCACTGTTGTTCATATGTGCAGATGTAGAAAACTATAATATAATCAGCTCTCTGTATGTATCCAAATACGACTTGTGTACATTGCCACAATGTGGCAAATGTGTCGCTCAATAAACGCAAACAGTTGAGATTCTTAGGCGCAAACTTACAATTAAGAATATTTGTTTTCACTGAACGACGCAATTGTCCAAGTGGCTGCGTTCACCAAAAAGTAATTGGCAACTCTTGGCAACTTGGGTCAGACAAACAAGGGTCAAACCCTAGTCAATAGACATTTACTAAGTGTCACAATAAAGCATTTCAGCTTAGTAAGCGAGGCCTTCACCGTACCCTTGTATATGTATACCATAGTAAGCCAACCTTTGGTTAAAATTTGACAATCGTTTTTGAAGAGCTTTGGCAGCAACCGCATTAGTGCGCCACCGTCGATTTGGCAGCGATTTTAGGGCCATTGCTTGCCGTTATTTCTATCAAGGCGCCACTGGCAAATTTCTACTCAACGTTAAATAACTTAATTAATGGTGTGAATCTTTACTATTTACAGATTACTAATGCCATTACGTTATCATGCACTTAATTAATTAATGAATATGAGATATTAAAAAATAATGATAGAAAGAAAATTGATGTATAGTTTAAAATAACATTTTCCAACAGTATCATTTACAAATATATAATAAAAATTTTACAAATAACATTTACTGGTGGGGTTTATCGTGAATATTTATTTATTTCTTACAATCATGTGTAAAAATAAGAATTTAATTTTGCTGATTTTACATGTTTAAATTTAAATGCAATTATAAATTTACAGCACTGTTTATATACGTATGTATCATAGTTTGATAACGGGATGACCGATTCTAACTAGCAAAAAATTACCAACTCGACCAAATAAGTTGTGGACTTGTATTGCACTTCAGGCAATACAATTCATTCTAATTTTCGTTGCAAATTCGATTGGGCGATTGTTTTTCCGTATTTCGTTTTTGTAGTGATATCTACATTAACCGGTCTCCCGCTTTGACGCCGAAGAATATATTATTACTTCCTCATACTTTATGTATGTAATTATGAAAAATTTCAACCTCGAGATTTTAACTGATATACGCGTTTTGAGGTCCCCTGAATCGATCCTAATTATTTTTGGAATCTATCCCCCGTTTACCTATTAGATGCATCTCCACACAAGTGCGCGAAGTTTGAATCGAAGTTTTCTATTGGTGGAATTTCTCAATCCCAAAACACGCAACTACAAAATCCGGCAATCGTGATTGCGTGCCGGTGTTTTTTAATTTGTGTCTAGCGTGTGAAACTGGCTGTTGACGCCGAGACCACGCCTTTTCTGCATCTGTTCGTTAAACGAGATATAGGATCCAAACCATTGAAGCCACCACTATGAAATGAAACTTAAGATTTGTATACAGCAGGAAAGAAAACGTCATATTTTTAAAGCAATTGCTGAATCGAAAGTGATGGTTTACTCTTATCACCTTTTTCGGTATCTCGAAAACGGTATCGGAGTTATAGAAAAAAATGTTCTTATGAAAGTTAATGATATTGTAATTTTAAACAACTTTCAATTGAAAGGCTTTTTCGGAAAATGGAAAATTTTGAATTTCAAATATTTCGAATTTAAAAATTTGTATAACTGAGTATAAGGAAGTACAGTGCGGGCCACTGCAGATGTTTTCTGACTGCACTCACGACGATGAAACGATATTATGCATAATTATTTGATTAGTCTAAAAAATTATTTAAATAATTAATTTCTCTTGTAAAATTTATATTATTTGCCACTCTTGACACGTATACATAGATGTACTATAGTAAAGTAAGACAACACTTTGAAAGATGTACAATTAAAAACATTTCAAATTTAAAGGAATGGTATTTAACTTCGCCATAATTTTATTTTAAATTGCCAAATGTTACCGTTTGTTAAGCAGAAGAAAAATACGTAGAACATATAGAGCGCGATGTATACAACTGTATGTTAATTGTACCAAGTTATTTAAATATTTCAATGCAACTCCAATCTGTAACTCTGAATATAAATATCAAATAATTTTAGTTTTGGTTTAAGTAGCAATTCCATTTACAGACATTAATTTGGAAATTCTAATTTAGTTGTCAACCAAATGCGTCATTAATTCGGGTCATGAGCAAACTATTGGTTTTCCATCTGAGATAAAATAATTATGTAGTTGACCGGTAAATATCACATTAACTATTCGAAAGATGAATAAACAAATTTTTGTAGAGCACTGCTTAAATTGCTCTATAACAGTAACATAAGTAATTAATTAGTAATTGCAGTACTAGCTACTGTTGTAATTCGCATTAATAAATCATCAATTATTTGCATATTTCGTAATTAATTCGGAATCAATCTTTCAAGTATTGTGTTATTGTAGTGCCGTTAATTATTCAGTAATATCATTAGGTTGAGCCATTTGAAATATACAATCTACGAATTTATCATTTACCGTACTCATTACTCAGCTATGAATAAATTTTTGGAGGGAAAACCATCCACAAATAGTAATGCGTATATTACCGAAGGTTCAAGTCGAAACAATAGTAAATGGTTAGAGGATATAACAAATATACCTGGCAGCAGTTCTGTTTTTAAACATCCGAATTACATTTTGGGGCCTCACATGTAGTTCCTCGACGGAACAGAATAGCATCTTGTTTGCGTGCACGAACAAAACAATTGAAATCAAAAAGGGCTCAGGTGAAAAAGATGAAGAAAAATAAAAGTAGTGAAAGTCAACTATTAAAAACGTCTTCGAATCTGTGCATTTAGAGCTCGCAAAACTCAAAAGCATTCGTACGAATGCAAGTAATGCATAGAAATAGGGGTGCTTGGAAGAAAGATGGGAAAGACTTTGCAATCGCATTATATTATAAGTCACCTGCAGCATACAAACATCTAAGAAAACAAAAGATCATTTTACCTTTGGTATCGACGATAAAGAGCTGGATTGGAATTTGTAAATGTAAACCAGGTTTCAATCTGAGATACCTTCAACAATTAAAATCTAAAGTGGAAACGATGCAATTGGATGAAAGGGTGTGTGTTATCAGCTTTGATGAGATGACACTGAAGAAACGGCTAAAAATTCTAAAGCGATGAACTTGATTGAAGGGTTTGAAGATCTTGGTCGTGGGTCTAGAATAGGTAAACAAGCTTTGGTATTTATGGCAAGAACTTGGAAAGAACCTCTCATGTAATTTATTAGTGAATTTGGCACAAAGCATGAAGAATTAAGGAAATTAATAATGACAACATTGCATGAAATCCCGAAAATAGGGTAATTGTATGTGACCAGGTGATCGAATAATAGAAGTGCATACAGAGATTTAGGAGTATCACTGGATATACCATATTTGTACAGCTCCGCGAAAAAAATATTCGCTATTTATGATGTTCCATCTATTCAAAACCTTGCGGAATAATATGCTTAATGCAGATCATATCGTTGATGGTGAGAAAATATGTTTTAGTGATATAAAGTGAGCGTAAAGCACCGTCGGTAGTCGGCAACCAATTGCGAAGTCGACGACGGCACATATATGACCATGGATCAAGATGCAGGGGTACAGGTAAACATTTCCACTACGGCATTGTGTGAAGAAACATTACCATCGTCAACGTCGGATTCAACTGCTGATACTTCCTCATTGGAACAATGTGCCTTAGTATACCTCGCCGGTTACTTGGTTCAAAAGTGTTTAGATAAGTTCTGCTCAAGTAAAATTGCGATAAATTAATGAAAGGAATACTGATTCTGGTAGATGAAAAGTACAGATTATGCAAGAACAATTTGCAGTATTTCAATGGATACATTTCAAAAAAAATTCAGCAAACATATGCATAAAATTAAGTTGAAGGAAAGAATTTTAAATAAAATCATCTAGGAAGTAATTTTTTTAATTACAAATATATAGTGTGTTTCACTTAAGGGTGTAACACCATCATATCTTTTTTATTTTTAGTCCAATTTTAGTATTTTTTTTCTCAAACGTAGAATACTTATTGCTCTATTTACTCCGAAAAAACCAATTGTCTTCTTTAAATGCAAAGCAACCTACGATGGCAAAGTAAATGGAAAAAATCAAGAAATCATTTTAGGGATTTTTTTATCGAAAAATTTTACTAGTAATAATTGTTCAGAATTGCCCAAAACCCTGTTTAAATTTTTATTAGCATTTTTGTTTATTTTCTGTTAATAGTTTACTTTACTTTTTGTTAGTTATTTTGTTTCATGAACAACTTGGTGGGGAGTTCAAACCAAGGAATCTCATGTTTTAAATTGAAGCACATAGTTTTATTTTATTGTGAAATAGAAAATTTTGCAAGGAGCAGGTTGCTCCCGGTGAGTGAATTATCGTTAGTTTAAGATTATGTACCTACTCACAATTTGGTGTCCCTTAATCTTGTGTAAAGGTGACAATATACCTACATAGGAATAGGAATGCATAATATCCGCCTCGTAATTTTATGGGAATTTTTTCGATAAGCACTAAAGTACCTAGTTTATCTTTTATCTTAAATATTTTCGAACAATACAAATAAAAATCATTTAATATTTACATGCAGGACCTTGTACATTACACACATTTGAGTGTGCCTCCTCAAGTAGCAAACCCACGAGCCGCCACTGATATATATATATATATATATATATATATATATATATATATATATTATTCAATGCGTTGAGTTCGTTGAACTTTCTACCAATTTTTGTCGAAGTATGATTGATTTTGGCAGTATTGCCAATTGTGGGTATAATTGGTTATTAAAAAACTGTATTTCTTATGTTGTTATATTTAACGTTTCGGTACTGCTGTTACCTTCATCAGAAATAATATAAGATTTTATATCGTTTTGAAGCAATGTATTAAACTTGGATGTTTAAAAAATTCAAACGTAATTTAAATGCGTCATATTTGTTTACATTTACATGCAGTTTTTGCATGGTATTCTATAGATACAATTAGATTGCTTTTTTAATGGTAGGGTGACACCCTACCAAAAACTGCGATAGCTGTTACATAGGGCAAACCATGCAATTAATTGAAGAAAGAATAAAAGGACACAAATATTCCAGCAACATAACAGCTTTAAAAAACCATACACAACAAACAGGACACAATTTCAATTTCGATAACATAACAATCCTGAAAAAAGAAATCAAATACCACCAAAGACTTCTGCACGAAATGATACAAATAATCAAAGAACCCAAGGCAATCAATGACAAAATTGATATAAAGAATCTATCGCAAATATATTACCAAATCATTTAATTGCAAACACACAACACACTAACCTCGCTGATTTCACCGATCATATAAAAATTGTTTTACATTAATTAATTCACCACCAATTTTGCTTATTGCATATGATTACTATTTTCGATTTAGGGATACATATTACCATAACACACCACAATCTAAGTTTTACGAACGGAATTTATGTCTATGTAACGTTTTGACGTAATGTATCAGAATGAAATTGACATGGCCATCTCTCCTAAAATAACACATTTTAAATATTGCAAATGAATCTTCAAACATCCAAGTATGCTACAATACGACGAAATCAAAGGCGCTAAACGTTAAATATAACAACATAAGAAATACAGTTTTTTAATAACCAATTATACCCACAATTGGCAATACTGCCAAAATCAATCATATATATATATATATAGTAGAAAGCCAGAAGTATCAACCGTGCAACGTTAGAATCAAGAAATATATATCAGGGAAACGGTCAGCTATCGGGTAGTAATGAAACGCAGTTGATTATTCTTTTCAATATTTCGCAATAATTTAATTGCTTCATCAGATATATATATATATATATATATATATATATATATATATATATATATATATATATATATATGTTGGTGCGTACGTTCTGACGGCTCGATTCGATTCCATTGGTAAATTCGTTCTCGACAACTTTGTTTATATATTTTTTTCACACGAACGACAGTTTTCGCTGCATGTCGAGTTTTGTCGCGCCGGGCGTCCATTGCAATTGTAAGGTAAATCGTTTCCCTAAAATATATCTCAAAATAAGACAAATAAAATATAATTAAATTTATATAACAGATGCAGTTGATAATGTAATCAGATCGTTAATCTAAAATGTCGGACAAAATGTTTTTTCTTAAATTTTTATTTTATTTATTACATTCATATTCATATTTTATTAAAATCAAAAAAAAAATATATTGCTTTATATACATAAATCGTTCATAAATCTAAAACACCGAAATTTCCATTCATAATCTAATATCGTCCAGAATACAGTCGTTTTCCTGCGAAGGTCGTCGAATTTCTCGGAAGAAACAAAAAACTAAGGTCGTCCACTAGAAACAAATTCGTACTTGACTCGGTCGAGGTCGTCTAATTTCTAGGAATCTATAAAACAATTCCACGAAAATCGTATTTGTTTCCTTCATACCGTAATTGCGATCGCGCCCGCTGTGGCGCTTTTTTGTTGGTGTGCAGATGGCGCTTCTCAAAAGCGTGGTCGGGCGCATTTGTTAACGTCGATTCCCGCCGCCGACTCGCACATTAATCGGTATTTACGTACGTATTTAATTTCTTTGATTATTTAATCTTTTTATGTTAATAGATTACGTTACATGTTCATGTATTTCAAAATTTAACGCCGGTGTAAAAGCGGTGCGCTGGTCGTAAAAGTTTGGGAAGCAACGCTTTTATTTTGATTGACATCTCCGACTTCCTTCACTGCGGGATATTTATAGGCTGGTCATTGCACCTATTTTATTCATGAGGTGCGTTTACGTTTACGCGATTTCGACGTTTATTTCGTTATTTGTGTAAAAAAAATGATATATTAAAAAAAAATAAAATTTAATTTTATATATTGGTCGAGATAAATGTAATTTGAGAATTCCATTGAAAGAAATGCGCCCCGCTTTCGTAAGTACGACATCTAATTACTAAAATAACAGAGTATACAAAACTTATGATTAAAAAAAGTATAGGTTATTTAAAAAATAAAAATATCCGTCGGTGCTCGATATGATTCACACTTTTTGTGAACGGTGTAGGAGAAAAAAATTGTAAAAACGACGTCGGCTACAAATCGCTAAAATCGGTACTTTATTGCACTTCTTTAATTATTCCTTTTAAACCATAGACAGGAAAAACTTACAATATGTTACGAAGAAATAATTGCTGATCGTAACAATTTTTTTCGTTAATTCGTTTCTTTGATATAGACCTTCAAACGCAGCCGCTTATTACTTGGGCACCGATAGTAAATTATTATATCGATGCAAAAGCACGGCAAACAATAATAAAATCCATCTTCAGAAAGCTCTTCTAGGTCTCGCTGACTTAGAAGTCAGTTCTTCTAAGTCAGCGAGACCTAGAAGAGCTTCAGCTTGTTCAGAAAGTGTATTAATGCAAGATAATATAAAATACATTACTTGTAATATAAGACTGAACAAAACAAATGCGTTATAATACCAACATCGATTGTAAGAAATATTTGTTGAATTAAAGTATTCAATGTATATGAATTAAACATTCGAACGTAAAAGATTTAAAAAGATTACTTTAAACAATTAAGACTTACAGATGTATAAAATACCCGATTTTCAATTGCATTTAAAATTATTATGGTTGCTTTAAATCATAAAAATATAGGTATGTAGAAACGTGTGCAGTTGTGCTCGTTTGTCTTAATATATTTGTATTAATTTCTTGTACTCCATGCGCCAATATTGCATAGATCTAGTCCGTGATTAATTACATTAGAGCGACTAAATAAACATTCACAAAGTTTTCAAACTACACACAGCTTATTTCGCAATCTCAATTACCTACATATTTGCGTATTATCATAAAACCCTAATTTCACCGCAACGAATTCGTCTAATAGTTCATAATGTGATCTTGAGGATAGCCGGCCGATCGAATACATTTTTCGTCAATGTTTTTTTGTATTCACCTTCAGTACGGAACGCTTTTTAATTCATATATCGTCAAAGCCATAATCAGCCTACCATCATGATAGGTTTTAATATTAAATAATATGTATCACGAATCTGCCGTTTATAATTATATTTGATTTAAAATACGTTAAAATGGTAATGATCAATGAATCGTTATATTACACTTTATATTTCGTACGCTTATTAGGTTCCCACGTCGATCTGCCACCTTGTATATGTATACTGGACATATACTGGGCTACAATGACAAAATATTGTGGAGTTCCTTGCTAATTTAAAATTTTATCAAATACTGAATATTAATCTAATAAAAGATAGAGGGCCAATGCGAAAATGCTTAATATAAACCCTACAAACTATGCAACCGTCACAACAAGCCGGTTTCCAATCGTCCCATAAGCGTTGTCTTACTATAGTATATATATATACAAGGACCGTACACATCAAATATTTCATTATTTTCTACCTTAAACTAAAGATGGCAACTGTAGATTGGATAGAAAATATATTTTCATCGCTCTTTGCTAACGGATGCCCATTTAATTACAATAATAATAACAATTTACAATTATTAAAAATTAAATTATTATTAGGGAAAATATGGAAATATGATTTTTAACATATACAAATACACTGCGCCAATAAATTAGATCAACACTAAGAAAAATAATTGCAACTTCTTTTGTAGTGTTATGAAAGTAATGCAATCTCATAAGCTGGTGATATTATCATTTATTTACCGTAGAATGAATTCAATTTGATTATTAGAAACTTATTATCAAAAAAGATAAAACATGGGAAACACTTTAGGGACAGATTTTTGCGAAATTGTGCACTTGGACGACGCACATCGAAATTTGTACAGAAACTGTAAGAAATAGGGTGCGAGAACGTAACCTAAGGTCAAGGAGACCCGTCGGAAAGCCACGGCTGGCTTCAGATCACAGAAGAAACCAACTGGCGTTTGCTCAACAACATGAAGATTGGGGGATGGAGCAGTGGTCCTCAGTGCTTTTCAGCGATGAGTTCAGATTTCGGTAGACACGTTGTGATTGTCGGCTTCATGTTTAGGTGCCTACAGGTGAACGCCATCCTGAAGGACTGGTTCAGAAAGTGGACAAGTTTATAATGGGATCCAACATGGTGTGGGCTGAATGAGATCATTCCATACTCGTACAGATCTCGTTGCTATAGCTGGCCGAATCAATATTGAAAACATTCTTACATGTTGTACCTGCTGGAGCTCTTATAGACCCTAGATTTCTGTTACAGCGTGATAATGCAAGACCACATGTAGCAAGCTAGACAAGACAATTCTTGGAAGAACATCAAATCCCAGTTATGGACTGGCCAGCTCTCAGCCCAGATCTCAATCAAATCGAGCATTTGTGGGACGAGCTGGATCGGAAGCTCAGAAACAAACCTGTGCCTCCAGAAACTCTTCAACACCTTGTGGTAGCTCTTCAGGAAGAATTGCTCAACATACACCAAGAGGATATTCAGAAGTTGAAAGGACATTCGTGTTATTAGATAAGCTTTAAAGTTTATTTTTGTCTGGTTACTTAAGCCTAATTCGTTAATTGATGAATTTGTTTTTGTCTGTTAGTTGTATTTTTTGCAGTGTTTGGTTTTTTTTGGGTCGAAAGTAGTGCATCTTATGATAAATAAACGATAATATAACGAGCTTACAAGATTACATTACTTTCATAAAACTAGAAAAGAAATTACAAATATTTTTCTTAGTGTTCCTCTAATTTATTGGCGCAGTGTATAATAGGTTATTCCTACAGGGTAGTTAATATTAGTGATCGACGCTATCAATGGGGTTTCTATTGATAGTTAAATGAATTATCGAGTTTTTACTTTTAGTAAATAGGAAACATACACTTTTTTACTTTTGTTTAATTCTTTAATAAGATATTTGGAATTTGTCAACGATATAACAATGGTATTTCGCTTGAGTTTTCTTGGTCATACTATTTACCTTTTTGGTTTCGATATTTCTCTTGGTCTTCATGGAATTTTGGTCTTGATTTATTGGTTTTGTTATTGGTCTTTTTGAAAATGGTCTATTTAGTCACGGTCTTCTTGGTTTTGATTATTGACCTTCATGGTTTCTTTGATCTTTGATTCTATGCATGACATGTCTTAGTATTGGTCTTCGTCTTCTTAGTATTGGGCAGTTTGTTTATAATTTCCTTCTGTGTGTTCTGGGCATTCTTCTTCATGGCCTTGGTTTTCATTGTTTTCTTCGTACTGGCCATTTCAGTCATTGTTTTGCTGCTATTGGTCTTCTTATTTTTCTAGTTCATGGTCTTGATCTGTTCGCTTCTATCGTTCTTGCTTTTTATTTTCATGTTCATGGCATTTGTCTTCTTAGTCCTGATTTTAATCGTCTTGGTGTTGGGCTTTTTTTGCTTGGTGTTGGTATTATTGTTCCTCGTCCTCTATATTTTAATTACACGCTACAATGTAGTGAAACATGTCATAGCACTATTATATATTTTATGTATGTTTGTATATATATTTATATAATAAACAAGAAAATACATTGAGTTCAGAAGTTTTATTAACAAAGAATACATCATGGAACTATACGAAGTATCCGCCGAATTTATCCAATTTTAAAGTTCTTGTTGATCAAGTAATAAATGTTGCAGACTTATGGGTGTTTACATCTTTAAAATATAAAGCATTCGCGATATAAGTTATTGGAAAGATGTGGAGCTGAAATAAAATATATTAAAGTATGTTAAAATCTTAAACTACTTCGCTAGTTTAAATACGTTCTTGTGCCTCATCTGCAATTCTGGAGGTAGGTAGGTCTGAAAAATTGTGAAATTTTGTACACAATTAAAATGAAAATCCAAGACTTGTTTAAAATATTTTTATTATCACATAAAGTTAAGAAAAATAAAGTTTTAATTCTTAAGACAATACAGAAATTGCCTCAAAATTTCTCGACAACCAATCATCTAGATTTATTTGAATCACACGGGTGATCCTGAATCACAAAGTTGTTACACCTGCAAAATTATAGCATATTATAAAAGAACATTAAAAAAAGCTAATCCACAGAGATCACATTATGTCTATTTTTTAAATATGAAGCATTCGCCATATACTTCACCGGAAACATATGAAGCTGAAATAAAATATATTAAAGTATGTTAAAATCTTAAATACGTTCGTGTGCCTCGTCTGCAATTGTGAAGACGGGATAGGTCACAAAATTGTGAAATTTTGTACACACTTAAAATGAAACTTCAAGACTTGTTTAAAATATTTTTATTGTCACATAAAATTAATAAAATAAAGTTTCTAGATTTGCTTGAGTTCAAATCACATGTATGATCCTGGGAACACAAAGATTCTACGCCTGCAACATTATAGCATTTTATAACATGCTATAATTTTGCAGGCGTAGAATCTTTGTGATTCAGGATCACATGTGTGATTTTGAACATCACATCAAAGCTGATTCCAACCATGTGTTGAATAAAACCTCAGGTGAATTCATTTCTGATTTCTTGTAGATTATTTTTCTTCTGATATGTCCCAGCATCAACCAATAAAAAAATACTAGTATTTCTTCACCATATTAGGAAAATATCGGAGGCCTAAAACCTGGGAGCATTTCATCTAATATATTCACATCACACATGTGATCCTGAATCACAAAGATTCTATGCATTTTATAACATGCTATAATTTTGCATGCCTAGAATCTTTGTGATTCAGGATCACATGTCTGATTCTGAACATCACAAGAAAGCTGATTCCAACCATTTGTTGACTAAAACCACAGATGAATTCATTTTTGATTTTTTGTAGAATTGTTGTTGTTTTCTTCTGATATGTCCTAGCATCAACCAACAAAAAAGTACTATTTAAGTTACATTTCTTCACCATATTACGAAAATGTTAGAACCCTAAAACCTGGAAGTATTTCTTCGAATACATTCATTGATATTCTTGTTAATAACAAAAAGCTTATTTGCATGTAACATGTTTCAATATTATGAAATCTAAACCAGCAGAAAGTAAACACACAACTACAATGTTATTGTTTTACTTGCACAAAAAAGCAACATAGCTGGATAGATTTATTGCACCTTTTGATGTATAAAACAAATTAGAAAAACTCGAACTACACTTCATAGCTTGCCGTTTTTGTACCTTTGTCTCGCCTGAGATTTAGTAAATTTCGCAGTAGATTTAACCCTTGTTTTACCTTCATCTTGCGATTCTGCTTCATTACTCTGCCCTACAAATCACTAAATCAATAGACAACTTGGAAAGTAAATACTTCTTACAGAGTTCAGGAGGCGGTTCCAATAATGAACTCCTTTGGCAGACCGTGTAATATCGCACGGCTTTCGCGATGCCGAAGCCGATCATTGAAACCGCTATCGTCACTAGAGCCATCAACAATGGGTGCTGTAATTTCTATTTATAAGCATTGATATGTTCTTAAACGAATTTTGCACGTACCGTAGGTTTTGTGGTATAAAAATAGTCTAGTAAAACTAAAGCAACACCCACAATTATCCCTATGCCAGATCCAAGCCAAGGAATTTGTTCATTTACTAAAAGTATATTGTCTTTTTTTTTTTTTAATCAAATTAAAACCACAACCTTTAACGTCCTTTAGAAACTCGCTTTTCGCTTTGTCTATCGCCGAGAGGATATTCTCATCGTCCGGTTTGTAAGTCAAAGATTCTTCGTACGAATTGACGGCGTCAGCGTAGTGACAAGTGGCAAATTCCACCTCGCCTTTTCTGAAATAGCCCTATAACATCAACTAGCATTTTATTATTTATTTTTCGCGACAAAGTACAAACCTTGGCTCCAGTGGGGTTTAACCGTATCGTTTCGACGGCGTCTTTCAAAGCGGAGTGGTACATTTGAATTTTCAAATAGGCGAATGATCGGTTACTGTACAGAACGAAATTCGTCGGCTCCAATTTGATGGCGAGGGAATACTGCAGCACCGCTTCTTCGAATTTTCCATTTTTTACGGCGGTATTTCCAAGCTCTTTCAGATCTTGAGCGGAAGGCTGCAAAGTGGGATTTTTATGTCAGTTTCGGTGGAGCTGTGAAAATTGATTTGCGCGACGATGTGTTACCTTTTCATCCATTTTTGTCGAGTTCAGGACAATTTTAATAACTAATTTATTCTAGACATACTTAACCTAAACTTATCAACGACATTTGCGCAATGCTGTCAATAGTTGGATACGAAAATTCCCTGTTTGTTAATTTAATTGGAATTAAAATAAATAAGAACTTTATTTTTAGTATTTATAACATAACGTAATATAACATAATAATAATAAAAATAGTCTAAAGCAAGTTGGTATTGTTATTGTTCATTTTTCTGAAATCTTTAAAAATAGTGCTAATTCATTTTAATTTGCAAAATAATGTTTCGTTCGATGAAATTCAGTATTTTACATCCGCGTAATTGCCAACTATCAATTATAAATTCTTCATTTTATTACTACAATTAGCAACGAATTTAAAATTCAAATAGTCGCTATGAACTCGTTGATTGGTTAAATTTAGATTTAATTCTATATTGTCCAATCGGATTTGAAGATGCAACGGCGCGCGCATTATCATTGTGTTTTGGTGTCACAGTGATAAATAATGTAATACAAAGAAATTGTAAAATTAGCAACGCCACTTTGGATTGTGGATTATTTTGATAAGTTGTATGAAGTATCTTATTTTAATGAAGTTACCAATATTTTCTGTAACAATGAACATTTCATATAGGCTAAGCAACTGCAGGCATCTTGCGGTGAAATTCGTAATTTGTACGTAAGAAGTGAGTCAAAATTATTAACATTTATTTTAAATAATAGTTTGAAATTATTGTTTGAGGTTCATGTAACGATTCTAAATTCATTTGGTGTTTAACGGTGGGTTCCGTTCGTTTATTTAACGTTGAATGTGGGCAACAAGTGTATTATGAACACGTACGGTAATCGACTCCGTACGTCAGCTGGTTGCAGAGTTCGACAGAGGTAGACAGAAATGGCGGCGCTCTGTCCAGGTGTTAAGTATGGTTTGTCTACAGAAGAAAATTTTAGTGAAAATAAAATCTTAATATTTGTGAAATTAACGGATTCCGCTATATGTACTGTGCAACAATATTTAAGGAACCAGGTAGGTGCCTATAGTTTCATAATAAGTGCGAATATTCGTCTGGCAGACTGCAGCTTTCAACTTTAAGATAAGTCGCCATATTTCAATTGACTTATTAACCTATTATTATTTAATTTTGTGTCAAATTCGATACGTGACCGCGTTCGCCACACATTTTAGAATTCGCGTGCGCCGTTAAATCGGCAATTGCCCGAAACGGTCAGGCCAAATTTTGCCGAAATTAAAGGCCTCGCCACGTCAACATATTGAAGAGTTTAAATTAACTATTCGGTGGTTTGGGAGCCCGGGACGAGGCCCCCGATCGCATGTTCGGGTATTTCGAAGTTTCCACTAATAGAAAATTCCATAATTTCGGTCGGTACGTCCGGTTTTGCTTCTCAAAGTGCATACCTTACATGGTTGTGTGCGCTAGTGTCAATTCGTTTGGAAAGTGATAGTACTGCTTTCAAAAATACTTCGGAATTCGACGAGATTCCATCAAATACGCGATTTTGGATTTTAAAACTGAAACGACGATTCTTGCACGAAAATCGTTAAAACGTTACATTAGCCGTCCCCGACCGGGAATAACCCAAATCGCGATAGACGTCAAATGAATCAAAATCGCGATTGGGGACTTTAAACGAAAAATCATCGCAGGTTTGGTCAAAAATAGAGGATTGTTGTAAATTTGAGGTTAGGGTATTTTTAAAACCGAGTGTCGAGATTTTATCGCCGATCATAATTCACCATAACGGTTTTAAAACATCCCAGTTTTCTCTCTATCGTCGAATCAGCTGTTTTTAAAAAACTCAAGGAGTTTAGAATTCCTTGATTTTCGTCAGGAAATATATTTTTTTGACGAGGTGGTGTCGTGCTCTATAAAAGAATTTGGACATATTGGACCGTTTTGTGACCCATGGGCTACGTAATAATTACTTGACAGTTTTTTTGAATTTTCAATCTGACGTTACGGTTGAATTGGTATGGTGTCATATTTGATTGATTTTTTTTCAAATCAATGCTTAAAAACATTGTTTAGTCGATATCATAGACGATCTATAGATATGATTAAAGAGCATTGTTTGGATGTTGAAATTGATAATGGAGTAAAAATAGATCGATTCGTATTGCGTCCATACGTTAAGATTTTTGCTCGGCCCGTGAAATGTGTTTTACTTTATTTATCTTGTTAATTAAGAGGCTTTGGTTTATATTCTAAGAACCCCTTTTGTATGAAGTAGCAGTGATTTTGTGTGTTCGTGTAATTAACGTCACGCTATCACTTATCAGTTTGCATGCGAGATAAACATGTCAAAATATACAAACCCAGCCTCCGCCACATTGTCTTGACCTTTGGGAAATTCTGTTTTTGTTTCCGCGCTCCTAATGCCAGTTTGCATCATCGATTTTTACGCAACCGATTAGGAATCGGTGTCGGTAGGTGAAATATTCATTTAAAATTGAATTCGTCAAAGTTATTCCAAAACCAATTTCAGATTTCATCGTTACCATCCACCCTGCAAATATTCAACGTCAGTTTTGACAATAGTGGATTCTTGCCTTAAATACTCGTATAATGCGTGTCGTTGTAAATTTCTTAGAACGCTGAAATAATATATTTTAGGATAGTTTTAGGAGATTTTGTTGCCGAGCCGAACGCGTGAGATATTCGTGCGACGTATTTAAAGATTGACGTTTCCGTGACGCACTATTTACGGGAAAAGTGAATTTTTAAGTGCGCAAGAATCTACGAAATTTGTTGTAAAGTTGCCTTGTTTACGACGTTTTTTGATTTTTTTGTTAGTTAATTGACGTTGGCGTTTATTTACGAAACGTAATGTTTATGTAATTAGTTGCTTGCATTTGCGTAAATATCGCCAATGTGCGATATTAACAAGAATTATGTTAACTGCGTTCAATTTTCGCGTTTGATTTATTCGAAGCATTTCAATACGCCACTGTCGTTTCGGCCTGCCGTTTTATTTGTGAAGAGCGAGCAGGTGTAACAATTTTAAGGTTCGCACCGGACGGGAAAACGTGTTTGCCCATTTGGTGGCAGCGATTAGAGGCGTGCGCCGATTTTTTTTTTAGTGAAAATTGTAGGCGTTTATTTACAAATGTAAATATTTATGTAAATCCGGCGAGAATGCAGTCCGATAACGAGTTGCGTTTAATTAATCCAATCATCGGCTATTAGGCGTACAGACGGAAGTGTTTTCATCGTTTTACCTGTTCGCCGTTCGGTCGTTTTGAGTACACAAACTGGCGCAGCTGGCGAAATCCGAAATAATCGATTTCGACGGCCTTTTGTGTGGCACAGCCTTTGCCCTTTCGCAAGACGTTTGTCGGCATTTCCGGAGACGCATCTGTGCTAGTAAATTTCTAATAGCGTGTACTGGAAAGCAAGAATTTAAATGCTAAAATAATTAACAAGTGCACAAACTAATGATTTATTAATTAATTCGTTGATTGATTTTTTATTAGGTCTTTATTAATGGTTATAATTGGTCGTTCCGGGCCTTTTTATAAGCTAGGATTATTTTTTAATGTTTGTATAATTAAAAATGTATCGTCTCGCAGAATTTTTATACGACTTCGAAAAGTGAAATAACCGTTGAAATAAAATTAATTAAAAAAAAAAAAATACATCCAAATTTCCAATCAAAACCAAGCAGAACATGTCCCAAATTTAGTGGCAC
Organism: Geotrupes spiniger; assembly: GCA_959613385.1. Taxonomy (NCBI): domain Eukaryota; kingdom Metazoa; phylum Arthropoda; class Insecta; order Coleoptera; family Geotrupidae; genus Geotrupes; species Geotrupes spiniger. The sequence goes on from OY390737.1 coordinate 20,487,013, forward strand.
AAAGACGGTCAGATGGGAGGATTAATTTGCCTGCATTCGCCAGTTTCCGGTCCGCATCGCTCCGGGTCAACCATGCGGTCACCAGCGGCGTAGATAAATTTCATTTTCAAGGAAAATATATGCGATAATAAGGAAGACTTTTAGTAAGTTTCCATGTTGAACCACCTTTTACTAATGAATGACATCGAAGAACAATTACTGGCACCGGATTTAGCCGAGACTACGAAATGAACGGAGTTGCCGTGTGATGTTCGCTAAGTTGCTGTAAGTATGGAAACATACGAAGGCACTTGGTATATATACTGGCACAAGTGAAATCCGAACACCCCGAGAAAATGATTTTATTGAAATGAACTTTTGGTTAAATAGTGGGGGCACCATCCCTAACAAACGATTAAAGTTTCATTGTGGGGCAGAGGGAACGTGGTGCTTCGTATCGTGTAATCGCTGCAGCTATGGGTCGTGGTTTGGTTACCCTGATGGCAGCATGGCAAGCGTGGTCTGATGGAGGGCGAACACAGCGAGCCAAAGACACAGAAGCGTGTAGAAGAACTACCGAACGGCAAAATCGTCTTCTTCGCCCTAAGAGAAAGACGGAGGTCTACTCGGTCGATTGCTGATGCTTGCAGCTGTAGGAAGGCCCATTCGGCGTCGTACCACAGAATACGCTCAATGAGCCTAACTTCTTATCGTCCGCGTCTCGTCCTCCCCTTAACACCTATTCACCGTCATCAGCGTCTTGACTGTAGCAATGAAGGCAGAAACTGGGGCAATGAATGGCATCACATTGCCCTTTCTGACGAATCTAGGTTCGGTGTGGGGAATCATGATGATAGAGGGCCTATCAGGCGACGACGAGGAGAACGTCGTAATCTCGAGTTTACTGTTGAGCGTCACGTCCACCGTACCATCGAACTTATTGATTTTGGTAGCAAATCTCCTCTAATCGTAATCCATAGCACAATGACATCCGCATGTTATGTCAATGATGTGTTAAGGGCCGTTGTTCTTCCTTATGTAAGAGGAATTGAAGATTGTGTTTTTCAGCAAGATAACGCCCGCCCTCGCATTGCGCGAACCTCATGAGGATGATATTCTTAGAAGAGGAGCATATACCCACCTTACCTTGGCCACATCGTTTAAGTGGCGGCCCCACAAACTACTAGTTTTTTTTCAAAATTATGGTCCGTTTTTGCTTATTTTACCTTATTTAAGTATCATTCTGTCTCTTTATAAAATTTTTCGACCAGTTTCACTTGCCACCAGTATAGAAAGAAACCATATACACACCGATATCTCCATACAACACCACACCACCATCCTCAATGATAACAATTGATAATTACAACACTTTTATGACGAAAATCAGTGATCAAAACAGACCAGAAAATATCTGATTTGTCAAGGACGAAGGAACTGTTATACACCTAAGCATATCAGAAAAACACACTCGACCAAAAAGAAGAATCAAGTCCAATAGCAGCCAGTGATAAACAGCAGCTGAGGACAATTCTGCAAAAGAAAATATGAAAATCCTATGCACAATCATCCACGGACACATAGAAAAGTCTCCCGTCGCCGATTATCAGGAAGGAAACCACAATATTGATTACAGGGTTAAGACAGCCAGAACTAACCACTACTATCCAGGTATATTAAGGTAGTACCGCAAATAATGAGGAGGTATTTAACGAGGAGCACCAACACCATCACTCTTTAGAGCACTTTTGAAGAAGCTCCTAACATGCAGCGAGACGTCAAAGATCACGTCAAAACCAGGAACAAACTCTTTCATCCTTATTGCTTTTAAAATCTACGAATGTAATCAATCAATCACATCAAGAAGAAGAATGGCGAGACGGAAAATGTGCCTTGTCCGATGTCTTGAAATACTACAACCAAAACATGGGTTTCGTCGATAAAGCAGATATGCTGAAAAAAACCCATGAAATAGTTAGGAAGAGCAGAAAATGGTGACCACGCATATTCTGGCACTTTATCGACGTGAGCGTAGTCAATGCGTTCATAATTTTTCAGCAAGGGTGTAACAATAGCAGTGTCATAAATTTGAAAGCGTTTCCTCTAGCAGTAGAGGCATGATTGGGAGGAGCTGGAAGGGAAGAAACAAAGAAAGGAAAACCTAGTTTGGTACAGAATAACCCTCCTAGTAGTAGTAATTATAAACCAATGGTAATCCTTGAGAAAAGATGGGATCAGTCTCTACATATGCCACTTTATGGAAGCTACAGCAAATGTGCCCTATGTAGTACCCGAGACAATCAAAGGAGGCCAAAATGGGCTTGCGAAACTTGTGGCGTCGCATTATGCCTATTCGACAAAAAAAAATGCTTCCAAATGTTTAATAAAAAAATTAATGTTTGGCTTGGTGGCTAAATAAAAAATTTTGAAAAAATACACTACGTTAGATTTTTTCTAAATGGTACCCGCAAAGGGTTAATATCCTAGACGCTTTTAGAAATGCTACACGTCATTTTGTGTCAAATAAAAATTGAAACAGTGAACTTTTACTACAACTAGGTTGCATATACATTATGTATTGTTCAAACTCATTCTGATATTAACACAACACGATGTTAAATATACACGTTGGACCACAAGAGATGTGTTAAAACTGATTGATGGGCGCGCTCCCACTATTTTGTAGTTTTCGACGAATAGGAAATTGTACATATCTGCTTGATTTATGCTCTGACTTGACACGTTAATTGTTTTGTTTTATACTTAACAAAAGAAAAGTTTATAACACTATGATTTACAGCTTGTGCAATGTAAATGCATATGTACTACTTGCAATCGAATTGATTTTTTTTTTATTAAATTTTATTATGTATTTTAATTTACTATAATTCAAAGTATGCATCCTTATTCGACTGGATTTTGGGATATATGGTGTTTGGTTTCCTCGTGAATTGCTAATTATTATAAACTATCGGTTCATGTTGTTAAACCTTCAGTATCTTATGTGAATATATCTTGCTTTAGCTGGTAATTCTGGCTGTAAAAGTTATGTTTTTTGTTATGTTGCTTGTTTGGATTGACGACACAGTTTCTGTAGATATGGAGCTGGTGATTTGATTGGTATGTGATTGGTCACTGGTCGTATGTGACCAGTGACCTAATGGCAATAGCTTAAATCACAATTACTCGTAGTTCCAGCAAATATTATTGTCCGCAACATCCATAGCGCTCGACGGAACGACGGAATCCATCACGTTTGACGACGTTAACAAACATCGAAACTATAGAGCTCATAAAATGCAATAAATACGTTCGCGGTTTCGCTTAGAAACACGTTGGGTTGGGTTCAAAATTTATTTTAAATAAGTGTTCGTTTTCGATTATCGTAATTATGCAATTGCAATTTCCATTTAAATATATATTTCTTTGAATTGTTTAATTATTCTGATCAGTTCATGAATTTATTACTATACCATTATATTTATTTGACTTCAATGAAATCTTCTTCTCAGATAAAATGCTACGCACATTTTAAATTGACGATTAAAGATTTTTAAACCTCAAATCTGATCACACACTGTGCAATTCTGCAATCTGATGTAAATCACCTTTTCAAAATTTAGTAAAAGTTAAGGTCATATTTCTCGGAGCGGATCCTTGAAGATAGGTCGCGGTTGAGCGATAGTTGGTACTCAATATTTCTTTGTCGATTAACGCTCTCATAAACATCATTGGCATATTTATTTTATAACAAAACGAATCACAGAATGCCGAAAACGGTCAAGTGCCATCGAATATTTCATTAAAATTAATTGGAAGCATCACAGTCTCGTTCTGCTATTGAATTACCATCGAAATATTTAATCACCAGGTAATAAGCAGCCATCATAAAAACTTAAAAATTGCCCCCACCGTTCGTTCAGAAGCGGTTATTTTTTGATATAATTGGAATATATTTATTTGACTTCGAGCAAACCTTATTCTTAATTAAAATGCATAGAAACATATATTTTAAGCCTTGCTGAGACATATTTATTTCTACTTAAACAAATGAATAAATGCCTTTCAATTGCAGTAACGTACTTGTAATGATATTAGAAAACTGTAGGGAGAGAAATGATAATAAACAACTAAAAAACAAAACATTTTTATTCCAATAAAATGAACAACAATATTTGGACTATATAATTTGTGAAAATTATTATAATAAAATTTTGTTTTAGAATCTTAGTTAAGATAAATTTCTCAAGCATGTACTTGTCAGGTGACTATGATTCATTTTATCACATTTTACATACATGTGATAACATTAATCAGTGACAAACTTATTAAACCAAAGGTCACTTATTTTAAAGTAATTTGTTCAAAACGAAATATGCAAAAACTTCATAGCACTTTCTTCAAGTTCATATATTATAATAATTCATTACAAAATAACGTTTTTAAATTGCAAATGTAAGTAAGTAAATGTATTTTTATTTACGGGAAAACTGAGAAACGTACTATTAAAATGAAAATTCTTCAATTAATTGTTGTTTGGCGCAATGTAAGCATTTTTTTTCAATATAATTAAAAATATTTAATATGTAATGTAAATGCATTTGTTGTTATATTAAAGACTTATGTTGAACAATTTACTTCACATATTTTTACTCCGTCACTGGACGCTGCGTTAGCTTTAAAATGGGGGAAGTGAGGCCGGAACGTTTGCCTCTGTGCATCTCGCGTATCCGACACGAAATTTGAAACAAACAGCAACGATATACGAGGGTAGATCAGTATTTACGGTCCCTAACATAGAACGAAATAAATTGAAGAAATATCAAACGTTTATTTTTCTACATAATCTCCCTAAACGTCGATGCATTTGGTCCAACGATGTTTCCAAACCTTTGATTCCTCTGGAAAAAAAAAATCTTTCGATTGCTCTAACCCTCACTAGTCGTTTGCGGCCCATTCGCGCTTAAAAATAAATTACTTGGATGAAATGCTTGTAATAATTTGTTGATTTCACGAAATCTACAATAAATTGTAATAGTGAAAGCTTGCAGTTTATTTAATGTACTTTTTTAGACTTCGTTGAAATGATTGAATTCTTTGGACGGATAATTGCAAAGGTCGCAAAAACTTGCCATAAATGGAAAGTAACACGGTGGTCTAATTAACAAATTAACAAGATTTCGTTACTGTCAAAGTTAATGCCCCGTCGAGGGCGTATACCCAGGAGGTGTATGACCTTTCGTTTTAATTAAATACTCGGGCACGTTTTCAATGATTAACCCTGTATGCTAAGACCAACAGTATCCCAAATAAATAAATAATGTACAAGCGTGCTTTTCGTTTATGCGTAATTAATAATTGTTTTGTTTGCGTGCACATAAAGTGTTCCACCTCTAATTTCCTGATGTTGCATTTCGAAGCGTGTTTTAATAAATTATAATATCGAAACGTGATCTCTCCTAAAACACAATCGATTTCTTTAATAAGCGTCGCACAAAAACGATATTATTGCATAAATCTTGACGACTGTTGAGTTTTGCAAGAACCGTAAAAAGGGAAAATCAAGCGTAAAGAACATGAAACAACGAGTTTTACCCTCGACTAATTACTGAAACCAGTTTGCCACTACTCTGGCGAAGGCACATAATCGGTCGGCATTAAGCGTTACACGCGTTGGAAAGTGTTCTCCGATCTAGCCAGTTATGTCAATAAAATTACTTAACCCTGAACGGAGAAAAAATCGCGTCCCGAGCGGTCGAAATTGAGGTAAACGGTGGCGCGGTCGGTTCTACGTAAAAAAGTACCCACGAAACTCGCCGCCGACGACGACGACGACACACTTCTGGAATTAAGGTCACGCGTATTTCGTCGCCGCCGGTCGATATTTTTCGCCAAATTTTAAATCGAATTTCGACCGTTTGCCGGCGCAGAAGAGAAAACGCGAACGCAGATCTGCGCCGTCGATTTTGGCGAATATTTTCAAGGTCGAATTAGAAATTTCGTGCGGCGGTTCCAGCGTGATGCAATTTAAATTTATTATTTATTTGGCTGAGTTGTGACGCGCATGCTTGATAAACTTTAATGTGATCGATTAAATTGAATGGAAATTTTGGGAACGCAGCAGAGTAATAAAATAATGCTGGAGTCGATTTTATTCGAATACATGATCTTTTTTTAATAAAATGATACAGTTTGATTTCTTACGTTATACGTTTCAAGATCACAAATATTGGTTTGGTGAATAAGTACGTTCAGTTTTTTATAAAAGTATTTAATTAATCAAAAAACCATAATTATAACAAAAAGTCAATTGATAATGTATTTTCCGTTATTGTTCGCGACCTGCTCTTAGCTTTCGATTAATTTGTCGATTCCGTTTCACCAGAAATCTCCCGGTCTGGTGTCGAAGAAGTTGTTGAGCCAGTTTTTAAAGACCTCTTTATTGTCGAAGGTAACGCCCCTCACTTGGTTTGACAGGGAGCGGAAAATATGGTAATGCTGAAGAACCTCTCATTTGAGCTCTTGGAATGCAGCTTTGACGACTTTTTGGCCTTGTCGATCGGGTCTGAATTGCCTCATTTACGCGGTGCAGTTGAGCAATACAGAATTCCTTGTTCTTCTCGAGCATCTCCCAATGCACCATACCTTCCCAGTCCCACCAAACACAGATCATGGTCTTCTTTGGGTGGAGGTCCTGCTTGACTCTCGAATTCGGGGTATCTCCTAGAACCACCCACCATTTTCTTTGTTTCATATTGACGTATAGGCACTATTTCTCATCTCCCGGGACGATTCGGTACAAAAACGATGCTTGTGTCCACGTGTTGGTAAGTGGCGGGCGAGATGTTGAGAAGCAATTTGAAGGCGAGTTTCTTTGTTGTTTTCGGTAAGCTCGTCAGGTACCCAAGTTCCCAATTTTTGGACAAATTTCATCGAGCGAAGATGGTTAGGTAGTGTCACGCGGTTCATGTTTCCGGCCAATTCATGACTGGTTTGGCGACCGTCCTCCTTCAAAAGTGCCTTAATATGCTCCTCGTCGAATTCTGAAGGTCGTCAAAGTCTCCGTTTTTAAATTTCACAAACGGTGAACTACGTCCGACTATAACACCTTCTCCATAGTCGTCGCAAATTTGCCGATGCAACTTTTTGACCTCGATGAAAAGCAAAGAAAAGTAGATGTCGAAAATGACGATTTTTGCCTCCTGAATATTCCATTTCAAGCCTAACAAATCATAAATAAAATAAATGATTCGCACGAACTTATTCACCATACAAAAATCATGCATGCGCATTAAATCCAGAATACAGTGCCTACAATCCATTAAAGAAAAAGAAAAAGTATGATGATTTGCCAATTTATCAAAATATTGCTTTGAATCCATTGTGATAAATATTGGATTACTTCGACAAGTGTTTAATTCAATCCTGGTGGCGTTAGTGGTATGAAACTGATTTTGTTCAAGAATGCCTGGAAGGTACTCCCAACATTCCAACGAACAATCGCGCACACCCAGCGTTTTGCAGTTAGAAACGACCTTCCATGTTTCTTCCATTTCGTGTCTTACCAACAGTAAAATAACTGCGCATTAGGTGAATCAAGAAAAAAGTAATAGTACTATATATAGCTGTGGGCCTTACATTGTTGTTAGAAATCGAAATGTGCACAAAATGTTTGCACACTCCATGCCAACCAATTATCCAATGTAAAACAACCTTGGTGAACCAAATGAAAAATATATTAAAATTGCTGATGATTCCAAACGAGTATGAAACGCGTGCAGTTGTCTTATCAACTTTTGATTTAAATTAGATGAATTTATGATAAATACATTTACAATGGAAGAAACAACGCGGAAAATCTATAATTTTTTTATCCAATGCAAATGTACGGAGAATGCGATAGTCAGAATTGGACCACAGATTAGTGGTGACTAGTAGCTAATTATGTAAATGGCAAACGTGTTTCACACCAATGAACACAATGAACAAAAAGCTGAGAAAAGAAAAACAAAACGATTCAATAAGAAAATCATCAACGTTTCTTGGACCAGAATATATATACTGGTGATGTAGAACTCGTAGCAGAGCTACACCAACAACTGGAAATAATACTAGTGGACATAAATTACCAAGGACTGTAAAGAGGAGAAACCAAAGTCATCGATTAATTTCGACAAAAAATTGGAAATACAATACAATTCAGAAAAATAGGGCATGGGTATTCGTTCTTCAGGATTTTAGAAGCCTAGCTACTAGAAGATCAATCAAGGCATTCTAGATGCCACCTCATATTACGATAAATAAGTTGAAAAGGACATTAAAAGGACCAGAAAACCATTTTGACCTTATTTATGTGTAGAAGCCGCTGTCATACGGCAATACTATATGATATATAAAGAACTTTGGAAAAGAAAACAAGAAAAAAGTTGAAATGTGGATCAAGGGTGCGAAAAGTTTGTATGAAGAAACGAAAAACTGCCTGAGAGATTTGAAATGAAGAAAGGGGGCTAGACAAGGACGCATATTAAGCCCACAGCAGGAAATCGAAGAAGTTGTATAAACTTCGATTTCTACTGACCTTTGTTGTATCAGTCAATTCCTTCCGATTAAAATCTTCGAAAAAAGTTATGATGTGATCAACGACGTACCGATTAAAAGATTTTGCAGAGGTTCGTAATTTTTCGACTGGTCTTGAAGCTCGAGAAAGTGCTACTATATTGGTAGGCGGGACGTGATTCGTGTTTTAATTTCATTAAAATAGATTTCAATGTTGTTTCGAAACATAATGTTTTGAATGTCAAATTCAGCACCGGCAAAAGCGTTATAATTACTATTTAATATTGCAGTTCGTTGTTGTTGTTAAATAGCTAGTTATTTAATTATGATCACATAGTTTTATTGCATTTGAATGTAAATTGAATTAAATACACCCGTGAGGCATTTAAGCCGTTAAAATTTGCTTGCGAGATGTATGACTGTAACGTGACGTTAAAAGACGTTTGCGTTTTGCGTTATATAGGTTTCGCCTGGTCTTGAAGTTCGAGAAAGTGCTACTATGTTGATTCGTGCTTCGTGGCACGTGAATCGTGTTTTCATTTCATTGCAACAGATATTTGTTATTTCGAAAAATTATTTTAATTTATGTGAGCAGGAATTAACGCGATCAACGAAAATTATCTATTCGTTTTTGATATGATTGGAAAATATAGTCAGCACCGTGAGAAGCACTGTAATTACTGTTTAATACTTTGAGCAGCTACCAGCAGACCAAATTTGCGTGCACCCTTGTTGACATCAAAATATCGAATACTTTTGGTCGCTCCCAGTTACGAATGTTCTCTGCAAAGTTACACAATGTCTTTGCACAATTTTTCACATACAACTTCCTATGTTACCTGTACACATGTACGCAATTATCTAATTGTCGTTTTGTGTATTTTGATAGGTTTGAACTGTCACTAATTGGTTTTGCTTTGAAATTTCTAAACATAATACTCATTCTTGTACAAATCTTGTTTGCTTTCATATTTTCTGAATTTGTCCTTGAAACTGAAACAAAACACACAAGTTCTTTGCACAAAATTTTAGAATACTGACAATTCTACCTTTTCTAAGGCTGTTTTAACCCCTTCTCTACATTTCCTTTTTATATCTTTACTATTCCCTTACGTTTCTATTGTTACTTCTATTGTTTGTTACAATTCCCTTATTTGGTCTGCACCACAATTTCTGCAAATAATACTTAAATACTTAATATCCTTCGCCAATGTGCGTCCTAATGATATAATTGTGATAATAAGGAAAAATGGTTATATCTCTGACTACAATCATTAGTAGAGCCTGATATTTAAGCTAAATTTGCATTTAAACTTTTACTACGATAATGCAGCCACCATTACATTAAAATCTATTTATCATTTTGTTAATGACAAGGCTTCAAATTTTCTAGTAGTTTAATTTGTGACCAATAATATATTTGATTAAAGATGATTTCGGTATAATTATTTGAACACAATTATCCGTTTGGTCTACAACAACAAACGTTTTGTATTAAAACTTTTACTGCGATAATAAAACCGAAATTATATTTTCGTTGACATCCGTTGACAACCGGAAGTAGAGTAGCGTGTTATTCGTAATGTTTCATAATTTAATAATCATATCAACAGAAAGTAGAAATTTATTCTAAGCTTTCTAAGGAAAATCTTTAACGAATTAACCACACTTTAATGTCTGTCCGGTATCGTGGATTGTGGGAATCAATTTTAGTTTTATCAACGGAGAAAGTCACGTGATGAAATCGCTTATTCTTCACTTTTGTTCACCCAATACGTGATTACGGCGACCTCGAGTGCAAAATCGCCGAGTTTATCAGCGAAATTTGGGCGAAAAAGAATTCGCTGCATTCAGCATTAACAAATCGGACGTTATCGCGATTACATATGTAATTTTATGAAAATTGCGTGAATCGAGAAAGGTGTTGGTTTAGAAACCCATTTCGGTCGTGCTGGAAAACTGCTTATCTCAATGGAATTTAACTTGCCGCAGATAAAAAAACATTTTTGCGCTACGAAAACGAACAATATGCGATACGAACAGTTATTTCCCGTTTAACTATTAATTACCCATTCCGCGTATTTGAATCATGGAAAATTTGAAGTCAATTACTACGTACGGTTTGTTTTTATTTAAGGATGGGTCGAGTTTTTAAACGTTTCGATGTACGAGCCGGCTGTATTTTTTAAACGTTTCTCTCGGAACAGGACTCTACCACATCTTAGTTCACCAGTAACAATTTTTCCTTGACATTTAGCGATATAAAACTATACCAAGGTGAATGGAATGGTATAGACTGTGCCGAGTATGTTGCTTGCGACTCATTGTGTGCAGTTGTGATATTTTGATTCGCATACCCGGCTATAAAGTTTTCTTGCTTGCAATTATTAGTTGTTATGCATGTGTTAGGTAATTTTGCAGTTGCATTCTACCAATGAAGAAATTTGTAACTGTATGTTAATGAGAATAACTGGAAATTACAAATTTAAATATCGCGGTTAGCAACAATTTTTGAAACATAATTTTCATGCGTATACACACACGAACTTGAAACTGAACAGGAACACAGTGGTATTGTTGGCAACCGGAAGTTAATTTAGAGCGATAATTTTATCACAATTTCGTTTACCTGTACCGCAATAATAATATCTACAATAATAAGATTAAAAAAAAATGTTTCACTCCAATTGTAACTGATATTATGTAATACTATGTATTTACTGAAAATAAAAACGATTCAAGTCTAGCCTAGAAAGACCCGTGCACGACAAGTTGCATAAAAAAAAACTGGAACTTGTTTAAACCACCCACGTTTGTGCGAGGTGTACGTTTGAAATCGAAAGTGTGCTCTATCGAGAATAGAACAATATCGGGTTGCTTCTGACCGATACGGTTGCGTCATTTCCCACCTTTCATTGGTCTGGTGTGTCGAAACAATTTATCAAATCGATCAGATGTGTACTTGCAGTTAAGAATTGCCTTCAAAGGTTATTGTCTTTAGAAGAGAATTTCTTGTATTTCTATTGTGTGCCACTTCTTGGTGTCCGGGTTATTTTACACTAACATATGATATTTATTTTCGACATTTTTAACGATGTGATCATGTAGATTTGCGCTGTTTTAAGCTGGTTGACAAAAAACACATTTAAACGAATTGCCTAAATTAAAAGGTACATTTCACTGACAGGACACGCCTTACACTGCCTTGAAGTTGACATTCTGGGACAAAGTCGTATCTATTGAAGGGTGTACGGTTTTATTTCAATTACCATGATTGTTATATCGTGTCAAGGATTTACAGTGTCTTTTTATCATCGCCCTTATTTAATACTTGGCGTACATATAGCATTTTATCAATCTAGTCATAGTGAGCCATCATTATAATTTGCTCAAATTCTCGTTCTAGTTTCCCCTCAAGGTTTCGTTTAATATTGTTTCTTGTTCAGTATTTATTCAGAAATCAGTTGCGTCGTTTTTTCCTGAAGTTAGCTTGTAATATCTTAATCAATACATGAACATTTAGTTCTGCGTCCAGATGTCTGTGGTGAAATAATTAGTTCGACTTACGAGGGGAGCTAATTATTTAGCGTCCCTGACGTTGAAGTGACGTTGAAGCAATTTGACACATTATAGCTATTAATGTAACGAGAATTTTATGAGATTTATAATAATCGAGGACGTTGCTACAGTGACGAGGCGGCGCTAGCCGCCGAGTCACTTAGGCAACGTCCGAGTGTGTTTAAATCGCTAATATTCGAGTTATATTCAAAGCTTTATCGTATCATCGTTGAACTGTGATCATAAAAAAATTCGTTAGTTTAAGTCACGTTTTTGTAATTTAGAAATATATCATGGAAGATTTCGATATTCCTGCAAATATTTTGGAAGCAGCAGATAGTGCACGATTAGACTTGCTTCCAGAAAAGTCGAAAATATGTTACGAAAAAGAATATCGTCTGTTTTGCGAGTGGCGAGTACGAGAACAAATTCAAGGTGCGTCGGAAACGGTCTTGCTGGCCTATTTTGTGAAACTCAAATGAATATTCTCCTTCATCTTTGTGGCCAAAGTACAGTATGTTGCGAGCTGGTTTGGAATTGAAGGAAAGAGTGGAAATCGACAAGTATGGTGCTTTGATAAGATTCATCAAAAAGAAAAATAAAGAGTTTTTAATGATGAAAGTGGCCTTTTTGATTGGGCTAGGTGGAGCTTGCAGAACCAATGAATTAGTGAAAATGTCTACAGACAATGTTGAGATGTTAGAGAATAAGATAGTTGTTACCATTCCTGACTCAAAAACTCACAAGAAAAGATTTTTTGCCGTTTTATCTGAAGGTGATATTAATCTAGTGGCTTTATTTCAGAAATATATAGCATTACGGCCGCGGCATGTTACACACAAAAGACTGTTTGTATCGTACAGAAATGGAAAGTGTACGATTCAACCTTGTGGTATTCATTTTTTCTCAAAAATTCCTGAGAAGATTGCGTCATATCTCAAACTTGAAAATCCAACTATGTACACCGGCCATTGTATTCGGAGATCTTCAGCAACTTTACTTGTTAATGCCGGTGGAGACATTTTACAGCTGCAAGAACTGGGTGGTTGGGAATCAAGCAAAGTTGCAAAGGAATATTTAGAAGAAAACCTGACAAAGAAGGTTTCAATTGCGAAAAAGATTCAGGTCGGAAACGATTCAAAAAGCAGTGGATCAAAAACTACAGAATCAATGGAATTTGCACGTACAAGTAAAACTTTGGAGGAAGTAAGAGGCTTGGATTTAATGTATGCTGAATCATCCCATCCGAATGATGCCAGTAAAGCTGCAGAAGACTTAACTATGATGATGGATACGAAATGCGTATCATTCAACTTTAACAATTGTGAAAAAATTGAAGTTCATGTTCATAAATAATTGTGTTCTAGAATTTGTATTATTGTATCTAACGTATTATGAGTATCTATGGTATTATGTGCCTTATAATTATCAATAAATGTTTAACATAAAACGATCATAATAATCGATGATACGATAAAAGTATTAATCATTTGTTGTTGCGTTGATTCAATTATAGTTTTGTCAAGTATATAGTCAAGAGGTTCGTGCCGCCAAAAGAAATTCATGAAGACGTGGTAGGTGTATTAGTTGAGGGTGATGTTTCTTATCAAGTGGTGAAAAATATGTCTCCAGAATTTAAACTGGAAAGATAAACATGTGAACATGCGAAGGGCGCTGGATGACCAGTAACTGTCACTATCCACGAAAATATTAATCGTATACACGATATGGTAATGACCGATATACAACTGACCTTTCTCCGAATAGCTGAAATTGTGAATTATGGTACTATATGGTATATTTTAACAAATATTTTGGGGATAAAAAAGTTGTGTGCACGATGGCTCCCACGAATGTTGACACCTGATCAGAAACGTTCTAGAATATTGCATTCTGGTTAAAGAAGGTTAAAGAAGATCCGAATGAATGTCTTTCTTTCTGCTGATGAAACGTGGGTTCACCACTTCGATCCTGAGTCCAAGCAACAAAGTATGGAGTGACATCGCGAAGGTTCTCCGCCACCCCGGAAATTTTGTGTTTTGCCATCCGCTGGTAAAGTATGGCCACAATTTTTTGGGACGCATGCGGAATTTTGATGATTTTTTGAAACGTGGATATAAATAACAGGTTCCTACTATGACAACTTAATTTCAAGATTGCGCGATTGTGTCAAGGAAAAGAGACAGGAAAAATTGAGCAAAGGAATTCTGTTTCATCAAGACAACGCTCCTGTCCACAAAAGTCATGTTACCATGAGCGCTATTCTGAACGCAGGTTTTGACCTGGCACCTAGTGATTTCTTTTTATTTCCAAAATTAAAAGAAATTTCGGGTGACCAAATATTACGACGATAATGAAGTGATGACGGCCGTAAACGACTGGTTGGAAGAGTAACAGAATGATTTTTTTTCAGAAGAATCAAAGGTTTGAAGCATCGTTGACCAAATGCATCGACGTTCAGGAAGATTTTGTAGGAAAATAAACGTTTGATATTTCTTCAATTTGTAGAATACTGATCTCCCCTCGTAAATGACCTATTTTAGTCAGTTAGTGACCTAGTGACCTAGTAAGGAATAAGGGAAAAATTACATATGCAAAGTAACGAACAATTGCACAAGTGTTACATCGGTCAATAGATATCATAATCATCTAATGACCGAAATATTAATCTCATTATTGTTCTAAAGAATTCACAATAACTTTATTTGGATTCACGTGCACGTAATCAATGTTTCTATTCGGTCGTTGTTGTGGCATAAACCTTTCGGGTTGCGAAACGTGGAATTTCACCTCTAAACGACGATGTAAATCTCAAATTACACCGACACGACGACCGTTTAGTCGTACGTTTTTGCGTTTAGGACTTAATTTCAACGTGCATAAAATAATCCTCGCGTATGCGCGAAGCCTTAAATTCTCAAAGGCAAGAGAACGTGCACGCGTCGTTAGTGTAATAAGGCATGAAGAAACACGAATTGGAAACATGAAATGTGACGATTATTAGCTCAAAGGTTCGCTTATGGCGGACTAAGCGTTTTGTTTCAAAATGACTTATTGGCGTATGCTAATGAGGTTCGGTTGGTTCTGCGTTGTGAGAACAGCGCACTGCATACTTTCAGGTGCCGTGTCACAATTGCCTAACGAAGTGTTTTTGTGGAACGAAAGTGCGCGAAGCTTAATGTTTTTAATAGACGATAAAAACTAATATTAGACTAATGGGACTGGCGATTGGGAGCGGTGTTGTGGAAGTCGTGCGATGGTTTAAACGAAATTCAGAATCTATTATTATTACATATTTTTATTATTATTATTATTATTATTATTATTATTATGTTAATCTAATTATAATTGCTCAAAAACTAGGACTAAGGTAATTTAGGAAATCAGGAAGATGTTAATTTAGTTTTTTTAACTTCATACCAAACAAGTACAATAAACTGAAAAGCAACTCTGAAGTATTAGGTTGAAAAATCGAGTAGCATTAATCATTTATAACAATTAAAATAGGGCGTATATCTATTATATAGAAAAATCACTTAAAAAAAACTATAAAATATAAAATATTTCTTGACATCTATGAGTCCGGTTCTTGTTTTGCTCAATTTGAGCCCTAAAGGTGTCTATATTGCTAGTTTTCGGTAGTTACATTTTTTTAGGTAGAGAAATGTGGAAAATCTCATCTCGCAGAGATGAGATGAGGCAACTGGTAATAATACCTTTAGAGCTACATCAAACAGTTCTGGATATTCATTTCGAACTTTAGTCCAAAAATTGCTCAATTCAAGTTCTTTGAAAATTCACGGGAAATACCTTAATAAAGTGTATAAAGTGTAAAAGTGTTAAAATTTTTCACAGGAATGTCACAAAAGTGGATACGTTATTATCTATATCAAAGGAAACAAGCCACAAATGAAAAACGAAATGAAATTTTCATTATGAGGAATCAATTTCGTACCACTTTCGCAGGGTTCAGTATTGGGACCACTTCTGTTTTTCGCATGCATTAACGATTTATCGGGACGCAAGTGCGTACTATGCGTATGTGAACTTAAGACTGAAATACGGCGTTATGTTTTGGGGTGCCAATGCTGACATTAAGAGGATTTTCGGTCTCCAGGAGTGTTTTCAAGATGATAAATAGTGAATCGTGTAAAATTGTTTTCATACAACATAAAATTCACACCTTATGCGCGAAAAGGAACTATAGAAACATTCTGCAGAAGTTTGCACTTGGCCATTGTTATAACACGCGTGGTGTAGAACATATTTACCCTAACACACGTCGCTGGCAACAATTAAAATTAATGTTGTTTGGCAACCAAATTCTGCCATTAGCGAAGAAAGCGTTCGAAAAGAAGCAAAATTGATTCTTGAAGATCGATGAATTACAATCGACGTGGCGGCTGAAAGTTCGCAAATTTGCAGGAAAAGTGTTTGGACCATCATCGATGATAATTTGGGCATGTCAAAGGTGAGTGCCAAGTGGGCATCGATAATGTTGACGCCATTCGAAAAACAACGTCGAGTTGAAACTTCTCAAAATTTTTTGGAGCTTTGTGAATGACAAGAGGAAGATATTATTGAGATAATTGTAACTGGCGATGTACCGTGGGTTCACCACTATAATCGTGAAAGCAAGGAGTCGATGCAATGGAAAGGCAAGGGGTGTCCATCGCTAAAGGAATTTTACTAATAGACTGATTTTATGCAAATTGCAAAATGCTATAATGGAAATGTGCAAATGTTGTTGTTGTCCAGGATGCTCTAAATGATTTAGAGTTCACGGAAATAAATCATTTACTCTAAAGCCCTGACCTATGAGTTTTCTCTGTTCCGGAAATTGAAAAAGCAGTTGACGAGACAAACGACCAAGAACTAACGTGAACTGAGAGTTCTTTGCAGCGAAAGAAAAAGTTTAGTAGAGCAAGAAAAAAATACTTCTTATATACGCCAAATATACGTCACATTTCTAAAAAGTGGTCAATAGGTTAATTGTTTGTTTTGTTTTTTCCACAACGATACTAAACCACTTTGAGTATTGCTATTATTACAAACATTTCTTATATAACTGTGAATATACGTCACATAGCCTACATCAACTCGATTTACGATAAGAAATCCTTTTCTATTATACTTCAATTTTCGGTGCCTATTTAAGCTTTTTGAAGATTTTTTATTAAATGGAAATTTCGCAAAAGATCCACAAAAGGCATGCTACTTGTAACGTTTGAACTTACTGACAGAGATACGACAAAATATTTTATGATAGTGCCACCTCCAATAATAGACTATATTTTTTCATTCTAAACCGAATATTTCAGGATTTTTTCGGTTGCAAATAATACAGAGTTATATTGCAATACTTGCTGTAGATCATTGCAGTGAAAAATCTCAATGAACGCAATCTATTTAACCAAAATGCGAACAGAAATCATGAAGCAAATTGTAACAGATAACTTTTAACGAATATTGCTTCAGTTGCTACTAGTATGCCTCATATTTAGTAAAAATTATTGATATATTTCAACTAATTAGTGGGAATTAGAATATTTCACTAATCACTCTTCAAAACTGCAGAAATAGAAGTAAATATGCACATTTTATGGATTACTTCAAGCAGTCTCCTTTAAACAGTTATTTTTAAAGATTTGCGAGGCAAAATGAATTAACTGGGGAAAAAATGAACAATTACTAATGCAAATTCAAATCAAAATATTATTTAAAAACTAAGATATGGAAAACCACCTCAGAATAAAATATATCCTTCGTTTAAGTTATCAATTAACGCCTACTTATTGAATAGCGTTGATTGATCAGGAAGAATTCAAAAGAAAATCCTTTCCATGTTTCTACATTCATCATCATTAGATGAACTATAAATTCAAATACTATTTTAATTATAGAAACCACATGTAATGTGTTAACATGTAATAGTAATTGCTTTGTGTATCAGTAACGATGCAGAGTTGTCCATTTCAATGATAATTTTATAGATAATGTTTACATTCATAGGTTTAACCAGATCTGACAAATTTATATATCATCTTTAGTCGTTTAATTTTTTTTTTTTTGAAGACCACATTCTATAAATAACTTAACGAAGTCAAGCATAAAAAATAAATAAATAAACAAAAGTAATGTCAAATGATTCACTTTTTCGTAAATGGTGACAATTACCCAAATATATAAACAAATGTTTATAAATAAATTTTAATAATTTTAATACAATATGCGATTATTTGTCTTCGAACTTATTTGCTTGTTAACTAAAATTTTTGACATGATCCATGGTGTCGTTTGCAATAATTACACGATTAAGGACAAAATTGCAAACTTTTTACAATAACGACTGCGTAAACAAAATCTGCGGGTTCGCCAAAAATAACCAAATCCTGTGTAGATAGTCGTTTCTTTTAGAAATAACTGTACACAATTAACTGCGGTTTATGTCGTGTCCTTCGGATCCGAGCTCTAAGATTTTTGCGATCCATCACGTAACGCAAATGGAATTCAGCGATCGTTTAATTTTTTCATCTGTTCCGTTTCAGTTCGAACTAGAAATTCAGTTTAGCGAATGTGCGAAGAATCGATTTCGTTTCCACAATTTTCGTATTTCGTACATTTCAATTTCAAACGCACAATGGGGCAAAATAAAGCACGTTGATAACGTTCTGCGAATTTTTACGACTATTTCACGGCACGGTTTCACATTCGGCGAACGATCGCATTAAAACGAAATAAAACATTCGAAAAAAAGGCAAAGGAAAATTTATTGTTAAATCGCCCGCGGTTTTATAGTTTAACGTAGTGCTAAATAGTTGTGTATGATGAGTGAATGTTCCCATGTCAATTTATGTTTTGTTCGTCCATTTATGATGTAGCAATAAAAAATGTTTGTAATGGAATCGTTTGTTTTGGATAATTTTGGAAATTTTGTTTCGTTCGAAGCTTCAGTAATAATTAACAGCAAATTTCGCTCTTTAAATTTTACTTCGATTCCCATCTGAATTACATAAAAATGTTCATGTGCTCCAGAGTATGAAGTAAAAGTTTCGTATTTTTTAATGTCAATAAAAAAATGCTGTCGTTGTTTTATTGTAAATAGAGAATTTGATTATCTCATAAGTTTAGCGCGGAGTGTTCCATCGAATTGCCAAAAGGTTTAAATGAGACGATTGATGCAACGAGAAAGATAATTGGACCCAAAGAAAAGGCGACAGGTGTCTGGGAGAGTAGAAACTATCCGGCTGTGGTCCTTTTGTAATAATCCCGCGTTCGTCGGATACAATTTCTTAATTTTTTTTGTTACAAAAGATAATTACGACATTCTCGTCCGACCTACACGTATATGTGTGTTGTTTCACGCACCAGTACGTAAATTTCGTTTTGCGATACACTTTCACGACGAGCGAAAGTAATCTCCTGGTTTGGTCGTCTTCGTTTTTTTCCGACGCGGCTTCCGCATAGACGAAGAAGAGGAAAAGCGCCCCGATCCGAGAACAGCGGATAGTTATCGTTTTTTTTTTCTTTTCGAAACGGCCGATTGTAAAATTGCCCAATCGCCGCAATTAAACGTGCGCGGCGGCGAGCGACGCGAGTGACATTTTATGGAACACGGGACCGCCGGTCTTCACTTTCTCGTTGCGCAAAGATATTTTAATAGAATACTAGAAGTGGCGTGTACCAACCGCGCGTCGCTCGATTCTCCACTCGAGCACCAGTCAATGCACGCGTTGCGAAACCGAGCACCGTTCTTATGCAGAACGTTATCTACGCGGTCGTGCCAGTTTCTGCCGCTAACGAAATGATATTGGTGACGTATTGTGACGCGCCGAGAGATTTCTTTGAATCGTTTTGAAACAATTGTTTGAGTAATACCGATGAATTTCGTTAATTCAAATTTACGTTCATGCGTAAAGCTGTCTGGCGAACAAGCTGCATACCCAATAAGAAACAACTTAAAGTATAATATAATTCATTAGGACCATTGGTTGACCAATTACAAAACTGTCAGCCATATGGAAACACAAGTTTATCAAATAAATGGCAAAGAATTCTTCAAAAAATATTTTCAATGACATAGTTCGAACTGAATAACAATGTTCTCGAAGATGATGAAATTGCACTTCGTACATATTAAGAACAAGCCAAGCCAAATCATCACAGCCAAGATTTTGAACATAAAAACCCTGACACAACAATTGTTACAATGTTGTTCACTAACTGGTGACATCACGGGCCCCTGGAAAGTGGCTGTAATGAGTCATTTATTTGAGATTTCGCAATTGAAGTTACCAATTTCATGCACTACGAGCTGAGCAGCGATTACTTCGCCAATAATCTTTTCTCGAATTACGTTTTATCGTTATTCGATGTGGGTCACTTGACACAATTAAATTCGCAATTATCGTCAATTTCGTGTTCGAGAGAGTCCCGCGATGTTAATTCGTCGGAAATCAGTTCGGCAAATATTGTCGGTTGCATAGCGCTTTTCGGGTCGTGACACGTTTTTTGTGTTTTTCCGCTCGATCTCGTCGCGAGGCGTTGCCCACTGCACCGATCGATCTTTCGATAAAATCCGATCCAAATGATCACGTTCCCGTTGTTCGGTCACGTTATCACTTTCACTTCCTTTCGACGGCTCTCTAAAAATCGCGATGTCGCGTTAATGCAGATCGACTCCGATTTACCAAAAAAATCACGGCGGAGACTAGCCTATCGATGTCATAAGTTTTTGTCGCGGAATGCAAATTGCAGCGGATGGTGAAATTTGCATTTTGATCGGTTAGGAAATCGCGATTGCATTCGAGTGCAACTGCGACGATTAATTCGTGGCGGGTTTACTTTCGAAAATGTGTCTAGATATTTTGAAAAGGTTTTCGGTGTATGTCGATTTTTCTATCAACCTTGGAACGATAGTCGCAAGATCAGTGATGCTTGACACGGATCGTAGGACCGTTTTCTATACCCATTATTAAGAGGTGGCTTTCGAATTCATTATGAGGCAAAAAATTAAAAGATGGCGCATATTTTGTGTCTTTTTAATTAGGATACATGCCAATGATAAGTGTCATGATATGTATACTATTGGACAAAAGTACGGTAATACTTTGAAAGGTGTACAATTTACATTTAAATGATTGCTATTTAACTTCGCCATAATTTTATTTTAAATGGTCAAAGTATATTCTTATTATGGGTGACAATTGATTATTAACAATTAAAAGATTTTTGGAGCCTGAAGTTTAAAAAAGCTCAATGTACTTACAACGACAAAATAATGTAAAAATAAAGACCCCACAAGTTCTCAATTGGGTTCAGATCTGGTAAAACTTGAACGTTGTTGTTGCGAAATCATTCATTGCCCAAACCCTTTGGGTCCATTATCTTCTTGAAAAATAAAACGCGGCATTGCGTCTTGAAGTATATCCTTATAGATGAACCGATCCATATTACCATCAATAAAGTTTAACCACTCCATGAAAAAATCCCTATAGGAAAACGCTACTAAAATATTTTTAGTAGGTGGAACGTACTTTGGATCGGTCGTCTCACACGTTTCATGACTTAACTTTTATTTAACCTGCTCCACATTGTGACGTCAATTCCTTTGTATTGTATTATAAATTGGAATTGGATTCTAATTACAATAGTTTACTAATTTTCTCATTATCTTTATCACCGTCTACTTAAAATAGTTGAAATTAACTGCTTATGTCATGTTGTGATGGTTGCAGCGAATTGTCGAAGTCATTTTTTTATCATTCCAAAAAGAATACCATAAAAATAAGAAACTAAATTGTTAAGGGGGACTTACACCTTGTAGGCCAATTTTGGAGCCAAATTTTCGAGAATTTATCGTAAAAAAACAGAGAAGATTTCGATACGAAACTTTTTTCATGTTATTGTACATCAATTGAACATCACACATGATTTTTTGTAAATATCAATGTTGACTCCCAACACCTGGAGATGCCTTTGACAACGCCTCTGTCGAAAGTGAAGGGTCAAACGGTGTGCATGATTGGGTCGACCCTAGTTGTAATAAAAAAATCAACAAGGCTTTTGATCGTTGTTACGTCTGCAAGGTCCTGATCGTTCACTTTTTCAAAATTACTATTTTTCGCAAAATGGCGAATATTTTTCCAAAAATGTCCTTCTTTTACTGTTTTCTGTCCCATTTCCATTCAAAAATCAACAAAACGAAATTTTCCAAAAATGAACGATCGGAACCTTGGTAAGTGTTTCTGTGAATTTCAAATAAAAATTCATCGCGATACGGTCAGTTGAAAAAGAGTTTGAAGTCTAGATGTTCGCAACGTAAAGAACCGTTTAAAACTGAGGGACTCGAGGAATTCTTCCGTCAAAACAATCATGGACAAATGCAGTGACAAAAGAACATCGGATGACCTAACAAACCATCCACAGCTACGTGTGCAATCAATAGCACTAGGACAACCTTAAGGGCGCGCGAACCAGCCACGCTCCGTGATGTTAGACGAGTTATAGCTCTCGAACTAGAGAGTAATCTGAAAAGCCCTTTCACAGGCTAATTTCTGAGACCATGTAGATAAGAAAAATAAAAAAATTAAATTTTTTTTTTAATCGTCAAGGTGTAAGTCCCCCTTGAGGAAACCACCATTTCAGGAAATAAAATTATAATAATAAAACAAATCCAAAAAACAACGAGAAACTTAATTAAAGCAATGTTTTTTATTTTAAAGGAATAACGTCAGCAATAAATTGGAAAAAATACGTTTTCACACAGAACCCCTAGAATTGTTTTAACCCTCCATTTGTTATTCTTTCGTTATTCGTTCATTGTAATTATTTTTTTTTCATTCTAAGCTTCTGTTCGCCTTACCATCTTTAATAAAGGCAGGTTTCTTTGAAATGTTGATATTCCAACCCTATTTTGGTATAGCAACCTCACAGAGAGTAATAGATGACAAATTGGGGAATGTTTCCTTTACTTATAAACGTTCGAAAATAGTTCATGCAAAATAATTTAAGACGTTATGGGCGGAACCTTCGATATATCAAATTCTTCAAGTACTTTTAAAAGTTACTTCATTGGTAATTTTTTACCACAAATGTTCTTCTCCTTTAAGGCAACCCCTATAATTTAATACTATCAATTTACTTGTATTGCCTTCAATCAATCGATAAACGTTGTCGCCTGTAATCAAATCAGCAAATTAAAAAATGAACCCAACCCAATTCAATTATACAAATTTGGTAGAATCCCCAATCCCAGCCAATCCCAATCCAAGCCAAGCAAATTCAAATTAAAAATGGTTGATCTCGTGGCGGATATGATGGAATTGAGTTGGGTCCGCCTTGAAGCAATTAACCAATTATTTATTGGTGTTGACCTAATGCAATTTAACACGAACTCAATTTAATGTGTGCCGAACCCAATTCGAAAAAAATGTTGGCCAATACAACTCCATTAAGCTTGATTCCTCTTAACTGTTATTGTCTTCAACTAAACAATTAAACTCAATGGGTTCAAGGGAAAAAACAAATTTTCATGTGTTTATTTGCTTTTCCTTGAATTTTGTTGATTGCTCGTATGATAACTGGTAGGTGTTTTTAGTACAACCAAATGTAGCCAAACTGAAGACGAACCCCACCACATTAAATTTAAAATTTTACAGAATTCGGTTGGATTCTACTAACATTTTATCGAATTAAATTCTATTACTTTCAACAAAAAATGTTTTCATTAACGTGCACGTAAATTTAAGACGAACCCACTTCAATTTTCAATTCAATTGTTTGACGTCAAATAGAGCCGGGCTCCTCAAATCTTATTGATGTTAATTAAGCATCAATAATCATTTGTGATGAAATTTAAGAACACAATAGAATTAATTTAAAAATTGGACGATGCTAACTTTATGGGTCACATATTATTAACTTGCCTTTGCTAATAATTAAAGGAATTAAACTTTTGTCGAATTAAAACAGTAAAACTCTGTTTGAACTTTACAGTTTGTTTAATTAAATCTTAATGGGTTGATTTTTTTTAAATAGTGCCCAATCATTTTTATTGGAATGTTTTTTTATTATTTTTTAATATAAAAGATAAATATCAGTCCTTAATTCCCTTGGAAAATATTGAAAAGCAAAATTTTAAACAATAAATCCTGATATTTTCGAACTCTGTCATTTTTATAGATTTTAATTTTTTTAGCATTTTTGTAGTTTTGCAATTTAAATATTTAAACGAGGTTAACATATTTGACAATATGAATTTTTTGAGTATTTTTGTCATCTGACAAAGTGACACTAATATTGATTTTTGACAATAATTAATATTTTCAAATTGTCTAAAATTAAGAAATGTTAAAAATAGGTTTTTGTAAATTGACATTTTTTATAAATTATTAACAACTAATTACTTGACAATTTTCTCAAGTTTGCCATTCATGTGTTTTTTACATTTTTGTCAGTTCGGAACATTATAATTTTCGCTCGACAAGTGTGATGTGATTAAAATTAATATAAATTGCTAAAATTTACAAAAAGTAAGAAATAAAAGTGTCTCATTGTCTAAAATCAGGGGTCGAAGGATCAGATTTAATGACAACATTATTTGTAAAAAGAAGGCTTGTACTCCTGGACACTATCGTTCTGCCAATGAAATCGTCAGCAAGTGTCCGTTACTTGAGTATTTTTTGTTGAATGGTTCGCAATTATGCGATATTTAGCAATTGGTTAGTAGCGACTTGCGCGAGCGGTATGCTTTTCTGACCACCATCGGAGATTTTTTTTATAAAATTTTCACATCTTTTCACTAAACTGTTTTTGAGTGAATACATTTCAAAATTATCGACAAGACCGCTGTCAAATTACTTTCAAAACGCTACTATAATTTGCTATTCGCTAAAAATCAATATAATTTTTTTCACAACGAAAATTTGGACAAATTTATTTCTTTTGCAAAATATTTTCGACTGTTAAACTTTTGTTTCTTTAATTATATTATCTTCTTTAGCGACAAATCAATGATCAAAGCCATTCTAACGATATATGCCATGAATGGAAAAAATCTTTTTGTGTGTAATAATTATTTATACATTACTTAGGTACAATATACAATACATCATTATTTTGTTTAAGTAATCTTTCGTTATTTTTATCGAATATTAAAATTATTGTTGGCCCTTAAAGTCGACATAGATTTTAATTTCTACAGCTCTTAAAAATATTCTTCTTCTTAACGTTTTTTTATGTAATTCACTTGGCTGTACCTTTTAATTTGTAGTTACAATTTAGTGAATTGAGTTGCGTTTACATTTTTTATTATAATTTTTATGCTAATTGTCAATAATTACAATGTAACATAATTACAATGTAACATATTTGGAGATTGTTTCTGTATATTTTATCCTTTGCTGTTAATTGAAAAGGTTATTTTAATTCGGAATTAAATAAGGATCTGCATAATTAGAGCCTTGCTCCCATCTCAAGCGTAAATATAATAACAAGAGTGTCATAAAACATTATGAATTGTAGGTAACAAGTCATTGCGACTATAAAAATCCCGAGCAATGGCTGTCAAAACGGCTGATATGAAACGACATTTCAACCCCTCGTTGCCAATCCTACGTGGGCTGATTTCCAAGGATGGATAAAAATATCCAAAACATTTTAATTTGCACCGCACATGAATGGGGGCTCTAATTTCGCGTCAGGTGGGTGCGCATCCTACACACCGGACGATCAAAGACATTTTTTCATTTCCGTGTCTTCTTAACATATATTCCTGTGGTAAATTTAAGCCTTTTTGCAAAATTATCACCATTTTAAATTAAAATACGTTAAATACTTTAGTTAAAAGGGTTGGTTTTGTAAGTTTGACTGTTTCTTATTGACCAGTTTATTTGTAAATAAATGTTATGTAAATAATTCAAATTATTATGTTTTACATTTTCAACCTATTGCATTAATGTTCAACGATTTTTTATTCATGTTTAACAAGTATATAATAATGTCATGTATTAGATATTCTAATGATGCAAAATCACATTCGCGTCTTAGTTTAATATGACCTTCTATTTGAAATTTCATTTAATTTGATAAAAGCTGTCAACGATGAGACTCGTTATCGGGGTGTGTTCCTAAAGGCAATTCGTAACACCTTACCACCAATATACTAAAGCGATCTTGTGGATATATGAAAGAGTGAACCGCGGAAAGCGAACATAAAATTGAAAACCGTCAGAATTTCCTAGTCGCACCGTGTGTAAATTTATTTGAGGGAAATTGCGAAGCAAAGACATGATAAGATATTCAGCCCGCAACAAATTGGAAATTGAATACATTTTTGCTGTTTGGTATCTTTTGCTCCCAGGAACTTGTTGCACCGAATGCAAGGAGATTATAACTACTTTTTCAACAATCATTGCATGTGACTTAGATCGAGTCATATCGTTGTTTGATGTTATTCAAATTATATAGGGTAATAAAATAGGTTAATTTCGTTTCGGTGAATATCTAATTCTGCAATAGCAAGTCCTATTCAGTTGATAATTTCTTAGACTTAACTCAATATATTCGTTTTAACAAAAACATTCTGATGAACTTGGTATTATGTGCAGTTTCCTAAAATGTATATGTATTTATTTATTTATTTATACCACGGTGTGGCTCAGGAAATCGAAACCAATCATGTACTTTGGTTTTCATCCACTGTCGATTTATAATTATAAACTAGTCCAGAATTCACTGTTTAGCGTGCAGAAATCAACCCAACCCAACTCAACCTAACCCAACCCAACAAGTGGCATCGCTGTTAATTACATTTGTCGACTTGGAAACCTTATTTTTTAAAGTTGGGGGCATTAAATATCTTTGTGTCCATTTTGGAGCCAACTTAAATTACAATTTTTCCTGACGCTTCATTACCACCAGTAATAAATAATTCTTATGCTTTTATATCGTCTTTTCTGAAATGAACACTTCAATAACTGCCAATATGTATAGTTTGATAGTAGGATCATGATACTTTGACTCCTACCGGATAGATGGAAATGGAAAATAAGATTAAATTCCCTAAACTGCAGTTGAAGGTTGAAGGAATATCTTTTGCTTGTAAATGTAACAAAAATCAACATAACCGTAATTACAATAGAGAATATGCCCTGATTAAATGAAAATCTGTGCACCAAGTTTTTGATGTTGTTAAAAATATCGAAACAATCGATGCCACTTTGATTAGTAACAAGACCACCAGCCATTGATGAAATTCCGGAATTAATTCACGACGTTGTTGAAAAAATTGCAACCCAAGATGCTCTAATTAGTTACATTGAAGAAACCACGTAGTTTTCGACGTTGAAGAAATTGACGAAAGCAAAGCAACTGAAGAAGCCCCGGTCACTGACAGCGCTGAAATTAAACTTGAAACTCCCAAGATTGTTAAAATCCAGGAATTAGTTCCCAACGTTGTTGAATAAACTGAAGATATGATCATTGAAACCAAGGCAATAAAGAACAAGAAGAAGAAAAGGAAGAAGACCGATCGGTTTAACATTTACAATACATTTACGATGCAATTCCGCGTTTCTGAGTAACGAAAAGTTATCGGCGGGTAAAAGCTTCGGAAGAATCCAATGTGAAGTAAATGAAGGAATGGTCGTTCCATGAATTCATAATCCATGAAAAGGATTTTACGCGCACCCACGAAAAATAAATGAAAAATGTGATCGACGATGTGCGGAAAATTGAAGGTTTAAACGATGACCCACAATAACGAACATTGAAGACTAATTGTAAGCTGTAAATTGTCCTAATACACGATCAAATCCAGTTCAGCGTCAAAATCATTGTAACCTTTATCTGATTCTAAGTGTTCGGATGGACATTTGAACCCTAGGGACTACTGTACAAATAAGTCCATTAAAAAAGTATAATGGGAATATTTTAAGCAATTTTCTAAGTAAGAAAGAATAAAGTCGTTGTTTAAATGCAACATGGTGCGTATAAATGCACACAGTTGCATAATACTTATACACAATCAAAAATGCTTATTGTCTACTAAACTAAATCTTAAATTTACCAAAAATACAAAATTTTACATCATCATCAACATCGTTTAATTTTCCGAATCTACATTATTTTGATAGTTTCAAACTTTTAACGCACGTCCTGAACATATATTTTGCACGAAACATGTACATTACTTTTACATTTTCTGACTTAATTTTTCATTGAAACTAAGACAACAGAATTTCGCGACCAATCTCATTAAATATTTATACCCTACAAATTGATTTTTGCACTTCGAAACTTTCTTCATTGAAAAACCATGACAAGTTTATAACCCCTTTGCACCAAACTGCACAATTCTTTAAAGTTTGCCGCATAATATTTTGTATTACGCGAACAAGTTTCTGGAATGCTGTTACTTGGAAAATGCTATGCGCGCCTTGAACGGATTATTAAAATAGTTGTACTTGTGTTCCGGTAATTGCAGTAAATAAGATAAGGGGTACGCAACGTTGCAATTTGTACATGTTTGATATGATTTTTAAAAGGGACTTTGCATAAACAGTTTAATTAACGTTATCGTCAATTCGCTAATTATGCATTTCTGTTATGTCGACGCCGACAGCATCTTTATTATTGAAACTGTGCTATAGGGACTGCGGTTGAGGGTTTGAGGGGTTTGTATAAAATTATACACAATTGTCAGTTTTATTTAATTCATTCAATTATGCCTAATTCATACGAAATTCTTGAAAGCAATTATTATTTTTATTTATGTAAAATTTACATTTTGCATTTGTCACAATATAGATTTGTTTGTTTGCCCTTTACAAACTGTTTTTTACTATCCTGTCGACTTTCTTCAATAATGCATTCCATCTAATCTTATATTTTTAGAAGGGAGACCAGCTGGACCATTTTTTTTCGCTTTCTCATATAATTCTTGAAGAGATGATTATGAAGGTCGTCGTATTTTTTTAGTAATAGCTGCTTTCATTCACTATATAAAGATTCTGTTATCTGGATGCTTTACTATTCCCAAAGACTAATCCTTGTGATACAGTAGCCAACAATTAACAATTTCTAGATTAATAAAATTGAAAATGAAATGATGATACCAGTTTCTTGGTTAAGGGTTAAGAGTTGTTCTTAGAGCATCAATTAAACTCCAGACTATGTTTCGAAGAAGCAAGAATCCCATGACATGAAAGAATTACACTTCTATAGGACGGTATCATCTCTTGGAGATGGTGTCATTTTTAGACTTGTTTATTGTTGATCTGTGGGTTCTTCGTAGTGTTCCCTTTTGTTTATAACTTAACCTTTGTTGTCATCGCCATCGTCCGTCAGTTTGTTCGTTTTATTTGTATAAACTATTAATGTATTTTACAAGCCTGACATGATCAATTACATGTCTGGTCGTTGACTCTTAACCAACGACAATGTGTTTTTCTCCTTTTAGGCAATACTTGCATTGTACTTTTTCGTGGTTAACCAACCAATCTAGGTTTTTACGGAACTCGTTTCTAGTTTATTACGTCTATTAAAACATCTAATGTAAACACAATTAAAAGCGATGTAAACAAGGCCTTGCTCATGGAATTTACGCTATTGAGCGATGTAAATATTGGTCTATCGATTACGTGCGTGTATCCGCGAGTACGTTCGTAAATTGCCCTTCCGTCCGCCGCGCCGCGCGTTCCGTTCCGATCTTAATAAATAATAAATCGCCGCGTACAATGGAAACTACAATGGGTGTGTACACGCGAGAACGACGACAATGTCGCTGTCGCGGTCGGTTGACTGGCGCAGTGACGTCTCATGTCGATGCGTAAGTAACGCGTGCGTGCGTGCCTGCTTTCGGTCTTGTTTCTGTGGCCGGCTGGAAGGTCCGTAAGTGGTCGTGCCGCTGACCGACAGCAGCCCCGGACCACCGACGGCCTTGGCCCGTCTCGTCCGCACCCACCGCCGGAAGTCAACGGCATCGTCAACGTTGTTTATTACACTTGTTGCTCGGCAGTTTGCTTGTATTCCGCGTCGTCCATCAAACTTTCTATAAAATAAATCAAGATCAAAAACAACAAAATGAATTCAAACCAAAAAAAAAAACTCGATCTAAAATAAAATAAATAACGAAAAACATAAATAATATTTCTTGGTTTAAATCACTACGTGCATCACGACTGAGTTGTGAAATTTTACTAAATAATACCTAGAGACTATAATAATATTAAACCTTCAGGTGGTAAATAGCAACGAACCGCATATGCATACTAAGAGGCTCATGTGGTTCTGTTGCCGTTCAATTGAAATAGAACTTTTACTTAAAACAGTATAAATCGTTTTAGTAAATATAGGCACATTAAATGTCCATTTTTCAGAAGTGCTTATAACTATAACACTACATTTCAAAATTACAGATAAAGATTTTTTTAATGCAATCATCTCTTCAAATGCTTTCTCTCTAACTTCCAATATTAACGGCTTGCGTGTGTACGCCGCTTATACACAAACACGACATTCGTTTCTTCAGCTTGATTTGTCGTTTTCGGATGGTCTTTTAATATTCTACGATCTATAGAAGAAACTGGTTTTGCTAGCCTAACACAATCGTAAAGTTGTTGCGTGACTTGTTTGAAAATAAGTTAGGCAAGACTACAACTAAAATGAGTTAGATATTCTTGAAAGTGAGTTTAATTTAATTAGCTTGCGCGGGATATCTTGTATAACCATCGGTTTCAGATTTCTTAACGGTGTAGTTACCTCAAATTAAATTATTTACTTGAATTACGACATATTTTGTCATTTAATGATTCACTATATCGTATTTTTCACCCGAAAGATACCATAGAGAACCACAACCATGTTTACAAAAAAATGACGTATTTGTTTATTCATATTTATCATTCTCTTTATCCTGAAGCGTCTTGCCAGACATTATGTAATTTTGTATCGTTTTATCACATTCAATGTTTACAATCAAATTTGTACTTCGATATATTTTATCGTTTGCACATGCCGACAATATTAATTTAGTTAATGCAAAAATTACAAATCTGTTTTGTGACTATTTATTTGTGGTCGCAATCAAATATTTCGTTTATCTATGAAAGATAATGATTTCTTTGTGTATGACTGTGTTATAGTTTCGAATGATTCAACTAACTCTGATAGATAAATCCAGATAATTGCATTGACTAATTTTATTATTTCAAAACATCCCTCCTATTAATCAAATTAGGCATATAAATTAACTGAAATATATATTCATTCAGTTATCTTACCCGCAGCTTCCAACTTGCTCTGCAATAATTCCCACTCTTTCGCTGATACCATGTATTACTGGAAAGTGTGCTTTATGGATCTTCTGGTAACGTTGGATGAAGTAAAAGACAAGAAACTTCGAAAATGTTGAAATTATATTGGGTAAAGTTATATGTGCACCCAAATGACGATGCAGGCTTCAAACATGTTGCAATCATATTGGGTGACGTTTTCGTTCATCCAAAATGACGACGCGGACTTCGAAAATTATATTGGCTGAGGTTATACGTTCATCCAAACAACGATGCAGACTTCGAAAATGTTGAAATCCTATTAGGTGATGCTACACCTTCGCGCCCAAATCACGATGTAGAGTTCGAAAATGTTGAAATCATATTGAGTGAGGTTGGGTAGTACGGATCTAATTCGTCCCAGGCTTTCCCAAAAGCAGCTTTCAGAAACTGCAAAGTGGTATGGGAGGAAGCGTAGGCCATGACCTCCAAGACGCTCCACACATAATAGTCCATCCAATTCATATTGGATGAATAGGGAGGCCATTCAGCAGAAGTGCTCAAATCGGGAAGATGGTCCTTGCACCACTTCTGAACGACTTTTACTTTGTGCGCTGGAGCGGAGTCCTGTTTCCGAAGTAGGTAGCACCCAAAGGGTCCACAACAGCCTTCAAGGTGTCATCCAGGTAGTTGGCCGCATTGACTTTGACTCCCTGAGGCACAAAGACGAGTCCAGTTTTCCCATTGGCGGTGATGCCAGCCCGCACTATGATGCTAACAACATGTCCTCTCCTTTCAACGCAGCGACCTTTTTTGGAAGCATCCTCAACGGATCGAGCAAGAATGTGTTCTTCTTGTTGAAAACCGTGAAAAGTTTCTCGTCGGTGAAGAGGTTTTCGCGATGACGTGCCTGCGCGAACCAGCGAAGAAGTTCCTGACATCTGACCAGCCGAGTTGAGTTGGGAATTCAGAGAATGCACGAAGCCCCAGACGGCATATGACGATGGTCCTAACGAATTTCAGAGATATCCAAGCTCAGATATCATATTACTCACGCTTCGCTGCCGATCACGCCTAACCTTCTCCCTGACCGCATTGAAGCTGCGAGGAGTGATGGCAGTTTTCGGAGCACCTGTTCTCGGGCGGTCCTTGGTGTCTCCTGTCTCCCTGAACCGCTTGACAGTGAATTGGATCATCCTGATGGAGATTTTATGTGGATTTCGACTTAATGGAGATGCGCATTGGAGAGGGTCAGAATGCGCACTCGGTCGGACTAAGACGCCTCTGGAATAAAAAGAGATAATCAGATAATTTTTGGAGGGGGCACGAAAAACAACATGACGAATAAAACAGCAATAATCATAGAAATTATTGCCAGTGATTAGAATTACAGTAAGACAAAGTAACCAGCAAGGATTTATTTGACACACCGGATTACATACTTTCTCGTATGTCTGTCTATCGCTTTCTTTTCCCAATCATTATTATATTATTCAACTGGTAGATCTATTTTGTCGTGAGTTGTTATTGTCGTCCCTAGATACGCAAATATATCTTCTGTCTTTACTTATTTAGTATTCCTCCTCCGTTTGAATCGGTTTTATCGCTTTGCTATTTCATACATTTGTTTCCATTTCCTTGCTCTTTATTGGTGTTTTATATTATTTTTTTGTACATTAATAGCATTATGTCATCGGCATACACTTTGAATGGTTAAATGGTTTCATTTTTTGTATCCTCCGCTCATGCAGGGCGCATTTTTGCAATTTCTTTTTATTTCGTCAATGTAGTATATATATTGTAATATATTATTATTAATTGTTTATAACATGGTATACCCAAAAAATGCAAGCCTTCTTTGCTATCGGTTAATAAATGTAAGCGAGTATTGAGAACACCACGAGCAGCACAACACACAACTGCTCGTTAAGAATTAAATACTCACACTTTAGAATAAAACGAGGCCTCGTTAAGGATTAAACGAGTACTCGTTAAGAATTAAACGAGAACTCGTTAAAACGTGTACTTAAGGTTTGTCATAGGAACAATTCATCCATGTTCTTGAATAGCTTTTCAAAACATTTTATATAGTTTTTTTACATGCATCTATTTTTTAAATGTTGGTTATGTTGGTAATTTGAATACTTGTTGCCTTACGTTGCCGAGATTTCAAACATTTTCCATATATTAATCTGCTAGATTTTTAACGTTGTGTCTTTTGGGAAGGACTTTTACAGCAGCAATGGAAAAAAAAACAAAAAATTTAAAAAAGTTCAAATTTTAGTTGTCTCAACTTTTTAAAGGACGTCGTTATATAATACAACGAAGTGCTTACAATATCTATGCAGGTTTTTTCAACTCCTTAACATTTAACATAAACAAAACAGATATAATTCACTGTCCACAATTTCATTTGTAACCATTACACATTACCAAAACTAGCAGAAAATCCGTTAGATTGTTAACACTAGCAGGTACACTACTATTTTATACATACTTTAAGGGCTGTTCATATAAATATACAGTTTAGTCGGTTTAATTTCCGGTAATTTGTGTTTCGGTTAGGGGCAAAGTAATTAAATATTTACTGCATTTGTAAAAACGGGACGGGGAATGCTGCTCCTGGAGTGGTGAATTCAATTTACGTGCTTATACCTTTGTTAGGTATTTCTGGCTTGAAAATCGAAACAGCAAGCGACAAAAATACTTTTTGTAAATGAATTAGGATCAGTTTGCGTGTGAATATTACCACCATTAGACGTGAATATTCACTCAAACTGGTCTGATGAGTCCATAGAGGTCGAAATTAGCGAGCTATTATTATCGGCTATCTTCACAGTACTTCACAAACATCATCGTTATATAAGTAGAAATTAAAAAATCTATAGATTTCTACCCATTCATTCTTACTAGACTCACTAGTCCAAATATTTTTATTAATTCATGGGATACCCCTATTTTAGTCCGGATTTCTATGCTTCCTGCATCTTACCACTGCCGATCGCCGTTTTTATTCTAAAAATTAGGAATAAATCTTTCCCTTTTTGTATTCTTCCATTACTTTCCTTAACTACTTTCCCTCCTCATTCCTTTGGTGTGGTTTTATTCTTACACGCTTTTTTTCATATTAACCACATTCATTCTTTTACCCCCTCCCATCCACATTTCATCAACGTTTTCCTGTCTTCGTCGTTACCTTTTCCATTTTTTATTTCATTTATAGTTTCTTTGGGAGTCTTCCATATTTCCCTATTTTTTTCTTTATTCCCCCGTCCTATACTGCATTTGTGATTCTTCCATGAATTCATTCTCAAATTATTTTCACCATGCCTCCAAATATTTCTGGTGTTTTCAGCTAATTGTTATCATCCTCAATTATGTTCTACATATATCGCTTTTCTTCCCTCATTTATTTGTGAAGTTCCCACGTGATTTTCAAATTCGTCTCAGTTCCAATCCTTTTGTTTGTTAATGTATTTCTTTCGGTACATTTTGTTTGGTACTTTAGTGTACGTTCAACATTTTAGTTCGCTTCCTACTTAGATCTACTTTTTGATTTCCACATGCTTCCTCACTTTCTTCTATTAGCACATTTTCTTTCCAATGCTCAGTTATTTTTCACTGCTCCTTTCACATATTTCAATGTTCCATTTCATCCTGAGTACTATTTTATCATTTCAATTTATTTCTTTCGCACTCTTATGCCTGATAGTTGCTTTTATGGTCTTCGTTATTCCATTCATAGTTACTCCTTTTAGCTCTTTTAATGTTTACATATATCGACGTTCAGGACGCTGTTCCACTTGTATTCCACTGATTAACAAAATTACTCGCAAGATTTTAATTGATATCACATGGGGCTTGACAATGTATTACACAATGCCCCTGTATTACAATACATAATGGACGAAATAGACGCCATTGTCACCGATTGAGTACGCAATTGCGTCAGTTAATTTCAATACAAATTATTCTTTTAAACATGCTGACGATTTAACACAACCAACGTATGTATTATCAGTGTGGCACGGTTTGCATATTTTTGTATGTTTTTGCATAAATAAATGATACTAATTTGTTTTCTCTGTTTCAGAATAAATTTAGCAAAAGTCCAACTATAAAGTTCCTAGGGTCGGAGGGGGTAAGTTATGACGTCGTGTTTTTCGATTAAGCTTTTCGTTTAAAATATCCATTCGATTGTATTCCTTCTGTGTAAATGCAGAGCTTAGCTCCTGCACTGGCGACCGACGCAATTTAATTTAATTTAAGGCGTAGGTTAACGTACGAGATGGTGGCTGTAAATGATGCATTCGAGATTCTTAAAATACGTGTTGCACGAGCAGCTGTGCTAATCGATAGTGAGGTCTCGTGTTGTCGCGTCTAGGCAAAGCCAATACACGAGATGGGGCCGGGAGGTCGTTGGCGAAACAAGTGTGGGCGGCGGTGCGGGATGAACGTCGACCGGGATAATGGGGGCGGCGACGGCGGGGGTTGGGATGCGAGCGTCGGGCTTCTGGCTGAAAAAAGTCGAACTGGCGCCAACCCCGCCGGGAGTCGCTGCCGTCTTTGTGGATTGAAAATCCAACGTCGTGTGTAATGCGAACAGTAAAAGGAAACGCCGTTGCACACGAAAAAGGGATGCGCTTTAAAGCTGGAAAATGACGAGTTCTTACGGTTAAAGGGTTTTTCGAAATGAAAATCGAAAGCAGTTACAATCGGGCACATTTTCGCAATTGCCGCCGACTCCGACCGCAATTTTAAAATCCGAGCGCTCGGTCGTTTTGTTTGGTTTGAATTTCGACTTCTATGTGAAGTTAATGTGCGTCGCTGTGAAGGAAATATCATATATTTTATTTTTCAAATGACTTTCTTTTTTATTTGCACTATTATGCCTCGAACTAGACTCGTACAAACTTTGTAAAAGTTTATTTGTGGTCGTCTACCTTGTATCAAAAATTCTCCGTTCGACAGTAGAACATTTTCTTTGTTAACATTGTCCAATCAAACTCGATGGCTAGAAATGAATTTGAAGATTTGGCAAAAACAGGTAGGTACTTAAAAGTTTAAACTTGGCATCGAATATTGTTTTTCTACGAAATAACACACTCATTAATATGCAATGTTCAACAGATAAAGTGAATCATTGTGTTATCACAGGTGATAACAATGCATTACTCACGGTTCGATAACCAATCACGAACATGTATTTAAATTATTACACAATCATGGAAATGACCCTCGAGTTGTAATTTTGAATATTCTTGTTTTAAATCCCAATTTAATTGATGATGGAATAGCATAGGATTCACTGGCTGTAATGGACATTGCACATTCGGATGGTTTACATTGCATTGCACGCAAACTTCATCCTGTTGACTAATACTTGCCATTACTGCTCGTTAAATAATATACTATCGTTTCCACGGACAATAAAACTTATGTAAACCAAGGATGGATTAAATTCAGTATAATCATCCAATGATTATTTTTAATTACAACACTATAACCTGCTTTGATTTTCTTCTTTGGTAATTGCATATGATTGCATGTTATGTAAACAATATCGGTTGATAGCGCTAAATAAACTGTCGAAAATCAAATTCAATTATTTTGGTAATTGTTTAATTGTTTGGAGACGAAATACAAAAAGAATACAAATTCAAATCTAAAACAAAGAGGAAGACACAATGGAACAATAATAAACTGCAAAATAAGTTTAAGTTAAAACGAGACAAAAAGGAAATAAGCTAAAATTAAGAAAACCCAAATTGAAATAACTTGAAAAATATCCATGCAGCAAAAAGCAAAGAGATAAATTGTAAATGATAGATGACAGTCAAAAGACAAAAATAGAAAATGTGAGGAAAAAATAGTAGAAATATAAAGGTTATTATTATTTCGCAGGTGGAAAAACTTCCATCAAAACAAAATGAATATGAAAATATCTTTATTTGAGTTTGTCAATGGAGAAAACCAAAAAGCATTAGTTGATAACTAATGTATGCGTAAAAGATTGTACTAAACCCGCATTTTGCGGCGTTCATTTCCAACAAACTGTACGACAAAGGAAGAGCATTTTAAAAATAGAAATCCTCTTTGGTTCATCGATGTGTGCAAAAAAATAATCATGACCTTTACAGTGTTAACACACGTAATTAAGTTCATAAAGTAACATTTAATATATGTTATGTCAATAACGACAGAACTATGTAAAATTGTTTTATTATTTTACGATGGAAACATGCACCAATAATGCTATGGTTTGTCTTTTTAACACAAGAATGTGCTAAAGAATTTCAATTGTTGCAGTACTATTTCGTCGAAAGGTTACTTGGAATTGAATGAACAAAGCAAAGCGTGTATTTTTGACCATTACACAAGTTAAGGTATTTATTGTTGACAAATCAGACCCAAACGATAAATTGTCCAACGATCCAACGCGTTGTCTTTACAGATCTGATTGCTGACTTGCAGTATTTTGAATGCTTTAATAGTAAAACACTTGAAGAGTATATCAAACACAATAATCGAATATAAGGAAGAATATAGTGAATGAGGTAAAAAAATTAAATGAAGGCAAATAGAGAATATGTAAAATGAAATAATAGAATAAAGAAAATAGAGGGCAAAAAATGTTGAACAATAAAATTCTTCAAATCTGGACCAATAAAAACAAATTTAAATTCGAATAAACAAATACGAGAAAATGAAAATTACATTTTGCACAAATTGGGTTTTAATGTTGACATAAATTGATATAATGGGGTTGTGTTAGGGCTCGCGCCTTTGCACCATTAAACATAATTTGAATATAAATTTGAAATAAATATAACAATCTCAATACCATTGATATCGTTATTTAATTTTAATTTTTTTTTTTGAAAGGTCAGATAACGTGCAGTTTTGGAACATTGCATATGCAGTTATTAGACAATCCGGAATAATTTCAAGGTCGTATCGTAACGCACGAGGCTGGTTTTTTGTGCTAAAGTTGTTCTTACCATTTTTCGCCGACAGAAATGCAGTGTAAATTAAAAGCAAGGTCCTGGTTTAAAGCGGTGTAGGAAATTCGCGATTTCAGTCGGACAGCCAGGGTCGAAGTTGGGTCATTATTCAGGGCAAACAATTGACAATTGACATTTTATATGAATTATGGAATGATAAAAACATAAAATAAACCAAAAGTGTTTAATAAAGTTCTAGTGTTGTTTTCAGAATTTTTATGTGTTTAGGTAAATTATTTGACTATTTTTACAAAACAAATTGCATAGCCAACTAGGCTTTGTCGTTGACTCAAATTTTTGGTGTTATCAAAAAAAAAAAATTACTTTTTGAAACAAAACAAGATAAGGACATGTATTACATTGTCAAAATCAGAAGAAAATGTACTTTTTAAAAATGTAAAATTTTACTCCTGTTGCTATTTAAAAAAAGCAAGTTGGCCTTGGATCTTTGAAACAAATGACGGTATTTACCTGAAAAAATTACAGCTAAGAGATTGTTTTAATATTTTTCACGTGCCAAATTTCATTTAATTCTGATAAGTGGTTTTAAAAATATTTCACTGTTTCCATACTTTTGAGCGACCCGGTATATTAATTTTACATAAATCAGAAAGACGTGGATTTTTAATAAATTTTTAAATGTTTTTTTCTAAATAAAGCTATTTAAGTAGAAAATATGAATAATTAAGATTGGCGTCTTTGAACCATTAACCTGTATTATTATGAGGGGAGATCAAATTTACGGTCCCTAACATCAACAACGAAAATCAGCCATCAAAATTCCGTCTACGTCCCAAAAAAATGTTGCCATAACTTTAGTAGCGGATGGCAACAAGAAATTTTCGGGGTGGCAGAGATCCTCGGCGATGCCACTCCATACTTTGTTGCTTCGACTCAGGATCGAAGTGGTGAACCCACGTTTCATCAACAGTGACGAATCGAGAAAGAAATTTATCCGGATCTGCTTAAAACTTTGCCAAACTGGCTTCAGAATGCAATACTCTAGGACACGGTGTCAACATTCGTGGGACCCAACGTGCAGACAATTTTTTTAGCCGCAAAATATTTTCTGTAGTACCATAAGAAAAATTCGTAATTTCAGCAATCCGGCGAATGGTCAGTCGTCTATCTGTCATTACCATATCGTATGTACGATTAACATTTTCTTGGGACAATCACTGGTCGTCCAGCACCCTTCGTATGTTCACTTGTTTGCCTTCCCAGTTTAAATTCTCGAGACATATTTTTCATCACTTGGTAAGAAACAGCACCCTCACCTAATACACCTACCATGTCTTCATGATTTTTTTTTGGCCGCAACCCTTTCTTTTGCAAGTATTTTATAACTGCACGAACATCCGATTTTGCCATTTTTTAGAATTTCTCTAAACTTGTTTACTTAAATTCTAAATTATTTGAACAGGTGACAAAACTACAATTGAACCAATGTAACTACAACTGATTAGTACTTTAATGTGTCAAATTGATTTAACGCCTACAATGTCAATGACGCTAAGTAATCCCCCCTCGTACAATTGCCGTCATTTAAATGATTTTTTTGAGCAGATATTTGTAATCTAAATGTTTTATATTATTTCTTTCGTACATTATGCATTTAAAATTTGTGGCCGTAATTCACTTAAAAGCACTGAAATAACACGTAGTTCTAGTTACTCATCGTTTTCTAACTAAATTCATACACATTTTCTTATTCACATTGCACAATTAAGTTTACCATTAAGGGCTAGGTTTCCTGACCACATATTTCAATTTATTTGCCTTTAGATAGGATTTTAATTGTGCCTACAAATTATGAAGTTATGGTCATCGCGAACGTCTCCCCTCTGGGTTCGGACCTGTTCGAAACGCGTAGGTAGTCGCGGTTCCTACTCTCGCGATATTCGCGAATTCCACACCGGTTGTAAATTTGTATCGTTTCGAAAAATAATAAATCGTGTGTTTACAACTTGGGAGATGTCAAGGCCGTGCGCCCGGCTGCTCGCGACGAGATTTTTTCTCGAAAAGGTGTAAGAACCGGCGCGTTCGGCCCGCCCCGGCGGATTTTGCAAGCGACCGAACGAAAAATACGAACGTACGCGCGCCCTCGCCGTTCTCAAACACATTATTCTCAAAGTGAAAGAACGTTTTTGCAATACCTGTAGCTAATTAATACCGCGGTACGGTTTTTTACGTAAGCCTTGCGCAAGGTACGGCGAGCATGGCCGAGCCGAGCCGGGTTGTCGTATAAAGTGACCTTTTTTATGGTTTCGTTCAGGCTTGTGCGCGAAAACGCCATTATCGATGCATTCATTGGAAACTAATCGTCATTTTAACGTTAAAATTTCTAACCAATGGTCGGTGTTGGTTTAAGAAACCTTGAAATCGACGGAAACGTTTTGTGGAATAGTCAAAATGTGCGTTATTTATGTTTCTAATTATTATGTGAAATGTAATATTTACGGAAAAATTTACTGTAATCGCCGAGCCTTTTGTGGCAAAATTATTATTCTGTTGCCCTCTAACTGTACATGAAACGGTTAAGACGTTTTGACGGTTTTGTATGTCAGCATCGTATTGCGATTGCAATAATTTAACGCAAGTTTATTTCCCCAACTGGTGCATTCCGATTTAAAATCCTTTTGGTCCTTTCAACTGTTTTGATTCTGGTACACTTTTATTATCATTTTAAATTTGCAGTTTACGGTGTTTGACTTTAAGCCAACTCCGGTATAATCATTATGTGGTTCTTCGCTTGACGAATTAACAATATAACGATTAAAATGTTTACGTTACACGTTATTTTTATTTACTGACTTAATTATTATGACCACTGTCCAAATTGTGCGTCGACTACTCTGAAACAAAATCATCTTTGTATATAAGTTTGATCTTCTACTTCCCGTATTTACCTCACCCTTTCTTTTAATATCATATTATATGGGAGAATTTCCATTAGTAAAAATGCAAAATTGCCGAACTGTTTGTAAGGCAATCTCATGCCTTTTCGTGGTAAGCAATTTGTTGAAATTGTCTTATTACATAAACTGTTTTTTTACCTTACATTAAAATTCACCACCAGCCATTTTCGTAGAATGTTAATTGATCTGGCGTGTTGGATTAAAACAATTGAAACTTATTAATTACCGTGATAGAAAATTATAACAGTGAAAAAAAGAGGTTGTATTTGATAACTTGAGACAAACATGCCGACTTACAGAAAGCCCTGAAAGCTCTATTTTCTACAACTTGCACTGCCTTCATTGTTGACACTTGAAATGAAGTGTTGATAAGGTAATGTCACGCCTCTCCACGGCAAGCAATTTCTGCAATTGTTATTAATATAATATAGATGAATAAAACTGAGAAGCACAAATACATAATTTTAGTATAACCAAAGCAAGATGAGTGTTGGTACCCTCCTTACAGATTTGATTCGAGTCGAGACCATTTTGGCGAATCCATCCACCGTGAGCCTGACAATGTTTAGATTTGTTGCTGCCACCAGACAAGCAATGATGTTGCAATACTTTCTATTTTAAATTACGATAAACGATTTAGTATACGTGGACCTGCACAAAAAGCGACTAAAGCTTCTTATCATTATTTCGATTTTAATTTTTATAAACTATGCAATAAACGACATGGCTCAAATGTATTATTAAGCGACGATAGAGCAATCTATACTTTTGAAAAGAGTTTCATTTAATTTTTTTCAATTAATTTAAATTCTCATTGTATTCATGTAATACTGTCATACAATGGTAAGAAATCGATTGAATTTAATAAAAAAAACTATTTACTAGATTTAACAACAATAGAGCGTATAAAAAATAATAATTGACTAGAAATCTCAAACAATGAAATAATTACATTACACAATATATTTGCACAGAAACTAATTTATTTTAAACAAATACATCATACTTTTGTGTTATAATTATTTTATTGTTTAGAATTTTAGTAAATTAATATTTTTATTCTTTGTAATTTTTATTATTATTGTTAAATACATTAAACATTGGGAAATAATATCAACGTGTATTTTATTCGTAGTTTATTGACTTAACCGCGTCTATTTTGATTGAATGACGTTGGACGTTATTTAAAACTGCCACATGGGTCATAGGCTAATGCATAAGTCAATATGATCAGTGGATACAAACGATTTATTTAGACATTAAATTCTTTTTTGCGTGGAGATGAGAAAAATATGGCAGCCTTATATATTGCAATTGGAAAATAAATATGACTGAAAAACTATTGCTATTTGAAAAAAAATGTTGACTGTGACACACGTTTGCTGTTTTTTGTGCAAAATGATAAACACGTTTATAAAATAGAAATGAAAATGTTTAATTTAAGTAAAATTTTTGGGCGATGTTAGTTTTACAACTGATGCTACCAATAACAGAATTGTTTCAAGATCCCACAACACCAGAACGAGAAAATGAATCCAGAGCGAAGATAATTTCGTTTCGAAATACTGGTAAAGGTCGTTTCACACGATCCACTTTCTGTAGCGACGCAGTAAACAATGAAAGCGTATCTTTTGTCGCCCTTTGTCAGCCATTTAAATTAATATTATTGGTTCTACTGGGCCGCGTCAAAAAGTAGTGAAAGAAGTATGAAATGCTCCTTGATTGGATGCGAATATGTGAATGTTAAATGATCGTTATATGTAGTTTTTTTTTGCTGACGATCTGTGCTGAAAATTCCCATTTGATATTTTTTGCAATTTAATTCTAACGTTCGCAATTTAATTCTAACGTTCGTCTCGAACTATGTGAAATTATAATTAATCAGCCAGTGTCCACTCACATTCAATCGGGACGAGTGTTCGCCTTGCGTCACGTGTGTTTACAACGATAGAGCGCCAGGCGGGCGGGGGGACACAGAGGACGTCGATTTCGGGAGGTCGCGCGCTTCGTCCCGATTTATTTTCGTCGCGGCTCCCCGAACTTTCTCGCCGAGGCCGCCGACGCCTTCGCCTTCTCCCAATCATTACAATTATCGCACCTAGTCGGCCGTCTCGCCCGACGTAAGTGTGAAAACACCCATCGCCATTTGTATGCATGCGATTACAGTTAGGTGTCCACATTCCGACGCATCGCGCGCCCGTCACACATCTTGACCCGGTGCGCTCACTACGCGAGCGTGGCAGAGGTGCCGGGAAAAGGAAATCGCCAGAGGACTAGATTTTCATATTCGTCCCGTCGAAATTAACTCAGTCCACACGGCAAAACTGAGCGAGAATGTTGCGAGTAAAAATAACGTTTGGGATTCTTGGATTCTAAAATTGTCGTAATGTCCATAATGCCTATAATATATTGTTAACTGGAGTTGATGTTTTTATGTTTGTAATTGAGACGAGGTGGATGAGGTATTTTCACGATTTAACGTTGAACGTCCTGCCAAATGGGATTATTTTTAGGAAAAATGTATTTTAGTCCACATTGTTTCTTTGGGTTGTAAAGTGACGATTTTTGACCTCGTTACCTCTGGTAACTGCCCAAATGGTTTATTCCACAGTAAACCATGACTTACAGATTTTATATAAAAGTAACATAATTAATTATCTCAAGTATTATTGTCTTATGGATGAGAACAAGCGAATAAATGTGCAACTGCAACTGCAAAGTTTAAAAAATGTGCTTTCTCTGCCATTTTCATCAAGGTTTATTAATGGCCATTAGAACAATTAAATCGCTCCATAAAAGTACCATGCAAAACATTCTTTCCATTAATTCACAAACTGAGAATTAGTCATACATTCTTTCAAATAACAAACATCAGTTTATTGCTTAATTTTCCAGGTATAATAATAATTGCGAAATGGTAACAATAAAACCATTATAAAATGAAATATAGAATACATGACAAATACGTGCATACATACGTGCATACATACAAGGGCAGATCATTATTTAGAGGCCCTGACATAATAGGCAATTTGACACAGGGAAGTATTATCCGTTTGTTGTTACGTTGGTTCAATTGTAGTTTTGT
This sequence comes from Geotrupes spiniger, assembly GCA_959613385.1. NCBI lineage: Eukaryota > Metazoa > Arthropoda > Insecta > Coleoptera > Geotrupidae > Geotrupes > Geotrupes spiniger. Next base: position 20,531,390 of record OY390737.1, read on the forward strand.
CACTTGTTACCTGTTCAAATAATTTAGAATTTAAGCAGACAAGTTAAGAGAAATTCTGAAAGTGGAAAAATCAGATGTTCGTGCAGTTATAAAATACTTGCAAAAGAAAGGGTTGTCGCCAAAAGAAATTCATGAAAACATGATAGGTGTTTTAGGTGAGGGTGCTGTTTCTTACCAAGTAGTGAAAAATATGTCTCGAGAATTTAAACTAGGAAGACAAACATGTGAACATGCGAAGGGTGCTGGACTGGTCGTCCAGCGACTGTCACTAACCAAGAAAATGTTAATCGTATACACGATATGGTAATGACAGCTAGACGATTGACCATTCGCCGGATAGCTGAAATTACGAATTTTTCTTATGGTACTATAGAAAATATTTTAGCAAATATTTTGTGGTTAAAAAAGTTGTCTGCACGTTGGGTACCACGAATGTTGACACCTGATCAGGAACGTTCTAGAGTATTGCATTTTGAAGCCAGTCTGACAAACTTTAAAGCAGATGAATTTCTTTCTCGATTCGTCAGTGTTGATGAAACGTGGGTTCACCACTTCTATCCTGAGTTGAAGCAACAAAGTATGGAGTGACATCGCCGAGGTTCTCCTCCAACCCGCAAATTTCGTGTTTTGCCATCCGCTGGTAAAGTTATGTCCACAATTTTTTGGGACGCAGACGAAATTTTGATGATTGATTTTGTAGAACGTGGATTTGTATTGTTGGAATATCCCACTTATTCATCAGCCCCTAGTGATTTAAAAATTAAACGAATATCTTCGTATGACCAGATATTACGACAATAATGAAGTGATGACGGCCGTAAACGACTGGTTGGAAGAGCATCCGAAAGAAATTTTTTCCAGAGGAATCAGGTTTGAGCATCGTTGGACCAAATGCGTCGACGTTCAGGGAGATTATGTAGAAAAACAAACATTTGATATTTCTTCAATTTGTTTCCTTCTATGTTAGGGGCCGTAATACTGATCTCCCCTGGTACATATAGGTACAAAGATGTTATTGTTAAAAACGCAAGGGTGAATTATCTGTCATTTGCAACGCAAATTAGTTTCATTAAATTTAGTTCAGCGTGGAGTTACATTTTCACAGAAATCATTTCTTTAATCATTCGTTGTTCTTATAAATATTTTCAGTGAAGATTAAAAACCAAAGCTATGGTTAAAGGGGTTAAAATGTGCATTTCTCTTGCAACAGACTGTTCTATTAACTAAGTACTACTATCCAAATAATATATATCAAATTGTTTTTAATTGAATTAATTTTATTGTACATGTTTTGAGATATGGTCTTCAAGTAAGCGATTAGATTAGTAAATGGTGACGATCAACAAAATTTAAACTTTTTCGACCTTGACATTGTCATATGCACGTGTATCAATATGTATATGTATTGCTATAGACGTTCAAGTGATATTATTTGCATAGGAAAGAATACAATATTTTGCGAATTGTCGTGTGTGTTACACAACACGGGTTGTTGTGTAACACACACGACAATTCGCAAAATATTGTATTCTTTCCTATGCAAATAATATCACTTGAACGTCTATAGCAATACATATACATATTGATACACGTGCATATGACAATGTCAAGGTCGAAAAAGTTTAAATTTTGTTGATCGTACCGGTCCCAAACATTTGTCGTATAATCAATAATATTTTTTTATTTGCCAGGGCTATAATTCCTGTCATAATGAGTTATGTTGATAATACAGCACGTTTTAAATTTGATAACAATTTGATGTAAAGCAATGACTAAAGTGTTATTTATTAGTTTATCTGTTTAAAATCGCCTGAATTGGTTTAATTTTCTGAATGTGAACGGGTGATCAATTTTGTACAAATACCAAGTTTTTGGTTTGCTTTACATATTTTTAAGTTTTTATTTATTGATCATTTCAAAAATTATCCTTTTAATTTGATATGAAATTTGCGTATACTAACTTCAGACACACTGTGAAGTGTAAAATACATACATTTTAATTAATGAAAAAGTTTAAAAAATCATTGTGGATGCTGTTAATTAGTCACCATACCATATAGCTTACGATAGTGAAATAGACATAACCTATTGTAATAAGAATGCAAGCAGCTATGATAATAAATACAATTTCAGCCCTGGTTGCTAACCACAACTATTGTTGCCAACGTGTGACCAACGACATTTTTTAACACTGACATGTCGCGTAGAAAAAAGAAACATTGGTTAACTTCCATTCAGCTGCGTTTATGATCGATGAGGCAAATGCTTGCTTAGGAGCATGAATAGGATAATGTGTGACGACGCGCACGGCTGCCTTTCTCCGTATTGACGGACGGCAGCAGCGGCAGCACACCTCTCCCTCGTTTGAAGAATCGGGTTTCACTTTCGAACGATCCAATGGCGATCCGACGAGTCAATCACGCCAAGGACTCCGCTTAATCCGTGCTGAACCGTTAGGTTTGTTGAAAAAGGCGATTCTAGAAAGTGCGCCGGCAGATCGGCGATTAATCGCACGTTAATAAGCATATTACGCCGCGTAATCGGACTTGTTAACGGCGCGTCGAGTAATCTGATAAGGTGGGACTTGAATTGGGTCGGGTCGAACTCCACTAGTTGGACACTGGCGCCCTTAGTTTTTGAATCTGAGGACGAGCAGATTGTTGTTGTTGGCTCGACGATGTCAAACTTTGGTTTATGTTAATTTATAGAATTAGGAAAAGATGAAAGATTATGTCTCATGGTAATTAGGTTTGTTCTGCAAATTGTTAATTGTGGGTGGTGAAGATTGAATAGAACCAAAAACAGCTTGAATTTGTTGGTGATATTTCTCACCGTTTCTTGACCGTTTCAAGGACAAATCTTGTTTACAAACCTACCGAAAGCAGTGTTGGCTTCAGGTTTCACATTACTCTGTCATTTTATTTTTTGATATAAATTAGCAATTAGATCAACCTTGCTGACAACGATCCCTTCCTTCATCCAAGATTCATTTTCTTTGTCGAATGATCCTTCATGTGAACAAACAGGGGAGATCAGTATTTACGGCCCTTAACATAGAAGGAAACAAATTGAAGAAACGTCAAACGTTTATTTTTGTACATAATCTCCCTGAACGTCGATGCATTTGGTCCAACGATGCTCAAATCTTTGATTCCTCTGGAAAAATTCTTTCGGTTGCTCTTCCAAACAGTCGTTTACGGCCGTCATCACTCCATTATCGTCGTAATATCTGGTCCCCTGAAAATATTCTTTTGATGTTGGAAATAAAAAGAAATCACTAGGGACCAGGTCTGGTGAATATGTTCAAACAATACAGAATAGCACACATGGCTTTTGTGGGGCAGGAGCGTTGTCTTGATGCAACAAAATTCCTTTGCTCCATTTCCCCCGTCTTTTTTCCTTGACACAATCGCGCAATTTTTAAGTTGGCATAGTAGGAGCCTGTTATTGTATGTCCACGTTCCAAAAAATCAGTCATCATTTTCCTCGTGCTTCCCAAAAAATTGTGGCCATAACTTGGCGTGGCGGAGTATCTCGGCGATGTCCCTTCTTACTTTGTTGCTTCGACTTAGGATCGAAGTGGTGAACCCACGTTTCATCAACAGTGACTGGCAAAGTTTAAAGCAGATCTGGATGAATTTATTTTTCGATTCGATTTCGATTTGCCAAACTGGCTTCAAAATGCAATACTCTAAAAATTTCTGATCAGGTGTCAACATTCGTGGGACCCAACGTGTAGACAACTTTTTCAGCCCCAAAATATTTGTTAAAATATGTTTTATAGTGCCATAAGAAAAAATCGTAATTTCAGCTATCCGGCGAATGGTCAGTCGTCTATCTTACGTTACCATATCATGTATACGATTAACACTTTCTTGGGTAGAGACAGTCACTGGTCGTCCAGCACCCTTCGCATGTCTACATGTTTGTCTTCCCAGTTTAAATTCTCGAAACATATTATTTACCACTTGGTAAGAAACAGTACCTTCACCTAACACACCTACCATGTCTTCATAAATTTCTTTTAGCGAAAAACCTTTCTTTTGCAAGTATTTTATCACTGCACGAACCTCTGATTTTTCCATTTTTAGAATTTCTAAACTTGTCTATTTAAATTCTAAATTATTTGAACAGGTAACAAGTGACAAAACTACAATTGAATCAACGTAACAACAAATGATTATACTTGTGTCAAATTGATTCAATGTAACTCAACGCCTATATGTCAGGGACAATGATCTCCCCTCGTATATATTTTAACCCGACATGCAAAACTCGAAATAGTACAAATCTCGAAAAAAGTAAACGTGTCTGCCATAAAAGGAAAAGAAGAGAAATGGTAAAATTGTTTTATTCATTCAACCTTTACCGAATGAAGAAATGTTTATTTTAGTCCACAAAACGACAAACGTGTTAAATTATCGGTAAATAAATAATGTCAACGAATAGTTTTGCTTTGTTGGAAGTTGAGAGTAAGTTTCTAATCTTTTATTCATATAAACCACATACAACAAGCAATAGTAATTGATATTAATTTTTTATATTTCATTAACGATTTTGAGTTGTTTGAGTAATTTTATACATAACTAATCCTTGCATTGATTCATAGGTTGCATTTGAAAATTTTATAAGTACATAATCTAAACAAAACATTTGCGAAATATTGTATTGTTAAAACATGGTTACTAAATATAATAATGTTTGTGGACTCATCCAAAACTTGTTATTCTAAAAAGTGCACTACTTTGCCGAAACGATCCTACATAGTTTACACATTTTACCTTCAGTTCATAGAAAATAATAATTTTTACATTATTTTCCTAAAAATCTAAGATGCTCTAATATCTTGTCATTTTTGGTCAAATTGCATCCCTACCCAGGATAGTGACATTTACAACATTTGCTACATAAATAACTATTAGAATCGAATGTATATATTTCAAAATTCTATGCAACACAGTGGTATAGAATATCGTGTGTACAAACGCTGCTTTATTAAACGAATCGGTTACAAAAACTCACGACTCTTTCAATTGAAAACTCCCCGTTTCGATCGCGCGGACGTCTGGTGAAATTTCACGTCATGACTCAACTTCTAGTTATTTAATTATTCATCGCGTCGAGCGTTCCTTCGAATTTACATTTGCCATCGCGCCAAGCGGCTTGCGAAATGCGATTTTTCCAACTCGTTTCGCTTGTGTGTGTGTGTGTGTCCATATACACGCCGGGCGTTTTTTATTTATAGAAAACAAGCTCACGCTCAAGTTCGCGAATTATTAAGGTTGCAAATATGGCAAAATCGTGATGCAGCGCTGCCCACCGCGTTGGCAGTGGAACGACGAACGACGGCACCGATCGCAAAATCGACGAAATCCGCGTTTCTGTTCGATTGGGTTTTATTGCTTTGGGCTTCGCCGGCGTCGATATCGAGCGATTCTGCGGGACGTAATTGTTTTAATTGAAACTGCTGGAGCTCCGCGCCAAGTGAGGCGTTGCAGAATGTTGAAAATTCAATTTAAATATTCATTTGGCATACAACGGTCACACACTGCTGGCCGATTTGAGAAATAAGCCAGTGGACAGCTCACTGGTTTTTGTGTTGTTTCGTACGTAGACTAAATTAAAATTGAATTGTTTATGTGGTTATATTATAAAAATCACTGACGCCACCTACATTATTCAGTTAATCACTGCTTGATATTTTAATATCGCCAGTTTAAATAATATCTCCCCGATTTGCATTTATTAGAATAATTTATTATTTGTATGTATGAAATATTAATGTTTCAAGAGTAAAATTTCGCATTCATTTCACACGTGGTTAATAGGGTTGTTCTTTAATGAAAATTTAAATAATTATTCAATTATCAATATTTTCATGGTACAGCATATTAACTCTATCGTTAATTTTTTTATTATGCTATAACAATTAGGACACATCAAACGCATCAAAATTTGATTCATTAGGATTGGTCATCTGCACTTTATGTAATAATTTATAATAATTTCGCCTTTCTCCGTACGCCACTGTTACCTAATCACACGCCTGAATTATTGTTAAAGTTTTACCAATGAAGATAATGACTTTATCATAGGCCACAAACTTTTGTGTGTAAAACCTGTATTTAAAAAGTAACCTTGAAAACAAAGTTATTTGTTAAAATGTAATATTAAAATGAACAAAAATAAAATTGTTTCATTAAATATAAAAAAAATAATCATTGCGGCTGAGACAACTGCGACCAAATGTGTCGCCGCGGCCTTGCGCAAAGTGCACTTTCTCGAATCACTCGGTATGTTAGGAAATACGCGAAACGCGCGCAAAACTTTAGGAAACATTAATTACAAAATTGTTTACATCGAACAAATCGGACAAAAAGAAATATGCCTTGTATAGATGCGTCGTGAGTTAGAAAACCGCATCCGTCAGAGTCTTATGACCGAAACTTTCACATTTTTATTGCCACTTATTGCCTTCTTACTCGCGCAGGAATGCGCTTTACAATACAATTTAATGATATTTTTAAATTTATAAATTAACAAATATGTAAATACGAAAAAATGCGAGTGCATCGACGAGCGAACATTAAAATATTCATCTAATCTATTCTGTGGTAACGATTATATTTAATGTTTTCATACGACCTCGCCGTTTTAGACGTAATTATGCGGAAAGGTTAATGAAAGTCCTCCAAAGCCTCTGGTTTTACAATCGGATATTGTTTCGTTGGAAAATCGTACGCAAAACTAGCGTTGGTTGTGCAATAGAAATTTGACTTAATTTTGTTCACGTAGGTAGTATATGATTTGTAGCAAGTTCGTTCATTACGACAAAAACCCTTTAAAATGCTTTTAATGAAATAAGTTTTTGGTTTGCTTTACATATTTTTAAGTTTTTATTTATTGATCATTTCAAAAATTATCCTTTTAATTTGATATGAAATTTGCGTATACTAACTTCAGACACACTGTGAAGTGTAAAATACATACATTTTAATTAATGAAAAAGTTTAAAAAATCATTGTGGATGCTGTTAATTAGTCACCATACCATATAGCTTACGATAGTGAAATAGACATAACCTATTGTAATAAGAATGCAAGCAGCTATGATAATAAATACAATTTCAGCCCTGGTTGCTAACCACAACTATTGTTGCCAACGTGTGACCAACGACATTTTTTAACACTGACATGTCGCGTAGAAAAAAGAAACATTGGTTAACTTCCATTCAGCTGCGTTTATGATCGATGAGGCAAATGCTTGCTTAGGAGCATGAATAGGATAATGTGTGACGACGCGCACGGCTGCCTTTCTCCGTATTGACGGACGGCAGCAGCGGCAGCACACCTCTCCCTCGTTTGAAGAATCGGGTTTCACTTTCGAACGATCCAATGGCGATCCGACGAGTCAATCACGCCAAGGACTCCGCTTAATCCGTGCTGAACCGTTAGGTTTGTTGAAAAAGGCGATTCTAGAAAGTGCGCCGGCAGATCGGCGATTAATCGCACGTTAATAAGCATATTACGCCGCGTAATCGGACTTGTTAACGGCGCGTCGAGTAATCTGATAAGGTGGGACTTGAATTGGGTCGGGTCGAACTCCACTAGTTGGACACTGGCGCCCTTAGTTTTTGAATCTGAGGACGAGCAGATTGTTGTTGTTGGCTCGACGATGTCAAACTTTGGTTTATGTTAATTTATAGAATTAGGAAAAGATGAAAGATTATGTCTCATGGTAATTAGGTTTGTTCTGCAAATTGTTAATTGTGGGTGGTGAAGATTGAATAGAACCAAAAACAGCTTGAATTTGTTGGTGATATTTCTCACCGTTTCTTGACCGTTTCAAGGACAAATCTTGTTTACAAACCTACCGAAAGCAGTGTTGGCTTCAGGTTTCACATTACTCTGTCATTTTATTTTTTGATATAAATTAGCAATTAGATCAACCTTGCTGACAACGATCCCTTCCTTCATCCAAGATTCATTTTCTTTGTCGAATGATCCTTCATGTGAACAAACAGGGGAGATCAGTATTTACGGCCCTTAACATAGAAGGAAACAAATTGAAGAAACGTCAAACGTTTATTTTTGTACATAATCTCCCTGAACGTCGATGCATTTGGTCCAACGATGCTCAAATCTTTGATTCCTCTGGAAAAATTCTTTCGGTTGCTCTTCCAAACAGTCGTTTACGGCCGTCATCACTCCATTATCGTCGTAATATCTGGTCCCCTGAAAATATTCTTTTGATGTTGGAAATAAAAAGAAATCACTAGGGACCAGGTCTGGTGAATATGTTCAAACAATACAGAATAGCACACATGGCTTTTGTGGGGCAGGAGCGTTGTCTTGATGCAACAAAATTCCTTTGCTCCATTTCCCCCGTCTTTTTTCCTTGACACAATCGCGCAATTTTTAAGTTGGCATAGTAGGAGCCTGTTATTGTATGTCCACGTTCCAAAAAATCAGTCATCATTTTCCTCGTGCTTCCCAAAAAATTGTGGCCATAACTTGGCGTGGCGGAGTATCTCGGCGATGTCCCTTCTTACTTTGTTGCTTCGACTTAGGATCGAAGTGGTGAACCCACGTTTCATCAACAGTGACTGGCAAAGTTTAAAGCAGATCTGGATGAATTTATTTTTCGATTCGATTTCGATTTGCCAAACTGGCTTCAAAATGCAATACTCTAAAAATTTCTGATCAGGTGTCAACATTCGTGGGACCCAACGTGTAGACAACTTTTTCAGCCCCAAAATATTTGTTAAAATATGTTTTATAGTGCCATAAGAAAAAATCGTAATTTCAGCTATCCGGCGAATGGTCAGTCGTCTATCTTACGTTACCATATCATGTATACGATTAACACTTTCTTGGGTAGAGACAGTCACTGGTCGTCCAGCACCCTTCGCATGTCTACATGTTTGTCTTCCCAGTTTAAATTCTCGAAACATATTATTTACCACTTGGTAAGAAACAGTACCTTCACCTAACACACCTACCATGTCTTCATAAATTTCTTTTAGCGAAAAACCTTTCTTTTGCAAGTATTTTATCACTGCACGAACCTCTGATTTTTCCATTTTTAGAATTTCTAAACTTGTCTATTTAAATTCTAAATTATTTGAACAGGTAACAAGTGACAAAACTACAATTGAATCAACGTAACAACAAATGATTATACTTGTGTCAAATTGATTCAATGTAACTCAACGCCTATATGTCAGGGACAATGATCTCCCCTCGTATATATTTTAACCCGACATGCAAAACTCGAAATAGTACAAATCTCGAAAAAAGTAAACGTGTCTGCCATAAAAGGAAAAGAAGAGAAATGGTAAAATTGTTTTATTCATTCAACCTTTACCGAATGAAGAAATGTTTATTTTAGTCCACAAAACGACAAACGTGTTAAATTATCGGTAAATAAATAATGTCAACGAATAGTTTTGCTTTGTTGGAAGTTGAGAGTAAGTTTCTAATCTTTTATTCATATAAACCACATACAACAAGCAATAGTAATTGATATTAATTTTTTATATTTCATTAACGATTTTGAGTTGTTTGAGTAATTTTATACATAACTAATCCTTGCATTGATTCATAGGTTGCATTTGAAAATTTTATAAGTACATAATCTAAACAAAACATTTGCGAAATATTGTATTGTTAAAACATGGTTACTAAATATAATAATGTTTGTGGACTCATCCAAAACTTGTTATTCTAAAAAGTGCACTACTTTGCCGAAACGATCCTACATAGTTTACACATTTTACCTTCAGTTCATAGAAAATAATAATTTTTACATTATTTTCCTAAAAATCTAAGATGCTCTAATATCTTGTCATTTTTGGTCAAATTGCATCCCTACCCAGGATAGTGACATTTACAACATTTGCTACATAAATAACTATTAGAATCGAATGTATATATTTCAAAATTCTATGCAACACAGTGGTATAGAATATCGTGTGTACAAACGCTGCTTTATTAAACGAATCGGTTACAAAAACTCACGACTCTTTCAATTGAAAACTCCCCGTTTCGATCGCGCGGACGTCTGGTGAAATTTCACGTCATGACTCAACTTCTAGTTATTTAATTATTCATCGCGTCGAGCGTTCCTTCGAATTTACATTTGCCATCGCGCCAAGCGGCTTGCGAAATGCGATTTTTCCAACTCGTTTCGCTTGTGTGTGTGTGTGTGTCCATATACACGCCGGGCGTTTTTTATTTATAGAAAACAAGCTCACGCTCAAGTTCGCGAATTATTAAGGTTGCAAATATGGCAAAATCGTGATGCAGCGCTGCCCACCGCGTTGGCAGTGGAACGACGAACGACGGCACCGATCGCAAAATCGACGAAATCCGCGTTTCTGTTCGATTGGGTTTTATTGCTTTGGGCTTCGCCGGCGTCGATATCGAGCGATTCTGCGGGACGTAATTGTTTTAATTGAAACTGCTGGAGCTCCGCGCCAAGTGAGGCGTTGCAGAATGTTGAAAATTCAATTTAAATATTCATTTGGCATACAACGGTCACACACTGCTGGCCGATTTGAGAAATAAGCCAGTGGACAGCTCACTGGTTTTTGTGTTGTTTCGTACGTAGACTAAATTAAAATTGAATTGTTTATGTGGTTATATTATAAAAATCACTGACGCCACCTACATTATTCAGTTAATCACTGCTTGATATTTTAATATCGCCAGTTTAAATAATATCTCCCCGATTTGCATTTATTAGAATAATTTATTATTTGTATGTATGAAATATTAATGTTTCAAGAGTAAAATTTCGCATTCATTTCACACGTGGTTAATAGGGTTGTTCTTTAATGAAAATTTAAATAATTATTCAATTATCAATATTTTCATGGTACAGCATATTAACTCTATCGTTAATTTTTTTATTATGCTATAACAATTAGGACACATCAAACGCATCAAAATTTGATTCATTAGGATTGGTCATCTGCACTTTATGTAATAATTTATAATAATTTCGCCTTTCTCCGTACGCCACTGTTACCTAATCACACGCCTGAATTATTGTTAAAGTTTTACCAATGAAGATAATGACTTTATCATAGGCCACAAACTTTTGTGTGTAAAACCTGTATTTAAAAAGTAACCTTGAAAACAAAGTTATTTGTTAAAATGTAATATTAAAATGAACAAAAATAAAATTGTTTCATTAAATATAAAAAAAATAATCATTGCGGCTGAGACAACTGCGACCAAATGTGTCGCCGCGGCCTTGCGCAAAGTGCACTTTCTCGAATCACTCGGTATGTTAGGAAATACGCGAAACGCGCGCAAAACTTTAGGAAACATTAATTACAAAATTGTTTACATCGAACAAATCGGACAAAAAGAAATATGCCTTGTATAGATGCGTCGTGAGTTAGAAAACCGCATCCGTCAGAGTCTTATGACCGAAACTTTCACATTTTTATTGCCACTTATTGCCTTCTTACTCGCGCAGGAATGCGCTTTACAATACAATTTAATGATATTTTTAAATTTATAAATTAACAAATATGTAAATACGAAAAAATGCGAGTGCATCGACGAGCGAACATTAAAATATTCATCTAATCTATTCTGTGGTAACGATTATATTTAATGTTTTCATACGACCTCGCCGTTTTAGACGTAATTATGCGGAAAGGTTAATGAAAGTCCTCCAAAGCCTCTGGTTTTACAATCGGATATTGTTTCGTTGGAAAATCGTACGCAAAACTAGCGTTGGTTGTGCAATAGAAATTTGACTTAATTTTGTTCACGTAGGTAGTATATGATTTGTAGCAAGTTCGTTCATTACGACAAAAACCCTTTAAAATGCTTTTAATGAAATAAAATGTCAATAGAGACATACATCGAACAGAAAAATATCAATTTTTAGCAGCGTGTACGCAACCCAACGTACAATTCAATTATATATTTCGTTAGTGCATCCACCTAGTTAATCATGACGCATACATTAATCAATCAAAAAATGTGATTGAACTTTTATTAAAAATATGCAATGTACGTTTGGCATTCTTATAAATAACTGTGTAAGGTATTTGCATTTATTGCAAGCTGATCATGTGTATTTAAATTTTATGTATATATCCTGTAAAGGAAAATTCCTCACTCGACTAATTCTAAGATTACGTTTATGTAATGTTTCCAGTTTTCCACCACTTTGTTTACAAAGCGCTCGATCCTTGTAAATTGTTTGTACACAAACGCTTAGTGGCGTCCATATTACGAACTAGCACTTGACACAATTTGAGGCGTAAAATTGCCATTGTGCTTGGTACATATAATTATGATTGGCTTTTAATTTTAATACTTTGTTCTCCGCAGCTGCAAAGCCAATTTTCTTTTGATTAAGTGTTTCTAAAGGAGTTGTTGAAATCCTCATCTTTATTTATCGAACCACTAGCATCCTGAATAACAAAAAAAAATCATCCACAATTTTTATTTTGAAAATAAAGTCTTTTTCGATGTGAAAAGTTGAGTCACCATTTACAAAGACTCGTCTAGTTCCAGTTTTTGAAATAAATATTTCCATAGATTTGTATTTAGCCATTGTACGTTGAATTAATAAATAGTTTGCAACGAAAACTTGTCCACCTGAATGTAACCAATTTCGACACAGAAACCGCTAAATTAATCAGTTGTATTCCATTTAAATTATATGCAGAAAACCACATCTCGTTTTCGATGAAAAGTTTCAAACTTCGCAAACGTACGACCACAAGTTTCATGCTTTATTGTTTGCTGGCGTGTATAAATAACGTACATCCACAAAACGGCGACCGGATAATTCAAATACAGTTTCATTTTTTCAACGGACAATTCATCATCGTTTGAAACATTTAGGTCACCTTCATGGACTTTATGTTTTGAGGTAGACGAAGCTCTAAATATACATCCGTCCAATATGATTCACAAATATTATACAGAATTAAAACCACAACTTCGGTGAAGCCTTATGATATATAAAACTCAATAGCTCAAAAACTAAGGAAGCAAATTATAACAGTGACCATTAATATGGCATTAATTTTTCTGGTCAAACTAGCTCGCTTTTTTTGTTGCAGCAACTCTCAATACCTTCCCAGCACAATGACGCATCGAAATCCTTTAAATTCTCGATGGTCAGCACGGCGGACATTGAAGGCCCCGGCGGCAGTTTCGAATGCCTGCAACAGTCGGGATCTCCGCGAGGCTCCCTACAGGTCCTTGGTTCGATGCCATACAAGATCCAGATACAGGCCAGTGAGGATGTCTACGAAACGACGCGAATGCGAATGACGGAGGCCGAAGAGAATCACAAGAACAAATGGTAAGTATTTCAATTATAGAAAATTTCGACGAATACAAGATACATCAACTGAACGTATTTATGTCTTCATTGTCCTCTAAAAGTAACCAATGGTAAAAAAATGATTTGCCTGGAATATAAAAGCATTTACTTTAAACCAGATGTTTTTAAAGTTATTTGTTTTGATTAGCATAAATGTATTTCTGTTGTGGAAAATTTGAAGGTAAATTAATGCAGAATTTTCTTAAATAAATCGTTTGATATAATAAACATAATTTACAAAGATTTTTTGTGGGTGATTCGTCCCGATAAATAAGTTAAGTGAGATAATGGTTTGTATCTCAGTACCAGGGAGATAAAGCCAAACCAGACAGACATCGGGAGGAAGGTGAAAGTCAAACAGTTTGCGGGAAGGACCGTGGCACCACCAATTCGCCGCGATACGCCACCAATGAGAGAAAACGTAACGAAACCGTCTTATCAGCCAAGTGTGCCCTCAAAGTCCTTAGTCCATTCCAACAACGGGCTGTCCAACGGTCTGGGCAGCAACCACGTCAGTAGCTCGCGTCCGCAAAATAAACCATCCATGCCAGACATAGCCAGGAGACCAATAAAGTACGTCACATTTTCTCCCGCATAATTCCCACTAAAGCTGAATCATTTGCAGAGAACGTTTAATACACCTTCTCGCACTGAGGCCATACAAAAAACCCGAATTGTTCGAACGTTTGATCAGAGGTTTGTATCATCGATCCTCGGCTTCGGCCCCGACCAGTACGTTTATTTACTCTTTGCGAATTACAGAGGGCCTCCGCGAGCGAAACGCCATGACGTCCGTCTTAAAACAGATCGCCTTCCTCAAAGACAACTCCTACCATATGAATAGGGCCATGTGGAACGACGTCCACGAAGATTGGCCCTTTTACACGGAATCTGAAAAACAAATGCTCAAAAGGTTAGTATGCAAGAACAAATAGCAAATTTATTTTGATGCATATTGTGTTGGATACGAATTTTTGAGCCCAGTGGAATGTTTACGCTCGAAAAAGACGTTTTTCAGGTTTGCAGTTTCAAAACCAATGAAACGACAAAGAAATAAATCCTTAACTTAACGGACAAGTAAAAAAAAAAATGACCAAAGAAAACATTAAGCACACAAAAATTGGAAATGTAATAATTTTAAACTTATCATGAATGGAACAAACCAGAACTAAATGAGTAAAAAGAAATCAATTCGAAGGTTTCCAGCAAAATATTACAATTCAAATGAAGCTAAAGGTATGTTGTCCAAACAAGTTACAATTAAATTAAAAAAAAACACTTGAAAGTAAAATTTTATGGAAATTTACCCATCGAAGATGAAATCCAAACTAATAACATTGAATGAACGATTGAAAAAATTTTATAGAAAGAAATTAATTTATATTACATCTATGAATAAAAATATATATTTGGATAGGAAGAGACCTTTCTTTAGATAAAGCAACACAGAAGTTTATTGCAGTAACAGTGCAGATATTCGCTGATTTTTATCAGCAAATATTAAAATGTGCGTTTATTTAAAAACCAACAGTTAAATACAAGTAATTAATCAGTGTATGATATACAGATGAAGCGGTTTATTCCAAAAATAGTATTATCTTGTCTTAATATTTATTTGCAATGAATAATCAAAATAAATTTTAATGAATCAATTTTCGTAATTTGTACCAGTTGCAAAAATGTGCATCATAAACCATACATGTCGTTCTTGCACGAAATAATATTAAGCACTTTTGCAGAGCGCCTAAAAAAGAAATTACTTCAACTATTATCATATTGTTGAACGAAAGCGAAGTCTTTTTCTTTTTATTTACATATAAATTTTGTTGATTGTACTGATACTCACAGATTTGTTTTTTTGAAGGCGGAAGCCGCAAAATCTCACACCGCCCGGCAGCAGCGATGGAGGTAGTTCTGGCAGCGGTCACTCTCCTACAAGTACACACCCCGGTTCTCCGCCACCGCCAGTTTCTTCGTCGTCATCCAAGCGTCCTGGTTATTACGATGGCGCCGACGGACTTCCTACTAAACGCCAACGCATCTCTCACTACCGCAAGCCGTCCGAACAACAACAGCCCTACCAGTCTCCTGTGGAGAATAACGGACAACGACGGCCTGCAACGGATTCCCGCGACACCAGCAACATGAACCCGCGGAGCAGGGAATCCCCGACCAACGAATACCCGAATCCAGTCATGATGTTAACTAACGGCTACGGAACTAATCACAACGAGAAACGTGGTGGCAGCAATTACAGCGACGATGAAGACCTCACCAATCGCAACAAGCAACGTGTTAGTGATAGTCATAGTAGTCTAAAGTTCGGTGGCCTTCTGGCCGGCATCGGTCGCGAAAAGACGAATTTTCACCACAACAGTGCTAGTAACGTTAATTTCGCCAATCTTAATAGTGTCGGCGTAAACGGCAGAAATTCGTCGTTGTCGCCGCCGGTCAAAAACAACCTGGACGTACCATTCGATAGTAGTCGGCCACCGGGCAAGGATTTGGTGAGTGAACGCATTAATGTCAACAATAGTGGTAGTGGCGCATTGAACGGTCGGAATAGGCAGCAAGAATACGTTAAGGAGAAAACCACCCGCTGGAGTGATGTGACTTCATCTACGACGCAAAACGGTCGGATACCAGCTTTGCAAGTCAGTCCCGATAGTCAATCGGATCGGATATCAGCAACAACCGAGCCCACCTTGCCTGTTTGCGATGATGTCGACACGTCGATTTCCGATTTTCCGGACTATCTCACGTGAGTAGTAATTTACTTCTTTTACAACTAGTTTGATATTCGCTTAAACTGGTTATAATTTCGAACATTTGCATTTGATTACAATGTATATTATAAAATTTAGTACATAGTACACTCTAATTACAAACATAATACTCGAATTTACAACTCAATTCAAATTGTGCCAAAGTAACAACCCAATCGGATAGTTCGAAGATTCCGTTTATCGATGCAATTGAAAGCAGATATAGTGAAGGGTAGTGGACGAATGAAATCTGTTTAGTTTGAGAATGTATGTGGATACGAGGTGATTCGCAGGAGAAGATTGATTGTGATCGTTAACTATGTGGATAATAAGGTGAATAAGGGTATGTTTAAAAACTTTTGGTGAGCAAGAGAGCATGAGACTAATTATGGCAATTCCTGTTATCACAATTGCGTTTTAATTGTAATTTCAAAATTCTAACGTTAATTATATTTCTGTTCCAGGGAATACACAACCATTAGAGACCTCGACCAACGAAGGAAGTACAAGGCTGATTTTAATGCCGACTATGCCGAATATAAGAAACTGCACGGTTTAGTGGAAAAAGTCTCCAGACGTTTCGCCGAACTGAAGGAAAGGTTGAAACAGCAGGAAGCATCCAGTCCTAAGTATAAAGTAAGTTACATGCTTTGTAAAACATATTCGATGTTGTTTCAAATCTTAAGTACTTTTCAGTTGTTATACCAATGGAGAAGTGTGGAGAGTAGATTTTAAAGTTGTACTTGTATCAAATTAAAATATCGAGATCATAAATTATGCAGGAAACAGGTTAATGATTACATGCATCTGTTTGATTCTCGGTCATAATGCAAACAAATTTTTTGTGTTCAAATTTTGATAATTACTGATAATAATTCTTATGGGACAAGTTACCTAAATAAGTGTCTAAAGACGAGGTACAAAAGGCGACTCGATTGCACACCTTTCACATTTTACAAATCACATGTACGCTTTCTCAAGTACAAATCATTGCACAAGTAATCCCTCACACCTAGTGCTTGAGTAAAACGTATGACTTGGTAGACATAAGAGAGATACAAGTGCGATACAATGATTTCAAAAGGAAAAAAATTATAATAATGATTGTTTTCAAGAAAAATCCAGCTCCAGCAAATCTGCCCTGTGTTCTTGCAAAATGTTATGTTGTGCCAAAATTACTTAAAAACCTATCCTTAGTGCTCATTCGCAATGTGTGTAGGATAAGAATTACATAAAGTTGATCAAAATGTATATTAGGGTTTCACAATCTGCATAATTTTTGTTTGTTCATGCAAAGTTTATGGCTATCGCCTGCACTAGCACTATTGCTTTGCCAAATTCAAAGTGAGACAATTTTATCATTGTGCACGTCATATTATTTGTGATTAAGATCAATGTCAATGCTGAAAATCTGTGTCATTTTTAAGCTTGTGTAAGTCTTATGTTTATGTAATTCTTATCCTTATGCATGAATATAAATAATCTTTGCAATAATCACTAGTGTAAAGATTGTCACAGTTAGGGCGATAAAACATGCATAACAATATTTTGCGAATTGATTAAAGTTTTATAGAGATTTTAGAGATTTGCTTTTTTATTATTATTTCTAAGTAAACTAATATTACTTCTTACTCTTCTGTTCTTTTGACGATGGTATACCCACTGAAATGTACTGAGAAATATGAAAACTAATTTGAAGCAATACCAGTGATTTTTAATATTTTAGTGTTTACTTCGCAATCATACGACAAACACTGCAATAATTTATTAATTTCACAATAACTGATTACCTGTTAATTGTTTCAACATGACTGTTATCATTAGCAGTTCTAGCGACATTTTCAATTGAAATTCTAAAGATACCAATAATTAAAACAATTATTTGGCAATCGATAAATTATTGAAATAACGTAAAACGTAAATCAGAATCAGAAACGATTTTTTTGATAAATATATGTCATGAACTTTAATTTCCATGGATCTACATATTTTTCCATTCCAACTTAAAAGTTTTACATCATTAACAATTTATCCAAACATTACCCTAGTTTATTTTCTTCATTTATTTCAAATAAGTGCCCCGCACTGTAGCTTCATTAAATTGTTTAATGTATTGAGATTCATAACGTTTCTCAACAGAATAAATAATAAACATTCCAATGTAATGCAGCTAATAAATATTTAGAAAACCTTGTAAGAAAATAGTTTTAACATGGTTTGAACTTGAAGGCTTTTGATTGATATATGTTAAGTTGTTGTTTTATCATCGTCTTTAATTGTATTTAATGATCTAATATTAATATGTGGTCTTTTTGTTTCAGGATATAAAGAAACAAATAGTAAGGGAATTTCAGCAGAACAAGCAGGATGTTGAACATCAAAAAGCGAAAAAACGGTTTCAATACTTGCATGACAAATTGTCTCACATAAAGCGGCTCGTGTTGGAGTACGACCAGGGCGTAGCGGACAGTCAGTACTGACCCTGGACATTGGCCCCTTGGCCCGTTGCCCCCCAACATTGCTACAGATACATTCTATCGGACAACAAAAACCTGACATCACCAGCCACGATGATACAAGTGTAAAAATGAAAGTGTTAAATAATGTATATTAAATAATAATAATAATAATAATAATTATAATATTGAGACTTAAAATGGAAGAAGAAAAAACAGGTTAACTGTAAAAAGTGCTGTACATGTTCAACTTATCTTTGATATTTATTAAGTTAATGGATGTATAAATGAATTGAAAGTGCATTAATCAATGTTGTATGTGTTATATATATAAAAAGAAGTTTTCCTTTGTTTTTATAAGTTATGTTTGTAAAATTTCCACAAAACATGTTAATTATTACATCATCTTCAGTGCGGGTAATACAATTTATAAAGAAAGTTTGCAAAGTGGTTCATGAACTATAGCGAAGTTTAGTGCGGGTACGAGTATTGCAACTCGATCGATTTGTCTTCATTTGGATAATTTTGTTATAATTACTTGAAAACATCGACAACTTTAAAAATTAACATGTGAGTATTAAATTTTTGTTTTAAGATTACTTATTACTATGCAATTAATGCTGAGTCGGTATTGTTCAGGGAATGGTTTCATGAATTATTGCATATTTACGTTAGATGTGCATTTGTTAAAACTCTGACTGTGATCGACCCATTCCTTGACCGAATCAGCCTTAAATTTGTGAATGCTTATATTGTTACCATGTTTTATTGCAACATTTTTCCTTTATTATCTATAATTTGTTTGGATTTTTATTTTTTTTTATTGGTTTCTATTTCATTATAATTTAGTTTCTCTGCACTTGGTGAAATTTCACCGTTGGTACCTAACTCCTCTCAACTTGTGAAAATGTAATCTAATATGCAGCATCAGTTCAGAGTTATATGTGAATGTTTAAATTTTGATAAATATGAATTCCTTGAACAGAGAACTCGGTTTGAAGTTTAGTGGAACAAAGTATGCTTTAAGAAATCGGTCCTTAAAATACCGTTTTTAAATTTCTTTAATGTAACTATTCTTTAACAATTTGGGCAATTTGTCACTTATATCTGCATATAAATTAAATTTATATTTATTAGACACACAACTATAAAACTCGGAAAATATGACAAATATTTATCTTTGGTAATCAATCGTATCGAGCATACAATAACGATTTTTTTGCGAACAAATCAATATAAAATAAAGAAAAGCAAACTGTTTAATCCTCGATTTTACTAGAACGATTCCAGTAAATGAAAATGCTCGAAAATGCAATTAATATAAATGAATCGAGTAAATGAAACGAATTTATCTAGTTTTAATTTTATTTCTTTTACATTTGCTTATAATTGCGATTAGTTTTATTTCTAAATACTCTTGATAACATATTATTTTCTTTTATCTTTTTAAATTGAAAATGTGTCTTGTCAAATATTTATCTTTTTATTTTTTTTTCTTTTAGTTTTTTTAATTTTCGTCATATTTATTTTCCCGGCAACCCTTTCTATTTTCCATTTCTGTTCGTTTTTCCTTTGCCTATTTCTTTTTTCGTTTTTTTTTATACTTTGTTTTTTTTGATCGATAATTGTGGCATCTTTTTTCTTTTACATTTTTTCATTTTTTTTTTCACTTGTAATACATATTATTGTATAGAATACTTTTGATTTATCTCTAGTTTCTTTATTTGAGTTCTGGTAACCGGTAATCAGTTGTTTTACACCAATACCGAATACCGCAGTCTCGCCGATACCGACCGAACCAATGATTTCGATAATTGATAAACGACACCAAACACACGATACGTACTTGACGACGTTGGCGACATCGATGCAATTAAATCACGTTTTTAGTGAATGTTTAGATAATTTGGCATTGGGTGGCATTTAGATCAGGGTCAAACGGCAGGCAGTTTATTTAAAGGTGTGCATTTAAACTGGCCGAGATTATTATTTATTTAAAACTCCAAAGGTTACGTGCAATGTTTTTAAATATTTCGTCTTTAATAACATTATATTAAATATGCAATTATTATCGCACAAATTTGGATTTCAGTAGTTCAATCCGCAATCGCGCCATTAATTCAGCAAATCGCGTCGCAACGAATGCGAAATTTATTACGCGCATGCAAATTTTTCGTCGACTTTTCAAAACCATAAATTTATTCTCAAATTGAACGGAAAGTGAACGTCGTTATATAAAAATGTATCCCATTCAGTCATAAATAAAGAGAACGTGTATATTATAAAACGAAAAATTACGTGACATTTAGGTCCACTTGCACAAAGCTGAGTTTACTTTCACTAAACGTTAACCTAAAATACGGTTGCTTGGAAAAATGCTCCATTATGTAACGCAATAGCAGGAAATTGCTGGATGTCAATAGATCGTTAATGTTAAGATTCTTATATTTAAATTGAATCAAAGTTGCCAAACGAAACGCCGCGTGTTCGCAGCGATCGCAGATACAATTTGACAGCTGTCAAATTAATTAACGTATTTTTACGTATTTATGTGAAATGAGATAGCGTATTTATTTTGATTTTTTTGAATGTGAAATGGTGATTTGTTAGTTTTGTATGGGGGTTTTTTTTGTCGACGTACAGTCGCGGGCACGGAATTTCGGGCAGCAATTTTCTGACACATTAACAAAATCCGATGTAGTTTAGGCTTTATTGTCATTTTTGTGTCATTTACTTGACATACGCTAGCAGCGTCAAAATCTGAATTTAAAATCCAAATTTTTCTTACTTATTGTCATTGTTCTTTGCTTAATATAGTTTAAATAACAACCTATACTCAATTCTTAAAACAGCCTATGTCACTTATTCAACTCTCGCAGTAACAGTGACAGTTTAGTTAGGTTAGGATACGTAAAGCCTATTTCACACCTCATGTCAGTCAAATTGACGTACGTACTGCCCGAAATTCCGTGCCCGCGACTGTACAGTGTATTGACAACACTGTACGTCTACAAAAAAAACAAACCACGTGATTCGACAAAGCAATAAATAAAGCTATTGAAATTGTGTATTAGGGAAAAATGCAAAAATTGTTCGTCTAAGAAATTAAAAATTGTGCGAAAACAAACCCTAAAATTTTCATTGAAATGATTTTCGAGTAATTCGGGATATTTTGTGACTTTCATTAAAAACCTATTGCGGACGAGGTTCCGGCCAAGCGTAAAATATTAGTAATTCATCAATACATGCAACTGAGACATCAAAGACACCAAAATCGCCGTGTAATCTTCGATTATTAACAGTTAATAGATTAGATGCCAGATCTGCGATAGTTTTTCATAAAAGTTAAGCCAGAATGGGCCCTTAACTAAGTATAAAAATCTTCGTAATGTTTGAAATAACAGTTTAGCCTAAATTTAAAAATACGAAATGTTATAAACTCAATCGATTTTTAACAACAAATGTAACGTTGTTTGACCCAACTTGACCCCAATTTAAACTTGCATAGAATGTTGCAAAATTAAGGCCGATTACTAACGAAAACAGTTCGTTCATTACTAGAAAAGAAAACAAGACATCAAGTGATACTACAAAAAAAAATGAAATTGATCTCTTAATTATTGATTTTCAAAAATATTACGGCACTATTCGACACACTCTCGAAGGCAGGCTTCAAATTTTCTATTTATGTCTTTAAAAAGTTGTGTTTAGTTTCTGGTGTTGGTGTTCATTATTATAAACTTGTTTCTTAAGATAGTCGATAACGAAATTGATCGATGCGCGTTTAAAACTCGCTAAATCGATTGTGTTGCATTTGAATATTTTTCGATTTATTTTTGGTAATAAACAATTTCGACGACCTTCGTTTGCTATTGACTCGCCAGACATGATGATTTATTTATCGTTTTAGTTAAAATAACAACTTTTTTGATTACAAATCAACGAAACTTGATATTTTTAGAAAACCAGCTTAAACTATTTTTGCTGGTGTTGAAACATACGGGTTTAAATTTGAATTTAAGCGAACGCAGGTTAATGTCTTCAAGTTAAGAGTTTTAACGTTGAGTTGTGTATTTTCATGAATTACACCATCGCAGTTCAACAAAGACACTTGGTACAAATTGATGTCAGATTAATCAATATCAACTGTATTGAACCCTGGTAATAATGAAGAGCATTGCACAAGATCTCGTGCGACATTGCGTAGTATGATATAACGGGACGCTAATTTTGATAAATCGTTTGCAAGTTTTTCAAAAATGCAGTCGATGTTCTTTACCTTCTCTTTTGTCCTAATTTACACGTTTTAATATTTGTTTCCTAGCCTTCGCAATCATTGGTTCTAGTTGCCTACATACAGTATATACTGTTATACACAACATGTTTCACTTCTAGACTACACACCTGTATTTTTCTTAATATCTTCGTATTATTAAGTGACGATAAAATGTTGACCAGCTACACATTCCTTTAAATTCAAATTAATAGGTACTTTCTGACCCTCCATCACATTTAATGTTGTACTTTTTTATCTTCCTCAGACCTAATTATCTGTTTGTCGTTCTGTCAATGATACGTGAAAACCACGTGCGATTCTTCGACTATCGACTGGTAAAGGTCCTTATTTCCTTCCTCGCTCCCCAACACGTACTAGACAACGAATTGCCTGCTGGGTGAAAACCTATTAAACATTTTCGATAAATGGACACTGCACTGTACAAAATTAACTTTTTATATTTATAGTTACAATGGATGAGTGCTGCAGCTTGGCAGAAAATTAATTGCAATGACTTTTCAATGTAAATTCTTGTTTGCTCCATTATTAAATTTAAACTAACTTAATTACCTAATAATAAAAATCGAACCAGTACAAGAATCGCATTGGCTAAATTAATTTTCTGTTTTAACGAAAATTATTTTGTGCAAGCTGTAGATCATTTAAGTTTCTGTTGATAAATTGATGTTGACTAGATTCTGTGAACTAATCGCTCAGAAGTACGCATTTTCAATTTCGAATTTCTCTTTTGATTACACACGTTTCACTAGAATGATCCGAAAGGTCAATTACAGGCAATTAATATCACGCAGCGAGTTAAAAGTTCGTCCAGAGCTATTTATAAAGGTTAATGTGCCAACCATTGGCATTGGTTTTGTTAAGAAAATTAAAATACGAAAATTTTGTACCAACCACATAACCACGAGTTTTTATAAAGAGTCCTAGTGTTTTATGTATCAGGGTTAGAGAGGATGTTCAAGGTTCGTGCCTTCTTTACAAGTTAGTATTCACTTGTCTTCTATGGAACACGTTAAAAATTGATGAACTCGTACATCAATAAAATTGTTATACAGTTACTTTCCGCCCATTAATAGTTGCGAAAGCCAGTATCAGCAATGGAAGAATCCTCGGTTTGTAAGCTGGATGATTTGTGATCGCCCAATTATCAGACCACCAAAATACGTTCGTTGGAAATCTGTACATATGTCTTTTACTTCAAACCTTAGCACTTTCTATACTGCGTTTACCCGTTAGATGCATTCCCACACAAGTGCGCGAAGATTGAATAGAAGTTGTCCATTGGTGGAATTTCTCAATTCCAAAACTACAAAATTTGGCAATCGTGATTGCGTTCCGGTGTTTATTAATTTGTATGTAGCGTGTGAAACTGGCTGTTGACGCCCATAGCGTCCAAGACCACGCCTTTTTTGCATCTGGTCATTAAATAGGGGACTCTATTTTTGTCTATAGCAAAAGATGAAAACATGGTGGTTAGATTATGATGTTTCCAAGTTTGGACAAGTGGAAAATTATAGTTTTTAATAGGTTCTTATGCACAATTGCTTTACCAAAAGTAATTTTTCCCAAGACAAGTAAGTGTCTTGCTATCACTTTTCACTTATAACCAATAAACTTTAATTACCATTTTTTTAATCTGTACACCATAATTTATATTGTAAATAATAATTAAACTGCAAATTGTAGGAACTTTTCTATATAAGCACACCGTTTTGAATAGGCCCTGAACTGACTTCGAATAAAAAAATCGTTAATAGAAATTGGCACTAGTTTCTCATTTATTACCACAATGCCAATTTCAATAAAACAAAAAAATGACAAAGTGAAATCATTTCTATAATAACTGAAAGATAAAAATGCGTTTTCTGTTGGTTAATGTTAGTTAGCTGCGCCAATGATCAATATTAATTTCTGCAGAATGAAATATTTAACAACGTTGATAAGAATGTTGATTGGTCAGATCAGGAATGACTTTGGGCTCTAATGGAGCTCTTCGCTCGCGTTGATTAGTCGTATATTTCGATCAATTTATCACATTATTCACTAACCTGTTATCTGGTACGCAATAGATAGAAAAGAAACATAGAAAAGAGTACAGAAGAATATGAAACTGAAGTGAAGAAAAAAGGATAATGATGTCTGGGAGAGCAACTTTAGCGATATGGCCGTTGGCAAAAGAGTATAGGAAGGAAATCATTAAAATAGTAGAATAAAATAAGAAAAGTTAAACGGGAAATAAACGTTCATATATTTAATAATAATAACATAAAAATAACCATTTGCAACATGTAGTTCAGTTCTACATGAATTTAAAAAGAGTAGCATTGAAATAATATAAAGCAATAGATATTTTCCTCCAAGTTTAAAAAAAAAACATTAACACAAAAATATTTACAAATAAAAGTTAAAAAAAAAACTTGACAAAATACATGCACATATGTATGATTAATCTTTGTTATATTTTTTTAAACAATATTTTGAACATAAGCGACACGAACCTTTCTAAAGACTGATGTTGATGTCTTGAGCTCCTCGTTATGTACCCAGCACAAGATACAGAAATCGATGTGGGTCCAAATATATTGGCAAAAATATTCCATGGATTGCTTGGAGTAGATGGGCCAGAAGGAAAATAATTGAAATGAAGTGAAATAATACACCCGCAAGCAAATGGAAGAACTAAAATAGATAGAAATAAATAAAAGTAATGAGAAAGAAAAGGAAAATAATAGCTTGGGATTTTTTTTGGGTAAATCTTAGAAATCTGACATTTATCAAATCGTTTCATTATGACATTATAATTTTTAGTGGTAAGCTGCATCCGCTGTTCGACGTTCAACAATTCTATAAATTATGTTATTTAATTAATTTGTTTATACGTATTTAAGGTACATTGTTTTTTTTAAATAAATTTCATTGTTAAGAAATGTGAAATACTCATTTTTTGTGGACACGTGTAAACCTATTAGTTTATGTAAACATGTAATATTTTTCGCGCGTGCTTTAAATGAAGTTAATTTTGTGGTAAATTATTTAAATTGAAAATTCCAGTATAATTTAAATAAATTTTCTTCAATTGTTTAGTATGAGACAACGTTTACCACAAAATAAAAAACAGTTTTTGAAGTTTTTTTACGATTTATCACCTCTGGTAGAAGCTGAAACAATGATATTGAAGAGACCACCCAGTAATTAATTATTGGTGGATTGTTACCAATAAGTTGGAGTGTCGAGTAGATAATCGAACATTTCAGTTACTATGAAAATGATGCGAAGACACGCGTAGAGCCATCTTGAAATCTCTTCAAAAACTCTAAATATAAAATAAGAATTGACGTAAAGCTAATACAATAACCAATATAATATCAATTGCAAGAGAAAACGTGGATTAAAAAATCTCCATAACTATTAATTGATAACGTGAAGAGGACGTTCACATTTCGGAACGCATTTCGTTGTAAATCCAGTTGGTCTCGCCACCGAGGTTTGGCGAGACTACACAAGTTTGGTCAATTTTATTTAATCTGATCATCTGTTTGCAATATACATGTATCATTATTATTTATTGTATGAGCTATTTCTTGGAAATATTGGTTTGCTATTTTAAGCAGCTAATCTAAATTTTGCAAAACAACATTTCTTTTAAAGGTCTTCGTGTGTTGCTGTGATTGATGAAATAAACTTGACGTTTCGCTGATATTTTGTCAGCATCTTCAGCATCTTCTTCAGCATTTTCAGAAGTTTTCTAAAGACTGATATTGATTCCTTGTGCTCCTCGTTATATACCGGGCATAATGTCAAGAAATCGCCATGAAAAGAAATAAAATATTCAGAATATTGGAACAGAGATAGAATTATTGTCTTTTATAATAATCGTGAAGAAAATTACTTCACATCATATTGTTACAGTACTACAGTAAAAAGAAACAAAGACGTGTTTCATGAACAAATAGGTATGTCCTGTAAATAGATTTTAATTGTTTGGTTCGGTTGGGCTGTGTTGGGCTGGTTTTGGTTTGGTTTGGTTTAGTTGGGTTTGGTTTGGGTTCACTTGGTTGTTCTCTCGGGGAGTTCTAACGAGAACAAAACGCAACCAAGGGTCCAAACCATGTTTTATCAACGTTTTGAAGTATAACTAAATAAAATATTCAAAGTGTGTGCAGTTTTTTGGGATACATTTACTTTTACCAACTTATGTGTTGCTCTTATTATTTGCAGTGGTCTGTTTTTGCAAATAGACACACACACACACACAATTTTAAATCCTGCTATATTAATGCGTTTTCTATAAAAAAAATGAGCTGTTATAATAATAATCACAACCAAACAAAATATCTACTGATACCAGGGCATCCAACCTATAGCATTATTTAAAACATTCCACGAGATATCCATACTTAAATGTTACTGGTTTGACTTAACTATTCTATGCATA
The DNA here is from genome assembly GCA_959613385.1 of Geotrupes spiniger. NCBI lineage: Eukaryota > Metazoa > Arthropoda > Insecta > Coleoptera > Geotrupidae > Geotrupes > Geotrupes spiniger. The sequence continues at coordinate 20,558,702 of OY390737.1, forward strand.
AAGAAATCTGATAACGATTAGGATGTTCGATTCGTACAATTATTAAGTATTTTATGCATAAAGAAATCTGATAAAGATTATGATGTTCGATTCGTGCAATTATTAAGTATTTTATGCATCAAGAAATCTGATAACAATTATGATATTCCATTCGTGCAATTATTCATAGATTTATTAAGTATTTTATACATAAAGACATCTGATAACGATTAGGATGTTCTATTTTTGCTTAATAAAAATCGAACAAGATGTTTACAAGTGCATATAATACATCGTTAAAACTGGTCCGCGCTTTGACTAATGGGTTTTTCTTTTATAGTTTCATGTTTGTTTTTATTATCGTCATTGAATGTATGTAAATTCCGTCTGTACCATTTGAATTGTATCAAGTGACAATTAGCGTTAGCAAGTTTAAAAATTTATGAGTAACAAAATTTATATTCTATCCATAATCAACGCCAACTGCGTGGATAAACTTTTGTAGGCGCTGTTTACGAATGTTTTGCATAGCACAAATTGCACGCAACGTAGGTGTGGGCATTTATCCTTAATTGCCGTTTTAATTTCTGGATACGAGCCGATAAAAATTGTTTACGATTTTAATTGCCCACAGTGCGCCAGCTAACCACCCGGACCTTGTAAAAACAATGCATCCAGTTCCACGAGAGCTGTAATCCGACCCTGTTTACGTCCATGAAATCAAATGCCTCCGCGAACACAACAATGAAATTGCTCGATTTAATTAAAAAAATATTTCAAAATCGATTGCGCAAACTTTTCGTTCGAACAATCGCTGGAAATTGGAACGTAACTAATGCGTCGCCAATTAATCCAGCCACTGCCTTTGTGAGTGGTGAATTTCCAATCGATCCGCTTTAATTCGATCCGAACGCCGTTGATTTTTTCGTTTTTCTGCGCGCCCGCCTAGGAAAATTTCCCAAGGTCGCTCGTTTACCGTACTATCTGCGTTCCTGTGCACGATTCGATAATTTTGCGTTGATTTACGGTGTCTTTCCACGACCGGTCGGTACGAACGACAGACACGTGATTCGAAGAATGTTCGAAAAAGTGGGTTTTAGTCACCGGCTTCGATAATTTATTGTAACAGGATGTACTATTTATAAGACTCGATTTCACGAAGATTCATTAACATTATCGAGAGATTATCATCGCAGATGTCGCGTCGTTTCACGGAAACGATTCAAAACATGTGGTGAATTCGTTGGTCTTGAGATTTATGAACCATTATAGGTTTGAAGTATTGTAGCTATACATTGATTTTTATGGTTTTTAATGCGAGCGTTTTCTCGTCCATCCCGAACATGGATATGACTCGGATTTTCGGAACTATTAAGGGGCGTACAGATATGAGTCGAATCTCGAATTGTTCTGCTCATATCTATGCGCGTCTTTAGAGATTCATTTCTCACCTCAAATAATTTTCATTATTGAAAATTAACACCAAAAATTAATTGTTCTGTTGATATCGGGCAAATTTGAAGAGATAAATTAGATTATATAATTTTTCGATCTACCGGTGCTACTTAAGGTTGTCAAAGGATGCAACAGCATTCTCAGTATAGGACACAGGAAAAAGTAGGAAACATGTCCGGATAGTAGGTCATTATCGATTCAAATTGAAAACATCACGAATTACGTAGCCATAAAAGAATCAAATCTGGTTCGTTCTGAAATATTTTTTTCACGTCACGTCAGTGACCTACTAGAGAGAGAAGCTTTTTGACATCATTATTTTTGTACAATTAAAAAGATTATTACATTATTTTTAATTATTTATTAGTATTCCAAAACATTTTGAAAAGTCGCATCAAAATAATTATGGATAAACCATTACATAATTCCAAAATTCGATATTGTTAAAAAATGTTTTCTGGGCTCTGATTGGATTAGATTTGAAATATCAGTCAGGATATGAGTTCAAATTAGATATGCAAAATAAAAGTCATTTGTTCTAGAATATTTCTTTCTTGCCTTTCGCCTGTAAAACTTCAAATTGTTTCATCTAACTTATTTAAACTGTTTTCTTTAATTTTCTTGATTAAGTTATCTCTTAAATATATTATACTGTCGTTACTGTGTGATATGAATGGAATGAAAGTAATAATTAGCACTTGCACCAACAGTACATTTTTTTAAATTCATATTCAACGACTGGAAAATACTGACCGTTTGACCTAAATACAAGTTCTAGATCTTTATATTTACACTCGCAAAACCTAAACGCAATGAAAATACCCATCGAGAAACATTGCCATTAATTTTCGTTCGCTGCGAACTTCACGTTAATTATTCACATTTCCTCCATCCCCATTAAATGTGCATGTTTATGTCACGAGAATGAAACTAATGATCATGAACTATTTTTTGAACTTAACTTGTTTGTAAGTGTGTTCAAAAAGCCAACGATTTTGTGCCATATTTACAAAGTGTAGACTAAGCTGGTGACGGTGACTTTAACGTTTTTATATGTTGTTTCATATATATTTGTTCGTATTGATTAAATATTATAGCCAAAGATTGCCTACAAATTCAGCTATGAGACCAACCCAACCAAACCCAATCCAAACCAAACCAACCCAAATAGAAATTGTAACAAACTAGGATTTAATTTTAAAATATTTGTACTGATTCCTCCAAAATGGATTTCTGATTGCCCAGAGTCCTAGATCAATATTTCAAGATTGCCCCACCACTGCAGTTACGTTAAAATTTTCAGTATTCCTCAATTGTTTTTTTTTGCCCTGTGATTATTTGATTGCCTCAAAATCATCGTTGATTGTGTTTATCTAGAGATTTATTTTTAATCCCTCCCCTCCCGCCTTCCACGGAGTGAAATCTTTGCTGATTACTGCTTTTTTCTGTTTAACTTGACGCTAAATTATTGCCTAAAATGACCTTGGATGCAGAGGTTGTAGTAAATTTCCTAAATTGCCTTAAAATGGCAATTATGATTTGTGGGAATTAACGAATTTAACTATTTGGTATGTTGGTATTTATTGCACTAAAATCTGGTTGGGTTGAGTTGGGTTGTGTTGAAGTCGGGTTGGGTTGGGGTGGATTGGGTAGACTTGAGTTGGATTCGTAATTGCAAATTTAGTTTGTTCACCATTGGTGTTTGATGTGATGATTGCTCTGAGATTTGTTATTATTCCTCCTATTGAATTGGTGTCTTCTTATATACGTATTGTTTTACTTTGACGGTATATTATAGATTAGATTGCCTCGTGACATCTAAATTCTAAATCATTGCCTTGTCTTGATTGTTTCATAGTTGTTGTCTAAAGTTGTTTGCAATAAATTGCTGATTGAACCTTATAATTCTTTACTCCTAAAAATTTATTGTAAGCAATAACTCAATAACTCATGAACAACTTAATTACGTTTTTTTTTTAAACATTCGTGGATAGCAATGTAAAGTCGGGTCATAGGGATGGTTGCTTGGATAATTGGCACAAGAGATTCTTGACCTAATAAAAGCTTGCTCCTTGGTGTTTGTCGGGGGGGGGGGGGGGGGATTATTACCACCGGTTGCAGTGTCCTCAATATGTTGTTAAATATGTTCATAAACTCTAGAACTTCACATTTTATCGCATTAAACCTTAAAATTGATGCAGATAACAAAAGTAAATATATTTTCGTGTTATGACTGATAATTTTTGAACTTGTTTGCGCCGATGAGCATAAGCACAATACGTGAACGTGTCGTGAGATTTTTATATAAATAATAGAATCCGAGCTTTGTTATCTTTATTGCGGTTTGAAGTAGATTGCCGAAGGTTCGAAACTTATTTGCAACCATAGACTGCACAAACGAATTTTGTAAATCTTGATCGGTTTGCCCAGAATTATCTGTCATCGCAAAATAAGTTTTTCGAAATTAAGCGTTTAATAACATTTAAGATTTATTTTCCTGTTGTATTTTCATTTATTTTGTTTCGCTGCTTTAATTACCCATTGCAGTTTTTGTTTTTGTAGTACATTCAAATTTAATGTTAAAAAGGTCTTCAATGTTAAGTTTTGGTCACCTGACTGAATGCCTCTTCGTTTTGATTAAAATGAGGTTGAATCTTGAAACTTGCCCTTGATCGGAAATGCAAATGGACCAAAGGACGCCACATTAACTACGCACAATTTATTACGATTTCACACTTTATTACGGCTTCGAATTTAGCTCGGCCTTCATCTACTTTTACCCATTTTCATTTTATTTTCTTTTGATTTGAGTTTATATTGCTGATTATTGTTAGATTTTTCTAATACATTCTTAGTTAGGTTTTCTGGTGTGGTTGCTATTAGTCTTTATATTGACATTTATCACATCTTAACAGATTAAAACGATAGAAATGTAAAAAGCGGAACCATGCAAGACAAACTAGGAAAAACCAGTATTATTTATACAACCGCCTTATTATTCTATATCTATCTTTATTAAATAAATACTTTTTATTTTATTGTGTTACCTTCACACAGCACAAGGACATTACAACGTATTTATTGTCATATTTTCCACGTCGTAAGCTGAATCATCAAATTGTTCTTAAAATATTAAAAAAATCTGAATTAATTCAAATCATTGTGAATTAATCATGTTCAATGCAGCTTCCCAACAAGTTCGTTGACATTTTAAATGTCGATGGTGTCAGGTTACAAAGATACGAAAATAAATATTTATCGATGACAATTCGTTGTAAAATGTATTTTAATGCTTTTTTTATTTGCAGAGATTCGAATTGGAACGTCTTTGCCCCATCTGCTCTATCACGCTAAGCAGATTTGTGATACTTTAACTTCTGAAGAACCCAATCTGGATAAACGTTGCTTGTAATAATTACCATGCGATGTGTGTAAATTCTTCTATTATATATATATGAGATGTAATTACTGGCACAGTGCTTGAAAAATATTCATTTATTACATATCTTACGAAGTCATATTATGAAACGAAAAAATCTGAAAATTCATATCCGTTTCTGTTAGTGTTTAATAATACATATCTTTGTTTGATTTAGTGTATGTATTAAGGTACGCACTTTTTGTAATTAATTTTTAAAATCACTGTGCAGCAATTTTTAGTCACTAGACGCCTTCGGCACGAAAGCCACGTGTCGACGGAACATTTTTGTAAGTTCGCCCCCAGAAGCGTGACTTTCGTGTCGATGGCGTTCCTTACGTAACGTGTAATAATAAACAATAGTCATTTCGATAATTTACCCATTTAATAGTGCATACGCTGTGTTCTTTTGTTAAACAAAACAGTGTTGCCATTTTTACAGTTACCATTAACCCTCCTTTTGTTTTGCGCCTGTTTAAAGTTGTCTGGTAGTCGTCGTGCATGCTTCCTTTGAAATATATTCTAAATTATTTATTGATAATTAATGCTGTGCCAAAACGTATATTACGATGATATTTCTCCAAATTGTCGCCTTTACGATTTAATTTACCATAGTTATTTATTGCGTAGTCTTCTTCGACCGTTTCTTTCGCAAATCTTTCATTTGTTCACGAAATTACCATCTTTGTTATGTTTAATTGTTAACTGATGTTAAATTTTAATGTATAATCTCACGCAGCTCTTGTTATAATTATTTTGTTTTTTTTTACAAGAATGTAACTTCGTACGTCGATTAATCCAATCGATTTTGTAACTTTATTGCACCTGGTGCTTTGCAACATCGCTCAATTACTATAACGTGTCTATTAAAACTGAAATTATTCCTAAATTGTTCGTCATTTATCGATTATAACTGTTGTATTTGGTTATGAGTAGCTATTTGAGTTTATCAAAAGGAGTGATTTACCACAGACCTTTACTTGTGCTGTAAAAATTCCACACTCAATCCCCACCCAAGAAATTATATAAAGTTTACTCGAAAAATCTATTATCCATATCAAATGTTTTCGTTAAGTCCTAACAAAAAAAAAACCTCTTGAAATGTATTTTCAAATCTTATCTTTAGTTTAATTTGCGACGCATAGCAACATCCAAGATATTCTTGTTATCTGATCTCATCATTGGAATTGTAAAATTGGTAAATGTGGAGAAGTCATTATTATTTTGAATTTATAGCTATTTATGACCAGAGACATGTTATGTTTGCATCAAACTATCTTCATCTTGTGGAACCTACTCAATTTTTAGATGGCTTCTATCGTTAAAGGACGTAGCTATCTACCCGAAAATTAGACTCATTGTGTGAGCTATGAATCAAAATTTATAATTCATGAAAATCAGTTCTTGTTTAAGTTTTATTATATTGGATGTACAAATATTTAATATTTATGATTAATTCTGGCGATGATAATTTATAAAGTTGGTGTTTTTGAGCAAATGGTGTTGTAATCGCACATAGGTGTCCATTAGATTAATTTGTTTTTGTTGTTTGGAAAAAAAACGTGCCTTATTTGATAAGTTCGCTGTTTTTTCTTTCATTTCTATTGGATGAATTTACGTACAACATTCAAAATTTTAACGTGTAATAGATCTAATTGATCGTAGCGTATAGACCGAAACTATTTTTGGACTGTGATGGCCTGTGCTCATTCCGTTGTGAAGGTAGTTAGTGTTTTGTTGTCCGCGCGTAGTAGCAGTGTCCTTCCTGCCAATCAGACTCTCTCCGTCGATATAATCACCAAAAGAAAAAATGAGATTTTTAAACTTAGAGAAATACGCATAAAAAGAAAACGTTGGTGTGGTTGTGATTGTATATATGATCTTTGATGACGACCTGGCCTGACCTTGATTCATCATGTTATATAAATATACATATAAATACAGTACCATGTATCTATATAATACATATATTATATATTAATATGTTTAGATTATGCTTAATCAACTTTTCTGTCTTCTTGCTTATTATTATTATTATATATTTTTTTGAGAAAGTGAAATTCGCAAAATAGTAAAGCCAAAAAAAGTATAAAAAAATGTAAAGTAAATGTCGTTAGTCCTGGGGTTGTGTAATTTTTTCCTCATTTTTGTAATAACGTCGTACGTTTTGTCCGTGTTGAAGTTTTACGCCTGCAAGATAAAGAGCGCCACCCACTTTCAATTTATTTATTTTCGCTCAGTGTTAACAATTACATGACACGTGGATTAATGTGATAAAGTATATGGTTTATTGGTTTTGTTGGTTTAAATTCTATGTTAAAAAGAAAAAATTATGAAAAGTCTAAAAATTTCAGTGACTGTTTACAGGCTGTTCATGAGAAGCGTCCCCGGAAAATATCTTGATACTTAGTCGACATGATACGGTTTCACATCTGAATTATTTTCTTCTTCATTAAATCATTTATTTCCCCGACTTAAAAATCGTTTTCATTTACTATCAATGATACATGAAGTGTTTGCAATGAAACATTATAATACGCAAAACCCATACAAACAAACATTTTATCCTAAATAGGATTAGATTAATATGAAGACCTTTCATGTATGTAATGTCATTTAATCCCATTTCCAACTTATTTGTGTTTATTGTATTAAAATTTTCTTTTACAACCTTGCTCTTGTTTTACTACACCACAAACTTATGCTTTAATTATCTGCTAGCAATTATGTGCTGAAACTTTTTTAATTACCATTCATCATTCAATTATTGCATTAGCAATATTCATATTTGCATTGCTGTTAAATTATTAAAGATTTATCATAGGTCATTATTATGATAAATAATCTGTAAAATACCTTTTTGGTATATAAAAAAATAACTTGTCAATATGCACTGTTGAAACTATCCTTGTTTGATTTATTGTACAAGCCTTGTATTTTTCGACGAAGACGTACATGTACAATTATCAGGATATTCGTCGGGTTTTGTTTTTTTTTTTACTTGATATTCTAAGGTTGATGTGATCAGTCAGTCATGCCTGTTTTCGAAAGCAGCTTGCCCGACCCTTTTTATTATTGTTTGTAATTTTCGTAATACGCAAAGTGTTTGTAATGAAAGTGTGTATGTAATAAAGTACTTTAAAAAAGAACTGGTTGTGAGAGTCCATGCCAGGTTATTTGTTTTTGTTTCAATTGATTTAAAATCTCCAAGTGGCTATGGTTTTATAACGACATTATTATGTTTTATTGTAAATTGATATGCAATATATTTAAAGCATTATGAAAAAAATGTGTTGTTTTATTTGTCCAGTTGCAAATTTAATCCAAAGCAACCCAATCCAATTTGTCCATACGACGTATATTTTCCCTATACTTGCCCTTCACCCAACGCAACGCAGTTATGGTATATGATTAATGGACCACATTCCTTCCAATTACGATCTTCATAAATGCCTAACCGAGGTCAGGTTAATTCATTGATGCTACAGAATTTTGCTCGCGCTCATACAGTCTGTTACAAAGGAAACCGGTCTCGGTCTAATTTAACTTGCCAAAGACTACCTAGTTTCTTTTCTGTTTAAGACCAAGCTGTTTTACAATTGAAGACCCCGCTGCAAAAGGAAGTGCCTCCATTTTTATAAATTTTTGTTGGGCTGAGTTCAAATATGAAATTTGCATGATTTGCATTTAATAATTAGGAATGTACTGAAATTTTTCTCTTCACCTACCTGCGGTGTGCGAGGCTGCATGGCGACATCTAACTTTTGGTCCAAACGAGTAACAATTTAAAATTTGCACTCAACAAACTGGTCATCAAACTGCCTTGAAACTTCACATTTGCACTCAATCACTGGGAAGATTTGTATCCATCATCAACACTCAAATGTTTCCTGAATGGGGCAGCAGCCTTTTCACTAGTTATTTGCAGTCAACTGTGTACTTGTCTGACCCATAATTATGGTTTTTATAAATATAAGGCATTTACGACTGTCCATGACTAAGGATGATTTTTGGTCACATTTTACAGTAACTGATATACCATTTTCAGTAATAATAAATTAACATAATGATTTAACTTTTAGATAAATGTTAACAGGAATGTTTGAGTTCACAGCTTAGTCAATGTAAAATATACCGTCCAACAAAGAGTGAGTTAGTTATAAACTTTGTTGACCAATCATAGCAAGAAAATTGTTTCCCACAAGCTACGATACTAGAATAAATGAGGTATAGTAGCCAAATTAAAGATTTCATTTCCTCACACTCCAGCATTAATTCGTTCTTATGATTTCAAGTCCTGAAACTTGTTAAGGTTGACTTCCACTTTTGACGAAGAAAATATTTAGACAAAACAGCAGCTCAAATATACAAATAAGAAACATTTGAAATCTTTGAATCTCTTTTAACCGCTTTCATAGATCAACATTTTTCCATGTTTTATCTCTGTTTCCATAAAGTTAGTTTAACTGTATTATGTTCGTATTCAAGTTTCTTTACGTGAAAGGTAACGTCTGCGTATTGGAAATGTTTAACAACGAAACCAAACCAACTTATTTTCGGCTACTTTGGTGAAAATAGTGTTTCAATTTTCTTCCAGCTCAATTTCGTATACTTACCTTTGTAAATAAATAATTGCTCATATACGAATACGGCAAAATGTGCGAATTAACGTAAACATGATGCTTTTAATGCATATATTTCTGACAAATAAACGAAAATTTACAAAGAGCACATGCCCGGTAACAAACTCATACGTACGACCTACTAAAATGTCAGGATCTCGCTGCACATTTTCGTAGGCTACTGTATTGTAAAATTTTGCCATCAAATAGGTTTAAATTATTATCTATGGTCCATGTCATCGCGGTGGTTATTTTGAGTTTTTTTTCTGGTTCTCGAACATTTTCAGTAATATTTTATAATACAGCAATACGCATTTCGTATAACGTGTATATGTACGTATATACAATAGAGTGGAACGACCAAATAAGACATGACCGTTCATTTGCTTTTTTTATTAACAAGAATACATTGCATTTAGAGTCCTTAGTTGGGGACATTTTTTAAATTTCAATATATTACATTTAATTATTAACATTATGCATTTACATAGACTATACTTAATAAAAATGTTATGGTTACATACCACGTTTTTTTTTTTTAATTTGTATGGTTTGGTCATTTGTGTGAAAAGATTTTTATAAAATTAAAAAAGGACACACATTTATGTTACTTACACGTAAAAATTATAATTTGTTCAAAATAAACAATACACACAAATAAATTTTCCTATACATTTGTACAATAAACTTAGTTTTTTTTTCATTTTCTCACACTTTCACTTTTTCTCTAATTGTGATTTTCACATTTAAATATGAAAGATAAACAAGTATGATTACAATCTCGGTGAATAACATATTAAGAGAGCACCCCAATAGGATATGATTTCTTTACCACAAATATTCTTGTTGAAATAATGTATATAGTTCTTTGCCTTTTGGTAGTGTTTTTTTATGTTTCGTGGCGCGTAAAACGTAAATCTAGAATTAAATTAAATATAATAACAAATAAATAGTTATGCGCGTTAAGAAAGAAATACAGGTATATTATTTTTTCATGAAAAATGCTTCTCTATAAGCTCCTTCTTTAATATAAATTGTATCACAAAATGAAAAGGAGAATTTTATATAAACCCTTTACTGTCAATCAAAATGGAAGGAAATTATCGATTTATGAAAATGAAAATGATATTGAGGAAAAAAATGTACATACAAAAAAAATTGGAGAACTAATAAAAAGCTGTTATATAAAAATACAAAAGTTGATGGCGTCTCCAGGCTATTGAAAGTTCTTCTTAGATACTCTATAGAATAAACATTAAATAACGTTTTCCTTAACTTTTTTTCATAAAGTTTATATTAATGGAGCTAAAGCTTGTAAAAAAAACATTGTGATTCATGTACAAAATTTACTTAATGGAAAATAATCAAGATTGATTCAAATATATGTCGACGCCTCAAAATATGAAAACGCAGCTTGAAAAATAGTTGTGGTAAAGTATGATGTAATATTAGTTTAAGGTGTGGAAGATCATGATTGATAGAGATGTATAGAAATTTAAAAATAGTCTAATCAGTTCTTAACCTTTAGTTATCTAAAATTTACAAGTACCTAAATAGACAAATTAAACGTTTTTTTTTTTGTAACAATTTTCATGAATACATACTTTCGAGTTTGCCACAGTAAATGTTCCAATAAAAATTAGATGAAGTTAAATTAAAAATTATCCGTTTTGCGTCACAATTTCGTTCTATCTAAATTAGAAAGGTAAAATTAAAGAGAGTTTACTGTGGCGCACCCTTTCGGTAAATACCGAAATAAATTACTCTGACGATACGATCATTTAGTTCCTGTTATAAAAATTTTAGCGATTTACATCTTTATTACAGTGCAAAATAATTGGTTTAGTTCCATCTTTATATTGTCGATTTACAATGAAATAGGTGATACACTAATGCGCTTTTTACACGATTATGAGAAGATGTAAGACGTTTCAACGTAAGCTACTGATGTATTAACACGTATTTTTCATATTTTTTAAATGCAATTCGGCACGAGTAGCACAACACATACGACAATAAATACACACTGTATTTGAATATCACAGTGAAGAATTTAATAATATAGTTTAGAAAGGAGTTTTACATTTACTTTGAGAGAAGCAAGACGTTTTTATTTTATGTTCGGTAAGTTTGAGGAGGAATGCATAAATATATAAGGCTCGAATAAGATATTTTAAAAATGCAGTCGCCTCGTTCAGGCGTGTATAATACGATCCTGTGCATTTATAAATTTGTTAATTTTTTAGAGTTTAACAATAAAGTGGGGATCGTGTCTTTTCGATCGAAAAAACATTTCTCCTTCCGGTTTAATGACTTAAATTACGTGTTCAGGAATCAAAATCTCTCATGCATAAAAAAATATCTATGATATTTATTACTGAATAATCTTATACTCTACTTGAATCACATTTTTAAGTACAAATACATGAGAGAAATTTTAACATAGTTGTTGTTTTATTGCGTAGGTTTTCTTGAAACGTTTTTTCTTTGTGTGAATAGACAATTTTAACGCGACGGGGTCGTCGCAGTCATTGTTGTTTTCTCTTCTTGATTGATTACAGTTCGTGGTCAGGAGGCACATTAAATATTAAATTGTTTTATTCTTATAAGTACATTTCAAACTGTAAATTGTCTCGAACTGTCGGGTCGTATATTAGGACGGTCGTTTACGACGAGTCGCAGACACTGGATTTGTTACTGAACACATCTGTTTAGCCGCTCTCACTCGACTTTCACTGGTTTGGTAGCGGGTTTTCCTGGCGTATGTCCGACTTCAGTTTGACGAATTCTTTTGCCACTTCGTCGTTTGTGCGCTGCGACAGAATACGTAGAATTGTCCAACCCGTTTCGTCCATTTGGATTCGTTTTCCTAAAGATAACCAACAGGCACACGATCCCTAAAACAAACAATATGCACATTAAATATATCTAAAATGGGACGCACAGTCTTAAATTTGGTACTTTGTACGGCATTTATTTTATAATGCTGGATTAAAATTAACTCCGCCATAGTCGGTCCCAAGCCCGGTTGAGAAAGGAGGAGGGGAGATCTTTAAGACAGGTTAATCACCTACTTGATGATGTTAAACCAAAATTGGTCATAGAACCACAAAACAAAGTCTAGGATAATATATAGGAATGGATAGAAGATGATAATAATAAAGCCAAGGGATTTATGAATGAAAACATCTTCATACTAGAGATACAAAGCAAGGAAGACCCAACCCAACCCAACCCGACCGCATTATTTCTTAATACTGGATTAAAACTAACTCCGCCATAGTCGGTCCCAAGTCCGGTTGAGAAAGGAGGACATACTTGATGATATAAAACGAAAATTGTGCATAGAACCACGAAACAAAGTCTAGGATAATATATAGAAAATATGATAATAGGCCAAGGGATTTGTCAAGGAAAACATCTTAATACTAGAGATACAAGGCTAGGAAGAGCCAACCCAACCCAGCCCGACTGAATTCAACCCAACCCAACCCACCCTATTACTCAAGATCCACGAAGGTAAAGATAATACAGAAGTTTCAATATGTCCCTGATCCTGAATATTATCAAACTAAACGACTATCTTGACTTAAATTGAACAAATTCGTACAACAAAACAACAATCTGTAATAGAATCAAAACCATTCAGTCATGCATACACGCATGAACCGCCCCGTTAACAAGCGAAATAATATAATATAATACAATTAAAAAACTAAATGAAACAACAGAAACACTTAAATATATTTTTGAACAGAGAGAAATAATCTACGTTGCGGACTAGTCATTGGAACTTTTCTATATTTTTATTCACGTGCACGTTGATTATTAATTCCAAAAAACTTTGATGAGAACAATATTTACATTAGATAAGAAAAAAATTAAATTACCTTATTGTAAGAAAGGGTTTTGCATTCGATTTTTTTTTAAATTAAATTAAAGTATTTTTGCAGAGTGCATGTAACGAAGGTGCCCTCAACTGCTTCGTCAGCTCACATTAACTAAAGTTTGAAGACTCATGGACGACCAATTATAATTTGTGGAAATGGAGCGAATGAGATTGAAAACTTTAAATGAATAAATCGTATCATACAGCGTTGGCGTGAACTAGACGGAAATGTATATTTGTGGAAAGATTTCACGCCGAAAGTTATTGTATTTGAATTGTTCCGATGAAAGTAATTAAGGTGCAGTGGGGTAAATCCGTGCACGGGGCAAATCCGCACTAGGGCCGTATTTATTCGAATATACGTTGTATTGTACCAACTGTAAGATAGATATCTTCCTTTGGTTAGTATTCAATGATCAACATAGGTAGCCGACATGTATGTACGTTTATGGTGTTTCCAGGTGGAGAGCAAATATTGAGTTAATAAATAAAACGATAATTTAAGCAATAGTTTACAAATCTATGAGTTTATTTTCAATAGGCATAAAGCAAGCAAGGTAAGTTTCCTTTATAGTAATAAAATATATCAGTTCTTTTATATTTTTTGATAAAATAATAGTCTAATCTAACTCAGGAAATATTTGAGCATGGGGCAAATTCGGATTATCGATCGGGACAAAATCGCACTATACTACGAATTTACCCAATGTTACAATTTAATTCTTACTTACTAAACTGTTCCATTAAATTCCCTTCTTGGTAGGCATTTAATTTTGAATTTTTTAGACTGATAATACTTTTGCAACCCCACGAAGGTCCGAAATTATGTAAAGAAAACAACACCGCACTGTTGGACATGTTGGCTGAAGCATTGACAGAAATTAAAGCTGGCCAAATGACTTTGTAGCACTATGAAATAAAAAAAAATTAGTGACCGAATCCGAGGAAAAATTGGACAAAAAGGAAGAAACACCGTACTTTCACGTGAAATCGAAAAACATCTTACCGATGGACTGTTAACCTTGGAAAAATATGGATTTGGATTATCAAGAAAAGAAATAATTTTGCTTGTTAGACACTTTGTCAAAAAAATAACTCGAAAACTCCCTTTGAAGATGGAGTACACCTTATCCTTAAACAAGGCAGGGGGCAGGGTGTTGAAATTGCTCGGAGAGGAGGTTGTAATCCAATCACAATTCAAAATTATTCTACTCTACTTGAATCTACTAATAAAGAGCTTAATTTGGAAAATAGTACTTCAAGAATATGGATGAAATAAGTTTCGGCATGGATCCATCCACCCTATAATAGTCGGTGTGAAAAATAAGCCGTGCACTAGAACAATTAGTGCTTCTGGAAAATTAAACATTGTTTTATTAGCAGCATCTGCGACGGGGAAAACAGTACCGCCGCTCATAATTTTTAAAGGAAAGAATAACAACCGTCTTTGAAAGTTATTTTACAAAAACTTTTTAGCCGTCAATTGGTCCAGATCACTCAACACATATGAGGATCAGATTAATAGAGCAAGCAATGCAATCGCAAGTTACTGAAATTACCTCCACATACAACTCACATCTTACAACCACTAGATATCAGCGTTTTTAAATCTTTAAAATTGACCTGGGAGCAGAGGCAGGTGTCGGGAGAAGCATTTAGGGGATAGATTGGCCAAAAGTCGTTATTTTTATGTTATTTTATTACAAATAATAATTCCGCTTTTGTCCCATAATATATAGGTTTTAGTGAAATAGATGGAAAATACATCAGTTTAAAATAAACTATAATTTCTTGGTCAGTTTTATTCCACTCCACCTTTATTGATTATCCATGAGCGTTCAATTAGTCTCTGGACTGACTGGAAGCAAAGCTTATCTAAGTTAACAACCAAATAAATCCCTGTTCCTGTTCCTTAATGGAAAGTGTATTTTGAATCAAGAACGCAATTGAAAATTTATCAGCACATGTGGTGGTAGCATGAAACGAAATATGTTTCACATTTATTAGCAAGATATTCACAATAATTCGTTATTGTGGTTACGACCATGAGACAGATAAATCTTCACGAAGAGAAGTCTAACGGCGGATCTTTGACTTTGAACTCTGTGTTTTTAGAACTTCATGGATCTCCAATAACAAAAAAAAGATAGAAATGCAGGTTAATTTGAACTCAGGTACAATACAAAGTGATTTGCTAATTGAGTTAAGCGATCAGCCTATTAATGGTATCATTCGTGAAGGATCTGTAATGAGTTGAGCCAAATATGAAAAAAAAAGGTAACAAAGAAAGAAAACTCTTCATCACATGTTGTTCGTAACGACAACGACAGCCAACATTAACATTTTCTTAGACAACTGTATCATTCTAGATACCACATTTGGGCATAAAACGAGCACAAATAATTCAATATATGGTTGCATCTTGAATCTTGAATATTTTATGCAGATTAACACCATGCAGCAGTTTCGATACATACCCGATCTACGATGTCCTTCAATTGCATCACAGCAACCCCGACGAGCCTGTCGTCCCTGGCGAAGCAGTAGTCCTTAATGGAGATGTGCAGCTCGAAGAAATCCAACTGTTCCTCGTTTCCAATGATGCTTAAGTGAAAAAAACGTCACGCTGCGTATTATTTCTGGAACAGGGTACTTACAAATTGAACGTTTCGTTATACTTTGGAGACCAGTTGTTCGATTTTGATTTTGTTGCGTGTTTTCGCTTCTTATCCGAAAGATGAGGCCCTATTAGGTTAACCTCGACGAATGGCCTGAACATTCCCGACACCAAAGTCCATTTTAAATCATTAGCAGCAACAACTGTAATTGAACATAATATATAAGTACAAAACTCGGTTGCGATGAATTCAATTTTGATGCGAACGTGGTTAATGGGCATAATGGGAATCTGGATGGATTGTAATTTAATCGAAGAAATAATATTCCCAACTGCAGCGGATAATTGTAAAAAATATGTTTAAATTATGGCTTGGGCTTCACCTGGAGAATTTTGATGCAAAAGTGACAGTGAGTATAAAAGTCTGCTTGCTATTTGTACTACATAACTACTATGTACTTGATTCTTTTGAGTTAAAATTATTTCTAATGAGTGACGAAGTGAAGCAATTTGGAGAAAATGAAACGACTGGAGAGACCTTCAAATGAAATGGGAGTTATTAGTTGAAATTGGGTAAGAAAACGATGATTGTTGTATTGAACCTGGTCTATGGTTTCCAATGCTGGGTATACATTTCGCTGATGAACTCAGACGTAAAGTAAGAAACGATAATTGTATTATTTTTGCAAATTTAACGTTGCATGGGTAACTGCAATAAGGTAGTTTATGTATTTGGCTTCTCTGTCCTAATTGTCAAATCTCAAATTGAAGAGATGAGTATACAAAAAAGACAGAGAAACATTACACATAATGCTGAATATGAATTGGGATGAAATTAGATTCTAATAACCTGATAACAGGAGACAGGGTATAAATTGGGGGATTCTGGAAAGTGTTGAAAATGATTGGAACAAAACGTCTAATAACGGTTTTCGCAGACATTAATATGCTTACCTTTAACAGTAACTTTATGTTCTCCAGTACCAGGATGCGTGAAAAGGTCGACTTGAATCGAAACCTCCCCAACGCTGCCCTCTTGCGAGTCTACTATATCTGCAATTCAGAAAGAACTAAACGGTGCCCAACGTGCTAATCGCATCTAGCAAAATTCGAACTTTCAGAACGAAGCAGTAAAAGTATTAAATCGAATCTATAAGTTAACGTTTCCTACGAATTATTTAGACATGCTTAACGCTCTTTTCCAATGTAAAGATACCATGCAAAAGAAGTATATACATTGTTGTACGTTTTTGACCGCATTTTTTTTTGTTTGTTTGTTTTTTTGAAACATGCAATTTCGTACTGGTGGAAACCCGGGTGCACATTGGGTTTGCTTTTCCGTTTCGATGGAAACGCTACTGTCGCACGAACTTTATGTCTTCAAAGTTTAAATGCATCAATTAATTAACAAAATCTACACTACTGCTGGAACAAAACTATGCTATTGTTAATGCCATTTGAACAGTTAACGTTTACTATGTAATAAATCATATGCACCGTTTACTTAAAAATAAACTCTGCTGTGCCAATTAAGTGAAAGTTTGGATGCGTTCATCTTGTAAATTCAGGAGATGCCAAATATAGTGCATTGTGATATTGCATTTGAGAATAAAATTTTGAAATATGTAGGGTTGATGACTAATTATCTTACAAATAAGGCTAATGAAAAATGATAGATTCGTTATCAATATGCTTTTGAATAAAAAATGTTCACTGCTGAGGCTTGCACAAACTAAAATGGATTGTGAACTTGAACTACACGTGGCAGGCAAACAAATCATTAATCATAAATATGAAAGTATACAAGAAATAGTTGTGTGATGGGATATTCGTAAGTTCTTCAAATATCAATTAAGTTAGCGTTTCAGGAAATCATGGATCGTTTATTTATTTTGATGAAAATCCGTAGTAGTTTCGTTAATGAGAAAGGCATCCAAACTTCAGGGTACTTGTTTTTTCGACTATTCGTTGGAATTAAAGCAATTAATTTTTTTTCAGTAAACGGTGCATGGAAAAAGAATAATTTGCGAGTGCGCTAATATGCGATAACTAGCGGTTTTATTTTTGTTTAATTTGCAGCTTGCTGTACCTTGACGACTCTCTCTTCGTTTCTTCGCCTTTAACGGCTCTTCGAGCGCCTCTAGTCCCGTCTCAGTTTCGTCTCTTTCAATAGATATTTGGCGTTCGAGGTACGTTTCTTTATTGTTTAGCGGCACTTTTGGTGTAAGATGATCAAATATGTTAAGTTTTGAAGGCCAATCGAACGATTTCGATGATGATGTTTTCGTGTGCGTGTGACGTTTGTGAAAATATGAAACAAGGGATCCCACCGAGTTTATTCATGACTTGGTTGATAAAGAACCTAGGAAATGAGAATTATTGGAGACATGGGATTAGTGAAAAGGATTTAAGAGAGGATAATTTGAATTCGTTTGATCTGGCACCAAACGCGGTCGTTAATTTCTGAAAGAGCAACAAGGAACAGGGCAGAGCTGATGGGCAGTGAATAAACTGTGAAATTATGCAAAAACAATTGTTGACATCATCATCAAACCAAGTTTTATTATTATTATTGGTGGGATCCCTGGAAAATCCAATGAACATAAATCGCTCACCTTCGTTAACTTGCGACGTCACGAACGTTTTGATCAGGGTGTCCGTCGTTTGCGTGTAGAGCGACAGCGCGTATCTTAGACTTTGCAATTCCGAGCTCTTATCCAGGAAGGCCTTCTTCAAACCGTTACCGCCTGCGTGGAAATATTGCTTTATCGTGTCGAGGGCGACGTCCAAAACGGCGCACTGTTTTGGCGAAAGGTTCTTCTCCACCTCCTTCGAAATATCCATGACACCACTCAACGCGTTCTTGACGTCTTGTTTTCCGGACATGTGGTTCTTGAACAATCTGGACATGTCTTCAATTTTGGTGTTCGCCGCTAAATTTTTCGCGTTATCCGTCAGACTCTTGAACATCATCTAAAACGGAGAATTTCACACAATATTACCTAAACAAATTGGTGACGTTGATAAATATCGTTCTTCAGTTTTAGAATATATTGGTTTAATTTTTGTTACAGAGTATCACATAACTTACCGTTTTATCGGTCATCGGTGGTAGAACGACGGTCTTTTCTAAAATTCTCATAACGATTTTCCATAATTCCTTGAGCAATCTCTTCAATACCGTTTTTTCGCACGATTGGGCATACAACGACAAAGACCCATCCAGGAGATCCATCAGGGGTCGAAGCACCTCATCTGCTTCCACGGCGACGGCGTTTCTTTGCGCCGGCTGATTTAATGTACCTGGTTGTCCGCCACCTTTTATCGCTAATAACAAATCCGCCAGTTCTTTAACGCTGACCGTAATCCTTGGTTCTAAGCTGTAACAAAATAATGAGTAATACGTGGCTGTGTAACGTTACATTGCGTACCTTGTAGCAAATTGCATCGCCAATTCATCGAGAGCGCCGTTCAAACTTTGCTGCAGTTCCTTCAAGATGTTGGCGGCGTCCTCTTCTAATTTCTCCCCTCCCATCGACTCGAACATTTTTTCCAGCTGGACCCGCAGCTGTTGTATGTTGTTCATTAAAATGCACGCCTGAAAATTTAAACCTGTGATTTTTGTAAGTAGAATTTCGCATGCGCTTACTATTCTTTCTTCTTTGAGGTGTTCAGGAAACTCCTTCTTGACTATGTCGGCGTACGCTATGAGCACCTTGACTATCGTTTTAGCGAAACGTTTCATGTATCGCTTCCATATTTCTGGATCGGGGCACTCTAGTTTTGAGACCACGTCGAAACATTGTGTCAGCTGGGTGAAAACGTCGACAACTGAGTTTGAAAACAGAGCATGTTCACTACTTTTTTGGAACTGAAAGAAAAAATGACGAGAGTTTGAATCGATTGAGTCGAACTGGCAATAAGGACTTACCCCGTCTTTTTTATCTCTGTTGAAGGCACCGTGTAGGTATTCTAATGATACGTCGTCATTTTCATTAAGCCACTGCATCACAAATGGTTCGAACCACGCGGGATACTCAGGCACTGCGCCCTTATAGGGAGGCACGTCTTTTACGTAATTCGTGTGCAACCACTTTACTTTGAAGTGTAAGTTCATGTAAGCCGAGGATTTACACAGTCGGTGCGCCTCGTGCTCTTCTAAGGCATACTTCATGTCCACCGCGAATAAGCTCCACATTGTAGCAGCAGAAAGCTATAAATCATAACATTAATGACAATCAGTTTGTGTGTGTGAATATTACAGCCATCTAGACGTGAATACCCACACACTTTTACTGCTGCATAAATGCAGAGGTCTCTTCGAAACTTCAGCGAATGTCGGTGTGATGATCTGATGAGCCCATAGTGGGCGAAACAGCTGTCATCACCTTAATACATTCGCTGAATATATTATTATATGTAGATTCACCTGTCCAATGTTGAGTTCTTGAGGAAATTGGTTCAAAACGGGGCCGTAACTATTCTTATCTTCCTCGATCACGGAGACTATTAGAGCTATGAGTTTGTGCCAAAAATCGACGCTGTCTAACCGCGGTCCGTGATCTTCGGGATCGCGCTTCGGTTCGTTGGGATCAGCTTGGAACTCCCTGTTGTATAACTCGTACGTGTTTTCGAACAGGAACTGATACGTTGATCTCAAACATGCTTTTACGCAGTCTTTGACTACCGTGCTGGCTCGCGGAGGGCACGATAGTTCTTGCACTTTCATCCGGAAGAACGTTATCGAAGTCAACAAGTCGACGGTCGATTTCAAATCCATCAGTTTTTCTTGACTGGACGCCGGGAAGTTGTTCCTGTACACGGACAGGTCTATCCTCAAAGAATTGTGCAGTTGATCCAAGAGTTTCACGAATTTTTCCTTCTGCAGGCCAAAAATGATTTAAAACTTTTTTTTCATGGGGAAGTTGAATACGTACCCCGAAGTTTGAGGCGGCAAAGCGATCGCTGGCGGAGACAGCTGACAGAGCGGTTGTGTGTGCGTAATAGGCGTTGATGTTGGCGAGGAGCATACTCATCACGGCAGGGACTCCAGGGCAAAGGTATTTCGTAGAAAGGCAGTGAAAATGTCTGGACATAACATAACATAAACATATAGTTTTTCCTCAAATAGTTCCAAAGGAACATTTTTAATGAAAACTATGTGACATTGGGAAAGAATGAAATTCATTTATATGATGTTTTAATTTCTTAAACTTCTTGATGCAAAAGATGTAATTGATTTGATTTGGTTCCAACCTAAGGGCAAGGGAGAAAATATTATGTTGCTTTACGTACCTAAGTCAAAAGTAATATTGAGACAGATTTAAACGAAAAATCGTTACAAACAAAAGGCGAAGAGTTATAGTTGTTGGTTAATTGGACCCCAAAGTGTAATATATTTCAGAAGGAGTCCCAAATAAAAACGCACTTCGAAGATTTAGAAGCTATGTTGAGGTTCCTTTAAAACACATAGGTTAAAATGTTACAATGATAAACGTGATGTATCCCAAAACAATGTACGTGATGCACTCGGATGCGCGAATTGAAAGTTTTATTGGTTCAAAATCCCCCTGTACGACCGACGGTTGCTCTTTTATTGCTCGTCCTTTTACACCGTAACCACGTACCTCGAAATTTCGATAATAGCGTTCATTTTTTATTGCGGCGATATTAAATCTTACGTCTACGGCTGCAATTTATTTGTGCCTTCAATTTTATTCAATTATTCAAAAGCCAGGAGCACATCCCCACCCTCATTTTTCACTCCGATGGTTTAATATGTCTTACTGAAAGTTCAATGGCAATTCCACGTAAAAAATAAATCAGCGTGAGTGGGGTAACTACAATGCGTTCAGTGGTTCGACGAAATCACGTTTCGTAGTTTTTCCGAAGGTTTTAACATCAACAGTTAAGTACGTAAAGTCGTCGTTTACTTTGTAGCACGTTATCGTTATTCGAACGATTGCGAATGCGATCCGTATCGCTTTCTATTTGTCATTCATTGCGCCGCACGTTACCGCCGTCGCATAACAACGCCCTTTTTCGAAATTATTACGAGCTCGGTTTGTGGGGCGCTCGGTAATTAAATATTCATATTGGAAATAAGATAAATATTTCCGGTTAAAATTAAAACGATACCAAAGGGAGCTTTGCTTTAACTGAGGACACTGGAGTGACACACATCGTGTAGATTTTACTGTATATTTATTACGTTTTAATCCTCTTTGCATATTACACCGTGATGCTAAAATAGACTCAATTATCTAACTCCGTTAGAAATTAATGCAAATTCTCGTTTAGTAAGCAGTTTATTTGCGCGTAAAGCAACATCGACTTCAACTTAGAACTTCAATTTACGGGGGACTATATTGTGGTAAACGGATCTTGAGTTTGTGTTACATTGCATAACATTAAGGCGGCGTTGTGTTTTTCAAAGATAGCCAAATATCCAATTAAAAACAAGTTAAGTAAAACGTACTCGTAATTGATTCTTTAACAAATTCTCTTGTAAATTTGTTAATCTAAGTAGATGTAATTTATTAAATATGACGCTTAATCTCTAGAATAAATGAATGTGTGATCCTTATAAAGTAAAAGAAGGATATACGTAAAGCGTGCCAACGGTCTTTGGGTTATTTTCATCTACACTTGCTGCTCATAAATATCGTACAACACCTGTAACTCTTCTCTTTTTAGTGTGTTCCTTCCAACGAAATTTAGGATAAAATCGTTCTCCTTTTGATTGATTCGTCCTTTTTAGTCCACTTACAGGTAATATTTAAAGCTGGCAGTACTCTGTTTGCCTGGCACTGTTTACAATTGTTACAATTTCACGAATCAACATTGGAATCGAACTTAGCATTTGAATGAACAAATTATGATTTTTATTTTATTTTAAACTAAATATCCTTATTCCGTTATTACATATCGTTTATGTTCCATAGATTCATGTGCTAAGCTCCCTGTCTCGCACTACTGTATTTCTCGTTTTTCTGATGGTCGTCGTACCTGTTCTTCCCATGTCATTCTAGGTCTTACTACTCTATTCTTTCCGTGTACTCTGGCTTCGTATACTTGTTTGGATAATCCACTTTCCTTCGTTCAGTGGAGGTGTCCTAACCACCCCAATTGGCTCTCTTCAATTAATCTTTTAACCGATTTCAATCTTCTCCTTTGTATTACCGTGTCTTTCTAATTCTAATTTCTAATTTTATCTTTTCTTTTCCTTTGATCAGGAATTTCATTTCTATTGCTGTTATTCTGTTTTTATGTATGTCTGTAGCCGTCCAAGATTCGCTGCATATAGTAACGCAGGTCTCACAACTTTTTTGTAGATCTGTGTTTTTATTTCTTTTGACATTTCCTTTTTCAGAAGAATGTGTCTTTCAGTATATTGTAAATTCTTCTTGCCTTTGATATGTGTCTGTATCTACTTTTCCATTTTCTTGTATGATTGTGCCACATATTTAAAATTGAATAGAATTTGACTTGGAAAGTTCAATATGACTAAACACTCTGTGAAACAATCCTCTACCGTCGGTAAAACAATTCCACATTGGATTATGTGTGCACATTTTCTATATTAATTAAAAATTTATTCGACACTGACACCAAAACAAGTTTTCCACAAATTTCACATAATTTACTTCACATTCACATAAAACTCCAATCTCTAGAAAACATACGTCGCAAACTCCAAGAAAGTGTATCACGAGCGTAAATTTAGCATTGTCTTCTCTTCCTGTGCTGTCGTCCTTATATTTTCTTGTCTTCCATCGCATATCATCGTTAATGCACATTTCTTCTTCTTTATAGTACTGTAGTTTTTTTTTCATAATTTTGACATTTTCTTTTATATATTCCAATTCTATTATACACGTTTTATTTCATGATTTCCTTATATTTCTTGTTATCAATTCTATTCCTAGATCGAAATGGAATTCTTCATATTTCTGTTAACATTTGGTCTTAATATCCATTATTAATCTTCATTTTTCTTTCGACCGTTTCCAATCTTGTTTATCGCCTTAATCTCTTTGCTTAATTTTGCATTCTCCGTGTTCTTTTTTTAATCATATTTTCTTTTTGATGTATTCTAATCAACTTCATTTGCATTATTTTTTCCAAAACTTTGTCTGGTGGGCGTGTTTATTCTTTCTAATTTTCACTGATTCTCTTGTATTTTTTTTTACATTTGCAGTCATTCATAGTTGATATGATTTTGGCATGAGAAACAGAAGGAAGAACACGATGAATATGATAAACGAAATAGGGGAAACAAGAGGATCTGAAAGAGATGGTTAGGACAGAAGTTAGTCAATTAAATAGAAGAAGGAAGAAGAAACATGGGATTTGATAAAGGAAATAGGACAATGGAGCACGTGGACAATACATAAGAAAGCAGTCAAAACGAGGGTAGTCAATTAAATCATAAAACTGGTCAAAAGAACAATCACGGAAATAGTTGATACATAAAGTAAAAAGTAATCAATTGGCATACAGATTTAATACCATATTTTGGGCAAAAAACGACTTGAGAAAAAGTTGTTTAATACCATGGATATTTGCTTCAATGTCGCTAGACGTCGTCTAAACTTGGAATACAGATGCAAATTCATGAAAATTAATACCATCTGTAATTGTCTCATAATAAATTTCGCAATGAACTTTCCTCGAGTGTGCACTTTTAACCTTTAGCGCGATTCATTACGGCCGAATACGCTAGTTTTCGACTTTTACGTCCAGCGCCATTTAGACGAGTTAATCGCTAATCGCAGCCAATTAGGCGGCTCGCGAAGTCGGAAATTAAATTCTAGAACGGTTTATTTCGTTAATAGAACTCTTATGCCGCACTTAAAGAGGTTCGCATTAACAGCAACGATAATCTACTTCGAAGTAGTTGGACTTAATGATACTTGAAACTATGACGCTAACGAGAAGACAAATGGAATGATATTTTTGAAAGTGCCAGTGAAATATTTTTAGTAAAAAATGGACTTAATCCCCATGTTTACGATTTCATATTTTAATGGGTTTAACATCCAGGGTTGCTTAATCGCGAGCGTTGAACTTCAAAGGATTTTGATTAATAACCGATTTCCTGGCGCTGTTACGGATTGTTACTAATATATGCAATTAATCCGTGAGAGGGAAATTAATGATCGGGAGAATTTACAACGGCGTACGTTTGGGGCCGAATTTTCACTGTGCACGAGTGACACGATTAATGACACCAGACCACGTTTTATTGAATTATTCACTGCGTAAGGACGCACAATTTAACCCTACAAAATGCCGACATTTTCATTGTAACGCAAATCTTACACAAACATGCATAATGGCACTTCAACTCCCTCACACAGAGGGTAGTAATATTTTGATGCTTTGATTGTTCAAATCGCAGCTTAAAACATGAAGGGAGATTTATATTATTTTACAATGTTTTGTATCAGTTAGAAAAAAGTAAATATAAATAATTCAACTTACGTCATGGCTTGGTAAATGGATTCTATACCATATCTCATTGCGAATTCGTCGACTATTTCTTCTGCCGCTTCGTCGAAGTACACCTTCCACGCTTCGTCGCCTTTGGCCTGCGGCAAACTCACGATTCCGCAATTCTGTTCGCACAAATAATGGAAGAGGTTTTCGTGGAGACAGGTGTATTGGACGTGATAGGGAGCGACCTTTTCTTCTCCTTTAATTTCGACGGATATGTGGAGACGAATCGCTCCGGATACTGCGGATTTGTCGGTTCGCTTCTCCAAGTTGTACCAGACGTCCATTTCACCAGATAAAGTTCTTACCTAAAATGAAATCCAAACAGGATTAAAATAAAACTTTTAAAGGATATGTTACCTCTATGATCGTTTGGCCAAGGAAATCATCCGACTCCCTAGTCAATTTTTGGCGAAGCTTGCTCTTCAGGTCGTTGTCCTCGTCCCATACCCGCACCTTAATCCTATCTGACGAATTGTGGCATTCACTATGCAAAAAAAGTTATGAGTACTAATCGAAATTGAGTGAAATTGCCCTTACAAGTAAAATTTCTCATCCCAAACAGGATTCAGTTCTTGAGGCATTGTGCGCGTTCGTTTCTTAACCTTCCCAACTTGCACGGTCACGTAGGGGTCGGACGTCCCGCTTTTATCTTTCGCGATCAGCCCTTGTGCGGATTTCACTAAAATTTCAACACATTCTGACACATTCGCTTTGTAATTTTTTTAAGGAACTAAGCCTATGGTGTTATGGGGTTTTAACTGAGCTTTTTACTTCCAAAGTTAATAGGGCGTGCAAACTGTTAGAAAAGTGTCGCATGCGAAGAGAAAAGACATCACAAAAACAAATCTAATCGGAAAAGTTGATCGTCACAGCAATTACGTCAACAGCACACAAGCGGAAAACCGAACAAACGGCGAGTTTTTGAATCATGTGTGTGTTTGTTTTTTTTGTTTTTGTGTACGTTTCGAAACGTTTCGATTGATATCACATGAAAACTCGAATGCAGTTGAGTTTCTCGGTTTCAAAGCGCGATATCCTTCGAAATTTCGCTATACAAACATTGATCGTAACGTGACGGTGATTAAATATATTAAAAATTTTAGTGGTTCGATTTGTTATAACGTGATTATTTTTTTACTTCAAGCAATTATGTTTGTATAAAACTCCTCAAATTTTTAATGATTGCATTAAATTTGACGCTCCACAGGATTTAAATTTAACAAAATCTTATGGCGCAGGGTGCTTTTGTGTCAAGTGCATAAATATGCGTTTTGAAATTAAATTCTAATATTTTATTTCCAAATATTTTCATACGTTTT
Source organism: Geotrupes spiniger (assembly GCA_959613385.1). Taxonomy (NCBI): domain Eukaryota; kingdom Metazoa; phylum Arthropoda; class Insecta; order Coleoptera; family Geotrupidae; genus Geotrupes; species Geotrupes spiniger. Next base: position 20,585,502 of record OY390737.1, read on the forward strand.
ATATGAAAATCTTGGAATAAAAAAATTATGAAACAGATTTAGATTTGAAAAAAGGTGTATAGTGTTTGTGCTTTTTATAATGTGGAGTAGATGTACATTCGCATTGACAGAATGTTTATGCATAAAATGGTGTTTTTGTGTGTTTAGAAGATCAACAAAGTAAGCGGTTGAGTTGGTTGTGCTATATAACCTTAGTTCAACTATCTAAAGTCGGTCTCAGGCAGGTCTATAGCTACATTCTATGGGCAAGCTGCTGAAAGAAACATTTGAGAGTCTTCCACATACAAAAACAAGCCAAAAGTACACAAGCCTCAACTTTAAAACAATTTACGTCGTGTTGTGGGTTTTAACAAATTCAGATTGTTATTTTTAAGTTTGCTTTTAGGAGAAGAGTTCATTCATAACGAAGTGGCATGCCGCAAGTTTAGCGAAATAGGTTTCGAGACGAAAGTACAGTCGTTTGCTCAAGAAGGGAAAGAAACATTTTAACCAGTACCTTGACTTCTTGCCCGATTGAAATCCAGTTACCACGAAAGCATAGATAAATGAAAATGTGCAAGAGTGGTCAAGAATGTGTTTAAAATGTGGTAAAAGTAGAAGTCTTTTGTTGCATTCCAGTGCGCAAGTAGAGACATAACGTGATAGGCACTCTGTACTTTAGCGTGTATGTATGTTTTTCCACGTTTTAACGTTTTGCTTTTTTTTGAGTTCCGCCAATAGAATGCAGCTAGCAATACCTGTGATTGCAATCTTGCATGACCATTTCGACGTGCCCTCTATTGTCATTTCTTCCGCTTGCTCGATTGAATCAATGTGTGTGTCTGGGTCCACTGAAAATGTCGTTCTGCGCGCGCACCGAGGTACCGGAAACAAGAACACCGATACATGACAACACAGCATGGCAGGCGCGGATTGTTTTGGTTATTGGATGTCATATTGGGAAAGAGCCCTGAGCAAACGAATTGGAGGAGGTCACGCACACAACAGATTTCGAAACCGTTTTCTAACCAAATGTGTATGGTGTTTGTGTTTGATTTGATCTACCAACTAAGAAGCTTTTCTAAATTGATACTTCGATCTTCATACATCGTCCCCAGCAAATGTACAAGAAAAGACGCTGCTTTTTAAGTTGTATAAGTTTCCAACATTTAGGTTCTGCCTAAAATAGTCATAATTCCCCAAGATATTACCATCCAAATCAATAGGCAGACATATTCTTGATCCTAAGGCCCACTTGATAATTGAACATTTAAATCAATTCGTAACAATTCCAATGCTATTTTCTTTGGGCTTCCCAAAAATGTATCCTTTGGAGACTTAATTTTCAAAAAGGGTTTACATTTAGAAAATGCCCTCTGAATATAGTTAGATAGTTTCATCAGCTGATGTCACTGGTTCTGCGACACTCCCCATCCCCATTTTAGTTTTTCATTATCATGAAAATTAATTTCATGTCATTTAGCTGGAATCCATTTGTTCTAAAATGGAGATTTTTTTCTATAGCCAACCCATCAATACGTATTCAATAGAAGGTGGCTTCAGTGGTGTAAAAATGTTTCCTCTACTGTCATCACATAATTATCACATTCAGTACTCCAACCCAACACAACCTTTTGTGGAGTCGACTATTAAATTTCTGTGGCAACTTTGTACACTCCAGTGGTATTTGTGGATAACATAAGTTGGTAATTTTAACTTTTTTTAATGAAGGAGTTAAAATAAACAATACAAAAATGTACTGAACATGTTTTCAGTAGTTTTCTTAATGAAAACTACACAACAAATGCAGAAATATTTTCTCAAATCTCTTTCAACCCAACCCAAAGCCACAGAAAACATTGTCATTAATATTTAGTTTTCTACCTGTTAGGTATAAGTCATTTGCTACTCTCCAGTCGTTTTTGTGGATAATACAAGTTGATAATTTTTATTTTTAAAAAAGAAGTTAAAATAAATAATATAGAAATATACTGAACATGTTTTCAGTAGTTTTCTTAAGGAAAACTACACAACAAATGCTAAGATCTCTTCTCAAACCTCTTGCAACCCAACTCAATACCACATGAAACATTTCATCAATATTTATTTTTCTGCATGTTAGGTATAATTCATCTTCTGATCTCCAGTCGTATTTGTGGATAACATAAGTAGATAATTTTGATTTTTTAATGAAGAAGTGAAAATCATTTTTTCTTAATAAACTACACAACTCATACAGAGGTCTTTTCTCAAACATTCACTACTGGGACGCAAGACCTCCCCTATTATTGCAGCCCGTGCACTACTAATAAATAAAGATCGAACAGAAGCCAAATAACATTGTTTGTTACCAAATTTCAGTGCTCCTATATTGTCATCTAAGATTGCCTGCCAATGAATGATGGCCGTAATGTTGTGTGTGTGAAGATGACCAATTAGTTTGAGAGGCCAAAGCAAAAATAAAGTGTCGGAGTCACAGTATGTATACAGCGGAAAAGCGAAACATTCAGCATTCAGTATTAACGGCAACGAAAAAAGTCCACAATGGAACCACGGGGCGTGGGTGCCGCGCCCTGGTTGCGTTGCTTCCTTTTTTCGCAAGTACTCGGACATTTAGGACCATTCCTCCGGACAAACCTGTGATGGCTATTTTGGCCGACCATTTAGACGTGCCATCTAGTACGCTCTGTTTGACCGCCTTCATGTGGCCCGCGTGACTCTTGTCCTCCACGCTGAACACGTCCCTGTATAGTCCAATTAAAAATGAGTCTCGAGGAAAACATAAATGAAACCTACACAACGCATGCGTCCTTCGAGTTTCGGCGGACACTACTCTATGAAAAAATGCTAGGTGTGCATAAACTTGCATGAATTTCGTGAACCGTTATAAATTAATGAAAACAAAACTCGCGGCGTGTTTAATGCATTTATGGAATTAAAGCAAACAAAATTAATTACTGAATGTACAGCGTAAACATTAAACTGTTAAAAAATTACTGAATTGAAAACAGCCTGCGGTTGTTACGTTAATATTTAGCGAGCACTGAAAACCGTACAAGTTTACCACTTGGAAAAACGCTCTAGGTTAAAAATAAATGCAGTGTAAAATAACTAGACCTGCAAAAAACTGTACATATAACAAGAGAACATAACTTCCATTTATTATTAACGTTGATAGTCAACGCGTACGTTTCAGTCAAACAAATCTCAGTAATTGCAATTGCTTTTTACCTTTATTCAAAGGGAAACAATTTAATTAGTCGATTGTAACGAAGAGGAGAATAAAAAATGACAATGAAAATCAAAAGCACTCAAAGGATCAATAAAACGCAGATTATTAAATGGTCCATATAATTTATTCGAGCATGAGAAAAAATAATGAGATAATTTTAATTTAATTAATCCGTTTAAACGTGAAAGATGTATCGATCATAGGTGTAAAAACATCACTACAACAATTTCAGAAAAAAATCCACAGATTACTAAAGTTTTGTGGAAATTTCTATTGCGACGTTATTCCATCGTTGGTTACCTTTAACTTTCAGTTTCAAATCCCACTGCGATTTTTCTTTCAGTCTAGTTTTTCATTCAGTGTGGAGACATTAGCACGTAATATGTTTCGTCAAAGGCGTCATTAAAGCGACCTTTTTGAAGTTGGTTAAATTGGTTGGATCTTGTCTCGAAGTCATAAATAAATATAGAGAACGTCGGAAAATCGTCGATGGAGACGACTTTTAAAATCCATGTAGAAGTTACGTCTTATTTTCAAACTTATTCCATTGCAGTATGAATAAATCATAACTCTGGACGACGGATCTTAAAATAGTTTTACATGACCCGGAAACATATTTACTAGGATATCGCTGAATCACAGGCAGACGAGTCGCAATTCTATTGGATTTATTACTAGTTTCATCACGTATAGGTATAAATTTTGCGAACAATATTTCTATCGTATGCGATTGCATTGTACTACCAAGGGAGCTTGATTGATATTATTATTAGTCCTATTAGTTCCTAAACTTGAAAATTGTGGGATAAAAGAGAAGAAAGTAATTAATTACCCTGCCCATAAAGTAAGGTGGCGATTTGCAGCTGTACCATACTTTAAAAAATATTTTGAAACGTTAAAGTGGAACACGAACGAAAGTGCTAACATTTCTGCAATTCATGAAAAGAAAAACTCTTTCACAGTCGCTCAAGTCAAAGTAGTAAAATAAAACATTACTAGGGCTACGCCCACATGCTGTTCCACGTTATATACAAGAAAACCCGACGTCACTTACAAGCCCCCGATCGATAATAAACTTGTTAAAAACTTTTTACGCCGACTGATTAGAAAAAGAATCGCACTTAATCCCCAGCAAACAGACGCCATCGATTAAATTCGACGTCTCGGAAACGGAAAGAAATAAGCAGATACAACTCGTAGCGATTAAAGTTTCGGCTGTGCGCGTTAAGAAATCCAGTCCTCGATCTAAGTGGCCTGTGGCAAATGCAATGAATAAAGCGATGGCGTAACGTCTAGTACGATACCTGATAAGTTCGAAGATTTCTGGTTTCTCCCTCTCCCTCTGTTTCATGCGCTCCTTCATTGCGGTAATGATGCTATTAGCCTTATCTTCGGCGCCGTGCTTCGAACTCTTCTCGGCGGCTCCTGGAAAAATAAATTCGCACGATAAAGTTGTGCTTTCGTGTGTTTTTTTTTTCGCTCGACTTACGGGTTTGTAAAACTTTGTTTGTGGAAGTTTTTTTGCGCCGAGAATTTAATATGGTTAGTTAGGGGTATGGGCGTTTGGTTTGAACCGGCATATTTTAATAAAAATCTAAGAAATAATTAAATAGTAAATCCGAAATTAAATTTACAACAAAATTCTGAAAGCAACAAGTAAAACAATAGATAATATTCATTTCCAATTATCCCATTTGCATCTCTACTACATGGGCACTCGCGTTAATAGTTACTCTTCTTTTGGTTTTATTGCAACGAGTCCTGAACACGACCTGCGACAAGTTGCATTTTAATAATATAATTTCATGTTATGATGAGCTTATCGGTGAAGCAATTCTCAACGACGATAATAAGCGGCTATAAAGTTAAACAAAGCAGGAGAGAAATCGATGTTATTAATCTAGAGTTTTAATTTACATATTTTATTATTAATGGCGTTAGTAAATATTATTAGAAATAACAATTTATTCGACGTCAGATAAATCCTTTCCAGTATCTACATTCACAAAGTATACGATTAATTCCTCAAGAGAAAAATGAAAATGATTAGGTTTAAACCCCACTGAATTAGCTAAAACTACTTTAAATTTACAAATTTGAAAGTACAAACGAAAATGAATTATAGTAGGTATTAAATATAAGTTTTGGTTCACCAAAGTGTCTAGGGGTGGCAGTGGAACGAGCGAACTAAATTCATGGAACGGTGTAATGTAGAAGAATTGTTATGAAATGTTAGGTTATTCTATTGTAAAAAAAGGATTATTGAAACTGATTAGGTCAGTGAACATAAATTTTGAATTTTTGAGTCCAAACGAACTTAATCTGACCCCTGAATGGAGGATAATACTACTGCACATGCGTCAAACCCATCAAGTAATGTAGATCCCAACTCAGCAGGTAAAGCAAAGGTAGAGTCCAACCCAATCCAACCTTTTCGTGAAGTAGATCCCAACCTAGCATATCACGACGTAAAACGTGTCTGCTAAATTTTGAAATTTTAAATCTAAATATCAATTCCGCTTGGTCACGGACTGTCAAAGTTGGCAGGCGGCTGATAAACGTAACTGAAAACGGAATAAATAATTTGTACAAAAATAATGTAATTGAATTTTTACACAAAAGAGGCATTTCGCAAAAAGACGAGAAGACGGGAAAAATCGTGGAGTCAGACACCTGGCAACCTGCAACACCTGACAGTCCGTGACCAAAGCTGCATTGATGTTTTAATTTAAATTTTCAAAATTTAAATTTTCAACACCACCCAACCCGACCCAACCCGACCCAACTCGACCCAACCCGAGCCAACCCAACCTAACCCAACTCAAAAGTCGAGACAATATATTTTATATTAAGTTTAGAACACTGCTGAATAAAACACCTCTTTTAATAAAGTTGAATTTCCTGTAAACAAGAAGAAAACTGTCAATTGTGTCATCGGTTAATTTTCACTGATGTAAACGTAGGGGTTGTCATGACGGCTGACTTTGTTTTGTTTACATTACTTTTTCAATTTTGTTTTAGGATTTATTGCAGGCCCATAAACAAATTATTTTAGATCATTGCAGCTACACCGGAAGTTGACGTAATCATTAAATGGAATTTTCACTTTTTATTGCATATTCTAAATGTTTACGGTTTTCGATTTATTTCCATTTATAAATTCTTTTTGGCAGATTCGATATTTCAAATTATTACCATAAGTTTTGACTGGATGGGGATAAAGTCTGTGAATTAAAATTGCATTATTGAAAGGTGTGCATTTGTTGTGGTATATGAACTTAAATATATGGATTAAAAGTACAATAAATCAAACGGAACACCAACCACCAACCACCTTTAGCTAGTTTTTATTAATTTATACGTACACAATATATTTTCTTTAAAAATGTGCCAACTGTCATTAAAATAACCAATACATATGGTTGAGAATTTATTAGTTTTGTTGGCATGAGTTTTTATTGCAGGTAAACAATATATTATTTCTTAATGCAAGTAATACCAGATCGTTGCCACTTAGTTAGCGTACATATTCCTCGATATTTTCTTCTCCATTTTATTACGTTCCACATTGTATGACGATGCGAAGCGAAACCTTGGACTTGCAATGCACTACAAACAAACTACGAATTTGCAAGGACTGATTGGGTCATTAAAACTGGCTCCATTTATCACCGAATATTTTACAACACCATCCAATTCAATTGAGTTAATTAAGGTTTTAACATTATGACAAAAGAGTAGCAATTTCAACTTCTTATTTGAGACTAAAAGCTTGAAATTGTTTTATTTAAATATGACAATAGTGCAGCAAATAATTTGAAGCAACAAACTTAGTGTTTTCAGGACAACGGGAAGCACAAAGGATATACAAATATTTGTAATTAAAAAATAATATTTGTTTACTATTATTTATAACCTATTCTTTAGTGTGCATGCTGGTGCATATCCTTGGATGGGTTTTAAACGATTTTTCTCATGCTATTGATATTGAGTGTTTACTTAATTCATTCAGACTCTTTTTCTTTTAATATTTATCGTTTATTTGTTTACTTCAATTAATTGATATTTCCTTTCTATTTATTTTAAACCGCCCGATGGAAATTAAATTTCATATCCTATACTTTTGAAATCTGTGTATTTATATGACCAATATAATTGATGACCAATTGCTTTAAGTGATATTAAAGGATTATTTAATTTACCAAGTAAATATAATAATTATAACGATGAAAGAGCAATAAAAATTAAAGTAAGCAGGAAGAATTGTTCAAAATTAATTTAATTGTTCGATCTTCTAATAAAAATCGATAATTACATTGATTAAAAAACAATGTAATTATTAAGTGTCCTACTAAAAGCTATGATCGTGGAAAAAGCTAACTGTTATATCAATGGGGTTGAACTACCCTTTCGAGTAAAACTTTTCCTTGTACACGTTCTAAAAGAAGCACAAATTTTTACATTTTTTGAGTTGAGTTTTAAAAATGTATCCAATTATGAATAGTACATTTTGGTCGGGTTAAAGTTGATCCAAATTTTATTACAACCAAGAGTATTTTAGTCTCCCCAGTCATTAAATTTTCGTTTTGATAGGTAATAATATTTATTATAATTGCACGACGACACTGCTAACATTCCTTCAAGTTTCTAGTTTAAGTCGGGATGAGCCGTTTGGCTATTTTGATATTTGATATTTAGTGGTCAATATACCAAATGATGTTTGCCTTGTTGTTTTATTGTTCGTTCTTGCCATGAATTTGTTGTATGTAAATTCAGTAGTCCGCATTTTTTTTAATATGTTACCAAACCTTACGGAAATATTTGCTATCCTTTTCATTATACATATTTTTGTTTCATTTCTTAAGGAACTGTTCTATATGATGTTATTGTTTAAACCTGATTTTAGTGTGTTATTATTTGTAGATGACGGCTGTAAGTTGAAGTTAAGCTCGAGAAAGAGTTTTCCCACATTGGGTGATACGTTATTTTGCAATATCTTTTGTTCTACTTGATACCCGTTCTGTATGATAAAGAAATGTATATTTATTAGGTGGTGAAATAAACTATGGCCCATTAATAATTTAACGTCACGTTGAAATTTCCCAGCTCTTCCCTCGCTAAGATCATGCCTGTGAAAATGATCGCCCAATTTAGCAGCCAGTTCGAATCCCTCTTTGATTTGATTAGGGTAGGAATCTTTTCGAAATTTTCACTAGTTTCTTGGACATCAGGTGCCTCGAGCGCAAAACCAATGATTTTATCATCACTAGGTGCCATATCCACTAGTAATTCATCGATATCTACAGACTATAGATCATCGAATCCTTCTCCGCCTACTTCATGAGCTAAGGATGTTGTGTTAGAATATTCAACCGTAAACGTAGAAGGCACATAACTTTATTTTTTATACATTCTGGTCAAAGGGATCTCCCACATACGTGCAATTCGGATAGCGCTAACCTAGCAAGTTTGATGCAGTCTTTAATAGAAAATGTCATCCACGTCAATGACAATGAATTTTTATCATTCATTAATTTATTAAAAATGTACCGGAATATTTGTTTTACATAATGGGGCTTAAAGGTTGCAATAATTCCTTGATCCATCGGTTGTATCAACGAAGTTGTGTTTGGCGGAAGAAAACACAATTGGACATTTGGGTGCTCTATTGGTGGATAACCAGGTACATTGTCTATAATCAACAGAACCTTAAATTCACGGAATTTGTCGCTCATTCATTCATTAACCCTTTCACTGCGGGAAGCGATTTACACATAGTGCATACATGTGCGGCAAGCGCAGGCCTTTACGCTTGCCGCACATGCATCCAGATGGAAAGGGTTAATACTTTCAGTGGTCGCCCAGCCTTTTTTATTAGCTGTCCAGTGAACCGGTAAGGTGTATAAAGTCACACCTTTCATTGACAGTGGTTTTAGAGCTCGACTTACAAGTATGGGTTTCTGGATCCGATGTCCTGAAACGTTGGCGCAAAAACAGGTTAACTACGTACGCTCTACTTGGCATACGTTACATATATGTCACATATGTGGCACATTCTCCACTGGTTAGACTATCCAAAATTTTGATTTTAACTTATAATATGTGCTGCTCACTTTAAACATTAAAACGAAACTGCAAGCCCGCACTTATTTAACCAAAGCTGGCGTTATGTGAAAGCTAGGGAAATCCCCGCGACGAACACGATTCACTGCGAATCGGTTTCCTGTTACCATATGATTTCGTTTTTTCACCGTGACAGTCATTAAAACATGCACAAACATATTTTTCTTTCTCTAAAAATTATTTCAAATCAAAATTTTTTGGACCGCGTTAAATCAAATTAAATCGCGTAAAAAAGGGATGAATTATTTTTTTTTAAATCGTTATATATCAAATTCGTGTAAAAATAGAATTAAATGTATACCGAAATAGGAGTTTTCTCATAAGTATGTATGGCCCTGAAGCTAAGATGTATTGAGGATATATATTCCGATTTGTCTAGAATTACTACCACATTACCCTTATAGGCCTTTGTATAGATGCAACTTTTCTTTTTTAATGATTGGACAATTCATTGCTTCATAACCAAACATCGTAACTTTTTCCATGTCGAGGGACAATGCGGCGCATTCTAAGTCATCTATGATAACTACAATTTGAGGTTTTTTATATTTTATACCAAACTTCAAGCCTTTGTTTCTTGATGTCTTGTTTTTTACCTGTACTTGCATAGTTTTAATGGTTGTCGATTCTTCTACTGATAGTGAATACTTAGCATTTAGAAATAAATGGTATTTTTATGAAAAAGGTTGTTTTTGTTTCGCTATTTATACAAAAAATTTCACAGCTGAAATCAATAGTTGACTATGACCTGAATTATTACAGTGATAAACACAAGTTCCTGGCCCAGTAACCTATTATTCGTTGAAAGCCTGCACTTCCAAAGTAACGCACTTGATGCAAATTACACATCGGTTGTTTTTTTTCATGCCAACATACTTTGTTGTGGAAAATTAATATTGATGCAATAATCAACTTCCATATCTCAAAATTTTTTTGACGAATCGTCATCGAAACCTACACACATGACATGAAATGTAGCCGTACGTGGGACTGACATTTACGTGACTATGTATGGGAGATATATCAAATCTCCCTAATGAACTGACCGCAGACGTAATGGCCCTAACCGGCACATGACACACGTCTAAGCGAGACTAATGGCCAGCGTAAGTCACACGGTGACGGCCCGTTTCACAAATGCCGTGTAATTGCGAAAACGTAAAGTTGTTTTTGTCACGTTAAAAATATTGTTAATTATAAGGAGGTTTGGGGATGATGTTGAATGTAAAGGTTACGTTTCTTTATATTTTTGGCTACAAATAGCTTTACAAGAGAAACACAACAAAAATATGTATTTGATACTTAGAGAGGAATAGTGCTGACAAAATCTTCTTAAACAAGCCAAACTATCGCTGCTGTGGATAGGTATATTCAATTGCTAGGTCGATGACGTGTATCTGAGGCCAGTTACCGTTACATACATTTGATGTTCTTTAATCCAATCCAACCCATCCCAACCCAACCCGCCCATAATACTCATTTGATACTGAGATGTGAATGGTGATAATGAGATTTTGTTAAGTAAGCCAAACAGTTATTAGATCCATGACGTATATATGAAGCCATTGACTGTTACATAAATTTGGTACTCGTAATACGAATGAGTTCTAACACACAAATCTTAGGGTACTTCTAAAATGGCAATTATTATTAAGATATCATAGCCCGATGCAATACAACTCAATGTTAAAAATGAATATGACCAAGTGAAACAGCCTTACAAACAAAAAATAGAAAGGGCTATAGAAAAATAAGCAAAATGGAAAAACAGTATGGCCACAGTTGAACCAACAACCATATATAGAAGAAAAAAATTAATTAAAAAGCAGAGGAACCATAAAAAGCAGGGTGAGAAAGATGCGAAGATTGCGAACGTCATACACTGCCAATTGCTGCGACATGTACTGCGAAAGAAGAAGGAAGATTACCCTTAAGTCATTTGAATTGATACTGAGGGGCGCGATCATCAAAAATAGGACTGATGAAGATTTGAGAGCTCCAAAAGCAGACAAAAAAAAAACATTGGAGTAAAACATTGGAACGAAAATTTCGAGCAGACTAAAGTTTTTGAAGTGTAGTATGGTCAGTCAAGAAGACGTGCGACACCGACACTATCAACATTTTTGGATGAGCCACGTAAGAAAAGCTGATTTAATTTTTGGGCCGAAATTGTATTAAAATCTGGCACTGTTCTTCATTGTACACATTCTGATGTGCCCTATCCACATGAAACACAAATTTGAGTGGCCAGGAACAATTTTGTTGGATAGAGCAAAATAATCCTCTAAATTTTAATGCTAGACCCTTCTAGCATCCAATATATATTTTTTTAATCATTACTAGCTGTTGCATGAAAATTTTAACCACAGAAAATCATCAGGGAACTTCATTTTAAATATGAATTTTTAGTTCTGGTTTATTAGCGAAAACTGTTCGAGCAACTAACGTCTGTTGCATTCCCCACTTAATTTTTCTCTTGCAAAGGCGCTCGCGACCCTTTCATAATTCGAAATTAAGGTTAATTGCCCGCGAAAGGAAAAATTAAAAACCACTCACTCTGCAGGCAATCGGCGTTGAGAAGGTCCTTGCATTTCTCGTGGCACTTGACCCCGCACTCGGTGCATCTGACGCCTTGTCGCGCAATGCCCCACAGCAGCCCTTCACACTCGTAGCAGTAGGTCGGCGAGGTCGCGGTCCACAGGACGAAATTGTGCGGCGCGCTGCTGCTTATCGGATAGATCAAAGCCTGCAGGGTCTTCTTGTAAACGTGCATTTTCTATGTAAATTTCAGAGGGGTCACAACGCCGATAATTTGTTACGCGACAAATTGTATTAAAACTATCGCATGATTTTTTTTCTGAAAATATTTATTCTTTACATCGCCGAGTTATTTCGAGATCAATGAACGACTGCGAAGGCATTAAAACTTTGAATTCAAAAGTTTCGATAAAGAATTTAAAAAAAAAATACTCCGCGAAAGTTACTAAATAAATCAGCGATGTTATTCCCACTTACGAGTTCTTCGTCGTTCAGCGTTGCTCTTGGAACGGCCGATGTCAGTCCGGCGTTCCTCTTCGTGGCCGCCATGGTCTAAACACAAAGCAATGAAATAATTACAAAATTGGCGTAAGCTATGTGTGACGTAGCAGTCGTTCAGCCATTGTATGCATTATTCTATTATGTATGTAAAAAAATCTATATTTGTGATTGCGGTTAACGTAGTTCTATTATTTTATATCTAGGAAAAAAACGTATGCCATTGTCGAAGCGCTTAGATCTAAGAAAAACGTGAAATGCAAATTTGTGGAGTTATTAATTTTATCGCAAAAGTAGATTTCTGATTGATACGATAAGAAAAAATGGCGTCCGCGTGAAATATTGCGAATTTTGAATCCGCGGGATTAATAATTCCACTTTAAAAATCGATACTTACCATGTCGTATTATTATTATTAAATGCAATGATGTAAAAAATTAACATGCTTCATTCTCAAAGAACACATGCAATGTAGAAGATGGATTTGTTGTGACTTTTATTTCTTGTCATCGAGACAAATTATTCATTATTGTTAATTTTGTGAAAATATCACAACGTATGTTTACCTAGGAAATATCCAAAATTATTGCTCTGTTCGGGGGATATTGTACTTGGATAAAAATATTAAAGGATGGTGAAAACAAGTATAAGAAAGAAGGCCAGTGGTATATTAAGCAAAAGTACAGCAATGTGGAGATAATGAGGGTAAAAATATCACAGGAAGGGTGAAAATATGTGAAAAAAATAGACCAGTGGTACATAGTGTGACAAATTCAGCAATGAGGAGGTAAAGATGAAGAGCAACGAAAGAGACAACTGGAGCAATGGATGTACAACATAATTATTAATTAATGTTGCAGGTATGAAGGGAAGGAAAATAGTGAATGACACGAAACGCAAAGTAAAGTAAAGGTATAGGTGTACAAGAACATTCTAATGTAAGGTGTTTAGCAAAATCATTGAATAATTTCAAGCACTTTTTGAGGCAATCATTTTTTCCATATAAGCTAACAATGAGGTAGAAGTATTGTTATAGGATCAAAATGTCCCAAGAAGGATAAAACTATGGAGGAACGAAAAGTGACCTAAAGTCATTTTGTTTATCCTTTGCACTAATAACAGAGGATGAGCAAAAGGACTTTAGGTAATCTAGGGATGAATAGAGGCACAGAAACATCACCAACTATGAATATGATGAAAAATAGTCAACGGTAACAAGGCAAAAGAGGTGAGAAGGGAAAGGGGGGCATATTAGGAGCTAAGAGATCTACTCTGAGGAGGGTAACTGTACATGATCAATGATCAGAAAGTTTGTTGGACTAAGGAAAGGTGAAAATTAATCGATAGTGTCATATCTATTCATATCGGAAACTTATATGGATATCTTGATGAAGTGGAGAAGGAGTCGTAGAAACACCTAATGAATGAATAAAATTGAGGAAGATTAGGAATATTAGGGACAGCTTCGAGAACCAGGCGAACGTTCAATTTGTGAAACGTAAACCCCATTTGCATTTACATTTGTAAAACATTACATTAAACAATTAGTCAATACCATCAATTACAAAATCCATCGTCTACTTATTTCAAGTCATCGTAAACAGCGATTCGTCAAATGCATGAGCTAAGATCGGATCGTTCAGGCCATTCCATCGCCATCTAGTGGTCAGTAACGCGGTGCGCATCTCACATATCCACGGTGGTGGTTAAAATGTCATTGTATCTAAAGTAAATTAAGAGGAAGGAAGAGTCCAATACCTTTAGAACCTGACGAGTGAAGCATCGCAGGGCACACCATTTAAACAGAGATAAAACAACACAGACACGTTAGTAATGATCTAAGGATACTTCTGCACACTCAACACTTAGGTTCAGAGGGAGCTCAATGGTTGGTTACACAACACAAGTCAAGAGGGCACCACATAATCGGGATGAGACGGGATTCATAAGCATTACAGGGATCACTGTGGGTAACATCATAAGCAATGTAATGGGTTATTTTTACATACACTTTGCGCTTATATAGAGGCTTCGTGTATAATGATAAATTAATCAAATCTATTTCTTGCAGGTTTTGGTAACTTGTCTATCAGGCCAGACTAACTTTGAAGAAGCGTTGTTAGGATACCAGCAAGTTAATGCTCATGCCATCGTTTCTTTAAAACGGTTTTTTGTGTTTTATACTTCGTTTCCAGTGCTTTTGCTCGAGTATTACGTCTTGGCACCGAGCAGTTTCGTTATCATAGAAGTTCCGGCTTACAACCTTTACTAACACTTTTACGACATCCATATAGCAAATTATTTTAATAGTTATTTACAATGTCATTTTCTAATAATAACTTCCACCAACGAAAAAATATTCCGTAATTTTCCACACTGCTCATTTCGTAAATTTCCAACAAGAACACTTTCATTAATCGCAAACTTGATCGTCAGCTAAAGTTATAACTAAGCAACTTATTAGACGCGAAGTAAGAAGGTCCACTAATTGATTTTTATTAATTGAAACTTTCAACTAACAACTCGAACTTTCCAAAACTCATCATCATTATCCCTCGTGATAATTAATATATATATTTTCGTAAATTATGTCTGCGTTGCCGAAAGATCGGACGAATCGACAGAAGATGGTCGCATTTCTCTTTGGTTTGTTTGAACGCATTAAAACCCTATATACACTGGATCTTACGCTAAACTCGAGAATTCGCGATGCTGCGACACTCCCCTTCTCCGAGATGTTACTACATCTGGATGCGTGCCATTTACGTGTATGTTTGTATGTCACAGGCAGACGGGAGGTGAGAAATGTAAATATGTTGCGTCGGGGGAACGGAATATATATTCGTCATGCATGACATTACCCTCGTCAAAAAATGCGAAACTGCGGCTGGGATGGCTTAAAATCACTAAGGCGTTACTCTTACTTTGTCGTGAACGAGGTTTGCATTTCCGTGGTCCCCATAGTTAAGTTGATGTATATTCTGAGCGAGATATAAGAATTTCAGTTTCCCACGCACGAGAGTAGTGACTGTAATTCAGTTTTTATGTAATGTAACCACATGTCCAGGTTTTTCATGTTGGCAAAGCATGATTTATTGAATTTATTTAGTAATTATAAGAGAGAGTGCGAAACGCCTTTTGCACAAAAATCACAGGAACAAATGGCAAATTTATGCAAATAAATTGCATAGATGAAGAAAGAAGAAAAATAGCCAAACATGAGTCGACAAGCTGGGTTGGGTTGGGTTTGTGAAAAATAATTACTTCTATCAAATGGGAAGCTTTACAGGAATCAAAATTAGTCGTCTGGGGGCAACATAAGTTATTTATTTATTTATTCATTTTAGATATGGGTGTATGACTTTTTTTACTTACACTTATATTCTTTTATATTCGTTTCCATTTCGTCCTGTCATGTGTTATTTTCTTGACTCTACTTCATTGAATTCCTTTGTTCCCCACTTCTTAATATCCCCAGTTAGTTTCTTCCTGTAGAATTTTTTCAGATATATTTTATATCAACCTGTCTTCATTCATTCAGCATATTTGATCCAACCATCTTAATCGTCCTTCAGTAATTTATTCTGTTATTGGGTCAATATTTAGTTTTTGTCGATATATTTCATTTCGTATCCTATTCCCCTTGGTTTTATTCTCTGTTTTTCTTAGATATCCCATTTCTCCTTTATTTTTGTCTTTCGTATATCTGTCATTGTCCACGTTTCACAACTATATATAACGGTGGATTTTATAACTTGCCTCATTATGTCTTTGTATCTCGTTTGGTATTTTCTGCTTTCCAAAAAAACTGTTCTTGATCATGTTAAATAATATCCCAGCCCTTTCTACCCTCTTATTTAATTCTTTATCTAGTCTTCCATTACTTTCGATTATTGATATCAAATATTTGAAGTTTTCAACTTGTTCGATTTTTTTTCCTGGATTGTTATTCTATGTTTTCTATCCTCCCAGCTATTATTATTATTTTTGTTTTTTATATTTATTTTCATATTCGCTGTCTGTATGTTGTATGTCCGCTTCCAACTCAGCTAATATTGTCACACAATCTGCGAACATTATTTTTCCTATTTGGATCTGCTCCATTTTCCAGTATCCTTGTTTTAATGTTTTCATTTCCTTTTTCGCTGCGTTCACTGCTTCATCTAGTACTAAACTAAATAAGAGTGGGCTAAGCATACATCCCTGTTTAACTCATATTTCAGTCTTGAATTCGTTGGATTCTTTCGTTTCTTCGTTATTTGTTCTTTTATTAATTAAATTGTCTTCTTATGTATTTTTTTGTATTTTTCGATCTATATAGCATGTATGTATGCCCTTATTTTATTCTTCTTTTATTTATTATTTTCTCACCGACTTGTCTTAATATGAAGATTAGGTTCTGGCTGCTTCTTTCTTTTGTAAATCCACATTGAGTGGATAATATAATATGTCTCTTATTCTTTTTTCAGTAGTCTAGCCACGACCTTCCCTTCCTATTTAAGGTCCTCTGTATCTATTCATCTGTAGTTATTGCAGTTCCTCTTGTCACCTTCTTGTATATGGAAATTATTACTCCTTTATTCCACTCTGCTGGAATTATTGTTGTTCTCGTCACATCCTTTATGTCAGTTTCTTGTTTTCTTCCTTCCACTCCCTTGTACTTAATAATTTCTGACATCGTGCTCCATTCTCGGCGCCTTCCCTATCTTCAATTTATTTATACCTTATGTTACTTCTTCTATCCTTATTTCTTCAAAATTCGTATCTTCTTCATTTTCGTGAGATTAATACTAGCAGTTCTTCAAAAAATTGTCTCCACCTTTCCATTATTTTTTCCTCAGTAGTGGTTATATTCTCTTCGTTTTGTTTTATATTGATCACATTGAAATTCTTATTCATCCCATTTGTTTCAGGGTGCAGTAGATTTCTTTTGGTTATCCCTATAATTTCCAGCTATTTATTCCCCGAACTTCTTCCATGATACTTTTTTCGCTTTTTATATTACTACTTTAACTTCTTTCCTTTTAATCTTGCATTCTTTATAGTCCTCTTCCTTCTTGGAATTCATATATTTTGTTCACGTTTCGTCCATCCTTTTAATTACAGCCTTTATTTCTTCGTTCCACTATTATGTTTTTTTCCTTTCTTGGTTTGATGTTTTCGTTATTCGGCAAACTTCTTTGTAATGTATTGTTCTTGAAGAAGTTCCATTTATCTTCCAATATATTTCCTTTACTTTGATTGTTTAATTTTTCATTAAGTATTATTATTATTATTTCATTGTTTTCTTACTTCTAATTCTCTTGTGCATTTGTGTATATTCATGTTTAAATTTTGTATTTGTTATTATTAAGTTATTTTCTTTGCACAATTCGATTATTCTTTTCCTGTGATTGTTTCTGATCTCTTCGCCTTCCCTTCACATGCATTCTTCATTTCTTTTTTTCTGGTTTCCTACTCTATTTAGATCTCCCAATATTATGACACTTTCAAGGCTTTCATCTATTTCACTTTGTATACTGAAGAAGTTTTCTTTCTCTTCTTTACTTGCATCTTCATTCACCCCATATGTTACTAAGAGTGTTCATTTCTCAATTTCAATTTCCATTGTTATAGTTGTTTCATCTATGTATTTTCCTTCCCTAAGTTCTTTATTCTGTGTTGGTTTATTATTATACCGTTTTGCTCTATTGTACTCCTCTGTCCATGATCATAGCATCTCGAACTCTTATGTATCCTAGTCCGTCCTCTTCCTTTTGTTTTGTTTCGGTTATTCATAATTTTTCTGTTTTATGTTTTATCATTTCTTCTACGAGTTCTTTCTCGTTTCATTTTATACTCCTCATGCTCTAAATTGATATTCTAATTGTATTCTTATTTTTTTTCAATGTCCGTGTTCCTTTTCCCTTTTCTACCGTTTTCTGTTATTATTTTTTTGAGTTGTTTGATTTCTAACCTTTCCATTTTCTTTTTAATCCCAGGTGTAGTTTATCCCGTTCATTACCATTTTCTGTTATCCTTCACTCTATTTTCATTATTTTTCTATTCCTTGGCAGTACTTCTAATTTGTTTATGCACTTTTCTTTCTTCTAATTTGATGTCATTATCGCTATGTATCTCTTAAGTAACTTTTTGGTTTCATACTTTCTTGTTTTTTCTCCTATGTTTCTATTTCTACCCTTAACTACCACTCTCACCTTCCCTTCTTTATTTATTCTGTATGCTTTATTAACTTGCGTTCACTTTAATCTCTCCTTTTATACATTTTTCAATATTCTGTTTCATGTTTTCTAGTTCATCCTCTCTTCCTGTGAATATTATATTATTTTTCCTATCTATTTATTCCTTTCTGCTTTTTGACTCATTCACTCCTCTCCAACTACCTCTCTCTTTCCTCTTCCTCATAACCTGCAACAATCATATATCTCTATCTCTTTTATATTTTCGTCCAATTTTGCTTCTAAGACTTCCATTCTTTAAATCTTCTTCTTTTTTCTGCTTTCCATTTCTCTTCATTTTCGTTCTTCATTTGTTTTAATTCGTTCTTCACGCTTCATATCTCTTCTTTTAGTTCTTCTGTACCTTTTTTGACTTCATTTATCATTTTTTTAGTTCTTACATTTCATTCTCATTGTTTCTCACTTTTACTTTTTCTTTATTCTTTCCAACTCTTATTTCTTTGCATGATCATGAATTATAAAAAGAAAATGCAATAAGGCAATCTACTCGAGTAGCCATTGATGTAAAAATCTTGAAAAATAATTAAAACCCATTTCTTGACAAGTGGGTTAAAATTCTTATATGTATATTACGCTGCTAACCACAGATCCATGTGTTCACCATCAATACAAGGAGTTACTTATCAATTAAAATAGAGTGGTTGATGTGCATCACGAGGAAAAAAGTGTTGCACGTACGTACTTGCATGTTACAAGTGCAGCACGTTATTTCCAATAGCCGCTAAAATGGCACAGGGTCTTTTTTTTTATTGGACGTTATCCACTTGCCCCGTTAGCGATGCAATATACGCCATCATTTGTTAAATTTAAGCGCTGTCCCGGAAGGAAATATTCGTGTGTGGTAGTTAATTGAATTTACGACGCTGGCGGTCTTAATTTTAAGCAGAGGGTCGTAGATGCAACGGATAAACAATGTGTTTTTTCTAAAAACTTCTAAAAATAGGGCAAACATTTTACGAGAACGAAGCATTTAGAACCCTAATTATGTGTTTGGTCGTTTTATTTTCTTGTTTTTTTTTTAAATTATTGATTCGACAGTACAAACGAAGGCATGAGAACAATGGAGAAAGAAAATGCGTCGGGGCAGAACGTCGGAGATCTAATGTTGACTACGAGAGAACAATAAATCAACATTAAAACTCACTTATCCAGGTGTAGATTACCTACGATTGATTTTGTGCGAGTATAATCGAGACGTAAAACCAAATTTATAGTCGACATATATCATTGCCTCATCCTTATCCCATAATTAGCTTAGTCGATAAAGCAGAACGTAATACATTTTACCAAATTCATAAATCATTATGTGCTCCTGCCTGAAAAGGAACACAAATGTAAATCTGGTTTACGATGTTAATAGGAAAATCATCGAAACCAATATCAAATTGTTTTTTGCCAACATTTCAAACAAAAGTAATAATTTACCAGTGCTTATAAAATTCCCTCTAAATGCAAAATGATGTATATCCATTTCCCCATTTTACAAAAACTAACGTTAAAATACGAAACCCAACCCACCCATATATATTCTCATGAAAAAAAAAACTCGCACTAATTTAGAAAATATCGTCTTGCACAAAGTCTCTATATAAGTGCAATGAACACACAAATACATGGGACGAATGATTCACCTCGATTGAAATGTTCTCCGCTCGCAAATATTAGTTCGAGCCGGAAGTGAGTTACGAATTGATAGTAAATTAATTTTCTCGATCGATCGAAGAAGAAGAAGAAGAAGAGAACATTTCAATTTTCGTTGACTGCATCGAATGAAAATCAAATTAAAACGGTTGAGTGTTGCCCGTAATGTCGCCATCGATTGGTACGTTTGGCCGTAAAGCCGCCAGTAAGTGGAGAAACTCCCCCTTTTACCGACGCACTCGTAGCTACACAACTAATTAAACGAAAGCGGAAATTTCGAGTATCTTACCAGATCTGACACTAAGGGTATGGACTTTCGTCTCGGTCGGATATCCGGCATGCTGTCTATGTTGCTGTAGAATGGATTGTCGCCGGGGTGTCTATAATTTAACAAGAGGAAGTTGTATTAGTTGGTGGTTACGATATCTTTAGTTGGAGCAATTAAATTATGTTGAGGCTGGTATTAATTTATAATGCACGGTGACGTTATATCGTACGATTTTTGACGACATGCTGTTACGAATTTTACAAATAAATAAATTGGGATTGAGCGCAAATAATAAGTATCCTGCCTGGTATATGTTTTAATTAAATGAAACTCATGAGTATGAACGGATGACGATCACGTACATCCAATTACAAACACATCGCCTTAGATAGTAGTGTAATAGAAATAAACGCTTTGAAATTGAGGTCCCGGATGCAATAACGCACGGAGCGCGCGAAGCTGGAAATAAGTATTGTCCAACCAATCGATATTTTGGGGAAATTTTTTTTCCGGAAAATGGATTTAACAAAAAATACTATCTTGTGTAACTTTCCGCATCTTTTTTACCCGAACTATTTTTTGATCCGTCAATTAATTTGTCCAGAAAAAAATAAAATAGTGAAATTTTTTCGTTCGACAATTCAATTAATTTCAATGCTTTTTAAAACTCGAATCGCGAAATCTCGGGAACTATTCTACCAAACTAGTTGACATTTTTAATGGAATACTGTGACACTTCACTGTCGCGAATAAAGTTATTGCAATCGTCAAAATAATCATTTGTTGCATAATATTCAATAAATAATCAGTTGCGCTATGAAACCATGTTCTTTTTTTCGACTAGCGATGAAGTTATTCGCTATTGGTCTTGCGGCATTCTCTTTGCGATTGTTCCTTAGACTGTAACGTAAATTTTGATGTATCACTTGGCGTGATAAGTTTAAAACCTGGAAAGTTGTTGCTTTGTAAACAAAAGTTTCGTTTACCGCGCACGACGCGTCAAGTGCTTCCGATCCATTCGGGCTACTTTATTGCGTTTTATTCTTGCAAGCATAGATTAATGCCCAAATTACTTAAATGTTAATGTGATAATCGTGATTGAAGCATACAGCTATTCTTCTATGCAAGTGCGCAATCAAACATACTGCGCATATGAATGAAAAAGTTGCAATACGATTACCGGCTGTAAACAAAAGATTATTTTGGTCACACTCGCGATCGTATAAGGAAAAGTCGAATAATTATTATTGTTTTTATAGACATTTATTCTAACAACTAAAGAAATACAATGAATAGTATTAACTTGTAATTATTACATCACTAAAATATTAAAAACATCTGTCATTTGGGATGTACAGGCGGAAAAAAAATTGTTCGAGCACATTGAAACTGAAAGAGATTATATAGATTTGGTACAAAGTGCTCGAAATCCTCTATTTACTACTGTAGAACAGAAAGACTGCACGGTGAAAGATTTTGAATCTTTAATTTTAAAAAAATACAAAGTTCCGAAAGGACTTAAGATCAGTAAAGCAGTTAAAATTCAGTATTCAAATTAATGTTTTCTACGATTATGATAGCGAACCAATTACCTATAAAATAGAGACGAGAGTGTCATTTGACGATATTGTAAATGCTGCAGAAGCTAAACAAATAGGGATTTCACAAGAAAAAATTAAAGATTTAAATGCACTGCTACGATATTTGACTCCAGGAGGTAGAAATTATTTTACATAATATTTAGATGATATGCGTGTTAGAGTAAAGACGGCGAGCAAAACTAGTGAAGATAAAAAATCTAACAAGCAGGAATGAAAGTAGAAGAAACAAAAGAATCTGCTCCCTAATGATAGATGTTTTTAATATTTTAGTGATGTAATAATTACAAGTTAATACTTTTCATTGTATTTCTTTCGTTGTTAGAAAAAATGTCTATAAAAACAATAATAATTATTAGACTTTTCCTTATACCATCGCGAGTGTGACCAAAATAATCTTTTGTTTACAGCCGGTAATCGTATTGCATGCCATTTTTTCATTCATATGCGCTGTATGTTTGATTGCGTACTTGCATAGAAGAATAACTGTATGCTTCAATCACGATTATCACATAAACACTTAAGTAATTTGGGCATTAATCTATGCTTGCAAGAATAAAATGCAGTAAAGTAGCGCGAATGGATCGGAAGCGCTTGACGCGTCGTGCGTGGTAAACGAACCTGTTGTTTACAAAGCAACAACTTTTCAGGTTTTAAACTTATCACGCCAAGTGATACATCAACATTTACGTTACAGTCTAAGGAACAATGATATCGCAAAGAGAATGCCGCAAGACCAATAGCGAAAAACTTCCTCGCTAGTCGAAAAAAAAGAACATGGTTTCATAGCGCAACTGATTATTTATTGAATATTATCCAACAAATGATTATTTTGACGATTGCAATAACTTTATTCGCGACAGTGAAGTGTCACAGTGTTCCATTAAAAATGTTAACTAGAAAAAATTTCATTATTTTATTTTTTTCTGGACAAATTAATTGACGGATCAAAAAATAGTTCGGGTAAAAAAGATGCGGAAAGTGTAACTTTCGGCATCGTTTTCAAGATAGTATTTTTGTTTAATCCATTTTCTGAAAAAAAATTTCCCCAAAATATCGATCGGTTGGACAATACTTATTTCCAGCTTCGCGCGCTCCGTGCGTTATTGCATCCGGGACCTCAATTGTAAACGAACAAAACAACATTTCCACTAAATCCTACAAATAACTGAAAATAATTTGTGTTCTTTGTTTGATAATAAAATCACTATGGATTTGCAAATGAACTTCGAACGATGTAGTAATTTCAAACAAAACCGGGCAGAACACAACTTACTTCGAACTAATTGCCACAACGGGCAATATCCGTGAAATTATTCATTGCCGGATTAATTTACGGCCGAAAGAGATATCGACTACGGTAATTCCGCCGGATGACTAAAAAAATTAAAAGAAATTCCAACGCTCTCCGCCTAATTATCGAAATACAAGAGCCGGATGAACATGCAATACAATAATAAAAAAATAATCGTAGCACGTGCGGCGGGTTAATCTATACGGTATGTAAGGCACTAATGGTTCTTTTTGTAATCGGGTGGAAAATACCGGTTGTTTCAGTCACGACAGTCTAGTACGTGCATATAAATCAAAATCGATATCGCATTGCACAGAAATTATGCGGCTGAGAATCGTTTTGCAATACTATGGAGATTTGCAGTTCGTCGTTTATAGAACGCGATCATTTTAAGAGGAAAATATTCATCGTATTAAAACATATTTTAAACTTTGTCGCCCAACGTGGATACGATTTTTAAGATGGCGTTGCTGTTATTCAGTAATAAAATGCATCATATGAAATTATTCGTGGGGACCACTTGCGAATATTAAGATTATTGTGCCAAGAATGGCTGCATAGCCTTGACACGTACTAGAAAAGACGCAGAAATGACTGAAATGCAATGCACGATTTTTGGCGCTAACGTACGAACCGAATACGAATTTCTTCTCCATAGATGGATCATACCGCCGCACTGCAGTGACCGGCGAATAGTTAAAATGCGACTCAAGAAAGTTTGCGTCCCACGAGATGATCGATCATGAATTTAAATATTCTTAAACTAAGATATGCCTCACCATTACGTATATTATGAATGAACTTGGCGCCCAACGTGGGGACATGTGCATGTTTTAAGTTGCTTGTCTAAAGATGGCACCAACTTTTAAACGTTTGAAGCTACGTGCAGGGAGAGACGTAGTGTCATTAAACCTAAAGGGGTAAACAGAAGACGTAAAATATGAGGGTTAAAATAACGCGGAACTTCATTTACCCTACGCCACAACGGATTAACTTATACGACACAGACTCGACTGAATTTTGTATGCAAATTTATTAATTGATGACGTCAATCAGACTTAGCGTTGGGAGAATGTTTCTGTGCACTAACGCTACATTATCATATTAAGTTCAACCGACTGCTTTAATGGGCAAACGTTGATAAATACAGCACCTAGGGACGGGCGTGATTACTTGATATGGCTGTGAATTTTTTTTAATACTTGGTGGTATTTTTAAGCTTCATGGTCCTGATATTATTAAAACTAATTATTAATAAATAAAGTAACGATAAAAATTATCACAACATTTTATACAAACAATCAGCAAGGACATTAATAATCGTATAAAACAACATCTATACGAAATGATGCGTATGAAATTATATGTCTGGTGTGAAATATGTATCAAAAAAGTAGGGATCAAAATGAAATCTGATCATCAAGAGGGAGAGTAATATGAGTAAAAAGTGTGGGCAACAATTGGGTGAAACCAAAAGACATGAAATAGAAAAAGCTCTAAAGAACATCAAAGGAATCAGCAATGATCAAATGGCTAGAGAGGACGAGGGAAAATAATGATTGTTGGGGATTTGTTGATGAAACGTGGAGGAAAGAATAAATACCAGACAGGAAACATAATTTGGTAGTACCACTCTATGAAAAAGGTGGAAAACAAACCAATTGAAAATCAATATGCAGATCCCCAACGGGTTTCAAGGTATGTAGTAGAACAAGAGAGAAGAGCGGGCTAGTTTAAGGAAAGGCAATATGAAGGGGGATAGAACTTATGTACTGTTTATGGACCTGAAATTAAATATATTACCAACACTAGATGGAGATGGTCCTAAATAGAATATTCGAATCATAAACTCAATATGTGTGTATGTAAAAAAGAAGAGCTAAAGGGAGAGAGGTCACAATGTTCACAATAGGAAACACAGTTTGAGAAGGGGAATTAACTGTATATATTTATAGACTGCAAACGAGCATTTGGTAGAGGAGATAAATAGAAACAAAATGAAATCAATCTAATCAATACGCGAGGAAGTAAAAACCACAGTACAAATAAAGGGAAAGAGATCACCAATTTTTTCATTGGAAATGGAAGAAAATAAGAGAGGGGACAACAAATAATTTAGTGGTAGAAAAAAAACAAGAGAAGATGAAGCAACAATAATAGTTTATACAATAACTTAAGACAATTTGCGAGAAAAACGAGATGGCCAACAAAATAAACTTAGAATATAGAATGGTCATGAGTAATACCTCAACATCAAGTATCTAAGGAAAATAGAGGAAATAACAAAAATGGATAAAATAAGGCATGAAAACAAGAACAAATAACAGTACAAATAGCTAAAGAGACATTTAACCTGACAAACTGTCTAAATAAGTAACTAAAACAGGAGCAGAGAACAGAAAGTATGAAAAATGAAATAGAAGAATAAACATATGTGATAGGGCAAATATCATAGAGGAAATGTAAATTGAGTCAAAAGTAACATAACTTCAAATTCACAAGGATTTTTTTTCCGAAAGCTTGTCTATCACAACTTAGTCTAATATTTACAATTCAATCGTGGTAGAAATTATCATTAAAATGTGCTAATGCTGGCCAAAATTTTAAACAAACTGGACAAATAAAAATTAATTTACGTGAACATGTACTAGATCTTCTTAGTCACATTTTTACATATTTATTGATGAATTATTATGATTATGTAAAGTCACGGAAGAGGTCCCGAGCAGAATTGCATTCTCTGAATCGAATTCGAACTAAGGATCGAAAGACGTTATCAATCAGCGAAGCGAAAAGTGTGTGCACGAAGTTCGTTATATGTATCAATAAAAACAATCGTGTGCATATCTGCATGGGAAGCAAGCTGGTGTAAAACACAGCAAATTTTGATTCCAGGCGTGCTCATTGATTATCATGTCATAGTGTATCGTCATTGTAATGTTCTTGAGCCGCACCATACTTTTGCACCAACGTTTCGTCAATTTTATCAGCATATCTAATTTATCTACATTTTTATTCTACATTAACCAAAAGTGCTGTGCGTTTGGACTTGGAGCAGACGGGGCAACAGGTGTGGAGCCAAGGCAAAACGTTTGTAGGTTTCATGGAACGTTATTCGATTCAATTCGCGATTACTACTTGCCAGGTTTCTTATCAATTCAATGCAAACCTAACCAAAATTTCTGGAATTATGTGCAATGTGGTTTTGGTTTGGGCGACTTTGTGTTAGATTGTGGTGGAGTTTTCTGAATCCAAATGCGCTGAAGCCCAAAACCCACGATTTTTTAATAAAGTGGTTTTATATTTGAAGATTATCTTAGGTTGCAAACAATTGTCACCCAGCAGAAATTAAACCATTTGATTGATGTCGGTCGTAGATTTCAATTTTTATCTTATGTTTTATTGGATTTTTCTGCAAGAAATCGGCATCCTAACTTAATCCAGCACAACGTAAAGCAATTGAGTGATGTAGTGTTT
Source organism: Geotrupes spiniger (assembly GCA_959613385.1). Lineage (NCBI taxonomy): Eukaryota > Metazoa > Arthropoda > Insecta > Coleoptera > Geotrupidae > Geotrupes > Geotrupes spiniger. Next base: position 20,612,389 of record OY390737.1, read on the forward strand.
TGTTTCTAAATATTCCTGGTATTGAGATATTCTACAAATATTTGACAGCCTAACTAAATCCAGTACGTTGGGATATTCTGCAAACAATTAGTGATGCTTAAAATACAAATACACAAAATCCAAACAAAAACAATTGGGTGATACAACGTGTACATTTAATTTTTGTCAGATTTTAATCCTTGAACTTGTTTATACTGTAGCCTTAGGTTGGACGATTTGTCTTATGTTGTGTGGAATTTGTTGCAAACAATTGGCAGTGCTTAAATCCTAATTGAATCTAATACAACCTACAGCAATTTGGTTTGGTTGATGGAATGCGGTTATTTGAATTGTTCATTATCAACCTTCGATTGTGTTGGGATAGTCTGTAAAGACTTGGCAATTTTTCAAGTTCACTTGTACCTAACCTAACCCAACCCAAGCTACAATTTGGTAATGCATTTTATTTTTTCGTAACGGGAGCTTTTCATTCCTGAAATTGTTTACACTGTACTCTTAGGTTGGTCGTTTGATGTTGTGTTGGATTTTTCCAGATAATTGGCAGTGCTTAAATATCAAACTAATCCAATACAACCTAAAGCAATTGGGCTGGGCTGGGTTGGGTTGAGTTGGGTTTCATTGGGTTGGGTTGAGTTTGAATGAACTGCTTGGAATTGTTAATAATGTGGTCTTCGGTTATGTTGAAATATTCTGTAATGAATTGGCAACCCTTAAAGTACAATCTTAAAATTGATTGTGGTGGAGTTTCTTGCAAATAATTTACAATGCGTAAAGCCTAGTCCAACTGAACTTCACCCAACGTGGAGCGACAAAATTAGTGTTCAGTTGAGTTATTTTTTTTTTTTCAAGTGGCAAGTGGTTTGCTATGCCAACACAAGATAAATCAATTGAATATATTGCATTTTAAGGCTTGCACATGTTTACGTTGTGATTGTGCGATTTTTATTACATTGCCTTGAAATTAGTTGCAAGCAATTGGCTTAGTTTTGCAATTATGTTATTTATATCAGGATGTATCAGTAGTCGGTGAACACAGTTTGATACTCATCGAATTCATGTCATTGGTTCAATTTTTAATAATTATCTTATCTTGTATTTGTTAGGTTGTGTTATTAATGTCCTCGTTGATTCTGTTCGTTATTGTCTATGCATCGAAATGTCGCTTGACGATTTCATCTCCTTTCTATTTTATTCTATTTTTTAATTTCATCCAATGCCTGTTTCATGCGAGCATAAACCGTTGCGCTGTTCTTGTAATTCGTTCAATGCTTATTAAATTTGCATAGCTTCCAGGTTTAAGTCCCTATATTTCTCACATCACCTTACAATTCCCTTTTTCACGTGACACTCCTTCATCTTCCACCTAACACAACCAAACCATAAGTAACATAGAGCTTAATGTTTCTTCTTTCATTTCCTCAGTTTATCTCCGTGATCATACCTTTATTATAATTACAACTTCTTCAACCTGTTCCACACACTTATATAATGGTGTCTCTTTCACACTACCATATGGTCTTCAAAATTCCACTTATGGAGCCTTCACATCTCTTCCATGTTCTTCCACAGATCTGTGTGAAAGTATTTTACCCAGCCATAACTGATAATAGAACCTAATTCAACCCAATCCGATTTATCAAGCTTATGAGGTGTAATTCACGATAACATAAATTCAATAGAGCCGGCGCACAAGTGCACAAAAAAATGTAACTGGTCCTGGATTAAATCGTAACATTACCATTGGTTATTACCCAGCTGAGAGTAGTTCAAATGTATTTTAGGAATTTGTGGTTTTACCTTATTGACGCAACGTTATAGTGAACTACACTTAGTGAGCTTAATAAATTGCGGTCGGATTGGGTTAGGTCGTATTGTCATCAATTGTGCTGTTTGCTTGTTCGCACCTTTATATCTTCATTTCGATTAATTTTTATATTTTCGCGTATGTTGCGTTTCGTTAAAGTTCTGTAGTGACATGTGCATACATGTTTGTGAAATTTCGTTTACTTTATGATTTTTTTATTGTTTATATATAATGTAACGTAGATACATATTACGTAAAAGAAAATATTATTAAAGAACATTAATGAAATTTGAACCGTGAGATTTGTAGGAACGCATTTTAACGACACGATTCACTTGCATATTCCAAGCTTTCAAAATGAGCGAGCTCATTTTAAAGTATTCATTGCAAACGGAAATGTAAGGTTAGGTTAAATATGTCGCCTTTGACAGGCCGCAGACATGCAAACCTACTGCACACGAATGCGATAAATGATTCAACAACTTTCCGCATTGGATAGGTTCCGGCAGTTAACTTTTTGTTGGTTTACGTTCGCAATCTTCCTGTGATATTATAATTGGTCTGTTGCTTTTTGATCGCGGGTCTACAGTTTTTGCTTTTGCGCCGTGCCTCGCAATGACGATAAACTTTATTTGCTTGTGGCAGAAATTGAATACGAAATGGACAAAGAACTGTTGTAATTCACTCACCCGTTCGTCCTTCCAGCCGAGTCGCCGCCGACGCAGGTACCGTTCTAAAAAAAAACAAAAAGTAACATAAATAGATAGTCAACGAAACACCCCATAGGAAGGGTTCACATATTTTTATTTAGTAAATGTAGAAATGTAACAATTATAATAGGAAAGTAAGAAATTTACAAAGTATACATACATCTGGGCAAACGTGAGTTATTATCTCAGCACATGTTAGTTTTGTAGGTGAAGCAATTCTATCGAAGCGTATTTCTTTTATAATACTGCTAATACATCGAAATATATTTAGTGGGTGCGATTTGATAGCTCTATGTATATATGACTAGTTGATTTTTCGTATTCATTGAAAATGTGGTTAAATCTAGTTCTTGAACCTACTGACAACTACATACATTTAATGGAATTTGTACAAGACGATTTTTATTAGCTGTTAATAATGGTTAATATAAAGTATAGCTTATATGTTATAATGATCATTTAGCATGTATTATAAACGATTTATATAAAATATATTTAATAATTTTTGGTAAATAAAGTTATCGTCATATTATTGTTTAATTGTCATTTAATCGTCGAAAAAATCGTCCTGTACACTGAACCTACACATGTTACAATGATATGAAAAGGTGATATGAGTGATCGTGACGTTAACAACGTATTTGTAGGCATATTAAAAAAATACTGTATATAGTGTGACGACAATTGACATTCTTTTTTACTAAGTCTAGTACTATGAGCAAAGAAAGTACAAATATAGCTTCTACCTTTTATACATATTGCTCTATAGTAAAGCGTCTGTTTGGATTACAAGTACAGAGCCGTGCGTGACTCATTAATTAAGTTTTCACATGTATTTCGTAAAATTTCTGCATCATCCCCAGCATACTCACTTTGTCTTTTTCCGAGGTCGTCTCGGCTATCTTGTCTTGGTTGCTTTTTTCTTCAGCTTTGCGTTCCTTGAGGGCCTTCAAAAGCTTCCATTTGCTGCCCAAAGGTCCGCTGTCCTTGACGTCGTCTTTGGCCGCGCTACCATCGATTTGTATAGTCGGTAATAACCCATCGATCTCTTCAGCTTCTTCCGCAACGCTGGCTTGATTGTCGTAGTCGTCGTTTTTGTGACACCTCGCAAATTCTTCCGCCAACTCGCCCTCTTCAAAGTCTTCCATGCTCAGATGCGGACTGTCGGGACCCGACGTATCCCCGGACGAGCGTTCCTCGACGATTGACTTGCATTCTTCTTCGGCTTCTCTAAAACTGACATCGTCGTCTTCCTTCCATTCTTCGTACTCGTCGATTTTAGCAAAATCATGCAAGGAAATCTCCCTTTGAATCGGTTTGGTCGTTTCGCGATGCTTCGCTGAATTAATGACATGCTTGTTGTTGTCAGTCTCGTCCAAGACGCCTTCAACGATTTTTGCTTTGATGCGAAGCTCTCTCAAGACGAACGACATTTTTTCTTTGACTTCTTCGTCCGGTTCGAAGGAGTCTTCCAATTCTGGTTCTTCTTCCGGCGGTTCGCCCAATTCCGCTTCCAACTGGGACTGCCGTTCCATTTCTTCCAATTTCTTCAGTTCGTAGCAATACCATTCATCTTCGCTGTCGATGCTGTCCTCCGTGCTTTGCCTACGTGATGACACGCGTGATCCGCTACGCCAAGAATGCGTGCTACGATTGTCGTCTTCTTCGCTTCTAAAGTTGGGGATCTCTAGGCTTTGCTGATGTCTAGGAAGCAACCGTCCGAGATGCCCGCGTAAACTTGCAGCCGGGCTGCCTTCAGGAACTTGTTCCTCACTCAACGTAACTTTACTCTCGCTGCTATCCGTCGATTTTTGTTCCACGACCGTTACGGGTTTTCGATCTTCTGGTTTCTTCTCTACGTCTTCAATTTTTAATTCTTCTTTACAGTAATCATCCATGTCATCGGAAAATGTAGTCTGTCGTTGGCGATATTTACCTAAAGCCCTCGACACGGCAAATTCCATCGAAGCCCCACCCAAAGTTACAGGTGGGAACTTGTTTTCGCCGTTAGCCGAGTCTTCGCTTTTCTCCGAATAACTGCTCCGTTTCACGTCGCCCACGGTCGCAAATATATCGCTCGAGCCACTACCTGTACTCTTACAGGAGACTTCTTCGTCGTTGGGATTATCAGACACATCCGTTTCCAAATCTTTTACACTATAGTTATCGCAGGTGTGCTTGGGTGAAAGTATTTGTACGGTCTCAAACTGCAACGGGGTTTCGTCAACTTGTGGGAGTTCTTGAACATCTTCTCTTTTCTTTTTAGATTTCGAAGTTACCACCTTCTCAAATAGATTGGTTTCGAACTGGCTCTCCGAGAAAACACTGCAACTATCTTCGCTTCTGTCATCCTCGGAAACTACAGATCTTTCACGCACAACCCATTCGGTCTCCGATTGCTCGGGATCCGAAAGCGATTGTGTTTGATGGGAGTGCCCTTTCCGTTTGGCCTTCTGCAAAATGCCAGAAACTGTTGACACCAGTGCGTTTTTCTTCTTTTTACGCGTCGATTTTGCGATGGCTTTGTTATTCCTATCGTCGATTTCGTTGCCGGGGAGGGAGTGCGAGCGATTCCGTTTACTCAAATGTAAATCGGGGAACCAATGACTCACGGAATGCATGGCCGATTTTAACGTGTTTCCCCGACGCACCTTCTTTCCCTTTTGTTGGCTGCCTTCCTGGCTTATATCCGACGATATCGATATATACCCCGATTGTGATACGATGACGCCGCTGGATTCGTAAAATTCACCTTGTGGGTGAACTACGTACTCTGGCACGTTGCGGTTGCGCAAGTCCAGTTCCAGATGTGGAATTTCTGGTCTTTGGTTCCACATGCGGTTATAGGCCATTTCGTTTGATTGCGCTTGGTTTTCGTAGAGCGGTTGCGGTTGGTTGAATCTCGGGTCCAACGACCTCTGACTTCGCCTGTCTAAGTATGGGCTTTGCGTATAGCTTTCGGTTTCCATCGAGCGCAAAGAACTTGAAGTGCTGGCGTTATCGAGAGGGTAATTGCCTTCGCTGCTTAACCAGTTAGAAGGATCGCTGTAGTCGGCGTTCGGGAGATTGTAAACGGCTGAGTCGTAACGCGTTGACGTGGGGTAATAAGACAAAGCATCTGTTATATTTCCACTAGGAAACATAGTTCTTTGCATGGCTGTCTTGTAACCTTCGTGGTTCGCCAATCCTTCGGAACCATTACTGGTCGAATATGATCTGTTAAGTCGCTTGCTTGGCGTTTCGGGCATTTGTTGGGTGGGTTGAATCGTTGTTAGAGAATTATACATGCTTATTTGAGACTGTTTCCGATGTTGAGCGTTTATAATTTCGTTGTTTTCGTAAGGTTCTATGAGGTCGGGGTACTTCACACTCTGATTTATGTAATCAGCGCTGTTGCTTGTATAAACAGACGTATAGGTTTCCTGCCTGTTGCTTCCGGCCACCGAATATATAGCTGGCTGATCGATCCTGTACATGTACTCACCATAGCTGCCGGATTTAGTTGTAATGATTTGATTTGTTTTCCGTCTAGGACTCACGTTTATATCAGATGCCGGCGCTGGAGCCGGCACAAACGTACCGTAACCGTCGTTGCTTTCGAAGCTGCAGGGCGATTTAACCGTCGTGAAGGCAGACAGGTGATGACCGCCGGGTAAAATCGCATTGCAAGTGGGCAATTGCATTGGATTTTTGATGAACGAATCAGTTTCGGATTCAAGAAATGGCCTGTCTTCGCACTTAATTAACGGAGAGGACGACCTCACCTGGTGGTGTCGATTGAAATTCGTGTCGGTGTAATAGCTCAAAGCTTGAGGTTTACTGACGCCGTTTTTGGGAGAACCTGGCGATTTTTCCAAGCTGGACCACCCGCTCATCGAAGACAACCCCGAATCTGATTTGGCCGTGACGATGTTCGACGAATGCGATTTGCTTCGTTTCGGGGAACATTTTGGCGATTTTGGTGAGTGAGGCGTTTTTGGACTTAAATGGTCTTGGTTATTAATTGACATTAATGGTACCGCGTCCGTGGTACTGAGGAAGACTGGGCTCGGTCCCCTATGAGGACCTGAAACGGTTGTCGCTAGTAAAAATTCGCAGTTATCCCTCGGCGCTGGAGGCGGCGGGCTAGGACTGGGAATGTTTTGTTCAGAGTGTTTTCCAACGTAACCGTCTTGTCTAGTTCTTATGCTACAAATCGATAACGTTGGTGATTGAGGCTTTTCAATGCTGTAACCAGCGGACGACGCAACGTTCTCGAACTTTAAAAACGTCTCCAATTCGCCGTAGTTATCTATACCGTTGTAGAAGGGATTCTTCGAACAGAACGGGTTCTTAGAGCTTGCGGTATCCACGTTTTGTAACGCGGTACTGTACGCCAGCCTACCAGTTACAGTCGTATAAGGAGCACTGCAGGTCGATAATTCCAACTGACGTCGACGTGGCGATGTAGGAGTCCTCATTGCGCCCGCCAAAGTTTCGGCAACTTCATTATCCGTACCAATAACCCTATCGGTGACCGATAGCCTCGAACTGGGCCGATTGGTGAAAGCATTTGACAGAGACGTTGGAATTTCTGACTTTGATAAGAGTAGCAATTCTTCTTGGTCGCGGATTCCACTGGAGAAACTCCAATTTTCCGAATTATCATAAACTTGTCTTAATTGTTCCTCGATAATATTCGATTTATTTTCTCCTAAATTTTCGTCTATTAAATTTGATTTACTGTGCGGCGATTCCAATAGCTTCCTCTGCAACTGCTTAATGTTCATGGAATCTTGTTGCAATTTTGTGCTCAGCCTGTCCAACTCATTGAGTTTTTCGATGGCTACGTGGTCAATTGAACTGATCCGCGATAACTGAGCAAGGTCTTGCTCGCTGACGCAAGGGGAATTACCACGGTAATCTTTGTAATCCATGGCGCTAAACACCTCCTGAGTCTCCTCCTCCTCTAAGTCATCAACCAGGTTTCTCATATCCTCTTTCTTATCAATGTCCTCACTGTCTTCGCGTTCTTCCCATATCATACCAAGATGTGACGCTTGGCGAGTTTCGCAACCCAAATCTTCCCGATATGCTTGGTTCAAACTTCTGTAAAACGCCTCGTCAGGTACGTGCATTTCATCCATTTCTAGATCGATTTCTTTGATGACTGCTTGGGACGAAACATCGACACCTTCCTCTAGTCCATCTTCTACAGTTCCATTACCCAAAATTTCACGTATCACTTCCAGCTCACCCAGCCTGCCGTCTAGAACGGAGCCTTCGGGTCCCATACCGTCCCCGCATGTGCCCGCACTCCCCGACGTATAAAAATCCAACAATTGGGAAATAACACTTTGCTGCTCGTACAGCAGCCCCTCTAACTTCTCCAAACGTTCCCACATCTTTATGTATTCTTGCGAAAGAAGATCTAAGGCTCTCCAAGCGTACTTTAGTTCGGTTTCCAATATATTTAACCTAGTCCCTAATCGCTCCATGTAGTCGCTGATGACGTAATCGACGTTGGAATCGTAGCTCTGCTGTGGTACGACTGGAGTCATACTATTCGCTTGCTCGTCCATCTTATAACTATACCCACGCGAAAACAATATCACATAAACAACAATAAATATCAACAGGTTTTAAACTTCTTTAATGCGAAAACATCGTTATAATCTCTCTTCTTTTGGCGACTGATATGCACACCGAAAACAAGCGTCGAAGCGATATGTTTCAGAAGAACGGAACAGGAAACGAAATTCGTTGTTGCACTTTCACTTTTGCCAATGGTAGGTCGTATTGCGTCGCATTAGGTGTTGGCGCGCGAATATGACCGAATGAATCTGTCGGTTGTCGGAAAGGTGGCCCGTTCACGACCGTCACTTACTATAGTCACTTTTGATCGCATAGTTTGCGGCTTTTTCGTTCACTTAAGACAACGCTCACTCAGTTTAACTAACACGGTCGGTTTAGTTCGGACCTTCTTCATGTAAGCGATCTGAAAAGTAAAGGGTAAATTGGTATGCCATTTTGTTATTCATTTATTTGGCGGAGGATTGCCTCGTATCTTAAACAGCGTTTCGACGAATTTAAGTTCTCGTTTTTACAATAACATACTAAATCCATCAAAAGACTTCATGCACTTGCAAAGACTTAACGGCTGTCCAACAAGCTTGCACAGCCTTTCAACGCTACAAGGTGACTGAAAGCCTAGAGAACCCGCTTCAAGTCTTTCTAAATAGAAATATCAGAGGTAGATGAAAATTACTTTGATCACTCTTTTGAGTTGCTGAAGATCCTGAAAAATCTTGCAAGTCGTCTTAAAAACAGTTCAACGATTCATATCGTTACTACAAATGGAGTAAACTTATACTTCAACTATGAAGATTAATCAATACTAAAAAACATCTGTACATTTTGGGGCAATCCTCCAACATATAAATTCTATTTATGAATGGCACATGAATGCAACAAGAAGGTTCCAACAACAAGTACAAGTACAATCAATATAATAATTTTTTTCCGTATATAATTAATTATGTATATATATATATAATATCAAGTATTAGCAAAGAAATTAGGTTACTTAGGGGAGTGGGGGGTGCAAGGTGGTCTGAAATTAACTTGTAACGTCCGCAGTAAATTCCGGAAAAGGTCTTGGCCGACAGTATGAAATTCAAGCTGTGCGAATCTCTACATGGGGCGTTGTTCATTAGTGGTTAGTAATCCTGATGGGCAACCGAGATTGTCACCCTCGCAATTAATAGCATCGGAGAGGATGTATTATTTCAAGTTGAAAAATAATATATATATATATATATATATATATATATATATATATATATATATATACCTAGGGTTAAACGAAATGAGTGACTTAATTCTAATTGGTAAGAGAACTCATTAAGTACAAGAAAATTTCGAAACATTTTTGAAGCAAAAAAAACTTCACATCCATTCACGAATACTGCACACATTCACAGGAACACATACACACGATTTGGCAAAGGTATATTAATATGTTCGTAAATTCATTAAACTATTTCCACGTGTTTGATATATGGCTTTAATTCAAAAAATATTCATAATACAGGGAATAACTAAACGCTAAGTATTACGTAATTGTTAGGTGTTTAAAAATTAAATATTGTCGGTCACTCATTTGATTAATTTACATTCGTTGTATTTGAGAACGCCGATATAGTAAAAGGTTCGTCAAAATCAAGAGAAAAATATATGAATATAATTTTGCGACTTTCTTGGTGCTATTACCAGTTTAAGTTTATGTATTTCTTTTACAATTGGTATGTAATCGTATTATAAAGTAAATTATATTTTTAAATATGTATTCATTTAATTAAACACATTTAGTATTTAATTTATCTAACTACCAATAGCTTCTCATTTTGAAGTTTAGAATACCAACACTGGCTCCGCATACATTAGTACTTATAGTTCCACTACGTTTTAATAACATAATACAATTGTTATCTTTTATATTTAACTTCAAATAACTGTGTTGTCACTGCCTTTAAAGTTATTACCAAATACGTTATTATTTTCTTTTTTCTTGAATTTTTCGTAAATTTAAAAACGTACTGTTTAGTCAGAACAACTTTTTGCGTTTGTTATGATTTAAAAAAAAACGATAAATATTTGATTAAAAATTAAGTTTGTTATTTTTGTGATATTGTTCTTAGATTTATACAAATATGCTTCATTGCTAGAGTGCGGATTTGAAACAGTTTGCTTATATTTGTTACAAGCAATTTACGTCCTCTTCGATTTACGAAAATGACTTCTCTGGCGCTATTTTTATTTGGATTAGTTTCTTATGTTGGCGCTTCGCCGTTATATATATTATGTAAGTCTTTTAAAACTTCAAAGTTTTACCGTAAACGGATCGCACCACCTGCTACTGCAAGTATTTGTGACGTACGTGGCCACGTTGTACATACGTAATATTACTAAATATACATTTATGCATTTATTTTATGAGATGATTTTGTTCAGGTTTAATTGACAAATATCAATCAATTAAAATACATGGAATACAAGTTATTTAACTAAAAAGCCGTTACCATATTCTTTAGATAATTGGTTGCAATTACCTACATTTTGATAAAAATAAATGCAAGGTAGTAATTCACGTTGCACATGCCACCAGCCACGATTTGACCAATAAGAATGGAGGATTGCGTGAACAGAATGCTTGTTAGTACAAGGTGTTGTTAGGGACGATCAAGAAATGTGCGGGGTAAGACTTAATGCTATAAATTGCACCTCGAACAAATTCTCCCGTAAATTAAAACAGAAAAAAATTAATTTTATAAAATTTCCCTATTATTGCAAGATCCGAACTTTTGCTATTAACAATTATAATTATATTTATTAATTGTTCATTCGTTCAGAAATAAAGATAAACGTTAATTCTATTTTACTTCGCTTGTCAATTATTAGTAATGGTAAATGCACCGTAATTTACCCCATACAAATCTATAGAACAGAATAACATAATTTCGTTAGCAAACTAACGTGTTGATAAGGAGCATGCCTGTATAACATTATCTAAATTTTTATATAAGATTGTATGAATATACAATCTTACCACGATATTGTCTTAGGTGTTATTTTTATAATCTATCAGTTTATGTGCGAAGTTTGATCAATCTTTTTTAATTCGGACTTCCTTCTTCGTCGTTCATTTAGAAGACGGGGTAATGCTAGTCTATCATATCTTGCTAGTCGTAATCAATCTAGAAGACATGCCCGTCTTTCTGCGCACTGATCTTTCTCGACAATTTGTTATTATCCTTTCACATTAAATACTCAAACCTTCAAGGTTTCAAAGAATCTTTATCATTTTGTTTATTCAAGCTTTTATTATCACAATTTATTTTTTATTTAACTTTGACAACTTGTCCTCTTTGATAACTCTTCGCAATACACAAAATTATTTAAAAAAATAATACAATGAATTGTACATATCAAAATTTGGAAAAATTAAAAAATGTAGAAACTGTTAAACATTTTCAAATTTTTTAAATCTAAATAAAAATAATTGTTACAAAACGCTAATAAATTCATTAAAACGTCATTTGGCGCAAAACATGAAAAATGTCAACGATACAGAAATACCTAAAAATTAAATTTCGAAAAATATGTGACAATTAAGAGAAATCAAATATACTCAAAAAATATGACATGTAAAAAGAATTCAAATTCAACAAATCGAAGAAATACAATATTGTCCAAAATTTAAAAAATTCAAAAGCTCAAAATATAAAAAAACTTGATTATGTAAAAATTTGAATAATCTTCAAAATTCTCCAAAACACAAATTATAGAAAATCATAATCTGTAAAAAATGTCCAATTTCAAAAATAAAAAGCTAAAATGTATACAAAGCTACATGAATTGTAACAAAACGTATACAAAACAATATTTTTCATGTCTTGAACGTGAAAATGTCAAAATTGAATAGGGAAGTTGCATATATTATTCAACCTACAACAAAAAAACATTGTGTTCGTTTTCTTCTTTAATCGAATATGTTTGAACCGGGAAAAGCCCTTCTAAAAATTACATCATTCAAATGTACCAAAAATGCGCACGTGACGTGAGTAAACCTGGTGGTAATCAAAGAACAGGTCAAATAGGAAAGTTGCATATATTATGTTCTTTTAATACTGAAATAGATTTTATTCGTAAATAAGGTTAGGTTAGGAATAAAATCTACTTTAATATTAAAAGAACATAACATATAACTTTTTTACTTAACCTGTCCTTTAATTACCACTGTACGCCGGGTTTACTGACGTCACGTCAGCCATGTACAGAAAGTGCGTGTTTTTGTTACCTTTGAATGATGCAATTCGCAATGTAGTTTTTTCTGCTTGAACTTTATTCAATTGACAAAACGACATTACCAACATCATGCCGATTTTTTGACATTTGAATATTCCATTCAAATAGTTGACAATGTCATCACCATTAACTAATGCTTGTCAAGTGAGAAATTGGATTAAGCTGAGCTTTTGCATTGGCATACTTGGAACATGGACTTAGCACATAGGCAATAAAAAATATCCGCCATCTTGAAACAAAATCGCGGCATTCTATCTCAAGAACGAGTACACTGATGATTAACCAGGAATTTTGCATTGACATTGATTGGAACACGGTACTTTGTACACGGTACTTTGTACTTTGAATCATTGGGAACAACTGCCGCAATCGAACAACTCATTAATAAAAACGGACATAAACAAACGAACTACTCATTCATAAAACTTATTTAAATTTTGGAAATATAATCTATAGGGTGAGAACTAGTCAGCATTCCATGCTGGTAAAATTCGTACCAACTATTATTCGAACTTTCAATATGGTACCAAACTGGTATGTTGCCACAACAAAGTTCGATGCGATAAAAAAATATCAAGACAACGAATGGATTAAAGCAATATTCTAAAACTTTAAATTGCTATTTATTTGTTTACAAAACGGCAGCGGTGTGTTTTTTTTAAACGTACACACTGACAATTGAAAGTTAAAGGGATTGATTTAAATGAAGAAACGCAGAGATAATTTTTAAATCGAATTTAACATTTTCTATAATTCTAAAATATTAAGGATTAAGGACAACTAGAGCAATCTAAGTGTTTATTACGACGATATATTAATTTGCATTAAAAACAAAGAGAAAAAAATTGACTCCTTCGCCGATAATGAACATATTGAACATATATACTGAGCACCCGCCTTTCATTAAACGGTGCACGTGATCGGTACTTATACTAAGCAACGCTTTATTTAAGAGACCATTTAGTCAATTTAAATGATTTGCTCGTGCACTAAAACGCCCAGGACTTTTGGGTCGCTTATTTTACGCATACTTATAAGCCTCCGAGCGTACATTGTAGACGAACAGTTTGGAACTATAGTAATGACCCAACTTACGCAGTGTCGCAACCTCGTAGTAAATTGATTTAATAATTTGCAGATGTGCATTAGGGATCATTTTATTAAAGGCAAATGCCTGTTTAATTTAGCAGTTTCATGAAATTACCCTTTATTTATCCTGATGATGTGTAAAACTAAGTATATGTATAGTGCATAGCGTGCAGTGGCCACGATCAACTACTTTTTTACAGATTATTCAAAATTTGCTATATACCATTAAGGGAAACGTGGACAATCTTATCGGAAGAATCGGTCAGATTAATTTTAAAGTAGAAATCATTGTGAACTTCATCTGTGAAATAAAATTGGATTTTCCCTTATGGGGATTTGAACCCTTAGGATTCCTTGCCAGCGATCTAGACAACACTAGCCTCCCTTGGGAAAATAAAATTTGTGGGAATTGCGCCTAGTATTTCGAATTAAACGTTTCCACTACGGAAAATTTATTTTGTTATGTCTGTTTCGTACGGTGCTTCCTGAAATATATACCCAGGAAACTTAAGATATTAATGTAGACGGGATTTATAGTCGTTTTGTATACGTACGCGAGCACATTACAACATATATCATAATGCTAATTATCTACCACCTGCCAGTAAACAGGGCGAAGTTACAATCAACTTTTACATCATTTATGCATCTATTCAAAATATTGAATTTATACGGTTCGTGCTTCTGTGAACGAATGTACTCGAGGCTCATTGTAAGTACATTTGGCCTGCTCATATATTATTCACAATAGCGTTATCGATCGTGCACCCGCCGCGCCGGAGGTTACAGGACTACGAAATAATTACCAACACGCCCCGCGCGCTGTAACATTCTGTGACAACAAACGGGACAATTATACGCACAAAGCGTTCGTTCGACACATTTCCGGTTAACTAAGCCCCACAAGCGTTTAATAAAATTTATTTATTTGGCGGCCCTTTTTCGCGCACCGATGGCGGCTTATTTGAGATGAAACGAGTCGTAATTGCAAATTGGATTACTTTTACACTCGTCCACGTCAAACATCGAAAATCGAAAACAATTAGTGTTTATGTGGACAATCATCGGCGAAACAATGTGTACGTCTGGACTGGCATAAACGCGGAAAACAATAAACTTGATTGAGTGAAAGTGCAACTAAATATACACACTCGTGGGGAGTACAAATATACAAATACACTTTACATTTCGTCGGTTTACGCAACTAAATCAATAAAACTTTACGTGAACGAACCTATGTGAGTAAATTTCGTTGTTGGTGATAGAAGCGCAAGCGTTCGCATCGATCGTAATTATATTTTTGACTGTTGGTTTAAATAATTATATATTTAGTTCCAAAACGCGTTACATGTTACGCATGTGATCCCTATTTATTGAAATATCGACGGAGGTACATTTATTTTGCAATATGTCATTTATCTTAGAATGTAGTTCAGGGGACATTTAAAAACGTCTTTTGTTGTCCTCCGGGTCCTTTCGCACTGCGGCCATCTGACCCATTCTGTCCTGTAGTATATTTAGCGATTTTACTAGACCGGTGGTTCTCCAGGATCTCCAGGATCCCGGGATCTTACTAAAGACAAGTTTCTTTAATTCACTGTGGACAATGAACGGGATATTAAGGAGGTCAGATATTTTATTCACCCCAGGATGGGGATGATCCCAGGATCTTACTAAAGGCAAGTTTCTTTAATTCACTGTCCATGAATGGGCTATTAAGGAGGTTAATTATTAGTTATTAGGTGAGTCACCCTGTTCACACAGTCAGATAGGACATGCAGGGGAGTTTCTTCCTCGGATCCAGAGTCACCGCACATGGCCTATCTACTTTTCTTTAAACTGCAATGATAGGTCAAGTGTTCGTATGTTACCCTTACCTAGATTGATTACTTTTTCACACATTTTATTTGTGGAGATGTCGAAGGCTATAAAATACTTAATCACTATCCTTTTATTTATGTCGTGCTTTAAGTTGAGCTTTTAATTGGGACTATGCCACTCCATAAGGAATCCCACATGTGGGTCCAATCCCAGCCAGTGGTTTTTCGTAGGAGAACTTTTTGCCAACAAATATTTTATATATCCCACTAAAGCCTGATGCCATGATATATATTGGAGTAACTCAGTCATCCTTCAATTTTTGTGGCACTAACCCTGTGTTAGATTCGAACTGCATCGACTGCAAAGCCAGTAAGGCATCTCTGTGTTAATTCAGATGCTCTTACTCAGATGAGAATTTTATAGTATGCTAACTGCACATGCTGATATAGCTATGATCGTACATTGGAATACAATGGAAAAGGTTCCCATTGACCTAGCATTTAATAGGTGAATCACGTAAACTTGGGCAATATGATCGAAGTATACACGAAATAAATATAAATATATAAATCACTTAACTGATTGGATGTCCAAGTAGATACACGAACGTTTACTTATCGAACGTTGTGGGAATAAATGGGGACAGCATTTATGACTCCTGCGGATATATTGCATAAGTTGATATCTTTGTGCAACGTCGTTGTCGAAAGATATAGCTATAAATATACGAATCGTTCATAAATTTGAAGTATGAAAGTGAAGTTGAAGAAATATTTATTAATTCAAAGCACAATTTCATTCATTACGACTTTATAAGGATTAAAAATATAATAGTTGCAGTAAAGTTTTTATTGTTTCGAAGCTTCTAATAACGACGTACCTCGTCTGCGAATGTATATATACTTTAGATGGTGATGCCATAAAACGACCAGAGAGAGCAGAATCTATCATAACCAGAGTATGAGTGACACAATGTATAAGATAAAGGTTGACAGACAATTTCGTGGTGAAACGAGGCCTAAGATATAACCCTCATCTATAACGAAAAAAAGAAAAAAATCTACGTATTTGTCACATAACACGAGAACAAAACAATTAGCAAAATAAGGCACGGTCAACAGCCTTCTGAGCGGTTTCGTATATGTGCGGCGGTCTACACGTAAATTCATCATTTTTTGCCTCCACTTTGCACACAAATTACAAAAATTATGACGGCTATTAGATTATTTCGAAATTTAATACAAAGTGTCAATATCAGTGAACCCAACCGACGCAAAAGTTTCTGGTCTAGAGAACTTGAACAGGTGAAACTTTAAGAAGTGGTAAAGCAAAGTAGATAAAATAGTATATTGCACTCGTTTAGTAAGGCTATATTGACACACTCGTTCTATTGGGGCACTCGTGTGACAATATGTTGCCTTACTAAACTCGTATAATAATACGATATATAATAGGACAATACTATATACGGTCGTCAAAGTCCAGCTAACCAGAAGGTTCCGTCAATGTCAACTATTTTTAAATTTCAGATATGATAGGTGTGAATGTAATGAGCCTGTGGATCTTCTTATATTTCAATAATAATAATAAGTATCTGAGAAGGAGAAGGTATTATTATTATTGAAATGATAGGTGTGAATCAATGAACAAATAAATGATAAGTATTTTAACCTGGTACATTAAGGTACTATAGTAATTCATTTAGCATTTTGCATTCTTGAATATTTAACGAACGAATAACAATAGAGTAATTTTGATGCAAAAAGAAAGTCATGGCGCATACATTGGATTAGAAATTTTGACGGATTAGCATTGATCACATAATTCACACTAAAATAATTAATAAATAACAACGCACCGTGGTGCATCAACACAGTTTTGATTAATTTTCTATTAGCACCAATTTTTGGTTCAGGTAAGTTCAAAATGTCTTGGTTTTTTATTTTTTCCATTTTGTTAGTTACTTTTGTTAGTTACATTTTTTGAAAGTGTTTTTTTTTAAATCACATTCGTTCATGTATTTTTTTACGTAATTGCATTTAAATGTTTGTTTGAATTGCAATAGCTTTAGAGATTTTATTTATTAATTTATTGACGTGTGAGTTCCATTTTTAATTTTGATTTATTTACAGCCAAAGAAATTTGTTTTCTCTACTTGTTTGACATTGTTGCTGTTTAATTTTGTGAATTCAGTTTATTAATAATAATAATAATAATAATAATCATAAACTTTATTTGTGCCCAACAGTATACACCAAAAAAGGCATAACAACAAAACTGTACATAAAATATAATAACAAAAAGAAAATAAGAAAATAACAATCCAAGATAGCTCACACTCTAATTGATCATATGAATATATCGTCAAAATACACATTAGAACTCCTACAAATCTGGAATATAGGACTTCTCAACATGGCATTAGTCCTGCAACTGGGAGTAAAGAAAGTCACACTGGTTCTGGAAGACAGCCTCGGTACGTTGAAAAAAAATTTGTTCCAATAATAGGGAACAATCGACTTTATAATGAATTAAATTTATTGTAAGTAAGTTGTTATAAAATCAGTATTCTATTTTCTTGATGTCTTCCTCTATGACCTTAGGTTTGTTTATTCTTTGAAAAATAAATTCCGTATCATTTTATCAGTTTGTGTATTTAGACATGGAAAATTTAGTGACAATATCAAAACGACTTTATAAAATTATTTAGAAGTAGATAATTCCGATGATCCAACCACTTTGTATATCGTGTTTGAAAACAAAAATAGGCCAGAAAATTTGGAATAGGAAAGCCAAATAGAAAAGGACATAGAAAGAAGAATTATAAAGTCATGAAAGGATTATTTTAATACCATTACTACTGTTTCACACCACGACTTGTAACACAACACGTGTGTCCTCAATAATTAGAAATCCAAACTCGTGATTCCGTCACAATAAATTAATTTAATCAAAAAGGTTTTCATAACCAACTAAATCCAACATGTCGGTTTATATGGCATAAATCAAAACCATTGCCATTATAAAAATTTGACACCCAACATCTTCTTATATTATTATTAAATTGTAAAAAATCTGTCTAGTCTAGTGCTTCTGTTCTTCTATGCAATGTTCGTAGCACTAGCCGATTTGGCTAACTCGGAGCTTTTCAATCTATGGCATACCAAAAGCTCAGTAGTTAAGATTTAGACCCCCCGAAGCCTCTTTCCTACGAATACTACGGTCTTATCCCCTCTTTTCTTAATTCTCTAAGTGGTGCTTTGAGCGAAATTGTAATGGGATACAGTTCTTTGGCCAACTTTGTTCTAATTTCGGATCTTCATCTTGTGATTATAAATTCAGTCAACCATTGCAGTCGCTTGTCCAGGAGATGTCAAAACCGACACGAGCTATTTAAACTATCGAAAATTAAGAGTAGTGGATTTGTTTAGAATTTGATATTTTATTACGTTATTCTTAGAAATAGCTTTAATTGAGAGTATTGACATTCGAGATTAGGCTAAATAGTTACTACAACACTATGTTCGTTCTAGAACAAGATTCCATGTCATTTTAATTAGGGGGTCTATATTGTGACAACAGATCATTTAATTACAAGCGTCGGTTAGGTATGTACGTGTTTGTCAAGTATTTTGTTTCGCATTGTGCGCATCAAAGGCCAACGTTGTTGTTCATGTCACTGTGCATATATTATTTTATTTCGCTTTGTTTTACTTAGTGCATGTACGTCATAGGTAAGTGGTTACAACATCCACTCGCAAATCGCTATTTGATTACTGGCTCTATAGTCAAAATTAACATCAATCTAGTTGCTCTCATTTCTATTCGAGTTATGGTTATGCCTCGATAGAATCGTCGCTATACGCTTTCTGGGCAGATATGCACGAACTACTGGTCAATATTAGTTTAAATTGACCAAGTCCTGCAACTTGTATATAAAGGATTATTAATAAAACATTCAAAATAATTATCGAAGTAGTTGTTCATTGCGCATGTCTACAGTCGTAATACAACGTTTTATGTCATTTAAGTCAAGATCTTAAATATTAATTAGGCTGACGTTGATGTCTTATTACGACTGTAGACATACACAATAATTAATAATTTCGTTAATTATTTTTAATGTTTTATCAATAATTCCTTTATGCAACACTTTTAATACATCAAGGTATTTATTAAATTTTCAGATCCGTTATTGCTTCCTAATATTTGTTGCATATAGATTGCCTTCAATAAAGTTGTAATAAATTTCATTTCTACTTCATTAGTTCTAATAAAAAATCTATTCATACGCTTCTGGTAAGAGATTCAAAGTTATTTATATCAGAATTGCGCAGTAGCATTGGGCGTCGAGCTTTGTGGCGCCAGCATTAACGGTTTATGGCCAAGGCCGTCTTTTCGTCAACCAGTTTTTTTTATTGTGTGGAAGCGCCAATCGATTTATTTGTAGGCTATTTTGAACGGGTAAGGCCTGCGCAATAGTATTGTTCGTTTGAAACGATTAACGAGTTTGGAGCTTTAACAAACTGCCCCATTTCAGTCGTCACGTGGCCAAAACTATTGAAATTAACAAAACGAATACAATAGTGGTCAAATAATTGCGGGCCATTGTTTTATATTATATTATATTTAGATTCACTCGACAAATTAGGTACATGTGTGCGTTTCGCATGCAAATAAATATTTTATTTGCGACATCATTCGGAACGCAGTTTTTACCGCCGTAGTTTATCTATGTATTTTTTATATGATACAAGCGACAACAACTGTTATTATTTTTTGTCAATGAATTAAAAAAATTCTATCTTATTTTATTTTTTTATTAATTTTATTAATCATGCAAACACAACCACTCTCCGGCATAAATATTAATTAACAGAAGAAAATCACATAAATATTAGTCAAACATATCCCATAATTAATAAACTCAGTTAATTCACATTCGCATCTTTTGACAAGGCTGTAGTATCTCTTGTTAGAGATGTACGATAGTCTTGTTTATGAGCAATTTTTATTTGAAATTCTGAGCATGTTTTCGTATATTGATAACAAAAATAATGATGGCCGATCCATAACGTTGGGAGGAGAACAACTTGTGTAGGTAGCAGCTTAGTATTGTTTACTATGGAGTGAGTTTTTACATCACTAACTTCAAACCTAATTATCGCGAAACGGCAATTATGTTTCGCAACACCTTCATCCAGTTACAACGTATGATTATGTATCGCCATGACTACGTAGTATCCACCATGTCGCCATGCCCACACCGGCCTGCGCCGCTGAAAAACTAGTTAATCAAAAGTAATGCGTATTGCCATTGAAATTACAGCGTTTATGCCTTCGTACGATATTCATATACTGTCCCTATTGTATCTAAATGAGAATTACTTAAAACTATATACCGCGATAGATTACTTAAACGAATAAATAATTGAAGTAGAACTACAACCAATAGCTTAGATTAAGCGCCAGACGATAGTATGTACGACGACAGTAATAGGTAATAAATAAGTGGCAGCATATAATGACGTTATTTATTTTTAACGAATTTTATTTGTAGCTCGAACATAATCGAACAAAAGCTGTAGCACACAATCAAACTCACAAATCGTATAATAACGTGAACACAACGTTGGATGCAGGAGTTGAAGAGTATTGATCAAACCCCGTCTAGTCTACTGACCCCGTCCATCCTTCCCACATTTACATCTCGGATTCCCTGCGTCGTAAAGCCTCGAAATTTGCAAGTTCTTTATCGAATATCGTTCAATATCGTACCTCTTACAAATTTATTATACCTTACGACGTCAAAATTTTAAGACACGCGTTTGCAGTTTACGAGGTCGCATATTGAAAATTTCCCCGGGAGCCGACTTCGGTAAAAATTTCAAAAACAACGCCTTGCGGGGTGCAGATTACGTTCGAATATGTGTAAAACGCGTCAAAGTAAAAATTAACTGCGAGACGCAAATTACGTGGAGCGTCATAAAATGCCATGTAATGTCGTGCCGTTTATAACCGACCCCAATGCGCGTGTAATAAAAGACGCGAATTAAAGGCAGTAAATGACAATTTACGGGACGCTAAATACATTTGTTGTTATATTTCCTCGATTAAAAACCACTCAGTGAACAGCGGCGTTCAAGTGGGTAATTTCGTATATCGCGAAAATGTAACATTAATTGTATTCTTGTTTATTCGAGATGGTCATAATTGTGTTATGATTTGTAATAAATTCCCACCACATTTAGACTAACCACAGTTAGAATACAAAAGAAACATTGAAAGTCCTCGGAAAATTGCAATTATTCGTTAAGGGTGAAGTTCTTCTGCACTAGTGCAATATATTACCACCCTAATGATGTTATTCATGAATATAAAATACTATGAACTATATAATAAAGCTGCCTGTTGTGGTTCTTCACCATCACGTAACCAGTGGTGCAAATTATAATATTCTATATCACCCCTTATTTTATACGATGTTGATGTATTATTTTCTATTCTTTCGGCGTATAACTTGAAGTTGGTAACATAAACAAATTATAATGTAATTTTCATGTCTTTCCTGTCGTTATCCTCAAAATCTGTTAAATTGAAAACCGTATGCAAATAAAACCAAGTGATTCTAAGGGACGTATCCTTTAGTCGTTTAATTTCGAGAGAGCAATCTAAACGGCGACAATTAACAATTCAAATTTTAAATTAGCCAACGAACGGCGAAATGGTCAAATGTTATGAAGAGGGTCCTTCAAAATTTTATAAAGTAAATTACGGCGTAATGTGGGATTTGACAGTTATTTTTATTCACAATTATATTGCGTCGGTTTCCGAATGAAGTGTTTATTTGATTACAAGCTTGCGAAATTTAAATACGTGTCCAAAAAATGGATTTTAAAAGCACGCATTACTAATTGATTTTTGGGTTATGAATGCACAAGGGCCATCGACATAGACACTATGCCATCAAAAATGCACCGAATCCTCTTTCCTTAATGATTTCCCAAATTATTTGTTTAAGATCACGCTAATGTCATTTTGATATATTTCGAAACTACACAATACGATCATAAACAAATTTCCAACTAATATCAATTTGTTGCTGACGAAACACGTATGAGATTGAAAAGGAACACTCCAGACATCTGTTCACTGTGCTCGCCAAAGATTCGCGCGATTACATTAACTGTAACGATGTGTTGTTCAGCGTCTCAATTCGACACCATATAAAGAACTAAACATTATTTTCCGCAACATTTTTTAAAATAAATTTATGGCACCCATCGTGGCTGGAATGATAAACAGGACGCGTCTGTTGTCCCTTTTCAATTCCCGTTTACCGGGTCAAAGTTATAGATTATACCCTTCCCAGACAGATAATGGATTCTGATAAGATACAGTCCCTCTTAGGGTTTACGCATGCGTACGATTGAGAATTTCCTGAAAATTCGTAAATTATTTTGACCGTTTAAAAACCATCTACAACTGCGGAAATTATGCCGGACATTCAATTAGAAATTATTGGTTGATTTTTCGTGTAAGAACACGCAAATATAGTTTGTTTATAGAGGAGTGAAGTTAATTAAACGCGCAGAGTAGGCACGCCCTGTTGTTATATATTTATCGACGTACAGTCAATTGAAGTGACATGCCTGTAGATTACATAATAAAATATATTTGTGATTGGACTAATACTATAATTAAAACTAAAGTGCAGTTTGAAATGTTCATAAATTATGAAATACTGAAAATAGATGAAATCACGTATTTTAATACCAAATCATGTGTCGAGGATAAAAATAATTTGTATAAAATAAAGAAAGTGTATGTGACATAATTAATTTGGTGACAAATAAATGGAGGATTAAAGAATGCCACGTACTAATGGAAGCGAGGTGTAAAGAAAATAATAGGCACTGTATAAGCGGAGGAATTTTTCAGAAATATCTAAAAAATAATTTGTGATCATTGTTGCAATCAATATAACAATAAAACAAAGTAAATGAAAACACAAATGTGTAAAGACAAACGAAGATGTATAGAAATTATAAATTTTGCGCTAGAAGGCGCACAGAAAAATGATACAGATAAGGTGATGCCTTTCAAGCCAATTTCAGAGATGTTATGTGTTATACGTTCGCAAAGAGAGAAGAGCACCAGTCTGACGTCCACGTCTCCTCAGAAGAAAACGAAGAAGAAGAAAATGATATATTTAATGAACAACTAGAAAAAGATTGGAAGGAATAAAAAAAGAGAGAAAAATGTTACCATAGCAGAAATAGCTATTTTCGAAATCAGGAAGCAGTCTGAACCAACGCAAATAATAGAAAGATGGAAAGGACACTATGACGAATTCCTAAATACAGGAAATAAGGAACAGTTTACAATGATAGAAGGGAAAAGAAAGCTATACGAACGAAACATGAAATCATAAAAAGGATAAAAGACGTAAAAAATAATAAAAGTTCAGGGAAAAGGAAGTATTAGCAGAATTCATTAAAGCAGGAGGAGTTCACTTAATTGATTGAGTATATGAGCTTGTAAAACTAATACGGGAGAATGAGCAAATGCTTTAAGAACGGGCAACGTTGCTAATATGCCCCGTGGATACATACATAAGGTGAAACATCTTTATGTGAAAACTATAAATTACAGGACACACTTTATACAGGACTGGTAACAATTGTTAAGGAAAGATTAAGCAATGCTACAGACGGTGTAATACAGCGGAATATCAGATAGGTTTCAGGAGAAACAGATCTATATTTTCTTTACTTTTAAAGAAATACAAACAACTTGTTAAGAATACAAATTAGCTCTGCAGTTGCTATTCATTGATTTTATAGAAGCCTATGAGTATAGAGCAAATAGAGAACACATGTACAATGCAATGAGGAGACTATAAATACCTGAAAAACTCACAAAGCTTACAACAATGACTCTGAATAAAATATAAAATAAGGTGCTCTGAAGTGGCCACAAATCAACAGAATTTGTGGTGGGAAATGGTCTGAGGCAAAGTGAGCCTCTCTCTACTACAGTCGGGTTTTGAAAACCATAATTAGGAACAGTAAATTAAAAATGGGGACAATATACAACACTGATCATCAACGTCTAGCATATGCCACCTTTCACTTCTAGCAAAGACGAACGCGGAATTATCACAAAAAAAATTGTCAAAAAAAGCAAAAGTTTTCGGACTAGAGATAAACCAAGAAAAAACAAAATAGATGGTAATCAGCTAAACCGAACAGTCAGAAAATGAAACGGCGAACAATGGAAGGGAATACGCGTTTGGTAAGGTAAAAAAGAGTTCTTAGGAAATATCTTAACAGGAAATATGTCAGAGTTTGGAAATATAACGAGAAGTACGAAACGCTGGATTAAATAATGAAATTAAAGAATAGGTCAAGACGACTGAAGAATTTCTAAAAGTTATAAGCCAAACCATTACTGTGTCTGTGAGGCATGATCACTAAAGAAGGCAGATGAGGATGCCCTTGACAGATTGAAACGAAAAATACTAAGAGCCATGTACGATTGAATAAACACCGGAGTCTGATGATGAAGAACTAATATGGAACTAGACATTATGTACAAAGAGGAAAAGATAACATCCGTTATAAAAGCCAAACCACTATAATATAATATAATATAATGGATAAGTCATGCAGAAAGTGTGGCCAAGAATAGATTTCCAAAAATGATATTTAGCAGAGTCCTAATTGGAAAAGACGAAAAGAAAGAGATGGCTGGAAAGTGTAGAGTAAGATTTAAAAAGTATGAAAATTGAAAATTGGGAAGAGAAAACGAGAAGCAGAAAATAATGGAATTGTTCAACAAGTCCAAGGCTTCTCGCCCTGTAGTGCATGTGCATATATAGGAAATGCAAAATAACACTTGAATTGTGCAAAAAGTGTAAGCGATATAAATCGTACGCTTAACGACGGTAAATGACTATTGAGGTAAATCGGGGCCAACTTTGATGATTTGAGACCTCATGCGTTTGTGTCTTACATGATGTTTTAGTGACGTTGAACTGTGTAACTCGAGTTAACTTAACTTTCACAAAAACTTAGAATAATGTTGTAGTTATTTTGAGATAGTAAGTCGAATGTTTAAATCTTAGCTTCTAGAATTACAAATAATTAATTTAATGAAGTCAAATACACTTCGTGTTCGAAGCTAATTAATTCAAAAGCGCTATGAGATTTGCAATGTAAGCGAGTTTCGATTTAAAAGCATAAATCGCAGATGTCAAGCGGTTAGTGAAATGTTGAGCATTTAGATTTTATAAAATTTTCAATTAAAAACAGCATTTCCGTTTCAAAAAAGCACATAAGGCGACGAGCTGAGGCAAAATCAATTATGCTTACTTTGGTTTTCTTAGAGGCAATCGATCTATTATGATATGATTATTCACCGCAAGGAATTTACATATATTTTTTTCAATTTTCATTCTAATATAATAGTAAATAGCAAATTTTTAATATAACTATATTAATCCTTGCATTACTCTTGACCCAATATCCAACTGAATCTACATTTTATTAATGTGCGCGATTAACAAGTCTCTGATTTTAGGGTAATCTCAAATCCATTCTCTGACTATTATCGTCGTGCGATTAGGGGAATTGACTTGGACAAATAATTGGCCACTAATTCACGGAGGACACCGGTAATAATCGTCTCTGTCATCGCAATATATTTCACATTGGCAAAATGCCAACTTATTTGGACTAAATGTTCTGGATTATTAGAACCATCCAATCCCAATGCCTTGGCTCCACTTGCATCATTTTTCAAACTATATTGTTCTTTGTACCTATGACTAATCATGTGATAAACAAATGCGTAGGACTGTTCCTCTCATTGTCCGAAAGAACAATATCAATCGTGCGAACACAATTTTGATTCAGTCGCACTTGTGAGCCTCAAATAGATAGTGTTGATGAAAACTATACGAAAGAATAAAAGAAAAAAATGCCACAACAAGCATGATATTTTAAATATTAACGCAACTAAAAATAGTTTTATAATTTTAACAAATTTTTAAACTTAACTAACCGTATTATAAATCAAAATTCAAATAAACGACGGTTTTTTTCGTCAGAGAATTTCCCACTCAATATTGACGAGAATTCTTCAATTGGACGAACCTGGAGTAGGTTATGGTGATTTTCTAGCTTCAATACAAAGTTGATGTTGTTTGCCTCATACCAGTCTCTTGTGATTGTCTAATAATGGCATGAAGCAGAATGTGGTCAAAATATTATTTCATCATTTAATCATTTAAGGCTTCGTCTCGAACAACGCCTATATTAGGCTGCAGATGAAGCCAGCTTCAGAAATTGCAAACGATACGAAAATGTTGCCCTCAAACTTTTTTGTTTTTTAATACCTCATCATCATGGACAATTCTTGTAATCATCCGTGTAGAAACCATCACTGCCCTTTGTCTCAGAGTTGGGACAAAGTGGAATATTTTTCGTCATCAATTACGATAAACTTGTAGATGAAATGCAAAACACTACATCTTGGAATCCTCTCTAATTGAGGCTCTGTATATTTTGGAGCTTTCATCATTTTCTTCAAGACAATATTGTTACTTGATAGGGTCCTACACACTAGTCTTGCTAACGTTAAATATCCTGTTAATCCCAGTTTTATGTTTAGCAGCATTAACACCCCTCTCTTAATTGGTTACAAATCGGTGGCCGACCGCTTTTAGGTAAGTTTACGGGGGTCATCCCCTCTTGACATTCTTTGATTGTGCGGAAATTGGCATATGAAGTATAAATACGAGTAGCATGACGAGTAGCAAACGGTGCAAAATGTTATGCTCCACACAGGCAAACGTGGCAAGCTGAGTTTTGCCCCATTAGAAAGAAACAGCTTAATTATTGACGGGAGAGTTTTCTGAAGGTCTATGGACCAATTGTAAAAGTGCCACGCTGTGAAAACGATTGCTGTAATACATATTGAAGGTTGGGCACATATATATTTTGTCGCTGAATCTTTAGAAAAAAATGCATTAAATGACTCGTCGTTTTTTGAAGCAACAAAATTCTATCCCAAATGTTCAACAAACATTAGATTTGTATACTTTAGTTAAAAATAACAACAGAATTTCAGCTCATGTTTAAAATTTTAATTAATTTTGATTATAGAAAAACTATTTATTTTATTTAACAACGTTCATTAAACATATTAAATTTATAATCAAAAGTTATCGGCATAAAGTTAGCATTGCTTTTCATTCTGTCATACTCTCGCAACTCAAAATATTTTGACATTACACATTAACATTAAAGTAGACATTCGCTAAAAAGCAAGAATAACCATTTTGCTATTTTTCAGGTTCACGTTTACATTTTACATATTAGACCATGTCCATCATCCCCTCGAACCCGTATAGATATATCTTTCACCAGAATAACGTAGTGGAGAGCATCAGTTATAAGCAACTATATGGTGGATCATATCCATCAGATAGTTGCAAAAAGCTTTGCAAAACGAACAGCAACAGTTGTATTATATCAGAAATAAAGAGACTGCCAACACTGCTATACACAATGGCACAAACAAATAAAAGACTGAAAAGTCAATTAGATACTGCATAGTGAAACTAAGCAAGAAGTAAAAGTAATCAAAAGACATACAACGATGACAGAATTACGACAAATATCAACAAATCAAGCTGTAATATTATTAATGAATGCAAGAAAAACAATAAGGAAAACATCAGGACATTGAAATAGTAAATGCAGATGTTACAGTATCAACAGCTTAAGCAATAGATGCAACCATTAAAATTATTTGTGTTGGTCTGCAAACAAAGGAAATAATAGTGGGGCTCTAGGCTCTCCCATACACCATCAGTTGGTTCTAAAAATTATATTTAAGGGGAATAAGAGGTCCAATAAATGGATTAGCTCATATCTGTGAAGCAGAACACAGCAAGTGTGGCCAAAGTACTGTCTATAATAAGATCGATAGAAAGGGTAGTCCCACAAGGCATCATTCTTAAACCCCTCTTATTCCTAATAGTTACCGACGTACTTCCAAAGTGCCCTAGAGCGTGCGCAACAAGCAAGTATGCAGATGACACCAGCGTGGTTATTGTTCAGCCTAGTATCACGAACATAATTAACAAATCCCAACAATCAATTAGCGAGCAAGACCCACTCATCAGAGTCAACAAAAAAATCCAGCATGCATCTAGAGTCACGAAACGAAACTTACATTGGGAACACATGTGGCGCAAATAGTGCGGTCGTCTGCCTAATAAAAACACAGAACACTACAGTTTCGTTGTTTGTTCAAATTTCTTTATATCATCCATTGGATGTTTGACTAATGTGATATCTCATGCAATAATATTCTTAGATCAAGTCAAGTGAATCTAAAAATAATTTAATCTTCGCGTCGTTTCGCTCGCAAAGGTTGCGCACGAACAACAAACAAGTGATACTTTTATACGCACGCGACGAAAATATTCCATGAAAGATTATAAGACGCAGAAGATTATAAGAAGCGATGGCCGCCAAGTAAAATCCATTATAACAACTAGGTAGACTATACACAACACAATAGCATACAAGGATATGATTAAGGTCGACTGTCGAGAGATTTAAAATCAGGCGAACGTAGCGAGCACAGCGACTTACGATCAAACTACACGTATGTACTATGTATTTCCATGATCATTTCATTACATGCATTCTGTCATTCAATCAAACCAAGTGTTTTTTTCCAAAACTTTCGGACTGTACGTTTTACATCACGATCACGATCACGAATTGTCTTGCATTCGACATGCACCTCTTTTTGTTAGAATCGCACGCTTGGGGTAAGGTCCATTGCTAATGGTCCGTAACATATATTTATAGCATTTCGTTTCAGTCAAACATCAACATTCATTCATTTGGACCACTCAAGGAGAATTACTACATGACATCTAGGTTAAATGCTCCTGTATTGGAGCCCCACTGTGAAATATTGAATAATTAGAACTTCTCATGGTTAAAGTTATACATACGAGGTTAGCTAAGAAGGTCCTATTGTAACGCGTAGGTCACAATTCAACTCTTTGATCTAAGAACTGAAAACATTGACAATGCAAACATTGACATATACTGCATTCTAATAACTTTAATTTTCAATATCAATATACATCATACGTTTTGAAAATGATAGTTTAAGTCTACAAGCTTGTGCCCGGTTGGGTTATAATCTTGTTCTTAGATTTTTCTTAAAATCAACAAATTGTGTATTTAAGTTTCATAGGAGTATAAGTGTATATTTGGACAGCAGTTTAAACATTGCTTCGAAACGTTAATAAAATCGATTTCGATTACTGTGTAGGATCGTCTTGTGGCGCCCGAGAAATGCGTCTCTAACTTACTTTTAATGTTACATTTATTTTCAACGACATTTAGAACAAAATATGTCGGAAACTTTATCCTTGTGCGAGTCATAAATTTTTATTCATTTTCCGTAATTTTATCTTGCTCCCGTACCCGATGCCAGGGATTATATAATTTAGCATTTTTTACTCGGTCCGCGACGCAAATGTAAACAATCTAAACGACGCGGACGTTTTTGAGCGCAACTGAAATCCGACTTTGCCCCAGTTTCTGTAACTAAATCTATTCGTGCAATTAGGAATGTATATTTAGTTCAAACAGTGGGGCATTTTCAGTTAGTTTAAATTGCAGATTACATTTTCCTCATTATTCTCCGGGCAATCTAACATGATTAGTGGCCCGGTCGGGTTTACCGTGACGCTGGCGCTATTTCTCCACTACATGCATGGCCATGTTCGTCGTGACGTGGCATCGTTATATGAACACAGTGACACAATTTATAATTTAGAGCAACTGATTTTAATTACTAAAAAAAATGTGGATGTTTACAAATAAAGTACGATGTGTACCCAAGATATAAAATCGAAACGTTTGTGTTTTATGTTTTTTTCTTCAATGTAGTGTGCGACTTAATTTGATGGTTGTGGATCGATTTTGTTTGTTTTCGTGAGCTCTTTGTCGAATAATGTTGCGCCGTAATTAATTTCAAGCCGTCAAGATGCGATATCAAATTGCTTGAATGGATCAAGTCGCATAGAAACTTGGCGAGGGGAGCACTGAAACGATTACACCGAGTCGACGGATTTGTTTTCAGACACAAATTTTTGAATCACAAACATATTAAATTGCCAAAAGAACACTGGTTCTTAGTACTAATCTGTAAAATAACATTCTACTGTCAAGAACCTGCAGACATGAAAAATAAAACATCAAGAGATATCAGTTGCAATTGACCATACAAATAAATCCTGCAGCTAACTTATAAGTCACGTAATCAAATTATGTACCCCTTTGAGATATTCATATATTCATTCAATATACCTAGTATGAATAATTAATAGGTTGTACTTGTTGCTGCCGATTATTACTTTTTTTGTAATATTCAAGTATTTTACTAATAACGTAAGCCATCATTCAATATCCATAAAAGAAGTTTCGATCAGCTTCAAAAATAATAAATTACTGGACAATAATTTATGTACGTGACGCAGATTGGATATTCCTTTCGCGCAGTGTCCCATTTTCAATTAAGTGTTGTCGGACGGCGTGAAAAAATTAACGCGCATCCCAAGTTCATTAATATTCATGGAGTAATGAAAGACGACGACAGGAATTGTTTCAAAATGACTTCCCGATCTTCCCTTTTCCCGACGCCGTCACTAACACACAAAACGCCGCTCCAGAATGCGAACGGGCAAACGTCGAATCGATTTTCAATTCGCAGCACCGCCTGACTGACATTAGTCGGAGAGTACCCGCGACGCGAAATGAAAAACGTAATGCCAGCGGTGGCGTTCGCGCCCCGTCGACCCCTGAGTTATAATCACCTTTTAATGAAGTTGCCGCGGGACTGCAACAAATATAAAGTTTCCGCAGCCATATTAACGCCTTTCGAAATTATTGGGCGGCGAAAATTCTTCATTTATGCGTTACATTTTCCATTAGAGGAATAACAAATTGAGAGACAAAATCGGCGCAAGCGAAAATGTTATGATATTGTGGCGGCATTCGCCGGCGTTCCTCCACTGCGCGGAATATTAAATAACCGAACAAGTTCATCGGTTAGATGGGGTCGACTGAACACTGACGTCTTTGTTCACAGATGACTTCCTGAATATCAAATCGACCGTTGTAATACAGTACGTCAGATTACCTTGAAACAACAAGGACATACCTTGCAAATTCGTTTGTTATCATCGACGGCAGGTTACGAAGGAAAAAAGGCGCAACGACGATCACCTTTCCAGCCGAGTATCCCATTATTCGTTACGGCTATAATTCATGCCAATATCGGATACGATAACGACGACATTGATTAATACATCCAGGGATCCATTTAGAAGGATTTGACTGCAATTTATTTTTTAAATCGAAAATAAAAACTTGAACGAAATTTCATCGAACTGGAAGAGTTTGGTACAAAAAAGGTGTTAATTTATTATACTTTCTTTTTTAATAATAACAAAAGATTAAATTCCCATTTTTGTAGATCGATTACTTGAATTATTTTCATGTCAAAGACAATGATTACAAGTTTAAATTAATATCGCATTTTTAAATTTTATTTTTTTATTGGGTAGCTTCAGTTTAATTGGTTAATTTTCATTTCACCCACTAATTTCGTGATTATTTTATTGAACAATCAGGTTCATGAATCCTAACAATCGTAAATTATTTGGCCCCTTGGTCGAATTTATTTACACACAATTGAAATTACTTGATTTCCTCCATTTTCTGTGGTCTTTGAATAGAATAGTGAACGCAATTTATTGGCAAAATCGCGTTGAGGAGTACATTCGTCAATCGGTTTCCTGGTTCCGACGTCGGTTGTGAGCTGGCAACGAAAGCATCGATTTTACATTATTTTGTATCAACCCCTCAACTTATTTATTGGGCGTTTCTTGATTGACATCTTATACGAAGTCGCGCTCGGATTCGCTTAGAAACCATTTTATCGTATTCCAATTTTGGGCCGGAGCTCAGATGACGACTATAAAAATCTTGTGGCGCTATAAAGTAATGTAACACTTATTTTCGATTCAATATTTTTGCCGCAACACTTTTTTCGCTATAACTCAACTTCTCGCCATACATATACCAATTATAAATTTGATAGTTAAATGTAATCCAAACTTTAATAACATGTGCAGCTATCCTTCAAGTGAATCACATAAAAAGTAGTAAATTTTATTCGAAGCATTTTCATATAAAGTTTCTAGATATTTTGAGTACCGTGTCCATAAATATGGTCAAATATTAATAAATTTAATGGTAGTAAATGTAATAATCAAAATCAATTAAGAAAGTTCATAATAATACAAAAATATTTTTGCTAAATTACTGTCACATAAATATAGGTTAATATTTTAATCTTAATGTTACTAAACTTATTTGTTTTCGATTTATTAATTACGTTTTAAAAATAATTGCTGCAAGGAGTGAACCGGTCGCGTGTTAAACTCGTGTATAATTTTATAAGGCGTTCTGGAATCACCTGCTAAAACGTGCATTTTTCAATCAGAGTGTTACAGGCAAATAATTGGTGATGACTATGGTTATACTTTAATGTCGCGTTTGATTTGACTATGTATTACAATAGTCATGCAGCTTTGTTTCTCTCTTAAGAATCTCGCATATACATTTCGTATATTTCCCCGTTGAAAATTGATTCCACGTATGTTGGATGCTCTAAATAATTTCTACGCATTTATTGTATTAACACAGATCATATTTACTACTTCCTACAAAATGGGCACCCATGTGCGTCATAAATTCGATTGCCTAGTTGGATATTTTATAATTTGAAGTGTACTTCGTATTTATAATCATATCCGCTAATAATGGTTTCGATGCGTATTTCCAAATAAGAATATAATTGTGTGTTATTGATATAAATTTATTTTCGTATTATTCGTCTTCGTTAAGGATAGATTCGACCGTTTCCATATTCATATTCCGTATTCCTTGATTAAACCCTCAACTACAACACTCATGTAGGTTAATACATGTTATTTGATTATCGCGAAATATCTCGCTTCCCATTATATACGGAGTTAACAACAGCGATAAAAGGCGTATGTGCACTATATGTGTTTTAATTCCATTCCCATAAACTAGGACTCATCAACGATTGTGTATATGTGTGCACGACCAAATAAAATTCGTGCTAATAATGTTAACAGAATTTTGAATAAACTGCCATCAATACAATACAACAAATAAATAAAAATTATTATATTGATGTACTGATTGATTGAAATGTTGGTCTTGTATCGTGAGTAAAATTATTTTAGTTTCTCAGTCGTCTTTATTTATAATTTATAATAAAACTAAAAAAAACATTTATAATTAAAAATAATAAACTGGATGGACTGTCGTTTTTATTTTAATTACAGTTTTCTGCGTTTATCATTATAGTTTGATTATATTTTTATAAGCAGACCCCAATGTCTGAATCACCACGATTCACAACTAAACATGCCACGTGGCGCCGCTTTTTGCTTATTTTCACGTTTTTGTGTTTAAATTGTTATTAGTGCTTATTTAGGATTTTTAATTTATCGAAATCGAGTCCGTTTGTTCTTCCTTTTCATTAACTCTTGAAAATATGGTTTATATAGATAACTTATGTATGGTAGCATTAAATTGTTTTAAATGTGCGTCAATGTGGATGGATTTTTTTCCAAATAACGACAGATTTACGAATCTCGAATAATATAAATTAAAAATATTTTTAATACATCGTAGGTTGGTTATTTTATATCTATTTTTTTTTAATAATTTAATTTTATTTCAAGTTCTAATTTCGATTGTTGTGTGTACTTAACTCTTAAATGCTTAACTCTCAAATTCAACCCAACCCAACCCAACCCAACCCCAACGTTTTCGGAATAAAATCACGCTCATTTCTTCAGAACACCTTAAATGAATTCAAAATCCCAATTGCGAAAATGGACACCACTTTCGTGTGATAATGAAAACAAGGGTAAACTAAGAGGGGGTCAAATATACATAACAGAAGAGCGAAAAATACAATTGGAGCTGCGAAACATGCGAGAGAGGAACAGAAGAAGGGAAACAAGACCAAGAAATCAAAGGAATTGACGAAGCAAGAAACAATCTTAAAACCAGCAATAAACGAAGTTCAATAAAACAAGGTGTCCCTGGCAATAAATATGACAACGACAATAAAAGAAGAATAAAGAAAATGTAAATATAATAAAGATAGGGCGTGGAATGTGAGGAGTATAAATGGAAAAGAACAAGTAATGGAAAAAGCGGAAATGGACGCACAGAGACCAAGGAAATAAACTAGAACAAATATATGAAGGATATTGGATGTACACGGCAAGAGTAGATGAAGGAGAAAGAGAAAGATATAGGGTTCATAATAAAAGAAAACAAAATATGTAACATCGGTGACTTCATCCCCATAAATGAATAAGTGAAAGAATTATATGTAGAAATACATCTAGGCGAAAAAGAAGTATAAAAAGCATTAGATAAATGTATTCAAGAGTAAGATCCAGGCTGATCAGT
Source organism: Geotrupes spiniger (assembly GCA_959613385.1). Classification (NCBI taxonomy): domain Eukaryota; kingdom Metazoa; phylum Arthropoda; class Insecta; order Coleoptera; family Geotrupidae; genus Geotrupes; species Geotrupes spiniger. The sequence goes on from OY390737.1 coordinate 20,647,287, forward strand.
AGAAGAAAAGTGGGAAACATTAAAGAGAGATATCATAAGAACAGCAAAAAATGCTGTGGAGTAATCAAGGTAAGCAATAAAGCAGCGGTGGAACGAAGAAGTAAAAGAACAAATCAAAACAAGGAAATGAATTGATAACAACAAAAGAGAAAAGGGGAAGACTACGAAGAATACAACGAAAACAGAAGAATAGTAATAGAGACAAGAAATATAGGGCGGATAAACGTTGGAAACAAGATGAAAAAATCATATAGGATAGGACTCTTCCACGGGACTATAAGACAGATGAGAAAGAAAAAGCAAATGTGACACTAATGCACATCAAAGATGAAAAGGGGAAAATATAACAAGAAGAAGAGGAAATCATGGAAAGATGGAAGAGGCCGCTAACAGAGTAAAAGAAAGCCAAGATAAAGGTAAGGCAAATTGGAAAATACATCAATGGATAACACGCGAGGAATTATAGATTGGTAAAGAGGCGGGTTATGACGGCATCACCGCAGAAATGATAAAATACACAGGAAACGACATGAAAAAAGACTGTTAGAAGTGTTAAATTGGTGGAGGAAGCCACCCCCTGAAAAACTGGTAAATAGGAATAATTACCTAGCAAACTATATCTAAGAATAACAAAAAAGTAAAACACAATAAACTTAAGAAGATACACATTGCGGGATTTCTTCGAAAACAAGCTCAGAAGACGTGATATTCGCCCCAAGCAAATAAGTGAAACAGCACCACCAATGCACATACAAGCAGACATTTGCTTCGTAGATCTGAAAAAGCCTTCGGTATAATAGAACGAGAAGGCGTATGGGAATACCTGAAGAAAACATTTCTGAGGAAATCTTCGCTAGTAGACTATATTTAAGAATAACAGAAACAAGACTTAAAGCAAAAAACAATCAACTCTAGATACATTTCGGGTTTAGGTCGAAAAGAAGCTCAGAAGACTTGGTATTCACCCTAAGACAAATAAGTGAAAAAGCACCAGCAGTGTACACACAAACACACATTTACTTCGTAGATCTACGAAAATCCTTTGGCAGAATGGGACGAGATGGTCAAAATATTAATAATGAAAAGTGTACAAACTACGTCCGCACTAAAAGTGAAACCTCGGGAAGATTTGAGACGACAATAGACAAGGCTGTGGATTAAGCCCGCTTCTATTTTCAGTAGTCCTGGCATAATAGAGATACCCAGCGAAACAAAAACCGAAATATGCAAGAAAGTACCGATATATGCTGATATATCCTGGTAAGTTGTTGATAACATTGGACAGACAGAAGAAGAGACTAAATTCCATGGAAATCAGAAAAATAAAAGCGAAAACAAAGAGGGACAAAATTAAGAATGAAACATACTTAGAGATACTAAACACGCAAGCAGTAGAACACAATATACAAGAAACGCAAGTAAGATAGTTAGGACACGAAAATAGAATGAAAGAAGAAAAGCAACCAATGCAAATTTATTAATCAAGACAAGCAGGCATGGGAAAGGGGGGAAGACTGAGCAAGACATGGCAAGACGAAGTAAGAAAAGCAGCAGAAAGAATAGGAGCAGTGTATGTTACTCCATACGCAAGGGAATCGGCGACAGATCGAAAGAAATGGAAAGAAATATGGAAGAGGCAACCGCTGCCGAGCTAGACCTCGGTGCCTTACACCGAAAGACAGAAATGCTTAGGATTAAGTAAGTAATTAAGTGTAGGTTTTCTTCAAATGGTGCAGCGTTGATATAAATAAATCCACTTCAAAGTTCCTATGAACCTTTTTCTTAAACGACTTAGTGCCCAAATACAGCGTTTAGGTTTAAGTTTTTGTGTATGTTTTGCATGAAATTAGAAAAATCGAGGCGATGACAATTGCACAAGAACTCGAAACAAAAGCTTTGTTGACGTAGCCAACGTTAGTTTTTGTTAAACATTTCATTCCCTTTTTCTTCAATTTACTAGCGTAATTGAAAATATTGTTGAGTTAAGTTCTATCTGTGTATTTACTTGTATTTACCGTTTATAACATTTTAGGATTGATGGCCTAAAATGTTCGAAATCTATATTTATCATTAGATCGTTCGAGTTGTAACCAAATATATAGGGAATTGCCACTTATACATAATATACTCAGTGACGTATAAACTGCACCACCTAGAAGGGGTGGGAATTTTTGGACCAAATTTGGCAGGAATAGTGGACTAGTCCAGGGAAATAGTTGATTAAAATTTGAAACCCAATTATCAAGTAGTCATGGGATTTTTGACGTTTGTGAGGTGGTGATAGACAAGCAATTATCGAGTCATTTTTTGAATTTGTTCCACTTTTTCGGATCCCGTTCTTTAGTTTGAAGTGTTTCAAGTGTTTAATGATGCCTAGAGGACGGAGACCTCAAGTTTACCAGCAGTTGAGTGACTTTGACCGAGGGCGGAATGTTGGTTTACGAGAAGCAGGTTTTTCGTTTAGAGAAATCGGCAACCGTTTGGAACGGCACCACTCAACAATAATGCGTGTTTATCAAGTGTGGTCTGAACATGGGGTTGAACGTCGGAGAAGAGGCACTGGGGCTCAAAAACGAACCAATGAACGTCAAGATCGCCGCTTAAGACTAATGGCCTTGAGAGACCGATTCTCTACAACTAGATCAATAGCTGATCAATGGTTAGGTGAACAAGGTCGTCCGATAGGCTTGCGAACAGTTTCATCGAATAAGAACCTTTGGCTTGCTGTCTCACCGCCCACATCTTGTGCTACGCCTCACTGCTCAACATCGCCAGGAACGTTTGGCCTGGTGCACGGAAAGACTTCAATGGAACTTGGAGTGGCATCGAGTTGTCTTTAGTGACGAATCGCGATTTTGTTTAGGAATGCATGATGGTCGGTGACTGTTAGACGAAGACGTGGAGAAAGGCGCAATTGTGGGGGCGGAACTGTGGGGTTGATGGTGTGGGGTGCTATTGCTTACGGCAGTAGGTCACCCTTGCTCTTCATTCGGGGCAGTATGACCGCCCGACGCTACATTGACGAAGTGGTAGAACCACATATTCTTCCATATCTTCGAGGGCTGGAAGACCCACTTTTCCAGCAAGATAATGCACGACCTCACGTAGCAAGGGTTTCCCTTGACTTCTTTGAAGCGGCCAATTGTAATCTTTTGCCTTGGCCGCCGAGATCTCCCGATTTGTCGCCCATTGAGAACGTGTGGGACATGATGGGTAGAAGATTGAGGAATCTACCGAACCCACCGTTGACAATAGAAGCTCTACGGCATGAAGTACAGGCTGCTTGGGATGCCATGCCCCAAGAAGACATTGATCACCTGCTGGAATCAATGCCAAGGCGGGTCAATGAGTGTATCAGAAATAGGGGCGGACCAACAAGTTATTAAAGAATAATCAAAAAGATGAAGTGTTTTCTTTATCAAATTTTAATCAATTGTTACCTTAGACTAGTCCAATGTTTCTGCCAAATTTGGTCCAAAAATTCCCACCCCTTCTAGGTGGTACAGTTTATATGTCACTGAGTATATGTCGTTCCTGAATAACATCTCATGTTAGGCATGTTTGTTTTTTTTATGTTCGAGATACTTTTGAGCACGTCTCGTTAAAATTAGTCCCACGTAGTTGTGTCAATAGAGGCCTGTAAATACGTACCAATTTAACGTCACACAATTCTTGGTATTATTTCTAACATCAAGTATTCATGGTGAAAATCTGAAATAACTTGCACACGGCCGCTATATTATGTCGAATATAATATCACAGCCGACTTGATCGTACCATAACCACGTACCATATTTCTTGTGATTATTATTTCATATTTTTATTTTTGTATTTTGTATTTGTATTTGTAGTAATAATAGCTGTGTGGTACCCATGACAACTGTATCTGCCTTCGCTATGTCTGTTAAGTAAAAGAAATGGCCAAAAACATCGAAATAGTTAAATTTCCAAACAAAACAGTTTATCAAAGTGAATTACTAACGTTTCCACGTCCACCTCCTTGCGACAAAAACGGCGATTTATTACAATCATAATGTGCTATTAAATCGCAACCCGGACATTTACGATTTCGTTTGTGGTTATCCAACGACGGACGAAATGCAATACCAATGCGAATTTTCGTCTTTTTTGTTCACGTACGCGGAACGAAACTATTTTCCATTGCGGAAATTTTCGAACGAATCCGATATGCGCACAAAGTAGAAAACTTCCAACCGAAATATTATATTCATCTATTGCGGAAGGATTAAATGGCATTACGGTGTTGTGAAACTGAATTTCGTGCATGTGCAGAGAAACTTCTCCGGTGAAATTGGACAAATATTAATGAAGTATTTGCATTTAAAAACAATCATTTTGTTCAGCCTCGCCGTTAAAACTTGGGGTTTTAAAGCATCCGCTTCATTATTATCCACATTTTAATTAAAGTTCCGACAGGTCGGGTACGTAATAACTACGGTGAGGTATTTTAAATTGCATTTTTTATAAAATACAAAGAATTTCTTTAAAATTTTTTTATAATTCTTTATAAATTATATAAATTCCATGGAATTATAATTATTACGCGCACATTTTATCGAAGCTTAGAACAAGGCTTGTAATCGATATGTTGAGAAAGACGTAAACTCTGTAAATTTAGTAGGAAAGATAAGACTGTTACTGTGTTTTGTTTTGTTCAATAAATGAAGAGGACAATAGGTTTTACATTGGTGCGACTGGGGGGAACAGAAATGCGATAAGGTCGGCAAAGTCCTGCTGGAAATAAGATCCAAATTAAAGTTGATAAAGGCGAGATATTATTCGCGATAACGTGCAGATGGGGAAAGAAAAAGCTTTTCCTTGTGAATTTTTAATTTAAATCATTTAAAGCATATAATAGTACCGGTTAAAAGGATTTTCATTGGAAATTATGAGTTTTCGGAAATGACAAAACATGAAACTAAGTGAGTAAGTAAGGAATATAAAATATTATTACTTATCAATCGTATTGGGAAATTGTTATTGCACATGCATACGTGAACGACTTGAATTTCAATTACAATAAAAGCAATTTGAATCCACACATTGCATTACCATACAATTTTGCCGCTAATTAAAAATACACGGTTTAATTTACGCGACGGCTGATAGTTAAATATAATATGAGTGTAGGTGACAACTGGAAGTGAAATGTAAAATGCATCGCTGACGTTAATGACTCGTATGATGGCGCGTTGCGATTATCGAACGTGTAAATCCCTTAATTTATTTGTCGTCTCGAGTAACTTGTGCAATATAGGATTCGGCACAACGCCATTTAGTCGCGTTTGATGGCGGATTTGCAAACAGACGCGCATACAAAGACGCCCTTGCTCCTGCATCTGGAACATCTCGCTGTTTGATGATGTGCTAAATCTAGAGTGACGTCTAAGAATACATAATGGCGTGCGCTGTCTTGATTTAAGGATGCGTGAAATTTGCAGGAGGAAAATTAACCCAATTCGTAAGCATCGCGTTACTTTGAAGCTTGTAAATGAAAACATAAATTTCAAAGCCGCGGTCGTTACAATCAGCTGTTTGATGTGGCTTCCACGGCGATGGCACCCAATGCGAATTGTTAAAGCTTCGAGAAATAGTCTTGCGTATTAAAACGATTGTACAACTTTTATACTGCCATCTAATACATTAAACCTTTGCAAATTGCAAATATATACGACGGCCATTAAACCCTCAGCCCATCATGGCCTTCAATTATTTCCCTCCATAAAGATAATCTTCGCCATCGCGCTGCGCTCGTAAAACTTCGGATCTCAATTTCGAGTTATAAATTTCACATCTTAATTCAATAAAGAACGATTTGAAATTGCTCTCTTGAAAATACCGACGGACGGCGCCCTAAATGGTTGCCGTGGCGCTTTATTTCGGGAGCTTAAAATGGGATTAAATTTCGCATTAAAATTACTTTATTTTTAAGGGCACGATTTCAATCAATTTAATTGTTTGTAAACTCAACAATGGGAAAATTGTTGCACATTCGAATTTTAACGATATAGTTAACCTACTCGCGGTCGTGTTCTTTGAAACTTTTTCAAAAAACGCGACCAGACCAGCTTCACGGCTCTTCGGATTTCACATGGACAATCGAAATGGCATTTGAGACATTTCGAAGGCCAGAGGTGAAAGTGGTAAAGCACCGTTACGCTGAAACCACATTTAAGAACATAATAAAATAAATAAAATGTACGGCAGGTTAAGTCGTTTAATAATCAGCACTGAATTCGTAAAAATACATTTCTTAGGAGTCATTAAAAATATATTTGAATAGTTAGATTCTCGATAAATCAAATGATGCACTATTCAGTATGTAAAACATTCTATGTGATTATGTTTATTATGGTTTATTTGTTGGTCAGATCAGGTATTACCTAATGGACTTTGTATTCGTATTCCGTTTCCGTATCCGTATTCAAGTTAATCGTTTCGATAAATTTCAGACCTTGACTTTGACCCTATTCCTTTGTTATATTGGAATTGAAAGCGTACAAACGAATGGACATTGTTCGTTCATTCGATTTAAATAAAATTTTCAGTTTGCAATTTCATTCAAGATTGTCGATATAAATATATACTTTGCGCTCTGTAGAGTGTTAGAGGTAGACAAATTTAACAGTTCATATAAAAATAGATGTTGATAGAAAGATTGGCAAATACCGCCTCCATTATCGCTTATTTTTCTTAATAACAGCCGATGTTATTTATTCGTTTCTTGTACTTAGTACTCCGCGTTCCGAATTGCATTGCAGGCGCCCATATTTTATGACATGAGAGAACTCACCCATCTTCACTTAATTAATGCTTCAATAGGTTTGGCTCTACGTCAAAAGATATTCATAAGATAAAATGTTGCGCTGTAATACCTGACTAGAATCCAATCTCAAGAATTTGTGATCGACAAAAATCAATAGGTACAATACCTACATATATAATTTATTTTCTCCCTAAAAAAAATTTTAAACTCTATAAAATTTCACTTGTCTTTTAATGATTGAATGGGTCGAGTCGAGTTAAAAATTAATATCACAAAGACAATTCTATGCCGTATAGAATTCAAATGTTGTGGGCTCCCACACTAGAACATAATGAAGGGAGACCATACAGTGATATATCGCCAATACTACGAGGGGAACTAGAACATGTTTATTTTTCAATATAATCTCCATCTACATTAATACACTTTCGCTTGTCCGGAAGGGACCCCATACCACTAGAAAAACACTTCTTCTCTTGCGTGTTAAAATATTGTTCGATAACCTGTATGAAGTGTTCATCCGTCTGAAAACGCTTTCATCTTAAAATGTTTTTTTAACTTTCTGAATAAATGTTGCCATGTCTGGACTATATGGTGGATGGTTAAGCGCAGTGAAGTCGCCAAAATCGGCCGAACTTTCACAGCACAGGCAGATTGTCGTGAAGAAGAAGCACATTCGATTGGGACACATGGGGACGGTTTTTGTCGATGGATTTACGTAATTTCTTGAGAGTATTACCGTAAACTTCTGCATTAATTATAGTGCCTTTCGGCATGTACTCAATTAAAAGAACGCATTCCAACTTCTCTCACTCATTCTCTACTACTATCGACTTCACGAAATAAAAACAAATAGGCGAAATTGATTCAAATTTTCTGTGAACCTTTCACACACCTGTCACTATTTGACCCTCAACTTATAATCCCAGCCACAGACCATTCAACAATGAAATGTTCGAGCACTTAGTACGAGTTTTAAATTTAAAATAAAATTAAGGCAAAAATAGCAGCTTCTATACTTCGCGATCACAGTTCATTGAAAAAAAATCGCTTTACCTTAGTTCGGCACCGATCACACGAATTGCAATGTTTCTATGCCATGCTAGATAATTCCCCATTTTGTAATGATGTTCAGAGATTGATGGAGGCATTAAAACTGATTGAAGACTATTTATTGACTCGTCTAAGGCCAGCAGTTGCATTGAAATTTGCAGGTAAATTTGTCTAAAATGTCTATTGTTTATCAAGCGCAAATGAGGGAAACGTTGGCTCGTATTTGGCGATTTTAAACTGAGTGGTTTACTTAGAATGCAACAAGCCTTCATAAAATACAACGCTTCATTTGTGAGTCGGACAGTAGGAAAAGAGAAAAGCGTTATGGCTGATGTTTTGCTGCTGAAGGACATTTTGTTGCCTCCACTTAACATTAAATTGGGGTAATAAACAGATTCATAAAAGATAGATAAATATGGTCAATGTTTCCTGCATTTGAAGAATCAATTTCCATGGATAAGATGCAAATATCAAAGAAGGTATGTATGTATGTATGTATGAATAAATAAATAATATAATACATATAATATAATATAATTTTTTGGTGTTTTACGTTTATATGCATATTAATTGGTCCAAATATCCGAAAGTTGCATCGACTCCGTAATCATACTTATATGAGTTTGCAAAAAATGGTTACAGGTTATGAGGTCTTGAAAATTCAAATGTCATTGAAGATACATATGCTCCACAACCACATGAAGAAATGATGAGTATGGAGACGAGGTATAAAGGGAATGAATTGGTTGCAATGTTGGCAGAATATTATTGCAGTGTGATGTCGGATGACCTGGAAAAAATTTGCAGTCGTTACTCAAAAACATACATTTAACTTTTTTTTGTTTTACAGTGCAATAATAAAGTAATTCTACTTTCCACGCATAATGCAGTGCCACCTGGTGACCATATTTGTGTTTATAACTTTCTATAATTCTATATTTCTTCAGCTTTAGCCTCTTTAGCTTGTTTTCCGTATTCCAAAGTAATTTTAAACTGAAAAACTAAAAGTTTTATCACTTTTGTAATGGTCTTAAAAACTACTTATTGTAGCCTATCCACTGTGATGTTGGGTGTCAAATGAAAGGTTTTCGCGAGCAAAATTAAGAAAAAAAATCGGCCGATTCCAATTACAGAGAAAATAACTTAGATATGTGATATCGAGTCCTAATAGACGAAAAGTTAAACATGTCGACAATTTCAGGTTAAAGCATAATCGAACACACGATGTCGGGTTTCAAATAGAAGGTCTTTATGAACAGAACTTCAAATTGTTGATTAGCTCCGGTTAAATTCCAACGTTAAAGTTGTGTCAATGTAACTGAATTGGCTTCGAAAATACATCAGTGGAACACCATTTTCCTTTCACTAAAGGTTACCCACACCATGGAACATTAAGTTGAATTTATTTCAATTGCATTTTCTATTATTTCTTTACTTACAAATTATGAAATTTAGTTAAATTAGTTGTACTGTGTTTAAAGATCAAAGGCACCATGACAGCGCGTTACTTAACTGGATTTATAAATTGGGTGTGACGTTTGTAACGTTGATATGAAATTAAACCCACCCAAATTAAATGCAAGCCAACCCACCTATCCCAATTAAATACTACGAATTGGTTTCAATGTAGAGGCTGCTGGTGAACTAGAAAAAATAATTCATTGTTTGTAAAAGACGCATCTATAATGACTGCAATTAGATTGAATTGGGTTGATTTCGATTGGGTTTGACGCCATTGATGTTTCCGATTGGAAGCAAGTGAAATTTTGGAGTTTTTGAGTTTGGAATATCCGAAATTAAAAACGATGATGATTCCCGTGTATGCCTTGGTGTACAGCAAGAAAATAACCTTGTGATTTAAGAGTCATAATTTACTTTAATCATATTATCAGTAACAATATCTTTTCTGCATTTTTTTTCGTTCGCAACCTTGTCATTGAGCAAAACATAATCTATTCTATTCAATGTGAAACTATAGGTATTACCTATATCACAGAAAAATTGTGTTGAATTAATCTCACCAGCCACTTCCAAATGGATGAAGGAGAATCACCGGGAGCTATTTGGCAATAACTCGGACTACTAGAGCATTACAACTTTGCCTCCGACGCCCGATTGATTTTTGGACGCTATTCTAAAACCGACAATCGCGGAACTCATCGCGATTGAGGTAGATGAATGTATAACAGGATTGGTACTACGATATCCATAAATACACATAAATACAAAACACTGTTAAATGCTCCAACCCTGTGGAAAGATTAGCATATGTACTTACACTAAGAAACAGACCGCATATAGTAATAATTCAGATTTTTTTAATAGGTTTTGGTAAATATAAAATCTGAAATAATAGAAATAATGTAAAAATCTCATATTGATGTAAAAATTATGTTTTGTTTTTGTTTTGGCTTGTCAAAAACAATTCAACTTTAGATTAAATTTTAATTAGTTGTAGCGCTAGTTTAATACAGGAAAGAAATTAATTGGAGTATTATTATATTGCAATATGCATTGTGGATTAGGCCTAGCAGGAAAACTCTATTTAAAAACGCGCCTTATTACCCCTTGGGTGTTGCGGAAAACTGTGTTTTTCCATCCAGTGTTGAATGATGAGCAAAGGATAAAAATCATACAATAAATAATAGAATTAAAGCGTGAAGCGCAGAATAGGAACAGCTGTTAAATTCAGCTGAAAGGACTTTCTGTAGTAAAGAAGGGAGAGAAATGAGACGAACATGTAACAATGGTATAATGGTAATATGAAGTAATAGAAAATCAAATCAAAATCATGTTCAACAAAAATATATCACTAAGTTTCATGCTTTTGCTTGGAAGTTGTAAGTGTAGTATACATTACTGGCAATTCATTATCCTTGCAAAAGAAATGCATGAAGATGCAGACTTTTTAATTAGAAAATAGTTTTCGTCTTAAATTGAATCCAATAGACGCCACTATACGAGTATTATCGGTTTTTAATCATCATCAACGTTCTGATAATGATATTTGCAAATATATGATCTTGGGACCTAGCACATTAACATTGTAAATAATAGAGGGACTGGAAAGTAATGTCGCTTTTTTACACTACATTCAAAAACATAATTTTTTAAAAAGCTTTTATTTTCTATCAATGATGTTATCATCCTCGTTATCTATATCTTGCATTATCGTGTTGCAGAATAACGCCTTTTCTGTTGACAATCGCTGGGTAGTTTTTAAGTAAAGATTGATTTACTCGATCCAATTGTTGACAGTAAAGGTCTGCATTAACGGTTTGTCAAGGTTTTAGCACTTCAAAATGAACGACTCCGCGAATACTCCACTAAACACATAGCGCATTTTTGGGGTGTAAACCAGGTTTGTGCAAATTATGCGGATCCCAAACACCTGCTCTGCTTACTTTAACAGTCTGATGCAAATGTTCTTGGATGGTCGACCAAGGTTGGTTAAGAGTATTTGACAGTTCCTCGATCGTCTGACATGGATTTGCTTCCACTTCCGCCCTTAACATGTCATTGTCTAAAGTTGTTGGTCTTCCTAATCGATAGGAATCGGAAAGATCAAAATTACCGGATTTAAACTTAGAAAACCACCTTTGGCAGTTACGAACGTCTAGTACATTGGGATAAACATCGCAAATGTTTTTGGTAGCAACTGTTGCATTATTACCCTTGCGAAACTCAAAAAGCATACAATGCCGGATTTGCACCTCATCTGGTATTTTGCTAGCCATTTCACCACAAATTGCAAAGAAAATTTTGAGAATTAAATATTTACGAGAAAACAACTGACTAACATGATACCTTTACCTCTAACTAACTTTAAAATAACTTTGACACGATTTTGTACTACAAAATGAGCTGACAGATGGCAATCTAATATCAACATGCGCAGAAACGATATTACTTTCCGGTCCACTTATAGGGTGATTTGGGCTCTTATCTATTATGGAAAAATTTTTTCTTTTAATTACTTATAACAAAATGAACTAGGATAAAATGATGAAAAATTATAAATATAAATTACGTAACAATATATATTTAACAAATAGGCAGTTAGATTATTAAAAACTTGAGACTTTCGAAAATACTATTATGATTTATTCTGTATCTGTTTTGACAAAAGAGTCTAGCGTGAGAAATCGAATATAGTCCTAATAATTTAATACAAACATTTTCTTGTTTGTCCCGTTTCCTTTACAAAGCACTAGTTTAAAGTCTTCCTAGATATATTCTACATTCTACATACGCAAACACAAGAAATTATTTTACGCTACATCACCAGATGAGTGTGCTATTATTGTGGTCTCAACATTTGCAACAACAAACAGTGCAATTTACTTTTTAAAATGAACGATATGTCAAAAATGAACTATATCAAATAAACATAATCATTCTGTAGAGGAAACCTTCAGCTTTCATGCCGTATGAAACTAAGTTACCGGTAGCCGCCGGATGAAGGAACATTGCAATTTTTGCTGCATGTGCATAAATTTTAATAGAATTTCACGACACGTACACGGTTAAAAATCAAAACAATATGTACAATATATTTAATATCTGATATTAGGGGCGCTTTCGGACTAATTATTGTACTTGTATTGTATTGTAAATTAATTTTTCAGTTTAACACAAGTCGCAAGGAACCATTTGATGAGATGGCACTAATAACAACAGAGTTCTCAATTCGATACCATTTTCTTAAATTAAACTACATTGACAAAGTTATGCTTCCGCACCGGAACAATAAATTCCGTTTTGCGGGCTTACCTTTTAATGATGGGCATATACTGTCTGGGACTTTTTTATAGAACTTTTTATGCTCGACAATTATCAACATGCTCGACATGTCTTTCACGGTTTAAGCAGCGTGCGAGAAGAAAACTCTCGGATGACTTTTTCGCTTTCGCGAGACTAAAATTGAAGATTTAGGAACTTAGTTTTGTTATTAACAATTTATGTTTTGGTTTATTCAAGGAGAGTGTGGAATTAATGAAACCAAATGAAATTCGTGATCGATTGAATTCATGATCGGTTTACTATTAAACACGAACACGAAGAGGACGGATTAACAATAATTATAAAATAATAACCCGTCTGCTTAACGAACATACCCAACAACCGACCGCACTTTATGGATAAGCTGGGGACTTAAGGAAGGCAACGCTCAATACAGAAAATAATTTCATTTACATGTTTATGAATAACATTTGAATATATTGCGTATACGAGTTTTTATTCTTGTATAAGATTCTAGAAGATAAGATCTTGCAGATTATATGACTGATTACCTAAAAAGAAAAAATATCAACTATCATGTTAACATTTATTTTTAAGTTTTATTCGCTCTCCTTCTTAGCATTTTTCTTGGACTCCTGTGGAAACTCAAGGGGACAATTATATAATGACGAATAAAAGACAGCACAAAAGTTTATAAATGTTTGCAATATCTAGTAATATAATGGCGAAGTGAACTGTGAATAGAGTTTAAGTATAAGCGATGGAGTCTATAGCATCCTCTAGATGAGCCCATTTTATACTTTTCGAGCATTTGGTAAAAATGCTCGAAATGTATAAAATGGATGTTATAGATCACGACGCGACGGTTGGATACAAATTACGAATGGTTACGAAACAAAATTGTTGGAATTGATAAATGAAATATAGGCTGAGAAGTTGGAAATGAAGATAAATGCTAAACCTAAGAATATTTTTGGATTGGCAGCACCACTACGTTACAGATAAATCTCCAGATCTGCTAAACATAAATGCCGCATTGTTAATAAAAATATATAAATGAATACAACTCTGACTGAATTGCTGTATGAAACCTGAAAGCTGATTAACCCTAAAGTGGACCGCAACGAACAGTAGATAGTTTGAAGATGGTGTTAACATTCGAAAAATCAATGCTTAGCACATGGTGCTTTGTAAGACTGAAGCAATGAATAAAACTATCTATAAAGGTATACTGTATGGTGACAAGTAGGGAAAGAAAAATTCTGTCAAAGAACTGGATAACTGGATTAATGTTCATGCGAGAGTAGGGTGACTGTTAGAAGAAACGCAGACGAAGGCTCACACGATTCTGGAATGCAATTATGAGTATGAAAGAAAATAATGAAGAAACTTGCAAATACATGGAATTATCATGGAGTGGTTAATTATATCGAAGTAGAGAAAATCAATGAATAGTTAGATAGTTCTAGTGTTTATTTTATAGTACGTTAGACGTTTATATGAATTATTTGCTCTCGAAACTTCGTCTCACTGAAAATATTCTATTTCATTTATGTCTTGATGGGGACTTATGCAATAGTCAGGTAAGACAAAATCTTGAAAAACCAACGTGGCAAGTAGTAATGTACAAAATAATACAAAACCAATGTTTTAGTCGCCGCGTGTTCCAGAGTGCCTATAAAAGCACGGCTTTGATTTCAACAGAGTACAATGTAAACAATAACCGGTAACGACACTCTCACCGTCTTATAAAATTCTTATGCGAGAAAAGCACTACTCACAAAAAGATCTATTTTGAACTATTATGCTTCATTTCGATTTATTTCCGGTTCGCTATAAACGTATAAATTCTGCGAGATTATAAAATGTGCGAATGTATAGATTTACTTCTAATCGATACTACGTCGTCCATTTTTATAATGAAACGAAACGGATATTTTTATGGGTCGTAAGGTTGCACAGGTATTGTGAGTGCGTCGTTATTGAGCTATATTTATTATTGTAACTAAACCAACAAAGAAAATCGAAATGCGTGATTGTAAAACGATCGGAGTTATTTCTGGGCGCTAACTTAACATTCATCTATTATATCTAGTATGTCTATTTATAGTCATTCGGATCAATGTAAAACATGTACTAATCAATGTATTCAACGTTCCACAAGTTCTAACGAATTTCACTAACTTCTCGAAAAAGTTATGTAATTTACGTCGTGAAGCACCTTCATTAAGTTGTAGCGAGAACAAGAAATCAAAAGTGAAACTATTGCATGCAAATGTTGCATTATTCCGGTGTTGGAATAATCCTCGTTTGAATTGTATTTTGAACGTAGATTCGTTAGTATTCAGCTAGCGTGTCAATTAACGTAATTTGGATCAGATTTGATGTCTATGCGAGCTATTAATTTTCTATTCTAACAAACATTTTTTTAGCCGAAAGGGAATTAGGTACATAATATGAAATGATTTTCCATAACGCGTAGTTGAGAAATTGAATTTAATTTACTCCCACAAATTTAAAGAAAACGGTTACAGGTTTTGTTACAAACAGCGATGCTCTGTAGATGTCCTGGTGAACGCCTACGTCAGTGCACTTGAGAAAGTTTAGGTGCAGTTCCAGTGCAGTGTAAATAAGCCTTACAACAATTATATCAAAAATAACCAGAGCCACACCAAGTCCGAATTACCTGCGGAAGAATACAATAGTGTACACCAACAATAGATGAAGATTGTTGAAGAATCGAAAGCAAGAGTGCAACTTTTAGCCATTCAATTTTTGATTTTAAATGTAAATCATGGTCATTGAAGTATATGAAGTTTCTAAAACTATCGGTAGTATAAAATCACGTGGGCGTTGTTCGAATAATTGTGCTTTAGCTGAAGTTTGGAAGGAGGTCGTGTTATTCATTCCCCAAAGATAACCAAATCTACTAACTACAGTAACTGATTAGTATTTTACCGGTGATTTAGGTCCGGCGTTAGCTGTACCACTGCCTCAACAACAATTAGTAACGATACCATAAAAGTAACTGGAAATAACAAATTGATAGTTACGTTCGTTATGTTAAATCATAATTGTTTTTTGAAAATATTACATTTAATCGAATTTGAAATAGAGATAGTAAATATTTTAAACATTGCCAGTAAATAATCTTAATAATTACATGTTACCGGGTAAGGGGCCGACCGATTAGTAGCAAGACCCAAATTCGTATTTATCCAAAAATTGGACCCTTAATGACTGTGTTTTGATTTACAAATGGATAGTTTAGTAGTTTTACTACAAGCAATGTTGCTCACACGTAAATATTTTCAATATTGAAAAATTATATTGTCAGACACCTTCGCTCTATAACATTTCAGTTATTGCGATGTATATGGGCATTGCATTTCTAAGAGCGTTAAAAATGCGCACGTGGCACATTAGATTCATTTTTGGGTTATCAAGACTTATAAGACTTTAGAGCATTTTAAACATACCGCGACACAATACTGTTTTTTTTATGAAATAAGTGAACTATGAAAATAAAGAACTTAAATAGCCAGTACCAATGAGAAATTAAGACATTAAAAGTTTGTAACTAGTCACCGGGCTGTACCAGAAGGCCAAGAAGATCGACAAACTACGTAACAAGGAAAGCCAACTGCTTAAGTCACTGACATTCCTAGGACGTTGCCAAAACCAAAACGTGGCGCCGAATTTGGTACCTACAACTAAGCAACGTACTAACGAAGATCTATGGACTATATACCTGTTATGGAAATGTGAAGACTGTCTCAGCAATACTACGAAAATACTGGTGAAGAAATTCGAAAAACTGGGCTCGAAGAATAAAGGAAAACAAACGTAACCAGAACTGTACACAAAGAAGAACATCATCAATCTTTAAAACCAACCTTTGCAGAACAACAAACAAAAGTGATGTCTAAAGGACTTAATTTTGCCCCGTCCATCATACTGAAGCATGAAATAGTGGCCCCAGTGTAATGTGCAATCAAACTCCATCTATAGGAGCAGCAGAAAAAGATAGACATGGCACTAGTCGTATTCTACGAAAATCGAAAACACCTTCTGGGAATATTAATACAAAACAAAGGGGCCGCAACTGTAGTCATGAAAAGGGCGGACTATAAGAAGAAGATAAATAGTCTACTAGACCCGGACCGCACGAAGAAACAAAGGTAAAGATCCCAGTGAAGCGAACGAGAGACTAGAAAAACCATAAAGTAGTCTACCATACCAACAACAAATATATCTACTAACGTTTGCAAGTTGACCACCTCGCTTTAATGGGCTACCAGAATTACACAAAAACCAATTATCAGTACATGTGGATCACCAACGTACAACAACTAAGTTCCATCCCTCCCCATTTTCTCAAGAAATATTTTTTTCGATATGTCATGGATGCGTTACAGTGCCATTCTTGGTTTCTTATTGTCCACAAAACAAACACATTATAACATGCTACGTCAATCGAATTAAAAAATAGTGTAAGTATTCTTGTATTCAAACTTACGCACATGTTTGTCTAATACATCGATATCGGGATTACATTTTTCATTTTCGTCAGAAATACCAAGTGGCGATAATAACATAGGGCACTAATGTCAAGTCGTAGAAAATGGGACGAATATCCTGTACGTGACTTAATATCATAAAAAAATGTTGGTAAGTCGTTTCTATTTTTGCAAATAGTAGGAAAATTTGTTACTTTTTCTATTAGAAGCTCTTCCAATTCGTTGTCTAGGGCTTTTCTCTCTGTTCTTGTGAGAATATCGTCAAAATGAAGGAAGGAT
The DNA here is from genome assembly GCA_959613385.1 of Geotrupes spiniger. Classification (NCBI taxonomy): domain Eukaryota; kingdom Metazoa; phylum Arthropoda; class Insecta; order Coleoptera; family Geotrupidae; genus Geotrupes; species Geotrupes spiniger. The sequence continues at coordinate 20,664,669 of OY390737.1, forward strand.
ATTGGCCTGGTTAAAAATTTATTTGTTCAACACCACAAATTAACTGGGCTTTTGGTTCTTTAAATCTTTCTGACCGAATTGATATTGCACATAAAGCACGTATTTCCGTAACATCTAGGTTTTGCCATGGTTTGAATAAATTGTCTTCACGAATCTCATTATGTTTACTTATAATCTCTTTTGCTGTTTGATTAGTAAATCATGCAATAATTTAAAAAATATCGTCGGATATAAATAAAGAGAAAGAATCCAAAATCGATCAGATATCCTTGCTTTCCTCTGTCAAACCTTTTTCCTTACGAATAAAATATGATGATCTTGTTTTGCGTTTTTTAGAAGATAAGTATTTCCATCTGCGACCAGCAATATTAGGGTCTAATTTTTCTCAAATTCATAGCTATATTTATTTTCCTCAATAGATAATACATAAACTATTTTCGATCAGGGATGAACAGTCTCAACTTGAATGCAAATAAGTTCGTTAGAAAGAAAATAATTAAAACGCAATGTACTAAAACCGTGTCACAGCTGACCCATACCAACAAAATTCAAATTACTCTTGGACTGTGTTAATTTTCGTTTTGGTTATTATTGCTTATGTTTCAATACAGTATTTTAGGAGAATCCGCAAAAGGAAAAATTAGTTCACAAGTTAAAATTTTAAAACTAAATATTGGGTTAATGTGGACCCGGTTGAAATAGCTAATTCATGAAGAACAAAACATAGGAATACCTAGAAAGCCTAACTCCAACTAACGGCACGGACTGTTACTGGCACAAGTAAACTTAAAAGGCCCCAACAATATAACACACCTATTAAAAATGTTGTAAACTGGGCCAGGAACGATAAAGAAAAATCTCCAAACACAAAAAAAATTATTTAATCCATTCCGTCCGGACTATCAACAGATGTAGAAAACAAAGTAACCGACTTCCTAAATATACCATATACCAACATTAAAAAGATGACCGGATTTGGTGTAATATTTCAGGTAAAGTTTTGCAAGAACTCTCTGAAATGTGCACGAAACTAATAACTTTTATGTTCGTTGTAATCTTGTGTATAAATCACTTTCCTGGAAAGTGGTCCAAAGCTTTATGATTTTAAAATCTGGGAAAAGACAGAATATATATATCGTCTCACGGCCCACAACATATGCTTTTCAAAGTTCTTGTGAATATGTATATCAAAACACTCAAATTAATAAAAGACGAAAGGAATATTATTCTAATTCAACAGCGCCGATTATGTAACAAGCACCAAACAAGAGCACAAGTGACTCAAGTTAAGAATGGTGCATCATTGACCCAATATTATACGTCTTGTATACATCACACCTACCAAAAATAAGAACTACTACTATAGCAACATATGCAGATGTTGCAGCTATTCTGGCATCCCATATTGATGCAATATCAGCTTCAACCACAACTTTAATGAAAAATGATTTTGCTTCGTCAATATAGATTACCACGTTTCTGTGATTGTGGTAGATGTTGTTGTGTGACTTTTCATTATTTTTAGAGGCAACTAATAAAAAAAACCCTTTACATATTCACATTCTAACATTTCTTTATATCATTCTTTCTCCCTTCGACTTCACCTCTTTCGTCTTTCATCTTCTCTAACCTCCTTCTTCTCTTTTCAGTTATATTTTTTTTTCTTCATCTTGCTGCTTCGTTTCCCTCTGTGTCCTATATTCCTCCTTCATCCCTTTTAATTTCCTTGAGATTTGTAGCCCCTCTCCATTTTGTCCGGTGTTTTCCTTTTTTCTTTCTTCTGCTTTCAGGATTGTCTCTTCACAATCTCCCAACCAATGTTCCCATTTATAAAAAAACGTTTCACAGAATGTACCTCTTATATTTCTCTTCCATACAATATTATATATATTTAGTAGCTTGGCTTCCTCCCGTGTGCTTTAATTCTTTTGTATTTCTACTTCGTCTTTCCGATTTTACTTTCAAACGCCGTTACCTGCTCCCATATCTCTAATATCGCCCTCTCTACCTGTTTCCCCTCACCTTTCTTCCTTGCGGCCCACCCACTAATAACTGTGAGTTTTCATAAATTTTATCCCACTTTCTTCCCATTTGGATATGCCACTTATCTTGTTCTTTTTAATTAGCTTCTCCATTACCAATTTCCATAGGATCTGGTCTGAGTTCTCCAGGTTGAGTGCCCACTTTAACTGGTTTTGGTGGTTCAAGGCGATTAATATAAAATCAGTATTTTTGGGCTATTTCGCGTACAAGCTTACTGTAAATGTGACGTTTCTTTAAACAAACTTCAGTTGGTATCTTTAATCATTCTCTCCTCCAGGTATAACGTGCAGTATCTTTTTAACAAATTGCAGTGTTAGGAGGTGACATAATTGAATTTTAGCGAAATGAGCAAACACAAATTATTTGACACAGACGTGAATCGTATTATCTTTTAATACGGACATATTTTAACGCAGGCAACAGACAGTGATTTATGTGACATATTCGAAGTGCAAACTCATCCCATCCACGTTGACTCTTTCATGACGTGCACGTTTTTTAATATTACGAATGCCGCCACCGCAGCTCCTTTCTCTTTTTGTTAATTTTATTGCACGGAGGTGGCTGGCGCAATTCTCTTTATCTTACCTTAAATTTTCGTTACCACTGTCGGTTGCACGTAGCACACGTCGCCTGTAGTTCGTGCTTCGCATGCCTGGCCACAGCCAGAGGCGAAACGGGGCAGGTGCCACCCCCATCCAGCGCCAGAGCTTAGGAGGCGCCAACAGCTTTCAGTCTGCGAAAATTTCCAGCAGATATGCCGGCGCTATTTGCGTTTTCAAACTAATTAGTGCGCCGTAATCTAATTCCGAGGTAAGTGACATAAGTTTAACGCAATTTACCCGAAAAAAAATCCCGGTATCAAATCGCAGGCTCCGGAATGCAAATTATGAATTCCATTGGCTTGGAGGGCATCGCCCCTCTTCGTATTTACCCGGGTCTTTGGGGAAACGTCACCGCATAAACTTTTACGTATTATGGATGTACGTGCCGACATGGCGAAACTTTATAATTAATTTTTCCACGTTTACATTAATCGGGCTCATACACACGCCATAAAATACGTTTCGGTGTAGAAATTTATCGCGCACGGTTGTGCCGTTTGTTATTGAAAAAGTGGAGCGTTACTAACTCAAATCAGTCAGTGACACATCCAGAAATAAAAAGGGTGTTCGTAAGCGTAACATTTTACGACAGGTCGTGACAGAAAAATTTTATAGTACCACATAAAAATATTTTAATGTTTTTTTCAGTAAAATTGTATTTTAAAAATTGCCACTGTTTCAAAATATTGCAAGTTTAAACTTTGGCTTTACCGTTCGTCCACACATGAGGTATTAAATGTTGTCAGGTTACAATGTGTACGTTGTATGTGAACATGGCAAACGCGATCGATAGAAAAATAGAGATTTGTTTGTTATCTGGACAGTAAAATCGCTTATTGAATTAATTTACTCTACATGGATGTATGATAAAGGCCAGCATTGACATATTGACATATGGAAACTACACGAAACACAATTAAATAAAATGTGGATACCGTGCAATAATAATTATAAATTTATAAACTAACAAGTTAAATTGGTAAACGAATATATGTGGAGACACTGGTAAATAACGAATGGGGTTGGGTTCATTTGGCAACAGACACGAATTAAACTGGGTGATGGATGTGGATATAAATTTGTAACCTGTTAAAATGTCTGTTTATTGTTGAACAAAAAGCCAACAGGATTCGACATTAATTGAGTGATTGAAATTATTCGCTTGGGTGGAATTTTCAAATAATGTTTCTTTATCTCACGAAATTGTGAAGCTTTGCTAGTTGGTAACACCATTAGCATCATAAAGATCTTAATCAATATTTGAAATGCTATTTAAACAATACATTTTACCCTCATAAATACAAAAATACTATGACATAGTAATGGGAACTATGGGGAAAACACAAATATTGATGATTTGAGAGAGACGGCCAACATTATACTTGGCTCCAGTCAAAATCGCGGTAAGGATGAACATGGGTAAGACATGAAAGCCGAAAAAAGCTTATCACTGGCTAAGCAAAGTGTATTCCTAAAAAGTAGAATAATTAAAGCATCTGGTGTTCTTCCCTCGATAAAAATTACGATGAGAACAAGGAGGATAAAGAGACTGAAAACCATCTGATAATTCAGTTGAAGAAACAAAGTTAATAACATTTACACACACTGGCCAATGGAGCAAACAATTTATTAATAGTATTCAACAGAAAAGTTATACCTATCGGTGTAAAATTTGGCGCAGGTTAAACGAACACACTACAAGCAAGCAGGGTGGGAAGCAGAAATGAGACAATGATGATAAATAATAAATTTGAGGAAGTTGATAATTCGAACTACCTGTGTACAATAAAAAACAACACGAAGACTAACTAAAAAATACAGGATACAAAAGATACATCAAATACAAAATCAATATGACAAGTAAAACGATAAATAGAAATACAAAAACGAAAGAATATAAAATAGCAAAACGACGGATTGTATTTTACGACTAAACTATGCTAAATGCTATGGTTGATGCTATGATCATAAAAACATGAGGGAAGAAAGATAAGTGATAAGACTAATCAACAAATATAAACCCATCATAAGGGCCGTTCAAAGATTAATGGAAAGGTTAAGTAATACAGGTTAAAGTTAAAAAATGGATGTAAAGTGTATGGAATGTATACAAATGTGAAATGAGAGGAAGGAAATAACCAAAATAGATAAAATAATAAGCGGAAGATTTTACGAATTTTACGCACAAGGATTTGACTCATCTATGTTCCTCAAAGGATGCATTAAGTGACCACAATTCCTTATAATTAGTTTAACAGTAAAAATGTTCGAGCAGTTTATTTATAATTTATAGGTACAAGCCTCGTGGGACATTAATTCATTTATAATTAAGTCTGTATGAGTCGCACAGAAAGTATTTAATCCTCGCAAACATGAAGTGAGGATATTAGTTCATTTATCATTCAGCATGTGCAAGTAGCAAAGCATTATTATTTATGTCACTTGTTAAATTTAATGAAATAAAGGTTTTTTCATTTATTAATTGTGGTCACTAATATATGTGAATAACATAGGAAACGTAGGAAATATGAGACCGGAGTTTCTCAATAAAAAGTACTTACCTCATTGTCCTTACTTTTCATATAGTCGAACATGTCAATCTACACAGTAAGGACCTTGACACTACAACAACATATTTCATATAGATGCTGTTTGTTCCGCATTTATATATTAAATAATAACTATTAAACAAAAATTGTAACGAATTGATTATACATATTCCTTCCTTCTGTACTTATAAGGAATCATTTGCATCAACGAACAAATGCTGATTTCACAGTAAGTGTGCACGTCTTTATCTACGTCGGCCCCACAAAGATGGTTATCAACGAACTAAAACAAGCGTAATTTAGTACCAGCCATTCGAGTCAATCGTATTGTTTTATCTACACTAGCACACACAATGAACAACTGGTTATCGCATAATTCCATCGTTTGTTTGTGTAGGTAAACGAGATTTCCGATAACTAACCCGTGTCATTCAATGATTAACTTAGCTGTAATTTTCGGAGTTTCTTGTTTCTTTAGGTTTTTAGTTTTCTTGCCTTAGGTTGGGCGCCAACGGAGCTAATATATGTAGATATGTTGGTAAGCGTGTTTGGGCGACGATGTTGAGCCAATTATTGATATGTTTTGCTATTTATGAATAATTGTTATAATTGTGATTTGTGTTTATTTAATTGAGTTTTCGATGTTTGTCGATGCCAACATCAAGGATTATTTAATATCAGGGCCAGACAAATATGAACCAACAAACTTTGCAGATTAATAACAGGTTAACGAGTAAACTTATTACTATTGAAATTAATGGCACAAATTGAACAATTAGAAATTTTGATAAACATCTTACGAATTGTATTTTCAAGTAAAACAGGTACTACCACAGTATATTTTAGCAGGCATCGAAATACTTTTGGAGAATGTGCATTCCTCTCAAAGAGACTGTTGTACTAGTTTTACCACCTCGTAATAATTATATAAATAAATTAAAACACACTGAAAAGGCTCAGTCAGGGAGGTTGCGGAACGGCCGTTTCCTCAAACAAAATTCAGAAATGTTGGTGCTAAATGCTGATGTCACGGTCATCAGGACGAAAGAGGACTACCGTATCAAGATCTCGGCGCTTCTGAATGATTCCATTACTTATAAAACTATTTCTAAAGATCCAACTTGTCCTTTTGAGAGAAAACATAATGAACTTATAAAAATATCATTGAAAAAAGTTACATTGATATGAATACTTGTAAATAATTAATAGTACATATTGCAATAGCCCCTAAAATATGGAAACATATGGAATATACAGAAAGACCCCAACTTGCCAAATTTATTTCTGATATTTTGCACACCTCTTTTGCTGACTACAGTTGTTGTAGAATCAAAAATACTTTTTCTTTTGCGCCTACTATTAATCCATCCTTCGTGTCCCTCGTGGTTTTGAACTAGATGTGTCTTCCTTGTTTACGAATATTCCTTAAAGTTGTCATGAACACCCTCATTAAGTATACTGTGGAGAAACTGGCATTAATTTTTTTTTTTGTTAAATTGGTATGTAGATGATATTATTTATGCCATTCCTTATGACACGAATATCGAAGTTGTGAATGTTTTTGGTCCTTTCAATGAAGTTTACCATCGAAAAAGAAAAAGACAGAACTATATCTTTCTTAGACACTTTAATCATTAGGACGGTAATGGAAGGTGGAAGTTCATAAACCTTACTTCTACAATTAAGCTGTTTGTAGTTTGTATCAATTGGAACTGACGACACTCTGGCTCTATCATCACCAGGCGAAAGCATTGAAAAAAGGAACACCAACGTGACCCAACGACAGAAAGCGTTTTAAGAACTTTGAGATAAAGCATTGTGGTAAAGAATATTAGCGCCGAAAGAAATGTTTTAGCAAGGTCCGCCCAAGCCGTGCATAATTACAAATTTCCTTCCAATATCACTGGTCGGTATTTTAACGCAAATTATTATATACTAATTCTAAGCAATGGAGAGAAAGTTGTACAAGACTGGATAGTGTATCTTTCACAAAACTATATGTTTGCTTCTTTTGCGAAATTTTCGGCTGTATAGTTCAATTTCAAAGGAGGGTTTTAAAAGTCGGAAGCACCTCGGCGAAACTTTAAGAGCATCACATTTCGAAGGATCGAAGGTTAAGTGTCTTAAATCTAACACCGAAACAAATCATGGAACGAGGTGCTTCTAAAAATCGTAGCAATTAAAAATGCTTGGCAATAGTGCTCTTACTTTTCAAGGTACAAGCGAAAAGTTATCCGTTGCACGTCCGTAGAGTGCTTAAGAAATAAGAGACTGAAGCTCAGTGGAAAAAATACAAAACGAGATAATAGATCTACTCCATTAAAGTGTAAAGTCTAATAGTATTGATGAGGTAAAAAAATCCCAAATATCTGTCTACAAATTTAGACAGTACTCCTAATATTAGTAAACTAGAGCAAACAACTCTTGTAATCAGATATGTATAAAACAATAAATTTGACGCTGGTGTTGAATTTAAAATTAATGAAAGCTTTTTCGGCTTCTTATCAGTCAGAAGATCCCCAGCAAAACAAATGATATTATATACAGAGAACTTAAAAACTTTGATTTAAATTTACAAGATATCAGAAGGCGGGGATACGACAACGTGTCCAGTATGAGGGATGATAAAGCAGAAGTGCAATCTAGAATTAAATAATATAATTCGCGAGCATTCTATGTTCCGTGTAGTAGCCACTCTCTCAATCTTGTTGTTAATGATATAACAAAAGCATCCTTGGAAGAATTTCTTTAACATGGTCCTCAAAATATAATTGTTGTAATTGCATTCTGATGAGATTGCAAATTATTTTTGTGCCCTACTATGAAATGGTATAATAGTGAGTCCTTTATTGCGAATACCTCTTCATGGCTGCATGGTTTCGAAATATGTTTCGTGGAATTGATTTTTTGAAAAATCATCACCATGATTTTTGTGATTTTTTAGAAAAAATCGCAGTTATATCAGATCAGGTTCAAGCCTGAGATCTGCAAAGTTTTATATCATAATTTAGCTCAGCATAAAGCATAAATGGTCTCTTGATGGTGGCATAATTCTTGAATATATAAGATTATACCTCTAAGAATTATGTCACCTTAAGAGACCTTCATTCAAGTAAGCATCATTAAAATAACAGAACCAGTTTCAACGAAATTAAGCCGAGATTATTGTAATGTGGGAGTGAGCTATCAACAAAAATTTTAGGTTTTAATCTTGTGCATTCATTTATATGCGTCTAGGCTTCTAAGGTTCATAGGGACTCCCAATTACGTACCAAAAATAATTCTAGAACACTAGGATTTAAGCTAACTACATTCTCACTTGTCTTGTTGTCCTTCAATATTCCAAATTAAGTTTAAAAATTTTCAAATTATGTTAACATAAATAAAAAAAAGCACTGGGCTCCTACTTTAATTGGTCTTGGTATAGACATCATTCTCTCATCAATGTTTTTCTATTTAGTTATGGAACATAACACCTTTCATACTTGTCAAGAACATTCGTGCTTTTCTTCTTACTAGCTATAATAATTAGATAACATTTTATTACTTAGAAACAGTATATTGGAGTTGGGTTGGATTGACTTCGTTTATGATGTATTGGGTTGGTGAAAACATTAGATCAACACTTGTTGCCGGAGTGAGGCAAGTTTTGCAAAATATCCAATTGTTCCAATCGTGCAGAATACATTTTGCGGCAGTTACTTTCCGATTGGAAAACCAATAAATTGATAATTTAATAAGAGACGTGGCCTCGGATTTATTAAATTGTATTACAAAGAAAGTTTTTGTATTCATTAGTTACTTGGCACAAAATATTAAATTTCATTAATCTAATAAGCAAGTTGATGGAAACAAAAGCTGTTGATCTAGCCTCTACATATCATCTTTTACAAAACTGCAAAATACTTTTTTTTTTAATCTTCGATCGGATACGTCCTATTAATGGGGCAAAAGAAGTTGCTACTAAACTTGATGTGGAGGTTAATTTTGTGGCTGGGTATAGATATTTCTTAATTAGATTCTACTGTTTTGTACTGCTTCATTATCAATATCATGTTATATGTTTCTTTCTAAATATGTGCTTTTATTAAAATTTAATAAAATGTTTTAATTTTTATTGAAATTAAAAATATACTTAAGGAACGACAATTCGGGGCTAAGTAACTGCTAAAGCTGGCGCTGTTGTAGCATATCTTAATATCATATTGCATGGCCTAAACTAATCATATTCAAATGCACCATGCGAAGTGAATTCAAAAGTGTACACCAAATGCGCATACATTTCACTAATTATTACATTACCATTACGAATAACCTAACAGAGAGCAGGGTCGAAATAAATCCTCAGAGAATGCCGCTGCAAGTATAGTCGCTGCTTTGGCAACTGCGTCAGCAAAAGCATTCCACGCCCACAGGGTTTTCATTGCCCCTAGGTCTTTTAACGGTGCTGCGGTCTCTGGTTACGTGTGGCCCCGCGAGATGTGCTTGATATATGGTCGCACAAAGCTCATCATAAGGGAGATATGTTTTAATTTTGAGCCCATGTCGTCTTCCGGTATATTTTATGAATTCCTCATAGGGATTTGCTGGTTATGACGCGACGAGATGAAGGGAATGCGGGTGTAGGAATTACATTGAAATAAAAACGTAAGATACTTAAGCCACACTAACTAGCAATAAAAAGGGGTGCTATAAATTATAATTACATCGGGCGTTGAGCTAGGTGTGCGTGACGGCGTCGTTATTGAAGTTACAACGCTAGTAAAGGTTTCGTTCTTATGTTAAATCAATAGAAAAATACTCGCACGTAGGCATTTGTGGTGTTTGTAAGAGGATTTTCTATGAAACTGTAACACAAATAAAATTATACGTGAGACAGAATTTATTAATAGAGAGGATTCCTATGCAACAACGTGCATCACGAAAACTTGGCTCCATTCTAATACCAGTGGACTTATCATACAATTGTACCGCAAAGAGTCTATGTATGCGTTCACGATATTCATTACAATTATAAGAAATGATAACTATTCGCCTATGCAAATAACAAATACACAAATGCAATTTGAAATTGTAACCATTATGAATGAAGTAAAATTCCAAATTCCACGACAATGTGTAGCCTTACGATAACTATTCTGCTAACCAACTGGACCAGCAAATTCGATTTGTGATTTATAAGCACATAGGTCAGTAAACTAATACTTGTTGCGAAAACATAAATTGAAACCGTCCGCAGCGAACGAACTTTTTAAATTCGAATTAATCAAATTACCTGGCTAATTGCGCAGAAAGTCAAACTCCCGGCTAGCTGCGAACTCTCATACCGAAAATTCGCAAGTCGACGTCAAAACAGAAGGAAAACAGAGGGGATGAATTACGGTGCCGGTTTTTTGCTTCCGTCTCGCGTCGTTCAGGATAAGAATTATCGTCCGAGTTCGAAAATATTCGGTAGGAGTTGATTTAGGAGGGCGTTTTTTCAGCGGACCGTGAAAATAAATTCTTCACCCTCGACTCGCACATTTCTGTCCGCTTTTGCTTGGAATCACCTGGATTTTATTTCGCTGTTTTTGAGTGTGGTTGCGGTCAAAATTACCTTCATTATACTTTAACCCAAAATCCAGATATATAATTGTATCCATGAAACATCTAACGATTGAATCTTGGACCTTGGACAGAAATGATAAAAATAAAATTTGAACTGGATAAATCACTTAGTCTAATACATTTATATAATTTTCTCATGGCTTCACTCGTTGGCAACATTGTAACTTTCAATTTCATGAAACTGAGGATGAGTAATAAAACTACTTCGTCTTCTACTTTGTTACAACTTCATGATTCGCTTTTAAATCTTTAAATTATTTTTCAGCTAAGACATTTAAGCTATCGCCAGTAATTCGCACTGATCAGAATACAACTGCAAAGCTGCTACCTATTTATTTTTGTGCTTTTGCTGTTAAATTCCGATAATTTATTCGCATCGAGCCAATAATGGAGAGAAAACGAGACACGTCGACTTAAGCGAAAGCCCGAGCCGTCGAGGCCAGATTGAGATGAATTACTTAGGCATCGATCGATGTAGACGAAAGTTTTCACTTCGAAACTTCGTAAAATTAAAATATTAATTATTCACCGAGTTGGGAGAAGAGTTCGATCAGTAACAGATTGACTACGCAAATAATAATAGCTCTGGCGTTTTAATTAACAATCACAGTCGAACAGATTAAAATTTGATTATGTGGGTTGGCAACTCCGATGCAACAACAATCTAAACTATACGAGGCACAAGGAGACCAATCGATTCCCTTAAAATAAATTTAAACATCAACACGTCTGCTTTCGAAAGCAATAATTATGTCTTAATAGGAAACTAGGAAATCTAGATTTAATTCTTGAGTGTGATTACCGACGCACTGATCAACCATGGATTACAAATACTTCCGCAATACAAGTTTTTGTAATCGCCGCAGCCATTTAGCGTTGACGAATTTCTACAACTTCAATATAATTCATAATTTTTGGCGATAATTTTGAGGTACAGGTAGCTCAAAAACTTTGCAACTCCTTGCATGTAATTCAAAATGACTGATTCCATCGACGGTAATCCGGTCATTCGATTAAACGCAAACGAATTTGATACCGGCTAATGAAGCGAAAACGATTTTAACCGCAAATATTTCCTTTATCGATTCGGACCGCGGTAATGTGTCGGTGCGTCCGCTGGAAACTGAAACGAATCCTCGCCTCGTTGATGCAGTTGAAACTGACCCACTTCGACGGGGCGAATTTGAGTTATAAACGTGATATTCAAATGAGATCCACTATTTCTATTTGCGCAGATAAAAGATTCTGTTTCGGTTACAGTCGTCCGTTCGGCGCGATTGTAATGAAATATGCAAATTATTTGCGCGTTTCAGTGGTATCTGTGTTGGGGTTATTAGTCGATTATTTTCCATATTGTTTTTCTAAGATAAATGCAGAAGATATTGTTTTGAGTTGCATGAGCAGTAAATAAAATAACAAAGATGAATTCGTAACAAACATGTCACGTTTAACAGTGTGGTCGTTCAATCACTGAAGCCATATATATGGAACGATTGCGTAAAAATTATACATAAATTGTCAAACATCTACTACACTTTCAACATCCTTTCTCGTTTTGATGTCTAGGACAAATAATGCCCTATGCCATTGGGTACCTTAATTATCTAAAATGCAAAACCTACTATCTAAAAAATCTTATTTCATTCATTTATGCAATTAACTTTTGCAATCTTACTGGTTTACAACACCTTAACCTGTCATAGTACTCATTTATGTTTTTATTGGTACCGATGTTTTGATTATTCATCGAGTTGTGGAAACACTTCTACTTCTACTTATCCTTTTGAGAATATCTGGTCATATTATTTAGAGGAAAATTGAAAAATTCTTAAAAGAAATACTCGGCAATAACGCCCCGAAAATATCATTCCCTCCATAGTGCCTATTCATATTTTAGTCTGGCATACACTCTAGTAACATTGGTACGCATTCATAATTTATTAAAAATATCAAAAGATGACCTTTTCGCAGCTATTCGCATTAATCTACGACCTACCTTAAATAGACTGACAATTTTTTGATTTAAAGTCGATTCATTTAATTTTCTGGCACTGTAAAATGTTATACTGAATTTATTCATTATATTAATTGTTACTTCTATTGTAAATTGACGCAATTTAATTATGTTGAATTAATCTTTGGTAAGAAGAGAAATTGAGCAATAACAATTTCAAATAATTAAATTCCGTTAATTAATAATATATTTTTTTCGGTGTGGTTTATTTTTTGTTTTTGTTTTATATACACTTTGTGTTTATATTTTTATTCACTCGCGTTTCGTTTATTTAAAAACATCGGCAGAATTCTACAAAGATAGTTAAAATTTGTCAGTGAGTATGTATTACCTTTTCTTGTATTGTTAGTTATAGTGATAATTCTTTTACTAATGATATTATTGTAGACATTTTCGGGGTAATTATTTTTTGTAAGATTGATTTAATTTTTCTGCTTGTCTGTGTGACTCTTGCGATAATAGTATGGCGCGATCTACTAAACTGATTACGACTATTTTTTACATGCTGGAGTTGAAATTTGTGTATCTTTTTGAGTTGGCAATTTAGTTCACCAGTTTGTATAGATTTTGCCTTGTTTATTTGCGATTTTTTTCTGTTTCTATTGTAAAGTCTGTTCTAGGGTCAAATGATTTAAATTTTTCTAGTAGGCCGTTTATTTTATCTTTGGGTATACATGTATCTAATTATATCGTCGACATATGTTTTATAAAATGGTGTTGGTATTGGTAATGGTGGTATTGTATTATTTTTTTTGTAGGACGTTTTGTTCGATTTCTTCCATTAGTAAGATAGCGATGTGCGCTGCAATGTGGGATTATATTTCACGTGGGGAAAATAATAAAATTTTATTTGGATAACGAAATAAAAAACCAATAGAACGTGAACTTTGAATATTACTGATACAATTAGAAAATAATTAACAGAACCACTATTAAAATTTTACTACTTGTGGCATTTAAATGTGTGTAATATAGCAATTTGGATTGAATAATTAGAATATGACTAGTTGCATTAAAACAACCTGCTCGATCATGGGTTGAGAGTGTATTTAAGTAAAATGAAAAATACTTGAAATTGTTGGCTGCAGATATCGGACTGAAATCAATGGAAGTGCAAAGTTATCAAAATTATTATTTATGGAATCTAATAGTTTTTATACTAAATACATATGTACAGACCGAAAATTACCTTATGAACAAAAACCTGTTTCTGGTGACTCTAAGTCGCATGCATAAATTTATTTAATATTGATCCCATATCCAAGTTGAACAAAGGCATAAATAAATTTGATTTAAAGTTTCCCCATTACTAATTATCATTCTAATTAAAACTAATTAACGCCAAACTCAAGTATTTACTTAGTAAATATTTACTGTGTGAGTGAGTCTGTGTGTGCCTGTGTGTGTCTGTGCCCGCTCTAGCGTCCAAACGATTATAGCTAGAGCTATGAAACGGTAAACTTAAGATTTGTATACAGCTGGAATGAAAACGTCCTACTTTGAGAGGAATAGCTCAACCGGAAGTCAAGGTTTACTCTTTTCACATTTTTCCGTATCTAGAGCACTGAAACTTTTAACTTAACATTTGCATGTAGCAAGGAGGAAAACGTCCTATTTTGAACGCAATCTTTCAACAGGAAGTGACTGATGGTTTACTTTTATCACCTTTTTCCATATCTCGAAAACGGTACACGTTACGGAAAAAAATATTGTTACATCAATTATAGATATTTTAAACAACTTTTATTTGAAAAGTTTTTTCGAAAAATGTAGTATAACTGAGTATAAGAAAGTTCAGTGCGGACCACCGCAGATTTTATACTATTGCGATAGGGCGGCTAAAACTATGTGTGTCTTTGCGTCGTCTTGCGCTGAAACTATTGACTTTAATTTATGAGACTTTAGATGCGAATATAGAAAGGAAAGAAAACGTCATATTTTTCTTGCAATATCTAAGCCAGAAATAATGGTTTCTCTTATCACATTTTCCATATTTTGAAAACGGTATGAGTTATCGAAAAAATTGTTCCTATAAAAGTAAAAAATATTGCAATTTTAAATAACTTCTATTTGAAAACTTTTTCTAAAAATGGAGCATAAGCAAGTATAAGAAAATTCGGTGCGAAGCACCGCAGATTTTTCTATTGACATCGCGCGGCTAAAAATACCTGTGGCTGTAGCTATTGAAGGTAACACTATGACACTTTAAGCTTAAGATTAGTATATATATCGTGGAAGAAAACGTCATTTATTTGAAAAGTTCTTTCGGAAATGGAGTATAAGTATGTATGAGAAAGTTCGGTGCAGACCATTGCAGATTTTTTAGATTAGTACTTGGATCAACAAAATTAATTTTACTTACAGTTGATAATGGATACAAAAAACTATCATTACTTTTATTTATTTATTAAATGTAGTTTTTTTGTTTGAACTCGAGCGGTTTCCGAAATGTTTTAGATATGTTATTTATTATTATGTGGTGAAAAATCTTACTGGTGCAGAGGAAATAATATTATAAAAAAAATCGTGAACAATTATACATTACTACAAAGTCACCGTTCTTCTTTTTTTAATTAATTATCTTATATAAATTAATCAAAAATAAAACAACTTAGTATTGAGATTTCATAACGTTTTTATATAGTGCACTTCATGTGTGTCAGTTTTATACTTGGCGGTTTTATTTGGATCATTTCCTTGATTATTCTTTAACTATATTGTTTTCTATTTCTAGAATTTTTGGGTTGTTGTATCGAATGTATGTTGTTTTCCATTAGCGTGTTTTGACTGTGCCGTGGTGTTTCCGGTTCGAGAGGTCATAGTGTATTTATGTGAGTACATTCGTTTGTGTAAATATTGTTCTGAGTGTGCTACATATGTGCCATCGAAATCATTGCACTGTATTTTGTATACTGCGTGGCGTTTTTGCTTTTAATACATATACCCATACGCACATTGTCTATCTACGACCTTCTGTCATATTACACGTTTTATTTAATTGGTTGATTTTCTCATTATAACTAACCATGGTTATTTAATTATATCTAATGTTCGCACTTCCTAAATGAATAATTAACTAATTAATTCAGGCAGGATTCTGACGTAATAATTTCGCCGTTTGATTAATTAGCATTGCATTGGTACATCCGCTGATTGTTCTTTTCATTTAGTTTATAAGACGGAGGTGGTGTCAACAACATGTAAATAAGGAAACACGAGGATAATAGTGAAACATATGCTACATTGAGAACGATTATTTAGAAGCCAACGTCAATGAAGCCTTGACGACTATGTGAATGTTAATACGAGGGATGTCTTATAAGTTTTGCATACAGGGACATAGTAGGCGGCACTAATCAAATATCACTACTAAAACGTAACCTCCATATGTAGTTAACCTACATCCAAAGTTTCAATGCGATACGTATAGTGTTGAATATTCAAAGTTGACAAGTTATTCGAACAATGGAACTAAACCGAGAAAATTTTTGCACAATAATTTTTTTACAACTTTCGAAGACAATTATCTCGAGAAGAATCACCACATCAGTCGACAATTTCTCGTTGGTATGGAGAACTCAAACATCGACGGAAGAATCTTAGTGACGATCATAGGGCCAGTGCACCAAAAATGATAGTCACACAGGAAAACGACGACTACATATCGCGAGATTGTGGTAACATTGGTGATTTCGACGATTTCAATTCAAAACATTTTTTATTAAGAATTGGGAGTAAAAAATAGTATCCCGCTGGGAACCGCATTTGTTGACCGAAGAACAGAAATAAGCTAGGGTATTGGTGTTAAAAAAAACTCTAGACCGCTTCAACGCAGGAAACTTTAAAAACGTGTACAGCACCGTCAGTGGTGATGAATCGTGGAGTTGCTCATATGAATCCGAAAATAAACAAAATAAACGCCAGTTGCCTGGTTGTGTGTTCATCAATTCTCGAAGTATGTCCAAAAATAATATCGCGAAATTTGTCTCAAAAGCAGATCATGTAGCAACAGTTCCTATTCGGGATCAAAAAACTGGTAGTGCCGATTGGTATACAACTATTTGTTTGCCGGAAGTCATCGTTGAGCTTCGAAAAACCAACCCCAAATCATCCTCCACCAAGACAATGCAAGTTCGCACACAGCTCGTAAGGCAATAACATTTTTAACCCAACGAAACGTCGAATTGTTAGACCATCCTCCGTGCAGCCCCGACCTAAGTCTCAACGATGTCCTTACCTTCCCGAACATCAAGAACGGTCTTCGTGGTCAAAGGTTTCAGTCGCTAGAAGAAGCAGTTGACGCCTTCAAAAAAGTGATTTTGACTGTAACAACAAACGACTGAAATAACTGCTTCCAGAATTTGTTCGAGCGCATGCAAAATTGCATTGATCTTCGTGGAAAATATTTCGAAAAACAATAAAGTCTTTAAAAGCTATCTACTATCAATATGGTTAGTTAGCCCTGTACGCAATGATGCTGAAATATATGCTAAGCAATCGATATTTCAGCACAATTTTCGTATTTCTCTTTGTAATTAAACAGATTGAAAAAAATGACCTGTGTAGAGAGATTGTAAATAGTCACTTTAAGCTTGATTGGATAAAACTTGATCCTATTATAATTTTGACGTCTGAACCTTGATGAGGTTATAGGAAATTTATAATTTGTGATTATATGCTATTACATTTTTTGATTCGAATTACACTGTAATAATTAGGGTTACCGGTTTGTTGTTCTATTGTACCTTTGATCGAAGGTTCTTGGATTAGGTGAGCTTGTACGATATCCTTCCAATATGAAGGTTATGCATGCCATGAATTAACAACAGGTATTTCCGGCGCGAATGATGATCTCCATTAGTACGAGCTACGTGGCTGTGATTGTGGGGTGACTTCAAGTTAGAAATACAGCAGTCAAAGACGAAGCAACACGTTCCATAACAGAAATGTTATGTACTAGCAAACTGCCAGCAGATTGTGCGACAGCTACACCCAGATCTGTATCCTCTGAAATTGAAATCTTACGTGGTGTTATAAGAACAAAATGAAATCCTAGCCCCATGGGATATGTGTTGATTAAGCTGCAGACAAAATCATCATGTTTTGCCACCAAACGTCTACTTCTCTAGACTCTCTCTTCCAAATCTTGATCCATACACCAACTAAAATCGCAATCGTATCTTTGGTCTTCCCTTCAGTTATGTTTCTTGCGTTTTCCTGTTGACCAATGTTTTGCCCCACCCATTGTAGCCGTTGGATTAACATGTCATGAGTTAATGTTTGGTCTTTGAACTGCTTATACAGATGATGATTGTATGATTGTTATCCATACATTATTTTCTCCTACTAACCACAACTTTATTTTTAAAATTTTCTTTTCATAGAGTGTACCTAAATGATTGAAGTGCGTCTACTTCTAACGTATTAATTTTTATTGTTTTTTTTTATTATTTCAGATTTTGTCAGTGTATGGATATTAGGATAATTTTGAACCTATACGTATATTCACATTTATTCTATTCTATTCTCTATTCTATTAGTAATTGTAATTGGTATTATTGGTATTTTGATCTTCGATATAATTGGGGTTATTTTGATGGCATTTCATTTCTACCATCTACCTGGACCCATACGATTGTTTGAACCACACAAGAAAGATTTCCATTTAATTACCAAAAATGAAAAAGAGTTCGGTGCTTCATTGCTTTTAAAACCAAACATCCCGAATCGCAAACAATGCTCTCGCAGATTAAAAGTTGGAAACGGAGCCGTCAAACGATCGATAGTATTGTTTGTCGGACTGTTTTTAACTTTGGCCAGATGGACGCGACGTCACTGAAACTTTCCTATCTAGTGGATACAAATCAAATAACGCCCTCTCCGACAAATCCTGCACCGCCTTCCTCCTGCCGTCTCGTCCTCGACGCGCTCAATCGATAACCAACGAATGCTATCGGAAGAATGAACGGCAAATATATTGCGCTCCGATAATGCACAAACGCTTCGCGCAACAACTATTGCTTTCGCAAACAGACGATCGGGAAGGTGCGATGAAACGTCAGTCTGGAGTGAATTTGTTTTGTAAGCAATGGGCGCCATTCTGCTCGCGCGATATGAAAGATCGGGGGAGGTTGGGTCGGGGAAATAGATTTTCAATACTGCCAACTCGTCTTAAAACTGGGTTACGGATGTAAGGCAACGGGACGACTTTTTTGGATTATCTTGTTTAACGACACACTCGTTCATTTTATGTTTGAACGAACTGGGGGATGCAGTACGTTTAGATTTACTGTCGCTTCCGTTAACAAATCGAGCGACAAACAAGCAATTTTATCAGTTGAATTGGTTAGTTAAGGACCCACGAAACTCAGCGAAATAAAAGATTTTACGAACGAAGGCAAATTAGTAACATCCATCAATCCAAACAAGTAACAATTTAATTAATATTTTATGGTGAAAATAAAGAAATTAAAACATTATTAGAATTGATAGTGTGGGAGTTTCAAACTAATTTTTGAGCTAGAAACCATAAAAAGTTGACAATTTCATTAAAAACATATGGAATATGATGAAGCACAACGAAGTTTTGGTGTTTTAGAAGGATTAAGTAAATTGCAAAATATTGACATTGACATGTACCAACATATCAGGGTCGAATCTAATTGATTGCGGACTGATACGAAAACAGAACTCCAAAAATTACCAAAAATAAATAGAATATGAAACAAGGATCATAAAGAAATTAAGACTAGAAAAATTGAAAATTGAAATAGTAAACATTTGGAAGCATGGTTATTTTGGGTTAAAGACGTACATAGAACTTGAAAAATTTTATTAATATGTATTATTGTTTTTGTTTAAACATTTTCGTTAAAAAAAATTATTGTAATTCTAACTAAACGCATTTTAATTTAGTTAAAGCAAAAATCAAATTTTTGTCATTTAATAAATCATTGTTTGATTTTGCAGAAAAATACTGTGAATAAATAACTCTAGGCAAACAAAAAATATTTATATAAACAGTTTCTGTTGAATGTAGCGTTCGCCAAAACAATTACATGTACACATTTCCAATTAGAGCAGTTGATTGATCATTCAAATTGGATACAACTGTTGCGAGAACGTTCGAGCACTTACAAATTATAATTCTCAGGGAATTTACGAGCGATCGCTCATGACCTATCACAACCTATTGTAGACTAATGCCCACGGACACAACTACCAACTACGTATCGCCCACACGAACGTCGATGTAATTTAACTTGACGACACGAGGCTGCTCTTGAAACCTAACGAAATATCACACATCAATTCACGTCGTAGTTTTCTTTGTATTCAATTGCAACTTAGTTGGCTACCCTCGACATCTTCTACGCTTTAATGTGATGTTTCCGTTTATTTTCGCTCACGTATTTTGTCGTCCACTCGACACCGCTTTTTAAGTCAACGCGACTTGTTTAGAGGGAAAGCAGACATCGATATTATACGACATGTTCCTTGAGCGTAAACAGTTCGAGATGTTTGCCTTTCTATACAAACATTGCATTATTCAGCGACGGGAAATGTAGTTATGCATTTCTGGCGAAATTTTGCATGGAAGATGAAGACGATATGCATTTTGATCGCGTAAGAAATTTTATGCACTCTAATGGACAATTTGGCGACACTTTAAAATCGCTTCGTCGCGTGGCGTATTTATACTCTGGAGTACATTGCAAACATTGACGCCATCGTTGCTTATAAAGTAGACGTTTTAAAATTTGGATAAGCTGCTCATTTCGCGTTGAAATAAAAGATTAAAGTTACTGTACTGGTTTGAAGACAGTGCCTTGTAAGTAGGGGTGTTTCGCGACAAATCCGTTAACAAATCAGTTTGTACCATTTACGCATTTATCGTCGTCTTTTAAAAAAAGAGTTTGAGTTATGACTAAAATTTTATTATCTACATATTCGTTTTGTTAATGAAATGTGTTGTGTTATGTTCAGAATGGATCCTTTTCAATGTTATTAATTGCGTTTTTGTTTTAATTCAGCTCATTATTTCGCAGAGAATGTGGATGCGTGATTTATTTATTTCTGAGAACGTGCGAGATTTCATTCAATTAGATGCCAATTATGAATTCTCGTAATAATGTGTATCGGGGATTTCTGCAACGTAGGGCACATTTTTACCGGGCCTCGATGTTCGCAGAATCCATTAATGAACGCAATCTAATATTCACTTGTTTACTCTACCGCTTGTGTAAATCTAATCACCGCATTCAAGTACTATTTGGGCGTATTTTGTTACGTTAACATGGGGAACTTGATTGTGAGTTTAATCCTCCGGAAAAAATGTGATTGCCATTTAACACTGCGTCGTATAATTTGTAGCTTTGAATATTTGATAATTAAAAGATTGATTTTAATGTAATCGTAGCGAAATATATTTTATGTTTGACTCGACCGTAATCAGTTGTTTTATGACATCACTTATAGGACATAAAGTGGTACTTTATTGGACTAGTCCATAATGATAAAGTAATTTGGACTCCTGTCAATGTCAAATTAGTTCAAAATATGTGTTCTTTAAACACCACATACGGTAATCAACATTAAGCAGGAGTCTGATGAATTCCTAGCCCGTGTATGTACTGTGAAAAACAAGTTTTCAAACAAAACAAATCGCAATTATCACACAGAATGTAGCACTAGTGAGAATAATTACGAAAATAATAAGGGGAAGAATGATCAACTTAATGATGAGTTCTTTTTACAAATGAATACTACATGGAATCGAATCAAATTATTGACGATCTTAAAAAATTAAATATTCATGAATATTCACAAACAAGCACTGGATGAATGACGAGTAAAGGAAATGCGAATTCTGTGAGGAATGCGAAGATAAATGGGAGCACTCTATGAGAGGTTGTAAAGAAGTGAAGATGGAGGAACCGGCGAAGAGGAAAGGAGGAGATTGGAGAAGAAGTATGGGGGAGAACGAAAAGGGGGTGAGATTCTTGGCGAAGCTAAAGGAATTGAAGGAGGAGAACAGGAGATGGAGGGTAAGGTAAATGCAGGCAGGAGAGGATACCAACAAATAGAGGAAAAGGGGGGAGGACGAGCCGGGAAAAGAAAGGGGTAGGCCGGAGAGCCCTAGGATGTAAATACAAATAATGTATAAAGTATATTTCGGGACCTTCATGAATTTAATGTAGCGTCTACATTTTTTAAACCTCGCAATGTACCTTTTGCAAGGAATGAAAAGGTTAGTTAAATAGATAGACATGGATTACATAAATCTGAGGAAAACATAAGCGCCTTACATTTAGTTCGTTATCGTTCTAATATTACTGAAGTAAAATCATGGTGAATTTCTATTTGTTGATAATTTTTCTATAGTATTGTAACCATTGTGTGATTTATTTAAATAATGTGATTTTCAATTGTAATGCGAAATGTCAACGAGCATTTGAAAATATAAAACGAATTTTATTAGTGTCAAAGGAAGTGTTAATTCAGTCGAAATGAACTAGAGCTAGCGTCAACAGCAACAATTGACGCCAGCTCTAGTTCATTTCTCTCGTGGCGAAGGGGCAGTTATTAGTCACGCATTTTCCGATAAAACAGAAAGTCCTATAGCATTTGCTTCCAGGCATTTAAACAACGTTGAAATAAGTTATTCCCAGATACACAAAGAATCTCTTGCGGTTATCTTTGGTGTTCAAAAATTCAATCGATATTTGTATGGACGTCAGTTTAAAATTGTGTTAGATCACAAACCGTTGCTCAGCATTTTTGGCTCCAAGAAGAGCATTCCTATCATTGCTGTAAATACTTTTATTATCAGCATATTTCAATATAGGATATGTAAGCTCTGGTAAGAATCAAGCCGATTTTTTATCTCGCGTACCTCTAGATTTGCCAACATCTGACTCGCAAAATAATATAACTTATAATATGACAAAGAAAATTACAACAACAAATAAATAAAAATAAATAAATATCAAAGAGATTCTATTATAAGTAAGGTCATATATTATGTGATGAATGGTTGGCCTGCAGGACATGATAAAGAATTTTTACAATATTATAATAAAAGATTGGAGCTATTGATCGAACAAGGCATATTAATGTGGGAATATAAAATTGTGGTTCCGATAGAATATCGTTGGGTATTAAAAGAGAAAAATGAAATCTTGGCGCGTTCATTGGTGTGGTGATTTTCAATAAATGGTATTAAACTGCGGTGCCGTACAAAATACAGAAGTATGCTGCGGAAGGCCGAACTGAAACAGTGGCGAAGGATTGAAAAGCCATAGGTGCGAGTTCATGTTGATTTCTTTGGTGCAATTTATTCGAAATATTGTTTAGTCTTGATTGATTCCACTTCATTTATCCAACATATAGAGTCAATTAACCATTCAAAAATGTTTGCACGTTTCGGCCTTCCAAAAATGATAATATCTGATAATGGCTCACAATTTATTGCTGCCGAATATCAACAATATCTGAAATGTAACCGAATTAAACATGTTGCGGGAGAGCCTTGTTAACCCGGCACCGAACGGCGCGGCCGGAAACGACGCAAAAACTCTTAAAAATGCAATTTTAACATCAAAAATTGATAATATTAATCTCACTTTGCATTTTATTATAAATAGATTATTGTTTCAATATAGAAATACACGACATAGTACTATGGATAGTTCATCATCAATATTGAAAACGAAAATATAAGTCGGAGACAGAAAGATAAAACAAATGGATAACGAGAGGAAAATTGGCAAAAATCGGAGGTAAACGGGAAATATGGAATTGCATAAGCCTTCGAAAGCTTTATAAAAATAAAAAGGTCAGAAAGCGCCAGGAGAAGCTACGGAGACAGTGAAATTAATTATCCAAGACGACAGTGAAAGAACAAATTCAACTATGAAGCAAGCAAATGTAATACATACGAAGGAGGAGGTATTCTGGATCGATGAAAGTGTTAATGGACGAATTTACACAAAAAACAAATAGCGAATTAATTGATGAAATGCAGGAAGATTATTAGGGAAATAAGGACGAGAAATTCACAAGTAATGGAGGATTATTGTATAAATTCTGACTGAATGAATGACTCAAATGACTGACTGTAAAGAAAATTTTAAGCTTTATGAAATGAAAAATCTAAATTGGCAAAACGTACCAGCTGAAATATTTCAGCAAAACTTTTCACTAAACCATAACTCACCGAAGCATATGTACATATATGGTACATAATACTATAAATTAAGCATTTTTAGTTAAAATTATGTCAATGATGTCAGTTTAAAAAACCGAAAACCAGAAATATTTACTCAAAAATATCTTCAGCGTTATTTTAGCTTCATGAACTGATACAAACTGACGAATGATATAATTAAAATAATATACACAAATTTTTTTAAACAAAATTGCAAAAATCAACCAATTTTAAAGGTTTATTTGACTTAAAATCATAAAATTTAGTAATTTTAGAAAATAAAGTACAAGACACAAGGTTTATTTTGACTTATCTAGTAACCTACGATGAGTTTGTGTGTATGAAAAATATGTAAACTTTTGTATTATTCGGTCAAAATTGATAAAAAATTATTACTGACATTGACTATCTAATCAGAATCCAGTATTTGAAACAAGGCGAGTTGTGACTGCACTTTTCGATGTATTATACATGAGGATTAGTTTGCTCAGTTGTTTTTGATACAAAAAAAATCTGCAGTTAGTTGAATGTTTCAAAATGGAGCTTAACAGAGAAATAATATCAATAATTATATAATAATAAAGAATAATAAGTACCCAAATATTCACATTTAATAATTTTAATTGCGCAATTTAATATGTTGCAAGCCATTTTTCTTCGTAGTTACGTTAATAGATGTTCAAGTTAAGTTTTTAATTTGCCTCGATACTATTAATATTTATTTCAATTGATTTATAATAGTAAATCGGAGACTGTGGTTGGAAAAAAATAAATAAAATAAATATACCCCGTACCACACAACAGTTGATTAAATCTGAATGGACATTTCGAAAACTATGTTCTTCAGCAGAAAATATTTATTTTATTTTATTGAATTGATTTTTATTTTTATACAAATAAGATATTATTGCAAAATGCTTTACAGTCGTCGAATAAAACAGTGTTGGCAATATTAAATGTTAGTTGGCCACCTTTTCTAATAAGATGCCACGAAAAATCTTTGTTAAACAATAGTTCTTAATATGTTAATATCACAATGGGCATTAAATATAATTGGGGCAAAAACACGCAGCTAAAATAAACTACATGTGTGAAATTCCTATCAAGTGCTTTACAACAAAATTTTGTATGCTTGAATGTTAAAGTACACACCGAGGCTGAAACGCTTGTAAATAAAAAGAAGATAAAAATCGACTGTTGTAAGATTTAAATATTCGACTTTGATAGAGACCTGATAGCCCGTCATATTACTTGATATTTATTAATTTAGTTTCAAATTCAAGGAATGGAAATAAACGCAGAAGCTGCGAAAAGTTTTAGGCGGAGTACCATCGTAGATTTATTTCAAAAATTGTAATTAATATTTGAGACCAACAAACACAAATTCTATGTTACCTCAATTTCTCGGTATTGTCACTTAAATGTCTCAGTTTTTAAGTCATATGCAAAATGTTGCAAACTAATCAAATTCATTTAGTTTGCTCTTGAGAATGGTTGAGACGGTTGTGTAGCATAAATTCCATAATGAACACTATTCACAGAAAATCAATGACGTCAATGATCAACTCTTCACAACAGTGACATAACATTTACGGTTTAAATTTAATGACATTATTTATTGTTGACTTAATAATGGTCACACAGAAATTTGCATGTACCCATGAACTAACGTAAATCTGTATTCAATAATTAAGATTGCTTCATACAATAAATTAGCAATTTTTCAACAATTTTAATAATCACAAAATGCTTGGCTAAAGCAACTTCACGATTCTTAATATTTAGCACATATTGCAAATTTATAATTAATAATTTGATATACCTGACTTTTAATTATGTTAAGGTACGATTAGATTAGAATATTCTGAAATGTTAATTTTAAGAATTTTCGATTAATGTTTAAACGCTCAGTTTTATAAATGTTATTGATGTATTCCTGTTATATCCATTGGTTTTGCCTAACTCATCAATGTTATTCACTTCTTTCTCACAATTATTCTGTGACAGCACAAGAATGCAAAAACAAATTGAATAATAAAATGATCTAATTCAAAGCAAATGAAAATCCAGAACAGACACGTACGAAATGTAAAAACACCAATGTACATTAACAACGATACAAAATAAATAAATTATTGTACTCTTTTTAATGGAAAAACTTCGCAGCACTAATTTTTCCTTTAGAATATTTCTCCACTTTATATTGTTAAGTGCGAGACATATTGATACAATAACGTCCCCCCTTGGCATTTTGCGAGACTCAGTTAAATTATGCATTCCTTTGTATCGTAAGAATTTTAAAATATATTTTTCCTACGTGCATTAAACTCTTAATACTCCGATTGCGCGAACAGAGCGTCTAACGAGTCCATCGCTAAACACAAAGGAAGTGACATAAACGTATTAGCTAATAAACGTGACGGAAATTAAAAAAAAACTGAAAGGCTCGCAATTAAAATTTAGAAAAGTAATCAACCACGGGAATTAAGGGGGTAAACGTGCATTAGGAGCAATAAAAAAATGTAGCATCTGGTTGGCTTGTTGCTAATTTTATTTTCACGGATCTTTGTTACGCGGCCGCATGTCAGATATAGCCGATCTGTTCTTGTAATCCGTTTCTCCCTGTACGTGTTCGTAGCCGGACGTCTACTTCTCTGACGTAGGCCTTTTTGGCTTTCAGTGAGCCTACTGGGAGCGGATTAAGGGGACCGCTATAAGACTTCTTCTTTATTGCGTTGTTTTATCATTTCAATTTTTCCATGCCGTTGGATTAGCATGCCAGTTGCGGAAGCCCTTACAATTATAACGAATTTACATATTTTAGTTTGGATTATTTTTTATGTACCTGGTTATGTATTTTATGAACATCTCGCTAAGATTCACGAAGTAAGAGCTAAGAAACAGTGGAATGGAAGTCACATCGAGCTTTCAGTTACTTATGCAGATGGCGCATCATGCATTAAATTAAACAATATACGGCAATGTATTTCATCGATATTTAATTTTGGGGATTACAATTGGTATTCTATATCCTACAATATTAATAGTTTCGTCACTGCTGGTGGTATTTACTTAAACCTGTCATATGGTGTAATAGTAAACATCTAATTATCCATGAATTCTTTTGAAAATAATTAGTTAATAAATCGGCGTTATTAATTAGCAATCAGTAAAGGTTCATGTCTGTGGCCGAGTTGGTGGTCGTTTATCAAAATGACAATCGTCGCAATTTCGAGTGCAACAGTACATCCATTACTCTTACAGTGCTTTTAAAGTATTCCAGGCACGGTTGCTTTTACTCAACCTGTCAGGATCGGAGAAATATCTAAAATTGAACGTTAGTAACTGTGCAATTTGTCTAACAATATATTGTCTGTTGAGCGTACTTTAAGCACGATATAATTGTACTAAAGTACGTGTAATCATTGATTAATTATATCAAACAATTTATTTTTGAAATTGTGCAATGTTTTTGATTGATAGTATAACAATTTTTGATATGTCGTAATATTAGGGATAAATAATTAAAATATACTAAAATGAATTAAAAATTCATTGTTGCTAATATATAAAATATAATATAAATTTTATATAAAACACAATAAATACCAAATTATTTAAAGAAATATGAATTCATAAAAATACTATAGATAATGACTTGGTATTTAAGATGGTTTGCATAACACAGAATATTTTAATATAAACAGAACAAGAGTCAAATGTTGCTGCCCTCTATTTGGAAATTAAATGCAATACCAGAGAATATGGAAATTGATAATGAGTAAAGTGTTATGTGGTAGAAAAATTTTCCAAATCGGTTCTTGTAGCAGATGTTTGTTGTAGTAAAGCTTGCGCAAGACTCCATTTTAAGTACTACACTTTAAGCATAAACTTAATGTCTACATTATTATTTACATTCTCAAATTTCTATCTTTTCCCAAACTATTTTTTCATTTTTCTTCTTCCCTACATTTGTTGTACAATTAGCATCTTCTTTAGTTTAGCCATTAATTCCTTTGTTCTTATTTGTTTATTTATGCATTACCTCCAGCTTGTTTATCTATCTTTTATTTATTTTTTGGGTGCCCTTGTATCATAATTTATGTGCCTTCATTCTTTCACATCACTATATCTAGAGTATCAGTACCACTACTTAAACAATTTCACCCATAAAAAATGAAAATTTCCCTTACTTGTATATGTAATTCAATAGTTGCACCGATTCAAAAAATATTTGAAAATATTCATTGTAACGACAAAAGGGTCTTCAAAGGGCTCAATAAGCGACCAACATACAACCTCAGATATAGTTACTAAAATGGTATCAATCACTTACACATTCACGGTCAAGGTGTAGGTCGATCTCTGAGGGCAGCTCTATGAATTTATATGATGCTAATCGCTGCAAAAGAGAGTTATTCGCACTATGTTGAAGATGCCTACGAGGCCAGCCTAAATGCCAATACGCAACGAAGTATAATAGCGTTACCATCAATGAACTATTCGGTCGTCACATATACAAACAAAAAATCAACAAATATTTCAGAATTTGCCATTACATGACCAGAGATGAATAAAGATACTCACAAACGTACTTGGAGGATTTAATAACATTCAGCACCATGTTAAGACCTATCCACTTCACTAACCACGATGATTTTCATCCTCATTTCTAATCAATTGAACCTTAACATCTCGTTGAAAATAGATCAAGAAATTGAAGAAATTGAAAGAACACAATTATTAAAACTCAAAATATAGATCTAGACTCTGACCAGAAGAAATAAAAATGAAAATCAAAGAAATATAGGCAAGCTGGGGAAAATATATCAGGGTTCTCGTTACCCAGCTGAAAGAATTACTCGATGATCATATTAAGAGTTATGACCTACCTGAAACTAGGCCAGATGTTTAGCCTGCATACCAAGTAGATGTAATCGACGGTTTGTAGAGCAAATTACATATATGGCCCGAGAAAATCTTTGAAATTTCAAATGGAGATAATTTTGATGAGTTAGTTGTATAGGGATCCTATGGTCATATAACCACGTGGACATTGCAATTTTGGGTGATAGCAGTTCCTTTGTTTCTCTGCACTACACCTTTGTGTTATAATTGACGCAGTTCAGTTTTATAATTCGTATTGAATGTGAAGTTGATTGCTTTGAGTTTTGTACTTCGCATTTGACAGTAAACTTTTTTTATACGTAGCAATCGATGGATTCGTTTTATTCTGTGAAAATCTCTTGAGTTACGTGAACCGTTAGTTTCACCAACAAAAAGTTTGATATTAACATTAGGAGCATATCCTAATTGTTTTTCTTGGTTCGTAGCTTTTCGTCTTTCCGTGGATTTGAACTCAACCCAATGGGGATTACGGAATGGTTTCTTCGGGCTCTTTATCGTCTGTAACTGTTGGTTTCTTTTCTTCGGCGTGCATGGATCGCCACATGTTACATTGTAAGGGTTATGTTTCTTATAGAGTGAAGTCGCAATACAAATCAATCGGTGTTGTTGGGAATTGGAAATTAATTACAAATCAAAATTTATAAGATAAAGCAACAGCTGTGTTTTACTTTGAAAGGTGTAACAACGACAAGTTGATTCAAATTCATTTACCACTAACTAGGCTTGAAATGGTCGAAAAAAGCATGTGAAAAATGGATTTGCATGAGGAGAGACAGATACGAGTACAGAATGAGAGGAAACAAGGAGTTGGACACACCGACGAAGAAGATTGCAGAAGAAACTGCCAGACGTAAAAAGATTAATGAGGAATGTAGAACAAGAACTTGCCATTTCCTCATTCTTCACGTAGACGTTCGTCCCTCTTACTTCGTGGATGTAGTATTTTCATTCCATCTCAACGGGTGTCCATTTATTTAATTAATTGTAATATTATGGGTAATGTTTCTTTGTCTTTTCTTCAGCTTCGTGTTTTTTTCCTTTTTTTTTTTCCTTGCAGGGATTTTAGATTTATTCATTTCGCATTGTAGATAACATCGAATTATTTTCGTAATTTTAGACCAATTGGTCACACAACGACGACATTGCATGCATCGCCTTTTTGTTGTTTTCGTCCTGCAAAAATCGTTGTTTCTTTATTCCTTGAGGAATCGATTGCCTGTAGCAGAAATCTTACGTATACTTCTTATTGCATTTCGTTTATTCCCCTAACAGCCCCCACTCTCCTTGTAGGGGTCGTTGCCCATAGTCTACGGCAACGAGTCCTTGCTTTTACCTTTTCTTATAGGATGGGCGGTAATCCTTCTGCTTTTCGAACTAGTCGTAGTTTTACTGAATACAACGCAGTGTCTTCTTAGCTCATGAATATTTCTTTTAATGAACGGATCCTTTCTTTTACCTCTTCTTATCGGCCAATTCTTCTTTTCAAACGAGTCGTTGGGATCGAGCTTTTTTTGCTCCACACCAAGCTGTACAAATTATGACTTTTCTAACTGTTCTTTATATTTATTTTGATTTAAAATTCGGTTCTTTATTCTTGTGTTCTATTGGATGATATAGCTTTTTTCTAAATTCTATTCTAAGATTTTGTTTTTCTTGAATTTTCTCTCCATTGCGTTTGATAATAGTTTATTTCATTTTGTTACTTAAGTGCGTTAAACTTGGAATTGTTTTACTACTGATTTTTTGTTTGGTGTTTGGTATTTGATACATTTTAATTTTTCTCTTTCCTGCGGATTTTCTTTCTTAGAGTAAGACTAGAGTATGTACTCTGCTCTACCCATCGCTGTGGAATCGACTCTTAAGGAACATGTGGTCCATTTATAAATAGAAAAATAGAAAATGTCAACTTGATAGTAGTTCCCTGACGAAAGGAAGGCACAGTTAATTGACAGAATTAAGGATACCCAGATAGACATAATCTATGGTTAAAATAAGACACGAAGATTAGTCAAAATGGAGGCATAACGTTCTAAAGAAAGAAGATATCCACCATAGCCCATGTGGAAGACCTAGTACCACTGGTGGAAAACAACGAGGATTTGAGAGATAATGGGAAGGATGAAGACGTTTCTGGTCTGGTCTGAAAGAAAAGAAAACCAAATAGATTTTCAGTAAAGGGCGAGGGAAAAGCAAAAATTGGATTTGATATAAACTAGGCAAAATATTGATGAGTTAATAGTGAATATGTATTGATGGCGTTTTAAATTTAAGGTTAGTGCATACATTTCGTAATAAGCCCCAATATTGGTCCCAATAAATTCTTCAAAACATACTAAATATCGATATACTTATTTCATTACACTAATATGACAAATTGTCTTAAACTGTACAAATGTTAAATAACACTGACCCTGAGAAAACAAACAAGGGATTACCAATAATATTTATTGGAAGTAGCGAGACTTACAGCATAAAATACAGTACTAAAATAAGATGACTTTTCCAATATGTACCAACACAGTTCAATTGTGAGCAGAGTGCAAGAAAAGCAAACACGTAACAGAAATAATGGCTTTTAACCGGCGTTATCATCATAAACCCTATTCAGGAAAGTATGTCCAGATATAACATAAGTTAAAAATAGTCCAATGAAACATTTCCAGAGACGTGTGTATTTTATACTTTGGATTCTAATAACGAAATAATATTCAATTTCCGCGATTTTTCCGGGTCACGAAAGACCTGAGTAATCACGTTTTCGTTGCTACTTTTATAATTACCGAAGACTCCGCAGAGAGTATTCGGACTATCGAGATATGTACAATAAAAGCAATTGCTCAAGCTTCAGCATTATATCTATGGCACATTTTCCGGCTTAATGCAGACTTAATATTATTTATCTACCTGTGTTCGAGCGAACTTCCACTTCTTCTGCTTTGTTAATTAGCTAAAGTTTTAGTTAGTTTCTCGTTCCATGTCTTTCAAGATCATAAATAACAAATACGACAGACTCTACGTATTTGTCCGGATTTTGCAGTGCAATTGCGATTCTATTGCTGACCCGTCTGACAGAAATGCTCAAAGAAGTCGTCGAGACGCTCGTTACAGACAACTAACCGAGATTATGAACTGCGACGAACAACCGAACCGAACTTGCAAAGTTTCAGTTTTAATTAAAGTGTACAGTCGCAGTTGCGAGATCGGAAAAAATGAAATATAAGCGAAGTTATGAGATAATGCTAAATTACATGATAAATACGCCCGGATTGTGCTCCGCAATTTTAATTCACAATAAAAGGAGCTTTAATTAAAGCTTGAGTCGCAATGAATTATTATTATTATAACAATAGATTGCGCTATAATTTCCAGTTCATCCGCATGCACTGGAAATTATGTCCCGGCCGCAAGCTTGGCAACGAAAATTGGTAACGCGGCGCGCTATAAACCATAATGTCAGAGCGGAAAAATACGAAATGTGTAGGTGGTAAATCCTAGAGATTTTGTTTTGTTTTGGACAGGTAAAAAATATACGAAAGTGTGCTCTAAGAGTTGTTGAGGTAAAATCGATGTGTGCACACTAATATTTCGTTAATTGTAATGATTTCTTTCCTCGGTACTTTGATATGTAAGAGTATATATGTATGGACGATTATTGTAGGATTTAAAAGGGTATAGGGAAATATAGTTTATGCTATGTGTGCATTCATCATTCGCCATTGCTTCATGCATGATATATTTTTTACCAAACTACACATGTACGAGGGGAAATAATTATTTAGCGTCCCTGGCATAGTAGGTGTTGAGTGGCGTTGAATCAATTTGACATATTAAAGTATTAATCATTTGTTGTTACGTTGGTTCAATTGTAGTTTTGTCACTTGTTTCCTGTTCAAATAATCTAGAATGTAAGTAGACAAGTTTAGAAAAATTAAAAAAATGGAAAAATTAGAGGTTCTTGCAGTTACAAAAATCATTGACGATATGGTAATTCGCCGGATAGTTGAAATTAAATTTTTTTCGGGTGGTACCATAGAAAATATTTTAACTAAGATTGGGTTCCACGGTTGTTGACACCTGATCAGAAACGTTCTAGAGTATTGCATTCTGAAGCCAGTTTGGCAAAGTTTAAAGCAGATCCGGATGAATTTCTTTCTCGATTCGTCACTGTTGATGAAACGTGGGTTCACCACTTCGATCCCGAGTCGAAGCAACAAAATATGGAAAGGCATCGCCGAGGTTTTCCGCCACCCCGCAAATTTCGCCTGGCCACAATTTTTTGGGACGCAGTGTGAATTGTGATGACTGACTTTTTGGAACGTGGACATTCTCCTACTATGCCAACTTGGTTTCAAGATTGCGCGATTACGTCAAGGAAAAAAGACGGGGAAAATTGAGCAAAGGTATTCTGTTTCATCAAGACAACCCTCCTGTCCACAAAAGGCATGTTCCCATGAGCGCTATTCTGAACGCAAGATTTGAATGTTTGAGCATCTCGCATATTCACCAGATCTGGCCCCTAGTGATTTCTTTTTATTTCCAAAATTAAAAGAATATCATCGGTCGACCAGATATTACAACGATAATGAAGTGATGACGGCCGTAAACGACTGGTTGGAAGAGCAACCGAAATGCATTAACATTTCCGGAGATGATGTAGAAAAATAAACGTTTAATATTTCTTCAATTTGTTTCTTTCTATGTTAGGGACCGTAAGTACTAATCTCCCCTCGTATAATTAAATATTTTGGAAGAAATAAAGATATTGAATCCAAACAATTTCATGACTTTCTTAAAAATGTTCGATGATACCGGTCGTGCTAGTAATACATATCCAGTATGTCAGGTTCCATTTCCTGCATTTAATGGATCGAAAATGCGAGAAGTTTTTCCTGAAGGTTACGTCCCACGAATGTTGTTTCAATATTTTAGATTTACTGATTTATTATTCCGCTGACATTTAATTAATCTACACCTGCTTTAACATCACTAATGCGACACTTCATAGTCGAAACATCCGCATTCGTTTCGTAAATTTAATTGCGAGCAACGATGAAAACGCATAAAGGGGGCAAATACAATCTAAAACCGATAGATAAATGTTGCATCTTAGCGTTCCTTTGAATTTAAATTGACGGATATTTACTTTCATGATGGCAAATCTCGCTAGAATTCCCTCCCATTCTGCCTCTGAAGTGGGTTATCGGATTCATCGCGGCTTTCAAGTGAATTTAAACTTGAGAAATATCCGCGTCCGTCGAAAAGCGATCGATAAATCTGGATAATTGCGCTCAGCGACTGACAAAAATAAAACGCCGAGGTTCGTTGTTTCATTTACATTAACGTTGCGAATTTGTGAACGCGGGTCTATCGATGATCTTTGAGAGCCCATCGTGTTATTTCGCAAGGAAGAGTGAATTAAAATTAAATTCGGTCGTTATAATTTCTAACACGTTGCAAGTGCACAGAAGGAGATATTTACTATTGCCGTGGAAAACAGAATTGCTCGGTGGATGACAAGGGCAGCAATTTTTCTGTTTATTCAAATTATTAGTTCGTCAGATATGTACATTATTTTTTATTTATTCAGATGTTTTCATAAGAATCTAAAATGAAATTATTGCACGATAGTAATGTATAAGTATATCATAAAATATAATAAAATGTAAATTTGTTTAGTAGTAGTAATAGCCTCTCTGAATTAAGTAGTTTATTATACTATTACAATTAAAAAAATTATAATTGCAAGCAATATTAAATTGTGCATAAATAAATATGTTGCAAGCACGGAAACCAGTGTCTCTTAAAAATAAAATTGTACAACAAATATGACGTTGTGCGTTTTGAAAAATGACTGGTCTGGTCTGGTTTTTTTATTAAATAGAAGTAAATAAATCGTTATAATTATAAATAATAAGTCAAGATTTAAAATAGCCTGAAAGTCGATGGCAACATTTGCTTGGTAATGCATTCAATATTTATGTTGTGTATAAACATAGGGGTGTGATTCTCCGGCCGCTAGCTATTGCCAGTAGCTATTGACGTATGTTATTAGGGTAGATTAAGTTATGTTCGTTTTATGGGAATTTTTCCGGGTTTTTAATTAAAATTTGACGTACGTCGGGGGGATTAATTTGTTATGCGGAGGATGATGAAACTGTGGGGTTTAACTATGTCGACACGTTGTGACCTAAACGGAGGGGTGTTATGTAAATTATAAAAACCAATCAAATTAAAACAAATATTTAACAGTGTACATTTTTAATTTGGAGTTGAACATAATTTACAAAATTGATAAAAAAGGCTAATACGAAATTCCACAATCGCGCATTGAATAGGGTTTGTTAGATGGCACCCTCTTCTAAATGATCTATTATGGTTTGCATCACAATAATATACTACTCTATTGTACCAATTTTAAAAATTCGCAATCGCACTGCTGCGACTGACAGTCACGGGCTATTGAATTATAATTAAAATTAACTATGAATATTAATAGGAATCATATACATGAAGTAGTAATTTGCTGTACTTATATAAATTAACATAATGATTTACATAATTACATAATGATATAATTATCTGTATATAATATTTTATGAGAGTTTAACCAATGGTTATGTAAATCCATTGAATGTGTAAACATGACACAGTTGGTCACTTGGTCAGATAGATAATGAAGTAAAGAATTAAAAGAATTTGAATACATGGACCAGGCAAATTTGAATTGAGATAATTAGAAGACGACTAACGTCATTGGAACAATGACTTGGAGCATGGGCTACGAACAATTTTTATTTGGACATTTTTTATACATAGACATTTTTGAAAATTTCTTTCAATTTAATTTGAAAATATTGAAAATAGTTTCATAAGTTTTCGTTACAATTTAAGCATTTTTATCAATTTTGACTTATAGTCAATTTCATTAATTTTTTGTTTAATTACATAGCAATTTAAATTTTTAGTTCAGTTTTGTCGTTGCTTTTTTATTGAATTTTTTTAATATTTATGACATTGTTATAAAACGCTAATTTTGACATTTTTTTCATTTTAGACACTATTGCAGTTTAAGCTTAGGATTTTACAACGATTGCAAATTCGTCGATATTTTCAAAATTCTGGAAAATCGTTAAAATGTTGGCGTTTTGAAGCATATTTAGATATTTCCTTTTTACCTCGAATTTAATATAACAGCACTTGGATAACTTTTTGCATGTTGGGAATTTCGTTAATTTTTAACCATTTATTATTTCTCGCATCCACTCAACTCAACCCAAACCAACCCAAACAAACCCAATCCAACCCAACCCAAGTCAAACCAATTCAACTTCATCGCAACAATGTCTCGTTTATTGGACAATATTCACTTAGTTGTCATTCGTTGATTTTAATTTTCTGATGTTTGTTTTTTCTTAATCATTTTCTGTATTAGATTAAACTACAATTTGTTTTTTGTCATTTTGCAATTTTCACTTATTTTGACCAATTAAAACTAACACTAAGAATAAATATAAGTTAAAACACCTATCAACAAGGAAAAATAAACATATTTTAAACAATTTGGAATGGAACGTAATGTCGATGTAAGAAATAAAGACGACGAAAATATCGGTAGAAATTTACGTTAATATAATTTAATTTAATTAATTTCTGAAACGTAAAACTTGACATACATTCAAAATGCAACAAAAAATTTTATAACATTGTGTTAACTTTTTGTAACGAACAATAAAATAAATTGAAAAATGAAACCGGTAATGACTCGATAAAAATACATAAAGTAACAATGAAACATGAAACTTTCACAACATTGATACTTTATTTGCATTTTTGGGACGATTTTTAATAACAATTTTAATATTAAAAATGGACATCACTGTACATAATAAAGTAAGTTCGAAATTTAGACTTAATGGACACAAACATGTGACATGTCTTGCACAGTAGAAACATTGAACATTACTTATTCTGATTGAATAACGACGAAATTTTAATTAAAAAGAAGAAAGTACACACTCTGTTACACTTTGAAAAATAAACTGTATGTGACACTTGATACGACCCTGATTCATTACATCCAAAAGCATTGGAACAACGCCTCGCATCTCAGTTTGAAATGAAAAATTAGCAGGATAGTTGAAAATAACAGTCCTGGAAGATTTAATGTAAATGTTAAAATTGAAGGTAACATTTTTGGACGAAAATCGGGAATATCGAGGCGAGTGTTTTTAATACCAAATATGTT
Organism: Geotrupes spiniger; assembly: GCA_959613385.1. NCBI lineage: Eukaryota > Metazoa > Arthropoda > Insecta > Coleoptera > Geotrupidae > Geotrupes > Geotrupes spiniger. Next base: position 20,701,849 of record OY390737.1, read on the forward strand.
TGGCGAATAAAACTTAACTTTATAAATTTTTAGAGTGGGAACTAAGCTCTATGAAACTGAGATAAATGGTTTGAAATACATAAAATAAAATAAAATACACATAATTTGGGGTATTCGAGTATATGTAGAATAATAAATAAATGGCACAAAACCATCAAACAAATAATTGTAAATGTGGCTTTCCGTTTCGAGATGATTTGTTAGTTATATGAAATATTATAGTAGATAAAATACAAATATTTTATAATAAATAAAATTACTGCAAAAACGCAACAATTACCAGCGTTCAAGTGCTTAATTACATGCCGGTGAAAGCTAGTCAGCAAAATTGCAAAATTACAATTTAAACGAATAATAAACAAAATTTAAAAACAACATCATATCCAATTATCCAGTTTGTGTAGCACCAATTACATTAAATATGTATTAAATGTGATTCCGAATTTGATATTTCAGTTACAATAACCAAATCGAAACACATACGGCGGAAAACCCACCATGATGTACATAAGTAAATCGATTTTCTCTTCTTTTAAATTTAGCAATAAAATAATAATTTCAAGATTATTGAAACCAAACCCTGTTACAACTTTTAACACACAAATCATATCAGGCTCTCATCCTCATCCTCATCCTAACAATATATATGATTTGTATTTATATTTTGGAATAAATTACATTTGGACTCATACGGTGCGAACAAGAATCACACGATGATATTGACCAATACGTGTTCATTGGATAAATCTCAACACATAAATGACGGTAATAAGTCGTTTTTAATATTATTTATCTCGCAAAGCCAGGATCTCTAAATTACTACGAAAACTAATTTAAAATTTAAAATACTAATAAAAAAGGACTAATTTATGATAATTGTCTGAAATGTAATAAAATATGTGAACTGCACAATTCCAAATATGCAATTGTCAAAATTATCAGGTACGTGTGTTAAAATAGTTAAAAACAATAACAAATTATCAAAGTTATAAAAATGCAAAAATTGCTGTAAAAGAAAAATTACGTCATTGTGTGTTTTTTCCGGTGTTTTAATTTTGATTTTGATAGCTCATTGTATGAATGAAACGTGCTCTTTGAAGTTAATTCAATATTTTTTCATATTCATTTCTTCTGTATAATTAAATATGTATTTACAAAATAATGCCCACGTGCTAATTTATTTATAGTATTTACAATATTGTCCTAAATATGCAAAATTGTCCTTGTATTGTTCACTAGCCTTTTATATTATACTTGTGCGGTTAAATTGATAGTCACCCTATGACTTACATGTTTTCAATTATTGCCATATAGTATTACAAATCACAATAACACACAACACATAAGTGTCTTGATTTGTGCGAATATAATTTTTTACTTGATGGCTTGACAAACTTAAAATGCATACCTAACCCAACCCAACCCTACCGAATCTAACCTAACCCAACCCAACCGAACCTAATCTAACCCAATCCAACCCACCTCTTTATTTTTCCTAGCTAACACTTTTTCTTGCCATTCGTAATTTTATTTACATGTTACTAAGGTTTTCGCCAATCAATTACATTTTCTGATTAAATTAATAGTCCCATCCAAACCAAACCACTTTATTTTTCGTGGCTGTCATTTTTTTTCTATTTTTTTCTTTTCAATAGCACTTTTCTAATTTCGAATTGAATTAATACCCAAACCCAACCAACTTCTTCTTTATTTTTCATGGCTGTCATTTTTTCTTTCTATTTTTTTGTCATTCGTTCATTGTCAAATTTTTCTTGCATTGATAGGTAGCCTTATTTAGTCTATTTGTGCGGTTGAATTAGTGAGCAACACTGTATTTACTTGCATGTTTTCAATTGTTGCCATATAGTGACATACATCACAAGTACCTTGATTTGTACCAATATATATATATATATATTAGGGCGGGTTAATTTTTTTTTTGATGAAGCGTATAGCAAAATCGTAATATATAGGTGATTCTGAGAAATTTTGCTCAAGAGACCATAGCTCTAACTTGGATTTGGAGCCCCCCAAAATTTCAAAATATATATTTTTCCATATATACATAGAATAATTTAATTAAATTCGTCATAAAATCGGATAGCATTATAGTAGATTTCTCAATCTGGGCTTGTTTGAAAGGTATTTTTATCACCTTTCAGAATCTGTATTGATACCAATATTTTTTTTATTTTTAGTAGAGATATTAGGAATTTTTTGTCGAAAAATAGCCTAAAATGAACTTTTAACTAATAAATTCAGAATTCAGAATTCAGATTATAAAAGTTCAGATAATTTCCAAAAACTTTTATTACGATCAATTTTTTTGTAGGAAAATCGATTTGAAAAAATCAACATTTTCAAGGTTTCAACAAGAAAACACTATTTTTACATTTTTTATTCAATTTATTTTTAAATATTATTCTCGACCTACAATTTAATGTTTTAACGTGGTAATATTATTTTTTAAGGTCCTTTTTACTTTCCATTCGAGGAGTTTTCTTACGACTTTCTAATGTCACTGCCATAACTCCTTCACGATTCTTTTCTATAACTCGTTTTGAAACACTCGTTAATAATTGTACATGTCTTTCTGTTCCTTGTAAGTGCATTGGAATTTGTGGATCAGCCAGTGGTGGTTCAACGAAATCTAAGTATTCTACCAAGTGATCATATGGAATCTGTCGAGTAAATGCTGGTTCAAATAATATATCGTCGTTATTCATGTCAACCATATTGACATAATCGGTAGCATTTGAAATTTAAGATATATTTTTTGTAAACTCTGAGTTTAGTTGGATCGTACAATTGTTCTCGATAGTGTAAAATCTTTTTGATAGCTCTATCCCGTATTGCTTTTCGATCATCGAATAACATTGTTAATAAGATATTTTCTGGATGTGCGTAATATGAGTTGTTTTGAATTACACCATCTACAATATTACGAAAGTTTGGTTGTAAGTATCGTGTCCAACGTATAAATTTTAATAAAAGTGCACTGCCGTACACAACAGAGTTATAAAACTTCACATTGAAGTACATTGGCACATAAACTGTAATAATATAAACTGCCAAAGTTTTTAAATTGGTCGATGGTGTATTAGTTGTTACATATAATCGTAGTAATCTACTTGCTTTGGTTAACCAACGAGAATGTGCAATTGGTCCTGGTTTAATGTTAGCTAAATCAACTGGAACAATACCATTCGAAATTGCTTTAGCTATTTGATATAAATATTTAACATCTGTTGATAGTTCGAGCTCATGTTCATGATCCATCATTGCAGGCATATTCTCCAGTGGTATTGGATCAAAATCAGCTACTACCTGAAAAATGAAATGTTTAGATCAATTAAAATGCAATTATTTTATTTTAACTTTATCCCAATCGAAAAAGTAAAATAATGACAATAAATAATGATGATATTAAATAAAATAAAGTGTTACATACCTGCAATTTCTCACATTCTTGAATAGCTTTGAATAACTTTCCACTTGCTGCTCGTGGTCCACTGGTGACTGTTTTGTCCAATGCTTCATATAAATGACGAAATGGCAGTTCATTGAAATGAAGCAGACATATAAACCAGTGAATTGGTCTATTTAACTGTTTTTCAAATAATCGTAAAACACCATTTTCTGTTCCAGTATTTGTTGGCTCACCATCACTGCATATGCCAATTAATTGATCAACTGTTAATGTTTTATTGTTGAAAAATTCATTCAGTTTTCTGTGTTTGGTTTTTGCATCTTCTTGACTACCCAAATTTACATATCCAAGTAACTCATTATAGGGCTCTTTCAGAACAACTAAATGCGGTTCTTTTACCATAGTGGTATGAAATTTGTCATTAACTTTCTCTGTAGTTAATGAGTCATTTTTTCTACCATCGAAAGAGAATGCAGTTATGGAAGAATTTGTATGTCGTGTACGGAGCACTGCATCTCTAGATTTAACTTTTTCTCTAGCCACTTTTGATTTATCCATAATAACAAGATTACCATGAACATCTCTAAAATTTATATCTTCGAATAAAGCTGTTGCTAAACATGAAGCGACTCTATCTGAAACACCGAATCTATCACACATCATAGCAAAATTTAAGGCATCGTATCTTTGAGTATAATGACCTCGTCTCATTTGAACAGTTGCTTCTGGAACTTCTGTTGTTGCTTCATTTTCATCTTCATCCATGTGTAATTCAGGTGGTTCGTAACTTGGATCATCGGTACCAGTTGTAAGTGTTGGTATTGTTGTAGCTACTTCTTCAACGTCTTGAATATTCAAGGTATATTCAGGTATTGTGAATTTTCTAACATTATGCTGGTCCATCATAAATTCTTTTAGATGTTCTGGAATCAATCCACACGAGCATTCTGTTGTTTTTAATTTGCAATTACATTTGCCAATATAAAATAATTCGTTTATTGAATCAACAAATGCTTTAAATTCATCTCTTTTGTTTCTATGTTGTACATGTTTCTGGTATTTATCAAGCAAACCAGTTAATTTTTTTAAAACACTCTTTCTATTAATGATTTCAATATTTAATTTACACCAAATTTGGATCAATTTATCTGTTACGTGAGGAGTAAAATTTTTATACGAGAACATTTTGTTTTCAAATTTAGCACGATCACTTAAAAAAAAATAATATTTTAAAATGTCACATTTAGTAGGCAAACTAAGATCATTTAAATCACTTGATAAACCAAAAACAACAATATCTTGATGAGGCATGTTAGTCAATCTAGAGTCAAAACTTGTTGATGTTGTTGCTTCCATTTGCGAAGACACCGCAGACGATGTTGATGGTTCTTGATTATCCATAATAACTTTGATATTATCACTGCACTCTTTGACTAAATCTAAAATTATAGTTAAAAAATTAAAAAATTAAACACTTGGTTAAAGTTTCAAAGAGTGTATTAAACTGTGGGTAATTTGCAAACGGGGTTCTATATATACTAATTCAACACGTGTGCGCTTAAGGGATAATAGCCGCATAAATGACCGGGAAAATTCCGAATTCTGTGTGGTCGTTCGTGATGTTCTTGTCGTGTTTTTCCGCTTTTTTGATTTCTAGCGTTTCTAAAAAATTCAACCGTTTGCCTTTGGTAGTTGTATGCAATTTTTTAAATTTAGTTAGATCCGGGAAATGGTTCTTTGTTATGCAGTGTTCATCTAAGCCAGTTGTTCTTGCGTTGTTTAGAATAGATTTTTATGTTCGTTCAGGCGCTTTTTGAAGTTGCGTCCGGTTTGACCTATATATAGAGCGTCACAGTCCTTACAATTAATTTCGTATACTCCGCTTTTTTATGTTTGGTCTAGTTTCTCTTTATTGTTTACCAATTTAGTTCCCAAGTTCTTTTTATTTACACTAATAGGTGTTAGGTTGCTGTGACGTAACCTATTGGAGATTTTGTCACTAAACTTAAGAACATAATTGATAAAGCAATAATTGCGCTGGACATCCTCCACCGGTGCGTACAATTGTTTGGTTAATAGCTTCTGACGTTTTTTCCTTATCAACCGATCGATGACGCTTTCATGGTAATTAATTATTGTTTCTTACAATGGCTTTCAGGATCTCAACTTCTTTATTCAACTTCTGTAGTTGGCAGTCGATAGGGGCAATACTAGAAGCCTGTGTATCCATGACCGAAAGGCACTCATTTTTATATTGAATTGACAAGAATTGGCATTTGTTATGGCGTCTGAGAAAGTATGTTTTCTGAATATGTCGAAGGTCAGGTGTTGTTCTTTTTTCCCAATTTGAAGGTCTAGGTAATTGCTTCTACGAGCAAGTACAATTCACCGTAGAGACAGAAAACAACGAAGATGGCACGATCAATTATCTAGACCTGCATAACAAAGAACCATTTCCCGGATCTAAATAAATTTAAAACATTGCATACAACTACCAAAGGCAAACGGTTGAATTTGTTAGAAACGCTAGAAATCAAAAAAGCGGAAAAACACGGCAAGAACATCACGAACGACCACACAGAATTCGGAATTTCCCCGGTCATTTATGCGGCTATTATCCCTTAAGCGCACACGTGTTGAATTAGTATATATAGAACCCCGTTTGCAAATTCCCCACAGTAATTACCCCAATATCTATAATTTATGTAAGAATATGTTTTCCAGTAACGTGTACCGTTTTCGAGATATGGAAAAAGGTGATAAGAGTAAACCATCACTTCCGGTTAAGAGATTGCGTTCAAAATAGGACGTTTTCCTCCTTGCTACATACAAATGTTAAGTTTAAAGTTGAAGAGCTCTAGCTATAATCGTTTGGACGCTAGAGCGCGCACAGACACACAGTACCACACAGACACACACACAGACGTCATTCCGAAAATAGTCAGAAACGATTCAGGGGACCTCAAAACGTGTATATCCGTTGAAATCTCGAGTTCGAAATTTTTCATGATTCCTATACTTATACATAATGTATAAGAAAGTAAATATTGGTATTGTGATAACCGAGTTTTTATTTAAGTATTTTGGCAAACTGCGTGCGTATTGCACGATGAACGATTAAGGAAGAAGGAAAAGCAAGCTTGGCAACGTTTAGTGGTGGTAAACGTCATTATTTTGTAACGTCATTATTCAGTGTTACAAAGTTGTTCAATTGAACAATGCTGCCATTGACGACTTATTCTACAGGTATCAATACAGATTCTGAAAGGTGATAGAAATACCTTTCAAACAAGCCCAAATTGAGAAATCTACTATAATTCTATCCGATTTTATGACGAATTTAATTAAATTGTTCTATGTATATATGGAAAAATTTCTATTTTCAAATTTTGGGGGGCTCCAAATCCGACTTAGAGCTATGGTCTCTTGAGCAAAATTTCTCAGAATCACCTATAGATTACATTTTTGCTATACGCTTCATAAAAAAAAATCGGTCCATACAATTTGACCCGCCCTAATATATATATATATATTTACTCTTATACTACAAATATGACTCCACTAACTGTAATTAAAATGTATACCCAATCAAATCCAATCTAATCTAAGTGAAATGAACCCAACTCAACTCAAACCAACCTATAATATCAGACCTTTGTTTTTTTAAATTTTTTGTTGCTATTTCTTCTTGGCGTTCCTACTGGGCTTTTCATTAATCAATTGGATTTTATAATTGACCCCAAACCACTTCTTCATTTTTTCGTACTTTTTTATTTTCGATAATAAAGTGGAATTTCTAATTTTATTCAAAATTTTTTAAAATGCGAAATATATACAGTGTGTTTCACTTAAGAGTGTAACACCCTCATATCTTTTTTATTTTTAGTCCGATTTTAGTAATTTTTTCCCAAACGTAGAATACTTATTGCTCTATTTAATCCCAAAAAACCAATTGTCTTCTTTAAATGCAAAGCAACCTGCGATGGCAAATTAAATAGAAAAAATCAAGAAATCACTTTAGGGATATTTTTATCGAAAAATTTTACTAGTAATAATTGTTCAGAATTGCACTAAATCCAAAATTTCATGAAAATTAAAAATGTTAAAATTTTCTTCAAAAGCAATTCCCAATCGGTTAATATTATTTGCAGAGGTGGCTGCGCCTAAACAACAACAACAACTTCAAACAACTTTGACAGTTCAGGTTTTATTTCAAACAACATTTTCACAGCATACTTTCTTCGGCGCAGCTAATAATAAGTATTTGCGGACTTTTACGGAAAATTTTAAAATTTTTAATTTTCATGAAATTTTGGATTTTAGGGTTTTTGGGCAATTCTGATCAATTATTACTAGTAAAATTTTTCGATAAAAAATCCTTAAAGGAATTTCTTGATTTTTTCCATTTATTTTGCCATCGCAGGTTGCTTTGCATTTAAAGAAGACAATTGGTTTTTTGGGAGTAAATAGAGCAGTGAGTATTATACGTTTGGGAAAAAAATTACTAAAATCGGACTAACAATAAACAAGATATGAGGGTGTTACACTCTTAAGTGAAACACCCTGTATATATTAAAATTTTCAGAATTATAAAAAATATCAAAATCGCTTGCAAATTTTTGCAACATTGTGAACAATTCTAAATTGTCTAAACTCAAAAATTAATTAAACAATATGTTAACACAGCCAAAGAAGGAATTGTATAGATTGCAAAAATCAAAGAGCTACAATGAAATTGTAAAAATTATGCAAACACTCCATTGGTATGGAAAAAAATCGTGGTTGTACATAACCATACTGTTCATCATCGAATAGAATCAACGTCTGCAAATACTACTGAAAGCTTAATTATATCATTTTATTCATCTGAGTATACCATATATTTAACACAATTCTTGCACACTAATATAGTTATCGTATATAACGTAACTAGCAAAATAACGATATTGCAGTTACAATAACCGAATCGAAACAATTGCGACGGAAAACGCATTTCAGTAGTTACACGTAACCACAAACTTCATCGTCGAACAGAACCAGCGTCAGGGAATACAAGAAAAGTTGCACAAATAAGCACACTAGTATGAACGTTTTTTTATATTATTTGATATCTGAGAATTCACCATATTTTGCGTAATTCTTATGCACTAATATACTTATCGTGTCTGAAGCAACTAACTCGAATTAATTCAGCTTCTCAACTTCAATATCCCTACGTTATCGGCCCGTCAAGCTCGCACATGCTATCTAAACACGCGTCACAACAACTTTTCGCCATTGACTAGATGTCAGTGGTTGTTGAGTCCTGAATTGGAAATATTAAAGTGTTTGTAAAATCATGTAGGGGGAAGTCTGTTCCTGTTTCGTTTGTCATTTTTCTCAACACTCTCCCCCAAATCATCCAATTTAATATAGATAACCATATTTTTATCCATCATACGTTCCCGATGAAATTGTTGAAAACAAGCATAAATCCATGTAATATACAAAAAACGAGACTCAAGTCTAATTGCCAGAAAAACCATTGCGTGATTCAATAACCTAATGTGCTTGCATTGTGGTTTCGATATCGATTTATCATTAACGTTCTACACACACTAATATCCACTCAATGGCCAATGAATTAATAATAAACATCGATAATAGCACTTCAACTGTTCCAATTCCATCTGTTATTCGGTTACATCGCTTAATTGCCGAATAGCACCGCTAAGGGGGTGTCTTTAGCTAGAACGTAAAACATTCTCCGGGCGATTCGCTTTAATGTCGAAGTATCATGCCAATTAACTCGAACTATTTAGCGCTTAATTGCCTACGGAACTTTTTATAATTTAAATTAACAAACGTGGAGGATGTCTGACATTAATTCCATTGTCTTAATTGGCGGTACTTTCAACTAAAATTAAACTCGCTGCTGGTGCGTCGTTGCCCCGTTCCGCGGTAAATTCCGCCGGGCGCGTTTTTAATTTCAATTTTGTCGCTTGTGGATTTATCTCCGGCCCGGATAGCGCGTCACATCGAAGGGCTTCATTTAATTTTTAATGCGCAATCGATACGGTTATAAATTACCTACACATATAACGTCATGTAAATATCGGTTTATCATAGCGATGGATGGCCGTGTATGGAAATATTTTTATTGCATGACGGTGCGAATGTAACGCATATTGTTTGATGTGGAATATTTGTTTAAAACAATATATATATTAAATGTTCAATTTTGTGCTGCGGGACGTGATACATGAATGTATTGCATTTGCGGCGATTTAATATTTGCTAAAGCTTGTTGTAATCGCCGTACAAGTTGATGTAACCAAAGTAACCAACGTGAAGCGTTTTTTTTCATATATTTTATTTATTTTATTTAACTCACAGCTAAACAATATGAAACATCTTCAAAAACATGGTGAAATTTAATAACCTGATGCACTACTAGCAAATATGTATGTTTGATGCTAAACTCTTTAAGGCTGAGTGATTTCGAGACGATCATTTTTGCGCGCTTCTTTCTTTGCATCTACTTCCATTTCAATCCATCTAAATCCAAAATTATCCACAGAGGATACCAAATATCGCTCTCAATTCCTATAGAACCGATGGATTATATATAAGGGTTCAGGGTTATGGCCTCGAAGTTCAACCAGATAAAAGAACTTACAATATGGAAATTTCAAGCCACATAAAAATATCGTATACGAACAAATTTCTTCTGGCTCTACAAAAGCTTTAAAAGTGGTTGTGTATATATTTTACGCTTTATTATAAAAGTAGTATAAAAGAATACTAAACATATTACGCATTTTCGCCATACTGGTAATAAAATCAAAATTATTCCGAAAAAATATAATACAAAAACATTGTTATTGTTTCATCGAGAGATTCATTGCCAAAGTTATTGATCAAATAAGACGAGTCAACACCAACGAAAGCTTGTTCAGATCTGACAAGTTCTCTAACGTGCTTGTGAAATGCAAATCGCGTTATACGTATTTTCGTCATAGGGAGGTTCCTCTTAAATACACCTTGCATGTTGTACTTTGATTAATTATTTAATGAAAATGCATGCGTCGTGGATATATTGTATTAAATTATTTAGAAGTTAATGTAACAAGTTAAAATAATACAGTCATGGTAGTTTAGAGATCAAATAATTGTATTATAAAAATCATTTAAGGAGCATAATAGCGATTGATTTGAGGCTAAATAAATGAAAAATTATCTCAAAAAATTGTTGTGGGACATTGAGGTAGAAAATCATATACGTTATGTAACAAAAAAAACGATCTAAACTGAATATGACACATCTAGGTTTTAGATAATTTACTTGTAAAAAATATTAACTTTAAAGAAAACTTTAAAGAATAATATCAAATGCCTCATGAATGTAGTAAAATTATTGTAAAAAGAACGGGCAAATTATTTGAGATATCTGGAAACATGAATAAGTAAATTTTTTATGTGTAAATGGCAGGAAAACGTTTAATTTTGATGTTCAAATCAAGTGAAGCTGTGTGGACGAGAACGTATGAGATATATTGTATTAAATTATTTAGAAGTTAATGTAACAAGTTAAAATAATACAGTCATGGTAGTTTAGAGATCAAATAATTGTATTATAAAAATCATTTAAGGAGCATAATAGCGATTGATTTGAGGCTAAATAAATGAAAAATTATCTCAAAAAATTGTTGTGGGACATTGAGGTAGAAAATCATATACGTTATGTAACAAAAAAAACGATCTAAACTGAATATGACACATCTAGGTTTTAGATAATTTACTTGTAAAAAATATTAACTTTAAAGAAAACTTTAAAGAATAATATCAAATGCCTCATGAATGTAGTAAAATTATTGTAAAAAGAACGGGCAAATTATTTGAGATATCTGGAAACATGAATAAGTAAATTTTTTATGTGTAAATGGCAGGAAAACGTTTAATTTTGATGTTCAAATCAAGTGAAGCTGTGTGGACGAGAACGTATGAGATATATTGTATTAAATTATTTAGAAGTTAATGTAACAAGTTAAAATAATACAGTCATGGTAGTTTAGAGATCAAATAATTGTATTATAAAAATCATTTAAGGAGCATAATAGCGATTGATTTGAGGCTAAATAAATGAAAAATTATCTCAAAAAATTGTTGTGGGACATTGAGGTAGAAAATCATATACGTTATGTAACAAAAAAAACGATCTAAACTGAATATGACACATCTAGGTTTTAGATAATTTACTTGTAAAAAATATTAACTTTAAAGAAAACTTTAAAGAATAATATCAAATGCCTCATGAATGTAGTAAAATTATTGTAAAAAGAACGGGCAAATTATTTGAGATATCTGGAAACATGAATAAGTAAATTTTTTATGTGTAAATGGCAGGAAAACGTTTAATTTTCATGTTCAAATCAAGTGAAGCTGTGTGGACGAGAACGTATGAGATTTTGAACAATGAGAATGAACGATTTCGTCGACGAATGCTCACTTGTCATTTCGAAGCGATAACTGTCGTTGCTCGAAACAAGCAATGTTAAACTAATTTGCATACACGCCTCCCTATATCGTGCATACAAAAAACGCATAATCTAAAAAATGTTAAACCTCAAAAATGTTGTGAAATTTCAGGCGAATATTGAAATAGACGTTGTTCATGTAGACCGCAAGTATTAATTTGAAATTAATATGAATGTACTCTTACACAAACCACAAAAATACATATTCTCCATTCACATGAAAATTTCAAATTTCACAACTTACACTGTCAAAATTGACCGGTGTCAATGATCAACGTAACCGACAACTGCCAAATTAAATGAATAATTTGTAAATAGGATACAAAAATAATAAAAATTTATTCAAGTATCCAACATGTATGTATAACATTGTATTTATTTTTATTGCTAGGAATGTACTACAAAAACTGATAATACTTTTCAATTAAGCATGTCATGAATTCATTTCTTATAATAGTAAATGTTTTAAAGTTGTTTTCTCCATCGAGGACGATCTATAGGATACTTTCCTCTCAGGCATGGGAGTGGTGGTGATGAGCTGTGGGGACGTTTACATCTTTCCGCCGATGATTTACATGATGTTCGGTGGCTTTCATACTTTTCTCCGTGGGTTTCCTGGCCTGTACTCTGTTTTCTTATATAGTTGGATTTTGGCGGTTCGTCGCTTTATCGAAATTTTTATATTGGTTTCTTTAAGGTACTTCTCCATGTACCTCAGGTCCAGATCAGTTTTCAGTTGCCGGTGCCTGAAATACCACGTTTGTAACTCTTCTCACGAACTTGTTCTGGAGTATCTCTGGTTTTTGCTGCTGTCGACCACGCAGCTGATCCATAGGTGATTTGTATACCGTGACTTTGTTTGAAATGGTTGGCCTTGACTTGACCTCCGCATTTCAGGGCAGTCCTCGACGTTAATGTAGTCCACCGGTGGATCAGTTTTTTTTTAAACCTGACAGCTATGCATTTTTTAAAATTAAGGACCACTTGCAATTTTGCACATCAGTCCTCAATAGCATTGACTGCACGGTGTAGCCTGAAGGTAAGGTTTTCATTTCGGGAAGTGGCATATACCGCAGTATCGTTTGCAAAATAATTCAGGTCCTGGTATGGACCCCTGAAGAACTCAGGTATCAGTCGACCCTGTTGTTGAGAATTCATAATTTCCTCTTCTTACCAGGAAGTGTCGCCGGGCCAGATATGAGGCAATATGTTTTATGATATTGATATCGATATGAAAGTATATCATCTTCCCCAGTAGTGTCAAAGGTCGTCGAAAGTTGTGCCAAGGAAGCTGGCTGATGAAACTTCTTTTTTACAGAAACCGTCCAAAATGGCTTCCGTGTAAGCACTTGAAGCTCGGTGAAGTGGTTTTCACGGAATCTCCATTGGTCATCCTAGATGGACGTTTGGTTCTTAGTCTTTCTAAACCGGACAGGAGGCTTATCGGCCTATAATTTTGCGTAAAAGTTTGGTGCTTGTCCGACTTGGGTATCATCATCACTGTTGCCATTTTCCAAGCAACGGACGTAGCGTCAACCTAAGAGACGCGTTTATGCAAGAAGTTATGGCAGTGACAGCTTTTTTTGAAAGATTTTTGATAGCATCGTTTGTAATCTGGTCTGGACAAGGTGCTACCCCTTAAGAGTACTGATAGTTTTCAAAATTTCACCCGAGGTAGGTGGTGTTATGGGAGCCCGATCTCCCTCGACCGCCGCCTCAACCATTTCCTCCGATTCATCTTCAAATATTTCATGCAAGTCACGGCCTAGGTCGTGCTCTAATGTATCGGCAAAAGACTCTGCGTTTTCTATGCTGGTATACGCCAGTTGTTGTCAGGTTTTGCAATTTATGTTCGACTGGTCACTGCTGAAGGCCTGTACAGATTTTCGCAGCTCGTTTTTTAGGGCATTTGCTGCCGCTTTGTCAATTGAGTCAAGCGTCCTCTCGTATGAAGTTGTAGGTTACGTTGTTTTATTGTATATAATAATGGATCGACGATGAACTGTTTCATGTTATACTTAAATTTGTCTAAGTTTAAAACTATTATGCGTAAAAAAATTTACTGAATTTATTTGGGTTAACTTTCCAATAAAATTATTTTATGTACAAGTAAATTTGCTTAAATCAATTTCAATTCAATCGATTTATCTGTGTTTGCAAAATATTGTCAATTTAAATTCAAAGATTAGTTCTGTTAAAATTTACTTTGGGTGTATTTGTAATGAAAGCATTTCATCTACGTTTTAAATATTCCACAAACTTTACTAATGAAATTATTTCAAATTTTAAAGTTTTTAGTTCCGCAGAGAATTATTTGCATTTCAGATAAGTTAATTTGATACTTTGGACAGCAGAAAATTGTCCAGTTACACCGTTACATGTCGCATTAAAAGCTCATTGTTTTATGTTATCCCTAATATACGTAGTTTCCTAGATATCTGAGGTTGGGTTGGGCGGCGCAAGTTATTTTTGGAATCATTAATTTCGTTTTTATACTACATGAACAATAATAATGAAATACACGTTTTAGCTTTCGCGCCGAAGTCCACGTACTAAAGGACCATTGTCGCTAACAAATTGCTCCGCTGACCTACATCGCGGCGATCTGTGCTTACACTACACAAATATAACTACGTATTTTTTGTTTGATATGTATCACCGTTTTTCATGAAGGGCGCGTTTCTATTAGAATGCATATCACTTGATATAACTTAACGTACACCAACACGTTTATTAACTCGTGCTCGAGCAAAGCGTGATAGTTAACAGTTAACAGTGTCATTGGAACCGCACGACCAATACTAAGCACGACAAATTAAGTAGGTATGGTACACGAAAGCTCAATAGGCCAGTATTAGCATGTTTTAATTTATGTATTTTTTATGTTTGTTCGTAACCTTTTATTTTTATTACGAATCGATAGGTTAATTAAAGTTATGTGCACCTTAACAGTACAGACATGCCGTTTTTCAAATTACGCTTAAGGGGGGATCCTGCTTTAGGGGGTCTTAAAATAGCGTTTTTGGGGGAACTTTGTTAGGACAAAAAAAATGAGCAAGTCTAGTGAACTTTTTAGAAAATTTTACTGCATATTTGAGCATTAAGAAAAAAATATTTCGAGAGAAAAATATTTAAACGGAACCGATTTTTATGCACATTTGTGCAACACCTTTCAATTGCAGTGTACAATCGGTGGGAAAGATGTAGCTCGTAATTTTTGTCTGAAACAAAAAAAAAACCAAAGCAAATTGTAATTGTCATATATTTTCTTCTAGGTGAACTAAAAAAAAACTGAAAATTTTGAAATTCGAGATTTTTCTCAGGTTTGAAAATAAATGCGCTCTTTGCAGGAAGAGAAAATCATTTCAACTTGCTAAAAAAGTTGTTTAGAATTTTTTTCATTAATCTTTTTAGTTCAAATCAAATAGAATGCTACTGAAGCTAACAAAAGTTTTGTTTCGTTTTGATTGCTTGTCTAGTTTTCTCGCAATCACGCCCACCAGTTTACAAAAATCGTAAAAAGAAAAACTCGAGAAAACGCCCTCTAAAGTTTACGATCAGGGAAAATGCTAATTTTCGATTACTTACAGAATATCTCGTTATAATCCTACTATAGCTCTTACGAATTCAAAATATTATTGTTTCGAACGACCGATTGAAATTTTTCCAGTACATAGTTCGGTGTTATGTGACTGCGGGGAGGGGGCGCGCTTCGTTTGTCCGAGCGTTCGTATATTTGCTCGAACACTTCACTGTGTTTAGTGCTGTATCTTTCAAAATACTGCGAATTAGCCGCTATAACTTTTTATACATATTCTTAGATATATTAGGCATAGATTTGAGCCTTCTAAAGCAGGATCCCCCCTTAAGCATTTCGATAAATTATGAAACAGTAAGGATGAGAGAGTAAGAGCCATAAAGCGAGAGAGCACCAAAACTTTTTATAATTCCAAATTATTGCGTGCTAACAGCCTTATTTATATCGTTCCATTTTGTTGTCCACACAATTATTAATAAATTTGTTGCCGTCCTAGGAATAATTCACATATCCGGGATAACCGAAAGTCTCCTCCAATCTCTACTACATAATCAAGGTACAATTTGCGAACCACTGTTTCAGAGTGGAGAAAGAAACCGTCAATATTCCTTGCAGGTCGTTACGAAGCTCCTCTTGAACAAACGGGTCTGTTATTCGCCGATTGGACGGTTCAACTCCAAACGTCTAAATTATGTAACCCGAAAACGTCCGACGCTTATAAATTTATCGAACGGTCCGTGACGCTAGTCGCGTCCCATCCCAACTTGCCGAATTCAGCCGGGATGCGAGTAACAAGTTTAGTTTTACATTTAAATCCCGCGCATTCGATTTATTACGGGCAGAAGCGGGGCAACAAGAGCGACTCGCAAAAACATGTTCGGTAAATCATAACTTTGAGTTTGCAATAAATATGTAGTCTGCAAGTGCATAATTTTCATGTAAATTTCAGCACATTTCGCGAAATACTCTGGAGACGTTATGTGCACTCGTTCGTATAATTAAATAAAAACTTCAGTGGTAGTATTAGGATCTATTTATTGCACCGCACAACTTTTTCGTGTGACGTTTTTAATAATAAACAATGCATTCAACCTTTATTCACTCACGAAATAGTGTGGCTAATAATCCAAGTTTAGTAACGTTTTACTGATTTAAATCACGGAAAACTTGATGTATTTAAAAAGGTAGTTTAAGAACATTTAGATGGGACAAAACATTCAGTATCTTCCATTTGAAACGCCTTGTAATTTAATTGATTAAACAGAATAATTGATAACCATTACTGAAACGAACAAGAATACGACAAACCGTATCATTTATTATATTACTTAACAATAACAAAATAATAACGAAATAAAAACAGCTGACCACGTTTTTACATATTAACAACAAACGACTTAAGTTGCGACTTTATAGGGTCATTGTCAAGTCTTGATACCTCATTCAACGTTCGCTGGATGTGGACATTGTCATAGAATACTAATAGAGCCCGCCGGGTTATCTGACTTGAGTACGTACGTTCGATTATATCTTGTGGAGAAATAAGAAACAAAATTCTGTTTCTTTATTAGGTTTGGTGAAGAATTCAGTCCAATAACTTTCCATCAAGTTATGAGAAATATTTGTGGTTGTTTTCCTGGATACATTTGTAAATATGTTATGCCTTCAGTGATATGTATTTCTATCATAAAATTCACATATCATATTTGGTTCTTCGTAGTCATTGTTAATATTTTTATGATTCTGCAAGTATCTATGAAATTGCTTACATTATATATATAATTCATGGTGAGGTAAAATTCATCGTCTGGAAAATTCATCGTGGCGATTTGAAACTGTGGTTGAGGGTTGGGCTGAGTTGGATTTTATTGGGTTGGAATCAATTTTCACACGATTAATTTTCCACCACGAATTTTCCGTAAATCATTTTATGATGTGAAAATTTAAAGGGGTGCCCATACGAAATAAAAACTACACGACGGAAAAGGGCGAAACTTTTTTTAATTATTCTGCGAGGTTAGTTTCTGGTGTTATTGCAAGCGCTAAAATTAAAAATAAAAAAAACCTTTTCCAACTTTTGCACATATCTCAAGAAAGGATAATGAATGGGCGATAAATTCTTAACTGCAAAATATTTAAAACACAACTTCTCTTGATAGGTTAGCAGATTGGTAGTCGAATAAATTCAATAATACATTTCGAAACATTAAAACTTTAATATTGCTGAAAGTTGACTAGCCAAGCTCACGCTATTTATCTTTATAGTAAATTATAGCGAACGTCATTATTTAAAGAAGTTTTTCGCCCTTAAGATCATTAATATTCAAGACTAGTCAAACATAACAGTCGAAGGGTATGACATCACCATTACTCAAGATAACATTAGAATCACACGAGTAGTAATACAATAGTATTATTCACTCAAGTATTAATCACGTACAATAGTACAAATAGTAAACAAGCTAACATATCGCAACTGCGCAAATTGTAATTGTGAATTAATAAAGTAAAGTGTTAAGAAATAGTGTACAAAAGGAAAATGGGTTTTTTATGCAACAAGCCTTCGAACGGTATAATAAAGCCCAGACAATAGCGGCACACATGAGTGGCGTAAATCCGTGAGCGAGAGACGTATCCGAAATTCGCGTCGACCTTACAACTCGCCACGAGTCGAGTACACGCAAGTCCCTTCGTTCGCGTCGCGCAAACACAATAACTGTAATATGTAAATCAACTGTAATTCGGTTCGGGCACATCCTTAATACAAAAGGAAAAACATGGCGTTTCTTAAAGCAACTCACCTGAATAAATATGGCAAATAATTACTGCATTTTCATGAAAATAGAATGGTTTCAAACAATCGAGTTTCGTTTGTTTTCAAACAAAGTTCACAATAGGCAAGTTTTACATTCTTCATGCCACCCACGCATAACAAAATTGTTACATAATCGTTGTATTAGAATAGCATTTATTGTTTGTTAAAAAAATGTATTTTCACTTTTGCAATGTAATTGAAAAGTTCGCCATTTAATATTTGTGAGAATTGCCCGAAGGCAAGACAATGCACTTAGTTTGAAGATCTGTAGCAGGTTGAGGTTAGTGGTTGCCGCCCCACGCTATACACATGCTATGTACGTTATTGTCGATCGCAGTAATGTTTGATAAAGTAATATAGAGTACGATTGAGACCATTACTATGTGGTAATCCATATTAATGATGAATAAATGTATATTGCTAATGAATATATATCAATATAAAACACGACTTGAGTTTCGATTTTTGAGGGACATTGTCAAGTGAGAACAAACTAACAAAAAGTACAATTATATACACAAAAGGAAGTGAGGGAAAAATATGGATTTAAAAAGTGGTGATTTATATTGCGGTAAGTCCTTTTGCTAGCTCAACAGATTGACAAGACAATTACATTGGTTTTGTGAATTTCTAATAAATTAAGCTTCGTGCTTTTTTACAGTTGTGTAACATTGTTAGATTATATAATAATCTAACAATGTTACAAAACTGTGAAAAAAGCACTAGAAGCGGCCGAAATTCACAAAAATCAATGTAATCTTCTTGTTAATCCGTTGAACGAGCAATGTACATCACCACTTTTTAAATCCCTGTAAACTATATGTTATGCGTCTTATTTTTCCTTCACTTCTATTTCTGTATATAAATGTATTTTTTTTGTTAATTTGTTTTCACTTGACAATGGCTCTCAAAAGTCGTGTTTATTTTTTTTAATGTCGCCTAAACCAGATTTGTAGCTGCGGGTACTCTTACCTAACACCTCTAGATTATACTGTCGTTTTTATTGGTATATGTTGTATATTCATTGGTTCCCGTTGCGTCGAGTAAACGGGATCCCCCACACTTCGTAGTCACGTCACATCGCGCATAATAACTATCTTTACTGACCTTGTGGGTTGGGTTGAGTTGGGTTGTCTTGGATTGCATTGGGTTGGGTTGGATTGAATTGGGTTGGGTTCAACTGGGTTGCGTTGGGTATTACTTTGACGTTGCATATTTATAGTTTAGGTTCGACTTCCCGAAACCGATTTAAATTCTTGAACCAGATTAACTGGTACCGAATTTATATTTAATTTCGACAGTAATTGACCAATTATGTCGAGTGTCGAAAGAGAAACCGAGCTTTAATTTCATTTGCGAAAGACTGTGTATCCAATCCCTTTTGCTTTCTTCGCCTATATCGCTACATATCGATGCATTGGCTGCAATCATGTTCTTTGATGGTCGAGACTACGTCATTCTATCCTCTGCCCTTAGACAATTTATGTCGTATATAATATAAAACAGAAATTTAGCGGCGGATAAAGAATAATTAGTGGATAGTTAGCAATACTGCAATTTATAACATAATTTCCATTAATATAAGTAGTAGATTTGCTGCGATTTTTTTAACCCAAATACTTGTACAGGAATCGTGGAAAATTTTCGCACCACCTAAGGTAAATAATGTTTATTTGCAAAATTTTAACGTATGCAAGTTTTGCATGCTGAAGTATTTTATTAATTTTTTACCATTTTCCCCTTCCTTATTTTGGCTAAGAATTTAGCCTCCTTGTTAAGTGCTTAAATACATTATACTTATTTAATAGCAGGATATTTTTAAGTTTCACGTAAATGGTGTCCTTCTTGTAGCATCGTTTTCTTTCTTTTTTAGTAAACTAATTCAGCTATTCGTGTCAAACTCGTTGTCTTTTCGTAATTCTCATGAAAAAGTAATTAGCATTAGTACTACCTTAAACGACGTAAATAGTGCATAAAACAAGTAAGGTAATGGGAAACCGCCTGGCAACTGCGCTCTGAAAGCTCTAAGTATCACGTCGTTTATGAACAACTCTTCACGGACTCGCTCTTTTCTAAGCTAAATGGTTTCACCTTACGCGGTATTTTATGGAAAATATCGGCCTTAAACAACGCAACGGTTCGAATAACCCCGTAATTCTGAATTTATAATTAATTTAAATCTATAGGCAATATTTTCCTGATTAGAATTCGTGATTCAATGTGGTTCCAGGCTGTATCGTATAATTATAAAATTATCTGTTTAATTAGTGCTTACAATAAAGTACCCTATTTTTTTGTGTTTAGCCCTTTATTAAATTTATTGTATCGGTATGAACACTGTTATAACGCAACTAATAAACTTTCGACGTTATATACACCTTTTCAGCAATAATAAATAAATCATTAGATAATTTAAATGATTATATGGAACAATCCAATATATTCTAAATCAAAACCAAACTATGAACTCTTTACAATAATCGTAGCAATAAAATCTGTAGAAAATTACATTCTATGCTGGCAGTAATAAAGCTCGAACGATTTCGAACTTAACATCATACATAATGCACAAATGAACATGCAATTACACTAGAAAATCGTTAATCTATTTGATGTTGTTGTCCTTACGTACATAGCAACATGGAAACTTTCGTTGCGCGTTTTGAACGATTTCAATTCTGATTAATTGGATCCAGGTACTGTATTACTTAACCTTAGCAATATTTATTTGCATTAGGCTGTTACGTACATATATTTCCGGGGATTCATTCATTCGTTTCAATCCGTCTTTAGTAAAGGGAGAAATTGTAAAATGATAGAAATAACAACTTAGCGAGACGTAGAATTCGAGTTCGTAAAGCGGGGAATTTCTGAAATTATATTCCACTTAGCTTTGCTGAATATGTAAACATTTTCAGCGGAATTCTAAACCTTTTTTGTGATTTGTGGTTGTTTGCACGTATTTACGATCCCGCTCGTGGTGGATTCCATCAACCCGGCAGGCAATCGCTAACTGCGTCAGTTACACTAAGAGATTTCGTTAAGAAAGTTTCAAAACGATTTAACTATTTAATTTAAGCTAGTGCGTTAAGAGAAAGTGCTTGTAACAAAATGAATATCATGAACGATATTTTATCCCAAAATTCGTAGCAAGCCACCAACGTTTTCGCAATTAACTCCCCTAAAGCATATTTCAAACACGTACAAGTCAAATAATTAAGGTTGCCAATGCGATAAAACCGAACCGTGTATTCTTACGAAACAAACGCCGGCATAAAATCCTCGCCGAATACATATCGTTAATGCGTTAATGCCGGAACTGGCGATTTATTGCCAGCATTCGGTGTGCAAACACGGCGTGAATACGATTAAACACGTAACGACGTTTACGCTCTGCCGGGAGAATATACAATAACCGAATGAATATTTGAATAGCGATACGCAGCAATCTTAATCAAGTGTTATCGCTTGTTTGTCCAAATTTACGATTCAAAGGCGTATTTACTGCGTATTTTTGTTTCCGAGCCAGGGTTCCGACGACCCATTCAATTGGCGAGGTTGTTAGTACGCGATTTATTGAAAAATGCCGGGGAGAATTCATTAAATATTCCCCATGACCCGCGGCCTCCTTCCAGATAACTTCGGAAAACGCCCAATTAGTAATTGGGATCGACACAAATGGAACACACGATGTGATTGCTTCAAAATTTCGTGTCATGTTTGTTCGACGCAATTTGAAATATCTATTTTGTGAGTAATAATTGAAATTAATATTACGTTAGTGATAATTTTGTTCACTAATATCATAATAATTGTGTAATATGCTTTATTTGTATTCCTGATGACAGATTTTGTTTGGTTCTATTTGTGATTATTATACTATTTGCATAAATATTGTAATCGTGTAAATAATTAGAACAATTCGATTAGAAGACAATAGACAAATATATTTGAATATTTCACAATATATTGTGCAGTGTTGTGACATTATCCTTAAAAACGTATTGAAAGGTACGTCGAAAAAATTTGTTACCGAGGACACACGAGATTATCCGAGCGCGAATGTGCGCACGGCCTTAGATAAAAGAGCCCAGATACCTAAAACAGTTAGCAATAAAAAGAAGAAATTCTATGCAATTTAACGGATAAATGCACAACATATTTATGCAGCGTAAAAACTTACGTAAATATTCAACAAAGAAACAAATCTGGTTACGAAAATGGCAAGAATTTTAAATATATGAGTACATTATAATTTTGCGTAAGATTTATTAATTGATACAAACAACTTATGAACCATGCAAGAGTCAAAATAATTGGTAGTATTTTCTACTGTATCAACCAAATAAGATAACTAAATGCATAAATAACGCACTGTACACGATCTATTACTTGGTGACAGTGCGTGTACCAAGAAAAATTTCAACTAACAACAAGACGAACGCAGCAAATGGATCCGTGTATATAAAAATAAAAGTTTAAAACAAAATAGAAATGAAATTTATTAATAACAGTTAGGAATAAAAATGTTGCTACATTATTAGAATTGTAGCAGCAATGGAATAGAAAACAATAACCAAAGAAAATAAAATAAACGAAAGAGTAAAATACAAAATAACAACCTTCAGAAGTAACTAGAAATAAATGATGTTCAACGCACGTTTCATGTAAAACTAAAGAAAATATCACTTTCAGGATTATACATGAAAATTATGAACAATAAAGGGAACAAAATCGTTTGAAAAAAAAATCGGTGGGACCAATGGTTGAAAATACAGCAGTGGGGAAAACCAAAAAAATAATGTGAATAAGTGAAGTTGAAAAGTTGTTGAAATAATATTAGTAAACACACCACGAAATCAAAATAAGAAATAAAAGCATAACGCGAAACAAAAACGTATTGAATAAAATTGAGATATAATGAAAGCCAACTTAAACTAAATATTCCATTGAAAAACATAAAAAAAACGAATGTAAACTGTAACACTGTTACAACGTATCAAAGGAGAACGAAAATGGTTAAACAAAAATTAAATAAAGAAACGATGGCAGGATAAATATTTCAATATTAATATTTCCAGAACCACAAATCAAAGAACAATGCGAAAGTAAAGGAAGCTTAATCAAAAATGAGAGCAATACAGAAAGACAGTAAGAAGAATAAATAAATTAAATAAATATTAATTTGGAGAAATCTACAAGGAAAAGATGCCACAAAAACTAAACAATAATAAAATGCAACTAAAAAATAAGAATTGGAAATATTATCTAAATAAAAACTGCAGTCTGTAACAAAGTAATGGAAAGAGTTAGGTTGGATTGAGCCCATTTAGCTGCAATCGTTATGGTGCGATATTGACAGTAGGTTATATCCAGCTTAAAGTCGTCGATACTTTCGTTACTCATTGCCCCAACCCAATCACATCGTGATGTTGTCACTGCAATTTCCAAACCAAACCACTACAACACAAAAGTATCTAAGTGAGGTTCGATTCCACTTCGTAAATCGCGATCGTTCCGTTCTAAACTAAATAAGTATGAAAGCTTACAAAATACAAAGTGTTGTTCTTTTTAAATTCAAAATTACCATTCTATTGACGACATATTTTACATTTTATATAATTTGCTAACTACTGTAATTTACAGTATTTACATGTTTTAAATCAATTAAAACCTTAATTATATATATATATATATATATATATATATATATATATATATATATATATATATATATCGACACTGAATTTTTGTAGTTGATGAAACTAATATTAGGTATAGTTGGTATAGGTGTAATAAATAAATTCATTTCACCGAAAGTTCACAAGCTAAAATTTTTACATTAACATTTTACTTCAATTTCGGGTTCAATCTCATGCCTAATCCGTTATTTTAGTGATTTTCAGGTATTCCAACTATTCCAATCGCAATTTCCCTTTAAATTGTCTAAATATTCAAATATTGACATCGCTGTTATATCGAGCGTCAAATATTGTTTATTGTTGCAATTTTTGCTTAACATTGATTTAAAACCTACACATTGGACAATCGGAAATGGGGAGAGAATACTTTCCACGTATGAAATAAAATTTTTGACAGCTTTTTAGAGTAAAAAAAAAATGAATCCATGGGCATGATAACAATAAAGAATTTCATGGACGAATATTTTTTTATTACGAATTTCCAGAATAGCATCGTTAGAGTTTTTAAGAATGAAATAGGCGGCAGGAAGAAACAGCTAAGAATAAGTCAACTTATGTACCGCGAACGAAGAATCGTAAACTATCTGCATTGAATAATGGCTCGGTGGTTTAGAGCATTAACGTATAATAATAATTATAATTATAATAATTTGGAAAGAAAACTAAAAGACCAAGTATAATTCTATAAAACTTTACCACGTACTCATGTATTTTACAGCTTTAAAACTTATTAAAAAGTTTTAAAAAGAACCTGTATAAAATTCGTAACTTAGTTATAGGATTATACGAATACGTCCTATTAAAAGTTAGGTTATTAGAAATGTCTTGAATTATTTTAATGCCTTTTTAGTTAAAGTTGTGTCCGATTTATTTTATAAACTAACATAGTTTATAAAAATAACTGCGTATTTTATCTGATTTAGATTTAACGTTTGTTACTAGTGTTTGTCCCTTATTGTTCGTGCAACTGGTCGTGTCAATTTGCACTTGCTCGACGGGTTTATGAAAATGTTGGCACGGGCGTTTATGAAAGGAATTGATATATATGTAGTATTTGTTTCGTCACCAACGTTAGGAGGACGTTGGTGGTTGGAATGTTTTTTAAAGCAATGGTTATTTGGTGTTGTATATTTTTATGAGGGTAGTTGTGCTCCTTGAAATCCTGATTTTATTTTTCAATGTTTTTTCCTTAGATTATCTGTTGCAATAGTGTTGGTTAGGACATAGATTTTTTGGAGTGGAAAATGAGGTACCTCCAACTCGTGGTTGGTTTTTGGAACAATTTTTAGAGTGTAATCCTGGTTTGTTTTTATAACCGCGTTCAAGAAAGAAATTTGATTTTATTTTTCCATGGTGAAGACTAGTTTTGGTTGGATGTTGAAAGATATTAAGAATTTCATCAAGTTTGCCTTGTGTATGTAGGTAAGATATCATCAGCATACTTATAGTAAAACGATGGTTTAACAGGGAATTTTTTAGTAGAAGAACATCTCATTGTATTTAAAGTAAGTAGCGTCACGGCAGAATTTGACTTCTTCAGTGAACTCATGAAGTGTTACATCAGTGTGGTTCATTTCAATACTTCTCTTAATTTTATTCTCCTTTATTTTTTTAACGAATTCGAATGAGTTGGTTATTGAATATTTTCAATTTTCAATCCAATTTCTTTTATTTTGTATTGGAAACTCTTCTTTGCATAATGTATTGATTTTTTAAAACGACTTTTTTAGTTTTTATTGTACATATTTTGGTTGTATCTTTTTTGGGTGGAGGAAAAATCTTAAAGAAATCCTTGATAAACCATATTTTTACTATAGCTATGTTGATGATATCTTAACTACATACAAGAAAGACAAACTTGATGAAATTCTTAATATCTTCAACAACTTGCACCCAAGACTAGTATTTACCATCGAAAAAGAAAACTACGACCAAATTTATTTCTTGGACACGACCATTGAAAGAAACCAACCTACACCCTAAAAAATGATTGATCCACCAAAAAAAAAACCAACAACGACTTGAAGGTTCCACAATTTCCACTCTAACCACCCCCCTAAGCCAAAGGCTTAGTGTCCTAGCCAACATTGAAAAAACCTTACGAATCTCGGCCCAGATATTCTGGGGAAAACATTGAAAAAATCAGCTTGCAAGCAGAGCAACTACACCGAAAAATGTTTACAAAACCACATAAACATTGCTTTAAAAAAAACGTTCCAACAACCAACCTCTTCCTAACGCTGATTACAAAAAGAATACTGCATAACATTTACAAAAAACATCGTGTAAACACAACTTGACAATGGCCTGTTGCACGAACAACAAGGAACAAACACTAGGAACAAATTTTAAATCAATACCTGATAAAACACAAAAGAGTAATCTAGTTTATAAAATAAACTGCGCTAACTGTGAAGGTGAGTTTATAGGAATCACATCTCAAACCCTGAAAAACAAATTAACCCAACACAGATCTCACTCAATAGACAAACCTAGTAACACAGCACTAACTAAACGCGTAAACGAAAAAGGATACCACTTTAACTAAAAAGGCGTTGAAATCCTCGATATGGAACGAACTCAAAGAAGAGAGTAAACTTGTCTTGAAGCAAGTTGTTTACACCTTTAGAAACTTGAAGCCATTAAACATGATATGATATTTACACTGTTGTGTTCTTTTTAGTCGTGTGTAACTGGTTTTTATGTGTGTTTGCTGCATAATATGTCAAATAAACAGTTCTACGACTGACAGTTTACCTTCCTGACAATTTACCTTGTCAGGAAATCCAATAGGCAAAGGTCCCGTTCTTAGGGAACGGTTGCGATTTAAATCAAATTCGTATGTAAACTGGGTCTACCATAAATTTATTCTAAAAATACAACAGCTAAATGGATTGCGATTATAACATATCAATAAGTTCGTTCTTTAAATAAATAATATGCTGAACATAAAGGGACATCGCCGTATTGTATGGGCTTAATAAAATGGTGATTTCGAAAACGCCACCGCTGATCAGAACACGTGGTAATTACAACTACAGTTAGAAGACATGTATGGAATACACCAAACTATCTGAAAAATCAGATACAGTCTACGATGCAAATCAAAGATGTCCAAAATATCGAATGCTTTGGCTTAGAAATGTTTATCCATTTAATATATAAATTGATATACTACGCCTCAGTCCAGTGTTATCTATTTGCTCGCTTCAAATATTTCTGCTCTCTCTCTCATGTACATATAGGACATAGCTTGCTCTCCTTCTCCTGTCCCCAATTATGCTATTATCTTATTTTTCACCACCTGTCGACTTTCCTCCACTCAGCCCACTTTTATAGAAATAGATAAAATAAGGAAATAATGGTTCACTTACTCGTGCCACTCTGTATCATGAGGTTTACGATTATATTTATACACAACTAACATTCTTATTACAAATACTTAGAAATTTTTCGTTGTAAATTAAAGAACTGGAGGTTTCCACCAAATTTGATAGAAAAAAAATCCTAGAATTATGTTAATAATCTTCAGATTAATTTTGTCACTGGATTGTAATGAATTACCGATTAAAGTGTTTAGACGTCAAAAGTTTAGCTTTGCATAATTGCGGCTTAAGCAGGTTGCTGTCTCAACATTTCGTCACGGTCGATACGCTAAGTAAGGCTCTTGTAAATTTGATTAATAATTCCATTAGCCATTATGTAAGATCGCCTTTAGTTTCCACAAAGCAATTTTGAAATTATTTCCATCACTTACTGCGAACTTTACAACGTCTTTAAATTATTCCGCATCGACAGCATATAAATTTAAAAGCACCCTTGTGGCCAGCTTTGTGCATGGCAAGAGTTGAGTGCGGTGCGACGTCAAAGTACAACGAGCTGTGAGCGTATGCACTTTGCATTTGAATGTACGATGGACTGCCATAATAATTATAGCTAAATCTATTTCACCTTTGGTGGCCGCGTTGTTTGAAACAGTTTGGAATTTAATACCACCAACTAGAAATTAAATTAATTTCCAAGCTCTTTACGTCAACGAAAACGCATGCAAAATTTACGATTTCAAATTCGCTTCGTAATATCTGTGCGGATTTTTTGCTACACGTTGCGCGTGCTCGAAGCGAGTCGATTTTCGGCCGACGAAATTAACATTTGAATAAAATATTTTTAAGCTCGCAGCTGTTTCATGTTTATCGAGAAATTTAAATAAACATCGAGGAAAAAGCGAACGCCACCTTCAAACTATAACCTTGCATGTTGCATATTCCATGTAAGGTTGCGGATAATGTGACGGGGGCATTTAAATAATTTATAGCACGCCCGGATCAAAGTCAAATTAAATCTACGTTGTTGATATCGTATCAAAACGTAAAATAGAAGTATTAGTTTCGTCGATTGGGCAAGCGAGTCAAATCAAATCAGCCAATTGGAACGAGTGCCGTGTTTTCCTGCACCTAATTAAATTCGTCTATGTAATCCCTAAATATTTGAAAATGATTTTTCTGTGCTGCCGTTCGATAACACCCGTGTTACGCGCGCAGCTTTACGTGTTACGTGTGACGGCGAACATGACGTTTATCTCTCTCCCTGGTGGCATTTGCGTCACCTGCATTTTACGATGTGTTATGCTGAAGCTCTACTGGGAATTCCATGCGACGTTTTGTTGTTTTACTCATTTGCACGCTGCTTATAAATGCGGTTATGGGACACATCGTGCAGCGGCACAAATATTTGGTAAGTTATGTAAACTAATTACATTAAACGCAAGTGTTGTAAACCCCGGAGACGTTCAAAGGATTTTAACGATTTCATGCAAGAAAATTCAAGCAAGGAAGCCAGATATCAACGATAGTTACCTGCGAAGAATTGCCGGAGCATACATCAAAATTGATACAAAACGGGATGAAAAATTGTACCTACACATTTAAAACGTGGACAACGAACGCAATAAATTAAGTTTTATGGCGAATTTAAAACAAAAAACGCAGTAAATGACCAGTTCCCCATAAATTGTCCGCCTTTTAAAGTTCTGCGCCGGATGCGAAAGCGATAAAATCACCGGGGTATTGTTTATGAAAGCTTTGTACCATCGTTTCGTGTTACCCTCTTTGATTTTATTTTGATGCGTGCACTTAAAGTTATGTTTTAAAACTTTTAGTCTTAAAAATATCAAATACAATTAAAATAGTGGAACTATCAAGCTCGCCTTCGTTGTTAGTTGTCATTTAATCCTTTTTCCACCCAGTAATTAACGCAACGCCTTTTCATTTAATTTTGATTTGTGCAAAATGCGGAGCTCTGCGAAAAAGTCAATAATGCCGGAATGTCTTGGTTCGTCTTCGGCGGTGATAAAATGTATCATTTTTTTATTCGTCGTAAAACACATTTTCGGAAATACGTAAAAATACGTATTAAACGTTCTTTATGGCGGGGTCCGTGATCGACTCTGTGAAGGAGCGCACCGACCCCGGCGTAACCGTGAAACGAGTTTCCCAGACATCCATCAATATTGCATATAAATTTGTTTTATGGTTGTTCTTGGTTTCGGTTTCGTTGTCGGTCTGACGACTCAATTTACTTTCGCTTCCGAGAAAAAGCCCCTTATATGATTTGCGGTTTACGTTGGGCTTTTGTGTTGTGTTCTCATGTAAATTCACGGCGACCTGTTTTGTATCCATTCAAATGTAAGAATTGGTGAATTTGTGGGAGTTTTGCGCGACGCGACGGCCGGCTGTAGACTTGGCGCCGTTCTATCTGCGATAAAGGATAAGTTAAATCTGTGTCAACGCTTTCATTGCGAATAAATCACCTAATGGGCGATATTTGAAAATTATGGAACAATTATCACAAGTAGCCAAACAATTAACTGTAGACATCAAATAACAACTGGTTTTCTTAATGACCATAAAAAATATATATTCTTTTCTAGTTCTTTTAGGGTAACATTTTTCATCGAAATATGCACATGCTATAAATTGATCGAAGTGCAAAACCCAAATGACATTAATTGCTGTTGATAAAATATATAATTGAAAATTTTACCATAATAGTGATAGCTAACCACTTGTATCAACTCCAAAATCAAATTTTCTGAAAGTTGTGGAATTGTCTTCAAATTCGCTGAATTCAAAATACTAGTTCAAATATCGACGTTACACAAAGTGTACCAAATTACCTCAGAATACCACTAACCCAGGGGTCGGCAACCTTTTGAGTCGGAACAGTCAAAAATTACAATTCACAAAATTTCAAAGTTTTTAAACAGCCACAATTTTTTTTCTTTCAAACAATAAAGAGTACTCACATAAATAATTTTTTTTGATAAAAAGAAACTAATCTATTTCTTCATAAGAAAAAATATCTATTTATATCTGCATGGCCCTCTTCACGATCTGGGATTATATCTTTAATAGTAGCAAATGACAAGCCAGCACAACGTGGATAAGGATAATTGAATAACTTTCGTACCACAACATCATTGACCTTTAACATCTGCAAATTTTTGGACAAGCACAAGGACGAGAAGGTGTAAAATATACATTTTTTTCATATTACCACAACCCAATTTAGATCAAATGAGAAGTAGTGGCCCTATTGTCAAATAACTAAATTGTATTCACAAACTACATTGCGCCCATGATCGACTTGAAACTACTGTGAAAAACCCTCATCGAATAGTTCGGCAGTGATAATTCAAAATCATGATCATTATGAATTTTCTCTCTGAAATAAAATTCGAACACACCGACTGACATTTGAACCTGTAACCTTGTAAGATTACTAGCCCTCGACTTAAACCACTAGATTAATAAGCTCTGGTATGAATTACACAACCTATAAATACACAAATACATGCAGGTAAATATTTGTAAATAATGTGCAAGTTGCAAACATAAAATGGCTAATTCCTTGTCGAGTGGTCTAGTTTTAAAAAATGTTTCTTGATGATGTTTTAGTTCAAACGGTGGCAGTGACATAGCCCTTTCTTTAATACAATACTGTAACTATGTGTTGTTGTTGTTGTCAAATTAAGGGAAGTAATAACCATCGAGTACAAACAAATGTTATAAAAAAGGTAAAAAATTAAACTTTAATGTTGTATAGTGACAGCAATAAATATGAATAAATGAGAAATTTGTTGTATAAGCTTACCACATTGTCTTTGAAATTATAATTTTAATCGTTGTTGTTTTAAATATTTCACAACTTTTTTTGAATTTTGGAAAAATTGCTAAAAATATGGAACTTTAACCTTCTTGGGACGTTTTCAAACATTAGAAAGAGCATGTTTTAAACATCCTAAAAATATTTAATTTTTAACGGGGGCAATGCTCTCATATAGTTTTTCCTGTTTATTCTTATTGGACATGCATATCAATATTTCATGTAGCTGTCTGGTATACTTTAACTTATAGATTTTTAGATTTATCTTCTAATCTTATATGATTTGGGTTATAGACGTAGATGAGTCATCAGATAATGAGCATCTTATTCCACAATTGACAGTGGCATAAAAATTATCATCCCATTGGCTTATTTGTTTCAAATAACATTTGACTCGATTCTGTACGCACCCTCTCTCAGCCAATGAAAGATCATGTACTACTCGGCGATCAAAAGCTGAGCTTGCAGCTAATGAGCAAATCTGCTTGCATCGCAAAGCAAAGTATCTCGACATGTAGGTAGGAATGAAAAACAATTCATGTTGAAATTCTTATAATAAGAGGAATCATTGCATTAAACATGGAATTTGTAAAAAAAGGACCTCATCATGTTTTTATCTACGGCCAAAAACATAAGTATTATCAAAATAAAATTGATGCTTGAAATTTATGTTGGGATAAAGCACAATTTAAGTTCGTGATCCTACAGTCACTTTTATGGTGCACAAAACGAGTGTGTAACCACCGAATAATCTGGCCAATATAACAACTGTCTTTACACGATATATTATAAATAACATATGGATTTATCTTTAAGTTTTCAAAATAATCTATTTAAAGATTTATAGTCATATTTTCATATAATCACTTTTACAAAGAGCGATAATTCTATTTGTTAAATTTTTAATATGTGGTAATTTCTTATAAATGGTTATATTTTTTAGACCCAGAAAGAACTTATGAAGACAATTATAAATTAATTTACTAACTAATTATTTAGGGTGATGGTTATTATAAAAATATCAACGATAATTTCTAAATTTTTATTAAGAAATAATAACTAATTGTTATCGCTCTTTTCCTTATCGCCTTTACAATGTTAACTTTCTAATAGAATGACTGTAATAAAATATTGAATTTTTTTCGCAAAAGTAGGTTTTTAATGCAAATCAATCATAATTTTATCAACACTGTTTCTTATAATTTTAGTGTCCAAAACGGAACAGTTTCATATTCACCTGGAAATTGAATGCTACTATGTACATAATTGAAAATAGATACCGTTTAATTAGTTTTGTTAAAGTGTACCTCACAAATAATACTATCAATATATTTACAAATAAAGGAAAAAGATAATTCTCGCCAAAAATATGGTATAAAGTTCATCGTAATTTGGGCAATTATTGGACTCAATGGTGACCCCATAGGGGTTCCAAAAAATTGTTTAAAAATTTATGTCGGAAAGAAAAGTAACAATTATCACATATAAATTTAATTAAAGTAATGAAAGAAGATAAATTGAAACCAGAAGTTACTAATAAATGACAGTGTGGCTTCAATTGTACTAACAACTAACTTTAAAGGAGAGCTAATAATATCTTGCGAATGAAAATGTAATAATATTACTTCCTCTTCTTCTTTCTTGTTTCTCCTATGTCATTAACAGTGTCTGATTTGATTTGTTTAATTTGATTTGTTGACATCTGTATCAGCCTCTCGTATCTCTATCCTGTTTTTCGCTGCCTTTTTCCTCTTTTCACTATTCCTTTTTGCGTTTCCCTTCTCAGTTTCTCCATCCCTCACTTAAATTCTTCCGCGTTATTTTATTTTAGTAAATACAGAAACTAGATCTGATGAAATTAAAACAAAATTACGAGGGAGTTTAGTATTATATATAGTTCCAATAGCTAGAGGGGTAGTTAAAATATCCGATAAATATTTGGACAATTTGTATAAAGGAGAGTCTATAGAGGATACTATAGAACGTAATGGAATGCCTCGTTTGGGTATCTTGGGAAGGGCATGAAATTTACAATCACAGAATTATTTACAAGTTGATTGAGAAATATATATAAATTGTTACATTCTTTAAATTAATTCTGAAAATCAGCATTAGCAAAGCCATGGGAGTGGGAAATAATTAGTAATATAATTAGTTGAACGAGTTCAGCATACGTCTCGAACACTATTTGGAAACACCTCAAGTAAGTTTTCAACTTCAGTCAAAGTTTAGTAATATTAGATGTAGAATAACTTTCGGGAATTAATACATTGACTTATTTAATTTTATTTAAAATTAATTTGTTAAATTTATCTATATTTGCAGTTTTTATCTGTTTAAAGAATTTATTGTGATATCTAAACTATTCATTGGAAATATGATTTGGAAGTAAAACATTCAGCTGGTTACTTATATCATTAATTAAGTTTTGAAAAGTTGCGATTTTGACTTCAAAATTACATATTTTAGTACCTAACCTTATAACTATTAAAATTATTAATTTGATTTCTGGTTTTCCTACATCTAAGTAAAGAACAGATCATTCAATTTTGTTCGCAAATTTGCTGATTGTTGTTGCCAATTTTTTTCATTATGATTACAGTCAGACGGCCAAATTGTTGTTCCATATCTTGATAAAACCATAATCATAAATATAAAATGTGAGAATGTAATTATGATATAAATGAATAATGTAACAATTCTTGGGGATGACGATCAAAAAGCTTCTACTTGAAAGTCCGTGGTTTTGGTAAAGAATTTCGAGAACAACATCACCAATTTGTGTCTGGTGAAGTTTCAAATGTGCAAAATGGCATCGCATTGATAAAACTGATGCATCCTCAAGGTTCTGTTAATTCGCGTTTTTTGGCCGAAAAGCAACATTGTTGGGTTCCGGAGAGACACCTCATTTACAAACTCCCTGCTCCTTCAGCTACATAATCCGGCCGATAAAATTACTTTCCAGGAACTGCTTTGATGCAGGTGGCTGGTAAATATAGGAGAATCTAAAGAAGATTATCACCGCATAAGATAGATTTTCAGACTCTGGCTTGTGAAATAAAATGCCAAATTCAGGTTTGAGAACCACATGATTGGGAATCTGAAATAAGAAGACCACCCTTGGCTGATATTGCTTGACTATCGGGCAAACTATTGTACTAGTAGTAACAATGTCACCATGGGCCAATGCTATGATTTTTTGAATATAAAACTGTTAAAATGAGGTATGACTTGAAAAAGATATCCATGTTTGTCTCCGTGTTAAAGCACTGCTCTTTCTAATGAGATTAGTTTGAGAATGTTCGAAGAAGGCAGATTTTTGTTGAAAAAATAATTTAAAATTGTAGGGTACTTTTTCAAAAATCATCAACTTTATACTCAATTTATGAAGTATTGAAAAGGGGTTAAAAAAATTATTTCAATACAAAACTATGCGTTTAGCTCACGCAACAATTTTCGTATTGTTTTTCAAAATAGTTCGACATCACCGACGTAAGTCTACACAGCACTGCAAGAACAATCCGGATCAACGAGAACTCCATTCTAATTGAATGTTGTTCTGGATGCAAATTCATAGTACATAATGACAGGAACAGCTTTTCAAGCTCCGGTCCGTGGCAGGATATGGACAATGACGACGTCATTAACTCTTGACCCTAGAGGAGCAGCGGGTGGTAATTAGATTATTGTGTCGGGGAGATTTGAAAGGGTAAGAAGAAACCACCGACATCGAGCCGTCCCAGAAGTATAATGGCCTACTATCTCAAAGCCCCATAACAATTCTTGATACCAATTGTACATCGTATAATAATAAAACTTTGCAACTGTGTGTTTCTTGCTGAGATCAAAACGTAACTATTCACAAAGAATCCTGTTCCTTGTGAAATTAACAATTTTGTATTTTGAAATTTGCAGGGTAGTTAGGTTGGTAAAGAAGTGCAATTTTGTTTTTTACTGATATTAGCCTTCGTAACTTGCATCACCAATCTTTTACTTCAATTTTATTTCATTTGCAATTCATTAATAATTTACTTAAGAACATTAATAAATAATATTTATAAATTCTGATGACTTTTTATTTTCGCACATCAATATTTGTTGGTTGAATTATTTGTGTTTTTAACTTGGTATAATTGAAGTCCCATGAGATTAACTACGTTGTACGTATTACAAAAGTGTGGGTAAAAATATTCCGCATTACATATAATTATAAATATTATCTGTGATAAATGACTTTGAAAGATTTGAAATAAAAAAATACCACATAAAATAAATTCTCCCAATAATCGTTACATTTATTTCCTAACAGAAACTGTTTTCGCATATTAAATACATCGTTTCATTTCCCGAATTCTCCATCGACGTTTGAGTTTCAGCGAGCATATTCAAATTGCAAATAAACGGTTGTTTAAAGGGGGAATCCAATGATCTTATTTGTCGCACTAATTGAGAAACAGTAACATGGCTCGATACGATCTTTTATCCCCCGATGGGCTACGATTAGTCGCGCATGCATGCAGCCATCGCTTCCTTTCAATTCGCGACATGGGATGTTAACGTAGGAAATAGCATTTACTCAATTTGCCGCGCCCCACATTAACCTACTATAATCGATAATTAATTTGCAGTCAAACAATACTAACGCTGTTTAGCGTATTACGTGTAATGATTTGAGACTTAGCGAGTAGTAATTACTGCAGTTGCATTAGTTATAAGTAATTAATTAATGCCATCATCTGTTATCAGGGCGATCTTCGAAAGTCACGTCGCTAATTTGTTGTCTGTTGTTGACAAATGAAACATGGGTGCCACAAAGTCTATCCGCACGTTCGTGAATAATAATAAAATTATAGTTATAATAAATTTATTTGCACGAGGTGAAAATTAAATTTATTTAATTTACGTCATATAAATAATTTACAAGTCGTACTTCCTGATATTGTGAGAGGTCCGTGGAAACTTTTAAATGCGAAAATTAATTTTCAATAATGTACCGAAGGGAAAAGATTAATTAATTAATTCGACGGCAGATAAAGTGTGGATACTCCAAGTGCACTCCATTTTTTTTTCACAGCCGGTGAAAAGTGAAGCATCATCATATAAATCCTTTCGTAGGATTATATGGACTGATTTAAAATTTAACGGTTTACGTTCGCAAAATCATTAATTATAAGGCGCGTATGCTCTTTTTAGAACAAGCATTTACTGATAAACCGTGACATTTGCATTCAAGTACGTACACAAAACGACGGGACTAATAGGTCTTTCACTGAATCGGTTTCGGGACGTATATCATGTAAACGCATTAGCGAATACATGGAACTGTAATAACCCGCAATCTGGTAATCTCCGCTAACTGTTTATAGCGGCTAAATGGTTTCGGATAATGCACTTGCTTGCCATCGCCAACATTTTCACACGGATGCATCGGTGAATAGAAGCGCTTTGAGGTTTTTGCGTCCACTTCGCAATTAGCGATGGAATCAAAAATAAAACGATTTTGAGTTTTCGAACACGTTCAAAACGGGATTCGTGTCGGTTTTGAATAGAGCGAAATTTCAGTGCGTGTCGTTGGAAATAATTGCGTGGGTAGCAAAAATTAACGGACGTGTATGCATGAATTATCGAAACAAAAATATGGGACGAAGGGATCAATAGCGTGGCGTAGACAGCGTACATTTGGACTCGATGCGAATTGCTCCCTAAATTGTTTTGCGCCGCTGTTCTTTTGTTACAAAAGTTTGGTTCGTGACATTTATATAAGGTATTGTGCTTCATTCTTTCTCAACGTGAAAATGATCACACATATTTTATAGTTTAACTAAGGCACGTTAATCTTTGATTTATTATAATGATAATATTTGCCTAACATGGACACGAGCGTGAAAGGAGACTTCACGAAAATTACCGTTTCTCGTTATAGCGCGATCGATCCCAAGTAGTCGCATACGCACTACCAGACGATTTTTCATCGTCGCAACTTTGCGAGCTAAATTAGTCTCATTATTTCGTTTAGAACACGCTTGTAAAGCATTTATGTAAATAACTCTGTCATTTAATTATTACAATTTTTAATATCATCGTTAGGGAAAGACCTTTGGCAGAGACTTCCAAGTCTTTCACAATCCTTCCTTGGCCATCACATCTAATGAGCCGTGAAAGTTGACAGTACAAAAAAATAGGTATATACCAAATGCTTGACCTGAGCCAGCTAAGTGGACCCATTTTTAATATTATCTGCCAAATATACAATTACAAGCATCGGCATCTTCATAATAGGCGGATCAGGCATGCAGGACAGCATATGACTTTATTACAGATTTGGATCACATTAGAAGTAGCAACTATTTGCTAATAATAAAGATAATAAATTATCTAACATTAAGCCAAATCAAGTAAACAGAAGAAATATAAGGTAAATCATTTTGTAATAAATTTTGTAATAAATCAACAAATGAATAAAAAATAAACCAAATGCAAGGGAAATTGCAATGGGAAAGTTAAAGAAACATATAATTCTACAGAAATACAAAGAATAATCAAAACGTACCGGAAAATAAGGGCAAACGTACTAGAAATAGATACAGATAATAATAATCAAAAATTAAAAGTAACTGGTGCATCTGCAGTGCGCGGGTAGGGACACGGTTTCATTATTTGAAATTTTGAATCCCGTGTGCTCTACTTTACAGGAAACAGCTCTGTATTAGCTTGCTTTGGGCACAGTTTACCTAGTGTTTTGACACTTTACCTACTACATGACGATGGAATTCTATTTTTTACCGGCATTGAACACTATTACAGGATTTCTATTATACCGAGCTGAGGTTGGTGCATCCGTATTATCCTATGTCCACAAATGTATAATATAAAAACAAAAGTAAAATAACAGAATCCATAACAAAGAAAATGGAACGAAAACAGAAGTAAAAAATCTTAGGCAAAATCAAAATATCTCGAATGAAGCTAATGACATGAATATAAACTAACAAGTTAACAACCAAAGAAATTTAAGGAATATTGAAGATTACCAATATTACGAAAAATAATAACACAATAACACAAAAATGCTCAAGAACACATAGACCGACACAAAAACGTATCTAGTACAATGAATTCTGTATTCTATGAATCTGTTTTCTTACTATTTTAGCTTTTGCAATTTTTCGCGATCTAATTTCCCGGCAAGGGAACTTCATTCATTACCGGCTTGTGTCCGATATTGTATTACCACCTTTTCGGGTTGGAATTGGTTGGGTTGGGTTGGTTTTACCAACATGAAGATTTACTAACCAAGAGGTATGACATCTACTTATCAATTCAAATAAAAAATGGCATAATTAATAATAAATCCTTTAAGTATAAGCAAAGTTCAAGTACTCGTACTATTATTATTCATAAAAGTGAGACAATTAATAATCTATGTATAGAGACAAGTATTTAATAAAATATATAAATAAGTTGGAAATATTTCAATAAAAAAATAGACGTACTAACTAACGAACGTAGCATAGATATTTACAAAAATGTTCGAACTTTTTGCAAAAAACATGGCGTAACCCAAAAACATTGTTTTATATAATTAATCTTAAAAAAGTCGAAATGAAATTTATTTAATAAAATCTACAAGTTATAAAGATTAAAAACCTGTAAATTATACGTAAAATTTGTTTATTTTTTAACCCTATCTAAACATAAATTAATTTTTTTCGAAGCAATTTTTACTTCTCTTCCAGTATCAGGTAGGTATATATCAGAAAGAAAATATTTAAAGTTTTAGCATTTACAACGCCTGCGCTATAGAAATTTGTGCAACTGCGGAAGTGCCATTATCTTCGAACATATCTGCTTTCGGGCACCATAGCTTCAAATAATATGTAAAACCTCTATACATACACGGTGGTTATGAACAGTACCAACAGATTATTATATGAAATTTTCAAAATTTAATCATGCTCTGTGTAATGAAATAAATGTTCACGATTTAACAACGTTTACTGGAGTAGGGTTGGGTTGGATCCTAATCGAATATTTTGGGTAAGTGATTTGAAAGGATGTAAAATTGGTAAATGGGTCAACCCACCAAAAGCAATACCCCACATTTAATACTTTTCATCGCTTAAATTTGATTTGATAAATCTTTATCATAACCAAACAAATCTAATTGTACACAAAAACAAAAATGAAATAATGAATGCAATCAATAAAATGTAAACCTGAGTTGGTGACACTAACATGTTCAATGTTGTTCAAATTATGGTATAATTATTTTACAGTGTTGCAAATTAAGCTGATCAGCTTTGAAATATTTACTACGTATAGACGTTGTGATCTTAATAACCTAAAAACCTAGGGTTACAATGAGGGTAAAAAATAACCGACGTAATTGTAGTTAGAATCACTATTAGAAATAGGCCTGTTTCACGTTTTATATTGAGATCATTGCAATTTTTAAATTCATTAGATATATTATTGTTTGTAAAAAGGTAGTTAATTAAAAAAAAAGAATTTAAATTTCATAAGCTATCAACATCAGTTTGACGGGTTCAGTCGAGGAAGCCGAGAAACAGTTGGTGCCCAACAAAGTAAGGACCAACAAAAAATTTACTCACAACCGCGACGTACGTTAGCATTTAAATTTATATGTGTATGTGTGTTGGTACGTAGGTGCTCGCGGCTGAAATCTCTGCTTCGGGGTTCACAGGTTGCAAACCTTGTTGTAGAAATGTTCCCCGAATGGTCGCTTTGAAAGTTTTTCTAAGTCAGTGAGATCAAGAAGAAATACCTGAAGATGGCAGATGGCACTTTACCAAAACGCCAAAGCCTTCGGACAAGATTTCTACAGCGTGGCTCGCAATCCGAGAACCAAAAAAAAAACATGCACGCATGCATTTAACCTTTTCTAATAAGTAGGATGTTAAATATTGCATGAGACTCGAAGGAGAAATATGTGAAAATAAATGTGGGATTGAAAAAAAATAATATTATGTTAGTAGTTGTGATTGATTGATCGCTGGGCACTTGGTGAAACATAGTTTTAAAATTATAGTTAGAAATTTTTTAATTAAAAAAAAAATTAAAAAATTAAAGTTTAATACACTCTTTGAAAATGGCCTAACCGCCGAAACAGGTGTAAGAGAAATTGTAAATAAAATACATGTGAAACTTTAACCAAGTGTTTAATTTTTTAATTTTTTTTTTAATTAAAAAATTTCTAACTATAATATTATGTTAGAGTGAGACAAGGAGTCGGGAAAAGACAAATAAGGAACTGGTTACCGTGAAAAATTTCAAAATGCATACAAAAGTGCAGGTTAATCGTAGCCTGAAACTTACAGGTAAGGAAGAATTCGAATTAATTAAAGTTGCATTTATAATTAATTATTCGGATGATGGAAAATATTTTTTTGTGGACTGGTAAATAAACCTTTTTTCATTATTCTTCTCTTTGTGTGGTACACTTTTCTAGGGTAGCGAATGGTGGACCATCGAAAATTGTTTATACTCAATTTATTATCAACCCAGACCTATAATTCGCTTCATTATTTAATGGGGTGTAATAAGAAAAGATGGGAATATTTCTTAGGCTTAAGATTTAAGGAACGAACGCCAGCTTAAGGGATTATTGACAGAAATAACATAAATATATATTCAACGTCTATTGTAGTAATTTACGTATTAAACGTTATTAAGAAGGCATCAACCAAGGGAGCTGTTAAATGCTCCTGCGATCTTTAAAGCTGTTAATGGAATGTGTTATATTTTACATACATATATAATCAGGGCGTCGAGGTTTCCTTACTTAATTACATTTTACTTTAGCTGTCTTACTATGTTTTGTATAATGTTTCCATCGATTCCTAGCTATTGCCACTTGTTTCGCTGAGTTTTAATTTTTTCATCGTCCTCTTAGAATGCCTACTGCGCTTTTAACTTTCTCTTTGGCCTTTTTCTTTTATTTTCCCTATAGATTTCGCCTCTTCTTCAGTGTAATTTTTTTCTTTCCATTATTTCTTTTGTGGATTTAATGCCTCCTTTCTGATATCATCACTTCTTCTCCTCTTATCAATTCTTCTTGCTCTTACAACTTTTCTGCGGTATTTCAATTCTGTTGCTTGGATTCTTTTTTGTCTGTCTCTAAAAATCCAATTTTCACTTAAATGTAGTAGTACTGGCTGGTAGACTGTCTTGTATACTGTTGTCTTCGTTTATTTCATCTTCCATAGTTGTTGTTAATATTTAAATCTGTTTACTTTCTCAAGTTTCGATCCATCTATTTCTATGTTTAATTTGATGATATTGCTTATGACCACGAAATTGTTATTTTTCCATACTTAATGCTTTCCTCTACATTATATTCTGTGCCTGCAAATACCGCAATATCATCCACAAATGTCCACGCGTTTAGGTATAGGGTCTGTAGATTTTTAAACCGTATTATCTTTTTGTTTTTTTTTCTATCGTTCTTTTATTGCATCAACCATTGCACTTATAAACAGTAGCGGTCTTAAAACGCTACCCTGTCTTACCCATTCTGCCGTGTTAATTTTTTCTGATAGTTCATAGTGATAGAAAATTACAAAACTAATTGAAACACCGTTGTCACCTTGTGACTACAATAACATTTTGCAAAAAGCGGTTATAGTTATTTTTTTTTGATACATTAATGGTTGTCAAATGTTGAATGTTATTAATTCCATAACAACATAGTACGACGAAAAATGAATTCCTCCCTGCCGAAGCTTTACGAGATATGTATATCACCCCCTACATTAATCAGATGTTTCAATCAATTTTAATGTGGTGCTATGTTGCTCGCTTTAGATTTGGTCATCGCCACTTCATGAATCAAAACTTACGATGAAGCAATTTTATATAAACATCTATATGTTTATAAACGTTCTTGTCTTGACAAATGCATTTCTCTTTTAAAATGACGTCTTGGAAATATCTCTTATTAATGCGGGCTTAAAAATTCTCAGACATCCTATTCAAAAGTCAATTGGATATTTTGTTGTAATTAAAATAATTTGGATTTCAAAATGTAGTTTCTTTCCTAGTTAGAGGTACGGTTGCTATAGACGCAATGTAAAGAACGTTATCAAACGTTTGAAAGTAAGTCTAACAATAAAATAAATAATCGATATTGGTCTCAGGTGTTCTCTTTTGACAATTTAAAGTAGATAATCGTTGAAATGAAATTGCCTGTGATGGCGAGGTTACATAAACCCTGCAAGTTATTGTAAGAGTCTACTTTTGAAGTTATCTCTGAGTTTGTTTTAATCTTGTGTACAAAATGACAGAACAAGTAATGAGCACAATTTTTAATAATAGTTAGCGAACACTAACCTCAAAAGTTTGAATAAATCTACGAAATTTTCTAAAACTAATCAATACTAAATTGTTTAATTCTAGTTTTACGAGCCTCGGTAATATTTCAACGAGAATAATCAATTATCTTAATCAGTAGGGTGGAACAATTAAAATAAATCTAACTGTCATTAACGCGCTGCGTTTGTGTTTCAAATTAAAATAAATATGATTTTATTTTGGTCGAGTTTGATTCATTTGTACGTATCCAACGTCAATCAATAAAATTCTACATTAACAAACCAAATTTCGCGATTGTAAATAACCATTGACCGGAAACTAAATCCTGTCGAGAAGGGTTATTACTGAGAAACACAAACAAGTTCCATCGAATTTTAAATAAAATACAGCCAGATTCTTGACGTTCGACACACACAGTCGAAAATCGAAACAAATCGAAAAATAAACATTGTGGTGAATATGAAGTATGTTAAAATGTACATTTCTCATGAAACATATTTTGCTCTAATGTATCGAACCAGCTGGGTATTCAACAGGCTGTTAAGGACCATAGTAGAGTGAGTTTTTGCGTCCATTTTTTTTTACCTTTGTGCCATTTAAAAGCATTTGCATGTCACTCAGTCCCAGACAATTCCCGAACCTATAATGAATTCAGTTACTAGTGAGTTTAATGTGATTAGTGGAAAAAGCCCAAGGTTTGATAAGCTGGGCCTAAAACAGATAATACAAATAAACTTTGCGATAAAATATGTAGCTCCATATCACAAGCATTTCTGTGTCTACAAATCTACAAATAAAAAATCGATCACTTTCTAACATCAAACGAGGAATTCAGTTTCAGTCAGTTCCTGCATCACTAGGTGCAGTTAAAAATTATTTAGAATACAACTATCCATGTATGTGCAAGTAAGAAGTGAGAAGATTTTAGATTGACTCCTAAATGAAACATAACAATGAAGCAATTCAATACAATATTAAAATAATGAAATATTAAACGTCATTTAATACCGACCACTTTTTGATATTATTTTCCATCAAACCGAATTAAATAATTATAGTATAATCCGCCTCGTGCACATCGAATGAATTTATAACAAGCTTACATTATATCGAAACAAACCCTGCCAAGACCGACAAAAACGCCGGGTGGCTGCTGCGGTAAGTGGCCCCGCGCTTGCAGTGCCAAAACTTAAGTGTCAGATATCAGAAGAATCAACAAGTTAAAGTAAAATAAATGGCAGTTGGTAACAAGTTGTTGGAAGCGCATAGTGTCTGGGCGCGAGGCGTGTTAAGGTGTTATTGAATACATGTATGCCGAGGTTATGCCAAAACGCGACGCCAAGGTTGAACGTTCCACTTGTTGCCAGATTGCTCGTTTTAAATTAAAATCACTTGGAACGCAACCGTCATTATCACATTACATCCGACGTAATGTGATAGTGTGGTCTAATAATGGGGTCGTTTCAAATGGCCTTCATGTCAAGTAGATTTTTGTATGGTATGAAAGGTACTCCAAATACATTCTGTTATATATTTTTTATTTATCTCCATTATTACACTAACATATTTAGTATACAATAAAAATTTTAATTTATGCAGACCATTATTAAGAACGTTGACGTGTATATGGTGTTTATTTGAAACTCAAAATCATACAGCTAATTGGATTTGTTTAATGGATGAATTTCACACAGAAGACATGCCTGTTTTCAAATCATTAATCCCCTTATTTCTTCTTTATAAGATTAATCGAAACGTCTCTATAAATCAAACAAAC
Organism: Geotrupes spiniger; assembly: GCA_959613385.1. Lineage (NCBI taxonomy): Eukaryota > Metazoa > Arthropoda > Insecta > Coleoptera > Geotrupidae > Geotrupes > Geotrupes spiniger. The sequence goes on from OY390737.1 coordinate 20,746,122, forward strand.
GCTTCAAAAAGATATTAAATTTATCTTAGTCTCGTTCGATTATACGTCACATTTAATCACCGAATATTTCATAACTTTCGGCGTATCCCGATCCATTTAAAACAAACCCATCGATCATTTCGGCCGCCGTGTATACAAACGTATAATGACCCCGGGTCGTTAATTTCCATTCAGGCGGACTGCGAAAATTTCATTATCGGAACAACGCAATTGGATCGTAAAAGAGGTAATTTGCAAGTTCTGGAGCTGAATTTCCCTTAATTGATTTATCTTTTCCGAACCACCAGACTCGACATTGTTCCTTGCATCTGATGCTTGGAAAGTGGCAGACGTGTTCCGTCCCTGCGCTCCCCGGCGGTTCTCTTCCGTTGTTTCGGTATTCCGAGCCAGTGGAAGGTCCCATCGATTAGTTCCGCCACCGCACCGGCTGGCTCTGTCTAACGACGCCGTTACGATCCGATGAAGTCCGCTCGAAAACTGATCGGGAACAACTTTGTAATCGTCGATCACTCTCTTCCGATTTATGGGCCAATCGACGAAGCTTAATGTCTTAGTTGGCTTTATTTTTTTTCCATTGTTTATTTCAATATTTAACATGAATTTTTGCACTGGATATGAAGAGCAATGTAATTTTAACCATGATTTATTTTAGTCACAAGAAGTAAACTCCATCACCCAACGTAACGACGCCTAGGGAAATTCGGATCGACGCTGTAAGCTCTATGCGCTTTCGCTATTTTAAGATAAATTAATCGTGGAATCCTATTCATTGAAATCCTTCGTTTGCGATATTTGTACAGCTTGACTAAACACGTCGGATTTATTGAATTTTGCGTTGATGAATAGTGGGAAACAATGGTGGTGTTTTCTTTGAAACAAGAATGCGAATAAAGGCTGCGTTACTAAGTACAATGGCATTGATACGACGAATGGCAATTTGTTATTAGCTTTGTATTAACATCTTTAACAAACCATGAGAAAATACAAAGAAACATAAACGAACAGATACATTCTCCAAATAATTTATTATGGTCCCACTAAAAGCTTTTTTTTAATACATTAAGTAACAAAAAAGGATTTCCATTGCATCAGCAAAATGCAAATACCTGTGCTGGTTGTATAGTGAGGGGAACTTTGAACCGGTAATGAAAATGTCCGGAATGCAAAATCAATATGCCAGTTTTGATGAGTTTGAACCGACACAGTTTTTAGCAAAACGTGGCAACATGATTGATTATATTTACGCGACTAGTTCTGGAAATGATTTTGTAGACATAACTGCATCTAAACGTGTAAAAGATTGAAAAGAAGATACTTGTTTATTATTTTTTTAACCCTTAAAACTTGAAAGTTTTATTAGACTTGATGTTTAATTAACGTTTGTGTTTTTAAAATCTCACGCAATATTGAATGCTAGGTGCATTACAACAACATTTATTTATTTATTATAAAAATACAAACAAAAAGTTTCTAATGGAACTAATTGATTTTAAAACAATGGAATATTTTAAATGAAACATTTCTGAAGTACATTGACTGCAAACATTTATATTACGTGAACATTTTCGCGACGAAATTTAACGGTCGTGTTCACTATAAAATTATCACGAATGAAAAAAAGTTCCGACTTTCGTAAGTGTTTACTGGCGTTATCATAAATCATCAACGCCTTGCTAAGACGGCAGCGGAAATCACGTCGCATATCGCAACACTCGGGCTAGAGCTAAGCCAGAAAGTCGGGCAAAATCTGTTCCATTGACGTGAATCAATCGATGTTCGGAGAGGAATAAAGTGTTACTTGAAAAAGCTGCTGGGGTAATATTTGGACTGGAAAATCAGCGGCTGGCGTACCGAAGAAATCGATGAGATTACCATTGTGACAGTACATCACTCACCCCAGATGCGGAACGAAAGAGGATTTATTGCAAGTCAAGTGTATGTTTATCTGGAAAACTATGCATTTAAGTAGATAGATACGACGATGGCGAAGGTTGAGTGAGACGACGTGATTTCGACCTTAGTAATATAAGATACTCAATCTTTAATTTTTGCAAATGTGTCTTACGAAAATCAATGTATAAGAAAGTATATTAATATTGTTGACAGCTTAATGCAATTATTCTGAAGTGTGCGACAAATTGTGCAAAACGACTTGAAATCCTGCAACCAAATCATACGAGTACACCTTATGGACTTTATGCCTGAGGAAGAGGTACAGTATCAAGGTAAGTCAAGATCAAAACGAAAATCTACCGGAACTAACTTTCTCTGGCAATTGAGAAATATTGACGTACTCGTACATGAAGCAGGTTATACGATATGATCGATGATCGATTACACTTCATGTTTGTTTCATTTAGAAAAATTTAAATTTTACTAAAATACAATTTATTTTTACGTTTTTGGATTTTAAAATTACGTCCAAAATATCCAACATACACATTAGTATTAGTATTAGTAGTACATGTATTTCGTAAATGTTTTTGAAAATATTAAAATCGTTTTAAAACCTGGTTCGTTTCAATGAAATATTATATATAAGCAAGTTTATTATTTATTTTTTTATCATTGTGGTGCGTTGAACAAAAAGAGCTCGTAGACTTATAATAGTTTATGATATGTGCATGAATTTTGTAAGCATACGATAAAAGTTCAGATCTCCACGATTTACGAACAGAGTTATTCGACCCTGCTTTTATTTTGATTACATTCTTGTTTTGGTGCTCGAATAAGTGCTTATGTAACATAGCAAGTCTTCCCAACTAACATTTTAAAAGCTAATAAAACAAATTTGGCAGACCAATTACTTGCAATATATTTACATATATATTTATGATCAATCGATTTTTTTTAGAGATTTATAAATTGCAAATAATAAACAGTCACAGAAACTACCATAAAAATCTTTTAAAAATATCAACTTGAAAACCATACGAAGCCGAAGCTATCCATCTGAACAAATGGTAATCTGGTGATATGAAGAATCAACGATTTCTGATTTCCCAGGCCAGACCTCTCCACATGTTTTTAACTCCTTCGCGCCGTTGAATTAACATTTCATTTTTCACATTTTTCACATAAACGATCACAACATGTTTGCTGAATAATACTAAATCACATTCATCCACATTCATTATTCATTGATAGTCTTCAAACCTTTTCGGTTGACCTGGACGTTCTTCGTCACAAATCGTTCTATAAGTCAAAGTCAAAGTCAAAGTTCTTAAAAAACAGAAATTATCTCAAATTGTTAAAAAAATCACAACACATCAAAATTCAGAAAACGTAAAAATGAAAGAAATTACCATGATTTACAAAACATGTCGAAATGCATTGCAAAAAATATTATTCTCTTTTTTGTGCATTTGCACAATTTTTGGCAGTTTTAAATCACGTTGATAAATGCTTTTGCATGTTATACCATATTCACCGCATTTTTTTAAGATCTTTATAAATATCGGTAGTGCAACATTTTTTGATTTTAAAGAATTAATATTTGTATTTTCGTAAAATTTTCGTCAATTTATCCAATTGTTTTTTTTGATATTGTCAACTTTTTAATTCTTCAGTTTTGTTATTTGTTGGCCTCTTTGATGGCTTTAACAATATTTTTTGCATTTCCGATAATTTGATACAATTTCAACAAATTTAGCAGTTAGAATTTGGCTCTTTCTTTTTTAAAGTTTTACATTTGAGAGAATTTCGGCATAATTTTAATTCATGACATTTGCGACAATTTGCTACATTTTAGACATTTTATATTCTTTTAACCTTTCTTTGCATGTTTGACAATTTTTATCGTTTGTAGATTTTTGCACTTTTTGACATGTGATGGCAAGAAGGGCCGAGGTTGAAACAAACATTGAATCAAACAGAAGAATACTGACTAAAATTCATTAACTTGAAAATTGTCAAACAAGCAACAAATGTGACCAAAATTACGTGACCAAATTGCCAAAAAATAAATTGTCAAAAATAATCGAAATGCCAAAATATTTTAAACTAGAAAGAATCGTGAACAGATAAATAAATAAATTCCAATAGGCCAACAATTTTCAAAAAACATCAAATATGCGATAATGAAAAACACGTCAAAATGGTTTATTAGTAACATTTCAACAATCTAACCTAAAATTGCACATACAAAGTTTTATTTATTTTAATTCTGATTCGTGGTAATAAAATTGTTGTTGTTCATAAATTCGTGCCTATTTGAAGAGCAATAAATTTAATTTAATTGTAGTTATTAATAACTGGATTAACACCCGCGATATCCTCCCCACCATATATCTGAACCTGCCCCGTAAACATTTTTAACCCAATTGAGCTCTTAAAATTTCACATTTTTATTGCTGTCAGCATTAATAAAAAAGTCTAAAGATGTCGCAGAATATCAATAATAAACCATCACGATTTAGTTATTTCATTTTTATGGTATTATATTACATTGATACATACATTGCGTTAAATTGTTTAAATTTAATCCAATTATCCAATAGTCAACTTTGTGAGAAGATTTTCAAAATTATTTATATGGAAAATTATTCTCGGACCGTTATATATTTAATCACTGGAACAATTCCACACTGCAATTGACCTGCATATTTATACTAAACGTGCAGGTTTACCTTTAATAGTAAAGGTAAATCTGCATATTTAGAAAAGTTGGAGATGATCAACTCAAAGATTTGAGGATACAGAGAACGAAATTGGAAATTTTGTATTATTATATAATTAAAGCATATACGGAAGTTATATCGATTTCAAACACGAAAAACAATATCATAAGAATAACAAACAATGTTATAAAATATCACATTTACATATATGTATCAAAATTATTACCGGAAGTTTATCACAAGCTTGGCATTAATTGGCATTGCTCATTTCTTGTTTTTAGTGTACTTGTATATCCAGGTGAATGACAGGTGTAGTAATAATGTTGGCGTCTGGTCCCTAAATTCGTACTACTGTATATAGTCCCTAGTGCACATTACAATTTATAACTTGTTCTACCTGATCTTCATTATCCTTTTTGACTCACTTTATTATATCTATTATCAGATGAGATAAACATGTTGAACAATTAGTAGGCAATTTTTAGTTAAATTATTACAAAACCAAGGATTCACTAATTTCCAATGTAGAAATTGTACCAACCCCCATCGCGAATTATACCTTTTACTCATCTCAAAAAAGCCTTTCAAAGATACTAGGTATATAACATTCATCAATATTCAACTACGTTTAAATTTTACGGCGTTCATTATGGGCTTTATATTACATCATCCTGTATATATTATCTAATATCAGATAACAAAGTGAACCGGAAAGAACAACGTTAAGAAAACACGAGGCTACTGCTAGATCTAAAGTGTAAAGTGCTGATTGTTACATTGTTATTTAAAATTTGGAAATAGTCTGATAGAACAGGGATACAAATCTGACCCATGTGGTGGTTTCGGGTGCACAATATTTTTATATCTGACTTAAGGACTCTGATAAGAATATCGATTATCGTGATGTAACACAAAACCATTACCCTAATTCGGCGGCCTTTTTATTTACCAAACGTTTCAATTGTTTCTTATAAGATTAAGCGGAAAACGCCCACCACATCATTCAAAATAAACACCATTGATTTTTTTTTGATTTTGACGAAATTGTATCGATTTTATTGATGTATTACTTTTAATATTATCTCCGCATAAAATCAATACAATTTTTTCATAACTGAAAATAAAAATACTCAACATTAACAACATCTCCTTGGTGTTGAATTTTGATTGGTGTGCTGGGCGTTTTGCATTGTAGATTATGCAATCTAGTCTGTAGATCACAACCATTGTCCCAACATTCACCCCCTGTTATAAGAGCCTTCAAAACTTTAGGCTCTGAAGTCACAGGGGCGACGCAATTATCAGTGGTTTGAGACAAAATTCGGGAAACAAATACCACACTCGTTTAAAGTACAAAAATTATTTGCTGAAGCATATGAAATGCGATTCATGAGACTTTACCAAATGATCTTTACAAGAAGTCGAACGACGTCAACCGATTTAACAACTTCTCAACATCAATCGAACCATTTGTGCATAGTCGTTAGGGTTTTTATATCATCTCCATAGACTATTCTATACATGTTTAGACTGTTCAATGTGAAACTTTTTAAGGCAAATTTTGATTAAAGTTTTATTTTTATTTTCGATAGCCTGGCTGCATTAACCGTATAATTTGGACAAACCTATAATATTACCAGTTTTCAAAAAGAGCTAAAAATTTCACGTTCGAATTATTGAAACCCTTGGTTTTAATTTTCGATTTTTTTCTACACACTTATATGCTTATAAATAAATCCGTATACGCCCGAGTTTTACTCAATAATATTGTGTGTTTATATCATTGTGTCTCATTTTATAATAACCACTAGAATATAGTTAACAACAACTTTGTTTCTTATTATTGTTGACATAGTGACAATTGTAAAAATTTTGAATTATGACAGGCGAGAAATTCTAAAAATTTATTCGTTAAATACGCTTTCGTCAGATCAAAATTAATTATGAAATTAATTTTTTACCGTCGGGTGATAATCGAAAAACGTGAATGGCAGGATTCGCTTTTGTTCCGTGGAGCTAAACAATTTATGTGTAATTCGACATCAAATCATCGTGAGTAGGTTTCTAGCCTTTATTTTGTGTAATCGAACTCTCACCGATTGGGCCAGTTTAAACGATTGATTGGGCAATGAAATTGAAAGATATTTGACGTTACATATATATTACTACCTAATAACCTACTCCCATCTGATCATAACCGACTGGTTTCTTGTTGAAATTTCGTGATATGTTTCTGCCGCAATGTATTCACAATAATTGCAAAATTGGTTCACCCTCACAGTGTTTTACTACAATTTTATGCTCGTTTATCATCGCTCAACTTGCAGACAAGTTAATCGATAGCGTGTTTCAATAAAACACGTCCACACAACTTGTCCTTTTACTATACGAGTTAACATTCTTCCCGATTTAAATTGTGTCCACTCCGAATGATTAAACGCGTTGTTTTTTCAACGCCGAACTCCGATTCGCCGTCGCCTGATTACTTGAACGCACACGTCAATTGCGTCGTGTTCAAGCAAATCAGTGCGCCGGACCGAAATTAATTAAGAACTTATTTTTTAACCGTCGGGCGATAATCGCCGACGGAAAAGGCACGGCCCGCTTTTGTTTCGGGAAGCTAAACAATTTATGTCTGGCTGCTCATTCGACGTCAAATCGACGTGATTTTACGCCAGTAATGGGAAAACAATGAACCTAAATGAATTCCGCAACGGCGAATAATTACTACGGCTATTGATTGCAGACAAAGGATTTTTTGCTGCACGAGGCTGAGCATCGTAGTCGGATGAATAGATTGCGAAAAGAGATTTTTAATTGCGGAATGCTCCCGTTCGGTGAAAACGTCGAATAAAGTTGCGATTCGTTACATATGTTTTAACGATGAGGAACGTTTACTTCGCTTATTCAATCCGAACTCATCCAGAATTCAGTTTGCTGAAATAACACCGCGTGGAAAAAGGCGCAAACGAAAGTAATTTACAGATGTGACGTGAGTAATTGCTATCGCAAATACTTTTGTTCGCTTTTGCGAGAAATTGCAAGTAAACAGCTCGCGTAAGGAAAAGCGCAGATACTTCGGAAGAAGTAATTCCATTCTTCGCTTCTATTTACCGTGTGTAATTTAAACTACTGACATTGGTTTCGTACGTCGCCACTTGGAAACTTTCAACAAGTTATCAAGAACTTGTCCTACGGAGAAGGTACAAAAACTTACCAAGTTAGACACATAATGAGTAAATTCTATAAAAAGCAATTAAATTCAACACATATTTAGTTTTAACAATTTTGCCTTTTAAATGGTTCACTGTGATTGTGATAATAAAAAGTAAATTATTTTAGAGTACGTAATAATTTCGCAAACAATTTGTAAAGTACGGTAACACAAAACATTATTTAGTCATCGTTTACCTCTCTTGGTCCTTCATATGATATCGTTATGTTAATTCAATTAATAAATATATTGATTCTAACCGCATCATTAGAAGACGATCATTTCAAATATTTGTAACAAATTAAAATTGGTGGGGAACAATTTAGCAACAATTTCGCGAAAGTGCCAAATAGTAATAATGGTTATAATCAAATTCTTTTAAAGATGTCTAATTTATTTTTTATATACCACACCTTTCACTAATCATATAGGCAAATTATATGGCGTTTTAGTTGAATCGTTCGCATAGCTACATTTATAAACGCATTAGTTTTCTATATCGATTGATATTAGGTTTTGTTCAAATAGTACGGCTACCAACACACTTTTAGATTGCGTTCGGTTAAATTAGGTCAGGAGCTTATGGCGCCCAACGTAGGGCGATGGTATCAAAAGCTTATTCAATGAAGTCTTAGCGTTTTGTTACCTGTGCTGTATATGTGTTTATGGTGAACATTTTTACATCATTGATCACGCCTTGTGATAAAAAAGTTGAAATATTTTTATCATGACCCATTTTCATTATCCACGCTATGATTTCTCTATGTACTATATATATAAACGTTTGTATCGATCGTTTCCTATTTACCCACCTCTTAGCGTAATTGCCACCAACATGGTAACCCATTAATCCTTCGCGGAATGTACATAAACACTTTAATTAATTAATTTTAATGATCTGAAAAAAATTGAAAATTTTCACTCGTTGGCGTCCGTCGCTGCGTTTAATGGCATGCGCCCGTTCACGGATTGTTATCCGCCAAATCTACCGATATGGCGTGGCAGGCAATTAATTACGTACACACAGCCCCGTTAATAATGAAATTGTTCAAGAGTCGAATTCTACTATTATTAATGTGACAATTGAACGCCTGTAAATCAATTAAAATCCAACGAGCCGTTCGAAAGAACTGACGGATTCGGTGTAAAACCCATATATATGGTTATAAATGGCGCTGTTTGTTGTTCGTTGGGAAGCTTTTCGACAGGATTTGCTTTTTAACCTTGGATACTTCACCGGGTACTTCACCGATCATATTTATTAAAATTTTCGTGGTTTGAGCAATTAATCACACGTCAAATTTAAAATTTACTCTCGTCGATGATTTTAACATTGTGAAGGGCAAGTAAAGGTAAATTCGGTGTCGCGACCGTGCTTCAATCGTGCTCTGTCGTAGGCATTCATACTAATAGTATTATGACTGTGTCGTGTTATGGGCTAGTTGAGAAAATGGGAAGTAATAAAGTAGGAGTTATATAATTGTACGCCATGTACGGCATATGCATTGAAAAAAGAAAAAGTCAAAGGAGAAAATTTTAGATTTACCCTTATTATGAGCTGGAAACGAAGAAGGGAATTTCATACAGCTTTTTCTAGATTGAAAGATGACCCACGACAGTTTTGTCGTTACGTCGCAGCGATTTTTTTTTTAATTTGCTGGTTTGCTGGAACTTGTGGGGTCTTATTGAGAAACAAAGCACAAAATTCAGAAGATCTATATCTACTGAGGAGAGGCTGGCGTTAACATAAAGGCAAGAACATGTACTAAGTGACTAACTTCAAATTACATATACAGGCCGGCGAATTTTTATCTTCTGGTACCTATACCAGAACTTTTATATTTTTAGAGATACAAGTCAGTTAAATGGTCAAGGTTAGGTAGAATTTTATGGATAATGCTTCGAAAACTGCTATAAGTTTTCAGGTTTATGACGTATTCTGAAATAACTGAACATGGTCAATTTTCAATGCCAAATAATTTCCAAATATCTAATGACAGGAGAAAATTTGAACTGATTTTTGATCACAGTATATTATTGTATCCACCTGTGGCGCATTATGGAAAAGGCTTTCTAGAACTGAAATTCCTTAACCGACAAGAAAGATGTAAAACATTTGTCATGACTGGGGATGAAGCATTAACCTTGAAACTGTATTTGCTACGACCTTATCTCGGAAGTGTATGCAGAGATAACGAAAGGCAGACATGCTCTCTAGGGCTCGACGTATAGTCGAGAACTCGTTTGGTATTTCGACTCAAAAATTGCTCGAAATGTTGTCCCTGTTTAACGACGAAATGTCGAATTACTTCGTCTCTTTGAGGATACAGGACCATTAGCAGCAATCTAACTTATAGGTGTTAAAGTCTAAGGTCAATTAGTTATTTTTATTTTATGTTTGCTTAATAAAGGTTTCTTTTGTTTAAATTATATCTTGTAAAACTTTTTCCCAAAACTTATGAGACAGGTGTTAATACTTGTATAATTGCTACCAATAATAGTAAACTTAAAGATGAACTAATTAATAAATAAATTTATATTTAAAGGCTATTTCATTTAATGCGGTAGATAAATTTTGTTTCTAACTGAATATAATTGTGCACGTGTAGTGGAACTTCGTTGTACGTTTCAAATTATTTATACGCCAGCGACGGACATTTAGAGCACGCCTCACACAAATACATTAGTCAATTTAAAAATTACAATATTTAAAATTGTCTGCGAGGAACTGTTGATATGAACATATGAGTAAAACGCTGCTCCAACGAACACACATTTCAGGTGCCTACGAAATACATACATAGATGCTCGACACTTGAAGTAGACTGAGCGATAATTTGTTAGAATATAATCTGCCCATGATGTAAACTGTTGTACTTTTACAAACTGAACACAATGACTTGCCTCGGCGAACTGTACTCTTATCGGTATTTCACTAAATATGGTTTGTTATGTTAAGTATTTCAGCAAGGATCATGCATTATTGAAATTTTGCGTCCATATTACTCCAAGCCTTTTCACCGCAATTCTGTTTTTTGTGCTCACTATTTCACCTTTCATATATAAAAAAAATCACAAAATCTGAATACATAGATCAATTGGGAGCCGCACGTAATCACTTCATATCACCTATGCAATGGTACAATTGCTTTTTGGGGTTAATGTGGGAGCTTATGATACTTGTAATCGCATGCGGAATCGAGCAGCAGTAGGTATTGTGGCAATTAGCAACAATGTATGGAACTAACTTTTTATCATGCTGAGTCACATAAAGCTCATTTCCGGACGCAGATTAACTGCTGATATCTCACCAATAATTTTTCGTGCATCCTTGGCAATATTATTAAAGTGGCGCAGACGGTTTGTTACAGTTATTTTTAATTTTTAGTTTTGGAGCCAAGTTTCTGAATGATGTTTTTTTAATAATATAAAAAAACCATTATTTATAATCGAAATCTTAATGTTAACTAATGTTTGTATGTTGGGTATTTTTTTTTTTAATGGGAATGATTCGTCAAATATTTTCCCCAAAAAATAAATTAAATTTAATATCGGTCGGATTACATTCACAGGTTTCCCAATTTCACTCTCACAACTTTCAACGAGTTTGACGTTATTTAGCTTTTCATAAAGGCGCCGAAAGATCTTCGCTTAACTAAACCTCACTCAGAATACCCTCATGACACGCCGGCGCTGTAACAAAATCTTTTCAATTATTATCCTTGTACGTTTATTTACATGCATAATACATAATAAACTGATAAAATATTCTTCAATTCCAAAAGCTCCCCAGACGTGTGATACGAATATAGTGTATTTTATGCTTGGATTGAAAATTTACAATTAGTAGTTCATGAAACGTTAAAAGATATCCCACTCGGTGTTTACGGTTTTTTTTTTGAGATGATAAAATCTGATATATGTAATGAAAAACTCATCTTACAGCATAAGCAGATTAATTTGTTTAGCATTAGTACAACTGGGAGGAACCGACGATTGCAAAAATATATAACCTACAACGTCTAGAATATCTAGTTGAAATAAAATGGAAATCATATAGGCTTTCATGGTGCCACTGGTCGTCCTGATCACATTAACACAATGGTAAGCCTAACTTAAGAATGTCTACTGTATGACATACAAAAAGAATATTTGACCAATTGCTCCAAATCTGACTATGAGGATAAAGAAATTATCGCCAATGAATATGTTTGGCTTCTCACGTGAACTTCAATGGCAATGTTCTTATTCCTCTTAGAAACAACACAAATCACGACAAGATGTATTGAAAAACAATGTGAAATAGAACTATAAACCCACTGAAAAATTGATGTACCCATAAAACTGTAAAACCCGAGTAAACTCATTGGTCGGAATTTCAAATATATTCAAATTTAGGAGGTAAGGTGGGCTACACGAACAAGAAATTTCTCCATTTGGTGAACGCAATTCTACCAGAAAGCATTTACCAGCATTGGAGGGGGGCCAAACAATAAGTCAGGGTTAACTCGGCCTTTAGAGTAAGGAACGCAAACATCAGCATAAAGTTCTTATATTTCTGTTGACTTTTATATATTCTTTTCACTTTCAAGAAAAATTTTGAATAAATCATGTCTTTAATTTATTTATTATTCTGAGATTAGAAGTCATTTACCACATGCTATAGGTTGAACAGCTTGTGTCATGTAGTAAGATTAATATGTGTTGTGTAATACACAACGTAGTAGCCACAGATTACAGCTACGAATTGCCGATTCAGAATTTGAAACCTCAATCGAACCACGTATTAAAACGAATTCAATTCACCGCGTAATTACGTCACCTGGGAATCGACCTTGTTAATTAAGAGGGACACTTTTACATCTCACATGCATCGCACTACAAGCGCGTCCCTGCAAATAAAGCTTTACGATTAATTAATAGGTACCCTCGCGTTAACACAGCAATCTAAAAATGTTTGAACTTGAAATACAACGCGTCGGATTTTTAATCTATGATTTTGATTTTCGTCTTTATTTTATTTGCGCAAGGCCTAGTTTCTTTTGGCATGATAATGTAATCGGAACGCTTGCAAGCTGCCTGAATAACCCGTTAATATTTGTTTGTTTGAGAAAATAGTTAGATAGAAGCGAGCGCAAGCCTCGGTGAGCTATGCAGTCGAATCTAACTCAGTTACGATCTGTAATACATGAGTAATAGGTGTACCTGAAATGAAAAAAAAATGTTTTATTGATTTTTATGTAATAAGGAATAAACCAACGGTCGACAGACCTTGGTCCAGGTCCTGACCGCGGGAGATCAAAAATCGGTCCGCCAAAAATTTTTTGAAAGAATAACTTAAAATAATATTTTCCTGTAGGTAACAATACGTTTGAGCACCACCCTTATCATGTATTCTAATATTTTACAAGTAATTTCGTGACTGATTTGAATTCTTAATGGTTGGTAGGTACATTACATACATAGTTGCTATACTGTGTAGCGCAGGAGAGTGTGTTAGAAAGCTGGGCGCAAGTTGGAGTCAGTAGTATGTTGGAACTTTTTGAAGAGAAAAATAATGACGCGCAATTCAAGTATTTCATTGCTGGAAAGAAGCAATACAAGACCTGACATTTTGGTCGCTGACAATAAAAGTAATTTGCTCGAACTTCTGCAGAAGGCGTTTTGTCACTCCATAGCACTCGATGAATCATGTGATATTGTTGAAGAAGAACTAATGTCTATTTTCGTGATATTTTTGGATATTTAAATGGAAGAATTGCTAGCCATATTGCCGTTTAAAGCAAGACTGGTGGAGAAGATGTATTCAAGACTTTTGATGAGTTCATGACAAAATCAAACATTAGTTAGGATATAATGGTATGTCTTTCAACTGACGGGGCCCGAGCAATGATCGGCAAAGGAAAAGGACTTGTGATGAGAATCAAGGATAAGAATGCTGGGCTAGCATCTCATTCACCAGGCAGGCATTTGTGGAAAACGTTGTACCACTCTGAAAGAAGTAATGGACCGCTTGATCAAGTTGATTAATTTTATGAGGTCTCGTTTTGCTCTTCAGGACATAAAGTTCAAAGAGTTTCTATCTGAGTATGATTCGGCGTATTCTGACTTACTGCAATAGAACGTTTGTTGGGTAAGTAAAGGTCAAGTGATTGAACGTTTTTGGCAAATAAACGAAGTACTAACCTCCTTCTTAGATAACTTCAAAGGAAGAAAGCATTTGGAGTTCCAAGCAAACGAACGCTAGTTTTGGCTTTCCTGAAAGACATTCTGAACAATTTAAATACGTTTAACACCGAGCGACAAGGATTAATTAATATGTGATGTACACCACGTGTGTCTTCTTTCCACCGCAAGCTGGATATCTTTGAAAAATACATTGCAAGTCAAGAATTTATTCACTTTCCAACAATTCTGGAATATAAAAATAATTCTGAAATAGAAATTGCATTATTTCAAATTTTATGTCAGAATTTGCAGCAAGATTCCAAGACTTCGCAGAGGTAAAGAAGTCGCGATTCTTTAGAAAGTTTCTCCGATACAATGGACTGATATGGCTGCGAAGTTGTTCCACCTTTCAAATTTTCAAAGCCATTACTCCAAATGGAGATAATAGACTTGCAGAAAGATATTTATTTGCAAACATATAAAACTGCATCCGATCAAAAACTTTGAAGTAAATATGTCAAAGAAAAAAAATTATCATTTACTTGGCTACCATGTTTGGCTCAATATATGTTTGTGCAACTTCGTTATCAAAAATGAATTTGTTGAAGAACCAATATCGCCCACCTTGAAGACACCTTGAAGAACGCAAAAGTTACCCCCCCCCCCCCCCCCGGGTAACCTAACTTTAAAAAAACAGGCTCAAGACTACAAATGTAATGTCTCCGATTGATTCTGAAATAAAAATATGTCTATCTATTAATTTCATATTATTTTGTGAGTGAAAATTAAAATAAATAATAATAAGGTATAACTTTAGTATCCGAACCCTACCTAAAATGACTTGGGGACCCTTGGAATAGACGTTACCCAATTTATTATCTGTATAATTTTACTTATTCTGACACAAATTAAATTTAGAATTAACAGTTTTCTGATTCAATTCCAATTCCATTTTTGCATTTGAACAAGAAACAGTGTAACGTGGTAAGTTGCGGATTTATCAAGCAACGTCATTTGCTTCTCGAAAAATGTGTTATCACCCCAGCTTTCATCAACGCTGACAATCATTATACGTACAATTCCGCGTCGTTTCCACGATCGAAATATCGACCGCAATTCGCACTAGCTCCGACGTAAATCTCGAAACATTCACCGTTTGTTTGTCGCAGAAATACGAACCTAAATGCCGCCGGTTATGTGCTCCCCGGTCCCTGGATTAAATTTCCACCAGTTCAAATATTTAGTTTCTTTGAGGGTCGTTGCTACGCCACGAGAATCGAATTCAATTTATGGAATAACTTTTTCGCATGTTGCGTTATATTTTTATGGGTATCGACGTGCACGTTCTGTGTGGAAATTTCAGCGTTGATGTTGCTAAATTTACAAAATACGTGTGTGCATGTTTTCAAAATAACACAGTTACGGAGCCTGGCAATTTGGTTTGCTTTCGTGATCACTTCACAGCGCGTAGAAACTCGTGGTCGTATATCTGATTGATATAAATTTGCGATAACTGTGATTTTTGAACCCTGCATCAATTAGCCTCATAAACAGGTGCAAAGTTTTCAAAAGTTCTAAATACCTAATGGAAATATTTAAGTTATTAAAATTGCATGATTACGAGCACCGATTGTTGCTAGATTTTAAGGCATGAAAGATCTGGAGCTTTTTCCAGTGGCGCTACTAGGCAGCAACGGCCGAATCAATGAGACATTATGACACACAATGGGGAATCCCCCTCTGGAGCCGACGTGCGAGGTAATTAACAGAATGATTTGGAAAGGATCCGATATTAGCTTTTCAGACCGGTCCCGCAAGGGCAACGCAGTCGAAATGATACATCGTCAAGCCTATAAAATACATTTTCATGAACGCGATATCAAAACTAACTAGACCTTCCTTATAATATAATACGTGGCTGCTCGATATCGTTAAATTTGACAACTTGATTTGTATGCATAAGGAGGAAAAATGAACGACTTTTTTATTATCCTTTTTTCTTAGCATTTTAACGATTGCATTTGCATGCATGCCCCTGTTATAATATAAATATATCTTACACGTTCCGTTGATCAATGGTGTTGTTATGGGTAATAATAGCTAACCAAGCCGTAGTTTTTTAAAATGCAATCCACAGTTTTATAACACAATGAATATATTTATGGACGCGACGTTGTAACATTTATATTATGGCAATAAAAAATAATCAAAAGTATTGAAGTGGGGTTTAAGTCGACCAGCAACCTTCCATTTACATTGTTAATAGGACGACAACTCACGTTTCAAAATCACAATTTGTGACAGAGCCGACTTTCTAACACTTTAGCATTTTCAAAGGGGAAACACGTGAACGCCTCGTTAAAATATTCGATCAATACAACAAAATTTCACAAGTAATCAATGGCAAAGTAAGTATAGGAAAACCAAGGAAAAAATACTAGTGTTAATGCTAAATATTTGAATCATATTGAATTAAAAATCGCACACTACGTGTAGTTTACAATTTAGTACATATTGCCCAGGAAGACATATGTGATCATGTGATATGTGATGTAATGTGGAGATTATTTGTCATTTTGATGAATCAAATTATGACACATATTCAACATGCACTGTTGTAATTTACTGTGTATGCTATCTTGCCCTTTACCTCATATATTATTTCCTCTTTAGTTTACACTTTTCTTGACTGCCACACTAACCAGCCAAAACTTATCTATAATTTCCCTCTTCTCACTGTTGTTCTCCAAATTTTAATATATTTGATTCGTAGTTTTCGTTACTTGAATAATTATAGATACTCGTAACAATATATAAATTAAATCTAACCTAATTCTTTGCTAAGTATTATGGTGACATCTGGAGGCTATACAAATAAAAGTTTTGATTTTTCAAAATTATGGGAACAAGTACTATGACAGACTTTAACCAAAATTAACGGGGTCACAATCATCTACGAACATAGTCCACGTCCAATTATAAAATTATGCGTTATGCTAAAATGAGATTCTCTTTATAAATCCGATTTTGTCATTTATTTCTTTAAGACGGTACTCTAACCAAGAGGATAGATTTGGAAAAGGAGTCCAGCGCTATAGATCCTGTCTATTTATAGCTAACTACATATAACTTTTTCTAAAACCAGGTATGATTTTTGGAATTAGAGCGCGACCTTGTTAAACAAACTATTGCATTGAAACTAGGACACAAACATGCTTCTTGAAATCGGTAATTGCAATGATGTCAGCATGTGATCTAAGTAACATCCAATTCCATTATTCTTATGCAATCATATTTATGGTTAAAATGGAGGAATGCAAATTGTAATCTCCAGATGTACTTGGTTTTTTGAAAATAAAAATTTAAATGATGAAATTAAGGCCATTACATTTTTAAATGTTTTAGGTGTAGGACGTTAACATTTTTCCTGTTTATCTTAACGAGTTTAATATTCATACCACTTGTTCCCTATCTGCGTAGATAGAAATTATACTAATTATTATTTTTAAATTAATATGCAGGATTTTTTTAATATACGAGATACCTTCTAAAGCTCTCACAACGGAATTTATTAATTGTGAAATGGGAGAATATCTACTAATGCATGAATAAAATTCTGCACAACAAACCTAATGACACATTTAAGAAAAATCAATGGTTTTATCGTTCCTAAAATATCTCGCCATTTACAATTCATCCAATGTAATTGAAAACTTTTATTTAATCAAAATTAGATGAAATAAATTTCGTTTTCATCATACAATAACGGTTTAGTTGAAATGTTACGAGTACTTCCTTTGATATCTTGTTGTTGCACTCATGAAATATAACATCAAAAGAATGAAAACGGACTGACCTGCAGGTCTATAGATATCTATAGATAAGATGAAAACGCTTCATTTAACAGACTTATCTCTTTTAAGGCGTCATTTTCTGATATAATGTAACACTGTCACAGAAATCGATGTGGAAATTCGTTGCTGGGACTTTGGGATGCACATTTTGTTCGCACAGGATAAATCCGCCCCCCAGTGCACGTCTCATTAAAAATGTTAATTATTAAATCCGAAATTCCCGATAATCAAACCTAACCGTTCCCATTGAGTTTTGAAGTCGAACGAAATATTAATGGCACAATGAAGCGTAAAGAGACGTCTGCACGTGGTCGCGACTTTCCCTTTTTAACCGTTCGAATGTTCGTGGTCTCTTCCTGATTTGGTTACGCGGGAGCGAATTTCGCGGATTAGCAACGGCACATTTATTACGTTTTGGTGCCGACACGCATGTAGCTCGGCCGTTGGCGACTCGTTATGTGGCGGTGGCGAGGCGCACTTGCTATAGCCGAGTTCGGTAAAGGCAGACTGGCGCTTGCAGAGCTCATACGGGTACTCGGGGCCTGCGCCCCGTCCGACCACCCCTCATATTGATTTCTCTTGGTCCCGCTCTCGCGCTTTTCCACCATAGACGCTTCTTCCTTTAGTTGCTGCTCGACACCAATGCAAAATCCCCAATCACGACGACATTCGCCGTCCTCGGCGACGAATAAAAAGGCGAAGGGAATTTCGAAAACCTGACGCAATTACGACCGGTTGTGCCTAAACAATGGTATCTAGAACGGAAGGGGCACAATGTGAACGGTGCACACACAATAGGCGCGCACCATTCACGGCGAAATTTGTCAGAAACTAACGTTTAATGTAAATGTAATTATTATCATATAAGAATTTATAACGCACAAGGTCAAAGCACAAGGCGTAATAGAAAATAAAAGTTAAGTGAAGATGTTCGAATAAATAAACAAAACATTACACGTTGCAAAAGATCAAATTTCCAAAAGAAGTATCACCAGTCTCAGTATTAATTATTTCAGGACCTAATCCTGAGAATAATTTAATATAATTTATCAATATACCAAAATATCCACACTTCACATGTACAAATGTAATCAACTTCGATATAATTAAAATATCATATAGCAATGAGTATTGACTTGATTTGCAAAAGTAGGGTAAAGTCATTTGAGGATCTTTTAAGAAACGAGTATTATATTGATATATGTACCATAATTGAATTATGTAGAACTATGCGTGAAAATATATGTATATTTGACAGTTGATGACATTGAAGGGGTCAATCAGAGTCGAGCATAGATGGTTGATGCGTTGTGAAAGAGTATAACCGTGGTGTATATATATGTATATTATTAACTTTATTGGTTATTTTTTATATATGAACTTATATAAAATTATGGAGACAATTATAAAAACCATTCAGAAAATAACGTAAAGAACTATGTATTAGCTCTGGACAAAGTCGAATTTAAAACATGCATTTTAAAACTGCCAACGCCATATGTACAACAATGTATCACCTCTAACTTTTCAATCAAAATTGGATGCATAAATTTAAATATTTATGCCATGAAAATATTTAGAAGAGGCAGATTTAAATTACAATAATTATAAAACGATTAAGCCAATTAAAACTGTTGGAAGTATGCAAATATCCAATCAAAACCATAGGTAACAAAATCCTATTGTTATCCAATAATGGAGGTGACAATGCATGAAAATCGTTTAGAGACAATCGTAATTTGATGTCAAATATATGTCTACAGAAAGCATTAAAATACACGAAAATTTGAATGGCAAAATTTTAAGTTAAAAATATCCATTTTAAAATATGAATACACGCAAATAATTTAGTAGAATAGCGAATAATTTTGCACTCAAACATGTGCTTAAATGAAATTATTTTTAAAAATTAAAAAGGAATCAACTTGAAAAGTTATTGTGTTAAAAAACGTTAATTAAGATACGTTAAGTTCGAGTTTTAATGTTTTAATATCGAGAACAGTTAAAATGTAAGATAGCAAATTATGTAAGAGGATATCTGCTATATATTGATGTAATCAGTTTAATGTAAAGAGAACAAGAATATATGTTTGAGAAGCAACGAATGAACGTTGTTTTCTATTATTATTCCTAATGTTACTTACCATTGTCTCATATGTCAAATATGTTAAAAATCGCACGAATCGTTTTATTTTAAATTAATTGCATATTTAAACGAACAAATGCGCGTAAATATATTAGCACTGGATAATTGCTCATTTACATGGTCACTTACATGGTCAACGTAATTGTATATAACTAAATAAATAATCACCGTTAAAGTACTGTGTCTTGTGGTGCTTCTGTTGATTCTTTCGATTTTACTTTGGTGTTTGACTTATTACGTATACTAATACGATTCTAAAAACAATTCAGTCGTAATTAATAATGAAACTATATAAACATCTAAAAATGTAAGTAGTTAGACAATCACACACCATTTGGTTAAGAAACACATTGTCTATTTGCAATCCACAATCCACCAATTAAGTAAAAATACATAATTTATATTATATATTAAAAAAAAAATCATAATAATGTTGACACCTAATGTATGATACATTCTAATGAAAATTAATATTTTTTTTATATATTTAAGTGTAAGTGTTCGGGAACGTAGAAATTTAAAACGTAAATGTGTATTTATTTATTGAAACAATGGGCACGGGAAATTTTATATTCATTGGAACTTTTATTTTACAAACAATTGTCTCAAGTTGAGCAAAATAAAGATAGTTTACTGGTTTATTACAACAGTATGGATTCCGTGATAGTATTTCAGTCATAGAATTTATAACAAGTTTCAAGTTAATTTGCATTTCTTTAAAGACATTTATTATCAGTACAGGCTGGCGTGTCATAATCATTTTTTTATATTTCGTTGATTATTAAGATGGCTGCTCAAACATACATTTCGGTAATTCGGTTGGTTGCTTATCCAAAAGTTGCTGACAGACCTATGGGTTGGGTTGGAATGGGTTTGCCAGCCTATTTTATTTTTTTCTAATGGATTGGGTTGGGTTGGGGTGTTTTACTTTTCCAATTCAATATATTTTTATACTTCGTCTTAAATTACTTTCATTTAGGAAACCATTTTTATTTTGCATTTTAGTTATCTGATAAATTTAAATAGCAACAGTTTCATAAGAAACTTTCTTAGACATGTTACTGAGACACAATATAAGAAAGACCGTAAGAAAAGAAAATTATAACTGAGACTCGTGTCCATGGAGCGAATGAAATAACAGTTATTTTATTAAAATATCAAAAAACCGCGAGAACGCGAAGAGCAACTTTAATTCTGGTCTCGTGAAGCACGAGAAGGCTAGACTTTAAGACAAGAAAATCACAAGTGAGCTTCGCGCGTATAAAGCGATATAAATAGCAATACTTTTATTAAAAGGTCTCAATATGGGCGAGAACTTTTCTCGTCATTGAAACGCAAGTTCGATTCTCGTCTCGGAGAGTGCGAATTGCAAAAACGTACAAATCAGATTCACGTGCATAAAGCGAAAGGAACACACGTGGAACTAATAGCGGTAAGGGTTCGCTTGTGTTGCAATTCATGAAGTCGAAACAAAAGAATACGTTAAATATAAATATTTATTTGTGAACGCGGGAATTGAAAAATAAAATTCCATTTATAGATAAAGTTATTTCTATAACGTCGTGATAAATAATAAATGAAAATTCTACGTTAAAATTTCCTATTGTTGTTAGACATATTTTAACAGAATGTAACTTAGATCAACACAAACGACCAGCGCACCGGGATAACAGCTAAGTAAATTCAGCATCGAGTAGAACGCTAACAGATATAATTCATATACGACAACAATAACAGAATAATATTTTAGATCGGTAATAAATAACTTTTAGATTTATTGGGCTTTTATTCCCTTTCCCTAGCGCCTGGTAAGAAGAGTAGTTTAAACAAAAAAATATTAAATTATTTTGTGGTACCAACCATGCCGCCCTCGTAACTACTAAATTCAAGTTTAAACGTCAAAATTGTGGAGTTAAAGTTACTTACGAAAGCCATTAAAAATACTGTAAATAGATTTCCAAGTATGTAATTAAATGAAATAATACTAAATTAAGTGATTTTGATGTAAACAATTAGGCGATGAGATGATTTAAATTGAGTAATATTATATTTTCGAAATTCACGTTGGTTTTTGATAAAAATGAAACCATTTCGTGTATACTTTGAAAATATTTTAGAAAAATCATAGTATGTGCATTGAGCTTATTAACTATATTTGTTGTAAATTGTATCCAAGTTCGAGCATATTTTCTTGGGGTCGTTGCACGTATGTAGCTTTTCGAGACAATCATTCGGTTTTTAGCTTGCCAAGGAAACGCACGTCGTTTTGTGGCCAGAGTAAAATAATAATAACTTTATGTTTATGAGACATTTACTAGTATTATGACTATCACTACTTCGAATACGAACAGCTTTATGCGAAATTTTTATTTATAAAAAAGTCTTCCCTACGTCCTAATGAATCGGACTATTACCATCCGAATTATCAAATGACGTTTATTTCATACCATACACTAGCTTCGTAAAATTTTGTAGAATTCCGGACAGAACATATTTTTATTATTGATTTTGGTATCGGTCCCCAGGCACATTGTTTCACAAATTATATTAGTTCAGCAGAATTCCACAGCCAATTAACGGTTGTTGCTAAATTTCGCTTGCGATGTATTATTCAACGAATTGTGTTTTCCACCGGTAACTTAATCATAAAAATATTCCCTTAGATTGCATATTCTGAGTCACTAAACAAACAATTTACGCGTGACTTATTTCAAGAATTATACATTCGGATTATTTATGCTAATGGCGCAGCTATTTAATATTCGGCTGACACCATAAATAACTTGTCGTTCCATAAATGAACGAATACCCACTTACGCACGAAATATATCGCCGCGCAACTAATACCTCCAAGAGTAATGATTGCAGTGACGCTACTTGGCTGCTCTGAATACGATCTGATAAATTAATAATTAATGTTTATCATAGACGTAACTAAGATAACCGACCCGTTGACGTTGACGCGAATAAATGAAACCTTTCTAGGGGCCTGGTTGTGTACTGAACGACCCTGTTCTGGCAAAATGTGTCAACAACAAAGTATTCATCAACCCTCGCGAAAGCCATTACAAGTTGGCAAAGAAACGTCGCTAAAACAATTAGTTTTGAGGTAGTAATCAAATCCGAGCAGAGTTGATGTTGGCCATCATACTTAACACATTATTAATTAAAATTTTAAGCGCATGTAAATAATATAGGTTGGTTGCTCGATAAATTTAAAACTTTCATATTTTTATGAAGATTTTCGTGTTCTTTACTTTGGTTGCCTATTACGTCATAACAGTGTTCAAATTTGGTGTTAGTTACATGCTCTTTGAAAATTGTTGATTTGCCATTAAGAAAGCTTCAATCTTCAATGTAACGATAATAGGATTTGTTTAACATTATTATTTAAGGTGCGTGATGGCTGCCCAATTATCAAATCATACATCTAACGAAAATGTGTATTTGACTACCACACAAAACAAAGACTGGAAATCCTTAACACTACCAATCTGTGTCTGTTATTCATTCTGATAACTATTTCTTGCTTATCCAATTATCAAACCACCGCAAATACGCTAACTTAAGGCATTGTTAATGCACCAGTACGAAAATATAAATAAATTGTTCACAGTAAACAGAATAACGTAATTCATAACGAACGTAAAACGAAGTGGCCGGCAAAATAAACTTAACATGGTTAATTTTCTAGCGCATATAATAACGAGGATCGCACCTAGCATACGCTAGGTGCAAACAATTCCCGAGCAATTTCACCCTTAATAGTTTCGCAGACCGCCATTAAGTATGCTTCGAATATTTGCGGCAATACTTAAGGCCGCCTGGAAGCCGTATGACGTCAACGAATTAAGCGGGTGGACCGACCGATATGGAGCTCCGCATTAGCGAAACATCGCGTTAGGTTTTATCCCATTATAAAGGCAACTCGGGGCGACACAGCCACCGAGATGTACGTCTGTGTCGTAACGGTCGGACGTCGGAATTTTAATAAACCCGAGCGGATGTTAATGTCGAACGTTCTTTTATAAATTCCGGCCCCGGGGGCTACGTTATTCGGGTTGTTCTTGATTGTGCATACGAGAAGATGGCGCCAACGAAGGGTGTTTTTTTTTGACGCGGACATGTAATATAATTGGAGGAACGATTAGTTACTTTTCACGATCGACTGTCAAAGTTGTGCTAAAATATGCAATCAATCAAATTTCGTTGTTTTTTGTTCAATTTTGTAATAATTCGACGAAAACGGTTGAAAAATACTCTGGGGTTAATGAAAATATTACTACGACCCTCTTTATAACATTTTACACCCAAGCGCATACGAACGTATACTACGTAAATATCAAGTGAAGTAAAGAGAAAAATGTACAAGTAATAAGAATACATACAATTTGAGCTAGCTGCAGTTTTTTGTTCTGTTTAGTTCGGTGTCCCATATATGCTAAATGTAACGCCCGCGCCTGAATAGGTGGATACATTTGTTTCGGAAATATGTTAATCAGCTAGTTTATCTAATTTTTGTTCGTATTAGACACAGTGTCGTGTTTTCCAAGACTGCCAATACGGAGATAACATGGCACACATAAATGGTTAAGGATTTGACTTACATTATGTATTACCAATGACCCACTATTTTTTGAAACTTTGAACTAAACATTAAAATAAAAAATTAAATTAGGACGTTTCAACAACGCCGGATCAATGCTCGCCTTCAGGTAAGCTAATGCGTTGTATTTTCGATTCAAATTGTAGTTTTTAAAGTTATATTATCGAGGTAAATAACGACGTCTATAATTGAACGAAGGTATAATATTTCTAATTTTCTTGTTCCTGCGATTTCCCAAAAAAATTTAGTTATAATTTTAAATCTTTGAGGAACGTCAAAAGACGTAAAAATACCCACCGATCTCCATGAACAAATAAAACTTTCCGGGATCAAATCTAACCAATGTACGAAGTTTATTGTGAATCCAAAACACGATAAGATTTTTGGTAATCTAATTAGTTTTTTTCGATAAACTGTTTTAGAAACCCTTATCAAGCGATAAACAAATTGTATGACATATCCTGTTATCAAGGCTGTCTTTCTGTATACTCCAGCATTTACTCAATAATATACAAAAAAAAACCTGTTGCAAAGATCCAACAAAAACAACGACGAATTCAACGATTTATTATTAAAAGAATAGGTTGGGTTGGGTTGGGTTGTTTGGTTTTGATAGTTAAAAAAATGTGACTTAAATTAATTTTCTTTATCTATATATTAATATATCTATATATCAATATATCTAATAATTAATATAATATTAATTATTTAATTTTAATTTATTTTGAAAGAAATTTTTGTAAATTCCTTAATAATTCATTACTTGAACGAAGCGCTAAATAGAGAGAATACCATCGCATTCTGCGGCCAAGTAAAATGTATATGCAACATTTATTAAGTAGCTAACGACGAAATAGAAACCCTTACTAAGCGATAAAATATCCAAACGCGGTGTCAAAGTCGTCTTTTTATATACTCCAGCATTTACTGTATAAACTAGGAAAAACTATTGCAAAGAATCTGTTAAGAATTCTAACTACAGCCAAGAATAAAACTAATTAGGTGATTCATAGCATGTGTTTGGTTAGGTTGGATTGGGTTGTATTTGATTAGGTTAGGTTAGGATAGTTAAAAGCATAGGAGTTTTTAAATTAATTTTCTTTAGCCACTAATTATTTAATTTTTAATTGGTTTCAATTCTTTTGACAGTTCATTAATAACCGATTACTTGAACGAAACGTTAAATAGAGATAGCATCACTTTCTGCAGCCAAATAAAATGTACATTGAATAGCTAACATGTTACGATTCTTGAAAGTCCCGTTGCGATAAGATGGTACATAAACCCTTGTCATGCAATTAAATAGCAAAGCCGTATTTCAATATACTCCAGCATTCACTCCATAAATTAAGAATAAAGTTGTTATGAACCTAATCAGAGTATTCAGTATAAATAAATTCAATCCAATACATTAAACAAACAATAAAATATCATAATGTCTAGGCCGTCTAAACTCCACTCGAATAATACATTTTTATCGAAATTTCCTATTTCTTGATCAATGTTTAATGGTAAATTATTGAAGTGAAACTTAAATAACAAAACAATATGTTTCAATTTAATCAGCGACCCAAGGACAAGGAATTTTAGTAATTTATTTATTGTTTTTACATGACAATAAAAATTACTTCGGGCACTTGCAATAATATAGATATTTACTGAAAAAATATACAAATCGGTTTAAAATTCCTCGAGACATTTTCACACCAACTTCGAAACACACAATTCCCTCAACGGCTAAATCTTCTTAGATTTGCGCTACCACTTTCACAATCTGGATTAGAAAAAGGATTTCTGAAGCCACTTTGACGACGTACTTATTTTTCTGGATTTTCCAGAACATCGTTAAATCCGTGTAACATGACAACAATATGATAAAATAAAAAAAAATGAACGATCCGCATACAGCGACTTATTAAACGTAAGCTTGAAATTAACAACGTTGCCGAATTTTAAGCGCTGACTGAAAACCTTCCTGTATTGCTTCTGATTTTTATCAATTAATTATAAAGTTTCAAAACCACAACATAAATCGATTTAATCTTCTTGTTGCCTTTAAAAAATATTATGATGGAACGCGACAAAACATGCCTTAATACTTCGCCTTGTTCGTCGTTATTTACAACTTGTGTGCAAAAGTTTTGCGCGTAATGCTGGCGATCGGTTGCGCTGTAAATATAAGAAGCACTTAAATTTACCTTCTTAATTTTTATCGTTGAAATTTTCCGCTCCAAGTGCGCCATTATTTAGTACGTATGAGCTTTATTCGTCGTAAAGTGTAGAAATCTTTAGATGTTTATGTGCTGCATGTTCACGAGAATAAAATTCAATACGAAACCGGCGGTCTCCTTGGATTACTGCAAACGTATTATACGGTGGAGGCATACCCTCGTTGTTTTGTTAGCGTGAGAAAGAAGAAAGTTTGTTAAAAATTTATAAGTAGTCTAGACAAGTCGAGAGTAAAATGAACGTGAGTTTTTTTCTTCAATTAACCCAATGGCAAAATCGTCATTCCATTTTTATTTGTTTTGTGTGAAGTACAGTGCTGGTCATGTGATACCTGGTGCTGATCGTTGTCTTCATTTTATGAAAAATCAAACTAAGTATTCGTTGTGATGTACTCTATTTGGGTTGTGGATTTTCTCGCGGAGTCGAAGGGAATACGTGACGTGACAGTGATTACAACATGACCTACTCAACATTCGCAAATTCTGTGTAATCTCGGTCGCCTACTAATTTCGGAAACTCCATATATCGCAGTTTGCATCATGGTAAACCTGTCGGCATTTTTATTATAATTCAAGGTGTATTACGAGCATTGTATATGGACAAATTAGAGAACTATGTAATGGATCATGCGCACGAAATCAATTTAATCGACTTTGTATGTAAAGATTTAATAATTCAATCTAATTCTAAATATCGAAAAAGAAGACAACTTTATTCAAATTAATATTAGTGATAATTAAGTAAATAATTAAAGGCGATTGATTAAGATTTATATAAATAACTAAACGTCAATGAAAATGTGTGTAAAAGACTTTGGACTTTAGTCTCTAGATCTCCTGCTATATTAGATTTATTTAACGAATACCACCGTCGTGGGTTGGTAAATTTGCGCTTCGGCTGCTGAACAAAAACCTGGTGATTGAACATTTAATGAACTACCGTCGTACGTTCTAAGTAATTTCGGTAACTTATGGAAGTTAAATGTTAAACAAAGTTAACTTTTAGGGCCTTCGCTTAGCAAGCAACCATTGACTCGGCCATTGTTGAAGAACAATGCCCTCTTGTTTGGGCAGTTTTGCAGCGCAAGCATATAATTGCGTTAAAATCCGCGCTTCGTGAAATGAACAATCTCATTGTTTTTGAATTAGTTTTATTGAGCTTTCGCAACATTTAGTTATGGAAGTAATAATCTTATAAACGAATCGCTGATAAATGAGTATATTAGGTTAGCGTTAAAATATATGTCTGCCTCCAGCTTAACCTTCAAAATCAATTTACCACTAGAAATGTTAATTACTTATCGAACCGAGACGGTTGCATGAAGCAGGTTTAACCGCTGTTTTGAGATTGGGTCCGAATCCATAGCAAGTCAACCGAACCTATTAGGTTCGGTTCATTTGCATCAGTTTATTGTCAAACTCTGAAGAATTCTTTCTTTTTCTCGTTTCCTGCTTTGAATGAATAACGTTTTTAATTGTAACATAAACTTTTCTATCGTTCGTTTCAGAATTAGCCGAAATATTACGTTTCAGTAACATCGCACTCGTTGATTTATCAACACATAAATAATTTGTCCACGATGCCATTAATACAAGTTTAACCAAT
The DNA here is from genome assembly GCA_959613385.1 of Geotrupes spiniger. NCBI lineage: Eukaryota > Metazoa > Arthropoda > Insecta > Coleoptera > Geotrupidae > Geotrupes > Geotrupes spiniger. The sequence continues at coordinate 20,774,563 of OY390737.1, forward strand.
CAATTTATATTATATTTTGTTTTGTTGATTTCGTTCATGAGTATTTGCCACCGTAACTCAAACTATTTTATGAAACAAACAAACAACTTTTAATCATAGGGCATACATTTGACCAAGCTTCCCAAAAAACGAAATGATTAATAGTACGAGCTTAATAGTTGGTTAATTATTAGGTGTATTTTTTTAAGTCCACGTTTTCCGTACAATAAAGACGAACTTCTTAAACGGGTCTATACATAACAACACTATTTATCAAATTAAGGACCCCCTGTCATGCAGGTGCATTTATCAAAGTTGAAAGGGGAGGATATTAATCACTCGCACATACCGGCGGATTATCTTCACTGTACTTAGGTTCTGTGTATTCAATTTAGCCATCAACTTAACCCGTATAGACGTAATTGTTAATTATTCACGTTGTTTTAACTTCGGAAAATATTGAAATTGTGAAAAATGAAATTGATTTTTATAAACGTTCTAGTTTACGATATTTGTAAGTAGTCACGCTTTAGTATATTTAAGAAATCATTTAATTACTGAAAAGAAAACGGCGACGATTATGATTATAATCATCTTGAAGCTATTTCAATGTTAGTCTTCCAGCTGTTATTATTTTTTGCAGAGCTATAGCAGGAAGAAGGATTTTCATTATACGTACTGAGGTGCTGGATGTGGTGGACAAGTTAATGGACCAACAACAGCTTTAAAAAAACGATAGTTATACAGGTAGTACCTGACTGGTTTCAGGAGAAATAATTAGACGGCAAATCAAATTAATAGTTTGAAGGAACTCCAAGCTGTACACCACTAAAAAACACTTTAAACATTCCTATTGCTATACAATAAACCAAAAAACAATTGTGCAATGGACGATGTAGGAACTCCTAGAAAATAAAAAGCAACATATAATTTTTTAACGTTGTTTAATTATAATAGTCCTGCAGGATAATGATAAGAGGAAACCTGAATGGTACACGGCAAGAAGTACCAGTGGTTACCTACGAGCGACTTTACTAGAGAAAATCGATAATGAACTGAACAAACCGTATGCACTATAAAAAGGCAGGCTGGAACTGAAAATGAACAAGGATCCATGGATGAAATTGAAAATAATCTTTAAACAAAGGACATGAATACAATTTCGAGAGTGACGTAATTTTTAGGCAGTACTGGACTAGGAGGAGAGGCATGCTATGAAAAAATGGAGGATGCAGTAAGAGAGTTGAAGGCGATAGGTGTGAAGGAGTAGAGAAGGCAAGCGGATAGCAAAACAACGTTCGAGACCAACGTCTCCGGAGTTAAATATATATCATAGCTAGTACATATCCAACTCCCATCCATAATATCAGCGATACCTAAAGTGAATTCCCAGGAATGCGAGGGTTCCGTGTAAAAGTCACCAGGGTTCCGCGAAATTATTTCTTCTTGGCAGTTAAATCATTCCACAGTTTCAAATATTATTTGGAAGTAACGCAAAATATGTGATGAAAAGAACCCATTGCTGTTATGTAGGTTAGTATTTAGCGAGATTTCGGCCCACTCCCGTACCGCCACCCCGCTCCTTGCGATCTTCAATTGTTTCATTTCCTTCCTTTGACGACTGTTACAGCATGGCTTGATGGTGACGCAAAAGATTTGGAGCGTAAATCACAATGGAAGTGGAATTGATTGAGCTTTTCAATTAACATGTAAAAGTAGAAATATTTTCGTGTTTGTAGGTACTTAAAATTGCATTATTTTCTAGCTAGTTTATCATGGATGACTGGACGACTGTCTCTTGATATTTCAAGCTCGAACGCAGTGATTGATGATAAAGACAGAATAAAGTCCCAAGAAAATATTCCCGAGAATGTTGTTGCTTGTTGTTCGGTAAGATATATTGATTTATTTGATTTGTATTGTATTTTTAACATAAGATGAGCACGGTGATACATATGATTTAATAGTACTTGGGTTGTGGTTATGAAAAAAAGATATATTAAATAATTGGTATTTTTTCATTAACTTCCCTTTGGGACGTTATTTAAATAGGTCCGAGATCGAAATTGCTAAATTTGCCTTTTCTTTGCGTTTTAAGGCACTCTTTGCGTTATTTTTTAAGTTATCAGAAATCTCGAGAACGAATAGGCTAAAATAGAACGAATTTTGTTAGGATTTTATTGTGTTAATTACGAGTTATCTATCACTTTCAAATTTAAGACGGCGGTTCCGATATGGTTGACATTTTCACGAAAATTTTTCAAATTCGGTGGAACTGAATTATAAGGGTTTTCAAGGGTGCCGATTACAGCCCAACAGGTTGATCAAAATCAACACGAGATAGAGGAGAAGATGAAGGAGCAAAATCTTCAAAAAAAGAACATACGATGATTCTTGTTTGTCTTTTGGATTTATACCTGTTGGGTATACCTAGTAACCAGATGGATTAGGCCCTATTTCTAAAAAAAAATAGTGAATAGTTCTCTGACGCCAGCAATGCTAAAACGACACCTTGATTCAAATGACGAAAATCTCAAGGAAAAAGACAAAAACACAAAGGGACGCATGAAGCCGCACTGTCCAATTTGCATGAATTTGCAAAAACCGATAATGAAAATGCATCGTTCTTCCTAAGTTATAGGTTAGCTCGATCTGGAAAACCACATACAATTACAGAGAACTTAATTAACTACGCAAAACCGGCAAAGAAACAACATTCTGTCTGTTAGGATGCACAAAATATCCGACCGTATTGAAGATATAGATTGTATACTTCTGGTATGTTTGCAATGCAACTTCATGAAAGTACAGATGTAGCTGGTCGATATATCTTCGATACATCTATCGAAGATACACACACACGAAATATTTAGTCATAGATTGTTACCTGAATAGAGACACAAAATTGATTGGAAGAAATGTATTGACCTATGTAGCGACGGGGCGCACCAACCAGGAAACGATGCACGATGTCAAAAATTTAAAATTTTGCGCCGGGATGTAAAAGCAGCCATTGCGTTTTGCATCGTTAGGCCCTTGTATTAAAAAAATGCTATCAGATTTAAAGAAAGTTCTTGATGAAGCTGTAAAGATCGTCAATTATCTGAATATGCATCCGCTCCAGGCAAAATTGTTTAAAAACGTGTGCGAAGAAATGACTAGTCAATACGGATTGCTCCTCTTGCACACTAAAGCACACTAAAAATCCGATGGCCAGCTCTAGCCAGGTTATATCAACATCGTGATCAGCTGAAGGTATTCCAAATGGGATAAAACAAGTCTGCTGCTGTAACCCTTTTTGATGTATTGGATGATAAGCAACGCCTTATAAAATTAGTTTATTTTGCAGAAATTTTTGGAAAGACAAAATTACCACACATTGCATGGAAATGTCAATCAATAACCATATTTATGGCTATTAAATTTCTGGACTACCTGCGTAGACATTCCGGATGTGAGTCTGTGTTTCTGAACGAGTTTTTTGTTGGTGTTAGGAGAGAATACCCTGAAATAGCCAATAGGGCTATCTTAACTTTGCTACCTTTTGTCACAACGTATCGCTGTGAAAGAGGCTTTACAGTTTACTCTTATACCAAAATCAAATACAGGTCGGGATTGGATACGCATTCTCTCGCACATAACACCGAACTACAAAGCAATTATTAATAAAACAGTGAAACAATTTCAGTCTTCACATTACAAGTTTTGAAGAATCTTATTTACATTGCAATGTGGGGCTCCGTAAAATAAAAGGGATTTGGTGAATGTTTCGATAACCTTGAAAATTTAGGAACCGCTGTATAATATGTTCCGATTTCCACAATGTTATGTGGCAACTGCAGAGCCAGAAGATGTCTCCCATGGGATGCTGGACATGGGCATCAAATAAATGCAATTTGTCGCCGTGCTCTTTCATACGTCGCCTTTCAATAAAACAAGGATCAGAAAAAGAGCCAAAAATGCTGATGGAATTGGAAAACACCGACGACTAGCGCGACCACAATGGGGTTGCATGTGTTAAAATCGACGACAATGACGAAGCCAAAGAATACGAATTCGACATGGCTACAGCTACAGCTACACCAAAAGAGGGAGTTAAACGTACGCCATATTACATAGGATATGATGGATATTCTGACAGAGAGGACGAAGCATTATTTGTAAGGTATTACCTTTTAATAAATACTAACACTACCCATTACACTACAATTTAATTACTTTTACAACCTGATACAATAAAACCAAAAGAACTACACATACTCCTAACAAAAAAACTGGGGAAGAAAGGAAAGGAAAGGAAGGAAGAATAATGAAGAAGCTTAGTAAAATCACTACAATAGTTCAATCACTTCATTATAAACGAATTTAGAAAATTGATTTTCTCTATTGATTACTATTAGTTATGCACATATTGATATGATTTTCTTTAGTTATAACAAAAATTAGAATAATAATAATTGAGATAATATAAAATGTGAAAACGAAGGAACATCATTTACATAAATAAGTTTACTTTAGTTTGGATTGTATTGTCCTTGCATAAGGGATTATGTGATTTTGTAATTTTTCCTAAATAATAAATTATGTTCCATGATAAGCAGTTAGATGTTTAAGTATAACATATTAATGTTGGTTCAAATATCTAAATAAATAAAAATAATAATTTTCGCCTAAAGAATGGAGCGGACTACCACAATTTAGAGCATCGAACGCTACTTCAGAACGACGAGAATAGAGCTTACTTTTGAATCAAATGTGTGATTAACCAATTTGGGAATGTTATGGGGCTCCTCAGCTTCTGATCTTCAGCTACTTTTAGCTACTATTGACTGCAGCTCGATACTGTTTTGAGCAATCGTTTTGAGCCTTGTGAGAACAATTGTACAACCTAAGGTGGTGACATTACCTACGATAACGTTCAGAAGCAACCGTTTGCGAGTACTAATGCAAAAACAGCTTCAAATAGTCAAGGATACCCCAGGACAATAAATCAACTTTCATCCTGGCGTAGAATCGAAACTTGTTGCATAAGAAGGTAACATCAATCAAAAATTAAAACATAAAAAATTGTAAGTTAATGCAGTAGTGTTTACAAATGCAATAAAAGCTTCAAAAACGTAGTGCGAGATTCTGCAAAATGAATATAAAAATACAATGGCAGTATGTTACACACAAATGTGGTGATACTTACCATGCGAAATGAAAACAATAGATAATGGTCTAAAAAGGATTAACAAAAAGATAAACACAGAAAAAGAAAGCAAAGCAAATTGTAGTTGTGCGAAACACAAAATTATTTGTGCGGATTTATATACAAATTTGGTGAATGAGTGCATGTTCGGTTTTACTGTAATCAGGCATAAAACATTATATTCGGGTAGAGACTTAAAACTCGATGGTTGAAGAAGATTGAAATTCGTATCTACTAAGTTCTTAGTTAATGTATTTTTACTTTCTTATATTTTATGTATAAGGAAGTACAGTAATCATGAAAATTTTCGAAATGAGGATGGATAATCTTTGAAAAAATCAATCGAGGTAAGAGAAGTGAATGATCCAGACTATCGAATGCCTTGGAAGAAATTCTGTTAAATTGCAGAATTTATCACAACCGTTCCCCTGTTCATAACACCACGTTCGTCTTTGGAAATATACGTTTGATTCATAGGAAAAATATCGGAGGAACTTTTCAAAAACCGGCAATATGACTGCCTTTTCATTCCGCGTTTCTTTAAATACTGATCTCAGTTCGCATTTAAATTTATCCAGTGACCTTTTGTGTATATATGTAGAAGTAAGAAGACAGGCTAGGCTGAAATAATCGTTAACAAAGCTGATCGAATATGAATAGCAAAATATGAAAGAGGCAGAAGGAATTGTAACTGAAATGGTAAATCACAATTGAGTAGAAAAATATGACACAACATACACAATTATATAACATGACGTGAAATTATTTTTATTCCCATGAGAGATTATTACATTGTCATTTAGCTCCACTGCTAATTAAACAAAGTAGTTGCTGAGAATAACTTTAAACGGAATCGTAGATTTACTAATCCGCAGTGCCGTTTGCAAACTCGAAACAAGAAATTATCGGACTGGTACGGGAAAAAGTTAATCCAAACGGCGCTAAGTGGAACTGGGAAATAACAGCGAACGAGCAAAGTTCTCAGACGCGATGCGGCTTGAAAGCGTGCATATCGCTGACCAGAGACCGATAAATATTTCATGGGTTACGTATTTTCCGTTAAATTCGATAAAATTTAGTTTCGCGCTCGACAAATATTTGTTTAATTTTCCGCAAAATCGCGGCGCATTGGAGATTGTCCTTTACGTGGCGATATCTGGGCGCAATGAATCGATTGGAATCGCTTGAAAAGTTGCCAAAATCGGATTTTACAATCATTTCAGTTTAGAATTGTTATTATATATTTTGAGGCGAGGAGGAAAATAATCTGTAATCTGTTTTGATGAAAAATACCATCGTTAGATACGATATATTTACACAAATCTTAAACTTTTATTTCTCAAAGGTGCTCCACGAAAAATAATAAATGTAATTTTAGTTGTAGACACGTGATTCTAAAATGTGCATTATATTGTTAAATATTACCTAATCCCACTTGTAACTTGTTTTACATTGTACAATAACGATTTTTCATTGCTTGTGAAACAAGTAATTTAATTGCACCAGTTCCTCAATTCCTTTCTCCATAGTTCTACTTCGACTCGACGAAAACCCAATAATCGTGTACAAGAACTGACGAAATGTGTTGCGGCCAGTGCGAAACTTGCAGCACTTTAATGGGAAACTCGCACATTGTAAGTCCGCATTGACAGTATCGGCCAATTACGAACTTCGATGAGGATGCTCACGTCTCCAAAGTTCTTTGACGGGTTCTCGTCGACAAAATCATGCCCCGCATTCGGTAGTTCACACTCGGCGCGAAATAAAAGGACCAAAATAAAAGTTGGCTTCAAACTAGAATTTAATTTCATCGGACGGTTAAAACTCAAAGACTTTTAAAGGGTACGTCGACGCACCCTTCCTGCATGAAAGATTTAATTTAGCTCGGTAAATCATGGAAGTTGGGTCATGGGATGATGTATTTAATTATTAACTGTAGATAGCGCGCATAATTTAACGTGCACGGTTACCACACGTTTAAATTTTCAGAGAAATATTAACAAAGAACGAACGCTGTGATGAAGGTACTTCGCTTGAAAGTTCATTACATGAAAGTAAATTGAATGAAATAAATCTTCAATGGGAACATTTTATATGTTTAGTAGCGGCATGTAAACGTTTTGGACCTGCTACTAAAATTATCAAAATGTATGTTATTGACGTAAAATATTAATGGTCCAATTTGCCCAGTAGCTTTCCGCTACAACTCTACAACTCTAGCTAATCTGGGATATATGCATTTTATATTTAGGGGTTCAGCTATAAATCAACTCAACTGCGCTAATTTCGGTGATGTAAATAACAATACGAATAATATAGGTAGTTGATAAATGAATTAGGTAATACACTCACTTAGACATGGATACAATCATTGAATTAGATGATCGTATCAAGGTTCATCCAAAAATTAGTAAAGTAGATGTCAATCAAATAAAATAGCAACAGACTATCGTAAAGAAGAAACCACCGATTATATTAAATTTCAATGATAATATTAAGGTCTAGTTTAATTTTAGTAAAACAAAACAGCAATGTGGATGTACATATCAGCGCATATATATTACTATTTTAATACGTTAATATTTTTGAGAAATGATGAACAATGTTCACAAATATATAGTAGGTATGGGGTATCGTACATAAAGAAAACGTCTTTAAAAATTCAATTTATAAAAGTGTTATATGATTCTAGTATTGACATTTCGATCAATTTATATGAATAAATTATCGTGTTCGTGCTCGCGTATTTAAAATTCCAGATTTGAGATCTGCATACAGTTGATGTAGACTCCATGTTGAATTTTGATTAATTATTCAATGAAAATACATCGAATGTAAGAAATTGTATTAAATTATGTAGAAAACCTTTCACGATCAAGTTTGTGACAAAAATTCTAAAAATATCAAGTACATGACACTTATGCTACGAGGAGACATCAGCATTTACGGTCCCTAACATAGAAGGAAACAAATTGAAGAAATGTCAAACGTTTATTTTTTTACATAATCTCCCTGGACGTCGGTGCATTTGGTCCAACGATGTTCCAAATATTTGATTCCTCTGGAAAAAAATCTTTCGGCAGCTCTTCCAACCAGTCGTTTATTGTCGTCATCACTTCATTATCGTCGTAATATCTGGTCCCCCGACAAAGTTCTTTTAATTTTGGAAATAAAAATAAATATCTAAAAGCCAGGTCTGGTGAATATGCGGGATGCTCTAAGAATTCAAATCCTGCCTTCAGAATAGCGCTCATGACAACATGGCATTTGTGGACAGGAGCGTTGTCTTGACGAAAAATTTGCTACATTTTCTTTCTTTTTTCCTTGACACAATCTCGCAATCTTGAAGTGTAGGAAGTAGTAGGAGCCTATTATTGAATGTCCACCTTCCAAGACATCAGTCGTCAAAATTCCGACTGCGCCGTAAAAAAATATGAACATAACTTTGCTAGCGGATGGCAAACACGAACTTGCAGGGTGGCGGAGAACCTCGGCGATGTCAATCCATACTTTGTTGCTTCGACTCAGGGTCGAAGTGGTCAACCCACGTTTCAGTAACAGTGAAGAATTGAGAAAGAAATTCATCTGGATCTGCTTTAAACTTTCCCAAACTGGCTTTAGAATACAATACTCTAGAACGTTTCTGATCAGGTGTCTACATTCGTGGGACCCAACGTGCAGACAACTATTTTAGCCTCAAAATATTTTTTAAAATATCATAAGAAAAATTCGTAATTTCAGCTATCGTGCGAATGGTCAGTCGTCTATCTGTCATTGCCATATCGTGTATACCATTAACACTTTCTTGTGTAGTGATAGTCACTAGTCGTCCAGCACCCTTCGCATGTCCACATGTTTGTCTTCTCAGTTTAAATTCTCGAGCAATATATTTTTCGCCACTTGGTGAGAAACAGCACCATCACCTAATACACCTACCACGTCTTCATGAATTTCTTTTGGCGACAGCCCTTTCTTTTGCAAGTATTTTATAACAGCACGAACCTCTGATTTTTAGATTTCTCTAAACTTGTATACTTAAATTTTAAATTAAACAGGTAACAAGTGACAAAACTACAATTGAACCAACGTAACAATAAATGATTAATATTTTAATGTGTCAAATAGATTCATCGTCACTCAACGGTTACTATGTCAGAGAGGCTAAATAATGATCTCCCCTTGTATATAAATGCACGAAACGTATAAATTTAGATTTGGTTGTACAGAAATCTGAAAAAGGAGCAAGAATAACGCATTACGTCAAAGTTCTGAAGCGAACATTGTTACATAAGTTGGATGTTTTGGATGTTTGATATTTAGCGAAACGATCTGGGTGGGCGGTCAGGTTGTTTGTGAAATATGTGAGGTATTATTTCAATGTGCTTAGTTTTAGCAAAATTTGCTCATCGCTGTTGGTAATTATTTCAGTTATAGGTTAAAAGTAGGTTGTCACGAAATTTTCTCATTATTTTTTATTCGACTGATTTCTGAACCGTTATTAATCAATTCCTTTTAAAATTGGATCACATGTTTTTAATAATTCATTGATGTCTATATTGCGATAATCTGCTCAACTTTGCCGTATTTTAATAATATTTGTTGATTTTTAATTTGCATGACATTTCCATTTATTTATAGTCAGTAATTTCTGACTGCCTATTTGTTTATTGTTTTATTCATTTTACTTCGTTTAATTAGCATTTATTTATTTCATATAATTTGTATTTATTTTGTTCGTTCATTTAAATTATTTTACTTGTGGCATCCTCATAACTTCATTAATTTATTAATAATTTATCCCTTTTTTTGGCAGCATACGAGTCATTTCATGTTGGTGACTCTTTGATCAGAAGTCATCAGTACAGGTTAGAATTAAAAACTTTAAAATCTCATGGTGCCATAAGTTTTTAAATACTTCTATGTCTGGGCAATATATAATTATTTGATTGTTTATTACTTATTAGTTCCGTATGGTCCGTTCGCTGGAGATAAACGGCTCAAAGATTTGATCCAGTTATTGGTTAGCATCCACAATACTCAAAAACCACACTGTCTCAAAACAATAAAAAAACGTATTAATAATGAGACACAAATTGGATAAAATGAAGGCTATTGTGCATGTGGTCAAAATTACCACATAATATATTCAGATAAAATTCAATAGAAAACAAAAACTCGAAAGTTTATAATCCTGAAACGAATTTTGAATACATCATTGTGTTTTACGCTGTACAAACTATGCATTAAAATTGATGAAAAAAGAAGAAGAGTTGGAAGGTAATCTGCAAAAAAGTACGTTTTCAATGGGGATGTAATTAGGCAACATTGCTTGGTTCGAACCCTAATAACCGACTTATTCATGTGTCGCGCAAGGCAAGAATTTTTTAAAAGATTTGATATTTACCCATCATAGCTTGAAGTTTAGATTAGTATTGGATGAAGCAAGATCACTATTAACGATAATTGTATTATTGAATACAAAGGCTATCAATCGAAAGGCGGTTAAAATATTTTTCTATGAAGTGGCATCAGATTTATCTTTCTACCTCTTCAAGCAATTACCACTGCGATTTGCATAGACTTTGGGAAATGGATATGGTTGATATAGCATAGCAAAGTGTAACTACGTTAACTGATTTGATTTAGAGAGTAAAAGTTCTTAAAAGTTTCGACCAGTGCCTTTGTTAAGTACGTGGTCGTTCATGTTTTATCGTCTAAATAATTACACAGTCTTCGCTGACCTGACTGTTGCTTTGTAATGCTCTTTTCCCTTTTGTGCCCCTCTTCTTTTATTATATGTATGGAATGGTTTTTTTGTGATTCGGGCTTTGGGTGTTTTCTTCTTTTTTTTTCTATCTTTTTTCGTCTGACGTTTCGTGTTGGATCTCCCGGGATGTAGTCCATTGGCTGTTTTATTGTCGTATTTTCGTGTTCAAGGATTTTTTTGTTTGTGTTCCTGGAAGCTCCTCTGGTCCAGGTTGTTTTGAAGCTGTTTAGTTCTAACGTACCAAGGAACAATAATTATGCTCTTCATAAGTTAATTTTGGACAGTTTTGAAACAGTTCAAGTTCCAATACTGATCATTGTTCTGTTCTTTGTCCCGGATATGAGGCGATATGTTTTACAAAGTTAACATTTAATTGATGTTTTACGATCTTTGTCAGTAAGTCATAGTGTCATACTTTGTCAAAAGCATGCTGTACATCCAGGAATATTACTGATGTTATTTCCTTTTCAGGGAAAGGGTGGTTTTAGTTAGTCGTTGCACTTGGAACTCCGGTGAGTACTGCTCCATGAAGTCATATTGTTCGTCCTGGATGATCTTCTTTTCACCTATCTCCTCTGTCAATCTCGGCAGTATAACCCTTTCTGCAAATTTACACAAGCCGGATAACAGGCTTGCAGGTCTATAGTTTTGTGGTACGGCATGATCTTGCCCTGACTTCATCACCACTACTGCAGTTTTCCAGTCTGCAGGAAACTGGGTTAGCCTGAGAGTGGCATTGATGTAAGTTGTGAAAGCACTAATAACTTTTTGGCGAGTTTCTTATCGCCTCACTTGTGACTTGATCGGGACCAGGTGCCTTACACTCTTCATCTTAAGGGCATGGATTATTTGTATCACCTCATTTTGTGAAACGTTCTCCATTAAATAGGTCCAAGTATGTTACCGTGTAGTTATTTTCAAGAATCAAGAATTATTATCAGCGATTGCTGAACAAAGCTAATAACTTAAAAAAACTTTTTGAGTTCAATTAAAGTTTCCTAAATTATTGCTCGTCGGTGTTCACGGTTATCGTAGACTATTTCCACCCAAAACTATACACTAATATGTATTGCAGCGTACATGTAATTACGCAGCAATGACAATTCTCGACAAAATTAATATTAGAATTTCTGGAATCACAGGTACGAAATTTCATATCAATAAATGGAATTCACAGGTAGCGCAATATGTGCCAGCGGAATAATGTATCAGCTTGCGCTCCATTGCACTTGTGTGTCACCTAGATTTTTCGTACAATGCGCACAAAACAGTCGCAAATTACTTGTTTATGCCGTTAAATGCATCAGAATAATTCACGTCGCTTGCGAATTAACCTACTTTTATTTCTTGTTGGTCGCAATCTACAAATTAAAAATGGTCTTTTAAATAATGAGTACGTGTTAAAACATATTTTACGTCCATTATTTCCTACGTATTACGTAGAATAAAATGTAGTCGGTTGTGAAGTAAATGTAAAATCAACGACGTTCAAATTAACCCTCAAAATAAGAAAAGCAAATATTGGACATAAACGATAACTTAGTACATTGTACCAAATCATCCACTTTACAAGATGATAGGCACTAAATATTGACCAAGTCATCCGACGTTTGGACGCCCGCCAAAAGCACATTAGACGCTATCAAAGGTCACATAATAATCCCAGTGCAACCGGACCCACTGAACGGTACATGCAGATAAAGCTCATCCCAATCGAAACAACGCGCACCGCATCGGCGAGCATTATCGGCGCCGAGAGAATTGCAAATCTTCGACAAAGCAAACGCCCGTCGTACTTATTGCATTAAATTGCGATTTTTCGGCGTGACGAAGTACAGTTCGCGGAGATTTTCTCCCTTCCGGCGCCTCGGAGATCCGCCCGGCGAGATGACACTTTCATCCTGGGGCTCTAACTTGCCGAAATAGTTTTACGGTCGAGTCTGGCCGTAAGCAAAGTTGTTTTCCCAACGCGAAAATTTTCGAGTGTAAAAAGAGAAGCAGGGCATGACTAATAGCCTGTTTTTACGATAGAATGGGACTTTTAATGCGGTCGCGTTCTGAAGAATTTATTGTTGTCACTACATCAAAAACACTATTGATTTACTGTGACACGGTCACTGTGTCAATTTATAGCGTTCGCTTTGAGAAGCGTTGTATTTATTTTTAAAAACGAAAACGTTTTTGAACGAGTTTTAATAATCACCAATGTAACTTACCACGCAAACTTTTTCGGCAAAAATTTGCTAAAATTACTAGCTTGACCCTAAACAATTATTCCAACACAAGACATTTAACCAGCAGGAAATCGATCCGATCCGTCAATACGTTCGAGAACTACATTTTGTCAAATAATGTAACAACACATTTGGACATTGGACGGATTTTCTGTTGATAGAATTTTGTTATATGTTTCAACCCTTAATATAAAATAAAGTCGATCTACTTTTTGCAACATAATTAAAATATTGCACTATTATGCACTAACTTTACGGATACTGCGAGTTTCAATATGATCGTTACACCAGTGCATGAATTGTAACTCGTAAACTAGTTCATAAGTAGGTGAACTGCCGCCACATTTCCTACGCAAGGATGTACTAAACCGTGTTATATCAATTTTCACCTTCATCATTCGCAAGTTTAATGTTATTTTTATTTGTGTCGATGCTACCGTTTCATTTCGTATGCGGCCACTATATCCAATGCAATTGTTATTCACGTCTGAAACGAATTCAATCAATCAAACTAAAGTACGTCGCAACACGTAAACCGACGTTCAAATGTTAATAAAAATCAATTAGTGGAACAATAACCGCGAACGATAACATTTCACGACCGCAAGATAAAAGCCACCACATACACACACAAATATATATATACATATATATTTGTGTGTGTGTTTGTGTATGTGAGATCCACGTTATATGCTTATAATTTACGATGTCGTAAACGTTTTTTCCCCTGGATGGCAATAAATTTCGCCTGAAATCATCCGCAAGTAATAGCCTGAATCTTAATGACCAAGTCGATTAATTTTCGGTCTTGAATTCTATCGCATTGCAGAGCACGGGAATTTTCTTAGATGGGAAATTGTTTGCACTTTTCGATCGGCGATAATATTATCAACTGTAAGTTATTTGGAGTAATAGACGTATATATCTTCCAAACGCAATTACCTTGTCACTTACAAGAGCGATATGACGTAAGATTTGAGTTAGACAGTTGTAACTTTGCTCTAATTGGATTTACTTGTCTCTGGCAGTCGGATTTTCACTTTTCAATACCTTCTCCGTTAGACGACGTAAAATTTAATTAAAGAGAAGTTCCAGGAAAAGCACAATGCACAATTACCATTATCACTCAATCGTGTAACATAAAAGTAATTGCGAAACGAAGTTGTAAATGTATGGACACGGAGATGTGTCGAGGAAAAGTCAGATAACAATATCCGCCAGTTGGGTGAGAGTCATTTATCAGTTACAAATTTATATTGCCCTATTGAGGGTTAAAAGCAATTTATTATTAAGTCAGCAAGAATATATAATATTAGAACATTTAATTATATTTGATGACTAGACCACTGAACAAATAGGATGCTGCAACATAAACATTTGTCTAAACATCTTTCATGTTCTAATAACTTCCGAATTTTGATCCAATATAATGCAAATTTATTACATTGGTGAAAGAGTTGGTGGTTCTAACACAATTTGATCAGGGAATGTATTTGCTTGCTGTGATATTTAAATGATCAAAAATTTCCGAACAAATACAACACATTATTATAACCAAGTTAATTATTTAATTATTAAAACGAAAAATTGTTCGCAATAAATTATTTGTAGCATCGTGCATTATTTATAAGTATAGTATTAAACGTAATTTAGTGTTAGTGTTTGAAAAAAAAATTATGGTTGAGTACAAGATGTATTAATAAAGTCATATAATTATTTAGTTTATTAAACGAAACATTGTTTGCTACAACTGAATTTCAAATGAAAGTCTCATTTAATATTTAGTTTTATATTAAAAATAATTGATGGTGAATGAGATACATTAGCAATAGATTTTATTGAATTGAAAATAATCAAAATATTACTACATTCCAAAATATAATCAGTGGACACATAACTCAGATATATTTTAATTGTACCCTGTTTGTGAATACATGTCCTTAACTATCCTTTATAGTAAACGAATACGTTGGTACTAACTGCATATTTCATAGTTCGCATATGAATAGAACAATGGGATTTCCCAAGCCCTCAACTTTTTAATACGACCATGGAGGGAACAACGACCAAAACCAAAGGACCCCCGAAATTATTTCAAGGAATACCTAAACACAAAAGAAAAAATATACGAAACGAAATATAAAAAATGACAGGGATGGCGGAATAAGAAGGCAAAATAATGGAAAGATGGAAGCAACACATGGAAGAATTACACAAATCAGCACCAGGAAATGACGAGATAATTACAAAAATGATAATTATCTAAGTGTAGAAGGCTTAGAGGAACGACTAGAGATCTTTAATATAATTATCATAAGCAAAGAGGTACCTACATAGATATTGGAAAACAGGTATGCCTTTACCAATATCTAAAGGCAATGCAAGAACTACACAGGAATCATTTTAATGATTGTACCGGCAAAAATATTGGCAATAATTATGGAGAAAACAATAAGAACAATCACGAAAAGTACATACAAAAAAATCAATATGGCTTCAGAACAGACAGAAACCTATATTCACAGGGCATATTAATGAAATAGCATAGATTTTTCATTGCCTCATCGATCTAGAACAAGGATTCGATAGGGTAAAAGAGAAAATATATGTTAGATTCTGGAAATAATCGAAATAGAATAACAATAAAATAGACAAGTTAGACAGGATTGTTTGTCGACGTCGCTGCTTTTTGCGGGAAGCAAAGAAAAATATGAGGAAATTGAAAGAACTGATGTTCGCTGACGATATTGTGATTCTGGCTGAATCGTGCAAATCTTAAATATACTACAACGTGAACTAAACAAACAAGCAAAAATAAAGTATGATAATTATAGAGAAAAATGAAAAATTAGACAGCGAAATAAATAAAAGGATTAAAAAAATGAAAAATATTGAACAGTAGGAAAACGACATTTCTAGGCAAGGGTGAATACACGATAATATATAGTGGCGAAACTAGGACGCTGTCGGAAAACACATAAATCGAGAACAAACACAATGACGATGAGATTCTTCAAGAATATTAAAAGCAAAATAAGAAGAGATAAGACACGAAACGCAACATGCATACAACAATTGTTAATCGATACGGTCGACGATAAGATATCAGAGAATCAATTACGATGGTTTTGGACGTGTTAAAAATGTCGCCGCAGGTTTAACTCACGTCTGATGTATTTGTGCCTTGGTTTTTTTTCTCATGAATTTTTGGACGTATGGTTTCTCGTAGTGCAACAGCTTTTGTATGCTTTGTTTGTTTGAACGTTAAGTGACCACTGAACTCTGAAGAAAATTGCCACATCATCTTCTTCTAATGGTGTGAGGTATGCTTTAGTCGAGTTTATTCTTTGATTCTTTTCTATTTTATATATTCTATATTTTCTATATTTTGTCCTCCCACCTTCTTTTTGGTCTTTCAAGCCGTATGGCGAAAGACATTGTTTTAACAGAAACAACCTGGGAGAAATATCAAGTCACGGATATATTCTAGTGAATACATCAAACAAAATGGCGAGAATTATTCATGAGGAAGAAGAATCACATAAATCTAGTTTAAAACTGACTGAAGACGTCAGCCATTATAAAAGACGATTGACACACCCACACACACACTACTGCATTTGTAAAATATTGCATTATATTGTAATAACTGTCAAAATAGGTTACGAGGTAAGCAAATCTTATTTATTTAAGAATTTATTCTGCAATCTCAAATCCTATTTTCAAAATCTTGAGCAACCAAAAGAATTATAAATAATAAAAATAATGTCGATATCAATTACTATTCAAAATAATTTGAACATGACAAGCATCGCATTGAAATTCAATTATAATACAAATGTTCAAAATAAAGAAATGGAGATAATTCACCATAATTTGAAACGACAAAAGAAAACACTGGTCATGTGTAAATTTATTAGCAGAAATACGAAGAAGCTTATATTTATATAGTAAGAAAATGCTATTGTAAGGTTCTAAAATTGTATTAAAAGATGTGCCGAAACTAAGACACCAACTTGTGAAAGACGTGGTTAAAAAGCATGTCGTTCTTGTAGTTTTAAATATTTTTAATATTAGATTTGCTAAATTTTGAATAATAATGATTCCACTTAATATTGCTAAATGTAAGATATTTCCAAAATAAACGAGTTAAAGCGCTGTCTTAGCGACGTGGACTGTAGAAGTCTGTGCATAAGGGAGACGTGGCTAAATAAAAACGCAATCGCACACTTTATATTTAAAGAATATGCTCAATGCTGAAGACTTAACACATATAATATCTGAACCTAAGCGTTTAATACAAGGTGAGTGATCCTTAATAGATTTACTAATGGATTCTGATAACAATTGTATTGGGGAAATCATATATTGTGTTGTCAACCTGGTAACCATTGAAAATTCTTCGGTATTTAAAACATTCAGATGATACAAAAAATCAAATTGGATGATTTCAACTGCGACGTATCTTTAATACCTTGGCAAAGTATTCTATATAAATAATGTTAATGACAAGTTTCTACAACGGAATATTCTGCCCTTAATGGATATTCAGCAACGTGTACAACTATAAGGTTTGCAAAAAAAAAACTCAATGAATTACAGATAATTTAAAATTAATGTTTAGAAGTGCGTGACAAAGCCTATAGAAATATTAAAAGCTCTATAAACTATTCTGGTTGGCATTATTATAAATCATTGCGCAAATTAGTTAATAAAATTGACTAAAAATCATATTTTTAATACACATTTCAGGATGACAACAATAAAACTATGTGGAGGGAATTAAAGTCATTGAATATCAGAGCTATAATTTCCCCAACACTTGCAAAACCCGAAGGAAGTACACAATTTTTTTGAATGGCGTAGCTGATTTACAGCCAGATGCGAGAACTATAGAGTATTTTAGGGATAATAAAATAAATTGGGGTGTACTTAGCTTTTCTTTCAAATGAATGTATTGTACAAAATATATTTCCCTCAAACTGGAAGTGTACTGTTTGTCTAAAATCTTGGAAATAATTAGAAATGCACAACTGTGTCTGCACGTGGAAAGATTTGCAATTATCCCTGAACATCAGTCGGATTTTGGGCCTGTGTTATAGCTTTGAAACAACCCTTATGAATGACTGGTTACATGTGATGATTACTCAGAACTTCGAGCAACAAGTGTCTTACCTAAATCATGACCTTGCCAATATAGCCGAAAGTTCATCTACACACTCTGTTATTAAATCCTTCCAAGTTTGTTTCTATACTGTGTAGAAGTCCTAAAAACTTCAAATCAAATTCAAATCAAATCTGAAGGTTTAAAGGTACTCCGCCTGCTCATCTTACATCTCCACTTGATAGATCGTTTAAGTATCAAATTCCTATACAACAACCTCCCATCGACCATTAACTGTTTGCCTATAAATACGTTCAAAGATAAATTTAGTTAAACAGAGTATTCTTCGCAGTGCTGATAAGGTATAACAACAATTCTCAGAGAGTATAACAGTGCCAAACACATTTAAATCTAATAGTAGCAAGCAAACAATATGAACGAAATTAAATTAATCACATACAAAATTTAATATTTTGTTAGTCTAGGTATTATGTATTATGTATTTCTAACACTCATCTTGTAGTTTGTTAAATGTATTTCCGTTTTCTGAATTTCATTATTTTTCGCAGTCTTGGTGGATGATCAGGGTCAGAATGTTGCACATTGGAACCAACGCCCGTGATTTTCTCAAGGAAATTAAATTGTTTTTTTTCGCTGTTATGTTGTATTATGTAGATCTTTGGATGAAATAAATATGTTTATTATTATTATTTATTATTATTATTATTATTATTATTATTATTATTATTATTATTATAAGATTAACATATAAAGAAATGGTTAAATAATACCTTCTGCTAGAAAAGTGTGGTGGACAAGGTAAGATAATTCGAAATACAATAGTACACGACATACATAGAAATTAAGACAAATTAAGAAAATACTACCTAAAAACCTTAGGTGTGTTAAGACTTAAAATCGCCAAATTTACTAACATGAGAATATTATATTGAACTAACGATGTAAACCTTGAACCAAACACGATATTTCTTGAAATCCAGCAACATGGAAATGATTCCTTAAAAAGAAATGTTCCTAACGTGTTGAGAATACTAGAGAATCTAATTTCAATTTTTAATATATGCTCTGTGAGCCAGCAGATGGTCAGATAATTAACAGTGTGGCGACATCCACCGGCACTCAACATGCTAAAGCAATTAGAGCTACGCTAGATGTGCCACTCTAACATAAATATTTTGTGAAATAACTTGGTTGTAACCAAAATGACGAGACCAAGAACGTGCGCAGGACGTTACGTAATTAGTTGTAAATCTAAATCATTTTAAGTTTCCTTGGCATTTTGAATGGTTTTTTGTTAATTTTATAATTGTTGGCAATTAATTTAAATAATAATTTTTCATGATCACTATAACAACCTACGAATAAAAGAGAAAGCTCATATTTTATATCCATCGTATATTGTGAATGGATTACTTTTATTATCTACCAAAATGACTAATGATCCCGTTATAATTCTTGATGACAAAACGTTATACTCTACTATTCGTTGTAGTGGTCTATTTCAGGGCCGTATTCCCTTTGAGTAACGCTAACGAAAGCAATCCATGTACCATTGAATTGAATGCTAATTTGTAATTAATTGGACGTAGTGAATCATACAGCAATTCGTAATCGTTGGTTTGCGGTATATATCAAATGTGAGGACGTTATTTAGTTTCGTGAATGTATGATCTAAGTCTAAGAAGTTTAGTTTTAACTAGATTTGTGAGACAAATTTCAACCAGTAAGGCATTAATTAATAATGGAATATCACAAAATAGCAGAGCAAGCCAAAATCTCCTTAACTCGTGATAAAATTACTTATTATAAACTTATAACTTATATTTTCAAACACGATCAGAAACTATTTGTATGTTCTGTTGTCGCTGCCACATATATCAGCAACTAGTTAACATAATTTCTAATCGGTGCTAATTCAGTTTTTTTTCCTGTAAATGAATATTTTCTATTGGGCAACAAAGATTATATTTTGGATTATAGTGTGGAGAAGATTTGCTTGAATCTCGTCCAAACCACTAAGTTTTACGCCAAAGCAAAGCGCGCTGTTCCACTGCGTCGCCTCCGAAGACGTAAATGACGCGGAAGCACCAAATGTTCAATTTCGTCTCTGCATGCAGATTTCCATTATCCGCGGGAGAATGTGTGCCGGCGGTGAGTGGCGCGAAACTACAATATTGATCACGTGCGAAGCACAATGCACACAAATTATTAAAATAGATGCGACGCTTTTCACATCCGCTTTGTTACTGTGTATTTTACGGAGAATGTTCCCCAAATGGATTGATTGATTGATTGGTTTAGAACTGCGTCGGGTTAGATGTCATGCCATTTCGACGTTGTTTATCGTCCCCCGTCGGTGGGTATTTGATGATAATCGGGAGGAGATTGTTGCCGATTTTCATTTAAAACGTAGTTAGATAATTAATTGAGTGTCACTGCGGAAATTAATCAAGAAGAAGAAATAATTATTTATTCATTAAAATGCTTACTACTACTTTAATGCTTAAATAATATTTTGGAATTCAATTACAATTTTCTAAATTTTGTGCGCTCATACATATTAATTTGATCACAAACAAAATGTATTTTGAAAGAAACATTTATTATTTATAATCAATAATATAATCATTAGTTAAGATGGCAAAAATAAAGAAATTATCAAAATTTAATTAAGTTTCCAGTCAGATTGGTTGAGATACTATTTCAAATGAACAAGATCCTTTGATGAGTAGATCCGGTTCTTCACTGCGAACGAACGATATTTAAGAACATAAAAATAATACAAACGCCCAAGAATGTGATCCTGAACGAACTGCTGTTAGAAGTCAGTTATAGTAGGGGAGAAAGCATACAAAGAACTATGCTTGAAATTGAAGTGAAGAAACTAAAATTTGATGTCAAAAATAAACAAAAAATTGAAAATAAACTAGCTACGATATAAAAGAGCTGTTAATTGATATATACGCCCAAAGTTTAAAAATGTGTGGATCATCATCATCAATAACATCAGCAAACAAAATTATATATAATAGCTTTGAGGGAAGCAATGACGAACTTATGCAGATGTCACATTTTATTATTGAGATAAAGTAAACTATATAATAAAGTAATAAATATTAAATGGTCCAAGTGCATATGTATGAAACGAGTGGCACCACAGGGAAAATCACCTCTTCTTTAAAAAAACTAATGAAAAATGAAAGAGAGAGATAGAGAGTATCGTATATTAACCAAAATCAAAAAATAAAAGGCTGGCGAAATAAATGGAGACAAATATATTCAGTACTTTTCCGAATGATATTTTTTGACCCTCAATAAAACAACTAACGTTCGAGACGATGCTTAATAGCGTGAATGGAAAGCAGAATGTGAAATAAGACCATGTCTGTGGACAATTGCTCTATCCGAAAAAAGGAAGAAGGAGCTAAAGAAGAATATTACTGAAGAATAGATCTATAATATAATAGCATGCCAAGTAATAGAGAGAGAAGGAAAATATGTACAAATCGGAAACAACCCTACACCTAACACCAGCTACAAGAATTTACGCAGACTAACAGAGCCGGCTGAATGAAAATTAAAATAATCTATTTTCAACATAAGCAATTGTACGTGAATAATACTATTGACATAATAATTGCATTTGTGCCATAATTAATATGTACAGTACCACATCTCGGTTGTAAGCGTCATCTTTTTGATACTCGCCATCTACTTTACTTTCGGTCATTATCGTTTTTTTTTCTGTCTAATGGGTTCCACTTATTATTTTAGCCCAACTCTTACATCTTCTTGTAATGTAACTTTGTAGGATTTTTGTTGCTTCTGCCATTTGCTGCTGAAATGGCCAAATTTGCTATTTCAGTAGTCTTTTATATCTGTTCTATAATATTTTCTTTCAGGTAATTCTTGAAATTTTTTTCCAATTTGTGCTTTCAAACATTAATGTGCGAATCAGTTTTTCTGTTAGAGGCCATGTTCTACAACCACATAACAACTAATGTATAGGTTGCAAAATGTAGCTTTCATGCTATATTTTCCTTTGATTTTTTTTTAAACTCCTAATACTTGGCCTCGAGCGATAATTTTTGTTTGTTTTATTTTCGAAGTAGACTAGCTGCCTACTCATTATTAGCATTTAATTATCATCGGTGAGCATTTTTGTTTAACCTTAACTCATTGGGTACGTAAGCATTGTTGAACTGTAAGTGTTCGATCTGACGATTTTCTGTGGAATTGGCAAAAATATGTAGGTACATCTATCTTTTACGCTTTGCTGATTGTGTTTAACGTCTAATAAATGTCTAAGGCACAATTGTCTGGTGTCAGTGGATCGCCATGGCGATATCCTTCCTGAATAGGGACATGTTTTGTTTTGTCTGTTTAGCCGAATAATTGCGGTGGTGTCGGTATGAAGTTATGTATGATTGAAATGTATTTTTCGCTTTACGTTTCATTTTCGTGATGTATATGTCAATTTTTCTTGAAAATGCATTAAAACAATTAAAATAATATATCAACATTAAATTAATTTTACTGGAAGAATTTTTCGCCAAATGATAAACATAAATTAAACAACTTCATTCGATGAATCCATGAACAAATAATTTCACTGTTACTTGAATATCGAATACATTTAATACATTTAACCTCAGTTTTTAAAGTAAACTATGTTATTTGAGAAAAGTGTGTTATTTGAGAAAAGTGTCACAACTATCATTGTTATATAAAAACAAATTACATTTGCAACACTGGTGGGACTCCTGAAAGGTAACGTTTCGTCGTCATTGTGAGATCGCCGAGATACTCATACTCATCGTGTCAAAGCAAGTAAACCTCTTTATATAAATGAATGGAGTGAAATGGAAAGGCACCACATAAATAATATATAATTAGAAACACATATAATTAATGTAATCAAATTTTGGAAGGAACGAATCAATTCGACCTATCATATTCGATAATTTACAGCGGGTCGTCATATCGTTCTGTCGACAAAAAATTTGGTTGGTTTGCTAGTCAATTTGTACCTTGCGTATGGAACACACGTCGTTTCGAGAAATAAAAATCGTCGAAAACAAAGAGGAATACCTACACCGGAGCAATGAATTGCAAGTAATGAGAACAATTTTAATATCATTGCATATTTGCTGAACTTGGCCCACTTATGTTTAAATTTGTATGAAAATTTGTCCACGCTGATAAATGAAATTCGCTATTATTATTATTAATGGTGACAGTTGAATTGAAATAATTTCTTATTCTATTAAATAAATATAAAGGTCGTTTGTTGTACATTGATATTAATTATATCAATGCCAACAAGCCCAGTGGCTTTAGCCTTAACTAGTTTGGCCTAAGCCGAACTGATTGAATCAGTTGCAAGTGGAAAAGGCTGAAAAATATCAAGACACCGCTTCACCCAATGCGATTAAAAAAGTTTGCGATTTTAAACATTGATTTGATAAAAAAAAACTTGTTGCCCGTAGTGAAGAGAACATAAAATGCTATATTCCAGCTGAGGAATTGTATAATGTTATTGATGCAACTCACAGAGCTTTCAGACACGGCGGGCGTGACAGATGATTAGCTGATACATCTCTAAATTATGCTCCTCACAAAACATATCGTTAACCTGTATTTATCTACGTATGTAATATGTCAAGAAAAGAAGACAAAAAGGAGAGGTTTAGTTTCTAAGCCAATTTCAAATTCTGAAATGAACAGTAGGTGCCAAGAAGATCTCATTGATTTACAGACTCAACCTGATGGCAAGTTTACATTTATCAAGACCACTTGACCAAGATTGTTCTGCTCCGTGCTTTGGAATCTAAACAAGTTGAAGAAATAGCGAAGATTAGAATTACATATTTTTGACGATAGGTGTTCCATGTATTTTACAGTCAGACAATGGAAGAGAATTCGTCAATCGTATTTTATGCGAAATGACGACTCTTTGGCCAGAACTGAAGTTCTGCATGGAAAAGCACGTCACAGGCAAAGTCAGGGCTCCGCTGACGGAGCAAACCAAAACGTTGAGAAATAATTGTTGGTTAAAATGTAATCAATCGACTAAATGGTCAGAAGGCTTGAGGTATGTACAATTTATGAAAAACAGGGCGTATCATTCATAAAAGGAGTTCGAGAATAGGCTATCAGAATGTTCGGGTAGCCAAATCGCATTTGCAATAAAATATATCAACCGACATAAATAAGGATACCTAGATCAGGAATTATTAGGTACCAAATACATGTAAAGATGGTGTGTATAAAATAGGAAGTAATGTATTGGAAATAGAATGTACACTTGTTATAGTAACAAAGAGTAAGGAAATAGTAAATTGCATGTAAAATAAGGAAAAATAGTTTAGAATGGAGGATTTGGTTCAAAAATACGTTGCTGCAAACCGCATGTACAAACTCTGTGCGTTGTTAGGGGATGATAGCACACTTGCGAATAGGTTTTGTGTCGATTCATCTCGTGCAATCCATATCATAATTAGTGGGTAAGTATTTTATAAATGTCAGTAAAAATTAATCTCAAAAGTCGGATAAACGTCAATTTTAAGCAGGTACAGTCGAATGCAAAAAAAGTAGACACCAAATTTTCGGCTGCATGAACAAACTTGCTTGATATTAGCAATGTCATGTAAACATCAGTATTATCATGTCAGTGATATTTTAATGAACTGGTGAGCCGTAAGCGTAGGTACCCCCAACTAGAGCCCCGAACCACCGTTAGTGAATAAATAAATCAAACATCACGTGGATTAAGAAAACTTACTGAGAAAATTCAAGTTTTATTGGAATAAAGAGACGTCGTTTTAAAATGAATGTCAACTTTGAAAGATTGTCAAATTTTGAAGGAAAAGGGGATTTTAAAAAGCCACATTTATATAACAACAATTTGAGGAAAATCAATTACAGGAAACTGTTTTTGTTACTTTTTTTGCATTCGACTGTAAGTGCAATTTCAAATTATATTAAATAAAATTCATCCACTTTCAGGATATTGGCGACACAACTGTATCAGATTTTAGAACGCCTTTATAAACATTCAAAAGCAGCAATCACGATTTAAAAATAGTTCTTCTGCTTAAGTTTGTCGTATATCACGTTTCATCGTTATTTTCAGCAACTATCAATTTTATATCCGAAACGAGTCCGCTTATTTATATATCTCCTGTTCCAGTACATAACTCCAAACTGTTGGAGCCGTTCACGAGACTCGCCAATTCTTTAAGAGTAAAATACGAAGTAATCCTTTTGGCACACTCAAATGTAACTCGATTATACTTCCGTTTTAGATCGGCCATTCCGTACAACTTTTACTGCATATCTCCTGCCAAAAATCAAATCGTCCCGCAAACTCGATTGCCCATTAAGAAAAACTAAACCATCGCGGCCAAAAAAGACACGTTCGAAATTTGCATAAAAATATTCCGCTTGTCGCCTCTGATTGCGCAACCAGATCGGCGTTTGGCAAAAAAACGTGTGTTTCTCGTTAAAATTCAACGCCATCCGTTGCACGCAGCTTAGTTTTGTAATCTAGAAGTATTTCTAATTGTAGGAGTGACGCGAATTAAAGGTGTTAATTTTTATGTCATCGAGCAATCTAAATTTGAGTATCTTTCAAAAACTAATATTCATGGTGAAAAGACTGAGAGACGAAATATTGAAATGAAATGCGAATCATTAAATGAGAATTTCCGTCGAACGGGATGAAATATAAAAATTTAATATGATATTTACAACTACCAATGAGTTAAATTGTGCACATGAAGACGTAAGGAACTCGAAAATATTTATTCCCAATTCCCGACGGAAATTTCGCGCACCCACTGAAGAGATCAACGCATCCAATTATCAAGAACTTTAGTAGTTTCTTTCCGGCCTCCTTTAAATCGTACTTCCGCAGGTTAGACAAGGTGGTTAAGTTATACAAAGCTGCATCTGAAACCCCGAAAGGCAGATATTGGAAGCAGAGTTGCCGTAATATAAATTTCCCCGAGGCAAGAAAGACGACATAAAGATTTTTATTTTTCAATGAGGGATTTCACAAAGGCTGAAAAAATCTTTGCTTTTTCCCTGGAGAATATTTAAATGCGTAGTGCGGAAGCGTGTTGCTTCATTAAAGCATTTAATTTCCATCTTTAACATAAGAAATGCGAGACTTAAATTAAATTCATTTACTGGTTGAAAATTCTGGAAGCTCGTAGATTTAAATTTCAAACAAAACTTGGATATAGAACTAATTGATTAAATAAGTTGAAATCGATGTAACGAAATTAAAATAAAAATGAAAATTCAAAAATAAATAGAAAAAAATATAAATAACTAATTGACACACAATTAAAATTATTATAACTATATACAGTCCCAAGATAATTATAAAATACGAAAATAAATTATTATGCTATGCAGCACCAAAATATCGAATTAAATCATTACATACTACGAAGTAAACGAACCCATTGTGCGCGATATCCCACTAGCAATTATTAATCAAACACTCTTCGAAGCGATTATAGCGTGTGCTCAATTAAAATTGACTTGACGCCCATGAAATTTTCCCAACCAAGTATTCAATTATCTTTAATTATTCAGCACGCAAATCATAGGCGAAAAACTTGATCGACTAGGCGCCAATATTAAGCCAACATACATCGACGTTTGGGCATTACTCACTTTAACAAATGATTGGGTCGAAAGTGCGCCATCGTCTTTACGCCACCGTTAGTACGATAATTAAGACACGAACGACGTATTGGCAGCGATGCTCTTTTGTTCGCTATTCGGATGTTAATTGGATTAGTTCACTACATCTACACGTGTGTACGTCTACTGTGAGATATTGATTGGCGTCACACTTACCCAGATGTACAGTTTCAAAAAAAGGACAAATCAGGAAGAAAGTTTTGTAACTCACCTGCAACAAAAAAAGATAAATGTTAATTACATTTTCATAGTATCACAGAAAAATACTAATTAGCTTAGTAAGGTTGTTACACACAAGCGAGCATAAAATAAAAACTCATTATTTGATAAAATGAATGAATTTTACATTAAAAATAATTTAAGCATCACCTTTGAATGAAAAACATGAACGAAGCTGTTCAAGACTTTGTGTTCAGTGTGATAATTTATGAAATAGTTTTTGCTATCTGCCAATTAAGGTGAAATATTAATAAAAATCGATCAACTTGTATTGATAGAACAAGATTGAGACTGAACTTTTTACCGATAGCCGAACTATTATAATATTCAAACCATAATAAGTGAAGATTATCATAGAAAGAAGAAGGAAATTGCGATTACTTGACGTAAAACGGGCGTGACGTTAATGCTTCGTAAACCGAATCGACACAAATACGTTTAAAATAAACGCGGGCATTAACTGCTTCAAAATGAGTCTGCACCTAAACCAAACTGATCTCTAAGCAGTCATGAGGTAAACCTGCATACCTCATAACACGCTGACGACCAGCTGACACTTGCTTGCTCCATAAATCAAAACAAATTATTTCAAAAAGATTAAAACAATATTGTACCCCAAGACTGGTAGGCAAATTTAACAAAAGCGAACAAAAATCAATAAAAATGATTCTGAGAAAGTTATAGCTGTGTAAACGGGAGCCAATAAATTCTAACAGATTAAACGAAGTGCCCTCAACTACGGGTAAGTAATACGATTCCATGGTCCGTTCACCCAAAATTGTTGAACAACGGCCAACACGCGAAGAAAATAAATCTCCAAAAATGGCTCACTGCTCCATAAAATATCTGCGATAATCTAGAAAGCGGTTCCAACTTGAACACCGAAAATTCGTGCACGGGAACGAAAATTATGTGAAGACGTGTGTTTAACGGATGGAAAAAAATAAAAACGATACCCGATAAGAACGATTAAAGTAACCATTTTGGTAATATAGGTTATATAGCATTATAATAATACCAAATTATTGTAGGTCGATAATCTTATCATCAACAAAGTAGCGATACATTTAACCACGTTACCATTTTTATTGTTTGATATTTTGAGTGCAATTCGATCTGTATTTGTAATGTAAATGTATTTTAAAATTCGGTAAACCATAACATAATAATACTTAAACCAAATATGCGAGAAGTAGATGTGTGTGATCATCATAATAACATTTCATTTCCGGTTTATTTGGATGTGACTATAAATATTTTATTTGATGTAGAATAGAAAAAGTCACGAATATAAAGATATAAATAATTAATAAAACAAATAAATGAAAAACTATATTAGGAACATAAACAAATAATGTAGAAAATATAAATAAATTGCATTTCGTTCAAAACAAATGTCACTAATTCTCTCTGTGAAGTATTTTACAAACATACTGAATAAAATGAATACAAAAGCAATGGAAACAAATTATTAGGCAAACAGTAAACCCCATAAAATTAGTTTTCGTTTTTGTCAATTCGAAAAAAAATATGTTAACGAGTAAAAATAAATTATAAATGTATGAAGACAAAATGTATGAAAACAATATTTAGTACAAGCAATCAAAATTAAAATATGATTTGTACATTAACTTACACTAAAGACGAAACCAAAATAATGTATACGATAACAAACAGACAAAGAAATAAACTGCAAAGCAAAGTAAATGAAAATTAAGGAACCAAATTAAATATTAAACATTACTATAAAAAAATCACAGGTTAGAAATTTGCCTGATGCTAATAGAAATAAATTCTTTAAAACTGGTATCCAAAATTACGAAAAACGTATAATAATAAAAAAACAACGAAAGCGAAATAAAGGAAATAAAATGAATAAAATAACTGGATAATTGAAGAGAAAATTTTGTTAATAGAAAAATTCATGGAAACAATAATTTGAACAACCGTGATACAAAATGGGTTGGGGTGGTTTGCTTGAAGATTTCATTGCAATAATTTTTAATACTGCCGATGAGAAATGAGTTCTTATTACAAGGTGGATTATTTTTTACATTGTATTTGAAGATGTTTCATTCTTGGTTGGGTAGGGTTGGAGAATAAATTGAATATTATTACAGAAGTATTTATTGAATTTTTATTACAATTCTGGTAAAATTGATTTGAATGTGCAAACACAGATATGGATTAAATTGTTGACGCAAAACAATCAAAAAATTTAAAAGACGAAAATAGCTTATTGATCACGTTCATAGATAAAATTTCATATATGTACGTAGGGTCATGTTCCTGATAATTCGTTTGAATGAATTGATTCGTCTGTAAATTCTGCTCATTTAAACTTTCGTTTAAATGACATAGATTTTGATATAAAAAAACCATTTTGTTTAGAAAGAACGTCTGATTATGAATCCATATATAAAATACACATTGGTATGCATTTCACTCGAATAATTTTTCAAAGTTTTTGAACGAATGTTGTTTGAATGATTTTTTAGAAATTTTATTTTCTTTCATTTTGTATTTTTCCAACGAACGCAACCCGACTCAAAGTGGTAAGTGATAAGTGTGAACTCAATCAATATCTATTTTTCCATTTTTTATTATTCAAGGCATGCAATACTGTTTAAAAAAATAACTCGTTGAAGCTAAACCAATTGAATTAAACTCTTTTGCAAAACAAATGTTTAAATTGGTTGCGAAAATATGCAGCCAACCTTACAATATTTATCTATGTTTGAGTTTTAGATATGAGGTCACTGAATGTTGGGGTGTAGTTCGGCTTTAGAAAGCCAATTGGAGATTTGACAAGTTTCCCTAAACCAACGATTAAGTTGGTTGAGATTGAACATTTTTTGCATAATAAGAGAGTAACATCCCAACCGAACCCAATCAAGAATTTGAACACATTGAGCTTTAGAAATAAACTGATTGAAACCAACGCAGGTTTTCTAAAACTATTGATAATGTGATCGACTTCCAAGCAGTACAACAATAGAGACAACATCTGTTGTTTCGCTCTACTATTCCCATTAGTAGTTCCACATCACCCGTCTAGTTTCTACTAGCAATTGATGCTTGAAAGTCGATCTTTCGACTCGGTTACGCGATTCGTATTTTTTCTATAGCGTTAAAATATTTCACTTTTCTTATAGTAATTACACGAACATGTTCCAATTAATGCCAAACAGAGTCGAGAATTCACAGTACCCAGGCAAAAAAATATTCTTTTGCATCCTCTGAATTTCGACTACCGATTGATGTTAAATGAAAGTTAATTTTCCCGAAAGGTCGACTCGGTTACACGATATGTATTTTTATTTATTTGGCGTTAATAATTTTCACTTTAGTTAGATGAACACGTTCCAATTTACGACAATAGGACTCGAGAATTCATAGTGTCCGTGTTAGGTTGTTAATTTCTCCGCTATCACCTCCCATCTCACATCTATTTACTTCGTCAATCCATTATCCTAAGGTGTCGGGTTTCATCTATCAAACTCCATCTGCTCTGGCGCCAGTCTCTATTTTATCAACGCTTAAGAACTTCTGCAAAATTATTACTTCAATCACGGTCAATCTTTCTAATCTTAGTTCTTCTCTTCGCATTTCCTTCTTCTTCGTCATTTTACCGTCCTGGCCAAGTTGTTAACCAATGGAGTTAATCAAACAATATTTATCAAAACAATACGACTTTTCTGCAAGTTTGAGAAACCGTTGAGCTACGAGTCTAACGCTGAGTTTTACAAATTAGCTCATTGGAACCAATGCAAGTTTTCCAAATCCCGTTGTTAAGTTAATGGTAAAATGTGCCCGTCTTCGAAGTTCTATAAAAATGAACCTACCGCAGTAACAGTTATCAAAACAATATCAGATCATTCTTAGGTTGAGTTTCAGAAATTAGTTCATTGAAACCAAGCAACACTTTCCAAAAGGATTTTAAAAATGGGTTCGTCTTCTAAGTCGTATAAAAATAGGGACCAACCGAACCCAACTCAACCCAACTCACTGATATTTATGAAAACAGTACGGTTTTTCTGAGCGTTTGAACCACCATTGGGCCTCTTAGGTTTAGTTTTAGATATTTGCTCAGTGGTGGCAAGTTCGCCAAAAGAAATGCTAAAGTTGATGGTAGAAATATTTTCGTCTCCTAAGTCATATAAAAATGGTAAAAAATATGTTTTGTTTGTCCCATTAGCAGTGGTGGCTTTACTCTCTTTCTTTTAATGCATTTTTCATTTGCTAGCAAAAAAAATATTCATAAAATAAATAAACATAAAAAGCTTAATTTTTCAACAATGCGTGAGATATAATAAGACGACGATTAATAGCTTTGCGATGCCCTCCACAAACCTTAAAACAGCTTACACATGCAATGCAAGACGAGTTAACTCAACATGACATCGATTAATAAGATTGATGTCATCTTGAGAACCTTTTTTTTTTACTATAGTAGTATAATTATAAAATTAAAAGAATGAAAAAGATATGAAAAACCCAAGCAAGAGACTAATCTTCACCCAACATGTATCACACTGTACGGTGGACATGCTACATGGATTAAGTGAGTAATATTTATCATCATTCCTCTTAATTTTTTTTTTTCGGAGACCTAGCATAAAATTATTTACCGCAAATTAGTTAGTACTACCCCCACAAGCATAATTACAAACATTTGCTAGTTGTGTCGTTTATGGCAATGTTTACTTTGGTGGTGAAATGTGGAATTTGATCTGATTTTCTCTTTATCGATTTTTGATGAAACCCTAAGATACAAATATACAATTTATTAGATTAGATTCGTCTCGATGGAAAAATCGAATCGATTCTTTTTTCTCGTTCGTGCCATATAAATGTAAATAACGATTTTCTACACCCGATCGTATAAGCTACGCAAGCTGATGAAAACATCTCCGATTTTGTTATTCAATCGTTGGGCTCGAAAAAAGGACATTCTGCAACTTAAAACATTGTGCACTCACCCTTTTGCCTCAATTGTCACCTTTTCTCGACACGACGATGTCCATTTCTACGCAAAACGAACATAGCCATCCGAAAAAATGCCCGTTGAAAGGTTAAAGTTTCTCAGTCTATCGATAAATTGTTATGTCTTCATTTAACGCGAAACACAAACGCACTAACTAGTTCAATAAACGATCACGGTTAAAGTTTTTTTCGTTTATTTAATCGACTGTCAATTATGTTTTAATTTAACGCAAACACAAGCGTCCGCATATTCGTAACGCCATTTATTATTGAAATATGTTCGTCCGAGCGACGCCGAGTTATCAATTGGTGAGTCACCAGCGACTGAATAGTCACTTTTTTGGGGAAAAACCGACCCGTTGCACCTAAGCAACGTTATCTTTGCATTTTTGCGGAAACAACTATTGATGTATGTGACCGTAACGATTAAAAACTTATTCCCTCGCTAATCATGAAATTGTAACCACATATTATTTACGTAAAACTATGGGAATTAAGTTTTCATGAATGAGTAGTCCGCATTAATTAATGGACTTAAGTTTTAATGAGTGATGCTTTTTTGTGGTAGTTTTTCTCCATGATTTAATTTTCATATCTAAGTTTTATTCTAATACAATTAATTGGAACTAATTTTGACATTTTTACTCACATCGAAATTTGCTAACAATACTACCAAAATGAAGAACATACAATCGGTGAACATAAAAAATTTGTACACCAACTTTACTTTACTTTCTTATACATAAAGTATAAGAAAGTTTAAACGATAACATTGTTGGTTTAGTTTAAGTTATTCGTTTAGGCTTCGTTAACTAACAGTTTTCTTACGATCATCTTTGCCCAATTTGGGATCGACATAGATTTGCTTTTATTGTTTTGAATATTGAATATAAAGCAAGGAGGAAAACGTCATATTTTGCAAGCAATATCTTAACCGGTGATGGTTTACTCTTAGCACATTTTTCCATATCTCGAACACGGTACATGTCGGAAAAAAATATAACGTAAAGTATAGTTTACCTTTACGTTTTTGGAATTTGTCGTTTTTATCAATATTCATTTTACGATTACTTTATACAAACAACGAATGGTATCTTAAACAAGAAGAAGAGTTTTAAGTTGATTTTATAACGCCATCTATGCCACCTAAGTTGCACAGAACGAGCCTTAGAATTTTTTACGTATTTCACTGAATATTTCCTGCATTAATTTGTTTAATAATTTTTAGAAATTTATTATTGCATTTGATATCATGTACCAGAAAAATATAGGGGTTAAAAAATGTGATATATGACCATATTTCAGATTTAATACAATAACTCCATCATATATCAAAATAAGTTTGTTGAAATAATTACGATTGGTTCAATTCTAGTTTATCGGTGTTGAAACTCTAGTTTTGAAATCCGCCCCCGACTAGTGCGGATGATTCAAATTCCAACTTCCGCAACACGTAGTTGACGTTCCAATTTAAAATTTACGGTGCTCTTTGTCCTACCGACGATGGGCGCGGGCGTGACAGGACGTGGAGGCAAATATCGCGCTTCGTATATTCAGCGGGAATATTTATGTTCGAAAATTGGTTCAAGTTCAGCACCGCATGGCGCCCGGCCAGAAAGTTTTAATGAATCGCCACTCCTTTGGACGTAACGCGACGACAGGAAAACCGCCGGCCGACACGTATTATTCCATTCTGAATAACCAGGCGTTTTTGCGAGCGTGACGCGAATCCACGTTTAATTTAAATCTAGGATGCTCCGCAACTTTTTAAGAGGCTTTCCCGCATTTAAGTGCGCTTTTCGTCCGCTTTAATTGAGCCCGAAATAACAATCCGTGTTGCTTTAATTTCTGCAAAGTTTCCATTCACAACAAGCTCTTGGTATTAGGGGAATCGAGTTTCCTTTGTTGACGGCCGACTTCCCGGGAGCTGTTTGGAACGGCTTTAAGGAAGTGCATTTTGTATAATGCGAGTTCCTATATAAGAATAATATCTCCGACCGTTATTAAATCGATGTGCGCGCAATAGGCCACGTCGAAGACGAACCCTTTGTCCCATTATATGTATATCTTGGATAATTTGATTTATTTTCGACCTTTAGAAGCTTACAGGATGCGAGAGACGACGTCCGTGATATAAATTACACGACGAAAATATGATCAAAGTTTCATAAAACTTATTTGTGAGCATATAGAATCCAAAGGTTCTCTAGAAATATAAGGCGATGTTGCATTCCTTAATTATTACTATATAATCCAATAACCGATATTAAAAATATATAATGAATTTCTGATGGTACACAAAGAAGATACTTGAAAATTCTTTTTCGTCAAATTAGTTTTTAGAGCTTAAGTAAAATGGAATATTTGCAACAGAAATGCGATGTTCGACATTTTTCATTCAAAATATTTTATTTCAAATTTATATACCATTGATTGATTGAGCATAAAATTGACTTAAATAAGAAATAGATAAAAAACATTCTAAATTAAAATTTAAGTGGCTTAGTCGTTAATGGGTTAAGGACACAATGTGTCCGGTTCGAGTAACACTAGCATAACGATTTATCACCCAAAGTGTCAAGCTTGATTTAAAACCCTATCGGAACATTTATATTTACACGACTTGGTCTCAAAGCTTTCGAACTTCATTGTTCCGCTGTCAACGTCTCTTGCTCTCGTGGCGCTTTATTAATAACAATTATTATCCCACCAGCGCGTTTCTAGTTTCCATTGGTGAAACTATTTATTATTTTATGTGTGGTAGCAATCAATTAAAATGTATTACCATTTTAAACACGGTTCCGTACAACAGACATAATAAAAAATCATTAAAATCGGGGATAAAATAGGTATAAAATTAATTGTTCAAATATACTCGCTAGGGACGTTTCAATGTTGAATATTTGAAAGCAGAAACCACAGCTATGAAATCGTGTTTTCTATGCCGATTTCAACAGGGTTTTTTTAAACGTTTTAAACAATTACAGTTTGTCACATCCGACTAAAATTATTACAACGGTACGATTGAAACAAAACGAACGATTAATCGCCCCTTCAATTACCCGCCGTTTAAATCGCAAGAACCACGAAGTAATAGAATAAAAATACCAACTCCTAGAAATAAATCGAAAGTATTGGCCCAAGGAAAATCTATCGACATAACGTCTGGAGTTCGTTTCCTCGGTTCGCAAAAACCATTTTACCAAATGACCTTCACATATCATCACGCTCTGAACTAGATAAGGGCCGTATAACAAACGAGCCGTAAATAAAAGCCTTTGCGGAAGCGTACGTGTGGTTGGGTACCATAAAAAGGAAACGCGCCGCGCGAGGAATACAATGAAAAAATGACTGAGTCGAATATTTTAATCTAGGCTATGCATCCAAGAAAACTGCCGCTTCGTGGGGTTATAAAACAAGAAAATGTGACGCGAATGGCGGTAAATCATGTTTGTACCTCGAGAAAATGAAATATTGAAAAATATTACGTTTGGGGAAACAAGCAATTAAGTAAATTCTGGTGTCACTTTCCCGCAAAAAATGTACTGACAAAAATAAAATGAAATCAATTAGTTTTCACGATTTACATCTAAGAAATAATATAATTTTTTTTTCATAGAATATACGTTGAAGCTCAGGACATCCATTATGCAGAAAATTAGTGGAATCGTCTTACCTCAAAATTCACTTAAAACCATATAAGAATGCCGATATAAACAACCGAAAATTATATATAATAAAAAAGCAAATGAAGTGGTATGCTTTTTTTTCCTTAAAGCTTCATACATTTCATACAAGTAATAGCTTGCAACAAGAAATTTATTTTTCAAGCGTTTATTAGTATCTGCATTGATTTACGATGAACAGAAATTAATGACAAACGAAGAAAACTATCGAGAGTAACGGAAACAGCCCCACGCAAAAATAAATCAGAACAACCAACTAACAACTCACACTGAAGAAAATTAGTCTGCGAAAAATTATTGCATTATTTTAAGTGAACATAAAAACCAACCTCGCTAAACATTGGTTCACAATTGAAATGTGAAGTTAAGTAAAAAGATAAAAATAAACGTGATCGAATTCTGTAACTTAAA
The DNA here is from genome assembly GCA_959613385.1 of Geotrupes spiniger. NCBI lineage: Eukaryota > Metazoa > Arthropoda > Insecta > Coleoptera > Geotrupidae > Geotrupes > Geotrupes spiniger. The sequence goes on from OY390737.1 coordinate 20,810,879, forward strand.
TAACAATTAATAGAAATTGAGTGCTAAGTAATTGATTTGGACGTTGTCTTTTATTAAAAGCACGACGTGTGAGTAAAAAATATAATTAAAGAATTTTGTTCGAAACACAGAAATTAAAAGTAAACGATGAACATTCTACTAAAGTTAGCCTACATATCTATTTTAATCATATATTGCACATTTATTGTGTTTGCAAATATTTCATTAATATTTCAATCGTCCCGAAAACACCTTAAAGCATCGATCTCATCAAGTATTAATCCTAATAAAAGTGCCAATGTTTACCACCTATCTTTTTATTGGCTGCTACATCAATAACTATTAAAGAGACAATAAATTGTTTCGTGGATGTAATTTCATATATTCTACCATTCGCGATCACAATTCAGTATGAAATTACTTTCAAATCGTGGATCAGAAACACAACTTTACAATCCTATTGCTTGAGGCTTTTAGCTTACACTTTCATATAGAGCTTTTTCTTCTTAGAGTCCTTCCTGTCCTTTGTCGTGATTCTCCAATTTCGAAATTATTTTTCCTCTAAATCCTCCATGACGTGGCCCTCCTTTTTTCTCATCCTTGCTATTGACCTGGATTATTTCCGCCTCTACCGTTCTCCTCCAATATATTCTATTCCAAACTAGCTGGTTTCTCTTCGTCGGCATCCATGTCTCGCAGTCATATCAAACTAGGCCGTAGTATGATTTTGTTCCCAGGTGCATATATTATTCATCTTCCCCTAAATCTAATATTCTTACATTTTAAAAAAGTGTTGCTTTCTCGTTCTGCTTGTTCCTATTTTGTTCATCCCATTAATCCTCATCCTTTTTACCAACTTACCACTAAACAGGGCCTTGTCGTAGTCACTCGTTTACTTCAAAGTCTCCTGGCCTCTATTCGCACTTTTAAATGAGCAGATTTTACTGACAAAAAATTTAATTTTTTATTCTTTACTAAACATTTTTGTCACATACAAATTTATAAAAACATACAGCAATTTCCAATTTCATGTGTCAAGAATACGATAACAAATCTCTGACGTATTTGGACATTTGCGTGGAAGCAACGTTTAAAGTTTCGTGGTATTCTCTTTAACGACATATTTTATATGGATTTACAGAATAACGAGATTTATGGTAGGTAAAAAGTAACGGCAAAAGAAGGAACAATTACCACCCGAACGAATAACATTCGTAAGTCTCCAACGTATGTCCGTGTTCATCTTGTGTGCATTATCATTGATCTCGTTCTGTTTTTAATAACACTTTTTTTAAGTGTTATTAAAAACAGATTTACTACTTTGAAGGAGAAAACAATATTATCGTCGGTTATGATCATTCATTTTTTGTGCATGCATTATGATAGAAATCAAACTGTGATAAGAAAAAAATATATCATATACATTTGTTATATTAACATTGTTGCAATTTTAAATATATTGTGAATTCTTCGTCAACTTCTTGTAATAATTATTATTATTAATCTATAAATAATATTTATGAAGGAAATTATTTCTTATAAACAAGAATAACACCAATTATAGTGAAATTGTCAAATAGTTAATTTATGTAGTGTAATATATTTGTCCACTTCCATTGACATATGCGAAATCAATATTGGACTGCAACGTACATACGTGGGCAATTATCGCCATCGACATTTAGTTTTAGAAATTGTACTTTAACTGCTTCGTCGTTTTCACCCAAATTAATGAGAATTTCGTGCAGCTATTCGGCTAAGTTATCTTCAACCATAGGTCAACTACCGTTTTAATTTTTTTATAATAACGTCTGACGATTGGTGGTTTGGTATGTGATTTTAGAAATGACCGTTTCTATCACAAGTTTTTACTAGTTTTCAAAAGTATACGTATTTTATCACAAATCACAAATATATTCCAACACCATTTCACATATTTTAAGATACTGTAACATTGTTGTAATGTAAAGAATGTTCGTGACTACTCTGTAAGAAAACGAAAAACTATTACTTTTCACACTTTCTCTTTTTAACTTCCTTGCACATTCTTTCTGTCTATACTGTCCTCCAACAGTAGCTATCATAGTTTCTTCTCCATATCCTCAATATCCTGGTGAAAGGATTAACCTTCGTCTTGGCTCTAATGTCAGAGATGTTTCGGAAAGTAGTGTGCAAGGAAAATGAATATTATATTGTGGTATTCTACTATAACTATCAGTTCACTTTTCAATATTAAAACCAGGTACATTATGCCATTTGATTCCGTTTTCCAGATTTCGTTGTGTGTCCCTTGGGTACTTATTGCATTGTCCTATATCTCTGCTATTAGACCTCCCTGGCAAAGTTCAATTTCTGCAATTTCACAATTCTTTAAAAATAATTTCCGTACTCAGAGATTTCTTCTTCTGCTAATAAATTCCTCTTTATATGTTTAAAGCACACTACGGAGTTCTTGTACATCTATGAAAAATGTCTTATTATTTCTGTATTTTTCTACCATGGGTTTTGACTGCTACACTGTTTTCTTATTTTCCTATTTTGCTCAAAATGATTGTCTTTGCCTTCTTCCTTCTAGACTTGAAGGGTTTGCTGCATTATCTTAAGCAGTTCGACTTTCTCAGCCAATCAATGCTTCTCCTTACATCTTTGGCTTGGACACGTGTTATGGTCGGTTCTTTAAGATTGTGTTAATATGATTTTTACCCACATTTTGTCGACCCCTTCTATGTTGGTCTCCATTTCTGTTATAATTACTTACATACCTACATTGCCTTTCTACCCTTATGGGTTGGGCGGGTTGGGAGTTGTGTTACTCGCTTTGTCTTCTTATCCATACCTCTTTCTACAATTTTCTGTCCTGTGCTTTCTGCCTATTTAAAATTTCTTTTCAAAATGTTCTTTTGAAGGATTTTATCTCTTACTCTAACCTAGTCTTGGTTAGAGATTTGTTTTCAGGCTTTTTTTTAAGAATGTTATGCTTTTTATGTTTAGGATTTAAAACTTTTTCCAGATTTTAGTCATTTACGATTTGAAGTTTTTCTTAAAGCTTTTAAAGTTTTTTTGCGGTTTTTAGATTTTTTAAGTTTCAAGGCTATTTAAGGATTTCACGATTTTAACCCTTAGATTTTAAGACCATCTATAATGTTAAGATTGTTTTAAAGGATTTATGGCTGTTTAAGATTTTAATGCATTTTTTCTTTAGTTTTTTAAGATTAAATTTTACCTGCTCGTTAAACAAAAATCAACACTGTTATTTATGTAATAAATAATTACTGTGGAGAAGAGGCTTCGATACGTTAGCGAACCAACACTTTGCTTAAAAATTTCGTAACTAATTGAAACAAACCCAACCTGAACCACCTCAAACCCAACCCAACAAAACTCAACTGTATTTTATTCGACGTTCATTTACCACTAAGTATTATAATGGAAACAGCATTCTATTACCAACTGAAAATCGTAGTTGAAAAAGCATTAATAGATACCCGGTGGCTATCAGATACTTCAATTGCAAACTTTGGAAACCCCAAAGTAATTGGTTCATTTGAAATGGAGCCTGCAGAAGCCGTATGTATGGCAAGGTAATTATTTATAACATGTGAATGTCGTGTTCGACCATAGGTCAACTACTTTTTTCATTTTTTATAATAACGTCAATTTGCATTTGTGAATTTTATTTCTGACGATTTTTTAAAAGTATGTGTTTTTGACATTTTTGATGCTGATTGAAAATCGTAGTTGAAAAAGCATTAATATATTACCCGGTGGCTATCAGATACTTCAATCGCAAACTTTGGAAACCCCAAAGTAATTGGTTCATTTGAAATGGAGCCTGCAGAAGCCGTATGTATGGCAAGGTAATTATTTATAACATGTGAATGTCGTGTAGGAGCAGCAGTAAAATTATTTCTAGATTTCTACTAGATTATATTAGCAGGATCTGGGTGCTTTAGTCGCTCAAACTGATTACAACGTGCGATACTCGAAAATGTAAAGAAGGATTATATCTTAATTGGTATGGAATAAGTTTGAATCTAGTCGGTAATATAGGAGCATTGTAATACTTTTGGTTCAGTACCACTATGCTCATATAATAGCACTGTAGAAGTATAGTAATTTTTTAGTACTATTGTAGTGTATCATATCAGGCCCGCTACATCTACAATACTATGGAAATAGAGTTCCAGCAGTACATACATTCATACAGTAAACATACGACCTTCATTGACAATGTAATGTAGAAATTTCGTTACTATGCTTCTACAGTACTAGTCCGAGTCCAGTTTGCACCGATCCTTATTTCACCGACCACTTTAGAGCCTATGCTGTACCCACTAGATTAGAACATACGGAAATTATTTATAAGTTTAAACTGTATTAGATACAGTTTCTCGCCATTAATATAAATATGCTACTACTCGTAATTATTAAATAGCACCTAATATTCAAGAAGCAAATACTTAGATGGCTCAGTTATCTATATCGACTGTCTAAATAAGGAGCATCTAAAGCATTATTAGAGGCGAAAGGATCAAAAAGAAAGATAGGTCGCCCCTAAAAAGATGGCTGGATGCAGTCAATGTAGATCTAGAGACCCCTTCATTGAATTGTTCTGTTTCCGCTGCTTTTTTCACTTCTTCGCTTCACGTTTTTGTCAGTCTCCACTCTACTTTCTTTCCCCGTTTGTTTCATTGACTTTTCTTACCATCTTATCTGCTCCCATCCTCATTTCGTGTCCGAATCATCTTAGTTGCTTTATTGTGCGTTGTATTGGTTTGTATTTCGAAACTAATGAAACAAAAATGTTTTCACTATGAAAGTTTTGCACATTATATTTGTGTTCGATTTTTTCTTTTGTTTTCGTATTCCTACATTTTCTTTTTTGCCATTACCAAGAAATAATCCGAGTATACATCTACCTACTCGTATATCTGTATACGCTCTGACATTTATTATTATCCCTTTATGTTTTTCTTCTCTTGATAGGTTGTCTAATTGATTTATTTCCTTTTATGATGCGTGCTCATTATTATCATTCGTTGTTCTATTGCATCAAATCGAATCAATACGCTATGATAGATGTCGCTATTCTTACTTTCTGCCAATGACTATATCCGTGTCTTATTATAATATAATAATATTCCATATATATATAATATTCCACTATTGTCGCCGATTCACCATAAAATGTGCCCTTAACGTCGTCATCATTCTCGTGATTCTTTTAAATCTTCCACTAGTTCGTATTAATCATAGTCTTACCGATTTTGGTTAAAAAATCATATCACCATCGAACATGTTTGGAAATTTTACTATTGCTTCCAATGATAAAGATACTATTTGTATTATTTCTCTATGCTTTCTTCTCCGCATATGCCTTGTGCTTAACTTGATTCGCTTCTCTTTCTCCGATCACGTTCCTTATAGATTTGTACTCTAATATCTTCTTTATCACTTATGGGAATTTTACCTCTACTCCTGTATGAATTTCTTCCTAGACCTCATTTTGTATTTGATTTTGAGTTTCTCGCAATTATTTATTTTTGTGCAAAATATATAACGAAAATGAAGAATGACGAACTAAACCAAAACGTTACTAAGCAATTAAAAAAAGTAAAAAATCCGTACCAAAGTAATTTTATAGGACATTCAAAATAGTTACAAGAAAATACAAAAGAAATGCAAATAATTTAATTTAAAGAATGAAAACACAGAAGAAGATATGCAGGTAGAGGAAACATGATGAGCAACAATTAAAGCAATAAGAAGAATAAAACCTGGAAAAGCTGGAGGATAAGATAATATAGAGCCAGAAATAATAAAATGTGGAAAATATTGAAAAATTAATGGTGCCCATATAAAAAAGACAGTTGAGCCTCCTGGCTTCATATTTATGAAAATTGCTCTAAAATGTTCTAATATCGAAGTACTAATGGAACCGGAAGAGCGAGAGTGACAGGAGCGAGGGGATGGGTCAGAAATCGAGAAACAGCTGACTTGTTTATGACATTGCCACGATTTTAGCTCAAATAGATATTTATCAATCGTGCGCTAATCCAGCAACGCTATTAAAGGAAGGACTACGTTATGGGTTAGGTTGGGTTGCCTTAAGATATTGTAGTAATTTTATATATATTATTTGGTTTATGGTTAGGTGTTACATGCTTTGATGAATCGCATCCCATCTTTTAAGACCTAGACATATCTACTTTTACAATGGATTCGAACATTAAATTCCACAACCCCAGCTCTGACTTCATTGCATTCGTTCCATTACCTCTGCAATCGTCCACCCTTTCCACTCTACTTTACATATAATTGGGACTCGAACAATAAAAGCTTCACATTAACTACTCTTAGCAGTTTAATTCCTCGTACAACGAGTATAAATAACTCAGTTTTGTTGGACGCTGCGGAATAATGATGACCACATCATGACGCTGTGATATTTACCTCGACTCATAAACAGCACTTTGGAACGAAACTCGTTAAAAACAATAATAATTAAAAATATATTATAAATTAGAATCTATTTTCCAGAACCACTAAAAGTTTCCAAACGACCTAATACTCCACGACAAGGGGATCGTACAATATTTTAATGCTTTTTGTTTCAAACTAACGCCCGGACGCCACCCTGAAAATATCCAACAAAAACCCTTAAATGAAGCCCGTAATAACGTTAATAAACCGTGTGATATCTTGTCAAATTCAACACACGAGTGTAATCCTATTACACCTATAACGTACGACGTCCTTTCAACAAACAAGGTTCTTAATTGAACGCCCTCTCGCGGGATTCGAGCCGAACGCCCTCTCGCGGGATTCGTGCCGAGTCGGCGTATTTTTAGGTCGCTTCGCTCCATTGTTTCGAGGCTGCAAAGAAATTCGCCGTGTGGAGTAGATTTTCCATGATGTATGACCAGATTCGTAGCCGATGGCTTGTGTGTGCTGTTTATGGTTTACCAAAATGAATGCAATTAACTGTCATGAAACTGGAAAAAATAAAATTTCATCGAGGTAATTTTACAATTAAATCGTCTTTGTTTATAAACCTGCCGATTAATCAGATCGCCACGGAGCGATTAAATGATAAATGTTTGCATTATATAATAACTCAATTAATTTCAGCGAATTGCACATTCCGCGAATGCAAATTGTTTCCATTTAATCGAAAACGTTGCATCCCCGTTACGCTCGAACTTTTCAACTCCGAAGCGTTTCACCGCCAGCCAGCATTTGATGTATTATCCGATGTGTATGATTAGTGCACGCTTCTACCGAATTTAATTTCCGTCCGAAAATCCTTTCGTCCATTTTGCCGACCTATTTATTTCTTTCCACATATTTGCGAGTACGAAATACATTGCAATATAAATTTTAAATTATTTTCGTCGTCAGTGAATGCACGTGAAAAATTGAGGTTGTGTGCTACCCGGCCTAATAGCAGATACAATCAACGAATTCATTGTTGTCATTAAATGTGCTAATTTTCTAAAGTTAGTGTCCCATTGACGATTGAAAAAGTCATAAGATCGAAATATATTCAAACCAAATAAAAAACTGAAATATAACTGAAACATATTACAAGCTTGTTTCCTTTTAAAATCAACTACAAATAAACTAATGCGAAATAAAGTTATTGTAAAAGGAGGCCAAGAGAGTTCGTCTAACGAAACCTACGAACGCGATTCTAAATTGGACGTAATATTCGAAAATAAGATTAATAATAATTGATTCATAATGGCGATTAAATTAATTAAAAATAATGTAAATAATAAATGTTTTGTGTAATAAGTCTTAGATAAAATAAATTTACTGATAGTATAAGTTTTCTGTTGTCCTTTTTTATGAAATTTTAACCGCCCTGGTTCTGTATCATTACCTTAATTTCTTACTTTTCCTGTAGTAGTTCCTAAATTCAATTTTTTCAAATTTGAGAATTCACTTTTCATAAGGATCTGAATCCAATAACATTTTATAGTAGCCGCAATTCTACACTATTTTGAAACCTTCTGAAATTATATCTCCTTCTATACTGGTAGACGAATCAATCCAACTTTTAAAACATCGATGTTTCCGAACTCAGACTCGACTTTTTTACACACCAAACAAAATTTATTTGACGCGTTAATAAAAAGTAGTTTTTGTGTTTACGTTTTAGCACCAATTGTCGAGGATGTGCCAGATATAGAGATATAACTTGATCTATACTCTTTTTGCCACAAATACCGGTGACACAGCGATGTCAGCTTATATAGAAGCTGAAATCTAATGATGTTACTATCAGCAACGTCATTAGATTTCAGGTCAAATGCATATCCACACATATTTCATTTCAACTTTATAATGGAAGCAAAACCAATTATGTGTCCTTTCATTATCTACTTATGTTTCAGTCCATTTCATTAAAGATTCATGGCTACCTATTCGTTTACGACTGTTTATCAAAAAATCAATCAAATCAATCATTCGTTTTCCTTCTAAAGTAATGCAAGTTTCATTATTAATTTCAGTATCACTGGATCCTTGCAAATTCGTAACAATGTCTAATCACTAATAAGATTGGGATTAGTATTTTATTTTATTAATTAACCGAATAGTTCTTAAAACTGTTTTTTAAAATCTATTCCAATAACTTCTTTTAACAATTACTCGGTATTAATATACAATTCTGACTGTAGGATAAAACGTCAACTGAACTGGTTGTAGCTTCTATACAAAGTATATGACAGCAAACATTCGAAGCTCAAATTTAGATCTTACAAACGAAATGAAAAGTATCTGAAGGGTAAAATCCTTCCCCTATCTAATCAAAAAGACTCAGTGGTCTTGCATATTCTATATCGTGAATATGATGGATAATTGAAAGCTTTGCATCAAAGACTACACCCATTTTTATTGATTTGAGAGTGTGTTTGTGTAGATTCGTTTTTTGAATGATTTTATTGTAAAAATTTCATATATATATATCAAATTTTATATTTCTCATGGGAGTTCACCAAATTCATCTAAGAACAAAGTATCCCACCAAACTTCCCACTATATACCAACATTCCCACTAATCTAGCAATAAGCACATTAAAACAAAATGACAAAAAAACCATCTTATAAAACATATGTCGATGATATATCTACATGTACAGCCAAAGATAAAACAAATAAGATACTAGAAGAATTTAAATCATTTCAAGAATATACTTTATAGAATTGACAAATTTTCCTGATATCACAATAAAAACCCACCAAAATCTACACAAACTGGTACAAAAAACACCAACTCACAAGCAACTCTAATATACCCATAACGTATAAAAAATGGTGTCGTCACCAGCTTAGTAGTCATACATTTATCACATGAATCGCATAGACAGACAAATATAATAAAAATCAAGTCCATCTTAAATAGAAATAAGTAACCCGAAAACGTTTACAATGAAATCATTGCAAAAAGAATCTACACCCTAACCAACAATACACAAACAAACTCACTAATCAATAAACACAATAAAACCAATACACAACAGAAATATGTACATTTACCATACATACCACAGACATCAGAAAAAGTAGACAAATTGTTTTAAAAATACAACATTAAAACCGCACACATACCAAACAAAATAACAAAAAAATATTATTATTATACACAACTAAAAACAAATAGCCGGGGCATATACATTGAAAAAATCGAATATATTCGCATAAACACTCCACAACAGGAAAAAAACAACTGCTTTGTCCAAACATGCAATAGAATAACAATAATTTTTATTTGACTAACATAAAAATTCTCAACATAGAAAGAAAATATAAAAATAGGCTCGTAGAAGAATTGATACAAATTCTCAACATAGTAAAACAGATAACAAACATTTTCCCATTCAATTTTAAAAATATAAACCTTCTACAGCCACACATACATTAACAATTGTAATAATCGCATTCAAGGAAAACGACCCAAGCATCTATACATGAAAAAAAAACGATTAAAGCAATATGATGAAATACTTTTCTTTAATTGACCAACGATTAATTCTAATATACTTTAACATGCACATCAGAAAAGCTATTGTTATAGATTTTGCAATATTAAATGGTAATTTGTTGAATGGACCACAACGACTCTATCTACATTTAACTGTAACCGATACCAATCTACAATAATTTTCCAGTGAGAAAACTTCAAATCGTCCGCCAACTTGGCACATCGAAGATATTAATAATAGTGTTAATGAATAAATTATACAACAGTGGACGCAGTGCTGATCCTTGTTGACATCAAATAAAGCTAAAAACTCGACAGATTAAAAACCGTACAATTCAACATATTGTAAAAAAATATGGCCGAACCATACTAATTAATGCATGTTAAACCACCAGTGTATTTATCTTGTCAGATAATAGTCCGTCGTCAAGTCTACAGAATCTGTATAAATTGCATTCAATTGCATCTCATAATTAATTACTTTTGGAATGTATTGTTTAGACCAAAATGATTAGTTTGCGGATCCCACGCTCTATCTACACTGTCGATCTGATCAACTAGTGACAAATTCACCTTGAGGAGCATATCACAATGGGTGTAAATATTTCAAATTTTGAAGTTATATCGGTTGGCATAATTAGCAGTATTATAGTTAAAGCAGGATATCTTCGAGTAACAAAATACCTGCTTCTTCGACGATACATTTCGTCATTAGCGCACGTTGTGCTGAAATAAATTTAAGTCCACCAAATAATTTAACGCTATTAACTGGCCATTTGCCTACCACCTTTTAAGTACGAGAGAATATCTCCATCGAGGGTACAAAGAAATGAACTGATGATATCGAAAAACGTCCCGTAATTATCAACTGAGTAATCATCACTTCTATTCATACAATATTTATACATGAGTAAATGAGTATATTTATTGAGCAATAAAGTTATTATCAATTATAAGGAGGACACCACCTTGTGCGACCTGTAGCAAAAATACTACTGTCAGAGTGGCAAACCTTTTATTATTACTAGATTCAGAAAACGCATCGACTTCTGATGTCTTTATTTGTAGCTCGCGAGTGTTTTAATGGTAATTATTAAAATCTTTACGTTCAAAGTATTGGTTGAGCTTGATATGAAGGGAGATTTTTATATTATCTGCCTAATAGGAAAAACAGTTGACAGGAAAGTAATATTTTATTTTTTCCAAAGTACGAACGTCACTTGGTCACACTTTTATTCGAACGTTCTTGCAATGAGTTTGCACCTCCAAAAAAAACCGTTTCAGTAAGTCTTCAAAAAACTCCTAGCTCTTCCTCTTTCAGGTCGGAAGAAAAATGCCGTCCGCTTTTCACTTTCTTATATTTTGCGTATGTAAGGAAGTGAGTAAAGAATGGTAGTAATCATGCGTTTCTTTAATTAGGAAAGAAAATAATCACTCGGTACCAAGTCCGGGCTCTATGGTTGATTATTTCGCTTGATTGGGGAGCTTTGGGGACTCTGTGTAATATACAATTGTCATGAAGCAGTTTTCAATTTTATAACTGTTACCTTATAAACTATTCATTTTATTGTAAAGCCTCCTGACTGCTTCCTTATAGACTTCTATTATTATATCACAAAACATCGATGTCGATGGATTCTGCGTTCTTACCGTCTTTGAGGTGCGAAGAACCCACTCCATGGATTCTTGCTTTGTCGCTGGATCCCATTGATATATCATGTCTCATCACCTGTTATAGTTCTCGACGAAATGTCTTTATCGCCAACCAAAGCTTTCAATTTTTCCTCAGAAATGTGTTGCCGACACAATTTTTGTTCAGGAGTAAACAATTGGGAATCCCGCGTCCTGTCACTATTCATTCCTAAGTCTTCATGTAAAGTGTTTAATAATGTAGCCTCAGATTTCAACCGTAATTGATGAACATCTTAATCTTCGATCTGTTAAGACCAGTTCCCCAACTTTCTTCATATTGTCTTTGGTTGCTACTTCGGCATGTCGTCCACATCTTATATCATCTTGATATCCCTTCCCCCCATCGAAATCGTTTAGACCAAAATTGTATCGTACAATATTGTTATCGACTAAAACGAGAAAATGGTTCGAACAAGAGAAAGTACATTACATATACATTGTTCCAATTCGAATCTATAACGCAACTTAATGGTGAATGTTCACGTACAGCCAAAGCGGTGCTTGAACTTCGTACTCCTCCACAATTCATTCGGATGCAGTATAGCTTGAAATTCACAATATTTCCATTAGAACATTTTATATGAAACTTACTTTCTCTTGTTCTAAAGTCGGATACCTTGGTTCCATTTTCAAGCAAGTTTTTCTCGTTCTAATCGAGAAAAATAGACGCAAGGATGATGTGCCGTCACATTGACCCTTTAGGTCATTGGTCTGTTGTAGTATCACAATTGGAGGATCTGTATTGTCCTTAAAATTGTCTCTCTCTTTCTTGGTCAGCAACGTGGATACATAAAGTGTCCATGTTTTCTGTGTCTATGGGATATCAGAACCCGAAAGAAGCATTGGATGCAATCAAACTTTCCTCTACAATCTGACCTCAAACCTGATGATCCCAGCATTCTACATAAGTCATTTGTTGACAAAAAATTCATTATATTCCCACCTCTGCACATAAAACTGGGCACCATTCAGCCAACTGAAGAAAACTGTTTCAAGTACCTTATTTCTACATTTCCTACCCTCACGTTTGAAAAGATAAAAGCCGGTGTATTTGACGGTACAATTATTTGGCAGCTCGTTAATAAAGATGAAGATTTCATCGGAACAATGTCATAACTCCAAAATAATACTTGGTTGTCATCCAATAACCTTGTCAAGGAATTTATTGGAAGTTAACAAGCACCAATTTACACCGAAATGGTAAGAAAAACTAGTGGGGAGCATCAACATGCGTGTTGCAACATGAGTATCGAGGTACATTTTCTGCATAGCCATCTTGTTGACTTCCCGACAAACCTGGGTGGAGTCAGTGATGAGCAGTGCGAACTATTCCGCCAAGATTTGTAGGTCATGGCAGCACGCCACTACTTATACATGGATACTTTAGTAATAAAATATATGAATAAAATCTTGTATGATTTTTTTGGAAAAAGGTAGAACATAAAATCTGGGTTAATTTTTGAATTCAGATACCAAGTCACCAATACACAAGTTAGCCAAAAACAAGTGTCAGATCTAACGCAACAAAAATTGTGTTCCCCGTTGATAATTCCAGATACAATCACTTCTTCTATTAATAGGATATTTACGCATATTTCGTAATTATAATTGATATCTTATTTACACTGTTTTAACTTCTACGATTTAATCACGTCTTGATCTTTACGGCGATGCTTAACAATTGTGCGGCTGTGTTTACCTGAACTTATCTGAAGCGAACTCCATGTACCTTTTCACTGGCAATTGGCCTCCCCGTGTCATTGTGTAGGTTACGTGTTCTCTCAACATCAATTGTACTACCTTCGAAGATGTAGACATACTACACATACACAACACACAAATGTTTGGCCGCTTATTTTCATACATGGATAACACAAACAATTTTGTTCGAACGAGCCTGCTCCAAATTTCTTCGTTTAACCAAAAATATTTTTTTAATCATGTTGCGATTACTTGTTTATATTACTTAATGGGGTGTTTAAATTTTCATCGTCCTTTTGCCATCTCTTTGTCATTCTCGATTACTTTCCAGTTCCAATTTCACCTCGACGTTTATAATTGGTACAAGCATACCGTCTAATTACGATAATTAATCTTAATGCTTAACTCGGTACGATTATAAATGAATATTGTTTAAATCGAATTCATGTAGCTCTTCCTAATTTTAAATTAACGTAACGTGGTATCATTAATTTAAAATAATTCATAATTAAATAAATACGACATTCATATCAAAGTAAATTAAATTTAAATCAGCTATATAACATATTATTGGATAAAATGTAGCCCCATCCGTCTCAATTAAAAAGAAATATTTCATCAAATAAATTCAAGCCGTAATCCTCTCGTCCGTGCTGCGCTTGTTATAAGCAATCCGATTACTTATTCCCGTTGCCTGTATATTTAAATGACTATGCGAACAACAGTGATAAAACGTCACATATTATTTCATCGCCATTCTGCAGAATAATACACTCGGTTTAACTACAGTTATGATTTGCTTTGGCGTTAATTAAAAATGCAGTTGTTGATCTGTTAAATGGAACAACCGAATTTTATCCCAAATAAATTCAAATAATGAATAAATTCCAAAAAAATGCGCTGTGATAAAATTAATTTACGTTGATAACCAGCTCCGCGGCCTAAATTCACTACATTTAAAAATACATCGCGTAACATTCAATTCAGTTGCTCCAAATTAGTACCTAGACTCGACGTAATTTGATCGTCTTCGATACGAATTGAGTTTTCATTGCCAGTAAATTGCGACAAATTGAACAGAACGCCTTAGTATTTATTTGAAATGTATGACTCTTCGTTCGGCGCAAGTTACCAATGTGATTTAAGATGTGTAATTTAGGAACGATGTCATTCTTATTTATCACAATTTGGTTATTTTGTAGGTAATTGAGTGGAAATTGTTCACAGTAAATGTATTTTAAGTATCTATATAATTCAAAGCTACCGCGCCCTTCTGCGACCACATATAAGTGGACCACATATACGTGTGCTTAAGTATTTGTGAAACCGCAGCTCCGATATGCACATCTACTTCGTAATTATTGCACACATTAACGATGCACCCCTTTGAACAATACCCTACTCATGCACGTAATCCGTGCAAGGCCGAGTTTAATTTGGCATTCCTTCTCAGACAAACGTTCTAACGGTGGCGCAGTTGGGCACCTGAAGATGCCTTTGGATTGGCCTGAATAAAATTAAAGGTACACGTCCGTTCGCTAGCATTCAATCTCTGATCCCAACTGGGTTTGTTGCCGCAGCACGTAGATAAATTGAACGATGCGCTCGAAACCCCGAGCAGGGCTGAATTAATTCAATTGCGTAAGATCGTAATGAGAGAAAATTACGGCAAAGGTAATTTTATTAGATCGAAATAGTCGCGAGCGATGAAATTATTAAATTAGGGCGGACGGTGAAGGCGAGTACGTTGTAGAGCTAGCCTTAATATTTGCAAAGTCGATTTCTGAAAACTCTAATTAGAAATATCAACGTTGATGGAGTTGAAAAATAAAGAGGGATGAACATGAATGAGATGGTTAATTATAAATATATTTGTGACTACTACTCTATAGACAAATAAAAATAAAGACAAATAAACCAGGAGGTTAATAATGACTGCCCTGGTTACCAACGTAAAGTCCGGCTCTTCGTTTTTGAGGCTGCATAAAATTCTTTTATTGCATTAATGCCTATTTTTATTTCTGTATGAATAATGAATTATGGGCGACATAGCTAGAACATAAATTGGACAAAAAGATAATGAAGAATAAAGCCAAATTGAAAGATCTTAACGGAATGGTGGTCTTTATTTTTGTATTAATGTGATTAAGTTGTGTTGTTTTTATATAAAAAAGAATACATCATGAAAATCAATGGCAATATACAATTAAAAGATAAAGAAGAAGATTTCCGTCCTAGATCTTGGATTGGATTGGGTTGAGGTTTAACAAAAAGGGCATCCAACGAAGCCCAGGCGCTACGAAAAATAATAGATATAAATCAACAAAAAAAATCATGGTTATATCGGATTAGCCTTACAAGCCAAAATCCAACTGATCAATATCACTGCCATTAATATATCCTCAATGACCGGAGGAAGAGGTCGAGGTACGAAAGTGAAGGGAAATTTTTTTTATTCGATGGATGATGGAAATAAGGTGGTTGGAAACACTGGATAGAAGAATGTGTGTACAACTGAGGATGAAAGTAAAAATGAAAAAGGTGAAAAAATTAAAAAAGATGCAAAGGAAAAAAGATAGACGTATGAAAACAGTGACCAAAAGAAGAGGATTACGGTTTGACCTTCCCTAAGCCTATTCTGACTATTTTCAAGGTGACGTTTGCTCGCCTCCCGTCTCTCAATCTCTCCCTGTCTGAACTCCTAAATTGAAATTAGTTTGTTAATTGATAGTTTGTATTATTGCTAGCATTAAGTCAACAATAGAAGCTCATCATATTTTAGATAAACAATAAACATTTTACTTGAGCGTCACTATGTACGTTGGTCGATATATATATAGTCCTCTTGACCGGTGGATGTGGTCTGAAGGAGTTACTTGCGGTAGCGTTCGTCACCGCATTATATTGTATATGTAACCGCATCGTTCAATAATTTCGCACATCGCTTATTGCAATTAGTCTAATATATTTGCAAGCAATTACGTTTAGTGTGCATGTATATAGATTACTTACGATTACAACTCGAAGTCAACTATTTTATCAACCCAACCCAACCCAACACCGAAATATGAAATGAATGTACACATATTTCCTCATAGATTTTCGCGAATTTATCGTATGATTTCCTGCAAATAAGTACATACATTGATACACGTAAATAATATTATGAGTTAAACCAGAAAACCATTACCTGCACTTATGATTTTGCTTGCCAAGAAAGTATTGCACCACGGACAAATTTGATTCCGTCATTGGTGAACATAGTCGATTGCTATTATATTTTAATATCAATGGTATCAATAATTTGATTAAGGTAACCAGATTTTATAAATGCAAAAATTGTATATCACTTGACAAACACACCAACTTTATCATTGTCGTGCTTGTAAAGTTAGATATGTATCTGCATCTGATCTAATGCAACGGTATTACTTTTAGAAGCGTGTGAATCAATTATTTATTATTTTCGACATTTATGTCAAACAAAGCTCTTTATTTGATCGGCATAGTGCATCCTGGGTAAAGAGCTTCGTGGGGCCTAAAGCATCTTCGGTTCGATCATAATTAAAAATTGTTAACCGTTACAAATTAGCACCCATTTGTATATGTGACATTTTTAACGAAATTCCTGTGGATTTGATCGAAACAAACATAACTCACTCAAGATTGAGGAACCATGCTGACCAAGCCAATAACCTTCTAAATTAATGCCTTCAACTCTCGAGAATGACAATGCAACTATATAAGTCCTTTTTGGACAAGGTGAATTAAAAATGAACACTTCAAAGCTTTTAGCTAAAACCCAAACAGAATATGCGAATACCATGGGACATTAATGTCACAATTTCAGAATTACCTCCCTATCTACTAATATCCTCAAAACATTTCGACTGCTACCCAATAGTTTCTACAAATTTGGATTTTATGTTTCTATACATAGAAGTATGAATAGAGCCACTTAAGAGTAAAAAAGTATATTCAATGTGTATAAAAGGAATCTGCGATTGTTCCATGAAAGTGCTTACCAATCCACCTAATAGTCCTGATTGATTTCCTGCATGTTTTTCGTCGTAAATGTTTGTGAAAAGCCGATTTGTACGACAGGATGCCGTTTAATGTTAATTCTACGAAATCATCGGCGCTTGCACTCATATTTTTATTTCTGGTAGATTTCATTCATTTATAAATATGAATGAAGTCGACTTTCAATTCATTGACTTTAGTTCATTTTTGTAGTATTTCTAGTAGTTATTTGCATTATAATGATTTATTACAAGGATAAAAATAAAGTTTAACGTGATTTTTTAAGTGTTTTTAATATGCAACTGCTCAAAAAAATATATACTAAAGATATATTAGATAATGTTAATACATTTTCTTGTATAATAATTGTAATTTTTCTCTTGAATTTAGAATTATTTGGCGTCGATCTGTTTAAATTTCGGATTTTTAAAATTACTTGATGTTCCCCAGCATTTCCTTTAATAAATTTTCGTTTGATTCACGGTTTCAATTTTGACGATTTTTGAACTATCGACGTTCATGTAATTTTGCACGTTTTCGCTCGATTTACTATAACGTTTGCAATGTTCGTTTATCTTGCATTCATTGCTATGTGACTATAATAATTGGTCTCATTTTCGAATAATTTTTTTTGTTTCTTCGACAATTTTATTCATCTCGATCCATTTTAGTATTATTTTGTTTATTTGATACACGAAACTGCAAAATCGAAATGAGGACAATATGGACACAGTATTAAGAATGATAAAAGATATGAAAACAAACCTAACCGAATAAATTCACCACGTGAGAGATGTTTAGGGAAAAATATGCGGAGATGTGTAACACATGGGAAAATTAAAAATTGAAAAACATAGCTTAGAAGATAATGGAAAATAAAAATGCTATGAAACGACTAGACAAAACAGATAGAACGTTGTAATGAATGAATTAATAATGCACAACAGAGAAGAAATAACATTGAATAGGGGATCCAATTGCAATCTATGTAAAATAATTACAAACACCTTTCAAGAATAGCCGCCCCGATTTGCCTTTCAAGAAACCTGAACACCTTCAGAAAGCCATAAATTTGGAAAAAGTCATTACTGAAAAACAAATTGATAATCCTGAATTTGTGATGAATGCAGATGGAAGTGGTTTCGGAAATGATCCATCAAGATTAAAGGCCGTTGGAAAAGGTGGAAAGGCTCTGTCAAGAGCATCTGAAAGCACTGGAAAAGACTCAACTACTATAATGGCTTGCGTTGCAACTGAACTTTATTGCCTTTCACAAAGGAAAAGAAAATCGCTCAACAAATATAATATACAATATACAAAATAAACCTCCTTGAAAAGACATTAACAAAAAATTGAAAAGAAAATGTAAAGAGAACAGCAAAAGCGGAGATGAAAACGACAATGTGAACCTTGTGGAACATTATAATAATGACTTAAATGAAGGGATGGCTAACAAAGAATGGTCTGAAGAAGTTGAAGCTCACAGCTATCCGGCGGTTGAGCATAAACTAAGGCGGGAGAATAATTAGTGGTCATATTTCTTGTAGGTTCCAAAAAAAGTACGCATTATTAATATGTCTGCCGGGTACCTGATGAGGATGAAGAAAGTTAAAACGTTGAAGTTGTTGCATTTAAGCGCAAAGAACTGAATTTGTTGAAGAAGAACGCGAACCACGGTTAAAGTGTTATATATACAGAAGCAAAATATGCACTTGCATTGTTCACATTTTCCCCAGCAAAATTCACTATGAATCTGATAGGACAACGTGTTTCCATTTACCCCTATTTTTATCATATCGTCATTTTCAGTTGGTCTAATTATAAACAGCCCTCGAGATTTAGAAAACAAATCATATAATTGTAAAATTTGAACAAAAATACTTGAAATAATCTAAACTACATGGTGTCAGATCAGTTGATTATAATTAATCGATCAACCTAAAATAAGTAATGTTTAATATCAAGAATGCAAAAACCGTTTACAGTTACCCAACTTGATCGAATACACTGAGTGATATTGCAGCCAACTGTGCAAAAACTTCAGCAAATATCTCGCTGGTCCTTGTACTATACGGTTCGATTATATGCCTCAGAACTCGCATTAATTTTTGAACATTTGGTTCCTGAACTTCTTCATAAATTTCTCCAATACGTTGTAGTATAGAAATGTTTCGTAGTCATCCTAGACGCAATAATATGCATGCACCATGATTGTCGCAAAGACGATTGTTGACATGAACGATTATTTTATTGTGTGAGTAATGTTTCTTTGTGATTCTGCTGTAACATTACGTAACTTAACACATCGAATGATAATTACGCAGTGATTAATTAGGGTTATAGTGCCAACACAGCAGCGCTTACCACCCGCCCTGGCTTCTTAGACCGAATACGCCTTCAGTCATTGCAGATTCCGCACATCTAATTCTATTCACTTGCCTTCACATACATCGCAATTACGTACCTCGCGTGGCAAACGTCTCTGATTTGGGCCAGATTGAGAAGACGAGAACAGTTCAAAGTACTCGTTCGAAAACATTGATTATTTTGGAATTTTAATTCCAATTTGATAAATTATAACCAGAAATATAAGTTTGATGTATTTGTTGAATATTATCAGCTTTTTATTTTTCGTCAAACTGTCCGAAGGTCTAGTTTTTAATGCTTTAACATCGGCGGTAGAAGAAGAACATTTGTAAAAGAGCAACCCGCAGCTTCAGTATTACGTTACATTAGCCTTTTAGTCATAATTATGTATTATTTTAATTTAACACGTCTGCGACATTGTTTTAAATATAGTATGGGTAATTTATTTTAAATGTGGCCAAATTTTGCAAAAAGAAAAAATCCTTGTTCATAGATATGCGGCTCAATTTTTATTAAATTTAACCTTCTAAATTAATACCCGACAACATACATGTTCTTTGGTAACATAACTGCCGCCGTCCAAATATTACGACCCCGACCCTTTAATTTGCCCACCCTTCATTTCATTACGTAAACCAAAATTGTACACAATTTCACCGTCTTCGAAATTTACCCTTTACTTTTACATACACTAGTATTATATCACGAATTACAAATTTAATCATTTTTTATTTTTCAGTCTCCAACCTTATATGAAACAATTAATATTGTAAACAAAAATGTGTGAAAAACCTGTGAACAAAATATTGATGTTACATAAGAATCAATTTCGTTCCTACAAGGGATTTCCAGAAGATGTTGGATCTTTGCTGGAAATGTGCCCGATGTTGCTTTCATTTCCACTCGTGATCCTACAATACATCAACATTACGTTGACACGTTTCTTTTTCTTTGTCCAATTTCATATTTTCTGCGACAAATATTTCACACCAAAAGCGTTCAAATCAATTTGTTGTTACGTGCTCTACTAACAGAAGTTGCGTTGGTTCATTTCTTCGCGTAAGTCTTTCACAGCATAATTTGTAGGAAAGCGATATTTGGTAAACGTATTTTGCTTTATTTTATTCCGTAATATTTACAGATTTTATGAAATAAAATTTCATATTTGTATCTACGAATTAATCTGATGCAAGTAGCCAAATAGTCAAAATGATATTTGAAGGGCAAGATTAGAACCTATCCATGGATTTGCTTTAGTTCTGCGCACATGATGCATCCACACAAAATACAATTTTAATATAATTTGTTTGGAGCTAATTCTTCATTGAATCATTCAAAATGCGAACCTTAAAAGTTACTAGGCTTTACAGGTATCTCAAGTAGTAATAGGAAACGTGTTATTCTCCAGCAAAGTCACATGACATATTCAACTACACTGTTGTAAAAAAGTATATTATTATTGTTACTTTGCCCACGAAATACAAAGAACCAAGCCTTAAATGTAAACGGCATTGATAACTGTTTATGCAGGAAGTAGCAGGACTTTTAGTTAAGTTAATTATTTTAAACCTTCATTCACATCACTCTCCGTTATATTTGAAAACGAAAGCGATGTGCGTTTCGAAGATATTGTTTGAGACTAACGAATTAAAAAGGGCGGAAATTAAATTTTGATCTTCGTTGCTTCAAAGTTTCATTGCTCACCTACAAATATTAATTTAACCAAAGTAATCGTATGACCAATATAAATTACTGCTTGAAAAACAACCGTTAGCATCGATTTCGGCTAAATTGTAATTGTGATTTCCGGACTCTAGCTTACACATAGCCACTTCCTTTTTTCCATCATAAATTCAAAGATTTTCCTGCAATTGCCGGAAGGAAGCTCACACAAAACAACAATCCAAAGAAGATGCCGCATCAATAACCTTTATCGCGTATTCGGTACCGTTTGTCAGCAAATCCCCCTCCGCACCGAAGATTTCAAATAACTGGAAGTTTCCATTCAACAGAATCTAATAAGCGCAATACAATATTGCGTCGCCCCGCGTCCCACCTCCGCGCCGCGAATTTCTTTCATCGCGCCATCAATTTGATCTTGTCGTCGTTGCAGGTTAACGACGACCCGTTTTCGGCGGTGCGATAACTCGTATCTCCGAAATGCAGCAGCCGAGCTGCGGCGCTTCGCCGCCTTCATTTGATGCGACCCGGTGTGGAACGGCAGTGTCGTCGAATGAGCTCGCGTCCGGTGCGCCGCGCTCGACGTAGTTTGAATTAACCGGAAACTTTTCCGCTAGCGCCATCTGTTTGCGAATTGAAGGAGCGCAAGTTGCGGAAGCGATTCATTTCAGCCGAGATCAACTTTGCCTCGATGGGGCAGTATCCTTTTATCCTTGTCGTTTTAACGCCGTTTACTCAGAAGGATTATATTAGCACTTTATTCAGGGCTAGGTAATCAGAGAAGAGTTCAATTAAATGAATTAAATATTCGAGATGATGTATTTTAAAATTAATAAGATGAATGAAGTTCGGTCGAAATCTTTATTACTTTAAAGAATATTTGATTAAACTTTTGGGTTAGCAGATAATTTAATATTAACGAAGAAAATAAAGTTAATGAAATTGCAATTTAATAATTCATACGATTTATGCTTATTGTTTTTAATTATTAGCACATGATTGTTACAACATATGGCTTTTGTATATTTCTAGTTCTGATGTGAAAACCCTTTTAAAACATTGTACCTCTTATCATCATAAAAAATGCAGAGAAATGGAAAAATATGTTGTTGCCAATAATATAAAAAAAATCTTGCCAATCACCAATGTTCCAAGAAGAAACTTCCTAACTGAAATGTATCTTTCAAACCTTTATTTAACCCGAAACGTGACCCCTTAGATTGTGATTGTGTAGTAAGTTTTATATACTACAATGTTCTCGTTTCTAACTCGTTTTATGTTACTTTTGTTTATAAATAAATTTTCATTTTTACTCATAATTAAAGTTTGCTATATTAAAAATGGGAATTAAAAACGGATTGTCGTATCTTATGTCAAACGATAGAGATAGCAATGAATACCAGTTAGACACTTTCACAATACTCGTACAGGTTGAGAGGGAGGAGGGAGAAAGAGAAACAATACAAAACCTACATACACTCCAATATATAATACTGCCCGCGAATATGGGGGGGGGGCATTAATATTGAGATATTGAGATGAGGTGTAAGAGAACAAGAAAATAGTTTGTTTAATCCATGTATCTGAAAATGGGATTATTTTGATATTTGAATGAACAGGGTGAGTTTTCCATGTTGCTGACTTTGTCTCCGTTGGAAATTTTTAGTTGACCTACCTACAACATGGAACAATATGGTATCCACAATTGTTTTTGTTATAATTGTGCAGGCGATTGTGTTGATAAATGGATCAATGACAATGGAGATTCCAATGGTGAGGTATCACGACTTCGCCTTTTTTCTGTGCAGATCCTCTCCAGTGAATTTCACAGCCTATTTTGAAAGCAATACCTCAAGCGGAAGTGATCGTTTACTCTAATCACCGTTTTCCTTATCTGGAAAACGGTACGAGTTGTTCTTATATAAGTTAAAGATATTGAAATTGTAAACAACTTCCATTTCAAAAGCTTTTTCGAAAAATGTAGTATAACTAAGTATAAGAAAATTCAGTGCGGACCACTGCAGATTTTACTTTATGTATAAGTATAGTAATCATGAAAATTTTCGACCTTGCGATTTTAACGAATATACACATTTTGAGGTCCCCTGAATCGATTCTGAGTATTTTCGAAATGACGTCTATGTGTCTACTGTGTGTCTGTCTGTGAGTATGTGAGTATGTGCGCGCTCTACCGCCCAAACGATGAAAGCTAAAGGTACGAAACTTTAAACTTACGATTTTCACACCCTTTGTAAAAAAAACTACCACCAAAAGCGCCAAATAAACGCAACTAAAAATGTTTGCAAAGTTGTACGGAATTTTTATTTCATGTCTGAGTCAATTAGGGAAATTTTTGAACAAATCCTAAGAAACCAAAGATTATAAACGCTTAAATTTTTAATTATTAAATTTCTTGTTAAGAAATGAAACAACTCGATTTTTCCATGACATACGTGCCATTAATAACACCGTTCTTTCCATTCCCAGCGCGATTTAGTTCCGATTTGCACCGCCAACTGTCGGTGTTGATTATTGCCGCGACGTTACTCAACGTAAATTGCCGCGTACACGCATCGTCCGCGATTTAAGAAATTAAAGAGCTCACCCCAATAGACGCCTCGTTCGACACGACTCCTTCCAATTGGATGCAAGATCGACGCCGCCATCCAAAAAATCCGTTCACTAAATGTTTAAAGTTTCTCAGTTTATCAAAGAATCGTTAAATTGCGATTTAATTTCACAAACGCCATTGTGCACTCACCAAACGGTCGCGTTTAACGTTTCTCGGGTTATTTATCAGCGCGACGGAAAGTTATAATGCGACGCGAAACAAACGTCAGAAAACTTATAACGCTCGTTCAAAACTGAGACGAGAAGCGTCGCAATTATGAGTCACCGTCGCCTGCATACTCAAAAAAAACTGCCCATTGCACCTAAGCGACGTTGTCTTTGCATTTTTTCGGGGAAGTAATTATCGAGTTTTTGATATGTGTGCCGGCGGCAATTAGAAGCAAAGATTGTCTCTTCATCGGTTGCTTATGTACAAATTACTATTTAAAATAAATTGCATATTAATTTATTATTCGTAAACCTCATATGTTTCTTACTTTCTTATACTTTATGTATAAGTAAGTATAGTAATCATGAACATTTTCAAACTCGAGATTTTAACGGATATACGCGTGTTGAGGTCCCCTGGATAGATTCTGACTATTTCCGGAATGACGTCTGTGTGTCTTATTTTAAAAGCGATACCTCAACCGGAAGTGATGGTTTACTCTTATCACATTTTTTCATATCTCAAAAAACGGCACACAAAACTTATTCTTACAAAAGTTAAAGATATTGTAATTAAACAACTTTTATATGAAATGTTTTTTATAAAAATAACTAAGTGCACACTGCAGATTTTTTCCTTTGTTGTTGTCCGTGCGATTTGGTATATGTCCTCCCCACGTGCCATGTGTTCCTCATTCGTCCTCTTCTATGTCTTCATTTAGCATCTCGTGGAAATATTCTCTACACCTTTCTTTGACTTTCTCGTCGTCACCTATCAAGTTTCCTTCTTTATCTTTGATGTGTACCATCTGGCTAAAACTATGATTTCATCTTTTTACTTCCCTATAAAAATTCATTATTTCTTCTCTTTTGTAGTAGTTCTCTACCTCCTTGACCGTTTGTTCATTTCTGGTTCTCTTTTTCTGCCAGTTTATCCTGTTCACTTTCCCTCTCTGCTCTTTATATGCTTGTTTATCTTCTTCTTCTCTTTGTATTTTGATTACTCTCATCCTTCTCTCTCGTGTATTTCTTATTTCCGTCTCTCTGGGATATTCTTCGTATCTGCTTTGGGTTAATTCCTGTAATAGTGATTCGAATTTACATCTACATTTACATTTGGGGAAACCCAAGTCCCTTTATATATGTCCTTTCTTTCGAAATTTGTGCTCATTATTTTCATCTCTATTTCTTCTACAATTTCTATCATTTTGTTCCATTGCTATTTTACTTTGTCCTCCCGTTATATGTTCGTACATAAGTTCTCTCACTATTTTTTATATTTACATCCCTTAAAAGCACCCTCATATTATTATTATTATTATTATTTATTTATTTTGTTGTATGCTCCTTCTATCATTTCACAGAATTCATCTGTTTCGTCTTCAATTTCCTTTTCTGTTGAAGCGTGCACGTTTAAACTTGACATCTTTAATTCAAGCATACCTTATATGATATGGGTACGAATTTTGTGACTTTTTCTTTTATTTCGCCACTTACTAAAAACACCACTCCGAATCTTCTGGTTTCTCCTCTACTAGCAAAGAATATATATTCCTCTAATCTTGATACTTCTGTTTCTTTTACGTCCCCTTCTTGTAGTGATATTATGTCCAGTCTTTTTTGCTTCTGTCTCCAACGTTTTTAGCGCCCCTTCATCGTACATTCAAACGACGGCTCCATCAATAAGAATGTAATTGTGTATCAAAACCTCCATCAGCTTCACGCTTTGTTTTTTTATGCGCCCGAGATTACTGTACTTCCCTATACTTAAATATGTTTCATCAACTAATTCATTTCCTGATAAGGATGGGCATTAATGTAAATATGATTGAGGAACCCTCAACAGTTCACTCATATTCTGAGCCAAGAATTTAGAGATTTAGTTCAATGTAAAGAAAATACCTAAATTCTAGCTTGATGGAAATTATTGGCAACGAGAATATATATTTGTTGGGATAGAAATGGAGAATAAAAGTTGATTCCCAGTATTTCATGGGTGCGTGGCTTAGTAACCTGGTTTGATGCATATGTTTTACATTGAGCACAAGGTAGATAAACGGAGACATGTCATGGACAAAGGGATGTCTGATTACCTTAAAGAAAGTTATGAAAACAACTGGAAAAATACAACGATCAATGTTGGCTAATTTGTGGAGACCTAAAGGCCATGCTTCTCGATCGGTAAATATGTGTAACTATAATCTATAATATAATGTTTCATCTGCGAATTGTATAGCTGTGCAGGAAGTAAATACTAGAAGCGAATATGATGATCACTAATAACCATATCTGAACGTATGATCAAGAACATTGACACAAAAATACGTGTGTCTGGTTTTCACAAAACAATCACGAAATTATTCGTTAGTGCGGTGGGCGAGTAAGGAGACGTTTCCACTCGAATATAAATGATATGGAAAGAGAAAATATCACGGTTGAACATTAAAGGTAAAAAATGATGCATAGCTTCACAGGAAAACATAAAAAACTGCAAGAGATCAATAACTAAAATTAACTAGTTATTATTACTTTATTAGTTTATTAGTTAGTAATTGAGGGACCATAGCAATGCCAAGTGCAACTATATAAGCACCACGAGACTAAAATATTATTATCAAAATTATTAGTGAATGCTTTTTCAAGTATCGTATTAATAACAAACAATTCCCTATCTACAAATATCCACACACCATTTTGACTGTTACCCAGCAGTTTCACAAATTTTGCTATTATATCTTCATACATAGAAGAACGAATACACACATTTCGTGCGTTGGGAAAGTTTTAAAATACCCCTTTATTCCAAATAAATTTAATGATCATTTCTACAATTCCCAAAAGATGCTAAAAATTATTCTTTTGGCAGAAGGGAATTTAATTGCATGAAATATCATTTGGGTAACACAGGCCAAGAATATGCAAAGTGCCCATGGAATAGGTTTGAAAATAATTCCCATTGTTTGCAATAAAATTGATAGCAACCTTTTTTAATTGTTGAAGATATTCTGTATGTTGAATACGTATGAAAGGAATCCGCGATTGTGGCTTGAAAGGACTACCAATAGACCTAATAGTACTGATTGATTCTCTGCATGATTTTGTTCAGTATTTATTTCTAGACTTATTTATTAGATAAAGGAGCTCTCCAGTAATTTATGAGGGAGGTTTAAATGAATAATTTAAGTAATAAAGATTGGGGAAATTTGTAAACTAAAGAATTCTAAATAGAAACCGATATGAATGACGCTGTAAAGAATATGGGAAAAGAGGCACCAATTGGAGTTGGGAGAAGTGGTTAGATTGGAACAGAATTAAGTTGAGAGGACATTGTTGATGATGAAATGGAAGAGGTGACGCAGTAAGAATTACAGGATAGATCCGGGCCATGCGAGATAGGAGTTATAAGAGGTGTGATATAGGGTATGTCCCTAAAGCTCGACCAATAGGAAAATTTTGAAACCGGATGAGATGCCAAAAATGAGCAATAATTGCGGGTACGAATTTTTATAACATTTCTGAAAATCGATCTGAACATCGTCCAGTCTTACCCAAATAATATGGCATTGAGGGCCATGATTCGCGATGAGTTTTATTGATTCGTTTTCCTGTTATTCAAAGATGTAAAATTAACCATTAGTATTTAAGTTTGAATAAAAATTCCTTATTTTGCTGATTAAACCTCTTAGTTTTTTTGATCTAGACATACTTAAGTATCACTTATTTATATTTTTTATTAAAAAAACATGGTTATTGAATCATTACAATAAGCAGATGCAATGAGATGCATAATTTGAACTTTGGTCTTTGTTCTAATCCGATTATAAAACTATCATTACAGCGTTATAAGGGTAATTGACCCGAGCAAGACTACTTGACGGCAACACTACACTATAATTGTCATGTGCAATTCCTGAAACAACCTCTTCGAATTTGAATACATGCCATTTAATCCTTCGCCTACGTAAATATTTAATTATACTCACGTATCATTCGACAGCCTCTAAGATTATTTATTTATTTATCATCATTATTAGATCTATTATGTTCATATCGCTTGTTGACCCTGCCCGTTTATTTCTAACGACACTCAAGGGCTTTTTGGTGTGGTGTTAAGTGAGAGACAGTAAAACAATATTCATTCCAATTAACTCAACATTTGTTTTGTTCTCTTAGGCATCGAATATTAACTCCATACTTAAGAAACAAATATCCCCATAAGTATTGTTATCCGCAATAACACACTGGGAATTTTCGTCGGCTATAACACGGTGGAAAAATATTCACACATTAAAGGCAACATACACGCACGCATCTTCTTAATATATTCTGTAATTTACGAAATAATATTCTCGCATGTTTTACACAATATGAATTTTGTAGTAGAGCCAGGTTTAAAAATAATAATTAATTTAATAACAACAGTGTGCTATTGCTAATTATTAAAAACTGTCCACAATCGACATATCGTCCTTAGACTTAGAAAGTTTTCAGGCACCTAAAACTTTCATTAAAGGGTGCGATTGCAACGTTTAATGTTTGAGAGCTAGTAATATTCAATCGTGTGTGTTTCAAGATAACCACCAGATAAAGATAACCATAACTTTCCTAAAAATGTATCTTTATTTTGATGTATCGTTTCACGTTAAACATACCAAAATATTGCTGTGTGGAAATATCAAAAATATGCATCAGTTATGTTTAAATTGTGCAATCCTACTAATCATTATGAACAACTAACGAGCTTCATCGAAATAAAAACGTTATATATAGATATAATAATTCGTTAACACTAGTAGGGTAGGTAGAAATTTTCGTTCATAATTTATAAAATAAATTAAGTTTTAATAAATAATATTTTTATTTAATTTGATTCCACAGTTCAATAAATAATTTTATAAAAACACGATATTAATTTTCGAGTTTTATTTCTAATAGATTTCTAATATTTCATCATCACATAGGTATGTTCTATTTTGTTCAACCTTTGTATAATATAATTTATTATTTTTTGGATAAACTTCATATACACTGCTAAAGTTCAAAAAATAATAAATATAAATAAACAAACACGGAATTTTGCGAATTCATAAGGAACTTTTTGCAATGTATTCCTACGTCAACGAAACCCCGATAGTAGAAAAACGTGCAAAACAATTACAGACAATTATCGCGGCCAGACCGGAGACCTTACTACAACCAATCGTCGCAGCGCAAAATATCCACATTTAGTAGATCGAAAAATCCGCACACTAAATTTAGACGAACGAGTATAGTGGAACAGGAGAGCCCGAAAGGAAACGTTAATCCCTGCAGGATTTTCGGATTATTTAAACGAATCTACAACGCTTAATTCCTGCCTAAGGCTGGGTTGGTTTGGTTCAATCGTCTTTGCATTGTAAATGAAATACGCTGTATTAAAAATTCAATAGACGAATGAAAATCTAGTGGAATCCTTCCCCTACGCCTCGAATAAATCTTGCGATTTAATTACACTATTTTGAAATATTTTATTTCATATTTGTGTTTCTATAGCTGTATTAAAAAATCGATTGGGTATCTTATTCCAAGTGAGTGATACTGAGAAGGAACAAAGGAGGTGAAGGCTCCAATATTACTTCGGTTTTATCAGGAGTATTTTTCTTTGAATAGCCGAAATACATTCTTGACTTGCTGTGACCGGCAATAAACCCGTTAATAGTGAACAAGCTTATAAATATTCAGAGGATTACCGAACAGTAAATCGATGGTTTGGGGATATTACAGATCAGCCGTTTTATAACAGTGGGGCTCTCAGTGCCGTAGTTGGAGTTGGTTAACTCATACATTGCCGATGAAATTAAGAAGATAGATAAAATTTTATTAATGACTCCACTTGTTCTTAAATGATTTATTAGCAATGCATATGTTTCCATTTTAACAGTTCGTTGCCTCGTTGATTTCTTCACATTAGCACCTAAATCTAAAGAGACCTATTCATCCTAATTTAAGAAAAGTCGGATGAGAAAATTATTGGAATATCTTCCCTGAGAATTCACATTTATCAAATAATGAGGTTACCAAGAATAATAATACATCAAATTCAAATACGTACCGAAAGATGTCTAGAAACGCAAGTTGATTTTTGTTGTTTTAGTAGTCTGGACAACCTTTGCGTTCGTTGGGCTACAGTCAGAGGTCCTCGGCAATATTCCGAATCGTTATCCACTTCCATTTTAAAGTCGGGGTTGCCAGGCGGTGATTGTTTGGGCGTAACGGTCGACAGTGGCACGGTTTTAGCTATCAGAGTCTCGCTTCTTACACTCCAGCTACTGCTTCCATACTTCCTTTGATTCATCAGGTCACCAATGCTGCCCCTCACGCAAATGGTGGCTGTGCTGATGCAAGAACGAGAAAGATGCGGTGTGTGCGGCAAAGAACCCGGGCTAGGTAATAATTGATTGGCCGCAGTCGTAGATCGAACCAGGTCGATCGGAGGTCCACCGAGTTTATCAATTTCCGACATACTCGAACCCCTACGCATGCGCAGCCGGTTGTTTTTTTCGGACTTGTGCCCAAACGTCGCTTTGGTGGAAGCCTTCATCGCGAAAAATCCGGCTTTCAACGGGAACAAAAGTGCAAACTCGGTCGTACACCTATCTAAATCCATCGTCGCTAACAATCACGGAGCCGCAAGTCGACGAGTACACACTCGAAACTAAACAAATTACACTCATGGTAAACATCGCGACGATTACGACTTGGAAGTGGGGTGCGATTTCCTCCTTCGATAAAATTAATTAAAACAAGTTCGGCGTCTAAATTATTTTTTTAAAAGTAGTTCACTGCCAGCCTGCTTGATTATCAAGGCAATTAAGTGGGTCAATAACGACGTTATCGGCTGTTTACGCGATAATTTTTTCGCGGGATCGTCGCGGAAAACGTGTCATTCGTTGACAGTGCGAAAACGACGATTGAAAGGATTATGACAGGATTAAGGATACAGATCGGCTCGCCCCCACCCCCTCGTTTTTATTGGTTACCAACTCGGCTGAGAGTAATGTTGTTAATATTGTCCCGATCATAGGCGCGTACGAAAATAACCGATTAACTCGCAACAACACTTCACTGCGGGCAAAGGCGCTTATGGCACACTGACGCACTTTACTTCATCCGAAGTCTCACCGCCGGTAATTAAAATTGATTAACATGGCCGTAATCGCGGCTGATGTTGATGGATCGGAAACAATGGAAAAGAAAACCGAAGAATCGCGCTGATTGCATGCGGACGACGCTACTCCTCGAGCGCGGCTGCGATGTCGATAGATGATAGGAGTTGATTTGTGGATTTCCAAATCGCATCGAGAGCTTATTAAATATGAGTATCGAGATAATTTACATCGGTGATTAATGGAGTGTGCACGTGCTCGTTAAATCAGTCGGGTAATGTAATGTGACAATATTTACATACACAGTACATTAGAATTTAATAAATCACCTAATCGTGAGTTTCCAACCATTTCGCATTAATTATACGTAGTTATCATTTCTAAATTTCAAATCCATTTAGAAACAAACTAGTTCATCAAGTAATGTTACATTGAAATGCAATACCAAATAAGTTACATGTTCACGTAACAGATGTTACAAAGCTGCTAAAAAAATCGCAGGGTATTGAAAAATTTAATATGCAGACGAAATTATTTTATAAACACCGATATCTAGACATCGACGTCATCCACCTCCCCATTTAGGGCGTCACCGAACTGTACATTATTAGACAATACTACGAAACGAAGTATGGATTTTTTTGTACCACGAAGCAAAAACAATTTACAGTAATATCAATAACATCGATAACAATGAAATAACTTAATAGAAATGAAAAAATGCATCAACTTATTGGACACGGTACAATTTACAATAAAGCTAATCAACACAAAAGAAAGGCAAACAATCAGTGGAAGAAACAGAAACATGAAAATAGTTAGTTGCTTTTCTGGTTTATTCAATTTGTTGCGTTAAAAAAGGAAAAAATAACCTTAACAATAACAATAACATTTTTTATTCTTCTATAATCCCATGCCTGTGTATATTGGACCTGATTCATTCAACACATCCTTTTACCACTCACACTCAGTATCAATTGTAGTAAATTAAAATGAAGTAGTCGTAGCGAACTTAGTAAGTATTGATGTATAAGACCTTGCTGAAACAAAATGATCCTGAAAGCTGGTTCGCCCAAAATCAACAAAGAAGAGACGACCTTGAGCTAAGAAGCGTTCAGGATCATATCAAAAAGATAAATACCAGGATGACAAGGCTACCAAACACAAAAACAGGAAGATCACAGTAGTCATGGACTACAACGCCGGAGACCAGCAGAGATCCATTAAAAGGCCAAAGGACACAATAATATAAAGAGGCAGGCGAACTTACAAATTCACCAACACCTGCACAATTCCGGATAAAGGAAAAGGATATCTCGGATATAGGAAGGCTCATAAACTACTGTTTGGCTTTAGGAAAGTCCAAAGCAAAGCAAAGAAGTCAAACAACTCAGTGGAATAAACAGAAACATAAAACTAGTTAGTTGTTTTTCAGGTTTATTTTTTACGTGCCCCGTTGCATCTCGCAATTTTTTGCTTTAGAAAAGAAAAAAATTATCAGGGGAGAATGCAATAACATTTTTTATTCTACTCGAATTCCCTGCCTGTGTATATGCACTATCACAGTATCAATTGTTTCAATTGTTGTTTTGTATCAATCCACGATACAAATGAAAATAAAGCTAGCCAAGACAAAATAAAGCAAACCAAAGAAGTCAAACAAGTCAGTGGAATAAACAGAAACATTAAACTAGCTAAAAAAATAATTCCCCTTCTTGCTGTATTTTCTTAATATCCTCAGATGTATTTTCATTTCCCCTTCTTTTATTAGATTAACCCTGCCATCTGGTAAATGATATTAATGTAGTTTTACTTTCATAATTTGCTATTTGCAATCTAACGTTTTGCAAGTGACACACAAGCTCAACTATTTATAATTGTATGGCATATTTTAATTATAAATCATGGTCAGATTTTTGTAATGCTTTTATCAGTATTACACTCATTTTTATCAAAATTTGTCCTAATAATAATTTAATTAGCCTAAATATTTCAATTTTTCAGGGTTACATCAACTGCAAACCAAAAACATTTTTCGGTTTGTGACTATCATTTTAAAATTATCTTATATTCAAGGTTAAGTTCACTATAAACCCAAATGTTAAATTACATTGTTCTTCAGTCAAACTTCATGTTATTTATATTCTTATTATTTATACATTAAATTTTCTTCAAAACCCAAAGACAGTTCATTATCCTGAACATGAATGTTACAAATATCTTTCCTATGAACCGATCACGCCATTCCAATTAATTTAAACTCGAGGGTGAGATAACAAGTGAAAAATTGAATGGTTCATTTTCTTTCCCATTCATATCATAATATTCAATTACAAGTGCAAGCATCGATATTCGATGAAAAATATTTATCTTAGTTCAATAACCATTAAATAATACGTTCCATACGAATCCCCAAGGTTTTCCATTAAACAACTTTATTATAAGAAATGAATTATGAAATCGTACGTCGCCAATGCGAAACAATAATGGAAAATTATATTTTATTTTATAACAAAGATTTTATCGCAAAACATTCGAGGTGCATTTCGTGGTCACATAAGCGATAAAAATGCACGCACAGGCCTAGACCAACTCATTAAGCGTTATCGAGGACTTTGCCTTGAACTGATTTAATATCACTGTAGACAGAGCTTTTATCGCGCAGTTGGAGGTAAAAGCCACCAGCATGTCGACAGTGGTATTGGGATAACATAATATACTCGCAGCGGGCCGTCGCTCGAATAGCCTTCTATTTGAAAATCCATTTGTATATTCACCTCTAATTTATATTAAATGCGCGTAATTACTCCGTTGCATTCCGCGTTGAAGTGAAATTACGCAAATGACGCAACGTTTTCATTAAACAAAAATGTTTGAAATGAAAAAAATATAAATTCTATGTTGTACTATTTAATCGTTGCATGCATACAACCTTTTAGCTAAATAAATTAAAAACGTAGATTAGGTATCACGAAATATTGTTAATGATATTCATACCATATGTCGAACAATGGTCGAAATTATTGGAATTACTGGGAATATTCAGATTTGTCATTATCTGTCTATCTATATCGATTGACAAGAAAATTTATAACCCGTCGTTTGATTTGCCCCGATTATAGTTACATTCTTATTTCGCAAATCTTGATTCGATAAATACAAACGAAAGAAAATTTCATGTAATTCACGCACCAAAGGCACTAAACTTATCCCGACGTTTGCACAGGTAAACAAACCTGGAGAAATTGCTTTTGATCAACCCCGCACGCTTGGAGGCATTTCGCCCGGATAGCGAAGTCAGATCTCCCCCAACTTAATTGAAACGTGCAATTTAAAGACAACGTTTTGTTCAAAACACGGTTCCACGGAATTCGAATAATAACTTATCGCTGTACATTTATTTTATTTGAAAACAACCATCAAGTTGTCACAAAATAACGCGGGAAAATATTACTGTATAGTAAGTGAATTTTATGATGAATATTTATCTTCGTTAGATTGATCAAAGCATATAACAATTATAAAATAAACAGTTCCTAGTAAACGGTTAATTACGTATAAAAATAAACAAGCACATCACATATAATCTTCGTTCAAATCCTACATCAATAATCATATCAATAAGGCTATTGACAGAGCTTTATCTAAACATGCTGGGTACACCTGATATTTTTAATTAATAAAATGTATACAGCAAAACAGAGAGAATTTCGCATTCAATACTTGATTGATACTTGATTGCACGGTTTTCCCTTCTAGCTGAAATAAATCAAACAAGGTTTACTTTTTCTTTCCATAAATCCATCAATTTAAATATTTATTACTTGACAATCATTTTCTGTTTTTTATTATTATTATTATTTTTATTATTATTATTATGATTGGTCAAATCACGTTTTAAATGTGTAAATCGACACGTAACAATAATTGTGAACTTTAATGTATACTCGTACACACTGCTGCAGTTTGTATAACATACGAAGCATAAGTGACGTCAGAATTAAGTTCCTTATTCACGAATGCTATTAAAATAAGATATATTAATTATCAAGTATCAACTTAATGACAAAATAATCTATTTTGTAAAAATCAGTCAGTATTCTCTGTTTACGCAGTTCGTACCGACCAATTATCCAACATATAACATTTTCCCGTAGAAAACCTAATTGGCTAGTAATGGGAGATCGGTATTTACGGTCCCTAACATAGAAGGAAACAAATTGAAGACATATGAAACCTTTATTTTTCTACATAATCTCCCTGAACGTCGATGCATTTGGTCCAACAATGCTCCAAACCTTTGATTCCCCTGGGAAAAGAATCTTTCGGCCGCTCTTCAACCCAGTCGTTTATGGCCGACATCACTTCATTATCGTCATAATATCTAGTCTCCCGAAGTCCCCGAATTATTTTAAATTTGGAAATAAAAAGAAATCACTAGGGACCAGGTCTGGTGAATATGCGGGATGTTCAAACAATTCAAATCCTGCGTTCATAATAGCGCTCGTGGCAATATGGCTTTTGTGGACAGGAGCGTTGTCTTGATGAAACAGAATTCCTTTTCTAAATTTTCCCCGTCTTTTTGTAGGCATAGTAGGCGCCTGTTATTGTCACCAAAATTCCGTCTGCGTCACAGGATCGAAGTGGTGACCCTACGTTTCATTAACAGTGAGGAACCGAGAAAGAATTCATCCGGATCTGCTTTACACTTTGCCAAACGCTTCTGATGTGTCAACATTCGTCGGACCCAACGTGCAGACAACTTTTTTAGCCGCAAAATTTTTGTCGGTCGAACTTGTTTAACTCTTTGTGAAAATTACAATTTTATATTTCATTCTATTTTACATGCAAAAATTACAGCACAATTTTTTTATAAATTAAAGACTATTCAAACCTTATCTACATTTTAAATATATGAAGCTCTGATAGATTTTAGGGGTGGCTTAACCCACTAGCCACTCATTGGTTAAAGACATGCGTCAAAGATGTAGAAGTTCGTTAATTGACAGGAGGAATTTTCCACCTCGCATTGAAAAATAAACGCGTTAAAAATAAAGCCACAACCTTCCATTAATTCACTCACTCAGAATACACCACAACTGATCTCCCGTCCACACAAACCATCACCGAAATGGAATGGATTTACTTCGAAACACATGACGTGTTTATGTAATTGGAATGTTTGCAAGCTAGCCGTATAACGCGACAACGATTAGAGAAATCGAATGGTTTAGTTCTAAAATTTTGTGTAATTAGTCACGATGTTATTTTTTAAAAATAATACCTACGGTCACCCCGTTCTAATTTTAACAGGATATCACATTCTGAATGCACAATTTTTGTTTAATTATTTAGTTAAATCCGCAAATACAGCGAAAAACTTCAATACGTTATAAGGCGAAGAAGATCAAATGAAATCAATTTAAGAGTATATTCCTTGATTTTCATCCAACCCAACGCACGATTCTCTACGATACTGAAAGGTAGCAATTACCATTTTTCAGTTGTTTTTTATAAAGAAACTTATAATTTTGCAGATATTTTCTGATCTTTTAATTAAATCTGTTTTATATGAATTTTTATTCCTTATCAGAATGCGACAAAGCGTTGCTTTCGTTGGCGCAAGTACTATTATATAAGAAATGGCATCGCGTGTAAGACCAGGATTAAGGATAAGAAAGGACTAAAGCAAGTGCCGCCGAAGTGCCGAAACAACACAGGAAGAGATTAAGAGATAAATCTCTGAATAAAATGCTTTTATTTCGTGCAAAGTTCTGAAATAAATATTTATTTTACGGTGGCACTTTTTGGATATTATTCAATAAGTAGATTAGATTTTTCATTAGAGGCAAGTATTATCTACTAGTCATGCCACTGGCGTTTTTCGATTAAATGCCAATTCCACACATTTTATTTTTTGTGTCAGCTTCACTATTGTAATATTAATAACACAACTAATTAAAACGACTCTGTCGAAATGACCCATCCTGCAAAATCTTGTGAAATCCGATAATGATAATAAAATTAATAGAAAAATTGCAAATATTAGTAAAATATTTCCTAAAATCAAAAATGAATAACGTCAATCAGAAAAAATAAATCATACTGGAAGTCGAAAAAAATTCTATCGCATAAAGTGACATATATGCCAATTTATAAAACTTCTAGACCTATTTTAATCGATGCACAATTTAAATAAAGCTAACTTTGGTATTAAAATTAACAAATATCGCATTAATACACAACCCAGCTGGCTGCGGATAACATTAAAGAAGCTAAATA
Source organism: Geotrupes spiniger (assembly GCA_959613385.1). Lineage (NCBI taxonomy): Eukaryota > Metazoa > Arthropoda > Insecta > Coleoptera > Geotrupidae > Geotrupes > Geotrupes spiniger. Next base: position 20,848,514 of record OY390737.1, read on the forward strand.
TTAACCAATATTTTCCATGAACGGCAGTCTAGGAGCCATTCCTGTCAATTAAGGTCAGATCAACATCTATATTTTGAAGTCTGTAAGACTTGCAAAACTAACTGAAGTCCATGCACAATCTAAATATATTTAATACCCGATAGAAAATAACTGTGAGTTCTACCAAATAAAAATTCTGCGTGAAAAGTTGCAGAACGAAACAAGTACCAAAAGTTAATAAACCGCGTAATTATTCCCATACGTATGTAATTTATAGAAGTGTCGCCGTAAGGTTTAAAACCTATTTCGCCAAAAAAGATAACAAAACGATTTGATTACATTTCCTCATCACACAGTAAATGAAATGTTATTATTTCAGTAAATGTAATTATTTAAATTCGGGGATAATAAGTTCAGGTAATGAAACACAATATTCAACATCAAAATAATGAGAGAAGCTCGAATGACCCAAACGCCCGGAGCTTTCAATTAAATTAAACAAAGATAATTGGGGCATAACGAGGAAATGCCTGGCTAAAGCTCAATGTTTTTTTGCACACAAGTTAACCGTGGTAAGTGTAATGAAACGGCCTTCATAAATCATGTATGAAAATTCCATAAACTTTATTTTTATCAAGTTTATCTTTCGCAATCTCCACCGGTACCTAATTATCTTTGCAAATGCAAACATACGAAGTTCGTGCTGAAAATTTTACTGCCGGCGCGAACGTGTCGGGCCGATTTTAATATTTTATTGCACCGAGAACGCAACGCAACTCGGAATGCAAGACGAAACGTGATCGGAATGAAATTGCTTGAAGCGAATATGGTCCAAAGTTATGAGATGTGTCAAATTACAATTAAAACCATTAAACAAGATTTAACGGATCATTCAGGTACAATAGAAAACAACTCATTGCGACAGCTCATTACTCTACAACACTCTAAGTTAATAATTCATTAACAAATATCCATTTATCTTGCTACATTCTGGTGTGATTAACTTTCTACGACCAGGGCAAAGAAAAACATAAATACGAATCACTACACGAACCAGCAAGTTGCCACAGAGACATACAATTTTGTGTAAATAAATTTCCGAGATTTTCGAACCGGCTTATTAATAGCAATCCTAGTCAAGGGGCGCAATATGTATGTTTAATTGCAATACAAAAGTATATCCAAATATACCAACTATTTCAACTTCATAAAAAACATAACAATGTAAGAAAAGTACATATAAACAATTGTACTTACATTAAGTTGCATGACGATTTTGTTGTAAGCCCACAGCCATCTTTGTTGAGCGGTGATCTGAGGCCTAGGCGCCTTCGGTTGCTCTTCCTCCTCCTCCTCCTCGAACGATGCGCTTTTCTTTTCCGGCGAACCGGATCCAGTCGGACTAGGTTTTTCCACTATCACTTCCGGACTTTGCAGTTGAAGCGCGACGGGGGGCGAATGCCGCACGGACGCCCTACGCGAAGGCGGTTGATAAACATCGAGGGACGGTTTTCGAGGTGGAGAGGTTATGTATTCTTCGCTTTTCGGCTGATATACGTCGGCAGACATGCGTCTGGGGGATGTAGGTCTAAAGGGATCTATAGAGGTCCTCCGCGAAGCCGGAGGCATGTAATTATCGACCGAGCGTTGCAAAGAAGGATGGTAAGGATCGATGACCGTAATTTGAGACGATCCCCTCCTCAGCCCGGTTTCTTCCTCGTACGTTTGGACGTGAATCACGGAGGCCGGCGATTCTCCCCTATTTATTGCTTTGTTATAGTCTACAGAACCACCGTTTGTTATCGTGCCTTCTTCGGTGTAACTCTCTATGGACTCTTGTTGGTCCAAGTAATCTTCTTCTTCTTCTTCCTTTTCAGGATATTCGACTTCGTTGGATCCACTCAAATAACCGCCGTTCATTTCTTCCGTGTGGTAATATGCCTCAATGCTGTCTTGCGTTTTTAAATAACCTCTGTTACTTACGATCCTGTTTGTGAGAATATCGTTGGTCTGTATCGCAGGTGCTGATACTATTGCTTTTGGAGATTCGATTTGGTCCCTGTGGTATTGCACTGTCGTCACGGCTGTTTTAGGTATCGTGTCTATCATTTGAACCGCACCGGTTGACGCTGTAATTATGTCGTCAGCTACGGAACACACGCGTTTTTGATGCAGAGAGCTGCTGATGGATGAAATGGCCGTCTCGAAGGAATCTTTGAGTTCGTCGTCTCTAGATTCCAAACTATCCGTGTTCTGTTGCATCAAGGGGCTACTTTCTCGTTTACCCAGTAATTTTTTCCGCCTGGATGTCTGCACGTCGTCGTAATGGTTTTCCTCTTGTACGTAACTCCTCTCCTCTTGATAGTAATAATCGTCCCGGTACTGCTGATGATATGGTTTCGCGATTTCGTTCACATTCACACTAGTCCTATCGTTTACGGTCACTTGAACCGGCAAATTGTCTATGCTCTGATATGCGTAGTTGTAGTCCTCGTTATAGCTTTCCCTAGCACTCATCGCGCCCGCACGCACGTAATAATCGAAATTATCCATGATATTCTCCGAGTAGTCGGCCGAACTCGTCCGCTTCATCAGATGATTTCTTTTCACCTTGGCACTGCGTGATAGGTTGGGTTTGGGTAACTGACGACCAGGGGTCGGTGGCAGACTATTGAACGGTTTCGTGCTGCTCATCAGTCGTGTTAGGATTTTGGTTGTTTTGGTGGGGGTGGGCGGTAAACTCGCCCCCCTGTGCGACGTGTTTTCCAGTGTGCGATAACCATCGTAACATTCCTCGTTCAATGAGCTCTGTCGACTCGAGCTTCTTTTGCTTGGTATTTGAGGCATCAGTCTCCTATGCGTCGGAGTTGGAGCGCAACTGTAACCATCCTCGTAGGCGACAACAGATGATCTTCTCCTTTGCACTACGGGTATCGAGGGTAACTTCTTTCCGTTCGTTTTGTTATTGTAGAATCCTCCGGAATCCCACTGTCTATCTTCTTCGTCCTGGCCGTATCTTTCCTCTTGAAAGGGATACGACGAAGCGTCGAAATATTCGTCGCAGCTTTGATTTTGATTGAACGATTGTCCACTGGAAAGATATTACGTGAAGGGGGGTACGGACATATTGTGGTACATACCTAGTATCGACATAAGCGACTTGTGTTGGTTCTTTCGTCGGATAAAAAGTAGTGTCCGTATAATAATTGGAGTCATCGTATAATGTTGTCTGCCGTTCCAAACTTGGTCTTCGTATCTCTAAAACAAAAGGCACCATTTAAATTTTGTATGTACAATATTTTCCGATTATTGTTACTGTTTCCTAATTTCTCTCAATGTAATTTTCAAGGTATATGGTACGTTAAAAAAAAACTGGGTATACCAAGAAAGGAAGTATGACCCATATTTGGAAGCTATATGAGGACCCGCAAGTAGCGCGGTAGCGCCCCGATGCGAAATTCAATTTAAGCGCTCCTTAATGTTAAAAATTAATACTACTCTTGTAAAACGTAGTCCTCGATCCCTCAAGGAAAATGAGTCTGAACGTTTCAAAACTGTTAAACTTCATTCCCAGCAACAGAGGCATAGCCAGATATATTGATATTTTATAGTTTTAAATAATCTGATGAATTTTATGTGGGTTGTCTCATTTATTCTCGTTTGTTGCTTCGTTGTTGTTCAGTTATCGACAACCTTATTCAAACATATGCATGTTTATGGCCTTGTTCTATATTTCCATATAAAAATTACTTCTTGAAAATACTGCATGTCAATCCGAGACTAAAAATTCACAACGAACACTTCTGTCTCCTACGTAAGTAATGGTGTATTTTTTTAGTGCGTAAATTTAATTCTTCTCAAGACACCCTTACAAGATTCTTAGCTTCAAGCCCAAGCCTCCGTCTATATATTGATATGACTATAAATATATTCTAATCGAGTGAAGATCAATAAAAGTGGATGAACCAAGATAATTGTGAAAACGTTTAATAAATTCATATTGTAATAGGAACTCGGTAAAAGTGCACGTAAATCACCGTTTTATTTAACCCAGTGAACTGGAATTTCCATGACACAGCGTAATGGAGTTTAATTTATTGCATAACGTGCAGTTAAGGTCGAGATGTTTCTTAAAACTATATCCGTAAATAATTCGACTTGCAGCTCTCGTGTGAACTTTGATCATACATTGTTGATGCATTAAAATTGTAATGAAGTAATTTTATTTACAAAGTGCAACATTTAAAATTAATCTTTATATTGTTGGGAATAAAATGTTGAGAATTTAAATGCAATTTGCATTTATAGAATTTTATTTTTAGACGTAATACTAGAATTGTTATAAGAATATAAGATACAAACAAGCACAATGAATATATGACAAATCGTAATGTTGAAAAAAAAGGTGAAACTGTATTATAAATTAGTTGGGACTATTTGTACATAATAAGTGATAAATGAATATAGTCAGGTTTAGGATTTATATATAGGCTTTGTGGTCGAAACGAATAGGAATATTCTAGAATAAATTAGAATTGCTTTACATGTTTAATTTAAAATTAACTCTCTGTATAAAAAAACAAATTTAACAGGCCATATGTGAAAACAAATATTAAAAAAAATTAATTGAAATTGTGCTCTGAAAAATTATTTTCCTTAAAAAATGACAATACATTTTTACCAAACCGTAGTAAATGGTAGTCAGTTCGTATCATACTCTCCTCAACTTGTCACTTACACAATAACAATGATAAGAACACGTAAATGCCAAAAACAAATCTGACTTCAATTATTGGAACGTCAACAAATAATTAAAAAATTAAATCACTTTAAAAATCGTCTCATAACGAACAGAAACGTACTTTATATACTTCACAAATATTTTAATAACTTTACGTATGATCGCTTTGGCTTATGACAGTGCAAGAGGTTTAAAATTTAATTAATTAAAACAATAAAACTTGCACAGTTAGTACACATATTAATTACTTTAATTTAGATAGATGTTATGCAACATAGATTTGACAATGTTGCAAAGAAATTATACATCAAAGTACACATATTAATAACATACACATATAATTTCAGAAAGAAATGAATGTGCACGTTTTTTATCACGAACGCATGATTAAAAGAACTTTTGCTCAACAAAGTTCTTTTAATCACTCATTCGTGATAAAAATAATGTTCATACAAATTTATTTCAAAACGAAATAACTGAAATATAAAACCAATTAAACTAATGACACAAAGCAATTGTCACGCGATTTGAAAATCACAGTAAGGTTACCAAAAATTGGCTTTACAACTTATGTAGCAAATTAAACTTGGTTTTGTATCCATTCTAAAAATCTTTTTTTCCACTTAAGGAACACTACAAATACCACAAATATGAAAAAAAAACGTCTAAACCGAGAGTTGTTTAATAAACTTGAAATAGAATGTAGATAATCAACCAAAAATATAATTTAAACTGGAACAAAATTACTCAGATGCTTCTTCCAATGATGACGAAAATAAAGCTCTTAGTGAAGCGTTCTACACTGTCAAAGAGCTTAATGAAGAGAAACTAGTTGAAGAAGATTTTGTTTTGGTGAAGTTTAGAGTAATTTAATTTAATTGTTGGATAAATGTTAACTTAATCTAATAACACAAAGATTAAGTTCTTAAAAAGAAAGGCAACATTTTAATTTCCTGTCATCGAGGACATAATTGAAGTGCTTACTTCAATTATGTCGTCGATGACAGGAAATTAAAATGTTGTACTTATAGCACAAGGACATTATTAGCAAAATTTCATCTTTATTATTTTTGCTATAATTCTGCAGCACTTATTTCTGACTGAATTTGTGTTAATTAGAAATTAAAACGTATTTCTCTAAAAAAAGTTTTTTATTCCCATTTATGTATCAAATATCAACCGAATGTTCTCCGGAGATGGAGAACAATTGGCAGTTTGCAATCAATTCTTAAAATTATTATTTTTTATTCATGAAATCGATACTTTAAATATATTTTTCAGATAATATTAGTTTAGCTAATAGTGCTTCTTATTTATAATAAAGCAATTTGTTTAAATGTTAAATAACTAAACTGCGTTATCAAAAAAGAGCTTTCTATCGAAAGCTTGCGGGCAATTTTTGTAAATTCCTAATGCATATTTCCTGGGCTGCATGAAACGCTTTTAATTTGAAAAAATATGAAGGAAGACGACGTAATCTCAGATGTTGCTGCTTGCCTACGAACTGAATCTTATTGGTCAAAGTCACTTGAGTCAACGTTTATAAAAAGCTATGTTTATTGATTTCCTTCGTTGAATTTAAAATCGTCGATATCTTTCTCATCGAAATCAAAGGTACAAATTTTTAATAAGCGTAATAATTTAACCTTGAGAATAATATTTCCTGCTTTCGTATTTCATTACGCAACTATTTATAACTTATTTATTGTAATGGTCTGCAAAATTGGAACTGTTTGTATAAAAATAATACATAAAATACAGCACAAGGGGCAATAAGAGCAAGCTGATAAAGAAACATCGAAACCATCATCATTGGGTGAAATATATAAGCCAGTACTGTGGTACTGTGGTAGAAATCGCTTAGTGAAAATATGAAAGTGAAGCAGATCCCCCCACGCATGGGCCTGTATTTGATTGAACCATATAATTATGAGGGTTCGGTCATTACGAAAATGAATAATTACGTCTTTGGCAAATCGCTAAAGAATACTTTTTTATATTATATTATTACACGAAAGACGGTCTAATCTTACACCTCAATGGTGTAGTGAACATTAATTAAAACAGGTCCATGAAGACTAACTGGTGGATCGCTAGACAATATTGTTTCTGGGTTATTACCCTTCGTCAGTAGCGATTACCAAGAACCTTAGTTGTTGAAATACCTTTACATGTAGTGGCCATCAAAACTTCTTGGCGCGAGCCAATCACTCCTAACGAACCACTGACAACAGAACACTGACGAGACGATACCTTGTCTAACACCTTGCGGAGACTAAACAAGAGACGACTGTCAAACGTCCAGTGTCACTACATGTAAAGGTATTTCAACAACTAAGGTTCTTGGTAATCGCTACTGACGATGGGTAATAACCCAGAAACAATATTGTCTAGCGATCCACCAGTTAGTCTTCATGGACCTGTTTTAATTAATGTTCACTACACCATTGAGGTGTAAGATTAGACCATCTTTCGTGTAAATTTTACATTTTGCTGTCAGATTTGACAAGATACATTTTTAATTATTATATTATTATATATAAATAATATATAATATTTATAATATATATCTTCTGTGAATGAAAAACAATTGTCAAAACCCCTTATGATATTGAACTAAATATCATAGATTTATGGATTCCAATTGACAACAACCAAAAGCATGACATCACTTTTATTGAAGATGAGAAGTATTTCAATGTAATTAAATTTAAATTTGTCAATTGTGTTGGTATATAAAATGGGCGTGACTAATGTAAATTGGTCGAAGGAATACCCCAAGGAAAAAATATGCTTAGAGAAAGAAGTTTAGTATTGAAAGTGATGGGGTTATTGGTAATTGAGAAGTTGATTCAAAACTTAATACCAAAATGCGAAGAAAAAGTGGGTGGTATTAGTTTGGCTTAGAACAAATGGATAACAGCGTGAAAAATTGAGTTAACATAAGACGACAAATATATATGGCATGGTAAGTGCAAAAGATAGATCTAAGCGACGTATGATGAATGTAAGAAGAATGGCGTAATAAATAAGCCAGTGTAGATCAAGCCGTGAAAAAATCAAGGAGCAACTAACGTGACTTGAATTATATTATCTGGGTGCATATAAAGATGACGTGCATAACGAGACCATTCTCTCTAATGGAGAAACATCGCCATAGTTTTTGCTAGATCTGATGAAATTTTAATTAATTTTATCTCCACTCTTCTAATATACGAGCCGGCACTGGTTTAAAAATCAATATTTCACATTCGCCGAAGCGCCACCTATTAACCCAAAGCTCACATTTTGCCACAACAAAATTCAGTTACCTATAAAACTGAATGCAGAAATTGTTCGTTTGAAGACTTTCGAGTAAATAACGTCGGCATTAAAATCACAGCAAAGGTAATGAATTGAATTTGCCAAGTGGACGCAAACATGTTTCCCCACAAACTTTACACTTAATACAAGCAGAATTTTACGACTGCGTTTATTTTATCCTGGAAGCTTGTTTTCGCGGAAACTTTCCACATGAAAACTTATTTCATTGGGCCAATTTACGTTGCTTTTGTATACCTTTTGATTTTCTCGTCGACTCGGCGTCATAATATTCCGATTCTATTGAGTAACGAACGTTGATGGCGTCCAAATTATTGTGGTTGTAGTTGTAATTTGGTTCGTAGTTGTTCCAGGTATCTTGGCTGCAACAAACGTTTAAAATCAGGACGGAGTTAGAATTCATTATCCAATAGTGTCGATAATATTTAATTGCGGATGATTGTCGTATTTAAATTTTACAACAATTTGTGCCATGATGAATGTGATTTGTTGTAAGGTTATGCAAAAATATTTATTGCCAAGCCCATGATTAAAATATGAGTGACGAGTGACGACGCTTTGAATGCGAAATTTACCTTTCATCATTATCCCACGTGTATTTCCGTCGCCTGCTATTGAAAAAACAAACAAAGAACTGCTATAAACAGTCGAAAAATGTCGTAGGCATATACATCGCAATTAAAAAAAAACAAAAACTACTCGTACGATATACTTTACTTATGCTTTCATTAACGCTTTGCTAATGTTTACTTTAGCAGAAATTTTCTTTGAAATAAAATCCTCATTACCAATTCGACCCGTGAACTTTTCGACTTGATAGTTAATACAATTCTAAACGAGAAACACTTAATTGCCATTCCGAAACTGCCAGATTTTTCTAGATAGTTACCTCGGATAGTCAGTTTTGTTCCTCGGTCGGCTGTTGTAGGAGAGCGGCTCTGAGTCTACGTTGTTATCCTGATACGGTCTCGAATTTTGCCCAACGTTTGGGGATCCGTAACCGTAATCGTCTGCGTTTGGCGAGTATCTCTGAAAAACACAGACTCGTCAAAAAATTGTAGCACGAAACCTGCGATAACACCACGTTTTAAGAAAATTAGGCATGCATTGATGGTTACAACACAAGCTTTATGAAAAACACCTGTTGCTGTTGAAGTAATTAATAATAATTTTGGAAAAAATAATGCGAATTAGATTTAAAAATATTTTTAATGAAATTAATGGCAGTTACTTTTCTGAAAAACTGAGTTTCATTGACTGTGCCAAAATTTCATTATCATATTCACCAAGCTACGTAAATACTTTTTTTATCGACAAATGAAATGAAATTATAAGAAATCTTCAAGAACAAGATTTTCGAAATCATTTTGTGAGACGTCATTAATACTGAATACTGAAGAATGTTAAACTTTAGTATTTTTAGTTTCGGTGATATCTTTGAAGATATTTTCTTGACTAGATTAGGAGTGGAATAATCATTTAATTCAAATAAGCTAGACTGAAGTGTAGGTCCATTGGCAGAATTAATAAAATTATTTTTGTTTCTATGTATGAAACTACTGTAACTATCTAATTCTCTACCCCCCCCCCCCCATTCCTAACCTCCTATCCACTTAGTTATCAATATTACATACGTCGGCGCCGTTGAAGCCACAGATATAAAGTCGACGTGAATGATTACAATGTTAAACTAGTTAAACTAGACAAAGTCTTACGAAATTATTTGCCTCGGGGAAAATTCGTAGAATTCCTCTTTCCCAAAGCTTTGATGAAACACGTTTTACATATATGAGTGTCTGTCCGTCACTTTAGGCGATATTTTTTGCGAGGAAGCACTTAATGCACTTGCTTGATCAAAAACTGAAAATAATTTGACTCGACACGTTAGCTTTTATAGCAATTTCAGCCTGCATGGACACATTAAATTCGACTGAAAATCAAATGGCGATCTATGAGGAAATAAATACTGGCTTCATTTGACCAAAATATGTAATAACATTCATTATTGACTATGAATAAGACAATGGATTTGTCTTTGCCCATTATTCTTAATTTATTATAAAATACAGTATAATCGAAAATTATTAAAGTGTCTGTTTAACTGGGAATATCTGGAACATCTGTTTTCGTTTAAATAAAAAGCTTAGTATCTATTAAAGAGCGTACCTGTTGCAGATGTTTCTGCCTATGTGATCCTGGACTGAGATGCTGCTGGTGCATTACGGGCGGCGGCAGATGATGACCGACGCCGTCATCTTTTTCGTACGAATTTTCCCTCGACGTCTCCAGCGATCGCTGCGGAGTGTGAATTTGATGGGCGGCCGAGCGAAATTGCGAAGCGGAGGAGTTGGCGTGCTGGCCCACCGGGTAGTTTAGGTCGGACGTGTAGTCGCTGTCTTCCGAATACCCCGCTGAAATTTCATTGTCAATCTCACTATAGTTTCCATAAAAAGCACGCCAGAAATAACACGGGCGCTCTTCGTAAATATTCTACTAACGTGATCCTGAATCGATACGTGGCAATCGCGATATCGTGAAATTGAGACGTGCATACGAAGTATAACCACGAATTATTAAAACGTCGTTTTAAAATGAAGCGCCCGTCCTGACTTAATTGTGAGTGTCATCCGTTGTCACTATTAAATCACGCTCAATTTCCCTAATGGGTTGCACTTTGCATTCATAACTCCATTGAACTCAAATGCGCCCCGAGTTAAGTCATAGTAATAACACTTTCGTTTGACAGGTGTGTATAGACGGTGCAAATTAAGTTAATATATTAATTTTTTAACAAATAATTTGCAACATATATCGTATTTATGATCACACTTTATTTGAACAGATTTCGATAATCGTGTACGCAAAATGGTTTACGAATCACATCGCTGAAATTAAACACTTACTACATCGATTACATCTCATAAAAGTCTACTTGCAACGTCAGGATTGTACAGATGCTGCTAGGATCTCCTTCAAATCACGTCGAGATACCAACAGATATAATAGATGGGCTTGAAGCATACAGCCTTAGGTTAGGTCATACATGCATTTTAATTGGCCAAAAAATAATTTTCGGAAAACGTAGAAATAATGAAGGAAAGGGATCGGGTAAAGCTAAGGAAATAATCCAAAAGCATGCAACTGCATGAACCAGATGAGCAGCGGTGAAACAAAAGGCTATTAACTGAAAATATAAAATACTGGAGTTTTTACATATTCCAAGCTCATATTAAACGTAGCGATAAAAAGAATCACAACTTGAGAATTAAAGAAATTGTATTGTATTGTGAAGTACTTGTAGCAATCGAAAAATTAAAAAAAAAATACCGGAGGGAAGAGTTTTACTCCCGGAAGGTAGCAAGCTAAATAATAGATACACACCCAGCAGAGTGCATTTAAAAAACATGACTCACACAAAAGGCAAAGAATTTAACGGAACCACCCGGATACATTTCATGCATTTCTATAGAATGCTCTACATGTTGGCGAGAGAGGTAGAAATGTATGACGTAAACGTTTTTGAAAGCTTTAAAAAGATTAAATACCCGCCCATAATAATGACTCATATTTTTCGTCATTATAATATACTTCATGTTATTTCTGAATCTCTTCATCACCCCAATAGCACGTAATAAGGAAAAACACCAAGACAAATAAAGGCCAACTCTTTATTACATAAAAGGTCACCAGCTAGATAAGATAGAAAACGTGGAAAAATAAAAGCCACAAATATCACGATATAATAATTACAGATATCGTCGTTGAGGGGGGGGCGAGTCTGCTTAAGAAGGTATTGGAGGACCTACGAAAAAGAGTGACCAAGGGAAGAGAACTATCCAAATGGGAATAATGTGGGGTAAAAATGTTCGAAAATGCAGGATTGTCAATAGAAGAGGCATAAATGAGAAGAAGAGACGGGAAATAAGTGGAGAAGTAGAAGCTGACAAAAGGACAGGAAAGGAATAGTAATACAAAAGAATATAAGTAGAGGGGAAGAATACTATCAAAGGTTAGGTGCAGAAGCAAAAAGAAAGTCAATAAGTAGTATATGGAAGTGAAATACAGGATGTGTAATTTTTGTAGAACAGGGTGGGACGAATGGAAACATTAGGTAGTAAATAAAAACAAAAGAATACGAAAAGAAGAAAAGAAAAGATTGGAGAAGAAATATGGGAAAACGCAGAGGGGGCTAGAAATATTAGATACAATAAAGGGGAAGGAGTAGCAGACCAGGAAGAGGAGGAAAATGTAAGAACGGGAGGAAGAAAGAACCAAGGAAAAGATAAAGAGGCGGCAGGAGGAGGCGGAAGGAGAAAGACACGGAGACGAAGGGAGTTCTAAATGAGATGTAGATTGTGAACATGCCAATAAAGGTTTTTTAGAATGCCTAAGGTTATGATATTCAAAACCACTGAAGAACAGATTCCGGAGGAAATTAATACAAATAATGCAGCTATAGTATACGTGGAGTTGAGAAGCGATGATAGACAATTTAACAGGTGCTTTATTTCATTAAAACAACAAAATATAAACGAGGAAAAGTATGACAAGGTACATGACATTATGTGAAGGAAGAGAAACACTGAAGTATACAGAGGTTGTAAATAAAACGACGCAATTGGAGTAGTTGAGTATGAGTGGATCCATGTGATACGTGGATGTGACAAAACGCTACTGAGAATAATAATGGGAGTAAGAGGAATTTATGAGAAAATTTCATTAACTATCTAAAAGAGAAATTCTTAGATAATTGCAAAGGTTACTTTGAAGACTGGCCTAATGAATTTGATTAGTATGCAAGAGAGCTACTGGGCAGAAGTCCAGATAATATACGAGAGATACATAGTAGTGCTGGATGGATTTTATCCCAGCGTATTTTTTCATGAATAACACAGATGAAGGGGAAGAATAAATTTGCAAATTAGAGGGTAAACTTAGATGTGGCTAAAAAATGAAACACTTGGGGATATCGTATATGCTAAGTTAGGTCCACCATTTTTTAACAACTTTATTCAGGAGCTGGCAGAAATGGTAAAAAATGCAACAAAAAGGCATCAAATGAGTTGAAAGTAATTCAATATTCAAGTGTAAAAAGCAGCATAGTCAAAATGGTGAGAATATTAGGGATATTTCTGAACAAATGGAGACTAGACTTAAGTACAAATAAATAATGTGGTGATAAGGAATGGAACTGCAATAAAGGAGTGTGCTATCGGAGTTGAAGATAGGGTACGATATTGAAAACAAGGCAGCACAGAAAATATGATGATTGCTTTAAGTAAACAAGGCATCTTTACAAAAATATTAGTAAGAGCATTTGAAACGAATGACTTGAGTGGAGAAGTGTGGAGTCAGAAACGCAGAAGATTAGATACAATTCAGATGTCTATGTTAGTGCAAGCGTAAAAAATGGCTATGAATGAAGTAGCAACATATTACAAAAAATACGAAAATCTATGGAAGTCTTCTAAGAACGTGTGAATGTGAGAAGATGATAACAAAGAGAAATATTCAGACCTGTGACGATTACGAGTTATGTTTTATGGAAACCAGGCGGATACACTTGATGGAACGAGAAGTTTGGAGGTTCAAATATCGATTACAGTTTATAAGTGGGCATATGGACAGGAAGCAAATCAACAATGGGTCATAAAATATTTGAAATCGAGTATAAGTAACTCATAAATTGATTGGGAAGAATATCGAATAAGACACCAATATGTTGGTTATTACATTATAGGTATAATGCGTCATTCAGACTACAATTTCTACACCTCGAGCAACCACAATTATGTAGAAATTTTGGGTAAGGGGGAAATTTTTTTCGACGTTTGCATTCTTAGTGGGCAGAGCTACCCATATTAAAAATATCAGCAAGTGGTCATAGTTTGCAACGATGATTATAACAATCAGGAAATTTATCAATTTTTTTATTTAAACGATACGTACAGTGTCCAAAATATTGCATCTGCCTCCTGGCCTGTTCTGCTCTCGCTTCTTGATCCATAATGTTGTTCAGCATTTCCAGTTTCCGCTGCAAATCCGAAGATTCTATATTTTCCGGATCTGTAACATCAAATACGTCATCAAAACATCGAACGATAAAAACACAAAACCGTGCTTGGTGTACAGTGTCGGTGTGTCTATCGCATGTTCGAAACAACTTAATGCACTGTGTTCGGAGTGTGTTCAGTGATTGTGGTGTTACGTGAGACAAGAGAATCAATTACCAAGTAATACATTGACGTATCGGTCCGCATAATCAAAGTTAGGGACACTGTTATTTGTCGATCGAAAGTTCGGATCGTTATTAATGCAACGCCTAATTGAATTTGTGTTACCTAGCATTTCCAGCGGGTGTCTTATATGTATATACTCGTGTACCGTTTGACATTTAGAAACAAGGCGAGACAACTCGAAAAAGTGCGGGGTCGTTTCGTAATTTTTATGCAAGCGTTAGTTACAATCAACAGAGCGAAACTTGAAAAGGCGTAATAGAAATGCTAAAAGAGTACAGGTCTGGAAGAAAGAAAGCGTGAAGCATTCTTAACAAAGGAGTTCAATTAACGTTACTGAATCTTCGAATTGCTAATTGGTAGCGATATTTTTATCTGAAACTACTTTTGATTAAGATAACAGCAGTGGAAGATTCGGTGGCGTTTCGAAATTGAAATAAACGTGTTTTGCTTTTGCCACATTTACCGAACGAGACTCGTTTCCGAGTAATTACCCAAATTAAAGGCAAATATTTGTCGTCGCGACGCAACGCAAAATGCAAAATCAAACGGAACGGGCGCTGTAGTTTACCAGACCGGTACACGTCTCGGCTTCATTAGTCTGTAGTGCGAGTAAATGTGACAAAGTACTCGAAAATTCGAAGAGTGCTCTCCATTCAACTTGCCACAGTGCACTCGGGCTTTACCTATGGAAGCATAAGATTTTGTAGTAGCGTCGACATTCTTGCAGAGTGTGGCTCCTTTTAATATGTGCCTCCATCCACTTGGAGGGTCACACCGGCCTGCATAACAACCTTTATGCAATACTACTGCTATTTACTACACAGAAACTACAACTAATTATATGAACACACAATGGATAAATCTAGGCCATTCCACAATAAAAACGAATCGAGTTAATGTACGAAACAAGTTCGTTCTATTTGTATTCATACTCTGTGTGGTCCACAGCCAAACCAATTACAGAACGTCCTCTTTGGTCACTGCCACGACTGACTTAATTAGAAACTACTTCACATTTATCGCATTATATTTCATGGAAGTTTCAAACAACATTTCAGTATTTAAACTAAAATATAAACTTTGAAGTCTAGACCATCATTTAATATTTTACATTCTTATTCATATTAATATTCAGTAGATGTGTGTGGTTTCATTAATATGCCTTCCATGCAATCGCATTCTTTTGCTTCAGTTTGTTAACAAACTTTGTTTCACTTGTCCAATATTGTTCTTTAATTATATTTCGGTGTATTTTCTTTGTTATCATTCATATTCATTTTGTTTACATTTCATATCCATTATTCTAATTTCCAATGTGCGTTGTAATGTTCATCGTTCAAACTCGGCAATGTGTGAATGAGACCGTATTCCAGCCCATGGCCTTCCTCAACATATTCTTTTTATCATAGTGACACACCAGACAAACAAGTCAAAAGCCCGTAACTCGCCTGATAACGGTAATATGATTAATAATGTTTTTTGAGAACACTGCTTCAAAAAAATAAATGAACAGGTGTTAACTTTTTATTTCACGGGTGTTTCATGTACTAAAAGCAATTCCAACTGAATTGGCTGTTACAAAAAAAGCATTCCAATGTACCCTTCAAACGTTTGTTGGATCGTTTCATTCGAGAATTTTAAAGATTTCACCCTCTCATGAAGTATTATCTATGTAAATTTTTACGAGCCCACGTGTCATCGTTTGTTGTCGCAATTTCACCAGGTTGTAATGCCATGAATAATTCAATTGGAATAAATTAGAGGGGAATTTTCTTGCCTATTAATATTTCACTTTAGAAATGAGTTAAAGTAAATTTCGATGTGCACCTTTAAATAATTTTAGGAAAATAGTCAATATTTTAAATATAAAACTTACACACACATATCAAATTTTGCAAAATAATTTTCTTAATTGGTTTTCATTCAATATTCGATACATCAAATATTGATTTATGTGACCCATTCAGCTGATGTAATTGAAAATTGCACCTCCTTCAGTGGGTGAAGTGACTTGGCCACGTGTAATTATATGTACAGATGAAATAATCGACAATAATTTGTCTCGAGAGAGAGACACAGATATTTGGAAGTAGTTGTTCGCTGGAGGCCACATTAAACTATTGAAACAAGGAAAATTAAAAGGATATACGACAGTATTAAAGAGAGGTAGTGAATTTGGATTAATTTAGTACTGGACTTTTGAGTATGGCATCTATTAGTAAGTGACGCGAATATCTACAGATATCTTGCTAGATGGTCAAATGTCGACATTCAACAATGATATAGAAACTTTGGGTACTTTGCTGCTAGTGATGTGGTCGTAATTTGGGATAAGACTAAGATTCCTACTAAAGACTTGCACTTCAAATTAAGGTTTGTTTAAGAAAGCTCAAAAAGTTTCAAGCAGAAAAAGAAGAAAACCTTTTTGATAATGCTCATGGTAATGCTTTGAAATTATTAAAATTGAAGAAGATTTTCTGGTTGCTTAACGACAAATAGGATGACCTAATAAAACGGATAATGTCGATCGAAGAGCTTTGAAAATGTTGAAAGAGCGTGAAGAAGAAAAGACACGATTACTTTTTGAGCGAACATCAATCAATCGGCTAATCTGAAAGTGAAAGTATTTATTTGCATGCAGTGGTTTCATCTTGTGTTCCAACCCGGAAAAAAAGGAATATTTTAGCTGCAAGCCTTGACGCCCCAACGTTAAGCGACAGAAATCAGCTGTTAGTTTGACCAATAGACTAAAAAGTGTAAGAGATGGCCTCTACGAGCATAATGTTCACTGGGACGAAAAACATCTTAGAAGATATTTCAGATTGTGAAAAGGTTGGTAGATTGCCTATTATTATGTCAAAAAAGGGTGTCAAGTTGCTTGCGTTCCAAAACTTCAATCAGGAACAGGGGAAAAAAGAGCACATGCTGTCTATGAAACTCTGAAATCCTATATAGTCACAGAGAAGTTTATGAGATTCGATACTTCATTTAATTCTATAATATATAGTGGACCATTTGTCCTTCTAGAGCAAAAGCTAACGGCAAGATACAAAATTGGTGTAGTGGCTTCAAGAATGAACATTTTTCATTGCATGAAGGCGAACTTACAGCTGATAGTAGAAATGAATTAACACAGAAATAGCAGGAATTCGCCAGAAGTTCAAGTAACTCGCAATAAATATTATACAAATGAAGCAATAACGAGAAGGAGCCCTAAATTTTGCCTTAGTTATCCATCTTCTTTTCGACATTCCTCTTCATTTTCTTCCTTCGTCTCCTGCTGCAAGTATTTTTCACCTGAAGAAAATCAGGTTGTTTGGAAACATACCACAGACATCTTAGTATCTGTACCTTTGCAACTAGTGGGATATATTTCAATAATGTCTTGCCATGGTTCTGTCAACTTCTATGAGGTCCTGCCAACGATTTCATAATGCTACCTTTAAATATTAAAATACTCTGCTTTCTTTATTTTCTGGCAAAATTGCGTTGCATTGCGTTGATGGAGCTTTTTATTAATATTTTTGTTCTTGCATCATTCTTTTGTTTGAATGTTTCCATGCCATTCTCGCCAAACTACTTTTTCCTCTTTCTAGTCAACTTTTTCCAAACTTTCTCTTGCCAATTCTCAACCACCTAACCAAGGCCTCTTTTACCACAGTCATTCAGGTTTTTTCGCCTGAAACCTACTTGCCCTTGTTACTTGTGAGATTCTTTTCAACATTATTTTCCTAGTTGAATTTCTACTCGAATCCAGGCTTATAATTTCAACTCGTTCAAATATTTTCCTCGACATTTTCCTTTCCCAGATATCCAATTTTGTCCCACTGGCTTAAGTCTCGAAGTTTCACATCAGTACAGCACTGTCGGTCGTATTATTGTTCCATACATCCTTAACTTTACTGTACTCGATATGAGCATTGGTTTGATTACTTTTATGTAAGTGATCCTTCTTGCCACCATTCTATTTATTTATGTATCTTCATGGCAAACATTTGCTAATGTCACCCTTAAATATTACAATTGTGTTGCTTTCTCGAGGTTGTTGTCGTTACTTGTTTTTATTCCATCACTTTGCCTTGCCTTACTCTGTAGGTATCTGAACAATTACTCTATTTTACTCGTTCTTCAGTTATGTTATTCAAGAAAATATGCATTGTTGTCTGTTGTAAATTAACCAGTTTCATTGTATTTATTTCTCATACAATTATTTCTAAAGTAAAGTTCAACAATCTAGACAACAGGTGATAATATGTTAAGGCCCACATTCTGTTACTGCTACTATTTACAAAGCGATATCTCAACAGGAAGTGACGCTTCACTCCTGTCTTTTTCCATATCCCGAAACTGAGTAATCGGGGAAGTGATTCTTATCAAATTTAAACATATTAATTATATTCTAAATAAATTTTATTTGAAACATTTTCCCAAAAAATTCTGGAAAAAATGTTTTGCTATTCTACTCAATAGATTATTGCTGTTATTACCAATGGACGTTTTGTTAGCATTTTTCCCCTTGCGTCTTTTATTTGACTGCTTCCACGCCATCCTCATCAAACCACTTTGCCCTATCTCTTTCTTCATCTTTTCAAACGATTTTTCAGCACCTGCATCAGGGTACTGTTATGGTTTTGTTGTGTTTCCTTCTTTAAATTGGTGGTAGTTGACTCCAATTAATTTTATTGCCATCCAGGTTCCGTCCTTTTGCCTTTTCTATAAATTTGTTTATTTTTTTGTTATCACAATGACAACTTAATGCCCCTAAAACTTATATCTTCTGATGCAGTTGAATGCTTATTTATTATATCAAAATGCTCTAATTTGTTCCCTGTCTTACAGTCTTGTGAAATCTTTGTTTATAAATATCTTTGAGATCAAATACGGCTGTCATCATCTTCTCGCTATTGCTATCAGTTTCTCCTAATCAATTAGTAGATAGATTCAAATATTTTGGTGAAGTTACACACAACTGAACATCAACATGCCACAATTAGTATTAAAAAAATACTACAATTGTATTATAAAGACAACAATCACACAAAAGTAATATACTTCAATGAGATTCATCTGTGGTGTGAATTGGCATAGAAATTTATCAACACGAATCTAAAACATGATAACTTTATATAAAATATATAAAGTATTTCCATATTTATGAAAAACAGGTCGGACGCATAAAAGTTTTTATTGATTCATTGTTTATATTCCACGGTTTTATTATTCCTGCACCCTTTCCCTTAGCATCGACTGTTTATTTGTTATTGGTGGATATTGCCTTGCTTTGAATTATTTGTATTTATATATCTCTTATTTTGACCTCAATTCGGGTTTGTTTTATTTGCCGTTAGTTTCGTATCTAATTTATAAGTTTGCCACTTTAATTTCCCACTTGAAAATCGCGGCAATATTTCTCCAAAGTACTAAATAAAACACAACATTATTACAAAGTGCTTGCAGCTCCCTCAGTGAGAAATATAAAATGGTTATTATTTCGCCAACGATGGTATAACTTAGCACAAAGCCCCGATAATAATTTTAATTTATGTATTTAAGGAATACAATAATTTACGGCGTACAATATATAGCACAATTACGATTATCGCCTGTGGAAAATTGTACACATAAAATACAAAATTGATGTCGAGACGTTTGTTTTTAAATGCGCTAACGCTTTTATGCGAACACATGGTAGTAACAATTTTATTGACACAATAAAGTGTCCGCCATAGTCTCATTTCGTGGGTTTATTTCATTAGTTATCTAATTGTTCGTAGCACCTAATTGGAAATGCGGTATCTTTAGGAAAAACGATTATTTTTAATTGCCCATGAATATGGCAATATGGCAATATGTCCCACGCTTATCTGACTTTCGTATTTGTACAGAATATTTTATTATTGGTTATGTTGTTACACACGCCACACTTAAATCGCAAACAACGAGAACGTTATTATTATACAAAATGTGTTCGCCAGGTAAAACTTTTCAGTATGTCTACGATTTCCTCCTACCATAACTTGTACGTTCTCATCAAAAGACAAGTGCTTTTGCACATTTTAAGAATCATGTCTTGGGAAGCCAAAGGCATCAATTATGATACATATCATAATCGTCCTTGTCTACGTTAAGAAATATTGTCTATATGCAGGACCAAGGGGACGTTCATCATATATTTCCATTATCATAACATGTATCTATTCTTCTGTTTAATATGCATCCATGCAGCCTCTAAATTTGTGCAAACCCTTAGATAACTAGCTGTGGTATGTCGTATCCATGTCTTGCCCCCACAAACTATCTGATGCTGCATATTTTAAGAATGTATGTAAAAGAATAGCAAGGTATAATAACGTCCTTATTTGTTCTCGAGTTTCCTATGCTAGTAGCTTTTTTTCACGATCGATCCAATTGATCCTAATTGTATCCCCTTGTATTTTCTTTCAAATATTATCCGAGCTGCATTTATCTGCAAATGTAAACTTGGTGTATCCGCGCCTTCAAGTAGTTATGTTGATATATTTTTATTGTCCTAGTAATTTATATGGTTTTATCAGAAGTCCTGTGTGATAGAAGTTAAGGGCAAAATTTGGCTGTGTCGTTTTCTGACGATATAATCATCTCGTTCTCTTGGTGTTCAGGAGAGGTGGAAGGAAATAGATTAATATACATATAGTATATATGGGGAGAAAAAAACTAAAATTAAATTTACGAAGAGCTTGTGAGGGTAGGGTTGGGTTGGATATCTGGATTCAAAGAAATCAGAGGAATAATGGATAAATGCAAATTGGTACTGACGTATTAGAGTATACTGATGCAAAGGCCGTTGAGTCCAGCTAAATGTCAATGTGTTGCAAGAGACTGTACAAGGGCGAAATACAAGTAGACAGAAGAGTAGTGAAGTACGAGTCGATTAAAAAATATGGGGAGATGTTGGGAGTATAAGGAGTGGAGGAGTAGGGAAATTATAATTATAATTTAATGAGCGAAATAGAAAGGAAGAGACATGGACAATAACGTAGAATGAGAAATGGTGAAGGGGATGAAATAAGCAGGTGTATGCAGAAGCTGCGGCAAGGAGCAAATAAATATCAAAGCAATAAATGTGGCGAGGTTTAGATCTGGAATCTAGCATCCACATTTTAGAAAAAAGGGTGTCAGGTATAGACCTGGTAGAGATTAAGTAGTTTCAGCAAACCAGCAGTAAAGTGAATTACGGGACAAGTCAAGACAAGGTAACAAAATTTCGTACGTGACTCGTAATGTACCATAAACTGCCTGGTAAATATTATATTACTTACGTTTATAATAAATGTGTGGACGGAGCCTGTACTGGGCGTTTCTAATTTTGGTGAATTGTGCCCTCATTTTAAATTAGTGATGGCCCCAATGAGCTAGACTTGGGTTTAATTTTCAAACATTATTATTGTTCTCTTGTACTAACTATTAAATCTGCTTTATTTTATTTACTTGTTTTTCTCATTACGTGCGATCATTTATGTTTTATAATTACATATTTTTCTTTACTACCCCCATCCCAACTGTCGCATATTTCACAGAAATTTTTATTAGCTGTGAAGTGCGATGATTTCTTTATAACCTCCAGAAATTCAAACAATAGGAAGTGAGAACATCGTCATGCTTATTCAAAAAAAAAAATCATGACTAAACAGTGTAGTGAAGTGGTCGGTGACAAGACTGTCCGGGAGGTATATAATCTTCTTTAGTCTCATGTCTCATCGAACTCCTCAAGAGCCTGCGTGTCTCATAATGCTCGTCTTCGTGAATAAATATGCTGGCCAATTTATCAATACTGTGAATATTTTACCCTATAATCGAAAATTTTTTTGGATGTCAAATTTTATTGTGGGTTTTGAGATTATCTGAGGAAATCATAAGGTAGAGTCCGATTTTTCTATACTCACTTGAATAATTTCAAATTTTCCTTTTGCGATTTTAGTTGACATCAATTTTTATTGACATTTTTTTGTGAATTTATCTGAATTAATTAAGCATTTTGGTCGGTCTCGGCCCATTTTCGTTATCTTCATCCTTTTAACCTATATCTCATCCTTTATCTTCTTAATCTATCATCAACGTCGCCCACCACCCTTATTGCTTTGTCATGCCCTATTCATAACATAAGTCGTAGTTATATGATTTAAATTATGGACCATTGCCCATCAAATATTTTGAAATTTAATACGTTTCTCGTACCGACCGTTTCTCTGTGCAACTTGTTAATACTTCATAATGGTATCGGTTCATTTTCAACTTGCTAAGGACGTGGTTACATCCTCGTTTTTTTTGTAATTTATTCCACCAAGACACCTACTATTGGTTGACCATGTAACTTCAATTTTGCTGACAAATCAAAGCCTCAGATGAACATCTAATTAAGCTCCAATAATCTCAGCAAAATAACTACGAAGGAATTAATTAACTAGGGAGAGCGATTCAATATAAACCACTTCTTATAAATTAATCATTTTGAGACACGTCACGAATTGATTAATCGATAAATTTTTTGCGAGTACATTTTCAGTTCCGGGCGAACTTTACGAAATTTCTATATTTGACATCTAACGGAGTAATGAATATGATTTATGGTCGAAACAGAAACTGAAATGACTAAATTAATTTATTAAAATACAACGACGATGAATGTTATATTATACTGTGGGTGAGGTATCCTTCGATATAAATATATTTACATTGGATCTATTAACATAGCTGTAATTATTAATAACATTTTCTTAGCAGGATAATGTATGGCCCTTTATATAAACTTACTGAAAAACAGAAGTAATTTTTGTTTAGTTTGTTTTTAGGTGTTAAAAGCACTAAGACTATACACAATAACATTAACTTCAAGAAATGTCTACGGGGTATCAGTGACAGCACGTGAATAGATGAAATATACAATTTGTATGTTCAGTTAAGCGTATTTACAGACACAAAGGCGAAGCCAATTTTATTCAGAAAAGTAATCTAATGCACTAGTTCAAGCAATAGATTTGGGAAAACATCAACTAGTTCGAACTTACCGAATGGAAGTTCGAAGCGACAATCCACAAGCAGTGAATGTCCTGTAGGATTTTTCGTACCAACCACTTCTCCATCTCGCATAACCAGCTCCGCCTCCAAGGACAACCAATGCCCGCTGCCTTCCTGCAAAATCGGTACTCTATTGTTTTCAACTAACATCTACGTCTAGGTTTTCTTTGCGATCGCAAAAACAAACACATACGAACAAACATCTAAGGCGGCTAACAACTAAGGAACAATTGCCACACACGCACACAAATCTCGTCGCTTGTTTTTTTCTCTCTTGACCGTCAAGCGAAGTTTCGAAAATAAATTTACACATAAGCGCATAATATAAATGGAAATGAAACCACACTTATTGGAAAATTGAACGAGAAACTTGCCAGAGAGCGGTTTTTATATTCGCTTGACGTATTTACTGCCCCTGATTTATTTTGGCCCGGTTAGGGCGTTTTAAATGTAAATCTGAAACAAATTATCAACAGTCATCGTAGAGCGTGTTCATTTTCGAATGCGCTTTTTTGTGCGAATAATGAGACAAAATAAATCGATCGAAAGGCCGGACGTGCACGTACACACACGGCCCGACCAATAAAATTGATTAATGGTCTGCTACGTTGTTGAAAATGGAATACAATGATGTAGAAAGCCGATTTTAATTTGAATTTGGAATGTAGTCGGTCGCAAATGGCAACGGACGAATTACACCTCAAAGACTACGTTATTATAATTCACAGTTTACTTTGCATTTTATAACATAACGTTTCGCGCAAATATAAACAATGATTGGTTTTAAAAATAATAAAGATTTTTACGTGACCGATCAGTAATAATTTAATACTAAAACACTCGTGGTCGTAACAAGTTAAGCACACATATAACAGCACATAAACCCATTGAATTGGAAATGTGATAAAACAAAAACAATGATGTCCGCAAATGTTGCACGTGGCTACAAATGGTTTGGATGTTTAATTCATTGAAACTGTGAGCCTGCATCGGCGAACCATTGTCCATGAATACGTTTGACTGCAAACAGGAGAGGGATATGTTTGTTGTTAACAAAATGCCTCTTCGGCACTTCATTAATCAAATGTCAATATTTGGGTGCCTGTCAATTAATATCCAACAGTTCATTCTTTGCATCAATCTTGGAATTTTGTAAAGTGGGGGCGGATGTCGATAACAACTGAGCTATTTGTAACAAAAATGAGAAACTTTCAATCTATAGTCCTTACCTTACATTCCACATGATTGATTACGGCAACTATTATGTTATTTACGATAATAATATCATTAGTTTACTAAATCAGAAACCACGTCAAAATAAACATCTAACCGATTCTAAGAGAAATAGATCATAAAGTCATCAGCCATGAATATTGTAAATTTTACGATATCCAATCGAATATTGTCAATTGACGAGATAAGATTAGAATTAATAAAAAAAACTATCGGTATATAAAAAATAATAGAGTCAAATAACATCGTTAATAATAAATTAAAGACAAATCACCAAATTGTTCAATCAGGAAAAAAGTTTGAGTGAATCAAGGTTTGAACATATAATAAACAAAATTGATTCCTTTTCCGGTATAAGTCATAGGTAAAAAAATAAAATATTATACTTCTTAGTAAATATGCCAAAAAATTATTATAAAATATAACAAAGTATGAAAAGGGTGTGAAAAGGCAAGTGGTGATTCAAGTGGTACTTGCTAGATGCAAGTCAGCAAGATCATAATAAATACGACTACGTTGCACTCCATATTAGTGTAGAGTTCAGATGAAACAAGTATACGCTACAAATGAAGGAAGCCATCCATTACACTTGAATCACTATGAATAGTGAAATTGTTAAATAATTTTTCCTCTCAGTTCAAGATCTACTCGACAACTCAAAGTGGAATGCACGTAGCAATAAAAATGTGCGTTGACATGACACCGGAAGGACTAACTAAAAGTATAACTATTTTAGAATAAGGAAAATCAGATTGAATGGTACTGACATTTTGCATTTACTTGGAATGCAATTATTTTTCTTTGTTAACAGCGAACAAAAGTCACAATTTCTTAAATGTGAAGGTGAATTTAAATTATGATTGAATCGTGAAATTGTTCCGTTGGTTTTATTTTATATTCGGTGTATATCATCGATGAGCTCGCAACTTTGTAGTCATAAAACACGAAACAATAAAAGTGTCAAGCAAGGACATAAATCAAACATGTGTATTTTTCGAATCATTCAATTATATCGTTAAACTCGTTAAAGAGTTATATCCAACCAAAGCGTTAGAACGCGATATTTTTTTTCACATGTGAATCCGAGCCTCTTCAGCTACGTACTAATACGGTTGACTAATACAGGTTGACTTCAAATTGCACATGATGAAGACTGGATTCCAGGCAGAGATTGGATAGAGTCAAATTGCACAAAAATATTATTTGAATAATTGCAACAACAAACCACAAAAAGTATGATTATGGCGAGGAATGAAACGTTTAACTAATCGTGAGACAAGAAGCTAATTTCTTGACAGTCCTGAAAAAGTCTAGATTACAAACTAACGCGAATAGTTAAAGCAGAATTT
Source organism: Geotrupes spiniger (assembly GCA_959613385.1). Classification (NCBI taxonomy): domain Eukaryota; kingdom Metazoa; phylum Arthropoda; class Insecta; order Coleoptera; family Geotrupidae; genus Geotrupes; species Geotrupes spiniger. The sequence continues at coordinate 20,874,430 of OY390737.1, forward strand.
ACTAAACCACATCACAACTGAAACCACCAATTCCCGAAAAAACAACGAATGTTGAAACAAGACGACATTCGTTCTTTACCAAAGATATTAGCAAATGTTAGTACATTTTATTAATACGCAGAATCGGATTGATTTTTGAGAAGTTATTTATTTGTAATCTAGTTCTAAAATTCATATAAGATGTTTTATTTTGTGTTTGTTTGGGAATAATTGTGTCCATATAATAATACTGGTTAAACACTCGAGATAAATGATTTAATTTGGAACAAAGATAACATAGTATAAATTTAAGTTAATCAAAGCATAATTGCAATAGAAACTTAAATAAATATAATTTGAAACAGATTCGATCTAAAAACATTAACGTTGGCATCGCTTATGCCCATTTTGTTCAACACTCAACAGTCATATTGACTTTTCGTCCATGATTTAAGTTGTATTTGAGAATACAAAATATTTTTTGCTGATTTCGTTGAAAGAAGGAAATTATTGTAAATGTAAAAAATTATAAGGATATATATATATATATATATATATATATACAGTATGTCTCCGGATTTATGAGAATTGAGAATTGTGTTTTCATGTTTGGGATTTCGCCCTGCTTGGCCTAAAAAAATTAAGCAGATTTTAGCTTCTTTTTAATGAAGACTACCATGAAAAATGTAAATTCTATTCAACTATTCAAGTGCCAGTTGTTCAGAATTTGAAATTATTGCCCTATGCAATATTCAAAACCCAGGTCAGCTACAAAAAACTATTCGTTTCTAACATATTTTAATTAAAAAGGAACTAAAACATGCAAAACCAAAGAAAACAAACTCTATTTGACTTCCTCCAAGAACTTTTTTCTACCCTAAATCTAAAGGTGCTATGGTGATTTGATTAATTTCATCTTATTAGTCATTTAATAATTGTTTGTCATTCTGAAAATCCAATAAGTAAACTTTTATTTCAAATAATCCCAGAAAAAAAATCCAATCCGGCGATCTCGGAGGCCAATGTATTTAACAATCTCGTCCACTCCATTTTTCAGGAAAGTGTTCAATCCAAAAAATTGTATTCAAACGAGTTGAATGAGCTGGACATCCGTCTTGTTGAAAAATCTTCTAATTATTCTCAAAAAAGTATGGTCTAAAAATGTTGTTACCTTATTGCGCACCATACCATATACTTTTCTGCCGCCGTTGACTATTAGTTTCTATACCAAAATGTGGATTATTATGAGATTAATGTCTAGCATTTTGTGTTGTGTTTTGTGTTCATCCGATTTTTTTTTAATATCTTTCAAATTTTTTTCTCCAACCCATTTACAAAAGAAAAGTCGTTGGTTATCGCCTCCAGGTTCTAATTTGTGAATGAACGGGAGTTTACATGGTAGAATTATTAGTATTACTGATCCACCATGAATGCAGCATCTTCATGATAATAAACTAGATTTTTAGTATAAGATGATTCCCATCCCTCTTAACACAATACTAGGTCAACATACTCTTCTAGAGTCAACTTTACTACGACTCAGATATGTAATCACTTTCAAACTAATATGCTAAAGTTTTGAGTTTTATTTACGATAATGACATTGATTGCTTGCTTAAGTACGACGCGATTTTTCGTTTATTAACACAAAAAGCAGATTTAATGAAAGTTAGCTTACAGCTTATCTTGAAATATTGCATATGTCCATAATTTACAAACTCTAAACACCGCGGAGTATCTTGGGACTGATGCTGTTCTTGCATATGTAAATCATGCTGATGAATTGTTGCAATGGACAAGGACCTAAGAATTGCCGCAGAAAATTTACAGAAATAATTTATTAGATTCCACCTGTGGGCCCATGATAAGAAACTCGAGAGTAACCAAATTACTGCATATGTCGCCTCCAAAATTGGAAATAAGATCAACAACCATCACTCACCACTCAATAAGATGTCTGCACAACCACACATAAGCACCAGGTAAAAATTGCGACAGTTGTATGACAATAGAGGTGGTATCAACTCTGATATGAACAGCGAAAATATCTAATGACATTCCACAAGAAATAAGAAAATTATACAAGTTGAGTAAGGTTAAGGAAGAGGTGAGAAACTGATTGCTAGGGACGAGATGCTAAGCTGAACGTTTGTTGCTATTGGTAGATGACATCGAATTTATTGGCACTGGTAAGCTTCGGCTTTGTGGTATTGTTATTAAGAAAATGGCTCTTATTAAATTAGTTGAATTTTGGTTTTGTTATTTATTATTATATTATTGTAAACTGATATTATTAGGCAACGCTACTAATAAATGTAACAAAGTGGATGGCCTTCTTTCTTGGTGGCTGTGCAGCCCTTGGGATGTGTAGTGACCGAGGATGGTGTGAAGGACATATTGAGGCAAAAAAAAATTTGCCTCCTTCTAGTTTAATCACAGTTGGTTTTTAAAAGTCGAGACAGGAAGTGAATTCTCAAACTTTTATTTAAGAATTTTATATTTGAGTCATCGTTTTTCCATCCGGCTATTTTCACCGAATCGTATTTTATTTATTTGTGATATATTAGTTTCACTCGGCCTAACAAGAACACAATTGAATCGCGCGTAGAATAAAATGCAGTTCAAGTGTAATCTTACCCTAACTTTAACCCCTCGTGGTAGGTGCGTAGGTGTCGAGGCAATTGTATAGCCCACGCTATACTTGTTGGCCGACACCCACAAGCACGCGACCCACTGCCTTTTGAAACAATTAATTTATATTCGCTTTTGCGTCGATTTCTTTTACTTTCCAAATTGTCATTCGATGGAAATGAACTGTCATGAATGGGTAGATAACGATTAAAACGTTACGTAAGTGTAATTATAATTTCTGTCACTATCATACAATGTTCAAGTTAACAAATACCGATTTAAAATCCCTGACTAACTATATCCAAATGTACTTTCATTGGCAGTTAATATAATCCGCCGATATCCATTCGTCTGAAACAGAACTGGAATAAAAAGTTGACATTCGTTGGGAAAACGTACCGCGATTGATTGAAGCAATGCGTGGTAAATGTACGCCATCAGTCAAGAATATCTGCGGGAAATGGATAATATTGATGTTATTGTGTCAGTAGATCAAAAATATTTACGACCAGAAAAATCCCATATATTGCAAAAAAAAAATAAATTGCGTTACTGATCGACATCATTAAGTGAAATAGAAAAAGAAATGTAGCATAAAAAGACACGTAAACGATCCTGAAAGGAAGCGCAAACTACGAACTAATTTTTACGTTCACTCACATCAAACAAGAAACTCTTTATATTGGCCACTATTTAAAGTTGTTCATCTTCTCATTACTTGGGCCCGAAAGTTTTTAATAGGCTACCTTTGATCATCGGGAAATTGCATTCCGAATTGAAATATGAAACTGTCGTTAAGAAAACTTCTATTCGGTCTGTTTGTATAACGCTAATGATTTTGTGAAATTCTAATGAGTTTTACGCTTTACGTTTCTCGTATTGCAATGTTTCACGTGTTTTATTGTACACCATAATGTTCTACTTGTTTCACACAGCAATTAGTATAATTATTGGTATACAACGCTTTAAGAAACGATAAAAAATAAACAAAAAGTAAATGAAATAACCATGTGAAGGAATACAAATTTAATTTTTTTAACTAAGGTAATGGAATTAAGAGGATTAAATTAACAATGTAGAAAAGAAAAATTTAATCAATTATGCAGCCGAGCGACAAGCTAAAAATGTAAACGAAAATTTAGCTAACTGAGAATTGAAAACAAAAATTCAGGCGAAGATCGAACCGTAGTGATGTTCGGCATGAAATTAGATTACGAAAAAAATCAAACGGATGTACCGTATCTCGTATAATACATTCAAGGAACCGTTCAAATATTTGTATAAGCACATATGGAAAAGGGATGCGTGCTTACATTGGAAAACGAAAGCTTAGTGCCAAATAAGTCGCCTTGTATAAGACAAGGAAGACTTAAAAATACGTAACTTGCTTACGTGTTCTAAGTAAGGATCGAAATCAAACGAATTTAAAAACGGTAATAACTTCGATCCAGCTGATTTCGCAGGAGGTAAACTTTGTCGTCGAAAACACCAATAAAGCCGACGTTTAAATTTGTTGCCCGTGATGTGCCCTTTGACTTATTTTCGTGTTTACGCCGTCTCGCTTTCGAAGTAGGTAATAAATTGGAAAAATATCAGAGTGGGAGCAGATGAACGCATGAAATTCGAACGATTGTATCGATGTAATTGCCTAGTATGGTGAAGGGGTCGCTCGTATGTGCGCATTTCGAAAACGTTCACGCTGTAACAGTTACGAGTGCAAACGACTGAAACCAATCGGAACTCGGATGAAATTCTCGGTGCAACAAATCGACGGAAATGAATTCGTGTGCGGTTTAGAAATTACCAAATCTTTCGCAAACATACTAAACTATGGAAACAGTTTGCCGAAAAGTGGTGCACCGTGGCTAAGTGGTCTCACGGGCATCGTAAACATTCATATGTAGCACTTCAATGGACATTTATGTTCAGAGGACCCCTGTATACGAGTTGGCTTTCTAATCGATGCGACGAATTTTTGCGGATACCAAAAGAATAATATTAAAATTATTTCAATTTTTTTGTGAAACTCTAGAAACTTTTCTTTAATTTTCCCAACGCGTTCAAATAAATATCTTATATAGTAGCAAAGCATAATAATAATCATCTGATGACACAACTGAAAATAATTCTAAGTTTTCAAACATGCACTTTTGGATTTAACCGAAACTGCAAGAGCAAAACTACCCCAACCCAACCCAATGTATATTTCACACAAATCAAAAACCATTTTCAATCGACTGTTGTTGTCTACTAAAAGCTCTTTCATTCCTGAAATGATATCATCAAACGATATTTCAAGGATATTTAGCTATCTTTATCGTCAATTCATAACCTTACAATTCTTGGGATTAATGCAGATCAAGATTAAATACAAGCGGTGAGATTAAAAGTTCCAGAAACAAGATCGCACTTTAAGCTCAATCCTATTTTTCTTGATATTATAGGGCTGATGAATGTGCAAAGAGTTAAGCAGCACGATGAATCAAATGTACCTTAGTTGTGGCTTAGTTGGAGTGTTTCCAGGACAGAAACAAGATGCGTAAGTCTATGTGACATGGAGTGAGACAATAGTAAAATATAAAAGCTATATATAATAGACAAACGATATGATGTGGAACGATTGCAGAATGAGGATATTAAAACACAATATCAGGGGGAGATTGCAAAACAACTGGAAAAATTCTGCAAAACCAAACAAATTGGGATGTGGAAATAAACAAAAGAAGTCATTAAAGAAACTGCTGAAGCGAGGATCCAGAAGAAAAAGAAACAGATGAAGAGGAAACATTGGTTCTATGAGGAGGGTGTAGAAGTACCAGAGGAGGAAAAGAAAATAAGACAAGAATTACTGAATAAAAACAAATATAAGATTGTGCAATGAGAAACTAACGGCCATTGAGGAAAATTTTCAGTATAGGGAAATACGAGCATTCTATCATGATACGAGTATAAAAGACAGAAAAAGGTTAGTGTAGCAGAAATAGGTATTTGAAAAACAGGATGGAGTCTTACTGAATGAAGATAAGAATTTATAAAGTAGTTGTATTACCAACTATTACATATGCCTGTGAGACGTGGTCACTAAAGGAATCAGATGAGGATGCTCTTGATAGATGGGAAAGAAATAAGCTAAGATCTATATGCGGTGGAATAAACACAGAAGGCATCTGGCGAACAAATAAGGAACTATACATTATGTACAAAGAAGCAAAGATAACATCTGTCGTAAAAATCCCAACGACTAAGGTGGTCGTGACATATTATATGGAGAAAAGGGAGATCGCTGGAAAGTGTAGAGCAAGATCTAAAAAGTATGTAGATCCAAAATTGGAAAGATAAAACGAGAAACAGAAAATAATGTAATAAAATTGTTCAACAGCCCAATGCCTTCACGGCTTGTAGTACATATACATATGTAAAGCGAGTATGAAATTGGGTGAAACAATTTGAGGAGGTGCTTGTATAAGACAAATGTCAGAATTCAGGAACTATGGAAGCTGAAAGGGATACGGGACAAAGAAAGATCAGGCAACGAGAAGATGCAGCAAGGGAAGTCTTGAAGAGGCAAAGTAAAAATATGGAATATCATTAGGAAACGAAGATTATTTTACACAGTAATGACAGCTAATCTGATGACACCAATGACAGAATTTGGATATCACAATAATAAATTTTGATACGAATTAAAAAAAAATGTGTATGAAAGTATTCAGAAAATACGAAGTTTTGAAGTTGCTCTTGCCATTTAAAAGACTAGTTACATGCAGTAAAGGAAATGGATCCGTTGTAATAATAATAATAATAATAATAATAATAATAATAATACAACGTTTTTTCAATAACATGGTTGAGATTCGAAATACTTCTACGATCATTCTAAAAGCCTATCATAAGGTGATATATTAATTGGAAAATTAGCGAAAGCAATCTAAGTAAATATCCAGTGTGCAATAACGTCTATTACATTATGAAAGCTTTGCTGTCGTAAGTTTGAGTAAAAAGGAAGCCAAACAATTCGCAATTTTCATGGACCATACTGAACAAACACATAAATAGTTAAGTATGCTTGGGATATAGATTCCACATTTCTCGTGTTCAATGTAGTTGACCTTCATTGTCAAAATGCAAATAGATATCCACTAACTTTAGACATTTAGACGAAACGACGTCATCCAGGTTTCTGAAACATTTTTGATCAGTGCCCTGTATCAAATGTTTATTTGAACATATATCGACAATTTTCATTTTCGACTAATTATTATGTAGATTACCACAAGTGTGCTAAAATAATTATTTGCAATGGAACGAGGAGAATGGTTGAATCACAATGGGAAATCTTTAAACGTAAACCAACTGAAGCAGAAACTGATAAACAAACAGGTGACGAAGATACTTCGAAATTTACTAAAATTGCAACAAATCCATCATTGTCAATGGTGGTGATGGTAGCATCAGGTTCTGATGTTACCATCAATTTTACATACCTTTTGAAAATATGTTTAGATGAGAGAATCCTCGTGTGTAGAACTTATACAAGAACGAAAAGTAGTAGTGATCCGAAGACCAAAGATATAGTACAACAATATTTCAAGAATCACATTCGTTAGAAAAGGTGAAGTAATTCGTTTTTAATATTTATAAGAAAAAATAAAACAAATATCGTTTTAAATAGGAAGCTCAATAAATTAAAGGAATATGTTGTCGAGGAAAAGTGGTAATTTCGAAAGATACAATACATTTTCTAATTTGTTGAATTAAGGAATTTAAGTAAAGTTAAATTTTTGCAGGCAACGGTGTTTTTGACATTTGATTTACTTCATTAAATTTACAAGTAAATATTTCAAACCGATTTATAATGTAGCTCTTGCATCTTTATTTACTTTTAATTAGGTTTTGTGATATGCCCCGGTGAAGACCACTACTTTAAACAATAATTTAAACTAAACGATGAATTTTTGAACTATATGTTAATTACAAGAAAAACATTTCAAGGTAGCATTGGTCTTTATTTTAGTTATTTTCGAGAATATTTCGGTAATATATTTTTACTATCAAATGTACACATGATTTTAGTCATCTAAAACTAAAAAATCTGCCGTATTCCATACTGAAGTTTCTTGTACTTACTTATTTACATTTGTCGAAAGAACTTTCGAATAGCAGTTCAGAATTAGTTTGCTTTTCAGGGATCTTTTTCAGTTGCCTCATTTTTTACCATTTTGATTTTGGCCACTCGTTTTTGTCAATGCCCAATTTGTACGTTTTAGTTGATTGTATAGTTTTTTATTTTTTGTTTTAATACAGTTTTTTTTATTTGGCATATTTTCATTTTCTTATTTTTAAGAATTATTTAAAATTGTCAACTATTTTTTCTCTGCTGTTCCATGTTTTTCCATCGTTTTTCTATCGGCTTTGTTTTACATTTTTATCACCTGCCATCTTTTGCGGTTCATCAACGTCCCATTTTTACGTTTCAGTTCATTTTACAGTTTTTAATAATTTTATTGTTTTTACATTTTTTTAAATTATTTACCATTTTTATATTTGTCAATTTAAAAAATATATATATTGCAAACCATTGTTTTCGAATTTGTCATCTTTTCATCATTTTCGAAATTTTCTTTGTGCATATCTGTTGTATTTGGTCAGTGTCAATATTTTGTACCTTATTTTTTTACACAAATATGGTCGTCTGATGGGCCCGTAAGGGTGAAACGGTCGTCGTCGCCTATAACATTCGCTTCAAAATTATTGAACAAAGAGTCAACGTTACACGAATAGTTAAATGACAAATTGCTACTATTGTTGAGTAAATAAATATAGTCGACGGTATTAAAATATCTAAATTGCTAACATTGTTAATACGTATGTCACACTTTGAAAATACGCACTAAAATGATCAAAATTGTAAAAAATTATATTAATTGCTAAGCTGTAAAACATGCAAAAAATATCAAAAAGGTATAAATTAACAAACCACCAAAGTAGACAAATTTGCAAATATTCAAAACTTGTATAAAACTCCACATTCTCCAAGTCATTCGTTTTTGTATTTAAGAGGATTAAAAAAAAAATATTGTTGGCATTAGCATCTTTATTATTATCAATTACTTCCCTATTAAACGATTTTATTATATTTGACGTTTTTCGCATTTCTGTTTCCTTTCGTTGTTATTTTGTTTTAAAAACACAAAAATGTAATAAGTAACAGAATCCGGAGAAAAGTTAAAAAAAAACAAAATAAAATTATTACGCTGAAAATTGTGATTAGATTGGGTTGGGTTGCGTTGGGTTGATTTGGATTGGGTTGATTTGGTTTGGATGAGTTGGCTGGGTTGAGGTGGGACAGGTTGGGTTGGGTTGGATTACAGAGACAATTGTGTTGATACTATAACCTCACAGTAATTCGTGATTTATAAGCGGCACTGAAAATAGACCTGAAAATCGTATCAAAATTGTCAAAATTTAATTCTACGCATAAAAAAATTATATCAACATTAATATTAATAATTCGACATTCCACAGACACAGTCATAAATAGATCAACACTAAATCATCACAATTAAAAAATGTGATCCATTGAACTGATCCCAAAGCACATCTAAATGACCCTCAACTTTACACAACAAAATCAAATACGCTATAAATTGAAAAATACGACGGACAAACATCTCGCTTAAATTCTCATTGATTTTTCCATTACTTTTACGTGTATTTATACAACGTTTATTTTATTTTCCTAACTACCTGCGATATTTTTATGTCGAACGGCAATATGCTATAAATATTGAATTTCCCAGCAAATAAAGTTGTCAGTAAATTACAGTGCAAATTATGATATATTTCTATAAATACAATTAAAATAACCTCGAAGTAAGTACGGCCATTATTACAAATGACATCCTATAATTCAAACTCAGCTTTCGTCGACCTGGATAATCAAATATTCATAGAAAAATTGCATTGCCGTGATGGAAGGGACGCAGAATAACTCGGTGATTTGCATGTTTTGACGAGGTTAGTTTTTACATGATATATTTAATTTCTTTCGTGGAAACGTCATTTTCTTGTTGGGCAAATAACGTATTATTGATTTAGGCGACATTCTTGGATAATGAATGTAATTTTATGAATGATTAGGTATTAAGCACATATTTTTCTTTAATTTGTGCAGTGGTTACTATAAAATTAATGTACTGATGTCTATTTATTCACCACTTTAATTCTTCATCTCCATCATTTATGTTTTTAACAAATATATATATATATATATATACCGGGTGGAAAGTATCAAACCCGAACATAGCAGAATTGCATTGGAATATACTTTTATGCATATACCTGCTCCCCATTTCCACCGATAAAACATATAATGACATCAAATGAAAGAGAATAATAAACGGCGTCAATTGATACTAAAATCTTCTCTTAATACCTTATCATTAGTTTTTTACAAAGCAATTAATATTAAAAACCCAGGTGCTATAAACTATGGGCGGCCATGCTTCTGTCGGCACAACTCACTATTTGTCAGATTTGACAACTGCATAATTGATTTAAATTGCTTTGTAAAAAACTAATGATAAGGTATTATGAGAAGATTTTAGTATCAATTGACGCCGTTTATTATTCTCTTTCATTTGATGCCATTATAATTTTTATCGGTGGCAATGGGGAGCAGGAATATGCATAAACGTATATTCCAATGCAATTCTGCTATGTTCGGGTTTGATACTTTCCACCCGGTATATATCAAAATTTTATTGTTCTTTTCTGTAGACATGGTAGGGGATACAATTTTACAATTTTAACAAACGAGGAAAACAATAATAAATGTTAAATCAAGTTGATACTCCATCCATCTGTAAATTCCACTAATCTAAAATAAATTTCAATAACGGAATCCGAAGAACAGATATTTTATATTAAGTTACATTATTCACCATACGAACCCACGCAATTTATTTTATAAATAATTATAATATTTAGATTCGATAAATAATAAAATTTAAATTCAATAGCATTCAAATATTCAGTCAATTTTTTTGTAAACTTGAAATATATCAATTTGGTTTAAATAATTTTCGTTGTTAAGTGTTTATGTAATTTTTTAAGTTAAGAAAGAAATACTGTTGGTCTTTTGGTATTTAAAATTTTCAATTCTTTGATTTCATTAATTAAGGCAATTAAAACTTTAATAATAATAAATTAACTGAATTACATCATACCAATATATATGTTGGGGATATTGATAGTAAAAACTTCTTCGGAATAAATTATTAATATCCTCCTGAATATAACAAACTTGATTTGAGACACTTTAACTAAGGAGTCGGCAAAAAGCCCCTCGGGTCAACAGTAAATTTCTTTATTGCTCCATCGATTGAATTTTAGATAACACTCATATCTCATCTTGATAGTAAATTGATTTGACACTCGTTCCGCCCGCGCGAAGGGATGAAACCGGAGTGATTTATTTTATTGCATCGCATAGTACACATTTCTTAAAACGCTTACAGACGGGAAATTCATAACTTCGAGGTGCGCTCAAAATATATTTGGAGCGAACTTTATTGATCCGAGGCCGAACGGAACATCAGTAATAAAGGAATAAGTCACGTCAACCGAAATAACGGTACATGAAATATAGATCGAGAGGAGACGAATAATTTGACTCTCGCAAATGAATATTTCAAAAACTTTACGTCGCGAGGGATCCGACGATAATTCAGCACATCGACACGAAACGATTTCTAATGCAATTTCTTGTGAGCTCAATCAAGTATGTGCCATTTTTCAAATAATCTAACAAATGACATTGACTTAATAGTGGCATATCCATTAGTCTTGTCCCTTATGGGGTGAAAGAAAATATTCACCTGCATCTTTCTAATGTTTCACGAACAGTAAAAATCGCTTTACAGAAAAAATAACCATTAATTTATTATGGTATAAAAGAATTACAATAAATATATCTTTCTCTAAAGTAATTTTTAAGAAAACCTGGTGTCGTTCTTTCACTGAAGCTCAGGTTGGGTTCCCGATGACTTTCCAAAAAAATTACTAAGTTAATGACTATTCTTTTAGCAAAACTTTATTGTTCATAGTCTTATTCCATGAAATATTCTAGAATGTTGCAGTGTGAAATATTAAAATGATCTACGTTGCCTTGAAGGTGTGAATACATTCTATCACCTTGTAACTGATGCGCGCATCCATTGTACAATTACAAAGAACACTGCATAACTGTATACTTGTTTCATAAAATACTATATATTCCATCAAATGCAGGGGCAATTCTGTCGCATTTTAATCATCTTCAATTAATTGATCGGTAATAAATATCACAATGCGTCCAACATAATATATATGTTACGTAATTACAATTTGCTTTGGCGGCAGTTACACAAAGTTGTATCAAACACCGAATTTATTACCATTGTGATTTTAACAAAACGCAATTAATTAAAACAAAATATATGTTTAAGCGCCACCAACACGAAGTTCGCAACAATAACAAAGCAATTTATTTCGGAATAAAACGACAAATCTCCGAGACAAACGAGCCCAAAAGTGGACAAAACTAAACTGCCACTGAATGACAAATTCAATTAACAGGAGAACGCAGATAACGATGTCTTTCCTGCTCGAAGTTTATTTAGCAATAATTACGACAGTGAAAAAAAGCGCCAAGATATTTAATCCTCGAAAAGGACGTTGACAAATTGCGGACATACAAAAAGTATTTCCGTCGTAATACAGTAATCGGAGTTGTTTACTGCAAGGTCATTAAAATAACCGGAAGTAGATTATTATGCTAAAGGAACTCGGGGAAAGGAAGTATCAAATATATCGCCAGTCAGGTCGTTTCTTTCTTCGCCATTTTTATGCGAAGCGCTTTTTTGACGTAAACATTTTTTCGACGCTTTGATTTATTATTTAAGGGAACTTTTCGACGGCGTCTGTGCACGCCACGTCGGCCTAATGAGAAGTATACGTTCGTTTTTGGTGGAATTTGTTCAAGGTTTTGTGTTATTCGCCAGTTAGAATATGTTTGTAATTGCGACCCTACCGATATATCAGCACTGTTGTTACTAAATCAAGCATTGAAATTCAAAATCATTAGAGCGATGTGTCAACTGTTACGCCATATCTAGGGACAGGATTTATTTTCACTAAACGGAAGCTACTGATAACAAATAAATTGTATAAATATGATCAGTTCCTTAATTAGAGACATGTTCTGTAAGGGATGCTGCATTTATTATCTTTTATTTCACTCATATTTTTACAGTTAGTATTATTTTCGTTAGTTACGCCAAGTATCTATTGACTGAACTTACAATTCTTCTTTATTTTCCATGATTATTTATTATTATCTAGTACAGCCTTTTGTGCTTTGTAACGAAAGGATATACGATAGGATATATGAGATTCGATACCTCTGCCATATCATGATGAAAATTGACCTTTTATTCTTAATGTCCTTTCGTAATCTTTATAAAGTGGCACTGCAAACATCCTCATGTATTGTTCTTCTTTGCTCCATGAACTATTCCTACTAACAAGATGCCACACCTGTCCCAAAACGCGGTATACGTGACCCAGTTGGACAGGGTCTGTTTAAATTATTTTGCTTTCAGTGATCCATTATGCCACCAATGCATCGATTGTTGCTTAATCTGTGATGTAATAGAGCAACCAAGGTTTGCTGCTGTCATACCCTTTGCCTTCTGTTCTTCAGTTAGCATTCTATCACAAAAAAATCAGATGACCTTAAAATAGATGGCCTTACACTTCCCTCGTCATCGTGAACGTTTGTACAGCCTTCGTCAAACTATCTAGACCATCTTACCATTCCCTCATTTATTGAATGTTCACTATAGATTTCACAAACTTGGCGAAACATTTAGATATAATGGCCAGATTTGCTTAAATAGCACAATTTGCTTACAACATATCCACGATCGGAAGTTAATTTCTCGACAAGTATCGTAATATATATAGCAAATAAATTGAACGAATCGAAAATTGATTCAATATAACCCACACCTATCCAAAATAAACAACCATCCATGATACAAATGATAAAAAACACGATGGCTATGTTGAAGGAGGAGACTAGATATACTGGAATCCAGTAACCTGTTCAATCATCAAAAATATGAATATATGCCCCAGTTTGAAGACACATATCACCTAAATCGACTCAACGCAACTCAGTCTAACCTAACTTAAGCAAACCAAATTCGACCGAACCCAACTAAATCCTAGAAAATTTGCCAAGAAATAAGTCAATATAATACACAAAATCAGGTAAGAGAGGAAATATCATTGCCATCAGAGCGAACATAAATCACTTTGCAAAATGAAGGTGTCCAGCAGAGTACAGTTTCAAAAATTGTGTAAAATCTAGAAAATGAAAATTGATGAGCCGATTTATTTCAATAAAATAAAATTTTAATTTATTATTATAAGAATTTCCTGCAACATCTGGGAAACCAATTCTTCATTGGAGGAAATATAGTGGCAACATGCAAAAGAATAATCAAAAGTGAAATAAATACTAAAATACAAATGAAAGTGAAATCTAAGAGCAATTAACAACAGATGATTAAACGGATTATTATTATTACGGTGTATATCGAATAAGTACCGTGGGTAACTGCACTCTGCAATTGGACATAAGTTCGGGTATGACTACTCCTAGTGAAAAATATATGCGTTTGGTACTGCACTCGTTTAAATTTATGTCATGTCGTTTATAACTACAGAAATGTCCATTGTACATATTGGCAAATTGCCAGAGCAAGCAATATGATAGACAAGATAGTTTTATTCAAAAAATGATTTAAATAGTGTTAATAAATCCAATATTTCTCGAACGACTGACATCGGGACTCACCGACAAGTTAAAGGCACATATGAGAAAAGCAAGGAGTGTGAAGCGATGCCCTCGAAAAAATTACGAACGGCTACATGACGGTATTCCTCATTCCAAAGAAGAGAATACTGAGGAAGTGGTAAGAAATCTATGTATAAACAAATTGAACATAAACGCTTCTCCAGAAGACATCGATTGTTGCAAATGTCTAATTATTTTTTTAAATTTTTGGCTAGCGGTTTGGTTGGGATTTAAGAATCAATTCTAATTTAAAAAATGCAATAAATTATCAAAAATTAAATGTTGACATTTTTTCGTTTGAGTTTTATGGTTGATTGTAATATACGCTGAAGTTAATTTATGTTACATTTGTTTACATATGTTCTTAATATTAATTCATTTGTTTGTATATTCGTCGATGACACTTTTTTCATTTATGCATTTCAAACCTTCCTTCCATCATTTCCAACCTAACCAAACCAACACAATCCAACCCAACCCAACACAACGCAAACGCTGGGCTCTGGATTTCCCTCGAGTTTAAATCCTTCATCAAACTCAACACCACACTTATTTTTTTCTTACCAATGCTACTGGACGTTCCTCTACAATGATTTTAATTGCTTGATATTACTTCCTTTATTTATTTATTCGTTATTTTGTTTGGCTTTTCTATTTAGTTTAACATTAAATAAATCGTATAGGTTTTATGTACGCTTTTAATATACGGTGAAGTACGTCACATTTGTAAGTTTCTTAATAAAATTATTCTTTATTTGTTTTTATTATTCTTCGAGGACTAGCATTCAATACATGTAGATGTTTTTTTAGTAACACATTCTAGTTGATATCATTTTCGACCCAACACAATCCAATCCAACCTCTTGATTTCCCACAATTCATTTCATTCATTCATTCAGTTCATTGAATTCCATCCTTCTCCGTATGAGGTGTTATTTGTTCCTTGCCATTGTTATTATACCACTAGATCTCAACCACGATTTTAATTGCTATTACTTCTTTATTTATTTTATTTTTTCTTTATTAACTAGAAAAATATATAAATAACACTTTAGCTAGAAATGCTAAGTTTAACATTTTTTCGTTTTAGATTCTACTGACGATGGTAATTTTATTGCCAGAATGTGTATTTAGATTCCTTAAAAACCCAAGAGTTGTAAGGGTTGCTTTTCTAAATTTATAAATTTAGGTATAATAACTTTTTTAAAGTCAACCTTCAGATTTCTTTTTCTACATAGTTACACAATCCTTAAATTAATTCATTACTGTTTGATTATGTTCACAATAGTCAGTCTACTCACGCTATTTTATTGTCTTTGAGGGGTGCGGAAACGCCATCCACTTAGTAGTCGATGATAATTTGAATCATAATCAATCAACGGGAGAAGCTTTCCACATACATTTGCGTTATATCCCTGATGCCTCCACCTCTACACCAGCAAGTCCTGTAGAGCGTAATGTCTTAATGGCATTAATTTAGTTATCTTTTACTTTTACTCTGCGTTTATGTCGTTTTATCTGGAAGATCCATCTGTTTTGTTTTTACTAAACATAAAAAATATATGTGGACCAGTGCCTATACATTAGCTGATTTACCCTTTGATGAATATATCTATCAATCATTAACTTGCTTGAAAATCTTTACAACCCCTTAACAGTTCATTGTTCTTTTTTAACGACATTTAACAAAAGTTTGTCCACCTCGTGGATGTCATGCCTCAAGTTGAATCCAACCCTCACCTCATGTTGCATAAAAGGACCATTAGATAATACATTTTCTCATAATTATTGACATTTACTTGAATTTAAAAAAAAATGCACGGGGTGCCAAATTACCGACGTAACTTTTCGAATGTGATATTTTTCTAAAACCAAAAGATGACCGAAAGGTCAACACATTTCGTGACACCGACCGGGTGAGGGACGCGAGACCCATCAACCAAATTGCTTAAGGCATCAATAAGAACTCCCATATACCAATCGTCTCTCCATAAGCAATAAAATATTTTACTCGAAGAAAGAATTAAAGAACGAGTCGGCGTAGTAAAGGAGGCTTGGTAACCGAGCAGGAGTGGAGGAAGGGGGAAGACAAAATTGAAGAAAGAGTGAAAAAATAAGTAAGATTTGAAGAAACGGTAAAATGGGAGAGAACGGGAAAGTTGGAGGGAAAATTGAGAAAATGGGAAATAGGAATAATATAGTTACACGATGGTTAGATGTGGATAAAGGAACAGAAAAGGAACAGGTGGAGGAGTGGCTCAGAAAAGAACTGCAGATGAAAGGGGAAGAGGAGGAAGCATGCAAGTTGGGACGGAGAGGTAAATTGATTAAAAAGGTAATTGTTCTAGCAAAAATTACATCGAGAAGGAAAAATGAGGAATGAATATAAGTTAAGTAAAACGGAATATATAGACCATGATTTGACGGAAAATGAGAGGGGATACAGAGGGAAATATGGAAGCAGGCAGTGAAGGAAAGAAATCAAGCAAGGAGAACAATGATGGGTAAGGTGGCCAAACGGTGAGAAGGAAGAGCGGTCAGGAGGGAGGAGTAACGAAAGAGAGGGAAGGAGGCAATGGAAGGCGGGAAATATGTCGTAAAACATGCAAAGACAAGTTGCAATTATAAATTTGTAAATAGAGTAGGATGCCAATAAAGATTTATTATTATTATTATGGCTTTTAATTAAAACTTTGTCAACAAAATATTTGTTGACGAATTAGATCGTGTCTCCCAATATCAGATCATATATATTGCGTTGGCGATTTTAATATAGACATGATGAAGGTGTGAAAATTATGCAAATAAAATTCAATTTATTACATATCCCTAAGTCAGATGCCCAATACAACTACAAGAATATCGAAAAATGACATTTTCAAATATTTCTTGATTCCATTGACGTCAAACAAATCAGATGAACCGATTGATTTAATAATTACCAAAGATGTTTCGACTATAGCGTTCAATGGAGTTCAACATTGTCATATTTCTCATTGCGATCTAGTTTTTTGTAACGTTACCGTTATTAAATCTCCACACAATCAATGGGGTACCAACCGAAATTATTAAAACATGACATACGA
Source organism: Geotrupes spiniger (assembly GCA_959613385.1). NCBI lineage: Eukaryota > Metazoa > Arthropoda > Insecta > Coleoptera > Geotrupidae > Geotrupes > Geotrupes spiniger. Next base: position 20,892,031 of record OY390737.1, read on the forward strand.
ACAATTTATTTATGATCTTCATTGTTCAAATTTTAACTATATATTACAGCTGGAGAATGCAAAAGATAAAATTGCCTTCTTTAACTTTAATATATAGACCCTGTTAGATAAACACAAGCAAATTTACCAGAAAATATACTCCGTGGTTAACTTAACTTAAAATTATTAACCTCACTCAGCCATGAAGCAAAATCAAAATGTATGAGTAGCCTTGCAAGAGCTTATTATAAATGCTGCATTGCAACTAAAGCACGTTCGACAATTCGACAATAGCAAAAGTAAGTGCCAGATAATATCACTATTATCTACTAAGTCTTAATTGTCTGCAAACTGCTTCGAAAAAACTGAAATGGTGACGGGAAGAAACCTAACCAGCAGCTTAAGTTTAGAATTATTTTATTTCAACAAATTTTATGTAGAGCAATCTTTTAATAAGTTGCACGAAGACTGTACACATGAAGCAAAAAGTTATAAACGAAAACCCACACAAAAATAAGAGGGCGTTCCACAAAGTAGTGTCGTAGGGTCTATCTTGTACCTGTTACACTTATGTTATCTGCTACAATGCACGTTGCTTTTGCGTTATTTGCAATGTTGTATATAGAAAAATATAAAAGCACTACAAATAAATTAAAACGTGCTATTTAACTGCCTTAAATCGACAACTTAATTAACTGAAGTCAACCCACACCAACTTCATTAATAAAGAGAACCCGGTGCTATTCACAATAAACAATTTAACTTGAATAAAATATCTTGATGTGAAACTCAAGTAGAAAGAATACATAAAAATATATATAAAGAGGTCTTAAATATAGATTGGCTTTAGGATCATAACTCACAATTCATAACAACATAATTGGCAACTAAATTCTGAATGCGGTTTGGCTTTATGGCATTCAACGTGTAACAGAACCACATCAAAGGCATTCAGATTTTCGAACCATAGTTATTATTCCTCTATACGTTCGCAACTCCCACATCCATTGATATCTTCGGATTCCGAATGTTATCACCGTCATAAAATGCTCACACAACATTGAGGCGACCCAGTGTCTAAACACCGACTACCTAAATAAACGACCACGAGTTCTTCGAGTTAATGAGGTAGTGTAAACATGAAGTAAAGTATACGAGTTCTACCTAAACAAATCAGACATAACTTACGGACACGAATGCGTGAAGTTTAAATGTTAGATTTGTCGGTGTAGTATGGTGGATTAACTTTAGTTATAGCAAACACAAATTGCATTTATTATATACACAACAATCGCGGTTTATAATATTGTTGTTATTATTGTTGTATATTTTTAATAACTGCGTTGATTATTTGTGAAAGTCGATATATGCAAACTTTAATTCGACTGGCCAATTGAATTAAATTCGGAAAGTGAAACTCTTTTAAAAGCTTTTACTTTTTTTCTTGCATAGAAGATTGTCAATAAGTGTAACGTTGATTGAAGATTTATTCAACGAACACCGAACTAGTTAACAAATCTTTGCATTTTAAAAACATTGGACAGTCATTGGCTTTCATAATTTCAACAATTTTTTGTTTTAGTTGCCTGTCTTTCGTTTTTTGAATTTATCTATGCATTTGGATCACAATGAGATGTTTAGCAATTTAATTTATTTTTTATTGGTAGGATATTTGATCTTGCACCTCGCTCTTCCTATAAGTAAATGGTTATTTATTTAATCGCTGGTTAAGATAGGAAATCACGTGTGTGCTAACAAAAATCAATGCACAGAGGACATTTCAATACATTAACTGTTGAGCGTTTTTAATGATTTCTGTTTGATTACATATGCAATGAGAACATTCTAATGATAAATCCAAGAGGTGCTCTAAAGTCATCTTGGCGAATAAAAAAAAGACTGCGATGAAAATCATCGACTTGTGGAGGAGATTCTGAACACAGTACCGCAGGCGACCAAGAATCTACCATAAAAATCTTTAATAGATCCCGCACAGATTTAAGTGACTCAAATACACCACACAGTTTCAGGAACTGTGTCATCCATGCGGCATCTCAAATAGAAACCGCAACAATGACAACTCACCTCATCAGTGTTGCTAACAACCAATTCGAAAGTGATAACAAAACTGAACCGATAATAATTTTTAATTCCGATGCAATATGCGGACTAGATCATTTCTCAAAGAATAAATGTATACAGAGGAGAAAATTAATTTCAAATATGCACGAAACTGGAATGCACAAGTCAGCCAGGTTCTAATAAATCCACGGGACGTCTTAGATTAAATATCCAGTATCTGAGTTATCATTCATTGCATTTGCCAATTTCTTGGATTGGCTAAAGAGATGCTGAGTTTCGATTGAGTCACAATTGGGTCAATAAGAACTGCGTCACCCTATAAGATATTTCATAATTCAGAACCTGCATCTTTATTACTAACGAAACTGCCATTCTTGAAAAATATGTTAAATTTATTTCAGTAATTGAGGTTAAGAAACAATATTATTATTATTATTACTATTATTATTAGTGACAAATGGTTTATTAATTTTAGTAAATCTAACAATTTGTTCACGACAATATACTTGGCTTCACTCAAACATAAATTCACATCGTCGTAATGCGACAAAAATTATGTGCCGAATAAATAAACTCTCGAGTACATTTAGGGACGGTTTTAAAAATTTGGCTCAAATATGAAATGTCATTTCGCTCGCCAGAGTGTAAGAGAAATATAGGAGGACGCCCGGCTCATAATGTTATCTATCATTTTATAAATCGAGATAAATTTGATACGTGCAACTGCAAAGGTTTCACCAGCAAGAAGCTCAAACCCCGTATATTTGACCGTAGTTATAATAAATCGGTTAAATACAAACTAATCGTAAAACAGAAAGTAGTTGGGTGTTTTAATATCGCTTTAATTTAAACGCATGCATTGGATATTTCATTGTGTATTAACGAAGTGGAGCAATATATTTGTTGATAAAGTGACAAATGAAAAAAATATTTTTATTTAAAGCGAACTTAATACCTCGTTAACATAGAACTGATAGCAAACTTGACACTCATCAAATGACAACCGTTACCATAACATAGGCGATTTACCAAAAACTTTAAATGTCTATTTCATGGTTTCGTATCTCATTGCCAGTTTTACGCTCACGGATACTTGGAACCTCTTTACGTATAAGCATAAAATTGTACACAACTTTGCCCATTTAACTAACTTTGCAACCGACATCGCAATTGTGAGCCACAAAATTATCAAACCATTCAAGTATACGGATATAAGCGAATCGTCCATAAAATATTAGCACGGATATACAACATCTCCAAAATATTACCAATGAATAAAACCCATATAACACTAAATCACTGTAAAACACATTTTTAACACAAAAATCTACGTGAGATTAACATTCAATAATAATTCAATTTAATTCAATTTCTCTTGTATAAATATAAAAAAGTTAAATTTACCTCGTTTGCGTATTGGACACCTTGCAGGGGTATCCAATGGTATCCCATGGCTCGGTCCCATATCATTCCCTTGCTCCACACCTCGATCAATAAACCGGTGTTTATGTTGTTTGTTTCGCTGCAAAAAGAATTATGTTAGCTGACGACGACGACGACATTTTTGCATCTATTCAGTCAAATATATTATATTATTTTTAATTAAATCAAGTGCGGAGTTGCAGGCGTCCACTTAATTGCCGTTATAACTAGCTAGGAAATCTAATTTTCAAACCAAACCCTGGATTAACTTGGATTAACTTTGAAATCAACGGATGAATTCGAAATGTGTATGAATTAATAAAGAATAAGGGATTGCAAATAAAACGTAAAATGTAAGTAACGAACACCGTTTGTTTGGCATATGAATGGGATTTCATGCAACAGCGATTAATTATGTATTTGTTATTTTCGTTATTTATTATGAATGCGCTTTAAAATAAATCGCATTTTTTGGTAACAAAGTCATATAATGAAGCGCAGATACATGTAAACTTTTTTTCATATAATTGTGTATACTTTCTTTGGCCGAAGTTTTTAATTCAATTCAAATCTAAACTACTTCAATTTAAATTGGTTTTGAATACTTCCACATCCTCGATCCCATGGTGTTATGTGTGAAGACGCCAACTTATTTTCTTTTCCAATAGTACAGTGTTTAATATTGAGGGGATATTCTTAGCATGCGACTGTGTCAATCATAATAAACTTAAACCTAAATTGTGTTAATTCCTTTTCAAAAGGCAGAAAACACATTAATTAAAAATTATGTATGTAGTAATGGGGGTGCCGCAGGGATCCATATTGGGACCTGTCTTGTGTGTGCTCTACATAGACGATCTGAGTCAGGTAAGTCGCACTGCTAGTTTTACGACATACGCGGATGATGTATTGCACAAACTTGGAAACTAATTCTGGCACAATGACCCATATTTAATACAAATAAAACATAATTTCTAGTCTTTCATAAATTCATAAAATTTATGGGATTGCATGTAGACCAGTTTCTTAATTGGTCATTGTTAAAATGAAATTTATGTCAATATAATGTTTGAAGCCTATGCTAACGATCCAAACTTGACGTTGAAAGGTCCAACTTGTGTACGTTGGAAATTGTTTATCAAACTACCTGAATGTGTTAAATCCTGCTCCACAATAATTAATTTTAAAATAAGCCATATTTATGGGAAGGATGCTTTTGTACGTTAGACGACTTTCTTTTTAATGATTTAGGTAATGTTGCAATGCTCATTGTTTATATACTTGTTTATATATTTTGTATATACAGTCGTAGTTTTAAAAACTATAGTTTAAAAGTAATAAAATTTATTCACTACATTAACAAATACTGAATCCTATCTATATAACATTCGTTTGCCATAATTTTAAAACTAACAGAATGAACATTAAATTAAATTAAATTTGTTCACAAAACAATTTTACAAACTTATACAAACAATACAGAAACTCCAACACAGAGATATCTAATAATGCTTTTGAAGAAGCCGTTTGGCCTCAATTACCTCATTCTAAATATTTTTTTGACTTTACAATGATCACAAATTATTATTCAAAAGCTTGCAACTGTTTCGATTTATTACTTGAACACTCAATCTAATACCAAGGGCATGAGCATTATTAGTATGTACCGCGATAGTGAAAAAAGCCTTAATTTTAAAGGTAACATTGCTCATAATTCGTTATATGGTCCACCGTCGCGGAACTTTATAATGCGGTGTACAGTATAAATTATTATCACCATCTACAATTTTGTACAATCATTTGGTCCACAAAGCTGAACAATTACGTTGCATTATGGTAAATTAATTAATGTTTGTAGAAGCCTACAATGGAGCACTTCCGTTAGCCATTAGTGATGCTTATAAACGTGGGTCAAATTATTATAACGTTTTTGTGAGGTAGGTGACAGATTTAAGTCTAGATTTACACAACTAAAATTTTGGATGAGTTCTCTTCTATTTAATTTATTAACATATGCATACTTCTGGATTGTGAATTGTATACTTGTGGTTAAAGTCATCAGGGAAACATGCCCAGCAGTTTTCTGATTTATATAATTTTATAAGGCATCACATGACATTGCATTATAATTATAATAATAGCAATCCATAATCATAATCTCTTGTACCAGTGGAGGATATCATAGTGCTCATCAGACAACGGCTACCAAAAGGATTACAAGAGGGAATAATTGACTTGGCAAGATAGTGTTTATCCACCAGATAATTTTTTATGGATTGGAGTTTCCTACAATCAAAAAGACGGTGCAGCTAAGGGATCACCATTCCCATCAGTCATTACCAACATTTTCTTGAAGACTTTAGCTCCAGTGACAAGAAACCGAAATACTGGTACCGTTATGTGGTCGACACTTTCGTGCCGGCAGTGGATGATTGGGACATCGAGTTTGCCGCAAGAAGACGCATACGGACCGGTATCCACAAGCAGCCTCACATCACCATCCAAAACAGAACAGATGGTTAGTCATCACATTGCTACATAGAGCGGCAACAAAACCAAGGAAATTCAAAATGTGAGATTCAGGAACTAGCCGGAGCTAAGAAAAATAAGAAGGATGGTCCAGAAAGAAATACAGCAGAGGAACCCTAGAGAACAAGAACATCAAATGCAAGTTCAGCACGATCAAGAACATAGAAAACTGCTTCCAAACAACAGGTACTCGATACCAAGACTACGAGTAAAACGAATCTACGAACTTCAATGCCAGTGTGAAAAATCGTATTTTGGACAAGCCGAACAAGGAAATACTGAAAAAATCCGCAGTAGCTGAACACCTCCACTCGCAAAGCAATCATACAATCGACTACAACACGTAAAGATACTCGCCAGAAAAGAAGTACTACCCGCGGATATTGAGGGAATTCTTGAAAATAACGAAGAACCCGTACAACTAAGTAAGCTGTGGAAGTTGGTACTAAAAGAACCATCAAAGGCACAGCAAGGACCAGCAAGGACGAATCGACAAGCATCAGATAGGGATCAGCCGGCTTAGTGGATACGAATCAACGGAACATAACGGATACGCATCAACGAAGCCAAGAAAGACTAGGTATATAACGAGGCGCAAAAACCATTCACAGCAGTCTTTAGAAAACTTCTGAAGAAACGAAACATCACGTTTACGAAAGATAGATCTTTAACAAAGACGTCGATGGCCGTCAAAGACTACTTTAGATTATACGAAAAAGGCATAACGTTATTTTATTTGTATTTAATTGAATCCAAGAAGAAGGCCATTAGGATAAATAGAAAGTTGTATGAGAAACTTTATCTTCAGTTGGTTTAATAGAGAACGAATCTGGATTAGCCTAAAGTAACATAAATATTTATTTGGTTCATGAAATCAAGACGTATATAAATAAAATAAATTTCCAATAACAACGTTTTGCAAACCCCAATTTACTTGGTTTTGCAATTAGAAAATATATCAACAAATACTACATGCTGTATGGTCCAATAGACAATACACATTGTACCAGAAGAAGAAACAAAAACGATCCATCGTTATTCCCGAGTATTGTTTCAAGGAGCAAGTTATATCCAAATACACCAACCTAGTTTCTGAACCTTTTGTTTTCTTTTGTGTATTGGTATAATATTCAATAAAGGTAATGCTTCTCGTTGGAGATTGCAAGCATACTGTCAGGAACCGGTTCTATATGGGGTTCTATTCTAGCTACTTCCATTTATGTTTCCTTTCTATCCTCGGCCTGGCGTCATGATTTTACATTAGATCAGTATGTTCACATTTCATTTCAAGTATTTGCGCACGTCGGTCTACTCGTGGGCTTGACTTGATTTGAATCTTCCGCTGAAGAAACATTTTGCTGTTTCTCGTCCCCCTCACCTCTATCCGATTCAATCCTGTTCGACCATAATTTATTTTATTATTGGTTTTCTAATACCTGAGGAATCTGTTCTAACCAGTTCTTTTTCATTTGATTGCATCTCATCGTTTGCCGTTAATCAATTTTTATGGAAATCTGATCAACACTTAATTGTAGTCTCTGCGTTATTTCTCTTTTCTCTGTCACATATTCCTCCTCCCTTCAATTTTCTCTCTTCTCTCAATATGCTAATTTTATCCCTCATCGGTGTAGCACCTTTAAAGTATTTTATACTCCTGTTCACCTACACCTACACGTATCTCCTTATTGGAGAATTTTTCTAAAACTTTAAAACATAAGTATGGCTAATGACATTATATACCTATTATATATTATATAGCTAGTCATTATGTTTGAATTTCAAGCATTCTCTTCTACCAACCGCCGTCAATCGTAGGTATTTTCAAAATTTTATTTTAAATTTTATTCAAATGTGTTTCCAAAGAGTCATTCTCTTTCTCATCAGTAAGTTGGGGTTGAAGCTTGAACTTTCAAGTTCATTGCATACGATTTTAACTTACTATATGTTTATTAAAAACAATAAGAATATATATTTTCCGTTTTCCTTCACAATAAGTTAAGTAACATTAAACACCATCCCCTCCCTGTAATTGCAACCTTACGTCTACGAGGTTCCATTATTGGTAGTCAATCCTCTCTATTTCATCGAAAAATCATATTACACCATTCGACACAATAAAGCCGATGGCTTTGGCTTTATTTTTGCCCTAATTTGCTTTGGTAATATTTTTAGTACATTGTTACATTGATAGACCTGTTAGTTTTATTCCTTGAGCAACTATATATAGTTCATGTCTGTTGAAATCATGTTCTGGCTGATTTTCGTATTTAAATTCATTCCTCAATGAATAAAATATTTGCCTACGCATAATTTTGACAACCCGTCACAAATTGTCCACGATTGCTGTTGTGTGGTTTTGTCAAATGTGGTATATCCATACCTGAAAGAGTTGATGTTGCACATTGTATAGTCAAGCCCCGGCCAATATGCAATTAAATACACTTGCATTACAAATGAAATTTATATTCATTAGGTTTGGTGCAAGCATTAATTCTGAATTAATATAAATTTGTGAAAATTAACGCAAAATGCAATTGATTGGAAGATTCATCGGTGGCTTGGTTTATGTAATAGACTTCCTGAAGTCGACTCTTAACTCCTAGAATCCAACATAAATCATTTGTACCTGGGTTCAGGCTTTAACCAAAAAAATCCAATAGAATCATGTTATTTTTATAGGCCACAATTTATATTCCCTTAACATTTTCATGAATGGAGCCAAACAATCCAATGGATAAATTAACTTAGAAGAAATTTTCAAAGGAGTTTTTTTATCCTTTTTCAAAAAATATTCCAATTGGTCTAATTACAACAGGAAAATTTGATTCAACTACAGTGCACATTTTCTCCAAGACATCGTACTCTCTTTTGAACCATTTCGTTTCATTTGCGTAATGGTTTCTTAGTTCATATCAAAATAGTTGCCAGCATTGTCCAACTGATAGATGTTCCGCATTGCATAATTCGACTCTGCGGCGCAATGTGGAAAACAACAGCTGCTGGCGCCGATATCGATGCATCTACGTCGAAACAACATTGACACAGTCTAATCTCAACTATCAACACTGATTCGACTCGTATTTAGTCGCAACCAAACGCGGATCCTCGGCAGCTTTTTCTGTTTCTAATGCAATTCCGGCTGGTGGCTGTTGGCCAGACGCTGAAATTCTAAAATGCAAATCTGTGAAGAAAATGCACGATTCAGACATTAACGGTGCCGTTTTTTGGCGATTTACGCGAACAAATATTGAAACAGGCGGCTGGACGAGATGCTAATTTACGACCTTGCCATTTTGAACGGCAAATGGACTATCGGTCGTGCAATCATTTTAATTAAAATTTCATTACGTAGTGTTGTAGTCGGATCCGCGGTGTGTATGTGGTTACAACTAATGTTTAATATACTGTTTGATGCCGGAGTGATTCGATAACATTAATTAATTGCGCATGTTTGGAAATCAAAATTGGTTTACGCTCCGGCTTCCCGTTCCATTAGCTAAAAAGATCCGAAACACCATATCGCTCCCCTGAATAGAACATTATTACTTCGTTACAATGATGTTAATAATTTGGTTATTTCATTACGTCTTAATTAGCAACGGATGGGAGAGAGTGTTATTCAATCTACTACGACTATTAAAAAAATATATTGAGAGTGGACAGAAAAGCTCGTGGTTCCGAATGAAAATGGTTTAACGGAAAAATTTACCATTCCCTTAAATCTGTACAAATTTCATTCTAAACATTTTTATGTATTGCAATATAAAAAGTAATTGTACACACCTTGTACAACATTTATTCATTAATTCATTAATTTAATTTTTAAAGACTTCCTAAGTTTTTTTTGTGAAATTTGCATGCAACGTCGCAACTCTAACATGCCTTTTCGTTTTTTTTACTATAACGACTCATCCGAGGAGTTCACAATAAAATGACTATGATTTATTTATTTATAATGCGTATAGAAATGTTTACATAAAGACACCTTCCACCCATAAACTACCCCTAAGTATTAAGTTACGGTCATTTAACCCTTACAAAGACTGTATTGAGGGATGTGATACTGATGTATTGTTTCTTGCGAGGTTATTTAAAACAAGCAATTTTAAAAGTAGATTTACATTTTGGAAAAGCACGTATATGAGTAATTAAACATAAACTTAAATATCGAAAACTTTTTTCTAAGCTAAAGGTTACGTTTAATATTTAAATAAAACAGGGATAATTTTTCAAACGTCGAAGCAACATATTGAATCGCACGGAAGTGGTGCTCATGCCTATAGTGACCGTTTTCCCGGTCGCCGAATAAAGGTGGATTTATATTATACGGTCAGGCGTTTCCGTATTGACGCCGCTCAAACAAAATTTATTCGATTTGAATGGGACTGTTTATACTAATCGTAACGCGCAGACACGTAATGTGCACCCGACTATGTTCAGTCAATCGCTTAACTAATGTTTTGTATGTTCTCTGATACATTACAATGACGAGTACAAATGTCCCATATTTTACTTCACGTCTACGTAAACGGAAGTTTGTATGTGCTCATGCAAATCCACATTGAACTGCTCCCGAATATGGACAATATACGGGAGTAATTCAACATGCAGTTACTGTTGTGTATGTATAGTTGCCACATAACCAGGATAAGTCGGTCATCGAAATATAACCCTTGCCAAATATTAAATTGAACCACAAATTCTTTGAACATACCCGATCACAACACATGGTATAAGAGTATACTATTTAATACTGTTGTCCTATTTTGTAAATGTTTGTAGTCAACTTTTGTTACTACATATTTGAAAACTTTTGAAGTATAATATTTATCTATAAAGGACATAAGCAGTATAAAAATGTAATAATATATTTTGACGTAGAACGCCTTTCTCCACGTTGGCTAGGGGTAATATCACAAATGCAACGAAAACGTGTTACACTTTGAACAATATTCGAAACTAATAATCCTAAAGTATTAGATAATTTAAATACGTTACATTTGTGAGACATCCATCCAAGCACTGATCGCAGTGCGTTCAAAAGTTAAGTTGAATGTCCTTAACTTCACGTTGTGTCAATATTGGCGGTTGACTTAAGGGGGGGGGGGGGCAGTTTAGGAGGCCGAAATTTGTATGTTTTTCGTGAATCATGTTTTCAAGCACACTTTGCAATTTTTTCAAATCATTTCCGCCGAAAACAGTGGAGTTAGAAGCTGCTGTTCATGGACGATCGCCATCCGCGTGTTTTGCTGGTGGGCATTCCTGAAGTCACATTTTTTATCTGCCATCACTACAATTTCCGGTTAACCAGCTATTCCCATATAGCAGCCCTCTTCTTATTCAAAAGCATCATTTCGGGCTTGCATCTCCTCTTGACGAGCTTTCCGAGCTTCCTTGGTCTCCCACGAGCTGGGCCTATTCAGTCTTTTCACGCGCTGCTCCTCGGCATGTTCCATGTTCCCGGCAAAATTGAAGCTCTGCGAGCCAACTACGAGTTTTAATTCATCCATTAGCATTAGAAGAGCTTAATTTCCTTCATTAAATAACGCAGCAGCCAAAAGTACTGAAATCTCCACTATTTTCAGGCCAGCATGTAGGTGCTTTAGAGCCAATCACTAAACGGTCGAATTTTATTATCCCGTAGTACAGGGGTATTGAGCCAGGCAATGAATAAGGGAGTACATGAGCGAGCGCTCCGTTCTAATTACCGCGCGCTTCGGCGCCGAGCGACGGGCGGTCACTTAAGTGCCCATAGCATCGTAACCACTCGGAATTTTTCTTTGAAATTTTGGCATATTCTTGAATAGTTTTACTAACAATTTATGAAATAAATATACTCGTCTAAACTGGTTTCCCCCCTTAATTCCACGTTCTTGATTTTATTCATAATATTTTATTTTATTTGTAAATGAATGTAGCACCTCACAGGTTGAATCTTATCATAAGGACTCAATGCATTACTGCTGCTCAGCTGCGTCGATTATAATTTTGCATTATAAATGAATTCAATGAATGTGTTCCTATTGGAAATGATTAATATGCGATACTCGGTTGGTATGGATTCCTTATTACTATGGTATTAGCGTTCTGAATCCAAATATTACAATAGAAAAGCCGTATTACACCCGCATTTATACTGCAACGCCCAATATTTAAATAAATTAATGTTTCAACGAATTCAATCCCATAATCTAACGCAGCTTAAGGAAACTATTTTGCCAAAGGCTTGCGTATGACTCATACAGTTTTCGAGAACATCTACATCATGAAGTCTGATTCCCGTAACAGATGCCGAATCGTCTTGAACTTTCTCGATTGAACAAATAAGCTACTATAAAAAGCAGCGCTGAGCGTCAGTTGTTAGTTATACGTTAAACTATGGCAAATCCTGGTTGTAAAAATATTCCTAGGTGTTTTTTGTTATTTGTGGTGAGTTTGTGATTTAACAACATCAAAGAACCATACATAGTTCCTTTAAAAAATCGTACTTCTCATCGTATTTAACGTGGTAATTAGGATAAATCTTGCAAAAATGTGTTGAAGATCGTAAAAAATTAATTGGCAAAAATGAGAAACAAGCAATTACATTTGCTCTTCCAATAATATGGATGGCACCAAGTAAACACTGCAACGATTGTTACTTCTGTAGTTTTGATGTTACTGGTTACAACTCAAAAAATCCTGCAGTGGTCCGCACTGAACTTTCTTATACTTAGTTATACTACATTTTTCGAAAAACTTGTCAAACGAAAGTTGTTTAAAATATCAATATCTATAACTTAAGTAAGAATATTTTTTCCGTGATGTGTTTTCGAGATGTGGAAAAAGGTGATAGGAGTAAACCATCACTTGCGGTTGAGAAATTGCGTTCAAACTAGGACGTTTTCCTCCTTGCTACATACAAATGTGAAATTTAAAGTTTCACAGCTCTAGCTTTAATTGTTTGGGCCGTAGAGCGCGCACAGACACGCAGACGTCATTCCAAAAATAGTCAGGATCGATTCAGGGGACCTCAAAACTTGTATATCCGTTAAAATCTCCACTAGATACGTTTATGTCAACCTACATTTATCCAGTGATGCCCAGTTTAATGTAGATACTCAAATTGAATATTAATTTAAATTTAGACAAATGTATTTACTCAAGCCGAGCTAAATGATTTTGTTAGGGATTTGAGCTTAATGAAGGCGAAAGCTGCTTTGCTCCATACTCAAATAAAATAACCTGTTGGCAGCAGGAACAAAAACATTTATGTATATAGGAGAAGAACTATGAAAACTTGATATACTTTTAAATAAAATAAACTATGCCGCTCGTTGTTGGATGGTAATGACGATTTATAAGTGTTATGCATGCACATTGGCTATACCAAATGCCCCTGTTTCTTACCTGAATAGAACTGTAACATTGATATTAAAAAAATGAGTTGAAGAAAATTTTGAAACATGGAGAAAATGATATTCTACGCAAGAACCGTGTCGAAATGGAATACATTCTTCTGCCACCAGTACATATAAAATTAGGCCTAATGAAGCAGTTTGTGAAAGCCTTGACCAAAGACAATGTTTCGGGTAGCTCTGCAAGAAGTTCCTATCAGGAACAAAATTAAAAGAAGGCCTGTTTGCTAGGGCTGACATCCGAAGAATGGATTCCATTTTTAATTTTTAAATTATTGTAAATGAGAGGTAAGCTTGGAGATCATTCAAGCAAGTTTTTGGAGTTTTTCGGTTGCAAAAATTACCCATTTTATATTTCTACTGGTGCGCTTGAAGATTCACTTGACATTTTCCCAAACAATCTGGGTGATATCATCAAGATATCAAAGTGATGGAAATACTGTATCAGGGACGCTGAAACAATGGGAGACTACTGTTGATACGAGAAGGTCTTATACTTAAACTTAAATAACTTTTGTTTATAATACTTATACTTAAATAAAACTTTTGTTTATAATATAGCATTAATTCATGTTTATTTTTCATATGGCATCTTGTGCTAATTTCCCAATTTATAACGAAGTCACATTGTGCCAAACATGGGTGATGGAAACAAGCTAAGGTCAGATACGGATTCAGCACAAAAAAAAAACAAGGATCATCTATTAACGTTACAGAAAACGTTTTAGAAAAGTTATTTTTTGTTGGACTGTCTTATTTTTCAACATCGAAATCTCCAGGCATGTACTGTCAATATGCTGCACTTTTAACGTTCGATGCTTTCCATGATCGCATCCAATCGATATAATATTCTGTCTGTATAAAGACATTTTTTGACATGACGTCCTTTTAATTTAAAATTTTAGTACATTGCTGTAATTATTGCTACTCATTTATGTCGATTCTAATGTCCCCTTATTCTTTCCAAATGAATTCATTAAAAATAACGCCCATGTTACTGCATAGACCCAACAACGAATCGCTATAGCATATATTGTTTATTTGTATAATTTCGTCAACAGCGAATACCAAGACTAGTTGTTAAAATAGCTTTATAAGTGGTGACCGTCCAAAATTCTAGATGTGAACCGGTCACCTTCACTTTATGTTGGGGGCGATCGGTTCGCTCAGAAAATTGTTGACGACCACTACATATGAAAATGTTTTAAACTTTTTAAAGTTCTTGGTATTCGCTGCTAACGAAGTGAAGTTGCACCGAAACGATAAATTGTACGGCGATTCAACGATGTGGCCTTACAGACCTGCTCAATTAATATTAACATAACAACTTTTATGAAGGTGTAAAATTAGAAGATTAATACATCGGTCAAGTAATTTTTACATTTTTCTTCTTGATAATATACACTTCAGCTAAAAAATTCCTCTGTTTAAAATAAAGAGCACCTCTTAGTAATGAGAAAACAAAATTAAATTAAAAAAAATTAAGAGGTATTTAATAAATGAACATACATTGACAATTCAAAAGAACACTACAATTCAACACTACTAACGGATGTTACCACCGCGAGCTCTTACAGCGTCCCTTAAACGGTTAGGCTAGCTTCGAATGAGGGT
The DNA here is from genome assembly GCA_959613385.1 of Geotrupes spiniger. Taxonomy (NCBI): domain Eukaryota; kingdom Metazoa; phylum Arthropoda; class Insecta; order Coleoptera; family Geotrupidae; genus Geotrupes; species Geotrupes spiniger. The sequence continues at coordinate 20,907,054 of OY390737.1, forward strand.
GGCAATGTATTCTTGATGGATTTGAGCCCATTCTTCTGCCAGTGCTACTCTTAAATCATTCAACGTTTCCGGTCGGGGTTGGCGACGTCTCACTATTTTACCAAGAAAATTCCAGACGTGCTATATTGCATTCAACTGGGGACTATTGGCTGGCCAAGGAAGGCGTCGTATACCAATTTGTTCCAAGTATCGAATGACAATTCTCGCAATGTGCGGACGAGCATTATCATCCATAAGAAGAAAATTCTCGCCAATAAATGGCGCATATGAAACCATGTGTGGTTCTAAACATTCGAGGATGTACCTGTGTGCCGTCATTGAGCCGTCTCAACAAACACCAATCGGTGTGGGCCTCTAAAGATATACCAACCCAGGTCATTACATTAAATTAAATTCTGGGAGATATACAGCATTGACTGTATCGCTCTACTGGTCTTCGTCATACCATCTCACGACCTTCTGGTGATCTAGGCGCAGGTTCTCTATTCGTTATCACCCCAGTTCACATACTGGTATGCGCTCTTTGATGTCCTACCGATATTTTAAGGCCCGTAGCTGGTGTTTCCGCAAACAAACCTCCTTCTGTGAGTCTCCTCCGTACTGTATGGGCTGAAATCCTTACTCCACGAGCTTCAGCTAAACGTCCAGCAAGGATACTTGATGGCAATACCCTATCTCGCAAAACAGAAAGATACAGAAAACGGGCATCTCGATTCGTTGTTGACCTCCTACGACCAGGTCCGGCTCTTCTCTTGAATTCATGTGTTTCACGGAACCGCGAGAGCGCGTCACAGTACTTCGCGGTATGTTAAAATGTTGTGAAATATACCGCGCACTTCGGCCATCGCTGTTTAAAGCAACAAGTTGAGCATTCATTTCAGGCAGCATGGTACACAAATGAGTGAAATATGTCATGTAAAAAATGAATTGGAAAAAAAACTTGATAAGTGAATAATTTTAGGTACAACAATTGGGAAAATCACTTAACGCTAGTGTTGCTCCAATGAGTACAATGTAATAATTAGGATTTTCTTTTAAAACTCTATCAAGGCATTACTTAATTATTTACTTGAGCTAATTTTTCACAAAAAATAAGTTAAGTACATTAAATTAAAAAACTTGAATTTTTTGAGCGCCAGTGTATTTTACAAATAATTTATATTGAATAACAGAATGCTAAACGTTTTAGTGAAAGTGGAAAATATGGAGGCGAAAATAAAAGTGATAAAAGCCAAAAGTAAGTTAAAAGACACCAAGGAAGACAGAGTACTTGTAAATGACGAACTGACTGAAATAGAAAAGAAAACCAGCAATACATTAGAAGGACAGGCAAAACTGGTAGCAAATCGATGAGAAATAAGGAACTAATGATAAATAGGAAAAAAATAACGAGAGAGGAATAAATGGAAAAGAAATAGTACAAATTATTAATAAGGAAGAAATGTAAAAAATAGAAACCCAACGGGATTATTGGTATATAGGCACTTGGTATGTTAGGAGTCTCAATGTCAAAGAAGAAAAGTTAGTAGAAGAATTTAAAAAACCAAGACTAGAACTATTAGCAATTACAAAAACGAGAAAGTGGGTGTATTGAAGTAATGAGGGAAAATATATTAATATACAGTGGGGTAAATAGAAATAATAATGCCAAAGAAGGAGTATCCTGCTTAGTCAAAAAAGAGAATACCAACAAAATAATGATATGGAAAGTAGTGGACATTATCTTTACAATACTAATTATTTACGAGCCAAATGGATTCTTAAATAAGGTGCAGAATGAAGTAGAAGTGAAAACAGGCTCACTGATAATGATCGGAGACGTAAATTGTAGGGTAAGCAATGACACAGAAAGATCAGGAGAAACAATTAGCAAATTCGGTGAAATAACAAAAAAAACGAATGATGCTTTACCTGATATTAAGAAGTTCTAAGAAAGAAAGAAAGAAAGTAAGAAAGAAAGAAAGAAAGATAGGAAGAAATAATACTGACGAACATAAACGATAAGGAAGGAAACACTTTCTCAAATGGAATAGAAATACTAGTCAGAGGAAAGATTAATATATGGACTATGGATTATATGGAGAGTATTATATGGACCTACTAGACATATAGAGAACATCTTTCAGGACTGGAAGAGAGCAATAGTGACATATATTTATAAAAAATGAGATAAAATGATTACATACCTTATAAAACATTGGAAAGGATAACATAGATTAAGAAAGCAATTAGAGCCTACTTTTTGGACATACAAACAGGATTTAGAGGAAACAGGACAACCCAGGATTGTACCTTCGTATTTCGACAATTATCCGAAACAATAATGAACACAAACAGAAAAACTGTATATATTTTTCTGTTTATACACAATAATGAGTGTAGATTTGGAGCAAGCCTTTGACATTGTACAAATAGCAGACATATGGAGAGTGTAAAGAAAAATAGGATTAAATGACAAAATCATTGAAACGATAAAACGTATGTATGCTGAAATTCAAATGTATTAAGTATCGGAAGAAATATGACAGAAACTTTTAAAACAGATAAGGGAATTAGATACGGTGGAATACAAAGCATCTTGCTTGTCATCACGCTCATGGATGAACTTGTGCCTGAAGTGAAGAAGAAATATAAATGCACACCATTAGGATACCGATTAACTTGTATACGCCGACAACCTGATATATGTAGATAGGGAACAGTAAAATCTAGAGTTCAAAAACTCTTTTATTTTATTTTTTGATGGTCAGAAACATTCAAAATCTTAAAATAAATCCACAACAAACAGCAATAAAAATTAGGAATGACACAATCCAACAGACACAATAAAATACCAGGCGTCGATAATGGAGGATAAGGTGAACTGGAAAGTGAAACCAACAACCAAATAATGAATACAAACAAAATGTAGGGAGCTCTATATGTCGTATGCTTTAATAAAAACGAAATCACTAACACAACGAAAATTAAAGTGTACGAAACAGTAGTAGCACATATAACAGTGGTTGTGAATCGTGGAACATGACAGAAAAATACATAAGCAAAATATAAACTACAGCAATGAAGCGAAAATGGAGGGGTAACAATAAGACATAAGATACCCAACGAAGTAATCAACAGGAGGGTGGAAGTAAAGGGTATAATTGAAAAAATCGAAAGACAACTCAGGTGGTATGGGATGAAAGATGATCGACAAGTGCAAATAGTGCGAGAAATGAAAAATGATGGAAGAAAGGGTAGATGAAGACCGAGGACCACTCCTAATAATCAAAGTAAAGTAAGTGAGATAAGTAAGAAAGCAAAATTAATATTTGAAGCACCTACACACAGACTAATCGAAAAGGAAAGGATTATGGTACAAAATGCAAGTCGTTCCCCACATGATGTTTCATTTGTAAGTTTCAGACGGAGAAATCTACATTAGTTTGCATTAAAGAGAAATGGTATGTTACTCTATGCTTTTACCATGAATTTTAGTGACGATGTGTCTCCTTCGATCTGAAAGATGACAACAATGAATGGACGATTTAACGCATTTTGAAAAAAGAGTGGACATGATATTAATGGAACGTAATGTAGATTTTCGTATCTATAATTTATGTTTTTACTTTAAATTAATTTCAAAATGGATCTGCACAATATTCGTAACAATATAACAGCCTCTTTCCATCCACTCTACAGGAGTTGTCTCATTTTTTCTTCTCACTATTACTCGTAAAGGAATAACAAGACAAAATATGCCAAGTCATAGTCATACAAGTTGCTAGAGTAGCAATCCAATCTGTGATGCAAATTTCAATTAGAGTGGATTTATTTCAGATATAAAGTTCGTAATAAACTTCTATGTTCACAAACTGTTTTTTTTAACTTTCTCGTGTATCCCTCGTGATAATCAGTTTTAATACTGTAAACTGGTCGTAGTAGATGCACAGGCTATAACTTGATTCAAGCTGTAGTGACATACTAATGTATACATATATAAAATGGCAGTCTAAAACTCGGATATTAATAAACCTTGACTGTTATTTTAGTATTCGTCCTTTTCATTATATTGCGTAATAAAGTTCGCCCACATGAAATGTTCAAAACGTGGAAGAAAAATATGTTTTTAAAATTTGCTAGCGAACGATTTAAATTATGTTCGTACTATGCGTACACAAAGGGTGACAACGCCAATATCTCCTTTGCATTTCCATACCTGACGCAGCACACACTCACCAGGGAAACACCGGCGTACGAGCGCGTACTCGTCGCGAATCGTCGTCGCCTCAAAATTAAAGCGTGAATATTTAAACGCTCATTCACGGCCATGATTGCGCTGCCGCTCCGTAAATGCATGCACTCGGTCAACATCGCATAAGACGATTACGGTTTTTCCATTTGTCAGATTCGCCGCCGCGTTCCTTGCGACCCCCATAGTAATAAACCATTGTGTATCGGCTTGAATTAGTGCGGCCATTAATTTTAACGTCGCATTTTGACACCCGCACACGAAAAGTCGATTTATCCGCGCGAAAAAGCAAACATGTGAAAACAACATTAGCGAACGGAGCGCGTCGATGATACTTACAAAAGAAAATCCTGTTCCCAACATGGTGTTGCTCCCTTAACCGTCACAGTTGTTGATTTCACGTTCTGGAGTTTCAGTGTAACGTACGTGTTGAACTGCGATGCTGAAAATGAAATCAGGTACAGTTTATCGTTGCGAAAGGGGATTGTATGAAATGTTTCAATTGAACGAATTTCAATGTGTTGTATGGCATATGAAAGGCAAATGCGATTTAATCGGTTTTTAGTGATACAATTCGTCATCGGTATTGCACAGCATTTGGGGATCGTTTACAGAAAATAATTAGAATAAACACTTCTAAATTAATTAAATTAATTGTGTTACGGTCTCGTTATTGACGATTATCCTTGATGTTTAGTCGAAGCTACGACACCGGATCTATCAAATCCATTGGTTGATTGGAACGTAAATTTTAATTTTCGGTAACGCCAGCGTTTTCTTCAAACGAATTTGTGTGCTTCGGTGGTCGTTTCATTGGAAAGTTCAATCTCTGTTTTATTCGACGGTGTGTATAATTGGTTTTGCTTCAAAAGGTGCTTACATTTTGCATGTCATGTATAGGATTTGTCCTAACATTTTTTCTTTGGCAATGGCAGATAAAGTAATTCAACATGCGGTGGCAAGATACGAGGGGAGATCAGTATTTACGGTCCCTAACAAAACGAATTGAAGAAATATCAAACGTTTATTTCTCTACATAATCCCACTGAAAGTCGTAGCATTTGGTCCAACTATGCCCCAAACCTTTGATTCCTCTGGAAAAAAATTCTTTCGGTTGCTCTTCCAACCAGTCGTTTACGGCAGTCGTCACTTCATTATAGTCGTAATATCTGACCCCCGAAGATATTCTTTTAATTTTGGAAATAAAAAGAAATCACTAGGGGTGAATATGCGGGTTGTTCAAACAATGCAAATCCTGCGTTCAGAACAACGCTCATGGCCATATGGCTTTTGTGAACAGGAGCGTTGTCTTGACACAGTTACGCAATCTTGAAATTATCGGCATAGTAGGAGTTATTGTATGTCCACGTTCCAAAAATCATAATCAAAATTCTGCCTGCGTCCCAAAAAAATGTAGCCATAACTTTACCAGCGGATTGCAAAAAACAACATTTGCGGCGTGGTGGAGAACCCCGGTGATGCCACTCCATACTTTGTTGCTTCGATTCAGGATCGAAGTTGTGAACCCACGTTTCATCAACAGTGACGAATCGAAAAAGAAATTCAGCCGTATCTGCTTTAACTTTTGCCAAACTGGCTTCATTATCCAATACTCTAGAACATTTCTAATCAGGTGTCAACATTCTTGGGAGCCAACTTGCAGACAATTTTTTTTGGCCCCAAAACATGTGTTAGAATATTTTCTATAGAACCATAAAAAAAATCGTAATTTCAGCTATCCGGCGAATGGTCAGTCGTCTATCTGTCATTACCATATCGTGTATACGATTAACATTTTCTTGGGTACTGACAGTCACTAGTCGTCCAGCACCGTTCGCATGTTCACATGTTTGTCTTCCCAGTGTAAATTCTCGAGACATATTTTTCACCACTTGGTAAGAACCAGCACCCTCACCTAATACACCTACCATGTCTTCATGAATTTCTTGTGGCGACAACCTTTTCTTTTGCAAGTATTTTATAGCTGCGCGAACCTCTGATTTTTCCATTTTTAGAATTTCTCTAAACTTGTGTACTTAAATTCTAAATTATTTGAACAGGTAACAAGTGACAAAACTACAATTGAACCAACGTAACAACAGATGATTAATAATGTGTCAAATTGATTCAACGTTACTCAACGCCTACTATGTCAGGAACGTTAAATAATGATCTCCCCTCGTATATTTAAAATATACCTCCTGAACTTATAATTATGATAAATCGTAAAACAAGTTCACTATACATGAACCTGATTCACACGTCTACTTGATCAAACAATTTGTTGACAAAAGCAAGCATAGGATGGGAAATGTGCAATCTGATCCTTGTCATCTCAGGTCGATAAACCTACAACGCGGAAAGCTCCTTATGATATTAATTCAGTTTGATGTAGCCTTTGCGAAAGAGAATATGTGTCTTGTAAATTGTACTATAATACAATTGTTCTAAAAAGTTCAATAAATTAACACGTTTTACCAGCAATCTGATTTAGATAACTTCAACACTTCAACCGTTCCCTTAATGAATCAAACATCAAGATATATTTAAACTGTAGTAATCGCGACTCCACGACCCTCCTTGTCATTCACGTTTGTAGAAATGCCAAAATCGTGTAAGACGACCATTAGGAATCCTTCACGGCAAATGAGCATCCAACCTCGAAGTTAGAGCTTTCGCACACAAAAACTGCGCCAGAGGTCTACGAACTTTCAAGTTCACATGCATTTATAAACACATAATTTGTCGCTATCGCTCCGGTGAAGTGCGCTTACTCTACTCGGCAGGCGCGATTTATTTAACACCTGCACCATTTCTCTGGATAATATATTACATATCGATCGTCACGTCTTTCAGATATAAGCCAATAAATTTATTGAAGTTGTTCTTGTTTTGCGGCATTTGCATCTGGTGCTCTTTTAAAAATTTAAATCCCTCACAATTCTCCCTACTTCCATAGCTCACGCAACTCTAAATTATCCAAAATTATTCCCAAGGTGTTTCTACAAAAAAATAATTTGACAAGCTATTCCCCAATCAAATATTTATATCACACGTGAACCTTGCAATGTTAGTTACCTCATGTCCTTCCCATTTTTATTTCAAATTCAAAGCATATGATAAAATATTTAGCATATTTCTACATTAATAAATAAAAATCAATTACTTAAAAATATGTAGCGAGACGTAGTAAATCCATACGAATTGCTTTTACGCCCAATACGTATGCAACATGTGAATAAAATACATGGTAAATAAAAACCGTGATGCAACACGAGATTGTATGAATAGGATTCGTAGCTTTCGTCTGTAATTAATACAGGACTTTCGTTTAGTCCTGGAATATTTATCACGTACGAATTTAATTTTCTAATTAAAATATTTACTCCGGCTCGTCGTTGCATCGCTGTGCTTTTTACGAGACCGGCTAACAAGCGCCATCCGAAGGAGGATTAGACGCAAGAAGAGTTGTTGTAGCGACATCTAATTAATTTAGTTTCGAATCAGCGCGCTGCTGGTACTTACCTTGCGCTCCAACGTAGCGGGCTTTTTTCACTGAAACAAGGAGAAAATTGTTAAGACTTTGTAATTACACAGCGCGGTATTTAGTAATCATCAACATTCCCCACAATTTATCATTATGCACAATTGCGCGTGATTTTTAATGTGTTATTAGCACAATCAATTGACGCATATTTGTTTAGCAATTTTAAACCGAAGCTCTTCAAAGCTAAATATAAAACTGAAATCGTACTACGTGACGTATTAAATACTGTCCGACCTCTGTGCCACAAAGAATGCGGAACGGTGATTACACGTCGCTCGCCTTGCGTGCTTTTAAAATGATCATCATGCTTGATGCATAAATAATCTACCATCATCAAGGAATAGCTGAATTAAATGGTTCACGAATAACATATCTAACCGTTTTATAAACGAATCGCACTGGGAACCAACTCGTGTTTGAAATAAAACTCGCGAAATAAAAAGTTAGGACATAGATTCTGGTATGAATGGCAAGACTTTCTACAACAGCTTAGCTTTCTTAGCGCAGGAGGATCGTAAAAGTACATCGCAACATACTAACTCACACTAAATGCGATTCAACGAAAGTATCGTAAAGTTTAATCATTGTGTTTGGACTCCAAACATGTCAGATATATCCTCGACGTTTTAGAAGTTCACTGGGGGCTGTAGCGTCTTATTTAACGATGTACGGTGCTATTTAAATTGTTTTATGATTTTATATATGACCTAATGGTAAATTGTACATATCACAACGTGTCAAGCAAAGAAATTGGATTGCGTGTTTTTATAAAAACTATTACTCGCCTCGTGGACTTGTATGACTAATTTTCAAGTTAACGAAATTAAATTTACAACATATTGGCATATTACAAGGAAATACGGAATTTGCAAATATGGAGCATTGATTTTATTCGATTGAATTAATATTTATAGCACTATAGCAATATAGACTTTTAAAAATTTTAAAATAAATTTTGGTGCCACTTTGCCGTACTTTGCTTGGAGGCGCACAATTAGGATCGCGCTCTTTACTTCGCATACGCAAGTCCAAATCAAGTCCATCGAGTAGGATGCATCTTTTGTTTAACTTGCTTGAGAACGTACAATGTGGATGACGCTATTACTTCACCTCCACAAACATAACTTGGGATGCTCGCGATCACACTGATTGTTTTGCTACTCTAGTACGTAACCCCATAAGTTCGGTTTATTGTAAATTTACTTTGGCCACATGAATCGAATTTACCATTTACAATTTCACTTGATAGCTTTCTGTTAGAGCTACTGCTATTATTATATTCTGTCTTTCAATTACGTCGTTAAACTTTTTTTTTCATGGCTGTTACAAACGTGTGCTTATTTATCTATTTGATATTTTACGATGTTGCGGTGAAATACTAACCTATTTCATGTAACACACACATTTGTGTACACAAAAATTGCATGCTTTTTCAGTTTTCAGTTTCGGGCTGGGTTTTCATACAAAATCAAATCAAATGTGATAATATATTTATGTTTTCCGTGAAATATTACAAATATATTAAACACCAAAGGCTAATACAAAACTGTTTCAGCAGGCTTGAAAAAAAGATAAATATATTAGCGTTTACTGACCTTTGAGTGACCATTTACTGGCCCATGCAATGACAACAATATTTTCTGTATTTTATTTATCTCAGCATAAAACAAACAGAAATAGTGTTTTTTGTTAACGTTTATTAGAAAAATAAAATATAAAACAAATATTTTTCTGAATAACGAACAAATTTTTAATTCCTACGTGGTTTTAGAAAAAAATTATTCCACAATTTATGCTTCGATATAAAAATTGCAACGAGATCGTCACATTTTTGCAGCATCCAAAACAATTTCACAATTATTTGTTTTATTATATTAACGCCTTATATAGTTAAAGATCCTTATCAGTTATTAAACTATCCTTGATCAATTTTAATTGACATGTCTAGTTAATAAAATAATTATCATTAATGACTTGATTTAATTTATTTGATTTATTTCCACATCACAAATCTACATCAATTTTGTTTAGTATTTACCGTTTCTCTTTCTCAATTTCAATTTATTTATATCTCTTAATTTGTTTCTGTTTGGTTTTTTGCTTTATTTCTATGTAATTTTCAGTTGCTTTGGTTAATATTTCTTAGTTTTTTTTATAGTGATCCGCTTAAATTTTGGAAAAAGGTTTTATTAATTTATTATTTTAAAAAAATGCAATTAAAATAAAATCGTTGTCACGTGTAGGCCAATGTCATGTACTGTTTACGTAATATATAATTAGATGCTTAATGAAATAAATACTTTTTTATTTTATTTGCTAAGAGTAGTTGAAGTGGGGGTTGAAACGTTTGTATTGTTGCTAATTCATAAATTCCCTATGGAGTTGGAAAGATGTTATAATTAAAATCTTGATTGTACTATATCAATAAATTATAACGTTGCCCATAGATGCAACACATGACGTAAATGGAGCTTTATCCACGAAGGAGAATTCCCTCACCTTATGGACTGGGGAATTTTTGTCCTTCTTGAATATGTTGAATATGTTGTACTCCCTTGATATATAATGCAATATTAATTTTATTTTTTAATGAAAGTCGCAAATGTTGCCCTTTTATAGGTACATATTTTAAACTAATGTGAAACGATTCGTTTTCGCCAATCTATTTTAGAATGCTATTAAAATATTTGGTGGAATATTTTCTATCAAGCCATTTCTCCGTGAAATGTTTGTAAATTCTGTTGCAATGATGAATGTCATTCAAGCGCATAACAGTGTATAACTACTATCCAACTGGAAAAATGTACGGGAAGAAAAAATATTGATATTATGTTTGCTTCTGTTTGCCATGTAGTCGGTATTCTAATGTATTGTATCATTTAAAATGTCTTTTTAACATAGATTGATTTTTGTGAAAGTTTCATTTTTATATCCTTTCCTTTGCATTATAAATGTGTGGATAATTATTTACATACATTTTGTAATTTTTTCGTTCCTTTAGTTTGTATTTCATTCGCGTACATTTTATTTCAATTTTTTTCTATATTATTTTTCTTTTGCTTTATCTTCAGGGGGCTTTATTTTTCCATGGTTTCGTTTAGACTCGTATCATTTAGTTTTCAGTTTTCTATTATTTATTTACTTTTTACAATTTTATTTCACTTATTTTGTTGTTGTATTTTTGTTGTTTTTTTTTTTGAATTTGTGATATATTTGTTTTGTTTCACTTGAATTTGTCGATATTAACTTCGGATTCGCAGCTTCGTTTCATTTTCATTTTCATTTATTAATAAGCGTCTACTTTGAATTAATTTTCACTTTAGTTTATTTTTTATTTGCTTCACGGTATTTATATTTTGTTTCGAGGTTGCCATTTTTTTCTCTAATTTTATTCTCCTCATTATATTTCCTATTGTTTGCACTCCTTTGTCCTTTTGTCCCTTGTATTTAATTTCTTCGTAGTTTGAGTAGTCGTCCATTTATTTGCTTTGTTTTTTTTTCATTTAATCCTTTATTCGCCTTAATTGCACAATCTCTTGTTAAGTACGAAGGTGTTTCGTTGCAAAATGTGACATCTTTTTATTTTTAAATTAAATTTCTATTTACGTTACCTTATTTTCTTTTTTATATTGTTTTTTCTCAATAATAATAATTGCACTTTGTAAAATGAAACTGGACGAGCCGTTCAGTCAGTCACGGTTTCGTTTGGTTTCTTTGACTTGGGAAAAGGAGGAAATCACAGAAGCTTCTAGTTTTTTAATTCTTTCTCATACCGTGTGGGTATCCGACGGCTAAACCAAAAATCAAGAACTTTGCATTTCTTTCCTATTCCGATTTTGTTTGGACTCTTCTGGTTGTAAATTAAAATTTGACATATATACAATTAACAATGCATATTACTAATAATCTTTAATTAATATCAAAGTTGATAAAAACGAAGGATTAAGTACTTACCATTACTTCAAAACAAATTATATCACCAAACTTTATTTTCCAATTATTATTTGGCGCGATCTGTCTACCACGATACGGCATTGCCAAAAAAACAAACGAAAAACTAGTAACTAAAACTAAAACTGTTGTAGGATCACTATATGGGGTTAATATCATTAACGTCACTGTGACTTTTGTAAGTTATTCGTGTGGATTATTGGCAAATTCAAATAAACATAGTCACACCAATAATTGTATTATGTTAAAAAAGCTATGGAGCAAAGCTGTGACGTTTATGAAAATGTTAATTTAAACTAAATCCAAATACAACCACGACCACAAATGTCAAAACGTGTGCCTGGATGACCAAAAATCAATATTCATATTATTATAAAATCAAAAAAAAATTAAAAACTATCACATGCATCTAATTTATAATACTCGCATCGTATTCAAAGTTTGAAAATTGTTTCTCTAATTTGTGGTATCAAGCTATGTGTATGGTGGGCTAGATTCTGGCCAATTTTAACCGTAAGGTGCAAATAAATAGCATTGCGTCCGATTAGAGCACCCACAATTTTTTTTATAAGTAAACAGCATGCTTGTTTACTTGTTACGATACAGTCATATTTGTTTACCACAATCATATGTTTTATATTTCTGGTGCGATAGAAGTTTGTCAATTTGTTTGTGAAGAAAGGGCACCATAGCTCACATAAAAATTGACTTGTAGACAAAGAAAACTATTTGCATTAATTAAAAAAAATCCGCGGTGGTCCGCACGAAACTTACTTATACTTAGTTATACTACGTTTTTCGAAAAAACTTTTCAAACGAAAGTTGTTTACAATATCGATATCTTTAATTTATGTAAGAATATTTTTTTCCGTAACGTGTACCGTTTTCGAGATATAGAAAAAGGTGATAAGAGTAAACCATCACTTCCGGTTGAGGGATTGCGTTCAAAATATGACGCTTTCCTCCTTGCTACATACAAATGTTAAGTTTAAAGTTTTAGAGCTCTAGCTATAATCGTTTGGACGCTAGAGCCCGCACAGACACACACACAGACAGACAGACACACAGACGTCATTCCGAAAATAGTCTGAAACGATTCAGGGGGCCTCAAAACGTGTATATCCGTTGAAATCTCGAGGTCGAAATTTTTCATGACTTATAATTACTTATACATACTTATACATAAAGTATACATAAAGTATAAGTAAGTAACAAGTGCGATGAACGAGTTTCTAATTTTTAAATTTTATATTTATAAGTTAATTAGTTACCCTATATATCTTAGCGGAGGATATTCGACAAAATATTCCAATACTACAAATATATTCCCAACCCAAACAGCCGGAAATGTAGTTTCCATATCAAGTATTATAGATCCGAGTATAGTTGGTCGTAGGTATCTGTATCAGGATCCTGAACATGCAGGTGCTGAAATAATTTCCTACCAGCATCAAGAATATACACGGCAGGGTCGTCGTTTCCATTGGCAGAAGGTTTTCGACTTTTCGTTTGTGAGTTCGCCGACACTATATTTCCTGCTTTAGTTGCTGCTGTGGTAGAAGAATTGTTCGGGAAACTAGACTAGAGTCGATACTCTTTCATCTCCGGTACTCAAATGCTTCTCGCAGTCCGGGCGACAAAAATTCAGGAATAGATTGTCGTTACCCTTAAACACGTTGGTGTTGGTGTGAGATCAAGTGACCCTAACTAAGTTGTTCGGACTAACTGCGACCCTTACCATAAATGAGGGTTCCAGCCAACTACACACGACTGTAAATCTAATGAAAAGGACACGACACGACATTGCAACATCAATTTGCATTAGGATTCATTCACTCATTATACATCCTAGATTTCTAAAATTTAAGATTTCCTCCAGAATTTGTTTATAATTCGCAGACATCTTGTTGCCAAGAAAGTTTTCTGTCACTCGTTTTTATGCCAGCCATGCTGACTTCTCTAATTCAGGCATCGACCGAGGAAAAGTCTCAACTTGCATAAGTTGACACTCTGGGGCGTCTTGGAAGTACCTCCTTTTATTTTAACTTCAGTATTCCGTCAGAACTTTGTAATAAGGAGTTTGAAATAACCATTGTTCTCATTCAGAGTGAATATACAGGGTGAGTCGCTAGGAACGTGCGAAACTACTACTACGTACTAGATGATGTTCCTTTAAACACCAGAATGCAAATGTATTAGCAGCACGATGGAGCTCCAGCACATTTCGCTCGTCAGGTCAAGCAACATTTGGACGAGAGGTTTCCACGGCATTGGATTGGTCGCGGTGGTCCTATTAGTTGGCCTCCAAGATCTCCAGACCTCACAACACTAGATTATTGTTTATGGGGCTGGTTCAAAGATGAAGTGTACAAAGTAAAAGTGGACACTCGGGATGCACTAATTCAACGTATTAGAAATTCTGCAGCTGATCTTAAACAAACACATGACTCAAGCAGGATATCAACAGGCCCTTCGTAGACGAAGCATAAAATGTTTAGAGGTGAATGGCGGTATTTTTGAATATTTATTATAGGAACACTATGATTACCAAAATGAAATTTTGTTTATCTTAATTACGCTATAACTTGAAAGCAAATAAAAATCGGATAACAACAATTGATTTTTTTACATTATTTACACGTGTTCAATACACTCCTGGAGTTTGGTCCGTTCCTCCCGACTCGCCGTGTATATAGAGTGGTGGAAGAAGGGCATTAAATAGAGAAAACAATGGTTCGTAATTCACATTTATCTCCAGGAACTAAGATATCCTTCTGTGGACATTTTTTCTACTAGAGTGCTCTGATCATAATCGCTATTGTCCCATTCACAAAGGAAACAGGGAGCTGGCCTACCTCACTTTCTCTAGCAAAACTGTCAAAAGTATCGTATAATTTTAACTGAATGACCTACTGGAACAGAAAATAGTAATCTGTTCAACAGAACCGCCTTAAAACTTGTTTTTGAATTATCAATAAAAGTATCTCCTCTTGACGTTTCTACGAGGTACCACCCGCTTTGTTATTACAGAACACCAGTTTATCAGCGTGTGAGGAGAAGGGTACGAAATCTCTATCCGGGTGCCTGTAAAATCTAACAGACGTTCCAGGAGCTCACAGGTTTTTTTTCTTTAATCTCGTAGCAAAAAGTTCAGGGCTGCTCTTCGGCAGGTACAAATTTCTTAACTACGCCTGTGTAAAGTATTGACTCTGCTTCGAGCCCATCGTTCACCAGTAGGTTGAAAGTCCATGTTTGTTGATAACGTGGCTCATGTTCTTCACTGCTGGAGCTTGAACTGCTTGCACCAAGATTTTCAGAACGCGAAGGTACATGAACGTCTTCGTTTCACAAACAAAAATAGCAATCTACGATGTGGTCTTTAGGTTCTCGCTACTCCATTGGTATAAGGAATCAGAAAATGTTAACAGTTCTCATTCAGTAAAGATTGTGTTAACTTTTGTAATTAGTAATAACTTCGAATTCCCAATGTATCTTACTTAGCAGTGCTGACTGTGATATAAGGAAATACAGTGCGGACACAAAGATTCATCATTGAAAACATCATTGAAAGATGAAATGCTCAAACCATTTGCATCTAGGACAAGTCACACCACACCAATAGGAATCACTGGAAGATAGTAAGTTTTATTGCAGCCGCGGCTGCATATAAATTCGTGTTCGTCCTCTTTATATAAGTTAGTTAATTTATTTTAAACCTAATAAAAGTCATTGTAACTTGTATTGAATTTAGTTTCGAACCATTTCTTGACACAATTACGAAAGCGACCTGACATATCATAGCTTGCGATGTACCCTTCCTATTCATAATCCTTCAGGTATTCCGTACGAATCGATTGGCGTATCTGGTAGCTCATTAGCACTTACAACTGTCTATCGTCTAAACTTCTCCTGTTCTCCTTCTTCGACTCACTACACTTCTACTTGACATGGTCCTTGCCTGTTGATCCCTTAAGCAGTACATTCTATGTCCTATTATCTGCTGCTTCGCAATCACAAATTCAGCTTACATTAGTTTAGGATTTTGATAGAAGTTACCACGTTTTAGGTCTGATATAACTTCGAGTTTCGAAGTAATTTTTATTTTCCTAGGTTCGATTATATATTTACTATTTCTTGGTTTGCGCTACTATTTCGCTTCCCATTTTTCAGTTTTACTCTTGTAATCCTCCTTATATCCTTCTACTCTTGTAATCCTGTAATAAAATCGCTTGTAATAGTTTGTCGTTTCATTGAAAAAGCCTTTCCCTCGTGGATTTTTTCAAATACGATTCAGTTAATATAATTTTAATTTTAAATAAGTCGAATTTGTAATTTTCCCCTAATATTCAATTGCAAAATAAATGATTACCCAAGCTGAGAAAAGTCGTCCCCAGCTTTTATTATTTCCTGCCTTTTTATATTTCTCATATCACGTTGTTTTTTCCCAGTTTCCCTCTTTGATTTCGTTCGGCCATTTGTTATGAAACAAAATTAAATAAAATTAAGACTCATTCGTTTCTTAGATTAACAGCCGTTAAGCTAGATCTACGATGGAATATAATGATAGGTCTAATTTATTCGATTTATAGGCTCAAGTGATTAACAATCCAACTTTATTATTACTATATTATTTTCGAAAAATGCTATAAACATGAATTAAATTGGTCTACACATATAACGCGTTCAACGATACCGTTTCGCTCTTCTTTGGGGTTATCATCAATGAGCAAGAATGTTAGTTGTTAAAATAATGTAGGCGTATGGTCGTCATAAACGTATGACTTGCACAGCTCATGCTCAAAACCCTTTGTCGACGAAATGAACAAAAGCATCAGCATACAGAAAGATATTTAAAAATAGGATAGTCGTCACAGTTTTGTGCGTTGACAACATTTGCCATCCAATTTGGATCAATAACGAACTTTCTGACCACACGTCTGCATTAACTTAACATTAAATATCAGAGCGGATTTCCTTGGCCCTTAAAAAATATGAACTGGTTTTAATATTAATTTTCTTTAAAAAGATCATGTATAAAAAAATTATTGGTTTGCGTTGAAATATGAACGAGCCAATATAAGAACCATCATACAAACCTGCAAACCTAGTAAGAGTCATTGTAACTTGAATTTAGTTTCCAATCATTTCTTGACACAATTACGAAAGCGACCTGACATATCATACCTTGCGCTGCACCCTTCCTATTCATAATCCATCAGGTATTCAGTACGAATCGATTGGCGTATCTGATAGCACTTGCAACTCTAAGGATAAGTCTAAACTTCTCCTGCTCTGTCATGGAATTAATTGGCTTCCCATTCCTACAGTGATTCTGCGCTAGCATTAACTTGTAAAATATAGCATGCTTATCGTCGATGAGAAAGTTTCCCTTCTCATCAAATTAGCTATTCTGATCACAAGTTGCTGACGTACAGAACAGAACAGAAAAGAGCACTAAATAAATAACGAAATTCTAGTTAAAGACTCGTCACAAACAAATCGACGTAAAACGCTAATAATGAACAAGTCTTCCTCAATAAATAACCCAGTAATAACCGAATAACCACCGCAAGAATAACGTGTGAATAATGAAGCGTACTAAACACTTAATTTTAACTTTAATTAATTGACTTCTCCTCGTAAATTAAATCGCCCCCTTATATAAAAGATCTCTAATACCGCACGAATTTAAACGAAATTTCACATTATTTGCTATATTCAAACCGGTATCTTAAAAGTTTTCGTCGGGCGAAACTTTTCAAGTTCACTGCCGGAAACATGAAAATTTCATTAATGCCGGCGAGGAGACACGACTCGGCAATCAATTATTTAGCGCAGACCTTTGTTAGATTGTTTCCCAAATTTTCGGCTCGTTCTCTTGCTTATTACGAGAATTAATTAGATTTGTGTGTATACCCAGTGTGACATGCAGACATCGCAAACGAAACCCATAATGAGATTTGTTTGGAATTTATCGGTCTTTGCGGATGAAATTAAATTTGGATATTCCACTGTTTTTCGGGAAAAAAATTAAGCTGAACTTGTGCGGGATTTATTTTATTGGTAACGTCGATATTGCATAATAGTTTATCAGGTCTGTAAAGCAATAATAAACTACAATTCAAACATAGCCGACAAAATGTGGTAGGCGGTAAAATTTACGCGAGTTTTGCTCTGCAATTATACAAAGACTCGTACAACTCTGAAATACTAAATGAGATCACAAATTAAGAAACGTGACGCCTACAATTGGAATGAATTAAGCTAAACAGGAGAAACAGAATGAAACTAAACAAGAAATTCGCAACGGAATATTTAACAACTGGGGCAAATTACTGTACAGCGAAACGGAACCTTAACGGTTTTAATATTCTCGTCAAGAACGTTGATTTGTTTTAATACGTCTCTTATTTCGCATACTACCCTGAAATTTTTTAATCGCCACGAATTGAGAACTCGACGAAATGTTTCTAATGAGAAAATAAAATTTTGATGTGCAATGATCAGTTTCCTTTAGCAGCTAAACAAATTCTTTGATACTTAGACATCCTTCGAAACTCCGCTTAGTTTTCACGTCGAATCAAAGCGCATTAAAATTCCGGCTTTGTAAGTAAACAGGCAAAATCGGCCAGCTCGCACAAGAGCGATTCGTAAAGGCGCAGGCGTCCAAATCAATTTATCAAATTAATTTTCTCATTTTGCAATTCAATTTCAATCTTCTAAATTCCCATGTTCGAGATATCAACGTGTTTTAGTCTTTTGAAGCTGAAATATGTTGCAGGGAATTGTTACACAAGTAGGCTGTCGCAAAAGGAAAACAACACGTAAAATTAATCATTTGTTTTATGTTAGGTGTCACCTTGAAAAGTGGCTCCCGTCAACTGGCTTTTAAACCAATTCTTTTGTTCCAGCGGAGCCGAAACGTATAAGAGCCAGCGCAAAAAAAATATGTTCGAAATAGAAGGTGTCACAATTTTCTTTCCTGATTGAACGCCTACACGTTTGATAAATTATGTTTCAACCGCTGCGTGTGATAATTTACGTAAATTATACGAATTAATCTGTCGTTATATTGGTAATAATGATAATAAAATTTATTGCTAGTGAGTGCAACCTAATTTAAATGTTGGGTAAAATATATCATAATTAAAATAAAAGCAAACAGAAGACAATGAACACATGGAAGCCAGTACCTTCAAAACTAGTGATCACCAACATAATTATTTTCAGTTTGTGCCAATAGGCTAACAAACATCGGACCTAAAATTGATAGAATCATTGTGCCCATGAATGTGATACATTTCTAAAAACAAACGATGTTTGTATTTAGATTGAGCTTCTAAAACAGAAACGTTTGAAGAATCAAACGAGTTTCAAATAAAAGCAATGACAAAACACAATAAGTGTCCGATACGACAATCACTTCTATGTTGAATAATCCTCGATTTAAGATATGTTTGACCTATGTAACGCTTACTGCAGGTTGAACATGATATCTTACGTCCTATCTATAATATTGTGGTACTTTGTCCTTCATTTTTGGAAGTAAGTTTATAGTTTTAAAATTATATTTAGCTATCCTTATACCATCTTTCTTACATACTTTAATTATTTTATTCGTGATATCCTGAATGAATGGTAATCTTTTGTATATGAAAGGTTCAATATTAACTGTGTCGTTAAAGTTCTGTATCTGAGGGATATTAAATATTAGACTGTTAACTAAAGAACGAGGGTGGCCAGTAATCCTTAAGTCAGAAAGGTCAGAAATTAGATTACTGATTTTTAAAATTCCACTTTTTAATCCTTGAATAATATTATACTTTATGTTTAAGAGGATGGTTTGAATTATAATTGATATACCTTCCTGAAGCTGTGGGTTTACCATACCAACTAAATATGTGATTATTTTAATCTCGAATTACTTTATTATCCAAACTGTATATGTTCATTGCCACTATTGAATATATGTAAAGAGTAATCCAAGCATTCGAGTGGAACTGCGCAGATGATATAATTCACATACTTTTTTTATAAAAGAATGTCATATGGAACGATATAATTAAGCATGTGTTCTAAAAAAATCTGAGCAATGAAATGAGTGGGCATCCTATGGGAGCACCAAACATTTAGCTGTAAAAATTATTTTTTAATATCAAATAACAGTTATCGAAAATAAAGTGGAGAACTGAAATGAATACGTCAAGGCTGAAAGCACAGTGATTTTTAATTCATGGCCATTTGTCTTTGACAACATCAAGTGAAATTAAAACAAAATTATTAGGTAATTCCAACTTGAAATCTTCAACTAAGGTGAAAGAATCTTTATCGTTGTAATCGGTACGGTCACCAAGACGTATTAAAATGTCTGAAAGATGTTACGAGATTGTGTACGTTGATGAACTAACAAAAGATACAATAGAATGTGAAGGATTGTTAGATTTAGGTATTTTTTAAGGCCATAGATCGTAGTACTGTATATATTCCAAATTTCCTATGTACATTGAGTAATGAATATTTGGAGGAAAATTCACATATCGCTGTAGGGTCTCGTAGTTAAAATTATTGTGATTTGTAAGGAAAATTGTTGTTTTATTAAAAATATGTTGAAACGGTAACTGTCACACAATGTCTTCAGATGCCACTTAAATGATAAGCAACAATTATCTGTTTTGCAAAAGACTCAAAGAGGTGAAAATGTCGTCTAGAAAGTGTAAATATGACGCTAATACATTCTGTTACATATGTGGAACATTTATTAAAATACGAGATATAAAATTTTATTTAAACGCATATAAAAAGCTTTGTGAAGCCTACGAAGCTTATTTCAACTGTCCTGTTCTGAAGCTAGACAAACCACATGTTACTTGCAGTGATTGCAAAAGATGTTTAGAGGGTAAACAATTTTTAGAGAAAAAAATGTTTATTATATAAATAAATGTTTATAATATGTCAATTTATATATTTATTTATATCAGGTTGGTATCGAGGTGAAAAACGGAATAAGAAATTAGCAGTACCCAGAATTTGGTGAAAACCAAAACACCACGTTATTTTTGCGTAGTTAATCCCGCTGAAAGACGTAATGTCAAAAATCCCATCGAATATCCTGATCTTCATTCATCTTCTGCTCCAATCTCACATAGCCTACAACTTCCACTACCTCCAAAAAATTGTCCCAATGAAGTTCATTTCAAAGTTCAAATAAAAATATTGAAGATGAAGAATTTGTACAGGCAGAGGAACCTCCAAAACCCCAAGTTCTTACCTCAGAAGAGTATAATGACTTACTCAATTTGCCTAAGAGTACGGCAAATCTTTTGGGCTCTCGTTTAAAGCAATGGAATTTGCTTATCGATGTCAAAGTAACAGATTAATGAAGTCGGTACGAGACACGTTGCTACGTTCTTCACCAAAGAAGATGGGCGTTGTTATTGTAATGACATAAGAGGTTTGTGTCAAGCAATTGGAATGTCCTGTGTTACTAATGAGTTGCGTATATTTATTGACAGTTGGACGAAAAGCTTGAAAGCAGTTTTATTACATAACGGAAATAAATTTCCATCTCTTCCAGTCGCTCATACTGTACATCTGAAAGAAAACTATGAAAGTGTCAAATTTATACTCGAAGCTTTAAAATATAAAGAGTATAAGTGACAGTTCATTGGAGATTTCAAGATGGTAGGATTTTTAATGGAGCTACAGTGTGGATACACAAAATATCCGTGGTATCTCTGTTTGTGAGATAGTAGAGCGCATGCTCCACACTATCATTAAAGATCATGGCCACTAAATACTGAATTTCGTGTTGGGAAACAAAACGTTAAATGTGAACCTATTGCTAAACCTGGAAATATATTAATGCCGCCTTTACACATCAAGTTAGGACTTATGAAACAATTCGTAAAAAAACTGGATGAAAGAAAGATCTGAAGCTTTTTCAAAGTTGTCAGAAGCACAGGTTGAATGTTTGTTAGTCCACAAATTGAAAAACTTTTTGCTGGTGAGGCACTTCCAAAATTATTTAATAGTGCTCAAAAAAAACAATTGGAATAGTTTTAAAGGAGTAGTTTCTACATTTTTAGGGAATAACAAAATTGAAAATTACGGAGAACTAGTTAATAACATCATAGAAGACTTTAAAACCAATGGGTTGCAAATTTGAAGACAAGACGGGGGCGTACTCAGAATGCAATGATTTTGCTCATAACATGTTGAATTTATTAATATCTTGCTCTAATCTGCGTCTTGCTTCATGTAGAAGATTTCTTGAACTGTTCGTCAAATATTCTATTTCCTGCATACGAGAAGAAAGATTCGACTGTTTATTTTGTTTACTAATTAGTTGTTTAAATTCGCCTATTTCTTCATAATTGCCACTGCTTGTTGTGCATACAGGTGTTTAATAGTTTTGTAAAATCCCATCCTATAATTAATAAATGCAACTAAGTTGCCAAATTATTGCAGCTTTCCAGAGGAAGCAATAAATTATTGCGAAATATCGTAGGAATCAAATATGTGACAGAGCTGTGACCTAGATCACATTAACAGGCAAGTTGAGTATTTATTTTTCCATTGGTCTAAATATGCCACCGATCGATATTTAAATTAGAATTAGGGGATGTAATACTCCCAGAATATTTTGCACTAATGTAATTATATCATTTAAATTTATCACAAGCATTAAATAAATCATTTTATGTGCTACGTGCTTATGAGCCAAAAATTCCAAAAACTAAATTAAGAAAATGCAGTTGTTATGTGGCTGAAATAAGTGCCTTTTCAAAGCTCCAAACCGTTACTATTCAGTTCATCTATTTTAAAAATACTAAACAAAAAAATATATAGTGGTACCATATCATATCAAATCAATTATTTCGTTTGTTGGAACTAAACAATTTCTACACAAAGCACTTGATATTTGGTCGAGTGTAATTTTCACTAATGTATAAGATGCATTTTTTTTAGTTCTGGTTGAATTATTGTGCGATTATGATTATTATGTAATTAATGATCCCACCACAAATCATTGTATTTAATTACCACATAGATTTATTTGCTCCCTCGTCATTAATATCAAGACATATAAACGTTCCCATTGAAATATCCCAGGAATAAACCGCAAACGCACTCGAGTAGAATTAAGATACCGAAAGACCGTGGGCAAACAATGAAAACGCCTCAGTCTGTTGTTTTCCCAACCGATAAAACGGACAGAATTACATAGCTTAATTGCAAGTTGTTCCCTTCATTGGAACGTCTCGTCATTGAAGCATTCTCGAAGCTACAATACTATCAAAGTTGCAAATTTACGACGTCGTAGTTTTTTGCAATTCTTTCGAATTCCAAGTTCTCTTGCGATTCGCGTGAGGGTTTTTCTCGCAGTGCACTAAGATTTAAATTACGCAAAAGTCGCCGTTTAAAATTGCAATATAAATTACTAATGCAATTTTAAAAGTTGGCGCAAAGTTAGTCATTTCAGCG
Organism: Geotrupes spiniger; assembly: GCA_959613385.1. Taxonomy (NCBI): domain Eukaryota; kingdom Metazoa; phylum Arthropoda; class Insecta; order Coleoptera; family Geotrupidae; genus Geotrupes; species Geotrupes spiniger. Next base: position 20,930,267 of record OY390737.1, read on the forward strand.
CGGGAGCGATAAATTTTCCTAGCGAGATCTAGTGCTTTATTTCACATAAGGTGGACTGCTCTTTCATTGTGATGGTTCGTACTCCATTTACTATGGATTGTCAATACTAAATTTTTCTATGAATTAAATAAATTAAAACAATGTGTATCAATGTCTTTATGAAGACTTTATTCAGAGGACAGTTTTTTTTTCTTAATTTTTCAGCTAAAGTCTGAAAATTCGTTTTAAAGTACAATCTAATGGATATATCAATTAACTTCGTTGTTTGTTTAACATCGCTATTACTAATGTAATATAATCTGTAGTAATTTATGTATAGCAATTTAATAGAATTTCTGTATTAATTGAACGAAAAAACCTCTATAACAATAATTTCCCAAAGTACAAGAGAAACCTACTTTACTAATGACGAATACGAACAAGCACTAAATACGTATATCATATTTGAGCGCAAACGCTTACCTCGATTTACTTTTGAACGAAACTGTTGTAAATTTCACGTGCATACGTACAATTTAGATCCTGCTCATTACTTCACCGCTCCATATCTGAGCGGAGACAATAGTTGGACGAGGTAAGTATACAATATGTGATTATGTTGTTGATAGTCCTTTGAAGATCTGAGATATACTGTTGACGATATCTTTTTAGCGAATGAAATAGTCATTTTGTTAGACGTATGAGTACATGCAGTTGGATATTATATAATCGATTAGCAGCTTATCATATTCAATGATTATTATTATTAAACAATTAATCTGTAAATTCACGAGGACGCCAGATTTCAATTATATTTGAGACAATAAATAAAAATGAAGCAGTGCCTGAAGTTAAGATAGGTTCATTTTAATTTCGTATATAAATATGCAGTTAAATAACATCCCATGTTGTATTATTGAAATGTATACCACACTTGCAGAGTAGTCCTGTATTTATTTGGGTTTGCGAGTTTAAAGTTGTAATTTTAAAACGTTAGCTTTCACAACCCACTAATCGTTTATTTATGTTGCCGCCGATAGGGAAACTAAAAATACAACCTTATTTCCGTCCGTTTGAATAACAAATGTCACACCATTAACAAAGCGAATAAATGTCAACTGGAAACTAAACAGGCCACTTTGAACCAAACAAATCACCAATAACACATCCGTTTCGATAAATCTAACGCTGAATAGGTGTCATTATCTTATCAATTTTATCTAAGCCCGTTCTGGGGAGGGATCAATATATTGAATGCCCGAAGCCACTTAGTTTACATATTCATGGGCCCATATATATTGAGCACCAAATATCGGAATATCGGTTCGGCACTCACTTGCGCATTACGGCCTGTTAATTTCAAATTTAAACGCAACGTCCTGCGATGCACATTTATTATTAATGGGCACTGTTCAATAATAAATACGTACTGGTGAAAATTACTTTCAGCATGCTGACGGACATTAATTAATTCGATCTTTCAGGAGTTGAATAACCTCATCTCGAACTAAAGCCATACAACGTATTTACGTAACTAAAACGAAAGCATAAATCCTTAGTCTTCGGACACATCAGCTAACATGCAATATTGATCTTTAAAATTGTATTATGGCCGTGACGTTTCGCAGATACACAAGAGTTATAGACGAACATTGTATTCTTGTAGTTAACCGTTACCTTTGTAGATATTCGAACGAATCGATAAAATGCACAATGCGATCCAAAAGAACTTTAATAATAAATGAAACTTCAACCCGGAGATAAAAATAAGAAATAAAGTTTCTAATAAGTTGAAAATGCTAGCGCGATAGATGGCACTGAGCTATCAGGTAAATTAGCGAACAGGCGACGCTGTTTCCGAGCAGGTGGAGGTGTAGATTGGTTCGTTGGTATACACTAATACCTTCCACTCGTCGAACTGTTAATCAATGGTGACATTGTTAAATTTACTTCTAAATACAACTTGACGTAATTATTGTGTAAGTTCAAAAGAGAAACTGGGTTCTCTCTTTTCTACTTTCTTTATGAATTAAAAGTTTTGACATCTTCTAAATCCTCATCGACAAGACAATGATGTGAAATAAAATGAAGCAATTTCTGCAATTCGTTTATATCGACTTCCAGGTGCTAATAAAATTGTTTTCGGCGTCTCTTTTCACGCCAGCTTGATGTTATATATAATATTATTTTAAATCAATTTATTTATAATGTTCATTAAATAGAATAGCTTTTCAGTAACGTGTTAACTGTTCGGTACATTTAGTCGATTATATTGCTTAGGCGTGCACTGAAGTGGATTGGCAAAGGTGACTAGTCCAATATATCGCTGATGACATGGTAATAAAAACTCTTTTCAAACATGAAACTCGTGTAAGGTTTATTTTTATTCCGCGGTATTTTCATTGGCATGCACGACGTAACATCGACCCTATACTAAACTGAAAGAGTTTACATCAATTTTAACGTAAAATACATGACGTGGTTTGGCATTTATGCACGAAATGTTCCAACGTCGCTACATAAAATGTTAATCTTTACATATATTCAAAATTCACCTAATAAATGTCTTTAATAATTTCCCTTTTTTAAACTCAATTCATTAGTTCATTATTTCATTTCGGTTGGTAATAAATAAAGATGCCGAGTTAATTCGCTCCTTCTTAAACTCCTTATACCTCCCTTTGCGTCATCTGTTCTAATCAACAATCGTTTAATCTTCCTACAGTAGGCAGTAAATAAATTTGCAAATAAATTTAAAATTAAATTAAACTTGCGGATACAACTGTAGAGAGCAGCTAAATATTTATTTAAACAAATTAAAGGAAAAAAGAAAATATTATTTATTCCGATCCTGTTCTATAAATTACATTTGCCGAACGAAAGAAAGTTACAAAGTAACTTAACGAGTATTTTTTTATACTCTCTAAACATCCACCTTCAAAAATCCGATAGCAAATCGATGACAAATAATCCCAAAATGAGAATATTCCCGACAGGAAATCTATATTTATATAAGGCCTGCAGAATGAGCAATTAAAGAAAAAATATATAATATCGGCCTGCATTTCACTTAATATGAAATCAATCCGCGAAAGCAAACAATAATAAACCTCTTGAATGGAGGAAACTAAAATACTCCGGCGCGAAATAAATTATGAAATACGAAATTACAGATCGAGAAAGCGGAAAGTCACATATTAACATCGAGGCGCGCGAGGTGGCCATCGGTTCTTTCAAAAAGGAAAAGTTGAAATCGGAGCAATCAGCTCTAAACGGGATAGTAAATGTTCGGTTTCTAACAATAAAAATCGACCTTAAAGCAAAATTAAGTCATTTAGCCGGTAATGTCAAAAATTAATTAAGTGCAAACTTAAGAAATATTCTTTTATTTATGATAATATTGTAGTTATGTTGATTATGTACGTTTACTTGCTTGATAAGTTAAAATTAACGGGAAACATGTGCTTATAAAAAGGAATCAAGGGTAGTTTTTTGTTCTTCCTTTTAGTTTAATGGTTAAAAGTGTAAATAGTAATAATGATGATTTTAAGTTTACCAAGAAAAATTGTTTTCCTTTATAATATATCTTATATATACGTAATTGTTTTATAGTAAGTATCCGTTTACTTTCGCAGTGGTGGATGCTTAATCAAATATAAATTTTTGTTCGAAAATGAACCTTGATACTTTTGAATGATTATCCGCGATTAACGGAACACTAGGAGAACAAGGCGAATTAACAAACAACATCTACGAATCGGTTATGCTACCCTACTGGAAAAAAGGGTCCCCCATTTCTGAAAGGAAAATCATCTAATAAACGTGTTTCGTTTAATTTACGCGCATAGCCCTTGTGCTGATTCGAGAGGAATTAAGACTTCGGGTCGCCGTTCACACAACCGAATTTTCATAACCAAAAGAACTGAGATTGGAATTTAACTTATAATCACGTTAGGAACTAATCGCCAGATACAAAACGTTTTGACAGCCGACACCAATCCCACACATCGCTACATTCAGGAAACATCCACTGTCAACGTCTAAATGTCTAGAAATAAGGACCTGGAACACAGATATATATCAAATAAGTAAATCCAAGTTCTATTCAAATTTAATAAAATTTGTAGTCTGCTTGCACAACATTTAACACATAAACCGTGTAGGGCTTATTTATAGCTACACACGTATGTGTATGCATGCGTTTGTGGAATCCAAGTAGTTAGTGGGTACACGTCAACTCTGTTGGTGGTACAAGGACAGTGATTGGTGCAATGACGCTTGAATTATGTATGTTTTGTTTTATTATGAAAAAAAATCTTTCGTTTGATCCCAGTAATTTTATTTATGAGTCATCTAGCGAAGAAATAATTCGTGAACATCCACGGGGCTATAAATCCCTAGATTGCCTGAAGGCAGCTTAAATCTTAAAGCTATTGCAGCCCAGTTGGTCGTCTAGAGAACTCAAATTACGTTCCTCTACTAGCACAAATATTTCCACATCCGTAAGGCAAAATCCAATGTGGATGTAACAAATCACCACAATGCACGAGTATAACCACATTGTACGGATACATTTGACGACAGAGATAAATTGCTTCATTTGAATTATTTCGCGACGGCCATTTAGAAAGGTTAGCAAGAGCGTCATTTTAAATTAGCATGTTAACAAATAGTTTAAATTAATCGAAACGCCAATTATTCAAATGAGCGGAATCCGTCGCGGACGCGAAGTGTGGATCCCCTGACATCTGAAACGGGATTCAGTAATTACTTTCGTACCATCAGACGAAGTTAAACCAATTAGAGTTGGGATATCGGTTCGTCGCAGATTTGATGTGATACAAATGCGCGGGCGCAAGTTGATACGCAGAATACGGGCGGTAATTAAAAGTTTCCTCGCTTTATGAAACATAAATGCACGGTACTCAACTGTACGGTCAGGTTAGTAACTGGTAATAACTGAAAGCTTTGGGGAAAGGAGTGTCGAGGATTCTTCGAAAAAAATGCTAAATATACATTTTTCTTATTTAGTTCGCTTGGTTTCACATTTACGTTAAATTCAACGTATTCTAAGAATTTAATTTCATAAATGGCTTTAATTTTAAAATTTTAATTTTACTCAAAGTATCGTTGAAATGTTCGTAATTAACCGTGAATACAAACAAACTTTTACGTCGAACGAAGGCGAGAATGTTTTTAAAATGCGACGCAATCGAGCCGCCTTGCAAATTACACTCCGCACGCGATTTTCCTTTTGATAGAGTCTCGCGAAGCATCGATATCCTCCTAAACGAATTACGAACAGCGCGGAAAATTCACTTCGTTGCGAAGGTACAGTACCAGCAGATGAAGCAGCTGCGAATGAGGCTCTCGACCCGTGAAAACCGCCGCGTTACCTGGTTATATCGATCATAGCCAACAATTCGAATGCGGGTCGCGAGGGCTAACACATTTAAATAATATGTATGTAGATGTGTCTGACAAGTGCGATCATTCGCATGGTCACTAATTATATTTTGCGCAGATAAATGTTTGTTGATATAATCTACGTAGATAACTTGTTGATACGAAGCAGAAAATATAGATATAAATATTAAAAAATAATGAAAATAATCAAGTAGTAGCGATCACGTAACTCGTTAAAAGAACTCAACGATTATGTTATTATAATAAGGCCGCCACGAAGTAATAATTTAAAAACCTTAACCCTCTGTCCCAGAAGTTAATTAAGTCCATATCAACAGGTTCATCGAATCAAATAGGAAATGTGTGGGTGTCTCTTGGTTCTCAATAACAATAAATAGTTAACGTACAAAATATTTACAACCTCCAATGACAGAGCATACTATTTCAAATTCGCGTGCATTTCCTCGTCATCAAAGTTTAACGAGAGCGAACTATCATGACCTTATAACCACAAGCAATCAAATCAAATACCTATTTCAAATATTTAAATCTTTAACCTTGCATATCCCCGATACTGCAACCCATCGCCATATTAACGCACCAATTCCACTGCTAATTTTAATAATGAACGTAAAATAGATGGCCGACTATGTGAAACGTCATATGGTTCTTCTATAACTTATTGTTGACCCTTTGCGACCCCTTGTATTGATTTGCTCCCAAACACCACCATCCAATTAATTCATAACCATTGTGTTCGACTAATATACGGACTAATACACTTCGAACGCATAGCTCGTAAGCTATTGAGCCATAACTGGTTCAATATGCTTTACACCACCATATAACAAGCTCCTGTGCGTGCGGAATTATCCAGGAGGTACGTGATTATTTACTCCGTTCGTATATGAATTGCAATTTTTAAACGAATCACAGTTACTATTATTATACCTACATCTGATATGCAATTTCCATATTCCGCACAGCCACGAAGGAAAATGCTTGCATGTCGCGGATCAAATTTTTTTCAGCGCTTGACGAATTAATGGCTTGCGTGTTTATCCGGAGATTTATCAGAAAGGCGTTTTTTATTTCTTTTCTATCCGTCGCGTATTTGCGTACCTCGGACAATTCTCGAACCTCCGTGATTCGTCGGCCGACGAAAGTTGCGTTATGCTGCTGGTATAAATTGAATATTCATTGCGCTGCAACTTACCAGAATCCTGACATGTCCTTATGTACTCTTCGACTGCTCTTTGAATGTTTAAAAAGTTTGTTTCCCTACGTTTCTTGCATAATACAACGTGTGTTGCGCAAACTTCATGCGGGTGTGTTGTCCTCAGGCTGAGATGTTTCTAAGACATCGTTAAGTGCGAAAGTATAACAAGATAATAATGTACAACGCACAAGATAATATCTGAAATATTATGTTTTAGATATTAAGTTCTCTTTCGTAGAAAACTCTTAATCTAGTCAATCCCTCACATCTTCTTGAAACTTGCGATGTTTGTTTTCTTAGAATTTTAACCCCCAACTGACGTAATACATTTATTTCGATACCAAATCAAACTACCTCTTAAGTTTATTTAGTAAAGATTAATCGTATCGGATATACAAATTTATATCCAATAGGAATAGTTTGCGTGTTTGAAATATATTAGGATCAAGATTATAATTGATTTAAGTGCGTGGTAATAGCTTTACGTTATCAAACGTTATTCTGCTTGCTTCTGTTTCTGTTGGTCAAAATACACGGTGGACGATTCACATACTTACCCATTGAGACTTCCATTGGTGTTGTTGCTGTTCCTTGTTATTTTTTTTTCGGAATATAATTGGCGCAATTTTTACTTCCACCATGAAATTGTCTAACGCTACATTTGTCCCCTGTAGATTTTGATCGTTTATGAATTTCTTTTTTCACCAGCTTCACATATTTCCCATTTGGTCTTCTCTGGGTTTCGTTAGTTTTCCTTCCTCTTGTTATTTTTACTCGATGTATTATAGGCGACATTATCAATCCAATATTTAAGTCTGGTTGATTCAGACATCTTCCATTGGGGCTCCTATTCATTCCATATTTTCTCTGTAAATTCGCAGTATTGTGTTTCCAAAGTTTTTATTTTTCTCTTATTTCTTAACGTAAACGGTCTCTTATATTTGGCTGATATATTTCTTCTTTCCCAATTTTTCTTTAGTTTTTTCTTTCTACCCTATTGTGAAATTGTTCTTCTTATACATATGGTTTCGCTTCTTTCCTCCGCTAGCGTAAGATGATTTAAAATTAAAAATAAATGAGCTGTAGTGTTGTATAGGGGCACTACGGTTGGGTTGATCTACAGCTGATTTTAAAAAGCGATAGGGAAATTACTTTTAGACCTTACACCTTGTCGATGACAGCCTGCCAGTGTTCAGGTAGGAGTTCTATGCCTCTTCTGTAGAACTGTTATTGTTTTGCGTTTGATGATAATCTGAAGGGGCTAAGGTAAATATGGTGGGTGGGGAAGTGGTTCCCAACCAAGTTCAGTAATCGCATCTGTAGTGATTCTGGCCGTATGCGGGCGAGGGCGTGCATTATCGTGAAGTAACAGCACATGTTTACCAGGTGCTTTGTTTTCAATAACAGCGAGTCGTCTTAGCTGCTCAGTATACACGACAACTACTATCGTTTCAATTCTTGGTAGAAATGCATGGTGAAGAATGCCAGTTTGGTTCCACCAATAGCACAACATGATTTTTTTGAGGGTGTCCTCGAGGTGTTGCTTTTTCCGGTTGAGCCATTCTTTCTCTTCCTTAAGTTCAGATACAAGCACCATTTCTCGTCACCTGTGCCAATATTCCCAAGGAATGGTTTGTGCATACGACAAGCCAAACGGTAATGGGCCAGCAAAGGCGAACTTTTGGATATTCGTTGAACTTTTGTTCCTGTGGCTTAACACCTGTGGTACCCTATTACCCAATTTTTGTACCTTACCCAATGAATGAAAATTGCGCACAAAGATTATGTGATCGCGTTCCATAATTTGAGCCAATTCCTTCGTTGTGTGGCGATGATTTAGGCGATTTTTTTCAAAGGGTCACATTCTTCTCATGTCCTCTGCAGTAGTACATCCTCGATTAAACTCGAAGAGTAAAATGTGACGAAACTGTCGAGCTGTTAGCAACATACAAGCTCCTGTTCGCAACATTCAAACTTCAAACAACAGAAAACCTATTGAATAACGAAAAGCATAGGCTTCACAATGCAGTGATGCCAATCCAATGAAGAACTGTGCGGATTTACGCACCGATCAAATATTCTGGCAACTCTGTAGTTTCAATGTCCTCTTCAACTCTTCCTAAAGCATACGTAGATTCTCGCTGGTAAAATGGGTTTTCTAGTTCTGGGGTAATGAACCAATGGACCCATATTCCTACGATTCGGCAAAGTCACATTCCTTCAGACTGAGTTGGGTTGGGTTAGGTTGACCTGCTCCTTTGACAGAGGGTGGCCGTCAATTGATCATCGCCTAATTTAAAAACTCCGCAACGAAATTAAGCAATAAACATCAGACAAACCCCTATATTACTAATGTAAAAGTTATATTCAAAACGACTTTTGCTAACTTCGTAAGTAACTTCTTGTCCGTACGTTTTACGTCCGTTGCAAAAAGGAATTATATTGACACACGGCTCAATATTATTATATCATTTGGAAGGCGTGAAAAAAGTGCTATGTAACGTACGCGAAGTACTCAAAAACATAAAATTTAGGGAATCCTTGCCATTCACTCGGCAAGGATTCCCTAAATTTTATGTTTTTGAGTACTTCGCGTACGTTACATAGCACTTTTTTCACGCCTTCCAAATGATATAATAATATTGAGCTACCATGCTATATGTTGGATGAGTATATGGTGAAGCCATAAGAAAATCGTTGAAAATAACAGACCCACTGCCTTGAAATATATATTAGAGAGCAATTGACTTAAATTTCTGGATCGAAAATAGTTACATATGCAACTAGTGATGATGTTTAAGGAAATTTTAACGACCTTAAGGCTTTTAATTTATTCATTAATTCCTACCTATTTTTTCAAAGACATCAATTTCAGTTACACCTCATCTCGTCTATTATTCTCTTCCTGTATATATATATTTCTTTAATTAATTTACGTACATTAATAGAAGCTTTTGTACTTTTTCGCACTTGCACAGGAGTATTATTTTCGTATTCTAATTAGTTCAAAAAAACGTTTTATAATCATCGGACATTGAATTTTGGACGTCGCAAGATTAAAGCACGATTGAATGAAGGTGTGTTACCGTCGATTAAACGCGGTGGTCGCTCGGAAATGGTCTGGGAATGTTTCGGAAACAATAAAGGCGAATGCTTGCATCAAATCGCGCCACAGAAGGCCCGCAGGATCATCTTACAGTACAATTGGTTTCTGAATTATTAAGCAGGTATATTCTAACCCAAATTTCCCAACGAATATTCGCAATCCTTGGAAATTCTCAAACGGCATTTTTCGTAAGAGTTATATATAAATAAAATATCGTGCGTATTAAAATAAAATATTAATTTATGAACACGTACGTCTCGGAGAAATGAATGTTGTAGCGGCGTTAAATAGCCGGTCGACATGAAACGGCTATATTTAGATTTACGGTAACAAAGCATTTCGCTTGATTTAGATGCTATATGTGAACAATGGTTTAAAATCTTATTTGCATTTGCTCTCGCTATCCGTCATATCAAAGTGTTGCATTAGCTGTTGAAACAAAGCTCGTGTGCCTTCCGAGTTGTCACATCAACATCACGTTTGATAAAACATCCCTGCGATTCGCTTTTATTGCCGAATTGAGCGCGTAATGTGCTGTTCCTTTTAGCGAAATTACGATACGATGACTACGGCACGTCGACGTGCAGATGTGAAAGGCGGAGGTCTCTTCCATTAATTCAAAATACAATATGCGAAAGTGTCGCTTCGTCTGCCGTGCGCCTCGTTTTCAACAAATCGCGTTTTCACGATCTGAAAAGTGCGAAGTAATTGGCGCTTCCTGCGAGCGAGGTCGGCGGATGCTCTCGATGTTATAATTGCGACATTAGCGATGTAATTGCATTTGTAATTAGATGCAAATTGCAGATCGGTAAAAGTGATTTAAGAGGATCTATTTCAAGGTACATGGATTATTGATAATTAATAGTGATTTATAATTACTTACCTAGAACCAAGTTTAGTCTATTTTTAAGATATTTTGGATATGGAACAACGTAACATATATGAGTCATACATATCGCGACATTTCAAGCTAAAGTTATTTGATTCAATTACACAACGACCACGTTAAATGAAATAATTACAGTTTCCGAATTTACTTCGAATTACCAGGACGTATCTAATCGACATTGACTACAAAAAAAACGAATCGATTTAACCTTCAATCGAATATAGCTGCTCACAGTTACAACAAAATATTTAACATAGAAACATTTAGGAATTCGAAGAGTAAAATATTAAATGTAGAATAAATATTAAATGAAGACAGTGGTTTTGTAAGAAACAACTGTTAAAATCCAATTTACTTTTGCATCTGCAGAAATCCAATTTGAACGAAAGACGTATCGACGTTATTTGTTCCCACAATGAGTAGCAACATTTCACTGGTGTTTAACAACGCGATGGATTTAGATTTCGATTAAATGGTGAATGCAGTCGTGGACATGTCCAACAACGTAATTCAAATAGACAGCAATGCGTGCACATTACATGAAAGAGCTTTGTAACTGCTATTTATTCTTCCTTGGTATCAATTATTTAACGATATGAAACAGATATGCATATTTCATTCGTGCACCATCGGGTGGGGGGACTTTGCACTCTCACGACCCAGTTAGCAAATTGAGCTAATGGGAATTTATGAAACTGACCCGTCCTCCTAATTGTTACATGCAATATGTTACATCAGTTACAATCGGATTATTTTATCACCTTGTCGTATATATGGATGTGTGTAATGATTTTGTATTATCTAAGAATTTTTATATAAAATTCAAGCACAAAGCATTAAAGTATTTAATTTTTAATTCTTTATGAATTTCCTATTGCTCTAGAGTAACAAGGAAAACAGCTGTGGTACATAACATTTCGTTGGGTCAATTTTGAATTTGAATCAAATTTGCCACCATTAAAAATACAATCCCAGCCAAATGAAACTTAAATATCCCCAACAATCAAAAACACAACGAAAATTACTTTAGGTTCAATAATGTCGGTTTACGAATATAATTTCTCAAAAATTGAAACGATGTTATATGCAATTTTAAAATCACGAAAAACAAAGTTTCGAATGCCCTACGTGACATTAATATTGAATTAAATAAACAAAGCACACAGAAATAAATAAAATAATCAACTCAGTACGCGACAACACTATATTTAGGTGGAAGCGAAATTAAAAGATCCATTTGTGAATGTCACGTTATAGTCCAAAAATAAAATTGTAATAGAGGAATTAGATGAAGGCTTTAATAATATTTTTTGGCCTCTTATATTAGCTACATTGCTATCACCATTTGTAAAACGTAACTATGTAACTCGACTAAAACGATCTCTGCTAACTGTAACGAAATCTCAACATTCATTAACGCAGACGAGAAAACCGAGAAAACGACCAACCGGCAAAACTACGTGATCGCGAAACTTCGTGATGCAAGTCGCAAATGGCTCTCGGGGGCTCATATTTTAAATTCGGTGGCATCCGAGCGGTACACGTAATTAAAAATGCAGCTGCAGTAGGGCGAAATTAAACCTGATAATGAGGACGAATAACAACGGTGAAGTCGATTTGAAAGGTATGGCACAACATAGGAAAACAACATTGACGATTTTCATGTACGGCCAGTCAGCACCGGTCGACCCAGATTTAACCCGGAACGTAGCCCGGATTTTATATTTTCTCCCAACTAGATATTTTATTATTTTACAGTAGCGCTAGATGGGAAACCACCATTTGGACAATAATTATATCATTGTATTGTAGGGAAAGAGCGCAGCAGCGATGAGGACAAGACGAAAAAAGACAGAGAAATTGACAAACAAAATTTTATGGTGCATTAACAAAGACTCCTAAATACACACTTCATAACAATAATAAAGCCACAATACCAGATAAAATGGCTCTTAGATAAATATAAGGGAAAAATAAAGTTTAATGCATTTAAAATGCCCTATTCAACATCAGCGCATTATTCAGCATGATAAACGATGAGTTAATAAACTTGTATTAAAATTGGAAAAATTACACAACACTACAAACAATTTTGTTGTCTTCATCCTAAAATGTATTTTATGATTTTTTTATTCATGCTTAAAAATAAAGGAAAACTACCATATTCCTTAAAAAAATTGCTTATGTGGTAGTTATAATAATAATAATAATACCTTTTTCAGCGTATATAAAAAAAAATGTTCTGGTATTTCTAAAAATACCGCGAAGAAGGCGTAACTATCACACAGCGTATACAGATGTCACTTAAGTGATAAACGACAACTATCTGTTTTGCAGAAGACTCAAACAGGTGAAAATGTCATCTAGAAAGTGTAAATATGACGCTGATACATTTTGTTACATATGTGGAACATTTATTAAAGTACGAGATTTAAAATTTTATTTAAACGCATATAAAAAGCTTTGTGAAGCCTACGAAGCTTATTTCAACTGTCCTGTTCTGAAGCTAGACAAACCACATGTTGCTTGCAGTAATTGAAAAAGAGGGTAAACATTTTTTAGGGGAAGAAATGTTTATTATATAAATAAATGTTTATAATATGTCAATTTTTATCTTTATTTATATCAGGTTGGTATCGAGGTGAGCAATGGAATAAGAAATTCGCAGTACCAAGAATTTGGCAAAAGAGCCAAAAGACCACGTTGATGATTGTTATTTTTGCGTAGTTAATCTCGCTAAAAGACGAAAAGGCAAAAATGAGAAACCCGTAGAATATCCTGACCTTCCTCCAATCTCACATACTCTACAAATTCCACTACCTGAACCTCCTAAAAAAAATTCTCAATCAAATTCATCTCAGAGCGCAAATAAAAATATTGAAGATGAAGAATGTATACTGTCGCAGGGACCAAACCAAAACCCCACTTTCTTACCTCAGATGACTTTAATGACTTAATGAGAGATTTAAATGTGCCTAAGAGTAAGGCAGAGCTTATGGGCTCTCGTTTAAAGCAATGGGATTTGCTTATTGATGTCAAAATAGCAGATCAACGAAGTCGGCATGAGACATGTGCATTTCTTCACCAAAGAAAATGAGCTTTGTTATTCTGATGACATAAGAGGTTTGTTTGAAGCAATTGGGATGCCCTGCATTCCCAATGAGTGGCGTTTATTTATTGACAGTTCGACGAAAAGCTTGAAAGCAGTTTTATTACATAACGGAAATAAATTTCCATCTCTTCCAGTCGCTCATTCGGTACATCTAAAAGAAAACTATGAAAGTGTCAAAATTTTACTCGAAGCTTTAAATTATAAAGAGTGTAAGGTGCAGTTCATTTGAGATTTTAAGATGATATGTGGGATAGCAGAGCGGATGCTCGATACTATCATCAACGATCAGGGCCACTAAGAACCAAATTTTGTGTTGAGAAACAAAACGTTAAATGTGAACCTATTGCTAAACCTGAAAATGTATTAATGCCGCCTTTACACATCAAGTTAGGACTTATGAAACAATCCCTAAAAAAGCCTGTTGAAAGATCTGAAGCTTTCACATTTTTAAAAACCTTTTTTCCAGAGGTTAAAGGTGAAATTTTTGTTAGTCCACAAATTAAAAACTTTTTTGCCTGTGCAGAATTTTCAAAATTACTTATAAATGCTCCACAAAAAAGTTGATAATATCTTAGAAGACTTTAAAACGATGGGTTGCAGAATATCTCTAAAATTACATATGTTGCATGCTCATATAAATAAATTTGAAAACAGCATGGGAGAGTACTCAGAAGAACAAGAAGAACGTTTTCATCAAGATATCTTCGGCAAACAACGTTATCAAGGTTAATACAAATATGATACATTTGTGGTTTAGTGGGAGAAGTACTTATAAACATAAAAAAAATTAATAGCCTTCACTGTTAAATTTTTTTCTCCTATTTTGTAATTTGATATGATAGCAAAAGTTGATAAATATTTATATATAAATACATGTTTCGATTTATCAATAAATAAAAATTTAAACTACGAATTTTCTAAGATATTGATCAATAGTTCTCCTGGATACAAAAGCAAACTTTTTGAGACCATATATTTTTGTTCGTCTACCTATCGATAAATCTATCGAAATTTCATTTCAATTTGACTCATCATAGTGAAAATTCATGTTGACCTGTGTTATATATACTTATTAGGGACATAATATAAACATTTAAAACAATGTATTAGCTATATGTTTTAAGATTCGTCGTAAAAAAACATCCACATGATACATGTTCGTACTCCATAAACACGAAACATGAAATTTTGTATTAACGTAATTAGAAATTGCTAAAACGAGATAAAACAAGCTCTAGATGTAAAATCTAAATTAAAACACAAGTTGTAAAAGTACAAAAGTTTTTAAATATTGGCTGACTAATGAATGATTAAGATATGACGCTACTGACTGATATAATTGCCAAAATGAAGACATACATTATGAAGATTAATTTGTCACCATGTAAAAGAGGCTAAAACAACGTAGTTTGTGTGAAATGAAATTAAGCCACACAGTTGAAAATACGGGACCTCGGCGATAATCCCCTTTCTGTTCAAATTTCAGGTTACAAATACTTGCTTCAAATTAAACTATGGAGTTGTCAATGCACGAAAATCATTGTCTATACAGATTATATTAGCTTCAAAAATTATAATTTATATTTAATTTAATTTATATTTAATGAAGATTTTAATTAATTTAATTCTATAAATCATTAAGTTTATAAAATCAACATCATGACAAATTATTATCGTTTGAAATCGTTTTATTAATAAAAAACATTTTGCTTAAATAGACATTATAGATTTAATTTGCAATTAAAAGTGGGCAATTCTGGCACAATTTAGTGAGTGAGTTCTTTATGATGAATCATATCATATATGACTGTGCTGTAGAACCATTCTATATACATCTTAGCGTTGCCATAGCAAGTTGAGTACATTTTCAAAAAGGTTACCAAATATAAAAAATATAATAAAAATTTAATCTACAATTTTTCTGAAACTTCAAAGGAAGAAAACTCGCTAAATAATAGACAAAAATCGCTTTATTTAAAATTGACTCCACCAAACAAAAACCCGGAAAAATAAAAGCATGGGACTATTATTCCATTTCCGCAGTCAAAGGATTATAAATGAATATTATGGTAAAATTCGTGGATATGTTCTATTGTGTTATATAATATAAGTAAACATTAACTTCCATTTTACTTTTCACTTTTCACTTTCCGTATTTGAAAGGGAAAATAACTGCGCTAAATAACGAACTATGCCTAGCGATGGCTGTTATATTTTGTGTAAGGGGTCTAAGAGGAATTATCATTTCAGGACATGCTATGTAAAATCCACTCATGACAGCACGGGGAGAGCTGATTGTGGATGATGAGCCAAAAAGTGTCGAAAGAAATCATGTTGCTCTGGACATTATGGAAATAAAGGAGATGGTAACCAGCGTTCTGTGGCAACTGAAAGAAAAGCAAAAAATTTCGTTGCAGAACAGTACGAGGAAATTAGAAACGGGCAGCAAGTAATCACTGACGAATCAGTGACTCGGTTGCATCGTGTGCGGAAAAGGCACGACAATGCACGCTCTGCAGAATAGGATCGGAAAATTGGAGGACCAAATGTTTGAGAAAAATTTCGAGGAAACCGATTCAGAGGACGTAAAAACATTACCATGCAAAATAATACGAAAAATGTGTGTGGAAATGGCGTACTGAAAAGAAAAACGAGGAGAAAGCTGGACGAATGAGTCCAATAGTTGTGAACATGAGTACGAAGAAAAGAAGGGATGAGGTGATGCTTATGAGGAGGGTGTTTTAAGCAGTGGATCTTTCAGTGATCTGGCGAGCAGCAAAATTTATATTGTAGAGTAAATATCAGCATTTCATAAAAGTCTGCTTTGGGCGTCAAAGTCGATGGCGAAGGAAAAAAACTGGAAATTTGTGTGGGTACAAAATGGAAACATTTTGGCAGAAGATGGGTCAATAATCCACAACATAAAAGACATCGAAGACGTTCAAAAAATTAATTAAATTTCTAAGTGCGGTTGTTATAAAGAAGTATAAACATGGATCTGTGGTACAGTGATATCAATTTTTAATTTTTTTTTCTTCAAAGTGCGAAGCAAACAAGTCCATTTACGATTATGTGGCGCTTTTTGAATGTAAACAAGGTAAATCGGGTGGCGGGATTACCATGTGTGTTAGTAAACATTTATATTGCAACAAACTCAGTACAAATTTTAATTTTTTTGAGTGGATGTTGATTAACATTGGAAAAGGACATAAGGACGGCACTCTTGGCGATTTACAGATTGCAAATTATACAACACAAAACTTTATCGACGAACTAGACACATTTCTGACAAAAAAATAAAGAAAAATCTATCATAATAATAGAAGACATCTTGTACGAATCAAACGCGGCATTGGCGTATGAAAACATGAAGACCTTGAAACCAAAATAAACGACCATACAAGAGACGAGATCAGGAGTCAAATTTGAACTAAATCGTGCTTGCACTACATTTATACCATACGCCAGGTGGGTATAACGTAGAGCGCAATAATTAAGTCAAAAATATTTGACCATTACATGATCGCCTGCGCCTGGAGACAATAAAAAAAGAGGATATAGGGGCAAGGGCTTTCCCCACGAAGGATAGAATCTTGCTGGCAGATTTATTAAAACAATCATTTGAAAAGTAAGAGACGATGAGTTATTTGGATCTAGATGAGATTGACGACTTCATTGTTGCTGAATATAATTATTCATATATATATAAGAACGCAAAAAAGCCGTGGGTCACACAAACGATTTGTGACGAAATACGGAACAGAGACAGGATTTCCCAAGTGTGGAAGAATTCCAGAGCAACGACCCAAATAAGGCAAAAATAAGATCAACGTATAACAACACCCGAAATCATGTTAATAAATTAATAAAACACGCGAAAATAAATTATTACGAAAAGTTGTTGAACAATTCAATAATGGACATGAAGAAAACCTGGTCAAATATCAACGACATTTTAGGCAGAGAAAACGAACACAGGCTAACGATTTCTTAAAAAAAATATTAGGTAACCCGAAAATGAGATTGCGGACGATTTCGCGGATGTTTTTCTTGATCAGGTGGATAATATAGTACATCGTCCACATACTCTTCACCGACAGGAGACAGATGCAATCGATGTTGATAGGAGAGATTTCCCTGGAGAAGGTTAGTGACATAGTTCGGAAGATGAATGATAAGTCTGCAGGGATTGACAACATAAGACCACACGATACCAAAGGTTTTTTTTTTTAATGGTTCGGTCGCCAAATGTTGAATGTCATCAAGTCCGTAGGTTTGGGTAGAGTGCCCAAAAATATGAAGAAAGCCATTTTATGACCAAGCAAGGCAAGCTTAAGGAATATTCCAATTACAGGCAGATTTCCTTATTTCCGGTGAAAATTATGAAAAGATACCTGGCGAAAACAATTTTAAATAATGGGCGAGAATCATCAATCATGGTTTACAAAATAATAAGGGTACAATTTCGCCCTTGGAAAGTTTCACGCACACCGTTAATATGAAATTAAATGAGAGGAAGAATGCCTATCCAAGGCGTTTGATACTACAAATCATGGTAAACTTCTAAGGGTTTTGGAGTGATACAAAGTGAGGGGCAATATTTACTGCTGGTACAAGGACTACTTGAAGTTCTACTTCTGTTATGGTTTGGGTCGACTATTGGAAAGGAGGTGCATGTAAAGAGGGAGGTTCCGCAGGGTAGCATCTTGGTCCCTATGCTGTTCCTATTTGACCTTAATGATTTTGGTAAATGTTTCAATCTCTGCAAGTATTGGCTGCAGTAGTATAGGCGATGTCGCGATCGTTTCTATCCATAAAAGTGACAAGAGACAACACATCAAGACCTTGGTAAAAAGGTTAAGCCTCATCGCAGGAAGATTTTATTACTTGGAATACCTAATACCGGCCTATTTTTTAAAAATCATTTATCACGCTCTCGTTGAGCCAATTAGGGGCTATGCCATATCAGTCTGGGGTTGTGCATCTAAGTACCTGAGGGAACGTCTACAAGCTCAACAAAATAGAATCACGAAATGTATGGTGCCGACGGAAGTTAGTCTCGAGGATGCGTTCACTACTCGAAAACTACTAAATGTCAAATGTCAAATGTGTATATGTAAAGCGTTCTGTTAAATAATTTTTATTCAAATGAGTTTAAAGTTGACTTAGCCAACGCTTATAAAACTAGGAAGAAACATGGTAGACAATATAATGCACAAGGATTTCACAATAAATACGGTAGCAGAACTTTATCTAAATTCCACAAGAGGTGATAGACTTGTAAAGAATATATGAAAAATTGGCTGATCAGCAAGGACAGCTAAGGAAGATTAATATACCGTATGCCCCGGATTGAGTTGACCAAAAATTTTCGAATTGGCATTTCATGTTTTGGGATTCCGCCCTGCTTGGCCTGAAACTTATTTTTAGTTTACTTTCGATTTTTTTAAATCAAGTAGGCCTTTACAGTTGGGCAAACACTATTTTAGTTCTAGATAAACTACCTTTTCCGTTCATAGTACGCCAAAGTGTAACTAAGAAAAGTTGTTCAGAATATAAAGTTCGTTCTACTTTGATAAAATCCAGTATTGGTCAGTATTGCAATTGAAACAGCAATAATAACATGAGGTGGCTTAATAAAACCATCGATTACATGTCAAGTATTTATTGTAGTATGATATGGGTCGTTATCTTTCATATCGTTAAAGTAATATCACAAAACTAATTTTCATTGCGAAGTAATGACAATATTTTTGCAATTTTACAATTTTCTGAAAATTGACATAACGCCGTAACTTTACATTCTGAACAACTTTTCTTAGTAACACTTTGACGTACTGTGAACGGCAAAGGTAGTTTACCTAGAACTAAAATAGTGTTTGCAAAACTGTAAAGGCCTACTTGATTTAAACAAATCGAAAGTAAACTAAAAATAAGTTTCAGGCCAAGCAGGGCGGAATCCCAAAACATGAAATGCCAATTCGAAAATTTTTGGTCAATCATACCTATTGTAAACTCAATCCGGGGACATACGGTAGATTGATTTGGCAACGAATCCAAATCATTCACCACTGATAAGCTACAGCTTAGTGGCGCAGAAAAAAATGATCTTGATTTCCTATAAGAACTATTGCTTTATTTAATTTATTATTTCTCTTCTCACTTCTCTTCATTTTTCGGTATGATTATTATTATTCTGTACTTATTTATTTTGTAGTTATTTGTCTTCTTCCTGGCGGCTCTGCAGCCTATGGGTTGTGGAGTGACTGAGGGGTAGCAAGGAGTGAATGAGGTGTTCCATTTTGTTAAACAATTACATAATTTCTGTCAATGGGTATACCGTGAACAAGAAATAAATTCGTAAATAAATTCACAGGTCTATTGTATAGATATTCGGCCACCTAATCTTGTAAACGCTAGAACCAATGAAACGTCGGTAGCAACGCGTAGGTATATAGAGCAAATATAAATACCAACCGATGCCGAAATATAAGCTAACGGCGTATATAAATATATCGTTAGCGCACACAATGAATTTCTAAAAGCCCGGAATCAAATTGTCAAACAGCGTTTAAGTGCAATTATATCAAACTGCGTCGACACCAACAGTCAAATTGAGGAATCATATCAATCATCAATATCTGCGTCATGAAAAACAAGCACTGTTTTGTAATATTAATACATCAAAGTGAATAGAATATTTAAATAATTGTTGTTGCATTCATGTATTCTCGATAAACCTACTAAACTTATTCAGAGACTTAATTATTTTGTCAAATGTCAATCATATTTTCGGAACGATTACTTTGTGATGGAAAACTTTTCGCTATTTGTGATTTTAATATTTGTTCATAGTTAACGTTCTCCATCATTGAATGATAAAATAATTCCAGGATTAAATATTTCAGCAATTCAATTTGTATCTAATGTTAGACTCGCGTGTTTAATTGTAAAATACAAAATAAGTTTCAATCATGTTTTTAAAAATTGAATTATTTCATTTGCTCACCTATGGTCCTAAAAATAAAAATAATTTCACAGCAACCTTTAATAAAATGGTGCATCATATTATTTTTTACAACTCTTCAAGCAATTGCTCAATTGATAAACTCTACCTCCCGTATACAAGCAAATATTTAAAAGATGACACCTATCGGCCCGAAAAAGAAAATTAAATTATCCACACCAGCGTTGGAAATTATAATAACTTTTTCTGTTTAGGTTAGGCAGAGTTGAATTCCAATATCATCAAATCAAATTATCTATAATCGGTTTGCATTCATGTCGCGTAACATGGATCTAAAGAACCTTCGAAATTTACTCACAATCAAAAATGTTGTCACTAACAATTTCGCTTTAACTAAAGTGTGGCGAAACAGGTGATCGCAAGAATTATTTGCACGAAATTATCCTCCGCCTATGCGAATAATCCTTGCGAAGGTATCTGCTGAAAAAGAATCCCGCATCTTATTATTTCTTAATTATTCATAGCCGATTAAACCAACATTGCATTGAATCATTTCTTTGCGATAAAAGTGTTGTATATGCAATGAACCCTTTCTGCTAATTCAAATGATAAAATCACGCGTATACCATTTTCTACACCCCACTAGTTATCTAATAATTATTCACGATTTCTAGAAAATTTCTGCTGCAACTCGCATTCTCGGATATTCCAACATATTGATTTCAATTTGACAATTTTCATGCGCGGTATTTTTCAGTGGCTTTATTTTAGTTTCAGTATTTGATGCTTTTCTAGCTGGATTTCATACATGTCGACAGAATATGAATAATTTATTTTAACACGCGCTACTTATGCTTACTGGCAGCGACGTATTCATCCATAGATATACGTTTTCGGAAAATATATTCAAAATTGAAAATTATATGAAAAAGTTTATTTGAAATTATAATTATCTAATCCACGTAAGTCCAGAGTTATTATGATAACGGAATTCATTTGGTGAGCTTCGTTAGATGCTTGTGTATTTTTCAAATAATCAAAGTCCAAATTCTTTCTGATTGTGTAAAAGATATTTTCCACAGATCTAACAATACTGTTAATATATACGGAGATCTTCACGAATCATTTTCCTGTCCTTCTACATTTTTCATTCTGTTCAAAACTCCCTTTAAATAAACGCTCCTACACTCTCTCAATACCAATTTCTTCAACAAAACCTAATACACGATTTTGAAAGTCTAAATTTGTTGGTTCTAATACCGCCTGACTTATATTAGATTACACCCCCTACGAGACCCTCATTTCAACAAAAAACCGTTGTCAAGCTAAATTTGTATTGGACAAATTTTAGTGTAATAAATTTCATTTATTTCACATGACTATATCAAAAAGCCATCCACGACCCTATACGCTTTCGGATTATCGCCGGCCCCTTTGGGATTTGCATTAAAGAGGATGTTCATTAAATCTTGCCGAATATTTTTAGGGTACATGCGTGTCCGGTTAGTTGAACTTTCCGCCCAGTTTGGCAATAAATACGTAGGCCGGATAAAATCTGAGACGAATATAGGACTTCTATTTGGAATTTAACGTATGCGAATTTATTTCCATGAAACGATTTTATTTCGCTAAGAGACCATTTTCACTGATTTATGGAAAACGAACGCGGAAATATCTCGATCCTAATCCGCACACGGGCTTCAGATAATTTGAAAATCGGGTGTCTATGTCCAGGGAGTGTAACGAAGTAGGATGTGCAATATGTATCAAAACCGCGCACTAATTTTAATATTCGCGTTAGAAGAGACATGGATTGCATGGATAAAGTACTAGGCAGCCAGCATTGGTTCATAATATATATGTGAATATGTAGGTAAGGGGTTGAAGGATAGTGGTGGGTTTTAATATGAGTTGCAAGATTATCACTGGTAAAATTCAAAGCGGTAGCTTTAATCATATAAATTGCAACATCATCAACATATGTTTTTTTTAACATGACGCCTATTATACATCTTTGGTTTAAATTACTTAAAATTTGAATTAAACACGTAAAGACATAACCAAGCTTTTTTCAGAACCACAAAAGCTTTAATGGCCCGAAAACTAAGCTACAATTTTTTATGAACTTTTATTTTCGTATTTCGCGTAGGAATTCACCCTGAAAGGATTGTTCGTAACATCTTGTACATTTACCGAAATTTAGCTGAAACGAATTGGTAAAATATACGTACGTTTTTAACGTTTAAAATTGCAGGAAATTCTAATTCATGTAGCCGAATTAAAATAGCCGTCCCTCGTGTAAATCACCGCCACAAAACCGCATTAACGTGCGTAAACTAACGTTTTAGTCGAGTTATTTATTTGCCATTGTCCGCACGTTGGGCGCCGACATGGTCAGTCGACTTTTTAAATAAAATTTAATTAAAATTAAATTGTTTATTTGCGTTTTTCATCATTATTGACAGAATCGTTTTGGTAAAACAGGTAGTTTTAATCGAAATTCTTATTACTGGAATACGGTTAAATGAATGGGGATTAAAATTCGGGGAAAATGTACTTATTTGATTGTTTTGTGATTTACTTGAATTTGGAAAGTTGGTCATACCTATTCATGACTAACGCAAACCCACAATTACGAACAAGTCTGTTTTCACGAAGTAATTCCAAACTTATATGACTTAATATATGGTTGCGTTTCTAACCATCATTTTCTGAGCGGTTTTCGGATAAACACTCGTCGTGCTTTCAACATTTATCCCAACCCAACCCAACTTTTTACAATGACAACGACGAAAAACAATGACGACAAAATTCTGCCCACTTTGAGAATCAAACTGAAATTCAACATTTGATTCTAATGACTTTTTTCCAATGACATTAAATCCTCGTCCTTCTTATCTCGAATTCAAGACATAATTCTAACGTATTTTGCAGTTGTTCTTTTACTATCATTCATTTTTCTTGATATTCTAGGTTTCCTTGCAATGTTAGTGGTATTTAGTCTTTGAGTTTATAACTTTTTATGTTATTGTTTATACTATTTCTTCTTGTGTCTTCCCTTTTTTGTTCTGTTCATTTTTAATAGTTAGTGACCTTTTCTTACGTATTTCCAGTATTTGTTATTTCTCCTTCTTTATTATTATTATTCTTTTATATTCCTTGTTGTTCTTTCACACTCTGTTAAAATCTTTGCTTATTTTGTTTATATTTTCGCACAAGGTTCTCGAATTCCGTTTTGTGTTTTCTTTTCGCCCGCTGCCTTTGTAATGTCCCATATTCCGTGCTTATCTAAATCACGCAGTTTTTTTCGAGTGTTCTTGTCTTTTTTTAATATTTTTCTTCCTTCCTATCAAATTTCCAATTTATTCTGGCAATTGCGATCATTTGCAACCCTATCGTTACATGTTTCCACGTTTTTCTCCGATCTTTTGCTATTTGTTTTACATTTCTTTGGAGTCTTGTCCACCTCTACTTTGTATATTTTCGTTCACTATTAGGACTTTAATCTTGACTTTCCTAACTGCTGTTCTTTCCAGAAAGTATGCTACCCCGTGCTTTAGCAAGATTCTATTTTCCTCGTTTATCTCTAATCCTGTTATTATATGTCTGCATTCAAAATTTTCCTTCTGCTATTGCGTTGACTTTTTAAGAGTGTAACAATCCTTCAAGAGTTCGTTTCATTAAAAATAATATTCTTTTATTATTGATATTTGAATTACTTAAACAGCAACTCAATGTGGGCTATTTATTTGAAGTAGTTGAAGTGGCTCTTCACCAAAGTTGAACATGAAATATATTTATTATTTCTTGTAATTCTTGTATTCGTTTTTCTTCACAACTCATGATGTATGCATGTATGCAATTTCAGTTAACTGAACGTGAAGATTTATAATACACCATTTGGTCATGTTATCAAAATATTCATATATTCATCATCTGCTGATGTTACCTCATAAATTGCCTTCAAAAAATGGTGGCAATCGTAGTTAAAAATTACAAAAATGACCGGTGCTAGTGACGTCGAATCCATGGACTGTACTCCGCCAGATATTCATTTGGGAGCAAACGAGACTTGCGACACATTAATGCCTCAAAAATCACAAGAAATTCAAGGACTAGATTATAACAAATCCAATAAAAAGCGCCACAAAAACGTTTTAACTGCATTTATGAAAAACCTTTCGAAAAATGTGAAGCCGACAACCTTTGGGACAACGTATTCACAGCTGATGACCCTGTTAAATATTAAAAATAACGTTGATCTTTCGACCTATTGTAAATTCGTGAATTAAACCCGTAATCAATGTTACACTTCAAATCAAGCTAATCATCAAAGTGTATTACCATTATGTACTGTTGTGAATGTATGCCAATTTGTTTTCCGTTCATGTGTGAATCTTGAGGGATCATTTTGATTTAGATTTGATGAAGTGCTAATAGTCTAAGAATAAAACTACAGTCGGTTGGATTGAGTTGAGTTCGGTTGAGTTGGGTTGGTTTTGGGTGGATTGGGTTGAGTTGAGTTCAGTTGGGCCGGGTTGGGTTGTGTTGGCTTGAAAAAGCAAAACAATTAACACAAATTACAACAATATTTTGTTAGAGAAGTGCAGACATGCTACAAGTGGGTGGAGTAATTTTTTTAAAGGTGGAGTTATGCTCCAGGTATACCAACCGAATTATTTACTGGCCATTTTATTCATCGCTCTGAAACCACTATTCTTGCACACGCACGTCCAATCAACTTACATTGAAAATTTCATAAATAAAAAGAAAAGATGGGCAATACCATCGTCCACAAAACGTACAAACGTCCATCAACCTCAACAATACGTTTCAACAAATAAGTCGGCATCAACTTCTAAATCTACCAATCTTATATAGAACAATTACGCAGATTCAGAAAAGATCTATAAAAATATTTAACAGTTTATTTAAAACATTTAACTGCACTTTTTTACAAAAAAATCAAAAAATATCATCAAAAAATAATTTATTATGTGGTTATATTAGGCTATGTGATTTTGTTGTAAGATACCTTATTAATTAATATAGATGTTTTTTTTAATTTTCCATTTTTTGTCCACTGATAGGTCATACAACAAAATAATAATTGTAATTGAGCATTCTGCCTACGGCCGGCGGTGTGCTCAAACTTGATCCTCGTGCGATGCACCTCATATCCGATACGTTGTAAAACATACTATTTTCGCAGTCTGAATGAGATATCTGCACTAATAAAAAGCATGTGAAAGAAGCATTGTCGTCGTGGCATACAGGACGTCATGCTGCTGTACATTTTACTATGATTCAATATGTTTTAAAGACTTAAAATATATCTGTATTTTTAAAAACTTTTACTGTTACATTTCTTTATTTATCCTAGTGTGACATCTCAACATGTCGCATTACAAATCCTGCACTTTTCTTTGCGGCCACGACCAACTTAAACCTATTAGAAACTATTCCAGCATCGGAGAAGCTGTTGAAACTGTTAATCATATTAGTTGTTGTTTTTCTTTTTTTATCTGGTTGCTTAATCCTTTAATCCAATAGGTTGTAAAAAAATGCAGAACAAAATATCAAATGCATATATTTTATTTGCTTTGCAACCTATTTCCTTGTAAATAATTTTTATTGCATTAATAAATTATTATCTGAACATTTACTAGACGCTATTCGATGCATTACTTGAAACAGTAGCTGGTGACTTCGTAAATGAATTATTTCTCTTCAATTCGTTCAATAAAATTTTAGTAGAAAATTATAAAACCCTTTAAAGTAAATGTAACAGTGAATGCCTACAATAAAGTAGTTCGTACTTTTTTGAGTGCTCGTTAATGCTATACATATCGTAATTTCCTTGCCAACTATCAAAATACCTTATTTTATCAAACTCAAATATACCAAACAATTTATGTATTTGTATAAATAATTAATTCACTTGAGTTATATATTTTGTAATAAAACGAACCATCAAATAACACCACCAATTTTTATATTATGAATAATTATTTAACTCAACGTCAATGGTACATTCCGTAATTAAATTAAAATTAACCCGTCGTTTATCAGAAACAGAAACATCAATCTAACTTATGACAAGCAAGTTTTATCTTTGTATGAATAATTAATTAAGTTAACTGCAAAATACATTTTAAATTATATATGTTCGACTTTTGTATCGTCTTCTGTGTTGAACATCGTCTTTTTTCGGAGGGCTTTTCGCGGATATATCTGCCAACGGAGTTCTCCATCGTGATTTATATGCACACGTGCATATAAACCACCACACTTTCATAGGAAACATCCACAACGCCGCCTTCCCACTCCATTTACTGACACACGCAGTGTGTGGTCAAAAAATCTCAAGTTACCTCAGATAATAACAGTAGCAGAACCTAAAGGACCCAACAAATCGTATCGACCTATTAGTCTGATATCAATATTGCGGCAATTTATTGTGAAAATTTATTGAAAACCTTCTCAGGATTAAGGAAGACTTGAATACAGACGAATGGATACCCCATTGTCAATTTGGATTTAGACAAGGATACTCGACAATACAACTGAATAACAAACATTATAATGAAAGCAAGAGGCGAACATGATAAAGAAGTATTTTTGGCTGTGAGCCAAGCTTTTAGGGTATGGCACAATGGCTTAATGTACAAAATAATTGTATATTTCCACTTCCATATTACTCTATGCTAGAATCGTATTTGAACCGATTCCAAATAAAAATGAGAGTGTGGACTATATGTGTGTATATCTCTTAAGAGCTGGCCTCCCATAAGGTAGTGCCCTTGGCCCGCTCCTATATGTACTGTTGACATCAGATATTTGTGTATTTGCGACCGATACCGTCACTCTATCCAATAAAAACAACTGCACGAGAAGTACAAGTTCAAGTGGAGAATACATAGAAATGAAAACAATTTCAGTTACATCACATTCACGCTCCAATAATGAACCCCCCAGTATACATAAATAACAAATAAATACCTCGCAAAGCAGTACATTAAATACAGCACAAGGCAAAGAATAAAATATATATAAATATAACAATCCAACAAATAAACTGGCTGATATGAAGACCACAATTGGGAGTAGAAATAAAATGTATGTTCTAGTATGTAAAAAAAAACAAAAACGTCAATCAAAAATACTAAGAAAATATAAAATGTTATATGCATGTAACCAATCTTTGCAGATCGATCTAGGAATCAAATTAGCTCAAGGAGTCATCAAAGAAAATAAGCAGTAACCACACAATAGAATGCAATAGAAGAGACTTAGGTTAATCCAGTTGAAATAATTTAAATACTGATCTAGCAAAATAATTTGAGGAGAATCTCATCATCTATTCTGTTTTTAAAATTGGTCCATATGAGTTCTGATTGCCGATGTAAATGAATAAATAAAAAATAATAATCTCGTTCTAAGTTATTTAATTTATTTCCCAGTTAGAAAATAAAAGTTCAATTAATTTTTATTATTTTCACTGGAATTCTAATTTCTATTATATTCCACTGACGCAGCAGTGTGTACACACCTTGAGAGTTTGTATTGAAACTGTAGCCTGTGGAGAAGACAATTGATTTGTCTCATACGTCCATCGCAAATAGATTGGGTATCGCCTTTTGAATTAAATATCATCCCATGTGACACAATGTGCTAGAAACGATAAACTCGAACGTCTTCGAACGGTGGATTTTATAAATTTAAACGATTGATTTTACAAAAACTGTTACTGTGCAATGCAACGTTTTCTTACAGTTGCATTTTTATTTGTGAGCTCCCAATTACTTTTGTATCAACCTGAATCCGATGATGTTAATTGCCTTGTCAATCAGTGTTGATTATATATTCAAGTATTTTTGAATTTATTTGCGTTTTTAAAAAATGAAATTGCAAACAATCCAATTGATTGCGCTTTACATTCAAATCATGCTGCAAATAAGTGCACCGGCTTCATTTGGATTTACAGTACATCCATTAGCATATCAATTACAGCAACAGGCACCGGCCGCAACTCCGCACACAGCGAAGCCGCGGCAACTGAACACGTCGAAGTTGCGATTTTGTATTCGATTAGTTCGCCGAATAAAACCGGTGGAAAAAAGCAATTGCTTTTTGTAAAAATTAAATTGCGCCGAGGTCATCTCGCCCCGAGCGCAATTCCATATGGATTCGGCGTCGGTTAATAGGGACGATTTCATCGGATGTACCTTATTCCCGCTGATTAATTTAATCCTAGGCCATTCTGCGTAAATTGACGGAAAATTCAATCATTTCGCTTTGACAATAAGATCGTTTATTACCGGATAATTTCTTGGGGACGTATGAAATTGAATTGGTATCAAAGTCGAGCTAATTACCGCCATTGCCAGCGCTCAGGCTCCTAATCAATAATGTGCAGAGTTGTAAAGTTGGGGACGTATATTCATTTATAACACATATAGCACTTTAAATCAATTATAACCGAACATAATTTTTATACTGCAAATCAATTAATTCATTTATAGCCAATCAGGTTTTATCTTTGAACTGATCCATTAATCCGTTTTTATAAATTTAGGTTTACTTTTAACCGACATAATTGTGGTTAGTGTGATTACGAACAACTCTATCCGCTAAATCAGACGTGGGTGATTCTCCACGCCCAAAATGAAGCACAACCCGAGATAAAGGCAATATTTTGCCCCAAGCTATAATCAACGCCGAAATTGCAACTATCCCACAAATGTAACCAATTAAATAATGCATCCGGTGGCCAATAAATTTACCGTAATACCACATATACGGAGAATATCTGGACCCAAGAACGTAAAATTTATCTAAATCTTTGACCTCATTTCCCTTACCTTGCTATAAATATATTCTTAAGCCACGATGTTTACATAAATATGCTCCTATTTGTTCTTATCACCATTTTGTGGATAATTTATTTTCAGTGTATTTTCCCACATGAATGTTATTACCATCACAATTGTCAACAAGCTGCTGTAATGATTTATGAAGTATTGCAATGTTAATTATTTTTTCCTCAACACCCTTATTCCTATTATTTTATAAAACAATCGCAGAGCAATCCCTATCACTCCTACATATCCTAGATTTCGTTTGGTTCATTTTTGTATTATTCTATGTTAAATGTTCACCAACAGGTGAAATTAATTACATAACTTCTAAATGAATGAACAAATGTAAATATTAATTGTAACTCATAAAATTCAAAAAAAATCTTAATACAAGCAAAAATGCAAAACAAACTAAAACTAAACTATTAATAATTGCGTAAAATTACACAAAATCGCCTATTTGATTTCTAAATCAAAACTACAAAATTTAAGATTTAATTTGGGTTTAATTGTGCAAAATTAACTAAAATATAGAAACTACTAAACAAAAAAAGGCTTATTTCATTTCTCGTTTTTAAATTGTACAAAACAAAATATCCAAAAAAAAATTTCAAGTATTACATCATTCTGAAAAACTGTTGAAATTTGCATTATAAATTTGCCTTAAATTAGTTAAATTGTACTCCAAAAATTGTCTGAATTTGAAAAAATGTCAAGGATTCAAATCCTGCTAAAATTTTACATAATTTAAGGATCTGGAATTTGGAAAATTAACACTAGTGCATTATTGTCAAGCGTACAATTTCCGAAAATGCAACAATAAAATTATAATTTTCAAAAATTAAATTTACCTTAATTGGCAAAAATGCAGAATTGCGAAAAAAGTTAAATTAATTCATGACAATAAAAAAAAAACACAAAATATTTGCAATTTTAAATTGGGCTAAATTGTGAAACTTACATAATCGTAGACATTTCCATTAATTCATTGATGATTGATAATTGTAAAAATATACGAAAATTCTAATAATAACAACGACTCGACATAATGAACAAAAACATACACAAACATAATTCTAAGAAATATATCTGTAAGTTTGTGTGAGTGTACGTTAATACCCCTGACACATTGACGTCTAGATGGCGTTAGTAGACTTAATCGAACTTCATCATTGTTGATCTGATGAGTCTAGTAGGGCGAAACAGCTGTTTATAAATCTGCTGATATTTATTTTCACTACGGTCGTAACTTTAAAATGATACTAGATCACGTAAAAGAAATAGAAAGAACAATTGTCAATCCCGATTTATAATAATTTGTAAGTGACGATGGAAAGTGCGAACCCGATTTTAAGGATAAGAACGTAAATGTTTCAAAACACATTTCGAACGATTTAACGACTTTTTCTAGATTTTACACTTAAAATGACATCTGCATAAATGCCATAAATGCCATAAATCAATCACCGATTGCACCGATTATATTCGGCACAGAAACGGTCACATATAAGAGAGATCACACTTCACAGAAAACTTTCAACCATGCAAGGGATCTAAAAACCATATAATTCAACGAGAACCAGCTCCACGATATTTTAAATTTTAAAACGAATCTGGATCGAAAATCAAACCCTTCAAAAATTCTCAGTATATAGCATCAAATGACAACATTTTTAGTACTCTATTAATGACAAAAAACGTATTGACAATCAAACATGACTTTATTAAAGTTACGTTTGCAGGTCTTGTGTAAGCAACATTTTATTTTCAAGTATAAATCCTTGTAAATAATTTATCATAATTTGTTTTAAAACTTACCAGTTAGCTAATGTGCTTTCAATTGTTTGAAGGTATTTTTGCAATTGAACGGTCTCGTTTTAAATATTTAATAATTTTCTATGTATGACTACTTACTCATTAATTTTTTATTTTCTAGTATTTGTATTTAATTTGGATAATAAATATTGTAACAAATCAGAAAAAAAATGAGAGATGGACCAATGGACACGCAAGTTTCCAGTACTAATGAAAGCAAAATCATACAAATAAATAGCAAAGAAAGAGTGCAGGCCACAACGAACAACAAAGAAAATAGTTTACATAATACAAATGATGACATTTAACCAAACCACATCTAATGAAAGGAATATGAAGTAAATAATAATTAAAGTGAAAGGCACACAAGAGACACAGAAAATAAGTCAAATGAACATTATCTTATGTGTGCAGAAAAACAAAAAAATAACGAAACAAAAGTCAATGAAACGAAAACCAACAACACAAATCATAATCAAACATATTATTAAATCGTAAAATTTAAGCTAAGCTCTATCATATAAGTCGGAAGTTTCTAAACTTGGAAGACAAGAAAGTTTAAAACTCTAAAATTTGTGGTTTTTGACGCCACATAACATAAAGTGTTCTCGGAATCAATGGCGCCAAAGTTTGATCCTGCAATTTATACGTCACACATTTAGTGTTTTACATTTGAAATCTGTGGCAAAGTTTATCGGTTAATGAATTGCGAAATAGTAGTTTTACGTGACAAGAAAAAAAAACCTTTCTTGAAATATCATAGTAATGGGAAAATCAAAATAAAAAATAAATAAAATAAAATAAATAAAATAAAAAATGATAAATTCGTTAATATCATAAACACGATACATGCGACATAAAAATATTTCTTGTGACTGTCCCATGGTAAGTGGCGGCTGGTCCGATAGAAAATATTATGTCGTTATACCTTCACCTGTTTATTAAAAAACTGTTAACTTTGTTTAAATATATCCTTTGTATATTCCTTATATACATACAAGGGGTAACGAGCAAGTGCATCGCCTAAAATTTCGTCAATCCACACATTGATTATGTGACTGTTTTTATGTAAATCTGCGCTGCTGAATGTGCGCGCGCGAGCTTCATATGAATATAAATGAAGAAAAATAGTTTATTCGGCACTTTGTATATGTTGAGCTTATTTGCTGTTCCGTAATAAACAATTTATTTATAATGCACATCCATTGTTACGAACGCCTGAAATAACCATTGATGATCCAAGACGCAGAGTAATTGTTGGCATTACGTGGTATTTCGCGTATTTATAGATGTTTCCCGTTCATTTGATTACATTACACCGAAGTAAATTGTTACATAAACCAACTTAACGAGCCGACTTATTCAACGAAATACGCGAGTCGTGTCGTCCGGTGTCTTAAACAAAACAGGGAGCGAATTAAAGTGATTTGCCGACCGCCGCAAATTGAAAGGGCTTTGATTATGCAAGGCCCCACTTTGCAAAGAGTGTGTCGCAGATTTAGGACGTCGCCTCCGAATTTAGACAATCGAAATCCGCCTGATAAATTACGACGGCTTCGGTTTTGGCAAAAAGCGCTAATAGATGGTTAGCTTTCGTTCATTGTTACTGAAACTATTAATGGGGCAAGTTTCCGGCAATTGATCGCAGCAGGCGAAGAAGATTCGGGTCCAAGTTCCAGCCAGACAAACAGCAGACAGTCGCCCATAACGCCTACGTCGATTCTCAAGCATCGGGGTGCACTTAAAATGCTCTCGTATAGAACAGTATGATAATATGTTTGTATTTGTGTCGCTGCAAAACGATTTTAGTCGATTTATGCGTTGCCACATAAATTAAAGTTTTTCAAGTTTGCCAATTCAAAGTTCGTTTAATGGCGACCGAGAGAGAAAAACGAACGGGATGCAAATCCTACAAACACTCTAGAAATCTCATCGCATCGGCTGGTGTAATGTGGAGCTACTGTATCGCGAAAGTTTTATTGTATCTAGGCCAGGCAGAATCTGCAAATAAAAAAAATACAAAGCCAATCGATTTATATTGTTTCGTGTTGGACCCGATACGAGTCGACGTTATTAATGTTTGTGAAACAGCTGATAGCGCGAGGAGACTGCGGCTCCATATCCGGAAATAAATCAAAAAACGGCGAAGATAGCGTATCGTGCCGATGCAGATTTCCTGCACTATACACGGTTATAGATGTGTCGTGAGAGTTTTATTCTTGCGGCGGACTTATAATTAAGTCCGTGATAAAAAGCACATAATAGCGGTTGCAATATAAAAGCTTTCTCGATAAATTATGAATAAATTTTAATATAATAAACCGCTATCGCCGTTTTAATTGTGTTGCTTTATATAAATAGTTTGCTTAATATATACACATTACAAGGTTACAAGTTTGTAGTTCTAAAACTAGAATAACTGGAACAATTTCATTTTTTATCACCAGCTTCAGCGTCGCCATCATACTTAATGTAAGAAGCTTCAAAGCACCCAAAAAACATGCCTTGAAACATCAATTTTTCCAATGCTTTCTATTTCAGCAATTTCTGCCTAGTTTATACGACAGGAGTTTTAAAGTCCTGTATCGACCCACCTTCATTTCCTGACGCCTATCAATCTCGCGCCAGGGTTTCTGTCTCCCATAAAATAAATCGCATCCCTTAGGCCCTCACTCAAAAAAAACAGATTTTACACTTAACGTGTTTGATTTTGATAAAGGGTTCAATTAAGAGTCAATTTGACATAGGAAAGTTGTAGTATATCATTTACAATCATGCGAAAAACTAAAATAACGCAGTATATCGAGGTAGGGAAATCAAATTGGAGACATACTTTGTGATAATATGAAGTACATATAATAAATAAATAATCTACATTAAACTTTATGCTTGGAAATTTGGAAACTAACATTGTTATAATTAAAAATTGATAAAGAATGTATGGATTTGAATCGAATTTGAGACACACATATGCAATTTGGATGAATATAATCAAAAAACGATAAAAAGAATAAAAACAATTTAGGCCCTAAAATTTGAAATACATAATCTTGGTACAAACACGCAATGTCGACATTTTAAGTTTCATATATAAAATCAACTGATTGATGTGAAAATATGTAAAGATCATTTATTGGTATCACAGCGATTTTATACGTTATTCTAAATCAAAAAATTGTTATAGAAAGTTGAAATATGAACGTCATATAGGTTGTAAAAGGTTATGGTTTAAAATGGTGTACGTTTACAAGGCATGTAATTAGCTCAAATATGTATGAAATAAGCTATTTCAATGTGTTTCGATGATTTAATAGCAAAAACCTATATTAATGTTGTGAGAAGTTATTGTGAAGAATATTTGTCATAAAGTTAATGTACTCAAGTTATTGTAATAAGAACGATTCGCTCTGCATATGTAAATTGTATGTAAACTAGTTTTGATATATAAATAAATTCAATGAAACTGCATAGGAAAGCAATCCACCAAAGCAAAGCAAAGCAAAGCAAACCCAAGCCAAGCACCAATGACGATTTTGACATTTTGGAGAATGACACGCAATTTTCATATTTTGGCCGTTACTAAGAATTGAATTGAATTCTACAGCTCCCCTTAGCAAACATGAGAGTCGCCACGCCCCCTCAACTCTCATGTTTGCTAAAGCGATCTGTATTAGTATTCATTAAAAAATCTTAACCTAAAATGTTAATACTCTGAGTTGTGTGGAATATGACAGCTAAAAGTTAACTTTAAAATAATAATAATAATAATAATACATTTATTGGTTCCATAAGAAAATACAGTATAAAACATTTGTGACTGGGGTGGAACGGCTGTGGAATAAGTGACATAGATTGAATGCAAGGTATTTCAAAATTTAAAATGGCGAAAAACGATTTACAAATATATAATCCCGCATAATTACGATAGTTGTTAACAATTCCGAGAGCCAAATATATTAAAACTCAAAGAAACTTAGTTTAATTGCTGACAACCTCAATAAAATGTTTCAGCAGAATGAATACATGGATCGATTCTTCCAGATTTCAAATGTTTTGAATTTTCAATGTTTTCATTTTCAGATTA
This sequence comes from Geotrupes spiniger, assembly GCA_959613385.1. Lineage (NCBI taxonomy): Eukaryota > Metazoa > Arthropoda > Insecta > Coleoptera > Geotrupidae > Geotrupes > Geotrupes spiniger. Next base: position 20,965,705 of record OY390737.1, read on the forward strand.
CAACACGTAATGTATAACAAAGTATTTCACATACACCAATTAAAACCAGCAAATATATACTTAAGTCAGATCGTACTTAAGCTTTAACAATGTGCTACTAATTCAATCGTTCAGGCGATGTTCGCGGTAGCTTAGTTTAGTAGTAGTAATTGATTTATAGCGAAGAAATATTACAGTTTCAGCGTCACCAAGAATCAACTCGACCAAACTTCATATATTCAGAAACCTTCAATAATTCAGTCTCAATCTTATCTCAATCGGTGCACAGTCTGGCGTTAGACTAAGAATAATGATTTTCTATCTAAAGCCAAGAGTTATTCTTCTATTTTTGGAAACCAAATTATAAGCCCAGTCTAACGTGACTGAGACAGTTTAAACAATCATTCAATCTTTTCTATTCTGTCATAAGATGTTTGCTGAAAACCAGTTCAACGCTAGATGGCGGAAAGTAAACAATACATTATAATATTAATACATAATATTCTAAAGAAACATTAAGAGCCAACACCAAATAAAAAAATATCCTCACAGAGAAATACAAAACATGTTGAAAACTGCTTCTTTGCGTTCATAATTTTGAACAAACGATTTGAAGAAAAAATTGGTCATCCTGTATCAGTCGGAGACACGCCTAGCATTAATTTCTTTATGCGGCGATGTTTCTTAAAAAACTAGATTTTTTTGTGATTTAATTTGTGCTTTAAAAATAAACACGGACGCGGATTTCATCGACTGGAAATCATCATAGTCATCAGCAATAATGACCTGCTAAATTAAAAGTTACTTCTTTCTTAATCATGAATTGTGCAGAGGAAAACTTTGTTAACAGTGTTCACCTCATGTCACTTGCAGTAGTGGGTGGTCACGTAAAGTTGTTTATTCGCGATGTTAAATTATGTGTTATATAACACGACAGCTTACAAATAAAAATACCTAGCAACATATTAAAATACAAGTCGAATAGTTGACACATTACTACATAAGTACAAAATTGTTTACCAAAGTTTTACTCAGTTTTTCAGGTATTTCAGACTAATAAAATACAGAAATACTTCTTATCGCATCAGATATTTTTAATTCTTGAACAAATACAAGAAAATATGAAACTTGATATGACGCAAATGTACATATCAGATTTCCCAATGACAGTGGAGATTTTTTATTCAATATTAAATTGTGGGAGTCTTCAGTTTAAGGAAGCAATTCAAGCATGCAAACGAGGAATTCTTTTTCGATTTTAGCGTTGCTCTACATACATTTCACCTGTCAGAAACCTTAACATTTAAGTTATTCATTTTGTTCTTCGCGGTATCAAAATCACCCCTAAAATCGACCAAACCGGCACGCATTTCACTATTCAAAGCACACTTGGCAATAATCCTGTATTGCCATTGGTCGAAATTGTCAAAAAGTCCCTAAAAGAGAATAGGATAATACCCTGTATAAATTATTTTGGCGCTCACAATGACATGAATTTCTAAAACTTTTCGTCGAAATAACATTAACATGGTAAAATTTACGATGTGAAACATGGGCACATAATTTATACAATAATTTTTCGTAAATCGCTAATAGTAAATTTTAAAAAAAAATGCATTTTTCTAATTAAATCGTCTGAAACCGTAACTTAAAAATACCTACACGCTTAATGTTATCAACTTGCACTTTTTACAACGTTTTACACGCTGAGTAATTCAAATCTTGCAATGTAATGCCTGCCCATATCTATCAATACAATTTGTAAGCATAATAAATGGTTTGATGACATCTATTTACACCTCCATTTTTGATTTTGAACAGATATTTTTAACCTACACAACATCAATATTATGTATTTTTAAATTTAGTTTAAATTCGCTTTATAATTATGGACTAACACATTGTTCTAGGTCCTTACATTTCTTTCTAAAAAATCAATAGAAAATGCTGTGTGCAAAGTATCCAAAATTGACGGAATATTTAAAAAGTCGTTATTTACACAGCAAAAAAATAAAAAAGCTCTGTTAAAATAGGAAAAGCTCTATTAATTTTTGAAGTGCATATGATTTTTCTGAAAGCCAATATAGGTTGCATAAACAATAAGATTTATGTATCCATTTTACGCCAAATGGCGTATAACTGCTATTTTATATTTTTTATTATTATTTATATCACATATTTTATTTTAAAATGCAACGACACGTTGTCATGACTTCTTCACTTTGAATAATTAGAACAAGTTGAACATGATCGAACGTCGAAACGGCCCTTCGGGGAACATTTCTACAACGCGATTCGCAGCTAGGACACATATATGTATAGAAAAATAGCACGTTTTCAAAATGGGTACATGGTTACATTTTAAGATCATTACAAAAAATAGGACATTTAAATAAATCAGAACAAACGCACCTGTTGACTGATTCAAATAAAGCCCTATTTATTTCATACCGTTGCACTTTTTTGCCGACGAATGTTTGTTATGCTTAGAAAACACCCACGAGAATTATTATTGCATTGTTACTACATTGTCCGCATTGTGTTCATTCACGTCGAAGTATTTTTTTTTAACTTATGCGTTTCTGTAAACGAATTCACGGGGTTTCCACTAATTTATTCGCACCGCCCTGCACGTATTAATCACGTAATCCTTTTTTTTAAATAAATTTCAAACCCCAACTGGGATGTTCCATAATAAATTCATGAAACTGCTATACAGGTATTAGCAGTAAATTTCGCATTGTTTTGTAAAACAATTCCAAATATATCGGCAGTGAAACATAATATTCAACGAAACAAAATAAAACCCAATAATAATGTGTGCTATGCAGATATTTTTATGCAAATTGCAAATTAAATTAACGCCATTTGTTTTTTCTGCCCGTTAGAGCAACTGCGGCGGAAACGGAGACCGGACTGAAAAATGGCAAGTAACAATTTAAAATTACATAGAGACAGTTTAGTTAATATTTTCATACATTTTGCTTCGATATTATTCATAGCTTGCAACGCTAAAATACCCACGCGATTTTCTAGAGGTTTGTATAATTTAATTAAATATTGTAACCGCGCATTTTCTATTTATAAATATAATCCAGGGATTCAATCCTCTTAAATTTGTGTAATCCTGCTTGCGTAATTATAAGAAAACTTTGATCATCAATACATATTCCTCTCGTGTATTTACTCATTTTTATTTATGGATTACACTATATTTGTATTTAATTAATTATTTTTCGATAAATTTCACAGATCAGTTTAAATGGTTTATTTCAATAAAACTATTAGGGATTGAGGGATTTGTTAATAGTTGTGTGTGGTGGTGGAAAAATAATGACCATAAGTTCTGAAGTTATTTCTACTTGAATTCGTTTAATGAATTTCTTTAAATATTTTCGTATAAAATAATTGATTGTCAAGTAAATGAAAATGCATAATGTGACGACTTAATTTTTTTATTTCGACTGTTAGTATCTTCGTAGCCATTTCCGGGCAATCATTTCAAATTTTATGGTTGCTGTTACATTTTAGATGTATACTGACGTGAAGGGGTATAAATAAATCAGGGTGCGGAGTTAATATTAAATTTTAGGGTGTCGCAGGAAGTTCAGAAACTTTATCATTATTAAAATTTTATGCAACATAAAATGCACCAATGCAATAATTTGGTCAACTGTCAAAAACGGTATCATTTTTTCGAAAAATCCAATTATAAATTTGTTCCCAGAATATTTTTCAACATGCTAAGATGTTTAAATTAGTCCAAAAATAAAATGAAGACAACCATACCGAATCTAATATACGAGAGATCATTTTTTAGAGTCCCTGACATAGTAGGCGTTGAGTGATGCTGAATCAAATCGACACATTAAAGTATTAATCATTTGTCGTTACGTTGGTTCAATTGTAGTTTTCTCACTTGTTACCTGTTCAAATAATTTAGAATTTAAGTAGATAAGTTTAGAGAAATTCTAAAAATGGAAAAATTAGAGGTTCGTGCTATTATAAAATACTTGCAAATGAAAGGGATGACCCAAAAGAAATCCATGAAGACAAGATATGTGCATTAGGTGAGGATGCTGTTTCTTACCAAGTGGTGAAAAATATGTTTCGAGAATTTAAACTGGGAAGACAAACATGTGAACATGCGAAGCGTCTTGGACGACCAGTGACTGTCACTACCCAAGAAAATGTTAATCGCATACACGATATGGCAATGACAGATAGACAACTGACTATTCGCCGGATAGCTGAAATTACGAGTTTTCCTTATGGTACTATAGAAAATATTTTAACAAATACTTTGGGGCTAAAAAAGTTGTCTGCACGTTGGATCCCACGAATGTTGACACCTGATCAGAAACGTTCCCAGTTTGGCAAAGTTTAAAGCAGATCCAGATGAATTTCATTCTCGATTCGTCACTGTTGATGAAACGTGGGTTCACCACTTTGATTCTGGAATTTTGATGACTGATTTTTTCGAATGTGGACATACACTAGCAGGCTACTATGCCAACTTAATTTCAAGATTACGCGAATATGTCAAGGAAAAAACACGGGGGAAATTGAGCAAAGGAATTCTGTTTCATCAAGACAATGCTCCTGTCCAAAAAAATGTTGCCATGAGAGCTATTCTGAACGCAGGATTTAAATTGTTTGAACCTCCGGCGTATTCACCAGACCTGGCCCCTAGTGATTTCTTTTCATTTCCTAAATTAAAAGAATATCCCCCGGGGACCAGATATTACGACGATAGTGAAGTCATGACGACCGTAAACGACTGGTTGGAAGAGTAACCGGAGGATTTTTTTTTCCAAAGGCATCAAAGGTTTGAAGCATCGTTGGACCAAATGCATCAATTTGTTTCCTTCTACGTTAGGGACCGTTAATACTGATCTCCCCTCGTAACTCTTTTTTGTACTTGCGTTTTAAATTCCGGACGCAGAGCCAAAGTATCACTTGACGGACTTGTTGTATAAATAACTATTTTGATTTTTTTACTTTATTTTTCTGTGCATATGCACATGCAAAGCTGTACCTTCTTATTTAATTTGAGAAGAGCTATCCGTGTAATACGGGTGTATAATTATAAGACCGCAAGTTTTAATTGCATGTCAAAGTTTTGTCACTGAGTAGGATTTCTTGAAACACATAATTACAAAAAAATGTTTACATTTTCATTGCATAGATTTATTTAATTTCGTTGAAGATTCAAAAAATGCCAATTTGAATCCGCCCTGTTCAAAGTAATATAATTAATTAATCTCAAAGTTTTGATACGTGCATATTAATATATGCATCGTATGCATTCATTTAGATGGAACTTGTCCTAAAAGTTTTCATGTTAATGCTGAATCCTGCTGTCATTTTCGCCAATAATATTAGTTAATGTTACAGTTAGAATGTGGTTTTAATTTCCCAGTGGTAATTCAATCCTAGACAATCCTGACGTACCAGGCTTTATTGCGGAGATGCAATTTAATATACATTACTGGCATAACAATGTTAATGTACCAGTAAATCGTGTAATTATGTTACTTGAGGAGGAAGTCGTTTATGTTGAATCCAATTGCTTTATCGGTTTTATTGATTTATTGTTATACAAAATCGCTTGCCAAATATTTCGCTGATATATTTATATAGCTCTTGCCAAATCCCCAAATCTAATACTTAAAATGTCGTATATTCCTGAAAATGTGATTTATTTATTCAGCTGCCGTTTTTTAAAAACGAGATTGGCGTAAGTAATGTTTGTTATTTTATTCAATCTTATTTCGTTTAATTGACCATTTTACGTATCCGAACGTCGTAAAAATGTTCAAACACCGTCGCCCGAATCGAGAAAATTGAGCAATTAAAACTGCGTTTCGTATAAAGCACATGTCTGTTGCCAGGATCGTTGCTAGGAAAGATGATTGAAAGTGACTAACCTGTGACACTCAACAGCGACATCATGCGGTTGAGGACCTGCGAGCGGTTCGTTTCCCGGTCCGCCGGAATGTTATCCAGGTATAATTCGAACACTCACACAAGCTTTCCGGTCACGGTTAGATGGGTCCAAAGCGCTGTGCCCCCGGTTTTCGAGGGCGCCGCCGGTTCATCGTCTATTCGTATATCGTTCTATTCACAGCACGTCACCTGACACCAGCCGGCGGATAACTGGTACGGCCGCCATCATGAGATAACCGTTATCCTGCCGCGATAGTGCGCGCGAGGACCCGTGACGTCATCCCTATGGCAACACCCCGACGTCAGCGCCGCGTCCGCAGTCACCGCGCACCTGCGTACAAAATCCACGCTCATTAATCTTCCAGAGATTGTCGAAGAATCGTCTCTAAAAGTACTTTTGCGCGACAATCGGTCGGCCAGCTCGGTTTACTGATGGGCACGGGTGCGACCCAACGGAAAAATGACGTCCCCGGTAAACGCATTGGCTAGTTAATCCACGCGCCGATCTGTTTTATCTGTCTGAATGACGCGCACAATGCGTTTTTACCGCTCATATCCAATATCTTCCGTTATTTACTGTAACTTCAACCGTCCACCAGATTACGTCAATCATTTATCCACGCAGATTAATCCTGCTACGCGTCAATCACATAATCCTATTGCAACGCGCACACTGGGCATTTACCATTACAATTACATAATATCTCTGTTATTTGCAATTAAAAACATTAACCCACCACTGACTGAAATTTAAGTTAAATCTAATGTTCAACAATACCAATACCGTCTACATTACAACATTAACAATATAAACATATGTTTGTCATAGTTTACAAAAAGGAACGCAAAAATAACAAACTTTATTTACAATATATTAAAAGAAAATACATCTATCATATATTATTTATTACGATCATGTTTAAGAAAATAAACTTTATTTACAATGATATTAAAAAAAAGAAAACGCCAGACTAAGGAAGACTCTAATAATGCACGCGAACACATCTGAGATTGCTTTTCGAGAAACGTTAAGACGTAAAGAAAATAGATTACTATGTTTACCTGCTAACCATTCGATCTAATAATAGAAACGATGAACGAAGAAGTCATAACGAGAAAATGTTCTTTCTGCCGTACATATAGTAATCGCTTTTTTTCTCTTTTTTACCTGTACTACTTTAGGACGTAACCCACGATTATTGCTGATTTTAGTATAATTCTTGTGCTAAACCCTATAATTATCTCTGAGGCTATTTACAAAAAATACATGGAAAAGCAGGGGTGTGCTATTTACATATCATAATAAAACAACAGTAATTCCCTTAATACGGCACTGAGGCAAGAGTTCTAAATGACAAAGAATTGATCAGTTTCGTATATTTCTTATCATGTACATACATATTATCAAGCTGTAAAATATTTGTGGGAAAAACGATTTGGTACTACGACTTTCCAAGTTCTTCATCCATATCTATTCATATGGATTTGTACTTGAAGGCTCCTTAATTTTCTTTTGTATCTTATATTTTCTATTGAAGGAAGCCCATTTTTTGGGTTTCTTAAATATTGAATGCTTTATACATTTCATTTGTAGTTGAAGACAAATATTCTGAGAATTTTCTTCTGATTAATGCCAATATGATTATCCCAAATTGATAAACTGTGATGGTATGCGCTGGCATCGGTGGATTATTTTAGGGGTAGTTTATTTAATTAACTACATAATCGAGTGAATATGCTAGCTCGTCTGTAACTCTTTCTTGCAGAGCCAGGATTCGTTTTAAATACCGACCAGTGTTGCTGCCATAGCAATATATGTTTGTCTCTACAACACCAGGACGTATTGATTCTACCAAGACAATTAATTTTAGTGTATCATCTGGTACAAACAATTGGTGGTAAAAACGAAATGCCAATATGCGGAGCTTTTTACAATACGGAAGATTTCCATAACAATTTATGATCAACGTGTGAACCTAAATATGTATTCGTTTACGACTTCTACAGTCAACTTCCTAGAGCTTTACATTCTCAAACAAAGACTGTACTAAATGCGACGAAGTTATATGCAGAATTTTATTGATGCTTCTTCTAAACATGAACCCACTTTTGTAAAGTCCATGATTTATTTTGACGCCGTTTTATCACTACATATAATAAATCGTAAAATTGCTTTGTCATCTCCATGATATTGGTAATGACTGCCCTCACACAACAACTACCTACGTGATAAACATACAATAATATAGTAGATATAATAGCGATCCCAGTATACACCCTTGCGATACTCCATGATTATTATGAATCATCGCACTAGATACGGCACTCTTTGTTAGGTAATTTTTAAACCAATCCATAACATGCCATTCATTACTTACTTATTCCGAACCCTCTTCGACCAAAGATGTAGTCATCGGTCTACCTCTCCCCTTCCTTCTATCAGTTTTCATTTTCCGCCCTATTTTCACTTGTCGATCATCTTTCATCCTTGTTCTCTAAGTTTTTCATCCACATACCGTTTTAGTTTTTTTTAATCGAACGTGACTATAATGACTATGTATTCCTCCCTTATTATAGAACGAATCAATGCAACTCACTCATGTATCATATTGTATCATATCACTCTCATAATACTGTCCACCAAATTATATACAAACTTGTTACATATAAACAGATTTTCATCTTTCACAAAATCTTTTATTAATTTATCATAGTCATAGTCTAGAAATAAATTCGGCACGCAAAGAAAGTGGACGTGTGCAAAAACGCGGGGATAATACATTCGGTTCTAGCCTTACCACGAACAGTTTTGTTATATTTTTATTGTAAAGGAAAAACCTTTTAAACTAAAAGTGAGATTAAATTAATAAAACCTTACAACCTAACAAAACAGCAAGTGAAATTGAGAGGCATTTGTGAGCTACGAAAGAAACAATGAACAAGACGGTTAAAATGGAAAGTGAGGATGTAAACATGAAAAAAGTGCAAAAAGGAAGCGGAAGTACCATTTGAAAGAATTAAAAAAATCCAGAGAACGCAAACAACATAACAAAGACGGGGATAAATTGGACCTAATACTGAAAAGATGATGAACGATATGAAAGTGGACCAAAAGGAAATTAAAAATGTGTTACAAGAGACAAAAACAGGACAAAGTGAACTTAACAAAGAGATCAAACAATTAAAACAAGAAAATGAAAAAGTAAGCAAGGTAAATGAGGAAATACGAAACAAAAGTAGAGAAATAAAGACAACAAATAAGCACGAGAAACAAAATGGAACGGATGGAAAAAGGAAAAAACTAAAGGTGGAGGTAAAGGTAAAAAAAGCAATGAAACTAGGAGAGAAGATATTCCTGATTGGACTGGAGAACCAGAAAGACAAGAAGATGATGATGGAGAATAAGTTGAAACACTTAGGAACAGATAAAGTATTCATTGGCCACGACCTTGCATAGAAGGGAATGGAACTGGAAATGGTATGAGAGAGGGGGCAATACAAGAAAAAGCGAAATAAAGAACGTAAAAATATGATACAATATGACTACGATAGAGGGAATTGAATGGAGATGAAAAATAGTAAAACTAATCGGAAATTGTTTTTTAAAGTAGTTAAAAAGATCAGACAGGCAAAAACAATGCAAATGAATGGACTAAAAACAAAGGAAGGAGGAATGATAACAGATGATAAACTAAAAATAGAGAGATGGAAGAAACATTTTGAAGAACTCTTAAATTGAACACAACACACAACACAATTTAATAAAGTAAGTGAGGCCAGAAGAAGAAATAAAAATCGAATAGATAAGGGAAACAATTCGATTAATGACGAACGTTAAAGCCGATAAAAAATCTGGGAGGGGAGGGAATGGAAGTATTCAGAAAAGTATGTATTGAAGCATGAAAGACAACCCAAAGGACTGACAAGAAGGGATGACAATACCAATTCATAAAAATTGAGATATAAGATAGTGCAATAAGCTATGGAGCTATTAAGTAACGCACAAAAAAATTATGAAAGTGTTTAAAAAATAAATTGAAAGAGTACACAGAAGGATAAATGGAGGAAGCGCAGAGTAGATTTAGGATGAGGAGAAGTACACAATATATTGACCCTAAAAGAAATATTAAAGAAAACGCTAAAGAAGGACTCGAAAGCGTACTTTGCATTTGTAGATCTAGACAATGCCTTTGACAGAGTGAACAGAGAGAAAGTTTTGGAGTATTTGGAGAAGAAATTTGATAAACGCGATTAAAAGGATATACAATAGAACCAAGGAGGAATTGAGACAAGGAGGAAGTAGGAAGCCCAACGCTGTTCAATATAAATGGATGAAATAATGAAGTGGGTGTAAGAAAACCACAAGAACTGCTAGGCTATCTAAACCTAAATAGAGTAAACATCTCACGTTGTGCCTTTGCGGACGATTCAGTGTTGATGGCCCGGCCTGAAAGAGATATACACGTATGGAATGAAAATATGGATTGAAGAAAATTAGGAGCAAGCATAAAAAAATGATGATGGGCAAAGAGGAGGATGATACAAATATAATACTGGAAGGGGAGAAAATGGAGCAGGTAAAAAAATCAAGATCTTAGGAACAACAATAGAAAAATCTGGAAATGAAGATATGGACATTTGTAAAAGAATTGAGAAGACAATAAAAACATACTATATAATGAGTAGAAATTTTATAAGAAAAAGAGAAATACACAAGAAGATAAAGTTATCAATATTTTGAACGATATTTAGACCTATATTAACTTATTGGAAAGAAAGAGATATGAAGTAGAAAAACAAGCTCTACACCGAATGGTAGAAGGAAAGAACGATTATATATAGATTTATAATCTTTCTCTCTTCTACTACCAAATTATTTATTTTCATCCACATTTTATTGGGGGCATCGTTTAGACTATTAAATAATCATGAGCAGTAAAGTTTCTTGACCCACCTGCTCATATATCATATATGTTTATTAATTGTTTATTAATTGCCTTTTTATGTATCACCTAAAAGGTTGCATATATTTTTTACTGTTTCAATACGATTATTGTACATACAAATATTTTGTAATTAAACTGCTTAATTTCTTCCTATCAATTTTTGATTAAAATTCTAATCCTATTATTTGTTCAACATCATTATTTAAGTTTCTAAGCGACCTAATATATCATGATTGGAACATTCGTTGTTACCCCAACAGTGTCTATCCCAGCTGGTAATATGATTTTTTCCCACAAATCCAGGCGATAAAAGAACACTCATATTTCAAGCCATATAGTATAATAAGTTTATATTAGTATCTCTATCATGATAATCTGTTTTATCTTGCAAGAAAATATCTAACTGTTCAATAAAGTTTGTAACACATAAGTTTAGAGGTGGATATATCGCCAATATAACTCGGATTAAGAAATCAATATACTTAAAGCTGGTGTAAATTGCTTCTCAATACCATACTGTGATGATACTGATATTTACTTTTAATATAGATTATAATACTTTTTCCTGTTCCTATTTTTATTCTTTTCAGAAAAATATTAAATATGTCAATAGTATGAATATATTTTTCAGCACCAGGACCATTTACAGAGTTAGATGTAAAAATGTGTTAATATTAAATTAAATTATTGTTCGGTACATTAATGCACACAAAGAAAATATCATGCAAACAAAAAATGAAACTATTAATAACTAATTATAGCTCTAACGATATTTTAACAGCTTTACGTCCCCTTCAAGTAGGGACCTATGAAAAATGTCCAGTTTACCACCAAAATATAAAATTTATATATAAGAAGCTATTAATTAATATTAGGTACAAGATTGATAATATAACTTGTTTGCACCGAGCATTACAGGATTAAAAATGTATCTAGAGATATTTAATTGCAATTATATTACGGTATCACATTTAACCATTCAGTTTGCACATCCAACGACCAATGACATGTACTGATTTAATGATATGTAAAACTTTAAGTAACGATAATTATTATTTCTAATAACAATAATAATCCCTTTGATAAATATATACGAGTATAAGGAGATTTTTACTCAAAGCTCTAACAACTAAAATGTAAATGTATGCCAAACACATTGCAGTATTAACTTTGAACAAAAGAAAAATTTATGTAATATAATATTAATTTGACATATACTTCCATTTCACTTTTAAATATCCAGCTAATATGAAATAGTTGCAATTAAAATTTAATTTAATTAAACTAACTTGGGCTATCGTCCCGTCAAAATAACGCAACTGTGAAACTACACAAATCTCAACTTAACATATATGCATATTTCAAATCCTTTAAACAATTAAAATGTTGCATAAATCATGCACATATATGACAGGACATCAATTAAACGCATTTGATATGCAACATAAATATTAATCGACGATCGTTTTGTAGTAACGTGTGGGTTATGTGGGTGTAGTTAATTGTCAAAAGCTTACATTTTTATGCACATATTGTTACGAAATCAACATAATTTCCAAGAACAATTTTCCTGAAACAATATATACGGTCATAAACGTATATTTTGGTTAATTTACACAACATTTTATTTGTATTGTCATGCACAATTAAATTTTATCGAAGTTGTAAAACTTTTATATGTCGAACATTCTCCTGGCGGCACTGTTTTCGAATATGTGGTTAACGTCATCGCTCCGCAAAATTGTGAAATACATAAAATAAAATTATATATAAAATGCACATAAGTTATTTCTCCTGTAAACTTGGTGACAATATATTTCTTTTATATGGTTCTGTGACTCGTTGTGTGGTAAACAAAACTGTCGAAAACTGCAAATAATTCTTACGTTGCGTTATAACATTATGAATAAATAATAACTTGAGTTCCACTTTTCCATTTTCTAGAATAGTTGTAATCCACACATTAAACACCAAAGACTTATAACCTTCAAAACTTTGAAATTGATGCCATGTGATGTCTGAAAATCGTTGGTGTTGGTCCTGGTAACATATTTCGAGGGAATTATATTAATTCGTTTACTATCCCTATTTTTTGAAGTATTCCATTTTTCTGCCTTTGCCCATTGATATGATTTGGTTCACAAGTGTGAACTTACGATGAGCTTCCAATGGAAAAGCCTTTATCCTTAATGTATAATAAATCAATTAACTAGCTATGTTTATCTTCCTTTAAACTTATTGAAAAACGATATAGTGGAAGTCTTTGTCTTGGAGTTTTTCATCTTTGATTGAAAACAATTTTCTTCATATGAATCCAGGGCATCTTCATTCTGGTTTCTGGATCAAATACGTCTTTGAAAGCATTTAATACTTGCAACAACATTACATACAACATCAGTTTTTAAGGCGTTGCATAAATTATGAGTGTTCAGTCATTGTTGGTACGAACTGCCAATCCGAAACATTCGGATTCTATCTGTTGTTCCTAGTGTTAATACCGGGAAACCTTGCCAAATAATTTTATAGGTAACATCAGCACGAACATCATTAATATTAATCAAGAATCTTAACAAAGTTTCGGGTGACAAAGAAACGAAAGGAACGAGTTTCTTCCTATAATACTTGCTAGGATACTATGAAAGCCTCATCTTCATACTGAGGTAATTTGAGTTATCAATACAAAATGTCTCCAATTCTTCAAAACTTATCGAATTACTCCCCGTGGATTTTGTTACGGAAGCTGATAATTATTTAACTTCTTTTTTGGTAACCTGAAGAATGTTGGCTTTATTTTTGAATCAAAATCAAAGGTTCTCAATTTCAGATTTGCTCAGTTTACTTTTAACTTTAGTAGCAATTTTGTTGCACATGTAAGCAAGTTGGGATCAATATAAAATAACCTCGTTACTACTTGAGGGATAATACAAATTTACACCAGCACTTTTACAATAACGTTGCCTCATGAGACTGTGCCTCTACTGACAGTCGTTTCACTGTAACTCCTTTCACCACTTTGCTATTGGTGTATTTATTTGTCTACGATAATTTGTAACCACTAAACATATTTCTAGTACACGAAATTATCACTACTGATTTTTTTTTAGATTAGGTTCCACAACAAGTGGTTTTAATGCTGGACTTCGCTTACCAAATTTCGGATATTTTTAAAGCCATATAAAAAAAAATTCCGTGCGTAGGTTTATTATTATTCACTTGGAAAGTAATTACTTAAAATTTAAACGAAAATTGTACATTCGCATTTTAATTTTGCATCGTTTACCATCGGAGATGTATCCATCAGGTCAAACACCAGTTAGTTCCCGTCACCTGCATCCCAGCTTGCGATTCATCAAATTTAAATTTAATATTTTGTAAGCCTTCTTAAAACCATGGAAAAAGATGGTCTGTGCTTACTTTAAATTTCCTTAATTTGCACAATGTGGATACATAATTTTCCTATTTTATAGAATAAATGAGTCGTTCGATTTCAAAATAAATTTTATAATAAACCAATAAACCAAATAAACCAAGATCATTGTTTGATCCAATTCGCCAAAATAAATCCCAGACCAACTTTTTGTTAACGACCACGATGTTATTTCTCTAATTAACGTTTCGTGATGCAGTGTTCCGAGTTAATTCCCTATTGCGCCACATATTGCTACGAACGACACATTAACATCAATTTTTTTAATTTTTTTCAGTATTATCGCGGCCTCTAATTAATTTATTTTATAACCCATATTTATATTAATATAATATGTGACACGGTTATTTGATTACATGCCCCGACGCAAAGCATAGCGATCGGGTTATATAAACAAAATTCATAATTGCATTGGCGAGATTGCCATATAATATATCACACATGCACGTGCCTCGTTCGCCCGAGAAAACACATTTCCATAAAGACTAGGGAACAGTGCAACGAAATAACCGGGACGCATTGCAATATTATTACGGGCAAGAAATACTCCTTTTATTGATCTCCTGCTAAGTATAGGCTGCAGCCGTGTGCAGGGCATTGACCTGTGACCTCTAAACCTGTGCTTGCAGTTGCATGGGGCATGCGCATCCTTGCCAGGATTCGGGACTACTACAACGGGAGTACTACAGCACACCACCGTGTGGTATTAATTATCCATATATGTCGACGTGCTCTAACTATCCGAAACATCTATGTATGTCAACCGCTCGTGCATCTTCAATTGTCGCGTGTGGACAAATTGCATTCGTTGGGCGATTCAATTTATTCGCCATGGATAACATAATTAAAGAGTTATGCCATTTCAATTATTCAAATTATCTTAACATTGTTAACCTGCGCTCGCCTAACTGGCACCAACGGTATACCCATCCAATATACCCGACAAAACGTGATATGAAAATTTAATATAAAATATTAAATCGATAACCAATGATAAAAAGACAAATCTTCGTTACTGCAATCGCTTCATCTAATTTTTTCTCATAAATCAAATTTAAAAGCTGTAATTTTTAATTACCAATTAATTTTGGTTATAGGTATAAAAAAAAGTGGATAGTCAATGCCAAAACTTTTTTATAGAAACATTTTTATTTTCAATGTTAATCATATAAAAATAAAGACGACTCCGTGAGAGGGACAAAGGGCGAATGCCGACAAATGTCAATATAAACGTACGATGCATGGGATAGAGATTGTGAAATCGAAGTAATACATAAATAGTACCAGGACGGTCCAAAAAGACGAACTACGCCGACAGCAATCGTCGGGAAGAAGTCCCTAGAAATAAGACGATGGGCTTCAATGGGATTTAACATTAATTTCATTCTAATGTTGTTTGCCAATTATATTTTTTAATTGGTTGCTGCAGGGAAGCTATAATTTCATTTTATAAAGCTCTTTATTAACTACGCTGTTTAGTTATTTATTTAATAAGAAATTCTATGCGTTATTCGATTTATATGGAATTCTATAACCTTGGTCTTTAAACAAGAAAGCAGCAAATTGAACACAATGGAAAATCTTGAAATATTTAAAGAAAAAACAAAACCAAAAAACCACATTATCAATACACAAATTAATAGCCAATCCAACTCAACATTTACTCCACAATAAAATCAGAAACAACGACCGCAACAATATCACTTGAAAATAACAACCGCCGACACGTGTCGTGATCAAACCAAGAAAACTAATAGCCAGAATACAGGAACCCAACAAACTAACTATATTACATGGACGAAACAAGGACCAAACAAACCAATTGCATAATTTCCGTTTATAAGCCGAAAGCTTAAAATGACACACAATTCATTTATTTAATAACGAACTTCATTTAAAACATCAACAATTTCATTCATTAATGTCGGTTGTGGTAGCAACTCTATGATACATTTCACATCACTATTCGGCAATTATATTTATTAATGTCGTTTGTGATAGAAAATCAATGATTTTATATTATAAGGTATTCACATAAATTTCATATCATTTCACGGAACCGAATATTGATGACGGCGGCTAGCAAACTGCAGAACTCGTTGTAACCAACCAACGACATATATACCTGCATATTTGTTTAAATATGATATGCTTTATAACAATAAAAGTTATCACAATAAATGATTTTATATATTTACCAATTTATTTCCAGATGAACAAGATTATTTTTGGAAAAAGAGAAATAAACAAACAAACAAAGAAGAAGGTATATAACACAATATGCTACAAATAATGCTACCAATGATATTGCAAGGGAGTGAAAGTTGGGCAGTGGAAAAGAGACACGAATGAAAAATTACAACGACGAAAATGAAGGTGATGGGGATAATTGTGAAGTGACAAGAAGGGACAGAAGAGAAATGAATGGATACTTGAAAGACTGGAGCAGGATAAAATAACAAGGAAACTAGAAGAGAAACCATTAGGATGGTTTGGGTACATAATGCGAATGGAAAGGACAGAACAATACGAAGGGTAATGTAAGAAAGAAAAGAGGGAAAAGAAAAGTTGGAAGACCACGAAGGAAATGGGAAAATATAATAAGAGGAATAGGAATAGAAAGGGGAAACGTCATTCCCAAAATAGTCAGAAACGATTCAGGGGACCTCAAAACGTGTATATCCGTTAAAATCTCGAGTTCGAAAATTTTCAGGATTCCCTATACTTACTTATACATAAAGTATAAGAAAGTAAAAACACATCGTCATATGCCCATATTTAACGTACCCTAGAAAATCAGCTGTATTTACACACAAGTACGTAAGAACATTTACATATTGAATTAGTTATATAAAGAATACTATGCGTCGTATACAGGAAACATCAATACGACGCCGCAACTCCAATCGGTAAAATCTTTCACGAGCTTTGGTCTTCAATACGTAGATGGCAACAATGACGCCGAATCGAACGGAGAAATTTGCAACTTTGAGTTATTTAAGAGTTCGTTATTTGTACATTGAAACATTTTTTCTTTTGAAACAATAAATTTATTCCCCGCTGAAAATGTATCAACTTGATTTACACGTCACCATCGATTAAAATCTATCGTACTTGAGCTTTCACACCATCCTTACGAAATACCCTAGGTAGGCTATATTTATAAACATACGAATACATAACTGAACAAAATTAATCGTAATTAAGATTCAAAATCATTTGCATGTCTGGGACGAAGGTCTAAGCCTATTATGCAAAGGGGTGGGTGGGTGTTATTTATTCTCTTGGCAAAGATGTTAGCTACATTTTACGATTTCATATTACTGTGTATCCATCTAGTTAAATTTTTATATTAAATTTGAATATTTGTTGCGGTTGATGAATTTTAAGTGCCGTTACTAATGGGGATGTTTGCTATAGTTGAATGTAGGCCTTCGCGTACTTTAGGAAAGTACTGCAGAAGCTCGCAGCATGATCATCAGCCAATCGTCAAGGTCAATTTTAGGACCACGTCGAAACCTAGAAGACATTTATTCATTGTTTGTTACTTAACAGATTGTCCTTATCGGTATAGGAAATAGAACGGAGACATATTTTTGTAGTTTAATACAGTATGTATTGAAAAAGAAATGATATGTTTGGAAAGGGTTCACCTAGGACAAATAAAAAAGATACTGAACTTGGAGAGGTCAACGCCGGACTATATAGTTAGGCAGGAGAGCTAGCGGAACTAAGAAAAGAGGTGAGCAAAAAAAGAGAACTGTCCGAATGGGAAGAATGTATGCTAAAGATGTTCGAAGAGGCAGGAGTTTTAGTAGAAGAGCAGAAAGGAGAAGAAGAGATGGAAACAATGGAGAGGCAGATAGTGGGGAGGTGGAAGTTGGCAGAAGCAAGGAAATGGAACGCAAAATTAGGAATGCGAGGTAAACGCAAAATAGAAAAGAATAAAATTAAAGGGGAGATACCAAGATACTTATGGCGTGGGAGATCGGTATAAAACGAAAAAACACTAGCAAGGTTCGGATGCGGAAACGATGAGAAAGCCAATAAATTCTGGATGGAAGATAAATGCAGAAGGTGTAATTTCTAAGGAGAACGGTGAGACGAATGGGAACATTGGGGAGAAGAATGCAAGGAAATTAAATTGAAAGAAGGGCATAAGAAGAAAGGAAAAGATTGATGAAGACAAATGGAGCCTAGAAATATAGAGAAAAAAATGTGGAAATGGAACATCAAGAGGAAGGAAAACAGAAAGGGGGCCGAGCAAGCGACCCAACATATTATCACAATTTATTATCACAAAATAAACAGATAGAAAATAATAGCGAATATAAAACATATCTACTTATTATTTGTTATAGTAAACGCGAACGAACACCCTAAGGCGTTATCAAAAATAATTCCTGAAGAGCTAAATTTATATTTGTTAAATCATTTTTTTTTCTTCAAACTCTGAAGTGAAAATAATCGAGGCGTGTTAATCTATGTTTTAATTAAATGAAAACCAGAATTGTTTTTTTTTTCTGTGCTCTATCGCACTTACTTTTAAATTCAGAAGTTCATCGCAACATATCTAAAATAATTACTACATTAATTTCAAATTAGTTTTGAAAAGTTTGGATAAGTTACCTTCGCCATCAAGTGGATTTCATCCGGTGCACTTAATAAAAATTTAAGTATTTCTTTTTGTGAAAGAGTTTTGGACTTTTTTGGAATATGATTTCTTCCTTTTTGTTTTAAGGAAGCCGCATATTTTTTATAATTACTAATGCTAATGACGTTTTTTTGCTGCAAGAGTTGCTTTTACCATGGAATAATAGGAAGGGATATACTATTTCATTAAATCGTAAAAATACGTCAATAAAACGTTTTCACTATATTTGTTAATTGATATTCCATGAATATGTCATACTGGCGATTATGTTTTTGGGCTGATTTTGTAGTAGAAACACGTCTCTAATAACTTCTTCTGCATTTCAGGCGGCGCGCACTGAAAATATTCTTCCACTATTTCTATAAATAATTCACTATCTCAAGTATTACTAATACTGAAAGAATAACATTTTTGCTTTCGTCGGTGATAAAATAGATAAAGTGATAAAATTATAACAAGTGGCATGATCAATTTTTAGAAACTGTTATTTCGATCAATCTTTAAACGGATAAATCTGTGACAGATAAAGTATTTGATTTTCACAGTAAGATAAAGAAGTGTTTGTTTACTTCCGGAAATCCTATGGTAATGTATGGCTCTATTGACGGTTGGCGATAAAATGATTTGATCACCTAAACATATTTTAGTTCAATTTAGAATGTTCCTCTTTAACTTTATCTATAAATTTAATTTTGTAATTACAGAGAGATTGCTCTAAACACTAAAAACATTTTTGTTTTATACCAAATTACCATCAAAATGTTGTTAAAGAGACGTCATTTCTAAATAAAAAATAAATAAGTGTGAAACTTTGCCAAATTTATATCCAAGTGATTCATCGTAAACTAAAGTCCCTCTTTCTCCAACTATTTTAAAATTGCCGTTGAAATTCTATTACCTATTATAAAATAAGTAAAAAATAAGTGAATTAACTTCTAATGTCTCAAGCCTCAAGCCTCAAGCACCCTAACCGTAAATTAACGAGAAATTTCTATTGGATTACATTCTTATAAACAAACGTTCACCTATTTTTTTCTAGACGACAAGAATTGGTACAATTTTTCTAATAAATAAGTTGTCAAGAATTGCAGCGATAAACTTTTGCTTAACAAATTATTACATAATAATTTTCAAGGTTGGTTACACAAGCTATGTAAATCGTAGATGAATGCTCGCCACATATACGTCATTTATCACAATTGAAATTTATAGAACTAATCGAAGAGTTTTATTAGTTTACGTTCATAACTATAACGAATTGTTTGGTCAAACTTTTCAAAAAATATATAGAAAATATTTCATCTTGTGATAAAACTAGATATAAAGATTACGCAAGGACATCGAACACTTCGTTTTAATTTCTCACGCGTTGTAAATTACAAATCTATTAAAAACAGCAGTTTAATTAAAATATATATATATGGATTTTTTTAAATCCTTCTTCGATACTTCACCTAACTCTCTTCGACTAACTTCATTTAATGCATTTATTTAGTTTATGGTAAATAAATCTTATTCGTGATAAAGTAGAGACGTATAAAATATACGTCGTCATTACGAGGAATTTATTAAAATTTAAGCCATTATGAGGCAAACAGGCATTTTCATTGTTTAAAACGGTGCAATTAAAAATCGTTGTGTTGGGTTGGGTTCGGAGAATAAACTATCGGGTTCCATATTGCACAACAATTTTAGAAAAATAAAAGCAGTAAACTACATTGATGCCACAATTAGCAAGAAATTATGTTGACGCAAAATTATGGGTTTTGATTAATCAACAGAGAACACATTGTTGAAATATCAACACAGGAAAGAATAGCCAAATGCTACTAAATCCGATCTTTGCAAAAACAATGTTCAATGTTCGTTTGTTCACATTACGTTTTGATGCTATAGAAATTATTGCTGTTATTTCATGAATTTTTGGGGGGAATTTGATTTCATTATGTTTAAACTATTGTTGTTGCATGAATATGTCTACATAGATTAACAATAATATAAATAACTCAACCCAACCCAAACCAACTGGTACAAAATTCGATTTAAGAAAAAACAATGTTCAACGTTCGTTTGTTCACATTATGTTTTGATTCTATAGAAATTATTGCTGTTACCCCAGTTTTTTTCAAAGAAAAACTAAATTCTAAAATCCACAAAATTTTACAAAAAACTGTAGAAACGAAAAATCAACAGGAAGTAAATCAATAACGAATAAAATCATTGAAAACGTTAAAATATCAATTTAACTGAAACGAACTAATACAAACAAAATTAACATAAATATTAAAACAAAATTAACTGAACGAAACCGAATAAACGAAAGAAAGCCACTTAGCTCAAAAGCAACTCTTGTGAAATTTGAAGAATTATCTCCAAAACGAAACAAAAAAAAATCTGTATAGATATAGTTGTTATACTAGGTTGATTAAGTAATATAAATTATTCATATATAACATATCTAATAATTCCGCCATTATAAATGCGGCAACGGCTCAAGAGTAGCGTAATTAGGATAATTTTGCAATTAAAACTCAAAATTGCTTATTAATTATTACTGACAAGTTTCGTCAAAGTGATGTTTATTTTTCCGCCGAAACGCACTTTGACAAGTTAACTAAATTGATCGACAGTTCCCCGAAGAAATTTAATTTATAATTACGTACTTAGTTTGTTAGTGAGATTTCAGATAAGTTAGACAAACATCGCACGCTTGTTGTAATGTTGTAAAAGATAATCAATATGAATAATTCTTTTGAAGAAGATGGAGATACGTTGTATTAATATTTACATTTAGACCATATAAACGGCGTAAACCCCAACAAGGTGGCGAGAAACTAGTTTGTAAATTATAATAAATATTCGTTAAAACATAATCAACATCGGACAAAAAAATATATATGTCAAAAGCTAAGTATTAAAAATCGTAGGCAACATGAAGGTAAATTACGTGAAAATCAAGAACGAATAAAGTAATAATTACAAATGAAACACTGTCCAACTAGGATATAATTCGAACAGATATGTACATTATTATATTGCAAGGCACAGTTGTGTCGTAAACGTTAGACAGTTATAAGCATAATTTTTGCCACCTCTATAAAGTATATTTCGTTAACGTTTATTTATTAGAGGCTCCTGACAATGGATCGCGATTGATCGCGACAGATTTACCCAAACGTTCGTATTGCTTGTATTGTTAGCAAACTTCGACTGAAGTTGAAATTGTCAATCTTAGTTCAAAACAATTGCTATTTCAAATTGTCACAAATTGGCACATTCTAGGTATAACTTAGTTCAAAAAATAAATCATTGAAAAAAACTAACAGAAAAGGGACTACTTCTTAACACTTAATTTAAGTAATTAATTATGTCGTAGAACTTTGATAGATCAAGTTTGTGACAATAGTAAACAAAAAAGACCGTGGAATGCTGATTTCCGTATTTATGAAAGTTAACTAATATAATATAATATTGACGCTTAAGAAAGGTATCTTTTTATTTTCAAGTGTATAAATGCAAATTGTATACTTCCATATTGAGAATTCAAAACATAATATAACAATATATATGTATATATATATATAGAAACTTAAAATTTTTTGATATAAACGTATTTACTTGTGACGCCCAGCTAATGCGTTGGAACAACATACATAATTTAAAAAATATAGATCTGAAAGTGAATTTGTTTAATCAATTAGTCTTATTTGATGTGCGCGTCCCATTGTGTACTATGCCATTATGTACTCGTAAAAGGTCATTACTATGGATTATATATAGCATTAAATTAACGATTGTGGAAAAAATAAATTACACAAATTATATTTTAAAAATAAAACTGGTATGCATCGGAGAAATTTTACTGATGTAAGGAATTATGTTAAGGGAGCTATAAAAGGGGAAAGAAATTGTGATATGCAACATCAAATAAAAAGCAGGACATCAGACCAAAAAACTTTATGGAAAAATTTGCACGAATGCAAAAACAAATTATTCTGATGTTAATTTACCGGACAATATTACACCGTCTGATATAAATAGCGATTTTATAAATGTTGCCCCGGGAACATTAGCTGAAAAAGATCTTATAAATTAATATAATAGCAATTTTTTTTAATCCATCCATAAAATTTAAATTACATAGTATCACATCTACAGAAATATATAAATTTATAATTGATTGACGACGAGGATACTTGTTGAAACTCCATATTATTAAGAAAATTAATATAATTCGATGGTTTCAAATGTTTTTATTATACACGACAATTGTTTCGCCAGGTGGATGATTTAAGTTATCATCCACCTGATGAAGCCATTGTATGGCGAAACAATTGTCGTGTATAATAAAAACATTTGAAACCATCAATTTTTTTAATTTTCTTAATATAAATTTATAAAAGCAATTGATTCAAAAACAATCGACGCAGATCAATTAAGCATAGCAATGTTAAATTATGTATTGCCGTATTGTATTGACCATATGGTATTATATGGTATTATACATTTTCCTACTATATAAAAAAGTGCAATTTTAATTATTTACCAAAAGTATCGAACGCCAATTCTCCAAATGATTTAAGACCAATTAGTGTGCCATCCTGTTTGTCAAAATTAATTGCAAAACTTGTTGCGAGTCAAATGAAAGAATATCTGGATGATGCCTCTATTATTCCTTCATTGCAATCAGGGTTCAGACCAGGTCACAGCACACAATGCATTTTTAGAAATAATTAAAATATATTACCATTTCAATACATCGGTCCTTGATTACATTTATCATCCTGTCCATTTGACATTGTAAATTTTGATTTATTATTTGCAAAACCAAAATATTTCGGCTTTTCCAATAACTAGTTCGTGTTTTAAAGATTACGTCCAATGCCGTTTTCAAAAAGTAAATTTAAATGAAATTTTCTCGGACTACGTGCAGACCAAAAGTGGAGTCCCTCAAGGTACAATATTAGGGCCTGTATTGTTCCCTCTGTTCATATTTGACATGCCTAGTATTATAAGTATTGCAAGTACCACCTTTATGCCGATGACCTTCAATTATGCATTTCTTGCAGAATAAGACACATACAGGAAATACAGGAAACTCAACCCAACCCAACCCAACCCAACTTCAGCAAAATCTAATCTATTATAAAACAATTTCATATATCGGCCAAGTGCCTTTCGGTAACTAACGCGTATTCATAAATATAATTTATTTATTTATCTATTACCATATCTTTCGAATATTTCTACAAATTTGTCAATAGTACTTGCAGAAAGTCTGGTATTATATTTAATATAAAACAAATATCTAACTAATCCTCCCCAACCCAACATAGCTGAAACAATGAAATGATTCATCGGAAAAAAGCTATCACAAATGGAGTACTCATTCAAAAACTTTGTTACCTACTTCGCCAAATAACACCCCTTAAGAGGAAGGCACTAGGGAATAACCCAGGACCGTAACTACAATATCTATTGGAAAAAACAGCGATTGAATATTAACTCTGAAATCAGTCACAGTGATATTGATTGTAATGCAGTGACGTGGATATTTCATCCAATACATAGTAGGAAAAATTGTATTTAATTTTATAGTCGCTATGCTAGCAATTTGTGTATTCATGCCAGCAGAGGATTCACAAGCAGGAATTGAAGTAAAAATTTGTTGAATTTATATAATTTTCAGTTTAAACATTATATGATATATAAGACAAGAATATGATTTAGTTTTAGTTTGTATTGGAAATTTAATTAGATCGATTAGTATTAATAAATTCAGTTTTATTGTTTTAAAGCATTACAAAGATATGAATTAGTTTTAGTTCACATTTAGAGGTTGAGGTGTAAACGTTTAAATTATTAATAATTTATTTTGAACTATTTAAAATATTTTCATAATTATAATGAGAATAGCATTAGAATAAAGATTGAAATTATTTATAGTTTGTGTCTGGAGAATCTAAAGCACAATTTGCTTCATTTATCCAAGATTTCAATTTATTAATTAGAAATTGTAGTTAATTCGTCAACAGATTTGATTTGCTAATAGCATGTAATACTAATTTGATGGGAAATCAATTTATATCTTAACAGTGAATCATTTATTATATTGTTTTGAAATGTTATGGTAAATTTGCTTTATTAGCGAAATAAAGAAAATTTTAACTTACGACTGCTTCCTGATAATGACCGATTTCGAATAATACTGAATTATTCTTCTTTATTTCTCGTAATTTAAGTATTTGTATTTATACTTCACTTTATATTTGACGTTCATACTGTCACTTGTCAGTTTTCTTTAAAACACGCCGTTGACTAACAATATTTGTATAAAATCTATTGCCAAGCGACTTGAAACGTATAGCCGGCAAAATGACACTAAAAACTCGTCATTTTTAACGTTCCTTAAATAGTCTCGCCAAGGATAATCTGATTAACATTGGTTTTGTTAGACTTTTTCTCAAACCTTTACAGGTTTCTTATTATACAAATTTTTATCATACTTTATTTAAATTTTTGTTATAACATGTATACATTTAGCAGCTATTTCCTCCTTTCTACAATGGTGTGTTGCCTTAATAAACTTATAAATTGTATAAACATTTTTCTGACAATCCATACACATAACCAGAAACATTCATATTTCACAACATTTTCGGCTTTGCTTCAAATTCTTACCAGAAACGTTTACTAAAGTCATTTTTAGATCTTTTTTTCTCACCACATTCCTTAGAATAATCAAATATTGATCATTACTACAAATGGCCAGGTTTAAATACAAAACTACATTCTTACCGATCATTGACTGCTTATACTCAACCGAAAATTATATCAATTTTACATATGTCTTACCGAAATTTTCTCCTCTTTCTTTATATGTACTTTTAATTGGGCATGAATGATTTGTATAAACTGTGGAATGTCTAGGTGCCTGGTGATGATAATTGGCTCTTCGTGGATTCCTTGAAGACTTGTTTCTAGAAACATCTTGAGCGTTCACGTTGCGATTCAGTATCATTTTGAAAATAGTTTTTCTGAAATAAATGAACGCCATTGCAACTGTGTACAAACAATACATATAATAAATACTGCAATTGGAACCATTGTTTTCATGGTCATTACTCCAAGGAAAAACCTAACCCTCAACTTGTACACCAAAGGCATAGTTTTCTGATAAATGAAAGGTCATCATAGCCTCATGACTTTAAACATGAAGTTCTTTCAGAATCAACAACGACTTGGAAAACTGTACTTTTGAGTGAAGTTCGCCAATTTTCAACTGTCCTATCTTTTCGCTTTAGGCGCAGCCCTCTTGAAGTGTGAACATTCACATAGGTTTTCTTCTTCAAACGTTTCTTTAGCTGATTAAAATGATTTTTCAAATTTCATGTGTATATCTTCACCGAATTCTATTAACATTTTTCTCGTCAACATGTTTCTTATTTTTATCAATCTTTTCTTAACTGTAGGTGCTCTAGGATAAAATATACGTCCACTAACGCTTAGTATTTATGGCTGGAATACATCGGTGCCTTGAATGCTTGAAATTATTTATTTCCCATATATATATATATATATATATATATATATAATAATAAAAAAAAGTCAGGTGTATAACGCGGGGACAATGAATTAAAGGAAAAGATATAACGGCTCAAACCCGCAAGGAAGCACGCAGCCGCCGACACGTGTTTCAGACTCATTAGTCTTCATCAGGGCGGCATAGCCAAAAGGAAGATGGTCACAATTTGGAGATCTAATATAAAGAGTCTGAAACACGTGTCGGCGGCTGCGTGCTTCCTTGCGGGTTTGAGCCGTTATATCTTTTCCTTTAATTCATTGTCCCCGCGTTATACACCTGACTTTTTTTATTATTGTATATCCTCGGCACGGTTGTTCATGTAAGTGGCTATGTCCTCCCACGTGGCCAGGTTGGTTTTCGCCCACAATTAGTTGGGTAAATGGACTGGAGCCACAATTTGGTGGTCGGTCTCTTGTTTTGGACTCCGTTTATATTAGATCTCCAAATTGTGACCATCTTCCTTTTGGCTATGCCGCCCTGATGAAGACTAATGAGTCTGAAACACGTGTCGGCGGCTGCGTGCTTCCTTGCGGGTTTGAGCCGTTATATCTTTTCCTTTATATATATATATATATATATATATCATAATTTGTCGAATTGGTACAAACAATAGGTGCTTCAGTAATTGACCAACCAACACATGTACCCCTTGGAATTGCTCGTTGAATTGGGAATATTCCTCTTGTACGTGAGAGTGTTAACGAAAATTCTTCATTCAGATCAATTAGCCTTGAGCGACTTCAACTCAAATGGAGTTATCCCAAGAATTCAAACCAAATGATAATTTGTTGTGTCGTAAACTCGCCGATTGGGATTTAAACCATCGACAACAATAAAACCCATTGAAAAAAACATTGCACCGAATGTGGAACGAAACCATCATGTAATGAAATAAGGAGCGTTACACTCACAAAAATGGCAAGTTGGGATTGTTTTTTTTTTTTGTTTGTTTGCAGGTATTATGTGCAATATTTCTTCCTAAATGAGAAGGGATAAACTTTTATTACAAATGCCAGAAACTATCGTCCAATTTTAATGCACTTTACACGTGGATATGAATATGGTTTCAACAGCACTTTTTGAAAATCCTTTATGTACACTCACATACTATAGCTTATAATAAATAATAAGCTGCAAAAAAGTTACAAAAATTATTTTCTCCAACACATTTTTTTACCTTGAGCATTTCTTTTGCAACTGTAGATAAAAAAATTTAAATGTCGACATTTACTTTTCATGAACCTATGGCTACCTTGCAATTATTTATCCGACGATTATTTTTTATGAACTAAAAGTTGACCGACGTTGAGTGCTGACTTCAGATTCATCTTTTCTATTTTGCTGATGTGGTACCCCGGTATTGATTTACACCCAGATGAGTCGCATTGCTTGGCCTCATGTAATTTCTATCAAACATAGCTTTATTTGTATCCATTCTATTTTAGTTGTACTTCTTATTTATTTGTTATAGATCATTCATTTACATTAGTACACAATGCGCAGAAACGAATTTTCGTCAAGACGAGTTCATATCTAGATTGTAGGGGAGGTCGGTAATCAGTTGCGTGCACGAGTTTGTTTCGTAGCGTCGTTTTTTGTGTTAAAGTTAACATTAAATCCTTCGTTTTCGTTTTTTTCTTTTCAGAACAAATCAATATTACTACATCCACTTGTAAAATTTGCAATAGTCTTTACAATTGATCTACATAATATTGTAAATACAATAATTTTCATATTGCATACGCCACTGTTCATCAGCTGACATCAATTTACCGGTCAGATTTCGATGAGTCATCATGTACTAATGTAAATGAATGATCTCTAAATTTCTCTCTCTTCGGTGGGTGCACCTAATTTTCGTTATTCTTATAGAATTACATATTATAACAATTTTCTTTACGACAAAACTTTTTATATTTCGGTAAAATTTCATAATTCTAAATATCTTCCTTCCATTCGAATTTCAACTTATTTCTAAGGAATTTTCATTTTGAATCTAACAGCTACTGTTAGTTAGTGTTTAAAGTTTGTAATATTAAATTCGCCGAAAAACATAGATCCACTTATATTTAAATGATGTGCAATGGTCCCGAAGGGTGTTGACGTTGATTTGCGAATAAGCAACATCATACTTTTCCTTGGTGAGTCAAGGAAGTTAATTGATTCCAAACAGCAAAACTGTACTTATAAATTATCTCCATTCAAGTATTTTTCATCATTTTATCACCACCAGCAGTGTCAATTTTTCTGTGACATTTGGAGACGAAGTTCTATCTAACGCTATTGTGTCTTTAATTATTTACATTGTAATATTTATTGCAATTTTAATAATAAATTGTAATTAAAATTAAAAATACAAATACAATATTTCGACAAAATAAACTAGAACTGAGTGAATAAAAATGAATGGACGTTTAAAACAATATTATTACTGCGTTTCCAGTTTTTTTTTTCCTATAAAACCGTGATACTTGGCAAAAAAATAAAACGGTTGTCGTGGCTTCTCACATCACAATTTGTCGTTTGTTATTTAACAACAACTCATGAATAAAAATGAAAATCTTGTCCAAACAACATTGCCCGAAAATAATTGTACGCTCCTGTCCTCCAATCCCTCTTACTAAAATAAACGAAAGAAAATATTATATCATGCCACGGTCGGTCGATTAATTACCAACTCCCACATCTAATAATACCAATATATTTGACAGGTAATCAATTAGGTGCACATTTTTTCCAAATCTATGTACATTGCTCAGTATGTATTTAGAATGCGTTAGCAGTGATCATGCGAATTCTAACGTTGTTGGTCGTTTTAATCAGCTCGCTCCACAAAATTTCTAACTGTACGCTTCAAGAGACCCTTAACGAAAATAACATGACTTACGTTAAAAATCTTTTAACATTTTTCGACGATTACTCCTTCATCTTTCACATAAACGAAAACAGTACAAATGTGGGTAATGCTTTAGCCACGTTCGTCAATAAAGATTTGACGAAGTTCGCTATAGTTTATAACAAAGACGCGCCAAATTACAGCCCAGTACGACCGGATGGCACGCGCTTCGTGCACTTGGCGTTGTACCGCGATCCTTGGGATTATTTCGTTTACATGTCCGACAGAAGGAACGTAATTTTATACGACGTGGTGATTTTCGTATTGTACGATAGATCGACGCTTTTCGACAAATCAAGTAATTTCGCATTTTGGTCCATGCCCAATTTGGAATTGGCCGGGAATGTATTGGTAGTCGACTTGCGGAATTTTACTGGATTATACAGCGTTTGTTATTACTGCGGAATAATGTCGAAAACTTTGAAACTGATCGACGAAACGAATAGTCCAATGGCGGCTAAACGCGGCGATTTATTGCCACGCACCTTGAAGAATTTCCAAGGCCATTTTTTTTTGATAGCATACCTCAAGTACTTCCCGTACACTTTTTGTCACAAAGTACAGAGTCCAAAACCAGGCGAATTGCTGGAGTCGTGCGCCGATTTGCGAGGTTCCGAAGCTATGGCCTTGAAGGAGATTAGTAGGATTTTGAACTTTACATATCGATTGGTGAACTATGGAGATGGTAAAACGGTTAAGTATGTGTTTAATAAGGTTTTGGAAAGAGAAGTGGATTTCGCGATTGGGGGGATAACGAGAAATGCCAATCGTTCGACGGTAGTTACATACACCAACACTTTTGCGCGGGAAAACTACCAACTGCTGTACGTGTACAAATTTCCCAGTTCAATGCACATATTTACATTTTTCGGGCCATTCAATTCTAATGTGTGGATCCTTATAATTTTGTTCTTAGCGGTTCTGTCATGGTTTGTTAAGATTTTGGTGAACTTTGGTACAGATCTTGAGCTTTACAGGACCGACTACGCTAATGCGTTAAACGTAAGCCTATTTTATTTATTATTTTTACCCGTTATCGTTGCCCCTTCTTTGTTCCAGATTTGCATCAAATCTATTCTAGAACAAGCCATCAAGATACCCCGAAAATTTTCGAATGCAAAATCCTTGTACGTTTTTCTTGCATTTTGGTGGTTTTCCTGTCTGGACATTAGTATCATGTATAAAAGCAAACTAGCCTCGATAATAGTCAAACCACCACATTACGAACCGAAAACATTAAACGATTTGATTAACGATGGCTACGACATAGTCTTGGAAACGCAGAGTACGGAAACTTTGCAAGATATTGGAATTTTCAAGGATAACTTAAAGACTAGGTTGGTGTCCAATTTTTGGCAGAATTACTGGTAACTCTTCTGCTGGATTTATATTGTATAGTTTAACGACTAGTATAGTAGACTTATACTTAAATATTATCCGCCGGTATTATAAAGGAAAATGTTTTTAATCCAAACATAAATTTGTCTTTTCGGCACATTTCTTTTACAGCGACATAATCCATAAAACCGGATATTGCGAAGCCATATCACACACCCTGACAAACAAAGCCGCTATAATGGGAGAATACAGCTTTCTACAATACCACGCGCAGCATGATTGCCCCGATTTGTTTCGAGAAACACCTTCTGTGACGTACGACAGAAATTTACTCAGGATCACCTTCAAGTCATTTGTGACCATGCAAAACGGGTGGCCCCTTCAAAAAGGAGTGACGTACTGGAAGTCGTTTAGCAACGTTTTTGGTAGCATAGAAAATGGTAAGATCTTACAGCCTTTACCGATGCACCAGCCTCAGCAATGTTTAATTCGCAGGTGGACTTTTCGCGAAATGGCATCGAGATGCGGTGGCAAGATTTGGAAAAATGTACCACATACCTTTCAGCAAAGACAACGCCAACTTCGGCGAGCCAGAAAAAATCTCTTTGGAGTCGTACTTATCCGCGTTTGTAATTTTATTATGTGGAAATGCGACGGCCGTCGTCTGCTTCGGCGTCGAGATCGTCTTGAATTATTACCGTCATTTTAAGTAATTAAATATTTCATTGATGACAAAAAATAAATCATCTTGACTTTGCCTTGTGTACAAATAGTTGGTGGAACAAAGGAACCCTACACAAACAAATTAAAAAGACGAAGAATATTGAGGAAACTGAAATTCGTTATACTGAAGAAAGCATTTCATGAGCCAACCAAAACCCTACAATTACTTCACCAAGTTATCCAAAGGTTTCAATTTTAGAAGAAATGAAACACTGAGTATTAGATAACAAGCAGTTAAATAATACTTTTGTGGCAAGCTTGATGTAAAATATATTTTTTATTGATTGCGAGGTTCTTTGCTTATTGCTTTGGTGTGAGGGCCAAGTAAGAATAAATAATGCTCACCCATTTTCCTAAATATCAGTGCAGAATTTGATAGAGACTTCTAAAAGAAAATACGTAGCAGGTTCCACTCGCTTTAGGCGTGCCACAAGGCAATGATCTTGCTCAATTACTTTATGTTCTGTATGTACGTCTAATCTGGTAATGTCGTCAAACATAACAGCATGATTATTTTCCGATGACACCAAGAGTGAGGCATTTGACACACTTTGGCAGCAAGGATTAAAACATAAAATCAATGAAACTGTTCCTACGCAGTACTTAGAACGTCTAAAATCAAAAATAAATGTTGGAGAACGTTCCAGTCGTTACATATGTTCTGTATATGTGTGACCTACACATATTACCAACTTTGACAGCAAGAATAATTACCGATGATACCGATAGTGAAACCATTTGCCCGAGTTGGATAACAAAAATAATACATAAAATTGCTAAGGGACTGTTCCTACGAACTACTTAAAGCTTCAAAGTTCTTGTCCCATTTCCTTAATTAAATAGACGTTTAAAATTGCTGAACAACAATAAATATATTTTTAACCAATAACTGTGCAAAAATTGTACCTTCCTCTAAAAATATTTGGTGTATCAAACACAATTTTAATTTCTTCCGGTTGTACTAAATCTGCAACGAATGTATTCCCCTTTGTATGATCGCATGCATTACATAACAGCCAATTTTTATTTCATTATGTATGGGTTTTTTGTTTGAGTATCAGTCTTTTTTTCAGGCTCTTCATCATTAGCCTCTGTGTCCTAATTTTCGAATTCGCTTTCAAAGATCATCTCCGTTTCGGATTCAGAGCTTGTTGAATGTAACGAATACTTGGGAACGATATGATTTTCAGTATTTTTCTGTGAAATCCTTTTCTTGTTTTTTTATTACATTTATTGTTCAAGAGTATGTAATAATGTCTTTGATGTTAAAACATTTCCTACATTATCAGACAATATTTTCCTTTACCTTTTTTCTCAATTTTCAGTCAGTTTCAGTCTTATAAAGTTAAAGATAAAACTTGGTCCTGATTGCTGACGAAGAAATTACATTTTGTGATTTGAATGCGTGTTTCTAAATAATTTTTAGTGGTTTAGAAAATTCCTCATTTGGTAGAATCCTGTCACGAAAGTCCATTAGGTTTTAATGGTTTTAATTTTTTTGTCAATCGATTGCATTACATTAACAACTTTATTATCGACAGCAAGTTTTGATGATTCGAAATTTGTATGAACGCCAGCACCGATATAAATTAAAATGACTTGTTGATTGTTTCTTTCTTCAGGCCTTTGAATTAAAGGAAGGAATACTTCCCTAAACCATTTGAATAATAATTCACCTTCCATCCACCCTTTTTTCTGTGCAGCGAATGTGGTACCAGGATAATCATCTCCAATCTGTCCAACTCTGCTAAATATATTACCCTTTCAAAATGATCTCAGTTAATGGCCACTTGTTATTTTTTCATTTTCCAGTGCATCTTGCAATTTTCTGTGCCATTCTTGAACTGTAAAAGGATATCCACTTAGACTTCGGGGGCTCATACTTTCTCCTTTCCTTACAGAAAGCTCAGGATGCCTGTTCATAAAACCGACACACTATTCTCTACCTGCGATATATTTATCATTTCCGTTCCATTTAATATCCTTCAATTGGTAGTACTCTTCTACAAATATTTCTTGCCTTTTCAGTCCGTAACCGTCCTTTCCACTTTCAAATAAATATTTTGTGAATGAATGCATCTTTTTTTAATCTTGTTTTTCGTCCTGCACCTACGTGTACTTCTTCAACTACCCCCAAAGTGGATTTCGGTATGTTGTACCTTTCTGCAACATCTCCCAAACTTCAGCCTACTGCATAACGTCACATTATGGATAGAAACCATAAAATAACATATAAAATTAAAACTGTTTTTTTTCGCGCATATTCTTTATACGAAAGCAGGGAACGTGCGCTTCATGTTATATTGCAGGACACTTTTTAACATAAAATATTAAAATAAAAATTTTCACTGAAATTTCGTACCCACCACAGTTCACATCAAGTACAATTTCATACAAATAATAAATTTGAAATTATTATCAACCAAGTCCATTATTACCCCGTTCCACTATTTCCTCCCGGTCCTCTGTTGGCATTTATTCGTTGAATTATTAAAATATATTTTCGTGTAGCACAAAACTAAATTAATTAAACTAAAGCGATATATTAAACGACATTTTAATATATGTGCAATATATACTAGAAAATAATATTGATATAGAGTTTTCAGATGCGCGATTTGAGCGATAATAGTTTTTTGGAGAACCCTTATGAATATTTCACAGGGTTACTCTTAATTATTTCAGCTGTCACAAGAAGATACAGATGATAAATGTTCCTCAAGATATATTTGTTTACC
Organism: Geotrupes spiniger; assembly: GCA_959613385.1. Classification (NCBI taxonomy): domain Eukaryota; kingdom Metazoa; phylum Arthropoda; class Insecta; order Coleoptera; family Geotrupidae; genus Geotrupes; species Geotrupes spiniger. Next base: position 20,999,940 of record OY390737.1, read on the forward strand.
ACACTTTTCTTATGCTTAACGCTTGAGAGGAGAACAAGGTTTTAAAGGATTATTCACACCCTTATTTATTCATGAAATAAAAAATTTTATGAAAAAAAATCTTATGGTTAAAATATAACATATTTGTGAGCATAAATAGCATACAAATATATATTTAAAATAAACAAAGCCACGTAGAAATATTATTATATGCACTAGTTCGTGGTATTTTTTTGTTTCTAAAGCAAGTGAGGTTAGGAAACAAATTTGTTAGGTAATATTTCAAGGCCACTCTAGCAGAAGTTGAGATACTGGGAGTATCTATATGTGCTCAGTCACTTGGCAAGAAAGATGGATGCTCTTTTGAGCGTTTGCATTTAATTGCTTTCCTTTACCCCAATCAACTCGACTAACATCAAGTTAACGTTAGCTTAGTGGGGTAATGTTATTTGCCTTTGGTTACATTAAAATGCACGGACCCTTTAATTTACTCACAGAATCCACCATAATGCAAAGTAAATCCAAATAATTGAAACTATGTGTGAACTCATCTAAACATCATCTAAACCACGTGTTCCAGATCAAGATTTCCGTTTTATCATATTAAGTTGTCATTTAGGTAGGTTTGGTGTTGGTGTTGTTGATTTAGTTGACTTGGCCTCAATTAACGACGCCTCTTTCACCGTGCCAATCTTCTCGTTTACCTTTGGTCAAATATGCACCGACTATTTTCAATTACACAATTGCATAACGCAAGTTAGCCCAAATTATTCAAACCTCCACCCTAGCTGTGTTTTGGGTTGCATTGGTTAGTATCGTTAGTATAGTTTCCTTTACCTTGTGGGTTAACTTGGGTTAGGTTGTCTTGGGTTGGGTTTGGTTTGATTGGGTTGGGTTAGGTTGTCCTTAACACCTTAGTGATGGGATCCGTTGGATTGGGTCGCGCTGCTTTTTGTTTGATCATAGACTGATATAGCAGAGCAGAGCACGAGTAAACCCAACTTACACATCTAATTAAAATATGACTGGTTTCAAGATTATCGTTGGCATTTCTTAGTTTGGTTCGAGTTGAATTCTCGTAAAAAACCTAATACAAATTTATTTGGGTTTATGGAAGGCTTTCGCAGTATTTATAATTCGTATTTTTTGGGTCGTTTAAATTGCTGTTAGGTTGGGTTAGGTTGGGTTTATAGGCGTGAACGATGCGAAAAAGTGGGTGACAGGAGAACTGAAATGGACCGAAATTAGAAAAATTAACGATGTATATAGTTCCGCAAGAGACTAGGTATGTGAGGATGGTGGTTGAGGGAAGAAGAAGAATTGATAGACACGAACTGACAGGCGATGGGTGGTGAGAGCAGAGATTAGCAAAATAGTACTGGAACAGTTAAAGACAAGGTAGCCCACCCTTGTCTTTAACTGTTCCGGCATTATTTTGCTAATTTCTGCTCTCACCACCCATCGCCTATCAGTTCGTGTACAATTCTTCTTCTTCCCTCCAACGCCATCCTCGCACACCACGTCTCTTGCAGAAGATTAAGTGAATTATCGAGATGGTAGGAGAACAGGCTAAAGATGTATAAAAAGGCAGCGACATCGGTAGAAGGGAAGCGCGTGGAACAGGGAGGTGTTGTAGAGGTAAAAACAGGTAGATGCGCAGAAACGTGAGAGTAACCAGAGTAGCTGAGGGGAGGTAAAATGAGATCGGAAGAGAGAATTATTAAAAAGTTTAGATGCGGTAATGAGGAGACAGCCAACATGGATGGAGAGTACAAGAGCTATGCGCAAAGGAAAATGACGAATTGAACTACTTGATGAAAAAATGTAATAAGATAGGTTTGAATGAGGAAAAGAGAACGAAGGGTAAAAACTGTAAAACATGTTTAAATGGTAGGAGGCCTGAATTAGTTTATTAGTTTTTTTAATTCTTTTCATTTCCAGTTGGCTGCGTTGCAATTGCTGTTTTATATTCTGAATTATTATAACGAAGAATGTATTTGCAAAATCTTTTTGGTCGATTATAAACCCATACTATATAATTCTTACAATTCTGACTTTTGACGTCGAACATGAAATTCATCAAGGCAAACATTTTTCTTAAGTGTATGAACTTTATAGGGGTAATGTGTTGTGTGCAATTATTATTTGGTGAATGTAATTAATTTAACATTTTCATTTTTTTAACATAATTAAAATTACAGGATCTGACTCTGTAGTATGTACTCTGTACTGCATTTTCTAGCTACGTACACTTTATATTTTATTTCAATTTTCTAAATAATATAGTCTAAATATATTAAAATATGTGTAATTACAAGTATTTTCATCTCGATACTACATTTTCTTCCGATATAACCATTTTATATTAATTTTACGAATTATCAATCAATTTATAGCTAATTGGTTATTGTTCAAATGATTTTCCTTTGCTTATATTCAGGATAAATGAATCACATACTGAAGTAAACTTTAATGTTTAATATTTCACTAAAACAGCGAGATGTTCTACAACAAAAGTAAACACCGCAAAAGACAACCCAATAAAATACACGACGAAAATAATTTTTAAATGTCTAAAATCCAACCATTCGCGTTTCTCGTCACCAGCGTACTCTCGAAGCATTTTCTCGTGAATCATATTTTCCCAAAGTGCGATGAATCCAGCTGCGTTCAACCTCCTGACCAGATGATCCAACCTGCCTTTCAGGACGTAGCCCTTGCGCAACAGCAACTCAACCGGGTACGTGATAACACTGTGCTTGAAGCAATAAACCATCGGTGTGGCCTTGTATCCAAAGTGCTTCACAGCGAATCTCGCGTACAATTTGGGTGTAAGCACAGCGGAATCTCGTTCGTGAGCCACTCTGTACAAGCAGCCGTAGATGTCGCGGCAATCTTCGAACCGGCTGACGATTTCGGCACTTTCTTCGTCTTTGATCGGCGTAAAGTACCTAATAGCATTGGTGGGGAAGAACAAATGGTGGTCCGTTTTTAATAAATCCTGGATTGTGGAGATTTGCTTCTCGTGTTCGCACTTCGTGAGCCAACTGATCGCGACGCTTTGGTACGCTATGCTAAGATTCCAGCAATAGTAAATCCACAGGAACAAGAAGATACGAGTTTGGGTGCGTTTGGGTTGAATGTAATAGGCGGTTCCCGCCAAAACAGCCGTGAGATTTTGCAAGCAGTTGGTTATGCGTCGATAGTGACGATGTTCGCCTCTTAGCTGCGAGCTTAGATATACCGCCAAGGCCACGAGCATAAAAGCTAGCATGAGCAACATAACGACGGAGAGGTCCATTATTTCCGCGAGCTGTCTCCATCGATTTTTCCGCGCGGCATGGGGCACGCAAAAAGTCAACCCGTCTAGAGAATACGAGCCGATGAAATCGAACCAGTTATTTCGCGAAGGAGTAGCCGCGTACGAACCCATCGCCATGTCCACTTCATTGTTAATTAACAACGAGAGACTTCCACTGGCCGTTCCGTTTAGGTAAGTTTTGCCGAAATCCCAAAGCACGTCAGACATGGTATACACTATTGTTAAATTTAAAAACTTTGCTATAGTATTCAATAATTTTACTTCAAAGCCATTTTTGAACTCGTAAGTTTCATTCGAATTTTTTCTAACCGGCGCCATTACAAACGGGGGATTTACCACCGCTCGTACTTTCACTTCACAGCCTTCAAATATCGAGGGCAATTTGTTTGGAAACCAGTGCGATGCGGTCAGTCCACAATTGCAAACGTGTTTGATTAACGCGTTGTTTTTACCACAATTGCCATTTTCGTAAGGGAAATGCGAATATACGTTCAAGTCGTGTATTACCACTGCGTTCAAGATGTTGTGATCCCATAGACATGCTATAATTTTTTCAAAATCAGTCGCCGCTGTTATAACGAACTTGCCACGAGGATTGAACAATTTGCTTACTTTCAAGTTGCTTAATATAATTTGTAATTCTTCGATGTCAACAATGTTTAAAACGTAACCATCGGCTGGTCTTTTATGGGGTTTTTCTACGTCAGTTTTGACCACCAACAATGACCAGCGTGAAAATAATTCTTTTAGTAAGTTTTCGGAATTTAAGTTTCCAACGACCAGGAGGTCATGATTGCGAAAGTTTTCGATACAACCGTTAATTATACATTGTGACAGAGACTCATCGTATAACTGTGCAGAGTTTTGAACTAATAGAAAGATTATAATAACCAGCAGCGACATTTTGTAAAAGATGCTTCGATTTTGCCTCATATATACCCAACAAACTTCCTGACGTCATGTGTTATTCGAAGGAATAATAAATCTTAAGTGAATTGCCAAAGTTAATCAAATAAGAAGTTTCTTTTTCCAGTAGCTAAAATATTTATGTTTCGTCTCACAATTTATAGACGTAAGGAGCTTTTAATAAATTAGTACACCTTATAATTTATGATCGGTTTATTATGCTCAGATTTATAAAATATGACTTAAAGCACACGTGTGAATCACTTACATACGTATTCTATCCAATTTTATTTGCAAAAATAATAAACGAAAGCAAAAATAAATAACTTCGTTGCCATACGCTATATCTGTATCTCTATATCTCTAGTGATATCTGCAATGAGTTCTAGTTTTACAAATAAAAATTTTAGTTATGAACATTCTTATACACAAAAATTTCAACGATAAACACCAAAAGAGAAATAGCGCAACCAACGACCAGGCAAGAAAACCCAGGAATCAAATGGTTCAAATTCAGTGCATGTTGTACGACGTCAACGTACTTCACTTTTTCGCTTCTCCGTAATTTTTCGAAAACCACTGCCTCCCATTTAAATATCAGTCCGGCGTCTTTCAATCTGTTGACCAACTCGTTAAACGCGGCCTTCAAAGGGAAACCCTTCCACATCAGCATTTCTATGGGGAAAGAAACGATGTTGTCCTTAAAGCAGAACAATTTGGGCAGACCATCGTCATCGGTGAAGTTATTGTAAAAATATTTGACGTACAGCTTCGGCGTGCAAGAACAAGCGTCTCCTCCGTAAGCTGTTCTGTTTAAACAGTCCAGAATTAATTCGCAACTTTCTAAATTTTTGAAATTTGACAGGTTCAAGAAAGTTTTGCACAACGGGTAGGCCAATATCTTCAGTTCTTGGTCAAGGGCGTCTTGAACTGTTTCAATCTGCGTGTCGAAATCTTGCCCTGAGAGTATTTTCGTTAGCTGTGTGTTGTAGGAAATTTGTAAATGTAAGAAAAATACGATCCACATCAGCACAAGGAGTCGAATTTTCGCTGACTTTGGTAATTGAAACACCGGTGTTCCGATCATCATCCCAAATAAATTGAACACAATACGCAAAGGCGTTTTATAACTCTTAGCTTCGCCGCTTTCAAATTTACTCAAACCATAAATCAACGAAGAAACCAACACCAACAAAACGACGCATGCGATGATAACTTCATGACGGCCCACTTCCGACAACTTAGCCACATCCACAATGGGCTTAGCATGAGGCACACAAAATAGCAAGGCATCTTGATAGTAAGAAGCGATGGTGTCGAAGTACATGTGCGTACGTAGTCTCGATACCACATAACCTATCATTAAATCCACGCTCTTGTCTTTCAAATCCAAAAACGAACCAATCATCGAGCCGTTCTCAAAAATGTCTCCGTAGTAATGTGGTCGTTTGCTTACAGAAAAATTCACAGTTAAATTCAATATTTCGGCGAGGTTATTTATCAACATGATTTCAAAACCGTCCCTAAAATTCCCATCTTCATCCGGAGGCATGACAAATGGTGGTATGACGTGAGTTCTCACATTGATCGGGCATTTATTTAAATTCGTCGGAATTTTATCGTCGAACCAGCTCGCGGATTCAAATTTTCCATACGTGCACGTGTCTATGACACTGGCACCGAAGTGATCACCGCACCGTCCATTTGCGAACGGAAACCAGGTGTAGACGTTGAAAACCAAATCATTTCTAAAATCGGGAAACAATAGCACCACGTTAATGACATTAAAATGCCACAGGTGTTTGATTATTTCACCGAGGACTTCGTGAACGTTCTCGTACACTGTCGAGGTGATCACCAGAAATTTCGCGTGGGGATTCCAAGAGATATCTTGGGATAACTCAGTTAACGTGTAAATGATTTCGCGGTATTCCCTTAATTGTATAACGTAACTGTCGATTTTCTTAAAAATCTTTATCTGGTGCGTCCTCTTGTAGGCCTTCCTGATCATAAGTGTCCATTTCTTTTCCAAAGTCAAATCTCGTATCAGAATAGCGTCCAAGGGTACTGCTCTAGGCATACCTTTTGTTGGTTTTTCTATAGATAGCGAAATTGCGATGACGTCGCCTCGTGGCAAGAAAACGTTCGCAGCTTCCACGACGCACATAGACAGTGATTTTCTGGTCGAGTACTCATCGGGTAGAGGCGACAACTTACAGTTTGCCTCTAACAGATGGACGAGTGCAACAATTGAAGCGATCGTTTTCATATTCTCTCTTGAAAATACTGACACGAAACGCTTCTAAATAATTAGTTAATCGCGTGCAAACGTTTTATTCACAAAGGTTTTATCTCCATAACGTGACATCTTAGTTTGTGTGGGAAGTGTGTGTGCTTAAATGATAATCTATTTAATCGTTTGTTATTAATTACATAGTTATAATAATATATACATGTATGCATTTTGAGTACAGTATTGCAATTAATTCTCTCGTCAAGCATGTGAATGGATAGTCGAAACGAAACTTAGATTATTTTATTAATATGCATGTTCTTTGAAATCAAGGACTGAAAATATAGCATAAGGAAGTACGCACAATAAAAACTCAGCATAACGTCATTAATGTGGTGGAATTGTGGGTGTGGACGAATAAAAGTTAATTGCAAGGTACAAATATCTACATAGAGGCGACCTATATAAAGAAGAACATCCTGCGTTCAAGCATAATAAGAATGTAAGCCAAAGAAGAGAAATGCAAAGGGAAAACAATTAAAATGAGTTAAAAAAATTATTGTTGCCAGTCAGGTGTGGATCCGGAATATACAACTAAATAAACTGGGTCCGTAAAGAACAGGCTGGTCAGGCAAAAAATATACAATGTCGATCGAAGGGAAAATACACCAAACTCCTGAATAATTAAAGAAAGTCAAAGAAACGATATATTTTATGGGCATCTGGCATATAAGGGCACTTTTGCCAGGAAGTCTTAAAATATTAATAAGGGAAATTACACATCAACATCGTCGTGAAGAGTGCGCAACTGGAATGGAAAGAAAAATATATGGACAATACCAGAGAGCAGGGTGTGCAAACAAATTTATCAAGTACTGGTGGAACGAAACCAAATGAACTTGATTACTAGCGTGAGAAGTAGTAAGTAAGGATAAGCTAGAGTTAAAAAGCAAAAGACATACAAAAAATTAGAAAAACTATATAATGTGGAAGGATTGCAGAATCAATGTGTTAAAACACAATATCTGGGGTGGGGGTAAAGTAACTTGAAAAATTCTGCCAAAACACACAAGTTGAGGAGATGTGGAAGCAAACAAAGTCATTAAACAAAGTCATTAAAGAAACTGATAAAACGACAAACCCGCGGAAAAAGACACAGACAAACAAGAAAGATGGGTTCGATGAGGAGTGTGTAGAGGTAGCAGACGAGGAAAAGAGAATAGGACAAGAATTACTGAATATCATACACTAGAAAACAGAACAAAATATAAAAATATAAGAAACAATCAAAGAAAAAAAGATTTCACAATGAGAAAAAACTCATAACCATTGAGGAAATTTTTCAGAATAAGGAAATCCAAGAAATAAAAAGACAGAAAAAGGTTACCATAGCAGAAATAGCTATGCTATAGCTAATATATTACAAACCAGGAAGGGAGCTTACTGGGTGAACAGCAAATAATAGAAAGATGGAAATACCACTTTGATGAACTCCTAATTACAGGAAACAAGGAAGACCAAGATGAATCAGGTTACAATACCAGAATGGAAGAGAAAATTATAGTAGTAAGCATCAACGAAAGATGAAGACACAAAAATAATAAAAGTCCAGGGGAAAACTTATTGAGTAAAGATTAAGCATTGCTACAAAAGGTGTCCTGGGAGAATATCAGGAAGATATCAGGAGAAACAGGTCGGTAAATGAGCACATGACAACTATGACGCTGGACAAAATACAAAATAAAAGGCCATGGTGTGGCCACAAATGAACAGAATTCTTGGGAAATGGCCTGAGGCAAAATTTGCTACACTCTTCAACCTGGTTTTGGAAAGCATAATAAGAAGTAGTTAATTAAAAATGAAAGCGACAATATACAACAACCAATCAATGTCTAGCATAGTTGGACGACCTTACACTGCTAGCAAAGATGAAAGCGGAATTAAACAGAATCATAAAAAATGGAAAAAGAAGCAAACGTTTTCGGACTAGAAATAAACCAACAAAAAACACAATACATGGTAATTGGCAAAACCACAGACAGAAGATGTATTTGCAAATAACTACGAACGATGAATGGGAATATGAGGTAAGGTAAAATAGTTCTTATACTGGGGAGTCATAATAAACGAAAAAGGACACGAGAAGCAGGAAATAAAAGTCAGACTTGCAAAAGGTAAGAAGAAATATGGAATGCTAAAAAGACTAATTAAATCAAAGAATACGTCAAGAAGAATGAAGATATAAATTTATAAAACCATCATAAGGCCACGTGACTGTAAAGCATGGTCGGTAAAGAAAGAAGATGAGGAAAGAATTGATGGGAAAGAAAATACTCAGTATACGACTGGCGAAGAAGAAAAATAAGGAACTACATATTATCTACAAAGAAGCAAAGATAACATCCGTCGTAAAAGCCTAACAACCTAAGTTTATAGGGCATATAGAAAACAATGGCCAGAAATAGATTTCCGAAAACGGTCCTTAACCGAGCCCTAATTGGAAAAGGGAGAAAAGGGAGACCACGGAAGAGATGGCTGGAATGTGTAGAGCAAGATCTAAAAAGTATGACGATCCAAAATTGAAAAGAGAAAACGAAAAACGGAAAAGTATGGAAAAAAATTACTCAACAAGCCCAAAGCCTTCACGGCCTGTAGTGAATATTATATATAAATAAATAAAATAAAATATCGTGCGGTAAGCAGTTTTCTGACATTTTTTTGTAGTCTTATACATCGATAATACTTTTGACCCAACCATTTTAAAGCATAAATTAGGTTTTGTTTGTTGGAAGAGTGATTGGCTCTAAAAGTTGTATTTATATTTTTCTACTGTATTATTAAGTGTTAAGAATCTTCAAAAGTCAAATAGTAAATTTTTATTTTCATTAGATGAATAAAAACAATTTTCAATGAAGAACACATTCTTAAATCCCTCAGATGTATTTACTTGATCCAAAGGTAAATCGATGTATATTTTCGCAAAGAAGTACACACAAATGTAGAGAAAACACCTTTCATAAAATGTAGTACTTGTTTAACCCGCTTCTGGTTTTATAACCCATATTGACGTCCCTATGCAAAACGAATGTTGACAAATTCTGCTTCGCATACACAAGATCACCGGTGTACAGAAAAAGGTTTTGCAGCTCGAATATAATTATTCGTTTTCTAATTGTGAACAATCTGAAGAAGGCGACGCCCCCAAAAGATTAAACTATATAGCGAATAAACGATATATAACTGAAACTCTGCACTTCAGTATTTAATTATTATATATATGTTTTGTGTGATGGGATCATTCAATTCATTGTCGATAAAACCAATAAAAAAGTTGCCATAATTTTGCACTGAAATAGATACACCATTCGATTTTAATAGCGGTGAGCCCATTCCACCTGCTTGATTTTCTACCAACTTAGCTCTAGGTCGTTCCTTGCACATCATTGTGAAAGGGCTGCATATCAGCCATTTCCCACATTAGACACATTCGAAATGGAATTCCCTGACATAGCGACTGAGGTATCGCCAGGAAGAAATGTAAGGATAAATCATTGGCACACAATATAAATGATAAGGGACACATTACAGATCCCTGAAGATCTCCTTGTTTAATACCAACTGGATCCGAAATATGCGTTTCACTCCGAGAGTTTGAAATATCTAACAATCAAGTATTATTTAATCCTATTAAATGGTTAAATCCTCGAATGCCATAATGGAAAAGTTACAGTCATAATATCAAAATAAGCGAAACAGACGCAATTTTTATTGTCTAAAAGATGTGCAAGATTTAGAGAATAATTTTGTTTTTGTTTTTTTCTCTACAATACCAAACTGATTAGGTACTAGTATGAAGACTTGAATCAAGAACACAATTATGGGTTTCGACTTAATCCTCGCGAATACTTTGCTAAAAGCAGACAATACGGAAAGCGGTATGTATTGACATAAACTATGCGATCGAACTAATAGGTCCTGTTAACGACAAAGTTTTTCTGGAAAATAAATATAACAATGGCTCTAATAGTGCTACACATTTTAGAATAAAGCATAATATTTCATCCACGCTACTTGATCTTTTTGTAGAGATGTCGTTAATAACATAAAAAATTTCTACTAGTGGACTTTATTATTTGTTTTATGTAAACAATTACACTAAGACAAATATATTGACTACTTTATCACAATAAAATATTGACTGAATAACCGACAAAGTGAGTTGGTATCATCATCATCTTACCATTTTGATCCGTATTAAATTATCATTATGTTTTTGTTGCAAGATAACTGAATGCCTTTTGTATGCTTCTCAATATTTTACATATTCAAATTTACTGCAAAGTGCACTTTCATAAATATCTCATATCATCTGAGCGGCGTTTGAGTTCGCAAGTAAATACATAATAATAAAAGTATGTTACAGATATATTCGTAATTCTCAGAATGGTCAGATCAGCCACCTCTTTTGTGTAACCAAAATACTGATTATCCCGAATATTAGTAACTATATTATCAATTAGTGGCTCTTAACGAGAACTTACTGTACATATACCAGACATATGATCAAAAGAATGCAAAATATTAGTCAAATAATAATAAATAATAATGAACTTAATATTAAAATTAAAATCACCACATACATTGTTACGTTTGGATTTACAAAAGGTTACAAAATAAATTATAATATTATATAATATCATAATTGAATTAATATTTAAATGAAAAGTCAATAGGCATATTTGGTTCAGCTTCAGATTTACGTGTCGGTAAACGTCCGCTTGTGATGATCATCGGGACATTTTGGAGTTATCGAAGTACAAAAATGATATGGGGAAGAGATTTCTTTTTGGTCCAAAATTGTGCTGGCAACGGTTTTTTTTTTGGGGGGGGAAACACATCTTTTCCAATGTATGTGCGGGATATACGAAAATGAGAGGCGAGCCGTTGTATATGAATCTGGCTCGTATGTGAATTAGTCGATTTAAAGTAATCAAGAGAGAAAATCTATCGCAAAGCACCTTCGTGTGTTTACGATTGAGGACTCGATTTTTGGGAAGTTCCAGTAGATGATTATATCGATTATAAAACCGATCGTGCCGAGATCGGATATACAACGACTTTTAGAAACAGAAGTACTGTTGGTAGGAAATATTTAAGTAGAATTGGTCGTTAGTTTACGTATACGACTTCGTTCTGGTTTCTGCGACGGTTGAGAGAAATGTCGCGTAGGAAGGATTCCTAGAACTTGGGGGTTCGGACTGAAAACGAGGAAGACGAAAGTGATGGTGTTCAAAAAATGAGGAGGCAAAAACAAAACCAAAAAATATTTTCGCAAAGAGCATAATGATATATGGCGGTAAAAGAGCAAAGAAGGTTAGAGAGGGCATATTTGGTACAGGTGAAGAAAATACTATAGCTAGGAAAGTCAGGGAAGGAATAGGAGAGAGAGGGGGAAGGGGGTCGGAAGGGTGCGGAGAAGTAAAGATGAACGAAGGAAACAAAAGGCAAAAAGGAAAGAAGAAACATATACGGAGGAACATAAGATTGAACCAGAGAAAATCACGTACATAGATAAGGGGGGATATAGGTTCAAAGGGAAAGTAAATATTTATAAATATTTTTTTAGTAGATGATTGTAATTCATTTTCTGCATTTTCACGTTGTTGTGAATCGTTTCGTTTGGATCAAATTTTATCCATGCCTTGTATTCGTCAAATAGAGATGTAGACAGTCGCTATTTTAATACAGCATATAAATAATAATGAAGGGGGAAATAGAAATATTATGAATTCCGGGCCTGCTTATATACATTGTATTTAATGTGCGTGCGCGTTTTGAAATGAGCTAACGAATGCTTCTTGAACTAAAATTCTAGCGAGCACGATAAGCGTACTCATTGTTCGACAGGATGTGGGTATTCATTTAATAAACTGATTAGTTAATTAAATTTCCTAATAATAATAATAAAATTAATAATTAAATAAATAAATAAATAATAATTTTGCTTACTCAGCGGAGTAAGCAAAATTAAGGAAAGGCGAAAATACCGAATGGCACGGACGTGATAAAAGCGAAATATTACTGGTAACATTAACATATACATCTTGTGTGGTCCAACGTTTCCCCTCTTCGAACAAAAGATTATTGAAAAAATGATTTTAACAGGGATGGTTAACGAAAGACAGTCAGTCGTTAATGGGCTTCTCTGGAAAGGAGTTCAGTCGTTGACGGGCTCCAACAGGAAGTAGGGAGTTCGTTGACGTTAAGTTAAATTATCGAAGTCTAGAGTAACATCTCAGAAAACGGAAAAATAATCGTTAACGTTTAAAATCAAAAACGTGTAGAAAAGTGACAAATTCTATTATTAGAATTTAAATAGATTTGATTTTTTATGAATTTCGGTTAAAATTGTGCTGTGCAAGAATAAGCTTAAACAGAGACGAATTATCCCGATCCATTGTTTTTGGGAGTTATAGGATCAAGAGGAAATGTAAGAATTTTCATTAGTAACAAGTGCGCAATTATGTGGGTTCTAGTAGTTTTTATTTTTGTGATAAATTAAAATTAAAAGGGTTAAAAGGGGAACGAACCTGTGAGGGCAAGTTTTTCTTTCCTTCCTCTAAAGATTAAAATTTAAAAGTGTGAAGGTTTTATTGAGGATCGTTTTGTTTTATATATTTTGTTTTATATATGCTGATTGAAGTTCGTCCGTCGATACTCTTAACGTATATGTTATCGTTGTGCTTATTTTAATTTCATTTAATCTTTTTTTTTCTTTTATAATAAAGTTAATTAAACTATACTTTTGTTTTTATTAATTAACTAAAGCCAAATTGGGACAGATAAGTTAAAAGAGACCTAACTGCAATTTGACGGAAACAGTCGTCTATTTGTTTGCTGGTGGCAGCTTTAAAAATAAAATTTTGCACACAAGTGGATTTGAAGTGATTATTTGCGAGAACGGGAAAATCGGAAGACTGGACAAAAGATTCCTACGCTCCGAAGGAAGCCCTTTTGGTGACCGAGTTCCTAGAATTTTTCCCGCTTTTCGAAACTACGTTCGGTTTGCGCGGATAGCCCGTATTCTGATTCACGAGCGTTTCGGAATCGAGCCAGTGTTCGCAGAGAATTAATTGTATGTCTGTTCAACAAGTTTGAAATCGAGTAAACGTAAACAAAGATGAGTATAAGTATTTCGTGGTTTTATTCAGTGATAATTATCGGATTATAATTATCAGATAACGGAAAAGTTTTTGTAGTTTTGTGTGAAGGTAACAACATCAATGTTGCCACTGGAAGATTTTATATTTATAAGATTTTCACCTTTAATATCGACAGTTTTTATTTATAAACTTATCAAATTATTAAACTATTATAACTTTATATTTTAAGTCCCTCATTATATTCTTTGTACAGTGCAGCATTTGTACAACAATTGACGATAAAATGCCCCACAGATTATGCAATTGCTACAAAGTAACTTTATTTCTACACGGCTTACATTTCTTATCGCTGTTCGTATTAAATTCGGATATGAATTTTATGTGGTTCAAAAAAAAATCCGTAGAATGTTTATTACAGAACTAATAATGTTTTTTTTTAAATAAAATTGATAAAATTGATATATTTTCATATTTCCCCGCAACCAAATATACACCATTGCACACATGTAGCATAACTTACATAAATATTAACTGACGTAGTGACGTCAACATAACCTTTGTAACCATCATGTAAAATTACAAAATCCTCGCCCGCTGACTAGCAAATAACAGTATTATTAAAGATGTTGTCGAACAACACGGCAAATCGCCGACTGAACGTCTTGGTGCGAATTTTACGACATGTGAACGGCGTGCAAACTTCCAACGTAAGAGCCTACGTCTCAAACGACACGGTCTCGATCGGCGGTGTATCTAAAATTATAAAAGCAACCCAACATCCCGAATACGTCCCGAGAAATTATTGTAAGTATTTTATCAAGAATACGTATTTCTGCTAAAGCCCGACATTGCAAATTTTAGATAACGACAATCTTGGTCAAAGCGCGCTGCACCATTTGCGATGGATGATGCAAAAAGATCTAATGGGACAGGACATATTTTTGCTGGGGCCCCCCGGCCCACGTCGACGACAGTTGGCACTACAGTATTTAGAAATGACGAATCGAGAACACGAATACGTCGCTCTGAGTCGAGATACAACAGAGTCTGACATAAAACAACGCAGAGAAATTGTTAAAGGAACTGCTAAATATTTCGATCAAGTAAGTTCATCGAAGATAATAATGAAAACAAGTCGTTAACAACTATTTTTAAGAGTGCAGTAAGAGCGGCGACAAACGGTCGAATATTAATATTAGAAGGCATAGAAAAGGCCGAACGAAACGTGCTCCCAGTGTTGAATAATTTGCTTGAAAATCGTGAAATGCACTTGGAGGATGGTAGGTTACTCATACCCGCTGAAAGGTATGACAAATTATTGGAAGTAAGTACGACTTTTGTATCGTTTTCAATAATAATATCAATGTTTTAAGGAGTACAAAAAGGAACAACTGGATACCTGGAAGCTGGTACGCGTGGATGAAGATTTTAGAGTTATCGCTTTAGGTTTACCTGTACCAAGGTACTATTTCTACTTTCAAATTGGGTATCATTTCAAATGTTTTTATTGTAGGTATAGAGGTAATCCTTTAGATCCACCTCTTCGTTCGAGATTCCAAGCAAGAGATGTCACCAGCAGTACCTATCAGGTGAGTGTTTTACTAATTTCACGAAGGTACCAACCTTTAATTTACGCCATTATAAAATATTTATGTTATTTATATCAAAAATAATTCAATAACTGAGTTATATTAAAAAAATAAAAATAATATTCATAAATTAATTTATCACAATTGTTGAAATCCTAAACTGCGTAATATTATATTTAATATAATATTATATTTAATATTATTATTTCTGTCGCGCCATTGGACTTTGACATTCAAGGTTGCCACACTTTTAGAGATTGTGATTTGCAAATTATTGATAAAAAACGGCGCAAACGCGATAAAATTCGCGTGTATTTTACGAGAACATTTTTTATACACTGACGTAGTTTATGATTAAATTAAGGCGAATTTATAGGTCTTTATATGCGATGAAAACACGTAATAACATGAACGAATTTATGAGTGTCAGAGCGAATTATTTACATTTATTTTAAAAGCTGTCGTTTTCAATGTCAGTTTTGGATATTTTTACCCGCAACCCAATATTTATAATGAAGACGATCGTTCGTCATTTGGAAAAAATAACGTAACTCTGGTTGCCAGTTTCAATTCCGTTAACTTATGGAATAAATCGATCGAATGTTTGCATATTTCAAATAATTCTCTTTCAACTTTGTGATTATTTCTCGCACGCAAACGATCAATTCAATGCGAGCTTTTGAGCATTTTTGACGTGAATATCTATAATCATAAATTAAAGATCAATTTTTACATTTTTCACACGATTGGCACATTTGTTACGTACTACCAAGCTTAGTTTCCATAACATAAAGTGCCGGGGCTTATAAATGACGCAAAGATTAAAACCAGATTACAATCAAAATGAAATAAACAAAATCAAATGATAATGGAATAGAAATGGAAAAATATAATAAATCTAATCAAAATAATCCAAAGTGTAGTTTTACTGCAGCGAATTTATCAATTTATCAAATAGAGGAGCAAAACAATTATAATGAAAACCAAAAAGAAACACAAACACAAACGTATTTAGGAAATGTGTGTATACTACCGCCATCTAGGCGTCAATATCCTCACACTCAAGATATGTGGTCACAGAGGTCTACTTTGACCGACTAAGTCGGTACTGTCGAGACTCGCTTTGTTGAATTATATAGAGATATTAAAAAATAATCACTTAAAAATAGAAAAATTACTACGCATATGGTACGATAAACGATTTCTTTTAAAAAAGTAAGCGAAACATAAAGTTAACCGCTGCGTATCTTTAAATGTCGTTCAATCCACACCCAGTCGATGGGCATGGACTTTTTTGTGCACACTTACTACGCACTGAATCTTTGAAAGTTAATTTTTATTCTTGTCAAAATTTGTAAAAAAAAAACATTTCTTTTTCATAAAAATCAAATCCTAAGTGGACTCGAATGAGACGAATACAGCTTCAAGTTAAATGTTTAAATTGTCGATCAATATTTGAATACGGCCTTCGTCGCCCACACGAAGGATTTTACGAGTTGATGAAATTGTTTTCTAACTCTCATTTAAATGAATGTTAGTAAATTGTACGTAATCGGTTTCGCGGAAGATTACAGCATGTAGATAGCAGTTATTTGAGTGAATCATCCAACAATGTTTATTAAGATGGAAATTCTTTGATCTTAATGAGAAAGTAGCGAATGCCTTCTTATAAATGTCGACAAGAATTTGTAGAACGAGTGTTATTAGTGGGAGCGGGGGTTTTCACTCAATCTAATAATATATTACGTGAGTAAGTTATCGTGTTTAACATTTTTATCCTGTTACTGCAAAATTGTATATTGTATGTTTGTCTCCGTCTAATATAGACCCCATAAGTAAAATTGTTAATTTTCGTAAAAATACTTGTTTTACTAATGAATAGATTGTTGTTGCTATTATTTGAAGTCGTTTTGTAATCCAAATTTTGTCTTAACTATTAAATTACTATTATTTATCAATATTTAAAATGTTTATTTAAAAAGACGACGCCGCATGTAACTGCGATCTGTCTTAGAATGTGTTAACTTATTGTAGTTGTGTAAGAAGATTCCGTCTATAACTACGATATATCTTAGAACCTTTTAATTTATTCTAATTGTTTGGAAAAGACGCCGTATTTGACTGCGAACTGTCATACGACAAAGGAACTTATCATAAATGTTTAAAAAGACGCAACATTTAACAGCGATCTATCTTACAACAAATTAACTTATTATAATTGTTTAGAAAGACGGCGTATTTAACTGCGAATTGTCATACCATAAAGGAACTTGTCCTAAATGTTAACAAAAACTATCAACTATCTGGCAGCAAATTAACTTATTGTCATTATTTAAAAATACGCCGCATTTGACTGCGAACTGTCTTACAACATAGGAATTTATCCTAAATATTCAAATAGACGCAGCGATCCATTTGACAACAAAAAACACCTTATTTGACTTGGAACCGTCGTACTATAAAGGAACTTACCCTAAATGTTTAAAAAAACGTCGCATTTAACTACGATCTACCATACAACAATAGTATATTATTATACAAGTTAGTAAGGCAACGGATTGTCCCACGAGTGGTTTGGGGAAACCTAGGAACTTTTGCGTAGGTTGGGTTCACTGATATTGACACTTTGTATTAAATTTCAAAATAATCTAATAGCCGTCATAATTTCTGTAATTTGTGTGCAAAATGGAGGCAGAAAACGCTGAATTTACGTACCCCGCCGTACATACACGAAGCCACTCAAAAGGCTGTTGAACATGTTGAACATAACCAAACTAAAAGTTACCAAAAACAGTTTAATAATACGACTCATTATTAAACTGTTTTCGATGTAACAAACGTTATTAACGCAAAGTAGATAAATTAATTTATTGTAATTTTTTAAAAAGACGCTGTATTTAACAACGAACTGTCGTACGATAAAGGAACTTATCTATCTTACAACAAATTAACTTAAATCTTAAATTAATGAGTTGGAAGTAAAATAAGAATTATAATATGGGCTTCTCGGGCCAGGGATATGAAACTTCGAAAGATTAATGGGGCTGGATTACTTTGTTTAATGTCCAATCGAAATGTTTCGTGAGTAATTTGGACGCAATCACTGTCGATTTTCGGTCACAATCAGCGTCCATTGGTTTATTTTAAGGTTACGTTCGGATTAACGTTATTAATCGACTGTAAATCACCGACGTGAGCATTAAAACCATGTATGGTTATTACGCTTAAATAATTATAACAAAAAAATTTACTCAATTAAATTGTATAGTTTGATTAAAGGATGTTTATCTGAACAAATTACTGCAATTTAAGACGTACTCCAATTTTTCGCGAAAAACGTGCTGATGAAATGCGTAACCGATTTCATAAATGCTGACGTCCTCCAATAACATTTGCAAATATATTTATTTTACTTCAAGGAAACCTTCTTCTTAAATTCATTTAGAAAATGATACTCTGGTTAAGAAAAAAAGATTTGATTTCAACACACTTCTAGCAAACCAATTATGCCTCCCACTCAACCTAACGGAGCACATACGCAAGTTAGACAACGCTTTTTTATATTTGGGAATTTGATTGCTTTACTTTCTTAACTCTGCAAAGTTCTTATTCTGTATCGATCTATCGACAATCTACTGGCGAACGTATCTTCTTTAAATCTAATTATGATTATAATTGTTCCCGTAAAATTATTATATGATATTATTTGCACCGTTTGCCTCGATCGTTTGCACGGTAATTTCGTCTTCCTGTATTTTCAAGATTTCAAGATTTTTTATCCCCCAAATGTTATTTTTGTCTCCGTTCTTAGTTACATTCCTTATACTTTCTGGTTCAATGTTTGTCTTCACACTTTTTCTTGTCCATGTCCATCGAATTTAATTTAACTTTTTTAGTCCCAAGACATTTGACATTATTTGCATTGCATTGCTAAATATGATTTATAATTATTGTCCATATTTGTTCACATACATTCTCCATTTCCAATTAATTTACCTCAAACTTCATTGTTTTCCTTTCCGTTATTAAAATGCTGTTTACTCCGAATATGTTTACACAGTTTTCTCCAGTGCATGTCGCGATTTATACACCGAATATTCTTCTTTGGCGTAGTTGTATGTTGCTTCAAATATAATTTCATTCGTGTGTTGTTTCTGTTATTTGAAAATTTCACTTTCTCAAGATCTTGAAATAAGATACCATTATTGACTTTTCCTTCATTTATGGAATACTCCTAGCTTGAAATTTGTAATTTGTATAATTAAGTATACTTCTACCTTACCTTTTCTGTTCGTTTGAATTTTGCACCATTTTGCGTTTTAGTAGAAATTTTAATTGAGTAAATTCGTCGTGATTTGGGGCGTATTTTAGCTTTCCCCCCAAGAAGGACTTCATACCATTCCCATTCTAACGCAAGACAACCCAACCCAATAAAACAACATAAAATTGTCCAGAATGTAGTTATTCACAATAACAACTGATAAAGATAGTAATTGTTCTGTATATTTATTCGAAATTTTAAGTCGTTGTTTAATAATTGTACGTAGCTAATTTTGTAATTACCTGAGTTTTGGGGGAGGGGGGAGGTTTGTTCCACTACATTTCTTTGATCACAAATAGTATAATGTAATTAAAGGATATTTATTTTCGTGATTCATTTGAACGCAATTATTTACGTTAAAAAGCATAATGTTTTTTGTTTCAAAAACAGTGCAGTACAGTACAGTCCAATTTAAACAATCCAAAATTTTCAAAAATGACAAAGAAAGTTAACATCGTTGATGTACGAAAATTTGGAAATGTTCGAAAAACCTCAAATGCAAAGAATATCAAAAAAACTAAAAATTATAAAATTATTAATTATTAAAGACATAGGCAAATTAATGCATATTCCGAGATTACTATTACTTTATACCTTCGTGTTGTAGATTTGTAAACTCTCTTGAAAATAATACCATATTTAATTTTATAAATAAAATCTATTTCGCCACTACTCGTTTATTTGCGATTGGTTTTCCGCTCATCATAGAGAGTTTTTTCTTAAACCTGAACACTATAATTTTCATTGCAGTTTAACGTGTTTTAAATTTATTCAGATAAAAAAAAATGTACTCAAATTTTTATTTTAGTTAGTGTAATTTGTTTAATAAAAATAATACAAATTATCTTAGTACAGTTTTTGTTTCAAAGGCAATACATGTTGCATTGTTATTAAGAACGAACAACGTTTCTTTGAACAACAATAAATACCCCAATTTAAATTAGTTGTTTATTACTTACGGTATATTGTATAAACATCAATTCATGAAACATTACTAGTTTTTACGATAAAGTGATAATTAAAAACTGCCATCGTGAAGGATTTGTATGAGGGGGCGAAGAGCGGGATGGGAGGAGGGGGAAGGAGAAAAATAAGGTGACAGGAGTAAGCAGCAAGAACAAGTTTAAGTGCCTGCGGAAATAAAAGATAAATAGGGATCGTTTTATCAACTTTAGTGATACAGCCCATGTAGGTCTTATAGTTATGGTAGACCACGAGAGCTAACGACCTGCAAAAAAGAACTTACTTTGCAGCTAATAATTGAACTAATAAGCAGGTGACTTTGTTAATAGTATGGCAAGTGATTGTGCTTAAGCAATTGGTAAATTATGGCAGCAACTTAGTATGTGGGAATTGAGAATTATTGTAACCAGTTCCCAACAATCAGAATCAGAAACAGCATTTGTGTTCTCTGATATATTTGTAAGAGACTTTAAAAGTCAATTCAAGTATGAAATGTCAGTTGGAAAGCTCGTTCTACGCAAAAATTACCCACAGTCTTACCCAATAGCTCCATCTGTTATTTGTCTCATTTTATACCCCCCCCCCTCAGTTTTCGCAATTTGCTGAACTTTCACAGCTTCATAGATTGAATAATTGAATAGAATTTATGACTTCACATATTTCATCGAATTTATAGACTACGAATTTCTCAGATGTCATAGACTTTGTGGACACGGATTTTATAGGCTTCGTACATTTGACAGATTTCTTAGAGTTGAAAAATTTCGTAGACTTCATACACTTAATAGATTTCAGGGACTTCACAGATTCATTCATTTTCTAGATATTTTGTAGAGATAGATTTCCATTCCATCGACGTCATAGACGATTTTATAGACTTTATAGATATCATAGACTACATTTCCTACTTTCGACTTCATAAATTACACAGATTTTATGGTTGAATAGGTTGCATAGATGTCATTGATTTCAAAATATTTTTCATAGACTTCTCACATGATATATGTTATAATGACGTTATAGTCTATGAAGACTTCGTATATTTTACAGATTTCATATATTCATAGATTTGTTATTAAATATTTCATAGGCTCATAGATATGAAAAACTTCTTACGCTGTTCTTTCAAAGGACTGATTTAGATGATAACTTACCTTGTATTGTGACATACAAAGTTAGTTTTTATTTTTATTACATGCATAAGAATTGTTAATGAGAATTAATTTGCGTATATTATTAAAAAAGTTTATTAATTTATATAAATTTCAAATCTTTTCTTGAACCAGAAATATTTAACTCTGCGAAGGGACCTAACTACAAAATTTTATGGCGAGGGAACTCGCGTTTTATGTGGAATTAGCAAAACAAACAAAAATGCTACTAGGCACATTACTGCTCGTTGAATAATACACAATGGACTGACTGAGAACTTAGTTTTAATCAACAATTACATCACCTAGTAGCAAAATGCCAGTCACATACACAAAGAGTATACTAGTTTTATAAAATTTCTTATATATCACGATAGCTGACACAGCCCGTACAATGCTCTTCGCGTTTTTAATACTTTGCTAATGAGTTTTGTCACTGAAATTCGTTCTTGTAATAAATCGCCAAAGTTTATAACTCCGACTATGTTTTATTGTAAAATCCATATTTTCGTGTTCTCGGAATCCCAAGAATTGTTCAGGAGTTACCGGTTGGCGGCACATTAATTACAAAATCAATGCGTTTTCTTGGCGACAGGAACAAATTTATAGCAACAAAATCCAGGTAACTAAATGCGAATATGTCGACAATTAATTCTTTGACTTCATTTCGTAATTTATTCGCATTCTCAATTAATGGACTCACTTATAATATACGGCGTAATCGAGCAATTAGTATATAAGAAAAAACGAGGAAGTTTATGCCAACTTTCGATATAACCCAAAGATGCAAATATTTGAAATTAATTTAGGCCTATTACCAAAGTTTTATGAATTAAAAAGTAATTAAACTGGTAATTTAAATTCATTAAAAATAAACTTTAATGGAAGTCGTGAAAAACGCATTTGTATATAAAACATGGGATAATAGGATAATATTAGAAGCGCTGCAATATTTTTTTTTCTTTTTTACTAAAAATATCACATTTTGAAAGACGTATACTTACTTTTTTAATGCAGTTGCAGGACGAAATATTTCGTATTTAATTACTAAACATCTATGCCTTAAGATCAATTGTACTAATAAACATATTGAAGAACACCAATAAATTGATTCTAATTATTTTTCGTAAGGAAATATCACTGTTAAAAAAAAACAATAATAATGATTTAAATATTTATTTTGCAGTCCCTTTATTAATCAATGAACTGCTTTTGCTGCTCAACGTACTGTCACAATCGTTGTTCCTCTTCAAAATGTTCGGCAGGAAAATGTGCAATTGTCTCTTGGAGTTGTCGAATTTGATCTTTTTACTCTCAATCTTCACACAATCGTTGACTTCGATCTGCGACACGATGTTGGTGTCTTCTGAATCCTCGCGGTCCTTCACCGATGGTGTTTCTTTTGGTGCACTTATTGGTTTACTTTGTTTAATGTGCGTCGACGGTCGTCGATTTGGCCTCACGTTCGGACACAACTTCGCGGTTACAGCACGTTTCTTTACTTCTTCATTTTTAACCTTCGGTGCTATTTCGAATTTTTCAGCAGTTAGATCTAACCACAACAGCACCCGTTCACTCAAGGAATCAGAGCCGTCATTTTTGCAAGTAACGTGCGGTGACCATAGGTTGTCGTTTCGAAATACGTTTGCCTTGATCTGCACGACGTTTAAATTAAAATTGTTTTTATGCGAATCCTCTAGTTCACTTTGTTTAAATTCACTGATGGATGCGTCAATTGGCAAGTTTTCGACGAGCGGACGTTGGCAGGTGCAAGTTTTTGGTTCGTTTTGGTTGGTTATCAAAATATAATTCATTTTGGTGATGCGCAAGTCGTCGCCGTTGAAATTTTCCTCCGATTCGGATGGAATCCTCGCGCTGTCTTCATTCGCGATGGAGCTTTTTCTGCTTCGAGTTTTCTTCGGCGCGTTGAGTTTGGCCAGCGGGTCTTCGTTGCCCAAAATCACGTGCCGGTGTCCGTTATCCCACACGGTTTTGACGAACAGCGGTCTCGAACTCGTTTCCCAACGTCTCTCCATTATGCACACACATTATTGTCGATTAAGTTCAGATTTGTTTGAACGATAACGCACGCGGTGTCGTCGAAACCGGATCGATTTTCAATCGAGATTCCTTACATTGACATAACGTGAACGTTCGGTTTCGCATTTTACCCGGAAATGAAGCCGGGGGACTCGCCGATCGGGATGCCGACCGGTGTCACTGCGCAGACCCGGAGTCGGTTGGTTATCCGAAGAATTATCTCCTGCATTCGAGGCGCACTGCACCCTTCCGTGCCGTCTTTATCGCGATGTAAATCTCGCATTTAATTGTCCCACAACACATAAGGTTGTGTTTAGTTAGGGACCGGCAACTGCAGTCATGCTATCAAGGTGCCCAAACGTAAAAACTTGTTTTGTTTAAAGGTAATTCATCATGCGACGATGAAAGGCAATGAAAGGTGATTTATGGTCCTTTACAATGAAAAAATGATATATTATTTATCAATAACTATATATTTCGTAATTTATTAGTTAGTTAAGAAATGTAACGTTCTTGGCTCGACAAAAGCACGTCGCCCTCTCTTTGAAGCTATTAATATCTCCAGTCAAAACGGGGGACATTTTCGTGCAAATTTCTTAATGTACAGTATGATAAAAAATTAAGCCTTAGCTAATAACGACCTTTTTCGATATAGTTTCAGTTTTATAAAAAAAATCCTTTACGTTTTAGCGATAAAAAGTATGCTTATGCCTATATATCCTATATCTAATGCGAAATGGAATATCCATCAAAGGGTTGTTACGCAACCTACTTGTGAAAGTTCCGTGAATCTGTTGTTTATAATGTTAATAAGAAATAAAATTCCAAATTTGTTAGGCATAGTTTACATATACAAAATATAGCACCTTAAGGTCATGAACTGAGTTGAAGTGACGACACGTACGAATTATGAAACCCAGCATTATGTATGCTTTACTAATTGAATTATTGATATGTACATCAAAAATCATTTTAGAGCCAAAGGTAACTCCCAGGAACCTAATTTGTTCAAGTGATGTAATGATAAATTTTTTCTTTATCTTGTAATTGAAAGATATTTTGTTTTTGTGGCGCGTAAATGCAATTTTATAGCATTTATTCAAGTTTACGTACGAGTTCGTTTTTCTCGCAATATGCTACAAATCTGTTCAGGTCACTATGGGTTAGTTTGCAGTATTTATCGTTGAAGATGGTATATAAGAATTTAAGGTTATCGGCAAATAAAAGAAAATTACAGCAATGGAAGCATTTTTTCATCATTGATCTAGACGATAAAAAAGAGGACCCAAGTGGGACCCCTGGGGGACCAGGAAAGCGTTCAGAAGATTCAGATGTAGAACCGTTTACTGTGACTGTTTGACACCTCTCAGACAGGTAAAAGCCAATCCAACGAAACAGACTGCCATGCACACCAACCTCAACAAGTTTATGCAAAAGAATATTATGATTGATTTTATCGAACGCTTTGCTGAAGTCTGGATATGCTTATCCACGGTTTTCAGAATAAAATCTGCATCTCTAACAGATTTTTCTCGACAGATCTGGATGCACAAAAATCAAGCTGTCCAGATATTATCGAGCTGATTAAAAAAGTCGTGAAGAATTAATTCAAATATTTTAAGGAAAGTTGACAAAATGGAGATAGGCAAGGGGCGATAATTACTTACGTCACTTCTATCTCATGTTTTATATATGGGGATTAAATGACTTTTCTTCCATCTGAGTGGAAATATTCCTTGTTGAACAAAATTGACAAAGGACACAATTGGGTACTACAGGCGAATGCAAAAAAAAAGTAGACACGAAATTTTCGGCTGCTTGAACAAACTTGCTTGATATTAACAATGTCATGTAAACGTAACAGTATTATCATTTCAGTGACATTTTAATGAATTGGTGAGCCGTAAACGTAGGTATCCCCAACTAGAGCCCCGAACCGCCGTTACTGAATAAATAAATCAAATATCACGTGGATTAAGAAAACTTACTGAGAAAATTCAAGTTTTATGGAATAAAAAATTTTAATTTTAAAATGAATGTCAACTTTGAAAGATTGTCAAATTTTGAAGGAAAGGGGATTTTAAAAAGCCACATTTATACAACAACAATTTGAGGAAAATCAATTACAGGAAACTGTTTTTGTCTACTTTTTTTGCATTCGACTGTACAGTTGCGGTCACGGAATTTCGGGCAGTACGTACGCAAATTTGACTGACATTAGGTGTGAAATGGGCTTTACGTATCCTAACCTAACTTTATACTGTCACTATTACTGCGAGAGTTGAAGAAGTGGCATAGGCTGTTTTAAGAATTGAGCATGGGTTGTTATTTAAACTATATTAAGCAAAGAACATGACAATAAGTAAGAAGAATTTGTATTTTGAATCAGATTTTGGCGCTGCCAGCGTATGTCAAATAAATGACAAAACAATGATTAAAATAAATTTGTCATAATGACAATAAAGCCTAAGCTACATCGGTTTTTGTTAATGTGTCAGAAAATTTCTGCCCGAAATTCCGTGCCCGCGACTGGTTCGTGCAGATTATAAATCTTTTTAAGGACCTCGGAAATACGGAAAGAACTTATCGAGCATTACTGGTAAAGCGTGTGTGGATAATGTTCGGATAAATACAGATGAGAAGTATTCAGTAAATAGCTGACATATGTCAAGTCCATTTTCTGCTTTCGTATTATTATACGTCGTATACTATAGAAGTTATATTTTTTGTCCGAGAAAAGGACTAGAAAAACTTAGAGTTGGTAATCGCATTGCTCTCGACATTGTTCATATGCTTCTTGTGGTAGAATTTAATTAAATGTTTAGATCTTGCTCTCAATAATTTAAATAATCAATATCGTTTTTGTATATCTTTTTATTTTTGTGTGATTTTTAAGCTTTGCTTTAATAACCATAATAGTGCTATTACTGTAGAGTCGCGGGCACGGAATTTCGGGCAGCAATTTTCTGACACATTAACAAAAACCGATGTAGCTTAGGCTTTATTGTCATTATGACAAATTTATTTTAATCATTTTTGTGTCATTTACTTGACATACGCTAGCAGCACCAAAATCTGAATTCAAAATCCAAATTCTTCTTACTTATTGTCATTGTTCTTTGCTTAATATAAGTTTAAATAACAACCCATACTCAATTCTTAAAACAGCCTATGTCACTTATTCAACTCTCGCAGTAACAGTGACAGTTTAAAGTTAGGTTAGGATACGTAAAGCCTATTTCACACCTCATGTCAGTCAAATTGACGTACGTACTGCCCGAAATTCCGTGCCCGCGACTGTACCAGTACCTGTTGTTTGAGTGGAACACATTTCTCTAAAGCTTTGCTAATAATATTATAAAATATTTGTATTGCATCGCTAGTAGTCATGTTCTCAAACTCACCCAGCCAATTAACCCCAGATAGAAATAGGTCGAGAAGGCTGTAGTTAATCGTTTTAAAATTGTAAATTTTTAAATTTGAAGAAGCTGCTTTTTATATGAACAGAGGAAATGTCTTTCTAAGACTATATGATAGACGTCTTCAGGAACAAGATGATTTAATCTGTTACGACAACATCAGTCCTATAAGGGATATTACAGAAAATTCAATCAAGCACATTGTTTGTGCTGTGATTGTTTTGCAGAATCCTTGAGTAGAACACTTTATCAACAGATATTCGATCTACTATAGTACTATAGTAGATCGAATATCCGCAATGTTAGCCGCAAAAAAAAGTCTTGGTGTAACAATTAAGCCCCTTGTTTTTACCTTATCTACACTTGCTTAGGATTACAAACATTTCAAATATTTCTTCATCGCTAAAATCTGGTTTTTCAGCATTTTACTTATAGGTATTTTTGAAAATACGTCCGGATCTCCACGATTTACGAAATGAATCAATTGACACTACTTTTATGTTGATAAGTTTTTATACGTAAAAGTATTATTAGAGCTTGTGCTTTTTGAAGCTTTTTATAGCTCGCCGTCCTAACTAAAATGTTTGAAAATGAAACATAAATCTGGCAGAAAATTTAAAATGTTACTTGGAGCAATGTTTACGTACATTTTGTAATTCA
Source organism: Geotrupes spiniger (assembly GCA_959613385.1). Lineage (NCBI taxonomy): Eukaryota > Metazoa > Arthropoda > Insecta > Coleoptera > Geotrupidae > Geotrupes > Geotrupes spiniger. Next base: position 21,027,686 of record OY390737.1, read on the forward strand.
GCGAAATTTTCTTCAATGTTTCATACAGATTTTACCAATGTATGTCGGTTCATCGGAAATATCTTGAAAAATAAAGTAATATTTGCATATTGGTTTATGTAACACGGTCGAATTTTCATATTTATTTGAAATTAAAGAACCTCTATTATTAAGTACTTCGAAATAATTCGAAGTTATATATAATTTTATCAACTCCTAGACGAAGCAGCATCAACGAAACATTTTTTTTCTTTCAAACTGTGGTAATTCTGATCAAATAACACGTTCCCCACTGCAACTATAACTTAAGTGTTATAGTTGCAGTGTCCTATCGTTTAGTCAGTATTTGGTATAAAATATTGGTTTTATTTATAATCAATTGACTCTCACTATTTGGCTGGACAATCAGGATCATCATCAATGTCCTTAATTCATTAAAAGAAACTGTAAATAATTATCGACCTATCTATTTTTTTTTCAATATTCTATGCTTGATAGATTGAATTCTGAAAAAGCATTCAATCTCAAGCAACAGAGAACAACGACGATTGAACAAACGCTTCAGGACATAATAAAATATTTGGATTCCGGTCAGTATCCCATAGCCACACGTAGTTTAATATCTATTGTCAATAAAATTAGTGGAAAACGCTGCCCACTGATGTTATTTATATCGTATCGTTTTCAAACAGATTGCAATTTCGTAAAATGAATTTTAATTAAAGAAATGTAAAACGCAGATTATTTAGTTATCATTCTTTTTTCTGTTGTTTATGTTCACAAAAGATAAATTTCAAAAGATTTGCAGGAACACAATGAATAAATTTCAGTGTCAAAAATGTTACTTATCAATGCTGCTTAAGCTTAGCTGTATAAGACTTAATTTAAGAGACAATGAATTCAATATCAAGAACTTCCCCAAATATTAAATCGATAGCTAATCGAATCTCGCTCAAAAGACAAAATGAATGCATTCGTAGGAGGGCGACTCAAATATGAACCGGACTTTTGTTTTAGAACATTTATTGGTGCAGTAAATAAAATTTTGAATACACCTTATTTTTCTACATAATCTGCTCTTTTATTTATACATTTTTCCCACCAAATAACATTTTTTTATATATAACCAATTGCACAAGAACGTTTCTACACATCGTCAAAGTGATGACCTCTCAGTTCTTCTTTGTGTAGCCCAAAACATGTCATAGTCACACGGCGACAGATCGGGACTGTAAGACGGATGTCCCAGTGTTTCAAGTATTTCACACACGGTAAGACGGTTTGCTTTCTGATCTTCTGAACGCAAGAATATTCGTCTCACTGGTGCTTGTCCGCGTTCGGCGTGCATGAATCTCATTTTGCACTGACTCTCGGCCATCGTAATTTTTGTGTGCCAGTTGACTTGGGTCTTTGAAAACGTTTTTTCAGCGAATTATGCAGTTAGTCGACGCAAAATTTCTGTAGATCTGCTTTGGCAAATCGAACCGATTTACTCCCCTTCACTTTACATCCCCAGCCAACATATATTAAGACGTCACGTTACTCACTTACCTATGGAGCGTTAAACAGAAGAGTCTCGTTTATATTTGATTCGCCCTCGTATTTTTAGCAATTTCCCAAGGTACAAACCCATAATTCCTAGGTTTAAGATCATCTTTCATCACCCAGTGAAGTTTCAATGCCTAACACGATTTCAAGTTTGTGAACTTCCCTTACGAGTGTTTAAAACGAAGGCCATCCATTCCACCAAAGAAATCGATCGCGTTTCAGAGAAAAAAATGGAAAAATCAAAGCAATTTTCAAAATATAGATTTGAGTTCAAAGCAAGAGCGTCCAAACAACGCACTGTTTGAGCACAATCACTCGACGTGAGTCATTTACACACTGAAAACGAAAATCTGTTTAAAAAAGATTTTCTAACGATGTCCTTACCACAACCGAAAACTTGGCACAAGGCACAAGGATTGCCGAAAAAAACATTTTTCGCACAATTTTTCCAACCAATCCTTTAAATGTCATATAGTCTAACCCGGACGCGGAACAAACCAAACAGACTGGCTTGCGTGAAAATAATCCGGTCGTTTGGGTTTCGATTATTCGCGATCGCATGACGTCCAACTATTGAAATCGAAACAATCGGGTCTGCGTGTTTCATTGCGACCGAACACATTCAATTTAACCGGCGGTAAATTGAAGTGAAGTAAGCCGTTACGGCGGATTTAATCGTCGGTGGTCTAAATTAGACGTGCCTGGAGCACCCGTGGTTTTAAAATTGCACCAGTTGATAAATTGACGAGTACGATTATTTTAGCTATTCGGATGCATATATTGCAATGTAACAAGAACAGTGTTGTTTTTTTTTTAGGTACACTTTCATACAGAATTAAGGAACTAATTTATGGTAGTTGGGTTGGGCGAAAAAAAAAACATATTTTCATATTTCGAAGAAGATTAAAAATCATGTCGCTGACTGCGAGTATGGTTGTAAAGGCAACAAGAATCAACTACACAAGTAGCAAAAATGTGTTCCTTCCCTCAATAATATTTTAGGTAACTTTATGTATATCACAAATAACCAGAAAAAAAATCTTTGATCGCACCATCGCCATCGCCAACTAAAATTCGTCTATATTGCGTGACGTCTATCTTATCTAAATGATGGTCCGCAAAAAACTTGTGCAAGTAATTTAACTTACCTTGTCGTTGCATTTTATGTCATCTCTTTCTTCTGTTATGGTAACAAATTGTTATTCACAATAGCACAATCATGTTCCAAATTACACGCGCTTTATAATAATGTCAATCACGAGTTATTAAAACCGTTTTTGTCTTCAATAATCCGAATTTAATACACGGGCACGCGCGTTTTTGTTCCCGCACTTACCGACACTAAGATTTGTCACTCGTGATTCCCACCACCTCAACTAAACAGTGCGACAAAATCGCAAACTTCAAAATAACCAAAAACTCGAACGTTCAGCGACAACTGCAACAAAAATTGCGCATTTTACGTCATCTCTTTTTTCTTTTATCTTAGCAAATTGTTGTTCACAATAGCACAGCCACGTTCCAAATTACACGCGCTTTATAATGGTGACAATCACTAGTTCTTAAAACCGATTTTGTCTTCAATAAAGTGCGACAAAATCGGAAACTTCAAAATACCCAAAAATTCTAGCGTTTAGCGGCAACTGCAATGAAATTATGGCATACACAATAGTCGGAAAGTCGAAAAAAGTGGCAAATTTTTTTTAACTTGTCGCTATGCGTTATATTTCATTGTAATTTTTTGGGGAATGCTTGACTTTATTAAGCTTGTTGTTGTTGTTATTATTCCTTACGCTTATTCGGCGTGGCTGAAAAGTTGATTTTTTCATCTAAGGTACGAAATTGTGTTGAATTATTGCGTTTTAATGCAATTTTAAGTGACGTATTTTCGATATTAGAAAAAAAGTTTTTAAAGATTTAAAGAATGAAGAATAAATGTATTGGTAAACATTTAATGTTTTTGATCACATAACAATCAAATATGTGACAGATATAATTACGAACTCGGTACTTCATATCGGTTATTTTGAAGAAGACGCTGCAGAGTCTAGACATAAAATCTACAAATACGATAGATTACATCATGCAAGAAAAATAGCCGCATTGATAACGTAACTGATGTATTTAATAGAGCCATTGATACGTCAGATCCATTAATATCATCTACAACTAACTACCGTGAAAATCGACGCAACTGTTTACCGCTTCCAAAAGAAGTTATTCAACTATTAACTGGATATCAATGCATTGCTGATGATGAGGTAAAAAAATATTATGAAGAAGACAAATACCTTTATCTTGTACTTTTATAAATAGTTTGGATAATCTGAGCTTGGAATGTGAATGCTAGACCTACTTAAATATTATAATAAATCATTTTAATTTTAATCCTTTGTTGTATCGGAACATTTGTAAAATAAATACAAAAAAGAAAAACATCAAAACTGTTTTTAAAATGTTTACCCTCTGGGGAGTGGGGCGTGGGATTGGGTTGGGTTGGGTTGATTTATTAACACTAGATGTACATTTCGACAACTAAGTTGTCATCTTCAGCAATGTACTCTGCTGACGATGACAACTTTCATTCGAAATGATGAAATGTTGCAATTTATTTGCCAACAACAGTCTCCAATTTACCTATTATTCATTAACCCTATTTCTGCCACAAAATTTAGTGACTCTAGCTGCTTCCAAAAATAGGTTATTAATTGTTTCCAAGAAAATATGAATTCCGACCATTGTGCCATGGTCGGATGACTAAATGAAACAAATTGAAAATGTCACAATTTCTTTACTTTTTGTCAGTAGTACAATTCGATTTGTAACAGAATTTTATTTCACAAAATGTATTAAAGATGGGTGAAAACACAAGAATATTACTTATGTGAAACAAAAATGACAATGCTAACAAAACAGTGCGACGTCCAAAATTATATGAAAGAAAGTAAATAGCGTATGTTAAAAAACGTTTAGTTAAATATGGTTTATGGGTAGGTATTACCATTTTAGAGCAGTAATGTATATATTATTTGTACCTGTTCAAACTTTATTAACATTATCGATAATAAACGGGTGTACCCCTATACTGGGTGTTTGCCGTCATGGAATCAAATTGTTCGCAAGCATGAAGTTTATGATTTTCTATTTACATATTTACTGCTCACAACATGCAACTCTGGCTAATATAGCATCGCCTAATTATACGATGCATGATGATAACTGAAAAACTTTGCCAATTTAATAAATTTTAAACTTCTGTCTAAGTCCAAAGTTCCAAGCTTACAAACAGATGATGAGAATTATAACAAATGTATGTTAAAAAGTATTAAAAGCAATCACGCCATATATGTTTTATTCAGTAAATTTTTACTAAACATTTAGAAGTTAATTCATATAAAATATTCCAATCCAAAATCTATATTATTATATTATATTATATTCATTAATTATTATAATTATTATTTGCTCAACATTGTGCGTTTTCTTTTAGGAGTGGCTTCAAGAATTAAAAAGCATCGCCCCATCAGTTCCACATGAAAAAATAGATAATTTGCTATCGACAGCTTTCGCACTTTTAAGTAAAGAAAGCGTTAACTTAGGTTTGCCAGATTTCCCCATAGACAATCTTCCATTGGCAGCTAAAATCATGGTAATTTTATTCCTCTTGGTATCTCTCAGGAAATCATGACTTCTTTTACTCCAATAGGAACAAAATCCAGACGTCTCAACTTACGACGTATTCTACCGTCTCTACCCATACAATACATTTCTAAAAGACGGCGTAAAATCGGTCGAACGCCTTTTGACCACCTTGAAAGTTGGCGTGGCGCAACCTAATTCGCTCTCGTTGAATCGAATTGCGGAAAAACTCGGCGCGTTGTTCAGTCCAAAACGCCTGCCGACGAAAGGCGTTTACGTCGAAACGACCGACCAGAATAAGCTGATCAACGAAATGTTGCAATCGTACCTCATTGGTGATTTTTGCATCGTCGGCCCTAGGGGTTGCGGCAAAACCATATTAGTAAATCAGATGGCGGAAATGCTGGGAAAAGAAGTCGAATCTATAGTCTTATATCACGACATGACCTCGCGGGATTTACTGCAGCAAAGGACAACTTTGGACAACGGCGACACCGTGTGGAGATTTTCGCCGATTATAAATGCAGCCTTGGAAGGAAAGATAGCCGTCTTAGATGGTATTCATCGGATACACCCTAGTACCCTATCAGTGTTGCACAGATTAGTGCACGATAGAGAAATTCAATTACACGACGGCAAACGATTGATGAGCGCTGAGCGTTTCAAGTTAATCCAAGAGCAGTATAATTTATCTCTTGATGAATTGACTAATAACGGTATTTTTAAAATTCATCCAGGATTCCGAATTATAGCCATCGGTGAACCACCTACATTGCAAAGTGGATCGAATTGGTTGTCACCAGAAGTTTTGAGTTTGTTTATCTTTCACGAGGCCAAACCTTTGGGTAAAACGGAAGAAATGCACGTCATTACATCACAAGTATGTTCAATACATATAATTAATTTTGAATAAATCATTTGATTAATTTCCTTTTAGTATGGAGTAATTTCAAAGCCCCTCCATCAGATAATCGAATTGGCGCATTCGCTTCGTAACAGCCCCGATTTAACCCTAAGAAATTTATCTGGTCATTTATCGACGAGGCAGTTATTACGGATCGCTTCTAGAATGCAAAAATATCCCACTGACAATGCGTACGATACCATCGAAGCCACGTTTATGTTGAAATTTTTGCCGCCATTGACGAGGGAAGCTTTGGAAGCGACCATTTTAAATTTGGGAATCGTTAAAAAAGTCGATAGCGATGAACCGGTGAAATATGGTGTTGCAGATGGTATCTTGACGATAGGTAATACCACTGCGTTGGTTCAAACAACCGATAATCTAACGAAAGTACCAAACATTTTATTCTACGACGTGCCACAACACATAAAAACGATGGAACGCCTCCTTCAAGATTTCCAATTGAAACAACATTTGCTGCTAGTTGGTAATCAAGGTGTCGGTAAAAATAAGATCGTTGATCGATTTTTGCAATTGCTTAACAGACCTAGGGAGTACATCCAACTACACAGAGATACGACGGTACAAACATTGACGACGCAACCGACTGTTCGAGACGGCTTGTTAATTCACGAGGATTCTCCATTAGTTAAGGCTATAAAATACGGACATGTTTTGATGGTGGACGAGGCGGATAAAGCCCCGACCCATGTCACTTGCATTTTGAAAACTCTGGTCGAATCCGGTCAGATGGTCTTGAGCGACGGCCGAAGAATTGTGCAGTCTTTGCCGGATACGGCAGTCGATAAATCTAATTACATACTAACACATCCAGATTTCCGTATTATAGTCTTAGCGAATCGACCAGGATTTCCGTTTTTAGGCAATGACTTTTTCGGTGCACTGGGTGATCTTTTCAGCAGCCACGCTGTTGATAATCCTACTGAAAACTCCGAAATCGATTTGCTAAAACAATATGGACCTGATGTCCCGACGAACATTATTAAAAAACTCGTGAGTGTGTTTGGAGAGTTGAGAATCATGGCAGATCAAGGATTAGTCAATTATCCTTACTCAACTCGTGAAGTCGTTAATATTGTCAAACATCTGCAGAAGTATCCTAATTCTAACGTCGAAGATGCTTTGTTTAATGTGTTTGATTTTGATCGCTACAGCCCAGATGTTGTGGATACTCTGGGAGAAATGTTATTAAAGCATGGATTTGCCAATACGAATATATTTACTACTGAATATTTGGCGTCAAAACGAGCGAAGGAATACCTGCAAGTCACGGTTGACAGCGTAAGCGGGTGAGTTTTATAATATTTGCAATGTTCATTGCATTCAAACAAATGTGTATTTAGAAAAGACGTTAATGCCCCAAAGCACGGCAAGGAAGATCCTAAAAATGAGCCACATGTCGGTGGCAACACTTGGGCTGGAGGCACTGGTGGTAGAGACACGGCTGGTTTGGGTGGCAAAGGTGGCCCATATAGGTTAGATAAAGGCCATCAAGTCCATCAGGTGAATTTATAATCATAAATGTAACATAAACTAACATTTTAATAGTTATCAGAAGCAGAAAAAGCATCAGTTCCAGAACATGTACTTAGAGCAGCCAGGGAAATGGGCCAAAAGGCGTTCCAAGAAAAATTAAAAGAGATCGGCATGAGTGGATACGACGCTTCATTGTACACGCAATTTTCCAACGCGGTAGTTAAACAAGTTCAATCGTTGAGGGTTATTTTAGGCACGTTGCAAGCTAAAAACAAAGAAAGACATTGGACAAGACATCAAACGTCAGGGGAACTTGACGACATCAAATTGATCGATGGTAAGTACTATGCTTGGTTGTGTAATTGTACTTTAACTGGTGTTTTTATCAGGTATATTGGGTGAGAAAAATGTGTTCAGGAAACGAACTGAGCAGGAACCTGAGCTGGGAACACCCCAAATTAAACCGAAGATTTTCAGAGTTGTCGTTGATGTGTCTGGAAGCATGTACAGGTAAAAATCGTATATTAATCTTTAATGCTTAATCTTGAATTTTGTTTTTTTTTTGTAGATTTAATTCATATGACGGGCGGTTAGATAGGCAATTGGAAGCTGTAGTTCTTGTCATGGAGGCATTTGAAGGATTCGAAGATAAAATACAATACGACATCATGGGACATTCGGGAGAGACAGATAAAATTGACTTTGTCACAAGGAAAAATCCACCGAAAAATAACAAAGAACGACTTGATATAATCAGGGTTCGTATAGACTCCATTTTATGTGAGCGAGCTATGATTAGATGCCAGTAGAAATGTATTACCTTATAACAAATTGAAATGATTGCCGAGTACACGTCATCTATTAATAATTATTTACAAATCATTCATCTGTGATTCAATCCAACTAAACTAATGACTCGTTCATAACATAATTCGATGGATTAAAATATATTATAGAAGCCTGTTATTTATTTATTTATTTATTGTCCTTAATTTTACTAATTTACAGATATTTTAATTTCTATTCTTATAGGTAATGCATGCTCATTCCCAATATTGTTGGGCTGGGGATCACACATTAGAAGCTACAACATTAGCCGTGTCTTCGTTAGCAGATGAAGATTGTGACGAGGCCATCGTAGTAGTATTGTCAGATGCTAACCTACAACGATATGGCATTGCCCCATCGAAATTAGCAAATGCACTAACAGCCCATGAAAAAGTCAGTGCATATGCGATATTTATCGGTGGTTTAGGTGATCAAGCTGAAAGGTATGTTTATTAACGAATTTTGATGTTATGCATTAATTTTTGGTTTCCAGATTAACACAGCAAATGCCAGCAGGTCGTGCCTTCGTTTGTACGGATTTGACGAATTTACCTCAAATCCTTAAACAGATATTTTCTTCGTCGGTTATAACGTCGTAATTGTTATCCTTTTAGAAAATTGTTTAGTCGAATAAATTTTTATTTATTGTACATTTCAATGTAAATAAGCCAAAACCAAATACTTGTATTTATTGTTAGTTTGCGGGTGATTGTAATATAACATTAGGTAAGTTTTATTGTTGTTTTACTTTTAGGGAAGACTATTTTTGTATAACAATACATTAAAATGAATATTTTAAATATTTGTAGTTTTATTTATAGTGTAGCAAGAATCATAACACACAGAAAACATCAATCCATAAGTAGACGTTTGATGAATAGCAGCTCGTAATTTCACGTTTCACCAACTTCATTAATTGTGAAAGTGGTTATTGTCAAAGGAATAACTATGTTTTCTTATATTAGAGTGGTTCCCGATAGGTAAAGGTAAAGAGAGTAAAAACTCAAATACTAAAAACTAAATAAATGTATAATTTTGTGCCATCAATGAAAACAAATAAATTACAAAAATAACCATAAGTGTGTGTTAAATAAACAGGATGGATATTCCTAAGAAATTATAATTTTACAAAATTTCTGAATTTTTATTTTTTCAATTTTGAATAAATGTTCTATAACTAGTTAAAGAGATTTTGTGCAAATCAAGAATCCAGACAAAAACATGTAGTAATTTTAATATTTGCTGAATTATGTGCTCTTTAATTAGGTATTGGTTCCAACACAAAATACTGCCAATCCTTGAAGATTGGATTGTTTCTAGAAAAAAATATTGATATAATTTTATCACTGGTGTAAAGGTTAATGGCGCCGAAACGTTGAGTACCAATTATTATGATATGTGTTTTTATGAGAGATCTAGAGACAAGTAGTGCAAAGTTTCTTGGAATTACCCTAGATTCAAGGCTCACACGGTTGCCACATGTGGAAACTTTACAGCCTCGTTGTCATCAGCAACCTATGCAGTGAGGATAATCTCGCAGTGTGCTAGCCGGGCGGTAGGGCTTCTGTTTTAATCATGTTTTTAAATCTTATTTTGAGTAACTGTAATTTCTTTGAGTTTTTTATTAAATTTATTATTATTATTAAAGAAAATACAATATTACAAATGAAGTAAACATTTAACTTGCATGTTTATAATATTTGTTACTTTTACGATTTTGTCGTTTTTGGGATTAATTTAGGTTTTTAAATTAATTCAGTGTTTTTTTTTTTCAATAATAAAATAGGCTCATGGTCGATGGAAGCTTCGTTTTTTTACGCACGCCGCTGGTTAATTGCGCACATGTAATTTGAAATAGACGAATTTAATTGGTTATTTTGTACACTAAAAATTCAGGGGAATTTGTTCACACAAATCGCTATGAAATCATGTAAATAAGAACACATTTGATTGACGACGGTTAGCAAATGAAAACATTTAATTAGCTCAAACGTGCAAGAGTGAGGCATCTTCGCCAAATGTCTCTAATGTTGCTTTGTGACATTTTTACTATTCTCAGTTATCTGGACATTAATTTAAATACAACATTCGGCTGGCTTAATCCTACTCCAACTGTCGACTTGTTTGTAAATAAAAATGCTTCATTAGTCTAAACGTAATAAATTTTCCGACCATTTAAATTTAGGCCAATCAAACGTATAAGCATGACAACGATATTTGACCGATATATCTGGGTTTCATTTGGTAAAACTTGTACCCAATTAAAATTTAAACTCCAATAAAATTTTGTAGAAAGGTTGATACATTAAAAACTTCCTGCAGTGAGTGTACTTCGTTGCTGACAAAGTTACCGCCAACGTTACGAACGAAACTAGAAACAATGGCGTCGAAAATAAACAACGAAATAATTTCACGGTAGTGAGCGGCAGCCTATTAACTATAAATCGATTGAATAAGAGAATTTCATTTGCAATTTGTTCGATCGTTGGAAAGCCAAAAGTGTTTAAATATGTCGCAGGTATTGGTAGTATTGACGACGCCAATGGCGAAGTGTGTTGTGGGAAAAACATGTACGTCTGTGACATGTAGAATTGTTACGCATAAATATTTTCAAACAAAGTAAACATTGTCGGTGAGTGTAGTGGTAACCGTAATTTTAAAACCAAATACGCGTAAAATCCGACCATGCCGGTGGTAAAACGTAAAAATGGGGTTATGGTTGAAATGGTTTAGTTAAATGTCTCCCAAAGTGCTATTTATAAAATGCAAAGTTACCACGATTCGGTTGCAAAACAAATGTAGCTTAACGTGAAGACCGAAGTGACACTTTTCGATTTTAATATCGCACATTTTCAGATTTAACTTGCATGATCTGAGTGGTAAAAATGTGCGAACAAACCCCGGTTGATTACAAAAACGGTGATGTGGTGTGGGTTAAGTTGGGTCCATGCTGGTGGCCGGGCGAAGTCGTTTCCCCGGATAAACTCCCCACCGACATCGTCTCCAGTTTCAAGAAGCTGCCGCTGGCCATCATAAAATTTTTCGAAGAAGAAAACTTGTAAGTCCTTTAACACGCATTAAATTTGTCACTCCGACACATTCGTTTTAGCCAATACGTCAAAAACCTGAGTCAGATTTATTCGTACAACTGCAACAGGAAGAATGAGTTCATTGAAAAGGGACTGGGTACGTGTTGCCGTCGAAAAACGTTTTTTTTACGCATTGTTGATTGATTGTATTTTATAGAAATGCATCGAGCGAAGCACAGTTTTATGGACAAGTTTCCCGGCGACGTGTGCATCGCCGAAAGTAAAACAGATGGCAATCCGAATATTCTAAACGATCCGACGTTTAGGCCTAAGAAGCGACTGAGTTACTCTTCCATTTTCGGATCACCCACTAAGAAAGTTGTGAAAGATTCACCTATACGCAATAAACGACACAGTACTGGGAGTAAGTATTTGTATAACTAATAAGTACACTATTTTTTGTGATCTTCGCATCTGAAGGCTAACCGCTGGTCAACAATTATCTTTTTCTACTGCCGTTTCTAAAGTATAACTTCACACACTGCTTGAAGTACAATGCTATTCTTATGGGATTTATTTCACGCACCGCTGCCATAAGAGCCAGTATACTTTTACGCACTGACGCAAAATACATAGATACCCGTGCCTTAGTAACCACTTTTTTATGACCTGAAAAGTTAAACTCAATCAGTGTTGTTTGCATATTTTCAACATTTTTAATCGTAAGGACGTAGAAAAAGTATAGTGTTCAACACGTTCGTGGTTGCTCCACTCGCTTCTCTCTACTTCACGCACTTGATATACAATATACTATTATGCAATTTTATTATTTATTTGTCCTTAAAATGTCCGCAAAATTCATGTTCAGATACTGGTACGTATGGTAACGTAACGAATGAACAAAAGCTACCAATGGTCAATAGAAAGGCATTGGTGAAGTACTGAACAACATATTAATCCTAAAATATATTAATAATTAATAGGAATATCCGTTGGTTATTATGAATTTTATAGAATTAGTGCTCGGATTAAAGTAAGTCGTATTAGTATGCAAGTTTACTTTAAGAATTCAACCTACACAAACAATAACATAAATTATCAAATTGTAGATAATATTTAATGTTATCGTGTTTATATGGTGCAGTTGTAATTTCTTTGAAGCAATACGATATATAGCTTAATATAAACATTAATATAACCTCGGATGCCGTTTTATACACAAGTTTTGTAAACTTCCAATGAGCCTAGTAAATTGCGTCATATAGCCCCATAACTTCATTGATGACTCAGTGAAAAGAATGAGAGAAATATATGGACGTTATCACAAAAATCTTTTGGTCAAATTGTCTCTAATTTATTAAAAAATTTTATAATACAGTAAACAAAATATTTTAATGTTTGTAGTAATACGAAAGTAATGGGAAAAAATGTTAAAGCGGTTAATAAATGCAATTTATTTTGAACGCTAATAAACTAATAAGATTCTTGCTGTAACAAAAAATTCGACTTTTCTCACCTGTTTATATCAACTTGTATACCTCCTATAATCCACATTAACAAATTGCAATTTACATTAATAAATTGTAATCCAGAAAACGTCAATTGTACTGGACAGGTTCGGGGTCGCCCAAGTTCCAATAGAAAATACTGATATACAGGAAATATATGCGTGTCAATTTTTATTTCAAAACATTAATTGTTAACTTATTTAAAAAAGAATTACAGCAACAATCATAAAATATATTCATAAAAATATTTTCTTGATTGTAAAACCTATTTTTATAATTTAACAATATCTTTTGTATTTGCTTTATATATGGCTTCTTTTTGAGGATATGAATGAGTAAGTAGGCCCCTATTAAAGAGGTGGCAAGTGACAAAGGTGGGCGAAATAAACGTCGTGTGATCACAATTATTACTGGTTTCCCCACATTGTGTGTCGATGCCACTTTAGATAATTTTCGATTCGTTAATGTAGTTGTGTTTCTCTCAGCACAATACTGTTTTTCCTCTTGTTTGTATTCTTGGGGCCTTTTGTTAGAAAGAAATAAATTTACCTTTTTCAAGAATAATTGTAATAAATACCAAAAGTTTTATGGTAACAAACTATTCATCGATTATATTTGGCTTAACTTCAATTTTGAAGTTAAGCAGAAAATAATCGAAATACCATCGCCAACGCTCCAATTTGTTCATACTCTGTTCTCACGAAAATGTTGATTCATCCCTTGCCTTAAATATCCTATTAGTAATATCGATCAAAGGGTTCATAGAACATAATCTAATATTTAAGTTTAATCTTGGTATTTACTATTAAGATATAAGATTGTTAACTAATACAATTGGAGCTGCTACATCAGGAACTCAGTTTCAGAGTCTTGACTATTGACCTGTTGTGTCATTAATGTTTCCAATTGTGACAAAGCGTATTGCCTGCAACAATCACTAAATGTGCCAGATGGTTACCCCTATCCTGCTAGTATTGTAACAATCTAGTTGTGTAAGGGGTTGATAACTCCAATGCAATAATCGAACCTCGCCTGCATTCCATATCCACAACTCCTGCAGCAGAAATGGCTGCTAGGAGGTAGACATTAAGGCTTCTTGCCACTTGAACAGCTTCAACACATTAAATTAAATTAAAATTGATTTCATCCATCCAACCAATTTTTGTTTAATTGACACATTCTGAAGTACAATTGAATCTTTATGAATTACAATTTACAAATCTGAATTACAATTGACGTTTTAGGAAAAACATCCGATGGTTTCAAAAATGCAATTTTGAAAATGTGTATGTTATTTAATTTAACTCATTGTGCCCATATTAATAAATTGCCCGCAGGGTATTCAAACATAACTTTCGCATAACGCTCTTTTTGCCTTCGATTTCGTGCATTGCTTACCATATACTGAAAGTGCATTTTTTACCCCATTGTCTCAAAAATAGTTTGAAATCGAAACACCACAAAAATAAATATAACATGCTCTCTGCCTGCGGTGTTCACTCACCGACTAATTCCGCATTTAAACATGTCGGTTGGCATAAATAAAAACTTACGTTTAATTAGAATAAATCAACAAACAAGTTGAATATTCTGAAAAGAAAATTCAATAAAAAAAATCGAACATTGTTCTTATTTCTTTTCCAGGAATTCAGTCATCATCGTCGTCGCAAAAGAAAACGCCCTGTCTGGTCACTCATCCGAGATTCATCGGCAAAGACGACCATGAAGTAAGGGTTCTCGTGCAGCCGTCGGAAAAACAAGCGGACACTTCAAGCGAATACACCTGCCACACGTGCGGCTTTAAATCATCGCGTATCGACGTCATAGTTTTACACAACAAATCGCACATCACAGGCGTGTTCACATCGGTTTACACCCCTAGAAAGACAAAACGATCGCCCGTCAGAAAGTCACCGAAAAAATTGAAAATTGCGCGATCTAAGACGGTCACTATAGAGGAAGACATAGCTCTCCTCGAGAAAGGTCTCCCGTTGTGCTCTTCCGATTCCAGCAGCGACGAATCAATTGATGTGCCCGTTAAAGCCAAAAGAAAACCCAAGGTGAAGTCAGTACCGAAACCGAAGAAGCTGAAAGTTGTTGAACCTGAAATCAAGAAAGATATTAGAAGTGATTTGTTGGCTGAATGGGACGATGACGACGAGGATGAAGAAGAACAGCCGAAAGTTCCATCCAAGCCGCAAGAAGAACTTTCGACAATAGAACCTGAATCTGGCCCAACTGAAATAGATGAGAAAGTAAATGAAAAAAGCGCACAGGAAACTGAAAAGGATGAAAACGTAATCGATTCAAAGGTAACTGAAAAAGAAGAATTCGTTAAAGAAGGGAGAGAAAAATCATGTTTTGACTTTGAAGAAGATGAAGATCACCACATTATAACGGCACCGGAAGGTAGAAAAATCCCTAGAGTTATTCCACCAACAGGTAAGAGAAAATCAACGGAGATTGAAGATCTAGAAGACTTCGAAAGTAGCAACACGACAGACAAACAAATAGAAGAAAGTAAAAATGAAAACCCCAACCTAGAAGCCCAACTTGAAGCGTTCAGCAGTGTCTTGGATGCAACTGCTGTTCCAGCAATTCCCGATGTACCGCAAACATTCAAAAGTGAACAAAATTTTCACAATGCCAAGACTATAAAATTTCCAGATAAACCCGAAGAGAGGAAATCAGAAGTGGCCACCAAATTGACGAATCCTAAGAAACGTTTCGCCAAAACTTTCGAAGACGAAACCAAAAATTCAAACAAAGAGGAAAGGAAAGACTATATCGAATTTAAAAGTTCCGAAAAAATCGAAGAACACATAAAAACTGAAGTAGACATTGAAAGTGACATAAGTCCGCCGAAGAAAATTGCTGAACTCGAAGTAAATGCTACAGAAGAAATTGCGTCCGTTGAATTTAAATCATCAAAAGACTCCTCAGCCATAAAACCTTCAGAGATTCCAATTTCAACTAAAACGGTGAAAGAAAATAAAGTGGATGATAAAATGCGAAAGAAGAATAAAAGAAGACAGTCGCATGAAATAAGAAAATTTAACGTCGAACCTTTTGAATCTAAACAATTAGATGCTACGTTTTCAGAGGAAATTGAAAAATGCGATGTTAAATCGCTAGAAGAAATTGGTGATTTTAAAGTTACAACAACCGAAACTGACGAATTTAATAAACGGCCTCAAGACGATGTACGAAAAATTAGTGATAAAATTTTAGAAAAAATAGAAAAGCGTAAAGCGGACATCTTTGAAAATAAGGAAGAAAAATCACCACCTCTAGAGGTGGCAAAACTAAAAACTCAACTCATGTCAAAATTAAAATTGCCTGGAAAAAACGTATATGGGAAATATGGGGCGTACGAAAGTTATAGGCACAAAGATAGAACAGATATTTATGAACCGAAAATAAGTGAACCACGGAAGAGAGTGTCGCTTGCAAAATACAGGGAATTGAGGAAGTCAAAACCGTCGAAGAACGTGTCTGAAACAGTTGTTGAAACGTCTACTACAAAAACAGACATCATCGAAGGCAGTATATGTGATTTAAAAGTACAACATGAAGAAATTAAAGATGTCATCGTTAGCGTGGACACAAACGAAACACAAAAGAACTTGATTGTAGAGGAAATGTTAAGTAATTTGATAGCCGAGAGTATCCTGCCCAAAAAACAATCTTTAATGTTAGAACCAGTGAAAAATTTAGAAAATGAACGCATACTTGAGGATGAAACGTTGAAGATTGTTGAGGTAGAAAAAGCGGAAACTGCTCTTCAAGACTATATGATGGAGAGTCAACAGTTTGAAAGTCACATAGAAAAAAAAATAAGCAATTCCGTCGAACAACACTGGGAAATTACGGTTGAAAACAAAATTGAGAGTGTAAACTCAAATATGGAAATTCCCATCACAGATAAAGATGATGATGAGAAAGATGTGGAGGAAATTAATCTTGAACAGAATTTACAAAATGTTGACACAAAAATTGAACCAGAACCAATCACACACATCGTATCAAAACCAATTGTGGACGAAGTTGAATCGACACAAAGTACACATAAAATTGTGGAAGCAGTTGAAATGAAGATGGAACCTGAACTAGTTGATATGGAACCAATGGCAGAAAAAATTGAACAAGAACACATGGATAACAATGAATCTGAGTTATTCGTAGACAAAATTGATTCAGAACCAACAGAAGATAAAATTGAATCAGAACCAGTCATACATGAAACTGAACAAGAACCGATCATAGATCAAACCGAACCAGAATCGATCATAGATCAAACTGAACCAGAATCGGTCGTAGATCAAATGGAACCAGAATCGATCATAGATCAAATTGAATCAGAATCAATCGTGGACAAACTTGAAGCAGAAGCATCCAAAGAAAACACTGACCATGTGGTCGAAGAATCTTCAAAGCAAACATCTAATGAAGATGAAATGGTTAGTATGGAAGGAAATTTAACAGTCGTTTCAGAAATCGATTTGACTGATAAGCAGGTTGAGATAACGACAAATATCACCCAACCTAAACCTATCACCTTGTCTAGCTTTTCAATGGATTTTTGTGAAGAAAAAGTTGAAGAGCCAGATGAAGAAACGTTGGCAAATAAATTACGATTAATGAAACAAGTTGGAAATCACGAAATATGGGACAAAGAAACGGAAAAAGATGAAAAGCATAACACTAAAGCTAAACAAGGGACATCAATAGATTTTGAAGAATTAATTCCGATAAATTATAACCTCAAAAATGTTGATGCAAAACCGAATGAATTGTTTGTTGAAGAAATAATAGGAAAAAGTATTGTTGATACAGCCCCACCAGAAAATGTGACCTGCGAGATTGCTTCAAATGTGGAGGATGATAAACCAGAGTGTGAATCTGAAGAAACACTTGAAAGAAAATTGAATTTGCTAACCGAAGATACCTCTGAAAGAGAAATTGGTAGTAACGAAAATGTATCTGAAGGGATGAAAATGAAAGAATGCGAAGAACAAGTTTACTTGGATAAGGACATGTATTACGACAAAGTAGCATTACATAATGAAATTGAAATAGAAAGAAAAGAAATTGGCGATGAATTACAACCAAAAATAGAAACGTCACCTTCTCCAGAGTTATTGATAGAGGAACAAATACTTGAACAGGAAGTTGAGGACGATCCCAAGAAATTTCCAATAGAAATTCCCGAGACAATTCTTGAAGTAAGTCGCCAATCACCCGAAATGCTTAAAGAAAAGAACAAACATGCCTCGCACGACGATAAAACCAGCGCTCAAAAGGTGAAAGTTTCAATTCTAGATGAAGAGATGCCTTTCAAAAAAGATGAAGTTCGTTCTAAAAAAGACCTCAAAGAATCTTCGAAGAAGAAAAGGAAACGGAGAGAAGAAACACTCCTTTCTCTTGAATCTGAAGTTGCGAAAATTACAGATACGAATACCGAATCTGAGGTGATGGTTAAAGACGTGGAAGAAAGTACTAGTTCTACGAAACTGTTGGAGATTTTAACAGACAAACCCAAAGTTGACATTAAAAATAAAAAGTCGATAGCGACTCCTTCGACATCAACAAAACCAGATATACAAGATAATTTGTCCCCGAAAATATCAAGTAGATTTGAAAAGAATGAACAGAATGCCAAAATGTTGCTAAAATCAGCAATTCCTGGAACTAGCAGGTCAAAACCTGTTATTTTATCGGAAAAAATAATTAAACCCATGTCAGAATCTGAAAAAGTTTCAGTTAAAAAAGTAACCTCGAAGAGGACTTATCAAGACGTAGAAGATATCGATACCTTTATAATTCATAAACCCGCGAAGAAAGTGGCAGTGTCTGAAATCATCCCAGATGCTACAAACAAAATGTCCAGCGCACCAAAAGGCAAAGCTCGTATTTTGCAGCAAACCATAATAACACCGTCTGGTGATATCATTCAACCAACCGTTAATCAGAATCAATCTGATGATAATATGTTTGATATAAATGCAATGCCCATAATTCTCGGAGATCAAATTTTGACACCAGAGAGTATGGATGCCATCCCATCAATTTCTTTGCAAGATTCAAATACGTCTGTTAGTACAGTGAAGAAGAACGTACTGTCCTCTCAGGTAAAGCTTTTGAATAAGTGCCCCACCCCCACTGTTGTTCCCAAAGACAAAACCCCCCAATCTTTGGTTAAGTTGAGCACACCAAGCAAACAAGGACGTGTGCATAAAGTGTATCAGTCAAGTGGTACAAAATTATCAAAAAGTACTCCGACCATAATAACACATTCTGGAAAACCTGGGAAATACATGATAGTTTCTACAAACGCACCATCGACGGGGAGTAAATATACTGTCGGAAAAAGACAACCATTAGCAAAAAGGGTTGTTCCTGTGGCGAAACCGCAAATACCCGAGCCCACGGGAAATAAAATAATGGTTGTAACTGATAATCAAGGTCAACAACAACGCATTGTTTTAACTCCATCTCAACAGAAGCTATTAGCGAGTCAGGGATCCACTGCAAGAATCAAAACCTCTATCAAAGGCAATATACTCCAAAAGGTCTCGAAAGAATCTCCAGTAATAAAAGGTGCCAATATAATATCGCAAACTATCGTCAATTCGAAGGGGCAAGTGACAACTTTAGCGAACCAAACTATGACAACATCAACGGGGCAAATCATGTCATCCGTGTCTTCGCAACAGGCAAGAATAGACACCTCTAAGTTCAAAAGGATATCCAATCAGAAAGTGTACACACCGGGAACTAAGCCTAGTGGAAGTGGTGTTCAAAGAACAATAATCATAAAAAATCCTCACGGACAAACTCTCAAACGTATCCACGGAACGGACGAATCACATATGGATCAGCAAGTAGCCGAACAAATCAAAGCAATAAATCGTGCTACCCCGAAAGTGCAACAAAAAGACTTTTCACTCAAAACTAGAACTCCAGTAAAAAAATCTTACGGCAAACGTCCGATTATTCGAAGTAGTTTAACGTCAATGACGACTCCTAGCACGAGTAAACCTGCTGTGCCACCTTTAGCTCCCATTTCTCCAACGAAGAAAGTGGAAACTATTGTTCAACCTGAAGAAGTTCATCCAAGCCCAGTACCGCCTGAAGACAAATTGGAAGAAACCAAACGAACACCGCATCAGCTGGTTTTCCAAGATGGTTTCGGAAATCAAACTACCATAATAGAAGGTCAAATTCTGGCATTACCTAGTGAAGCTGTCGAAGGACAACCTCAATCGTATGTTTTAGTCACGTTAGACGAGACTGGAAATCTGGCTCCTCTAACAAATGAGGCTTTAATGTCCTTGGATCCAAATTTGAATTTGGGCGGGGACTTGGGTAATATGGTACTGCAAATCGAACAGGGCACATCACCTGAAAGTAACACTCCCACTCAACCTAAGACCCCGGAAATTACAACTGATCCCTCCAACATATTACCACAAGTGGCTCATGAAGAATTGATTGAACATAAAACCACGACCAACGAAACTTTGTGTGAAAATATCAGCGAAACCTTGCAAACTAATGTGGATGCAAATGTGCAAGCCGTTGCTGTAACTAGTGGTGAAATGGGGCAACAGTTTATCATAACAGGTGATCCAATAGCCGCACAGAAATTTTTAGAAACATTAACCGAAGGAAATACAGATCTGGCTAATTTATTAGCTAACGCCGAAGGAAACATGCTAATCCAAGCAGAGGGCCAACAAATCTTGATCAACACTGATTCTGATAATCAGATGCTGTTGACTATGAATCCCGAAAATTTGAACGTGGAAAGCTCTGAAGGCAGTGGGAATCCCATATTCGCAAGCCAACCGAAAAATCAAGATATACTTGCTGCAGCTTTAGCTGACACGGATGTTTTTCAACAAGAACAATCAATTTCACATTCGTCATCTAAAATAACACAATCACAGCAAAGCCCCAGCAGTGCGCTTTACCCTATGAATGTCGGTAATGTCTTAGAAACGAACACAATGAACTCGCCAATCATGACGCCGTTAGAAATGCCACGCACAAACGGTAAAAAGATAACTGATGGAGCTGACATTTTGTCGCAAGTTCCTAAAAATGTCGATTTACCTATCACCATAACCGACCCAAACATTTCCCAAACAGTCTCTCAACAGCAAGTTTCTTTGATGGCCGGAGAATTGCAGGCAAATTTAGAATTGCCTTTGGCGATACAAGATCCAACAATGTCGGTAACTTCATCTGATATGAATAGTCCAAATTTCGTATATTCCTTGCCATCGTTAGACGATGCAGAATCCGACATCAATCAAAAAAGTTTCACCGGGTCCATTTCGATGCCCCTGCTAACAGAAGAGCCTGAAATACCGTTGGTTGAAACTTCTTCGGTGCTTGTAACGACTTCCATATCAAACACCGAATCTGAAGACATAGATATCTCACCATCTAATGAAGATGTCGAATCAGATTTAAAAAAATGCACGGAAGTAAAGAAAACTGAAAAAGAGGATTTTATGGTGTCTGACAGCATGTGTGCTATACGCGGCGGGATTTGCAATTCACTGAGTGAACCGCCTCCGGATATGTTTGATTTTTCTGTTGGTAATCAAAATTTCGATTCAAACGAGAAAACTGACGAGACAATCATATCCACTGAAAATTCAGGTACGAATTCTGATGTGAGTAATACTTTGATGGAACAGGACAGCAATGACATGGACAAGACGATAGGAAGCACATCGAGCACCGAAGACAGGAAACCTGAGATGTCGTTGTTTATGGTTAATACAAATTCAGAAGTGACGTCCCCTAGTACAACAACGGATGATTCGTGTGAAATCCCCGTCCAACCGGAGATCGTAACCGACCTCACTTCGAAGAATTTCGACGAAAATGGAGATGCTAACTTCGAGACGAAAGATGATTTCGCTGAAAGCGGTGACGTTTGAGTGGCGGAAAATGTTCATTGACTGATTTTTTTTACTTTGTTAGGCGCGTGTAAATAAAAAATGTACAGGGATTGTCAGTGTCGATGTTTAGCACGTTCTAAATTGACAATTTTAATTGTAAATATTGTTACTTATGTACAACAAAGTGTACATAAAAATTTAAAAAAACGAAGATGTGTTGTGTAAATCAGAATCATACATTTTTTTTAATAGTCTATATCGTTTTGATGGCACGTTCTCACTGTTGCTAACAGTGGATTGTATGTTTAGATTAGATTATATGTGACCTGTGTGATTCGCCACCTTTCCTTTTTTACTGGAAGGAAACATTTGGTAATGGAATATATGAGTAAATGTAAGTTAGTTATTAAGTTAAACTATATTAGAACTGTATTCTTAATTTTACTATTCTATTATAATATTAATAAATTGTAGTTTTAATAATACAAAGCAAAATATATTGTTTTCATACCATTACTTATTTTTATTGGTTAAGTCGCAAGTGAAGATATGTAGGACACAGTATTTTTTTTAGTACCAAAATTATGCCTTGCATCCTTATGGACTCAAAGTTAACCCATTTCAGTCATCAACCACTTCAAACTTTATTGGAATTACTAATTAACCCCTAAAGCACCGTTGCTATTAAAAAGTGTAATAGAACAGGTGCTAAATAATGTAATGTTAACCGCTGACAATTGAAAAGGGAAATTAAGTCTGATGAAATAAACTGCATAATCGTTGCTTCTACAAGGCACAGTTATGAATAGCTTCTGGCACAAGAAAGTTAAAAATTCGTCGCTAATTTTACACAAATGCGTCAACAGCAATTAAAATAAAATAAAAATATCATCTGTAACTTTCCATGACCATTGCAGATGAGCTGTGTTCACAATAGATGAACACTTTTACACTATGACTCATGGAAAGAATAATAACGTGACAGAAATTCCCAAGCAATTTGCAAGGTGGTTTATAAAGAAATTGATTTGTGGATAATTTTGTAACGTACGTTCGATCGATTAAAAAATTAAACTAACTTACATAATCGCCATATCCTTGTATATGTATACAAGGGCCATATGTATCTAAAAATTGCATAGTTGTCTTCAACCGTTGAGTTGCTTAGTAGAGAAGATTTGACATGTAAAGGACATGCGCACTAACAGCTTTTTGGTTTGGAACAGTCCATTAGCAGAAAACGGTGGTGATAGTCAAAGCAGTGTCGCGAGTTTTGTAGAACGCGCTTGCATTTGCTTCGCGTCCGCCTGAAATACCAGTTCGAGCCACTGGACTTTTCCCGCCGCGCAACTTTTTGATGACGTACATGTCCTTTACAACCTGAAACTACTCTAATAGAGACGTTTGATTGGCGTGTGAAGTACCGACACGAAAATTACGCAAAAGAAAGGTCTCTATTGAAACCATTGTGTGATGATAGCCTTTTTATAAAGTTTAAAACGATAATACGATTTCAATAAACTTTACGAACATTCTTGAATTTCTTCGTTGCACACAATTTGAATTTGACTTCTACATTTTAAATACGGATGGATTTCAATGATGCATTTCACAGTGAATTTTTTTTTAGGCATCATGTACAGTAATTCGCACGCGCAGACGAATTCCGACATTTTTAGGCATCATCTTACATGCTGAAACCTAACATTTTGTTTACACATAAACTAGTTAATGAAATGGTCTTAATGCTAATTTTATATTCACTAGTGCTTTATCTTAGAACGAGTAATCACATTTGTTGCTCCGCTCACAATGCAACTAACACAAGTTTTAAAATTGTCAGAAATGCGAATCTTTTTTCTTATTAATCTAACGGGGCGCAACGTTTGTACATTGCACATAAGATCAAGAAATTCATGACTGCCTTTGCTAATGTAAATGGCGCATTGTTCCCCAACACGTGAAGTGCCTATATCGCCTCTCATAGTGGTCTTAATTAATGGTAAATGGCGCACACCAGTTACCAGTAATATTTAAAATATCGAATATGGTAGTTTTTTCATAGTCGCGCAATGTTTCTCATTATATTCACATCTTCACCCAAACAATTATAATAAGCATACAACAATAATAATAACTATTAAAGAAGTTTTAAAGAAGACGAATGATAGAAAAAGAAATGTTCAAACGGAAATGTATTTTTCAAAACAAGACCATTTATAAACGTGTGGTGTTTTTATAACATCAAAAGCCCGTGCGATTTTTTTTAACTACCACTAAGGTATTGCTTTCAAAACTTATCTTTCCTCATATAAAAGTCACCCAAAAGCAGACCTCGATTTAAGGAGGACTAAAACGTGTATTTCCGTTAAAATCTCCAGTTGGAAAACTTCCGAATTACGTAATTGGATAAGCAATTATTTATTTATTAGTTTATGATTAAAAATAAAGTGCGTAACAAGAAGTGGGGGGGGGGATACGTAATGAAATTAAGAATGACACACTACACGTCAGCAAGACATGTCAATAAATTTTCAAAATAGAAATGAATGTATGTACTAAAACATTATCCATTAATATAACTGATCGCCAAAAAAAGCAGAGCACCCAAAGGGATGATCGTACGAACTTGAAATTTTTGTGATAATTTGAGATTGAGTAAGACAATGAATGATAACAATTTCAAGAAAATCTGTATTTAAGAACAATGTTAAAAAATTAATAATGCGTGGTATCTCTTCCAAAACGAATGCATTCATTTAAGCGCCGCGGCATACTTAAAATTAAATGATCAATTTCTGCTTGCCGTGTTGCAAGCTCTTTGAATTTGAACTCCAAAACTTCGTTGACGTAGCGAACCGCATTCAGACTTCCTTGAATGAAGACTAGAGTTGACTGGCTTCCAAATAGTATTGCACCTCAAACGATAACACCCGGTGTTAAACCAAAATGGCGTCTAAGTGCAAATTGCATATTTATCCTTTGTCCTCTAGGTCTTCTGACACGCAACCGCTCATCAAATTTCCATAGACAAAACCAAGATACATCACTGAAGACCCAATGCTCCCTCAGCCTACACCACTGGAGCCTGGCAACTCGATGTTCTGGGGTTAAAGGAAGCCGAACAATTGGTCGATATGACGTTAAGCCATACGAACGAATTCTGCGATAAATTGTTCACATAGACACTTGTCAAAACATTCCTCCAAGTAGACCCCACCGACCGAGTTGTCTCAAACGTGTTAATTGAGGCCAGTCGCCGAATACGCCATTCTTGACGTTCATTCGTAATTCGTGGCCGACCACTACCTCTCATACGTATTTCTGAGCCTTCGTTAGACCATGCTCGAATAATTGTCACTTCGACCCAATCTTCTGGGAATTTTGCGAAAGGGTAACCCGGCCTCATGCATTCCCACAATTTCTCTTTCAAAAAGAGTTAATTGATTGTAATGTTGATTACGACGAACGCGGGGCACGACGACGACGAATGCGGGGCATGACAACGACTCAAGTAAGGGAAATCAACTAATCATTAAGTTTGCCTTACACACGAGAAGAACAAATGTACCTTACAAAATTTAACACGAGACAAAAAACAAACAAAAAGTTCGCTGGTCATGATGATATTTTAATAATTTATTCCTTCATTTAAAGTGTATATACCACACATTAGTTCATACGATGGCCCCTTCTGGGTGCTCTGATTTTTTTTGCGATCAGTATGTATAAAACATTTTTAATTAAATCACAAAGGAAATAGTTTACGAAAGCCCCAAGAAGTTGTGATCATTTCCGTGATTGATTTAAAGACGCATTCTTATGTTGTTCTCTCAATAAAAATGTTATCCTTCAGTGTTAATTAAATCTTGTTATATTAAAAACATCATTTTTTGTTGATTAAATCGTATAACATCTTAAGCCTTGTCCCTACTCAATTATTAACCCTAAGAAAAAAATCTAGAGGCAAGCAAGACGTTATTACACCAAAGCACAGTCCTGCACAAAAATATGTGTTTTGCATATGTAACATATTTTCTAACTAACTACATAAAAAATTTGCATAGTTTTTATTTTTTATTGCGAAGTTTTGTAACTATTTAGTAAATTTTTCATTGTATCTTAGCAAAGAGGGCCATGCTCGGTAGTTACGATCCTGATAACATTATTTATAAAGAACGTAAACATGACAACGCCCAACAAATTGTTATAAGAATTTTTTTGGTACGCTAACTACTTCAGTGGTGGGGTTTTTGGCACGTGCTCGTCTAGCGTAGTTATTCTACGCTCGATGACTCCTACGTTATTCAAGTTAAATGAAATAAGAATTATTTCTAAGTTTAATTATATGCATTATACATAATTATATAAATGTTTTATTTATCTATTATATTTTTTTCCCACATTTATTAACATTGATTTTTCAACTTGATACTGGAAGCATTTATCATCGACGATATGCAAATATTGATAAGAAAACTTAAATGACCTACATAACATCCACAGCTTTTAATTTAACTTTTTCATAAATAAACGGTACGTTTGCAGAGATCAGAGTAGCAGGCATTCATCACTATAAACAACCACGTAAAAACTAGTGCTACGGCCATAATTATAAAAATAATAACTGAACAAACACAAGGCTGCAAACATAAATATATCACAAAACAACATATCCACTCAGTTTGTTCCACCACATAACGCGTTCCGTTAACAAAACCAGAGATAAATTAAACACATGTTTGAATATACGGGCAGGAATCGGGTTATCTCGATTCGAATTAAAAAATACGAAAGCGAACGATGTTTCAAATCGTATAAATACCGTTTTATATAAACAACCAACGCCATTCTGGAACCGATGAATGATGGCACCGCACTGACAATATGTCATTAAATATTATTGGTTTGTGACCAAAACCTAGCAAACGGGTTTGATTAAAAATAAATTTACAAAAGAAACTCGTTTCTGCATTTGAATGGGCACAATGCGCCCTGCTACGTGAACATTGCGTTTTTATCCGCTAGTGACGTTTATTAGTAAACATTAGCGTGCTTGATAAACTCGAGTTATAAATTATCCATACAGCGAAACATCTTGATGCGAAAAGTATTACAAACGGTGCAAATGTATACATCACAGTTACTGCATATAACTCATTGTTTACAAAGTATGCTTAGAAGTCACCGGGCTGGCTGTATAAAATATTTGCGATAACACCGAGGCCGCTCTACACCAACAGCTTGGTTTGGGGGGTATAAAGCAAGTTACACATGTTACTTCTTAAGTAATTAGTCTTATTTGTTTTATTTAATTGCCGATGCGTAGGGCCGCACAATCTCGTCTTTTATCTTTATTGATTGAATTAGTCGTCGTCTTAAATATCTGATATTAATTAAATCTTTGTTTTATTGGCGTCATTAAATTTTACGTCATTTGATATTCTGCAAATAATGTATTGTTTTCGTCAGAAATTCATATCTATAACTTACAATGATTTTGATAGCTTAATTTTAATTTATTGGCACGGTCATGTATTATCGGGTATCAAAACGTTGTGAAAAGTAAATTCGGTCGTCGTCGGGGTGAATTATAGCGGTAAGGTCAGCGCAAACCTAAATTTACTTATTCTGCTGCACCATGGACGTTCGTAATTGTCATAAATCATAACGAAGATGAACCAAATCGCTGCAATTGTACTCACTAGACACGAACGAAGGGACATCAGTATTTACGGTCCCTAACATAGAAGGAAACAAATTGAAGAAATATAAAACGTCTATTTTTCTACATAATTTCCCTGAACGTCGATGCATTTGGTCCAACGGTGCTCCAAACCTCCACAATCCACATTCTTCTGGAAAAAAAATCTTTCGGTTGCTCTTCCAACCAGTCGTTTACGGCCGCCATCACTCCAATATCGTCGTGATATTCTTTTAATTTTGGAAATAAAAAGAAATCACTAAGGGCCAGGTCTGGTGAATATGCGG
This sequence comes from Geotrupes spiniger, assembly GCA_959613385.1. Classification (NCBI taxonomy): domain Eukaryota; kingdom Metazoa; phylum Arthropoda; class Insecta; order Coleoptera; family Geotrupidae; genus Geotrupes; species Geotrupes spiniger. Next base: position 21,055,527 of record OY390737.1, read on the forward strand.
GATGTTCGAACAATTCAAATCCAGCATTCAGAATAGCGCTCTTAGCAATATGGCTTTTGTGGACAGGAGCGTTGTCTTGATGAAACAGAATTAAGTTGGCATAGTAGGAGCCTGTTATTGTATGTCCACGTTCCAAAAAAATAAGTAATGCGTCCCAAAAAATTGTGCTCATAACTTTACCAGCGGATGGCAAAACACGAAATTTGCGACGTGGCAGAAAAGTACCATAAGAAAAATTCGTAATTTCTGCTATCGTGTATCTGTCATTACCGTATCGTGTATACTATTAATATTTTCTTGGGAAGTGACAATCACTGGTCGTCCAGCACCCTTCGCATGTTCACATGTTTGTCTTCCCAGTTTAAATTCACGAGACATATTTTTCACCGCTTGGTAAGAAACAACACCCTCACCTAATTCACCTACCAAGTCTTCATGAATTTCTTTTGGCGGCAACCCTCTCTTTTGCAGGTATTTTTATAACTGCACGAAAATCTAATTTTTCATTTTTTTTAATTTCGCTAAACTTGTCTACTTAAATTCAAAATTATTTGAACAGGTAACAAGTGACAAAACTACAATTGGACCAACGTAACAACAAATGATTACTACTTTAATGTGTCAAATTCTCCCATCGTACTTTATGTGCGAGGAAGTAGTAATCATGAAAATTACCAAACCGTCCATATCTTGAAAAAAATATTCTTATAAAAGTTAAATTCTTACCCAAGGTAAGAATTAATTCAGAACTCGACTTGGATTTGAATTTATTTTCAGTAAATCAAAAAATCGACAAATTTGAAAAAAAAATCATTTTCAAGTCCAAGATAAGTTCAAGATTGAATGATAATTTGAACGCGCTGTGGGCAATGGATTTTTTTGTTGATTACAAAGTCTAACGTGTAAAATAAATTATTAACTGTTACCCATAAATAGCGATTCCAGTTTCGGTCATTCAGAGTCGACTAAACACAGTCAAGTGAATGTCACGACATCGTGTCGATGTGAATTTATCGTATTTTTTTCGGATATTTAGTCAAATTTTAACTGGAAAAGGGAACGTCCAGATCGAAATAAATTATTTCATCTCAATCTAAGGTGAGAATTAATTCAGAACTTAAAAAAATCGGGAATTTTACATTTGAAAGAATAATGGATTTCGAAAACCGAAATCCAAGTCCATTACAATGACTGTTTCACAATTTAACGTTTAACCAATTTTCGATAATTTTGCACTTTTGCTAATTTTCATGCTTTTGTAATTATCAGAATATTTGTTGGAACATTTTGTTATGTTGAGTTGGGTTTCGTATCTTGCACAGTGTTGTTTCCGCAATTCCTTTTAAGTTTTAATGAAAAATAATTCAAGAAATTTGTATAATTATGTTTCGAAAAATGTTGACAATTCTTGAACCTTGGACAATTTTTGAAAATTTTCGCAATGACTTAAATTTTCAATCTTTATACATTTGAAATTTTACATTTTTGATATATTATATATTTTAGACAAATTTTGACGATGAGTTATACTTTTTTGACATCTTAATTTGATTTGGATTGAATTTTGAACCACGGACAATACAATTCTGTAAATATTTACGTTTAATCAAATGTCATTTCTAATTCTAACATTTTGGCAAAGAATAATATTTGATTTGTTTGATTTATTGATTTTAATGAGTTCACTGTTCACTGTTTCACTGTTCATAATTGCCGAAAATTCTTAAAATATTTTCTAGTTTAAAAAAAATTTCCCATTTAAAAAAAAATCAATTTTTAACTGTTTCCGTTCAATCGTTTTAAAATTATAATTTTATTTCGTCATAATTTATAGGCATATTCTTTTTTTTTAAGTTGCTGAATTTTACAATTTTGCAGTTTTGAAATTTTGAATTTTCACAACTTCTTCAAGCCATTTTCAATTTTGTTGTTTTGACAATATTATCCATTTTGACGTGTTTTCGTTTTTGATCATTTTATACCTTTCACAATTGATTTTTTTGATTTTCTTGTTTTTATAATTTCTACAATGTTGTAAATGGGCTGGGTTAAGTTTTGTATTTTCGACAATTTTTTCATTGTCCACAATTTTATTGTAGTATTTGAGAAAAATGTTGACTATTTTTTGCAATTTAATTTCTTTTTGACGTTTTCACATTTTTTAATAATTTTAATCATTATATAATGTTCTTAATTTTGTTTTTTTTTACATTTTAAATTTCGCAAAAGTGTTAGGTTGGGTTCGATCTCCACGATTTTCCACAATTCTGTAAAAATTTTCGTTTAACCAATTTTCACCAATTTTGCATTTTTGGCAACTTTTTAAAATTTTAAAATCCACACAATTTCAAGATTTAGGTTTCTAAAAAGTTTAGCAATGCTGGATCGGGTTTGTACATTTGGACGTTTTTTCCAATTTTTCCACAATTCTGCACACATTGAATTTTCGAGAATTTTGTCCTGCATCTGCAAATTATTATTTTACATTCATAGAAAAAAGTTTATTCAAGAAAGGAAAGCTTCAATTTTTGTATTCTTCACATAACTTATATAAAATTAAACATAAAAACAGTGAACACAAAGTTATTTTTTAAAGCACAGTTTACAGAAAAGACATATACAATATAGAAAAAAAGCCAGCGAAGGCCGCAAATATTATTATCCAGAACTTTTTCTAAGTAAGATTAAACGACATTTAACTTGTTTTATGTGGCAATTAAAATGGTAATTAACGTACGTTAATTAACAACATTGATTTGAAACGTGAAGTATAAGAAAGTAAAGTGCAGATTTTTCTACAAATGGTTTATCATAATAATTAACAAAAATGTTTATTAAATGTCTTTTACTTGAAAATACACTTATAAATAGCACTTTCGGTCTCTACTCTTCACCGAAAAAATCAACAGCCACGTGAAAAAAATCTTGTCGCGAATGTGGAAGACCTGAATATTTAATTTTAATTAAAACTACATTAGAATCGTATTCGGATCCCGAATAAATAACAATTTAATAAATCGATGCTTGCGATTTCGAGTCTTATTTAAGTGGCGTTTAAACTCCCCTTGACGTTTCAACAAATTTTAACTTCCCGACTAACACAACAATTTTAATTTTAATTATTTTTGGATATTCGTCTTTATTTACGTTGATAATAAATCTAGAAATTGCAATTATAATATAATTTAAAATACGATAACATTATGGACAGCGCGGGAGCGAAATTATATTTCACTTTTAACTCATTACTTTGTAATAAGTAACATTCTATGGAGTCTGACAGTAATATAATCACAAAAGTTCTTGATACTGTACATTTGATCTTGCTTTCATTTTTTGCTAATTCTGATGGTTAAAGTAGAACAGTCGCGTTTTCAAATTATTCACGAATACAGTACTACTTACTTGTTTAATTTCAAGTTGATTAATATTTTTTACGAACGACTTCCTAACAAAACCGTAATTAACAGATCTCTGCAAATTTCAAAGAAAAATCAAACGATCCTTTTCGCAATAAAACGATTTAATTCAATATTCGCCACTTAACATGATTTGTCATTACGCTGCTGCCCTCTCGTTAAATTTGCACTTTTATATAATTAAATCAATTAAAACTTAATTAAAACAATTAAAAAACTAAACACATAATAAGAATTGCTTAAATTGTACACATTTTATGGCCTTTCGTGTTTTACAAGCGGTGTTTACATCGTTTAAATCGCTTTTTACATGACTTTCCAACGTTTCTATACAATAAAAATTTTTGCTAATATTTCTATTCACATCTATGATTTGTAACCTAAAATTTTCGCCCCGGTCGAGTAGCTTCAACTTTGTTGCTTAATTTCGTTTTATAAACATAATTCGTTGTTGTGCATTTTTTTAAATATTAAACTTTATAAATACATTTTTAGATTTATGTATAAATTAAAAAACTCCATTAAATAAAATATTCTTTGTTGCAAACTCGATTTAAAACCAAGAACTAATGTAGTGTTCTAGTTAACTCGTTCCGATATCGTTGTTCTTACAATGTATGTCTCCCATTTGATTTAAAACCTAGATCAAATACGTTGTTCTAGTTCTTTACACATTACTTGATTTACTAAATGATTTTTCCTTACATTTATAGAAACACCAACGTGTCTATTACAAAACTCACATACATTGCTGCGGTAGAAAAAATCTTTAAATAAAATGAATGCACCACTTAAGCTTAATTTTGTATTGGCATAGCTGGGCCATGAACTTCACACATAGTCTGTAAAATTCATTCATTTCCAATCGTATATTATTATTTCGAGCAGGGTTAGAAACTGATTTCGAAAACCAGATGGCGTGAAACGAATGGCTAAACAAACCGAACAACGTTAAGGTTGGTGAACAAATATTTGCGGCTTGCGCGACACAATATTTCCTTTCCCTTATTCGAATCCGCATAATTTTTAGAATAAAGAAAGCATAAACTTTAAGTATTCCTGCAAATAAAAAAACGCTGACTGTCATTTTAATGCGACTATTTTTACTACCACACTGTCCATTTAAATAATTAACATATGTAATATGTTGATACCACATTTCAGGGGCGCGCCGTTACGGTGTGCGACACAGACCCGCACACGGGCAAAATCGGACGTTACGTCAGCGTAATGCGCGTTTGAGGGACAACCAAACTGAAGTTGGCGCTTCGGCGAAAAATTGCGCGGCGCGCCTCCGCGATACAGATGATTCACTCAAACTCCAAGTATCAAATTTATAGATAACTTTTTAGCAATTATTTTTTTGCATTTTTCGTGTTATAAGTGAGGAAGTTATTGTACGTATGTGTCTTCAGTTGTTTCTTTTAATTCCTCCTTCATTATTAACGATCAACCAAACTGTAGTATATTATCCAATGAGCAGTAATGATTGCTCTTACTCACGCGGATGAAGTGAGTAATGGTCGCGAAAATTCAAAATGATGACGTATGCTTGGTTGTCTATTACTTAAATCGCACGTTTGTGATCTGATAACAAACCACGAGCTGCGAACATTCTATTTTGTGATTGATCACAAAGCGTTAAATAATGAATTATTGCCCACCTGTAAATAATTCATATTATTTACTAAAAAAGATATTTCTTTGCAGTCAATGTGACATTGAAATTTTTTTAATTGCCCTAATCACGAGCCATGCGTATCTCATCATAACTCTTCTCGCTATTCCTTAAAATAACGATATGAAAATACGCTTAATTAAATCACCACAACGCACACGTCACGTGGTAACGTCAGACGTTTTCGTACAAGCCAGTAACAGATAGTATTCCAACTTATAAATTCCACATCGATGCCACAACTCGACGAACGCTGTTGTTTGTTTTGTTAATTTGCGCCGGCTGCTTATAAACATTATTGTTTACCAAATTCTTTAAAAATGTTATCTAGTCCCGAATGGTGTCTACGTAACATAAACAAGTCATCGCTGTGAATTAAAAAAAAAAAAATGATTTCCATCCTTGTTCGTTTAAACGGCGATAGGTAACGTTCGTAGCGTCATAACTTTTTTATTTGGAAATAAATATACGTAGAAAAATGTTTTACACGATGCATCGTGTATAAAAATTATTACAACTTCCGGATTTAAAACTTGACAGCAATTGACTGCATAGGACTTTATAGGAAACGTATTCTTTAATGGGGGTATTCAAAGTGTGCATTTTTTCGGTTAATTATTAAAAACGTGTTGAATATTGGTACATTGTTTATTTTATAAACAAATTTATATTTAAAGTTTTCTGGTGATCGCGAATGACGTATTAATGTCAGAATTCATTTTAAATAATTACGAATATCTATTTGCTGCCACTTATGCGAAATATTTATCGTTTAAACAATGTACAGCAAAAACGTTTAATGGGAATTTAACAAGTAACGAAATAACACTTTCATTTCGTACAATAACACTAAAATATTTGTCCCTGAAAATGCCCACTCGGTTTGATTAATTTGAAAAAAATAAATTCAAAAATAAATTATGCTTAATTTACAAAGATGAACAAATGGACACAAGGTTGTTTCAAGCATTAAAACGATTGTATTTCACCAATAATCTTATTATCAATGATAAGTTAGTTAAATATTAGAATATATAGCTCTTTCTGTAATTAAAGTAAAAAAAATGAAAACATTATAATGTAGACCCCCCTTTTCATGACTTCGAACACTGTATGTTATATTGGATTTCATATAAATGTTATTTTAGTGAACTTTATAATAAAGCTCAAAGAAACTAGTTGGATAGAGTAACAGAATAAATTAATACTTACGATCACACTTTAAATTAAGATTAACGAAATGAGCAATGCTCAAACATTCCCATAAACCACCGGGACCCACCTCACAGTTCAAGAACTGTGTTAACATGTTTTACGACTTGAGCAGATTTATCGTACGTGAATATTTTTAAAATGTTATAATTTCGCACACAACACGTCCCGAGTTGGGTTGTTCCACAACCCAACCTGATAAAGTTATTTTTTAATTATTTAATTCGTAATTATCATACATTGTGAACATTTAGAATTTTCAAGCACTGCTGGTAATTTTTCTTAACAATTGTAAACCTTTACTTGCATTCGTGGATTGGGACATTAATTGTATTAATTGATAGTCGCGACATATGTAAAAATGTAAGACTAAAACTGACAAGGAAACATAAATCCAGATCAAATGGTATTGATCTGAATTTATGTTTCTTGATAAAGCATATAACATTTAATGTCGTCAAGCTCAAGATCGAAAATCAATCTGTTCTATTATATTCACAGGATGAGTAGTAAAACTGTGTTTGTTAAGTCCATATATGCAATCAATTTATCGTTCGAGTGAAACGACTGGGAGTCATTCTATATATCAGGTGTTCAACCTAGTGTCTACACAAGAGAGTAAAATTAATTAAATATATGCAAAAATCAGATTTCAGCACCACAACAAAAAAGTTCAAGCAACGGTAATATTTGAGCATGTCAATAATGTAATGTATCAGGTTGGAGGGCAAGGAACGTAGCGATATCTTTTAAAAACTGTGTTTGCAATTTAATGTTTGAATAAATTTATAAATAATTTATTCAGAGCATTAGCTAGCTTATGAAATCGGAGGCACACTTCTGAATTTCAAATAGAAATTTTGTTAAAAACATAAAACTTGTGTGGATTTTAAATATGAATTATTAAGTCATACGATTTTATACATCAAACATTTTAAGGCAATACTTCGCAAATTATTATTTACATTTCAAATAAAATAAATTCATACTTTAAAATTATTTTGCAAATTGATTATTTTAACTTATAGTTTGAATTTTACAACATCTTTGTTGTAAAAACATCTGCACATTGATTGATTAGAAATAAAATTGCCCGTACACGGTTGAGTTGGGTTGGGTTGGGTTAGGTTGGATATTTTTACCAATTATACTTCGAGCTATGTTATTTGTTTGGCGCCAAAATTGTACACAAAACAAATAATGGAATAGCTCCAATTGGTAAAATTATTCATTTTTATAAACATTCAACTTTTCCAGCATCTAACATTTCTTTAAAAGTATCTACACACAGAATAGCAAAAAAATAAACGAGTGGTGAAGAATAAATTTAAAAAAAAATGGGGTGATCCCTTTTCACAAGAAAATTTTATCAACCATCGTAAGCCCCACCCCAAATCCAGGTGGCATTCTGCCCCAACCTAACCATCGTACAAAAGGTCTACGGTTCGAATCTGAACACGACATCCAAAAGACTACTATTAATGCCCTTTATAAATAAAATAATAGGTCATCTTGGTAATAACCCCCTCTACAGGTTAAGAACAACACTATTTTAACCATCCTGAATATATGTTTCAGCTCATTTATATTAATTTAAAATTTATAATAGCAACGGTGATAAAATTTGGCATCAAATGACAACAAAAAAAAACACGTAACAGTTTTGGGAAAAACAGAAAATTATGTTAATACAAACTTTAAAAAGTTCAACGATTCTCCTTATCTTATTTAATTCTCGTGCATCGCATTTTATGATCTTTAATAAAAATGCTGTTTATAAATCAGGGGCGCGTGCGGTATTTTTTAAAATGAAGATTTAGAGGGGCCCGATTATAATTAGTTAAAACGTAATTAAAATTGTAAATATGTAAATATGTAAATAAATCTAGTCCATGGTTTTTATTTGAAAAATCTGGCGTTTTTATTATTTTGTTTTGTTTGGTAGATAACATGATATTCTGTAAAATATCAAGGACAGTATAATGTATCAATATTTCGTGAAATGCTAAAATTATTTATTTGAAAATTCCGCCTTAATACTTTGCGCTCTTCTTTATAAGTGTCGTCAAAAAAAAAACATTTAACGAAAACTATTAACGTATATAATTTTTAGGTTTTTAGTTTTTAATATTAAATGACTGTCTTCAATAATTTATTATTTAGGCCTCAATTGCATCAATGTCCACTGTTTTTTTTTTGAATTAAAGATTTCTTATAAGAAAAATGCCTGATTTTTTATTTATTTTATTATCATACTTGTCCATGGTGTGATAAGATATACATTCATAATTTAAAATACCCTCATTACGTGATAATTAATGAAAAATCAATAATATACAAGAAAAACTGCCCGGCGGCGAGTTTGTATTCCTGGACGAATTATGAGCATTTCAGAAAATTAAAATGCTTCTAACATTTTATGCTAACATTACTCAAAACGATTGTTCAAAAATCTAAACCGAGCAATACAGTGATTTTTAATTAATTATATTTTTCTGTTGTGATTGATAAGATTCCGTTTTACATTTTATGTACAAAAAATTAAATTGTATTCCCCCTCTTTGAATATTTAATTGTCAAACGTTTAAAAAGCTTTACAAATTAAATTTTTCAAATTTTAAGCGAGTCTGTAACTATTTGAAGAAACATTTAATTTACAATTTGCATTGTTAATTAAATTCGTTATATTAAAACCAACATTTTACGTCGTTATTACTGTTATGAATATATATTAGTATCATGCCAATCTGTTCCCCATACGTGTTTTGATCTTGAGTGGTTTAATTTGATTTCTATTTGAGCGAAGTGATACGTGACAAGTGCTAATCATCTGAGAATTGTTGGGTTGGTTTGGGTTGGGTTGAGTCTATTAGTGTTGGGTTGTGTTAAGTCGGGTTGGGTCAAATTACAACAACGTTTCGTTAGTGAGGTGGAGACATGCTACAAGTGAGTGGAGTATTTTTTTAAAGGTGTAGATTTTTTGAAAAATGGTGACATGCTAGAGGTGTAGCCTAGAATTATTTAGTACGATCCACACTGGACTTGGCGCTGACGCCAAGCCTGATTCTCTGCTACAGGAATGTCCCCGTACAATCCAGACATTTCCGCGGATATGTGCAAGCGGTGTTTAGTGGTGAAAATGATCGAGCTGTTGTGAAGGCTGAAGTCAACGACGGGGATGTACAGCGCCATGTAAACAATTACATGCCTCCGAAGTTGACGCGCATAAAGAAGTTGCGAGTTCCACTGACAATGAGCCATTGGCATCCACGTCTCGTGAGTTCAGCCTTCCTCTTCTTTTGATCTCAATTGGATCTGTGCAAGCTGCTCTGCCAACAGCAAAAAAATCGAATCGAGGACGGCGCCCAATGACCAGCGCAGTTTTGACCTCGCCAGAGAATCTCGAAATATTGCGCGAAAAGCAAAAAAAGCGAGAAGCTTGAAAGACAACAAAAAAAAAACGCCCAGCAACAACCCCGAACGAGGTCGCCCTCCGAAAAAAATACAGAAAGAGCCCTCTTCGGATGAAGATGAAGATGAGGACTTCAACAATTCCGTCGTATTGAAAAGAGATGTGCACTTGAAGTGCGCGAAACTCAAAAAATGTTATTTCGTATGTCACAACTGTGAATCGGAATAATTTGGTTTGCGGGATTTAATTGTGGCATTATATTCGATGCAATAAATAAACAAAATGGGTCAAAATTTGATTCATGTAATTTTTTCAGGTCATATCACAGCATATTTTGCACATTTTCCTTTTGCTTTGACATTTCCAAAGATATGCAACGATAATCTTAATTTTCATTTTTCAAGTAGTTATGGACGAAAGTCAAAATAGGGTCCAACCCTGACGACATTCCCCTACTGCCCATTGTTTACGCCGCTCTGAAGCCACTATTCTTACAGACGCGGGCAACGATACTTTAATACCGAAAAATGTGGTGGAAACTTATATTATGTTATTATTTATATTATAAAATTTCCTAAATACAAAAGAAAAGTTTTGCAATACCATCGTCCACTCGATTCAAAAAGTACAAACGGAAAAAGTATTGCATCAACATCAAAAGAATACATTTTACAAAATATGCCGGCATCAACTTCTAAATCTTAACAGAACAATTATATAGACTTAGAAAAGGATTATTATTTATAAAAAATGCACATTTAACAACTTCACTTTTCTTCTAAAAAATCAATAACAAAATAATTAAGAAATGATTTATGATGTGATTATATTAGTAATTGTAATTGTATTGTAATTTTGTTGTAAGATATCTTATTAATTACCGTCGAATATTTTTTTAATTCGCAGTTTTTGTCCATTGATAAGTCGTAGAAAAAATACGCTGTACAACTAGAGTGGAATGTCTAACTTGATATTGCTTCCTGAAAAGCAATTTTAGTTTTAACATATATTTTTTTATTTCCTCTACGATTTATTTTGTTAGCCTTTAGCGTTTTAATTCTCCTTAGTGGGTATGTATGAAAAAAAATTTGCTATTTTTATAAAAGCTGTTTCTTAAATTCGTAAAAATTATAACCATTTTTACTGTCTCTTCGCAAAATGAATAAAAAGTTAGAATTCAATTTGTCTTTATTTGCGTCGATAATGATAAAAGTGAAAATTGCAATTAATACTAAATATACGATTTTTCGACAACTTTGACTTCAGGTAAATTCAGGTAGAAGAGGACAACAAATCAACCGTTGTCGAAACGTCGTATTTTTTATTTTAATTCTGATTATATATTCCTTTATTATTATCTACGTAAATAACCGCGAATGGAGTTCAAGATAATAATATTATTAATAAATTGTTGACAATTTTTAAAGAAAAGTTATTAAGGGGGGGGGTCGTTTTTTGCGCACTGGGCCTTGTAGTTATTAACGCCGGCCCTGAATTTAATCGATTCAATTACATTTATATTTTCTTATAGTATGCACGTTATTATGGGTAGCTTTTTATTTTATTTTAGTAATACATCTATTTGAATCGACATACAAACGAATTATGTGCCATAAAAAAGGATGTCAAACGAATTAGGGAAATTAATTTGTATTCCATTTTAATTCGTTGAAACGATCAGTTTTACAAATGCATATTTTATGTAGCGAGTATAGTAGCAGACGTATAATGCTAGCATATCAACTGAAAACACGCTCGCTCAATCGTTCGGCGATATCCGCGCCGAACCACATCGTATATATCAACGCGCGCTTGCTTTTCACAAAACATTTTCCTTGAGGACGGAACGATGCAGGGGCCTCCTGCATTTAATAAAAGTGCATAATTATCGGCGGTGTTCCAATTGTTAGAGTATGGAGCAGGTGAAAACGACAACATCCAGGCTATTTGTGACGTCTGCAGTTGAAAATAAAGATGATTTAGAGGAGGTAAAGATTTTAAAAAATCGTCTAATTCACAAATGTTGGTGCGATGGGCCGCCATTGTGATTCGCCCTGACTTCTTCTTTCTATTATATCTTTACACACAAAATGTGTGCGGATGTCAAGGCGGGTGATTTGAGTTTTTGTATTCGTGTTGTTTCAGAAATTGGAACGAAGTTATCAGTTCGTGCAAAGCCTAACGTCCGGACTGAGCGATAAGGACGCACACGACGCGTTAAACAATGCCCTTTTAAAAGAGAAAGGTTATGAAGAGGTTTCGTTCGGATTGTTGGTCTCAATCCTGACTGAACCGCAAAATGCCATCAAGTGTTACCGCGATTTAACGTTAATAACACGAGATGGATTTGGACTTGTTTTAACGCACCTATCGCAATTAGTTCTCGATAGGTACTTAAGATTCAGCGATGTCGTCAAATCGCAGTTGTTGTGGTTGTTACGCGAGATGATAAGGAACGCAGTGAGCAACGTGGATAACTTATGTTGGAATTTAATGCGGCATGCAGCCGGCGGTGACGTATCTTTGAAAAACATAAGTCTCATCGATAAATTACTGGACGTGTTCATCGAATACAGAAGTTGGTTGGATAAATTTCCATTGTTGTTGGCTTCGGTCGTTTATACGTATTTAAGGTTAGTGGAAGATCACATTTCGCCAAATTTGGCGCAGTTAAGACAAAAAGAGGTCACCTTTCTCATTGGTATTTTGCGAGAGCGCTTTTACGATTGCCTTGTACTCGGTCGTGATTTGGTCAGGCTGCTGCAAAATGTGGCGAGGATACCGGAATTCGAGCAGCTTTGGAAAGACATATTGTCAGCTCCAAAAACGCTGTCCCCTTCGTTTAGCGGTGTTTTACAATTGCTGCAGACGCGGACGTCGAGAAGGTTCTTACAATCGAGGTTGACACCGGAAATGGAACGCAAATTAGTTTTTTTAACATCGCAGGTTCGCTTCGGCAATCACAAAAGGTACCAGGACTGGTTTCAGCGGCAGTACTTGGCCACACCGGAATCTCAAAGTTTAAGATGCGATATGATCAGATTTATCGTGGGCGTAATTCATCCGACAAATGAGCTGTTGTGTTCGGATATTATACCGCGATGGGCCGTCATCGGTTGGCTTTTAACGACGTGCACGTCGAGCGTGGCCGTGTCGAATGCAAAATTGGCGTTATTTTACGATTGGTTATTTTTCGATTCTGAAAAAGATAACATTATGAACATAGAACCTGCTATTTTAGTGATGCATCATTCCATGCGTTCCCACCCGGCCGTTTCAGCGACTCTGCTGGATTTTTTATGTCGAATCATAACGAATTTTTATCCACCGTTAACTGAAAAGGTAAGAAATGGAATATTTTCTTCATTGAAGCAAATTTTAGACAAACGAGTCTTACCGTCGCTTCTTCCGTTGTTCGATAATGCGAAACTCGATCGGGAGCTCAGAAACATGATTAGGGAGACGTTCAAGGAATTTTGCTTGCAAGCTAATGAATCTTCGTCGAAAAACGACGACATGCCTATGAGTAAAGTGGAAGACGACGATCGGTTCAATAACGTCGTCAATAACCACATTTTAGACGAGGCCACGTTCAGCGATGAAGAAGATGAGCCAGCTTTAATTGTCCATACGGAAGATGATACAGATGATGACGATATACCGTTGGCGAAGGTTCGTTTAAAAGAAAAAACCCAAGATAAGAACGACGACGTTTTGTGCGAAGGGCCTTTGAAGACTGCTCTAAATCGATTACAAAATGAAAAAGACAGGGAAAAGCGGTGCTCGTACATGGAAACCGTCATCCAACATCTAATGGATGTCGATGATGGGAGTGAGGTTTTTCCTGTAGTTGCAAAGTTACTTTCTAATGGTCTGTATGAAGAATTTAAAACTGAATTGTTCCCCAAAGTGATAAGTGATGAAACTCTTTTGGACAGTATTAAATTTTCAATTTTCGTAATTTTTAATATACTTTTCGAACTGTGTAAACACGAGGACGCCACTAAAGAACAGATGTTAAGGTTCATATCTGAATTATACAATTGCCAACCTAATGTGGGTTATTTGTTGTTGTATTATTTGAAAGTGAAAGTTAGGACAGAACATAAAAAGGAGGAGCTTGGAAAGACTAGTGCTTTAAAAATTAGTGTCTACAAAGACTTTTGTCAGAGCGTGGAAAAAAAGATCGATAATTGCCTATATGACGATTTAAATGCATGCCATATCATCGACAACGATCTAATGATGTGGATCGTACCCGATTTGTACAAAGACTTTAAGCAGCAGACTGTAAACAACGCTCAAATTCTACGGGTGATAGTTTCATCGATAGACTCTAAACAATTGCAGGAACTAATAAGTAAGATATTGCAGGGGCGCTTAAACATGTTTAAGAGTGACAATTTACAAAATTTACTCAAAACTAGTTTAAATTGGGAGAGCATCGAGCAGTTCTTCCTCTGGCAATTAATTCAAGCTCATGACATCTCTGTGGACTCGATAATACCTCTAGTGTCTCATTTAAACTACCAACAGCATTCTGAAGCGATCACGGCGATAACTTTAATGCTTAAACAAGAAAAACCCACTCCTGAATCCATCAAATATTTATTTTCCAGGGACATTCGCGATAAATGTGATCCTTTCCTGTTCACGATGATTAAATACTGGTGCGATAATGACGTTGACAAACTCGGTGAATTAATTTCAAGTTTGTTAAGTACTAGGTATCCGGCAACGTCTCCAAACAAGAGAAAACGTAACAAAAGTTTAAGTGCCACCGTTCCAAGTGCAGATCAAGTTCTAGAACATCTCGACCATCTCAGAATGAACTTTGAGAAACACGACGGACTCGGCATTTACAATCTCGACTCCATGCAAAAAGCCTTGATCGTCGCCGAAAATAACAGCACCGACAGCCAGAAGAAGCACTTCATCCATTTGTTTGCACTCACTGAAGAGGAGGACACAATCATTATTAAACGAAATCAAGGCAGAGGGAGAAAACCTACGGGGAAAGCTTCCGCAAAAAGAAACACAAAAGAAATATCCGATTCATCTGAAGAAAGCAGTGAGGTATAATATATAATCCATATAATTTTTGCCCAATTTCAATTTCTAAAACTAAGTTCCCTCTTCTTTATGATAATAGATGCAATTGCACCACCACCTCATATTTCTACATAATTTTATAACTTTGCAAAAATTTTAAAAATATATTTTTGTTTTCAGGGTGATGAAATTGTAAAACCAAAGCAAGCAAAAAAAAGGAAAAAGGTCATGTCTGATAGTGATTGACGGAAGCAAATGTCAGTAAGGGTCTGTACCTATTTTGTGGTACGTTTTGACATTAAATGTCGGCAAGAAAATTTATTGCTTGACGCCGACGTTCTTAAAGAACTATTGAGGGGCTAGTGATGTAATAAATGAAAATAAGATAAATTAATTACCACATAAACATTATTGATTAATTTTTAGGTAATTACTATTTTTTTTTATATTTGAAAGTGCACACTGCCTATAATGTAAATTATTATTTTCATTTTAAAGAGAGAAAGAAAATTCAGTACCTACTTTTTTGTTTAATTTCTTTGTTAATCTTATTGAATATAGATGTAAATGTTATTTACTTGAATAATCGATTTTTATTAAGTGTATTCTGTATTTATAGTTCATTGTAAATAATTGTTATTGTTAGCCTGCCCCCTGTTACTGTTTTAAATTTCAGGGTTATCATAAATATATAAATTAGATTGAAAGAAATTTTAAATAAATTGTATATTATAATGTTTTATTACGATATTGAACCTGTACATATAGATTTTGTAAATATATTTATAAAGAATCTTGTAATTTGATATTTTCATTTCATATTATAATAAATGACACAATGTTGTATATTTTTGAATCTGTGCTTTAACTTAAACAATAAGGTAGTTTTTCGTAGTTAGTATATGGAGCTGCAAGATTTGAATCGACACCAATTGGTACAATTGTGCTAATTTCCATCCTACAATGTTCTACAGTTGACTCTCCGGAATTGACTGGCCGCTTTCTGTCCACTTATTGAAATTTACGTCTGACTTCTAAATAATATCTCTCAACTTTAATATAGAGTATAGAATCCAGTCAAAATACGTATTTTAAAACTACTAAGATACTGATTAAAAATTCTTCAAAATTGCATTGTTTCGCTTTTTTTAACTAATTTAAATTAAATTGCATCCGTGTGCAATGAGTTGTTACTTGTACCTATCTTGTAACTCAATGTTACATAGACTTCCAAATAAATGCATAAACCCTCGCGTGAATCAGGAGTTTATTCAATTGCATAGGTACAATTTCTTGCCACGTATTATAAACATACCCAACCCAGCCAATTTTTTAATCACGCTGTTCTCATTGATAGTAATTTTAACTGCTTTCATTACTTCGCGATAATCTATGCATTATCCGTATAGATTATTCAAAAATTACCATCCATTCAATAATATGACTAGGTACTTTATTTTTTTTATTCAACCGTTTGTAATCTATTTTATGCGTCTAATTTTTTCGCATTACCTTACAGAGTATTCCAAATATTTAAATGCTTTTGAAAAAAATACAATAAACTAAAAATCGAGAATTTTTTAATTTCCACGACTTGTAATTTAACATTTCTATAATTACATCCTGTAATTTCTTATAATTGTGCACCCTGCAAAGAATTTTCTTTATTATAAATTCATAGATTGATAAAAAATATATTTTATTGTAGGAAATTGAAATGAAAGCAAAATAACAAAAGTTTATTGGCGTTCCATTTTAATTTAGGGAGGGATTTATCAAACTGGGAAGAGTGCAGAAGGAAAATGTATAAAAAAGCGGGGTTGTCTATAGAGGAGGTAGAAAGAAGGAGGATTGAGGGTAGAGCAGTTGAGAGGGAGGTGGTGGAGAGGCTAAAACAGGTGGAAACACAGGAAAGGGACGGGAAGGAGCTCAAGATACAATGAAAAGTGCAAAGATATAAGAGTATACTGAAGAAAGAAGAACAGATACTGGATGGGAGAGGAGTACTAAAAGTGTGAAACATGTGGTGACAGAAGGGATGAGTGGAAGCATTGGTGGGAAGAAGCAAGGAGGAGAAGGAGAGAGGAAGAAAATGCTGTGAGAAAAGGGCGCGGGGGGGGGGGGGAGATATTGAAAAAACTAAAGGAGAAGAAAGAAGAGGGAAGGAAAAGGATGGTAAATAACATAAATTTGGATGTTGCAGGTAATACGGAATAGGAGAGGAGGCGGCACAAAGGACAGAAAGGAAAGCATACAAGGAGTAGGGGAGAAATGGATGATACAAAATATAAAATTGGGTTCTTTGATATGTTGTATTTATGCCAATAAAGGTTTTGTTTATTTTTTTATATTTTGTATGAATAAATTACATTGAATAAAATTATATTAAAGAGTTGATTTTTTACGCAGAATGAAAAGAGATAGATTGGTTTTATTGCATCTGAATAAAGATTGCTATTAACACTCTTTATTTTATGCACCAGACGTAGTTCTACATAAATATATGCAGAATATACTAATTAATTCTATAAATTGTATACCAAAAAGCATTTATATTTAAGATTGTTCGAAACTAATATTTTATTTTGATTTTATGATTATCTTCGACTGAAAAATTACTTTGTTTGGTAATCACGACACTTCCTCACGAGTCCATACATATTTGAATTTGCTTTTTGGCGGGGCTTAAAGGTGAGTCACTTCTCTTTTGACTGCAAACTCAGAAGCAGGAAGGTGGCATTTCAAAATTCTATTTGTAGTAGTTTTTCTTTTGTAGATGTTATTAAAAGTGAATGTACGGGAAGATTTATATTGATTTGTTATCAATGATTGTCGTTATTTAAATTGTTCAGATTGAAAATACACGATGACATTTCAAAGCCACCAACTTTGAGGAAGTATATTGTACTAAGATATTGCAGTCGCAGACGTGATTCGAAGGAGCTATAAACGCATTCTTTGGATGCTTTAATAGCGCAATAGTGCTTTATAAACGCAAAATTAAAAAAAAAACGTTATCTTACTTTTCGCCAATTTTTCAATTGACAAAGCTCTACAATTAATGGAACGTTTGACAGTTTGTATTAGTGTTATCATATTGCCAGTCAGCCTTTGACAAACCACTCCTTAAATGTTTCACGAAAAATTGTTTATTCCTATCATGTTTAGTTAATTAAGTCGGTTCAAATTGATTTTTTATATTAGTGCTTTACTAAACGGCGAAAATGAACAGTTTGGCGAAATATTTTAAAAAGAAGGAGCCGCACGAAAGCACGGGTCCCATAATCGGAAATCCTACCAACGTCAATCATGATGTTCATGTGAGTAAGAACAAAGTAACAGGACACCTGGAAGGCCTGCCTTCATCATGGCGAAGACAAATACAGAATCAAATTACCGAAGCGGAAAAGATCGAAAATCCCGGGGCCGTAGTGGACGCCCTGAAATATTACAATTACTCGATGAAAAAAAAGGATGAAAATGAACCGTTTAAGGCATTCATTACGGAAGACGACATTCACGAGGAAACTGAGGCGATCGAACAGTTTATGACATCGAAAGATGCCCACAAAAGTAAAGATTCCGACTATGATTTATTGGCAGATAGTTCGCCTGTTAAACGTACATTGCCTTTAATGGTTGATGGGTCCGGAAGGTATTTCATTTCATCTTGGCTTATTTAGGTACTAGAATGAATTAACTTTGCACTATTAAATTTTAGATCGGAAACGTTGCCTGTTTTACCTCCGAAAATGAAGATGAGCAAAAGTCGAGACAATCTGAATGTGGACGATGACAGCCCAATTTTACGCCGAAAAACCGATGAATTATCTCACACGGACGATTATTACTTGAAAAAGCTGGCAAAAATATGTAATCCGTGCAATCCAGACACTCGTTTTAAGAAATCTCACAAGGATTTAGGTGCTGGTGCTTCAGGTGTTGTTTTTGTGGCCACCGATCTCGAGTCTAACAACAAAGTTGCCATCAAAGACATCGACACCACCAAACAAAACCGAAAGGAACTGCTCATCAACGAGATAAAGATAATGAGGGACTTTAAGCACAAAAATTTGGTCAATTTCTTGGACGCTTTTCTTGTGTATAACGATCATTTGTGGGTGGTTATGGAGCTGTTGGACGGAGGTCCATTAACAGATGTTGTTACAGGTAATATTAAAATATATTAGAAATGTACTTTTTTATTGGTTAACTAATACTAAATGAAATTACAGAAACCGTCATGAAGGAAGGCCAAATAGCGGCTGTATGTCACGAGGTACTTCAAGCAATAAATTATCTACATTTCAAGGGAATTATACACAGAGACATAAAATCAGATAACATATTGTTGGGAATGGACGGTTCGGTTAAAGTAACTGATTTTGGTTTTTGTGCAAATATTGTCGGCGATGAACAGAGAGAGACCATGGTTGGAACACCGTATTGGATGGCCCCTGAGGTGGTTACCCGTAAAAAATATGGCAAGAAAGTTGACGTCTGGTCATTAGGAATAATGGCTATAGAGATGTTGGATGGGGAACCTCCTTACTTAAAAGAACCCCCTTTGAGGGCTTTGTATTTAATCGCTGCAAATGGGCGCCCAACCGTTCTTAGGTGGGACACCCTAACAGTTAATTTAAAAAGTTTCATCGATTGTTGCTTGACCGTGGATGTCGACATGAGGGCCTCCACAAAAGAATTGCTAGAACATCCCTTCTTGGAGAATAGAATGGAATTGACATCGCTCATCCCCTTGATTAAAGCAGCCAAAAGGATATTGCACAAAGATTAAATTAATGTAAGCCATTATTTTTCGGATTAAATTTTAACAAAAGATTGTCGTGCCAAAAAACTACTTTTTTTGCCAGGATTTAAATTACAACCGACCAAATCGCCGTTCAAATTTAAAATTATAGTTTCGTATAGTGATAAATGAAAGTACGAGAAATTGCATTTGTAGCTTAAAAGTATTCTTAAGTGCCTTAAATATAGATAAACAACCAACAATTTTTTAGAATTACCTGTGATAAGAATTATTTTCTTTCACATCTATTGAGAATTATTGACTGAGAATCGTCAACATACTTAAAAATAATGTTATATTACATATAAGAGACTGATTACTAATGTTGTATGCTATTTTACATTTAATGATTTTTACCCACCAAGTGTACAATTTTTGTAAATCCGTCTTATTCTTATTTTATACGTGTGAAGCGTAAGAAGGAAGAGTGACATGATTTAGAGCACACTTGTTCAATGTAAAAACTTTTTTTTCTCACATCTGATGTCCATGTTGACTTAAAAAGAGTACAATTGTACCACCCAAATTAAATTTGATACAGTGTACGATGTGTTCTCTAAATCATTTTAATCTATATGATCATGAATGGTTTGAAGTATATTACGTCCTAATTTTAACTTTGTAAATATTTTATTAAATAAATAAATTTTATATGCTTTATATCCATTTTTCATCCTTGCATACATTAACATTTTCCCTCAAATTCCTACTTACATAACATTGAATTATATCAAAATGTGTTTGGTTTGTATTGCTTGTCTTAAATCTCATGATGAGAAGTCGAAATGTACAGTGGTAAATTCTACTCCTGCTTTGTCAAGTTTAAACTTATTCAGTTTCCAGTTATCAAGTTAAAACCTTGAGCATATTTGCTAACATTTTCATTTGAAATTCAATGGTTGAACCGAAATGATACAGTACAGAAATTGGCGAACACAGATAAATTATTGAATTTTTGCAAATTTAAATAATTAATTGTAGGTATAAATAAATGGGATACGTAAATATTAAACGGTAATCAAATAATAAATTATTTGGTTTTGTGTAAATTTTTTTATATATTAAATACATCACAACCATTTATCTTCAATATATTTTTTGCATTTAATTTTCTCTTTGATGAATTCTTCCGCGTCTGCTTCTGAGTAACCACAGTCAATCAAGCAGGAAATAATTGCATTTTTAACATCTTTGCACATATTCCTAACGTCCCCACAAATGTAAATAATCCCGTTCCGATTGACGAACCAATCGTAGATTTTCTCAGAATTTTTCTTAATTAAATCTTGCACGTGAATTTTCTCGGCCGAATCTCTGGAAAAAGCAACCGACAATTTACTCAAAGTGCCGTTCAAGCAATAATTTTCAATTTCAGATTTTAAGAGGTAATCTCTGCTCTTGTAACGACAGCCGAATACCAACCACGACTCTCCGTAAGCTCGGTCTTGCAGGTATCGATGCTGCAAGAATCCAACGAACGGCGCCACCCCCGTTCCTGGTCCTACCATAATAATCGGCAAAGACTCGTCTTCCGGTAAACGAAAATCGGTAGGTTTGCGGAAATAAAATTGTATTCTTTTGCCTTTAAAATCCTTGCAAATGTCTTCTAACCAATGGGTGCATACGCCTTTAAGATTGTGGGTAAATTGTACTACTGAAAATATGAAGTGAATTGTGTTGGGCATTAACGGCGATGATGAGATTGAATAGGGTCTTGGTAGTAGAGGTGGTAGGTGTTCCAGGAGATGTTCGATTGGTGGACTGCACGACTCGAATGTTCTCAGGAAACCTAGAAGTGTTCTACCCTCGTTGGATATAAATTTTATGTATTGTTCTGAATTTTTGGGAGATTGCAGATCATCAATTTTCTTTGCTTCGTCCTCATTTGCAGTGTATTTTGCTAATACACGTAAAAATACCTGAAATACATATAATGGATAATAGAAATCAGTGCACCAGCGACATTGGAGCAAAAAGTGAACTTAATATTAAAAACGGTGATGACTTGTCCGTTCTACAAACAAATTGTTCATACGAAGATGGGCTTTGACAGAAAGATGCTAAAATTGAAAGAAACCAGGTTTTAGGCCGATCAAGTGAAGACTGATAATTGATAATTGTAACATTTTTAATTTTAAAATTAAAGATATGGTTTAAGAAATGCTATCATCACTTTCTGTTCAAAGCGTACAAAAAGTTGCAAAGGTGTATATGAAAACATATTTTACCTTCAGTCAGCTTTTCTAAGGCCAATTGTAGTACTTTTCTGGATCGCTCGCTCATATTTTCTTGCACTCAGTTACACTGAATAGTTACTAAACAAAACAGGCGCCTTTTTCCCGAGATCAAACTTATCAGCTGTTCTAATTAGTATAGTGAGGATGACCGCTTGGGTGTGGAATGTTTATCAAATTTGATAAAAGAACTCATTAAAAGTAACGCCATGGGTTGTTTGACCTATGATATATGTTTTTAGATGTACCAAGGGTCCCAAAAATGTAAATGGCATCAGAAGGATTTTTTTTCAATTTTAGGATGGCAGTCAACCTGTTAAGTACAGGATATCCTCCCATGAAAGGAAATAAAAAAGAAGCATATAGAAATGAAAATGTTGTCCTTTCTGTTAAGGTAATGTTACTACATACATTATGTGAAACGTATTTTATTGTCATCGATACAAAATCATTAACAGAAAATTTGTAAAACACAAAAATTATAATAAAACCTCAAGTGATGGTGTTGATGTTCTAAAACTCTGAGAGCTATTTACCTATACAACACTGATATTAAATTATGAGATTGCAATTACCTTTTTTGGTGGACACCTGATATCTAGGTGATTTAAAAAGACATCACGTAAAGTACCAACGACAGGTAAATGTGCAGGTATTGTTTTCTTCTTTGTCGGATTTTCAATCAACGATAACCGATACTTCTTATCAACAATATCGAGCACATTAAGTCGCTCGAATATCTCGTTTATTTCATCACTATTATTTTCCGGGAAAACACCAATTGTGTCTCCCGGTTGGAAACAATACTCGATGCACTGCAATTGGAACGTCAAATACATATAAGTCAAATTTGATTAGTAACCTCAGTGCCTAAAGTGACATCAAATACTGGTTTGACATCATCGCCTTGTGTTAACTTCCTTGTATCAACAATAGTTGCCGAGTAAGTTTCACTATTGGCAAACGGTGTGGGTCTCTTAAATTCCGCATCCTGTAACAAATCATATTAGTTTTTAAAACTCACGTAAATGGTTTTTTTAACATTGTTTATAGAATTATCGAAAGCCAAGTTCAAGAAACTTGTCGATCGAGCCATACCGTAACCTCCAATAATATATGTGTCAATCCACATGACATGTAAACGCAAGTCGAAAGTTGAAAAATTTTACAGTGCGTGTTGAATTGGAATAATGTCTTAAATCATTTGGCGTTGGAAACTTTTCGATACGTTCGAATGGCATTTGAAATATTTTAGGTAAGTTTCGTAACTGTATTGCGCGTATTTCGCAGATAAATTACCTTTTTAGCAGGTAGGCTGATTTTATAACCAAAGCAGTTGTATTACATTATATATTTTCTGTGTTTTCCGACACGTAAATTAAGAACGTCGAGTGGAATGATTATACGTGTGAGTTCAGTCTTCTCGATATAATTCAAATGTGTATGGGGGCTTTTATGATTGTTTATATGCAAGTCGCAAATTGCATTATTTATAAGTTGGGTAAAGCGGAACACATATTTTTATGCAATAACTTTGTAGGCGACTTCTGTTTTAATATTGTAATAAATTTAAAATATATCATATGCGATGTTATAGGCAATCATTTTGTTTGCCTAAACATCGTGAATGTGACCTTAATGACGTTATTTTAATGGATTTTATTCATATAAGTTTACTTGATCGTATTTTTATCATATGGTGCGAATTGATGCAAAAGTAGCGTCCGTTTGAAATTCCCGCTCTTTTTATGCAAAGGAAGTGCAATTTTTATCTTGCGTATTTAACATTTTTTTAAACACTTAAATTGTTCTAAAACGACCGATAATAAATAAATAATTTTGTGATAAGATCGTTTCTGCGACATCGAAATTCGTCATTGCGCATTTGATTTGACTCCGTTGGTGGAATAGGCCTTGGCCAGAAATCCTCGCGTTTGCTCTGTTCAACGCCACCGTCGTTCGTTCGCAGCAATGGATATGTGCGTCGTCCAATTGTTTTAGTGGAAGTCGCCATTGTTGTTCAATAAAATACGACCAAAAGTCTCAAATACTAGCAAATACTTTAGTTAATTTGTACTTTTATAACATCCATTTGACCCTTCTAACGAGTCTAGTTAGTGACACGTAACGTACAAGTGTTGTTTCTTTGTAATAAGTGTTTAAAGTGGTGCAATGTTTGTAAGGTGCGTATTCTTACTGGACCGCCGTACGTTTCGTAAGCTTGAACTCGTCACGTGGGAGTAATATTCGTTTAAATTGAATATTAGAGATTCCATCCGTGTTAGCAAATCAAATTCTAAAGTAATAGATTGAATAACTTGCACTTTCGGTTAATCGACGTGCAGTAAAATGTACTATTGTTTACAAATAGAATTCGCCGCTGTGCTATGTTAAATTCTAAAATGAAGAAAAAGGCTTGTTAATATTATCTGTGTTTCAGTATGGAACTGGCAGGTGATTAGTTTTGTTTATATTTCAACTGAAATATTTATAACATTGATTTTTTCTATTGATCAAGTTGACTGCATATGAAGTTTATTGACAGTAAAACTAAAAGACAATATAAGATTCTATGTGGACCACTGGATGAATGGGATTACGCACAGCCTCGGTGAGGCACCCCCGTGTGGAGGTGATGGCCCCGGCTTTAACAGAAACAACTCAACCCCCAAATTTTAAACTGCCACCGAACTCGAAATCGGCCTCCCCAATTAACACCATAGATGAAGACGGTTGTTACATTTCACACGACGGTAGTTCATACTATAAAAACGATAACGAACATAAATTACATAAATTTAATGTTTTGAACAATGTGTTTGATAATCTTAATACCTTGGTACTGGCATCTGAACATATAAAGGATAGTGGATCTTTGGGAAAAATAACCACAGCCTCGGGAAGCAATCTGGATTCCATCATTTCCAGTTCTATGATGAACAACAGTCCATCACCTATGGGCGACCAAGACGATAAAATGGGTCTTCAATCAGCTGCTTTAGATAACGTCTCGTGCTTACTGAAAGACAAGCCAACAAGTGAAATGGATCAATTATTTAATAACTTGTCGGAGCTGCCCGTTTCTGACATGGCCGCCGGTGGTGACATCGGTCAAAACGTGGAAGAAATCATGCAAGTTATTAAGTGCATTGAAGGCGGCGATCGTTTATGTTCTTCAAACAACGATATCGGAGTTGAATCGGAAAACATCTTTCCACTTTCGGGTAGCGATTTATCAGGAAACCTGACGTCGTTTGAAAAGGATCTTTTCAACGAGGTCGACATGATGTCGATGGAGGAACCTCTGATCGAAGGTAATAGTTTAATGAAAGAAGCGCATACCAAAGAATTAAAAGCCGATGTTGAAAAGAGAAACGTGAAACTCGAACGTAAGTTGGAGTTTCTTCTGAGGAGACTGCGGAAAATGCAAATCAGGACCATGGGACTGCATTTTAGTGGTGAAGTGGCCGGTGTGTTTGAACATGTGCATCGAACATTGAGAAGGTTAAAAGACGGCGTTCTTCCCGTACAACATACCGAAGTCTCCGAATCATCTACGAGTGCCTCATTCATTACGAATCAACATTCTGATAATTGCATTCCTCCCGAAAAAATGAAGCCTATTTCAAATAGCTCTGCCAAAAACTTAGTGAGAAAGCTTGAGATGTCTTCTATTTTACAATCGAACGCTGCTTCTAGAAGACACAACGCCAAATATTTTGGTTCGGGCTCCTCTGAACCTACCAGTTTTAGAAGTAGTGTGTCGGGCATGACAAACTTGCCCACATGGGCCATAGAGTATAAGAACGACTTGAACAGAGTGTCCGGCCTTTTATGTACAGAAATGAGTTTAGTGCAACGTGAGGTCGATTCAGAAGCTACGGCAAGCAGCTCCGGTGGTGAGAGTTGTGATGAAATGCAGAATTTTAACAATTCCCATCAACAGTATCTCAGCATGTAAGTAAAAGTTTTCTGTGTTATATTACTTCAAATTCACGAATAGACACTAATATCTCGGACTTTGTCTGCGTTTGTACTAAAAAACTATTTCTAACTACGTTTCAACAAACACATCCTATAGGGAAATTATATCAAATTTCAGTTATAGGATTAGTTTCAAATTGCATCTGACATCTAAACCAATGCCAGTCCTATTTTAATCCATAAAATCCATTAAAAAATATACAAATATGTTTGATACCAATATTTTACTAAACAGTTCTTACAAGGTACTTGGCTATAATATTTTATATTTTGGTTTGCATAAAATGAAAAGTCTGCATGTTTCTTGTTTTTAATTTTGTTTGTTGTTTTGTTAACTTAAGTAAAACTGATATCAAAGCGCAAGAAGCTCGGCACTTTTAGAAATTGTTTTTTATAAATATAATCCTTTCATTGCGTCACTAACTGACCAATTTCGTTTTGTGATTGTATTGATGAATACATAAATTACTTCAGTTCAAAAAAGAAAAATCAAAATACGAAAATAACAATTTCTGAACGTGAGACGTTTTGTCCAAATTATATATTGCTATAGCCTTTAATATATAGAATTAAAAGTTTTTTATTGAGATGTGGAAAAATCAACCTAAAATGCATTGGCATTTTTTTCATATTTGATTAATATAAATTGTCCAATTTGAGGTTATATTAAATGTCATTATGTTGTCATATCTGTAAGTTACGTCAGTTTGAATTAGCTATAATTTTAACAGGTCAATAGTCAGTGTGAATTAGCTATTAGTTTGACAGGCATGTCAAGACCGATTATGTGGGTTATTTACTTTGTGGAAATTATGCAAAAGTATTCTTACCGTTTCTCCAAACCAGAAATTTGCGAACTGCATTATGAAATACATGTTTAAATAATTGTTTTAATGATAATTTAGTATATTATCAATGTTGCGATATTTCCTAACGTCACGTTCGTTAATTGCATTCAATTTGCCGTGCTAATTACTTAAAAACGAAATATTTCTCACATTTGGACTATTGGCGCGATATATCGTTTATCTAAAAATAGTTGTAAGTAATATTCATGTGTTTAATACGAATGGGATGAATGTCACGTGTTCAATGATTCAGCATAGGAAATTTAAACTTTTGATTTAATTGCATCGAACTCGTTCGTTGTTGGTCTAACAAATGCGAAGGCAGGTAATTCAAGATGGAAATGGGAAGAATACATTAATTATTTCATTTGGACATGTTTCAAATATATAAACTTGCGTAATATGCCGACTAAAAAGTTTACATTGAAACACTGAGTTCGTAACGTGATCATAATTTTATTTGCACGTGTTTTATTGTGGTCGCGTTCATCGAATTTGTCAGGCGTTTGATATTCAGGGAAATTGATTAGATGGGTATTTGTGTATCTTGCGGAAAAATAACGCAATTTAATCAAGAGAAGTTGTTTGTAAAAGTCAAGTATTGTTAAATACTTGACAAATTGGCAAATATATTATATGTAAATCTGTTAAAGTACTATATTGATTTTAATAACGTGATTTGTTTTCATGGAATTTTAATTTGTCAATTGTGTTACTCTGTGTTATCAATCTGACGTTAAAATTAAAACATAATCTAGTGTATTAAAGCCAGTTAGTGTTCCACATTTGCACAATTCGCACCGACAATTATCCAATGTAAGACACGTTCCTGTAGAAACCAACGACGTACTAAAAAATATCAACACCATAAAAGGTCCAAAAATTTTAAATTGAAACGTCAAGCCGTGTCAAATATGATAAATATCCAGATAAATATCAGAGTAGGCTGTGAGTCATGCAATAAATGTTGCTAATTTTAAATTAAAAGATTGTTATAATGCGAGACCTGTATCCGTGTTTCAATCTCGCTTGGATTCGTCAGCAGGCCACGCCCTTTCTGGGTAATCAACAGCACTCGGTGGTTGGAAGCTCATCAGGTTCATAGTGACCTCATCTAGTCTGCAAAGTGACGCACACAAATATATTTCTTTACTGCACATCGGTTGCTTCGACTTTAATTTCACATTGTTGATGTCGAATTAATTAATAAAAATAAAAAAAGTCACTGCTCGATGTTAGAACATTTGTGTATAAACCATTCGGTATTCATCGTTTGCACTATTGGAAA
Source organism: Geotrupes spiniger (assembly GCA_959613385.1). NCBI lineage: Eukaryota > Metazoa > Arthropoda > Insecta > Coleoptera > Geotrupidae > Geotrupes > Geotrupes spiniger. Next base: position 21,083,461 of record OY390737.1, read on the forward strand.
ATATTTTCTGGATGAGAATTATACTCTGTTTAATGAACAGAAACGACCACTCGTTCGAATTTATTGGAAACAGCTAGTTTCACTCATTTCAAATTAATAAAAGCGGAGAATTCAAAAACCATGTAATTTGCAATATAATTTTGAACAGACAAGAAATAAATTAACGTCAAAATTGATTACGGAGAGCGAGTGTGGTCTCTGATAAATTAAAACAAAAATTGAACATGTGGACAGGCCTTTTAGTATGTATCAATCTTTTCATTTATTTATTTTTAAACTTTACTGAATTCATTGCACGATTAAGATCAATTGCATGCATAATGTGCGTGTAAAATCTTCCCTCGCCCACAAAACGATTTTGGGGCACATATGTCATTTATTATTATTTTTCGACTAAAATTAATATTTATGGTTGTAAAAACATTATTTTATACATTAGAAGTAGTATAATTACAATATTCTTATGCGTGCGAAAATCTATAAATTATGATTTTTTTTACCCAAAACTGGTATTAAAGTGACGTAATAGTTAAAAATGTATAACATACAGTTGCTGTATAAATATTTTCATTGTAGCGCTTTAAATGTGTGTTGTTCTACCACAAACCTTTCTTCGAAGATACATTTTTGTATTACGTCCGTAGGAATATGCGTTTTGATATTGACGATCCACATTTGTAAATTCTCACGAGAAACGAGTTTTTAACTTTCTCTGTGTAGCATTATATAGAAGACTATTGTTTAAAAAATCGAATACGAGAATTGAGCTAACACATCCACTGTTTAAGTGGTTGATTCTTTGTGGATTATGTTCCTATAACAGAAAAAAGCTACGCCAGTAATCGATTCAATTATTAAATTTTAATCATTTATTCAATTTAAAATAAGTTATAAAATAAAATCGAAAAATTTGATTATTTGATTATTTTAGTTTTAAAAGAATTATCCTGAAGATGACCGCTTGATTGAAATAATTCTATGGGGAGTTAATGAAGTTAGAATATTTTTCTTGCACCACAAAGCTGATTTGTCACCCTAGCTTCGACTGCGTAAACGCCGACGTTGTTTACCCAGACGTGTTATCACCAAGTTTCTTTAGAAGCAGCTGCGAAGGGTTTATATATATTAATTCAGTTAAAATGCGTTAAATAAGTAAATAATAGACTATTTCAAGGGACGTATAACTCTTCAAACTTAATTTGCGGACTCGATATGTCAGGATTTTTAAAAAATAGAATGTAGGTAAAAAGTTTTAATTTTCTTGATAATACATATATGTTTCTGTCTGTTAGATGTCATCAGCAGGCCTTTCTGTATAATCAACGTCGCTTGTCAAAAACTAATCTAAGTGCAAGAACTAGCTAGTATTTGATGTTTGCACATCTCGTACTAACCAGTTTCCAATATAAATCATCTTTACTATGTTTGTTGCTACATGTGAGCTCGACTTGAACGTACTATTAATGAAACATATTAACATAATAAATTGTTCAAATCGTTATAATTTTTTAATTGTAATGACAAGGTCAATGTTATTGCATTAATTATTAATCGCAAGGTAATTTACTGTTTTGGTTACAAAGCCGACTGCTGCTGATACATTGAAGAGCAGAGCAGACTTTGCCATAATATTCACCAGGGCTCAGGCGCAGCTATGCACAGAAGTCACCATATGAAAAGCGTGTGTTTTAAAAACGTCTGCTCTTTGTTGTTTAATTTTAGTTTTTTTTTTGGAAACAATACTTTGTCATTTATTTTATTTCTGGCGCCGAGAAATTATTATATTAATAATATTTTTAATTGATACATTTCTAGACTGTAATAATATGCACAAATTGCGAAAATCATATGGATGAATACACGAAGGCAATTTGTAAAATTTTGTTCAATCGTAATTTTACGGAACTGAGGTCACAAGTTCCCGTTGTGCTAAACGTGTTGATTGGCGTATTTAGAGTTCCTGGGTGACACTGATGGATTATTTTAAAGAGAGTTATAATTTGGGACAACTTACTGGACGGTTTTAGAATTTTAATGTTGTCATCTATATTCCTTCATTTTTTCGGATAAAATGACGCAAACATCATTAATGGCGCCCATATAAAAAGTATGACGATCCAGCAAACGTTCTATTTATTTAATACGTATATAATTCAAAATAATAATAATGTTAACAAAAACTCATCATATTACAACGCAGAAGAACCCAAGTCCGCACCGAGTAAACTTACTTAAAGAATAATTTGTATTGAATACTTGACGCCAATGTTTATTATTTTAGTTTTGACATGTTTACTTTAGTCGTCGTCTAAATGTTTTATTAGTCATTGCTAATAGCGCACTCGTTACGTACAATAAAACGGTAAATCAAGAACGAGTTAAAAAAAGTCGGCGTTTATCGTTTTTGTTTGTCAATAATACGTAATTGTAATTGAATCGATATCATGGGCGAAATTCCATGTCGGCGCCTCGTACAAACATATAGTCATATTTAAATGTTTCAGGACGCCTATACACGTATTTGTAGTCTTGGGATATTTACTTTATGTACAGTATGGTCGAAAAGTATCGAGACTATCCTGGGCGAAGACTTTTAACTGCCGTTAGACTTGCACCTATCCATTTATTTCCCACTCATATTATTAGATCTAACGCTTTGTAGGGAAAGCCTAGCTTCTTTGTTGTAGTTGAAATTTTAAAATTCTGCATGGATTCGCACGGAATTCCAAATGATAAATGTTCTTTTTTTATATATGAATGAAGTTTGTTATTTCTACGTTATTATATGTATTTGTACTATAAAAGTCTTAGCTTAAACTTTTTGATGCGTTTTATTGCCCACAATGCGTAAACTGCATGGTGTATTTATTTTTTTCTACATTGAATATAATTGTTTATTATATATTTATGCATTTCTTATTATGGACGTCATAGCGACGTTTTGTAGAATTCATGATGATCTATACAAACGTGGTGATACGTTCACCACGTGGTGAATGTAAACGTGAAATTATTGTCCAGAAAAACAATAATCAGACATTCTACGATTAGGTATTTGTATGTTATCTACCAGGTATGAATTAATAAAAAAGCAAGTATGTCAAACCAGTTATTAAAAAAATATAGCTGACATTTAGAAGTACATATACCGCGTTATATTTAATTTCCGCGGTTTATACAGATTGAGATTTATTTTTTATAGAATGAATGAAACTAAGTTGGAAACCATCGCTATATCAAAGGTATTGAAAATATGCAGAATCTTATTTTCAATTAAAATTTTTAGTTTCTATAGTCTCGTCTATATATACTTCCAAAAATAAACTAAACTTCCAAACTAGTCACTCGATCAAATTTACGCATTTCCATGTTTCGACGTAGTATCAAACGTGGCAACGGTGTAACATATTTTTGTTTTTGCGGTGCGATAAACAACAAAACTTGAACGTATGAAAAAGCGCGTTGCAAAAAATAAAATAACCTTTGTGCTTGGCAAAGTAAGAAAGCGAGTCCGAGATGATGGACTGGAGTTGCACCTCACAAATCGCCGGTATCAATACGGCTCCAGTTTGAATGAACGGCGCTTTCTCGAGTTTGCGGTGTTGCCACGTCACGGTTATATTTCCCTTTAGTAATAAGTAGTCATTTGCAAAATGTCGACCCTGATTGTAGTTATGAAATGTTCATTTTTTATCACAAGTGATAAAAGTGACATTTTATCACAAGTGATAAAACTGAGTTGGAAAAAATGGATGAAACGAAATACGTAGCTAAAGGTTGCTTTTTATCACTCGACGTAGTAGTATCACGTCTCGTGATAAATAACAGTTCATTTTGTAACTAGTCTTATGAAGAGCTATTTTCGTAAATCGTAAATGGCATCATTAGTAGCTTAATATTTCAAAAAATTTAAAAAAAACAACCATCGTTAAGGGACTTTAACGACAATCAAAAAGCTTCGTTTCGATTACTTTGGACCATTACACACTGAAATCCATTAATCTTCATAAGGCGCCGCCTAATCCGTCAGTTATAGCGTGAACTGCCGTAGTTTTATTCTGTTCTAAAAATTATTATGTTGTTGTAAACTATACATTTGATATAACGTTCGTGTGATTTTGCTCTTTAATATAATACGTAAAATGTATACCCAGTTCGCAGCTCCACCTACTATAGTTTGTAATAAACGGACAAGGGCTTCGGAAACATTTTAAATTACATTGCCGCGGACATCGGCGGTATAAACTGTGTGTTTTCACGTGAATGTAATACAGCGTTTGTAATTATCGCGGTATCGCCTTGTTGTCATACATAAATAGTCTAGATCATGTTACCTGACTAATAAAATGAGATCAGACTACTTCGTGTCTTAGTAAGAGGAACGTGGTCATCTTACAAAGTAACGCCGAGTTAAAAACCACCCCATGGTCATGTGTCGCGAACGTGATCGCACAATGACGCGCCACGGTTCCCCATGACACTATGTACTGGAACCTTGTACAATAATACGCGAAAGGTGGGCCAAGAAAATTATATGATGCCGGTACAAAAGAAATAACTTCGGAATGGGTGCGATTATAACTAGACAACGCACGAGGAAAATGGGGCTTGTACATGCATTTAAAATACAGTTTAGTATAATAGGTAATTAAGCAACCCTCGGACGTGCCCGTCCGCCCTAGGGCCATACTTTTCGGTATATTTAAGTAATATATGAATCAATAATCATCAAGAAAATTATCGTCCAATTATTCGTCGGCCCTTAAAACCTTGGTCTATTTACTCTTCCGTCTAAAAATAATTCAGGTCGTATTATCATAATTTATTATTCTTTACTTTTATCAAAATATAGCTTTGGGTTTAGTATTTATCAGTAAGTTGTCTCGGTTTAATCTGTTGATGCTCGTTGCAATAGATAATCCCTATAACTTCCACTTTGTAATTAGACTGTTCTAAACATTCAAGTTTGTTTGATTGTTTTACGTAGTTAAGCTTATTTTGAATTTGTTTGAAAATTCTAATTTTTGAAAGCGTTGTTTAAACAACCATTTGTTTCACAGACAAAAAAGGGCAGTATGGAAATATGCCATAGAACGGGCAGCGGTCGCGGCAAGGTGGACCTGGCTGCAGGCACAAATATCAGATTTAGAATATCGCATACGTCAGCACAGCGATCTCCACAAACAGATACGTTCGAACAAGGGAAGCTTGACTTTGGGTGGACCGAGTCCGCCGCAGAGTGTTCCCACGTCTCCGACAACTGTGAACGGATACCGCGGTCAGTTACCTGGGGCTTCGTCGACCCCCAAGTTGGCCGAAACCGCCGTTAACGGATCGACGGGCGCCCACCCAGAGTACCAGTGCGCAAGAGCCAGACCATTGGTGAACTTTCGCAAAAGGAAGCTGCTGCAAACGACGGGATTGCACGCCGTTTCGAAAAAGGCCGCGAGACCTTCCACTATCAGATGTGGATGTTCGCGTCCTGCCGTTCCATGCGCGATCTGCACTGGTAGAACGGATCCAACACATCCTAGAGATCCTGCAGACTACTTGAGCAAGTCTGAGAGGATTTCAATGTTGGATCCTTCGTTTCACCAAGTGTTTTCCTTACCTGAAGGTAAGCCATTTTTTATCATTTTCATACGAGCAGTGTAGATACGTAGTTCTAAGTATATGTGGAATTAAAAGTTTTTAATTACATTTGTACGCATTATTTACTGCAGTGGTTTCCAAACTATTATGCAAACAAATCCCATCCTTGTTTTATGTTTTCATTTACTCATCTCATGGCATTTATGAAAAAACGTTTTCTTTAAAAAAAAAATCAAAAAATATCCAATAGAGCAAACTAAAAAAGCAAATACAATATAAATTCCATTTGCCTTTTGACTATTCGGTGCTTGAGAACTCGCTGACATACATTTGGTTCACTTGTTGAGATTTAGCATAGTATGTACTATTTCAATCACTCGTTGACCCAACAAATTCGTTGTATTCTGATAAATACAAATTTTCAGAGTATTTTTAACTTAAAACGTAAAGGTAATTTACTAAAGGTATATGTCAAATTGAGTTTTAGATGACACCTTGTAGTTTTGCTTTATTAGTTATGAACATCCCCCATAAAGAATGAGGACCTACACTTTGGAAACCACTGACATAAGGTTTCAGAATATTCTGAGCTTAAATAATAAAATTATAAATTCTTCGTGTCTATAATCTAATACTAATTATATGATTCCTAATCGTGAGTGAGTCTGAATAAAAAATATTTAAAAAATCAATTTAACTGTAACTTTTAAATCCCATCTAAAATTGGTATATGAACAATATACTCTCTTTCGTGGTTAGGACTAATCCTGAATTTTCAAGTTCTTGCAATGTTTCTAATTAGAATTCTCGCATGTGCTATGGCAGCATAGCTGCAAGTGATGTTTTTTGGTGGGAGGTCTTGGTTTGTTATCCACTAGAAGATTTATATGTGAAACTCCTATTTTGTCGGTTTGCGTTGATCTAGTTAAGTAATTATAAAATTATAAAGTAATTTTAATGTACATGCCCATTATTAAAATACAATAATCATAATTTCCGTTCTTGCAACAATTTATGTATTGTATTTACGCTTTGTGGACATTTAGATTGGCATTCTTCTAAATACCGTACAAACTACGTACTCTAGGTTTACAGTGTTTGCTAATAGGAAACGGAAAAAGTTACGATATATGGTTATATGAATGGTTTGGAAGAGCATTTCTTCATTCCTTGTAAATAGACTATTAATATAGTCATAATTAAGTTATATGATAAAAGAAGCTCTTTTATGTCTCTCATGACAGAATTATTTTTAAATGGTAAAACGTTGAAAGCTTTTAGTAGTATCAATCAAATGAATCAAAATGCATGGAACAGTAAATCGTCACTCAGCACAGATAATTAAAAGCACTGGCATCTGAGGCATGGATAATTGTATTTAAAATTTAATGAAAAAAAAATGTTAAATCCCACTGGAATTTTTTTAAAGCCTATTCATTCTTTTTCCATTGCCATAACTCTTCTTCATCATGAAGCTGTATTTAACCCTTGTTTTTCAATCTTTCTCTTCTTTCATTCTCGGCACCTTCACTGCAAAAATTTACTGCAATATATGCTATCATCATAATTGGATTATCTGCAATTGCAGTTTTAATTATTTATATTTATATGAACTACTTAGGTCAACATTTTATTACTTATGTAATTATATTTACCTCGGAATGCGCCATTTTATATTTTTAAATGTTTGTTTGTAACAGAACTATTAATAACTTAAATTTATCAAATAATTAAATCTTATCTAATGTGACCCATGCAATAAATATTTACATTAAAGTAAAAAAATAGCTAATCTATTTACTATTTTTAGACAAAGTTGTTTTGGCATTTTTTATATAAATTTTGATGACTTTTGGGAATAAAAGTTTTAAATTAACGTTGAATTGTGTGAAGCATGCCTGGCATGCTTTAAAACATATTCAAATTAATATCCTCCACAACTATTTGTTGTATATTTTTTTGTAATATATAACCATTTATATTTTTAGATTGTTCTGTTGGAATACATCTCGAGGCTATAATGAAGACACCAGAATGGCAACAGAGGAGTGCAAGAACGACGTTGAAAGGAATGAAGTATATAAGCAAATTTGATCGATTAGACAAATTAAACATACCAATGGAGCATCGGCCGAAGAAAATTGAACATAGAAGAAAATATAACCGTTTGCTGAAAACTAACACTGTGAATGCATTGACAGCAAGTTAGTATCTTAATTTGTAAATTATTTTGATCGATTTGGTATAAATATTAAACACATTAAACTCATGAGTCAATTTACTTAGACACGCAGTAATTAACAGAACAGTGACTATATAATGTTTAAAATTATTGTGATCAATAATTGTGTTGCCGGTCGATCAATTTAACAATAAAAGTTCTTCAATATGAAGCTATTTTTACCACTTAACTAGAACCTGGAATAACTAATATGATTGTTACTAATTGACTAATTATAATTTTAGAAATAAAAAACAAATTCCGGGGTAGAAAAACCAGCAGGCATTCAATGGTTAGATTGAATAAAAAACGACACACAGCACGGGTGGCAATGGCACAGATGCATGCGTTAACTGCTGAAGGTGACGATGAGGAGTTAGAAGCATTGGGAAATGCGGGAGGCCTGAACAAATTTGATTCGCCGAGCACATCACCCCTCTTGGCTACACAGTCCATATCGGGCTTCCAAAGGAGGAACAGGGTAGATTCGTACGACATAGACAACATTGTCATACCTTATAGTGTAGCGGCATCGACTAGAGTTGAGAAATTACAGTACAAAGAAATACTAACACCAAAGTAAGATGTTGATTGTATCTGAACATTATGTCTTGTAGAGTATAAACAAATTTAGGCTGGGCTACTTTATATTATCTAGTACAGGGGTTTTGTTGTTTACTATTTATATATAAATTTAAGACCTTACAAATCTTGTTTGATTGTAATTAAAATTTATTTATTAAATATAGTTTTTTTATATTAATTAATTTTTAATAATAATAACAAACCATTTGGTATACTTTTCTTTTACAGTAAGTTCTCTTTACTCCATCACATTTTCTTGTACAATTTTCCAACAAGACATTGTAAATCAATTATTTTTATAGCATCAATAATACCCATAATATATAAATGATTATGTTTACATGATATATATATATACAGAAATATTTAACAAAGATATAACTGTGCAAACTGATTCTAGTTTCTTATACAAATATATTTATTATAAAAATTATCAAATGTTGGTGTTATGTTTATTTATATTTATGTTTGTGATTTTAGGTGGAGAATAGCCGACCCTGAGTTCAATGTAAAGTACGAAATTAAGAACAACGGAATAGTTAAAAATCCTAGTCAAGAGAGTGATGTAAGTGTTACAACCACATCCAATTTTATAATTAAATTTTATCAGAAACAAAAATCTAATTGTTGTAGTTTTATAACTTTGACCTAAATCGCAGATGCATACGTATCTTGACTGAATTTTATTTTTTTGCAGACTGAAGATTTGTCAGAAGACGCAGTCGTTATCCGGCATGATATGAGCGAACATGCCGAGAAGAAGAAGTTCCTCAGTTACTTGAAATTACCTTTAGGATATGGTCGTTCTAGATCACACAAACGTACTGATAGCCGAGCCGAATCAAGTGGTGCAAACACACCCGATCCGATGTCGCCGCACACTGGTGACATTGGTGATAATATCTGTTCACCGTTAACGTCGCCCCCCGCCACACCGTTGTCCATCACCACAGATGATAATTCGAATTTATCAACTAGTGCAGTTAGAAAACGAACTGTTTCTCTATCAAATAGGTAAATTTTGCACTGCAGATTAAAAGCTAACAATGATTCTATCAATATAAGTCTGCTAGAATCATATTCTACAATGCCTCTATATTTTTATTTTGTATGTATGTGAAGAAACGTGGATACTTTGGTTTTGTCAAATTGCAATTTCAATCCAGTCTATAATTTACTTTTTTGCCAAAATAACTGATTGTTTATAACAAGACAATGACATAAATTAACTTTTAACAGATGGATTAAAGAAGTTTCAAGAGATGAACGATGTAATACCCCTGAACAAGCCGATGTGCTACCATATGACAGAAGAATTTTTCCGCTAAATGATGATATCTACGACAAGATGGTGAAGGGTATGCCTGAAAATCACCACAAGTTCAAAACCAACAACCGGGCGCAGGATTCGGCGGGAATATCTAGTCCGAGCGCCGAAGACAAGGCTGATTATCACGATAGCGAATCGACGGAATCAGCATATGGTGACGAAGACCCAAATGACCCAGAGTGGATAGAAATGGAACGTGTAAAAGATCGATCTAAGAGATAGATTAGTTTTTGATTATTTTAATCTTAACATTAGCTTACGTACGTTTCTTTAATTTATATTCACGCTGGGCTGGCACCATTGCATATTGTTGTTATTTTTATTTGGATGAAGCAGTTTGTTCCTTTCGCTTATTCAATTCTAATTTGATTCTAAAGGAAATTTATATAAAGGGCTTCGAATTTTGTATTGAATTTGCTGAAGTCTGTGATGTGATTTACATGTACAATATGCCGATACTATTGTCGCTTTTAGTATTGTGATGTAAAGTTATTTAAAAAAAAAAACTAGTAAAATACAGAATTCAAAGCTTTACCTATCTCATCCTTCTTTATAGGTGTGCTCTCGACTCAGATGAAAAAACTTCAATGAAAGTTGTACCATTTCATTTTGGAATGTATGTCTCATTCGATTTTTCAAGTGAATTATCTCATTGTTAATTAGTATACTGTAGTTTTTTTTTACTGTTTCCTATAATATAAATGAATAAATTTCATACTGTTTACTCTTCTCATGTTATTGCTTATTTTATAGATACCTTAAAGCTATAATTTGACATTACTTACAAACCTTGTGCTATACAATTGCAGGTCCAGTACAAGTTTACAGTAAACCCATAAAATGAACAAAATTTAAAATTTTTACACAAAAATTATTTAACCAATTCTATGAAAGGTATGTCCATTATCGCAAGTTAAAACATTAAAGCCTGTCAAATGTTGAGATTTTAGTGTTTTTGTAAGTTTGTTATTACATTTTTCTTTGTTGATGAGATTCCTGCAATTTTTGTTGTATCTATTTGTCAATTTCAGTTGATACCTAAAATATTGGGAGCGTTTAGCAAACTTTGATATGCCTACTAAGTAGAGAGGCTGAAACTAATAAATTGATTCGTTCATAGTACAATGATTATATTGACAGTAGACTGAATTTTTGTCAATTATTAATGGTCGTGTATGCTAAATGCTGCCATTCTTTGCTTGGTACTGTATACATATGGAATTAAATTTATAATTATGCTTAGAGTATTACTTAATTCATTTCTGATTTAAACGACGCTTAATAATTTTTTAGCACTGAACTCTAAATGCTGCAAGGTATCTTAAATTTACGTAATGTCCTTTAATGAAATTTACGACAGTAATGCTATACATATTTCCTCTAGAAATTATTTGTAAAATTTAACCATCCACCAGGGTGACAAACCTGTTAATTACATTTTTTTGACACTGAATAAGAATTGTTTGGTTTCCATATATAAATTGCTTGTTAAACCCAGTGAAAATAACCAAGTTCACATCAGTTTTTTTGTTGTAAATTTTGCGATTAAAGTGCATAAAGTAACAGTTGTTTTAGTAAATATTTCCAAACATTTTGTGGCGATACATTTAATAACAAACCGTAATCGACTTTTCATTTGAAATTGATGTGAATTGGATTTTCAACTTTTACTTGGAAAATGATTAAATGATTTTATATTTTGTATATTTTTTCTAGAAAAACTGTCTTTCGTTACGGAATGTCACTCATTTCCATTTAATAGGTTTCTTAACGTAAAGATGCAGTGAGTTAAAATTTAAAAAAATAGGTATTCAAACATGTATTTATCTAATGTAATGAGTACTCTTTATAAGAGTTTAGATAAAATATGTATGATAATGGAATCATTGTGTTTAAATGGAACATTTGTATCTTAAAATACAAATTAACTATATATATATATAACATTTAAAGAATAATGTGAATATTTTACTTTTATTTTTCTTAAAAGAAAAAGGAAGCAGATTACCTGTTAACAAATTTTTTATTGTTAAATCTTTTATCGATTCATTTTATTTCTTGACTTGTGTACAGTTAAAACATTTTTCATCAGTTCTCGTTTTAAAACGCTTATATCAAATAGAAAAACAGTGTAAATACATATTTGAAATAAAACATTTTTCTATAAAATTTACTTTACATGATTTTTTTATCCTCTTATAACTTAATGTTTGAAATAACACCGCACTGCAAGATTTGTTGGCCGGAAGTAATAATGGAACGTAATTATATTTATAATATGAATATTTTCATAACGTTTAATTTATTGACTGAGTTTTAATATTTCAATGAATTTCCAGAAATTTTGCTGATAAAAGTGTCTCGAGTACTGTCTTGTACACAAACATCTTTTTGCGAAATATGTGTTTATTTCTTGTCGTGGGCTATACATATTTGAGCAGTAAAGCCCATAGATCAGGTTTACTTTACAGACTGGCCCCTTAATTCTTGAAGACCACATAATTATTGACTTCGTACCTAACTTTATATTGATAACCTATTTGGCTTGTAGAATTTATAAAAGAAGTTGTAGCAGAAAATATTTTATTAACAAATTACATGGTTAAAAAAATAATTACAATTAAAAATTTTCACTTAACAAGTATACATATATACAATTATTTCATACCAGTTCTAGTACTTTTTTTCACAGCACCTTTATCACCATCACTTTTACTACAAGTGCCTGCAGACTTGGTCAGGTCATTCATTAAATTTTTCCTAATTGCACGCCTTGTTCTGATGCTCTGAACATTTTCGTTATCTTCATTAGTTACTACAATAGACGGTAGATCTTTTGTTGTCGTACTTTTAACTTTCTCTGTCAATAATTTTGTTCTTGATCTTAAATTTATTCCCGCATCGCGGGACTTCATTTCAGCTGGCGTAATTGGTATGCTAGGGCTAGCGAAATCATATTCAATGTTTTCGCCTTTCTTCTTACGAGACGTTTTGACTGTTGTCTGATCAAATATTTTAAAATTTGGTGCGGGCGTCTTCAGCGGGGAGTGAGGAAAAGCAAAGCTGAATTCTTTCTGCACGAGCGGTGAGTTTTCATCCTTTTCGCCATCGCCGTCCGAAATATCGAATTTTATTTTCTTTATAGCTTTATGTGGTTTGGATTTTATGCCGGAAGGTAGAGGTACATTAACCCTAGATAGTTTGCTCTCGGGCGTGACCGGCATAATTTTAGATTGAACTGATTCAGGATTAGGACTAGAGCTTTGCACTGCACGAATAGGTTTTGCGGGGAATTTTAAAAATTGCAGCCGCATACAGGCTTCGTTGTATAAATGCAAGTTGATGTATTTAATTTTGGATGAAACGGTAATTTCTTTGAGAATTTTTTCTTGATCATCGATATGCAAATTTTTCCCATGGTTCAGTAATATCCAGCAATGGACTTCCAATAAAACATCAGATGCATCTGGGAGTATGTCGTAATTCAACTTGCTTTTGACTTTTTTGTTAAAGTTACGTTGGGTGGATACAATGTGGTTGAACACGTTTAAGGCACCTTTGTAGTAGTTATTAGACGAATTGTGGATAAGCTGGGCTTGCAAATTTATCTCCATTAACACAAGTTCTTTGTAGCTGATGTTGATGCATTGGAAACAGTGGCACTCGCTATTGTGGTGGACGAAATCAGGTAGTGTGAACGTTTCTTTTAACAAAGTCGGTGATCCTGAAGTTGCATTATATCTGCTAGTAGAAGAGCAATCGAGCATTATTACTTGAAAGTCGTCTGTTAAAGTATTAATAGCTATGTCAATTTTTGTATTTTTTTTTTCAAGTAATGACTTGGTAGATAACTTCGAAAGACATAAGGTATCACGTATTCCGTTGATTTTTACTTGGCAATCGTCAAAACGGCAGCTCATTATGTCCGCCTGAGCAAGGTAAACTAGGCAGTATGCTGAACGTAACGGAAGAACCAGTTGCTGACTCAGGATTGTGACTTCTTTGCAGTAACATCTGACTTCTCTAGGTAGGCGAAGCCATAAATAATAGTGTACTAGGGATTGATACATTTCGAAAAGCAATGACGTGATGTACGGACAAGATTTTTCTATATAAAAAAATAAAAACAAGGTTTTAGTGAAACATCATTGCAATATTGGAGATCCAATCTAACTACAACTATGTAAATATTAAAAATACTTACTATCTGAAGTAAAGATATCCGTGATACTGTTAAGAATCATGTGAGGTTTAACCAAAGCACCTTTATAATGCCCTTCAACCACAAAAGTGCATGGCAATAGCATATGCTTCCAATTCAAATAATCGAGAGAGATTTTTAACAGATCGTCCTGTTTGTTCATGTTTTTGTAATAAGTAACAGCTTTGTGATAACAATTCAATGACATGTTAACATCGCCCGTGTTTAAATAAGCCATTCCCAAACGTATATAATAACCAGTGAAGCTGCTCCATTTTTGAACAAAATCGTCATCCAAAATAAGAATTTCATTCCCAATTTCTTCAATAAGTCCTTTGACAAACACCGCATTCAAATTGGCGTTCTCCACGATGAAGCCTGCACAGTCAATAATTAATAACTTATCACTTAGCATTCGTGCTATTTTCAGACACATCAACCATGATTGCAGACATTCTAAAGTGTAACACTGTAGTCGGTACTCATTTGCTATTTTAACTAATGTATTGTAAACGTTCATACTCTTTAAAATGTGAAGCACTGTCGCATTGATATGCCGACCAAACAGCTCCAAAGATTTATTCAGGTACATGATGAGTTCTGAAAATGTATCCAATTTTAAGCACTCATATGAGCAGATTATATCACATTTTTCATTTTCTTTAGGGACTTGGATCGTGTTTAGTTTTCGAGCCACAACCACAGATACGTTGTACTTTATATAGTATAAATAACCCAAACATATTATTTTTTCGGGATCTTCTATATTACTATTGCTTTCAAACTCCAATTTTTCAAGTGTCATATCTACAATATCTTTCATCTCTTCAGGAATGCTTGAAACAGCATCGGCCCACGCTTTAATTAATCCATTTGCGGCAACAAGGGGACTTGATGTTAAAGATAATTCTTTGCATGCACTTGTCAAGGACACTCTATTGGGCCAGAGGGCTTTGTATTGTTGTATCTCGAATAACAGCAAATCGTCAACGTCTTTTAGTACAAAGTCTACGTAAATATTTTTAGTGTACATCTCATACGTTCTTAATATGGACGGTATGTTCAAATGTTGTAGTGATTTCTGTGCTTTGACGTCGGAATCGTGTGAAGCGATTTTTATTCTGATCCATTGTTGAGCGGATGCATCCCGTGAATCAGGAAACAAAGCAATATTCAATGCGGATACAATAAGGGCACTTTTATACTCGTTCTTACTGAAGTAAAATTCTGTTAAAGTTGATAAACATGAGTGCAAAATGTTCTCCTTTATTATGTTGCCGTCTATTCCCTCGATTGAAACGAAGCTCCTTGAAAAAAATTATGAGATTTATCGGGTGGTAACTTATTTGTGATTACTACTACCTGATTAAAAGCTTTGTGTATGAAGAATAAAATTTACTGTTTTGGCGGTACAGACTGACGCTCAAATTGTAAAACATTATTCCCACTGACTTCCATGAGGATTCCCACTTGGGGCACGTGTCCTTTAATTGCCTGACGTACGAACAACACTGTTCCATATTTTGCTCAACTTGCTTTAGAGATTCTTGAGATATATCGATATCCAACACAGAGCATATCTTTAATATATTTCCCGACAGTAGAGTGCAATTAATTGCGGAGATATAATCTTTTTTAATGTTGCAGTAAATGCAACTCGCTTCCGTTTGCGATAGTATAAATCCGATCTGTCTAATTAACTTATACAACAAAATTCTGACATCGTCAATTAGATTATTGTTCCAAAATTCCAACTTGAAGTTCTTGTAACCCTTGACCATATTTGAAATGACGGCAAACGCCAATGTACACATGCTTTGTAAATATGAACTCATTTTCCTGTGCGATTGCAAAATTTCACAGTTGATAGTCAAGGCTTTCGTTAACTCCTCATGACCGATGCAATCTTCCTCTTTTCTTACGAATTTTAAAAGTTGTTTAATAAATTGTGTGTCGACGTTTGATGCGTCAAATTTTTTTACGACATCGTTTAATACGGAGTGTAATGATTCGAAATCGCCATCCTCAAATGAATTGTTTACAACAACGACCAATAAACTCACAACTGATTTCAACCATTTCTTAATTCCTGATTTCCCTACTATGACATCTAAAACGAATAAAAAACACTCGTATTGATCAGCGCAGCTGACATTTAAATGGGAATACATTTTAAAATAATTGTTGATATATCCCTGTAATAATTCATCTATCGGTATTATATTTTGTGATAATTTCATAGAAATTTTAGACAAATTTGCTATGTCTTGTGCAGATACACTTGGATTCTTCGTGGAATATAATTTCAGTATCTCGTTATGTATCAATTTGGTGATGGATCCGTACAGGGTTTTCAGATTTTCATCTTGATGGTTAATGAACCTTGCCATCAAAACTTGTTCTAACGCTAGAAAACTTACTACATTGCCCTAAAAGGAAGAGAAACAGGAATATTTAATGGAAGAAGAAATAACCTCACCTTTTCCGATAAAAACTTCAATATGTGGTACACTGCCGGTAAATATCTTTTTGCTAACTCGTTTCCTAGATTTTCAATCGTAGATCCACAAAGTATTACTAACTCTATTAGATCATGAATTAATATTTTATTTTTATCTTCGCCGACACATGTATTGCAGCATATAACGATAATATTCACAGAAATCTCGTTATTTAATTGTTTGATTCTGTCCTGTAATATACCCAATACATTTGCGTAATTCCCATTTTTGACGCTTAACATTACTTCCCTGTATGTATTCTTCTCCATTGTGCTTAAAACAAAGGTTAAGATATATAAAAAAATGTTTTTTTAATCATATTTATCATCAGACTAATATACGTTATAATTGATATGCCAGATATATTCGTATACTACGGTAACAATTACCTTATATCTTTCGTAGATTATGAAAATTCTTAGCACCACGCAATACAGAGCTTGCAATAAAATGTTTAGGTTTTCGAATATTTAAAAGGCTCAACTGACAACTCGAAAGAACTGTGAAAAGTGATAAATTACTAACATAATCATTGTTGCCAACTTCATTTTGCTATGAAATGTAAAATAGCTGCTTCATTTCCAAAATTGGGAATTTAGTTAAGTAACTATTAATTCTATATATTTTGGGCGCATTATTTTCATCGGTACCCTTAAATTTGGAATAATTTATTAAAAAAATCATAATAATCATAATCTAAAATGATTAATGTATTTTGCGAAAGTTCCAAGTAATCATTAGATCTATGTTCTTTGCTTGTTTTTAAATTATATATCTTAATTAAATAAAAGTTCTCTTGTTCCTTCTGAAATGTTTCATAGCAATAACATGTAACATGTGATTTCATAATAAAAAAAATCTGCAGTGGTCCGCATTGAACTTTCTTATACTTAGTTAAACTACATTTTTCGAAAAAACATTTCATATACAAGTTGTTTAATATCAATATCTTTAACTTTGGAAGAATACATTTTTCGATAACATGTGCAATTTTCGAGAGATGGAAAAATGTGAGAAGAGTAAACCATCACTTCCGGTTGAGATATTGCTTTAAAAATAGGACCATCCAGACGTCGTTCCGGAAATAGTCAGAATCGATTCAGGGGAACACAAAACGCGTATATCCGTCAAAATCTCGAGTTCGAAAATTATCATGATTACTATACTTTCTTATACATAAAGTATAAATAAGGTTTACGAATAATAAATTAATATGTAATTTATTTTAAATAGTAATTTGTACATAAGCAACCGATGAAGAGACATTCTTAGCTTCTAATTGTCGCCGGCACACATATCAAAAACTCGATAATTACCCCGAAAAAAATGCAAAGATAACGCGCTTAGGTGCAATGGGCAGTTTTTGCGCAAAAAAAGTGATTATGCAGTCGACGGGGAATCATAATTGCAACGCTTCTTGTCTCATTTTGAACGAGCGTTATAAGTTTTCTGACGTTTGTTTCGCGTTGCATTGAAATGTAACTTTCCGTCGCGCCGATAAATAACCCGAGAGACGTTAAACGCGACCGTTTGGTGAGTGCCCAATCCCGTTTGTTTCGCGTTAAATTAAATCGCAATTTAACGATTCATTGATAAACTGAGAAACTTTAAACGTTTAGTGAACGGACTTTTTGGATGGCGGCGTCGATCTTGCATCCAAATGGACGGAGTCGTGTCGGAGGAGGCGACTGTTGGGGTGAGCTCTTCAATTTCTTAAATCGCGGACTTTGCGTGTACGCGGCAATTTACGTTGCGTAACGTCGCCGAAATAATCAACACCGGCAGACGGGGGTGTAAATCGGAATTAAATCGCACTGGGAGTGGAAAGAACGCTGTTATTAATGGCACGCATGTCATGGAAAAATTGGGTTGTTTCATTCCGTAACAACAAATCTAATAATTAAGAATTTAAGTGTTTGTAATCTTAGGTTTCTTAGAATTTGTTCAAAAATTCCCCTACTTGACTCAAACATGAAATACAAATTTTGTACACACAGACGTCATTCCGAAAATAGTCAGAATCGATACGGGGGACCTCAAAACGTAAAGTAAAATTTGCAGTGGTCCGCACTGAACTTTCTTATACTTCGTTATACTACGTTTTTCGAAAAAACTTATCAAATGGAAGTTGATTACAATTCAATTCAATTTCAGTATCTCTAACTTATATAACAACATTTTTTTTGATAACTCGTATCGTTTTCGAGATAATGAAAACGGTGATAAGAGTAAACGATCACTTCTACTTGAGGTATTGCTTTCAAAATAGGGCGTTTTCTTTCATGCTATATACAAATCTTAAGTTTAAAGTTTCATAGCTATACTTATAATCGTTTGGAGGTTAGAGCACGCACAGACACACACACAGACGTCATTCCGAAAATAGTTAGAAACGATTCAGGGGGCCTCAAAACGTGTATATCCGTTGAAATATCGCGTTCGAAAATTTTCATGCTTACTTGTACATATATAGTATAAGAAAGTAAAAATATCTGTTAGATTATTTATTAGGCATGATGTAGGTACAAAAGAAAAAAATTATAAGCATTGACTTTATATTTATAAAAAATATAACATTTCATAATGTGTTGCATTGGAATTATAGCAAAATATTTCCTTTTCAATACTCTGCTTTAAATGGGTAATGTTTGTCGTTTACAGCCCTGCGAAAAAAAAATATAAGTCGTAAACTCTTTAAAAGTTATGGGCACTTACTCAATGAACGGGCACGTTCTCCCATTGCAATCAATACCATCCAAAAACGCCATGTCTTCCTTGCTCAGTTCAAAATCGAAAATGGCGAAATTTTCAGCAATTCTCGATTTGGTGACAGATTTAGGAATCGTAATATTTCCGCGTTGAACCTGGTACTTGAGTACCAGTTGGGCGGGAGTTTTCTTGTATTTAGCAGCGACGGTTTCGAACTTCGGATCGTCTAGCAGGTTCTTGTCGCCTGGCTTGGCGTTGGGTCGATCCGGCGAACCCAGTGGGCTGTACGCGGTTATAGTTATGCCTTTCGAGCGGCAGTACTCCATCAGTTTCTTCTGGTTCAAGTACGGCGAACATTCGACCTAAAACGAACATTTTTACGACTGGTCGACAACGTTTGCGGAAGAATTCACTTGATTGGTGGCCGGGACGATCGTGGCTACTTTAAGGAGCCTTTCGATTTGGTCCTTGTTGAAGTTAGAAATGCCGATCGATTTGGTCAGGCCTTTTTTGACAAGTTCTTCCATCGCCTTCCAGGTGTCCACGTAATCGACGTCGTTGAATAACAGCTGCTTATTGGCATCCAGTGGAAATGGATCATCGCCCTCCTAAAATGTACATTCAAATCGTTCGTTTTAATCATTGCAACAGAATTGCTCAAATTATTATTAATTGCAAAATGAACGCAAACATATTCCATCACGCTCCAGTTGAAAATAACTGACGGAAAAAATCGATGTGTATTGCAGCCACGTTGATGAAATATTAATTGCGACACGTAACGTTAAAGACGAGGACGAAGGTGAAAACTGCGATTATTTCTATTTTTACCAGAGACACGATAAAATATTTTACCGTCCTCGATAAAGAATGATATATTTTTTTTTCCTTAATAATGACGCAATTAATAATTACAATTCCGTAATAAATGAAAAACATTATCATGTGGCATGCATAATAAAATGTTTCAATGCAAAAGATTTTATTAAATTTTAAAATTACTATGAATAAAAGAGATGTGAGAGACTCATAATCCTGATTAAAATTTGTGATATGTCGTATTTTTAATTGTTAATTTATGTGTTCAACATAGTAGCTTTTTGAACATTTTAGATAAATATGTGATGATCTGATGAGCCCATAGAGGGCGAAACGGATGGCAGCTGCTAAGTTACACGTCTTGACAGTACGGGCCTAGTCGGTCGCAGTGCATTGACGTCTAGAGGGTGTTAATGCTCACATACATTTTTATGACATTTTCAATATTTCATATTTTTACCAAATAATTTGTGGGTAAATATATTAAATATTTTGAGTTACCATTCAAATAATATTAATAAAAACGAGTTTAAGCCCGAATTTCGTGGCATTTTGAGAAAAAAATTACCGACACGAATTAGGAAAGAAAAAATGGAAAGTTGTGATCTCTTTCAAAGCCAGACTCGAAAAGAAGGACAAAAAGGATACAGCAAATCCAGTAAATCGCACACGTGGCAAACTACGTATAAACTAAACTGCACAGAGAAGCAAAGCACATACATTTGAAGTTGGGTTGAGTTGAATCATAAAATAAACGTACTGTATAACGAACTGTATAAAACAAGTCATAACCGTGACTGCGATAGCACAATTTGGGTATGAATTAAATTGAGTTAGAGGAATGACTGAGGAAGAATATCAATAAAATGTGCGAGTGACAGAATGGAAAAGAGGGGAGGCATGACATCGAATTATGTCAAACTATCGGATAAGAGAAGGAAAGAGCTAACATTGGTGTGTTTACGAAGTAAGGGTAAGAATTGGGCTGCGTTTTCTTATCTTGGGTTGTGGTAACAAAGGATTGAGAAATATATTACAAGAATGGAAGAAAATGGAAAGCATGGTTAAATATAAAGCAGTACTCAAAAAACAGATCGACCAAAAGACAAATTAGGATAACTAATAAATAAAAATTGTGGCAAAACATGAAATAAACCAAGGAACGACATATTTCAGGAAAAAAGTATGTTTGGTGTGTTGCGTTTGATTTGATAAAAGGAATTTAAAACGATGGGGGATGATGGCAGAAGAAAAAATGGAACTATCCAGGAAGGAAAAAACTAGAAAATGATTAAAAATGCAAATAAGTACGAAGGCTCATCAACGAAAGTATCTTTACATAAATGTCTTCACAGATATGTGACGAGAGTTAAGTTTCACAAATAAAGATTTATTAAAGAAATGTGGGGCGGGCATGAGCAATAGCAAAAAATCATGGAGATCGTAATAATGGCAAACTATAATTTAAAAGTAGGGCGACTTCATTGTTGGTCGTGTTGAACTTGGATTGACAATCGAAGGAAGTAGATCAAAGAAATGTGGAAATGACACCAGAAGAAAAAAGAGGAATACAAAGATTAAGATTAAGAGTATTTTTTTGTAATTCTAAATACAATAGTTAGTTAGTTATAATTGAGTGGGGGGTTTATCGCCCCTCCACTGCGACCGCAGGGGTCTATTGTGGCTCACAACTAGTTATAGTTCACCCTCCATTCCCATTCTCTTTAAATAGAGGAGGATTTTAGTGAGTGAGATTCTGCCAAGTTCTAAATACAATAACAAACAAATAATAAACCTTATTATTGTAAAAAATAATATATATTATAACAAATAATACTTGTTTGCGATGATTTGGAAAAGTATTAAAATTAACGAAGTGAATGAATGATAAAATGAAAGAACAAATTATAGATCAGCTCATTATTAAATGGACAATATCCTGTTCTCATAGTTTAAAAAGGCAATAGCGCAATTTAAGGTTTTTAAGCGTTTTTTTCGTTTTCTTTTATCAATTAATGTGTGATCTTCATTTCTTGCAAAAAGCAGCTACTCCATCCGCTTGTTAACTGGAAGGAACCAATAAAAATATCTCATCTATCTCATCAAAATTAGTAGTAGTAAAAAAACCCTGGAAACCAATTATTTCATTCTATTGCAATCGACGACGCAGCGGTTCTGAAAACTTTTTCCGGATACCCTTTGATGTCGATTAATTACTTTAAATTAGCACATATAACACCCCGCATTTATACCATCCGTTATCGAGTTTCAAATTTGATTATATATACGCGAGCAGTTATAAAATTTAAATAATAAAATTATTAAATTAGTCGTCGAGTAGTGACCGTTTGAGAAACGTTGACTTGTCTCGGACCATTCATTCATAAGTATTTTCATTGATGGTTTTTAAGCGTGTATGTGTTTGGGCATTATGTTATTTGATTTTTGCGTTATTGCTAGACTTTTTAATTGATTAATTATAAATAGAGGTCGACGACAATGGGCATCGTTTTCCTACTGGTTTTACGAAAACATTTTAACGCCGGTCGTAGCCAATGAATGGGATCCCATTAATAACTTCTTAAATGTGTCTAAAAACAAATTGAAGCGACAGTACAGGCCGAGGTTTAATGAATGAAAAAAAGTTCCAGGAATCGTCGTTATATATGTATATCATTGAAGTAATCCAATTTAGTCCAATACAAATATTTAATAAGTTTCATAATTTGGAAATTATAGAATAAATACTACGCCTATTACATATTACCACTTTATGTTATGTCATATATTTTGTCAGTTTTATCAGTAATGATTATATCCATGCCCATTAATTTTAATTAAGAAATGATAACACAAAAATGATCGTATCGCGTTTAAATTTGTGCGTATCGCCGCAAGTTTCTTTTTTATCCCAATCTCACTTGACATTTCAGTGATTTGTTATCAATAAATAATAACTGGTTGTTTTTCTCACCTTGAATGCAAACGGCCAGTGAATTAGATACAAGTCGAGATAATCCAAGCCCAAATTTTTCAGCGTGACCTTTAATGCAGGCTCAACTGCTCCTGGTCTGTGAAAGGTGTTCCATAATTTACTGGTAATGTACAGATCGGCACGTGTGACGACTCCTTCAGCGATTTTTGCGCTAATGGCAACTCCGACCTCTTTTTCGTTGCCGTAAACGTGGGCGCAGTCAATGTGGCGATAACCGATATCAATGGCATCTTTAACAGCTTGTGTTACCTCGCCAGGTTTCGACTACAGAAAAATATACAATTAAAACATTTAATTCGAAAAGTTTAATCGTTGAGTTAAACGCACCTGAAAGAAATTACTTGCAAACACCACTAAATTATTAAATATATTACACAAGCTAAATTTTTAATTAATCTGTATATTGACGCAATTAATCAATGAAAGATAGAAAATTATTAATCCATAATTGATCAAATTGCCCATAAATAATATAATTGTAAACGTCGTATTGATTTTTTTAATTTAAATGTCATTATTGCAATAGATAATTAAATGTTTTTACCTTCCATGTCCCCAGGCCAAATAATGGAAACGTTTGACCGTTGTTAAATTTGATTGTCGGAACCTTGGCCATCGTAGTCAACTCACGCTCGCTGAGTGTAGGTTGTAGTAGGTGCCGGTGAATTATTTTTGTACAATCACGTGATAGACGCGTGTAATAGAAACTTATTAGCCGCATTTTGCCAACTTACAAATCGATATGTTCCGTTATCGTGACGTTTTTACGCAGCTGTTTTTTTAGGGTCATTATGTCATACCACAGAATGGCCATCGCGTCAAGGTTGGAAACAAGTATTTGAAGCTACTACTCGATTATAATTGCGTGTTATCTGCAACGTTATAACTCGAGAAAATCGACACTAAATATTGATTGATTGATGTTAATGTGATGACGTGGTTTTGACAAAATTAAAAATTATCAATGATGTTAATTATTGCTATAATTTCACACGGTTTTGATGATTATATGTGCCTTGAAACGTTTCAAATCGCTAATAGTATCGTCAGTGAATCAGATGTAACTAAAGTTCAAATTTGAATATTAATATGAACTTCAAAACGTGCCTTGGCCTTTCGTTAATTCGCGTTGTCGTCTTCATTTTTATAAAAATTGTAAAACAACCTTTATTGCCATATTCTCTTTCTAACATTTCTTTATATCACTTCTCTCTAATATATCAATCCAAGAAGAGAGAATTATTGCAAGGTACAGGTGTGGGAACGAGGAAAAGACAAACAGGTACGGGATGAACGAGGAGCACAGGAATAGCCAATTATGTGGAGAAGGCGAAGAGATAAATGGGAGCACTGGATGAGAGGGTGTAAAGAAGTGAAGATGGCGGAAGAGGAGAAGAGGAATGAAGGATATTGGAGAAGTAGCATGGACGGAGAACGGAGTGGATGTGAGATTCTTGGCAAAGCTAAATGAATTGAAGGAGAACAGGAGAAGGAGGGTGAGGGATATGCAAACAGGAGAGGGCACCAAGAATGAGAAAAGGATCTCCACGCCATACAACCTTACATTTTGTTGCTGTCTCGTCCAAATCTCCGCCCGGTACAAATGGAAGAAACAACAGAAATAGCATTACAGGATATATAAGAAAATAAGGAATAATTTTCTTTGATATATGTTCAAACCAGAAGATAATTTACAAAAATGTAAAAACAATCCTGGTACTTGTCTCGTCGCTATGTCCAAATGAATTATAAACTCCTAATTTATATTAATTTTCTATCTCAATCTACGTTTTCAAAATTTCTTTTTACAGAATTTTAAATTCAATAACTTCATAAAACTTCATTCATTTTGCATTAGACCTAACTGAGTCATTTGGTATTCAGTTGTAGGCAAAAGTTAAAAAAAAACTGGTTAATGACTTTCGAATACCAACATTCCAATAAACTGCTATCTAATATTGAAGAACTAATCGAATGCAATAAACAAAATTTAGAGAAAGTTTAACTGCAGAATACGAACTTTAAATTACAAATTGTCCAAATTTCCCACCAGTATTTTTAATGATAAGGAAGCAGCGCTACAGGCCTACTGGTCCAAGGTTTTACTTTTTCCGGTTGGTTGCATTTTTCTTCCAATTCAGTACACCAAGTCTCCTTAGATCTTCATTGACTGCATCCTTACACTTCTTCTGGGCTGAGCTATTCGTTCTTTTGTATCTTTCTTGCGTCTTTAACTTTACTTTAGATAATATAGAAGACCGGGACAAGTCTTCGTTTCTCGGCTACAGTGCTAGTTTTGTCTTTTTCTATACAATGCCAGTAGTTCTTCAATTGTTCTTCTGCTCCACACATCTCCTTCTTTCATACTACAGTCTTCAGTTCGGCCAACAGATATAGTTAAGCCACTCTCCCCGAATGTATTGTCTGTTTTTTGCAATAAGTTCTTCTGACATTTTACGTCCATTATTGTTTATTTTTTGACCTACATATAGTCATTTCCACTAGCCTTATTAATTTTCTTGTAATTCTAGCTTTCTCATTGCTTCAAATAGTTTGTTTCTGTTAATAGAGTAGGCTTGTCTATATATAATAATATATAACGCAGGAAGGACTCTGTACACAACCAATTATAGGCCGATGTCATTGATAAGCAATTTCTATTATAGAGAAATGCATTTAAAAAAGATTAATTCAATGTTTGGAAAAAGATCTTAACAATTTTTTAGATCTAAGTAAAGCATTCAATAAGTTGACCGTTGACCATCCGGTACTCTTGGATAAATTAGAGAAGCTTGGTATTAGAGGAGTCGCGCTAAGGCTATTGGAAAATTACTTAACAAACAAGAACACAACAAGTAAAAATAAAACATACCTACAGTGACGAAAGAGAAATAAAAATCGGCGTACCACAAGGAACAGTGATTAGTCCTATACTTTTTTCGATTTATATAAATGATATAGGGGATGTAAATATTGATGGTGAAATTATATCATATGCCGATGACACAGTATTAACTGTCGTCCCAGGACGAATGCTGTATTATTAAATAAACAATTGGAATAGAAATTGAAAAAAATATGTATGGCTATTATGAGTAATAATGTACAATCATATCCTATATTTGTGCTCGAGTCCGAGTCATGGTCGAAGAGTTTGATTACATATTCGTCGATATCTTCCACTTTCGAGAAACCCAATTGTGAAACAATCCATTTTATATCTTCAATGGCAGGCTCATCTTTCCTAGTAACAACCAGATAGCTTGAAACAATTGATAGGTAACAATTTTCGTCAACGTTCAAACCACTCTGCTGGATCAAAGTACCATTTTGACAAAGAATTGTATAATTCGCGTCTGAATTGCCTGAAATAGGATACAACAAACGATTAATGAGAATGGTATACAATTTTTAATATTTTTATTATGATCGGCCCCTTTGATTTGCGTTGCTTGTGAAGTTTACGGATGCTAGCCAATCTTTCAAACACTAATTACTATAACACAAACATTTTCAAATGCAGCCTAAATTTTGATGGCCTATTTAAGACGGATATTTTAAACCAAATAAATATAAGTTGTTTTTCTTAAAACAGTTAATTAATATCAATAGAATCAGTTAACGTAACTTTTCGCAATT
Source organism: Geotrupes spiniger (assembly GCA_959613385.1). Classification (NCBI taxonomy): domain Eukaryota; kingdom Metazoa; phylum Arthropoda; class Insecta; order Coleoptera; family Geotrupidae; genus Geotrupes; species Geotrupes spiniger. Next base: position 21,110,053 of record OY390737.1, read on the forward strand.
ATTTTATTCTAATGAATGTTTGTTCTTTCCCGTCAGGGAAATCGTTGTCTTAAAAAAGAATCGAGTCAATATGGTTTTTCCTTCCATACGCTATGAAATCTTATTGGTTAAAATAGCGAAACTAACCTGCTTCATTGGTCACAACATAATATCCAGGCTTCTCCAAACATTTCAACGGACTGCCTTCGAGTTTTTTGTCGCAATTAGAAATACCTATAAAAAACTTTTAATGACATTAATAATTTATTAAAAACCTCACCTCGTTCATTTGTTTCACATGCGTTCAAATGCGTACCGACCGGCTTTTCCAGTTCGCCGATTGCATCCATTTTTAAATTTGTATTTTTTGCGACCTTCATAAACGAAAACCAAGCTGGAAAATATAAAGATACAATTTGACCGGGTAATTATGCACGGTACAAAATTAACGTGGTAAAAAACACTAACCAATTCCTTGGTATTTGTCGAAACAGCCAATTTGGTTTTTCAAATCGTCAAAATCATTTACATCTGCGTTTACGACAATCAGAGAATTTAATTTATTGCCCAAACCAACTATTGGTGTAAATTTGTTGCTGGAAACGAACTAAAATGAACCCATTCGTCAATTAAAAAGAAAGATTTGTAACCTTATAGCCAAGAATGCCTGATCTGCAGGTATAATTAGGAAATAGCTGTTCTTTTCCGATAGGGATGTCATGCATTCTTTTTGTGTATCGCAATCGAGGTGAAAGTTGATGTTTTTTGCACTAAACCATTTGCATTCGTGATTTTTGTCGGTCGATGTGGTGCACCATGTTATATTTGACTTGGAACATACATCTGGTGAAGTTGCATTTAGACCTTCAACAGTAAAATATTTTTTTGAATTATGTTTAAGAAATTGTAATCTAGATCCTCTACACTACCAGTCTAAATCTTATTATTATTATTAAATTAATATGGGAAGTCTGACGCAATGCGAAATGCAATATATCCATTGTATTCTTAACAGATATTGATTACACTCGTTCAGTAAACATACTAATCTAAATAAATAGAACAATCCAATATTCAGAAATGATTTTAATTTGTTGAACCAAAAGATGAATTTAAACTAATATAGTAAACGATTAAACAAGGATGAGGTAATTAAATAATCGTTATCACGCATCTTTTGGTTGTGACGATTTTGCCTTATTTGTAGTTAATGATGATACCTTACTATAAAAAGTAAGTTTTTGGCGGTAGGAAAATATAGTAACTGCAAGATTTACTTTACCGGAAATGTACTCGACTATTGATGGTGCATGGTTTATAACAGAAATCTTATACCGTACACTTGGAAATATGACATTTTTTAGGACTTTTTTAATTTCAGGATCTATTTGAACGGATCTTTTGCGTGGCAAGAATTCTTCAAGCCACTCCTTCAAATCGGTCAGTAGGGTTTTGGCTAGATTCCTAAAATTAACGGGTGATTCGAAAAAAATAAACTCAATAAGTCAATAATTTTATGTTAAATGCGCGAAGAAAAACAATTTACTTGTTTGCAACAATAATGCTCAAGGGCTGCGCAAACCACCTGCAACTATTATTTATATCATTTATAGTGCCATTAGGGCAGATATAATTAAAATCTAAGAGAACTTGTTCTGTTTTGTATTTTTCCACTCTTTCTAAAGTTGTTAGAGCGACCCCTTTGGTGGCATTTAGTAAACACTTAAACGACTGATCAAAGACATTTTCGTTAGGATCATTGGAGCACAATTTCACCAAATTGTCGTACTTCTTTTCTACAATCGAGAAAAATCTATTTTAGAACAAAATTCCTAGGTTTAACGTTGTTGATGTGATACTTAATTCTTCATCCAGGGTCGAATTACTTGCCCAGTTTCCTGGGATACACGAAGGCCCGAAAAAAATCGATAGAAACTGCAATCTGGCTTCTAAATCAAGATGACATTTTTTATTTATAATGTCACTGAGCTTTAGGACGAATTTCGCCAGTAGATCGGTGTCTACGTCGGATACGTACAAACCGGGGTGGCAAAGAGTTGTTCCCCGTAGATCTTCGACATTTTTGATTCCAGTTGCAAAAGCGACGAATTCGTGTTGGAATTTCTGGCCATCTGAAATTAAATTTCTGCAAAATAAATTAGGTAGATTATAATTCACAAGTCGATTATTTGCTGTTGCTGCATTATTTCGTACTTGAAAAGCTCCAATTGTTTCAATTCGCAAGCAACGAAATTCGAATTATAAGAAGAAAATATATATATTTTTTTGTTATAAAGCAGTTTATGTAACAGATTTTTTTTATAAATTGGTATTTAAAACGAACAAAAATAAACTGGGTGTTTTATTTTAAATACAAAATTGAGCCTGGACTTTAATAAATTATCAAATTCAAGAGATTTTGTGTGTAGGTTAGGTCACCCGAAGTTCGTTCCTTCATATTGATGGTTATGAAAGACAATGAAACAAAATCAAAAACAAATTCAACAAATTACCAAAAATGTCGCCATTGACGGCCAGTATCCTAAGCGATTGTAAAGTTCTTGTATTTACACAATATATATATATATATTTTGTTATAAAGCAGTTCATGTAACAGATTTTTTTATAAATCGGTATTTAAAAGAAGGCGCGAGATAAGACTATGACCGAAATGTTGTAATTTCGGGTTTGACCAATGTGATGACAAACGATGTGAAAGTAAAGGCTCACGTATACCAAATCGAAATTAATTACTGATCGGTGAGCGGATGAAGATATCGGTTTTAAGTTCTGCGAAGCCGAACTCTAATAATGGTGCAAAATCGATTTAAATAGCTACGGGAATTTGGAGCAGGCGATGAGGTATGAATGTAATGGAATTTCCAATAAGCTTAAGAGGAATGGGGTGAACACTAACTTCAGGTGAAACACGAATTATATTCGAGCAACCTACTTCACTTATCACCAATCACTACCATAGTAAAGAACGTTTGTGAACTAGTAGTTCTTAAGTATGACACTTTGCTTTACAGACGAAGCAACATTTTATTTACGTGGTGAAATTAATTGACAGAATTGCTGTTACTGGTGTAGATAAAAATGAACAGATACAAGGATTCAAAGCCACAAAAAATCAATGTTCTGTCTTGTTCTTAACCCTTTAAACATTGATGGTTACTTGTATCACCATGATGACACACTATTCCCATTTAATTCAAACTTTTTTAACATTTCCAAACTGCTGGATAGGACGTGGAGGAGGAGTAGATTGGTCCGCAACGTCACTCGATCTTTCTTCAAATGATGTATTTCTTTGGGCATGTATAAGAAAAGTTTTTCATGGAGAACCTCCAAACAATAATGAACAATAAAAAAATAGAATATACGTTGTAGCAAGAGAAATAACCCATGTATAAATACAAGAACTTTACAATCTCTTAGGATACTGGCCATCAATGGCGACATTTTTGAAAATTTGTTTTTGAGTTTGTTTCATTGTCTTTTATAACCATCAATATGAAGGAACGGACTTCGGATGACCTAACCTACACACAAAATGTCTTGAATTTGATAATTTAGTGCTTTTGTCGTTTTCTATTTAAAATAAAACACCCAGTTTATTTTTGTTCGTTTTAGTCAAGCATTTATGAACTTGGGCATGATTCATTGTATTTACCTATTAATCATGGCCGTCACCGAATTGAAAATGTATGAATAATGTAAAATGCAAACATGACGTCTAATCAAGAAAAAATATTTTCGATAAAACGAAATCACAGGCGTGTTCAATTTTTAAATAAATAGTCGACCAACCTTATCATAAATTCACGAAACAAGGCAGTGGTTCAATTTAAAAACCAATGTTATTTCTGACGACTTCCCGTTGTGTTAATACATTTGAAATTTAACTAATTCAATGGAATTTTAAGAAGTAGATTATTTTTTCAAAAATTACGAGGAAACGGTATTCACAAATAAAGTGTTAAATGAGGAGAGCTCGTTTCGGGCAGTATATAATTCGTAGGACAAGCTTTTGTTCAGCAATAATAATGAATTGTATATTATTTTTGTACTTGTTATTCATACAACCCTACCGCTCGACATCAATTAATGTAAATATACATAGTAATAATAGATCCCTCGAGTTTACACTCCCCTGACAATTGTGTATGCAGTACGAATAATGAGAAACAAATATAAATATATAATATAATACTTGCAACAGCGATGTGTTTTTAAAGTGATAGCCGCTAATAACTATTAGCGGTTATTTATTTATCTAACTACTATTACTTATCTAATACATATCTGTGCTAAAATATTTTTGGTGGACGAGGTCTACCTCGTTCCAGTTCCCGTGTACAATTATTCTTTTTAAACCAGAAGTGAAGCTATTTGCGGTGGATAGACTTCCCATTTGATTTCTTGTCTTAACTGTTTTACAGAAGTTTTGTCAGTGCATATTTTTATATATTTCCAATTTAATACTGGAATGTTCACTATTTAAGCAAATAGAATTACGAGATTTGCAAGAACGCGACGCGATAGGTATGTACTTACCTATCTATAGCTATGGTCGAGAGATTGTAAAATTCGAGTTGAATCAACGTTTACGATATCTTTCAATAAAAAATATCGCAACGCGATTTTGTTACAATGAAATTGTCCAAAATAATAATAAAAAAAAACTGTGAATATACTGCGACTGCCCCAAAATAAACTTTGATGTAAGCACATATTGTCTAGTAAACGCCGTTTTGGAAAATCTACGGGGATATTTTAACTTAACAAAGTAATTTAATTTATAATACAGATTAGATACATACTAGAATGGCGTTCGTCAATAAATTCTGCAACGACTATCAAATTTTCCTTAAATCTTCCAACTGCGTAGACATCTGATCCGTTTACAACCCCGAAAGTGTCGCTTTCTTTGTCAATCTTCTCCGAGCAATATCTTACACTCCGATTATAATTGCATTGAATTGGTTGCTCCAGTTTTCTACAATTTTCATCAGGTTTTGTCATACAAACTTTATCTGCAATGAAGCGATTACTTGAAAGTCAAGCAAAATGATTTACTTACAATTTATTTCTGATGCTCTGGTTACTAGCACTCCAAGCGCTACTAGTTGTACTAAACGAAGTAAGCAGCAAGGCATGTCGCTTACATTTAACCTGTAGCAGTTAGATGGCAAATATTTATAACACTCTTATTTGCACTGATATAGATATGAGAAATAATATAATAACCGTAGTTCCTTTTTGTAATCTAATCTAATATAAAAATTGCTATAAAGCAATTTGTATGAACAAAGATTTTCTCTATTTAAGACTCGCTGTGTGATATTATGTCTTATGTCACACCAAGAAGAAAGTGTTGCTGGCTTCAAAAAGATGTCATAATCGCTAATCCGTAAATTTGACATTTACAAAATTGTTAATTAATGCCCGCGCGACTAAACTCTGAATAGTAATTGTGACTAAAGGGATTCACAAAAAAAAATAAACCACACTTGAAGAGATATCGGGTGAAATATTCTAATAACACGGCTTACTTGCGTGCAATGCGTCGGACGTGAAAATAAATATGAATTTTTCATTGTTTATATTGCACGGAGTAAAATGGAAACGACAAGGCAAACGAAAAAGGACACTGAATATAGATATGTGGAATATACAAAGTCTAAGAACTAAAAGAGATGAAGTCATCAATGAGCTAAACAAGTTCCAATCTGATATTGCAATTCTCACAAAGATCAAAAAGAAGGGAAATGGAAGAGAAGACATCCGTGAATATATTCATCTCTATAGCGGCGACCAAAAAGCAAAAAGGGCTGCTGCATGCGTTTCTGCCCTGCTTAAGACATGCATTGGCAAGTGCATTAAGACCTGGGAGCCAATGAATCCTGATTGTTCACCTACAGTACAAAGGATATGAAATTTCTATAATAGGCACATATGTATAAGTATATATAAGTATAAGTACTTTGAAGAGCTGATACAGCAAATCGAGAAAATAAACAGAAAATGGGACTTGTACTGATTGGGGATATTAATGGTCGAACTGGAAAAGAAAATAATAATGATATAGTAGGCAGGTATGGTGAGGAGGTCGTGAACGGTAATGGGCTAAGGCTGATTGAAATATGCCAGCAATATGAATTAAAGATACTAAATGGATTTTACTGTCATAAAAATATTCACAAGTTCACGTGGTCCCAACCAACCCGCGAATTAAAGACAGTTATCGACTATATCGTGTGCAAATAAGTGGAACAACTCGAAAATACAAGTGGAAGATGTTCAATGATTATTTACAGTTTATGTCCGTACTATCTGAAAGAATGCAAAGCAGTAATTTACTTACACACGCTAAACTTAAGCTAATAAGCTCACAACAAAGGCCTTCAAGACGATTCGACCAAATTCCTTTACAAATTAAGACTAAGTAAAAACCTTAGCACTATTCATTTGGCATACGCATATATAAGGACTTGATGCTGAGAATTAAAGAAGCAGCTGAGGAAGCCCTGGGACCGGTCAAACAAAATAAAGAGAAACTTCCAAAGTGGTGGAACAAAGAAGCTGAAGGAAAAATACATGAGAAGAAACTACTCTACCAAAAGTGGCTATCCACTAAAGATCCGGAAGACAGAAAACAGCATACACGGGCAACCAAAGAAGTAAAGAAATGCGTAGCTGAGCAAAAAATAGAATATGGGACAAAGTATGTGAACGGATCGAAGAATATGTGGGCGGAACCAGATCGTCGGACGCATGGAAGGTATTCAAAAGACTGTAGACAAACAAAATGAATAAGGGAAGAATGGATATAATTAAAATGGAGACATGGGTCATACACTACACCGCCGTGCTGACGGAAAATATGCAAGATATCCTGAACAGAGAATATGACGAATAGTACAGTATACTCCACGAAGAAGAGGAGAGCACCCCAGAAGAAGTAAAGAGGGCCCCGAAAGGAATGAAGAATGGTAAAACATCTGGCCCGGGAGGCATACCAATAGAATTGATAAAGGAAGGACCGGAGATGCTGTTCGAAATGTTAGCACGAATATTTAACACCTTTCTCAGGAGACACGATATACCAACGAAATGAACCACCGCCTACATCTGCAACATTCATAGAAATGATGACAAGAGGAAGTGCTCTAATTATCGAGGTATCATCGTCAGAAAGTCAATGTCTAGAATATATGGAAAGATTATTAAGCAGAGAATTGAAAAAGAATTTGAAGACATTTAAGGGCAAAGCGGGTTCAGAGCAGGCAGATCAAGTGATGATAAGGTTTACCATCAAACAAACCGTAGAGAAGAGGCTAGCATACAATACGGAAACGCACCTTCAAATAAGGGTGCAGTGTCGACCCTACTTTATTCAAGATTTATATAAAACAAGCCCTAACAAAATGGCGGGAAAAATGCCAAAATGTGGCGATCGAAATAGACTACGACAGTCGACTAAACAGTTTACTCTGCACTTTGCAGGCGACCAAGTTATATTGGCCGACGACGAAATGAACGCAGAATATATGCTTCCGAAATTGTTTGAAGAATATAGTAATTGGGGGCTTTCAATAAATCCCAATAAAACGGAATATTTGGTCATGGGAGGATATGGAAACGACGTGTCAATCAAGGGGATGAATATAAAAAACGCCAATGCTTATAAGTATCTTGGAATTAAATTATCGAATACCGGAGACGATAGTGATGTAATAGCAGGCAGGATTGGGCAAATGAAAGCTGCTACAAGACAATTAAATGGTTTTTGTCTAGCACATTGCTGTGACTATATTTTATGTATAAAAAGTATAGTAATCATGAAAATTTTCGAACTCGAGAATTTAAAAAACTTTTATTTGAAATGTTCTTTCGAAAAATGGAGCATAAGTCAGTATAACAAAGTACGGTACGGACCACTGCAGATTTTTTTCTATCGGCACGGTTGAGAGAGTGCACATATTTAGAACAGGGACGACCTGAGGGAATTAAATGAAATTAAAAAATTGAATTGAAGAGATAAATAAAATGAAAAAAGAGTTAGAAAACAAAAACAAAAATAAAGAAGTAGAAGAAAATCCCTTTAGAAGAAGTAAAATGATACTAAGATCACCAGAACAACGCGGAAAAAATCGGTAAAAAAAATACAAGTTGAATAGAATAGAACTAAAATAACTGATGAATGGAAGCGGAAAAGAAAGAGGTAATTAAAATAATCGAAGCAAAAGAGAACGAAATAATATTCGAAAGTAATTGGAAGTCTTCCATTACTTTCCATTATTATTTCCAGGTCTGGTAAACAAATAAACGAGAGGATAGGAAATACTGTGAAATTATTTAACATGATGAAGAACAGCTTCTTTGGGAAGCAGGAAATACCAAAGCAGATACAAACGGATATAGTGAAGAAACTTATAAGACCCACCATTATATATATATATATATATATATATGTTCTGCTTTTTTCTCGGGTAATGAACCGCGTTGTAGAATTATCCCTGTAAGGGTTGTTGGAACAACCCTTACAGGGATAATTCTACAACGCGGTTCATTACCCGAGAAAAAAGCAGAACAGATTTTACCCGCGAGAATCTACGTATCAACATATATATATATATATATATATATATATACTCCGATTGTTTTTTATCTCCAAATTTTGTCCATCTTTTAATTTGGCTATACCGTCCTGATGACGACTAATAAGTCAGAAACACGTGTCGGTTGCGTGTTTCCATGCGGGCTTTGCCCAATAAAATCTTCCTTTTATTTATATATATATATATATATATATATATATATATATATATATATATATATATATAGTTGCCAAACATGGACAATGACACATAAAAAATGACAAGGATAAACGCGATAAAAATTAGATTTCTAAGAAAAACAGAGAATAAAAAACCAAGAGGGATAGGATAGAGGGAAAAATATGGAAGGACAATTAAGATGGTTGGGACATATATGAATACGTAATGAAGACAGGACGATGAAACAAATATGAAACAAAAGCTACAGAAAGAAACTACACGTGGAGGCCAAAAAAACATGGAACGGTAGTGTTAAGGAGAAGTGGGGAAGAAAATATCCAGTGGGATAGGATCAAGACAGGAAGAAATGGAGACGAATATATAAAACAAAACTAGTATAAGTACGAAAGTCATACACCCATGTGCGTCTAAAATGTGGGTCTAAAAAAATTAATCTTTAAGTGACATTTTTTTCTTCAGTTATATTTTAATCATTTGGAAAATATTGATTACAATTAAAAAACAGGTAAATAATATTTTTAAATATTAAATCAATTTTTGAGGAATTATTTTCTATTTTACATATTACTTGTGTTTTCTAATATATACTGCTTCTAGTCAACCGTTGCCGAAATTATTTTAATAACTATTTTACTCAGAGAACGTACTCATTATAATTTTAATCTACCGGATATTCCAAAAATATATGTACTTATGCACAACAAATAACAATATATAAATAAATAAAGCATAGGGTATTTACCTATCTACTGGTTGTATACGTTAATCAGAGATACAAATATTAGTGCATGTATGTCTTTTAACAGTACTTTTTTTATTTTTTTTATATTAATCTTTGAAGGGTAAGTAAGTAAATACTGATCATACCTCGTACTTAAGTAATGAAACCAACATTTATTTAAATACAAATGTATATTCATGTTTTTTGTTATTTACATAATATTTTATAACCAATATAATACAAATATAATTACAAAGAAACGAAATCGAAAACAATAAATAGAACTTAAACGTCATCGGAATCATCACATTCGGGTATTGTGGGCGGTATCGACAGCGCTTGGTGTTGCTGTTGCTGCTGGAAGCCGTTTGGTAAGTTGAACGTCTGGGCGTTGCCGGAACCAACTTCTTTGTGTCTGGCGTGTTCGGAAGAAGCGAAATCTTCGCTGTCCACGAAATCTTCCTCGTCGTCCTCCAAGCTTCGCTGCAAACTCATCAACTTCATCTGGTAGTAACGTTTCTCTTCGTTTATGCACGCCAGGTCCTTTTCTTGTTCGGCAATTATCTGTTTCAAGTCGGATATGATGTTGATATCTTCCTGGCGCGATTCACGTCGTTCATATCGCGCTCTGACTTCTTCAAATCTACGAAGGAATTTTTTTAATATAACGATTTCTTTCATAAGACAGCATTTTTAGACACCCATAAGAAAGTATTTATGTATATATCACTTGTTTATATGGTTAATATTATTTGTTTACTAGTAGTAGTTTTACTTTGTATCCCAAAGTAATAAAATAAATTGTACGGACATCTGTTGAGTTATTATTTTTGGTAAAAATAAGTAGGAAGAACATAAAATAGAGAAGTTATTTAAATCGTTAATAAATAATTTCTTAAGAAGGGGTGGACAAAATAATTAAGACACTTTATTCTAAAGATTATTATTAAAAATTATATCATATAATGCGATGGCATTATAATCATGTGTTCTAATAACTAGTATTAATCTTTGTGTTTCCTTATAACTGATGATACGTCGTCATACTATATAAATATATAATATTATATTTCCAAACATAGATAATCTTATTGACACTGTCAATATCGCATAATATAATCGGAGCAAACGTTAGAGTACATTGCTATATATACATATACATATTCAATTCAACAAAAAATTATGAAAGTAATAAATAAAATTATTGATACAGTGATGTATCAATAAATGTATTGAGAGTTTAGAAATTTCCGATTTTCATTCAGAGAAGTAAGACCAAAAATAATACGACAGTGATACGCCTGGCACAGGCACAAACAATAAAAATAATGGGATTTTTATAGAACTAAACCTACAGGTGGAACCTATGATATGATTACAAATTCTAGAAGAAACGGCGGCAACGTAACTGAAAATGATTTAGTTATGAAACTACAAATTCGGAAGAAATAATGGCGAAAGTGTAGACACTGTTTACCAGAACGTGATGACATGACGAATATTGGCCGAAGAAAAATTGGACAATAAATATAGAGACAAAAACTGAAAGGAAAGGTGCTAGCTGGAAAATGATGACACCACAGGTAAAGGATAGTAAAAGAACAGGTAATAGGATCAAAATGAGAACCAATGAAACGGATTTAGGATCACTGAGGATACACAGAGGAAATATAAAGTCAAAAAGAAGAGAAAAAGCTTATACAAAGATTTATAAAATTACTTTAGAACATCAAGAGTTTGAATTGAATTGAAAAGGCAAACTAACTCATGAACTGACATTTTTAACAATTGGCTATAATGGATCAATGGCAGCAAAGAGCAACGAAAAAAGATGACTGCAAAACTAAGGAATGGATACTCAGGAGTAGTGAAGATTGAAATGCAACGTACTAATTAGTGAAGAGAAATTAAGTCATGTGAATTGGCGCCTTCCCTGGAAGTTGAAACTGTAGTGTATAAAAAATTGCACTGCGCAAGTATTACGTGTAATTCTTTGTATGTAGGGTTCCTGCCAGAATTGGAATCTTTCGACGACTGATTCGACAAGTGATTATCCATAGTAATTTTTCTAAAGTTGGTGATTAAAGCGTCTGCAAGTCGCCTAAATTGAATCACAAATATAAACTAAACAATTATTTGTTTGTACTGGATAATATATCGTCAAATTGGCACAAGAATCTAGATTTTTATCACAAGAAGAACCAATTATTGGATTTAAATCGTACTAATGTAATTTTATGGCGTCGTTGTTGAAACACTTTTTGGGTAAAATAATCCTTTCATCTATAATGTAATATAAATACATAACTATGCGTCACGTGTCTCATTGTGTTTACAACCACAAACGTTAGAACTTCATAGAGGCGAACGAGATCGCATACATCGCTTAAATATTTTTGCGGCCACGTAAATAAATTGCGAAAAGAAACATTGCATTGATTTGTTTTAACTGCACTTAAATAAAAGTATATTATCCTTTAATTAAAATTTGACTACGATACATTCGAACGTCATCGCGAATATGTTAGCAAACGTACGTTATTTACAAATTGTGAACGTAATACTACATTGCGTTATTTACCACTTGGACTGTATTTACGATTAGTGTGTATGTTATGTGTAGTGTATTTCTAAATGTACGTATATTTTTGAGTTGCATCACTCATTATATTATGACAATCACTGTCCAAAGTCTTTATAAATTCCTTAGGAAATCGGGTTCAACTTCCTTTAACATTTCTGGATTTGCAATGCAATCGAATTGCAAATAAATAAATAAATAATATTTAAACAACTAAATTATTTATAACTGACTTCACTTACAATTTGGACAGACACTGGCACTTCTTTTGGAGATGATCTATTGTCGCCTGCGATTGCTTCTGCGCCTGACTCATCTGCGTTTGAAGTTGGTCCCGTTCCTTGTCGCGTTCCACTTGCAAAATCGCCATCTCCTCTTGGAGGCCTCTGTTCAATAGGAAAGGGCTTCAGAAAAGTTTTCGGGACGCAGTCGATGGATTCAAGGTGGTCGTTTAGTAACAAAAGAAAAGCGTAAAAACAACTACAATCGTCGGTTAGTGCAGCGCAAAACTGTACACACTCTAATAGTAGAAAAGTAGAAAATATGCAAACCTAAATGCAACACACAAAGAGCCTATAAAACGTGCACATGTGCAACGTCAAAGGGAGTACTGGTAGAGCAATAGCGAGAGGGATACGGTGGCGAAGGATAGGGTGAGTAACCAAGTGTCTGACAAAAACCAAGCGAGAGCAGTGAAAATTAGCACTAAAAAGGTCGTATCCGGCGATAGGCCCTTTGTACATCTACATGGAGGGAGAAATAATAAAATTTATTAGTACTTCAGCCAGAATTAATGAATTATTGATTATCGTGATAAGATTGGCACTTTCTTTAATTCATGCTTCGTGTTTCGTATTATCTCATGAAATAAATTTTGTGGAAATGTCAAGAAATCGTTAAAACGAAGAAAATGTATTTAGACAATTTTCAGCCCTTATACTACTGTGGTTACAGAAAGTGAAATAATAGTAATTGATTAATACAATACAATTCATTGAAAAATTTGCCTCCTTTCATGACCACATGACCATACCAACTTTCTATTTGGAAAAATAAAGATAAAAATTTTGATCTAAAATTTAATCAACAATTCCTAAAACAACTAAAGGAAAAATAAAATACTCTTTGCTATTTTTAGCCATCACATATGCCTTGTCATTTAACACGACTCAATCGAAACTCTTCTTTTCTCCACCCAACCAATATTTACTGACTTATAAACCTCCACCTTCTTACTATTTTTAAAAGTTTTCATCTCAAAGTGTTCATAATGCATTTACTCATAAACTCTGGTGTAAACTTCGTTGTTACCCGTCAAATATGGGTACTTACACATCCACACACCCTTCCCTTAAAGTTTCTCCTTATAACCCAAACAAAATTTTTTGCCAATTCCTAACATTTTACTCTGAGCAATATTTTACGTCTAGGTGCTAATTAACTTGAAATTAACTACGCTTTACTAAACCATTCTCTACTGAATCACAACTCTTTTCTACCACCAAAAACGTCCATATACCTTATTTTGAAGTCCGAGTCTCTCTTGACCTTCATTATGTGATCGCCCTGCTGCGCGATCTCCTGGTTGAGGACCTGGATGCCGCCCTCCAAGGTGTCGACATTATTTTGCAAATCATCTATCGTGGAATCCTTGCTGGTAATTTCATTTTTTAAACTGTCTATTGTCTTCAGCAATTCGACTTCTCTGGCTTCGTGCGATTTCTGCTGGGTGTAGAATTGGCCTTCTAATGTGCTATATTTGGACACGTACTCGTCTTCGACCAGTTTTATGGCCTCGCTTTTCTGGTGAATTAAATTCGCCCATTGGGTATCTGCAACGAGATGATTAGGTTATATTATCGTCGAGGAGAAGAAAAAGTGTCACACACCTAATTCCGATCTGTGTTGATCTATAAGCATTTGAATCTTTTGCTGCGATTCTTTTTCCATCTGTTCCTTGACTAATTCCAAAGTTGCACGTAACGAAGACACTTGGTGCTGCCACGATTCTTCGACTTCTTGCAGTCGTTTTTCGGTCTCTTCATTAATTCGTTCTTATAAATGAATGGAAAATTTAAATTATCATCAGTCATGTATATGAAATAATAAATAACGCACCTAATTCTTCCTCGTGTTCTTGTACCAATCTTTCGAAATTTTCGTGGTGGGTCATGTCGATTTTATCCATCAATCGCCTAAGTTCCATTATATCGCGATCAGTATTAGATTGTTGTGTTATCATTTCGTGATGATAATATTCATCTTTAGCCGCTAAGGATTTTTGCAACGATGTAATCTGCGAAGAAACAATAAAATTTTTGTTATCTCAAACAAAATTCTTACGTCTTTCAACGTCTCCTCCAGTTTCACGTTCCATTTTTTCTTGTGTTCTTCGAGCTCTTCGTTTTTCTGCCGCCTTACAGTATCGATGGCGAAGCTTTTTTCCTCATTGTGCAACTGTTCAAGTTCCGACTTTAATCGACCGCATTCGTGCAAAAGTCTCTCCTCCCAGTACATCGCAATTTCAGTCTTTTTTTGCTCCAGTCTATTCTGCAAGGTTCGCTCCTTATCCATGATCTCTTGGTTGTGGAGTCGCTGCATGTGCTGCAAGTTTTCCTTTTCTATTTCGATCAGCGTTCGGAGCTTTCTCGCCTCATCCTTGAGACTCTGCTCCGCCGACTGCATCTGCTCCTGTTGTTCTGCCATCATTTGGATTGATCTTTCTTGTTCTTGGGTTAGGCCACGAAGTTGCTTTACTTCAGCTTCGTACGATTTCAGATGTTTCACCTGAAAGCCATTAATGAACATTGAAAAGTTTTTTGCAAAAGCATTCACACTCTTACTTCTTCCATCATTCCCTCAGCTAGTTTCAATTTCTCCTCGGCGTTTTTGCACGCCTCCTGCAATCGCTCTTCGAGGTTTCTATCCTTTTCTTGCAGCCTCTTCTTGCATGCTTGTTCCACCTCACGTAATTTCCACTCGAAATCGTCGAGCATCTGCTCCTCCTTTACGATGTTCACTGTGCGCAGTTTTTCGAATTCCTGCTCCCATTTTTTGTCGGTGGTCGCTTTCTGTTCGATGGCCTCCTCCAGAGCTTTCTCGACAGCTTTTTTCTGTTCCTCTTTTTCTCCGAGAATGTCGGTGTGCTCCTTTTCAAGTTTGGACTTTTCGGCGCTCAGCTCTTCGATCTGCGATTCGAGCGAACGAATCTTGATGTTCAGCTCCTTTATAACCTCCTCGAGTTCGCTGATTTTGGCCTTTGCTTCAGTCTCGCACTTTTGATAATATTCTGGGGAAATCAGATATGGTTATTGAGGTACTCGATCGATTAGTGATAACATCGCATTATAAATTATTATTAATATCAAAAATGGGATATCAGCAATTTTTGCTTTTGTAATAAACTCAAGTTAGTAATATTCTTATAAATAATCAATATATGATGTAACATACGTCCAAAGTTATTGAATTGAAATAAGATTATTACCGGACTTTTTGTTGATTTCTTCTACGAGTTGTCCGTTCTTTTCTTTAAATTCGGCTAGTTCTTCTTCTAAATGTTTCAGTTTTTGTCGAACGTTTTCCGTTTCCTTATGCGCCGCTTGCAGTTCCGTCTGCAGTCCTAAATAATTAAAAAAAACTTTAAAATCATAAATTGATAATAAATATATTCGTAGTGATGGGAGGCACCAGAGGCAAAGATAATTTGAAGAATAAATCAAGCTCATAAGAATGCAAAAAATGATCAAAACGTTTTAGAGTTGATTTTGGTATTTGATTTGTAAGAATATACTGTTGTCGATGTACTGATCCAATCTCCAGTGATTTGTGAGCTTATGAGCTTTAATTATATTTTGCTTCTCAATGCCAACAGATCTTTCTTAAATCTCATCATCATCACTTACATTGATTGTTATGGTCGAATATTTGATTTTACGTGAAAGTGTTGGTTGTGAGTGGGGGTTGATTTGCCAAACCCAACTGCAAAGGTACTTACGGTCGACTCCGGCGGATTTTGCGAAAACATCCCTCTGGAGTTCTTCCATTTGGAATCGCAGCTTGCTGGCTTCTGCATCTCGCTGCGCCAACTGCTTCGACAGTTCATTCAGTTGACTTTGGAATTTCGCCTCTTGGTTTATCAAATTTTTCCTTCAAACAAACAACGATTGTTAAAATCGGAAGATTTAGAAATTTACAAATAAAAATATCTCGTGGGCGAGATTAAGCGATATGAAATATTAAATAATATTTAAAGCTATTACGAGATTTTTAATTAATGAGGTTTTCCTTAATCGATTACGATAAAAAATGTTACGAAATTCGATGCAAGGAACTGTTAATAGAAATAGACGTAATCGTTGAGGAGGTCAAGGTCGATCTAAGCTATATAAGTGGAAGCACGGGCAAAAGTGTAGAAGTCGTTGAAGAATTTAGCTAATTTATAAGGGGGGGGGGGGTCTTTTTCAACAAAGTTCTATACCGCTACGAGAGAAATTCAAAGCAGCTGCAACTTCTCCAGGATGTAATTATTAACGTAAATCGATGCGAAACTGACGAATTTTTTCAGCACTGTTATTATTTATATAAAAATGTTTTAAGATAATTCAGAATTAAACAAATATTTTGCCTATAAATATAATTTAAAAAAAACCACTTGCCAGTAACAAGAAACATCGCGATTTTTAATATAATCCGAGTGGGTGTTGATTTTTATTTTAAATATTTACACTTGTTGTAATTGGTAGGCGATTAATATTGTTTATTACCTTTAAAAATTATCGCTTTTATTATTTGCGCCATAAACATTAATTTAATGGCCCAATGCTAACATTTGTAGCGGGATCCTTTTACATTTTTTATTTAATTTGTAAACTCGTTGAAATATCGATGTTTATTTGTTAAGTAAATATTTTAGTTGGCACTCAAGAAAAATGGAAAATAATGAGAAATAAAATATACGACGAAGCAATGAAAAAAAAATAATAAAATAAGATCAATAAACAACGAAAACAAAATAGAAATGGAGAAGAAACAAGGGAATAAGTAAAATCAAAATATAAATAAAAGCTAAAAATTTTAAATAAAAGAGAAACAAACAAGTTAACAATTATGTATAACGTGTAAAAAATCATATAAGTATATTCACTACGTATACTTCTATGTATGTAGGGTTGTCGCCTCAATTGGTTTATTATTGCGAGGTAAAAGTTTACTTCGTTCGTGTGTGCCATTGTTTAGCTTCCATTATCTCACTAGCATCCGTAACGTTTGTGGCAAACCTTATGATTGCAGTCGTTTATTTCGGTTACTTTAAATAACGGATATAAAGTTAGTCGGCTCTTGAGTTTGTCTAGACCAGAATACCCTCTTTATTATTTTATACCGGGGATAGACATGACGTTATTGAGTTGTTGAACAATTGATCGTAAAATTGGAATAGGTCAGCGAACTTATATTTGACTCGTGCAAAGGACCCTTTTCTAGCCCATTGTTTAATGCACGTACACGTACTCAACATTGTTGAAACGCATTTTGCATCAAAATTGGCGCCAGATGTTATTATTACTATTACTTAAACGTTATCACGTATTTCTAAACATGCCAACATCGAACGTACCTCCATCTCGTTGTCTTCATAAAGGCGAATCCAACTGCGTCGTTTCGATATTGTTCATTGCAGTTATAATATAATATTATAATATAATATAATTCACCAATATGTAGAATATTGTGTTTTGTGATTTTTAACAGCTTTGGTCCTGGGAAGTGTTATCCCAATTGTTTCAAGATACTAATATAAAAATGTCTATTTCAATTCAAAATGTTTGCAAAATCGTCATGAAATGTTTTTTTTATAGTTACGAACTAAAAGGATACAAATGTTTCAACAAGGAAGTTTACTCGGAACTTTTCTATTCTATTTCATATACATATCCTGAACATTTTGTAACAGTGGTGGTCATATTTATTCATAAAAACATTCTGAGCTATACTTAACTCGACTCGATATAATTAAGTATGTTTATGTAAAAGATATCTTGTAATTTAACATTTTACGTCGATCGTTTTATTACTCGTCACGTCGTTAATGTTTGGTTTTATTGTGTAAACATGCGTTATCTGTAAATTGTGAACGTAATAATACCTAGCCTAATTGTTATTAGTATTTCGACTGTATCGTATTTATGAAATTAATTTTTTTGGGCGTTCCGTGTGCCTAAATTATTGCCGGCTTTATTTTCACTTTTGTGCAATTTTAGAATTTTCTTCTTTACTTACATACAACTTTCAATACCATTTTTTAGTTATATTCGGCTATGAGCTAATATATCTTGTTAAACAAGAAATTCAGAACTTTTAACGATTGATTACCTTGACGAACCGTTAAATGAATAATTACCATTGTTTTGGATTTCACAAACAATAACGAGTCGTTAAAGGCTTGTTAACTAACTAACCTGCGAAGTAGACTTCTGGATTAAAATTAAGCTTTGTGGCATTTAAAAAACTGACGCTTAAGTAATCACGTTTCTACTAAAATTATTATTATTGTTATAAAAGTTTCCCTTAAAACTGAATTTGTTCCTTTTTCATAACTGTACATTTTTCTAAAACTCATTTGTTTCGTCTTCAATGTTTCTTATTTCAAAATTCATTTAAGAATCTTCTAATTGTGAATTGTTTATCATCTGGAGGCGTAGTTCATTGTGAAGCTATCTGTTAACTGCTAACTAAATCAAATCTACATTTTTCCTTTTATTATTAATTGATTGTTGTTGTTGTCGAATTCTACTGAACGCGTAAACGTAGAATAGTTGTAATCGATAGAGGGTCATGAAAGTAAAAAGTACAAAGAATATAAAAAAATAAAATGTAAAATAAAAGCATAGAAAACTAAAACTTAAAACTAAAATAAACAAAAATCAATGTGCTGGAGAAATTAAAGAAAATTTAGACGTCCATCTTACCGAAAAACGAATGCAGGAAACATGGAATAATACGACAAAAAGACCAAATAACATGTAACGAAGCCATAAAAATAAAATAAAATAAAATGGTAAAAGTTGTCAGAAATAACTCGGAACTTTAATATTTCAATTCAATTTGTTGATGCGTATGTAGCTAAGAAAGTAAAATATGGAAACGAACTGGAATAGACTAAAACATTTTCTTAAATTTAATTAAGGGGAAAGAATAAAGGAAAAAATCGAAGTCCACGCAAAACCGAAACAATAATATTAAGAGAATATAAATACAATGAAGTGAAATATGTGTCTGGGAAATGCGATAAAGATATCTGTTAAGAATTGTAGTTTTGGATGAAAACAGAAATTTTATTTTATAAAAGTTCATGCTTGCCTTAATAATCACATTTGTTCCTTTTTCTCAAAATTCATTCGATGTTTCTTTTTGCAAAAGAAAAGAATAACTTTCTCCATAATATGATTTAATTGTGAATTGTTTTTCATCTGCATTTGTAGTTTATTGTTAAGCTATTAATTGTAAAATGAATTCTAAATTTTTGCTTTTATTATTAATTGTTTGTTAATCAACTTCTACTGAACTCGTAAACGTAAAATATTCGTAGTCAATACAGAGAAGTTATATTGAATTACAAGGAACATAAAACAGAATTTGGATAGAGTATAAAAGAAAAGCAAAGAAAACTAAATGTTAAAACTGAAAGTAAACAATGTATTGGAGGAATGAAAGAAAAATTCTGCGTGAATGATTACCAAAAACTAAAGCGGAAAACATGGAAGAATAAGGATCATGTAAAATATAACGAAAAAATAAAAAAAACTAAAATAAAATGATTGACAGAAAAAAATCAGAACTTTTTTTTTATTGATGCATATGCAGTGTAGCTAAGAAAGTAAAATATGGAAACGGTGCTAAAACAAAAAAAGAACAAATTAAAAATAAAATAAAAAACACGAATAAAATGAAATCAATTGAATGGTAACAACAGAACGTTTTCTTAGATTTAATTAAATGGAAAACATAAAAGAAAAAAACGAATATTATGATACGAGAAAGGCAAAAGAAAAGATTAAATAAAAATTTAATTATAATAATTTCTGTTTTATTTTGATTTGTTCAAGTTCGTGTTGGTGCCAAAATGATTTTTGAAAGTTTATGCGGAATCAAAATGTAATTAAATGTGTCTCTAGGAAATGTGATAAAGATATTTGTTAAGAATTATAGTTTTTGATGAAGACAGACATAAGACTGTGTGGATGGAAACAGCTTGGAAAATTGTTATTAGAAAAGATTTCGATAAATGTATCTCAATTTATCTTCGACAATCCAGCCGGAATGCAATTGCCAATTTTCTCTTTATGAAAATTCTAAGTATACATAATGAAAAAGATATATAACCTACATTTCATTTTCCGTTTTTGGTGTGGGTATCGCTGGCGGTTCGCCACCTAAATCACAGTTCGTAATTCGCTTTGTCGTAGGTTTCTCGTTGTCGGTCGAAGCTTTCAGCGGCACGAAAGCTTCGGAATGGACCTTTTCGGAGTTCGTTTTCTTCAAGTCCAATTTCGGACTAGCCGGAGGCGTGACGCTGTTCGTCTTCCCCATGGCGGGAACCCGCGGCGAAATGGCGACCGTGCCGTGCCCGCACGGCTTAACGCTCGTCCGTTTGTTCGCGTAACCCGATAGCTGGTGATTCATCTCGTTCGAGTTCGAAACGTTCGGATCTTGTTGGTCAGCGAGCGCCGCGTTATCACTGGTCGCGCATGCATTTTCAGGTGACCCGGACGCATTCTCGTAATATTTTCGACTCGGTCCCGATTTATTTTTACACGTATCATCGGCATTAGGCGTGGGCGATTCGCCGTCCCTCTTGGACACGTCCCTTTCTCGGCTCTTCTTGTCTCTCGCCAAACCGCACTCGGCCTCCTTCTTCGATTTTTTGAAAAAGCTGAACATTTTTTACGCGGACGGTACGTTGCGGCGTTCACGTAAGTTCATTCACATAATTTACTGGCGTTTCGTTTAAAGTTTGGGCGCGAATCGAATTGAAAATTTCGCGAGAGATTTTAAAAATGCACGGTTTCTATACACTCGTACGAAGGCGACTGACAGCAGGTGTATTTTTCACTCACTTCGGTTTGTATTTTTAGACGTTTAAACGTGACGGCAAAAACGTTCGTTTTTTGTGTCGTGTTTTAGGTGTCACTTTACGACCTTGGTCGGTTTTCCAAAAATGAGGTAAATGTGCAGCATTTCTTAAATCGGTCCGATAAATTTGGTGTCTCGATTTATTTACCTTTTACAAACAAAAGGTTGCAATGGGACATTTTTTAAGTAGTGATGTTTTAATTACTTATAGTAAAAGAGAGATTGAGGACACGAATGGAGCTTTTTGAATTCATGACATTCGGAAAATAAAAAAAATAATGTATAATTAGAACCGACGGGGAGAAAAAGGATTCCAAATACAAAATGTAATGAATTATATTGAAGACGTTAACAGGAACCAGCAGAATTATCCTGTTAGCAAAAATACGTATTTAGCCATTGCAGTCACTACAGACGGGTAGAAGAATATTCTATTACGAATATCTAAGCTACATTTCATCATTTTTTTATTATATTTAAGTAATTTGATTTAAAATTATGTGAGAGACACTGGTATCGATCGTGACGTGACACTTACGATTACATTCAAACGTAAACTAAGACCTAAGCGTAAACTAGTACCAAACATTTCAAGCTCAAATGTCTGATTTCCAGCGACTAATTTCTGAGCTTATTTGGCTTGTGAGAATTATACCAATCACTGTCAATATGTAGTTTGAAACGAAGAGAATTGGAAAACGTGTCCTAATTTCCATTTGCTTGGTCAGAAATAAGATAATAAAGAGCTTTGTAGATAATTGAAGGAAATATTTTGAAAAATGCTGGAGTTTAAAAGATATTTTAAATTAATTAATCTATGAAATTGAGTATCGTAGTAAATTAATTATTATCTAAAAATAATTTTTAATATGAGGTTGCGAATTATTAATTTAATTCAATGTTAAAATATTCTAAAAACGCAACGATTATCAAGAGTGGAGAATTATGAGAATGAGGCGCAATTATTAATTAATCAAGACGAGTAACTCGATTTACTTTTGTGCACATTCTTGTTAATCTTATTAAATAAGATTATTTTGACTTATCAAATTAGCATTATTTTTATCATTATCTCTATCAAATGTGACATAAAGAAACATGTGAAGGAATGAGAAGACAACTTCACCAAGCAATCATCTAAAGACAAAATAGAACTACAATTTTCAAATACAACCCAACCCAAAATTCAACAACAACGATTAAGTCAAGTGCCTCATTGAAATAATCGAATAAAATCATGGCGGTCGTTCTAGCCTTGTTAGTAACTACTGCAATTAATTTACGAGGGTGAATCAATAAGTACCCGTGTTTGACATGTGACGTTTCTGAGGGAAGTTCGCATTACTGTAGGATACTGCCATATATCAAACGATGCTATACAAAACTGATTTGACAGCCATTTGTATTAACATATTTTGTGACGGAAAAAGAGGTCATCATTGAAACGGAAGCCTATTTTGAAGAGTTTGATAAATCGTATTTTTAAGAAGGTTTTAAAAAATTGCAGGGATTTAGGAAAAGTGTATCCTCCTGAAATGAGATTATGTTGAAAAATAAAAATTAAAAATTCTAAAAAACTTGGAAAACACTGGTACTTATTTATCCACCCTCGTACATTAATTAACCATCAAATCGAATTAAAAAAATATTGTGCAACAAAGCCATGAGTCAAATCAACTTTCATATTACTGAAATAATAATTTCAATTCAAGTAAAAGTGAAGCATTCACACTAAAAAAATTAAATAAAATCTATCTTTATTATATTTTTACGAGCAGTAAATTTATGACAATATGGCTTCGGTAAAAAAAGATATTGGTTTGAAAATGTGTTTATAAAAAAAATTGTACTGTTGGCTATTTTGTGCTATGGAATGTAGGAATAATCATTAATTTTGATCGTTTGTGGGATTAATGTTTATATCGTCCGTGTATGAAAAATGGTATGTAATATAACTATAAATAAATTAATAATCGGTAAACATGTATTTTTGAAAATATTTTAGTTAAAGCTAAATAGCAATAAATTGAATTAAATACAAAAATCGACCCAACCCAAATAAACCCAACCCAACACAACCCAAACCAACCATTGCATATCTAGCTCATAATCTGATTGTACTATAATGTAATCTATTACAGAGGGAGAGAGAGAGAGACGCTAATAAAATTTCTGATCTCATAAAATTAAGAAAATGTATGCACGACAAAGATCCTAAAATATTCAAAATATTATAATAATTAAAGGTGAAAAATGATCAATGACATAATTGAAGAATCTAAAATCACTAAAGAAAATTAAATAATTAAAGAGATATTTAAAATGCTAAAAATAAAAAAATAAATAAACTAGTCAAAAATATTTAATTGAAGAGTTGAAAATGAAGTAACAAAGGGGAATAAATATAATAATAATAACTACCCCTATTTAAAAAAAATCAACTATATTAACTAATTGAAGAAAAATTATACAAAATAAAATTTGGAATGTGAATCAGATACTCAAATTATGCAAATGAGAATGAAGACATATGGGACTTTTTTTTGAAAATTAATAATAAAAATTACGAATGTAAAAAATTTCAATATTTTGAGCCATAAAGGACTTAAGGTATGAACTTTTACTAAAATATAGATCTTAGTTTTGAACACAATTTCGGGCAGTATATCGAAAATAAAGCTCAACAAATATTCAATTCAGTCACTATGTCCGAATACTAACCCAACCCATTTGATTTTGATTTGTGGGCGTGAATAGGAGATCATAAAATTCCAATTATTATTAATTTAGAGACGCTAATAAAATTTATGACCCCACAAAATTTAGACAATGTATGCACGAAAAAGATCTTAAAATATTAACCATAAATAATTGAAGAGCAAAAATGACCACTGATATAATTGAAGAATCTAAAATGACTAAAGAAAATTAAATAATTAATTTAAAATGCCAAAAATAAATCAATAGATCAGTCAAAAATATTTAATTGAAGAGTCGAAAATGACTAAAAACTAATAGACTAAATGCAGGGTCAAAATGAAGAAAATAACAAAATAATATTACGAATAACACGGAATAAAGTAACGAAGGAGAATAAACATAATAATAATAACTACAACCAGTTAAAAATCAATGTTTTTAACTAATTTGTAAGTCCATATAATTGACAGAGTTATAATGAGGTTGCAGCATTATATATTCGTTGACAGATTTTTCGACTAAAACAGATTTAATTGTGGAAAAGTATACAAAATAAAATTTGTGTGAATCAGATATTAAAAAGGAACTGTGAGCTCTGATAAGAATTTAATTCGCAAATTATGGAAATGAGAATGAAGAGAAAGTTTCGAAATGTACACATTATAAACACAAAGACATTCTTTAGCAGCGTGTTTTGAAGAAAATTAATAATAAATATTACGAATGTAAAAATGACGTGTTTGGCAGAAGCACAAATTGAAAATTACAATATTTTGGACCATAAAGGACTTTTACTAAACACATTTTTGAACAACATTTGGGACACAATATCGAAAATAAAACAACATTTAACACTTAATATGACTCAAACAACAACAAAATGATATAAACTAAAACATTTCAAATCTCGATGTAAATATTTAGCAGATGAATCAGAGCAATGTAAAACACCTAACTAAAATGAAACAGGTCCAAAATAATGAACCCCGTTGGAAAAGTTTAACGGCACGATGCTTGGCCGTAAATCCCTGACCGCAATTAAATTGTAGAATTGTCGGTTATTAAATGGACCTAAAAGGAATATGTAAATTGAAACATCATTTAGAAGGTTAGGAAATAAAGTCATCTGTAATATGTCTAATTGTTGCTACCGTCAATGCAAACAATTACGAGTGAAATGTAGAAGAATCTGATTGTCAAAGCTATTCCAAGAATGTAAATAAAAATATTAAAAGTCAAGTAATGACGTCGAAAATTGTATCTACAAAAAGTAAAAAATATAAATATGTTGACTATTTTTTTTTTGCAAAATCAAGGGTGACGATGCTTGAATTTACATAAGGAATCGTTGAAGCGAAAGTAGGTGGCCAAAAATCAAACTACTGTAAAATAAACAAAAAATGCCTTAAATACCAAACTAACAAGCAATCATAAATTTAACCAAACCACTACAATTCCATTCGTCAAAACGAGTAACGTGTTGAAATTCCAAGTGTCATCCTACGTAAACGTAAACATGTGCTCAATTAAGAACAAAGTTCCGACGGCAAAAGAGTCCATCCAACAATAACAAACACCGTTTAAGAGTACATGGACAAGAGTTGTATCTCTATTAATTTACAATTGGTTAAAGGAGCCCACCCCACTCAAAATAAAGAAAGCGTTATCATTTTAACCAGAAAATGACGCCGTGAGGGATCTAAATTAATGCAATGCAAGTTATTATCTTAACAATTGCTTGAATGGGCCAGAATAATAAGGTTACTGAATAAATTTATTATTGCAGATTTATTAGATTTTGTCGAACTATTAATGAGATCGTCATTCCTACTTATTTTTATAATAATTCATTTAGTGAGTGAGATTTAGAAAGTGAAATCCTCGAGTAGTAACATTACCACGAGTTACGATCTATACAATGATTGATTAAAAAAAAATATTTTCAATCCATAATTTTGTATTTATTTGCATCAAAAAAGAATATGAAGATTTGATCTAGTAATCTTTGTATAGCCTATCATTTTGGGTAAGGTCTTCGACCTCCATTTATGCAGTAAACATTTAACTATCAACTCTTCAACTATAACCCATTTTCTACTTTAAAATATCAAGCACAATATCGATTAATTTAATGTTAAAAGAATATTTAAATTCCATGAATCACTTCTGTAAGCAAATCTTACGTTAAATCGTTGGAATCAATTTTCTACATCACTGTCTTAGGTAGCACAAAAATATTCGTCGCATCATGGGCACCAAGTTATAACTTAATGGAAAAATCAAAAGCTGCACATTTACCCAATTTACTAATAAATTTTTCAAATTCCACTTATAATAAAAAATCTTTGATGTTTATTTCGGTCGCGCGACGAAAACGCGTCGAAAGATTTTTACGCCGAATCGGTTTTATCCCGGCGGCTTCGTACACTAAAACCGAACGAGAAAATTTCGGCCCGGTCGCGATAAAAAAATGTATCGGCTTCGCGCGTCGGTGGCGACGTCGTTTTTCGGGTGGGGAGTTCCCGAAATAGACGTTCGAAATTTGTAGTAAATTTGCAGAAACGAATTTCGCGATATGTGGAAACATCTGGGTCGATACAGATAGGTCGATGGTTCGAACGACATTTCGATTCCATATTTTTTACCGAAGACATTTGTGGATTAAAACGAATTGGAAGTGCGACGAGATGAAACGTTGCGTTTTCTGGTAACAAGCAAACATCGTCGAAACTGCAAAGTTTTATTTATTGATAACGATTCAATCGAAACTATACGTGAAGTATCATTAATTGGAACGATTTGGATGAAGCTTTTGTTCGCGTCGTAAAATATTGAAGCGTCATTCGAATCGACGCGATGTAAAATGGTACACAAAGGCAGAGTTAGCAAAATAGCTAAAAATACTAACAAAAACAATCTACGCTTTAATGTTGTATTTTAATCGAGCGTTCTAGATCGTGTCTCACGTTACACTGCCTTATTAATCGAGTCAACAAAAAAAAAAACGCGCAAAATGCCGCCGTAAATATCGTCAAAGTGCATGTAAAATTACCATGGCCTTCGACGGGGACGGAACACGACGGATCGATTTAAAAATACGAAACGATCGCATCGTCAACGATTTTTCGAACGGACGAGGTGACGTCCAGCGAGTGCTTCGAAAATAAACACACTTGACTAATCTATTCTGCAATCTAATTACCCGTGTGAATGGTTATTTTCATATTTTAATGCGACGATTAACAAAGGCCTTAAGTTTTTATAAAGGAAATGGTATTTAATTTCGTCAAAATAAGTTTTCAGCTCAAAGTTACAATTAGTGTGCTTCCCATTTTACTTGTTATGTAGACCATGAAGCTCCTATTGGAGGAGGGGGAGGCTTACTATTTTAAATTCGTTTGTACTTTTCAGTCTTCAGTTTCAGGTTACTTTCTTTCATATATTAACGTCCTGGACTTATTTGTAATTATTCTAAATGAGGATAGTAATGGGGCTTAAATGGGGACCTGCGGTACTCCTCATTAACCGTTGATCTTTTGTAACTAATTTAACACACGGTATTAAATAAAATGTTATGAACTTTAAAGTTCATCCTTCATTTCATTAAGATTTTCTTTGTATTTTAGAAATAAAAAATAATAAACTTATCGTCAGGTCATAGAAACAACATTGTATGAGTGAAAGGATGCAGGTAAACCAGACCAAATTTCAACGGAACACAATTGAAAAAGAAGACAAAAATTATAATGAACAACGAAGATAAATTTTAGCCAACCCGATCCAGCCCAACGCAATTCACCCAAACACAGTAAATAAAGTTGGAAAGAAACACAATTGCAAAAACTCTTAAAATAGAATAAACAAAAATTATGACAAACAACGAAGCTGTATTTTATCCAACCTGACCCAACTCAACGCAATCCAACCAAAACCAATAAACAATGCTGCAAATGAACACTGTGTGCATAACTCAGAAAATGGAATACAGAGAAATTAAGGAAAAATTAAGAACAAAAATTTTAGCAACCCTAGTCGAACTAACGCAATCCGACCGAAACCAACAAATAAAATAAATAAAAATCAAGGAAAAATTAAAAAGAAGAAATTATAATGAACAACGAAGCAAAATTTTAGCCAATCAGTCCCAATAAATAAAGTTGCAATGGAACACGATTGGGAACACAAAGATAATGAACGTGAATTAATGACAAATTAAAAAGAAGAATGACAAAAGTTTACAAGGATGATAAATTTTAGGTAAACAACCAAGATGAACAAAAAAGAAATTTCGTGGAAAAATAGGAAATGCGAAGAGTAAAATAAACAAGAATAACAAAAATCAAGAAAAAACAGTAGTAACAATTGCTACAGAAACCTAACTGAAATACCAAGAACCACATAAAAATAAAAGCTTAGTAAATAAGCATAAAAAGAAAAATAAAGTTACTTGAATCAATCGAACAAAACCAACAATGAGAGAAAATTTTTATATTAAACGAATATTAGGTAATGAGTAAATAATGAAACATCGCCAAAGGAAAAAATAAAAAACCAACAATAAAAAATGGATCACTTAAATTTAAGTACAAAGCAGAATTACGACTTGGTTGATCCTGCATTCACCATTATTTCTGGCTGACACAGAAAAATAAATTAGCAAGAGACAGGGAGGTATATTTGCCGTTTGTAGAACTTAACTTTCATACAAAAGAAAGAAAGTATAGTAATCGTGACAATTTTCTAGCACCCAAAATATTGAAGCTAAAGTTACGAAACTTTCAAATTCAGATTTGCACACAGCGAACAATATCTCGACCGGAAGTAGGTACTGTGTTTTTTGTATCTCGAGAACAGTACAAACTATGTCATATCGTCGGCCTAATTAGCAAGTACGTAACTCCAAAATTAGTTTTTGTGCCATCTGCTAGAAAAACAAACAACACATGTGCTGGAAATTTGTCAAACATATTTTTTGAGAAAGATAAATCGAATTCGACAATTTTCGGATCTCCCATGTGTCCGTACATATTTACGTTGCATTGAATTTGTTTTACGCACGTTCGATTAATTTGTGAATTTTAGTGCGTTATTATTATATAAATTATGCTTTTGCGTTAAAAATGGTAATTAAAACAATAATTTTCAATTGTGCATCCTTAATAAATCAATATATTTACCAAATTTAATGTATTTTAAGTTATTAACCTTAACAACACGAACATATGCAATTTTCGCTATTGGTTAAATGATTTATTATTTCGCACAGATACGTCATTTTAATTTAATATTATCTTTTATATGAGATGAAATAATGTCATCAAGAATGTTAAAAATACTAGTATTTTACACAAACAATAAAACAGATAATTTAGTGTTACTAGAAAATGTCCCCAATGATATGGGTTCCGCCGATGTTATCCGCTCTGTAGATAAGTGATCAATTTTATTTTTTTTAATACAGGAAAACAATACCTCCACAGAATAATGAAATCAGTTTTTGGTGCTAATGTTATAGAGTAGGTACTTTTTCCTTATCGCTGTCATTTCTGGCAAAGGTAATGAAAAACTTGGCCAGAAAATATCCTGGTTCATGGCGATTACGACGAAAGTTCAAACTTCAATAATGAGTCACTGAGCATGCAACATTTTATTTTAAGTGCTACGAACGAAGATTTTATTTTGGTCAATAAAGCAATAACCTCTTTTACCAGATGTTGCAGATTCCGATGACGAAGAATCAAGAACTGTCACAAAGTCCTTAACATCGTATGAAGGATGATTTATCACGTCAGTACATTTGTATTAAAAGACGAAAAAGAAAATTCACACTTGGATTATACTCCATAAGATCAAAATAGATCAGATAGTGATGACTTTGAAATTAATAATGGCCAGTTTGGCGATAATCCTGAAATTGAAGGGAGCCATGAAGAAAATAAAAATATTAACATTGAAATCGAAAAAGAATGATCGGAGGGAGCTGCAGATAATAAACGCAAAAAGTCAGAATAAAATTTACTTATTGAAATGTGGCGCTATAGTAAACAAAAATTCGCTGACATGTCAGAAAAAAATGTACGAGCACTTACAAACGTTAAAACTACATCCAGAAAGTGAGACGACGAAGAATCAAGGCGGTCAACATCTACAGAATTTTATTTAAAAAGCAATGGTAGTCAAATTCACGTGGTTTTATTGCTGCTCACCCATCTGATACTAATGTTGAATACATCTTATACAGCGATGGTTGGAACTAGCAGAATGGCAGCGCAGTATTTTTTAATTTTGCGAATAATTTTTTTTTAATAATAATTAAATAATACCTCCATAATCGATATACACATATTGAAGTTGATAGCATCATTCAACAATTGAACGAAAAATCAGAAAGAAAAATATAAATGTCCCTGTCGACTATGTAAATATTTGTAAACCTGCATGTGAGAAGAATTTCCTCAATTAGACCAGGAAGGAAAACTAACGATCCTGTGGTGATAGATATTAAAACATTCAACTTGTAATGGATTACTCTACCTGTGGGAATTAAAGTGAACGCAGTGTACCTTTTGAGTCCATGGTTTCCTACTATTTTTAAATAAATATGAGTTTGTTGTTGATTACTATAAAAAAGACGAAAAGAAAACGTATTTCGATAAAATTCCGTAACGAAATTTTTTTTTAATTTGCTACTTGCACAGACTATATGAAAATTACCAATGGCGTTTTATACATAGAAAATACAGACTAGACAATCAAGTTGAATTTGCGAAAAAAGGACAGCTTATAATTACATTTTTTGAAATTTTTTGTTTTGTAAATTATAACAGAAATATTATTTTCACCCTATCGTGTTCATTAATATTAAAGATTACCTTGATGATGTTTTCTTGCATAATAATGCAGTAAACTGTACCTAAAAGATGTGTCCTTATGCACCTGTTGTTTCTAAATTAATCACCTAACGGCTTGTGTCAATGCAAACAGCAGACGACACATGTGTAAAAATTACGATCATATGTTTGGCTTTTATGAACAACCACGACCCACAGCATTAGAAACGGTGCATGAGAAGGTTTTTATTATTTTGTGGGAATATAAATAATAATAAATTTTGTTATTAGAGTAAATTGCATCAACAAACCATTTCATCAAGGTCCTGTTACTGCCAGAGTAAATAATTCTGACACAATGACAGGACTATCACTAAAACATAGGGGCCAATTTTTTTAATACACTATTTTTGAATACACTAGATACGTTTCAGTGAGGTGGCTGTCAAAATATTGTAAATTATTTTCAAAATATTACCATAATTTCTTGATGCTAAATCAAAAACTTAAAAAATGAAAATGAAATTTTAATATGTATGTGATGTGTACTTTAAACTTTTGTTTCTTCAATTACTATTAGTTTGGTATATTACAGGAATTGCGTAATAAAGTTACATTATCAAATTAATGTTTTATTATATTTTTATCGGATATTAATTTTAATTCCTATAGTCCATAATGTTTATTATATATTTCAAATATAGAAAAATCTAATATTTAATTTAATCACATCTGAAACAGAAACCTGAAACCTGAAGAAATGGGAAGCAATATCAAAAAGAATTGAGATGGTAAATAGGAACGAAAAATAAACAACAATTGCAGTATATGTTTCGCACTAGAACGAGAAGAAAGAGATAAAAATACTTAGAACTTAGAAATTGCAGTAGAAACAGATGTAACATACATCTAGCAGGAGGCATAAATGGCACAGTATGAATAACACAGTAATGATTGGAAATTGGGGAGAATATAAAAGAAACAACTACGATAGGAGTTCTGTATTTTATTTTTATGTTTTATTTTTATGTTGCTTTCTTCGTTCCTTGCATTTCAATATTTTATTGTTGAGTGGAGAGGGCGGGCGTCTAAATTATAATCTAGGCATGGTATGAAACGCAGAGTTACGTTGGTCGTCTTACCATAAATATTCCAGATTACTTTCATTTTCCATCTCTTTTTGTTAGTGTTGTTTTCCAATTCCCATAGCCTTGATAATTGTCGATTATGATCTATTGACACGTGATTCATAACTGGTATATGAATCCATGACCCACCTGCCATTTTCCCGATACTATCCATCTCAGCTTTGTGTTTTGTAATATTGATAATTTTTTCCTAGTGAAATCTGCCCTAAAGTTCATTTCCACTTCTCTTGGATTCGCCAATTCTACGACAAATAACTGTGCTGTATCCATGGTGTTAATTTTTTTGTAAACTGCTTCGTATCCATATGATATGATTTGTAAGGTAATGTAGAATCTTTGTATGGTTTTGAAGAAATATCTTACAGTATTTCCTGTATTAGTTGAACCGTAACAAGGTTTCGGTTAATTGACTAAAATAACAAGTAACCTTCAATGATTCAAGCATTCCATTTTGTGATTCTGTTCTCGTATTGCCTGCCAACTTCGTATTTCTAATTTATGGCCTAAAGGCAAACAACATTCAAAAAATTAAATCCAGTTCAGGGATATCTTTTATCCACATATAAATTATTCATTTCCGTCGGGTTGACTTCGTGCATGTTAAAGTGCGCAAACCCCCAGCTACCATTGTTCAAAATCAAATTTACAATGCATTTCCCTTTAAAAATGAAGTTTACTTCCTAAACATCATCAGTTTACTTGACAGTTAATGCGTTAGTTACACAAACAAGAATTTGATCGCTGTACAAAATCTTGCAAAAGATGGAACTGAATTTTGCCAAGAAATTTGTTTCATCTTCGCTATGACTTAAGTTGGAGTGGAATCATCGGAATAATAAATACTGATGAATCTGTTTATTATGTATCAGACATTTGTTTATAATTGCTCTGCACTAAAGTCGATCTAGGTACCATTTGCAAAATGTGTAGAACTGGCATAGTCATCAACCTCTTTTTTTAATTTGCAGGGTCTATTGGGTCTATTGGGTGTTAGGTTTCGAAGCTTAATTTCAACCTTAATAGTAGAGATTTTGACCCAAGCAAACCAAACCCAACCTCAACTTAAGAATTTTTTTAATGTCTGAACAGCAGCCTTGTTTTGGTCATAATATTTGTTACCACGTTGGATACATGTTGATAATCATTCTGTACATCAGATACGTTGGCTTCGATTTTGTATTAATAATTAATAATACGTCTTCAGTTGGTTTTATTTTCCGGGTGGACTTTTGTACGTTTACAATTTATGCAACGTTTATAGCAAATGCAGAGTTGGTGTTGAATATCTTGTTGATGTATTATTCGGTAAATAAATTGATACATGCAGTTGCGTTGTTATGTATATGTGTATGTGTCTGAGCAATTAGGTACTATAGCTCCACGTTGTGGCGTGGGTTGATGGACTCGCTAATCTGAATCGAATAACATGTTATTGTTCTTGATGAACCGATTACAGGCGTGGTTATCGGTGAGGCTCGACCAGTAATAGGGGACAGGGCACTCGGAACTGCGCCGATAAATATTGTGACAGTGATTCTGAAACCGTGTGTCCTGATGGCAAGGTATGCTAATAACCAAAGTAGTCTGTCGAGTACATCCATATCGATTCTTGGACACGACATTGTGGGCCGACGCCCATTGGTTTTCATGTATCTCCACGCAGAGCGAAGAGTACGTCAAGTACAATATTTCAATTACATTAGCATGCTGAGATATTTGATAAATAGTAAAGATGTCCAAAACTGATAACATCACAGATCAAGGATAGCTACTGGAGATAACGTGGGGTACGGAAGGTCCTATTAGCGGTATTGTAAAATGTGATATGTATATATTTTTGCCATGATGTGTGTGTGTGTAGTGCTTTTGGAGTTTGCTGCCAATTATTTTGCTGCAACCTCTGATTATTAATTAAGTATTGAAATAAATGTTTACCTAACACAGATGCCTGGTAAACTAATTGCTGGTTCGTATCCGCCTACCCTTGCCCTATAAATATCGACGAGGCGCCATTCTTCGTAACTCCTGAAACGTGATTGACGTCTATCAATTCGTTTTAAGTAGTTTATTTTGAAAAATATATGTCCATATGACCAATAAACGTGATGACGTAAATGCGTTCTATTTTTACTCGTTTTCGGCATTTATTTTCGCCACGGCGAGGCTAAATGTAGCAAACCGATTTAAATCTTTCTCGATCGATTCATTTCAATAAATTACACTTATTTTACGCGCGCGATTTTAAGACGCGTATTTTTGTTTATTATTAATAACAACAATAATTACCATTATGACATGTTAATTCCTCGACCGTTTATTTCAAGTAGAATTGTCGACGAAATATTAACTCGGTGGTTATCAAGAGCTGCCGCCTACGCAAATAAACCGACGTACGTTTACATTTTCCAGATACATACGTCTATTTCGCGTCGACTGCAGCGCGCGAATTTTCGCTCGTCTATTTTCGGAATCTCGTAATACGTTTATCTCTGGTCTTTTTTGCCATGACTTAGTTATATTTCGAACGCGTCTATTCGCGCTGTAATCCCAATTCACCGACACCTACACGAGCGGCACCTGCTTGGACAATCCTGTCGCTTTGCTCGGAACTGCGCCTATAAATACTGTCTCGTTTTCATTGTAATAACGCGTCCTTTTATCTCTATTTATTTAAAGCGGTCCACTGCCCCAAGAATGTGGCTATTTTGGTTCGGGATTGTCGAAGTGTTTTTAGGTTGAGATTGCGTTCAATTTCGCTATTTACGGTGCGATAAAATTGGCGTTTGACAATGTTTACATGGTACGGACGTTCGCATCGAAGCGGTTTGCGAAAACAAACGTGGAAATTCCTGCGGTTACCTTTTAGTAGCTGCGACGATTTTCTTTGTTACGATACAAAATTGTGTTTCGCAGACTATCTGCAATTACTGCATTTTTCTCGCTTATCTCGTACTTGACTTTTTATTTTATCGTTTCAGATGTTTCATATTGTTGATAAACCTAACAAATTTCCAATGATAAAGCGGTGTTATATTTTGCACTTGATATATGATTTTATTTTTGGCGATTTTTTAGTGAATCAATTAAAAAATAAAACAAAAATAACAAACAAAATCCAACAATTATTTTAAAAAGTTGTAAAATGCAAAAGGCTACGAACCATTTTCAATTTAAGCCTTAGGCATCTGTACTATCCAAGCAATATCCATATACAACGTCTCAGTAATTGAAATGTGACAGAACTAAAGTATCTGACAATATCTGTTTAGTTTCATTGTTTAAAATGATCCTGTTTCGATAAAATAGTTTACAATATGCTTTCCTGAGCGAAATCACAATTTGACAGCTGAGAAGGATAAATGCGGTATAGCAAGGGGCCCATGGTGGATCCTTGTGGAACCACAGAATTGAGAAAAACGATTGCGGAAATTTACGTTCGCTGAAACAACGTGTTCGTTTATTGTGATTTTTTTAACCGAGTATTTATGCATATGCGATATCCAGTATCCAATATAAATTTTTCCGCTCTATTATTAATATATGTAAATGTAAATAAAAGAATCCTATTTGAGAACAAGTTTTTATATTTGATCACCTCAAAAGGAATAGAATTGTACCCAGCTGCTAAAAAACTTAATTCCATAAAACTGGATCATCTACATATTGGCCCATTGATCCTGATCCAGTATAGACCAGATATGTTTATCTCGAGGTAGAAGATTGAGTTGAACTATCCACCGATCATTCACGAATCGTCCAAAATCGGAAAATTGGAGAACTTGCATTTCTGAAGAGAAAGGCAAGAAAACGCCGCGATGAAACAAGAATACTAGATGACAAAACCAACCTGAATCGATTCACACAACAATTGAGTCGTGAAATTCAGACGATTAAAGAAGATACCTTCAAAAAGTACCTGAGCTGATTTATGAAAAAAACACAAATTATTCCCTTTGGACAGCTACGAGAAAAATTAAAAGACCATAAACCATATCCCACCACTAATAACAATAGGAGGTTGGGCGAGGAATAACAAAGATGCAGGTCATTTAAAGCCAACTTTCTAATCAAACGATACATCGAAGATGGACCAGAACTGGACTCAACAGAATACAACTATTTATCGAACTATCTGGGTTCTTCCCGAGGAACAACTTGAAAACAAACTTATTGCTGTTTCATTAAGACCGATAAAATGTAACATATTCAAAAGAATTTCAGGATATAACAAATCAAAAGCGTTTGAACTTTCGAATACAATAAACACAGTCATCATCAATTGCTCTTATGATAAGTTAGAAATGGCCGGAAAATACTATTCTGTCGCAAATCACTGTAGCCAATTGGTTCCACTATTTTGTCCACCATTGGTCAAACACAATTTAAAAATGTGTGTTAATGGTGGCAATAGAAACGGGCAACACGAATATAGATAGCATCTTACTACTTATTCCACGTAGTCTCTAACCAAATCCATTATGGCCATGATAAGTTGATGAGATTCAGTACTTTTTGAGTAGAAAAGTGCTGTCGGTGTGGAACTATTTTTGAAAACCGTTAGTAACTTTATTTACGTTTGGATCATTCGTTGTAAAGCTCGGTTTGAAACTCACCCTTCCTTATGCCTAATTTCAGGCTGAAATTCGTTACAAAAAAAAAAACAACAAAGACAATAACTGAGCCTTAATGGAGAAAATTGGTAATCAAAAATATATCGGGCAAACGAAACCAGACCTGAACAATCAAGTGTAGCTGAACATATTTTAGAATCAGGTCATGTATTGCTGCCATATTGTCTTATCTTCAAAAGTTATACCTCAGGTCTGTGAAAAAGTTCGTGGCGTTGTTCCCTGTAGATGACCACAATTACAAATCACTAAGGAACAACTGTGGAACAGCGTAACAACACCACTAAATGCTCGTTGGAACGGTTACACTTCGAGCGATAAACATCGAAATTGGTGAAGTGGTTGGAAAGTTGTTTGCGTTTGAAAATGGAGAAAAGTAATGAAAAGTTGTGCCATATTTTGCAATATTATTACGACAAAGGGAAAAACGCCGCGCAGGTTTGTGGAAAAATGTATGCTGTGTACGGTGAAGGTACTTTATCAAAATCTGCTGCGCGGAGATGGTTCACTCGCTTTCGTTCTGGTAATTTTGATATGACAGATGAGTCACGCTCTGGTCGTCCAATCACTGAAAAAGCTGATGAACTTCTTGAAAAAGTCTAGGCATTAACCACAAAACTGTGTTGAACTATTTACACAAAACTGGGTACAAAAATAAGCTCGATGTATAGGCATGAGTTGAACACGAAAACATGATAGACTGAATTAACTAACATCTGCGATGCGCTGCTGAAACGCAATAAAATCGAGCCATTTCTGAAACGCATCATTGATAAGAGATGGTGAGCGATCACAAGCGTTCGCGAAGCCAGGATTAACGCTGAAAATGTGATGATGATGATGTGTGTGTGTGTGTGTGTGTGGTGGAAGTGGGAGGGAATCGTCCATAATAGCACCTTCCAGTTGGTCAGATGATTAATTGTCAACTCTACTGTGGACAACTAGAAATTACGCCAGGCAATTGAAAGAAAATCACCCGACTTGAATAATAGGAATGTTGTTGTCTTCCATCATGACAACGTCCGACCACACATTTCTTTGATGACCCGTCAAAAATTGCGAGAGCTTGGTTGGGAAGTTTTTATGCATCCACCGTATAATCCAGACATAGCACCCTCGGACTATCACTTGTTCAGATCATATCACTTCTGCAGAACTCTCTCAATGGAATTAAGCTGGCTTCAAAAGAAGCCTGTGAAAACCACGTGATTCAGTTTTTCAACCAGAAACCACTGAAGTTCTTCACCGATGGTATTATGATTATACCCGAAAAATTGCGAAACATTGTCGATAATAATGAAGCATATTTGGTTTAAATAAATTCATTTTTGCACTATAAGAAAACCAGTAAAAATTTACTAAAAAAGACCCATATTAAATTTAACGCTTTCTTTCTTTAGATTCTGCTGAAGATGGTAACTTAGATGCCGAAATTAGTATTTAGATTCGTTGAACATCAAGAGGGGTTTTTAATTTTATAACTTTTATATTTAGAAGTTAATTATTGTTTATATATCAATTGGTAATGGAGAAATTACAGTAAATAATGACGGACAATGGTAAACATTATTGAAAACATTATTTAGACGTAACTAGAGATGGAAAATTTACATGAGTGGTAGTGTGTTAAATGTGATTTCAAATTAAAGTTAACCTAGAAATTTCTGAAACGTGAAACGAAGATTTCAAGATCCTTTTTTTTACATCCAAATCGCAAAGTATTTAATAGAATATTCTAAATTCAATAAATGCCCATAACATTAAACCGACCCTCTTGTTAGTAAAACAGTTTAGAATAAATACAAATGAAAAGCAGAAAAGCAATTAAAAATATATATCAGTTACCGCACTAATAGAACCATGAAGCGGTGTCGACGAAGAGCCAAGACTGTAGTGGCAACAGAAGTCTAAAAATGCTTAATCGACCGGAATATTGAAGGTGTGAGACTGCAGCGTCGCGTCGTGGAAAAATTAACCTGAACAAGATTGACAAATTTCAAAGAGAATAGGGAAAGAACGTGAACAAAAATTAAAGTAAGGCATTCCGATCAATATAGAAAGTCTGCGCGAATGTGTGTCTGAGCGAGTACGTTGGAAAATTGGGTTTGAATAGCTAATAAAACTAAATTTAGTTTCAGCTTGAGATTCACATGCTACATTTGATTTTAATTATTTATTTAATGCAAATGCTTTAGACGTAGCAAATTTATAACAAATATAACGAAAGATTTTATAATTTTAATGGAAATCTAGGCTTTATTTGTAAGAAACAAGAAGTTGGTGCAAAACAAACTAGGAACCAAATGATTAAATCAAATGGCATAATCTTATGGAGCAGTTTGATATCAACTGTAGGTGTCCATACGATATGCCTGCTCAAAATTATAATACTAAAAGTAAAATTGTGACGTTAGCATCACTTAATGAAAAAGACCATTCTATAATACACTTTGATAAAATAAGATGAATTAAATTATTTTCATGTAAATAATTGGAGTTTTTGGTATAGTTTAAAATACTATAGATACTTTACATAGAAAAATATGTAAACTAAAAGTCGAAGAGTAAACATCCGTAGCAAATATTGCAAGAAATATTTATAATTTCAATTTGATTGTACGTTTGTATGCAATATTTACCAACATTTTCCCTCTCTCATCGACAATTGCTCGATTTAATTACATTTTTTTATAAAATTTTAAGTTACGTCGGCATAAACTCGAAGTGAAATCACAAACAATGAGTACTGTAAACGTGCAGTTTTTATTCGCCGAAAATTTGCAAATTATAAAAGTAATTAACGACCTATCGTGTTGATAAGTATTTTCGTAGTTTTCCTCATCATCGACGTTTTACAAAAATGACCCATGTACCCATGAATAATATTTGGCATCAAACAAAAAAATAAAACTGTTAGAAGTCACTCAGAGCAGTAACGTCAACAAGGAAAACCTTAATGTGCATGTGGCGCATTAGATCCAATTCAAAGTCACAATCATGTGGACTTTGCCTGTGAAATAAAATCCCAATGACTTCGATCTGAACGTGTAACTTCATGATTACCAGCCTGGTGGTCTAGATAACTAGGCCAGCAATCTTAATGGAATATTATTAATGAAATCATAAACGTAATGCGTTCTCCTCTATATCGCCCACGACAGAACTTTTACCCTATAAAATTATACTGAATATATTTTCACGGCAGCTGTGATAATAAAGAGGACGTCCAACTTGCACATTTAAACATACGGCTGAGCTGTTGAACAAATCACCATCGTTGTCGCCAATTTATTAAACATAAATATTACGAAATGCGCACGCATATTCTGCCAAATTTTCATTAATCGAAATCCGAGCGGCGGTATTTTGAGTTCAAGGTCGCGGCGTTGTTTTTTTTTATTACGACTTTCGCACGTGAGCAAAAAGGCGTGCGGTTTCCGAAACGACTACTACATCTACCAGTCTTCAGGAATTAAATGATAATTCTATAGGAGATAGCGTTTACTGGGATGTCGTCCGACAAATAGTTATTTTCGGACGGGTTCAACGGCAGAACTGAATGTGCAAATGCATTCGCTGGTTGAGGACGTATTTGCGGTTTGACAGCGCACTTAAAATCAACATGAAACCCGGATTAAGCTCGTCAAGTTTCGAGCTTTTTTTATGCGTTTGGGATTGGAAAATTACATGGGGTGGGGGTGGTGATGCAACACGAAAATGTATTACTTTAGATTTGAACTTACCAGTAGCCGAAGAAGTTCGATATGGCTGAGCAATCGGCGTCCAATACGTGCCCCGAAGAATCCAAGTCACTAGACGCGAAGAATCCCGTGTCCGAGGATTCGGTCGACGTTTCTTCGCTGGCGTCCTCGTCATCTTCAAGGCCGTCGTCTTTCTCCTCGGCGCCGCTCATCTTGTTGAATATGTTCTTGACAAAACTCATGATTTTGCGTGCGTGTGCGTTGCTCGACGCGCCAACAGCGCTCTCTACGTTCGCTCGCGTATTATAAGCGAGAGAGGATCAACGTTTTTTAGTTGGCATCGGTCGTCGTCAGGCTATTTGCGGCTTTGGATGTGGTAGTGCGAGCCTTGGTCGCTCCGCTGGTCACTGCCAGAGAGAACGTCGCGAATGCCACGAGGTGCAGCGATAATAAATGGCTCGACGCGTCTGGCATATCGGAGACTGCACACAAGAGACGTCGTTTTTTCCCAGGAGGAATTTCTGACGTGTTCATCGACAACAAAGAGATGTTTGCAGGAGTTGGTTTTAAAGCGACGCGACGCGTCGAAATAAATTCTTTACGAAACTGCTTCGAAACAGATTTTTCCCCAGTAAACTATTTCAGTTGCCCCAAATCAAACTTTTCCTTTTTTCATAGAAAAATATTTGCCAACACACAAACAAGACTCTAACCAACTTTAAACATTAAATCGGATATAACGATTTTCATTTTTAGTCGACGTGAGATTATCCAGAAAAGAAATTAACTGGTTCCTTTAGATTTTTGCACAATTTAATTTGTTAGGTTTGTTTATTTTTTGTTATTTTAATTTTAGTGCACTTCTTCTTCTTCTTCTGATCAGTTATAAATTTAGCACAACTTAGTTTACAGTCAAATTCATAGTGAAGGAAAACTTCCGAAGTTGAAAAATATTTAGTTACGTTGAAAAAATGCACGAAGGAAGCAGAAGCTTCTAGACTTGGTAAAATGAAAACGTAGACTTCACGGGGATTGCTATTTAGATGAGGTTTGCTCTAGTCCATAAAAATTAGAGGAAGTTTTTAAGTCCGTGTAGCTTTTAGTAGAGTTTAAAACAAAGGACATGAAACGCAAAGTTGCCCAGTCAAAATGTTATCATGTACATTCAGGATGGTGTATTATAACTAGTGATGGGAATAATCGAGATGCGATACACGAATTAGTCGATTATTAAAATCTCTCGAGATAATCGACTATGCACTCTGAAAATTAGTAGTACTAAATTAGTAGTCGTACGTCGATCACGGAACGTGTGGCAGCGGACCGAGAAGGCCGATATCTCGATATATTTTAACCCCACCACTAAATATTAATAGTAGTTCCAGGTTCGAGATATTTCATTTTAACATTGTACTCGTTCGATTGTGGCAACTAATTAGTCGTATCGCTAAGCGAAGCTTCTCTTTCAATTATTTTTTGTAGTCTCGACCGATCGTCATTGTCGGATTGAAGAATACAATAATTTAAATAAGTACAATCGTGTTGATGATATTGCGTTAGTAAATAAAACGCTTCAAAATTTACAATAATATTTATAAACTGTAATATAATAATATATATAATATATAATAATATAAATAATATATAAAAAATATGAGCAAATAACAACAAACGTACAATTCTGAATAAAAACAAAGGTACCTATATAATAAATTAATAACTCTAGATTAAACAATAATAATAAAAATTAATAAAAACAAATTTATAAGAATGTGGTATTAAGGAATATAATTTGATCTAAATTTTTAGACGATAGTTTGTTTCGATGTAAATTTGTAAGTTGCACGGCTTTAGAAAACACACTGTTAGTGGTATTAGAACGTTTATGTTGTACGTTGCATTAATTAGTATTAGTACGACTACTACTAATTTTAACTACTAATATTAGTCGATTATTAAATTATATCGATTACTAATAATCGATTATTGAAATATCTCGATTATGCCCATCACTAATTATAACGCGTGATATAAGGAGAAACATAACCAAAATGACAAACGTATGATGAAGGAGTAAAAAAATTACAACTGGAATATTGGAGGCCTAGTTGAACTTTGTCCTTGATGAATTTCTCCGATAAGGAATAACAGTTCTATTAATCCTTTAGGATTTTTTTGCACTTTGCGCA
The DNA here is from genome assembly GCA_959613385.1 of Geotrupes spiniger. NCBI lineage: Eukaryota > Metazoa > Arthropoda > Insecta > Coleoptera > Geotrupidae > Geotrupes > Geotrupes spiniger. Next base: position 21,152,469 of record OY390737.1, read on the forward strand.
CAAAACTTGTTGTGTTCCCAAACGAACACAACTAAATTCTAAGAAACGTTGCTCATAAATATCCGCGATTTATATAAAACTGACGTAAAATTAAAGAAAATATGCTTGTTATTCATTACAATGAGATAAATGAACTTGCCAAGTAGTAAATTATGAAGCAGTCACATATCACCGAATATCAACAAATATTAGAATGCGTGCACTAACACGTAATCATTAATTAATGAATTAATGTATGTTCCAGAGGTGTTTTTAGTATTTGGTACTTTGATGAAATTAAAAAACAAGTTTAGTGGATGAGGTTGAGTAAGATATGGTAGGCAATTTTTTAAACGAACAAAATCTATCAGATATGTAAAATATGTAAAACAATTACGATTATTAGAATGCTATTTTAAGAATTTTGCTTATAGGTAGTTTTGTAGAAGTTCGGATTTTCACGACTTATAAGCCTTATACAACATTTCTCTAACAGCAGTAAGGATTCGGAAATGCTTTTTATTCCTTGTATTGAGAGAATGTGTTTCTACACCTCTTTGAAATTTGTGCTGATTGTAATAAATATAAATGACAGATCTAATATAAAAATACAAGACACAGACAATATATTATATATATTATATATTATATATATATATATATATATATTATATTATATTAATATATTATATATATATAAATTTATATTTAAAAGAAATTTTAATATGGTTAACATGATTCCTGTTGTTTGACGCCTACTATATCGTATTATTCTTTCCCGCACGATAAACACGTTATCAGCTGCAACAGAATTATCCCACAACAAATACCATACGTCAATCTACAATGCCCACCAGTAAAATAGAAGACAGTAAATACCCATGACTTGTGACGTATTAAAGGAAACGAATCTGGAAACAAGTTCAGTTTAATTTAGAGATTAAATTTATAGAGTGTGGCCGCCAGGTTAATATGTCGTCAATCCTGAGTTCAAGGAATATATGATTCCATTCTCACATTTAAGTGGTTTCCTGTTAATATTTAAATTAATATTTAAACGGTTTTTTTGTTTTGTCTATTGCGAAAGATATTTCGTGTTTTCGCAATTCAAGTAAAGTTTGTTTCTCCGAAACCACGAACTCATTCTGTCGACTATTTCATTTGCACCACATTCCTTGTCTAAATTGCATTTACCGCAGACAATAGCGGTCGTATTATCAGCATACATCGTTAAATCAGTATCGTCCAAAAAAATATACCAAATAAATAAATCATCAGTGAATAAAAGAAACAAAACTGGTCTCAAAATAGATCCATGTGGGAATCCAATCTTCACAGATAATTTGCGTTCTTAATTTTGAAATAATTTTAACCAGTTGTACTCGGTCTGATAAATACGATAGATACTAATCCAACACAACTGCGCGGTTAATATTTTTCAGTCATTTGGCAGCCAGTAGCTTGTGATCTATGCAGTCGAACGCGCGACTAAGATCACATAATGTTCCTATGGGATACTGACCTGAGTCTAAATATTTTTTGCATAGTTGTACTGTAGTTTACAACTTTAGTTTGAATTAACATTGTGTGGTCGGACAATACTGTACCCATAACATATACATGATCCAAAGTTGGGTTGGTTTGGGTTGGGTTGGGTTGGAATACTGGACGAATACGTTTAAATCACCTGTAGGAGGTCTACAACAAGAAAACATATAGATTTTTATATTGTTTGCTAACCAAACGAGACCACAACTCTCAATGTTACGTTCATTACTAAAATTATGAAGACCAAGAGCATTTCACAACATTCACAATTTCCCATCTTGCAGTTCCTCTCGCTTCTGATTCGTTCTACAATGAGATGTACAAATGAAAATTATTGAAATGAAAAGATTTACAGATTAATCTGTACAAGAGGCTTCAGTCAGTCAAATAAAATTAACGTGACCTAAAACGATCGTCGCATATTCTAATTCTATGGTTTTGTAACTATTTAGTACTGAATATTTAAAACAATTATATCAAAGCCAATGCAGGTAGGGGCGAGCAAACATTTAAAAAAATATATTAGGACCCAGGTTATGTACAGGAATAAAGTCACTATACGGTTGGTTGCAGAATCTTGCAGTTCGTCACTACTGTCCCTTTGCAGATCCATTAAGTTGCCCCTGTTGATGTGTCTATTGTCGGCTTAGATATATTTTTTTTAATTATTCCTTTCCAAATTGTTGGATTTGTAGAGGTTGTGTTATTAATTGGCCCGCAAGGCCTACTCATTTAACACCTTACAACATTTTATTATAGGGTCACCTTAGAACCAAAAAAAAAAAAAACATGTGTCATAACACAAACCATTAAGAAGATTGTACAAATAAAACAGTAGTTTTGAGTTATATATACAAGGCATCGAGGCATTCCCACACAAAAAAAATAACCTGCACTGTCTCATTTGCACATATATTCAATTCATATACAATTTATTTTTCAACGATATAAAATATAAAATTGACTACTATAGATAAGCATTAAATAATATAAATTAAAATTAATATCGCAAATTTTAATTTTAAGTACGCGATTAGCTACTGTTTGAGGTTCGAAGAACGAAACGATGTTTTTAAAAACATTCGTTTCGTATTTATAGATTTTTCCGTCATGCGATAAAGTAAATAAGCGTAGATGGGACACTTTTTCCTTTATTTGCGGAATAACGATTCGAATGTCTACGAGCCTCAGTCAATCGCCTAAAAATACATTTTTGCATGCGCAGTAAAATTTCATTTGTCGTACGTTGGCGTCAATATGTTTCAAATAGCGATTAAGGAATAATAAGTTAAAGTGTTTCGAAAAAGCTAGTTGGGTTCTCATATCGGTTCACGCACCAATTTAGTAAACTTTACTGAGGAAGCCTGATGGCACGTTAAAACGTTTAAGACTTCAGTGAAGTCCAGATTAGTGTGTGATGCCTCCTTATATTCTAATGGTAGTCTTGTGGTAGATTGGAGCACCCAATATTTTTTTCGAAACGTACTATCCGTAAACTTCTTAAAAAACACCATTGCTTCATATAAAAACATAACTCAATTTTTCTTCGTTTTCTTTTTGGTAATCCCGTTGTGTTGCACTTCCGCGTCCTTTTCGGATATTTCATAGTGTAGCTTATTGCCGCGGTACGCAAGAGGATTTTCGGAATTTCGCTCAGCGATGTCGGCTTTAAGCTCGTCGCGAGTGACTTCATTCAGCGCCTTGCCCCGTCCATAGAAAATTTCTTCCGTGTAAACGCGATCTTTGCGTCGATATGTTCCGTGCAACTGTAAAATAACCGCTTAATTTCGAGCCGAAATAAACATCGTACGAACCTTATCCCAAATTTCGATGTTGAAGGCGAAATTTACGTGGAAGTACTGATGGTGGTTGTCGTGGAAAATTGCGTCCGGTTGCCACGGCTGCCACCAATATGCCTTGAAATTGATGCCCGAGTGGTCGATTATACCGTGGTAGTAGGTGTAAAAGACGATTATGTAAAACGGTCCTGTAAAGCATGCAAGTTGTAAAGGTACGTTTTTAACGCGGGAAGAAACCTACCCCAGTGGATCGGAATGACGAAAATCGGTACCATAAGCGTTAGTTGTATGTGGAGGCTTTCAATAGGGTGTATTGCCGTCACTGAAAAGGCGGTTGGTTGTTTGTACTTGTGGTGCATTTTATGGAAATGTTTGTAAAGGAAAGGGGTGTGGTAGAGACGATGCAAAAGGTAAGTCATGTAATCCTGAAAAGAAACATTTACTTGATTAAACCTACGAAAAAGACTATTTCATACTCATCACCAAAATTATTGATTGAATACGACGACTGAAGAGCGAAGACAAAAAAGTAAAGTAAAATTGCAGAATTGTGAAACAATGAAATTGTTGTAAATGGAATCAATATTAATTGAAAAGTTATTTCCACGAAAATTAAATTGATGTGCATATTTGTTGAACTTTTCCGATGCTGTCACTAACCTGATAAATAAATATAACTGGAAACTGCAATAACAGCCACCAAATGGGATAATCGGATAGATTATAATAAATAGTACTGTATCCGCCGTTGTTGATGTAACAAGCGGTGATAGCCGACAAGGTGGAGTTTACCATCAAATTCAACGATCCGAAAATAATTTCGTGCCTTTCCAGTTCCGGCGTCATCCATTTTTTCGGTTGACATTTCCATTCCTCCGGTCTATCCCGCCGCTGAACGTAGAAATACCACTGAAAAAGTAAAGTTCATCTGTTAATATTTTATACGCAGCTACTAAAAAAATATAGAAAAAAATAACTTGTATCTGCCAGCATTGTTGCTCGCTTGTTGATCATGAAGCAGTTGAACAAGAAGATTATGATACAGACTGTACAGACTGAAGTCATAGAAAATAGTGAACAAGACGATAAGGAATCAAGTATATTGTTATGTTGCTGTCAGAAAGAAGAGCGGAAAAATCGTTGACAATTATTCATGGAAAAAAAACACCTGTATCAGAAAAAGGAAGCAAGAGTTTTACACTAGGAGCCAATGTGATAATCGATGGAAGCGTTTCGAGGCACGCAATTTTATCTAAATCCATCAAAACCGGCCAACTATGGTACTAAGATTTTTGCGCTGGTTGATGCTACAACATATTAAACCAGTAATATGGAAATTTAATCTGGAACATAACCAGGTAGCCCCTATTCTATCAACAATAAAAGCATTGATGTAAATAGGACGATCTCACCCATAAACAACAATGGACAATTGGTTCAGCGATGTTACATTACTGCACGATTTAGCTACAAACCATAACTTGTCCATGGTAGGAACATTAAAAAGAAACAAGTGGTTGAAAGTCCTGAACGTCCTGTAAAATCAAGTATGTTAAGAAGTGACAATAGTCCCCAAGAAAAACAAACATGTTGTTCTAATTTCTAGTTTACACTTTGAGGATAAAATTGGTGATACTACCGGAGATCATATAAAACCCGAGATAATACTTTTTATAACGAAACGAAGGCGTCGACGCTGTAGATAATGTTCCTACCAAAATGTTGGACGGAATACAAGACATTGACCAATTTATATGGCGAACGGAAATGAAACAAGAAGTCGGCCAAAAACGTAGTAGCTCCACTGGTCTCCCTGGTGAGCTATCCACCAGACTTGAAGAAGTAGTCGGACAAGAACAAGAAGTGCAGCAGCCAAATGATTAAAACTAAGAGCAAAAACGTAAACATTCTGTGCCATAGCAGAATATCTCCTGTCGAAGATCATCTGTCTCCAACACTCTGGTGTTTTTTGTCTCGACGATTGTGGAGACTAGACTAAATTCTAGTATTCTAGATCTAGTATCAGCTGCAGTAACATTGGCATCGATACCGACACCAATAATAGTGCCAATGTCATCGATACTGAGCCAACGCAACGTCCACAATAATAGAAAATCGTTAGTTATACTAGCAGTAACAGCGAGATCCTGGCAACGCTAGCAGATAAGCTGCAGCTGCAGTTGTAATGGCAGCAACACCAATAGCAATAAAAACAACGGCAAAAACAGCAATGAAAGTAAATGGAATGGGGTCAAATAGCACATAGCAACATCAATGTCAATAGAAACATCACTAATATTTTTAATACTAACAGAAATAGTAGCAGTAATAATGTTAAGTAATGGGAAAATGACCAACAATAATAGCAGGAACGTAGACATTCATATTGATAATTATAATAATATTAGCAGCGACTGTCATACACAATATTACCAGCAGCACCGACAGGGCCAGCAATAGCAGTACCAATGGCAACAGCAGCTTTGTAATTACAACATCAACAATAATAGAAACAACAGCACCTTTAATTCTAAGAATAACAGCGACAGTTGCACTAATATAGATTGTAATGAGACTCAGAGCCACAGTTTCAGTAACAACAACGTAACAGTACTATCAACAGCAATAGAAACAACAACAGCAACGGTAATATTATTACAATTGAACAGCAACATATACATAGTAATATCAACAGCCACTCTAATACTAACAGACATAGTAGCAGTAAAAGTGCAAGGCGACTTTAGCGATACTAGCGCAGTTCCAATATAATATTTATGACAACGATGAAACAGCAACAATATTGAATAATACAATAAGCAATACCAGTAACAGCGACTGTAACGCCAACAGCGTTTGCAGTGATGATGGTACTGGGAGCAATAGTTATAGTGATATTGATAGAACAGCCACTAACAATAATAGTGATAACGACGCTCATAGAGCAACCGGCGACAGTAGCATAAAAGAGAGGGATTGAATAACAACAACACTTCTTGTCCATTTTGTTCTGCACCATTATTATTGCACATTCCAAGTTTTAAGAACAATTTGTAAAAGTTGTCATTGTTGCATATTTCACTAAAGAGTAAAATAATTGTAGATACATCGTTCTCATTTTCCAACTATTCTCGCAACACACACCAGCAAGACGGGTTGCACGTGTGTAGTTGAAAATTTATTTGATCAAACGTAATAGTTATTTGCGTGGTAAATAAACTGTTTGCCTGTGGTCGTTTTTACTTCCTTATAGTTTATGTATAAGGAAGTATAGTAATCATGAAAAATTTCGACCTCGAGATTTTAACGGATATACGCGTTTTGAGGTCCCCAGAATCGATCCTGACTATTTTTGGAATGACGTCTGTGTGTGTGTCTGTGCGCGCTCTAGCGTCCAAACCATTGAAGCCACCACTATGCAATTTTAAACTTAAGATTTGTATATAGCAGGAAAGAAACGTCCTATTTTGGAAGCAATATCTCAACCGGAAGTGATGGTTTACTCTTATCACTTTCTCGGTATCTCGAAAACGGTATCGAGTTATCCTAAAAAAAGGAGGAAGTTAAAGATATTGTACGTTTAAACAACTTTCATTTGAAAAGTTTTTTAGAAAAATTGAGTATAACTGCACACAATACTTTTTGGACAACGCCTTTTTTGAAATATTAATGAGATATTTAAATTTTCAAATTAACCAAACTTTAAAAGTTATGATTTGAATTAAAATCTAAACAAATATTCAAATTTGTTGATTTTGGCCAAGCTTTTTTAGAAAATTTTATGAGAAAAAGTTTAAAATTACCATCTCCATAAATTTTAATATTTTTTCTAATGATTATATGGAATAGTCAAGTGACCAAACTTTATGATTCTTTTTTTAATGATATAAAATTGTATTATTCAATCGATTTCATTGTTTGCTTTGTAATAATTTCTATAATATCACAGATAAATGAGGATTTTTTCGTACAGGTCGTAGAAAATAATAAAAAACACATATTTTAAAGAATGGAAAATATGACTATGTATTTTTGATGCCAAGTCAATGTGTACGACAAGATCAGATATAGGCTATTTCTTTTGATTAGGGTTATGTGCAATGGGCCGTTTTCATTTCGCCAACTGCTCAGACTAAGTTGCAAAATTATTGGTGTCGAGGTTGGTTTGTGATCTTCGCGGCTTACTCTTGTTGATTAAATTATTTTTCATTGTGTCTATTATATTTTTCGAACCGAGCACACTGCTAAAAATGTCTATAATAGAACAGTGCTCAATATCTTTGTGGTAATACCGTCTATATTGAGGAATGGCTGATCATTTAACGAAATCATCAATTTTAACAGCTCTTGATCATTGTGAAATCGATTTATGTCGTTCAGAACCGAACGATACTCGAATTAAAATAAAAACGATACGCTCCGACTTGCCAAATCGTAATCATTTTTACATTCGATAAGTGAAAGGCCATACGGTGTGAACTTGTTGGGTGTATTTTTAGCCTTTGTTGCTTAAAAGGACAGCTGGGCAATTGTTTAACATCGTTTAAATTTAAACCAATCGGTAGATACATAACGACGAGCCGATCGCTATTTAACGGACAGTTCCAAAACACTTACGTGCAAAAATCCACCGATGCTCAAATATATTGCGTAACCGACGACCACGGATCCAATCCAAAACGGAAAGAAGTTTTCCAATCGAAGCGATTGCAAGCTAATATCGGACACGTTGAGAAATTTGCCATGTTGCGCACCGCCACTGAATTGCTTAACCGAATGCACGAAAACATTCACCAAATCACCTGAAAGAAAAATTTGTTGAAAATATCGCAGACATCGTGTGACTCAACGCTTTGTTACGTCGACGTTTGCACCTGCGAATTTCCGTATCTGATTTGATCAGATCTTTACTTTTATCGCTTGGTACTTTGTTCGCCCCCACTTTGATATAAAAATTATGACGTAGTAAGGTCGAATTAGATCGCAGGTGTGGATACACCAATCTTTCAAATAAAACCTTTAAAATTAAAAATTCCGAAGTATACGTAATGAATTCACAATTCGAAAATTGGTAATACCCGATGAATAATTTTACGGTTAATTATTAAAAAAATGGTTAATTTTGGTCGTACCACTTATTGCAATACCCATCACGGCGATGGCCATCGTGGCCAACAGAGTCCGGAGAAAACCAGGCATCTTCGTCCATATCCGGTCGATGCTTTTGCTGTACTTTTCGGTCCAGGTCACTACCATGGGATTGAACGGTTCATTTTTCTCCTCTTTTTCAACTTTTCCGGAGGCCTTTCGCCTCTTCGAAACGGACATTTTCGAACCGTTCGAAATCGGTACTGAACGCGTCGGTGGTTAAAGCAGATCTTTTTCGCACGACTTTACGATAAGATATGTAACTAAAAATGTAAACTCAAGTGGTGTACAATAATGGATAGGTTTATCGTTATTTGTGTCGTGTTCGTCCGTATCATTTGTTTGTTCCATCTCATTTCTGCTTTTAGTTTTTGTGTATTATTATTATTTTTCGATGGGTCACTGTGAGCTATTTTGAATATATATATTTCCATTCACCAGAATTTTCATTCATAGTTTTATTCAAATTTGGCATTTATTTCTTGTTGCTGTTTTAGAATATTGTGTGCAATTTCGTTATTGAAAAGGGTTAGCTTTTTGGGAAACTTCTAGTTTTGTGCATTTTAATTCTTCAAATTTAAAATTTTTATTTTAACCAAATTGGGACATGAAATTGGCTTTAAGTGGACAAACTGTTGAATTGCAGCTGGAAGAAAATGTTTAAATTTAAGATATTCTTGAGATAACCTAAACTATAGATCGTTTCATCAAAAATAATAAAAAGCCATACAAATATGTCCACAACCCAATCTTCGAGTATTCTCATCCGATCTGATTAAAATCGTCTGATTTTAATAAAATATATTCAAATTGATAACAATGATAATTCAAATTAAAATATCGCGGTTAAATATTTTTTGGATTGCGTGTTTGGTTGTGACGTCAATTGAAAAAATCTAAAATGGAAATCATTATTTTTGTTTGAGTACATATTAATTGAGGATTAGGTTATCGTAAATTTAAATAAAAAAAACTTTCTGTAGTGCGGATGTTTTTTTATAGAAATACATATTTTCAATATTTAATTACATTACATATTCATATGAATTCTTTGTGATCTATCGTATAAGGGTAGAGTGGAGGGATGTCGTCTAGGCGATAACATGAAAATAGTTGAATATAACTCGAAGTCGATGCACGTGTAGACAATGGTAGTATAGAATACAATGGGGTACTTAATGGGTGTGAAGTTATGACTTGTCGAGGCAAATGCAGAGTTGGTCAAATGCATTATTTCAGGTACACTAACATACGAAGATATCCGGAAAATGGTAAAGGTGTCCAAATCTGATAACATTGCAGATTCGATAGCTACTGGGCGGGCCCCAGAAAGAGGCCCTGTAAGTAACTCTATGTATCATTTCAGCTGTATGGTAAAATGTGCTATTTATACTTTCATATGGTGCCATTGTTGCCATAAATTTTGCCATAATGTGTGTATATTGCTTTTTTAACATGCTGTCGGTGAATGGATGGAAATGAGAGGAATGCCTCTCTAACACTTTATTTGATGAGATGATATCAATTTGGCGATAAACGATGAGTTGACAATTATTCTGCTGCAGTCCGTTAATTAATATTAATAATTGAGTAATTGAAATAAACGCATATTATGAGCGAAAATTTCGAACGGAGCAGAATGGAGCGATGCATAAAACTGCATGTTAATTGTACGGAGTGCAAGATGCACAATACATCTCGAATACTAGAAAACGCCCGTCGAATAAAAACTTCACCTAAGTAGCGCCTATTAATATAATTGCTTTCCTTCTTACACAGCCCAACGCAAGTCAAGTATGTGTTTACGTTACCAAACTCCTCTCCTCGAACGATGCCCGCGGAGCGACAGATAATGCTCACACATGGGCACCCATTCGGTTAACCAAATAACACGGCAAGCAACATGAAAGATAAACAGTAATTAGTGATTATGAATACCGACCGTAATTAGCATTAACATACCGGGTGGTCCAGCACCCTTGCTTCAGACTCTTCGGATCGTGCCTACACCTTCTTTATTCGTCTCTCCATTGCTCCTCCAACGGTGACAGGAATGTATCACCTCCGCATTCCATGACACAGCTAGCTAATAGATTACCTTACACCAGGAACCCAGCAACAACAACAACAACCACAACAACCATAACTATGGAAACAGCAACAACCATCAATATGGCAACAGCAACAACCATCAATATGACAACAGCAACAACTATCAATATGGCAACAACAACAACCATTAATATACTAGTCATTGTTCACACCTTAATACAAATATCACAATAGCAACGCAACTACTGCGACAAACACTCGTCGTACACCCGCACGCCACTGTGAGAGCAAGACTAGTACCGTTCACGGTACGACTATGAATGTCCTTTCCGTAAACAACGCCACCGCTAGGGCTAATGTGTAATCCTTGATATGGAGTGAGGTACTTAAGTGTCTGAAATAAAACACAACCATAACACGCATACCTAACATTTCATTATCCCATAAACATCGAGAAATATAAGTGATACATTGTACATTATTGGTTTTCTTCGTAAGGATAATAATGCCTTCAATTAAATTCCTCATTAAGGTGGGCTATGATTTCATTGATTTTTCTCCTAAGATTTGTAGCACTGACAGCTGTTCAATTATTTAATAAAAAATGTTAAATTGACACTTCGTATTTTCATTTACAAAATGGTAGAATTACAGCAACTTGCTCAACTTTATAACTTTAATTTTTTTAAATAAATACAGCTTACTTTAATGAGGAATTTAATTGATGGCGCGGTATAAGAAAAATATCGATAATAAAATACTTCCTACTAAATTGTATTTCCGTACCATCGATAGGTCTATCTGAGGCAATTTATGTAATATTTGTATATTTTATACGCACGCGTAGAAAATTCACCATAATCGTATAACTAACATTACCTGTGCTTGACTGAGCCCATATCTTATCTCTTATTAGCAGGGGTGCGGGTCCCTTGCTAATAAGAGATAATATATGGGCTCGGTCAAGCACAGTTAATGTTAGTTATACGATTATGGTGAATTTTCTACTGATCAATTTTGTGGTAATTTTGGCACTAGGAAGAGCACAAGTTAACTGTGAGTAATGACGTCTTACTGTATTTTTACTTTCTTGTACTTTATGTATGAGTAAGTATAGGAATCATGAAAATTTTCGCACTCGAGATTTTAACGGATATACACGTCTTGAGGGCCCCTGAATCGTTTCTGACTATTTTCGGAATGACGTATGTGTGTCTCTGTGTGTGTGTCTGCGCGTCTCTACGCGTTCATGATTATAGCTAGAGCTATGAAACTTTAAACTTAAGATTTGTATATAGCAGGAAAGAAAACGTCCTATTTTGAAAGAAATACCTCTACCGGAAGTGATCGTTTACTCTTATCACCGTTTTCCTTATCTCGGAAACGGTACATGTTATCGAAAAAAGTATTCTTCCAAAGTTAAAGATATTCATATTTTAAATGTTATGGAAAAGTTTTTTCGAAAAATGTATTATAACTAAGTCATATACTTAGTTATAATACATTTTACAAGTTCAGTGCGGACCACTGCTTTTTTAATTTCGTTTTGCGTAACATAATTTTATGAGTTGACAAACTTTTGTCATTGCCCAAATATTTCTATGCAGTATGTACTTACTTATACATAAAGTATAAGAAAGTAAAAATTATTAAAAATTTAATTATATAGTTAGACGGTCATAAATGTTGATTGTAATGTTTTTAGAGTTTAATATAATCAATAAGGAAACTACGTTTAATTAAATATTATAAGAAGTTCATATTTTATTCATATTAGCGTTTATAATAAAGATGGTTCCGTTAATTACATTCCTGGTCCGAATATATTATAATCTGTTGGTACTCTTGTTTGCAGTTTTTGTAGTTTCGTCAGTTTCGAGTAATACTCATAAAAACCTCGATGATCTTCCTCTGGCTCTGTTCATTAGTTTTGAATATCCTACTTAGCTGTACACTTTGATTCAAAAGTCCCAGTACTAACTGCCGCTAAACTTGGATCGCCCCATTTCACTCATACTCATCTTATTCGATTTACCAGTTCAGGTAGAAATCCAGGCGATTACGGCTTGGGGTTATATTACTGTAGATATTTCATGAATTGTTTTGAAATATAATTTGCCAATATGAAACGATATTTATCTAGTTCTTTGCAAAAATTACCTTTTATTTATTTTTCCAATAAAATTAAACAAAACTGTCTTTATCGCAGCATATGTCAATGTAAACGACATATCTAATAATGTATACATTATGTATTTACATTTTTATAGATTTTATAGATCTAAAATTAAAAAAGAAAAACTACCAACATTCACAAATGCCCGCATAAAGAAGTTATTATCGTCGTAGTTTTAAAGATAAAACACTTGTGCTAGTCCTGGGACTTTTTAATCAAAGTGTACATATAGATCGTCATTAATTGAATAACTGTCCCCTTGTAGTATGCGTTTAATCGATAACTCCGTGATGTTGAGTCACGATGATATTGATTATGCACCACTAGGCATTTTGTATATATGTATGCAACACATTCCGCGTTGACAATGTAAATACGGAAATTATATGATCTAATGGCTTCTTAATTGAAACAAGGTCGTTGCTGTATCCTAGTTTACGTCTGTTCATCAATGCGTTCCATTTCCTAATAAGTATGTCGTTTTTCCTTCTTCTAAAATAGGAGGAATTCCAAAATATATCGTACGCGACAGATTATGATTCAATCGATGAAATATATTTTATACTTGCATTATCCCATTTTTGATTTACAGACAAATTATGCACGACAGTAAAACACACGGACGCCTGCCAACAAATCGACAGAACGGATAACATCAAATGCGATATACACGTGAACAAAGCCGCTTGTCTGTTGATGATAGAAAATGGCGAGTCGTCCTTTGGCACTTTTACAGCGGAGGAGGCCTTTCTTGCGACCCAACTCACCGATAACTTAACGGTCGTCGGCGAATTCATTCGGAATTCTAGTAAGTTTATAGCTCATTTGGATCGAACGAAACGTTGATGTGCTTGCGATTTTAGGCAATGAACAGGCAGAATTGGAAATTGTGGTTGTTGTCAAAGACACCATAGACGTGGTAAACGGTCCGCTGAAGGGACTGAAAGGCTACAAGTACTGCCACCCGGGTGTCGAAACAACGGAATTAAACTCCTACATTTTAAAGGAGTTCGAAATGGAGGTGTTGAAGGAAAACGACGTGGACAATTGCGACGGTAATGTTGAGACAATCGCAGAAAATTATATTAAAATGTTAGATGGGTATTTCGGACCTTCGTGTCGGCCCGGAAATTGGGTACATGATCTCGACTTCGATAGAACACTTAGTAAGTAACATATTTCAAATTAGCTATTGGTTAAATAATTAGCAACTTTTCTATGGTTAAGTTGTGGATTCTTGCCGCTGTAAATTTAATTTGATGCTGGGGAACCTTGTAAAATAAAAAGTCATCGTATAGACTTTGTCTTTAGCAAACAAATTTAAGTTATTTTGAAGCTAATCGGTGATCTTGATTTTCTTCTTCTTTAGCTCTGCTTCGCATAGATTCGTATTTTCCATTTTGTTCTTTGACAAGAACTACATGTAAATTTCAGAGGCCAAGTATCCCAAATTGACTCAACTATGCAACATAACTGCGTACACTGCGAACAAAGATAATCCTTTTCTTCAATCGTTCAACTGCGTTTTGGGTGGACATGGTGACGTAGCTTTGACTACACGGGCAGTGGTAAATGAAGTCATGTTAAATAGTGACAGGGATCTCAACGCTTACAGGTACATTTGTCGAGAAGGATACATTGCTAAAATGGATAAAACATGCGCCTGGACCAGGCAACCCTGGCAACTGCTTTTAGCCCATAAGTAAGTAGTAAGTTTTAATTTGTGATAATTATTATTAACGGAGTAACCAAAATTAGAACCGAACGATACCCAGTTATGCAATACACCAATAGAAACAAATAAATTTCACCTCAGAACTCTTCAACAACCAGTCTGCACATAATTCGAATTAAAGAAATCATCAACTTTCAGAGACGTGGTTTCGAACTTAAAAAATGACCTACGAGAGTGGTTCAGCCACTCTATTTTCAACACAAATATATACTCGGCTGGTGCCGACAACGCTTCGAAGAAATTAGACGAACGGTATCAAGAGCATCTCATGACAATAATGTTCCCATATATCAAAGGATATAAACTTAACATCACGGATTTAAATGCACTGTCCGATTACATGCAAGGTCATTACGCTAATAATATAATAATATTTCAATTTTGTGTGGCATTTTCGTTGTAGAGTTTCGACAGTCGCCAATCTTAGATGAAAGTAAGCTGTGTAAAACTGACTTGAAATGGTGTACCGTTTCTAGCGACGAGCAACGGAAGTGTGAGTGGTTTGCGCAGGCCAGCTTGAATTACGGCATACAGCCAGTGATTAACTGCGTCCAAAAAGGTGATAAGTTCCAATGTATTGACGCGATACATATGCGAGGTGCAGACATTGTTACAATCGAGGCAGATCTAGGATTTCCAGCATTTAGGTAATAATAATATTCATTATTTGTACCTCTCATAGATTTCCTAAAATATCTTTCTATGTTCTCATCATCGCCGTTCAATTCTTTAATATCACTCATTGACAATCATTAACAATGTTTAATAATTTAATTCCTTTGCTATTTTAAAAATAAAAAATATATATTCTTATTTCTTCTTGGGTAATTAATCGCGTAGCGGAACGGTTCCTGGAAGGTTCAACGTTTCGGCAGTCACATTTGACAACTTCGGTTAGTCTCCTCTATCGTAGTGATCTATATCTCGTTTAACGAACAGATGCAGTAGAGGCGTGGTCTCGGGGTCAACAGCGAGCTTCACTCGCTACATACAAATTAAAAAACACCGGAACGCAATCACAATGCCGAATTTTGTAGTTGCGTATTTTGGGATTGAGAAATTCCACCAATAGAAAACTTCTATTCAAACTTCGCGCACTTGTGTGGAGATGCATCTAATGGGTAAACGTGGTATAGAAAAGTGATGTTGGAAGTTACTAGATCGTCTTTATATCCTTTGACTTCGTTTCGCTTCAGTATACATGGTTGGTTTCCATTTTGACTTCGCGTCAGTCGTTCTTGCTGTATGTTTCAGTAGTGCACCCTTGCTGGTATTCAAATTACATTAGAGTTTTTGATAACTTAATTGACTCTTGAGGGACAAAACCTTGATGCCTTCATTTCTAGAAAAAACCTTGCCGCCATTGCATTTCCCGTGACCAAAAAGAACATGGAAGTTTATTCATTGATAGTAGTAACCGGAAATATAAAGCGAATGGAAAACCTGAAGAATAAAAGGGGATGCTTCAATCAATACGGCAGCATGGGTGAGTTTGTACCAGCGCAAGTTTTCTTCTAAATCATCACCATTTTGTTCTTCAGCTTGGGTTTCTTTCATCGATTCCGCGCGAGAAGCCGTCCTGTCCAAGGATTCCTGCGATTATGGCAAGCTCATAAGCGACTTCGTCTCAAATTCTTGCATGCCCGGAGCCAGAGACGCGAAATTCGGCATATCCAGTCACATCGATGAAGACAAACTTTGCAATTGTCGTAGTGGCGTGAGTTCACCAGGTAATTTAATTTTACTGTTTTACGTGATAGTGCAAGTACGTTGTTTCAGCGGCTGATAATTGCGACGCCGACGCCGCTACGGGAAATTTGTATTACGGAAATGAGGGAGCGTTGGCGTGTCTTGCTGACCACGGAGGCGATTTTGCAGTCCTAACGAAAAGTGGTGGGTTAAAAGTGGACAGCTGCTATTTTGTGTTTGCTCAATCATCAGATAAAATAAATACTCGTCGAAAGTCTATATTATGTCTAGATCACGTATAGAAGAAGCCATATAATAACATAGTTGCGTTGGTATTTGCAGATAAGACTGTCACCAACTTTACTGTACTCTGCAAAAACGGTACATTGGCGAACTATCCCGGTTTAAACGTCGACCAAGATTGTTACTTATCAATAACGACGACCAGTTCCATTGTGGCGAGAAGGGGAGACTCCATGAACAGAGATGTCGAATTGGCCCTGCAGGAAATCGACGCACGCTTCGCGGTTGAGATACACTCCCCGTTTAAACTCTTCGACAATTTTTACGGTGACAATGACCTGCTCTTCAAGGTAATCTCAATAGATTCTATAAATCTATGACGAATTCTAGTTATTTTTTAACATGTAGGATTCTACGCCCGGTTTGGACCTGCCAAACTTCAACTCCAAAGACATCAAAAACTACGCGAGCATATTCAAGAACATCGACGATTGTGTTGTGACAGGGAAAGGTGATGGTGCCAACATTTCCATTTCCTTAATCATTTGTACTCTACTAGCTAAATTAATTATATGAAATAATAAAATATCGAATGTCATATTTAAATGTTTTAGATTTAGTTTGTTACTTCTTATACTTTATGTATAAGTAACTTTAGTAATCATGATAATTTTCGAACTCGAGATTTTAATGGATATACACGTCTTGAGGTTCCCTGAATCGATTGGGACTATTCTAATTACAGTTCACTTGTTTTAGGATGCCGAGAACTGCATGCGCTGTGGAAATACCAACGCGCTCTATTTAAATGTTATCAGTGGCAGTGGTATTCTTTGATTATATGATTAATTAAGTACCTTCCTACTGCATTTCTAAGAATGCGTATGCATTCATTGCATTCATTTTCCTGAGATTGATTAAGAGAACGAAACCAAACGAGGGTTGAAATAAACAGTAAAGAGCTATTAGAAGAAAGTTTGTACTCGGGTATAGTCCTAACAAGAAACGGTCTGTACAGTTACTGAGCTGAAAGATTATGAAAAAGTTGACTTTTGAAACGTAATTTACAATTTTCACGAAACCGAATGATGTCGAATTACAGTCCGTGCTTTACGAGAAAAATTACATCTGTTAACTTCGTTAAGAACAATTGTGGAGGGCTTGGGATTCCGGTTTCGAAAAACAACCGTAAATTGTTAATGAAAAACATATTCTAGCACGTCGGATCGATTACTTGCAGAAAATAATGTACTCTAAAGAACAAAGTTGTCCAATAGTTTTTCTCGATGAAACATGTTCATAGTGGGCACACTATTTCACAAATATCTCGAAGGGGGACAGACTCATTACTATTCACGCAGGTGGAAATGAAGGTTTTTTACAAAACTGTCTCCAAATCTTTAAATCTGGTACCACATCTGGCATTAACATTCGGGAATGAACGGAACCAATTATGAAAAATGGGTTAGAGAAAAATTAATTCAAAATTTACCGCGCAAGTCTGTTGTAGTTATAGACAATGCACCCTACCATATTGTTCAAATGAATCACCCACCAAACAACAATACTCGAAAGACAGAAATGATATATATATCATGGCTGACACAAAAAATATACCCATTACACCCGCAATGCTGAAATAATAAAGGTTCATAAAAACAACATTTACACTACAAATTTGATAGCATTTTTTCAAGAACACCATTTTAAGGCTTCCATCCGGATTTAAATCCTATTGAACTAATATGGGCAACAATAAAACAAAAAGTGGGAACACAAAATACTACATTTAAAATAAATAATACATGGAAATTGGCCGAATTTAATGCAGTTACAAGACCGGTGAAAAAGATGCGGGCATGTAATGAATATTGGAAAGAAGTACTTAGAAAATGAATCTAGGTATAACTGACGTGAGAACCGAAGAATTAATAATTAAGTTGAATGGGATTCTAGTGATGACAACTTCAACTTTACTGATGACGATGAAGATTTATAAAATGACGGTAATACTCCTACATAATTATCTAATATAATTAAACCGTAACAACATGTCCATAACATTATCGTTTCAAATCTTTGTGTGCTCGGATGATTTCAATGAAAATATATACAAATTAATAACGACAGATAATTGAAATTAAAATCTCGATTGTAAATATTTGTTTGATTGATTGCATGTTTCGCCGAAATGTCAATTGAAAAAATCTAAAATACAAATCAGTATTTTTGTTTTAGTACATATTAATTTAGGATTTGCAGCGTACGAAACGTGTCGTAAATTTAAAATGAGAAAAAAACGTTATCTCATAAACGTTGACAAAAATAATGGCAGTATTGGTTTTGTTGTGATAATAATATCGATGATAAAATACATTCTTGTTGGGTTGGGTTACAATTTTGCACGTATGTACATATTTCCGTGCCTTCTAATGTATTCTAAGAAATATAGTGTGTGAAATTTATCTCATTAGTTATAGATATATAGGTATAATTTAAAATTTCATCCAACAACTTTTTCGCCGCACAAGTAATAAAATTTACGTATCGCGTGTGATAAGATATGGAAGGTACATTGTCACTATAATAATATTAGATAGCTAGTTTACACCTACAAAGTAATGGTTCTTATATCATTATAATGAATTATCTACTGATCCATTTTGTGGCAATTTTGGCACTAGGAAGAGCGCAAATTAACTGTGAGTAATAACATAGTAAGAATTTTATTTAATAAATTACTGTAGTTTAAATTTCGCGATATAGAAACCCCACCCTTTTGCATTAAACGTCAGCAGATTGCTTATTAAGACGTTAAAAAGCAAATACTAGCTAATTAATTAATTGTTTGAAAAAGGAATCCTGCATTTAAATATTAAATTTGGTCCATTTAATGAGTAGACGAAAAACGAACGAACGAAGACGAAAATTATATGTTCTTATAGTATTACGTAACGTTGTTGGTCACAAAGTCAATATTAGTTTTATTAATTGTTGAAATTATATTTCGCAAAAAACGAAAATTAAAAATAAATTAATTTTTGAACGTGGGCGGTCGTAAATGTTGCTTGTAATGTTTTTAGAGTTTAATGTAACGTATACGCGGTATTCACAAAATATTATAAGAAATTCATATTTTATTTATGATAATGCTGATATTAACAATTTGCTTCAATTAATTATATTTCTGGTCAGTAGGTATTATAATCCGTTGAGTAACTTGGGACTATTGTTGCCAGTTTCCAGCAGTTTCATCAATATTTTTGCAAAAACCTCGATGAGACTCCTCTGACCTCGTTCATAAATTATGAACATCCTTCTAGCTATACATTTAGGTCGTCATATTGATTGAATAAAACTCGTATTGTATTATGCATTTAATCGATGACTCAACGTTTCTACGTATAGTCGCGATGACTTTATGCGCCCGACTAGCAAAAATTGCTATATATTTATCTGCATTACATCAATTTTTTTTATAAATATGTCTTACCTAACTCTACATTCAAAACATGCCGGACGCGATCGATTTTGATTGAAACGATGAAATATTTTTAATGCTTGCAACACATTTTTGGCTTACAGACAAAGTATGCACCACAGCAAAACAGGCGGAGGCCTGTCAACAAATCGACAGAACGGATAACATCAAATGCGAAATAAGCGTCAACAAAGCAGGGTGTCTCTTGATGATAGAAAATGGCGAGTCTTCCTTTGGCACTTTTACAGCGGAGGAGGCCTTTCTTGCGACCCAACTCACCAATAACTTAACGGTCGTCGGCGAATTCCTCCGGGAATCTAGTAAGTTTACAACTCATTTGCATCGAACGAAACGTTAATTCCCTCGCGATTTTAGGCATTGAACAGGCAGAATTGGAAATTGTGGTTGTTGTCAAAAATACCATAGACGTGGTAAACGGTCCGCTGAAGGGACTGAAAGGCTACAAGTACTGCCATCCGGGTTTCGAAACAATGGAATTAAACTCCTACATTTTAAAGGAGTTCGAAATGGAGGTGTTGAAGGAAAACGGCGTGGACAATTGCGACGGTGATGTTCAGACAATCGCTGAAAATTATATTAAAATGTTGGATGGGTATTTCGGACCTTCGTGTCGGCCCGGAAAATGGGTACAGGATCCCGAATTCGACAAAACGCTTAGTAAGTAACGTGTTTACGTTATCCTCTGGTTAAATAGTTAGTAAGTTTTCTATGTTTAAGTGCGGCGTTTAATTGTGGATTCTTAATTGTGGATTCTTACTATTTTAAATTCGATTTGACGCTTGGGAATCTTCACTTATAAAATAAATAGTCTTGTCGCTAAGACACCAATTTAAGTTGTTTTCTTCGTTAGCTCTGTTGCATATATCCGCCTTTTTTATTTTTTGTTTCATAGACTTGAATTGTATGTACATTTCAGAGACCAAGTATCCTAAGTTGACTCAACTATGCAACATAACTGCCTACACTGCGAACAAAAATGATCCTTTTCTTCAATCTTTCGACTGCCTTTTGAGTGGACAGGGTGATGTAGCTTTCACTACCCGGCAGGTGGTAAACCAATTCGTGTTACATAATAGCACGGATCTGAGCGCCTACAGATACATTTGTCGTGAAGGATACATATCTAACATGGATAACACATGCGTCTGGACCAGGCAACCCTGGCAACTGCTTTTAGCCCATAAGTAAGTAGTAAGTTTTAATTTGTGATAATTATTACTAACCGAGTAACCAAAATTAGAACCGAAAGATACCCAGTTATGCAATACACCATTTGAAATAAATAAATGCCCTCTCCGAACTCGTCAACAACTAGGCTGCACAATTTAAATTAAAGAAATCGTCAACTTTCAGAGACGTGGTTCCGAACTTAAAAAATGACCTACGAGATTGGTTCAGCAACTCAATTTTCAATCCAAATATATACTCGGTTGGAGCCGACGACGCTTCGAAGAAATTAGACGAACGGTATCAAGGACATCTCATGACAATAATGTTCCCGTATATCAAAGGGTTCAAACTCAACATCACGGATTCGAATGCATTGGGCGATTACATGCAAGGTAATTACTTTAACGTAATGATAATATTTCCATTTTATATAATAATTTTGTTGTAGATTTTCGACAGTCGCCAACCTTAGATGAAAGTAAGCTGTGCAAAAGGGAATTGAAGTGGTGTACAATTTCTAACGAGGAGCAACGGAAGTGTCAGTGGTTTGCACAGGCTAGCTTGAATTACGGCATACAGCCAGTGATTAACTGCGTCCAAAAGGCTGATAAGTTCCAATGTATTGACGCGATACATAGCCAAGGTGCAGACATTGTTACAATCGAGGCAGATCTAGGATTTCCAGCAATTAGGTAATTGGACCAATAGCACATCGTTTCATCATTTGTGTAATTCTGTAATACCACACATCCTGTTTCACACGAAGACACAAATGAAATCTTCATAATTTAAAAATTATCTGTTACATTTCGTTTCATTATCATCTTTGCATCTAATTTCACATGCGATATTTTCTTTCTCACATACGTGACGACTTTTCCTTTTACACACTCTGCAGTTGCCTTTCTTTTCCTTGTTAATGTCCTTTTTTCATCACGTCTATTTATTTTATGTATTCTAGTGCAATTAATATCGTTATTTCTAACAGCATTCGTGTGCTGATTCGGAGGCCCATAAATTTATTTCTCACGCAAGTATTCTGCTACAACGCAAGTTTTTTAATTATCAGCCCTTTAACTCATACATATCTCGGATGCTTGCACATTAGTGCCATTCATTAATAGCTACATTTACACATTCTCTGATGATAAGGGTTTGAAACGCGAATAGATGTGCCCGCGAATAACTTTTTGAAGCAGCGAATAGATGATTATTGCGAATTGCCATTCATTAAATTGTTGGCAACCCTAACGAATAATGTACTTCAATTCAATTCAATCTCCAGGAGAGATTGATGGTAAACATCCAATGCTTACTCATGAGGTGAGAGCAAGGCTATAAGAACTATCCGTACCCCTATTTAATGACAAAGTGACATGTCTTTCTTAATATATCAAAATATAATTAAGACGACGAACATTTATGGACAGAAATAATATACCACGTTTGTGTTAACAAATAAACAACGTATATAGAAATAATAAATAAATGAGCGTTTCGCAAAACACGTTCGTCATGATTAACGTCATTATAAATTAATAGCTTTGAGGTAAATCCATTGTACTTTTATTACTAAATTTATTGGCGTTATATCTCACCAATGTGTAGAACATTGGAGTCCATTGTTTAAACCTTAAGGGTCCAAATTCCGCCTGATATCATATACTTGAACACACTTTATTTTATAATTGAAAATCGCAGTTCAGTGTAGAAATTCTACATCGTTTTAATACCACCGCCGACCTTTGACACAACTTTTTCGGAGAAAAAATCAGTCTTGTTTTCTAGTTTCTTTTGATCTCTTATTTCTTCATTTGGCGTAGATGTGCCCAACTGGACATTTCTTTCTTCTTTATAATTAAATTTATTTTCAATAAAAATTTGGTAGTTTATTTACTAGTTGTAGAGGCGATCGTTTACACTTTTATATTCAGTTCCAGTTGACTTTTTCACCAATTTCTTCAATATTGTCTATTAACCTGTTTCATTTTATTGATATTTTATCTACTCCACACTATTTAGAAAATTATCAATCTCCATGTGGTTTCATATAGGAAGTAGAGGTGCAAAATGCTATTTGTGGACCACTAAAGGCTAAAAATACTGATTTTTGGGTAACAAAAAGTCGTGATATGTGAACCCCAACTATCTTGAAATAAGAGTCGTTTATGTTTCCATGATTAAATAGAAAGATCGTAGTAGAAGATTGCTGGTATTAAAAGTACAGTTTTTTATATTCACTTACTGTACTCTTGTGTGATAGATGCTTGTACAACAAAATATAACCTTGATGCCTGATATAACTTTGATGCCTGTATTTCCAGAAAAAATCTTTCCGCCATCGCATTTCCAGAGACCAAAAATAACATGGAAGTTTATTCATTGATAGTAGTAACCGGAAATATAACGCGAATGGAAAACTTGAAGAATAAAAGGGCATGCTTCAATCAATACGGCAGCATGGGTGGGTTTGTACCAGCACGTGTTTTCTTCTAAATCATCACCACCCTGTTCTTCAGCTTGGGTTTCTTTCATCGATTCCGCGCGAGAAATCGTCCTGCCCAAGGATTCCTGCGATTATGGCAAGCTCATAAGCGACTTCGTCTCAAATTCTTGCATGCCCGGAGCCAGAGACGCGAAATTCGGCAAATCCAGTCACATCGATGAAGACAAACTTTGCAATTGTCGTAGTGACATCAGCTCGTCAAGTAATTTAATTTTGCTGTTTTACGTGATAGTGCAAGTACGTTGTTTCAGCGGCTGCGAATTGCAACGCCGACACCGGAAATATGTACAATGGAAATGAGGGAGCACTGACGTGTCTTGGAGATCAGGAGGGCGATTTTGCAGTCCTAACGAAAACTGGTGAGTTAAAGCGAACGGTCGCTATACTAGTCTAGATCATGTATAGGAGAAGCCATATAATAACATAGTTCGTTGCTATTTGCAGATAACACTGTAACAAATTTTACTGTACTCTGCAAAAACGGTACATTGGCGAAATATCCTGGTTTGAACGTCGATCAAGATTGTTACTTATCGATAGCGACGACCAGTTCCATTGTGGCGAGAAGGGGAGACGCCATGAACAGAGATATCGAATTGGCCCTGCAGGAGATTGACACACGCTTCGCGGTTGAAATCGACTCCCCGTTTAAACTCTTCGACGATTTTTACGGAGTCAAAGATTTGCTCTTCAAGGTAACCACTATAAATTCTATAACTCTATGACGAATTCAAATTGTTTTTTAACATGTAGGATTCTACACCCGGTTTGGATCTGCCAAACTCCAACTCCAAAGACATCAAAAACTACGTGAGCATATTCAAGCACATCGACGATTGTGTGGCGACTGGAAAAGGTGATGGTGCCAAAGCCGCAAGCGTTTCCATTCTTTGCTTACTCATTTGCAGTTTACTGGCAAAATTAATTGTGTAAAATAAGAAGGTTACATAATTCCTTATTTAATTGTTTTTTTTACCAATCAATGTAACCGAAATAAAACTTTTCCAAAATAAAATGTTCGTTTGTTATTTAACATGCCTTAAGCTTTGTCAATAAGTGCTTTCGCATAATTATATTTCCCGAACATGATATTTAATAAACACCTGCTGTTAATGAGGTTTTTATGACGCCGTAAATGCTATATATTCGGTTTTTGCATTGCTCCCCATTTAGAATGATGATTAAGGTTTGCAGGTTTGTTGTGATGATAACAGCGCTAAGTAATATTTTTAATCTTATAAACATTTGAATTTACTGGCGATCTCATTGTAGTTGTGTCGGATGCTTCATTCATATGCAGGGACGGGAACGAAATTGATCGAAATCTACTATGTGATGGCGCTAAGGACTGCATGGATGGAACTGACGAAATGAGACAAATGTGTGTTAGTTCAATGTAAGTAATAAATCCTATTAGCATAGTTCATCCATCAGTTGAGGCAAATAATATATATTTTATTGCAAAATAGCACAATCATGTGCCACTCTAATGTTTCATATATTTTATTCAGGTTTAAGTTGCTTGCTTATATAATGGTCAGTATTTTACTCGACAACTAGGTGTAATTAATGTTTATGTTGATAAATTTCGTCCTTATTCTGATGTCTTGTTTGGACGAAATTTATCAACGTAAGCTTAATAAACTCTATTCGTAGTCGCATGTTCAAACCTCTGCCATAAATACGTTTCCAGAGATTAGATTTATAATAAAAAAAAGCAATTTAGTATCAGGTGATAATTCAGATTTGATTTGATTTACCATCAATTAATAGCATTTATCGAATCGACAGGGATGAGCTGGTTATGCAGAATAAGCTCTGTTCGAAGAGTCACGAGTGCGTGTAGAATATCCACATCGACTAGGCACTTCTTAGTTTCTTTTTATTTAATAGCAAATATCGATTCAGCAGAGGTAAGTAGATACCTTCCGCTGCTTTGCAATCCGGATCTTAGCTGCGCTCCTATTTCTACTCTTATACTTTATTTATATAGAAGTATAGTACTCATGAAAATTGTCGTACTCACGATTTTAATGGAAATACACATTTTAACTTTCCCTGTTCTGTCAGTGTGTATAAGCAAGGAAGAAAACCTTTTATTTTGAAACCAATATCTCAACCGGAAGTGTTGGTTTACTCTTATCACCTTATTAAATATCTCGAAGTACATGTTATCGAAAAAATTGTTAAAGTTAAAGATACTGAAATTTTGAAACATGGACCACTGCTGATTTTTATAACCTGCACACTTTTACTCAACTACTGCTTATTATTTAACATTGACTAGACGTTTAAATAATCAAAATACAAACTACTTTAACTTTTAGGTGCCCCTCAAATCAGTTTCGTTGCTGTTACGGCGCTTGCGTGAGTAAGAAAGCCAGATGCAATGGAACTGAAGAATGTGCAGATGGCTCAGATGAGTACGATTGCAAGCGCAACCAAAACGTCCGGTCAGTTTCTGTGTTCAAACGTCGCAGTAAACTATAAGAAAAAACATTTCAGACCGACAGAACTCAATTGCCAAGATCTTACGGAGTCTTGCCCAAAAAACGCCTTTCGCTGTCGAATCGGCGGTTGTGTTCGTAATGATGTGCTATGCGATAAAATTTTCGATTGCGTCGACGGTTCGGACGAATCGGATATACTTTGCCGTAAAGGTATTTTACTTGTAGTTACGCTGTACATAAAAAATATTACACATTTACAGTAGCTGGGTCAAATGAGATTTTTCAATTACTTGTTGCAGCGAGGCAACTATTTTAAATTCAAGAGGTGAGCCGAGTTTACTCTTTGAGTTTAATATTGAAGTCTTCTTGCAAAAAGGTATCGGAAACTCTCAGTTAACTTGGGCTACTTTGTTAATATTTTAAAACATGAATTTGATTTTGATTTGATAATTTGATAAACATTTTCTGCAAGCTTATTCTTGAACAAAAATGACGGCGATATTCCGAGTCTCCATCCGTGCATTTGTTTACCCATTTTATAGGTACCAGTCGCCTTAAATGTCCACCGGTACCTTCCGAAGGTTTAATATCATTTTGCGAATCCGAAGAAGGTGCAATTCCTTGTAATGCGCCAGTTGCGCCAAATACGGTAGCGCAGATGGAATGTCGGCCTTTCTACGAGCTTGTGGACGATGCGGAAAGTAGAAACATTTATTGTCAACCAGACGGAAGATGGAACGGAGCATTTTTGAATTGCAAACCAGGTAATACGTCATGAAAAGAGACGGTGATGGCGTTACATTTTTGTCATTATAGAATGCGGTATAAGAGACGATGGCGTGCAAAGTTTAATTGTTAATGGTTGGTCGGAAGAAAAGCCATGGCCATGGCATGCGGTCTTGTATTCGTTCGAACGTTCCGAGTGGCAATTTTCTTGTGGCGGATCGTTGATCTCCAAATACGTAGTCTTGACAGGTTTGGGAATAAGCACATTAACTTTATTTAATACATGGATACTAGATGTCATCGGATTTTGAACTAAAAGTTTGTGAGATTTGCGAATAATTTATAGTTTAAAGTTTATATATATATATATATACTAAAAATTTGTATTTTTTTTTCTTCAGCTGCTCACTGTGTATGGAAAAAATCGTCGATAAATTTAAGATTGGCGTTGGGAAAATATCAGGCGGAGTACAACCTCCGCAAGAAAGGCGTGACACAATTTAGAAACATCAGTCAAATCATCATGCAACCACTGTACCATGATTTTCAGACTAACTACGGTTCAGATATCGCAGTACTTTTCTTAGAAAAACCAGTTGAATTTTCGCAATACGTAAGACCGGTATGTTTGGACTTGGGTAGATCAAACTTTATGAAGCAACTTTCCAACTATACACTTGGCAGGGTCAGTAGATTTTCCTAGTTGAAAAGCATAATCACGTAGTAAGATTAAATAATTCGCTTATGTGGGTGTTCCATAATTAAATTAACATAAACATAAAGCACAATTTATACTTGCTATGCTTATGTTATAATTAGAACTCATTGTTAATTGGTGGATTGTTGATAAGGTCGTCGGAATGGGAATTACGGAAAACGATACCTTCAGCGAAACGTTACTATCGACGTATCTTCCCGTTGTTCCGCAAGACGTTTGTTTAAGGAGTCAAAGAGGAAGCTTTAGAAAATATGTAACATTTACCACATACTGCGCGGGTTATAGGAATGGTGAATATCAATTATATAGTAGAGTAAAGTATTTAGCTTCTTGAAATTTCTAAATTCGCACTTTTTGTTCTCAAAATTTAAAGGTACTGGAGTGTGTAATGGTGACAGTGGTGGTGGCATGATGTTCAAAGACGCTTCCGATCGTTGGTTTTTACAAGGAATTGTCAGCATAAGTCCCAGAAAGAAAGGGATTGCCTTATGCGATACAAAACGTTACACTATTTTCACAAAGGTGGCGCTCTACATGGATTGGTTGCAAGAAGTTTTGTCACCCAAACAATTAGGGCAATAAAATAAATTTATGTAGTTATTTAAAAAAATACATACTTTTTTACTACTGATAATTTACATAGACTCATTAACAATATTAGCTAATATCAACGTCACAGAATCATTGTGCGTTGTTACTGAGGTTACATACCAAAGTTATTTGGACGAGACTATATCAAGGTTGCATTAATTTAAGATGAAACAAAAACACAAATTATAAATAAACATATATATTAAAATGTATTATAAACCTGATAATAATTATAATCATACCCAAGACATCCAACCACAATACATTCTTCCTAATAGATTGTAATCTGTAGCCTGATCGATTAAACAACGCACTTGATCTTCGACAGACAAATCATCACCTACTCTTGCCCTTGCATTCCTTTCAGCAACACCGCGAATGTATAAATCATATTTCTTTATAACATGCCTCTCATCAGAAGCCCTTGAATTAATTTCTTCTGCCATTATGATGGACGGATTAGCACCATTCAGCTTTCGTTGTGCTTGCATCATTTTTTGTCTGGGGTCCCAACCACCACTGAAAGATTGCTCAGCATACTTCATGGATTCTAGCCACTCAAGCGATGGTTCCTTGATGAAGACATCCATAGTAGCCAACAAAATATTTGCATTTTTCCTACAAACAATGTCTTAAAGGTTAGTTATATTATATAATTAATTATTAAAATTAATTAATAATTAATTATTAAAATTATTAAAATTAGTTATTAAAATTAGTTCACCTAAGTGCACGTAAAACATGCACCATTGTTTCCGATATTAGTCCATGCTCGTCGAACGGTTGCATGAGGTTTACGATATGTGGGGTGAGCCTAAACGGGACTAATTCAGGTATAGGAAGCAGTTGCACAGATGTTCCGAACGCATGACCAAAGTCTATGTCGATCGTTCCACCATTTCGTAGCGAAATTAAGCTGTTTTTCAGGTGTCTGTCTCCAATCCCGAGCAGCCAATTGACCACGCTCGAGATTGAATGGCTAGTTATGAATTTATTGCGCAATGCTATGTAACTTTCGGTATTTATGCTTCTATTCCAAAACGCTTTCCTGTAAACATCCCAAGCGACATCGCTGACTAACCCACGATATATAGCAATCGTTTTATCGATGTTTTGATCTAACAAGGCTTTAACATAATCCTTCTTAAGACAGGTTTTCGAACACAAATATTTTTCTATGTGTTTGATGGCAACCTTATCGAGGTCACGTTCTGAAACAACGTCTTCTATAAACTCTTGCATTGTTACTGTTTCTGGCACACATTCGATTATGCCTAAAGAGCATGTAAGCGGAACTACCTGTAATGTAAAATAGAAACGCATGCAGCGACTGCAATAAACGTTCATTACCTGATACGTGCGAATATTAAATCGTTTTTCGTGACAAATGAGATCTCCTTTGAAAACATTGTTCACGACATCAAATAATTGTTCGATTCTTTGGTCTTGCCTTAGATCTTCGCCGAATTTAACAATGAATGTATATTCTTTGGCATCATTTCCAATAAATGTAAGCTTAATTGGCTTTCGTAATGATTTAATCATATCAACCTAAACAGAATTGCCATTATAAATATATCGATAGCCAAAATAACTGAGTCAACAAGTCACCCTTTCAAATATGATTTGTTTACAATATGAACAAATTTTTCTTGTTACACTGATGTATAGAGTCATACAATTTTCATTTTCTTTCTTTGTATTTGCATCAGATTTACTTTGGTAAGTGACTCTTGTGTAGATACAAATAAGCGAATTAACATATGACCATATTTTGTTATGAACATTATCCATTTTTAAATTATGAATTCTAAAGTCATTTCTAAATATTTATACTTTTGTAATCTGTTATTGTATTTATATATTACGCACCTCAGGAGAAAATCCACATATTTTTACGTGATACTGGATGAGAGGTTTCTTATCACCTTTGTACTGTCCTGGTATTTCTATATCTAAATTAAATTTCGATTCACATAGATGCTCTAGCCACGGACTATAATACGACAGCTTCTTTTCATATTTCGATTTCTTTTTTTCCATATTCTCTATTTCTTTAGTAATGGTTTGTAGCAATTTCTCAACCTTCGTTGCATTAAATTTACCTAAAATACATACAGTAGAATAGTTTTACTAATTGAACTAAATGTTGCAAGCAAACATTTTTCCCAATAAAATGTTTCTTAAATAGTAATAAGCTTAGGGATAATTACCAACATCAAGGTTGATTATTTTTTTGGCACAATCGTTTATTGATTTGAAAACAGCACCTCTTGTACAGAAATGGTCATCAACTTGCATTTCTTCCTCGCAGAACTCTTTCAATTGTGATATGACTTCCTTAAAATCGCTCTCGGAATTTATTTGGCAAGCTTTAGCCAGTCGCTTCATGTAGTATTTCAACACGGTTGGAGGTACACTGACAGATGATAATGCACGTAATAATTTATCAACCATTGGATCGGATAATAACATATTCAATCTGGAAATGTTTAACAATCATGTAAATAAAATTTGATTTTTTCAAACCGTACAAACATTAATATTCAAACACTTTTATACAAAGTTAAACTTACTCCTTGACAAGGTTCTGTCCAAATATTCCGACACGGTCGTCAAGAAATTTGTACTTTTGTCTGCTTAATCTAAATGCATACATGATGGCTTGCGGATATGTTTTGGCAATATTAATAACAAGCTCACTTATTGCAAATACACGTTCTGTATCTAAATTTGCCAATAGCTGGGGTATCCAAGAGATAAACATCCACACTGGAACTTTATTTGACTAAAATCAAACATTGCAGTTAATATTTGATACATTCATTGAATAAAAACTTCGACTTGGAATGTTAATTTGGACTTACATAAATTGTTGCTTGTTAGTTAAGAAGTTTTTGGGTAGTGTAAATCCTTTTTTGCATTAAATTTCCAACATTATGATTTATCAAGAAAAATCATTGTTCATTGTAAATATACAAGGGAAAATTGGTGGCAAAAGTTTTAAAATGTTCTTCAACGTTACTAATCTGAGTTTATATACATTTCGTTTAGGGCATATAATAAAACTTGTTAACAAAACAGTTTTACTTTAATAATTTATATTACCATAGATGCAAAAAAGAACAAATTTGGGAATACAGCAGGCCCTACTGTTGTTTCATAAAACTTAGAGTTGACTGTAACTGTTGATCAATAGTGCAATGTGTATAATTTTACCTCTTGTATAAATGCATCCCCATGCACTGCACCTAGATCCTCAATGTTCAAAAGGCACGGGAAAATCTGTCTGGCATCGTTAGATCCGTAATACATAGCTCGCAAAACATAAACAATGTAGTCTTTTGTGTAAACCCCACGTTTCTTACATGCTATATCCGCTAATTTTAAATAGCCCTCGCCGATCAACTGGTGCTCATTGATTTGAGTTTCATTCGCACAGCGCATCAGAGTTTTTTCCATATGTTTGTATCCAAAAGTTTCAACATTGAATGCGGCATCGTCAACGTTTAATATTCTTGCGACTTTTCTCCACTCGTCGGCTTTCGACTCGAGATCGTTGTATGATTCGAGCACGGTTCCTATGTTTTCTGTGAGGTTGTTCACTGCAATACTCGACTGAAGCAAATATTTGGGATTTTCTTGAACAATTGGATTATCAGAAAGATTTGCTGAAAACAAGAAAATATTTTTGATTTATAAAATATTTGTAATATGTATAATTTTCAATTGAAACAAATTAAAGTTTAAATGTACGATAAGGCACAATTAGATGCAAGAGTTTCCTGTTCAATTGGGAATCTCATCACATAAATATACTCAGTGACATATAAACTGCACCACCTAGAAGGGGTGGGAATTTTTGGACCAAATTTGGCAGAAACATTGGACTAGTCTAAGGTAACAATTGATTAAAATTTGATAAAGAAAACACTTCATCTTTTTGATTTTTCATTAATAATGTGTTGGTCCGCCCCTATTTCTGATACACCCATTGACCCGCCTTGGCATTAATTCCAGCAGGTGATCAATGTCTTCTTGGGGTATGGCATCCCAAGCAGCCTGTACTTCATGCCGTAGAGCTTCTATTGTCAACGGTGGGTTCGGTAGATTCCCCAATCTTCTACCCATCATGTCCCACACGTGCTCAATGGGCGACAAATTGGGAGATCTTGGCGGTCAAGGCAAAAGATTAACATTGGCCTCTTCAAAGAAGTCAAGAGAAACCCTTGCTACGTGAGGTCGTGCATTATCTTTCTGGAAAAGTGGGTCTTCCAGCTCTCAAAAATATGGAAGAACATGTGGATCTACCACTTTGTCAATGTAGCGTCGGGCGATCATACTGAATGAAGAGCAAGGGTGACCTACTGCCGTAAGCAATAGCACCCCACACCATCAACCCCACAGTTCGGTGAACATGCATCGTAATCGAAAAATCAGGATTGCGCCATTCTCCACGTCTTCGTCTAACAGTCATCCGACCATCATGCATTCCTAAGCAAAATCGCGATTCGTCACTAAAGACAACTCGATGCCACTCCAAGTTCCATTGAAGTCTTTCCGTGCACCAGGCCAAACGTTCGTGGCGATGTTGAGCAGTGAGGGGTAGCACAAGATGTGGGCGGTAAGACAGCAAGCCTAAGGTTCTTATTTGACGATAAACTGTTCGCAAGCCTATCGGGCAACCTTGTTCACCTAACCATTGATCAGCTATTGATCTAGTTGTAGAGAATCGGTTTCTCAAGGCCATTAGTCTTAAGCGGCGATCTTGACGTTCATTGGTTCGTCTTTGAGCCCCAGTGTCTCTTCTCCGACGTGCAACCCCATGTTCAGACCACGCTTGATAAACACGCATTATTGTTGAGTGGTGCCATGCCAAACGGTTGCCGATTTCTTTAAACGAAAATCCTGCTTCTCGTAAACCAATAATCCGCGCTCGGTCAAAGTCACTCAACTGCTGGTAAACTTGAGGTCTCCTTCCTCTAGGCATCATTAAACACTTGAAACACTTTAAACTAAACAACGGGATCCGAAAAAGTGGAACAAATTCAAAAATAAGTCGATAATTGCTTGTCTATCACTACCTCTAAAAAATTACACAAACATCAAAAATCCCATGACATACTTGATGATTGGGTTTCAAATTTTAATCAACTATTTCCCTGGACTAGTCCACTATTCCTGCCAAATTTGGTCCAAAAATTCCCACCCCTTCTAGGTGGTGCAGTTTATATGTCACTGAGTATATTATTTACAATATTTAATACAGTTATATAATTATTATATAGAAGTTTTAAGTTATTCTTCAGCTTTTCCTACATTTATAAAATGCACTGCTGAATGAAACGGTACACTATGTGAACAAAGTTTCTCTATAAATTTAAAAACCAAACTTACCCATAATTTGTAACATCTTCATGTAAAACTTTAACTTGTTCTCGTTTTCCAGAATGCTCTTCACACGCAAATTCACGAGTTCGATATACGTAAGTCTATAGATGACATGCTGATCTGTATTTGCATCACCTTTCATCAGGTCTTCGTGTTTTTTGGCGAGCTTCTTCGCATGCTCTAAATTAGATAACTTTATCGAAATTTCAATAAGATTCATCTCCATATTAAAGACAACGTTGTCTAAAACACTGTTGTATGTAGAATTTCGCAGTTTATTTTTCAAAATTTCAATAAATCTATTAGTGTAGATATATTTGGTTTCACATGGGACAACTGACGAAGATGATTCGTTGCGCAACTTTGCCCATCGGTTACAAAATTTATCGATGAATTTATCGCAGTCCGTACAATCGATCTCACTGAACTTCTGCAGGAACTCGTACATAGCTATCGGATTGCGCATTTTTACCAACTTGCTAGTTCTCGATGCCACCAGTAATGGACTGGTGTTAGACCAAACACCCAGAAAGTTTTGTACATAGGTGTTTAGATAGTGTTTGGAATTATCTATTTCATTCTCAGATAATAACAAAAAGGCATATTCTTCGCAAAAGTTTTCCTTTATGTACTCCATCCGCGTTGAATCTTTTAATGCAGTTTGGAACTTGGTTAGAAACGATTTTCTTCCATCGGAGTCATCCAAGGTGTTGCGAATTTCAGCCATTATGTACCAAGGAAGCAGTTTTTGTTGATTCCAGTCGTCATCCCACAGTTCGCTCCACAAGTTATCATTAGTTGAGACAGTGGATTTTATGGATTCTGTAACTTTTTCCCAATCAGAAAGCTCAGCAAAACACTTGTAGCAAGATTCGTAATAAAAATCGCGCCTGTCTAATGATTCATCATTGTGTATCGCTTCCCTATATAGGTCTTGGGCTAATGTCCACAAACAGCTTGATTCTGCATTGATGGCCTGCACGATTCTCTCATCACAATGCATTTTCACACGAAATATCGCCCGGACCATGTCCCATTCATCCATTGACTTGTACAATCTATTAAAAACAATACAGATACGTAAAGAACTATTGTATCATAATTTAACACTCACTCGGCCAGTTTGACCCAGTATGTTATTTCTGGATCATTTGAGTACCCTCGTTGGACTTTTCCACTATTATCAGTACCGTCATCATTCACAATTAGGTACTCTTCAAGTAACAAAGTGCCAATTGATGATAAACCACTGTAACGGCAAACCCTCGACAAGATATCAGATTGAAATTGCATTTGTTTCCTGTGTGCCAATGCAACTTCCAAAAATGCTCCCATTACATTCGAATTGTATTGGACCGATTTTGAAAAGACATTGTTCATGCCTTGTGCAGTTTTCTCAATAAAGACTTCCAGCTTATCATCTGGTAGTTTGTCAAAAATTGTCTCGAAGAGTGCAGTGTAGAATATCCTCGCAATATGTGTATCATTCTGGTAAAAAGTAAAACATCTGTTTGATTACATTTAATTCATTTAGAAAAACAAAATGCGGTTCCTTAAGCGCAAAGGACATTCGAAGAAAGAATGAAACACAAAAATGTGGATATGTAAAAAATAACAGGATTAGCTCGTTGCTTTATTATACACTTTTTATAAAAGAAAAATTTGCAATGATTTGCACTGAATTTTCTTATATCATTTCCAGCAAACTGGCTTTCGAGTTTCAAAATTTTCATGAATGAATTTCTTATGTGTGAGGTATAAGAAAATATTATTATATTAATATTTATCACCTATTTGTTTTGAAAGTTAATATAATTTATATTTCTAATGGCAAATCTATACACAGCAATAAAATGCCACATTTTCAACGTGAAAACTTACTTTCGTTAATAATTGTAATGGCCCCAACAAATCTGACATTTTGATTTGAATATCGGGGAAATCCCCCGTCCTGTATTTCCTATACAACTCCACCTTTTGTTGTCTTTCTTTGGTCAAATCTTTCCTTCTTTCCTGCATTTTAATAGCACTGTCCACATGTCGAAACGCAAAACCCCGACTAGCCTTGTTCTGGTCCTTGTAGAAATGCACCTTTTTCAGACCACGCGTTACTGGATAGGGTTTTTTAAAGTCTCCATCACCACTCATGACTACGTCATCCGGCGTTGTATTTTCTAACATGTCAGGCACTAAAGTGGGATCAAACTCTTTTTGTGTCTGAGTGGCCATCAAATAATCCATATTTGAATAATTGAAGGTCGGATCTACCTCTTGGCTAGCGTAGGTTGAGGCAAACATCGGCGCCAAAGATATGTGCCGTGCCCTCCAGTTGTCTTTAATGTCGTAATCGTTGAATTGGCAATCGGACAACTGATAATCAAATAATGGATCGTTGAATTTGTTGGAATTTACTACCTCACTCAGAAGGAAATTAATGAAGTACCCCAAGTAATTTTTTTCAATCGATGGATTATACATATTCTTTAAAATATAGATGTATCTATCGAAGATGTTTTTGGGTAGGTTCCCTTCGTTTCGCCAAAATGATGTTACCTTTAAGAACATTTTTAACTTAAAAATGAAAATGTTACATTACATACCTTTTGCTCAATATCTTGATTCGTGTCTACAATCCCTTGTAATAAAATTTGTTTGCTTTTTTCAACAATTTCTTCATCGTTGATGTTACGATATACGTACATTAATATATCATACATGACACTCCTGCATTTGCTGCTAGTGTTGTTAGCGAATGAGCATACACAATCAACCAATGTTTTAAGCTTTTCCAATGAAATTTTTAACCCCAATTTACGTCTGTCTCCATCGATGTTTAACTTTGGTACCGTTTTCAAAACAATTTGTAAAGAAATTTCTTGTGTGTCGGCATCATATTCGCTTAACAGCTGTTCCAAATCTACTATAACGAAATCGTCCAACGTGTGCAGATAATTGATTCGTTCCAAAAAAATTTTCAAACAAATTCTTTTAAAATTGCTTACATACTTCTTATAATTGTAGATCAGTTTGTTGATGAATTCATCGCAAAGTTCAGGGTAATGTACAGCCACCGCTTCCAAACAATACAAATACTTATTGTCGTTGCTTTCACATTTTTTTATTTTCTTAATGGTGAGCTTAGCAAACGCTTTTAGATCATCTTGATTTTTCAAATCTTTATTTAGCAAGAACTTTAAAGCCATTCCAATTGTCTCAGAACATGGCTTGTAGATTGACGCAGCTTCTTCCTTTTCCAATACTTTACACATCCACTTCGCGAAAGCCTCAATCGAAGTCCATGATTGCAAATTGTTTGCCAGGAAAATGGAGTGGAGCTTTATAACCACTAGTACTTTTTTCACATCGGACAACGTGGATAACTTGGTTTGCAATCGGGGTAAATCCAAAACTGATTTCCAACATTCGACAAGCGCTTTAATTAATTCCAAATGATATTTGGTCATGTCCGCTCGGTCGCAATTTATTTTGTCAATCAGGAACTCTAACAAATCGGTGGCTAACTGCTTTTCTTCCATCGGTTTTGCATATTCAGACCACGATATCAACATAAGAACCTGAAAGTTGGACGCTTGAAAGTCGTAAAATTATGTAATAATTTGCGACTTACTATTTCAGAGACGAAGTAATTGATATTTGAACCTGCTTCTTCACAGATGATTAATTTGATAATTGGCCTAAAAAAATCTTTTGCGTAGGGTTTGAAAACTTCTTGGTTATTCTCAACAAGTTTCGCTAGGTATAACTTTACGCTCCTGTGTGGCCCGTCCAGTTCTTTTCGTACACTATCCATCCACGTAGGCAAGTCAGACGTTGTAACAAATATATTTTTGTCCATCATGTGTTGAATGAGACCGCATACAGTAGCCATGCATTCATGGGAATTTATTTCAACGGAATCTATATCGATCATCATTTCTTCCTCGTTTTTTGTGTTCAGTTGGCTTCTAAGAATCGAGTTTGTGAAATCGTATTTGCAGATATCTTCATGAAGACTGCTATTGAAAATTGTTTGCGTTTCAATGTATTTTACGCTCTGTGACAAATTTGTTTTCTTTCGTTCAACCTGCAGCGTGCTTCTAATGCTGACTAAGGTCTTGGTTTTCGTAGGTAACTTATCAAAATCCATTTCAAACGTATAATTTCTTTCTACGTCGATTAGATGTCGCCAAAGGATATTTTCGCCATTCACTTCTTGGTTGAACAACCAATTGTAAAACATGACGTCTTTTTGAGTGTTCGAAATTATGCTCACCAACGCATTGAAACAGTTGCACTGGTAAACACGAAATAATTCTTTGTCAATTTTAAAATTCTGCGGATCTTCTTTCAAACTCATCAATGTCAACGAAGTTGCCTTTTTCAACAATTCTTTACCATTTATGACGGCATCAGTATAAGCTCGAGTTATCGGGCAAGACTTATTTTCAAAATTTGATACATTAATTCGACTAAAAAGCATTTTAAGCAAGATGTAGTCAATGGTTTTTGTAACAATAACCTCCACCGACGTGTTTGCTTCACTTACATTAAACATTAGTTCGTTTATAATATTTACAAAAAATTTTTCAAAAGCAATGTAATCTACACATCTTAAGCTTTCACTTATTATGATTTTAGTCAAGTTATAACGAATATCAAATGGTAAATTTTCACTTTTAGTATACAAGTATAATTTATGTAATGCTTTTACTTGTAAATCATCATTTAACCCCAGTATGTAAGCCCTAACAGAGTCCCCGACGTTAAAGTCTATATTCAACTTATCCAAAAATGTGAAAATGATGCTTGAAAAAGTAAAAATTATTATAGATTTGGACATCAGTGCAGTTTCGAAAGCTTTGGTCATTACTATAGTTGCAACAAGTTTAGTTTTATCTTCAATATTTCTAAAATATTTCTCCTGAATTTGTGTCAAAATGTCTCTAAAAAAGATCAATTATTTCAAATATCTGTTATTTGTAAACTATGTTATAATTGCACAATTCGTGAGACTATTACAATAACTCGACTAAACAAAAAATACTTACTCAATTTGTGGATCATCTTCTATCTTAACGACCAAAGACACAGCGCTCAAAGCGTGCATTTTCAGCGTAAACTTTTGCTGCAAAGTTAAATCATCTGGTTCACATAACAAGGCCTCCAAAATCCAAAAACGGATGTCATCGAGCATCAGTGATTTCTTGGCTTCGTTGTTTAACAATTGTGCCATCTTATCGACAATTTCCAATCCGAATATCCTTTTTTCATAACTTTCATTAAAATAATTCGCCAAAGTGTCCCATTTTATCAAAATGACACCAATAAGGTTCACCAAATTAAAATTCATGTTCGATTTTAGAATGTCATCGATGAATTTGCACGTTGCATCCAACGAAGCATTTTCAATGATGTAGTCAAAGAAAATTTCCCAGTTTTTAATTAAAAATTTTACCACTACCTTTTTATGATTGTTATATACGTATGAGCCAAGAGTGCAAGTTTGATTGGTTATTGGATCTTTCACTAAATTTAAATCACAGAGTATTCTGACTAGCTGTAAAAATTCTTCCTCGTCATTAAGACCAAGCTCTAAAAGAGTTTCACAGTAACTTCGTGAAACATCTGGGACATTAACAACATTTAAATATCCATCATGCGTTTCAAACATATTGTTAACGATATCTTTGACGATGCCTTTTGTTTCAAAGGTTATTTGTGTAGATTTTGGACTACTCTTTAAAAGCAGCAATCCCCTAATTAAGCATCTTTGCTTCAATGGGACGACAGATTTAAAATCCTGCCGCACGTAAGTGTCTCTTAAGAAGTTATTGATTTGCCTCGTTTTACAATGTTCCAATACAAGATGCATTAGTTGTGATGTGTTATATTCTTCGGAACTGTTTCTTTCATCGAAGATATATTTGCAAAATAAGTCCCACCCATTTCTTTCTAATAAATTATCCAAAGTTTCACATCTCTCAATTTTAATGAGTAATAGGAAATTTATTACTTTTTCAGAGACCAGTAACTTTAATGTGTCGTAATGGTGTTTATTTTCTATCGATTTCCAATCGACCAAATCGAAATTTGTTTGATTTAAGTATTGGATTAACACGTCGAAAAACTTCGTTTTGTACACATCGTACATTTTCGGCTTTATTTTGTTTTCAATCACAAATATGTTACCAATGAGAGCGACTAAAAATCTCGACATCCACTTGATTAGATTCTCTTCATTTATTCCTAACAAATTAATTTCGTTTTGCATATGAACTTCATATAAGTTTGAAACCCAATTAACGTCAAAGTACGATTTATTTTTCTCCATGAAATTTTGCAAGGTACCCGAACAACCATCAACTAGTGGAGCCAACTTTAGGAACATGTTCATGCACCTCGTTCGACAATTGTAATTTAAAGAATTTGTCTGCTCTAAAAGGAAAATGACGGCGTGGTTCAATGTGGAACCCTTGAAGTTACCGGGAATTCTTCGATCTTTATCTTTAGCGAAAAGATTTGGCCGTTCCACCAAAACTCGTTCGATGTGATCCAAGGCTTGCTCAACTTGTTGCAGGCAATTGAATTCATCGTAATATTCAATCATGGATAAATTCACGATGAAACAGTGCAGCAATTCAAACCAAAATGTTCTAATTATTGACATGTTTTCTCTGAGTTCGGTGTAAATGTTGTTGAAAATCAACGCAGAAGCTAATCGCTTCAAAGGATCTGTATGAAAACTAAAATTTTTGATCTTGCGTATAAATATTTTCACATTAATCGAATCTTTCAATGATTCTCTGGGTGGTGTTTGTTTTATTGTCCATGAAATGAATTCGTGTATGCATTCGCATGCAAAATCTCTCAATGAATGTTCATTCGCATAGGTGACACCATCCTGAAATATAAAATCAAATTTTAAAATGTTTGTTTTAATGAACTTACTTAGTTAATAAGTAAATAATGCGTAAGGTAGACAATTGATATAAAGTGTTGTGTGGTAAAGATGACATAATTTTGGCTGATTACCATTAATGTTTCAATTAAAATTGCTGTATGTGATGAATATAATTGTTGGTGGCTCGAATACCAATGCATCATTTGCAGTACTAGAGGTCTGAACATCGCTTCTACTATGTGGTCAGAATCACAGCCCAACTGAAGCAAAGGAAAAGCGATTTTACTTAGCATCGTGTTCAAATCTTTCGCTTTCGTTTCGCTCAGTTTACCTACATAAAAATAAACCAAATCAGAACGTGTACATATGATATCAGTCCATTGAAGAATTGTAAAAATATTAAATATAATTAGTCATATCACAAACAAAGTGAGCATGTTTTAAATAAATTTGGGACATATGAATGTGAGATGTTTTACAATTTGTAACTTTAGCCGATTTAGATTGAAAAGTTAATTGATGCAAATGCCGCAGATAATGACCTTCATACGAAACAGGCTGTCGACTGGCATTGAAACGGATGACATCCTGGGTATGAGGGCCGACACAATGTCTACAATATACAACTTCGGACTGCCCTATAAAGTCATAGTTCCTACTAGAGACGAATGGGAGCCCTGTTACAGGCAGATTCGTGCTGGTTCACGGATGGTTCTAAGACAACTGCAGCAGGGGCTGCCGCAAACCAAGGACAGAATTAGAAGACAGCCTTGCCAAGCATGCAACAATTCAACAGGCAGAAGCCTATGCAATTTAAAAAGCCCTCAGCAGCACAGGGCAATACATTTTTCTAACAGCAGAACAGCACTGCAAGTCCTTGCCGACAATCAATGTACGTTGATGACGACCAGGGACTGCCTCGCAGTGCCCTCTCAATTAGGGAGAGACAAAAAGGTTAAGCTGGTCTGGATACCCCGACACGCTGGAATAGAGGGAAACGAAGCAGCTGATTCCCTGGCAAAGAGCGTAGCTAACTGGGAATTTATTGGCCCTCTTGGAATCACAACAGCCCAGGCCAGAAGCTCAAATAAGAGCTGGATGGAGCACAAGGTACTTGAATACTGGCAGGATTGCCAGGGAATGAGAAATTCAAGATAGTACTGAAGGGCCTATCTGCTGCACATACCAGGACACTGTTGGATTTGGGCAGGAAAGACCTGTGCACTCTAACAGCCTTGGCTACTGGTCATAGCATAGGCTGGGAGCAGCTGAGGCGACTGAATGCCAACTATGCCTTGAAACTGAGAAGACAGCAGAGCATCGTCATGTGTGCCGGCCCCGCTGGGGATAAAATCAGGTGCATAGTCTTTGGTGAGACAAAACTGGAGCTGGGCGAATTTGACAAAATCTCACACTCTAAAATCCTTCTTTATCTAAAGAAAATGAAAATTGAGGGTGAACTACAAATAGTTGTGAGCCACAATAGACCCTTGCGGTCTCAGTGGAGGAGCGATTAAATGCCCCACTCATTATAACTAACTATTTGATGTTATAAACTTGTGTGAGCATAGCATAACCATGCGACAATTACAAATACATCATAATGTAATACTTACTAGTTCCTAAAAGAATCATAATAATAGAATGTAGTGTTTCACACGCATTCAATCTTAGTTTTCTTTCGCTACAATATACTGCAAGCTCCAAAATTCTCGGAACAAACTTATCCAAATACATCACTAATTCTGCATCATGACATGTTAAATTTAATTTAATTTGATGATTTTTTCCCCAAACGACTGGCTCAATAACATTATCAGAGTTTACCAACGAAGCGCAAAGTTCGCTACTGAGTTTTCCTAAAAACATCAACATCTTCTTCTGCATATTGAATAATTCCGACTCGGTAAATGTCACAACTTTTCGCCTATTCAAAACCTGTTCAGTTTTACGTTTTTTCAAGGGCTCGCCGTCGAAATTTTCACTGATCGACTTGCTGCTCAAGAAAGGATCGAAAGACGGCAAGATTTCTTTCAGAAACGGTTCCATTTCGTCCTGGGGAATGTTGTCGAGCCAGTAATCCAAAGTATCGATTGCAAGATTCGCTAATTGTATGTTACTACGTCCCATGGCGAACAATGACGTGAAAACCATCGAAATTTTTGGTAGAATTTCACGCACCGTCGAAATTGGCGTGTTCAAAATGACTTGTATGCACGCTATTTTTAAGTCGCCTTTGTAATTATTGATTTTCAAAAGGATTTTGAGAACAAATACACTGTTCATTTCAATATTATCTGTAAAATTTAATTTATTGCACAACTTGTAACCGATGGCTAACAACTTGTAGAATCCGCTCACTAAGGGATATTTGTCGGATTTGATCGTATTCTCTTTCAGAAACATCCGTCTCCATTTCTTGAATAAATTGCAATCGACTTCATTCAAAATATCAATGTATAAATCGACTAAGTTGACAAATACGTCAAAGTCATTTACTTTGATGGCTTCTAGGTTTTTCTTCGGATCGCAAAAATTTAAATTTGTATCTCTAGTTTTTGTGTTCAAGTTTAGTTTGTTAGATAGAACTAACAAAGTCTTTAAAAGTTCGTCGTATATTTTCGTAACAAATACGTCAGGGCCGTTTACGTCTGCATCTACACCTTCATAACTTTCTCGTTTTAAAAGGCTGCACCATAACGGAACGTAATTTTTATAAGTCACAATTTCCTCGGTAGTTGTATCTTTTTGCATTTCCGCGTTTACTAAAATCATGTGGGAGCAACTCCAAATCACACCTTGATAAACAATGTTTTGTAAGAATTGTTCCAATATGTTCACCCTGACGCTTTTCAAATGAAACAAAGATGTGGAAATGGCACTAATCGTTAAGTTGTGGTGCATTTTTGACAGGTGCGGGTACAATCTGATCATTAATACCGTAGATTGCTCCAAAACGTCCACATCGTACGCGCTCAGGTTGTCTACATGTTTCAATACATTAGACAAGGTCTGTATGTAATCAGGCAAGTATTCAAATTGTTCGATGCTGTTATTTACCAGATATATCTTTTTAATCAAATGGACGATATCTATGAATAAATTGTTGACTTGTTCTTGCGGCAGGTAGTTTTTCGCGGCTTCTGCGAAATATCCCAAACCACGAATAGCCAATCTTCGATGGTAGCCATACAATAACGGATTGTTCACATCTTCAACAAATCTCGTTATGAAAACCTAAAAGTTGATACAAATTGGTTAACAGTGATTTTATTGATCTTTTTAAACTCACTAAACACATGTCATCAATGCAGTGGTAGTTTTTTGTCACAACAAACTGCGATAATTTGTGATGTATTGCATCCAGCGCCATATATCCGGCTTTTTGATTATCCCCTCGTAAATCCAACCACTGCATCAGTGTACCTTCCCACCACTGTGCATCTCTACACAAGTCCTCAGAAAATAGATGTGAATGTTTCGTCAAAAGAGACAATCCAGCTAAAACAACACGTTTTAAAAGAAAATATTTACAATGCGGAAATATATACATCTCTGTCCCATTTTCAAATAGGAACTTGAGCCCATTCTTTTCTTTATGCATAAGTACAATTTATCCAATTCACAACTTTCGTAATTTTCCAATAAATCAGACAAACATGAAAAATAACTAGCCACAACTGAATCGGCATCGTTTGCCGTGATAACGACAGTCATGTGTAATTTACTGATTAAGATCTTGAATAAAGCAGTTGGTTCATCGATGACACTTGGATGCTTTCTTATTACAACACCTAAAGCGTTTATCAATGATGCTGCAACTAAACATAATATAATGGAGCAATTACCACAATTAATTTAGAAAAATACGATGTATGAACTAACCTAGATCTTGCTTGACGCAATTAACAGCACAATTGTATAACTTATCAAATATAACTTTAACATTGTGGGTATCGTATGTCAATTTCTCCAAAACCAACTTTAATACTTCCAAACTCCTTCTTTTTTCAATTGAGGTGGATTTGGACGTTAAAACCACCTTCATACAAGTATCACAAATATCCTGTGCGTATTTTATTAATTTCGAGGTGAAATTATTGAAGAACGTGTATAAAACTTCAAATGCTTTCA
This sequence comes from Geotrupes spiniger, assembly GCA_959613385.1. Lineage (NCBI taxonomy): Eukaryota > Metazoa > Arthropoda > Insecta > Coleoptera > Geotrupidae > Geotrupes > Geotrupes spiniger. The sequence goes on from OY390737.1 coordinate 21,196,927, forward strand.
CGATTGTCTTATCAAATTGTTTTCCATTTACGGTTTCAACGATGAAATGTAGCAACCCACTTGCACGATTGAAAATATTTAATATGTACTCCTCTGAAATATAAATTGAATGATTTTCTTGGTTTAGCAGAATTCTGAGACTCGCCTATCATAGATTCATGTAGTTCCTGGTTGAGTGAAACCGATAAATCAAGCATAAAATGATATGCCTTGATAGCTTCATTTTCCTGAACGTATTTATTAAATTCCTCAAATTGTCTTTCCATGATAGCTTACAGAAAAAATTTATTGGAAGACCCAACAACATACACGAACGATATAGCACAGTTATAATGTGAAATTGGGTGCAAATTTGATCACTATGAAATTATTAAAAACACAATAAAAATAAACACTTTAAAATTTATTATAAAAATTCGCTAGAAATTACAGAAAAATCAGTAACCCGGTACAAAAAATTGCAAAAATCGGTACGATTGGCAACACTGATGACAAGATTTTTAATTTTTAATTTTCAGGGATAAAATATTGCTCACTGCTGGCAACACTGATTGCATAGCTAACCTAAAATTGTTTTTAAATGTTCAAATATGAATACACGAATTTTATTCATAATATTCAAACGATCCTTCCACAGATCGCCGCACTATAGGAACACCCTACGCCTACCAAATTTGGACTTCAATTACATATGCAATCCAGACAATATAGCCGAAATATCACGAAATATTTCAAAGCGAAAAAGTATCGGTGACATAAAACTAGTAAACGAGTTGAAAGTTCAGCTTGAAAATACGCCGACGTCGGATGCAAAATACCAAGAGTGCAGTCAAAGATTTTACGAAGAGTGCCTGAAAATACCGAACAGCAGCCATCCTGACGTGCAATCTTACGGAGAAGACCCGAAAGTTGTTAACTTGATAGGGGCACCTAGACAGTTCGAACTCGAGCCGCGCGAATTTCACGAGATAAGCAAACGTTTGAATTTGGTCAGGACCGAGCAGCTGGGCTACTTAACAGGAAGCAGAAGTTACTTTGTTCAGGGTGAATTGGCCGAGATGGAGAACACTTTAATTCGGTATACAATTGATGGCTTGATGAAGAGGAATTTCGAAATGATGACCGTGCCAGACATTTTGCATCGGGACATAATTGAAAGCTGTGGGATGAACACACGAGGTGAAAGAAATCAGGTATGCATGTATAGATACAATTGCATGGGTGCTTTGTAAGTGTACCGTATAAATGTGTTGTATTTGTGCTTCAGGTGTATTCTCTCCAAGATCAATTACATGATGGAGATCGTTGTCTGTCTGGAACTTCCGAAATGGCATTGGCTGGTTTTTTCAAAGACAAAATCATCCCAGAAGAACAGCTACCGCTTAAACTTGCAACAGTTAGTAGATGTTTTCGTGCAGAAACTTCTAGTATAGCAGAAGAACGTGGAATATACAGGTAAAACTTGATATGAGATCTATCTTCAAAAAAGATAGATATTATCAATCTTTAAGAAATTTATTTTTCTGCTAAACATTCGATATTAACAATTTTAGAGTGCACGAGTTTACAAAAGTGGAAATGTTTGCCGTCACAAGACCTGAAATGTCTGATGAAACCTTAGAAGAGTTTAAGACCGTCGAGGAAGAAAATTTCGCAGAGTTAGGATTACATTTGCGCACTTTGGACATGCCGCCATACGAGTTGGGCGCCCCCGCCTACAGAAAATATGACGTCGAAGCTTGGCTGCCCGGAAGAAAGATATTTGGTGAAATATCAAGTTGTAGCAATTGCACTGATTTCCAGAGCAGGAGACTGAACATAAAATACAAAACAACTGAGGGTGATTTGAAATACGTGCACACGTTGAATGGAACAGCTTGCGCCATACCTAGGATGTTGATTGCGTTGGTGGAGACTTTCCAAAATGACAACGGCACCATAAGCGTGCCAGAGGTGTTGCGAAAATATTTTAGAAATAAAGCGCTTATTAGTCGCCAGAAAAGTGTACCTGAATTGAGACTAATTAAACATAAAAAGTAGATTTGTTTGTTGCTTAATTTATGAAATAATGTTTTATATTTATTGTGTTCTTTTAAAATGAGAAAAAATTATTTGCCAACCACAGTCTCCAATTTACTATTTGTGTTCTTTTAAGACATTATTTATGATCTTTCGAAATACTGTGAGCTTTGGATTTATCAGTTAATTTGTTGAAATTTATTAGACATTGCATTGCGTTGCCAGATTGTGCACCTATGCGCTTAAACTAAATTGTTTCATACTTAATATAATGTGGCTAAATCCCTTGGCAAATAACGTGAGTCCATGAAGGACAACAATTGAACTCGAAGAAAAGTTGGAGGAACAAGGAAATCCTCACATCGTATTTAATAATTTCACCAATTATTTGTGTACGCAGTATACTAAGGCAGCTTACAGACTGATGCAACTCAACTGACACGACCGACTCAAGCAACTAGTTGCATCAATCTGACCCATAAGGATTTCGTAGGAGCATTCATACTTGCGCAAACTTGCGCAATCCGACTAATGCAACCATACTACCATATACCAACTGTTTGAATGCAACTGGACATGCTGGTCGCACCACGATCAATTTCATTAGTTTTTGTATGTATCGTCATTATTTTCTTAATTTTAAAGCAATATGAACGATGAATCATTCAGCGTTAAATTAGTGCAAGAAGTAGAGATATAGAAAGTGAAAGCAATTTCCAACATTCCATAATTAATAAAATTGATCAGAAATAGCTAACCACCACTCATCCTCATTCAGTATTTTCATATAAATTGGTTGGAGTACGTCCCAAATTGCCTTGGTAGTGGTCCCAATTATTTCACTGATTGTGCTGACCCCTCTCATAAAATATAGTGATAAGTCTGAAAATGTACTGTCTGTTGCCAGATAACTAAAACAAAATATAATAATAGTCAACCGATTAAAAACAATAAACTTAATTTAAAATTAACAGAATTTTTTTCCAGCAGCCAATTGTAAGGAGAAGTGGCGAAACATTCGAACTGTGTTTACAAGAAAATTGAAAATTCCGAAGAGTGGATCTGGGAGATTGGGAAATATTATTTAATGGAGTGTTTACAATTGTTGGTGCCTTTCTTGGGAAATAAGCCTAGCAAGTACCGAATCAGAATATGAGTTGTCTGAACAACTTACGAATGGAAGATGGCTCCTCAAATAATCCTAGTGAACAAGGGGATTTTGAAGTTCCAGGAACACCTTTCAAAAGACCCAAGCAGCAAATGAACCAAGTTGATGTTGCTTTTATTAAATACCTGGAAGAGAAATGCAGGCAACCCAAAGAAGAGAATCCTCGAAGAATGTTTGCTTCCTGACGTTCAAAAATTAAGCGAACAAAAAATGCGTAAATTTCGAAGATAAGTTTTGGAAGTCTTGGACTTATTATTAGATGATACACCCACACCCACATCGTATGTCCAGCGCAATGGTCCTCCTACCCCATCTCAACCATACGGTACTCATGTGTACATTTCTACTCCATCTGACCGAGGGGACAGTTTAGCAGACTATTATCAAAATTTCAGCAGCCCAGAAAATTTAAGTAATTTGTAAATTGTTTTGTATCAAACATTTTTTTCATGTGTAAAAAAATATATTTTAATAAACTTACCTCAGCGTTCTTAGAAGTTTTTCATCTGCAGCAATGCACCTCCTAAAACTGGTAACCCTTTTTTGTATGGCAGGAGTAATTAGGTCAAATAGTCAAGTAGTTCTAAGAAGGTTGTTGGACTCATCCTAGATTTAAATTTAACCGGGTCATGGAGTTCCCCTGCAGCTACAAACATTCCTTGTTCAAAATTTTCTACAAAATACGGGTGCACCCCTACGAAAATGCCAAGAAATAATAACATCCTCATCTTCTGACGACGACTATATTATAGTCGCATCGATTGTACAACGATAGTTGCTTGAGTCGGTCGTGTGAGTTGCATTGCATCAGTGTGTAAGCTGCCTAAATATAAGATGTTGTTATGAAGAGGCAAAAATAGTACTTATTTTAGTGTAAGGGGAAATGAGTTGGTAAGACAGCAATGACTAAATTTCAAGAAAATTTTTCATAGAAATTTAAACATCGATACCATTAAAAGACAGAACTAACTCATAATATTTATTGTATAATTTTAACATTCTTAAATCGTTATCTATGACGTATAATAATTTAAAATAGAATAAGAATCGTAAAAGTAAGCCTTAATCAATAAAATTACACTAAATTATCCATTATCTATATTTACATTTATTTACAATTAAATTAGTTTCATTTTCTTACACTTAATTTGGCAATTTTATGTTGTGTTATGAATATTCAACCGAAAAGTATCATAATCCTGAATATTCATAGATGAGTTCCAAATTCCATGCATCGAGAAATTTTAATTCTGTAATTTCTCAACAATGAAACGGGTTACCTTGACACGAATTAGATGACATCTAATTGACAACTTGAGCTCGGAAATGATAACAGAGTTCGTAAACATCGAAACTATCGGAAACATTTAACAAATTTAACGTGATTAGAGGTTCGTTATTGTTGATATAAACCCATCGTATCTTTGGATTTCCTCTTCCATGCGCAACATGTCGACGCTCAATGTGTAGAGTCTCTAAATGATTTGTTCACAGCCATAAAACTACAGCAAAAATAAACTGTACGATGGCTGCTGACTAGAAAAACCATGTCTCATAAATCGCCTTCATTGTAATCTAAACTACGAGAAGATCGAGATTCACTTGGCGAAGCCGTGTACTCCAGGATGGCAGTATTACTGATGGCTGCTTTGCTTATCGATGGGTGAATATATGATTTTTAAAAGTTGGTATCATAATCGGATCTCCTTCTCGAATAACCATTGTGGCTACTGCCAGGAGTAGTACCATTGTTTCCATAATAAGCGTTGTAATAGTAACCATTCCATTCGGATCGCCAACTGTCGTATAAGTTAGACATGCTGTTGTCGTGGATTGAACCAGATGATCGCTGTTAACAACAAAATTATATTACAACGTAGTTATCACACAAACACCAAAGTAATAATGTAATATAATGAACGCCTTTTACTAAATATCTCAATGCTCTCAGTGACGTACTAAGGAATTGTTGTGAGAAAATACCTTTTTGGGTTTAGAATCGAAGGATCTATCATTCCAAACATCCTCCATGTTGTACAAATCTTCCGCTCCATAATTGTCGAAGCCACCCATGTGATTTTTATTGAGTTCGTTGATCATGTCTTCTGTTAGAGGAATGGGCGCTTTCTTTTTATTATTCTTTTGGCGATTAACAAGCTAAAACAACGGGAAATTTTTATATTTTTTAATGATCTGTTTATGTTGACACTTACCACGGTAACTCCAAAGATAATGACAAATAAAAGCGATGCCAAACCAATAACGATTACAGCTATGGCCCATTGGGGTAGCAAAACATCATCTTCTGCGTAGCCAACGGTTGGCGAAATATGTGGTAACACTGAAATTACGTAATTTTAAATGAAATGCTCTCTCAAATTAAACCCACCAATAAAGTGTTGTACGAACCTATGAAGTCGGTATATTTTGGATCAACGATGAAATTACCAAGTCCCAATTTTCCATCGCCCAAATTATTCGCTTTAGGTTCCCTGTTCGACAATTTTTCATCCAATGAGTCATGGAAAATCTTTTTTATTTCCAAAGTGTTGATTTGTCTGCCGACGTCGTTCAATTCCACCAAATAATCTACCAAAACGCTGCCTTCACTGAAACCATCGATTCTGATTTTCTTGTACCATTTGTTCAGTATTGGAGATTTATTGTACACCTCTTCTAGCTGAAATTTGTTTTAATTATATATGTTTCTACAGAGTATCAAATTATCGGATCACCCCATGAGGTAGAGAAAAAATTACCTGTGATTGTACTTCATTAGCCAAGAGCTGATATTCCTTAGTGTTCCTATCCAGTAATTCTGGTAACCATTTGACTCCCCCAATCAATTTTATAGTTCCTGCCAAATCGCAATCGTCCATGCAAATACCAGGCGTCGTCGGTTTGGGTGTTGTAGTCGTGGTGGTTGTTGTGGTCGTGGTTGTGGAAGTTGAACTGGTACTAGAAGACGTGGAACTAAATGAAATTGCACGGGCGGCTTCCAATAATTTTTCAATCGATATTGGAGTCGTTGAGGGTGTAGGCCAACCAGTGAACTCCGTCGTTGCCCTGGAAATCATAAATCGTAATTATTAATTTTACTAATAAAGCAAACTCATACCTAATTGGCCATCCCTTGTGAATCGCAGGAGCAGCTGCTATCACTGGTTCTTCGAAATTCGATTCACTTCTCGGCGTCGTTAGTCGTTGTTGTTTCCTGCCTCCACCGGGTCTGCTCGGGAAAACAAGTGCAAATTTACCAGAAGTGGTCGTGCTCACGGTAGTCGGAGCTTCAGTGGTTTTAGGCCTGTGCGTCGTGGTTCTCGGTTTGTAACCGGATGGTAAAAATTTCGAGACATCTTCTGCTTTCGCATCATCGAATAGTTCACTAATTCCTTTCGTCTTATTTTGAGCTTCGGTGTCATTCGCTGGCGGTTTATAGCCGGGCGGCAAAAGGGCGCTAACGTCAACCGCTTTAGGTTCTATTTTGGCTTTGTAACCCGGTGGCAAAAGTGAACTCACGTCCACCGGTTCCGCTTTGGATAACAACACCTCGGCTTTTTTCGCCTTTTCCGTCGTTCTTTGGGACTTGTTTACGAAGCCGTTCCGTTTAACTGCCGGTTCGTCATTATTTTGGGGAAGCTTGTAACCTGGCGGTAGTAAACCTAAAACGTCGTCTTTTTTATCATCATTTTGGGGCTTGTAACCCGGAGGGAGTAACGAAGACGCATCTTGGAGCTTGACCTTCCCTAATAGATCTTCGATCTTTGGACCTTCTTTTGGCGGTTTGTACCCAGGCGGAAGCAACGAAGGTGGAATTTTCACAGCGTCGTCGTCTTTAGCACTTCCTTTACGGGATTTATAACCAGGAGGGACTCGAAGCTTATCGTCGTCGGATTTCTTGTCACTTTCATCTTGTGGTGGTTTAAAACCGGGAGGGAGCAGTGATGCTGGGAGTTTTACTGTTACATCGCTCAGGGTCTTCAGATTTCCTTCTTTTTGTGGTGTGAAGCCCGGTGGCAGCAAGGAAGGCGGAACTATTTCCAATAAATCAATTTTCTTTGAGTCTTGACTTTCGTCAGGGGGTTTGTACCCTGGAGGCAAAAGAGCCGCAATATCTTGAACGTTTACTGCGTTTTTGATCGATATACCTGATGAACGGCCAGTTGTTCCATTCTTTATTTTGTCTTCTGTGCTTTTTGGAGGTTCATCACCTTGAATATTTCGATCCATTGGTTTTTGATAAGGAGGTTTGAACCCTGGCGGCGATACACTTGTTATGTTTTCTTTCTTGATCGGATTGTAGGGCCTTCGGGTTTTTGGCGTCGGGCGGGGCCGTGGTGAAAACTTCCTAATAATAACCGGAGGTAATGAAGTTGTTCTTGCTGTTGTGGTCGTTGTAGTCGTGGTTGTCGACGTTGTTACGACGTCAATCATACTAGTTTCGTCTTCCTTAATTATGTTGTTAAAATCTCCAGATAGGTATTTTCTGGAGAGATCTGATTGCACACGATCTAGTTTATCAATCAAACTTTCTGTGGACGTTTTCTGTTTGGTTGACGACAACTCTTCTTCCGGAGAAGTCGGTTCCAATAATTTCCGGTCGCTGGTCTTGTTCTTTGTATCTTCATTCAACAATTTGGTACGTTCTTCTTGTTCGACCACGTCCGAAGGTAAATATCGAGCGCCCGACACGCTTCGACTAGTTTGAACCGATGCGATCACTATCCAAGTGTCAGTTGTGTTTTCTTCGTCATTTGAAGAAACCATCTGTTGAGTCACCAAGGGAATTGGCGTGACCGTTCCTATGACAGTGTTGTTGACCACGCTCTTGGTCGTTACCACTGAAACAACCGAATTAACCTGATCTTCGTTTTTCTTTCTTTTATCGGGCGTCGAAACCGAGATGTTAATGCTGGTTTCTTCGTTGGAATTGGTCGTAATAATACCAGCGTCGTCAGTTGTATCGATGACGGTGCTGTCTATGAATTCTCGGAAGTTGTCGTCCTTTACCATTGTGGACGGTTTCATGGTTAAGACATCATAGCCCGTGGTATTTTTCAAATTAGTTTCTTTAGATTCGGTGTTATATTCTGCGGATTGTTCGCCTTGTACGTCGTTATTTTCATCTACTTTACCCAATGAGCTTTGTAATGATTCATCAATGTTCGTTTCGTAATTTTTTTCATCTGGCTCATCTTTCCTAGTCAAATTTTCACCTAACAGATCTTCCGTACTCGTACCTTCATTTTCACCCTGTACTCCTTCTAAAGAATCTTCTTCAGTTGACGCATCTTCCTGAGTAGTATCTTCGTTGAGTATCTTAGGATCGTCCAAGTTACCCAATTTTGTTTCCTCGTGACTTGCTTGATGCGGTTCATGATCTTCGTTTTCTTCGTACGGTTCCTTTAAATTATCGTGAGTTTCATCATTCAAAAGCACATCTTTGGTAGTTTCTGGGTAATCTTCTAATTCTGTCGTCAAATCATCACGATGGTCGTCGTAAGTTTCTTCAAATCCCACAGGTGTTTTAGATTCATTAGATTTATCAATGAATTTTCCTGCGATGGTTCCCGTAGACTCTTCGTTCACGGGGTATTCACTTTTATAATCGTCGGATTCTTCATTTTTCTTTTCGTTAATTTGATTTTCGGTATTTTCATCGTCGTTTTCGGAAATTTCGTCGTAATTGTCGTTTTCTACGTGCTTTTCTTCCTCTGTCGCGTTACTTTTATTTTGATCTTGGAGTCCCTCCTCTGCCTCGTGTTCTTTTTTGTGATTTTCGTTCGTTTTTGTTTGATTTGTGATTTCATTCCCAGCAATAACGTCGTTCTCTTCTAACGTTCGAGATTTATTTTGAATCGTCGTAATATCTTCTTCAGCACTGGGTAACTCATCTTCGTCGTAGTCTTCTTCGGTTTCATGTATGGTTTCTTTTATGTTCAAAATATGATCTGCGGATGCTTTGTTTGAAATTCCATTTTCGACGGCATAGTTTTTGTACTCGTTGGCGTAATTTTCATCTATTACGTGATTTTGCCGGCCGTTTCTCGCATTGGTAGATTTTTTAGCATCGGGATTTTCTTTGCGAAGATCGTGGGTTCTATCGCTTTTATTTTCACGTTCATGTATTTTTTCTCCGATCGATTTTATTTCCGTTTGATTGGTGCCATCAAAAATATCTTTTTGCAATTGCGCTAAAAATGTTTTTGGCGTCGCAGCATTTGATTCATCTTGGTGTGTATTTTCATTGGTTGGTGGTATTTTTTGGGTGTTTTCCGGCAAGTCGCTTAAAATATTCCCCTTATTGTTGGTTGATGGTGCGTTCTCGTAATACATAGTGCTGTAATCTTCATCGGAGTAGTCGTTGGAAGTCACTGAAGACCTCGTGTTTTCCGGTTGAAAACCGACAGTGAAGAAATTATCAGGGGAAAGAGTAACCGTTTGTTGTACTACTTCGACGTCTTGATTGTTGTGCTCCGAATATTCTTTGCTGTCAATCGGTTCCTCTAAAAGTGAATCTATGTCGAATGTCTTTGGCGTGGTGAATGCTGGTCTTCTTGGGACGAAAGGTAATTTGGACGGTTTTACGTTAAATGACAGCGGTTTTCCCGTCGGCTTAGCGGACGGCCTAAATGGGTTTTTTCGCAATATGGTCGTCGGTAATGGGGTCGTGCTGGTCGGTTTTGGACTGAAAGGTATTTTAGTAGAGATGTAAACATCTCCGTTGTTATTAACGAAATATTCCTTGGCTGATGGTTTGGTTTTGTGGACTCTGTCGTTATCAGGTGCGAAAATTCTCGTCCTGTGATTCAAAAACGAACCCCTGCCGCTTTTCCCGAGCGAAACAGCATTGAACGACTGTTTCGGACGATCGGTGTAATCCAAATTTTGATTCACGTTTTCGGGATTGTCGCCGAAGCCGGAATTGTCATTCTTCGATTTGTTCGACCATTTGGATGGCGGCGGCGGCGGCGGCGATTTGGGAAACCCGATGGAAGGTCTGAAACCGGGGACGCCTCTGTGGGCAAACTCCGGTGGCAATTCAGCCGGACTTTCGATGGTTATTTGGCCTAAAAATGTCTCGGTTTGCGAAGGATCGTGATTTTTCGAGAAGAGGTGCGAGTAATTCGGACGATGAGTGGACGGCGCAATGTTCTGGGCGAATTTTTGGTTCACGTATGGGGATGGTTGCTGGGAAGCGGAGGGCTGGTAATTTTGGGATTTGAAACCGGTCGGTTCGTTCGTTGTCAGGGAGAGCCCCGAAAATCGGTACTGGGGCAGCGTCTGTTGTAGGTGCAGCGGTAGGTCTGAAGTTTGCAGGTCGGGCGATTGATTGTAGTAAGGATCGATCTGCTGGAATCCCTGGGGGGTTTGACGAAATGGTGCCAGATCCTGTTGGTTTATGTACTCGTTCTGTGGTTGTTGGTAACTTGGTATGAAACGATTTTGTGGGCCGTTGAAGAAGAAATTGGGATCTGAAAAAGTAATCATTAATTCAATATAATATATAATATAATTAATTCAATATAATAAAATAATTTCAAAATGTAAAAATTGATTTATTTCATTAGAATTTTATTCCTCGATTTTTTTATTGGTGTGTGTTAAATTATCGTGGAAATGTAATTAGAGTAGAAACGACCTGACGTTAACTCTGCAGAAAACGAATAATTACTTTTATGACTGAGTTACACAGGGCAAAGCCAACGACAAAGAATTTTAATTATACAAAAGTAAAGAGACTCAGGGCGTATTTCATCAATGCTTGCATAACAAAAAAAATAAACCAAGAAAAGTTTAACGTAAAATAGATAACATATCCCGAAAGAAATTGCGAAATTAATAATAGGAATGCGATATAAAAAATACGCTTGGAAAGATAATAAAATGTTACGTTATTTCATTGTGTAAGTCAATCGCAATTGCAAGTGTTCCACTTTTCGGTTACCAAAAGAAAGTTGTCCACCTTGCTTTACATCTGTTACACAATGGTAATCGTAGAAGGGTATTCGGGGGATTTTTTTAAGAACGGATAAAATTGTGATTGATGACACTTTGAAACTTTTAGTGGAGCTTTCGTCCCCTAACGACAGTAGGGTAACTTGATTGACTACGGGAGAACAAGAAGCGCCGCAAAAACAAGGTGGAGCGACACATGGATGGCGCTGAAATTCATCGATAAAAATTTCGTCGAAATTAAAAAGCAACTAAATATGTAGATCGTGGAAAGACTACGTGGCTAGTTTTAATGATGCAAAATGGCAATCTGGGTTTTCATCGCGCGTTATTCATGTTTTAACTGATGCGTCGCGCCCCAACAAATTAACACGACGACCTATTTTAATTGTTATACACGCTCTTTGGCCGCACGGTAGACGTACGTACGCCACTGGGCATAACCCCGCCGTTTTTTCGCCCGTCCTCTTTGTAATTTTTACGTTCGTCTTGGCGCTGCAAATTTCCGGGAGCTTAAACTGCGGAAGCACGGCTTGTCCGAGTCGTCGTTTTTGTTAGTCTTTTTACTTCCGAACGCGCTCGAGATTTGAAATTCAAACCTGTCGCGAATCGATGTGTAATCGTTATACAAAGTAAAGTTCCCCGGCCGTGCCTATACATATAAAATTTGAATTTAAATAACCAAGCTTAATACAGTTAAATGTATGCAAATAATGGGGCTGATGCAAGAATAAATAAAATAGGGTAAATTCAATTGTAGATGAACTTGAAATTGGTGTTGAAATGTCGTATGCTGGGGTGTTTTAACTGGTGCAAGGGAGTAGCATCAGGGTGGTAAAAATGTAAATGCAAGATGCAAATGAATACCCAATTGTCTTTGATTTCAAATGTTCAAAGTATTGAAAAATGTAAAACTGCTTTAAATACAAAAAAATGATGAAGAGTAAAACTACGTACAAATCTGTAATGGTTTCACAAAAAGTATAAACTTACAAACTGGCACAGTCCTCACAGGAAGTAAAACTCTTTAAATAAAAATAGTTTCAAATTTTAAGATATTTAACTTTTATATGAATCACCGTGCCGTTTTCGAGATACGAAAAAGTTGACAGGAGTAAAATCATCACTTCCGGTGAGATATTGGTTTCAAAATTTGGCTTCAAAAATTTTCTTCCTCGCTAAACAATAACTATACAATAGTTTGTGTGCTAGAGCGAGCACAGACGTACATATACATAGCACATACAAATTGTGAACATTTTCAATTGCGTCCAAAATATTTGTCAAAATGTCTACAAAAAGGTCCATTAGTCCTTAAATTTTAAAATTAAATTTTTTTTTAAAATGAAAATAAATTTCCGCTCGCCAGGCCACCACACGCATCCGCTGAAGGTGCATCATGAGTGTTGGGATATTGACGTCTAGGTTACACTCAAGCTCAAACACAAGATTCTCAAGATAGTTAAACTTAATGAAAAACAAATTAGATTAAAAAATTTCCTAAAATGCAAAAAATGCACGAATCTGATAATTACTTAAAAAGTTAAAATTTATAAAATACAAAAACAAAATTAGCAAAATTGTGAATAATTTATTTTTTTCTAAAATGCTGATTAAATCCAGAAACTTGTCTAGAACTCTACCTGCAGAAAATTGATTTATTAGTTAATATTAAAAAATCGTCCAAATGTTAAAAATTGCCTTAAATGCAAAAAGAACGAGCTTGTCAAAAGGGAACTTAAAAATTGTAAAAATGGTTTAACTACTACTTCCAGAAAAAAAGTTTATACTTAATAGCAGAAAATTGCAAATTGACAAAATATGTGAAATAAATTACATAAAAGTAAACGTGAAAATTGCAAAAATAGCAAATAAAATATAAATGCAAAACTAGGTTAGTTAGTTGTCTAAAAGTTCAAATGTTTTAAAAAGTCAGATTGGATGTAAAATGTAAAAATAGGAAGATTCTCAAAAAGAAAAAATATATAAATACGTTCAACTTTTGTTAAATTTTCATTTATAAGTTATTTTCAACTTGAGTAAAAAATATGAATTATGCAAATTATAAATTTGCCAAAACGGGTAAAATGCAAAATGGTGCTAAAAACTTTTACAGGAGATAAAAAAATGTAATTTTTTCCCATAAAAAACTGTTATAATGCAAAAATTACCCTAACCATAAAAATATAAAATTTTCATTTTTTGTAACAGTGTAAAACATTGTTAACATGTTTAGAAATGTCAAAATTGTAACATTATTAACAAGATAAAAAAATGATTGTATTCACTAATACACTTGTCAACAACGCACTTTATATAAAATCTACTCAATAAAAAAATATAACATGTTTTCAAAAAGAATTGTAAAAGTAATTTAAATTTAAAAAAATGTGAAAATTGACATAATGTCAAAATTGCAAAGAATAAAATTGGAAAAACGTCAAAATTGTCGTAAACTGAAAATGTGCCAATTGGGAAAAACGTAAAACTCTTTAAAATGTACTCAAAAATGTCTTATGGTGAAGTGTCAAGAGTGACAAATTGTGAAAAGCGAAATTTATAAAAATGACGAAAAGCATAATGTAAAATTGCCTTAAATGCAAAAACGTCAGATAGTCAAAATTATCTAGAAATGTTTGAAGTACTCAATTGTTCAATTTGCTTATATTGCCTAAGAAATCAAAATCCAGAACCGGCTCTTGGGATTACAAGAGCCCTGGCCAGGGAATGAGACATTTCAAGATAGTACTGAAGGGCCCATCTGCTGCACGTACCAGGACACTGTTAGGCTTGGGTAGGAAAGACCTGCGGACTCTGACAGCCCTGGCTACTGGGCATAACCGACTAAGGCGTCATATGCATAGGCTAGGAGTGGCTGAGGCCACTGAGTGCAGACTATGGTGTGAAACTGAAGAAACAGCAGAGCACGTAATGTGAGCCTGCCCTGCCGGGGACAAAATCAGGTTCACAGTCTTTGGTAAGACAAAACTGGAGCTGGGCGAACTTGACAAAATCTCACCCACTAAAATCCTCTTTTATTTAAAGAGAATGGGAATGGAGGGTGAACTATATTGTGAGCCACAATAGACCCTTGCGGTCGCAATGGAGGGGCGATAAACGCCCCACTCATTATAACTAACTAAGAGATCAAATGGTTTATAATGTCGACATTCAAAATTGCGAAAGAAATCAAATCCCAAAATAACGAAACTGCTCAACTTGTTAATGGACAACAATTCAAACGTAAACATTACAATGCAATAATGAAAAAGGCTATTAAATGCAAAAATGTCAAAATTCTCAAAAATGAAAAATACTATAATTATAAACAATAAAAAATACAAACGTTTAGAAATGTTAAAATCTTAACAAGCTAGAAAAGGGATTTTATTATACACTGTGTCAAAATGTGAAAACTGCCAACATAATGTAAAATTAAAAGCGTAAAATTTGTTAAATGTAAAAATGTCAGGTAGTCAAAATTGTCTAAGAGTAAAATTACTTACAGAACAAATGTGAAATTATTGAAAAAATGGTTGTTATACCATTCAATGTTACATAGTTACATTCAATGGTACATGTTCAATGTTGGATGGTACATATTGTACACAAGTATACGTAGGACAAATAGGACTTTTGAAGCAAGAATGAAGGAACCCGAAAGACATAAACATACCCTAACCATTGTTTAGAACACAATCAGAAATTTAATCCGAATTTCAAAATTTTACATGTAGAAAATAAAGGTAAAAAACTTAACTTATTGGAAAGTTGAGAAATAAACAAATACAATAAATTAGGTTTAGTACTAAATGATCAATTAGATATAAATAATTCCCCTCTACTTAATTTGAAACTAAAATAGTAAATCCCCTCCGGCACGCGTATATAAGGAATAGATACATTACAAAAATGTTAGTTATCATCCACCTGATGAAGCCATTGTATGGTGTAACAATTGTAGTGCAAAACAAAAATATTTGAAACCTTCGAATTGTATTCATTTCCTTAATGGTCCATATTAATAATTTTATTTACTACAAATTACACTTTCACGTGCGTAGTACCTAAATGACTTCGTTGCAACTCTGTAACGTCAATGAATGCTAGAGTGTGAACGACTGTATCAATGGTAATGAGATGAGAAATCCGCTTTCGTCAAGTCGTGCAAATGGCCCGAAGATTCGTCGACGGATCACCTGTAATGCTGTGTGTACAGTTCAATTGAGTTTTAGTGGGCAACCAGTAGTTCTTTTTTTAGTGCAGATTGAATTTATGGAACGAACCAATCAAACAAATTTAACATTGCAGAAAAATAAAAAAATAGGCCTTGCAAACTGGCCTAAGCTACAAAATTCTGTAAAATTGGAAACGCGAAAATTTTCAATTTTGTTTAATTTTTTAACGCTGTATAAAGTATAACTATGAAAACTCGTTATATTTGAACATTTCTATCGGAACCATATGAGTATAAAGCATATATAGTTTAAAGCGTGTTTTTTCATTGCCTTTCTATTTAGTACTGAGTTTTTATTTTATTCGTATTAGCTTTACTGCGTTTATTGGTTTGTATTTATAATCCCTTTTGTTTTTTTTTGCTTTAATTTTTTAAATGTGAAATTTATCAATTTCTATTTATTACTGTATTTATTTCCCGCCATTGTAATCTCGACAATCCAGATTTTTAGCTAATTAGGCCCGACTAATTCCCTAATTAATTTCATCCACGTTCCGGAATTCAACGGACCACACAAACTGTTACGAAACCGCGGCGCGTTTACTACGTGCGTGCTTTTCCACTATTACGAAAATGAGAGATTTCAGCGACCTTCTGGTCGTTCTTTTTTAAGTCGTGACCACAAGCTGTGACAGAGACCGGTAAAACTAATAACACGATTACTATCTCCAAGTCATGTTCAACAAACACTTTCGATTTACTACTACGGCGAAGTTACACGCGGAAAAGAAAGTTAAAAGGCGTACGACCTTGACATAGGTCGTGCTTTACGTACCTACTTAAAAACGTATTAAAACCAGGAGTCAAAACATGTGTTGTCTGTGTAAAGTGAATTATGATTTATTTTCATTGATGTATCTGTATTTATTTTTGGTTGTCGCTTTTTTCCACCATAAATTGGAGCGTTCCAAATAAGTGGTATTTATCCTAACAGGACCTTAATATCTAATTAATAAAGAAGTAAATTACTAATATGAGGTTAAGGATCGAATTCAAATGTTTGCATTTTATAAGCTTTTTCAAAATTGTAACGCTTTAAACTGTTTTCAAGTTTGTCAAAATATTAAATGTTTTTTAATTCCATCGGCGACAAATTATTACACAAACATCTTTGTCCGCCATCAATTAACTACATTTATATTGCGTAATAAATATACATTGGCCACGTTTACACGCAGCTATAAATCTATAAACTTATTAAAATATCACAGTATCATATTTCATACGTCGTTAACGATCTACGAAGATTGCATTAAAGCTCTTGTAAACTATCAGTGGGGTAATGAGTTGTTACGATCTACATCGATTATTCAAGGTAACACCGTGGATATATTTAAACGGGCTTTTTTCTTCTCGTTCACTACCGTACAACAATGCAAATACAAGGAGTGGTCAGCTCTCAAGGTGAGTAACTCCGTGTCGAATGTGAGTTTAAGCAACGAGACTTCGACATTCTTAGTTACGCGGATTGAGTGACACCAGTGCTCCCACGACGCAAGCGGTTGCGGTCAAACGGACGCTATGTAAACACACAAACATCCCTTAATTACATCCGCTGGTGTTTTTGACTTCGTGGACGATGGAAATTATCGATGGACAATAATAACAATTCGAAACGACATCATGTGCCTTACACATTAAAAAATAGACGATGTGGTGAATTAGAACGTTGACTATTTTGTGACGACATGGAAGTCTGTAGTTCGCGGTAGCTCATAGCAGCATTCATGTGGGGAGAGGAATTGCACAGGAACAGGCTAAGAACGGATGCCGTTTCGTATGAGTTCCGTTCCTGATGTGTATTAAATCAGATTGCCATATTCTGTAATTTTAAACTAGGACAATTGTATTGAAAATTAAGGGCACTCAGTACAATCGCACGTCCCGAGAGGGCAAAATTAGGCACGAAAAGTTCTCATTTTTATAATTACAAGTAGAAATTTTTGTCCGAATTTCTTGTACATTCACTAATGTTAGGTTCTCACAATATTCATCCACTGAAAACACATTACTGTCGAACATATTTCTGCAGAATGTGCCTTAATGACAAGCTGGGTGGTTCATTTATATGACGAGACGAGCCTTCAGTGACCGAAAATTGAAGTACGAGTAGATATGCTTTAATTTCAATTGGCGTTGGCATCGTCCTTTCATCCAAGCTACCATAAACGAACATCCCACACGCAGTTAAATTTCCCCACCGGACGAACCCCGTCGACCTAAAATAGAGGATTTGTCCGGACGCAAGGCAACCCTAGTATTAAATAAATACTTAAATATGTTATATATTAAACAAGTTGAATGTTTGAATTTCCTTCAGCATTTACTACAGGTTTAAAATAATTCTTGAAGGAACTGAAGAGTGTTTAACCAGTTGTTTGTATTATCGAACCAAATGACTCAAGAGGACAACCTTAATGTTCTAATTGTTGCGTCGAGTGGTCTATATTCCCATAGAATATGCTCAGCTCATGTCATACTTTTGTTGCTTTGCGCTTCATCGGTTTATAGGGCCGAACTGTTGTTCTTTTGCCCTCTTTTCTCTTTTATGTCCGTCTTTTTTTACGGGGATGGTTTTTGTTTGTAATTTGGGGAGTCTCTGGGAATGTAGTTTATTAATTGTGTAAATGTTCTATTTTCGTATGTGTTCGCAAGCTTTATCAAGGAATTTTCTGTTCAGGTCGTTTCGAAGCTGTTTATTTCTAACGAACCAAGATTTGAATGTAAGAGAGTTTTTTGTTCTTCAAGTCGAGCTTGCTACTGGGGCACAAAAGTGGGTCCAGAAGCGAAGAAATGCCTTTTTTTGTGACATATGATCTCTCCAGGTCTCTCTTCCAGGTCATCATTTTATTAAGTGTTAGTCCAACATACTTGATTTCGTCGCTCCATGGCAGTCTTATATCACCGACGTGGATTGATTGAGGGTGACTTTCCATGTGGAGCACCATTCCTCAATGGCGAAGACTGGTCTCTGGAGTCCATGTATGTTTACGGTCTCAGTTCTGGATGAGTACAGGGCTGTGATGTCGGCGAAAATTGCAACCTCTGTACTTTGTGTGCGGGGAAGTTCGGGTCCCAGTATTGATCGTTGAGGTACTCTTGTTCTTACGAATCTTGATGAAAGCGTCTTTCTTACGAGGACCCTAATGGTTCTTTGTCCCAGATATGAGGCGATAAGTTTTATAAAGGGAACCCCATTTCTCTCCAGGGCACTTTTCATAATGTTTCTTCTTCAAAGGTATCGTCCTGGTTGTTTTGGTCTTCTTTAAAGATTTGAGAGTTTTTCTGATTTCTTTCACTGCTTTCCAAAGTGTTCGGTGGTGTTTTGTTTGAAGTTTTGAAAATCGTCTAGCATTGAGCGAAATTGTTCATTTTCAAAGCGTCCAAAGGGTCAAGTGTCCTTCCGGCTTTCTTTTTTTTCTCCTTTATGTGAGCGAGCTAAAGGATCTGATAATGGTTGCAACTTTAATTGCTTTTGAAACTTCGTTGGTGCGTCGTGAGTATTGTTTTCACTGTCAGATTTTTGTCACATTCAGTTCGAAACCTTTCCTAGTGCACAAGGGATCTCCTACAATGATGATCGATATTGGGTTATGATCCGACCTTAGTTCTCACATATTTTGTACTCCAACCCGACCCGTGATGTCCTTCGTCAGAGCAATGTCTTGGATGTCCGGTATGTGACTGATACGTCTGTTACTTCTAGCGTGATACCTTTAGGATCGAAGTGAACTGATTGAAGTGATTTTTTCCGCCACCAATTCCCGTGCTTCTGTCTGCTCTTAGTGAGACATAGTTCAGTACTACTAGTTTGTCAGCAGTATGCAGCGATGTCTCACCCACCAGCAATACAACCACTTCGCATCAATAGACGAATTCGGTGACTTCGCTAACCTTCTGTCGTATGTTATTAGCGTTCCATGCCAGGATATTAAAGTTCGCCATATGCGTTTGGTTGAGTATTCGCGTTTCGCAGAATTTTCTTAATTGATTTTGCTGCTGCATTTATTTGAGCAAATAAATTTTGCAGCATTGCTAATGTGGATCCGAGGTATGTTGGTGGGTGGTTTGAGGCTTTTTTTACTCGCTGATTCAACCTGTATCTGTTGGGATTTTTGCGACGATTGTTGTTTCCCATTTACTGCTTGGGCATAGTTGACTGCATTTTGTAGTTTCTCCAAAGTGGGATTCTTTCTGTAATATGTGTCTCGTTGCATTTCATTTTTTGATCTTTGGATATTTTTCATATCCTCTATACAAAGCTGGGTGTTTACACCTTTTCTTCTTTTCCCAACGTGCATTAGCTTGTTTTATGGTTTTGCGTACATTTGACATATATGTGGGCGTACATCTTGACTGTGCCTGCCCAAAACGTTGGCACCTGTAACATTGACTGATTTCCGACTTTGTCCGCAGCGTTTCTACCGTTATATCCAGTCGTAAGGTATGCGTTACCTCGAAGATCTCCTTCTCGGTTCGTGGGAGTTTAATGAGAACTAGCTGCATTGGCTGTACCACGAAGCTGCCATCTTTAGGCTTCTTCTAATCTTTTTGAAGACTGGTCTCGTTTACCACATCGATCTTTCAAGGTTCTTGTTTCTGCCAATATTTTCCACTATTTGTTTTAATATTTTATTCTTCTTTCGATTTTGAACCATCTTGTTACGTTATCGTTTCGCTCAGTATGTAAATTTAAAGTAAAAATAATTGCAGTCTTTCCTTTGTAAATCCTTTAGATACATGCGTGACTTAATTAGTTCAGCCCCATGTTACTTGTCACATGTTTTTTTATCACAATCAATGTTAATATATACGTTGTTCTGATTTATGTATCTCGTTTAGAGTTGTCCCGAATCGAATTATCTTGGAATCGCTCTCTATCACAATTACACAACTCATGGTTTGTAGTAGTAAACCATATCCATCACATATACATACTTTTGCGTCTTTCAACATCGACAAGCCTGTCGGAATTCTATAGATGGGACACAGGTCGTTGAAACGACGTTCCTCATGCCCACAAATTTTGTATCGCATACAATTTAGTGATAGTCTAGTCTAGTACTAACTAGACTTAATTTTGTTATACTAGTTAATTGCCATGAAAATTGCTGATAATAAGCATGTGGAATATTTTTGATTTATATATTTAAATCAAACGAAAAACCTGTTATCTGTTCCTGCTTGAAGGTTGCTCGTTTCCTAATTTTAATAATCATATACATGTGTGATGGGAAAAGTACATGAATGCCTGCATGAAGAAGAAGATGAGCGGGAACGAAATTACTGAAACGAAAAGAAAATTAACAAATTGCCATGATAAAGCGATATAAATAAAAATATGCAAGCTTGAATTTGTACGAACTATTACGTTTTAATCGAATAAGACATGTTTAGCAAACTATGTTTTCGATTCGATAGAGAAATCTATTTGTAGAGTTCTTTTGAGAAATATCACAAGGATTGGCGTTACATATCCACCATCAGTGTCACTTTATATAATCTACAGTCTCTAAAAATATATATCCATTTTAACTATTGGCGATACTGATGAGAATTTCAAGAATATTTCCTTGACGCCTTAGGATAGTGACAATTTCTTCGAGAAAGATTTTAGCCTTTACACGCCTCCTGGATTCTCATTAAATTTTGATTCCTATCCAAGAATAATACAAATGTTGCCATTTTGGACGTATAATAAACACATTTAAGAAATATGTAGGTATATGACTTGTGTGTACCCGTAACGAATAAATCTCGAAGCGACGTATTTTGTGGATTTTCTCGTATGAAATTTGCAAAATGAAGGATTCTTGCATGTAATTTTTCTCGGAGATTAATTAAACTAAATTTCATTGTCGAACCTCACAAAATTAGAAGGTATAGAATTTGGTTCTATACGACCTAATCACTTGTAGAGTGTGAGCCAACTGTAATGAGTTGCATGTTGCAATATTTTAACGAATATACCCCTGGGCATAAGCGAAAAGATGAAGAAGGATGCTGCTTATAAAATTTAGATAATTGTTTGCATGTAGGTTGCTTGTTCTGTAGGTTTCATGATGCGATTTTCAATAATTCCAGCCTCTATAACACTCCAAAATATGCATCAGTACAAGAAAACGTCCAGAAGATCAAAATTTAGATTTTCAAAGAACCATCGCTATTAATTGTCCTTTTTTAAATATTTTTATCAGGTGCATTGATACATTGATACATTTTCAACTGCTTCTTTGAGAGCTTTGGCTTGTCACCTCGGGTGTTTTGAGCAAATGAATAAATGTCTGCAATAAAAACTTTGAAAATATATCTCGATTAGAAATATTTTATGCTCATTAGTTAAAACCATCTTCCGACTAACCAAATAGTTCTAAAACTATGTTTTGCCATTTATATGAAATTCGTTAATTATTACTATTAGACAGCATACAATAAATATGCAAATATACTAATATAACTCTGCAACCATAGTCTTGAAGTATATGGAGTGTCCTGTGTAAATAAGTTGCATTTAACGTAGAAGTTATTTCAATTCCATTTACAAGGCTATCAGGTACATTAGTTTCCTCGCTACCAAAAGCTGCTTATTATTATTTTTGTGTAAGTTATTAGCCAGTAACTTAACTTGTAATATCTATACTCGAGCTGTGCACATATTTTGGGATCCACTGAGTATTTTTTATGCTGAATAATATAGCATACATTAATGTAATTATTATTCTAACGCATATTATGTTAGCAACAATGCTCCAGTTATGCTGAGTTTGTTATTTAACGATGATAACTGCGTTATTTCTATTGCATTTACAAGTTTTGCGTTCATGGATAGCCTTACCTATTTCATTCACTTTGAGCATAATTTATCTCTAGCATATTTGTGAACCCATATTGTGAAGTACCATTTTAATTTTTTGAATATGTTTAATATTCGCAATTGATTTTTTTATTTCCGTGTTTGTTCCCTTTGATAATCGGGCCCAAAGCTCACGCATTGAATGGTGCGCTCATCAAAGCTCGAGTTCGATTGTGTAGTCCGGCTACCTTTGATGTGTCTAGGCTTTACCGTGACAAACTGTCAATAATGTTAATGTTTATGAAACGACACGTGCATTCATAATTTATTCGATACGTTAGTTTTGCGTTGCTGATGAGGTTTTTTATTTTGTTATAGTTGTACTTGTAGTTGTAGCCGTATAGGGTTTTGTAACAAATAAATAATTAAACAGTAAAGCACATAAAATCAAGTAGTACATTTTCTATTCACGTATTTAAACGTCGTCTGCCAAACTTTCGTGAACATATTTGCTAATTAAATTGGAAAAAACTATGTCAAACGCAAATGTTAATTAATACGCAAGTTTGCGTCGAGCTAATTACGTTAAACCTAACTGCGAATCTCGAAACGTGACACATATGATGCCCAATTAAAACCATAACTTTTGCATACATTCGTGTGCCAGTTAGATGACAAATATGTTCCATATTTATTGAACGTACCAACTGTTATTAATTGCAGGCGACATTTGCAATTAACGTTTCAATTAATAGCGTAATTGATGTTTCGAATAAAGGCAAACAAATTCGATTTTTTTTACTCGTGCGTGCGATGGCGCGTTGCGAAACTCCAAACTGCAGGGCGGAAATGCCGGTTCGTTGCAACTAATCAACGCGAAGAGCTGAAACGAAAGAGAGCTCATCGCGTTAATTTTTTTTTAATTTTCGGTTATTTGCGCCATTCGTATGATCGTTTTGAAATTTCAAACTAATATTTTCATTTCATGCACGTAAGCTGGCTAGCTCACATGATTGAAAACGTACGATGTATCAGGTTACGTCGGTCTGCGTAAAGAAGCAGCAAGACGTGACAAATTTCTACCAAACAAGCGATCAATCAACGTCATCCGGTGGCCTACTGGATTACGAAAAACAAGCGATCTATCAAACGAAAGAAATTGTTACACGCGTTCAAACTTTACAACGTTATAACGTTACACAGAAACGGTGGATTGTAATGGTGAAAAAATTGCGTTGTCGGGCTCGTCGTTAAATTTGATGACGGTAATCAAATAATTATTCTGTGAAGTACGTTGTAATTTTTTATTTTAAAAAGGGTAAAATACATGAATTCAATTTCACATTACATTACATACTAGTATTGTTTAAAAGGAATTTTTAGTTTAATGGCAAATATTCAAAACCTATGACACTGCAACTAATGCAACTAATCGCGTACTTTTTTAAGATTCACATTCGAATTCAAGCGCCGATTTATTTAAGAAGCTGTTCGATTCGTGTGAACACAAATTACATCTAAGTTTATATTTAACGTTATAGTCATTGAAATTATTTATTTTAATTCAATGAAACCTTGTTCTTATTTATAATGCAATTTAAACTTTGAATTTATATAACATTGACTATGAGAGATGGTTTTTCCTTGCCTCAAAATGACGTTTTTTAGAAGAAACAAACTATTTGCTTTCCAATAAAAGTTTTCGCAATCACGGAACGAGAAAAACGAAATAAATATTCTAATGGACTTGTCAGAAGATCGTTGACATAACATTTGAAATGCAGTAAATATTAATTCCACCCGTTTTATGTGGGCTACGAATATCAGAGAGTTATCAATGTTATGTTAAAGCACAGATTTTTGTTTCAAAAAGTTAATTCTGGACAATGTGGTCCTCTTTAATAATATCTTGGGACATAAGCTCATATAATTGTTAAGCATTTTATCAATGTCAAGCAAATATATTTATTTTATTTGAATGAAACCTTATTGTTGAGTAAAACACAACATAAATTTTATACTGACGTTAAATTTATTGTGTTTAAAATAAGTATCTATTTTCAACACAAATACAGCAGACACCTCCCGGATCACTCGACAGGAAAAATATTCTATTTGGCCTGGAAATAGTAAATAAAAGTTGTCCAGATTTAATGATTTAATTGCATAATTATAGGGAATCCAGCAATACTGCGATTCCAGATTTCCAGTTTTCCTCAAACAATTTTTAAGTGGCGTGAAAAATACGACTTCTTTTAAAATTTACTGTCTTGTAAATAATTCATTTTGGCTAAATGTTTGAGTTGTATAATTAATTTAACTTCTTAAGCCATGTTGTTTGATAAATGCGTTATTACATAACCTACCTAAACTCAATACTTTTTGTATTATATTATCATGTTCATTTGATGTCGTCTTATGCTGAACTTCTCTTCTACCTAGGCCTTCTCCCGGCAATCGCCGTCGATGTTATTAACTATGTATCCTCGCTCCAATCTTCCCACATTTTCACTTTATTGGCCACATTTTATTTTCGGTAAATATTATGTATCAACATTTGTAATAAATTATATGATTTTTCTAACAATGTCATTTAAGAAAACAAGTTATTATTATTGACTTTCACTTCTATTAATTAGGCGTATTGCAATAATTTTGTTGCTTGCAATTAATTGCATGACCACGAAAAATCCCTAATTCCAAGAAATATATTTTTAATGAAAATTACAATCGGTACTAATCTTGATGAAGGAGGCCACAATAATTAATTAATATTATCTCACAACCCTAGTTGTGCCTCTTGTCCCTTCTACTTCTTTCCTTCATAATGTTTATGTCCTGGTGGAATGGTACAAGGTAATGTATTTTATGCTCATATTACAACTCAGCATTTTAAAATTCTTTGGCATATCATTGACCAAGACGGAGTGATTTTCCGATCTATGATTTCCCAGAAAGTTTTTTATAATTTCAACATGAAAGCCAAGTGAGAAATTTGCTCGCTAGGTATGAAAAACACAAACCATCTTTAGGCTTTAACGATTTGTTTTATAAGTACCAACTTAATATGCATTGATGGCCACTTAACCACGAGCCACGAGCAGAAACAAAAAAAAAAGATGTTCATTGTATCCAACAAAAATCCATTTTCAAATCGACACAAATATCCCATTGGTGAAACTGTCAAATATTCTTTCTTTAAACTTGATGAATGAGTAATGAGGATAGAGCTGTGTACCATTGTATAATAGAAGACAATTTAAGCTTCTTTTTGAACTGTTTATGAAAAGGGATTCACAACGATAGCATTCAATGAGCCCCATTTTATTAATAAAACTTCCTATATCAGAGCAAATGAAAAGAAAAGTAAGTAATTCTTTTTGCCTGGTTATTTTTGTGCCCACACATAACAATATTTTTCTTTTAATCGAGACGTCAACATGTATCTTGGGGGATGTTGCAGTGGTGCTTTTCAGCGATGAGTCCAGATTTCGGTTGACACATTATGAAGGTCGTCTTCGAGTTTGGGACCGTACATCTGAACGCCATCATGAAGGACTGGTTCAGGATGTGGACATGTTCGGAATGGGATCCGACATGGTGTGGGCTGGAGTCTCATTCCATACTCGTACAGATCTCGCTGCTGTAGTTAACCGAATGAATGCTGCCCTATATATTGAAAACATTCTTACAAAGCATGTGGTTCCTGCTGGAGCTCTTATAGGTCTTAGATTTCTGTTCCAGCATGATAACGCAAGACCACATGCAGCAGGTCAGATAAGACAATTCCTGGAAGAACATGAAATCCCTGTTAGGGATTGGCCAGCTCTCAGCTCATATCTCAATCCGATCGAGCATTTGTGGGATGAACTGGATCGGAAGTTCAGAAACACCTGTGGCTCGAGAAATTCTTCAACAGGTTATGGTAGCTTTTCAGGAAGAATGAGTTAACATACCCCAGGAGGATATCCAGAGATATCCTATTTTATGGTCGCAAATTAAAAAAAAACTGCCTTCACTGATCTAAGCTGGATTTTTTCGGTTCCATAAAATTCTGATATCTACCTCAGAATATCTTAGGAACTATTTATACGCGAGACAAAGGCTTAATTTAAATATAAATCTGAATTTTCGTAGAAGTTGACTACTGTCACTTTGGACAATAGGTCCCACATAGATGTTAGTCTAAATTATGTGGAAATCTTTTGAAAAAACAATTATAAACAGATTTTGGGCAGCTTCTCACCAACATCACGATTTTATCACTTAGTCTATACCACTCGAGTGGTTTTGACGAATAGCCCAATTTCGCCTCACTTAAAATTCTTTGCGAAATTATAACGTACAGTTTACGACCGACCGTAATTCTTTTTACTGTCCCTAAAATGCAATTGAATTGCCACGGCCATTAAAACTAATTGGAATGGTTATATTACACGCGTAAAACTCCCATTAAACGCTTGTCCAGTTTTGTTTGCTTTGTGCATCTTCTTCATCTCTGCCGCATATGCATCGCTACGAGTTATTTTCCTCCACTTCTTATCGACAATAATTGAATCATCGGGCGTAAAAATCGTCCGCCACGATTTATTAAGTGTGTGATGTTGCAATTGAACATGGAACGCAATTAGAACGCCTTTGTTTGAGATCACGTTTTCATTCTTTCTAATCGGGGAGCCCGGCACGACACGCACATACCTGACGGTGTGTAATGTGACCGGCCGACTGCTGGCGAACACGTGAACCGCGACCGTGGGATTAATCAGAAACGCAAGAAATGCGAAATTCCCTCTCGCATTTTCGAAATGCCGACCCGCCTTCGAAGCTTTAATTCGAATTTTTATGTCGCTGTTTTTGCACCCGTTTTTAAATCGAATTCGCACGTGAGTTATTACGAAATATAAATAGTTTCCGTAGTGCTTGCGTGTGTGTGTGTGTGTGGGGGGGGCTCGTGGTGGGTTGATCCCTCGAATAAGCTTTACGGACTATTGATTTACGGTTTTTGTACATGGAAAATGTTTTTAGATTAATGCAGGCCGGCGATTTTAGCGAAGTTGAACTTTACATCAATTTAAACTGATATGGCCAAATTGGCGAATAATTTTTGACGAGGGGTTTGAACGCATTCACCTATTTTACGGAAAATGGATGTGAATTTCTAAGGCAAAAATATATTTTTAAAACTCGACTGTACATATAGCGATTTATGTCACTTATCATAAATCAACGAGTGTGGGGCGCCCTTAAAAACGCCGTCATCACTGCAACGGAGTCGTGGTGTGTTGGACAAAGGGACAGTTTGGGATAGCTTGTGTTATCGAATCATGAATAACTCTTGAACAAAACTGGTCGTTTTTAATAATACTTTTTAAATAATTAATGGCCGTTCGACATCTTATACAAAGACATCAATAAAATCGCATAATAACATCTTAGGTGTCTCGTAAAATTTCTTTAATGGCTCCACTTTAAATATACGACCAACATCGATAATGGGCACGAGGCTCCAAGAAAAAGCAATTTACCCAAAACTTATAGTAGTCATAAATCTGGCTTATACAGTCTAGTGAATTAATTTTATTATCAGAGCGGACGCACGGGTGCAAACCCCGATTAAATTATACGCCAGACGTCACTTTTTCAAGTGGGAGTTTAAACACCGGTCCGTTCCGCCCCGCCGTTAACCTACCTGGCAGAAGTAACCGGTAAACCAAGTGAAAACGTCCGACATTCCGCCAGTAATTAAACGCTGCGCGGAAAATACAAATTTCCCCGTCTTGGGAGTTTTGTTGTCGGCTGTAATTCAATTTCGTTCTGCGTTGCTCCGGTTGTGCCGAGTGAGCTACTTGCAAAATTAATTTTATTTAAGCCCATCACTCGCCCGAAAATCCGTTTTTGTTTACGTTGCATTACGGGACCGGGAGCACTTCTACTCTCTGCGGATACTTTCGGGGAGATTTCCGGCGTTTGTTTTCTATTAAAACTAATTGTACCTGGAGGCACATTCTTCAACAAAGCGAAAGCATTTACCGGTGCACCCAGATAAATATAAATACATTAGAACATAAAATTAAAATTAATGAAGCTCAAATTACGCGCGGAGTATTTTTAAATAAATCCGTACACGCTCATGTCTAGATTTGAAAATTTTTAATATCTTTTAAATATTACAGATAAAAATATTATGTGATATACTTAATGTACGGGTTACGGGTGAGCAAAAATAGAAATGGAAAGCAGGAATAATTATTGTCTACGTTACGTTTGATTATGATATTTAATGATTGTTTGAAAGCACGCAAATTACATTTGTACGGAGTAAATTGCCATTAGAATTGTAATCGGATATCGAATAATCAAAACCAAGCACTATGAAATTTTCAATTTATTTTTTAACAATAATATTTATTTGCAATTAATTAGTTTTATGACAATTTTTACCGAATATTTATTTGTATACGTAATGGTTTAAAAGGGCAATGCATTTGAATCATACTTGCGTTTGCGACCTTCCAAAAACAGGGCTTGCAATTTTCGTTTGACGTTTCACAAAATGGTTAACTTTTCAAGTGCCAGGTTCCTCACCGTTCACTGTAATAATCGAATCGGTTATTGCTTAAATACCCTAAGTTATTTTGAAACTCTTTCAGGGAAACATGCGATGAACATATATAATATCTTTAATTCAACATCGATTATAGATGTATTTGAGATAACCATTGTGAGTTTTCTTGGTTTACTTAATTTAACATAAACATGATTTAAAGTGTTTAGTTTAGTAAAAATTGTTGATTGAGTGTGACCAACATAGCAACGCCCCGAGTCCAAAAATACTATTCTTTGTGAAGAAGTTCATTTTCATTGCGTAAAACGGATACCCGATCGCTAGCGTATGCTGTAATATGTTTTAACTTACGTACAAAAAAAATATTCCCCGTTCTTTTTACAGTAATATGACTACACTCAATGTAAAGCAAATTGTCGTCGCTTAACATAAATTATGACGCTAACTGCTACATATTCACTCACTTTTACATTTTTGTACATTTAAATCATCTAAATACCTAATTAAATGTGTCGAAATGGCTAAAGCTTTTATACAGCCGAAATTTTCAAAATAGAAACAAAAAGCTCACACCAAATATCAAGTGTATATTACTAATAGGAAACTTAAAACTGTAGAAAATAATTAAAATTAAAAAGTATAACAAATGGTGAAGTGGAGGAATGACGTGGCTGCTAACTTTTTTTTTTTAAATTTCGAAATCGTTATATAGTTTGCATTTTATGGATTAACATGGTGTATTATTTCTATTAAAAGTAAAATATAAACACATTTTTTTATGGTGAAACATTGCCCCCCCCCCCCTTCACAAAAAAGGAATTAAAAAAATAATTTCGAAATCAATGTATAATTAGCATTGCATGGACTAAAATGTTATATTATTCATACACTACCTGTAAATATCCCGGAAACAATTAAATTTGTTGCAATTGTTAGACGATGGCTGTAAAATTAGATATTTAATAGCCACAATATAACTGTGCCTTAAAAGGAAGCGTATGTACTAAAAGTTTTAATGTACATTTTAAGATTATGTGTTTACGGAAACCACTAGTTTGATGCAAGTGGTTCAATAGGCAGAACTGAGTAAAACTACAATTAAAAAGGAAAGCAAAAATAAAAATTAACTCACTACTTAATTCCAACGAAATCGCTAATATGATTTTCAGCCACATCTTCCTTTTAAAGGAAATATAATAGAAAGTAACATATTTTATGTATAAATTATTGTATAAATAGCTAGGGCATCAATTATATGGGTTTGTATAGCATATTTTATTGCCAATATTAATTATTTGCATGTTTAATACTTCAAGGTATTTGGTTGACGTTTTAACTAGCACTACTCCACGTTACGCGCCAAATGAACTAATGTTTACTGGTTATTTGGGCTATTTCGTAGTGGACATATAAAAATGCCCAAGCTGTGTAAGTGGTATGTAAAACATGATATGTACGTTAATTAGATTAATGAAACTATTTAATTAACAAAGATACCAATATTGTTAGTGCTAACAAAAGGACAATGCTATATATCTTGTCTGCACAAGCATTATGAAGAAGAAACACTAAAAAGTATTCAACAAGTTAACACTACACCCAAGACTTATTACCAAAGAATAGACGTAGACAATTGTGACTCATTTTTTCTCCTGCCGGTCACGAGAGAAGAGGTATCCAGTATCGTAAAAAATATTAAAAATAAATCAGCGGTAGATATATACGGATTGACAACAAAACTACTGAAAGCAATTTTAGAAATTATTATTGACACTCTGGTGAAACTAATCAATAAGTGCTTTCAAGAGGGCGTGTTTCCAGATATAATGAAAAAGGCACGAATTGTTCCAATATACAAAAAGGGAGATACAAACAAATGTGAAAATTATCGACCAGTGGCCATACTTCCTGCCTTATCTAAAGTGATTGAATCAGCAATCAAGACAAGACTAACGATCTATTTCGAAAAGAAGAAACTGATAAATACCAGTCAACATGGCTATATGAATAGAAAATCGACAATGACTGCCATGATTGATGTCGTAAATGAAATAATGGAAGCCTACGACGAGGGTGAACTAACAGAAGTGAGTTTCTGTGACCTGAGTAAAGCCTTCGATACAGTCAACCATGAGATACTACTGCAAAAACTATACCACTATGGAATTAGAGGTGAATCACATACTCTAATTAAATCCTATCTCACCAACAGATATCAGAAAGTCGGTTGGAAGGGAAAATTTTCTGCCGAAAAAGAAATGTTTCATGGTATACCGCAAGGATCAGTTCTTGGGCCAATACTGTTTTTAATTTACGTTAATGACATGCCTGGTAATACTAAATGTAAGACATGCATGTTCGTCGACGATACATCTTTCATCAACAGAGCTATAGATCAAGAGACGTTGCTGCAAAAAACTAATAATACTCTGGGAGAAGCACGGCAATGGTTTAGCAGTAATAAGCTTATGTTAAATATGGAGAAAACACAACGAATGGTTTTTAAAACCAAAAATAGAAATCAGGAGCAAGCAACCATAAAGTTCCTAGGAGTTTTCATGACAAGCAATCTCAACTGGCAACAACATTGTGACAAAATAAGTCCTAAAATTGCCAGAAGTATTTACATTATCAGACGGTTGATGAACATTGCAACATATGAAATTGCAAGAATGGCATACTTCAGCTGCTGTCACAGTATCATTTCATTTGGGATAATAATGTGGGGAGCATCACCAGAAGCAACGAGAATATTTGTGCAGCAGAAAAAAGCTGTAAGAGTGTTATGTGGTGTGAGTGCAAGAACAAGCTGCAGAGAACTTTTTAGAAACACAAACATTATGACGGTACCATGTATATATATACTTACGTGTATAAAGTATGCAAGTGACAATTTGATCTGTTTTGAAACTAATGGACATACACACGACTACAGTACAAGACACCGACATGACCTAAGGATTCCGCACCATCGTGTGAAAAAATCGCAAGGCAGTGCAAACTATGACGCCATAAAACTTTATAATAAGTTGCCGTATAACATAAGACAATTTCGTGGCAACAGCTTATACAATTGGACAAAAAAATTCCTCCTTGAAAATGCTTTTTATTCGATTAGTGAATTTTTGACGTGTGATGTTGTAAATGATGTTTAGTCTATGCAATGGGATTTTCTATTTTGGTAATTTTCTGACATTGTACTGCTTTTTATTGTATTTAACTCTTTATTGTAATTACTTGGATTATATGTGTTATTTTTTTGTGACTTGTGTAATGATCTAGTATCACAAGCACCAATAAAGAATTATTATTATTATTATTATTATTATTATAGGAGGTGTTTGTTTGAAGGCTTAGACGAGCCAAGCATTACTAGATTATAAAAAAGAAGATTTTTGTAAATTTGCAATTTATTGTATATAAATAGATATACAGGTATATCTGCATTTATCTACATTTTAAATTATTTACGTCAGAATCTAAACAAGACTGGCAGGTTAGAAGGTGTAGTGGATACGTGTATTCAATTCTATGATATTGGAACGCGGGGTAATTTAAATATTAAAATAATGAAAGTTACTTCTTTTATGGGGAAGTTGGAGGGGGTAATATGGGTTAAAATGGAACAGTGTAAATAATACATAACTTACGTAGAAATTGGGTTAATTGTGAGAATGCATCGAATAAATAAATGTGTACTCAGTACGATTACAAAAATTGTAATCGTATAGTCTTAGTTGAGCTAAGCTATGCATTATGCGAGACAACAGCATATATCTCTATAAACTGTTGAAAATTTCATTTTACGTTTGTATTTTACATTTTAGTTTGCTTGCCCCTCGTTGGGCGTCAACCGTTGTGGTACGTTTAAAATTACAGTAAATTTTAATCTTAAATGGCACTGACTGCTTAATAGCGTTCTAACGCATTAGGCAAGATGGCTGTCCTTCTTGAACGCGACGTTCTCCTTCAACGGCTCCTTATTTGGTTGGCGTTGTATTGCAGTTGTGATGCAGTTTCCGATATTCTAGTTTTAGACACTGGTTAGTTTCAACTATTCATGATAAATTTAAATTATTGTCAAGATGTTCTTGGAATCTTGATTATTGATTTTTGATAAGATCAGAGCAACATTTCCTTAACATGATTTTCAATAAGACAAAATTTATTTTTTTTTTATTTAATAAGAAAATACAAAATATGAAGAATTTTAGAACATTATACTATATTAATTATTTTAGAGCAGCTCTTTTGCCGCCAGAACGTCGCAAATAACAAATTAAGAATCACAAGATAACGGTGATTTCTCATATTTCATGCATAGCCAACCTTGATTTGGCGAAGGAAAACTGCCAACGGTTAAAAACTTGCCTTATTTTAAATACAATTTTCTACGTTTTTATTTTTTATTATTATTGTTGTCGTAACATTAATTTGTTACACATTAACAAAATTGTAGTCATTCCAGTTGGGGTTGGATTGTCAATTTTTATGAAATGTGTGTTTCATTTTAATAAAGTTTTGTTTTGTAAAAAGAAATTCTGCCTATTATATCAATTTCTTGGAGAATTTTGCCTCTGCTTTCCTTTAAACTCTAGCGAATCCAACCCAACCCAACACAATCCAACCCAACCCAATTCAATCCAACACAATACAACTCAAACATTTGAACCTGGTTGTAGAGTTATAGATTCTTTTAGGAATTTACAAGTTTATAAAACATCTATTTTATTGTGACAGTTTCTGTGGTCTACCTAGTATTTTTTGCAAATCTTCACGAATGTCCACCTTCGAGTTCATACATAACACATGTAATGGGAGAGGAGATATAAAGCACCATGGAAAAGGATGATGAGGAGCCTAAGGGGAGAACAATGGAGGAAATGCACGGGAGGAAATTTGAAGAAAATGTTTAAGATTGGTTGGGTCTAAGTGGAGTCGAAATGGTGAAGACGAAATGCAACGTAAAAGTTCGATAATATTTGCGAAGGTTTTTTATTTATTAAACATCACCTCTCCACTGTATTGGTTTGGATTGGGTTGACTTGTTTTGGGTTGGCTTAGTTTGGTCACACAGTGCATTGATTTTGCTCCTTCAATTCATTTTCAGCTAACCACCCATCATCTAATTCCACTATAACGTGTCTTTGTTCTCTGCCTATGTCGTTTTATTTTCTTGGATAATTTCACATCCGTCTCTTTTCTAAACCTTCTAGGCTGATTGTGGCATTATACCAAATGAAAATCTTTTGAGATCTTAAGAAAAGAACTGTAAAACGTAGTTCTACTTATACTATGACCATTTCTGTGGTTTACGTTGTAAATTTTTGCCTATAAACTTAATAAATGTTCACCTTATGATGACCTGTGTGGTAAGGGGGATATTTATTTTATAGATATATTTCATATAATTACGCTTATTCGTTAACTGACTCAGATTACTTTACTCATTATTACGTTAATTTATAATCTTGCAATGCTTGCTATGACTTCCTCTAGACAATTTTAATATACAATGCAATTGGTCGAGGACTTACGCCCAACCATCTTACCGTTGAACTCTTCTAATCGGGTTCATTATTTTAGACCTTACGGCTTGATTCTAGTTTCAAAGCTAGGTATTGGATTGACTTGACTTGATGTATACTAAATCTTTCCATCGCGATTTTCCTGTTCTAAATATTCAAATTGCTGATATAGTATATTGTTCTGGTACTATTCTTGACACTTTCATTTCAATTATTAAAATTTCATGCCAAAATATAGCAAAATATCTTAATTTAAAATTTGATCTTCTACCAAAGGTAAAGTTATTCATGTAATGATCATGTATTTAATGTTTCTAATGGCTTCTATGTCATATTCTAATTATTTTTAGTGAAAACGTGTATCATTTAATTTAATATACGTCCATAATGACTGAATTTTGATCGTAGTGTTTTATTACTATTATAGTGTCCAAACTGCAACTGTTTTTGAGTGACAACGTCTTCTTATTTGTACACAGGATTATGTTGGAAAATGAAAGTAAAATAAAGAATTAAATATTTTCAAAGTTAGGTAAATAGGGGCGGGCAATTTAAGTGAATTAAAAAACGTTATTTTGTTAATAACGAAAATATTCACTTAATCAGCGCTATTTAGATGCGGGCACGAAGCGGGAATATTCACTGACGACCGAGAAAAGAAAGCAATAACGAAAAAGAATGGTAGAATAATTGCGCGCGATGGAGTAGATAGCACTTTGACAGACATATGCGCCGGAAAGTTTGCTAACATAATTAACAATTTCCAAAACGAAGGCGCATTATAATCTCGCGGAACCGATTCGGAATTAGGGCGAACAAAGCCACTGATATATTCGACCCCTTGAAGTTTCGGACCTTTGCGCGAATTCAATTTAAGTTTAAGGAATCCATTAAACGGCATTCATTTGCGATCGCAACTCTTGATATATGGCGGTTCGTTAAACCTGTTCCCCGGTTAGATAATGTTCTTAATGTGTTGCGCGTGCACTTTATTAAGAACACTTTCACTTTCTTACCTGTCGACGCTTTAAATGGCATTGCAAAATTGAACGGGTTGAGAAGCTTGTGTGTACGTGGACGTTAATAAAGATTATTTTTTATTTTTAGGGCAATTATAGTAATGTGAATAAAATTCAAGGTTAATTTAATAGTAATGTAATTAAAAATGATTTCTTTTTTTTTAATTTTGATGAATGTGCTGGATATTTATTTATTTGTGCCTCAATTGCAGAGAGTGTTGTTATTGGTTAGCTCCCACAGCCGAGCTACAGTTGTAAGAATTACTCCAGCATTTGTTGAATTCAAATTTAAAAAACCGTGTCCGAGTAGCCAAGATCCTGAATTTTTTAATTTTTTAGTAAAAGTTTGATTGAGATTTGACCCCTGGACTTCGCGATCTAGACCACAGAATAGATCATTTGGAATTTGCTGTTAAAACGTCTTCACCACAGAACCCTCCATTGAACTTGTTACATTACTTGAAGCTGAAATTCCTACGATGCTACCGGGCATTTGTGCAGATCACGTTGTTACAAACTATTAAGCTCGTCAAATCTGGTATAATCCACTCCCGAATTTACACGAATGGATTATATTCGTGGCCCACAGTGCATTCGCTCATTCGCTCAACTTCATTAAAACTGCAAATCTCTCGTCAAACATTTACATTGATAGCCGAGTTGTCAACAGGATCAGTTCACCAAACCGCCACCAATCTTCGTCGGCCGGCGCTGAGACGTCTCGAGAGATCCTCCCGCTTCCCGGAAAAACTTTTAAACAGTTCCTTAACAAGTCGTGAAATCGTCGAGTTTTCGCTCGTTACCGACTCCAGATTGTAACTGAGAAACTACTCCGAGCGAGATATAAATTATTGCCGGTCGTACGGTGCCGTTTCACCTTTGTTTCGCTTAAAATATGTTCGTGGAGTCGACACTAATAATACTATTTTTCAACGAACTGGCAGAAGTTACAGCTTTGTTTTTCTTGCTATCGAGACAGCTGTTCTTGAAGGGAAATAGCATTCTGAAAGGAGTTAGGTATTTTGAGAATAACAGTTTGTTTTCAAACCTCAATCGGTTTCTTTATTAATATTGCCGGAAAAAATTCACATTCGAAGAGAGTATAGAACAAAGGATAAGTAAGGTAATCTTCTTGAGATTTAAATAAAATAATAAACTAGAGTTTGAAATCAAATCAAATCATTAAAAAAATTAATGTCAAGGAATATGTTATAGGTGGTGATGATCAATCGTTTGTCAGTATTTTTGCTCGTAAGCATATATTTGTTGATGTCTTGAAAGTCGTGCCCTTATTTACGATTGTCTCACTTGTTCAGTATTTACGTTCTCCTATTTTATTTTTTTACCAATTTTTTATTTCTTTCTAATCATATTTCCTTTCGTTTAATTTGTATTAAAATTACTTTGAAATTATTGAAGCGATTCAAATACTCTACAACACCCGAAGGCGTCGTAATTCCTCGACGCTGAACTTCATTGTTGGTTGCTTTAAAGTCCATTCGTAAAGGCGAGACTTTCGCATCAGTATGCACCCACCTGCGCTTTCCATTGTTTCCATAAATGTAATTTAGTAATGGCTCAAACTGATGCGATTATTTCTTCATTAGTGGATGCGGACAGTCGACGTCGCCCAAACTTCTGCGTTATAAGCCCCGTGAATTGGGGAACACAGACATTTGCCTAATCTTCGGGTGAAGTGATGTGTGCCCGGGGGCGTTTCGCAGGCCAACGTGCACGAACGTAGCGATTGTTATGAAACTTGTTTGTTTGCACAAAGTCGAACACCTACGGTGGCGAAATTGGCGACGATTATATGTTTACGGTGACGCAAGGTTCGTGCAATCAGATGTGACCATCGAAATAATTACCGGCATTGTCTTGTAAATCATTAGCAGTAATCATCGATGTTTTTCAATATATTTTGAAATTTTCGTTCGTGCCTATATTGTCGAGGTTATATTAATTTAATTCATATTAGTTGCTAATCTGAGATTAATTGACAATTCAGGGCGACTGAACTGGACTAGATATAAATTATTACCCCGATCGTCGACCCCTTACAAAACTCGATAAGTAAAACTTGTTGTCTTTGAACTAATCATCTTGATAGTCGTCAAATGATACACAGCTTTACTTCGTTTGAATGAAGTCACGACGCAAGCGGCTCATTAGGCTAGGAATTTTTCAATTCATCTTGATAATTGTGTGGCGATCAGTGTCGGCTAGTCATTTGCGGCAACGAACGTCCACACATGTCAATTTCGTTTCATAAAGCTGTAAGCTCAGTCATTACCCATCGTAATGGTAAGAGCATTTACACTTCAGTTAATTACAGATGAACGAGTCACTGTTAATCCAGTAATGATTTTATAATTGTACTTGCGCAACGTGGATATTTACATAGAAATATGAATTTGCTGTCAATATTGAATTATCTAATTCATGAACATAAAAGTCAGAGGGATGGTTTTCTAATTTAAGTCCATTTATTAAACCTTGTTTTAAAAATAATTATAATGTTAGAGAGCCAAAACCGAACTTAACTAGATGACTTGAATCAAATGTTATTAGTATCGAGGCATTCAAGTTGCAAAATAATGACTTTACAAATAACTGGTCGAAGGTAGACGTGGTTAACCCTTGTCATCACTGATTTTGTAGAACGGACATTGATTCGGTTGGCAATAGGCGTAGTGTTCCTTGTTTATTGAAATCGCAAACACCAATTAATTACTACCAGTATTTACGTAATTCGAATAAACACTTAACTTGCATATGCAAAGCGATTGTGACAATATTTTCTTTGGGGATATGTAATTATGTATGAACTAATTATTAATACTGACATTCAATGTTGCCAATATGCACGGAGCAGCGTAGTTTAGTAGCACGTTTGTGGCGTACAATGCCAATTTTGCCGTTCAACTTTACCAGTCCATCAAATTAGCAACTCTCGCCAACGTCAGCCGACCAAACGTGCCGCAAAATGCATCGCCCCCGCCGTTGTAATTACGTACCATTATTAGTGCCCTACGAGCCACGCGGCGCACACGGTCGTCAATGATTAATTATTTCGGTCGATTCTGATGCGAACGCGTAATCGAATTTCGGTTGTTATTGTTGCGGCGCGTCGGCGTCAGCGAGAGGAAACATGCAGGCGGCCGCAAGAAAACGAGGCCGTAAATCTGGCTGAATTGGTCGTCAGAGGCTGCCTACGCTGCACGATTGGTTGTACCTCACGCTGAACGAACAAGCCGAGCATATTGCTGTCTTAATTAAACGGAATAAGTCATACTGCCGCGCACGATTGTCGACACCAACTTTATATTGATTTGTTTTTGCAAAGAAGATATTACGCTAGTACGTCATGCGTTTTTTTTTATATTCTTATAGCAAGTAATGAATTCAATTGCGTTGCATTCCGGCACGTACACGGAATGGGAGAAAATACTGAAGCATAATTATGGAGCGATTGGAGAGTTGCAAACGTGTTTGGGTATACTACAATAACGTGCGAAATGATAACAATAATTTATTGACATGACCCACTATACCAGAAAATATGCAGTTCCGATATCAATATAAATTGAACGCTCGTCGTGATGCTATGGCCCCCGTGCGCATTCACCTATCACAATTTTATTTCTAGCGTTTTCATTCAAGAGATTTTCTACGATCACAGCTCTATTACATTCACTGTTAGTGTCTTGCGATTATTGTAAGAACACACATATATAGTTTACAGGCTGTTAGGCCCATTGCTTGATTATCTTCCGTGATTGTTCTATGTTCTTTGCTTTTTCTCGCCAGTGACAAATTCCTTTTTTCTGGTAGATCAATTTTAACCCTTAAAGCGATCTCGTTTTCGGACGTCCCTGTTTTAGTAAAGATTTTAGATATCAAATTTTCTTTACTATTCCGTGGCCCTCTTCTTTCCATATGCCCTAACTATCCCACACGTCGGGCCCTAACAAAATGAGTCACTGTTGCTTCTCGATACAGTTGCCTTATTTTTTCGTTACTTCTACGTTTTTAGTGGTCGTTTACCCTTAAATATTCTTCTGAGTATTGTCTTATATAATTGAATCTTTTCTTTCCGTGAGATTGATCTTCTTTTGCTATACTGGATGTAATTTCAGAATTAGTATCCCCATCCTATGATAGCCACACACACAGGTAGACAAAGTTCTTAACATTTTCGGTTTGTATTTGTGTGTCTATCTAAATCAATCACTTTTCGTACTTTTCATGTTCATGCATTTGGTCTTCTCATCGTTTATTTCCAGTTCTAGTTTTTTGCGCTTGCTTTTAACTTTTTGGTTACTCTTTCGAACCTGTTCCTTGTTATCGTATTATCGTTATATCGTTTGCGTATACCACCAGGTATTGGTAACTTTTATTTAATATTGTACCGGCACAGTTTGTATTACTTTCTACATTATGTTAAGCAACACATTCGAGAGCCGATCACTTTGCATTGTTTACTTGTACTTTACTGGTCGAGTTCTCTAAAGTCATTCTCACTGACTGTATTGGCTTACTTGGGATTTGCATTTCCTGCATTGTCTGGTAACATCCCCTTTTCCTTTCTGAATTTGTACGATCGCCTAAAATCAATAAAAATAGCGTGCTTTCCTGTCTTATGATCATTACGTGAAACCACACTGACATTCGCTCACAACATTTTCTGCAACTACCTGTAGTCTATTACGTATCATTGTTGCTAAAATCTTATACGTTACATCCAATAGTGATTTTCCTCTATAATTTGTACACTCTGTTTTATCACATTTTTTTGTGTAACGGTATAATTACTGCTTCCCTCCATTTTCTGGTATTTGTTCTTGCTGCCATAGAGCTTTTATTAACTCGTAAATTTCTTTTTGCAACAAAAGTCCTCCACATTTAATTAATTCGGCAGCAATACCATTTTCTCAATTTGCATGCGCCATATCACTACGTATTACATTTTCTGTTGCTTATATCAACTACATCTTCTTTTCTATAAATTTCTCCAGTTATTGCTTCAGTTACATTTTGGTTATGTTCTTCCGTAATATCTTTAAAATGGTTTCGCCATACATTTGCTACTTCTTTTTCATCTCCCATTAAGTTCCCATCCTTGTCATTGCAGAATAACGTTCTTGATTTTGGTCCTTGCCAACAGGCTTAGTTTCATGATGCATTTTCTGTGATTTTCTTCTACTTTTTTTTCGTAGTATGCTTGTTTAGCTTGTTTGTGGCGAATTATTGTAACATCTTCTGTATAACTTCCAGTACTTTTGCATATGTTCCTTGCAAATAATATTAAACCAGGCTTCTTTTACTCTCGGTTTCTTGTTCCTCACGATATTTACTACCAGTTTTTCTAATCGATGATTTCATTTATAAAATTGCTGATAGCATATGTTACCTTTTACATCTTCGAGCTTCTCTTTCTTAATTATCGTTGTGCTTGGCATTTGAGGAAATTTCGTCTAATTTCTATCTCACTATCTTTTTAAAATGTTCTATCTTGCGACTCATCGATTCTTCTCCCACGTTTTCGATCTTCAGTGTTTTTAAGTTCCTGATTAAATCGTCCGTTTAAACGCTTATGTTTCATCTTCGCCTCATAGTTCATAGTCCAGGATTTTGATGAGGATGAAACGAGATAACTACAAAAAGGAACCATGCAGCAATGAATGAATGAATTTTTGAAATATTAACTGATGATTTGAGTAGAGTTTTAATGAATCTCCACCTTAATTATTCATCTAGTTAGTCATGTTAGGTTATTTGAATATAACTCGTGTGGCATAGCATTCGTTTAGTTGACGACCTCAACGTAACTTCATTACGTCCTAGTTTAAGTATTCTAAATAAGTAGTTCTTATTTTCTTATCGAAAACTTACCTGTAAGTTGAACAAATCAAGTATGCAAATAAAGGAGCATACATTTTTAAACGACAAGACTAGCAATAAAACGAAGCACTCTTGAAACTTATCGACTGCCGCTATTATTCTGGGTCATCAGCGAGAATCGCTATATGTGCTTTTTCGGCATTTCAACGATCACAATTGATACCAATTCCCATTGACTTCGCGCATTTACATACGTTATTGTGTCGAAGGAATAAACGTGATTACTCGGCGAGCGCTGGTTGCAAGCAGTAAAATGGGCGCAATCACTTCCACACGCCGATATTTACAGACTTCGATTTCGTACAAAAGCATCTCTATATATGCACTCGCCTTGCGCACAAGAATCTGCCGGTAAGTGTGTAACTATTTCGTCCTTTATTTCCCCGCCGCGTCTCGTCCGTGTGTTCGCATTGATGAGATTCTCGGTCGATTTTGACGCTAAATGAAGTCAAACGACCGTAAATAAGGAAATATTTGAATTTCCGATTCGATGTCGAACCCCCATCGACGATCAACTGCGTGGGTATCGGTTTAGTCATTTCCTCGTCGATTTTAACCAGTAATTTCCACTGCATTAGATTGCCGGTTGATTAAACGTGCACGTAACAGATCTTTTGCTCCATTATTCGACAAAGTACATTTTGAAACGGTCATTTCGTTGATGCTTTAGCTTTCCTTTATTTCCTTAGTGGTCTCCTCGATTTCGTTGTTTTTTCCACTTGTTGCAGATTTCGCTTATTTTCTTTTTTCATTGCGCTCATTTATATTTCAACATTTTATAATTTTCTTGGTGGCTAGAGAAAGGGTTAATTTTTTCACATTGTCTCACATATTTGATTTGTTATTTACCTGTACTGTAAACCAGGCTTCTTTTACTCTCGGTTTCTTGTTCCTCACGATATTTACTACCAGTTTTTCTAATCGATGATTTCATTTATAAAATTGCTGATAGCATATGTTACCTTTTACATCTTCGAGCTTCTCTTTCTTAATTATCGTTGTGCTTGGCATTTGAGGAAATTTCGTCTAATTTCTATCTCACTATCTTTTTAAAATGTTCTATCTTGCGACTCATCGATTCTTCTCCCACGTTTTCGATCTTCAGTGTTTTTAAGTTCCTGATTAAATCGTCCGTTTAAACGCTTATGTTTCATCTTCGCCTCATAGTTCATAGTCCAGGATTTTGATGAGGATGAAACGAGATAACTACAAAAAGGAACCATGCAGCAATGAATGAATGAATTTTTGAAATATTAACTGATGATTTGAGTAGAGTTTTAATGAATCTCCACCTTAATTATTCATCTAGTTAGTCATGTTAGGTTATTTGAATATAACTCGTGTGGCATAGCATTCGTTTAGTTGACGACCTCAACGTAACTTCATTACGTCCTAGTTTAAGTATTCTAAATAAGTAGTTCTTATTTTCTTATCGAAAACTTACCTGTAAGTTGAACAAATCAAGTATGCAAATAAAGGAGCATACATTTTTAAACGACAAGACTAGCAATAAAACGAAGCACTCTTGAAACTTATCGACTGCCGCTATTATTCTGGGTCATCAGCGAGAATCGCTATATGTGCTTTTTCGGCATTTCAACGATCACAATTGATACCAATTCCCATTGACTTCGCGCATTTACATACGTTATTGTGTCGAAGGAATAAACGTGATTACTCGGCGAGCGCTGGTTGCAAGCAGTAAAATGGGCGCAATCACTTCCACACGCCGATATTTACAGACTTCGATTTCGTACAAAAGCATCTCTATATATGCACTCGCCTTGCGCACAAGAATCTGCCGGTAAGTGTGTAACTATTTCGTCCTTTATTTCCCCGCCGCGTCTCGTCCGTGTGTTCGCATTGATGAGATTCTCGGTCGATTTTGACGCTAAATGAAGTCAAACGACCGTAAATAAGGAAATATTTGAATTTCCGATTCGATGTCGAACCCCCATCGACGATCAACTGCGTGGGTATCGGTTTAGTCATTTCCTCGTCGATTTTAACCAGTAATTTCCACTGCATTAGATTGCCGGTTGATTAAACGTGCACGTAACAGATCTTTTGCTCCATTATTCGACAAAGTACATTTTGAAACGGTCATTTCGTTGATGCTTTAGCTTTCCTTTATTTCCTTAGTGGTCTCCTCGATTTCGTTGTTTTTTCCACTTGTTGCAGATTTCGCTTATTTTCTTTTTTCATTGCGCTCATTTATATTTCAACATTTTATAATTTTCTTGGTGGCTAGAGAAAGGGTTAATTTTTTCACATTGTCTCACATATTTGATTTGTTATTTACCTGTACTTAGTAATTATAGTGTAGTAGTTACCGTTGATATATCGTCATTAATATTTGTCTACGATTTTATATTTTCTCTTCTCAACATTCTAGACGAGGTCTTGTTTTAATGGAAACAATAAATCGATACCTGTTCCCTTGCATTGATAAAAATAATTAAATTGCAAGTAGAAGTAGAAGTACATCAAACAAAGAGCACATGGAAGCATTTTTTAATGAAGCTCCTACAATGCAATTACGAGAACGAATGTTTCAAATTGCTTATTTGGCAGAAGCGTGGCACAAAGACAAAAGAATTACACATGGAGTAGCAAACGAAGCTTTTGTTAGCAACTTAGCGTACTTATTACAATTTTGTTTGGAAATAAAGTCACCAAAGTTGAAAATTATTGAAATTAAGACGAAGAATAATGTTTTATGATATCGTGATGTACTGGACGTGCTCAGTGTGTTTAGCCATTGAACCCATTTGCAAATCAAATCAATATTTAGGGTGATATGATATTTTGGTGAGAACTTAAGGCTACGCCTTG
Organism: Geotrupes spiniger; assembly: GCA_959613385.1. Classification (NCBI taxonomy): domain Eukaryota; kingdom Metazoa; phylum Arthropoda; class Insecta; order Coleoptera; family Geotrupidae; genus Geotrupes; species Geotrupes spiniger. The sequence goes on from OY390737.1 coordinate 21,240,951, forward strand.
AAGAATATACAATTGTTAGCATTGTATGTAATTGACGTTGGGTCTCAGAGTGTCCTTGTGGATTCGTATATCGTAATATGTTTCATTTTAAATGGTACTTGTATTAAATGGTACTTGTATGTATGACTAATAAGAGGCTACATACAACTAAATATGTCGCAGAGATAAAGTAGGGGAAGCGATGTTTGCTCAGCTTACGTAGTATAAAGAACTTAAGCTCTCATCGAGTTTTTTTTCACACAACTAGTTGATGGTAGTCGTTTTTAAAATTGGTGGAGTTGATTAGTAGCGACGTTTTGAGTCTTAATACACAATGCATACTTCATATTATTCCTGTAGAGATGTTGACGGTGCCACCGAGGTCTCCAATTCAAAAGAATACGTATCCCCTGAACATCAAAGAACAAACACGAATTTCCTCTTAAAATTAAATCATTGGCGACACCTTCTCCTCCGTCGTTGTAAACATGCATGTGCGAACAAAAACAATCTCCAGACGACGACGCGACGACATTATCATATCGGCACGACAATCGCCGTTATTTACATCTTCGAATGACACGACTACAAACAAGCAACGCGCTGGATATTTCGCGCATTTTTCCGCCGATTAGAACCGCAAACGATACGGAGACCCACACGTCTACATACGTACACACAACGTCGTACATACATCGAATTGAAAGACTCCTTCGCCCGATAGAGAGGAGTAGGTACTCTTCGCCGGGCCGTATCGTTGATAGCTGTCGCCTCTAAATTGCCCCCCGCGGGGAATTCACCCGTCGACATTATCGTGTCGAGGCGATCGCACCCACACATCCCCCAAGTGAAAACGTGCAGCCTACGAAGTTGATCCCATCGGAATTGAACGTAACACGAGCTGCGGTCACGTCGATGATCTACGGCAGCCGCAGGTACGCTCCGCCAAACAAATGGATCAGTCGAGGGCACGTACGAATTCGTCGAAACGCCCGCTCCTAACCGAATTAACGAGATTACGTTGCGAATTGATTTACAATGTCTATTCTTAATTATCGGTGGGGAGCATCTGGAACGTGTTTTGGGTGTGTTTTGAGTGGGACAAAACAGGAGAAGGTAATCGAGTTAGTATTCGAAATTACGAATGATTCGTAACTTCAGTGTTCACGAATATACGAAATTAATTGCAGAATATAACAGGAATAAAAATACGGCGCTGACAATTTAAATCCAAACTCCCAGTAGTAATTTACGAAAATGGCTGTGATTTGGTTGAGCACATTCAATACACTATGGTACGTCATATACCATTGATTAATATATATTAATATAGGATGGTAGCAGAAGAGGAAGACGTAGGCGAGTTTAGTTGGGAGAAATTACAAGGATAAAAATATGGGAATGATGGATGGACATAGAAATAACTTTGAAAAAGACCATGGGGGTCGCTAAACACAATTATATTAATGGAGAGTGTGAGGGAGATCACATGATCGAAGTTCTGGGTACCAGGATAGGAGGCGGAAATACTATAGGAAACATTAATAACAGTTTTGACAAAAAAGTAAAAGATGTAAAAATGCTGATACAAAATAAAGGGCATTTATTTGCTCAGTTTTCATTCCTTCGATTAAATTACAACTTTGGTACATCGTTTCTGTTTCACCACCTCAGAAATGAAGCACCTGCCTCTGGGTCTTCCAATCCTTCTGTAAATTCGAAGATTCGTTCATGAGCTTTGGTAGAATCTTGGGAACATAATAACGAACATATGTGCGAAAACGATGAATAAAGATTCGAAATGTGAGTTGGCCGTAAAGACCACGCACCTGTTAAATTTATTAAATGATGTTATTGGCTAACTGAGTAGTAGATACACCACGATAACTCTGGCGTAAATGTCGCCGAAAAAAAATTGTACAAATACTCCGCTAAATAATCTACGCAGCGAAGACTCATTGATTCACTAATTGCAAATCAAAATAAGAGGCTAAATTTTCCACTTTGTGGAGTTGTGGTTAAGGTTTTAGATCAGTTCAAGCGTTGGGTTGGGTTGAGTTGGGTTGGGTTAGGTTGCGTTGGGTTGGGATGAGTTGAGTTGGGTTGGGTTTAAACGTTTCAATCTTTGGTCAGTTTATGTAAATGATCAACATACGTCATCTATCGACTAACGTTCAAAACACCAAAGCATTTGCGAAAATAATTCAACGTGATATGATGATGAATTTTTCTGAACTAGTCATTGGTACTGCACATGTTGATAAATTAATATAAAAATACGCGAAATCAAAGCTTGAGGTTTGAGTATGGGAAGCCCTTTCTGTACTCATTATGAGGTACTTCAGACAATTTCATTGAAATAAATGTACAAACACCAAAGATGACTTGCTCTGGTGCTTTAAGTACTTCAGTAGAAACGTTAAATAGTTTCACGAAAGAAGAATAAGAACGGAGCTTACATCTATCAAGATTACCAGTGGAACTCCACATGAAATATATTTTAATAAATAATAAGCTTTCGATTAATTGTTCGTTCTGAAAACAATCAAAAGAGTTTTGTAAATCGATTATCAATTAATTTGGCCACTGTTAAATAAATTATAGAATTTCAAAATATTTTGTTGCAATTTTTAAGCCAAATTTTTGCCATTTCATCTAAATTTGGAACACCGATGGCGTTTGCCGAAAATTTCAACTCAATGTGTTAAGTGAAGGTGCGTCCAGTTCATGGAAAGATAGCTGCGGCTTTTTCGAAACTATAACAACACTAGATTCAAACTAAAACAATGTCTTTGGCAATTAATCTCTCCATGAAACAATATTTAACAATGTCTGTGGCAATGGAACTCTCAATGAAACGTGATTTGGGTTTTTATTTGAACAATATCTATGGCAATGAATCTCTAAAAACGGACACTCAAACTCAAATATGGCGATTGGTCACCGATTGTTGGTTTTCCCACGTTCTTTCCCAAGTTTTAAATTGTCTTTATTGTTGATTAACATAGTTTAATGAATACGTCAAAACTATTAACAGTTCTAGCATAACAAACCGCAAGTAATAGTTATAATCTAATTCTAATCTAATTGCCTTTTTATCTGAAATTTGATATAAAAATTTTTCATCTAGAAAAATCAAAAAATCGATGTTTAAGTTAATTTTTTAAATCAAAAATCTGTTCCCGAAACTCACCTCCAATCAGAATTCTATGTATTATTAAATTGACGACCGAATCGTACATCAAATACCAAGTATTTAATTAAGTGGACCAATGTAAATTGAAAGTGAAAATATAAGTCGAGGGACAAAGCACATCAAATGGATAGTGAAAGAGAAAAAAGATAACATGAAAGGGAAAGAAGGAAGTGAAGAAGACTGCACAAAGAGAAAAAGTGAAGTGGAAGGACTACATAAAGGGAAGAAGTCAAGCAAAAATACTATGCAAAGAGAAACACAACGTCGAAAGAAGGATATGGAGATTGAAGCTATACAAGTAAACCAGAACAGTAGAAAAGGATCTGGGAAAGAGGAGCAAAGAGGCGACGACAAGAGTGAAGGAAGAGCACAGAATATGGAACAAAGAAATACTGCAAACGATGAAAGATAGAAGCAAGAGACATGAATAAATCATAAAGGAAATACAAGATATAATACAGAACGCACAAGAAAGGAGGAGAATGCCATAGAACTTAAAAACAATGGGAAAAGAGAGAGAGTGGAAAAAACATTCAAATTGCTATAAGAAGGCTGGAGATGAAAAAGTGTAACGAAAGAGGGGATACACAACAATTTATTAGAAGAAAATTAAGCAAACAAGTCGAAATGCAAGAAACCTGGTGGATATGCATGAACGAGAAGGAAACTAAGCTGGTGGCATAATGGGCATGGGAAGACAGGGGGGAAACAAACTTAACGGAAAAAGAAATTAGCATACAAAGGCAGATTTGGTAATTGGGCAAAAGAGAAGAAAGGGGAACGGAAAAGGATCAAAAGGATTGCAATCAGTTTGCTTAAATTTCGAAACAATTCGATGGATATCTAAAAACGAGATTCGATGATGGTGCGGTGATGAACCTGAAACGAAACGAGTGCCTTAATTTTAACTGGTAATCGTAACATTAATCATTAATCGATTCATCGAAGATCATCAATATACAGTACTTTTGCCGATAAGATTCAGTATGTGAGAACGATCGGTACCTGAGTCGTGTTAGTTGTCTTGGAAGCAGGATGGCGTCATTTATATGCGAATCGGTCACGCGATTTATTATCATTGTGCTTTGTTGTGGCAAAAAATAAAAATAACGCAAGCAGTTAACTGTACCTGTTAGCAGTATCCAGGATTTAATGTTTGTGGTTTGAGATTGCAACTTAATTTTTTAACAAATGTGTACCGACTGAATAAAGTTGGAACAAAGTACAACATTGCCATTTAATAATAAAACGGCGGAGCACGAAATTGCGTTGGAAATTAAACAATACAAATTCCAGATATTACGCTTCATGTGCGCGCTAAATCTATTACAAGAAAACGACTTCAAAGACGCAGATATTCCATTGTGTACGTTCACTACATTAAACGTAAATGATATTTGCGACGAGAAGGAGGCATGTGATAGTATTATTACGGTTATGGATTGAACCGGCATCTCATAAACCCATTTACGCTGATATATGAAAATAATAATAGTTGATTTTTTATTTGATATTTAGCTGTTCGTTTCATAAGTTTGTTTATTTAGTTTCATTGTATTCGTTTTCGATGGCAATGAAATATAGATGGAGTTAACAGAAATTTGGCTGGGGATCAAGTCCGGCGACGAAGACAAGGGAAAGTGGAAAATTATTGCAGCAGTAAAAAATAATGAGAAATGGGAATCAACGAATGGTTTATAATACATAGGTTTATCATGGTCTTATGCGTATTAATAATGTGAGGAAGTATAATAAAAATTGATAACTGAATGAGCTGTAGTATTTTTTATGTGACGCATTATATTGAATTAATGCTAATCATTTCTACTATCAGTATTGATTTGTAATGTTTTTCAATATATAATTTATATATATAATATATATAAGTTATGTTAATACAAGACAAACATGCAACATTGCATCTCGTACCCAAGAATCAACATTGGCTTACAACGACTCCAGTGCAACATTAATTACGCCGCAACGGTTTGTAGCAAATAGGTGGTAATTAAACAGCGAACCGCGACTTACGGCGAAGAAAAAAGATTCTCAACGAATGATTTAACATTCCGTGTTACTGTTACGTGATTCATAGGTCAAGCGGGATTACGCGCAAGACATTGCCACCGTCGTCGCCTCCAAGGTTGTCACATCGTACGGCCATCGGTTCCGCCTCGGAAGGTCGATTTTTCCGCGTTCTCGCTCTTCGGAATTTTTGTCGGGTTCCTCGTCGAATTATCGCCGAAACGCGTGCGATCCGACGCCCGCGCCGCGCCGGCCGCGGAGATTAACAGGCGGAAAAACGCGCGAGACTTTGGCATGCACGAATTTAATTTTCCGTTTTCTTTCTCGAAGACTTCCACGCGAGAAATTAATTTCAAGTTCGAGAAAGTTTTACCAATTTCGCCGGCGTCGTAAACTTTCCGACGCCGGGATATTAAAAAGCGGACGTTATTATTGGGGCGGGTCGAATTCCGGGAATGAAACCGTGTCTGCTCGTAATTTCGCATTTTTGGAGCCGAAATCGAAGTTGCGAGTTATGATGGGCTTTGATAATTTATTGACGATTGTCAGAATTAGGGGTGGGATTCCCCATGTTTTTCTTTTAAATCTTGCACCGGCATCCACCAGGTAATTTATATGCCATCAAAAACTATTTCTCTCTCGTAGAATCTCCGCCAAATAACTTAAGGCTATAATTAATAATGTTACGTCTTTATTATTTACCATAGTATGCGAAATTAGTCGTCAGAATTGGCACTTTAAGACTTTGTAATTGATTGCAAATATAAATTGAATGCTTAATTCCCGTTAGTAGTGAATGTACAATTAAGTTTTATTGGTGGTTTCATTAGAAATATATTCGTTAATATTTATTGCCATTTAAGAACATATTTTAGAAGACCCTGCATTGTATTTCCAGTTTTTATTCTGCTTACCTTTTTAATTATGTTGAGTGATGTAAGCCGTTCTGTAAAGAAGTTTGAACGTAATTTTAACATGCCCTTAAATTATTATAAGTTGTATAGAGCATGTGAAAGAAGAACAGAGCTTTGTAAAGACTTCGGAAGGAAAAAAGAGGCAATATATCATACTAGGAAATTATCTACAACTTTCTACCCAAAATTTCAGATTAGCCGTTATGAAAACTTTTTCTCAATCACTTTGATTTATGAAATAAAACAGGTCTGCATGTGGAACTAATTCTGCGGAATTTGTGATAGTATCATTGAACATCAGTATGTGAATATTTAGAGAAAGGGTTCTTGAGTTTAGAAACAAAGGAACCAGTCGGACTATTGGACAAACATGAAGAATAAACTATGAAGGAATGGAAACGTTTAATGTAAATAATGAAAAAATGTGTTGCTTTACATTAAATCCTTGGTAAAACTTACTAATTTATTTAAGGATACGTTTTTTACTGTGTATAAAGCAAAAAAGTTGAGTAAGTTGTTGCTTCGTTTTTTATTACCTTTTGATATAATTTTCTCCATTGCTCTTTGTTTTATTTTAGGTGTTTATTTTTGACCTTATTCTCACTTCTATACCCTTGATTATTCATTCTTAGTCAATGTATAGATATATGGATCATAGATGTATTTCCTGTAACATTACATGTGTTCCTAACTGGTGCCTATATATCATTTCCGATTCTGTCTTTGTGTGTGTCGCACGTTTCATTATATATCCAATTTCTGGTAGTGCTGCCACCACTACATTCGTAACCTTTTCGACTTTCACTGCTTTCAGCATAGTCTATGATTCAAGAAGCCTATAGACCAATTATTGTTCCTACGTATTTCAAGCTCTTCCTGCTGTGTTATTAGTTCTTTATGATTACAGATTGATATCTACGTTTATTTCATCATTATTTGTTGACAATTCTTCAAAGTCCCTAACTCCTCAGTATGTCACCCTCACTAAAGTGCTAAATGTTCTCGGCCTGTGCAGCATTGGTGTAGCGGTCGAAATGTTCGTTGGCCTTATTAGTCTGACAAAAATAGATTTTATATCAATTAGATTTCTTGTAAAAGAGCAGGTAGGGGTAGAAAAGAGGGGAGGCAAGAGAATCCTAGAATCAAACCTAGGAATGTCAGGTACAACGCAAAAAATATAAAAGAATAAAAGTAGAGCGGAAGATACCAAGATACTTAAGGATAATCGGTAGAAGAAGAAAAAACATCTCCAAGATTCAGCTGCGGAAACGAAGAGAAAACCAGTAAGTAGAGGCTGAAAGCGAAATACAGGAAGTGTAATTTCCGTGGAGAAGGGTTGGATGAATGGGAACATAGTATAGGAGAATGCAAGGAAATAAAACTGAAAGAAGGAGGAAAATATAGTAACAAATGGAGTGTTACATGATATGTAGAATGTGAACATGCACATAAAGGTTTTTTTATTCTTGCTGCAAGAGGAAGTGGTTGGTGCCATAGATGAAGGCTGATAGATGAAGGAAACGAACGAGGCAACATGCTGAAGAAACAGCTACGACACGTTTTATGGCACCACAATCATTATGCGCTTCAGAAATAAAACAAAAGTTAATGAAAGGGAGAAAATAAAAAAGATCTCGTACTGATATAAGACTCCAGTGCCAAGACTTATAAAAATGTAACAAAATTGGCAAAAGTTATCATTGACACCCCAAAATAATGCAAGGAGATTCTTAGGAATTACGGATATACGACCCTGTTATAACCTAAGTAGAAGATATAAGGAAGATGAAGTGGACGAGGAGGCACGTACACGAACACGTAATATGCTAATGTGTTGCTATATGGCACAAAGTTTACATGAGTAAGTCATAGAACCTCAGGAATGAAGATACCTTTAACCCAAAATAATTCTAAGGTTCCTCGAAAGCATGCAATTATTTCAAAGGAAAGCCAAGACTATGCTACAACAGTTCTATAAAGGACCAATATGAGTGGAACAAAGAAGCTGAAAGATGAATTAAAATGGTGTTCCACGGTTGGTCTAGTTGGGTGACTAAACGAAAAAAGATTAATCGAAGGTCCAGCAAATATTGAGACCCAGTATGTCTAAAGGGTTCTTCAACACGAACTTTGTTTTCCGACAGAGCATATTGGAATAACATGAGAGTTTTGACATTTCACATTAGTAGTAGAAGCTTCGGCAATTGTAACAATGAATTCAATTTCGATCGAAAATCGCACTAAAAGATTAAAAATCCACCATGAAAACGGCGGATCTGCAAAAGCTACATTTCGTAAAATTTGTGATATTTGCGGTCAACATAATCGTCCTTCTGAGACCGCTATTAAGAATTTGGTCGATACATTTGAGCCGACTGGTTCGCTGCATAATGTGCCACTAATGTGCCACTAACACACTAACGCGTTTTCGACCGGGTCGTTCAAATGAAAACATCGCAGCTGTGAGCCGCAGTGTTGAGGAAGATCCGAATTTGTCAATTCCCCGACGTTGTCAACAATTGGGGGTATCAACAACGGCCACATGGCGAATTTTGCGTAAGGATTTGGCTTTGAAGGTTTACAAGGTGCAACTGATGCATGAATTGAAGCACTTCAATTCACTTCGAAGTAGATTTGCTAAATTCAATCAAAAACAACCCGCTGGTTTTTCTGCAAAAAACAGTTTTTCTGGATACGTCAACAAGCAAAATTGCCGCATTTGGGCTTCTGAATCCAAGAGCAATTGTTGAGAAGCATGCTGAACGTGTGGTCCGGACGCGTGATTGGGCTATTTTTTTTCGAAAATTAGGCTGTAAATGCGATAACGGTGAATGGATCACGCTAGCGAGAGATGTTAATAACTAAATTTTGGTTTATTATTGATGATTATTGATGATACACCACTGACATGTGGTTTTAACAGGACGGTGCCATATGTCACACAACCACCGAAACAATGAATTTAATGCATACCAAAATTCCCGATTGCATAATTTCACGAAATTCAGCTGTTAATTGGCCGCCCCGATCATACGATTTAACACCACTAGATTATTTTTTGTGGGGCTATGTTAAAGATAGAGTCTATACGGAATCAGTCGAATCGATTGCAGCCTTAAAACTCAAAATTCGTGACGTGATTAACGAAATAGACCCGCCATTTTGACGAAATGCCGGGTTGAAAATTTGATAAAAGAATCGACATCTGTATGCGTGATCGTGATGGACATTTGTCCGATGTCATTTTTCATTTATAATTGCCAAACCTTACTCTTTCCAATACAATATAAATCATTTTCATCTAAATTCTTTGTTTTATTTTGTTTTGAAAAACAAAGTTGTTGTTCAAAAACCCTGTATAATAAATGTGTTCACAAATTCACCAGCCTGAAGGCGAATCAACAACAAAAATTATTTTGTCAAAATTTTTAAATTTTTTCATTTAACAGTTATTGGTTTCCTCAACCATGTTGATTAAAATCGTTCCTGAATTTGGATTTTTTGGTCTAAGCTAGAATTGCTCATTAACGATTGTTAATTGTTATATTTCCCATACGACATCATTTCAAAGTATGCCATTATACATTTACTTAAAAAAATTGTGTAACATTTCGTTTAAATATAAATTGACGTTTCAAATTTCCACTTGTTAGCACTTCATCGACGAACGACTGATATATCACCCAGTCGGCAATTTGCATATGCGACGTATATCCCAAACTACAAGGGATAAAATATCCCTGTTGACACAAGCACATCCACAAGTACATCAATTCGAAACAATGCCTGGTTCTGTTCTGTTCATTTAGTGTCACAATTCGCCGTAGCGCATACAAAGCCATCGCTGCCTGGTCTGGATTCATACCCCCATGTCGATGCGACGTGTAATTACCGCTAACGAGTTGATAACAGTTGACAAGTTTCGTTTATCGCTTATAAAGCGCGCGAACTAATGAACTGGAAATAAAGTATGATAATTAATTTTGTTGCGTTAAAAGGAGAGATGTTTTTGTACATTGGTTTGAATATCATTTATTCGAAAAAAGTTTTAGTAAATATTTCTACAATAAATATTACTCAATTTTTTCAATGCTAAAACTTCATTTATATTCAGCATTTTGGTATGATTCCACATTTTTTTGCACAGTATGTGATTCTGTTTCTCTTAGTCATTCCTTGTCATCATTCTAGGACCTAGAACATTGCATACAAGAATAGCAATGGAAGACTTTTACTAGTACACTCGTACTAAGTTCAAAAAGGGAAAACAAGATTGAGGGTATAGAAAGATATGAAAGAAGAACGCAACATTGAGAGAAAAAATAAGCTGATGGATAAACTGGATATTATGGAGGCTAAACATAAGATGGTAAAAACATGTGGAGATTTTGAATGTAAAAATGATGTTAGTAGGTTAGAACCAAGGTGATGAGCAACAAATATAAGACACGAGGACATTCAATACGAGGAAGTCAAGAGAAGAAGAAAGATGGATAAGTTTGAACTAAAATCGATGAGAATTACCAATATCTGGCTGTTCTGTGGTCGAAAGACTCAGCAAAAAAATCATTTCAGGAAAATACATTCGAAAAGTTGTAGGATCTTATGAATATGTAACACAACAGCAAATGTAATAAAGGTCGAGCCTTTAATTATGAAAAATTCACGTGCTGTTTATAAATGCGCATATTTAATAATTCATGGTTCATATTTTTCACTCCCGTAATAATACTTCGAGAGAAATCTGCCCTAATGGAAAAGGTATTTTACAGTTCGGCGATCACACGGTGTACGTATTTTTATGATCAAAGCGCCAAATTATTAAATCCCCGTGTGTGCAAAAGGCAAAAGCGATACTTTGATGGAACTGACTCTTACTATATTCAGCGTTCGCAAAGCGACACAAAAAAGCTCACATTTTTTTAACGCAATGATTTCAATTTACTGCAGCCGAGCAGAATATTAAAAGCTTTTCTTTGACGTTAAATCGGCGGTTGTCAATCATCCAATATAAAACCGAACTTGATCTTGATTCCAATAATGTACATAAATCGAATTGCTACTAAAAATGGGAGTATGATTAATATCAAAGAATCATTATATTTAAATTTTAAATAAGTCCATACTATGTTCCATTTGGGCAAAAAACCTGCAGAAATATTGGTCAAACACGCAGAAGTTAGAACGAGATATATGAGTAAAATATGTAAAATATGAGTAAAATAATGAAATGAACGAATGAATTTATTTGGGATAATCCTATCCCAAATAAATTCATTTACATTATTAAGAAGCAAGGAGGAAATATATCGATGTCGAAAAGGACTTAGTATAGATTTTTGCATAAGATAGGTGTAGCAAGAGTGGCAATGGTAACGGATGACTCAGTGTTTGATGAAAAAAAAAGTTGCCTAAATAAGAGAATTTAATAGAAAAAGATTGAAACAAAACTGGAAGAGGGATGGCGAGGGATGAATTGATTGGACGTTATAACAAATGGTGCATTTAATGAATTTAGAAATCAAATAGCGAATTATAAAGATAGAAGAAGAAAGATGATCTTTTCTCTTTTTTTTCGAGTTCTCGATCGAGCAGCTTCTTTATTACCATTTTAAATTGATTATATTGTACATTTTCTGAGCAATGACATAAGAGTTGTTATACAACAATATTAATAAAACGTCTGACCAATTGTGATTCACGTTTATTTAATTAATACAATGATTTACATCGTGGATCGTGCTAAAACGCATACACACGACAAAATTTCATTTTAAACGTAGATACTGCAAACAAATAAAATAACAAACCTTCACAGTTAATTGCGAATATTCCATTTGATTTCAATAGTAATTGTTAACTATTTAGACTATTTTTAATCATAGATATAGCACGTGTTAATACCATATGAATAGTTTACGTAAGTCGTCACAAAAACTTGGGTAGGAACGGCTGCTGAATGCAAGGAAAGTGAAAGGGAATATTGCCAAGTTCTCGATTGGCCTAAGGGCATTTAAAGTAGGTCGTCTGCACCCGATAAATGCAATAACATTTAATTCGGTTTAATAAAGCGAGCGGGCTGTGTAGGTAATGCAATTTCGAAGACCATTACTCGGTCCATGAAATTAGCTCAAAATCAAATAATCCGAGCAAAAGCCGGTCGAGCTTATTATAATGAAGTTGCCCTCAAAAAGTCAGTAGTTGCCGCAATTTGGACGCAATTAATTACCGATTGAAATCTTAACAATAATATTTTATACGATTCTTTTTTGATTATAAAAAGTTTTTTTTTATTAGAAATAAATGTTACGTAATTATTTTAATCGATGATCTATTTTCGTAGAGCGTTTTCAAACAATTGCGAATGTTAATTAAAATTTTCCGATTCGTTCTTCCTTGTAGAGAGCCCATTGTTTCAACTTCCATATTTTAAAAGTGAACGTTTTTATACGTTGTGGTATATGGTCTAGTAGAAAACAATGTTCGGTACCACTTTCTACACGCCACGTTAGGAAACAACAAATTCCACTAGTTTCACCACCTCAAGGTGAACATTTTAGAGTTAAGTTTACACATTTCATAAAGTCACATCTCTGACGATCCTATGAATATTTTGTTGACTGACGATTTCTTTAAATTAACATTGTAAATTTATTGATTTGAACAGGTGGAAAAAATTTCTATAGATTTGTTTTAGCATATTTGTTAACTTTCAAAATTGTTTCTGTTTTGGTGCTTTAAATTCTTTAGGATAGTAGATAGCGTGTTACGTATGTTTTTAACAAATTGCAATTTTAATGTCACGACGTTTATTGTGAAATCGCAAACATCTATTTAGCCTTCATTGACATTTTCAAGTTTTATTTATCCTGCCAACTCCTTCATCTAGATTTCTTTACTTCTCATTCCTCTTGCTTTGTTCTGTTTTCCTTACTCCTGCCAAGTTCATTTTCCTTCCTGGACTCCAGCTAAGCTCACAAAAATGCCCATCTTTCCCTTTTCCATTCGTCTATAACTATACGTATAGATCTGGGTCTTACCACGCAGTTTCCATGAATCCACACCTTACCCATAATAAATATACTTGCAGTAATATTTCTCATACATTTATTCCCCATTTCCTCACTAAGTACTATATTTAAGGTTCGCAATCACCTATTTTCTACCTACAAATAATTGTAGCTTTTTATCGGACTAATGAGATCAGTTTTATTCAATGGCTTTTAGATTTGGAACAACATAAGTCTGATATAAAGTTTCCGCACCCCAAATCCCGATCTATGTGCGAATATCAATCCTCAAAATTAATCTTCGGATCCTCCCCAATAAATTTCAATATCCCCGACCCTTGTTGAACCAACATTGATATATTTAACGTTCAATAACTTAGGACTATCACTTTTTTTTAAATATTTAACCTTCGATTCTCCGTAACACAATCATTTATTTTTTACCTTAGACTCGCCATTGATTCAATCTTTGTACCAGAATTGTTACGCAGAAGTGATGAAATCTCGCGTCGTCAAATAAATAAAAGTTTGAAGCCAGTAACGTTCTTGAAAACTTAAAAATACCGAGAAAAGAAATATTTACAAAGTGTATAAATTCGTGACGACATTTGAATCAATACGGCTTTATTCTCAATGCAAATGTATTCCACTTCGACGCGCACCGTAAATATAAACGAATTTCCATTCAATCAGTCACATCTGTAAATGTCACCGGGGCTTAAAAATACCTAATCTAATGAACGATGTGGGATTTATCAACATATTTATTTTGTTTGTAAAGCAATTGTATAATATAATAATGTTCAATATTATTTTTCTATTTTATTTTGAAAATGTCATAAGCACACTTTAGTAAAAAGAATTCACATACAAGAGTTTTTAACAGAAAACACATTTAAATTGGGGAAATTTATACAACATAATTGTAAAAATACCAACGCCACGACGAACATTTTACATCTGTCTGCATTTTGAATTTGAAAAATAAGGATAGCATTCACAAAAATAACTTTGACGTTCAAATATCGTTACACGACTTTCGACAAGAAGATTTCAGTAAATATAATGAAAGGAAGAAGAGGGAAGTGTTTAGTTCTTAGTTTTGAATAACATTTGATATAATAATAAATAATATTTGACATTTTATACGATTCTGACTGGAAATTTAAATATTTCGGCAATTTAAACTCATTGAATAAATTTCGATTACAATAATTATAATTCAAGTAAAATCACCAAAATAATTATATTTTGGGTTTAGAACCTAGTCGCAAAGTCAATAATAGATGACTCTAATACGAAAGTTACAACGTAATGATTTTAGGTCACAAACTTCGTACTGCAACCAACTAATGGAAGCGTAAATTATTTAAAATCATTTATGATCTCATAACGAATGCATTGCGTTCGAATACTTGTGTTTAGAATAATAACACGAGTTTACAAATTCTGGTAAAGTTTTGGACCCGAGCAGATGAGAACAATTCTTATTTGATGATTGATCTTCAATCCGTGTGTCAAGATTGGTTCTAGTTTTCGAGGTCGCACCTGATCAACCCACGGGATGTTTTATTGCCACCTCTTCACATTAAACTTGGCCTTATAAACAAGTTTGTCAAAGCGCTTAATACCGGCTTTCCAGTACTTAATCAACTTGTTTCCAAAACTGTCATACTCAAAAATCAAAGAAGGAATATTTGTCGGACCTGATATCCACAAAATAATGCCTGTTGCAAAGTTTACAAAATGTTTAACGCCTGATGAAGAAGCAGCATGGGCATCGTTTAAAAGTGTTCACTACTTTCTCGGTAACCACAAATCACCGGATTACAAGCTAATAATCTAATATTTTTTGCAAAATTACCACAAGATTGGAGCTGTCGCCCAAGATACACAATTTTAATTTTTTCCTACAAAACTTGGGCGACACGAGTGACAAGCAAGGAGGGCGGCTTCATCAAGATATAGCGAAAATAGACAGGCGATAAAAAGGATTTTGGAACGAAGGCATGATGAGCGACTACTACTGAACCCTGATTCGTGAAACAGATCCAAAGCAGTATAAAAACTCAGTTCAACCTCTGTTTATTTCTGATTTATACTTTTTAATTCAATAAATGGTAATTACTGGTCACAATAGTAAAATAATGAATTTATTGAATATTTATTGATTTACCTTATAAACAGCTTTTGGTTGCTCAGGTCCAAAACCGAATATACTTGTGTATTTAACTTCAAAAAGTTTCATATTGGGCTGTCGAAATGTTAGGTTAAAAATTTTGCACTGGCAGCATTGTATGGAAATATATATAATTTAGAGGATATTATATTTTAATACTAAATACTTATGTGAAAACTAAATATAAATACATAAGTTGTAAAAGAAGTTTCAGAATGTACTGTCAAAATATCGATGGAACTCCTGCAAGGAAAAAATTATTTGAACGATTTTAATGGGTTGAAATCTACTTAGGAACGTTTTAAAACCAAAAACTATAAGAGATGTCACAATTTAAATTGTAAACCTGTAACTTAATTACCTTTACTTTTATGCAAAGTATGCGAATCAATTTTAAAATCACGTCATTCATTTTGACCAGTGAGAGTGGAGGAATCAGTTTGAAAAACTGATGCTGTAAACTAATAAAAGGGGGAATTCTTGAACAGAGTTGTCTGTCATCTCTTGAAACTTATAACGTAAAAGTAAATAGTCCTTAGCCTTAAATCTGGATCTTCCCAAATTTATGTTCATGTCAAAATAAATATCAATTTTCTGTCATCCTTTGATATCTGACAATGCTTAATCGTTTCTAATTTACATAAAATCGCTTAAAAACAATTTTATAAAACAATGAACTGCAATGTAGAAATCTATGTATATCATAGGAGAGCGCGAGTGGTTTTCAGACAGAAGAAACAAATGGAAACAATTAATTGTCTCTAATAATAATAATAATAATAAAGAAAGGCGTAACTTATATCAGGGTATGTATCAAAAGAGAATTGTTAATTACTTTAGGGATGACGATGGAAATCTGTTGGGAAGTACGGATAAGCTACTTACTTGTAAGATAGGTTGAATATTTTATTTAATATTAATAGAAATGGGATGGAGATAACCGAGAGAAGCAGGAAGAACAAGTCAAGCTACCAACAACACAAGAGATGAAGAGCATTCTTCGATAAATGGGGAATAATAAAAAATCAACAAGACAGCCATATATCTTAGAGATTATAAAAGAGTTTGTTGGGATATGTAACAAGGCGAAGTGGAATCAATCCAACCATAAAATACGATAAAAGGCATCGGTGTCCGAATTCTGTAGACGATGTAACTTTGATAACGAGATGAAGAGACGAAATGAGGAGGATAATGAAAGCATTAACATGGTAAGCGCAGAAAGTTGGTCCAAAAATTAACAAAGAAAAAATAAAATGTAGTAAATGAAGGATGAACCTGGCTAGTTAGAGTTTCATGTTAGCACTGAAGAAGGCAAATATGCTGATAAAGGAATTAAGAAGTTTTTAAGAAGAGTACACCGCATTATTAGAGAATAGTAAGATAATATAGTATAAGAATATGTCACAAAACCTTAAAAAGTTTGTGCATAAAAAATAATCAACCTAACCCAACTGAATTCAACCCAACCGCGCACAACCCATTGCTATCTTACACATCATAAAAATATTGAGCAAATGAAGGACGTCGGTACCAAACACAAGGTAAGTCTATATAAAATACGAGTTTTTCAGCTGAATGTTCTCGTAGTTTTAACCAAAATTGCAATCGAACTCAACTTAATTACTTCCGACAGCTAGCGCGCGATAGGTTTGGCGTTAAAGAGAATGTTTGAGTCTATGTTTAAAGTTGCCGATTCATAGAGCGTTGCTTTCGGTAGGCAGGCGGATTTTAGACTGACGCAGCCATGTATACTCTGTCCGGCGAACAGAGTTCGCGAAGCCCTTCCCCACACAAGTGCCTGATATTAGAACAGAATGTGTCCATTTATGGAATCCCAGAAAATATGCTATTTGATGATAATTAAATTTATTTACTTATGCATAAAATTATTAGTGCTTATTTAAGATTATTACGCCATTGTAATTTTAGGATATTTGATCGATTAGTAAATGCACTAGTAAATGCATTAGTAGGTAAAAAGCACGCTACATATAAAACAATGAACATTTTAATAAACTGACCGCGTGGTGACCTGAGAGCAAAAACAACGAAATCATTGTAATATTTTTCATATTACAAAATGCCACAGTCCAGTAGAATTGAAATCAAAATATAACAAATGAAAAGACAACCATGAAATATTTTTGAAGTTTTTGAATTGAATGAATTAATAAATATACAGCAACACCCCCAGGAAATAAATGGGTTGGGTTGGGTTGCCCGAGTTAATTGCTCTGGATGGAAGAATATAATGAAGATATGATGAAAAATTGCAACCATATTAGTCCAAGCGGGCCGTAGCATCATCATCTTCAAACTGAACGCATCTTCAACACAGGTAACTGAATTTTAGTAGCTTATACCTTTGATCCAAATGTAATTGGATAGTGTTTGCTACAGATTTAGACGTTTTTCAAAACCCCCTCAACCCAACGAATCTTCAAATTATTTTTACTGAATGAGAAACAGTAGTTTCAATAAGACCTCAATCCACATAACTACACGACAAATGTAATATGTTAATTTCAAGAAGACAGGGTAATGAAGAGGCCTTCCCGATTTGGTGATTCCATTTAATTATTTCTTATGAGGATATTTAAAAAGCAACGTTCAGTAAATCATTGCGTTTAGGTGGAGTTATTTTTGATGATTTATAAACATACATGCCATAGATTTCATGAAAACCATCCTCAAATTCTAGACACCAGTTTTTAATTAAAAGTACCATAAGGAGGCACTGTTAAAAAACATACATTGTTATTTTAAAAAAGTTTTCAAACTTCTACACTTATATGTAAATAATGTCAATAAGGAAAATTGCAACAGGTGCAAACAAGAAACAATAAAAGACAAAGAATTGAGGGAAACAGCAAAACAACAATCTTAGGAGGTTTTGAATAATGGAGTATCATATCCATAGAAGGTGGAAAATATGAAATACAAAATAAAAGATAAGAAGGAATCGAGGATATCGAATGAAGAGATATTAGGAGAAAATTATGGAGATAGGGCAGACGGAGAACGTTTTGTTATGTTGCAAATATAGAAAGGAGGGAAATCAGTGAAAGCGGGGGAATGATTAGAAATGAAATCTGCGACGAAATTATATAGAATTTGAATAATTTGAAGCACAATAAGGAAAGTTACGAAAAATACTAGAAACGAGTTTAAAGTAGTCAGTAGAAATACAATTAAAAGAAACTGCACTGAGGGCAGTTTCAGAAAAAATCGAGGAGTGCTGGACCAGATATTCATGATGAAGAAAGTAAAATTGAGGAATAACAGCTTATTCTTAACCTTGCCAGACTTAGAAAACTCAAAATAATCTCCATAAGTTTAATACATATACGTTTAATAAATGACACATTTTTAAATTACTTAAATAATTTATGGAATGAAATTTTTATTATTCGTCACATTTTCATCACTGGATCCACAAACGTTAAATGTTTTATTAACAACCAACCGCTAGAGCAATAAACTGTTATGGCAATAGGACGATTTCATTGTTACCTCGAAAGAACCATAAAATTACCGTACGACAATTCCCACTGAAACTGTAGTAACATAAACTAGCAAATGCATAGGTCGCAATCAAAACCAACTGGAACGGTTAATACGAATAAGGTCGATCGGCTTGCGTCATACTTCTTACGGTGTATTACCCAAGTTTATTGTATGTACGTCGTGAATGTCAGTAACAAATAAGGTAGGCGAGCAAATTACAAAATACCGCACAAACATACCTCCCACATTAGTCGCGGTTTTCGTTGGCGGTATGTACGAGCTGCACGTATGATAAACAAACATCGAATTTGAGGAAAAATAGTTGTATTATGACTGTTAAAAGTTGTAATAGTTTAATGCAAGGTCGTCTCAAACATATGCCCGCAATATTCTTACATTATTAGAATTAATTTCCTTGGTGTCTGATAGATTGGGTCAAAGTCTCATGGGAGATAATATTTTTTTGATTATTTCTTTTACGTCATAGGCGTGTTTCGTTTGTACATACGTAACTAACTTATTTATTTATTTTTCGAAAATAAAGCTTAATTCATTTCTGTTGAAATGCTTTTACCTTTTGAAGAATTATCATTGAAAATATATTCACGCAGAGATGCGTCATACGATGTCACTATGTGACAACACCGGTCGCAATAATTCATTAAGGTACCGCAAATTGGATAATGATTATGAGGTCACGTGACGCGACGTGACTTCCGACTTTGTAGATAATAATTTACTGTAAACAAATGGATGATTTCTAGTGAATCACCAATATGGTTTTCCGGTTTCCCCTCCCTGTTGAGTTCACAAAATTTGTTCCTGACGACTAAAATCTAAATTTAAATCGCTATTAAAAAACATCCTCCCTAATTACGTATTAACCTTCGAAACTTTATTACTCACAAACATAACAAATAATTCCTTGTAACGAAATTCATTACACAAAAATACGAGGCATAAAATCCGTGGCACCGGTTGCGGACCGGCCGTTAAACTCAAACTTGCCACAGAGATATTAATCCGGGCATCTTGCCGACGTTAATATCTCGGCGTTATCGCCAACATAATAAAACACGGCCCCGAAATAAGAACCCCAAGGAATTAATGGTACGGCCTCCGAAATTAAAACGAAAAGTTTTTATGCGGGACAGGTCGTCCAACTTTCGGGTCAGATGCGATTTCGTCGCACGGCGACAGCCACTGCGACGCGAAAGGGTCGCGTTCGGACGTTTAAGCGAACGTAAAAGCGACGTGAAATTCTTCGCCGTTTGTCCGTTCCGTATTTACATACATAGGTGAGAAGTGCATTTAAAATGCAGGTTTTACAATCCGCGTCGCAGTGTTTCTGTAGTTTGTTGCGAATCGTAAAAGACGTCGAAACGACCAGGTTTAATGCCCGTGCCACAAATTATATGCGAAATACGTAGTCAAACAAGAGAATGTTTAATGTTTAAGGTAATATAATGTGAATGGGTGATTGGATGTAAAAAGCATATGATAAAAAAGTAACCAACGTTCTTTATTTAAAGTTGACAAGAAGCAGTAAAATATCTGTAATCAAATGCAACCCTGACTATAATTATAACCCTAGACTAGAACACAATTAATTTTATTTACAAAAAGATATAAATTATAGACATAAATGTAAAAAAATACTTAACAAATGATTATCTGGGCTAGAAAACGTCGACATTTCTTGTAATAAATCTCTATCTCTATCATATTTAAGGGTCATAGAGATCAATGAGCGTACTGCATACATCGTTGAACGGAACTGAAAACGCGTAACAAAAAGTATTATTCTCACCTTGGTAAGCAAGGAGATTTTATACACACGAAGATAAGAATTTGTTCCATATATTTTGATTCCCAACCAAATTTAACAACAATCTTGCAAAACTAATAAATTTAAACTAGAATAAACAGCCTGATAGGGTTCCCAAACTAACTCGTTCAATTTAAAATTTGTGCTTTGTCTAATTCAACATAAAGCACCGAAACAGTTAAAACTAAATACTGAAGGTGCACTATGATAGTCGCAAGTCACTGATATATTTTCTAATGCAAGTCGACGTGTCTGTGTATTAATTAAAGTACTCACTACGGTATGCAAGGAGATTTTATTCACACGAAGATAAGAACGTGTACGATCATATTTTGATTTCCAACCAAATTTAAATTAAATCTTGTTAAATGAGAAAATAAATCCAAAATTAGACTGCTCCCAAACCAACCCAATCTAAATATAGTTTGCACCTATTCCAATTGAAAATTCGTATTTTGCTAAATTTGACCAAATACATCTAAACAGTTGAAACTACATATAACGATGCGTTGTGAAAGCGAACAGCTTACAGAAGGATAGAGGAGGCCGAGCAAAGGATCATCTGAGTGAGGGAATCCAGTGGAGGAATCACAAAAGAAATAATTAAGATGTGCACAAAATGAGGAAATTAAAAAAATTAATGTCTTAGAAACAACCTAGGAATAGTAATCAAAAACATTTGGTAGAAAGAACTTGTGGTATCTTGTTACCGAGTAGAAAGAATTGAAAGAAAACTCGAATTAATAGATATTTCTATTACAAAGACAGAAATAAATACCGATACTTGAAAATACAATTTGCAGTCAATGCTACAAATAATTGCTATCGAAAGTAGATATAACAGGGGAATATCGCTTATCAATTGTAGAGCTTTCGAGCAATTCAACTTAAAAGCTCCCACGTTAACGTACATATGGTTTTTTCGGTATGTTGCTTTTAATATTTTTTATTAACTTTTTACGTACGTTTCGTTTATTAATTAATCATCGTCAGAAACTATAATTAGAATTAGAATTACAATTATATTACAATTAATGTAAGTATAAGGAAACATGTTAAAATATATTAGAATTAAAAAAAATTGTTGACCTATTAGAGAAAATTCGTCATATTTAATACAAATGAAATACGTGATTTTCAGGAAATTATGATATTTTCAATATGGCTCGCCAAATTTGGTTTTGCACATATATTTATATATAATTTGTGTTCTCGTTTTAAGAAAGTTTTTCATATTTAAAATGTTTACAGTTGAAATAGTATTTGTGCTAACATTTATTGCAATACACGTATATTATTGTCTCAGCACTAATAGCGATTATAATCATTTTTTTTTCCTGTTGAGATTTCTTGCCGTTTTTCCTTGAATGTGTTTATTAAAATTGTTGGTGTATCTGTGGTTGTGGAAGACTAATAAGACACTAATAAGAAGGTAAGATGATGGCATGACCAAGTGTCAAGTCAAAATTTATATGCAAACATTTCGCACACTCCACGCTTTGTTGTGCGAAACAAATTTTGTACGAACAAGAACAATATGACTCGTATGCTGTGAATGTGAATCGATGCAAAAACATGATAATCAATGAGGACGCCAGTAACTCAAGAGTTCGCTTACAATCCGTTCTTGGTTCATTGAAACGACTTTTCTATGGGCATTCGCATCTGCGAGATTTTCAAATATAAGCGGGCCACCGGCCAAAAAAATTCGATTCGAACACGACACAGATAAAGTAATTATTCTGATAGAAAATAATCCATATAATAATAATTTCTGTCTCAAGTCTCAAAAGTCTTAAATTAAATTATCTAATTTAATTTAAATAGAATAAAATTCGAAGATCAAGCCGACGATCCTGGTAAAATAAGGGTGCGAATATTTCGTCTAGGTTGATAAAATCCGTTCCTGTATGAAATGCTAAAGGTGGTATTGTTTATAGTAGAATAAATTGCATTTGTAATGTATTTTGTGCAAAAATGTGAAAGCATAATTATCATTATTGGTAGTTAGGCAATGTAAATTGCAGATTAAGTGTCAATATTTTGATTTGATATTAAATTAAAATTTTAAATATTGGTTATACGTATGTATTTAACGATGGAGGTAAAAAATAATCACGTGAAATAATTTTTTAGCTCTTTAGTCTTTGAAAGTTATTATGTGTGCTAAATTATTGTACCTAATTATACCTAACATTTTGCAACATTTCCATTCGTATTTTATGACTCATCTCTAAATATTCAGTAATAATAATAACAATAATACTGTGAAGTTTGTGTATAAGTGTATATACATATGCGAAGACTATTTGTATACTGTTTGGACATTCTTGGTGTTTGTTATAAGTCTGTTTGGATTGTCTTCGAAATCTACGAAAATTGCTTGTTATTTGTCTCGTAACCATTTGTTTGAAAAAAAAAACTAATGTATTCCATTCTCCTTTTTTAGGCTAAATATTTTATTGAATTTCTTAAACAAAAAATTAATTAATTAATTATATAAAAATTATTTTGAAATAAAAAAAAATACAAAAACTGAATAGAAGACTAAATTTCTTTAATACATAGATTACCAAATCCTACTCGCGGTTTTTAATCAAACCCAACCCAACCCAACCCAACCCAAACCAAGCTAAGCGATTTAAAAGCTACTGAAAATTACAAGTGTGCGAAGTTACATTTATTTCCACGTGCTAATTTGCGATTTTATTTGTTTAATGTCTACGTAAAAAAAATCTTCGAATTGTCAAATTTATTTTCAATTTTGTGACCTGTGGACCTAATATTAATTCATCTTCAGGGGTCGTTTATAAAAAATATATATATATATATATATATGATTGAGAACATGAACACAACAACATTTTAATTGAGAAGCTTTCGTGCTTGTTCATTGGGCGTAGTGGTACCATATAGATAGACCTAAGCAAATGGAAGTAACTAGAGGAATAAAGAGCAAATCGCTGAATGATTAACTACTAGGCTTAGTAAAAAGCTCGATCACGGAGGTTACAAACAGGCAGGAATGAAATCCAAACCCGACTTTTAGCTTCGGGTATGTAATATATAATTGATTCTGGTACGAAAATACCCACACACAAATATAAATACATTTCGACCGCGAGAAGGGTGGGTAATGTTTTGTCAGGAAGCAAGTCGGAGTGAGCAATTAATCTGTTAACAAACGTGCAGTGAATTCTGAGTGCTTTGATTCGATACCTACTTCAGGATTATTTTCTTAATACAGAAGTCAATAAATATCAGAGGAAGTTTTGGAACTCGTATAACACGTGAACCACCTGGATATATTAGAATTGAAAGAGAAAGGAATTTTATGGTTATGTTGGAGCATGGATTCTGCAATGTTACTTTTTCATTGGAAGTTTTATGTTCAATTTAATTGTTTAAGTGTATTATAATTTTTATTTTTAAACTATTTTATATTTAAAGGCAATTTGTTTTACCCAATCATATGAGTGATCTCTTTGAACTTTCTTTCGTTGAAGACCGAGGTGCCCGAGTTTACACAATTATTTCATACAAACACTATTTTAAATCAAATTATTGCCATTTATATTAACATTGATAATATTTTTGTGTAAGGAAATTTGAATGTTTCATATAAATTTAAAATTTGCTGCCATATATCGTTTGGATCAGCTTTTACGATATAGTGATTTTATATTTGTTTGGAAACTCTAACTGTCATGGTTTACTTTTTTAGATTATGTCAATTGATTTTATGGCAGAAAGATTTGTGCCAAATGAATAACGAAAGCTTTTTTAGTCCTTGACAAGTGATACAGTTTTTCGTCGCAATTTATACCCGGCATAACAAACGTAGCTACTACTGCTGCCTGTAACTTTGCAAACAATTATACGTACAAATCGTAAATCGCCATTTGTTTACGTTTTTATGTTCAGATTGCAGATAAGGAAATGGCACCATCCATCAGAGTTCTGGATGCGCGTTATATATTCAAGATTGAAGATTTCTTAAGGAATAAATTTACATGAACGAAGACGCTGCGTACGCGGTTTGTCTTAAAAATATGCTTTTAAATTAGATTCTATCGGCATAAAAGAAGATATTTGAATATACCTCCACTTCGCTCGCATTGCCATCGACGCAGCTTTGTAGTAAGCCCTCGATTTTTTTGCACTGCCGCGTAAAAGCGATGAAAGGGCGTTGTTGTCGGAACTTTTTTCCGCATGCACGTGCATCCTTTGAGCGTACGACATATTTTATTTTTAAAATGTGTTTTGCTACTTTGTTGAATCAGGTACGATGTTTTATAAGAAAGGATATTGGTAAATAGTGTTTGAATGGGAAAGGGTATTTTTTAAATATTAGTCGCGGTAAAAGGAGCTAATTTACGTTTCATTATTACACGTTTCGAATGAGGTTCCGCTCAAATGATTGCTGGCAAATGTCAATGAATTTATTAGTATGTAACTCAGAATTTACGTCTTTAATGTATGTGTGTAGGATTGTTAACTGGCAAGAGATAAGATGATATCTTTGATGCCATAGTCATGTTGGGCACGTACATACAATTTCTAGATAGGACTACTAATTAAAAGTTATTACTACTCAATTGTTGAAAAAAAAATACTGACAATATAATTACTTGTTTCTTTTATAAATTTCTATGAATTTTATGCAATTTTTTAACGAATTAATGTATCCTTAAATTCGTGTATCAGCAATGTTGCCTACGACTTTTACCAAAATTTTCGTTAAAGTAAAAAATATAAAGATAAGTAGATGGATTAAATGTGAAACATAGTATACGTAAAAATTCTACTTAGTTAAACGTTCCTAATATTATTAGGAACGGAATTATATTATTATTATATATATATTATTAGGAATTATATTAGAGATCAGGTTCTAATTAAGAAATAAGTTATTGTAAAAAGTACTAACTGGGTTGCGTAAATATTAATGGAAAAAACAACGTTACAGTATATCGTCAATACGTTGCAATTCATTGATATAAATATGCACGTTGGCAACACGCAACATCATTGTCGATGTAAGTACTTCTCATTATAGGATGATAGAATAAAGTCATTCCAAAGCAAATTATGTAGTTTTTATTGTGATGCCTGGACCAGCTCAATTACTACACAATACTATTGTGGGTTGAGTTGGAACTTGCGGTAGTTAGATTTATTCTAATTTGGTTGATTCTCTTGATTCCGATGGGTTAACGTTTCATTGAAATATAAAAAAAAATCGTTTCTAAGTATTTTATAGGTAGTTTAGGTTTGATGTTTAACAGTGTTCGTATGAGACTTGCATAAATAAATTTATAAAGCGAAACTCAAAGCGATTCAACCCAACGATGCCGAAAAGTAGTTGTATGATGGGTTGGGTTGGGCTGAGTTGGGTCGGATTGGGTTGAGTTACAACGACACCGACGTCGTTTCAACTTAACCCAATTGAACCCAGCCTAACCCAACCCAACCCAGCATACAACGACAATCCAACTCAACTGAATCCAACAGCCCAGCACACAACTATAGGATTTGTTTTCTGGTTGTTGCAGTAATTCAATTCACGTGAACCAATATTTAAGCCACTTTAGAAGTCTAGTTCACTTAACATAAAATAAAATATGCATAGAATGGTAGGAAAAAAATTAGTTAGCTCCTTGTAACTCTGGGACATATAGAGTGAAGAACATGCAGAATATTCAGATGAATACAAAACTTTATTCCGAAATGTAAACTTTTCCTTCATTACAAAAATCAGCCATAAATATATATATAAAAGTTTTGTCACTAGCCATAATATTTCAATTCAAGCCAGATGCAGTCAAGAAGATGGCTTGAATTCACGAATTCACATACGTACTAGAGGTACTAGAGCTAGACAGCACCCAATAAACGCTCGATCCTTAAGAAAACCAGCTAACGTATCCCACATAAATTGCAAACATTGTGGTTCACCCGGACACTGAACCTATTCCTTTCAAAAATAACACTCTTCGTTTTCGTAATTTTATATTGTAAAATTTTCTATCAAATACATTATTCTATTTCAAGGATACCTTGCTCTTAATTGAATATGTAAGTTGAGATAATTTTTAAGGTGTTTAAGACAAAACTAATTTCATTCAAATAAAGATAAAATAATATTATAATTAATTATTTATTCATTATAACCATTATTTACATTGAGATATTTGCGTGATTGCATTAAAGCAATGTAGTGAGACGCTTTTTCGTTGCAGCTTTTCTTTGGGTTAGTTTGGTCGGGTTGTATTGGGTTGGGTTAGGTAGCGTATAGGTGTAGTGTACATCAACAAAACTTTCAGAAGGCAATGGAACCCACCGAGTGGCCTCAAGGAACGTGCTTTTAATTCCGGTTTATTGTTGATGAACAAAGATGTGTTTAAATACATAAAATTGACACAGAATATATTTCAGAATATGGGCGAAAGACAGTTCAGTATATTATATACATCCATTTCAACAATTTTGATATTGGCAGCTATTATTAGATATTGATGTTGGTATTAGGACCAAATCAGATATGAATGTTATTGCTTGCAGATGTATATTTTGCCAGGAAAAACATATTTAATGCTGCTTTTAAATATTAGACGCAAGTAGATACATTTTACATTATTTTATGTAATGATTTTAATGGCTTTTTAGCAATATAACCGATATTCTGGATTTATTATTTAAGCGTGTTGTAGTTTTTATTTGTGGAGATTTTAATTTTGATTGTTATAGACAAAACAAATAATAACTTTGCAAAGTTATGTACTCAAACTGGTTATAATTGTAAATCTTTGGCCTAATAAAATCCTAGAAGGCTCTATATCGATAATTGATAATATTTTTGCAAATGCACAAATACATTTACTAAACATTAAAAAATAAATGAAGACCTTATTGGGAATGAATGCGGAATTTTATATTAAATATTAAAAATTGATTTTAATACGTTGACGTTGACAACACTAACGATTTATAAGCGTTGAGTTGCCTGCCAGTACGTCATCGTGGTTTCGATAGCTATAAGTATTCACGTCAGGTTCTGCGTTTTCTAAAGATATTTTCGTTAAATTATACTCCCACGTGTGCAGCGAAAATTTCCTGTTTAGGCATCACAATACCTGGGCAACGTAGCGCGGGAACTTTTAGACGAAATAGCGACGCATGCACTTCCTGAAGCTTCACATTCCCAAGAACATCATGTACACGTATATTCTTATTAGTCGTATTGATGTACATATAATTTTGATATAGTACATATGGAAAGTAATGAAAATGGAAAACATATATTGATAGAATAGAAGAACGCAAAATGTATGACGAACACTAAGAGCTACAGGGGGAGGATATGGACAGTGATCACTATTTCGTGGTAGTACGTATGAAAGGAAACATACCGCACAAAAAAGTCTTTACAAAAATTAGAGGTGAAAGGTATTTATAAAAAAAACTGCAACAATAGACAATACAAAGGAGATTCAAGGAAACAGTACTGAGAGAGTTAGATATCAGAAAAAGGAAATGAACAATAATGGAGTCAGATGGAACTATTAGGAATTCAAAGGAAAAAGTTTTACAACAAGGAAAAAGAAAAACAAAATGAGAAAATGTGGTAATACCGAATGTAGCACGCCAATAGAAAAACGAAAAAATGCAAGAAAAGAAATGATAATAAATAATGCAATAACAAACAGAGAAAACTACAAATTACGGAGGAAATATATGTAGAAAAAAGACAACGTGGAAGAAAAAGTTAAGAATTATGAAATAAGAAAATTATTTTAATAGAAGAGGAGGGAAAGGTAACAGAAAGGTGAAGAGAAAGTATTTTTCGACGAGCGCATCAACAAGAACTCGGAGAAAGCTGAGCATATAGAAGAAATAGGGAATGAGATGGAAGGAATGGAAATACATCAACCAACAGAGTTAAAGATGTAACAAAAATCATAAAAGTACAGGAGAAAACAACATAATCGCAAAACTAATTACATATGGAGGAGATGATTTGCAGAAAAGGATATATGACTTGATAGAACAAACAATGTGCCAGTGACGAAAGTCATGTAACCCTTGTTGATTTAAGTGCAAATTTATAATTCGTAGTTACTGTGGTATCAATAAGAATGGCAGTTTGACAAAATTTCAAGGAACACAAAAAAAGAATTTATAAAACAGTTATCGGATCATCAGTGACATATTACAAAGGCAACAACAAAAGTTAGAAAAATGGGAAAGTGGCACCATGTGAAGCGACTGCCACAAAGCAGAGTGACTAAAACATTGTTGATAGGTGGACCAAGACGGATAGGAAGATCAACGAAATTGTGGTTGAAATGGAAGAAGACATGAAAATTTTAGATATAAGAGATAAGTGGAGAAAGACAATAAAACAAGCCCTATTCCTTTAAGGCCTGTAGTGCCCAAAGCTTTTGCGCTTATTAATACTACAGTATTATAGATTTGCACTTAAATCAACAAGGGCTGCATGACTTGAATTATGGCGTCATATTACAACATACAATTTTTGCAAAAGTTGTTCACCGCAATTTTTAATATTTGAGGGATTTGGGTTTCATTTTTATGTTTTTAGATCAATTTCCTCATGATTTATCCAAGTCGATTAAAAAACGAACGATCGATTTTTCTCTGAAAATAAGTATAGCCAAATGTTTTCACATCTCATAGTAATCCCCAAATTGTACAATGATTTCGTCTAGCGTAATTGTGACGAAAATACTACATTTAGAACAAAATATAATAGTCTGTCTAACCTCGATACAGAAGCATACACTCACAATGACAACACAAATGAAAAGATGGTTTTGTAAACCATCACCAATATTCGCAAATAGAGTAAAGCTCAAAAATAATATGACCCATGGCAAACTCTATCAAAAGTAACATAAATTTTATAAAATTTACCAAATACATTTCCATTCGCCATAATTTATTACATGTGTTATTAGAACCCCACATTGTAAACTTACCACGCTAATCTTCCAGATAATGGCACTTATACTGGAATCTAAATACCAGGAATCTGAATTAAACAACTTTGAATCTACAAGCTACAATATGGTGGAAATATGATGAACTTCAATTAACGTTAAAAAAAGTAGTGCAGTGTACTGTCTACCTCGCCACTACACCCTTCTTCAAGAATTCAATTGCAAGCTTACATCTAAAGTTACTATAATTACAGGAAGGGAACCGTCAAAAAATACTGCCCAACCCAACCTAACAAATCCGATAATTTTCATACCTCCTAGATTACTTAGTGACCTGGGAATTTCTTCATCATACGCTGATGCCCTTTTCTTATATAGTTATAACCTAACTTCAAACCTCACACCTATCATATCAAGAATCAACACAATACTAATAATTACCAAACGAACAGCTGCGCCAAGTAACCAAAAAGAATGTGTGGCGCAAACTTAGCCTAAGAAATTCTAACGAGGAAGAGGAAGCAAAAAAATGTAATAATAACGTAACTATAACTTGAAAACACGAGAGTACGTTATTAACCCTCCAATTGAAATGAAAGAGAATCTAAAGAAAAATGACATGGAGCCAGTAATACGTTTAAATTAAAATTGAAGCAAATGCGCGTGTTATGTACCCGTCATTGTAATCTGTAATCCTGGACAGGAGCAAGAAATTGTCACAGGTTATACTCTCAGACCAAACCCCTTCAACCACTAGTACAAAAAACTGACGATTTGAAAATGCTAGCTAAGAGACCTGAAATAAAATAACATGGGATTTCTTAACGGGTGGAAGTGGAAGAACCATGGCAATTTCAATCTAATTAAAAATATATATATATATTCAAGAAAGGTGCAACAAAAAATATCACAAATTAAAATCACACGTCATTACATATTTGTATTGAAAAACGTGACAATAGAACACTAAAAAGATGATGGATAATGGACCTCAGACATGCTAGAAGTGATGGTTTCAATATAAAAACCTTCACTAGGATAGAAGAAATACAATAATTGTATTTTAAATCAAAATAGCTCATGATCAAGAAAGGGAAAATAAACACCATCCCAGGTTATAAATTCATACAAATTCACTCCGTCAAATGCTTGTAGAAGGACGTTGCGATAAAAGATTAAAAATATGATGGCTTAGGCCTTGTCGATAGAGATGTCCTTATCTGAATAAGAGAGTGTCAATAATAATTAGATTGCAAGTCAACAAATTGGTATATTTTTACGGAGCAACAAGGACCAACAAACATCACAACACGTTCACCAGTTCACCAGAATTCATCTCTTCACACGAACGTTGAAGAGATAATGGGAAATGTAGGCAAATGTTATGAGAGTGGTCTTCTCGATAGAAAAATCCTTGTCAGAATCGATTGGATTCCAAGTATAAAATCTCAATCAACACGTTCATAAGAATTTCACTTCAATCCACTCCTTCAACTACATGAACAAGAATGTTGAAGAAAAAATGAAGAGCATATATAATAATTGGATTCAAATAAACTATGAATCCTTCCTGCCTCTAAACCAATCGATCCATTTCCTTAGTCTATTTACTTCGAAAAGGTTCTGGTAAGTCTTATGTTGCCATCTAGGGCAATTGAAATGCATTTACATGGACATCAGCTCATAGAAGCAGGAGACTAACAGAGTGAGCTGATTTCTTGAGTGTTCCGTAATTTTTGTCGTTATATAGTGTACACAGTGGGGAATGTTGGACATGCTGGGTCATATTAATGTTCCTTGGCAAATATTTTTCAAATAACCGAAATTTATTTTTAATGCATAACGTGGTTTGTTTGACGAGTACAAATCCAAGGAGCTATTTATAATTATTATATTATTGCAACAATTCCCTACCGACCAAAAATAAAAATAATAGGTGATTTATTATGCAATTTCTGATTACATAACCAGACTTGTTTCCTATTCTATGAAAATTTTAGTTCGTGTGATTGCAGAAAACTTTTCTGCATAATTTATGTCGTGTCGTTTAATTGACGTATTCCACCATTCGAATGGGCGGTGTGATCGATACGGAACTAACTAATTTGCTTATATCGGCTACAGTAATTATAGTTGATTAGTATGTTTAATTGTCAACATTACACGTGGATTAAAAACACTTTCTACATTTGTATCTTGCATAAGAGTTTTGTACGCCGTGTTAATTGTGTTTCAAATCATGTTTTTGTCGAACAGGTGAAAGCGAACTGTACACCGTCACTTATTCTTTAATACGGACAGCTCGATCAGTTTCGCTCGCAGCGCAATCTTTTCGGGTAATTTCCGAGCGTCCAAAGCCGAAAGCTCGGCTTTAGTACCCCTGACGTTGTCTCCCGTAGTGCTATTTAATTAGCAAGAATAATTAATCCGCGCTCGGTTGTCAGAGTGGAACATACGCGACAAAGATAATTAATGTGACCCGCAATTGCCACGGAAACAAGCCTCCTTTCGATCGGCCGACGCTGAATATCGCAAACGCAGTCGAATCAATCATTCGACTTTCCATTAACGTCGCGTTAAAAACTTTTTATTCGAGCCGGTCGCTGTATCGGCCATTACTTAGTTCGTTAAATGGAAACGGTTCGAAAAAGGAGCGAAGAAAAACGGAGCTCGCTTTTGTGACGGTTTTAACGAAACCTCAATTACGCCGACTCGGAATCTAATTTGTTGTCAAGCCTGCCCGTTCGGAACATACAGAGGGGACGCGTAGACACGGTAATTTAGTTGCGGGAACTTCTCCGGAGTAATTGTAATGTCTCGGTGGCGGACAATTCAAGAGCTCTCGCGGTTCAAGATGCAGTTAAAGTTTTCAATTTAACGCCGGTCTTAATTCGACTCATTTGCCAACGAGTGTCGGGAAGCTGGATCGTTTGAACACGTTAGATGGTAATAAGTAATGGTAATGGTAGCAATAACAGCGACGTTAACGATAATAATGATGGCGAGAACATAAAACTTCTCAGTTTGGAACTTTGTATGAAGACATAATCGTTAAAACTTTGCATGACAAAAAAAAAAACATAGTACGTCGTATGCACTTGAAGTAGTTTCACTGTGTGAGCGAACTTCTAGTAAATCATAAAGTCCATGCGGTTTTACGTTGAAATCGCATGTGCTGTATCGTATCTACTACAGCCTATTAATAACGGGTGTGCAGTGTAGCTACTACAATGCTTCAAAATGTAATCACAGTTAACTTTCGCGCCTCGTGCCCCTTCCGGTAGTATATCGTTTGTTGAATAATAATGCAGGTCTCATATTTCAAGGGTTATGTACGTATATTGTGTAAGCGAAGTGAAAGAGTCAATTCATTCACGCGTACTGGTTTAATTATTTCGATTTCGAGTGTACTAGTCACTTGATCCCACATTGCACATTTAGTGTCGTACATGGAGGATAATTTAATAGGACCCCAAGGAAAAAATAGAATAATTTGATACAAGGAAGGGGACTGACATCTGCTAACAGTGATAAAGACCATCGGCAATAAAAACCCCATCAGACAATTTCAATCTAATTACTGTCTCAGAAAAGTACGGATTTTATTTTAATTGTTCCTAATAATGTTGGATTTACAAATAAGGACGTGTAAAAGGGCTCACGAGATAATTCATTACAAGCGAGGGGATTAAGAACAGTAGGAATAAAGCTTTTAACATGGAAATGAATTTACTAACAAAAAAAATACCTGGGTTCAGTTGGGTTCAGGGTTAGATGGGATAGACTTCGAAGTCTTAACGTATGGAAGTGAGTTGTTAGAATTAAGAATGCTGTGAAATTCTGATAGTTGGACAAGATTGTGATACCAGATGAGTAAATGGTAGCCTAGGTGTTACAAGAGACATACTTCTAGTCCTTGACCATATGATACAAATGAATTGACGTGAACGAGTTCTCCAGATCATGTTAAGGCATATTTAAAAGAAAGGGTAAAAACTTTGGTAGACATCATACAGCACATGTATAAGATTTGTAGAACGTACTACTACAGTTAAAATTGTAGCTAATTTATTAAACGTTATCGTTAATGTAAACTGCGGAGCGTTGTGATTTTTGGTAAATCGTGTAACCTAAATTCTTCACCTGGAATTGAAGAAATGTATCTTAGCATGTCCATGTACAATTAATATAGTAGTAAATTTTAAAAATGCCATTACATTCCCTCATATTTGCGTCGAAGTAAATATAAGTAAAACTATTGTTAATTTAATATGTTTTTCCTTTCTTTTCGAGTCATATATGAGCTTAGCAATTATGCCCACTAAATTTTCGTTAGTTGCATTATTTTTTTAATTCCCTATAATAACATTTTCGATTTACTGCCAATTATGCATAGCTTTCTTTTTACGAGAATTGACATTTGAACATTTTAATTGGCAATTAAACGTAATTGAATAGCTACTGTGAAGAGGTTTTATATTTACCTCATGTCTTCATATTCGAATACAATTTCTTTGATTCCTTAGTCAAAAGGACACAATATAAACATTGAGTGCAGTTGTGTGTTTAATGAACCTGGGTTTAGTTGCTCGTATATGTGTTCTGCGACACTCTGCATTGAATTCAAAACGGTCTAACAGTTGTGCATTGGGTTGGATCAGATTTATTGATTAAAACGTTAATAAAGGCTGCTTAATTAGGCTTGGGTTTAGTATAGTAGCTTGCAGTGGTGACAAATTTGCGGCAAACCGAATGCCCAACCCTGTACTAAACCCAAATATCTAATGGTTGCATAATTGTTCAAAAATTTAATGGATACAATTGGTAATTGGTTTAATCCAATGTTACTAATAGTTGCGTTGGATTCGATCATGTTTACGTATTAAATTAATCTCACGTGGCTACAAACTCGAATTTGTGACCACCCCAACGCAATACCCTATACCGAAGTCAACGTTTCTAATAGTTTAGATTTTTAGATATTAAATTAATCGTACGTCCTTATTATGGTTTGGTTCACCTTCATTCAAAGATTCTAGTTCTAATGTGCCAAACCCAACCATTCTAATGAGTTGGATCGCATTTATAGATTAAAATATAAATATGTCTCATTATTGCCGTTGGGTTTACTTTGATTCCAAGTGATCCCAAATATTCCGAGTACTGTGCAACACATGATCTTTTTTTGCTACTTCTAGCTGGATCCATATTTTTAATCTTACCTCTATCATCTTAGTTACTAGATTACATTTTTTTTGTATTTGTTATTTTATCTTTTTTTGTTTTATTATTAATATTATTATAATACGATTCAATAATAAAGTAACATAATTTAGAAGGTTAGCAAAGCTTCCAAAAAGGACACCAACCCAATGTAACTGGTTAATTTTGGATTTTAGAAATTTTTCTTTGACATTGTTGAAAGGCAATTTCATAAAAGTTGGTCTTCACATTCAAACCATCAAATTTAACTACAGATCAATGAGTTGTATTAGGTTCGGTTTGTTTTCTAGTCGAAGCAATATATTGACAAAGTAACCACGAAATTAAATCAAAAAATCCGGTTAAAAAAATATGTTTGAGACTGGAGGTCTTGAAATATTGTTGGTGATTTAAGTGATTGCAGTGGTTTAAGGAATAAGATTGGAACATAAAAATAAGAAAGAAAAAACTAAAGAGAATCATTACATGTGAAACCCAATGCAAACAAAATTACATTATGTGCAAAAATACAGAAACTTAAATACAACATAAGCCAACCAAAACCAACGTTTGCCAACATTGAGACGACAACAAATTCTCTTTTGGAAGTGGGCTTAAATTAAAGGATTAAAACAAAGTCTAAATGGAAGTCAGTGGAAACAATGGCTCAAGTCAACGAACTAGAACTAATTGTTAGTTTAATTAGGTACATTGGATTTTATTGGGCTTAGAGATTATTTAGATCCACAGCCCAAACGAAACTTAAACAGAAACTCAGCTTCAAGTCAACTTTACAAACATCACAAGCCAGAGATCAAATTTTCTAATTGGCAAGTCAACAATTTTTAAATCCCGTTGGCCATTTCGTGTATGAATCAAATTTATTGACTTTATTTGTTGTTTAATCAAAGTTCGCCGGTTGAGTTTCATCGATGATTTGATGCCCGATTTAATGTCAAACTCTTGGGTTTTGATTCGACTGCAACCACCCAGCGATACACGATTTTTTAATTATTTTACAGTTTGCCAATTTTAATTTACCTTTTCGTTTAGTTTACTTGGTTCTCGTTTTGTTAATATTATTGACATTTATGGTCATTCATTAATTTGCAAAAAAATCTCGATTTAATTTAATTGATTTAATTTCTATCGCTGCAAAATATATACATTTTTTTATGGTCAGAGCAAAACTTATCGAGTTTTACCCAAAACCGCCTGGTTTTCGTTGCTGCCACAGCCATTTAGTGATCTACAATAAATCAAAAAGAATTTTACGATTTAAACATTTTATGGTGAAGCTGGGCGCTAGATTCAATCTGCTTTAGTTTTAGTTTTAATAAGAACACTTTTCTCGTATTATTTGTGAAAAACACCAACGACTCGACAACCAGTCAGCACACAAAAATATGCACACATAATGAAATTGAAATAATGCCAAAAATTAAAAATAATTAAAATTGAATGGAAAGCGAATAACGATATTCTTGTGGAAAAAAATAAAATTAATGTATTGAGGAGACAATAATGCTACCTGATGCTCCCATAATAAAGAAATGATAAGAAAACCCAGATTGAGCTAAAAAGAAAAATAATCGAAATATGGAAACACGACAATATTAATGACAAGAAAAGTAAAAAGAAAAGAGCTACAGAAAATGCAAATGAAGCTAAGATAAAATATAATAATCCAATGAGAAAAGAATTAATGGAAATATTTAAAAACTAGTTTCATACATCATATGGTATATATTAACAAAAGCCCACTAAAAAATAGATATCACAAAATAAATCAGGAACGAAGTAAATTTATAAATCTCAACTACAAACAACAAACGTCAAGAATAAAAAAATATTATAAAAAAATAAAAGAAAGGAAGTCGAAATAAACAAACTTGTGGGAAACCAAATAAAATTACGAAAACAGAATTTTAATATATTAAGATGCAACGAATACTAACTAAGAGACCAATAATAATAGAGGGATGCTGAGACTGGTTCAGATAGCCGGCTAGTTACCCTCAGCATGCAGAGTAATAATTATAATTTATTTTGTTTGCTCCCTTAAACAGTTTTTCACATTGGAAGTTGTTTAATTTCCTAATTTCTTACGTATTTAAAATAAACATGTTAAATTTCCATTCACATACATACCATCATCGAAACTTGCTGACAAGAACCATGTATTTTGTCACCAACGTATCTCCTCAGACCTATGGAGGCTTACACAATTGCATGAGAAATATGCAAGGGAACGATCTAGTCCAGTACAAAACGACCGCTTAGATACGACAAAAAAAATGGAAGGCAACCAGATGAAATGAGATACCAATAATGATTCAATTAAATTGAGAAGCTTTGTCGAATAATCAACATATTGCAGAAGGCGAATATTTGAAACTTTGCAAGTAATTCAAACAAAAAAGTATCCAAGCTTTTCTTGACTTTCATTTTTTCCTACATTTTTGAATATGACTTGCGTTAATCTAGTGACGATAAATGCGGTGGGTTTTTGTATAATGTAACACGATAAAGTTAATTAAACATTGATTTAATTCCGCTGAAAACGTTTTGTGGATCTAAGTCATTTACACTGAGATGTGCAAATTGAGTCTGCCATCGAAACGCTTTTTGTCAATGGCGACATCAAACTCGTCGGCTTTCGGAGAAACGTTGATTAATTAAATTAACGTAGAATATTAAAGGACGCCGTAATAATTTGCAACTGCATTAAACGAGTTTATTAGCCGGCTTCGGCAAACTATTGAACAAGCGGTTTGCTTTTAGTGCCCGGGATAAATCGAGTTAAATTTATAATTAAGCGTTTCCGAAAACCCGCAACTCAACATTATATTATCAACGATGATATTAAATAACTAAATCCAAGAGCGGTTGTTGCCGGAATATCAAATCACGAATACACGGTGGCGTTTTAGTCCCGACAGGTGATTGATTTGCAAATGTTTTCGATTTAAAACGTGTTCGACACGGTTCGCCGTATTGGCTCTTTTGTGTGGCAAAAATGCTTCGCAGCAGAACGGAGGTAATTTCTAATATTTCAGAAACGAAACCGTAATAACAAAAAGAAAACGGCAAT
The DNA here is from genome assembly GCA_959613385.1 of Geotrupes spiniger. NCBI lineage: Eukaryota > Metazoa > Arthropoda > Insecta > Coleoptera > Geotrupidae > Geotrupes > Geotrupes spiniger. The sequence continues at coordinate 21,278,851 of OY390737.1, forward strand.
TCGTCGGCAAACAATGTCTCGTTGTTTCTCCACGAGAAATTTTAAAAAGCCGCCGTCGCTTGCGTCAACAATCAGTTATGCTCTAAAAGTCTATTATTGGTTGTTGAAGTCGATTTGTTCGACGTCGAATTGAATTGCGATTGCAAATATCTTTTACTTGGGGATTTCGTTCCCATATAAATCACTTATTTCAATAACTAATGCAATAATGCCGTCTCAGAAATTTAAACGGTAATACAATAAAGCTATGATCGCTAAATTGGGAATAATTGCATTACGGTTACAATTTATAAGGTTTAATTTGAAAAGAATATAATATTACAGCAAATATGTAATAGCAATATAAAGATTATAATCGAATGAAAATATATTTCCATCTAGTCCAATACTTTTTTTAATCATCGTTTTATTGACCAATACTGTGTTCCAATATTTGTGAGATGTTTTAACAATCGCATTATCCGAATGAATAATTCCTGCTCGTCGTTAATTAAAAACTTCCGCTTCTCCAAGCAAAGAATATGCTTATGGTTCGCTAACATATATTTATTTTGAATGTATTTTTGTGTACATACGACTTTATTCCTATGCTGAAAATTAAACGACGTTCATGGAACAAATAATAAATTTCGTATTATTCTATTAATTTTTTTATTAATAATGAAAAAAATTCTAAAATTTAAGACGATAAAACAATTTATAACTAAACGTAGTTGTAAAAATTTGCAGATGTTGGTACTTAACGTCTTGGAAATTTTGTTTCTCTTATGTGTTAACGTTCACTACCCTGTGTTGTGCAAACGGTGGTATTCGGGTGCCTTCATTGAACGAATTGGTATTAACATTGGACTTTATAGCGATTTTATATTTATTTAGAAATTGCGTAATGTGTGTTTCGTTTCTGGGGTGGATTGGGATCATAACATTTATCCAACGATTATCTTCCCTTTACTGGATTTTGAAAGAAGTAGGTCTTAACTTAAGAAACTGGTTACGATTGGAAGTATAAAAAGGGATTACAATCGCTATGAATTAAATTCACATTGAATTGAGTTATTTTGCATTTTTACCTATTGTCTTACTTCTTTACGAGTGGGTTTGGAATCAGTGCACCTTTGATTTGGTTTTAGAGTACAACTCCTATTATGAGTCAGCTTTGGATTTTAGTTGGGTTCGGTTGGGTTGGGTTGTGGGTGACACAAAACATATAGCATGATTTATTAGTTTTGTGTAGGATTTGGTTTCCTCTGGAGCTTAGGTATACAAAGATAAATGGACATATTTAACCATTGAAATGGATTGTGTTTAGTAGTTTTGTATGAAATAAGGTAAACTTGATGCAATAAAGTGAAATTTTTGATGATTTATAAATAAAGTGAGTCTCAACTTTAGTTATTAGTTGAGTTGAGTTGGGAATCAAAAAGTTGATTTTACTTACAGATACATACTTATGATCATAAGTAATTTCCACTCCTGCACAATGGTTTTAGTTCGATTGAAATAGAATTCAGATAAATTGCGTTGGGTTTGCATTTTTATATTTGTAACTGTACTTTTTAGAATTATTGTTGCAATTCTTGTAGATTTGTGCTGGGTTTGCCTTCGTTGATTGATTAATTGTTACTTGACTTGAGAAATAGTATTAGGTTAGATTGGGCTTTAGTAACAGTTCAAACGTTTGAGTTTTTTAAAAAACAAAGTAAATCGCAAGCCACAGGGCCATAAACATAAGACGCGTAAATTCTAATGTGAATAATTATCACAGCTTGGTTTGAGGTCAGTTGGATTTGCATTTTTAACTGTGGGTTTCTATTTCATTGTATTTCGCTAATATGATTTTTGAATTGCCAGTAAAAATATTGCTTCATTTTTAAATAAAAACAACGCATATGATTGGATTCGACTTTAATTTGGACATTACTTTGGTTAGTTGGTGTTTCACTTGGGTATAAAAAGAGACTTCGTAAAGTGTATTGAATGGTACGTATCTGACTTAATAACAACGTCGAATTGTTTATTGTGACATTCTTCTAACAAAATTCAAACGAAATTCAGGAAGTAGAATACATGCACCAGCTATCTGGACACCAATTTTGATTCAGCCACAAAAATGCAACTATAGAGCAGATCTACATTGAAATAGAAAATATTAGACCTTGAAGGCAAACTACAAGAGAGCAATTCTTTGTCACAACTATTAACTACTCCTGCAATCGGACGTGCGAAATCGACACTTTCTTGTCTAGATCCCTGATGAAGACACTGGAATCCACCGTTCTTGTCAACTGAGCTTCGACCAGTGTTGTATCGAACTGAAGCGGACGTAACGACTCATGATCAAGTGTTAATAAAATTCAAGAAAGACAACATTCTTGCACTAATATGCAACCCGTAAGAATCTTACGCGTTACGCGTCGATGCACGCATTTCGCATTGCTGTTGGAAAATAGCACGAAGTCTTCTGTTGTGATAATGAGACCAACACAACTACTAGATAATGGATCGAAACCAATTCTTACACTTCATGTCTCCACTTCCTTATTTAAGTTTCTTAATTTTACTTCTGTTTGCCTTTCTCTCATACCTTGAATTTAGCCACTTGCACTTTATTGTATCCTTACTAATGTCAGGTAATTCTATTTCATTTATTCCTCAATGTATTAACATACGTTTCCGTTACCTCTCTAACTTTTCCAAATATATCTCAAATGTGCATATGTTTCTACTTCCGTTTCATCATCTCTACCCGGTTAGCCCCGCACCTCTGTCCCTGGCTTGGCCTTTATTAGTTTGTTTCGTGGTTGGGCCTATTTATTTCATGCAATTGTGTTTTCATTTTTTCTATTTTTATTTCATATTATATGGATATCTTACTTACTAGGACTCATTTTTCTTCGTGCTTGTGATAACTTTTAACTTTTTCAGTTATGTGTTCTTGTTTATCCTTAGCTTGATGATTCACATATGATGGTACAATGGTGAAGTAGTATACTCTTAGTTTGGCTACTTCAACACATTAATATAATTTCATCGTTCAAAGCACATTTCTAATTTCCAGTCTCACATTGTACACAATGGAATGGAAACCGCCTAAATAAATCAAAACCCTTGATATCTAAATGCAATCCATCAATCAGTCATTAAAAATGGGATCAATTTGGAAGCAACATTTCTACCAATTAAAATATCAAGTACTACCCAACCCAATCAATCCATGTTGATTGGAAGAATTCAATTCAATTCAACAGAATCGAACTCAACACAATACAATCGGAGCAAGCCGAACCCAACGAAATCCAAAAAGTATTTTATCTGCAGGATTGTAGTGAATTGGGATTTGCAGCACGTTTTTCTGTATATATTGTCTGCAATTTAAGAAAGAAGATTTATGTTTCACATATTGTGACAATTTTGACGAAATGTGGATATTGAATAATCAGTTTCAGTTACAAAAATGGTAACTTACAATCGTGTATATATTTTGAAGATAAAATTACTATTCCCAGGATATAATTACCATTCGTTAATAATAAACATTTCTTTACGAAAGTCATCTTGCACTTAACTAAGTTGAAAAATAAAACAAAGAAAAATTTAGAATTTACATACAAATAAGACAGTGACAAAACTAAATCACGATAACTACTAAAGAGAAAATTACGATCGCTAAATCTAAATGTTTCATAGAATTTTAGTTTGATTTAGATTTAGTTTCACGATTTTTGCTGATCTGAACAATATATATATATATATATATATATATATATATATATATATATATATATATATATATATCTTTCATGATTATTGTCAAATTTTTACAGGAGCTTTTACGAAGCTTTATGTCACCTTTTTATCACTAAATTCGCCCGTCCAAAAAAAGTCACCGAGCAGCTTGGACAATTCATATATCCTCCAAAAGAAAGATCACAATGGATTATTTTGATTAATTAGTTGATTTATCATAGGAAAACAACCCCTTCCAACTCAAACATTAAGATATTAGAAATATTCCTGTCGGAAGTTCATCGCATGGTTACAAACGTTCTCTGGTACGTTCCAAGTCAATGACCTAAGAATAAGGGCATTGAAAACAAATATATTTTTTTTTTTGAAAAATATGACTAATCCAATTTTAACTTCCCAGCCAACCAGGTTCTAAACTGTAGGACTACAACCTCCACAATCAAATCTAATTTTCTTCCTACAAGGCATTGAATAGAAAATGATTAAGTTAATTATTGAATAAGTTCGTAGGTTGTAAATAAAATATGATAAAAACATGTTTTATATCAAAGTTACATAAAGGTAATAAATTAAGTGGGTGACGAATATACGATCGATGTTGGAGTTATGTTAAATTCTCTTTATTTAACAACCAAAATATTCAACTAATGATTACCATCAGAAATTACCATTAAAACTACGTAAACACACATGATATATTGTAAAATCGCGTTCAAAGCCGCAAAATATCGCGCACAACTAAATTATATCGGACGAATTGTTATTAATAACAGCACGCACGGATCAAATAATAAATCACAACTAATCCAGCCGGACAAAATATATAATAAATGATTAATTTGGCAACGTCCGCCGCACAAAATGCATTTAACAATTGCACATATTTAATTCGGTGGTTCGGCCGGCATGCATTAATAATTCATGCGGTCGCGGCGGGGCGCAAAAAGACGCAATTTCAATTTCCGACTTGCAACTGTCACATTAAGTCGCGGATATATTTCAGGGCGAAACCCGACGCGGAGAAATCCGAGATGAGGTCAGCGGCGTGGCGTATCGGCCATGAGAGTATTTGCCAAAGATCCCGGGACAAATTTGACGGCTCAAAGAAAATTCGCCGATGTGTGGAACTGCGCGTGCAAATATTTAACGTCGACTTCGCGTATCGGGCTAAAATTACAAACAAACAAACACGCCCAGCAAATGCCGAAGTGTTTGCTTCTTAGTGCAACTCGGGACATTTTTATTTCAAAGCGTGCACGCTTTACGACACGCTTACCCAGTAAACACAAGAATATTATTCCAACTTATACTTTGTAACGCGTCAACAACGCACCGCACCTAAATCGCAATAAAATTGTTTCTGGATTTTTGTTGTTGTTTTGTTCGATTTTCTTTGTTTTGATTGTTACCAATCGCCTTGCCGGTTGAATTTACGAGATTTATTTAATCTAAATGGCCGATCTAATGTCTCCTATCGTGGTTCTCAAAGAACATAAATTTCCTTCCTTTGTTTCAGTTTCCACACCCCTATTCAACCCCTGTCGTTGTTTTTAATTCACTTCTAGTGTTCTCTTGTGATATTATTGTATTCTTAATTAATGTATTCCCTGCTTATATATTTGACATTCATTCTTTACAGGAGCGCATCCCCAGAAATCTTTTGCTTCGTCTTCATCTTTTAGTTCATATTAATTTATGGCCTTGCCAACGACGGATTCGAATTATGTCTCCTGTGCCGACCGTTTTCATCCTGGCAAATGCGCTAACTCTATCCTATATTTCATTATCTTCTTCTCGCTACTCCTCCTTGTTTGATATTTGCCCTGAATATTTTTCTCGTCGTTCTATTTAAGTCAATTCTTAGCTCACGTGTAAATTAATTTTGTTCTATTCTTCGTATTTTGTTTACAATGGGTTCTAGTTTTGTCATCTTTCTTTAATTGATTTTAGTTTAGTTTTAGTTCAAGTTTGTGTACTACATGGTTCAGTTAGTCATTGCTTTATAAACTTCGCTTCTCTTTCTCCTTTTCTTTCCCTTTCCTGTTGCTTTTTTCAAAGCGTAGTAATTGTCGATTTCTTAGCTTAGTTTGCTACTTTCAGGTTCATCTTATCGTCGTTTGTCATGACGCTCCTGACTTTTGAGGACCCTCCTATGTAGACATTACTTCTAAACTATATGCTTTGCATTTGATTTCCAAGATGCATGTTTGCTATCCATTTATTATCATTACATTGTTTTTCATATTTACTTCATATTCGTGAATTCTTACATTTTATTTACAGGGTTTGCTATGTTTTATATTTTCGCTAGTTTTGTTGTAGATTCTTATATTCCACCCAATACAAGACAATACAACCCAACCCAATACAACCAAACCCAACCTGCTAATTCATTACGTTTTCTTGGTTGGCTTGAGTTGCATATCAGAATCTACAACCAATAATGGTGACTAGCGAAAATATAAGATATAGCAGTAAATAAAATGAAAAAAATTCACATATATAAACCACAAGTTCTCATTCTTACTTCCGTATTATGTATCTTTCTACTGCACCAATCTTAGTTAATATTCTTCGAATTTATTATTTTTCTTTTCTTTATGATGTGTGAATCAAAATATCATTTGTTTGTTTACATAAACGCCGTTCAGTTTCCATTTGAAGATTTAATCTTCATGTGCTATACTATAAAATATTTGATCATAGGCATTACCTCATTTTGGCAGTTTGAATGCTACAATGGTTCGTGTAAATGGACTATTAAGATATTTTTCGCGTCTGAATTTTTTTGACCACTCCACAATACTTTACATATTAGATGCATTATTTTCTTTTACCTAATAACATAATTATTTCTAGATCTATTCGTCTTCGTGGCCCACTGTTGATGCTTTAGTAAATTATTTATAGTTTCTTCCACTTCTGTTCTTATAATTTCATATATCTGTTGTACCAACTCTACATATATTCCTCCCCTCTCGAAATGGCTGAGAAATAGCCTTCCCAAATGTTCAATATTTCCTTTTTCTTTGATTGCTGTTATTGTTATCCAACAGTGTCTCTTATTTGCTTCATAGCTTTCAATTATATCATTTCCTTCCCTTTGCTTCCTTGATTATTTCTATTGCTTTAGTACTTTTCATTGTATACTCTTATTTAGTGTTTGTCTGGATGTAGTTATTTTGCTATTTCTTTTACTACATCGTTGACCATTTAGTTTTTTATGATTTATCTGCCTTCTGACTTCTTTCAGTATAACATCTTTAAAGTTGTTTCGCGTTGTTTTGATTCTTCCCTTTTTCTTTGATTGCTGTTATTGTTATCCAAGAGTGTCTGTTATTTGCTTTCTAGCTTTCAATTATATCATTTCCTTCCCTTTGCTTCCTTGATTATTTCTATTGCTTGAGTTCTTTTCATTGCATACTCTTATTTTGTGTTTGCCTGCATGTAGTTGTTTTGCTATTTCTTTTACTACATTGTTGACCATTTAGTTTTTTATGATTTATCTGCCTTCTGACTTCTTTCAGTATAACATCTTTAAAGTTGTTTCGCATTTCTTCTAGAGGCAATGTTTATTGAATATTAGTCCTCCTTTATAGTTCTCGATTGACTCTGGTAGTATCTTAGTCTGTTTCTCCCCTCTTAGTTTGCTTATATGCAATTTGCTGAAATTAATGTTGTCGACTTTTTATTCTGCTACATATGTACATCTGTTGTTAGCATTCTGATACAAGTACTTCCTACAATCATTTGTCTGATAGAATTCCACCATTCTAATCTATTTTTGATGATTGTTTCTTCCCCATATTTTCTTGTGTACCTTGGCCTTTCTTTGGGGGGATTTTTTTATGTACTGGTCCCTCATGATCATTATCTTTTCTTATTTTACCTAAAGTAACCTGCATCTCGACGTAGAATTAATAAATTATTTCCACTTCCGCCTCTTGTCATTCATTTATTCTACTTCTAAAGTCCTCGTCATTTATTGTCACGTATTTTAATACATCCTATTTAACTTGTTGCCTACTATTCTTACTCCATATTTAGCCACTTGTCCTGAAATTGCCAATTTCTTCTGTAATGTATGTAAATCCTCTTCTCGTTCAGAGAATTTTAATGTTCCTAGTTCTATTTCCACTCTTTCTTGGTCAATTTCATTGTATCATTGTTTGATAATTTTTTTGTTTCTCTATTTAATGCGTTCCCTTTTCTTTTTAGTGTTTTACATCTGTCAATGTTCATAATTTTGCCAGTCTCGTATGCTCAGTACTTTGCTTTCATTTTCTTTTTTCTCTTTGATGCTTTCAGTATATTTGTTGGTTCAACCTCCACTGCGTGGTAAGGAAAATAATAAAAGTAATAATGGAAGCAGTGAAGCTTGATCACAATGAATATGGAATAAGAATCAATCAATCAATCATGAAATTTTGCAGAAACTGAATGGGTAGGTCATAATGAGGAAGATAAAAGCATTGAAAGTGAAATGGTTGGGACTTGTATGGATAGCGGGTTCAGAAGCGGTGACGTAATGAATGTTACAGTGGGAACTACAAGGAAGAAAAGGACCAGGACAATTTAGAACAGGGACTAGAAAACTATGGGGGTATGGATCATCTAATCAGTTTGATGTCCAATCTTAACTCAACTTCCTTCTGTGTTTTCTTTGCCTTTCTCTTGTTTCACTCCCTCTCTTTTGGTTCAAATCGAGTCACTAGTTTAATTGCAGTTCTTGCAATAATGTTTTCGCAAATTACCTACGGTATTCAAGACTTACAAAATAAATCTCGCAGAAGATCGGAAGCCAATTTTAGACATTTTTAGGCTGAATATTGAGCAATTAAATAAACCATATTTGATCAAATCCAGAAGTTTCTGTTGTACTCAATATTTACGATCAGTTTCCTACAGTAAAGTAAACATTTCGCGTTTAGTTTTCTCGTGTGCACTTTTCTCAGTTTTCCTGTCGAACAACCGGAAAAAAACAAGGAAATGCCCCGTCCCCATCCTCATCACCACCTCCACGTCACGTCCGGTTCGTCATGTTCGTACATATGATCTCACGTGAAAAACTTCGGCCATTGCAAGAAATAATGACGAAACTTAAGGCTTTTCATTCGCATTTCTGGGATCGCAGCGGAAACTATTCGAAATAGAGGGAGTTTATCGGCAGCACATTCGCCAGCCTTTCGAGGAAAGTCGCTTAATTCTATCGCGCCTCTTTTGTTTTTTCTGTTATCGATTTTACGCCACGAACACACCGAACGCCCGCGAGATCTTAAAATTTGATGTCGGCGAAAAAGATTTAAGCAGTTTTAATCGCATGGAAGTTGGGACTGTCGTAAAAGTCTTACGAAGCTGTTTACGACGAGGACGTTTCAACGAAACGGCCGTTAAAGTTATTGGGCAGTGAAAAAGTTAAGATGATATGGGGAGATTAACATCATTGTTGTATTTTTTCATATTTTAAGAGATTTTTTTGAACGGTGAGATAAAGAGAAATGGGTGTAGTTGGTTGCGCCCCAGGAGCTGTAGCTGGCATTCCAATTATTTACTACGTTAATGACTAAAATAAATATTATTCAATGTAGGATGCATGGAAATTTTATTAAATCAATGAATTACTGTGGCGGTAGAATTATTATGAATGTTTATATGATGCGTCGCAAAACCAAAGTTTTAGTAACAACCAAGTCGTTCAAATTTAAGGAAATTTATACCGAGCATTTTATGGCATTTCAAACTTGAACGAGTTACAAAACTATTAAACTAGCGCCGGTCCTCTTGGGAAAACAGCCGACGCGATACACATTGTACACTTATACGGTTGTTGGCCACGCGAAACTTTATATGCAAACGACCAAGAGACGCTAATCTAAATTATCAAAGTTGCAGAATCGACGCAGACGGCGGCGGTGTGCGTTCGAAATTATTTCAATTGTAAAAAACGAACCAAGTCGTCGCATTTAACTCGCTAGGTCAGTGTTATTAAAACTGGTATACTAAATTGGACTGCGTTCGAGTTCTTTTCAGACACTTTACGATCCGCACCTTAAATGAAAACATGTTCACGTAGGACACGTAATTAATACGTCCGTTTGTTATCACAGGAATGCCGAGGACAATCACGAAAAAATCTCCGCGACCTTCTGGAGTATTTCAAATTTTAATTTAGATACGTGTCTCGGTGCCGGTGGGTGTTCCGTATGAATAATTACGGCTTCGCGTCTCCTTTTTTAAACGAGATTTTTCCAACACGTACAACAAGCGCCTGTAATTTTATTGCAACTAATCAATGTTAAATATTTGAACGTCCTTGAAGACGCGCTTACTGCACTAATGAAGTAAAAACTGCGAATGAATTATAAAGTAACGTTGCACAAAATTTACGTTAATCATGATCAAATATTAATTAAAATTATCTCAGTTCGTTATAACAATTTTTAAGGGTCAGATTGAAATTATTATTATTATATATTATTATTTTTTAGATTTAAGGATTAAAGGAATTTTCACATATGATGCAATCCATTAAAAACGAGCGACGACACGAAATATCTGGAGCTCGATTGCACACATAAAATACATTGCGTGTACCTGCGTAACGGTGCGATCTGAATTAAATCAAGGTAATTGGCAGTTATTACGAAAACCCCACCAATGCATTCATTACACACGGTCTTTCTATGTATAATTACTCAATTTTGGCATAATTTCAAAACGAATGACGTAATATTTGAAATTCATGCAATTATTTGATTGCAGCAACAGTTATTCAAATGAATCACATACAGGGAGGTCGAACTAGTACTGCGGCGGCCGATTATGCTTTAACAAGTCAGTTGATCAAAAAATGGTTTATGTCTCCATTATTTGAATTAAATTATTTGAAAATGTCATACAAAATTGGTTTCAGAAATTTATTTTCATCACGTCTTTTATCCGTGAAATTTTAGTATTTTCCACCAGAGTGGTACATTTTTATTGCGATGTACTTAAGTTATTACAAAATAATTTTTGAATGTTGTACAACATTGTTATAGCCAGTGTGTACGTTGCCAAATGGTAGCATAATACCACACATGCTGGTTTCAATTAAATTATGTATGCCATGTATGCATTCCGACGAGAGATGAATAGACGTTAAATAGAAATATTTTAATTATTCGCTTTGTGCCGTTTTAAGCCAATACATTATTTATGAAATTAATATGTTTTATTCAAAATTAGTTTGTTATTAGTCGTAGAAACCCATGACAAATTGCTATTTTTTCGAAATTGATTTAAATTAGAAAATTTAGAATTGCTTTATGGATTGTTTGAATTATTAATTTACTCGTTCGCATTTCAAGTCTTCTTCCTGGTGTCGATTGATCTTGACACGTCCAGAATTTGACGTTATCCTTGATGGTTCACAACTTTAAACTCTTACATATTTTAAAGGTTGCGTTTTTGGTGAAGTGAACGTGCAGTGGTATTGATGCGAAAAGCAAGCGACGATAAAATATATCGAGGTTATCGCCTCGAAAAACTTTGATCGTATCACACACAATGGTCGAAATTCTCAAATCATATTGTTGGAGATTTCGAATCCTGACAAATTGGCAAATAATACAAAACTTTAGAGGAATTACAACTCATATTAAAATTACTAGATCTATACATATCTAAGCAATATCATTAAGCTGTTTATGTGGTACTACTGGTACAAATACAAGCGCATTTGAATTATTTTTTAATTCATTTTCGGCTTAAACAAAATAACAATATTTAAAATTATATACAGTTTTCTATCAAAAAATCTATTGTAGTAATTTCTTCCAATATATCTCCATAAGATGTAATGGAGTAATCGATGGCATTATTTGGCTACCTGTGTACTAAAACTAAAATGATCCCACAATAATTATCGTCCGATACCTATACTTATAAAAAAATTAAAGTCAGTGCAAAAATGAACAATACAGCAAAAATAGAAATTAGCAAACATGGTGTTGACTCTATTCAAATAAAAGTTAGTAAATTCATTCATTTTTAGTTTATGTACTTAGTTTTGGAGTTTTCGCCAATGTCTCATTTTTTAAAAACTTTTACAGCGTGAAAATACACATAGAGTAGTTTTAATGAGGTCAGATTTCAAATAAATGTCAGCGGATGTATCAGGTGATGACAGCTACTTCGTCCTTCAGGACTGATCAGATAACTAACGATTCGCTGAGGTGCATGTAGTCATGCAAACATGCGTTACGAAAAGTTACAGGTCCCGAGAGAAAGTATACAGTACATTTCTGTGATCACATAGCAGTACAGGTGCGAGGGTGTTGACGTCTAGATAGCGTTAGTACACTTACACGAAATGTTCGTATGTTAAATGTAGTTTAATATATATATTTTTTAATGTTTTGAGGTAGAAGTAGAAAAGCAATATTTTTATATTGTATTTAATTTTTAACTTTTTTCTTAACTTGCTATTTTTTGGTATGTTTTGTGTGAACATCTTCGAGCTTTTAACTGACGTGCACGTTTTGACCCCCCCCCCCCCCCCGAATCGATTCTGGCTGTTTTTTAGCGTCCAAACGATTATAGCTAGAGCTATGAAACTTTAAGCATAATAATTGTTCATAGCAGGAAAGAAAGCAAACGTCCTATTTTTAAAGCAATATCTCAACCGGAAGTGATGGTTTACTCTTATCTCGAAAACGGTGCGAGTTATCGAAAAAAATGTTAATTTGCGTATTGTGACACTTAGTACTTACTGCAATGAACATTTTTAGACTTGATCTAATGCAGTTGGTGTATGGTGGTTGGTGAATCAGACCCTTAATTTTGTTTTATCTATTCTTATACTTTTTAATTACTCTTAGATCTTCACGATTTTCATTTGTATTACTTTTTGGTTAGTCTCAATCTATCCCTTTCAGTTTTTTGTTTTTAATTGGGAACATCTTTTGTTCCCAGTTTGTTATTTCTGTTATTCAATATTTTATGGTAGAACATGTTTTTCCATGTCATTGTCCCATGTCCAATCCAATAATAATAATATTCATCCGCGTCTTCCCTCTCTCATTTGCTTCCATGGCCTCCCTTAATTCATAATTTTACACTCAAATATACTATATTTTCCACCACATCTATTTTCCCCATTTCTTATTCTCCTTAGTCCTTTTCCATCCTCCAGTTTTGTGTTATCTAGTTCATTGTATTTCCTCCACAGGAATATTTCAAGATCATTAGCTAAGGGTGGGTTCTCGAAATTTATTTAGTAATGATCTCTTACTGTTTTGGCAAAGTTGGTTGTTAGTTGTTCCTTGATTTACCATTTCTTTGATATATTTTTACTAACATAGACTTTTCTGAATTTCGTTTTCTATATGTGATAAATGTGATATGTTTTTCTCTTTGACATATTGCTATATCACTACATTTAATTAAAATCCAAAATCAACGCTATTTCTTTGATTGTAGTCTTGGTCCTTTTCATGCTTTCTGAAAATCAATTTATAAATTCCTTTAATATTTCATATTAAAAATGGAACCTTATCATATCACCAATGTATCACAAATTATATATACATACATACACGCAGACACAACTTTTATTTGCATCGTCTCTCCGTCTCCTTCTATGGGGTTTTCCTTTTACTACCAGAAGTTTTTATGTTAATATACTCAGTGACATATAAACTGCACCACCTAGAAGGGGTGGGAATTTTTGGACCAAATTTGGCAGAAACATTGGACTAGTCTAAGGTAACAATTGATTAATATTTGATAAAGAAAACACTTCATCTTTTTGATTTTTCATTAATAATGTGTTGGTCCGCCCCTATTTCTGATACACTCATTGACCCGCCTTGGCATTGATTCCAGCAGGTGATCAATGTCTTCTTGGGGTATGGCATCCCAAGCAGCCTGTACTTCATGCCGTAGAGCTTCTATTGTCAACGGTGGGTTCGGTAGATTCCTCAAACTTCTACCCATCATGTCCCACACGTGCTCAATGGGCGACAAATCGGGAGATCTTGGCGGCCAAGGCAAAAGATTAACATTGGACTCTTCAAAGAAGTCAAGAGAAACCCTTGCTACGTGAGGTCGTGCATTATCTTGCTGGAAAAGTGGGTCTTCCAGCCATCGAAGATATGGAAGAACATGTGGTTCTACCACTTCGTCAATGTAGCGTCATACTGCCCCGAATGAAGAGCAAGGGTGACCTACTGCCGTAAGCAATAGCACCCCACACCATCAACCCCACAGTTCGGTGAACATGCCTCGCAATTGAAAAATCAGGAATGCGCCTTTCTCCACGTCTTCGTCTAACAGTCATCCGACCATCATGCATTCCTAAACAAAATCGCGATTCGTCACTAAAGATAACTCGATGCCACTCCAAGTTCCATTGAAGTCTTTCCGTGCACCAGGCCAAACGTTCCTGGCGATGTTGAGCAGTGAGGGTCAAAAATCCTATGACTACTTGATTATTGGGTTTCAAATTTTAATCAACTATTTCCCTGGACTAGTCCACTATTCCTGCCAAATTTGGTCCAAAAATTCCCACCCCTTCTAGGTGGTGCAGTTTATATGTCACTGAGTATATTATGGTTGGTTTTACTTTTACTGAGCGTTATATATACTGTTTCAATTATTTTCATTAATTTATTTTGAATTTTCCTTTTTTTCTGAATTTTTATTGTTATCCAGCTTCTGTTTTTTCTAATGTCCTATTTTGTTTGATTCGCAGATCCATTTACGAAATTCTGGTTTCGTTTTTTACTTTTTGATATTTACTTCTTGAACTTATTTTTTACTTACGATTATCAATATTATTGTTCCATGTAGTTTAGTTTTAAAAATTAAATTTAAATTAAATTAACTTTTCATATTTTATTTTTATATATTAGGATTTTTGTATTATGTTTTATGTTTTTTGCATCTCCTTATTTAATTTGCTTGCTTTTCATTATATTAATTGCCGCATTTAAAGTTAGCTAAAGTAAGCTTTGACCAAAACGAAATTAGCCATGGGGTTCTGGTGGGTATAACATAGCAGGCTGTAAAAGTACGTATCATGTCGATTACTTTGTCATTAAAGTAGTCCGGAGCCCTGGGCGGTATTACAAACTATGTTACTGGATCTGTTTTACCACCTAGGTTGGCACATGCATATTGAGTGTGGAGTATGGAACTCCCTATTGGCCTTAAGAATAGTTGATGTTCGAGAGAAACCGACAAATTTCAGTTTTCGTTGAACGTTTCTTTAATTTCTCGAGAATATTTCAAGTTAAAAAATTTGAAACGTATCTGAAGTATCGTCTTGTACTTCGCGAGATGAAAGAATTAAATGAGAAACACGACAAAGCTTTTAAATAAAATTCGAAATAAGAGGGTCTACGACAAAACAATACAGATGCAAGATTAAATGCTTTGCGCAGTATAATTTTAATTAACTTTTATCAAGTGCTGTTTGAATAATGGACTCGCAAATTGTTGCATACAATAATCCGGCAGTTGTTGCACGCCATTAATTATAAATAGCAGGACTTGTTTCTTTATTTACGCGAAATAAGAAAGCTTGTTTGTTGATTGACAAACATCGAATCCAATCAACTCGACGGTTTACTTGGGATTAAGTCAATACAAAAACCTCACGGCTGCGTACTTTCCACTTAATCGTCTGGTACGTGCAAATATTACAAACGATTTAATTCCATAGACGCATAGAGAATAAAGGTCGAACGGTGTATTTAACAGTTAAAAGTTTACTGTTAACAATTCGACCTATTGTCGCTTATACCGTCGAAGATTTGACGCGATAATTACGAAAACGTCCGCGTGAATATTTATGTTAAGTTTTACTTTCTATATCTTGCTTTCCTCTCTCGATTAATTAGTGAGTCGTCACATATCGAGCGAGCAAAAATTCTCTCGTCTGACGTCTCGTCTGGCTAAAAGAACCCGAAAAATGCACAATTAAAACCACATTAACGAGACGAAATATGTCGAACAACATTCGCGCGAAGGTGTGACCTTTATCTTTTACGTTCACTTTTCATGTCGTCCAAGGTTGTTGGCGTTCGGTGAGTATACCTTACCGGATTTTTTCTCAATCGCGAAACTTGTGTGTAATAACGAACGAATGTCGTCGTCGTCGGCCATTGAAATTTGGGGAAAAACCGAAATTTACTGGTCATTTTAAAGCGACGGATTTTTTTTGTTGCGGTGGACAAAATAAATAAATTCGCCGCGGCTGTTACATTTATTACCGATAAAATTCGCCGAGAGTATGAAAAATAGCCGAACAATAAATTTTGTTTTCGGTCGAAAAGTCCGGAAATTTACAATTTATTGTTGAAATTTTGTTGCGCTTGAAGACCTTATTTCTTAAAGCTCCGTGGGAATATATCCCGGGTATCTCAAATCTGCAATTTAAAAAGTAAATTGCCTGACGGAAATATAATAAACGTTGGAACTATTCTTTCGAAATCTGTGCAAACTGACGTCATGTATTTTCTGTTCTACAATGTCCGTAAATGGCCGTGTCACATTATTCCTCGTTTGATATGGGCTCAAAGTAAATCAAATAAAACATAATAAATTTAGATTAAACACAAACGAAAATATAAAACATGTCAACGAAGTTAACAAATTAAAACAAAAAATTGAACAAATAAATTAGAATAAAATACTAATGTTGATGTAAAATATGCAGATACTCACTCAGCAGAGTGTAAACTGATATATTATAACATTACTGTTATAATGGTAATAAAAAAATCCACACCAAAAGAAACTTACTTTGAGCATTGCTCAACGAAACTCAATTTAATCAGCACTTCTTCTGCAGTAACTACCAGCGTCGCTAACCTTAGAAATAGAAGCGACGCCACTTAAATATAACAAAAAATACGAACACACAAATTTACATTGTGATTTTTTTACTTATACAATACGGATATTTTCTTTATATTTATGCTTGCGGATAAAACAGTATATGTCAACAGGTGTGTGAAGTGCCATTAAAAAAATCGTATGCTTTCAGTAATCGCGTGACGTCTCGTGCATACACGTCTCATAAAGAATTACTTCGCATACGTAATAAACTATTACACATTTGCATGAGACGGGGAAGGAAAACAAATAGAATAGTTGAGCAGGAAGGGAAAGGAGAGACGCCTGCATCGTTTAAAATTTACGTACTTTCATAATTATTTCGACAGATCCTGCAATCCCTGATGCAATTTTATGACCAATTTGCCACGTTATTATTATTTAATAATGTGAATTTTTTATTGGATTCGAAATTAGCGATTTTATGACAACACATTATAGTAAAACCCATTAGTAATAATGGTCCAAAAACTTTTATAAATCTATTTATTGTTTTTATATGGAATAATTAGTTTCATAAAATAAAATGAGAAACAACAGAGAACTCGTTATATTCTGCAATGTTATGCTATGTTATGTTATGCAATGTTATGCAAACGATAAGAAAATTTATAATATAAATAAAATTCAGAATTATTAAATTTTAAAATTATTCTCTGATTAATTTCTTCAATTTGGTCGACGCTCGATTTGGTTCCAACTATTTGCTTTTTGCGTTAATTTTCCTTATTTTATATTAAGCAACAAGAAGATACAATTCGTCGAAATTTTTTTTCAGATAAATTATTGAAAAATATCAGATGGTAAACACGAAGAGTTCAAAACAAGTTGATAGATGTTTGTAACAGTTTTTGAGATTATCGGCAATAGGTACCAATTTGTGTAAATTAAACCACACATATTCAAAAATCTTGGTAAACATTATAGGTAACTTACCACTTACTTAATATGTTACTAACAAAGAACACAACTGTTTAAAAAAAAATTCAACAGAAAAATGTGAATGGTCAAAACTAAAAAGTCAATCACCCAAATGAATATAATAAGTTAAATTGAAAATATTACTATGTCGATTAGGACAAAAAGACGACGATATAACCATATTATACATTAACGGAGTTAATGATTCAATAAAAATGCAATGCACGTTAAAAAGCAGGCCGATTTGCAAAACGAACTCAACTTGTGTTGTTAAATGACCGTTTGTTACAGATTGGTTTAATTAACAATGCTTGTTACGTATTGCTGAAGATCTTGAACAAGGCTGAAACGGCCGCTTCTGTATAATACATTTCTTAATACTTAATACAAATGAGATGAATTTTCTAAATATTCGCAAAATAGTTATTATTATGAAATATTAATATTAATTCGTACATTTTATTTAATACTGGGTGGTCAGTTTGGGGTTGGGTTGCGTTGGGTTGAGTTGAATTGCCTAAATCAATCAAGATATTTCTATTGTGCATTCAAGCATTTGGGTTGGGTTGGATTAAGTTCGCTAACCCAACTCAAAATGTTACAAAAAAAAAACAATACAGAAGAAGAAAAATATATGTAATTAAAGCACTAATGAATAATTCATTCGGCCGTTTCCTGTTAGTGATTAAGTCGCCACGAAAATTATTATACTTTCAAAGTGCTTTTTCTGAAATTAGTCTAGTACATTTGCACTTCCAGAATGGCTTGGGTCAGTAATTTTGGTATTAGGTCTTTCTATTTTCGACTTTGTGGCATATTTTTGGTTTTAAACTTGGGTAGAACACATTGTTTTGATGTTCTTAATTTTGTTCTAATTATTTCAAATAAAAAGTGCATGTTCTGGGTATACAAATTTTCAAATTTAGAGTCTCATCGACTATCAAAGTTGGTGCATTTTAAAAAATTGTGACCCAAATGTCGTTTAACGCTAAGAACTAAAACGTTTTGCTAGTTCTGTTCTCCATCCTTTAGTTATATTTAGTGAAATTATTATACCAATGTTGTGATTCTGACAGAATATTTGACTTAACAATATCTCTGGTTCTATTTACACAGCTAGTTACGTGTTACTGAAGATCCCGAACAAGGGTGAAACGTGCACAACGAAACAGCCTTGTGTCAGAAGTTTATAGTTTGGTGAATTTTTGGTCATTTTTCATATTAATTTGTTACTAATAAAATGATTCTCGTCAAAATAAATGATGATATCTACAGACAACTTAATTAAGAATTATTAATTTCATACAACACAGGTTGCCTAACTAATCCATCCCAATCTAACCTAAAAGCTCCATAAGCACAATAGTAAAAAATACAAAAGAAAAATAAAAGAAAGCTCCAAGTGAAAATGAAACACATATTAGAGGAAAATAATAAACATAAAAGAAAAATGATAGTAATTGAAAACGCAAACTAAAATAATTATTACAGAGGTGGTTTTATTTTTTTTTATTTATTTTTTCTCAGTTTAGCGCCAATGAAATACATTTTAAAAACATTATAATTGATTCATAATATCATAAAAAATTGTGATCACAGCTGTAGGTTTATGGCTGACTAATCCAAACCAACCCCGCCCAACCCAACCCAACCCAAAAATTTGTAGATAATCCAACCCAACCCCGCCCAACCCAACCCAACCCAAAAATTTGTAGATAATCCAACCCAACCCAACATAATCCACCCAAAAGACTTCGCAGACACAATGGAAAATATCAATGAAATAAATAACGATAGCACCAATAAATAATTCAGATTAGGTTGTTTCTAGTGCATCAGTGGTTGAAGTCTCTTTTTTGTAAAAAAATGCAAAGAGAAAATAGACCAGAGAAAACGATTGAAAACAGACGAAATTAAAAAATAATTTCGAAACAAAAAACTAAAATAATAAAAATTAGCACAAAAGTACATAATCAGAAAGGGAAAATATAATAATTTTCATTGAAATCTTTGGAGTCTTATAAACGTATAAAATGGAAATCAGTACGACATTTTGGAAGTTATGGGAATGTTGAGATAACGAAGTTTGAGGAAAGAGCACTACATGAACCAGTACATTAAAAAGGAAAAGAGTTGAGGTGGTTAAAATTTGGTGACGTCAATTTCTGAAAATATTCATTCTGTTGAAGGAGAAAAAGTGGGAATACATAATAAAACAAAGAAGAAAATGGTAACGACACAAGAAGAGATTTTATGAAGACATAGAACGAGATAAATGGCGTGAAATACGTCAAAAGTGGAAAATATTTCTCATTTAACCATTTCAAATATGGAAATATTTGTAATGATCTAAAATTAAATTATCATATTCGATAGAGCTGAGTTTAATAGTATTACTTTGTAAATGATAAGAACCTGTTAATATTTTTTTATATTTTAAAGATGTTTTGTGATTTCCCCAGGCAATAGTTTTACATACTATTCCACGCTATTGTTTTATTTTCAAGCGACGTGGAATTGTTTGGCAACTATAGTGGATATAATGCAGTGAATTATTGGAAATTTTATGTATGTCCGTTGGCGTAGTTAAAATAACTTTCACAGCCACATGAATCTTCTGTGGCGCAATATGGACAAATTTTCCGGTTCCACTCTGATTAGAAATTGCAACTAAATTAATTAGCGATTTGTTGCGATTTTTTGCGCAAACAACCACATTCGAATTTCCCGATTTCTCCGAGTGTAAAATAAAAACGAAGCGATCCGTCAACGATTATTTAACGCTCGATTTAAGTCGACGGTAAACGTTTTTATTCGTCATATTCGCGCTCCACTCGACGAGTCACTTTCTAAAGTAGCGAGTCGGCGACGTAACCGACAATTACCGCATGAATTAAATCCGCCGCAATCGAAAGTAAATGTTAATATCGAATTTATCTGCTGGCAATCTTACCTTGTCCGATCGTGAATGGACACAAGTTGCCCAATAGTACCATCGATAAGACGCACGCTGAGGAGCACATCCTGACAGTTACCCAACGCACATCCACATCAATATACCGAAAAGAATAAACAAACAAAGGAAGAAAAACTAACACTGGCCGAGCGCACTGATTTATGATTTCATGACCGCTCGAATTTTCTCGCGATTCCCGATTGAACGCACCGGGGCGGCAGCGCGCGGTTTGATTTTCGACGTTAGAAAGCAAGACCGTGGACAGAGGGACTGTTGCGACGTTCGCGTCGTCGATGTCGCGCTGAAACTAACAGTCGGCGTATCCGCCGACCTGCCGGGCTTCAGGAGAACGTATAGCGGGAGAAATGCGCCGTGTTGGTCCTGCTGTTTCTCCTGCTACTGCGTACTAAAATAAATCCTGCCGAACGAACAAATCGAACCTGACTCATTTATTTAATCAAACGGGAAGAAACAATGCCATCTTTATGAGCGGCATCAGCAGGAGTCATTTTCTACATTGTCGAAAAAACCCCAAATGATCGCCCATCATTTAATAGAAAATAACATCGAATGAATACAAAAATTGCACTGAATTAAATCTCCATCGAGCACAAAGGTAACAAAGCTACATTACATTACTGTATAACATTATTCTATTATTCATTATTCTATTTTGTTGTGCCGAGTTTCATTTCGTTTATTTTTTAATATTTAATATTAAATTATACGTGCAGCTGCATAAGACGTATTTATCCACTCCACCGTGGAATAAAACATTCTATGCACGAGGAAAAGATTATGCAGAAAACTAATTAAGAAAATTTATTCATAAACAAAACTTGCGACAAAATACGTTTCTGCGAAAGCCCATAATATATAATACTGAGATTATTTTCTCTTAGGGGAGCAGTTATTGTATAGACAGATCTTTCGCCATTTATATAAGTGGTGTCGTCAGCAAGTTGGCATAGAAATGTACAAAGATTTTAATATGGAACCTTTCGGTATTCTGTGAAAACTCGTGCTATTTATTTCTATTATCGCTATATAGGTGTTTAAAAACTATTTTAAGTTTAAAGTTTTTTGAAACTGCCAATATTTTTCAATATTACTCCGGTCGCCATAAAGATGTTAAAATTCGCACAAGTGCCTTAATGTGTAGGCAATAGTTCGAGTTATTATACATTTTGTTGTTGTTTTATATGGTCTGTTTACACCTAATATATGTGTACGGTGCAACATTAAATACGAGCGGATATTTGTAAATTTAATGTTTGTCGAAAATTGTGACAAAGTTTGGATAGATGAGAGATTTTGTTGTTTAGTTTCGTTTAGTTTCAAGTGTGTACGTGTGAACGTATGTAAAGGACGATGTAGGGCAAATTTAGCAATAACTCCGCCGGCAGCATCGCATGATGTACTTACAAAATAAAATTAAGCAAAATACAAAGATCTGAAAAAGATAAGTAATGAAAAAAATACTGAATAAGAATTGAAACATGTAACGTAGGGTAAAATAATGCTGAATCCTGAAAATAGAAAATATCCTGAAAGTAAAATAGAAGACGAGAATGAACTCTCGAGCACGAGACATGGAAATCTAGAGAATATAAGGGAAGTTATTCATTCGTTTATGGAGGTCAAAATTAAAATATCGATAACGAAGGGAATAGTTTGATGGAGGGGACCAACGTTATGGTGACGGTCGACCACAATAATTAGAATTAATGACAGTGGAGAGATAAAGGATATTAATATATATAACATTGTGAGGAACGAGATGACGAAAAAGAATGAGAAGTAGACAGTGACAAAGCGAACAAAACATTGATAAAAAGGAGGAAAATGAAAAGGGACATGTATAAATTAATCTTACACATTAAAAATACAGAGAAAATAAAATAAATAGAAACATTCTAAAATTACACAGGAAGAGATAAACAAATGACAATAACTTTTCCGAAAATAACGACAAAAGCAATTAACGTAAGAATATGGAATGTGAAAGAATTCGAGGGAAACTGGAAGAAATAAAATTCTGGGCATCACAGAGAAAAATAATAATATACAAATATAAGATCATAAGGTCATTGCAGTTTGTGCACAGATCAACAATGCAAAAACTTTATGAGGCAATAGCATTAATAATAGGAGATTTTAAAGGACAGGTAAAGACAATTAACGATTAGATAGACAGTTAGATCAAGAAGGTAGACGAAAAAAATACAAAAAAGAATAATGGAATGAAATTTAAAACAATCTAAAAACGCAAAGCTAAGTGGGGGTGGAAAAAATATGAATCAGAATTTGTAAGAATGGAAATATATGGAGAAAGATAACGAAACTATGAGACGGCTAAATAATGAGAGCACGCAAAACAGAGATATGTGGGAAAATTGTAAAACCAGAATAGAACAAGAGATCTATGGAGTTCCAAAGATATGAAATTTAGGAAGGAACGCAGTGATGAATAATGAAATACAGCAGTAAAATACAAAAAAATGGAAATAGAGACAAAGAGTTAGAACGAATAAGCAAACAAGCCTCATGTGCAGAGTTCCGGCAAAAATCATGAGATGCACATAAAGAAAACCAATTTATTTTATGGAACAATGAAACAAATAAAATCCCACAAGCAAAATTGAAAGTTATATCTAATCGTCACATGTAAAACTGTATTATTTTATTTATATATATTGCATTAAAAATCAAATCATCGAAATATCATCTGATATATTCTTAATAATACACATAAAATGAAACATATTTAAAAATAATTAAATGCACAAACTGTTTTCAATGTGATTTAAGCTGATGCGGAAATCAAGCTCAAATGCTTAAAATCTCAAATAGATATGTGGATTGAAAGGATGTGTATACTTTTCTATTGCAAGATGCAAACAAATCATAAAAGTCAGGTAATTTGTTTTCGGTTGCAAGTCAACTGTTCCATACGGTATTTAATCATATTTATGAAGTTGGTTTTTAAGTTTCTTTAGAATTATTTGGATACAAGAAATTATTTTGTGTCTAGGGCTTGCGATTTTTAATTACGGTCAGTTGAGGAAAATTAAACAAATATTCGATTTGCATTGTATTGCAACAATTTCTTGATTCCGTAAAGAATAACATTAAAAGTGATTTTAAAATATTCTAAAATTTAACAAACTTAGCATGCTATAGGGCATTTATGAAATTATTTATGTTACATCCAAAATATCGATGCCACAATTGGTTCTCTGATGGTGAGCATTCTTATATCAAAAATGTTTAAATACTTTTCCCATACCGAACTTCGTGTTGAATGTTTCTGTTTTGTTATTACATATCACATATTATAGTAATCACTTTACAAAGTGAAATGTAATTTCATAACTAATGACACAGGATAAAGATTTACATTTGATGACATTTAGATTTATGTTTAACGTCAGATACTTCCCAACTACTTTATGTTTTTCCATTTAATCCATAATTTAGCATTGAGCTAAATGTTGTCTTTAAAGAAACTCCTTATGATATTAGCTGAAAATTCCACAAATATATATATATATATATATATATATATATATATATATATATATATATATATTTATCCTGGTGCGGCACCTAAACAGGACTAATTACAAAGTATGCACTTTGGGTTGCAGCCACTACTGTTGTTAAGGAAACTACGCAGGCATTCGTTGTAAACGTCTCAATAAAACGTAGAAAACCTCATCGGAGCAGCCGGTTAGTTTCAAACAAAGTGGTTATTATTGTCAACTTCATCTCTGAGATTTAAAATTTCAATGACACCCTATGTGTATTGAACCCTCGACCCTAAGAGCCGACTAGTACATAATTGGTTTAAAAAATGTCAACGTCCATTCGTTATTAATCATCAAGAATGATTGATGAAGGCCTAGGTTAGTTTGTTTGAAAAACAGTTCCATAAGAAAATACCATAAAAACTAATAGTTAATTTAAAACTTATTTCAATTTAGACGACTAGGCCATAAAAATCATTAACATCTTTTACCAATGGAAATTATGATCCTCTCGAGCTAATATAAAATACCGGGTTTGTATGGTAAAACAGTTAAACATGTTAATAAATACAATATGAGACAACGAAGGTTAGTTATACATAGGTCGGCAAAGGGGGTATTACTTCATTAACGTCGACAAAAAAATCCTCAAGTCTACAACAATGTCATTTTTTGTCTACAACTAACTCATGTATCTGGCTGGAGGCAATGTTGTAATTTAATTATAATAATTCTGGGACCAGATTGACTAATTTTGTATATTTCATATATATATTTCATACATATATTTCATACAGTCGTACATTTTTATGACGTAAATGTCTAAAATTTGGTATATTATGGTTTAGGATATAAATAAATTAAATAATTTACATAAACTTATTAACTTTATATCTGAGTTACTCTTTTCAAGTTAGATATTCGAATGGAATATATTTTTGATTGAAACTCTAAATTTTAGATATTTCAACAAATATTAATTACTCTTCAAATAATTTAACTTCATATTTTGAAATTACTTCCTTTAAATTTTTCAATATTATGAATTTCTAACATTGATTATGTAAATATTATTAAAAACTTTACAATTTACTAATTTTACACCAAGAAAAAAAATATTCATGTCTTAGTTGCATTATATTTAAATTTTGTTATAATGTATATGGTTTTGTGGCTTCATCCCCGCACGTTTAAGCACCATCTGTTTTCATCACCCTCCTAGCATGTATTTTTTGTGTAGAAGCAAAAAGGTTTAATTTATAATTTTCGAACAGCGATCGTGAATTACGACACGTAAACTTAGTTTGAACTACATAACTATCTTAGCCCCACCTATGCCCACCCCCATGGTATCGCATTCACGATTATCAAAAGTTCAAGCGCGTCACAAATTCAGAAAACTTTGGACACAGCGCCGGCACGTATTACCGGAACACCGGCGGGCGCAACAAATATTCCGCTGTTTGTTTGGACGAAACGCGCAATTTACGTGACGAGCTTTCCGCGAATGTTCGCACATTTCGAAGACGAAACGCGCGAACAAAACGATCAGCAATGTCGACAGAAAAATGCGGGCGCGTTCATAATCAACCATACGATAGAGATGGATGAGACGAAGCCGGGTGATTCATAATGATTAACGTCAAACGACATTTTCTCGAACGTGTTAATTACTTTTAAGTTGTGGCTTCATCGCGCCCGCAACGTTACGGGCCCTTCAAAGTGATTGTTGGGTAAAAAAAAGAACAGAGGGCGGGTGTGTGCGGGGGGGGGAGCACCGTCTCGATTGAGCGAGGTTATTAAAGTTCAAATTTTTATTCGATGCCTCACTACATTTAAATATAAATAATTGGTAATTGATCTGACACACGGCATTGGCAAAAATGTGACGAAATAAAAAGGCAGGTGGGAGCATTCTTGTAGATGTGTGGCAGTTTGGACATTTTAAATTCTTCGTTTAACTTGACATTATCCAGGCTATCGATTTATGCCTTTGGTTTATTCTTATTTTATTATTCTAAAATAAACGCAAAATTGCACCCACCCATGTAACTGCAGAAATTAAAAAGGAAATCATTAATTAGTTAGAAACAAAAAAAAGGATTTTATCGCATTACAACAAAAACTTGTGCACTTGCTTGCTCATTAGCCAGTTATTTGCGAGTGTCGTTTCCATAAGAGGAATTATTTTTAAAAACGGATATTGTTCAAGTTGTAAATGAAATGCGAATTAGTAATAGAATAGAGTTTTGAAGCGATTTAAAAATCATAGCAAGTTAAAATATAATACTTAAAGATACACCCAACGACTCTAACCCAACCCAATCCATGTTTTATGTTATTTTTATAATGTTTTTTTATGTTATGTCTATAGTTTGTGGAACTTTTAAATACGAATGTTGATGGAAATCATTAAGAAACATACAATAGCATAAAATGTCGCGTCGGAGTTAAAGAAAAGAAGGGCAATTTAATGCAACTTTAAGACAGGAGCCACTGAAAATGACGAGAAACCTTGAAAATAACCTGGCGACAAACTCGATAAACGAATTAAAAAAAAAACAAATATAAACGAGATGGAGGAAATAACAGGAGAAATGTGGGGATAGACAAGGAATAATAAACAATATGTTATGAAGGAAATGAGAATTGGGGTAGTCATGACATCGCATTTATGTTAAAAGCACATGAGAAATATAACCATCAACTATCTCATTAATTAACATGCACGCCCTGACAGAAAAAAAATGCAGCTATGAAGAGAAGTACATCGATATAATACCGAGACACGACTTACTAATAATGAATGGAGGTTCAAGATTGCGAACGAGAAGTATCTGGAACATGACAAAAACAACGAAAATGGCACAAGAATGTAAAATTGCAATGAATATGGACATTAGGAGCATTAAATTTAAGCAATAACATGAGCATGGAATAACTTTCGAGAATCACATAGACTATGTACTGGCGAAGGGGCAAAAAAAATATAATAATTGACGACGTGAGGTCTTACAGAGAACACGGGTTCAGAATATTACGTTGTCATAGCCAAAATGTATCTAAATCACTAAGAAAATGGAATACCAACAGAATAAGATCGGACGAACGAAGGACTAGTTCGGCTACATCAGTCTAGAGAAGTCACATTAATTTCACGAGTATACTTTGGACATACCTGTGCCATTTAATTTACCAAATGCAGATGGTTGCAAAAATTCTGGTCTCACTTGTCCTTTAAAATCTGGACATACTTATGTTTACTATATCGTTGCCTATTCTGAAAAAGTATCCCAAAGTAAGGTAAGCCATTAATTAGGAGATAAATAAAAATTCAGTTATGCATATGAAGACACTGTGAGAATTGTGGGAAATAAATAAAATATGCAATAACAGTGATATCTGAGTATACTGGCTAGAAAATACAACAAAACAAAAAGACATGATCTGATAGGGAAAGTGGAGAATGGGCGATGAAAACGATAGGTTGAAATGGGGCATGTACAAGAGCCCGAGGACCAATAAAAATATAGAAAAAAAACAGTAGAAAAGTGCTCATGAAAAAAATAAAAAAAAACGATGGAAGAAATGGAGGTCTATAGCAAAAACAAAACATGCTATTCACCCTGATGATGAAACACAACCCCTAACACTGAGAATACACACTGGGAAGAGCTTTTAAAATAATGATTAATTAATCAGGAGCAAAAAATGAGCAATATAACAAAGAGCAAGAGAAGCGCAGAAAAAGAAGATATAGAAGTAAATTAACGTCCAATACACTAAGTATACATGGAGGTCGTAATGAATTGAAAGCCAGCAAACCTACATCAAGATCATCAAGGTAAACAGCGAACTATGAGGGGTGTACAAATTTAAACAGTTTAAACGTTTAAATTAAAGCCTGAATTGAAAACAATTCTAAAAATTAAATTATTTATCTTTACACCATCTTGTTAACATTGTTTTGATACAATATTATTTTGATAGTTACATGGAACAACGTATAATAATATTTTTTTATGAATACGTAAATTCGAAATGCTTACAAGACTCCGAGCAATGTTTTTTAAAAAGTCTAGTGTTTGAGTGGTCAAAATCCTTTAGAGACAGGAGTACCCCATGTAGCGAATGACCCAAAGCGATTAAAGGTAACCAAACGCAATTGAACTCCACCCAACCCGAATGCTATAAGGGGTAATGAAAAACTTCAATAGGCACACGATAGGCGAAAAAATTATAAAATGCACGACTAAAAGTACTACAAAAAACAAATGTGTTGGCAACGATGAAGATGAAGATCAAATGTGGAGGAAAATGAAACAAAATAGACCAGAATACCGATTTTTTTGGGAAAAAATTACTTTTAATAAATTAAAAGGTCGCAAATGGTAGGAAATTTTAAGGATGATTTGCACTAAAATGAAGGCGTAGGTCCTAAAAACAATTTAAGAAAATAAAAAAATGAATGACGTCCAATGAACAATTTAAGAAAATTGATGAAGAAAGGGCCGGGTTGGGTTGGGTTAGGTTGGGTTGCGCCCTAACGTAACAAATTATAAATGGTATGAAATCCTTCGGATCAAATGGAAATTCAAACCGAGGAAAATTCTGAAGTTTATTTTTACTTTATTGTAAATTAATAGTTTTTTTAAGCCCAATCCAAATTGAACCGAAGAACATATAAATCGTATAGAAGCTTCAAACCCAATCCAAGGAATAATCTAAATCGTTCTAATGCAATTCAAAACAAAATATTTTAAGGTGATGCCAACTTAACCTTAACTTTAAACCGTTCGAAGCTACTGAAAAAATTAACAAGAGAAAATTCTTAATGGCATTGGTACTGAGGAAATTTCGTGAACCCAATCCAAAAATATCAAAGAATAAAACATGGAGGGAAATTAAAGAAAAAGAATAATGAAAAACGAAGAATGGTTAAGAAAACTGCTAAAAAGCTAAAAAAGCTAAAAAATAAGATGAAAGGAAAGCAAAAGAGTAAAATGTTCATATTTCGAGGCAAATGAAAACAAAAGACAATAGGGAGATGTCGAAAATTACATGGGATAATCGCAATGCAACTTAACCCAAAGAATTAAACTCAACCTCAACAACCCAAGCCAACCAAACCCAACCCGAGTGGTAACGAAAGACTTCGCAAGCATACGACAGGTGACAAAAATTATCAAAAAGCACCACTAAATAAAAATAAAAATGGATTGGAAATGATAAAGATCAAATATGGAAGAAAATTGAAGAAAAAAGTTGAGAAAAAATTGAAGATGATTTTTAAGAAATCGAGTCTCACAAATAACTAGAAAGTTAACCACGATTGATTTGTACTAAGAGAAAGGTGTGGATCTGAATAACAATTTAAAGAAATAAATGACGTCCAATAAACAATTTAACAAAGTTTGTAACAAAACGAACACAAAAAGTAGAAAATAAGCACCGATGAGGTCAGGTTGGGTTGGGTTGGGTTGGGTTGGGTTGGGTTGCGTTTGGTTGGGTTGGGTCCCAATATGGAGTAAAATAAAAGAAAGAAAAGTAAAAAACCGAATGAACTACCTTAAGCAAATGTTTGAATGAAAAAACCAAAACCAAAGAGAAAATTTGCAAATAGAACAAAAGTAACCAAATATTAATCTGACGAACTTGTCAACAAATTACTTAATGCAGATAAAAAAAAACCACAAAACTCTGCCCATAATAGCAATTTCACTATTTCTGCTGAAGATGACAACATAGTTAGCAAAATCTACATTAAGTGATGTGTAAGGGTAATATATATTTTTTTAATTTTCGAACTCTAACTAACAACGAAGAAGAAAACTATAATTTTTTTTTGTAACAGTGAAAATATTGAGGAGGCGACAGAAACTGAGACGTCCAACTTCGGTTAATCGTAAAAATTAACAAAAAGTTAATGGCCTTATTCAAGAAAATATACGGGTAGCAGTTCCGCAAATGTCTAAAAATTTACAAATTAGTGTCGAAGTGTTGAAGAGATCATAAAAATAAGCGAAAGTATCGTAAGGTGAATGCCAGGTGGATTCCACGCTTGTTGACTGAAAACCACAAATTAAATAGTTTGCAAATCGCTTCTTTTTTACTGCGGCGATATTAGAGAGAAGGGGGTGCATTTTTTGAACCAATTGTGACAACAGATGAATCTTGCGTACACTACTTTATTCCTGAGTCAAAACGTGCAAGCATGCTGTGGTGTCATAGCACATGTTCAAAACCAAAAAAGCAAAAACCGTGTCGTCAGTTGATGGCAATATTTTTTTGGGATTCCTAAGAGGTGCTCTTCGTTGATTTCTTTACAGAACGTCGTACAATTAATGCTCCTCCTCATACTGCTGCAAGAACAATTGAAACCATAAACAAATTTCAATGGGACCTTCTTTCGCATCCAGCATACAGTTCTGATATTGCTCCCTCTGATTTTTATTTGTCCATTAAAAGAATTTTTAGCCGGAAAAAGATTTAAGTCAAATAATGACGTTCCCAAAGCTATTCAGTGGATACACATGCAACCCAAAGACTTCTTCCAGTAAGGTATTAAAAAGCTTCCAGATCGTTCGCGCAAGTACATCGTCAGGTTTCATCGTTGTGATGTAATAACTTTTTTTATAAATAAATTCCTGTTTAAATTTCAACATGCCTCGTAATCAAGTATGGTGGGTAGGTACTCGAATTCATATTAGATGAACTAATCATCAAAATATGGAACCTAGAATAAATGCAGTTGAAATAAGAGATCGAATAAACTTTTTTATGCATAGGCCTCTTGTGATTAGCCATGCTCCCATCTATTAACTTCTGGTTTTGTTTATTTCCTATTGTTAGTTTTTTGTTCTAATTTTCATTCTTCTTATTTTTTATATTGATTTTTGTTATCTCGTATATCAGACATCGTTACTATTTCTTCATTTTCTTTTACTGGTTGTTTTGAATTGTTGCTCTCGCAACATGTTCTATAACCTGGCCTGCTACCTGTCTTCACACCTTTTTCCCTGCTGGTATCTGATCTTCTTCCTGCCATCGGTTCTTTTAAGTCCCTCGGTTTATTTTTATTTTTAATATTATTTCACATCTGTGATGGTTAAATCGATTAAGCAGGAGTAGGTGTCTGGTTGATTTTAGCATCGATTAACACAGTTTCACGTTATTTCCACTTAATCACTTTCCTTCCCATTTTCAATGTTTCTATTTATAGTCTTCAACGAATTCTATTTTAATATTTATTTTCTGCTTTTAATGCTTAATTTAGTTTACATATCTTGTTTGTTGGTTTTCCACTTCGCCTATCCAATTTGTGTGCTCCTTCTGTTATCGTCACCCTCCGCCCTCCAAATTTATGTACCCGAGTTACTATAAAATTTCATATTTAAGTTTGTTTCGTTTGTGATTTATCTTCTCGTATCGCGTAAGCATTTACCATCTACTTCTTTGAGATTGGATCATTATGAATATTTGGATCTGTCTGTCTGTTTATAACGCATGCTCCGTATCATACTTGGTTTAAATCCACTTTTCAACAATGTACACTGACCCAGCAAGAATATATAAAAATAGTGTAAATTTTGTTGACAATTTAAGCAAGGTTAATAACAAATAAGGTGAAAAATAATATTCAAATTTTTATCAGGCAAATCAACATGTGCTAATATTTAAATAATTATTCATTAATAATATAATAAGACCTTGTTTTTTAATCCGATAAAGTTTTTTATTTCACAAAAACTTTTTGGTGATAAATTTACGAATTTGAATTGGACAATTTTGTTTTGATTAGAGCCCGACAGCCTAGCTGGAGGGCTTTAATCTCGAAGAAAAATGTCCAAGTCAATGGGTAAATTTATCAAACACAGAAAGTTAGAGTAGATAATTAAAAAATATATCCGATCGAAAAGAATAAGGTCGAGTTATATTTGTTGAGATTATTTCCACAACAAAAAAAAAACAACAAACAACGACAATATCTTATTATTTATTAAAACTATTATAAAAAGTGCAATTATTAACTTTCTTTTATCACGAGCCCTGCAAGGGTATTCTCCGTTGAAGAAGCCAGGTTTTTGTAATCACACTGCAGGTATTACCAGAAGTAGTAGCTGT
Organism: Geotrupes spiniger; assembly: GCA_959613385.1. Classification (NCBI taxonomy): domain Eukaryota; kingdom Metazoa; phylum Arthropoda; class Insecta; order Coleoptera; family Geotrupidae; genus Geotrupes; species Geotrupes spiniger. Next base: position 21,311,011 of record OY390737.1, read on the forward strand.
GAAATCTGTTTGACGCATTTTATTAAATTTATTCCTTTATGGTGTTCCTCATTGATCTGTAGATACGGTTTAATAGAGGAAGCAGTCGAATGACCCGTTATTTTATTAAGCTCTTATTCTTGAACTTCTGCTTTGACCAAATGGGAAATAACACTTGATCGACTCGAATGGTTAGTAATCTTTCTTTTCTTGGTGTCTAAACCATTTTTTTCGGCGACATTTTTAACCATTTAGTTATTTCATTTTTGCAATTTTGTACCATCTCCCTTGATTCGTTTGCCAAAATCGATTTGGCGTTGAAAATAATCGATCTGCTGTTATATTTTCTCCCCGTTTTTCTTTGAGTTTATTAAAAATTGGATTTAAGGTATTGGGAATTACCCACTTAGAATCGCAAAGTTTTTTATTACCTCCCTGGCATGTTTTTGTAATTACAGGGTTGTATTGAAGTCGCCTTGTTAATTTTCACTCATTAATGATTTCTGGTATGAAGTAATGTGTCAAACAGTTGGTACCTTCGCCCCCTGTCCAGGCAAGTTCGTACGAAACCAAATGAAAAAATTTAAGCTAAAGATCTTCAGGTGTTTTCTCATTGTATTCATCTAGCATTCGTTCGACTTCAGGTTTATTCATTGCGGAAGCACTTTGATACCTTTTAGTTTGTTGTTTTTGTAACTGCTTTCGTTTTCCCTTTCTTGCATCTCTAGCACTTTTAAACTCTATGCCTTCGAAAGGTTTAAAGCTTCTGTAATCTTCTTGAATAATTTTGGCTGTAATGTTCCAAATAGATTTCACTGAATATTCCTCGTAATCATCCCCGTTTCATTTCTTCATGTTGACAGCCCGGTCTTCTAAAATGTTTGACAACTTCGCAACAGAAGTTGCTTCATAACTTCGGGCTTTACAAAATTGTTCAAATTGAGACCAAACAGACTGTTTGGTGCTAACGGTATTGGTAGGCACATACGTTTTAACCAATTCAATTATTTTTGTTTTATGAGAATCTCTACGAAGAGGTCATTTTCATTAAATTATAATATGAACTGTCAAAATTTTAATCACTGACAAGAAGAAGCGAATATTTATCCGCGATAAACAAGACGTAAAATTCTCATTTGACCATTATCTGTGCTGCTATAGTGATGGAAATAATCAAATTAAAATAATTTAACTAAACAATAATTGCGGTGGAATTTTGACGGGAAATAGTCAAAGTTGATTCACCGGTTTTCTACAAACAAAGAAGGGCATAACTAGCGAAATACAAGCATTTGAATGTCCAACCGAGGGGGATAGATAAAATAATCAAATTTGCTTTGAAATGAAAATATTAATCATGAAAAATCGGGAAGATTCACTTAAATTTTAATTTCGTTCACTTTATTACCAAATGGGCAAGTACAACAACAACAACAACAACAACAATAAAATGGAACATACAGTGTGTTCCACTTAAGAGTATAACACCCTCATATCTTTTTTTTTCAGTCCAATTTTAGTATTTTTCTTCCAAACGTAAAATACTTATTGCTAAGATTTACTCCCAAAAACCAATTGTCTTCTTTAAAGCAACCTGCGATGGCAAAATAAATGGCAAAAATCAAGAAATCACTTTAGGGATTTTTTTATCGAAAAATTTTACTAGTAATAATTGTTCAGAATTGCCAAAAAGCCCTACATCCAAAATTAAAAATGTTAAAATTTTCTTCAAAACTAATTCCAATTCCGCAAGTATTATTGCGCACAGGTGGTTGCGCGTAAACAACTACGACTTTAAACAAATTTGACAGTTCAGGTTTTATTTCAAACAACATTTTCACTGCATAGTTTTTTCGGCGCAGTTAATAATAAGCATTTACGGAGTAAAGCAGTACGTTATTTACTTTTATTGAATAAAATGAAAAGTGGGAAAATATATAAAGCGCAATAATGGTTTATTTTTGTTCGCGCGACAGAATATTTGTGAACTGTCAGAACGTGTGATATGACGTGAAACTCAAAGCATGCCAATGTGTACCCAGTGGATATAAAACAGTTCGCTGACAAGTGCCACGTTCGTTACATTTCACATTAGCGCGCGCGAGTTCATGTGACGAGCTAATAATGTGTATGTGCACCTAAAATTAATGAAATACGTTATGGAAGCAGGAGTGCTGATAGCTTTACAATTCTATGCAAAGACGTTTAAATGGGTACATTCTCAGGTACTGTGTCGAGTTAATAAATAATATGTTGTAGCTGTCATGGTCATACATTCTGGATTATATCTTTTCAGAAGCAAAAAGTATATTAGGCTGAAAGCCCATGTAGTAAACTATTGTAAATAAATTAATTTATTTCTTATGTAGGTATAAATGTGCCCAAGATATTTTTTTGCCTTCAAACCATTGAAATTTTAGCTCTAGATGTTGATATTAAAATGCAATAGTTTCTATATTTTCACTTATGCTGATTTCTATTAATTTCAGCGTAACAAAATTGGGTTTGATGATTATTTTGAAACAATTTGAAGAAGTGTTCCAAATATTTCTTTATGGCAATAACAACGAATTCAAACAACTATTCAATAGTAACCATTTTTAAATTAATGTTTGAATTGGGTAAAATTTGGTTTTCAAGATTTCACAATATTTTGCATACATTTCCTCCAGATAGTTTAATTATCCGGGAAATTTGTATTACTTCAAAGCAAAGAAATATTTTCTAGTAGTTTATCTTGAATTACATACATGTATGAAAAATAATTTTAGTCTCATTGCTGGCGTTTCTAATTTAACCTGTAGTAGTAACTTTCATCAAGCCCTTTTCATTCATCTTTTCTCATCAAAATCGTCAATATTATTATTCCCATATACAACTGGCATACAAAACTAATCATTATAATAATTTTAGCTTTTGTTTATATTTTTATACATTGCAGTTATATTTATAACAGCAAAAACGTACTTTCATACCTGCTTTTATTTCCCATAAATTACCTGACCACGCTGGCGTTTGTTTGCTTACATGATGACTCTTCGCAGCTCTACTATGCTTTCCTCACAATAATATGCAGCATAAATTATTATGCGGCAATGTCATTCATCAAACAATTTTACCACACTGTTTATGAACCATATTATTACATACACAGCTCGTTGGAATTCCACGTATGTATAAACGTTCATATTCTCTTTGTACCACACACGTTATTAGTTTATTACACTACGAATGGTCCCATCATTTAAACACGTTCTTTCGATCGCACCTTTGTTCCAACAAAATTCTTCGCTACAAAAAATTCAAACTCAGATTGCGTGAACCAACAAAGGCGATTTTTCGATCGAACATCGACTAAAAATGCACCCAGTTCAATCGAGCTGCGCCGCCGACGCAATTTGAAAAATCACTCGTGCAGGCTGCCTTTTTGTGTAACCGTCGCGTCGTCCAGGTATCGGTGTAGAAAAATGCAAACAAATCGGGCCCTTAATTACGGCTGCAGATCCAATTTAAATAATGGGGCGAATCGAAAGATGAAGTTGTGAATCCCGAAGACGCTAAATTGAATTCTTATTGTGCCACAGTCGCGACAAAAGACGTTCATTTCACGGTTCGACTTCCTTTAATTCGATCCCATTTTAATCTCTGTAGGCAAAATGCGATCTCGAGGATTTGAAATCGCGCGGCTTAATTTCCTTCATTTGCAGTTTGTTCTGCCTAAGCTGCACAATTGCAGGAACTGGCCAAGAAAGTTACACATTTCGTTGAAATGAAGGTATTGGTGTGCTTTAAAATTCTCAATTTGTGTACTTAAGCATATGTGTAAGGATGCTTGTCTTTCTAGATTCGTCAATTAGGTTTTTCGTGGCTTTTGCGTTCGATTACAAAAATATCATTCGTTACATTAATTATTGTTCTTAAAATAGTTGAGTAGAGCTCAAAATCATAACTCATCAGAATGATAATTCAAAACAGATTATTTGCATTTGCTCATTATGTTGTAAATGTTCGCCCTATAAAATCAACAAGCACCAGCTAAATCAAAATAAAAATAATAAGGAAACAAACGTAAACTAACAGATAAATAATTATGAATTATCTGGAATGAAATTTAACAATTAAATGAACGATGCAAAACCATAAAGCAAAATAATAAAATTAGCCTAAAAGCAACAAAACGTTGTGATCATATAATAACAAAAAAACATTATATCCAAATAAAGCATAGGATAAACAACAAGGACTACAGTGCATAGACACGAAAATTACATACTGATAAAAATTAAATCGCGATTTTATAAATTACAAATATCGATGAAAATGCAAGGAAGTGCGTTAACCAAAAGGAATGGTAAAAATATCGCAGAAAATACAACCGATAAGGACTAAAAATAAAAAATTGAGGAAACTTTAATATTTGAATATTAAATGATTGTAAAAAAACGAAGAAGAAAATCAAAGACGGTATAAAAATTGAAAAGAAAAAAATTCATCAGGAAATCCAACGCATTAATTTGTACAAAAATTGGGTAAAGAGATTCTTATTATTGTTTAATTCGGCACTTTATTGCATTTACGATACTATGGTGAGTTACACCCTTTAAATTGTATGCTTGTATAGGTGGTATGTAAAAGCATGGCTTGGTGCTTGGGAGCTTGTCAATAGTTCCCCAGGTTAAAAATTTTGGTGAAAATTTTACATTTGTGTACCTTAATCAAAAATGGATTTATCAAAATGGGTCCGCAATTCGGTACACGGTTCACACTTGAAAACTAATCCACGTAAAATTAAAAGTGAAGGATCAAGATTTACAATGATACAACCAGGATGTCATCTGGGGTTTTGGAGGCCTGTGATTTATTGCTAAATTCAAAAAATAATGATAGGGATTATTGTAAAAGAATAGGTGAAAACTTGTTTCAAACTTGAACGCCGCTTATTCCTGCTTTGACTAAGTTAGATAGAAAATTTGATTTTTTACAATGCAGTTTACAATTGAGTCGGTGCAGAATTTCCGGAAAATTTTACGTAAAAGCAACTATGGAATTTGATAATATCTTTGAAAATTGTTAATAATCGATGATATGTAACAGATGAGAAATCGAGACATCATGGACATACTATAACAAGCACAAATTCGCGACCCACTTCTATAGACTGAGTTGCAAACTTATGGCCTGAGCATATTTTGAAATGTACCTCCGAAACATGGCAACATTTTTGTAGACATTCTGAAAAACTTACTTAATGGAAAATCTTTCCTTTCCAAACGTCCTTTAATAATTTCAGTAGGAGAATCTAACTCGGAATCTGATTGCGATTTTGATGCAGATAAGATAATTTAGAATTTTCAAATGAAATTATGGAAGTTGAATAGTTTTGATCTTGTTTTGCAAAGGATGGTGGGTGTGGGAAAATTTAGAAGAAAGATTCTACTAAAGCAAGGTTTAATAAGTAGGTATAAGATTTTATAAAATCTAGTTTTAGGACTGTTGTTTTGGTTCAAATCAGCTGGTTTCTCAATACACTATATGGGCGTGGTGCATACACTAACTGCAGCTACCACGTCTTTTTCTCTTAGTCCTGATTATTTTGTTGTCAATTCAAGTTAAAACTGAAAACTTCTAGTACTACAGGATCATCAACATTAAGACGATTTATGGTTGGGTTTTTTAGGAAATTTGTCACTTTTAGCTAAAAACCACTTCGTTTGAAAGTAAGTTTCTCAGTGGATGTGTGTTTAATCAGATGAGTTCAAGATGAAGCGAAATAGCTGGATACATTCGCTGAATTTATTTTCAATAAAGCGGCACTAATATTGGCGGCTGCGAAGTAGTTACAAGTCTGGACAGTACCCACTTGGTGTGTCGATAAAGACCACTGCAGTTACGTAGTAGTATGAGTGTTATTGACATTAAGATGGCGTTAATACTCGCACACAAACTTTTTGTCATTTAGAAGTATCGTTGAAGAAAGCCGTCCTGGAAACAATTACTACGGAAAATTCGAACATTTCATAATATTTGGTTATCGTCTCGTGCTCGATTACGATCGAAAACTTACATGACACTTGGCTCCCAACGAGGTTTTATCGGGAAAAGTTAATTTGCAACAAAAACCAAGTGTTCAAGTGCACGCGATTTAAAAATCCAAAAATTATCTTACTATCTTACTATGTAGGAAACTAAACATTCGTTCATATCAATTCTATGAAATTAATGGGGACTTATTTTGTTTTAAGGAACACTGCATATATTCACACACCTTACCTAATAATTATCTAATCACACAAATATTTGATTTTTTCCCAAGTTCGTTAACAATATTGCCTGGATTTTCATCAAAATTTGTTTAATTTAAAAACGACATGTCAAAATTATGTGGAGAAAAATATAAATATAATTTTGAGATTTCCTACAAAAAATATTTAGAAAAACTGTACTACTGCCGAATTAAGGTATGTATTATAATGTCTTCGAAATCATTAATTCTTTCTGCTATGGGTTAAATAATTTTTGGTAAAGTACCTCCTTAGATCCTGTCAACTCAGGTGTTCCACAAGGGAACGTATTGGGATCGATGTTAATCAACACATCTCACAATCTGGTAGTTCCATTGAAAAACTTGCATGAAAATGTTACAAAATACAAAAATGGAAAACCAAATCCAGAAAAACGAAATCCGTCTACTAACTAAATAAAAATATATTGAATCCAGCCTGGACCCTATAAACCTATGGATCACTAAACCAATTTAGTGTCCAAGTTCAAAGATAAATTTAATGTAAACCCTAACGAACTTGCAAACCCACTAGTTTTTGTAGATGGTGTTGGTCATTGAAATCTATTGACAAGTTAAACTAATTTAATTAAAAATAGTTATTGAAACACTATGAAAGTAGTTACGCTTAAAGGAAAATATCACTGCAGCATATTTTTCTACAGAATATTAGTTTGAAAATCTAGTTTCACCAGACAGATTTATATTCATAATAACAATAAATATAATAATAATAACTGTATTATACTCGAAGTAAAGTGCTTTAAAAATTCGATAAAACTCCGACCTATTAAGAGGCAAGAGCGTGGATTTGAGAGTGGGCGCATAAAATCTTATATATATAAACTTGCGTAAATGCGTGGGAAGTTGACGTCGGGTACACGAAGATATCCAATTCCACAGAAAAACCGTCACTAGGCAACCAGGACAGGGACCGCGGCAAGTAAAATTCAATTTTCCGATAAATTTGACATCGCCATTTCAATAAAATGAATTTCCATTGAAAATGCCAATTTTAGCAAAACTTTGCAAGTCAATTCAATTTTAATTAAATAATTTCAAACAATTAAATCCATTAATATAACATTTCAGGATTGCGTGAATATTATTTTAATGGATAATCATGAATAATCTGATGGCTGTTAATATTATTATAGTTCTACGCTGCATAACTAATAACTCACCGGTTGATTGAATTGGTGACATTAAAGTGGAATTGTGATAAAAAAATAGGAAGATGAGTTTATTGCTTGCGTCTATTGACAGCGATGTCTCTCAAAAGAGGAAGAGTGCTTGAAATAAGTAATAAATATCTAGGTTTGCAGTGCATTTATTACGTGAAAGGGGGGCGTTCAGGACGTTCGATCAAATTCGTCATAAAAGGAAGCGGAAAACGGAGAAAAAGAAAACAACTTTCAGCGTCTGACTTCCTTTGTGTGCGAGCGGGTGTACGAATGTGTACAAAAATCTATTTCTGTTTCCTTTGAAACGTCGTTCTGGGTGGCACGATCGCCCCCAGAGTGCCACTATCGCGCGTAATTTCGCATAAAGAATCGCCGCCAATCCGTCGCTTATGCACGGAATACCGGTGAATGGTCTTCGTTAGGCCGTTTTGTGCGCGATCGAATCGGTTATTTTGCGTTGCGCGTGCATGAATCGTTCGAAATTACTCGAACGACGATATTTCTGTGTTTGCCCCGCGCGACTGTACGCAAAAGACGGCAGGGACAATAAATACGAATAAATAACGCCCGAGTGGATAGATACAAACGCTACGGGTGTCTTCGCGCAATAAATCTTATTCCTCGTCTTCTTCTGCTTAAGCAGTCGCACGCATATATCAAGTCGGAGTCGACTCACATTTTTGTCGATGATATTCGCAAAAAGGAAAAGCCTGGCACGAAAAATCCCGTGTTTGTTTGCCTGGTATCCCGCCAAGAAGCTTTCTGAATTAATTTGCACCTCGAAAAGCCGCCATTTATTATTCGTCATAATGGGCCTTCAACCTTCGTCATATCTTAAATTCGTTGCTAAAAATCGTCGTGATTTCAATTTGGAAAATAAATTTGTTGTGGGGGATGTTGGTGTGTGTGGGAATGATAATGAAAGCAATTTGGAGAGTATATGAATGTTAAGGGGAGATATTTTCACAGACGCCTGTTCTATTTTAATTCAAACATTTAAAGTACATATACATTAACGAAATAAACTCGTAATTGTAAGGGAGTTCACACTGTTTTGTAATTGCATACATATTATATTTATAAGTTAATTGTTCACAATTTAAAAAAACAACACAAAGTAGTACACATATATAAATTATTAAGAATTGGAAAACATCATGTTATATAAACAATAATCTAGTAACATACGAAAAGAGGGAAAAGTATATTACATAAGTATCACTAGCAGGTTCATATAAGAACAAATTAATATATTGACTAATCTTTGAGTTTGTTTATACTAGTATCTGAGAATTTGCCGGGCAAATATTGCTTTATTGGTAAAACGCGATTCATCCCTAACTAATATGTTTGATGGCCAATGGGTTGGTTGACGTCTCTATTTCTTTCTGTACTTCTGTTTTCGTTTCCAGTCTATTACTCCGTGCCATGTCCTTGCTATCAGCAAGGACATGGCAACGTCGTCCGCGTACATCAGGCGTTGGCTGCTTTTGTAATTGGCTGCCTTTGTATTTATCCCACTTGCCCTTACCACATGTTCCAGCACAATATTAAATAGTATTGTTGACAACGCGACACCTTGCTTAGCCCTTTATCAATTCTGAATTGCCTTGTTATTGCCCCCATTACCATCATGGCTGCTACTATCTGACATAACGTCATCTTCATCAGATCTATTAATTTACCAGGGATATTAAGCACTCCTAAGATCTGATACAAGTTAGTTGCTTTGGACCTCAAACAATGCAACTAGTGTATTACCTATTTATATCTTTGCGACAATCTCCTACTGTACTTTCTATGTATTTTTGAATTATTTCCTTTACACTTGAAGCCAATACTTTATACATTACACCTAGTCAGGCTGTTCCTCTGAAATTGAATTGGAACACTGTGCTTTGTTTCCTTTCTTGTGCACTGGGAACATTTGCTTCCTTCCATCTTTGTGGCATTTTTTCTCTCTGGCATTTGTTTGTATCATATTGTACATAATTCTAACCAACCAATCGTCTGCATACTTAATTAATTATGCTGGTATTCCATTTTCCAGGGACTTTTATTATCTTTCATTTTCATTATTATTTCCTTCAATTCTTGCAAGACATTCACTTCTTCAGTTACGACTTGTAACTCTGTCTCATTACTTAACACCTTCTGAAAATATTCTACCATTCGTTCCTTTATCTTTTCATGATACGTCTCGCCCTTTTCATGATGACGTCTCGCCCTTTTCTTCTATACCCTTTTTATGCTTTCCCAAATTCTTTCTATATTTCTGTTTCACTTCTGTAGTCCAATTAATTTTCATATTTACCGCTTTTTGTATCTGGGTTCTATTTCTCCTTTTGGGTAATTGCTATTTTATACAAACATTGACTAAGAAGTGATCTGAGTCTTACAACTAACACGAGGATGCCTGACTTACATTTACTATTTGCTGTACTGTCTTTTTATCCGGCACGTGTTCCATGATGAATATTTTTATGAGGTAAATATGCACTTATGCTCTGTAGCAAATTCGGTTACTTTTTCTCCATTATTATTACTTAGACAAATACTTACTAGTAAAATGAATATATAAATTAAATTATAACAAAAGTGTCGAGATTTTCCGTATTGATGTGAAGATTAGGTTAATTTTCAAGTCTTTTATTTTTAATATTTATGTTATTAATTTAATTTGTAATTTTGTGTACTCAAATCAATGGGACTGATTAAACAGTCAATTTTAATTTATTTAATGAGGTACGAAGTAGGGAAATTGACAAAAAACTTTATTAAAAATACTGAGCAGGACTGTATGACAATCCCACCATATTTGATTGTGAGTAAGGGAGAGGGAGAGCCGATAAAACCCATGCATAATTTTAAAACAGAGAGTTGCACAAGAATCCCTGAGAGTCTATCAAGAACTTGCAGGAATCCTGCTAGAACCAGTGAATAATCGCTAAGAGACTTAGGTTATACCCAATTAATGTTAATTGCATTAATTTCAGATATACTGATTAATGACATCAATTGCCTGACATTATAGTTAATTTCTAAATAATTCAATAGGGAATGCAGATTTCTTTCTAATTTGACCAGGTAATGAAATATGGAATAATTCAATTAGAGACAATCTAATGGATAATGGAGATGTGTGGTCAGTTAACCTATAGAAATATAATATTATTTATCAACAATTTATTTTTTCGGCACTAGTTCCGTTTCTATTATCTTCAAAATAGAAATAATAATAACAAAAATAGCTTATAAAATTTTCTACAAGTTTGTAATGTTTTGGGAACTAATGAGAAATTTTTTTCCAAATTTTCAATGTCGAGATTTTGCCATCAGATTCGTCACCACACGACGATATTTATTTATAAAATGTGGTGATCTAGCAGAAACTTCCTCCAAATCCTGTCATATTGTTTTCATTAATTCTAATTTCATTTATATTTACTTGTTTGGTTCCTTCCTTGTTTATATTTTGCTTGGTTCAATTTTAGTTTCATATTTCTTGCTTTCATTGTTACTTTGAAATTAATTTCTTTTGTAGTTTTATTTGCCATAATATCTAAAATATATTTATAACCATATTGCCTTCGCTCGACCCTGTCTTCTTCTTGTCATTGGCCTTGAGTTATTGTTCTGTTAGCCACCCTTCTTTTTGTATGCCAAAACCATCTTACTCTCTGTGCTCTTACAAATTGTTTGATAGTGTTGATCATATAGCTGTCTATTCTTCGTGCATGCTTCGTTCCCATCTTCCACGTTTTGTCTTCTTTCAAAAATCCTTATTAACATCTTTCTCTTCGATACTTAATTTTCTGCATCTGCTCTATTTATGACATATGCTTCGCACACGTATGTATTTTTACTTTCCTTGATACACTTTTTGACCCGAAAATTACTCAGAAATCCAGCAGATCGCGCTTAAATGATGCAATCATTTTTCTGCATCTTTTTCAAGATTTGTTGGCTCTATAACTCGTGGATGCTAGTATTTGAAATTTCACATAAATTCCAGGAAACGTCGCAGTGAAAGAAAATTTATTAAAATGCATTTTTGATTAAAAGCATTCTTTTTGTTCTTTGAACTTTCGTTTTCATTTTCAACGATAATTTTGCGATACGATTTTTCATTTTTTAACGATTTTTATGATTTATGATTTCAACTATTTTTCCAACAATGATGTCGATAAAGATTGATTATAACAGGTTAATTTTATTTTTTGCCTTCCATTATTATTTATTTTAAATTGTATAAATTATCATAACGTTTGATTACTTGTTTCACACCCACCTAGATATTTTCAGTCAACTTGTGTGGAGCTATGAATTGTTGCCATTAGTGTCCTTTCCTCATAACATATAACCCATAACAAGATCATCGATTGATGAGGAAGCAATGTACACATTTGTCGTCTCTGAATCGTGGAGAATACCAAAGATATGAGAAAAACAAAACAAAAATCAAAATTAAGCAAAACGGTGTATATCAATACAAAAATAGAAATGTGTAACTATTAAAAATAAAAACAAATCCCATTAAAACAATTCAAGAAGGACAATAACAAGATTTCAACAAGATTTCATGAATTGAATCAAAACAGGCCAAAAATAATTATGCAATGAAATGAAATGCATGAAATGCAATTAAATTAATAGAAACTAATAATGCGATAAAATAAAAAATAACATTAAATCAAAAAAAAGAAAGAAAGAAATTAAGTGAAGTTGTAAATATTTAAAAAATATCAAAAACAGACAAATTACTGGCTATGGCTCCGCACCTAGCTTTTTAATAATTATAGACAATATTTTTTGGAACTAGATTAAATAACAAATTCAGTAGAAAAATAAAAGGAACCAATATCGATAAATTTAAGAAACAGAAACACTGTACGTTTCAGGGAACTGTATGTTTATCAAATCAAAGAAGAATAAAATTAAGTTGAAAAACTGAAAAATGGAGATACATAAAAAATAAATTAGTAGCTTCAAATATTGGAACTTTGAGAGTATAATAATAGAAAAAACACAAATGATGTTGGTATAAATATATCTAATACATTTATTACTAACAAGAGGGGAACATAAACATATTATAAAACAAGACAAAAAAGTTATTATGGCAACAAAAAATAAAAAAAATGATACACCTGAAACGAATTAAATGTAAATTCAATCCAAATAAATTAAGTGAAACAAAACAAATCATGACCAAGGTAATCCAAAAAGAAAATTGATAAAATAATTATACGAAACACAAAAGATAACTGATGCCAAAATAAATAAAATAAAGCTAATGCCTAATTAAATCATGTCGAAAGAAGCACAACTAAATCAACTAAAACAAAAATAAAATTGAAATAAAAAAATAATCTATGAACCGCAACCAAATGAAATAATATCCAAACTAACCTACAAAATTAAAATGAAGCACATTAAAATCAAGTTAATTAAAAGCATTAATAAGTGATATGAATAACTTTAAATATATTTAGTGTGCTTAGTAATATATTACAAAATTGCGTAATACAATAATATATTCACCATATTGACCATATGTATTCCACTTTTGATGAATTTAGATTTCGCACAAACTATAAGAAGAAAGTAAATATATAAATTTCATCGAATAATTTCACTAATTTTTACATACATTTAACCAATTTCTATTTAGGAAAAACCAGTAAATAATCAGTGTTGATACCCATAGTAAAATGTTTACCATGGATATTTGTAATGATTTTTTTTAATTAGAGGTTGTTTGATAAATTATTTTAAATCATTTAGTGGTTATAAACTTTTTCAACTGTTATTGTGACATTTTCAATGCTAATTAATACATACAAACAAACTACAGAGCAGATATTAAGTACACTTATTGTTTTTCTTTGCACGACAGAAGGTATTGTAGAGAGGTGGTTCATTCGGCATGAAATATGAATGCGAAGCTCCCGGTGCTTTCAGGCGATTGTCATTGTACGACTCAGTCTGTGCATGAACAAATGCGTGTTTGAGCGCATTGAGTAGTGAATAGTATTAAATGGGAGCCAAATGAAAGTTATCGTGATGTGCTTGTTGGCAGAAGTGTATTCTGGTAATCAGAAAAGCTGACAGCACCGTGTGATATGATACGAAGGATTAATGCATTTTCCAGTCTGCATACACGTACATATATTATCGACAATAAAGTGTGGATATACGATCGCAATTTCAATGGCAACTGAATAGTAGTTGACGACGCATATTATTCCTATGTTTTTATTTATTTAATTACTCTTTTATTTAGTTACTTATACCATATGAATTAAAAATGACGTCATTTTTGAAATGGTGGTTGTCGACTTCTTCAGTTATTCAAATGATGGCATATCGCCGTTGCTTTTCCTTTTTGTTTCACATCAAGCTTGAATTTGTTTAAATTGAGTTCCTGTACATGTCGAGTGCATTCATTTGTCTACTTCTCTTATAATAAAAGACAAATGTACCATATCAAAGAAGTAATTAAGCCAAATGCACGCGATCGGTTGCACAACATCAATCTAGAATTGAACCTAAAATTTTTCCAATTATCTGCAAAATCTATCCCTTTCCTAATCAAATCAAAACAATTGTAGTCTTTAACAAATCGAATCGAATTTTTCACGTACACATCAAATCATGTCCTTGCACTGTTCGCTAAATTACTCTTGCCCCATCGCATCAAATCTGACGACCAACGTGACAAATGAATTTATTTCCTGCGGCTGTCGAGTATTTTTAGAAACGTCGATACTAAAGACGTACACCTACCGGAAGCATACATTTATCGTCGGCAAATAATTTGTTTATTGAGGCGCATGCCACTTCAACTCACCCAACGTAGATATTGATTATATTGCAGACAGTACACGTGGGTAATTTTATTCCAGTTGCGAGGCGTCGAAGTGACTTCCTTTAAAAAGCTTAATTTCGTTTCGTGCAGGAAACTTTAAAAGGGTGGGGTAAGTTGAACGGAAATAAGGCCAATCTCTCGACCGGTGGAATTGCGTAGGTACACCGCTACGTGAATTTGAGGTTCTAACACAGCTTTGTAAACCAACATTAACGGGAACTATTTCAAAAGGGACGGTTGTTAACCGAAAGTGTTGCATCGTACTTTGCTGTTTACCGCCGGATAACTGGAAAACAAGTTCGTGGTCGATGTGTAATTCAAGAGTTTGAGTGTGACGATTATTTCGAAAGCTTTTTGGACAATATGACGAAACTTAGCTGATGTAACAAATTATTTTATTCAATCGACAGCTATACAAAACATACTTCCACACCCCTTGTACCATGCTTTCAAGGAGTATATCTGCAGTCCGAAATTCAAGATCACACTGGTGCTTACCGAATACAACTAACTACATAACGGGGTCAATACAGCGACGAACTTCGTCTTGCAAATCTACTCACGAAGTTGAATTAAGAGTACTCCTTATCTACAAATCTACAGATTTATTAATCACTTTAATGTGTACACATTTCAGCAACAATGTGTGTATTTAAGCCGAATGCCACATTTGAAAATATAGTGTGTGATGTTGAAATCCTTAGTAAAGGACTTGTTAAAAATGATTTCGTCCTTATATTCGCCATACCAATGCTACTATGGTCGTCTTAGTACCATTTTGGAAAGGCCAATTTTAACTAAATCAGCAACTGACCCATATGGAGATACTTCCAGAAATTGATGTAACTACACAGCAGATACGCTCATACGAATATGGACAACAGAAGAAATTTTCGACAATAGAAGATGTAGGAGGAAAATTTAAAAACTATATAAACGATGTGCCTCGGGAAAACATGGCCACAATACTGCATTTAATTTAATTCACCTCAATGTGCAAAATATTGTCAATAAGTTGGATCTGATTGATTCGTTTCGTTCTGAAAATCACCCAGATATACTCTATGAACATTGGCTCAAGAAAAATGAACTGCAAATTATTAACTTTGTATATCAAATCTAAAGAATTATCTGTTGAAAAAGTATACAATTTTGTCGGTAAATTTTTGAATTTAATGAATTAATATGACCAACAATAGGCCTCATTGAATTACTAGGTTTATGTATGTTTAGTAAACAATACATTTTTGTCATGATTGGCATAATTAGAAACTGATTACTTAATTTTAATTGTAGGCGTTATTAATGTTGGACAAGATTTAATGACTTCTTTTGTTGGTAACATCATACCAGGCAGTGGATTTTACTTATAATTTATACGGACCACAAGAAATCACCAACTTAACTCTATATTAGTTAACATATTGAGGATGCTAGCCATTTTTCCATTAAGCTGCCCCTCTGTTTCAGTACACATGTATTTAATTTCATGTACAAAATGCAGCCCAGCGTGGGGTTCACATGCGGAAAATATAGAAGGGAGTGCCTGGCGGCAAATATAAATTAGGGATGTAGATGGTCTTAGCAGCAAAATAGTCCACGACGAGGTCCAGCCACATAGCCTCTTACACCAGAGGATTTTCAATCAAGATCATCACAAACGTAGCCGGTGGCTTATGACCTTGAAGTCTTTAAAATGGTCTCTCTCTCCAAACGGCCCTTGCAATTGTAAAAATCAATGGGAGTATTCCTGGAATGTCTATGATTGATGATTTTCTATATTGAAAAAGAAATAAGTATGCTTTTGACGAAACTGATAAATTGTTCATTTCAGGAAGGTAAATTTCCGCAAATCTTAAAACAAGCTGTGCTTGTACCAATACAAACAAAAACGGAGTCATTACTGTCTATATTTTCAAAAAATTTTGAAAGAACTTGTGCAGATGTAATCATGTCAATACAACTTTCTGATAAATAATTTGTGAAACGTGGAACAATACATCATGTTTATTTGTAGATCTAACGCATGCGTTCGATACAATAAACCATCAATTAATTCTCTATAAATTGGAGATGATGGGAATTAGAAGTTTGCCACTTAGTTGGATCTCATATTTTCTTTCACGACGATCACATGCTATAAACTTGAAACATGACGGCAATTCGTACTGGTCAGACTTTAATTTCGTGAACACATGCATCCCACAAGGTAATACTCTTGGGCCATTATCATTTACACTATTTATTAATGACATTGGAACTTATATCAAGGAGTTTCATGACACTATTTGCGGACGACACCAATGGAGGCGTTCAGGCCGATAAATTATCAGTTAAGCGATGGCCACACTATGCATTTAGTTGCTGCACCAAAGTTGCAGCATTTTTTGATGCACACCCGGCCACCCACAAGAAAAGTTGCATGCATCAAACACACAAAAATATTTGTAATGCCAACCTACAAAAATGGAACTACTCTTATCATTTCGACATTGAATAGATGACCGTTGTGTTGATATGGTGCGTTTTTATTTTTATAATAACTGTTGGTATCTTAGGAGCTTATCTGTTCTGTAGTATTACTACAATATCACTAGAAATGCATGCATTTTTCCCACAAATTAGAACGTGTTCTATTCTCATGCATCACGGTTGCAGCAACTAAATGCATAGTGTGGCCATCGCTTTATGCAATAAAGGCAACTATTCTGTCAAACAGGTGCCATTATTTTGTGAAATCAATGGGCTAACTTTAAATAGTAAGAAAACCAAATGCCATGTTCAACGTTGGCCCCAGCCTATAGCTTATATATTTATTTATTTATTCAGTACTCCGTAAAGTTTCTCGGAAAGGATATGGATGTTAATATAGACGAATTACGTGCTAAAATTGGGAAATGTTGCTATGTTATATGGCAACTTATGTTAATTTAAATATTTTGTCGAATTATCATACGTTTGTAGGCTCTATAGTGTCATAATGGATAGTATGTTGGGGAAACGTGCAGGGTACTTCCGATCTCCTTATATTGCAGAAGAGAGGACAATGCCATGCAAACCAAGATCATACTCCTGTAGAGAGTTATTTCGCACTCTAAATATACTTACGATAAAATGATCGGCAAAAGATATATTACTGTCAAAGCTTCATTTATTATTATCTGCAAAGGGACTGCTTATAATCTTAAACGATGTGCGTTTATTCAAAAGAAAATTAAAACTCCATCACTGGGATATTCTGTTTATTTTGCGGAAGAGTATTTTGGCTCAACATTGGACTCGTATGCGTAAATTATAATTATTTTAATATTGTTGATTGTAATGTATTGTCAATTTCTTAGTTTTAGAGTGACGTAATTCTACATATGTATAAACTAGAGCATGTAGAATATATTTAAAAATAATTCGTCATCTTCTTCAGTACAAAACCTTGAAACCTGATAGTGCTTTTAAATTATCCCCGAAAAGATATCAACCATTGTTCTGCCCTTATCTTGTGAAAGTTCAACAAGACTATCGTCATGGCTATCAGACATAGGATGGTTTCATTTCAAATTGATGATAAATAAGGCTCGACCCAAGTTAAAGATCGAAAATAAAATTCTACGGTAGCACACGCTGAATAGTAATTATTTAAAGATTAAATTAAAGTTGCAATAAGAAATATTCATCTAAACATTTGAAAAGGGCGACACAAGTTTTTTAATATATTCATAATAAATAAACAACGAAATTACGAATGTAACTGTGACATGGCCCAATAGAAGTTTATGATAAGCGCCACGTCGGGCGCCATAAAATTATGCTGAGAACTTGCTTTCGAATTTTTATAAAATTCAAAATTAATGATTATAAATTATCGTATCTCTATTTAACGTACAATTTTTGTCGCCGACATAATTCTAATTTTCAAAATAAATTACTTTGTATCGGTATAAGAAAATGAAACAACACGTAACATAAATTTATATGCATTTTTCGTTTCTTAATTTCCGATGACGAGCGTTACTGTGTCCTTATTAGTAGATGATGTCTTTCGTAGTATATTTATTGTATTATGCCGGCTGTCGAAGTTCACGGCGTAGTTTAACCAGAAACAAAACAAGATGTAACCGAATTAATCCACGAAACTTGTGTAAAGTTAAATTGTGGGTGTTGTGTATTCAATACCGTAGTTTATGTGAAGTAAGTCTTGATTGAGATTAATTACTAAAATTAAGTGATAACGGCTTTTGGATTTCTTTGTTAGCGATTGTGTCGTAGGCGAGTTTCTAAATGTCGTGATTAGGCGGCCCCTTGTCGGACTGTGGTTCAACTTCTTGGTGGATGTGCCTAACTTAAATTTTTCTTTCATGAAACTTGTTAATAAATATTCTATATTTCCACCTACACAATTCCATTTAATCAAACTAATTCCTATTTAACTTGATTATACAATTTGGGACACTTGATTTTTTTTTAATTTACCTACTGCGATCTTTGTTAAGGACTTTATTTAATAAAAATGTACTTGACATTAAAAAATTACAAACTTTATGAAATGTAGAAAAAACACAGTAATACAAATGACACTCAACAATGCCTCGTCTTCGAATTTTTAGTAACAAGTATTTCCAGGCAGTTTTCTTGGCTGTGTTTGCTTGAAAAGGTATGTTGTTATTATACTTATTGAATCATTCAAAATACAATTTTTAATATAAAATTTTTAACAATAATTTATTAAATTCAAGTTTCCCAAATTTCGTGTCCAGCAGTATATTTGCCTATATTCTTTCGGCAAATCAAATAAGTAGTTTTAGAAGTTTGTGCTATGTACTTCTTGAGTTAACTGACTAGCCTTTGATCATCGATGCCCTTCTTCATATTTGTATACTTAAATTAAATTATTCTTATATTTATTAACAAAATTAAATTGTTTTTTTTTATTTTGCTGTGCTGTGCCGAGTCATCCAGGAAACAGTACAATTAAAAAGAAAATTTGTTTGTAAATTTGAATTGAATTTCCAATTAAAACATGGTTATCTTAATTTAAATCAATAAAAATATGTGTTAAATGAATGAACGCGACGGCACTGGCATGTCCCAAAAAAACAATGTGGATATTAAACAAAGCAAATAACAGAATTAGAAAGGAAAATTAACGACAGCATCGGTTTACTATGCTCCGTCAACTATGTCTGGGTGGTGCAGGAAATAAACATAAAACATGATAACAATTTATTGAAACGCAATGATACGGAGACTCGACAACCCATCAAATCTTGTTAATGTTCGTGACGGTTGCAGCTCGCAGACATTGAAAAAGAAAATTGTTGATGTAGTTGTAGTTTCGAGCGCTAGATAAATTTTTTCTCTATCTTCTATTTATTTTGTTAGACACCAATTAACAAGTCTCCCCACCAACCTAGGTGGTGAAACATTTAAAATTGCACTTATCCAGGGAATAAATGATATATGAAGTTAGTTCATCTGTGGCTTGTTTGACCCAAGCATTGAATTCGACAAAAAGCGAAATGAAAATGTTTCCTTAGTGTAACCAGGCAAACATATATACAAATACCACGTGTGTCAATATAATGTATATTAATATTCACAAACATTTATGAAATTATTTACTATAATAACGACTATTGGATTTAATTCCTCTCAGTCGCATCAAACCAGCGATCATTAAAGACTGTACTAATGTTTGGTGTGGCTAATATTTGAACGTTGGCTATTAAAAGGGATGCAGGATTCATTATTAGAGAGGCATTTGCATATTACACCCATAATGCAACAGATTTCATGGATTAATCGGTGCACGGTGGATAGAACGGTTTGAAGAGATCTAAGGATATTTATTACTCGACTCCAATTTTCATTAAAATATATAAAGAGTGGCAAAATAACAATCTATACCCTTGTTATAAAACAGTCCATTGATTTCTGACAACAAGCACTAATACCGAGCGCAGACAGTGACGTATGGTGAGGCCACTCCCATAAATCATAAACCGTTACAAGTGATGCAGAACATGTACATTACACTAGGCAGCGGCTTCGATAGCTATATGTGCGAGTACGCGACATACGACTTAGCGTATATTATGACATACATAACAGAGAGGCTGTCGCTTGCCCAGATAGGAGTATTATGAAGATGCAAAAATAGGTATAAACTTTTTGTAGTACTTCTTATCGCCATAGGTTATTAAGAATTATTTTTTTGAAAATTTTAAATAGTTCAATGCATGAAAACTTGGTTGAAAATTTGATATATTTGATAACGATATAAAAATCTATGCCACTGAAGACATTTTTTAAAAAACTTTGACACAAAAGCTTTCGCTTGCACAACAAAAACGCTAACTGCTTATATCCAAATCTTATGACAGTTGTGTTAAAATTACGCGCAAGTAAGTAACTTCAATTTATATCTGGTCAAAAATGTTGTTATTTGCCCAAATGGGAATCTAGAAACTTTTAGATATTTTAGGCAGTTTCGAACTTTTTAGTTTTATTAGTTTAGTAGGAGGTCCGAATATGATTTTATTGCAGTAACCCATGGAAGCAGTGGTCTATTTTAACGAACAGAAAAACATCATTGACAACATTTGTGAAACTGTTTATGTAGTTGATATTTAGAAAATTATTTAAGTTTGTTGTCTACTTTATTCTATTGTATGTTAATGATTAAAAAATAGGTATGAACTTTTGGTCTTAATCCTGAAAGTTTGAAAGTTTCTGATAAAAAAAATTAAGTATGCCTATAAAAAGCTTTCGTTCTAGATACTTGAACTAAAAATTATGCGCAAGCTCAAAATATCTCAAGTCTAAAAATTTGTTATTTGGTCACATGCAAATTACAATATTTGATAATCTAGAAATATTTAGATATTTTCTTAGTTGGTTTAGGTGGTTTTGAATTTGTTTTTAGTTCTATTAGTTCAGCTGGAGGCCTGGTATATTTAAAATATGGTTTATCGCAAAGCCTCATTAAGTATAACGACTTGAAGAAATAGCGGTCTATGCGAAAAACTAATTCTATATAAATTCGGGAAATACACAATATTGGTGATGACTTAAAAATCAAAGAACCACCAACGGAGTAAAATCCATTAAAATATTTATTTCAATTTTTTGCAAATTATTAAACTTGGCAGAAGATATTGAAATCTCGAAAAATACTGCACCATATTATGCCACTGACATCTTGAATTTTGACAGAAATTCACGAAAACATACTCGTATAGCGCCCGACGTAAGAAGTGATTGCTTTTAATATATTTGTTACTACGCGTTTTATTTTATATGTTACCAAGCCAACTAATTGTTTCACTGATTATTAGTTCAAGAATTATTTTGTGTTCTATAATAGGAATATTGTTTGCAAACTTAATTTCCAACCTTTTCAAACATGCTTTCCAAAGTTTAGCTACTACCTTCGTCGCTCATCGAGGAGGAAAAAGGATTTACTGTCGATGTTCCCGACTCCAGCTCTTCGTTCTATCTACAATCATATTGTTTAAACCAGCAGGTGGAGAAAATTCACGTCTGAAATTTCATTCAAATCCAATTGTGTTTTACGGGTTGATGTCATTTTTATTTTTTTTATGTTATTGTTTACTTTTACCGTTCATTTAAATCGCCCACCCATACATGTCCCCTACGCAGATTTTTTCGAGAACAATCGCATTCAAAAAGATTGAGTCCGTTGTAGAATTCTTCAGATGCCACATACCTTACGTTTCACGCCCTGTATATCTGTACCGACCGATCGAAGATAATAAAATCGGAGACTTATAATGTCAAGTTTCCTTTTTCGGACGCGCCGAACGTAGAAACGTATTATCGGCGACGTGTACGGAGATAAAATTTTATATTTTCTGCGTATTTATTGTGCGGTGTGTTTCGTCCCCGGGCGATATTTATTGCGCCGCCGCCGGAGCAGGGCGCAGGGCGCAGCGCGATGTACGGTCGTACGTACAAGAAATAATTTCACTTACATGTAAACACATGTAAACAACTACATCATTTTGACAAATTAAATGGCATAGGTCTCGGTCAGGTACATGTGTGCGCGCTTGTCTAGCGCTCGTTTTGTGCTCTTTGTCTTACGTGCGGCGGTAGTATGGGGCATAAATTATACGAGTCGCGGATTTTTCATCTCGAAAGAAAAGGCCGACAAGGGTCAAAACGCGAACCATCGGATAAGTCGAAGACATTAATTCGTTTGATGTCCCGTTGTAACGAACCGTAATTGATTACGGCATCATTCAATTGCTAATTCTTCAATGGATAAATAACCACCTAGAAGGAAAATAAATGCAGGAAATTCTTTGACGTGCCGTATTAATATACTGCATTGTAATAAATAATGTTGGCAAATGAAAAGACGCGGAACAAATAAAAATAAAATCATCAAAATATCATAAAAATAATATAAAATAATCAAACGGACATTGCAAAATACACACAGTGGTAAATTTTTAAAACAAAGAAAATTCAAAATTTACCTCCACTAAATTCAATTCGTGATACAAATTATTTCGAGCCATTAACATTTTTAAATAATATTTAAACGTTATGATAACTTCAAAACGATTCATGTTTGATTGCCAATCCGTTTAGAATGCTCGGTCACAAGAAAATATGATCGTAATCGACGAGAAAACAATTTCTTGGCAGTCCGAGGTTAAAATTATCGTTATCTGTTAAACCCGTTGCTTTTCTCTGGAGAATGCTTCCAAGTATGTGGTGCTGATATTTACATCGTTGAACTACACTTGTGAAAAGTTTACTAGAGCTGGACCCAATTCAAATAATTATAGTTTTAAAGTAAATTATTCGAGTTTTATTCAAGTTCTAGTAAGATACTTGGATATTTGTAACTTCGCACAACGTAACGTCCACTTTGCCAGTAAATAGGGAACACAATGTAATTGCGTCGAGTTCCATATATATGGGTCTAAGATGCACACGTATCTGCTGATATATACGATAGCTTGTGTCATAAATTTACGTGAGTTAGGGTCTCCTATGAGCAGTTCTATTTCCGAATTAATTTATGATCATACATATCAGTTTTAAGTGCTGGTTCCGGGAAAAATGTTAAAAACCTGTAGTATATTTTTTGTTAATTACTCGTATTAATATCACACTTTATATGAATATAGCAGACTCACGAATGGTATTTCCTTAATCTAGAGAATCTCTTAATTATATATTATTTGCATATATTATTTGCATAACTGCGTTATTCGAATCATAGTAATATGAAATCGAATTCGATGACAGTTAAATAAATGGAGAAGTAAAAGTTAAAAATTTTAAACCTACAAGAGATTGTGCTGGATTATAATAAAACAGAATACTAAACTACCTTATATTTCAATAATAATAATACCTTCCCCTTCTCAGGGTATCTCTAGGTATCTAAGATAAACAAAACAAACATAAAAATAGCAACCAACACTAACGCTATAAAATAGTAAATAAATATGAACCTTACAAGTTAAAAATTGTATCTTATAGCAATTCATAAAGTGGTGACCTCGGAATCTGTCCATAATCTGAATTAATTAAATTTAATCTGTTCTTAAAAATAAAAATACTTTCAAAAGAATCTAACTGATTGTTATAAGATACATTTCTTAACAATTTTAAATTATTCAAACTTATAACATGTCCAGATTCGAATATATGTTGGGCAACACTAGATTTTTCCATTCTATTATTTTTAAATGAGCCATATGTTCTTTGTAACGAATTAAAATAGAACGTCTCGTTTGCCCAACATATATTCTATCACATATACTACAAGAAATACCATAAATTCCAGATTTTTGAAAAACTTCTACTTTGTCTTTAGGTATGCCTAAAAGAATGTTCAAACTATTTAACGAAACGAAATTACATTTACTAAACTACCTTGACTAATTTTAAAAGATTCATTGCTTAATTATATTATATGCACTACGATTTAGTTTTTATATTTTTTCATTGTCCTGATCGATCGAGAAGTTTCTGCATTTAATCTTTCGTTGGCACAATGGGCCATGGCCGAAAGCCCAGCCAAAAATCTAAAATTTATTCGATTTATGCCAAACTGGCCTTTATGAGCTATAAGCCTCGCTGTTGACGCGTACCTCATGCCCTTGTCACAAGGATAGTTCGAAAATGCATGCACTGTGGCTGCCAATAATTATATTGGGGTTTTTGGGATCGCTAATGACGAATCTGTTGTGGAATAAAAAAATTGGGATCGTGTATTGAAACCGTGCCCAACATAACTTAAAATACATATGTAGTTGGTGCAGATGTTTTCAATTTTTAATTTAATTATTGGTGAAAAATGTATAACAATTTCTTTATCATGTAAACGGAAGATTATGAATAAATAAAATTTGATGATGATGGTTCATAGTTTTCTTCATAATTTGTAAATCTTATACAGAATTAATCAAATCAACACTTCCAGATTGCATAGTTATCATATTGGAATATGTGCCGCCTGTTGATATGTCCTGCTAATATATTACTAGCAACCCAACCCAACCCAACTCATCTCAACCGAACCTGACTAACCATCAACAAGTAATAGTTAAGCATTTCCGTTTTGAATTTGTGGACTTATTTCTATTTAACCCAATTCAACCCAACCTGACTATGCTTGATTTCCAGCCAACCCACGCCAAGCATTATATTCGCTAAAATTTCCGTTTGAAATTTGTGGATTTACTTGATTTATTATGACACTTCGATTCGATTCAGCGATTATTAATTCTTACATAAACTGCAATTGAATGGCTAACAATGGTTCATATTTTGATAGAAAATTTAGGTCAACTATTGAAATTTCGATCTCATTTACCTTAACTGATTTTTAAATATGGAAATCACTAAATTTGACAAACCCTACCACACTTGATTTTAACAAACCTATTTTAGATTTTAGATTAAAATCAAGAGCAGTAGCTTTAGGTAAATGTATTGATTTTTATTTATATATATATATACTTATTTTCAATTTACCTTGTTCTTTATTTCGTACCACTTTTAGTTTAAGGTACATTTGGGTTTCGTTCTAACTCGTTGGTTTGAAGTCATTTGGTTTCATTTCACTTCATTTTCGCATCCGTTGCTAAATATTGGGTTGGGTTGAGCCCAATGAAAGTTTCAAATTCAAGGACAAGACCGCGATCAGCTACACATAAAAAAATCTACACGATCAAAAACGCTTTAGAAAACTCAATTCAATAGTTTCCTCCTAGTTGAGGATTGGGCTGGGATGAGAAAATTTAGGTCAAACAAAGCCAAATCCAAGTTCAGCATGACTGTGAAGTGGACTAGTGATAAATAACACATTATCTAGTTTTCTTACTTAATCCCTGTTCAATTTGAAAGAAAGATACATGGATTCCAATGAAAAAAAAACTCAAAGATTTGCTACAATAAATTTGTTTCTAGGTGCTTAACTGTAGATAAGTTAAAATAATTGTTTAATTGAAACTATAAAACTGCATGTTTTTTGGAAGCTTTTTGCAAGTTGAGTTTAAATTCGTTTTTTAAATGTCAGATGAAAATTAGTATAAATTAAAACTACCACAATTACAAATTTCGCAGTTTATTTTCGGACCATAGGTTTTGAATAAAATGCAATTTAATCTTTATTAATTGCTAATAAAGATTAAATTATTTTAATTTCCACTGACCGATAGCCTAATGGTCCGGTTAATTGCAGATCTGGTTGTATTGCACGCCCATTAGCATGTGGATTGTAATACAGAACCCCATTGTTGCGAATAGGATTTTTACCTTGCACATACACTTACATTATTTTCTCTTCAAAACTAAGAAATATATTGGGTTGGGTCGAAAAATATAAGAAATAAAAAGACATTAGAAAAAAACTCAATGCAAAATAATCGCAAGATGAGAAAATAAATTGAAATGGATTGACGATTTAATGAAACTATATTATCTTTTTCACGTCTTCGAAATGTATATACCATTTCAAAGACATGAAGAAGATAAGTAGGTAAGGATAGAAAGCAGTGGCCCAGAAAATGTAGTCCATTTTGAATTAATGTTTGAGGAAGCTATTAACCATTTCTTTAGCATTGTATCTACACATAGCTATTGGGGTTTGATCGGGTTGAGTTGGATTGGGTGTGAATGGGTTGGGTCGGGTGTGCATGGGTTCGGTTGGGTTGGCTTGGACTGGGTTGGGTTCCGTTGGGTTACAACAATTTCTTTAGTATTGCATTTACACATCGATATTGACCTCCGGCATTGTGTTTAACGTTGTGGTGTCAATGTTTATGAATATGATTTACGAACAACCCTCGACCAGTTCCCTATCACATAGCTATGAATTTAAACAAGAGTGTAATAGGATGAGTAAGAGTGAGTAAGTAAGTAAGTAAGAATAAGTTCAAAAATAATAAATGTCCTACCAATCGCAGAAGATGAAGACACGTTAAATGAGTTTCATGAAGATTTACAAGAAGAAATACATCAACGCAAAAAATAAAGTACAAACATATGTAATAGTTCAGAGAGATAGATTGGAACCCAAGAGTAAAAAACACTGAAATGAAAAAGGGAAAGGCATCATTGATTTTACCACATATACAAGGGATGTATAACGTGAAATAATTTGCTTCCAAACCATCCCTGTTTATTATCATAAACAATGATAATAAACAAATTAAAAGAGGAATAAACCAGGAGCTAGTAATAAGAAGAAGGAATGGAACATGGGCGAAGGATGAGGGACCCTTAAGCAAACCTTGAATCGGAAAGCAAAGGAAATATGTGGAAGGAGAAAAATAAATGGGTGCAAAAAAGGACAACAGACAAACGAAAAGTTAAAGGAAAAAGATCACAGTGAGTGAAGTAAAACATGAAAAGAAAAGCTTCTGGGAAAAAATGGGAGGGAACTAATCAAATATTACAAAAATAGAATATATGGTTCTAGAAGAGAATAAGAGATATGAGAGTAAGATGAAAGAAAGAAATAAGAGGAATGAGAAGATGGGGACATCAGTACGACGATAAACATAAAAAACAAACATGATGAAGGAAGTAAGAGTATAAAAGATTTAATGCTGGAAGAATTGAAAAAGGCACCAGAAACTATAAAATTGGACAAGCATGAAGGAATGACTGTACAAAATTTTGGCAGCTTGAAACAACAAAACCCCAAGGACTGGGAGAAAAATTAATAATGTATAAAAATGGGATTCTTACAAGAAAACAGGTAGAAATGAAATAGAAAGATGAACAAGAGGCTTTTAAAACTAATAAACACACTAATAATAATATTGGCATAGTGTCGAATATAAAGGAAAGAGCGGTAGAACTTGGAGAGAGACTGCACCTTTTATAGACATGCCTTCAGGAAATCCATAACAGTAGCTTTAAAATAGGAATTACGAGAACCACGATAATTGCCGATGAATTGATTTTAATTTTACATTAATTGTTTTGTGTGTCGTAAAAAAGGATGTATAATTGTTTAAACACATAAAACAGAAGCAAAAACATTTTGATTGCCGATGAAGAAAAGAAACACATTATTCGATAATAACAAACGTCGCTTCACAGCGCCTCCTGCGCACCTCATCTTATAATAAAATTAATATACATGTTAACATGACGGTTTAAACTGAGCACCTAAATAAGTGAACACACCTGTATTAAACGTACGGGGGATTTATAAATAAAGAGGACAAGAAATAAGACTTGTTCGTTAGTTCCGAATGAATCTTCGGTGTGTCGGCAACAGGCCTATAATCACGGCCATTCATTAAGACCCCGGGCACGCTTCTTCTTTTTTCCGGGCGTCTCTGAATGGATAATTAGATCGTTTATTATTTGCCGTACATGGAGCTAAATGAATGGAACGTCCCGTAAAACGTGATTTACGTTTACGAAACAAATCCTTCCCATGTGATAACGAGAAAGGGTACAAATATTACTGCGAATAGAAGAATATTTAATTTTAATGCGAGTAAGGTTGCGTTGGATGTTGGTACCAAAAATTTAAATTCGATGTAGATAATGACTTTGATTGTTCGGGGCAATTAGCGGGAGGGAAACGACGTGATTAAATATTTGTTATTAAAGAGGGCGCTGTAAAGCATACACAGCTGGATTCCCTCAGCGACTGAGCGAGCGGAGCATGAACCTTATCCAATGAAATTTATATTTATTCTGTAAAACGTTTTGTGCTAATTAATTACTATTATCATCGTACAACAATCAAGTCGTTTATTATTTTCGCTTAGAGCATAATTAGTTTGTGTTGATGTATTATGTTATTTATTTTTTGTGAACTATAAACTGCAACTTCGCGATATGTATATTTTGTGCAAGCCAAGCACCCACTAATTTTGGTTGTAAATATTTTATAATTTCATATAGGAACATAATTAATAGGTGGTGCCATTATCACTCACAATACATATTCGTGCAATAGTTCGTATGGATAATTTTGGTTAGAAGTATCAAATACAATTTCACGCTATATTTAGGAGAGGTCGAAGATGTGGAAGCGGGGGTGCGGAATTCGCCAGGTTACGGAGTGAAATAAGCTATTAGGACGGGGAAAGTTTCGTGGGGAACGTTCAATTGTATCATTTTTTTTAAATTAATTTGAGCGAATTCAATTATAGTGAATGCATAAATAGCTCGCCACGTTTGGTGTCATTCAATAAATAAAATAAATTTGTAGCGATCGACAACATCGGCATCATTTTAGCGGAAGTCAAGCCAAACAACACATGCGTTTTATTATTGAAATTTATTTTTGTTATGAATATAAACCGATGTAAAATATGGGATTGCATACAAATTTTAAAAGGATAAGCATATTTCTTCGTTTTTATCATCCGTCATAAATCTCGGAAGATTATCAATCAAAATTTAAACAACATCGCCGGAGCGGGAATTGGTCGTATATTATTTGTTATTTTGAGAACTGCCAATCGAAGTTAACTGGCAGCGGAACTGCGATGATAAGAAACCAATAAATCATCGGCTGCGAATTTAATAAACGCCGAATGGGAAAAGTAATTCGGCAGTCAAACCGCGAAACATTTGTATATGTCGCGCCGACCCGTTCAGAATTTAAATTGAATTTTTTGGCCATTTTACCCCTCATCGTGAAAATCAATCGAAAATCCCGCCATTCGTCCGAAGTTTATTACCTGGGTCCCCGATCCTTCCACACGAAATAATCGAATCGTCATTGTCTATTTTTATACCGAAGTGGAGAGTAAACTAAGAATTATGCATTGTAGTGGATGAAAGAAATTCATGAAAAGCAATTTTATCTCGAGTTGCTCAACATCAATAACACGACTACTAACGCGCTTTAACCGATTAATGCACACGCTTTCCCTGCATCAATGGAGGATTACCACAAGCGGAACGATATTCGCTTCGATTTCGACGTCGGCGCTCGTTTGCTTCGAACAAAGACGGCGGAGATTCGGCGGTTCGAACTGTTATTATATCGAGACCGAGACGGCGTCAAAAGTGAAGAGCGGCTACAACAAATATGTTTTGCTCTTGTTCTCGCCCCATTGATACATCAAATGCAAATCGACGAGCGGTTTCTTGATGAAGTTGGCGGCCTTCGCTTTGATTATTAATCAACGTCGCGATGCAATGACAGCTTTCGCATTCTCGTTTGCCCCATTAATAAACGGCGTGGAGGAAAGTCCAATGATTCCTTAACAAAGATTAATTGTAGGCAGGCTCCTGTCGATGACAACATGACATGCTTCGAAAATCAACGTTATCTATAGATAAATAGATTAAACAAGCGTTTAATTACTGTGATAAATATAGCTTCGTATAAGACGGTCGATGTAATGTCAATTAGGGCCTTGCAAAGGACGATGGAAGAATATAAATGGCATAAATACAATAGCCGACGATTATAGCATAACACATTGGAAAATTATCAAAATTAGTACAAATGAGAAGGGGCAATTTAGTATTGTTCAATCTAAATTTCATCGAGGTAACACAACATGATATTGTAATTAGTGACTGTAAACATTAATTAATATTAAAATGCCTTATGTACTCTAGCTTGCCCATCTTTCGGTTGTGCCAACATGAATGTATGACTCAATGAAACTAGTTTTAATCCATTAAAAAAGTTTAATCCATTATAAAAATTACATTATGTAATAAATGAAGAAACAATTTGGAGCAAGAAATATACGTACGTAGTAATAAGTTTTATAAAATTGGTGATTGTGTATAGGGATTCTATGGACTATGAATATTAAGAAACATATGCTAGCGTCCCATAATTCGTTACTACAATAAATAAAAAATACACATATACATTAAACATATTCATTGACTCTATAAAATAATATAAAAACATAAAATATAACCTACATATAAATATATGCATTACATAACAAATTCATCGATGAGAATTTACGTAAGAGAAAATGCGAAAATTCTAAATCAAACCCTATGTAGGTTAAGCTCGTATGTAACCGCATACGTCATAAATATATCGGGGAAAAAGTAGAAAAATTGATTGGATTTTGTTTTCAATTTCAAGCGGCTGGCTCTATCGGAAATTTTCGTATTTTTCCTGCAGATATTTGCGGACATTATTTACGTCAGACGTTCTGTTTCAATGGTACGGACGGCGACAGGCAATGAGCGCGCTATGAACCGTAAAATAACGTAAGGTGACCTTTGACCCTTTTAAACAACACATTTTCTTACAGTTGAAAAATCGAAAGCCATTACCACACACTTTGGTGATAATACGTTTAAAACTACTCCGATTGAAATATAACTTGGATTTAAAAAGTATTTTAGTTTAAAAAAATGAGTAGTTGCCATAATTGTAATGCTAACTGAGATAATAAAAAGTAAAAGAGGATTAATGCATGAGTATTGTCAACTTGGCTTCGGTTGGACAGAAACATTAACTTTGATGGTTGGTCGAAATTATTGAAAGCTTAGATGATTTAAATGGTTGTAAAGTCGCCAAAGAATGAACAGGGCAAGCAAACTGAAAAAGATTACTTGATTAGGAGAATACGCAATTAGGATGAGAGAATTGTCGCAAAAGATGGAGTCCTTTCTGGGCTTAAACAGCAGATCGTACAACATATGGAGTAAGGTGTGAGGGGGAATAAAATGGGCAAAAAATTCACGGACCGGAAGAGTTTATATTTGTAGAGAAAGTAAAGTATAAACATTTGGTGGGGGCAAAGAAAAAAGCCACGTTTACAAAGATGTAGCATGAGGTTAAAGTCTTTGAATCCAGAGAACAAAATGCCGGAGTAAGAGAATCGATGAAGTGTTAAGATATGAGATTAAGGTAATGTTAAACTAAACCGTGAAGCGCGTTGTATTACAAATCATAAGACATTGTGAAAACTGTGATAATGTTTTATTGTTTTTTCTCTTAAATTGAAACTTTTTCGACAATTGTTAAGAGCAGATATGCACAAAAAGTTAGCCATCATAACTTAACCTGAAATTCACCTGTAGAACCAATAAGAAAGTCAATTATCATAAACGTAAAAATATAAAAAAAATAAACTTCAAAAAACTAAGGAACAATTAAAAAAAAATTACAAAAATTGCTAAACACGAAAGATACAAAAAATTTTAAATTGCCAAAAAACAAAAAGTACTAAAAAATTCAAAAACATTCAAACAATAATGCAAGAAATAGAAAATGTCAAAATTTGGAAACAATCCAAATTTTCCATAACCAAAATTTCAAACGTATAAAAAGTTTTAAATATTCAAACGTGAAAATTGTCAAAATTTGCAAAAAATACTCAAAAAAATAGAACACGTAAAAAGAATTACACAAAAACAAACAAATCGAAAAAATAATACTAATATAATAATAATTTTTCATGTCTTTGAGAGGAACATGTAAATGTCAAAATTCAATGAGACAATATGTGACAACAATAGTAAAAATATTTAATAGTTATTATTATACGTAAATTATAATTTAATTATGAAATGTATAACCAATGCCCAGTCTTAATGTCGAACAGTGTGCACTCCATTGCAAGGTATGTTGTCATTATTTGTACACTTGTCTTGTCTTGTGTTTTGTCTTGTGCCTTGTGTGTTCTGTCTTCTGTCTTCTCTCTTTTCTGTCTTCTGTCTTCTGTCATGTGTCTTCTCTCTTTTGTTTTGTGCCTTAGATCTTGTGATTTGTGTCAAACTTATGATTTGTGTCAACCCAACCCAACTCAACCAAACCCAATCTATTATAAAAGCATTGCATTCATTGGCCAACTTTCAGTAACAAACTTTTATTTAGCATATTGCTTGCTTCAAAGGTTTCCTGCGAAGTAAACATTATTTATGAATATTTATTCATTTACTATCATATCTTTCGAATATTTGTACATATTTTTCAATAATATTTGCAAAAGGTCTAGTGTTATATTTAATGGAAAACAAAATAAGTTTCTACAAATTAAAACCACTGTAAAGGGTTAAATGGTTTTTACCACAAAAACTCGTTCTTCATTGGCGTAATTATTCATTTCTCCGTAAATAGTATATATATATAAACCTTTATTGGCATTAATTCCCTATTACAATACTGTTATTTGACATTTGACATATTTCCCTCAATTTTTCTTCTTTCTCCACCTTCTCTTGCAGCCTTGCATTTTCCTCGTCTCCTCCCTCCTGGCCATTCTTCCCATTCTCCTTCTCCCCTTTGACTGTGCCTTATGTGAAACATTTTTTTTGTTTGTTTTGTTTTATGTCTTTACCTTTTCCCTCCTTTTCCTGCCGTCTTCTTTCTTCCTCTTTAGCCTCGCAAGTATCTCCAGTCCCTTCCCCTTCTCCCCCAACACCCTTCCCCAATCCCTGCCCACTTTCTCTTCCTCCCTACTCCATCCCATTTCTTCACACTCTTACCACAAATGTCGCCATTCGTCCCTTTGTTGTCCGCATACCTCGCATCTCATATAATCTCCCCCCATCCAATATTTATTCCTCGCTATCATCTTTTCCTCTTCCGCCGAGTTTCCTCCTCTCAGGTACTTCGGACTCCTTCCATGTACTTGTATCCGTTTGAACTTGGTATTGTACCTTGAATGCTCTATCTTCTCACTCCTTTCCTGTGTTTCTACTTGTTTCCACCTCTCCTCCAATTCTTTTTCCACCTTTTTTTCTCCCCACTCTTCTCCTTTCCACTTTATTCTTCCTTCTTCCCATTTCGTAAATAGTATAAACAGTAATTAGAAATTGGTAACATTTACCAAATTTTTTGATCAACGCTGTCAAATTTGAAAATCATATAATATTTAAAAATCGCATTATTGGTTTAGTTTATTGCGCACTAATTTTATCTTTCTGACGATTTGATTGCCTTTCTTGTAAGTTGAATTGTCGAGCAGGAATCAATCAGAATGTTAAATACAAGTCACATGTTCAGGTTTGAAAATGGATACCTGGTATAATATTAAGTATTAAATGTTTTACCTCTTTTATTGTTTCACATTATTGAATTAGATTTTGACGTTAACATAAAAATATTTCCACATTCTACCTTAATTTGATATTTTGATATGTACGGTTGGATGTAAAAGTTAACAATTTTTTAACCTATGTATTATATTTATACCAATAATCTGCATTGTTAATTATATTTTATTGTGAAAATTACGCTACATCATAGAAAAATCATATACACGAAATAAAACTCTGAGTATAAGATAAGATATGAAAGACATTTACGCACGCGAGTGCTTGTTATAGAGAAATCCTTCGCGATATGTTATCACTGAGCGACAATATTTTCATCTTGAACTCAAACAACTGGGGGCAATTGTCAAATGCGCGCGGTTCAGAAAAAGACCATTTAATCTCCGAATTGTGCCAGGGGAAAATAATGGTTCCGTTTCGAAACTTCGCACACGCCGAACACAATGCAGATCAGATAAGTATTTATTCTTTTCATGTGCCATTTTTTCCTTGTCTTGTATCTAACGAGTTCAATGTGAAATGTACCGACGGATGTAAGTAGTACGTAGAATTCATGCACCGGACCTTGAACAATGCTGAGGATATAGTGATATGTGGAAACACTTTCGGATGAATTGATTCACAGATGGATGAATATGGTTTCGTCGCCGTCTAAATGGTGCAAGATTTTTTTTATAAATCATTTCACTGTACTATTGATAATCGACATAATGTTCGACTCGTCATCACATATTCCATCATTACATGGTCATTACTATCATCCTAGTCATATCAAGCCACAAGTGATTGCCAAATCATTTTAAACCTCTCTGTTATTCTCTTCACATCCTGATCCTAGATTTCATTTAATCATTGATTATACCCAACATCATTTACTTTCATTTTTTGGGTCTGTATTAAGGCCTCTACATTTTGCTTTGCATTTCTTATATAGATGTTAATGAGAATTCTCGAAATGTTACAACTTTGACGGAAAAGTTTGCACCTCAGGACCTTAGCTAATCCTTAGTTTTTTATATGAAAACTATAAGAGTTTCTTGATCTATAGCTAATTTTTTTTCTAATAATTGGAGCCAGCCAGTTTACATTGACTTTGCATTTCTTTTTGTGGTGGTAGATATTTCACTAGCCTAACTGGAAGACAGTCCCGTTAAACACAAAGATATTTTTGCTATCCTGAACAAAAGATTGTTACCACCCAACGAAAACTGTAAAACTTGTAGGAATTACTTAAGAAGTGAACTTGCGAAATGATATTATTGAAGGGTAATACAGGGTACAACTCAATGATTAAGGATGACGATGTATTTTATTTTTATGCATCACAACTTGCCCGGAAATGAAACATTTTATACCAGCAACAACAAAATCGTTCCAAGTAACGTCGAATTTTAATTTAAAGACAAATTTCAGAAGGACACTTTAATTTCTGTGAAGGGTATTGCAAAATTCTTTTAATTTATTTCTTATCAGATCATCAACACAAAAGTATATCAAGGCCGGTGTACTGCCAACAGTACGTGATTTATTAATACCTCTATCATTCTAATGGTAACAAGATTTTCTAACCAACTGTTTTCATATCATGCAAGATGGATCCATTTATAGTTTTAAAATTATAAATTTTCCTAATATTGATAAGGCCAGATCAATAGAAAAAGACGAAAATTAAAGAATTTAAAAAATATAGTATGGATTATAGAGCTACTGATATACGTACAACAAAATGTTTCTTACAAAACTGACATATTGTAGATTTATACAGTGCAAGCGACGATGCCATAGAGGCTTTGGTACGAGGGCGTGCAGATATAAGGATACGACGTAGTCAATTTTATGGCGGGAATAGGAAAATATTTAATTGCAAATTACAAGAAGAAGAATAAACTATAATTTCCACGATTAAGACGAAGTTGATAGGTCGTGGGGTTAAAAACTAAATTGCAAAATCTTTTTCATCTTGGATAAAATGCCCATTAAGAATAGAAATACATTAAATAAGGGTATATATTTTTTATTTTCAATAAAAATTAAATCATTTTATTTCAATTCTAATAAAATCATGTATTTAGAACGAAACATATAACATGATATAACATTGATAATCAAGCAGTACAAATGAATAGAATCTGGCTAAGGAATATCAGTAAATAATTTAATTGTTAACCATATAATTTTTAATATTTCTAAATGCTATTAGGAATGTGTATTGTTGCTTTCAGTTCTGCAAACGTTGTTATTACATTTTTTAAATTGACTTGATCAGCAATTTCATGCCCAACTGCCAAAATGGCCAAATCATTAAGACGATTTTCTGTAGCAGTCGAACGTTAAATTAATTAATTTTAACTCCTTGCTACAGTTATTAGTATGGTTAGCAATATTCTTAAAGAAATGATAAGGTTTGGGCCGAATTTAACTTTGTAATTAAGCGCAGATACTGCTAAAATCCTCTACCTCATTTGTCAACAAAATCACAGTGTTTTGATAGCATTTCTTTGGACATGGTATTCAGATCGTATATATTATATAAGAATTGAAAATAGTTACCATGATTAGTAAGTAGTTTAAATCTAGTGCATTTTCAACTTTAGATCGATTGTAACAACCCTTTTCTTCTTCGAACGCAATATCGTGTTGTTATTGATAAAAAAATATCCTGTATATCAATTTCGCTAGCCAGTTCTTTTGCATCAACAATAGCTTCATCCAAGGACAAATCCGATCGAAGTTTCTTAAAATGTTTGCAATTTTGTAAAAGATCAAGTGCAGAGACAAGATCAAAATATTTTGTTTGCATCAACTTGCTTATTTTATTAATGGAATTTTAGTATTTTATGCCAAATAATTAATGGACACGAAAACTTAAATTGTTTAATACAATTTAATAACCCCGAGGCCTAGTCTCTTATTAAATTAGCAATTTCTTGCTTTTCATAAATGCTTAGCTAGGCGTCGTATACCTCTGCCACATGGAATCTGAAAGGATTTAAGCCATCCTTCCTACTCTCCCATCCGGTGTTACTCAATGGTTTAAAAGTTAAAGCTTGAACGTGTTTTGAAAATATTCCCCATCGAAAATAATAAATATATTATGTAGAGTATTATGTTGAAGATATTAGCGGCTTCTAAGGATGCTTTTGTGATATCATTAACAACAAGATTGAGAGAGTCCTACTATACAGAACATAGAATGCTCGCGAGTTTTATTATTTAATTCTAGATTGCACTCCTGCGTTATCACCCCTCATATTGGACCCGCAGTCGTATCCCAGCAATCTGATATCCTGCAAATTTAAACCCAAGCCTTTAAGTTCTCCAATGATAATATCGCCGATGTGCTTTCAACCTTTAAAACCCTAATTTGAAAGAGAACTAAGTATACAGTAAAATTTTATAACAGAAGCAGTAAGCGCAGTTTTGTGAAAGAGAACATATGTACTATCCAGCCTTATAAAACGTGCTCTGTGTACTGTGTTACTGGAAGGACATTTGTAATTATGCTATGGTTTGCGTGGACTCTGTCTTACTAAAAATCTTCTTTCAGCGTCTCCTAAAATTCGTGGCTACAATGCGGGATATGTTCTCACAGTTTATAAAAGCTTTCTGTGGGTATCACGTTAGAGTCACTTTTTCAATGCTTTCATTTGGTGATGACTGCACCGTCAGCACTAATTGATTCAGAAACTTCGTCCATTCGTTTGGCATTATCATCCTTTGACTGATTTTCAGAGTTGTCATTTATTTCGGTACAACTCTGGATATAATTTTTTAAACTGACCCGCTTGTTTTTGTCTTTCGGCTCCCCCCTTTTAGAGTCTTTTTTTGTACTGGTTACCAGAGGAAATTCTGGAAGAGCCACGAACATAACTCAAATTAAACAATGTAATCTACGAAATAATATAAAACAATACCTGCTTTAGATAACGATGATTTTTCTGGGAAGAAGGGAGAAAATAGTGAACATTTTGATTTTTATTATTAAATTAATTGTTATTTTTTCTATAAGACAGTCGTTATTGTTCTTGTTCATATTTCGTAAAATATGCGATAATAGTACTAGTACTAATAGAGTGAAATGTGGTAAAGATGCGTCTGTGTATGTAATACATACACATGATACGCGTGTATGTATCATCTCCACAACAGCTTTATGGTGAATGATTACCTGGGTGAACGAGAGGTAATTGTGGGCAAATCGTGTTTTAGTGGACAAGAGTACTTTTTTCTAAGAAGTTATTACAGTTATGAATACAAATATTCGGGACAAATTAAAATTTTAAATGAGTCTATTTGGAGGGTAACTTCAACTTCAACTTCAAGTGACTTTTTCTAGAACGATTTAATAAAATTTTATAGATTTTAATTTTTTTTATCCATCGACATCGAACTTACTCATAAATTTGAACTCAATATCGGACAATTCATAAAAGCACTACAATTTAAAATGCCACCTCGTTTATATTGTATCCTTTAAACGCAACAGTACAACAAACATTTAGGGGTAAGATGAACGTGTCTGTATAGATTCTGACATCCACACCAAAAATACAGTCTTTCACGTATTTTCAGTAAGTGTGCTGTGGATAGTTTCACAAAGATTCCTTTAAATCGACCTGTAAACTTTTCCATATTATATTCACCTTTATTAAGGTTAAGTTGCGTAAAACTTTACAGCACGTTTTCTCGATTTGTTGTTGCTGCTTCTCTCATTTGGATTATATTGTTTACTACAATAGTTTGTAACTTTTATTAAAGCGACATCTGAATACAAAAGTTAAAACTGTACGAATTATAAATACCAAACTTCAAATTATTATTAATCTAAACTATTTAGAGCTAGTAATTAAAATTCTATTAATCAACTCTGTTAAATCGAGTCTGGGTTGGGTTGAAAAAATGCTACTCCTTAGAATCAAGAATGGTCAGCAATTGAGATTCCGAATATTTTCCATCCATTTTCCTAGATATGAGTGAAGCATTTGACAGAGCTTTTAGCAAGAATTAATATATGCAATCAAAGGAACTCTTCCCACGCACTATATAAAAGTTCTAAAATCTAAAACAAAACACGTAGAACGTTTCAATGGCTTCAGGGGTGCCACAAGGCAATGATCTTGGACTTCGATAAACATAACAGCAAAAATATTTTCCGATGATGCCAAGGCACACAAAATGGCAGCAAGGATTAATATATAAAATCAACGGAACTGTCCCTACGCAGTACTTAGAACGTTTAAAATCTTAAATAAATATCTGACAACATTCCATACCGTTTCAGCGGCACCACAATGCATTGTTCCACTGGCTCCACTATTTTATGTTTTGTATGCGTTTGATCCGCAAATGTTACCAAATACCACAGCAAGGACATTTTGCGATGATACCGATAGTGAAACCATTTGACAGAGTTTGGCAGCAAAGATAATACTAATAATATAACTATGAACAACTTAGAGCTTCTAAGTTCTTCTCCTATTTCCTTAATTAAATAAACGTTTAAAAATTGCTGAACAACAAGTAAATATACTTTTAAGCAATAATTGTGGAAAAGTGTATCTTCCTCTAAAAATATTTGGTGTGTCCAACACAATTTTAGTTTGTTCCAGTTTTATAATAGCTATGGAAAACCGAATGTATGTTTCCCTTTGTATGATCGCATACAATGGATTTCATACTCATCCAAAGTAACATTCTACATACAAGCAGCAAAGTGTTTAATAGTCTTTTCTTCGAATTCTCTTCATAGATGAATTCTACGACTACATAACACCCAATTTTTATTTGTTTAGGTGAAGGTTTTGGATTCAGTATCAGACTGTTTTATGCTCTTCATTATTATCTTCTATTATTTTCGAATTCACTTTCCAAGACGATCTCCGTTTCAGATTCAGAGTTCGTTGAAAATAACTTGCTTTTCTGTATTTTTCTGTGAAATTCTTTTCTTGTTTTTATTGCATTTTTTGTTTTAGAGTATGTAATGCCTTTGATGTTAAAACATTTCCTAGATTACCAGGCAATTTCTCTTTCCTGTTTCTGGAGCCTTTTTCTCAGTTTCAGTCAGTTTCAGTGTTATAAAGTTTTCAAAGTCACCCAGTACTGACTGCTGACTGATCATTTAAACGATTTTGTATCGGCTGCTGGTTTCTAATTATCATTTAAATGACTTAGTGTCCTGGCTGCATTTTGAAACTTGCAATTTAAAAATATTCTTTTGCTGGAAATTTATAGGAGTCCACAGGAAAAATCGCTGTGCATATAACCACAGAAATTTAATTTTCTTGAATTGTAAAAGGATCTTCGGGCGCTCATACTTTCCTTACCAAAAGCTCAGGGAGCCTGTTCATAAAACTGGCATGCCATTCTCTACCTGGGACATATTCATAATTTCCACTCCATTTAATATTCTTCAATTGTCTTTTCTATGAATTTTAATATTTCTAGCTCTCGTCAGTAATTAACTGCATTTTCTATTTTATAAGTTATACAAAATATTTCTCGTATCCTGTGAACTAGCGATATTATATATGTCTTTTATAATAACAAATATTTCAGCAAACACGTTTTATCGAAACAATGAACTTAATAAATGTCTTATATTATTGATTCAAATAATTATTTTCATAAAACAGAAAATAAATAATTACACTTATAGGATACATTCAAATCTGATTTTTTTTGATTCAATAAACTGCCTTTTTGGATAAGTTATTGTATTTAATATAATTAATAATAATAATACAGCAAATTTATCGCCAGTAGTTACGTATGATATCCTATTATCAAGATGTAAAACATAATAGTACTACTGAAAGTGCATGATGCATTAATAACCCGGTGAGACAATGATGAACTGAGATAAAGCACACTTCGATCTCAGGACACCGAAGCCATGACGAGCAATATTTGCGAGGTACGATGCCGAAAGCGATTAGATTTCACTGCACGTGCTAATTAAGTGCAGATGAGCTTATTATTGCGTAATTAATATCGGGGTTCGAACTGAGCTCAACTTTTCTCGTTAAAGTCAGAGTTTAAATTGTGCAACGGAATTTCCCAGAAGTAATCCGGCGGTTTTGTTTCGACCTTTTGCATCACAGCCAATTCCACAGACAACAACGTTTAAGCGGACTGTTGCGAATTGAGCTGTACACCGCGTGAAATAATTCGTCGACGTAATTAATAAAAAAAATATTAAAACAAATTTTAATCGTTTAAAAATAAATCATACAACCGACGCAATTAAATCATTAAAACGCGCGACACCAAATACGATTTGGCGAGAAACGGACAAAAACTTCGAAATCGAAAGTGATCGATGACCAGTTGAGGAAGCTGAGCCGAGAGATGGGCTTAATGCGGATCACGTTCAAAAGAGAGCAAGAGGAATGATGAACAATGGCCCCCATGCAACCTTCCTCTGATTTTTGCTCTTGTTGCATTCGGAGAATCTTTGTATCGGCGATTTAAAAACGTTAAGGTGAAAAATCGAACGAATCTGATTAGTCATGACGGAGTGGTCGATGAACTAAGGAGTGGCTGTGGCTTCTTTTCAATTGGTCGTTCCTTACACAATTAATGTTTTCTTAAATATATTTAAACGCGCGAGGATACGCAAACATAACTAACAAAGGTTTTCTACGAAAATCGCTAGTCCATCCGTACTGTGGTATTTGTTCCTAGTAACGTAGCTTATGATTTAAATTAATTATTGAGAAAGTTACCAGATTTATTTGATTATCGCTAATAATCTTGTTTCTTGATTTTGTCAAGTAAATTCCATTGAATCAAATTAATTAACGTTGTGAATCACTTCATCTAGTTAAATGTGTCCTATATTTTTGTGTTTATATAATATAAGTCGCCGAAAATGTTGATATATACGGTTAATATTTAAATTGTTTTTTCGTTTATAATTTGTTGTCAGTATTTGCGGATATTTAATGTAAAATTAATAAACTAACCAAAACGACAAATTCCGAATACGTCAAGATAAACGTTTCCAGCCTGAACGCAGGAAATGACCTAATTTCGCTCAATTACATTGTTGTTAATCTCAATGAGGATTTGACTGTGATATAAGGACCGGATTTTTGAAATATCAGACGGGCCTATGGTGCTCTTAAAACCCTTTCGTTATCTATTCTCAAAGACAAAAAACCGACATATGACATCGACGTAATTTATGGTCCGTTCTCATGTATCGTGTAAAAGTACTTCCTGGGCCAACAACGTTATTTCTCCCCTGCAAACGGTGGCGGTTTTTGTACAAATTTTGCCGATAAATTCGTATTGTTTTTGTGTCGTTCCGAAAGTTTTGCACTCGGCCCGACGCAATTCCCGTCGTAAAATACGAAACACGCAATTACGTTGTTAATTCACTTTTTCGTCTCTCTCGCTCCAGTGTAATTTGCGACCACGATCGGTTTTTTCGTATCTATTAATTTTCTCGGAAACATATCGTCCGGAAGTTTCGGCGTCGTTTGAGAATTGAGATCTTTAACTGGCCAGAATGGGAATCTAAAATTTATCTGTCGTCTTTGTGTTATCCATATGTGGTGCTGAATTTATGGGCTTAATGGCAATGAGTTCTGCAACACGCAACCTGTATATTTGATTTTGTTTCAGATATTCTGAAATATGTCACAATAACACATTGCAGTGGTGCAACCGACATTGTTCGACAAACCAACTAATTCTAATTAATTCAATTTCGTATTGATTAATGACAGTGTTGAAATTCCACAAATATCAAAGATAATATTTACTAACAT
Source organism: Geotrupes spiniger (assembly GCA_959613385.1). Lineage (NCBI taxonomy): Eukaryota > Metazoa > Arthropoda > Insecta > Coleoptera > Geotrupidae > Geotrupes > Geotrupes spiniger. The sequence continues at coordinate 21,353,602 of OY390737.1, forward strand.
AAACATACAATGTTTTTACAAAAATATTTTTGAAACACAAACAACGAATGAAAACATTTAATAAAAAATTTAATTAATAAAACGAAGCGTTAAAAAATACACGAGCCGTGCGTTACAAATATTTACATAGATGGTATTTGCAGTTGTTTCAATTCTATATAAATTAAATTAATGTAAACACGTCCCGTTTGATTGTTTTTAATGCGCTTTAATTCCGGAGCGAATAATGAATTCATTTTAATAACTTTCGCGCAAAAAGTTCCGCGCTTTGGCTCAGCGTGCCCGAAATGAAGTAAAATCCCAAGTTGATTCACCTCCTTTGCAACTCCAATATTTATTTTTCTTACTATGCAATTTCGCCCACAGTAATGGAAAATCTTGCAGCGAAATCGCGTTCCGCTTTAGGAGTTACAATAACGTAACGTTCATTCATAGCGAGCGACACAATTTAAATAATAACTACATCTTTGCTAATCTCTTAAAGTTCAAGTGTAAAATAAGATTAAAAAACCGCAGCATTGGTTATACAGAATAATTAAAAAATACGATAAAATTTTGCATCGTGGATACAGAATAATTGCTTAGCTGTAATTTTTAAATTCTATGTTTATAAAGGATCAAAAATATTAACGATAACTGACTAATAACTTGCAAGAACGCAAAGCAATTTTGTAAGTATTTCTTGGGGCCATTTTTTTGAATTTCTGCGTCAATAGAGTTATGATGGTCGTGTCGATGTTAACCGAGATGTTCACGTTGTTGGTAGTAAAACGATCTTATCTAATGCCTGTTAGTACGGTAAGTGGTGAAGAGAAAACTTCTCTTGAATAGTCTAGTGTGCTAAAATGTGTGAGAGAGACAGGTACTGGAAATTTCATCAGAGTCTACAAACGGATTCTGAAAGTGTCTCTCGGGACATGATGAGCAGATAACAGTGATTGTATGCCCAGCTACGTCTATCCACATATCCTTAACCAATACCGACAATATTTAGCGCTGCTTTTTTAAATTTGAATATAACACATCAAAATTAATATCGTTGTGCATATTTATGTATACAATGTAGTTTCCGTAACATCGACTAAATTTGTGAAAAATCAAATTTAATGATTTAATTTGTATTGTAAATTGATAAAACGTTTAACTTAAAAATAATCTGTAACTTTTCGAAAAAAAATCCTCAACATTTAATCGATCGCAGATTTTAACAGCTTAAAAATATAGTTTATCATACTTCATCATGGTATACACATAAATGTATACCATTTAATATATAATTTCGTTACATTTAGTATACAGTAGGATCATTCGTGCGTATTTTATGAAAACCACATTAACTCACACAAAAGTTCGCCAACATTGTGCGCCAGCGAGAGCGACGTACACGCAAATTAATTAAATAAACTCGGCACATACCTTTTCTTCTACCATCACATACAAAGCAACCTCGTGCCTTTCCGATTCAAGCGAGTTTATTAAAAAAAACTCTTTTCAGCAGCCCGGGGAGAGAAATGTCTGCCAAAGATGGGGATTTTATAATGAAATTTTTGTTACGTTACCTATATTATTTCGCTATTTGTCAGAGAACTGGCGTACACATTATACAATACTCGACCGGAATATAAACGAGCGTCTGAGAGAGAGGCACTGTATTTTAATAACTTACCACTCCGGTCGTATAAATTCTATTTTATGATTTTATCGTGTGGAATATTATGTGAGTAGTATCAAAAGGGGATTGCAGGGATAACGTGTATATTGCACATATTGTGTTTTTTGTTATTTATTGGCACTTTGCATATACGCAAGCCTACCTGATTGTCTTCGATCAGGTTACACATATAAACTTTTTGTAGCACAAATGTTGTCAGAGTATATTGTGCGAAGTAATAGCGGTACATATGTAGAAATTTGTCATCGATTTCCCCCGGTGCACATGAATGAATTTATTATCATTATTTTATTACTCCAAACCCTAATATACCATCAGATATTAAGTTGTAGTACAATGTTCTAGTGAATTCATAAATATAAAGCTACTGTTAATTTCATATTAAATAAACTAGTCTAGCCCATTACTTTTGCTCATCCTCTTTCCCTCGTTCCATGAACATCCCCTTTCTTCCATTAACATTTTTCTCATTATCCTCTCAATTATTTTCGATATTGCGCATAGCACAGTAATGCCTCTATAGTAGGTACATTCTTTTCTGTCTCCTTTTTTGTGGAGTGGTATTAATATACCTAGCTCAAAATTTTTGGTATATTTTTTTCATATCATGCTTTATTAAACGATCTAGTTAATATTTCCAGACCTATGGCTTCGAAACCCTTAATCGTTTCTAGAATTATTCTATCGTGAACCGATGCTTTCTCTATTTTCTCAAATTCTACAACATCTACTTTTGTGTCATGTTGTTCTTGGTCTACTTTATTATTTTTTATGTTTATTTCTTCGCATTCTACTTCTGTTCTCTCGTATTTGCTTTATCGTTAATATTTCGGCGAAGTATTCCTTCCATCTCTTCGCTAGTCTTATTCGTTTCCCAGTACTCTTCAGTTTTTGGTTTTTATAAGTTTAACCTTACATGGTTTTCCTTTCCGAAGGCTTTTGATGACTTCATAAAATACATCTTGATTTCCATCCTTTCGCCAAATTCTCCCCATGATTTTTGTTTAGCTTGCTTCACCATTTCCTTCACCTTGTGTCTCTGTTCTTTGTACTTCTCGTATTTCGTCGTTGTTTTATTTCCTATGTAGTCTTTCCAATTTTTAATTTCTATTTCTGCCATTAATTTATAATTCCACATACTTTCATAGCTTTCCCCATTACATTTAATATATTTCCATAATTCTTCAAGCGTTGATTTGTTTATTATGGCTATCGCTGCTTCTACTTCTGCTTTTGCATTGAATTCCTTTGATGTCTCCTTTTCTCTTAATTTATATGATTTGATTGTTTCTTTGGCTATGTTTCCCATTTTCCCTGCCTTGTTTGGTTGCTTGAATATTTTTTACCATACTAACTAATGATCAGAGTGTATCTCTGGACCTGTTTTTACCATTGTATCCTTTATCTCGTTTCTAAATTTTCTATTTATTATTATATAATCTCTGATCGATCTTTCTATTCTTCTCTTTACTCCCCAAGTATATTTATGTACACTTTCTGCACGTAGAAAGTATTCGTTATCATTAGATTGCGAGACATGTAAAAGTCGATCAGTTCCATTGTTATTTTTATTATCTTTTGCATGGTTTCCTATTGCTTATCCTGTTTCCTCACACTCTTCCACTTAAGTCCCCCATTATTATTAGTCTTCTTTTAATCTCTTCTATTGTTTCCGCTAGCTGTTCACAGAAGTCGTTCTTTTTTACTACTCTCTCGTTCTAATTAGGTCCGCCTGTGACTATGATTGTTGTCTTTGTTTGCATGTCGCTTTGAATTTCTATCTTTGGTATGCTCTCGGAAATCTCCTTTCACTTGCGTATATATATATTTTAAGATCTCCTTCTTTATTATGCTTGATAACTGATATCAACTCAACTGTATATCAGACTAGTTCCTTCCTCCTTCTAGTTCCACTTTCCCCCTTCTTGGTTTGTGTTATTCCCAGAATATCTAGTCCTGGTTTCTCGAATTCTTCTTCCAGTTCTTTTTCTTTACCTATTATGCTTCTAGTAATCATATTTCCCATTTCCCAGCGCATTTCTTGACTTTCTTGTTTTGTTATTTTTTTGCCATGTCCTTTTTCTTTGCCCTGTTCGTTTCTTGTTGTAATAGTTTTTTCGATCCTCGTTCGCTAGTGTTATTTTATTTTCTACTTCTAACGATCTCTTTACTTTATCCCATTTCCATATTTTGCCACCTGTAAATAGTTTCTGGTAGCCTCTTATCTTCTCCTCTTTTCCTCGCTTCTCATGCTCTATTCCTAATTTGCTTATTTACATCTCTTTCTTGTTTTGTCATGTCTTATTCTTATTCTTCATTGTCTCCATTGTCTCTTCAAGATTTTCTAGATTATCTAATGAATTCGCATATTTAACTTCCGTTGAACTATTTTCATTTATGTATGGCTGTGAAATTATTATGTTGTTCCGTCTCTTCTATCTCCCTAACTGTTGACATCATATATTTGTATCGTTTAACTCATATATGTGTGTGTCCTCTGCCACTTTATCTTGATAAATCACTATGTATCGTGGTCTCCCACTACTCTATGTCGGAAAATTAGGCTGGTTCCCAACCTTAACAGGTATACAACGCTATAGCCCACATCTGGTCTCGCTCCAATCATCAATTTATGAACTCTTCAGTCTCAAGATATCTCACAATGTAAAAATTGAAACGTCCTAGAATTTTTCTTGCAAGTGCACTTCAACTCACCTTGATAGTTTCGTCTTGCGGTGCTATTACGAGTACCAACTTGTTAGCTTCTTTTGATACGCTTTTGAATGACTCATCGAATCTCAAATTCGTGTTATTCATTTGCTCTTAGAATCCCTCGTCAACACACAGAACCAAAGCACAACGTATGCCTTTCTGCTTTTTCCTCAGATGTACAAACAAGGCTTTGAATCATCGACTTCGAATCCGAATTTTAAATGAAAATTTTCAAAATATTTGTTCCAGCGCTTTTGTGCTTGTGTAGAGCATAAATACGTCGTTTGAATTTATAAACTGTATCTGTACCATCATCATGCCCTCGCCGTTACTCGTAAACGAATTCTTCAAGCGTGCCAACATTGAACGACATGTTCCCAAAATCGTAGACTAGACTAAACATTTTATTGTAGCCGTCGCAGTTTTATCCCATACTTCTACTTCAAATGAATCTCGATACGATGCAAGTTCACTATTACTGCCCCTCATTCAGCACTGCGTTTATCTCTAGGATTCTTCACAAGTAACGGAATGTGCCACCACGATAAATCCTGAAAAAAAAAAAAAAAAAAAAAAAAAAAAAAAAAAAAAAAAAAAAAAAAAAAAAAAAAAAAAAAACTTCAAATAGTTTAAAGACTTAAGAGAATAACTTAAAGTAAAACGAAAAATTAAAGAAAAATTATTTTCAAAAAGCTTGGTGCCCGGCTACCAGCCTAAAAACCTGATACGTCGTCACGATGACAGGCGAGTTCCATTTTCTTCATTTTCTCCTGTCTTATTTATTTTCTTCTTGCTCTTCTTCGCAGATTTTTTTCTCAGACTCATTCTGCTAATTTTTTGGAAATTGTAGATATAGAGATTTTTATTGTCGTCGTATACTACTAGGTATCCTTTTATATCGTCCTCGCTATTTAATTAGGACATGCACATAGAATCACATATATCGTTGGCTTTTCACACATCCATCCTTATGGATATGGATGGATGGACTGATGTTTCAATTTTCCAATTATGTACTGAACTTATAAGTTCCTAATAAGCCTAAGTTGCCTCAAAGAATTTGATACGTGATTTGAATATATAATTAATATAACTAAACTGTTTTCTAAAATATTTTAATTATACCTAAAAAGATAAGCTAAATAAGCTCAGTTCATATCATTTATATAAAGGTTACAATCTATCCCTTTTCATTAAAAATTCTTATAAAGTAATATTCTTTACATCCATAATAATTCAAACTCTGATTACAATTTCATCATTGTATATATACACAAGATTGATAGGTATATGAATAGGATTAGAAATAATTTTTTTCTGCATTATTCCACTAATTAGCTCTACTAAAAATGACGTAAATACAGAAGCTGCCTTGTTGTTATTCAAGCTAATATTTGCAATTATTATTCTTTCAATAAGTATAATATACAATATTTCAATAAATAATTATTTCAGACTAATCCTATTTTTCTGTGTTACCAAAAATGGGAGATGCACCTTTTCATTTTTGATTTCCAGAAGTAATAGAAGGATTATCTTGATTTAATGGTTTAATTATACTAACTTGACAAAAAAAAAATGCCCCAATATATATTTTTTTTATATTTCACATTTTTTAATTTAATTTTTATAGGTATTAATCAAATTAGCATACTCATGTATTCAAGAATTAATCATATTGGTTGAATAATTACCTCTATTTATAGAATCAATTTGATTATATTATTTCTTCATTTATACCATAATTTCAATTATGATTTTAATTTTTAAAATATTTAATATTTGCTATTTAAAGCAATTATGTATAGCAATAAATAAATGTATTCTATTCATTTTTTGTTAATTAAATTTATTTTTCCTTAAGGAGAATCCTAGAAAGGGTTTATACCAAAATGATTCAGACTTTACTTGAGAATATTTTTTACTTCCCAAGTATTACTATAATTTAACCTACATTAATAACCCTATTCAAATCTCTTCTTACACATAAACGAATTAAGGTATAAAACCCCTTATAATAATTCAACAATGATAATTGTTCTCAATTTTATTGCCTTAATAAGATTATTTTTTTGTCCATTATAATTATAATTATTATTAATTATTATTATATCATTATAATTTAATTCTGAATCAGGAATTCTAAAATTTAAAGTTTTAAAACGTAGGAAAAAATCGGAATTTAAATTCATGAAATATTTGAAAATGTAATATCGAAATTTTTTTAAATTCAAAAAATAGAAATTTTACTGTTTCAGTCTCAGTGTGATTCCTCTGTGGTAAAATTGTGTCCGTACATTTTTCACTTCTGGGTCCTAGTTGAATTTCATCGAATGCGACTATATATTGTTTTATGGTGAGGGTTTTGTTAATTGGTCCAGCTACATTGGCTGACATCAACTCATTTGTTTGTTCTGGTGTCAAATGGTAAACGATGCCATTCTGCAAAAATGTACGCCTCCCAGATTGTTTGTCTAGTTCAACTTTTGCTGTACAATTTTCCTCTAGCATTTATTGAACGTGTATTTTGCACCTTTCATAGTACAACTGCAGCAGCAATATTCTATTTTCTGTAAGTTCGAAAGTCAATATAGCACCTCGTAACCGTGGACAAGTATCTTACCTGAACATCATCTTTCGTAAGTTTTCTGTAACTAGAAAAAACATCTTGAAAACTGTTTTAGTTTAATTGCAGCAATGAGGTAACCAAGAGTGAACAAGGAACCATAATTACGGTATAAATTCCATGACGCTAGAAAAAACAACACTCAAGTGGAACGTTTTACCAGTTCAAAACGAAACTAAAGGTATTTGAATAACACAAATATTTCAAGTGGTGCTAGAGAAATAAAGCTACGGTTCCACAATGACGAAAGGACAATTCACATAAATTGCCTTTAATTGATCACTGCGCACACTACAGCTACGTTGTGTGACTTGTAATCGGAAATTTAACTTACTATTACCTAATAATTTCAAATAAGCGTAAGGAAGCCACTTTTGCTACACATAATTTATATGACTTTTCATAGTACATTTTAACACTTATTTTAATCAATGGGTTCTTTAAGCATTGACCCTCTTGAATGCTAGCTTGGACTAGAAGTACTGGTACATCCTTGTTTTCGATTTCTTAACTTTGCCTGCCCTTTTTAGTTGAGTTTGCGTTGCATGTCATCTTGAACTCGTGTAATTTAAACAAATGTAATTTCTTTTGCTGTCGTGAATTCCGAATTCGTAGCGATGTAGTTTCTTTTGTTTTGTTTATTATTTTTTTTTTGTTTTTAGATGATTTAAGTTGTTCTTTTATTTACGTCCTTGATTATTACGTTACATATGTTCCATGTGGTTATTCAAATACAAATATAATGAAGTAATCTTCTTGCAAATTGTACATAACATATTCACAAAAGATGCCAGTTCACTACATCCGAGGTTTAAGATTTCATATCAAAGGACGTAAGCCGTGCAAGCAAAATGTACAACGGTGCTCGCTGTACAAACAAAGAAAACACACTCCGCACTCAGCAGGTACGCCTAAATTATTCACTTCTTCCTGCATGCGAAATGCAGCAAATGCCCTTTCCGTGCGTTTTTATTTTGAATGCTTAATTGTAGCTTGCAGCTCGCATTATGATGGGCGGGCATTCGCTTCGCGTTCGCGAATTCACGTTCATTTCGGATTTGGCTGTTCGTACTGAGCGAGAGCGGCGAAAAAGGTCGGCACGGCGCGTAAGCGTAAATATTTACTCTGACGGCAGATCGATCTCAACTATAATACGTTCGCGTTTCATAGAAACCCTTTTTAATATGGAGTTTACGAAGTTTGCTTTGCTTTCGGCTAGAACTACTTTAAATGTAAACTGCGTCTACGGACGTAATAACAATAACACTGAAGTTTCCTCGCTGGAGTTATGGCATTGTAGGTAAGTAAACTCGTAGTAATAACATCTCTAATTGTTTCGTTAAGTTGTTCAAGCTCCTGGGTTTGGAAAGATTAAATCGGAGAATCTACGTATATTGCGGAAACGTATGCCAATGGCGTTATATCGTGTATAGTAAACAATAAACAGTTATGTTACTTGTAGTTGGATCAAAATGTATATCCGGCATAAATGCAAAATAAAAGCGGATTATATAGAATATTAAACAAATGTATAGTTAATAAAGCAAATATATTATTTTTCAATTGTAGTCATTATAATCTGCAATAAGTTAACAAGTGCCTCGGTCATATTTTGTAAATGTATTGTAATTATTATAAAGTAAGGAATTAAACGTGAGTAGTTAAAAGTCACAGCGATGACTTTTATAGAACAACGGACGACCGTCGGGATATCGAGAGTCTTGGTGAACCCATCAATATTGAATGCAGCGGGAAGATTAATTTCTTACGACAATTTATCAATGGAACATATATGAGGCAGTTTCGCAAATAAGTGCGCCCAACTAGATCACTTATAAGACTGCCTCGAAACCTGGAAAATTTGTTGTATAGAGTATCAGTTGGAAAATTATACACTAGTACTGTACCTCATAAGACTACAAATTACAAGTAAACAATTATATTTAAAGAAGGGAACAATCGACATCAGCGTTGCATCAGTAAGGACCAGATTAATTTCAACCACATCAACTTTAAACTTTCAAATAGCAACAATAGCAACAATAACAAATCAAAAGAAATTAAAAAAAAGTTGTAAGAATAATACATCAAAGCGTTTCTAAATGTTTCTAAATTTAATTCATATATAAGAATGTATAAAAAATGTCAACTACGAAGGAAAAACATTTGTATTACGTTATTATTTTCCTTAAACTATCAAAATATTATTGCCTTTTGTAGATTGCTTTTTAAGTTTTTCGAATGATAGAAAAAATGAGGAAATAGTCCAATGGAAATAAAAAATCGAATGCCTGTTGTTTACGGTGAACTTTCTCCTTCTTATAAGATAATAAAATGTTGGTCAAATTTAAATTTAAATTTAATTTTAAATTTTAAATTTAAATTGTTTTGCTCCATTTGGGGGCGGGAAGCCATCGAGGACGATCCTCGCAATGGTCGACCAAATTCAGAAATTACCGAATTGATTCTTGAAGGTGGTCGAATTAAAATCGATGAAATATATGGAAGTTTGCATATTAACAAGGAACGTGTTTGGAACATCATCCATGATAACTGGGGCATGTCAAGATGGGTACCCAGAATGTTGACTCCATTCGATAAACAACGTCGAGTTGAAACATTTCAACAATTTTTTGAGCTTTGTGAAGGACAGTAGGAAGAAATTATTGAAAATTTTTAACTGGAGATGAAACGTGGGTTCATCACTACGATACTGAAATCAAACAGGAGTCGATGCAATGGAAACACAAAGGCACAATGTGTGCCAGTGGACAAGTGATGTCCAGGATGCTCTGATCCTTCGAGTGCATAGAATTAAATCATCCACCCTACAGCACGGCCTTAGCACCCTGTGACGTTTTTATGTTCAGGAAGTTGAAAAAGCAGTTGATGAGACAAAGATTTCTAAACGACGAAGACTTAACGTGGGTGGATGAGATGAGGTGGATGAGCAAAAAAAATGTTGATGGTTAATTTTCACTAATAACAAAATTTAAAAAAAAGCATAGAAATACAAGATTATATTGAAAAACGACCAAAGACTTTTATTTTATCCTAACTCCTTCATAGTCATTTTTCACCAGCTTGCCCTCGTGAGTATTCTTATCAATTTTCTAAAATTGTAGTTGTTAATTAATTTTTATTTTGTTTTTGATATACAAAACAACACTAATAGTTTAATATTTAGTGCAAAATTACGCAATGAATAAATATTTGCCCACGAAATGTACATATAATAAATACTCTGTATATGTCCAAACAAATATTTGTTTTAAATATGTAAAGTATTAAATTACGTGACATGTTTGAAATGTAAATAATTTCATGGCATGGTATTACAATGAAATAACAAATAGTAAATTATTTAAATAATAGGGGTTGAATTATATAAATCATAAAATGTTGATTAACCAATATCAAAAATACACAAAGTTAACTTTAATGAAATTCTTTTTGAATTTATATATTGAAAAGCGGTTTGGCTACATCAAATATAGAATGAAATCGATGTGCAAATTATATATTAGTAATTTACTTTATATACAAATATTTTATGTAAATATGTGTACAGTGACTTAAATTTGAACGAAATGATTTATAATTAATGTTATATGTTAGTTATCAAACATTATACTACATTAAATAGCATATCCTCCAACTTGATGCGTTATTTTGATGTTGAATTGACATCGTAATATTTATATTATAATGTTATAATTAAATTAACTTAAGCCCATACACACTGGTATTAAATTAATGAAAAACAATTTTTAAGTCTATATAAAAAACTTATTTGACAGGTCAAATAATGGGTGAAGAATAGAATGGAAAATAAAATATTATATCTTTATATTAAAACATCATTAAACAATAGATAACGTTAGAATAAGATTCAGATACCAAATAAGTGACAAATAGCACATTATTATAATTTATTTTATTTCCATTTTAGCAAAATAAAAAATATATTAGAATTTGACGGTTGGTCTTAGTTATTATCTTGAAAGTGAAAATGGTCAAAATTATTCCGAGTTTGAGAACATAATAAGTGAAACTTGGTTTTTTTGGCGATGAAAAACAGACGTTGTAAACTTGATTTGACGTTTCAAAAATATTTAAGCGAACTTCAATTTGTCATTTGACATCACATAGATGATAGCCCTCTATGGGCTGGCTTATCAGATCACAAGACTCGCTGAAGTTGCCTTAAGTCATGCAAACATGGGCGACAATGGAGTTTCTATGAATATTACCGCCTCCTAGACCTGACTACCCATACATTTTTACAGCTACATAATTGCAGTTCGATCAACAACGTTGGTACTATAAGAACTTGCAATTACTCCACACCCGTCGGCAAAAAAGACAGCTTTGTTGAAAATAAATTTCAGCGAATGTATTAAGGTGGTGACAGCTGTATCGCCCTTTATGGACTCATCACATCACTGCACATACATTCATACAAACTCCATTGTCACTCATAGTTGCATGACTTGATGCGACTTCAGCGATTGCATGTATGGTAGTCTGAGGAGCCCAAATATAAAGCGAAACAGCGATTCATATATTCAACAACAACACATGGAATCAACAACTTTAAGCACCAGTTCAGTATTCTTCCTTTTGTGTTCGACAGCATTTAAATTAAGTTTTTCCAAATAGATGCAGATGGAAAGGATTTATAGAATTGCCAGCCAATTTGCCTGTTGATCATTTGAAAGAGTGTATCCGAAATTTAAAATATAACACCTGGACCAACGTTAAACAAGAATTTTATTTTAGATTAAGAGTTTGCCAACAAGAGAATTGAGAACACTTTCCTACATTAGTAGCGAAACTTGAGTTGTTTGTAATTATTTAATAAGTGTTGGCCCCATTTTGTGATGTTTACCTACAGTTTCTTTGGTTTTTTCAAAAAGTATTGATGAAAAAGATATGGTGTAGAATTTATTACAAAAGCTATTATTATTAAGAGTACCATCCAAAATTAAAACAAAATTATTGAATTGCATTAAGAAAATGAGGGTGACAAGTCATAGACCAAAAAATAGGTGATGTCATAACAAGCAAACAACTTCAAATGATATGAGAAATAAAAATTGACATGTTTCAGTGTTTTCTAAAAATGACATTAGTTTTGAAATTATTGAATTTCATAAGACACTGTACAATCATTTCGCAAACATGATTTCGAAGATCATTAAATCTACGGCACGTATATTAGTTTTCAAATCATTAAAGTTTACTTCTCGGTGTTTAAATACTTTTATGGGGCACCCCTTCGCGATGGTCTGCAGAAATACCGAAACATATTTTAAATTAAATGAGTAAATTTCTATAAGTTGATTTTTTTACATAAATATGGCCTTACTCTGTCAAACAATAAACAAATTTTATTTCTTATTTACTTGCATTACAGTACACCGTAGACATATTTAAACACGAATGAATACAGGATCTTATCTTTCAACAAATCTTTTAGTAAAAACTCCGCAGCTGCATTATGGCATGCTTTTTCTTCGTGGCGCCCAACTTATCGACTTTTCTTTAGAACATATGTCAGTGCATCACTGACACGACTTCTAATGCTTCAGAGGAACGAATGAGTGCGTTGTGGGCGTACAATGAACTCATAAAAATGAGGAAATTGAAAAAAATAATATTAATAATATAACATTTCAATATCGCAATTATATATAAATATATATTAATAAGACCTTAATTAATAATAACTGAAAATGCACAAAAAATAAAAAAATGATCATTAGATTATTTAAACAAACTTTATTTAAAATTTCCAATAAAAAAACACAGAACATCTATAAAATGGAATCGTTGAAATGTCGTAAGGAATTTCTTATTTCTCGTAAATCCCCGAGAATAAGCTTTACATTAAAGTTTCCAAATGAAACATATCTCCATTCCCTTTTTAGTCAGCATAATCCCTTAGTTCTCGGATACGACACTTTATCGTTTACATTACATGTCCTAGCTTCGGTTAATAATTTTAGTTTCTTTTACGGTGTTTTACTGAATATAATAAACATTTATAAATACGAAATTCATTTTAATCCTTACAACGATAGTTATCTTTCATTCTGTAACGTTTAATGCCTCCAATTTGTTTATCCAGTAATTGACATCAGCTGGCAGGTAATTTTTAATAACTACATTACTACATATTAAGGATCAGCTATTTGAACATAGCAGCAATATCCAATAAAAAATATATATATCTTAAATAATAATTTATTGCAACAAAATAAATTCTAGTTCATAATTATGTGTGTTGTTATCCTTGAAGAGAAATGAAATATATATTAAATATTAAATTACGTGGTTATTTGATACAGGGAAGTACTTAGCGCATGTCGTTACTCAGAAGGAATTGAACAAAATATAACGTGAACTACAATTGTGATAAAATCGCGCCGAATAGAATAATATTTCAAAATTTTAATTAAATTAATTACAATGTAACATAAGATTCGTATGCATTATTGTATACGACACGACATACATTGAATTGTGCTGTTTGGTAATCAGAATCCGCCGCGATACCTGATACTAGACATATATGATAGCATGAAAGCTATTATCGCTCCTGCCTCGACGCAGCGCATCGATAATTGGTGCGTTATCGAAAATTTAATGTTCATAAAATCTATTGGAGGGTGATTCAATATTCATCGTTAACCATATCACATTGTTCATGATATTTGCTAATAAATATACTGATGTGTAAGTTTACAGGCAAAGCCTGCACTAATAAATAGTCATTTTAGACAAATGTTTATTTTAAATTTAACGAGCAAACACAGCAGAATAATATAGTTATTTCTACGCCGCAAACGCTTCATCTAGATTCCAGATAGTGTTATTACTGCAAACATTACCTCAAGCTATGCTGCGTGCCAAACCCTAGACCGTATTACTTTCCTTTCACTATTTCAGAATGCATATCTATGTTGTTGTTAAAGGCAGGCGTCGTGCACCTATGACTTTATGTCTATAAATAGATTCAAACGCAACTACAGATACAAATTTCCGTATTTTTTTTTGTTATTTTACATTACGAAGAGAGTTATTTCAATTTTAATCTCCATCAGTATGCGCGGTATGGAATGGAAAAAATTGGGCGTAACGCGACGACAAACTCGACAATTGTTTCAGAAAATGTTCGATCAAGAAACGAAACAATCGCTAACGTTGTACAACTTTAATTGCTTTGATGTGTAATTGTCTCCTGGCAATGTAAATGTTTGCACAGTTTCTAACAGTACACTGTTGCTCACGCCACTTCGCTTTCGCCCCACTGCCGACATTCGACGTTAAAAGAATCAAATCGTTACGAAACGACAAGACGATGTTGTTCCGTACCAGACAAAAGCAACGAACGCAGACAATAAAATAACAGAATGTGTTGGTTCTTATGCAAGCGACGGATGTTATGCATATCTTGCCGTAAACGTCACGTCTGTCGAGATAATTACCGCATTGTATGAATAAATGCAATAAGAAAATTCCGATGACATTTTTTCGCGGGTGCGGATGTGCTTATTGATTTTTGCGTCGTAATTCTTGATACGAATATAATAATTAAAATGATTAAAATTTGGGTTCAAATGAAGAACGCGAAGTAAACGATAAATTGGAACTATGAAAGATATAGCTAGAAATTTTTAATTTCATCTGTATTATCGTTTGCCTGCAAAAACTCCATTTGGTGGATTAACTGCAACCTAACTTTGTTTGTCGCTTCGCAGGAAAACAAACACGAAGAATCTACACGTACAAACAACAAAAATTAAAAGAATGAGCGCGCACAGTCGAATGCGAAGCTGTCGCTGCCGAATATTTACGATACAGATTGCACTTAAATAAGCGGGAATGAGACATTAACTACGGACAAGTTAAGTAAAAAGTTGCGTCGTATGCAAATAACTCTGTTTACGTTTCAGCGACGGCCGTGCAAATTATGCGAATTGGCGCTGCAACTTTTTAATATGCGAATACCTCGAGCACCGACTTATTTCCTTCGACGAATACTTTGCGGAATGGCGTTTGCGGCGGGAATTCTTAAGATCCTTGGGCGCTGTTTTGTTTAATTAAGCCTTTTTTCAACGAGGGCGAAAATTCGAGAAATTTCCCTCTAAATCTTAAATGCCGTCGTGACGGTTCGGCCACTTAAATATTAGTTTATGTTGACTTTGAAACTTATGGATGCAAAAACAGATTGGGGTGTATCCGATTGAAATTTTAACGGGAATCGAAAAGACACTCGACATGACGATGGGATTAGCATAATGTTCATTAACAAATGTCATAATTGAATCCATGACTCCATTATTTTTCAGGCGGTTATACATTTTATTCTATCCTTCAATTAGCAAGTCAAATAAAGACAAATTTCATACCCGGATATATATCATTTGTAATCACATTTCTTTCTCATTTCATTACTTATGATCATCGACGCCTATGCTCATGTATTCTTCAGAAGTTCTATAATTTTCTAAATCGCCGGCGAAAGACACGGGTGTTGAATGGAAGAAATTTTGTTCCATCACTCAAAACCGCAAGTTATTAAAACACAAAAAATAACACAAAAATTTACGCCAGCGGTAATTGCCCAATGATATACACAGCAAGATATTTACGAGAACATTTTTTTCAGTTCATTGCAATTCCGAGTCTTCATTTTATATTTACTTGACATATGCAAAATTTTAACTTTAATTTTTTTTATTTTTTACTGGCTCTAAGTGTGATGGCCAATACATTTCACGACTTTACAAATGTCTGTTTGTAAATTGAAACAAAATCACTATTCATCCACTACTTCGGGGACAGGTCGAGGCTAGTCGATAACCACCCCTGTTATCGGTCCACAAAGAACAATAGTTAGCTATTCAATTCTGACTAAATGATCACAGACACCAGAAAAGCGACTGTCTCACAACATTGCATATAACAATAAAATGGGTATCACATAATACATCAGCAACAGATAGTCAACGCTATCTTACCAACTTTGCATTTGTCATAGTATTGTTCGCCAAAATTTGCCTCACTACGTTTAGCACAACTCATAACTTCAAACTTATTAACTACGTCATTGTATTCTACACTACTGTTGCCTACATGTGTATTGACTGGTTAAGTTCACGTGCCATTAGCAACTATCCCAAAACTAAGATCATTATCTACATCTCATGCAATATCTCTATGTTATTGCTTGGACGAAAATGTATAACAATGGACACCATCTTTAGTACACCGCTTAAATGAACTATATGTGCATGTTCCTAGATAAGGATTTAAATATAAGTTA
The DNA here is from genome assembly GCA_959613385.1 of Geotrupes spiniger. Classification (NCBI taxonomy): domain Eukaryota; kingdom Metazoa; phylum Arthropoda; class Insecta; order Coleoptera; family Geotrupidae; genus Geotrupes; species Geotrupes spiniger. The sequence goes on from OY390737.1 coordinate 21,369,946, forward strand.
TATCAAAAATGTGTTGCATAAAAATTGTTTGGTTTGATGTTGCCCAGCAAAGGCAATAAATGTAGCAGCTCATCGGACATTACACCTCTTGATATATTTCCTTTCGTTTACACTTTTATATGTACATGTATAGGGCAATCACAAAATATGAAGGATTTGAAGACATTTATGACGTGATAATAGAAAATTCATTACGAAATGTTAAAGATTAATAGTCAACGTATTGAACATTTATTTCGTTTATTTTATTATTAAACACTATTATTATCAATAGTAACAAAAGACACCACATATAAATTTGATATAGGTAGTCAGAAAAATTTATTAAATATAGATAGTAATTTGTGAAAATTAAAATTGATTGCAATTTCTGAAATAGAGAAAACGTAAACAATATATAATATTATATGCAAACAACCAAATTCTCTTTAATGTAAATATTTTTTTTTGAAATATATTATTATGTTTTATAAAGTTAGAAATGTTATGAGGAAATTTTGGCGAAGCTGTATAATTTCACACGTAAATTTATTTATTAATTTCTTGGTATTCGCCGAGTTCAAGTGAGGGCCAAACAATATATTACTCAGCTATTTAATGTATTCGCGTCGCAGACCATTTCAGTTAATGTTTATAAAATGTGAAATAATTATAAATATAACGCAATAATTATAAACGAAATAATTATAATTATAATATGTATAGTATATGGAAAATAATTCAGTTGGGTTGCAGCCATAAAAGGGCGATTTATTCCATATCTTTATTATTTGCTTTGTAAAGGATTTTCTTTTGTGCCAACAATAAAATTTACGTTTTCTAATATTTTCACATTTACATTGTCATTTACTCAAAAAATGCCAATATTGTATTTTTTCTATATCAGTTTGGCAATGAAAAGATCTCCTACAACAAAAAATGGAGGGTTGCTATTGAAAAGAAAAAAATGACATCATTACTCAGAAATAAGTGATTATTGGAAATCGACTGTAACTACAAAAAGGAATAAATCGATATTCATTCAGACTTTTCGGCTTTTTGTGTCCTCTTTCGTTAAGATTTTCCATAGTTTTCCTTTCGGCACTTTGTCAACGGCCTTCTCTAGATCTATAAACGCCAGCAATATAGGTATTTCCGATCGATTTTTTATATTTTTTTGAATTTAAATATGTGATCCAGTGATGGTCCTAATATCTTCATATAATATGCCCATGATATGATCTGTCCATGATTTAGGACCTTTAGCGTCGGATTACTATTATTTACAATTTAATTTTTTCTCTAAATTCTTTCCATTTCGCTTTCTATTATGAGGCATTTTACCATTTTTTCTTTTGTATAGTTATCATAATTTGCAGTTGTTTTTCGTTACCTAAGCAATTTTCCATGCTCTCTTCTTAACATTTATTTGTTCTCTTATCTCATCTGCCCATCAAGCTAAACAGCTAGTGCTATTTTTCCTGGTTATTCTAAACGTTTCCTCTGCTGCATCAGTTATAGAATTTTTAATAAGGTTTCAGCTCTATTTTGCATTTGGTCTTCTACTGTTTCCTAAATACTTGCTAGCTTCAAGTGTTTCTCTATGCTATTTCGCAGTTTCTTTATTTCTCAGTTCGTACACTTGTATATTTTCCAACTCTTCTATTTTCTCTTCTGCTTTCTTTCTTATTTGAGTTACAAGTAACGAGTAATAATGAATTAGTCAACAGTTTGAAACCACATAATAGATGTTTTGAATCACAACCATTGGACAATCATGTAAGTGATTGAATTTTAAATACCAGAAATTCAAATTTATTACTTACAGATAAGGTATAGTATTCTACTCGTAGTTATGGTCATTGCTGATTCGGATGATTTACTACACTCAATAATATCGTTTTTTGCGTAATAACGATTATTACTGCTCGTTGCATAATGTACTATTACTCATTCTAAAGTAAGGGATAGATGCCATATTTAATTAATCAAATTCTGCAAATGTCCATGAAATGTGTGGGAAATTATTTAATTTATTCACCTACTACACTATTTTAAACATCGGATAGTATTTCAAAAATGCACATAACCTCAAATGGAAAGAAATTTTGAACATAATTGTACTACTTGTACTACTTGTAAAGTTGACAACTAATTTAATACGCACGCGTTAATGACGTGATTCAGTTTATTTTGAACACTTGTGTATACTAACCAGGTGCGTTGCGCCTTAATAAATAATTTAGTTTGTTATGAAATATGCAAGTTGTTTCATGTCAGCTTTGGTGCACGAAATAGGGGAATATGTATTACAGTATCTTTTCAGTTGAATTTCAAGACCGACCAATACCGAACAGATGAAGAATAAAATTTTTGCAGAATGTGCTACAATTACATAATATTATTAAGTATGTGAATAATGAGTTCTACCATCTTTTGGATTATTGTTTAATTGTAAAATTGTAAATTATGTGAACGTTTAATTTAGAAATATTATTATAAGTTTTTGTAGTACATTAACAATAAGAATAAATGCAATGTTGCACGTAATTTATTCCACGATTTTGTATTGCCTTTTATCTAAATGCCTTTTCAAAAAAAAAACAAAATCAATGAAAAAATTGAATACATTTCTATTACTTTGTATGCTACAAATGTACAAATTATTTTTTCAATTCAGCCGTTGTCAGTTACCTTTATCAAGCATCTGTCGACTTTGTTTTACTTTCAAATTCTATTAGATTATTAATTAGTTACACTCGTCCATCCTCGTATTACGCGAACTCTGTCCTTGTTCTGTAATGTTCTCGCTTCTTGCAAAATGTCCCAATTTCATTATTAAAAAAAAATGGAAACAAATATGTCGAAACTGAAATTTGTTCTGCATTGAATATTGTTAAAAAAAATTCGCCTGAAAACAAAATTATGCATTGACGCAGCGTTAATACACCCTAGTACATTGAAAACGCCGCTTCTTTTACCAGTAGCCTATGCATTATCGGATTTCGAGGACCATTGGAGAAACAACCAAGAATATGATGACTTTATTTTTACTTCTAGTAGGATGGGCAGCTTTGTTTCGAGTGGGTGAATTTAAATGTTTCAATTCTAGAATAACTAAACACGAAAAGTTTGTTGGTAGTTAATTGATTATAGAATTGTTGATATCGGATATCTTGCTTCAATATGAACAGAATAAGCAGTGTACTTGCTTCATGTTTCATATTTTAACCCAACCCAACGCTTGAACTGATCTAACACTTGAACCAAAATTCACAAAGTGGAAAATCTGGCATCTTGTTTTGATTTTTAATCAGTGAATCAATGAATCTTTCAAAACTTATAACGGCGATAATTTGATGAAATAGTTCGGTTTGGGTTTTGTTCACTTTCTATGCAATCATAAAACCGACAAAATTCATATTATAGATCCAGATTGGTTTCCTAATTGAAAGTCACTTTCAAAGTACTACGTGCTCCAGGGTGTAGAAGAAACGAACAGAAGATTCCAACAAGGCAACCGTGAATATCAAAGCGGTCTGGGGTACATTAGCTGCTGGTAGTACTTTTGCCCATATGCAGGAACTATTTGCCACTTTAGATATTCCCCGCATGTGGAAAATATTCTACCAAAAAACGCAAGCAGATGTGATGGAAGTAATTTTACTCCTCACATGTCACAGATTTGTTAATAACTACATCTATACGCAGCAATGCGAAATTTCTTGAGAAGTTATGATAACCAATGGCAAATGAGATCGCAGATTAGTTATAGACAATGGCATGGGCATGGTTTCCCATGGTATGGGCATGGTTTTTTGGTTGGCGGATGGCCGAAAACAAGTTATGGTGACAACTATGATGAGTTTTCAGGTGTAGTAAGTACAAGTAGGTTAGATACGTTAATTTCCTATTCTTTGACAAGATGAAATATATCATTATAATTAAGACTTCGCGATGCTGCATCTGAATAAAATACAAAGAAAACGTTAATAAAAAAATGCAGGCTCTCATAATTTTGATTGCAACCAAAAAGGTACTGTACCTTGCAAATAACGTGTTGGTTGTGATAAAGAAAATAATAGAACCTTGACCCTACCAAAACAAATGTTTTTTTTTAATTGGGCGGGTTCCTCATCTGCTATGAAAGTGACATATTTACTGAAAGTTTTTGTGAAGTAAAAACTATATGGCGTTGAATATAAAAAAAATCATTGCTGATTGAGATGCTAATGTGTATGGAAAAATGCAACAAGTCGTTCTTTATGGAAGAGAGGCGTTTCATTTCAAATACAACAAAAAATTGGCTGCACTAATTACAGTATGAAACACTATGGGAAACTATTATACAACATACAAAAGGATACCATGACAGTTTCTATTGCGGCTAGAAAGTTACTGACGGCAGACAAAATCAAAGAATTGCAAAGAACTTCCCAAAAGGCTGTATACAATAACACACACATCTGCAATACTGCGGCAGCTTTTACGAACTTATTAGTAAACTTTAACATGGGAAAACGTTCAGAGTATATTTGACAAGCCTCATGTATAACAGGGGTAAGTACTCGATTTTAAACTTGATGTGTCCTTTCATTAATTTTTATGATCTTCAATCGTTTTCTTTATACATACATGGAGATGGAGAAAACTTAGGCGTTACATTTTTCAATTACATGCCCAAAACATGTTTAGAAATATTAATTAGTTTCCAAGAAAAAACATAGTTTGCGACAATGTCTGAATTCTGAACTTTAAAGTCACTCAATTCATAACTGCTGATTATTCGAATTTTAATCTACTTTTGTGTCTAATACTGGTTATCATAATCTCGTGCTAATATCGCTTGTACGAATCGCCAATGTATTCGTTATATATTTATTTTCCAAGAAAAAACATAGTTTGCGACAATGTCTGAATTCTGAACTTTAAAGTCACTCAATTCATAACTGCTGATTATTCGAATTTTAATCTACTTTTGTGTCTAATACTGGTTATCATAATATCGTGCTAATATCGCTTGTACGAATCGCCAATGTATTCGTTATATATTTATTTTCGTACGATCTATTTTTGGCAGTGGCGTTAAAATTAGAGACTGAAAATATATATAATTATTTGTTTCAAAGCTCGGCTAAAAGCTTAAATATACACCGGATATTTTGGAGGTTATTTGCATAAACTTCGAGACGGTTTATCATCAAATTTGTATTCCACCCCTCGTATCCTGACCTATGCAGTCATATTGAAAATAAATTTCAAGAAAGTAGTTGCCATGGTACAATCAGTTCGGTAAATTTTAATTATTAGTTGACGGTTTACGTTTTTAAATTAAATACTTTTACATGACCCATCAGAATCTAAAAAAAATATTATGCAACACTGCTATCGTGGCAAATAATTTCTTCAAATACGATTTTCCATGAAAGTTTTATACATAAATAACACACATGGATTTGTGCCTGATAAATGCGATTGTTATATTCGATTTAAGTACATTACATCAAATTCTCTGGATTCTCTGGCCCATTAATTAAATCTCAGCTAAACGAGAAGTACATTTAATTGGAAATGAAATTTGTGGGCGATTATCGAACGCTACGCACACACATTGTACCAAACTTCGCTCTAATTCTCAAGCAAAACTACACCAATCCGAAAACCCAGCGTAAATCAAATACAATGGAAGAAGTTTAATCGAAAAGTATCCAAGTTCGTGATAAATGCGATATCGTCGGGGGAACTTAAGAAACGCAAAAATTAATCACGACTTGTAAAACCGACAGAATATCAATGTTTCTCTCTTCCCGCGTTTATATTACAACTGGAATAGTATAAAGATGTCGCGGCGGGAAAAAACCACCAAGAACCAAACACCGACAAGATTTAAGGCTCGGGCGAATCGCAGAAGACGTACTTCTTCGGCTTCTTCAAACATTGCAGGCAGCATGAAGATGTGAAGAATAATGCCACAAGATTTTCATGCGAAATACGAACCCGCGTTTATATCGGCGGTCGAATGCGTAATGCATCACCGGCCCCGGCGGAAAAATGCGTGCGCGTAAACCGTGTTTTCGAACTTGCAAAACGCAATAAATTATAAATCGGTCGAAACGCTAACTCGCACAAAAATGCTGTTTACACGCAAACGAATTCGTGCGATTTATCAAAAATGAATGCGCGTTTTTTTTGCGCCAATCGGAAGAGTAAATGTTTATTACCGGCCCTGTTCATAAATCGTTTAAGTTTCCAAACCAATTTGGAATGAAAAATGGATAAATTTACATTGTTTTTGCACCATTAATAATGTTACGATATTCCCATTACTACCAATGTTGTTTCGTTGTTGTTTACATTCGGATTAATACATTTAAATGCGTGTATCCACAGACGCTGGTTTTATTTATTTAAGGTATTTTTAAGTTGGGATGATGGCTGTAATTTTGTAGTAATAGGTTAAAATAATTATGACACATATTTATAGTCTCCTAAAAATAATTGCAATATAATTTATATCAATGCGAAGTAAAATAAATCAATTTTTGATTGGTGTAGCCGACCTTTAAATTAGTTCCTACATTCACAGATTTATGCACATGTAATTGAATTTAATTAAAATTTCGAATCGAGCAGCCATAAGGCAAGGCGAGACATCCCCAGGGCTCATCGCTCAAACAATGTGTCATCAAGTTTAGGCCAAATTCGATTATCAAAAATATCAACACATAATTATCTTAAATGTATGGAAAACTGTTGACGTTATTTCCTTTCATAATTTTAATCATGTAGAGTGTTGGGAGTCTCCCCAGCACAACGTTGATTTATTTAGTGAAACATCACAGTTTATACAAATATGAAACTTCGTAACGTCGTTTCCGATGCCAATCAACTCGCGTGTATGTGATCATGTCGGAAGTTGTTGAATAATTCAGTTATAGAAGTTCGCCGATATGAACTGAAATTACGATATGTGCAACAAGAAGCCCCTAATGATCTGGCGTGCTCAGAATTTCGCAGCGACATGATTAGTCCAGAAATTATTTGGACCAGGTTTGAATTAATTAACAAAAAAATGTGCGACCAACCGTATTTCCCAAACGTATAATACTGAGGAAACATTAGGAGGAACTTAATATTTTGCATAAAATATAACAAGAAGAACATTTAATTGTCATAGCGTCAGCAGAATATCCTCATATTACCTTTGTTTTACTAATATTTATTTTACTACGGTGCTCTTATTTTATTTTTTTAAGTTTTCGAATATTCTTGATGTATTAATCTTCGGTATCCTAATGGTGTACATTTATATGTCTTCTTTGATTCACGCGCACTTTCATCCATGAATATAATGAATAGCAGCTTAGTATTAGTATTCCGCCTTGCCTAACTACATTCTCTGGTTTAAACGTTTCTGTCATATTTCCTCCGATTCTTACTACATTTACAGTTTCAGCGGACGTACATTTAATCTTTTCAATGAATTTCTCCTCTTACACACCCTAATTTTCGCCTAAATTCAGGAAATTGATCGCAAAAACTACTACCGATAGTAACCAAACTTTTGCAAACACGGCAAATTCGTCTAACGCTATATCTGCGGGATCTGCCATACACCCTTATTTTTCAAAGACATTGTTAATCACTGTAATATTGCAAGTGGTTAAGTGAATTATTATTAGTAAATACTATTGACAGTATGTGTATTTTGAGAAATATGAAAAAAGTAAAAGCACAGCATGTTCATACACAAATTTATAATAGACAAGCTATGAACATTTCGGAACAAGGCGAAAATAAATTATTAAATAAACTACCGTAAGATAAATTTGAGTAATGTGGTAGATAGTCTTATAAAATAAGTCAAATTGTTCGCAACCAACGATACTTATCTGGGTGCTTGCAATGATTTGGTTATAATAACAAAGTTTGATATTTTTATGCTATTATCTTCAGAATTATAAAAAATACCTGATAGCTTACGAAGAAAGCTTTCCTCCATTATAATTTTGTATAATTATTTGCCGTTGAAAATATTATGAGCGCTTAACTTTTTGTTGATTTTTGTAACAGGTCGTGTTAACTCAATTTTTTTCAATGATTGAGGTAAAAAATTATGAAACTGGACTAAAGCAATAAATGCTTCTAATATTTATGTTTACATTTTCATCCAAACACCTTTTTGTGATTTCTTTCATTTTTCAAAACAAAACGGACAACCCTCCGAAAGCAATGGTATAGCAACTCAATCAGTTTCTAGTGCTTCAATTATGATATTTCATAAGGTGATACGCTCTTCCATATAAGATCTGTTTGATGATCGAACGGAATCATTAGTATTGAATTATTAAGAAAATTATTCCAAACGAGTAATTCTATTTATATTTAACATTGAAGTTATTGCATCAAAGTAATTCTGCAAAATCATTTCCGGGCTTATGTCGTCTCACCTTGGTGGATTTCTTATTTTTTATTTTTTGACTGCCTTTTCTATTTCTCCAATTTTTATTTCTTCTCCAGTTATATCGTCTTCCTGTTCTTGGTTTTTTTTCTTCTTCTTCTTCTTGTTCTATGTTTTCTTTTTCGTCTCCTTCCTCTCATTAGTTCTCTAATTTCGATACCCAGTAGGTTCATGTAATACTTTCTGACTAGTATTCCTGTTCTATTTGAGATAGTGTTTCCTTCCTTGCGCTGTATGTTGGTTACATCATTATTTCTTTCTTTCTTTGAACTTCTTAATATCCAGTAAAGCACCTTAGAGTTTCCTCAGACGATTATTTCCATTTTCTCACTAAATTCTTTTGTGTCATTTATCACTTTTTTCATTTTTTCTTTTTATATTTCATACATTTCGTACATTATTTTATCTTTGTCATCTCTAAATAAGTTGTGGTTTTATTGTTTTTGATCTCGTATTTAACTGTATCTACCATGCAATTTGTTTCCTTCTGTTTCTACTTGAGTTGAATTCTGCAGCCAAATTCTTAACTAGTTCGTTAAAGTAATTCACAGATTACTTAGAACCATATTTGTTATTTCTTGCATTTCATATTCCGAGTTTTCTTCTATTTGTTTCTTCTTGTCATTTGTAACTTTTGATTTGTTGGTATTCTAACTTTTCTAACTTTGCTACTCCCTTGTTTGGGTTTTGGTGTCTAATTAGTTTCAGTTTGACTTCAACTAAGTAATGGTCGCTTCCTATGTACATTACTTCCTCTTTTTACTTTGACGTTCCATTAACTTTGATTTATTAAATCTTTCTGCTAGTATTAAATCTATTATTGACGTATTTCCCACTTAGCCACTTCCCTTGTATATTTAAAAATGTATATATGATCAAACTGAGCATTACCTACTACTACGTCATTCAATACACAGAAGTCAATGATTCTTTATCTATTCGTATTTTTTGTTATTTTACCGAATTTGCAAATTGTTTTTCCTGATTTTTCTGGGTCATTGCCTACCCTTCCATTTAGGTCTCCGATAATTACCAGCGAGGCTATTTTCCCTCTTCATTCTTTACACTTACTACAAAATTCACCAAGTACGTGTTTAGCAGCTCTTTCATTTCGTCTGTAAATAATTAGTATAGTAAAGATAATGTCCATGTTTTTATATCCTACCATCAGTATTCTTTCTCATCTAATTTCATTATTTCGTTTTTCATTTCCTTATTTTCCTTAATAATATTATCCACTTTTTCTACATATTTTTCTTTGATTCTGTTTGACTACTCCGATTTCTGACTTTATATCCTTGATTTCCTTCATCATATTTTCAAGTATCTTTGCAATCTTCTCCATTTGTGATAGTAGATAGATAGATAGTTTGCCTTTGACTGAGGTTCTTCTAGTTAATTTACTGTTTCTGTTTCTTCGGATTTAAAGTCACCGTTGTCGGTAGGTATGCACGCATTACCCTTTGTTAAATCTATTTGGGCTATTTCACTATTTTTCCCATTTATTTTCTTTATTTCACCCATTTTTACGTTAATACATCTCATTCTTTTCGATTTTACAATATTTATTCATATACATTTAAATCCACCAATTAAATCGAATAAAATGGTATTATTTATGACAATTATCTTACAAAAATTACCTCTTTTAGAAACGTAAATTTACGAAGCACTCATTAACTGGAATATACAAAATGTTCAGCACCCCTATTATAATAAATTTATGGGCGCTTTATAAATGCATTTTATCCATGTGATCAATCCCGTTTCTTCATATGCTTGGCTTGACTTTCCGACTTATTTCTTTCCAGTTGTTTCTATCCTGGTAGCTTCCTTCATCCTTCCACTATTCCTGGCGACCTCAAATGGTCTTTCACCTGATCCAGTTCGTTAGTGTTCTTATGTTACTTTCAAGCTTCCTATAATAAATATGCCCCAGACATTTCAATCTGTGTGCCTTTATATATCTTAATACATCTTCTTTATTCAGTTACTCCAGAATTTCTTTCGTGGTCCCCTTTCTCGTATTCTTGGTACAGTTTTTTTATATCTATGTGGCGAAAAATGACTATTTTATTGTTTAGTATTACTTTGTGATTACTGAACTAATTATAAGGTGTAATACAATTAAAGATGGTACTTGATTCGTTAAAATTCATGTTCAACCAAATATTGAGTCCTTAAATAGAGGAATATTAAAGACCACAATTATTTCCGTGCAAACAACAAAAGATGGATGGTGACTATTCGGCAAACGGTAAATGATGTGTTCGATCAAACTTCGTCGACACAACTTATTTGTCGCATTAAACATAAACGAACAAAAAGAAATTTCTCCCGGCTGTGCTGCAAACGAACAAAAGCGTATTGGACAAGAAAACAGTCACGCGCACGAATCGAAAATCTCCTTTGACCTGTAATCTTTAACAAACGCAAAACTTTGTCGATTTACTACGTAAAACTTTCGCCATTATTCATTCCACTCTTAATAAGAACTAACGACGTCGAAACGCGGCCCTCAGCCGTTCCAATTTAACTAATCATCCAATCTGTCCGATACTGCGAGCATTTAAATGTCCTCCCCGATTAATCCGGCGCGATCGAATAAAGTCCGCGAAAAGTCTCGAACGCGATCAATTAGTTTTAATTCAGACGAAACAGCGAAATTACGAAGTGGGCGCGCAGTTTTTTCAATTTACGAGTAAAAATGGACAACTAAGGACTTTCCGGGACGGAACGTCTGAAATTTATCGTTTTATGGATCGCAATGCGAGACCGATAAAAGTAGCAAGTGGCGCGGAAAGTCTTATTTATGCAAGGCAGTTTAATGTTGTGCGCTCGCTACCTGAGCACCTACCTATCGAAAAAGAGCAGTTCGGAACAACTGTTTACTGTTTCAATTACAACGCGAGATATTTACAACGCTCGATTTATGGGGTTAATATCTTAGTGCACAATAAAATATTGAATGCACTTTTGGCTGTTGGGTTCATAACTTTACCTTGACTTTTTCTTATTATTTGTGGCTTATGCTTTGATTCGATATATATTTTATGTGATCACTTTACATTTTTCTTTCGCTGTAGTTTAAGTTTGTGGCAGTGACCGTTGTTTTAGTTTTAGAATGTTATAGAATTAATTTAATATTAACCATTTGTGTCGTCTTCTTTTTTCAGTATGAGTATTATTATTTTTTATTATTTTTTTCAGTTTTTGTGGCATTTTTTCTACCTTCTAGACTGCCTATTTCTTATTTCTTTCTTGTCTGCTGTCATTTCATTATCGCCTGGACTATTTTTCATATTTTTTATGACTACCTTCAATTCTACCATTCTAGGCTCCATGACTTAATTATTTTCATATTCCTACGTTTCCCTCATTTTATCTTCTTCACCTATCCATTTATCATCCCTGCCATTAATGCAAAATGTGTGATTATATATTTTTTCCTTTCGGTAGTCTTTTTCTTTCTGTAGTCTTCTGCTTCTTAACCTACAGTTCGTTTTCGTCTCCCTTCTTGTCAGTATTATATTTAACCTTCCTCTCTATGTTCTTGATAGTGTACGTATCTTTCTCTTTGTTGCGTTTGCAATGCTCTGATTCTCAATTTTTCTTTAACTATGCCACTCTTAACCTATTTTCGTCCCAACGTCATTTTTTCTTTTAACAGTTTCAGCTCAAAAATGCTACAACCATTCAACCAAAACCAGTAGCGCAGTTTTACTTGCCTTAGTTGAGATATATTTATCTCGAAAGATATCATTACACATTATCTAAAGCAACGACGCGGAACTGACGTATTCGACCATTAATTATTTCATGCATCCTCCATGTAAAATATCGGTAATATCCGGTTTATTAAATTTGAAAATTAGCAGACATTGACGTATCGAATTATCGAGTGCGTTTGAAAATTTAATGCATGTCGATAACAAACAGGATATTTTGCATTATTGGAAATTGCACGGCGAATGACGTCGATCCATATTTTAGTTCGTTATCGCACGGAAAAACGCTCCGTTGTAATATACAGCGAGGGGTTTTTGTTCTCTTTGTTTCGATATTCACTTACAATAAATTTTTACGTGCCACAGTAGATTGAAAAAAAAACTTCGATATAACGTACGTGAGCTTTTTGCTGGTCTGTCTTATCGGAAGTATGAACGAGGTACACAAAATATAAATCGATAGATTTAGCTGGTATTTTACGCAACGGATAGGATCAAAACGGGCTGTGCCGACGTAGTTTTGGATCGATGTTTATACCAGTTGTAAATATTATGGGTGTTATCAGAATTAAGTGCAGATAAACATAGGCATTAGATGGATTTATACTAAGAATAAGTTTCATCGGGTATATCGAGATTGTGGCTTTAAGTATATATGATTATGTATAGGCGTGAACAAAAATATTGTTTTAATCAAATATAGCGTTTCAGCTGAAACGATACCCGAACCACTATGTTTAATGGCCACACTTTTGTTTGCGTCTGTACGAGCGTGTAATATTGCGTACTACAGTTACAATTATTTGTTCACAATTTTTAATCGAACTGTCCATTGTAATTGGAATTAGCTGTATTTAGCATGTCCTGGTCATTACCTTATTATCAGAGCAATTTAAATCCGATTTGAGCTTTAAAATTGGTAGCAGTTTCGTAAATTTAATAAATTATTAGTCTTGTTTTAGTGGTAGTTTAATCTGATAAGTGCAATCGAAGGGAACGTGCGTATTTTCTGTGACATGAAGAAGAACATTTATAAAAGTGTAAGAAAATAAACTGTATGATTTATGACAGCCGAAAATCGATTACCCGTTCTATTGCAAGTATTAATTATAAATTAATTTGTGTCCCATTAAATTAAAAAAAAATTAAGTATTGAGCTTTAATGCCAAACAAGTACGGGAATAATAATGCAATCGTTTTATGTTGACGAGTAGACCAAGTCACGAGGATTTACCCGGTAGATTCACATGGATCTAGAACAGATGTATAATGTAGAATGTACACAAAATCTGATATTGATATTGATATTCATTATGAGAGGACTAGGAGCAAAGGTACTACTAAAAGAGAAGCAATTTCATATTTTTTCAACATAACTTTAATGCTTGTTTGGGAAAGTTTGGAAAAGAAACTAGTTGAAGAGCAAAACGTAAGAACACACAATGATGAATCTACGGAATTTGAGAATTTGATTATCAGGATAGATTTTTCGGTTTGCCAGTTTGTCTTATTAAACACTTCATATCGTGCACTTTTCCAAAATTAAATAATCTTAACATAAAAACAAAAACAAACGACGCTTTCAGCCTGAAATTAATGTCTAGCATAAGATCCAATAAAGAAATCCCGCACGCATATTATTTCATGAATTTCCCCCACCCATAATTAAATCGGCGCCTTTGCACAAAGAACGCGTGACGTCACCAGGCGCATATTATCTAATATAGTAGCCGCAAATCACAGCGCGATTTAAATTTAATTTTTTCAACGAGAGATGACGATTAATCCGCGCCGGCGGATGCGTAATTCGCCCATCAAATTATAGTTAAATGTACCAAAAATAGCCAAGAGAGCGGCGTAAAAACGAGAAAATCTACTCACAATTTGTCGGTGGACCATCGACGTGTATCCATCGCCTAAGTCAAACACCGTCCAGGCACTGAACACAACGCGAGTTTTCAAATTCAATCGCGAAAGGGCACATCGAAAAATAAATCCGCACGACCGCGTCCCGATTTTCAGACATTCAATGCTACGAGACTACGAGGCCTAAAACTGAAGGTTACCAATTAACGCAACCACGCAAAAAATGATCGTTGATAAGCATCCGCGCTGTGATTTGGCGAAAGTGATCACGCGACTGCACCGCTTGGTTTTACCGCTTGGTTTTACCGTTGAATAATAATAAATAGAAATATGTTGGGTCCTCGCTAGGATTATGTTTAATAATCCAAATCATGACAGCATTTTTTTAGCAATATAGTCTTTAATAAGTAGTACACATTTAAGAATTTATTATAGATCTTACTATCTATTAACTTGAACTATAAGAACAATTTTTTTTCGCAATAGCAATCCTTTTTAGGATATGTTGATGTTGATGTTGAATCGGTTATTTGGAAAAGGACACATCTACTTAACATTCATTCAATTTTACAGTAATAAGAAAAAAAACATTTTTAAATCTGATTGCGTGCACTTATTTTTTAATGTTCACTGGTATGTTAGGAAGCTAGTTATAGTACTTTTCTTATTGATATTGAAGAATTTATAACAAAAATATTTTTATATTTATTTCATTGAGACCATTACTTTCATTCGAGTGGAAAATTTATTGGATTCAATATTTCTATTGCTAAAATCGCTCGATTTCTTGGGACAGTATTTTGCCCCGTTACTTTGCCCTTCGTCACCTCTAACAGACAATTTTTACACGTCTTTCATGATAATGCACGAGTTTCTTTAAATTACACTCTCTTATAATTAAGACGAATTATTTCCTGTTTTCTTGCAATGCATTACCAAGTATCATAATCATTAGATGACTGACAGTAAATATTGGTCTCTTAAAGCACATTAAATTACGTTATACGATAATAGTCAACTTTGTGCATCTATGTATTATCTAAATTGTTGATGGTCACTCTTGTGTATTTTTTTTTATTTTTTCGAAGTTAATTTTGAAGCTTTTGTAAATAATTTGAGGTGTTATCTGCATTGTTTGCAAGGGGTAAAATAAAGGTCTCAATACAAATATAAAAATTTTGACAATGCCATCAGTTTTGCTCAGTTTTTACATTTTTTATTGTTTTACATTGTAGACAAGTTCATACTTTGCTTATTTAACAAGTTTGATATTTTTCGCTTTTCGGATTCTTTGTTACTCCCGTTTCTATCTATTGGTCTACTTTTGCTGTATCCCCATCGACTCAGTTATCTTTATTCTATAAAATATAGTGTTTTTCTCATTCTACACATCCTCATCACTCGCATGCACTTCATTTTCACTGCCTGTATATCGATTAGAATCCATGATTCACGGCCTAAAGTTAATATTGGTCGTATATGTTTTAAATATTTTTAATTTTCTTTCTCTTCTTTCTTTGTTGTTAATAATTTTTTATGTTCCATGTGCATTGGATTGGTCAAGTTTCTACATAAAATCATTCGTATTTCGCGTCATTTTTGATGCTTTACTCTTAATTGCCAATTTCATCAACATTTTCTTCTATTTCTTTATATACTAGTTTTTTTAATTTTCTGTACCTGTAGTAGTTCTTCCTGCTTATTATCCAATTGCCATTCTTCTTCCCAATGTGGACTTTCTTAAATCATATTTGTTTTCCGCGTTCTGTTTCTCTTTTAGCTCTAGCTCTCATCTGTTGCTGTATCTTTATGGATTTTTCATAGATCTTTATTAATAGAAATTCTTTCCCCTATTTAATTTTAGTTTGTTTTTATTTTTCATGACATTCGCCTCTTCATATTAAACAAGTTCTTTCTCCCCGTTTTCTTACGTCTTTTATCGAGGCTTGAAACAAGGTAGAGTTTTATAGATGCTATGGGGAAGGAGAGTGACTTCGAGAGTGGGAACAGAAGATGGACAATGGAAAAGTGACGGTGCAAGAGCCAAGGCTTGCAGATGACATGTCCCTAATAGTAGACCAATATAAATATTTTTTTTTAAATAAAACACAGTTTTCTTTTCGTTCATAATCAATTTATTCGTTTTAAATTAATCAATAAATTTCATAGTGTCGTCCAATTTATTGTCGATACACAGGTAAGGCATCATCAACAAACATAGTCGGATCATTCTGCGAACGTACTTCTGGAGGATCGTTCATAAAAAGCAGGAACAATAAAGGACGGAGCCCTAAACCCTGTGGTAGAACACATGTAATATTGAAACTGTGTGATTTAATTCTATCGATACTTACAAATTGGATGCGTCCAAAGAGGTAAGATGTTATCCAGCCATAAGCCCCTAGTTCATAGGAATAAAGTTTATTGCAAAGCATTCCTACTCATTTTTTCTTACTATTACTATCTAAGCCCTTATACAATTTTTCAAGAAAATTTTAAATTTCCGCCATGGTAGATTTGTTCTTCCTGAAGCCATGTTGGGCATTAATAAGAATTTTGGAATCCAGTATCAAAGCAAACTTCAATTACTGTAGACACTGTTGACAGATAGATATTAGACGATGGTTATTACAGCTATTAAAATCCTCTCCTTTGGTATAACTCTAGCAGTCTTCAAAACTGAGAGAGATATCACATGTACCATTGAGCGATTTATTTTATCATTTCCATCAGAATTATCGTTCTTCTTGGTTATGATTATGTTGAATATGTTATTAATAGAAATTCACTTGAAAAACATTGTCCTTTTATCGTGTGCATCAACCCACTTCCAGTTATGGTTTGTGATATATTTTTAGTGAGATTTGATTGAAATAATTTATAATTCTATAAGGATTCACTTCAGTATTAATGATTCAAAAAAATGGTTTGAATCTTTGTGGCTTTCGGCTGTATTCATAACACAACCATTAGTAATGTCCCAAGTCACCTTGCCTATATTTTCTGCATCCTCGTATAATTCGTCATTATACATTCTTTTCACTCACCTAATTGAAGATCTAAAAAGAAATTTATAACATTGAAAATCAGAGGGATTTTCAGTAACCACCGCGCTTCGATATCATTGTCCTTGAATGCGATTATAAGAACAAATTTGAAAGATTATGCACACTTAGAAATACTTTCATAGGAAGAAACAAAATACCTAATCGTTATTATTATTATTATTAGTTTTACATACATGTACAAACTGTGGATGTGCTCGTAAGTAAAATAACCAGATCTTGAGCCACAACAAAATTAAAAAACATATTTTAAATTAAATTTTTCGTACATCTTTACAAAAATGATTATGAGGGTAAATAAAGTAAATAAGACGACAGTCACTCTGTATACCAATTTTTTTATTGGTTTTTATCCTGTGTCAACGTGGCGATTTACTTCACCGATAATCCAGTTTGTTACGTCTTGTCGACTGGGGCTATGAGTTGGACTTCGTACCGTCTACTCGGATTAGGTTTTCCAGTGTTCCCTTATCCTACACAAGTAGTTCCTAACAACTGTTAAGTCGGTTTGGCCGCAATCACAAATGCACGCTTTCCAATTGGATTTGGTTTGTGCGGGACAACATTGTAACAATGAAAAAAAAAACACAACTCAAATTCAATCTGCAAATAACAAATTATATTACGAAACGTTAAGGACCTTTTCAGAAAATTTAATCTGAATATGTGCCTCTAAATTAATGTTCGACGGCGGCGTATTGTGAATTCATCCGTCGCGCCTCGCAACTGAATAAGTCAGCATCCAGTAATTTAATTCCGAATGGGTAACGTTTTCCAGACCCCGCGTCAACGAACATTCATCGCGGGCGAAATTAGCTGGCGCACGCGGGGGAAAATGTGACGAACATTTCGCGCACACGCGGGCGGAGAAGAAGCGGCCGCGTTATTAATAAGCAGCGATTAAAAATTCAGCGAGCGTAAATGCAATTTTCGAGGTGCGTTGTTCGAATTTACGCTGTAAACTAAATCGTAAATTTCGAATTGAATATGGAAATTGGCGAGAGGCTTTATTTTTAATGTACACATAGGAGGCGCGGGCGAAGCGAACTCGATGTTCGTTAGGCGAATAATTTAAAAGTTCAGGGGTTTAACCAATAGAAATTTGCCGAATGGAATATTCATGAACGGGTGCAAGGATTTTGAAAAATATGTCAGATGAGAATTATGATATAGCGACAGAATCAAATTCCAAATACAATTACGATAAATTTACATACTTTAAGTAATGTCAATAACAATAAATTTATCTGCTAGTTCAATAATAATAACAGTAATATTTATTGCGGAGTAGCGATATAGTTGCGATCTTTCACCAAGTAAGTGTCTGTTAACTTGTTGAAAAATTTAATTTTTATCATCGTCGGATTTCAGAATCAATACGTACTATTTTTTATTTCACTCCTTCGTTCACACAAAGCTTTTCAGAGTTGTTATATTGGTTTCAAGGTTCCGTCATAAGTCACGCAATAGGTTTGTTTAAATTACATTGACTTTGTGCATTGGATTACGTCGCCTACTCCTATAATATTGTTATGGTTTATATATGATATGTGATACTCAATAAAATACCGCACGTCGGGCGCCTATTGAAATAGTGTGCGCATGGCCAAGGGAATTATAATCGCGCTTAAGTTATTTATGGAAAGTTATTATAGTTGAAAATATTTACATTTAATAATGTATGTGTTGACATTTTAACCTAAAACAACTGTTAAAAACGTTAATAATAATGCCGAAAACGGCAACATTCTCTAAGAAATTAAACTTTGTAGCAAATGCAAACAAAGTAAATTTTTAAAAGGGTCATGATTGACAAAAAGTCACGATTTCGAAATTATTTGAATGCAAGAAAGTTAACTTTGTTAAAATTGATAAGAATATCCACTTTTCTGAATATGTAAACGTCGTCTAAAATGAAATAAAATCAATATTTGAAACAAACATCCCAGAAAATTCCGCGGAAATTGCAACAATGGAGGAAAATTTCAAATTGTCCTAAAAAATTGCTAAAATATCAAAGTTTGCTGGAAATGCCAACATTGTATAACATAAGTATTAAAAATTGCAAAATACCATGTACTATTGTCGAAAATTCCAAAATATGAAAAGTTACCGAAATTACAAAACGTCAAAATACTGTCACAATTGCAATAGTTTGGGTTGAGGTTTCAAAATGACAATATTTCAGGCGAAGGTGGGTAAAAAAGCCAAGATTTTGAAAACTGTCAATCTTGACATATCATGACATTCTTATGCCCGGTTTCACAAACGCTAATCGTTCGTTTACAGCTTGTTAACGAATCGTCAAAAGTCTGACGATTCGTTAACAAGTTTGACAAACCGTTAAAAGCAAAATTACCATTGTTTTATATTTCACAAACAATAATGAGTTTTTAAAGGATTGTTAACTAATTCACCATTTGACAATCGTTTGTGAAGCCGGGCATTAAAGTTCCAATTTTTATACATACATGCATACTGAATTTGTATTTGTATTGTAAAAAACACCAATAAAAATATAGCCCACATTGGACTTTTTTATACTTTGTTACCCCTGAAAGATTTTATTTATTTTTCTATCAAGTAACCATGCTAACATATACAGGGTGCTGCATTGGTGGACGCAACATAGGAAATCCCATGTTAATTTCGAGGCATTCAAATATTGGCTGCCCTAATTATTTTACAGTAAAATTCCATTTAAGTTTTTTCAAGAGCACCACATCATGGTCCATTTGTCGCAAATTGGGCATTTTTTCTATGCCGAGTTACAAATACAAATACATTAAAAAATGTATCGGCTAAATTTTGAAATTTCAAATCAAAACATTAATTCGGCCTTGGTCACGAATTGTCAAAGTTGACAGACAGTTCTCTGATAAAATTAACTGACAATGACTGAATTAAAAATTAGTTATACAACACCAGAAAAAATATTCCTGGTATAAGTTATATTATACAGGAAACAGTTTCCAGAATGTCTGCGATAGCTTTTGGGTTGAATATCCAGATCGACCAATACCGCACAGATCCACTAATCAACGTCTAGTAACAAAGTTTGAGAAACACGGAACAGTTTTGAATAATTGCAAATGCAATAGGGAAACCCAACCCAACCCAACCCAAGGCATGGTCCAAGAAATCCACTGTGGAAAAGAACTAGACATTTTGCTTTCTGTCGAAGAAAATAAAGGAGCAAATACGAGACAACTTGGTGAAATAATGAGAGTACATCCTGCAACAACATTACGGGTTTTAAAAAACAAATACAAATCGTATAAATATGAGTGCCATCAAGAACTAAGGAGAAGTGATGATGAACAAAGATATGCATTTTGTATTGACATGATGGAAAGAGCTAACAGTGACAGACAATTTCTCAAAAATAATTGTTTCAATGATGAATGGACGTTTAAGTTGAACAATGAGCCCAATGCACAGAATTGCGGCAAACGGAAAATGAACACCGATTTATAGAAACAAGAACCCAGTACCCCCAAAAAGTCAACGTTTGGGCAGGAATTTTTGGTCACCACATTATCGGACCTTTCTTTCTTGAACATAATTTAAATGGTGAAAGGTTCCTTGATTTAACTGGACCAGCATTGGAACATGTTGTTCGAGAAGATCAGGAGATCTGGTATCAGATGGACAGATGCCCAGCGCACAAGACTCCTGACCTTTCCCTAAATGATTTTTTTCTTTGGGGCAACGTAAAATCTTTAAAAATCTTTAAATCTTTAATGAAAAAACAAAGTCAATGTTAAATACTTGAATAAACTTCTATTATGTTTGTATCCGATGTACAAATTAATTATTCAATTTGGCCGTTGTCAGTTACGATTATGAGATATCTGTCAACTTTGACAGTCCTGGCCAATGCTGAATTTATATTTTGATTAAAAATTTCAAAATTTAGCTGATACATTTTTTAATGTATTTGCGAACTGAGCATAGAAAAAATGCTCAATTTGCGCCAATTGGGCCATGATGTTGTGCTCTTTAAAAAATTTAAATGGAATTTTGCTGTAAAATAATTAGGGTAGCCAATATTTGAATGCCTCGAAATTAACATGGGATTTCCTATGTTGCAAATACAAATTGCATCAAAATTGTAAAAATAGTCTCAATTATCCGAATAGACGATATTCTAGAAAATAAAAAATGCTTATATTGCAGAAATTGTTAATATTTCCGACATTGCAGAAAATATCAAAATTGCGAAAAATGGCCAATGTCATAATTTCACAAAAATATTATGTAGTGCGTGTGTTCTGAAATAGAAACATTTAAACATGCAAATAAATGTTAAGTATTGCATGAAATTCAACAAATTTAATCTATTGACAGTTTGTTTACACGAACATTATCACCGCTAAAATGCAATGATAATTACGGTGAATAAATTGCAATTATATGGACAGAAGAGAATTGGTGATGTAAAATTTTTAAAACAATTTACATTTACAAACAGATTATTTTTATACTTCCTATAATATATACATGCACTAAAATGTTAAACAACATTGTTTGGTTGCCAAACTGTTTAAAACTTAATTCATTTATACGAAATATTAATAATTATTGGATTGTCAACAAATCTAAGTTAGATTAGTTGAATAGATTGATAAACTTCTTAGAACTAAAACTTATACGTGGTCTATCTCATATATAGTAGTGTTGAGTGAACGCGAATGTCAGTTGAAAGGTTGTTTTAAAGAGCGAAGCACCGAGTATGCGCGAATTTTTTTCTACTGCAAGAGAAACTTGTATGTTCAAATCCTCCATATTTGGTTGTCATTGTTTATCGGCGGAACCCACGTCGAAGCGTCAGTGGAATTTTTACAGCAAAGTTCGTTTCAAACAGCGAAGCGTGGAGTGTGTTAACACCCTTTTAATGACCAATTAGGCATATCCGCAAAAAAATTATATGGGTTGCTACTAGGAAATAGTATATTTTAAAAGATTTTGAATGTCAACGCTTATCTCGACGCAATACGTTTTTGTTAGTAGGAACAACTATTATATTGTAATAACTTCATTTCTATCGGACGCGCTTCGTTTCAATTAATAGAAATAGAAAATAAATACAACAAATAAAACAATGTTGTAGTGAAACAGGAAAAAAATATTAATTCAAATATTGCAATATTGCAATTTAGGTAGTAATTTAAAAACGAAATCCAACTTCATTACCCTACAAAAAATCACATGTATAAACAAAATTGCGGGTTTCAATAATATAACAATCATTGTTTTCAGTGCACGTACTAAAAGTAATGATTTACATTTATGACATTTAAACTGGTATTTAATTATTTTAAACAGTTTGCGTACAAACTTGTTTTGTTCGTGTTTTTCGTTTGAGTAAACAAGAGCACATTGAATGTATAAATGTCAGCTCGCCTGACGTTATCCACCGGCGCATTTCGCAAATGCGTGTATTTATAAAAACCTTTTGTAAATTCGAACCATGCATACGGGCAATAAACGTAAAAATTCGCTTTTTTATCGCTGAAAATAAACAGTCAGTTTGGCACAGTATATTAAAACGAGAATATTAATACGTCAAGTTGAACCCCTACGGTACTGTCAATTAGTAGTTGGTAATCCTCTGGTCCTGCACAATTATCTACTCCACAGCAGGTCTTCGCCATCGGGCGCAGTTTACGAGTTTCCGTGCTCGGTATTCCGGCGCCTGCTTCATAAAATTAATCTTCGCCTCCATTGTTTCATGAAATCCAACCATGCCACGTATTTTGAGGTCAAATTTACAAATAATTCGTTCCCCGGTAATTATTGACCTTTGGGTATTATTATTTTCATTACATTTTAATGTAACGTAAAAGGTGGCACAAGCAACTGAAATTTGGCAAATAATCACTTACTGCTCGTACAGGAACAGCAAAAATGCAACACCGATGCATTAAAGTTTCGAAAATCTTCGCATTAGCATTAGACGAAGGAAACCGGCTATTTAATTATGTAAATATCTGCAAAGCTTATTACTACAACACGCAATTTGTTGGAAGCCCGACGGTATTTCAGAAACAACGGCTTAATTAACTTTTAAGCGAAGTGGATAAATTCATCCGAGCTCGGTTTTGCTCGTACGTGCTGCAACCGACTGATTACAATCTATCATCGATTTGACAGCCGTCAGCGCATCCTGCGGGCGTTCTTGAATCGTCTTTTTAAAGAGGACGTAACGCGCAGAAAATTATGGATTGGTTTCAATACCAAACTGTCAATTGCCGATTTGCTTTCAATTTGTTTTTCTGTGATATTTAATTACGTTATGTAAAAATCGTAGTAATTTGCGAGGTGCAAAGCGAAATTATCATCTTCTCTTGGTTTCCTGCCATTATTGCGTGTATGAAATTATGAAATGTCTCCATTAAATTTATTTCAGCCATTTTTATGACGTTATTTTGTCCCAAATGTGTAATATCGCAGTAAGCACACTCGATTGTGTAACAAACATTAAAAAATATGATTGGGAATTAAAGTTATGCCACGAAAGTAAGAAAGAGTAAGAAAAATCGCGCATTAATTGACTATATTTCCCACACATTTACAAACTATTACGATTATTATTTCATGATTTCCATTAATAGCGTTACTCACGTATTATTATTTTGGTCGGTCCCTCGACGAATTAAATTTGTAACAAATACATGTCTACTCGAGTCGATACTTCATTTTCGCGTCAGCCCACATCCCAAGGCTGTGGGTCGATAATTATTTTGTCGGTTATTTACTCCGGATCTATCTCATTATCTCAATCATATTTCTTGAATTTTCGCCGCAGTTAGTCATAGGCCAATTCGTGATTTCGTTGTTGCTAAACCTACGCAATGTGGTAAGAGTTGCTCCATTCTCAGATTTCAAAACTGTTTGAAAGCAATTTTATAAAAAATGTATTGTTTACATACAATATTTATTATTGAATAAAAACATAACATGTTTTAATTAATGTTCACTACACCATTGAGGTGTAAGATTAGACCATCTTTCGTGTATATTTATTATATAAATATCTTAAAATAAACACACTTTCGCCACCTATTCATATAGATATTTCGATTGGCTTGGCATGCGAATTAAAACAACCTTAATTTTTATAAAAATTACTAGAATGATTTATGTCAAATGGTGAAGAGAGACGGGATGGACACCATTAGTAATGGAGTAGCATTCTACAAACATCAAACATTCAAGGGACATCCACACCACGAATAGCCTCATAAAACAACGTGCATATAAATTGCAAAAACACTTCGTATGCATGGCAGTGAAATTATTGTGTTTTACTAATACTTTAGGTTATATGAAACCCGTCCCCACTTTAAAAGGATTAACATACATATTGTTAATTGCGACAAAATTAGTATTTATCACATAAATGTTTTTAATAAATTATAAACATTTAGATTGTGCTCAAGTTTGCTAAACTACTAATAAATCCAGGATTGCGAGCAGTTGCACAACTACTTTAAATTCTTTTTTTTTTTTCGAGAAACTGTCTAACTTTTCATTGCCAATGTATCATTGGCAATGGGCAAGGTTAATATATGTAGTCAAATGTATGAATGTGGGGCGCAATCACATTAGTATTGTATTAGCAAATAAAATTTAAATGGAAATAAATGGAAATAATGAAGTATAGGCAAATTAAGCAGTTCTTTCATAGCCTAGATCGTGGATCATAGATCCGACGACAGTTTCCCCTAATCGTGTTTGCTTTACTAACATACGAAAAACACTGTATATACCTAACTCCATGCAGGTAACTACTAGCTTTGTACACTAGGATTACGATTACCAAGAGTTGATTATGTTGTCCCTTAAAAGCTACATATTCACTCTATTATATGGCCAGAAGGGAAATAGGGCAACTTAATTGAAACCTTCAGCAAGTCAACTACGAAAACACCATATAAAGCCGCCAAGTAGACCGAGAAGGTGTCTTTAAATTATTTATATTACCGTATTCCTAATTCTATATTTTCTTGAAATTCCTTCGATCTTTCTCAGGAATCGAATTTAGTTTAGAAAATAACTATTGTTGTTGTGTAATAAAATTCTAGTCAATCTTTTATTCAATTTTTTTGAGCTTTTCGTTAGATTTTTTTTGTATGGGAAATCATATGAATTGAAATTTATTCTTTTCGCTTTTTTTCCGTCTTCCTTCACGAGGAGATGAATTTGATGAGATGAGTCGGAGTACGTTAGAATGTTATTAACTGCTATTAGGAATTGATGTTAGGATATCAACATAAACATATAAAAATGATATTTCAAACGGTCAAAGCAAGTGGTACCTTAGCTTTACAACACAGCACTAACTACAACTAGGATCCTGCGGGCCACGAGAACCTATACAACGAAAAAAAAAGACACCGGCTGGGTAACATAGCGAACGTACTCCCTAATCATAACGACATTCTTGTAAAGACCACACAAAACAAATGGATCTGCTAGTGGACGAAATTTCTACGAATATGCACAAGGGTTCCACTTTGCAAAAAATATTTGCGACGAAGAAGCAGCTTCACAAAAACTACACAAAGTCATAGTCGAAATAATTCGCCCAGATGTGTCATGAGTCCTACGATCCAGCAAACTTCCAAAGAGTAACATTACAAGAAAAGAACATCTTGCTCTATAAGGTCCTACAGAAAACAAAGATTTTATCATTCCATAGAGAGACAAAGGCGATGCTGCCGTAGTAATGAATACGGACGACTATAAATTGAAAATAATTATACAAACAAAATTCTGCAATTGTCTTGGGTAATAACAATTGTCAACTAAATAGTTTTGCTGCCTGGAAGAATCTGACCCCTGCTGTTATTGTGATAGAATGTACAATTTTTTACATACACGACGAATAAACGCAGACTGATTGATTTATTGCCGAAAATTTACATGATTGTTCATGTTTACAGCTTTCGAAGAATTATTGTAAGTGAGTTTTAGTCGTTATTTCATCTGGCAGACGTCGCATACAAAATTGTGGAGAATTATTTATTATAATTATGAATATTTATTTATTACATGTTTGTAAACACGATCAAACCCAACCTAACCATAACAAAACAAACCCAATCCAATCCAACGTGACCCAGCCCAATTCAATCCAATCCAACCACTCAACTTAACCTAACTCGAAAATATCACAATAATATAACGTGAGAGCAACGGAATTATGTTGGCCCTGGAAGAGGGAGATAGACATACCATGAATGTGTCATTTTAATCCAATAAAATAGTTCATTTAAACTATTGTTAAAGTATTGTCAATGATCACTTTTCCCGATCTGTTTCACGTTTTGTTGATTCTGTTAAAAAAGAGTTACATTGTGTAGATATGTCGGTGGTGGCCATATAACTCATCTTCTTTGATAATTACTATTGGTTTTCATGATTAAATTGAATGATTTAAAAGTTTATTTACAAAATAACCTGAGTTTTTACAGCATTGCCTGCAGTTTGATTTAATATACATTTAGTTACCAGGAAAAGGGTCGTTCTGTTACCCAAAATTAATGTAAGACATACGCGAAAACTTCTAAAGCCCTCCCCGAATCACAATTCCGTTGCTCACACGTTATGAACGTGCTATGCAGGTGCCGCACAATTTTCCAAGGTTTAGATGTTTTAGTATTAATTTTATCAAAATATGATTTTGATTTAATTTGATTTTTGATGTCTAACTGGACCACGATAGACAGGAGTTTGTTTTGAACTCGCGTGGACATTTCCATCTAAACTCTGAAAAATTATGGTGCTTTATGTCAGGGAAATCTATTTCTTATGAGAACAACGTGAATTCAAAACATTTTTAAGTGAGATTGTTTATTTTTTCATTTTCTATCGTGTAATTTAGTTTGTTATGTTTTGTTAGCTTTAGCGTTAACTTTTGGAAGTTTCTTGCAAAATTTTGTTTGCTTTTTCTTTTGCGTTATAACCTGTTTCATTTTTGAATCCCTGTAGATATTTCCATAGGTTCGTTTTGAATGATCTTTTTGTCGTTGGTTGAAAATGTTCTGTTGGTCGTTTTCAGACAAATTTCCAAGTCGTAGTATTGCACTCATTCGATAATATTTACTAATAAATAGTATTTCTTACTTTCAATTATAGTAAAAAAAGTATATGAAAACGAATGATGTTTCAGTGCAAACCCGCGGCATCAAAATGTTTCGCAACAATGACTGAACTGTACTTTCCCAACGGTTTGCGTTGGGTTGAGTTAAATCTAGTATAGTTAAAATACAACTATGAGAGACAAGATAAGATAAGGTTATATAAACAGACGAAACCTAACAAAGCAAATGAAGACATTCACTGAAGATGAAGTCTTCAGACGAAAATGAGATAAACTATAAAATATGTTGTAGAGGAGGAGAAAATAAGGACATGATACCAGAAGAGTCGTTCCATACATAACAAGAATCAGACTTAGATGAAGCGAAGTTAGAAAAGAAATACGAAAGGGGACAAACTTCCCTAAAAGTGGAACAAGGAACTAAATGCTGAAAGATAGACCCAGATACATGAACTAAAATAATAATAATAAAATAAAATAGAAGATTATTAGAATTAATAAATGGAATGTGAGCTCAACGTTGAGGAATGGAAAATGTGCTATTTTATTTCGTTTTCAGTTCATTCGCGTCTCGTTTTTTTTTTTTTTTATAAAAATGTCGTTTGTTTGTATTGCTTGTAGATATAATTTGCGTTGGGTTTATAAAACATTTTCAGCTTTCATTATTGGCTACTATGATATTAGCTCTCATTCATTTGCAGTTATGCGTTGGGTTGGGCTGGGTTGGGTCGGTTTTGGGTCATTTAATTCGGCTTTGAAATTTATTTCCATTTCAACTTTCATTTCGTATATCGATATAATCGGTTTTGTAAAGGCATTTTTATTTGCGTAACTAAATTACGCGCCAGTAAGACTTACGGAAATTAAAATTTGTCATCCTCACAAATATTTTAATTTATAAAAATTAGACAGCGAAATAACAATAAGTTATAGGTGGACCATCGAATTTTAAAGTTTCAAGTAAGGCATGTGTCTTCTTAAATTTGAATACATTTATATGCTTTTATGGTTATTTGAATATTATTTGACGTATATTTCAGTCTGGGACATGTCATCAAATGTTGCAAAGGTACCAACTTCTTTTTTTGTAACTTTTTTCATGTAGAACTTTGACAGCGAGTCCGTGATAACCATGGGCGCAAACTGGATATATAGCAGCTACTGGTACGTTCACCTCGGTGTAACATGACAAATTGACGCAGTTCTGACGTCATTTATCGGTAACTTAATTAATTGAAAAAAACAATTTTGCGAACTTAAAACACTAATCACTTGATGATACCACCATTAATTAAATATTTCATTGAATTTCGCAATATCATCGTCAAACATTTCTTGTCTCTATTGGTGTACGTAGCATGGAAATAATTAATCCGTTATATGTATTTTATATTTTAGTTATTAATATTACTAATACGAATTGTGTATGAATGTATAATTGGCCCAGCTGTATAACAACTGAATTTCAGTTTATTGTCGGCTTCAAAACCGGTTGATTATTTTGATCCTTGTAGTAGTATATGCTACAAGGATCTAAAGAATTACTTGGTGAACACATTTCAAACATCGAGTGTTTACGCAATAGAAATCTTATATTTTAAAAATTGTATATGTAATAAAAATATTTAATACTATCGACCATTACTGAAACTAATGTATTAAATCAATTCGTGGCGAAAAACATTTTTTTAATCAAGTACACATCTATTCTATTTGAACAATTTGAATTAATTGCTTTTCCTTAAATTAAGTTTTATTCATTATCGATTTACCGTCGCAATGCCATGTAGTAGCCCAACCCTACAGACTCCCACGACCGTTTAATCCGGTAGTTTCTTATGTGCCGACAACTCTGCGACCTCTATATATGTCCACGTTTGAAGGCACGCATCACGCCCCATTGGATTGAATCGTAACATAAATTCCGCTAGAGTTACGACCGGCAACGCGAAAAAGTCCTACTGGAACGGATTAATCGTTTAATTGTCGGGAAAACGCCGGCAAATTGCATTAGTTTGACATCGTTCGAAATAATAGAACTATATTTCATTTATGCGCAAATTGACGGGGCACAAACGGTTTTGGTTTTGTTCGCCTGACTTCCAAATCGTAACGCGATTACCGCCGCTTTGTACACGGGCGCGCTATTTTGTATTTCTCGCCGAAGCGATTTTCGTTAAATGAATTAATTGAACGGAAATAAAGGCGACTGTCCAGTTGTGTGGGCCGTCGTCCGTTCGAGCAGATGCGACCGAATTTACGACGAGTCGTTCAAAAGTGCGGCGAAATCTGTACACGTCCATCCGATGTAGTAACTGGGTAGTATTTTGGCCTCTAGGGAAATTTATGTAGTACATAAATTGGTTAGAAAGATTTTAAGACTTCAGTCGACTCACATACAATTACGAGTATGATCATTATATCCACTACTTGTATCAACATATTGCCATATGTGTGATTCGTGCTCGAAAAATATCGTTTTTGACGATGTTTTAAAAATTTTACATCCGTTACTAAGAGGAAAAGAAAGAAGGAATATTTTACGGATATATACCACATCACGTGCCTTAGCCATATTTGTAGTCTTATTGCATAACTAAAAGAATTTGTTAGAAAGGAAGTTTATCTGTTGACAATCAAATATTTGATATAGCACATTTTAGATAAAGAACTATGAAATTACATAAAAGAATAATTAAGAAACGTACATACAAATCAGCTATAAATAAAATAACAGAGCTAGCGGACATTAATTGCTTTATGCAATTTATATGGATGTTTGATGAACGATGCGCTTATTTTTTTCCGCCGGAGTAAAAATTTACCATTCTGTAAGATTTCCTAACGTTGGAAAATTATTCAATGTGAACGCGAAATGCTTACTTTTGACAATTGAAATACAGGCTTACCAAAAATTCAAACAAGGAAATAAACTTTCGTTAATTCAAACTCAAAATAGAAATTTATAGAATTCCTAGTTGACATGTTAATATGTAATATAATAATAATATTTTTTTTCATTGAATAGTTATTTACATAAAAGTCAGGAAAATGTCATATTACCGAAGAGGAGCTAAATTGAAATATGAAGCACGTTATGCTGACTATTATAGGGCTCCGAGTCAAGTAAGAGATTTTTCTGACGTGTTTTGTATACAATTTTTTCGGAAATCGTAAAAAAGACGAAATTTATAAATTCTAGAAATTATTTTTACAAATACGACAAACATCAAGTTTGTCAATTTTGTTGGCAACTATACATAGTATTTTGCGTCTTGTAAACTTTTTACAGTAGTCCGGAAAATTCAATTTTCCTGCGCGTAAATATGCAGGAAAATGTTGTTTTCGAGATGATTTCCGGAAAAATACATTTAATATGTGTAGAACAAGTCAAATACCATAAATGGTTAATATAAAATTAATAAAATTAATAATAATAAAATTAATAGCACAAATTAAAATTCTTTGTCAACAAATAACATGTTGAAATAAAATTCTGATGAGCATTGAAAAAAAAAACAATGCAAAACTGTTAAGAACTAATTGAGTTTGTACTTGAACTTTTGGTGGTGCATGTTCTTGATTTTTTTGGAGGAGATGGAGATGGAGGAGAGAGGAGAGAGGAGAGATGGAGGAGAGAACCTGGGTGATGCCACTTTTTTGGAGTGTAGTTTGCGGTGGACATGCATTTCTTCTGAAATATTAAGTTGCACGTATCTCTTCTTTTAGATGAAATATGCTGCGAATAAAAGAATTTTTTGCATAAAATTCTGTCTACTTTAACTGCATTTACCTAGAAAATTATACCACATGATGGCATAAGTGCTCACAAAAGAAGATATAACACACAATGCATAGTTGAAGCTATTTATTTTTGTTGCCACTTGATTGACATGTTCCGTCCAATTTAGTTTTCCTTCCACCGTTACTCCTAGGAAAGATGCGCTGTAGGTTGTTCTAAGTATATTTTCATTGAATGGATATGTTGACTTATCACAATTGTTTTTTTTCTAATCTATTATTTTTGTTTAGTTTATGTTAGCTGTAAATTGTTTTTAGTAAACTCGTCAAGTATTATTAATACATGTATGAGTTTACTTTCAACTCCACCTGTAATGGTAGAACTTATTATAATTGAAATATCATTTGCAAATTGAATCGTTTCGTAATTCAAAATATCTGCCAAATCGTTTATGTACACTAGGGAAAGTATCCTCTAGTATTGAACCTTGGGGACGCCTCGCTTAACCAGTTCCCAATCAAATTTAACATGTTTCCATAGTGGTCTGTTATCGCTACGTATTACATCCTGTTTTGTAGAGAAGATCTGAGTTTTCATTTTGAATCTCATGTTTCCAATTTTATTAAAAGCGACTCATTATGTACACTGTTGTAAACTTTTGACAAGTCCATGAACATACATGGTATCATCTCCTTCATTTATACCGCGTTTACCCATTAGATGCATCTCTACGCAAGTCCGCGAAGTTTGAATAGAAGTTTTCTATTTGTGGAATTTCTCAATCCCAAAACACGCAACTACGAAATTCGACAATTGTGATTGCGATCCGGTTTTTTTAATTTGTATTACTTCAGAGATCAACTGGAAAAGTGTTCTAGATGTTCAGTTTTTGTGCAACATTTGATACTCTTCCAGAATCTATACATTTCATTTGATATAGTCTTCTCATAGATCTTTACGATATTAGAGATATTAGATATTAGAGATTAGGCTATTGTGTACTACCGATAGTACATTTTTTTGTAGTACACAATTTTTGTGTATTTCTGCTGGTTTTGCTAATAGTTCCGTTAATATTGATGCGCCTCGCTTTAATAATGTTACTGGAACCCTAACATGTTGCTGCTATATATTTTGAATGTATCACATTATACACTTCCTTTGCGTTGGTAAAGTTTAGAACAAACCAATTATTTTGACGTTTGAGGTTGTGATTTAGTGGGAATTTGTATTTATGTCCGAACAGATATCAATCAATTTCCTACTTGTTTCTCTTTGGATTAATCGTTTCAGCTACAATATTCCAAGTAGCACGCATTTTCACTTAACTTTAAGTTCTTCTGTTTCTGTTTCAATTTTTTGTATAAGTTTCATTTACATTTTTTACAGTACTTACGCCATTTATGCTTTCGACTGCAGTACATGATCATTGTTTAGAACTTCGGTCTATATTATTGTACTCAGATTATATATATATATATATATATATAATGTACTCTCCACTTTCTGCTATCAGAATAATCTTCTAAAAATATTGGCTGAGGGAGTATTTCGTATTTCCAGAGATTTCACAGCTAATTTCTTGAGGTAAATTGTCGGGTAGAGTTGAGTGTAGTACTTTAACGTTATTAAGATAAGTTTGCGAAAATGTTATCTATAATCGCTTCTGCTGTTTTTCCCATTCTAGTTGTTTCATGTATTGAAGGCTTTAAATTTAATGACAGTAGCATATTTAGGAAGTCTGATGTTTGTTTTTGCTGCTTATATGGAGAAGAATGTCCTCCAATGTAGCTAATACTTCATCAATACTGCACTGTGAGGGTCTGTATATGTTGGTAGTAAGTATTTTTTGTCTGGTATTTCTATAGCACTACATTCAAGGACCAATTGTTTGTTTTTGTCTTTCAGATCTTTAAGTTCGATGCAGTCGACATCCTGCCTTACAAATATGTAAGAGCCTCCATGTCTCTAGGTTGTGCGACAGTAACAGAAAACTATTTGAAATCCCTTCGGTACTATACCATTTTCCTTTCCCGCGCCTAGCCAATGTTCGGTTAGCAACATTTGCTTTATTATTATATGTCGTGTGAAGGAACGTAATGCTTATACTTTTTGCGTTTATTGCTTGTTTCTCGTTTTTGTTTTATTTATTATTCTTCTTCGTTATTCGTACATATACTTATTCGTAATTTTATCAGTTTCAGTTTCTTCGTTTTGCTGTTTCTGTGCATTTTTTTTCTTGGCTCTTGCTTTATCTCTGAAAAGTACTCTTTCTTTCGCATATAAATTTTTATTGAAACATTTCCTAATTTGTCTTATAAATTTTCAGTATATTTCTGGCAGGGTTTCTTATTTATATCAAGGCAACATGTAGCAGTTTCTCTTATTCTATGTGTGCTTTTCCCGGAATTCCTTCAAAGATATTGAATCCTAATCCTAATCCTTAATTGACTCTTTTACATTCTTCTATTGTCCTTTATATTTTCTCGCAACCTTTGCTTTCATCTCCCACTCCCGATTCTTTTAGGAATTCCATCACTATTATGTCGTGTACTTTATATTGCTTCTTTCGCCATGAATTTCGTGATAACACATTTTTTTCGTTCTCACTGTGCGCATAGAGTAGCACCAATGTATATTATTCTTTTATTTATTTATTGGTTTACTTTAATTTTTCAATGAACTCGTTGTTCATATTATAGTAGCTCTTACTAAGTAGTTTTACCTGTCCAGACCAAGTGAGTTTCTCCTTCATTTCCTACCCGATATAATCCTCGCAGTTACAGCATTTTGTTTCTCATACTTTATTTCGCGCACCTACCTATTCGATCGAAACCGGGGCGAATTAACCGAACGAGATAGTCATCGCCGAGTGATCAATACTTTATATCTTTCTTTATAATTATTAATTATTATAGTTCTAATTATAAACTGTGATAATTGTATTTATTGTGCATAGGTCAGCACTAAACAGTTTTTCATAATGTTCAATTGGAACGACCACTTGAAGGCTGCTATTTCAGAATTTTTCAATGTCAGTTTGTAACAACCAATGTATTGATGTTATTACCTGACAAGTAATCTCCGACGTCGTTTCCAGTAGTGGTTTTAATTAAATTTGATACAAAAATCCATTTTTGATTTTCAACGGCTGAAAAAATATAATGCTTTCCTTAAACTAAACTGGGTGTCTGATTATTATCTATCGAAGTTGCATCGATATTTACTTTCTTACACTTACACTATGTATAAGTATGGGAATCATGAAAAATTTCGAACTCGAGATTTTAACGGATATACACGTTTTGAGGTCCCCTGAATCGATCCTGACTATTTTTGGAATGATGTATGTGTATCTGTATGTCTGTGCGCGCTCTACGGCCCAAACGATTAAAGCTAGAGCCCTGAAACTTTAAATTTATCATTTGTATGTAGCAAAGAGGAAAGCGTCCTATTTTAAACGCAATATCTCAACCGAAAGTGATGGTTTACTCTTAACATCTTTTTCCATATGTCGAAAACGGTTATCGAAAAAAAATATTCTTACGAAAGTTAAAGATATTGATATTTTAAACAACTACTTAGTATAACTAAGTATAAGAAAGTTCAGTGCGGACCACTGCAGATTTCTTCTCGGTTATTAGTTGCTTAGTATTATCCTCAGTAACATAATTATGGGTATATTTTTGATTATATATAAGTTGCTGTCTGTTATAGCCTCTATATTGTTTATTTTTAAATTTTGTTTCTCAATTATTTTCGATTACTCCATATTCAATTTTAAGCTTTCCTGAATATATAACTCAAACTTATTTAATTTGTGTATTTCTCCACTCACCCCAACCAAAATTTGAGTTCTGTCGATTTAAAAATACTACATCCATGATGCACTACTTTTCGACATGCGCCACTGCACTTTAACAGTTTCTCATTATGTTTATATATCAGCATGTTCAATTTTGCACACAATTCATTACATTATTACATTCTTCGTTGTCATCTTGTTCATATATAATTAAATAACCATGTCCATTTGTATTCATAATTAATGTTGACTTGTGGTTTTCATTTTGTCATTTTGGCTAATTCGCTATTTTTTATTTTAATATAATTACACCTTTTTAGCTTCAGAGAGTATTTCTTTATTTGCCAAGCCTAAGGCTGGGTAACTAGAATTCGTTTTCTAAGTCTAAAATGAAAAGAGAAACAGAAATCAATTCAGGATCTTAATAAGGATCTTAAGATTTTCTTTTGGGAGAATTAAAACTACAAAATGAGAAGTACATCTGTAATTATTTGATGGTTAGTCTCTAAATTGAACGATGTGTTGATCTCAGAATCATGGCAACAATAACGCGAAATAAACTATATTCTTCAGGACTGAGGGCAAATTACGTTTACCTACCCCTATACCCATTGCCCTAGCCCATTAGAATCACTTCCATGCTTAATTCTCAAATTCTTTTTATTTGACTTTATCATTTTCATACGACGAGGCCCTGGCCATGACCTGTTCATTTCCCAAGCCATAATGAGATTCGCTCTTTTGTGTATAAAGTCTGGTAAGTGTATTATTATTAATAACAAATTCCAACTCCACTACGACTATTTTCAAAATTTACAATAAACCATTGTTTAAAAGTCTATAGATGTTGACTGGCATTCGTTCTTTGTACGTCTAGAAATTCGCAATAGCGTTGAACGTTACCACAAATTCAATCTACCGCGGAGGATCTTATTAAATACAACATCATTTGTTGGACAATTTTAAATAAGACACGTACAAATGAATGTTACTCAACGAAACAAATTGCATCGCGTTTAATAGACAATAAACTTACATCACGAAAGACTCCCACTGTTCAGGATTTTCTGTTCGTTTTTTCGACGTTGTCGCTTGCAGTGAGGCTTTCTTTACTTACTAATAGTGCAGTTGTACTGCGGACAGTTGCGGTATGTTTTGAGTGAGTGATGGGACGCTAGTCAGATGCAGGCCCGGCTCAAATAGACTTTAATTTGATGGTGATATACTTGTCAGTTCGTTGCGCGTGTATTGGGTTTTATAATCTTGCAGTAATGACAATAACATATAAGATTCAAGTCAATTTTATAATAGGCCTGATTTCACTTTTGCTCATTGAGCAAAATTGGCTAGTTGGTGTGTCCAATGTCGTTATGATGTCATACTATGTCAAAAGGATCATACTAATTACATAAATAACGCGTAATTTCACCGATTCAAGATATATATCAAATGATTCCTTGTTCTTTTCACAATTGAACGATTACATAGAACATAATCGGCGACTTGTATATAATGAAATTATTATGAAACTGGAGCAATGAATCTAATTTTATAAATTTTAACAAATTTTATTCAATCAGCCACAAGCATCTCAGCTAAACACATCAAAATAACACAACCTCATTACAACCCATTTAAATCATTATAAGTAAGTTTCTCCTTAAATCTTCTATACTTTGCAGAGTTAATATTTGATGTTTGGCACTCATTTGGTATCAAATCATCGGTTATAATAACCATTTGTGAATTTGTAATACGGTTTTGACATTAGACGTTGACAAGGGTATCAATTTTCAGTTTTCCATTACAATTTCCGAAGCTAATATTCTATAACATGAACTTGGCGTTAAATTACTCGTGATGTCCCCCTAAATGATTTTCATGCACTGCTACGTCCATAATTTAATTTCAAGCGAATTTGTACCCTAAAATGTTAACATTGAATGTTTTCTTCAAGATGAAAATGTGAAAATTTAAATCCTGTTCTTCCGATAATGGCCATGTCATTGACACTTTTACAATTCATGTCTTACATTTGTGTTAAAACCTAGAAGACATTGTTTTAGATTTATTGTGTTGTAATCATATCAAGTGAAATTTATTTACATAATTATTTTGCATAATATTTCCCATTCGTATACATTTTTATTAAATAATTAATAAACATGCTATGTCGACATATAATCTGCATTCATAAAAATCATTTTCAAAACGAGAATGGAAGAACGAAATTGTACTGTGCATTGAAAGCTTTGAGCCATGTGGTCGACAGGGAGAAAATTAAAATAAATAAATGACTTCAAGGAACCACCCATAAATTTAAATAAACACCTTTAATAAACATAATATTATAAAGCATACAAACATAAAGTAGAAAACTTCATAAAAATGTGCACACAACTGTCAAAGAAACTATGAACAATTAGAATTTTTAACTCAAAAGTTAATAATTTCTAACATTTTATACCAAGGTTCGAAAAACATGGTGAAAGCAATTTTATTAAAAAAATTAACCAGAAAACGGTCAAAAAATTAGTGATAATTACAAAATAGATATTGGTATAGGTTTGTAGAAAAATTTTAGTTGATAATATAAACATGGTACAATGGAACTAGATGATTACTGTTTAAATTAAATGTGTGGTATTTAACTGGAAAGAAATTGAAGAAGGAAAATCAATAGACTACATGACCAACCCAACCCAACACAAAGCAACCCAATCTAAACAATGCAGTGAAGAGGTGATGTTTAGTAAATAAAAAACCTTATCAAACATTATCGAAGTTTTACGTTGAACTTCATAATTTCAACTCCACTTTCTTCCAATTTCCTTGAATGTATTTCCTCAATAGTTCTCCAATTAGGTTTCTCGTCATCACCCATCTCCATGTTTTCTATCTCGTCTCCCATCACATTTGTTATCTATGGACTCGATGTGGACATTCGTGAAGTTCATTTGCAAAAATTACAACGTAAACCACCATAAAATACATCCCCAAAATATTTTATAATTCTGCAACCAGGCTTGAATGTTTGAGTTTTGTTGGGTTTGGGTGGATTGCGTTGGGTTGGTTTGAATTGGGTTTAAAGGAAAACAGAAAACATCCCCAAGAAATGGAGAAAATATTCACCATTATTTGCAGAAAATTATTAGTTTAGAAAAACTGACTGTTTTTCTGCTGAAGATGACACCATAGTTGCCGAAATGTACATTCAGATTGAGTAAAGTGCTGTGTGGTAACGGGAATATTTATTTTATTTTAGGTTTCCAACCATAGTCTCCGATTTATTATTATAGAAACGTAATATGTAAAATTGTAAACAAGGGACGTAAGATGTCTATCGCTTCGAGGAATTACACTGTAAAATCATAAGAATTTTAATTTCATTAAAATGAAATATTTAACAGATCAACATTCAAAATCCAACACAACCTGCAATTAATACACAATTTTGTAAATGTTAACTTGTACAGCCGATTTCAACGTTGGTGCAATCAAATAATACCTAGCTGCCTAAGATTGTAGGAAAGACAAAAATGGACAAATTCTGAAATGAGCTCAAATCTAAAACCAAAAATCAGTAACCTCCAAAATGAGCAAAACAAACCTAAGCTCTTTTGGACACATAACAAGAATGGACTTGAATAGATTAATAAGGCGAGTGATTGAGGTTAAAAAGAAAGAAAAGGAGAAGAAGAGATGGAACATGTCGATGCCAACGGAAATGGGAACAAGAAGGGGAAAACAATAAAGACGACGTGGAGTGGGGTTAGCAAGAGCGGAGTTCATAGACAAATCAAGCAAACGCTCGTTAGAACATAAGGAGGAATCTGAAAGGAGAAGCTTTTACACATTGATACTATGACTGACACAAAAAGACGTGTATACTTAAAGTATGCTTATAATCCACATAAGATGCATACTGTAAAAATTGTTATTGTGTATGACATATAATTTCAGTTAAAAACCGTTAACTGTAAACATGGCTACACCATTGCCAAGTGCATGAATGCTGAACCATAGGCTGTAGTTCATTGTGTCAAGCGTAAAAATGTTACGAAGAATGTCAATACAGCATGGGAATAAGTCACCAAGCAAATTATCATCTTTGACTATTACTATGATGCTTTCAAAATATAAGGGAAGACGTCCCATATTTGGGAAGTTCTCGGATAAATTTTAGAAAATGAAACCATGAAGCAGTAAAAAGTGCGCCCCATGAACGACTTGTTGCACTTTCAAAAACTTTTTTGCGCAGACAAGGAAGTTGATCGTTGATGTTATATACCAAACTATTTTTTTCTTTCAAATTATGTTTTCATTGTCATTTATACATGACCCAAAGATCTAATTAGTAACTTCTTTAATTAAATGGGGCTGAAAACATATTTGCAGCGGTTAAAAAGCATTTTTCCTCATCTTTACTTTTTGATGTTCACCCTGAAATTCGTTATCAATAATTATAATCACGTATTATTGTCATCCCTTAGTTTTCATTTTTCTATGTCCATGTATTGTCAAAAGCTAAATCCGGGCCTGGCCGGGCGCCGAATTGAAAACAACGAGTGGGTACATCAGGCAGAGTCTTGTCGTATCACGTCTCTTGGGGTCGGGGTCACTGAACACCACCTCTAGAGACCCATTGCGGAACTGGTATTCGGTCAGCGCCGTTTGTCCCGTGGCCTTCCATTTATGCGGCACATTTGTGAGTAGGTGTGTTTGTTCGTTATGCGCCCTCCGTACTTGGCGAACGCTCAATGCACATATTAAATATTTATATAATGGCCGGCTCGTTACGGTAATACGATTTTGCGCGCTGCTCCTGTTAAAGTCGTAAAGACATCAGCGACGGCTGAAAGATAATGCAGGTGAATCATTTTAAGCGAGCGGATTATTCGCCGAGTGCGTATATTTGTCCAGTGGCGTACCCAGATGCAGATGCATGCTATATGCAGAAAATGGGACAAGTTCTACTTCAATGGGTTTTAATTTTTTTGTTTTGCAATTTTCAAATAATATATCTTCAGTTAACCATTACATATCTGTTCATTATAGTTACGATTGTCAGTTGGTACATTTTTAGGCATTTAGTGCTAATAAGTAAATAAAATGTAGAAATTGTATGCCAAGAGAGAATAACTTATAATACATAAAATTGCTGCTCGTGATTAGGGAAGAGGAGTTTTCGATTGAAGATAAAGCTCTAGGAAAATTGGGAAAATATCACCCAAATGATATCACAGAAAAGTGTTGTAATTAATTTGTAGAAAAGTAAAATATCACGATTCGTCGAATAATACGAAAGATCTCCTGGTATTTTATATATGAATATGAAAAGACAAATCCAGGGTGAATCCTATCATATATGAAGCATTACACAACTTGATGAAATCGAACAGTGAATGAACCATAAAATTTTGAAAAATATCTGCACTTGCACATTTGTATAATCTAAAAAAGAAAACTGTTATTCTCTTCACTAGATTACCAGTAGAACAACACTGTGTTATTCCACTGGCAATCTAGAGAAGATAATATCTGCAAAGGTAACACCTTAGCTAGAAATACGAAGTTTAACAATTTTATATTTTCTATAATCTACGCAAGATGGCAACTTAGTTGCCGAAATAAGTATTTAGATTTGTTAAGTATCAAGCATGGAAGTTTTTTTTAATTTCTAGTAGTGAGTGTCTTACAGTATGATTTTGATACGATGAGCTTTTCAAGTCTAACTGACCTAACTTCGGATGATTTAATGTTAAACATTTTCATTTTAAAATACTTTTTAAAAAATTGTCATTCGGTT
This sequence comes from Geotrupes spiniger, assembly GCA_959613385.1. Lineage (NCBI taxonomy): Eukaryota > Metazoa > Arthropoda > Insecta > Coleoptera > Geotrupidae > Geotrupes > Geotrupes spiniger. The sequence goes on from OY390737.1 coordinate 21,410,512, forward strand.
TAAGAAGGAAGGGCTATGTTAAGACTTAATTTATAAAATTTGTTGACATTTGAATTGAATTGATTAAACAAATATGATTTTGGTTGGAGATTTTGTAAACTTCTTATTTACTTAATGTTATTGGATGATTGGACTTATAGAGCCATTAAATTTTTTGAAGAAATAGCAGGGACGAAGGCAATTTTCCAGTTTCCAAAGGTATGTAGTTTCAAGGCCATTTTATCTATTCATTCTCCAGCTTTCATCGAAGTAGTTTCAGATTTAAAATTTGACTATCGTGGGGTTAATTGTGTTGACGAAAGGTAGAGTGTAAAACTTTTAACTTAAGAAAATTCTTCTCTTGACGTTTATGACATTACAATAGAAAAGTGTGTATCTGTTTGATGTTCACCACAACGTGACACACTAATTGTGCAACTTTATTTAGAATTTTTGCTTATATGTATAATTTTCATTTACAATAATTCACTACGGTATTGGACGTACACAACAGCTTTTCGGCACGATCCCTCGGATAACAAGTAATTATGGTCAACTAAAAATATAAAATCGTTTATTGTTTAATATACGCCGATACCAACGTCACCATGAGCTATTTGTATAAATGAACTCGTTTGGTAATGAGGTATAATAAGTGAATCAGTGAATCAGGTTAAACTCACAAATTCATAAAAGAAAGTATTAATTATTATTAAAAAGTTTAGAAGTAATACATCAAACAAACAAAAATACATCCGATATTTTTGCCGTACTTATCCGTTTATCACGGTGATTGATCTATTGAATGAAATAGTAATTGACAACATTTCTTCACAATATTAGAGGAGGTATTGCATGTGGTTATTGAACCACGACAAACTTACAATTTGGTATTGATACGGATTTCAATATCAATTTTCAAAATGAAATATGATTTACAATACGAGTGTGAAAAGAATAAAGGATATTCTAAACACAATTTAACCGATACAATAAATAACCAAAAAGAATAACTAGAAATTCAGCAACAGCTACTATTATATATATCACATATTTACAAATTAAAATCTTTTGACAATGAGGTAATAGTATATTTATCCGATCATCTATCGCAGGGAAATAATAAGTCGTGCACCAACGACAGACAGAATTGCTTAACTACGTTTCTCCAATGATAGTATATTACATTTTCATGAAAGGATGAACGTTGATTGGTCATAAATTCTGCTAAATAATAATGATATTAATTATGATAGTTTAACGAATATATTGAAGAACAGGTTAGGGAAACTTGCACACTAAGAACTATAAAAAGAAAAAATGGCAAATGAGATAATTACTGGATAACAACTGAAACTAAAGCAAAATGCATAAGGAAATGATAGTTGTGTGAAGGTACGTTAAATAAAAGAATAAAAAATGAAGAAATCGAGCCTACTCAAGAAATAAAATTAAGGGTACGTGGGACACAAACAAATTAGATGGTTCAAGAAACGAACACAAATTCTACTTAGAAGATATACAGAACAATATTTGCAAAGCAAAAATGGAATGCCTATTATACATAAACAGGTATTTTAAAAAAGATATGCGAAAACCTTAACGAAAATGGAGATGCAAGAACCAATAGTGTTAAATATGTCAATAAGGTCATATTTTTATACCTAACTAATCCAGCGGAAGTTGGGTAGAATTAATTAACAAAACGTACGAAACGGGTATATTTCCGGAACAAATAAAAAGACAACAGTATCTCTGGTACATAAAAAAAGAAACAAGAGTATTATCGGCATATACCGATACTTGCTAATATATCTAAAATAATTGAAAAATAATCTGTCAGCAGATTTATGATTTCCTTGAAGAGCAGAGTATATTGAATACTGCACAAAACGGCTATATTAAAGGAATAATGATCACAAGAGCTATATAATAGTTATTAAGAATATTTTTATGATATAAATACTGATGTGGAAATAACGGGGTTGTTTATGGACCTGAGTAAGGCTTTCGATCGTGTCAACCATAAAAATCTTTACAAAAAGTTAATATTGATGGGTTAATATTGAGGAGTAGCTTTAGAGTTGCTAAGATCTTACCCAACCAATCGTCAACAAAGCGTAGTAGCTTTTCAGAGGAATGGAACGAAAATGATTTTGGGGTGGGAAAGGTCAGAAGGATCCATTTTGAGGGCGTTAGTTTTTCATCTCTACATCAATGATCTACCAGAAATTGTTGGTAAAAATATAACTGTATATGCGCATGTCACTTCAGTGAAAATAATGGCTTTGAAGAAAACGAATATGGATGGACAGTGTCTGTCACGCTCAAAAAAATTGATAAATGGTTTTTGCATAATGAGCTACAATTGAATAAACTGAAACCGTTTGCATGCAGTCACTTACCACTCAGAATGAAACAAAACTCCTAGAAGTGATGATAGACTCGCAAATAAACTGGAAATGGAAACCTTTGAAGTAGTGTTATAAGAACTTGAATGCATGGAGCTTACAATAGTGGTTACGATAGAATTACAATAGACAATAGTTTTGCCAAAAAACGCCAAGATAAAACACTCACACTAATATAGATCCCAGAATCCTTGATCCTAGAAAACACCCTGAAAATATTTTCTACCAACCTTACACTACAACAAGTGACTTAGGTAAACATATTAAAAATAACAAAAATAATATAGAGAAAACGTCAAACTCGGGAGTGTATGTATGTTATCTTTAATGACCAGATTAAAGAACATCATCCCAGTTTTCGCTTAAGATATAATAATTCAACTTATGGCAATCATTTATTAATGTACAGAATACTAAATATAACGATAACCACCAATTTCATATGCATTTAATACTAACAGCTGTTTTGGTAGAAATAAAGAGAACGATATTAGATATTATCACGTGTTTCGTTTTGAGAGCATTTGAACTACACATCATGTGGGAAATTACTTACGACGATTTATTTTAGTCGAGATGACTCAAAATAATTTAAGGAAGTTAGGTGTGTGTCCAATGCAAAACAACACATAAACAGTTCTACCCGTACAAAATGATATTAGAAGTATCTGGACTAGTACACAAGACTTTCCAATGATCCCCAAGAAATGAGTCACCGTTTTCACAAATCGAAGGATTTACATAAAGCTAGTACTACCTGCAATATTAATATTTACTCAATAAGGATCGGGAGGCGACGATTTCAAAATATTCCCAGTGTGCCATTTTATCACACCGACCAGGCGTTGAAGTGTCAAAAGATGGGCACGTTTACACTCATTTTGAGATTGAACTAGGATTAGGTACGGCTAGAGTCTGTTTGGAAATAAAGTAATGTTAATGTTGTGACGCCCGATTTGGTTACTCGACTTGGTGTTCTACATATTTCTTTGTGTTCAAGTAATGTAAAGTTTGGTGGTGCCCTTGTCGAGTTTCTCATTTACGCCACCATTGCACCCAATCGGATTACACGACACTAAGTCACGTCGTAATTTGTATAACCTCGTAACGAGTTGGATACGTGCGTTCGATTTTTCTTTTGTGTCCTTTTTTTTAATAAGCTACTATGAATACAATGAGTAAATCATAGTGGACTTCTGTAACGATAAATAGCGGCTTCGTGCTATTAAAGAGGACGCCGCGATAAATTTCGTTTTGACGTTTACTTCCATATCGGGAGTAGCGTAATTGTCGGTCACCTCATATTTATCGACCGCGCCACTTCGCAGTCACACAACGGACGCACTATAAACGGAATCGAAATAACAATTTATTTCCATAACATGTAAATATAAATAGTAATTTAATACGAATATTCGATTAGGAAAATGGGGTATTCATGTAGGACGTGATTGCCTACCGACCACCAACATTTATTCTGTAATTACGAAACTATTAAATTTTATGACATAATTTGTGTTAAAAAGGTCAGAATTAAATTTATTGTTTTGTAAATATTGCACAGATTAATATTACAAATATTTGAATAAATTTAACTGTTAATGAAAACAACAAAATGAATTTACAATATGGAAAATGTTGAAATTTGTTAAGAGTTTCATTCTGATCTCTTAAAAACTTTCAACATTTTCCTCAATGTAAATAAGAGAACAATCATATTGCCTACTTCGCCGAGATTAGTCGTTCACAAAAGTGTGATTACTTAATTCTAATATAAAATAATCACATTGTTTATCTTGGCCATCGCTAGAAACATACAAAGCTGTGTTGTGGTATACTTCATTATTTTCATCTGGCCTTCGTCGTTCTGTATAATTTTCTTTGCAGATCGATTTCCGAGGTCACCAGCACATTTTGCTAGCTTGATTGCACGTGAATGATTCACTTTCTTTGTATGTATCTTAATCTAATTCAATGTGTGTTGTAAATTGTTGTAATTAATAAAGTCATATCGTAACATTTATAACTCAACGGTATCGAACGCTATATATCTCGTAAGTTAAATTAATTTCCGAGTTTTAAAGTGGACTAGTAGATATATGATTCAAGGATGTGGCTAATTACTTATCGCTGCAAGTACTTATTTTTAGGGAGTTCATTTTTAATAGTTCATATCTGGACAATTATGTCAACTGCTTTTTCTCTTATCCATTTTTAACATTGGCCACCAAATGAAGTATCCTAGAGTGTCTGAGCTCAACCCAAACCTCTGCTCTGGTGGTAGTCGATACGATATCTGATATCAGTTTCTCCTGCATTATCCTTAATATTATTTTATCAGTAATTGCCTGCAGAAAATTATACATTGTAAAAATGGCCTTAAATTAAATTAAATTAAATTTCTCCTATGATATATGGCTGTTTAAAGATGACTCTTAATTACGACGCCGTTGAAAATTTAATTATAATAATAATTTATGGTTTCCTCAATTATCCATTTAAATATTTTCATACTTTGAAGTGAATAATTCATAATTTTCACCACCATGTACCAAGTTTAGTAATAAGTAATTTTTCTTTGGAATTACTTCAAAGAAAAAAATCCCACAATTTGTAACAACGACACTTATTGGAATATGGTACTTAAAACATTGCTAAAAACTTAGGACGAAACTGACACGGCGGTTGAACACATAACAAACAAGATACAACACGCAGCCTGGTGCTCAAATCCACGTAGCCTCGAAAAAAAACAAATAATTGAAAACTACCCCTTATACATTAGAAGAAAAATTGATGAGAAAAGGAGAGCCAGAAGAATCTGGCAGCGATTTATGAAAAGCGACAAAAAACTAAAGCATCCGAGAAATCCCATACTACCAATTCGCAAAATTGATGGCATATGGGAACAAACAGACGAGGAAAAATCAAAATTTTTCGCTGAACATCTATTTGAGTGAGACGAAGAAATCCACATCTAGATTATCAAACGTTCCACTTCAACTAAGCTTGCGCATACAACACTACTCACCTATAGAGATAAAATCAGAAATTTAAAAAACTGAATGATAAGAAAGCACCCGGTTACGATCATATCACTGCCAACCCCTAAAAGAACTGCCTAGGAAAGCAATAACAGCAATCACTAAATTCTTAAACGTTGTGATAATATTACAATATTTTCCAACACAGTGGAAGTTTGAGCAAATAATTTTAATCCATAAACCACGTAAGCCTGCACATGATGCTACTTCATATAGACTGATAACGTTGCTAAATTATTGGAGAAAATTATTCTAAAGAGACTAATGCATATTACCCTCGAACATCAACCTTGCCCTAGCATCAGAAAGAGTTGTCTTAACATAATACATTTTATAATGGATATAAGTAGATCTGCAAAGTGTATTTCTACATCAGGAGTTCCGCAGGCATGGAACCTTTATTAATTAATCATTACCCTTGCTGACATGCGAGACCTTAGCTTATGCGGAATAAATAAATTTAAAATACATAGTAGAATCCGCGACCAACTAGATATCGATGCGCTGCAATCGAATGTTAAATGAAATGAAAATTAGCAAATGCAACGTAATAACTTACGCCTAATCGGTTTTATTTCATTCTGCGTATACGATTGAAGGAAATCATCTTAACAAGCCACGCATTACAAATGATCTTGGAGTGACATTCGACTCTGTGTGGGCTTTTGGTGACCACGTTGATAGTATATATCGTTTTGCATTTAAGAGTATGGGCTTTGGGAACATCAAAATATTTTAGTAATAAAATTGTTCTTAAATAATCTAATGTAGGCTAAGTAGCAGACTAATTAAGGTCTGGAAGTTGCCACTAAACGAACCATGAAAGACGCAGCAAGAACCACCAAAGAACGAAAGACGCAACCAGGACTATCAAGGACTAATTCAGGAAAAGCATCGTATATGGATCAGCGGACGGTAATGGATACTACAGCCACGGCAACACGGAATATACGTACATCTTTATTGTTCTCAAATCTCTGTATTTTGCTTTAGGTTTTAAGTAAGCCGGTTCCATTGGTTGTATGGTAAGTTGTGTACATATTCATATGTTCATAGGTATGTGAGTAAGCTAGTTTTATATATACTTGAAGAATTTATACCAAAAATACTTTTATATTTATTTCATTGTGACTTTTTCCAAACTGATCAGAATAAAATTATAAAAATAAAAATCTGATACTTTTTTACTTGAAGAATATAGTTTCACATATTGTTTTAGTAACTTAAGTAAGCCTAGTCAAGAATTTTTATAACAATATCAAAAGTCTTGTTCCGCCATCTCATCGGACGCCGCTGGTAGCTAGTCAAACATCATATTGTAAAATTCTTGGTTTTCCTCGGAGATACACAGAATCAAGGATCTCAAATTGTTTTTTATATTGACAGGGACTTTGCAGTAGAGGCTCTACATGCCTCTTCAGTCGGAAGATTCGCCCTGGACCCGGCAGGCTTTGCGAGTGAAAAAGATGACATAACAAGCCCATCTATATATTCAGAAAAAATAAGCACTCCAGAATTTGTTGAATCTTATCTGAAATAATGCGAAATCTTGATGTTTACTTTTTCGATCTCTGGGGATTTTTCTTGTTTGTGTCTCAACTGACCGAACAGGTTTCATTTGTAGTGTGTTGGGCACCATTTTTCGTAGTATTACTTGGGAATTTGGTGCTTCATTCAATTCAAATTTGCCAGATACAGATGCCTTTTTGATAAAATCCATGTATTCTTGATGAGTATAGATTCTATCGACTTTTCTTATTTTTCTCTTGGCGGTTCCGAAGTCTATTACAATTGTTAAAAGGATGCTCTGTCAGAGGGAAATAGTGTACAATTTTTAACCTGTTGTTTGCTGCCAATGCCATTGAAAATCGTTACCACAGTATGATTCTTGTTTTGTCCTGGACAACCGTTAGAAAATATATAGAGCTCGTCTATAGTGTCATGAACAAACTCATTATTGCAGATGCCACATACCATGAGGGATATGTATAAGAAGATCCCAATGAAGTATGCACATTTTTAGCATACTTCATTGGGATCTTCCTATGCTTGCCCCTCAATGAATCATACATATTTAGTGGCTATGACTGCGAAAGAAAAGTCCCTTTCCTAGGCCAGCCGGGTATAATTTTTATTTTTATTTTTAATTTTTATCATAGGGCATAATTATGTTCATTTTCTTACTAGTATTATCTTCAAGTGCCCAACATTTCACATACATTTACGAGTGCAGTAATTCCTGGTCTTTTCCTTCGGTTGTGCATGTATGTAACTCATTTTATATATATATATATATATATATATATATATATATATATATATATATCAAAGGTTTAATTGAATAAAACCCCATTATATTTATCTAAAAATATGTAAAATTTAATACAGGCATAACTCTTATACGCTCTTCCATCACCCTTAATTGGAACCTAATCACGTTCTGATTGCTCTCAAAGATCTCCACTCGCCCTCTAATTAGCGAGTCGTATTTTCGGCGAACTCCCGCAGATTGTTCGAGCCGCGCTATCGGTCACCCGTTTGAACCGCGTCTTTGTGCCGACAATTGGGGTTCGACGAACCCGACGATAAAAGGAAACGCAAAAGTGAAGATAAGTCGTTTACGACGCGCACATGTTTGCACAGGTTGGATGACATAAGCATGAAATATTCGCCGGTCAACGCAATCAGCATGACGTCTCGATGTTTTACCCTCGCACTTTGGCATTATAGACGCGTTTACTTGAAAAGTTAAAAAGAAGGCCAAGTCGACCACTGTGCAGCACTTGCTTTAAACTGAGACTACACGCAATGAGCAATGTCACGAGGAATTTTTGTGCGAATTACATTTATTATTTTTTGAAGTCACATTTCTTGTTTTTATTATTATTCATAATCAATTTAAAAAAATATATGTACATGTAGCAAAGTTCGGTCAATAAAATTAAAATATTAAATTGAATGTGAAAATAAAATAAATATAAATTGAGAAAGATCTAATCAGGAATACAGTCACTATGTATATACATTGAAGATTAAACGACAAGGCGCAGCGACCATATTGCAATTCCTCATAAATTTCACTTACAGGATTAGGAGTTTTTCAGTATCACTTTTATTACATCTGTTTCCGATTACCTATTGATTTATTGCTGATTTGAACCACTCCATAGGAAATAAAAATACCGATGAAATATTATTAACGTCAGAAGTGCACGTATATACGTACCCGAAAAAAACAGGAATTTCAGTGATTTATACCGGATAGATGATATACGCTTATCTTTGTCGTAAACATCATGGACGCCAACAACTTTAAAATTTACGATTCGGTGCATTTATCATCATCGACGTAATTCGGCTATAAAGGGCGCGTTTTATTCATCAGAAAATATTTAATATAAATATTAATCATTTGTTGTTTTATTGGCGCGACTGTGCAGAGCGAAAAGCGAAATTATGGGATTATATAACAGGAACCATGAACTTTTAAGTTATAATTGATAGTCATTTTCTTGCCCCCACCTCGGCCTAAAATAAATTCGACGTGACGTACGTTGTTTACGAAATATGTTGCACATTGTTGGTTAGATATTTCCAGTAATTATTCATCTTATGCGAAGATTTATGATACAAAGTAACCTTGAATTACATCGAAGGCAAACGTCTCCAAAATCGCCTCTGTTAGTACGATATTATTTAAACGAGCGTCAGACAAATTATCTTGGCAAATTATTTCAGTATAATCCACGACTAATAATAAATAAAATATCGAATTATATACGATATGAAAATATATACAGTATAATGTTACTAATTATTTATATAATTAATAATGAAAGAATATCGAGTCCTAACATAAATTATAAAAATATGGAAAGTCAAGAATCTTTTTTTATATTATATTCATCAGCTCTAGTTTTTTTATTTACAATAATTACAATGAAACCTATTCCCATATTCACCACCAATTACCATTTCCGTAACCCTTTCTCAACTATTTGAGAAAAATATCTATTTCCTACATGTCCTGTCTAAGTGTTCAAATGTTTAATAGATTAGTAAATTCCTCATTCATATGTTTACATACTTAGTTTCAACAGCGCGATTTCTTCCTTTCTTTTTATTCTCTTCATTTTAAGGCTTCTTATCGTCATATCGTGTTGTTTCTCTTACTTCCATTGTTTTACAGCTTCTCTTCTTCTCTATCTTCTATCCAATGTTTTCTTCTAGTATCTTTCGTGTCGTCCTCTTGTTTCTCTTACACACTATAAGCCTAAATCAACTCGACTGTTTTTTTTTAATTTTCTTGTTATTTTGTCCTGCTCCGGTTTTTCGATTACACATTCATTTGCCTTCCTTTCCCCATCCTATACGGCCAGTTCTCACTTCATGTTTCATTATTTTTTTGTTTGTTTATCAAAAATTCAAAAATATTGTAAAATTTAACATACATATTAACAACGCGATAAATATAATACAATAATATAAAGAAACCAAACCGTAAAAAATATTAAATGTCATGGATTCCAAAGTGAAGGCGAAGAAAAAAAAACTGGAACTTTAAATAAAATATTAACATTACTTTCCAAAAAGCCAATTTTCAATTTCCTATATAGTTTTCTTATATAAACTAGAGGTTTTTTCTCTTATAGTACATAATTCCTGTTAATATATTACTTAGTAACGAACTATATCAATCGAGGTTTACTTATTTTAAAGCAGAATTTGAAAACGAAAAAAATTATAAGTTAAAAACGATGAACACATTTTTTTTCCAATCCAATTCTTATTATTCCAAAACGACTCTCTTTTATATATTGAAACACAAGAAGGCCAAAATTAACTTTTTATACTTCCTGAGGTTCTTACCACCTGTTATTGTAATGAAATTACTTTGATCCTTTTGCGGCAAGAAAAGTTTCACTGCAGTCAGTCAATGTTACATCAATTGATATTGCATTTGAAATAAGAACAGCTTTTCAAAATTAATGTAACTTTAATGTTTGGTAACAAAAAAAGAGAATTCAAATGCAAAGTAATATCTAAATTTGGTTCATACGAAAGAATTTTTTTAACGAAGCGCTGCTAAGTACGGCGACAAGTCAAGTAAGCAAGTAGTTCGAGTCACGTGACATATTATGTTACTATTAATTGCACTTGTTTCTTTACATGCAATAATTTTATTAATCTACAAAAAAAAATAATGAAATTATGCTGGGAAAAATGTTTCGGATATTTCCATGAAACTTTACATATCATTTTATAGGAACACGTATTTTCAAAAAATTAACATATTTAACTATATTTGCGTCGAGGTCGCATATTCGCGTTAATTGCAGCCTTTATGTACCCAAAAAAAACCGTCGACAGCGTTCCGATGAAAATACTGTGTTAATGCACTTTGTAAAGGATAAATGGGAATGGAAAATTACAAAATCTTATGCCTATATGAAAACACAAGGAACTATGAGACAAAATTCACAATCAAAGAAATAGGATTCAAGACAAGAATGAGTCATCATCCCAGCTTTCTGCAACCTAATGATGGACGATATAATAAATGAAATAAGGTGTGTTGTAAGAAGAAGTGATAGGGAAAGAAGACTTTGCCATAGGAATAAGACGACTGGAAATATTAAAGTATTTGGGTACGATATAACAGAAAAATAGAAGTGACACGTTAGAACTTGCTATATTATTCGCCATGTAAGTCAACTTTTTGACATTTATGTTCTTAAATCGAAAATCACTCAACGTGCTTTTTGAATTTATCTTTAAACCCAAAGTGCTTCTCATTTGAATAATTTATTAATTATTTCAAAATTATTTAACGTAGTTTTAAACATTGGTCTCTCTACTTTCAAATAATCGCAACATTATTATAACCTTTTTAATATATGATTTACTTGACATTGAATTTTTTCAAGTTAGAATATTTCGAGTTACAAAGCTCAACATCGTTAAAACATCCCGGAAGATATAAATATAAAACATGAAGCCTCAAAATATATGAAAGATCATCAAAATTGACCCCCGATTTACCTTACGAGTCATTTGTCGATTTATACGATTTATATTGACTCAGAGCAATGTTTGTCTTCACTTTTAGCACCAAACCCAAACACATTTATTATCATTTAATGATTCTGTGATTTGTTCATCTATTTCAATTTTTATTTTGATTTCCACAGATGACGTATTTTATACGAATACAAAATAACCAATACGGAAATGAAAGAAAATCGGAAAAGGATATTGGAAGACCATGGACCATGGTATCTAGAAATAATCTCTAAGGTTTGTGAAAGATTTTGTAGAAAAGGAGAAGTGATAAAATAGAAATGATACCGAATACTTTCTGTGTACGTGTTTATATAAACGACCCTACCGTTAAAGATTCAATTACTGCAAAAAAAATTAAGCTGGGTCGCATAGCATTGGAGATGCGGAGCAAATATTGCTCAATGAAATTCCACAAAAAAATGCTATGAAAGGAACTTGAGATGGAAGAAATTTGAAAAATAAGATGAATTAAACGAGAATGCTTTTGGAGGAGGAAGAACAATATCAAGTATTCCACAAAAATCCAGTCAACGTGAACTTAACAGGAAGCTTTACACAAGGAAATTTGGCACAAAGCAAAGAAAATATGTGACAAGCAACCTGATTACGTATACAAGGAAGCTAAGTGTTAAATTAAATTGAATTTAAATTTAAAACGCCCTAAAGATTTTATAAGTACTGAACCCTCGCAATTGCGAGGAGAAATTGTGTTAATTCAATCTTAGGAATATGTGGAATAAAGTTAAAAATTTGAGGAGTAATTTGCCTTTCAGGCCAAAAACTACAAAGAGAACGAACGACCATAAGGAAATGGTGCGTTAGAAGGATTATTTCAAATAAGAAACGATAAAGCCAAAATATTTTTGAACATGTCTGAGAAAATTTTATTTGGGAAAGCGGGTAAATTGATTGATTCATAAAGTGTTGAACATTTCGAGGAAATTGTTTTTCTTTCATTAAGTAATTTTGCAAAATCACAACCCAATCCAAAACCAAAACCACACTCTCAAAGTGTTGTTTACATTGTTTTGTTTCGATTGATTGAAACCCAACTTATGCCATTTATTATTCTTTTAGTTCCTTGTTATTGTACTTTTTCGTCGTAATTGCATATTTTTTAATTTTTTAATTGTTTTGAGGAGGTCAATTTAATTTGTGTGCGTTCTCTAGCTCATTTTATTTCTTTTTCACTTGGACTTTTCTTCAGAATGTTTAGTATCTTTTAGAAGAATAGACATAGAATAGACATAGAATTTCTTTCACTTAGATTTATTTGTATACCTATTTTTTATTGTTGCGTTTTAATTTCTTCTGATGTATTTATTTCAATTCTACTTTCAACATTTTTTCTGCTACGATTCGTCGACGTTTATATTTCCATCATTCTCTATGATTTATTTTAATTTTTGTACTAGTTTTATTTTCGTGGTTTTTATATTTTTGTATTATTCATTAGCTATTTTATATTTAAAAGGAATAAGTGTATCATCAATAACTATATTTTTTTCTATCTAAATTTAAACTAGGGTACAACTGTCTCTTTATGGTGATTTGTTTTAAGGTCGGGAATCCCTCAAGGTAGTATTCTTGGGCCATTCCACTATTCAATTTATATGTAACATAGATTAAAACATTGAAACATTGAACTTGATTAATAATCTCGTTCAATTTAATTTAAATCTTTCGTATATTATTGAAGCAACATTCAGCCATTGCTGAAAAATTAATCCTACAATTCTGGAGTTCAGCAGGGGGCAAATGCATCAACAGATTAAGACTAATAATATATCACTGATAGTTAATTATTGGTGCAAGCAATCTTGGTCTTAAAATTGACGGAAAAACAGCAGTAAACAAGGATTGTTTAAGATAAACTTGAAAAATTTTGTGAAAATACTTTGTAATCTTGTTTAATTTCTGAGTCAGTTAGGACTTGGATGCTGATGATTTTAATGGCATACGACGGATGCAAAATTACAATTATGGAATAAGAGTAATATAAGATAAAGGCGTGACGTCTTTTTTCACAAAATAATCACGAAATAATCCTTCACGTTACTAATTTAACAAAATTAGCTTCAGAACTGATGTTCATAATATTAATGTGGGGAGTAAAGGCTTACTTACGCTGCCCATCCATCACACTGCACTTTTTCAGCGATCTTTTTCATATAATATTGCTATTACCGAAGTTCCGGTTTAAAGTCTCTGTCGTTGGCAACATTAAGTAGCTTAATGTACAATTTTAATATTTTACATTTTGTTTGGTAGTTCCTTTTTCAAATCTGGGTCGTTTGTAAAATAGTAATAAATTTTAAATCTTTTGATAGAGATTTAGTTACTTATTTTCCTTGATTTGTATATATTCGTTGTTATTCTTATCAATTATATTTGGACCTGTTCTGATTTCATAAATTATAATAATGCAAGAAAAACACAAGAAACTGCATCGTCAGTTTTTACCTCGCAAATAAGATACGGATAAAAGTTATTTTAAAGACACTCAATAACAAAATTCAATGCATTAATCAAACACTTTTAAAGTTGGGAGGTAAAATTTCTATTCTAAGTTCGCGGGAAAGCTTTAAATTTTTCATATAAAACATGCCGCCCCTCTTTGTACTCGGCAACAATCTTAAAGTTTCACATTTACCGAAAGTTGTTCCGCTGTTTTCTTAACAAGGGCCGCCGAAATTTTCGTCTTACGATTTGATTCACATACAACCAGTTGTCTGTACTCTTCTCATAGTATTTCATCACATTGCCGATATTTATTTAGAATGTGATACCATCTGGCACATAATTTTTCAATCACTACGTTTAGTGAGCGATTCTTCGTTAAGAATCGTTATTCCTTTTGTTATCTTCTACGTCTCGCGAATGTAGTTTTTGCTAGAATGATGATTGTTGATGAACACGTTTGAGTATATACACTAAATAGTTTGAAACAGTTGCTATAAATCTTATTCTGTATGATATAATAATTAATAACTTCAACTTGCATTACAGGCTCGAAATAGTAAAATACGTCACTGCCTGAGTTCGTAAAGTAATCGAATGGTGACTACTAACTTTGTGTCTGAGATAAATCATATATACAATCCCAAGTGCGCCGATTCAAAATTCAAAAGGTGTTTTAGCTAATTGAAACGATAAATTTTTAAGCCGGTTCTGCAGCATCACGTCAAAGCACAAGCCCGTGCACATTTCGGTCAATGTAATTCGTTTATGGTCTGACCGAGTGTATAGAAATTGGCTTCGAAAACAGATCAATAAGTCGGTGTTCGTCGACGGTTACGGGCAATTTGGCACAATTGTTTAGCGCTTTACTGCAGCGTCGCCTGCGGTACATGGAACAATAGCTGCGGAGATTACGACGCGTCGTGTTTGAGGACCCGGCGGGAGCACGGATTTCTACTTTCGGTGGTGATGTAACGCCTAAAACTTTTTTTACCAAAACGGAATAGAGATAAATAAAATTTACACTAATTGACCGACCCACAATCATGATTAATACGATAATTTATTACAAGCAACCAATTATTCTTAAACTGTGCGTTTCCTTTTATACTTCAAAGAGCCTAACTAATCTTTAATACATTGAAGTAATTTGTTTGAAAATAACATAAACGCATGTGTGGGGGTCTTCTCAGTTACAATGAACCTGCTCGGCAATAAATTGTTGTCTATTGTATTGCCCCACATTTGTAAGCTGGTGAATTGAATTGAAAGTGTAGAGAAATGCCTGACATACGAATTGATCGAATACATTTTTTACACTTTAGTGATTGTAAATTTGTTGCGAATAATGCTCGGGGCAATGTAATTTCAGTTTCGTTTAATTGATGATGTTTTGTTTGTTAAGTCGAATGAAAATTTCCAAGTATGTCTAATGCTTTAGAAGGATGATCATCGTTCAGCATTAAACGGGGCGAAATTGCATGAAAAGGGGAACGAAATGCGAACAAAAGTAATATAAAAAACGTAATTTTGATTTATATATTGTCGGGTGAGGGGGAGTTCAATTCAAATTACTTTGACCAACTATTTTATAAATAATTTTAATTTAATTTAAATAATTTTATAAATATTTCTGGTAAATTCACTAAATAAGACATGCATATGTCTTTGCTATGGTTATGTAATGGCCACAAACATTGTGTGGTCGAAGTTTTACTTAGTTTACTTGAATGTAAAGTGCTAAAAAGATATTGTTTGTATTTTTTTAGATTGAGTTTGATTTTTAAGATATTTAATATGTTTACAATTTTAATATTAAAAAATAGTCTAGATAAATAATATTAAAATGAATTCTATGAACAATGTTGGTATTGGATATTGACAATCATTCGTTCCTTTGTTACTTTTTCGTCACGAATATGGATAAATTCTCGAGTCACAAATCCCACAGGGACTTTAACTTCTGTTGGGATAGAGTTTTAAACACAAGATCGATGTTCTATTAAAACAACTGATCAATATTTGCCTCAAGGTATCTAGATTTGCAGAAAGCTCACTAACGTCCACTATTAGATGAAAGCTTTCGCAAAAGCTCAGAGACTTGCGAGTGCCGACAGTAGATAATACCATTTGAAACCAAAGCACTTAACACGTTCTGCAAAACGCTATAAGTACACAAATTGTCAATAGCTTGGCAAAGTGGGAATATATCAACGAAAGCTTACGATTATCTTCTAATTCTTCCAGAGGGTATCCACTAATTTTAGAACTTCTCAAATTGACATAAAAGTATCAACAGTTGCACCAGTGGTTCAGGCAGGTGACAAGGATAAACCCCAGCTAGATAGAAGCTGTTTTAAATTGCCAAAAGTTGACAAAATTTTCGCAATTTAAAAGTACAAGAAAAATATTACAAGGAGGAGAAACCTCGAAACGTTTATGCAGACTTAAACAATTTCGATAGTTTTTGAAGTCAAATTATAACACCTAATTTATATCAGATAACGATTAAGAGACAGATCATTTTTTTTTATTTGGTAACCAACGACTGACGTTATTTACTCTGCAACAGCTGCTCAAGTTTTAGCACAAGTCAAAACGTATTAAAATAATATTTTAATATATGTAGGCTCCGTATTATAAAACTAAAATCTAATTTGCAATGTATGTCAATGTATTAATATTTTGCAAATACGTACTTACACCCGCTTTTATGTCCAATTATTAACAATATGCCAAGAATCGGTTTATGATCGAATATATACAATCAACCAAAGAGACATTATTCATGTGTGTCAAATAAATGCATTACAATAAAATTACACAGTCTGCAGAATTAAATTTTTTATCTACATGCAATTAAATTTAAATGATTGTTGCAATACAAAGTTGTTTCAAAGTGTTTAACACAACATTACAAGTTTTGTAGACAGTATAACTATTCCTGTAGTGAAGGTAGAGAACTTTTTTTGATTGCAAGATAATATTTCACACTCGAGTTGCAATTATGAATAAAAAATTAAATATAATACTCTATCAACAATTATTGTGACTTAAGCGATGCCCTCACCGAGTAAGCTGGATCGCTGGAAATGGACATTGGTCTTATCGTAATGTCACTTCTAGCAAGAGTTTTCGATATTCGAAGTATTCATAGTACCCACGTGATTTTTGGTTCATATCACTTCACAATAATTTATGTAACGATTTCTTAACTTAACTACAATTATATAGTTATTATGTATAATTACTTACATAGTTAATACATTGAAGTTTTTCTCACCTTTGAAAAAAAAATAGGCGTTCACGATATATGCGAAGAGTAATCGTGGAAGAGAAAAAATATGAGCATGTGTTGTAATTTAAATTCTAGTATTATTTAAGTCGAATTTAGTTTATTTTGTACTACTTTTTGTTGATAAACGCAGTTAAGTCATAAAAGTAAAGATAAAGTGGGTGGATGAATTGAACTGATGTTTGAACACAGCTGCAGAAAATCCAAAGCCATTAATTTAGCATCAAATAGGCTTAATTGGAAGAAAAACACCTAATATTTAAGAACTTTTTCGATTTACTGTTACATGTGTTTCTGATATGAATTAAGTAAATTTAATGGCATAAATTAATGGTTTTAACATCAACAAGCGTTCAGCATACAATTCAGCTCATGATAAATTGTTACCTGTCATTTGATTTCTTAAATTTTTATACTAGTACTATAAGTAAAGGTTTTATTGATATTAAATTTATATAACATTTTAATTAAGAATAAGGTTTCCTTGGAGTCAAAACAAAAAAATGTTTTGCAATTATAGAAATATTATATATTTTATAATGTTTAAGCATCTCGTCTAAATAGTAACAATTAAAGAAAATATACAATATTTTCAAAACTTCCAAACAATAGTTGTATTCGCAAACGATTTCAAAAATATTGCTCGAAGCTGAAATACACGTCATTTTATACTCAGTAAATGATATGCC
Source organism: Geotrupes spiniger (assembly GCA_959613385.1). Taxonomy (NCBI): domain Eukaryota; kingdom Metazoa; phylum Arthropoda; class Insecta; order Coleoptera; family Geotrupidae; genus Geotrupes; species Geotrupes spiniger. The sequence goes on from OY390737.1 coordinate 21,428,453, forward strand.
ACAATAAAATTTGTTGCATTTTAATTAAGAATAAGGCTTCCTTGATGCAATATAAATTTATTTATTTCAAACTAATGAGGGTTTATACAAGGTGAAATTATTTGCAAAAATGAAGATACAAGGTTTCACAACCTGTTAGAGACTCAAAAACAAAGATCAAAAAAAGTTAACAGTATAAAGTTCTGAAGCAATCAAGATCCTAAAGATCCTAAAGCTTGAAGGATAAACTCTCATTTTTAAAATAAAAATGCATGGTCATTATAATTTCAATATTGGCAAAAGCCAATGATAAATAGTAATAACTAAATTGTGATGATTTAAATTTTGTTGTAAACGAAAACGTTTCCAGGAACGATAGTGTCAGTAAACGAGATGAGGTCGAATTGCTCATGTAATGTCACTTGAATACAGTAATTCTCATTGGTTAATTGTTAATTCAATTTTCTAAAAAGCTTTAGTGTTAGTTTAAGATTTTTAATATTTAACATTCATGGTCGTCATGATTTTAATATTTGCAATTATCCATGATAAATAACGACATCTTTAATGCTGAAGAAGCCAAATGTCGTTCTAAACGACAGCATTTCCAACAACAGTTCTTAGTAAAGACAATGAGATCTAATTGTTGCATTGCAATGCTTCATTCATTTGGATTTAGTCTAAGAATTTTTAAAGTGTTTTTTTAAACTCTAAATAGTTAGTGTTTGTTAAAACATACATTGTCGATTGCGCGCAAATACATCAATAAATATCATGCCTAATATATAAAATAATCATAAAGTACGTGGCTTACGGCACGGACTATAAAACGCGAGATATCAAGTGCGGGCAATAAAAATGAATTAATAAAAAAAACTACGGAATGAAATAAATAACTTAAATCCCGTGGAAAATACAAATGAAACATGGAGTGATGAATTGGACGGCTTGTTTAGTAGTACGGAAACTTTGGTAGAAGTCCCGACCGTAGTTACAAATGAGAGAATGAGAAGAATAACAACAAAACGTATTTTAAATTATTAAAGTTAATTAAATCCCCGGAAAAACGACAATTTCCTTCAAGTAGCATTTCACAAGCAAAAAAAAAATATCAACACGGAATATCTGCCAAGTAAAATAAAAACCACAAATGGGAATGAGACGAATATCAACGATACGAAAGAGAACGAACATTTAAAAGAAAATAAGAAATGTAAGCGTCTACTTCTTACGGATAATCATAGAAGGGACGGAGTAAAGATATTACGAAGGACCTTGAATCAAAACGAGTTTGAAATATCAAGCGTTTTGAACCGAATGCAATTTGTGAACAGTTGTTGAAAACATAGATGGCCTAAAGATTACAATAAAGACGATCATGTTATAATTTTGGGTGGGGTAAACAATGCGACGAAAGGTGTTGGTATCATTGGGTACAGTTGGCGTTAATTTATTGTTTGATACATTTATGGTAGAGTTTGGCCGGTGCTTTAATACGTATTCTCCAAAGACGGAAGTCAGTATGAGCAGCAGCAGTATCAACAACGATGGAAAAACTAAAGAATGGATTACCAAAGATATAATTGATACAGGTACATGACATTAAAAAAGGCAATATAAAAACAATATAAAAACCAATCTCCAATTGGGTCGAAAAGAAAATAAAACTAGCCTAATTGCTATAAATTACAATAATAAATTGATCTCAGACAACAAGCAAATATGCAATATTATCTGTAAATTTATCACAAATGATAAAGGTAATGAAAATTTCCCAATTTTCAATAATATTTCTAACGTATCATCACCATTGTATTTATGCTATAATAATTATATATTTTTTATATCTATTTCCATGACTGACCATATCCACTAATATCACTGATGACTTATTATTGACCAATTAACCAGATTTATAAAAAAATCCTATCGGAATATCATTCAAATCGATACAGATTCATTCAATGTTGATTTACAGTCTGTCCCCTTCAATAGTGTATTTTATATCATTGACGTCGATACTAAAAATAACTTCACTAATTCCTAGATATTAACTATTTGAGGAACATTCTTCAATGTGTTTTACTAAGCCATACGTTCCTTGGCTCTCTGATATATAAAAATTCATTGACTAAATATTAGAAACAATAGAAATCCCAGGATGGGGATTACTACAAATCATTTAAAGCTTCCTACTTCCACATACAGTTTGGGAAAAAAGGTTACGATCATATTTCGGGGCAACAAATTCCTCCGGAAACGCTTTGGTTATATATCTAGATTGTAGGTAAACGTTCTATGAGAATGATCCTAATCAAATTAACCATTATTTACAAAACGACGTTTTGTAAATAATGGTCGTATTCCTTATAATATTCAGCAATAGTCAAACATATTTTGATAGGACCAAATTTTGATTTTGTAATGCTTGATGTAGTTTACAGTATTATCAAAAATACATGATCGAAATCAAAGTCGGCTATACTAAACAAGCATTGGGTTATATTGGGTTGGGTTGAACTTTATGAACTATAAATCTCAATCAAATACTACACGAGTCGACTAGATTTATTTAATATTTTATTCATCAAACTTTTGATATTAATTGATATCTTATAGGTTTATGTTGGACTCGAAACTATGAATCGGAATCTACTAGACCAGGTAAGGTTGTGGAATCCAACCTAAGGCAGTAATATTAAAACTCTCCATCATAAATAATATCAAATGTTCGATCAGTCTTCTTGTATTCAGGGAGTATAGTTTATTCCATTTGATATACTATTGGGTTTGTTAGATCCTCCAAACCAATCGAATAATATCAAGTACTCGATTAGTGTCCTCAACTTCAAATCGTAGTTCAAATAGTAAATTAGTCTAGTAGACTTCGATTTATAGTTCACAATTCACCGTGAGTCTAACCCAGCCCAATAGTATCAAATATTTGATTAGTCGAAGCAACTATGGCTTAATAATAATAAAAATATCTGATTAATATCAATATTCGTGATGATAAGTCTTAAATTATTAGCATAAATACAAACTCCTAAAATTACAAAGTTTCTACGAGTACCTTTATTGTGGGCTAGTGGTAATAATCAAATTTGCAGTTTAGGACTAATGTTCATTGCTGTCCAATTGCCAAAAATTGCAATATTATATGTTAATTTCTGACGCAATGAATGTTACATTTAATAGTTCTTTCGAGTATAAGTTGAATATAGGCGTTTCGCAGGGGTCTGTACCAGAATTTCAGTTGTTTACGAATGTTATTGAAATATTTCCTTTAATGTGGGTATTAAACGGATTGACAAGGCGATTAACAGTAGGCTTTATGTATCAATATGTCATTTGGTCTAAGTGTAAGTTTTTGTTTCCATTTGAAAAATTTGGATAGCATTTTTTTTCACGATATGACAAAGGAAAAGTTGTTTGTATCGTCACTAGCCGTGAAACATTGATAATTTACTGTTAATGTAACAATCAAGAACGTGTTCGTTTTGATTCAGTGTCTTTTCAAATTGAACTGATTACAGTAATATGTTATTTAGTTTGTTACTGAATAATGCAATAATTTTCAATACTCGAAGGAAAGAAGTATATGCAATTCGGTAAATTAGATATTAGTGATATGCATGTGAAGTACAACATTACCCTTGTGCTTATTAATTATGAAAGTGGGTTATCGGATTTTTCGTTCGTTGCGAAAATCCGTAGGGATTAGAGGAACAATGTTACTACGCATTGTTCCTCTAATCCCTACGAAGGCATATAGAATTTAATGTTTTACTGACTTAAAGTTTAAATAATAGAATGATCTTTATGGATAAAGTATTAGCATTTTCTTGAAAGTTCAACTTTTCACCCATTTGTTTGTTGGCTTCACTTTTTGATTCCATGACAACATGAAACATTGTATTTCGATGATGATTTAAATTTTTGCTCTATATGATAACGCTTGCATGAAAAATTATCAAAATCTACGAAGTCGATTTGCTTGAATTTAATTATGTCTAGTATTATTAAGACGAAATATATAAAAATTCTAGTGTATTAGACCAACATTTTTTAGAGTTAAAAATTCATGGTCGTTACAATTTTAATACTCGCAAACTAACTTTAACGGCCCCGCGTTAAATTTTTGTTCTGAACTCTAAAAAGACCTCGGAGTAAGTAATAATGTTTCATCGTCTCGATCAACGTAAACAGTATGCAGAGTGCATCATTGCATAGGAATGAGTTTTACGACTTTTACGTGCAGAATAACGAGCCGAAGCGCCATCTATACCATAAAAATGTCACGTCTAAATCTCGTCTATCATTTTCAGGGGGAAAAGCTTTCCCGAAAAACATTACACTCGACCGTAGATAACGCCGACTCGGTTTTGGTTTTTCCTCGCCTTATCAAGACGTGCCCATTCAGTCAGACTTCAAAGGGTCGGGTTCGGTCGTTTACAATAGACAATCGATAACCAATTTGCATAAATTGGTTTCAACCCCCCCGATGAATTGAATTGTTTAATTTTATCTCGTTTGCGTGTGGGTGCAACTTTGTGTAAATAATCAAATACGAAAATTTGAATATGGAGGCTTTTTTAATTACATCGTGGAGTTACAACGACGAAAATAATTTGCGCAGACGGTGACTTCGTAACGTCGCTGATGATTTTCTCTATAGGAAAAGATGCGAAAGTTTAAAACTAGTTTAACGCGTGCAAAAAATCGCAAAGTTTGTGTCAAAATGAAATTGAAAAGTGGGCAAACTTTATTAGCGGAATGCATAATTAATGTAAAAATGTATTTTGCATTGGAGACCAGACCGCGGTTCACTGAAATACGTGTACATACAAAATCCATTAGCGTGTCGCTGTAGTTAGCGGATATAACTTTGGGGAAATTTGTAACCGAAATATATATGCATTTGTTGTTTGCATGGTTTAGTTATAAAATGGATAGCCGGATAATTTAATGTTGTATGCATAATATTCATATAAAACAATATCAAGTAATTTGCTTCTAAAATTATTGGACATTAAATCTTCGCAAAAGCTCATGTTTTGTTATAAATAAAGTAAAGAAAAAAAATAATTATTGTTTAATGTTGATTGTGATAGATCAAAAAGAAAGGTTGATAATTTTGCTTTACAATTCAGGAAAGAATTAAAATTTAATGTTTTTGAAGAACAGTTACTTTTATGTCATTATGTACATCCTTAAATGAAAATGTTGGTGACCTAAAAAGTTGTAATACTTTTTAAAATGTGAATGTCAAAAGCACGAACAACGTATGATGCGAATAAATTAAAACGTATTGATTATTTGCGATTATATTTCAAAGGTGACTTCCGATCGTTGCTGGATTTTAAAGTTTCGCACACACTTAGAATTCTTTCTCCGTACCGGATAACTTTTCAAGAAGTTTTACTGAAATTCCTTCGCATCGTGGACCGTACCGAGGCAAATTTGGAATATTCGAGCTTACGATTATTTTGAGGAATTAATTATTTTTAGATCTCAGACCAATGATTGGGTCTGCATAACAACGCTCACTTTGTCATGGCATTTTAAATATTGAAGATGTGCATCCGTTTTGGCATATTCTTTTAGAATCGACTGGCGTATAAATTAAAACAACGGAAAGTTTCGTAATGCCAAGTGCGTTTCATGTTAACTCTTTGCAAATTTTAATATTGCTGCTAATTCTTAGAGTTTATGGGTTGTTCTTATTATTTTCATTAACTACTTCAAAAAACAATTTCTCTTGCTGATCACTTGCTTGTTATAAAATGACATTAGTAAATGCAATTGATTTTTTAATATCAATTTTGAATATTATTTGATGTAAAAACGCAATTTTAATAAAAATGATTACAACACAATCACGCAGCTAAACGCCGCAAACCCTCGATTCTTTAATACGAAATATAAAATTTAGCAATTACGAGTTCGTTCAAGCAGGACGTCGAAATCATCAAAAGGGGAACTTTTGTTGGTAACAAAGCGCGAAAATTCCGAACGAAATTAAACCGCCCATCAAAAGCCGTCCAGAAACAATCCGATTATTCTCTTCTCTAATATGATTTACTTTGTATAACGCCGAATGTTCGCTGCAAATTTCCAGGCCCAACAATTAATTTTATTCCCCGACGATTGCGTTTAATCCGGGATGCCTGCGAGCGATAATTTAAAATGTGTAATGTTGCCGATCGCTAAACGAAATTAAGGATTAGATTTTCGAACGAAAGTTGCTGGCTTTTTTTAAATCACTCCGCACGACGGGACACGAAACGCTCGGATATGTCTGTGGGTGTTTCTTTATTGCTTTCGCACTTTTCAATTTCGCGTTGACGCCGCCCGAAAGCTCGTTCGTCACATGTAAATTTTGCGCCTTCCTGTTGGCTTCGAAGGGAACAGGTGTAATTGAATATTCGCAACATGCTTATTAAAATGGAACTGCGTGTGTTTGCATTTCCAGTGCAGTATTAAATTTGAAGTATTTTTAAACATCATTGGAAACAATGAGTTTATGCAATTAACCTTCAGCTGCCACCATCGGTTATTTATAGATGGGAATTGGGGGAGTCAATAAAAATTTCGATTCTCATAATCGTAAAACAGATCCAAATATTGGAGATGAATTGTACTGCCAGAATTGTAATGAGACAATATTAACAAAATTGAATTGTTGAGCGGAGAAGCTTTTATTTATTTCGGGAGAATTTCTTGTTTGTTGCCTTACTCGAACATGAGCGAGCAAGGATGATATAGCATTGACACATGCAATAAATTATAATATTGTCTATTATAACAAAGTGAAAAATGGGATAAATTGACTGCCGCGTAAACCAGGCATCAAAGTTATTCTAACTGGCACCCGAAATCGCAGAGTATTATGCAAGTTATGTTTTGAAACTAAAATTATTGCATCTGAAAATTCACTCGGGTTTTGCCAATTATTCTTTAGCGATTTTCGGGCTACTAATTTTACTGCACATATCCCTAGATATCCCAAAAGGTTGTTCAGAAGAGACGAATAACAGCTGAACGATAGAACTAAAAAATTATGAAATCTATATCGTCGCCCAATGATGTTTTTAATCGTAAATGAAACATTAATATCGTAGAAAATATATTGATAAATATATTTTGATCAGGAGCAGAAAAAAGAAAACGAAGAACTGAAATATGAAACTACGACCAAAAGTAAAAAACAAACATCGCATCAGATTTGCATATAAAAGGAATATTTCTGGTCATATACCTGGACCTGGACCTAGCCCTGGGCGTAATTTTGAAAACTGTGAAGACTTACTTGAGAACACACAAACTGTAGAAGTTTTAGATAAGTGGTGTATAAGGACAACGTCTACATTTAAATTGCATCTGATAGTAATTATGCAAGTGAAACTTGTAAAGAATCCAATCAAAGTTTTGATAGTTTCCTGAAGATCGGCTGGCGATGGAATATTTTAATGAACGTGTACAAAGTAATAGGAATAAACGCACAACTTATATAATAAGATTTACTTATGGTAATAATAAAGAGAATCTTTTATTATTAATGTACACGAATTTCCAAAAATTATCCACAACGTCTTGGAGAATATTTTATGACGACGACTTTGCCCAAGTAGATATATAATGTACATTGAGAAGAAGGACGTGTCCTCTTAAATATATAAAATGTAGTAGATGCAGAGTCAGTTTCAATTTTTCTAACTTCACCAAGGAAATGTAAACAATGAGACATTCTCCTCCGTTCGTGAAATGATTTAAGAAATACACAGTTTAGGACAGATTATTTAAATGATATATTTATAATATTTATAGAAAATGGCATAGTTCATATGAATATAAATAAATAATAATAATAATTTAATACACAAATTAATGCCTTTTATAATTTATAAATTAGTATGAGTCACCTTTTGGTGGCACACCTTTCTGACCACCCATTACCTGGTAATCTATTATGCAAACCACCACTTTCTAGATTTTAAAATAAGTCAGAAAATAGTACACACAATTACTAAATTCGCAATTAACTCACAGCAAAATCGTGGTTAATAAGTTTTAAATTGGTGCAGTATATTTATAAATAGTTACTTTAATTACACCCCTTTAAAACACCTTAATTATGCCAGAACACATTGGAATATACAATAATTACTCCAGATAATCAAAAGCAATGTATAAGTTTGAGTTTCTGCATTAACATAGATAAACCATTTGTACATTGAAACGCACAAACCACAAATGGAGTGCTCATTAGTGAAAACTTGTGTTGTCCACATAGACGGCATATCTATCTGTAATCAAATCTTACTTCAAATTAATTGTAGTTTCAAATTATTAACTTATGGTGACATTTAAGCATATGATAAAATTGAGTTCAAATTGTAGTTTTTTTAACTGCAAAAATGTTCATTATTGATAAAAAAAAATACACTGACTTAGTTCAAGGAAATGGCGGCATTTTATCTCGGGAACGCGTGCACCAATTAAGCTGAAATTTTATATTGGCGTAGATGGAACAAACAACTTTGCATATGAAATTGTTGTAAACAACTATCACAAACAGACTTTTCATTAATAAAAGCTTAGTTCACCTAGTTCAACATAATTGATCGCCAGTGTTCAAATAAATGAAACTACAATTGTTTCCTACTTGTGTACATTATGTAGATATAAGTGTACGTTATGTAGATAAATTCTAAATAAATTTTCTTATGTCCTTATCATAATTATCATACAATTTGCGTTACCATTTTTTTATACATGACGCGAATTCTCGATTTTAATCTTACATTGTCAGGTTAAATACAACGTTCGAATGCACATGTATTAGTGAAAAGTAGTATTTGTTTACACTAATTTTGATTGTTTATCGCACCATAGCATAGGCAAGGATGGAAATGACAAAGAATAATACAGAAAATACATAATGCATTATGAGTCATAGTAGAAAAGAAGTAAAAAGTGCAGAAGAAAGAATAGAGAATTTGTTAAAAGACGTATTGAACGTACGGAAAGTAATATATATTTACGAAAAAAGACAAAGAATAAAAACGAAAGGAAGCAGCATAAACAGAATAGAATAAGTTTTTGCAGAGACAAACCGGGGTAATTAGTGTAAGCTATAGAAGATAGTTTACAGAGATGGACTGGGCATTTTAAAGAAGTTTTTATAGTTATAATAGGGAATAGAGGAAGAGAAATATGAACAAAGTGTAATAAGCGAGTGTCGGGGCGGCGACGAAAGATGAAATCAGAAAAATAATAAAAGCACTGCAGAATAATAAGGCTCCAGGTGAAGATGGGATAGCAGTTGAAATGGTCAAGGCGGGAAGAGACGGAAGAAAATTTGCATAATATAATACAGAAAGTATGGACAGAGGAAATGATGCGAATAAGATGGAGAGAATCTTTAATATACCCTATATATAAGAAAGGAAATATGTTAACTTGTGATAATTACAGAGGAATTGCACTAATGGATGTAGCATTCAAAGTGATGGTGGAAGCAATTAAGAATAGACTAACTGAGTCAATAGAGACAGAAATAGGCCAGTACCAATGTGGATTTCGAAAGAACATGTAATGGATCAAGTCTTTATATTAAAGCAAATTTTAGATAAAAGTAAAGAACAGAAATTACCCCTATATAAGGCTTTTATTGACTTCAAGAAAGCATATGATACAGTGAATAGAGAAAAACTTTACGGATCAATGAGAGAATTTAGAGTACAAGAAAAAATAATAAGACTGACCTTAATTGGTTCAGACTATAAGTGTTTATTAACGGACAGTTAGCAGAAAAATTGATCTAAGGGTTTGAGACAACTCTGTTTAATCGTGTTTTGGAAAAGGCTGAGAAAGAGAGTGGTCTAAAAACAAAGGGAACCAGCTATAACCAGAGTACACAAATAATGGCCTCTGCTGATGCTATTGTGATCCTTGCAAGAACCAAATCCAATTTAGTGGAAGCTATAAAGCAAATAGTGAAGACAGCTAAGGGCAAGGGTTGGGTTGGGTTGGGGTAGAAATTAATAAAACTAGGTATATGGTGCTGCGGGAGGAAGATAGAAATACAAGAAATAAGGAAAAGAAAAGTTAATACTAAGGAGACATGCTATCGTTTCGATAGAGTGGGTAAATTTTTGAATGGAAGGTGCTGCGAAAAATATACGGGGGAAAAAAGTTGTGGGATCAGCAGATAAACAGAACAAATGAGGAGGTGAAGCAGCTGTACAGAGAATGAGATGGATAGGACATGTAGCAAGACTAAATGACGAGCGACCAACGAAACAATTTTTGGTTGGTGAGTGGAAGAAGGGGAAGGGGTAGACCACGAACGAGATGGCTGCAGGCAGTCTAAAGGGACCTGAAAGAGATGGAGATGAGAGACTGATGTAGGATATCACAGAACAGGGAGGACTGGAGGAAATTGTGCAACGAAGCCTTGGGCCTTTTCGGCTTGGAGAGCTGATATTTATATATATATATATAAATAAGTGATTATTCTTTAATTTCCTCATTGACGTATATTAGCGAGAGAGTACTCTATTTGTTTATGCTAAATTTGACTTTACGCTTGGTTTGCATGTTGTCGTCGATAAAGTCGAATGAATGACTGCAACTGTCGTGTTTTGTAGCAAATAGAGCAATTTCATTGTTAATCACAATGAAATTACCGATGTTTCAAGTTAGAGAAATAAAATGTTTAGGCAAAGCAAAGGTGCTTGTTTACTGCACCACAGTTTGTAATAACAAATGGGGACATTTAATTCATCAAAACTCTTGCCAATACAGTGAACACCACGTACAGTAAATTGAAATTTTCCAACTGCTGTACAATAAGCGTTCGCCACCGCAGTAGTTTCATTCATCAATCCCGACAAAACATTCGAAATTGTAAAAAAAAACGTTAAAAATAATAATTTATTAACTAAACAAGTTTACACTTAAATATATTTAAACACGACATCTCTTCTATCAGCCACCGTCTGCAGTTCCAACTTTACAGGGCACTGCAACCAAAAACTCAACAATTCTTCAGAATAACCGATCAAAAAGTACATTTTTCTCGGGCTGACGCTCTGTCTCACGATTCCCGCTATTCGTATAATATTGTGCTGCCTTTTAACGATGACTTCACTGACGAACAAAGCGTGCCACGTGCCTTTCATGAATGACCTAATAAACATGTCTTCAACAGCCGTTTCAGAGCGACGCAATCCTCCTTCGACGCTGGCTAAAATGTACCCATGTATAACAGAAATAGGTCAGATAATTCCTTACATGTGTTCCAAGAATTCCAGGACTTTCTATGCGCGATTTGGTGCGGTGGATTCGCCATTTCATAAGTTAACGGCATATTTTTTTTTGGAGTTATGCGATACCGACCCGCTTGGATTTTGTTAACGGCTGCGGTTGTGTGAAAAAGTGATATTTTGGGGGCGATTTGTACATTTCTTAAAAGCTAGAAATGGTGTAACGCAACTGATTGAATCTGTAAATTTAAACTTACCTGTTTTAAATGAATTAAAGACATGTTTATGGCACGATTGACGTTAAGGTTAGTGCGCAGAAATAATTTTATATTGTGCAGCTTAATTTAACATATTGTTATATGTAAATCGATCTTACATTAACTTGCAATGTTATAAGGAAAAATTAACTTGTTATAGTTAAATAAATATATGGGAACGTGCGTTTTTATTATGTTGCAAAAGTCATAACTAAAATAGACAATGTTACCAATGTATCTGATTCGAAGATAGAGCAGTGTTATCAAATAAATACATTTATTATATGATTATTTAAAATTTTCCGTCGAAGTTTGAATTTATTATTTATGGCATTTATTAAACGATTTATATTTTTAAATAATATAAATTTGTAACAAATAATTAATTAAATTTTGGATTTGTAATGTTGCCGGCATGTTATAAAAATTGTGTGTGACCGTTGTATTATTTTTCTATTAAAAATCTAGGTTAGTTGTCAAAGTCATTTAATTCCATTATAAATTAATTAATTGTAATTTAATAGCCTACATTTTCAAACATTGCGTTACACGTACAACTATGGAAAACGGTACGTGATTTATGCAAACCCATTCCTCACGTATTCTAATTTAATTAATTCAACAGAAGTGAAAGAACGTACGCTTGGTGACGGCATGGACAACGCTCTAATCGCCTTAGCAGATTGTGCCAAACAATTCCACTTAAAGCTGCGTTCGTCCGAACAAATTTTACAATCTCTGAAACCAATCGAACCAACAGGTAAAATCATCAATCTCATTCCAAAATACATCCCAAAGATTCGCAAAAAGCCAAAGTACCTGACAAGTAAGCCGAAAGAGCCAAAGTTCGTGCCGTACGAACCGTTCAAAGCTGCCATCAATCCGATTAAGCCGGTGAAACGTGTCAAGAAAAAAGAATTGGTCAAAGACAAGAACAACATTGACATACACGACTTGGTGGTGCAGATGTCGGAAATGCGAACGGCCGAGTTGAACAAGGCGAAAATGGAAGCGCTGAAAGGTGAGGAACCGCTCATTACCAGGAAGCAATGGGTCGAAGAGAAAACGGCGTATGAAAGAGACATAAAAAATTTGCGAGAGAGTAACTCACATTTGGAGAATCAATTGAAATTTCAAGCTCAGGTAAGTGATTCAAGGAAGTTTTGTGATTTTGACGGGGGTTGTGATAAATAATCGTCTACGCGACTATAATTCTAAACAGGTAAACAGTGAATTAAAAACTTTGCTAGTGGCTGCTGTCGGTGAAGATTTAGAATCGAGGGTTCAACATCTCACACAAGATAAGTTACAATTGGCACGGGCTTTGTTAAACTCCGCTAATCATTTAACATCGCATCAGGAACAAACGGAATGGTTGTCTGGGCAGTGCGAGGTGTGGAGGAGCAAATTCTTGGCGTCAAGGTATACAACGTATTTTTCGTTACGTCACAATAAATTGCGCTGAATTTACTTAATTGTGACCATTTTCGTGCTTCTGTTTAAGTCTAATGGTTGAAGAACTAGCACGGTGGAAATCGTTGTTAACGAAGAGAATGAACGACATGCAAGAAAACTTGAAAGGTTTAATAGAGGAACGAACGAAGGTTCGAAATTATTCCATCAATTGTTATAACAGTTTAACTCAAATTAGCAATAGTAACAATTTAGACGTTGTGCCTTTAAAAACGAGTAATATCGTCGAATTATCCGCCGCAAATTTTAAGCTGTGCGAAAACGTAGCCGCACATGTTTTAAAAGATGTGTCCAAGGACATTGGACATATAACAAAGTTACCGTCTAACACGTTTTGTGAATCCATTGCGGTCCAGGTAACAAGCTAGTTTGGTTTAAACCTGTGGTTATTTCCTATTTTCGTAGATTTTGAAGAATCCGGTTAGTTTTATATCCAAGCCGGATTTAGTTTGTAATGCGGTGATGGGAGCAGCTTTGTCGTTGGGCGGGGGACAAATATTTCTTCAACACCCGCATTCGCATATGTCCTGTTGCGCGCATTGCAAAGGAGAAGTGCAGGATATTTGACAGTAACTGAATGCTTAGTTTTTTCATTTTAGCTATATTTTTATTAATTTTAATCTATTGTATATATTTAACAAATTATTTTGTAACAATTTTAACCAATACTGAAGTAAGTAGTTCTAACATTTATATGTATCAATGGATATGTTAAGTTTGGGCAATAAATGCATTTTTAAATATTTAATAAATAAAAGGAAAATTACTTAAATTTATATTTGTGTGAATCTGCACAAAGAAATGTTTACGGCTTGATAAATGTTTTGCTATATGGTGCTTTGTATCATAACCCATCGGACATAATTTTTGTATCCTTGAACTAAAGATATATATCACGATGTTTATAATTTTCATGTTTTTTACAGCTCGACCTTTTTTTTCTATTTTTTACCATTTTTAGTACTTTCAACAATTTTGTTCATAATTTGTGTGGATTTTCGATAGTTTTGACTTATTTTCGCAATTTGAAATCTTCTACAATGTTGACAATTATAAATTTAATGTTTGGTATTTTCAACGAATTTACCGTTTTTAACAATTTCGTTAATATTTAAATTGACAAAAAATTGATTGTCATCAAAAGAAATAAAAAAATACAAGAAAACGTCGAATTTATTAAGTAATAAATATTGGAAATGGAAATATTAATCCTCAAATCCTGAATAGTGTGAGCAAATTCATCGAATTTGAATTGGGACCCACGAAAACTGTGTATCTGTTTAATTGAAAATAATAATTTTTAACACAAATGTTACGCCGATCATTGATTATTGACTATTTTATCCTTTTATTATGAATTTCAAATAACGAACGTAAGCAAGCCTAGCCCCCTCTAGCCGTGGCCGCCACCTGTGGCGACACCTAGAGTTTGCCACATAGGATGTTGAGCGGGGATATGTAGACATGATCACGTTATCGCTCATAGGTGGCACAGCCGACTAGATTTCTGCGATTTGCCTATATGATTGCGAGTACCTATTAATGAATAGGTGGCAGCGATTTTTCTATCGATCCTTATGCATCTACCATTTCGTAAAACCGTAAAATGTGGTCTTATTAAAGGTTACTGCCACCGTACATTTGGAAGCAAGTGTGGTTCAGTTTATTGCCGATCCTCTCCACTGGGGCGCCATATCCGAATCGCTACTTGAAGTTTGATAACTTTATTAAGAGTGGGTGTCTTCACTAATTACAAATTACTAATTAAATTGAGTGATCGTGAGCGTAAAAGCAATTCGCGAGAGCCGGATAAATCACAATCATTAAAATCAAATAAAATAACAAATACGAAAATTTATGATTAAAAATACAAATATTTCAAATGCAATTAAAATAACGGAAATATTAAGCAGTCCAATTTAAATTCATGCCAATTAGCAGTTGAATTAAAAAACTTTTTGATGTTTTTGGCATTTGCTCATAATGTACATTATTAGCTGTTCCATAACTCCATGGCTAATTGTGGACGGATTTCAAATTGGGTCGTGTGTTACATATGCTAAAAATTGAAATACGTAATATTGTTATTTTTTCGCTGAGTGAAAAGTCGATAAATAAAGTTGCTATTTATGTGTCAAGTGGTAAAATGCAGTTTTTTTATCACGAGACCTAATGATCGATTGAAAGATAATTTTTGACATTTCAAAATGGTGAACTTATTTATATGCGAGTTATAAAATATAAAATTGTTTCCATGATTTCATAATTTATATACCATGTATATTGTTATGTTATATATCGTACAAAGTATGTTATTATTGTCGGTTTTATTCAATTTGGTTCTGTAGAGGAGCACCTGGTGAGATCTCTTTTCCTCAGGGAATTCCTTGGGGGTAAAAGGTATTTTTTTTAGATTACAATTAAAAGCTACATTATAATGATAACAAAATATTTATTTTAGTTCAAAGTGAATGCAACTTCTTATGCTACCGTGTAACGCGTTATCGCAGGTTATTATTATATTGTATTGTCTTATCAAAATAATCCTAGTTCCAACCATAAGAAGAGAAGGTTCCTTCAATATGTTTGCCAAACCGCAAGTCAATCAGTTTTTGAGAAAAACGTGCGCCCGTCTTGAAAAATGTGGTTCCGAGAAAAACGCGTTCAAAGTTTGCCATAACTGACGGCTGCACTTACTGTGGATAACATTTGATTTGAGTAACTTACCCTTAATCAGCTGTACCGGCTCAACAGTATACTGATCATTTGATCTTGGCTCTTGGGTATTGGGCTGCAAGGAAAAAGGAAAAGTTCCCCAAGCATACAAACTGGGTAAACAATAGACACAACTTAATATTTTCGAGACACATTCTCAGAACCCCCGATTTTTCGCATTTTCTAAAGAGTAATACCCCCTTAATTTTTATCCAACACGTGGTTTTTCTCGGCGATATGGTAAGTCTATTTACTTTTTACAATATTACACTAATTTTTAATTTATTTTCTTAGGTAATTCCTCGCGAAAACTGGATTTTATCTGTACGCACTACGTAAATGATTTAGTCGGGCTCGTTACTTTAAAAAGATGGAAGTGATTCCTTGCGAAACAAGTACGTGAGTTCCGAAGTAAACAACGAAAAATCAACGTATTGATAAGCAGTACTATTTAATAGATAAATGTGCGTAGTGAGCGTAAATAAAAACTGAGAGGGCCGTTACTACACATTGTTTTATAAAATGGAACATAAAAATGTAACTGAAATGTATAATACTCAGTATACAGCGACATCAAAGAAAATGGCAATTAAGTAGTCTTTCAATTGATTATGAAGTTGGCGACATGCAAACATTAATAACGTAATGGCAGAAGCAGATGCTCAAAGTAATCACCTTCAAGTTGTATGCATGCAGGACCTTTGAAGTTGAAAATACAAAGTTTAATAACGTTAAGAATAACAACTCAAATTGTTTTATTAGTGTGGCTGCTGCAAACCGTAATGAAAGAAGTAATTGCTCTACTGTAATTGGGAAATTTTTTGGAGTATACGTGAAATAATTATTGATTATGGAACAAAAAGAAATGGGACCTGTTCTATATCAGAACGACAGAAAAGAATATGCTTGTTGTACAATGTTTGGTGAATTTTAATTCTTTTTTATTTGATTAATGAACATTTTTATTATAGTTCATATTAAAAAGGTGTTTTTCTTGTTTATAAGCTATGAATCAATTATGTATTAAAGATTATGCTGTTTTTTTTAATTTCTGACATTCCTTTTGTTAGCCCTTCCCCTAGCCCAACAGCAGCAACAAAAAAAACAACGGCACAACAACCATATCGTCATTTTTTATGCATGAAGGCGACGGTAGCAATATTCTTGTTGGCCATGTCATCAACGCAATTACGTTTCCATTGGTCCATTTTATATTGCTGCTGCCCAGGAATAGGGGGCCTGAATGTCGACTAACAATGGACACGTCATCTCGATTTATTCGTGCACTAAATAAATTCCCGTATACCATCTATTTATGTCTTGCCTTGTCAGGTTAATTGTTCTGTTTTACACTTATCTTAAGAAACGACGTAAATTACTTTTTCTTGAATGTCACAACTTTATTTGAAGTCATGTTTTTGAGCATGGTTGGTGATCTGATAAGTTCGGTAGTACGAAGCATATCATTACGTGATACTGATACTGAAATATATTTTCATCACAACTGTTCATATCCATAGAATTTTACATACATTTCATATACAGAAAATAAGGCGCCATGAAAGATTAGTTGGACAAAGGTATATTGGTCAAATTCATTTGGTATTATTTTATACAAAAATATTATACAAATGTTATCCATGTAATGAAACATTAGAAATCAGAGAATAAAGTTCGAAGAATTGTACACATTGTAATATTTTGTAATTAGTTTTATATAAAAATATTATACCGATGGATCATTAACAGTGGTGGATCTGCAAAAACTAATTGGACGTTTCTTTAGTCCTCATTCTGAGCGTTGGATACAAAATTTAGTAAATGTGTATTTATAGCTTTCCTATTAAACAAAAATTGTGATATTCACAAAAGTCATAAATACCGACAGGTAATGGACAAAACGGTCCGAAACAGTATCTAAATATTATAATCTCGCTGCAAAATGTTTTTGTTTGTGATTGCTGATATTGTTCTGCTTTCTTTGCAGATAATTTTAAATTTATGTATATTGTTATTTCAAGTTAAAATAATGAAAATAAAAGCAAAGGAATTTTAATTCTTTTTTGACTTTATGACTTAAAATAAATGGAAACATAAACATAAATAAAACAATTGCAAATTGAGCAACTGTAAATTAATGAATATAGAAAATACATGAAAGTTAAACTGTAATAATATAGAAAAACAAACAAGAACAAACAAACCAACCCCACAAAATATAATACAACAGCAGTAAGCACATCTAACTTTGAATTAAAAAAAATAATTGAAACCTGACCAAATTGAAAGAAATAAATTATAATGAGAGTTTTCAGTATCCACTGTTACAAAACAAATTTATAATTAAAATATTTCGAAATCTTAAAACACCGGTTAGAATTTTCGACTCGTAAACCATCGCGACGAATAAAACTACAAACGACTACAAAATGCAATTTACAGCCACACCAACATTAATCACGAATACCAACCAAGTTGACAGTTTCGGCTCAAACTCGAACCGCGTTTGTCTGCCGTTACGTTCGTGCAACTGTTTATGCTTCCTTTGAGGGAAATTAACAAAGGATTTGGAATTATCGCAGCAAATGCACCATCAAATCGAATCCGACTAGGTACACGCCGCGCGCGCCTAAAAAAACAAAATTTATCACGCGCGTGTCCTTTGTGGGGGCGCAAATCTTCGGTGAAATTAAGCCGCTCAAAAAATCGAACGTGCGAAAGCCATTCATCTCGCCGGGGAAGTTGCCATGTCGTTTTCAATTCCAGGGTAAAATTAAGCGTGCAGTTCGCTTCCGCTCGGAAATATTTCTTACCGTAATTAAGGAACATATTACTTCCTACGATGGAATCGCACCGCATTAAAGTTTTTCTAATGACGGGGGTGTTAAGAAGTTCTTTATGTGTTGGTTTGTGTAACTATGAGAATGAATCGGGTGAAATGAACGTGCCGATGGTGGGTAGGAACTTTTTTTAATTAAAAATTTTGCTGTTTGCGCATGGATTAATACCATAAGAGAATTGAACACAGAAAACCAATTCATTTTAATGAGCAAAAATTGCAAGACAGCGAATTAGGTCTAGTCGAAGATAAACCAACTTGGATAAAAAGTTTGCAGAGGTAATTGGACAAGTCGAATAAGTCTCATGAGAACGTAATAAAACTGAATCAGTTCTTTAGTTTGCGTTAAACGAGAATATAAAATATTTCGAGTGCAAACCAGTTTGAGGCGCATTTTGTTCGTAAAAAATACGTTGTCGCTAGAGAACCTAGCAGAGCATGTAAACGGGGCGACAAGTTGGACCTTGAGACTTCCGAGCATCATAAATATATTATGTAACTAATTTAAAAGTACTAAAGTAATTTTAAAGGCACACCTTGCGAATGTATAAATTTTCCACGTGCCGAGAAAAACACACGTACGTTTCGGGCCGGGCAAGTTTATCCGGATGTTTGCAGAAAGTTTTCACGTTTCCCGGAATTACTGCCGAAATAAATTAGAACCTGTAATTACAGTTCTCCTCGCGACTTACGGCCGAAAAGCGATTCTTAATAGTCGTTAATTGTTAGGTATTAATTAAAGCGTTAAGACGGTTCAATTGTTGTGCGACAGTTAAATTACGTAAAGACTTCGAAACAACGGAGGGGTCGCCTGTTCAAGAGGGCGGGCGTTGGGGACGCGAAGCGAGAAGCTGAGATGCAAAGGTGGAAATTAAATTTGTAAGGTGCCGTTGTCTTGTGATCTCTGCCGTTCTGTATTGTGTGTGGGTGAGTGTGTGTGCGCGCTCCGAACGTGAGAGACTGAAATGGCAACTCAAGTGCGAAAATAATTAAAGTCGACGTTGATGCAGCCGCCCCGCTGTTTAAGACGTTTCCGTTGAGGCGATATTTGCTGCAAAATTACGGCTTCCAGTGAACGATTGAGTGGAGAGGCGACGCTAGAAATCGAACCGGGGGGATTCGACAAACACCAACATAGTTGCACACACACGTACACAAAAGCCACTAGTGTCTCGCCCCTACACTGACATAATGAGCTTAAGGGGTCGAATGTTCACGTTCACAAGTAACACGTTTAAGAAAAAATGATTTCGTGAACACAATATGGATGATTACGAATTTAATTTTGGTTATTACTCAGTTTGGTTATTCCATTAGGAATGAAAGCATCATAATTTTGGATTGAATGTTTGAATGATTTGAATGATTGATATGAAAGTATAACCATAAACATTGTACATGAACCACATGAAGACGACAGGACTAGA
This sequence comes from Geotrupes spiniger, assembly GCA_959613385.1. Classification (NCBI taxonomy): domain Eukaryota; kingdom Metazoa; phylum Arthropoda; class Insecta; order Coleoptera; family Geotrupidae; genus Geotrupes; species Geotrupes spiniger. The sequence continues at coordinate 21,448,416 of OY390737.1, forward strand.
CAAGTCCTACAAAGGTACTACATGTAGACTGACAGTATCAGAAAATATGAATTGAGGAGTGAGAAAGAAAAACGAAGAATCAGACGTTATAGGAATGTACGGGGAGTGCGATTTCCCCGACAATGGCATACGATGTTTGTGTGCTAAACCTAATTGTGATAAATACTCTTTTCAACATAAACATAAACATAAAAAAGAGGTTAAATGTTCAGCCGAAAAATCTTTACTCGATTATATGCTAAACCATTTTAAGAAAGAAATGAATAAGGAAGAAAAGAAAGCTATATATTTGAAAGTTAGAGGGACAGACATCGTGACCATTACCTGGTAGTGACAAAAATTAAGATTAAGAAAGAAAGAAATACTACGAGGCAAATACATGTAAAAAATAGGGAAACAAAGCTGAAGAAGTTATAAAAGTGATCAAGTTAAAGGAATCAGGACAAGGATAGGGCATTTACACGTACGCATAGAGGAAATGTGGACCTCTTTAAAGATATAATTATAATTATAACCTACAAAGAAAGCATGAAGGAATCATTTTTGATTCTAGTTGTCCCTCTCCATCATTTCTCTAAATTCCTCCCATGCTTTCGTTTTAGTACAAATTGGAAAAATTTGAAAAAATGGGAATAAAAACATAAGAATAAACTTATAGAATCCAAATGTGATCGAATACTACAACAATGGAAAATGAGAATAGACCGATGACAACAATATGCTGAGGAACTATATATCATAAAGTGCAATAAAGAATATATTGAAAAAAAAAGATAAAAAAGGGATAAATCATCAACATATGACCAGATCATACTAGAGATGATTAGGAACTAGAAAAAGGTACAGTTATTCATTTTATTTAACGAAATCTGGAAAAAAGGAAATGAAATGCCGTTATTTAAGAATATGTATAAGGCCAATTGTGATAATTATGGGGATATTACTATGTGTAGGATAGCGCAAATATTTACGTGATAATTCTAGAGAAAAAGGGCGAAGAAAATATTGGAGGAACAAGTGGAAGACACGTAGAGTGGATTCAAGCAAACGTACAACAGGAAATAAACATACCGAGTAAGAGGGCATACCTGACTTTTGGATATATTAAAGAAATATTTCATGATGAATTAATTGTACAACGAAGAAGAGCGAACAAGCCTTTTAAGACAACTGACTGTGTAAGAACAGATAATGTGAGTCGAAAGATCTTGTGAGAGGGTAGGGGCAAAGACAATGTCATAATGATTATCGATCACGTCAGGATAAAATTCAGTTCAGTTTGACTTAGGATGTATACAACGACTCAAATTATTCGGGAACTTGTTTATAATAAACGATAGAAGAATATACCGTAATTCAGCGGTTAAAAGACAAAGGGGAAGATTAAGGAATATGGGGTAGCCCCGTACAGCAGAAATGTTAAAAGATAAGAATTAAGATGAGAAGGAGCAAAAAATGGCAAAGCATAAATAAATGGAGGAAAATTGCATATAGTAAATAAGTAAATATATTGAGTAAACCTTGACGCGTTTAGGGTAAAACGATAGTCGAAATGTCGCCTAATGAAGATGTTTGGAATGCAAATGGATGCGTAAACTCTTCTCATTACAACTATGGTGATCATAGACCCATTCTTGTGTCGAGTTTGATGATCATGGGCGCATATCAACGCATCGACGTTGGTGATCACAGCCACCGCCACAGAATTTTAATTTCGCAACTTTAAACCACACACATGGCATGCCGGTTATGCTCATACATTTTTTAGATTCAGAAGAACCCAAAATAAAACGTGGTGATCGACTACTGGTCTCCAGTTTAAAAAAACTAGGTCTGCTCGTCATCAATCCATTTGAACCAATTATTCTATTAATTCATTTAGTAGCCTAATTTGTGGCTGTTATTTGGTATAACGAATAATTTTGTCAGCCAAAATCATTGCAAATAACGACCTACGATACGAATTGGCCTATGAACATTCCGGCAGATGTATAAGAATGAACGTTGCGTAAATTAACACTTGTAATGAGATGTTGAAATGCTCTGAGTTAATGTGTCATTTATGTCACATTGTTTCGACAGACTTTTTATTGCATTGTTCATTATTATTGTAGACGTAGTTAGTCGTTTATTTAAAAAAATGTTGTTATAACTCATGTACTCATTACAAATAATAACCGTGTGCTGCCATTCTATATTTCAGCTCCAATGGTCGCATTATCGATTCGATTAATAATTTGCCAATTGGCATCCCTTTTGATGTTGATACGTGGCTGAAATTTGTCATCGTTGTGAATCGATACCTCTTCTGGCAGTATACTGAAGATGACAACATAGTTGTCGAAATGTACATCTAGTGTTAATAAAATACTGTGTGATAAGGTTAAGTTTGTTTGATTTTACTTGCCTTAGTCCTTCCTTTGTTTAAAACTCTTTTATTCTCTTATTTCCTATCTTGATATAATTCCTGATATGCTTTTGTTTTACTAGGGTTTTCCGGATTTTTTCTTTTAATATAAATGGTCATTAGCGCTTCTGTTTTTTTCTGAACCCACGTGGCACTTCCTCTAACATTGTCTTTTCTTATACCTTTAACGCTGTGCTTAGAAACGTTATTCATCTATAATTCTCTTATGTCATCCTTTTTGTAAATCTATATTATTACTCCTATTAATTACTTTCCCCAGCTTTTTTACAGATTTTCGTGAATAGGTCTATTCCTTGCTGCCCATATTCTTTAACATCTCCGTCGATATCCCGTCGTGCCTTGTTGCCTTGCCATTTCTCATAGTTTTTATAGCTTATTTTATTTTTTTTTCTTCTCTGATCATTATTATTATCTTTAATATGTCCCCACCTGCCTTCTAAATAATATTCTTGCCCATCACGGAGTAGCTCTTGAAATTAGTTTTACCCATCTGTCCATTATTTCTCGTTCATATGTTTATATTTCTCCTTCCTTGCCCTGCGCTGTTATATTATATTGGTTTCTCTTTTTTCCTGTTTTTTTATATTTTGTGGAATAGCTTTTGATTACTCGTTGGCATCTTCATTGGAGTCGTATACTGCTAGTATTATTGTTATTATTTCGTCATTTCGTATTTTCATTTGCGCTGTGAGGATTCTTTTTGGATGTTCTTTCCACGATATGATATACTTTTCCAACTTCTTATTTATCAAGCATCCCACTCCTGCCCCCGATCGTTTTTCCATCGCTTATATCCATATATTACCCCCTTCTAGGATATCTTCTCCTCTTCCTTGTTTTCAGTTTCTGTTACCGTTAAAATATTCAATTCAAGTTTATTAAATTTCTCACTTATTTCTTCTTTTCCATTTATACTCCTTGAATTTCATGTCACTAACTTACATATGCTTATTTCCTCTTTCATTTCCATATTTCCTATATGTCTATATGTCCTTTTCTTTACCCAGTCCATGTCCAGGTTTCCCTGTCCCGTTTTATGCATTACTTTCGTTTCAGCTTTTCAGACACCGCCATGCTGCTCCATTTATACGTAACTTATTATATTCTATTTTGTCCTCATTTCCCCTTTCCCTTTTTCTATTGCTCTTATTGTTTTTCTCTCTCTTTCCTCGTTAAATCATCATTAATATACACCCTCATTTTTGAAGCTATTTTGATTTCACTTTGTTCTTCATTATTGTCTTTTTGTCGAGATCATTTTATAACTCTATCGCGTAAACGTTTTTCCTATTTTTGTCACCGTTTTAGGCACAATATTTATTACCTTGCTATTTCTACCATAAACGAATAGGTCCCAGACGTGGTATTATTTAAATTAACAAATTGAAAATCTTTTATGTAATTGTGTATAACATTTTTTCGATTATGAGTCACCACATATTAACATTTATTTAATTTATATGATCATATATCATCATAGTTCTTTTTGTCATTATTTACATTGCACCGCGCGGTGGCAGAATTAGTGTAATAAACTAATTGTTCTTTCCAGATTGTAGGCAGGATCGCCATGTAATTAAATTTATTCTGTTACAAAACAAAGTAAATATGCCACCATAAGACTGAAATACTCAAACAAAACTAGTTCCGAAGAAATACGTTTTGGCCAATGGCACGCGTTACTAAACCCAAAGTTTAGTAAAAATTTCCAGCAAATTTCTTTTGTTTTCGCATTTCCACTTTGGACAGTACCGTCTCCTGCTTGATCTGCAAAAATCTAAAACGCAATCAATTTTTCTTTATCCATTTACGTATCGCATTATTTCGCTTATTTTCGTGACACCAATTGTTCAAGTATTTTAATTTAATTTTGATTAGTATAATTTCATTTATTTAATCGTTTTAATTTAATTTGCACAATAATTAATAAATATAATTGCATTTGCTTAAGCAACTGCCTGCTTCTCAATGCAATTTGTTGTTTAAATATTTATCACTTTCGCTAATTGAATTTGCTCAGATAAATCGTCGCTACAATGTAATCAGCTTAACTTTTACTACTCCCCCTTAATTCGCTTAAGCCTTGCTCATTTAATCTCTACTTAGTTTAGGGTTTTTTTTGCGAATTACCTTGACTTGTATAACGGTAATTTGTTTGGCAATTTCACGCCAATTCACTATTTCTTGAGGTTGCTGCTAATGGAGATAAATTACTATGTAGTTTGACGTAACTTCTAATATGTAGTACTTATGAATAGCACGTGAAATATCTTATATAGGGGGAATCTTTTTATTATTAGAAAATTGCTTGAAACGTTTATATATATTTCTGGGCTTTCTTTATGCAGAAACTTTTCTGTGCAGTTATTGGACTCAATTTATTTATTTTTATAAATGATATGTGCCCAATTAATTTTTTTACTAGTCTAGTTATTATGAGTATTGACTTCACGGCGATGTTTATTACGATTTTAACATGAAATGGACAACTGGGCTTCAATGAACCGTAAAAATTGCTTATGACGGCAACGTTTGCAACAGTTGAGTACTATACTTATATGACTATTAAATTTAAAATTTCTAAATTATGACAAGTCCAAGATCATTAAATGACTAAATAATGTAAATGCATGTTTGTTATTGTTGTTATAAATAAATCTTCAACGTCGTAGGATTGAAGAAAATAAAATAACCAATGAACGTTTGATTTAAGGTGAAACACGAACAGATATTAAGGAGGAGTTCAACACAGTAATTAACAGAAATTTGCCAATTTTTCCTGCCAGTCCAATTAGCGCAATAATTAAGTTGCATTTGATCAATCCTGCTCTCTCGGTAATATTCCTTTGCCCCGAACGATACTCTTAATTAATGAATGGGTACTCTTTCATCCGATACAAACGATAAAATTTCTCGTTTTACTAACAGGACAATTAAATGATTTATTCTTTCTACAACGATGTGTCTGTTAATTATCGTTTATTAGCAACAATAACACGCTAATGCAATTAGCTGTTGCGTCAGAATAATTTTAATAGCCGACAGTAGCAGTGCTTTGCATTCGCGTAAGCACGTGTTCTTTAAAACAAATTGTTTCCTTCTAGGGTTTTCTCATTAAAATGTAATCTTAGCGAGCGGGTGTGTGTATTTTGGAACATAAACTCAACCTTTGTCGAGAGTAATGTTTAAAGAAAGTGGTTAAAATGTAGAGTTTACGTGGCAATTTGCGGGTGTCTGGAGAGACAAATGTGTTATGCAAATTTCGGTTTTCAAACACATAAAATTTGCGATTTTCCATTATTTTCTGAAATATATTATGGGAAGAGTGAAACATTTTACGAAACGGGGAGATGGTGAATAATGCACTTCCACTTTTTTGTTTATTGGTTACTTGTTTATTTTGATTAAATAATGGTACGGGTAAAAATACAACAAACAAAAAAATAATATGTATATATATATATATTTTACGATTATTCTAGTTTAACAATAAAATAAATTGCTGTGCATATAGTTTGCATGAGAAGTATTATGTATATTGGAACAACTTACGAGTATGAGCCACAATTTTGATTGCAAAAAATAAAAAATTCCATTCTTTAGATTTTATTTTGATTAATAATCGTTTCTATAACCACGGATTACGATCCATCACGAGTCCTTGATAATCGACTGTTATAATTAATCGTAATCGTGTCATCGTTATTTTTAACTTCTCGTAGATAATTAAACTTTCACGTTTACACTTTTTTCTGGCATCCAATCAAACAGAACGTTTTAACTTAAACGACCTGAGCGGAAATAAACCGTCCATGGATTCCGGATCGACATGAAAACATTTTTATCAGTAAGCCCCATCAGGACCTGTGAACGAAATCAATCGTTTGTCTCTGACCTATGTGACATGTGTAAACATTCCTGGTGCGATTGACTTTTTTCCGATAAGCTTAGACGGGTGCTAAATCAACAGTTTGGTTTAGTGATTTATATTATATATTTGGACGTTCGTTTTATTCCGTCTGAAAGTTGAACTTGCAATAAAAACGAATGTACTCTGTTTAATCCCCATTTCTATCAATTATTGATAATGTAAAAATGTCACAAAATGGAAAATAAAAAAAAAGTAAATGGCAACCAAGAAGAGCAATGAGGATACATAAAATGTAAGTGAACTTGTTGATTTATGGCGTCGATTCAAATAAAATATTTGCGTTCCTGTTTTTCGATTTATTCAAGTAATTTGAATGCCTAGATTATTCCATATTTCTATCGAAAAAGCAATTTTACGTTTTCAACAGCGAGCGATATATTTCTGTGAATAACATCATTGGTAATTATTTGTATGACCTGGCCTTTAGGCTGTAAGGCTGCATGTTGGGACCAATGCGTTTTCTCATTTATGTAAATTATCTGTCATAGTCAATTCAATCTTCCCAATATTTTAAGGATCGTGGAGTCGGTATTATTTGTTTATTATTATTACTATTAAAATCAATTGTTTAATTGGATATAAAAGGAAAAGTGTAAGCAGTTAATTTTTAAGACGATGTTGGAAAATATTTCGACAATAATTAATACTTTAAAAATAAATTTAGTGACGACACATTTAAATCCTTAAACAAATTTCATTTTAACCAAAAAGTGTTTTTGAGATGATTATTTGTGACACACAAACGTACTGTGCAGCGGAACTAATTAAATTACATTCGCTTGTACGGCGAAAAATTAATTAACGAACTTATTTTGTTTACTATCGTATAATAATTGGTTGGCAAAGTTAATTTAACTGTTCCGGCTGTTCTTTTTGCAATATTTCAATTACAGTGTTCGATCGATGCTCTCGTGTCTCTAGATATTCATGATGGCTTTGCGTGTAAATTAATGCATTTTTTATTCATATCACAACAACTTTGTTCGAAAGTTATATCCGTCAAAAACGTAGAACATGACCACACCTGTGGGATCAGCGGCGCCGCGAAAGGGAATGTCGATAAATCGGATATTTTTGATATATGAGCTGTATTTTTTGTTGATGGACGTCTCTGGATGTAGAAGTTATAATTTGTGCTTAAGCATTGTGTTTTACTCTCGGTACTTTCGGTTTTTAGTCAACGTGATTAACGGCCGAATATTTATCTTTGGGTTATTAGTATTTTATATATACACGTTTACGTTAAATTATTTTACTAGTTGCATATTCTAGTGACTTGCATAGCCAAGCAAGCAAGAAATCAGGAAGAACTATCTTTCATTATTTTCGTTCATTGTAATTTCAGTGCATCTTTTATTCATACACGATGATTTTAATAATCTTGGCTAAAGATTTCAAAGTTTTTTGACTGAATAACGCAGTTCGACGGGACATTTTAAGCTTTGTGGCGCCCTACCCAGTTAATGCCCTGGAATTCACTGACCAATCTGGCTACATGAATACTGCTCATTTGCGACAATGAAGTCATCATTGTCAATTTTTGACAAATTAAACAAATTATTTTTTTTGATGGAGCAAAAATATTATTTTCTGTTATTCTTAATCAATAATTTACAGACACATATTTGTGTTATTTTTACAACAAATATTTTTTATGCTTCATTTAAACAAAGAAGATTTAACGATTCACGGAATTTGCACTCGCGACGTTATTTCCTTGAAAAATTAGTCCCGCTGTAATTCTTTTAAAACTAAAACACTGGATTACGAAAGTTTAAGTAACTTGGAAAAGAAGTTTTAATATGGCTACTTTTGAAACAATAGATTGAAGTCGGAGGGAAAACCAACCGATTTTTCATTAAAATGCATTTCTCGACACGAATTGTTTACGTAAATAATTAACGAATACATTTTAAGAATTTTATGACTTTGTGGTATGATTTTTTCTGACGAATATATCTATAACTTTGAGAATGTAATTAAACGAATTTAATTGGTTTTACTTGCAAATTGCTTTTGTTCGATTTACTATTTGTTCTTCTATTTATTTATTTAAACCCCAGTGTTACCCAATCAATGGGATCAGACCCAATTATAGAGTGTGTTATTTATCCACTACCACGATTCTGGAAAACGTCGAAAACTTGATCAAAGTTAGAGATTAACTTTAAAACCGTGAATATTGAGAATCATCTCGCAAAAAAATTCGAAACTACAAATGAGTTACTTTTCTATTTATTCCTTGTTTTGGTTAATTTATTTACTTTCTATTGTTATGAGTTTCGATTTATTCTTGATATTTTTCAAGTAATTATATTATAATTTCTTTAACACAAATCGTTTTGCAATATAACTTCATTTGGCATGATATTTTTTCTTTCCCCAATATTCACATTTTTGTTTATTATTTATTTTACCCCTTCTTATTTTTTCAATCTTTTACGGGAGGGCGATTTATCGCCAGTTTCTTTTTATGTTTGTTTTTTATGTTTATTTGCTCTACCTTTTTGCCAATGTTTTTCACACGACTTATTCGAAAATTGCCCCAAGACAATACAGGAAAATTCGCAACGTTCGAAACCAATGCTCATCTCGTCGGACAATAAAGCGTTATTGCGTCAATTTGAACAATTCACTTTGAATTCTTACGTCACATTACACGGAAATTATCGCTTTTCGTAGAAACAAACAAAAAATCGCGCCCATTGTACGAAAGTTTCTAGGTCGGAATGGCGATACGGGGAACAATAAAATACGTTGCATTTCGGGTCCCCACGTAATGTTTACTCAATGTCGCGGAAGATTTGAATGGGCAAACGACACTAGAAGAGATCGAGTCTGTAGAATCTCTGCCAAGAAGGCTCCAACGGCGATCGAAGCACACGAACTTCAAAGGATAAGGAACATGCATACACGTACATTAACGAGCAAGCGGTAGTTCCACATGTAGATCGAGCCTGGCAAACAAATGTACAAGTGCGCGGGGCCGTTGGGCCATTGTGCACACATGTATGCACATCGGTGAGCCAGGGCCGAACTTAGCTCCACTGTTTATTATTTAATATTAATATTATATATTTAAAAAATAATGCAACTAATTGAATTAAGTTATAATGAGTAGTCCTTTATTGGGGTAGTTTTTTTGTATTTCATTTTTAACATCAGATGTCATAATAAGTTAAGAATTTGAACTAAGCGTTGCTTATTAAAAATAGGCTAATTAATCCATAATTATCATATTGTGTGACGTCATGTGGCACGCGTACGACGTCAATTAGACTTAAAAACACGCTGAATTAAGAAATAGCACAACATGATTTGAAAGCCAAGGTCCGAGTTCGAAACTATTTACTTGGTCGGTTTTGCATGCTTCGCATTGCAATTTATTGGTGTGCAATAACCCATGTATCCGTCGTCCCGCTCCACATTATTCGAAACGCTGCCCAAGCCGTTCAATATGCGAACAAAATGGAATGAACTAAGTTATAGAGAATTCAATTGCCTAACGGAATGTCACTGACGAATATATCATTCTATTATGGATTAGAAGCGAGCGGGGTCCAATGTCGGAAAATGTTTTTGCGAATTCTATTAAATAGATACTGACGCTTAGATAAAGCCTTGTCCAATAAAATTACCAAATGTACGTTTTCGCAAAATGAAATGCGAACGGATAATCACAAATTGCGTACCGTTTTATAATATGCAAGGAGGTTGTTTTAATTGATTGATTTATAACTCTAAACAGTTTTAAAATTGTATGCTAAATTGAAAGAAAAATACTAATGATTAAAAATAGAATTAATGTGTGTTGCTTTTATTTCTTTTCCTCGACATTAATGAGAGATAAAGATGTTCAAAGTCCAGAAAAATATATCAACAAAGCAAAGTTGAGATGGGATCGGAGGCGATAAATTTATTCGACAGGGATTATTCGAGTATATGCTGATTTACTGTAATGTAAAAAGAAACTAATTTCATCAGTGTGTCGTCATAATATTTATGTTGGATAGGGTAGGGTTGTGTTGGGTTGGTTTGTGTTGGAATTTAATTCAATCTGTGAATACAGTGCGAATGAATACTTTAAGTAACAAACGTAATGTATATCTTGAATTATGCAATTGTCGAGAATTAAAGAACAATTAAAAATTGTTGGACAAATATGAAAACAAGAAACAGGCTGGTCACAAGGACTATGTAGCGCATAATAACGTAATATGAGACGAGGATTCAAAGATTCATTTCGCAAAATACTTGATCACTTTGAATCTTCGCCTTATATTACTTTATTATGTGCTTGATCTGTCGATCAACGCTATATTTATCGATTTACTTGGATTGTGCGTGCAGTCTATACAACACAACACAACATGTTACTTCAAAATATTTCGTCGCACACTTGCATTGTTGCGAGTTTCAGTAAATATTTTCTCTCGCTGCTGCACGCCGGTGATCTGTCGATCAACGTTCCATTTATATATCCGTTTAAATATTGGGTTGGGTTGCTTGTGGTTGTTCCTGAAAAACTCTTATTTAATTTCAATATGTCGTCTCGTTCTGCATTTCAATTATTGACTTAGGTTTCATTACTTAATTACGTTGTCTTACCTGACGGGATTGATTTTACGGTCGGTTTGAATGCGCGTCAGGTTGGGTTTGGTTTGGTGTGATTGGGTTGGGTAGGATAAATTTGATAAGCGTATAAATTGAAAAATCAGAAGTTTGTGTTATGTAAGAAATTTCGTTAAGGAAATATTGTGTTTGTCAAAAGATTTTTTTGTGAGTATTAACCAAATTGAGACGTTAATACACCCTTACTGCCCTGCTGCCTCTTAATGACCGACGAAGATTTCGATATGTCTAGATGGCGTTAATAACACACAGAGAATTTTGACGAATGCACCTTCAGCGAATGTATGATCTGATCTGATGAGCCCACAGTGAGCGACACGGTCGTCATTAGCGCTTACATTCGCTGAAATTTATTTTCAAAAAATGTTCATGACAAGACGACGAACTGCTTTAACACTGACAGTTTTAATTTTGATGATAGCTCAACAGCTAGATTTATAATAATACAGCCTTGAATGCCTAGTTTTTCTTGCCACCGATGATATGCGGTGCCTTAAATTGTTGTTAATGTGTTGGATTTGATTGGTTTGGGTTCATTTGGGGAAAGTACTATGGTACTAGAGGAACATTTTCCAGTTAGCCAACGCAATCCAACATCCCCTTTGCACTTCAACATGTTCGGAATATTTCTATTGCCCTTTACAATTATCAATCGTTCCATTAATATATAAGTATTTACAGGTTGATGTGTTTTTTACTGAATTTTCAATGACATTGACACCAGCGTTTGACTCTGGTCCCTCACTTCTGTCCATATCTTACCGTTGAAAAAATATATATTTTATAATGGATCCTGTTAATATTGTTTTGTCCCAACCTATGGTGTTCCGCAAGGTTTTAATCTGGGACCATCATTATTGTTTCATTCATCTCCGGTCTTTTTGAGTTGGTGTTATCTCCTGCAATTATGTTTCTGATTACATTTCTTCATCCATTTCGAATTCCCATCGCTCCTCTTTCTGCATTGGTTTATGTTTGTCGAATATTCATTTATCAAATCCACAAGATGAGTCTTCAATATAATGTTTGTTAAGGAATTGGCTGATGAGTCGTCTATAAGTTCAGGTTCGTTCAAATGACCATGTAGTTGGTTGGTGGTGACGTCTAAAGTATTATTATTATAAAAGCCAGCGTGAAGTTTAAATAAAACTAATCGGGCGGGATTTGCTTATATGGGCGATGTTTCGCGAGTAGTGTATCGATGTGTATGGATTTCTTGCTTCCCAAACATAGCGTCGTTACAATTCCATCGATTCTCTAAGACGGGAGCTCATTACAAGGTGATATTTGTGGTTGCCTGCAATAAAAAATTAAAAAGACATAAATATTCAAAATAATTACTCATCCATCGAATTGTGATAGGACGTTCCTAACAGAAAGTAGATAAGTACAGGACATATCGCCATGTTGATTCCAACAGTTTGGCTCGACATATCCGTAAGCCATTAATTAAAAAATGTAAAATAACGTGTCCCCAATTATTTGCATCACAACCCGGCTTTAGTGTAACTGGTCAGCAATTTTATGAAAAATACTTATGTTTATAAACGGTGTTGTTTTGCATTTCCCTTTCAAAATTACTTCTTGGTAGCGAAGTAGCCAAAGTATATCGCTGGCTGTTATTTGTTAGTATAAAAATATAATGCATAACTGAAGCACAAAGACGTACAAGAAAAGTCATATCAGCTCAAAATTCTACCAAAACGATCATGAGACGAGGATGCATAAATGCAATTGAATGATTGAACAACTTGTCACCACCTCGTGCTGCTCTCTAAACTCACGGTAATGGTAGTCGGCCATGATTGTTTTGTGTATTTACAATTGAATCTCGAAGATTTCATTTAATAAGCACGAACAACAATTATTCTACTTTCAAATCTATAAATCAATATAATTCTTAATAAAAAGACTCTGCTCAATTGTGGTTATCCTCCTCTGTGTCAACTTGCGGGCTTCTCCCGGCGTTACTGTTATTCAAGGCGTCGTATTTCATGGTTTATGTAGATTGCAGATTATATGCAGATTACAAAACCCGTTAATAAAACTCCGTAGGTGTATGAAAAAAATGCTCATAATGAATTACACATAACTTAACTTTTTTCCAATCAAAGTAGCGGACTAGCGTTTTAATCAAAATTGGGTAGTGTATGATTTCGTAAGGTGCTTCCTTGGGGAGTTGATGCGAATGGCCGTGACGTGAGATATCTATCGCCAACACCTGTGTATGTGGTGGTGGATGCGGCATTACGGTATCAAACGAGTTATTCTAAACTAACGAAATGAGATTAGATATAGGATATAGTTCTGATGATTGTTTTTGAAAAATCACAATATTTACTGCACATGTCTTTAATATGTCAATTAACTATACAATTTGTTTAATTATCATATAGTTAGGCCATTAAGTTAAACATCTCATAACATGGACGATATCATATATTGATATCATAACCGAACCCAACGCAACTATTAATTTTTTTCAAATTTTAACGATATACAGTTTAAACATTTGTGATCACTTTTACCTTTTTGTCCTTAAATTCGTTCCACTTATCTTCTAAGTAATTTTTTTGTCATTAAGTATTCACAGACATTATACTTTATATCGTATATGTATCATATATATTTGTATACATTTTTTATTTGTTATTCGTACAAATTGTTGTTGTTATTTGCAAATAACGTACGATTACAGGTTCTTAAAGCATATACTTTGACGATAGCGGTAGTATTTATTCTACGCCACCATTTTCAATGCGGCAGTTATATTTAAATAAAAATAGAACAATTTCCTACGTATTTGCAGGGAATTATTTTTTTTTAGTTTTATTGACGATAAATAGCAACTAAACGTATTTGCGAAAGTCTTGGCGTGGGTGATGTAACGACGTTCGTTGATGTAAACATAATGGGATGGAGGTACGTTCAATGTGTCATGCGAGTAGATGAGAGTGGAGTCCTTGCAAACACGCGATCTATAATTCCATTTATACACCGAGAATTGCAAGGGAATTGTATGTGAATCAATGAAATTGGTTCAAAACTATATGACAGGGAATAACAGATAAGTTTACATACATATGTTGAAGCAGTCCAAAGATACCTCAAATCCAACGACTATAAAACACATTAAAATTGATAATAACAATTGACAAATTCTAGAAGCAAATACGAGACATTATTGTCACTAGATGTGTATCTTGTAATCAATTAATCGTAACATCATTTATCATTTACATAAGCGATCTTTATACGACGTACACGACAGACATACCCCATTAATGTATTAATGTAGGTAGCAACCTAACATACACATACGTATCAGCCGCAAATACATGTGCGAGTTTTAACACACAAAATTATGACAATTTACGCAGACCTGGGTTGGATTAGTTGAACTAGACTTGGGTTGGATTAGTTGAACTAGGCTCAAAAGGCTGAGAAAAAAATCGATCCAGATAAAGGTCTATTTGTGTGCTTTTATGAGTTTTTTCCTATTCAAGCCAATTAGAGTTAAAAAATTATGAAGGTAATTTTGCTTTATGGTATAGTTACTGGGTACAGGTGTACAACAATTCCAATCTCAAAATCTACGAGTTAATCCATGAAATATGGTTGGCGATGCAAAGAGTAAAATTCGCCTACGTTACTACGTTATTCGTTGGCAATCGATGCTAATAGGTCACCAACAGAACTCACAATGTGTCTTTATTTTATCGCAGACAATTATGAGCATAGCGCGCAGGTTCGTAAATCCGAGCCATGCACACTCCTGCAAATTAATCCCCAGCAAAGTTCTCTCCAAAAATATCGTACGCTTCATTTATCGATAATTGGTTGTTCCGATTATAATTGCCCGAGAATACCCTAACGTTAATATTTTAGTAGTAAATTTGACATGATTTTAGATAAATTTATTTATTTTATCTATCGTGAGAAATCCATCCAATACAATTGATTTCTTAAATATGTATTTGAATCAGTGGTGTAATCATAAATATATTTAACAGTTTTTTGCTTATTCCTTATATTTTTCATTTTTGCTTTTTTATTATTATTTAACTGACTTGCGTCTTTGTGGTTCATAAAATAGGTTTCATTCTAATTACTTTTTTATGCTATCTACGAAATTTCCATACCATCGTCTTAGGCCGCTACTGTGTAATTGGAATCGCAACGAGTACTTCAATGTCTTGTACACACGGGCCCCGGGTACACACATCCGGGCCAACTAAGGAACAGAAAGGGATAAATGCGCATTACGTGGGTTTAAAACTCAATAAGCGCCCTAAATTGAAGGAGCCGCCGCAACGCCATCTAACGAGCTGAGTATAAACTTAATTACACAAAGTAAGGTGAACTTCTCTCGTACACAAGAAGTGAAGTCGCGACTGAAATCGCATTAGTATTGTATTAAGTTTGCGCTCCGGGGTGTGAACGCGACAAATAAACAATAGTTGCCAGGCCGTACATAAAGTTCGTATGTCTTAAATCTCTTTCTATCGCTTCATTTGCAACCAACCGAACGCCGCGTTGAAATCGGTACGTATTTCATAAAAGAACGGGGCGAAATTCATTTGACTATCGATATAATGTATTTCGGTTTTAAGTGGTTCGACAGTGTACGGGTCGCTAATTGGTTAATGTAGCACCATTTATACATGAATTTGTTATAAGCTCTAAAAATATGTGTATATCGGCAGCAGAGCAATGATGTAGATGTGGCTGCACTCTCGCGCCCAATTCGTTATAAAATTTAATGCATTTAATGAATTTTTTATGAATTAATTTAAAATAAATAATTTTATCTCGTTGCATTTTCCATCATATGAAAAATGTTTATTTAAGCTATAATCGGGTGTATTCCTTTATTTATTTTTCTACCAAATTTGATTACGATTTACTATAAATATAATTAAAAATAAATTAACATTTAGATATATCCTTAAGTCCTACGCAAAGTTTGATATTGCAGTAGTTAAGTTTTCATTACTTATACTCGTAATTACATTGATACGTTCGTGTGTTTGTTCGGCCACGCGAAAGCTCTTCAAAGCTCGACGTCAAATGTTATTAATGGGTTGCGTAAATAAAAAAAAACGAAAATTGATAGATTGATATTTGATAGCGATGTGTCGCAACACTCAAACAGCACTTCATGTCTAACAGTTTCTTGTTGAAGTTTCGAAAGTTCCATGCAGTGTGACAGCTTTAATGAACTTTCTGAAGAATTACAAAAAATCCTGCTTACCCAATTTTTTTTAACTTTCACTCGAGATTTTTTTACCGATAAGTAATTAAATTTATAAATTTTCATTTGGTTAGAAATTGTCAATGGAGTTTGGTTTATAATACAATATTATAATTTTGGTGTAGGAACGAAAACTACAAACGTACTTATGTTTTATAACTTAAACTTAAAACATGTAATTAAGTTAATGGGTGTATCGCAGATGGCTTATTGATAATAATTGTTGGAAAATTGACTGCATTTTAGGCAAACTTGTCATGCAAATCTTTAGAAAGACACTTTTGGTAATGATATTTGATGGATTTGAATCATTCAATCCGCGAGTACCATATTTTGTGAGGAAATTTAATATCATTCGTATAAAATAATTAAACTTCCTTAGAAATTGGGGTTTATAGACTAAGATGTTATAGACAGGACAAAAATAATATGCAATTCACATTTATTGCATCGTTCATTAATTCCCAAATGGATTGTTTTAGTCTGAGAGGTCTGGAATTTTTTGTGTCGTGTCCTCTTGACGGTATTCTTCGTCCCTTGCCAGGTTACTTGAATACGCAGTTTCTTATCGTTGAATTTATTGCTGCCCAAATCTCCCTTTAACAACACCATGGGAATTCTTTTGAAATTTGAATATGAAAGTTCGTTGAAATATTAATCCCCTATGACCATTAAAGCGGATCTTCTTAATTAATTATATTATTTTCTCGTTCGGTGTGGGAATCAACTCGTTATGAACTCTTCCTACTTTTGCTGAAAAAAAGCCTTAAATTAAGTTGTCCTACGGGCCAATTGACTGACATATTTCGTTATATGTTTGGTTGTTATACATCAGAAGATGTTACTCAGGTGCGGAATTTCAATTGTTCCCAATACAACAGATCTGTAGAAAGAGGATTACGATGTACCCAGGTATCCTTATTTCTTACGACATACCGAGTCTAAATTTTATGTAATTTTAAAATTGCACGAATAATTGGAAACCGGAGTAAACTTAAATTAACATTTATTTTTATTATAATACGACATAAAATTAAAGTTTAATAATCATAATTGCAACAAAGTTGCGATCTTTCAATAAGAATTGAGGATTTAATAGAATTTTAAAATTGTGACTGCTTTGTTTAGGAGAGCAATAAAATGAAATTATAATTAATACTTGCGGTTTCGAAAGCCGAAAACCAGGTAACTTTATTTACTTTGATGATTCGTTTAGGTTGTCTAAATTGTTGTCATATTGTTGTGTAGGGGCGGGTAATTATTATTTAAACGTATTTGATAAAGTAAATTTAAATTAGCGTTCTGAAAATCAGGATGCGCAATATCTGACCTAGAACTACATTAAGTTTATATGTTGTATGGGGATGCAAGAGTCCAAAGGTGCCTGAGTTAGTACGTTTTCGATACCAATTTAGCTTGATTACATCACTGACATTGAATCTTGTCATTAGTTTCGAATACTATAGGAACTGGTGACCACCCCTTCTTACGAGTTTGCAGGAATACTACAAATGATGTCATCAACATACTGATACAGAAAGGGAAATTGAAAAGGTGTGTAACAGCATATTTAATTAAAGTATTCATAACTATTTCTGCAATTATGTGAGAGATGGATGAACCCATGGGAGTTCCAAAAATGTGTGTATAAAATTGGCTATTGAAAGAAAAGTTGTATTAAAATGAATTTGATGGTTTTGAGTTGAACGTGGTAGCAGCTATGTGGTTCGATTTTGTCCCAATTTGCGGTAATTATATTACAAAACAAATCCATGGGGAATGCGGAAGTTATTAAAAATGTCAGAAAGCATGAAACTGTATTTTTTAAGCGATAGTTGTTGTATTCTTGAGAAGCTGAAGACAAAATGTTAGCAATGAATTTAGAAAGAAATTGTATGGGACCTTGTATTGATGATACAATAGGCCTTAAATGGATATCTGATTTGTGAATTTTTGTTTGGGAGCAAAGTACAATGAAGTATTCAATTAGTTTTTTAATTCGTAAGTCTGCGTGGGTTCCTTGGCGATTGGTCGGTATGTGTGAAGGTCCTGGTATTCTCATATTGTCCAGGTATTCCTCCTTCTTTAAGGCTACAGCGACATTACCTTTGTCTGCTTTTACTGTAAGGATGTTGGGGTTGTTTTGTAATTGTTGCAATGTTTCATAATAAGTTTTTTGCAAATCTTCCAAAATTCTCATGTAATTGTGATGTGATTTCTCACCTCTGACCGTTAAACACCCCCGCTGCAACTATACAGTAACAAACTTACTACTTTAATCTTTAAGGTTTTAATGTAGATGTTTGTTATAAATAAATAGCATTGCGAACCCGGGGAAGGAGCCCGAATTGGAGCTCTCATGTCCTTCAGATGTCACATGGCTGAATAAAAAATATAAAGAATTATTCGGCGATGACTCCGAAGGAGAAGAAATTGCATACCCGCCAACGCCGCGAACACATATAGAGTGTGGAGAAAGTCCACTCTGGATAATGTGTAAAATCCCAATTTCCCTCGCAAGGACTAATCCCGGGCGGTGCGACATTAAATGGAGAGGAGGCAGGACAGATCACCAGGTTGTATTCTCTTCTATAATGGAGGAAATCTTCGACATGATTGATTGAGGATGGGCAGAATCCCAAGGAAAAAGGGTTCTGGTGTTGATATCAACGTGGTGATCATATATAATTAATGAAAAGAAAATATCATTTATTTAATTTATCAGCAGACATTTTTAGTTCTTTTAAGAGTTTAATTTATTTTATTTTATTTGACAAAATCGTGGCCTAGATGAGGCTAAAGATTAAAGAATATAGTGATAACGTCACCTGTACTATGCGAAAGGAGGGGTTAGATATAAGGGGAATCGAATTAATAGTCAACAGGCAGACCATTCAAGGAACAGTCAACTCGAAGGGCCAGGTTCCAAGAAGCCACGATTCAAGCCGTGGATTTTCATAAATTTTTATTTAAAAAAAAATTAAATGTGTAATTAAGGTAAATGGAAACAAAATGTTTAGTTGAGCTAAATATGTAATAAAATTATAATTTTTAGCCTTCATCTGGTAACTCTACACAAAGATAATGAAAAAAGCTCTGATTTAGATACAATTTCATGAACCCATGATTATGAAAAATGCATGTTTTTTTACTTAGAATAATTGCAAATTGCTTTTAAAACACAATTATTCCGAAAATTATAATTTTTAGTCGTCATCTGGTAACTCCGCATAAAGATTATGAAAAAAGATAAATTTCATGAACCTACTTTTATGGAAAATACATGCATTTAACATTTGACAATTGCTTTCAAAATATAATTATTTCGAAAATTATAATTTGTAGTCCTTACCTGGTAACCCATACAAAGATAATGAAAAATGCTTTGATTTAGATATAATTTCATGAGCCTATGCTTACGAAAAATTCATGCTTTTAAGTTAGAACATTTCATTTAAAACAGAAATATTTTGAAAATTATAATTTTTGGTCCTCATCTGGTAACTTTACACAAACATAGTGAAACAAGCTCTAAGTTAGATAAAATTTTGTACGTTGGAACAAACAAGTGACTGTTATTATGGGCAGAATCTTTTCGAATTCGTTACATGATGCATGTTCGATGCATTTGAGAACACAGCGGACGTCCCCTACAATATGTTTTGGTGGGCATGATCATTGCGTTCACAACGTTTTGTCTCAATTCTAATAGTGAACTCATCTCCATCATGTTCTATAACATCTATGAACAATTCTTATTATTATTATTATTACTTTTCCAGCAAAATTATGGTAGTAAAATACTTCGTAGATATTTGACGTGAGCTAATCAATATAATTGATTATTGTAAACAATTCGATTTACAAACTTTTATATTCTGCGGAATAAAAACTTTCAGGATCGCATCACGACTGAGTTTAAAGCAACCCGATAAGTTTGAGGGAAATATCCGCGTTTCAATTTTACAAGTAAGTGAGGAGCGTCGTCATGTGCATCTTCCGAGGACTGTCCTCCAATTTGCGACCAACAATAGCCGGTGATTTTAAGAATCACCGTCCGATGCTGGTGAACGACTCGTATGCACCGCACGCCATCCCAACAAAGATATAATCAGTATAACCGCGACCGCGCTATCCGTTACATTGATGCCGTCATCAGGGTCCTTTTCAGGAAGCAAACTTTCAGTCACTGATCACCTCATTCATACGCGGTGCAAAAGCCGCCGTTGATTATTATGGCGTACCGGCTCGAAGAAAGCGCGCTGATGAGCGATTGGGACTCTCGGGGATGCGATAAAAATCGCATTAAAACTTTCCGAGCGATGAATTTAATTGCTTGCGACCCGGCCCGATTTATCGGTGCCGTGATTCGGAAAAGTGCGTTTGAGTCGCGCTTTAGCAAAAGTGAAAGATTGCACTTTGTACAAATTTGTTTATTGGAACCGAATTTAATCAAACAGAGCCATCGTGCTATTATCAACGTATAAAATCCTATTATAGACCGTTACTTGAAACTTATTGCGAGATATGAATACGGCGGGTTAATCGAGCTTTTAGCTGAGCACACTCTCGGTTCCATCAACTAACGTAGTTTTGAAAGCGCATACAATGGAATTTTATGCGAGCGTAAGCAAAACGAAACGGAGCTATTGTAATGAAATTCAGACTGTTACTTAGACGCTTTATAGTGCATTTGAAATTACACAATAATTTTGTTGAAATCTCTCTAGTTAAGCTTAACTGCAATTTGCCTCAGTCTGCTCGCAGTAACTGAATGTGTACACAGGTACGTTCTTAAGATTCCAGATGCAATTTTATAGGAGTTTAGATTAATGCCGAGATGATTATTTCAAGTTGGCACATTCGCAGTGTATAAGGGCTGCTAGCAAAAAATATCCATTTAATTGGGCTAAAGCGGCAGTTACATTGCCGTAGCTACAATGAATACAATTTATTACAACTTATTTATTGCAATATTGCGTTTTAGAGGCAATTACATTCTTATTCGTAATTAACCAGATAAATAAGAGCATATTTTGATAAATTAGCCATTTGAGATAATGAAAATATTTATATTATTTCATTTATGAACATTATTATATTGTTGTCTCAGTCTTGATCCTCATCTTAATGGTCAGTCGATCATTGGTTATGGCTGTAACAAGGAAGTTTTAAGGACCCCACTTTATAGCAAGTGCTACTTTTATTAATCCATAGTAGGGCGCTGAGTATACAATATTTGGAAAAACCAAAATATAAAAGTATGCGATATTAGTAAAGATGTCCGGAGGTAATTTCGTGGACGATGTCGATTCTGTTTCTAGTAAAGCTCCAGGTGTAACGTGAGTTCTAACGGATTGCAGAAAGGCAACTTGTATTATTTATGAAATGATCAACCATTTTTGTAATCTATAATAATCATTTTTAAACCACTACAAATTCTTTAATATGTCACGTTAGCATTTCATGAAATTTTACTGAAAGAACACACTCTTTGTAGTTTCATGGGGATACCAATGAAAATAAAATATAGTATTGTTTCACAGCAACAAGAACAAAATATGCAATATATTCTTGGCATGAATTTCAGAATAACTCGGAGTAAGTGGGGCGAATAAACTACTGCCCGGGGTTTGGGTCTGTCCTCGTCATACAGTGAAAATAGTGATTGAGCATTTGACTTCAGCTATCGAAATCAAACCCAAATTTAGAAAACGCCTCGCTTAGTAGGTTAGTAATTTCTGATCTAAATAATGGAAAAATATTAACCGTATCACAATTAAAATAAATAATTATGAAATAGTAACTGCAATAGTGAGTGAGTGGAAATGCCCACGTTTGCTACTTTAGTCTCGGTTGTGTGAGGGTGACGAGCTAAATGCGACGCAATATCCAAGTCAAGGCACTGAAGAAAAATTTATCAAAGGACCTTCTTGAATCGGGTGAGAGATAGATCTTTTAATCTAGGTACCTAGTAAATGAAATTGATAATGCCTACACTACCTGCCAAGTTAGATCACAACGACCTCTTCCATAAAAATGAAAAACTAGTAACAGGAAACTATTTACATGTTCTGAAAAAATTCGATAACTGACTCAGAACCATTTTTATACGATAAAATTAATATGAAGTTTCAGGACCGGAAAGGGATGGTCGAAAAAGGATGTTCGATCACAAACAGCATCTGTGGGACTATTACAAGACGAATATTAAAATTCAAGTAACTATTTAATGTTCGCGAAATTCAGGCTTCATTGATAACCAACAATAGGAGAAGGAAACGTGAAAATTGGAAAGTGATTACGATAGATACCCAACTCGACTGCAAATATTTTAAAATAAAGCTGAAGCGAACTCGTATCGTATACCCGAAAACAAAATAATTCAAGATATCCATTACATGAAGACTAAAAGGTTAGAAAATATTGCAAAAATTATCGAACGTCTATTACGACATGACTTTTTTAAGACGGAGAGCGAAGATGAAGTATCACTTAGGATCTTTTTGCAATTGTGAAATAGAAGGGTTGGCAGAATTGTTCCGGCAAATCGAACCATAACAATATGACAATAATATGTATAAATATTGTATAATTGCAAAGTAGACTACGAGAGATGTATCAAAGATATACTTAGGTGGACGCCTTCCAATATAATATGGAACAATAAAAAATGAATGATTTATTATGGCTTCAGATGTGACGAGGGCGAATTTTTGATTTTTGAAGGAAATTCCGAATCTTTCCATTTACACGTCAAGAATAATTACTTCTATTGTATTGTAACGGATGCAAGTTGAAAAAGAGTTGAGTAGCTCAGTCAACTCGACAGATTTACCATATTTATCTGAGAAGACACGAAGGCTCGTGAGAGTATCCAAAAGTGCAGGTATACGTCGAGTATTTTAGTGGGAAACTATAAATCCAAAGACTGCTGCGATTATAATGGCAAAAAGAGTGCGTTATAACAGGCAATTAGTAAAAAAACCTTTATTGGCATAACTATTTATTTACAATACATTTCATTCCTTGTATTTACATCTTAGCTCTCTGCGGCATACCCCTTTATTCTTCCAGCTCTCCTCCTCCCTTCTCATCTCTTCCTTGGTGTCCTACCTTCATTTCCCTCACCGTCCTTCTCCCGTTCTCCTCCTTCAATTCCTTTAGCTTTGTTAATAATCTCAACCCCGTTGTCTTCCGTGCTTCTTCTCTAATCTCCTTCTCATTCTCCATCTTCACTTCTTTACACCCTCTCATTTGCATACATCTTCTATATGTTCGTCAAAAGATAACTTTTCACCTATAAATAACCCTAAGAATTTTGTACTCTTTCAAAATGCATAACTCCAGCTCCTAAATTGTTTTGTGACTATATCAACCTTCAAGTTTAGCTGATTTACATTTTAGGCAGAGATGGCTATTGCCGTGTCAACTGTAAAGTCGTTTACAGATGACATATGACCAGTGGTTATTGACATTGGAATATTATTAATGAATAATAAAAATGGTAATGGTCCTAGCACATATTCCTGACGGTCACCCAAGTTGATGTCTTCAGGTACTCACCGATTCCCGAGAAAATAAACTAGAAACGATTTTACAAACAACTTTTACAAATCTTGGAAATATACATAGTATTGATATTGGTGTACAATTTTCATGACTTACGAATCTTTAAGTCTTTTGGGATAATACGAGCAGTCTTTAATTTTTCAGGGAAAATGTCGCTGTTCAAATTTAAATATTCAGTAAATTTGCTAAAGACTCTGTATTATTTCGTTAACATTTAATTTATATATCATCTAGACCTGTACTTTTTGTATTTTGTAATATTTTGATTACATCAGAAATCTCATGCCACGTTACAGTATGAAAAACTATGCTATTTACGATGCTGGGTGAAACTGTGCAGGTGTTACTATCGAAATTTGGAAAATTTTCATTAACTTTATCATGGGCAACATTTATGAAAAATTTACATAAAATATTGCATATTTGCTTGTCATCTGAGACCAATATATTATTGTAATTTATAGCAATTAGATTTCTTTTTATGTCCATCCAATTGGAGATTAACATATTTTCACAGTTCTTTAGATTGATTTGGCGTTTGTGGTTGCATCTTGTCGCCAGCTAAAATATTTTTTTAAGATAATTACCTGTATCAATTTAGTACAATTAGTCACTGGGTGAAAATTCCAAGAAGACTAACGTCAGTTGGACTAAATGATAATTAATTAGGATTATGTTACATGTATGTATCCGCTAGGCAAAAGACTGAAACCGTTTTTGTGTATCAAATAAATTTATTTATTACTTTCAATATTTATATAATTGATCGTTTTATTTCCACAAGCGTCTGTTTGAATAACCTAATAATGTACGTTTATAAGTTGATTCCTTGTATATATTTGATTAAATTGGTTAAATTCAGTTAAGCAACATGCAATAAGTGTCAAAAAATTATATTTACATCTTTCATTTCTTCGAAAATAATATCAACCTAGTTACTTACTTACTGCGAGTCTCCAATACAATTACATGATTATTGTTATTTACATTGCAAGTGAAATCTGGGTAATTGGTGCCCGGGATTCTGTATGCACTGTATGCATAATATATACGAACCAATAATTTTAAAAAATACGGGTTATTTATTAACTAGTAAATATTATTTCACAGAACGAGTGTTTGTGTAGTTTGCTTGCGCTCGTTCCGCTCGTTATATTTGCGCGATATAAATATCAGATAATACGGAGTCTATCGGTATATTTGTTTGGTTCAGCAGCGAAATCTTAATTACGTTACGTAAAATATCAACCCATCTATGCATGTTAGTACAGTAAACGTTTTCTGGAATGTTTGTTTACAGTTCATTTCCGTGCACTCGTAATGGAAAATGTCGATTGAAAAACTCATTTTGCTACACCATTCGCGTTTATTTTACAACTTACCGGACAGTCAAAGACGAGCAGCGCACGAAAGCAAACACAAAATAAACGAAGCGCGGACGGTGTATTTGTAATAGGGGGTATTAATGCTCTTAAGCCTATTAAAAACAATGCTTTGGCAAGATGTTTTGTGTCATAACAGGGCGAATGTATGCGAGACCGACTTCCTTTGTGGCGCGCATTCCTCAACACAGAAATAATAATCGTACAAATTCCACATTTACAGAAATATAGTCCGAGCATTTTTTTTTTTTGCACCAGCTGCAATCAGCTTTAATTTCGTGTTTGTATGTGGATCGGTTTCAAGATCACCGGAGATATTGACGCCGTATGGTGGCACATTGATTGTGAGTGTATTTTTAGATAAATCGGAAAGGGTTTTTTTACGAATGAGCTGTTTCGTTCTCGTGTACGCGCATAGTTTGAAAAAATTCCATTCACCGAATATATCTTGCGATAGTTATAATTAGAATTAAATTATGTTAATTAACGCATTGGGCGTTAAACATGTACATATTGTGTATTTTAATAATATTATTACAATATGCCATTTTAGCATTTTATATTGTCTGCAAACTGCGAAAGCTTTTTTTAGATTTTTTATATCGTCTCCGACTCCCACTCAAGTCTGTTCAACTCCAGATCGAAATATTATGGTGAGCAAACCTTGAATGGCCCTGAAATATTCGAATTTTATTTTTAACTTTAAAAAAGCAATATTCCAATTATACCAAAAATACACAACATATTTTAATATAAATTGAAATTATTTAATTCATACGATCTATAAAATCAAGAGTAATATGGTTCTGACAATTAAAATAACAAAGTAACAAAATTGCTGAGACATTTATAAATAGTATTGCATCTAAAAATAATTTTCAATTAAATTTGAAAGAAAATTTAATGGAATTGTTCTTGTAGTTGTTGAGTTGTGTTGTTGTGTGCATGAAAAACCTGATACTCTGGGATGTTATGTGCCCCTGCTATTGTATACGTATGCTGGGGCACTTGTGAAAACATAGTGAACATTGTATCATTTTGGGCAAAAGCAAAACTTTTGTGACGAGTCCGTAATTTTCGCAAATTGTCCCTTCACCAGAACGTCAGTTTATTGCATGCACTATGTGGTATGTACCTGATAAAAATACTTTTGCAAAAAGAACGATAGGCACTCAAAAATTTTGCAACCATCCTTCACCAAAATACCAAACCACAGATATTTCGATTTCTCTCGGGCGATTTGTGCTTTCAATGGCATGTGTCCAGTGGAGGAGTAGTTTGGATTGATTATATTTGGCAGCAAAAATGCCTCATAAATTCAGCTCACATAACTGTACCATTTCGTGTATGTTATTGTGTATGAGAAAAAGCTAATAAACTTTGTAATGGAAACGAATGGGAACAACAGCAGAGGGAAAAATCCCACAATGGAACCAAATAGACCATATATAATAGAACGTCATAGCAGACAAGATAACGAAAATAAATTATCCATCGGCAACACCATACAGAAATACTGAAAGAGCTGGAAGCAGATGATAAATGAGGTATGGAAAAAGATCGAAGAAGTAAGAACAGAAATAAATGAGAAAGAAATATCCGACACAACTACTACTGATTAACCAAAATAAAGAAAATATGCAGATATACAGCGACAAAAGGAAAGAAATTAAAAATCTCTCGAGGAAAAGATGAATGAATGTATAATGAAGAACGATATAGACGAGAGATTTCAAAGGAAGGAAGTATCATCCTTCTACTAAGAAAACGGGAAAAGGGTACCAATACAGAAATAACTATTTCAAAATCGAAATTTTTTTTTTAATTACTGGATAAGATAAAGTTATGGAAATGTGGGTAGAATATTTTCAAAAAAGATTAAACGCAGGGCACACAAAACTAGAACAGCACCAGTAACAGTATACACATTTTGCTGAGATAGTACAAAAACCAACACAGCAAGAAATAAAAAGTACATTAAAATAGATGAACGACGGAAAATTCGTTAAATTAAGATATCATTATACAAGAGCAGGAGGCATACGATTACAAGACAAAATATACACAATAATTAAAAACGAATGGGAGATTATTAAAAAAGGTAACAAAACAATATGCGATAACTATACAGGGATAGTGTTGTATTAGATACATGTTATACAGGGTGTTAAAAAAGCATCAGATGAGGGTTGATAGTATGGCCTAAAATATGCCGAAAAGTCTTAATGAATATGGGTCCGCAAATTGATGGTTTCGGAGATACGAAACATTTTGCGTTTACACTACTTCCACCACATCTAGGTGGCATGGACTTTCGAACTCTTTCGAAAAGACCTACAGTGACTCGGATTCGGTGGCATCCTTGATATACTCGTTGCTCCGGGAGATCATTTACAGGCGTAGCGTAAACTAACATTTTCAAATATCCCTAAAGAAAGAAATTAAGGGGTTTGAATCGGGCGATCTTACAGGTCATGATACAGGTTTGGGCCCTTTCCTGCGTATCTTCGTCCAAAAGTTTCTTGTAGATACTCTCTAACGGCAATCGAAAAATGAACTAGAGGCCACATTTGTTGCCTTTGGTTCGAGGGAATCTCGTCTGAAAGATGTATTGTGGTAATAAAAACAATGGTATCTCCGAACCCGTCCATTTGCGGACCCATGTTCATTAAGACTTTTCGGCATATTTTGTGCCATACTATCGGCACTTATAGTTTCTGACACTTTTTTCACACCGTGTATATGTGGGGAGATATATAAGATGAAACTTCTGCAGCTGTGAGTTGCACTAATTTTCATAACAAGCTGATATTTTACATGGACATGCTCAAAGCTACTAATCAAAAAGTTCTCATAAATGGGTGAATATTGAAGGTTGTTCCCAAATCTAGCGAAAACAAAAGGGGATTAAAAGAATTAGTACTGGTAAGAACAAATATCGTATATTGGTCAAAGAACTCATCACAAGCAAAACGCATGCTTAATAGTTACATAATCAACCAATCTAGAAATAAAACCAGAACAGCTAGGAACTTGATTAAAGGAAAGAAATATATTACCGACAACAAATATAAATTTCAATTTAACACTGCAAGGGAAAGCAGCAATGATGCTGCAACTAGTATAAACAAATATTTTGCTAACATGAATAAGAAAAATCACAATCACCACGATAACTCCAGAAAACTGATATTATTTTCATTTATCCAATAGCGTCGATTGAGATACTAAAATTAATCAACGATCTAAGGACTTCGAAGTCAATAGGATGCGATGAGATAACTGTTGCGGCCCTAAAGGATAATAAAGAAAACCTAAGCAATCCTATAAGTCACATCTTAAATCATGCGTAGTATAAGGTGCTTTTCTTAATGAACTGAAGAAAACAATAATAAAACCTGTGAATAAGAAGAAGGAAAAAGGAAACGTTGAGAATTACAGGCCCATCCTACTCCTCATGATATATAAGAAATATTTGAAAAATTGATATTCAATAGGCTATATGATTTCTGTTTTAAATGCAAGATAAATATCGAAACATATTACTTTAAACATAAGAAAGGTAAACGACGCTATTATATTTGGATCTATGCAGCATCGACCACCGAATACTATTTAAAAAAAACTTAGGTGCTGTGAAATACGAGGTCAAAGACTCATCTTCTTAAAATTCTTCTTGATTGATAACCAAGGAGTTTTTTACATGTAAAGTGTGGAGCCCTACAGGATTCTGTATTAGGCCCGCTGTTTTTTGTCTAGCATATGAACGATCTACCAGACTCACCTCATTTTCCGATAATACTGTTTGCTGGTGACACCTCAGTGATATATGGTGAAGAAGGGGAAACAAAATTATTGGACTCGATAAATAACACTTTCAATGCATTACAAAAATGGGTCAGCAAAAGTAAATTGAAATTGAACGTTTAAAAGACGGACATTCCTGGGGTATATTTGGATAATAATTTGAATTGGATGTCGCACATAGACTATTTAGCTCATAAATTAAGTTCGTTCTGTTTTGTACTGAGTTCTATAAAAAGCAAAGTAAATTTGGAAGCAACCCACTCAGCATACTAGGATAGGTTTATTCATTATTAAGTTATAGCATTGTCTATAGCATTGTCCATGCTTGAAGATGCTTTATGCTCGCCTGGAGAAGAGGCGTATAAGAACTATTTTTAACTTAAGGCAAATTGACTTCTGCAGGCAGTTCTATACAAAATACTTACGTTGCCAAGTATATTCATAATGGAAAGTTTGGGAAAAGAAGCGACCGAGTTTGGATTAATAATTAACAAAAACAAAATAAAATACATTGGACAACCACAGGAAGGAAAAGAACACTCGACAGTGGCGAAGAATTTACATACTTTCGAAAGAGTAACAATAAATGAAAAAGGACACGAGAGACAAGGCTAGAATGACGAGGCGAAATATGAAGTATGGCATACTGTAGACGGTAATGGGATCATAAACTGCAATAAGTATCTATATAACAGTAATTTACCTATAATAATGTATGCATGTGAAACGTGAATCATAAATCAAAGGGAAAAAAGGCAAATATAATGATTGGCAATACTGAGTGCATGTGGGGGTTCTTCTTAACCCAACGACCACAGGCGTTAGTATGAAAACTCGCTGTAGTGTCCGTTTATATGGAATATGTCGATAAGAAATCCCGCCACGTGCGAGGTGTGCGCTGTCACCAGGTTCCGTCTATCACCATACTGTGAAAATATTTACCAGCAAAACCTGTAATTTCATTTTAAATACATTTTTTAATTAGTAAATCGAGTACATTCTGGACGTGCCTCGTATGTGGGAGTAAATATACGGGAGGGATGGAGAAGAAGTACGAACGAAGAGCTCGAAGAACAGCACTTAAGCTCAAATATAACAAATATGGCTGGCATGTCGAATGAATGAATAGAGAAAGAATACCAAAGATGGTACTATACAGAAATCAATGACTAAAAAAAGTTAGCAAAGGAAAAGACGGATAAATAAACTACTAGAGGACTATAAATGCCAAAAATTGGAAACTGAATGCAGCAAGAAAAAGATAATGGGCGACAATAGATGAAAATGTTTGAAAGGAGAGAAAATAAGCAAAAGATACCGTCCTACACACATTGAGTTATTTTATATTATATGTATATGTTATTTATTATATTTGTATTTTTATTTATACCTAAGCAAGCAGCTCAAAAGGACGAACCTAATTATAGGTTAACTTTTAGTATGTGAACACAGTCGCTTTAAAATTGTGTTGTTCCTTCAAGTAAAATTTCATGACCTTCAAAAATCTCATAAAAATTCAAGTGTTTCATTTGAATGATTAAGGTGTATTTATTTCCACAGTAAATTATTCCTTATGTTGCAACAGATTGCACCGTGGTGTTTAAGGTACAAATATTTAAGAAATCTTCTCTGGATTTATCAAACATCAAATAGATCAATTTGATTGGATTAAGACTAGAAACATTTCATTTCATTTCAATATTTAGCATTTGTTGAATTTACTATATTTATTATTATGATTGTCTGAATTTATTTTATTTAAAGTTACACTCGACCACTTTGTTGCTATTTTACCGATCTTTGAAAGTGTAAATGCCTGCTACTTGCTCGAAGACTCAATAATTTAGTTGTTTCCTATACAGTGTTCTTATTCCTCAACCGCACAAGGAATTACATTAAAGTTTGATACGTAAACGAAAGTGTATGTACAACACTAGCGCACGTTGTCTGCCATCCTCGGAATATGTACATACAAAACAATTGAGTTGCATAGTTTTTACTATCATACGATGCTCGCGTGAATAAACACTGTTGCGGCGAGAACACTCGCGAAACTTATTACAAAATGTACGTTACGACAAGTTTGCTTTACTCTGAATAGGGATCAATTTAAACAAATATATTGCGGAACAATTTCTCGAGATCCTTATTCAGGAACAAAATACGACTACGAAATTAAAATTAGTATGTCCCAGGAAAAATACTAAAAGTATTATTTTCTTTGGCGTGGATAATTTGTAATTCCATATCTCCCTATTTCCTTTTCAGGAGCAATGCAGATTTTTGTTTAAGGACTAAGATTGGCTACCGACTTATTACTCCATTTATGTAATTTTTCAAGATTCACTGATGAATGCGAATGGCAGGAAATGTATAACCCATATTGACTGTCGTTAATTGCTCAGGAAATGATTTCAATGGCTCCTGAACTCATCAAAGTGAACAAAAATAGCTGACCATTTACAAAACTTTTTAATATTACCAACTTATTATTGTAACCTAAAATGCAAATTAGTCTATTGTATGGTAATAATGTAATCCAAGTTGTCCAAGTGCATGTGGTAATTTTCGTAATAAAATATTGTATGGGTAAAATATTCATAAAAGTCTGTTAAACTGCATAAGTATTTGCTTACTGTTAAAAAATGATTCCCTTACTGAAATTGATTTTTTGCACAAAAACAACGCATAATTTAGAAAACTGCTTTAGAATCTGGGTTAGGACCAAGGGTGACCCGTTTTCTGAAATTATAGCTTCTGGCGAGCCACGACGCAAACCCTCGGCAAGCCCCACTGTCACTTCAATGCCGAAACACTAAATCAAACGATGGGGACAGGATTGTCTTTCGTGTGGGGTGGCGGTGTAAGTTGAACAAATAAACAAATGCGCCGGAGCGTGGCCGGCCGTTCCGCGAGATATATGAAACAAACGAACGGCCGCTGACGAACGAATAAATAAACAAAATAACCGCTGTCGCGGGCCTTCTCTCCTCCGGTAATAAATTGCCAAGTCGAACTTAAACACCGCTGCGTTTAGTTAGCAGTAACCGACTCCGCTTAAAATGATTTATCGTTCGCTACTTGTTAGTTTCTAAAGTTTGTTTGTATTTATGCGGAGGAGCTATGTTCGTTACACACACACACACACACACGCACGCGTACAGAAATTCATTACGTTTCAGCGTTTCGTTTGGATTTGTTTCAGAAACATTTGAAGCACAACTTCAAATCGGGGTATTGGCATTAAAAAATAACTAAGAAATTGTACGTTTATTGTGAGAATGAACGTATTAAAACGTTCAATAGGATTTTATGTACCATAAAGCTGTTAAAAGATCAAGACATAAAATGAAGTTAACGAGTACTAAATATACTTATTAGATTTGTATTACCGTATTACCGAATGATTATTTATATGAAATTAATGAGACATAAGATCAACAATTTTAGTGCGAAAGTGACAAAATTTATTGGAGTTTGTAGCACCGATATATACTCAGTGACATATAAACTGCACCACCTAGAAGGGGTGGGAATTTTTGGACCAAATTTGGCAGAAACATTGGACTAGTCTAAGGTAACAATTGATTAAAATTTGAGAAAGAAAACACTTCATATTTTTTATTTTTCTTTAATAATGTGTTGGTCCGCCCCTATTTCTGATACACTCATTGACCCGCCTTGGCATTGATTCCAGCAGGTGATCAATGTCTTCTTGGGGTATGGCATCCCAAGCAGCCTGTACTTCATGCCGTAGAGCTTCTATTGTCAACGGTGGGTTCGGTAGATTCCTCAATCTTCTACCGATCATGTCCCACACGTGCTCAATGGGCGACAAATCGGGAGATCTTGGCGACCAAGGTAAAAGATTAACATTGGCCTCTTCAAAGAAGTCAAGAGAAACCCTTGCTACGGGAGGTCGTGCATTAACTTGCTGGAAAAGTGGGTCTTCCAGCCCTCGAAGATATGGAAGAACATGTGGTTCTACCACTTCGTCAATGTAGCGTTAGGCGGTCATACTGCCCCGAATGAAGAGCAAGGGTGACCTACTGCCGTAAGCAATGGCACCCCCACACCATCAACCCCACAGTTCGGTGAACATGCCTCGCAATCGAAAAATCAGGATTGCGCCTTTCTCCACGTCTTCGTCTAACAGTCATCCGACCATCATGCATTCCTAAACAAAATCGCGATTCGTCACTAAAGACAACTCGATGCCACTCCAAGTTCCATTGAAGTATTTCCGTGCACCAGGCCAAAAGTTCCTGGCGATGTTGAGCAGTGAAGGGTAGCACAAGATGTGGGCGGTAAGACAGCAAGCCAAAGGTTCTTATTCGACGATAAACTGTTCGCAAGCCTATCGGCCGACCTTGTTCACCTAACCATTGATCAGCTATTGATCTAGTTGTAGAGAATCGGCCTCTCAAGGCCATTAGTCTTAAGCGGCGATCTTGACGTTCATTGATTCGTCTTTGAGCCCCAGTGCCTCTTCTCCGACGTTCAACCCCATGTTCCGACCACGCTTGATAAACACGCATTATTGTTGAGTGGTGCCGTCCCAAACGGTTGCCGATTTCTCTAAACGAAAAATCTGCTTCTCATAAACCAACAATCCGCCCTCGGTCAAAGTCACTCAACTGCTGGTAAACTTGAGGTCTCCTTCCTCTATGCATCATTAAACATTTGAAACACTTTAAACTAAAGAACGGTATCCGAAAAAGTGGAACAAATTCAAAAAATGACTCTATAATTGCTTGTCTATCACCACCTCTAAAAAATGACACAAACGTCAAAAATCCCATGACTACTTAATGATTGGGTTTCAAATTTTAATCAACTATTTCCCTGGACTAGTCCACTATTCCTGCCAAATTTGATCCAAAAATTCCCACCCATTTTAGGTGGTGCAGTGTATTTGTCACTGAGTATATTTACAGAAATCCATATTTTCAATATTTAAGTATATTCCCTAATATTCATAGGAATATGTACAGTTTTGTGTGATCTATCGTCTAAGGGTTGAGTGGAAAGGGCGAGCCGCCTAAATTATATCGTAAACACTTGTCATGAAATGTAGAGAGGCGCATTCCTGAGTTGTTAATGCGAACTTAACCAGTCGATGCACAGGTAGGAAATAATAGTCTTCAAGGTATTGTAGTATTACTAGAGTAGCGTAGTATCAGCAGTGTGGGTAGTGCGTGTTGTTGAATTTGTGATAAGAACTTTACAATTTTATAATTATATCCACGGTTCGTTTGTTTGTTATGAAAACGGATACAACTCGTTTTGTAAATTGTAGTGTATTGTAATTGTGTTTTGGCCATCCTATATTAGATAAAGATTAAATCTAATACATTCTTGGCCTTTTATCTATTTCACAGATCAAATTTAGAACGTTCTATTTCCTAACCGAATGGTACTTAAAATAATCGTAACATCCCCAACATCGCCGACTAAGTGTATCGTTAAGAGTCTATTTAAATCCCCTGACGATTTACTTACACGTAATTACATATGTACCAGTGAACACAAACAGCATTAATATAGTTACATTAATCGTGCAATTTCGCAAATGAGAACAAAATTTAATATATTCGCCAACTACTGGTATGAGCTATACGTCAACACGACGTCGATAATCCAGTATGTGTGCAATTAGTTAAACGTGCTGACGCATAAGGATAACAATCATATTACCCCATCAATTTGTAATGGATATTTGACGATATAAATGCACCACACTTAAATATAAAGATGCATATTATGATACATTAGTCGTCTGATGTGGATATTTTGATATTTTTATTGTGATGATTCAAACGAAATTTATTTGGCTAACTGTTATATCATGTAGATTGTTTTATCCGAATAAAAATGTGGGGGTGATATAAAATAAAGTTTGAAATTACGAAAACAAAAGTCGACAACGCGACGGACGAATTTCAATAACATCGCATTAGAAATTTTGTTTAATTTGTGATAATTGCACCCTCAATAAAGCAAACATGATCTTCCATAAATACCGATATTAATTCCGTATTTGTACATAATAAATTTCCAACGAGTTATTGCCTTTTTATTCGTGATTACATGCATTTTGTCGATTGACAGAGTAATAAAATTTAGCTAGTGGACTGTTTTAAATTAATTCAACGGGCATACACGCAGGACAACATTTTAAACAATCGACATGTTTTTGCGCATTAACATTTTTCGTTCGTTAAACCCCCACATTAATTAATCGGAGCTGATTAACAAACAAATTGTAATGCCTAATCAATATTAATGAAAATGCAACATTACAAATTGTTGCTGTTAACGAACGGGCAGGCTTTGAACAAATTAATTTTGCTTGTTAACTCAATTACTCATAAATTTATTGCGTTTGGTGCATAATATGTGAAACATCTTGTTAGCGGGCATCCGATTTATTTCGTCCAATAATCCCGTTAAAAAGCAATAGCCGAATTAAAATTTAAATATTCAAAATCAAAAGAGCTGACAGCTGATGAAAAATTTTAATTTCAATGCAAACCTAACCATTTTAATTCAAAACACAATACTGAAAAACAAACAATTAATAAAATAAAATAATATAATCTTAATTTTACATTTCAAGTAATCGACTAATCGACCCAGTTTTCGTTAATGTAAAACAGTTGTTCAACACTTTTTCGTCATGCAAATACGTTAATAGAATTCGGTAATTTTGTTTTAATGGAATTGAACGGACAATCAAAAATCAAATAAACAGTCCCGTCCATGAAAAAGTGTTTAAGATAAACAATCCCGCCCTGTGTGTGAATCGATCGATCAATTCCGCGTTTTAAATCGTCAAATTAGCAGTAAAACTGAATGAAATGTAATCGAACGTTAATTACTGCTCGCGAGAACGCCGGGTTTACGCCGCTATTTCGTTCTTACATAATTAAAATCGTTTATTTATGTGCACCTTGTTTAAAATGAAACTTTGATGGCACCTAAAACTATAATTACGACTACACGCCAAACGAAATCTTAGCCGTGCAAACAAACACAGTAATTTACGAGTCGAATCGTATACTTTTTGCCAACGTGCAATTTTCGGACTGACGTAATCTTCTAATTAGTATTACCAGGTTAACATATAAATTACGGATGAAAATGGGCATTAAAGCGACTGTTTGAGGCGACTCGTTGTTTTGAGTCGTACGAATGATGAAATTATGGTTATTTTGAATAATGAATAAATGAAACGTAATGGAAATGGTTCAAAAATTATGAAATTTTTTTATAGGCATAAAATTCTTCCAGTGGTATTGCACAAAGTGATTTTGCCTTATATTTTAAGAACGTCCGGAGCCCTACATCTACGTATTTAAAGACTAAGCAAAAAAAAATTAAACCCTTATTAAAAAATTACAACATTTACAATCGTAATATTGTTAACACATCGCCCGTATTATACGAGGCATTCCTTCTTAGCGTGATTAAGAATTCGATGTTTTGTATTGCGTTCGGTACGTTCACCGGGTTGCAAATGCTCGATCACATTGAAATACTCAGAAAAATTCAAACCATTCATATGTGGTCGTTGAATGGATTTTAGTGCTGGTGAGGGATCAGTTGTAGTATCTGTCTGGTAGTTGGCCGAAGTGTCAATGGAAAGGTCAGACTTCTTTCGCAAGTTGTCGTTCAGGAGAGAAGTATCTCCGTAAATTAACAGACAAAGTTTCACACATCATTGACGATCTGGAATTTAAGACGCAATTTCGATATCTTCTAATAAAAGAAAGATAGAATTTTAAATTACGAAGGACATGTTAATCTATATTAGCAGCAAATAATCCTTGCAGAAAAAGAGTAATTACATGTGCTTACACATGATCCAATTAATTTATTGAACTTCATATTGTTGCCCACATAATGCCCACATTAATAATATACATTTTTGAAATTGAAACCGTAAAATTATTTAAACAAGTCGTCATGGAGCAATGAGACCCCATACTCCTTAAGTTACAATGCTATACATAACAGAAGATTTAAAGGTGAAGAATTATTTTGCCAGTTATTTGGGGATATCATCTTTTGTAACACTTTTGATCCGAAGAGTTATACCTCAAGCGAACAGATAGTTCAGATTAAATGTAATGCTCGAATGTAGTAACTATTATTTAGTTAATCTTCTTATAAATATTTCCCTCTATTTTTATCATTTCTTATTATCCAACAACGACTAGAATAGCGTGAAATCGTTACTTTCGACGACGGTTTCTTGTCTATCCAGCACCGACAATCTTATCATGAAATACTTATTCCAATTATTTATAACAAAATGATGATCATGAGCAATAATTTCCTACTCTTCTTAAAAACATATTCCAACGAAGTCTCAATAATTTCCACAGTAGATATTTTGCAACTGCAGCGAACACCAACGCGATTGGCAACGTTTGACAAAATATTTACAAAAATTACACGTATGACAGGTCCATTTACCCTACCAATGAATAATTTAGCTATGGATGGGATGTGTGATCTTAGTGCATCGATCTTATTATAGTAGATGGTAACTTAAGCATTCTTTTGCAAGAAATAATAAAAAATCGCAGGGAGAGGAAGTAAAGTTTTTTCCCACAATACACTAGCTGGGCCAATTCGAAGTTTGTTTTGTTTGCAAGTCATACCACTACTCTCATCAGAACAATCAGGAAGTGGAAAATCGATGTTGGAAGAAGATCGTAACAGATGAAAGTTTACTATGATATTCATCAATCAATGTTGTTATTTCC
Source organism: Geotrupes spiniger (assembly GCA_959613385.1). Lineage (NCBI taxonomy): Eukaryota > Metazoa > Arthropoda > Insecta > Coleoptera > Geotrupidae > Geotrupes > Geotrupes spiniger. The sequence continues at coordinate 21,486,196 of OY390737.1, forward strand.
TCGTTTGTTAATGATGTAATGAAGGGTGTATCGGTGTGCTGGTATTGGTGAAGGGTTTTCATGCAATGTCTGTATCTTCTATGATTTGTAGGAGATGCATGCGATGTCGAAGGCATCGGCGAGGTAGGTCGGAAAGTTTTTTGTGCGTCGTCAAAGCCTTGTGCGAAACTAAGTATTTCATCAAAGTCGCCAGGAGTGTGATATTGGTTTGCCAAACAAAAGCACCCACCACCAAAAAAATCAATAAATGACCCACCACCAATATACCGTTACCGTAAAAAGAAATATACCTTGACCAGAAAATTAAATTGCACCCCAAACGTTGTACTGCCTGAAGAAAAAGTCTCCTTGAATAAATTCGAATGTGTTGTCCAAATGCTGGTATGCAGTCGAAGTGTCTACACACTTCGAGAAACGTAGTTAGCTATTATTAGCTACCCATTAGCTACCCACTCGAACAAAACTGGGCATGAATCCAGGAATTATTACCATCGCTCCACCTCGTGATTTTGTGCGTGTGGCTTGGGTATTGTCATGCCAGTTAACCAAGTCATGCCATTACTAGCAACTAGTGCTTCTGGGAAATGATGTTGACTACAGGAAATGCAACGAAAAAAGTGCTAATATGTTACAATAGCCCTTGCAAGCGGATTTCACCAACTATTGGTAGGAGTGGACACCACTAAAACATGTAACAGTATGTGAGCATTCGGTCTAACAAACGTTTCAGCATAAATTCATAAGAATTTTTTTTTAAAATGAAAATAATTTATAAATGAAAATTTTATAAATTTAATAAACCCTACCATATTATATTATACAAAAAAGATTATGCATATTTTAGGGAAATATTTAGTGTTTATTTTTAAATCTATTTCAAAATTCCTCATAAACAAATTGGCTATAAATGGAGACAAGGAATTACCCATAGCTGTTCCATGTTGTTCATTGAAGTTACATTCAAACTGAAAACAATTTTGAGACAACCATAGAGTTGTAATTTTCTTATATATCTTCATTTTCTGAAGCAAACTAGTTAGATATTTGAAAGTTTCAAATGAGACCAAAGATTCACCTTAATCCAGCCTACAACCTTTAACTTTTTGAATGAATTCCAACGAATTCTGAATTGAGAAACTATGATGCTGTTCGAGTAAATTCTTGAACTCATTTCCTAACCATTTTGAAAGCAAGTAAGTGGGTGAGTTAATAGTTCAAACAATAGGTCTCAACAAATTACATACCTTATATATTTTATGTAAACAATATTCTGGTTCTGGATACTATTGGCTCAAATACATATATTTTTATATTCCATTCCTTGTTATTTGATATGTGTTTGTGCTGCTGTAAGTTTTACTTGATTTGATTTTTGGACGACTCTCTGATGAAAGACTTTGAGGTGTCTTCAAAATGATCTCTCGATCCCTGGCTATAATCTCCTCAATATGCTCCGTACGGCTTGGCAAACTATACTTTAAACCTTTGTTTAATAAATTTAATTCGTCAATATTGAATACCTCAGAAGACCGATCACGACAAGTGACTCTTTCATTGAACGATCGTTGTTTAATTTTACGTTATGACTGCTACAACCTTTCTATGAACGTGACAACCATCCTCACCCTCAATTCAAAATCACTTAAGTTTTTAGTTAAATGTAAATGCAATTTATATCATTCTAATTCTAAATTACTTCTTTTACTATGCTGATAATTAATTTCTGAACTGAGCCATTTACTTTTTGCGAAGAAGGATTACTGCTAATTTTGTAATTTAATGAGACGTATACTTTCATAAATTTAGGAAAAAGTTTATGACTTTTGCTCGTTTCAAGAAATTAATATCAGCATTTAACAATTTTATCTTAAAGCTTAAGGGGGGATCGTGCTTTAGAAGCCTCAAAAAATTATTGCTCAAATCTATGCCTAATATATCTAAAAATATGTATAAAAAGTTATAGCGGCTAATTCGCAATATTTTGAAAGATACAGGACTAAACACAGTGAGGTGTCGAGAAAAAAATATACGATCGCATGAACGCTCGGACAAACGAAGCGCGCGCCCCTTCCTGCAGTATACATAACACCGAACTATGTACTGAAAAAAGTTCAATCGATCGTTCGAAACAATAATATTTTGAATTCGTAAGAGCTATCGTAGGATTATAACGAGATATTCCGTAAGTAATCGAAAATTAACATTTTTCCTGATCGTAAACTTTAGAGCGCGTTTTCTCGAGTTTTCGTTTTCGTGATTGCGAGAAAACTATACAAGCAATCAAAACGAAACAAAACTTTTCTTAGCTTCAGTAGCATTCTATTTGATTTGAACTAAAAACATTAATGAAAAAAAAATCTAAACAACTTTTTTAGCAAGTTGAAATGATTTTATCTTCCTGCAAAGAGCACATTTATTTTCAAACCTGAGAAAAATCTTGAATTTAAAAATTTTTGGTTTTTTTTAGTTCACATAGAAGAAAATATATGAGAATTACAATTTTCGTTGGTTTTTTTTGTTTCAGACAAAAATTACGAGCTACATCTTTCCCACCGCTTGTAGACTGCAATTGAAAGGTGTTGCACAAATGTGCTTAAAATCGGTTCCGTTTAAATATTTTTCTCTCGAAATATTTTTTGTTTAATGGTCAAATATGTAATAAAATGCTCTAAAAAGTTCACTAGACTTGCTCATTTTTTTCTGTCCTAAAAAAATTCCCCCAAAAACGATATTTCAAGTCCTCCTAAAGCAGGACCCCCCCTTAAACTACGAAACCTATTACACTCCTTGGATCGGGAAGTCACGATCAAAATATCACACCGGTTATTTCTACTATTTAAACCACAATCTTGTTCTAAACATTTCATAAAATAGTCTCGTATTACAAAATAATGTTTAAGAGCAAACATTTTACGAACTTATTACATACAATTTAGGTCATTTGTCAATTGGATTACGGACACCAAAGGAAATCGCGCGTCACGACTTTATTTACGCGAAATTGTAATGACGCCGCTAATAAAAAAATGTCAAAACGCATGTAAACAAGAAGATCGAGCAGCGCGTCGTAAACACATTTCTCACGGAAAATAAAACGTCTCGCGTGCAATCTGTTACGTGTAGATCTTGCATTTTGGCAAGTTTCTTGCGGGTCTATTGTGCCGTTCCTGTTACCTAGTTGTCTGCGCGGCCAGGCGAATTCCCGCTATGCAAATGTTTCTAATCTCTTAAAAATTGTGCTTTAGTGAAGTCCCCGGCTGCATATATATTATCGCCGTTTCGCACTCGGCCTGCATTCGCGTTGCACTGTCGGGAAAACACGGCAATGTCTTTATTTTATGTGGTACCGACCCGTTCTGAACACGTATCGCGCTGTGATTCGAATTTCCACGTTCCCATCGATTTATATGAGCGATTTCTCGTGTAGCAATTCGAGATTATGCAGAAATGTTACATTATTAATTTCCAACAAATTAATTCTATAAATCCCACATTAGTTATTTAATGATATCGGTGGTATTACAAATTCCAAATAGCGTGGTGAATATTTTACATGGTTGTATATACATACGTATATCGGATACAGAAAATAACTAAATGGAACAAACTAGTCATTCTTTAAAAGCAACGTTCTCCCATTTATTGTAACACCGGTAGACTTTGCAGCAATTAAAAGTCGGTTACAGAAGTAGTAAATTTTTCCGACAATCAATTCTCTTTATCAACATGATTTGTCGCGAAATGTAAAACTGTAACAAATTTTACTCGTCCGATTTTGTTTAAGTTTAAGTGCTGCTGTGTATATTGATAATCATAAAGCCTTTGATGGAACGTTGGTGTCATTGGATTTTTAAAGCAGTTTTAAGCCCTCTTTAATATTTTCTAGAAAGTTTGTAATGAAACGTGATACCATTTGATAATAGATCGAAACTTTGAGGTGAAACGTACATTGCGTACAATTTATCTCATGAAATTGTTATATTAAATAAAATAGATATATTTTCTGGACTATTGAAAATATGTTGAACAATGACAGATTAAGCCCACTGTCTCGACCCAATCGACTCAAACAATTGAATACGTCATGAGTTTGAATTCGCAGGGGGCACTGTACTTTAAGAAATGTCGAAACAAATTCTTTTTGCGTGAAGATCGATAATATATATTCATATTTTTTCATTTACTGAAATAAGTACACATCAACAAATATACTCAGTGACATATAAACTCCACCACCTAGAAGGGGTGGGAATTTTTGGACCAAATTTGGCAGGAATAGTGGACTAGTCCAGGGAAATAGTTGATTAAAATTTTAAACCCAATCATCAATGGGATTTTTGACGTTTGTGTCATTTTTTAGAGGTGGTGATAGACAAGCAATTATCCAGTCATTTTTTGAATTTGTTCCACTTCTTTAGTTAAAGTGTTTCAAGTGTTTAATGATGCCTAGAGGAAGGAGACCTCAAGTTTACCAGCAGTTGAGTGACTTTGACCGAGGGCGGATTGTTGGTTTACGAGAAGCAGGTTTTTCGTTTTGAGAAATTGGCAACCGTTTGGGACGGTACCACTCAACAATAATGCTTGTTTATCAAGCGTGGTCTGAACATGGGGTTGAACGTCGGAGAAGAGGCACTGGGGCTCAAAGACGAACCAATGAACGTCAAGATCGCCGCTTAAGACTAATGGCCTTGAGAGACCGATTCTCTACAACTAGATCAATAGCTGATCAATGGTTAGGTGAATAAGGTCGTCCGATAGGCTTGCGAACAGTTTATCGTCGAATAAGAACCTTTGGCTTGCTGTCTTACCGCCCACATCTTGTGCTACCCCTCACTGCTCAACATCGCCAGGAACGTTTGGCCTGGTGCACGGAAAGACTTCAATGGAACTTGGAGTGGCATCGAGTTGTCTTTAGTGACGAATCGCGATTTTGTTTAGGAATGCATGATGGTCGGATGACTGTTAGACGAAGACGTGGAGAAACGCGCAATCCTGATTTTTCGATTGCGAGATATGTTCGCCGAACTGTGGGGTTGATGGTGTGGGGTGATATTGCTTACGGCAGTAGGTCACCCTTGCTCTTTATTCGGGGCAGTATGACCGCCCGACGCTACATTGACGAAGTGGTAGAACCACATGTTTTTCCATATCTTCGAGGGCTGGAAGACCCACTTTTCCAGCAAGATAATGCACGACCTCACGTAGCAAGGGTTTCTCTTGACTTCTTTGAAGAGGCCAATGTTAATCTTTTGCCTTGGCCGTAAGATCTCCCGATTTGTCGCCCATTGAGCACGTGTGGGACATGATGGGTAGAAGATTGAGGAATCTACCGAACCCACCGTTGACAATAGAAGCTCTACGGCATGAAGTACAGGCTGCTTGGGATGCCATACCCCAAGAAGACATTGATCACCTGCTGGAATCAATGCCAAGGCGTCTCAATGAGTGTATCAGAAATAGGGGCGGACCAACACATTATTAAAGAAAAATCAAAAAGATGAGGTGTTTTCTTTATAAAATTTGAATCAATTGTTACCTTAGACTAGTCCAATATTTCTGCCAAATTTGGTCCAAAAATTCCCACCCTTGTAGGTGGTTCAGTTTATATGTCACTGAGTATACTTTGAACTTTGAACTTTGTATATAACAAGAAAAAAAGCTCGACCATTTAACTTAAACACCGAAAAAAAAATAACTTAAAAAAACATAGTATAAATACAAAGTAAAATAAGAAGCCACAATTTTCAATTTTATATGCAAATATTGACTTTCAACTAACATATTATTAATCCGATTAATCCATTTACATCATAAACATTTCATTGTACTAAATTCGTATACAACATAACAGTTTGAAACATTCTTTGTGGCTGAATTTTGTATGAATTGCTAAACTTTCAATTTTACCTTTTAACTTTGAACGATTTAGTTGTTAAACGTTTCAGAAAGCTACTACAATTTAAGTGACAAATATAAAAGTTTCCATTTATACAAGACTGAGAATGACGCCAGCTTTATTCGGCGGAGCCACCTCATCATTTCCGGAGGCCAGTTACGTAATGAAAGTAATGAAATAAATCTAGCAAATACCGTAATAAAATAACAAAAAGACGGGACGTCACATTTTTTTATTTATTAAAGTAGCCGTTTACGTGCTTCGGCCCAATTAACTGCCATGTAAAAAATGCTTTGATCGCATTTTGTACATGTAAGCTTAACAAGGTGAATTACGTAATGGTAGATTAAAATGTGAATCAAAAAAATGTAATTTAACTACATGTTAAAGTGATACGAGAGCATATCTTTTGATTACACCATCGTCAGTAATACACTAGAACTACGCATAATGACTTTTGTATTTTTGTTATTAACATGAGTATCTGTCTTCAAGATATCGCATTAATATCGGTCTCTTGTTGTGTATAGATAAGTGTTATATATATATATATATATATATATATATATATATTTTATAATTTCAATAAATTTTCATTTGCGTTAATTTTGCAGTAGTGCATTTTTATTTTGTATTACTTTCCATATGTTTTATTTTTCTTTAAAATATCTATGTTACTTTATGAATAAAATAAAACAAAATGTTTTCGGAAGGTCTTTGTAAATCGAATATTTCTAAATGGATTGTTCAACGAACCTATTGTTTCTCTCATATAAATAATACATAATCGCATTGGAAAACTGCTGCGGTGAAAAATTACAATTAACCCAACATACACAACATACATGCAGCCTGAAGCATTTAATCAAATGCAACAAATAATATTTACGGCAAATTATGTTGTGTGTTGTTTGGCTTGTGTTGCCACTAATATTCCTTTATTGAAATAAAAAAAAAACATGTTTCACATGAGGACGTGAAATGTGGTTTTTAAATTTCAATTTGAAAGTTAACGTTATGTGAATAATTTACTTCGCCATCTTTTAAAACTGGTGAAATAAAAAACACACCCTATAAATTATTTCGATCATTCTCTTTTAAATCGCTGCGACATTTTCTCTTTATATATAAATATTTGATTATTTCGAAATGAATAGGTTAATAGGTTAACTTGGAATTTAATAAAATAAGTAATCATTAAATAGGCTTTCTTAAAAACAGGTAATTGAAATTGCGGAATAAATTTCAATTTAATAAGTAAACTACTCAAAACGAATAAGGAGACATTTGTAAAATATACGGAAATTTTGTTTACATATTATGTATTTAAACAAAATGTTGGAGTTACGTTTTAATTAAAAGTACTCGTTGAGTAGATAACACTATTGCAACGCATTGATAACGATTTTTTAGGAAAAAATTAAATTATAGTTTTTAAACTTAAATTGTTTAATTAAAAATAATCAAATTTATTGAAAACAAAAACATGTAATAATGGGTATGGCTTCCTCTAACCCGGATAACTTTTGCGCAACGACGAGGCATGCTTTCTATTAACTTTCTAATCCTTTATTGAGGCAGCTGTTCCCACTCCTGGAAGAATTTCTTCGACCTGTTGGAGATTCTCTATGGCTTGGTGTTCCCGTAGTCGTCTTCCGTTGTAGTCGATATATGGTGACGATTTCTATCTTTCCTTATAGGCTGTGCTTCTCTTCGGACTGCAGGTCCAATACCAATGAATTAGCAAACTCTATCCAAAGTGGTTGCATTTTAGACAACCCATAATTAGTCTGCAAGTGTCACATCGTCACATCTACTTGTCTTGCCTGTATTGACTTGTACCACACTGGGCAAGCATATTTCGCAGCAGAGTTCGCGAGAGTTAGTGCTGTAGTTTCGAAGTTTTTGGTTTGGCACCCCTAGAACTGCTTGTTATTTTCTGTAAACGTTGTTTCTCCCTATTACTTTCAGTTTAGTGATTCTGTAATGCTATTAGTTATTTGGGTTTGTGCAATGTTCCACGAGCACTTCATTCAACGTTATGTGTAGCTTTCAGGAAGCCGGTTCGTTGCGAAGATGGAAGCCAAATACTTGGATTTTTGTTGGGTTGGACCTATTACATTTTTTTCAGTTCATCAGTGCCTCAGTTAGACGCCCCCCCCCCCTCTCACCACGCAATGGTAGCTCGAGGAGATATAGCTGCTAGTGCCACCAGGGAGCGGTTTATTGTTTGTGTATATGTCAAATAGGACGGGGACAAGAACATTATCTTGTGGTTTTCGGTTCGCCACCTACAGTTTTCCCTGGAATTCCACTGCGTGGCCGTAGGTTAATAGTATTTTGTGTACCAAGGCCAAAAAGTACTGTTTTTTCGTCCGAGTTTTCTTTACGACCGAGGCGTAGCCGAGGTCGGAAAGCAAACGAGGACGAAAAAACACTTTTTGGCCGTGGTGCACACAAAATTTTTTAGGCGACCCTCATATAATTTTCAAATTTGTTGCAACATTTACTTACAATTTATTGACATAGTCATTTATGACAACTGAACAATTGTACATATTTGTGACACCTTCAGACATGTTTAAGTTTTCTTTGTCTACATTAGAAGTTATTTCGGCTTTATAAACAATAATTACCCAATAATCAGTTAAAAAGTCTATCACCAACGCGTATTTACTAATGTAAACAAGATGTACAGTTTGACACTGACGGCAATGTGGTTATTTTTATACAATTTAGGTAACTGTCGGTAGATGGCGCCACCCTATTGCGGACGAAAAATGAAAGCGGACGAAAAACGATTACTTTTCGTCCGCGTTTGACGACTGAAATTTCAATTTTTCGTGTCGGTCGCCTAAAAAAGTGTTTTATTTGTTTAATAAGAAGATCGTCGAGACCCGCCGCATTACGTGGTTTACATTTGCTTATTCAGTTCCTCTATCGCCAATGGCGCCAACAAAATCTTTCTGCGGTGACTTATTCATCGATGTTACCGTGCAATCACTTAATTCCACCGGGGGTACATCCACGTCGTATTTCAATTAACGTAAACGACATTATTAATAATTTTAAATAATTGTACTAATTTCTGATGGTATTCCTTTATTGGCGTCCCAGAACCTTTTTTATTAGTGATATCTTCAGGACTCAGTTCTTTTGCATAATCCCACTTAACGTTATATATCTCCAAAATTATCCGCCATTGGAACGTACGCGACCTTCTATTTTGGCTCAGGATTCTTTTCCAATTGTTTACAAACGTACTGCAAAGTGTAAAATCAATGAAAACTATAATGTTAATAATTTAATGGAATTGCACTTTTTCTTCCAAATTCGCACTAAAAATAATTACAATCCTTTAATTATCCTTTATCTTGTAAAGACTAAATGCTATTACAAACGATTGTTAAAATAATTAAAACTATATTATTATCAAGATAATTTTTAATTGGTGACTTTTTGTTGGTTCTTTTTTTCTTCTTAAGGAATACCGATTCAGTTTGTTTGCATTGTGCAATGCATTTTCTCTTGAATTATTTTCAAATTGTTTGTAACTTTTTTCACTGCGGAAATTTACTAATATTTGTTGGTACATTCCATTTATGTACAGTTTTCAATTTTTATATACTAATTACTCCTATAAAAATGTTTTCCATGTGCAAGCTTTAAGAATATTTTTTAATAACTTATAAAATGTCGAATTTTGTTATTTTTATTATTAATATAAATAGGTGTTGTTAATAATCACACGCAAACAGTTGTGGTTCATGATTGTAATATGCATCTTCAGTGGATGTTGGTTTGATGAGTTCAGAGAGAGCGAAACAGCTGTCATCATCTAGATGCAGTTTGGACAGCACCAACTTGGTCGATAAAATCAATTACGTAACAGTACAGGCGTGGGTTATTGACGTATAGAAGGCGTTACTAATTAGATACAAAGTTTGTGTCGGAGATACATCATCTCCGACGTTTATTATTATACAGTTTTTTAAACTTTGCCATTTTCTCACTTCTAGAGTATTTTTAATCAATATTATTTTACATTTTAGTGAATTTTGGTAATTTTGTAAGTTGTTAATTTTGATGAATTATCAATTATCAATTTTTACATTTCTAGAATTTGTACATTCTTTTGAGTTTTAGACAATTTGACATTTTTGTATTTTCGACAATTTTACCACTGAAAATATTCACTACTATCCAATTAAAATTAATTGAAAATTATGTACCTCATACACTTTTTTATTTATTACATTGCTGTTAATGTTGACAATTAGTAGAAAGTATTATTTGATATTATATTGAAAGTATAAGTTGATATTTTCTGCCATTTTGGAAACATTGACAATTTTGGCAATTTAACTATTTTTTTCATTTTCTAGAATATTGAATTTTCGGATAATTGTGACTATTTTTACGACACGTTATTTTACATATATGTTTCCATGGTTACCATATATACTTGATAAGAAGCTAAATAAAATCTTTCAGAGGTAACAAAGTATAGAAAAGTACAATGTGGGCTATTCCAGGTAGTTAGAAATGTTTTGCAATTATACAATGTAGCATTTTTAGATATTTTATAACTTTTGACATTTTTGATAATTTGCTACAACATTGGGCAATTTTCCATACTTATTTGATAATTTAACAAATAACAAATAACAACACTATGTCAACATCGACATTTTTAAATGTCTTGGCTTATTGGGCCTACTTTCGCCTGAAATATTGTCATTTTCACTTAATATCCGAAGCCAACTCAAACTTCAAACTTAAACCCAACCTAACCTAACAAAAACAAATCCAACTCAAACAAATTCAACTCAAACCAGCCTGAACTTTTTTTAATAATTTTCAGAATGGTTACATCTGTTAGTGATTGTGACGATATTTTGAGGTTTTTCGGGCAACATCGGTCACTACATGATTGAGTTTTGTTGCATTTCGACAATATTTATTACCAATTGAAAACAGTTTGATACAATTTTGATATCTTAATTTTAACATTTGTATATTTTCTGGTATTTTACAATTTGCAGTTGTTTGGAATTTTTAATAGTATTTTCTTTAAAAATATTTATATTTACACAATATGTTGACATTTCCAGCAATCTTAGAGATTTTAGCAATTTTTTTACGACAAATTGGAATTTTCCTATAATTTTTGCATTTTTCGTATTTCCTGGGTATTTTCTGGGATGTTTCAAATTTTGGTTTTATTTCATTTTAGACAATGTTTACATATTCAGAAATTGAGATATTGTTTCCAAATTTATACGATGTGGTTTATTACCAAATTACAACCAGATATAATTACTGACCACTGGCCTATTCTTTTTTTGTTTTAAATAATCGACATTATTTCCAAAAACTGAAGGCATAATTGTGGCATAAATAATGTTGCGATAACAGCGTTTTGAAAAAGCATCGATCAACAAATGTACTGTGGTACATAATTAAAAATTCACTCAAACACGATTCGCACACGTATGATAGCTATGTAAAAATGTCACCTTTTCTGACAGTTCCAGAAGAGCAATTATGTGGGAATATTAAATAAGTAATTAAATACAATTTAAGAGCAAAGTAAAACATCAAGTTAATAGCTGTGTAATTTGTCCAGACATGCCAAATCGAGCAGCAAATGGGACATTTTTGGTATTTGGTATTTTTGGTAACAGCGAAATATAACTTAAAGTTCATTTTAAAATGAAGCCAATTTACAATAGATTCGGTAAAAATTCTGTAGAGCCACTGTTCCAAAAACTTTATGACTATAAAAAGCTACAAACAACTTTTATTTTCGTTACACATTTCTTGCTGCTAAAATAAAATTCCAAACTTGACAATGCAACGCACCTTCGACGAATCGGTTATCGGTTAAACCTAAACGTTAATAATCGTTAGTAAATCGTATGCGTTTACCCCGGAGGGTAGTTGTACATTGTAAACTGTTTTTAGGCTACTGTGCACTACAAACAGGCATTTGGGAACGAGGGGGATAGGTGGTTCCGTCGGTGATGGAAACAAACGCAGGCGCGTCCGGGCAACACGGAGAAATCCTCCACATCCACTTCGCACTCGGTTTAGCGCGTTCGTGTCACGAAGACGCCGGTCGTCGCAGCGCTAGCAACACGTCGCTCGAAGTTCTTCCGTTTCGGTGCTCGTTACGCACACAGGGGGGCGCTAAGAACGGCCGATCGGGGCGCGCTACAAACGCATGAAATTCTGTGACGAGTTGGTAGTCAAATTCGTTAAAATGAAGTGTTATCTGTGGCCTTAGTTTAATTAACCAATTAAGAAGAGAGGAAATAGTAACGCAAACCATGCATACTTTTTGGAGCATATTTATTACGATTATTATTGTATGTTGTTATCAAGGTAAACATTAATTAGGTTTGGGCGTTTATGGTGTATATGTTGGTTGGGGTTATCCTTACATTACGGGTGTGACATTTAATTTTAATAATAATGCAGTAAATTTATTTTTAAGATAATATATTAAAATATGACCTTTTATTTCCGGGTAACAGAACAGTTAAAAAGTTTTTTTACATGATGTTGTGGCTTATATTGGTCACTCTAGTGTCATAGTAATTGACTACTTAAAATAATTTTAATGAAAATATATACTTTAAAATTGTTGTACCTTATCATTATTTGAGAACATGTAAACGTAGGAAATAATATTTAGATTTATTTACATCAATCCGTCTTTAAGTCTTTGTTCAGTTTACTCGCTTCAGATTCATCCAGTGTCTATAACGAATATTACCAACATCATCGTTTTATTTTATTCAAAAATAAGCGTTTTTCATTTTGCACGTTTTAGTTCCGGTGAATTTTGTGATATTCGAAAAGATGTCGTTAATGTAGTAATAAATTATAATGGTAGGGAAATGCCACCCAGTTTGGTTAATTAATTTCCATAATTAAATTAGCCAGCGCAGGAATGGTATATATTAAAGTGTGTTCGCCGCGTAGCACGCTATGTAAATTTGGTTTACTTACGTTTTTTGACACCCCACCGACATTTGTATTACACATAAAATATGTGGGCACTGAAATTTGCATTTATATCAAAAATATGACTTCATTAACTCCTTGTCGAAATACGTGGTATATTTTGCGACGAATTGATTTGCAGAAATGAGAATTAAAGTGAAATTGCAAATTCGTCGCAGAAATAATGTATGAAAAATCAATATATTTGTCTCGATTTTAATAAAACTGTGTTTATAATTTCAAGATTTTTGTGCAATAATTACAGTTAATTAATTACATAAAAATGTGTCGTTTATATTTATTTAATTTATATTATTGATATTTTAAAAATTAAATCTTATAACAGCCACTTTACTGTCGACAGTTACCATTGTGTAAGCTTTTTTATTTGTTCTCAATCTTCTTCAAATTTATTCTACTAATTCGTAATTATTTCCCTCAGAAACTAAATGCATTTGGGTTTGCAATTCTTGCAAACCCAGCAAATTTTTCAAACAATTTTTGATTGTACCCATTTTCCATTCTTCCACGCTTATATTAATTTTGAATAAATTAACTAATGAAACTTTTTTATTAACAAAAATCACTTTTCGATGTTTCATCAAAATCAGGCAGAATTTCATTAAAGAAGAAATGTGTAAGTAAAATATAAATTAAAAAATATCTTCATTTACGATTGTTTTTTACACATTTCCAGATTGTTTAGTTTTGTTTAAAGTAGCTTCTATTTTTACGCCGGTGAAAAAACGCACTCTGTCCGTACGAGAAATAAATACGATGTCATTTGTAGTAAAACCGGAAACGGCGTTTAAACTTCGTTATTTATTCGTACTTGGGTGTAATGGAATCTCGAAGAAACAGGTCCGTTTGTGAAACTAAATTATGTCAATTATAACAGATCGTTATAATATATTACTTAATATATTAATGCCCGGTTTCACAAACGCTGATCAGTTGTTAACGGCTTGTTAACGAATCGTCAAAAAGTTTGCCGATTCGTTATCGAGTCTTTAATCCATCGACAGGTCCATGGACAGGTCAAATACATTTGGTATTTGACGATGGATTAAAGACTCGATAGCGAATCGTCAAACTTTTGATTATTCGTTAACAAGCCGTTAACGACCGATTGGGGTTTGTGAAACCGGGCATAAGTCTATTGTATTTAAAATGCTACGGATATTGATTAAAGGCGCAGTATCTGCAAAATAACGTTATTTAGATTCTCGGACGAGTGTTTCGCTCGTACACTGATCTCGTCATAAAATTTTTGATCCAATATTTTTTATTATTGTTTATTTGAAAATAATTAATTACAAATCAAATTAGTTAATTCTATGTATGATTTAATTGAAATATTTTTGCAAAGAACAGTAATTGAAAATATAGTTCCCAGCGAGTGATACTTTTATGGATTAGTACATTTTTTAATTAAATTTATTTCGAAACATAGACACATCCACTGTACACGTTAAAAAATTAGTAATTTATTGTTGTCATTGATTACATCCAAACAAATATAAATACCCATAGTTAAGACGATTAATTGCAGGTAATCGATACAGTGTATATCCAAGTTATTGTATTCACCAGCCAGCTAAACTATCAAAAACGTAATAAATGCTTTTTTTGTCGACGTATGATCGTAAACCCGGCAGAATGAGGCATAAAATAAAGTATTGATTTTCGATGCATTTCAGTAATAACATTTGCAACTTTCCAATATATTTCGTATTTAATTGCAAAAACAAATTAATCTGTAAAAAAATAATTTTCAATTTATCGCGAATAAACATCAAATGTCAATTAGTGAGTTAAATATAAATGTGATTGCGCATATTTTATTGGCCGTTCGTATGTTTTCGAAAACAATGCTGCTAATCAGTCGAACATTTTAAGCGTGGTGTTACATCAGAGAAATGTAAATAGATTTTTTTTTTATTTTACTGTATTAATTGTACAGATAAAATGTGGGCGATATATTTAGTTTTAGATTTTTTTTTAAATTTGTATTAATATGTTAATAAAAATATTGTTTTGCACTGAAACTCAAAAATATTTACAAATATTTTTGCATGGACGCCTTTCAGTCGCTGATTGGCTTATGCTGTTGAGGTGTCACGGATTGGCTTATGCTGTTGAGGTGTCACGTGTTAACTGATGGTTAGCGAATGATAAGATACGAACTCTCATAATTTTCAATGTAGTTCACAATTTAGCTTTGCTACGTTGTGTCGTCTATGTATCGTCAAATGTATTCTTGTTGTTAATGATTTTTATTAAGTTTATTTATTAAGGCATTTTATGAAACTTGTTTTTGTATTGAATATTAATATCAAATGTAAAATTTCCAACGCTGTAACTGACACATAACATAAGTGTACTATTTTAAAAGTTTTTTTTTTAAAATCAAATGTCAGTTCCCTAACACAAGAGTAAACGAATTTTCAATTATTCCAGTTTATTCGCGTATATACCACCGGGTGATCGACGCAAATATTTTCGAACACCTTTGTTTGTACGATAATTTAAAACGAATGGATAATGCTTCATCATGTTTCATATCAATTGGCATCGTATCGTTGAAAATCGACATATCGTACATTAAATAATGGGAAATGAAAGATACGTTTTGGATTCTAGGACGTAAGTTTTGTTCATATTCAAGCTCTTCGCCAAGAAATAGCAAATGATAAATAAATTATCATCAGTTCATTTCAAAGAGGATATTAAAACCTTAAAACTCAACAACACAAGATGTTTTAATGTCAAGAATTTATTTGATGTATTGTTACGTGTAGTGTTGCTACATCAAATTGAAGCAAGTCAGTTAAAATTTTACATAAATTAAAAATTGCATCGAACCAATTATGGGAAGATTTGGTTATTTCATACACTCAAATGGTAAGCGAAACGAGTTTGCAAACTGTGCTCCTCATGTAGATCCAACTCAAGCCAACCCAACCCACCTGCGTTATTTAAATCACTTTGCATTTTATACTGAAGTAAGAACAATGTAGCAATATGTTTTGCAGAATGGGTATCAAGAACGTTAACATGCTGAACGAAAGTCAACCACTTAAAGTCAAAACGATTCTGATCGATTAAATTTGACAGTATATTTTTCAGTGAGCAGTAATGATGGTCACCATTTTGCGACACGAGCGATTGCGAATGTCGTAAATCATCGCGGTGAATAATACTCGTTAATGCGAGTTCTATTCTTTTTCTTTAACTAATAAATTTGAACGTATTTCCAAGTCCAGGATCATTTCATCGAATTAATAATTTAAATGTGCGCTTGTGATTGGTTATTAAACCTTAGTAATGCAACGATGTTACAAAGTTTTTAGTAATTAATTAAAATAACGTAAATAACGGTTCATATTACTCATATTAAAAATTATGCAACTATATTAACCTTGTCGTGGAGAAACTTCTTTTTATCTCTGGTGATTCCTTCACATTTATTCAATTATTTTGACTCGCATCGTTAGTTAACTTACTCTTACTCAAGATTTCACACATCGAAAATGTTTCCACAATTTCATGTTTAAATAATAACAAGCGAAAGTTTTTGATTCGATGGTATTTTACGGAGTTATTTTAATATTAGATTTTACATTCCTCAACTCGATTTCCAATTTCCAATTAGTGGTCTGTGGGGGAAATTGCCAAGTGGCGGCAATATAAAACCGATCTGCGAAGGAAGGTAGCGACCTTCCGCCACAAAGCAGCGACGTACCCAAATCACGTTAAAAGCTAATTGATTTTTTATTAATTTTATAATAAATATTTAATGTCCTCGTCTTCATTGTATAATATTACTCGTACGTAATCGATTGATTTTTAATATTTGACTTTTAAGATTTCTTCTTTCAAGTGGATATAAATTAATTTGTTTTGGTGCTGTTTAATGATATTTTTTATATTTCAATTTTAAAGATTTGATGTCAAATAAAATATCGTGTTTCGTATTTTATGTAGGTAACGATATTCCACCCAATAATTTAATAAAATAGCGTTATTTGTAACGTTATGTAGTGGTACAAAATTTAAATGACGATTATGATAACGATTTGAAACGTTATTATCACCATATCGCAATCGCTTTAACATTTTTGCAATACCTTTGTTCAGAATTTGTGTGATTGTTCCAATTTTTTTTTTAAATAACGATCTTTCCTATATTTATATAAACTTGTCGTTAAGGGCGATTATATATTTGTAAAAGAACTTAATTATTTATTATTATATATATTTAAGTATCTCTACATAAACGCAGATAATTTATGTACCCAACGATACTTTAAATATCGCTATTTAATAAATAGCATGCATTTCTGAATAGACTTTATTTTCGGACATTTATTTCGCAGCAACTTTTATTGCCTTTCGCATTTTAAGTTAATAGGAAACTCGGCCGGAAAAACACGAAATTATTTTTCTCTTCGCCAGCAGACGCCCATTTCTGGTATTGTAATTATTTTTCTTCTTTGCACATGGGCATAATGCAAATACTACCGGGGTCTAAACATGTTTTTCCGTTTCATTATCTTTATTATTAAAACATCGCCGATTCCGATATTATTAAATATATTATTAAAAGCGTCGTTGAATAAATTTTACGAATATTATTATTTTATAGAAATAACACGGAGACCTATTCTTCCTTGTATTGATTGTTTAAATTTGAATGGGGCACCTATTAAAATTTTAAGAAATTAGATAAAATATTACAAATCGTAATTGACTTTATCCCGACCCCCTTCCAGCAATCATTGATTGAATAAGTTTAACAATTGAGATGTTGTTAGTCATACATATATCGAGAAAATAGTAGACGGATAATAATAACATTCCAAATAAATTATTTTTAAATTAATGGTTAGTAAACAAGATGAACGGCGTCGGAAATAAAAACATTTTAAATTCTATAGGTTTGGAATTCCGATGATCTTGAAGATAACGAGTAATCGACCTCCGCGACGGCTGTATATTTAAACTTATCTGTTCCCCTCATCAATCCTAAAAGCTTAATTTATGTTAATGTTTCGTATTTTTTAAGTGGTATTAAATCAACAGAATGGTAAATATCTCCGAAAATAAAACTTGATTATACATAATTGCCTGTTGTATTACACGGTGCTTTCGGCGTCTTCGTGCACACACACAACGCTCGTAATCTTACTTAAATATTATTCGTTTCGTAAGCGCATTACATTTTCCGTGCAATCGGAAACGTTTCTTTGAGATTCGTTTTTTCTTTCAAATCGTCGTCAAAACGGGACGAACATCTGGCGTATGATCAAAAATGTATCCGTACGAAGATACCGTCTCCACAATGGACTTTGTGTCGATGAATGTTTTTTATTTGAGTGCTTTTTCATCGGTCGACAGATATGAAACTTTTGTGGAAAAAGCATTATGCGCCAAAAATAGCGCACGGCGACATTACCGGGATAGTCAATGACGAAGAAATAACGCGCGATACAGACAGTGTTTTTTTACATTCGTGGGATGGATTGTTATTTTGATTTTCCGCATTCATAATATTCGAGATGGAAACGCATATTTAAAGTGAACAGACTGTTTGTTTCTCCTTTTCACATCCTGGCGGTGGATTGTTTTCTCAGTAAACACGGTTGTGTGGTACCTCTTGTAACATGCTTTTCAACTCAATTCATTGCCGATTGTAAAATTATCATTAGGTTATCGTCACGCGTAAATGTTATCATTATGACGTATTTAAATGTTACCAAACAACTATAAATATTATTAATGGTATATTTTATTGATGCTTAAAATTTAGGAATAAATAAATAAAGTGAAATAATAATCACATTTAACCGTTGGGATTTTTAAACTACATTTAACGTTATTCAAGTGGATATCAAATTACTTTACTATATTTATACAGAATAATGCACCTAAAATGTTGTGAACGTTATTGGATCGTTGGAACATATAACTGTAGACCTTATTTGATCTTATCAAACAATTTTACACGTTGAAAGAAATGTGAAAATTTCTAACTAACTACTCAACAGGTCAACACAATTAAATTACTCAATACACAACTCGCTCCATAAACGAACTACCGCCACCAGTATCAACACACAAAAAGATTAAAGCGTTCTTTTTGCACAGTTTAATTAATGTTTATGTAATGGTTTTGTGTTTTCTTACGTTTTGAGGGATAAAGCTCGTGCACTGTTTGATGTATAAAATGTTTAAATGCACTTTAGGAGAATTTAATTGCTTTGATCTTTTTATATGTCATCTAGGTATTCGTCACAAGCAGTAGACGATTACGTCCAAGGATTTCACCGTTATATGTTTAACCGATGTTCATAGTAATTGTTCATGGTTTTGTCATCGGCACTTTAGTTTTTACACTTATGTGATTATCGAAATGGTGATATTTAGACCCATGCCATTTTAAGGCTACATAATTTAAAAGTCTTTTCGACCAACCAAGTTCGTACTATAAAAATTTCAATTACTCCGCAGCCGTCAACAATCGCTTAGTGGAAAATAAATTTCAACGAATGCCCTCTATGAGCTCATCAGGCCACCACACATGCATTCGCGGAAGTTGCATCAAGTGATGCTAACATAAGTGACAATGTGTGTCAATATTGCAACTAATATTACTGAAATATTCACACACAATCGCATTGTCACTCATGTTTGCATGACTTGATGCAACTTCAGCGAATGTATGTGTGGTGGTCTGATGAGCTCATAGAGAGGGAAGCAGATGTCATCACCTTGATGCATTCGCTGAAATTGATTTTGAACAAAGCGGTCTTTATTGCCAACGGCTGCTTTCTATTTTCTTTCTACTCGTTCTCGTTACATATTTTATTTTAGTTTCTTGTTTAAATTAAATTGTTCATTGTAACATTATCGCCAGGTATAGGTGATAAAGTAATTCCTTATTTCTATTTTCGTATTCACACATGAGAAAATATTCCATTCTTTTTATTTCCTGTATCAAAGATGGGCGATTAAATAAGTATTAAAATATTTGTTTTAATAATTTCTTTGAAACATCTTTTAATAAGAAAAATCATTGTGTTAGACTTGTTTTTAATTAAAAGTTTCAGAATGTCCTTTCAAAACTAATAATATCGCATGTAGTTATTTTAGGGACTTATGAACACGTGATAAAGAAAAATGATTAACTTCGTTAAAATGCCTGATGAAGAACAAATTATTGATATAATCAAAATTTATATTATTCTGACGTTATTCAATTCCATGATCAGATAGCATTTTATTTCCTACATGTAAGGAAAGGCAATATCCAGCATATCCTGTGATTATAACGCAATTATAACACATAATGTGTAGATACAAAAAATATAAAAATATGAAAAACGAAAGTATTTGGTGATTAAATCTAAAGAAATGAAGCAAAGGAAATTTAAAAATTGAACAAGAAAGGTGAAGAAACGATGAAAATGATTTCAGAAATATAGATCAACATTGTAAGTTAAATGAAAAATAAAATAAATAATCAAATTAATTGAATAGATGGGGGAAATATCGAATGAGTGAAAACATTGAAATGAAAGTTGAAAATTATAACGAAGAGAAAGCTAAATTAATGAAAGTAAAGGAAATCAAACAATTATACATTAAAATAGTTTAACATATTTCATTATCTTTCCTTTTTATTGTATATTTTTGTATACAATACACTCGAAAATGTGATTATCGTTCATTCCAGCTTTTCAGGTTAAACTCCATCGACGTTTAACACGTGAGAACTAAGTTATTGTTTTCATGAGACCAATAATCGATAAAGTCAGCCGGGTACGAAAACATTCAACAAATATCGACTTCAAGCAATAGCCCACGTCAACGACATCATAGCAGTCTGACCAGTTGTTTGAAATCTCTGAAATATCTAACTAATTTTTTTTACTACCTAATTCAACAAATATTTGTTCAATGCCACTTAGATGTCTAGCCGCCGTCATCTATGTTCGGTTCTGCCAAAGAAGATATCCCAGTCGGTACGACGAACGAAGCAAATGTGTTATAAACAATATTTATTTTTCAATGTATGACCTGGATAATTCAGCATTGATCTTGGTTATGTATGAAAAACACACCTAAAAATTTTGATTTTATGCTCAACTCAACCCAACCCAACTCAACCCAAAAATATTAATGCGAGAGTTAACATATCACATAAATCGGCCGGGCATACCGTTTACTGAAGCAAAAAAACCTACACAATGCTGTCGACTTTATTCTTATTAAATATTGCAGCGACTCCGATCGTTAGTTGCGTTAGTTTACAGCTATAATTGCTAAATGTAGCAATGCAGTTAATTTTTTAATACTGGTATTTAATTTTTTTTTAATTTGAATGCTAAGAACTATGGTGCTTATGGTGTTTTCTAGTTTAATTTATTTTTAAGATTGATGATTTAGAAAGTTAATGTAATATATTTAAAAACATATAGATGTTGTTGTGTTAAAGTAAATTTTATAAAAAAATAAATATATGCGATGATGTCTGTCTGTATAAATTTTCGAATCTAAAACTGAGAATTTATTTTAAATGTTAAGAGTTGTTTCAGCCAGACGTCTGCCTGCTATAATCTATGTTCGGTTCTGGCAAAAATATGTCCTCGTCAGTGTGCCGAAGGATGTAAATTTGTCCTTTATCACCAAAATGGTTCAGCTATTTACTTTAGGTTATACCTGGGAAACACAAACAAATATGTTAATGCGTGAGTTTTATCATAAAAAGAACTAAACGTGTTACATGAATAAGACGTGCACGTAATGAGGTTTCCTGAAAACTGTCAAAATTCTATTTAATTCACTACATGTGGAATAATGAGTAACATTTTTTAAGCAAATTTATATTTGCCATTGCAGTCAATGTATTTATCAAACAATGTTTAAATAAATTTTAATACATTAAATAATTTATATCTGTGTTAAGTTTCATGTACAAAATTCTAAATTAATACATATCGTTGGCATTGCAACCAACATTGAAATTCAAAATTGTCGAACAATGTATAAATTAGTTATCTAATTGTTTTTTTTTAAGAAAATATGTATTTGGTTCATGTGTCGTTTTGTAGAGAATGGCAGCTTTACATAACGTACGTTGATTACAAACATAACAATATATTTGTTTTGATTAATACTTCAAAAAACTACTAATCTGTACCATTTATTTACCACCTATTCTCAGGTTTTCGGTTCATTCGTGCTATTATTGATCTCCTTCATTTGACTATACTGCAGTAGTTCTTTATATTCCACTTTATATTTATTTTGTCACTTCTTTTATTATCTTGTCTTATTCTTATTCCTTATTGTGACTGATATGTATACTGCCAAAAAAATAATTTACAATGAGACATTGAAATCTCAAAATTCGTAAGATTAATTATCTTTATTAACTTTAATTTTGCACTTTTAAATATAATAATATCAAAAATTAATTGTTTTGAGTGATCATTGAATTATTGCTCACATGTTTCTAACATGAGCTCAAAGTTTTATTTGAATAGTAGAAAATAAGTTATTCATTTTCCAAAAACAATTTATGCACCACCGTTTTCCACAATGTTAGGAATTTACAAATATTGAAATTCGCCGCTGCGAAAGCACAATTTTAACATAATGAAGAAACTTGAAACGCACCAACACTAATTAATAAGTAATGCAGTCGTTTCCGTGGCTACATCATTAGGGACTCGAATTAGTTATTAAAAGCAATAACAAGAAGAAACGTCATAGTTTACATGAAGGTTGTTGATCACGAAAATCACGAAAGTAGTTTTTGATGCTCTTGATAATTATTTGCGTCGGCGTAACCGCTAAATTAAATATTTTATTCATCCTCATCGCCTGTTTATTGATAAAATTTCAACATTTCTGGGTTCGACGAGATTAAATATTTTATTCAGCCTCTTCGTCCATTGGGGATAATTGAAAAAATTTCAACATTTCTGGGTTTCAGAAGCACTCGCCCTGAAAAAGGTCGTATTAGACATAGAACCGAAGATTGTCCAACGGGGCGGATATTCAACGTTGAGTTGCACGTACGACATCGAGGACGCCCAACTTTACACGGTGAAATGGTACCGAGGACACGTGGAGTTTTATCGATATACGCCTAGCGAGCATCCCAGCACAAAGATATTCCCATTTCCAGGAATACACGTGGACGTAAGTGATGTTTATAATATACAATCTACAAATTTTTGGATGCCCCATAACTTTTAAGTATCTTCAATTCAGTCAACACTATTTATGAAATTTTGTCAAATTTCCGATATGGCCTAGTAATGATTTATATGACACGTTCACCTTATCGTCTTCTATTGCTCTTAGCAAAGGGAACTCCGTTCAGCCAATTGTAGTATCGCCCAATATACGTTTCTGTGGTATTTACCCACTATCGGTGAACGCAAGTTAACACGAGAAACAAATATTTACGCTTGTGAAATTACTTGCGCAAACCTTAAATAAACGCTTGCGGTCATACTAGTCACAGGAAAGTTGAGATCTTGAATTTATGTTCAATAATGCATTTTGAAATTGATACCTCAGCGGATTAATTATAATTATTAGGCGTAACTCCTTTACTTATATATGCATTAATTTGCTCGTTCGTAAAACTAGGAAGTTATAGTTTACGGACAGTAATTCGAGCGACCTGACAAAATTCTTAAATTCTATACAAATTTTCCATTAAATTGCAGTTGGAACTTTCGAGCGAGCACCAGGTGGTGCTGAGAAACGTCGGCTTCCACATTTCCGGTAACTTCAGCTGCGAGGTCACCACCGAGGAACCTTTCTCGACCATGGTCGCCTTTAATCACATGCTGGTAGTAGGTAATGAGCGTTTAACACGTTAACTACTGAATCGTGTGTTAAAATCTGTAAACTTATTCGCTTTGCAGTCCTACCCGACACCCCGCCGAACTTAATCACGGATAAAAATTACTACATCATCGGGGACGTGCTTAAGGCGAACTGCACGTCGCCACCTTCAAGGCCTGCGGCCATTCTGAGCTTTATTATGAACAACATTGTGGTAAGTTTTTTGATTGTTTGGGCGGCAACTGCGCGGTATTATTTCTCTAATAATAATGGCATCTTATCGTTGAAATAATTCTTTCATGGATTGAAATTTAGTCGTATGATGTAAATTTACAGGTTGTGTATGATTCATTGTCATGATTCATTGTCATTCTCATTGGTTACATTTTTGTAATAAAAATTGTTTATTATAAATTATATTTCCTAAAACATATACCCTAGTGAATGTAAAGTGAGAATATAGAACTGTAAAACAAAAATTGTAAAAGAATGGTTATTCTAGTATGATGACAAGGGATACATTTACAATTTTACTGTTTTAAACCTTCGGCATCTTCGTATATTCATATTTTTCCACAAGCTCATTTTCCATATTAATTCATCAAACTATACAAATATAGTAGACCAGCTATAACTGCGGAACTAACTATACTAATGCTCCACTGTGGTTGTACTCATAACCAGAAGAAACGTATTTCAATTCACGTGGATTATCTAATCTTCATAACTAATTGTTAAGTAAAGCTAACCTAAAAGCTCAAAAAAGTTTCAGAACGAATTCAGATAATCAGATAAAATTTGACGAATTTTTATTATTTCATTTACATTTTAAAGTGTGAGCAAACAAAACTACTCAAAAATTATAAAAATGTTTTAAGATAAACTTATTAGGAGCTCCGCCATTGCTGTATCGTAACTCAATCTAACCCAACTTCAAAACAATTAAAAATGTATTCAAAATTTCCAAATGTATAGTAATACGAATTTGGGTCTAATTTCTTTGGTGTTCTTTTTGTTCTTTTTGAATAATAACTGAAACAACTGTCTCAATTCAAAGTTAATAGATCAACCTAAAATATAATAAAATCTAGTTTGTTCTGCTAGTTAGGTAACCTAGCCTGCCCTTGGCATCTTTAATTTGTCTGGTAGCTTCAGGTAATTTTACAAGTTTCCTGCCAGCACAGAATAATCAAAATGTGCAATTGCAGATAAATATATTTACTTTACTTCTCTTTAAGCTTGTTTCATAAAAAAAATAAATAGTTGCAAATAAATAATATTTAAATTTCATCGTATAGATTAGCTGCTGAATTTAGAATATACAGTTACAGACATAATAAACACAATTTCCTGCAAATGCAAAAATATGTATGAAAACTGCAAATAAAAGGATACATAGTCAGTACTTAAAAATAGTTAAATGTAATTTATACGAAGTAAAGTTGTTAATGTATCTACTATAAAGCAAAATTAATTTTGAAATAATATTTCTATTAGCTTCTGAAATTTGAGTACTTCAATACCATATGGTACTCAATTATATCATACATAATATAATGTCTTCCCAATGGTTTCATTTACTTTGATTACAAATTATTCTTCTTGTTTTTTCTCAAATTTATTTTTCTCCTTTTCTGCATTATTGATGCTTATCGATGCGTAATAAGTAATTTGGTCAGTATAATTACTGATTCCTTTGATAAATTTACATATTTTATCTTTTTTATTATATATTTTTAATCTTAAATATTTAAATTTGAATTTCCTTGTCTCAATATCTTCATTTCAATGTCTCTCATACCCACATGGTATTATTCCTCATTTTCGCACTATATTAATAAGTGGTTCATGCCCTTGCTTCACTCCCCTTCCTATTTTAATCTTATTGGTTACGACTTGGGGTGTATGTGTCGGTTTTGGTCCCAGTTTTTTTTCTATTGCCTCCTATTTCTTCATTCTGTTTCTATTTTTACTTATACTATGAGTGGCAACATTATTTTTCTGTACTTTCGACAGTCTATTTGGTTTATTGTTTGGGATTGGTGTTATAATTCTGTTTTCAATTATTGCAACTATCTATATTTTTCATATCATTAAGTTACTTTTTTAGTCGATACTTGGCGTATGGCACCGGTTCATAATTGCACTTCGCAATGAAGAAACCAGTTTTCCATAATAATATCTTGCTGCGTACGCGGCAACTCTTATTGATTCATTCTGAACAGAAAACTTAACTATAGTTAATTTTGTCAAATACATTTAGTACAACGAAACGATTGCATTTGTAAGAGATCGTCATTATATTATATAAATTGTGTTTCGAAATTCAACCTATCTAATAATGTTTTTTTGAATTTTTAAGTATGATATACTTAGTTTTAGTTAATATGTGCAATAAAATTGGTTTGCATGAATAGAAAATAATGCGAAACTTAGACTTCATTTTCTGATATACATATACTGTAGGCGACTGAAATGATTTTTTAAATAGCAGTTCTACTGCAATTAAATAACTGCCACTAAAGTGCTCTGGAAATGTAATACTTGCAGAATTTAGTTGTTACATCCTCCTAGGAATTGTTCTCACAATCAAATTTAGTCAAAACATATACCTAGTTTGTTTCCGCAAAATTCCAAACTTGAAACTCCAACAATGAGGATGACATCTTAAGAAAATAACGTAAAATACACATGGTTTCCACTAGTAATTCCTTCACAGTTATAATTTGTCAAAACAAATACAGAGGGCCATCTCTAACTTATGAATCATTCGAGTAAATTCGTACTACAAACATTACTCATGCCTCTAAAGGAAAGTTCCGTAAGCTACATTCTTAAACAAACTTGTTCGTGTTTTCGTTGTCGTTATATCTCGTAAAACTTACTCCGAAACAAATTTTATTCAAAGCAGCTTCGTACTTTTTACGTCCCTGGTTTTTATCATAGTGTGAATTATGTAAATATTTATATTTTCGATAGAGTTGTTCACATTATTAGCCAGCGTCGAAGGTTTAATTTGCAACAAAAAAAAATTAAATTGGCGCTATTCATAGTTGAATAATTTATGAATCGGAATACGACAAAAGACATTTGTTTCCATTAATTACAATCATAAATCACGTTTATGAGACCTATTGGAAAATTTCGAACAACGAACGTTAAATGTAACGTTGCATTTCGCAAATTGATTCAATTTGGCTTTTTCCAGTGCATTCATCAACGGGGCCTTCACTATCTGCGGAAATATTTCACCAATACATTTCAATTTAAATGTTCATAATTACAAATAACATCGCCGTGCGTTTCTGCGTCACATACAAAATACCTTTATCGATGTCCGCGCATTAAAAGAAGCATTTATGTGCGGTTTCCTTCAATTTTATTCCGTCCATTGCACGCTGAAAATGTCGCCCTTTCAGCAGTACCGCATTAAAATTTTCCATATTCATCTGGCCCCTTTAACGGCTCCGCGTTTTAGTCGTTTTTAGTCAAATATCCATCGTATCGAGCAAATGAAGTTAGATTAACAAAACCGCTCACAAAGTGTTTGCTCGGGGCCCACCTAATTCCCAAACTCTCGTAAGATGTAATTTTATGGCGAAATTATAAGTCGTAAAAATCGAAAAATGTAACGCTTTCAGTACACGTCAGAAGCTTTACTGAATAAGCAAATTGTATTATGTACGTCTTAATTTGTTTCATATTACGTTTCTTTAAATAAGAAAGAACATGAACGAGATTGAATAATAAAAATAAATTGTTACAATCCATTTGCATTGTATCGCTTTTGCATATGGATCGCGATTTCCTCCAACAAAAAGGTTCGAATTGCTAATACGTGTTAAAGTTAAACCTTCGGGTGAGATTTCTAATTCAGATAATTGGTAATAGCTCTAGACTAATTGCTAGTCATTTCAAAATTGGATGCGGTAAGTTTTACGTGCGATGGAAGAGATAGGCAGCTAAGTGCTTATATTACTCTGTCGTCACGGCGTTCGCGGTCTTAAAGCGTTGAAAGTATCAACTTGTCAAGCCAACTAAGTTATTATCACATTATGACTGTGCCTGTTGGTAATCTCAACCCGTCACTGCATCGCGAATTTCGCCGTTTGACACCAAACACGTCCTGAATGCCGAGCTGCGGCCCTTTTTGATTCGATATCGATTCACGACTTTCAACGGCGGCGTTTTTAAATTGATTACTGTGTGTAGGGATTAAGGAAACTGGGTCATTGGAACTTTGGCGGAGACCATAAGACGTACTAATGTTACACGTTACTTTGTTACACTTTAGCGACGGAGTATGTTCGCAAAGTTCGATGTATTGGCGCTAAGTATTTCCCCTAATCGATTCAGCTTTTTAGTCGCTTTTTGGCGGGATTGGCATTGTCAGGGCTTGAACACTTGCCTGGATCGTAGCCGTTGACTGAATATATTATTCAGGTGGGTACGTTTATTGCCTTAAATTTACGAACACCAAGGTAATGTTGTAATTACTGGAGCTGATAGTGCTGCTATTACATTTTATTGTTTGCCATATTTGCACTGTGCAAATGAAGTATTAGTAGTCGTTGCAATTCATGGTAAGGGTGGAAACGTAATAAAAAGACCTACATTGCCCCTTTAAAAATAATATAATTGTCTTTATAGAATTACAGGATATTAATAAAATATTGTATTTTTTATTTACCATAATTGATTGCAAATATCCCTTATGTATTGGGGTGAAAGTCAAACTTTTTTAATTTTGTCAATTTTCGCACAAAACACCAAATTTTATTTTTTGTTTCTTCTTAAATTAAACACCATATTAAAGCGACACATACATAATATGACAAGTAATCTATGCTCTCAGCACATTTGATCTTTAATTGTGTTTGGGTTATTTATTTACTAGCTGATTATATAAAGAATTAAATATTTACTGAAACCATGTGGAATAATAATAATTAATAAATAATAATTTCTTTGTCTCAAATGGTAAAAATGGCAAATTTGCAAAAATTATAACAGTCAACATTAGAATATGAACATCTTCTTTGTCAGTTTGACCGCGACGCATTTCAGGTGCACATTTTCAAGTGGTACGGTTTTGTGGAGTGCCCGCTGTTTTATTGTAAAGTAGGAGGGTGGGGGTGAATATCGAGTCGGATTTGCTGTTGATTTGTATGTTGATGATGTGATTGTTAGATTTTGATTTTTCTTTAAATATTTCGAGATTTTCCATAATGTTGAGCTTCTTGCTTTTTTGTTTGGTGTGAAGTATTTTTGTTCTGCCTATTGTTCTGGGTTCGTGGTTGTCTTTGATGAGGTGTTCTGCATGTTCTGTCTGTTTTTCCTGGTTTGAATGAATGCAAATGTTCTTTGTATCGGCGCTTGAATTTCCGACCTGTTTGTCCTGTATAGTTGTTTTTGCATGTGTGGCATTCTATTTTGTATATGCGTATTTGTCTGTTTGCCATTTTAGTTGCTGTTTTGTTTTTTTACGTTGTTGGTTGTTTTGTATACTATTTTGATGTTTTGATGTAATGTCCTCCATGTTTTTTCATCCGTGTTTGTGGCGTCTGTGTTTCTAGTTAGATTCTGTTTTTTTATGTTTTTTCTGTATTTTGTTGATGTTGTTTTCTTTGTATCCGTCATCTATTGCCATTTGTTTTATGATTTGTAGATCTTTATCGTAATTTTTCTTGTTCGTTGGCATTGTTTCTAGTCTGTGTAGTAGGTTTCTGAATGCGGCGTGTTTGTGTTGCTTGGGATGAGTTGAAGTTGTGTGTATTAGGTTATTTGTTTGTGTAGGTTTTCTATATATGCTGTATTGCAGTGTTTGTGCTTTCTTCCAATGGTGAGGTCCAGGTAGTTGATTTTTTGGCCTGTTTTTTCTTCTGCTGTGAATTGTATGTCATCGACGTACCTGTGCCATGATTTTATTTTGAGTTTTTTTTTTGTATTTTTAGATAATGTTTTCTTCTAGGTTTTGCAGGTGTGTAATCCCTCTGTTTGGCGGTAACATTCGTGGTTAAAGTGAAAATAGTTTTATTGCGTTAGTATCTGGTGGGTGTTAATGACGTCAGTGATTATCCTTTGTTCTGTGCCGTAATATTCTAATGTGGTTTTGCAATATTTATGGTTTCTTGGATAGGTATATTTGTGTATAGGTTGATAATGCCGAACGATATTAATTTTGTGTTTCGTGTGATTTCGATGAGTTTGTGTTTTTCTTTGAGTTCTTTATTGTTGCGTATTGTGTAAGCGTGTATCACTTTCAATAGATCTTGCAGTTTCGTTGCTAGTAATGTGAAGAGTTTGAATGCTGGTGCCGTCGTGTAATTTACCAATGGCTTCATGGGTATGTTGGGTTTGTGTAGTTTTGGCAGGACTTGTAGTTTTGATGCACTAGGGTTCATGTTTGTTAGTCTGTATTTTCGCTGTCTTCATTATGGAGTTGTTTTGAGGGCTTCTTGCATTTTTCGTTGGTATTTGTTCGTTGAGTGGGATTTCAGCTTTTCACAGTTGTTGTGTACGAATTCCAATGTTTTTTCTGTGTATTGTTGTTTGTCTATTATCACTGTAGTGTTCCCTTTGTCGGCTTTGGCGATTATTGTGTTGTGTTCCTTTAGTTTTGTTTGGATGTTCTTGATTATTTTGTTTTCGTTAGTTGTGCGTTTGTTTCTCTGGTGTGAGGTATACTAGAAATAAGTTCAAAGTTATTGATGAACATATCTTATATATAAATATATTGAAAACATATTATTTATTATAAGTCATTATCATGTATTACCATCAATTTTTTTAAATGTCTTCTGTCTTTCAAGTCTTCCCACGAGTATTTTTGTGTAGATTTTTTCGATGGATTTGGTTTATGGGACTTAACTTTAACATTCGGCTTTGGGAATGAAACTTTTTTTATTTTTTTTATTATAAGTGTCTTTGGCAATGAATTTCTTCATTGAAACATTACATTGTTTTTTTTTTCATTAACAATGTGCGTGGCAATGAATTTCTCGATGAAAAAATATTTATATTTTTTACTTGAACATTGTCTTTGAGCAGCCTGAGTAAGATCCAGCCACACCAATAAATCAGTGAGGTTGGTGAGTAGCGCCACCACTGTCTCCCTATTACTATACAAAAAGTATTGTAGATCTGGCCCACTCCCTTCTTATTTTTATTGTCAACCTTTATCATCATTTCGTTTTACATTTACATATCTCTGGCTCCTTGAGTCTCCGACACCATACATCGACTCATTCAAATCTCGCGTTCCTTTGTCAATCTTCATTCGCTCAAGGTTATTTTCCTTATTTTTGCAAATCTCTATATTTCTATCTTCCCATGTCATCCTCGGTCTTTTCCCTCTTCTATTTGCCATTCCTCCTGGCTCCGACATGACATTTTTAGCTATATTTTCTTGCTTAATTTTGATGATGTGCCCATACCAGTTCAAATATTTGTCTAAATTTTCATTCTATTCTCTATCCCATTTTGTCTTTCCCACAATTTTCCTTAGAAATTTAATTCCCTTCATGTTTTTCGTGGATTACCCACGATTCACTCGCACAGGTTATTGCGTGCACTACTACCACTGCGTTATAGAGCTTTAGTTTAATATCTACTTATTTGCGTTTTCCCTATTACTGTATTTTCTAATGCATGTATACAAGTTGTTTGCATTTTTGATTCTGTTATTAATTTCTATATCTATTGTTCTTGTGCTAACATTCTTTCTAGGTACTTCCTTTTGTTATTTATTATCCACAAATGACTCTCCTCTATGTTAATTTGCCTTTCGTTCTCGTATCTCTCTTCTGTCCATATATCTACCAAATTTATTCATTTTAGTGCAGACATGAGCTGCAGAATTTTGCGCTGTTAGAAGATAAAATCTCAAAATTCAAACATTGCCAAAAGTATAAAATACTAAACAATGCAATAATATCATAAAAGATAAAATTATTAAAAATGTTGAATTTTCTCACATTAACTATATAGAGATATAAGTAGAAAAATCTGTATGAATCATATAAATAATTAGGTAAATAATAGCAGTTGTAAAAATAAACTTGTATGAAGAGTTGTATTGAAACGCATTGCGTAGTGAATCGAATTTAGAAAACAGTATGTGGGCGTTGAAATATATTGAAATATATTGAACACTAACGTTGCTTTTATATTTTTTCATGACGCTTAAAATCATAAATCATTCATGTATTTTACCGGATATAAATTATTCAATTGCAATTACGACTGCATCTGCACACGAAGCATATGGGGCAAATTCAGTTCGAAAGAGAACGATCCGAAACATTTTTGTGTTAAATCCGTGCCGCCGATAATATCATTATTTGCAAAATCTCTCTTTCTGGCAAATCTAGCACTGCACTAATTTAGTGACCTTTGATGATTTTACGTAGGCAATCGTAATCTGAATTTAGCCTCCAGCAATCGAGTTTCCCTATATGACAGCCTTTGTTTCAGGTGTGCGATAAATGTGTTACACGTAAACACGCGTCGCAGGATTTGTTTTGGAGCGAGCTTTCGTTAGAGCTGCCGCTATTTCAGTCTCATTTTAACACCGGTCGACTGACGTTGCGATGTGTGGCGAAGGTTGCAGAGCTTTATCAGCAGGACACAGAGCTTCGACTGGACAATGCGAAAGATCCCGTCCCAGAGAGAGGTAAGGAGATTTGACGATATAATGGAACGATGTTTGCTACAAATTGTATTGTCTCCGAATACAAATCTCCTTTATAAATGATTGACGAATGAAAACACAAATTTAAATTAACATTTAGGCTTATAATATACTGCGTATGTTACGATAGATTTTTGATTGGCGCACAATAGAATATTTCAAGAACGTAGTTGACAAACAATGAGTAGAAA
The DNA here is from genome assembly GCA_959613385.1 of Geotrupes spiniger. Lineage (NCBI taxonomy): Eukaryota > Metazoa > Arthropoda > Insecta > Coleoptera > Geotrupidae > Geotrupes > Geotrupes spiniger. The sequence goes on from OY390737.1 coordinate 21,518,855, forward strand.
AAATAACGTTTACTTTACATAATCGGTACGCTCTATTTTCTTGCCCAAGCCCACATGTAAATAATTGAAACAATTGATTTTCTGCTTTCAGTAACCTTTCCAAATGGAGCTGCATGTACGTCTAGAGGTAGTTTTCTAGTGACACTAGTAACGTATTTGTTCTTAATTTTAACATTCAGATAAGCAATGAAGAAGACTGTTCTTATTGTTTTTATGTGTTCGTTGTTTATTTGTGTAACGCAAATGATACGTGACACTTGTGATGTAAGCAAACCAAAAAGAAAAGTCAAGAAACGGCTAGTCAAATTTGTTTTAGACAACCACCGCGTTCGGCGAAGATAAATTGATATTTTGTATAATTTTCGAAGGGTCGATGCGTAATTTTCTATAGTTTTAGTGATTCAAGATGTATATTAGTGTGAAACGTTTTTGAAGACATTTCAATAAAAATTTTATTTTGAAACAACATGTGTCTTTTATTCCTTCCCCTGCGAATATTGTACGTTACAACTGAGTTTTGTTGATCAAAAATCACGAAAAATGTAAACAGTGTGGGCGAAGAAATCGATTTAGTTGAAGGAAAATTTGCTCCTAGCGATATCATTTCCATATATAAATGAAATATAAACACGATATTCTTATGTGAAATATGAAATTCAAATCGCAAAAAAATGTATCTCATACAGTCTAGAAATTAATTTCAATGGACCTGGCTATCCTTAATCGTAATTAACGATGGTAATTATATTTATTCAATGTGCATATCGCTTGCTTTTGATTAAAATCGGCCTTAAGTCTCTGCAAGCATCTGCGATACAGGATTATTGATCTGAAGTCTTTAGGGTACTAATCCAATGGCTCAAAATCTCAACTGGGTAGAATTTTATTGCAGGGATAAAGTTGACAATCATTATGCCATGAATTGGACCTAACCGGCTAATCGGATAAAGTCTTCCACGTTTTTCTTTACGCTCCACAGCGAATGAGTTGGGTTCGATGTATTGAATTGCTCGACCTTAATTGTCTAAATGGTCCACAAAAATTAAATATACGTAATTTATTTATAAAATGATGTATATTGTAAATTTTCTGAAAAAAGAAGATTCATGAAATGCAATAAAATACCCCACATGGACTCCACTTTAAATAGTTGCGAATGATAGTGAACCTCCACACAAAGAAAATTCCACCAGGGTAAGTATTTTTATTACAAATTATTCTTATTCAAACTTTTACACACATAATATTTATAATAATGTTAATAAATCTACCATAATACTTAAATGTTCAACATGCAAATTTTAAAGCATACAAAGAAAATTATTTTAAAAAATGCTACTGGGTTAGCTATTGGTAATCGGTGATTAAAATAATTTGAATTAATTTATGTTTCAAAAATATTATCCTTACAAGTCCCACAATAATATCTCAAATAAACAATTCATGTTTGTCCGACAATCCATTTTCTTAAAAAAGTCTTAAGTGAATGTCGTCTTGATAAAACCTGGTTCCTTTTCGTTTGGGTTAATTAGTTAAACGCTAACAATTTCCTGGAAGTGGGCTTGTTTGTAATTTTCAAGAAAAAATCAATCAGAATTATGATCTAGCTGAAGTTCGTCCCTATGACGTTGGGCAAAGTTGGTGGTATGTTATGTAGTTGTGTTTATATACACTTTTATGCTTCTGACCATCCTCCTAAATGATGATTGATTGATTGATTTACTACCTTCCGTAAACAGTCTTACTGTAGCTTTCACCAACTACCGAATCCGTTAAAGTTCCTGAACCAGTAGAAATTTCCGAGCCGGTGAAAACAGGTTAAAATCCCAGAACCAGTAAAAATTCCCGAATCTCCCAAAATGCCCCTTCTTATTCCGGAACCGGTTGAACTGCAGGAGCCCTGGCCAGAAGTTTTAATCAAGTAGGAACCTGACGTTAAGAAATACGCATCGAGAACAAAAAATTAAATCAAGCCTGAAACCGACGCGAAAGCCATGATCTGCAAAATTGGCCTTGATTCATGGTTCCAGCGAGAGAAACTTAACCCAAACGTGGCGGACATCCTCTATTGGCGGGCTCCAAAGAAGTCCGATTTGGTGGCGCTGTTCACACTTCCGAAAGTTTATGAAACCAACGAAACCTCAATTGATGCCAACCTGGTCTTTGTGAGGACTAAACTTGAAGAAATAACTTCAAAATCGTCGGCGTCGGTTTAAACTTTATTAGATACGAGGGATTGAAAGGTTCACCGGAGGATTTTGAATTCATGATTTTTGAGTGAAAGTGAAAGCTGCAATACCGATTGGTAAGAAAGCCGAAGAAAGGAAACATGGGGCCAATGCTTACCTGAAACCCTGTTCTTAGTGTTTTTTGCTTACATTGCAACATGTTTTTTAATATGACATAATAAAATGGCATCTATAAACAATTCTTTTATTCAATTTAGGTATTTAAACCGTTCAAAACTATTTCATGCGGTCGGTGGTATATGGAATTTATTCCAAAACAATTTTTTACTTCTTGCGTATAGCGTCGCTGCGTCCTCACTTAGTAACAGGCGAATCTAAACTTATGTAACAATCGAACGCAACTTAACCCAACCAAACTCAATCCGATCCAACCTAACCAAACCTAACCAAACCTAACCCAACCAAATCCAATCCAATCTAATCCAATCCAACCCAGCCCAACGCAACCCAAACCAACCAAACCCAATCCATTTCTTCATTTATAATTTTTCAATAACCTTACATAAAATTTTGTTAGTTTATTTGTGCTAGATTTACTGAACTGTCGATGTTTTTAAATGTTGATGTTCAGGCAAAACTTGCATTCCCAATACCAAAAACTAGCTAAGTGTCAACGTACTTGAATGTTAGTTATATGCGATAATGCAGCTTTCCTATTCTATTTTCCAAATTCACCTAAGAGCGCAAGGATTCGCAAGTGTTATAAAATAAATCTACTGAAATCTCTGAAGTAGCAAATTTGTCGAAAGTATCCTTAAAAATTTAATGCTAAATGCTAATGCTAGGGAAGACACAATGAAAACAAATACATATTTTACAATCAAATAAATTATTAAGATAGAATAAAATTTTCTTCTAGCGAAAAAGATAAAATGTATCTTTAAAACAAATAAATAAAATAAAAATTTTTCAATTGTTGGTCCGTTTTGAACGTTACATTATTTATTTATATTATTAAATAATAAACACATAATAATTAGTAAATTTATATAAACAAGATTTTATACATCTACAGAATTTTGGGGAGCTGATGCAAGTCACAGTTTGTTTTAATCTGCTGCATCCGTTGACTTAGCATTTCTTTCCATTTCATATACAAATTTATTCTGTTATAGTTATAAATTATTGGTTACTACAAAAAAAGTATTTCATTTGAGAATTGATCACCAACTCTTAAAACAAGGAAGTATATTTTTAAATTATCCGAGTCAGAGTACCAGAAGGTAGTAAACTAATTAGATATCGAATTATTTTATTTTAAAATAATTAGTTCACGGAGAGCATCATTTAGCTAGTATACTAATTTTTTTTTAATTTATTCGTAGTCTGCCCACGCTTAATGTTGGTTTTAATCAGCGAAGCGAGAAGAGTGTTGGTTCAATCAGTGAAACGTGGTGATTTTTGAATTCCATGCATGCTCTTGCCTTCATGTTGTTAGATCGAAACACCACTTTTGTGTAAATACTTCATGAAACGTTTTGGGCGAAGGATTGTTTCAAATAAATCCAGCGATCTTTACTTTTTATTATTTCTAAACAACACAAAATATGTGAGAATTTGGTTCTTATTTTATGACGTTTCAATAAGAAATATTTGTTAGTAGAATTTAAATTACACAGAACCAATTAAGGTTAAGATTTCACCAGAAATGAGAAACTGATTTTTATTTATTATTATTGTTAACAACATGACGTATATGGGAATGAGTACGATGGTATTTATATATCAGTTTATGTTTATGTCGTATGAAATTGAACAGGCAATACTTAAAAAAAAGTAGCTCCAGAAAGCTTCGTTTTGACGTTTCCATAAATATCTTGTTACTTTAACGCTTCACAATCAAGCGTTCAAATCGACTTTTAGGATTGAAATTTCATAAAATTGAAGGAAACATATTTCTTTATCTTTAATTCACGATGGTCCTTTTTTACTATTATTTTGTGATGCTACAGCGAACACGAGTTAATTTTAAATCAAATTAATATTTTCCCGCTCTTTAACTAAAAGATTTAATTTTAATTGAACGGATCTACAAGGCATCGTTTTGGACATATTTTGTTAAGTTGACTCATCATAGTTACAACTTGATTTTTATCGATTTTAATTGACAGTTATTTGCTGCTGCCAACCCAACCTAGCCCAACCCGAAACTAATAGTAGTCCCCGTTTTGACGTTTGCATATTTTTTCACGTTAACGGTTCACAATCAGCATAGCAATTAAATGAAATAAAAAGTAATAATTATACAAATTTAAGCCATGCATTACTAACCTAACCCAACGCAACCAGATGCAATAACAGAATGGAAATAAATAATAACGAAGTTAACTTAAAATTGCAACAAACGAAGTACATGAAAATAATCAGAAACTGAACTTAAAACGAAATAAATAAGTAAAAGTATCTTCAATAATAAATGCAAGAATTGAGATATAATGAAATGATAAACAAAATGCACAAGGTGCAAGGTTGTGCAACAAGAAACGAAGATAACATAAAATTTGCATAAAAGATTTTTTTTAATTGAAGAGGAGAAATATAAAACATGAAGTAAATAAAATAAAAACGTTGAAATAAATACAAGAAAATAACATTATGAATAAAAATTAATCAAAACATAAACAAATTATACAATTATGGATTGAAGTCTGCAAAATATTAAAATGAAACAAAATTATTAGTAAAACGAACGAAACAACGAAGAAAACACCAATTCGAAATAAATGACATAACAAAAAAGAGAGAACTGAAACTAAAAAAATAAATAAACTATGAAAAAGTAAATAAATTAAATGACCGTTGAACAGTTAAAAAATAATGCAACCAACCCAAACAAGTTTTACGTCTAATCATTGCAATAAATCTATTCTATTGCCCCATAGAACGTTACAACGTTTTGCAACTGCAATTAACTTTTCCCCACAGTTTCAAATTATATTCTGCTATTTGTCTTTTGTTTCCAATTAAATATATATTATTTTTGTAGATATTGTTCAAGATTACTTACATATGAAGCAAATGGCGATGTTATTCTTGGATTGAATTACTTTAATTGAATAGGTTGATAAAACAGTGTGGAAACTGCAAGCGTTTCGTTCTGGTTAGCGTTCAGCAGCAAGACAAACCCAACGTGTACAATAAATTTCGAAGCATTCATTGAACGAATCTGCAATTTCCTACATATTTCTGATGATATAGTAAACAATTCTAGGTTATTAATATTATTGTATTTAATTTATATGTACAATTTTATTGATAACTGTCTGAATAATTTTCTTTCGGAAACGAATGAACAGATCACATCATTATTTCATCGCAGCATATTGTTTTCGTAGCATTATTACTTATATACCTGCATATGGATGCTATTTCCTAAGATAAAAATTTTCTCCCGAACAGGACTTCGTGCGTATTGTCCAATAAAAATGAAAGCAAAATCTTCCCTAATTGCATCCGCAAATTGGAAATAAGTTCCCGGCCGAGGCTTTCTCAAATCCCTTTCTAAGGACCCGGTTTTCTGCAATCGATAGGCGCAGTGCATTTCCGCAAAATATCGCTTCGCCGAGATATGGTATTTTATTTCGTAAACGTATTTCGCGCTTTAATTAAGCAAAGTGTTCGAGAGTAATAATACAAATTAAAGTGAAAGGTTCCTGGCGACAGGGGTCGTTCGTATACTCGCCCTGAATTACAATAAGGGGCGGTAAATACATTTAGGAAAAATTTTATGGTGCGCGTACGAATGCTGAATTATAATTGAAGGTGGGTGCGCTTACGTTTGAGCTAAAGCTATTACGGGTTTTCGGGGTGGCCGCGGATCCTTTGAAAATGGAACGAAATACCAACGATAAACGTGATTATTCGTTAAATCCACCGACCAAAATGAAAATTGCGTAAGTAAAATGTAAAACATTCGGGGATTTGTAAAGCGATTGGTTATGGCGTTTTCGCTTTAAAAAGAATTGCTGTGGCGGTCGTTTTTAGAGATATCTACCTGAACAACGGATTTTTTCATGTTGTCCGGAAATTCGGATACAACTTCGAACATAAGCAATATTTTAAAATTCTCCCAACTCTTTAAAAATATTAGTCAGAGAAAACGACAATTAATTTCTAATTAATTTTGATAACTAAACATGACTAAAAAATATCATCAAATTTTAGTTTGTATCTAATTGTCCATTAAGCTGTGAAACTAGCACATCGTAATTAATTGAACGTAACCTACTCCAATCACTAGCATTCTCATTGCACATTGCCTCTATATAAATTTAATTGCAGCATCGCAGCTGGTTTTCGTAAACCAATTTACGAAAACAGTAGGTAAATAACACACAAAACTTTGTTGTTCCCAAATTATGTAACGAAAAATATTAATAAATTTTTATACGGTTCATGTTAATTCTTGTAAAATAATCAACTCTTTTCACAAAAAGTATATTGAATGCACGTCGTCGGTTAATACATGAAATTGCATCAATTCTATTTTTGTATTAAGTCATATAATACAAAAATATGTGTTTACTTAACTCCTTTCATAAATAAATAACAACATAAAGGAAATTCGCACGAACATATTTATACCAGTCAACTGGTCAAGTGGCCACTTCATCCCATTTCGCAACGTTGTAATCGCAACTGCAATCAAAACAACAGAATATATGGAATGCCGCTAACAAAAACAACAACCGAACATACGTAATTTCTTCTTTCGGACAAAGAAAGTAACTTCGTTTAATGCCGGCAATGAAATATAACGTCGAAAATGCATTTGACCCAGTTCCACGCCAGCGTAAATGTGGCGGAGGCGACGGCGACGACCGCGTGGACGGATGGGTGGAAAAGTGGAAGGGAATAATCAAGATTGATAATTGAATTTAATTCTCCTAGATTTTTGGGATTTGCATGGCATTACTCATAATTGTGTTATGTTGCGACCGTCGCGATCGCGCGTATCTTCCAACGAACGCAGAGATGAGATTGAGTGTTTATTTCTTAGTGTGAGATTTGCCACTTGCATATAAGAAATTTATTTTAAATATATCCGGCCAGTTTAATTTAAAGTTTTGACGATCCCGGTTTACTCCACTTTATTCTTTTAATTTCCTGCAGTCGCCAGCATGGTTCTGAATTCAATATCTTTCTTCATATCGCTGACAAAATATTAGATATTACGCCTCTTCTGCAGCAATCGAAGTGTTATTGACAAATGGTTTTATTTGGTTGAATTCATGGGATGATATTTGGTGACTGATCAATAATATTCCGATCCAAGTTTGACTTGACACAATTTAACAGCAAAATCGCATTGTACTAGTAGTATGTTATATATCATTTTATTTTCTTCTAATGTGTATATTTCGCACTTCAAGACTTCGTCATCCTGCATATTGGGACATTATTGGTGCAAATCTATTATTTATTAACGTGGAAGACAAACCACATTGACATTGTACTTTGTATGCTTCTCAGTTATTTTCATCATTTGGATCTTTTCACCGTAAAACTTACCCGATCGCAGATGGTTTGGCTTGTTGCATTAGTTACGCGGCGTTTCACCATCATCCGATACCTCCAAGATTGATCGCGTGAAATTAATTTGACTGGTTGTAATTAATTTTCGCACTTTTAACTTACATCGCGGTTTGAACACTTGATGTTTATTTAAACTTTGTAGTATCCGTAATGAATCACGTTTTGACATAAAACGTAATTTAGTTAATTGTCAGTGATGGATCGTATTGTCCACTCTCAAATTTTCTCCCTAGTAAGTAATTTACGAGATTGCGAGACCGCTCGTAGTTACATAAGTTCAATGCATATTTCCGGGAAATAATCGCTTGCTTTTAAATAAAAAGCATCCATCTTAACAGAAAGCAATGGGTGATTGGGTGAGTGATTGCATGAATAGCTACGCTCTATGTGTTGCATAATATACTGCATTAGGCTTTAGCATGCTCTTTTGCTTCTTTCCCACTCCTGCACCACTGGTTCCTGCCGACCGTCAGGCTACCTCTTTAAGACAGGCCGGAGTCAATCCACCCGCCTAAATCAGCCTACCATATGAAGGCAGCCTGTTGGGTAGGCTAGTGTCAATCATCCAATTTAAAGCGTCCTACTGCATAAGGTGATAGGTGCGTGACCAACGTGGATGGGAGTGCCGTGGTGGTAGAGGTTTCAGATCACATAGACGTAAAGTGCCCTCGTAAAAACGGTTTTGTGCCACACTTTTAAATCACTCTCTGCCTTCAAATAACTAAGCTAAATTTTAATATGCATTAAAAAAAAAATACTTATATATATGTAATATGTAATTAGCTCAACAGGTTTTCTAGGCCATGGGCTCGTTAGACGATTTGTCTCCATTATCTCCTATTCTACGTCTTAGATCTCATCTCCTTCACTAGTATCGATTTCAGATATCTCTCTTTACCTCTTTCAGCCATCTTCTCCTTGGTCTACCCATAGTTTTTTTCTCGCCCTGCCTACTATTCATTGTGCTCTTTGTGAGTATTTCCTCAACTTTTCTAAGTGCCCAGCCATCTAAACGTCTTCATTTTTATTCGCTTTGTGATAATTCGTTCATCAAAAATTTCTGCTACCTCCTTATTTTTCTCCCTGCTCCGCTCAACCTGTTTCCTTACACCTCCATCATATACTTTACTGAGTTGTTCCCATATCTGTAGCTTTACTTCCTCTCATATTATTAGATACTAGGCCCTCCTCCATATAAAACAGTTGGTATTATTATCTCTCGGGGGAGCCTGTAACCCCTAGAGAGCGCGTCCCCAGGTGGCGGATAGGGGAAACCCCAACCGGCATAGCCGGCGGGTAGGTGGGAAATAAAATACCACCCGCGGACCAACAGGATGGACAGATGGGGCTCATAGCTGCAGAGAAAGCAACCGATCTAGGAGAAGGAAACTCGGAAATAAAACCCTGGCCCTTCTAGTAGGGGGTTGAGGCATCGGGCTAACTCCTCGACACTCGGAAAAAAACAAACTGTTAAAAAACAACAGCCTCGGAACGGGACGGGAAAAAGACGACAACACAGGCAAAGAAAAACGAAAATGATTTTCGGAACATGGAACATACATATGGAACATACGAAGCGTCCCAACATAAATAAATGAAGTACTCTCAGAGCTAACAGAACACAAAGTAGACATAAAGAATGACAAATCACCTGCACCTGGAAATATCCGAACTTATTAAATGCGGAACAATAAATCTTTACCAACAGCTCACAATACTGTACCAGAACTGTTTGAATGAAAATCCTACCCACAAGAATGGAGCATCTTTTGTTCGGGAAGATAGACCTACTATTTTGCGTCTCGCAAATAACTGAGAAGAAAACAGCTTATAACCAAGAAACTCACCTGTTGTTCATAAATTAAAAAAAAACAGCATATTGCAGTATTCCACATAATAAACTATGGGAAGCACTAGAAAAAACTAACATAGCAATAATCAAGATGGGACAGAGAGTGTCAAACGTCTTTAACATCACTACGGGACTTAAACAAGGGTGCTGTTTATCAACGACCTTGTTCAAAATATACCTAGAGCGAACTTTAAACATTTGCTTCCTAGCTGCACTGTTTCCTCCCCTTGCACCCTCTTCACATACTTTGTGTTATAGCTGATTTTATTTTTTCTTTCCTGTGCATCTATTTGCATTCATTCCTCCACTATTTCCATCTTAACTTGTTTCCCATTTCCTTCCTACTTTTTCATAAATTTTTAGCCTATATATTTCCTATTTATAATATATTTTTTCATTGTCATTCTTTTCATTCACAATGTGCCCCATACATGTTTCATCTGCCATATGCCCAACTGTTACTCTTTCTCACCACATATACATTTTCCATTTTACATTACTTGCCCATTCCCTTTCCCTGAACACGGATTTTTTTCTTCATATTTACTTGGGGCTCCCTTCTTCCCAGGAATCATTCTTTAAACCCAATAGTAATTAATTTGTTCATTTTTATGTAGGGTAGTAAATTTGTGTACTGCCTGTTTATACATTGCCATACTTCCAATGGATTACTCCTTGTTAGCAGCATGTTGGTATCGTCAGTAATTTACTCTCGAGTCATTTATTGTTTAATATAATTTACTAAATGTTTAAATTGCAGATAGATCTCTGCGGAACATCGATGGCAACTCGTTCCTGGTCAGATTTAGCTCAGATTACATAAATACATCGAGTTCCTCTACATGTTGCTAAATGTTTGAAATTAAATACAATTGAAACGAGATTAACATATATTTTAATACGGTATATAAAATATTTTTTATTGTACATACAAACGTGTAAATATAAAAAGTATAATTTAATGATAATTTGGGGACGAGAACAACTTTTCTTGTTATCGCGATATTGGTAGAACGAACTTGTAGGAAATAGAGAACGTCTCTACAACTGATTTTGCATAGACTTTTTCCCTGAATTTTTCATAGATTCTAAAAGTTGGACCGAGTAAAGGAATAGAAAAAGACGCGTTGTGGTAGTTGTGGTAGTTACGCGTTGATTAAAATTGTAAAGTTTAAAAATTACAGCATATTTTGTCACGGTGTCTTGTCATTTTATATATTAATTATTGAAAATGTGTCTTGTCAAATATGACAGAAAAATGTAAAATTTACACGAAAGATGGTCTAATCTTACACCTCAATGGTGTAGTGAACATTAATTAAAACAGGTCCATGAAGACTAACTGGTGGATCGCTAGACAATATTGTTTCTGGGTTATTACCCTTCGTCAGTAGCGATTACCAAGAACCTTAGTTGTTGAAATACCTTTACATGTAGTGGCCATCAAAACTTCTTGGCGCGAGCCAATCACTCCTAATGAACCACTGACAACAGAACACTGACAAGACGATACCTTGTCTAACACCTCTAGCGATCCACCAGTTAGTCTTCATGGACCTGTTTTAATTAATGTTCACTACACCATTGAGGTGTAAGATTAGACCATCTTTCGTGTAAATTTTACATTTTTCTGTCATATTTGACAAGACACATTTTCAATTTGAATTGTTTTTGAACTTAATTGCAGCAATCCTTTTATATGTTGACACTGGACATTTGACAGTCGTCTTGTTTACTCGCCGCGAGGTGTTAGACAAGGTATCGTCTTGTCAGTGTTCTGTTGTCAGTGGTTCATTAGGAGTGATTGGCTCGCGCCAAGAAGTTTTGATGGCCACTACATGTAAAGGTATTTCAACAACTAAGGTTCTTGGTAATCGCTACTGACGAAGGGTAATAACCCAGAAACAATATTGTCTAGCGATCCACCAGTTAGTCTTCATGGACCTGTTTTAATTAATGTTCACTACACCATTGAGGTGTAAGATTAGACCATCTTTCGTGTATATATTAATTATGGATTATTTGTTGTGAGTAGCCCCCACGTTTGAACTACTTTTATGGTGGCGACTTGGCGTCCAATGAATTTGCGATTGTTGGTTCATCAAATTGCAGCCACATGGCACCCCGCAGTGCCCCCGATGTACTATCCAAATACCAACTGAAATGGGCACAGCGCGCGTCAGATTCGTTAAAACAAACATTCGATGAATGCACGTAAAATACTTCCATTATTGCTGTAAGGCCATTGAATATGAACAAAATTCAATAGAATCCAATAAAAATTCAATAAAATTAATTTGAGTGCTTTCAGAATCGCAATCGTACTTTTATAACATCCGTAAAACGTTATTTTGGATATTAGCCTAATTTACGATATTTGCTTCTTTCCTTTCCGTTTCACTGAAGCGAAAACTTTCGAATGTAAAGCGCTCGGCGTACGGGAAAACGCAATTGGCATTTTTCTAACTAATTGGATCACCGGCAGTAAATACCCTTAATTTGTTCGCCGTTTGCAGCGGCCCAAAATAAATGGCTTTCAAAACAGATCCGGGCGTAGTACACGTCAGCCGATTTTTTGTCGATGCTTCAGCGTGTACTTGTTTAAATGGCTGTTTAGATGTTAGTCGCGTATGAATTTTATATTTAAATGTACTTTTATTATAAAAAAAATCCATTAGTAATTAAAAATTATTAAAATAGGGAAGTCTTCCATTAAGTTTTACATAAATTCAACCTAGTCCCCGTTCATAGAAATATTACATATTTTATCGCTAGGATAGCAATGTATGTTGCATCTAATAGATGTTACAGCAATTATAGAACTATACAATTATCCGTGCAATAACGCATGCATTTCGTTCTAGAATTATTCTGTGGCACTCGAACCATAAACAATCGGCAGACAATAATAAATTTGGAGGGCCATTGTTGCTACAGCCGAACGTACAGTTAAATAAATGAAACCGAATCGAATGACATGCATGCATTGAACGTTTCAAATTATATCATGTAGCTAAATTAGGGCGCAGAATTATTTCGATGAGTATGTTGTGTCAAACATCCAACCATCGCCATCGGTTGAACCAGCGGCGCCGACCATCGAATAATACCACATAAGTCATAAATTATAAAAAATTAAATCGTCGTTAGTATAACATACGCAAAATCCCTATCGATAAAAAGTAAACAAAAAATTGCAACAAATATATACAGTATGTTTCACTTAAGAGTGTAACACCCTCATATCTTTTTTATTGTTAGTCCGATTTTAGTAATTTAGAATACTCATTGCTCTATTTACTCCCAAAAAACCAATTGCATTCTTTAAATGCAAAGCAACCTGCGATGGCAAAATAAACGGCAAAAATCAAGAAATCACTTTAGGAATTTTTTTATCGAAAAATTTTACTAGTAATAATTGATCAGAATTGCCCAAAAACCCTAAATCCAAAATTTCATGAAAATTAAAAATGTTAAAATTTTCCGTAAAAGTCCGTAAATACTTATTATTAGCTGCGCCGAAGAAAGTATGCTGTGAAAATTTTGTTTGAAATAAAACCTGAACTGTCAAAGTTGTTTAAAGTTGTTGTTGTTTAGGCGCAGCCACCTCTGCAAATAATATTAACCGATTGGGAATTGCTTTTGAAGAAAATTTTAACATTTTTAATTTTCATGAAATTTTGGATTTAGTGTTTTTGGGCAATTCTGAACAATTATTACTAGTAAAATTTTTCAATAAAAAAATCCCTAAAGTGATTTCTTGATTTTTTCCATTTATTTTGCCATCGCAGGTGGCTTTGCATTTAAAGAAGACAATTGTTTTGGGATTAAATAGAGCAATGAGTATTCTACGTTTCGGAAAAAAAAATTACTAAAATCGGACTAAAAATAAAAAAGATATGAGGGTGTTACACTCTTAAGTGAAACAGACTGTATATATCGAGTACTAGTTGAAATTTAACGCGGCAGTGACAATTTTTTTATCGTATATGTACTAAAGAACCAACCTAAGGCACTTATAACACGTGGAACGCCACATATGGAATAGGAATGAATTGATTTAACACTAGTGATTTCTTTGTCTGTTCTAGGAATCAATATAAGTCGTTGAGAAAGTGAAGCAATTTGGTCCATTGTCGACTTCCTGCACTAGGTGCATCACTGTTTCTTTATCTAACAGATATTGTTTCTTGAAATCCTGATTTTCTATTGCAAATGAAACGAATTTACCTGTGACGAGGGGTTCTTAAAATCAGTTAACGATGACAAATCCGTATTCATTTTCGACCTTCAAGTCCACATTATATCTTATGAATTTTTTGAGATACTGGTGTTTATTGTAATAATATTTAGAAAATGTGTAAATGATAGCTAATCTGATTAACGACTCGTTAAGGGTTCGTCAAAATTTTGACGATTTGTTAACAAACCGTTAACGACGGATTAGCGTTTGTCAGGCCGGGCATTAGTCTTTCACTCTTATTTATTTTCTAAATGTAGCAGGGATTTTATGAAATGATTAAATTGATTGATGATAAAATTCTTATTTGATTAATTCGTATGTCACTCAATTTTCAAAATTATTAAATTTTACAGAAGAGAACAAATATGCATAAGATGCAAAATAATATGTACATAATCCCTACATTTTTACCACTCGGTGATCACAAATGCATTGGTTTTACGTCACTTTATCCGGATACCGCCCTCTTTGTCTTTCCCATTCCGTCGCCCCTGGATCGAACTCTCGTCCACAATTCAATATGTGGTCCACGTATTCAGAAGTATTTTACGCGTCGATTGATTATCAATGCAAACATACCGTCGGAGCGCCGACTATTCGTTCGAAAATTGCACACGGGGTCGATGATTAATGCCCCGCGGGACATTCCGGGGTGTGAATTATTTCTGAATGGAGACGCTGGGGCGATGAGAACGGTCATTTCGATTGTTACACCCGTGCGCTCGTCCGGATTAATTATGGACTTGAGCGTGTTCGTTATTTTATTAATTGGATATTAAGGGCGGTCCCGTTTTATCACGCCCCGACGTAATGGAACGAAAATTAAATATCTTCATTATCGGGGATCGGCGAGAACTATTGATATTTTGCGCGCTATATTAATTAGCAAAAAGTGTGATCAATTGAATTTCAAATCTATGAAAAACGGGGAATGGAATGATTGAAAATGGAAAGGGAGCAACCAACGTAGATGTGTATTAAATTTTATTATTTTTTTGTTTTGCTGGTGTGCGGGCGAAAAAAATATAACGCGTCAAACAATGACGTATAACATTCCCGAATGCACAAAAAATATCATTGATCACAAATGTTTAACAATACCAAAATAACCAGTGCAAATAACAATAGAATACAATTACAGGATGCAACTTACATGTTATGTAGTTATTAGGGCCATATTAAAACGTTTTTAATTAGTTAATTTTGTGAAATTATTTATTTATTTAAAACGTGTTGGTATACATCGCATACATTCTGTAAATGCAACGACGTAAACATCAACCAAACCAAAATGTAATTTATTTTGTTTTGTTGTTTAATTAAAATTAAACAAACACCGGTTGAGGTGTCTCTAAGTTCCGGTGACTTACCTAGGAATGTCGTTTCCATTTTATCGAGCGACGCTAGTTTTCACACCCTTTGGCTGTCGCTCGAGATCCACCTAAGGACGACACATTTTCTATGCGATAAATTCTCCTTCTCGCGAGCTATTGCGATTCCTTTTACGTCAAAGCTCATATGTAAATTACTTTATTTCGCTACGTTGAAGTGAACTTCCAGCAATAAATGTTTAATTAGTTGTGGCCTTCGCGTTAACGTAAGCGATGCAAGGAAATTGTTATTAAAATAAACCGCGTTTTTAAAATCCCCAGTCTCGTTACCAGGATCCGGCAGCACTCTCGTTTTCTTTTTAACGCATTAATTAGAGTTCAGGTTTGTCGAGGGCTTCTTGAAGCACTTTTATTTCGCGTTTTATTTTATAGTTTTTTCGTATCGCGACTGAAAAAGTGTAGTTTTAAATTCCGGATTCGAGATTAAGCCATTCAATTAAATAAGTCGCCGTTTAATTTGACTCTGAAAGGTTTCCAAGGGAAATAATAAATGCGTTTAAGTTCGCGAATCTTTTCATGGTTTTATTTAAATTAGCTGGCTGTGTGGGCCTTTGTGTACTAGTCAGGACTGGTGAAAAAATCTACAGGTGCATTACGTATTAAAGAAGAAGAAAAAGTTCAGTTTTGTATAAAATGTTTTCCGTTATTCTAACAGGGAATGTCTCATGTAGTTAACAACCACCAGTAAAATTAATTAGTGAAATCATCGACATGACTCATGATACGTGAGTTCAAGCCCTCACATATAGATTTCGTCTGTGTTACTTCTAACAACAAAACGTATAAATAAGTCAAGAGGAACTAGTGAAGTATGTTTGACCTTGATCTCGTTCAATTACACAACAGCAATAGTTGCAAATCGTTTTCATTAATTCTTATTGCATACTTCACATTTAATTAAATCTTATCTATTAATAACGATAACGAGACGTCGTCGAAGAAAAGGCCACGGTGTAGCCCTTGCAATCCGGGATTGATTAATGGCAAAGGTTTGATTAAGCACGTGACACCGAGACCGGACGTGAACTAATGTCTATTCCCCTCGGGGACCGACGCCGGCGACGTCTCGCACCACCTCAGGCAAGATTTCGCCATCGGCGGAGCTACGAAACCGAATTCAAAAGTTGTGTAGTCGTAATGGTCTGCGGTTATCCGGGCCTCCGGGCCGCATTCATCGAGTTCCTATATTTGCAGTCGCCGCTTTAGACGCGCCGTCCCCGCCATTCCTCCGCCTCCTTCGACCGGTCCGCCGAGAGTTTGCAAACAAATTATTTCCATCAGAAGTGAAGTAACGAAACGAGTTAGTTGTTGCACAAATGTACACGAAACAATGAGTTTCCACGCGCCGCGGCTCTCGATTTATTACCCCGTGGCCCGTTTACCTGGAATGCAAAGCGATTGATTAATGCTGGCTTGTTTAAATTTGTTGCCGCTCGAGTCATTTTTGTAACTTTGAATGCACGAATGCAAAATGTGTTTGTGGACTAATAAGGAATTTTGAATTTCAATGGAGTGTAGGCGCGGATCAGAGCATTAATTTTTACTAAATAACTTCAGGTTATACCCATTCCACTGTCATATAATGATATTTACTCCAATAAATATTCTGGTCCGGTTTCAGATAGGAAGTATCGCCATTGTTTAGTACAACTCAGTGACTCAATGTTACTTTGTTGTGCTACAGCAACACATCATGAACCTTTAGCTTCATCATATTGATATGCGCCTGCGAAAAGCTAGTCGTTGTTTTTGTTGTCCTAGTGCACAATCACAATCAGTGCATCCTAATCAAAATTATTCAATTTCTTAAAGGTTCCTTTCCACAGTCCCGAAAGTTTATCACTGGTAGTTATATAACGATTGTATATATCGTGCACGTTATTACTGCCAATGGAAATCTCCATAACTTGGTCCAAATATGTAGCATGTGATGTTTCTTTCCAAACTACATTTTTACTTCCTTATACTTCAGGTATAAGCAAGTATCGTGATCATTAAAATTTTCTAGCTCGATGTAACATGTTTTAGTTTGCTGGAGTCATTTTTATTGACTGTTTGATACATGTCATGAGGGTGAGTATTTATATGCTAACGATATCTACCTGTCAGTTTCTTACATATGAGTGTCACACTCGAGATTCGAAAATACATGTTCTGACCGGCCCTAAACCCATTTTGACTATTTTCGACATGACGCATGAAGCTTTAAACCTACGATTATTATGTGACTCGGAAGGAAACCTCATATAAAGTGATCACCATTTTCGAAAAAGTAGTTAAAAGTTAGTTAAAGATTTTGAAATTTTATCACGACAGCGTCAGTTTGTTGGTAATTTATCTAAGTATAAGAAATTCGTACATAAATTACGTAGGCTCAAATCCAATTGTCTATAGTCGGCTTTCTTACAGAAATTTTCAAACGTAGCAAATTTTTTTTAATAAAAATGGGTCAGTTCAGTAGACTTCAGTAGAATTTATTGTCAAACAATAACTTTTCTCGCGTCTAGAGTTATGCTGAAGACAAACAGAAACAGTATCTAAGCGAGTTTTTATTATCAGATAACCGGGAAATCAAATGCACTGCACTTGCAAATGGGATTCGCTATTTCGATATTTTTGACAAATAATTATCGACATTATCGTACATATGATGTACCAAACAAGAGCAGAAACGGTAAAATCCTAACCAAAAATCATTAAATAATCATAAAAAATTATGAGATTAATTAATTTTTAATATAATTATCATAATAATAGTTTAAAGAAATGTAAATATTGTGCAAAATTATTGTGAAAAACGTGCAAATATCAAAATTGTGAAAAATGCAAATATGTGTCAAAATGTTCAAAAATATATCATATTATAAGAATTAAAATTACCACATATATAAACATGTTTAAAATGTTTATGTTTAAATCAATATGGTTCGATATGCAAGCGAATGATAACATTTAAGAAATACTTGCACAAAGATCAAAAATGCTCAAACAATGTACAAAATGCATGGAAAAATTCGACTTTTTCAAAAATTTCCAAATAGAAAAATTTGGGTGCACACTGTTATGTTATGTAATTACAGAGATCTTTGACCGACTAAACCAGTACAGCAGTCGGTATGAAATATCTACTGCACTTACCAGATCACCAACGCTACTTATTTATTGCACAGAGTTATCCTTGAAATGCGGTTTTGTAAGAAAAAATAATTTTGTATATCCCCATTTGCTTCCTTTCATCACATCTAATGTAAGTCTGGTAATAAATATTTTTTTACAACCTCCAAAAGGTATAAATTAATTACAAACTTCTGTATATTTTGTCGTGGAACTTAGGGGTAGTTTATTTAAAAAATGGGCCGGAAAAAAATAAGGATTTTCATTATGTGGTTACTAGCATTGCTAAAATATAGTAATGATTACACGGCTTTCTGAAGGTGTAAACACCACCACATTAAATTTTGAGTATTTTGTATTTTATGTACATAAGAAGGAATGCCGATTAATTTCCTTTAGCAACTGATACTCATAGGTGATGATGAGATAAGGCTGCTGTTGTAAAAGCGACGAAGTCGTGCATTAACAGGGGAACAGATGGAACAATGGTATGCCAAACATTATTTTACTTTGCGTTAAACATAGTCGACAACGTACCTATATCACATCTCTGTTGAATTAGAAGAATAGTATATGAACGGAATGCGTTCTGCACTTTACAGTGTCGTATCGGCCACAGTCGTTAAAATTGTACTGCTTGGTTTATATTTATCGTTGGGTATTTGATTGTGACGGAATGATTGCAAACTCGCAGAACGTACCATTAGACATATAATTAAATAAAAATATTTTGCGTTTTATGCCCATTATAAAGAACGTTTAATTTCGTTGGTAATGCCGTCCATCTACAAATGTTTATAAACGTGTGAATTTATTAATAATATTTTGGTTTGTTTATTTCGTTCCTATGCTAACATTTGGTTCCTATGCTAATATTTCGTTACGCCACACAAACACGCCTTTGTTTAATTATTTCATATTTTGATATATCGGAGTCCATTGAACAATAATTTTAATTTTAATTGATCATTATATTTCCGTATATTACAATAAAAAATATTTTTAATATACGTTTTGTTACAAATGTATAAGTTGTCATCTAGAACTTCCTTAATCCTGAGTTAAACATATCACGATAGTTGGTTCGAAAGTGTCTCAACTGTTTTGCTGTTTTTTTCGAAACAAACGACGTTTAGGTCGACTGACCCATCTTTCAGTAGTCGATTTTTCTACCAGTTATATAAATCGTATAGAAAATGTCGCTTTTGAAACATTTGTGCACCTCTTATACGAAGGAATGGGTCTATCCTTGTCGATTCATCTCTATGGGATGTGTTAGTTGAGCCATGCAGAATTGGATGGGAGTTCTATCAGTCAAGTCGAAATTTCTTTCATGTTTGTATAACCCTTTATTTGGGGTGGCAAAGGAGTTTTGTTTGCTGTTGCTCCTACCAATTTACCCGAACTTGGAACCTTGATGGAAGGTATGACTGAGTAAAACATCTTCGTCAGTAAACAAGGCTTGAACGCACGAACTTGTTGCTATTTTATAATGTGCCAAACAATTTAGTGTGCATTTTCTTCGCGTATCCCATAGCTTGTACACTTGTAATGCGAGTGAGTTTCCGTTTTTGCAACTGCACTCATCTTCGGCGACCATTGTACCTATGTCGTCGTGTTCTAATAATAAAGGATTATCATATATCACCAAGCTTGTTCTATGTATCTGTAGTAAAACAGTATAAACTTGCAGAAAGCACTTTTCACGTACTATGGAATCCAAGCTTAAAAATATTGATGGACGTGTGTATTTCGTTACATAAATTTTGGTTTGCACTCAATTATCATTCGCTGCAGTATAGTATCCACTACCCCATTACAAGTAAATTGAATTAGAACTTAGTAGAATTGAAATTACTAGACGATTTCTGCATTTTTAATTTAATACCAATCTTTTAATTACGTAATCACAAAGGGTCATAATTGCCGTTATGTTGATGACCCTAATTTATTTAGTTTGGATGACTAAATGTTAACACGTGAAGGTAATTTCGAACGTAAAAAAGTCCCCAGTGAATGACACACTAAACTGAGTTATTGCACATTTGCGACGTGTTCAGTATCATATATTCAAATATGGATGGCGGGGTGCTATTTGAAGGAGTGCTATACAATGTTTCAACACGCACAATCAACCGCGCTCAATCGAAGACCACTTTCGATATTTCCATGTAAATGCCACATCGATCACGGCGACAAAATTTTCCGTCCCCTTATAAAAATTCGCAACCCTCCACTTACCCTCCTCGTACGACTTTTACCAAGAGTAATTAGTTTTTGAATTTTCGATGCGACGATCAAATTTATAAATTTAGAATGCGTTTATAAATTGGTTGGTTTATTTTATAAATATTATTTCGGATTGTAGTCATTTGAGTTTTGTTCAGTGTGAGGAGAGTTTCTAAAGTTGATGCACGAGTCTTCTACGTTTGTTGGTAAAATGTGGCGTTTAAAATGTGATTGTTTAGAGCTGCGTTCTTTTGAGTTATAATTATTTTATATAAGCTGGGTAGTGAGATTTATACTAGGCGATGCACTTTTGGTTGAGCTTCTTTATTGCCATTCTATATTTATACATTTGCAAATTGTTTCATCCTCAACTACTTTGTATTCTTTATCGAACGTAGTCATTGACGGACGTCATTTTTGTTTGGAGTTGCAAATTCTGTTCTGAGATTCCGTTCTGGGTTTACGGCGCGGAAAGAAAATTATGCCTTATTTGAATCGTTGGTCGCTGGCAGCTGCATGTTTTCCTCTAACTGTATGAATTACATTTATTTCATCTTAAGCAACCCATCCATTATTTTATTAATTATTTTTATTAATTTCTGTTTAATCGACCACATTCATTCGCACATCCAGCATATTAGCAAATTATAAACTAAAAACATCAGTGAAAATAATATAAAAGCAACGATATTTTTGTATCTCTCCGTAAAGAACGAAATAACCAATCAAGATGAAACACCGAAAAATAATCCCATAATTTCCTGCCAATGTATTTCCATCGTCAGCTGTTTTCCGTGACGCTCCTGCATGTGGTGGAATAAAATCAGACAATAATTTTCATTCAAACAATAAACCTTTCATTAGAATATTATCTGTAACTGCTGGCGATAAATCACGGGGACGCTAATGCTGAAATAAATCGCGGACAAAGTATTTTCTGGTTTCAAGCCAATTGCGAATCGTTGATTGATAATAAAATATAAACCACCGCTTCGATTTTAATTTCACTTAAACTGATTTATACGCGATCGCACTGAGTTTTCAAACTTGTTTGTTATTTTTATTTGAAAACGTCGCCTGATACGACAATTAATTGCCGATTTGAATTTTTTGCGAAATGTAGCAAATAGTCAGTGTATAGAATACGTGGTGTAAAATTGCAGTGGTTTGAAATTATGCAGTAGATATTTTCTAAAATAAGTAATATCTTTCTGCATGCTTTTTACATGGTACGTATTTTTTCATTAATAATTCATAACTGTTAAAGTCAATTACAATAAGAAACCAAAATATTGAATCACATAAAACGAAAAGAAAGCTCGGTTCCATAGATAATTATATTTGTTATTAGCCTTGACGATGTAAATTTTAACCACTGAGGCCACTTCACGACAATTTCAATACAATGACAAATCGAACAAATTCCAATACATGCAAAGTCGTTCACAGTTGAAAAAGTACATTGAACGAGACTATCATCCATTCTCATGTGCACTTACAACACAACCAGCAATGAAATAGTGTGACCCATACACGTATGCCAAATTACAAAATAATAAAATTAAACACACCGTAACATTTTTCCCAGTTCGTCATTTTCTTCACTTCTTAGTAAATATGATTTTATTCAGCAAGACTTTATTTACTCTTCACCAACTTGTATATTATTCACATAGTTAAATGATGATTCACCACAAAGTTATCCATTTATCTGCACAGATCATAAGATATGTAATTTTAGCGGAATGCTTCAGAAATGCTTTAGAGTTATTCCACTTTGTACTCGTAGTTTCAGTTTTTGCAAATATTTTACTACACTTAGACGCGCATTCTTTGATGTTTTCCTTTTTATTCAAATCCTTTGCCGCAATCGATACACTATCATGTTTGTAAAAAGACTCCCGCCAGTGTTACATTTTTGTCGTGCGTTTATTTCCATGGTAAAGTTTCGAAATAAATCGGCGAGATTTAGCATATTCTCTAAAAAAGGCGAACGAAGCCGATAAATAACTAGCACGTACACAAAAGAAAATGGCTTTTGTGTTTGTATAGGGCGAAGTTACGTAAAATATGAATTAGATCATCTACTTTGAATTCAGACGGTCGTCTCAAAGTTTAAATGGCATTTATGTCGGAATCGATGTATTGTAAATTTGCCGCTTAAGCTGTTCAACGGAGCAGCAGCTTCA
This sequence comes from Geotrupes spiniger, assembly GCA_959613385.1. Classification (NCBI taxonomy): domain Eukaryota; kingdom Metazoa; phylum Arthropoda; class Insecta; order Coleoptera; family Geotrupidae; genus Geotrupes; species Geotrupes spiniger. Next base: position 21,541,657 of record OY390737.1, read on the forward strand.
GAACGAAATGATCGATGGAGCATTTACATAAAAATGCAAGCGCAGAATTGAATTGGGCTATAGTTAGTTGAACATTTCTGACTGCTTGAAAAATATTATCATTTGAGAGTGCAGATCACATTGTTTAATATATAAAGACAGCTATAGACAAATATTTAAAAATAATATATTAATTTTATCCTTGCATTAAATTTCGAAATACCCGAAATGGATAATACATATGGAAGGCATACCTGTTTTATCTGATTATAATACATAATTTTATGTCAAACTTAATATATTGTGCAAAGGATAGTCAGGTACGAACTTTAAATTGTGGGAATAAGGAATGCTGACTAGTTTCTATAGAATAGATTAACTTTATCATTGTGATTGATTACATATAATTGATGTCGTCCACTTATGGAATTATCACCATACAGAAACAGTGTCTAGCTCTCCAGTGTGTATTATCAATCTCTAGATTTCTTTTTGCCGGGAAATCGTTTGCATCTATATGTATGCTCCTCAGTTTCACAACTGGCTTATTCAGTATAATTTAAGTACAGTTTTTATAATTTGAATAAGACTACAAATGTTTATATTTTAGTATAATAGAATATTCATTATATTTTCTATAAATGATTCCTGTTATTTAAAAACAATTACTACTACTGTCGTAAATCAACAAAAATGCTGCCTAAAATCGATTCATATTACACTAGCATTTCAATGTCATTTAGAGTAATGTTCAAAGTTTCGTATCATAGTCGTATTAACCAAATAATTCCAATCAATTATAATTGGAATAGAAACAATACATTTTAATTAGATAAGTTTGAATAGTTCAACATCCACGTCGCTCTCCTCATGTGAACTGCACATGAGCCAACCTGTCTCGTACTTTACGAGACAGGTTGGAGCCTAATCCCACCGCCCAGAAAAGCTTGCTGATAAAATAGGGTACAAACTCAACTCAACGCAGCTCACAGATCAGCGAAGTCCAACTAACGTATAGCAGTACAACATATTTTGCAATAAGCACTAACATGGTGTAAGTTTGGCCCGCCTGGTATATTTCATGATTATGTGTCGCCCGTGATCTGTCTGTCTTTGTGTCTGTCTCTGACAGCGTATTATGTGTACCGTGTGTGCACAGGTCTATCTTGATCTATCATCATCTATCTCCATTTACACCACTGTGTCTCTTAATGTGGGCCTATCTACTTACTGCTGTGTATCATTGTCTACTCATCTGTCTGTGTCTCTGATAAATTAATTAATCAAAGATTGAAAATTTCCAGGAACGTATAAATTCTCAGATAAAATTAAAGTGTTTGTGTAGAGTTGGATATTGCATTACTGTCATAAGGTTTGGAAAATGAATTTCTACTATTACCTGCTAGACAGCCCGTAGAATGTATTATCTAAAAGTATCATAACATCGTCGATAGAATGTGTCAGTTTGACACCATGGTCTTTGGGCAAAATTGAAAAAATCTGCAGTGTCCCACACTAAACTTTCTTATGCTAAGTTATACTACATTCTCCGAAAAAAATTTCAAATGAAAGTTGTTTAGAATTTCAATATCTTTACGTTATATAAGAAAAAAATTTTGTGATAACTCGTTCTGTTTTCGAGATAACGAAAACGGTGATAAGAGTAAACGCCCACTTCCGGTTGAGGTATTCTTTCAAAATATGACGTCTTCTTTCCTGCTATATACAAATCTTAAGTTTTAAGTTTTGTGGCTTTAGCTATAATCGTTTGGACGCTACAGCGCGCACAGACACAGACGTCATTCCGAAAATAGTCAGAATCGATTCAGGGGACCTCAAAACACGTATATTCGTAAAAATCTCGAGTTCAAAAATTTTCATGATTCCTATACTTACTTATACATAAAGTATAAGGAAGTAAAAAAGTCAGAAGAGGGTGTAAAGTTTTATTTCATTTTCGAGGAATTGCTGAGGATTGGTCAATAGATGGAACTGGGATTATTTCTACTTCATAGGACCCATTGGCACATGAGCAGCTGCTAAGAGGAAGGTGTGCTGAAGTCGTTAATTTTTTTAAATTATATAGATAATTGAAACTATTCTTCTTTAATCATCATATTGACAAATTCACGTATTCAACTAAGTTTCATTGTACAAAGATCCTTTCCAATTGATTTATGGTTCCTTGTAGCATTTTAACTTCGCTACTTCGCTGCCGATATTTTTTACAAGAGTTACTAAGGGGCTACTTGTTTGCTGATCTTTAACGAGCTTTCCATTTCATCCTCCCTGGCCCATTTTTGTGGATCAAACATCATCAACAGATACTACTTTATTTGGTAATTTAGTTTGAGCTATTGCTTTACCGATTGCTTCGCGGATTAAAGTTGGGGATTCAGTCATGGTCGCAAATAATCGCTCCCCGCTTGGAAACTAATTAATATTTCTAAACAGAATTTTGGCACGTAATTGGAAAAAGTAGCATCTAGGCCCAGTGTATGTTTATTTTTTTTTATATTACGTTCCCAATCTATTTTTTTCGCTATCTCGCGATTCTAATAATTTTATACAAAATCCTTTCATTGACTTCCTTCGTATCAATATGTATATGAGCTAAAAAAAAAATCAAAAGAATTGCATCATTAGATAAGGCTACACGGCAATTAGAAAATTTCTTCGTATGCGAGCGGCTAATTTCGATCATCATATTTGCCGCCGACAATTTTTAGTTCACCGAAATTCACGGTAGGTTTCGCAAAACACGTCGAACGAATCTCATTCATAAATCTCGGCGCTTCGCGTTCGCAAGATGAGTAACCACAATAATTCGTCCCGGATTTTTTCTCCTATTCTAAAAAAAATCTCGTGATAATGCTCGTCCAAATTTATCGATGTTTTGTTTGCTTACTAAAAGATAGTTACTTTTGTCAATGACGATTATGAATGCAGAGACGATAGTGACGAACTTGTTCAATTGCACGGATCGATTAGAAATGAAATTAATCACAACTTAGCGAAGGCGAACTATTAATTTTTTTTATTTTCAATAATCTAACCAATCTTTAATTTGAAAGTAATCTACAGAATAAGCAGTTTGTTTTATGGTGATATCAATATTTTGTTACAATAATAAATATTCTCTGGCATGCACTTTTCGGTGTGTCGCTAAATAGCATAAGCGATCATTCTGATGATACTATAGTATTATAATAGGATGATTATGTACCATCTTAGTTACCTATTTCAAAACACTTTCTAAATGCGAATGAGTAATTCCACTTATGATACTTGTGCCAATGCATTCAAATTTCATATTGTTTCATATTCCATACTTATTAAAATAATTATACAAAAACAGATTTGGAAATTGCACTTATAAAATAAGTTTGTTTATTTACCATATTATGAAAAATTGAAAATATAAAATATTATTTCCGCTTGATCCCGCCATCCACATCAGCTCTATATGGTTTAATTTTTACTTCACTTGTGCATGTTCGTGATACAAATTGTACTGAGCAATGCAAATCCGTTTTCATGTTGAAGCTCTATGTGTACATTGCAGTATTCACTTCAAGCGTCATTTCGAAAGCATCTACTTTGATTGCTACCTGTGGTTTATCTAGCCTTGCATACCTTCAAAACCATATCTTCGGTAGATTTTTAACCAATTGCAACAAATATTCCATTTAAATTTAATTTATTGTGTGGGAATACCAAAGTTAAAATTAATATGTTCGGGTACCAATCGTGTCAAATACTAGGATCTATTCGAATTCAATAGAATTCTCCCTGTTTTTGATTAATCTTGATTTTTTGTTCGTTTTCATAGGTCGAACCACGTACCTAATCATCTTTCCTGGAAAAATGGCGTGATAAAATATAATATTTCATAACTAAACTAACCTGTTGTATCTTCATTTATCATATGTTGGCAATTTTATTTGTAATTTGGCCTATCTTTTTTGCTTTTGTGTTTGTTGCGCCTCTATGATGTGTTCAGGGTCTATACATCGAAGTCCTCTTTTTATTCTGCCGCGTACAATTTCTGGGAGTGTACACTCTTTATAAAATAAAACTAACTTTTCCATCATATGATTGTCCCATAATGGTCGTCTCTTTTAATTTGTTCAATAAACAGATCAACATCATCATTTACATAACAAACAAAATAGCAGACATCCCTTCGTGTTATATGCCGTTGACCCTGAATCTAAAAATGGGTTGCCAAATTATAAATAAAGAACGTTATGTAGCAAGCTTGGAACAATCAATGAAATTTTGAAGCAAGGAAATAAATATGTAATTGCTACTTGCGTAATTTCTTTACTTGGAGCATGATATTTGGTAAAGCTCGTACGAAAAGCACAGCCTATGTTATAAATATCTACTCTAGTTTCTCAAACAACTACATTTCAGTGTTCGATCATTCCCATTTTACCCTCACCAATTAAAATAATAGTTTACCTGATAATAATAATTATGATTTCTCTTCAGCCTGAGCTTGCCGTTATGAAGTTCCAGGCAAAAGTTTTTTAATTTTGTAACTGCTTCATTTAAATTTATGGATAATTTAGACACATTAAATAAACACTTTACTTCCAATATATGAGTTTGGCCTATTAGACCTGTAAATATTAAATGTGAATCGTCATTTCTGTAATAATTGTCGGTGTTACCGTCAGGTGAAGCACCCAAAAAAGTGTGTATAGGATCCACATGCAATCCACTTCGGTCTACCTTTATTTTGTTTTTTTGTTTTTGTTTCCTCAAATTTGGCGATAGCAACGGATTCTTTAAAGAGCCCATATTCGATTGCTTCGCTTCTAATAAGTCGGGTATGTAAAATAGATTTGACCAGACTGTGACAAGAAGTGCGCGGCCGACGTCTTATTACGCTTCCAAAATGTGAAGCTGTAAGGCGATTACTTCTTTCCGACCTATATTTCGCATTATCAAATTGTCCGAGAGTATCTGCCGCCAATTGCGAAATTTCTTCATTTGTAAGCTTTAAGCAGTTTATATAGCCATGCTCAATGAATTATTTTTTTAAAATTCAAACGCAGGGTTATATTCCTATACGTTTGATGGTGTTATGACTTCGTTATTAATATGGTTCCTGTGATTACTAAACAGCAAGTATAAAGTTCATGGTGTATATTTGTAAATGCTGGTTACAACTTTTAAATACTTAATACTAAAATGAATTAAAATATGGAAAATTACGTGTAAGAAAAGGCGCTCTCCTAAATATCTTGCGATATGTATATCGACCGATAACCGCTGGCGTAAGTTTTTATAATATTTTTTTGTATCGTAACGTTGGGCGAAGGAACGAAATGTTGCCCAGGCAAATACTGGCATATTTTCCATTCAGTTTGTTTCCGATTGGCATGATTTACTTCACTGCTATTGAATAATACATTTCAAACTATCAGCGACATCTAAAGGGATTAGTTGGCGATCAGTTTTTGATTCCCCAGTCTTAAGAACGATGAAACTAACAGATCTTCTTGTAGTCCACCAACATAAAGTTTCAGAACCAATTTTATGGCGAACGTGGTAAAAGAAACTTCAAAATATTGTTACTTCTTATTTCTGAACACATGCTTTGTCTTGATTCCCAATTTTCAATTTGGGTATCAACATTGAGTAAGCAAAAAAACACTTTCTTCACTCATATTTATTTGTTGACTTTTAACACAGTATTCACCACAAAACAAAAGTTGGCAAGAGAAACAACACAATCTCTTAGAGCCATCATATATAACTAATGCAGGAACACGAGAAAACCTGACGAAATTGATTCTTTGAGGTTTTTTCCAGTTTTAGTGAATATAATCTATCTATAAGATATCTATAAGAAACGCTATCAAAATCCTGTGCAGTTGTTTGGTTGCAGACGTTCTCGGGAAACATTCTCGATAATAATAAGTCATTGCTGTTGTTCGTTCTCGTTACTTGTCACAACGGATTTCATTTTGCGACCATACTTAATGATATATTTGTTTGTATTCTTGTATTGAAGTATTTTATTTCGTGTTCTTATGAAGGGCAGTCCAACTTGTTCCTATTTTGCTAACTTCACCTGACTTATAAATTAAAAGATATGTAAACCAAACATCGAACGCGTTAACCCAGGTCAAATGTACATAGAAAAAAACGAGAAATTGACGGGTGTCCGTTGTAATTTTCTAATACAATTTTATTTTGTTAATTAGGTTTGACTTGCTGTGGGCTATTTAGTTACAGATTGTTCCTTTTCTTAAAGTATTTCGATTTGTTATCTCCTCATTTCGATTCTCGATAACGGTAAAACTGAATATTTCGTAATAGCCTGTACGTTTTTGTACATATCCACAAAACAAAACAATGCCTTTATTAAATATGAATGGTTCCAGAGTAAAACATTATCGAAGTATTTTTAGATTAAGTTGAAAGTCAACAACGTTAACAACGCTATAAAATTATTGGCCGGTTTCACTGTCTCATTATCGTAAAAAAATTATTATACAACTGTTCTTAAGTCATTATTGCAATTTGATATTTCTATTATTGCCTTGCCTTGTTCATGATAACATTATACAAGTAATAATCGATGACCTTGCACGATCGATAGAAATGGTATTTATTTCACGTACGTAACTATTCCAAAAGGAAATTTTCACAGGTTCTGCAAATTTTCCACCACTTTTATGTGGGCGTAATATCGTCTGTTATATGTTTCGTAAACATAATTACGTTTTGCTAGCTGTTGATTTCCTATTATTGATGGCTGATGATGTAAGATGTAACTGCGAAACAGCAGTATATACTTATTATTACGATATTTCTTCGAACCAATATCTTTTGGAAAATGGAACAATTTATTGGAGCATATTATAAATAGAATTTCAGAAATTTGGCATATTCCAATTACATAAAATGGACCCTAAACGAACACATTGGAAGCGCCATCCATTGTAATGTATTCATACGTGGGCAATAATTGCCCGTGTATTAACGTTAACAAATTTAACATCGGTCGAGAAAATGGAATTGCTGCGTCGCCCCTTCGTGCTCACTACCCTTGTTTAGGAAGTTAATTTGTTCAGATTTCGTAAATATCGGGGGAACGGTTGCCTAACCGTTTGGATCTCATTGACTCCGCAGGTACTCATATCCAGTCATGCGACAGAATGAACCGTTACAGCATCGTTTAATAAATTAGTTTTGTTGTACCATAACAGGAGTTTCTCTTATTAGGTCCGGTTGCTGTATTTGACCCCGTTTAATGAAACGAACCGAAACGAGCAATGTTACTAATGTTACAAAATGAAACGAACATTTTACCAGATTGTCGACGTATGCTAGCTGATAATAAAAGGTACTCTTATTTTCCATTAAATATTTATGTGACGCAATAAATCTGAAAACTAGGAACCGATGTTTGTGTTGAATCGATCAAAGATGTTCCCAACATAATTTTTTGAAATAAATAAAAATTGACATAGTTGTGCACAATGTAAACCTGCTTTCGCGTTTAACCTCAAAACCAATACTGTCAAACGTAAATTCCGGACGGCGAAACATAAATTTTCAATAATTATTGCCGGCAATAAATCCACGTTGCGTTTATTTACGAAAGAGACGATCAACTCGAAATAAAATATATATAGAATTTGTGTGTTTTGCCTAAGTGCCACCGTAAATTTTATCGGCGCATAAAAAGAGTATTTATGGCCGAATTTTACGTAGAGAAACGGCTATCGTAGTCAAATATCGGAAGCCGGAGTTCTGAATCCGGGACGAAATCTTAGTCCGGAAGCTTAAAAGATACGCATCTATCGCGAGCGAGACAGAGAGATGATGCAGCAATCCCGCAAAATAACACTGTTTACGATGTTGGTTCGTGGACGATCGCTGGAGTGGGCAATAGCCACATCATATAACGCAAATTAAAATTTTATTTTTGTTTTTATCAAGAACGAAAGTGTTAGATGAGGATGGATTTATTTTTAGAATCCAATTTTGTTTGCAATATCATTCTACGTAATAGCGAAAGAATTACTCTCTAAATTGTGGACAGTCAAGGAACGATATACCCTCATGATATGGAACTTTGAAAACTACGAACTGAAAAGAAATAATGTTACTTAAAGTGTTTAATTTTTGTTCGCTAGCAACGTTTCAAGTCGATTATTAATTATGTTAGTTATAGCATATAAAATGCATCGAAAAATAAAACATTTAAAAATAACATAATTTAAAAGTGAATGCCTTTCTTGGCTTTTGTTGAATCAACCCTTAATGCGATGTATGGGAACATAGACTATGTAGGCAAAACTTTTACAATATTTAAAAGTTTCGATAATAAAACAGTAACTGGACGTCCGCAAGTTACCTATATGTTACGTTCGTGATTTAAAGTGTGCGAAATAGCAAATAAGTGCGATTATTAAATTTATAAGATACAGTTCCCAAACTCACTGGTAAATCAAATCATTTTGCGCAACACAAAAAAAAGCTGCTGATTCTACGAAACTATACCAGCAGATATCATTGCGAATTGACGATCAAACATGAATAGAGTATTGTGAAGTTTTTGTTAATAATTTTATGTGTGTTTTAATAATAATTGCAGTAAACTAAATCGTAAATATTTTCGTGACATACTTTGAATTGAAAATGCGTATGTCATATACCCATAAATTTGTATTTATTTGTACAATTTGGGCCATACATGTACCAATGTCATTGCACTCGTTGTTCAGTTTTATAATTTTAGTTAATATTATATTTTTGATTGGTAAATAACGTTACCCCTGCTAATCCTCTTATCCATAAACTCGAGCGAAGTTCCATAATCCAGAAATTTACGCAACAAATATTTCACTAGGCAAGTCCTGCGAATAATGCCAGAGTGCTATATTAAATTTTATTACTCGTTGAAATACTTCAACGTTGTAATGCAACACTTTACATAAGGAAATTATAATTCAAGCAAAACGTCGTTAAAACCTCTTCGACGATTTAATTTCAGACGTCACTGGCCAGCACTATTAATTTACATGCTCGCTATGAAACGGCCAAGAAAAGTAAGTGCTGGTTTATCGAAATGAATATATTGCAATACCTTTGCACTAATGGCACTCGATCGATCTTATTGCAATAAATAAAAATAACGTTCCTCAATATGAAAATATGACGCAGTTAGTAATATTTAAATAAAACGACACATACATGAAACAAACAAAAAATATGTTATATGCAGATATAAATATATGTCTGAACGATATGTGTTTATGTTGTTGTGGTGTATCGGCAAAATCAGCGTTGTTAATAACACTTTTTGTGCAAAATAAGTAAAAAACAAAAAACTGACCGTTCGACTCATCAAGCAACATAAAAACTTTAACAATATCAACTGAAACATGCAATAATAATTATAATTTCATCATTCAGTAACCAAATGTTAATTAATTAATTAATAACTAGTAGATTTCCAGATACCATTTCTCCAACAAAGCAAACAATTTTGAAGTATTTCTCCAGAAAGCATTTAATTATACGCATATGCACATTCCATGTATATTACTATATTTACACTTTAATGTTAATGGCTCATGTATTTGGGTGGGTGCTTTATATTTCCTCTTATATTCTAAAATTATAACAACCTTACTAGGAAATAATAAAGTTGAAATCATGACATCGCTGAATGCGATAAAAGCAATGGCGTGGGTGAATAAATGGGACTAGGTAAAAAATATAATTAAAAGCGCTCAGTTTTTTGTACCCGGTCACGTACGTCATAAGTAAAAAAAATTATATTTTAAATTAGTTATAAATTGCCAATTTACGAATATGAAATTTGCGCACATTTACCAACAAATCTCGGCATAATATTGAAACTCGGAAATTAAATAGGAATCAAATTTTAAATTGTTTTATCTGCGCAAACAGAAACGATAAATAGACCGCTGTTCGTGTAAGTCTTTGAGTATGACGCTGCGCTGCATAATTTCGCAGAATTGAACCTTGATAGTTTTGTTCATTGCAATAATGGTGGTGGAAATATAAAAAGGGCTATTTCAACTTTAGATGGTTCATTTATATCCATTTAAATAAAATATTACCGCATGGTCCCAACCCTAGTATTTTAAAATATTATTTTAATTAGAATTGCACAATCCTTTACGTGAAATGTTGTAGTTTTTCAGCTTTTAAGTTGTTACCACTCAACCTCAGTTTGTGTGGTCTTCTACAGTCTTCGCAGGGTTTTTTAATTCTCTTCATTAGCCGTCTGCTAATTAATAATTTCTTACCTAATAAATGATTAAAACAAAATATAAGTAATATTGAAAATTAAATCTAAAATTAAATTTTAACAATGAACTCTTTGTCCCATGTCTTGAAGAAAGTAGGTGTCTGCTGGTGTTTTTGCCTTTACAATTTGTTTCCAGTTTTTCATATGTGTCATAATGAAACATAAAAAAATGTGGCTGAATGGGTCTTCTATAGAGTTATATGCCCATGCTTTCTATACCCTCTACTACTTGATCCTAGTTCCTGTCGTTCTTAACTTGGGCTCCCATATCCGTAATCCTTCCAGGTGGTTTACCTCCAGATTTCTTGTATATATTTCTACTTCTATTTTCAATTCTTTTTTCCAAATATATTTCCTCTCTTTCTGTACCCTTTTCCTCTTATAACTACGTTATTCTTCGTTTCCCTTCTTTCTTTTTCTTCCACATTCTCTTCTTCCGACTCCAGCTGTGCTATATCCTTTTTACTCCTATCCATACTCGCATTACCTGCATTTAATTTTTTAATTATTTTATTTCTTCTTGTATTTCCTCCCTGATGCATATATTTTCTTACGTCACTTCGCTTATTTCCCTCACTACTGTTTTTACTGTTTCCTGGAATTCTTCTATCTCACTTCTCTCATTAAGCATGTCCTCGTCTTTTATTTTCATTTAAAGTTGTTTTTTTGCATCAATTGGTCTGTTTTTCTCTCGGTGCCAATTCTGTCATTTACGTAATCGTTTCCCTCCCACTGCCCATTTGTTATTTGTTTCCTCCCCGTCTCTTTTAAATTTCAATCAATTATTTAATGAAATGGTCTTAATTCACTTTTCGATCGCCAATTGCATCTTTCGCAGACTTCAATTTCAATATTAGATATTCAACGACACGCGTTAGGTGTATTCTTATTTCGTCAATTGGGCTATTTACTGACCGCCGCTGGTACCAGTCTAGCCCATTAATTCACCTAATTTAATATATATAATAATTCACCTTTCTCTGCACTTATTATTGTAAAATTTCATGGTCACTTATGAGCACCAACGATAATGTGATAATTAATGAACAATGGTAATCACAAACAAATGTCATAAAAATTATGTATAAAATTAACTACAAATACATTTTGAAATATATTTTTTTATCCATGAGTATTGAAATTAGACAATTGTAAAGTTTTTGGTTCGATTTTTATGACTAAGTTCTTTTCTAATAAAGAAACGTGTGCAATTAACCTTAAAGGTTTCAATGTAAATTTTTTATTGTTCAATTATATAATTCAATAACACTTAAAGGGCGCTCATAAATTAGCATGACGCAATAAGTGAGCACAAACAAAGATGCGGGGCAGCCTCTATAAATGCTGACATCAAAACGATTGAAAGACATTTATTGCTACACAGTGATGCACTACGAATGCCAAAACGTGCATTTCCATAAAAATCTCGAGTTCGAAAATTTACGATTTCAATAATTCCTTATACATAAAATATAAGAATGTAAAAAGGAAGTAACGACTTTTGTTTTTGATATAGCAATCCACACTTTTTAATAGATAACCTAATGCAGTTGCCAGGCAGCAACGTCAAATGCCCTTCCTACCCCCACTGGAAAAACTGGGGTAATTGCAAATATGTTCATGCAGTAGTGGCGTAGTAATTTCAATTATTCCCGTCGTCTTTGTTTTTGAGCGCGGGTCCGGCGTCATTGCTGAGCTCTCGGCGATTGGATCGAGGAGAGGCTGCTGTTCGGAACGTGGGCAAAATCGATTTACGAAACGTCGACGAGATTTTGTTACAATCGCAGTTTGTACGAACGTCAGAAATTAACTATGATAGCTAATTTGCTTCGGAATTATTCGCAGCATCGTTTCTAGGACATCGAGGTACATCAAGGATAAATTTGCTCCGTGAAATGAGGCAATTGGTTTTGTTTCGCTATTTGTTCGCGGAGATTATTCATTCGCGACTGTTATTAAAAGGTCTGATTGAAGTCTTGGAGAATCACGGGACTGGAACATACGTCGTGTAGTTTCCGTGAATGATAGTCAAACAAAAGTGTCTTTGATGTTAAATGATCGAAACTTGTGGGAAACTTCCTTTGAAAAAAAAATAATTGGTATTAGATGTTGTTTCAGTTTATCATAATATGAAAGAAAGTCAATCTGCTATCTCAAATATTCAATGGATTTTACTTTGTAAAAACGAATAGTAATTAGGTTTCGAATGAATTTTAAATATATAGAATATATATATTTTTATTTTCCTTAGCTTTGTGAATTTTTGTATATTTTAAATAGCTCATAATTACACATTGTTCACATGAATAAATTTTTCGCTTTAATATGGAGTGATTTATATGGACGAATTACATGGTCTAATTACTTCGAAAGTGTAGAAGTTTGTCAAACTGATCCTATCGATTACTTATCGTGCGCTGCAATACAACTTGGAGCAGATAATTGCTATTTGCTTTCGCCATAAAACCGTAGCATAAACTTATTAACGGCGGTTGGGTCACTAGCACAGTAGTCTCCTTCTTGACTACCACTCCAGACGACCCGAATAGATTATTCATTAATTTAATTGATATTAAGATAGTTCGACCGGAAACTGCTGCTGTGTCCATAATTCGTACGGATCTCCCCGCCGAGTTTGATTCACGGTCGACGGGAAACTCGTTAACGTTAATTGAAATATGGCTAGAAGTATTAAGTAATGGTCAGTTCTGATATTTGGCATTCGTTAACGGAAATTTGCAGCGCGAATGTGAAACGTTTGGTCGATCCGGTGGTCGTGGTAATGAATGAACTGTTCATGTATTAGATATCAAGTTTCCTAATCCTTTGCAAATAACGACTTAATGTCGTATTATGGTTCAACCTGTACAGAAATGTTACTTTCAATGGAGTGTTACTAGTCGATATAGCAGTGACAATGCTGTTATTATAGAGGTTATCTTTGACTTCACCTATACGATTGGTCTCTTTTCTCTACAAGACATCTAATGTCCAGTCAGTGAAATCTTTACATTGAATTGGAAATCTCTTTCGTTCATCATTGCATACTGTCATTTTTATATTACTTGTAAAGATATTGAAATTATAAAGATTTTTTTGTTTATCATTAAGGGAAAAATCGATGTTGAAATTGCAGTTAAAAAAATCTGTGCAGTCCTAACAACGTACGGTAAATATTTCCTGGCTTGATCGCAGGGACGGCGTCACTCACAGTTTCTGTGGCTATCAGATATTACTAACCTATATGTAAGTATAAGAAAATTCATTACATCTGCAGATTTATATCTTAACATAATATTTTTTTATTAATTTCAATTCGACAAATTTAGTTTTGAATTTATTTGTTTTCTGAATTACTTTTTTTTATTGAAAATATTTCTGCAACTTTGGCATTTAATATGAACTGTAAACACTCCCTCAGTACATCGTATAAAATATACAGTGTTTTGAATTGTATTAGAAAAATTAATTATTTGGAAATATATAGTGGATAGTAGATAGTAAGATGACAACAAATTTTTTTTCGAAATGTTCATTGAAATTGAAATTGAAATTGAAAGTGTTTTGTGATAAGGGTAATATTTTTTTATTTTATTTTATTGTTCTAACCACAGTCTCCGATTTAATATTAGCAGAAAAAAAAACATTAAAAATAATCAAAACAAAATTAATAAAATACAAGAAACAAAACGTGACTGCAACTATAATACATTGGATGTCTAAAATACCTTGTCGGAAATATTAAGGAAAATAACAGATTATAACAGAGAAAACTAATGAAAAATTTCAAAAAGCAGTAATTCGAAATGGAAAATGTTACATTTGCCATGGACACAAAAGATAAAAATATGCTAGAGCAGGTTGTATAGAACTAATACAGAAGACAAAGAACTACGACAAAGACTAAAAGTTCAGAAATGCAGGAATCTGAAGAAGTAACTATTTATGCAACCAGTTATAAAATGCATAATTTTGTGCAGCGATATTATCACACGAGTTACTCAAAATCGTGTTTGATACAAGATTTTTTCTGAGTTTGATAAAAATGTTTAAGTCCATGAAATTATTTTAGTTTCATGAATTGTTTTGAAAATATCGTTGATCGGCTTATTTATATAGTTTTGGGGGTTTGCTTCTTCAAGTTTGATTAGTACATCTGATTCAAGATATAAACCAAGTAACAATATGTCGCTCACAATAGACTACGATAAGTCGTTCATTGTTGTTCATTTGTCGTGTTGCAATTTTTTCGTAGCTGGTGTTGAAGTGCTATAATTAATTCAACTCAGTTGCGAAATCTCAACATAGGTGTAATTTTAGTTACGAAAATTGACAGTATTGTAAATTATGGGGCAAGGATTTGGAGGAGTAGGATGGGAAGAGGTGAAGGAGAAAAATAAGGTGACAAAGTAAGCAGTAAGAACAAGTAATGGCTGCGCAAGAAAGATGAACATGTATGGTTTTACAAACTCTGGTCGTACAGCCCAAGCAGGTCTTAAAGTTTGTGCACTTGCATTATTTTAGGACCTAGTTTTAATATATGTGAATCACCTGTCGCTCACATGACAGTCCTATGGCCTTACACTGGCATAGTTTTTATATTATAATAAATTAAATTCCATAGAACGATGTGAAAAAAGTCACATTCAAAGTTGGAACATTTGAAACACAGTGTAAGCCTGGCCCATTAACAAAAGTTATGCCCCTTATGTCATGATACTTTAGTAGTTACTGTTGAAAGGGAATGAGCAAGTACAAAAACAGTAATTAATCAATGTCGCTAATTGCATTTGTACCATATTCGTATATAAGGCTGTAAATTATCACAGTTCTTGGAAATAATATTGATGCCATTAAAATTTGATGAGAAATTCCTCAAATATCCCCAAACCTCCTGGATAGCTCATGTGAAGGAAATAATTTTTGACGAGATATAGATAAATTAATTGGAAATTTCATCCAAAAGGATTCGCTTATATTTTTCATTCTTAGAATCGGTAAAGAGTTACTCAAACATGAATCTTTGTATCTGCTCCAAGACCACCAACAAAGTAGAAATACATAACTCACTAAGCCATATAATAAAAATCTGTAGTGATTCGCACTGAAATTTCTTATACCAAGTTAAATTTCGAGTCACGATGTCAAGTACATTTTTCGAAAGAAGTTTTCAAATAAAAGTTGTTTAAAATAAAACAATTTTCGAGATATTGAAAAAAGTGATAAGAGTAAACTATCACAGGTCAAAGTAGGACGTTTCCTTCGTCGCTGTATACAAATATTATTTTTTGAATTTCATCGTGTTAGTTTCAATAGTTTGGGCGAAAGAACGCAAAATATAAAATAGTAAAAATTCAACGCCTAATTGCAGCCCGGTTCCCGCAGATGGTAATGTTTTGTCGATGCATAGTAATCGCACGAATTAGTAGGATCGACTTGCCGATGACGTGCGTAACGACAAAAAACTAAGTAACTTGACTTGTAGTGAATGTAGTGTTATGGACAAGCGTGTTGTATGATCTTGGGGTTTTCGTGGCGGATGGTGGCAAGTAATGAGCAGGTGTCCATGACCGGTGAGTGATTTTTATCGTACTTGAACTTTGAACGTTTGAACGTTTTCAAAGAAGATTCAAATGTGTATACACGCAACACATTAGCCGGTACTACAATATGGGAATTTCATTGCAACAATTAGGTTATAATATTGATACATATTCCGACCATTTGTAGGCTTCTCTGTACAAGTTTAAAGTGTTTGGTATTTGTACAGTGTAAGTATTTGGTTACAAGTAATGTTTCAGACATTTAGCCATTAAGGGAGCTGTTAGCAGGGCTATTCGTAGACTTATAAGCAATGTAATAAATACTACGCACATTCGTACTAGTTTGGGGACTATTTTTTGCGGGTAGTTGGTCAAAATTATCTTTTATCTACCATGAGCTAAAATTTAATATTATATGCGAAGTCTATTTGAAATTCTCAGTTGTGAGGAAAGTTGATGCATTTAAATGCGGACTATTAAAGTCAAACCTTCTTTTTCCATTTGATAATTTCATATAAAATGCGAGTTCCCTCGGCCTAAAATTTTGTAGTTGGCTCTCTTCATTGTGAAAGTTTTACCTGTAACTTTTTTATATTCTTAACTATTAACAATTTTAATATTTTGTCAATTCCTAACGTCTTGGAAATGTTGTTTGTGTTGCATTTTAAGCTACTTTTGAATGTAACCTACATTTTACAGTTTACATTTTCGTGAGATTTCATTCTTTTGGTTATTTTTAAAATATTGATATTTTTGCATTTTTTTAACATTTTAACTGTGACAAAATTTTGACATCGTTGACAGAAATATTTTCGTTAGCATTTTGGATAATATCAACAAGTGTCCATTACACCCCTATCCTAACGAGCCCCTGTCGCCAAATTTCTCAAAATAATATCAAAAGAAATTGTGTAACTTTTGTGTTAGACAATATTTTGTATTTTAGATGTTAATTTTTTTATATGGACTTCTCTAATATTGATATTTTTAAGACAACAGAGAGGCAACAGTTTGATACATTTTACAATCATCTTTTGTAACCATTTTCCAATATACATTTTATAATATTCAGTTCATACTTTCTTTGACACGTTTTTGCATTTTTACAATTATGACACATTAGTATATTTTAAACAAATCAGCAGCTTATATGCAATTTATAGACCACCTGAAAAGATTATAGGTCACAAACAAACATCAATATAGTTTATATATATAGATGATATCGAATTATTGCAGAATAAAAGACGAATATTTTCATATATATCTAATTTTTGTTTCCATTTGCAACATTCGCAAGCAAATAAATATATTACTAAAAAAAATGATGCACATATTTAGGATATAAAGGGTCTTCCAATAGGGGGTTTCATTTTGATATGTAAAAAAAGAGTTTTTTTAAGCGAAATCATCGGATGTTTATTTAATTGTAAAGAGGAGGGTATGCCATTAATAATGGAAAATAATATCAGCCAAATGGTCGCCAAGGCTATGCTTGCAGGACCACATTCTTTTCATGAAATTTTCCATCACCAATTCGCACATTTGCGGCTGTATGTCCTCGATAACTTCACGAATTCCATCTTCGAGGTCTTGAATCGATTGTGGGCCATTGGCATAGACCTTATCTTTCACGTAGCCCCAAAGAAGAAAGCCTAAAGGTGTTAAATCACAAGATCTCGGTGGCCAAAATCATTAATCATCATTCGATAGCGCAATCAATTCACCGTCACAGTTGCTGCGGCTTTATTTTCAAGAAAGTAAGGTTAGTAATGACCCCGCGAGACCCAAAACCGCACCAAACAGTCACACGGGGATGGAGAGGATTTTCAACAATAATTCTTGGGCTTTCCGAGCCCCAAATGCGACAATTCTGTAAATGGGCCTCGCCACTGAAGATGATTTTTCGGTGAAATGAAATGCATCAGTTTGATGCATTTCAAGGACCCAATCAGCAAAGACACGACGTCCTTGATGGTCGGCAGGCGTGATTTATTGTATTAACTAAAGCCTTAAGACCTAAGTCTTTATGCAAAATACGGTGTAATATCGTTTGTGAAATTCCAAAGATCGACGAGAAATGAACAATCCTAGATTTTCCTACACACTATGGGCTAGAACAGCAATATTCTAAGTTGTTCTTGAGTGACGTGCACGAGCTCGGTTCTTCACATCACTAACGTGTCACAACCGCTCCAATTTTTCCACCAGTTTCACAATTTCTGGCCGAGAAGGTGACTCACGATGACCCAAAAATGTTTTAGTTTTGCGAACTGTGATCGTGAAATTTTCACCGTTTTGGTAGTGAATTTTAATAATTTCAATGCGTTATTTAAGCACATTGTTCAAATGCTAAAGTAACGAGGATACTGATAGTAAAAAAAGTTTTTTGACTCTTTGTGAAGCTAGGTGTGTACCTCTTCGCTCACTTCCTCATCGGACATTTTTTGTAGCATCTCTGACTAAATTATTATTATTATTTTGCCCGTTTCAAATCTGTTTCCTTTTCAATTTTTTCCATCGCGACCTGATCCAGGAGTGCCTTCATGTTTTCTTTAAGATTTAATTCGTACCTCACTATCTGGTTTTTGGACGACTTATTCAAGTGATAATCTTTTGAGATGCGGTTTAATTTCTAGCACGTTCACTTCTATTCTAGCCTCACCTCTTCATTCGCTCGCCACATTTCTATCCACGACGTACATCAATTTACACTTATTCTGCTACTCCATAGGGCCTTATTTTGAAAATGTTCTTCTCTCATTAACCAGAGCATTTCCTGCCTTTGTAAATATAAATTTCCGCGCAGCTACTTCCTTCCCTTTACCTACGCAATATTGTCTTCCTTACACATTTTCTTCCCTCTTCCTCTGGGTTTAAGGGAAATCGTAGCGTGAGTTTACTTGATTCAGTGTTACTTCCCATTTATGCAGGATCTTGTACAGTCTTTTTAACACCTCCTCCTAGAACTAGACAACGTATTCACGAGACCGTTTCCTCGTCATATGTTTTGAATATTCAATAATTGATAAAAATATTGATCAATTTGTTTTTGTATTCTTCTCCCGAAAACTCAATAGACGTGGGCATTCAAATATAATTATGGTACCTTAAGTTGGTACTATTTGTTGCAGTGATAACTAGTATCTGATTTTTGCAATAGTTTGAGTCGTTCGCTGACGAAATCATAAATAGACATAAGCGGTGCCTGGGTCTCAATTGAATTTCGCTGCAATTAATGCAAGAATAAGGTCAATATACTTTTTTTGCACGTTTTCTGACAAAACATATTTAGATAGCATATATAGAATAAAATTAATTCCATCGGTTCCCCCTGTAGACTGTAGTTACTGTGCTTGATTTTTATGATAATTTATTAACTTATTTGAAATCGTTTGGAACGTCCAAATGGGATTTTCATGCAATTCTTCGAAATCAAATCCCGTAAATTGGGAGCAATGTGCGCAGGGTAAATGTTATCCTTGCATTATGGTTACTCAATTATGCATATAAAATAATTTAGCAATATTTTCATTAGTTCTTCACCAACTTACATTTGCACAATTGGATAGATCCTCGCAAATGCTGACATTCGCTCTTTGAAAACATTAATGAAAGATCTTATTATGGCTGCGCGATATCCCCAGGCGCATTTCAATGATTGGCATGATCATTTGTAACATGAAACTCGACTGCCGTACGCATCGCCTAATAAGGCCTCACTGCGAATAATTCCAATTCAAAATACTAGACGTCGAATTTAGTCATAATCGCCTTCGCCGTCCTCGAAATAGTACGGAAACGTCGACAGAGGATCCGACAATACGCGGGACATCGAACGACAATACGGTAATTATATGAGTTTTCTAATTGCCGGAAAATTACCGGAACATTGGAAACGCTCGGGATATTTCAATTCGACGCGATTAAAATTTAATTTTTAACTGTAATTTCGTTTAATCGCGATTCGATTGTTGAAATTTTAACACTGCATAATTAGTGCTCTAACGGACGGGAGTTTTTTTTGCATTGTTCCTTTTGCAGTGCTGAATTACTTGCGACAAAGGTGGAGTAATTATGAAAGTATTTCGTTTCGCACGGAGTTTTTGTTAATAACTGTACTTTTTTTTAATGCGGAAGTCTTCATTTACAATTATTAGTTTGAAATTAAATGCATAGATTGGAAAATTTTAAACGAACGAAATAACCTAACGTTGATTGCAATTTATGTATAATATTGACACATAGAAATGAAGCGCTAAGTTTTTGGGCACGTCCACGTAAAATTAATTCATTGCAACAATATAATGAATTCACATGATACGTGTTTAGTGTTTGGGACGGGATTTGCGAGTCAAATTCGAAATGTACAGTAGATTCAAAGAAAGCAAACAATAGCTAGCCAGTAATATCACAAGAAGTTAAAATGGATGATGGAATTGCACAAACACGTTGCTTATAACATGACACCAGTGGTCACTGAAACTATTCTCTTGTACGATTCATCAATTACTTAATGCTTATTATTGTTATATATTTTCAAACAAAATAATTATCGAATCTTCTCGCAATTTTAAGTCGTCTACTATTGAAATAGTAACTTTTTTTCAATACTTCATCGAGAAAATTCAACCGAATCACCAATAAATATTTTTATTCGGCGCCTGTTAATTAATAAATAAGTGGTCCCTATCCCGGAAAGAACAAAAAGTCGCTCGCGAAAAATGAAAAGACATCTTAAGGATGCAGTAAATAAAGTTTTCCGACGCGGCGACTACAGACACAGGAAGTCGTTCATTCGGGCAAACGACGAAGAAGAACTCCAACCGGAGAGGTAATTTATAAACACGTATCCACCTTCATTTTTATATAGCGTTCATTTTTATTGGCACAGAAAGTCGCTGGTAACACATGTATATTTAGATGTGCCCTTAACTTGTTTTTAAATCAATTTTAAACATTGCTTAGGGGACGAATTAATATTTATTGTAAAAAACGTTTTAATGTGGATACTGAATCATTTTTTTTTGCTGTAGTCTAGTAATTGCATATTTCTTTCTACGATCTGTTCAATACTAAAGTACATCAAATATTATTAAACGATCGTTTCTTGCATGTTGTGTATTAAAGTGGAATGCTTATAAATATATTATTATTCTTATAATAATATATAAAATAATTGTCGTTTAATATTAAATATTGTTCGTGTTCATAAGCGTTAAAATGTGTATTAACTACGTTTCTCTATTGCATTTCATTCGCAAGATATTAAATAACTCACGTTCTCCAAACAAAAAGTCTTCCCGTGCAGCACGAACGTATTTAATCGAAAACCAAGGACGGTGGAAAAGAAAAATCCTGAAGGTCCTGGTTAAAGGATCGCCCATAAAATGTAAATAAGCGTTATTTGTTTTGTTTCATAGCATTACAAGTCCAATCGGTGCCCTAATTCTATTTTATCCTTTAAGCCTGGTTTATATTTTAGTGGGGCACAAAGGACTAAAATGTTAATACTGTCCCCGGTTAGCTGCTTTGTGTTCGTAGGAAGTGGGCGCGATGCGCTGTGAAGTTGAGGATTAAATTGTAACCTTTGCGCACCTTCGCTAAAATTTAAGCACTATAGCGTCTATCTTTCCGTTAAATATTCAACTAGATCCTTTGTTTGCCTCCTACGGCGAGTGCCTGCCAATTACATCGGGCGCTAAATATTAATGCCCATATTGAAAAAATCGTATACAAATATAAATTCCCTGATTAAACTTCAGCGTGATAACAAATGCGCGACAATCCTTTATTCGTCGTGAAAATATTGCGAAATGCGAGTTTTTAATACGACTGAGCTTTTTATGAAATGCGGGGGCGTCTTGACAAATCAGCGTTTGATTCACAAGACGACAGAATGCGGTCATATTAAAAAATTCCACGCATATTATAAATAGATTTTTACTTAAAAAAAATCCCGTCTTCCACTTCGTGATATTATTCAGTGAATAATCAGCGCAAGGTGTCTCAAGGTACATTTACACATTAATTAGTACAGACTTAAATATTTGTAATTCTTTGGTCTAAGGTTTAACTTATTTAAAGTTGTACTGACAATGTTGGCCCTTATTCAACTCCAAATTAAATTTGTAGCTTTATAACGAGGAAGAGCTTTTGCTTAATTTGAAAGTCAATGCCTAAAGAAGTACTTTAATTCACTTACCACCTTGTTAAAAGCCGTTAATTTCGTTGTACATACCATATATAGTCAAGTGGAGCGATGTCACGCAGAGGAAATCAGTATTAATAATACCAACGCCGACCGCAATCATTTATTGATGTACCGTAAAATGACGAACACTCATCACCAACGATATTACATAATTTATGGACCCACATGCGAAGTGGTTTAATTTGGATAACAATGCAATTTTATTTATTATTATATATTATATAAGTGTGCCAACTACTTACTGATTACATTTAATAGTTTGATTTTACATGTGCGATATTTTCATTGGACCAACATATTAAGCTTTAAAGAAGAACGTGCCTATACGCGGATTCACTTTTGGAAAATAAAAATAGTTAGTTAAGGTTCATATATAATTTTTTATTTGTGTGTACTGCAGCCTCCGAGAGACGACATTACAACTATGACATAATGTTAACTACCAACCACACAAATGTAATTGTATAATTTTAGATATGATTTTAAAATCATTTTAATAGGAAAACCAACTTGGGTGTTAAAATGGGCAATTCAAAGCAAGCGACTTGATTATGCGATAGTTGTTTCATCAATATACATAACTGTAGGGTTTTATTTCTTTCCGAGATGAAATGTAACTATTTAAATTTGAGCTAGTCGTTGCATATTTCAAGTAACTGAATTTTAATTAAATTATTTGCGTTATCAAAACTAGAAACCATTTTAATTTCATATTTTCGAATAAATTTACATCATTTATTTTAATGTTGCAACTTATAAATAGCAATTTTTAAATGTCCTTGTCAAACAATCATAACGAAATAATGTCAATAAAAACGTGAAGCTTTGGTAATTTACACAACTTCAAATTGCTCAATAAACGATAATATATTATTACTTTTTTAAATCACATTTTATTTCGATGAATCGCGACATGACGATGCTATGATAAATTTGAGATATTTGTGTGTACACACTTAGATACACCAATATCTGAAATTGGGCCCGAATCGAATATTGATACTAATCACACATCGTCATTTTAACATAATGTGTGTGAAGTCATGTGGACCCAACTTAACAAAACTGCGTACGTGGTAAAAATATATAGTGTTCGATGAACTTTAGTTGTTTGATTTAACGTCACAGAAAGTTAAGTAAATGAAGTGGAAAATGAAATAAGGTGAAATTGTATCATGAAGCACAGTTCGTCAAGTATATATTCATTTTTTATTCTTTATTGGCGAATCTTATCCGTTAGTTTATTACTGTCATTGTGGCATCAAAGAATGACGAATAATTTGTGAATGTGGGTCCTATGTGTGCTTGAATCTCAATTATCTGAATCACATGTTACGTTGCATATTTTTCTAATTACTCATTCTATTATAAATTAAAGCGAAAACGCAATGTATGCATTACAATGTATAAAATTTGTCTGAACAAACAGATTAGAAAATCAATCATCCTACTGTGCAAGACCGGAGAACGCCAATAAAACTTAAAGGTTTTAGCAGTTTGTAGTACAAAGAGTCTCGTGAATCACTCATCTGAGTTCCACGATATGGAGATGCACAAATGACAATCCTGTGTACGTGGGTTTACAGAAAAAGAATAGGTCAACAAGGAATAAATTACAATCGGCAAACATTCAACTATTTAGCTAACTTTAGAATATCAATGTTTCATCTTTAATTTAAACGTTAGATATAATTTAATTACAAATCAACGAATGTAGCAGCGTAACAAGAAGTTTCTACGGATTATAAAGTTTACAAAATTAATTGATCCTTGTCATCTTGTTTTCATTTTGGTTAAAGCCACAATATTTCAAAAAATCCTTGAATACTTTCGAACTACTTTATATTATAAACGGTCAAACTATTTTAATTATTAATGTTATATTGTAAACAAATTTTGCTGTAATGAATTTGTAAATTTGAAAATAATTTAATACTCTGTTGCAGCAATATCTGTTTGTATTATAATATTACAAATGATTATAATAGGTTGCTAGACAGGCACAATAATCAGCCATGTGAAAGTGATGTGGACCCAGCTCAATAGAATATAGCTTGATATTACATTGGCCTTCGATGCATTTTAATGACCTATCGTGTACAGGCAATTATATTCATTATTTTGTTCCCAGAAACAAACATGTCCAATTACCCATTTACAAAGAAGTCGTTTGAACGTACAATCAATTTATTTTTGATTGTCGAAAAACGGATCTTCCTATTTTAGTTACACGTTGTGGTGGTTGTGTGGTTAGTTTTTCATCGACTGGTACATACTGCATTATTTTATGAGGATTACGAAAATTTTAAGGGTCAATTTAGCACCGTTTTTACCAAAGACCCAAATCATATCGAAATATATCCGTATATAGCGTTCTTCGCGGTAGAATCCTCCATCCTCATTGCTCAAAACGATTATTTGATCGCTAGGTAACGCAGGTTTCAATATCAAATTGTTAAACATTACTTAAATTTGCTTGTTCCATATGTGCATATTATCTAGTGTCGGAATTCGCCTTACGAGATTCCTTCTTCTTATTACAATAAATTCACTGCTATAAGTAAATGGTCATGGTGCTAACAACTACTTGCTTACTAAATTTACATTTTTTATAATTAAACCATGTGAAATAGTCTTCTGCACAAACAAAACGTATGGCGTTCCTTAGTTTACAAGAATAAATTATTCTAATAAGGGGTAATTTTTATCACTAAACAATTTCTTATTAATTCAGTTTGGTTTTTATTTAAAAATTTGAAATAATTGAAGTAGCAGAGTTGGGATGAGAAAATGTATTAGTTGAAAAACAATTTAACTGAAAGTTGATGACGTAGTGGGGAAATTTGATTTATATGTTCACTGGTCTGGAAGGGATAAATTCAAACTAATAATAAACTAATTTAATAAACTAATTTATAAAAGAAATCGGAAAGGCGATAATACAGTAGAAGAAGAGACGAAAGTGTTCACTAAGAGACAAAGAATTGCAAGAACACCCGCAGGGAATAAACCCAGCGTAAAGGGTAAGTTAAAAGAGAATGGAAATAAAAGATAAAAAATATACAAACCACGGAAGGACAAAAAGGGGATGGAGCAAATTGCGGAGACACTTGCAAGCTATGGGCTAATAATGAGAAAACAGTGCAGGCAGGTTCGAAAAAAAAATTGTAACCAACCAGACGAGGATCTATATCTTGCAAGTAAAGAAACTGGAAGAAGCTGACCAGGCAAAAATCTAAACAATGTAGTTCCTAGGTAATATATCTTTACTGCCAGGCGGAAGAACGGACATGGGAAAACACTTTAACAATTGAAGATGGTCAAGGAAAATGTAATTCTTTATGGGCCTCTGGAATGTAAGGGGCACTTTTGCGCTTTAAAGAATTAACAAGGGAAATTAAAAGATATAAGACAGAAATAAAAGCCTTCGGAAAACATTTAGAGCTAGATATTGAGGATAAAAAATATATGATATTTTTCGAAAGTAGTGGAAAAGACAGAAAGCTAGGAACTGGCTTAATGGTACGAAAAAATTATAAAGATAAAGTGAAAGAGGTACGTGTTATACATTTGCGAAGATAGAAGAACAACTTCAGTATAATCATTATCCACGCTCCCTAAAAAAAGGATGAAGAAGAAAAGAACATATTTCAGGGCAGCTATAGGAAGAATATGACATAATAGGGTTTTTAGATTACAATGCCAAGATTGGGAAATAAGAAATGTACAGATCAACAACAGCAGTACACAATAAATAAGAAAAATCTAATGATAATGGACACAGAGTTATTAATTTTGCAATAGAAAAACCATGGTGGTGAGGAGTATAGCAGAACGGAAAGAAATATATAAAGGGACATGGGCAACACCAGACGAAAGGGTGTGCAATCAAATTTATCATGCAGAAAAAGAATATATCATCTTAATTACTCGCGTGAGTATGAGAGGAGTAGACACAAGGTCCGATCATTTCTTAGAGCAAAAAAAAAACACAAAAAACTATCAAAAATAGAAAACCTATCTGATTGCAAAATGAGGATGCTAAACCAGAATATCGGGGGGATATTGCAAAACAAACAAAAGAAATCATTAAAGAAACTGGTAAAACGACGATCACGAAGAAATGAAAGCAGAGAAGATTAGGTCGAAGAGGATTGTGTGGACATAGCAGAGGAGAAAAGGAAAAAGAAAATAAGATTATTGAAAAACTACAATATGAAATAGAGAAAAATAGAAAAATATAAAACGATCGAAGAACATGGATATCAGGGCATTTGTCAAGAAAAAAGACACAAAAGGTTACCATGGCAGAAATAGGTATTTTAAAAACCAGTTCACTGTATGGATTGACGCAATTACTTAAGAAGGAAGGAACACTTTGACGAACTCCTAAATATGTGAAACAAGGAAAACCAATATGAAGGTATAGAAGTACCAATGAAAGACGACAAAAATAATCGAAGTGCAGGGGAGAACAAAGTATCAACAGAAATGATTAAAATAGGACGAGTTTACTTAACTGAAAGAATATATGAGCTTTTGAAACTAGTATGGGAAAAAAACAAATGCCTGAAGAATGGACAACGGCGCTGATATACGCTTTGCATAAAAATTGTGACAAATTTGTATGTGAAAACTATAGTTGTATTGTATTATTGGACACGACTTCAATAGTCCTGGCAAAACTTATTAAGGACATTTTTACTCTCAAGGAAATTCAAACAGCTATGAATACAAATTAACTCTGCAAGTGCTATTCATTAATTTCAAAGAAACCTATAGTAAATAGAGAATACAAATTGAAATTGGGCATATAGACATAAAAATAATTAACCAAAAACGGTCCTCAACAGAGCCCCAATTTGAAAAAGGAGAAAAAGGAGACCAAGAAATAGATGGCTGAAAAGTGTAGAGCAAAATCCAAAAAGTACGAAAATCCAAAATTAGAAAAAAACGAGAAACAGAAAAGAATGGAATAAAATTGTTCAACAAGCCCAAGGCATTGACGGCCTGTACTGCATATACATGTATAATAAATTAATTGATCTCTAGTCGCGAAACAAATTTTAGAATTCGTTTGCAAATTTTGCCAGTGTGTAACGGGTGTTAATTTTAATGAATCAGAAACATCTCTGCACATATATGTTTCATCAAGTTACATTGTAACTTCTTTTTATGTTTGAATATAATGTTACCATTGAAACATTTAATTTAATTCGTTAAATTGATGTAAATCAATAACTACAATAGCAACCAGTACTGTTGATTTGCCCACTTGGAGCGTTCGTGCTTTATTGTAGATTGAATTACTTGTGGAACTATGTGTCAGTTTATTGTGGTAACTGGATAATTAATTTGTGTTACTGGCAAGACCGTTGACATACGTATGTTTCAATGGCAGTGCATCGTCGGCGTGATTGGCACTGACTCGCCGCACCGCCTCATTTATCGAACTCTTCTTTCTTGCATCCCTTGCATTCAATATAAATAGTCAATCATAATGCTGCTGCACTCGAAAATATTGTATCACGTATGTTGTTTCATTACATAGCCTTGTTGAATGATCCTCATACGGTGAACTAGTTTATGTAGCATAGTTTGCGATATACAATATTGTATCCTACTACCACAAGGGTGATTTGATTTATAAATTTGAAATAATGTAATTTTTTGCTTAAATGAAAAGTAAAGTGCAAACAAATTAATTAAATGTTTCAACTTCATCTTGTTGAATAATATGGAATCCCTTTTAATACTTTTGTCAATGTGTACTAGGTATTGAACACTTTGAAACTACTTTGAATTCCAATTGCAATTTTTGAATTTAATATTGCGAAGAAGTTGTGTTATCGCGACCCAACGATGTAACATTGAGGTAGTCATAGGTTAAATGAATATAGACGACGAGTTATTCAATTAACATTTAACACGATAATCTAGATAAACGGTTATGACAAGTGTGTGTAGGGTGCGAAATTGTGCAAATGTGTCTTCAACAAATATTTAATCAATTCATGATTGAAATTGCATTTGCGTTCGTAAAGATAAAAACCGAAATTGACAATTTATCCCCTAATTTAGAACTAGTGCCGCAATTTTAATAACTTAAATGAAATATTACGCCAAATGATCGGAAACCAATTCGGCTGCGTCACTCTCGGCGACGTAGACCAGGTAATTCCAGTTGGTAAAGTGTGAATTTTATCGCCGCGCATGCCGGATCCGAACTCGTTCGAATAAATTATTTCTGCGAAAACTTTGGCTAAAAATTCCGCCCCAAATCGAGTATTAACTCCGCAGAGCAATTATAACCCGGGCGATAGGCAGGCACGTACGTTCGACGATGATAGCGAAAATATATATGCGCAATCCGGGGTAAATAATTCGAACTGGGGAATCGCTTAACTGCAATGCATATAAATTAGTATCAAAGAGGTTAATGCAATCGTTCGACGATAATGAGCGAACGCCAACGGCGACGGCAGGTATGGGATATGTTCTCCGCGGTAACAATGGACTTCAATCATCGGGACGTAAATGCACGCGCCGTCGTTATAAATAGGTTAAACAATTATTGTGAAACGGATTATTTCGACGAATCATATTTTTGACCACGAACCACAACTACGACAAGAATTTGTGGGGCGAAATGAGGATTTTACCTTATAGTGGCTAACTTATTGCCTACACTCACTTACATAACTCGATGACCCGAACCCAAACTCGGTTCGGTCGGCGAATTCAGGGAGGGGCAGAAGGCTTAGGGGAATAATTCCGGTAGCTGAACCGCCAACTCATTACTACAAATGTATTGTTTTAATCCAGCGGAGCAGGGTGATACAAGTCCGCGCCGGGGATTTACCATTTAGCACTTTATCGCAGTGTGCGCGAATTGCGGAACTATTTGTTTCGTTTTTGGTCCGCGAAAACTACAAAACTCCATTTATTTTGCTTCGCTAATCTGTGTGCAGTCGCGCGCACACGCTAAAACCGCTTACGTTCTTCGTGCCTTTTTTCGCATGCCCCCAAGCAGAAAGTCCTAAATTACCTACAAACCACTCAATTGCCAATTGTGTTTACACGCGAAGTAACAATAACGTTATATGATAATACACAAAAGAATTTCTTGTCTACCATAAGATAATTTTCAGAGCACATTGCGGTTTCAAAATTTTTATTTCTCATCTTCTTTTATTGTTTTTCCCATACTACCATCTTTGTTACTTTTTGATATGTTTGTAAAATTATGACGAATTTAAATACCAATCTTTTAAATTTAAAATTGTACATCTTTGAAAGTGTTGCCTTACTTTTGTACAATAGTGTATATGTTAGCGTATAGCTCCCTCCGTATCTATTATTTGACATTTCATCGGTTGATAGTACATTTTTCTACCATCATGAAAATAGTTTCTTATATTCTTTCTTCCTAAGGTGCCATTTGCTGCCCGTACAGGAGTCGCGATATCGTTCCCAGTTGTGCTGAATAGCATATGTGGTCTGTGTGTTTTATCTTTTCTGTATTACTCCTTTTCTGAATTGATTAAAGGGAAATAGACGTAAAAATGCAAGCATACGCACTAAACGTATAAATATTTTATTGAATAGTTTGGCAAAGTAATGTTTTAATTTTTTAATTCAAAAATACACTACAAAATTTAGACAAAATTATTATATATATTCTTCTCACCAATTCTTTCAAAACATATTCCTTCTTCCTAATGTGCCACTTGCAGCCCGTACAATGGATGGATGGACGTAATTTAAATTTACGCATTATCTAAAAACTATAAAATAAGAAGAGACAAAATGCGAACGCGACGATCAAAGAATTACCGTTCGCCCAATGGGAAGTTCGTCTCTGGTATTAAGACAAAAAGTGAGTCGGGCAGATAAACTCTCGACTCTCGTGAATATTTTTAAAGTAACTTAAAATTGGATGTCGACAATATAAGCTTCGAATGGGTGTAAAGACTACGCTTGGTTCTATTTGCTTATTTTTTCGTAGGATGCATAACAATAAAATAAAATAGAAGCTAATAGTAATAGTCGACTATACATGTACTAGGTTATATTCTATGCCACGAAAAAAGTTTTACATAGTTTAATGAAGTTTAGACATAATACCTGCCATTAGTGTTGAAGTATTAATTTTTTGACAACTTCGTATTAATGAAATTTAAAGAACAAAGTAATATTGTAATGACCGATCAATTTGATTTAGAGTTGTTCACTGGAAATACGTAGCGTTGTGTTGGCAATTGAACTATTCGTATAGGTTCAGTTTTAGTCCTGAATTGTGAAATTACACGTTTCAGGTACGCCATACTAGATTGTGCACTGTGATAGAAGTTCAATGATCAAACTTGTGCATCGACCTATTACGTGGTATATTGTATAAGTGCTAATATTTCCTACCACTTGTGCAGTACTTTAGTTCAACGAATTCGGTCTTTTTCATGGCAACGAATGAGGATCATGTTTAGACATTTTGTTTCCGGACAAAGAAGTAGTGTTCGACGATGCAAATTACAAAAAATATTTATATTTCTATTGAATTTTAAAGTGGGTTGGGGTGGATTGAAAAATATATTTATTCGCTTAATAATTTGAAAAATCATCTCAACTTGGAGTTTATTAAAACGTTTTATGAAAATCCAATACCAAGCAATAAGAAGAAAATTGACAACTAGACAGTTTTAGGTTTTAGGTTTACGTTATTACGTCACTATTCAATATTAAATCATAAAAGAACTTGTATATTTCTTGTCCCATTTGCGTTTCGGGGAAATTTATTATATAACATGCCGTTGAGAGTATTTCTTCTTTATATTGTTTCTGCTGATTTTCTTTAACATTAATTATTATGGGTATCTTGATGGGTATCATGAGGGGTATAGTACATATGAATATACATCGACACACATAGCGACTCCTCTCTCCTCTTCCCGTCCGTTCTACTGATGTTTCAGACTACAAGTGCATGTTTGGATATGGTTATGGTAAAAAGAAAAAAGTATGTAGAGATTTGAGGGCTGGAGCTGGTATGGGCGAGCTTTGTAATTTTCTGGTTGTAATTTTTCTCTATCTCTTTCTCGCGACTTGTGATTGTCATTCTTATATGACAGTTAGCTAAATAAAATTAACATCAATGAACGTTTGCAATATTTGTGCTCATCAGACTACCTTGCCAACATTCGTTGATGTTTAGTAGGCCATACCAGTATGCGTAGTGACTGTAAACATGAACAAATTTCGTAATGGATCAAGTGAACGTTGGCGTCCAGATGAAGATAGCACACTCTAGCTTGCAGTCACAACACATACGAGGGCAAGCTGATAAAAACGTTCCTAACTATGAATTGTGAAAAATCAATTGTATTAAATTATTATTTTCTTTAAACTGTCAAAATATGTGGGTTAAAGCAAACATAGGTTGATGCAATGGAAACACAAAGGGTCGCCACCCCCAAAGTCCAATGTTCGACTGTCAACGTAACGGCCAGTATTTTTGGGACTTTGCTAATAGACTATCTGCCACATAAGACCACAATGAAGAATATTATGCTGATATGCAAATTTATGCAAATTGCAACAGTCCAGAAAATAAAAATTGAAAAATTGAATTATTTTGCAAGACAATGCGCCAGTGTCAAGACAGTCGTTATCCAGGATACTCTGTAGGAATTAGGGTTCATAGAATTAAATCATCGACCCAATAGCCCTGACTTAGTACCCTGTGACTTTTTCTATGCATGGATTTGAAAACGCAATTGAGGAGACCAAGATTTTCAGAGTTATTTTGCAGAGCAAGAATTTTTTTCTGGTAGCTTATTTTCGCTAATGCATAGTAAGGAGATTATACTGAAAAGTGACCAAAGACTTTTATTGTATTTTAACTCCTTCATAGGAAGGTACCTTTTTCATCAGCTTGCCCTCGTAATTTTATGGTTTGCTGATGTCAACGAATAAATATATGGCGATCTAATGAGCATATTACTGTTATTTATGAATTATGAATTATTATTAATAATATTAATAATAATTATTCCTTAATTTTCGGGAGTATGAAAAAGAAATATGTAACAAGAGAAATGGGCAGAAGTAATTCAAAAATAAAACTATACGATTACATGTATCAATATTTTCAGTTTTGAAGTGAAGTGAGAACATTTGGTACATAAAAGCAACAATTTCAAAACTGATTCAAATAAATTTTGCGATATGTTTAAATTACAAAATATCAAATATATCGATTGATAACATAAAAATGAAATTTTGTGTGTGACTAACGTATTTGCTAGTATAAACTGTTAACATTTGATAAGGATACATTAAGTACATATTTATAAGTGTTTGTAATTTGCAAATAATGTAATTATTGTAAGTATACAAAATGGGTAGTAGATTTTTTAAAGATTTCTTTAAATACAAATTTAAATTCATAAAATTATAATTTATATATAATTATCTGTGATTAATTTGTAAAAAAACTTAATAATTTAAGAAATATTTATTTAGGACCCTGGGGATTGAACTAAATACGAATTATTGCAACAATTTATTAAATGTAAAGCTCGTAGTTAAGTTTAGAAAATAGTATTTCGATTACTTGCTATATGGCATGAAATGATTCATATAAATATAATTAGTTTACGGAATCAGGTAAATAGAGGTTCAGGTAAGAACCGAACAGGTTTTTATAACATAATTTCAACTTTTAAAAAGTTAAGAGGTTTTAAAATGTATAATTATATTAATAATCTTACAGAACTATTCACATTTGTTACACGAAACGATGACTAGCCGCCATCATCAAATGATTCAGCTAGAAAATTTGAAACCATAGGCTCAACACATGTATATTGTTGAATAATATTAATTTATATACAATTTTCTTATTGGTGAAAATAAATGAATATTTAATTAGTAAATTATTTACCTTTACACAATCCTGTGAGAAATAGAGCAAAAAAACATTATGTTGTAACACCAATTATTATGAAATATGTTATTTTTATTTCGATCTATACAAGAAACTACTTCGTAAGAAGGCGTAATTTATTGTTACTACTTTCCACAAGCAGACATATTTTATTAGTAGATTCTTGCGAATTTCACAGACGTTTCCCCAAAAATTCGTCGACGTACTTTATAAACAAATAATCCTTTATGGTTTATTGTGTACTATAAATAACGCACTAGATTAGAACGCTTGTTTTCTAATTCCAATTCTGCACTATATCGCAGCCATGGGTATAGAATCGGCGGCAACTGCATCCATCAAGTCCAGAGCTTTGTGGCGCGAAAGTTATCGAAATGCACATCGCGAGATATTCTAATCAACGAATTCTTGCCATATCGAGTTTAATTCCATTTCATGGATAAAAATTCTATTAATTGATCTGAAACAGTCTGCTAACATGTCAGGTATAATCACGTCCATTTAACCCAGTATCAGCTGCCATAATGCGAGCAGCAAAAAGCAATTTGAACCAATTTTTCTCCTTCTTAGTTTATGGTTTGTGGTACGGAACAGAAATTCTTGAATTTTATGAATTTAATCGCAAATTGTTGTATAAAAGTATTTCATTCGTAATCGTCAGTTTAAAATCTTAATTTTGATGTAATTACATCAAAAACGTTAATATAAGATTATCGAACAAAACCACCAAAATATCAATCGCCATGTTCATAGCGAGCTATAAATTTTATACGACGTCGATATTTTTTCTCATATCGGAAAATCCCACAATAAGCTGTACAGTAAACTTAAATTCTTATTAGGTCAACAAGCAAAGCGTAATGGAAACGAATATATGTTTACTTGGGCTGAATCTAAAACGAAATAACCACGATTTTGTCTCACTCGGAGGAATTTGGAACGAATATTCTCACAATGCTGATGTTTAACTTTCATTATACTACACGCCATTTTATTTATTGGCTTAAAATGCAATATAGGTATATATAATGTAAATGTCTCGACGTTCCTGCACCGAATGACAAGAAATAGCTTATGTACCGGCTAGAGTTTGCAGTGTTGACATAATAGGTAAAATTAGTAAGTGGTAATCGTAAAAAAGTCAAAAAATAACAATTAAAAATCGTAATACACGTGACGTACATCTCACAAATCAAATGTCCGTTGGATATTTGTTTTATAATGTACGGAATTTTATATATTGTGTAGCTTTTGTTCCAAAATTAAAAAATCTCCCGTCCAACATTCCCATCTAAAACCGCAGCAACATAATTTAACAGACACATCTTATACTATCTTAATACGAAGGGAATTTATCCTATCGAGTAATTCGAAAATTACACCGATTCCGCAACATTGTTTGCGAAGCCATAGGGATATTTGGCTCAGCACTCAACTGTCTCAGTTATGTAAACAATCTCCAGTCGAATAGGTTTAAGGATTTCCCATACGAACTTGACAAGGAGATGGTATATTACCACGGGCGACTGGTTTACATAACTCAACTAGCACTCCTGATCTAATTAAAATAGTTATTCGACAGCGATGTCGAGACATTCCCGACTTTTAGCGCGCGTTTCATTTAATAACAGAAACTTGATTAACTAAACACGCACATACACACAGTCCATATTCTCTAATTAATTTTAGGTGCAACAAAACGTAGTTCTATAATACAATGTTGTTGAGCAACGTTATTTTATAATAATAGTAGGCATGTTTTGTTGCCTTCAGATAAAGTACGAAGTTTACAAACATAACTGCGTAAAACATGTCAAAATATGAGGTTGTAATAATTAAATACAAATCGTACAGGTGCATAGCAAATGGTCATTAAAAGAAGTCAATTGAAACTGATGCGCAAAGGAAAATAAAACTCACTCATGCGATTAGCGATGTTGCGCTTCGTTGATGCGTATCCGTTACGTTCCGTTGATCCGGATCCGTTATCGTCCGCTGATCCGTGCCCGATGCGTCTCCTGGATTCGCCCTTGGTGGTCCTGGCTGCGTGGTCGATGGTTCTTTCTGCGTCTTCCATGGTTCTTGCCGCGTCTTCGATGGTCCTTTCAGTGGCAATTTCCAAACTTTGCTCAGTCTGTACCCATCTTCTCGGTTGAAGTTGTTCGGGTTCTTCATTATTTCCAAAGATTCTCTCACTATCCGTGGGTAGTATTGACTGTTTCTAGCGAGGATCTTGGCGTCGTTGTAATCGATGATATGATTGCTTCCCGTGTGGTAGTGCTCAGCTACTGCGGATTTTTCTGTGCTAACATGCTCCATGTCTCTGCGATGCTTGTTTACTCTGCACTGTATGCTGCGTCCAGTTTGTCCAATATACGATTTCCCGCACTGACATTGAAGCTCGTATATTCCTTTAACTCGTAATCTTGGCATCAAGTCTCTATTTGACGGAAGCAGTTCTTTTATTTTCTTAGCGGTGCCGAATCTGACGTCGATATTCTTCTTCTGTAGAGTTTTCTTCAGCCTATCCGTCACTCCGGCAATGTAAAGTAGGTACGCGTATCCTACTGGTTCTTGTTTTGGGTCATCCTACGTTTTATTCTTAGCCGTGGCAAGTCTCTCAATCTCCTGTGATTTGTAGCCGTTTTTCTGCAATGCGTCCTTCACATGTTGGATTTCTTTAGTTTTGTTGCTAGGATCACTAATCCTGTCTGCTCTGCCTAGCAGTGTTGTGACTAACGATCGTTTCTGCTGTGGATGGTGATGAGAGTCTGCGTGTAGATATCGGTCCGGGTGGGTCTTCTTGCGATATACTCCATGTCCCAATTTTCCACTATTGTTGCGTTTTACCAGTACATCCAAGAAAGGTAAGCAGCCCTTCTCTTCCATCGTGAAGTTGATGTTGGCATGTTGTCTGTTGATGTGTTCCTTGAACGTGTTGAGGCTGTCTATACCGTGGGGCCATATCACAAATGTGTCGTCCACGTAGCGGTACCAGCATTTCGGCTTCATGTCACTAGAGCTGATGGCTTCTTCTTCAAAAGTCTCCATAAAAATATTGGCGATGACTGGTGAGAGTGGTGATCCCATAGCTGCACCGTCCTTCTGCTCGTAAAAATCTCCATTCTACAGAAAGTAAGTGGTAGTTAAACACAATCTTGCTTGGTCGATTATATTTTCTTGGAGTCCCTGCGGTATAAATCGTTGTCTGATTAGTTCTTCTACTGGCACATTGGTGAAGAGAGATTCCACGTCAAAACTCAACTCCAAAGGTAATGGAATACATACAATTCCTTACCAGAAATAGAAATGGCAATGCGAACAAGAGATACAAATATACACACTGATGGATACAGGCAATTACGTAAGTTACAGTGTACTTGTATTTCAAAATAAAGTTGATCGGTAGAGTAGCTTTAAAGGTGATAATGGTATTGTATTGAATTTGCTTATGAAGACATAATAATTTAAAAACACGTTTTATTTCATTGGCCTAATGCTAAATGAAGCACTTAGTAACGTATGCAGGCATGCAATATAATTTTGTTGCTCATAAAAAATGAAAGCTTCAAAAATTATTCGGTGACAGCTATAGTGTTGAACACTTACCAGATGAGAACGAGTACGTAGATTGATCAGACGACAGAATTGTAAAATGACCACAAAGGCAACAAACACAGACATCACCCACCCCTTAGATTACACAATTAATATCAAGAAGTGGTATGTCAACTTCTTTTTGACTTAATGAAACTTAGTGGCCAAACAAGACGATAGAATACGAACCAATGAACAAAGAGCACGGAGTAACATGCGCGTAGATTCTCACGTATGAATAAGAGGTATACAGCCAGCAGAAAGCATTTGAAAACAATGAAGCATCGAGAGTGTCGTAAGACTCTACACTGCTCACAATTAGAAACAAGAATTATTACACCTATAATTATTTTTAGTTTAACTACTATGGCAAAAATAATCAATTTTGTTGTCATTAAAAACGAATTGGCAATCACACATAATTAATTTGATATTATTTAAATTATTTTGACTTGAAATTTTCTTACTGAAAATATAAATCATCTATATTTATTATCAACGATTTGAGTGTACATTAATTGTTAACTGACGCAATTTTAGTTATTAAGTACTTTAATTGAGGATTTATATTTGGAAACTCTACAGTGTCCCACATTGGATTTCATGCTTCATTTCGGATATTTAATATCACGTTTACTAGTTATTTGATGTTACGACGCTTTCATGAATTTTTGAAATTAATTTGCGTAATAAATGTATGTACTTTACAATTCGATAGTTCGATTATCCCCGAAATTGCAACGTGTATCTGCAATTTTCGCTGCATATTCGGCAAATATTTTCACATTTGATAATTTTCAATCATTTGTTTTTATTCATAATTTGTATAAACTTTGTGACTGTGAAATTGTTTGAACAACGTTAACAAATAAATAATTTCCTACAGTTCATTTCCATTTCAATGTATATATCATGGGGTAATTTGAAAAAAACCGTAGGGTAAAATTATAGCAGATGGTAGGAAATTATTTAAAATTAAGCAATGCTGTATATATAATGCATAAAAATTGATTAAGTAGGTCAACTGGTGGTCTAAATTAAACAACATCGAATTAACTTGGTTATTATCGAATAACATTATGATATTAGCCTGGATTCTGGTATACAAATTTAACCTATTTTATTTTGTTTTGTGCTTTTATTTATATGTTTTATTTATTTGCATCTCTCCATGCACTTCGTTTTGTTATCCCATGTTTTGTTGGTCTACCATTCGTCCTCTTGGACATTCTTGCTTCCGACACGATTTGGCTTTCCTTTCTCATACATTGCCGCTGTCCCCACCAAATTTGTTTGCTCAATATATGTGCACTCTAAGGTACTGCATTTTGATTAAGTTTGCTCTTGTGCCTGTCTGCCAATACACGCGTCCCACATCCATGTGTTAGTATTGCCCTACATATTGTTTTTAACACGTTCATCATTATTTTCCGTGACATTTCCCTCTTTGCCATCAATCCCTTCCTCGTAGCATAATACGTTTTTGCGGACTTGTCCATTATGTTATTGATTTCTGCCTTTTGCGATTCCGTGCTATCTATCTTCCGTGCTATTCTATTTTATATATTATTTATTTTCTGATCTCTTACTCTCGTGGATGTTTTCTTTTCTTTATTCATGGCTACTTTTATCTTCTTTCAATGTTTGGTTCGAGATTTCCATAGTTTTGTAGGTCCTTATACATATCATTTAATTTCTTCGCTCTCCCTATACACATTTTGATGATATCGTTCATAAATAGAATGAAACCCATAGGGTTTACTTTTTATACCTGTCCCAGTCTTTTCTTAGTCATAGATACATCGGATTTGCTATCTTTTCATATTCCACAGTTTTTGTATAACCTATTATGGCCAGTATTGTTTTGGCATTTATTTGTCTTCATTGTAGTCCCCCATGATGTTTGCCTCCTACTGTTAGCCCCTTTAAATATCTTCCATAGTTACGTTTTGATCATTTTTTACATCCACTTTCAATTTTAGCTCTAAGTTCGTAACATTGTCAGCTGGTCATATAGTTTAACATTTCTGATTATGATTCTATTTCTATTTCCTTTTTCCCTTTTTCAAGTTTAGTCGTCAGACGGTAATGGTCGCTCCCAATATCTGGTCCTCTACGTACTTACACATCCACTACATCTTTTATATTGTTTTTCCTGCTCTACTTGTCATCTCTCTCATCTATGTGTTTGCAATTTTTGCTTGAACCAAGAATTAGTTATAATCATCTTTTGGAGTAAACAGACATTCAGAACCTTTATCCCGTTACCGTTTCTGACGTTTCATACTTTCATAGTACTTGCTCAGACCTTGGATTATTTCTACCAACTCTTTCATTGGAGTCACACATGAGGTATATTTTTCCTGTTGCATTTTTTATTATGTGCGTTAATTCTTGTCAATATCTTTCTTTGTTTTTTGTCGTCTTCTTGGTCCGTATGTTATAATGTCCTCGTGTGTGCGTATAGTAAAATAATATAACAAAATAAATGTAAATCAATTGATCGAATCGAAACAAAAGGAAAAATAAAGAAATTAAATCACATAAAGAAACTTAACAATAATTTAACTTAAAATATATTAATTATATATATAGTAAACAAAAATCAAACACCCTAACTTAAACAAACGAAAGCCAGAAAAGTAGAAGGCAGGAAAACGAAACAAAAATTAATGCAAATAAACCCCAAATGTAAACGATGCAAATTAAAAGATACAATGCCTGGGTGATGACTGAATTAGTTAATGAAATAGCTAATAGCAACAATTGGTGAATATATGTAGCAAGACGCAGACAAGCGCATTGCAAATATTAGAAGAATGGGGAAAGTGGAAGTATAAGTGAACAGGCACAATATATATCAAGATAATAGTTGAGTGGGACGTGTCATGAAGCATAAATTAGGGATTATTTTAGAAAGGCGAGATAGAGAAAAGCTGTAGACAAACTTGTTGATAGGATTGGGTTGGAAATGCAGGAGTGGAAGACGAAATAGTTATGTGTGAAGAGCAAAATGAGCTTCCCTGATAAAACATGAACGATTTTACGTGCAGCTAAAGATATTGTTGTGGAAATGCATTGGAAGAGAAATAGGTGAACCGGAGGAGCAAGCAAAGAAGAAAAACAATCATGAAAATAATTTAGTGGAGACAATACCATATATTAATTTTAAATTGAAATAGTCACCGAAGTATATTAATGTAGTAGTGCAAAAAATAAAAAATAAACAAGCAAACGACGTCATTTTTGTTGATGGTTCTGACGATGTCAACGTACCTTAAACATTTAAAAGATGCCCACGATATCAGCACGTTTTTCCCGGATTTGCAATCTAAGTGGCATAACCTGTAAGGTTGTGACAGGGTAAATATTTAAATAGGTCGCCGCCGCTATCTTATTTCGCCGACGGGATTATATCAAAGTGCGGGCGAGTGAGACGGGGCATGAGAGGTACTTCAAACGACGAGGGTCGTTCAGATTCGGCCAGCAGCGCGCCGAATGCACCCACCCCGGCTCGGCTTGTACCTTAGCGTGGCCGATCGGTTGATAATTTCAGAGGTAAAATGGCCCGGAAAGGATATACATCATAATCTGTTAGAGTGTTTCAATTGACCGATTTACTGCCGTTACAAACCAGAATTGGATTTAACCGCAATTTGATTTAGTAGATTAATTTCGGCGTAATTTTGAATAATGGACGCTAAATTGTGCCGGATCGCGGGAATATGGAATGTGTAGAAATTTATCGAATTCAATTTACGAATCGCAGAAGAACCATTGGAGTTCGCACTTTGGAAACCCGTAAAGATTTAAAGAAAAGGAATGACTGAACGTCATCATTTACCAGATGGGTTGTTCTGAATCATCGTAGAGAGAACAATCGAATTTATTACAAAAAAAATTACTCGTCGAGATACATCTTTGTAGGTGTCAAAACTACAGTAAAATTCAACAGTTAAGAAGTGTAATTAACTGTCGCCTTCTGATATTATCTTTCTAAACAGTCGTTAATATTTTCATACATCACATGTGCTAGGAAGATTGTAAATAAGTTAGCAGATTCGGTGACTTCACGTATGATTTCCTGTATCCTACCTGGAATAGTTGACGATGCACCACAGGCCTGACATTCAAGCAGTCGTTATCAAGAACTGTTTTATTTATTTATAATGGGTCGCTGATGTTTAATCATAGCATCAAACATTTTAATTTGAGCTTTCGACGTTAAAGCATAACAATTATTTTCAGTGATATCCAAATCTTACGAGTATGACTTACTTAGAGGGACTGAAGTGTCCTATTAGATCATTTAGAATACCTCTAGATGGTGGTAAATGACTAGGTGCAATAATTGCATTAGTGTATGAAGCAATAGTGCTTTCAAATGCTTTCAAATGAAGACAAGGATATGTTTACATAAATCCTTAACTAAAAATAGAACTTAAAGATACGGCTTAAAAGAAATGGGGAAGATTCGTCGGGAATTGTCTTGTTTTATGCTACCTCCCAAATTACAAAATACGCAATTTTTCTACCATAAATCATCTGCATTCAACAAAACGCTCCCATAAAGACGATTTCAACACAAATTCAAACTGACAAACAAGCGGCGGAGCAAAATGAGATCTAAAGAACCAAGTCTGCCTGGCTGTGTGACTACATTATCATCGTCGGGAGCAGTGCGTGTCTCGGTGTTTCCGGCGAACTTTGTTCCCGACGCTAATAAGTAAATTCTTCTGTCTAGACATTTCGTCTTCGCGTTCGCGATTTGTGCGTTTTTACGTTCGCCTGAGCCTTTGAGCCTGCTATCCTTTTGTGACTTTCGTCGGGCGCTGGTGATTCGTATATTTGTAAGAGACGTGATAGGAATTAAACGGACGGAATCCAATAAAACGAACGCGTCACCGGCAGCCGATGTCAATTTATGTAATCTCACGGACACATTTGTCGGCGTCGGTGAAACGAAAGGATTCGGTAATATCCACGGATTCACAAGAAATAAAAATTCCGCGGAAATTAGCAGTTAAATTGGGGGTGTTATTTCGAGACGAGCGT
The DNA here is from genome assembly GCA_959613385.1 of Geotrupes spiniger. NCBI lineage: Eukaryota > Metazoa > Arthropoda > Insecta > Coleoptera > Geotrupidae > Geotrupes > Geotrupes spiniger. The sequence goes on from OY390737.1 coordinate 21,583,299, forward strand.
GCTAGAACTTTGAAATTAAGTCTTAACACAAATGCCATGGTATAATTGTAATATTAAGGATAAACACAGAACTGAAGCATGTAGGTTATATATACTGGGAAGCTTTAGCTTCATAGCGACTCGCTGGAGGCTACCGCTTCCTTAATTGATACCGATGCTCAGTGCCAACCTGAAAGATTGGCATAACGCCAGATCCTGGCAATAATATATATAGTTTACAGTACACAATATAATAGGGGCACCATTTAGGTGCTACATGTGAATGCGCAATCCACAAACAAACACTTGTATGTAAAATTTTCATGACGCCAGACCGCGACTATAACTTTAACTAAACTAACAAGGGAGAGATAATAGCAAAAAATATAGGATAAAAATATATGTCCAATAATCGCTATGCTCATCCAAATCAGCTGATGAAGAGCGCAGGGAAAGAGGAGAATAGCGAAGTAAAACTTTGCATTTTTTCCATGAGTAATACAAATAAAGAAATTAAGTAATATTTTTTGGTAAAATAAAATATATTTGCCACGACTTAGGTAGTATAACATAATATTTATAACATGATAGGGTATTTCACAAGAGCATAAAATATATTGAATTTAAGTTACTGCTATTTTTGCTATTTTGCTTGTAGTATCCTGCATTAGACTGATATAGGATTAACTGGGAGAAATGGTTTATAGACGTAGTAAATTATTTTTCATAGTAAATAAAATAAAAAAAAGAGAGGTATTTTAATTGTACAGGATAATAATTTTGTTTAGATCAACACAGGCCAATAACAAAGATGAGGATACCAGCCGTCGATATCAGGAATTGATTGATACGTAACCCTGTATATAATATATCATAACATAATATTAAATTGTAAAAATCTGCAGTGGTCCGCACTGAACTTTCTTATACTTGGTTATAATACATGTTTCGAAAAAAACTTTTCAAATGAAAGTTGTGCAAAATTTCAATATCTTTAACTTATATAAGAACATTTTTTTTTTCATGTACCGTTTTCGACATAACGAAATATAATTTGGGCTTCATTCATACCGTCCTTACCTTCGACTTACATTAACACCTCCCCAAAAAGCAGCCAGACTTGCATGGTGTCAAGAACGGCAAGGGTGGGTTCATCAATGGAATGACATCGTCTTCAGTGATAAATCTAGGTTTTGTTTATGAGTGAATGATGGTAGTAGAAGGGTGCGGCGACATCGAGTGGAAAGGCGGAATTTGGAGTTCGCTCAAAGACGACACACAGCAGGTGATTACATGGGGTTATGGTTTGACAGGCGATATGTGCTGGACGAAGGTCACCCCTTATATTGACAACGTTCAACGTTCTGCAACCGGTGTTAGTTCTAATAGGATAATGCAAGACACCATACTGCTGTGGTTATAAGAAGGTTCCTGGAGCAGGTTGGATTGCAGATTTTGCACTGGCCTGCACGGTCACTTGTCGCCGATTGAACATGTCAGGAATATGATGGGCCGGCTAAGGCCTCCTGAGAATCTGGATGAACTTCGACACCATCTAGATGTTGCATGGAATGATAAAACCCTGGAGGACTTCGACCACTTAATAGAGAGCATGGTTTGAAGATTTAATGCATGCATAGCTGCGCGTGGGCATGCAACCCACTACTACCTTTTTGAGAAGTTTAGGTTGTTGGTTATAGCAAGGTATTCGGCTTCATCTCGTTGAAGAATCTAATGTTAGTGATCGGTAGTTGCGTAGTATACGTTTTGTAAAATGTCATATATAAATTTAGTTTCGTTTGTCGTTGTTCATTTGAGCCTTCTTGGGGCCTTGCAGTGAAGTCAATCAATATTGTTTGCAAACCTTGAGGTGAAACCATTATCGACATAGGCAAGTGAGGATGCAAATAGGTATATTAAAGATCCAGTACGATTGAAGAACATATATGGTATAGAAAGAAGTTCACTTTACACTTGGCCAGGAAATCAGGAAATATCGATCATGGAGACAAGACATTTGTTGGTTTAAAATTAATGTTTGAAAAGTTATGGAAAATGTATGCAACACTGTTTATCAAATGAAAAATTACATGATCATATACAGTAATAATAGCTGTAAAATCTCAAAGCAAATGAAAAACAAAAATAGTACGAAAAATAAAAACTGGAATAGACTGGACAGGAGCTTGATAATAAATCAAAAGAATGCATAAGAAATAATAAAGAGAAAAATTAATGGAAATTGAATTTAGGGCAGAACTGCATTTAAACGACAACGAAACTATAAATCGATAAGAATAGTGGGACAAATTGGCAAATAAAGAAAATTGGCGAAAAAAGTGTCAACATATAATTGGAAGGTATTATAGGAAAAAATGAGATCCATAGAAAACAGATTTAATTGTATTTTCTCAGTGATTTATTATATTATATTTATTATATTTATATAAGTGTCGTTTTATATATGTATGACTTAATTAGCTTAATTAATTCGTTTCTAAGATTTAATTTGTTTGCCTTCTTCGTTGGTTCATATTCATGGTTTGCTTTATGCGGTCTACCTTTGTTGCACCACTTTATTTGTTGGGTCCTTAAGTAAGTGGTATTACACCACTACAATATAATACATTAATAAATTTCATTTTATTATAGGCGTCCTAGTTGGGCTAGAACGGCTTGAGGAGTTAACATCAATACATCATATAGTTACATGTGGATCTCTGTGTTCAGTGGTTGATCCCTGGCTTATGGATTTTCTATTATTCTCATTTCTTAGCATGGTGTGAAAATTGATCACTGATGATGTTCGCGCTTTTACTAATCTTACACAAGCAAGATCTCCTAGGGCATAAGTTACGACTTTCTAATTGATATTTCAGCTCTCAGCATCTCTTTCTCTGTACTTTTCTAGCTTATTTTAACAGAGAGAATAGTCCTATAGCAAATATTTTCTATGTAAATTTTCTTGGAAATATTTCAAGGCAAGGCAAGGAGCACAAGAACATCGAGAGGGCGCACCTAGGACACCTTAAAAGGGCACTGCACCTTGAAAGGTCGACGCTCGATTATATAGTGAGGCAAGAGACGGGGTGCGATAGGCTTGCAGTAGAGAGTGGGAGGAGAATGCTGAATATAAGTTGGAATTGAGAGGAGGGGGGGGGGAGGTATTGGAGGAAGTAGACAAGAGGGAGAGGATGAGAGAAAAGTTATCAGAGTGGAAACTTGCAAAGATCAAACTCCATGAGAAAGCTGGGCTATCGACATGTGAGGTGGAAAATGGAGAAGAGAGGGAAGACAGGTGGAAAGTGAGATGGCAGAGAAGCAGGCGGAAGCGCAAGAAAGAGAAGGGAAGATAAGGGAATCACTGTATAATGGGAAATACTGAACACTACAAACATATGGAAGGAGGCCAAGGTACTTGAGGGGAGTTAAAACGGCAGATGAGGAGCAGTTAATAGCTAGATATACATGCGGAAACGAGGAGAGGGCAAATAAATACTGGATGGGGGAAGAATATAAAGGGTGCGAAGCATGCGGGAACGGAAGGGATGGATGGAAGCATTGGTGGGAAGAGTGCAAAGAAATGGGGTGGAGCAAGGATGAGGGGAAGGAGGACAGGGATCGGAAGAAGGTATTGGGAGAAAATGGGGAAGGGTACATATATTGGAGGAGTTAAAAATGAGAAGGGAGGAGGGTAGGAAAAGGAGGGGAGCAGAGGGACATAATTGATATCTTACAGGAGTGATAACAGTCGAGGGCCGGAGATGGAGGGTGCGGACACAAGGTACAAAGAGGAGAGAGATCAAGGAGTGGAATGTATAGAAACAATGTAAATAGGGTGGGAGGAATATGGGATTTGGAATAAGACATGGTGTATTGTAAGAGGCAAATGCCAAATAAAGGTTGTTTTTGTTACTATTTTATGACGACTTTTCATGTTATTTTGTTTTTCTATAAAAGTGTTTTTAAACTATATTTTCACCATTTTTATTCCATATATTACTGAAACATAGATTAATGATATATTTATCAGTTCAAGTTCTTTAATATTGGGCAATATCTTTATTGAACGTAAATTTAAGTGCCTCTTTGACTATTTTGAGCAGTGTATTATTAATTAATAATTGTGAATAAACGCTGCGAATAACTTTTTACAAGACAACGCCCCTGCTTAGTGTTGATTGCACTGCTAAAAATGATGAAATTGGTTTTGAAAATTCGTTGATCACCCACCCCAGTTTGTCCAAAAAACTCAAAAAACATTTGAAATGTAAAAGATTTTCGTCAATCGACGAAACAATAAGTAACATTGCGGTATGAATTGCAAAGGAATACCACGATTTTTAATGGCTTTTAATTACTTTATGAACGCTCTAAAACATAGATACAAATTCAAAGAAAACACAGCTTGTACTTCTAACTATTTTCAAAAATCGTTATCGTTTAAAATCAACTATTTTTAGCAAAATTTCACGCGCATTCATACGATGGCTACGGTGCTAATTTAGTACTAAATCAAATTTTTCTGTTAAAGATCAAGTGGCCACTGGCTCCCCATCTCCGCCGAATCGGAGCGTCGATACTGCTAGTGCGTTATCTTCGGTTAATTACAAAGGTGGCTTGGCGTCGTGAATCGTAGACACTTAAAAATCGCGTCGATTGTTGTCACGGGCGAAAGGACGCCAAGTGCGGGTCGTGCGTTTTCATGTTTCGAAAATGTGGGTACAATATTTGAATTTCGTGATTAAATTCGGTAAGCGGTAGTGGTAGTGCGAGTCGGAGGTTTTTGACTTTCGGATGGTGATGGCGATCGTCGACGGCCCTTGGCAGCCCACCGTTCCACCGACGCATCGTAAGTAGATTTTATCATCATATGCGATTTTTGACGATAATTGTAAATGCTTTGTTGTTTGTTGAAATATTTCTTACGAAACAGCGTCGCTTTAATTACGGTGGAATTGTGCGTTGGTTTTAAAGCATGCTGTGATTCGCATATACTGTGTTACTTGATCTTTACCTGATGAATCATGCGTTGCAATGTTTTTTGTGCAACGATTGCTTTGATCGGTTGGCCAGAATATGATTATGTTTCGGGACAATTGACAAAATAATACGTGCACTTAATTTATTTATTGTTTCTTATTCCAAATTTCTTTAAGATTATAAGAGCGTAATGTGTTTATAAACACATACAATTTTCTCTGTGCACTTTTAACGTTAATAAATAATAATAAAAATAGTTTATTCACAAAAATAATTAACAATATATTATTTTATGTTGCTTCTGTTACAATTGCTGTATCTGATCGTATGTATGATCATATGTAACTTCATTTTGCTTTTTTAAGCCAGACTGCGTTTTTAGGACAAATTTATGGCAAATCTAAAGTTTAATGTCGTGCTTTTAGCCTAGGGGATATTCCAGAAAGCTGCACAGTCACTACCAGACAATACTCCCAACCAATCCCCGGAACGGGGAATCTATTACATATATGACATATAACAAAACGGTACGCTATTTCCAATCAGTTGAATACAATAATTCAGAACAGTTCTCCATATTAGTTGATAACAGACTTGCGCAAAAAAGTTCAAATAGAAAAATTCCTGAGAAATAGTCTCTAATGTAAATAACAATTATGATTATTAAGATTTTGTCATTCAGTCAATTTGGTGTTTGGAACTTCGTTAAAAATATTCAAAATGTCTAGCTCTGGAATTACAGTAAAAATAAGTAAGTAGTTTTAAAACAGTAATCCCCTTGATATCGGGAAATAATCCAACGCGGATTTCACTCATTGATAACTTACAGGATTTCAAAACTGAAACATTTTACAAAATAAATTAAATTCATATTCATCGGGATTAATCATTCAGGAATATTTGGGCCTTGATCAATATTTGTAAGAAGATGAAGTACTAAGTATTATAAAGTGGATGAATCCCTTACTGATACATTGCTCCACCCTTTGAAAAAATTCAGATATATTTTATTGCTCTCAGCATTTTCAAATATCTGGTAGAAATTCAATCCAAAAATGTCCCGGTTAACTTCATCCAAAGGAGTCTAGATACCGACATCAATATAATTCCATTTGAAGAATTGGATATCGAACAATGCAGTGGAAAATTGCTCAGATAATGTTTATAAATTCTTCTTTATCAAATCCTTTACACACCACGACTCCACCAGTACATATACACTTATTATCATGACAATTGTCAGTTAATTATTCTTATGTTCGAAATCCTAAGATGTATTTTCTTGAATTATATTATTTTTCTCTGCTCCTGTCACCATGAATCATGCACCTTTTGACCTAGTTTGCTATCTCAAGCGTAAAACCAGATCAATTCTTTTCATTTATTATTCCGTGACTTATTGCAACGGAAATTTCTTCCATTTTTCCTATTTCCAACCTTATTCTAACATTCAATATGCCAAATCTTATTACATTTTTTTCTGTGTTATCCACACACATTGCGGCATTAGTCATCTAATTCGCATCGGGCTCTCCCACATTTCATGTTGGTTTTTGATATATTTGATACCGTCTTCTCCATCTCTCCGTCATAGTTTCCCAATTTTCACGTTGTACTAACAGATTGTGTTGCTCCCCAATTTCATTGCATTCCTCATTCTAAACTCTGTAAATAGGTTCCCTTTTATAGATTCATGTCTTAATGAAAATGCTCTCAAAGCAGAACATTTTCATCATATGTTTTTAAGATTAGCCCTGTACCATTATATTATTGCTTCCTGTATCCCTGTCAATAAAATACATTATATTGCTTATTTGCTTCATATCCTCGTCTTTTTTATCCTCTTACCAATTAGTTGTTCTCTGACTGTGTTCCTTGTCCTTGGTCGTTCTCTACGAATGATACGTGGAAGTGTTACGAGGATTGCTAGTAGAACTGCTTTTCAAGAAGTCCTACTAGCTATACAAAAAAGATTATTACAACGTAAAATATAAACCAAAGGAAGAAAAACGTTTGTACGTGAAAAACATATATAGTTTGAAAACACACATTGCATCACGATATCAATAGAAAGAAAGTTAGAAGAAGAAGTACAACAACTTTAGCAACAACGGCATTAGATATGGTGGCAATGTTGCCAAATTAATTAAAACATGATTCAAATGAATGGTGTCAAAAAATTGGAAATATTCTAAATCATCCAATATGCAGAGATTTATTGCCCAGGTGACTTTCTGAGTGTTATTCATAAATAGTGCCTTGATTGCTAATTGCTTACAGCAACATTGTAATTGCAACATTTCATTGCAGTTTTTATTCGAAATATAAGCTGTGACTATAACGATTAACTTCATCTTTTACTAATTTTAGAATCAGGTACATTATACTTTAGTGAATCAGTGAAATAAGTAATAGAAAATGTTTTTGTCGATTTTTGAACTATTTTATTAAAAATTAGGGGTAAATTCTTTAACGTAGCTATATATTGAATAGGGGCCATGCTATTTCAATAGATGTCAGTTACTCAACTTCATCGACACACCAGCTTGAAATGTGAATAGACCCCAATAAAATGAAGTTTTTGTCAGTTCACAAGGTTGAAATGGGTCGACGACCGTAATTAAGTATGCAAACGCATTCGCATTATAGCTGTAATTTCCATTTTGCTGAAAGTTTTGGGTCGAGTAATGAGCAAACGAAGTCAGTCGTCGTCGCAGGAAGGAAGAGTGCAAGAAAGTGTAATTTTTATGCGAAAGGGACGAGTTGCGGCGTGTCGCCTTTTTTCCGGCGCAGTATCCGCGACGATTTGAAGTGTCGGTGCGCGCGCGGCGTCGACGACGGCGTTTCCGCGACCTATTGTGTGTGTTTTATGTTTTATGCATTTTTGCAGAAAAAGGAGGAGCGGTCGTCAGTGCTAAATTTGAACCGTAAAAATGTCACTTTGAATGAAACGTTGAGCGTTACTTACGTTCTCGAGTCGCGAAAGAACTTTGCTGCAATTGCCGGACCGGCAAACAATTAATTGGCATTGTTAGTTGCACATCACATCCAAATCTTTCGTATCAAAGTGATGGCAATGCGCTTACAGTAAGAAATTAGTAACGACAATAGGGTATAACAGGTACGCGATATCAAATATCGTGGTAACTAGAACACCTAGATCAATAACTAAGATAAAGTTTCTTAAAGTTATTTAATTTAATCCTTTAATATAATTAGGACAATTGTGAAATCAGATCTTCGAAATCAAATTATAATGGAATTCATTGAATGTGTGACACAAACGGGGCAGAAGAAAGCTCTTTATATAATCATTGAACATTTACAACTGTTGTAACAATTTTTCGGGTAGAAATGTCACAATGATAATTAATAATTAGAATAATCTGGAATGTCGATTTAAATTAATTAATAACCATAATCATGAGCAATATAATCGTACTTTAATATTTAGTTCAACTTTTATACACAAATCACAAATCTTGATTAACTTCGTTTACTCTTGTTCCAAGTAATCTACCACTTTAAGATGAAGTTCCAAAATAAGACTCTTCAAAAAAGTGTACCACGATTCATAAAGAATCCATTCGATCTAACGATTCTAAATAAGTATAGCCAATTGTACATAACAATTTAAAGGACAAGATATGAATTAAAAGTTTTCAAATGAAATACTGTTAATAAGACCACACAACCAACCAAGAGGATTTGTATCCCGGAATTTCAAACATCTACCATAAATATACACCAATTCAATATCGGTAACGTGATGCTATGTAGTCGCAAAGCGAAAAAATTCCCCCAAATTTACAACGTCAAGTATAGTCAACAGAGTTTGTGTTTATCGAATTTCTCAACAGAACAACGGCACCAATTAAATGATATCATATCATCGACTGTAGAAAAATTAATTACCTTAATATCTGATCGTAATCATTCATGTCGGACATATTCTCCTGAATTTTAATGAGTTAGTATTTTACCGGTGTTTAAGTCCAACGTGTAATTATACAACGTATGACTTTGTCTTTTTAAACAGTTCCTTAATTCATGCTTTGTAGCATTTGTCCATGTTACAGTAAAAGGCTATTTTTTCGAACATTTTGTGTTTTATTTAAAGCTATTATCAGTATATTATCATTGTGCTAGGGGTCTAAAAATAATCCAATGCAATGAACCCAATCTTACGAAAATATCCAAACCCAACCTGACTAAATGGTATTTTAAAGAAACAAATATTTGCAGTTTATGTAAATTAAATTTTTTTGTCGTAAGACAAATTTATTGGATCGAAGGTATTCAAAAAGAAGCCCAATCCCATTCAATGTTTTTTTTTCTTAAAGAAGAAAATGGATTTCTTCAGACTCACTATTGGAACTACAAGAACTGTATCAAATTTGGACGTACGATTGACTGGACGAAAGATATCCACAAACAATCCCAGGCCAACCTAACTTAACTGTCAACCAATGTTTTTTTTTTAAAGAAGTATGATTTCAAGTCTTGCAGACTCGTCATTGAAATGTAAGAATTTTATTTGCCCTAAGATATAAAAAAATAAGCCCAATTCAATCGAAGTAAACCCTGAAAGAATGGTGAAATTTTTTTAAGAAGCAAATGTTTGCATTTTTGAGACTCGTCATTGGAGTTCTTATTTTATAAAATTTGTACAGTACGATGAATACGAATTGATAAGACTAAAGATATTCTAAATTAAGTCCAATCCTATGCAACTTAACTAAACTCTGTGGAAATGTTTATGGTTTTTTAAGTGCAATTTTTTTCAGACAAATTGGACGTGCGACAAATAGATTAGATGGCAAAATAGCCTAAAAATAACCCAACAAACATGCAATTAAATTGTTAAAATGTAAAAGCAAACGTTTGAATTACAAAATTTTTATTCGATTAGGATGTATAAAAAATTTATAAAATTACAATTTTTAAATTTCGAGATATTTAAATTTTTCTAATGTATAAATAAATAGATTTGGCTGAAATGATCAAAAATGAACCTAACCCAATCCAACCCAAATCCATAAAAATATTACCCAATTTAGTTTGCTTTGTTTGAGGAGTCGTATCTGCATTTTATTTCGTCAGTTACGACGTTTCGTACTAACAAATGCAGATACAATATTTATTCTTAACATTTCGTCCTATTTTGCAGATACGACGTTGCTATTTTATACAACAGTTAGCTAAACTAAAGCAGATATGATTTCTGGCTCTAATAATATAAGAAAACAAGTTCATATATTTGCGATTAGCAACAAACCTGAAAATCGTAAAAAAATGTATACTTTTATGCAATACAGGGCAGTATACATAGTATAGGTATTTTAAACATTTTGAAGCTGCCCTCAACTACATTACCAGATGTATGTACGTATTTACATAGACATTTATATTTACTATTTAATTTCCCTTGCATTTAGTGTATTTACATCGTTGGTGTAAACACAAGACCAGACGTTAACACACAGTTCTATGAGCATGTTTAATTTAATTATTAAATGCAAATTCTATCTAATAATAAAAATTGTAGTAAATTATTTAAAATAAAATATAGGTAGACACAAAAATGTATAATTTCATGTTTTTTTTTACTACGTGTCATTGTAAAAATGGACATGCAATTTGGTGCAAATGCAACACCTAGCTTTTATTCCTTATGCAGTATAAATACTTTGAACAGAGTGAAACCACGCAATGAGGTATAATAATATGTCACCAAAGTCATTTAGATCGGATAATATGGTTCTTGGGTTCGAACCGTGCGTTTGAATAAAATTTTCAATTTAAAACTAGGAGTATTTTATTCAATTATGGCTAATTATTTAGAAATGTAGTATTTTTTTTTAGAAAGTTTAGTTAAGAAGTGAAGAATACGAGAACTAAAATGTTGTCAAATGAACGATAACGAATTGAATGTGTATGTATCGATATTTTTTGCAATTTAAAACTATGGAAATTGCGAAATTCAGCGTTTTTATTTAGTAGACAATCAAGTGACGATTTCACTGAATTGGATTCATTGCCGATTTTGAAATTGAAATTCAATAAAATTTTTCTAGCCTCATCGTTGAAATCAATACATAACGAAATTTAGTTATTATAAATACTCTATAAATAACACTTCAATTTCCTTAATTTATTATTCCATTATTTTCCCTTCATATTTGTTAAATTATTAAATATCCGAATACTATTTCTAACGCTAGACATTCTATCCTGAACCATGAAGTGTAGGCAGTCCTGTATTGTCCTTATATTGCCGCCATGTCTCAATAGAGAAGTCAAACATTATCTGCCAAATAATCCTCACGTTGAATTTATTGAGATCATCATGTTCATAACATTTGTTTTGTTTTAATAAAATAACATTTTATGAAAAACTGATTTTAAAAGGAGTGAACATGTTTGAAATCAAATAAAAGTTTTTCCTAAGAGTAATATTTGATATAAATTGTTGATATAAATGTAAATCACAGCATTCTCGTTCGAATCATGAATTATTAATTATAATTTGATTTGTCCCATAAATTGAAAAAAGTGGACAAACACAAACACCAATCAAAATACTAAACCATAGAATTGATGAAGTTATTTGTAAAAAAAATAAATATACAAATAATACTTAAATTTCCTTAAGTGATGACAATAAATGACAATTAACTTTAATATTCCCTTTATGTTGGTTTAAATTTTTAAAAATCAGAATACTTTTTCCAATTGTAGGAAGTTTTAAAGCAATTAATTTTGTTAATTTTTATTTTCAAACTGGGATGTAACCACCCATCTTTAATTGTCATTTCAAAGCTACCTATATTTCACTTAAAATATGACGCAATACCAGAAATATTCAATATTTGTTATTTCTGGTGATCTTAAGTAATAAATTCTGTTTTATTATCGGTGTGTCATATTCTAAGTATGAAATGTGTTGCTTTTTAATTCTGCATAATTTCGTACTGTATTCCGAATGTTATACTAGACTAACTAATGTCCCTATCGAGTATTTTTTCTATGCTAATAAAAAGGTGTTCATCAATCAAAAAAATTGTATATTGTAATTAGTACGTTTCTAAGATCAATTGATTGCTTTGTATTTCCTGCTGTTACCAATAATCGATAGGTTCCCCATCAGAAGATATATGCATTTGAGTTTGTTGTTGTGTACACATTTTATGTTGTTCTAGATCCGAAGTTTCAACATAGGTTTTGCGCGCGGAGCGAATACAGAATACAAATGCTCGAAGCGGCGACGCGCCGCGTCTCTTTCGTTGGCGCCAGGGTCGAACTTAATGACGTCATGTAGCAGGACGACTTCCGAAAAACCCGCTATCGAAAGCCATATACGTATCAATTGTTCACAGTGTATCTTCTCCCATCCATTGCCTCAGTTGTGTGATACAAGTCCATTCTGAACAAACATCATTTAAAAATCGAAATATAATTTCGTTAAAACCTTTGTCGATGCAAATTCATGTCGGGCGGATTCGAAAATGACGTGGAATCTCACCCTACACGTCGTTTCTAAACGCGCAATATTCAATCTCACGTTGGAACAACATTCCGTCCCATTTTGATCGAGCCGAATGCTTTTTTCTAGGTCGGCGTAAAATCCCTTTTCCGGCGAACGTGTATATTTTAACATTTTTATAGATATTTTATGAGCCGCGCAAATGGTGAATTATTCCCGTCAGGATTTAAGTATAAGGCTACGGGTATATGATATTTGAATATAAATGCGTTTTAAGACTCAATGTGCCCATTGCCGACTTGTTACATCGCGTTTGAAATTACCTTATAAACATTCTTATTTCAATAAAGTATCTACGATACGCGCAGCGTACAATGAAGACGGAATCGCAGAGCATTTTAATATATTATCAATAAGCCATCTTTGAAGTAATTTGAGTACACTCATTGGCAACTAAATCGGTATTTCCACTATACGAATAAATTAATAGGTGGGTAGGGTAGGGTGAGAAAGTCAGTAATATGTTTCGTTACAAATAAAAAGCTAATACAACGAAATGTTCAAACAATTTTTTTTAATGTGGTGATACGCCATGTTAATATTTGTTCAAATTATGTGAAACGGCTAACCCTGTTATCAAATGACAACATAATATATGATGCATTTACTCTAAATATAAATGTGTTTATAATATGGTGTCGAAGTGAAGTAAACGTAAATTAAGCACGTGTCTATTATTGATAATACATAATACAGCGAAGAAATTCCCTGTCAATTTTAAGGTCTAAAATTAATTACACTGATTACTGTAATTACTGCAACACACGGTAGTGTGAAAATGAAACGTATTGTTTGATATATTTATAGTATGTAGTTATACAACAAAGTCCGACCTATTTATAACGTATTGTCACGATTTATTGCATTGTCAAGAAACTTTCAGTTGGGATTATGCTGTCTCAAAGGTAAATCCTGGTAACTGTGCTGATTCGTTTGCACGAAACAAAATTACTCTAATGCATGTCGTACTGCTTTACGACATAATGATTCTCGTTTTACGATGGTAATGGTTTCTAACCTAATTACTATTGAAAGCCACTAGTATTATTTATTTTTTAAGAGTAGATTTCGACGAATTATAATATTAATCATATTATTGCGCGCTCAATATTTCTGATGTTGCAATGAAAAGAGATTTCACCTGGAGTAACTATTAAATATAATAAAAAGAAACAAATTTTCCCGTGTATTCCCAGGATAAATTTAGATTATTTTGAACACTGTAGGCGTGCACACATATAACTGGGTAAATAAGCTTTCGTTAAAGCGCAAAGCATGTATAGGAGTAAGATAATTGAACGTTACACCTTTTTTGGTTTCGTGGTTGCAACAAAAATAATAATTGATAAGCGTATCCGCAATTATTCAAACAAAATTCTTAATAATTCGAAGGGTATATAGACAGCAGACAACTGTTTCCCAAGCCCTTAAATTGCTTTGAATGTTAACATAAATTAAAAATCGATTAAACGTGTCTGCCAACATTACTTGACTTTTTTTATAAATTTTAGACATTTCTTGCATTTTATAATTAAACTGGCACGTTACTGTATCTTTAAATATACCTGAAAATCTTACATGATGAATAAAATAAATCGTTCACGTATAAAATCTTGATGATACTTGCACATTTTGATTGGCAGTTTTCGTCGCTGATATGTAGATTTTTGAAGAAGTAAGTTATAGCAAATTTTTGTGCCCATACTTACTTACTTAATCCTAAGTCTTTCTACCTTTTTGCATATTTCAGCTTTTATCTCTCTCTCTTCTCTAGGAACGTTGTTTCGATTGCGTTAAATAATCTCCCTACTTCTTTTATTCTTTGGTTGATTTCACTATCTAGTTTTCCGTTTTCATTCACATATACACTTAAGTATTTTAAATCGTTTACTTGCTTCAATTTTATTCCGTTTATGTTCTGTGTTGTTTTTCCAAGGTTAATTATCATTGTTTCATTTTTATGCATTTATTCATCATATTCCTCTTTTTAATTTATTTCGTATATTTTCATACATATTATGTAAGGTCTTGTTCGGTTTCTCCTAGGATCGCCATATCGGCTGCACATATTAGTCCTGTGGCTTGTATTATATTTTCATTTCGAATTGCCTATTGTGTATGGTTTAATTTTCTTTTTGTACTCCTTTGCAAAGCCGTCCAGGACAATTGTAAATTGAAGCGGGCTTAGCCTTGCCAGACTCCTACTGTCGTCTCAAATCTTTCATACAGTATTTTGAACATCTCTATTAGCTTCTCTTCCTCTTTCCTTCAGGCATTCCCATATGTCTTCTCGTCTTATTCCGTCGAAGTCTTTTTGTAGATCTACGAAGCAACTGTGTTCGTGTGTGTCAATTACTAGTCCTTTGGGCTTTTCACACAGATCCCGCATTCTGTATCTTCTCGAGTGCAGTACCGTGTCTCATATTTTGTGGATTAGTGTAATTGTTCCAATTTGCCAGTCTTTCGGGGGGTACGTTCCTCTACCATGTCATTTAACATATCTCACAGTGTTTCCTACTTTGCCCATTTTCCCATCTTCTCTTCCACTAATTCTTCGCTTGTTATCCATTCATGTATTTGCCTCTTTGCCTTTCCTTTATGCTCGTTTCCTTTTACTCTGTTATCGACCTCTGCTTCTAGGAGCTCTTGACCTCTTCCATCTTCCCATTTCCTTCTTGCAATATTTTCCCATTTTCATCTTTGATATTCTTTAGTATCACATTTGTTTTTTTCTTTCTCATTTGTTTTAGGGTCGAGTAGAAGAGAATCCCCTATATGATTTTTTCATCTTGTTTGCAACGTTTATTCACGCTATATGTTTTGTCTTTATTACTAACTCCTTGACGTTTCTTCTGCATTTTTTGTATTCTTCGTAGTCTTTCCATTTTTCTCGTTTATTGGTATTTTTCCATGTTATTTTATTCTTTTTTATTTGTTCTTTTACTTCTTCGTTCCACCATGGCGCTTTCATCACAGCATTGTTGCTGTTTTCTTCTACTGATCTGCCTGGTTCTCGTTCTTGAATACTTTTATCTATTGCTTTTTAAACTTTCTTCTAACCGCCTCTATCTTTAGTCTGCCACTTTTTATTTTTTCTACTATTATTGTTCTAATGTTTATTTCTATTCTCTTTGTTTTGTTTTTCCATTGCATAAACAGTAAATGGTGGTCGCTCCCTACCTCCGCTTCTCTCGTCACTCGTGTATCTTTTATTGTGGTTCAGCTTTTTCTTGTTAGTGTAATTGTTTCCACAGATACTCTTCAACGTATTTGTTTTTGTTGCCCACCCTGCCATTTGGCTGTCCCATTATGATAACTATCTTGTCTTTTTTATCAAATTCTTCCTGTAACTTTTCGAAAAACTTTTCTTTTTCGGCATCTTCACTTGGGCTATCACTGCGTACTTATCAACTTTTTTGCCTAGTAGTATGTCTCGAGATAAAATTCTTTCATTTGTTTTGATGAAGTCACTGATGTTACGTATTGTTTTCTTTTGCTATTAGTTGTACCACTGCTATTGCTCTTTCCCATTCGTATACTCATGTCGTGTACATACAATCATGTGTCACGTGTCATGAGAATCTGCAAATATGCAGATACATGTAAGTAATCTGTATGAATAATTGTATCTTGCTAGTGACAATTATTATTAGATGAATAGGACAAATATAAATAGTTAAAATAAAATGTTAAGAAAAAGAAATCGTTTGTTAAAATATGTTGTGTTGGGCGTGGGCGTTTAAACATACATCGAACAATTAAACTACGTGATCGACGACTTCACGATGAACTAATGTTGTTATGTTATGTGCTAATTTGCAAATCATTAAGACTCTTAAATGTTACTGGTTGCACGTCATAACGTAATTAAAGTGGCAACTTTGTATCACAAATAGATCAAAGTTGCCACTTTCACGACCACAGTTGCAAATGAGGAGAATAAGTGACAGTGAGATCCAAATTAGTTTTATGATAATTATCATATTTTCTATCGACACCCTTTTTATTTCAATGAAACATACGCATCAAGTTCTGGAAAGTCAATGTTACTAATCACATTAAATAATAAATAGAAATTAATACAACATAATAAGCGCAAGTGAACAAATTTTTTCATGGGGTACTTTAAAGTGCTAAACTGAATTAACCGCTCTAGCAACAACATTTTCAACTTCACCTGTTAACAAAATAATGAATAATGTGTCGATGCTTTATTCGTAAAATCCTTTGTTAAAGCGAATAAATCACCAAATTATTTACTGAAATGCCCATTTATATCTGTTCCATTAACGATCTCCTTCCTTACAAATTACGTAGGTAATTTTTCACTTCGAAATTGTTTATAGCCACACCTCCTCCCGGTTTTCCCGCAATTAGGTTGAAAAAATCGCACATTTGTAGTTTTTTTTCCACGGGGCGAAACGGAAAAAATCGACGCCATAAAGCAAGACGGTTGGCATTGGTCCATGCCCGGTACCGATAATTCATTTCCCTTTTAATTCATCCCGCAATTGGCCTGCTGTTCGCGGCGATTATTCCTACGATACCTGAAAACTGAAATAAATTTTCCATCGAGCAAACGACCTACATCGTTTTCGAAACTAATCGACCGAAATAACAGAAAAACCCTGTCCGAGTTGGTTAATGTTTTTAATCGGTTCATTTCGACGAAACAAACTCGCAACTGTATTTATTGGATGTGCATGCATTTTATAATTCATTATGTTCGCAATTTGCTCTGTTCGTTATTCATTTGATTTTAATGCATTTCGACATAAATGATTTATTAGAACCATCGAAAATCATTAACTAAATTGACTTCATTAAATAAAGGCGTAGGTGTCGTCATATAAGATATCCAATCAGATATGTAATTAAATCATCAGATATTTGTTAAATACTGCAAACCCCGATGAAAATTTTACCGCACCTCATTCCTAAATTCCTAATAAAATACCCGTCTCATTATTTGTAAAATTAGTTCGTATGAACGCGATGTCCTCTACGTATATTTAAATCGATTTTTGTGTTATATTTAATGCAGATCTAGACCAATATAAATTGGTTAGTAGTTTAGAATATTCGATATAAATCAAGCAAAGCAATAATAAACTACGAGTGCACGTTCGCAGTCACAAATGCACCTACACAAATGCAATCTACCCGAGAGTTGGCGTCGGTAGGGTCGACTAAAAGATATGGTAATAAGTCCATCAAAACTATTGATTGAGTGTTCAGTTCCAACTGTATATACGAGTGGTGGTCATAAGCCCGTGCGACGAATTGACAACGGGACATATCGTCAATTTGGTGTATTATAAATTTTATATCACTGTATGTGTTGGATGTTAAGTTGGATGTACCCACGAGATAAATAATAAGACCATGGCTTGTATGAGAGTTCGAGCAACTTTAAATTCTTTCAATTTTCCAAAGGCTGTTAGCTTCACCTTCAGTTATCATCGGGTAGAAAATAGGTAGAGGGGTAGTAAATTATCTATTTCCCATCCCTTATCAAATTGTCTAATATTCCTTATTTTTATTGCCATACCTAGGCCATTCTTTTTGTTTAGTTATGCCGAGAATTTTGTTTTGACATCCTCTACGATTTATCTGCATTTTCGTTTTCTTTTCTAATTGGTTCTTGATATATTCCTTTATCAATCCCTACTTTTGTATTATCTCCTCTGGTTTCACAGCCATTCTCTTTCCTGACCATATTCTTCTTCTTTACAATTCACAATTCTAATATTTTTGTGTTATTTGTATCTGTATTCTTTCCTCTACCTTTGTGTCATCTTCCCCTTTTTAAATCTGTAATTTCGCTTCAGTTTTTGGGAGATATTATGTAGTGCTTTTCCTCTCGTTTATTGTTTCTTCCATCATCAGATTTCCGTTATTTTGTATTTATAATGGCCTTCTGAAATTCAATTTTGATTATTTTTCCTTTATTCGTTTCATTTTTATAAATTTTGCGCTAGACATCAACGAGAGGAATATAATAAGACAACTATCCCCCCAAAATTTGTCGTAAGAACTTAACTATGTGCCACACATTTTCTTTTTTCTCGCAATATATCCGACATTTTAACACTGTTTTCCATATTTTTTCACTCCACTTTCAATCCTTTCAAACCTCTGATTATTTAATCTGCATTTCCTCGCTTGCTGCAACACGGCTTACTAATTATGAGCGAGGTTGAAAAAATTGAATGAAATTCTTATAATTGTGTACCCATATAATTCATATATTTTCCATCAACATTTCTGACGTTATATCCGGACTTTGTACAAAATATTTGAGAAAGTACAAATGCATAAAAAGTAATACAAATTCAACGATAAAAACCAGAATACAACACAATCATTGCTGCAGTGAAAAATTACAGAACGTTGTCAATGTACGAAAAGCGAATAAAGGAACATTAATTCATTCAAAACATCGTACAGAGATAAGGGGCATGATGGATCGAACAAGAGGCGTCCGTAACTTCAACACCATAAATCAGACATCCTGCTAAGGTTCAGAAATAATAGGCTTCATAAGTAAATTATTATCTACATTCTTTGCGAAAAGTGTGTTTATGGTTATTTCAATTGGTGTATTTATTTAAAAAAAAAATGAATTGACACTTATATATAATTATATTTCTGTTGGAGTGGGATTTTTTAAATGACGCTGTCACTTCAAAATCGCAGAAAAACTAAGATATATCGCTAATAATTTCTTTAGAAATCTTAAACTCTAATATTTTTGTTTTTAACATTGTGTTCATCCACCACCGTTAAAAGTTCGAAATTATGATTTCACCTGTAAATTATCGCACTCGTATTTGCTGCCGCCCCTAAAGCCTTATGAGGTGAAATTTCATATCGACAACATTTCACCGGATTTTACCGGCTCAGCATTTATATTTAACTTCTCAAGGCGCAAGACCTCCTCTCGCGCTCGACATTTCAATTTTATTATCATCGTCAGCCGCCAACTCGATCGGAGATAGAAACGTTTAATTCGGTTTAATTTTTCGCCTTACATCCACCGTATTTTTCCGGCGCCTCGCCGTTCGGCGGCGTCAAAGTCAAATATTAACTCGCCCGAATATATTACCGGAAGTCTAATATTCGGCGTATCGCAGCGCTGGCTGTTTGTTCCGTATCATTTTGTTTACATATCCGTAATACGTTTCAATCAAATTCTTATTTTATTTCCATCGCGAAACGGATCGGAAATACACGCCCGAGTTGAAACTTTAGTTATTACGGAATATCGCGGACAAATCGGGAATGGGGGATTGGGACCGGAGCGAAATTTGCATCGAGGCAATCGATATGACTTTGGCTAAGTGGATTTTCATTGACACTACTCTATAATCGGGGATTTTCCTTTTTTTTGATTAAAAATTTCATCTCCAGAATTTACGACTACTATAAAGTTTGAACGGTTTAGTCAATAACAATAATTAACATTTTCAACGTCGCTCCAGTAGATATGAATGATTCCAGTAATTCTAGATTCAGCTTTTGATTGATGACATGAAAAGCGAACATAAATCACCTATATTGGAGTATTTTTTTCATATTGTCTTTATCAAGACGTTTATGTTTCATTTCCTTAAAAGTAATGCTTAGTAAAGATTTGTGTGTTTTATTTTAAAATCACAATTACATGTTCGTATGTTTCTAAACGGTAAACTTCTTCCTTAACGAGCATTTGTAGCATTTTCCTTTTACTTATTTTGTAAGCAGCTCAAAATAAATTGGGGTAATTTACGAAATCGCTCTTACTTAATTTTTCCGGTGCTTTAAACTGCAATAAGTGCTTATGTAAACTTTTTAAAGCTTCTTATAATATGTAGTGTTACAATGACTCAAATGAAAGATAAATTTGGCATGAACTGATTAAAGGCGACAAATTATTTATAATACATTTACATGCATTATTTCGTTCCTGTTTTTATCGACTTTTAGATAATGTTTGCTGACTATGTGACCGAAAAAACTAAGAAATAAAGTAAATTCGAAAAAATCGCAACTCGAATTCATAAATAGTTCATTTGCATGTGATTTACGTAACGCGGTTGATTTAATTTATAATAAAAATATTTTTCCAAAAAATTGTAATTGTAATATTAAAGCTTTCTATTTGTTATTTCTATTAATTAATACATGTAGCATAAAAAAGTTTACATTTGTTCATATTATATTAGTTAACATATTGACAATTTTTTCTTCATACAACACTATTTTGTACGTTCAATTGTGCCATTAATCTTGCAATTATTGTCACAGAGGATTATGTCAGATATTTTAGTATGTAGACAAGAAAATTTTAAATTCTATAAATTAAAGCACATATTTTATTATTATACAAACAATAACATAAGAACAGTTAAAAGCAATTATAAGTCACACCATTTACAGTACAACACAAATGCATTTATTAATATGAATGTTAAAGGGACTTTTAAATACAACTCAATCAAAAATTTATCCACATTTTTAAGTTATTATTTTTTCTCAATCTACAAGACTGATTGAGAAGTTGAATTAATACTATTTACTACTATACAATCTCTTTGCAGAATACCTTTAAACAAATTGTTTCGGTTGCTTGTTTACCTACTTATGCACTTTCAATTCCATCGTATAGTGGAAATATGTAGGACAAGAGCTAATATTCAAGGACACGCCTACCCCATTTATCTCATAATTCAGATTTTCTGAAATTATTAAATTAATATTTAGCTACCCGAACATGTTTGAATAACTATTTTAAACTATTTTAATCACTGGTACACTTGTACTGCATCTGCCCTTCACCGAATTATGCCAATATTCTTTTCCAAATTTCGAATTATTTTACAACTTCTGAATTCGAAAAAGTAGTACGTGTTTCGATTTCTGATCACTAGAGCTCATTCGAAATAATCAACTGAAATTTATGAACGTATTTTCATTACTTTAAAAATGCCCTCAGTGTAAAAAAATATCCTCGTATATCGCCGAAGATTTTTTAATTGCTTGGCTAATTCCTCAACGATTTACGAATAAATGGTCTGTTATTGTTAATTAAATCACTCAGTTTTTGCTGTGCGCTGATATTAACCAATAACTTTGATTATTATATTATTTTAATGTGTTTTTTCATCGCCTGTTATAGTTTTCAATTTTTCTGTTGTTTTTTTTCTTTATGTTCAAAGTTTCGAATAGATCACGTTGGACGTTTGATTTCAATTTTCCAATTACTATTAACTCCGTTTTTTTAATCCTGACGGTCCCTCAATATTAGTTTGGAGCTTAAATTGTTACTAAAGATTATCTTCGATAACTTGGTAGTATTTTAGAAATTTAATTGTACCGTGATATCAAAAATTACCTTGATCAAGGGTGGTCAAAATCTGTCAGGTCATTGTTATTTAGTTTTTTTACTTCTTAACTTGTAATTCATTACTATTTTACAGCTGAAATAAGTAGGCAACACAGTTGCAAGTTATTGATGATGTCAGTATATATAGCTTGACGGCTTATTTCAAAAGGATGATTTAAGCTAAAACAACCGTTTTACATTCCCTGGCAACCTTCGACCAAGATAATTTATGATATTACGGTACACCGAATTTGATTACAGAAATTTTATGGTTTATTTTTTACCAAAAAAATCTGCAAATCAAGCCAACATTGGATATCATCATTGTCCAAAAACCGTAATTGAAATTGAATATGATGAAAAGCATTTATAATTTTGCTGGCTTGGATTTTAGGTAATGGCGGAAGCAGTTCGTCGATAGTTATTGATATTTATCAGTGAAAACTGAATTTTATTTTGTGTTGCTTTTGTGAATATGCCGTGACGAACAATTTCGTTGATTTATTTTCTCTTGCTTGAACAAATATTTACTGCAGCTCTGTGCTAAAATATTTTAAAATTTAAGGGAGGAAAAACATTTTTTAATAAACATTTGATTATATGCAAAAATATATCATAGGCCTTTAGGCCCATAGCTCCGCTATGCCCTTCTACAGTCTTCTACCCTCTGCTCTACTGCTCGGGACTTCCGCCACTGCCTCCAACCATCTGTTCCTTGATTTTTTTCTTGTACACATTAGATCCATTTCAATATCCTGTACCGTTTTGGGATTCATTAATTTTCCATTCTTTATATACATCCCGACCATACCATACTCAATCTTCCCATGCTACTGCCCGTAGTTTTCTACACATTTGTTTCACTTTTTTCCTCCGATGGTCTTACGTAAGACCTTTCTTTCTCACATTTCTATATGTTCTTCCATGTTTCTGGGCAAAAAATTGCAAATGTACATATCGCAGATTCAAGTTTTAGGATGATAACCTGGTACTATTTTAGAAATTTAATTTGCACCCAATTAGATTCATCCTTAAACAGTAGTTGAGAAGACTTGATATCTCTGAATTTCGTCACTGGCTCGTCTGTCATTATTATGTAGTCGGTCATCAGCTAGAAGTAACGTATGGTACGAACATTTTGATACAAATTTTATTCTTAAGTCAAGTCAACATTGGAAATTATCGTTGGCAGTCATCATTATCCAAAAGGCATTTATAATTTGGTTGGTCAGACTACAGTACAGTACAAAAATAAACATTTGTAGGATCGAAAATATTACTCAGACGACAATTTATGGTGCCATGATGACATGCTAGGAAGGTAACCCATGTGTAACGCTGCCTAAATCTGGTCACACCTACCTGGCATGGCGTCTTGTAGTGATCGAAGACGTCAGCTTAAACCATGAAAAATAAAAATCAGAAAATTTAAAGTATCTCAAACGACTGCAAAAGGAGAGAGGACAAAATGCAGGACCTAAATCCAAAATATTCAGAAGAAGTTGTAGAGCGGGGCGTTTTGCCAATCAAAGAATGATCATTTTTGAACTGGAAGGAAATTATCAATTATCAAACGTTCCTTTCGACGTACACTAAAAAATAAAGGCAACATTTAAAGATAAAATATTTTTACGGTGTGCCACTTCGGGGGCAGATATTTCAAGACCATATGTTAGCCATGTGAGCCGTGGATGTAAACGTCTACACTGGAAGATTTCTTCAAATTTTTTTACAATTTATACCGACAAGTCATAATGATTCTTCTTCACTGTTTCCGTCCGTCCTCGTACCTTCGCTACTCCTCACAACCCCTGCTTTCTCGAAATTCCTGCTAACCGGTTGATGTCGGTTTTATTTATTTTCATAGATTTTGTTATCTCCTGGTTGACTATTAAACCTACTGTCATATCTTCCATTAACAGCATTTTCACAGCCCGTGGCAACTCATCCTCCATCTTTGTATAATTAGCTTTGCTTCCCTTATAACACATTATCTACTGATAGATTTATAAGAGTTGTGGACATTTTAACCCACACCCTTTTTTATTGTCATGCCTTATTTTTGGCGCTTCAATGCCTGGCACAATTCTTACCTTAGAATCGTGTCATTCGCTTACATGAGATCGACAAATAATCTGCCATTCCAGGCTTTGCTCTTTACATTTCCTGCGTTAGTAGTATCTGATCTATAGTCGAATCTTACCTAATAAGTTATAGATCACATCCAACAAGGTCAAACTTTTTTAAATCGCTTTTTCCAATACCCTTGGCATTTCCTCTTGTGTCCATACGACTGCTACGATCTCCGATATTTCGTTTTCAAGTTCCTCTTCTCCAAAGTTTATAAATTAAATGATATCTTCCCAGAAGATATCATTTTGCCTAATTTTTTGCTATTTGAATCAATGCTTCTTTCACTTCTTTGTAGTTTATATTGGTATGTAGTTGTTCCCATTCACCTCTTCTTGTTCCAATAGTTTCATTTTATTCCCATCTTGCTTCTTCCAATTCAGCAATTCCTCGAAATGTTCTATCCACCTTTGAAGCGGCTTATCTTAATTTCCGATAAGATTTCCTTCTCTAGTTTTGCAATAAAGTGCCATTTTCTCATATCCCCAAAGTTCTTTTTTACTTTGCATAAAAGGAGCTCTGGTTACTTTCTTGG
This sequence comes from Geotrupes spiniger, assembly GCA_959613385.1. Taxonomy (NCBI): domain Eukaryota; kingdom Metazoa; phylum Arthropoda; class Insecta; order Coleoptera; family Geotrupidae; genus Geotrupes; species Geotrupes spiniger. The sequence goes on from OY390737.1 coordinate 21,607,839, forward strand.
CTTTTATTACCCAAGATTGCGCACGTCACTGTTTACCGCATATTTTCTAACGTCTTTTAGAGAATTCGTCCAAAGTCTAATGAGGGACATCCGAAGAATTTTACGTATAAAAACCTCAGACTGTTTTATAGCAATTTATATTAATTGTTTAGTATTTGTTGAATAATTGGGTATTAACATAATTCGTCCTAATTTTTATTAACTTACTTTAAAATTTACATAAAAACTTTCGTTCTATACGTCCGCGTCAGTAGAAACATTGTGGTAATTTCCAACGTGGGCAACCGGATAAAATTACTTTGTAGTGTAAGTTGGAGATTCACAAACAAACTGATTTATCCCGATTTAAGCCCTTCGGGAATTTTCAACGAACTTACAAATCACATCATTGGATATATTAGCTTTCTATTCAGCGTTATACGAATATCATGTTTTTATAATAACTTGCAATAGTTGCAAAGTCTTGTCATAGTCAATTATCTGAGCTTAATAAGCTTTTTCAATGAATATGTAAACAAATAACTTTACTCTTCACCAGATCATCATTGGGAAAACCCCTTAGCTAAAATTACTACGCTCAATCGTTTTTTATATCTGAAGATGGCAACTTGTTGTTTAAATGTGTATCCAGATTAAACGTCATTTTAATTAATAAGATAGTCTTGTCTCTGGGCTAAAATATGTTTATTTTGTAAAATCACAAATTGTAATAAGCTAACGAATAAATGTTGTAAAAGATTAGTAATATTGAATCAAAATTATATATATTATATAATTATATATGCAGTTTCATTTTTTGTTTTCATTTTATTACCTCATTTTCCAGGGGTTATTGAATTGCAGTTATCTTATTTTATCCTTATCACTTTGATTGTAATTTCCAAACTGTTATCGCGTGTATATTATTATAATTAACCCCTCAAAACATAAAACATCTTTATCTTCTTTTCATAAAAATCTGTACCAATTAAAATTATAAAAGTATAGAATATACAGATTAAGAAATATAAGCTTGAAGTAAATAAATATTTTATCGTTTTATATTTACCTTCATCTCGTTCATTCAACTCAAATAAGGAATTTAACTTTAAATTAAATTATTACAGTATTATAACATTGAACTTAAAAGTGGCATAAAAAGTGACAATAAAGTTATGTTATGAGCCCAAAAAAAAAACGTATATTTGTTTTTATTTCCTTTGTAAGCGAATATTTTGTTACCTTCATGTTATATATCGACATAACCCTCAAAGTTTACGGCGTGCAGCTTTTACGACCTGATAACTAAACTCCCTTTCGTATGCCATCGCCATCGGCGTAAAAATTTAAATTAAGGAATATCGGAGCGTTATTGTGTTATTGTTACGGAACCTGTTTTGCTCATACACCAAAAGTTATTAAAATATTTACTGCACCGTGATAAGCCGTAAACCTAAAGACGCACAATAAAGCGTGAACGCGACGGTTACTGAAGGAGCGGAAAACGAATCCCGGATAGCTCCTTGGAAGCGAAAATCGGCCGTCTCCGCGCTCTCGACACCTTAACAGTTTGCGACCAGAGCTGCCAAGGACACCTGCTCAGATTAGGGACATAAATCACGCGTTATTAAAACGATATTACCGCGTTAGGACGTATTTTATCTAATTCTTTTACTGTGAACAGCGGCGGCTCGTATGATATTAATTCAATATATATAATCGCCTTAAGATTGCTTTAATTTAAACAAAGTTTTGCATTTTGATTTACTTACACTAATAAAAATATACACATCAAGTTCGCGAACGCTTTAGTCTGTTATCTAATTACCATAACACCGGTAATATTACGCTAGTATGTCTTAATGAAGGAAGGTTTTACAATGTCATACATTTTATATTCTTTTTCGTTGCTTACGAATGGTGACACTAGTAAAATAAAACAACTGGAAATGGGAAATAAACCCGACTTGCTTTGCAAGAAGGTTAAATTCTAGTGAACTATCCATTCCCAGGGTGCTTTGAAACCGCAAACATTTGGACGTGCCTATTAAAATGTTGCAAACTATTTATCTAAGTTTATTTAATGCAAAATCATAAAATAATTATCCGTAGAAAAATAATGACCTAATGGGATTTGGCCACATTAGCCAAATGAATGCCACCGAGAAAAATATGTTTCAATTACACCCGAATTATCATTGATATAATGAAAGAAGTGGGGTTATTGCCAGCAATACGTTAAAACTTTAATTAGCTAATTATTCACAAACATAATTATACGTTCGAGCGTTCAAATTGAAATATTAGTTTTAGCAGCACAAACAAACAATTTTGTATGTTAATATCGATTAACTAGGATGGGAATTTACGTGAAAGGGCACTGATGCGGCTAAACACACCTTAATTAAGTAAAATGATATATGTAATTTAAATATGAGATCCACACCCACTGAACCATGCAGGGTACCATGCACACTTCGATGTTACGTATTTTAGGGAGCAGCGTGATAAAATCTACCCTTTGTTTCGTATAAATATTCATAGGATTTTGATGATCAATTTTTATTAAAATTAGACGCGGTTCTTTTACCCTTAGACAATTCTCATTCCCTATGTGTTGATTAGTTACACAAAGTGTATACAAATTGTGATAAAAGCATTCAATAAACAATAATTAACAACGTCATGTTTGTGACCGGATTGAAATATATTATTATGAAAATAACCACAATATAAAACCGTTTCAGTATCATTGATTGTCAAATAATTAACGTGTCAAAAGGGACGATAAATGATTACATCAGAGTGGCGACTGCATTAGTTTGTTTGTCAAAAATTGGAATAAAATTTCAAAAAGTGCTTCACATTCGAATCGATATCGAACGAAGCAACTATGCGATAATTTTGTTACTCGTTATTGAAATTATTTTTGCCATATTTGCATTCGATGATAAAGCTCCGGCGATTGCAAAAAAAGCACGGTTCTGTTGGTTTTGCGAATTAATTGAGTTTGCGCCAGCGTTTTGATCAAATAATTTATTTCACAGCTGAATGTTAATTAATACAAATTAAATAATTCATTCCGGATATATGCATATCGATGATAAATATGGCGCATATTTGTAATCACGGGCCATACTTTACATGTCGATTAACATTATGACTGTCGGATGTGTCTTTATAAATAAAACACATTACAATTAAACTTATTTTCAATATTACGACAAATATTTTATTTGCAAGAAATTTGTTTGAAATTATAATTTAAAGATGATGGACTAAGTGTAGCTCAAATACATGATCTGAATACTTTATTTCAGGCACACAATTAGTAAATAGCAGAAACATAGATTTACGTAACCACATTTTTAAAAACAAAATATGCATTCATTATATTTCTAAATTGAAAATTGTTAAATAAACTTTAATTAATTGATATGAAGGAATTTCGTGCCGTGATGTCGATCGTTTTCGCCGTTTCTGATTATCGAGGTCTCTGCAGTTATACAACTGCTGACCAATTTACATCTCAAAAGCTCTAGCGAAATGCTTATGATATGTTAACATCGAATCCAAAATGTTGTTGATAATATAAATATGAACTATTAACCGAAATTGAAATCAGAATTTGTCGAAACAGGCATCAGTGCAGCGAAACTAAAAATTCAAAGTCAAATATAAATCTCAAGGGCAATCAAAACAACATTTTGAACGTTAATTTAAATTAGGTTTTTAAATTTAATACATTCATCAACGTCAAAATTTGAAGAGAACAAAAATATGAATCAGTCGCAACTGAATATTATTAAAAAAACTCTCTGGGATATTTCCATAAAATAAAATCAAAAGCAATGTAAATTCTAATCACAACTGCAGTAAGAATTCTAATATTAGAAATAGGCCCTGAAAGATTTGGGTTTATTGAACAATTTTGTTCAATTATTTTCTGTTTCTCGTTTTATCTTTCTAATTTTGGATCTCCATATTGTTTAGATCTTGCGCTCTATACTTCCCCTTTTCCGATTGTAGCTATGTTAAGGACAAGTTTAGTAATCTATTTCAGTCCATTCATTCTGTATGCCATATCCACCTTAGTCCTTTTCAATTCCGCTTTCGTCTTTTCTTGGAATGTAAAGTCGTTGTTGTATATTGTCCAGGTTGAAGAGTGTAGTAGAGAGAGGGCCACCTTGCTTCAGGCCATTTCACACTTCAAATTCTAATGATTTGTGACTACTCGAGAGCACATTATTGTGTGTTTTATTCAGCGTCATAGTTGTTAAGGCTAACGACTTTTTAGGCTATTTGAGTATTTCTAGGTTGTAGATTTACCGATCTATTTCTTCTGAAACCTGCCTGATAATCCCGCTGGCCACCTTCTGTAACATTGCTTAGTCTTTCCTTAAAAAAATTGTCTAGTACTTTATAAGTTGTGTTCAGTAATATAATACCTATATTGTTTTCACATAAAGATTTGCCACATTTTTTTTATGAAAAGGGCATATCAGCTCGGTTGTCCATTCTTCGAGCATTTGTTCTTTTTTCCATACGCGTTTTAAATGCTCATATATTCTTTCGGTTTAGTGAACTCCTCATACTTTAATCATTTCTGTTGAGACTTCCTTGATCCCTTGACTTTTACTTGTTTTTAGATCTTTGATTATTTTTGTGATTTCATCTCGTTGGTACTCCTATATCTTCCTCTTACCCTGTGGAATTGCAAACTGTATTTTTTTCCGTTTTTTTTTACATTCCTCTATTTTTCTATGTTTCCTATTGTGTTGTTATTCAGTAATTCTTGTCTCATTTAATTTTCTCCTATGCTATCTCTACGTACTCTTCTTCAAACGAATCTTTCCTGTTTGACTATGTTTCTTTTTCTGCGTGATTGTCATTTTAGCAGTATGTTTAATGACTTCTTTTGTTCGTTTCCACATCTCCTCAATTTGTTTGGTTTCTGTTTTTTCCCGGTTGTTTTGCTATCCCCCCCCTGATATTCCATTTTAACATCCTTATCCTGCAATCTTGCCACACATTATATAGTTTTTCTATTTTTTTTTGAACTGCCTCTTCACTGTAATATACTTATCATTTTCATTTTTACGTATTATGCAAAATTGTGTTCGAGAGGATCAGTTTTTAATTTTTGTTTCATTACATTTACTGTTTTTTTAATACTTTGTATTAATTTAGTTCTCAGTTCATATATTTAGTAAAATATGGTTCTATAGTAGGTCTTCTTCTACTTCTAACCTATTCTTACGTTTAATTTTTCGTTTTATTACAATTATTGATTCTTTGTCTGTAACAATTAACATTTAAACTGGTTATACTATTAGTGGAGAAGATTCGTTAGAACTATCTCACCATGGTATCTGTTAGGATATATATACGTTACACCACCGTTTTTTGACTACTATGGTTTGATTGCGTCTAGCAATAGAAACTCCATAAAATTGTTTAGTTATATCATGAGATGATATTAAATCATTCTGCAGTATTTCGTTCCACAATGTTACGTCAAATTATAACTGAGTCTTTTATGTAGTCATTACATATAATTTGAGTTCATATCGAAAATACTTCTACCACACACTGCTGTGAAAAACTTAAAAAGAACCCCCCCCCCCCTTGTATGTGGATTGTTGTAATTCTTCATATGAAAGTTTTAGTTAAGGTAACTCAGTAAAATTTACCTATCATACCTGATCAACCAATTAAGTCGATACGTTTTAACCAAAGAACTCTTTCTTAAACAGGAGAAACAGTGGTTATAGAAGAATATCTAAGGATAATATCTATGGCCTGGGCACAATTTCCTAGCGAATGGTCACATTAAGATATACATAAGGCTAATCATATTGATCGAGTCTGTAGGGGCTTGGTGAAACATTGTTATAAATAACGAGTAATTAAAATAATTTGTTTAATGTAAATAGCTTTTTAGGCCATTATCTAACGGTTGCAAACAATTGAGAGTAGACTGAAAGGAACCATAGTCTTAGGTGAAAGCCTAAATATTTCTCCTAACCACATATACATAAAATGTAAAGATGTAATCGACATATATTAGAAAAATATATGAGTACCCCAACTATCATTATCGATGTTAATTTACAATACATTGTGAGGAAATACAAGGTGATACGTTTCTCTCGGAAATTATAGTTATGGGCGAAGTGTTTTTGTGACAAGAAAAAACAATAGTATGCAAGAGCAGAAATCGCACTAGAGATATTTAGGGCCGTACTTTATACCATGCGTCAAACCTTTGTGTGGTGTCAGGTAGCTCAATACTATCATCGACGATCATTATCTTGCTAAGATAGTTGCATTTTATCATACTTACTTTCAATATAAAATCTTTTATATTGAAAGTTTTAACTAAAACGATTTAGAAACAAGATTATTTATATATGTTTCCGTAAAATAATTGTTCAAACACTGATTGATTTTTATTACTTATTTTTTAAATGGCATACTCAATATATTTTACATTTTATATACTATTCAAAAATTAATATTTAAAAACAACGTCGAAAAATGAGAAATACATTGTGCAACTTGTAGGCCTAATGCGACGTATTAGATCACTATTGTTTGCTTTGTCGAGTGTCGAAAAGATAACCGAGTTTTACTTAAATGGATGCCAGGAAAACATGTATTGACATATTGATATATGTATACAAATAAAACTCATCAACAGATTATCACTATTTTTATTTTGATCCATGTGATAGTGTAGTACAAGCCAATCTGTATCCCCAACTGCTTTAGCTGGTTTGCAAAAGTAACGAAGATTTATGGCGACTATTTAACATAAATTGCCGACGCATTCTCAACCAAACTAGTAAGCAACTCGTGATACGTTATGTGAACAGAATTTGTTTCTTTTTGAGCATATATTTTTAGATCACTTTGAGTGTGAAATCTCAAGCATGCTTGGATCAGATTGTTTCTCATTTAAAATGTTGGTAAATCAACTTTTTTTACATTTTATCTGTTTTCTCTTTCAGTTATTAATTTCTATTTAATTGAAATAGTTATTGTGCCGTTTGTTAATTCATAACCTCGTTATTTAAATTATGTCAGTTGTTCAAGTAAGCTATTAAAATACCTTCCTCTTAATTCCTTACCTATAATTACATTTTGATTTTCTCGAAGTGTGTTGTTTATTATTCGTTAGGGTAGTTGACATAATTAGTTTTAGTAGTTTAGTAGCTGCTCTCATCTTCTACAATTAGCACCAATTGTTGATTTATATGTCCATATTGGCTCAGAATGACTGTGCATGTAAGATCGGAATACGTTCACTTACTGTTCGGAATCAGTGTCGAATCGTAGACTACTTCAGATTATGATTGCACAATTTAAAAATTCAACGCGAAAGGACATGTTATTATCAATTTTATCTTTAACTTTGTACCTTTAATTGTTTATAGCGCAGTAGTTCTCAAATCATGGCATTAATTTGAATTTTGTCTAAGTATATCAATTAATAATTCCTTAGTTATCTAACACCGACAAGATTAGCTTGAAATAACTATTCTAATTTTTTATACCAAAATAATTCATAATCATTAGACTGATTAGCATTCTCTATAAATAAATGAAACGGTAATTCACATTCACATTCACAAAATTGACGTTCAATAAATAGTTATAAATAATTAATAGTCACTATAAACGATGGTTTCCTAATGTCATATTTATCCACGTATCCATTTTTCAATAGTGATAATAAAACATCAAATTTTTATATTCTAAGGACAATTGTTATTTTCAATTACGCATTTTCTTCCTCTTTCAAAAGTGCAGAAAAATGAAATAAGGCAACACCACGCGAGGTCGAATCCCCGTTAAATTTCCCGGTAGACTTTTGTTTTAGCGAGCGCGTGATAGCACATTACAAACATGTCACCATTACAAAATAAAGTGTTTCTCACATCAAGAGAACCAAACATTCATTTACCTGTCGGCTCTGTTGCGCAAATGAAAACGCATCACGCCAAAAAAAAAAACCCGTTTCGATATTTACGAGTTTAAATATCGCAATTTCGATGTGCGTACAATCCGGCTGTTGTGCGCTCCAGCCTCGTAGATGGCACGCCGAGCGTTCGTCCGCAATGTTTCGAACTATATGTAAATTCGCGTAACTTTGACGAGAAGTGTCTTAATTTGCGAGTTTCTTCGGGGCGGCGCGGCGCGGCGTTGCAGGGAAGAAAGCTCTAGACGGTTATGTCGCAGCGTCCCGAAAGTAAATTTAGTGCCGAGAGTTCAGATCGTAAAGATGATACCTGATAAAGGAAATTATTTAATTTCCGGATTTTAACGGCGCCGTTGGTTTTAATCCGAAACTAATGAATGAAAACGACGTTTTTCGTTTCGTTATCCAAATTGGGACACATGTCATCTGTTTTCACCACGTTCGATCACAACAGTTTATGGTGCTTTTGGATACGATTAATTAAACGAATCTTTTTGGGAGCAAATCATTGTTTTCAAATCAGCTAAGACTGATAAAGTCTACGTCTCCAGTAATTACCACCACTCGGTGGGTAGGAACAATTATTACTGGATAATTTGGAATTGGCAACGCAGAGAAGTACCTCTCGTTTCTTATGGAATTAATTTACAACAGAGCCCGGTAAGAGAATTAATAGAGTGGCTGCCTTTGCCACACTTAAAGTGACCCTCAACATATATATCCTTAGAACCTATTCTATAAAATATTGATCAAACCTATTTGTTGACTTCGAATCGATTCTATTGGGTAAATACGTTAGGAAGGTCCCTTTCGCATCTTCTAAATATAAATACTTTATAATAACAATAATTAATCTATCTGAATGAAACAATTCCTTCGTTCTTGATTAATTTCTATTGCATTTCGCCAAGTAAATATCTTCTGATCCTTTAACATAAATAATTATTCCTTTTGGCAAAATAATTTACCAAATTTTAAAAAAGTGCGTTATTCTTAATTAATTTTAATATCATTTCGCGTTGTGCGAATTTTATTCTAAATCTCTACGTCTTTCTCGAGTTAGATGCATATAAGAACTGGCGAGTATACCATATTTTGGCTCAGCCAAACATGGTGCCTTAAGAAACATACGTATGGAGTCCTACCGGTACTATTGAGCTATAACGTAATATTGTGGAGTAGAAAACTAGGATATAATTTGTATATGTAAGTATATATACTCAGTGACATATAAACTGCACCACTTAGAAGGGGTGGGATTTTTTGGACCAAATTTGGCAGGAATAGTGGACTAGTCCAGGGAAATAGTTGATTAAAATTTGAAACCCAATCATCAAGTAGTCATTGGATTTTTGACTTTTCTGTCATTTTTTAGAGGTGGTGATAGACAAGCAATTATGGAGTCATTTTTGAATTTGTTCCACTTTTTCGGATCCCTTCTTTAGTTTAAAGTGTTTCAAGTGTTTAACGATGCCTAGAGGAAGGAGACCTCAAGTTTACCAACAGTTGAGTGACTTTGACCGAGGGCGGATTGTTGGTTTACGAGAAGCAGGTTTTTCGTTTAGAGAAATCGGCAACCGTTTGGGACGGCACCACTCAACAATAATGGGTGTTTATCAAGCGTGGTCTGAACATGGGGTTGAACGTCGGAGAAGAGGCACTGGGGCTCACAGACGAACCAATGAACGTCAAGATCGCCGCTTAAGACTAATGGCCTTGAGAGACCGATTCTCTACAACTAGATCAATAGCTGATCAATGGTTAGGTGAACAAGGTCGTCCGATACGCTTGCGAACAGTTTATCGTCGAATAAGAACCTTTGGCTTGCTGTCTTACCGCCCACATCTTGTGCTACCCCTCACTGCTGAACATCGCCAGGAACGTTTGACCTGGTGCACGGAAAGACTTCAATGGAACTTGGAGTGGAATAGAGTTGTCTTTAGTAACGAATCGCGATTTTGTTTAGGAATGCATGATGGTCGGATGACTGTTAGACGAAGACTTGGAGTAAGGCGCAATCCTGATTTTTTGATTGCGAGGCATGTTCACCGAACTGTGGGGTTGATGGTGTGGGGTGCTATTGCTTACGGCAGTAGACCTACTGAAGAGCAAGGGTGACCACCCTTGCTCTTCATTCGGGGCAGTATGACCGGCCGACGCTACATTGACGAAGTGGTAGAACCACATGTTCTTCCATATCTTCGAGGGCTGGAAGACCCACTTTTCCAGCAAGATAATCCACGACCTCACATAGCAAGGGTTTCTCTTGACTTCTTTGAAGAGGCCAATGTTAATCTTTTGCTTTGGCCGCCAAGATCTCCCTATTTGTCGCCCATTGAGCACGTGTGGGACATGATGGGTAGAAGATTGAGGAATCTACCGAACCCACCGTTGACAATAGAAGCTCTACGGCATGAAGTACATGCTGCTTGGGATGCCATACCCTAAAAAGACATTGATCACCTGCTGGAATCAATGCCAAGGCGGGTCAATGAGTGTATCAGAAATAGGGGCGGACCAACACATTATTAAAGAAAAATCAAAAAGATGAAGTGTTTTCTTTATCAAATTTTAATCAATTGTTACCTTAGACTAGTCCAATGTTTCTGCCAAATTTGGTCCAAAAATTCCCACCCCTTCTAGGTGGTGCAGTTTATATATCACTGAGTATATATTGTACATTGTAATGTTGAATATTCTACAGTTGTTAACGTTCTTTTTGTGATTCGATGCAATCTTCGTCGCCCCGACCTTCGTGTAGAACTTGTATATGTGGATATGAAAGTTTACATTCACATATTATTATGTTGTCCGGTGTCTTTGAACCACACCCTCGTTGGGACACCGTTGCTTTGACGTGCCACGAATTCTGGGATGACCTCAACGTAGACATAGCTCACTCGCCCAGCTCATCGCCCCAACATATGTTACATTACCTTGAATTTTACGAAAATAAAGCAATTATTGAACTGGCTGATCCAGATTACTTGTTTGAAGTTACGTCATGCAACTGCCAAATGCAAATGCCATGTTTTAATCAACTATTTGCGAAAATAAGCAGGTGCGTGATTCGGGAATGAAACGCACTGTAAATGAAATAAATTAATAAATCGTGAAGGAAAGTCGACATTTTAGATTGTAATAAATCAAAAATGGAAAAATTACATTATCTATGCGACTCATATCGACTGCTTTTAGACTTTCTTATTACGTGAGCTAACATGTAGGCATTATGTATAAATAAGCACAGATAACATCCTTCTTAAGAGCCCAACGACTAACCTGGATCGAGCATAGAAATATAATGGACAGAAACAGTTTACTAAATAGTGGTCTCTAACAGACCTCCAATTGGAAAAGGAGAAAGGTAGGCCACGTAGGAGATGGCTGGAAAAAGGATGGAGATCCAAGATTAGAAGAGATAACGAGAAATACAAAATAATGGAATAAAATTGTTCAACAAGTCCAACGCTTTCACGGTATATAATGCATATCCATATGTAAATATATGTAGAACAATACACGTCCTGGAGTTTATAAAACGCTAAAAAAGCACGTAGTTATTGGTAAGCAAATCATGTACAGAAGAGCTTGGTGTCCATAGTGAAAATACCATAACTTATTGGTAGAAATGAAAACAAGTAGAACCGCAGACAAGCTGTTAGAAGGCTTTAAAATCTCTTAAGATGATGGTCTTTGTATAACAAAGGGGTGTAATTTCATCTCACGTGAATTTTTAATGTTTGTAATTTCATTTTCATGGAAGATTCTGCCAGTGTTTGAATTCCTTTAACTAAACCCTTTCGATCAACAAGCTTACAATTCATTGAAACTAACCTAATTAATTCATAATTCGTCAATCATATTTCGTTACGTCATATGGCACATATTGATATAAAATACACCGATAAATTACATGCGACTGTGAAAAGTATTAAATATTCGTGCTCGTTATAATCCATGCACAAGCGAATTTTGAAATTTTTGCACCCCGTCGTTCATTTTTAAATTGATTTTGTTTTTTAAAATTGTTTTTCAAATTTTTATCTTTTCTTTTCTTGCACTTTTTTTTCAATTGTTGCATAGTTTTTTTATTCTGTTTCTTTTAAGTTTTGACGTTTGTGACAATTGTTTTTCATATGCATTTGACAAGTGCCGGAAATTATATTCATTTTCTCTTTATTTTCTTAAGATGAAATATATGTTATTATCATTAATTTTGAAGTATAAGTCCATATATACCATAATTAGTGCATGACTTGGAAGAGTCAGTGAGACGATGGGAAGATGAACATTTCTAAAACACGCCAACATTAAAACAGCTCTACAATGATTATACAATTGTACAAATAGTTCAGATCACTAAAATATTAGCTACCAATTTGGCAAATGTTCAAACTAAAGCCATGTGAAATGTTAATTAAAAATTAAAACCTTTTAAAAGCAAAGCAGTACAAGCTCGTGCAATGCCTTTCAACGGCCATGAAAAGATAACAAAAAAACGATCTTTAAAAAAATTAGTTTCAATATTGGTCAAATAACTTAAAATAAGAACTAATATTAAAATAATAACTAAAAGAAAAATAATCATTCTAGGAAGATGCCGGCTCATAGCAATAAATTATTGTAAACCTTGCTTAAATATAGCAAGTCAGCTTTAAAGTTTATAGCCATAGTGTATTTTTATATTGGTCAAATAACTTAAAATAAGAACTAATATTAAAATAATAACTAAAAGAAAAAATCATTCTAGGAAGATGCCGGCTCATAGTAATAAATTATTATAAAAAACTTGCTTAAATATAGCAAGTCAGCTTTAAAGTTTATAGCCATAGTGTATTTTTATATGTGTATCATCTCCAAAACCAAACACGTTTTATAATTGCATTCTTTGTTATCGCCATCAAAAATATGTCCAGTGTTTTTTGTATGTTTGAATAGGACATATTTAATGCATTTCAATAAGCACTTAACATATGGACGTGATGCACATCTAATATTATTATTAGTAGACATTATATGTGCATTTTTTGGTATAGTGTGTGAATGTTTCTAATAATTTTTTTATGACAAGTTGAAAATTCGTAAGAACTTTTTCTTGAAAACTCAACCAGTTCTCGCGAATTATTAACATGATATTGTTGTTTACCTAATATTTTAGACAAACGTTTCGATAAACTGATAAAGTTGCACTCTGTACACTGGATATTATTGGGCTCAATGGATTATTTGTTTATTTTTTCTAGACAATGGAAGATGTGTCATGCCTTTCTAATTGATTCGTTAACTTTCTGGCAATAAAATCACATTTTCCTACTTATTAATTGAATCTTTTGAATGTGTAAATTAGGGCCAACAGGTACCTCACAATAGTTTTATTACTTTTATCAGCGCGAGTGATAATTACATTAGACCCAATCAAATCATTGATAAAATTGGTAACTAATATCTAAATGATCTGACCAATGATGAATTCAGTGTAGAGCTGCTCTTTACATTTGGTTCTCATTTGGTTTATGCAGGCGTTTACTTTTGCATGGCCATTTGTGATAGCGTTGTAAATAGAGGTTCTTAATTTAATACTATTCTTTCTAACTACGTGTTAGGGAGAATAGCCAATAAAATAGTTTCAACTAGTGTACATACTTTATTTGAATTCTTTCACAATTATAAGATACCCAGTGCCCTAATAAATCATAATTGTTAATTAGTATGAAGTAATCCTAAATTTTAGTTGCTCCTTAAGTCAAGTTATAATTATTTATCACATACGTCAAAAAGTCACAAGTAATAAAATTGTAGTTGTCATTTTAACCAGAAATATATGCATATGGAATAGAGAAATTCAAATGTGCTATACAAATATTCTTTTTTCCAAAATACACAACGATCACTTACATGCAAGCTTAAATAGCAGCAAAGAATTATTTTTTCATATTACCTCAAATGAAAAGAAACTAAATCACAACTGATCTGTTGTTAATTGTGTTTCAATACAGTTCATAAAACTATTCCCAGATAAATCCTAAAAGCCCGTGTGTAAATATTTACAAAAAATTTAATTAAATTTCGTAGTTCGAGTAACGTCGATGTTCTATCGCTGTAGCTCTAATGTTTCCGCAGAAATTTCCGTATAATATGTAATTTATAATCTCGGCAAGTTTAATTAAAAAATTGTGTCAATTGTGTGTCGTGTCATTTTAAATGATTCAAAACTAATCGCACACCATCAATCAAACTTAATTATGCCGAAAGCTTTTAGAATTTGTAGTTAGTTCTTTAAACAAATGTTTCATTGGGAAATTTTATTTAATTTTCGAGATTGTGTGAATTACCGAATAGCCAGCCTGCCTGAAATTTGTACTTGTATGGTATGTCGTTGGTAAATTTTCTAAAAAGTGTGCCCATTTGATACAAACTACTTATTGATCTGGTGTTGATCTATGATACCATGGTCATGTGATGGTAAATCGAAATTGCCTAGTTGTCAATTTCAATTGGTGATGAGATGTTCTTAGATGTACTTCTACTGCATTTATAGCTAATCGTATATTTATAGCATTTTATATAACGCATTAAGAAGGTGGTGCTGTAGGTAAAACTGGAAGAACTTCTGATGCTTTTCTTGATGGCTTGTCACCAATTACAGTTGTTTCTGCAGTCATGGTTGCAGGCACTTCTTCAGGTATGGGAGTTTCCGTATCGGACGATATAGTTGAATTGTCTGTTGTTATGGGAGTTTCCGTTGTTGTAGGTGCTGCAGTCGTAGGTGTTGCAGTTGTATCTGGTACAGACGTAGGTGATTCAGTCGTAGGTATTATCGTAGTGGGTGGTGCAATCGTAGGTGATGCAGTCGTTGGTGCAATCGTAGGTGGTGCAATCGTAGGTGGCGGAGTATTATCTATAAAGTCCATAAATATTCATTACAAAATAGTTGTAAAAAATCACTAAAAATACAAATTTATGTTGGCAATAAAATATATCATTTAAAGATATAGTTTCAATCTTTAAAAACATCACTCAATGAGAAAGTTGACGAAAGTTAACAATGCGTAAGTGCAAAACTTTTTACATAACTTATATGCCTTACCTTTGTTTACTAGTGCAATAGTTACTCCAACGACAAATATGCTCAAAGTGATGCTGAGGAATATTAACGATTTTTCCAATCCAGTTAGGCTGTGCCAAAAATAATATCTGCAAGAAATATGTTAATAATAATGCTGATAAATCTGCCTCATTTTAAAGTCATAAGCTATTTATTAACAGTTGAAGTTAATATGAAGCAAATCGTTCGGATCGATCCTTGATTTTACTATAATGCATATCATATTTATTTCGTCACATTCATATAAGTTTCATAATGAAAAACTTGTCATTTGCCCAAATAGTTAAATTCGATTTAACTGAAATTAAAATACTTCAGCATAAAACACATAATACAGAACGTTTTTGCATTTGCAGTCCTACATCATGAACGAAACACTTATCAATCTGTATCAACCACCGACGTAACATTTCATATTTTAGGAATTATTCTGCACAATAATTTACCTCTCTCTTGACGATCCTTCTAGTGGTATGTAAGTCGCCTCTGGCATTTTAATTTTAGATTTCGACTAAAATACGAACAGACACGTTTCACATCAATTTAACTTTAACTGAGAATGACTACAGATAAATCGATTATCACTTTATCTGAAACTGATAGCTTATCTATCGCTCTGGGGCACCTCTCAAATCATAATTGTACGTTTTTTTCTAGAATCTGGTCGACTCGAGTGCATAAGTACGAGTACGAGTAAATAAATTCTTTGGTTGCATAACAAACCTATGTAATTATTCGTTCCTGTATATTTTTGTTAACTTGTAGCTAACAGAGCGCGAAGTTCAAGCAATTACCAAAGTACATTGTATGTTATTCGCATGATTAAACTTAATACTTGTTACCACGGCATCCACACTATGTCTAAAGTTTTAATACCTTAACATGCCAAACACAGTTTTACTTCAAATTGTCTCACTGAACTTTATGTGCATGTGCGAACGTCTAAGAGCTTCACTATTCCTCGATAAATAATTACGTAATTATGCATTATTGAATATTTACTCCAATAACCATATTATTATATTTATAACCCATCAGATATTTTAAACTTGTACCAGCCAATTATTTTTATTTTTCGTTTTTCTTCTTTTATTGCCAACTTGGGATTTAATCATTTTCAATTGTTCCAATTATCGTGAAAAGTGAAAAGTACCACTAAAAGCTTTATAAGAAGTTCATAATATTTAGAAACGTTGTTTGCATTATATTATGTTTTGGAAATAGTTTATGGACAATTATTGCTTCAAGTAAAATTCTGCAAATATGGTTGAATTATCTTTAAGAACCTTATCTTTGGTTACCACCACATATGGATTCATCTGAAATAACCTTTGATTGCGTTAAAAGCTCTTTTTTAAAGTTATATATATTTTAGTTTTAATATAGGATATTTTTTATTGTACAATATATTTCTTAATGCTTTATTGTGTTTTCTGTAAATTTATTTTTTAAGTCCAGCGTCGTCAATTATATATAGAAAATTTCACAAAAAGAAACAATAAAAACACAAATTGTAAATTTAATGTTTAATCAAACTTAACTTACACGAATTTATTTTATAAAAACATAGAGTCCTTTTTCCACTGCGTAGATATTACTGCACTATTAAAACATATTACTGGAACATTACCTTAATTGTATCATTAAGCAGAGAAAACAATTCAATAGATAGAGTCTGCATTAAAGTATTAAAAGTTTTGAAATACGAGTCTGAATCATATAAAATCATATTGTGTTGTAGTATAATCAGATCACCGGATTTCTGCTTTTCATTGCAGTTGCAGTTTTAAATTAGAAGAAAACGTATTTTGTTTGAATAAAGTTATTTCATAAAATACCCTTATCGGGTATTAAGGAAATAAAAGGGAGGCTGATTTTCATAATAAATTATTCATTGAAATTAAATATATTTAGAAATAAAATAATCGAAATATTAAAAAAATAATAGTTTTTTTATGGTTTGTGTGGTTCTATTTCCTAGAACTTTCATCATGTTGATTGCTGTCGTTCCGAGGAGCTTATTTATCGCCGGCAATCATCGTAATGTCAACATCTCTTGCCACTACACAACACCGAATGTAATAGGGGTAATTTGTGAAATATATATTTATGTGCACAAACTTGTAACACGATTTTGCTATTGTAAGACTCATTTAATTTTGTTGCAAATGTTTTGTTAATCGTCGTAATTTTGTGTGTGTTTAACTGTCCGAGACACACTATTTGGAAGACGGTGGAATTATGTTCTAATTAAAATACTAGCGCTGAAAATTTACTTCTGTACCCAATCAATTAAAAAGAATTTTGTTAACTAGTTATATAGATTATTCCTTTCCTCTTTCTTTGATTAAAATAGCGAAAACATTTAGGCGACAACTTGTTAAGTACCTATATAGAGGAGTTTGGTAGATAAGTAAGGAAAGTTAGAAGTAACTTGGAGTTGGTGTGGAGGTGATGCTGAACTGTTCGATAATGGACATAATTTAAGCCAACCAGTGATTGAAAATCTGACTGGTAGACGGATAGATCATTGGTGTAAGAGTTTGTTTAGTAAAAAAGAGATAATCATGAAGAATAGAACGAGAATCTATATCAGTGATGCCGTACCATAAATGTCCTTAGAACGTAGTAGTAAACAGTTAGAAACTAAAAAAAGTTCAAAAAAATATTTCATAGATCAATTTATTATCTAAGAACTTAAAATCAGTTCGAGATTCATAAAGTCATAAAGAACATGGGGTACACTTCAGGTTCACAGCACGCCAAGCACCAAAGAAATACAGAGATAACAAAAGAATGAAAAGGCAAGGAAACAAGAGGATGAAATATAAAGAACTATGACGAGAAATGAAAAAAAAAAAACAGTATAACAGGAGGATAATTACAACTGAGAGTCAATTATAAAAAGAAAGAAATAAGAGACCCTTTTTTAAGATATAAAGAGAAAAGAAAATAAGACCTTCAAATAAAAATTGGCGGAGCCTGTGGTTTTACTATAAAGAAAAAAGAGAAAACTTATAATAACAATTATAAGATAAAAACCCCTTACCACACTTGATTTTTACAAATCTAAATACGTATTTCGGCAACTACGTTGCCATCTTCAGTAGAATCTGAAAGGATGAGTGTTAAACATAGTATTGGATTAGTATTCGTATTAGAAATACTATGTATAACACCAGTGTTATCCCACTGGTGATCTAGTGAAGAGAATATCTTCAAAGGTTTTTACCTTAACTAGAAATACTATGTTTAACACTCATCCTTTCAGATTCTACTGAAGATGGCAACGTAGTTGCCGAAATACGTATTTAGATTTGTAAAAATCAAGTGTGGTAAGGGGTTTTTATCTTATAATTGTTATTATAAGTTTTCTCTTTTTTCTTTAAGACCTTCAAAGGCCAATATTTTACAGAAAGACGAATAATTATTAAGTGGGATATTAAACCAAAATGGAGAAGGGTAGGAGACTGAAACTGAAGATCAGTTGTTCCAGGTAGGAAATAGAAAATAGAGGACACAGAGGACAATAGAGGGGATAATGAAAAATCTTAAAACGTAAATAATCCTGACATGGACCATATAATATCTGAACTATAGAGATGTGGAGGAGAACTATTGACCAGGAGGACCAAGAACCTATTAGAGAAAATATTGGCACAAGAAAAATTACCACACGATTACGCTGATGTTACTGACATTACTTTCCATACATATGAAACAGGACAGAATGGACTGTGCTAATTATAACACTTTAAAATATGTTGTATATTTACAATACACTTAGGCACACAATGAGCAATAAGAATAGAAAAAATACAAAATAGTAAGAACACTTTTGTGATCTTCACTGCTTTTAAAAAGGCTTACGACTAAATATATTGAGGGCTGAGGGAATGTCCTTTACAATGCATTAATAGAACAGAAAGGAAAAATGAATATGATAAATCTAATGAAACTAACTTCAAAAGAAACATACAATAGATTTAAAATACATAACAAGATATCGGAAACATCGTGGTTGGCGAAGGACTGCTGCATGGGGGGTGGAGGGTCGTTAATACTCTTCTGTATTGAAGCATGTAATGAGAATAGTTAAACTACGCTGGACAAGATTATTGCATCAAAGAAATTATCAGTGCTTAGCCTTCACAAAAGAATGCTAAGCAGTAATATTTTTTTTGTAATTGTAATAAAATAATAATTAGAAAAAGAAAAACTAAAGGGAAAACATATAATTTCAAGTAAGACAATTTACAAATATAATTGAAGAATTACACAGAAAACCAGATATGAGGGAAGAAATGAAAATAAGATTGATGTTGGAAGATCGTGATCTACATGACCAATTTATAATTAGAAAGCACAAGAAAATGTGTAGATTTTAGGTGAAGGTGACGATTATTGAACAGAAAAGTACCCAGGAAAATGTATGGTAGTAAAATGTTACATGGCATATATTTTGAAAAAACATGTAAGTAATTCCAAGAATTGTACATCGAATCGGCTTTAATAGGAGTGGTGAAAGGTCATCGATGAAGGTGGATGGTGCATATGGGAATGGATATGACATGAGCTATTATTGGAAAGAAGAAATATAGAAACGACGTACAGCAAGGTTGAGGGAAAAAGTGAAGGAGACGTGGAATAGTGTAACAGCCAAGTTGAAAAAGCCTAGAGGTTGCCTCCGTATCTTTCATTATTGCCTTCTCGTCGGAGCTTTCCTCAAATAAGTTGATGTTGCCTTGTTGATGTTGACTTCACCGCCACTCGTCATATCGATTTTCATAAACTTTGCAATGATTAATTATTTCGTTATGTTTTATATATAATAAGTTTTTATATAGTCTTATCTATATATATTTCTTTAACATCATTTTAATTACTGTACCCTTTTATATTTGTTGACGATTCATTTGCCCTTTTCGTACGTTATTAATTGGCAGACTAATTGCCTTGCTTATGTATATTTTCACTCATAATATTAATTTTGAGCGTCATAATTTATACAATTAATTATGAACGATCTTGCTATAAAGGCAACGTTTATATTTTTTCGTTCAGAATACATTTGCTTTGAATAATTGCTTCTAAACACATCGTTTGATGTCTTCGTTCTATTGACTATAAAGCAACTAAAATACATGTTATATCTCTACTCGTAATTAAATAAATTAGTGTTTTATTTTTCATGAAATAAACTTATTATTTATTCGTCAAGTTTATATCCTGACTATCATACTATTGTATAAATAAGAACCTTATGGCCAACATATCTAATTCATATATACCCATTCTCAACGAAGTAATAGCAGATGTTCTAAAATAGTTTAGTCCTTAACTAACCCAATTGACGAACACAATTGTATAAATTTATCTTTATACAAAGGTTTAGTAATTATATCTGCGATCATTTGTTTGGTCGGGCAATATTTCAGATCGCTGGTATTATTGTCCCACAGGGACACTCAGGGATTAAATGATGAGATACAATATTGTCGTAGCTCCAAGTTGGCAAATAAAACCTGTCTTGACGAACATCAGCCCAGTCTGCCGCCACAAATCCGCTTAGTTCCAGTTTCCCGTCTACAGCAAAACAGAGCTTCTACCTCAATGGCGGTATATCGATAACTGTTTAACCTTTTCACCGCTTTCCAGGTGGTCTTAGTTGGAATATGGATTCCGCGACGAAGCATACCCACATCTAGACCGATATCTGGCCGTTACAAATGTTCCAAGTACAACAGTGATCCTACTGCCTTCCATTACTTCCTATTGTCGGATAATTTTGAACTCGACCCAACGTTTGTTAATGAAACTCGTTAACAGGTTTTTCATGCTGTAGGCCGTAGTCAGTAACCAACGAATTTATTTTGTTTCTCTAATGAACCTTGAAACATCCATCTTTCTCTCGCTCTACTTGTATCCCAAGTCCAAGTCCTTCATTTCCAAACGCATAATGAGTTGTTTCCCAATATCATGAGTGACATTTCTGTTGGCTTCTACCACTAGCATGTCGTCAACATACAGTTCCCTTGCCAAATAAACATGGGTTAGCCTGAGTTTGTTTGAAACCTACTTCTTTCAGAGTTGCTCTATTGTATGCTCTCGCAGCTTGTTTAAACCCGTGTACGCTCTTGCAGAGACGAAGTATTTAAGGTTCAGCTCATTCAAAATCTTGCAATTACTCCATATAGAGCTCATCCTCGAGATCGCCATTGAAGTTCACATTATTTCTATCCAGGTTTCGTGCCACAGCATAAGAACAGTTTGGAGTCTGACGACGGGTGATTTTTTTTTGTCATAATCAAAAGTCCGTATCGCTGGTAAAAACCTCTTACTACCAAGTATGCTTTATAGGAGTCTGCTTGCACATTCCATTCTTTTTTTGAAATTGGGCCACACATTTCGATGTGATAACACGATGCCCGTCTGTAAGATATATCATCTCAACGTCTAACGACGTCATTTCTTCTTTAGCAGCTTTGCGTCGTTTCTGCTTCTTTGTTATAGATTATAATCTTCTTCTTCGTTCAGGGAAATTCTCTGTGCTTGCAACATAGATTTTTATGACTTTCGTTACCTCATTTTTGTTTTTTATAAGACGAACAACCGTAAAACGTGAGTAGTTTCCCATCAGGGAGAGAATGTAACGATTACCACTTGTTATTACAGTTGGTAACGGTCCCCGTAGGTCTGTATGCACTAGAACCAGTATTTGTGCAATTTTTGATTGACTTTTGTAATGTGCCTTTGATGCCTTTGTTCATTCAACTCGATACCACTGGTTAATTCTTATTTAGACAGATGTTAGATTGCTGGAAAATCGCGATGCCCAAGTCGACGGTCCCGCACTTCAAAACTTGCGCTCTGCCATCTTTTACAAAGTCACTAATCAACTCATCTATTTCGGCGTAAATTTCAGCCATAAATTTCCATATAAAACTTGTTATGACATGACAAAAATATCAATGTTAATTTTTAATAATGTCTTTCGCTGATTTATTGTAACTCGTAACGTATACTGACCGTCGTAGTTTATTAGGAATCATCCTTGATTATTTTCGTTTCTTGTTGATTCTTGTAGACTAGGATGATAACAATAGTGTTCCGCGCACTGTACAGTGGCGGTTTGTTAAGTAATGCGCGAAATTATTTCGAACTGGCGACGAATTCCCTAGTTCGTCAACTTTAAATCTTAAAATCTTTTATTCATTTTAATTATATTTAAAGTAAAAGTCCGAGATGTCGTGTGATAAAATACGTAAAATCAACTTTTTAAGTTTATTTTTTTCAAAAATAATTTTATATATTAAAATTAAGAAATTGATGCATACGTTCAAAAATATAAATTTCTCACTTACAATGCATTTATCTTCGCGAAAGCACTTGTTCAAAGAAATCGATCATTATCAGGAAAAACTTACGCGATTAAATATTAAAAGCAGTACGAAGCGATTCTAATGCATTCAAGCGCACCGATTCGCTTACACTACAATTAGAGTGCAAGAGTGGTTTGATGGAATCCTTGCGGGTGTTTGCCATTATTGTGCATTAATGGGTTTTCTGTGGGATGTCGTCGTTCCCATGCCACGGTATCGATGATCCGTGTTTTAGGAGTCTACGTTACACAGTCTGAACCATTCGAAATTATCATGATACGTATTTTAAGTCACGTCCCGCAGAGAATATCGGCATTTACTTTGCGCCCTGTTTGCATTAATGGATGAGGACGATTATGTATTTGGAATAAGATATGATAGTCAATTTATGGCTGGATTGAGTTTGTGGGTTGCAGTCTGGGTGTGAAATAAATGCACACAAACTGTTACGGATTATATAATAATTTATACATAGATTTAGAAACAAAAAAACTGTAGACACGTTATCCATTTATCTTATATCATTTAATGAAAAATGTAATTAAATGAATGCGACAATGTGCGAAAGAAATAAACAGGGACAAACGAAGAAAGAAAACTCGGCAGTAATTCAACGTGAAATAATAACCATGCAGATAAAAGAGCATGCAGTTTTAAAGTTTCGCATAGAAATTATCGCCCGGAATAAAACGAGTTCACGCCAGTAGCGTATCTTGTTCCGGACGGAACAGGAAGTGCTAATGAAATCTTGAATCCCTTTATTGGCTCACGCGGGAAGATTCCTCGAACAACCTCCAATATTCTGTGATTGCCATTTTTCAATTTACAATTTGAAATTATTTCCTTTTGTTTACTAAGACTTTTGAGACAGTTAAGTTCGTAACCAAATTTAATCATCATAATCAATTTAATCATTAACGATTTAAGTATTAAAAAAATAATTTAATGTGTGCCTTGTTCCGAGTCTATAATAATAATTACTTAATTGCAAACAATAGGAAATTGTTCGTTTATCATCAAATATCTTGGTAATTATCAGGGGAAAAATTTAAGTCGTCATGAAAAGCCCCACTCGGAACTGGTGTAGAACACGCCACTGAAGCATTAGTATTGGTTTAGGTAGCATCATGGACTGATTAATGTTCCTTAACGTTCCCGTGCCACAACATTAAACATTCGCCCTGTGTCGGTGATCGCATTTATCAGGCGAAGATTTCAATTACACATCTACCTGAGCGCATAAAACCCACAGACGGACAACGACGGCGGCGGCGGCGGCGGCATCGTGAAAAACAAGGCCATCGCCGGTAATATGTTTTGTTTTATATCTCCCGAAAGGATTACGAACGAGACGCTTAATTGCGAAGCAATAGGAAGAGGAAATTAATTTTTTAGCCAGACTAATTATTTCTTGCCCTAAATGGAAGGAAGCAATTCGTTTGTTTTCATTCTTTTGCAACGATTATTTTCTGTGCTAAACAATCATACCGATATTTTTATGCTATTTATGTCATTGAATGCAGTGAACTGTAAAAAGGAAGTAGTATAATACATATAAAAAGATATATATCTCTTATACAAATAACAGTGGAACCTGTCAACGTCAGATCTAACAACGGGGTTCAACAGGGGTTTATGGTAAAATGCACGGTAATTTAGCATTACTCGTTGCATGTACACAGAAATAATACAATGCACAAGAAAGTATATTTGAAGATTACACTCCAATATTAATTAAATTGAATGATACGTCTCTTCGTCTGGGTACTCATTTATTTTGATGTTAAAAAATAGTCTATTGTCCACGAACTAGCCAGTATTTGATGTTTACATATCTCGAACCATTTATTCAACATAAATTATTTCTAAAAATGAAAAAACTTGAACAAGTCACGGCAAACGTCGAAAAGCGCATTGTCAATGAAATGAGAAACAGATTTTTTTGCCAGCATATTTTACGTAAATAAATTTATATGAGTTTATTATTATTTATCAAATATGTAAATTCTATTACTATCTTACTAGTACTACAGAGCAATAAATTAACAGCGTGTTGGTCAAATCATTTGTAGATACAGTTTGATATTTTCTTGTCATTTCATAAATATTTTGAATCGGCTTTTTTTGTTCAATCTGAATTTCCTAAAAGCGAGTTCCTTATATTGAATTTTCCATTTTCTGTACTATCACAATTTTGGCACAGGCCTTCTTCTTCATAGTTATTACACATTCCTCGAGACGTACACACAAATGCCACATCCCATCAAGTAAGTAAATAAACTCTGACATAGAAAATTCCATAAGGGGTAAATAAAACAAGTTATGAATTCATAATATTATTATTCAGAAAGCATTAAATGTTACGATTTAAACGCAAATTTCACAGCGTTTTCATTTCAAACATATTACATGATAATAATAATTCACCTGTGGTTTAAACAAACGGCATTTAATTTCGTGTTTGTTTCGCATTTTCAATTTAAAACCGTTTAACGTCAACATTTTAATTGAAAACTGCATTACATTACAATATATATTCCAGATGAAGTAACAGAACCATTTTTCAAGTTGAAACCAGCAATGAACGAGAAATCTCCTGTCTTATGCGATTGTGCATTTAATATTCTACGCTACATTGAAATAAATGAAAAATGCAATATCTTCTGACTTCAGCTGAAATAGATGTACAATTTTTTGTTTTACATTTTCCTCGGTCGACTATTTAGTTCGGCTGATATGCATATTATTTTAATATAACTTGACGCGTACTCTGAATTTACGTATTTACTTATTTGCTGATGTGAATATCAACAGATAATAATCAAGTTGGATTGACGATGGCGTGCACCTAGCAATGTTTCATCGTGGATAATTCCCACAAATCAACTTTAAATTTAGGATCATAAAAATAAACGCACGTATGCACATATCGGGGTAATTTGTACGTAAGCATATCTACAAACATTTCGTGACGTTGATGTAGATCGGCCATTAAATATTTGGGCATACCTCTACGTAAACCACCGAACTTTATCTGTAAACTCATATATACGTTCCGTTCATTTTCGTGATATTTTATGCCCCTCTCGCCGGCCAAAGAATAAATCTACTTTGTATATATATTTCCGGCGATTTAAAACAGGAATTTTGTGGAGATATTTCAGCGGCAGTACGTTTGCCTGCAATTTATTTTCGTGCTGAAGATAGTAATGATACAACGTGGCATTTCCGAAAAAAGCACAGCGGCGCTTTGCAAACCAAATCGCAATCGGAATTTTTAATATCAATTGTTGAACGCTGCATGTTGCAGAGTGCCGCAAATATTGCGGCACGTTTAATATAAACGGAAGCCAAATCTAATAATATGCGTTAAGAAATGAAATATTTTAGTTGAAGTGCAAGGGAATATGTAATAGATGTTTATTCTTAGCAACGCAAATTGTATTTTATCAGATTCTCTCCATAAAATGGCAATTGTAAAGATGAAACATAACAGCTGGAGCGAACAAATACCAGGAATCCTATTTAATATACAAACTTTAATATTCTTACGTCGAGCATAGCTAAATTGAATAAAACGTTATCAACACTGTGGTTTCAAAAAAGGATGAATGTCAGTGATAGATATCCGCAGGTAACTGGCAATTTAGAAAATACCATGCATAATTGAATTATAATATTTTAATTGGCACATCATTACATAATTGGAGGCAAATAGATATCGAGAGTACATACTAATTCTTTGTCAACTAAACTGGACGATTTAACACTAGGTTTTTACTAAGTTTGCACTTTTGTAAAAATTTAGATCAATAATAAATATACAGAAATTGTGGAATGAACAAATAAGAATAAAAAAACAAAAATGAATGATACCCAAATACAATGAACAAAAAAATTAAAATGAGTCTACAAATAAAGTAAACCTCGAATAGATTTCTCTTTATTCTCTTACTTACTAAATATAAATCATAGTCTGCGTGCTGGTTTAGATTTTATTAATTTGACTTCGTGTTCACACACGTGTAGGTAGCACATTCTTCCTTGGACTGTTCCAGAACGTGCCCATGTTTCTCGACCATCGAGGTCATCGCAGCAATTGGAATTGCTCTCCTAGATGGTTCTTTTCGAATCGACCTCCTTTCGCCCAATTTTAACTATTCCCCTTTGCTTTAATGCCACCCGCCCTCACTAACCCGATGGGAAGAAAACATATTATTTTTCCTGACGAAACGAAGTCACACCATGTCCTGGTGACTCCATCATTTAAAGCAAACTCTGGCATGCTGGTGATGGTGCAATGCCCAGAGGTTCATTGCTTTTTCCATTTATATGTCATTATGAAGAAAAATGTTATTTGTTTTGTTTCTATATTACTTCCGTGCAAGTATACTTACGTTTCCTTAAAGAAAATTTCGTACTTATCTTAAAGATTTGAAATTTGAAATATTATAAAAATATTTAACTGTATGTCTACATATAAACATTTCAGAAACCAGTGTTTATTAGTAAAAATATGGAATAGAAAATCTGATTATTTTACCTATATTTCTACATATAAACATTTCAGAAATAATTATTAGTAAAAACATGCAATAGAAATACTGATAGCACATTGAAATAGCCAATAAATGCAAGCATGTCACAGATCATTTGAAGGTAACTGTTGCTGCAAATGTATTGAATAACAGAAGGCCAGAAGAATGGAATCACAAACTGGAAGAAGTTACAGAGAATTACAAAACCTAAATGATATACCACAAATGGCAAATGAAAATATTGTAACATTGGGGTAATTCTGCATAATTGATAAGACAATATTTTCACCAACCAAAGGAAATCTGATATTGGACGCCAGAATAAGAGCAAGAGTAATATAAAAGAAGTAAATAAAACTGAAACATGAACAAGAACGGAATTAGTAAGATCCACGAACGAACTGAACTTTGAAGATACAGGAAGATTAGGGATAACAAGAATTAGTTACAAACATACACGCACGCGAATATTGAAAGCATAAATCTTTGAAAAAATCATAGAAGTGCATCAAATGACGAGGAAGTCATACGAAAGGATGATAGAAAATTAAGGATAACATATAAATGGGAAAATCAGGAAGTATTAGAAGATAAGAAATAGAATATGGAAATAATATTAAAGATAACAAAAGGAAAACAGGAAAAGTTAAGAAAAATATAGGCAAAATACACTGAAAGAAGAGGTAGAAGATAAAATTTGCAAAATAGTATAATAATATCATTGGACAAAAAGGGTACAATGAAAAATGAAACACACATGCCAATATATCTACCATAATACCATAAATACAATAATACCGGAGAAGAGACGAATGTCGAAACTTACCTTCACGTACGTCAGTGAAAGAATCACGCAGCACCTCGAGTGTGAAGGCATTGACGTTGGAATTAGTACACTCACACAATTTCCGCGTGTTTTATTGTATTATTTAGTTCGCAGATTAAAATTTCTTATCCTAATTTTATTCCCATTAACAAACTTAATGTTTATTGGCCTTTTAGTCAATTTTTCTGCATTTGACAACACATGATCGACCTATTATTCGAAACGCAAGAGTTCGAAACCCATTCACCGATTTTGCCCGCTTCGGGTTGCCTTAGCTCATCTATCTGTCACCCCCCGCCACATTATGAAAAACGCTGCACAAACCGTTCGTTACACGAAAAAAATGAAATAAATAAAGTTACAGAGAATGAAATTGACTGACGGAAACCAATCTCTATATCATGGTATAGAAGCGGGACGTGTGAATGGGATTTTGTGAAACGCAGATTTGCGAATTCGAACGCGTAACATTTTTAAACTTTAGTAGATAGGTATTGTAATATGATTTATTTACATCTGTGGTTTTAAAATCATCGTCAACCCGATAAAGGAATATGGAGGATTCTAAGGAAATGAGAATTGTTGTATATAATGATAAAGTGATTGACGTGCGGAACAGGCGTATTTGTCGATACTGGAGATATATAGCATATCATGGCATATGCAAACGATATAAATATATGTATAAAGATAAAAGAGATAAAGGAAACTAAGATAATTGTATGAAGCGATGTGAGTATATGAGGTGACAACATGTGCATATATGATTTGGAAGTGGCAAATAGAGACAATAAAGCAATAAAATTAATAGTACAACTATTATTTGGCATATCTTACAGCGTTATTTTACACATCAAACATAATCCTGAGCGTCTTCTCCATCCTGGACCCTCGGCTCCGTTCCCTTCTGGCATGTCCCTTCTCCACCATCTCGTCCTGTCTTTACAACTGCAACAAAGTTTGCTTTATATTTCTCTATGTCTCCCTCCTACTCCTTCGACTTCCATTCTCTTCTTTAACTTCCCCAACAGGGTTCTCTTCCTCTTTACTCCATGCAATTTCCTCGCATTCCTCCCACTAGTGTTTCCATTCATCTTCAAATTTTCTAAAACACTATAGAGCTAATTTAATGAGCAGCGGAAAGAAAGCTTAGGAAGAAACTGCAAAGATAAATCGGTAGAGGAAAGAAAGGATAATAGAAAGACCAGAGGAAATAATAGGAAAATCGGATAAACGTTTGATTGGTTTGTTAATGTATGGCAAATCGAAGAGACGAAGGGCGAAATGAAGGATAATGGAATCGAAAAAGATGTGAAACAGTAAGGATCAATGGATGACAGTTGAAATATAATTTTAAAAAAATAAAGGAGAACAAAATCTGGTTTAGGTTTTTATTTTTGGATCAATATTTATTTCATCTATATTCCACTGCACTTTGTCTGCGTTAGCTTGAATAGTTACACGAATATTTTACACTTTGGTGTGGATAAATTAACGACTCAACCTAACGTTTTCGAAGTAAATAAAATCAAAATTATCTTTCATATGTATCACAGCAACTTGATACAAGTGTGCTGCATTAATTACAAAGGCACCTCATTTCTTCAGAATAAACTTAAATTAATTAAAAAGAAATCATTCCATTTGGCCCCGTTAATATTGTTCAAGTAAAGACATATGTTGTTTGCTCGAGAGATTTTTTGCCAAATGCATTGTTAACAATATTTTTTCATCGAAAAATGCATTGCCAAATGCATTATTAAAGTAAAAAACACGAATATTATTTCATCATATTGCCAAAGCAACATATAAGTATCACAGTCAAGTTTACGGGGAGTGTTATATCGATTTTGGCAAAATTTTGGTGTCGGCTTTGATCAAATAAATAAAATATCCGCGCCACACATTAAAGCCCAACGTGCAGCTTTCGTTAAATTAAATCGCAATCTCGTCATTTGGTACACAATGTGTAGCTTTTCACAAATCTATTATCCTTTCATTAAATAAATATAAATTGTCCTTATCATATCAATTAGTACAAAACATAAATTCAAAGAAAATAAAATAAATTTAACCACAAAGGGAAATGTAAAGAAATCTAAAGAAACACATATTAAACGCAATGTCACAGTTGTGCCTAGAAATATATTTTGATTTTCGCTCGTTCAAAGTGTTAATAAAAATTGTACCCTCCATTGAGGTTTCCACAAACTAAAGCTGAAATTGAAATCGAAAATTTTACGTTCAGCATAAATTATATAGCTCCGACTTTTGGAGCAAATGCTACTGGCCTAGGACCAAACAATGTGTTTGGGAACAGGAAGGGCATAAATGACTCGACCATGTACTATCTTTACGCTCAATTTATCGGTTGCTATTCACTCTGATGGCACCCAAACGGCCAACTCATAATTCTCAGCTTTCCCCCTTTCACCTCGATTGCAGACAGTTGGTGTTAGTAATGTACTGTGCTTTGAGATGAGTATGTCTAAATAAACATTTCAAGTTTCAGAAAAAATGTTGTCTTTAATCACCAAAGAATGCGTTGTCTTATGAGTTTTGTTCAGGTTTATATTACTACTGTGAGTGCCACATTTCTTCAAGGAGGTTGCCAGAAGTTTGTTAAAAATTCACAACTTTTCTTTTAATTACTGGCGACTTTAGGATTCAGGCTTCCTGAACTTTTGGGTCAGAAACTTGCAGAAAGAAATGAATTTCGAATCACTATTAGTGGACGTACAAGCAGTTTTGTCTTGCAATCCTTTATTATGGTTTCTGGTAATTATTATGTATTATGGTTGTTCGTAATTTGCTGGCATAATCCTTCCGACAAGAAATATTAACATTGACACATATTTTGTCGTCATTTATTTTTTTTGGCTCTGGAAACTTCATTGAATCCCGTCTACGACATGTTTCACATCATTTCGCCCGAGACACAAAAAAAAATTCTGAGCAAAGAACATCATGCACTACTGACATAGGTGCAAAGTTCAGTAAGGGGTAGAGCTTTAGTGAATTTGGTTACTTACCGAGTGCATGTAGACAATTTAAATGTAAATCAGCTCTGAGTTTGTCACCTAGGCTACAGACCTTTTGGATGAACATCTTTAACTCTGTATTCTTCCATAAATCCTAATATATTTTGGCACTTTTGTCATCTCATTCATCGTCGACTTCATCTAAGGTTTCAATTCTTGCAGTCCTCTTCCCCTTTTATCTGCGCTACATTTTCAATAATTTAATTTTACCTCATTTGATTTCATTGTCTTTCATCCAATAATTCCTATGAATTTCTTCATTTCGTTTATCGGTTGTTGTTATACGAGTATATGAATCTATGACTCTTTGCTTTTGTCTTGTTATTTCTTTCATTATGATGTGGTTCTACTTCAGCATAAGATTCAAGCATATCGACGAAAAACGTAAAGAATTATGAAGTATAACAGAATTTTATGTTACATCTTGAATTTTATTCAGAATAAATAAATAAAGAAACAAGAAAAGTACAAGAACGATATTTTATACTCTAGCTACAGCATTAGCTTTAATTCAACACAAAATTAAAAATACTGTATCTAGAATAAAATTAAGTAGATTATAATTCAAAATATGTAAAATCCTTCGATTGTTTATTTGTTGGTGACAGACTACATTCCCATCATAGAATGCATTGACCGAGACTTATTCACATCAAAGTTATCGCTGGTAGTAACTTCAAAATTAAATATTAGCCCACAAATTCTTATAAACGTCAAACGTGACGCGAGATTCCAGAAGTAACTAGCATTAATTAATGTTTGAATGGTTAATATACAGTGTGTTCCACTTAAAAGTGTACACCATCATATCATTATTATTTTTAGTCCAATTTTAGTAATTTTTCTTTCCAAACGTAGAGTACTTATTGCTTCATTTACTCAAACAAAACACTTGCCTTCTTTAAATGCAAATCAACCTGCAATGGCAAAATAAATGTGGTAAAAATCAAGAAATCACTTTAGGGATTTTGTTATGGAAAAAATTTACTAGTAATAATTGTTCAAAATTGCCCAAAAGCCCCAAATCCAAAATTTCGTGAAATTAAAAATGTTAAATTTTTCTGCAAAAGTAATTCCAATTCCGTAAATATTATTGCACAGGTGGCTGCGAGTAAACAACAACAACTTTAAACATCTTTGACAGTTCAGGTTTTATTTCAAACAATATTTTCACAGCATAATTTTTTCTGCGCAGCTATTAATCAGTATATTATTTACGGACTTTACGAAAAATTTTAACATTTTTAATTTTCATAAAATTTTGGATTTAGGATTTTTGAGCAATTCTTAACAATTATTACTAGTAACATTTTCGATAAAAAAAATCCCTAAAGTGATTTCTTGATTTTTGCCATTTATTTCGCCATCTCGGCGTGCGTTGTATTTAAAGAAGGCAATTGGTTTTACATATTAAAGCTTATAACGTTTTCGGTACAGCCCGACCTTTTGTTGTTTTATTTTATTTTTGTAATAACCTTATCAGATTCAAGGGACGTGAAATTGACAATATTGGTTTCAAAAGGAAAAAGGTTTCTTCTTAGTCATGTACTAATCTTAATCTTAAATTTAAAATTTCATAATTTTCGCTTCAATAATTTTGGACGATGGAACACGTATACATACGACATGCTGAAAATAGAATCGATTCAAGGGAGGCCGAATTTTTCCTGTAATTTACATTTTAATTCAATTTTTTGTTACACGTTCTTTAGTAATGGTGTTCACATTTTGTTTAATAATATTACCCCAACCTCATCCATCTTCTCGACGGGAACTGGCCGTGGAGTCGAATTCAGTCTGTACCCCTTTCAACGATACATCTTGATCATTGAATAAATGGAATCACTTAAAAATGATCTTTTAAATACATAATAAATTTTTTATAAATTTCATTTCGCAAAAGAATAAGAACATTAAGGTGGCTATTTCTGCTTGTCAAGTAATTTACAATTTTTATTGTGAGTTCAAGTTGTTGACAATTTAACATATCTAGCCCGATTTATCGTGAAAATCCTATTTTGTATTCCATCTCACATAGTGGTTCCGTTGATATTTCTGTTTTCATTGAAAGAACTAAAGTGCAGTCAGAGAAACATTCCGATTGACGAAATTTATTACCAGTTTATTTTCCATTAATGCAACTGATAGCTTTTAATTAATTGCGGCCACAATTAATCACCCCGAACTATCTAAAGTCGACGAGAAGAAAGAACAAGTGAAGGCGGTTCAGCGGCGAAAAACTAAATCAATTTAACCAAACCGTCGAATTTTTTCCTCGCCGATACAAACGGTCAAGATTTCTCCTTTTACAATTGAAAGCGAGGCGCGGGATCGATAATGTGATTTAGTGGCGAAGTTTCCATTCCTCTAAGCGCGTCCGTTTATATTCCGTATGTGTATACATGGAGGCCTTCACGCCGTCGTTTTTTGCGTCTCTATCGGGCGCTAGTTTCCGTACGGCGCTAAATTTAATATTGCGAACCACTTTCGCAAGCGCGGGCGACGCTGCCCCATAACGAGCTTTTAAATAACCGGGATTATTTTGCGGAAAACCGGTTTTTAAAACACAAATGTTAACAGCGCAAATGTTTACCTTTATGCGGACCAGCCGACCGTAATTACGTGTAGTTAATGTTTGGTTTGCTTCAATGTAAATAAAAACGCATTTTATATAGTTTTTAGTGTGCACGGTATTATGTTTTCGTTTTATGTTATGTTTGTTTTTCGTGTCATCGCTAAAAGCGGAAATAATTATTGTGGGGTAGTATGAAATAATGTTTTGCGCACCTGTCAAGCGTTGGCGTTCGGCATGTATGCTTGTGTGTAAATTTTAAGCCATCCACATTGAGTAAATATTTGGTGATATATGTCAAAAAAGGCGATAGAAACATTAAACCTTTTAATTATGCTTGCATGTGATCGACAAAGGAAAACTCAAAAAATATCATGACGTTAAAATAATTTTCAGTCAGTGAGTATGAAAATAATTTCAATTTCAATTTCATTTGGAAAACTATTTGGCGTTTTACAAAGAATCGAATGTGCGCGATTTTTTATAGTAAATTATTATATTTGTTGTATATATAAAAATAAAATTAACAGCGCAACAAAAACGTACCAAACTGCTTCTATATTTTTGTTTTAATAAATAATTCGAAGCGTTAATTTTAACTTCCAAGGAAAAGGCAAGAATAAATCTCCGCTCGCTTAAGCGAGCATATAATTTCAAGAGTGTTAAGCTAAGTGCCATAAGTCGTTCCAATTTTGAAGATTAACCTCTTCAACTGTTTTATTCGAGCAGTGGCACAAACTCATGTTGACGAAGCCTAAGCTAGAAAAATGTCACTTTCCGGCCTCTCCTCTCCCCACGATAAATTAACTTTATGCCCTTTGATAAATCTACTAGATTATAAATGTCTTTATCAGGATCTCTTTCTGCAACGAGGATGAGCGACTAATGTAGTCGAAATGTTAGCGTTAATGGCGCTCGATCTATCGAAATGAACGTGCGAGATTTTTTACAGTAATTTATGAATTATATATTTAATTGTGTATTCAATTAAATTGATTCATTTTGTAATTTTATATTTTCATTCTCGTTTTACTCTAATGAAGTCGTTATCTAAAATATTATTG
This sequence comes from Geotrupes spiniger, assembly GCA_959613385.1. Taxonomy (NCBI): domain Eukaryota; kingdom Metazoa; phylum Arthropoda; class Insecta; order Coleoptera; family Geotrupidae; genus Geotrupes; species Geotrupes spiniger. The sequence continues at coordinate 21,642,333 of OY390737.1, forward strand.
CAAATAATCTTCATTAATATTAATGCTATTGTTTTTAAATTATTACCACTGCTTATAACTATTCCAGTTAAAATATTTAAAATGTTCAAACATCGTTAGTAAAATTTGTTATGTACCCGTGTGACAGGTTCTCGTTTTAATTTCATATATATCATATTATATTTCATCATAAATCACCCAATTCACAAAACACCAATTTCGCTTCTTTATGAGAAACTCGTCGATAAATTCTCTTTGAAATTAGACCCTTATTTATTTCTTAAAAAACGCTCGCTTAGAATCACATGTGAAACGAAACAGATGCCGTCGGAATTACCTTTCATTCCGCGCTTTTTACAATACAGGTATTATTGTATCGATATGATCGATATAAGGGCTGAAGGAATGGCTCGGATATCACTCGTAAGTGGAAAATATTTCCAGTTCACTCGCACGGCCATAAAGAAACTGATATTCAGTGAACGTCGCTTTGCGTTACGGTGCAATTTAACAGGCTGCCTCAATATATTCAGTCTTAACAATAAATATTTCCGCGAAACACAATTTAGAATCAGATAATGATTGATGCGCGATTTGATTAATGTGCAGGTGAAAAGTTGCGAGAGCTCGTTTTACATTTAGATTGATGCAATTTTTTAAGTAATACATTAAACCTTTTATTATGTTCATTTTTCAAAAATATGAACTGCGACGTAAATATGTTAATTTCCAATTACCGTAATGATTTCTGTGTGTCTGTGATCAAAATTTGTATTAAAAGAAAGTTTTATAAACATAATATTTTAAATGAGTATCAACTACATATTCCATAATTTAAATTACAATTGAAACCAAAAATAGTAGACCGATAAATAGATTTAAAATAAAACCATAACTATGAGTTTTATTTATTCCGCCCAATACCGCCCTTAAACGTCGCCGAAGTGATTTTATTGCAAAGTTATTCGCCAGCATTTCCTTACCATATACAAAGCGATGCACGACAGTGAGATTTTCCGGGATATTTCTTCCAGATTATTTAAATTTTTATACATGAATTGAAACTCGGCTCGGCATTCAAAAGGTAAATTCAGATTGTTTCGTATGAAAGAGTAATATATCTGGGATGGGAGCACGGCTGGGATGCAACCTTTGATGTAAAATGTTTGGGTCATTACACACGACGTTAGGGACACACAGACTACCTCAGGATTCCTGCTCCAATTTCGCATATGACAATGATTTTTTATCGCCGATATTTGAATACGGCCGCATTCCTATTAGAGCGGCTGCAAAATCACATGAAGTATGAAATTCGGAATATGCTATCATTATTTTTCTTATATCAGTGTAAACCGTGTAAAGGATTCAATAAGAAAGGAAGACGGAATGATTCAACAAAAGGAAAATTAATTCATACAATTATTTTATTAATTATTGACCTTTGACATTTTATGGATAAAATATGCCTAGTTCCTTGCAAACTAGACAGGTACCAAATGAAAGCGAAGCTTAAGTAATTAAGTAATGAAGCGCACTTAGTTTTTGAAAGTTATGCTACTAGAATGAATTTGGAAGAAAATAATGAAGAATCAGAAAATAGGACTAGTGAAAAAGAATCACAAAATAGAACGAGTGAAGAGGAATCAGAAAATGGAACAAATAAAGAAGAAATATAGAAAGATGCAAATTTTCAAAGACAAAATGTTCCCGACTCAGGAATAAACAATTATGGAAGGTTGTGATCTGAAATGAAATTAGTTTGACAATATTCCTGAAATGTAAGGACTGAAAAGGCCAGTTGGATATTTTAGTATTTTTTCAATGGTGTGATTTTAGATCACATTGTTGAACAAAGTAGTTTATATTCTATGCAAGAAAGTCCAAAAATGATAGAATAATAGACAAATAGAGAAAACAAATATGCTAATTGTTTGCAATATAATAAATTAAACATTCAATTGGTTTGACTTCCTTATGATCTATACACAATACTGGTTTTAATTGTTGCTGTTCACTTGGTTGGAGAGTTGGTAGTCTCTCTGGGTTAGCGGAACACCCATTCAAATGGCTATGTTTCTAAATTTATATCTTTTCTTAGTCTTTGTCATCTGTTTATCTCCTCCTAATTGTATCGCTGTCGCCAAGTATATAAAATTTGTAACTAAATAAAATATGTCACAAACTTTCTATGATTCTTAATATTCTTCTCTTCAATTAATTGTATATGCAAGTTTAGGGTTTTTCGTTATTTGCTAAGCTTGTCGGATTGATGGTTGGGTATTTTTTCTTCTTAATTATCAGGTTTTTCCAATGTCTCATTCATTAATATTTAACTTCATTTATATGAGGTTGTCTGGGTTTTGTTTTCAGTTTTGAAATTGTTATGTGTTATGTGTGTTATTTCTTCCATGCAGTGTTGTAGCCATTCAAAGTTTTGATGTTTTAGAGTTTCAGGCAGTTTCAGAAGTTTTCAGTAGTTTGCTGCATTCTTGCTTTGCAAAAACTAGGATGAAGAAAAGTCAGGACACTGTGGAACAGTTGTGGCAAAAATCAATACTGGAGTAATGTTTGTAGTTGATATGTATTATGCCCAGGCTAATAGTATCAAGCCAACAAGTCTCTTAGTGCACTACAGCTCTTATACGATATAATTTGGATAATTTATTTCTAATCCTCAGTTGAAATTAGCGATTTCTCAAATTGGTTTTAATGTCAATGGAATACTGAGGTGGATATATTGTGCTTATTTTATCAATAGTCGGTCATGGCTTACAAATACTTGGTTTACCTCTATAAATAGAACTGTACAGAGATTACCCATATGATATGGTGTATTCATTTAGTTTCCTTGGAGGAAGTTGGAGGAGTTGGAGGAGTAGTTTAGGTGCTCAATTTTCTAGCCCTTAGTCACAATCAATTATAACAGGGCAATGTTTACTTTGATAATCATAATATAAAATTAATTCAGGTTCTGCTATTGAAAATTGAGTCTGCTTATTATCGGTCTAAGTGACACGCGAAATATTGGCAACATTGTCTTCTCTTTTTCTTGTGAATTTTCCATTCATCACGTTTTTATTGCCTTCTCAATTTTTTCACTCACATCTATATCTTCATTTCCAGACCTTTCTATTGTTGTTCTTAAGTACTTGCATTTTTGCTCCATTTTATCCTCTTCCAGTATTATATCGGTATCTTCCTCCTCTTTGCCTAGCACAATTATCTCAGTCTTGCCTCTATATATCTCCAATCCATACTTTCTCAGAGTTTCATTCCATATTTTTAAGTCCTGTATATTTCTTTCAGACTTGGCCATCAACATTAAATCGTCTACAAAGACACATAGTGAGATGTTTACTCTCTCTAGGTTTAGATACCCTATAGGTAGTTCTTGCATATTTGGCTTATACTACTTTATTATTTCATCCCTATATATATTGAACAGCGTTGGCCTCAACCTTCTTCCTTGCCCGACCCTCCTGGTTTCAAAGTTTGTCGATTTCATGTTCTTACTCACTACAAATTTGGCGGTCTTCTTGTATGTTCTCTTCATCGCATTTTTCAATTTCTCCTTTCTTTTATAAACATATACAAGGTACCATTTATAGTTCTCTTTCAACATTTTCTTTATTATTATTTTTTTTAGAGTGAATGTGGTCCTTTGTACTTTCTGCTTTCTCCATTTGTTCTTCTGTGTATTCTTTCAATTTGATGCTTTTTTCCATTATATCTTCGACTTTTATTTCTTCTTCTCATCTCATTTAATATTTCTTTCTTGTTTTTCTCTCTCTCTCACTGTTAATATTTCCTCTTCTGTTAACATTTAAGGGTTCTTCGAAATATTGCATATCTCCATTTGTAGTTTATCATTCGCTATCATTCTTCCTTCCGTTGTTTTATTTGCAGTTTACTCATTTAGGTCGTTTTTGCCAATCTAATTCTTTCAACTACTCTACAAAACTCTTTCCTATTAGACTTACTATATTCCTACCTACTATCTTCTCTTAAAATTCTTTCCCACTCGCTTGTTTGCTCGTTTTTACCAACTCATTTGCGTTCTTCCTCTCTTCCTTGTATACATGTGTCGTTCTGTAGGTACCCTTTCCATCTCATCTTCTTGACCAATATCTTTTGGTTTACTTCTTTACTCCACCAGTTTATCCTTCTGTCTCTGTTCCCTTTTTTTATTGTTTTACAACTTTCTCTCGCACTTTGTTTTATTGCATTTTTAAATTCTTTCAAGAATTCTTCAACCTCCATGTCACTACTCACATACACCCTTCTCATCTTGTATTACACCTTCTCTATATTTCTCCGCCGTTTATTTCTCTCTTAGTTTGTAGTTTCTTATAATGTTTTGTTCTACATATTTACTTTCACTCGCAATATTTCATTTTATTGTTCTCTTTTGTCTGATCTTAAACATCACCACTACTGGTCACAATTTCCGAGTTTCTCATGACTCTCATATCCGTCACTTCACTTCTTACTCTCCTTTCTGTTAATATGTAGTGCATTATGGATTTATCAAAATTTTCTTTTCCGTATCGTGTAAATTTATGGACGTTTTTATGTTCGAAGAAAGTGTTTGTGGCTATTAGGTTATGCCGTCGATACGATTACCTATCACTCCCTTTCCATCGTCCCTATTCCCTACTCTAGCTTTCATATTCCCCACCATATATGTTGCCTCTACTACTTACAGTAACCAAATTTCGGTCGTCTCAGTATTCGTCTTTCTGTGTTGCTGTTTTGTTTTCATTAGGTTCATACGTTGTAACCACTGTCACTGCATTTCTTTCCATTTCTATTGTTACTGAGAATATTCTTTCTGAATGGGCTCTCCATTCCAACCACACCGACGCAGTTTTTTCTTGTGGTACTGCACTATAAATTCACACGTTTCATTCTCCCAACATTTTCCACCTATTCCCTTATTTATTTGTTTCTGTTATCGCTAGGACGTCTACTTTCATCCTTTCAAGCTCTTCATTTAATTCATCCACATTTCCATCCAATCCTCTTCCATTCCATCTTGACAATCTCCATGTTTCATGCTGGTTCCCTTTTACTCAATTTTCTTTTCCTCCTTTAATTTGGATTGTTCATTTATATTTTTTTTGCCCTTTCTAGTCATATATATTCCCTATTCATTGCCAGTTCCTTCTTCTTCTGCTTCTGTGTCTGTTCGTAGTTTTTTTGAATTATCACTTAGTTTTCCTTACTTCTATTTCATCTCCATGCAATGCCCTTTATCGTAATCTGATTGTATCATATTTTTCCGTTCTTTTGCTCTTTCTTGTATTGCTTTATCTCAAGTCTTTCAATTTTTTCTTATTTTTCAACATCTGTTCCTTGTCTTCCTCGTTCTCCAGTTTAATCAGGAATATCTTTTCTCCTAGATTAATTGCTTCTTTTACGTTGTTTAACTTCTCTTTTATTTTAGACACCTTCCACATTATTTGTGTTAATTAATAATCCTTTAATAATATTATCATTTTTCCGGAACCTTTTTTGCTTTGTTTGATTATTTCTCTAATAGTCACTGTCAGTGTTTGTTGCTGATTCTACTCGCACATCTTTTAGTATTATTTTCAATTTATTACTTAAGTCATTGAATCTTGTCTTGTCTACAGTTTCTCTCAACATGTTTGTTGTTTCTTTTTTCTTCAATAATTCTTTCTAGAAGAATATTATTTTCTACTTATTGGTATTCTAGGCGTGGACTTTTTAATGCATCCTGTATGGCAGTTTTATGTTCTATACTTCTTTATCCAGTTATTCTAATCTTTTTAAACTTATATTTATTTTCATTTTAATTATTTTTTATGAATTTCTATTAATCCCAGTTTGCCAAGTTGACAATGACTAAGATAACTTTAACTCATTTGATTGGATGAACTTAGTTAAATGTTATCAAAACTAAGGTTAAATTAAACCCCGAACAAAGAGTTTCGTAATTCACTCATCCTTTGATAACATTCGATTTAAACGAACCCTACAAGCATCCGATTGAAACACTCACCTCATCTAATGATTTTAGGGCAGTTAAATTTTAACGAGAAGATGCTTTCAAGCACCGTGTGGGGTCCAGTGTATTAATTTTAACTTGTTTGCTATTAAGTTACATACATTATTATATCAGTAATTATTTTGGATATTAAATTGCTAGCAATTAATATTTGACTAATAAATTAACTGTATCGAAATTCGATAGTTTCTCCGATGTAAGAATCGTTGTGAACTGATTGGTATTTGCTTGCCGGTATTGAATTGGCATTTGTTTATGTTAGATGAGAACCACATTTCCTGAAATTCACGGTTAAAAATTGTCACTGGTTTTGAAACGTTTACTGGAACAAATCGTAGTATTTTGTTACACTTTGGAGCTTTGTGGTACGTTTTTGTAAATTGTTTGAAATTCGGCAGTTGATTAACTATTTTTATTCTATTTTATTTGAGATGAATATGTACTATTATTTGAAATGGCGTGGAGATATATTTTAATGTCCAAGTAACGAGATCATGAAACGTTGAAATTCATTTAGGTGAATACGGATCAACAACTTGATTATTTTTCGTCTAATAAAGGTACAATGCTGTAAATAAGTAACCCTTATATCGCAGATCTGGAGTAAAGTTTATATGTAGAACTAACAACTGAAGCAAAGCATTTAACTGAAGCATTTAAAAGAATGCGTATAGAAACTTCAATACTTATTTTATTATAATTAGGGATGAGCAGAAAATATTTCAATAATACAGACGATAGGGAGAAACGAATTGCATATTTCTCATGTTATTGTATTTCAATACGACTCGTTCCCATATTATTATCGCAGACGAAATGTGAAAACACGAATACTTGTCTTCTAGTACCTCGTTTTCCAAACGAGAGGTATCACTCTGAGCAAGTCTAACACGACCCTTAACGCAAACTGCAATCTTAGTGAACTACACGGGCGTTTGATTACTGTAACTAAAGTTCCCCGTGTTTGCGAATGTGCCGGGGTGTCTGTGTGCGAACGTGTGCATGTGTGCCTACGTGCGGCTACAGCGCACAGCTTCAATATCGGCCTGTTGTGGTTAGGGGTAGTCGACATATAAACCCAGCTCATTCATTAGTCCGCCACAAAGCAGGACAGTCAACGTCCCAAATTACATTAAGCCTGCAAATTGTTTCATCGGGAATGCCATTTCTGAAGATAACGATATTATTACAAACTGCTGCTGGTGCGACTGCAACAACACGTCGGCGATGTACTGCGGCGCTGACCGGCAAATTTACCTGGTAAACTGTGGTAATGAACGTCCGAGACGTGTTTGTGCTGAAATCAAATTTAAATTGCAGTGAACTATCGCCGTTAATTGAATTAGAGTAAACATAACTCCTGTTACAAATTAATATATTAATAGACGTGTAATGCGACAATTGAAGCAACGTGAATGAATTGAATTAAGATTAGAAATATAAACAACGTAAATAATGAAACACAAAATTCAAATTAAGAATAAATATAAAAACAAAGGCAATAGATAGAACACATGAAAAAGGCAATGAATTAATCGATTGTCAATCAAAACAAACAAAGAAAAAATTGAAAGTTTAACAGGAGCAAATAATACATGAAAATGCATCATTTATCGGTGTTTGGTTTGGAAACGTGAAAAGTTAAACGCAATAATAAACACGATAATATTATAGTAGCTACTTGACGCAAATAAGTCTTGAAAGTTCTGGCGAAAAGTTTCGCGCTTCCTTTGTAATGCTTATCAGAGTTCTTACTAACTTTATAGTACAATCATATATATTTAGAAAGTAAATGTTACAAATAAGGATGTCGAGGTTCGATAGTTATGAAATTTACTAGGTTTTGCGAAGATTTTCTTTTTAATCTACAGGGAATTAATTAATTTGTTTTATGAAGGAAAGAGTATAATTTACTGAAAATGTATGTGGGAAATACAACTTACATAAGATAATCAAGAGAATCCTCTTAATTGCTTTAAATGTTATTAAAATGAAAACATTGCAATCAGTACTTGTAAATTTGTATAATTTAATTTATGTATGTGACTGTGTGTGCGTGTATGCGGACGTGTGTGACGCAAAGAACGACCCATAACCTCTATAAGTTGTCAAATATAACTCATTTCGTCTCGAAATTGATATCGATCTCGGCGAACTTAACGAATTTATTGATGATCACGGCCCCCAGAAGCATTTATTCGTCGTCACCGAAGACGCCGAAGCTCTGAAAACGCACCGATGCGAAATAATCCCTCTAAAGTTGAATCTCGCCCGCACTCATTCCGCTCGTTCCTCCGTCTCTTTAACACCAGAATGTAGTAGATCGGGGGCTCACAGAGCTACACTTCCACTAATGGACTAACGATTATCCTGATTTCTGGGATGAGACGTTAAGTTTTTTTCGCCCCTCGCATCACTTGCTGCTTCGAAGCACCACCAAACCGTCGAAAATTTAAAGTTGGCGAAAAGCATTAGCACTTTGTTAAGTCGCATTTGCGATCTCAGACAACGGGGGCCGTAGACGCGCCTAACTTAATCGGCCTCGTCGGGATTAATAAGAAAGGTGTCATTGTTAGACGGTTTTTATTTCCTATTCCTCAGACAGGGGTTAGTAGAAATTCCAAATATCGTGTGGTTTACTGCTTGATGGGCACGTAGAATAGCTATTGATTACTGACCTTTACTAAACCATAAGCTAAGGTTAAAAAACTGAGATGATCCAAATCGATGCACACACAAAACTAATGCTGTAACTTGTAAAAACTTGTTATTATATATTGTCAACCTTCATTGCGCGAATAACAATAATCAACGAGTGTACATATTTACTAAAAAAAATCGTTAAAAGATTAACGCAATATGTTTGGGGCTAGGTTGAATCTAGTAGGCCGTGGCCCTTATTGGTATTCACTTCAATAAAATTATGCAATAATCGCATAATACTGTTTACCTCTAGGCCCCGATTAAAACTTTTTCCAATGTGATATTTCATCGAACGAAAATTTCGAGAATTCTATCAATATTTATGAAGCAAAAGTTTGTCGACGGTCCTCTTCAAAAATTGAAACGAATTTATACGTTCCCGTAGACACAAACGGACGCATTATGTATTTTTAATGTGGCGTAGGGGCGATGTTACTTGGGGTGTTGTATATTTTGTAAATTTCTCCTCTGTGTCCCATACTAGATTTGCAGTTCTTATAGTTTTGTTTACAAAGCCGGCATTCAAAATTTAATGCGAAATTTTTTAATAAATAGTGAAGTACGGTTGTTGTAAATAAAAAATGCCGACGTGAAGTGTTATTGTTAACAGAAATTCATGAGCCTCTTTGTTGTTTATGTTTGTATTAATAGTGAGTATGAACGATTAAGTGTCCATAAGTAAATATCAATTTAAACTGTGCACACAGAAAAATTGTATATTTCAAATAGCAGTAATGGAGACGAGGATAAGGATACACAGTTATAAAATGCCCCATAATATCGGGAGTGTCATCGCTGCATGTGCGAAGCACAAAAATATGTACACACATAATTTAAAATAATCGGACAAACCGCATAACAATTCGGCAACGCACGTATGACATATAGCCATACAAATTTTTTAAATGCACTGTTTTAATTATACAGTTTGATGTCGTAGGTATGAAAGACAAGGTAAATCATATGCAAGGTTAGAAATACATCACCAAAATTCTAATTGTCGTCGGGGGGTTCAAGGCCAACAATCATTGCCCTTATCAGTTGAACCGTGAAAAGGGGCTAGCGTGGGCGGTTCAAGTTATCGGGCTTCCCTAGGTCTAAGGTATAGCCAACCAGAAAATATAGGGTAGCTAAGCAAGCATTGCCAGAAATCACGATGTAAATTTTTAGATGTAATTATATAAAGTTACGTCGCAAAATGAACTTGATATTAAAAGGAATGTTAAGTAAAATGAACAAATTTCACCCTGCTAAGCAAACACTGATATCAATGACTTTATCATCAGTTTTCTAAATCCGTACATAAACGGTGAATATAATACCACAGGCCAGATATTTAGTATCCAAATATTACACTGTCTTTCATGTATCTCAACGTTTCAACACAAAAATGGAAACTATAGCACTATAGTGTATCACTAAAGTATTAAGGTCGTCAATGGATATGGACGTTTTCAAATTTGTACAGTGAATGTCCTTCTATCTTCGCGCGGTGACGTTGCGCAAGATTGAAGCGAAATCATTGTGTCCTTCTTCGATAAGCTAACGTAACAAAACACACTAGCTATTAAATGAATTTTATCCAATTTTTCATAATTTCCATATATCGTATTTCTTCTCTGTTTATATCTAGATTATTCTTTCTCAGTTTATGGAGTCCAACACATCCATTTGCATATTCCCCATGGATCTTGTTAGGCCAAAAGATCAGTATATATTTATTTTTTTATTGCACTGTTGGTCCCAAATATACATATTCTTCGGCTAGTCCATGCATGTCCATTAGTTACTGAGATCATATACCTGTGCTGCAGTTGTATGTCGATATGCCATTCAACATTCCATCGACGTATCAAAAGTTTGTACTGCTTCTTGATTTATATCGACCTTATCGTTCGCAATTTAGTTTTCATTACATTGATTTCCAGTGTTTATCTTATAATGCAGAACAAAAGTAACTATAAGGTTCGCAATCCTTTTTCTGGTAGCTTCATTATTATCACCATACGCCAATCCTTTGGGATTTGCCCCATGATATAGAGTACGTAATGTTTATTTTTCTGAAAAATTTTGTGAGGAGTCTTTCAAATGTCCAACTCCATCGTTAATTTTTTCCTTAGTAGGTTTTAATTTCTAGCTGTCTATTGATATCATGATGATCCTTTTTTCATTCTCATCGATAGCCTATTAATTCAACTTAATACTTTAAAATCTTTAACTCTCTTTTTTAATGTACTATAGTTTACATAAAAATCTCGCCGAAGGTACACATTAGTAAATCAAATTGGTCTTGACAAAGGTCTCTTATTAATGTTAGGTAATCCAATTTACAAATTTGTATAAATTGAAACAACAAAAATTATTTACAACAATGGTAGAAATATTGAGATACAAAACAGCGGGGTCAACAGTTTTGATCAGCGGACGCGACCTGGGAAATGACAGCCGACCAGAACTCATCGACCACATCAATATATTGAGCTACCATATATCGAGCTTTGCGTGAAAATATTTTTTTTTAAATATTGTTGATTGATAAAATTAAGCTAAAAGTTAATATTCAAGATATATTACTCAAGCTATCAATAAGAACATAAAGAAATTACAGCAATAAGTACCATAAAAATGTATAAACAATGCAATCGTATTTCAGTTATAAATAATTTAATTTAAATTGCATCGTTCAACAAGGTCGACAATATTTATTTATTTCTCTGAAACGCCGGTGAACAAAATCTGAGTTATATACGCGCACTAAGCATTTGAGATTTCCTGTCCGTCCATAAAAATAACGATAAGTTGGCTTGCTTCGGACCGGAGGTTTTCGCTGCTACATTCCAACGCGAATACACATAATGTTCCTGCCACAGATCGAGAGTAATGCGCCATCAAGTATCCTAAAGCAGTCCATTCCATAGGCGACCCCCATACCTTTGACATATAAATCACTATTAATTCATTGTATCAGGCTGACCACGTACGTTTTGAGGAAGGTTAATAGTTGAAATTTAATGATACGGTGCTGAGAATAAAACTGTTTCAGTTTGCAGAGAAGTCTGAAACAAAAGTATAGAGGTAGGGTTTACCCCATTTTAAAATATCTGCTGTGTGTGAATAAATCCTACTCTATGAGAGTGTTATAAGTAATAGTTTGCACCTAATCAAACTTTGATTAGATATGATAACGGATCTTACTTTGTTAGATTTTAATATTATATATTTAAATGTTATTTATTTAAAACTTTAATTATTTTAATTAAACCGATTATTACTCCACTTCATCATTTAAATTTTATTGTGATATATTTTATTTATGAATTCTGGTAATTTTAATTATTTTAACATTAATTAATTAATTTCCGAATGTGGGTTACCTGTATATATAAATATTTGAATACATGTAAATTTCATTCAGTTAATATTTATCTTTCCAAGAAAATTTAATATAATTTCGTCGCTAGGACTGCAACAATTTATCATTAATAAAGTTCTGCAGGAACTTATAACTCAATTTGTTAATTGTGCCAGCACAGTAAGTAAATACAGGACGCTGTGGTTGTGATATCTGTAACTGTATAGGCTTCGCATTAGCACGAATTACACATAACAAGGGTACTAATATTGAATTAATTTTGCCATTGCGAAGTGCCCCTTTGTCCATCTACGTAATTAAGTTGTGCCCCATCTATCTCTGCTGACTATGTCATTATCAGTGTCTTGTTATTTAAGGACGCATTTGTGAGCGCGCTTTACTTTGTTACGCACAATGAACTTTTCAACTAGGGCATTATGAGTGTCCTGTTTGAATAAACCGTGTAATTCACAATGTGTGCTCGATAACAATAAATATAAAGTGCAATCAATTAATATCCCCGAATTGATGAGTTGAACGGATTTTCAGTTTTTTTAGCGTTAAATAAATTGGCACTATTGCGACGTTACTCACGTATGTCGATTTAATGCGAATGCATTCATCCGAAAATCAGTTGTAAAAGTGGTAAAAGTTTTAGTTTTATTCCTTGGTGAAATTTTATTGAAAATTTACAGGCTGCAACTGTGGAAAAGTAATATCCATAACAATATCGATACGTTATCTTTATGTGTACATGTAGAACCCATTTCCCCCGAGTCCGCACAATAGAACAGAATATATATGAATCAGTTCGAAAAGACGAAATGTTTATATACTTTCTCGTCGGAAAATCCATAGACGCCCCATAAATTTCGCCGGATCAACGTTTAGAGGTCGCCAGGGCTCCTCAAGCAGGTGCCGCTCGGGCGTTATTTACTATCGTTGTGTTTTTAATTCAAATTAATTCATATTGTGAACAACTGTGCAAGATAAATGGCGGCGTGTGTGACAGCTTTAGTCGTTTATTTCGTGCCCTTTTGTTTCAAATGGAGACGAATTCGTTTGTTGTTACATTGTGTGCATGATAACGGGGCTAAATTACTTTGCATTAGTCGTGTTCCATAAAAGTAGGGACCTAAATTATCTGGAGCGATCGTTACATTTTAATTACCAACGGTGACAATTAACATTCAGCATTACGAGTGTACGTGTAATGATGTTAAGCGTTATGAATTTTAACAAAATTATCTACGTTTAATATCTGACACGGGATCTATAACTTACGTCAACTCGAAATATCATTTAACAAAGCAATTTGTTCACTACCTCTTATATGCGTATTGTTATTATATATTTGACTGAGATGTGTTGGCTCTATTATGAATTTAATAAAAAGTCAACAAGAAATTACCAATAAAAAGAAATAGAAATACTTCTCACATTCAGAAAAAATATATCAGTGCCAATTTAAACAATAAAAAAATATAAAACCCATAAAAATAATTTAAACTTTTAAAACCATCAAAATAATGATAATTAATGAATAATAAAAATTGCCGATATAAAAAATCCACAAATTTGTCAAAAAATTGAATTAATTTTAAAATTTAAACATCAAAATTCGCAAAAGTAGAATTAGACAATTGTGAAAAATTTTAACATTTTCCATTAAATTGACATTGTAAACTGATTTTTATCAATTCGCCAAATTTCACCAACAATTATTATTATACTAGCTAATTTAAAATTTTGAGGTTGTGAAGAACAATATGCACCGTGCAGAGAAAAATTAGCGACTGTGTGTGTCGGTTTATCGAGTAAACGATGTCACAGCCTGTAGAGATGTTACCAGCGTCAACATCAATTACAATCTAACATATATTTGCTTGTAATATACACGATATGGTTAATGCTTTGAAATCCAGAATCTAGTCATAAAAGTTAACCGAAAAATTTTAAGTGGACATGTATGCCTCGAAAATTGAATTCATTTACGCATTGCATTTATGACGATTTAAACAACAACGTAATCAGATTACTTTCGTCAAGATCTTTAAAATAAAAATCGTCTTATATGTATGTAACCAATCGCACTACCGTGAACCCTCAACCAATTTCAACATGTTTGATCGTCAATCTATTTTTTAAGTGTTCATTAAAGTCTTTACTAAATAATTTTTACTCAGTTTTAATATTTTCCGCCTGACAGAGTTATTTCTCTCTTCGCTGATTTTTCATCGGCACTCGTTTATACATACTAGTCAACACGTCGCCAACGCGCGATGTTCTTCGCGTTCGTTGGTTTCGTAAAGGGAATAGTATTTGCGCCAGCCTCCAGATTCCGTATTGGCGTGGTCGCTATCGTAAAGAGGGCTTTATTTATGGCCAAACGTAATCTGCGTGTTTAATACAATATGACAGAGATTATTTACGACATCATTTTATGGTACTTGCGCCCTCATAATAAATTTCTTTACTTATATTCCCATATTTCATTTTAAGTGTAAAGTCTAAGAAAAGTCATGAAGCGTTCGTTTTTAATTGGCTGTGGCAAGTGGCTGAAGCATTTGGATTTTTATTCAGTGTGTTCTTTAATTATGCGATACCTTCTGTTTTAAACTATATACTCTATATTCTCTATATTACGTAATCTTTCCTTGCCATGCCTCTTCATATAATGCCTTTTATTTTACGTTAAAATTTCATTATGGAAGTTGAAAACTGGTTAATATATAAAACTGGTATATATTAAATTTAATATCCTTATGTATATCATTTTCATGAATTCATCGTTTAGCACATCTATGATGTCATTGATATTTGTTTTTGTTATACATTTTTCTCTGGCTTCTTTCATTCCTAGATATTTTATGGATTTTATTTTTTCTAGTCTTCAATTTATATACTATATATCTTGTATCGCTGTCATCTTCTCCTATCACTATTATGATTGCCTTATATATATTCATATTTGATCCAAGGCGTGCTTCTATTTCCTTTGCACAGAATACGAGTACAGTGATTTGTATCATCACCATGTCCATTACCTTAATCTTCCTGCACTACAGCACTTCGTCTATGGCGATTGTGCCTTTGAAATGTTCCTTGCCTTAGTTTATACTTCGTAATGGATTCATTGCATTATGCGTTGCCTATTCGAACATATTTTCTTGTGGCAACAAATTTTTAGATGTTGCGCATTTTATTTATTTATTTTTTATTATCCTTTTCTCTACTTCACTTCCTGGGGAGCTACCAAAAATATTAATTCCACAATAGTTACATCCCTCCTTAATATCCTTAAATTAATCTCCCTTCCAATATTTTGGTACATTTTTTGTTTTGTATCAAACAGATACGTTACTTCACTTACTCATTTTCCTAGTTTAGCATCTCTGTCATGTCAATGTCTTTCTTATACCATCTACTAATTGAACATAAAATTCAGCGAATGTATTAAGGTGATTAACACATTTGCTGAAATATACTTTGCAAAAACGAGGTCTCCAGCGTCGACGACGCTAATACACACAAATTCTTTGCCACTTGAGTTTTCTTGACTTGATGGACCCTCAGCGAATATATGTATATGTGGTAGTCTGGTGTGAAACAGCTGTAATCACCTCAATACATCCGTTAAAATGTATTTCTCAACGAAGTGATGTTTAGTGCCGACAGCTGTGAGGTAGTTGCAAGTCTGTACAGTAGCAATTTAGTGGTCGATGAAGACCACTGCAATTACGCAGTAGCAAGGGTTAATACTTGCAAACCAACTCTTTGCCATTTACCATTTCTTCCACTTCGATATTTTCTCCATACGTCACATTTAACTAGATTTCTTTAAAGCTCCTTTCTCGTTCTTTATGATGAATTCTTTAAATATTTCTTCGATCTCCTTGTAATGAAATTTTCGTCCTGTATGGTTGTTCTTAATTTAACTACGATTTAATTTAACTAGTTCTCTTAGTCTGCTATATGGTTATGACAGGTTTTTCTTGCTATAATGGGTGGTAAGTATGCGGTATTAAGTCCCTCAGCTTGCTTATTGTCATACTTTCTTGTATATTATTTTGGGTCCGCCATGACGCTAAATGTTTTCCAATAAGATAAAATAGTGATTAGTGGATTATTCAAGATTCAGACATTATTATTTCTGATCATTTTTATTCACTTGATTGGTTGTCTCTGACTCCTGTTTTATCATGAATGCCTCTTACAATCACTAGTCTTCCTTTATTATCGTTAACTACTTCATTCATCATTTCCTAAAACTGTTCTTTTTCTTCATTCGCATATACCATAATCAGTATCATTTCTTCTTCTAATTTGAAATATATCCTAGTATTCTCTCTGTTACTGCAATCGGGCTGAGTTTCAGTCTATTACTATATCCCATTATAACACATCCGATTCCACCCTTGGCTATCGTGTTATTATCTACTTTTCTTGTTTCATAGGTTTCATAGTTTTCATAGTTTCATAGGTTTGATAGGCCTGCCTTGTAACTCTGTTCCTTCAGTTCTTTTCTGTCGTACCTATTAAAACATGTTTCCGTTTTTTTTCATTTCATGTACCAAGTCGTATATCTGTTCTGTCAAATTGTCTGCTTTGCATCATAATTGGTTTGGCTCCCACTAGACTGTGGTTCATTCGTCAGGAATTTGTTCTTTCTCACATATATGTTTTACAAGCTCATATATTCCTTCAGTTAAGTGATCTCGTCCTGCTTTAATCATTTATGCTGATACTTTATAAGTACTATCATATCTGCTTGCCAGTGTTTAGGACTACATCAATGTTCCTTCCATATTTCTATTATTTTCGTCGGTTCACGAAGTTTCTCTGTCTTTCTTATTTCTTCGATTGGATTCTCGGATTTCCTTATTCTGAATTTTTTCCTCAATGGATATGAGATTTTTCTTGTTTTTTATGTTCTTATATTTTGTCTGTTTCTCATTGTGTTGTTATTCAGCAATTCTTGTCGCATTCTCTTTTTATCCTATGCTATCTCTACACACTCCTCATCGAACCAATCTTACCTGTTTGTGTGTTTCGTTTTCTTCGAGATCGTCGTTTTAGCAGTGTATTTAATGACTTCTTTCCTTTGTTTCCACATCTTCTCAACTTGTGTGATTTGGTAACATTTTCCAGTTGTTCCTTAATATTATTTTTTAACATCATCATTCTGAAATCTTTTCAGATGATATAGTTTTTCTATTTTTATATATATACTCAGTGACATATAAACTGCACCACCTAGAATGGGTGGGAATTTTTTGACAAATTTGGCAGAAACATTGGAGTAGTCTAAGGTAACAATTGATTAAAATTTGATAAAGAAAACACTTCATCTTTTTGATTTTTCTTCAATAATGTATTGACCCGCCTTGGCATTGATTCCAGTAGGTGATCAATGTCTTCTTGGGGTATGGCATCCCAAGCAGCCTGTACTTCATGCCGTAGAGCTTCTATTGTTAACGGTGGGTTCGGTAGATTCATCAATCTTCTACCCATCATGTCCCACACGTGCTCAATGGACGACAAATCGGGAGATCTTGGCGGCCAAGGCAAAAGATTAACATTGGCCTCTTCAAAGAAGTCAAGAGAAACCCTTGCTATGTGAGGTCGTGTATTATCTTGCTGGAAAAGTGGGTCTTCCAGCCCTCGAAGATATGGAAGAACATGTGGTTCTACCACTTCGTCAATGTAGCGTCGGGCGGTCATACTGCCCCGAATGAAGAGCAAGGATGACCTACTGACGTAAGCAATAGCACCCCACACCATCAACCCCACAGTTCGGTGAACATGCCTCGCAATCGAAAAATCAGGATTGTGCCTTTCTCCACATCTTCGTCTCACAGTCATCCGACCATCATGCATTCCTAAACAAAATCGCGATTCGTCACTAAAGACAACTCGATGCCACCCCAAGTTCCATTGAAGTCTTTCCGTGCACCAGGCCAAACGTTCCTGGCGATGTTGAGCAGTGAGGTGTAGCTCAAGATGTGGGCGGTAAGACAGCAAGCCAAAGGTTCTTATTCGACGATAAACTGTTCGCAAGGCTATCGGACGACCTTGTTCACCTAACCATTGATCAGTTATTGATCTAGTTGTAGAGGATCGGTCTCTCAAGGCAATTAGTCTTAAGCAGCGATCTTGACGTTCATTGGTTCGTCTTTGAGCCCCAGTGCCTCTTCTCAAACCTGCTTCTCGTAAACCAACAATCCGCCCGCGGTCAAAGTCACTCAACTGCTGGTAAACTTGAGGTCTCCTTCCTCTAGGCATCGTTAAACACTTGAAACACTTTAAACTAAAGAACGGGATCCGAAAAAGTGGAACAAATTCAAAAAATGACCCGATAATTGGCTTGTCTATCAACACCTCTAAAAAATGACACAAACGTCAAAAATCCCATGACTACTTGATGATTGGGTTTCAAATTTTAAACTATTTCCCTGGACTAGTCCACTATTCCTGCCAAATTTGGTCAAACATTCCACCCCTTCTAGGTGGTGCAGTTTATATGTCACTGAGTATATATTTGTGCTTCATTTATTGCACTTGTCTTGCAACTTATCCTCACTAAGAAATGATCGTATCTTTTGTTTGCTACTCTCATACTTCTCACGCTAGTAATCAAGTTTATATATTTTCTTTCTACCAGTACAGGATGTAACATGCCATATTTACATTGCATGTGTTATTTACCTACCCTATTTGTTCATGTTGGGGTTGGGCAATTCATAAAATCAATATTATATCCAATTGTTACTTATGTTATTATTCGCAGCGACCCTTGGGAAATTGTCGAGTTTGCACCCCTGTTTTGTGGCGTTTGCCTTCTAATTTGATTAAAATTTAAAAGCTGGTATTAGTTTTTAATATGTTTATTTTATTTATTTTCTTCATGTACATAGCTTTCGTTTTTACATACTATGATTAGTTGTTTTCGCCCGTATTTAAACCTTTCAATAATGACGACAAATCAACATAGTTAATCCTTGAATGTGTTCATGAGCTTGAGATCGTTTGCAATTTTGTCGCATGGCCTGGAATATTTCTGTCTTCACGTAGATAAGTGTTGACATGAGTATGGAGAGGAAAAAATGTACTGTAGAAGATTTGTGGGGGGAAAAAATCAATGTCAAAACATGACTTAAGCTAATTGGTGAGAGTAGAACCGTTCTATGATACTATGATGTATAGCTATTTTTATTTTATATAATCGTATATTCAACAAATCATAATGATCGTAGTTTTCGAGATTAATTAAGGCACATGTCCTGTCTCCGGACGCTAAAGGAAATTTATTGCATTTTTCGCTAATTAAATCCGCCGTCCTCTTACTTCGCCTGGAACTGCTTAATCTCCATCGAATTCGCGATTGCAATCGAGAACTGCTTCGCCGAAGCGAAATTCTAAATATTGTGTAATGGCAAATTGTCGAGTTATCATCAATTGAATTTCTCGCATGAGCTGACTCCTTTGAGGCGGAATCGCACTCTCGATGTCGTTTAGATTGATCGCGCAGATAAGTTTGATGAAAAATTATCGAGGGAAATACGTGACTTAAATTTTTATTTGTAATCCATGGCAATTTTTTCGAAGCGGTGCGCATTTCCGGACTTCCGCAGCGCGGAGGGCGCAAATCGTGTCTAAAAATTCCGTTTTTAATCCACAGATATTAATGATTGTTGAAAAAGAATGCGCGCCGGAAATGTTGAAAATAAAATAATGATGATTGATAAAACACAATGGTCGGTTTTTTTATATATATTTCGTTTCATAATTAATTAAATTAAGTTCGAGGGAAACAAAGGGCGCAAGATAATTAAGCACGTAGATAAAAGTGGGCCTAAAGGGGGTATTTTTGCAAATTTCGAGATGATTGATTGTGAGTCTCGGCATTGTGACTTCATAATGGATACGTCAGCGCAATAAAAATATCCATTATCTAACCGTTTGCCAAAAAGCCACTCGAACAATAAATCATGTCTTTAGACATTTATGAAGATCTGACACCCTTCACTAATGCGGCAACACACATATATATTTTCGGCACAGTTGTCTAGATCCGTCTTTTGTTATGCGGTCTCCATCGATATTCGAAAGGCATAAAAAATAACTCAATCGTTAACGAAAATTTTGCAGTGGATATTAGACGATGTACGAACAGAATAAAATTTCATAATACTAATTATTTTTTAATGTTTTCAATTACGAACTACATATGTATATCTTTTTAATGAAATTATAGAGGACATTTTGAATATTATTATGCTTTCACTTAAAAATTACTATGAAGAATATATTTTCAAATTCTTTTAAACTCAGATATAAAGTAAAAGGAAGTAAATAATTTAATATAATTTCAACCAAAGTTGAAAGGTGTGGACCAATTGTGGACATTTTAAACATTGCAACATTCCAAATAATAAAAAGTCAATTCGATACTGAATATGATTTAAAGTTGACAAAAGAATTGAGGTCAACCTTTACCCTTATATGAACGATTAGACCGATAGTTTTTGACATGGATTGGTATAATTATATATTTGCTTCATTGCACCATGACCGAAATATTTGTAATTTTTTCTTACATTGTTCATATCAGACACTCGTTCATAAACAATCTTCGACACAGTCAATAATTTTACGATGTGTCAAATTATATCTGAATCTATCTTGGGACGATTCCTGTTTTCGTAAATGCCTTCGTCTCTCAGTAGTAATTGCTTCGGCATGAAATAGAATTAGGTACTTCGCTGCGGTCGTCAAGGACTTGAGATTGTTCCGAGACGATGTGGTTCAAGCACTTCGTCGAGGATTTCCATCATCACTTTTAAATTATTGATATGACCAAATGTGATAAAACCATCATGTGTTACCTTCATGCCCAAAAAGTTTAGTGATACACATAACAAAGAAAATTGCTGAAAATTCCTCCCCAAGGGACCCAGCACTTGAACACCGAATTTCTACATTTTGGACCACCACCGTTGTAGTGGCCAACTTCCAAAATAAATTTTACGGACACACAATGTCCATTATCGACGGTTGCTTTTAAGCTGTAGTTTTTGCAATGGAAATAACATTAACGCTCTTCCCGAAGGAGAAATAAAGGGGCGCTATCTCCGCCTCGAGCGTGGATTGATCTTGTGTTTTGAAATTTATGCGAGCGTCGAGTTAGTTGTTTAACTGTACAAACCCGACGAAATTGTCCTGTGATGTTAAACCGCGGCGCTGCATAGTTACATATTAATCGATAGAACGCCTGGTTGCCTTCCATTTAATTAATTTACAAGCACACAACATCGTTACAGGTTTCCAATTAGTATTAAATATTTACGTAAAATATAATACAATATTTTGCCATATTCGGTGACTTCATTATTAGATTCAATTCCATGATGCATAATATTAAACGCTACACACTCTAATTAGGATGCAATTATATATAAATAAATCAGTCGGCGATAAAATACTTTTAACAAAAATTGTCTAAACTCAGTTTTGGTTTTAAATTCAGATATGTGGTGATTTTGTGGTTTTTCAGTCGTACATTTATTTCAATCGAAATTTAAAGTGTTCGATGAAAGGATAACAAAATAAAACATAATTTCGATCAGTAACGGTTAATTAAAACTAACCATAAATGGTTGTAATTAACGCTACACTACATGAATAAGCATTACGTTTTGAAGTAGGTGATATTACCATTCCAGAAGATAATTTTATAGATAGTTAAATAGGTTGATAATGGCCGAAACCCCTACATCAAACATGTGCAATTTGCAGGATGCCCTATTACACAGCGTCCTTTGAACTGAATGCTTGGAATTAACAGTAGTTAAAATTTATCGAGTTATCTCTTCGTAATTCACCTCATATGTCCAGTTTAAATTCTATTTCACAATCCATTTTACACATTACAGCATTGCTGTTAAATCCTTTATGTAATGTGTTCCGCTTGAACTTTGAAAGCGTAAGAACAAGATATAGTCATTGTCGTTTAGTGTCGCCCGTGACTTTATTACGTAAAAGATGAATGTTCTCGTTACAGTTCATAATACGGGGTCTCGTTTGAAAATGTATAATCTAAAGTGGTTGTCGCAGCAGTAGCTGTAGTCGTAATAATTTTAATTACGCATGGAAGTTAATAATCTCCTTGAGATTGTTGAACTGATGGGGATTGAATTTTTAATTTCATATTTCGTAGTTTTTGATGTTAAACTCCTCGCATTACTACCTGGAAATACTCACGCATTTCGTATTATTCAAACCGTAGGTAACAGGAATCCCGTTGAACTAATTTACATTGTCTACAAAATTCACAGCGCGAACGTTTGGTGGATGCGCCGGATATGGATGTCTTAGAAATTCATCCTACACAAACTTATATACGCGGGCATGGAGATGTAGCGAAATCATACACATTCAGAGCACGGACGTCAAATTCATTGTAGACTCGAAGATTCAAAAATCTATCGCGTGCATGTGCTGCTCAAAAGCTATATTCGTACATACCTTCCTACTTACTCTGTAACTTTAACATGCGCGACGAGGCTTCCGTCTGAGAATATATTTTAATGCAAGATCTTACGTGCTTTTTGTGTACTATTGCTTCAGGAATGTATCAAATTGATATTACTTTCTAGGGAATAGCCAAAACGAATTTATTGTTCTGAATAACATTGTAACATATAGTGTAATGACTTCCAAATATTATTCAATTATAACGCTGCAATAACACAAGTTTAATTAGAAATTTATGATTTGTTAATTAGTTACATAGTATGGTCTGCGTTTTGCTTGAAATATGGACGTGCAAGGCAGAAATTTCTAATAGCACGTTGAACAGTTTTCGATGTGTTAAAATTTTGATTTGTTATGAGTTAATCAGAATGAAGTTTTTATGATTATGTATTAAGTGGAGAAGCGGAGAAAACACTTCTTGAATTGCAGATCTATGTCCAATTCATCATAAAATTTAGCGGAGGTGAGCAGAGAACCAATTACATAATGTACGAATATAAAATATTCCTTTGTTTATAAATTAGCGTCTAGCATTTTTTAAATTATTTAAGAGCACTAGAAATAATTCACTGTTAATAGGCAGAAAATGTCTCGCTTTTATCCGAATGCTTTTGTGTCAAATATATTTTCTATTTTCTTGCGACACAAACGTTACTTCCCGATACGTTTGAACAGTTCGTATTCGATGCCTGCACACGCTCGTTATTTGCAAATCACGAATGCACTTATTGTATATATGCATTTATGTAATGTGATGTTATTTGGCATAGAAGTAAAATACAACTAAATAAATGAATAGCTTTTTGGAAAACTCTTGTAGTGTCGAATTTTCATTGTGTGAATTAATTAATTTCTGAAATTTCACCCTTTGCTCATGGCTGCTCTAGCTTACAAAAATATACATGCATTTTCAGATTGCTCAAATCATTGAAATTTAGTGTACGAATTCGAACGTCGCTTAAGGAAATCTTTACAATAGACTTAAATATATTTTTGATACAGTTATTTTCTAAAACTCGACGAATAAAATTTTTCTCAAGATTTTCTCAAATCCAAGGAAAATTGCAACAATTTATTTGATTTTTTTTGTCACTTTTGTCATATTTTGTATCCAAACCAAATCCAACTTAAGCATTGGTTTGTGCAAAATTCTTTACTTGGGTTAACTTTAATTCCAAATTTAGACCAAAAATTTGCTTTAGGGTTGGGACTAATTCGCAAGAGAGGTTGTGCCAAGTCCGATTCTAGTTTTTCTCAAAAGAATCTCGTAAAATGTTTTTATTAATTATATTGCTTTTAAATTATTAATTTTCATGTCAAATCAAAATCGAATATTATTAAATTAAAAATAAATATAAATTCTAACCTGTCAATTTGTTCCTGCTCACATTCATGAAAAACTCTGTCGACACCATCAACAGAAATTTTATTTTGCGATATTAAAAAATGAAAAAGTTAAAATAATTTGTTGCTCTCGTAAAAATAAATGAAAGGCTTCGATTATATTTGTAATCGAATCAATACATAATACGGCTTGTAAATGTTGGTTTTGGGAATCAAGCAATGAGTACTTTTTAATCATTTATTTCAGTTAACTATCTGTTAAAAACTTACATATTTTTATGTATCATATGAGAGTAATTATTGATCATGTATATTACTAAACAATCAAATCCTTAACTATTTTAAATTATTTTCATTTGGTATTTTTATTTATTAATTTTTAGTAACTAGTCATTTTAAAACAGTTTTAAATTACTCTTGAATGGTAAAATATAACACACGTTACGTTGGTTAATATAAATGAATCAGTATTTTTCTAATTATTTGGTATTTAACAAAATAATTGAAAAAGACAATTATTAATAGGTAGTAAAAAATATTTCACTTGTTAAATAAAATTACATGGTAATCCTGATAGCTCCCAAGCGCATTTCTTCGACAAGAATTTTTGCAGACCTTTTTGAGGGTTGAATTTTTAGAATCCTTGTCCTGCAGTCAACGATAATTTTCCGACAACTTCTCGAAGACTCACTTCATTATCTTTAACAACTACTTCTCTCTTTATAAAATCTTCAGAGCATGAGGTAAACTGATTCTGTCTGTAAAGCTGCTTTAGTATTCAAATTTTGATACCCAGTTGGTAAAACTTGTCTTGTACATCTACCACAACTGTAATACTGTTTTTCTGGTTTTCTGGCAGTTTTAGATCTGTCAATATCAGGTACTTTCAGTCTTATATTTTGGCCAACTTTGACATTTGGATATTTATCAGTAGACATTGCTTTGATTTTTGCGGTTGGACTTCCAAATTCAATTTTGCTTTTTTTCTTATAGTCTGGACAGATTGCATCTCTTTCGGTATTGGATCCTCTTTAGGTTCATTTACATTGGTTAGTTGCTTCTCCTTCACATTTTCAGTTAGAATCATTGCGTTTTCTTGTGTTTTGTTCCCCAAAGTGGCACAGTGTATATCCTCATCTGACTCATTGTCAGAAACGTTGTATTCCTTGTCCAGTACAATTATATTTCGGTATTCTTTTCGCGAATGCAACGTAATCTCTAAATCGTCTTCAGAACTTCATACTTCAATCATATCTTCAGGAATTGCTGGCATCGCAATGCCCTTTTTCATTGGACCACCAAACATTGGTTCGTAATGGGAGCATTTAATTCCCTCGTGATGTGTTCAATTTTTCATGACCTGGATGAATTGCAAGCTCTCCAACCACTTTGATGACTGGTTTCCATCCATGTTCTGAACAGACAGATAACTCACTCTTGTTGCTCCTATTGGTGCATTCACACGGTACACACTCAACTGAAAGTAGTTTAAAATATCAACATCAATATCATTTTTTTTTTCGATAACATGTACCGGTTTTGAGATATGGAAAAATGTGATAAGAGTAAACCATCACTTCCGGTAAGAGACATGCGTTTCAAAAAAAGGGTCGATGTTAAATAATTATGCAAAGTACTTTGACAACTTGAGTGAGATACAAGACCTGTTGGTTTACCATTTACTTTTGATATTTGTTGGAGTAATGGTGTAAATGATGTGCTAATTTCAATTTACGTTGTTATTGGCGAGTTTTGTGGTTTGTATATATATATATATATATATATATATATATATATATATATATGTTGATACGTAGATTCTCGCGGGTAAAATCTGTTCTGCTTTTTTCTCGGGTAATGAACCGCGTTGTAGAATTATCCCTGTAAGGGTTGTTCCGACGTTTCGGCAATGTCACAATTGCCATCTTCAGGTTGGTCTTCTCGGTCTAAGCGA
This sequence comes from Geotrupes spiniger, assembly GCA_959613385.1. Classification (NCBI taxonomy): domain Eukaryota; kingdom Metazoa; phylum Arthropoda; class Insecta; order Coleoptera; family Geotrupidae; genus Geotrupes; species Geotrupes spiniger. The sequence goes on from OY390737.1 coordinate 21,668,235, forward strand.
TCTAGAAGAACAGTTCTTCTAGATCGCTTAGACCGAGAAGACCAACCTGAAGATGGCAATTGTGACATTGCCGAAACGTCGGAACAACCCTTACAGGGATAATTCTACAACGCGGTTCATTACCCGACAAAAAAGCAGAACATATATATATATATATATATATATATATATATATATATATATATATATATACGCAAGCAGTTTCAAAAGATACAATTTGATTTACTAATTATGCATCTATAACAAATTGCCTAAGAAGCATAAAATAAAATCTTTTCTAATTTTCAATATATTAAACCTATAAATGCTGATTGCAATTGACCTCGTTGTATGAGCAATACTTTCAAAGAAAGCCATCTCATTTACCAATTCAAATGGATGATTTTTCATGAAACTCATGAAAGGACATAACAGTCCTACTTAATACATAGTTACTTTCATTCCCATTCAACCCATTACCTCGTCTTTTCTTTTCTCTCTTTATTTCTACTATCTATTTTTTACGTGCCCCTGTATTGTGAAAGCCTGGCCCATTTATGTTCTTTAAGTTCGTGTGCCTGGGAATGCCTTTAATTTTCAAATTCCGTAGGCACGTAGCCGAATGATCGTTGTTTGTTGGTCGAAAAATAATTTTGAAATGAACACTAGTTAACCATGTATACATATATACTTTTGACTGAGCTGCTTGTAACCTAACATGTACAGTGATGAACAATATTCATATGTGTATATTATGATCCCAACAAATATCAGTAAATAAATTAAAAAAGAAGTATAATCCAGGGCTACCCAATTTGTTGAACATGCAACTGTAGAAAAACCAAATCCTTTTCCTGGGCTTTGTCTTCTTATTGGGGTGACGCAAAGAAAATTCGCGAACCTTAGCAGAATGCGATCATATATAACCATCCTCGTAACCATCTTATTAAGCCCCTTTAGTCCTTTAGTGCGTTTTATAAAAATTTCATATAAAAAGTTCATAGGGCTGCATTTTTCTTGCTTCCAGATTCTCCAAGTACATTGTGCACCGATCTTCCTAACCTCAATCCACGTTTATTCCATTTTTCATTCCGTAACAAAACTTCTTGTGATACAAATATGTTTTACGTTAATAAAACCGCTCCCGATCATTTTCATAGGTCAATAATCTTATGTTAAATTGGTTCCACATCAGTATTAATGGTTAATGGATGAACTATTATTTTTGAAGATGTTATATAAATAACATAAAGGTTAAGTACCAGTCAGAAAAACCATCCAGCATGTAATTCCTGGGCGTTTCGTAATCAAGGGGGCTTTGTCGATTGTGCGCGGACGCACAGATCAAAGATCATTGTGAAGCGTCGCGGTCAGCCACGTCCTCCAATATACATTCATTGAGGACGCTGTTGATTCTGCACACGTTCTGCGTTCCAATCCCCGGAGGCCCTTGTTTCTGATCACCAGTATGTGTAACAAACAGGACTTTATACAATCACCACTCACCACTTGTGACAAATTATGGTCATATATACACCCTCCCCTTAGATGGGCAGTCTGAACATAATGCAAGTCAAATCTGAACCATTTAGCAAAGCGTCCACTTATCACATCAAACAAAGTTCAAAAAATAATTTTATTTCACATTAATTAATACACTTTAATCTGTCTATGTAATAAAACAAACTTTCATTATAATAGCTTTTAAGGAATTACCTCACTCTTATTCAATCCTCCTTGCTCAGTGACCTATGAAATGAAATATTAAAAAGACTGACATCAATTAGTGCCGAAACTTTCGAGACTTTCTTGAAGGGCTAATCAATTAACTCCGCAGGAATATCGGAAAGCTGCCTATTTGAGCTCTTGTTCGAAAATCGTAGTCGACGATTGACTATTATCGATAGTGCCTACGTAAAAGTGATTTAACGAGACTTCGCACTGCTTTGAACATGCATTACGACATTAAAATAGTTAAACAAACTTTTGCGGGGTGATCATTAGTAACACCGATGCACGTTTTAATACAAATTGCTAGGTTCAGAAATTTCGAATGGAACTAAATTCATGATCTGTTGCACTCTCCGGGGGCAAAACCTTTGATCATAAACATGTCTGTAATCTCACGTGATTTACTGTATCGTCTTCTGGTGTACAAAAAGTGATTAACTGTGTAGAGGGTACGGGTCATTAGCGAAGACGTATTATTACGTTACGAGGGAAACTTACTACGAAAAGCTCACTCTTATATTTATGCGTCTGCCGGGTTGATCTCGAGGTTATAACCACTGTCACGTACAAGTACCCGTTAACATTTTTTCAGCGGTAAATCTCAGAATAAAGCACAGCTGTGCACCGAACGATTTATCACCTGACGTCTCTTCGGTCTATTACTATGAACGCGGAAAATATTTTAATATTATAATGTCAGTTATTTATATAAACCGAGATAATACAAATAATTATCGTATTTACAAAGAATAAAATAAACGAAACCAAGGTAATTAAAAAAATGTGTCGATCAAATTGTAAAATTCTAAAAATAAATTAAGAAAATATACCGAATATTGTTCGTTGAGGCGTCGCTTGCATTTTGGTATTTTCATTTTACAACCGAGATTAAATCTGCATTCCAATGATCGCATCGTCGTATTGACAAGAAGAGCAATTATTTTAGGAATTCTGAACAACCTGTACGCCACAAATACGCCTACGCTGAAATCTGATCGCGGAGACTTTTATAATCATATTGCTAATATTCGTTCTGGAAATAAATCAACAAGTTTTGGAACAACACGATGATGCGAGTGCGATCTATTTATTGGCCATTATGTAAACCAATATATTTATCAGCCGATCTGCTTGGCTTTACTGGGAATTGATAATAATGAAATCAGTTCGCACTGATCATTTAGAGTGGTCCTGACAACATTAATACTAGATGCTGATGTTTTCTTGTCACTAGTAACGGGCGAATTTCTTATTAATTTGAATTACAGTTAACGCCCGCGTTTTGTTTAAACGGATTTGTGTGTGGCGTATTTTTATGATTATTAATTTTGTTTTAAATCATCGGTACCTCAACACAAATCTTTTTGTTTGTTTGCTCAAGATTTACTTTTTAAATAAGCTTTGCTCAAAAACACATGAAATATGTAATAATTGTATTACATACAATTGTTGTCGTTGGATGAAATGAGACGCCACTGTCATTTTTGTATTTTTCAGGTAAACGATATTTACATTTACTTAATCATGCACGTACATTAATGCAATACAAAATAGGGGAATGTTCTGAAATTTTGATTATTTTTCAAAGCTAAAAATTGCTAGAATGACGTCAGCTCAATACTTAGATATATTAAAATATACATCGTATGCATTGCTCGCACATTTGCCGAGAGAGGCAATTACTTTCTGACAAATAGCTAAAAGTCCCAATATAAACATTTCGGAGTAATTCTGTAGATAATTGGACATTTGGTGTCTGTGATGAGTTCATAAGGTAAGAGTCACTTAGTGCTGTGTGTGGAGAAAAGATAAACTAACACATACAATCTTGAACCGCCCAATAAAATTATAAAAAGATTTCTGTTTGGACACACCAAATCGTGTGTGTCGTTTCATTTAAAAATTGATAGAACCTCTAAATCATATAAAGCCCCATAAAAATCAAAATTAGAAATATTTTGCAATCTTTAGTCAAAAAACTTAAAATGCAAATATGCCTTCGACATGACATTTAGAAATGCGACTAATTGTATTTCTATTTGGATATGTATATTTCAGGTTAGAATTGATTTAACTGTGGGGAATAAAACAAATAAAAAAATACTAGTGCATAGGCAGCAGTGTCATCAATCTAATCGTGACGCTGGGTTTTGTGTATGATCTCTAAAAATTTCCAAATTAAAACTGTATTCACTTTACTTGCTACAGATCCATAATGCCTAATAACATCTATGTATGTCGTTCTCGCAGCAGTAATTATATTCTTAGATTATACCTTCAAATGTATTTTCTTATTGTATACCATTCTACGTTTTATTTTGTCTTTACATTGAGCAAACTTGGTCGAAATCAGTTTCATGAAATTTTGGTTTTTGCTATTTTAAAATTTTACAAAATTTTGTCTGGCAAATTTGACATTTTGACCTCGTAATTTTCATAATTTGAAACTGAAAACATTTTGTAAATGTTGCTATTTTAACATTTTACAGAATTTTTATTATTTCTTTACATAATTTTGCATTTACTTTGCTAATTTCTACAATTGTTTTTAATGTTTTTTTTTTGCAATTGAAACAATTTTAGTACTTTATCATTTTATTTTTTGGTCATTTTGATTAATTTTTCCATTTCGGTATTGTACCTACTTGCATTAGATTTTTTTTATTTTGTGTATTTTTGGATTTTAATCAATTTCTTGCATTAGTTACAATTTCATCAATTTAGACATTTCTGACATATGTAATTTCGACAAATTTGCAAATTTTAGCAAAATATTAGATCTAATTGTTTATTTTAAAAAGTTTTTTTTGGAAAATGAAAATTTGCACCTTTTGGATAATTTGATGCGTTGTTAGTTTCATGTGAAAATATTTTGTTATTTACTTTTTATTTATCTTGTCGTTTTAGAAACATTGTTTATAAAAAAATCTTTATTGGCATATATGCACATACTAATAACATAATATTCCTTCCTTGATTTTACTTCCCCTTTCCCCCTTGTAATGTATTAATGTATTTTCATTTCCCTGGTTCCCTCCGCCTCTAGTCCCCATCACTCTTCTCACACCACCTCATAACCTGCAACAATCAAATTTTAGTTAACCGGTCTCATGCTCATTTTCCTCCCCTTTTCTCTCTTCTCCGTTAGTTTTTCTAGTAAATCCATCCCTCTTCCCTTCTCTCCTAACACCTTCCTCCATTCTTTTCGTCTTTCTTTCTCCACCATGCTCCATCCCGCCTCTTCACACCCCTCCCACCATTGTTTCCAGTCGTCCCTTCTTTTACCGCATATCCCACATCTTTTATATTCGTTTCCCATCCAATATTTATTCTTCTTCTCTTTGCTTCCACATCTGTATCTTGCAATTCTTCTTTCCTCCTCCCCCGTCTTTCCTCCTACTAGATATTTTGGTCTACTCATGAACACTCTTAAATCCTTGTATTTCTCATTATATCTAGAGTTCATTATCTTTCCGTCCTTTTCCTGTTTTCCCTTTCTAGTTTATATGTTACACATTAATAACAGGCTTTCACAGTTCATTATTATTTTAATTACTTTCAAGGTTTATCACCACTCTTTACGTAATTAATGTCGTAAATCCCATTTTTCCAGAAATTATAAACAAATATCAAACTGAACTAAAGAAACCAATATTTTTAGTCATATTTGATATCAATTAAAAATGGCTGCATTTTGATACCAGCATTGTGTAAAATTTTTGAATTATATATATTTTTTGTATTTTCATCAATAAAACATTTGGACATTTCATTCGCCGTAATTGTAGCAAAAGTTTTGAATGTTTTAATTCTTTTATTCTCTATATTTTTTCATTCTAAAAATTTCCCATTTTCGACATTTTCGATTTTGGTATTTTGTTCATTTCATTCTTTGATCGTCTAAATTTCTTCTTCTGCTATTTTCATTTTCTCCCAATTATTTTTTCAGAACGTTTGTTAAAAATAAATCACCAACATATGGTATGCGTTGGGTTGGATGGAGTAAATTTTAAAAGATTGGGGAATTTGCAGAACTATTGAAATGAAATAAATTTCTTTAGTGATATTTTTGTTCACGTTCGACATCTCTTATCTTATATTTCTATGTAATATTTCCGTAAACTTCATATATAAGGAAGTATAGGAATAATGAAATTTACGAATACGAGATTTACAATTGAGCTGTTTTTGTGGATTGTGTAATTAATTGCATATGAAAAATTTTCAAATAACAAAAGTAATTAATCCTAAGTTTTTCTTAGTACAACCTCGTGTTCCAACGTTTCATTTTCTCACAATAAAAAATATGTTTGCACATGTGCTTTACGATGTTCGTTTTTACTATAAATGTTTATAATTGTAAGTTTTATTTCATATTATTTTGTAATGACAAACAAGAATTGTAAGTAAATTGCTAGCAATTCCCTAGACTGACATTTCATCGTGTTCTTTTATACTTAAAGCTACTTCATAAATAAATTGCTAAACTGAAATTTCATCATGATTTTCTTAGAATAATAATTATATAAACAACATAAACAATGTAAATGAGTTCCAGCCTACTCACAGCATAATTCTACCACCGTCCTTTACTATTGTATTTTAACCTTAAAGTTTATAAAAATATTACCTCTTTCCAGCCCAGTATTAGGTTAATATTTTAATATGACATTTTAGTTGCGATATTTTCTTCGTTTTCATAACAAATTTGTATATTATCACTAGTTATAAAAAGAGAGATTAACATTCATTTGTTTAAGTAAATAATAAAATAATGGTCATTAGTTTCTACCTTGAATAAAAAATGCCAATATTTGACATTATTTATAATTATTTATAATTTTTCTTTATAGTTTGTATTGAAAGAGAATGTATAAAACACGTGGTATGATTTTTATTTTTATGAATCTATGTTCTTTCGATCAACAATATTGACATCTCGTGATAAAAACCACCATTTATTACCACTGTGTTACAAACAGTTCTAAACCACATTGTTTTAACCCTTGTTCTGTTGTCCTTTGTGATTCCTTTGTGATTTTAATGTCATAAATTATTATGCATATATCATATCATATCATATCTTCATGGGATGTACAGTTATTTTTATAATCCGAAGAGTTACCAGTATTTGAAGATCTTGATGATGAAATAGGCATTTTCTAATTGTTCCTAAATTTATTTTCATTCTATGCCAACCTGTTCTTTGGGTTTTTATAATATTTTGACAACATTCAATTAGAGCAATCAGCATAAATGCAATATCCAACTCCATATTCGCATACCTTAGATGATAACGTCATAAACAATACATTTTTAGACACCCAAATAATATCACAAATTAAGTGAACAATCGTCCGTGAATAATGCGACAAAAAGATTCCAATTTGAGATAGGGTCGCCTGCGTTTAGGCGATGTTTTCAAGATGTAATCGACTAAAATGGAGATTTATGCGTTCCAAAACTCCCGCGATCCAGATCGCGTAGCGCCGAGCGTATTAGTAATCTACCGATGTTCGTAGCTTGTAATAATAGAGGAAATTCGGGAAAGACTCGTCTCTCCACTTTGAAACAAACGTCGCGCACGAAATCGGCGGGGATTGCATGCGAACGATGCAATTGTTGCGGATGAGCGAAAGTACTTTCCCGTTTCGAATTGTGCGGGCAAACTTTATCGTTGTTGCTCGTCCCTTTTTTCATGGCGAATTTCCTATGGCTGGAATGCATTGTGCGCAAACTTTAAGTTACTTCCCTTTTACGTACGGAAAACCTAGCCATTGAGATATTTTCGTTCGGTGTAAGTAATTTAAAAGATTTTTGTTCGTGGATGGGAACTTTTAGGAATGTATTTGGGAATATGCATTAAAAATATTCAATAAATAACAAATATTTATGTACACATCATGTTGTTTCGTATGTGTTCAATTGTCTTTCGCCGTACGAATTCGCCAGCGATAGAAACGATAATGTCCACTGATCTGTTAAAGAAGAACCTTTCGTTCTTCAATGATCGAGAGTCAATTTCATTCGAATTTATATCATAAACTAAGACGGCACAAACAGTGACCCAAATAGTATCAAATAAAGCAACTGTCATTTACCTCATATTTAAATTTTTTGTCATTACAATAAAATAAAATTTATATTTTACATAAAGCGTGCATACTTCGACGTTAACATTGATTAATTTGCTCCTATATAGCGCGTTAGGCATTATGTGGGGCCCATGACATTATAATATAACGTCCTTTTTTATGTCCTGTAACAAATTTGAAACGCGAACAGCCAATAAAAAAGATATATTTGGAGCCGCAAAACTACATACGGCTTCCTCTTGAGTACGTCGTCGATGGGTAAAAAGTATGGCAATAAAATCAATCATGTCGTTACAATAGTCCTGCCCAAGTAAATAGGAGATTTATTTACAGAGGAACCGACGCGAAAGGAATGAAATAGGAACGTTTGAACAGGTCCATATATTGCGAGAAATTTACACATCAGAAATGCCGAAAGATTTTAAACGATCGCATTATCGTATTTGAGGCACGGACGGGACATAAAACTTTACAATCTAGACAAATGCAAGTTAATGCTGGCTTACACGATTCCAGCTCGATGTTACAGGTAGTTGCCTGCAGTGATATTACGAGTTTTGTGCAAATACGTAGCCGCTATGCTTATATGAGATCTTGATCGACAGTTTATTCTGCTAGATTGCACGTGTGAGGTAACTACCGGTTTGCTCCACTGTAGTAGCAATATTCCGTTTGTCAAATTGAAAATGTCGCAAAATACCATTTTCCATACATTTATGCGTCAGATTTGCTTATTTTGTTTCAGCTTTCAAAAGTCATATGTACGATAACAACCAACAACGAAAATTATTTAAAATCCAATGAATATATTTTCATTTCTTAACTCAACTGAACAACAACTATGATAATTCATCATATTAATCCTGAAGAAAAAGAAAGATATAAAATGCTCACAGTTCATTAAAATAAATACATTGAATTAAATTAAAAAACGATGGACGCTGCAATGTTTAATAATCGAAATAATGATTTTAATTTCGAATGGGCGCAAATATTTTAACGTGCAACAAAGTCAACCGTAATATTGAAATCTAGGTGTAATTTATTATAGCGCATTTTTGTTAAAATATTGAGCTTTTATGTTCATACAGTTAATATTGCATACGATAAAACTAAAAACAAAAAAATCAGTGTAAATGTTAATATTTTATTTTATTAAAATTGAAATGAGTTATTGTCTTTTCACAAAAATTGAAATGGAACGGGTTTGTATAATTTGATAATCGGATGAAATGCGACATAAATATGTAGTTTATTAGTACACGTCCACGTAACTCGCAAATTTAATATTTTAAATGGCGCAAAATTGTCTCACATCTACAAAAAATCTAAACAAATGTACTACAATCAAATTTAGGATCTACTTAAAAAAAACATAAAGAATTTGCTTTAGTCTTAAACAACTGAAACAGATAACAGGTCACAGTGATGGCGATGTACAATAAATTTACAAATTACACACTTATGGACCATTCAGTCGTGTGTCTCTCAATTGTCTAGTTGATGCAGAATAAAAATGATTTTTCTTAAATCCGGTGAAATATTTCAGCCGTTGCATATAAAGGCAATAAAAATCAACTACATAAACTTCTTCGTTGCAGCTTGGAAACTTAGACAATTATTACAAATTAATTGTTTATTTGCCATACACGTCAACTAAATCAAGTTTATCTGTCGTTTAAATTAGACCACAATTGCACTAATTGTCATTTGGATAGACACGTTCACGGGTGTGATTTAAAAGCACCAACGCATACACGTGCAAACATTTAATAGCTAAGTAAAATGTATTTTCCTCGCACAAAATTAAAAGAAATGGATAGCAAATTGCGAATGGAGAACTTAGTAATAAAGTAAAACAAAAAAACTACTAACGCAGATGCAAAAATGTGAATAAATCGGCATAAATTTCACAAATATACTAGGTTAGTTGACAGCAATGAGAAGTTGATCTATTAGTTGTGACTTCACTACCAGTTTGCCGAATTAACGAAATATTTCTTTTATCATCACGCGATGAAAAAAACTCAAAAGTTAATTGTTTAAATAAGCGATGGTAGTTTCTCCTGTTTTATTATAATATGAGGTATGAGTATTAAATAATGAGACTGCCATCATCCGGAGAGTATTTGCCAATCATCATGCACACAAAAGTTCAGCCATGATCATTGATCTAAAGTTTTGTGATTGGAGAGAATACGTGGGGGGTGACAAATTAAAAAAATTTCCCCGGCGTATTAAAAACATAATATTGAGAACGTTACCGAAATCACACGGAAAGACTCACTAAATAAGAGAGCCAATTCAAAAACAATGTCTAAAAATGTGTTCAAGTGTCTGCATCTGGCATTAACTTACAGCTTACCATGCACCTTCCCTGAACCAGTGTTTATCTGATAAACTTATGATGGTCCTCGAATACCCTGTCGGATATAGGTTTTATTTTTTCCTAAAATTGAAAGCCTATTCAAGGGAGTTAATTTTACATCGGTAGAAGTGACGATAAAAACGCAATAGCTTCTAATAGGCTTAGCAGATAAAGACCTACAACACTGTTTCCTGCAGTAATAGTGGCAGCGACGTATGAAATGGTCTAGTTTTAATATTTGTTAATCACATGTCGCTCATATTACAGCCCTTACACTGTCATAGTATATATGCGAAATATCTGAGGATTGTAGCCATCTTCGTTGTCGAACAGCTTAGCTATATAAGGCTGCAAGTTATCACAGTTCCTGGAAATAACATTGATGCCTGAACATTTGATGAGATCAGAAATTCCTCAAATTGCCCAAACGTCCAGGGTAGCTCATAGGTGTCAGGTGAAGGAAACAATGTTTGACGAGATATAGATAAATTAATTCGAAATTGCATCGAAGAAGGATTCATTCTTACAATCGGTAAAGAGTTACTCAAACAAAAACCTTTCTGTCTGCTTCAAGACCACCAACAAAATTCCAATGCATACAAAACTCACTAAACCATATAATAAAAATCTGCAGTGATTCGCACCGAACTTTCTTATACCAAGTTAAATTTCCAGTCACGATGTCAAGTACATTTTTTGAAAGAAGTTTTTAAATAAAAGTTGTTTAGAATAAAAACTCGTACAATTTTCGAGATATTGCATGTGATAAGAGTAAAGCATCACTTCCGGCCGAGACAGATCAAAGTACCTGTATACAAATCTTAATTTTTGAGTTTCATCGTGTTAGCTTCAATAGTTTGGGCGCTAGTGCCCGAAATATAAAACAGTAACAATTCAACGCCTAATTGTAGCCCGTGTTAAAATCGGAAAATTTCATCTCGGCCTGAGGCGTCGTTTTCTGTATGTGTTCATTAGCTTATCATGTCCTCGTTTTTTGTTCCCGCCGATGGCAATGTTTTGTCGATGCATAATAGTCACACGAATAAGTAGGGATCGACTTGCCAATGATGTGACGTAGCGACAAAAAACTAAGTGGGTATCAATTTTTTCGCAAACGAACTGGACGTCGCGTCGTCTAATGTTCGGTCAGTTTATCGTGTTGCTCGTGAAAAATTGCACTTTTCGCGGCGATTTGAGTATTAGATGTGACTATTAGCGCTTGTGGTGAGTGTAGTGTTATGGAGAAGCGTGTTATGGAGAAGCGTGTGGGGTCTTCCTGGCGGATGGTAATACGTAATGAGCAGACGTCCATGGCCGGTGAGTGATTATTATCGTACTTGGCGATTTCAAATGTGTATACGCAATACATTCACGGGTACTACAAATAATATAGAATTTAATTGCAACAATTAGATTATAATATCGATATATATTCTGATCACTCATAAGCTTCATTTCGATGGGGATAATATTTAATTTGTAATAATTTAATGAAGTGCGTATATTCTGTTAGTCTTGTTATTTAATAGCCACATCTCGTATAATATAAACAATTATGGTTTATGGCTTGAGGTGAATTCGCACTGGTGCAGTTGCTATAGAAGCCATTCCGAAAATAGTCAGAATCATGAAGTCGAAAATTTTCATGAGTCTTATACTTCCTTATGCGTAAAACATAAGAAAGTAAAAATATGGAACATAAGTAACGCCCAAAATGTCGTAAGTGAATTTTATTTCGTTGCAATAATCCTCCAAATTCCCAAATCTTTTTTAATTTACTCTACCCAGTCCGAGGTAACCAAAAGTTGAAAAAATGGAATTCTTTGCAAAAATTTCCAGACTCAAAAATACGCAGAATAATCGAATTAAAACATTCAAAACGCTAAAATTGCCACGAATGTCAAAAATTGTTCATTTGACAAAATAGTCAATAATTTTCTAAAATTAAACATTGTCATAATGCAAATATTATGGAAATACTCAAATTACTATTCTTCCGTTATTCAAAATATGACTAAAGATATTGGTTTCATTTTAATTAGTTAAATTAATTAATAATTTAATCTTAATTCAAATTCCCAAACCTTTTAAAATTAATTCCTTCCAACCTAACGCAACCGAACGTTGGTTATTTTTTTATACTTTCTGAAAGTGTTAATTCAAATTAGGGGTTTTAGAACTCATCAATCCATTGCATATATTACGTAAAAGAATGCTAAAGAAATAAATCTTAAAAATAATTGAAATAATAATGAAGTTTGGAAGTATTAATGTGAAATATCAAAATTTAATATATAACTTAAAAGATTTTTACATGAAACTATATCAAAATTACAAAAATGTGCAAATTTTCATTTTCCAAAAAAAAATTGATCTTATATTTTGCTAAAATTTGCAAATTTGTGAAAATTACATATGTCATTTAAAATAATGAAATTGTAACTAATGCAAGAGATTAGGTAAAAAGCCAAAAATGTACCAAATGAAAAGATTTCTAATGTAAGTAAATGGAACAATTAGGTCAAAATGTTTAAAGACAAAATTTTCAAAAAAAAGAACTGACAACTTGATCGAAATATACAAAATGTGTTATTAAGTTAACAGCAAAATTGATATATGTCTTCAAGGGATTGATAGAAATTAAGGTTTTTTTTACAAATAATTAATTAATTTTAAACTCTCAAATGTTGGGTTATTATTGACACACAGACATACAGACAGTGGTCAATTATCATTAGTCGAATTTTTGAAACTTTTTGATAGATAACTAACCAAAACTGAAATGCAAATAACAGCACGTATCCTTGTTTCAGGCCGTCTATTGTTTCAAATTATTTCGATTGTTTCGATTGTTCGATCTCACCAATTTTTTTTTATTCTATTAAATCCTTCTTTCAACTCGGTAACTATTACATCTATGTATTTTTCCTTATGCATTTTTCTGTAATGGACTAATTCTTATTCCATTCTTAATACCATATTGTATTTCCTCTAACGTATTCTAACGTATTTCTAGTGTTCTTTTATTATCGTTTCTTCTTCTTGATTTCCTTAGGGGTTTCTTGTTATTTTGCCCTTTGTATTGTTTCTTTGAGTTCTATTGTGATTTTCTTCATGTTTTTAATAATATTTGGTATTATTAAGTCGTTTTCCATTTTTCACATAATCCTTATCGTTGTTGCTTTGTTGTTATTTTTCCTTCCTTGCGCATTATTCTGTCATATACCAAGTTGTTGTTTCTCATTTTCAATAAAATTTTCCTTTGCATCATCTATTTCTTCTTGTAGTTTCCAAATATTCATATTTCTCTTTTATACGTGCATCGCAATTCTTGTTTCGATTTCCATTACCAACAATTTTGTTTATAATTTTTTCTTCTATAATATTTGTTAGTCACTTTAGCACATTCTGTTGCTTGCCCTCTTCTGCGCCTGTCATGAATCTTAACTCAATTTCTATTCTTTTTTATTTATTGGGATATTTTTCTGTGGTCTTGTATTTCTATTTGCTTTTCATCGTTTATTTCTTTTTTCTTTTTTCCCATTCCTCTTTACCACTCTTTCCTCGTTTGTAATTTTTGACTATTTTGTATCGTTTCCAATAAGGGTCTTTAATCCCATTTTTGTATTAATTTTTGGCTTAGTTTCCTTTGCTAGGGTCTTCAAGAGTAGCCTTATCTAAATAAGTCAGGTTTTCATTTATGTCTTATTTTGTATTATTTTTCTTGCTTCCTATCCAATTTCTATGCTATTCCATTCAATTTCGACCTTTAGGAAATCTATCTTTATGTGTTTCCATATTTTTCTCTAATCTTCTGCTCTTAATTTCATTCTTTTTGGATTTCCCATTTTTACTGAGTTATTTCATTATGCATCTAAATTATTTCTTGCAATTATTTTAGCTTGGACTCGAATTTCATTGGCATTTATTTTTCATGTGCTGTGCAGTTCTACTTTACATATTTTAATTCCTGTTCGTTGCCACTTAAATATTTACTGTTTCTTCCAGGATGTATTCTAGCTTAATTGATTCTATTTTCCTATTTTATTTCTAATCTTGATATTATCTGTCTGATAATATTGCATTATCTATGTATTTGAATCTACTGAGTGCCGTCATGTTATGTGTACCTGCTGAAAACTTTTGCGATCCTGTTTTATTTGTTTGGTATATTTCACTTCGTCTTTCGTCATTTTTGTTAATATATAATATTATCTGCTTTACCTTGTTACCTAAATTAAAAATTGCAAATGTTATTGTTATATTATAATAATTATTTAAATAGAAAATAATCTAAATTAATATTTTTAATAAGAAGAATCCTTTAATGGTATTTTCACGTTCTACATTTCATTCCTCTATACCCCCCTTCGCCTCCGTCCCTTTCCCCTTCCGCCTCTTCCTGCTGCCTCTTTTCGTTTTCCTTGGTCCATTCTTGCGCATTTTGTTCCAATACCCTTTTTTCCTGCTCCCCACCTCCTTCCCCATTATTTTGTCTAACATCCTTAGTCTTTTCTTATATTCTTTTCTTCTTCGTTCATTTTTATTTCATTCATCCCATTCTTCTCCATAAAAATTACACCTCCTGTAACTCTCTTCCATCTCATACTTGTCGAATTTCTCTTCACTTCCGCACCTGAATCTAGCTAATGTTCTTTCTTCATCTACCGCTCTCCCTCTCGCTAAGTATGTTCGTATCATCCACTGTACTTTTATAGTTTTGTATTTGTACCATCTTACACCTCTCCACTATCTCCCTCTCAACTTGCTTCCCATCTCTTCTTCTCCTTTCCCCATTTTCTATTGATAGTCCTGCCTTTTCGTACATTTTCGTCTACAATCTTCCTAATTGGATAGTCCTGCTTCCTTGCTTCCCCTTTTCCTTAGATTCTCTAGTATCAATTTAACTAGTCTCTGTTCTGGCTCGCCCCTCGCTATCATCTCATACCTCACTGTCCTTTTCCCCGCCTTTAGACCCAACCTTTCCCTCCCTGACTCCTGCCTAACTATGTAATATGGGGTTGATCTCTCCAGATTCAATATCCTTTTTTGTTTGGCCTATGTGTACCCTTGCCAACAATTATTTTTGATTTCCTTGTATTCAGCTCCAACCCTATTCCGTCCGTGAATCCTTCTAAATTCACGGACGGAATAGGGTTGGAGCTAAATACAAGGACATCAAGAATAATTGTTGGCGAGGGTACACATAGGCCAAACAAAAAAGGATATTGAATCTGGAGAGATCAACCCCATATTACATAGTTAGCAGGAGTCAAGGAAGGAAAGGTTGGGTCTAGAGGCTTAGAGGCTTCTAAGTTTTTCACCATTCCTTTTAACCCCTCCTCCGTTTCAGCCAACAAAAGTATGTCGTCCGCAATATTATTAATATGCACTGACTTAGATTGGTGCGTATGAGACGTATGTTATTTATATTGCGATTAAGGGCCGTAACGTAATATTTATTAACTACGTTCAAAACTATATATCATTTAAAAGAATCGTCAACTAATGTGTTTATAAAATTATAATGTTAAAATAAAATTTCCTTGTGTTCGTAGCTAAAACATCTTGCCTTAAAAACCACTAGTTTCAGCGGCGCCCATAAACTTGCATGCATT
Source organism: Geotrupes spiniger (assembly GCA_959613385.1). Taxonomy (NCBI): domain Eukaryota; kingdom Metazoa; phylum Arthropoda; class Insecta; order Coleoptera; family Geotrupidae; genus Geotrupes; species Geotrupes spiniger. The sequence goes on from OY390737.1 coordinate 21,684,026, forward strand.
TTCCGAACAATAAAATTTTTGAATTAACGAAGTGAAAAATGTAACACGTGTTAAAATTGCGCGGTTTTATCACCAACGACAATTTTAATTAGGTAATTACCACGTCGTTTAATTTGGGGCGAATTTTCCCGGCGGAGTTCCATTTACAACCCTTTTATTTTATCACGGCTAATTATCTTAATAAAAACGCATAACTCAACGACTATCGAGAGAATGAGTAATATTTTTAATTAACCAAAAACGCACGGTACGCGAATAATTTCCGCCGAGAACAAACGAACCCGAAGAGCAAACGGTGGGATGGGTACGGCCGGGTCGGCAGTCTTTTTATTAATGGCGTAGCGTAATTCTCAAAACGTTGCCATTATTTATACGAAATTCTAACGATTTTAGCTTTTTTAATCCGCGCGGGAAAGGGCTACAAGGAAAAACACGTACGGACGGCGGCCTGAATTTTGAAGCTTTAATTGGACCCCTTTTTGCCACGGTTTTATTTTCGAATCGAGATTTCAAATTTATCGGAAGCGTTTAGGAATAAATGCGTTACGAATTCGATTTTGCAGTGCATGCGTGTGGGAGAACGTTAGGATGGAAAATAAATATTGATGAACTTCGTGATACACATACAGAAGCTGGTGGGTAAACAATTGGTTTTAATTTATGACCTTTGCGGCGACGGGAAATGCTACATTATCGACATTGGCCGAAAATGCAAAAAATATGAGCATCAAATTGGATTTACTATTTTCCATCCCATATTACGACATCGTATTGCCATTAAATGTGTATTTAGCTATCGTCATATATTTTATAAGGTAATAATAATAAACTAATAACAATAATGTTACTGAAATACATTTACTTATGAATCACTATAATAATAATTAGATTAAGTACTAAATTGAGTGACATTTGCCCTAGTTTTTACCCACGCCTTATAGCTAATGTTCATTTATCTTGTTGATGATAAGTCGTCCTGAAGTGCATTTCATTTGTTTATGCAAAATATTTCAAACATTATTAATTAATATTGAAGATAAATGTAATGATTATCATCGTTGACATCGTTGGCCAGATTTAACTTATTATATTTTAAATTATTTAAAATACTTCTGAAGATCTCTCATTATTGAGTCAACTAAGTGATCCTTAGGAGCATAAATATAAATTGCATCCTTAGCTACGTTTCGTTACGACTTAGTACTCAAGCCTTTCAATAATTGATGTCCAGTGTCAACTAACTGTGTCCTGCCCGCTGGAATAAAATGTATGTCAGAATTGTTTGCAATCTTTCATTCATTAAATAAATAAATATAATTTGCAAAACAACCATATTTACATCACTTTTCTAGTGTATCTATCATATTTGTTAAAGTTGTGGTAAAATTAACTGATTCATGGACAAAGTATTATATATCTGGTGCATACGTCGTAGCACGATGGACTAATAAAACGTCCAAACGTTATGTTTAAATATGAATATGGATTTACACTGAATCCCAGCGCAGTTCTTCGGTTCGCCACTATTTGTTTTAATTAATTTCGCTCACGAAGTTGTCCCACTTTCTCAGTTATGCAAATACGCGAACGCTAATTCTATTTGTAATTACGTATACTTCTCGTGCGAGTTGCTTTTGAAATTGTGCGCGCACATAATGACGACAAACAGAATTGTCAAAGAATTCGCAATCTTAGTGGCTAATTTATTTATTAAAATGGCGCCGAGACGTAAATTAATTAATCCTTTAACTGCCGGCGAATTTTTATTTATACTAACGCAAGGAAGAAATAAATGTTTAAATCTATCGATATCGAGATATTTTGAAAATAAACGAAAAGGTTTGTTGACGACTGTCGTTTCAGAAAGTTTCCATTACGTCGCTCATTGACGACCAGGGCAGTTAGAATGCTATTTTTAAATATATAAGAATGCACCACGTTGCAGTAACACATGAGGGTAATCAAGTTATAAAAGGTTATAAATGTCCCAAATTATTATGCTATTTTGATACCTATTTTAAAATTTTTTAATTGAAACAACGAAATTAATTATTCAAAAATTTTATCTATTTTACACGAAACAATATGTATTAACGTTTACATATAAAACATTTCTTAATATTTTATTATACATAAACCCCCATATTAAATTAGAGAAGTTATGAAGTTCATTAAATGTTACAAATATTGATGCATGAAATTCGTCTACTTTTCGGCGATAGAAATCGTACAGAATTATTCGTATTTCTTGCTATTGAAAAATGTTCTCTTATCAACGATGTTGTATGTTTCTCGCTCGACTGGAATTGAGTTGTTGTATCGCAATAATCTTCGTCACAAATAACAAACTCAGTCTTTAGGATGATATTGTTTAAAGCTGCTGGTCGCATATAGTATTTTGATGCTTTTCATTGGTCCATGAGGCTCGCATGATTAACCCAGTTAGCCAGCGTATCTTTCAAGTACAATAGAGACCTACTATAACACAACTTAAAACAACAAGACTTCAAAAACTTCTTCCAGTTTTATTGAAGCCGAAGAATATAGCAGCAAAATACACCCTGGGACCTACGACTTACCACCATCAAAGGGAGAGAACTTTCTAAACTGATAAAGGAAAGTACTAATTCTTATCAACTGGTATTTTCAACTATTGACTATTCGACCTAGAAAAAGTACTTGATCTTCTTAACTTTTTCGTCACCAGTAAAACTTCCAAGTCCTACATTGACATCGATGTAAAGTTCAATCACTCATTTGATCAGTTCATCATAAGCATAATGAAGGTACGGGATTGCATTACTCATAGATCGATAGGGACGTATACAGGAACAAGAACGAGGTAGAAATAAATCTAAATATATTGCTCATTGTTCATACATAACTGGAGGAACATTTATCATCATTCTGCAAGCATTAAAACATTAACATGCGAAAAAATAAAATAATGCCGCAAATTTTACTTTCCACTAGCGCCAGGAAGAAATAAATGTTTAAATCCATTGGGATGCGTTGAAAACAAACGAAATGTTTGTTGGCGATTGGGGCGTTTCAGAAAGTTTCCATTATTGATGTAAGACTGCACCACATAGTAGTAACACATGGGAATAATCAGGTTATAAAATGTTCTAAATTATTATGTTATTTCTGATACCTATTTTAAAATATGTTTAATAGAAACAATGAAATTAATTATTCACAAATTAGATCTATGTTACATAGAACAACATTTACATATAAAAACATTTCTTCATAATTTACTATAGATAAACTCCCATATTAAATTATAAAAATTATAAAACTAATTAAATGCTACAAAAATTGCTGCATGAAATACGACTACTTTCCTGTATAAAAATTGTGCAAAAGTATTCGGATTTCTTATTGTTGTGGTACGTTCCTCGCTCGACTGGAATAGAATAGTTGTAAAGAAATAATATTCGTCCCAAATAACAGACACATCAATCATTATCATTAGGCTATTATTTATAGCTCCTGGTCTCTATGGCCCTCATGATCAACGCAATTGGTCAGATATTTGCTTGCTTCAAGAACAATAGAGCCATAATGGGTCATTGACACAGCCCAACACAATTTAAAACAATAAAACAAGTTTGATTGCAGGTGGGGGCCAGAACAGCAACGACACACCCTGGGGCTCTAAAGGAACTTAATAAACTGATAAATAAAGAAAAGTAGTATATTATCAACTGGTATACCCAACTATTGACCATATGACAAAAAAAACACCTGCTCTTATGAACGTTTTCATCGAGGTAAACTTCAATCTCCAAAAATGGCTTGCATATCCATAAGAAGATAATCTTCGTACTGTGCAATTTTTGTCGTTTTCTTTATCTACCCTTTTTACCTCTTTTGTCATCGCCAACAGATCCAGAACATGTTCTTCTCTCTATTACTGTTTTAGCATTTATATCCAAGGTTCTCATAAACTAGTATATTGTAATACTATATTTCTATTTCGCTTTCATAAATATATTTAATTTAATATTAAAGTATACCAACCATTTAGTGAGTTTTAATCTCCTAGGTTGGGTATGACTGACATCCGTAACATTTTGACATTTTAGTTTAAAAATACCGAATTTTCAGATTTTCGTTTTAAATATTCAAGTTCACAGCATGGAATGAACTAGACCACAATGTTAACGCCTTTTTACTTTGCCAACATGAGATTTCTTCGGGGTTCGGTGCCATTAGTCTATTAGCAACTAATGTCAACAACCACCAACCTAACCGAAAAAATCACTAAAGGCGATTGCACAAAATTTAATTTTGTCTAATTACTTTTTGTAAAAACAGTATCACAAAATTGTGGTTGTGATATCGAAATAGAAAAAAATTATTTACATACTTTTGGATAATTGGAAAATACGAAGTATTATTTAATTTCCGGTTGTTGGGCTGTGGGTATATATAAATTGGCTCAATAGACTCCATGTTTCTTGATAGCAACTTTATTTTTCTATCAATGTCCGTCAAACTATAATATTCATTAAATATTATTTATCTTTGTTCCCTAGTTTTATTCTTGCTACATTTCGATGTGCATTCATCGCACATTGAATTTCGTAAAATCTCCTCGTCTTTTTCACATCACATCACATGACGTCACATTCTCAGCTTCTGTTGGATTGTCTTGTGTATTTGTTATTGGTAAACCTGTGACCAAGTCTGCGTTGTTGGGACCTAGTGAACTCGGCGCAGAAGATGTCTCTGATCAGGATGTAGATCAGGGTTCGAAAACTCGCGGCCAGCGGGCTGCATGCGGCCCCCCTTGAACATTTTCCGTGCACCATAAGCATAAAGAAATTGCGAGACATCATGACTGAAATGACAATTGTAAGGAACACATTTGAAGAAAAATGAAATCAAAAAACATGGTTCAATGTTCATAGAGAACTGGAAAAATTTGGTAGAATTGGTATGAATGCGAGGTGAAAAAATTAAGATGCGAAAAAAACCTATGAAAAATGCAACCACAACCACAATCCAGCAAACTAATTATTATCTACTATCCGATAAGCTTAAATTCATACTATAAGAAACGCGAAACTCATTATTTCAAGTCTACGTCTACGATAACTCCATTTGACTACCTGCTAAATTGTATTTTATGAATCGACCCTCATACTTACAACGACCCCAACCTAAACTCATGAACTCGAAGCTTTTTACTGAATACCTATCTAATGTTTTCACTCGCTACGGAAATTCAAACCAAGATATAATGGATTTCCTGGTTCCTGGTTAGTAATTCCACGCCTACAGATAATGTTAGGATCATTACCACACAAGAAATCAAGGACGCGATATCACCCCTAAATATTGAAGAATCAAATGGACTTGACTTAGTAACTGCAAATATGCTGAACGAACTGGAAAAACTTATAATACTAGCCTACCTACTAAATGCCACTTTGAGGCTCAAGTCATGACCAAAACAATTTTAAACTGGAATAACATACGCCTGGGAAATCCAAAAAAATCCTACATGTCAAGTAACCTTTTGTCAAATATATTTAAACTTAAAAATCTAATACTACAAGGATCGATGCCCTTATTGATGATATCCAAAATCAGCTGTAGTTTCCGCCATTCACATTCAACCATTCAACATTATTAACGTAAGTGAAGCATTCAGGATTGTTTTAGCAAAATCAAAATCTCTCTGCCATCTTACTCTGAACTGTAAAAGTCATACCTAACAGATCGCAAAGTCCTCCAGGGCACTTTTAGCACAAGGAATGTTTTTAAATCATAATCTTTGAATTAATTATTTGATGTTTCCCATGGGATGTTGCATAATTTCAGTCATGCTTGTGAATTTTTTTTATTTGAAGATTTTGTTATCCATATCTTGCTTTTGAATTTTTCAGTAACTTTCTTATTACATAAAATAAAGTCTTTGTGTCAACGTTTCGTCTTATTCTAAGAATGTATGTTCTATTTTCTTCCCTATTTTTCAACCGTATTTTTTCCATCATCCTTGTTCTTCCCAAGTGTCGAATTATTTTATTTGTGATTGATTGTGTGATTAATTCTTGCATTTTTCCTTTAATTGTTTGATCTTCTCAAGAATCCTACTCCATGCCTCTCGGCATTTCACTGATTTTGCTAATTCCATCGTTGCCTCTTCTATTTTAGTTGCCAAGTTTTTCAATTGTTAGGATCAATCTTTCACTGTTCTTTTCCATCCTGTCTTTCTATTTTCCATTATTTTTTTTATTACTTTAACGTTTCTCTTAATTTGTGCAATGACGTTCTCATTACACTGTTTATTTTCTGTCATCAAATTTAGCAACATATCCTACAGCATCACATGCATCAATGAAATTTCTTCTCCTTGTATACATTTGTATTATTATCATACGTAAGCTATTTCCCTCATGTTGTACGCTGGTTACATTCCTTCTCAGGTTCGATTCATCATATTCATCTATTTTTGTCATTTACTGTCCCTCTCGTTTCCTCTGCTTTTCGTAGTTACCATTTTATTTGAATTTATTTGTTTGGTTGCTTTCGTAAGTTTTCATTAAACACTAAATGAAGATCTTGTTTTGGGGCGATAATTTTCGCAAAAAATGCCATACGCGTTTGGATAATGTACGCTATAAAATTCAAAAGCTACCCAGCCAAATAATGACACAAGTTTCGAAGAAGGAAGCCCAATTGTTGGGCACAACTGTTACAAAAATCGATCTTTAAAACTAGCCACCAGAATTTCTGTAAAATTATCTGTTTAATAATATACAACAGTATAAGGAAAAACGAGAGTTATTACATAAATAACGCAAAATATTTGAGAATTCGACGGAGGTTACCTACTATCTTGTTTTATTTTGAAAATGAATTTCAAATATTTACAAACTGAATTTTTAGTAATTTTTAGTAACGTTGTTATTATTCTGTTTGAAATTATAAAATAATTTATTTATTGTCAAATACCGATTATTTGTGGTTTAATTTCAATTTCAATCACATCCGTAATATATTGCTCTGTTTCTATTCATAATTTTCTAATTATATCTGCCGATAAGTTTAAAGTTACCATATGGTATATATATCCATTATGTTTAATATCAAATGAAATTTTGATATTGTCATATGTTCCATATTTATGTTCCTGTTTCATGAAATCTATGGGGTCACGATTTTTGTAATTTAAATTTCTAAAACCCCACAACTTATGTGTTACATTGCCATTTTGCCATTTATGAGTATTTAGTAACTGTACATATTAAATATATGTACTTTCTGATTGCGTCGATATAAATTGCGAATTGAAAACTAGTAACAAATTCCGAAACGCTGCGGATTAGAACAAGGACAACTCTGAGTCGTTAACATGATTATCTGGTGGGTTTATTACTCAGCTACCGAGAACGCGTATTATTTCATTTCGAATTAATCCGCATTAAAACGAAATTATAGATGGAAACTCTTAAATCAAAACAGCGCAACTGCGACGATTTCCCTCCTCGTTTCGTTCAGTTTCGCGGAAATTTGCTTTGTTGATTGATAAGCGCAATGTCTTAGACCTGGCGAACGAAAAGGATTGGATAGCGGGAGGTTTCGACTTCGGGGCTGACTTGCTAATTCTCAGCCGAGCAACTCAATAACGAGCTTTCAGGAGACAAAGTCAACTACCCACTCCGCAGACCCGGAACTTTCCACTAATTACAGTTGTAATTCATCTTGTACTTACACGGCTCGGAGGCAAAACTTGAATCCGGTTACGTCGATGTAAATATCGATAAGTTTCGTCGAGATTCCGTGTTGTTAACATCCATAGTCTGCTAAGGCGATTTACGGCGAAAATTAAACTTTTTTAGCTTTTTAACTCCCGAGGCGAGTTTACCGAGCTTGGGATTGGTTAGACGACTTAACTTTAAAACTAAAAATAATATGAATCAATATCGCGTCGATGATCCGCCTCTGCGTCCGATTCATGTAATTTTTCTTGCAGCCGGAAATAGCACATGCAGAAATACACGGGATGCATTCCATTTTACGCGTTGTGTGAATTCACATTGTGCAAAGAAATTATATTCAAGTGATGAAATAAACTTCACGGGGCTTTCATATAGCGAAGAAACACAATATAACAATGCCTTGAAATATATTTATGCGCTGAAGCCCCGAATGTGGATTACAAAGTGAGTCTATTTTTAGAGTGAATATCGAATTCTATACGGGTTGTCCGTATATCAGAATATTCAACATTCTTCATGCGAAAGATATTTTAACTCCACCCTTTTAAGCGTCCCGTTAAAATTCGCTGAAACTTCCAGTTATTTAATTTCAAACATGACAATGATTAGAATGAAATTTATTCGTTATTCGGTCCCAGTTTGCTCGAAGAGGCTGGCTGCAATTGGAAGCCGGAGCAAAGGTTCAAGAGGCGCGTACGGTTTCATTGGAAATTCGATACCTGTTAAAATATTTCTTGAGTCATTAAGTACATAAGTAAATAACGTTGAAAGTTTGTGAGCAGCATCACCATTAAAATATCAAGCAAAGTAATTTGTGAAAACTTAAATTAGAAAGTATTTAGAATTATATTTAAATAATTTTAATAATTTCAAATAATCAATGCATTTTGCTTACTTTGTGGTGTAGCACAACTTGATTTCAATATATGCCAGATTGACTTTGATAATTCAATTTATAAATTATGGCAGTTCAAAATTTTCAACACATTTTTGAGGTTATTTTATATCGTCTCGCTGTGCGAACATGTTCATTGTTACGAGCCAAATATCTTTATTAAGAATGAGGGAAGGAAACAAGGTTAATGAAACAAATTTATTTATGACGTTCATCACCGAATGCACAATGCAACAGGACCAGCTACATCACCTAATCATATGATTGCCACAACTGTCAATATTTATGGAAACAAGACATATAATTTGGAATCTATTAGTAGCATACGTGTCTTGAGCATTAAGTACATTTTGATAGTGTCGATTAGTATAAATTGGAAACAGCCTTAGCTATAATCCCAGGACAGGTCAAACAAGAAGAGGACTGCACAAAACCATAGCAGCTTTTATTTAATTGTTGTATTCATGGAAAGAAAATATTGTTTCACAGAAAATAAACAATTCCTAACCATCAGAAAGGTATATCCTTCAAAAATACGGAAAACTAGCTGCACCTTGGGTCCCGAAACTTATTTAACTGACCTGAACTAACTGTAAGTTCAGTCCGGATCTAAGTCACAACAATTCTCCAACGTCCTCAGAGATTAAGAATGGGGTGCGTGGTGAATGATTCCATTCGCTGACAGAAGCAATCAGTACCTTGAAATGGTGCTTTTTACTGTTCCAAAGACTGGAATAATTGCTTTAGGAAATAGTTTGAACGAATACAAAAGTGTAACAATTGTTGTGGAAAATGTTGAGTAAATGGAGGACTCGTCTCGTTGTTGGCTAGCAAACAGATACTAAGCTTCTCTTAATAATAAAAGACAGGGATGTTTTGAACGTCATTTGGTTTGATCGATTCTGAAAGGTTTACAAAAGCCCAAAGTCCTGGGAGTGCATGCCATATACTAATTAAATTACCAATAGCGTTGGTTAATGGCTTATTTACAACCATGATGTTGTGATGAATTTGGCAGTGACGACTTTTGGGAAAGTGTATTTATGAAATGATTGTCGTCGAGCTGGAAAATGAACGAATGCGATGGGCCATAAATTCTAAATCTACGACAACCGCGGACGGTCAATCGACCGTAGATGAAAATGACAGATAACAGGAGGAGAAAATATAATCAATATTCATATAAAAGAATAAAAATATACAACAATATAGACGATGTATGCGATATAAAGGGAAATTATATTTGTAAATTGAGAACAATTTATTTCCAAAGTACAGCCTTGCGGTACGCCACGCACAACGTTCAATGATAGTTGTATATCTTCTAACTGTCGAATAGTTTTTGTTTTCAATTATTTAGATGATTTAATTGGTTCTCCTAGACTGTTCTACAAGACCTTCCCACTATTTATCATGATCAATTGTGCAAAAATCTTTGTGCTAAAATTGCAAACTGATTTTTGCATTGCCTTCTTTATTTGTATGCACTTTATCAGCGGTAATTTTCAACAAAACAGTTTTAGAGTTGTATCCAAGACTAAAGTCACGTTGATTTTCTGGTAAAATAACATTACGAGGCATATATTGTTGTATTTGAGTCTTCAAGCACTGTTGAAGGAGTTGACAAAATCCTCATTAGATTTATTATCTATGAAATAACGCTAGATAACTGAGAAGTGCACTGTTTCAGCATTTCTTATAGAAGCATACTCGTATATGGTTCAAAATCTATCCACACTCTACATAAAAAGAACTCCTTTCTACTTAATAATGTATATGTATTTGTGTTCTCCGCTTTCTCAACGATTTTCGAAGCGGGTAAAGCGTTTACTTACAAATTAACGTGCCACAAAAAAGTAAATTTAGTTCCTTACCATTTTTCTCTCTCGCCTACAAATCTAATCCCAAATGGAGTGGGCATCGAAAATATTTATTTTGCGGCCTAGCCCAGCGCCTATTGCGTACGTCGCAGATTCGCGTCGTATTATCATTTACGTCGAAGCACGTATTTACATTGCAAACAATCTGCTTTTGAAAGGATACAGTCACACCGAAGCGAGCTCGGTGCAAACATCGCATTCCGGCGAATTTAGAATGCCGTTCCAGTCGAATTCAATTTCGAACTTAATTCGGAAAAATTTGCCAAAACGAACGCGCTCATTTATCCCCTTTTTGCTCGTCAATGCTACAATTTAAATAAAGAGTAGGTTTTTCGAAGAGGTTTTTTTCCATCCGAATGTAAACGTTTGCTCTCGCGAATTGTTTTATTACCGAAAATTTTCAACCACCGGTTTGTTCGATATTTGCGTTCCTGACGTTCTGCTCCCCATAAAATAAACGTTGTGCGTCATGTCTGATTTGTGTCCGCCTACTTTTTCGTAATATGAGTGTATTTTTATAAATGTGTATCGCGTTTCGCTAATTTCACTGAATTAATAACGATCGGCATTATTTAGGTTTCATATGGAAACCGGTGGGTTGTTTGATCTTGGAAAGCAAACATTTAACGTAAATATTAAATGCGTGCTGATGGCACTTAGGGCTATAGTAAATGTACCTCGTTATTTATGCTTGATTGTTGGATGTCACCTTCGCCATTGCAATTTCAGAGAGTTCAACAAACAAGGGTGTCACCACATGGATCCCTTAAAAATACACGTAACACTATTAATAAAATGTAGATTATAGGGGTGACACATTACATGTAGCCTACACTATAAAAAGACATCGTCGTGGCCCTCATTTGCATCAACGATGCTATTTCACATTATTTTTACTAATTTAAACAAAATTTTACCGAATGTCATAAGTCGAATTGCTATTGGATGTTTGAACGAACGCAGTTGCCACGCAGGTTCTGAACGCGGATGCAAGCCAGTTGCCAAGGCGAATTTTCGCGCTTTTTGCATCATCAAGTAGACTTCGACTCGACTCGAACGTACCAGTCCCGTGAGCACCTCTCGGAATCCCGCCCACTGCTCTCGTATTGCGAGGTTTCGTGTAGTTGAAAATACTTTACGATTTAAATTATATAAATGTAATAAAGCGTATTATATCGAGTTTCTATGTACATTATTTTACTTATATTCTGACTTAACTAATTTAATTATACGACAAACATCCTTATTTGTGCAATTATTTACATAGAGTTATTATTTGGAGCAATATTACGATGCCGAATCTCTCTACGCGGTTCGATCTAAAATTGTAGTCTGGTTTCATCGTCGTATTTCGTTACTATTAAATCTGTTATTCTATTTAACGCTTTTTTTGTTAAATTTATGACCTTTACAATACATAACTTAATAATTTACCATCGATCCATGTTAGACAATCAGAAATGATAATGTTGCAATCATAACAACAGTAAACTAATACCTATTCAGTGCTTGCCTAATACTATTCGATAATAACCGTAATAAAGGCTTAAACTCCCCAGTCAAAGCACACGATGCAGATTCAGCGGCGCCGTTAACATGTGTTCGGCGCTACTTTCGCAATTTCATTAACGGGCTAAGAGTTGACGTCTCTCCAAGGTATTCAACCGAAGGAAAGTGTAATAACATTCGTTATCGGGCCAGTTCGCGCGGATGGGGTAGCGGTTAAAACAATGTTAACATTCGAGTGAGGGAAATTCTCAGCGTAGGAGATGGGGTATCGATCCGAGAAAGCAATTGAAAACGACAGGAGTTGCAAGGCGGATATCAGTTTATCAACTTCGTCCACGACGAACTGGAGACGCGGCGCGTTCCCAGAAAGAAATTGAGGTAGACGAAAAGATTGCCTGTTTTCCATTAAATTGGCAAAATGTGCATGCAGATTACGTTTCAATTCTGAAGATGATAAATAGGACATAGTTAATATATTCTCGGTTTATTGTACACATTTTTCATCTTGATGCGGAAAATGTAATTTCATTATATTTATGGTCTCGGAATTGTTAGGTTCGAATATTAGGAATCATTATATTTATAATTAACTGACAACAAAGGATCAACTAAAATGAAATATTATACAGTTATTATTTGATAGAACAAAAATGCCCCAATGTTGTGCATCAAATAATATTCTGATAATGGAATACACATATAATTTAGCATCAAAAATAGCATAGTTGTACCTTAAGATTTCTATGTATAGAGATTATTGACCAATAATTTATAGAATTTTAAATTCAAATTATTAATTACTTGTTGCCATATTCTATTAGGTGGATAAATTGTTGAAATCAGATGGACTCTGATCCAATTTCCAAAGTTAGACATTACTCGATTTGAACACACACAATTTTATCCAATGTCAAGTGATGCGATAATGTAACTTATTTTAATACAATTCTTAAATATCATTTGCGTGGACATGCAAATACAAATATTATTAAGTGTTAAAAGGGAGCCATCAAAACTTCCATACATCAAACATTAAATCGCTTTTGCAAATAAACGTCTGGCTTTATATGCAGTTATTCTATTATTTCCGACCGTTCTGAATGGAACAAATTTATAGGTCAGCAATAAAAGTATATTTTTCAGCAATACCATAAACGAAGTTATCACAATCATGGGCATTTTATGACGTTAAAACTAAATAGAACAAAGTTATATCGACTCATAAAAACTTTTTATGATTGTCGTTCGTTAGCGTCGTGTGTGAATGTGTTTTAGGTTTTTAATTTGTACGCGAGCATCAACAAACCAACCCTAAGTGAAACTGTAAGCATGTTTTGATATAATAGCCAGCCAACGTCGATATTAGCAATTTGATTATCGTGCCATTTAGGGCGCTCGTGCATAAATAAAATCATTTAAAATATATTCCTCGCTGCATGAAGTTTCTATGATGAGTAATGCGTCTAGATACAGCTTACGTGCCTGTGTATGTGTTTCCTTGGATCTTAAAAGAAGTAAAAAAATCGGGAAGAGTGTGCGAAGTTGCGCCGCTATAAGCACGTCCCTTGCACGGTTGACTAATGTTCAGTTCGGGCCACGGAACGGGCTAATTCTTATATCGGAGAGAGAGCGGGCGCGCATCGGCTTATTGTCTGAAACTTCAAGACGGAGATTTTGGACCGGCGATGTTTTATCTTAATTGTTTAATCTCGGAATTCTTTTAAATACTTTTTCGTCTATTCCGTATCGTCTCGTTGTTTTCGCTGTGGAGCGGGAACGCCGGGGAGGTGTGGGCGAAGTGGAGAGGTCAAAAAGATAACCAACTTTTATAAGCGAGCACAGAAGGCAAGATAAGTTTCGCTCACTTGCTTACTGGTTATAAAACGAAATAATAAGATTTCAGTTAGTCGTTTTCCTTGTTTTCGTCCTGGCGTTTTTGCGAGAGTTGATGTGGAATGTTGATGAGATTAATTATGTAGTAAATGTAAATATATTTCAATTTCTATGCGTTTGCAGTGTAAATACAAAATAGCTTATTTGGATAACTCAATTTGAGGGTTCTAACCAGTAACACATGCAAGACGCAGCAGGCTCTAGCTATGCTTCATATAATCTACCACCATGGGCAGCTTGGACCCAATCATTAAATTTTTAAAAATAACAGGGTGTAAAATTCGTAAACAGGATTTGCTTGCTATTTACAACGACAGGACAAACACTTAACTTTATCTATTATCATAGAATCCAAGCAGAGACTACTAGGACCAAATTAATAGGAGATGATTTGCAGTGTCCTGAAGAGATATTGAATATTATAGAAAAGTGTACCGAGCTTTTTTCATCTTTAAATATACGTAATATGTACAATTTTATAAGGAATATGTCAACGCATTGGAAGAGAGGCGAAGGTTTGATAAAAATAAACGGTCAAGACCTATATGTTTAATATCATTAAATTGTAATAATACATGTTAAACGGTAGAAATATTTATTCTATAAAAGGCTACATTCTATAAAAGGTTTGACAGTGTTTTTGAATTTAGATAGGTACATAAATAGAAAACCAATTGAAATATCAAAATAAACAATTAAAAGAAATTATAAAATCGCATTATTTCTTTTTTAATTTTCATACAAAGCAGGGAAGAATCGAATATTAAGAAAATAAAGTAAAAACGTGAAACAAAATTGAATGAAAACTTATTAAAGACAAATCACAGCGAATAAATATGATTGAAAGATTGAGAAAGGATAAGTGTAAATCAAAGCAGAACACAAAACAAATTAAAATAGAATCATAGACATAGAACACTGATGCCAAACAAACAAACAAACAAACAAAGGTTCATGGTTCAAATCTCGATGGGTGATTGTGATTGTGATCGTATTGCTTCATGAACGATGATTACGATGTTGAAGCTGATCAGTGCGGCTACAGGAATAAGGGTTTCCCTTAATCATCTTGGGCATAAATAAAATAAAATAAAATATTGCAGTTGTAATCAGTTGATAAGAGGCAATTTTCTTAAAAGTATACATTATTACTTTGTAAATCTGTCGAGCTAATTATAATTTAGGAATTTAACCAAATCACCTTGAAAAAATTAATGGGATTATAAAACGAACGAGTAAAAGAAAGTCTAATTCGTGTCTATAAAGATTTTCTCATAAGTGTACTCAAATAAAGAATTATACTTATGCAAGGCTTCACCAAGATCATTTTCAAAGTAGGTGCCAAGCCAGAAAAAATGGGCTTTGTGGAAGAATATCATTTTCCTGGTGAGTCCAGATTATATTTACGGCACTAGATGTACACGCGTGCGAATACCTAGACAATGTAGAGTTAAGAAACCGTATACAATTGACAAACAGGAAATAGAAACGATAGAATATCTACGGTCAAAACAGTTTAGCCAATTCTTGTGAATGGAAAAAATAGATAAACACAAAGCGTAGACACAATTATGTAAAAGGACAAGATGAATAATACAGAGATCATGGAGTCAGTCAAGGAATACAACAGGTGATGAGAACGCGAAGGCATGACGTATAAAATGTAATCAAATGATTTTGAACTTCAGGTTTTGTGCATTTAATTCTAGATTCGTCTGTTTGTGTTGGCCGAATATTTAATAAGCCTATTATGTAACTGAAAAGAGGGGCTTCATTAGTTGGCAGAAAATTATAATCAAAATGTAATAGAGGGCGACGTCGAATTTTTGCCAAATTGTATTTAACATTTAATTACACATATTTATAGGAATTTTAATTACATTTCATTTTAAAATTTTCTTGATTTATATAACCTTGTTAATTGCCCAATTTCGATGCAGTCGTCGATGAATATTCTTCCTCCACAGGATGGAGTTAGGCTGGGAGTGGTGGTAGCTTCGATGGATTGGGTTGGGTTTGGTTTGCTTGTGCTGGGTTGGGTTTGGTTGTGAGCGGTTGGGTTGAGTTTGTTTTGGGTTTGGTTGTGTTGACGTTTCTGTATGTTTCGCATGCTATGTTGCAATAGTAATTTAAAGCAATGCGTTTAGTTTTTCTCTAATAATTTTGAACTCCAGGGTTTATGGATTTGTGTTAGACGAATATTTTTGTAAGCCTTTTCTGTAACTGAGAATGAATGAGAATGAATTTTTGTAAAATTGTATTTAGTTGTATTTATAGGAATTTTAATTAGATGTCATTTTTAAAATCTCCTGATTTATATCTTTGAGATAAAATACACTGTCACAAATGTAAATTTTTTCAGCAGAACAAGCTGAATGATTCGGTTACGTTCTTTTACAATTTTATTGACACTCTTTAAACCTTTTTTATTGCATATTACATATAGTTTACACATAATGCAATTGTCAAATTTAACGGCTACGAGGTGAATACGGTTGATAAACGAAGTAGTCCACTTTTTCGGCGGATACGATATTAGTACAATCAACCACGTAGGTGCGCCGGCCATTGTAATTTAGAACGGAATGTAGTTCTTGCATATTTGTGACAATTACACGGTCCAAGTAACTATAATGAACATAATTTTGTATCGCCCTATTTTGAATATTTTCAAATAGTCTTTTTATATAAAAACTTTAACATTAAACGTTTAACTTTAACTTTTAAAATTCACAAAACTCGCAAGAATTTTGCTGCAAACCAAACCCAATCTAACCCAATCCAACCCAACCCAACCCAACCAAATCCATCCTAACCCAACTTCGACTTTAGTATAGTAGTTACATATGATTTACTTACTTCCAGTGAACCACTACACATTGCTTTTCGTCCTTACTTGTACGTGTGTACTTTTAAGCTTTGTCGAAGACAATATAAACCGTTGTACCAAATTTGATATTAAATTATAGAACTGGATTTGACGCAATACATGGGTCTCGCATAGCATAAGACCGGGTTCGATTCTGACCGGTTCCAAAAAAATTATAGCAAGTTGCTCGCGATTTGAGTATATGCACATAATACTTAAACCTATTTATTTATATTATATTTTTTTCATATTTTCTAGAATAGGTTTACTGTATTCATGTTTAGTATTTACTCAGCTGGAAATACCACCAAGTTTAGTTATCTGGGTTGCACAAGTGACGAAGCCTAAAAACGGATAAAACTGGAACCGCCTGATACGAGACGTTCCGGTTGTTCTTGCTCAGATACTTGGTAGGTATCTGGGTAAGAACGTTAGTGATGTGTGACCTCAACCCCAGGCGCATCATCTGAACAACGGAGCTACGCCAGCGACGTACGAGACTTCAGTGATGAGAAATATAGATGAAATACTGGAGGACCTAATCAGCACTGTATAAAACGAATAATCTTAATATAACTAGTCCGTTGTTTCACGTAATTTTAGACAAACGAGTGACTGTCAACTGGGACAAGGACACGCTGGACCAACGTAAAAACAATGTCAACGAACTGCACAAATGACATAGACGCGCAGTTATATTAGAACTTGGAGACTAACGCCAGAAACTCGAGTATGCTGCAGGAAACACACGACTGAACCGACAAAGAAAAATCTGGTCAATACTTTACATGGACATATCCCAAACGAACTAACGTGAATTATCAAAACTGATGACCAACAACGGACCCCTCTGGCACACAATTGCGAGAATGAAAAATAAATTGAAAATATACTTCCGCGTGTATACATGGGATGACAAAAATTATAGGCGATAGGAAATGGGAAGCCAATTTTTGAAGGTGACATCGCGTGGGAAGACCAAACGGTATAAGTGGTCATGTCGCGTCTCTAATAGCCAGGATGTCTCGATTAACGACAACGATGGCCTCGACAGGATTATATTAAGTTATAAAGAGGTCTCTATAAGAAATTTGACTCAAAATTTTTTATGAAAATCTCTAACTCGATTAACTTACTCTCGTAATTAATATAATAAAGTTCCTGCAGTACCTCCATGCTATTGCATTCAAAGGTAATACAAATAATAATTAATAGTTTAGTAGTTTGACGATCAAAAAGCGGAGGCCGAATAACTTGCTTTTATCGTAGCGATGGTAATATCGTTGTAACAGATTGACAAAACTCTAAATTAGCAGATCTTCAATCGACCATTTAGCAAAACATTATTATTAAAGCTTATTCCGCAACTTAATAATAAGCAATTACAACGTAAATTCTTGTGGAATGAGTATAGCAACTATATAACATTTTGCTATATTTTCTGGACTCATTACATTTATTCGAGTTATGGATGTATTTCACATTGATTTGGTTGTGGATAACGATGATCCTACGATTGTTCAGCATAGAGTTAGATTTTTTTCCTCATTTTGACATTTGTGGTATAGAGACTTTTGGACATGGTCCATCTACATTTCCTCATCTTAAGTTCTATTTCGAATTTTCCTTCCAGGTACTAATTTTTCTATTCTTTTATCTTCAATGAAGTTCGGTTCATAATGGTAATTTGTTGATGCACAAATTGGTCAAATCATTTTTAGGCAGTTATTTGTTAACTACTAGAAAAGGGTCAAAGGGGACAATTCGATTGGGTGTAAAATTTATGAATTCTTTTCTACTTTTCTTGGTTTTATTTGAAAGATTGTTGATATGCGAATTGATCAGAGTTGTGGATGTAAGAATTCGATGCTCGTAAAGTAGCGTGAAATAGCAAGTATCTTTAGATAACCATCTGATCTAGTGGTATCTGTCTTGTTTACATTGCCGCTGTTTGAGATTTTCCAGTATGAGATTTGACGAACTGGAACTAATTAAATCTCGTGAAAGTACTAGCCAATTGTTGACGGTCCTTGGAGATACACCACAAAGTGATAAATGGAACTAATACTATGTATTTTTGTTTCCTTCCTTGCTTTGTAATTTACTTTTGGTTTAATAATTCTTGTCATCAACACAAATTCAAATACATTTGGTCTTTTTACTTTTTACATTCTCCTGCCATCAAATCTTACTATTAAGCTTTAAAGAGATAATAAGATATATGTTCAGTTTTTGACTGATTTAAGACGAGGTAGTTATTGGAATATATAATAATTGGAGCGATTATCCTGCGTAGCCCCTAAATGGGTCTATTCCAGATGCTTAGGTTAGAACATTTTTAGATCTGTAGCAAACCATTGATTTATGTCATTTTCCAACAGTTGTAGTTAGCGAATCGGGCAGGATAGATAAAAAATATGCCTGCTATTTTCCCATTATCGAGTCATTTATTACAGATGCAAAATTCTTGTGTTGATAAACAACACCGGAAATTAAATTGATTTTGACTTAAAGTTTTATACGTTAAGAATTCTGATAACCAGCTATGGAAAGCCATTTCCAGCAAACACTGATCGTAAATTTCAAATAGGTTTCATGACGACTCAGAGCGACGAGTGTAGCGAAAATATGCAAGGTACGGTGATGACTGATAATCACATGTATGACATAGATACTAGATACTTTAACGTAAAATCGATACGATCTCAACAGCTTTGCAAGTGAAAAGGGATTATTGCCGTCGAACGGTCGTTCAACGAACTCGCAAGCGGAGCGCATTTAATAATTCAGCGAACGATTAATGGCAATTGACGCGTCAAGTTTATTGTCGTCGCGCAAAAATTACAGAGTAATATTTCGGTAAATTGAACTCGGTTCGAGCGACTAATTTATTAGCAAGCCGGGGCGCGATAAATCTAAATTCCGGAACGACACAATATCGATATCGGACGAGATGAAGTAAACCGAACCGAAACGAAGGCGTCATCTGCAGACGTTGATTAATTATGCGCAGATAATGAGTCTCGTTAAAGTTACATTATCGCGCCTTTAATTACTACGATGTAATGCAGGCGCCTCACCCGGATATGCAAAAATCTCCGGTAGTGATCACTAAGTCGATTTTAATAGGCCGAAATTGAATTTTTGCACCGATTAGATGCATTGTTAATTTGAAAATATTATTACATAATTAAATGCGTGCATTTTCATTATACCGAAGCGCCCGCAGCGATGTAATGTACCAAACAAACACAAAGTAAGCGACGGGCTCCGCTCACATCGCGCTCTTTCTGCCCGTGTCTCTCGTTCCTTCTTAAATTTTCAACTTTCGTATGTACGAGGCGCCGGCCGTTCGCTAATAAAGTTGAAAATATAAAACGCCTTACGTGCGCATGCAGTCTGCCGAATGAGCTTATCGGGCAATACGTGCTTTAGGTTTTTCGCGACCGTGTCGCTTATTAAATTGTGCGGCTGTCGCTTGACGTTCGGCAGTTTCAGCTTCTAGCCGGCGATTTCGCACACGTTTAAAGGGCGCGGGTGAACGAGGAGTGGCTGGATACTGACACGCGAATACCTGCCTGTAATAAATCCCGATTCCGCCGAGAGCGATTGAAAGCTCGGGCCATCGAGACACCGACGCTCTCTGCATACCGATTTGATGACGATGCCTCGGAATGAACTAACCATCCATGTCGCTAAGGGTAGTTGTATCGCAAAGTGATCTTTTAGGTTAGCGCAGAGGGTTATGTCGACGAAGCGGAAAATCTAATTGCAATTAATCAGAGCTTGAGTATACTCAGAGTAATAGGCTATAACTGCACATTTTTACAGTAAATTAAAAATAAAACAATACAAGATACCACCACGAAAGTATTAGACATGGCACCAAAACAATTTTTTGCAGTAGTTGATTTAAGAAACAAAAAATCTTGTTAAACCTAGTGAATAAAATGAAACGAACAAAACAATTCAGTAACGAAGAGTTAAGTTTCTCTTTTCAGTTTGCTTTCTAACGTCTTCGTAGTTTTTTTTACAAGTTGCTATTGCAGAGATGAGATTTGCTGGTCTCCATTTGTTTTCTTCATCTTGCCTTTCTGAACTTGATGGCCTTCCGATTTTTCTTCCTGATATCTTTCATCTTCATCAAGTCCAGTTGTTCTACAAATCTATTAATATTGACCTAATATATTTTCAATTGTAATCTTTCTGAAATCATGTCATGTCTATGTGTATAGCAGATTCAACCGTTAGATATGTTTGTTTTAATTTTATCATCTCAGTTGGGGATGTAAACCAATTGTCACTAAAAATTACCTACTGCAAAGTGGTAGTATGGTGATATGACTTAAATTAAATTTATCATACTTCAATATATCTAGGATAACATTTTATTTAAAATTGGATGACTTTGTAGTTAAAGTTCCACTTCAAATGCATGCAGGTTCAACGTCGTTGCAAAGATGTTTTGATATTTTTCCATCAAGATATGCATATTTTATAATTTACGTTGTTTCATACATTTACATCTATAAATTTTAAAAACGAATAACTCATAATGGAATTCGTTGGCATTAACTTTTATGTTGCGTTTTTTTCTTAATGTTAATGTGTTGTTTGATTTTGCCGTTTATTTTTTTAATTAATGGTATACTAATTGCAATTGAACTGTTTGCAAATAATACGAGAATACCGAATCCTGTATTTGAATTGCGGTTCCTTCCAATATTTCTAGTAAATATCAACCAGGGCTGTCCTGAATAAAGCTAATTTTTAAACAATATTGAAATGTTTCGTCCATTTATCTAATGCATATTTATTTTGTTTCATTTTTCACAATTTAAGTATATAAGTATATTTGCACTTACCTCGTTGCTAGCGCCACTGATACTTTATTTCAATACGTTAAATACTTTAATTGTACTTTTCAAAGTCTTATATACTTATATTGCGTAATTGGTTTCAGATCGACCCCCGTGAATTTTGACTGGCGAAAAACCCTGTTTACAAACGGTAAGTATTCACCCCTCCTCATTAGGAGAAAATATTTTTGTGTCGTAAAAATCGACGCAAACTTTTTGACGATAAAATAACGAATAACAGCCTTCTTTGGAGTTCTGATAAAAATAAAGGATGTTTAATTGGTTTTGCAAATAATCACATAGAGTTGGCCAGTTGGTAACTGTTAGATATATTATCATTAATTTTACTACGTATTATGATCTGTGCGAAAAATGAAAAATTCTAGCCGATAGTGTGATAACTAGAAATTATTCCATTGCAAGTGACATATATTTCAATGGAGAATAAATAAAAATTGTAATTGTTTATGATAATTATGTAGAGTTCAGTAGAAATACTTTAACTTAGATTCTGCGTGCAGAGCAGATACAACTGTCGTCAAGAAGTTAGATTTCTTCGTACCATACATTCTGCAGAAAATGGGAGAGTGGAGGTCAGGCTAGAACGGAATGCTCGGGTGCAATATTCCACAAACATCATGCATTTGATTGACGTAAATCCATAACTCATATACCACCTAACAGCCATACTCATATGCACCCAAATTGATGGACAATCATCTAATTGCTTTTACATTTTATGACAAAAATCTGCAATGCCACGTACTGAACATTCTTCTACTTGCCACGTAACGACTTGATCGCGGTAAAACGGCAAGCATAAATACAGGCGAACCAGCTTGTTACAACCATTGATTTGTTTTTATAAATCATCTATAAGTGCTTGATTTTTGTTAGTTATTAATGCACATTTGAATTTATTTGTCACGTTTTGGGCCAGATACGCATTTTTGTTATTTTTCTTCACTTAAACACCATATTAAATAAAATAAATCTATATTTATAGCATCAATAGAATATCACGCATAGTACTGATATATCTTATGGAGTGATTGCTTTCGTCATAATAGTCAGAGATGTTAAAGCATTTCCTGTAATGCGACCCCCCCAAGGCGCGCCTTACGAGGTGTTAACTCGGATAACAGGTATGAACCATAGGTGTGGTAGTGGTATAGGTGAATACTAAATTAATCTTTATTTATCAGTTAGAAAATAATGGAAAAATAAAATGAAATTAGAAGACAACATATAAATAGTGACGAGGTAAACTCAATAAAAATATACAACAAAGAATTAAAATATATGTTCGGTTCGTTTGGGTTGGTTTATCTATCTAGAAAATATAATATAAGTAGATAGAGCACTATAAAATTAATAGTATCATAAAAGTTGCAGACTTTAAAAATAATGAAGAGGGTAAATCTATTCAACTTTACTTGACTAAAAGGTAGAAAGATTAAAACAAATGAAATGAAATGTAAGATAGAAAAAGACAAAGGATCAGATTGTTGGGTACCGTAAATAGATATCGATAGAGAATTAATGAAATAAGACGTGGGCAGAAAAGAGTTGAAAGAAGGAAAAGGTATAATTAGCACCACAGGAAATCGAATGAGATGAAGAAAGGCGAATAAAAAAAATCATACACTTCACAAAATATATGCGATTGATAAGGAGTTTAATGACAACATAATAGGATTTAAGAATATAAGAGAAAGAATATCATACGTAAGGATACAAGGCAGCAAACAATACTGTAATAAATGTTTAACTGCAATCTGACGAGGATGCAAATGTTGATGATAATATATTTTTAAATAAACTGGCACTAATGAGTAATCACCTAACCTAATACTGAGGTAGCGTTGTTCGTAAATACACACTATATTAGAAAAAAATTCAATCAAATCAAAAATCTAAAAAAATCGTAAGACATCGTAAGACAATGGTACAACCAGGGAAAGAGAGCGAAACCACGAAAACAACAAAACAAAGTAGGAATAAATAAAAGAAAAATTAAAAGAGTTGAGAAGAAAATGAATAACCGCAAAATACCAATAAAGCAGAACTGAAACAAACACCAATAAAATCGTGGCAAATAATCTAATGAAACTAAATAAAATTATGTAGCTGTCAATTATTGGACTGCTGCTTAAAGAAATATGATTTGCATAGCCTGCTACTATGGTCTATAGTAGTGAGCCACGTTACTGTCATTCATATACAAGGAATCTACATTCCAAAGCGAACTATTCGACTATTACAAGCAAATGGTGTTGTTATCGTAAGTGACGACGATGAATACGAATTAGCTTCTCATTGTAGATTACGTTAATATCAGCCTACCACCATTGTAAAATGTATAAGGTAATATAGTCTTGGACAAATATATGTATATTATGGAAAATTCGTTTTAATAAACGTTGTTTAGTAAACTTTTGACATAATTTGTTGTATACGTGTGGACATCTTTCGTTCATCAATTGGATCAGCATAGTGACTTTATCTTACACAATTTTACGATACTCGATAAATTTTCTTCTCTAAAATTCAACCTTTATATATGACCTTCCTTTTCATGAAAAAGACAAAATAAGATTTTGCTGAAACCACACGTCTTTCTATTTTGGTTTTCTTTATAAGATTCTGGAATAATATTATTGCCACACATTTGTAACAAACACAATCACACTGAATGTCGTAATTGAATTAGAGGGGTACATTTTAGTAATTGAATAAAGTAAGAGGTTCCACGTAATCAAATAATATAACGCGGGCAAATTTTGAAAATGTGGTGGGCTGACAACTGAAATTTGTTATTCGCGGGGAAGCACAAACAGATTTTAGTGTTCTATTTTATTGGCCGACTTCACTTACTGATCTCCGTACATACACAACAAGCTACTTAAGATTAAGAATACCAAAGATTTGTATCAAACGGAGTGCGGCATCAAACAAAGTGATCCTTTCGGTGCCAGTGGCAACGGTGCCGAGCAGATATCTCCAGGGTCTTCAGTTTGCAGCACCCAGAATATAACGTTCCCATTGCTACATTAGAGGCGAGAGAGCGGTTCCTTTATGCAAATCGCGCACAAACAAACGCCCGTGCGGTTAGTCTGAGTAACCGGGAGAACTGAGAATTACCGAGATCTGCGTAACGAGGCGTACGCCAACTTAATCACATTAAATTAGAGCCGTTTATGACTACCGCAAACAATATTCAACATTTCCGCAATTAACTTATTTTTAACTGCAATTAGCCTCGAGTTGTAAACATAGTGATGCGGAAAGGCATGAAGTGTCGTTTGCCCCATCAGGTAAGTTGTATAACTTTGGTGGCATAGTTTCTTCCTGGTGACTGTCACGATGTTATGTGGAGCAATTGATCTTTGTCTTTTACGGCCCGAGATGGGTCATAAGAAATTTGCAGTTATTCCGTGGAAAGGATGGACATATTTTTTAAGTTGATTGATGCAAAGTACATAAAATCCGATTTCAGATTTCAACAAAATATATAATGCTTAAAAAACGATGATGAACTTTCTGAAAAAAAAAACATTGCATAAAGAAAACATGTTAAATTAAAAATTAAAGAAAAGGTAAACATTTTGCTAATAAAATATATATATATATATATATATATATATATATATATATATATATATATATAAGCAGAACCATTATTTCTTCTGTCACATTCTTCGCGGTACTATCCAAATGCATTTATTATATATTTGATATTTTATCCTTCTATTATTCAGTTAATAATTAATGTTCTTCATAATATTTTTATGTTCATTCTATGGTTTTAGAACAAAATGCAACTATATTATTATTGTTATTTAATATTATATAATTACAAATAAACTGTTACAATGTTCTAATCCAAAGATTAATTGAGATGTTCTTAATGAATTTAGACAACCATTTACATTTATTTCAAAGAAACTTGCCAGGTTGTAAATAAAATAATACGGCGAAAGCAACGTAATTACATCAAAGTCACATTAAAATTAACCTTTAAACATTAATTACTTTGTCTGATTACATTAACTAAATGGCACATCTAATGCAAATATTAAAGGGGAGAAAATTGCTAGCACTAACGACTTTAAACTTTTACATTCCAATTAAATTCGTTGTCGTCTTCTTGTGCGTGTGCGTCACGTCAGCGCCACTTTGTTTCTCTTTTCGTCGGTGGTTTAGGGTTGACAGATCTGTGTCAAAGGGCCACATTATCAACGTCCGTGGACCATAAACGAAGACGAATGTTACGATTTCTATTGTATGTGTGTGCCGGCCGAAAACCGAGATCAATTTCCGGCCATTGCCGACGCCGACTGAAAATGGGAAAAAACTATTTTTTGCCCCGCGAACTTTACATATCATATATCAGAATGTGTTTCCCAGGGCAAGAAAAGAACATCGTTTTGTATGCTAAGACGCGTTTTTTACGCACTATTTTAGAGAATATTGTTGAGAAAGTGTTTTAGTACCACGCAGCACATATATAGTATGCTATTTTTATTCAGTTCTGCTTGTATAGATTTTGTTCCTCACGCACTTATCTGATATATATATTTTATTATTTCTGGCATGTTTACTTTCACTAAAAATTCGAATGGAGCTTATGCAAGGGGAAGTTCAAAAATACAAATAACGATGAAATATTATACAAAAAAAATTAATTCTGTCAACCATTCTGAGGCTGATTGTAAAATAGTTTTATCCATGTGAGACCAAATGAATCATGTAATGGAAAATATAAAAAAATAATAATTAAAATTAAACATCGCATATAAAACGACCGAATGCAGAGCAAAAGAGACGTATTTTAACTGCGAATCGTTTTATAGGAATAATATTTACAAAAATATTATATAGTTTTGTTCTAATTTAAATTACTAGGGTAAATAATTAGTTTTTTTGATTAGAAATATAAATTGTATGAAACACCTAATATAATACATAGCATCAAAGCTTCTAATTAATATTTTGGACTTTTCTCCAAAAGCAATAATACGAAGAATAATGCAAACTGAACTGAACTGAAAATACGCCAGCAATTAAAAAAATATAATAAATTAATGAAAGCCTAAAGGAAATGAAAGAAAACAAAGAGCAATAATACAAATGGAAATGTACTTATTAAAGAATATTCATGAACGGAACAAACAGCCTTCATTAATACCGTGTTTCCATATTCAAATATTTTATAATTGGCACAGCCGCCCGTAGTCATAGTCGTAACAAAAGTTCATTTAAGTGCAAATATAAAAATGCTTTATTAGATAGCTGCCAAGGGCAGAACCTGCAAATACTTCTTAAGTTACCCACTGGAAAAATGGAATACTAGTTTTAGTTGGTCAACTGCCCAATCTCGGTTGATAAAGAGGTCGTAATATACCTGGTGAATTATAATTCAACCAAACACCTATCTCCCCCTTTGTTTTCTTCCTCCTAATGCCTTGTCAGCGGTATCAGTTAGATTTATTGGGTTGTCCACCTTTTCCACACGTTTTATACTTTCTTGGCTCTATATATAATCTTAAAATTTTTCATTTCCATGCTCTCAACTTTCCTCTATGCCATAGTTCATTACCCATAGATCCTAGTCATAATTATTGATCAGTATATTTTTTCTTTGTTTTCAATGAATTTAATACATTTACCAACGATCACGCCTTTTTTCTAACCGTTCATGGATTCTGTTGTTAGTTTACACATCCCGACAAGATATACTGTCCGTTTTTCTAAATTTCAATCTTCAGGTTTCTACAGGTCTATCTGTTTGGAGACCATATATTCAGTTTCGCCCTTGTTTATTTATAATCCCTTCCCAATCCCAATGGGTTTTTCCATTGAGATTGCAAAATATGCTAACCCACTAATTGACAACGGAGTACTTTACAATCGGTGATTCCGGATAAGACAACATTTTTCGAATTAAATAAAAACTATGAACAGTTTCCAATATTTGGATATCTCGTCCAATGCGACATTAGCGACCCTTGACTTCCGTCACTTCGTGATGAAGTAACAACCATGTGATGGCATCAAACTTGGGGAACACGTTGTTGATTTAAAATGGTGTAGTTGTAGGGGGACCCAACTGGCGCAAGTCCAACTCCTATCAAACAAAACACAATTGGTTCATAATCTACTAAAAGGAATTCAATGTAATTGTTTCATATTGATTGATTAATTTTGAGGTTTTGTAATTTGACTTTTAAATAAAATCAATCCCAATCATTCGGTTGAATGATTTGATAGGTTTTCTACCACCACCGTTTCTGCTTCTTTCCTCGTTCTTGTCCGAATTATTTTTTTGACTACATACGCTAGACACTGGTATTTATAATTGTAATTTTACCCTATGTATGTACCTTTTTTCTACCTGTTACGGAATGTGCCTATTTATGTCCATACATTCGTTGTTTATATTAGTGAAGGTTATTTTAATGAGTTTTCTGGTTGGAATTTGGATTCCTAGTGATTTCATTTCCCTACAAAGATCTCTGCTTACATACAGGAACTACTGTGTATATCAGACTGTCTTCCAAAACCGCGTTGATGACCCACTGCTACTTCTCCACAATCTGTCAGTCTACTATTTAATAGCTCAGCAATGTTATAACATGTCTATATATTGATATTTTGTACAATTTATTCCGTCCCCATATTTTAGCACTGGTACAGGTGTTGCCACTGGCAGTCTATTTGGCATAGTTTCTTAAGTTATTCTTTCGTTATTTCCTTGGCCTTCAGCCTCTTCTTCTTAAGCATATTAATTTCATGGCTTCAACTCTTTACTCAAGAGTAAAAATTTCTCAATTCTTCTCTATCATTCCTAAAATAGCTCTTTGTTTTCTCTCTTTTTCGTTTAGCAAATACTTTTTTGACTTGCTTCCGTGGGATATTTTAGCAATTCTTTAGCAATGATGCTATCATAATTATCTTACTTTGTTCCCAAATGTTATAAGCTTGTTACATGTTTCGTCATATTGCTTAGAACGTCTATGTTTTTAATTGCAGTATATTTCTCTTTATTTAGTTTCGTTTTTATGCCTTTCTGTATATAATTACTTATATGCCAGTATATATTAACAATTTTTTTTATCACTACATCATACACATTATAACAAACTAAAAAAAATAATACAGACACAAAAATGAATTAAACTATCAATTTGAAAATACAAAAACTATACTCCAACTAAACTTTCAATACTTACAACAGGGAGGATACTCGAACAATTTACATTGTTTTTAATTAAATTTGTTAATTCAGCTGGTGTACCAGCGAGACGGTTTATTTTATCGCAGTTTGGATGGGGCATGTCGGCCCATTAACTCGATCAAAATTTAATCCGGTTAGTGTTTGGACCATTTAATTTCCATTAACAAATAAGATCATTGTATGTGTAAACGTTCGAAATTATGCATGACGGATTAGGGGAGGGTTCAGTTGCTGCTAAAGTTTTAGACGTGCTGTTTTATATTAAACTAAATAAAGCTGTTCCAGGTGTAAGCTTTTCCTCGGGCGTAATTCGATTCTTTTAACAATTCGTGTAATTGAAAGTAATAAAGTGCACACGTTATTTGAAGAAAATTTTTGTTTTGAGCTCTAGTGTTTATTTTACAATGAATCAATAAAATAGCTTTACGCTTTGAAATTTTATAAACAGTATATTATTTAAATAGAATAGAATCGGGCATATCGGTAACGAGCTACTAGCTGGAAATTTAATGAACGTAATACAGGACTAATGTTAATATATAACGCCTGTTAATAATATTAATTATATGTTAATATTGTAATACATGAATGAGATTTAAATGTAAATTACATTAGCACATAATGGAAGACGTTTCATTGTCATTTGAAATCATCAGCAAGCCAGGAGAATGTCTACGATCAGCAGCAAGGCCACAACCAATCCGTGCTGCAAACAATGCCATTAAATAATCTATTGTGCACGAATTGTAGGAAAATATGTAAAATACGATATTAGCCTCCTGCGAAATTCAAATGAGAATGAAATACGATTAGGTCTCCTAATTATAAATATTTTGATTTAAATGTTATTATTTAACAATTTATTGCAAAAAAAATCTATTTTACAAAAAAATATATTATGGAAAAAACCATAGCTACGAAGCTCACTGTGGCAGCACTTAAGCCCATAAATCCTGCACAATGGGCCGATACATTAAATGTAAAACAACATAGCAGTGGATGTTGAATTCAGCGGACGTACTCTTTGATAATTAAACGGACCTCATTAATTTCAATGATAGGTATTCCTCGGGTGAATTGAAAACTGCTTGTAGCAAAGCGGCGCTACATTTCGAAATAAGCGACTCCGTATCGACTCGGCAGTCTAATAAACGTAAAAGCATATTACAGACGATCATTTCCCACTGTTGATATTTAATAGAATTCGTTTGCGTTCGAGCTACTTTTCATAGGATCACGTCGTTAAACTTAACCGTGGCGCCGTCGCAGTCGCGATTAAAATGGTAGATTATTCGCGAGCTTCGAAAGTATAAAGGAATCCAATGGACTAACTAATGATGCGGAAACGGCGAGCATTTGCATGTTGATTAACAATACATTATAAGTGCAGTAAATGAAGAAATAAACAACACTAGAACAGACAAAGGCTATGCTTTGAAGTGTATATTGTGGTCGTTAATATCCAACCCAGTACTAAAATAATAGGTGTAAAAAATTGCTAGTAAATAAATTCGTAATTTCGTCCTTTTTATATTTACTTATGTTTGATTTCAAAAATGAATTTACTAAATACACACACGACAAAATTTTATTAAACACCATAAATAAAGCAGGAATGACAGGAAGAGAGGAATAAGTAGAAAACATGAAAAATAAATTAAAAACTGTATAAAAGAAGAGCTTAAAGTAAACGCAAATGTTAATAAAGCATACACAATAACCAAAGAAGGGCAGAATTTGGAAGTAGGAAGAAAAAATAAAACAAAAAGTAACTTAAGGTATAAACAAATATATATCGACAATAACCTAACATTAGAAGTATTGTCAAGGAAGTGAAAGAGAAGGGAAATAGGTTGGACAAAGGACTGGTAATAAGGTAGGACAAAAATCAAACAAGTCAGAAGATTAATAACAAAAAGGATAAATATAGGATAAGAAAAAAGGAAACAGAAAATAAAGTAGGAAAATGAATCCAGGACCTTGAAAATGAGAATGAAATTTGAATATGATCTTCAAACATAAGGACTATAAAAGGAAAATACGATGAACTAGTAGACGAAAAACTTTCCTACACCCTAGATCCTAAAACAAATGAGAAAACGGGAATATAATCTCTACCGAAGAAAAAATAATGGGGGTGGGTGCGATATTTTGAAGAACTGAGTCTGAATCTCAAGAAAAAAAGGTGATATGGATTTTGACGAGTCAAGGATATAAGAAGTAACAGAAACTTTAAACAAATTGAAGATAGGAAAGGCGCCGGAAATATATAGCATAACGATATAAATGATTAAGTACAGGGGGTGGAAGGAACAAAACGCTAACCGACATACTAAAGGAAATAACGAGAAAAACGATAATCGGAGAAGAATAGGATAAGGGAGCAATAATTCCCATATGCAAGAAAGGCGACAAGAGGAACTTCAATAACTGCAAAAGAATAAATGACTTATATATAGTGCACCAGAGAAGATCATGGCTAGAATACTGGAAAAAAGAATAAAGACAAAGTAGAAAAGACGATTGAAGACAAATTGAATGGTCTTAGAAGATAAAGAAGCACCCAGGACCTTCAGGATCTTCATATTAAGATAAGTCAGTGAGAAAATAATATACAAAAAAGGGAAGCACATGTATATCTGTACAGATCTAGAAAAGGCTTTTGAAAGGATCAAAAGAGAGCACATCTGAGATGTATTAGGAAACCCAAAAGTATATAAGAAAATAATTGAATCAATAAAAGCTATGTACTCAAATAATAAAAATATTGCCACAACAAACACCGAAGAATCCAAAGAATTCAAGATTGAAATAGTAGTTAAACAGAAATGCATACATCGCCCAGTCTTATTCAACAAACAACAACAAGAAACAAGAGAATGAAAACATTAAAACTAGGATACTGGAAAATGGAGCAGATGAATAAGAGAAGTAATATTCGCATATGATGTGGAAATATTAGCTGAGTCGGAAGCGAACACACACATACACAACATACATACATACATACTACAACATAATAAAGAAATAATAGTCAAAGAACTAGAGAAATCGAATACGAAAATAAACTAAAACAATGATAATAGCTGGGCAGGATAGGAAGCACCGAATAAAAATCCAGGGAAAGGAAATCAAAGAAATTGAATACATCAAATAATATCGAAAGTAATGGAAGATTAGGTAAAGAAATAAATGAGAGAATGGGAAATGGCTGTGAAATTATTTACGATGGTGAAGAACGGCTTTTTTGGAAAGCAAGAAATACCAAAGGAGATACGAACGGACATGGACAATGACAGATAAACAAAAGACAAGAATAAACGAGCCAGAAATTAAATTTCCAAAGAAAACACAGGATAAAACCAAGAAAGAGATGCCTTATTTTGCTCCACTTGATGCAGATGGTAACAATGTGCTTAATTTAAACGTGGTATATAATTGCAAACTTGAAACATTTACTCATATAAATGTGATAAATTATACCAATATTTCACAAATAATTAAGCAAAGCTAAATCAGTTCTTAAATTTTTCAAAGCCGCCGTTTCAGGAACACCAACAAATCAACGATAAACGGATTCCCACACGAAATCATCCATAAATTTAACGACGCCATTCTAACTGTCAACGCGAGGGATAAGAAGTGTAGAATTTTATGATTATATTTGGGACATATAGTTTGTTTACAACGAAATTTATAAACTAATGCATCTGGTGAAGACGGCCGGGTGGATCTGTTATATTTAAGTAATAATTCTGACGATACGCCCCACTCAACCGTTAGCTAATTGGTGACACAAAGCTGTGTACATTGGCATACATTTTAGAGAATATAAATAAAATGTGAAAATATGTATTTCTATAAAAATAGCGGTGTTATTTCTGTTTTTTATATTATATGAATCAAAAATAAAATATAAACTATAACGTTGTTGTAATATTAAGAAAATTATGTTCTAACGAGATTTTTGAACTTAATGTGGCAAACTAATTTTATTATATTAATATTCAAACAAGAATATTGCAAACATATCGAAGACTTTATTAAAACCCTGTATTAATTAATATAACAATTAATCCAGGAGTGTTTCAACAGTTTGTTTATATGGTGTCAGTAAAAAATTGAAAATTGGTCAATCCGGTCATTGTCAATCCGACCAATAGTTTGTTGATGCCTTGAAGGGCTAATACATCGTATTATAATATTTTCATTGTTGTTGTTTTATCTCTTTAGTGTTGGATAATTATTTATATTAGACTAGGGCTCTCATTTAATTTATTTAATTTTCCATGTCCTACAAATTCATAGAATATATATTATTTTGTATGTTTGTATTTGTTCAAACAATGTAACTATTTATGAATGTAGGCTGTTTATTCTACTGATTATTACATCGACATTTGGTACACATTGTTGTTGTTGTGTTGGTCATGTCACTCAACAGGAAGTTTGAAATTATTAATAATTAACAAGGGAAACAAAAATGAGATAAGAAACCTAACATTTCTATGGGATCAATATTTACCAATACACGAGGCGTAAAAGTTTACCGACACGTCCACAGCTTCGAAGTGATTAATGGCATTACCAGCGCCACCCATCGAAACGTCAACGTCTTGACGTTTAAGATGTGCGGTACACATAAACACCATGAAATATTAATATAACGCGCATAAAACTTTCAGCGTGCGTACTTATAGAGTGTCTAACGATCCGGCGCTCTGGCGACGGGCGAGTGAGCGGCAACACTTACGAATTTAAAAAGTTTAAATTGATGTAGTTTTGGAAGTATTAGTTGAAAAATCGAGAACGCCGAAACTTATTTAATATATCAATATTATTTGTAACAGCTGTTGGCGTCCTTTTCCCCTTCGCCAAATATATCGGCTGCTCGTACCATTAGTTCGGGATTCTATTGTCGTCAGACGGCGCATTTTCAATTCGGGCCGTCTCTGACACTTATTGTGGGATTTGTGCGCCGTTGGACTAATTTGTTTATTAGTATCTGAAGTGAAGATCTATATCTAATAATTTTTATCAATTTAATATATAAATTCACTTTGATTAATCGTTGATAGCTAAAATACAAAAAGCTCGAGTGTTAGAAAGGGGTTGTAATGCAAAAAAATAAGTGCCTTAATGCTTACATTTTCTTCATTTTCATATATCTGATGGGAATAAATTCGCAGATGTAATCATTACTTCGTTTGAAGAATGAATGTACAATTAACACACATGGGACCCATTACGTCGTTATAGCATGCTGATTCGCTCCAAGAGAACATAATAACCGTTCGTGAGTCCAATTGCTTAAGTGCATGTGCAAGTAAATTCGTATTCCGCTAATGTTACGACCATTTTATACTTTTTTAATGAAAACTATGGCAATTTCGCCGGAATCGTCAACACGGAATTTACGACCAACTTTTCCAACACCCGTACACAATCATTCACTTTAACGGTAAACGTATTTAAGGAAATTCGTCGCAAAAGTCCAAAGAAAAACGATATCAACTTCTTTATACTTATGGATTGTTCTTTAAGTTTCCTGTCCCCGGAAGTTGTCCAATATCCACTCCGCTCCCCAGACACAACTATTGCCGAAATACGTGACTCCCGTGCACCGTAATGTTCGCGCACGCAAACGCTCGAAAAAAGCGAACCTTTGTTCGTAATTATGCGAAATTTAAGAAAGTTCGCGTTCACAATCCGAAAGTTTATCGCGGAAGGAAACGGATGTACGTTTATGTTAGTGAATTTACAACTCGGGAAAAGTGCGCATCAAGCGAAAAGGAAAATATAATTTAACTCAACTTTGACAAATTATAGCTTGAATTTTAACAAAGTTTAGATGTGCAAATTACGCGCCGTGAGTTATATACTTCTTGAATTATATACTTCGTTGTCATAATATAAAAAACATGGAGTGTACAACATTTTGTGTAATTATTAATTTTTATTATCCAGTTTGATCAGTGAAGATGGTGTGAGGTTTCTTTAATACAATGTTCAAAATTTAGTGTTGTTTTCTGTTGAAAAAGAAAAAAGAAACACCAACAAAATTATTGTAAAATACAACCATAGTACCTAAATTATATCTAAGAAATAATAATAATATCTGTTGATCAAATACTTAATTAGACTATAATTATAATAATATATAATTATATTATAATTAAAGCACCATCCCAAATAGTGCAGGAATATAATTAAAAATTAATGAACTGCACGACCCAAATCACTAATCCAATCTGCGGAAACTAATCCCTAGATTAGAGAAAATAAACTTAAAAATGTAAGTACAAAAAAATGAAAACAAAATTAATAATTAAAGAAATGGCTACTTGTCAAATGCATACTTTACTCTAATGTAATACATACGACCTTTCCCAACGCGCCCATAGGAAGTTCGATTTTCCAATGGAATTAGATTTACCAATTTAATAATTGCATTATTAATATTGATAACAAATAATTCTAGATAATTTTTATATTCATTTATGTTTATTGTATAATAAAATAGTTTTATATGGAATTCTTTACTTTTTGGCATAGAAGTGGGAAAGTACAGTCGAATGCAAAAAAAGTAGACACGAAATTTTCGGCTGCTTGAACAAACTTGCTTGATATTAGCAATGTCATGTAAACGTCAGTATTATCACTTCAGTGACATTTTAATGAACTCGTGAGCGTAAGCGTAGGTACCCCCAACTAGAGCCCAGAACCACCGTTACTGAATAAATCAATCAAATATCACCTGGATTAAGAAAACTTACTGAGAAAATTCAAGTTTTATTGGAATAAAGAAACTTCGTTTTAAAATGAATGTCAAATTTGAAAGATTGTCAAATTTTGAAGGACAGGGGATTTTAAAAAGCCACATTTATACAACAACAATTTGAGGAAAATCAATTACAGGAAACTGTTTTTGTCTACTTTTTTTTGCATTCGACTGTACCTCGAATTTACGTACCTCCCTCGAAAGTTAAAGGGTCACTTTCCACCTACAAACCAGGGAGCATAATTAAACTTTCTATGCGGGTGTTTGGAAAATTAATTTAACATTACTTAGCAGCGAAATCAAATTGAAATTCTGGATCACACAAATATTTGATTTAACAACAACCTTAATTGGGCAATTCGTACACTAGAATAACTAAATTCTCCCAACTAATGTAATCTACTAAGCAATTGGATTATTTAATATGATTGAAACGGTAACTATTTATAATCAAGAAGAAAAGAAAAATTCATTGACTTATTATTTAGGAAGATTGCAATGCCCACTATTGTTTAAATTAAAACCATTTATAAACTTTTCTATATTTGTATAAAATTACCAGTTGCTAAAATAGCGCACGATTTAACAAAGTTATTCTTGTGAACATTAAATCGCCTTCATTACTATAAAGTTGATAATAAGAAAGATGCGCTATTTCCTGCATCATCAGTTTTGATCCAATTAGGGGTGCTCCTATGATAACGTAGAAATTATGAATGGGTGACGACGGTAAAAGCACCGTGCGAAATAAACGATTAATTTAAACCGGCAATAAAGCAATTACATGATGCGATATAGACCTAGAGATTACGTTATGTGGGGGTTATTGCGAACTTAAATCTAGAATAATGCATTATAACTGTACGCAAGAAAAATAAATACTACCGATCCATCGGTTATTAATTCACAAATAAAGTTTGTACGAGTGAGGAGGGGTGAAAGTAACATACCATGTTGATTCATTAATTCGCAACAACTTTCCCATTTAGTTTATAAAAGAGTACAAAATTTCAAATAGCTTATTATTTATTGCTTTGTGTGCTTTAAATTCAAAGTTATATTAGTTCTTTTATTTCTATTCGTAAATATTAAGATGTAGTAAATATCATTTAATCTTTCTTATGTTGAAACCAGCATTTTATTCCAATCTTAAATAAGTGCGTAAATAATCCCTTAAAGCCTTGATCTGTTTTAAATTGTTCACCCTAATAAAAATGTGGCAAACCACAAATCTAGAGACTGATTACATCTATAATTGAAGAACTCATATACTAAATTATTTTGGTTGGCAATAGATTTCCGATAATCGATCGCTATGAAACAGTCCCGCGCAAAAAGATGCTGTCAAACGTATCTGCAAACCCCAGTTCAGTGCAACGTTGTCAAACTGACGAATAGGCGTTTCACTCAATTTTTATTGACTGGAGTCTTAGATATAGAATAAAATAGCTTTTATATAGTTTTATTTGTAAATTTTTGTTTTCTCTACAATATATATTTCAGTATTTTAATTCTCCCTTGTGTTATTGTTACCATTGTTAATGACATTTTGTATAGATTATAACTACAATGCTATATTTTGCAAGTTCTTTTGCTGTACCTTAACAAAAGGGTTATCGTTCAGTACTTTTAGTCCGGTCCTCGCAATTATAAAAGCGGGCTCTAGCTTCAATGCGCAAATTTGTTGCTTACGAAACCATCCAAATACACAAATACGTTTTAACAAAACGCGGGAGTTATGGTTGTAATATTTTGCTGTAACAAGCTCGTCAACAGTTTGTTCCAATAGCATTGAATTTAAATTAATCTCTTTGTTAAAATGTCTATTAAACTGATTCAGATAAAATTGTAGCTGCACCTTATATATATTTTGTACTTTTATTCATAAATTGTTTTCATTTAATATTATATTATATATAAATACGGATGCGAGTAATCTCTTCAAGCCTTGTTCTCTATTCAATCACGAGCACGTATCGCAGCTGCAAATATGATCAACATTTACTAGTTGCTGAAAATATCGCTTAAGAAATGTTATCTATAAACAACCTGTTCATTCAGTTAAATAATTTTCAATTGGCTTTTGTAATATTGCAAAAAAAGTTAGGTTGGGTTAAAATGTATTGATTGATTTATATTCTTGTTAGTATTTAAGAAAAAACATACAATAGCAAATTCTGTTGTGCGTGAAATATGCATGTATAACGAGCATTTTATTGCATATTTGAGCATTAAAAAAAATATTTCGAGAGAAAAATATTTAAACGGAACCGATTTTTATGCACATTTGTGCAACACCTTTCAATTGCAATTTACAATCGGTGGGAAAGATGTAACCCGTAACTTTTGTCTGAAACAAAAAAAAACCACAGAAAATTGTAATTCTCATATATTTTCTTCTAGGTGAACTAAAAAAACCCAAAATCTTGAAATTCAAGATTTTTCTCAGGTTTGAAAATAAATGTGCTCTTTGCAGGAAGATAAAATCATTTCAATTTGCTAAAAAAGTTGTTTAGAATTTTTTTTTTTCGTTAATCTTTTTAGTTCAAATCGAATAGAATGCTACTGAAGCCAACAAAAGTTTTGTTTCGTTTTGATTGCATGTCTAGTTTTCTCGCAATCACGCCCACCAGTTTAGAAAAGTCGTAAAAACGAAAACTCGAGAAAACGCGCTCTAAAGTTTACGATCAGGAAAAATGTTAATTTTCGATTACTTACGGAATATCTCGTTATAATCCTATTATAGCTCTTACGAATTCAAAATATTATTGTTTCGAACGACCGATTGAACTTTTTTCAGTACATAGTTCGGTGTTATGTGACTGCGGGAAGGGGCGCCCGCTTCGCTTGTCCGAGCGTTCGTGCGTTCATATATTTTTGCTCGACACCTCACTGTGTTTAGTGCTGTATCTTTCAAAATATT
Source organism: Geotrupes spiniger (assembly GCA_959613385.1). Classification (NCBI taxonomy): domain Eukaryota; kingdom Metazoa; phylum Arthropoda; class Insecta; order Coleoptera; family Geotrupidae; genus Geotrupes; species Geotrupes spiniger. Next base: position 21,722,611 of record OY390737.1, read on the forward strand.
GCGAATTAGCCGCTATAATTTTTTATACATATTCTTAGATATATTAGGCATAGATTTGAGGAATAAAAAAAACGATTTTTTGAACCTTCTAAAGCAGGTAATAATTTCGGCCATACAATAATTAAAATTACTCACATGTTTTTTGGCAAGAACATTTACCCAACCCAACCTAAAACCTTAAACATTAACCCCTTTATTATATAAATATAGCAATTTCCGTCTATTCAAGTAACGATTACTCTTCTAATATTTACTTTAAAAGCCCAATGTTTCATTAAATATTCTTATTATCAAAAATTATATAAAAACCATCATATAATACGTTGTAATTAATTAGCTACAACAGTGATATCTAAAATGATTTCCAAATAACACTTGTTTACATGATATAACGATGTTTTATTAATAAAATTGTCGGAGCTTGATCTTAGTCTGATCGCAGCATACGTAAGAGGAAATAAATACCATCTAGTGAAGTAAACAAGGGGCAGAAAAGTAAAGATAACAGAAATTAATTCGGGCAAAGTAGAAAGTTTGGTGCCGCGTCCTGGAATGGTAGGTGCGGGGAAAAAACCGCTCACGCGAACTACAATAGAGCGTCTAGTGAGATTACTTTAATGTTTACCATTTAAAGATTTCGGAATAAACAAAAACAGTGTTTCCTTTGGCGCGGAATGTAATTTAAGTTATTGCTTTAGTTCGTAGCGGGCTGCTGGCGCAGTTAAGGAAAACTTGCGATAAACATGAAAGACATAATCTCTAATAAATTAATAAATAACAACCTGCTCACTGAATCAACGCGCAAGGTGCACGTTTCATACGGAATTATTTAACGAAAAGCTTTTAATACAGGCGCCAGTGGATTTGTATAAGCCGGGTTACATTGAACAAAACATATTTTATATTTTAACAAAAAAGGACACAAAGTACATATATTGAATTATAGATTCTGAAATATATATTTTTTAATTTATTTATATATGATAATTATTATAGTTAAAATATTAGAGCATTTCTTGATCAGTTGATTTACTTTTTAGTCTGACTTGAACGTCGCGAAAAAGTTTGCATTTTTTTAAATCACTTACATTAAATATTTGATTACACTATTAACAAATAGTCATATGCGACCAAACCCATTATTTTGCCTAGTTTCCCTTTTCTTGTTTACATAACCAGTGTTAGCACTATCTGATTAATATAAATGTGTTAAAATCTCGCCTTTATGCAAACCCATTCTAATTGTGTGCGATATTTAATCTAAAACACTTGTTACTTCGAATGTAATAAAGGCGCTCATGTCTGCAATATCAGAGTACAAATGAGGTCCCCATTGATACGAAAGCGGTGTAATCAACATTTATGTCCGCTCGCGTAGTGGCAGTAATTAAGATTTAATTCCAGCTCGCACCACTTTAATTTCGCAAGTAGTTATATTCGCCGACGTCTTGCCGATGACACATGTCACCTAGCGGGAGCGAGTCCTGAATGTGGAAAGCCGTTAAATATCATCAGTCTTTAATGGAGTCCCGAGATTTCCGACAACTGCCGTATGTGTCATTTTCGAGAAGGTTTGCAGACGCCACAACTCGTGTTTTCTCGTTAACGTCTAATTGAGTTTATTGTTCTATGTATTAACCAATGTTTACGCTTCGCTATTGTGCAAAGGCGCGCGGGTATGAATTGTCAGATATAATTTGAATGCTGTGTGTACGTAGGTGCACACAACTCGCGGCAAATTATTCTGATAAACATACTAATTGATGTAGTTGTGCAACTTTTACATCGAGTCGCGTTTTGAATGTGGGACGTTTAACGTCGTTATAACACAAAGCCCGCACTTATACGATAATATATGCGAGTCAGAACGGGGAAGTGGCATGGCTACCTAATAATTTTTCTTTTAAACGGGAAAACGGCGAGCTTCACTCACTTGCTCATCTGAATAGACGAGTTCCGGTCTCTGGAGTCGCTGTGTCGGCAAACTTTATTTACCGAATTCAGGAGACATCCTTTCATTTCTCACTCGCGCATTTCTTGCACAATGTGGGACGCTCATTATTCAACTACCGTCCCGCTCAGACGCATTACTTATTCAAATACATTGTTTCTGGGAAATTAAAAATGCAATATGTCGTGAACGCCCGACGGTCTGCGAATAAAAAGATGCACGAAATACACTGCACAAATTAGAAACGCTCCGAGAACCGAGAGTGCAGTATTGCGTTTTATCCTCGACGTTATTATTGCTAAGTCTACGCTACTCTCAATCTGAATGCTGATTTTATTTTCTTACCGTCATTTTTCATTGCATATTTTCATAAAATAAATTTGCAACTTTGTTTTATTAAAATGGAAACAATCATTCAGTCAGTTCGCATTTTCTTGAGTGTACGTTAGAAGTAGAATAAAAATCCACATCGGCAAAATTATTAAATATAGTTTTTATCACTTCACCTTCTGTGTTCGTTATTTAGTATTGCGATTGTTTCCTCATTAATTAGCAACTTATTTTACTTATTTATTTCGCTCCACGATTGAAGAAATAATTATTCTGTTTTGATTTTCAAATTTATTTTATATAAATTATCACCTACATTGGAACAAAACGTTGATGTTGTTACTGCAATTACTACTAAGGCATGACTGACCATATTATGTTGTACGTGTGCTTCTTTTGGATTTAATCAAAAATAAATCTTGTATTTCATAAAGAAAACTTTATTTAATAAATTGTGTTGAAAATTATGAATATATGTTACGAAAAGTTGCTAACAGAGAATTAGGAAGGCTGTAGTTATTTTCGAGTTTGAAAAGGAAACGTCAAAGGGTCGTAAATTGCCAACGCAATTTGAGCAGAAAAACAAGTTATAAAAGAGCCCACATGAATCAACAGATAAGTAAAGTCCTAACCGGGGAGGCGAGCTGGGGTAAGAAATCGCTATTCAACGCTAAAGAGTCGCGATATTTTCTAATTACCATTTTTGTAATTTTCATATAAAAATTAATAAATGTGGAAAGTGTATTTAAAAACAGCTCACATGAAAAATTGTAAAATTTTACGCTGCATTGATTAACTAAAGACATCGACGTAAAATTACGTGGATCGCATTGAGAGATGCCAAAAGGAGCATTAAAAAGGCTTTGGCATCGATGTCAAAATGGATCTGCTGAGTGGTTGCAAAAACTAATATAAAAAAAAATCATTAATATGCAATATCTCGTATAATTAGAAAATTAAATGACCAAGCAAATCACGTTGACTACAATATTCTAATCCTGGGGGAGTTTAGCGAATTTATTATTGAGGCATAGACTCACATTTTGAATCAAATTCGTTTCGAAAAAGGCATTTTATCTACGCAGAAAATTCTCGAATACGATAATACGAACAGGGGGATTACGATATAATTATCGATGTAGAGATTTCGTTAATCGTCTGAATAATCCGAAAAGGAAAATCGACAAATAGGTTAGCTACGAGAGGATGATATAGAGAATATTTTAGCACGTATCGTTATTTATTTAATAGAAAAAGTATATTTTTATGGCCGCGTCAGCAAACTGGCGATACCATTAAATAAATTTATAATCTTAAATTTACTATTTATCAATTTCTCCTTGGTTTCGGTTTTGTTACAACAATAACATAACATACACTTTAGAAATTATAACTGTTTGATGTGGTACTATTTCGCAACTAGACGACAAACTAAACATCACTATTAACAGAATTGATTAATATATTAATAATTGTACAAATTAAGAAGCACAGTTGTACAAATTAATTTTACTCATTTTCTACGAATTATTATACAAAATGCAAGCATGATTCAGATGAAATAATGTTCTACAAATGACAATAATTACTCCATTGCACTGATCAAAAAAATAAATATCATTTTAAAAATGTTGGTGATATTTTTGGTACTGATTTAACATCTCAGATTACTTTTATCATCCACATGTTCGTTAGAATATAACATCATTATGAACTCGAAAATAGCATAACGTACCATAGGAATCAAAAATGTTACATTAAAAATTAATACTAAACAAAACAAACATTTATTTAAGCCTAAACATGAAAATGCCACTTATTAGACAGACTTTATGTATTCGTCGGCTTGTATTTCCCTTCCCGTTTCTCCGACTGTAGATTTTTCTTGTGTGAATCTCGCTGCCAACAGTAGTTGGCATTCTAGCGGCCCTGACATCATATTTCCAACACTTTGATAACTTGATGAAAAAGCTCACCTTCATCATCACTAACATCAACCAATTTCTGGGAAAAAATCAACTGTTCAAAAAGTGAATCTTCAAGCAATATGTTGCTGCAATAGAAATATGTGTGGGTCCTTTTTATTGCTCAAGAACTTGATAACAAGCTAATTCAATTATCCCCAAGCCTTCCTCTCATTTATAGTTACTTTTGATTTGAAGTTGGAATCGAACATGATTTTTCAGATCAGACCCAACAACCACTTTCATTTTATTTCTGACAGATGAGAGACATTTTCGCAGAGATTCTTAAAATATAGTCCTTCTTTGGAGAAGGCTCACAAATTGCTAGGATGAGTTCATGTGTAGATGTGGCAGCAGAATATGTTCTGGCTCCATGAGTTCATTGTGCATAATGTTTTTCTATCCAGGCTTTAAACATTTTCATGCAATCCAGTTTTTTCTGGACCAAATTGATCCCTTGCCCCAATTTCTCATTCACATATAAAACTTAGGTATTTAATAGAGCCACGATGCTACTTTGTAAATTGCCAAAAAGCATCCAACCATGACCAGAATAATTTCTTTTATTTAGATCAAAGTTCATATGCAAAGAATGTGCCACGGGTAATGATACATGGTACAAACTGTGTACTATTGTGTGACAGAGCAGCATTTAAACTAGTTTTAGACGAATCTATAAAAAGCATCCATTCCTGCTTTATATTACAATTCTGAATTCATTCAGCAAACTGTCCATACCTGAGCAGTATACTAAATCATTTTCTTGAGAAAATTTCTTATATTTGTTCCTGTTCCTTAGATTCTAATTTTTTTATACATTAAAACTCATCATACACTTCTTTATCACCATCAGACTCGACAACACTAGACATATCCAGAATAATATTATCAAAAACTTCTGGTGAGCCACCCATAGGAAGATCTTCACCACGTCCTACTGACCAAATAACAGATGGGGGTTTTGGTCCGTCACTACTTTCTTAGTTTTTGAATTGTAACTAGTGATATCGACACCACAAAAGTCTACATCTAGACGTAATGCGTAAGACGTAATTGCAGTGGTCTATTATTGAGTTGGTGGTATTTTGCATTGTCTTATTCGAATTCACCACACTAATGCCATACAAGAATAAGCCAAAAAAGTATCTACTAATCTTCTAAAGCAATTGCAAACAAAAACCAAGTCCATTTAGGCTTGGAATAAGAACGTATAAGTTATTTTATGTTAAGGCCGATGGCAAAAGTATTTAATCCTTCATGAAACTGCTAAATAAATGTACGACCGAGAAGTCCATCTTACTCAAGTTGTATGAAGCCATGTTGGACTAACATTCCAAAGACTTTTAATTGAATTTCGAAATGTCTCCACTAAAGACTTAAACTATATAATTTTTTTCTATCATATGGTTCCGGACTTGGCGAATTTCTTTTCGCTCGATCCATTGGTTGGAAAATATGCAGTTGATTTCTGCTTTTATCTTCGGACTTCTGCCCATCTTCATCGTCCTACACCAAGCTACATTTTTCCATTACAACCTATTAATTCAAATTGAAATTGGTTTGATTTCTAAACCATTCGTGTTTTTAGTTTCTACAGTTATATATACACAAAACTGTAAAGATAATTTAAAATCGTATTTTTTAGTGTCCACAGTTATATATACACAAAACTGTCAAGATAATTTAAAATAGGAATTGTTATTTTTTATGATTTTATGTACAGTTTAGGTGTATGTTATTCATTACTTATCTTGCCATTTAACCAATTAACCAATTAACTTGACCTCGACTTGTAGAGCTATAATCAACAAAAACTAAATAATAAAATAATAAATGCAGACAATGTGTTTATCACGATGTGAAATATACCATTCCAAAATTGTATACAAATTTATATAACATATAACAATTAAATGTTGATAACGAATACCAGTGAAATACTATAAATCCGTCTTAAGTACAAAATGCATTATTCAAATACATGGAACAATCATATTTATGATTTAATGATGGCATTTTTTAATTCCTTTGTTGTGTTCAAGTTTTTAATAATTATGGAAGTTATTTATAATACAAACTTAGTTGTAGTTTCAAATTGTTAACTTATTGTGATAGATTAGTAGGTAATAAAACTTTAGTTTTTTAATTGTAAAAATTTTATCATTATTTATCATTGATAAAAACTACTCATTATCTTAGTTAAAGATAATGGCAACATGTGGCACATCGGCTATGAAAAAAATAGACTGGGATGAAGAGCAAAACCATGTGGCCTTTAGTGACGCATTTCGATTTTGCCTAAACATGAGCGATGGTCGAATATGGCTTAGTTCCACAATTTTTTTGTGGAACGACATGTGCATCACACTGTGGGGTCATAGTGTGGGGGCATTTGCATATGGCAGAAGATCACCATTAGTCTTTGTTGGCACCACGCATATTCTCAATATCTTCGCACAATGCAAAACCCTGTCTTTATGGACGACCATATGCTAGGGTTTCTCTAAAACCGCTGAACTTAATCTTCTACCTTTGCCCACATGATCTCCTGGCTTATCGCTAATTGAATATGTTTGGGATATAATGGCATGGGACTTAATAAATGTGAAATTACTCTGTCATGTGAGATCATAAACAGTTGGATTTATTTTCTGTGAACCGGAAGACGATCGTAACATTTGAATACATTCAGTAACTATGTCAACTATGAACTGAAATTTTTAACACAAAAACACATAGACAATTTTCAAAATACATCGAATAATCACATTCCTAATTATTTCGATGCAATGTGTTATTCTCAGAAAGGGCAACTTACGTGACGCGGAAAACGCTCAAACCCTTTAAGTGGATATCATGACATCTAGAAGCGAAAAGATTCAGTTCCCAATGTAGCGGGCAAAGAGTATGCAAGTATTCGCAATTCAACTGGTTGTAAGACGTCATGGTCCTATTGGGTAGGCAATGAAAAAGGTTGTTTAACACAGTTTCAGATTTAAGATCGGACGCTTGTTCAATTTATTATTGTATTTAATTTTGCTTTAGGATTAAAAAAGTTGAAATGTATCAACTAAAATATAATAGGAATAATTGAGGGTTAATTCATATATAATTTTGAATTCATATCGACAAGTATTTAAATTTGTAAATGAAAAGTAAACCCGTGATAGATAAAACTATAAGGGATTTCTTCATGTATATTATAAACAAGTGATATAACTGTCTCTGTAATGTCTGTAATAATAAGGGAAAATTTGGCACAACAATTGTGAATCATTCATATTGACCAATAAGAGTGCAGAATCGGCCAAAATGGACGGCTATTGAATGTCCAGGTTATAAACTTATGGTATGGATCTCAGCACATTTTTGAACAGTGTTTTGGCTGGCTAAGTTGATCTCGAGAAAGCTATATCTTAAATGTTCGGCTTTCATAAACAAAAATTAAACTCTAACTTTGATACCATACGGAAATAATTTTGATTATAGGATTAAAAGTAACGGATATATCATTTTACAAACTTACTTGACATTTTTGGATCATAATTATCATGTACTGACGCTTAGGTGGAATAGATATAACAGTTTAGTGGAAATATTCATGCAGAAACATGACGCTAACATATATTATTTCAAAGAAATGTAAATTCATTTAGCATCATAATTAATTATAGACTTAGTTTTCATGCAGAGTTGATAATGGACAAAAATTAGGTAAATTGGGTAAACCACTGAGTTTCGATTCTAAAGCAGACATGATCGTATGTCGTAAAAATTCGTTAATGTTTTATATCTGTAAGGGTGAGCACACTGCTGTATATATCGTGTGAAAAACTAATTTTAATTTGTATGCACCTAACCCTTGCCTTCTCTTGTAATTAAAATTAGGCAATATATTGTCAATATGAAAACTATTTCTGCTTCCGTATAAATTCCTATAGGCATCTAGCACTGTATAATCCTTGCATCATACTCATGTATTTTTGCATTGGAAACTATAGCATTTTGATCACAAAATTCGTTTAATGGTTTATTACAGTCTTTACTGAATTTCTGCTTGTGAACACTACTATTTTGCTTGTTTGCAATTAAATTTTCGTACTTAAAATTTAATATAACGACTTTACTGATTTATATTGAGATAAATTTTCTATCGTGATATGAAGTGTAAATTCATTTCTTGTCTAGTGTGCTAAAAATGAATGGGCGATTATTTTGATTCTTTTGGCGAACTTAATATTTTTTGTTGTCGTATTCGTAGAATTATTACAATAGTTCTTCTGCGAGTTGCAATAAAATGCCGTTTTGAGTTGTTTTCACAAGTTTTGTTATTCATGCTTCAAATTTCAGTAAGTTTAAAGACTATTTTGCTCACGCTCAATTAATTTGTTGGCCACGTGTTTGCAAATATGATTTGCGGCGGCGCCCTTGAAATGCACTAAGTCAACTGATTTTTTAAAATTTATTTAATTTATCTAATTTAAAACAACGCACCACACAATCTCAACGGGAAGAGCAAATTTACACATTCTTGATGAATTGCATGGTATTATTATTAATTACTACTGGTCTCTTTGATACGCGCGAAATAAATAAATACCTTCGTTAATATACCTCCATACTATTTCATGATTTTCGTCGTTTTATTCATTTAGCAGTTATCAGTGCAACAAAAACAATTAGAAACTAATTTCATCACCTAATATTTTATTTAACGTTTTATCATTTCGCCACAAATATTTACAAACAGAACAAACAATGCAATTTTATCAAACGTTCCTTTGTTGCAATTAATATCGCCACAAAACGCCCAACCGTAAAATTGCGCACTTGCAATAAAAAATAACACTAAAGCGCTTTGTGCATACGTACAATTTATCGACCGTTATCGGTTTTATCATATTGATAAATTTTATCCGGCGTATATATCCTCTTATTTTCTCATTTGCTATGCATACAAAGCTAAACAATGAATCCGTTCATTTATCTAAAATTACCGGAATATTTCTTCTGCTGCCGCCTGAAAACGTTAGGTGCTGTGTTGGGGTGGCTAGGAGTTGTGAGTATTGTAATTAGTGATAAACAGTCATTGTTGTATTTAAATGCAGGTTTACAGAACGATGACATTGACGGCGTGTTCGGTCCTGGCGTCTAGAATAACTGACTACGACCCAAATTTAGTTTTCCTTATAATCACGATTTTAATTACATATTCATCGCTGTCTTTGTTGGCGAATTTTTTGCTGCTTGTGGGTATTCACAAGGTAAGGTTTGGTTAACTTTTCGAATTTATGTTTCAATTTTTGTATTGTAGAGAATTTCAATGTTTCTGTTGCCGTATTTGTCAATGGAAATCGTGGAAATCATAATTTTATTTATCGGTTTCATTTTCGGTATAACAGTGTTTTCATTAGTGGGGCAGCACTCGACGTTGGCATGGTTTGTACCAATAGGCGTAATCGTTCTTGGTTAGCTAAACTTACGTTAAAATACTTTATTTTTATCAATTTTCATTTTTAGCTCTTTTAATGTACATGTGGCTATGTTTGGTTAATTACTACATACAAGTGAACGACTTAGGCTTTTGAGCAACTTGGAAGCCAACCCGGTGAAAACAGCGAAATCACGATGAGTTATCTGATCAGAAGATTAAATGTGCGCTTAATGTTGGATTATGATTGACTCCGTTTCTATGAAATGTAAAATTGCACAATGCAGAGAATCTTTTTTATAACGATTGTATTTATTTAACGTTAAACGTGATTGATTACAGACTGATAAGAAAGCAACTCGAATAAATAACAATATTTTTTGTATCCATCTTCTCTTTTGCTTTTGTCTTTGTTGCATAGATACGTCAAAATTTTACGTATGGTCCAATACCTTTGCGCGTAAAATGTGTATAATGTTAACTTTATTTTTATTTGAATTTAGTTTCTTACCTTCATGTTGAAACGATCAATTTCAAATAATAAATGTTTTCTTTGAACGAAATAATCTTGTTTAGAAATATTGGCATAAATAAATATTGAAACAAGTTTCTTTTATTCAAATGTCAAAATATTTCTTTAGCTGGACGTAAGCGTTAAAAATGCTTGTTTACGGTGAAAAATATTTTTCTTTGTCACCATTGAAAAGAATTATTTCTTTCCCTCAACATGTATTCATTACCGAGAGGTCTTTTTATTGTTACACAATATATTTCTGTAAGCTAAAAGCCCAGATGTGTTGACACTCTAGATCTAAATTCAAAACCGTGCTGCACTTACTAATACGTAACATCCATTCATTAATCTATATAAAAATGAACTATGTGACATGTCTATTATGAGCCAATTTATCATTGGAAGTGTAGCACGAAATTGATTAATGATATTTTAATAGTATACATACTAACAAACAGACAACAATGACGTCGAAACTTGTCCCATTATTTCTTCATTAGTGAGCATTATGATATCGAGGAGACGTCGTTAAAACGTCATAAATAACGTCGTGTTTTAAGGGCTTATTTTCTCCTCAATAAAATATAATAATATATTAAAAATATATATATACATTTACGTGGAAGATGATGTTAGGGTTCTGTACTTTCTAACCAGGATACAAAAACCGTTGTATTTGGTGACCATCCCTCAACGAAATGAGTAATAAGTTTTGGGTAATGGGTCAAAGGGTCGGCTTGAACACAAAGCGAGCAATTTAATGACTGATAATACAACCGGCCGTAGAAAGAGAAACGGGAGCGCAGATGCCTGATCAAGTTAAAAGGAAAGGCAGTAAAAACGAACTAAGAACGGAGGAAATTCAATGAACGGGAAAATTACTCGTACCTAAAACTAGAGTTTCAGTAAATCAACGAGCTAGCGCCGCTCACTTGTTATAGCATAAGAAAATAAAATGACATGGCGTCTGATGTCGTAAATTTTTATTATTAACTGTAAAATTTGTCGTACGGAATTTGCCAGATAAACGGCAGAAGCTAAATTAAATTTTAATTGTAAGGGATCCCTTGAGAGGATATATATATTGTTTTTTCGACTAAAAACACGAAAAAAGTAATTAGGTTGATGCGATGAATAAAGAATGAAGTGGAGAAAATTGTGCAAGACATTTTCCGAATAACCGTAAATCAAACGGTTAAATACGCTCGGCCAATGTTTCAGGCGATAATATCACGAAACATGTATTTTAATTAGAGCCAAGTTTCGTACAGTAGCGAAAGATGCTAGTTAATATTCACGACCAAAATAATTCCGCAATCTACGCTCTGAAGCCACATAACGATAGCACAATTTTTAACATATGCCCTTCGATTTTTATCCAGAATAAACAGTCGAGATAATTAGGCGAGATAATGGAAAAATATACGCCGGCAGGGTAGATAAATTATGTTCTCTGAGAGGAAAAAGATATTTGTGGCATGTGGGATAATTAAATGGTAACGACTTAGTATTCTTTTTTGACGTGAACAGCCAGGACTTCAGTTGAGCGCAAAAACATAGCTATTAAGACATTACAGGGCGGCAGTTACACACGAAATTTAATATTTAATCATTTAATTGTTATTTCGTTGATAGACGTTTACTGCATTTGCAAATTTTGCAGTTGATTGAAATGGTTGGTCAGTGAGTTCAAGCTTGCAACAATCAATTACACAAGAGGCCAAACGATCTGTGAAAAATTTTACTACAAAAACATACAAAGGAATTGCAGTGACCTGAATTAAAATTTGTTAACAATCGTTTATAAATACGAACAAACAAAATCTAGAAGATGTAGCCGGCTGACTGAATAGGCGATGCACAAATTATTATGAGCTTAGCTGCGTAAATATTGTCTTAAAGTAAGCAACCCCAAACTCTGAAATACGTTGTGTTTTGCATTTATTTGGGCCTGACACATGGTGGGTGTAAATTGTTACGTTCTTAAATTTTATATTAGACTATAGGAATATTTTAGACGTCGAGATTGTAATGGATAATGAGGAAAAGGATGGGTGGAAGGGGTAGAGAAAAATAAGGTGACAGTGTAAGCAGCAAGAACAAGTATAAGTGAGCGCAAAAACATCGATGGTTTTACCAACTTTGCTGGTATAGCCCATGTAGGTATTAAAGATGATAGATCACGAAGCTAACACTTACATTCACATTCCTAACCTGTAGCAGAATATGGTGTAAAAAGAACAATGAAAAATACGGCGGTAGCTTTGCAGTTAACAATTCAACTAATAAGCAGGCAACTTTCTAAATAGTGTGGCAAGTGATGATGCTTAAACAAATGGTAAAATATGACAATAACGCAGTATATGTGGAAATGAGTTGTAGACTTCATACACTTAATAGATTTCTACAGATTCATATATTTTGTAGATACTTTCTAGGCAATTTTTTATTTCATTGACTTCATAAGTGATTTCATAGACTTTATAGATACCATAGACTACATTTCCTACTTTCGACTTCATAAGTTACACATATTTTATAGATTGCATAGATGCTATTCATTTCAAAATGTTTTTCATATTCTTTCCAGGAACTGTTGCATGGTAAAAGTATGGTCGTTTGCCCTTTCGCAAATCACAAAGTCATTTGGGCTTTTACTAGCTGTTCCTTATCCTTTTCGTAGAATACATTCAAATAATTTTGACAAATTACTTAATATATTGATTCAATTAATTATCGCCGCATTATTGTCCTAATTTTTCAGCCATAAAGCTCTTCTCCTACATTCCATGCTTTATTAAGATTTGCGTCACCCTTTTCAAATCCTTGACGTATATGACCTTACCATGCTTTACCTGATTTTCTTCTTCTTTGAACATTTAATATCCTATTTTGTAATTTATGGGTGTCTTATTCTATCTTTTGGTTCTTATTTTGTTTTGTTCATTTATGTTTAGAAGTTATATCGGAAATAGCCCTTCCATATTTCCATAAATTCTTCTGCTTCTGTTACGACTCAATCACCTTTCGTTTTTCCTTGTTTGAGCTTATGTTGTTTTCTTCGTTGATGATTCCTATGATTTACCAAAATAGTTTCTAGTTTCTGGAAAATTCCTTACATGATTTTTTATCATTCCTTCTTTTAGTTTCGTTTGCTGTTGCCTATGTTTAATTTAACTGTCCTCTTTTCCGTCTTCAAGGTTATTTTTTAAACTTTTGTTTATTTGATGCTTTGAAACAATTTGTTGGTTTGTTTCTTTCTGCCTAAATCCGCATGTGTCGCTGTCGTTGAGATGGTTGTTCAAACTTTATTAACTGTTTCTGTTTCTTGCATTTTATACGGCCTAATAACCTCGTTTGATTTCCTAAATTCTATTTTAAGTTTTTTGCCTCAACCTGCATCGAATTTTCGAAGTTTAACATCCAACATTTTGTCAAAAATAATCGTGATGAGTATGTTCTCTATCATATACTTTATCCTGTATCAGACTGTTACCGTTACTACTTTCTGTGTTTACCTGCATGGAGCTTTATTATACGTCGAAAAAAATAAAAATTTTATTAAAATTTTTTCGACTCTGCACTTTTGTTCTTTTGATCCCAAAACGGATTTTCCTCATTTTCTATTTGATCTTCGCCATTCTTTGCTTCGGTATATGATGATCGTCCAAATATTGCTGTTCCTTCCACTTACTACAACTATAATAGCAATACAGCTTTATATATGAAAGCTATTTCGGAATATGATGTAATTCAAACATGCAAACGCTTGAAAGCAAATTTTCCAGTGGGTCTAGATAACATTCCTGCCTTTCTTGTCACTGATTACATACCTGCTTTAGTTCAACCGTTGTTGATAATTGTTAATTGTATCATTCAATATAATGTTTTCCCTGATTGTTGGAAACTTGCTCGAGTGTCCTCCGTTTTTAAGAAGGGCATTTCTACCGATGTTAAAAACTATCGTCCAATCTCTTTCACTTCAAATTTTGCTAAAATCATTGAAATTATAATTGCAAAATGTATTTTCAATCACGTTGAAAAAAATATTACTCCATTTCAATATGGATTTTTCTCAGGTAGGTCAACAATTTCTAACTTCTACCCTCTGGAGTACGTCAAGGCACCAATTTAGGTCCTCTACTTTTCATTATGTTAATTGATGACATTGTTTCCGTTATAAAAAGCAAAATTTTATTATATGCCTTTTTAGGATTGTACATATCTACAAGATGATTTAGATGCTTTATCTGTTTGGTGTTATAACAATGGTTTGTCATTTAATATTCAAAAATGTAAGCATATGTCATTTTGCCGTAATTTTTCCAGGATTGATTTCAATTATAAAATTTGTGGAACCCCTCTTGAAAATGTAAATACATTTAAAGACTTAGGAGTTATGTTTGATGTCAAACTATCACTTATTGCTCATATAAATGCCATTTGCGAAAAAGCATGCAAAATTCTTGGATTTGTCATTAGAAATAGCCGTGACTTTAGAAACATAGATGCAATTAAAAGTTTGTATTTTGCATATATTCGCAGTGTTCTTGAATATTGTTCCGTGGTTTGTTCCCCCTTTATTCAGTCCATATCGATAGACTGGAAAGCATCCAGAGAAAGTTTTTGAAATTTTTATATTTTAAAACCCATGGCTTTTATCCTCCTCGTGGATATGACTGGAATACACTACGATTAGAATTTTTCACTCAATCTTTGCAAATGCGATGGGTTATTGTACAGAGTGTCTTTTTATTTAGAACAGTTAACAACATCATTTCTTGCAATGATTTGCTATGTTAACTTTCATGTTCTGCGTCTTAATTCTAGATTACTTAGAACGTTTAACTACAATTCAATTAATTATTTCAATTCACCCATTATGAACATGTGCAGACAATTCGATCTTATAAATGTTGATGGAATAATCGATATTTTCGCAATTTCTATAAACGCTTTTTTGAAGCTACTTAGAACACTATTAGTAGCTCTACTCACTTTAAAATTAATGACAAAGCCCTAGTTTTTACTGGAATTAAAGCTACTCGTATTACTATGCAGTAGAAGTACGTATATTATCTTTGTATTGCTATAGAAAAACGAAAAATGATCGAATTTTGTATGTAATGGTTTATTTGATTATTTGATATTTAAATTAGGCGCCGATAGGTTGACTTACCAGGTTTTGGATGGCATCTGTTATTATTCAT
Organism: Geotrupes spiniger; assembly: GCA_959613385.1. Lineage (NCBI taxonomy): Eukaryota > Metazoa > Arthropoda > Insecta > Coleoptera > Geotrupidae > Geotrupes > Geotrupes spiniger. The sequence goes on from OY390737.1 coordinate 21,738,011, forward strand.
ATATTTACTCTACACTACACGTGAAACTAATAGCAAAATTTTCTGTTCCAGATGAAGAATTTCTTTCACACTACCTTAATGACCTGGAGAAACCGTGAGTATTAATAAATTAATTAATTTCACCGATTCCACTACGTCGTTGTATGGTAGCAATGGAAAGCTGAAATGTGAACAAAAACTACCCGAACTCTAACCATCATACTTTATGATCAAGCTATTATAAATTAAATTAAATGAATGCATTTATATTAATCCATTTCACCATCTATACACTCCTACCAATGCTTTGCTGAAATCTCTTTTTGGAATAACTTTTATAGGAGTCATCGAATAGACCATTTTTTCAATTTTTATTATCGTGTGGTGGAGAATCGAATCATTCTTGGTTTTCAAAACAGTAAAGCTCATTAAAAGGGCGTCGGTACACGTGTGTGGGGCTGTTTACTAGGCTTCTTTTAATTAATTGATTATGGTGATTTAAAATTATTATTCTTAATTTGATGAAGTTGTACTCATCTGACACGTCGCTTTTCCAAAATATTTAGAAATGTCGCTATTTTTGCTGTAAAATTATTGCGTTTCGCTAAACGGAATTTAGCTAATGATTATATTCTTAGTAGACGCTACGCAATACCACGTCATGGAAAAATTTGATGAACAATATATGAAGTAAATCGATTTTTCTAACTTTATATATATGTTATAATGATGTTGTAGTGTACATAGACTGCATGTATATTACAGATTTCACATATTCATAGGTTTGTTATTAAATACTTCAAAGACTCATATGAAAAACTTCTTACGCTGTTCTTTCAAAAAGCTATTTTAGAGAATCATTAACCAATAATACAAGCTATACTGAGTGCACTGTGACTTTTATTCTTAAAACATGTATAAGAATTGTTAATGAGACGTAATTTGGGGTTTAACGCGAACTAGGTTGCCTATATTATTAGAAAATCTTTCCTGGAACCAGAAACATTTAACTCTAAAAGACAACATAATAATAGAAAAAAATTGTTATCATTGTGATAACTTATGCCTACTCGGTGTGACGGCATAACGACAGAACGTATACGTCGATAAATAAATTAACGTACAGGCAGGCACGGGCGCTATGTCATCAACGCCCATGCCTGCAATGTTACAGACTTTAATCCAACTCGGCATATGTTATGTTAAATCCATTGGATGGGGGCGACACTCGGATAAACCAGGGGATCATATCCGAATTTTTAAAGGACGCGAAGAGACCTTTTCCTAACGGCGAAATCTGACCAAATAATACTTATTATCGCCTTCCAGGAGCCATACATGGCAGTAATACAAGAAAGTAGAGGAGTATCTTAAAAACCGAAGAAGGACCTTCTCTGCATGCCCTATGTGACTGCTTGGACAGGTTGCCTAAAAGCACTAACCCCTAGGTAGCCTATTCTTGGATCACAAAGAATTAAATAAACTTCTCATTAGCAAGGTCTTGGGATTCTCCGGAGAACCACCGGTCTAGCGAAAGGTATGCCGCGAAAGAATCCAGAATCGGCCAGAAAAGAGAAAATTCACTTATTATAAATGTTAATGAAAAACTTTATGATGTTGGACACGTAAGTGGGGAATTTGCTGGCAGTTTTTTTTGCAATAATTTTCTTACAATGATTTATTCTTATTTATTATTATTGGAGGCTTTTTACTATAATCTAGCTAAATCTGGCAAGCCGTACACAATTGCTGAAGAGTTAATTGTTCCAGCAGCTCAGGATATGGTAGGTATTATGTTTGGCGAAAACGAAAAGCAACAGTTAATATCCCGAAATGGCAGATAATGTGGAAAACAAACCTATAATCAGAAATGAAAAATGTAATTTTTTAGTCTACAGTTGAATGAATCCACCGAATCACAAAATGCTGCATAACAAATTTGTATTTCAAAATATGAATACAAAAATTAAGTCTTTGGAAACTTTCTTGAAACGAACTACAAAGAACTACTGGAAACGAAATCTTTAAAGTGGTAAATTTTTACATCACGGGAGACAATATTTCTTGAGAAAAATATGTGGGACTGTGTAGTGATGGAGCTCGTGTTATTGCTGGAAAAGACACCGGACTTCTATATAAAATCAAAGAAATCTCACTCAATGTAATGAATGGGTTCACTGTATAATTCATGGAAAAGCGCTTGTAAAGTAAAGCATGCCACCGAACTTAAAGTCAGTCTTAAATACTGGAGTTAAAGTAATAAATGTTATATTTGTGCGTCGTCTGAACTCAAGAATTTAATCGCAAATATGTATAGAAATGGGGAGTGAACTTTAGCAGCTTCGTTTCCATGCAGAGGTGCGTTGGCTTTCGTGGGGTAGGGTCCTAACCATACTACTTGTACTTAGAGTTGATGTATTTTTAAATAACAATAATAAAGATAACAAATACATACTCTTTTTAAGTGATGAAGAATGGTCATATGCATTAGCTTAATTAATAGATATTTTTCTCAAATTGATCGTTGAATTTAAGTGTTCAAGGTGAACAATTAAATATTTTTATGGCCAATGATAAAATCAAAATCTTTAGACAGAAAATAGATTTGTGGTGCTCATATTGCAAGGAGTATTGTATTTTTAATAGTTATAAATGATTAATGCTAGTCGAACTAATATTTGGTAACTACAGAGTTGATTTTCAGTTTAATGTACTTGGTTTGAAATATAAATAAATAAATTATAAATTAACATTTGTCTGATTTTTAATATTACCTACCAAAAACTAGGATTTTGTTGGTTTAGTTTTAGCATACGATCTTATTTACTTTTATTTACTTCACAATCAGTGACTTCTAATCCTTTCACCTCCAATTTCATAGCTAGCACAAGCGTAAGAAGTAAAATATTATAACCGTTGTTTGTTTAAAAATTTCGTTGGCCTAAAAAAATAAGTGAGGCCTACAACCAACTTAACCACGTTGGATCTGACACGCCCTTCTTGAAGAAGATGAAGTTGAACTGGTTCTAAGACCTAATATTGAGCATTTAAAACTATGAATATTGGGGGGGGGGGTAAAATGCCACTCCAAAACATTACAACAGAGGCGTTCAGGCATTCTTCGTTGTAGGAACTGCAAATTGTATCGTTGTCCTCTAAGACTTCGCATAGTGGAGGTCAATCAGATTACCACAAAGAAAACCTAGGCTCAAATTCGAAAATTTATTACTTTCACCTAGAGAATCCAGCACAACAGTTGAAGGCATCAGGTAACGACAGCCACTATTCATTGTTTAATTGTTCTAACGACGTGACAATTTCTATATAAAATAATTTTGCATTTATTTGCACCCTGATAATTTTATTTCAAACAGATATCTGTGTCATCTATTTTTTCCAACTCGAAAATTAATATTTATTCAAAATTGAACTTGCGTCTACACCGACTGAATCGTAATGTTAAATCATGCTTTCCAAGTCAATTACATTACAATTAATTAACTCTTGTCTAGTTACATAAATACTAACGTCATATTTATCTGGCATGTGAAAAGCTCGATGCACTGAATGCAAAAAGCCAACATCTAATTGTAAGTTAACTATTTTTTTTACAACTCACAGCACTTATAGGTTGTTTAGGAATACATTTTAAGTACGAATTATTATGCTATTAATATGTGCCTCCTCAAACATTGTCAGATAGTCGAGTTATCTATGTGAACATAGTTCAATATAGACTTTTTATCTGAAATATTTGAAATACATATATTGCAAAAGAGCACAATTGCACGACTTTCTTTATGAAATTAAATCGGAAGATATTCGTTTGTGGGTGACGAAGAATCAACTCTGATAAACCGTTATTACTAATTATATTCAAGCCATAAACTTTTTAAGAGTTCGATTTGATTAAATTTTCAATTTAAATAATTTAATGACTAACCAACCATCAAACCGCGCATCGTTTCCAAAGTTTCAACTTTAAATACATTAACTTACTTTCGCGGAATATTTAACTCGCAGTTATTAACAATCGTATTTTTCGCGTAGAAAGTGAACGAAAGACTTAATAACGCAAACTCTAAGATAATACGTTTCAGGAGTTCAATTTCGAAGTTAGTGGTCGCCTCACGGCGCGGCGCGGTAATTCAGCGTGACGGCGGCGGCGAAGGAGTTAGACCAAATTTCATAAAGGAGACGGAAGATGGCCATCTATAAGTTTAATCTATCGAGTTTATTGAGCACACATCAGGGTTTATTGTAACGTGCCATTTCAGTTTCGATATCACATCCGATCTTCGGGGGGCGAGCGCGAAAAAGATGCCGCGGCCTCCCGCCTAGGCGAATTCTGCACACGTAGCCCGGCCTGTTCGATTCTGCTCTAGATGACGGGACGTTGTTTTATTATAGGTATTGCGAATCTAGAAGGCAATAGATAATGGAACGGATGATCCGAGCTATTTGCTACATGTCGTCGTTTCGTACCGATTAATTAGATTCCGTGTTATGTCGATACTGAAATGTGAAATTCAGTAAGGCCGATATCCGCTGCAGAAACGTTTTGTTTTGAAAAACTTCCGTTCTTATTAAATAGTTTCGTCTGTCTGACGATAGCGATATTGATTTTCAGTTATGTTTTATGAACTTGTAATTAAAAATAGCTTTACTACAATATTTGCTAATTCACATACAAATATTTTAAATTTGTTTCATAAATTAATACAAAATTATTATAATTTTAAATAAGAATGGGAGAGAAATGCAAAAAGAAAAAAAAAGAGAACGCACGCACTATGGAAAGGGGGCGGGGTAAAGCGCTAAGAGGGAACGTTAACAAATGCGGTTGTGGAAGTGATAAGAAGTAAGAGGACGTAAATGTTATTAAGATGGGAAAGGAATATTGAATGTTATTAAAACATGTTGGGTGATCAGTTATAATGGGATTCAAGGACTGGAAATATCCAGAAAAGGTGAAATTAAGTGGATGGATTCTCTTCAAACTCAATAAGCGCGTTGCGACCTTTGCACCGTCTCCGTCTTTCGGGAGACGGATGGGAGTGATCGCGACGCTTATATCGTTTAGAAGTGCGGGGGAATTATTCTCGTTGTTTCGACTGCTTATTGAGAACAGCGCGACCAAGTTAGCTAGTGGGAGGATGTCGCAGGTTCAATAGTTCAAAAAAAATCCGGGTGCCACTGGCTTTAGATAGTTGCACGACAAGCCAGAGTCGGGACTGATGGTCTGTCCACCGAAACAACTAAGAAAGAAGTTTAAAACAAACACACAAAAAGTATATTACCTAAGGGTGGCTTCGCCGAGAGTATAACGGATACAATTACTGATATTCAAATGAGAAAAAGGAGAACTAAAAAAAAGAAACCCACCGGAAAGTAAAATCGTATATTGGTGTTGGCTTAAATTCCTTTTACAATACAACAAAACTGAAATACAATAAGCCCGTCGAATCGGCGACTCTCTCAACTATATAAAGTGCGTCGGGTGGTCCGCGCTTATATAACTTACAGCCAAAAAAAATATGAAAATAAAGAGGGCTCCACAACGCGGTGACGGGGAACTGATAAAGCAATGCCAGGTAAGTTATATTGCACGTCCACATAAATGGGTTAGTAAAAGATTACTTCTTACTATATTAATATTCGAATATGCAATGTGCCTCAATGATTTTTTTGTGATCTTATATAATCCTTCCAATAACAAGTTTAATTTATAACACACCTTAAAATTATTACGTTGGTACAAAAAACGTTCGGCATCTTGCAAATTTCAGCCGACTCGAATATCCGTTTGGGTGGTTAATATAAAAAAAATAAAACAAGATTACAGACCTCCGTTATACTTCGCGGGTAAATAGTTGGGGACCAAGCTTCTAGAAGTGCCTATCCGAACTTGCGTCTCAAGGTCCATACGATAACCGGGACCGAATGAATTGCACCGGCCTCCCCACAAGGCTCCAGAAGAATTAAACGATCCTGAGGGAAGTAATCTCGACGATCGGGCACAATATTTTCCAAATAGTCGACGTTAACAAATCCAAATTATAACATGTAGGTTGCCGGAATCATACTCCGAGCGTACTGCACGTGGATGCGGTTAATGGTTTCCAACAGCCAGTCGACCGACCACGAGGAGTTCTATATATCCGAATAAATTGACGTTAGTGCCTTTTCCAATCAAATTCCACACCAGATTCACCCAAAGGACACTAACTTTTCTTGTAAGTCCCAATAAATCCGATAAATCGAACGGCACAAATATCACCTCAGCGGATATCAAAAATGGCCAAATCAAGACGGGACGAAACAAAACGTTCTTCCTCGATGCCAATCGTACACTGTCCGTTTTCGGAAAAACATCATTGTTCCGACTAACTGACCGTGCCACAAAAAAACAACCAAACCACGCGTTTCACGAATAACACCTGAATCGCATCTTAAATGTATCGACAAATCGATCGTATGGAGAAAAGTAAATCTAATCTAAAGTTAATGACAATCAAATCTGCAACAATAATTAATAAATGAAAATTAGAAATTAAAGTGTGAAAGCCCCAATCAATATCTTCGATCCTTTTAGAGTACGTTTAATGAATTAAATGGCGCGCCAAATACGTACCTTCAGCCGCATTTCGGTGTTAAAGTCCACCGTAAATTTTACATTGAGCGGCCAGTGGCGGATCCAAGCACGGGCGGAAAATTTACAGGGGTAAGGACTACGACAACAAAAGTACAACAAAAATTAACAGTAACCAAACGTTTAGTTCCCAATTAAACCAACTAAATCCCTTTTTCAATCTGACCGTAACAATAGTAGGAGACGCATTTCAATCTGTACATTTGACTATGTGTAGGAATTAAGAGAATCGCATGATTTGGATAAAGTCGTTGAGCCAGCGGTGGAGGCTTATCAAGAAGGAATTAGATGTGAGCTTGGGCATTAAATATGCACTTAAGTGAAGTCAATGGCATTCCCACCGTCAATTTTATATAATGTGAAATCCGCAAGTGCGAGTCAACAAATTTTACTAACTCGTTTCTCAAAACGGTACTACATTTGTCAATGTTCAACTAGATAACGTCAATGGAATGGGTTCTGCTCGAACAACTGAGGTTAAATATGGTGTCGCCAAACCCAAGAGAAAACCTTGAAAATTAAAAAAGACGCAAATTTTAGAATAATTTACGCATTCCAGACGAAATGTCACGGAATAGAATCCCTTATTGGGATTTAGGTTGAACCTGGTTAATATTTATCATAATTAACCAATTGATACAATCCCCACATTGACTGCTGCATATATGAAAATAGCTTGATTAGAATTTATGTATATTCATGTAGTTCTGAAATTGATTATTTATTTAAATTAAAATATTACTAATAATAAAAAATTATACATTAAAAAAAAAGTGTTTGTTTCTGGTACATCGCCTGCTCCTGTACCTGTACTTGTGTCAGTATGATACCCGTATTATATCCGGCAATTTATTTTATAATTGTCTTAAATTTTACGAATTTTACATTTTTTTTTCAATTTTACAACATTTTTCAAATATTAAAATGTTATCCAATTTTCCAATGTTTCTCATATTTCAAATTCAACAATTTTTTTCGAATATTACAGTTTTTTTTTAAATATTCCAGATTTTTTCAAATCATCCAAATTATGTATATCTAATTCACAAATTTTTTCAAATAATAAAATAACGTATTCTTGAATTATTGCGGTCATTCTCGAGCACAATAAAAATGAGCTATTTATTGTCTATTTGCTTATAACTAAATATTGTATATTTCTCAAGGCTGAATTATCGCGAATATCTACAACTTATTAAATTGTTCCTAAAATAATTTATCATTAATTAATTATCTCCAACCCGAAAAAAAATAAGCAAGAACTTATTTACAAAGTTATTTATAAAATAATTTATTATTGCATTATTTCAAGCACTGCAATATGTTAAACAGTTTATAAAATATTTCAACATTAAATTATCTCTATTTTATTGTCCTACCTATCTACCGATTATACTCTTGTTCTAATAGCGACAGTTGACAGTGGATTCCTGCTAATTGTTGGTTGAGTTTTGTAGATTCTGCAGATTCTCGCAGATCTTTTTAAGGTTGCTACGCAAAAGTTTATATAGACTCCAGGTTCTTCTTCTGTGCGTTTTGAATATTTAAATTACATAAATTAAAAAATAGATACAATCCAATACAAATTATCGGTACTGCATATTGTGGGTGTGTAATTCAGTTAATACTCTGCATGCATTGTAAATACATTGTAAAACCTCAAGTAAACACATAAACATAAGCATAAACCGGTACAAATTTGGGACACAACACCTATGATAAGGGTGATGAAGCCACAATGTTGTGAAACATATGTGGTGTCTTCATTAAATGTTTGAAACTAAACCATTGTGTTATTATTTAGTGTAATGAACGATCCGACTAAAAAAGAAAGCACCGCGCAAAACGAAAAATGTGACTACGATGAGAAACGTAAAGTATGTGATTCAGAACGTACATGAATATTTATGGTTGATATTTGGGGCGACACGTATTATTACGGACGCATGAGATTTTGAAAATAACGGTAAGAAGAAAGGGGACAAGTGGAAGAGCTACACATTACGTGAAACAAGTTTCTGAATCATTTCGTGACATAGAATTTGGACAGGGTCTAGGAGACAAATTCTTCTAAGTAAAAGATCTTCTAAAGGGGAGTTTTCACCTAGATCCACAAAAATGTGGAAAAATATACAAACTATCCAATGGAAATATCATGCGTAATAAAATAATTTGGTAGAAAAATGATGATACATTATTTAAATATTACATATGTTAATTCAAAACTAACAAGTAAAACGCAAATATCAAAATTCACAATTCATAAATGTTGCATACAATTGCCATTGTGCCAAGTCTGATTTACTAAGTTACGAAAGAAATTTACCACGTCTTGGATAATAGAATAAAAGCCATGAGCCTTGCATCGTAATCACGTGTTTACTACTTATAAGCACAAGACATAACATCTTCGAATCGAAAGATCAATCTCCTTTTATAGCGCCGAGCAAATTCAAGCTAACTTTGCTTCGACGTTTTCTGCGTTAAATCGTTATCATTTTATTCGCTAATTGGATTCGTTCCCGTTTACTGCCGACTCGAAACATAATTAGCTATAACGAAACTACCAGGAAATACAATAGAACTAGGAATACAGATTAATTTGTAACAAAACGCCGTAAACATGCTATTAAGTTTGGGGAAATGATATTTGAGATTCCAGTCTAAAAATACTCGTGCGCTCTTACGTAGCAGACAATTGCAATTAATAACATTCCAGCTTGGCTTAGTGATGGAGCGATTGAATTTTCCTGTTGCACCTGAGATCGCTGATACACTTAAGTCTAGAATTACTCTGGCGAACGACCGACTGCAAATAAGCTTTCTTCAAATTGGAAGTGTACCCTGCGGAAGGAGAAAGATAAATTATCTGAAAAATAACACACGATCTCGGCCCGCCACGACGCACACATAGACAGATAGAGAGAGAGACGGGGAATAGAACACGGAGAGACGCTGTAAAAAGCAAAGCAAATAAATCTTCGTGACAAATTGACAATGTGCTGTAGACAATGATGTATATATAGGTTGGTGCAAGGCAAACAAAATAAAAATAACTTGTTCCTTGGGAAGTTAAGATAAGACTTGTTGCCGGTGATTCGCCGAGATTTCCACAGTGGCAACTATATTAAATTTGCACACACACACACACTAGGCTAAAAAGGAATTCATTTATTTCAACTCGCTCAACGTCACATACAGAATGCAAAACTTCACCAATGAACTTCGAGAATAACACTTATTACTGACGATTACTGAATTTGTGCATTTCGCCGTTTAATGGTATGAACTGCAGACGTAATTTTAAAATTATCGGACAGAGGGCAGGCACTCTCGTTCATTTGCATATAAAGCTGCAGCGGCATAATGACTGATGAAATTGCAAATCGGCGTGCGCCATCTGCCAGTGCACTTCTACGTACTTTCCACGCTTTGAAAATGCACCCGGTCGCAATTTTTCCAATCGACGGCCGTTTGCAAGTCCTATGTCGAATTAGATTTAGTAATAACATCGACGTTAATTAAACGACAGATCATGTAAAAATGGGTTTCGACGTTTTATCGAAATCCAATTGACGCTAAAATTAAATCGCCGGACAGGTGATGTGCATTTATACTTTGCTTGCCGTGTTCTATGTTCAGTTTAATTTATTATGGAAATTGTGCTTTATTAACGAAATTAAAGAATGTAAAATTACGAACACCTAAACACAAATTTAATTTTTTTAACTTTAGAAAAACAGTTAACAATAACAATTATTTAAAACTAATTGACATATTTCAATTTTACCATAAATTTGGTTATATATTTGAATTTAAATTTTATCACAGGGTTCCTTTTAAATGTTATAATTATATATAAAATCAATCGCGTGCGTTCGTGTCGTGAATAATATAATTTAATTTAAAATAAGTTTTAGTATTAACTTACACACTTACACACTGTGCGGTTGTTTTCCTGGAGTTATATTTTCGCAAATTGCTGCCCTTTTCTTCTTTATTACCTTATTAGTTTTATTAACAACGCTTTAGTTTCTTCTATACTTAACACCGTGACGTTGATTTGCGTATAAACATACTGTTACTACTTTCATCGTTTCCTGCCATTTCTTTTATAGCCTTCCGTGCCCGGCATTATTTGCACTATACTGTTATCGACATTTACACATTCTTGTTTCCTCTTCCAAAAGTTTGAAATCTTTCAAATCTTTTAGAATTTTATCAAAATGTAAAAAAATGTTGTTTATTTCTTTAAAAGAGTGCTTGATTTTTCCTCTAAGTACCCCAATAACATAATAAATTGCAAAAAACTTTGTCGTAAATTAAATATATATATATTTCAATATTACGAAATGTCATTGTTTGTTAAGATGAAGAAATCAGACAACCAAAAAGAGTACCATCCACATTAATCAAAAGTCTCTAAAATAAACGTGGGTTGATGGCCGACATATTGCATCGTTGTAAATTTAGCTCGCTTACCAATTTATATGTAGTGTATCGTTATCACAACAATAGCACTTCAAGTGTGCTCCACTTATTTGTACACCAGAAGGATAAGGCAATTTAAATATAATAAACGTTAGCAAACAAAGTTGTGATTTTTTTAATTCTTAGTTTACCTCATTTTACAAGAGCAATCAATTTAATTTCTAATTAATACCTCTTGTTTCAACTACCGTAACCGGATAATTATTCTTGTTTTTAATTTCTAACAATTTTGAAATTTAGCTTAAACCAGTATCAGTAATCATACAAGCACCCTCTATTTTATTATTACAAGGTTTCTTTTACTATGTTTTTTTTTTGTCTGTATTTGTTTTGAAACCATATTGTTGTAGAGTTCCATTTATACATTTTGTAGCTTCATATCCTATAATTAGTTTGTTCAACTACAAATCACATTTTTTGTAATTCAAAATGAAAATCGATTATGTTTCATTCTCTGTTTGTCGTGTTTATATATTTGAGTGTTATTTTTCTCTGATTTTCCTTCGGTTTTAACTGGCGTACGTTAATACTTCTAAGAAATACTCTATCTGCATGATTTCGTTCTTTAGTACGAACTTATATTTTTTCCGAAATGCATTAAATATGCAATTAACATTACAATTTCCATAGCCATTATAATATGTTTTTGTTCTGCTTTGCAGAAATGTTTTCGTTTGTTCTTTTTCACTTTGAAGTAAACTGTATCGCCACACTTGGGTCGATGTACTGGACAACATACCAAAAATTCTTGTTCTTATAATTCACTTATAATTTTGCCAAAGAACGCAATTTGAAAGTTTTAGGCAGTTGATCAATTACAAGTTGAAAAATAAACTTGGAAACTAGGCATAGTAAAAGAAATTCAAGGAGCAGATTGGAAAACGAACTCTGAAGGTACAAGGTGCAATCAGGTCTGATGAAGACGATGTGGATATAATAAATTAATGAGAAAGTACACATACGAAAATTCTCGAAAGATAGAGGGAAGCAAGAAGATTTTACAAAGCCAGGCGATACTAAACGATAAGCTAGAGCAAAATCAAGTTGAAGGTAAAAGGAATGTGCTAGTGATGATGGTTGACTTGGGATTCAGAAGATGCGATGGAGTCACAAGGAGCTCAATAAGAAATCGCGAAGAGAAATAACTACGTAGATGCCGCATGATGTATCAACATTAAATAATCCAACATCTAAAATATTTTTAATCCATTTTTTGGGAAATAACGTAGCAAATCCCCATGAACCCGTAAATGATTTACATTAATTCTTTTACTTTCTCAATGGTATCTATATGCATCAATAATTCCTTTATTATTCAGCGTTTATATTATATTATGCATTGCATCTATCTGATATACACTTAGCTCTAATTTCATGCATGTATAATTAGTGACAGCATTATGATAAATCCATTTCTATATTTATTCAAGTGGTCGTTTAAAGGGGTGAGGAATTTCATCTTAACAGTTTACGAGTTTCGGAGTATTGTAGTTCCAGAACGCCGTCGAATTATTTAAGACATAAATATTAATAGGGCGTCAAAGAGGCCCGAGTGCCAAGGCCAGCTAAAATGTAAAGTTTTATCCAATTCTGATTGCATTAATAATAACCTTTAGTTTGCTTCGATTTCACAAATGACATATTTTTACAAAACAAAATCGTAGCAGTTTAATTATTCAATGAAGGTTAAAACTTGTCGCCTTAAACCACATTGTTAGCTGTCTGAAGTACCCCACGCTCCATTTATGCATTACAGTTACGCTTTTCCAAGTAATTTAACATTTTTAACCATTCCATTTCGTTCTATTCGTTTTTCGTTCTTGCGTAATTTCATTAATGTACCTAAATGGATACGTAGCTCGCTCAATGTTATAGTCAAATTAAAAACTGGTTAATGTGACCTATTTGTGGTAGATTCGTTTAATATTTTAAACGTGGAGAAACTATAGTAGGTTTCAAATTATTTTAGTTTTCGGATTCAAACAGATCTAATGAATGACTATCTGGGATGCGTTATGAATACAAGGTATTCATTTCGATTGGAAATGGGCGTAATTTCAAATTTGCACTGGGATTCTCCTTTCTTTTAATTGCTAAAGGATAATCTAAAATACAAAGTAGTGTTGTGCTGAAATATATTACACATGAACAATGTCTGACAAACAAATGTTGCATAATTGCATTTATTTAAAAAGTAATTGTCAACATTAATATTCACCAAAGTTAATTGTATATTTTAGTTGATTGTAAAGCAGATAGTGTAACCACACCCGTATGTAAATGTGAACTTCCATCATATCCCACGACGCATATTTTTATATAATAATGGCTGTTATCACTCCGCTTAATTAGGGTGTGTTCATTTGCATGACAGTGCAGGGAGTCCAGAGACCAGCTTAATGCAATTAAATTACTTGTCGTTTTTCATGGGACGTTTCCGCCCAAAACTGCGTCGAGTGCAGCCGTCACCCCTTCGCGCCGCGTCGAATTAAAAAACTTGGGAGCGTGCAGTCACGAGAAACGAATTTCGCGAAAGACCTTAATCCCTAAGTATTAGGGTATTACCGCAGCGTATCGAACTCTGAAACTCAATCACGTTGCCACAGTGGCAATACGGACAGGGCTACCGTCGATGTCACAGCCCTAGGGAGACCTATCACCGACTGATATCGAGAAACGCATATTGCATTGGGACCACTATCGAGGATATGATGTGGGTCGAGTTGGGTCGAGTTCGAGAAAAAGGAAACAAACAAGATACTTCGTATAAGGGCTTTTTCTTATTCTGTTTTATTGACATTACCGAAGGTGTAACAATTTTCGCCTGCAGACGAAAACATTTATCGGCCTCGCGCGATAGATAATGTAATTGAAAATCTCCCCTTTCTAAACGACGACACGACGTAAACTGCGAAGTTTATTCAACATTGCAAATTAAAACAATTCGGGTATTTTTCTCGTGTTCACGTCTGTGATACCACTCCCTGCGAATTACATGCGTATGTAAATAGAGCTTTAGTCATGATTAATGCTAAACGAAATTGTGAACACCACCAGCTCAGACGCGTTAGTGATATTTTCGAGGAATTATTAGCGCAGTGAACGAAAGTAAATTTATCTGATGTTAGGATAGTTTATGTTCAATCTGATTGTTAAACCTCGCAGTGCAAAACGGTATTGTCTCGAATGTCATGAAATAAATATCAATTTTTTGTCTAAACATGCGCCGTCATTACAAATTATTGTAGATACGTATCTTTCATCGGTATATAATAAGTTCATCCATATAAAATTATGTTTGGTTGTCATTCCAATGACATAAGACACTAGTCCCCGGATTAGCCCCAAATAAATATATAGTACAGAATAGCAGTACTGCACAGTCATATAATCAACTCGCCTTAAAACATGTTGCATGATAGTTAAGCAAAATATTATAAAATTCGAACACTGAATAAATTATCGCCAGTGCAATTACTAATTTTGTATGATGACAAGCACCAGATGGGTATTATAAGCTTCATGACGCTAATATTGTCTAGGTCTGTCTAGGAACACTAAGAATCCTACGTATCTTCGAGTTATATTGTTTATGTTGTTCATGTTCACGTGAAGTATAATTCTGAATGTTGAAATTCCACCACAAACATTTCATAGGATCTATCATTAAATTCCAAAGATCGATTCGTTAAAGTTGACATGCATAGTTAGTTTTGCTTGTTGCTTAAACAAAACTACAATTCACGGCAAAATATAAATAAGAATAATGACTACTATTAGTAATTGAATTTACTTACACACTTTGCAGACTTTGCTGTAGCGAAGAATAAAGATTATTGGAATGTAAGCACGTAAAATATATATGCCAATATTTTAATGTAAAATAATTTGAACCATATTTATTGGCAAATTTATCGATTACACGACTCCTTGATTCAGGGTGGACTATGTGAGAATGTCTGCATTGAATAAGGGGACATGATGATTTGTTCTTAGGAAATTTCCACGAAGGGGAGTGTAAGTAATAATGAGTATTTCCTGAATAGTAACAATAGTATTCTTATTTTCTAGCAGAAATGTTTCTAGAATTTGTTCCAATTTATGAATTATTGCAAGACATGCACTAAATTAATCAGTGTCACAAAAATTTTCTAGGTGGTTGTGTTGCTAAATTCATGACAATTAAATAAGCTTAATCTGACTCGACAATACAATTTATTTTTGTTACCCGAGAGCACTTTTTGGAAAATTACAAATAAAATTTGTTTAGAGTATTATCACCTCTTTACTTAACATGTGTAACCAGAAAAAGTATCGACCTATCTCAATTCTCAGTGTTTTTTTCAAGATATTTGAAAAATTGGTTCATATGAGAATTTTGTCAGGGACGTTCTGTCGAGTCAACATTAAATGAATTTTTGCAATTTATTAATGAACGGGCAAATATGAATATGTGTTATGTTTTTTTTCTCTTCATGTGCGTTTGATACCATTACTGGGAAATTTATGTTAAAAAAGTTATATGCTTTGGGTTAATATTGTGGCTGGAGTGATATGTTATGTGTATTAAAAAGAAATCCATTATTTTTGTATGAAATTGAAACCTTTATTTATCATAGTTACAATGATCCGATTTAGGTCAAATATGCGCCGTTTTATTCGATAACTTGTTGCCATTTGAAGGTAATTTTATTATGCCTCTCTCATAGAGGCCCTCGTCCCTATAGGCAAAAAATTGAGACAGTCGATTTTCACAAGCCTCTCTTGCAGCGAATTTATCACCAGCAAAATTGTTCAACATGGACAGGGACAGATGGCAATCACTTAGTGCCAGGTCAGGACTATAAGGTCGATGCGTAAGAACCTCCCAGCCAAGCTCCTGGAGCTTCTGGCGTGTCACTATTAATGTGTGTGGCCTGGCGTTGTCCTGATGGAACACAATTCCTCTCCTATTGGCCGGGGCTGAGCGATTGCTTTCTTCAGACGGTCCAATTGTTGACAGTACATTTCCGAATTAAGAGTTGTGCTGTAAGGGAGCAGCTCATAGTAGATAATTCCCTGCCAATCTCACTAAAACCTTCCTAGTCGTCAATCTTGGCTTGGCCACCGTTTCCGCCGGCTCACCGCGATTCGACCACAACCGTTTTCGCTTGACGTTGTAGTAAGTGATCCACTTTTTATCACCAGTCACCAACCGCTTCAGAAATGGGTCGATTTTATTGCGAATCAACAGCGATTCGCTGATGTAAATTCGATCCATGATGTTTTTTTTTGCGTTAACCCGTGTGGCACCCAAACATCGAGCTTCTTTTTGTATCCAGTCTTATTCAAATGGTTCCAAACGGCTTTTTGTGCAATCTTTAGCTCTTTGGCAATTGAAACAGTGCTTACATTACGGTCGGACTCGACAATGTCCATGATTTTATCGATATTTTCGACAATTGGCCTTGCAGTGCATGGTGTACCTTTAACATCGAAATTACCTGAACGGAATCCACGAAACCAAAATTGTGCATAATTGGTTGTTACAGTATCAAGACCATAAACACTATTCACATTTTCAGCCTTTATCGAAGAAAAACCGTAAAATATAGCTTATTTTCTCTTTGCTAGTGGCCATCTTTGACGCGCGCTCAAACAAAACTGAGTCAACTAATCACAACTGTCAAAAAAGCTCGTCTTTCTAATGACATAAATTGTAACCCGATCGCAGTTATACAACGCGAGATATACAGTAACCAATTTATTTCTATTGGCAAAATAATGGATTTTTTTTACTAGACCTATTATATGGTTTAACAATGAAATGTCCAACGAGTACCATGTATTTCTTGGTGTGCACCAAGACTCTGTTCTTGTGCCCTTGTTATTTCTTTTATACATACACGATCTTCCTTCCGCAATAACTAAAGGGTTTATGTTTATGTTTGCCGATGATACTTCTTTAGCAATTTCAGCTAAGGTGGTAACTGAACGATTAGCAGTTGTAGTAGCAATAATGTGAGAGTTTCATGGATTACAAAAATCGGTTCATGCTTAACAAAGAAAACATAACGATTATTAGTTACATCTGACATTTCGTTGGCGTTATACGCTGCCAACATAAAGAAAAAAATATATATACCTGACTTATTTTAGCACTAAAATTTTCATTTTAACACTGTTTTGGTGCTAAAATGAAGTAGAAGTAGAGTAGAAAAATAATTTTTCAACAGCGTTTTTCCAGTATATTATAGATTTCACACACATCAGACCGCATGCCCGAAAATGGTCATGATCGATTCAGGACACCTCGAAATGTGTATAGCCTTTAAAATCTCTACGTCGAAAATTTTCATGATTTCTATACTTCCTCAAACATAAAGTATAAGAAAGTAAAAAGGTCATTTTCTGAATTAATTCTTAATGGATGCTTAACTGCACTTTTCGAGAAGTGCTTACGACGTAGAATCAATCAAATAAAATTCAATATAAATGCCGGTGGTTATATCTGACGTTTATATTGATTTTTAATTACGTTGATTTTTATAACACGATTTCAGAACACATCTGGTATCGAAATATCCCACTTTGTTTAAATGATTTTAATAGATCTCAGCCGCCTTCGAGTGATTTTCAATTAAAATTTATGACACAGATTTAGTCTTCGCTCTTATGACATATTCGTTTATTTCTGAAATCATGCACCAAATTTTCTTTCGGTATAAGAAAATATCTTTTACGAGTGTGTACATCGATTCTATTTACAGAAGGAGGTTAAATTATCTTGAATAACGCGATGTAGTGAACCTTGTTTTTCAAAATGTCTGATAAACGTGAAGAAACTATCAAAAATTGATCTTCTGTAACCGTTTCATTTTTTGTTCATTGTTGGATGATGAATTTTGTTGCCAAAACTTCACGTTCATTGTATTTAATTTTTTTCTAATTAAAATTTATACCCCGATTGAATAACAAAATTTGCAAGTTAATATTTACTTAAAAATATTTTATGGAATTAGTTATCAAATAGTAATTTTATATGTGCTTAGTCTTTAGTTTGCAGCTGTGAGATCTAATGTTGCCACATATCATAATTGGAATTTTCCACATGGACAGTTTCTTTATTAAAGAAACAAATACAGTTAACAACCCATTATTACTAAATTGTAGGACGAAGTTAAATCTTACTTACTGTCTAGATTTTTATATCTAGTGATTTTTTTACTTTTCTGTATAGACATAAGAAATACAGATGAGTTAGCCGCATACAGAATTTTCATTAATACTCAGTGCAAAGTCAGTAGAAGTGGGAAAATTGAATTAAATCATTTACAACATAATGCAAGGACTCATAACGATAACTATGGCAAGGTTTTACCATTGAAACATTTCTGTTGTATAAATATATTAGTTATGAAAAATTATGTTAATATATTTAGATAGACTTTTTACAATAACTAGGAGTTAGAACAACGCATTATGTCACGATTTTACAATGATGATAATGCGCGACCAAGCAAACAATTGCAGAACTTCTGGATATAAATCTCTGGCTGAAATCATTACGGAGATGTGAATAAAATAAAAAGTACTTACGGTGTCATCATAATGAGCGCTTTGATACCAAATATTCGCTCCTAATGTTTTATATGCTTTAATTGTAAAACAAGGGAAATTTTCAAAAATGTAGCGAAGTATATATATTCAGAATATTTAATGAAATGAAAAAGCAATTTTGATATGTGGTTTTAGATAATTTTATTGTCAAAAATATCAATAATTAAAAACGTTCAGGTTCGCATCAACAGTTTTATTAAGCGGCGAATATTTTGTCACAAACTTATTGTAAAAAGAACAGGGCTTAGATATATTTATTTGGAGACTTAGTAGTCAGTTTTCTGTAAATAAAGTATGATTAAGTTGGGTTGGGTCAGGTTGGATTGGATAATTTACAGTTATTTGACATCGAAATCTGGTAACATTGTGCGCGCCAGCCATGAAAAATGGAGAGAAGATTGTTGCAACTTATCATTTGAATATGATAATGAGCTTTTATGGTTAATTAATTTAGTAGTAAAAAATGTGAATTAGTAAAATTGAAACGGTTAACGGTCACCAGTAAAGTAATCAAATTTTTGTAAATAGATCATTTTAGGTATATCTGGAATCGGAATAAACTGCAAGTGAAATGGAATAAATGATTGTTGCGACACTTGTTCACCGTTGCCTGGAATGAGAATTGACTCGCATGCAGACTACATGCATCTTTCTGGCATGCTAATTAATTATTCTCGATTTCGAATGTTAGTCCTGCAACCCACATAATGTGGGACAAAAATTTTTTCTTTAGTTAAGTGAAGAAAAATGTGAAACATCGAGCGTTCTTCGACACCAAAACTACAATTATTAATTTAATTTGATTGCATAGCTAAAATCATAAAATACATATGTTAAATTTGATATACTATTTTTAAGTTAATTCACACTAATATAGCTTTTTTGAAGTTTAACAAACATATTGCTTTCGTCAACAAACTAACAAGTTGACAACCAACCATTCTACGACCTTTTCAAATAAATAAATTCTAGGCACTATAATAAATTTACTTCTTAATAAATGTGTGTTCAATGTCATACAATTTGATTTTATGAATGAAAAAAAAAACAATTTTTCATCGTTTGAGTAAAATAATAATATTTTTATAACTGGATAGATTAATTAAGACAAATATGTCCATAAAAAATATGTTCTATTGACAGCATTACCACATTCGTATACTTTTCAATTATGTATCTGTGTACCTACCTTAGCCTCCACATCAACAGCTTGAACCTAATTAACGTGGACTTCAGCTTACTCCGGATTGATTTGCACGTATTAAAAACTATTCATAATTCACTGTAAATGATGAACGAAAGCATGGAAAACTTCTACCAGTAATCGGCCAGAACCAATTCAAATTATTATCTATCTGATCTAAGCGTAAAAAATTACTTTTTTTTCCTAAACAGCATTTACGATTAGATTTGCAGAATAGCAAAAAATGTAAAAAATATGTACTACGTATTTACCGAATGACGCATCCGTCGGTGCGGATATAATCTCTGCCAACAACATTTTGTTTCCAATGTGACTGTGCGCCAGGGATTAAATCACAGTTTGCTGAACTTCGATTTTCAATTTAAAAAAAAATTAATTTTTCATAGCAAGCCATCCATCTACTTTGGTTGATTAAATGCCTTGAAAAAAGAGTAGTTAATAGCAATGACCAGAATGACGTTTGATATAGAGGCGATAAATTCACTAGGGAAATTACGTCGTAATTATATATATATATATATATATATATATATATATATATATATATATATATATATATACGTAATGAGATATTGAACTAATGTATCCCAGATATTCATAATAATTATAGTTAATTGAAAAGCTTCCCATCGTTCTGCGTAGAACATTTTAATCCATAGATTACCTATTATTACTAATTTTAATGAGAAAGACAAATATGTAATTAGTAAACAAGAGTTCAAGCTGCATGAGTTTTGCGGTTGCAAACTTAATTAAAAAAGAATTTAGGCGGTACCTTAAAACAAACACAACAGATATTTTCATCAAGATCTTTTTATTTTAGTGGTATTATCACAGGTATAACAATTTTTGTCGGTAAACATTGATCGTCCTTGGGTTAACATTTAACGTTAAACATGCGTGCAGTTGAAGACTCACATTAACAATCATTAAATGAAGAAACCAACTGGTCGATATTTTTCGTATACAAAACACTACTTTGACTACTTGTTTAATACGGACGAATTGGTTCCCTTAACAGCTAACAAAATATAACGCAGAGATGTACACGTTTTCAATTTCAGATGTTTAGTGAAAGCTCCTAAAATATTTAAAATATACCTATATATTAATTTGAGAATCAGTATTCGAATTTTCTGAAGGAAATTAAATGCCATATGTAATATCCAAAATAGCAATTGCATCCTGAAACTACTACCAAATAATATGAAAACATGTATATCTATGTCCATTAACTTTCGAACACTAAACTATTTAGCAAATTTATACACATTTCTCAATTTATTTCGAAACTCATTAATTTAACATTTCATACAAGTTATAAATATAATTTTACGCTTATTGGCTCGCTTAAATTGACTAGATTCGTATTTTCTAAATAAATCATTCGGATTAAAAGGTTTCGAAATTCCAACGCTTTGATTTTTTCGAGTGTCTGTCTGGAATTTCAGACTGCGGCGATGACCGGGCGAAAAAAATATTGGAGGTCGTAAATTATGAACATTAAAGTGACTTTACAAGCTAATTAAATTTATCGCAGTTTTTCCGTTTTATGAAATTATTTATACGCCGCAAATGGTGACATCTGTTATAATCAGCCAAATAAACTGTCAGTTTAAAGACGCACTGTGACTTTGCTAAACTGGAACACTCTACAATTCGACGTTAATATTTAATCTTATATATTCATACAAAAATTATTAATTTCTATAATTGATATACAAATAAAATCTCATGTGTGAGATTTAATTAAACGCAGAATACTAAGCAGAAACTATCTGTATGACAATCCCTCGCGCTACAAGTAAAACAATCAAAACCTGATCAAAGAATTCATTCGCTTGCTGCAAAATGGATTAAATTTACATGGCAAACGTAGAACGAATTAGAGTCGCGAATGAAACCCCTCTCGAAAAGTACTAATTGCAGCCAAAGTTCCTTAACTATTAATTAAAAATAACCAATTAAATGTAATTAACTGAATTACTATGTAAGGCGTCGGAAAACTCGCTGAATCGACTGCGCTAACTGAAAGCATAAAAATAAATGAAGCGAGTGAAATGGATTACATCGCAACGAAAATACAAATCTGACAGTCTATACATCTATATCGTTTCGACATCAGACCAGTCAATCATATAAGGTTTATTTCGATTTGTTTCCATTGTCTGACGTCGCATAGAAAAAATGATGAATCTGAATTGTAAAACGTGATGGATGTACGGTAGCTTAGGTATCTATATCAATCCATGAAGAAAATAATTGATGTGCTTTCGATGATTTTCACTATTCCCATTTTAAATACATCAAATGAAAATAATTTATTAACATCCACATATTTGCTAATTTTATTCCAAAACCGATTCACATATTGATTTATGATAAAAATCGAAAATGTCATAATTAACACTTTAGGTAGACGCATGCTTTATGTAGACGCATACGCGAGTGGTTATGAAAATAAATGGCCCGCAAAATTAAATTTACGCGATAATAGCGGACGTAAAAACGATACGAAATGAAACAAAACTAATTTTTATGAGAAATTTCTTCCAATTTGTCACACACCCGACACGACCCATTCCAGCGGCGGGTATATTAATAGATGTAGACTGTCAGAACGTAACATTGATAAATACAAACCCCGCTCCGGCACCGGATGCCTGGCGCTGTCCAGCTCCAACACCGCGTTCTCCCTGTAAATATCGGCCACCTGCGCCACACACTCCAAAATTAATCGTCCTCGCCTAAAGTGGAACTCCTTTAGAGTCATTTCGACCGCCAGGTCGCTCCACGACGGATCCTGCAGCTTTCTCAGCGACGCCTGGTCAGTGGTCGCAATCTGAAACGACAGGATTAATGGAGATCGGATTTGCGCGTCCGCTGGCGTTGAATTTATACCGTCAAATTGTTCAAGGTCATGCGCAAAATCGCCCGTGGCTTTGACGGAGGGGACGAGCAGTTTGCTCGCAAAATGTGGCCGTAATCAAGCGGTTCCCGACCTACGCTAATTGTAGGCGGATCTTTGGGTAATTCTGCAACAATTATATAAAATGACGTATTTTTTCGTCGAATAAAATTAGTAACAGTTGCAAACTAAGATATGTAAATGCGTAAAAAAATTCTTTAATGGTAATTATTGACAATCAAAGAGATTTCGATTTTGAAATTAAACAATTAAATATTAACTTCAGCAAAAAGAGTTCTATCACGGATATGCTGCCGGTGACCACTTCGTATTTTAATTCAATCTGAAACCTAATGCACAAGCAAATCCCAAAACATAAATGGAAATGATGAAGTCGCATTCAAATGCAACGCATGGCCAAAACTCCTAAATTCTCCAATATATGATGTGCTCCCTTGAAATGATGGTCTTGTCTGGAAGATAATTTTCCTCACGTTTGGTTTCGGTTCTGATTCATTTTAATCAATCTAGATCATTTCCATATGGCATAGCAAGACCCAAAATAGGAAAAATGATGGCTTAATCAAGCCATGTGGTCAATCAATCAAGCAATGTGTAATAACGAAATGAGTATAGTGCAATATTTATAATGCATTGTAATTTTTTATTATTGCAAGCAATAATGGAGCCTATAGATAGTTGGACAGAGGTTATAGACAAGAAAACACAAATAAAATTCAGATCCATATTAATTTTAGTGAGACTAACTATCACGATGAACGTCAACTATCATTACCGTTTGTTTTAATTTATTACGTGGCGATCCTGCTAGAGGACAACAATTAGTCTATGTTATAGATCCTACTAGAGGCCCTGCTAAATACATAGCAGTTAAAGTCATGCAATAATTCCTGATAGAGCACCGAACGGCGCATCGAACGACTAGATGAATAACAGAAACCCTCATATAATGTATCAGCAACAAATCGCAAAAGTTTCGCGTTTCACATTACGGCTTTGTAGACAAAGAATGATTAAAAAGTTAATGTGTTGCAGATACTACTAACTACCACTATAAACATCAACCATCATTAAATGTTGTATTAGTTTATTACGAGGAGAAAAGGATTAATCTATGTATTTAACTAGGCATGCTACAGTCCTGTCTAGATATATGTCAGTAATGTAATAGTTATTACAATGAATCCTGATGACTAGATAAAATAATAATTGAAGCACCTCATAATGAATCAAAGTGTGAAAGTTTCAAATTTCACATTGAGGCATAGATTAAATTGTTTGAAACAGTAATTGGTGAAGGAATAATTATTGTGTCACAAACTTTAAGGGCTGCTAGTATGACCCAAAATATGCCGAAAAGTCTTAATGAACATGGGTCCGGTGGACGGTTTCGGAGTTACGAAGTTTTTTTTTATTTCCACAATACTCACGTGTGGGCCGACGAAAATCCCCAAGCTATTATGAAATCCAGACATCGGGTACATTTTTCATTGAACATTTGGGTAACAGATTACTAGGCCCGGTTGTTTTACCAAACCGATTGGCAGGCGCTGTTTATCTGAACTATCTGCAGAACACACGGGGTAATTTATTAGACGAGATTCCTTTGAATCAAGGGCAACGAATCTGGCTCCGGCACGATGGTGCTTCGGCGCATTTTTCGATTCGAGTACTTACACGGCACTTTTGGACGAAGATGCTTAGGTAGGGGCGGACCTGTATCATGGCCTGCAAGATCGCCCGATTTAAATCCCCTTGATTTCTTTTTTTAGGATTGTTTAGGCCCATGCCAAGGAGATGTCGGGCCTGCCTTGAAATGGAGGGAGGGTACTTTGAACATCTCATTTGACTTTTGCCTTTTTCGTTTGTTCATAAATTACGTTGTTTGTTTGTACATAATAAAAAAGTGGTGTAAACGCAAAACCGTTGATTTGCGGACACATGTTCATTAAGACTTTTCGGTATATTTTGGCCGTTACTATCAGCCCTTTTTGACAGTTATTTTTTAACACCCAGTATATTAACATTAATCTATAAGCATTTTTTGCAGATTTTGAACTTAAATTTCTTTTAAATTAGTCATTAATGAATTGTTTATTTAATGATAGGTAACATCGATTCAATTAGATTAAGAAAAATAAATAATGATGGCTACTCACGACAGCAAATCAATTACTTATTGATTATACTAAGTAACACAATCGATCAGAACTCATCCTAGACGCAGAACTGAGATAAATGCAATAAATATATAAATTTTATAATACATTCATAAATATACTTCACCGTTCATCGTTTTAGTAGTATTAGTAAATAGTAGTAAATAATTAGCAAATAACAATTTTATATATTTCAATTACAAATGAAGGAATGGCTATAGCGATCAAACCTGATCGCGGGGTAAAATTAAACTAAATTCACCAACTTCCCTATTTAACGTTTTACTGATCTTTTATCCAGTGTTCTTATTGGAATCAATAATTAACAATAGACAACATAGATGCATAAATCAAATCGTTGAATATGAATCTAAATATTAAAATAAAATAAAGAAAAATTGTAATATTTTTTAATAACATTTTTGCCAGTTTACGATTATAAATATATTGATGTGGTATACGTTTTTAACAAAGTATAATGCTCGCAAGGCTTGCACTACTTAAAAGGTGTAGTGGGCATGCATGCCAGTTCCGAAACGATAGAAACAATATAATTCAAATTAATATTATGAAATAAATAATTAAATAAGCTTGTGTCGTATGAAATCATTATAATATAAATAATAATAATATAATATAATAATAGTATATATAGTGAAGGATTGCATTAAAATTTGGTTAATTTTGACAGAGAACTATAAACTAAGCAAATATTAAATCAACAGTGAGTTTTATCATCAACCAAGCAGTGATTGCCCCCCGCCCCTCGACCAAAATGGCAGGGCATTTGCCGGGGTCAACATACATAACATGAGTGCATCTGTAAAGTGAAGACTTTCTTTATTTTTACCAAACGGTTATTGTACTAAAGAGAGAATGATTTGTCATGCATTAAAATTTTGACATTGAAGATTGGAAACCAATCAGTTTTTGAAGAAATTGTCCACTGTCGTCATGCGCCTAGGTATCGACCGCAACGTTGGGCAATAATAAAAACTAAAATATTTGATAAACTGATGATGCACCTGCTAAAACTTTCATATTGAAAGTACGTATGGTGCAGCTTAAATGTACCATGATTTGCCAATGTACTGGATGTGAGAAATCATTTCACATTGTTCTTTTAATAGAAAGTGGACAAGACTACTGAGCCGGAGGAACCGTTCATTAAGTCAA
The DNA here is from genome assembly GCA_959613385.1 of Geotrupes spiniger. Classification (NCBI taxonomy): domain Eukaryota; kingdom Metazoa; phylum Arthropoda; class Insecta; order Coleoptera; family Geotrupidae; genus Geotrupes; species Geotrupes spiniger. The sequence goes on from OY390737.1 coordinate 21,764,200, forward strand.
TTCTAATAATGAATTTTTGAGCTATTCAGTTATATGTTCTTATCAGAGAAGCTCACGGTCAGCGATAACAAAAATGTGGTGGACAACCCTCCATGCCAAGGTAATAACAATACATGTTGGGTTTGAACATATACAATTTAAATGAACTTTGAATCCAGTAGAGCAGGTATATAGCTGTACCAGAAAATGCACCATTGCCCACTAAACATAACATGCAACTAGACATATTTAATTCAATTAAACCTATTATGTATAACATATGTGAGGAAGTGAATTTTAGGCATTGCTAACTAGCAACGTAACTAAGAAAGACATCCGAATTTAAATCAAATAGCCAGATAAAGCAAATTATTACATGACTTCAATGAACTATCAAAACCCCTAAGATGAAAGACAAAAGAAATATTATAAGTCCATTACAAATGTACACTACAACGTCAACAAGGCTAAAGTGACTCAAGTTAAGGCGAAACTTGATTAATTACAATTTTACAATTGACGACGTAAATTAAATTAAATTAGTGAGTCTAAGTTGTTATAAAATCTAATCAACTTAAAAGTTACGGCGACGCGAGTTTATGTGATGGCGGGGCTTGAAGTTATCCTTGGGACCAGACAACTGTGGAATATTGACAGAATATTCTCGCTCTCTGTTCAGTTATGCATGTTCAGTTTTTCAATCTAGAAGGCGTCTTAGCACATTTATAACTCGTGGAAAAGAATATTCTGCGTTGATATTAACTACTAATCGCGGTATTTCCAAATTTACCCGATCTCCACTATACATATTAATTATTAACAACTAACAAAAAATATTGGATATATGAATTTTTACCCAAAACTAATTACTTCGATAGACACATCAGATGAAGATTGTTTATGTTCATGTCATTGAAGATTCGATTTGACTTTGTGAACTCCTACAGAATAGTGAAAAATCAGGAAAGCACATCTTCGTTTGACTAAACTAACTACTAACTACTAACTAACTACTAACTACAAAAATCAATTACTATACTTGTTGGGTAGCTAACCAATGGTCTTCTAGCAAATGGAATATTTAACTTAGCTACATTTTTTTTACAAACTAGACATCTCAGAAAGGCGATCAATTGGCGAAACAATAAAAAAGGCAGGGCAAACCAGTTAATCAAAATAAATTACTATAGCTGATGCATATGGTCGATAGATAAATAAATGAGGTAGGATCTGCTTTCTAAACTACAAGTGAAATTACTTTCATGACAAAAAATAAATTGTAATTACTACTGCATTCACAATGTTTAATAAAAAAAATTCTAATTTCGTATTTAAATACAATTAAACCGGTAAATGTAGTTTAGTTGTAAGCTAACCTTTTAAATTATAAATGGCAGTCTTTTCAAGTGCAATCATATGTACCAACAAACTGCATGTCACTTACAATGTTCCGTGAAACATAAAATCATGGAAGTTGCACGACGTACAAACTGAATAATAGTGAGAACCCATATTTTCGTCTCCCCGGTTAAAATTCCTCTGGAGAACAGTTCACATATATCTTCGGAGAAATTGGCATGTTCATCATTCACGTCTTAATGCTCTACTGCTTCAGACAAGTGCTCCGCTATTTTTTCTGTTTCTAGCAGGTCGAGCATATACACGTTTTTTCAACAAAACTTAGTCTACGTTTGCTATTGATGTTTAGTCAACCAACCGGTTGAATTTATTGTGGACCCATCCTGCGGCATCGCAAAGTCACTAGCACGTAAAATTTCCGCTGTCGAATATTATGCTGTGGAACAGACGGCCTTTAACCGCCGAGATTTTTGCGTTGTAATTACGCTCATGACATATTCGATTAGAAGAAAAGTGACGGCGTATTGCACGTTATGTTACTTTTGACGTCTGATAAATACTCCAGCGCTGCCGCAGTTGCAATTTGAATAACTAATCCGGCGGCGGTAAATCTTTCAGTCGTCGTGTTAAAGCGACTGTTTGTAAATCTCTTTAGCAGCCAATTAATTGAACTGATTAACTCACGTACGTTAAGTTAATTGCCCCATCAGTTGACTCATGTAACTTGTTGCAAACATTAGCTGTTACATATTTTTTTTTTATTTGCTAGTTTCCATATCGTAAAGTTCGCGACATAAAAGTTTAACAACATAAGCCTTCAAAATGTACGTTCGATATTTTGTGATATAAACTATTGACTTTTTACTTTTGACTTTTTATTATGATCGTCAATATTTTTAAACACATATCAATAAATTATTCAACGATTACAATACTAACTATTATTTATTCAATGGCACGAATCGAACAAATTTATGCAATAAATTAAAATTACGTAGCACGTTGCAGCATGGTCCTGTTTATACACCAATTATTTTAACATAAATTACCTACATGTTGTTATTAAATGCGTTCATGTTCTAGCACACTTCACTATTTAGTGGAGCAACTCTCGAATGCGATTGCATACAATTTTGAAATTACGTTTAAAATATAATCGTTCAACTTAATATATCAGACCTATTAATTATCGAAACATCCACTATAGCGTAAAACATGCCGGCTATAATAGTGCACAATAATTCATCTTTAAAATCGCCCACTTGATGTTAACAACGCAGTTATCTCCTGTGGCATTTGTCATCTATACATTCGAGAATAAACAAGTATATTCAATGCAATGCTACCAGCCGACATAATTTACGGAAATGCCCTACAAACGAGCGGTGCCTAAAGTGTAAAACATTACTTACGATAAAGGTGAAATAATGGCGAAGTGCCTGCAATGTTTCTTAGATTACGTTATAGTGGCTCGCAGTGAATATACCCCACGAAAAGTTTTGTTTAGAAAATGAAAGGTGTTACATGGTGAATTACAGTAGTCACACTCAGTTTAATAATTTGTAGGGGACGGTGATGCCAGAAATGTTTCTATGGCATTAGAACATTGTTGACTCTTATTGAGTCTATATACGAGGGGTATATTTGAATAGTGAAAACATAAAATAGTATATTGTGAATCAAGTGCGTGAAGTAGAGATTTTACACAAAAAGTGTAAAAGTGTAAAGTATAAAAAGGTGTAAAGCGTAAAAAATCTCCACTCACGTGTTGCACACTATAATTTTTCTACTGGCAGATAGCACGTTGCAATTATGACACAAATATATTGAATTATACTTTTCTATTTTAAATAACAATGGCAAGCCAGTGTTCTTTTAAACACTTTTTCAGTATCACCATTGTCAAATACAAACTCGATTTCAAATATTTTTTAAACAGCTTAAATAACATATAATTTTGAGCTAAGCAGAAAAAATGCATACACCTTAGTTGCCAACTGATTCTAAAATCAGAGACATAAGATCACACAAGCACATAAATTGCGGTTAGTGTCGAAAGTTTTATGTGAAGATGTTCCATTGGTTTGTGCACTATTGAGGTGGATATTTTACTATTTTGAATGTAATACAAGTCACAATCTCCTGCCCCCGATTTTTTTCTTACATCGTTTTCCCTTATATCGTTTATACTTTGCTCAACAGGTACCATCATTTTAATGACCTTCTCCTTGTTATGGAGCTACATGATGTGTTTTAATTTACTTTCGTAATACTTTATTGTTTTTAATTTCTGTAATGTATATAATTATGGGTAATTATGGCTCTACCTCTATACGAGACCGTATCCCGTTTTATCTTACCACACTCTTAAATATCACTCCGAGTAACATTGTTAGTCTTTACGCTGTTCTTTTCACTAGTCTCAAAGCTTGTCATTGTTTCATTTTCCGGTGCTTACATATGTTGTCGTGTTTTCAAGTATATTTCGTACTTTCGAATTTCGTAAATATGGATCTCTGGCGTCGTTGGCACGACCTGTTCTATTACCCTTGGAGCAATTCCTACTTCCACCTACTTATTCTAATACGAACGAACCATGGGACATAGGATCAAATTGTTTATGGTATGGTGACTCCTAACGAAGAGCTGAATCCGCCAGGTTCACGGTACGACGAGGCTGACTTCGTCCAGTTAAAATTTGTTAAGAATAACTTAATGTGAAGAGCCGGAACAACTTCTTATAGATGAACTAAAGCGAAGAACAAGACCAGAGATAACCAGTTTAAACAGTTTAGTATTAAATGGAAGTTAGATCGAAAGGAAAGGGAATTTCAAACGAATCAATACCCTTTCTGTAGAATTTTTTAAAGTCATGAAGCCCATTCTACGATATGTTGTAGGTAGCATACAAAAACTGCCAAGATACCAGATGCACACTTACGAGACTGTTTTGTAAAATGGGAAAGGCGGTATCGCTACAGTATATGGGAAATACAGTCTTCACAATAATGGCGCTGCTTATAGCACGAGTACCTAATTCCAGAGGATCGATATTGATCAGGACACCTGGAAGAATTTATTGAAAACAATACGAGAGGCTATTGGAGCTTCATTTTAATTTTATAAATGAATAATTGGTTTAAATTTGGAAAAAAAGGGAGGGCAAGTCAAATAAAACGAAGCACGAGGAAGAGTGACGAAACAACATGCAAAGTAGAGGTACCAAAAATTGACATTAATATAATCGAATATAAAATAATCATCAGCAGCAGAGATAATCTTTCACTGTCAGGTACAGTAGAGATTTTGTGTAACTAAAACATGGTATATAGGTATTTCGATAACAAGTAAAGTTGCCGTAAGTAAACCCCTTAAATGATATGGTTTCCCAAAATAAAAGTTAACTAAATATCTATGGAGATAAAGGTTTAAGTTGTATGTGTTATTATGCACCAGAAAGGCTATGAAGTTCCAGATTATTGTATATGTATTTGAAATTTAAAAAAATCTATAAATGTAGGATTATCACTGATTATCACTGACAAATAGAGTGTCTGGGGCATACAGGAGCAATATCATGGCATGGAAACCAACAGAGAGAAGATTGAGAGGCAGGTCTATAAAGAGTAAAAGGCGTCTACTGGTCGGTCCTTGCATTATCAAATCACATATATTTCAAATATTACCAGTGGTTCGCCATTGCCCCCATCACCGTGCAGTTATTCATCGAAAGATTCCGACCACCTTTCAAGTACTTGTTGTTTTCTTCAGTTTCTTGCTTCTCCTTATACACGCATTTTATATGTTGTATCGAATATATTATTCTATTTTTCTACTCATCCGTGGCTTGCTTCTCATCCACAACTTAATAGTTCCTCTTTTTCGCTTTCTTATGCTGCTCGATACATCGTCTCGTTGCGTTAGAAGCTTGTTCCATATATTCTTCCTTCCTTCAACTCCCATTTGACATTCATATCATTCAAACCTCCTCCCACATGATACCCTACATTTCATGAAAATGGTTTCCTCGGTTGTTCTCTGAATTATATTTAACAATATTTCACTTTTCTTCTTTATAGGTTTCTTGTAACTATCCGGTGTCTGTTTTTTGAGCCCGTGTAATTGCCCAGCTTTACCTTTCACGTGGTACCATCTTCCTTACATCATCCAGATCTCTAATGTATGAGTTGAATAAACGAGCTAGACATCCTTGCCTCAGTCCTATATAAGTTCTGAACATCTCGGATTATTTTCTACCTACTCTGTTTTTAGACTCAATTGCCCTCTAAATGCCCTCGTTGGATTATCCATTCTTACAATCGCTTGCTTTTACATTGTCAAACGACGTCTTCAGATCAACGTTAGTATATGTAAGTTATTCCTAGTCCCTCTCCCTCTTCTAAACCTTATCTTTCCTTTACTTCGACATCATTCTCCAATATCTCTGCTATGCACATACTGTACGGGCCAAAACTTTAGACTCACCCTCATAATGTAGGGATATTAATAAATAAGACGACTTTAATGACATGAATTCCCATTAAGGTATTATATTTCCAGAAAAAAATAGTTCAGGAACAAAATACAATGCAAAATTTCATATTCATACTATAATTTATTCCCATTTTTTGATTCTTCAAAATATTCCCCTTTAGCTTTCACTACAGCCGCGCATATTTTCGGCATTCTCGCAATCAATTTTTGCAGAGTTGTACACTCTCCATGTATTTTAGCACTTTTCCCTTTTCTTTGTTCCCTATGTAGTTCCTGCACACTTTTGAGGAGTGTTTGGGATCATTATCTTGCTGAAAAATGAATCCTCTACCCACGATTCTCTGCCCACATGGAAAAGCATGGTATTGCAAAATGTCGTGATATTTGTATTGATCCATAGTGGCGTCAATTTTTACGAGATCTCCGATTTTACTTCCGGCGAAACAGCCCCAAACCATGACGGATCCCCCACCATGCTTCACTGTTGTTATTATACATTGACTCGTCATACGTTCGCCAACCAAACGGCGAACATATTGTCAAATCTTTATGTTTTTTTGCCCATTGCAATCTTTTCATTTTATTTTGTGTGGTTTCTTAGCAGCTACACAGCCTTTCAAGCCGTAAGCACGAAGCCGGCGTTTAACAGTGGTTACAGATATAGGCGTCTGCCGGGTAGAATTTAATTCCTCACGAATTTCTGGTGCGGTTCGAGTTCGTAGACGCTTACTTTGAACACAGATGAACTTGCCTTCCCTCTGTGAAGTTGCACGAGGTCTCCCAGATCGTCGCCGACTCACGTTTTTCCCAGTTTCTTTCTTCCTCTTCAAGGTTCTTATGATAGCTGTCTGAATAACCTTAGTCTTAGATGCAATTTGTCTAGTAGAATAACCTTCCTCGTGCAATGAAACAATGATTGCTCGCGTTTCGACACTCAATTCCGGATTTCGACCCATATTTTATGGAGATGGCAGGATGTACTGTATAATGAAACGATTGTAAACTGCACTGTACAATGTCGTAGGTTATGTTTCGTTTTCGTGACAGCGGTCTGGGGAAATTTATTATTGTAATGTAGTTGAGAGTTGCCTAAAGCTACGCAGAATACTCGATAGTCAATATTACTATAAATAATAACAAAATATTTAATAAATGAGCCGAAAATATTCGCGGCTGTAATAAAAGCAAAACGGGGATATTTTAAAAATTGGGAAGAAATCATAGTCTGTATATGAAATTTTACATTGTATTTTGTCCCTGAACTATTTTTTTCTGGAAATATAATTGCTTAATGGGAATTCATGTCATTAAATTCGTCCTATTTATTAATATCCCTACATTACGAAGGTGAGTCTAAACTTTTGGCCCGTACAGTATATCGCGTATGTCATATCCATTAATGAGATCCCCTATAGTTTTCCATTTTTTTAATGTTTTCCTTCTTCCTTATTAATGTCACCACACATCCCCATTGGCCTTACATATTTCTGTATAGCTGTTGCTGTATGGTTACAATCCTCGTGTATGTTCGTCAGTGACATATTCCAAGAGCCGTGCAACATTTTAATTGTACACTATATCTAGGCTTTCCGCACATGGCACACTTTCTTGCCACCTTTGGCATTTAGGTCACCAATATTCTTGGGATATTCTTGCAGCGAGAATTGTAGGTCGCTAAAATGTATTCTGAAGCAAATGTATAGATTTCGTAACCGATTCGTCTTATTGGTATGATAGTTTTAAGGGAAATCATCTTTTAATCCATTACAATCCACCCGAAATTAACTACACGTTTATTGAGACTCCACTTACCAATTTTTGTTAATAAATTTCATGCGGTTCTAGTGCACACCGAGACACATATTTTATAGTTCAGTTTTGAGTTGTTACCTCTTCTATCTATTCTGCGCGCGGAGTTTACTCGATCTCCTCCTGGCCGAGCTTTACTCCACTACGTTTTGTATAAATGTAGGTCCAATACACTTAAAACTTTCGTGCCACTCGTTATATCATGTTGGTGTCGATGTAGCAGTACCGAAACTGTTCTCGCAACCCTAAACTGTAGGCCGATAAGCATCGTCTCTCCTACTGGCTAACATCAACAAAAGTTTGTAGAGACATGAAAAGAAGAAGAACATAATGATATATCGCATTGGGTGATACGAACAACGTAAATGTAAATACATGGAAGTAGCCTAACTGTTTTCGACAGATGGTATATCCTATTGACCATACATTTGTTGCATCGGTGTAATTTATTATAACTGGTTGGACAAATTTGGGCATGATCAAATATCGACATAGATTTAGTTTACAAGCGCAATCACGATCACAACATACACTGATCACTATGTTCGTATATTCTAGGCACTTTCACTATGACAACACCAGTTCCAATGGTTTGAGTCGCTTTAACCGTCGAACAAGTCCAATGATGCCGAGTGACAATACTTCGATATTTTCGTGGTTTTCAAGTCATTTCTGATGTTTGCCTACAAACGTCTTAATCTCATCCTCAGCCACATGCATTTCCAGATCGCGGTGGATGTTTCTAGGAAAACATCCACCGCGATGTTGCGAGGCAAGTTGTCGATGCTGAGCACTATTTAATTTTGGAACCTAAAGATAAAATTTAAGAATTTCTTCGTGCATTCCCAGAGTTGAATAGATCAACACACGCTGAGTGTATTGGCAACTCCGAATTGCGTTCGAATATCCAATACTTTTGCATCTGAGATACTTTGCTTCATTATCATCTGGAATTATTTGCTGGTTGGCTGGTGCTGATGCATATTTCCTGTTTGTGAAATAGAGTGTGAAATTTACGTGAGTGGACTTTGCCTCATTTAACTTCACGCGCTATTATTTTTTGTCGATTTGGTGACACTGTTGTCTTCTGTTTGAAGTTTGTTTGTGGGTAACTGGATAGGTTGGTTAGTTGCGAGTAGAGTCCTTGGTGTACAACAGATAGATAACATGACCAAGAACAGTGGCCTGTGGTACTCTAGCCCAATTTTTAAAAGGTCAGAATATTCTTCACTCTAGATGGGTCTAAAGTGTGGGTTAGTGCTATGGCATTTTTTTCCCAGCTTGCATTCCAGGCGTCAGTGGAATATTACAGCCATATCTACGAATATCGTTGGGCAGATTCCTTCCTGTTCGAATTGTCTCTCATTTCATCGGTACTTCGTGGCATTTTATCCACGGACATGGAGTCTCAGCAAGATAAACTTCAATTCCAATCTCGCCGTCCGGAGTCATTTATGATACAGAAGACTTAAACGAAATACTAAATATTTTAATGCTTGGTTAATATTTCAACAAGCATAAAAACATAAAACATAACACATATATGAAATGTAATATATGGCGAAATTGTGAATATCTTTTTCATTAGCCCTCACTGATTTATATATGATAATAAAACATATTTAAACAAAAATCTAATGCCACTGGGGTAGATGGAATATAATCAAAGAACGTTCAGCTAATAACCGGTATAAAAAAAATAATATTTTTTTACCACCGTAACTATAGAAAATTAATGAATGACAATGATGCAGGAAATCTAATTTTTAAATCATACGTTTACAGATAGAGCATATTGAGTTGCAGGCATTAATTACATTGTAATTCAACAATTAACATTTTTAATGTAAATTACCAGATGTGCCCGATAACTAAAAAATGATTAGTGTTTGCCAACTTCCAACATAAAACCGTTTGACTCGGGTAAATCTGCGGCTGCTAAACTTAAAATATCGTCCGCCTTAATTGAGGAGGCATCGACTGAGAGCTACTTATTTCAGACAAACGGTGACGTTCGATAATGAACATTAAACCGGGTTAACCATTGACGTTTATCGGCCCGTTTGCAGAATCTACTGCGGCCGTTAATATCGTTTAAAGTGGCCCGACCGGTTCGAAAACACGCGGATCGGGCTTTGCGGGAACGTAACGTCCTGGAGCTCTCTTTTCTCCCGCGCCGAGGCTTCTGATCCATCGCCGCGCGGCTTTTTGCATCAGCTTGAGCTTCCTTCGTCCCTAACGTGCTGTTTCAATTGTTTTGCACTTATATATCAAGTGCTCGAAACAAATGTCGGATGGCGCGCTTTAAGACTTGTTAACTGGAACGACATTTATATGGCCACAATGCGTCTGTATGTGTCACCGAGATAAATACGAAGTGGTGTGTAATTTATGATGACAATCCATCAAATATGTGAGCAATGTAGAGGAATTATGGTTCGTCAGTGATTTAGAAAATATATATTTTTGAGATATATAATACATGTATACCATGCCAGTATAAATTACACAGGAATATATGTGCGTATGTGACTCATGCGTGGAAATATGCGTAAATAATATGATATTGCTGTAAAGAGAAGAGTGGAAAATTAAATGTGGATTATGAATATTTATTTTGATACCCTTGGATGTTGCCGTGGATACAAATTTAATTTATAAAATTGTATGACGAACGCCATCATGAATTCGAAACGTTTTATGCCAATAAGTAATGCAAGGATCTTTTGATTTATATAATTGTCTATTATAGGATTGTGGTGAAATATACAGTAAGTTTGATTATAGGATGAAGCCGGTGAACTTTTATTATTGAAATAAAATAAAAACGCATAAATAAGACATTATTCCAAATTAAATTTAATTTCCGAGTAAAACTTTTAAATTACGATTTAAAATTGTACTGTGTAATTACACAAATTTTTTAGACGCGTTTGAAATTCCGAATTATTTACTGGTAAAACGCGTGGTGTTTTCATGTTATAGCGATTGAAATAAGAAAAATACAATGAACGACCCATGATTTTGAGCTTCTTGGAAAGCTAAAGAAATGTAGACCCTTAGAAAATATTGAATACAATAGTAGAATTATTGTATGGAAATGAATAGAACAATATGAACTGAACTAAATATGTGTTTTCCTATAACATTTCATTTACAGTTGTGCTTTAACGTAATTTAAATAAAAAATTACTTTGTAGTTAATCTGTAATATTTGTATTTTGATTCAAGTGTGCAATGCGAAAAAAAATAATTCATACTGACCATCAAATCAGTTATGTATAATTAATTTTACATGAAGGTTTTACAATTTCAAGTTTTATCAAATTTTATTTATAAAATTTTGTCATTCGCATATTCAACAATTTTGGTGTCTTGCTATTTTAAAATTTTAGACAATTTTATCTGTCATATTTTTGACTACGTAATTTGACAAGATTTTCAAACATTGTTGAATTTTGTTTATTTTAATGTTTCAGCTATTTTTTTTTTCATTATTGCCAATTTTATAAATTTAGACATTGAGCCATTTTTAACATGCACGCAATTTCGACATTTTTGCAAATTTTTAAATTTAGTTATTCTTTGCATTTGTTTCCTTGTAGAAAATTATGACTGGTATTAGTTTTTTTTGCACGATTCTCTCATTTTATATATTGTACACATTTTCGTTTTAATTTCTCCCTTATTTCTTTAAGCATTTTTTTCACCATTTGCCCTTTTTCTACTAATTTCATCGAAAAAAAAGAAGAATAAGAAAAGATATTGTAACATGCCCCGAACTTAAAAATATTTTGTAAATTTTGCTATTTTAACAGTTAATTGTTGTTTTGACATTTTTATTAATTCTCTATTTAATTTTGCATTTGCGTGAGGAAGTTTTGATTTTTTGTAAATTTCTAGTATATTTTTGCAGATTATACAATTCATAAAATAAACTTTTCTTATTTTTCAAATAGAATGTATGCAGAATTTACTGCATTTTGTCTATTTCGATTTTTTTCTGATGTTTTGTCAATTTGTTATTTTAGAAACTATTGTGTTTCGGACATTTTGACATAACTTTTCCATTTTGGTATTTTTCCTACTTTCATTCAAAATTGTTTTAATTTTGTTTATTTTTCCTTATAGCCAATTTCTTGCATTAATAACAATTTCGTTGATTCAGACATTGGTGACATATTAATTTCGAGAAATTTGCAAATTTTAGCAAAATATTACATAAATTGTTTATTTTGAGAATTTGCATATTTTGGATAATTTTGATATTTTGTCAATTTTCTTCGTGAGAAAATCTTCTTACTTAGTTACTTTTTCTCCCACCTTGCGCACCAATTTTCAAAGTTCGTCGTTTTAGTGACAAAATGTAAATTTTCGAAAATATTGATACGTTACATTACTAACATTTTCAGACTTATTATTATTATAATTATATTTAAGATTTAGTTCCTCATCGCTATTCTTTACGTAATGTATACAATGGATCGATGTGTCATAAAACCCAAAATTATAAATGAAAACTTACAAAAAAAAAAATAAAAAATACCAATGGATTGGGTGGAATTAATTTTAAAAATTTTGAGAATTTGGAGAACTATTGAACTGAAACCAATCATTTTAGATTTTGAAACACGTTAGAATCTTGGAGTATTTCCATAATTTTTGCATTTTGCTAATGCTACTTTCATCGTAATGTTTTTTTAATTTTGTATATTTTTTTGTGTTCAGAACAAGTAGACAATTATTGTGTATTTTGTCAATTAAACGTTTGGACATATGTGTCATTCGTGGCAATTTTAGTAAAGTTTTTAATGTTTTAATAATTTTATTCTGCGTAGTTAATTCGACAATTTTGATATTTTGTCAATTTCGTTTTTTGACCGTCCAAATTCCTTCTTCTGTTATTTTATTTTTCTCCAGATATTCTTTTTCAGAAAGTTTGTCAAAAGTAAATTTTTACAGGTTTGTGAATTTGGAGAACAATTGATAGGAAATAAATTTAAATATTCATATTTTTTTTTTATTTCCTTTACTTTCTTATATTTTATGTATAAGGAAGAGTAGCAATCCAATCCTAAGCCTATTCTGGCGCTTCATGCGAGAGAACAACTTTTGCCAACCAAATCAAAATCTCTATACGAAAATGTTTACAGAGATTACCGTATGTGGTGTTTAAAGAACACATATTTTGAAATAATTTGACGTTGGGACGTGCGAACGAGGACGAAGTAATACTTTTTGTCCGTGGTGCACACAAAATTTTTTAGGCGACCTTCATAAAATTTGTTGGTAGATAGCGCCACACTATTACGGCCAAAAATGGAAGCGGCCGAAATAAGGTTACTTTTCGGCCGCTTTTGACGCTTGAAATTTCAATTTTTTGTTTAGGTCGCCTAAAAGGTACCATATTATGTCCTTTTCAGTGATAAATCAACTGATTACAGTCGCGTCAAACATAAATAGTTTGATTTCATAGATTGTATTCGTAGCCAACGAAAATGAATTTTATTTACATGGATTTTCAATGGCCAAGGATGTCCTAACCTATGGTTTCCCATTACTATTTGTTCATAAATAGATTTATTTTTTCTATTTCTAGTGTGTGTTGTGTATGTGAATTATATATCGTGTAAGTTATTAATTTTAGAGTATCCTAAGTCAATATTTATAAAATACATGTAGGGTTAAATTACTATTTCAAAAAGGTAGGTCTTTTAAAAAAATATTGGACTAAACATAGATTTATAATTGTTTGTAGCTGTGTAGTTATAATTAAATATAATGAAATAGTTTATTATATTCGTGGTATATATGTAGAAGCAGAATTCGTCTCGTTAAAGATGTTTTCGTTACATCATGGCGATGATGTCACATGGCATCTTCGTCATGATGAAGTTCAGTTCCTAGTTCACCACCAAATACTAACTTTAGCGACTCATCATGAATTATTGCCATTAGAAATTCAAACTGCTGCTGAAGCCAAACATATGTAGTTTCACGAAATTGGGTACGTATTTATCTAATAATACGCAGAAAATGTGATCAAACCAGCTCGAAGAAAAATCTACGACCTTAACAGTGTGTGTGAAAATTTCGATAGATTTTGTAATACCACTAATAAAATTTGATTTCGTTTCTGTGTCAGATTTTTTGACTTGGTCAATTACAAGAATATATTCAAGTCTCCCTAAACTTTGCGTGTGTTATTTTTGGATTTGATTATTCGAACAGATTGAGTGTGTATTTTAATTTCAAAACCTGTAAAATAATTGAGTATATTTTTAACTTTAATTTTTGAAAGTAAATTATTGCTCGTATTCATTATTTTTATTTAAGTATATAGCAATGACACGCAGGTGAGAAAATTTATAGATTATTTTCAGTTACATAAAACAACCTTAGAATACATTTCGTCTCTAACCACAAACTAGGCCTGACTTAATGGAATTAAGTTCAGCACTTGTATTTTTTTTTTAAGAAAATTTAGATGTTATAATTCATATTTTTGATCAATCATTATCTAGTGCATCGGTCCATCTGTCCGGTAAAAATATAACAAGAAAGTCATATAGTGAAACGATTGTAGCCAAGCATATGTGATATTGTACTTGTCGCAATACAATGAACCATAACAGTAAATCGGACATTGTGGTTGGAAAAATAAAATAAAATAAAATAAATATTCCCCTTACTACACAGCACTTTATCCAATCTGGATGTATATTTCTTTCATCTTCTGTTGAAGATGACAGCATTCAGATTGAATAAAGTTATGGTAAAGGAAATATTTATTTTATTTTATAATGAACAATTTTCAGAATTATAAGAGCACTAAGAATAACGTAAGGACAACATCGTTAAGATCTGCGTAGGCTTCTAACCAGCAACTGGTGCTCCTACATGGTCATAAGATTAATTTATACATTTAATAACAAACTACAACATTCTCGTAATTCTGTTCGTTTCGGTTAAAATAAAAAATAATTTTTGGAAGAGAGAAGTATAATGTGTCGATGGTGTCACCAGATAAGTAGCCATGTAGTATTTAAGAAAGATGCGTTAAAAATTGGAGATTTAAATTGCACCTTAAATTGACCCAACCCAATCATACTCAAGCTATTAACAGTTTCGTTGGGAACAAATAATAAATTTTGTAATTGATGTTCAAATATCTGTTGCCAAATGGTGAGTAGCAGCTATTACTTAATCTACTTGTAATCTCCTACTTAAACTAGATCAAGGTCAACTAAAATACATGAGAGTTGGAGATTTTGTTTATTTCTCGTAACTATTATTTCATTATCTCAAAATATCATTTTATTAAATTCGACATAATTCGTTGAAATTTATGGGCTTGGTCAATGTAGTCGGATGTAATAATTTCATATGAATAAAGCTGAATATCATAACCTACGTTTAAATTTCGAATTTTAGTCTTGTTTGTGACAAAATTGTTAGATTAAACGTCCTGGCATCCTCTGTGGTTGTTATATCCATTCCTTTTCAGTGAGTTGTGTGCTAATTTTGTTTATCTCGCAGGTGCTACGCTACATTAGCACAATAATAACAATTTATGATTAATTCTTATACTGGTACAGAAATGATAATAAGCAATTATAAATCACCATCCGTCTTTTAATGATAAATTTAATACATGTCACATATTAGTTGATAAATTTATTGTAATGTATCGCAACGTTGGCTTTAAATTTCAGTATTTTGCTTCTGTACTCGCGTCATGTGTACGTGGCCATTTAGTTAACAGTTGCACGGACGTTATTTTTCAGTGATGTCGTTGAAAATTAGTTCGTGTTTATGCTATGTTATCGAAACTGCGGCTATGTCGCCATAAATAATAGTGACTATTTATCGTGACAACGAACAATTTAAATGGGAGACATGTGTCCTTTATGTACGATATTATTGCAGTTATTTTAGCTGTTACGGTCAACCGTGGCCTACTAAAAGGATATAATTTTATTACATTATACACGTCACGAGCCATTAAACTTTACAGTTTCCAACAAATACCAGCAACGAAATTAATAAGCAGTCGCAGCCGTAGATAAGCGACTACATTGCGAGTACATTGCAACCGATTGCTTTCGATATGAACAAAGGATAACGCCGTTTCGTTCAGGAAATCCGCAGGAAGATGCAATTTGGTAAAGGAATCTTACGAAGCCAGTAACAAAATGCAGACTCGCGTTGAATACAAACATGTCCCCTGCGCGTTCATATCTATATCGATGTGCATTCGTTGCAGGAAACAAAACGGCAAGAATTCGTATAATTTAATTTCAGGTCTAATAAACCAACGAAAATGTCAATAATTTGATATTGTGATTTAACAGGTAGATAGTTTATCGATTTCTAATACGAATGCATCTCACGCTAGCAAATTACATTCATGCGTAGTGATGAACTGGTTACCCATGTGATTTATTCGCAAAATAAATCAGCAACATCGTATTTGTTTTTGCATACTGTTGTGTGTATTTCGATATATCATCGTAACGCACTAAATGATAAATTTATTTACCTTTGAATATAATTTAGCTATTGTTTCGAACGCATTTGTAATAAAATTAAAAATATGTCTGAAATGAAATGACGTATTGCAGGCTGTTAAATTACATGAAATATAATAAATTTATAAAACTTTTGTGGAAAAATGATATATTTAAACTAAATTACGTTTAATGGTCTGTTATGGTAATTTAACGAAATTATCGATAACGTAGGATTAAAATATTAGTTAGATATCGCTATTTAAGTCATCAGAGAGCCAGTGATATAAGAAGGCAAATGGTAAACGAATTACAGAACTACGTTGCGTCTTGCGTGGCCTATTTTTCTATTCAATTGAAAATGGCATAGCTTGTAACTTGCACGAAAAACAGCTCGACTCTACGATGAGCCCACTGTCGGAAGTGTGGACCACTTATGGATACTGTAACGCCCTCGCTCGATATTATGCAAGAGTAAAATCGTTTCAATACAACGTCATCGGGAGCTAGGATGATGGTAGCTATTTCGTTCGCAACCCCTAATACTTCCGAGTATTGCAGGAAACATTTGATGGAAATTAAATTAAAAATAAATGGGAATACACGAGAAATTAATTAAATAATACAACACTCTAACAAATCCCTTTAGAACGACATAAAGGAAAAACGACGAGGAAACTTCGTCATTGCGAAGGAACGTAAATATAATTAATGCGATTGTGTTATGCAAATACAGAGATAATTATGTAAATCACACAAAATTGTAAACGACGTACTAGGAATTCATAACGACATCGAGTGTTGTTACAATTTCAAAACTAAAAATGTTAAAGCGATAATTTATCACTGTTTCGTAAATCTGCGTCATTGCAATGGAAAAAATCTCAAAAACGAGAAAATAGATATTTAATTCGTCAACGCTCGGTGCCATTGTTGCCATTGTCGCACTTAAGATCGAGTTGTGTAATCAGTCATGCAGTCACGAGATGAAATATCAGGGTGTAGTGAAACGTTCAGTAATTATGAATTATGGACGCCTAGATGGGCACATCCTACGGTGTCGGTTTTGTGACTTATGGGTCGGTTTTACTAGTTACGAAGAGGAATAGCGTGTTAGTGTCTTCCCAAAGCAGATGCTAACCAACTATCAACTCGCTAATGTTGCAAATTTATCAATCATACCTTGAAACAACGCGTATTTATCACCGAACTACTGGGAACATTTCGGGTAATTATTATCAGTAGTTGTAATAAATCATCGGAGCCGGATGGATTGTTTCGTGTGAAGAAATATTTTAATTAGCTAAAATATTTTGTTTTGCTTTTCATCAATTGAATTGCATAATCAATTTACGTGTAATATCCAACACATTATATGTCCGGACATTTAATTTGGATATTTAATTTTTCAATACGATTTCCAGTTACGCCACTTTTAATTAAATTGTTCGTCGAATACTATGCTTTATTATCAACATGGGGATGCATATTTGTAAATAATAATTCGAAACTCAAACTTTCCAAAATGGTATACACATCTCAATATATCATCGAATTTAATGCGAATAGTTTGTGATTTGTGGGGTGTAATGAATTATTGGGTATCTGTTCGACTGTGTGCGAGTATCCCTGCACACATAAAGTTGTTACATTTAATGCAATTTCCGTGTATGAACATGCAAAACTTTACACAAAAATTAGCGACAATACTTCAAAGGACTTGATTAATGCACATCGAAAATAATATTGGAACGTAACTATGCACGGAATAATAATTGACTGCAATCAATCAATATTTAATTACTTATTTGTCTTTGGTATCGAAATTGTCATAGAAATCGTATTTGTACAATAATATTGGATGAACGCGTATAATGTGCCTATTTACATATTTTACATATTTTTATAATTTCGAATGAATTGCAAACTGCATTAAATATTACAAACAGCTTATTGAATTAGGGATAAGTTAGAAAAGTTGTTAACTATCACCAAATATAACCTATTCATTCTATATTTCATGTCCTTATTATTATTGACATACAAGTACTTTTTATTGATTTAAATCAAATAATAATTAATGCTACGAATTGTTTCAATATGCGTTACCAATAAATAATTAAATACATTGCTGGCGCAATAATTGTTTAATTATTCCAATGGTATATTCAGTTTCATTAACACGGTGTGTTTATTCGTATTTATTAATCGTAATAAAAACTAAAGCTTGAAAACGACGACTCCGCCACCTAAAAATTTCCAATATTGCGCAAGTAATGTAAGTAATAACATTTTAGGAATAAATATCGTGTATTTACAGCACCAAAAATTTTCAATTTCAGTTGAATTAAACGGCACAATATGGAAAGGAAATATTTAGAAGATGGGCACTAAGATAAATTAAAATTGCTAAGAGAAAACGTGCAAGCGCATACGGATTACTCTGATAACCGACAGCATCTGCCGTATTCTAAATTTAAATTCCTATATAGCCTGCATATTTTCAGCTGCAAAGTTTAAATTTCTAATAACATTATCTAAACTTGTAAACAATTTAAATCATAACTATCAAAGAATTGCCAAGGTAAGGTACCAAAGATGACGTCATTAAAAGATGTGGCAACCATTCCTAGTTGATCATTAGTTTGCTTTCAATCTTGAATATGTCATTTTAAGTTGCTTGTGTCTGTCCTTCCAGTTGATTTAGACGCAATATGACACATAATAAGCTTATATTGTTGCTTCGCTCTCTGCGACAAACTTTAACAAGCTTCTCCGAAATGTATACGAATACACCATTAAAAATTCTTTCAATTTAGTTTAAAAATACGAGCGAGGGTCTATAATTGGCATAGCCTTTTGTAAACCGTGTGCATAAACATTTTCAGTAACATTCGTTGTAAATAACATTTGATCTGGTGAAATTGTACATCAAAGTTAATGTTAAGGAAATGAAATATTGATTACGCCAACGTAACTTATATTTGTATCAATCATATGAATTTTGCGTAGCTAGCACGGGAAAATTAAATATAGAACATAACGGATGGGAGAAACTTCTTACTTACGAACAACCAACATAGTTTGTACATCGGTGCCTGTGGATACGATAGCAGATTCATCTGTGGTCACCTCACAACTGAAGTTTCCTGAAAGTTTGAATTCGGAAATATTTCTCAAGTAGACTTGCGTGCTGTTCGATTGGTTCACCTAAAACATAAAAAAACGCACTGAACTTTTCAAATGCATTTTTTGATTCTGTGTATAAAAGTAAACTACATCAAAGAATATTTTAAATAAATTTGAATCATTTCCCTATCGTGTTTATTTCTTGACTCTCAGAATATTTCCTTATTTACATCGCAATTTTTATTTTTACATTTACACTAAATACACATTCTCGTGGTCTTCATCCCCTATTTCTTGTAACGTTCCTTACTTCTACTTAGTTCGTAAAATATACCATTTTCGTCCGCTTTTTTTTCTTCTGATGGGGTGTGGTCATTTATTAAACTGATACTGTTCTTCTCTCGTCGCAAACGTATAACACATAACCTTTCTGCTATTGGTTTGAATCTTTATGATTTTTTTGTACCATGGAAATTTACTGTCTATATGATCTATACTAATAATTTTATTTAAGAATGTTGTGTTTGTCAAATGTCGAATTTTCATTTCTCCTGCTTTGTATATTTATCGATTTGACGGTCTCCTAGTTAAAAATATTGAGAAATCAACTTTCGTTAATGTATCTTCTCATACATGTACTTAACAATCGTTAAGATAGCAATTGTAAGCAAGTAGGCGTAACTAACGTACACGTACAACTAGTTTATTTTTGCATCGTTGACATAATAGCTTCATATAAATTAAGTATGTGATGGGGATAGAAATAAGAACACACACATTAGAGTAGAGTAGCATAGTCAGCAATCTCGTTGGTGTATCAAGAGTTATCAAGTTATATATTCCATTAACCAAATTATCACATTAGCAGTCTTCAAGTACGTCTACTATTATCAGACTAGTCTTCTATACTTTGGATACAGCCCAACGACTACCTTGGATCGATGCTTCTTCATCTGCTCCATCATTTTTGGCTCCACCTTCTGCATAACCAAATTTTATATTTTTATTCGTAATAGTTTCTTGGTTACCAATATTTTTATTAGTTCTAACAGGTCTGCCATTAAGATTGTGAAATTGCCTTTTCATGATATCCATAGTATCTTGTTACATGTCCTGACTTGGATGGTCGTATCAATTACTTTCGTTCCTTAGTTCCTTATCAAGCAACAAGTAATATAGTTACAAGTTTGTCACCAATTGTGAGTATTGGAAACGTTATTATGAGGCCCATTCTGTACCTACCAAACTTTTCTCAATCTATTACATTTTTATGACCACACTATTTGCACATAGGAATGCATCGTTGCCACACATCATGAGTTACAAAATGATTTAAGTAATGTGGAGCAAGAGATCACACCGAACCTGAATCACTGCAACTGGATCGAAGCGATGTCAGTCAATTCACGTTGCAGCGAAGCCAGACTAACACAGGGGTGAATTTGTTTCAATGCAAAACGTAGTAAAATGCACATATTCGTTACGCATACTATTGTGAATATTGGGTTGCTGTGCAAGTTAGTATATTAAACCATCACTGCTCGCAGTTATTTGAATAGTTCATTTTTAAATTGATTCTTCGAACACCCATCATCGTTAACGCATTGTTATGATATATGACGAAAATCCAACATAAAACAAATAAATATAGTATCAAAAGTACTTACGTCAACTGAAATTCCAGCAAATGGAAAAACCTTAGTTTTCGTACGATCTGTGGGCGTGTAGCGATAAAATTCATTTGCACCCCTGTACCATTTAACAGAGTACAGAGCAGCGCCTTCTAGGTCGTACGTGCAAAATAATATGCTGTTTTGATACCTTCTAACGATGGGCGGCTCGATTTTCAATGTAACGTTCTTCAAACACAAGCAATCTGCAACAGAAAAACAGCAGTTAGATTTTCCTCCGTACCGCCATAATTACGCTGAACAATAGGTCTCGTTACCAACATCGATGGAAATTTCTTAAAAACGTCGTGCATAAATAAAGGAAAAGAGGCACGGAAACACGGTCAAAGAAACACGATGAGGAGCCGCTGAGTGTCTGTTTGTTCCGGAACGAGTGCTTTGTTATGCGCTCATAGAGGTCGCACGATACTCTTCGTTACACTGTAAGTATATAAAAAGTCCTTTCGTGCTGCAACGTCCACTACAAAATTTACGCCACCGCTCCCTCCGCCAATTTGATTTGTTGCTATTCGTTGCAATAACCGACCATGAATTATGCATTGTGTCATCTTCTGTTTGCAATCAACATGAAGGCAATTAGAATTACGATTGTGCGGTTGATTATCTACTCAATTTAGCATCAAAAGCATGGCACGGGTGTGTAGGCAGACTTAATTGGATCGAATGCATGTGTTTATGTCATCTCATATAATTGGAGTTTCTCAAATACATTGAATTAAGTGTGTTTGTTTAGCATTAAGTAGTTTAGATTGTTTGAAAGTATTAGGCAAAATAAAATGTATTTCAGTCAATTCTAAAATATACAAACAAATAATAATCATACTTTATGATAGCGAGCAGTGCAATAAAACGCGAAAGAAAATCGTTTATTGAACGTCATTTAAGGGCCACTTAAACAGCAAGATACTCTAACAACTACAAATTACCTTGAAATTTTCTGATTTACGGTTCGCGGCGAATTAAATTATTTTCCCCATCGCTTCTGGTTTAAATTGAGCTTCCGCAAGTGGGACCGATACTGCAAAACATAAATAACGAATCTTCGCAGATAATTTGGAACTAAAAGCGCCGATATATCATCTCATAAGACTTTTACGACAGCGTAAATTACTTTAAAGGCTCATACTGACAACCAAATTAATTGATTAATTCGTCGGTTGAAGTTTGTGTTATTTTTTTCGACTTGTCGAGAAACCGATTTATCATCAATTTTTCCAAATTTATTTGCTTGGTTATTAATTGTTCGTTTCAAGAATTACGCTAGCACATGGTGATGCGCCGAAAACATGTAAAACTGTTCAGGTTGATGAATCCACAGTTCCAGAAATAAAACAAATATCGCATTTTAGATTGTCTCTTTTCTATTTTAGAAATACATTCAGCAGGGAAGTAACTATAGATGAATAGAAAAAGTATTAACACAGCAGATCTAGGTTTTGAATCAAATTTAAATCGTAAATTGTAAATATACATCAACCATGATGGTTAAACACATTTTTATTTTCAAAGACTTTGACTATATGAAGACTTACGACGAACATTTCGCTATATATTATTTAAACTCAGTAAAAAACGAATTAGCTCTGGGTTTCAAGAAAAAATTAAGGCGTAAATTGTATGACTACCAACGATACGAGATTTACTACAAGGGCAAGATTTGGAATGTTGGGTATTTATGTACTTTTGAAATCCAGGAAGCCTAGTATCCATCGCAGGCTATGTTAACCGAAACAAAGGCAATAGTATTTTTGGAAACTGAGATCAATGTAACGGGGTAATTTATAAATTGTATTAAAACGTTAGCACCTATTCGGCCATTGGCTTTTTCGGCCAATAGATATATCAGTACATTTCTGTTGCCATGTTAATAATCACACCAAAAACATTCAATTAAACAACATTATCGTACCAAATATCAAATTTTGTAATATTTTAATACATATAATTATTAACAATATCTCAAAATGTTTTACTAAAAAAAAAAAACACGCAGACATAACGATCTTTAAATAATAATACCAGTGTCTAAGTAACAACGGAATAAAACTTTTCATCGCACACAACCAACTTGCCTTACAACAAAGCTCCAAAGCATAAAATCGGCTTAAAACGCTGACCTGGGTTGCCTGCAACTCGAATTATTCTCCGCCAGTTTTTAACGCGTTGGCAAACAAAGACCACCATTGTCGAACAAAAATGAAATAACTGGTCGCGTATTATTCCAATAAACCGGCGAATGTTGTCGTAACTAAAGAAAATAAAGCCTAATTAAAATAATACGCTCTGACAATGAAAATGTTTTTTACTGCATAATATAGTCGTATTAATTAGCGGCTTTTTTACTGTCGTAAGTTTTTGTAATATGCGCGAGCTTTTTACGAGCGCACTTCACCACTAATAACAATGGAGAATTTTTATATACGAGCATGTCCTAGTCCATATGCGAGGATTTATAAAAACTGAAACTTTGAAAGTTCAGAAAAATCTAACTCAGGATATGGTTATGAAGCTATAATAAAGTTTAAATGAAGAAATGTAAATCATTGTAGAACGTACTAATGAATGTAGTAATATATTCATGAACGAAATATAAAAGGATTGTTTTATGCAACAGTTCTTTGGAATGTGATGAACCTAAAAGGTATATAGTGAGTTTAAATGTTGCAAATTGAAATTGTCGATGTGCACATTGATCACGTGGAATAAGAACTGTGATGATCACATGAGGTGTACTTGTCCGTGTAATTGTGGGTGTGGCCACACATGAAATGGCTAACACTATACGAGATTACAGTTCTTGATTCGAGGGTGATGAGAGTCTTTCCACTGTTGGAGCGACAAGAAATATCTAACAAGAAATATTTTCAACCTGATCAATATTTATGAAAAGTTTTAAATAAAATGTTCATGTTGGAAGCTTGATTGAAAGAACTCTATTATAATTTGATATTTCAATGGTCATGCTGGCAGCTTCTTCAGATGTCGCCGTTCTGCTCTTCGTTTGCACTGTTGCAGTTGATTTCATCTTGAGGGTTGTGGCAGAATTATTTTGATGTCGTTTATTTTCTTTAAGTACTAGCTTCCAACTGGTTGACGCTACTGGTATTCTTCATAATTTCCAATGACTCCATTATTATCATTGGGTGGTAGTGGTTAGTTCTGGACAATATTTTAACCTTATCGTAATCAATGTTATGATTTCCTTCCTGGTTTAGATGTTTGGCAATTCCAGGCTTTTGAGTACATCCTAATGCAGAATTTTTTCCTTTCTTCTGCATAGTATACTTTGCTGATTTATCCAATATAGGATTGCCTTCACATTACAGCGTCGATCTCCGTTAACATTGTCTAGAAACTATTTTAGTCATTCTTTTCCACGAGGCCAATCGATAAAATGTTTCGTCCACTTTTACTCGTTCACATGGTTTCATCTTCCGAGGTGTTCATAAATAAATTCTCCATTCCAATGGATATAGGTAGTAGTCAGACACCGTCTTTCTAGGTCCATTAAATGCTGCGATGATCCTCGTGACACTAATTGTTCTTCAATAATAATAAGGGCGAATCTAAAGCACCACTCCGACATACTATCTTTGCCACTTTACGAGCTTCTGGTCCCACGTAGTTTTTAATGTCTGCAGCATATGACTCGTATGTGGAGGTAATTTGAGAATTGTGATATTTGATTTATTAGTCAAATCCATCAGTTTAAGGTTTGTATGAGAGGAATCTCTTGCATATATCAATAACACTGGGTGGTGAGGTCCAATTTATTTCATAAAAATGTTTGCCCAAAATAATTCTCAAATATTGCTACCTTCATCGAACGAATGTTCAGTGGCTACATACGTGGCTCTATGATAACCAGTATTGTCACGTGCAAATCGTTTATCTCGGATATGTTCCCCTGCAAACGATAAATAGTGGCACTTTATCTCCAGAAACTGTACTTTTGCATGGTATTTTTTGTCTTCAACTACTTTCATTTTGGTAGGGTCAGTACATCGATTATAAATAAATTAAACCTTTTTCCGCGACCTCTATGCTTTGAGGTTTTTTGATGATAAATTCTGTATCCTTGAACAAAGACTAAAAAGCCAATCTTCACCTGGGATACCGCCATGTAAGGATTTCAATATTGTTGCCTCTCTCAAACAGACGGACAAGTACCAGTAGCTCATTTTAAACAAACCAAAACCACACTTCTCCATGATCCTACGTATGTTGTTTTCCCCCTTCGAATGAAATGGCAACGTTTCTTCCTAACGATTTTGATTTCACACCTCTTTTTCTAAATAGTCCAGTATAGAGTTGGAAGTAAGCAGCGCGGTTAGTTTTTCTCCCGTAGTTTCTAATCATTGCAGCTACTAAGTAAGTAAAGTTGCTAGGTCTTCGTAGAGAAGTGCACTATTATCAAAGTAAGGTGTTTCTAGGGAATATGGGAAATAGTACGTAGTTACTCCAACACAGCGTCTGCAATGGTCAAATGTAGTAATATTTACTTGGCAAGACTAGACATTTGTTTTTCTCATTAAAATTAAAAAAATCAGGAGAAATTGTTCATTCATTACATATTATAATTAATATGATCTATACTACGAAAGAAGGTGAGAAACAAGGAACTAAGGATGAATAAGAATAAAAAGAATGAACGGAAAAGAATGTTAATACTAATGAGAATGATAACATGGAAAGAATAGGAACACAACGAAATTATTGGTATGTCAGGAGTCTCAATAACAAAGAAAAAGAGTTAGTAGAAGAATTTGATAATACTAGACTAGTGCCCGGTTTCACAAACGATTGCCAAATGATGAATCAGTTAACAAGCCTTTAAAGACTCGTTATTGTTTGTGAAATCCAAACAATGGTAATTTTGCTTTTAACGGTTCGTCAAGGTAATCAATCGTCAAATATTTGACGATTGAAAACATGCTCGTTAATATCGGAGATCTAAATGGTAGTAAATACGAATGGGCATTCACTTTTGTATGTTGAACGAGACAGTAGTAGGAAATACACAAAGTCATAGACATATATAAACATACAAGGGAAGTGTACACTCGGCGATAGAAGTCAATAATAGATTTAATACCAGCAGAAAAGAGGAAGTGATATAATGACCATCGATTAGTTGAAATCAAACTAATTAGAAACAAAAACACAAATTATGAAGTAAGTTAGAAAAGTTAGTATATCAACAAATCAAAAGTTACAAATTTCAGGAAGAAACAAATAGAAGAAAATTCCAACTCGAAATAGAAAGAATACGAAGAAGAAATACGAATAGACACATGAGAAATAAAAGTTATGGATCTAAGTAATCTGTGGAATTAGTTTAACGCACTAGTTAAGAATGTGGCTGCAGAAGTTTGTGGTGTGAGCAAAGTACAAACAGAAGGTAACAAACGGTATAGTGGAACTATTCAAAAAAAATAAAAAAACAGCATGGAAAATGTATTTAAAGAAACACAAAGATAAAATGTACAAAATGTATTAAAAAACATAGGGAAACAGTGAAAAAAATTGTAAAAGACGATTATTGAAAGAATTTCGTGAGGAAATCGAAATAAACTCCTAAGGGTCTTTACCAGACATTGAGAAGTTCAAATAAAAAATAAAGAGCTGAACTGACCAACATAAAGGACAAGGGAGGATAAGCTATCTCAAACGGAACAGAACTACTAGTCAGACCCATAGGACATTGTAGAGACCTAGTGGGCATTGAAAATCAGAACTAATCAAAGAACAAGAAGCAGAGGAGGAAGAAAACCGACAAAAAGAAAAAGAAGAAGAACAAGAAAACCGAGAACAGGAAGAAGAAGACATAACAAGAGGGGAAATAAAAATCGGAGACATAGAAGAGGCAGTCAAAAAGTAAAAGAGGCACAAAGGATAGACGACATAAGCCCTAATATCAAAATATATTTGGGAAAAGAAGAAATGAAACTCACACACAAAAGGATGCAGATTGTGTAGAATATCCAGGATATCTCTCAGAATTGGAAGAGGGCAATCGTGACACCTATTTATAAAAAAGGAGATGAAATGATATGCAGTAAATCTGTATTATATGTATAAACCGCATAAAATTTTGGAGAGAAAGGTATGAAAATAGATCGAGAAAACAATTGGAGTCCACTTTTTTAGACATAAAATAAGGATTTAGAGGAAACACGTCAACCCAGGATAGTATCTTCGTATTTCAACAATTATAAATAATGAACAAACCTGAAAAATATATACCTGTTCAATAGATTTGGAGAAAGCCGCAGACACTCTACAAAGAGAAGATATGGTGGGTATTAAGAAAAAGAGGAGTAATTGAGAAAATCATTGAAACGATAACATGTATGTAGACTGAAACTTTAAATGTAGTAAGAAACCGGGCAAACATGTTTAAAACACACAAGGAGGAATACTAAGCCTCATGGTATTCATCACTCTCATGGATGAAATTGCGCATGACGCTAAGGGGAATTATAAATGCACACCAATGTGATACCAAAGATTAAAACCTACCTTCATACGTCCACGACTCTGACTCTGACACTGATAGCCAAGACTTAAAGCAGTCTTTAAATAAATAATATTAAAACAGAGGTAATGAATGAGTGTATGCATGAGCCCACAGTAATAAAAATTAAAAAAAAATTAAAAATACAAAAAACAAACAAAGTAAAATACTTGGGGTTGAAAATAGATGGAAAAAGTTGAAAGTGAAATCAACCGAATAACGAATAAAGGCAAAATGTACGGAGCTTTATATAACATATGCTTTAATAAAAAAGAAATCAATAAGAGAACGAAAGTTAAAGTGCACGAAACGGTACTGGCACCCACCTTGATATATGGATGTGAATCGTGGACTATGACATCAAAAATACGTTAGCAAAATACGAGCTACAGAAATGACGATCTTGCGAAAAATTAAGGGTGTGACAATACGAAATAAGATACGAAGCGAAGTAATCTGGAGGGGGCTGTAAGAAAACAGTATAATTGAGAAAATCGAAACATGGAATGGACATATGGCAAGCATGAAAGATGATCGACAAGTGAAAAGTGTGGGAAATGTTGGAAAAACGGGAAGAGGTAAACCAAGAACTGTATAGAATGCAAGAATTACCAGAATGCATGCAAGGAAATGTATTATATGGAAAGAAAGAAGATATTGACACAAAATCGAAAAACATGGCGAGACATAACAACCTCCGCAATTTTGGTAAAAGGGGGCTCGGGATAAGGAAGTATAGGTGATGATTTGTACTACGAAACAAAATAAACTAAAACAAAAAATACACCAAAGAATTGTCGCGAAGACCAAGAGCCGATAACATTGCACATGCCCTTTCCAAGTGTAGCGTTCGAAATGCCTTATTTAAAAATGCGAATCACATCATGTTGGGTTTATATCTAAGTAGATTTATTACAATTTATCTTACATTCGAATAGAGAGAATTTTTGAAGGATAGAATTTCAAAAGGCAATGGATCTTTCAATAATTAATCCTTATTTTAGGTTGTAACAGTATATATTGTCATATATTGTAATTAAATTACAATACATAAAACAGTGTTGGTGTTTTCCAGGTCGCCATAATACAAGATTATTTTGTCAGGTAGTAATCGTAATTCATTCATTAGCGAAATAGAAAATCGTTTGCATAAATTATCAAAAGATATATCTGAAACGACTAAGAACAGCAAACTAAATAATTTAAACTGAACGCATTTGTAGTTTTTCGAGCTTCAATAAACTTGAGTAACAGCCATTGCACGGGACTTCGCTAATAGCTGTTTATAATTTATACCGAATATTATCAAATACGTGGCTTATAAAAACCGTTTAGTACCACCATAAATATCTTCTCGCCCCGTGAATTCGGGTTAATTCTTCGTTATGGTCATTATGAATGGCCCGTGGGTTTTTGCACGTCCGTTTATTGTTTATTGATATTTCCCGTAATTCGATTCCGTTAATTGACGCTTCCGCTCGGCGCCGCTCTCTTTAAACTCATTTATTCTTTTAATCCGCGCGTGTAATGGAAACCGTCGGCATTAAACAAAAACCGAAAACGTGCCCGAAATTAAACGAACTTTGCGTTATGGTGGAGCGGATTTTTTTCCTTCTGCAATTCGCTCGCTACGCGGATTCTTGTTTAACGGACGGCGGTGTTTCCAGTCAGATGCGTTTGTTTCGGACAAATTGCCAACCTTATTTTAAACATGCTGATTTTGTATTTGTACAGTTTGACGGGTGAAAAATTTATGGCTCGTTACGCTGATTGCGTTCCGGAAAATAAATGCGTGTGTTCATTTATCGCATCGGTGGCTCTGTACCTATCGCGTGGGGTTTTATATAACTCGGGAATGAACAAGAGGATACATGTTTTGCAATAAGTTCAGGGTTGGTATTGGACATTCTAATTAATAAAAAAAATGTGAAATTTTCCAGGAGTAAATCAAGTTCATTGTAATAAAACCCAGACACGATTCAGTCATTATTTACGACTCAATACGTGCACATTCGTACCAGTAACAGACAGGCGCAAGAGTTCGGAGTTGGCATCAATTTCCTTATTTTATAAATATTCCATTATTCATCTTTCCTGTACTGTAGCAAGTAATGCTACAGTTGTCAATAACACAAATAACATATAGAGAAATGGAAATATTTTTAATTGAAAACGATATTAGTTAAAACTGCGGAATATAAATAAAAAAAAACTCTATACGATTATTTTTTTAAATTGATATTCTCAACAGCATCCATAAAATGTCGAAGCTGCCTAAAATATCCCACAGTCTATATGCGCATATACAATAAAATTACCTACTCGTTTATGTTTCGTTGTTTGTTTACGAAACCAAGACGTCGCATTGACAAACCAAAGGTATCATTTCATCTTATGATTATTCTCAAGACAAACAATTTCGTTAACGTTTTATCATAAGCAAACATAATTCCGCGATATTTTATCGAGCGCTTTCTGAGAAGAGACTTTCGTACGCGTTCGCGATTTCTTCGACTGGAAGCAAAACACTGAACATTTGGGTCGAACGAAACGGCAAAAATCACAAACGTTTCCCTCTATTTATTCACATGCATGCGGACAGAGCTGCAGCGGCATCGGATCGATTTAATTAGCTTTCGCGCAACTTCGACGATGCGAACAAGTCATAATTTCGAAACGCGGGCTCCGATCGCCGGGCTGTTTAAGCGGACGCTGTAACGCAAATTAATTTGCGTATTAGGTTAGGGGGTGGGTTATGCGGCATTAGTGCGCGAATAGTTCACCGTTTGATGTACGCCGTTATTGGACGCAATTGCTGTGTTTGACAATTAAAATTGGCTGCTGAAAATATCGTGTTTTTCATTATCGTTCAGGCGACTATACTCAAGCGGAGCAATTGAATTTGATTAAGCTATAGATTTGCAAAGAATTTGATTGGATTTTTGGTGCATACATGATTGTGTTTCAATATTGCACCGGGGAAGTCTGTATCAGTTAGGCACACATTTTCTATTGTTGGTGCAAATATTAGGTAACGGATAGGATGACGTGGTGAAATCTATCATCTATCATCGCTTACTGGACTTGGTTGCCAACAATTGAAGAAATATGACGATCATTTCCTTACATTTTTCTGTTATCTAATTTTATTTATCTATCTGCTTAATTTTGCATTTCATGGGGTTTCAATTATTTCATATTTATTGTGAATATTATTACATTGAATGTACTTGCCATCAATATGGCTGTAATTATTTAAAGTCGCTAAATAATTTAAAACAAAGTAACTAAAACCTGTAGGTAGAACTTTTTGTCTGGCAGTACTTTACAGAGTAATACGCAATTACGAAGCAATTATATGTCGCATGAGTTACTGTGCATATTCTAAAGTTAATAAATATGGAATTTCTAAACAAAACCAATTTAAGTATTTTTTTCATTATTGATTAAACAAACAAATACATTTAAAAGGTATATCGATTTTGAGTACTACATAGTATCTACAACTGCAATGAATCAACATTAAAATAACATCATTAAAACTTTATATCTGACTTGGCAAAAATCATGATGATCTAAAAAATTTTTATAAAACTGAAGTTAATCGACAAGTTTGTAAGTTTGTAACTTGATTTAGTATTGGCGAAGTATTTTCATTTTTCAGAAGCACAAATTGGCATAAGTATGACGGTGAGCCAATTATCGCATCCATTTATATTTTCCGAATAATTTAGTGGTGAGGTGATGTGTTTTGTTAAAAATGTGAGAAGCAAGTTTATCCCCAATATCTTTTCTGACATTGAACTATATCAGTTCCGGTGTTAACGAGACATATAATACGAGACAATAAATTTCTTCATCAGCCAACTTTAGAATAATGCCACTATTACGGAAAACTCAATATTAAGTTGCAATATCAACAGAAGAACCTTTTCATTAATGTTGTTTCCTATTTTCATTGTACATCATTAAAAGCAGCAAACTAATTGAACTTGTTCTTAGATTTCAGTTGAAACACACCACGAAAATGTAATCAAATCAAATCAAATCAAAATGAATTCGCCATTTTCTAACTTGAACTATGCCTTCAGAAAATTATACAATTAAAAATTAACAACATGTTAAGAATACGATTTCTGAGTACGTCAACGTTATGCTACAAAAGTATTAATTATATCTATAGTTGATCATGAGTTAATTCAAGAGATCAGAGCCAACATAAATAAACAGAAATATTTGGTGTATAAGTACCACAGGGCGCCACAGATTACCAAGAACATCGCCTAGAAAACTAATAAAATTTCTTTAGCAATGAAAGTAAATGAATAATTTTAATTGTGAATTTATATTTCGAGATTTAAAGTGAAAAATATAATGTACATC
This sequence comes from Geotrupes spiniger, assembly GCA_959613385.1. Lineage (NCBI taxonomy): Eukaryota > Metazoa > Arthropoda > Insecta > Coleoptera > Geotrupidae > Geotrupes > Geotrupes spiniger. The sequence goes on from OY390737.1 coordinate 21,796,071, forward strand.
CTCTTTGTTTGCAATTTTAATGCAAATTTTATCTCATCATACACAATTCAAATACATAAAATGTTCCAAAAATCATAGTTCAAGATAAAAGTAATTTTACGCAAATTTTGGATCTTTCCTAGAAAATTTAATAGTCTAACTAAGATTTAAATAATCACAAGATTAGATAACTTATATTACCGTTCAAAAAGAAATAATAAATAATAATAATCGACCATAAAACCGTAAAAATTAAGAATCTTGATCAGTGAAACACAATGAAGCTAATTATCGTAATTGCAATTGCTTTTCAATGAATAATTGGACGGTGTTCATTTTAATGTTCATAAGTATTATTAATTGATACAACATAATCCTGCAGCCGATCTTTTGAAAGCATGGACACAATCCGACAAGCAACAAATGTGGGAATTAAGTGGACACACGGAGGGGGACATTATATTGGTGCCTGCATAACCGAACGGTTTGTATGGTTATTAATTTAATGTAAATTTTTATGACTAGTGCTTCGCAAGTCGCAATTATCCACGAATCGGTCAAAGAAATGGGTCTGAATTCGTCGGTGACCGAGGAGAAGGTTTAACACCATTTTCTTGATTCCCAACATCCGAAAGCGGCATCAATTCTTATGGCATCTACTTTGCATAGTACCTATTTGTCGCTGATCATAATATCCACAGTACTTTGATTGTTTTCCTATTTTGTCATTCCTGTCCATCCTTCATTTATTGTCAATTATAAAGATAAACGGTTGATTGTAACAATTCTTAAATACTTCGTCCCCAATTCTACCACGTTCTACCAAGTCCACATCCATATATTTTTCTGTTTACTGTAGTGCATATTAGCAACATATAGAAGTAATGCAATATAATTATTATGTACGAGTTTAAATTATATTTAAATATGTAGGGTATTAATAACGGGCTGCTATTCAAATCTTGGATATCTGGGGGAAAACAATTTTTGAATCTTCAACCTAAAGGTTGGTTGCACAAATAAGTCATCGTACATGAATTTCTACAGGCCACAGACTTCTTTCCCGACCAGAGTGCATCAGAGATGAGCAGCTACATTGATATTATGTGACATAGTACTGAATACGATATGTGCTGCGTGAGCCAAATATGAGAATTAAAAGTCGTACCACTGGTAATAGGACGAGCGTTGTATGTCATTTAAAATTATTGATAGCATTAAATTCAACTCAAGTGACAAAAATATGCAAATGGGAATTTTTGTGTTTTTCATGCCTATACTTATTGTGAGCGAGTACTGGATGTTTTGATACAACCTTCGCGAACATATGGGGAACATAGGGAAACCACTACTGCGATAGTCAATCCTAATTCATTTTTTCGCAGATGTATGAATCCGTCAACAGACACTGTGAATGTCAAACCATAATCGTTTAATGATACGCGAGAGCCAAAGTTTATCCTATGAGCGCCCTACGATTAGATCAGTGTTTAAGCTGTGATACTATGTTCACGTTAATAGTTCACTCATTATTCGTTACATTATGTGGCGGCACATTGAACATCGGATAAAATTTGGCATAAATATTTTATTATGCTCTTTCTTCGATCTGTCTCAAATGAAAGAGGACTAGCGAGGGTGACAACTGCACGCATGTCAGAAATGAAGCTTGTCTACCATTAAACTTGTATCGTTCTATTTCTTTCCCACTCACCTTAGATACGGCACCTATCAGGTAGGCCAACTAGCGCACTTAATTTTCCACTATGAAGTTTAGAGTTGTTTGGAAATTTTACTTTAAAGTTAACAGTTATTTACATAAGTCAGGAAAATCTCACATTACTGAAGAGTTGCTAAAGTGAACTACGAGACACTTTGTGATGAGTATTTTAAAGCTCCGAGTCAAGTAGTAGTAAGTTACTGACGTGTTTTGTATTAAATTTTCCGGAAATCGTCAATTTGCAAATTTTAGAAATTGTTTTTTACAAATTCCGCAAAAATGAACTTTGTCAATTTTGTTGGCAACTATGGTTATATTGTATTTTGCGTCTTGTAAAGTCTTTATAGTACAGTCCGGAAAATACAATTTTCCTGTAAATAAGCAGAAAAATGTTGTTTTCGAGACGATTTCCGGAAAATAAAATGTTTTAAAAAATATATGTTTCAGTCAGGTTTTTTTTCATTAAATACATTAGTATTACATTGCACTAGTAACAGTATGTATCGACGAAGTAAGGGTTGCGTTTTAGGAAAAATATCATAAACGTATACTGTCATAACAGTTGATATTTAATTAAGAAAATACAGTACTTCATTTTAGTAATTTTCTATTTCTATGTCATTAATTGTTTGTTACTCACATGTGGTGTCACGAATCGTTTTAATTTTTAGAACTATAATTTTGAAACTTTTAACATTTTTATTCCACATTAACATTTAAATTACTACTCATTTTCAATATTATTGTTATTTGTTTTTTGGTCATTGACACGATTGACATGCACTGAACATTTTCACCGATTTCTGAACCACAACTTTATAAATTGATACTACAAATTATACTATATTTCACGTGTTTTCTTGTTTATTTATTTGTCAGTTTTCGTCCATGTGACATGGACGAAATTATACTTACCTTAGCCAATTTCACTTAAAAAATGTGACAATTGATATTCTGAGACTTTAAAAGAAATCAGCAATTTCTTTTGTCCTCCCTAACACAGTAAATTTTATAGCAAAACATATGGGGTGAAAGGAAATAAAATAACGAATTACTGTAATTGTAATTTTTTATTTCTTATTTCATGAAAATTATTTGTGAATTAATTTTCTAGTTAATTATACGATCTCACAGTAACCAACTTTGAATTTTTAATTGTTTCCTTTCAATTATTGAAAAAAATATATATTTATGTCGTTTTATTACTGATGGTATAATTACATTAAAAACTTACAGTCTACAGATCTCAATAATTTATTAAATTAATTTTATGGATTTTTTTGATAAGAAATACTAACAATAAAGAAGTAAGATTTTTCAAAAATAAACAAAATACGGGTTCTATTTAAAAATTTTGGTTCCCATAGTGACGAAAACAAAATAAATAATAAATTAAATCGCCTTTGGTAAGTTTTTTGCTGAAAACGAATTCAATCTTTGAACCAATTATATTATTGTATGTATGTGCATCTCAATCTTGTTTTTTCAAGTTTGGTTATTTTCAAATTCTCTTCATAAATAGCTTTGAATAAAACTCTTTGTAAGTTTCTTGTTTTGGCTACCGATGGATAATTTGGTTCTTTAAAAAATCTCGATATATTCCACTTGCAAAAATAGTTTTCGAATAAAAATGACGGTCCAATTAATATAGCAGTGAATAAAATATTCAAATAATAATCTTTCAATACCAGTGCAATTTTAGCTATGCCTCATACTACCGCACATTATATTTGAATAAATTATTGTTAAAGATGACTGTTGCGACTATTTCTAGATCACCATAAACCTTAATTAATGAATGTGACCACGTTTACTCATTTATTTTGCCTATTTTGTACTTGTTTTCTCTGTATGTTAATAATTGCAAGTAGATTAATTAAATTTTGGACTCCTTAGTGCATATTTCTGTTGAGATTGTTTACACTGGCATAGGCAACGCTGCCTCATATATAGCTAGCGCAAGCATTAAGAAAAGAAATATGCTACCGGAATTAGTCGAATAAAATTGATTGAGGCACGTAGCGAAAAATTGATAACACCTTTGTAGAAATTAGAAAATAGCCGTTATAATAAAGTACGGTACAAATTTGTAAAATAAATATAAACCTGTAAAGGTCGGTAAAAATTCTTGGTGAGGCTATTTAAGGAGCGTCAAAGACGACGAGTTTTTAGTGTCAGTTTGTCTGGTATACGCTTCACGTCGCTTGGGGAAAAAAATATAAAAACGTCCCTAGTCAACGGCGTGTTTGAAAGAAAATTGACACGTAACTGTGTGTGAACGTTAAATATAATAATAAAATAAAGAAAACGTTAATATTAGATTTAATAAAGTTTTTGTATTAAAAGTTATAATAAACGTTTATAACTTTGTTAATAAAATGTAATTTACCGTAACATTTCAAAACAATATATAAAGACCACTTTTGGGTACCACCTTTATATAAGGTATGATTTTCATTTTCAACTTGGATCTAATTCTGAACATATTGTCGACGAAGTGAAAATGCTTCAAAAGTCAATAAATCATTAGATGATGGGGTTATTGTAACTACTTTCCTAAATTTGCCAAATATGGATATGGATATGGATATATTCAAACTTATAATCGGTGAATTAATAATTGACCGCAATAGAATCCAGTAGCATGAATTATTCATTAGTTGTCGATTACAAATATATTATGGATTGGTATGGTCGACTAAAGTAATTTACCTGTGAAACAATGATATTGGAATTCTGGTTATGATATACACGATTAATCAATTACTATCAATTGTTACGAACATAATATGTTGATGAAGTTTGCAATAAGTCAATGGCGAATTATGTAACAGCCTGCTATTTACAGACCGTGTAACTAAAAAATGTGCGAAGCCAATAATAATAAAAGTTCGTGGGAAAATGTATCCTTTAAATTTTTCGACGTTGGCAGCTATGCGACTATTCTTTTCTGTCGAATATTTAAATTTTGAGTTGACTGTAAAAGCCAATACATAAATATTGACCAACATTGATTTTTGTATCCGTGGGTGGGAGATATTTTCACGCATAATTCTCCTGGACGAAATCGGATTTTATCACTCATTTCGATGTTGGTAAAAATTACACTAATAACGAAATTATACAAACGTTGGTATACAATAGGAAATTTTATTTATGTATTTTATTAACGGAAGTTGTACTTTACATTAATTACTTAATGTCACAGTAATTTATTCAAGATTGTAATTGTTAGGACTGAAATATGTCACGGGAAAATGCCGAACGTGTTGCCGGTAAATTTTCTTTGTCGAGTTTACATCACAAGTTCAATTAAAATACCCGTCATTTGCATTTGTGTTTACGCGTTTTTCCCAGCGCATTCCGTTTTAAACACAATACAAAGAATTGATTGAAGTTTGTGTATGTTGAAAATTAATAACTCGACTCGTATTTTCGATGAAACGTTCACAACAATACTACGCATTTTTCACCCAATAAAAAAATAGCCTAACGAGTACTGCATTTAACAAAGCGCGGAACTTCAAAATCACAGCGATCTCTAATTACAATTTTAATAAACAAATGTTATACACAACAAGAACACACTAAATAATATCCGGAACGTCTCACAGCGGCAGTTTTTTCGCCGGAATTCGCAAAACCGGAACGAAATCTCGTGTTATTAAAATCTGCCTTCCTTAATGATTATTTTCGTTGAAATCGCGATCTCGCTTAATTGAAGTTCGTTTTAATTAAGACTGCAGTGGAAGCCGACACGGCAGCAATAACTCAAAGAACTTATGAATTATGCTTATTTTTATTCATAACAAACAGATTTTGCCGGTGTCTGAAATTATATTTAGAGTAGTTGCGCTATCTCTCTCTTTGTCTGTCGTGCTGGTGTTTGAACATCTGGTCGTCGTATAAATTACAGCTGGAACAACTGTTTCAAGAGTAAACACACAGTTGCCACCTAAGTGACAGACGAATAACGCAGAATTACGATAAATTTCGCTCGTCGTTACGACGAGGAATTTAAGTTTTTGCGTACGCAAAGCATACACCTGTTTTAGTGTACGTTTGACGTCACGCTCGCCATGTGCGAGACTCCAAAACAAAAATAACATGCGCTGATTTTAATTGTAATTAACTGTCGTCTTTTAGGCAAATTTAGCAACGTTCGAATGAATGCACTTATTATATGAGTATAAATATATTTTACAGAAATAAAACGATAACGCCGTACAGAAGAGAACGTAGTGGCACATTCAGTCTTCAGTCGTAAGGGTGTAAGTCCAAGAACGTATTTTTTAATTAAATTAATACGAACAAACTATAAAATATTTACAGCGAATCCAAAACAGAATATTTTGGTAGTGTGATTGCATCCGCGAATATTTATTAGGTATTTTTAGAGTAATCGAACTTTTGCAAACTTACCGAATGTATGTGTAACTTAGATTATTCATTTTATGTTTTATGTACGTTATAAAACACGCTGATTCTCGCTACAAATAAGAACCAGTGTTGTCCTGCAAACTGCCTATCCATCTTTTTATAGAGGAGTGATAATAAATAATATTTTGGAGTGTCTATTTATTGCAGGCTAATTAATTTACCATGTGCAGTGCAGCTTATTTATTTTAACATACATATTTTTCCAATAATTATTTATATTGTTACAATTTCGCTTTCTTCAACCAGGATTAGTTCTAAAGTTTGCCACCTACGTTTATCCATCCCTAATGCTTTGGTGCCATCCTACTGACATGGCAATTTATTATTATTTGTTGACCTTCCAAGAAAGTAGAAAATGTTTAAGAAATAATCAATTTATGAAGAATTATAGAAAAGAAATCTCGAATAATATGTATGCATGTAAATAAAATTTCACAGTGAAAAACAATGTGCGCAAATATATAAACAATTAAAAGATTTGAAGATGATGTGTGTGAGTAAAGTGCTATAAAAATATTGATGGAAAAGAGTGCTACTTTAGGTTGGTTAATTTTTCTGACCAATTTCGTGACAGTTATATTTATTAATTTCATTTAACTTTGTGGTTTAAAAATACCATGCCCACATACACCAACAGAATTATTCTTTTGAAAAAAACTTACCATACAATGTATTACTTGTATATGTACAATATATCAATTAATTGCTTTTGCACTTCCAATCAATTTATTAAATTAAACAGTTGGAATATTCGCCAATGAAACATTCATCAAACACAATCGTAGATTGGCCTAATGGCGCATGAAACATTTCTCATTAAATCACGAGGGCCATTAGATGATGGCGTAAATATTAAACTGTTCTATGTGTAACTGCAGCATTAGTGTTGTAGTGTCACATGACAATGCTCTTATTGGAAAGTGCATCCGAGTATTCGATTTCATTTCATCAAAGCGTCGGGTCTATTAAATGATGAAAATGTAAAATATATTACCGGCTGCAGTGTGTATGGACGTTTATTGAATTACCCTGTCATTTTCACCATCACAATTGCGATTTACTGGCTAACAAAGTCCACGGTTCGTTATTGAACTGACACAAAAATATTTACCAACACGAGTTCGCCCAAAATTATGACTGCAAAGTTATTCAATCGTAGCTAGTACTAAGATGCAGTTCTGAAATGTGTACGTTGGTAGTTACAGCAGCAATATCGCACATACTCCGACGCTTAAGATGCAATTAACCTGCATCCAATCCGCCAGATATTAAAGCGCTCGGAAAGCCGTCAGAGCTAATTACAATAAAATAAACATGAAAAACGACGCAATATGTGGTCGCAAATAATTGCTAGTTATTTCTAAATTAGTTTCTCATTTTAGTATTCGTGCTTTGTTAGTAATTTTCGCCTTCAATCCGCCAATGCTAGATTTAATTAAAAGTATATGGTAGCGGATATTTCGTTTCATTTGAAATATTGGAATGTGAATTTAATTTAATAAAATATTCAAAGGCATTCTATACCAACGTTATTTAAGATAAGGTTTCCCATATACGAACTTTAATAAATCCGTGACGTCTGCCTTTACGGCTTATTTTGCTCTATTTTGTAACCACAGTTACTACATTGAAACCGTAATATATACTGAAAATTCAACTTATTGGTAAGCATATATCGTATAGTGAGCTAAGAACCTCTTTGAAGTAGACGCAATGCCATAGAAAGAAGTTTACCTTTTACTCGCTAAAGATATTAGAGATATTAAAACTAAAGATTAATTAATAGCGGGAAATGGCTAGCTATAAAATATTGATGAAATCATAGAAGGATAGATATTTTGAAACGTTATTGATTCACACAAATACAAGCAAGGAAGTAATGGTGTCGATCAGTCTTCGACACTATGCCGTAATTTTTAGCCACCGCCAGTGTCAGTTAAACTTTTGCGGGGATAAAAAACGGCCTGCAGTAGCGATGCACGCAGGTCTCTAGTATTAAAAACCAACTGAACATTTTCAATTTTAAAGTTTGAACATTTGTGTGAAATAGTAGTGTAGAGTACAGCTGCGTAGTTAATTTGTGTGATGTTATGAGTTGTGTGTGGTGACTAGGAAAATCTTGGCGATAAATATTGTGACAAATGCAGAATTTATAAGATAGTGTTAACAATTTGTTGCTGATGTGCTATATGATAACGATTGTATGGGTATATGTATTGTTGCGAGGTAGTCACATTTATAGTATCTGTGTAGAGTTAGATACTGAGCCCCCCCTCCCGTTGTGGCGTGGGGTCGGCTGATCTTTTAGCTAGAATCGAATAGCATGCTATTGTTTTTGGTGGCCCGATAACAGGCAAGGGTCTCGACTTGTCGACGAAGTAGTGGGTGAACAGTGATTCCCGAATCGTCAGAAGGCAAGGTATGCGGTATGCTAACATCCAAATCTGTCTATCAAGTACGCGGCATGGATGTTGGATGTCCACGGAGTCAAGTGCAATATTTCAGATACACCAGCATGCGAAGATATTTAATAAATTATAAAGATGTTCAAAGCTGATAACATGACCAATCCAGGATAGCTCCAGGAGACAATAATTTAAACGTTACTTTATTTTAATGCACACAAAATAATGAAGAAAGACGTCAATCGTTAATTAACATAATCACATAAAAAATACACAAAGCTAAAGTCTGCACAATAAGACTCTTATGCTCGCAACGAATTCAATCGAAGGCACTCCGTGACATTTACAAACAAGTTTCCAATTGAAACGGAAAGCGTATTTAAATGTTCGGGATACGTACGTCACACAATCGAAGATAGGAACTGGAAACTCATTTTAATAATCGTCTTGTATACAACTGAATATTAGCTTATGTCTTTGTCGACGTTCACGTTCGAAAAATAAACTGTCGTGAACGAACCTTTTGAATTCATTGTGATTTAAAGTAAAACAGCCAGTATTTGGAAGTTTCTCGCTGAGAAGCTAATAGTTTATTCAAGTAGTGCAGCGAATCGAAGTAGTTCCTCATGTTAAAATGTTTACAAGCAAGAAATGCTGAACTAAAATTGAATAGTGCGCTCTCAGTATGTAAATACGTACGCCTTTAACATTTTAAGTTCAAGTTGCGACTAAGCAAAGTGTTATTTGCAACGTCAAGGCATGGTAATTAACTTAGACTTTAATTAGTCTAACGACGGCACGTTTGCGCAGGAGCGCAAGTTTTCGAAACGTCTAAAATTAATTTTGGGAAAATCGTTTAGAAATTATTTCTGTACGCATTGACATTTTAACAAATATACCAATTGTAAATCAACTAAATTGTACGATTATTTTGACAACTACCTAAATAAGAAATAAATAAATGAAAAAACAAAAATATTCGAACCAATATAAAATATATTTTACATATAAATGAATGGTGAAAAAATGATGTATGTTCTCTAACGTACAATTGAAATCAAATTAAAACCAAGCAACGTAAGTTTAAGTGAAACTGAAGAACTACTAAAAACGAATAAAAAATGCAAGAATAAAAAAAATAAAAACAAAAACTAAAGAAACTAAATAATTAAAATGTTTTCAGCATTCATTTAACAAATGATTTGGAAAAAGCTTGTTTCCAAATCATTCACAATTTTCAATCCATTAAAAAGTTTTAACTCACGACGACAATAAAACATCTAATGTCAATTATTTTCTTAAAACATATTGAATATCCTGAAAATATAAATTTATAACACGATAAACCACGATTAAACACGATTTTCATTTATGGATTAATGTAAACCTCGTTGAACGATAATAAACACCGACATGCATCAAATTATACATAAACATGCATAATAAAATTAAAATGTTTTATTCCATAAATCCGTGCCAATTTATCCCACATGTTATTTTACGTTTGATGCGGCGAACTTTCCCTCGCGCTTTGTAATATTTTACAGCGATTTATCACAGCAATAACTAAAAATTGCGCTTCAGACTTCATGCAAAAAATAAATACCGCCAAGCACGAACGTGCATAATCGCCTACCAGCGAAAAAGCGTAAGAAATGCATTCATTAAAGTACCTTTATATAAAAGCAATACAAAGAGCACAGTTTCAAGTATCCAATTTGTAGCTGTCATGTTTCACATTCAATTGTTTCTCACATCACGTGTTACTCAATAGCAGCACTTTACGGAAATACATCAACAGGTTTTATTTTACTTATTGTTGCAGTAGATTAAGAATTAATCACAATGCACCCATAGATTTGCGTACACGACAACATTCCGTGGCGTCGAAAGTGTTTCGTTACGTAGAAATGTTCGATTGTTTTTAAGATAGTGTGTGATGCGCGACTGTTTTGCTTGTTGAATGGAATTTGATGGGATAGCCCCCCCGCCTCTTTGTGTGGCTGAAAACTCCGGACTGCGCACGCGTTTCAGTCATGCTACCGCACATAGCACACAATAATTTATTTATTTTGCCATATGAAAGATGCAGTTTGGAAATATGCGCACTTGTTTCATATATGAGCTCATGTGTATTTTGTACTTGTTTGAATTTTCGACCATTATGATGTTGCGGTTGCAGAAGCAAATAAGTATTAATATGCAAGAACTAAAGTTTAAATCTTGAGCAATACTTTTATAATTTGTTAACGTGAACGTTCAACATTTGTTTTGCTTTATTTCTTTGCAGCAACAACGCCGACAAAGGCTGGCTAAAGGAAAACATTATTGTTGATTAGGGCTGGCGCTAGACTTTATGGCGTCACATGTAAATTATGTTCCTAGTTCCTTTTTTTCTTACCCAAATGTGAATGAAAATGTGTCGTCTACAAAAAAGACTTCTACATCTAATTTATTCGAATTCTTTTAAATGCAAAATTCATGAGATTATAAATTGTCGTTTCTATTTTTAACGCATAGACAAATTTACAAAATATTTTACAAAAGCCTTTATCGATATCCGAAATAAAATGGGCACTGTTTTTAATAATTTATTATTTATTTAAATCAAATCTAAAACATCTAACAAGGAGTGTGTGAGAGTGTGAGCGCTATATAGACGTCAGTACCGCCACACAGATAGATGGCCCTAATAGTCACACGTAAACTCTTTGTCACTTATGCTTGCATGACGATGCGATGTGGATGTATGTGTGGTGGTTTGATGAGCTCAAGATAGAGCAAAACATCTCTGATCACGATAATATGTTTGCTAAATTTATTTTCAACGAAAACAATCTAAATTTAAAATTATACTAAAAAATATAATTCGTCCTTTCGCAGTGGATTACTTGATAAGTTTTAAAACATCTTGTAGAATCCCAAACAAACAACGGTTAAATCGATGATACATCAGTGAAAATTGTTTACTTTTGTGTGTGGGTGACATTTTTATATTAACACATTATCACATACATCAAGCAATTATTTTTTATGCTTATAATCGCATTTTATGGTTTACAACTTTAAATTAAAATTTTTATTTTAATTTAACTAACTTACTATCGACTACCCTATTTGTTGTTTTTGATTTCTTGTTGATTTGTTGTAGTAATGTAAATTGCAAATTTGTTCGTAATATTAATTAACAATTATATTTTGATCAATCTGACGCCAGTGACTTTACACCATCGTCGCTTTTACAATGAAGAGCTTAAACATGCTTTAACATTTTATATAATTTCTCTTTCATGAGTGAAATACCTAATGTGTTACACAACATTAAAATTAATTTTTTAATTGGCTGAAATCTGCTATAATGGTTTAAAAGAAACTGGGTTTATAAGTTTTCCTGGTGTCCCAATTCAGTCAATTTGCATTTCACCGACACCTTGTCAAAGTCCAGCTCCAAAATGAAAGGGGGTACTGGTAGTACTAGTTTTGCATTTTTCGTACACATTAATCTTATCCCAAATCCAATCCAACCCAACAGAACCCAGCCCAACCCAGCCCAAAAATTGCATGTGTAATGTGTTTTTATTTATTTTAACCATATTTTTTTGATTTTTTTAATTTCTATAATGTTGAAGTTATTTGTGTTTCAATTTTCTTATTATGTGTACCTTTGTTTCTTATTATGTATACTTTAGATATTTTAAAAATATGATGTTACTAAATCGTGCCTAATTTTTAAGGAAAGGTTGTAAATTAAATGTATGGAGAGACCATTTTTCGTTGTAAGTACAATCATCCGATCATGTGAGCGACACTTATTTCTAAACACCTAGGAGCTAAGAATCAATTTTTTTACCACTTTTTAGATAAAGTGTGCAATATTTATTTCGAAATTTGATATCTTCAAATATCAAATATCAAAATGTATGTATATCAATGCAAGAATATTTATTTTATTTCAATGGAAACCTGTTTTAATTTTTTATATATGTCACAACATTTATTTTGTTTAAAACAAACTGATTTTTTTGATTTATGCCTCTCAGCCAATCCAACAAAACAAATGAACAAGTTTGTCGAAAAATAAAACTGAATCAAATCCGAAACACCATACAAAATAGTTGAAGATAAATGAAAATGTCTTATGCTACATATTCTTGTTTAAATATATATCTTGTTCGTTGGTTATATTTGAAATGTTACTTTTTCGTTGTATCTTTTTCAGAATTTTACATTTTCTCGTCTCACAAATCTTTTTATGTTTACTATATCTATCTATAAAATGTTTCGTATAGTTTTAGCTATCATGTATGCGAAACTTATTTCTAAGCACATGGGAGCTAAGAGTTGTGATACCTATTATATTTTTTGTGCGTTAAAGTATACAGTGGACTTTAGAATTTACCACAATATTTCGATTTTTGTGTAAAATATGCAATATTTGTGTGAATATTTGATGAAAAATATATTTATTTCATTTCAAGGGAAACTTGTTACGAAATATTGCGTTTTCAATGGTTTTTAGATTGCTTTCAATTCTTCATAGCGATTTTTACATTTACTTTATATTATTTCAGTATTTTTCCATAATTTTGTCGATTTTGATTTTTGATATTTCTTACTTATACAATGCGACGTTGACGTTTAATAGGCTTTGACATTTTCACATTTTAGAATTTTTTGTATATTTTTAAGTTTAAAATAAGACAAGGCGTTGTGCCGTGGTCTGACAACCTCACAGAGGGCGAAACATCTATCATCACTTTCAATAAGGTCGCATTTACTGCCGACCGCATCGGCTGCGATGTACTTGGTCGACTGCGATTACATAGTAGCAAGAATATGAGGGTATTGATGTCTAGATAGCGCAAATACTTGCACAAACTGTTTGTCACTCATGCTTGCATGACTTGATGCATTTTCAGCAGTGGTCCGGCGAGCTCAATCAACATAGAGCGACAAAGCCGTCATCACCTTAATACATTCGCGGAAATTAATTTTTTAAATAATTCGAAAATATTTCTCGGTCCTCACATTTTGTCAGTTTTTACAATCTACACAATGTTTTGCTTCAAATTTTGCTTTATATGCAATTTTATCTTCTAAGTCACTTTTATATTTTTGACTTTAAACAATTTTTAAATTTTTGACAATTTTGTGCAATTTTCTTCACAATTTATCAGCATTTTTACAATGTTTACATTGGAAAATTATGGCACTTCGGGAGGCATTTTAGGCCATTTTTACATTTAAAAATCTTCAATTTTATCATTTTTTGAACGCAATGATGAAACATTTTCAACGATTACGTTGCGTTTTTGTGCATTTTCTGTTTTTCAGCAATTTATGTAGATTTATATAAAATATAATTTTTGACACTTCGTTGGTATTTTTACATCTTTCAATTAAAAAAGTAGAATTTTAGACGATTCAATCAGTCAGACAGCTAAACGTCGAAAATGCACATATAGTCAAAACCAGAAAACGTACCTAAATGGAAAAGCGGTCATGATATTTTTAATAAATTTTGTGTGTGTGCGGGGAGGCTACAAATAAAAATTTAATCTATTGTTTACTTTTAGATAAATTTTAGTTATTTATTATATATTATCAAAGTTCTTAGAAATGTTAGAAAATTTGTTGATTTTTTGATTTGTCTCTCAGCCAATCCACCAGGACAAATGGATAAGTTTGTGGAAAAATAAAATTCAATCCAATTTCAAACCATCAGACAAAAGAGTCTAAGATAAAGAGATATATACATATACTTGTCTGAACACTTGTTCGTTGGTTGTATTTTTAATAATTTTACATTTTTTCGTCTCCAAATCCATTTATGATATATAGCTATTTCTTCTAATCCTATACGTATTTTATTCTCTAAATGTCATATCCGTCTTAATCCTAATCATATTTCTCACCTTTTTTATTCATTGTCTTTTTTAAATGCCCACCTGATGTTTTATTTTGTCGTTTTTGGTCCTAAAATATTTGACTTATTCTTCGTTGCCCTTGATCGCTTGCTCTAATCTTTCTTAGTTTGACTTGCCTATCTTTGTTCACAGATTCTCCATTTCCCACCTATTTAAGTTGGACTTCGCTATGTCGATTTTATTTGCTCCAAATATGATTTTTTGCATTTTCTGTTCGTTTGCATGTTGCACCATTTTACGACATTGTTTCTGCGTTCCATTTGTTATTATTGCAAGTTATTATTGAAATTAAATTATAGAATAAATTAACTCACCTATGGCATAAATCTCAAAATAAGAACTAACCATCTTCGAATTGTCTTGATAATAATAGATTATTAGTTTCCTCAGAAAATTACTTAACATAAACAAATATGGTCGTACTCAAGCGAGATTCTTACCTGAAATATTTATTACTTATTTAACGAACTAATACGTAAATAGAACATCGATTATTCCCTCCAAGAATTCACTTTACTTCGTCGACAGAAATGTAAATACATTCATTTTCTGCTATTTATATGGCGGTATTGTGCAGCAACCTCAAACACTATTAGTTATAGCGCTGGAGCTTTGTAAACCAAAGTCCAGGATTTAGAAAGCCGTGGAAACTATCACCACTGCATTCACGGTAAATACGTTTGTGCTGCACCTCGATTTTAACCAGTAGAGCACAAACTGTGTAACCTGATGCAGACTTGCGGTGAAATAATTTTATATTTATTGCATTATATAGCTTTACATTGTAGGATATTGTGATACAAGTTATAATTCAATAAAAAGAAAGTAAATGATTACCCAGCACGTGTTGTGTACAGTAGTTAAAGCAACGGTATCCTAACGACCCTTTAGCGTAAACTTTGTCGAGAGCCGTTAAATGTTTAAATAATAAATTACCTTTGAGCGAATCCGAGTTTGAACTTCGAACGAGTTTCTTTTTTATGTTTCAATTAACGCTCTGTTTAGTTTGAATCGTAGGTAACCGAGTGTTTAGTTCGAAACTGGGCGACGGAGATTTAATTTTGCGCGTTTGCCGGAGGGTCGTAAATGCAAAATCCATAGCGTTAAGGGATTGTTAGATTCGTGCAAACGTGAATGTCCAAACTTTGGATATTGGATCGCTGCTAGTTAGGTGCTACACGAAACGGAAAACACTGCAATCATTGAAATCGCGCATCCAGCGGACGTGATAAATGAAATTAGCTCGGCCGAACCGATACATTCCGTTCCTATTTCTGTTTGACAATAAGTTCTAGTTAATTCTACGAAGTACGCAACTATTCCGGCGAATAAAAATGTCTTTTCGTAAACAAATTTTAATGAGCTAAGTATTTAATTTTCTGCCCGATGCTACGCGAGTCGTGTTCGAAACTTTGATTTAATTGTGTAATTATAAAGTTTGACGTCAAAAGCCCCGAAAGCTTTCGACACGATTCCTGTGCAATAATTCAATCACAAGTTTGCGTTGTTGATGCTTTTTGTTCGGGTCACCCGTTGTGTGGTAACTGTTCAAATCAAGTTTGCTAATAAACCTGGAACTGTACATAATACTGGCAATACCCTACCATTTTAAAGTAGTAAAGTTAGTAGGACAAAATTAGCTATTTAAATAATAAATTCAATGTCCACATACCAAACTGCATGTCGTAATTATTCGTAGAATATGAAATTTTAATTTGCTAATTTATTATTAATATATTTAACGTTGAACAACTGTGTGACAAATTAATATTAACATAAAACAAAAATATTGCACGAAAATATTTCAGTAAAAAGAAAATAAAATGCAAATTTATATGTCTATATATATATATACTATGTGATAAATTAAAAATAAATTAATTATATGTAACTTTAGTTGTAAAACGAGAAAATGAGAACAAATCTATAAATTCATCAAAGTTGTTTAAAACTTATTAGCACATATAAAGGTATTGGCAATATGCATACGTCCGTATGCATATTGCAATAGGCCGGTAATTACCAATAATATTGACGTCGCCTTTTTTACAAAGGGGTGTCACAGATCCAATTTCTAACACATTCGGAAACTTTGCAAGTTCTACTGAACGATTTAGTATGATCATTTGGTGTTCGGATATTACATTTATACATAGTTTTTAACTTCACTGAAACATTATCATTACTAGCTGAGTTTTTATTTGGCAATTTATGAATTATTGATGCGATTTCATTCATAGTAAAATGTATTAAAAACATGGAATGGTGTTTTGTTTGACGTGACGATAAAGTACATTTTTCAGATAATGAAGTACCAAAATGTTGATAAAGATATTCGGCTACAATAGTAGTGAAATAGTTGGCAAATATGTTCGAGAGTTTTAAATGATCTGTTATTAAATTATTATTTATATTTAGTCTGTATTCATGATTTGTTTTCTTTCTGCCTAAATTTTCATTAACAGTAATCCATAGTATTTTATTCGAATTGGCGCTATGTATTTTATTCGCGTAATATTTTTGTTTTTCTGAAGAAATTACTTTGTTTAATTCTTTTTTAGCTTGTTTGTATTATGTTGTTAATAGTTTTTTTTTTTCATTTTATTCAAATATTTCAAATTTTCCGACTTACTAAGCAGGTCTGCAGTAATCTATTTTCTATTTTATTTCTGATTACTGTTAATTTTGATTTTAGGACAGCTCAGATCATTTGCATATGGAAATAAGTTTAAAAATTACGTTAATATCTAATGATAAACAAACACCATAGTCTGCAAAACATTTGGTAAATGTTGAAACATTTAGGCGATTAATGTCTGATTTGTAGCTAGCCGAGTTAATAGTTTTGTTCTTCGAAGTGACAGTTTCATCATCTATAACACATTTAAATAGCTGTGCGGTGTGATCAGATAACGAAGAATCAATAACACCAACCAGGCAATTTAAATTCTTATCAGCAATGTAAGTCTATTGCAATGGAACTACTGGATGTGATACGCGCTGGAACATTTATAAGTGATACAAGCTCAAACGAGGCCAGTAAGTCATGTAACATTTTTAATTTTGTACTTATAATAATAACACAAAGGTTTTGGTTCCAAAATTTTAATGTAGACACTACATATGTTTCACCACACTGTGGCTTCATCAGGTGATGACAAAATACAAAAAACAAATTACAAATTATGACTTATATACTAATACAGAGCTCGAAAGTACTAAGAGGGGGGGGGGGGTTGTGTATCGATACCGTTTTTAATTTTAAATTTAGTAGTGGGGAGTTATTTACATCTACTTGATCGTTCAAAATTATACCTAGTTTATTGAATTTATTAATTTCTAGGCTTTCTAATAAATTAAGTTTTTTGCTCTTATTTTGTACATGTAAAATTTCGAATTTATTGTTAAAACTATGCAAAAAAATAAGAAATTGGCCTACAAGACTGACCAACATCCGACCTGGCAGCCGTAAATATTAATGACATCTGATTGTGCACAATTCAATCAGTGCCCGGTGATAGAAAAAATCATTGGATTATGTTCTTGAAGAACAACACATAGGAAATTTATCTTATAAAATAGGCTTTGGATATTTTGGTGAATTTGGTAAATTCTAAGTTTGATGACAAATTATTTCCCAACGAACTACGCTCAGCATCATTTATAAAACAGCCTCTTCACAATTACTGCCCTCCGTTGATTTGTCAGCCGATGCAGCTTCTCCCATGACTACAACAACTTCATCATGAACGGATATAGAGGACATCAGAAGATTACATATTTTCTTCTTTCCTTTTATATTAAGATGTTGGCCATGTTTAGTATAATCAGAACTTTGTGATTTACCAAGTAAATTATTCAATTGCGAAAGAATTTAAAATCTATTATAAATAATTTCTTCCGTCAATAAACCGCTTTAGCGTCTGATCAAAAGATAACAACGAGAGTTTTTCCACTTTTCATTCTACCGTTTTAAATAGTTCATGTGTGGATTAAATTTTCATTAAAACACTAATTGTCAATTAATTTGGCTACTGACCTGGCTTCTAATTTCCTGACACTATGTAAAATATTACTCCGCGTTTAGTGGTACAACTTTCATAGAGATCCGTAGCTTTTTCCCACTACTAGTCACTGTTTCTTAAGTAGGGACTTCGGACACGTTCATTCACATTTGCAGAAATATGTATAATAACATTTTGTTGACAAATAAAGATATTACAATTGAATTGTTTTATCTTTGCTAATAATTATAATAATAGTAATAGTTTCTTCCATTAGTTCAAATATATTCAATCGTTCAGTTAAGGCACAATAACCATAAGTAAACCCATTAGTTTCCATGATTCTTTTCGTACCCAACGTGTTGGCATATCTAACCCGTAGGTTTCCATTAGCTTTTCCATAATAATTTAACATTATTCCTATGGGCAGAATTCATGTACAACTCATCTCTATAGCAATAATTGGCAGTCAAAGACATAGTTGTCTCTAGCTGAACTACTACAACTTACGTAACCCCTGTAAGGATAAAATTTATACTGAACCTTCTACGATCGTCACCAACACGAGGAACCAATTGTAACTATCTTTTATTCTAGCCCTGTATATATCCGACAATATTTGTATCTGATTATTTACAAACATTGCCGTTATTGAAGTGCTAAAATGTCCCTATCATTGTCACCATTTAGAGAATAATTTTTGTTTTTCGTATGCTAAAACGTTATTGCAAAAGCCATATTCAATATCAAGAACGCTGTACTCTTACTCGTATCGTCATATTTTAACACAAAAAATAAAATTTTATTGAAAAATTTGCTGGTTCTGTCATTATTTAATCACTCTTATTCTGTCCTTTTTTTAAATTGTGAAAATCGAAAACGGATTCAATTAGTACAACATTCTTGCCTCCATATTTGCATATTTCGTTATTAAGAATTATGTACTAATGTGTACATAATGTAATGTTCACGCTGTTAATGCTTATATTTTTATGATTTTTCAGTATCATTATTTTGATTCTATATCCAAAAAACACCATATTAGATTTATTGGGATTTATTGTAAGTCCATGAGCCTGAGAGACATTAACAAGAACCAGAATATCTGAATTCATTTGCGCATTAACATTAACAAGATGCTATTTCGATTTTTTTAAACAAATTATTGTCTTTCTTTTATCACAGAACACGACTTTTATCACAGAACACGACTGTGTTCTGTGATAAAAAAAAGACCAACGGAATTATCAATTTGTTTTTTCAAGAGTTTTGCCCAACGTTAAGTTTGCAAATAAGCCTCCATTGATATTCTCCAATCTCAACCGTAATGAATTTGTAATGGGCATGCTATTTGCGGTTGGTTGGATGACGACGTGTTTGCCACCGAAAGCACCAATGCAATTTCCAACCCCAGATATCTCAAAATTCTTCAGAAATTTTCTTCCATTGCTCCATTCTAGGCATCGGCATAGTGGGATCAATTTTTGGATGATTGCTTGCCAGACTTTGATAGCATTTCACTGCACCGTTGTATACTACTGTTCAGGCTAAAAGTGGCCAAAAACCTATGAAATTAAATATGAATTTCACGATTCCACATTTCTATCAAAAATTACTGCTTCTTTAAAGAGATGAGGATGAAAAGTAATATTAACGCTTATTAATTCTAAACAAAACAAAATAAAAAATATTTATTTGCAAGTATGAATTCATATTCGTATGCAATTCAATAATCTTGTATAAGAAGCAGTTGAAAATCAATATTCAATCTGTACTGAAAATATCTCCTTTTCTTTCTCACCAAATCTATAAAGAGGGTACAGGCAACTTCGAAAGTCAAAACATGGAAATTTGAAGATAAAATGTCGTCACAGTGCAATTTAACAGAAGTAAGCGACGGCGATATTGAAAATGAACAGAAGCAGAAGAATGTACTGATAACAACCATGGTAGAGAGGATGATGGGAATGATAACCGAAGCGACGATAAGGATGATAATGCTTCTAATGATGTCGACAAATATTCATCAAATGTGGAGAACGAGCAAACTAAGAAACAAACAAAAATTGTCAGAAACATTGTTAACAAAGTGCGTGGGAATAACGCCAAGAAATCCCCAAGCACCGGAAACGGCATCGGCAGTGGTAACGAAATACTTGTTAGAGAAAAAAACAGCTAATGCCAAGATAGCACTAACTACTAAACCACCCGATGCAAGTGAATCGCTTTGTACATACAAGCATTGCAAAAACGGTGCAAAATTTCTCTCTGTATCAATTCAAAAATATTCGCCATTGGCACGGATCTGGAGATGTAGCAAATTATGCAACAACAACAACAACAATGTTTTATGCCCAAAGCACCGACACGATGACCAAGTCCCACCACTTGCGTCAATTGCCAATCTCGTCAATTGTATAAAACTGGGAGGTACAACGTGACCATCTGTATCGAAGTTATCCTTCGCCAACGATAACTTCAAATAAACCACCATGGTAACCAAGAAACAAATCAAAAGACTCATGAGGTATTATTTTTCAATGAGTGTACGAAAATGGAGATTCCATATCTCATAAACTTAAGCAAACTGCAAGTTCTCCTGTCAGTGAAATTGCCTCATGGAATGACGTGTTCTATTTAAATATCACTGGATACACCAGTTTCAATCAATCATAAAAGATAGACGTCGGCATCAGAAAATATTATATTAGGCATTAAAATATTATTATAGAGGAGAGTATCGAATTTCGTCATAATTTTCATTACTGTCCTGATCTCGAGTAATGAGTTCGAATGTTGCTGACAGTTCTAGCTTCAGCTCCAGAACACGCGCTAACACACAAATACATAGGCAAACACAGACGGAGACGCACACACACACACACATTTACCACAGAAATACATCAATGAGATCGAGAAAATAGACTTTCATCTAACATAAAAAGAAAATATTTCTTGTAGGGTTAAATACCGGCTGTAACCAGATTCTGTTTGTGCTTAAACCGTTAAATCATCAAATATTCCCTAATAAAATCACTGAAGGAAAACCAGATCACGAAATTATATCGAGAGTAGCAAATGCGCTGCAGGCCCAATCTTTGAATGATGATGAGAGAAAACATTGATAGATCAAAGCGCACGACCGCCGGTACCCACCGACTCGCAGATACTATCAAAGAGAAGCTCCCAGCGCTACATCGGTGTCGTGCAGATTCTGTGCACGTAAGTTGTTTCATTCTCCTGGGGCTGTTGTTTCGGAACGCCCCGGAACGAAAGCACGTGTGTGTGGATCGGATACGACCGCATAAAAGCAGAAAATACGGTGGACGGAAAATATCAAACACTAATACGGTACAACGGCCTCTTATTGTATCCGGTTTGTTTTCGTGAAGGGCGACACTCGGGTTTTTACGAGGGGACGTATTTCCGATGTGGCATTGACGCCTCTTGAGGGCACGGCCACGGGTGCGCTAATAAATTAATATTAAATATTTATATATTATGTAAAGGCCGAGACAAAAGTAACCATGTTAGCTTCGCGCTAACAGTTTTGTCGCGTATTAACGTTGGTGTCTTGGATGTACGTATCAGGTACGCTGTCATTAATAAGTTAACATAAGCCTAATATGATTATGTAGTGTGTGTTCAACGTTGCTTGAGTTGGTTGGAACATCCATTGATGCGACTCGCAAAGTAGTTTGCAATTAATTCTGTTAATAGTGCATGCAAACTATGGTTCACTGTAATGTGCTTTAGACATAAGTCTGATCGAAACAGGAGTGGTCCAATATACTCAATATATACACAAACACTATTCGTTTTGGTTTGCAAACTACTAGCATCCTCACAATAGTTTGTTTCAATTACTGTGTTCAACTTTTAAACTTTCTACGTGCCATAATTGAACGAGCTTGAACAGGAAAATGTAAATACCATATGAAACGCCTAAAACGAAATTCGTGCCTTTTGAATCAATTCAAACTATAAAATAGAAAACATGGTCTACCTTCGGAGTTATGGCTTATTGTTTTACTCAATAAACATGTTTGATTGAATACGAAAAATTCACCAGATAATCTGTCAACCATTATATCCTGTACTAAAATACATTTACTTGTTATTGATTCAGCACGTTGTATCGTTACTCGGCGATGATCGCCGTTTCATGATCCGTGGCGACAAACTGTGCAAAGCTGGCATGCGAGTTTGGTGTTTCGTTTCGGAATTAAACTTATCGCGCCATAAATTTCAATAAACCGCAAATACTCGCATCCAGATTTACAAGTCCGTTGAGGGCTCCTAAGCCAAACCTTGACATCGAACGTCACATATTCCGCTCCCTAACAACTTCTATCTAAATTTGTGTCTAGCTTTGCGTGTCACGTGCGCCGAGATAGCGTCCGATTCGACACAATTACGACGCTCCACTTGAGATAATATTTGTATTCGTAATTGCATCACGCATTACATTACAACAAGCAGACAAATTTTGCCCTTCGTCACAATTAGGCCTAAACTATTTTTTTGGAGTAATTTCATAGTTAGTTTCTTATCGCATTTAGCATTAGTATCCATACTTATCCTAATATTTAACAAACCATTCGTTGACAAAACTAAAAAAACTAAGACATTTCTAATTATGTAATATAAGAAAAACCTCAAATGAATAATTATTGTCAATTCTTGAAGTCTTTAAGGAAGCAAAGATGTTAGAAATTCAGTTCGTATACTAAAGTGCATTATCACAGTAATCTTCCAACTATTATAATAAATAAAGGTTTAAGTAATTGCTGTCTACGAATAGAAAATTCGTTTTAATTATATCAAACAAGCGCGCAAATACGCGGATAAAATTCAATATGACCGGGCTCTAAAACGCAAGCAAACAGGTTAAAAATATTGCGTAATTATAAAGACTTTCTTTTTATTTCGCCCCGCGCAAAAGTTAGCAGTTTTAATAAAGAAGGTAAACCACAATTTTAACCGGGTGAAAATTATGAAATAAGCTTGTTACCTGTTCTTTTATCTCATACCCTTGTCGTGGTTGTTTTGAATTGTGCTAGTGGAACATGTATATTTATTGTTATTATATTTATGTATAGGCCGATAAATTAGTAGAAAACGGGTGAGGTGAACTCGATATAGGTTCTGATGATGTAGCATGATAAGAAAAAAATTTCTACACAAAAATACATCGATGGAAAATAATACATAAATTTAAACATGGGTATATAATAAAGGGCATTTAAATATCTGTGGATCTGGGTTCTTCGGCGAATTTAATGTTAAAAACTTAACTTTAAACACTAACGAACAGTATCCGTCGAAATATAAAAATTTTGGGCGTAAAGAAATTAGTTTTAAGATGAAATTATATAAAAAAACGATTTGACAATTTGTAGTAAGGGTTAATATTTGATTGTTTTCGGGAATGTGGAACAATGTAGTATGACAAAAAGGTTCATGGGGCTTAAAAAGTAAGTAGACGTTTTGGGCAAGAATTTAAAAACGAAAAAATTTAATGAAATATGAATGTTTTTGTTTATGTCTACGGACTGTCAAAACAAAAAATTGTTTATAAAATTTATATTTATTAAGTTTATTAAGGCGAGAAATTAAAAACACCACTGTAGAGTGGAGAAAATAGCAGTTAAATTTATTCAAATTATAACAAAAATTTAAAAGAAAAAAATTTGTAAAAACACTGAAAGCTATAAAAAGTCTAATAAACCAATTTCGATGAGACCACCCTTGGTGAGACTATTTAAGAAACGTTAAAAATTGTGTCATTTTGCCGGCTATACGCCTCACGTGGCTTGGGAAGAGATTTAATAAAAACGTCCCACTTGCCACACAGCATTTTTTCGTAAGACTTAATTTGACATTGACTACTTAAATCTAAGAATAGGGTCTATTAACTCTCGACAATTTATTCACACGTCTCTAGTTTCATTCCCTCTGCTATCATTTAACTGGCGGTATCGAAATAGTCAGATTATCTATTATTACTAGTTTGTTGCCCTTGTCAGCTTTTAAATAAAAACATTTGTTACTCCTGAGAACTTTCAATTACTTGTTAACTGAACCAACGTTGGACTCTATCCAAACCCTCCAATATTTTGATTTCTAACAAATTCCTTTGATGTGTCGTCAAAGTATTTAATAGAACTTCAATTTCAATTTAAATAGAAAGAACCCAGAGATTAAACATAATTAAAAATCAAGTTTTTAGCCCTTGCAAAATGCAATTTCAAATTAATATAAGATTTAATAAAGTTGTTATATTAAAAGTAATAATAAAGGTTTATAATTTGTTAATATGTTTTTAAATTTTGTTAATAAAGTAGTTTTCTTCTTTTGATATGAAATGTTAAGAAAAGCGCTGGAATGATCGAATCGAATTAGATTATTCGAGTAAGCATTTTAGTTTAACAAATAAATATTTAATTTATATTCGCGAAAACGCAAAGTGGATAATTTGAATTATTATTTAGGAAGTTTCGTGAACATTCGAAAATGGGAATTTTGAATTTGTCTGTGTAATACATGGTCTGATAATTGTCTTTGCTGTTTCATACCTGCTGGAAAACAATCATTGTTTCGCATAATAAAATCATATTATACATTTGTGTTATACAATGAATTGTGTATCAGAACACCAGGCCCGAGTCAGTCATAAGAGCGCCGCAACAACAGAATATTTTTTGTACCACATCATTTTACCATGGTGATAAAAATAATTATTGATATTCTAACTGTTGTTAATACTTATTTGAATTATATATCAATATAACAAAATCACAACTTCGTGCCTAATACACCTGATTCCAGGCTACAGTAGAATCTCATCCCATATAATATTGTTCAATGAATACATTTACAATCAATAACAATTACAAAGACATGTTATTGGTAATAAATAAGCTACACGTGTATTGGTTAGGGTGGGGTTGAGTTTTATTCGCATGAAACCTGGTTGAACTACAAAGCTTGCGTCAACAAAATCACCATAATTGTGTTGTAGTAGCAATAAGTAAAGAAATTAAATTGAAAGAGATACCATAACAACAAGTATCTTAACAAATTGCAAGTTACTTTGCATACTCCTTGTATTTCTGAGGTTTTTTGCCTTGTCTGTTCGTTAGCATCTTTGAAATTTTATGTAAAGGTTTTTGATATTGGTTTTTACTTTGATTGTGCCAATTAATATATAGAAAAAATGCTAAGGTTTGTTCTTGTTCCTTGTTTTGTGATATATGGGCTACTGAAATGCATATTTATCATTTACGTTGGATAACTATTCGTTAGATCGTTGTTTTTTCATTATCTTTTTTCAACAGTTTGGAAGTGTTTAACATCGATCTGGGTTGATCTCGTTACTAGTATTTTCTTAATAGGTATGGGCTGAGATGTCTGGCGAAATGAGTTGCAGTTACGAACATGTACTGTTTTATGCTACAGACTGTAGGATAATTTTCCTTCCCCACATCCAAAAACGAAGATTTATTCTCCTTTACTTGTTTCATTGTGAATTTTGTGCTGCGGTGACAGTTTTATCTGTGCTGTATTAAGTTCGTTTTCACTATACAACCAAAGTGTCGTATAAAATGTGCGGACATAGTTTTGATTCAATGATGCTGATGCTTTAACTCCTTCCTTAAATTGCGCCATAAAAATATTACCCATGGCGTGTGAGACAATAGAACCCATTTGTGTGCTTTTGTGCTTATGTGCTTGTAAACAAAAACGTAGCAGGTGTTTTAAGGCAGTGTTCGACCAGGTCGTCCAAGATTCTGTTTAGATCTCTGAATATCCAGTACCTGGGATAATGGCATATTATAGAGCGAAGTTATGTCAAACATCTCCCGTAAATCTTGTGGGGCTACTTCTGATTATGAACGCTACCCATCTGATCCAACAGATGGGCTGCATACCTAACATGGCAGGTGGTTTCTTCTGCGATTGTTTGGAATATTTACGCTACGTAACACAGTGTGTTGAGCTTAAATAAATCTTGATGGTTTTTCTCTTGGAATAATCTGTTTAGTCCCGTGGAATGTCCTAAGATAAGATTCTTGACCTTGTTGCTTTTTCCAAGCATGGTCTTGTACTCGTTTCTATAGGTAGTATGCCAACACTTTGCAACGTTGAAGTATTTTGTTTCTGTATTCCGTAGAATTCATTACCACCCTCACATTTCCTTTGGCTGCTGGTAATACGATATATTCTCCTTTTCCCCGTATGTTACTACTATATACCATAAATTCTTCTCTAGCTAAGTTCCTACATGGAGGTTAAGTTAACAATATTTCCGCCGAGTTAGAGGCAATGCGCCTGCCGTAAGTGCGGGCACAAAATTTAAATTATTTTGAAATGGTATAGTTGATTTTTATAGTTGATAGTCAGTATTCTTCTAAACATCAGCTCTTGACTACTAGACTACATTCATATATAGGTGCAGGAAAACAGATTCAAATGTCAGATTGGACCCCTTGAGGATTATGATGGTTTATATATTGTATCTATTAAAATATTAAACTTCAGTATGATTGTCAACGTTACAATATAAATAATGGCTCTGTGAAATATATTGGACAAATCTGCTGAAATGTTTCTGCAAGTTATTCGAAAACAATAAGATGTGCAAAATATTTTGGTATTACTTTTTTTGCAAGATAATGGCTACTGTTTCTGGGAAACCTCGTTCTAGTATGTAGTGGAGTTTTGTAAAAGGTTTGATACATCCCGACATTTATTGAGTATACATAATACCAATGTCTAACGTCACATTCTTGCAAGTGCTTTTAGGTTCCCTTGGTGGTGAACGATTCAAAAATTTTAATCCGACTCAATAATATAAACATTTCGGGATTTGGCCGGCCAGTCCATCATTTCATTATTATTGAATTTCAAACACATTCGCAAAATAATAAAGCTCTTCCAAAAAAGGAAAACAACAAAAACAATTCATGCAAAAAAATCATACACGGGAGAAACTGGCAGACAATTCAGAGAGCACATTAGATCAATTCAATACATGAAAAATCATTCCAACTCAGCAACATTTATTAGAAAACCACCATGACGAAGGAACGATAGAAAATATAAAAATAATAATAAAAATAAAACTCAACTCTTCACTTAAAAATGAATGCGTCATGGATAATCAAAATTAAAAATATAACAATCCAGTATATGGTATATGTGAGTATATATGTTCGCAAAGGAAGATGTGGAGCCACTTTCAGTGGTTTGAGTGTTGTTATTCCTAGTAACTATTTGAAGTCATATGGCTGACACCAAAGCAACTACACCCCGAGGTTGATGGTTGAGATTCACCAGCTTCTCGGAATAATGAATGAAACAATACAATATCCAGCTGCGAGGAACTACGATCAAATATGTATATGAATGTAAGCATAAGCACTTCACTAAAAGCTGCAATATAATAGCCATAGTAGAAAGGGAAAGTACAAAGGATTGGCATACAAAGCCTAAATCACCCTAAAAATGTCCAAATGGATTGATATATGAAAAATGAATCAATAAATCAACAATATTTAAAAAAAATAGATAGGTATATAATTGTAAAATAAGCGTATTTACATAATTAAATAAAAAAAAATTACAAAATATAAAGTCGCGATGAAACACTAGGGTAGGGAAGAGGTAAGGAAGTGAACCGTTATCATGAAAATATTGCGGTTACATCACATAACACACATACGTACATAATATATTAGCCGATTGGAGTTTCACACATATATTCGTGTACGCTTGCTGGAATTTTCGTTTTTAGAGAAAGGACAACCACTAGAACTAAGAACGATGTGATTTGATGGCAAAATATATTTGAAATTCGCAAAGCTTCGAGTTAACGCTGAACGATATTTGATGCCTTAGAAACATCATAAGAAAGGCAAGGAATAGAACAAAGTAAGCCGAAATTCTAATGTGTGAAGTTAAAAGTATGTAACGTATGGATTTTCACCATCGTGAATATTTCAAATCTTAAATCGACCCCTTGACGGTTATGATTGTTTAGGTAACATATGTAAAAACACTGTTATTTGGAGAAATAAATTCTTTTCTGCATTTTATTTCAATATACTATATCAATGCTGGCATTACAATTGTACTCATTTGTTCCCATCAGTATATCATAAAATGTATACTAAAGTGGAGGTGGAATAGAAATTTCTATATCGTACGGAGCATAGGCATGTTGTTGATAAAAGTCGACGTGTTGTCCTTAGTTGTTTAAACTATGTACTGATCCGACGCGCTTGCATGGAATATTGTAAGTCTTAGTTTGTTACAGTAGTAGTAGTAGTAGTAAAGTATTTAAAAGTTCATAAAAGTTTATTCCATCGTGTAGGGAAAAACATTTTTAACCTTAAATAAATAACAAATATGCAATAAAATATTTGCTATTAAGCGTGGATATTGAGCATATGTTAAACTTAACATAATTTATTTCTGGTCGTAAAAAATATCAACGATTTTCAAAATCATAAAGAACACTTTCTATTTCTAACCATCAACAGCAAGTTGACAAAAAATGTTGTGCAATCAACATTCGTTATCAATATGCCTACAAACTGGCTATAGGAAGCAAATGTTACGTCTGCCGTAATTCTTAGTATATAAGTTTAGTACTTCTGCATCTTTCGACAAATTTCTGTTCAAAGTTCTTTGATGAGCGATTGCATTTCATCATGTGCGGGTCTTCCTGCAGCATTGATACGGGATTCGAGTATTTAGCTAGAAATCGTGTACAACGTGCTACGTATCGACATCGCTCTTTCCGAATGTTCCAATTGAAAGTTTCTTGTTTCTGTTTCGTGCGCGGAATGTTACCGTGAGCAATCAAAAGGGCAAAGCGCGGCGACCGAACTCGCAGACGGGCAATTCGTATCAACTTCTCCCTTCAGCGGCGATCTGTTTCTATGTATACGCCGTGAATAGCGAGAGAAATTGAACGGGCTTCGCGTTTCGTTCTATTTGCACAGTTTGAGGTATAAACCCGCAGAATCACGATATCAAGTTTCTTGAAAGGATGTTTGGATCGGTGCCATTGTGTGAAACTTTATAAAGCTCTCCCGTCCATCGTCCGAACGTCTTTTATTTTCCCCGACCGCTCGGCCAACTCGCCTCTCCTTTATCCTCTTTCTCTTTCATTCGGGTAGGCGTTCCGATGTGCATTGAAGTTTCGATCAAATTAAGACACATTTAAAACGAATTACTCGGCTCGGATGAACATCCTGAAAGGAATTTCCAGAGCAAATATAGCAGCGATACATCAACACTTTGTCGTTTTCTGGTCCTTCGAGTATTTTTTAAATTCGTATACAAAGGGAAATTTATGGTTACTACAGACTTGGGCTGTGTAGACTAAGAAAGTTTTGTGATTGCCTACTAATAAGACAAGAAAAATCGCTTCGAATTTTGCCAGAGACGCCACGCCATTGCCCCGCTGTGAATCGAATTCGGCGCTTCGAATCTAATCGAGACGTGACCCGAATGTTTTCCGACGTCTTAGCGAAACAAATGAGCGGCGAACGAGCAAAATTCACCCCGCTTCCCCAACCTATAACCCCGACCGCCGCAAACACCAATCACCGCGTCGGGGGTAATTTAAAATCTAAATTACTTTCCGAAAGAAATGCACTTCGTTCAGTCGGCGTGTTTTTTGAAAAGCTCGCTCGCGCACAATAATGCATCAGCGCATAGCGGCCTCCGGCCCTTTTAGCAAGGGAATGGAAACAATGGCAGACGGAAATGTTGCATCAAATGTATGCGCGACCGCACCATCGTCAAGATGTGACGATTTATAGTCGCTAAAAAGTTTTTAGTATTCCCCAAGAATTGGCTTTTTGTTTTGAATCGCTCTGGATGTTAATCTTGGCAAAGCCAATGGGAATTACATTTTATAATTAGTAATAAAATGGAGCGGCGTTTGAAACTTTGCATCATCGCCGGCGACGAACAACAACATTAATCCGAAGTTGATGTGGTGCAATGACCTAGCCTTCTAGAAGGATCATCTCAAAGGTGACACAATCTTTCATCACTTACATGAACGGAAACTAAATCTTCAACCAGAACTAGTTGGTACTGCATTAACTAGAATTGAATTAAATTTTTTATCGATGGCATAATGATATTCCACAGTAATTTCAATTAAAAATTGTTTTTTAAGTTCTGGCCCCAACCCAATCCAACTTGACTCGATGCAAAATTTAATGATGCTAAAAATAAGATTAAAATTGTAAAAACGACAACATTCTGACAAATGTTAAACAATAATTTTTCCAATTTGTGTACACTAAACATTGTTAATAAAACATTAGAAGTGCAAAATATCCACACTGCCAAAGGTTGGTCGTTGTAATTATTATGTCAAAATATGTTTAAAATGCAAAATTATCAAAAAGTGTTGAATTTTACAATATATTGTGGAAATTTCACGCAATTGAAATAATTTTCCTATAAAACCTCATGTAAAACAAACAAAATTCGCAAAATTGCATCCAGGGTCCCGAGTTTATTAAGAAAATATTATTGATTACTCACTTATGTAACAACAATTAGGAGGTTACATAGGAAAATCAATCAAAAATGCAATTTAACTACAACTCATTCTTCTGTGTATATTAACTAGTCTTAGCTTGCGCTTCATAAATCTTTCTCGTCGATTACGTTGGTGGGGTGGGGTTTCTGAAAAAGTATTTCTATAAAATTATTATTTTCCTGAAACTGTCAGAATATTCACATGACCGATATTGCATTTTCTTTGTGGCCATTTATAGAATTTTTTGTGACGTCTTGTGGCTTTTTTGTAAAAATGCAAAAAATTGAGCACCGTGCTGTCAAACTAGACTAATTAGCACATAAGACCACGATCAAGGTTAACTATTATGCTGGTATTTTATGCACAGTGCAAGAGGCCATAATGGAAAAATACAATGGAACGCATAAGGCTATTTTGTCCAGGATACTCTGAAAGATTTATAATTCACAGAATTAAATTATTCACCCTACAGCATTGAATTAGTATCATGTGACTTTTTTCTGTTTAGCAAGTTGAGGGGTCAAATATTTCTAAAAAAATATTGAAAAATAACCAAAAACTTTTATTACGTTTTAATTCCTTCATAGTCAGGTACGTTTTTATGAGCTTGCTCTCGTACTATCTATAATATTTTCAGTTTTGCTTAACGATTCGTGACTATGAAATTATGGTCGGCCGACACAAACAGATGTGGAATAGCACTTAGATAACGTTTAAAAGAACATAAAAATATGACTTCTTATCGCTTTACGTGGCGTTCATACTATATTCAAGTCTTTTTTAAAGTACTCATATGTTGCTATAACCTTTGTTAATTTTTTTTAATTATTTGCGCGAAAATCTAAATCTTATTTTTGTTTGTTCAAATTATATCGTTTGAATAGGTTTCAGGAATAACGTTCACCACTTCTTTCTGTCGTATAACCGAGCGAGTATCAAAGATCAGTTATTAATAATTAAATATGTAAATCACATTACCATATATGTTGTTTTACATCACATTATCATATGGCGATCTTAGACAATGCGAACCAAAAGGGGTATCGACAACAGTAATTGGATATCTAGCCAGATAAGAACCATCAAAGTGAGATACAAGAATACGCGGATAGTTTTAAGAAATTAACATAAGTGCGTGAGTTTTTCAGGAAGGGCAAATTGACGAACTCAAGCAGTATACGCAACCTTTAGTGAAACATCTGTCGGAAATTCGTAGTGTCCTGAAAAGCAGACTGCAGGTCAAAATGGCTGAAACATTCAAACTGAGAACTGCTGGCAACCTGCCGTCAATGGCTGGAAAAGAGGACATTACGAACCGACTTATAGATTCTATTAATTTGTACGCGAGCATGTAAAGTCAGGAGGATTAAAAATCCTCATTACCTACGTTTTGAAAAAAATTATCTGAAAAAGCTAAAATTAGATTGCATTCGAAATATGATTTGCTAAGAAAGTTGGTAGCCGACCTATGAGAAAATTTTGTAACGCGAAATCGGCAACTGTTCTCTCTAATAAACTACATCAAGAACGATAACAATGCAAATCAATAAACGAATTTGGTCGAGCAATCGAACAAATTCTAAGTGAATTAACGCAGGCTCAGGCAAGTAGCAATGGAAGTCTCTTTTTGTTGAATTCATTATGAAATGGTATGCGAAACATTGAAATCAGAATGATACTCAGGTAAAGAAACTGTGCGACTTTGAAAGAGACCATATAGTTGGAAAGCGACGAAGAAACGGACAAACGTTGCCGTTGCGCAATGTTTTACACAAGCAACGGAGGTAATAACGGGTACTAAAGTAACCGAAACAGGTTCCATGACAACAGCGGATAAAATCCCTGAGGGTATCACAAAAACAGCCAACCCTAATGCCAAAACCAAAATCCACAACAAGTTTCCTTTGGGGACAACGGGATTTTCAAGGACAAGAGCAGGTAAATCGGAAACATCGAAAGATCCGGGGCTATTTTTTCGTGACTAAAGAGCGAATGGTAATAATATTGTGAATGAATGTTCCAAGTTAGCAATTAGCATAATTTTTTAGAAATGTTTTAGAAAATTAAGTAATTGATTCCAGACAAAAATTACAATAACTGGTATTGCTGGGCCAACTGCCTCAAGAGGATCAACAAACATAAAATGTAATGTAAACAATCGCGAAATAAATCACAAAGTTTTAGTAATGGATCAGTTTGAAATTGAAATTAATCGGGTTTCAGGATTTTTTCAAAAAATGGAATGCCACAATCGACTTTTGGAAAATTTTATTTTCATTTTGAAACGAGTTAGGTAAAATTATTACACCATTAGAATAAAAGAAATTCGATACGAATAAAAGTTTACCACCACGGTGTGAAATTCTTAGATAATTTTGGGTAGACAACGCTTGGTTCTTTCCAAGGGACATTTCCGTAGGTGTTTATACGGCGGGAATAGTAACATGGGTAAAAAACCAGCCTTGGTAGATTTTGAATCGGATGGAATTCTGTTGCTCGAGTTGATAAGTTATTAGAACGAATGTAGAACACTTGCAAGAGGAAGAAACTTTGCGCTAAATCTGTATGTATTATTGTTAGAAAATGACCTTGTAATAGTCATGTGGTAAGAAAAACAATCAAACTGAAAGGCCCGGAAAAAATGATTTACGTCAAACCACATAGACTGCATCAGAAGAGGCACAGGCATAGAAAAGTGAAATTGACGAACAGGTAAATAAAATGTCAGAAGATGTGGTGATCTCGGCGACAAATTCAACATGGTCTTCACCAATCTTAGTGGTCACCAAAGGAAGGTGGCGAGAATGGGAACAAAAAGTGCTGGTGAATGGTAATTGATTATAGGCTTCTAAAAAAGGTGACAGATGATGATAGATTTCTTTTGCCGAATAAAACGGATATTCCAGGTTCGTTATCGGGAGGAGTATATTGCAGATCTACCACCAGGATATTATCATGAGCTTGAACCTTCTACTAGAAAGTGCACCGCATTTATTACAAGTAGGGTGCAGTTTCAAATAGCTAGGTTACCGATGGAGTTGAAAACTAGTTCAAATTCATTTTCAAGTGTCATAATTGCAATGTCGGGACTAAAGACTTAAAGATTGTAAAAAAAATTGAAAATTTTTGAAGGAACTTCTCTACTTAGGACATGCTAGTTCATCTGATGAAATGTCACCAGATCCGAGTAAAATTAACGTAGTAATGAACTATCCTGTTCCAATAAACGCAGATGAAACAATGAGATGAATGATGAAATTTAAACAAAATTTTGCAAATATTGCAAGTTTTTTGAATAAATTAACGCGGAAAGCGAGTACATTTTTATTCGGAGGACGTTTTTCAAAAATCATTGCAACAAGCTTTCATCAAACTATCAGTCTTTCAATGTCCGAATTTTTCACAAAATAATCAATTGCTACAGTTCTTTAAAACTCAGATAATAAACCGAACGCATACGCCAGTAGAGCATTATGCAAAGGGGAAGCAAGATACATCATGATTCATAAAGAACTACTATCCATAGTATGAAGTATCAAGCACTTTAGACCATACATATTCAATAGAAAATTCCAAATCTATACCGACCACCACCTCATTGATTTACTTGTTTGGGGTGAATAACCCTTCACCAAGGTTTCGTCAAAATTCAGATTAATATTGGAAGCATACGATTTCCTAATAAGTTATATGAACGGCAAAATAATTCAGCGGAAATACAAATCGAATTTTAGGAGCTAAAAGAAATGTCAAGGACAGTATTTGTTATGCCAAGTGGTTATAAAAAGGTAAACGGTGATTTCGGAACAAGGGGAACTTCAATCAACGAATGAATTGTTGAAGCGACCATAGGATTCGACGGAAATGAAATTGGTAGATAAATGATCTGAAATAAATGAAAAAAATGTATTAAAGTAGGTTCTATGACAAGTCAAATGTAATTTATATAGCAGAGATACCCATCAGTTCGAGCCCTAGACGCAGAATTGAGATTCCAGCATAAACTTTGTGAGGATTATAAAATCGCATATATGATGAAAAATTAATGGCCTAGATGGCAAGGGTCAGTAAGCACTCTAGATACTAACATATCACAAATTGCTGTGACTGACCAATGGTTAGAATTCTTCTCAAAGTTTTTAAAGAATCAGCTTACTTGGATTCTTTAGAAAATACACAACACACTCACAATAGGACACACATCACAAAGGTCCAAAACTAACAGATTTGAATGAACCCATATATAGTTTAAGGTGCTGGAATTTCCACAAACTACAAAATCGACGGGGGTAAAACTATTAAGAACGACGATATAGAAGTAAATTTCACCTCAGCACTCTTGTATTCCTATATGCATCTATTCTTTAAAATGTGGGAGTTTCAAATTGTACTTTATCTACGAATTCAATTCTGAATCCATTTTTTATTAACGATTGATTGCTTTTCTAATAACAAACGACCGCGATGACAAGTTTGTTGCAGAACAATTAACTAGCGCCAAATATTTGTGATTATTTTTAATCCATTTAAGAGACGTTGGTTTCCGATGGGCAACAGTACCAACTATAGGAGATGTCTGTCACATAATAATATAAAACAATCAAGGACAATTTTGCCAATTTTATTTTGTTCCTCTTTTTAATTTATCCACGTTATTTTCACATATACTTTTTATATTTTATTACATTCTGTGAAGAAATCTAAACTAATATAAAAAGATAGCAAAAGGCACATTACTCAAATAAACGGCGAAAACGGAAACGAAAATGAAAATAAACTCTCCACTTTGAATGCATGTTAAGTCAGAGCATTTGCTTTGCTCGGTGCGGCCCTTAAATTGGCCTTTTTCCCGCTTTGCGTTTACACAGCGATTGCAACGGTGTTGTAATCAATTTGGTGGGGTTTCTCTATACTCGAAGCTGTTGAACTCGGGAAGTTAATAATCAGCCACGTCGCCACTTCGCCTGAAATTTCAAAGCGCCGAACTGAGATAATTCCCATCTCGACGTCTCCACGGTGTGAAATACACCATAGCTCCCGAACAGATTGTTAGTACGATCGCAAAGTTTCATAAAATGCAAAAAACGCCATATACTATGTACATTTAAAATTTTGGTAAATTTTGTAATTTTAATTGAATTAATGTTCCTTCTAAATTTATTTTAATTCGTATTTTGGTAAATCTCACGAATGTATTTATTCCAGTTCTGACATAAATATTGTTTTTTGAGAACGATTTTAAATATTCATGTCGCGTGTAACTTTAATCAAATTTGTATATTTTTGTTTCACTGTAACATAATTAATAATCAATTACATCAATGCACAAAAATATTTACACACAGCAGAAACTATTTGGATTATTAGATCCTTGCCAATTAATTTTGAGTTGATGATGAAATTTATTTGGCACCACCTGTCCCTATATCATTTTTAGTAAAGCTTTATCTGGAAATATTTAAAATAAGCCCCCAAGATTTTAACGCTACTATATAAACATTTTTATTTCATAGCCTTGTAGTTGCTAATGCATTTGTTCTGTTGCGATTTAGTCCTTGCACTTTGGTGATTAATCCCGTGTTATTTTTCGCCGTTGGTCACTTTTAATATAATATGCAAACATATTTTAAGATAAACGAAATTCATATTAATTTCAAGAATCTTGGAGTTGTGTTCATTTAATTCGTTTAATGTAGATAGAACAAAAAATTAAAAAAAATCTATGTGCTCTAATACGCAGCAAATAACTGAATAATCCCAACCATTACTAAACAGTGCGGAATACATTTAGTGTACATTTAATTTAATTAAATATTGTCTCGCAAATATAATATTTACTCGGCCACCTGCAGACGAATTTAATCCGTGAAAAGCTATAATGCTTCCCAGGCAAATAGAAAACACAGGGATGTTAGTTCTAGTTCGCTGCGTTCGCGTTGATAAATAATTAAAATTTGTCAATGCGAAAATCGAAATTTAACATTAGCGTACGTATATTTTAAGATCATTAAACAATATTAAGAATCTGTTGCGTGTATCGATCGAAATTGTTCAAGGTATTGCCATTTCGCTTGTAAAAACCAATTGATCTTCGAAGAATCGCAGGCTTCGGCTACGAAGCGATGGTAGACGCAATGCGTCTGTCAATCCAAAGTTTATTTCCGCTACGATTTCGCGATTTAAGCAGACGGTTTTTTGGGGGAGATTACGTCATAAATTTCGGAACTGAGTAGAATTTGCCATGTCAATCGTTCCCTGGAGTATCAATATCTGTCCGGAACAACATAACCGAAATGTCTTATATTTGTTTATGTTGTGATATGTGACGCAAATACGAAATAAAAACTTTTGTTTGGGCTAAAGATCTTTAACGAATTAAGCCGTGAGTTTGTCACTGGATATGTTGCATAGATTGGTTAGCTAGCTGGGATGCCAGTGGTTGCCATAAGCAAGCAGTATTTTTGAAGTAGAACTAGAAATTCGTGTTAGTGTCTAGATCAGTTAATCAATTTGGTCGTGTCATTTATTGTGTAATATTTAGTAAGTATAGGGTTTCTGAATATTCATAGCCAGGGCATAACAATCACAAAATAGTTCAATTAGCAGTGGTGCCACACCATACACCATTTTTACGATTAGTCTAGATTTTGTTTATGGCACCTGGTTGAATGGTATGGGATGGCATAAAATGGTGGCTGCTCTCCTTTGACATTTGTCCATAGCACGTTAAATGTTTGACGTTATATCGAGAATGTCGTAGAATCAGACTTCTTCAACCACACCTGAACGATACCTTCCAATAAGATAATGCGCCACTATAAATAATATAAAGGACACAGAATTTTTTGAAGAATACGTAAGATTTGGCTACCCAGATCTGCAGACTTATAATATGGGATATCATCGGCCACAGACTGCGTAATCTTACTCTCCCTCCAAATCCTACAGAAGAACTGCGATAACAGGACGCAATAAATCATCTTATTCCAAGCATGCCTAGAAGGGCAACTTCATACATACAAGTACGTGGTGATGTCACAAAATATTATCATTTTTTTAAATAAATAGTTGAGGTTCGTCTTCCAATTTTGAATAATAAAATAAAATAATCGATTCACGAACGAGAAGACTCTATGTCCATTTCATCTACATATGTGGTGCATTTTATATGAAATCCAGTGTACACATATTTGATATTTTCTGCGATTCTCGAGTATAAAGAATCACAACAATTAAAATTGTGTTACCGTGATACCAATTATTTAAAATTACAATAATTAAGATAGCGTAGCATAGCAATGTGTAGCCCCTCGAGCAGATACCTAATCCTTTTATGAATTGAGTTGGATTAGATAATACAGATACCATCTATTATGCTCTCTATTACATTGGACCCACCTCTGCTGCGTTAAGATTCGTAGATTATCTAAAATTATGAGAAAATATAACTGCTTTTGATTTTGTGGTATCTGGTGTGTTTATTTATTTTTTATTACGACAATCAACTCCAACTTAAATTATCAAAGTAATTTATTTCATGTTTATGCAGGGTCGTTAATATTATACTTAATACATTCATGCATGTATAATTTAAATTTTTTGCAAGTTTTTAATCCACGTAACTTTCCATACTATAATTAATCCGTCTCGTTCGTATTAAAAGTACGAGATCGTAAATATTCATGAGATTTTGTCTCGTAATATCGCCCTTATCAAGATCCTCCATTACCGGAGTAACGGTGAGGAAATGCGAGATTCAAGTTTTAATGTCTTAATAACCGATTTTGAAAAGCGAACGCATAAATAAGCCGCGGCGTTTCGGTAGTAACGTATTGTACGTTTCCCGTAGGACGTATATTTAAAACTAAACAGGCATAAATTTCCTAAGATCTGAAGCCATGCCAGAAAAGCCGAAATTGGCAATGATTTTTCAACGTTTGGACATCTGCATTAAGGAAATGAGTACGACTTTTGCACAGACTGAAATACTGTTAGCTCGAACCTTGTGCTACACGTTACATAACTTTAACAAACTACATCCACAGCCAAATATATTACGTTTGCGTTTTTCTTTTTTGCGAGCGTTGCTTTTTTCTCGAGGATTTAAGACCAATTTTTATAGTGCACTTATTTTGCAACGGACTTCAATAAGGTTGATAATATTGCGACTTTCGTTCGAGAAAGTATAAATCTAGAAAGGGGATATTTTATGTCGAATTATTCGAACCGCTAATATTTATCGACATCTCATTTTTTAGTGCGAACCGCATCATCCTATTGTTTATGTATTTTCATGGGGTTGAAATTATTGCGTCAGTAAATTGACATGATGCTAGTGCTCCCTGACATGAAAGCCATCATAATCAATCGACGTATAAATTTTGTCCGCGCTTTCCAGATGCTATTTATGGGACAGCTTTGAAACAAAATTTATACGCAACTCCCTCGTCTGTTTCGAAAATTATTGACCAACGGTTTTTATGGTTTATTCACAAGATCCAATTTTCTTTCAGTCTATCATCTGCACTCCGTATCTACTATTAATAGATTCATAATCATTGGAAAAATGCTATCGAAAATTCGTTTACGTGGAGAATTTTTATGTACATGCATTCGATATCTTCATTGATCGCCGCTATAAATAAGCCAATATATGATGTGTGCACTGATCTTACCTGAAATATTGCATAGACCGCGGCTTCAGCACAGTGAATAGTGGATATACAAAGTAAGAGACGGTGGTGCACAATTTGCTTGTTTTATATCAAGGTTCGCTAGTTAAAGTGATGCAGATATTTTTACCCCAGATAGAACAAAAATCACGAACAGATTATCGGTCGAAACAACGAAAATATAAAAAACTTTAAGCCACCTGTAATACCACCTATGATGACCTCCTCTTTTAGCAAATAAACAAAGCCATGCTCGAATAGATAGATATCGAGTATATGCTCGCATACTTTAGTAATTAATACCTACATAAGTATTTATTAAAAATAAAATAACATCAGTTGCAAATAATTACGACTTAGGAATCCATATAATATTGAAGTGTTAACGTTCCCAGTGTCTTATTCAATCGATATATTTTTAATTAAATTTTTCTTTTGCTGCCTAATGCACACAGAAGTATTGTGCAAGTATAATTCAATCCATTGTAGTTCACTTGTCAAAAGCTTCGCTCCATCTGTGTATATTAAAGTGATATAAAATTTATTTTTCAGGATACTAATGGAATTGTGAAAAAGTAAAATGCATGATACCCGATGTGAATACTATTATTTTCCCGAGCAGGCTTCAGCGGATTTACGTTATAATTATCCTTTGTGTGTTTAGAGTCCTGGTGTAACATTATTTATAAAGATTCTTTTGTTAATTTCATTTTTAAACGAACATAATAAATTAAAATGTTTGCTCAACGGGCGCAACTATGCATTGTTAATTACACTTTGAACACTATTACCACAAACGACCATCCATCAATCAAGTCGTCCTCCATTGAATTTTCAATAAGGCGAGAGCGTAGCTCAGTTATCAAATTATGCCGTCTTGATCCCGATTCCTCCAGTTTTATCGCATCAAATGTGTAGTGGCGGTAGTTTGTATCGGCTGAAATCTGTTGTTGTCAGGGAGTGCTTTAGCCGTCGTGATTTATGACGTGTGTGTGTGTTCGAGTGCTGTGGTTTTATGGAGAAAAAAGAATTATAATATGTGGCGGTTCGCAATATACTGGAGCGTTGTTTTTAACAAGAAAACATGTCTTTTTCTAGGTGCACAATTTATGAACGGCGGATTTATATTAACGTTACTCTTGAATACCTAAACATTTTGCTACTCATATAAAAATAATGGTAAATTTTCATATTTACCATAGTTGCAAATAAACATAATTTAATTAATTTTTTATTGGCATTTAACATCGATGTAATTACTTTTAATTTCAATATTCTGCAATTTTGTTATTGTCCAATAGTTTGACTCTTTTTGACATTTTTAACATTTTATTTATTTAATATTGGTCAAATGATATTGATCAATCGTATATCAAAGTTTTGACTTTTTTGTATTCTTGGGAAAATGCAATTTTATTTCATCGCCTCTCATATTCTATGACGAGGGTGCTAAGAATTCTATAATTTGTACTCTCAAATTGAAACGAACGTAATTTCTTGCGTGTTTTGTGCCGAAAATTTATACAAATATGTTTTAGATGTATCGTAGTGACGTGTCATCCGGCTGAGGAATTCCAAGACATCCGAAATTGTTTGACATGACGAAATTAAAAAGGGTTTTTATATTTTTTATTCAAATTAAAACAGTGATGTTAATTATTCGCAAATTTAAATTTTAAATTATACACAAAAATTCACCAACATTTATATTCACAAAATATATTGTTTTGTATTTTAAAACATGCACCTGCATATGTCTTATTTATATATATTGCAAGAAAATTAAAATATTTAATGCAGTCGCATGTCAATCTTTAAATAAATTTATTTAAAACTTTCAAGTTTTCATTCTTTAAATTCTGACTAAAATAATTCGAATTATTGTTTGGATTTGCTGCAAATTATTATTCGTTGTCCTTTGTATAATCAATAATTTTAATTTTCAAATTCTTTTCAATTTTCAATTATTTATTTATATTTCCTCTCAATATCGTTCCCACCGCTTCTTCGTTTGTTTCCACGAGTACTGCTTTAGCTCATTTAATTCGATTTTGCTGGTCTAGTGAAATATTTTTTATTGTATTGACGTTTTCATTTGAATATTTCAGTGCGAGATTTAATTTATTTTAATTTCTACATCGATTCGAATAAAATTAATATAACTCGAAATAACAGGAAACGAAGGCTTTTATACAGCCAACATGGAGAAGTTTCGAATGACGTAAGGTATGAGAAAAAAGCAAAATTTGAAGACAAAGCCCTAGTGTGGTGCGCCATTTCGGAAGCTGTTTCTTCAAGAACTTACGTTATGGCGAGTTAGGGTCGAAGCTGTAAATGCACATTTACATTCGAAGGTGTCTCCCCAAATTAGTGAATTTTATTCAAACGCATCATGTTAATGATAATGTTATGTTCTGCTCGGATCCGCCATCGTGCCATTATGCGAGAACCCAAGATTGTAACCTGGCTAATATCGCAAAAGTGCACATTGGTCTACCGCGTCGTTTTTTGCAGCGATAATTTGCTTATCGGGTCCTCATTGTTTTTGTCCGTTTTGCCTGCGGCAATGTTTTGTCAATGCATGCCAGTTACACGAATTAATAGAATCGACTTTCCGATATCGTACGTAATATAACGATAAAAAACTAGGTAGGTGTCAATTTTTTCGCAAATGGAGTGGTTGTCGTCTAACGTTCGGTTAGTTTGTCGCGTTTCTCGTGAAAAATTGCACGTTTCGCGGCTATTTGCGCGATTATTGTAACTTTAAGTTTGTGTAGTGTTATGGAAGAGCGTTTTGTCTTCGGCGGGGGATGGCGGTGAGTGATTTTTATCCTTCCTTGTTTGAGCAGAGCGATTTCAAGGTAGATTTAAAAGAATATACGCGCAATATTTATGCGCGGATGCTACGAAATATGGAAATTTCATTGCAACAGTTAGTCTGTTAGGTTATAATATCGATACACGATATATATTCTGATCATTCGTCGTAGGCTTCTCGATGCAAGTTTAGAGTGCGTCTTAATGGCAGTGCAAATATTTTTAAAAACAATGTTTGAGCTTGAATAATTTTGACCCTTCGCTGCCAGGAGCGCTATTAGCAAGGTTATTTATACGCGTATATTCAATGTAATAAACGCCATGCATATACGCACTAGTTGCTGCGCTATTTTACTATATTTTACTGATAGTTAATCAAAATTATGTTTGGTCTTATCTACCACGAACCAAAATTTAATATATGCAGAGTATATTTGTATATAAGTGAAATCTTTTTTTCGATAATTCCACATAAAATGTTCTTTCGGCCTAAAATTGAGTTGGGTTGTGTTTGGTAGGGTTGAGTCAGGTTGGGTTAGGTTAGGTTGGGCCAGGTTGGGTTAGGTTCTGTTAGGTTGGCAAATCGGTTCCACCTGCAATCTTTTTCCCGTGTTGAAAAATTTACTACTGTTATTTAAATGTTATATGGTTCTAATAATAAAATTTTGAATAAAAGTCTTTATTGTTTTTCACGTTTTGAATACACTACCTTTGTTACAGAATGAAGTGTTTCTCCAATGTAATACAAACAGTATTCATGTAGAACACGTAACTTGACACTTAGCTATACTTCCATAAAAAAATCTATTAATACACGTTTTACATGGATACATAATTGATTTTTATTATATTTTAAAAAAATTGTAATTATATTTACTTAAATTTACACTCAAATATTTATTACTATTTGCACGAAATATAATTTATATATGAGCGTCTTCCGGTACTGGCTATTAGAATAATATATTTATGAATACTTCTTAGCAATGAAGTATAATAATAATACAATATAGGCTAATACAATACAAGAATTAATTTCGATTTCGCCCATCACATTTTGATTCACTCCCAACTAAAATAGTCGTACCAATTAATTTGCATTGCTCGGCGCACATCGATCCATACAAAATTTACCCATTACGCTCTTAACACATTGTTTATTATGATAAATTTTACTAAAAATTTTTTATATTAATTATTATCATTATTGAGTCATGTCAAAAAAGACGGTCGATATAATTTACAATATTACTATGTCATAATAAGCATGTATAAATAATGCAATTAATTAATTATTACGGGGGGGGGGGGGGGCACCGAGAAAACCAACGCTAGTTGTTAATTTTGTGTACAGAATTAGTTAGATTTATCACTTGCGCTGTAGTAATTATTAATCGCCATAAAACACCAACGAAAATTTTCAAATCGTTTTGAAGTGCAAGTTGGCAATATAAAAAATTGTTTAAAATATAAAAATTAACCAATATGGCAGACTAACAAAATATATAAAATTACTGTACTTTATTAATCGTGTATAAAATTAAGAACAAAGAAT
Source organism: Geotrupes spiniger (assembly GCA_959613385.1). Classification (NCBI taxonomy): domain Eukaryota; kingdom Metazoa; phylum Arthropoda; class Insecta; order Coleoptera; family Geotrupidae; genus Geotrupes; species Geotrupes spiniger. The sequence goes on from OY390737.1 coordinate 21,840,164, forward strand.
GGTTGATTTGGCTCTTTTGCTGAGCTTACACTGATTTTATGGCAGCTTGGATGCCTTCATACACAACACATAACATTCTACGACTCCATAGCGTTAACTCTACCTTTTGCAACATATAGCCTGAGAATTCTTGAAGGCTAATTTGACTTAACTAATGCAAATCAATTGAAATTTTCAGGAAAATCAATATTTTTAACGATAAGCTATAAATTGATCTTGTTTTTCTTAACAATTTCCTTGATAATCAGTAATATAAAAAATACGCATTTCTTTGAAGGACTTTGAAGGACATGTTCTACGCAGATAGATACACAACACAGGAAATCGAAGTTACCAAGCATTGTAACATTTTTTACGAAAACATATTTATTTTTTATATGGTAATGCCATACAAGGAAGAACTTAGTTTCTTGCACAGATCACAACAAATTCCTTTTCAATATTCGCCAGTCTTACGGGGAATGAAAAGTGATTATTAGTATTATAGGTCGATGTGTCTTTAAGAGGGCAATGATGTGAGAAATTATTATCTATTATTAACTATTATCATCGCTAAACATCGTTTTCTCGTATTTTGGATTAACGACATATATTTTTTGTTGACACTGACAAAAGTTAATGGTGGGGGAAGACAACTTTCAGAACCTATCAATTAAATTTACATTTAATTGAAATGCAAAATGAAATCATCAAAAGATTTGTGGCGAATTTTACGTACATCACTCCCCTGAAACAGCAATCTTCACTCGTGCTTATTTATTAAAAAAAAATGTATTTCGAATTTTTGATATTTTTTAAAGTTTTGCCAAATTTATAGAACATTTTTGGTTTTACTTGCTTTTTCCTTGAAAATTAAATTTTGTTGAGTTTGTGGGTGATACTAAATTTATTATCATTGATATCGTCAATCCTTAATTTTGCACTCATTCTTAATAGAGCCTGGTGAACATTTTGAAAATTATGATTTTTTTTAATACTGATGTGTTTTTGATATGCATGTTCATTCGTCAGCTCCTAATTATTACTATTCGACGAATTTTTTAAAATATTGGCAAATGGGATTTTTAAGAATTATTTTATTCTCAAGTTTGGTGTTTCGAATTTTTGATAAATTGTTTGAGAGTTTTTATTACTTATCGAAAATCAATATTATGAACATTGATATTCATTGGAATTTTTTGTATTTTTTTAAATTTGATCTCCGCATTTATTGAATTTTTTAAAATATTTTTTTTTGAATTTGCAATTTATCACTTTTGTTTTCTTGTTATTTTATCTCCTCCATAATATCGAATTTAATAAAATATTAACATTTAGGATTTTTTGAAAGCTTTTACTGACATTGAATTATTAAAAGTAAAAAAAGAGGATCCCGTGTTTAATATTTTTTCCAATATTTTAAATTTTTTAAAATGAAAAACTTCTGCATTTATGCCCGTTTTGAATTTAAGATTAATTTCGCAAATTTATAGAAAATTGTAGTTTTTGCCTCTTATTTGATACTTTTTGCAATTTTTAATTTCCATATCTATAGGTTACTTGAAAAGTTAAATGTTTTATTTTTTAATTTATTAGAATTTATTTACTTTTGTATTAATCTCATTTATTCGTCATAGTGATATGGCGGCAAAGCTTAGTTTATAAAAATGTTGACATTTATATTTTCTTGCTTGCCTGCATAAATAATTTTTTAAATTGTTGATATTTTTTGATATGTATATTTTTTCCACTTTTTAAAAACTAATATTTTTTTATTTGACATTATTTTCAAAATTTTATCGAAAATATTTGCTTTCGCTCCTTGGCTGTTATTTTTGCAATTTTTACTGATTCTCTTGCAAAGTATCATTTTTTGAATTTTTAAAAATTTTATTCAATCATCCATTCAGTCCCTAATTTTGCAGTCGTTTATATTATTATTTGACGAAGTTTTTTAAATGTTGAGGATTTTTTTAATTTCTTAATTTTGCTCTTTCGATTTTTTGATAAAACCTTTAAAAGTTTATTTCCTTTATTAATTGGTATATTTTGCATTTTTAAAATTTGTTTTCCCCATTTATTGAATTCTTAAAAAAATTAATCTGCTTCATAATATAGCAGCAATGTTGAATGTATTAAAATATTGAGATTTAGAATGTTTTCGAAAGCTTTAAAGCGAATGTTTTATTGACAAGAAATTATAAAAAATTAAAAAAATTAAGGTTCCAGTTTGATATTTTGTCGATTTCTTGAAATTTTTTGAAAACGAAAATTTGTATTTATGGCCTTTCTGAATTTTGACATTCTTTTCAGACCACGCAGGAAGCGGAAGTCTGGAGGAGACTATTTCGGAGTTACGGAGGTAAGTGTTACTTTTTATTCGATACTTCGATAACTCGGAGAAACATGTCATAATGGGGCAAGAAATGCTATAAATATATTCGAAGCTTCCATTGAGACATTTCATTTAAAAACGTACAACCAATTTCCTTGGACCAGAAAAAATTAGAATTGTTCTGGTCCAAGAAAATTGGTAGGATATTTGCAAATGTAACAACTTTTATTTCATTTTTCCACATTTTTCAATACATTTTACACCCTATGGTCACGTTCACGTTCAAGAATATGAAATAGCACTTAAAGTATCTCCAAATTAATAATTACAAAAATATTGTCGATTAGTGTAATTAAATTAAACTTATGCAGATTGACATATTTTGAGGGATTCATGTTTTAGGAATTGTTAATTTCACTATGCATGTTAGTATTTTTTTTGTTTTTAAAGTCCATAGTACTGTTGAGACATGATGATTTATGAAACCCCATTCCTTTTAGAATGTGTCACTTAAATTGCGCCAAGGCGATCTGTAAATACGTATTTTACGTATTATATGCCTTGCCTACTATCTTCAAAATGTCCTTGTGGATTCAAATTCTTTATCAATGCATTTTCTGAATTTACATCGCACCCAAAGGATAATGCAATTCATTTTTCACGAATATTTTAACAGTGCCATTAAATTGGTTATTGCATAGCAAATTATTTTAATAGATAGAAGAATGATGAGGGAAATGTAACATTAGTTGAAAGGAATGAGGAATTCCATTTTTGTAAAAAAATTATTGAGAATAGTTTTTTTCCGCGATCAATATGAAATATCAATACGTAGTGTAAACTTAAATTGTATTTTAGCTTCATTTTTATTGGTTATTTTGTTTCTAGTAATTCTTCAATCCTTCTTTGTTACACTTACCTGACTGAAACTATGTACCCATTTATCTTGGTACCAATACTTTTTGAATTACTATCATTTTAAACATTACTCCGAAAATTCAATAGAGCCACCGTAAATTTGCTCTGAAAACAAATATATAATATATGTTAGCTCACTTTAAATAATAATCAATTAGTCCGCTATTACATGTGCACACCTCATAAATTTATAATCAATTCAAAGTTGGATTTAGTTTTGATTTGAACATAAACTCGTAACGCAACACAACCAAATGTCTGTGCCCGTCACTTAATTTCTGCAAATCCTAAAAGCTCTAACATGATACTAGATTAACGCGGATTTCGATAGATTTCCTACAACGTGCACAACGCATCGTCAAAAGTTGGGGTTCGCTTGTGGACTGTTATTTCAGCATGCACTCTCACACACCCCCATGCACTCCGCTTGCTTTTAACAATAGCGCGGCGTACGCTTTTAACCGGGCGCTGGTGCTCGATGTCACTGACTGGACAATATATGCAGCAATAAATTCGTTTCGATGGTGCGAATATAAATTGTTGCAGATCGCTTTTAATTTAAAACAAATATCGTGTCACAGGTCAGCTTACACGAGTTCATTTGTGCGCGTTTGACTTTCAAGGTAATTTATTGGCAGGTTGGTCCCATATTTTCACGTTTTTTCGAATTTGATTTAAATAGTCGAAAATTGGAATTGCTGTGCTTAGACTCGGGCGTAATTGGAATTATGGAAAATGATTCAGATAAAGGACATTCACAAAATAAATGAACATAGGATTTCGCTTCCATTGGTAGCGCTAAAAATGAATTGGCGAATCTGTCGACAAAAACTTTCAATGAACATTTGAAGTGCACTTCCAGTTCGGTCATTAAAGATCCGGCACGAAAAGATTTTCAGAATCCCGGCGACAACATTTTTAATCACCGCCTCTTGCTGTTTTGTGTCGATTCCTTCAGATTTTTTACATCGTTGCATTTAACTAAATTATTCCTCGCAATCGAAGACGTAAAAAACGCATTAGTATATTTTTATATTTCATTCAGTACATAGTACGTCTACGAGGTCGACGGTTTGTAATTCCATTATTTTCTCTCATATTTTGTTTGCCTCTCACGTATTTACTTATTAATAGAAAATTGCATTTTAAAGGCTTCGGAAGCTTCGACATATTTACGTATTTAAATTTCCATTTATTGCATTTATATTCGCGAGGTGGATGCGCCGTGACAATTATGAAAAATTGCATTTCAATATCCTCTCCGGTTGGCGCACCTGTTTCGGATTTGGCTTCGTCAGCCTTTTTTTTTTTGTTCGCCGCGATGAAGATACGATTTAAATTAGCGGCGCTTCGGTATCGTTAGCGGTATAGCCGAACCGACGCGGTTTTATTGTCGCAGAAGTGAAATAACCACAAAAAGGCCGTTTTAATGCATGCAAATGCGATTTACCGCGTTCGGAAAAGTGAGTTATGGTCGGTGGGTGTCGGGGGCGAAAAAAGGCGAAATAGTTTAGCAAGGCACTTCCACATATTTCATGGAGGAGTATCGATTCGTTATTGCCACGAAAATAAATTAACACCAAATGATGATACCATAAAATCGGTGGCAATAAAGACGTAATCTATGTTCTGGATAGCGGCAGTAAGAAATACCCTAGCGAATGATAAAATACGGACTTGGTCACTGTCCCCAATATAAATTTTACGACAGGTAAATTGTTTTATATAGCTTCTGTGGTATATAAAACTAGTCACCTTTATTACGATGTTTTACAAGTCAATAAGTACACTTAGAACAAAATTTATTGGGGCATAAATATATGTCGATTATGATAGGACGAAGTCAATACATATGTGTCCGTTTACTGCCTATACAAAATTGTACGTATTTAAAAATTTGGCCCTAATACATACCCAAAAAATATTTATTAATGTTACCATTAATACAGAAAGAGCGAAAAATAAGTAACAAGACACGACGTATGACGTATTTTACGCAACAGTATTCAACACTGTATTAATACGACACACCCTTATGATTAAAATATACAATGAAATGATATGTTTACTGCTCAACTGCTTCTACATAGTAACTGAATGCTCATAAAATGTTAATTGTTAAAAATAGCACATGTGTATATCCATTACACATACTACAAAGCATATAGGGTTACAATCAGAATTTCATCTTCAATGTTAACATGTTGTAGTAAGACAAGATAACTAATTTAAAAAATCTTGAATATTGCTGTTGTTATTGCATGTAATTAGAATTATCGAATATATGTTGAACGTTTTGAGGCGTTTGGTTTGGTTGTTTGGGGTTGGTGAATTTGCATAGCTCTTCGATATTTATTTTGCGATACTTTTGCAATATTATAACTAGCAACTGCTTGAGTTAGAAACCATGTGATCATGCTTGACCAACTAAAATGAATATTAGCCTTACACGGTCTTGACTTTTTTTAAATATGAATCTTCCTGATTTAGTAATTCTTTGGAAAGCACGCTTCCACGTCGGTTCCCCTTGTGATACCTGACCCCTAATTTTGTGCTGTGATTGGTAATGTTGGCAACAAAGTTAACACAACATTTTGAGAAGAGTCAAATTAAGTTCGAAAGTCCCGTTCATCATAGAAGAGCAAGAACAATTTTTATTTAAAATCTTCATATCAGAAAAAGATCCAATTTCCCCTCATTTTGTTTCAAGTTTGTTGCCATTGCACTTTTGTAGAACCTAGTAATGATAATCAAGGAGTTTATAGTACTAGGTAGTACTTACTGTATCTGTTTTTAACCTCGCACGAGAATTTGTGAATTTAATGAGATTTAGTGACTTAATTTAATATTTAATTATTTCTATGCAAACCTGATTCCATATCATCCATATTTTATTTGTAAGCATAAGTTTAGGCAAAAATAAAATTTTATTAATACATGCATGAATGAATGAAAAATATGTAGTCACTTAATTATTCTTAACATTGCTGTACCATCGTCATTGAAAATTCCATCCTCGCCACTCAAAAATTCCTACAAAATGTAAATTAAAGGATTTATTATAATTGGCCCTTCAGAAACGAAAGACGAGGATTTATGCCGCGTTAGATTAGATAAAGACGACCGAAGTAATAAAAACAAACTTATTAGCCGGGGTGGCCGGGTACGTTTATGGAGTGCCAAATAAATTTCGCTGTACTGAATCAATAAAGCAAGTTATGGGTTCAATATACTTCCGTAAGACCACCCCTCTCATTTGTACCAACCCGACGAAAACAGTAAAGTACACGTCATTTTTCATAAGTGGCGCCCCGGTTGCTGCGGTGTTATTTCCGTAATGAACTTTTTTAAATTTCCAAATTACGACTTTCTGTGGCGCGGGAACTATACAGAACTAAACCAGATTAATATCTAATATGTGGCCGAATTAAATTTAACTGAAATTCAATTTGTTCCAAACTGTTCGCTCACGTGGCAAAGTATTGTTATAGTGGTCCCGGTGGGCGTGCAAAACAACCTGGCGAATAAACTTAATTTCCATTCTTTGCACATAATAACGCCCGGCCACGAATAATCTAGATAATCACGGTTTTAGTATATAATTGTGCGATAAATTAATTTAAAGGGACTTTGCGCCGTTGTAAACTTTATTTTGCATACATAATTGTGGCTTTGGCGTTCGGCAATGGAAAACAATAGACACGGTCTCGCACGTTTCGAATAATAAAACGCCGGCGTGACACAATGCAACAGCGATGAAGTCGAAATTTAATTTTTCATATTCGCTCACAACCATAATATTATTGGACAGAGATATGACAGTGTTAATAATTATGTCTCCATGTCTTTATAAAGCCTTTTTGTGTATGATTTTCATTTGGTTTTGTGATGGAATGGCAGACAGCGTCTGGTTGATTATATATTTGATTATACATTTTTGCACTGACGACAAAAAAATACCATATTCTATATATACGTTATGTCAAATAAAATTCTTAAAACTAAATATTTTCAACCTGAAATCATTAGAAAAAATTGCGAGCCTTACAAAGAAAGTTGTGCTTAATTGAAATGACTGAAACATCAAAACGTAAATAAACGAAGCTTATAAGATTATAATGAAACAGATTGACAACGAACTTTAACAACATATATAAATAAATAAAATAAATAAAGCAAAGAAACTAAAATCCACAGTTTCGAAAAGCATGAAAATATATGTAAAATTGTGTTAATTAAAAAAATAAGAAGCAAAAGAAATCTAACGAAATAAAGAAACTAATTAAAGTAATGAATTGAGAATATTTCGGGGGCAACGATCATGTACCGCAAAATAGACGAACTAAAATAGCATATTGAGGAAGTATATGATATAGGAAATTGTAGACTGGGGAAAAAACAACGAAGTTAACTTAAAATGACGTAATATTAACAGCAAATTAAAATTAAAAAAATATTAAAGATTTGGGAATTAGAAGAAAACCGTTTTTACTTATGTCAAAGAAAATATATTGTAATCATAATCATAGTCTTAAAAAAAAATTAAAACGAAAATCTATTGAAACAATTTCGGAATGAACATTCGACCCGGCACAGGGTCTACCATTTAATTAAATTAGCTTGGGGTGAGGAGGAGGGACGTATGTATTGTGATGTCACATGGGTGGATTTTACAAGAAGAATTTTACAAACGGTTTCACAAACAACAATTTATCGTGGATTGACAAATAGATGCACTAAAATATTTTTTGTTTTTCTATATCATTTTCGTCATGTCACTTCTGAAAATATTGATTTTTTTTATATAATCCAGTTTATTTGACTTCATTTAATGTTTGTAGTGTTCTTAAATTTTGCGGCAGTTTATTAAATAAAGTCGGTATTGCCACACTTAAGGTTCATTCCCCATATTTGTTATTGTAGGCTGCTACTCTTAATTGCCCGTCTTTCTACCTCTCGGGTCATATATACGGGCCCTTTCTATTTTGTTTTTGATGGTAAAATAAATTAGCGGCACAGAAAGTTTCATAATTCGATTTTATTGATCTTATACTAAGATTACGGTCAAATATATATTATCCTCTTGAAATATTGACTGGATCCATGAATCCAACGCAATTTCAAGTCACATGTTACCTCTTCCCCTATCAAATTATCTATGTAGCTGTTATCCATTTTAGTTTTTAAAGAGTTACAGATTTAAATTAGTTGTCCAATTCAAATAACTCAGGTCTTCTATGTCCCTAATAATGAAGATTTTGGACCCTTCATACAAATTTCCATAAATCAGTTTTCGCTTTCATTTTTGTCTCCCACAGCAAAGTTTTATTAAATGGTGGCAATGGCTAAAGAATGTTTATTTTTCCCGCATACTTATTGCCAAAAATATCGCTGTTTATAATTATGTTACCTCTATTTCTGATTTCTTATGTCTCTTCTTTTTTGAAACCATATTTACAATTATCGGTCACATACCTTCCGACTTCTTTCCGCGTGTTCGACAAACCTCATCAATATCTTGCGCGTTTATTCGTACGCTAATTTCTCTACTACTTTACATACTAATTCCTCCACGTTTTCCTCTTCCATTTTCATTTTCATGCAATTCAAAGCCTTTTCCATACACGGTCTGTTCCGAATCGTTCACACGATATGTTAGATTTTTAATTTGTTCATCCTTTTCGTTACACGATGTCACCAATTCGTTCACTCCTACATCAAGATATTTTATTTGTGGTTTGATTCCTTCCTGCCCCTACTTGATGTCATCATATTGTTGCCCGACGAATATTTGACTTTTAGTGTTTTCGTTCTGTTGTTCTTTTATTCCCATCATAACAGTCTTTAGTTCGCGAATAACTATTTTAATTTTTAGTTCAGTATTTTCCTCAATTATTGTTCTTATACTGGTTGTTGGGTCATCATCTTGTCTCTCGACTTTATTTGTGCACGTAACACATCTTTTTCTATCAAGCATACCCTTTGCTTTATAAGTGGACGCCTTGGAACATATGAACTGTGTTTTTTTGTTACACTTTGTGCAATTTAATGGCTCCATCTTTTATTTAACACCAATTATATTATAATGATTTTGACAGAATGTGACCATTACACTTTTATCAAAAATGTCAAAAATTCGTAAAATTATAATTAAAACGACTAGCTTTTTCAGTTTCAGTTAATAATCTTTAATGTAACTGGTTTTGAACATTGTTTGCGTTCAAAAATATTCTTTAATACACTTTTCATGAATTTCCTGCTTGATATTTTTTGACATAATTTCGATAAATTATCTACTGTGTTTAACGTCCTTAGACATTTATCATCTTGCCTTAAAATGTATTGTATTTAGAGCTACAGCAGGTATTTGCATGGTTTCAATTGATATGGATCACGTATTTGTTCGGACCCTTCGTTCACATTGGTATTATCTTTAGTTACTCTAAAATATCATAAATACCACAACAACACACATTGCCACTATAAATTTTAATTAATCTGTTAGTGGTAAAATCATACGCACAATTACTTGATTCAAACCATTGATAATAAATATAATCTAATATGTCACAGTTGGCGACGCACTTTAAAACGTTTCAGCCCTGTAATAACCACTTAATCATTAATAAAAAATAAATCTTATTTCTTCTCTCTGATGTCCATTTTTAAGGATGGCCTAGGATGTGCGAAGTCAATTGCCTTAATGGGCTGTGATTTTTTGTTTTGGCATTTTGCTGCAAATTATACTAGAGCGACACTGAAAATATCTAGAATGACATGTTCCTAAAAACAAATGAAATTTGTTTTTATTTGACAGCTGCTTTTTAATCTTTTGTGGGTTGATTGCCGTTTAGTTTGTTCGATTTGATCTAATAGTGTTTTAATTAACATAATTTAAAGATTTTGTTTTCACCCAAAAATGAATTTGACCAGAGAACCTTTCCGGGCTATGATTTTTAACGATTTTAAATCATTAACGCCTAAACAATGTGAAGGCTTAGAAATGCATTTGGCGAAGAAGCCCCATCTAAGGCAAGAATTTGTAAATGGTTCAGCGGATTCAAAAGAGATCGGTTTTTCTTAGTGATGAATTTCGTGAATCACGCCTAAGAAGTACTGTTACTCATTAGAATATAGCCGCTGTTCGAGCAAAGCTTGATCTTCTTCATCTTATGAATTTATTCGGGCGACCTTGGGCGTTGGTATGAGTCAAATCCAAAACATTTTACATCAAAAGTTAGACGTGAGAAAACTTTGTTGCCGATAGATTCCATAGAAACTGACTTCCGATCAAAAAGAAAAACGCATTGAATGGTGCAGAAAACTTCTGGAAAAATTCCAAAGCGGTACTTCAAATTTGGTTTGGAATATCATCACTGGTGATGAATATTTGATTTATTATTATGATCCTGAAAAGGAAAGTCAATCCGCTCAATGGGTCTTAACAGAACCGAAACCTACAAAAGTCCGACGAAATCGCAGTGCTGTAAGAAGATGAATGCTAGTTTTTTTTTCTAAAACAGGTCGTATTGCTACGTTAGCATTAGAATATAGACGTACCGTTACTGCCGATTGGTACACAAATGTAAAACGTCCGTGAAAACACCTAAATGGAAATATTATTAGACCTCATGACAACGTATCGTCACATACAGAAAAACTAACAACTGAGTATCTGGATGCCCTAAAAGCACCATGAATCCTCCACCATACAGCCCTGACCTAGCACCTTGTGATTTCTCTATGTTTCCAAAAATTAAGGATAAATTGCGTGGAATCAATTTTTCGTCATCAGATCAAGCAGTGGAATAAATAAAAACCTGTGAAGTGTCTTAAAAAGAATAGCATCATTGCTTTAATGACTGGTTTCATCGAATGCAAAAATGTATTGACGTTAAGGGGGAATACTTTGAAAAGCAATAAAATCTTTTAATTTTTATTCACTTAATCCTTGTTTGATTTTCTAGAAATTTTCCCGCCCTCGTATTTCCTCACAAGGCTATGTAACCTGATATTATATTGCCACGGTTTCTTTCACGCTTAGTTCGAATTTAATAGTAAACAAAATCTCAAATATAAACAAACCATTCTTCATTGCATGTTATATGTATGATTAACATCATATAGAATATAATTTAATATATGAGAATAAATTTATTATTATTAGTCGAATATTTTCTGTTATGTCTGTAGAAAAAAATCCTACAAAACGTGTCAATGTTGCATTCTTACGATTACATCCGACTTTGTATCACAAGTGTTTAATAGCTGGTAGTTACCTTGCAAGTCTCGCAATTCACGCCAAACATTTTATTGTATGCATCGCTTCGCTGGCATCGCTCTAAGAACACATTTGAACTAAGTAAACCGTTCAAAAATACGCTGAAACCGCGTCAAGTCGTGTGCCTAAACGTCTGCTCGTGTCTAGACGATTATCTACTTAAAGTTCTCGCGCAAATCGACACTTTCTTGCTTTATACCGCATTGCGTCTGTCTGTCGCGACCATGGAGCCCACAATAGTCTACATGCAGCCGGTGTTTATTGCCGCCAGGTGGCCGCAAATGCCGGTTACATATATCGTGATCCTATGACTACAATTTAAATTTCGCACTGGTCGTTATACTTACATTGTAATACGGTATGCTGCATACGAGAAATGCATTTTTATTTATATTTCTAAACAATCATTAATTTTCGTGTTTGATTTTTGAGAAAATTCTACGTTTAATAAAAGCTTTTAAAAAAAAACGTTTTAATTACTGTTCCATCCACCGAATGTTTTCGTAGTTAAAAAAAATCCCAGGCGTAAATGCTATTCTGCTCCATAAAGTAATTATTACCTGCAAGACCGAGCATCGTTCTATAAAAGGCGGCTGTGCGTCCCCTAAGCGGGGTTTGCCAATGTCGAGACCCATCTAAATCGCATTCTCGCTCCCGAAAACGTAGATTCACCCCATTTAATCAAAAACCTTAGGCTCGTTTACAAGATAAAATTTACAGTGTACAAATATAAATCGGCTGAATACTCGGTAATGTAAAGGAGTCGGATGTGTCGAATTCCCAGCCGCGAGGAGTATAACTCGTTATTAACATAAATTGCCTGTTATCTTAAACCAAAACAACATAGAGTTTCAACAAAGCGAACAGAATTTCTAGCTGGACACTAAAAGTATTTATGTACTAGGTAGCAGCTAAACGGGCTGAAAAGCAAAAATAAGTATAATTGCCATCATGTGTCTTCCTGTCTGGAGAGCTTTGAAGTGAATTGCACATCTAGCCACGGTCATGCATGCTATTAATGTTTTATAAAAACTAAAAACATAACGATCTGTATACCGTTTGACCCTTCACTTTCGACAGACGTGCTGTCAAAGCCATCTCCAGGTGTTGGGAATCAACATTGACATTTACAAAACACCATGTGTGATGTTCAATTGATGTATAATAACATGAAAAAAGTTTCATATCGAAATTTGCTCTATTTTTTACGATAAATTCTTGCAAAATTGGCTCCAAAATCCTCCTTAAGTGCATATTTTGTAATTTGAGGTTTAAGTTGCAGTGGTAGAAGTTGAAGGTAATTATTTAATAAATGTGGCGTTGTGTCACCATACCAATCCGACACGACTTATCACACATATCACAATTTATGTGTTCAGGGAATCAGTTTTAAGTCCTCATAATTTGATCTGTATAACTTTAAATTTTATCTTAGGGGTCTCTTGATCTGTTCATATTATCCATCTCAACGAAAATTATCAATGTATTTTAAAGATCGACGAACAGGTTCAATCATAGCATTTAGTGTAAAATCATTTTCACTCCTCAGAATTCTTCCACCAAGTGGAACAACTTCTCACAAAACTATGTATAATTGAGCGTAATGTATAAAGGAAGTATAACACGAATATTCAGTGAATCTGAATGCAAGTAGGAAATAATTGAATTTGAATAAGAAATATAAAAACCTTTATTGACATATTCTACATCTCATTTAATACTCTCTTCTTCTCTGTACCCATCTCTTCTCGCCTCCTCCTGCCGTCCCTTTCTCTTTTCCTGGGTTTTTTCCACCTCCTTTTCTTCAATTTCCCTCCTTTTTCTGCTTTCTCCATTACTTTATCTAATATATCTAGCCCCCCCTTTTTTTCTTCGAAATTTCTTCACCAATCTATTCCTTTCTCTATTTCGTCTTCTTTCAGTTTTATTTCATTGCATTCTGCCGCCCAATGTTCCAATTCGTACCAGCGTTCTCCACTGTGATTACACCTCATGTACTTCTCTTCTCTTCACTACTCATTGGCTTTCTCTCCCCTCCCGCATCTGTACATTGCTAATATTGTTTCGTGTTCTATGGATTTCCCTCCACATAAGTATCTTGATATCTTTCCCTCCACTTTTATTGTTTTGTGTTTTGCGTTGTAACTCGCACTCCCGATATTGGTTTTCCTTTCCTGTGTTTCTACTGGCTTCCATTTCTCACTATCTCCCTCTTCAGTTTTTACCCACCTCTTCTTCTTCCTGCTGTTATTAATCCTGCATTTCCGAACATTTTTACCTACTTTCTTCCCATTTGAATGTTTCCTTCTCTTGGTCCCAGTTTTCCTTAGCTCATCCAATACCTTCTTAACTAAACTCTGTTCTGCCCACCCCCTTGCTGTCCTCTCATACCTCACGGCCCTTTTCCCTGCATCTACTCCAAACCTTTCGCTTTCTGTCTCCTACCTACCTATATAGTCTGGTGTTGACCTATCTTAGTTCAATATCAAGTTTCTACATGTATTTCATATCCTCATTATTTCTTACGTATTACATGGTAGATAAATAGATGTAGGATAATATCATATGAGAAGTTGTAAAACTGTATGACTTATTAATATATAATATTAATAAATAATGTAATAACTGAAGATGCTGGAACAAGACCGGGAGTGCTGTCTACATGTTGGGCGCCAATTATTAAGGACTTCGGTGAGGTATGGACTGAAGATTTGAGTGGCGTCGCGTAAATGCGAAGGTACATGATAAAGGAACGGACGCACCTATTAGAGGTAACGCTACAAGAAAATTCACCAGTTTATATTGCGTCACGGCTCAATCATTCGTCCTTCGGAGGACATATCGCTGATTTCGAAGCAGATGGGCTCACTGGTTAGGGACTCAGTAGTACAGGTCGAAGAGGAGAGGTAGCGAAATTCGGATAGGTTCTGGTCGATGATCTGCTAGAGAAATTACTCTCAGTGAATGTTTATTATCTTGGACATCAGCTTAGTATGGTTGGGTCGGCTCTCCGGAGACATCATAACTTCATGCTGATCTTTAGATATTTATTTCACCAAAGTCAGGCGATAATCTGGCTAATTAATCATCCTTTCACAATGGAACTAGAAAATGGAAGTGAAAAAACCACTAATCGAGGATTATTGGAAGGAGCGAAAAAAAAAACACGAAAGATAATAAAGCTGACGCTCGGATATAATCCTTCGGAGAATATCACAGATTTTTGAGGAAGAAGCAGTAAATGTACCTATGCACAGTATAATCTATGACTATAGTACCGATAATGTAAACATATTCAAGCTAGGAAAAGACAGCACGACGACAGCAAACATAGACCAATAAGTCTGCTGTCCTGATTGAGCAACATCGCAGAATTATCCTTAAAAGGCTGATATTGTGACCGAAACTCATCTTCATGACAGTTTTTCAGCACAGTCGTGTATCCGTCGATCGCAAGATCGCACAGTATGTCTGATCCAGGAATACAAATGCCTTCGTAGACAAAGTAATGCTGATGCTATTGAAGAGAGGAGAAACACATGAACAATATCCATCTACGACAAAAAAGTGTCACAATCAGGTTCACGCAACTAAACCCAAAGCAGATTTTGACTTCATCTGCGTTGGGCATCGAATATTGCCGCGCAGAATGGATGCAGAAAATCTGGGTGTAACACTAGATCAAGAGATAACACGGGAGAGGAACACAGAGAACATATGAAAAAAGGGCACAACTTTGTTACTGGGGTGCTTTATGAGGGCAGCCAACTAGACCACATTGTTTTTATGCTTTTGTGTACTACCTGATCAACGGCAGATGTAAATAACAACTTAAGTCCTCAAAATAAAACATACGTACTGTAAGAAACTATTCATGGCACATGAGAAATGAACAGTTAAGTAACGACCTTAACATAACGAATGTTCAGGAGCACTTCAAAGAAGCCAACATGAAAATTGTATAATGAACCTATAAACATAACAATAATACTATCAAAATTCCATGAATATTCATCTGTCTCGATGGACATGGACACGAAAAATAAGACGAGCAAAAGATAAGTACGTAGGTGTAGTTCAGAACCTTCCAAACCAAATCACTGGTTAACTTACATTCCTGCAAAAGGGACGAAGCCCAGACTATAAGAGGACCAAGTTCGACCCAGGAAAAAAGAAAGACCTCAAAGTTAATGTCAGTCACAGGAATTGAATCAGATCGGTGATGTTGGATTTAAATATTTTTAATATAGTAATTTTTGAACTCGAGATTTTAACGCAAATACACGTTTTCCCCATCCCTGAATCGTGTAGACTAACTTCATGCACACGTCTGGATGCGTATCTCTTTCCTGGTCCAGCGCTAAAACTGTTGATGTTAATATAACGAAACTTTGAATTGAAGATTGGGCAAAAAAGAAAACGTAAAATTTTTCAAAACTACAATCTTCATCCTAATATGGTGGCGAAGTCCACGTGGTGTGAGGTTGAGAGGCCAACGTGCAATATGAGTTCGTTATGCAGGCTGAGTTGCTTAATTTCTATAAATACCATTTATAATTGCAAATGATTGCAGAATGTAGACTGTAGACCTTGACGACATGTGCTCAGAACTACCTAACACAGGAAGATTTTAATATATTTGCTTATGTTTATCCAACAAGGAATTGTTAATAATATTTCTTCCAAATATATTTTAACTTGAGATGACTCATTTCGCTCGGTTTAATATTATTTTAGTAACGCTACAGAATTTTCAGCGTGGATGACATTCTTAAATCGTCGCAGATATTGTTAAAAAAGAATGGAGAATTGTTGCTGGATAACGATACACACACAAATATAAACGGAACTTAACAACCCAACAACGTAATGTAAAAAGTTTCAAATTATAAGAATCAAAAATTGATTAAATGCAACTTCGTTAACTGTCCATAAATAATGGTGTTAATTTTCATAAATTTAAACCGGTTGAATACAAATTACTGGATATCAAAAGAAGGCCTTATGAATAATTAATTTATTTGTACACATTAAATATTTATATTTCAAAATTTGATTTCAAAATGTTGTCCTTGTTGACAAATCAGTTTATTAGTAGGTGCAGGTGGATAATTACGTCGATGTACTACAATTTGTTCGGTGACCAAATGTCAGGAATATTTGAATTAAACACTTTTCAGGTGAATAAGTTCCAAATGTTACTGTTTTTATCATTATAGCTATCACTGAATTATTAAGAAATACCTAGACTGAAGTTGTTAATTGTGTTTGCTTTTATAATAATAATTGTAAATAAGTTACAAACATGAATATGTGAAGGAATATATCAAGAACGAAGGAATACATTAGAATTTTTTTAAAAACTTCCAGTCTATACACTATTGCTGGAACACATTTCCGAGAATTCCCATCATCAATAAACCTTAACGCATTCTTTTACAGCTCTCTCCCCATCCCAGAAAAACAGTTCTAATGTATACATGTGGCTCAAGTTTCGAACATGTAATTTTACGTGTTACGTCATCACGTCGGCTGCTGAAAAATGGTCTCTTAGTTCCTTTATATATTGATATTTTATATATGGATAAATATTTATGGTTTTTGTGATTTTAGTTTCCGGTTGTTGCAGTTTTAATTTCTCCAAACTAGGTAAACTAAGTTTTTATGAATGCGTTGTCCGTGTTCCATCTATATCAGGACAAAATTTCAGCTTAATTTCTTTTATAATTTGCCATTTTTGAATTTTTTTGCTAGTTTACGTTTCTTTTGTCATCTAGCATTTTTCACGTTTGCGCCAAATGAAATTTAAATTATTTTATTAACGTTTATTGGAATCTACATTTTCAATTTATTTAATAAATAATTGTGTAATTTTTTAGGTTTTTGAATTGTTCCATAGTAATTTTTGGGCACATACGTTCTTAAGAATTACAGAAAAAAGTGTCAATTAAAAAAAAACAATAGGAAATTATATTTACATTGTACTGCATTTATTTACTCAAGATCAATTAAATGTTAAATATATTTTTTGTTGAAGTAAAGTTCATGTATATGGTAATTAAAATTAACAATAATTAAATCAGTAATAAGTTTATTATTCCATCAATCGAAACGAAATAATATACAAAGCATTTATTATTAATTGTCCAAATTAAAATGTTGATTTGACCAAAGCGGGTTACGCGATTTCAGCATTTGATACATGTAATTGCTATTGATTTGAATTCTCAATATGGCAGAATTAAATTTACATTTACAGTCATGATAATAATAAAAAATACCTTCCTTAGGCAAAATTAGTAATGTTTAACGAACATAATGAAATGTGCCATATTATTATCCATTATATATTATTATCTTTTTTCGGCAGTCTCTCTGCGGATTTTTCAATGTTCATGGCCTAGTGATGTGCATCACATTGTTTCAAGGATGTAATTTTCAAAGAAATATTTTTTCCACAACCGTCACGCACAATTACACATAATTATTACTACGGTTTACTTCGTGGCTCACACAACTGTGAATAAGAAATTTCAGTGGAAGATTTAATATCATAATACAATTGTAGAAAAATATTATTTGTGCCACGTGCACGGAACGTTTTAATAATGTCTTGGGCGTCAATTTCGTGCACGTGTTACAAATATAACTATCATTGTTCGACTTAAAAATTTTATTCCGCACTATTTTATATTTTTCATTTGCAGTAATCTCATTTTTGTTTTATAATTACATATTTATGTGTATTTTATATGAAATACATAGTTTTATAAAATTTTATTTCATTATTATTTGTTTCGTTATTATTTGACTCAATATCACAACAGCGTTAAAACGTAGCTATGCTTCCCAGTTAAGTTGGGGGGCGTGAACTATTTAGATCAGGGGGAACATCAATTGCAAGGTGCAAAATGAGGGAATTGAAATGAAAAACATTGTATTACGCCGACATCAGGAACACGTGGCGGAAAAATATATAAATAGGGCCACAGCAGAGCCATAAAATTTCAGAGAAAATCGGAAATTCGGAAAATATAAGGAAAATTGAATAGCTTACGGTGGAGGATATGTTTGAATGAAATTAACGTTGTTAAATTAGAGAATGGAAACTTCTACAAAGAAGACACAGATCGTACATAAATATACCTATGTGTTTGTTTAAACTTAAGGTACTTAAGTTTTGATTATAAACAATCACACTTAATATAAATTTGCAAGTGTTTGGTTTAGTTGGGATGGGTTGGGTTAAAACACTTCCTTTTTGTTTTCCTTAACTCCAATGTTATCTCCTTAGTAGACTTACGGCCGGTTTTATAAAGCCTCAGTTAACTGCATTGTCGGCTGACAACGTGATCAATTGAACACGAGATCAAATAGTACTTGCGTTGTATAAACATTTTCAGAGCATTGTTAACTAACAACGTACTTAACTACGTGTTGTTATATTTTATTTAATTCCGCTGACAGTTGGCAACGTAAAATCATTAGAACCTACACTCGTTCTGCTTTACAGCTACAGGTAGATAGAATTTTATTTCTCTTGCCTAGCAACCAATCTCGCGTAGAAGCGAGTATTAGGTATCACGATGAGAAAAGCGAGTTACCCCGCAATACGTCTTGTTCCCGATAGAATCGCTTTAGAACGCCTAATTTCAGTTGCCGTAACGATTGTCTGCACCTCTCCAAATTATATGTTAGACAGAGATGGCAGTGCACGGCAAAATTTTAGTTATAAAATGTGTTTTGAATCGTAATTTTTTCATCAGATGAAAGTGAACTTTCATTGACATCCATCGACATCTACAATTATTTTTGTATTAGGAAGCAGTTTTCTTTATAAATGTCACTTATATTTCAATCAATCTGTTGTATTCCGTATTTACCCTTAGTTAACTACAGATGCAGGCGTGATTAATTAATCGTATGCTTAACTATGAACTTAACACTATGAAAGGCTTTATAAAACGCAGTATTCACTTTAACAATATACTTAACAATGTGATCATGAATTGACAACAGCGTATCATGATCACGTTGTTAACTTTCATTTATAAAACAGTTGGCAATGCGATCATCCAGTTAACTACATTGTTAAAGTTAACAAGCATTTATAAAACCGGCCGTTAGTTTCTTGTTAATTTATTCATGAAACGTTTTATATATGCACGTACCAATTTCATATTTCTGCCAGCAAAGCAAAATATACCAAAGCTTGAAATATTTTTATATAGCTTAAAAATAATATTTGAATATATTACTAGAGGAAAGGTTTAGTTGAAAAAAATAAGTAGAGACGAAATTAAATTAGTTTTATTATTTGTTATTATTATTTAAAATTATTTAAAAAAAATATGATGAAAAGCCACACGTGACCCCACACGATATTTAGCGATGCAACGTTTAAATGTAGCGTACATTTGCCATATTTCCATCGAGTAAATAGGTCTAGTTACACAAAATAACTTCTTTAGCAGCTGAAACAGGTCGTTTGATTTGCACGCTAAAAGGTTTCCATGAACTTATAATCTCTCGATTTTCAGTTGGATTGACATCAAAACTGCATAATCGCGGACACGAAATCATACCTCTATTTCGTTTGCTGTTATATTTTCGCATAAAATTCTATATTTGTGATTCAAGACGAACAAAAATAGCGCATGAATCACGTGTGTTCGCGTTCAGTAAGGCAGTCCTCAACAATTCATCAAATCTGAGGCAAATAAAAATGTTGTATTTAATTTAATATATAACTCTCCCACAGATGTTTTCATTAAATAAATATGCAAATACAATTTTTAATATTGAATTCTCAATCTAATGTGCATTTGCAACTTTCCCGTTATGTAAATACCGACAAGATGAAATAATTCTGCAGATACAAAGGAACTCAATTTAATGCGGATCTGTGCAGCGAATTAATGTATTTATCCATTCGAAGTTTTCCTCGGGCTGGCAAAAATCCCGGATTGAATTACCCATCTATGCGCGTTATTGCGCTGGAAGGTGAGATTAAATAATAAGAAACGTTGCACCGTAGGTTCCCTGAACGCCGGCGGAGTAAGAGCTGCAGTGGTATAACGCTTCGACTGGTTGTTTCCCATTCGCGATAAATTTGTAGATGGAACCGGGCCGAAACCGGGAGCGAATTATGAAAATCCAATACTGTAGATGGCAGTTATTGTTCGGCGCGATATTATTTATTAGACTTGAGGGGTTGTCGAAGCCATTCGATACCGGGCAACTCGACACACACAAGTAAAATATTCGATGAGGAACGCCGCCAGCCGTCGCCGTATTTCACACGTTTGCAAAAATTAAAGTTGGACGCGCGCTGTTCGCATAGTTTTGGTTACTAGTATGTACGTTAAAGGGAAAGTTTTACGTTTCGATTTATAGAATTATTAGTGAAATCTATTTTGCCAGTTTTATATAATCGCAGTAGGCGTCCTCGCAGCGAAACGACCTCACTGTATTTAATGGCTAACTATTTAGGCCTGATTGCACCAACGCTGTTTTTTTTGAGACCTTGCATTTCTAATAAGAAAATTTAATTCGTTCTGTTTATTTATTATTAATTAAATCAGTTAGATATGTAAAGCAAACAGTGTACAATCAAAGCAAAGTACACTAAAATATTGAGCAGTCAGAAATATTATTTCTAATTAATGAAAGCATTTATTGAATAAAATTCTCAAATATTGTGACGAATGTAAAAATGAATTTAATTCCTTGATTACAAAAACGTGATTATTATGAACAGTACTTTATGCTTATGATTTATTTAGTACTTACTGCGATGTCATTTATCGCTGGGCTCGTACAAAGGGCGTTGAACAAACAGCCAAAATCATACAAATACAATGGCTATATTTTTATAAAATATACGGATGGCTTGCAACGAGCGTAACACTTGACTTCTACAAACGATTATTCTGCTATTGGCACTCTGGTTTTATATGCGCTATTTATTTATTATTGCACAGGATGTTTTTACGAATGGGTATTAAAAACGCAAAATTTTTTGAACATATGGGGCATCATATAATTCTTGATAGAACAATGATTTATTTAAAAATTTACTACTGAATAATTTGGTAGAATTTAACACAGTCGTTTGTGGGAAAACAGCTTCTGCAAACATAATGGTTCCCGAAAGAACCAAATCGCCAAAAATTCTGAAAATATTACATCGTCAAGCTTTAAAATCAAGCGAATCAATGCTGAGGTTTAAGTGAATCTTAGTAATTGTCGAGAAATTAATTAAAGTAAGAGGAGTATCGCCTTCTTATGAATTACGCTGTGTAGACGTGGCAAAGTTGTTAAGTGGTGTGGTGATTATTCTGTCGGTGAAGTAGAAGGACTTACGGTATACCAACGTGGTACATCTATGCTTATGGCCGGTTTATTCACCTCTGAATAAATTTTTTCACAAGAAAGCCTGCACTGTTCATCTGCCGGATAACTTTATCCATAATTTATCCATGATTCAGAAAATGGAGTATAAGTTGAATTCACAGATTTTTCTCTAGCTTCTCTATTCATTTTTATTAAATAAGATTAACACTGCATTTCATTCTCTTTCTCCGATAGCATCCAATGCGAAGAGCGAATAATACTATGTGTTCATGCATGATTGGTTTTGTGATCGTATGTTTTCTCAAAATTGTAGTTAAAATTTCATCATGTATAGCATTGTGAGCACCTGCGAGATGTCCAGATCCTTCGCAAATTCAAAAATGGAGCATTTTGTTTTTTCAGTCTTCTGCTTAATGTTACGTAATGTATAGGTCATTATCTCTGCAAATTTACCAATCAAAGAACATGTTTAAATGGCTTTGATCAGCCTTGGTCCATCGAATTTTAGATTGTGGGCTGCAATGCATCATTTACTGTGGAAAGACGACAGACATTCATGCAGAACGCCGTTATTAACAGAACAGAATCCAGTGTTAATCGGTAGGATTGTTCATAGGAATTGCTCATACCGTGAACTAGAGTTACTGGTTCGCGAATCGGTTTTACTCGTTTGACATACGTCGAATAGGTCTTGTCAAAATATCGCAGTTTCTTTCAAGGCCACTAAGTTTTCAAGTTTCTAAAGGTTTTCGTCTTCAGATTCAGAATCATCTTCGGGTTCGTTGGTTCGGTTAGTAGTACACAATTAGACTTATACGTGACAGTGACAGTGACACCTGTTTGCTTCCAACGACGAAGTACTTTGCTTTGCTTCCTACGACGAAGTACTTTAGGAAGCTTGTTCAACGTATTTCGAATTTTTTTATTCTTAGGTACGGTTATGATATCGCAGTTGATTTCGGTACACTATCTCCTGTACTTCTGATACATGTCGCGTATGATATTTCCCTGAAGACAACGTTAGGTTTTTCGCATTTTTTTGTATATAGTATGTTACAGGATTCTTCTGAGCAACCACACATGGGCATTTTCACCAATTTATTAAAAAAATCTTTTAAGTCCTCAAATAACTTTGGATAGTGCAAACCTCCTGGGATAATTGTGTGGTGTGTCGTAATTTTCTCTATCGTGAATGTAACCAGACTGTTTATGGTTATTAAAGACATCATGAGTTATGAACCGAATTGCAGCTACAATCTCTTTGCTGTTGCCTTTGTTTTGTGTCTAGGCGTATGTGAAGCACCGATTGAGATTGTGAACATATGTTTCGTTAATCCAATGTGTTTTTCGCTGATTTCAAAGTGTTCCCATTACTCCACTATAAGAATAATTGATATCCGATTGCTTTCAGATATCATGGTTACTTGCAGATGGGCAGGCAACGTTAGTAGAGCTGTCGCCATTACCCATCTCAATGTTTTGCTTTTTCAAAATTAAACTTTCCACAATCATTTTTTTAGTATGGTTCCATGACCTTGGAGGAACCGTAACTTTTTTTCTACAATCATGGTCCGGAGCATTGTCATTGTTATCATATTTCTTACATTTCCGATTACATGTATTATAGTCCAAAACTAATTCACTCATGGCCCCAATAGCAGTTCCATATCTATCGTAATTTCGGCCTGTTCCTCTCTTGCTCTAGACCATATCGTAGAAAGCAATAATCCTTCTTATTGCATCATTAAAAATGGTAGAAATAATAGATCTCACAACAGAGTTTGGATTCACATTACCACTGATGCAAAAAAATCAGACACTGACAAAACCTCTGTGGAGAACATGCCAGTATCCATCGAATTTGACTAATACAATTATTAGTATTAGTCATTATTGCTTTACCTCTTTGTAAGGCTAATAATTTACTTTTCCAAATCTACGTTACGTCCATTTTGAACTAATTTCTTGGCCGACGGTCAGTCCAATTATGCCTTAAGTTTGAAATAAATTTTTAGGTTAATTCCCTTAAATTGGAGGACAGGTACATTTCAAGAATGGGCTTATATCAACAAACAAATCATAAATGGCTACGACGACATATCCGACGACACTCATGTTTTTTTCTTTAAATGTCAATGATTACTGACACAGTTTCGAAATTCCTTTAAAAAAATCCCATTAAATTCTATTTTAGCTGAATTATCGTTGCAAGTCTATTATGCTGCAAGGTTTTTACTTGCTATTTTTGTGCCATTAGCCCAAATTTTTGGCCTGTTATGATAAAAGCCATATTTTTACTAATTTAGCATTGGTTCCAAAAAGGCAAAATATATACACCAACCATTCTGTATGAGTATAAAGCGTGGTCGTCAGCCCTCAAGAACGCAGGGTTGAAAGTGCAATTCACCGCATTGATGGCGAAAGGATGAAATGAGGTTCGCAGGTGCGCGGTTTTGACAGCGACTCCTCGTGAGAGACGATTTCTGTTACGTAAAATGATCCTTTATTGGAAACCCGCCGATTTATTGTCAACACGCGCGAATAATATGCTGGTTGAGCTCATAAATTTTATTATTCTGTAACATCTAAAAAGGAAATTCTGGTTTTAATATAGCTGGAATTAAAATGATTTATAAATAAATGCCAGAATAAAGAAAGCACATAGATCAAATAACTACCTGGAACTTTCTTGG
This sequence comes from Geotrupes spiniger, assembly GCA_959613385.1. Taxonomy (NCBI): domain Eukaryota; kingdom Metazoa; phylum Arthropoda; class Insecta; order Coleoptera; family Geotrupidae; genus Geotrupes; species Geotrupes spiniger. The sequence continues at coordinate 21,864,726 of OY390737.1, forward strand.
GAGTTTCGCAAAATGAGTTTATTATTATTTAGTTTTGTTTTATAAATTACAAGTTTCTAACATAATGTCAGTATGATTCGAAATCAACTAATTTATATATTAACTGGAATAGAATATGATATGGATATGAATTTTAGGAGAAATCTAAAAAAATATAATTATTAGATAACTCTTTTTAACTAACTTTTAAATACAAATTTTAGTATTATTACCTCTGACGTTTTAATTCTTCTTTGCATATATGTATCAAAGAAGAATGTAACGAAAGGCTAGTAAATAATAATATAATGTTACATTTTAATTGATAATTCGGTATTACGGATCGAATTGTAAATAATGAAAATTTAATTAAATATCCTTCCTGCTTCGTATACCCTCCACTTATTGTTTTCTTTTAACTTGGAGCATAATTTTTATTTGACAAAAATCAATTTTTGTTTACATTAAGATTGACTTTGAACACCCTATTGTGAATATTCACGACCGATAACATTTCACATTTCTTTAAGCAACTAAATTTAATTCATAAATTTCAAGCCCATTATGTAAAACAAATTCAATAACATCCTTTCTCGAAAATGTGTTAATGATTAAAGAATTTTATCAACATAGTTATGTTTTGTTTGGTTAATTCAACAGCGACTTGTCCCCTGATTTTTCACTTTCAAATGTTTATTAGACAAGATTATAAATTATTCAATAAAGTTACGCGCTACAACAATTATATATTGACATCAGATGGCAGCATGTGCTGCGGAGTTTTAGCGAAGGATCGTTAGGAGTTCATAAGCTGCACCGCAGATGGCGAAAGCTCACGATCCTTTAACGTAACTTTAGAGCAAACCTTTTTAGAGTAGCGCATAAAGTGTTCACTTCAGCTGCCATAGATGGCGCCATGATTCATTTCAAATTTCATGTACAATAATTAAAATTTAATATTTCCATCTAAAATTAATTAACTTACAGTCCCTTATTGGGAGCTAATGTTCAATAATAAAATTTGATCGTATAAAAGCGATTACATCTTGAGGTCCTTTACAAGTTGTGTTCGCGAGCAGTTGTTAATAAATTAATTTATAGTCGACGATAAATTAGTTAATCTAGTTTCCTGTTATGGACCGAGGGTTCTCGCCTACAACCCTACATTGCCCTCATGATCGTATTAAGCCAATTTATCGCGCCGGAACCGTGTAATAAATTCGAGTATTTGTTGGTCGCAAGAGGTTAGTTTTCAGGGAGGGTTTTATCAGTTCCGCAGGTCGGGCGCCACCCACTCCAAACTCAGGTGCTACAGCTGCTAATGACGGCCAGAACTGTAGCCACATCCTGAATATATTCTCGAAATGGTCCTCGGAGATACCATCTGCCGATATATTCGCGGTTATAGCCTGCGGTCAGTGCGACCCGATTCCAATAAAGTGATTCTGAACCGTACTCCATAATTTGCAAGTATCGATTTTGAAGTTTTTTTCGTTCATTTTTACTGAAAGTTTACCCGGTAGTGTGCAACGTACTCGGATAATCCGTTTAAATTGATCGTTATTGGTTTAAAAGAGGTGGAAAATATCCGAAAGTGATAATTTATCTGGAATTCTGGAAAATTTATTGTTTGCAACATTAATTAATGTGTTGCCGCAAATACGTGTGTATGTTATACACGAATGGGCAATTTTACTTGTTATTTTAATTTATTAGCGGAAGCATTGGAAAACAATCTACATGGTAATCCGTCGTGATTAAGGGTGTAGTGGATATTCTGAGCAATATTATGAACTCGAGAAAACTTTTTCTATAGAAGAATTATTTTACATGGGGTGATTATAAAATAATTATATACAAATATGAACATCTAGATTAAATAAATAATTATCCTTGCTGTTCTTCCGACAATAACATGAAACATTATCAATAATCACTGTTTAATAAACACGATATTTAACGCAATAATATAAAAAAAAATCAACATAATACTTAACAATTCGCTATAGTTATTTATAAATGATTAGGTCAATCATACCGAAAATATACTTGTAATAAATCTCTAGCTTCAAGGAGAGTGAAAGTTGTAAAATCAAGAATACAAGATGATTAACGCAACCAGATATGGACGGTGGTGATTGGATAATGGAAGTGATTGCGATGATGAGTACATGCGTAGAATGAAAAAAAGATTGCTACTAAATGATAATTATTGATAAATTATAAATCTAGAGCTTTGTCATTCAATGAAATTAATATCCTCATCGATACTCTCGATTTTCACACCTTGATTTTTTTAATTAACCACAATTTCTTATTTATCGTTTTATAACGATACGGTGAGTATGATTAATGTCAGACATGCTGTGGTAGATTTTAGTTAGTCCTGCATATGCAGTAACAGGCGATTTGGTTCCTCGTATCCAGCTACTGATACAACTGTAAAATCAACATCAGTTTGTGGACCTTAATAGTCGTGAAACTATTGCAATTTCAATGTCTGAAATCTCAAATTAATTGAAAGAGGGAGTCGCTAGACTACGATTTACATTCTCGAAAGATCAACGAAATACCAGTAATTTTTTCCTAATCAACATTTTCATTCATTTGAAAGTTTGTTCTTCATCGAATTATTTAATTTTTCAGCTTTTTAATAGACTTTAAATTAATTTTTAATTTAAGAAAATTTCCCTAGCGTATAATTTATATAATATAAGTCCATATAATTTGGGTGATCTGATTCAAATTTTGGTTGGATTTGGATTGGTGTGATGCAGATTATATAAATCAGCCCATTTTTGGTTTCGTATACTAGCAGTATACATATGTGCCTGACTGCATTTTTTTGGTCGTTGTCGTTTAGTTATATTTGAAATTTCGTTTAATAGTTGTACATATAGATTTTCGACAGAACTCATTAACACCACGTCAATTGCATTCAAAATAAATGAAGTTTAAACACCGCATCGATTTACGACGATTTCGTCAGTAACACCAAAATAAAACTCCGCGGCGTTCTAAAACAGGGAAACGATTTTCATGTAAATGTACATTGGCCGGTATCCAAAGCGTTCTGTGAAATCGCGGACCCGCTGAAATGGATTCCATTATCGGGCTCATAATGGGGTTTCGGTGTCGGTAGACAACTAGATGAGAACAAATGTTACATGGACACTCGGCTTAAATTGAATTACGCGCACGCGTAACTACAACTCGTTTGCTTTTGAGGATCAGTAAGGTTTTATGTATTTTTAGTGACTTTAATCGATATTTGTAGCTTAAATATATTATTATAATGCATGAAGGAAAAGGACATATATTTGGATACAACAGTGTAAGAGAATATTCAAACATTAATAGCTTGTTTTTAGTTGTTCGTTCGAGATATATATTTAAAATATAATGTTGTTTAAGACCAACAAAGTAATTGTGCCTTCTTGCCAAAGTCACTAGCTCATAAAATATGCCCAAATTACCGACCTGTTAATATAATCATTACCATTAACATACTTTGAGTCCAACTCCATCGGGTGCACTCTGGATACTTTTTATTGTGTTTTATCTCCATTGAAATTTTTTATTTGGCATGTATCCTATATCGATTGTCTTCACATTCGTGTCAAGTGATCAGAGAAGAAATGATCAGCATGGTTGGTACGATTTCCAATGCAATGGACCCTAAATAAATCCTTTCGTTCATTTATTTACTTAACCGAAGTGACCTCAAGCTTAATCACTTTACCATTGCCAGAAACAGCAGTGCTTCTGATCTCCCTTCCTAATTGTCTCAAAGGATTAGAACCCTGTCACATGATCCTTGTTATAGTGCCATTTGCCCTGTTCTACAAATTTATATCTCCAGCATAGCCTCAAACTTTAAATTTAAACTTACTGTACTGCAAATATTCCTCTTGGGTTTAGTTTTCTTATCAGTCAATTATCTCCCACCATCTACTAATTTAAATGTTCTTCAAAATTTTGCAGCCAACATCAGACAGAAATACGTTTTCATAATGCTTCTATAATTAATTTTCTTTTTCTAGTTAAGGTTTTTTCTGGTCAATTTCCCAACCCTTTCATTGCACTCAAACTTGTCCACATTTTTTGCTCTGTTCAGTTTCCATGATTTTAAGTATTCAGTTCTTGTTATCCATGTCCACTACCTCAGTAGCTTTTGCCCATCCATACACTTTTTCAACAATGACAGATATTTGCTGATTGCTATACTTTATGTGTATGTCTTCATGCAGTGGCCATAAAGAATTAATGAAATATATAGATTGTCTTGTGGGGACGTAAAATACAAGAAGAAAATCTAAGGAATAAATATTAAAAAAACAATAGAAGAAAGAACTTATTAACCTGCATAATTAGCCATCAGTAATCCAAAAGGTAGTGAACAGGTTTAATAAGACAATTCTTTAGCTTAATGTATTGTATGGTTGATGATTGCCAGGGATGAAATTGAAAATAAGGAAAAAAGCAAGTATACGAGCGAAACATTTCATAAAATCTTGGAAATTATTCATGAACGTTGATAAAGATTTGCTTCCCATACCAAACCAGGTATGGGAACATGGGAAAATACGGCAGATTTGTCAGCATTTGACAATGTTTTTGTTAATTAAAAACGTTCTTTTGCAGGAATATTTAAAATTTTTGGAACAAGACTTTGTATATCTTACTGTCCTACCACTGAGTGAGTAGTCAATACATTGCCACAAATATTTATTGTTACAGCTATTTAATATTTTCAATTATTTACAAATTAACACAAAGAAATTGGTAGAAATAATCAAACTATCGATTGGACACTAACATAAGCTATTTCTTTTATTAAATAACTTGAAATATTTACAATTAGGTAAGTTTATTAGCAAAATCATTGCACCAAACCAATTCAAACTATGGATATTAAATTGTCAACGATTCAACACAAATCCGTTCAGTAGCAATAATTTAATAGTAATAATAGTGTTACCTCAAATAAAATTTAAAAATCACCATTAAATTTCAATATATTATTAATTGTAAATAAATAAAATTTCCTGATTTATTATTCATTAAAAGAAAAACTAATTTAATAAACTTAGCTTTCAACTTTTCGGTATCACATTACGCACGAATAAAACATTTGCCATTGAAAGTAGAGGACATTAAGTTGCATTTTAGTACTATCCGTTTCATATGTAAAACTAGACTCGAAGTAATAAAATATTAAGTAAACAGAATGCATTTCATTTTACGGGCGAAGCTTTTCCCATATTCTCGGCGAACTCGAGCGCTACCAGAAGCGCTCAAATCGACTACTCACAGTCGTGACCAGTCGAGCACTTTTCCGTTAAAACGTTTGAGTTGATCAAGCGGATGACGGAGATCGTTTGCATTATGTAGGGGAGGCTGTATCGGCGTTCGTCTCCGCGCACTCGTCATGGAGATATCTGGGATTCGTTCCGACGCAGGGATGCTTGACGTCGACCGAAGGAAGATTAACGATAAAGGTAAAAACGGATACGGGATACACGAATGCACAGGTTAGACATCAGAAGTGCTGCCAGTGGGGGACTATTTGTGCGCGTATTGCGAGTGTTCGGAGACGTGTTTTACGACGGCGTAAAACAGTACCCGGAGAAAAATGTTGTGTTGTCACAACCGCGGAATGCTTTTGAAAACGAGTTTTTTATTTCAATTATTAAATTTGGACGCAACTGAATTCTCAATAGTCGTTTTCACTTGCACCTGATCGAGATGTAACATCAATTAGAAATATAAGCACCGATAAAAAAACTCGCAATCAGCAATAGTAGCACTAAAAAAAATCATTAACTCCTTATTTTTAAAACATTTAAGATTAGCAGATCTTTTCACAACTGTTTCTCTTGAAAGGCTACCTAGAACAAACAGTCATATGGTATGATATTTAGACAAATAATATTTTCTATATTCATTGACGTTTTGTTACAAATTCAATAAACAAATATACAAACGAACAATGAAGTGAATTGATAACCAATAAGTATTCATATCGGTAGTTTTTAATCTAATCCAATTTTACGACTAGAAAACATATATACAAGAAGTTCACCAACGAAATCCCATTTAAGTTCCAATTAAAAACTATGTGGCAACTTGACAATATTACAATTTTAACAAGTCGTTGTATAGTTGTTCTGTCCTCAAAGGGCTTTGCGACAGTCGACAGGATCTCATTGACATTTTTCAGTGCACTCAATTTTATCGGTTGAAGAATTTAATAAAGCTTGCGCAGATACTTATCCACATATTGCTTTTTTTTAACTCTTTCGCGGAGCTTAATTCAAAATCCAAGAGCGTTGGCTTGTCTTGTAATCGCAGTTATATACAATGTGAAGAGGCTGTTGACAGAATTAGGATATGGATATTCGATTTTTAAATATCTATGGCGAATATTGTAAATAACTATGTAAATAAAAGATTTTGTAAAATCATGCATGTGATGCGGTAAGAATTTAAAATGCAAAAATTGTGGTAATTTCCCTACACAAAAATAAATTAGGCAGAAAAATTCCCGAAGTACATATCTGCAGTTACGTTAAAAAATTACAATAAATAGATCGAGGCTCACTTCTTCTAAGACGATCTCGATCCTGGTACCGAGTTCGTCTTAGTGCCGTTTCAGATGAGGCGTAGGATACGTCCTACGCCAGACGTAGCTACGCGAGGCGTGCGGGCCAAGCGTATGCCCGCGCTGTAAATTTTACGTCGCGCGTACGCCGATTCAAACGCTCTTATGTGAAATTCTACATTTAACACAATGCCAACTGATTTTCAAGCGTAGGACGTAGGGCGCATCCTACGCCTCATCTGAAACGGCACTTAGGACTGACCCGAATCAGGTCCGCAATGGTTGTAAAAGAGAACGGTATGGTTCGGTGTTTAGCGAAAAGTATAGTTAGGTCTTGATATGTAAAATGGAAAAACGGACAGAAAATTTTAAACTATTGAGCAATGGATCTTCGTGTGATAAAATATAAATACATACCAATGCTAAATTGAACATAAGATTTACCGTCCGTTACGCGTAGGTGACGAAGCACGAGCCAGTAAATTAATTACGGGTACGTACTATTTTTTGTCACTTGCCATCCCCATAACCTGTGTAGGAATTCTCTTTGGACGTTTCCATTTTATGTTGCTCTAGGCGTACCTCTTCCATTTTTGCCTCTCCTAGTTTCCCATTTTCATCCCCTATCGATTATTCTAAGGAATCCATGTCATCTAAATTTTCTCCTATTTAATTTCTCGATTAGTGTTGATGTACCTAATCTATGCCTTAACGCATCGTTTCTTACTGTAACTTGTATGCCGAATGCGTATTTTAATTTGAGATAAATGTTATGTTTGCTGTGTACTGCTGTGCTTGCTTTGTCCCAGTTAATCAACAATTCTGAATGTTTGGTACTCTTCTGCCATACTTATTCTACTTCTTAATCGCTTTCTGTTATTTATTATAATTTTCCAATTAAAAGTCCCTACAAGTAAAAAAACTAGAGCAAGCTCTAGTTTTTCACCAACCACTTTAATCAATATTGATTTTGAGATTCCTGTAATTTTCCACACTGTCATTTTTAAAAATTGTGTCCGGTCGTCTGCAAAAGGATACACTTCCAGATTTATAATGTACAGTTTCCTGCAACACGTGTATTTCTCATCTGTTTACTCATGTATTACATCAGCAATATTACACAGATACATATCAACTGACATAAAATGCCACCCTATCTTAAATTGTAACAAACATTTCAGATTATGTGTTCCCTGTGATAATTTTATGAAACGAACTTTTTGATTGATTTTATGATTATTAACATTTTATCACATCACAGTAGGCATGTTTCCTTATTATGCTTCATCCCCTATTAATTAAAACAAAAAAAAGGTGAAGATGTGTACATAAATGTTTACATCTCAATTTCATATACAAATTTAGACAATTACTTTTTGTTTGTTGCCATCTTTTTTGTTTCTGTCCACGATACGGCTTTTGAATTCCACATTTCTGGTGCTTCATCATTCCACACCTTCTTGGTCGCTTCTATCGATCTGTTTCTATGTATGCCCCATAAGCGTTTACATTGTGTTTTTTGTCCATTTTACACATATTCTAAACCATTTCTGTTTTTGTTTCGTCATTATGCTACTAATGGGTTCAGTTTCTAGTGCCACTATTACTGTGACGTTCTTATTCTATTTCTTCTGGTAATTCTTTTAATTCTTCTTAAATATTTCATTTCTATAGCTAGTGTATTACTTTTCATACTGTTCGTTGGCACCCAAAGCTTGTTTCTATACGTTATTTGGCCTAAAACTTGTTTTATATACCGTCATAGTTTTTCCATTTATCTTTAAACGGTAATAAAGTCTTGCAGCATTACTAATTCTCTAGTTATCGTTGCATTCCATACTTCCATCTCTATCAATCAGTACTTCTAGATATTTGGATTCTTCCACTTGTTCTCCTTTTCTTTGGTTTATTTCTACGTTGATATTCTTAGTGTCTTTGCTTATTACCAATACTTCTATTTTATTTGTACTTATTTTCATATTCCTCGTCGTTAGTTCTTCTTCCCATATATGTAGATTTTCTTGTAGGTCTTTTTCTTTTGCCGTACACATAGATCATCCCGTCGCCCGCAAATACACATTCTGTATGGTCACTACTGTGTCACTATTGAATACAATTTGTATCTTTGTGGTTTTGTTTGCTATTGTTCTAATTACATTGTCTATTATTATCAAAAGCAATTACTTCCATAGCTTATATTGTTGTCGTGTAAGCTGTTTATTCCTTCTATTAACTATAAGCTCGCGTTTCTTTGGGTAACATTTTCCATTTTTCGTTTTGTCATATCTGCCGACGGCTTTTTCCTCTGTCATTTCTTTTATATTAAAAAGATGGCCCTCTGCACTTCTTCTTTTCATAAAACCACTCTGCGCGTCTGCAAACTGCTCATCTACTGCACTTCTTAATGTTTTTTAGAATACATCATCATATACTTTTGATACGACGCTTAGCATTGTGATATCTTTATAGTCTGCACAATCGCCACTGTCTCCCTTTTTGAATATTGGAATTATTTATTACTCTTATTTTCCAATCTTCAGGTACTTTTTCATTGCTCCATGTTCCGTTATATATTTTTGTTAGCATTTCTATCCCTCGCGTCCCTAAATTTTTCAACATCTCTGAATTTATCTTATCGTGGGCTCCTTCTCACTCTCATATCTATATTTTTTCCTACATCTCCATTAATTGCATCACTATTTCCTTTCTCAACCCGACTGGTAAATTAATTTACCATTCATGTTTTATGTTATTTTTGTAATTTCATCCCTAAATTTGTCTTTTTTTTGTTGTTTCATCCTCACTTAGGTCATAGACTATTATTATTAGCAGTATTTTGTTTTGTTGATCAAGTTGTAGTTCCACTTTTAAAGCTTTTCTCGCTATAAATTCCCATTTCTCTATACTTTTCACATGTTCTTCTTTTAGTATACACTACTCCTTCCACCGCTTTCAGTTTTACCCCACTGTGTAGTACTATATGACCTTCTAATTCCATCAAATCTCGTCCTTTGTTCTTGATTTCAATGATTGTTAATAAATCTAGTTTGGTCTTATAAAATTCGTTTATGAGTTCATGCTCTTTGCCATTTAGGCTTCTATCCTGTTCTAAGTGAGACTATTCTTGTAATTTTCTCAGTGCTTGCTTTCCTGTTATCTTCACCATTCTTCTTTACCATTTGCTTGTCGTATTGATATGTTCGGTCCGCGTAGCCATTAGTTTTTTAACCTAATTCCATGACGTGTGCATAATTTTTACACTACTTCGATCTGATCCTCTGCTTCTCTAATCTCTCTACATTTTCTTTGATTTTACAAATTTCTTTCGCCATGTCATTATTTCCTGTTTTTAATCCCTCGTTGCTCTCGAAGCTCTCTCGCTTCTCTCATTTGTCGGAGTTGTCTGTGTTCTTTCTTTTTTCTTTTCTTTTTGTCTCCCGACAATACTTGCCTCCATCACTTTATATTTTCGAAAAATTTTCAAGTACGGACCTGCTCTGTTTGCGTTTCTGTTTGGCGCTTATCTGTGTTCTTTCATTCTTATGTAGTTGTAGTATGTAGTATGTAGCACCTCATAAAAAGCACCTCGTAAGAATGGTCACCACGATCGGCTTTTCGGTGACTAGCTTCTATCAGTGTTATTAACATGTTATATTCTATAAATTTTGCTGTGTGTACTTTTAATGACTTTATCACTCTACTCTTACCTTTTCACTGTTATTACACTGTGGTTTCCAAAATATATTTTTATGACATAATATTTTTCTACCCCCATATCAGCCAACCCATTGTTCAGTAGGTCAATGGTTTCAAATTCAACGAAGGTGTATTAGACAACAAAAGTTTTTTCTAACCTCAATGCTATTGTTTCGTCTTATTTCCTCACATTAATATACTTTTTAATTAAAACTGTCTGATGATGGGCGATGATGTCTTCAACTTTTGCTTTCGGAGCAAATGCTCTATTTTGAAGGAAGTTTGTTCAAACACAGCAAAAACATTTCGCTGGAAAACTTTTATATCAGAATACAATGTAAAGTCACAATAACCGGCATAGTAAATGATGGAGATGTCATGTTAGAGCATCTAAAACCTTCAGCATTTATCACACGAAAGGAAACTTCTGAATCAATAAGAGACGCTGCCTTTCCTTTCAACAAATTTAGGTAACTATAAAACAATGTTGTTGTTTATACTCTGGTAGATAGACGAATTAAAGACACATTCTGATACAGCACATATATAATCCACAGATTTAGATATTTTCCTATATCGTTATATTTTAGATATTCGAGTATTTGTGACAATTATTGAGCTAACTAACATTGTAAAAAGGAGACCAAATGAAAATTATTAACTGTTAATTATTAAACGGAAGCAATTCTAAAAAATGAATGGAAAATCTTTTCGTAATCGGTGCTTCTTTCTTTTGCCTTTATCTTCTTCATCCCTCCACTTTTTCTTTGCCTCCATTTCATTTCTCTTCTTGAAACTTTATGAGATTTCCCAGCATTCGCATAGGCACTCAAACTTCTCATTCTAAATTATCACCATATTTTCTTCACATAATCTATTCTTCCTCACCTATGACACCTATGTTCCCTTCTACTTCATAACATTACCTATACCTCGAAATCATCTTCTTCTTTCATTTCTTCCAAATATTCCGTCTTACGTCGATGATCACAACTCATTATATCTTACGTTATCATTTGCATCTGTCGTTTGTACCTCTTTCTACCCCTCGACCACATCCTTTATCCTTCACTGGCAACTCTTGACATGACTTCACTGTCATTATCAATTAATTATGGCATCCGATGTAGACGTACCAATTCTAATTTACTTTTACCACCATATTCTTCACAAACTTTACCATTTACCTTTAGTTCTTGTAACACGCATAGACTATTCATACGAATCCAGATTAAAACTCAAACATATAAATAGTAAATTATAAATATTCATCATAACTAATAAATTCATTAATAACTGTTTAGTCGTAAATTCCCATTGGAAATTATAACAACCCTTTCATATTTACTGCAGGTATAAAATTTTGAAACTAAGATACTGCCCGACATAATACGTAACAAATTTGGAATGCATAAGTTATAAATCTCTGCGAACCCTTCAATCTCTACGGGATCTGTGCGAGGATTTAGTGCCATGTGACGAGGGTACTCGCTGATCTACGGTTACTTAAAATGGAAAATGATGATCTCCGTTTGAAATGTGGCGTTTTTATTGCACTTTGATGTGAGATATACATTAGACCGAGACATAATCTCCTTGATATATTTCCGGCCAAAATTCGCATTCGGAACGCGTGCGCACGATTCCGTGCTGAAACCTGGCCGCTGTTTACGTTATTCGCGTCACTTGGCACCTTCAAAGTCATCCTGCATCGCGTTTCGCTCGTTCAATTCGGCTCGTCCGCGTTCGATTTGTTTGCTAAATTCGCAACGGGAAATGCCGGATGAAAACTTGCACCACTTAAAAGGTAAATAAACAAGACGAGCGTATGTGCCGATATTTTTAATTGATACGTTTAATAAACAGCGAAATGCTCCGGGGCGAGAGCTGATCAAACAAGTCGATTGATGTAGGAGCTTGATTGGTGTAATTAGGTAATGATATTTATATAGACCACAAGTACGCTCAAATACGGTGATTTTTACATATTTGCAGTAGTTGAAATATACGCTCGCAACACATTTCACGGAATTAATCAAATCGAATTCTTTACTCCACTTGTGTATTATTTTTATTCCAACTAGCTTTACACTCGTAAGCAAATGTTTTTCCATTCTCCACATAATTTAGTTTGAATTTCTTCAAATAATCGCACATTCTATAACTGAATTATTACATATGTAAAATATTTCAATAATTTAGTTTTATATCAGAATTCGATCGGAGCAATGGTTTCTAGCTGTAAATTGATATTTGGATGAACTAAATTCGTTAGTAAGTCGATGTACAGATTAGTCATTGCAATGACAATTATTGTGTAATTTTAATTTAATCTTTTAATCCCAGAGATGTGGGTCGTAAAATGACGGTTTGATTTGTGAAAACTAATAATTCTCAGAATTTAGATTTTGCACTCATATCCTTCATATCATATCAGAGAAAGTCGGCATCAGTTTTCTTCATGAAAGTTAAAGTTAAAGGAATTTGAAATGACGTCACTGTAGCTGACGTTTTTAGAAGTAATAATTTAACATTGTTAAAGCATTTTTTAGCGCTGAAACTGGTTAATGTTTAAATAATTTAGAAGATGAATGGTTTTGATTTAAAGTGCATCGATAAGGATTAATACAAAACTATTCAATTCTAAGTCGAACTTTAATTATTCTGAGATTGACAAATTTAAGTGACGTAATATTCTGCTCCACATCATACGTTTGTTGTAATTTAAGTAATATTATCTCAAATAAAATTTTAACAATAAGTTTTTCAATGTTTTTCATTTCAATCCTATTTGAGGACCATTACAAGATTTACAATTCCACTCTCGTGTTTCCGTTTGCTTGTTAGTTTTCAACATAAAAGTTTCCATTTATACAATAGCAAAAAAATAGTAATATAGTATATTATCAGTGGGAATTCTTTAAGTTATTTTTCCACTACTATTGTTTTTAAAGTTTCTGCTTATTCTAACATGGTGAAATGCAATCTAACCTATAACATATTAAAATTTTTAGCAAACTCAATCAGCCCAATCATACGAGAGACTCATGGATGTTTGGTTTGGTTTGATGATGGAAATTTATAAAAACAAAAACAATACCCAACAGTCAGCCTAGTTAGATCATTGTATACTAATAAACCAATAGATCTAGATCTAGAGACAAACATAATAAAAAAGAAATGGAATAAATTGAAAACCCAAACCCCAATGACCAAGGAATATTTTATTCAAGCCCATTACTATGTTTAAATTCCACATATTTCACCTTCAATGACAAATTCTCGTTTCTTGTCTCTTGTCTTGTCTCTTGTCTTGTCGCTTGTCTTGTCAATAGGCAACTTAGTAATGGAAGATTTAGAAACATCAGTTCCCAAAAACAAAAAATCAATCATTGTCAATGAATTTAATAAATTTTATATAAAATAACAACTTGGTGGGTAGATGCTACACCTTTTCAAACAAATGATTTTTGGATAAAAACACAAATATGATAAAACAATTTCTGAGAAAAAAAATGACTACACCGAGAAAGTCATTAACACCTACATCAACAAAATTTTAAGAAAACATTACTACAAGAATGGAAATAATACAGAAACTAATACTAATGTAAAAGAAGAAGACAAATATATCTCCATAAAGAACATTCCAAACTTTTCCGAAAAGATTCAAAAAAACGCTATACTTTCAATATAAAAGTAGCTCATAAATCACATGCGAAGAACAATGAAAAATATTTCACAAAGTTAAAACATAACAAAGAAAACAAAATCAAATATAATTATTGCGAGCCAACATATGTGGGTCATTCTGAACAATACTTGCATAAAGGAATAAAGACCCCAATAGTATCAAATATAAAACAGCTACCCATAATTTGAATGAAAAATGATGTATTAAACATGTAAATAAAAAATGTATAATGGTAATGTAAAATAAATCAAAATAAAGTAATAAAAAATCGATGTGAGTTTTTCATAGGATGGGTGGAGTCGATTTGTTTTAACGTAAAATGTGATTAGTATGGGGGTAGATAAAAATAATCGTTATATAAATAGGGGAAGTGTGTGTCTGCGTCTCACCATGTTAGAATAGGCAAAAGCTTTTAAAACTTATGGAGGAGCACTTGGCACTAACGAACAAAAAACTTAAAAAACATCCCACTGATACACGTGGGGTGAATTGTCGTGCATGCATAAAAAAAATTAATACAAATTTTAAATTGATGACACAACCATGTGCAATGTTCAATGTAATGTGGTTTATCATGCGTTGTAAATAAAATAAAAATTAGGTAAGTTTTCCAAAATTTCCGTATTCCAAAATGCTTGTATTTCTTGCAAGTATTGCTTTCTATTATCACATATATTTCGCAGCCATATATAAGCATTATTTTAATGTTGCTTTTAAAGATTCTGATATTCGTATGACCCTGAGTTGTGGCGACGATATTAGTCCTTTTTTAAATAACAATTGTGAAATGATTCATAGTAAGAATAAAATGCCTGGACACTATTATCAGACCCTCGCTCTACCATCCATTTTAATAAAACATTATGTAGGCAGCAAGGCACTTTGCGCTAATTAACAACAACAACAATAACAAAGCAATTAAAAGCCACAAGTCATTGTATTGTATTATTGACCGAAATTTTTGTATGTACAAGCGCCCAATGGTACTTTTACAAGAATTTACAGCAGCCGCCGCATCTCAAATAGCTATACTTCCCTGTATCATGCCCACAACTCTTAACTGAATATCACGACGAAGGTGTACTCTTTCCGTCTTAATTGATTCTAAGACACTTAATTCATACTTAATTCAATACAGATAAACCAAGTAATGTAGAGACCAAGAACACCTTTTCGAAACAAATGTCGTCAACTGAACACAACTGTTTTACAAACACCGCCACCTGACATCCACAAATTGCTAGAGTAAAGCTCTGTATGCTATAATCACACAATATTTTGAGTATTGTTAAAACATACTTTTTGCGTTTGTCACCTATACCATTTTGAAGTGTGTATGTGGCTTTAAATTTAGCAAAATAAAATAAAATGGAAGGTTAGAGCACTGACAAGAAGGAATGCAAAACGGAGAGCGAGAAACTAGATGAAAATAATATGGTAGGACCAACTATAAATGATTATAGAAATTCTGTGTATAAGAGGACGGAGAAGACAAATAGAACGAGTGATCGATAAACTGGGTGAAAGTATTATGGGAGGACCAACTATAAATCATTATTGAAATTCTGGGTATAAGAGGACGGAGATGACAAATGGAACAAGGTAGGAAAAGCGGAGAAAACTAGTTGAGGAGGCAAAGCAACACAGCAATTTACAGGACGTAAGAAAAGCTTGATGTCGCCATTTTAGATTGCTAAGTTGGATAGCTTGGTCAGCTTTTTTTTGTGTTGTCAATAATTGTTAAATCAAGAAAATTTATTGCGTTATTATTTCCAATATCGGTAGTGAATTGGATTTTAGTGTTACACTGATTAAACTATCTTAAGATATATGAGTCATCGTCTAGGAGTATTAGACATTCTTCTCTCTTAGAGGCTGAGGAAAAATCTGAAATATGTATCTTTTATGAAATTGGCCGATTATTTTCTAAATAGTTAAATAACATATGCAGACGCGTGGCAATAATAATTAAATAATAAATTTAGGTTATGGGAGATAATAAATTGTTAATTGCATAATGTTACACTGTGATGGAAAAGTACAGTTGACTTTGTTCTAGAATATATTTGATGTTTTGGCGTCATAGGAATAGGAAACGAAACAGCTTAATGATAGGGTAGTCAATGACATTGGCGGACAGTGTGAAATATTGAATAAGTTTCCAAAGTAAACACGAAGGTAACATTTGGAAAAAATCTACCAGAGGTGTTTGCTCATCTAAATAATTGTGATTGTATCAATCTTGAAGGCTTTTTCAAGTTACTATTAATTTGCAATTTCAGTTTAGAGCTTTTTTTTATACAATTCAATCACATTTGTCGTTGTGGAATTGCCACATTTTCAATAAAATCTGATTTTGGAAGGTAATAGAAATTCATTTTATTGCGATTTAATTTTCCAATTTAATTTCCATAGACAGATTTAATTAGTCGCCATTTTCGGTCATTACGTTTTAACGGTGATAATAAATATTTATAGCCTTTAATAAGTGTACACTGAATTTACTAGCGTGTTAATTAATTTCCTTAACACTTGATGAATGATATGTCGAAACGGTTTATTTATATACATTGTATTTTTGTTTGCTTTTCATAAGCTGTAGTTAATTAAGATTTATTTAACGTCGCAGTAAATGATTTATCGCACCTTTCGTTTGTGATTCCTCGATTAATTTGTTACGGTGTGTCATCGCTTTCCATTTGTGCAATTTTTGTTTAAGGACTGTTAGCAACATAATACAAGTAACGTGTCTTTTAACGTGACAACCAAAAACTGAAATTAATTATAGTAGTTATTTTGAGCTGAGTAATCCGTGTTAATCTGCAATGTGTCCATCTATCTGCTTTTTCATTACAACAATATGAGTGAAATATTGCAAAATAAACAAAGAATATAATCGGAATTTATCACTGCACTGTGTGAAATTAATATGTGCGACAAATACGCTTACGTGAACAAAATATTTCGCAGGGAAGATAAAAATATATCACTGAATAGAAAAATGTGAACAATTTGTATTGATTTAATCCCGCAGAACTGATTATAAGACGTTTTTGCCCAATTGAGTTTCTGACAAAAGATTTTATCCGCAAACTCACCTAAAGGGAACTCCAACGTAGAAAATCGATTCGCATCAAGGGACGAATATCCTGCGTGGGATCGGCTACGTTCGGTCGTTGAAATGAAATACGTGATTTCGCCGAATTTTCTCCAAATATTTCGCCCATCCGGCGACGCGGATATTGCACAGATATCGCTTTTCATGTATTCATTGATTGCAGCGAATTTTCAGTTTTATTGTATCGGAATTTCCCCAAAGCTTACGTTTAATCTTGAGTTCGGTCCGATCGCGTCTTCACCAATCTCAACTCGAACAATTGTTTCGTAATTGCAATAAGCGGAGGGTCTCGCGTGAAAGGAGGATTGCGGAGCGGGGCATTAACAAATTCAACCTAATATACAAAAGTTTTTTGCATGGCGAATTCCACGTTCGTTGCTAATGGCGCCGTCGTTGTTCGTAAAGTGCACCCGCCAGTTGAAATAAATGTACAGATGTAGGAAGTTCGTTTAAATATAGTTTTTGTCCCTGTTTCGACCCCAGCGATTATGCTAAGCGAGCGGCGGCGCTAGCGCCCATTTACATGCTGACTCTGAGCCCTTCAGAACTTCAGGATTTATCGCCGCAAATTGGAAAATACCAACATCATTTGTTTTAAAGACACCGACTTATTTTATCGCGTACGTTTGCCGGCAATTTTCAACCGCAGCACATCAATCAGGTGGGGGTGGCGGAAGGGGGCAACGTTGTTTTTTACGGCTTGTTCCGCTTATAAAACTTTCGACAATGCATAATGTGGCGGTTGTGGTGTGGAAATAACCGTTACTCCGTTTCGAAATGTGTGAGTTATGGATCTTTGTGGTACTTTCGAAATATGCTGTAAATCAAAATAAATTGCGTAATATTTATTGTGTTGCAAAACATATCGCCAATTGATAGATTAAAACAATGAATGTGTTAACTAGAGCAATATTGACGTCATCTAGTTCTTCAAGTGACAACAAATATACTTGATGGCACCTGGCAAGCTGTACCAGTACGTGTCTTGGATGCCAGCGTGAAGAAACCTTGATATCTAAATGCAATTAGTATACTCATATTACCAATGACGTCATATTATTTAGTTCAATAAAATAGTATTCAGAGATATGCAATGTATGAAGGGATGCATAACATAAGACATAATGTGCGATAATGCTAATTATGTATTTCTCTTTTATTCCACTTACAGGTTCATATGCCTTTGCCTTTATCTAAGTTATGCACAAAATATAAATCGATCTACTTTTATAAGCGTTTGTTGTGTACGTTGTTATACAGGTTTGTGAAAAGATAAGTTTTGCGTTTGCTTTGAGCGGTTTTTCGTGGCCGACTTTATTTTTCAGATGAGTGAGCGCGCGGCGTAAGATCGTAAGCCCGCAACCCTGGAATCACTGAAGCAAATGCCGATTCGACCTGGATTGCATTCGAGGACTCTCTTATGATTTTACAACAATAAACATCACAATAAATAGCAAATATGTTTTCACGTCTATTAAACTCGGTTTAAGTTTTTCGTTCCATTGAATTGAAAAAGATTCCATGTTATAAAAGGCACATATTTAGGATCATTTGCCAACATTGAATTTTGTGACTTTAATTATTAATTTTCTATCTAATAAGCAGTGTTTTGCGTATTATCATCGCAGTAAATTGTTTTCCTATATTTGTGCGGTATATTTCCATTACTGGTTAACCGAGAATAACATTTACCAGCTTCGTCAAGTGTAAAATTCAATGGCGATGGACGTAACCATAACTCTTTGATATTTTTCAGTCGATTGCTAGCCGAAACTCACAGCTTTCATTTTAATCGCTATATCGATTTATTCTGAACTGAACCATTGGTTCAATGAATTGAATCGAGTAGATATATTAAAATAATGTTATCATTAAAAGTTAATAAAAAATTAACTAGCTTGTTCCACATTTTCATTCGCGTTTTATGTACGAAAATCCAAACTGACAAGGTTTGTATTTGCGAATTATGCAACCGTTAGTTATTAGATTAAGCTATTTATAAGCTAGCATCCAAAAGTTTTGCAACGTGCAACTAAAAAATGAACAATTATAAAAATTTGCATAACGAACAATTTTCGTCCAAGAAAAATCGATGTGCTTTCATTTCCAAAACAATTATATTAATTTTCTGCTTACTAACGCAAATGAGAATAAGAATATTTGAAACAACATTTTTTAACAATACTTTTAATTTATATGACGCAGAGGCGTTCACGCACATTTAACATTTCACTTTGACAATTGCAAATCTTCCAACGTGAGTGTACGTATATATATTTGCTCCGGTTTCCAGACAGCTCGAGGGGCAACTTCTACCAAAGTCGACGCAAGTTGTGTATCTAATTGTAATTAAATTACACACCCATTATACCGCATGATTTATTGCCCAAGTTTTGTAGAATTGCTACCCCTCGCCGCCGTGCTTTCTCTGCCCCACGAGTCTCTGCAATAAGGACAATTTATAACCATGTCCGATGATGCCAACTTCGGGCTGCTACTCCAATTCTCTCCTTAAGAATAATAGTTGGCGGGATGGTGTCGCTCAGAAATGCAATACGACACGTCGCAATTTAACGTACTGTGAACGTTTAGCATAATTTAGTTGGACGTACATAAATTCTATGTAATAAGGCGAATATCTTCGCGAGGTAATTAGACGATGTAAGTGATGTCTTAATATGATTTCAAAGTCCTGTATCGTGCGTAATAAATTAATTCAACTCGATATGAAATCGTAATCATTCAACAACATTTACTGTGAAACCAGTAAAAACTTGATAAAGATATATGCATTTTTATTTTAGATACATTTTGAAACAGTTTTCTATATCATTAATAAGCTTTCGGCAAAGATAGAACAACTATTATTAGCTTCGAATGATTTCATTAAGGTTTGTAGGGAGTTCTTCCTTAATATCTCATACCATTTTTGAGATATGGAATAAGTGACAGGAGTAAACCTTATAGCCTCGCACAGACATGCAGAGATAATACACACTCATCTCAAGGTTCATGTTCATATATATGATGTGATGTGTATGATGAACTATATGGTAAAAGTACCACACACCATGAATTTTGGCATTTATTACAGGTTAGATAATTTCGTAAAGTTTGACCTTTTTGGTAAGTTTTAGTTTTTTCGACATACATTTTGTGAAGTTTAGAGATATTGTT
Source organism: Geotrupes spiniger (assembly GCA_959613385.1). NCBI lineage: Eukaryota > Metazoa > Arthropoda > Insecta > Coleoptera > Geotrupidae > Geotrupes > Geotrupes spiniger. The sequence continues at coordinate 21,884,994 of OY390737.1, forward strand.
GAACAATTTTATAAATTTCAGCGACCTTGATATTTGGCATAATATTCAAATTTTTCTTTTAACAAAATCAACATTATCGAGGGATTTTTTAAGATGATTTTTATATTAACGAAAGTTTTACATTTACAGTATTTTTTACTTTATTCACAGCTTTATAACGTTTAACATTTTAAGACTTTTAGATTTTTTAAAATATCGTCACTTTTGACCACTTTACATTTGACATTGAAATTTAAATAATATTTACATTTTTTGACAGTTCGTCAATTTTTATATTTTTGTCCCTTTAATATTAAAAAAAAATTAAGTTAGGTAATTTTTACCTCAAAGATCAACCAAATTCAACTCAACCCATGAGTGGATTTGGTTGGGCCGGGTTGGATGGTGTTAGCACAATGCACAAAGAATTTTAATTGTAACAGTGCTGGTGGTATTGTCAGCAAATTTCGGTTGTGCCAAACTTGCCAAATAAATTACAGTTTCAAACTCTTATCTCGACACTTTAGAGATGAAGATTAAACCATTGAAGCAAACACTATCACAAAAAAGGACAACTCATTGAAGTATAATTCAATTAAATAATTATGGCGTAAATCTTTGTTAAAAGCAAATGTAGCGTTGAGAGAATAATGTACTTTTTACATTTGTCGTTTTGAAAATTAAGTATGAAAAGTAGTAGATGAAAAATTAAAAACTATGAAACAATTATAAAAAATTCCAAAATATTATTAAAAAATCGAAGAAATGGTAAAAACGCAAGTTCACATCACGGACTTTGCACTTGGACTTTGTTCGTGTATAAACTTAGTTTACCTAGTTAAGTATAAGAAAGTAAAAAATAATATATTACGCAGCTTGTCTTGAATGATTGAAGTGATTACAAGTTAATATATCTGGCCTCGTCACCTACTACTCTTCATTTATTCCTTATTTTCTTTTTGCAATTACTGGTGATTTACTTATGTTCCACTCCATCTTCGTTTGCCTTGGTCTTGACCTTCCTCTTCTTTTTCTGTCATTATACTACTCTTGCTGAACTATTTTTGGTGCAATATTTGTATAATACGTCGTCCATCTATACGTTTGATATCACAATCTTTAAAAAAGTATTGCCGTATTCGTTCATTATAAAAAATAACCTTGATTTCTATTAATGAACCATTTATAGAGCCAACGCCCTCCCTCAATATTGCCCAGTTTTGCATATCCTCTGGTTTCCTGATCCATAAGTTGCTCGTTCATAATAAAAAATAATATTGATTTCTATTGTTAACCCATTTATTATACCACGACCTTCACAATTTCTGCATTACCCTGTGCATTTATAATCCAGAAGTGGCGATGTGGCACTCGTGCACGTTAACAATGTTGTTATTTTAACCGTCTATAGCTCGGGTCTCTTCTATTAGTACTAATGTTATGTAGTATTTTCGTTTGACGTCGAAACCATTTATCGCTTTGTCCGATTTTATTTTCCTAGCCTGTTGTCATGCCCATGGTTTAAAAGTTTAGTATCCGTAACGGATCAAGCTGGGTGGCTTCATTCTCATTGCTTCCTCTATTATGTATTTAACGCCCATACCCATTGTGTCCCACTTTGAATCTCTGCCTGTGTCAGTTTTCAAAAGATATGGTTTATCCTAGATATCCTCTATGACCTTTTTATCTCTACTTTGACATCCTTGTAGTAGAATTATAACGAGATATTCCGTAAGTAATCGACAATTAACATTTTTCCTGATCGTAAACTTTAGAGCGCGTTTTCTCGAGTTTTCGTTTTTACGACTTTTCTAAACTGCTGGGCGTGATTGCGAGAAAACTAGATAAGCAATCAAAACGAAACAAAACTTTTCTTATCTTTAGTAGCATTTTCTTCGATTTGAACTAAAAACATTAATGAAAACAAATTCCAAACAACTTTTTTAGCAAGTTGAAATGATTTTCTCTTCCTGCAAAGAGCACATTTATTTTCAAACCTGAGAAAAATCTTGAATTTCAAAATTTTGGGTTTTTTTTAGTTCACATAGAAGAAAATATATGAGAATTACAATTTTCTTTGGTTTTTTTTTTGTTTCAGACAAAAATTACGAGCTACATCTTTCCCACCGATTGTAGACTGCAATTGAAAGGTGTTGCACAAATGTGCATAAAAATCGGTTCCGTTTAAATATTTTTCTCTCGAAATATTTTTTCTTTAATGCTCAAATATGTAATAAAATGCTCTAAAAAGTTCACTAGACTTGCTCATTTTTTTCTGTCCTAAAAAAATTCCCCCAAAAACAATATTTTAAGTCCTCCTAAAGCAGGACCCCCCCTTAAGTGGGTGTCATTAGAGAACAACTTTCTTATTTGTCCGGATTATACAGATATCTTCTAATCCGCGTTTAAAAATATCGTGCTACAGAGGCCATCTTGCTTTATTTTAATTTACTGGACACTGCATCACATTGAAGATGGTTGGAAAATTAATCCTCCACGGCGAAAAGGCGCTGCCTTGGAATGTCATTAATGTAGTAGAAAATAGTACCGCCCTTCAGTTTTCAAATTGTAATAATATTGGAGTTATATGGATAAACGTCACCCTATTTGAAGGTAAATCTCTATATTTTCATTTTCACATTAACCCATAGCCTCGGGATAATATTCGTTTTGTTTGTCCCCAATATATTTTTGTAATATGTCTATGTAACAATCTTATCGTCGAATGCTAGCTTAATAGGACGAAATACACTAAGATCCAATGAGGTAATGAGATAACATTTTCATAAAAAGCGTTCATAAGAAAATTACCATCAGTATGAGAGGCATCACCATTAACTAGAGTAGACGTTCTGTCGCAATATACTTGTAATAAATATATATATATATATATATATATATATATATATATATATATATATATATATATATATATTTCGCTTCTATATAGCCATTTTAATTGTCAATGTAAGCAGTTTCAGGAAAAGTATATTCTTCTTCAAAATTACTAAAGGAGGTACTTTGAGTCCCGATGCCGCAAAGAAAACCTTAGTCCATTACAATGTTGGTAGTGGTGGATTGTGAGAAATAAACTTCACTGGAATGTTCGACTTAGATTGGGAATGCCTTCAGTTTACTATTACTATTCGGTCAACATTTTTTTATTGCTGATTTCACAGATTTTTTTCATATCCACTTTCTTAGATTTTTGATAGTTATCAACTTCCTTTTGTTCCTTCCTCCGTCCTGTTTTATACATTGAATCTTCCGTTCAATGTTCTCATCTTTCGCTCTAGGCATCGTCATTTCGCCATCTTCTACTTCTTCTGACTCCATACTGAAAGACTGCAACAGCAGTGACGACTTCATTCAGTTTAAATTTGACGTTGTATAAAAAGATTTATGGCAAAATCACCTCTACGTAATGGACTCATAGTAGGCAATGTTTCATGAATTTCAACGAATGTTCCAGCTTACTATTCTAACACAAGTAGATCTAGTTATTTCTTGCTGATCCCTATGACGTTAGTCCTATAAAATTTGAAAGTTTGTGCATTACAGCTTGTTTATATTGTGCATCTTCATCAGCTTCAAATTTAATGTTCAAGCGTTACCAATTTTGATATGTCATAGAAGTTCTGCATTTTGCGAAAGAAGTTGTTGTCAGAGTCTTCACGTTTGTCATCTGCAACAGAATCATTGTGTTTAGAGCCCATGTTTCGAAGATCTTTGTCAATCACAGAGGAGGCACCTGTTGCATGGCGAAAATTTTCATCACAAAAACAAAACATGTGTTCTTTTTTAATCAGGTTCCTTTGCATGTTTCAATTCACTGAGGATGTCAAAGTTTACATTGATATTACATCTTGACCGATAGAAGTCGTTTATGTTTTAAAAGAATTTCACCAATAGCTGAGAAGCCTGTTCTCACATCTTTGGACATTCTGTGCTCTACCTTATATATTATATCCTGTATAAGGACCAGAAAGTATTATCAATTTTAATTTCATGTGCCGAAAAACAGCAATGAGTAATGATTGTGACAAGTGCTTCAGTTTCGTCGTAGCAAGAAGATTCAACGTTTTCCTCTTGACTTATCCTCACCACTTGAAATAAAACGTGGCTTGCTAGGTAGTCTCTAATCAGAACTAGAACTCGTCTCCCATCTTGCAAGTGTGGACACCAGAAGGCAATCTATAAATAACTGTTGATCAACCTACTAGTTTTCTTTCTTTTTTGTCTGCATTCTCGTGGCCCATTTCCGTCCAAGACCCGTAATAAACTTCACATTTGTAGACTATGTATTAGATTGTTGGGTATTATGCCGCCATCATTAGGACACATAACCATTACAGATATAGATGATTTAGTAAAATTTATAATTCATTCTGGATTTTTGTCTGACCCTGCTACTGTCACATGTGTCCTTTCTGGGGCTCCCGCAATCTTTGATTTATTGTAATTCACAAGATAATTTCAAGGTTATTGAAGTTTAAAGATTCCACAATAACTTGTGCTGTCTCTGCATTTACATTATTCTTTAACCTCGTTTATACCATTCTAAAAATAGCTGGTGTATAAGTACCAAATTCCGCGAGAGATGTCACGATAGGACAAAGGTGATTCCTTATCACTTACGCATTGGTTTGGTGAATCTCACACTTTATTCCCTACCAGCATCAGCAGATGTTACAACCTATATTTATTATCGACTGCTATTAGCACGAATATCGTCGTTCTGACTGCATACATATAATCAATTAACCTAATCCTCGTCCAGTCCAAACTCTATTATTCAGTAGTTGTTGAGTATATTTTTATACTGCTTTGTTGAAAAATTTCCATATTGCTTGTAGTGTACGATCGAAAGCCATTCTATAATCTACACAAGTTTTATTATTATTATTTGTCTTTGTTTTCTAGAAGATATGCATTTTATTCTGTTTTCATTTTCAGTTAGTGAACTCTATTCTTTAAAACTAGCATAAGTAACAAATTGTATCAATTTACCTTAACAATGCAGTGATCGTCATATATGATATAAAATCCCAATAAACTATACAGATTTGAACCATGACTATAATAGACGACTACATAAATAGTTCTATTTATAGTTACAATGTTGTGAATATTTAAAGTGGCTAAAAATAAAAATTTTAAACATTTTTTTTGAAATGAGTTATTGTTGGTGCAAGCCTTTATTGTAGCAATAAATCACATCGTGTAGGAATTATTTATAGACTCCATTGCAAATACATTTAATGTGGGCCATAAACTCGCATCATAAATCATTCCGTGTCAGGAGACGGGACGCTTTCTTATCTTATAATACTTGCCCATTTCTACAATAGCCACTGCGATATTATATAAAAAACGAAGAATAACAATGCTTACATTTTTATTACGTTTCCATGTTGAATTCGTTCCTATTTGACTGATTTACGTCTATTTTACATGTGGGTCATACCTTTATTATTTATTTCCATTACATTTATTTTTACATTATTCTGCGTTTAAATTTACATCAGATTCATAATATTGGTGTGATGTATTATTTTCTTGGATGAAGTCAGTAATTTAGTGTAATTACCATAGGATATGTTATTACTATTACTTACAGTTCTAATTTAATGAATACATGATCCCAGATCCTCCACAGGAAATATTTTCTGCTGCAAAAACTGCTTTGCAACATTTTATATATGGACGGCATTATAGTCATATATTTAGTGTCTAGTAAAAAAAATTGCCCCAACATGGATAAAAACGAGCGGATGCTCCAGAAAAATCGAAACTACTTTACGAGATCGTATCGTATTCTAACATACATCTGCTGAAGTATAAAATAAAGGCAAAGTTTCCAGCTGACCTGAACTCTTTTAGCTCGATATTAATATGAATCGTAGTCGTTCGCATAAGCGATATCCAAGTTTACCACATAAATGATATACGTCGCCCGGAACTAGATAAATAAAATATACTGCGCTACAAAGCTCTTAATGTAAAGTAATATGAAAATATGCTTGTTTTCAAAGAGTATATTAATAACGTGTGATGTGGCAACGACTGGGCTCTTTTATCTTTCTTTCTCGTGTATTACCAGCGTAATCAAGAAAACCCCTTAATGGGAAGCTCGGCGGAAAATATCGAAATTTGAAGAACTGGCTGGAGAAAATGCTTTTAGAATTCCATTCATTGAGAACCGCAGTTCATTATGTTGCCTTTACTGGAGGCTGAATGAATGTCGGCTATTGTTTGAGATGCGTCATTGTTACAAATGGACTATAAATTTTCCCTTTCTTAGCAACTGTACACAAATTTATTTTTATCGCAATAAAAGCATAACGCTTTTACTAATTCAATTTCTTTTAACAATCACTTGATTTTGTGACAAAGACATCCTTTGCGATTTGTACCCATTGAGTTTTATGGTTATAAATTGCAAAAACGTTAATGTTTCTTGGTGGTTTTGTTGAATCAATTTTCTTTACTGCAACGGAACTAAAATGCAGTGGAATTTCGCGCCAAGGCGCAAAAAGTTATGAGATTGTTTCGCCGGATATAATGTATTGTCTTAGCGAACGAGTCTAAAATTATAATTTCGCGATAATCTTTCTCCTGATCTGTAAAGCGGTTCGAAACTGAATCGGCAAGTTTTGCTTATTTGCGCAACTATAACCAAGAGACCAACTTCGTCGCAATTCAATTTCGAAAGCATTTACAAATGCTCTTACAGCGTCTTTTTGAATTATAATTCATAGATAAAGGACTTGAAGACTTAATTCCGGCTTAAACGACATTTAATGGACTTTTAAGGATGCGTTCCTTTATGTTTGCTTAAATATTAATCATTTGCTGCCCATGTATTCACGACAAGATTGGTTTACGTAAAGTGATATATATTCAAACCCATGGAAAGTTTAAAGCAGTTCACTTACGCATACATAATTTTTAACAATCGCAACTATCAGAACTATCTCATATATGTCTATATTTAATTTAAAATATACAATTGTCAAGTAAGCATTAAATTATTAATTAATGTTTTATTAAACTCGAGTACCGTATTTGCCCAGCTATCCTGAAGGAAGTGCATTGTCTAAACTTCTACCATAAAAGCACATATGGATATCTATAAGGAAAATATTTAATTTTTTAATTATTACAAGGATACTTTTCAGGATACTTTAGGCAAGATATTATTTATTTTGTTATTTTAAACCAAGGCAATGATTTATTTGATTAACAAGAATAGTATATGAAAATGTCCGAAATTAGAGGCCATGGTGGAATAAATTTTATTCATTGTTTTAGGTTAGTGAAACTAATTTAAAGTTGGACTAGTATGCATAAAATCGAAAAAGAAGCTTTTTAAGTAAGAAGTAGATTAATAACAGAGAATAAAAGGTTCCTTTTAGCGCCGGACACACCTCAACTTATTGATTGGCCTGATCACCTTTCGTTGACGTCCTAATATACTCGTAGAATCTTATTTTTCGTTGGTGAATTTGTTCCATTTATCTTCATAATTTTTGTTGGTAGATTAGCTCTCCACCTCATTATCGTCACTCGTCTTCCTGGTTCCTCACATGGTGGCATTGCACCTTGGCGACAACTAGAATTTGTTACTTTTTCATTTCCATTAGTTTCTTTTACCTGTACATTGCTTTTTCCAACTGGATAGACCGGATGGCATGCTCCGTTTACTCTTGCAAGTGTCAATAATGTTAAGACTGATATGGCATACACCAGTGGCATACAAAGAGCTGGGAATGAAGCTGCTTAAAAAATGTTTAACGGGTCAAACGATTCTCCTTTTCAGCAACGACGACCTCTCGGGAGATATGTGAGGTATTCTGGTATACCAGTCTAATTCTCATGTCTACAGTTATAATGCTCTCTGTTATGTCATTTAAGGGGTCTAGCTCAAGCCGAGCCATCGCGTTACTGATAGTATTCGCCTTAGTTTAACATAGCAGCACTTGGCAGAGCTTATCAAATGACACAGGTGCTGTACAAGTACCTCGTTGAATGGGAGCACTGTGGTTTTACCTACATGAGGCCTGGTTAGGGATTTGTTATACGATGTCTTGATATGTACGTGTCAGGCACACTTGTCGACTCGCTGACTCAAGAAATCGATCCCCATATGCCATTTTATCGTTGGACAAGTTAGTCGAACCAATCACAATTTAACTAAGGCAATTGTAGCAATACATGGCATGACATGCTTGTGAAGAACCAACGCTGGCAAATTTTCTCGACATGAGAACTGATCCAAGTACCAGACATGTGAGACTTAGATACTTCACCAATCGAACTCATATAATGAGTGCATATGAATTTGCTCATTACAAGAACTGATTAGAATAGACCTTACATGAGAGATCACCTCTATGGAAAGGAGAATGATATGGCTTGTCAATGTAACACGACCTTTTTGGAACCTGGTAAGAACATTTCAGTGTGTCTATCCAACAAATCTGCCAATTTATTAAATTCTGGGATCGCCAGGTGACACATAGAGCTCGTAGTCTGACCAAGTGAATACATGACCTGGTAATACTTAGACTTAATTGCTGTGGTTGAAATATCGCGTTCTTTAAAAAAAGGGCTGTCGACAGGTTGTATGACGCAACAGGTCGGGTGATAACGAGCCAACATAATAGAGATGGTTCTCTGCCCTATTTAATTACTAGCTTCTTGGCTTCCTGTGGAACGCAACTAATCGGACAAGGTGACGCACGATAACATACTTTGACTCATATGTGGTTTACATCGTGCGAACGACGCCAATGTCATTATTGATATAATTGGTTTGAAAACATACTTGTAATATTTATAAGTCGCTCTCGACTAGATTTTTTTTTAATGGTACCACAAATGAAAGTACGAAATTTACAGAAGAAAGAATTAAACTGACAGAATTTTCCGGCATTTAAAGCCAGTGAGACAATGGGCGGCGATTGCTGATGTTCCAAAATTCCGGAGTAGTATTTTACTTGATTTTCAAACAAACTCATGGAAGTAACACTTTTTTAATTCAGAAAGAGTAATATCATATATTTTCGGATTTTTTCGAAATTTCTTTTGCCAATATTTTTTGTTAACTTGAGTCTTTATTGTAAGGGTATCTTTAATCCTAATAAAGTAATCATGATTTGGATAGGTTGTTATTTATTATATAAGATGTGTATTAATATACTACAACAATATAGTTTTCGCATGTTCATTTTCCTAGTTATGTCCTATCCATAAATAATTTTAAAACCAACTTTTGTAAGGCGTTCAATTTTTTAAAATGTGTTTGAACCAATGAATAATATAATTTTATTGAATTGTGATAATCCTAAAAAGTGTTGCAAATATAATTTTTTTTTCGTAAATATATGAGTTTATTAATTATATTATTTATTTGGAGACTCCATCGAAGATTATTATCAATTATGATACATAAATATCTTACAGACTCGGCTTCTTCAATTTTTATATATGGTGAGTTATTTGTCCACAGTGCCAGCGGTCTTAAATTAGGACGATTGCTTTGGTAAGGAGCGAAGGGTACATATTAAATTTTTTTCATAACTGATTGTTAATGAATTAAAATAATTCAATTACTATTCATTCTCAAATCATCTGTCACACAAGAATTTTTTGAAATATTTTTATATATTTGAAATTAGCGAAATAAGTTTGTAGTTTATAATTTCTCTTTTTGCCAATCTTAAATACACTTGGACAAATGTCTTCATTCATTATTTTATTTACTAGAAACGTTATAGGCTTGCAAATTATATCAACGATTTATTTTAAAATGTTATGTTGGTATTTCATTATATTTGAGGACCATTAAAATATTTTTTACTGGCGTCTGATCTGTGGAGGCCAGAAAAAAAGAATGTGTACTAGATTTTAAATTATTAGAAATCGAAAACTGGCTTTACAGTATTTTTTGCTAAAGTTCCACCCACATTTTTGAAGTGCTCATTAAGGGGTTTGCAATTCTATTTTTATCGGATATTGTTTCATTTGCTAGTTAGCTTTCCACAGTCTCTTTCTTTTCATCTTCCTGACAAATATGTTTAATACATTGCCACAATTGTTTAGATGTACCTTAGCATTTATCTATTTGGGTTTTATCATAAAACATTTTTGTAGTTTTAATTAAGGCATAAGTTTATTCATATAACTCTTATATTCTGCCAATTAAAGTACTTTAGGTTGGTCGTCTCCAGGCATCTTGTTTGGTTTCGATGCATGACTTATTTATAAATAAGAAGCATCCGACCGTTTTCAATAGATTGGGTTGGGTCTGAGCGAGTTGGGTCGAGTCAGTGGGTTGTGTTGGAATCAGTTGAGTTGGGTTAAGTTGGGTTGGGTTGTGTCGGATTTTGAGGCGAAGATTTTGATATAAAATAGAATTAATTCTATTTTATTTCTTTCAAAATCTTCGCTGACGTTCATCCAAATCCGACACAACCCAACCCAACTTAACCCAACTCAACTGATTCCAACTAGATTGGGTTGGGTCTGAGCGAATTGGGTTCAGTCAGTGGGTTGGGTTGGAATCAGTTGAGTTGGGTTATGTTGGGGTGGATTGTGTCGGATTTGGTTGAACGCCAGCGAAGATTTTGAAAGAAATGAAATAGAGTTAATTCTATTTTATTTCTTTCAACTTTCGCATTGGCGTCCAATCCAACACAACCCAACCCAACCTATTGAAGACGGCCGGATGTTCGAAGGCGCCCAATAAAATTCAACCCATTTGCTCGTGTTCTATTTTACTATGCGATTTGGAACTACATGTTTCTAAATTCTTCACTAGGTTGTGTCAGTGCTATCTTTACCAATTTTTCATTTAGTAATTTTTAACTTCGGGAATTGACTTACGTTATGCTGCCAGATGTTATCCTCGGAGCCAATTTTCTTTATGTTCACTTTGATATTTTGGTAGGATAATTGGATGTTTCCATTAAGACCCCATTTGTTTGTTCTCCCAAATGCTGCAATGCATTTTCCCAAAACACCCAATCGTCCATCCAAAAGTTAAGTTGTCATTAATTCTAGAGCTTCGAAGTTTCTTTTTTTGCGAGAAGATACTATTTCGTATGTTTTTCACAATAATGGCTCAATCTTTTCCATAATGCCTGAGAAACTGACGAGGATATAAATAATGAAGAGAAACAAATATTTTGATTTGCAGAAAATATGTGTATCAATGTTTATGATAAGGATTAGATAGAAAGCCGAAAAATAAATTTCGACCTTGTAATCTATTTATATCCTTATCATCAAAATTCATTCTCATTTTTGCTGCAAATAATTATTTCACTTCATTATTTATATCCCCGCCAGTTTTTCTGGTACTGCTCCAAATTTTCTATTTTCCATTTTAATAATATTCTGATTTTCAATTTCCGATTTCATTTCCAGGTTCTCCTCAAACGTTTTGATTTTAGGTTCTATATGTTTAGATATTTCATTCAATAATAATTTCATGAAATTTTCAATGTTTCTTCTTTATTATGATCACAGATCACAAAAATGTTACGTTCATATCACTTGCTTTAGAATTTATGAATATGCAGTTTAATTTTAATTTTAACAACAAAATCTAATTAATTTTTTGTATGTACGAACACATCTCAGTAATACGCGACTACTGTACATAATAAATTTGTTTATACTGTTATAATGTAAGTAGGGTATAAAATTAAATTCGTTAAATATAGAACTTACCCATAAAATTCATGTTGAATTCAGAGCATATATAGGAATATATTGCTAATTGTATATCGAACGGTTTCGTTGTTGTGTCAGAGACTGAAAAATAATGTGAAATGGAATATAATTTTTATTTAAGAAATTTTATTGATTATTTTTTTAACTATATAACTGAAAAGGCAGAATAAGAGGAGTTTAAGAAATTTGGGAACGAATAATAGTCGCGACTCAATCAAGAAATATTTTCTACACACGATATTGCACGTGATACACCGGAAAATAAAAGTCCCCATTTCACCGAACCGATGCATATAAAACGTCCTTTTTCGTTCCCTTTTATCGAGCTAATCATATAAACATGCAAGCAAAAACGTTTTTGCCGAATGGGACACATCGAGAGGTGGTCCGTTTGAACGAAAGACGACGGGCAGGGCGTAAAAACGAACTTCGAACTCGCCGCGCACTCGCGACGAGCTTTTTCCGAAAGCCCCGCTTGAACTAAAAGATATTCCATGTGAAAATATTATCCAGTTTCCAGCATCCAATACGCGAATGTAAAACCTCTTAGAAAATATATTTTATTGGGTTGTCGGTCTAGAACGGATCAAATGCTTCCTTGATTTTACGCACAAAAAGAAGAATCTGACGTATGTTCGTTTTAAGCAATAAAAGTTAAGATGTATAATTCTATATATAAGTCGTGACGAAAAGTGGAGGGATGAAGTGTAAATGGCGTTAATTTTTTCGTAATTAAATTGGGCTGTTTTAACACAATATCAGGAGAAATTTAATTTGTAGCGACGTCGTGCATTAAAACGGAGCATCCGGACGCCGCCGTGTCTTTTATTTTCGGGGAGGAATGACGCTTCAGTTATGCGGCGAAGCTTTCAGGCTAAGCATCCATAATAAACTCCCACCCGCCGACTCAGATAGCATTTTCTATGTAAGGCGGTCGGCGGTCATTATTTATTTACCCAAGTTGTAAAGATAATGATATTTTGTCATGATGCGAAAAACGGGCCTTAATTCACGAGAACTTAAGTGGATACATTTTCAGCGTACATTATTGAAACTCACCGTATAGAGGTTCTACGACGTGGACTGCATATAATACATGAATGCTGAAATTTATTGGTCGCCTGATGACGCAACATTAGCTGAAATTATTTTGGGATTTGCGGGATTGGAGAAAAGAAACAGCGAACATTTACTCGTAAATTATGAAAATGGGTAAAAGTTTCCATATCCAACTTGAGAGAATTTGCAATTATGTAGTCATTAGTGTATTAGTATTTATTACACTGTAGTAACATATTTTAAATATGTTTTAATTTCCTTTACTTTTCTGTTCCTTTTCAAGTTTTTCTTTGCTTGCATTTTTTGTTGTTCATTATAATGTATTTTATATATTCCTTGTTGTCACTCCGTTGTCGTTGCTCTTTTGATTGTCATTCATTTTATTTGGACGTCTTTCCCAAAAGCTTCGTTACTAGCAGAGTCAAATGCAAACCGTGAAAATGTTATTAAACATAATTTATTGAGGCAATACCAAAAATAATATGCGAAGAAAAATATTTTGGTGGCGTGCACAGCTACTTATTCACCACCAAATACCCAACCAAATACCTATTAAGTGGACCAAAAATTTGGGACGAGGTCGGCGGCATAAGTAGGATGCGGTACACACAATTTTAGATAATTTCCATCGCTGAACATACAGTTTTACAGCACAACAACGCGTTGTGCTAGTAGCTAGTAGCTAGAGATCCGCGCCTTCCGGTTCTGATGCTAGCCTTGAGACGGTCGTTCAGTAGTTCTGAGTACATGCCACTAACAACAGTAACCCCATATAGTCCTCCGCAGTTACCTCTTTTAATTTCCAAAAAAGGGTTAGCATGGCCTTTTCTACAAAGCGTTTTGTGCGTAACATCCTTATTAGCTTGCTCGTTTGGTTTCGTGATGATAATGGTGCACCAGAACTCATCCCAGTCAACATCCTTGCCGTAAAGACCTGTTCTCCCAAGCATGTTTGCTGCCCCAATAATTGAGTCCATTGGTTTAACACCCACCTTGCCAACACTTTATGGAACTGGAGGACGTCATACATAATATAATGTACATAACCATGGCTCATATTGAAAACTTCATCATTGATAACCTGACGATTTTCGTTCACAGGCATCACGGCACAATTTGCTGCTTGACCAGGTCTGAAACTGAAGTTATAGCTCCATTCATACACTGGAGTGACAAACATGAATTTACATATTGTAGCTTTATTCTACGATTGATAGCAATCGGTTGCACTCCTTCAATGTGCAGAAAACGAATAACACATCGCTTCTCCTCCCTGGACTTCCTATTTTAAACTGTTAGTGTAGAAATTTTTAATTGCTTTCGCTGTTTTAATTCCTTTTCATTATTTAGTTTCGTGTGAATGTTTTACTTTCACATTTAACAGGCAGTATGGTGATCAGGAAAATTTTCGAACTCGAACTAATTTTAACGGTTAACAATTTTGAACAAGGAAGAAAGTCTCAACCTGAAGTGATGGTTTACTCTTATCATCTTTTTCATATCTCGAAAAGGAAACGAAAAAAATTAAGATATTGAAATTATAAACGACTTTTATTTGAAAAGTTCCGTCGAAAAATGCTGTAGAACCAAATGTAAGAAAGTTCAGTGCGGACTACTGCAGATTTTTAATTAGTTCGTTAGTAATCTGATAGGGTCATGCTGCTTTGTTTGTGTTTCTTAATTGCATCGATGTATTTTCCATATCCTGATCTCTTTGCTTCATTTTTTAGGTTTTCCTCTATTTTAGTAGGTTTCTTCAGTCTTTCTTTTTTATTCTTTGAGTTCTCTAATGTGTCTTCACCATTCTTGTTATCTATTCTTTCTTTTGGTTTCTAGATCTTGTACTGATTTTTAATACTCATCACTTCGTGCACTAGTAACTACATTGTTCATTTTTGTTTCTGCAGCATTTTTCTACATTACCATTTTTTCAAATTTACGTATAAGAGAACACTCCCCAACCCAGTCCAATCGAATCCAACCCAACTTATGCGATGCATGCATTACGAACGTAAGTTACTTATAGGGCAATATCAAAATACTTTCTGTCAAATTAATTTTCTTGGTGACGCCGGATTCGTCATGTGCGATACCATATTTGAATTTGAACGTTGTCGCAATCATTCCCACATATGGTGGTAGAGAGTGGTGATGCATGACATTGCAGTGAAAAAGTGAATAAAGGGCAATCTGGCGAAAAGGGTAGTGGAAGAACTAGAGAAGAGAGAAAAACGGGGAAGGGGGCTACCAGAATGGGAAAAAGGAAACATAAAAGTGTACGAGAAATCGAGGATGTCGATGAAGGAGACGGAAAGGATGAGAGTAAACGAAAAAAAGTCAAGGGAGACATAGTAGAGAAGCGGAAACAAGTGGAAGCACAGAAAACAGGTGGAAACATTTGAAGGAGGAAGAACGGCGGAGGAAGAAAATATAATAGTGAGGTTTAGATCCGGCAGCGAAGACAGGGCAAATAAATATTGAATGTAGTAAGAGTTTAAGGGGTGCGAGACGTGTGGAAAATGAAGAGGTGGAATGGGAGAGAATGGGAAGGGAACAGAGTTATAAGGGAAGATAAAGAGGAGCAGAGAAGAGGGTAGGAGAAGAAGGGAAAATGAAAGAGCTAAAGATATATATTTAGTGTAAGGTGACCAGGCGTGAGATGGAGAGAGGGAAGGAGGGAGGCGCAGAGAATGTGAGAGAAGGAGGCGGGAAAGATATAGTAAGTCAAAAACAAATTGTAATGGACGCCAATAAAGGTTTTTATATATACACCAAAAACCCACGTTCGAAGTTTTATATACATCGGTACAATTTTAAAGTTTTTGGCAGATTTTTCGTCACTGTGCAGCGCATATTACAATCAGGGTCGAAACCCTATAATTTTCTACCTGAATCCGAATTCCAAATTATAATCATTTGAATTCGAAAATTGTCGATGATAGAATGTGCAAGAATACAAAATTATCACAATTATGTCACATGCAAAGAAGTTAACGTTATGAAACAATTCAAAACTGTATAGATATTCAAAATTATAAAATTACAACAAAAATGTCATAATATTGAGAACCTAAAATGCACAAAAATTAAACAACAACAACGGTAGAATTTCCGTTGTTAATATTTCTAAACATGAAAAATTGGAATATCACAAAATATATTAAATTGCTTGACTGTATTGCAAATTTGCAAAAAGACTGGCAAAATTGTAAAAATTTTGAAAATTTTCACCCATTGTTTTTGAATTGTCGAAAATGGTCATAATTTCAAAATTATCACAGAATGCAAAAAAAAGATAAATATAAAATTTCAAACATTGTCACGACAAAAAACCAAACTTAGATAGAAGTTACAAAACACATTGAGACGCCGGTCATAATTTATTAAACAAGTTGAAATTTCAAGTAAGTAAGTACCAATATTGTCACAAATAACAATTACAGAAAATATCAAAAACTGATAAAATTCTGAACATATTCAAATTGTATTTCAACAATTATATATTTTCTATTCTATTTAAATAATCCATTTTGCTGTTTGACAATGTTGACTATGGCAATTGTCAACAAACTATCGAAACTGCAAAAAATACAAAATGCCTAAAATTGTTAAATGCCAAAATTATTCGAAACCAAAGATGCAGAAATCTTAAAATTTAGAATATCATAAAATATCGAATGATGTCTAAAATACTTATAATGCATAAGAAACTATTTCAGATTTTTTGTTTTACATTGGTACTTAGTTTTATTATTTTATTTATTATATTACAAGTCTTATTATGCATATTGTTTCCTTAGTCGTTTTGTCAACGATCCTTTACTCATAGGATTGCTTTTTGCCACTGTATTTTTATTGTTTGGTGAGGATTTATGATTATTAATTAATTGTGTTTTTACATTATAATTTCTATTTTCTCTTTACATTTGTTTAAATCAATCATATTTTTATAACCATAATGTGTTGTTTATACAATATTAAACTACTTTCGCACAAATTCACCGGAAAATCACTCAACTTTAATCGTGTACATTACTTGAACCGTGAACATATTGAAAGCGATTTAAACGAATTTGTTGAAGTCAGTTTTGCAATTTCGACCCGATCCGACGCGACGCATAATAACAGCATCCAATTAAAACTTGGACGGAAATATCGCATGCAGCGTTCCTAATAGTTTGTCTTAATACGTCCGTGTGAACGTACAAAGGGCCAGTAATTTAATATTAAAAGTTTAAAGCGTTCGAATTGGAGTGCGAGCGGAATAGAAGAAAGGGCGAGGAACAAGAACCGATAATCGGATAGTCCTGTGATGATATTTCATTTTCGGGAGGTCGCCGGTGAACCTGCATCGATTGCCTTTGCACGTCTCATAGGTCATTTAGGAATTATGAGCCCCATTAGAGCAATTTGCTCTTAACGCGAAATCGAATCAACGACCTGTAAATTCGACTCTATATTTAACGTAGCAGAAGCGATGCCGCTTGTGTGGCTTTGTTGATGTTTGGTAGTTTATTGTCAACTAGTTTACTAGTGTACGTGAGAATGCGGAAAATTTCAAATGGAGTAAAATTAAAATTTAATTTCCATACTTTGCTGTAAAAGTCTACAATATTTAAATAACCGAAGTATTAATTTAATTATAAATGATCAGATGAAAATTAAAAGCTAATAATTGTTCATAAGGAAAAATATCGTTGTTATGATATTAAGTGATCAAATTATTGTAATAAAAACATATACATACATAGAATTGGGTTAATGAAATATTCAAAATTTATTAGCAAATTTGAACTAAAATGTTTGCAATATCAATTAATAATTATTAACCACATTAAATGCACGCCAATAAAATTAAACGGTATAAATCGAAAATATACTCATCAACATGAAATAATGAAAATACGTAATTAATACGCGTTGTCAAAAAAAATTATAGATATAATAATGGGATAAATTCATAGCAAAACCTGTCGTACATTACAGGTGAGGTACGAGGTGAGATCAGTATTTACGGTCCCTAACATAGAAGGAAACAAATTGAAGAAATATCAAGCGCATAATTCTACACAATCTCCCTGAACGGCGATGCATTTAGTCCAGCGATGCTTCAACCCAATTCCTCTCGAAAAAAATCTTGAAATTAAGTTGCCATAGTAGGAGCCTGTTATTGTATGTATATACACGTTCCAAAAATTCAATCATCAAAATTCCGTTTGCGTCGCAAAAAAATGTGGCCATAACTTTACCAGCGGATGCCAAAACCCGAAATTTGCGGGGTAGCGGAAAACCACGGCTATGCCACCCCATACTTTGTTGCCTCGTCTCAGGATCGAAACCCACGTTTCATCAACAGTGACGAATCGAGAAAGAAATTCACCCGAATCTGTTTTAAACTTTGCCAAACTGGCTTCAGAATGCAATACTCTAAAACGTTTCTGATCAGGTGTGACCCAACGTGCAGTCAACTTTATTAACCCCAATATATTTGTTAAAATATTTTCTATAATACCATAAGAAAAATTCGTAATTTCAGCTAACGGGCGATTGATCAGTCGTCAATCTGTCATTACCATATCGTGTATACGATTAACATTTTCATGGGTACTGACAGTCATTGGTTGTCCAGTACCCTTCGTATGTTCACATGTTTGTCTTCACAGTTTAAATTCTCAAGACATATTTTTCACCACTTGGTAAGAAGCGGCACCTTCCCCTAATACACCTACCATGTTTCCATGAATTTCTTTTGGCGACAATCCTTTCTTTTGCAAGTATTTTATAACTGCACGAACCTCTGATTTTTCCATTTTTATAATTTCTCTAAACTTGTCTAGTTTTATTCTAAATTACTTGCTCAAGTAACAATTGACAAAACTACAATTGATCCAACGTAACGTATGATTAATATTTTAATTTGCCAAATTGATTCAACGTCACTCAACTCCTACTACGTCAGGGATGCTAAATAATGATCTCCTCTCGTATATCATCAAACCTTTTAAACTCCCATATATTTCGCTGTGAATTTTATTAAATTTACGATGCGCGTCTCTTTTATTAAATAAACTAAAATATTTCATGTTCAAATATTATAAGCAACACAAATATACGAGGAAAAAATTCGTTCAGTCTTAGGACGAAGTATATCCATTTTTCTTTACATTTTACGGTCCCATAAGTTTCTTTTACGTCACATCGTTCGCCTGGAAAAGAAGGCAAAAATATTATATATAGTAACTATAGATCAATACCTTTTGCATGCAGGTAAGCATGTTACATGCAATTAGACATATAGACGGGCACGTTTTAGACTTAGATTTATGAAACGTTTGTGGATATGAAATAAATAAATAAAAGTAGAGAGCATCATAAATTGAATTTATTTTCGTCATTTTGAATTTTATTGTATTATATGCCAGTTTCTGCGATCTATTAAATGATTGGCAAATTATAGGTAATTAACAGTTCTTTTAAGATTTGTCACGGATTCAGGAATTATTTAGAGCAATATTTAAAGCCTCTACGATTTAATACATTCTATTTATCGCTCGCATGGTTTATTAAATGAATGTTGTGAAGTATTCAAGATTTTAATTGCCCCCGCCCCCGGCTATTTCAGAATCCCAGCACTAAAAATCGAAAATCAATTGGTTATATTGCCTGAAATCCAAAGGTAAACAGAATTCCAACATTCCGTGTTTGTAAGCTCCAAGTCCGTGGTTTACAATTAATTAGTTTGTATTCATTTTAATCCCGTTTTAAAGGTTAGTAACATACATTTCATCCGAAAAATAACTGCCGATAAAATCAATAATTAATCGCAAGTTTATCTTTGTATAGCAATTTTTCGAACGAAAACCGCAAAAGTGATTCGACGCTGAAAGGGCCGCCGGTATCGAATATGTGGTTAGGTCTGCTTCATTTCGGTTCAAAACGGCTCAATTCAAATAAAGTTTCAAAGATACCATCCATTAAAGCCGCTTTGTAGCATTTGGGTCCGTAAAAATCAGCTTCGATATAAAATTTAATTTGATTCCACATTTTTAGCACAAATTAAATGAATGGGAGGTGATTACGTTTTATGATACATGCAGTCATTTGTCAATTCAATATCAATTAAAAGGGAAACTTTTAGATTCCATCAATATATGTGTTAACAGTTTCGACCATGTGTATAATAGATACAAAAACATATTTGAAATGTTTTTCAGGTTTAAATTGATAAGTAAAAAAATATGTTTTACTTTATACAAGTCGTCGCCTTGATACTCTAAATATATTTTATTCGGATTTGCTGAAAATCCACCACATGATCCTTGACATTTCGTTCAATTGTAAATGTAAAAATTGATAGCTACCAACGGGCGCGTTAAAATCTACGCGAAAACAACGTCCCGTTTCATACATCAGCTTCGAGCTGTAATCCCGTAAACGAGCGAGATTTTTCGCGGCGTCGCGTTTTCAATTTGCCGGCCGCGATTACGCGAATTAATATCTTATATCGGAAAAATTCAAATTGACTATAAATATGCTCGACTAATATGTTTATGACATTGTTGCAGCGAAAATTCAATTTATCGCATGCATGCAAATCCAATTTTAGTGATTTACGATCTGCGGTCATTGAAGTAGAAGTTATAGGGTAATCTGGCCAATTGGACTGTGTAGGTACTTGTCCTATATTGATCCGCGTAAACGAAGGAGCGAGCGTGTGTGCCCGCCGGCAAATCGGAAATCTATACGAAATTGTCCATGACTTTGCATCGACAGGAAAACGGTTTTCATTTCTGCTTGCGATAATATCATTACTGAGCAATCTAATCATACTTGGGGTGTCTTAACGTCTTATTAAATTGTTCTTGATCGTTTTAGATGAAAACATTTTCAGGTATTTTTTTACGCACTTTGTACTTTTAATTTAAAAAATGTGATATTGAGTGAAACTAAACTGAAGTAAAGTAAGCCATTGAAAAGCCACTTTACTCTATAATTGATATGCGAGCTAAATCTCGTAAATGCTCCATTGGCATAGTCAGCTGATATATGAGTATTCAGTACTTTCACATGTGGGCTAGAAAAGTTGAAGCAGTAAAATTAATAATTTATTATGTGGATGATTTGTTTCAACAAATAAATAACAAATTAAAACAAAATTGCTTGGTTTCACTAAATTGCACCACACGGTGTGGTGAAACAATTGTTGTAGAGTTACAATGAAATTTAGTGAAACCAACAAGCAAGGCCGACATCTATCCAAGTTTTAAATAAATAACAAACAAAATGTTAACATGCGTACGATAACTAAAAGTAGAAAACCAGAAAACTTAAGGCGAAGTTCACTACGATATGGACATATGTTTTATTAAATGAATCCGAGTATAATGAGAAAAGGCGACATAAGAAATGGGTCCCCGAAATGACGCAGTTGCATGTTGACACGATTGTGGACGTGGGACCTATATAAATAAATTGGAATTTTACTTAGGCGGATATTATGAGTACAACAAGCCAAATGGAGTGAACTCCTATTTTTCATATTCAGTCAGCCCATTTCCTTTCTATCAGTTATATGGTCCCGTCGCCCAAGATGTAACCAACCATGCACAGGAATTCTAGTGTGTGTATCCGATACTTGTATACATGGGCTATAGACGACATCACAATAGTTAAGGGGGATCCTGCTTTAGGAGACCTTAAAATAGCGTTTTTTGGGGAATTTTTTTAGGGCAGAAAAAAATGAGCAAGTCTAGTGAACTTTTTAGAGCATTTTATTGCATATTTGAGCATAAAAAAAATATGTCGAGAGAAAAATATTTAAACGGAACCGATTTTTATGCACATTTGTGCAACACCTTTCAATTGCAATTTACAATCGGTGGGAAAGATGTAGCCCGTAATTTTTGTCTGAAACAAAGAAAATGGTAATTCTCATATATTTTCTTCTATGTGAACTAAAAAAAAACCCAAAATTTTGAAATTCAAGATTTTTCTCAGGTTTGAAAATAAATGTGCTCTTTACAGGAAGAGAAAATCATTTTAACATGCCAAAAAAGTTGTTTAGAATTTTTTTTCATTAATCTTTTTAGTTCAAATAGAATAGAATGCTACTGAAGGCAACCAAAGTTTTGTTTTGTTTTGATTGCTTGTCTAGTTTTCTCGCAATCACGCCCACCAGTTTAGAAAAATCGTAAAAACGAAAACTCGAGAAAACGCGCTCTAAAGTTTACGATCAGGAAAAATGTTAATTTTGGATTACTTACGGAATATCTCGTTATAATCCTACTATAGCTCTTACGAATTCAAAATATTATTGTTTCGAACGACCGATTGAACTTGTTTCAGTACATAGTTCGGTGTTAGTGACTGCGGGGAGGGGCGCGCGCTTCGTTTGTCCGAGTGTTCATGCGTTCGCATATTTTTTGCTCGACACCTCACTGTGTTTAGTGCTGTATCTTTCAAAATATTGCGAATTAGCCGCTATAACTTTTTATACATATTCCTAGATATATTAGGCATAGATTTGAGCAATAAAAAAAAAGATTTTTTGAGCCTTCTAAAGCAGGTTCCCCCTTAAAGCAGACAAAACAAGAATGGCACACAATGCAGTTTTAAGATGTGTACTGAAATGAATTTAAGACTCTGTAAGTCTAATATTTTGAGAAATATGTGATTTAAATATTAATTCGCTATCCATCATAACTCCAAGGCTTTTGACTTCAACAACTGATATTAAAGTATTAAGCCCCTTCTCCACAATGCTAATGACATCGATGACCCTCTACTTAACCTGCCAATATACTATGACTTAAAATGATTGATTTTTAGACAGTCTATTCTAGCTAGCCGGATTAATTTACTCGAGTTATCATTGATATCATATTCGAAGAGTCAAAAATCGTTAAATTACAAGTTTGGAAAAACTTGTATATCATCGGCGTAAAAGTGAATTTGGCACATAGTTATGGTTTTATTAAAATCTGCGGTGTATATCGCTTAGAGTAAGGGTCTAAGAATGGACCCTTGCGGGACTGCAAATTCTACAAACATACATTGCCGTCTAAGGAATGGTTAATAAGATTAGTAGCATTTAACAATTTGGTGTCAAAAGAAAAATATAAAAGTGAGAGCACAGTAACTTTGCGCTCATGATTCCCTGAAAAAACACTATTAGTTATGGTGAATAATGCTACAGCCGTGCTATGCTTCCTGAAACCTGATTGCGTATGAGGGAGAATGTCTTATTTAAGTACATATTTCTGCATCTGTTCATTCATATTTTTTTCAACACTTTGGACAATGTTAGTAAAATACGAATGGGCACAACTCTCCTACTTCCTATACTTTTACTCTCCAGGCTAACGGAAATTTACCTGTGGATAGACATTTATTAAAATGATAAGTAATGTATTTATTAAGGAAAGGTATACACAAAATAAGCATTTGTCTAGATATTTGATCCACGCCATTAAATTTCAATCATAAAATTCTTTCAACTTTCAGAAATCGAAGAAAACATGAAATTTTGCCTCATATTACATTTGAACAAATATTGCTTTGAAAAATACAGTTCGTTGAGTTAAGTCATCAAGTGCAATTTTTCAATAGCCTTTTAAAATTTGTAGCTGAATTCAGTTAATTAAATTATGAACCCGGACATTTATTAAACGTACACGACGTCTTCGGCAATAAATCGTGTATTTAGCAGTCCAGTATTATAAAGCCATTAGTATGGGGTTCGGCTTTGCCAGGGCCAAACTTTGTCTTCTTACAGTTTGCTGTCCTTAATCCTTAATTTATGTTGTATTAAATGCAAGATGGACAGGACTCTGTAAACATTGGAATGTGAAAGGATACCCACTTCGATTGCCGTTGTTCAAGTATTTGCAATTACACTTCATTTGATTGTTCTTCTATTGTAGATCTGTTCTGGCAACACTCACTATTGCTCCTAGATACATTTAAGAATTTTGCATTTTTAGGCATTACTGATTGTGCACGATTCTCAACCACACAACACCGGCACATAGACACTACTGTAAATTTTGATGTTACATCTTCCGAATGAAAGTTTTATGTAAAGTATAGTACAGTCAGGTTATGTTTCCATATCATTATTGTAAGTTCAATAAGGTTAAGGTTAAGTTAAGTTGAGTGACATTTATTTTTTATTCATATCATTCTTCAGTGAACATGTTTTCCATTAATGTATTTCTACAACAATTGATTTCTCGACCTATATTTCATACGCGATTTATTGAAATACAAAGTAAAAATATTCAGAGCAAGTATATCAGCGGGATATGCACCGAGTAAGCATTGGAGAAAAAAGGTATAGAGGAAACATGGCCACTGTATGCCACTTCAAAAAATTGAATTAACCAAAGATCATTTTAGAATCATAAATTATTATGATTTTAAAAGGCTTGTTAGTGCAAAAATGAACAAGAATGAGCAGGACGTTCTCCTACTGCAGACAAAAACTTCTGCTGTTAAAAAATAATTAAAGAGAGAGTAGAGAAAACTTAGTTAAAAGTTAGGTGACGAAACTTACATAACCTACTTAGCCTTACATACCCGCTAAGGGAGTCGTGTTTCCATACACGATGATGAGGGAACTCCAACAATGACCAAGAAGCAGCGAGCTATGAGAATATTTATGTATGCTGTATTCTTCAGACGTACGGGCCTAGTAAAAGCATTCAAGCTAGATGGAAAAGAGACAGTTACAGCTAAATGGTATATTGAAAACATTTACCTGAAGTGTTTAGTAGAGGTCGAGACAAATTATGGTATACATAATTTACTGGTAAAAATATACAAGTCATAATAGAACGTGATATATGAACGATATTTGTCAATTTTTTTACCTAAAATGCATTTGTGGCATCTGAGGGAGATATAGTCACGGTTACAATTATTTTGAAAATATTCCGAAGAAAGGTTGGTGGGGAGCTTTTAAACAGTGAAAAGAAAAGGTGGCTTAGTGTATCATTACAGAAATAAAATCCGCACTGACGATGTTCTTGGCCCAATATTCTTAACTTATATTCCAGTAATAACTATCAGACCCGTAAGATTGGTTCCGATAATCTCTAAAATATTTGAAAGAATTCAAATCTTAGAACATTTTGAGAATAATAACCTATTATGCGAGAACCAATTTGGATTTAGAACAGGTAACTTTAGATGCCATGAATCAGCTGTTGACCGACATTATTGAGGGGCAATGTGCCGGTTGCTTTTTGACTCACAGAAAGTATTTTATGGTTTCTAGGGAATTCCTAGTAGACAAACTCAAACATTTAAATTTTCAGCAGGATACATCGATTGTGAAGTGCAAATCAGATATAATAGGCTTGATGAATGGAGTCCCGCAAGGTTCCTTATTAGGAACACCTTATTTTTAATAATATATATGTTAATGACCTTGTGAGATGAGTTAGATCGGCTAATATGACACTTTTTTCGGACGATAAGCCGTACCAAACAAGACATCAAACTAATAAAATTTCAAAAAAATTAAATGTGTTGAGAAATTTGTTGCGATCAGTTAATCTCTAACTGCATATAACGGCACAGCATTAGTTGTCTCACATAATGTTCTATTGGCTTGGGGGGCATGCTATGAAAGCAATGCAACAAAGGCCTATTCGGATTATTACGAACTTAGGATTTAGAGATGATGTCAGAAGTAAGTTCAACGATTTGAAGCTGCTTACACGACACACGTCGAATATAAATAAAAGTTCATTTTTCACGTTAGAATATCTGCTGGAACGGTTGCCGCTACCATACCAACCCTGTATTATATAGTTTACTACCAAACCATATATACTGCCTTCCATTAAACAAGCTCAAACAGGTGACTAAGATTTTTTTATTACGATGCATTCTATACCATCTGTGTGAATTAGTGAACCTTGAGTTCATGGATAGTGAGTTGTCACGCATCGTGTTTACTTAATATCGTCAACATGAGATTTATATGTAATATTTGTGTGACGTGGTGTTGATACATTCATTGATTAATGTTAGTGATAATTATTTTAAGCAGATTCCGTTTAACAATTTAAATATTAAAGTGAAAGTGAAATATCAAATTAGTTTTGGCTCAAAAGTAATTGAAAGTAATTTTAATATTATCTGTTGGCTGGCTATATCACCGACGACATTAATGCGAAATTTCCTGCTTGCGAAAGAACTGCTTTGTAATCTAACTAGTCATTACCGCATTGAGTTTGTAGGTCTATAAATTACCAAAAAATTATCAATGCGTGTGATCGATGATCGATGACATATGCCGAAGCTATTGAGGGACACCTACAACTTATTAGTATTCTTCTAATTAACATTTGACACAAAAAATAGGGCTTATCAGGATTCAACTGGCAAAAGAAAACAGAAGACGTTATTTTATTCCATGTTCTTGTTTTACTGGGTGACAGCAGAAATGTAAAACACAGAAAAAGCAGGAATTTTAAAATTAACGACGCAGATCTATTCAGATAATTTAAGAAAACATTTGATGGAGAAAAGATGTTCCGGCGCTTGGCAGTTTTGTTATCATTAATAGGATGTCCTTGTGCATAGCCTCGCACTTCTGCCATCTAGCGTATTGAGCCCAATAGTTTATTTTCGCTAACTATGTTACTGGCCGGTGGTTCTCGGAAGAATCCCAGTATTTCAAATCCCTTTTATTCAAGTATGGACTACAAAACGGTTGTCACTTTTCATCTGAATATTGCCAACCAAAGAAAAACAACGTACAGGGAAGCCTCTTCTTCAATTACACATTCTTGCCACTGGACAAGTTGTTTTCGTGAATGAGATATTTTAAACTGATATTTTTGATACTCCCATTTTAATCATCAGATTTACTAGAAAATCCACCGTTTAAAACGTCTGAAATATACACCGTTTATGTGTCGTTGCCTTTATTGTACTATTCATATATTTAGTTAGAAACAAACCAATATCACTTATGTCCAGAAAAAAATTTAAATTTAATCAGAAATACGTTTTGTCTTCAAGTTGTAGATAAACTAATATGAGACCAGAACCGAATGAAAGAATACAAACATACAAATTCACACCCTAAATAATTACATCTGATTTTTCTTTTCATTATTTATTTCTTTACTCTGTCCTTGTTTGATTTTGTTTTGTATTTTATTTGTTGATTTGTAGCTTTTTCTTGGTATAATTTTTATTTCCTTACTTAAAATAGTACTTTTTTACTAACTGCTATGAAAAACTTTTGAGTTAAAATAGATCAAAAGATCCTAGCTTCATACACATTTTTATCATTTGTTGAAATTATCGACTTTAGAAACATTTCAACCAATACTACCAAAAAACCCGTAATACATAAAATAATTGTTATTATTTAATGGTATGCAGATAACGCAATAAATAGCAAACACTAAATATGAACAAAAATATCGTCCATTAACAAATTTAATAAAATAGATGACATAAATTTAAAGTTTTTAATTGAGTAGATGTCATCCCTAATAATTCAATACATTTTCACCTTGATTAAAATACCACCCATGTTAACACATTAAACACAAAATTTTGAACGGACTTTTCCTTCATACAAAAACGGAAAATGTAAATTTTTAAAGTAAACCATTGTATTATATTACACTTCAACGCTAACCTATACTTGAACAATAACCTAAATTTGGTTTCGTTGCGTTTTGTACAAAAAATATTTTTTCTCTACCGAAAATCACCAGGCAAAAAAATAAAACAAAACAAGTTGTTTCGACTTAATTTGAAACTTGAAGCACAAGAAAACACGAAACAATTTGATGAAAAGCATTTTCCAATCTCAAATGGACCTATTGGAGCAGTGGCCAGTGACCCTGTAGGAGTACAAACGTTATCCTTATTTGGATTGAATCAGATTCTTACACATTTTGTCTGATTGAGAGAGGTCGCAGGCTTTAAAAACTTCATATTAATCTACTTGTTCAGGTGGTTGCCTGTACAACTATCTCAGTTTCTTATTTTTCCTGACTATGTGTCCCCATTCTAGCGATTTCAGTTGTTCATAATGTATAACTATATAACTATAGATTCTTGAAGACCGTCCAACAAGATTTTTATATAGTTCAAATAACTTTCCCGACTTTTCGCCATCTTTATTGCATACTTGTTCGCCCCGGCTTCTTGAATGATTGCTTTACAAATGTATAACCGTGCTGTAGATTAACCCGAATAATATCACTATCGTTTTCAGTTATATTTTATGAAAGTTTACCCTCAAATTATTAATACATAATGTTCATTTAGCTTTACAATCATTATTTTTTATACTTTAAAAAAGTAGCAAGAACAGTCATTGATGAAATCAAAAATGGGTTTCAATTATGTCTTCGACTTTTGCTGAGAATTATCCGACATTAATTGTAGGGAAATATCACGTTGCTCATTTTTAAAAGTTCCAAATATAACTCCAGATACTTCACACGTATGTATTTTTTAATATCTTTTTTGATTACCCCTACATAAATAATAATAATGTTGACAAAATTAATATTTTTAAAACATAATTAAAATTCCGACAACTATAAAATGTTTATGTCCTATTTGTTTTTTTTGCGTCAGGAGATAATGGATCCAGAACGTTTTTTTTTTGTGACCAGGTTAGTCAGCGGTTACGCAATGCGTTAATATATTTAAGCGATCAGTTCCTTTAGTTCGTAGCAATCGGTGAGATCTTCTAATAAATTCGGGTTGGCTATTGCATTTACTGATGTTTAGTGTTGATTTAGTAATTAGGGGTGAGAGATTGAAATGTGCATGTTGTGTTTCATTCTTGGTCATTCCCAGTCGCGAGAAGCTAGACGGTGAGTCGTTTGATGAAACCCCGTTATCTTATAATTCACATTAGCACAGTATGCAATATCGATTAAAATTTTATAATCCTGCGAAATAATTATCGAGGTTCATTTACCTGGGTGCAACAATACACGTAAAAGATTATTGAGTTTTTGCAGGTATCAAAGCAACTGCGATCAAGTTTTTATTATAAAATAATAATAATTATTAAAATTTGACCATCTGTTATCACAGTTTTTTTTTGCTTGTGCGATTTATCGAGAAACGAAAAAAAATCTGTTGCTTATATCACGCGGATTTATTAATCTTTATGTAATAAATAACGACAACGCGTACATTTCCAAAACGTTATGAACGAAATATAAATTTTACACGTGCCTCTTTCATTACAGAATTATAAAATAAATTTATTGCAGTTGTTCAAATTTTTTGCCGCACATGGTGTCATTGTTATTATGCAAAATTACTTTATCCTACTCCAGCGATCCGAGTGCTTCACGCAACGTAACGAAATTAAAGGAAATAAAATCGCCTGTGATGTTTAGAATTGAATTTTATCTTTTGATGTACACCACACCGCTATTCGTATGTATCGTATAATCTGATTTGATTTTCGTAATCGACCATGGAAGCAAATGCTATTATATGATTGGGGGCTCTAATCAAATTTTCTTACACATATGAACTATTCATTCAAAAATTATATAAAGTTATGGCCCGATTAGTTCGGTGAAGCGTTCTAGAATATTTTTTTAGAAGTGAATTTCATAAAAATCTCTCCTTCTAACTCACAGCTGACACTTCCTCCAGGAAACCTCGAATAAATGAAAATCGCTTTCCACTGTACGCTTAAACCCGAGCGGCATTCTCGGCTCGCCCGAGCAACTTCGCCCGTAATTCAAATTAATTTTTTGCGTTCCAACGCAATTGTTTGTTTTGGCGTAGACGCGATTTAATCCGCAAAACTGCATCCCGTTCCGATGTCGCGCGAAGGGAACTTTGTCATGTCGAGTGAGAGGGCGCGCGAGAACGATTCTAAGTACCCATACTTAGACACAATGCTTGGGACACGCGATGAATTATTAAGTTCCTTCCTCTCAGCCGTGTAATTGTCTTACACTCCATAATAACCCGCGTAGAGACGACACTAACTGCTCATTCATAATTCAACTTGTGCAAGTGTATTAAGGCGATGAACCGCCCTAATTTGACTATCAAAATTACCCCCCCCCCATCCCGGTCCTGTAGTCGGCATGTGAAATTCAGCGCGAGAGCGGATTTGGATCAATGTATTGTGAAGGCTTCGCTTGGACACCTAATCCTGAGCAGAAGCGTTCAAAGCCTGTGAGATGGTTTGACTTTTGGCGCCAGCGATTTCGATGAAAATGATGTCAATTGCAATAGCAACATGTATGGTTATAACACAGTGAATAAGCCTAGATAAATTGTCAAAGTGTTGAATTAAGAATGGGCAATAAATAGTTGCTGAAAAATATTCTTTTGCGTATTTAACGAAAAGTGTTAACATTAATTTTTTCGTTGTTAAATAGTCATGACGGGATATATTGTTATAGTTTTAATATGCAGCGTTCGTTGTTAATACAAAACATATTTAACTCTCAAATAATTTCAAATATTACCGTCGACTGCTAGATATAAAGCTTTTTTGGGGCCTTTGGAAACAACACCTTCAGCTAAATACCCTAACAATTGTACACTGTGTAATTAAAATTTCTAAAGCCTTAAGGCGAATTGTTCCATCATTTCTACCTGCCACCGATTACACCATATGAATTTAAAATGGTAACACGTCAAAGTTCCAAACATTTCAGACTATTTGAGACCAGCCTTAAAACTCTCATACTTCAACAAAGTTGTCCCCATTCAGTAAACAATTAGTATCGAGCCCTGTCTCTAGTATACCACATCAATTCTGCCAAACTTGTTATCTACAATGTAAGACATATTGGCTTATCAGCCTTGAGTCCCTGCTCCCAGAGTACGCCATGTAACGATTTTTTATTTTATTTATTTGTTACCAATTACCAATTATGCCATGCTAATTATTTTCGCCAAAAGTTGCGATCGCTAGACTGCAACTTAATGTTGTTACCCTAATGTTTACTATCCTTAAAACATCAACACTTAACCAATTGCGGTCACCCCTCAGGCAAACATGTTATTATCGAGCCTCTCAATGTAACTTGTAACAAGTCTGATCTTTGAAGATGCAATCGTAGTATTGTATGCAGATGGATGGATTTTAAATTAATTTCAACTAATTTAAAAACAAAATATTCAAACTGAAGAATACTATCAAACAGGCGTAATGACAACTGATAACACTATACATTTATCAATACCAGAGAAAAAATACATGTTATATGTAAAACTGATTCAGTTATGCATTTAGGAACAACCGATTTTATGTCCGACATATAGATAATTACCACGTCAGTTAAATACAGTTCTGAACCGAAGTTAATCAAGTTCAGCAAAGAACAAATGGCTATGATTATGGTGTATTTCATATAGTTTCGCCACTTGGCTGTGTTTAGGAAGAAATCCTGAAAAAAGATAGAATCATAAAATTAATGAAAAAGCATGTTAGAAAATTTTAACAACTAAATCAAGTTTCTATTGCAGTAGTAAACATGTTATCTAAAATTATAATCAATACAAACTATTTTATTTAAAGTCAAAATAAAAATATTAATCAATAATATAAATTTATTCAAAAATACAAAATTTTTTCAATTTTTTGGCAATTTAGACAATTTTTATTGTGCTTTCTTCGAGGTTGCCCCTATACGTGATGTAAATCACCAATGCAACTTTGCAACAATTTTGAACAAAACTCGATCAACTAGTCTTAGTTGTCAAGCTCGACAAATGCAGAATACATGTTAAAAATTCCATTATATTTAAAGTTAATTGTAATTCAAAATTTGAATCGTAACAAACCTGATAGTAAATGTTATTTTCCGAAATCGTGTAATGAACTGAATTAGCGATCTGATTTTTTACACTTGTTCAATTTGTTTCAATTATTCGTTTTCAATTATATATAAATATATATGAACTTATTTAGCTCAATTGTATTAAATCTCAACCCAACCCAACGTTTTTCAATTTTTCATATTTGAATTATTTTTGTTTGTGGGGTTTATTACTACGTGATTCCAACCCAACCGAACATTTGCAATGTTCTTTCTGTTATTATATTTAACAAATTTTTGTTGGGTCTTTTTTCGTTTTTTTGCTAGATTATATCTTAAACTGAAAGCATCGTATTATTGCTTCAATGTACACCACATATTTTACATATTCGAAAATTGTGATGGTTTCAGCTCTTCAGATTAAGGCGCTCTTATGGTCAATGTTAAGAACACAGTCATAGACAAAAATTTGATAACGTTAAACTTGATATACATTACCGTTACATAAGAAACTATGAAAAATGTCGTGGTAACAGGACCAAATTGTTTTGTTATGAGAATTCGAATTAATCATATGCTCTCTATAGAAATAATTAAAAGGTAAATAAACGCGGTGCGAAAATTAACGGTGGAACCAATGTCATATCAGCAAAGTAAAAGAAATGATAATACAAACAAAACAACGTCCACAGTAAAAATATGGACGCAAAATCGAAGACAGCAATTCAGAAATTCCTGAACATTTCACGAAATGGAACAACATAATCTAAAACAAGTGAAGCAGATGAACTAATTGGGAGATTCTAGGAATATTTTCGAGATCTAAATACAGACGAATAATACCAAATAAGAATAGACAGGCCTCTTCACAAATACAGAAGAAAATAACATATGCAAATAAAATAAATGCAAACAATGAAATATATTACAACAGGGAAATTTTGATAAGTTATACCAAAAATCTTTAAAAAACAAATCAATACTTGTCCATAAGTCAACATTTTGTTATATTGTGCATGTTAAACACAGGTTTTTTCTTTTCCCCCAATACTAAAGATCTAAATATTAATTATCAAATATAAAATCCTTATTTATAATATTTTCTATGAAAGTAATTTGTGTATAATTTCACATTGTACAAGTAATTATATTTAATTATAACGTTTTTATCCTTTATCTTTTAAAACTGTAACTAAATTTTACATTTTTCATCCATACACGATACACAACAATATATATTTGAAAAAAAGGCAATAATGTAGAGGTCCAACAAATCAAAGTGGTTGCAAGAAACGACTCCATAAAATAAAAAAATCCAAGAGTTGATGACCAAAATCTAAATTAAAAACAACCATATATATGTTGTGCCTAGTTGTTTGGTTTGAATCCAGCCCAAACCAAACCAAATATTTAACTGTAAAAAATAGGAGTGCTACTCACTGTAGTTGAGGAGAAAATTAACGATGAAAAAATATTTTTGACCTTTGTCATCAGGTCAGGTTGGGTAAAATGTAAAGAAATTTTCTCGGTCTACTTCAAATATCAAATTACTCCCTGTTTATATTTTGAAGATTATGCTCGAAATACCAAACTACACAACCACAGTTGACCCAGCAAAGCGTCAAGTGTGGTTGTCTAATGGTTTCAACCCAACCTAATTTAACCCAACCTGCTCTGTTTGTCTCGTGACAAATAGAGAAAGAATTTGGCTGATGCTTCGTCAACATATTATTCCCAATGTAAAATTTCAATTAGTTTTAGTTCACGAAATACAACTAACAAATCTATCATAGTATGTAGCAACAGGACAATACTAATGAATAGGACCTTCATTCAATACATCTAGCTACCTATAGGAAGCAAACGCAAGGGCTTCGAAGTAATATGGTGAATAAAGCTGTGCGTGAGATGAACATGTTTATCAATTTAAAAAAATAGACCTATTAAAACCCGTCAGGTTGGTGACATTTTTGGGAACAAGATATTAATATATAATATCAAGATTCTCACATTTAAAAGGAGAGGGCGGAAGAATAATAATGTAGTAGGTGGTACATTAAAATTGAAAGGAAAAATTCAGAAGTTGTTGTACATTACATATATAAGCAAGAGCTTTTGAATACAAAAGGCAAAGGAATGCTGATTTTATGGAGTAGAAGGAAGACAATTTAGAACTGGGAGCTTTTACTTAAACACGAGTACTAAGTCAATTTATCTGGTGTAGGAGGTTAAGAGTGTCGAGTTTAAACAAGAAAAGGATGAACGTGGAAACACAAATTAATGAATGGGATGCTTAAAATGATGTTTTTCTATAGAGGAAGTAAATGGGAAGAGAGCAGTAGGTTGAGTTAAAAGGCCAAGATAATCATTTAGAAGTGGGAATACAAAGAGATTGAATAAATATTGTATGTGAGGAGCGTATGGGCAATTGCTATAGATTGAAGTCAAGATATTGCAAGTGGGCGAGAATTGAGCCAAAAATGGTAATAGTGTATGAGTGAGATGCGCAATAAGGCTATGGATATCGAAAAAGTGAGTGAGAAGCTGGAGCACCGTTTGGGAAAAGAAAAAGTTTAATTTAGGAGCCAACGATAGAAGGTTAAATGCCAATATTAGACACGTTTAAAATAAAAAGTGATTTGAAAAAATAAAATTTTTATTCATAGCATGTGCATTACATGAAATAAAATATCGATACTCTTAAATGAAGTCTAAATGAATCATTTTAGGTATATATAAATCGTTCGTAACATTGTAGGAAATAAAAAAACGCTTGTAATTGTAACGTCATTTATTTCTAAAGCAACACGAATGGTTCACTGCCATACATACGATGTGTTTTTTAAATTTATATGTACGTTTTAACGTGTAACATACTAGCACTTTGTTTTGTGGGACTAATTCTCGGTCGACTTTTACCCGCACAATGACACGTCCCAGGAAGGGTGGAGTACCGACTTCTGGTAGTCGTAATCCTAATGTGCAAAGCTAGGTATTACCTTCGCGGAGTTAGGTATATGCGGTGTTTTCGTATGTTTGTAACACATGACCATGTCAAATTCTAATTTTCGTAAAAATTAACAATATATTAATCCCTTTAAAAGTGGGAACGGCTTTCATATCACTATAAATTTCTAAACGGTAGCGCGATTTTTTTGAAATAAGCTTCAACTGTACTCACTCAAACTTTCATTGGTGCAGTGTTTAATATAATATTATAATAGATAATATCTCTTGTAATATCAGAAGCCGATGACACGGACATGCCTGATGACTTATACCAACTAGTTTCCCTTAAGGATATTGCCGAATTATAATAACAGAAAATTTACGGTACAATAAATAATTTCAGTTATAACTCGAATTTTAATAACCTTGTCAATAGCTAGAGACTTATGTAAAATATATATTTTTTGGATACTGGGTTCAATATTGAAACCATTTACTTTTACCAGTCTAGCTATCACTCACCAGCTTTATTTTTGTTGATGATTATCCCATTCAAGAGACTTAAGATTTTGATGGATTAAATATAATTGCAGTGTAAATTAATTTACCATTCACTTTCCAAAAATTTGTAATTCGTTGTGTTGGGTTGGGTTGGTTTTGATAATATGGAGTCTTAAATCTTCGATCCTTGCTTGTGGTCACTAAAATCGGAACCTTTTGGGAAGCGTGCAGAATAAAACTTTAAGCCATTAATTAATTAAGGTTTCCTCGAACACAGTCGACAGTCGCCACGGGGATAATTATCACATTTATCACGTGATTGTAATGTGTTGGATTTTTCCTTTGGCCGTTTTGTTAAGAACGTTAACATGGAATGATAGAGAATATTGTTCTATTCAGATTGCCAGAATAGATCGAAATACTTTTTTTTGTAAAATGTGAAACGTGAAACAAAATCTTAAGATACGCAAATATTGCTGACATCAAACACCAACTACTAGACTTTTAAAATACAATAGAAAATTTAATATAAAAATTGAGCTGCCCTTATTAATATAGCACATGACATTATCTTAACAAACATTAACTTACAAAACCTCTCAGCCTATGTTCGTTGCCATTACAACGTTTGTACCGCTCCGACATGTTCTTCATAAATTTTCTCTAGTACGAACTTCGTGAGTATTTTTTGCGGTTGTTTTAAGAGCTGCGAGTTGCGGTTCGGGGAGGCGGCGGAGGTAAAGAACTGATATTGAAAATCCCTACTCTGGAACGACGCCTCCAGCTGCGCTCCGCAGGTATAATGTCGCGGTCCGGATATGAATTCTACATTCGCTTTTTCATCAGACCACTTCCCATCCTTCAACGCCGCCAACAAATAATGAAAGTTTGTAGTACGAGATTTATTGGCGCACGAATGCGCAAAGTTCCGGAATAATATCGAACACCGTCGAAGTTATTGCGCGCCCATCGACACTTATTCCGAATCCGGACGAATAATTCACGTAAAATTGCTGCGAACTAATTTCACTTTTGAGTTCCTTTACGCGCGGAAGAATCGTAGTGGGTGCCATGGAATTTTTTCGATATAGACTTGAATCATTAATATAACGGTCAGAATATTAAATACAGGAAAATATTATTATAGTAATTGAATTCAACAACTCTATAGAATCTGTTATTGTCTGCACAAGAAGGGGAATTTTGATTAAATAATAACAAGTCATAACAATGTCACCGTCAATATTTGTATTTGGACATACTGAACTCGAAAATTAAAAAAATATCAATAAGAACTCCTATTTCTACAAGAAATGTATCTCGACATATATAAATGTAATTATTGTGGCGTCGTGTTTCATTCAGTAAATAATTCGTGAGTAATTATTTGGTCGGAAATTGTACAATTTGTCGTCTACGTGACTTCGAAGACGTACACTTTTGATAATTACTTTTCGAAAACGCGAAATGGATAAGGGTGAAAAATAAGCGTTAAATGCATATTCATTGTCGCTGATACACTTAGAGCGAGGCATCGTTACCTCTCCTCCTAAACTTTCATTATCCTCCTGTAGCTCCACCCTTCAAGATAACTTAATTAATTCGCAGACCTACGCGTCTCTTCCACCTTAAGTAGCACCAACGGATCGTGACGTCGCATCGAAGATGAAGAGCTAATTTAAAATGCCATTGCTTGTTCACAAGTAATAGGCGTACATATAAACAATTTGCCAAAGAAATTCCTTGAGAAAAATTTCCCAATGCTAATATTTTTTTAACAAAAATTCAATTGCTCTTTTCTATAGGTATTTAAATGTTAATACATAAAAATGTATGTATATTATTTTGCCTTTATGTTGTTGAACATGTAGGGTAGTATATACGTTGCCATCGCTCGTGTCCAATTTAATATTTCTTCTTCTGTAAATCTACAAATTCTCCAATAATTCGGTCAGTTGACATTTTAATGTTTGTTTCATTTGGCAAAATTTGATTGGTTCTTGCCTTGGGTGCGAACTTTACCTTTCGGGTTGAAATGTCCAACCCTTCACAAAGCAAATAATAAGTAAACCCTCCTTCATTGCATTAACCAGTTACACCATCAAATACACGAAATTTCAGCGTAGTAAACCCTCTTTGTGGGGTGCAAAGCGTGCAAAGAGATGTTGCTGGGATATCGCCTGCTCTTACGTGGCATTCAGTATAAAACTTTTTCTGTGCGTCGAAAACAATAGGAGAACAAGCAGTTAAATTTTGTTGTCGTTTGGGGAAAACACCGGTGGAAACTTTTGTAATGCTTGAAACTGCTTACAAAGATGGTGAATTAAGTTTTCAAAATTAAAAAAATATGTCAATTGATGACCAACAACATTCAGGATGTCCATTAACGTCAAGAACTGATGGAAATGTTGCAAAATTAATCAACACCCTCATCGTCAATATCGTCGCATGATCAACTTCTGAAATGACATGGATGTCATGAGTTCAATTTGGAGAACTTTGTCTGAGAATTTCAGCGAGTCACAGCTCATTCGCTCTCACTCTGGAACAAAAGGAGCGACGCTAGCAGGCATGTCATCAGATGATAACACAGTTGGAAGAACAACCAAATTTTCTTGTGAAGCTTATTACTAGGGATGAAACTGGATGTTACAATTACGGTCCCGAAACGAAGCAACAATCAAGCCAGTGGAAGACAACTCAATGAAAAAAGCAAGTAAAATTACTAGTACACTTACAAAAAAACATCGTCAAGACAATGTTCCTTTTCTTTTTTGATGTGGGAGGTGTCGTCCATGAAGAGTTTGTGCTTCCAGGTAAAGTCGACCATCATTATTATGTCCCGAAACGAAGCAACAATCAAGCCAGTGGAAGACAACTCAATGAAAAAAGCAAGTAAAATTACTAGTACACTTACAAAAAACATCGTCAAGACAATGTTCCTTTTCCTTTTTGATGTGGGAGGTGTCGTCCATGAAGAGTTTGTGCTTCCAGGTAAAGTCGACCATCATTATTATCTGGAGATTTTGAAAAAGCTGGACCTCTCGTGGTCACACGTTTTTCCATCACGCACCTGCTATACTGCTTTGTTGGTGCAGCAGTTTTTGATGGAAAACCCCATGACAGCGGTCGTCCAGACATCCTACTCCTCGTATCTCGCTCCGTGCGTCTTTTTCTTATACCCCAGACTCAACAGGGCAATGAATGGCAAACGTTTAATCTCTGTCGAAGAAATAAAACGAAAATCGCTTGAACCATTGAAGA
The DNA here is from genome assembly GCA_959613385.1 of Geotrupes spiniger. Lineage (NCBI taxonomy): Eukaryota > Metazoa > Arthropoda > Insecta > Coleoptera > Geotrupidae > Geotrupes > Geotrupes spiniger. Next base: position 21,923,279 of record OY390737.1, read on the forward strand.
CCATTTCAATGAGTGAATTTCAAAATGGTTTTTAACATTTTTCACAAGTGTGCACCAATAAATGGACCTTAATCTTCAAATGTTGTTAAGATTGTATGTGACAAATGTAGAAAAATAAAGCAGTTATTAAGAAATTCTCGCTACTCTTGTGTCCCACATGTAGGCACAAATCCCATGTGGTGAGTTTCGAATAATTTTCAACCTACGGTTTCTTGCTCTATCTTTAATTGGAGCCATACACATATTTTCTATTCACTATTAGGTTCATATCCGCACACTGTGCTCGTGTATGTTGAGAAGAGTTACGGCTGTAAATTTCATCGATTTTAACGATATTTTGATATAGTTCTAATGTTACGTTAAGAAATTATAAAAAGTCAAAATGTTCAATGTAGTTTTGCTTGATTTTAAATTGTCCTCATTCATTTTCTATCTACAAATACGTATCATCGACTAACTTTGATCGAAAAGCATCAATCAATGCTCTCAGATGCAAGTTAAAATTACAAATGTAATTTTTTTATGATATCTACACACACAGCTATATTTTAAGCTATACAAATAGTAAAAAGCCAATCCAATACAAAGTATTAGATAGTTTACATATACGTTTCACGATTTCTTTAACAGGATATACTGCTAGGGGTTCCAGATGTGGTTTGTTGTTATACATTTCTTCTAGTGTTGTTTGAATATTTGAAGTCCAGTTGAACCTGTTTGGGATGCTATTTTTTGTATTGATAAAATATGTAAAAAATGGAAAGGTATGAAATAGGGATCCTGACAGTGTATAGACAAGGTGGGAAAGCGTAGGATGTATAGGAAAAGTACTGTTTGCTTTATGCATGTATGCTGACAGTGACATAATATGACAATGTATAGGAATGTTAAAAATATAATATTCCAAAAATTAAATATCAGAAGCAAGAACTAAATAACAAATATCGCGATAATACATTTATAGGCATTGAAAGCAGAAGAAAGTGGAAGAAAAAGAAAAATTTAATAATAAGCTCGAAGGAAAAATGTTACTGTACATACCTCAATGCTATTATATGGAATGAAAAATACAGAAAGAAAAGAGTATACACCTTTCAAGAGAAATGAATATGGCAATGATGAGTGCAAGTCACAAATCGAAAATAACGCTGAAAAAAAAAGGGGGAAGTAAATGGAAATCGAATAAACCATTTACTGATAAACGAGGAAATAATGGTCGATGTGCGATTATACGGAGACAGCGACTGGACTCTACTGGCAACAGATACGAAAAAAACATTGTCGTTTGAATTAAGAAAATCGGAACAAAGAATTAGGAAACAACTTTCATCTCGTCTAACCTAGACGTTAAAATAAATTAAAAATTGAAAATAGAGCAAATAGTAGAAAGAAGAAATCGAAATGCAACTATTGAAGAACAAGGCTAATCAACGAAGAAAATGTAATAGCCTAAAGAACGCAATAGTAGAAACGTCAGAAAAGAAACAAGAAATAACAATTTAAAAAGAGAAACGAATACCTCTGTAACCCTTTTGGTAACGAAAATAGTTCCCTACTAATAAAACAGAAGAAATGTAGGCGTAGATAATAAGTTGGGGACATTTTCTTGAAGATGATAGCAATAATAGACGAAAAATAATGTGACAGAGGACATAGCACTAGAACGAGAAAAAGAAGAATAATCGCTGAGCGAATGGCATGAGATAATAAGCATAAAAATTAGCAGAGCATTAGAAAGAGTAGATTTCTGCTGATGGTGAAGATAAGCTGACCGAGATATTGCTCTAATTGACGAAGAAGACGTGGACCGAAGAAAATAGCCTTAAGATATCCACAGAATATAAAATAGGAGAATAACACAATAAATTTAGGTAGAGAATATCAACAATAGATGCAATCCATTTAAATAATTTAAATAATAGAAACATTCCACGAACATAATATAGAAATACAAATTACAAATATTTTTATGGACCTCAGGCAAGCATTCGACCACCCAACAGTTCATTCGGTTGTCTAGACTGAGAATAATAGGGTTAAATCTAGTAGTACGTAAACAAGGAAGGTGTAAACAAAGAAATGTAAATAGGAACATAATTAAGTGAGAAGTAAGGACATGGATTAAGGGCAGCATAAATTAATATAGCTCCACTACGAACAATAAGGATATGTAAATAATATACAACAATCGGACACAATGTGACACTAAACTAAAAATATATTAAACAGCAATAAGACCAATTACAATACGATGTATCTCTCAAGTAGAGAAGCAGAAAAAATGAAAAATTTGAGTGTAACATAATAATAATAATTTTATTTTCCTTTCGACGTACAAATGTATAGGATTCATCACAACAGCATACTATATTTTATAAAAATAACCATCTAACGTATATATACATGTATCAATTAAAAGTTCCTTTAACAAGCTTTTGAAGAGAGGCAGCGTATCATATTTCTTCACGTTATTAGGGAGATGATTAAATAGTCTTAATCCAATTATATCTGGAGCGCTTACACAAATATTCATTCTAGTGAATGGAATATGGTAATCGTCTTTCTGGCTAGTGTCAACATTACGATTTCATCATTAGAAATGTACTTATGTTTATTTTCATGTACATGTACACACAAGTTGAATACATAAATGCCTGGCAATGTTAAAAGTCTAAAATTCTTAAACAATGTCCTACATGCATTGTATGTCTGGTAGTAACTCAACCTATAATCCTGATGATCTTTTTTGACTCCTGACTCCACACCAGAAACAAACACCATATAGCGACCTTGATGTCACATGAGCGTGATATAGGTTTATCAATTAAGCACTGGTTAAAATTGATTTCAAACTTCTGAACAAGTATGCAACCGAGTTTGATTTTGATACAAGATATGTACAATGTGATTTCCAATCTAGACATTCATCAATTTGCAAGCCCAGACATTTTTTATTATTTATATTTATATTTATTTATTTATGTAAATTTAATTTTGGACATATACTCAGCGACATATAACATATAAACTGTACCACCTAGAAGGGGTGGGAATTTTTGGACCAAATTTGGCAGAAACATTGGACTAGTCTAAGGTAACAATTGATTAAATTTTGATAAAGAAAACACTTCATCTTTTTGATTTTTCTTTAATAATGTGTTGGTCCGCCCCTATTTCTGATACACTCATTGACCCGCCTTGGCATTCATTCCAGCAGGTGATCAATGTCTTCTTGGGGTATGGCATCCCAAGCAGCCTGTACTTCATGCCGTAGAGTTTCCATTGTCAACGATGGGTTCGGTAGATTCCTCAATCTTCTACTCATCATGCCCCACATGTGCTCAATGGGCGACAGATCTTGGCGGCCAAGGCAAAAGATCAACATTGACCTCTTCAAAGAAGTCAAGAGTAACCCTTGCTACGTGCACTACGTGCATTATCTTTGAGAAGTGGGTCTTCCAGCCCTCGAAGATATGGAAGAACATGTGGTTCTACCACTTCGTCAATGTAGCGTCGGGCGGTCATACTGCCCCGAATGAAGAGCAAGGATGACCTACTGCCGTAAGCAATAGCACCCCACACTATCAACCTCACAATTCGGTGAACATGCCTCGCAATCGAAAAATCAGGATTGCGCCTTTCTCCACGTCTTCGTCTAACAGTCATCCGACCATCATGCATTCCTAAACAAAATCGCGATTCGTCACTAAAGACAACTCGATGCCACTCCAAGTTCCATTGAAGTCGTGCACCAGGCCAAACGTTCCTGGTGATGTTGAGCAGTGAGGGGTAGCACAAGATGTGGGCGGTAAGAGAGCAAGCCAAAGGTTCTTATTCGACGATAAACTGTTCGTAAGCCTATCGGACTTGTTCACCTAACCATTGATCAGCTATTGATCTAGTTGTAGAGAATCCGTCTCTCAAGGCCATTAGTCTTGACGTTCATTGGTTCGTCTTTGAGCCCCAGTGCCTCTTCTCCGACGTTCAACCCCATGTTCAGACCACGCTTGATAAACACGCATTATTATTGAGTGGTGCCGTCCCAAACGGTTACCGATTTCTCTAAACGAAAAACCTGCATCTCGTAAACCAACAATCCGCCCTCGGTCAAAAGTCACTCAACTGCTGGTAAACTTGAGGTCTCCTTCCTCTAGGCATCGTTAAACACTTGAAACACTTTAAACTAAAGAACGAGATCCGAAAAAGTGGAACAAATTCAAAAAATGACTCGATAATTGCTTGTCTATCACCACCGCTAAAAAATGACACAAACGTCAAAAATCCCATGACTACTTGATGATGGGGTTTCAAATTTTAATCAACTATTTCCCTGGACTAGTCCACTATTCCTGCCAAATTTGGTCCAAAAATTCCCACCCCTTCTAGGTGGGTGGTGCAGTTGTCGCTGAGTATATTTCATGGCGATTATGAATTATCATGTAATTTGTTTTTTCATCATTGCAATAGAGCCCATTGTTTCCAAAACATAGCTTGTATTATTTCAATGCATTTCGTTTCGAGGGTATTACTAATTATATCAGAAAGGACCGCTGAGGTGTCATCTGCGAATAACGTGAAATATGTGTCACTAGCAACAGATAAACTATACATCTATAACAAATGAAAAAAAAAATGGAAAATCGAAGCAAATAGATAATAGAAAACCAAAAATGAAATGAATGAAAGATTAGATCATCAAGTACATAACGAGCCTGAAAATTGTGAGATGGAAATAGATGGTGTAGAAACAGGTAGGAAAAATTAAAAAAGTGCAAGAAGTGTAGTGGTGCCACTCGCCAACACCATCATAATCATAATGACCCCATAATGAGCATCGACGCTACTGATTTGTGAGCGGCTTCCATTAAGGCAAGACATATGTATATATATATATAGACTTATACGACTTATATATACCAATTGGTCACCAGCCGTTTGGGTAAATAGGAACGTCCATCTAAATTACGATAAATACTTTTTATTGTATTTATAAACAACTTTCAATAATATATATTGTAACTAATATATGTTCTTCCTTGCGAAATGAATAAGAGGCTTTTTGAAATAAATATTTCGCCTAGATATTTGTGCCTGTAGCGGTAGAAATTATTCATGTGTGTTTGAACATAAACTTACATATGCATTGAACATCAATTACTTGCGCCCTTGACTTGCTATTGGGAGAATATAAGAGCAATATGTATAGGAATTATATGGCGAAGTTGGTGGGAAAGTATAGACATTACAAGGGCACGAGCACATTGCACTGAATGGATGCCAATAATGGCCATTTTTATTGGACACTTTGCAATGTATGTTACTTTAGCTACGTGCAGTAAAACAAGCTTTTGGCAAGCACATGTACATACTGATCACAGCTACACTTGTAACGCATATGTACATGTTCTTATAAGAACTGTGGGAAATAATGGTGTAGGGAGTGTATGTTATGAATTCGTTTACTTTCCGGTTTTCTTCTCGTTCATTTATATTTATGGACAACAAAAATTGAAACTAAAGTTTTATTGCAATATTTCGCGCTACTATACCGGTGCAGATTTAAGAGTGGTGTAATCGAAAATTTTAAGAAAACAAAACAGAGTTATTATTTAATAGCCAATCTTAAGACGACAGCAAAGTAAGAAACTTTGTTCCCAGCTAAATCAATGTTTTTGGTTTTATTTAGTTTTCATTTTAAATAAGTAAGAAAATAATTACAAATAGTTATTTTTAGAGTTGTGTATTTGGACACGTGGGAGGGGATGGTGGTTAGAATGGACACCTCAAATAAAAGCCCAGTTACCTTCTGCATCCGTAGCTTGTAATTTAGATAGTATTTTGTCGGATATAATTTACTTGGCATATCAATAGCAATTAAATATAATGCACTTAACATGTTTCCACTAACCTACAATAATTGCTTCCTTGGATTCTAAAGACGTGCCTCTCGTTAATTAAAACTTCCTGACTGTTTACTCGGTTTAAAACGGTTGCAGCTATGAGTACTGTAGTGGAGAGATTCTAAGTCGTCTTCGTGTACTTTTACATGCTCCGTAATTGAAATTAAACGGGTTATGTGGGGTGAATAAAGGGACCGAAAGATCCTGGATGGAGGAGGGCATCCCGACTATCGCGTTCCCCACTTAACGGGCACCGGCATCTGAGATCTCACACAAAGCTAACGAGTCAGCGCAAAGCTCGCTCCTCGACGATGAGGATGCACCGAAGCGTCCAATAATATCGAAATCATTAACGAAATCAAACCCACGAGCAACATATTTCTGGCCATTACCGCCGTCGTTTTCTGTTGACTATAAACGGCGGTATTGCTGACTGGCGGATGCGTTATTTGTAATTATGATCACATATTTCCTGCGGTTACTAACAAAATGTAAATTGGGTACGGCGAAAGCTCGACCGATCCGTGCCGAGATTGTAAAGCTCGTTTAACAATACATCCAATTGAATAGTTATACATATACGGGACTCAATGCGCTGCAGATAGATATTATAAATCTATGTATAACAAGCAAGCTCGACCCAATGGATGGCGCACATGCTCCACAAAAGCACATTTTAATCATACTTGATTTGCATCTCGTATATTTTATAGTTCCGTCGATTTTATAGCGTCTTGCTGAAATTATACAGATATTCTTGTACCACTTATATATACCACTCATAGTGCTTTCATTAATTACAAATATATTGTATTGAATTGCAGGCATCTTAATTCATAATTGTTAACCGTAAAGAACGTTCTGATTGAGTAAGTCATTTTTTCATTCCGCAGTTAGCTCAACAATACGTGCCTCGTAAAGAAAACATGCGGTCCCACTAAGCCCTCTATTAGCGTTCAAAATCACGTTTCTCGGCCAATTTCGTCCATTACCGGCAACCGTACACTCCCCGTGTCCGGCGCGGCCCGTTTTAACATTCTCCTCGAGTAGCGCTGCTCCCCTAAAAAATAAATTTAAAATGCCCCACTTTGGCCGGGTCGGGCTACCTCACGAACGCGCCGACATTTGCCGGTGCGCCTTAAATTAAATTTTGCGTTTTGATAAGCACTTAGTTTCACTAATCCCTGGCCTTGCGACGGATCTTGCGACAATGTTGGTAAAGTCGCTTATATAAACTAATGCTGATATTTCCAAGTTTGTTTAGGATTCAACGTCAAGTTGTTAAGCCCACGCTTAGCTTGCGCTATGTTGATAGTTTGTCCACGTTCATCGAGTTGAATAATAGTATATGTGATCATTTTTAAGTTTAGATTTAGAAATGCCTTTTATTATTGCATAGTATATTTTTTTTACTGCCAATTCTTTATAATTCATGCCGCGGAGCTTCGGAGATGAAACTAACACCGCCCGAAATAAGTCGACGAAGCAATTTATACATCGCCATTTATTTTGAATGGGGAAAACGCTACGCGAACCGCTATAATTAATATTCTCGCCTGTGGAGGGCGTCGTCCATCACTCAGACTGCAGAATGAAGAAAATAGGAGATTCGAGTCGGCTCGGGACGCATGGCCAACGGGGATAAATGAAGAACATCGCGCCCGATAAGCTGGCATACATCTTCATTTTCTGGTGGCTGATTCACGAAAACCGCGTTCATTATTTAATTTCATGTATTATGTACAAACAATGGGAAGCGGTATCCGGTATAATTGGCGCGAGGGTTATAGATGATTAAAGTTAACACCGAGCTTCGCCTACGAACCGAAATTGGATTTGTTAAATTAACAAAAAATGCTTTAATATATGATGCGTTCCTTATCGTTCCATTTACGAAGACGTAAGAAACTATTAAAAAATAACATCAAACAAATCTTTGTTATAATACTATTCCCCGTTAGTAAAAGCATATTTAATAAGACAGTAAAAGAATTAAAAGAATATTATCTAAAAAGCTTGAGGGTCTCGAAACAACTGGAGTCGAAGGGAAGAAAAAGATTAAACAGATCAAAAATCCTTCTACTAAAATTGACGTTAACAAATGGAGAATGGAAATTAAAGAAAAAGCTCGCATATTTGCTAATCATCAACAGAAATCTTCCAACCATTCCCTAAGAAGCAACTAACGAAAAAGAAAACAATCTAGAAGCCTTATTGCATTGTCTAATGACGAAGTAAATGCAAATAAAATAAATAATAAAATAAGTCAAATCAAATTAAGTTCTTGGGGGTATATCTGGATCTATTTTGAATTGGAAGTTTAGCTCCGAAATTAGTTTGTTCTGTTTTGTACTACCAAAATACAAAACAAATTTGGTAGCAACCCTTTCAGCATACTGTATATGGATATGTCTATTCAATATTAAGATATGGTATTTTTTGTGGAAATTCCGTCCATACTTTAAGCAAATTTCAGCAAAAGAGATACTATCTTTAACTTAAATCACATTACCTCCTGTGAGCAGTTTTTTACAAAATACAAATACAAAATACTTACCTTGCCTCGTATTTTCTTAATGCAAAATGTAATATTAGTTAAGAAATATTATGAGCACACTAAGTGCTATGAAAAATCACACCAATTTACTTAACTACTTACCTGTTTTTTGGCTTCTAGTCATATTCATAACATTACCAGCAATGGCATATTCTTACACTTTAAAGGGTTGTAATTTAAGACTTTTATCTAGTAAATAGTACATAAATTAGTATTTCTACATAATTGCGATATATATTTTATAAATTGTGTTTATCAATTTAAAAAACACATTTTAAATATTTAGCCAGGTACGACGTGAACATGAAATCACGGGTTCGTCTTTGACCGATGAGCAAGGAGAATTTCCACACATAGATGATTGTAATGGGTCGTTGGCATATAATTGGAATATATAGTTGGAATATATTTTGAATTTTGAATCTAAAGTGTCCACTTTGGTTTACTTCGGAAATCATAACTTCAAAAGTATATCTATCGGTGGTGTATTTACTGATGGGGAAAAAAAACTTTTTTAACTTCATACAAAGATTACAGGGTACAGAAAATTGCAAGTAGCGGTTTGTATTGTTACATTCACCAAAGGCCTTGTAACATCTAAAATTCCGGTTGAAATTTTCGTAACCTAAACGTTTATATAAACGATATAACTATTAATTGAAATTAAATCCTGGCATATGGGTTTGTATTAAGAATAATAATAAACATTAATATTTTTTATTCGACATCCAGTTGTTCTCTGCAATGATAATTAAGATACTGTTTAATCTATAAAATTACAATTGCCGTAGTAGAAATTAACCATAAAATTAATTATCGGACAGATCTGCGCCTACATTTAATTCAAAAGACTCTTTTTAGGTAAGAAATAGAAGTAAGTAAATAAAAAATATTATATTTGGTTTGTGGTTACGTTGCCTTTATTCTTGTTTACTCTTAAGGTGAAAATATTCTATTGATGTTTCATCCCCGGTTATAATTTTCGCAATAAAATTATTGTCCTTTACAGACATTTCCAAGCGTTCATGAATTATGAGGAACGCTTTCGCCATCAGCTCTCTGAATTTACCGATCTTTAAGTATTAATTTTTTCGATTTATTTAAAGTTTTTTTCAGTTGTTCGCAGTTTAGGCTTCGATCGTCGTGGATTCCATTAATGGAATCTAGATTTGTGTCGTCCGTTTTGTCGTTTGATGTATGTTGTGTTGCCCTAAGTGATTGCACATAAATCCTGAAAAACTATTATTTTATTTTATATTTCAAACTTCTCATATTTCTTACCTTCGGTTTTGTGAGTCTGTTAGAATAGTTAACATTTGCAAGTGGAATTATCATGTTACATTCATTTATATCTGCGCAATATCGGAATAATACTTGTATATTTCCTTGTATTTCTCCATATTTCCATGGCGTAGGCTATTTGCTCGTCTAGGTTCTTAATTTTATCTTGAAATTGTATTTCTTACTTTAATTTTACTTCGCAGTTTTTGTTATTTTACCACTGGCATATCTGGGTGTAATTTCATTTTTATAATTAGGAAATTATTTTCTTGGTTCCCCAAAATTGCAAATTTAAATTAATTAATAAATAAGTGGATTAGATGTTCTTTAATAAAGATTTGAGTACACAATTAACGCATTTATAGTACTGGCCATTATTATTTTGCATCGATTAACTCGAGTTACATCAATCCACCTGCCATATTTTGTTGGCAGTGGTTAGTTGATATGGATAATTATTATATAATCCGCAGCGTCCGGATTAATTTCTATTACCGGCCGCTGAACGAACACTAGGCTACGTTCATCTGCATGCAAAATACGTTTTCTATATATCAGGGCTTGTAGCGCAGAAATTTCAAACGCGATAACAGATAGCTGACTAGAGTAGCGCGCGCCGCGCTCCTGACTGATGAACCAACGGTGTAAAGGAATAACAGAGTGCAATACTAGTGATAAATGATGAGGCTGGAAAAGAAACGAACTAGGAACAAAAATGAGACGTGATAGAGAAGAAGAGGAAAATCAGAAAATAAGCAAATAATGAGATCCCCAAAATGCTAAAAGAGAGAAGAAGGAAAGGAAGCAATAATGATGCAAGAGCTACAATAAATGTTAAAAAAGGACATAGGAGCTCAGAAACAACTCGACTGAAATGAGAGAACTGAGAGAAGACATAAAATGAGATAAAAACCATGATATCGGAAAAACATCAATTACAACCAAGAAAATAACTAGAACAGAAGATGGAAAAGCAAGAAAAGGAAAAGAGGAAATGCAATATTATTATGAGACCTGAACACAAATAATGAAAAGCTCACAAACTAACGAAACGATCTATGTGTCCAGGTAAATATAACAGAAGCATTTAAAATAGTGAAGAGCAAAAATTAATAATTGCAAACATTCTTATAATTAGGAAAGGAAGAAAGACATGATAACACAGTGGCGCGAAATGCAATTCGAGCTGCGAAACATTGAGAGAGAAGAGCAGAAGAAGGGAGATGAGACCAGCGTGGGGTACCAATAGATAACTATAAATAGTAAAGTATAAATGGAGCCCAGATATCAACGGAATTAGGGAAGCAAGAAGCAACGATGGAAGCCCAAAAAACTAATATAAACGGAGTTCAAGAAAACAAGGAAACTACTCTGGCAATAAAATTATGAAAACGATAATAAAACAGAAGAATAAAAAATATATAAATTTAATAAAGATAGGATCGTGGAATGTGAATATAGAATATATATGGAAAGAAGGAAATAAGCGAGAACAAATACATTAAAGATAATGGATGCATTGTAAAAGAAAACCTAATATGTAACATTGGTGATTTAACCTAAGTAAATGAAATACTTTTATCTGTAGAAATACAACGAGGGCCAAAATAAGAAAACTAAGCAGTAATAGTAGCATATGGCCTAAGTGGAGATGCCGAAACAGGAGAAAAACTAAAGTTTTTCGACAAGTTAGTGGAAGAGATAAATAAAAAGAGGCTATCATAATAGGAGGCCTAAATGGCAAAGGGCAACAAAAACAAAAATATTTAAGTCTGCCTAGGGAAACATGGCGGAGAAGAAACAAAAACGGACAAATATACAAGAGAGGAAATAAATAGAAGAGGAAGATCAAATGTTGACTATTTCCTAATAACTAGAATGAGCTGGACCGAAGTAAAAGACCAAGTAAGAGTGATGATGGAAACCGACGTAGGATGTGACCACTATTTACTGCTTATGGAATGGAAGAGCAAAACAGATAAAAGAAAAGAAACAAAAAAGGGGCAAACTAAAGATGCAGGAAGTAAGAGAAACGTATAAAAAGCACATGATAAGAGTATTCAAGAGCGAGAGCCAGGCAGATCAGTGGAGGAATAGTGGAAAAAATTAAATAAAGAGTGAAATATCAGAGAGAGCAAAATATACCGCGGAGTAAACAACCAAGTAGGACAAAGAAGTAAACGAAGAAATAAAAAAGAAGAAGAATAGCATTGCAACACGGTAAAGGAGTGCAAAATTAAAATGAAACCATACATAATAGGCAATTGGAAAATGAAAAGAATACACACGACAAACCTAATATTCGCAGACGATATGACGATTCTAGGAGAAAGAGAATAATGCCTACAGCACAAGATCAGCATATACGAAAATGAATGTGATTAACAACGAGAAAAGTAAAACAATGATAATAAATCTTTGAAAAACAACACAAAAAGAAGAAATAAAATTGGAACAAGAAAAAGATTTTAAATGTAGGGTATATGTGAGTGAAACGGAAAACAGGATAATGAAATCAACCAAAGAATAAGTGAGACAGGGAGATTATTTAACGCAATCAAAACAACGTTCTTAGGAAAAAGAGGGGTACGCACAGAAGCAAGAACTAAAATATACTCGAAAGTGGCATTACCATATACTTTTGAGTCGTGGATAACATCGGACAGACATAAGAGCAGACTAAATGCCATGGAAATAAGATTTGTCAGAAAAGCAGAAGGGAATACAAAGAGGAGGAAAATTAGGAATGAAACACATACTTACAAATTACAAGAAAACCAACTTAGATGATCTTTGAAAACGTAAATAAAATGGAAAGAAGAGATGCACCTCAGACAAATTTATGAAGCAAGACAAGCAGGCAAGAGAAAGAGAGGAAAACCTTGGAAGACGTGGCAAGACGAAGTAAGAAGTACAACAGAAAAACGAGTAGCAGTATGGAATAACATAAGGGAATGAATCATAGCCAGATCGAAAGAAATGGAAAGAAATACGGAAAAATGAAATGTTGTCAAGCTAGGCGACGATGCCTTATACCACAAATAGAAAGGCTTAGGATTACGTAAGTAAGTATCGGCACAAAACTTGCCATAACTAACTTTTACAAAAATGTACATATCTACTAAGGCAGCAATATATAACCTAAAATATTTGGTCTGCGCAAGTGTCGACCAGGAACCAAGCGAAGATATCCACAAAAATTTTGGTGGTTTTAAAAACGTTACTACAAAATGTTTATAACAAGCATACACTTTCTGATAGAATTTTTTACATGTTTTCCACTTATTACCTATTAGAAAGTTAGTATTTTATGCATCCTAGTGTTAATCCAAGCGAATTTTAATAAATCAACTTTAGCGTTCAGGACTTAATAGATGCGTAATGATACCCCAAAGTTGTATTTAATGGTGTATTCAGTATTAATGGTTTATTCATTATGAGAAACTACGCATTGGGATGTGGCATTGTTGACATTCCCACGTTACTGCTTAATAATAATTATAAAAATTCTCTATAAGAGCATATTTCAATCTCGAAACCAGGAATGTTTTCATTTTATGGATTCGAATTTCTGCCCTCAACTATGTGACAACGCCATAAACTAAGGTGCCATAATTATACCAGCTAAAGAATTTGCAAAACATGGATTTGACAACACTAATTTCAATCCACATCTTTTAAACTCAGCCGAGCGAATCCTCGTCAGATGGAAAGCGTTCAAATGAATTAAGCACAGTAAGTTTAATAAAAGGTGGAAAGAAGATCGAAAATAAGATTCTGTTCCGGGGGAAATGTACAGTGAAGCGATTGTGTAACTTTGGAAAATCCAACTTTAGACGCCCACTCCTCCGCCCCGCCGGCCCCTCGGCAACTGCAGCTTTTAAAACAAGTTTAACATACAATGGAATTCAATTAAACAAGCAACTCTGTCGAACATCACTGCTTGTAAAGTTGCAGAATAATTCCCCGTGTAATGTTAGAGAATCCGAATTCCTTCAGGACGGTTGCCCCGAGCGTATGTCCCTGACAGCATTCCTTCTATGCATAAGTTCAAATTTACAGGCGGGCAAATTCAATCATTAAACTTACGTAATTCCTCGTGCAATGCATGTTTGGATACAGGCGCTAGATAAACATCATTATTATACGTAATTCAACGTTTGCTCTTACAATGGATATTACTTGATAAATTCAAAATTAACCTCTCTCTCTCTCTCTTTCTCTCTCTAGAAATATTTTTAACGTATGTTTCAATTAATGAATTAAAAAAAGTGTTCGATGAGCTATTTAAAAATAAAGTTTTGACATCGTTCTCTTTTCTTGGTTTATATTTTCCGGAAAATGTTTACACGTAAAAGTAAAACAGAATGGATCTCAACAATGAGTCACAACATTTCCGAGATGATATGCTTCAAGCAATTCGTTAAAGGTTTTCTCTGCCACTTTTGATTGTGAATCAATTTCTTATATAGTCTGACCTATCAATTATTAACTCGGACATTTATAAAACTGGAATCTTTTGGAGTACAGTCAGTTCTAAATCAATGTAATGGTTCCTTCGAGAGGGGCAAAAAAGCCCGTATTATAAATTTGGGTTAAACTTTATATTTTCGTTTTCAGTCGTTGACCAGCGTCCAGAAAACATACATTTAGTCAGTTTAAGTTTCTTTTACAAGTAAGTTCGGTTGAAGTCGGAGAGGAGTTGGTGAACAGGCCGGCTAGTATCAGCGGTTACGACGGTAGTTTGGAAGCTCGGGAATCCATAACAGTAAATATCAACGGCGGCGCTGTAGCTCGTTTAGTCTTGCGAGTAAGCGAGTTACACTGCGCTCAACTTCGGACCAACTTTATGTCCGGCCATTCACGGTCCGGAGAGATAAATTAACGGAAGCGGGATTCTATTTGAGCGTTTTGCTGAATTTGTGTATTTAGTTGTGTTCCGAATGTAATTTCTTAATATGCCCCGTGTCCCAGAAGATCAATATATAAATGGAGTTGCCGCCGGAAGCGTTTTGAGGTCACCAAGTTGTAATTGCAGTTGCAAACAAAACCGTTTATTATACAAAACTTCGCTACCATTTGGGTATTAAAGCACCCAAATCTATATGTGTAATAAGAAAAACCACATGATTTTTTTTAGATGTACTGGTTATTTGTATCTTTCCGTAAGTTGTTTTGTTATTTTCTGAATAATTCATAAATCAATAAATCCAGGAAAAAATGTTCATAATATCCCACGTTATTTTTGTGTTGACACTTACCTGTTGGTGTTGATTATATTAAGTCTTTTTAATTAATTCTGCAGAAGGAACCTCACAATTAGGCTTGGTTTTGACAGTTTGCTATTCTTCTCGTTACGAATCAATTTGGGACAAATAAGCAGTTATAAAAGAAATATAAATAACCTTGGTGTGTGTAACAAGATGCAGTAGGTCTATACACTTAAATTAAATAATTTTCTTATGGAATATAATGTGTAAAAAGCAAAGGTTGGCAGCATAAAAATTTAAACGGCATTTAGTACCAGAGATAATAAATATCAAACATTATTTATTAATGATGACCACCCGATAATTTTCATGCATTAATATGAAAATATAAATTAAATAATCCCGGAAATACGTACACTATATATTAATAAAATGCTATGTGAAATTAAATGATATTGTTTTCCTGAACTACATTTTAATTTGGGTCGACAGAATAAAAGACTCATTTAAACTTATCTGGGCGTTGCGATAAAATATTGGCTCCCGCCTTATTTCCGCGCTGAATTTTCCTAACGTAGGAGGAATAACTTGTTGCAAAGTTATTGTGATATCTACCCATTCTTACGATCAACATAACGAAAGAATTTAATGACAAAGTACGAAAAGGTCGTACATGCACGGGCTGTATGGGATATATGCATGCTCCATGCTAAGTATTTATAAAAAATATGAAATATGTGAAACATTTAGTTTTATTTACATGAATTAAAATTTATTCCCAATAAAAGTGTGTGACTAGTTGAATTGTTACGTCGTAGTGTTGTGTACCTTTAAAAGCATGACAACGTAAATAACGCAAAAACCGAACACATATTTTTACCAATCTAGTTATTATATTACACAAAATTCTGCACATGCAATAAAGCGAAATCATAAAATATTTAGCATTTAGGTGCTACTGTCCATTTGTTTATATTTGAAAATGAACGTATTCATATAATCCAACGTTATTCTCGTGGCGCGTTTGCAAATAGTTTAACGTGTCGGCGTTGCCCTAAAAATAAACAATCTCGACATCGATTAAATTTTTGGGGTTAAACGTAGATTTCCAGTCGCGATTGACCCACATATCTGCTGCTCGCGAGGGTGTAAAATTACATTTGGCAATTTCACTCGTGCGGTCTCGTCGTCGGCAGGTAGAAGGCGCTCGCGTTCGTGTCCTATTTCAAACGCGATTAAGGACAATATGAGTTGTGCTCGAGTTGGTGCTCCTGGATATCTTAACATGTAGATATGAGCGCCGAGGGAAGCTCGGAATGAATTCAGATAACATTTTATTCTCGTTGGCCCGGCACTGCAGTAAATGTATAAATACAGCAGAAGGCTCATTTACTCATAAAACAAAGTGCGAACTTCTAAAATTATTTATCAGGTGGTAGCTTTGGTTAGAATAAGCAAACATTGTATGAAGAATTTCGCGTTTAAATTATTTATAATCCTCACTTCAGGGAGCATGGTTATAAATATCTTAAGAAAATTCTGTTATCGCAGGAATGGTTTATAATGCTATGGTATTTAAAATCCAATAGAGTTAAGAAGTAATTTTAATGTGATGATGATGTAATGGTTATTCTCGAAAAAATCTACTGTGATTTCTGTGATTGTAAGGACTAAGAAATTTATTGATTTTTTTTTTATTTCTATCGTAAATTTAATTTTTGGGCGTATTGAGTTTATGAAATTTATAAATGATCGGTGTGCCTTTGAAACATGCTAATATATCATCGACGTATCGATATCGACTAAAAGAAATTATGTTTTCTCCCAGATTTGAAATTAAAATAATTTTGCTTACATTGGACATAAAAACCTCCCGTTAATAACGAATTAATGGGTGAGCCCTACGCGCGTTTGTTTGTAAATATATTTTTGAATCGAAACGACAATAATTTTAGTTTATTACTGCAGTGATATCTTCTAGGATTGTTGTTAGGGATTATGTTTTTTGTGAACAAGGACAGTTTCTATAAGTGTTAGGCACTCTCGGGATGGGTTATTCGAGCTTAGTTATAAAAATTTTAACGGCGAATTCGTTGGTGAAATTTATACACTCTCTAAATAGAGTTTCTTTGGCTACTTCCCTAGTCAGGCAATTAATATATGACACTACTGGTCTAACGGAAGCTTCTACTATATGAATTTTTATAAGCCGATCGGTATTCCTATTGTATATTTCAACCTTTCAACATTTTTTCACCACCCACTTGTATCATGTCTCCACCTTTGAAACAAATTACTCCGCTCACCTGTAGCGTGTCTCCACCTCACCAAAATTCGAGAATTAAACCCGTAGTTAATGTGACACATCAAATCGAAGCTAATCATTAAAGTCCAGTAACATTACGTACTGTTGTATTGATTTGATTTTGATTTGCAACAACTGATAAGTGCTGATAGTCTAAGAATCAAGCTACCGTTGGGTTGGGTTGAGTTGAGTTGAGTTGCGTTGGGTTTGGTTGGTTTGGGTGGATTGCATTGGATTGGATTGGGTTGGGTTGGATTGGGTTGGGTTGGATTGAAAAAATGGAAAAATTACAACAATATTTTGCTAGTGAGGTGGAGACAATAGGAATTATTTACTGGCCATTATATTTGTCGCCCTGAAGCCACTACTCCTGCAGACGCGAGCGGCGATACTTCAACACTGACAAACTTTGTTGATGGGTGGAAATCAACTCCAGTGATAGAAACTTACATTGAAAATTTTCTAAATAGAAAAGAAAAGATTGGCACCATTGGTACCATCGCCCGCTCGATTCAAAAAGTACAAACGGAAAATATTCCATGAACCTCAAAAGAATATATTTCACCAAATAAGACGGCATCAACTTCTAAATCTACCAATCTTACACAGAATAATTATGCATAGGAAAGGGCCCCAGGAGTGAGGTTCTGATATTAATTAAAATTAATGTAGATTTTTAGAATTCGGAAAATAAGCCACTACATTCTTTTAGTTTGTTTTAATTCCTAATTGATAGTAGGGTTTTTTTGCTCTACTAAGTTTTAATAAATAATATTTTATGATTATATTTTGGCTTTGGAATAATGACTGTAGTATTACCTTTGTCTGATTTTGTTAATATTATTGTTTTTGTGTCTGATTGGCCTTGGATGATGTCCTTAGTTAGAAGTTTTACTATTTTTGCTTTACTGGGATTAATGTCCTCAACTTTGCTTAGTTGTAGTTCTACTTCTACCGTAACGGTTTCTTTTATATTATTGATTTTAACGTATGGGGCGTATTTTGGACCTTTATTTAAAAAAGTTTCTTTGTCAGATAAGTTGACATTACTGAGATTTTTGACATCAAGATAAAATTGGGTAGCATTGTAAGTGTTTCTAAAACTTTTCAGTTATTTAGTTTGTTTTAAATAATTCTCATGTATTATCTAGCTGACTTTAATTCTAACGGAGTCATCCAGCCAATCGAATTCGATAGTATGTAGTTGATAGGATGTTGCCTCCTAGAAAAAATCACGTAATATTAAAGGACACTTTTTGAAATTAGCAAAACCCTTCGAAATGTCAATTTACAATCTAGGGAAAATTTACAAACGAAGTTATCCCACTAATTATTAGTTTTAAGTTCTATGTATTATTTTTTTCTAACAAAACGTTTCAAAATAACAACTGAATGTTTTTTAGCTTGTATATAAACATTACCTAGTTAACGAATATTTTTTTGTCTTTGTCTTCATAAAGGAACAATTTTGTACGCTATGTATAAAATAAATTGTCAATTTTGAAGCAAATATTTAAGAATTAGGAACTACGTTATTTTTGGACACCAACTTAGTTTCTGAAATATTTATCTATATGAGATTACATGATAATGGAGTAAGTGAGTTTTAAAGGTCGATACGTTTGATTACCTCAAACAATCTTTGCAGTAATTCTGCAACGCGAGAATTTTACCGTCTCATTCGAACGTCATTTGTTCGTACATCAAGAAATTATAAAATATATTAATTTGATTTAATAAATGATTAATTTTGAAATGTATTGCATTTTCGTGTCTGCCCCGTGTCATTTTAAAAGTTTGTGAACAGATTGCACTTAAGATGTTTATACTGCTTGGAGCAACCGTTTTAATGAAATTGTAAAACCTCCACCAACGATAAAACTCAACTCGGACGCAAAATACATCCACGAAGGTTATGTTTCCTCTAAATCGCCTGACGTTCCTATCCATCAAGCAGACGTGGTTGATTAGTCGGCTGTACGAAGCCGGGATGAAGGAGATCCCATACTAATAGAACGTACCAGTCATGAGTTTGACCGCGCGATAGCACGTAGATTGGCTCAAAGGATACTGCGGCCAGGATTATGTGGATGGAAATCCTAACGTATAACACTGGCACGTACGGCTTCGTTGCGAGCGTATGGGGCTAAGGTGGGGTACAGCACACGCAAAAGGCGTGCGAAGTAAAAAAGAACACAATCTCGGCAAAAAGGGCATTGTAAATTTCAATGAATGACCGCCTTTATTTGTACAATTTCGCGAAATGTTTCGAAACGCGACCGGGCACGATATGAGCTTTTTGTGTTTTTAGGGTCGGTTGTTTTGAGTAACGCGATTTGCAAACGCCGGCTAATTGCTTTGCGCTCCACGGGCTTAAAACATACAAAGGGTTGAAAGACTCACTATAATTTTATACCATGTCAAGAAAATTGTGTGTAAAACAAACCATTATATGGTCTAAAATATCAACATTCAAAACATTATATACCTTTTGGACAAATATTACTTAACTGCTGAAAATTGATTTTTAAATCATCAACTACGTAATTTTTGTTACTAGTACGTTCTGTTTATAATTATGCA
Source organism: Geotrupes spiniger (assembly GCA_959613385.1). Taxonomy (NCBI): domain Eukaryota; kingdom Metazoa; phylum Arthropoda; class Insecta; order Coleoptera; family Geotrupidae; genus Geotrupes; species Geotrupes spiniger. The sequence goes on from OY390737.1 coordinate 21,943,115, forward strand.
GACGCAGGAAGATGAATTAAATTCCCCATTAAATTCTGCAAGTGAAATATTCAATTAGTTACGTCCGAAACACAAATTGCAGAGGGTGTTGTGGAAAAACCGAAAGAACAGGAGCGCCCAGTGGTGTTTTCCTTGTTTGTTCCGTTTAATCCGTTGTCGTTTGCAGCTGACGTGGCCGTAGATTGCGAGTTCGAAGCCGCGTTAACAGCAAATAGCCCAAAAGGGGACAATAATTCCTAACCGAGGGCAGACCGTGATGCATTGCTCTTCAGCAGAGGAGCACGTTTCGTTACATCTGTAAATCCCCTATCCGCAGTGCCAGACTATCGCCTGTGAAGGCGATGAATTTCAAGACGAACTGTTCGAAATAGATGGCCCGCGATTGAACGACATAAGTAGCGCTTGGACATTGACAGATGTATTGATAAGACAAATGACGGTCGCGTCCGTAGCGCCAGGAAATGACGCAGACTTGTGCTCAGACGTAGTACGTACAAACAAAAGCGATCACGGGCATTACAGATTGACGCGCAATTGCGGTCTTAAATGGCCATTGACGTACGACGTGATGGAATATATTCAGATTTTACCTAACAAAGTACTCATATGGCGTAAATAAAAATAAATGATCGACGCTCAAAGCTATAATGTCGAAATAAATGAAACCGTACAAAAAATTGCACTATCGAACGTATTAGTGAAAGAGAGCCTGTGTATGTATAGCTTAGAAAAAGCTGGCATATGACAAGGACGATGAATTAATTAATTATTTGCGTATTTTATTTTTATATTTTCCTATAATAAATAGGAAAATATAATCACACGAAATCTAAACATTGTAATTAAGACGCATAAATGTAGATAAATAGATACTGCATAACGCAATCGACGCAATGTAGACTCAAATCGGTATAGTCGTGCAGCGCGTCAGTGTCATCGCAACGCAAACACGTAACATTGAGGTAGGTCTTCGAAGAAACAAATACTATTAGACGTCGCATTTTGTTCAGTAGAGAGTAAATGGCGATTGAGGACACCAGACATTTTTATTTTGAGATTCTATTACTTTTTAAATTTTATGGTAAATTTGAATTGCACTGATTTTCCCAATATTTGTCTTTGAAGATTTTTTGTTTTTTATTAAAATTGCTTGTATAGTCGCAAATACTTACTCGCTGTCTTATTTACTTCCATACTGGTTAACTTGTAATGTTTGCATGGTACGCACATATCAAGAAATATCAACGCTTTATATACTCGCAAGGGGTCGATTTCATAAAAAAGTTCCCTGTTTTATTTTACGCGATATGAAAATAGATAATGGTTCGCAGTCAGAAAAGCGATTTTACAACCCGGCAATAATTTTTTTTTAATACATCGGATAATTCGTTCTTGTAGAAGTTCGAATAACTTGTCGAGCACTTTGAAAACGGGGTGCAAACGTAAGCAATAAACTGAATTATACTTCAGGAATATGCACGGCGCGCTGATTTCATTCAATACACAAAGCAAAACGCTGCGGGTGGGGTCGCGTTCATCCCGGGAGGTATATTTTCTTCTTTCCACACTTTGGGTGATAAATAATTCAGGAATTTAGCTCAACTACAATGGGATAATTCTTGTACGCTTTAGTAATAAATTCTGGTTGGTTGATTTCCTAATGGCGTTAAATTTATGATGACGATCATCCGCGATGTTTTCTTTTGTTTATCTAACCGTTTCGATTTAAGGTCTAATTTTACGTGAAAGTACATTATAAAAACACTATAATTGACGAATGTAGGCAAAGAAAAAAAAATAAATGAATTAAGATGTTGATTCAAAGTTCGTTGCAAACAAATGATATCATTAACGAATAGTAAATGGTTATTACAGAAGGTTTAGCATGTGTTCGGCATGTAAAAGAAAAATTAGCAATGCAATGGATGTCAGTAATGAGGCAGTGAAGATGTAGAAATAAAAAAATAAAATGAGTGTTACAAACCCTTCCGGTGATTTATGATATTTGATTCTGTGTAGTATTGTAATTGATGAACAGGCATTTATGACGATGGAGGTAAAACACATAGAAACAACACTTGAGATGCTCCAGAGCGAAGAAAATTTATTCCTTCTCAGAATAGACAAGAAATATGGGGAAACAACATGGAGAAAAATCACAGATTACTGAGTAAGATGAACATGAATGGAAAAAACAAAAGTGATTATCATTGGAATGGATAGAGTGATCTATAAACGAGAATCAGTGAATTTGTTTTAAAATAAGTTGCAATTTCAACGATTTTTACAAATAAAACTGGGCGACAGAAATGAATAATAAATAAACTACGTATTACGTTCATAAATAGAATGATGATGAAGTAGTGCCTAATTTTACGTTTGCTTAATTTTACTATGATTTAGGTAGCGTCAGCTTAATCCATATTTATGACAGTGAACAAAAATAGTCGAAGACGTGCACAGAAACTGCACGTTTGTTTTTACTAGAGACGTATTTCAAAAATGCGTTCCCCGTATTTCAGATATATTGGATTACTAAAGACAAAAGAGGATGATAAATGAGGGTGGATATTGAGGAGTTGCTCCTAGTGATTGATAACGGTTGTCCGGACAGGCGAGCAACGAAAATCTAAATGTATTAGTAACGACAGTATGCATTTCCCAAACACAAGTTCATACATCACTCATAGTTCGCAACCATGTAAATTTATATTCGTATCTTACAAGAACGTTCGTACCTTCATTACAATAATGTCGAGAAACGAAACTCAGTTTTTAATATACGATACGTACGTTACTAAACAGGATCAACGTACTTGAAAATTAATTCATTTTAACTAATACAACTGAAATATCTTTGAAATATACAAAGCTACAATTAAAATATAATAGTGAATAATATTTGAAACTAAAAGAGTTAAACTAACAAAGTTAATGAATTATAATAATTTAATAATAAATTATTACTGCCAACTTATCGTGGTTTTCTAAATGAAATACGTGCAAAAGACACAAACACCATTACTTTAATTGAGGCTTTCGTCTCCCCAAATCTATTTCTCTACATTACTCACTTAACGTTCAATTCGAATTACGTTGTTTGACCAATGTCGGGTTGAACTCTAGGCAAATATGTAAATTCGGCGCTTGATTCCACTTTAATTGCACACTCAAATTCACTATACATATATATTTTTTATTATTTAATTTTTATTTCAATTTTTTTCAGTTTGGTTCAGGTCGAGGCAAAAATCTTTCAGTTTGTTTTAATCGATTTTGCGGTTTTCGATATCTTAGTGGTGAAATCGCCAGGCATATTGTTTACAGGAAAATAGCCTAAATAAATTGTTACTGATATAAACAAAAATAAATTCTTGGAATATCGTTTGAATTAAGAATGTTCGTCTCTAAAATTAGACTGCGCTATTTTTAGTTATGCACAGTATTTTTTTACTATTCGTTGAATTTTGATTTTGAAATTATGTTTATTTTTACAGAACGAGCGAACGTGTGTACGTCAGTGGGGTAAGTGCAATACAACTAGACAATCTCTAGTAATAAGGCATCTGACAACGATTCTCATAAACAACCATGATAGAAATACTTGATTGTGTTTGGTCGCTGGTTATGTCAGCAGCAATGGCTTGTCAATATATGAGTATTTTCTTCTCAGTTTGCAAAATTTTATTACTCTATGTATTTTTGTCTACAATGTCTATTGTTCATGATATTTTTTATATAAATTATTTTGAACCTCTCTCTCATCGCGCTTGTTGAAAGGTCTAGGATGTGTGACTAAAAATTATTATTATTATCAGAAATCAAATAAAATAAGGAATATAAGATTAAAATACGTGATTTTAAAAAAGAATTGCTTTCAAATTTAAAATTGTACAATTACGTGATTGATAATTGATAAACGTGAATAAATATTCATAATTTGTCAGACATTTGATGTAAACCTATAATATAACATAGCATTTTTTATTTATTCATTGTTGTTATTCGTTGAGGTTTTCGTTTTTTCAGTTCCAGTCTCGGTGTATCTCATCAACTCGTTGTTCTTGCAACTGTTCGGCTCAATAGTCATTATTGCCATTACGTTGTCGTTGTAAAGCTCATAAATAAAATAAGTCATATTTTTAAAAATTATTTTCTCCTTAACTTTTACTACATTTCTTACCATGGTTGGATTCAAACAAAAATTATATCGGTTTTCATGTGCGTGCACTATTACTATGGCAACCGTGAGTGAATGACTATATTATCCAATAGCTTGCAAGCAATTGCAGTAAGACGAAGACTATATTATCCAATAGCTTGCAAGCAATTGCAGTAAAACTAATTGCACAGTTTATATTTTTTTATCCTAACTAATTTTGAAGAAAGGAGTTTAATAGTCCGTAACTAGTATTACGTTTTGAAAATTGAATGTTATTCATTTTGAAAAATCAGTTTTGTGATCATGGTTAGAATTCAAAATAATGTAACGTAATTAGGCTTGTACTGTCGAGCCATTTGATGTCGCCTTACCAAATCTTTAGTTTTGATATAAAAGGATTCATTTGATGTTTTATAGAGAGCGTCAGCATGTTATGGTGGTACTTTTTATTCATCTTTGGTTTTACAACTTGATTGTAAAGTATCTAAAATATTTATTAGTTTAACCTAGTTTAAAAGGAAACCGATAAATCCACCTTGGAGGTGCAAAATGCAGAATTACAGCGTTTCACCATAAATTGCAGCAATCCATTTTGATAGGTCATTACGAATGGGTTTAGAATTTATTGGATAAAATTTTGTTCCAACCTGAATAGAAATTCAGAGTTTGAACAAAGTTTTACCGGATTATGTTTCGCTGTTTCCAAATCAAGTAGAAAACTTTACATTGATTCCATTAATTCGTGACATGATAACTGCTACTATTTATTCAATTTAATCAACATTTGACTAATTCAATCAATACTATGAAACAATCCCACAAACACATTACTGATATGTTTCGCTGCAACGAGAATCTATAAGACCACTCAACAATTTATCCACTTTAATACTTTCATACAATACGAAGTAATAATTTATGCGTGTAAATTCATCGAAAATACACCATTGATAACCGGCAAAGAAACAGTAGCGGCAATGAAAGTAATTGGGATCAAAATTGATAGTTTGTTACATATTTGTATAAGCCTTCTCACACTACCTTATCATCGCCAAACTCCGCCAAATCCTTAGCAATTAATAAGGACGTTAGATTTTTCTAAAGATGTAAGAACAGTGCCACTAAATCTAATTATTATTTGGCGAAGTCGCGAATCAGATGCGACTGGCGAAAAGTAATATTGGGAAAGAGCAATTAAAGTGCACATGAATAGTTCGTGCATCAACTTGCTTAGCAAAGAAAAAAATATGTTTGTTCATTCCATTAAAAGTCAGTTGGTATACAATGACGACGACATTTAATTCCTCCAGTGAGAATGCCAAAATTTATATTATGAATGTTGTCACTAAATTTCATTATTTCTTGACGTTTGAAGGCTAAAACATTCGTTGGAATTTTGTGTTTCAATCTCAAACCTTTGAAGAAAAACTACTTTTTGTGTACTGCCAATTGCTTCTGATCGTCACAGTTTGTCCATGTAAAAGAGTATGCCATTTTTTATCAAATTGAAGCTGTACATCTTATACATCTTCAATTGTCTAAGTATCGCAATAGTTTTATAATTTATTATATTCATTTCATGGTTTCCAGTTTTGGCCTCTTACATAATATTATCTATATTAAGATAATAATTATTTATGTTAAGAAATGAGCTAGGAAATATTTGTGTTATACGAATTTAAACCAATAAAAAACAAAAAATTATAAATAAAAACTTTATGCTTGAATCATAAGACAAAAGGTAGTACGTAAGTAGTCTGATACAGGAGCTGGTCATTCGCCTTTATCATTTAGCACGAGTTGCGTATTTTTGAATTTTTTTAATAATAAATTTAATAAACGATGATGTGCTATATAAAAACGTGCCAGTCAAGTTTCTTAGAGAGAATTTTTTCTATCTGTCTGTTTGTAAGGAATTTTTTCAGAATATGCCCTCCATCAGGAGTTGTCTTATGACTTGTATGCTTCTTGAATTGTATTTTATACAGAGCCCATTATGAGTCTAATCTAGAGCGTTTGGCCTTCTTAAATTTTGTTGATAAATTCACACTTCGGTGGAAATATTGCGACAAGTGAAGAACCAGAGGAAGTTGAGGAAGTGTGCTGCGAATCTAATGAAGAGGATATAGCGTTAGCTCATCAACTGGTAAAACTTTAAAGTGTATAGAGGTAGCGATGGATGAATCACCCCATTTAAGGCACCAGGGCTCACGTCTTCCCTCCCACCCTTCTAGAGTAGATAGAGATGAGCTGCTTCCCCACATTTGTACCGTTCATGTTCAGCCATGTGTACGTATACATACCGAAGGTGTGCTTCATATCCAAGCCGAGAAGTGTTGATTACACAGCCCCCAGAACATACAAGCACCCTCTCGTCATCTCCTGTAATGACTAAACATTTTATAACATTTATAAATTATGATTACTACCCACACATTTACATTGGATATGCAACCTACTTGTTAACAGAGTTGTCCAAATAAGCGAGTGTTAGATATCCATAACTCGCTTAGTTGATAAAGATTATACGCAAGGTGGTGTTTTATCACACTTGCAATGGAAGATGGTTCTGGATAGCCTTATACATACAAGAACTGGTCCAGGCGGACTTCATCACCGTAGTTATGAGGACGATGTGGCAATCCTGGCCAGAGGGACATTTGGCGATTCCACCTGTGAATGAATGCAGATGGGATTTAAATTAATAGAAAGATGGTGCAATGATCATTATTTGTCGATGGACGCAGATAAAAAGGAGATATTAAGTTCACAAAAAAGGGGCTAACGCTGGAGACGCCAACGCTACTACACAGGTACCTTCAATTCAGTACAATGGTTAAATACTTAGGTGTAACCATTCTTGCAATTTCCTAATGGTTGCTGATATTTTTGTACTTGATAAGATTTAAAGTGTACTGTGGAATCAATGACTCTTCCATAATGTTCGATAATGCAACATTGAACCGACCCAAACTTCACATGCAATTTGATAGACGTCAAAGAAGATGTCAAGGGGGGGTACTTGAGAGTAAATTAAAGTAAAAAAATAGTTTTATGCAAGAATTACGAAATATCTATTAATATTAGTACCAAAAAACAATGATGAGGCTAGTGGTAATTTGCACTAGACTTTCACATAGGAAACTGAGGAAATTCCATGCAGATGCGAATGTAAATTACTAAGAATAATATACGAACTCGTACTCGATGGTGATAAATAGTAAGCTAGATTCAATCACGAGATATATTTATAAACTTTTTAATGACGAAAATTAAGGCGAACAATTGAAAGAAACTGGAAACATGGCGAAAATGAACTGTGGAAGGTTGAGCAAACATTACATACATACTTACAAACATTTCTAAAAATAAAGTACTGGAATAAACAGGCACGAAACCAGCTAATAATAGTAAATTACAACATGGAGAAACCTTGAAGACCACGAACTAACGAAGGCCTGAGACATAGTTTCAAAATTCAAAAATTCAAAGACCGAGAAATGAAAGAAACTGGTAACATGGAGAACATGAAGCATCGCACAGGGTGCACTATGGAAGTTTTTAAAGATAAAATACTGAATATAAGTAGCAGTCGAAAGTAAATGTACGTCAAAGTTCAGTAACGCACTGTGAAACTAGCGAATACTAATAAACTACTACATGGACAAATCATTGAAGACTAGGAACTACATAAGATCCCAGATATAGTTTCAGTAATGAAAATTCAAAGACATAGAGTTGAAAGCGATTTGAAACATGGAGATGAGAAATCATTGAAGATTATGAACTATGGATGGTTGTCCAAAAATTTGTAAAGTATTTACTGGATATAAAAACCCAGGAATGGAATATAATTTGCACTAGTAAACCACTACTTGGAAAAACCATTGAAGCCGACTGTGAAGACTATATAAGGACCCAGATATAATAATAGTGACAATTCAAAGACCGAGAATTGAATAAAACTGTAAAAACTGGAAACATGGAGAAGAGAAGAACTGCGGAATGTTGCCCACACATTTCTAAAGATAAAATGTTGGAAATAAAAAGCCAGGAATCAAAAAAATGTACGTTAAAATCCTGTAATTGACTACGAAACTAGTTGAAGGAGAATATTTGAGAAATGTTTTATCACACAGTTTATACGTTTATTGAACATCCATTTGAAGATCAAAATGATTATATTTTCGACCAGTACCCAAAACAGGACCTCGTGTCTTTCGTATTAATGTGTTTCAACAAGATATTTCTTTCGGTATCTCGGCGTTTATTCATAACGACGTCGGCGATAAATCGCCTGACCGAGCGAAATATGGACGCCTGACCGCGCCGTAATTTCATTTACACTGGCAATCCGGCCGTCCATCGGCCGACCGCCTCCTGACCCCCCTTCGCGAAACGAAAGTACAGTAATAAAAATCTAGAAATTGTCTCGGCTAAAGACAAATGGCGCCATAAATAACAGTTCTCTTTATTACCCACATTAAAATAATTTCCAGTGTTCAACGCGGGGTCGCAGGTGAAATATGATCGCAGTTTTCTATTAGAATTCCGAAACGTCTCTTATAATACGGCGCTTCGGATCCCCACAAAGGCGCAACATGGGGCATTTTAATGCAGGACCCGTCGCTGCAACCGGGCGAGGTGTCACCGCCAGCCAGCCACTAACTGGCATACGAAATGTTTTCGCGCGTATTTCATTAAAAAATCGTGCCAACACTTGCGAAACTTGTCCCTGTATGAATTCATTAACAACGTGGTCTGGTTTTATTACCGCCCTGTAATTAAATTTGAACGCATATATAATATCATTTTAATTAAATTTTAATTTGTACAAACGAGATAATACTAAACGTTTACTAAGTAACCATGATCTAATCTATGCTTACCTAACTGATTATCGTTTGTTGCTTTTACCAAGGCTACACTTTTAAAAGATTAGATTAATTCGCGGTGAGGCCACTCCTGGTCAGAGAATTAAGTATTAAGGGGGGATCCTGCTTTAGGAGGCCTTAAAATAGCGTTTTTGGGGGATTTTTTTATTGACAGAAAAAAATGAGCAAGTCTAGTGAACTTTTTAGAGTATTTTATTGCATATTGTAGGATTAAAAAAAAATATTTCGAGAGAAAAATATTTAAACGGAACATTTTGCACATTTGTGCAACACCTTTCAATTGCAATTTACAATCGGTGGGAAAGATGTAGCCCGTTCTTTTTGTCTGAAACAAAAAAAGCCACAGAAAATTGTAATTCTCATATATTTTCTTCTAGGTGAACTAAAAAAAAACCCAAAATCTTGAAATTCAAGATTCTCAGGTTTGAAAATAAATGTGCTCTTTGCAGGAAGAAAAAATCATTCCAACTTGCTAAAAAAGTTGTTTAGCATTTTTTTTTCATTAATCTTTTTAGTTCAAATCGAATAGAATGCTACTGAAGCCAACAAAAGTTTTGTTTCGTTTTGATTGCTTGTCTAGTTTTCTCGCAATCACGCCCACCAGTTTAGAAAAATCGTAAAAACGAAAACTCGAGAAAACGCGTTCTAAAGTTCACGATCAGGAAAAATGTTAATTTTCGAGTACTTACAGAATATCTCGTTATTATCCTACTATACCTCTTACGAATTCAAAATATTATTGTTTCGAACGACCGATTGAACTTTTGTCAGTACATAGTTCGGTGTTATATGACTGCGGGGAGGGCCGCGCGCTTCGTTTGTCCGAGCGTTCGTGCGTTCGTATATTTTTTGCTCGACATCTCACTGTGTTTAGTGCTGTATCTTTCAAAATATTGCGAATTAGCTGCTATAATTTTTTATACATATTCTTAGATATATTAGGCATAGATTTGAGCAATAAAAAGAATCGTTTTTTTTGAGCCTTCTAAAGCAGGATCCCCCCTTAATCCATATTCTAATTCGGAATTTTAAAAGGATCTGTGATTCTGCACAGTGAAATGTACCTTTTTTTAAAATTTTTGATACAAGGTGTCTTGACCTGATGAGAGCCATTATTATGAACGGTGGTTATGATCATTATTTATTCTGCAATCGAAATCCTTTTAATCAGTTGATTGATTCATGATTTATGAAATTTTTAATATTCACACACATGTTCATTTTAGACAACGCTAACATTTTATTGCACGTTACCATCCCAACGTACTGCAAAAGCGCTATCTATTATTATTTGATAGATTGTTTTATTGCGATTCTATAGATCGAAATGTATGATGCGATAAAAAACAATTCGCTGCAAAATTAGTATATTCACTGGGGATATCAAAATTAAATTCGCGCACGAATGTAAACGTAAATTTACGTTTTCCTTTAGAACTACCAATATCAAATCCATTAGTCACGGGAATGTTATTGAATTTGTCTTCATTGTAGCGAAATATTTTACTTTGTAACTGCATGACAATTTATCAATTCTTTGAATTCATTGAGCCAGACAACGAACGCCGTATTAATAAATTGAATTACACTTCTGCAGAATAGATTTGATGTCACAAAGGTGAAACTTGCAGTGTTTCCTTTACGGAAGCAAGAAGGCAATATTTTGTTAATGGATGTAAAATATTAAATAGTGGACTCATAAATACCTCGGCTGCAGAACGTCTAATATTTGAGACTCCCAGTTGCGTGATTGCACCCTCAATAACACTCAAATTTTATTCTTTCTTTCTCGTGGTGCCAGCCACCTCAATCAATCATATTCCCAGCCAACGTTCGTCATAAAGCCATTAGAGCGGGTGTTTGTCTTCGCTTATACATTTTATATGAGATAACTCGTGTACGTTATTATGAACTGTTATATGTGCCCATTTGTCGACTACGATGGTTTTTATTATATATTGTCTGTGAAATGTACTCGCGCAAATAGCAATATTGTATTTATTGAAAATATCTACTGAACGCTATAATTGCTAGATATTTATTGCTTTCTGTGCATTCCGGCTACACTGTTATATGAATATATGAATACTTATTTATTGCTCTGAAATGAAATTTGAAGTTTTATTAAATTTATTGCAACCATTTCGATGAAATTACTTTTGATGGCTTTCGTGAGAATATATTATGCACTTTAATATTTTAATAACTATAAAATTCACAGAGATGGTGTTATAAAGCATTTTCGGAATGCGCAATTCAAACATCACGACTAATAAAATGAAAATATACGCAATCAAATAGTGCAGTTGTCTCATTCCAGTGACGAAAAGTTTCATTCTATTTCCTTACACCTTTGGCCATTTAGTTTCGCATGTATGCATATGGCATCCAAATTTGCCATTTCATCATGTTATTATTATATCATTTTATTATACTTTATTTATTGGCCCTTATTCCAGCTATTTTCTTACTCCATTTGCCCATTATAGTATACCAGCTACTGTTCTCAAGTACTCCATCTCTGATCTCTGACATTCTGTTCCCGTTTGGATTATTTGCAAGTATAATTATCAGCAGCTTTCGTAACTGGATTACACCTCTAATTTTTAGAGAATTTGGTAACGTTAACTAACATTTTTAAGTTGAAGCATTTGAGAATCAATAATAGCGTAAATAATTTGTAGTTGGCAATGCTTAATATTTACATTGCTGAATAATCTAATTTAACAAATGATGTGGAATACATCCTATCTCAATTATGCTAAGTTAATGATGACACTTTTAGTAGTCTACTTCTCAAAAATCAAGGGATGTCTACGGAAAATTAGATGTTTATCTTTTAAAAGTATTTTCATCAACCTTTGAAAATGACATGATTTATTAAAGAGGGCTCTTTGGATACTCAACTGGGTTGAATAATGATTGGAAACGTATAGTAGAAAATAGTCTATTAAAACTGTTAGCAACTGTTCGTGTTTGTTTATTTAGCTGGGCCGCTCAGGGCCCATCTAGGTATCGTGCTATGTATTTGCAATGAATTTTACAATAATTGAAAACGTGTTATCAGAGAAAAAAATATGTTTTGAGGCGAAACATTTCTCACATTGTTCACCAATGTAATTAAATAAAAACAATACTATGATTGGTATTTTCTTACTTGCATATGTCAATTATTATATGCAAATTATCATTAGTATTATTTATAGACATTATCAATATTTATATATTCCAATCGTCATCCAGCAATTCCATAACTGGCTCCCGCTTTCCCACTCTTCTCCCCATTTATTCTAACTTCGTCGCCTAGCTTTATACCCACAATTTTATTCATTCAGAACATCTCGTATTCTACTCAAACTACAAATCATGTACCCCAACCATCCAGTACTTATTCCTAGTCTTTTGTTATAATTTTATAATTCGTGTTGTAAATATTTATCAAAAGTTAGTATAAATTTTTCTAGAGCTTTTCGCGTAGTTGTCCAGTTCTTAAGAGAACTAACTGTACGATATTTCTATGGAATCCCATCCACCATATTCTGGGTGTAGTTGTTTTAGGTGACAGGATTCTTATTGATGTGTCGAGCAAATTTATTGTGTGAGTTAGCTGTTTACACGTTTTACGTTTGGCATCCAGTCACTCTATGTTGAGGATTATCCGTCACACCATGGTCGCAATTCCTTGTGGTAAGTGCCTGATTTGCTTTTTCTGGATCAGAAATGATTCTCAAGTATATGGAATTGTTCCGGGATAATTTCAGTTTCATGTTCAATTTAGGCCAAGATGTTTTTGTTCTTGTACTTTATTTGTCCCGTATTTAATACATGTTGCACCAGAGCAAATGTCAATGATTTATTTTTCAAAGCTTCTCCAAAATGTTTGAATGTGATCTCATATTTTCCTTGTGATTGTAAGGTTATTTTATCTTTCGGGTTTCTTAACATTGCAATTGTGTGCAAGGGATATAACTTGGTTTTAACCGGTATTTGCTAAGGATGTGTCCAATTCTTCGGTATTCTGATTTGTTGCCGGTTGCAATGCTTTACTTATCGTTTGTGTTCAGTAGTTATTTGTCCTTATAATGTTTCTCAGTTCTCTCCTTTCAGCTTTTTGTCGTCCTTGTCGCCGAACGTTTTTTGCTTTACTAATGTCTTCGCAACGGCCACGAGCTGAGCTGAGTTGTCAAAATCACCCCTTCTTTGTGAATATTAGCGACGCCATATATTTTTGGGCACTGTGGTAACTTCTCTCTTAGGATATCTGAGCTTTGTATCTCCTTTGGAATTTCTGATACTAAGATTCTCGTTCTTGTCGTCTTTGTCAGTTTCTTTAGTTGTGCAAACTGAATCCTTAAGAAGATTGAATATTGACCGTGTTTTCCGCCGAAATCACGTCATGTCCAATGACTGTTGGTAACACAATAATGTTCGCGTCATTAGTTAAGTTTCCTATTGCCATACAACCTTCTCCGACTAAGTTTCTTGATGATAGTTGTATTTGTTTCTACTCTCAGACTAGAAGTAATTAGATGACTTAGATAAATCGTATGCATCTGCAAGAGTTTTGAAACTTTAATTTCTTAGTTACATTCGGTAATATTATTATTTCTGGGTTACATGTAGTTACCACGGGAGTTTAGACGTTCGTTTCCAATAGCTAAAGTGATTCGTTATCCCAAGTGAATTTAAATTCACTAAAATTTAATATGGAGTTCATATGAAGAAAACGAAAAAAAAAGATTTATTATATAATTAGTTAATAATATAATAATAAATAATAGCTCATAGATGCAACTGCGCCAACAGTGTAATCATAAATAAAATATTGTACATATCACGGGATTAAACCGAGCTTTATTCATTCGGGAGATAAATCTCCCTACGGGTCCGAGACTTAACTTCTATTTCTCTTGAATAAAACTCCATCTTAATCCTCTGATGTATAATCTGCTATTAAATTCAAAACATGTTATGTTAAACATTTAAAGTTGCATTAGAAATGTGCTTCATATTTTGCCTCATTAGCACCATTAGGAATGGTTATTTATATGTTGTTTTCGACAAAAAATAATGTTGTTTTCGAGAAATGATTCGCTGGAAATTATCCGAACGTTTAACGAAGTAAATTATTTTATTTATTACGAAGTAAATATTTTTACTTTTTTTATCAATTTCAGACATTTCAGTGTATTGTGGTTAGGTTCATTTTCATCCAAACTTATCTACGAAAACATATCATGAATTTTTCATTTTCATATCAAATGCTCTCAGCGATTGAAATGGTCGCGTTCTGAAAGCTATTCATCGTGATAAAGGTGGAACACACATATTTCAGAAAACAATAACATGAAATCAACAAACTTTATTTACGTATAATAAATTCCACATTCATCTTTTAAGTATTTAACCCTTAAACACTGCCATCCAGTACTTGTCACATTGTTGTCATCGTGGGGTAACATTAACCGCTCCTTATTTTAGTGCTTAATTCACAAACACTTTGACCCTTAGTTTTTTTTTAATATTATGGATGCCTACGCGGGTCTTATTAGTAACTCCAAAAGAAGTAATAAATAATAAAGGTGGATATGTGGTTAACAACAAATATTTTATTATTAGCAAACATTTAAAGTAGAAAAAAATACATATATTTAATAACAGTTTTATTGTATGCGAAATTACAGCAAATATATAGAATGATAAAAAAATACCGAAATCACAAAAATCACAATACTGCAATATTTAAAATTTTCCTTTACAAATGTTGTTTTGTACTGCACTTACGGAAATACGGAAAGCCTCCCTTTTAATTCTTGTTGTATTTATTGACTCGCATTGGATCTAGAATTTCAGAAATTTCTAATATCCTTGTAATACTTGCCCTCAACTCACACGGTATATGAATACTTAGTACTATTCTTTCGAGCTCAGGTCTCTCCAAGGAAGGACTAGTGCTCTTTTTTTCGGCACTTCGGCACGAAAGAAAGTAACGTTTTATTGTTTGGAAATCAAAAAGTGCTGAGCCAACTTCCCTTTTTCGTTGGTCAAAAATTCTGGGGCATTCCTTTTTTATTTATTCTCATAAACCACACATACACCAGTCCTATATTCCCGAGTTGTACAAATAATTGTAATTGTCTGCGATTATATTTCAATTTGTATTATAAATTGGTCCTGCCAATTCAAAGGGGTATATATTTTGAACTTGTACCTGTCCATATATTCAACAAGCATTTCATCAATGGAAATGTTAACATCCATGAATAATATCGCATGGGAAATAACGATAAACCAATGACATATTTCTGAAATGGGCTCTTCTTTTCGTTTCTCATGTCGATCAAATCGCGCACATATGAGCGAAAAGACAAATATATTTTTACTCAAAGCACAGCGAAAAATATCTCCGCCTGTCCCATTGGTGGCAAAAAATCATTTATTTGACACGAAAACGGCTATATTAAAGAAAAGACGAATCAATGCCTTTAGCTCAGTCATATCTAAGTCCCACAATTTAGGTCAATGTATTTTTAGAACTTTTGACCTTCCTGTTTCAATTTTTAAATTTGTCCATCGTATAATATCTTCTGTAAATTACAACTTCCACACGTCAAATGATTCAGAAGTGTTTCCTTGCCTTCCTGATTTAGGGTTCTGGTGCAAGATTGGAAAGTTTCAAAAGACCGTATGAATCGATTCTTACCATTGAAACTTTTCCTTCTGGTTTACAATTCAATTGCTACATCGGAATCAACACTTGTTGTTTTTTCTAATGCACTTTTAGGTTCAAGGTCTCGAATTTCAATATCAGAGTGTCATCCATTTCATAAATCAACGTTTACGTGTAACAGAAAATGCACAGTAACGCCGCCGTCCAGTCTTTATATATATATAATGTAATTTTTGTAATAATGATAATAATAATAGTAATAATTAAGTAAGAACTTTGTTTTTTTTGTTGCTGACAACATTACGGAAACAAATAATTCTAATAGATTTATACTGGGATTTGATGTATGCATAGCTAGGTAATAGGTAACGGTTATAGTTTTCAAACAAAAAAGATGCTATTAGTTTCAGTTTGAATATCGAACTGCACTACCGGATTAGTATCGGAGTTTATCGATATTATCTAACCGCCACAATGTACTTGCACGTAATAAAGGAAATTGAATTTTGCTTATGGAATTGGACACAAACACCGCAAACGTTCAGACCCAGACGTAACATAATACGAAATGTTTTAGTTTTAAAGTTGCGATGCGATATCCGTCCAACAGTACAGGCGCTAATTCAGAGTGATTCCGATAGCACCGGCGACAATTTCACTCTAGCACCATCCATAACCGGCGATATTGTTTGTAAGTTTGAGGGTTGAGGGTTAACAAGCTGTTAACGACCAATTAGCGTTTGTGAAACCGGGCATTAGTCTATCATTAATATAGGGATGCAGTATCCACTTAAATTTAAAATGTATGCTAAAATTGCTGTGAATGCAATGGTTTGATATTTATAACTGTAAACACTGAGCCAATAAATAGGACCATTGCAATTAAAATAATTGTTAGAAGTTGGAGATTGTCCTAAATCTTGCAGATCTTCTATGACAGAACTGGTGTTATCTGCTTTAATAACAGTTTCTAAAAGGCTTTTGACAATATCGGCTATAAGCTGATGACATTGTTCATTGTATAGCGACGATGTTCAACCGACAATATGGATTATGTGGAAACTGCTGTGTTCATCTACATTCGAAAATATTGCTCGCTGAACTAGGGAAAAGATATATTTAGTGGGCGTTCTGTGTAACTTTCAATGCTGGTTTTCTTTGTTTGTTCTCGTGACTTGAAAAGCACCATGGGGTATTCAGACCTAGCATGAAACACCTACGAACCTAGTATGCACGTCAGATATCCCCACCGGGATTGGACCTCATGTCCAAAGTGCAAAGCGGTGCTCGGAACCTAGATCTCGGCCATAGTAAACGAACAACAAGAACAACCTACGAAACTAACCCAATCAGGATCAATTTCACAAGCCATAAACTAAACAAATAATACGAATGGCTACAGAAAGTCTTATCTCATAAATTGCATCACTATATGTATTAATTTTTCAAAAATTTATTATTATTTCAAATGAAGCTATAAGAAGCAGCCATTCTATGAAAAATTTCGTACAATTGCTGATCTAGGATCATTGTTAGTGGTTTCCATTTTTTCCCAAAATAATCCCAGTGATTCTTTACTTTACGAAATGTGTCCATTAAATCCTCCACAGTAAAGGATATGTATATATAATTGAATATAATCAGCATACATGTGACACCTAATAATAATACTAAATATATCAGGAGCGACGATTCACACAACCTTACGATATCGCTCCCTTTGTATGCATGCACGACGATTTTCTAAATATATCCCTAACACATGTAATTTTTATAAAACTGATGCCTTGTTTTTCCTTTTCCTATTCGCAAAACAATCGTGTTTGTGGGACGTGTGTGTTAGTATACTTTTCATAAAATGTTTCGCACTGTTCTGAGAATATTTGTCCTGATTAGACAACATTGTAACATTACTACTAAACTACGGTTTATAATGACTGCAATAAATGTTTGTCTAACCAGCTTGATATGAAATATAATATCCCAATAGACTAAGATATAGTTTTATTTAATTTTTGTAGTAGTCGATTTACTTAAATGGGTAAATCATCAGCTGATAAATAACGCCATGTGTATATAATTATTATTTTCAATAAATTATATATGAACATTAAATTTCAATAATTGGACTTGTATTTGTCAAAATATTTGTTTATGTACCTTCAGACATAATCAAATGTTCTCCTTCTCAAGTTGTCTGTTCCTTTACGAATTGTCCTCTCGGATCTATATTTAGCCTACAAAGCTCAAGCTGCATTTTCACCACATGGTATTGTTTTATTTTCTGTTTATTAGCACATTGTCTCTCAAACAACGCCCCAGATCAAAACCATAAACAGAATGTTCTTGTCACACGGTTTGATAGTAACATACGAACCATCACATACGTACAAATTATTAGGCAAGCATTGGAGTTATCGTGAATTTGTTGAAGTCGTACGTCTTAATTTTGAAATCTCGTCTTTAAATTCAAATATAATAAACATAGAAGAAGTATGGTTCAATTTGCAGTAATCGCCCTTACTCTCTCGGATGATTTACATTGCATTCGCTCGAGTCGTAAACTTGAGTAATGGTCATCATTACTGCTCATTGAATAATATACTATTTTGGGAAGTAAGAAAAACTTCGGCGGAACGCTTGTCGAATCGTTGTGAGGGTATTTTTTAACATCAATATCTATTATGTAGGATGGGTATGGTCTGTTCGCGAAATCAAGCGCCGACGAAACACCTGCATATTTGTGGCATTTATTCATTTAAAGTACGCTATTTGTATATATCTGTGATCTGTGGAATGAATTGACTTGTTTGTTAACGTTTCATTTAACAATTTGTCTTTTTTACTAGAAACTGTTTGATATTGGATAATTAGTTTATATGAATTGTGGAAGTAGAGAATACTGATTTTACATTGTATTTAACATCAATATTGATGTCTAGCGAATTCAAACGAGAATGAAACATGAGCATATATCTCTTAACATATCTGATCAGTCCCTTTACTAATAAAGTTTGCTGCACTTACTGCATGATTATGGTCAATGATGAATGGAAGAAATATCTGCAAACGAGAGAATAAGAGGACTCTGTAAAACACAAACTGCAAAGGAAGATCTTTAAGAGAAGTTAAAGCATATAAGAGAAAATTCATGTCAGAAATTTGGAGAAACAATAATAATGTATATAAAGATAATCAAAAAATATGTCTGGAACATTGAAAAACATGATACAAAAGAAGGTAAAACAATCAAAAATATTAAAGACGATGACTGAAACTGGAACTTTTAGAGGCAGAAACTAATACACAAGTACAAAGTTTATAAAAGTCCACAAGAACTGGAAAAATAAAAAGTATTAGTAATAACCATAGACAATCGTGTATGTTCGCATTAATCATACACGAGGCGATAAATCTAAGGAACAGAGATACATAAACTATGTTTTGCCGATGAGAAGATAGTCAGCATAGCGAAATGTGATATAATTCTTAATAGCAATGTACAGAAATACAAATGAATTTTGGAAAAAAACTAACATGAAATCGGCAAAGAAAAGTCAAAACCAATGACAACACGAAGAACACAGCTATAACATGTGGTACAAATATTTTAAGAAGGACTAGAATAACTACAGGATATTAAATGTAAATAATATTCAACGTGAAATATGCGTTTCTCGGAAGGAAGGAGATTTCAAAACTTGAAAATAGTAACAAAACCTATAGGACAATGCGGATAACGTGGATAACGGCGGGGAGAAACAACAAAGTATAGCGACAGAGAGAGTAGAAGAATCAGAGCAGGACAAACAGATATATAATTACGAACACAACGATTAGAAGTAATCTGGCACAAATGCGATGGTATCTCCATGTGAAAGGAATTCTAGAATTCAAAGTAGAATAGAAAAGAGGAGGAAGACCGAAAAGAACATTGTTAGAGGATTTTAAGTTAGCAGTGGAAAGAGGGGAGAAAACTGTGTGAATACACAGCAGGCGACCCAAGACAAGAGATGGCGAGAAATTTATAAGAAGAGCGTAAGCTAGCAACTCAACTCCGCAATGGCTTACATCCAATAGGGTAGGATTAAGTAAGTCTTATTACAAATACTCAATGTGTTTTGCCAGACCTATGGTGAATACCTTTGAACTAAAGATTACAGGGGCAAATATAATATATGCTGGAAATTAGCTCCCAACCGGTTGGTATACCAGGTATAAAGAGCAATTTCAGTCTATACTGTTATTCATGCTTCCTGTAGAGACTCATGATAATATAATAGGAGTGCATGGTGGAGTGCACCTCTTCCTGGGATGCACTATCCTATACTAGTATCCAAGTTGTCGCAATTTGGTATTTTCAAAAAAGACCTTTGTTTTGGTATAAGGATTTTATGATATGTCTTATGTGTATCGCTTTCGACAGATGTTCGTCAATGAGTAATGTTATGTTTGGGTTTATTCGGCTATACTAGGGGGCATGTTCAATATCGTATCCATTAACTCTATACCTTTGTTTATAATCGTTTCTAATTGCTGTTATATTAAGTGCAAGTTTAAGGTCAACTCGATTTTCGCGTATGTCTGTTTGATTAAATTGTTGGGCGATTTGCGTTAATTAACAGGTATGGCCAAATAGTAAGGGAAAGGTAGACTGAAATTTTGAAAAAATAAAATACGTTACTATAATTTAATAAGCATAATTGCATGATCGATTTACGTGGCATAAGGAACAGTTGGGGTTTTGTCGATGTCAATTAATTTCCATTTCCCTCAATTTTCTTAGTGTTGGGTTTATACAATCATTTATGTACGTTCTGGATGTGAGTTCGGTAATGAATATCAAACGATATTTTCAGTTGTTTTCAGGACTATCCAAACGATTTGCATAATTTAGTTAATATTTATTTATTATTTAATATATTTCTTAATTATGAATGCAATAATTGCCCATTACCGACAACCAAAACAACGCGAACCACTTCAATTATTTACGCATGAACGCTATGGTTTCCACTTCAGGGATAAACTGGCGGCCAGTTCAAGTACTACACTTGGTGACAGCGTTATTAATCAGAGTGTGCTGTGTATCCGTCATATCGGACGTTGAGTTTTGCATCGATGACGCGTACAGTTATTGACAAGGCTTCGAAGGGGCAGAAATTCATTCGCACTCAATATGCAATATCGCTCTTTTGTAATTGCACGTAACGAATGACGTGCGTTCATAACAATTTTGAGTGGGGCCGATTGTCGGTACAGAGCGACCGCTTGAAGTTCAAACGCTATTTGATGATTTAATTTAATGTTTCTGGTAAAGGGTTAATTAGCGCGACAAATTCGGATTGGATCATAGTTTCCAGGGTTCAATCGCATAGTGAAATAATATTTCTGGTGTAGTAGTTTTTAAGTAATTTTTCATATATTTCGATTCTCTATTATACTGTGTGAATATATATATTTACAAATTTACAGCCCTCGTTAAGAATCATATTCTTTTCGTCTTCTCCAGACGTAACTCAAACCCGAATAGGTTACCACATCGTTGAATGCATGATTTTTATATTCCTCTGTATTAATATAATAGAAATCTCAATATTAAAAGACAGGCATTAATATTGATCCATATGGATGCTTACACTACCCGTTGCGTTGGATAAACTAACCAAATTGCCATCACAAAGTATGGACATTGCTATAGAATGGTTAATTTTAGACGAAGTGATTTATTATGTATTATAAATATAAATAGATAGTGTTAGTAGTAAATATACAATTAAATTTATCTATAGAATTCTGCCCCATAAATGCGATTCTATTTTTATTTTCACTTAACTTAAACACAATAATTTAAAAACTATTTATATCTACAAGACGAACGGAACATTCTAAATTGAAGCAGTGCTTTTCGTATGGCATCGATTTTTGAGTAATTCTCGCAGATGAGAAGATGTTGCACTCAATTTCAAAGTAAATTTAGCATTGTGAAGCCCCGCCTTAAGATAATGCTTTAGATAAATTCAAATTTAAAACAATCCGTCCAATAACGTTGGCGTAAGATTGGCGAAGTTTCTAACGACCAAGTTTTTTTCCAACGTAAAGTGTTACATTTTACGTACCCATTACAATAAAACGTTTATATTACTTAATAAAGCTTAATGTTCCGCTACGGGAATTAATGCTTCCGGGACATAAAAAGCGCCAGTAAAAATCCAATAAAATCTAGACCGTTTCTTCCCCCTTTCTTTTCCAACGGTCCGGTAAGTCTTGAGCGATTCGAGTTATCAAAAAAGCGGCACTAAAAATCCTTGTTCCGTCGACGGCGAGAAAAGATTATGCCCGAGTGCATCTCGTCTGAAAGCCGCGTCGACGTTTCCGTGTTTGTTGTCGATTTTCCAATGGACGTCGACCGGAAAAGGGGAAATAAATCGCTGGTCGGAGTTATGCAAATCGTGTATAATAAGCCGGCGGACGCACGTGGACATAATCGTGACAGTAAGCGGGCAGATTCAGGTTTTAGGTCGATTTCATTGAAGTGGTACGATCGGGATTAGAAAAACAAAGCGTCCTTTTCCCGATCGAGGCTATCTGTGTTCCCCCTATCGTCCTATTATTGAACTAATCCGCTCCAGGCTGCGGCCTAATGAAATTAAGACCAAATGAATTGACTTTGCCGTGGATTTAATCATTTTAACTTACACGCCAATTACGTATAAATTGGCTGCTAGATTTGATATGGAAGCGGAATTTTGATATGCAATTAATAATCTTTACAACTATGTCTTATAAAAACTAATTATTTTAAAAATTATTTTTTTCTATATGATTCATAAAATTACAAATGCTGAACTGAATTAAATGTAAAGATTTAAAGAACATGCGGAATTATATATAGTGGAGACAATGATCATTAAAATTTAAAAATAATATTGAATTCAACAATGTATTTTGTAACATTCAAGATGTATAATTATAAAATTGTAAAAATATTTAGCATAGAAAGTCATTTGATCGCTTTTGACCAATAAACATGGAGAATCGCGGCACAGGTGTGGGTTACAGTCACCGCTTTGGTTAAAAGCCATTACACTTTTAGTGCTTGTTTCGATACCAGTGTCTTATACATTTGGTCAGAACGATTTATGAAAATTAATTTATGCTATGTGTTATTGTGATGTGCCATAACCTTTAAGTCCACATTCAGACTTGCTCGAAATTCATGCAAATGTAATTTCTGATCGCTATCGTAATCGCAATGCAGCATTTCCTTATAGTCTTATCAACTTCAGTGACATTAACTGTGCTGATATATATTCTATTCAGTTACTTATTTACTTTAGCATCTTTATTCTGCTTATTTTTATTATTGATCTGCAATATGGGCAATCATCTATGTGGCTCATTATTTTTACCAATTCTGATATTCTTAATTTTAGTAGTTTCGTTTATTTTCTTTGCATGCTAAATCCGTGCATCATTATAATACGTATTTCTCTTCTGTGTATGTCTTCTGTAATTTAATATAGTTAATGGTAATATATGTATTTAAGTGGCTCTTGGCTTCCAGATCTTTTATTCTTCTTTGCCACCTTCTTCAATCCGGTCCATCTTCCTTGCAACCTCGATTAGATCTTTCTTCACTTCCTCTAATCCTTATCTGGCTCTTCTTCTCTTGCCTCACCTTTAAGATTTTTTAAGCCATTTATCATCGTCTATCCTCGCTATGTATCCCAATCATTTGGCTGCTTGCATTTTCACGCTCGTTAAAATTACATTTAAAGGCCACTTGTAAGTGCCCTCTCAAATAAGTTACATCCTTCTCTCGATTCCATCAAAAATTATGTTTAACTTCGAGTGTTCCATGTTCTTTTACGGGTACAGCCTACTTTTTCCTATTTGTTGTTTATGTTATTCTTTTGGCATTATTAGTTCAGTGATTTGATGTGTGTGGTTAGATAAATAATTCCACTCTTTTATTGTTGATAACAATAGATTTATAATTGACGTGGTTCCTCCTTTTATTCTGGTTGGTTCAAATATTTGGTCATACTATTTCATTATAACTTTTAATACTATGTGCGCAGGTCCGTCTTTTTGTAAATCTAGGTTTAGATCTCCGCATATAATTATGTCATAATTCTCTTTAGCTTGGATATCTAATATGTTATTAAGATGATTGATAATTGTTGATAATTGTTATTCGGAAGTCTATATGCAACACCTAATCAGTACTGTAACAGTAATCATTTAATTATGTTTTATGAATTAGGTAAATACGCAAATTAGTAGAAATGTGTTGTGAACATACGAGTTTTATTCACAAATATATCATAATTTAAAAATACTAACATCCAAAAATTGTAGCAAATCTTCAAATTTGTAGCGATCAGTTTCCAGACATAGTTCTAGTCTTCAGGGAAGCGAATGCAACACGCACTCCAACATATCTGGGGTAATGAACCGAACTGCTGCCTCAATTTTATTAATTATGTCTTGTTCGTTGATTAGACTTTTACTTTAAAAAGCCCCAATCGAAAAAGTGCAGTGGATTAATATCGGGGATCTTGCTGGCCATGCTATTGATTCATTACGCCCTATCCACCAATTCGGAGAGTTTTGTGCTAACCAATTTCTCAAAATTCGGGCATTGTGAGCAGGCCGTCATGCATGCATAAAATGTCGTGCCTCGGATTTAATGGAACATTATCCAATATTTCTTCTAAGACGTATTCAATTCCATGGAGACGATTGGGAAGAAATATCGGTCCAACAACTCGATTTAAAATCTCCAGCCAGACATTTACGGAAAACCTCCTTTGGTGTCCAATTTTCCTAGATGCCTTAGGATTTTCTTCCGCCCAAAAATAAAAATTATGGTTAATAAAAACTCCATCTCTCGTAAACAAACATTCATCGCTCAAGAGAACGTGCAATAAAAAATTCGACTCTTCTTGAATTCTGTTTAGAATACTATTGCAAAACATTGTTCTGTGCACATTATCATTCAAGTACAAGGGTTGCACTTTTCTTTCATGAAATGGCCGTAAAAGATTTTGTGATAGTACTGAATGCACTGTTGTTTTACTTGGAATTTTCAGTTCCCGGGCTATTTGTCTTGTGCTAGACGTCAGATCTTCATAAACAGTATCCAATATCTGTTCTTCTAATTGAACTGTTCGACTCTCTAAAGGTCTACCGCTGTTAGATGGTTAGCCATAAACGCGCCAGTTTCCCAAAGTCGCTGAGATGGGTGTCGCCTTTGTGTGTACCGTATTTGATATTCTTCTTTTGACATGTTGGCATTTCAATTACAAAATCCGAATACCATATACATATCAGCATATTCTCCAACAGTAAACATTCTACAATATTAATAACTGCAAAATGCTAATGAAGACATGTTAAAAATGCAAAGTATTGGTATTGATCGACTAGTTACGTCAATGCAGTTTACATAATTCCACTTTCAAATTCCACCGCAATGATTCTCCATATGTGATTTTAACGACTTCAACTAAATTTTAGAAGCACGTTTTCAGATTTGATGGCCTCGTGTGACTTAAGGAAAGACCGTGCAACTTTGAATTGAAACATCATCATCATTTTGTGTCTAATATTTCTAGTATGGCATCTTGCGAAACGGCTTTTTATATTTTTGCCTTTGATTATTCTATATGCCATATAAACAGTCGCACGCATTGCCAGATAAAGTGAATCCAATGTCTAATTTAAGATTAAACATTTATTGGCCTCGGTGCAAGTTATGCATTCGTCTAATGGATGTTTGTCAGCGCACAATGAACTCGTAATTTCTACTTTACATCGCAAGATGTCCATGTCTTTGGCAATTCATCGCCATCGCGTTTTGTTCAGGTCCTCGTACATTTTACAACTGGACCATCGTACAAAGATCTTTTCTTTTGACAATAACGTATTACATATTCGATTGCTTCTTTCTAAAATGACATTCCATTTCTTTCTGATTGTCTTTGTTTCCATCTTTAATTCGCCAAGTTTAAATTGTTTTGATTTACGTTTAGTTGATGACTATAAAACGCAACAATATATCAGAGGAAATTAAACTCCCAAACATTTTTTTTTTATTGTGCTTTATTGGCCAAGTTGCAATTTTTCTTCCACTTCTTTTTGTTGGTCACTAACAGCTTTTTTATTTCTCTCAGTTCCTGTATATTTATTTCTTTTCTTTCGATCCATTTTATGCGCGGCCTTCCTCGTTTCCTCGTTCCTATGACGCCTACCGTAAACACTTGCGTCGTAGGTATATTTCCTTCCATGCTCTCATTATGCCAGGGTGTCAGTACGCTGGTATCAATTCTTCACTCGCCATCCTCATTCATTGCTCTTCTATTTTCATTCGTTCATATACTTCATTTGTTTCCATATTTTTAGTACTTCTTCCTTTCTTTCATTTAACTTAGTTAGTTTGATACACTCTTATATTGTAGTTTTTGAATTATTTCTTGATCTGAACATATGCCACAGAGATCCTAAACATTTGTTGCACTTAGCTATTCTCTCCTTTATTTCTGTTTTTTTCTTTACTCTTATTCATCGCTCTGTGTCACTGATTCTTTCCACTTGTTAAATCATTATTGTTCTACATTTTCCGTTACGACTTTCCTTGATATCCGCTCATTTATCCTACATTGCGCATGTGTATTGAGTTGTGCTCAGTGTTTAAAAAATTAAATTGACAAATATTTTTATTTGTGATTTTAAACCTCAACACAACTAACCACAACTCATATCAAAGTTGCTTTGATTGTACAAAAGCGTGGTGACATCAATTACAATTAAAATAACAATTAAATAATCCAATCCAACCAAATTTGCACTAGGTCGATCCAACGAGGGCTTTTGGCTAATTCGGTGCGTAAACCCAACCCAAACCCAAATTCACGCCCATAATGATGTCGACGTAAATTTGGTTTCGTCTTTACACTCTAACAAAATAATAAGTGCGGCAATAATGTAGCGATTGAAACAACGACTCAACGCAATAACATCGTTTTTTTATTTTTGGGTTCCCCATACTTTATATTGGGGCAATAAACAGGTCGAACTCGGAATCGCAAAAAAATGTGTTGGGGCAATAAACTGGTGGAGCTAGAAATCGCAAAAAAACATGTTTGTGATTTTAAACCCAATTCCATTAACGTTAGTGCAGATTAGCGATAGCCCAAAATCACTAATCTATTGTTCATCAAACCACTATGGCCCTGTCATCTATAAATACTCCTTTTTCAAAACTGTTTGCCCTTGTATGACATCGTTTTATTCCTCAATTATAATTAAAGAATTATGTCATAATTATCGGTGTAGGGCAATATTTTGCTTTATGAATTTGTCTCTCTCCCTCCTTGATAGAACTGTCCTGTTTGTTTCGCCACAGGCACTCCTTTTCCACGTTTTCCATTTGTTTCTTTCTGCCTAGATTCTTTACATATTGCTTGCACATTTGATATATATCTTTGTTGTCGTGGAGTTAATTTCATCGTTCCCAATCTCGTTTTTTTATTATTGATATTTCATGCATTCTTCGTCAAACCATGTTATTTTTCCTTCGTACTTAAGTACTTCTGCCCCTTCTTCCATTGTCTTTTTTGAAACTTTGTCTATGTGGCTTCTACTTCCTGCAAAATTTCTCCTTTCTACTGAATACTTTTTCCCCGTTGTTTTGCAATAGCTAGATGTCGGTGGTTCTCTATACTTCATTCTAATATGTGATCATACTCGGTTCTTCTGTATCTCTGTATCAGCTATATAACTTGGATGGTTTTCCACAAAACTACGTGGTCTATTTCGGTATCCTCCAATCTGATTCGATCCACACCCTTTGCGTATTTCCTTATGTTGAAAAAGTAAGCTATTAACTTACTAGCATTTCTATTAATATCATTTTTTATTCTTCAAGTTGTCAGAAATCCAGAGTCTTAATTAACTACCACAGTTCCGCCCAACACATGGTACTAGTTTTGGGGTAACTCATGGTAGCACATTATCAAAATTAAAAAAAAAATACAGAGTGCAAATAGCTCATGGCATCGATTGTCACGCTTAATTCACCAAGTCGTGATACAATGTTGTTAAAACTGATTGCCACGAAGACTAATTAAATAATTATTTTGCAAAAGATTACAGACATACATAGTTTTAGACAATGCTTGGTCAATATTTAAATTACATCCGCTAATGAATCGCGTTTGCGTACTTTGAGCGCAAACAATAAAATAATTACTTTCAGCAAACCCGCGGAATTAAAAATCTTAAAACACCAGCGCACATAAAAGTTAATTACGTCGGAAGTTTCATTTCATTTTAAAATTGTTTGCTCATAATAATGAACATACATGAAACGCTTACAAAAGCGGACGGTAGCAGGTAACTGCTACCCGTCCGTACGTGTATGTTTTATAACTGCATGTGCGGTTTTGCAGCCACCCATTCGTAAATTAGTTGCCCGCAAATTTACACTAACGTAATCCCAAACCTTATTTATACCACCAAATGTTAATGGAGTGAGGATGTATTACTAATGCGATGAACAATGGAGTAATTATTTAAGCATATAGTGAAATCTACAATTTCATTGTTTATTAATCGTCAGTATTGTTCATCAGTCAATAATGCGAAAACCAGGAACTGGGTTTTAAATTGAACTACATTGGGCGCTGCAATTATCTGCGAGGTGAATGTATATGCCCGCATTTGAAAGGTTATATACACATTTGTAATACAGTCTCTCCAATATTGTAGCATTTCACAGAAAAAATAATTACTAATTTAGTAATAATTGCACATAATTTTCCGCATTAAGCGTGCCTTCCTTGGAAAGTTTGGGGCACCCAATCTGCACTTTAGTTAGAAATTGAGATAGCATCTTATGACAGTATATGTTCTAGAGCTTGAATGCAGACCATGTTATCAGTCTTTACCGTTAATATACTCGCATTTCGTAAATCAAGCCCAAAATAGTATGAAGATATTATTTCTATGAAAAATGTAACAGGGGCCTATTCTTTTACGAAGCAAAAGAAAATAATCTTTACTAACAAACAACAAAGAATTAGCATTACCATTAACGGTGAAAAAGGCGAGTAAAGCGCGAGACGTTGCTTTTTATTATTCGTTTTAAGTCGAATATTGGAGTCGGGCCTGGACATCGAAACGGATATGGCAATAAACCGATAGCCGTGCAAACGGTAAAACTGTATAGAACGTCGAAACAAACAGTTTGTTTCTCCATTTCATCAGGATTTCAAAACAAATGGGCTCATATGAGAGCCAATATCCAGGAGCTTTTCGTGCCCTAGGGTAGTCTTGGCGGTGTTTCCGTACAAACAAACGACGCCCCGATTACCCACCGACCGCCGCCCCACACACCCGTTCTCGGCTTACCATTTCGCGAAACCGATAGATTTATAGTCCTGTAGGATTCGAACTTGCTCGCTCCCTAATTTTACGTGCCCGCATAACGAAGACTTTTATACCCGGCCGTCTCTCGACTTTTATGTACATATATCTTAAACATAATATTCGGGTGATTTATTTCATGGGTCATCGTGATATTGATCGAGCGCGATTTTCTCGAAAACTGAGTGACTCATTGGAAGGAGAAGCAATTAATGATGGTTCTGATAATATTGTAATTACAATAATTACCTACACACTATGATAAAATAGTTTATACATCATAAGTATGATTGATAGATTTAATGAGGCTTCTAAAATTATACATACATCTCAATAATCTATCTTCGGTCAGTTGATATCTTGAAGGAACAAAGCCTGAACACTATTTTTTACAACAAAGCCAATATATTTCTTGAATCACAATATACTTTATTATACACCATTGTATGTAAATATTATCTGGTTGTCATTATATCTCATACTAGTTTTCCATAGGTTTTACACTTCATCCCACTGTTTAATGTTCTCATTATCACTCCTCATACATAAATTATATTCCCGTGAACTTTCGCAGAAATGTAGGTTTAGATGACAATCTTAATCCTATAATAATTTCCAGTTCCTGAAAGGATTCAATATTTATATACCATCGGTAATTGATGTGATATGTTTATTTATGATGTGTTTGAAATAATTTTTTTCGACGATTTATTAGCTCTTATTTTCTAGACAAAGTAATTATATTTAAGCATCTTTGATAATTGTTTAGATATATTCAGCAATCTAATCACATGTCAAATATATATTCGTCTTTCAAGGCATGCACTTTATTTAGATGACTAAATGCCAATGAAAAAGCTCGATAACTTGGCTCGTATTTTCCTTTCACTTCGTTCGTATGTGGTTATATTGTAACTCATGCGTTTGCGTAATGGGGGTTAATGTAAAAACAACCCTAATGACGTTAAACATGCATGGAGAATGCTGAATGCAACGAGCGATAAAGAATCATGTTAATTGTATATAAATGTAATTTAATTCATGTAAAGAGCAAAGCTAAATTTTTATTCCTTTTATTTTTATTCTTTTATTCTAACACATTTTTACTTCCACAATTAATTTTTACACTGATATTTATGATAAACCAGTCGTCCTTTGAGGTCTTCTAACTGAGTTTATTTATTTGGACACCGTGGTTTAATTAGGTTTCAAACTCGGTATTTTATATTTTCCTGCTGCATTTGTATGTATACTGAATATTTTCAGCTAAATTTTCATGTTACAAATGTCTTAATTACCGAAATATTGAATTTTCCTCGACAAGGTCGTATTCGAGGTAAAATCTGTCTTTGTCTTGTACTTTGAACTTCATGCATGAATTTTTTTCAATACTGGGATCATAGCATTTTGATATTAAAGCCTCACCTGTCATATATTTTCAATTTATTTCATTATCCGGAATAAAGGTTGTTGGTTGGTAAAATCATCTGCATCAAACCATATTTCTCTCTACCATGCTTTTTTTCTTCGAATGCCTTGCCTCTATCATAATTTTTGTCGTCCTATTTTCTAGCAGTCTAGCGGCATGTTAGCATATTCGTTGATACATTATTACAGCTGTAACGAAATCGTAATATGTATTTAGTTGTTGGTTGTTGGTTCCTTTTACAGATACTTCGTATTTCCTTACCACTATATACTCCATGCTTTCAAATTTTCTTCGTGGTCTCTTCTTCACTCATAGTTCACTACCACAGATCACAGTTGTTGTAATTGTTGACTAGTAAATTCACACTTTACCTTACCTTGACAATAACTTTAATATGTTTGCCAGTGGTCTCGCTTTTTCCCATGTTTATCCGGCCATTTCTAGCAATTCATGGATTCTTGTTAGAATCACTATGTCGTCTGCACATGCTAGTCACTGGTACCCAATTTGTACCATTTGTCTTTTCGAAGTAATTTATGTTAAAGAGCTTTACGAACACGTTATGATTTTTTAGTGCATCTTTGCCTGTTTTGAAATTCACATAAGCCTATTTATCATACGTTTGTTGTTTGTGTTAGTGACTGTTATTTAAATGAACCTTTTAATTGCGATTCATAGTGACTTCAATCCTTCAGAAAGCTTACCCGGCCCTACTTCGAACTATACCTTGATATTTCATACAACATCCCATTGTTTTAAACTGATACAACATTTCTCTCTGTCAGCCCAGTCAGTATTGTGTGTTTCTCCCAAATTCTTTGTATTAATTTCTTCATACTTTCGTGTAATTTATCCCCTCTCATTTATGACATCATCACGTTGCCTTCTATGATTTTATATGACCATTTTAATAGTTTCGTTGTTTCTGCGATCCAATCGTTGAGCATGTCTAATGAATGTCGCATGAATAATTGTTTCCATTTAATCAATTTATCTTGTTGGTAACATTCTCCTCAATTTTTCTTAAAATAATAAATTAGATTCATAAGACCAGCAACATACTATGTCCATAGGACACCACTAACCTAACACCAGATATTGCATCAAACCAACAACTTTCATATTACCATGCCAGAAATGTCAAGGAATGTGAAGAATTGTTGGGTTTGATCGTTATTTCTCCCTAATGTTCATATCTCCGTAATATATATTAAAATACTAAAAAATATAGTTATGTTTTAGCATATCGTTTTTTTTTCAAATCATACGACTAATGAATAACGTGTTCGATGTAGAAAAAGTGACGTTGTTTTCGAGTACACATCAGGCGTCGTATACTAATAAAAAATATTATTATTATTATTATTATTATAACAATCGATCCCTAATAAAAGTGTCAAAAATTGTATATCATTACACATATTTCTTTGAATGTTGTCTTGTGGCCCGAATTGGTTTATTAAATCGTGGTTGAAGTGTCCAACATATATGTTAATCTAAATAACAGCTAATTCTTAAAAAAAAAACAATCAAATGAGTTTCTCCATTAGAAATCGATCGTAAAATTATCTCTGTTCGCCAATCATTTTTTAGTTCCAAAACTTTCGTGCAAAACAAGGATAGTTAAACGTCGAAATGGGAGTAACTTTTTAGGTTCGAACTTTGGCGCTGGTAATATCCAAAGTTCCGTGTTCAACCTCCAAATTAACAGCAATTTCGCGGCTCCGTTCACTGAAATACTTCTCTACGACGAATTTTCAATGAAGCGTAAATGAGTGTCTCCGGCAGATTATTACCAAGTGCCTAACAAAGCAAGACAATTAAACACTTAAGCTCGAGTGGCTAATTTAAATTTAATGGTTAATACTTTTAACCGGGCGCACTCTTAAGTATGCGGATATTAATTTGATATTTAATGTCAGTCGCAAATTACGCATTCGGTCGTTAAAGTGCCCTCGAATTGCAACGAGCTGCTGTACTCTATGTATATAGTTCACATGTTTACCTAATTTCCATATTTGCGCGATGGTTTACGTTGCAACTACGGTCGCGCAGTTAAATATGAAATTAAGTAAATCGCATGAATCGATTTTTCAAGATACGCACGGAAATGTACATGGAAGATATAAAATGAATAATGTTCCGTTAATTAACGCCCTGTCGGTTCTTTTAATGCCATTCGTTAAGCGGAACGTCCTTGAAATGTTCCTGCTCGTTATTTTGATGCCCGGAACTGGAAAATGCAAAACAGCAGTATCCTCAATGTGTTGCTCCACCGCTGTCCTACCCTTATCAAGGCTGTTACAGCCGCTGTCGTTAAATACGGAACTGGATGCTGAAACAATCTCGCTGTATCTTATTTTTCTTTACGTCTCCTCCGGGTTCGTTTTATGACGCCGCACCGGACGAGCCCCATTTAATTACTCGCCCCTTAAAGATAAACATAACAATTTTTATCGATAACACGGCGGTACATGGACGAAAAACAATTTGCTTTTATTTCGTGCAACGCGATAAAAATAATGCATTAGTACACCCCACGCCCGACGTAAAAGATATTTTAAGTAGACTTTCCTTCCGCTTTTGTGCAGGAAATTCGGTCAGTGTATTCAATTGTAAAGTAGTTTTAGCAACTTTATAATGAACCGGCATAAAATTTTATTCCACAAATGTGCATCTATTTCTTTTGCCGTGCATGCAATTAGTTTCGTTAAAAACTACTGCCGGTTAAATGTAAACTTGGAAGGTTTGAACTAAAAACGTATATGCAGGAAAAATATGGGGAAAATAAAATAGGGTTTAACGATTCTTTATTTATCCAAGTTGTCAGCTTAACAATTACTACGGTAATACTTTTAGTACGTTATATAAATAAAAATATAATCATTTGGCAATAAGAAAGGAAAAGTATAAAAATATAAAACTCATTTTATCCATACTGTCCATGCATGAATAAAATGGTGTAACATAATTCTTAATAGCATATCTCATGAACACTATTATGTTGATTTATTTATCAATGCATCTATGTAGAATCCATATTACAGTATATAAACTCACCGCGTGCATTATGAAGCTTAGCTATTTTTCCATAGATTATACGGAGGAAGCATTTGAATATAATCACAACGACCTGGCTGGGTTCTCATGCATTTGGTAATATCCTGATTAAAATATATGTTCAACTCTCCATACAACAAATATCTTATGGTGGGGCATACAGAAGAAAATAATGCAGATCTTTCATGAATTTCAAGCATTCTATTCCTTCATAACATGCATTTTTTGCCTTTAGCAAAAAAATATGCTCCTTACTTGCATTGGCATGTGCGGTAAATATAGGATTCGCCAAAATAAACAACACTGCAATTTAGAAACTTATCGAATGCCTTCTGCATATTTGTCATTAGTGGTCATATTGAAATTGTGCTGGTGTCAAAATCGTCTTAAAAACGTTCTCTTAACTGAGGAAACAGTGTTTATAGTAGAACGTTATTTCCCCACATACGGAAATGAACCATGTTTGAAACAAGTCTCAGCAAAATATCGAAAAGAGTTTAACATAGCGCCCCGCAGTAAAAGTGTAATGTTAGCAATTGTTAAGAAATTTAGTGGCATCGGTAGTGTGTTGTGGCAGCGTAAGGCCTCTTCAGGTCGTCTAAAAACAATTTATACCAACTACAATCAAGGTCGCGTTCTAGGCCAGGTCATACCGTCTCCGAAAAGAAGTGAAACGTCCACGCGTCCACTGTACAAATCTATTGGTTGTTGTCCATAATGCCTTCAAATTGGACAAACTATACTTTGCAGGCAAACGTGTGAGAGAAGTTTACTATGGACGAGTGCACCTAGTGTAGGAAGATCTCAATTTATTGAGAAACGTTTTCGGGTCACACTCACCTTATCAGTTATGTCAATCGACACATCATTCGGTCCCTTGGGTTTAAATTCCCAGATGTCATTGTTGAGAAACCACCCTGCAGTGCCCGAGTTACCATTTGGTGTGATGTGTCTGGGTATGGAATCATTAGTCCTTATTTTATTGAGGACGAGAACGAGCATCCAGTTTCATTTAATCGAGGGCGTTACAGATAGAACATTATTAAAACTTTTGTGAGAGATTTGAGAATCTTTTGCCGCGCACGAAATCTGCAAGTGCGTAGGCAATGGTTTCAACACGATGGCGCAACGAGCCATGCAGTCAGATGTTCCATAGCCTTACTTCGTGAACGATTTGAAAACAGTATAATGTTTCGTGGAACAGAATATCCTGCTCATTCGCCTACTCTGATGCCAGTGCGTCAGTATTTCGGTCAGTAGATCGGCGAGCATATATTGGAGCATTACAACAAAAGATAATAACCACTCTTTATAAATTTGTTCGGTGATCTGCAAAATCGTTATGAAACTAGTTTCCGCCGCAATGGTGTGCATTGTGAACATTTAAATTATAAATTAGAAAAAATACAATTTTCATTTTCGGTACTATTTATTTTGGTGAGCTGTACCTCAACCATTTGACCTCAACCATTTAAGAAAACTACCTCTTGAGCTACAAAGAACGCGATAGTATTCATAGATTCTTGGTCTAAACTGGCAAGCGTACATTTGTACAGTGAAAAAACCAGATTTGTCAACAATGTAAATCATGATTGTATTTGTATTATTATTGCAATAGGTTTTCATATGCTTTCAAGAACCTTTCAATCTGAGATGCACGTACTGGAAGGTGTTTATGTATTTATACTTCTATACCACTTCTATACTTCACTAAGTTGTTCCTAAGTACCGGAAGAATGTCAACTTAAATGGACCCAAATCTTTGGTTAAAGTTTTACTTTAATTCTAATGCCAGTGGAAAATTCAGTACACTTTTATTCCGCGCTTCTATACACTTTTGCGTCAGCTCCTTATAGGAATATTGACGATTGGTGGCGTGTTGGTATTTCTGAGATCTCTGGCGAAAGCCACACCTGTTAAAAATATTTATAAGCAAAGTGGGGGGCTCAGTAATGTTTAAATATCACACATAATTCAACGAGCAAAATTTTCACACTATTATAATAACTTAACTCCTAACCTATTTTACAAAAAAATATTGTGACACACCAACCCCAACGATAATAAAATATTTATTGTAAAAGTTTAACTAACACGGCGTACCATATTAACCAGTTGTTTAATTGATATTTAAATGATGCGCAAGTGATATTGTTGGCTCGGATCATTTTGTAGTTAGTACGTGTGTGTCAAACTTGATATCGGGATGACAACAATTCGATGAAGCCACCCTAGTATTATAAAGGCAAAAGTTGCCGTGTAAATAATATGGGGAGCGGAAAGTAAGTAAGTAAGTTTTTTTACATTACATTCAAAAACATAATTTTCAAAAAGTTTTTATTTTCAATCTATGATGTAATCACCCTCGTTATCAACAACCTTTCGCCATCTAGAGTGCAAATTTTCAATGCCGAATCGACCAAATTCAATTGATTTTTGCCCAAAATACCTGTCAGCGCATTTTTGACATCCAATTTTTTTTTGTTTGCCTCTTAGAAAATCTTGTAGCGACCGGAATAAGTAGAAATCCGATGAGGCAGTACCACCCACCCCAATCCATTAAGGTTTTCTAGAGTTCGTTTTGCTCAGTACGGTCTTGCACTATCGTGTTGCAGAATAAAGCCTTTTCTGTTGACAATCGCTGGGTAGTTGTTAATTAAAGCTCGATTTACTCGAATTTGTTGATAGTAAAGGTACGCATTAAAGGTTTGTCCAGGTTTCCGCACTTTAAAATGAACGATCTAGCGAACACTCCACCACACACAAAAGCGCCTTTTGGGGTGTAAACCTAGCAAATTATGCGGAACCCAAACATCTGCTCTGCTTACTTTACCAGTCTAATGCAAATGTTCTTGGATGGTCGACGAAGGTTGGTTAAGAGTATTTAACAGTTCCTGAATCGTCTGACATGGATTGGCTTCCATTTCCGCCCTTAACACGTCATTGTCAAAAGTTGTTGGTCTTCTTGATCGATAGGAGTCCGAAAGGTAAAAATTACCGGATTTGAACTTACAAAACCACCTTTGGCATTTATGAACGTCTAATGCATTTGGATAAACATCGCAAAGATTTTTGGTAGCAACATTACTACCCTTGCGAAACACAAAAAGCATACAACGCCCGATATGCACCTAATCTGTTATTTGGCTGACCATTTCACCACAAATTGCAAAGAAAAAATTAAGAATTAAATATTTACGAGTAAACAAGTCAATCTAACTTTAAAATAACTTTGCCACGATTTTGTAGTTCAAATGAGCCGATAGATGGCAATCGAATATCGACATGCGCAGACACGACATTACTTTCCGGTCCCCTTTATAAATGAGTAAGAATCAATAATTGAAAACACCCAGTCTCATAGGTAAAAAAATAGGATGCAATGATCGCGACGAAGACTAAAATTCGGAAAAATAATAACTACAACTATGACGCTGCCTAGCCTCTTATAACAACACAATATGCTAAGGAAAGGTTTTGATAAAGGGCAGAATAGCTGAATTGGCGGGGTTACAAAAATAAAGCAATGAAAAACAGAAGGAACTAAATTTTGAGAAAACTTTACTCGTAATAAAAGGAAAGTTTTGATAGTAATATTGCCTGTGTGAAGAAAGTAATTGGCGCTCTCGTTGGCAATGAAA
Source organism: Geotrupes spiniger (assembly GCA_959613385.1). NCBI lineage: Eukaryota > Metazoa > Arthropoda > Insecta > Coleoptera > Geotrupidae > Geotrupes > Geotrupes spiniger. The sequence continues at coordinate 21,980,406 of OY390737.1, forward strand.
TGGATGCGATAATTAATACTGCAAGCGAAATTTGAAACTGGAATCGAATAATAATAATATTAATAACCAATGGGGTTTTAAACATTAATGCCCGGTTTCACAAACGCTAATTGGTCGTTAACAGCTTATTAACGAATTGTCAAAAGTTTGGTGATTCGTTAACGAGTCTTTAATCAATCGTCAAACATTTGACGATTGATTACCTTGAAGAATCGTTAAAAGAAAAGTTACCATTGTTTTGGATTTTACCAGCAATAGCGAGTCATTAAAGGGTTGCTAACTAATTCCCCATTTGACAATCGTTTGTGAAACCGGGCATAAATCTGTTAAAATAAAGGCATAGGTCGAAATGTCGTTGGCACAGGATATGTTGTTGATTTTAGACAACATATTTTTTTAATAGTGGTTGCATGTGTTGAGTTAGTAATATAAAGTAAGGAAAATTACAATTATATGAAATATATGACTTTATTATTCCAAGCAACCTCTACAAGCGAGATATTTTTATATCAAGATTCAAGAAAATATCTAAAACGAGTTGAGACGTCAGATTTATCATTTTACAGAAAAAGCAAAATATTATTGACGACTCTCCTTGTTTTAAAATGAAAATCTGGCAGCATTTGCTTATATTTACAACGCTCCTTATAAGGTGCATAAAAAATATAAATTTAATTTCGCCACGCAATGCATATTTGGCGAGTCACATTACCCGTACTAATTTAAAAGTTTAATATTAAATACTTTCTTACGTATGTATACGTACAAATAATTACTATATAACGTTCACTTTTTCCATATTTGCGAAAGCAGGTAGAAACAGTATATGTATGAAATATGATTCTTCAGAAAAGAAAAAAAATGCAAATAACGATAATGATCAAGATCCTCCCCTCTTGTCTTTATGCCATAACAGATAGAAATATTTAGAAACTAGCTATATATTTTTTGTTTCACTACTTCGTTCTAGGTACCACGAGTACTACGGTAGCTCTTTAATAAATGTCATTTTTGTAATTTAATTTACACCAGTATAAAGAATGCCCGACCTTACCTTACCCTATCACAAGTTTCTTAATTCTTCTCTTTCATTGTAACCTAACTGGTACATCTTTACTTTCTCTCATCCATTTTTTATCGATTTTTGGTTACATGTGATTTACTTCACATTTGAGCTCGCTTCTATTATAATACAAGAAAATATTATACACATTTACTCTTTTTTTAGTTATTAACTGATCACCCAAACTCATAAGTTCTACAGGGATATAAAGAATTTATATCGAATATGAATCTAAAAATAATAATTCACATTAAGCTGATTCAATCAGCAAATCTCCTTATAATGCGGAGAAAGACGTTTACTGAGAAATTTGAATTAAGAAAATGTGTTAATTATGTTTCATCAAATGGGGAAATGAAGAAAAAATTAATTTTAAAAATATATTTCAAAGTTTAAATTTAAAGTTTATTTGACAAACTAGAGAATTCGTCGGAAGAAGTTAAATTAGAGATAGTTTCGCGCACGGCTTGATAGTTCCCATTACACTTAGTACAGAGCGGGGCAGGATCGAAAACTGATATAAAATCCATGCCCAGAATTTGAAGAATTTATTCCTTGCAGTTGATTTACAATCTAGATCTAAAAACGGTTTATATTATTTTATCAATAATTTTGTACAATAATGTTATGATGATTAATTAACCAGCTCTGCAATGGACAACCGGATACATTGTTTCGCTGTTAAGCTTACGCCTTTCTGTTGGATATTTCGTTAGAAATAATTAGTGCAACACATTAGTTATTCTCTAATTCAGGAAATGCTTTTTCATCCATCTAGAATATTTTCTAACATATTGATTGGATTTCCTCCAGCGTTTCGTCAGTTCACTTTCGAGCGACATTCTCCTGTTTAACAATTGCTTCAAAATATCCTTTATTTGGTTGCAAACCAACGCCATTTAGCAAGAAAGCTATTGCAGCGGTTGAAAATCATGTATCATGTATTTAATAAACTTAACGTTCGGAGATATATTTGTTATTTTTGCAAATGCAAAGTATGAAAATAAAGCGTTTGCAAATTCAATCTTCAATTGTTCAATCGTTGTTTAGAAATTTAAATTTAAAAGAATGCAAATTATGTTGGAAATACCATTTGGGTTTTGAAATCATTGAAATTATTTACTATTATTATTTTAAAAATATTTGTAAACTAGTAATATGGCATACACCTCATGGTGTAATATAATGTATTATAAAATAGGTCCAACATATGTACGACGGAAATAGACCATCTTAATTATGAACACAACATCAGCAATCGTGAGAACTGTTTAATGAGATGAAATCAACACAGAAATGAGATTAGTTAATAAATATAAAATATAAATAAATTACTTTCCTTTCAATTTAATTGACTTGCCAGTCATGTGACGTTATCGTAACCTATATTGAGTGCACCTGCATCCACTATCTGCGAATTTTCTCTACATTTTTTATTCGCTAATATCATATCAATATATAATGTTTTCTGCCTTTTTCTCTTTATTATCATTTATGATAACCGACAAATGAGACAAATAGATGTAACAAGAAGAGATATTTTGAAATGTAAGTATTTCGATTGAATGATGTATATTCACTCGATAAGCATTTCTTTTAAATGGGAAAAATTAAAATTGTTATTGGTCGATTCACCAAGAGAGATAAGTCCGACCTTAAAAAACCCGTGACACATCCTAAGTGCACGAATTTAACACAGATTTGCGTTTCCTTTCAAGTTTACAACTCAAAGGCATACTACGTGGGTTACGACAACCTGTTAAGCGTACATCAAAGAAGGCTTATTCGTAAATATCAAACGAAATCTCTTCCCCGAAATGAACTCTGCGAAATTAACATAAGCAGTTGGTATGTAAAATTACGTTTTTCAGAGAGGATACACGAGGACTTGTATATTTTTGTACCTATAAATAGGTATGACACCTGCTGGGAGTTTCTTTCTAGATACCGACCTTTGAAATGTAAATGCAATGGGCAAAGCGCCTAATGCTAAAAGAAAAATGTGTTACCAAATTATTTATACACGACGTAGATTCCATGAAGATAATATAAAATATTTTAATGAGAATTGTGGTAGAATAAGAGAAAACAGGGAATTAAGGTAACAGAATTAATACATTATAACTAAATGATTTACGCTTATAACTAAACATAGACGGAGAAGGTCTACGAATATTACTGATGTGATATATACCAAGGTTACACATAATTCTCATGTGCTCCCGAAACTCTGCTTCATTTTCGCAATTAAAAACTTATTGTGCTTTTACGAGAATATCATCTCAAGCCCGGTGCATACAAACTAGATTAAGTTTGAGAATTCCACATTTCATCTGTCACGTGCGCCCCTGCGCTTGCTTGGGCGTTTGTTAATTAAACAGGTGCGAACTTCCCGGCAAAATTTGTCGTGATCGATGCTGCCAGCTGCATGATTCCCGCACACCCAGATGACGTTAACTTGCTGCGAACGTTTCTTGTCACCTAACTTTCCTAATTCGGTAACAATTAACCGTCGAAGGTGCCCCGTCAGGAATGTCTGGCATGCTTCAGTAATTAATTGTGTCAATCAAGACCGATAGCAAGTTTGCTCCGACCGACCGGCTTCAAAGTTTTTTCGATCCTGCGGAAATCGCCCATTTGATCCGCTCGAGTAAATTCATTCAATCTGTTTGAAAAACACCTTTAATATTACATCCCGCACAAAATTTTTGACGTGTGACACTGGATCAAAAACAATAATCATGCAAACAAATATCGATCTGAATATTCTTAGGAATTTGTGTGAAATATATTGTCCGTAGTATGCAGGCAGATTCCAAATTAAGTGCGCACAATTGCTATCTTTGTAATTATTGACTTTAGTTACTGTAGCAAACCAGTTGTGTTTTTGCGCTGATTAATATGCAATCAATCAAAATACAATCATATTTGCGACAAAATTAAAAAAAAAAATGATGATACAATTTGTATTTTGCAAAATTTAATTTGTTATATAAAAGTCTTAATATACCATCGTGCTCAATGCATTTTCTTGCGCTTTTAAGTAAAACTCTGAGTGGTTTTCAAAATTATTCTTCCATCCAATCCGTGGAAAACGTCCACGATTTTGTTTTCTAACACCCTCAGCATATTGTATCGTAGCCACGATCCTTTAAATATCCCCAGAAAGGAAATGACATGAGGTCAGTCGAGCGTATTGGGCTACATCATTTGTGCCAAACCATGTGTCATCAAATGTGGCTTCTAGATAATTCCGTTGGGAAATCCTGTTGGAAGTGTATATTTTGGCGAGTGAGATAATCGGTGTTATCCATGAAATATTCCAACACCTCACGCATTAGGTGCAAATATCTGTCTCCTGAGACCAACGACTGTCTAATCGATTAACGCGAATTATACTACAAATCAAACTAAAACGTATTAAATAGGTATGCTTGCAACCAATAGTGACCATTTTTTTCATCGTACATCCCTGCGTTTGAAAAGTTTGCTTCGTCACTCCACAAACCCATTCAAATGTTCCTCGTAAAAATTAGTCAACCACTGGCAAGAAACTAACCTCCTAGCTGCGTTTCCTGGCAATAATGGTTGGGAAGTTAGGAATGTAAAAGGACTTTACAAATATTTTTCTCAAATTTCTCTTAAAATTTAAGACTGTGACAGGACCTCTGATGGAGTGGTCACGATTTGCCTTAAAATAAGCCAACACCGTAATTTCTGCTTCCTTGTCAATGATCGAAGTTTTAGTTTCTCGTTTAATTAAATAAACATGCTATCTAAAACGGTGGTAAAGTTTACGATAACATCATCGATATGTATACTGCTGCAAAAGGAAATGTTCAGCATAATATTCACTAGGCCTTGTCGAATTTTTGCCACAAAGAATGTAACCAGAAACAATAACGAAACAATAAGAAATAAATAAACAACACTTTCTACCACCAAGCGTACGATAAATTGATTTTGACAGTTTCCATGTTCATTTTTCTAGTTTTTGGTAGCAGCCTACTATGTACTTTACTTAAGGACGGTGTATTGTTCAGATAAACTAAAATCTGCCCTGACTTCTTTAGTATTCATGTTAAGGCAATATTTTTATTTCAATTTTTAAATTTGGGCTGAGTTGGGCTGGGTTGATTTGGTATCAAAAGGAACATTTATTTTAATTAAATTTCGTTATTATTGCTTTTACAAGTTTTTTTTAAAAAAAAATAAATTGGTCACTTTAGTTTTCTGTATTGCAGACGTAATGGCAAAACACCTTGCAATCGGGTGTACACTGTGAATGTTTGTGGTCGATTCTGAGACTGGACACCCGATATATTTTTTAAAATATAAATCCTGCTAAATGACACTTTATTGTTGCTACTCGAGTTACCATTGACATAATCAATGGGAAATCTGATTAGAGCATTTCATATACATAGACTGGCTCAACGATTTTTACGAAGTTTAAATAGTTTACAATTTTTAACTATTTTTACGCCTTCTATGGAGAATTAAGCTACGAAATAGAATACTACAGTCATACGGGACGTTTTTTAAATAATTTTTACCGTTTTTTACGATTGAAAATGATTTGTTGGCTAATATTTGAACCCATGTAATATCCTACTAAGCTAACGATTGTTAATACTCTACGAGCCACGTCTGCAACGTTGAACAATTTATTAATTTATCAACAATTTAAAGAGTTTTCAGATCTTTTATGATTTTCAACGATCGTTTTTAATATTTTCACATTTTAACTATTTTAATCGATTTAAACTGTAATCCGGAGGACGAGCTACAACACAATAAGGGAGCAGTTAGTATTAGCGCAAGAGTTTAAATTTTTAACGAGTTTTACACTTTGTATTAAGTTTAACGATTGTGTTAATATTTTTATTATCTGTTTCTTACAATGTTCTGTAAGCTTCGAAATATAACGCTACAGTAGTTAGGAGCATTTTAGCTATTTTAAATATTGATGTCTTTCAAATTTTTTTAATGGGTGTTACGATTTCAACGATTTTTACAACTTTCATAACCTTCAACGATTTTTACAATGTTTACATTTAAAGAACATGGAGTTCCATTTAAAAAAATGCGCGTTGTTCGATGGTTTTTTTATTAATTGCTTATTTTAATCAGCGCCAAAAACACTATTAGTTTGCAAATAACCTACATTGTTAAATCAATAATAACAAAGACAGCAACGGTGCGCATTTAATTTGCATGCCTGCCTGTATATTGGTTTGACGTGAACGCGAAACAACTATTTTTATAATTGCAGTTAATATGAAAATAGTTATTACATCGGCGTCAAATTGAAACGTAGAGTTGTTTGTGGAAATTGGTGCAGACATTTGTGTCACATAGGGGGCTTGTCTGGTGCATATTGTTGAAAAATATGTGGTAATGTTCCACATAGGATTCATGCCAATCCTATAGGTAATATAAAACTGCAGCTTTAGGTATTCACACATTTAACGTATTCACACGTATTCAATATCGTCCGCAATTGACCTATTGATGTCATCATGAACACGCGAATATATAATATAATATAAGTGTGAAATGTATATTCCCCATAATGTGAAACATTATTTGTAAGTTTTTTTTTCATTATCGCATACTATCAGCCCTCAAAGTTTGTGACACTTTTTTAACACCCTGTATACATAATTTATTTCATCACGACCGTTTCGATTATGAAAAGGACACATCGGCACTATTTATAAAATTTAATATCGATTTTTCAATATGCGTTAGGCCGATATTTTACAAGAGTGTAAGGACAATTGTTTTAAAGTACAAGAAGAGAGGTGATATTTGCCGATTGTGACGTAACTTGTAACTGAAACACGTGTTCTGAACGGACCATCGCATCAATACAGTTCTATTGGTTGGGATGTTTTAGAACAAGAATTCTGTATCTCCTGCTGGAAAACGCAGTACGAGACGACCCCAGTTTTAATACTTGTAACCGTTTGCCCTGAATGTGTTTAAATACATAGTTACATACACACCAGCTTGTTGGCTGTAAAATTATCTCCAAAGGATAATTAATCTAGCTCCGAACATTTTTATTGAGATCTGACTGACTATTTAGTTATTTCTTTAAACATGCGTTAGAAATGTTTTACTTATCAAATTACCACAATAATTTTACCTAACTTTACCTTAACTTTAGTTTTGGTTAGAGGAGTCGGACGGCTCATCTTTGTTTTGATAGTCATCCACTAATATTTCATATTAACGATTTCAACACGATTAGATCGAAGTTCCATGGTCTTATACATTATGCAAAGCTGCAAGCAGTCTATAGGGATTACTGGTTAGAAAGGTCTTTCTCGCTGCTTCGCCTTGATTTCAGGAGTTGAATGGAATTGTTGATCGAACCCTCTTGATGACTTTTATAATCTATATAATAATTATTTAAATGATCCTATTTATAATTACTAATAGATGATCGATGGATAGATTTAAATTGTTTTCATACTCGCATAAAAAAATTGTAGCGTTGCTTTTCTCATTTGTCGATTAATTTTTGGTGGAATTTTGAAAAACTGATTAAGTTTCACCCTGTTTTATAATAACAAATATGAAAAATATAATGCAAAGTAATGTATCGGACCCAATGAATGGAATGCATAAACGACGAAAGTTTGAATGAAAAACAATTAAATTCAACCTTAAAAACCTTTCATGGCATCGAGCGCAGAAGAACGGTTTCTATGCGGCAGATTTCCCTTTTTACAGACTTTCAATTATCTCCCGACGCGCTTCCTCATCGACGTAAAAATGCAATGAACGGCGAGAAGGTTATGGACGATCAATGACAATGCGCACGTTTCTTTCTTTCGCCTCCCATCCAAGTAAAAACATAATGGATCGCGGTTCACATTGAGGAGTGTTGCTAAAAAGACTCCTTTTCTCCATTCTTTCTCTTCGTGCGGTTCGAAATTTCATTCTGGTAGTTCACTAACAACGTCGCGAGCGTATTGTCGTAGAATTTTAACTTAAATTACTTTTCATTGTGTCTGCGGCTTTAAATAAAAGGAAACGCAACGGAGCTGGGCATGTGAGCGTGCATGTGAATCGCACTTGTTTCGTATTTATTAATTAATGAAAATTTTAAGTTACTTTTGAAACAACGGATATCTTTTTTAGACCTTTAATTCGTATTTTCCGCCATTTTCCGCCTGAGAACGTTTTATATTCAAAATAACTGCTAAAAATATATTTTCTTTCCGACACTATCAAGTGCGCTGTTTGAACTAAACAACTGAAGTTTGCAAACTTGAAATATAAGAAAGATTTTTATCATTATGGTGCCGTAGATGTCGGAATAGTTACATTGTAATAGTTTCTGTGGTACTTTATATTTTGTTTTCAACTTTTGTTATGTTATATCATAACGAGAAGATAGAAAATTTTATAGTTTAATCAGTTTTACTGTCGTCAAGATGAACCATAGCCCAAGAAGGATTTAAGATTAACTGTTTTTGAACCTGAAAAAAGGTTTCCAAAATAAAGAACTTAAAATAAATTGAAAAGTAAAATCAAAACCACATTCAAATATTTGAACTATTTTTATAATGTGTTATAAATGTGTTTAAGCTATACTTCATTTTTGACAATTTCATATTTTTTATAATTTGGTGATTCAAAAAATACATTGCTTGCGTGATTAAGAAATTAATTGTTTTAATCGTTGTGTCTTCAGTTTCAATTTGGCATCGTCATTTTCACATCTAAATATTTACGATCGAACATCTTAGTTAGAATTACGTACCAAAAACGAACTGAACGAAAGAGAAACATGAGAACCTGTCCGATCAATTTACAAAATAACGCTTGTCGCATCGGGAACCGCGCGTGTAACTCATCGATCAAGCCGCGTTCCCTTTGCGCGATCTCAACAATTTCAGCTCGAGAACGGGAGATAAATGCCGAGAATCCGCACAGTAAGAACAAAACGAATGAGACGTGCACTAAAAGTATATACATTTTCATTTACGCTCGGCTCACATAAATCTAAATAGGGTGAGCCAAAATCCCATTTCGCCACTTAACGCGAGCACCTAGATAATTTCTCATTGTGTACACAGGGTGGGACGAATCCAACCCGCAGCCAAGACAACGGCGTGAAGTATTTGGCTTCAGTGTGTGTTTGCCTCGGTCTGCCAGGACAAAGCAACCGTTGAAAAATACCAGCGCAATTGTCTCCCGCATTAACGCTGTTTTCGCGGGCTCCACGCTATCGACTTTGTGTCATAATTCGTTGTCCTTTTTCATGAACTCCAAATTTGCGTGCAACTTGAAAAATACAATTGAAATGTACATTTTAAATTAACCACAAATTTAAATATATAAATTGATATCAACTAGAAATTTCAGAGAAGACGAAATAATTTTAATGCTTTTAGATGTATCAATTATATCGAGGTATTATTTGTATGCTACTTTGAAGTTGATTGATCAGTCAACCAAATTACAAGAATACTTTAGGTCTGGGGTATTTGTTAGTATTTTAGGACTCCTTGATCTGAAATTCGTAGAATATTTTTATTACTACAATAGGGGTGGCAAAACTATTACATTTTTGTTAGTATATTACATGGCGATCCTGCTTACGAACTATTGAAAAGAGCAATTAGTATCACTTATAATGATGATTTCATGTTAAGACTTCGTAGCTTAATTAATTTAGATATATTCCTAGTATTTTGTAAATCTTATATTTCAACCTGATTTTGAAATTTTAATACAATTTCTTTCCATTAAGTTAAAGAAACTAAATGACCACGACAGAAAATAATAATAAGCTATACAAAAAAATCCGGAAAGTAATCAATATGGTTGTAGAGAAAATTAACCTACATCCAAATTCTCCAATAAAATGTTGTAACATTTCCACCACAAGTTCCTTAGTTCTTAGACTTCTTGTTGCCAAGAAAGTTTACTCTCACTTGATTGTTTTTTTCAAATATGCTGACTTCTCTAACTCGGACATCGACTGAGGAAAAGTCTCATCCTGCATAAGTTGACGAGTCTGTAGCCAATGTAAAATACCTGCCTATCGAAACTTCACTGTTTTCTGTGGCAACTTTAAGAAAGCAATTTGAAACAATCTCTGTACTCATTTCGAGCAGTTACAAATTGTTTCATCAAGACTAATTTGATATGGGTTGGTGGAAGAAGGACATTAGATGGATAAACCACCGGTTCATACTGGCTTTTTCTCCAGGAACAAAATTTCCCATCTGTGGCCAATTCTTTCAGGTATAATGCTCTGATCTAACCCTACTATCCCATTCACAAAGGAAGAGGTGATATTTTGTAATTCATGCTTGCTGGCGTAAAAGAAAACCCATTACTTTTAGATCACCACAACACCCCATTTATTTTCCACCTTCACCTTCTCTAGCAAAACTTTCAAAGTATCGTATGATCCTTTTAAACTAACTACTGGAACAGACCTTACATTACAGTTGTCTTTAAACTATCAATAAAAAAGGCTCCACTCTTGAGGTTCATATTTAACAGAAGTTTTGGGTGCTAACATGTTTTTTCTTTAATCTCGAAGCAAGAAGTTCCGACCTGCACCTGCCAGGTACAAATCTCTTAGCAGATAATGTAATATATTGAGTCTGATTCGAGGCTTGACATACACCAGTAGGTCGAAAGTCCATGTTTGTTGATCTTCTTCACAGCTGGAGCTTGAACTAGTTACACCAATATTTTCAGGCCGCGAAGGTACAGAGAAACACTGGGTGGATTGGGACAAATTACTGGGATATTTATAGCACATTTATTCTTTCTCGTTATACCAGCAGCTTTGGGTTGGTAGCTGTTGAGTCTTAGGAAATTTCAAATAGCAGTTAAGTCTTTGGTAGAATTTCGAAATAAAACTAAAAATCCAATCGAGTTTCTGCTAGGCTGGCTGTCACTGGGTAGTTTTTTTACTTTCCTCCAACTCCCTACACAATTAGAGAGAAATGTAAAATAATACGAATCAGAAACAAATTAAGCAAATGTGCATTTTCATGTACTTGTAACCCTATCTGTAATGTTTCTTGTATGGCAAACCTCATCAACTTAAAATATTGATCTAAGGTGTGGTTGTAACCTGAACGTAGTTTTCTACGCCAATTAATATAATAGTTTCACTTGGGTTTCTTCTGAACCAAATATGACAGAAATAAGAGAACATAGTTCAGAATTTGCGATTTTTTGCAAGCTTTCGTAGATAATTGGAATATTAATATTGTTTTGAAATTCTATTCTTTCATATTTTATTCAGGAAAGCGAACAATGTACAATGTGTTGTGCAGCCCTATAAAACGTATTAGGTTTACCCTCAAGCTGAGATAATTACCTTATCTAGAATTTTCACAATTAGTCATCTTCCAAATTTTACAAAAATATTATTACTTAACTCATGTTATGAAGGTTTAGTTAAGTATCACTTTGAGGAACATTTCAGAGATAATTCATATCTAAAAATTAAAATTTCGTAATTTCAACCTTACCCATGTTCAAGTAAAAGCAAAAATTGTAACATATTGCTATGAATTAACCTTGAATTTTATTTTATTTTAGGAAATAATTCACAACTATATAAAATTTTTGTCCAAACTATCCTTTTGTTCAAGTTTGATCAGGTTAAAAAATACAACGATATTTTAAATTAAAATAATATATTTTTTAGGCGACCGACACGAAAAATTGAAATTTCAGTCGTCAAACACGGACGAAAAGTAACCGTTTTTCGTCCGCTTTCATTTTTCGTCCGCAATAGGGTGGCGCCATCTACCGACAGTTACCGAAATTGTATAAAAATAACCACATTGCCGTCAGTGTCAAACTGTACATCTTGTTTACATTAGTAAATACGTGTTGGTGATAGACTTTTTAACTGATTATTGGGTAATTATTGTTTATAAAGCCGAAATAACTTCGAATGTAGACAAAGAAAACATAAACATGTCTGAAGGTGTCACAAATATTTACAATTGTTCAGTTGTCATAAATGACTATGTCAATAAATTATAAGTAAATGTTGCAATAAATTTGAAAATTTTATGAGGGTCGCCTAAAAAAATTTTTGTGCACCACGGCCAAAACGTGTTTTTTCGTCCTCGTTTGCTTTCCGACCTCGGCTCCGCCTCGGTCGTAAAGAAAACTCGGACGAAAAAACAGTACTTTTTGGCCTTGGTACACAAAATACTATTTTTAAAATCAAATTCTTTACATTCTCCAAAACAATATACAATATTATATAAATTCCTTTACACGCGTTTAAAGGTTTACCGTCAACAAATTCTCGGTGCCTGTTAAGAAAAACAAAATTCGTATACGAAAATTATTTACACATGCCCGGTATGGGTAAGCAATGCTGCGCGACTCCGATGCGTTGACCGGTCCGTGCTTATCATAATCGAGTCCCACGTCAATATTTGTCTTATTTCTCATGCATATTCTGATTTTAAAACTATTTGTTGTGAAATATTCTCTCTGTGCTCAATAAGTTGCAATTTAAGTTTATTGAAACAATTTGTAAATAATTTTCTTTACTTGCTAAACAAATCGCAAACAATATTTATTAATACAATTTGTTATTATTTTATTTATTTGCTCCACAAGTTCCAAATTTATTGACACACTTTGTTAATATCTTTTGTTATTTGCTAAACAAATCGCAAATAATGTTTATTGATACAATTTGTTATTATTTTATTTATTTGCTCGACAAGTTGCAAATTTATTGACACACTTTGTTAATATCTTTTGTTATTTGCTAACCAAATCGCAAATAATATTTATTGATACACTTTGTTATTATCTTTTGTTTATTTGCTTAACAAGTGCAAATAAAATTTATTGATACACTTTGTTATTATATTTTGTTATTTGCTAAACAAATCGCAAATAATATTTATTGATACGTTTTGTTATTATCTTTTGTTTATTTGCTTAACAAGTGCAAATAAAATTTATTGACACAATTTGTTATACCCTTTTATATATGCTTAACAAGTGCAAATAAAACTCACGCATTATAAACTAACATAATTAATTTAAATTTATATTTTGCCAAACAAGTTGTAAATTATTCCATTTACCGCTTATCTAGCCATATGGTTGCCCTGAATTCAGGCACCATCAATAAAATATTAGCAAATTTAAATATTCTTACCAAATCTTCTGCCTCCGGCTGGTCACTGGATCGACCTCTCTCTCTATCTGCTTCGGGCTGGTCGCTGGCTCGGACCCGAACTCCTTCTTCCTTCTTGGGCTGATCGCTTCGTGGAACTCCTCTAATTGTCCGTGCGTCGGGCTTTTATAGCACCATCCCTACCTTCTTCTTCCCACACTTGTCTACATCCCTGCTCTTCGCTGTAACAGGTGATGATCCAGGTGATCTCTCTACCACCTCTATCCCTCGTCATCGTTTTAAAAATAAAATTATTTTTTCTAATTTAACTAATAAATTCTTCTTTTATTATTTATAAAAAACATAACAATATGTTGCCCACTTTCACCACGTAATTTTTGAATCTCGGGAAGTTTTTCAAATTGTATACAAATATAAGCGCAAAAGTGATAGCGTGGGGTTGCTCTTGCTTTCAAAAAGTTAGTTGAAGTAATCCAGACTAGAAGAAGTTGGAATTTCGTTGCTGAAAATCATGTTTAAGTAAGTTGTTTGGTGGAATATTAAAATGTTAGTTATATGACAAAAATTTAGGGGAAAAATGATAAGCATTGACCTTGATAATGTAAACAGTGAGTCTGTGTATCAGAATGTGTTGGATTGGGTTGGGTTTAGTTGGGGTGGGTTGGGTTGGGCTGCATTGGGCAACATTAGATTGGATTTGGTTGTGTTGGATACGGTCGGGTTTGGTTGGGTTGGGTTGGGTTGGTTTGATTTGTACTAGATTAAGTTGGATTGAATCAATTAATTGTTGGTGTTTTTATTAACTCACAATTTTTATAAATCCAATTCAAGCATTTTCTCCAAAATTAAATATGTATCATACCACCATTTTATACATGAATCTTATTGGTATTTCGAAAACAAATCAATGATAAATCTCTAAATCGAAAAACCGTGAAAATATCAGTATCTCAAAAATACATTTTTTGTATAACACTTTAAGTTGGTTTTGGTTGTGAAATGGTTCCACAACCTGGTATTTCGTTTACAACCTTTGAAATGTGATCATAAGACACAAAATGTATGCAATTATATAAATGACAAGATATATTTACTCAAAATTACTCAGAACCCATTCCGGATATGGATGGGACCTTTGTTCAAAATAGATTAGTATCGGTCCAAAGCACCCCACCTAAAACATGTACATGGTTTACTTGAAATTCTTATCAAGATTTTTTTTATTTTGGTAAGGGAACTGCTGATAATGTTATAACGAATGTTTGGTAGATTCATAATTTTTTACTTCTTAGCAGACTTCCAGTTTGATCTTTTAGAATTTTTTTTAACGAATTATTCTAACAGAATTGTTGCACCTTATCATAAATATTTACGCATTTTGGTGGAAATTATGCCACTTTCCAAAGCAACAATTTTCATTCAGCAAAAATTGAAGTCTGCAATGCCAAAAAAAAATTGTACAGTAATTGTATAAATCAATCTAATCAGCACTTAATCTGGGTGCACGGCTGAGTATGTTCACAGCATTGTCTTATGGCGAGGAAGCGTACAAATAAATATATTAATTTAATCAAAGTAACAACCCGATGGTCAAAAAACTTAGAAACTCAAAAATAAATAAGAATAATAATAATAAACAAAGCAACGTGAATGAAATAATATTGAGTAGGAAGTGTATTGGAATAACGAAGGCTGCAAATGTCAGTTGACTACAACACCAATTAACGTGTATCAAGGTTGACATTTTAGATAAAAAAAACTTAAACTAGGCATCAAATTAATAAATGATATCAAATATAAAACCACTGCCACTGAGTGATAGTTTCCGAATATAAAAATATCATGACATGTTGATTGCTTTTATCAACGCATTTAATAATGTGTTTTTACATATTTATGTAATTTTAATAAATTAACATACTATGTAATATAAAATATATAACAATATAAAAACACTCCTTGATTCCTTACATACCCTGATCAGTATTTTCAAAAAACCAATGATTTGCCATGAATTATTGCGAAGATCATAAAAGAAAAAAAAATCCTAAGTTAATAGCTTAGCGTTTCCACTTGAGCTGTTAGGCATCAAGTTGTTCGGAAAGCGTATTACTAAATTTCAGGCACACGAGTGAGCGTGAGTTAATTAAGGCCGAAGGATCAACAATAAGTAAAGCTGATGACGTTAATTAGTGCGGAAAGCAACCGTTAAAGTCAAAGTTAACCTAACATAGCAGGAACTGCACATGATTTCCGTTACCGTTTCTACTTGTTTCAAACCGCGGTAAATTTCCCCAGTATTATTATCGACGAGGATGCGAACTGTAAACACTGAACTATACGAAATCGAGCGAAGCACGTCTTTAAGATGTTTGCTTTTCCTTAATTATTTTCTTGGTGAAGATTGCTACGTCTTCAGAAATATTACGATACTTACTGATTGTGAAAACAGGGAAAATTATAATTCCGCAATATCGGTATATATAATCCTTCTCCATCTTCATTACTTGTATGCGAGAATGTGGGAGAAACGAAATATTTGTGAAAAGACTTACCATCAAGTAGTATTGTGAAAATACAGCTCAGACTTATTCTCATTTGCATTTCACCTCAATTCTATCGAACTAATTCGTTTTGGCTGCAGCATACAAAATAGTTTGATTGTTGATTAAGAAACCTCTTCGCGCCATTATTCACGTCGTGTAGTGATTTATTCAACTGATCAAGCTGTTGTCCATTGAATTGTCAACTTTGGGAACAAGAAGTTGACTAACAGATGGAATGGTATTGACTGGTGGATGTTGTCGAAATGCAGCAGCAAATAAACTGATTAATTTAACAACGTTCCAATTATTTTTGACATCTATTATTTTCAATTAAAGAACTTTTATTAAATTTTCCCAATGCTCTGTTTTTATCACACAAAAGCTATCACGATACAAAGAAAAACGAAATATTTTGTTGGCTTTCATTCGCCAAAAATAACCGCATTAGTTAATTGAAATGATATGAAAAAATTGATAAATATTCAATTATGCCACGAAATGCGAACTAATGGACGCTCTACCTCGGCCATTGTGCGACGTTTTTCTATTATGAAATCGATCCGTCGACAATGCTTATAAAACAATTTCACTCCATTGTCACTTGACACATTCCTATAGAAACTCGGCCTCGTATACATAACAGTGTATTACAAAAGAAAATAAACAATCGTCTGCTTGCTAATAAAATCGATGACGTTTGTCAATGTGTCTGGCTGCGAAGGGATACCAAAAAATATTGTTCTCGATTCATCATAAAAAGTAATGTGGGAGTTTCCGTTATTTATTCGTAAAAATAATTTTGTTTATTTGTGTTCGGTGGCTTAAGTTTCCTCTATAATAAAAAAATATTTATGTTACGCTTAGTTCCAAGATATAAGCATTTTGGGGTGAAGTGTAGTAATAAACGATAGTTCTATTTGTCGATTTTATCTTCATCTTGTTTTGGGCGAGTGATTTGTTTTTCAAATTATTATTTATATTTATTTAGAATCTCACGATTGAACAGATCAAATAAAAATAAAGCGAAGGTATATGGAAACTAATACAAGAAGTATTACGAAAATCAATTGAAATGCTAGGAAATAACATAAGGAATAACAGCATCACATATGCAAACTTCCTAAAAAATATGTTCAATACTACCAAATATTTTCTTTTGATATTTTATATATCTTTTCTGGCACACGAGTTGCCAGGAAATGTGTGGTTTTATTTTAATTTATTGAGGCTAATATTTTCTCAATAGCTTCGATTACAATTTATTATTTGGATTATTAATGAATGTAATAAACTTTGGAAATCAGAAAAGAATGATGTGATTGAAAGAAACTTAGAAGCAAAAGAGAACGAGATAAATAAAAGATATAGCAAAAATAGTATAATAATAACGGGAAGGGGGGGAACAAGCAGAAAGGTGGAAGAGGGTGTTGAAAATGTATAAAAGAAAAGCTTGAAGTAAACATAAAAGTTAATAAAACATACATAATAAGTAAAGAACGGTGAGAATGGTGGTGACAGAAATAGGGACATGGATTAAAAAAAAAGAAATTATGAAAGCAAAAATCAGCTTATTAGAAACAAAAGTGCAGAAAAAAGTATTGCCAAGAAGGAGAAAGAGAAGGGAAGTAGGGTGAGGGGCCAAAAAATGTATGAACGGTATAAACTACAACCAAGATTAAAAAGAACACAGAAAAAAGATGAAAACGGAATAAGGGCGTTGAAAAGTAACTCGGAATATATGGAGTATAACAGGAAAAGGAGAAGAACTAGTAGAAAAAATGATAAAACTTAAAATAGGAATATCAGGAATAACTGAAACAAAAAAAACCAATAGGACACAATAAATACATAAGGGATTCGTGATGCTATGGCTAGAGACAGGAGAGAATAATGGAGCAAAACTAGGTGGAAATTGAAATTGAAAAAGAAAATGAAAAAGAAATGGACACTCCTAGTAGCATATGAGCTGAATGAATATGCAAGTAATAACGAAAAAAGAGTAATCGAATTGTGTATACATAAATCATTTACTTCTTAGTGAAAATGGACATGAAAATCAACCTAGAAAAAAAGACAAGAAAAGAAAGAAAAAATAAGAAACTACAAATTAAAAGAAAAAATCTATATATAGTATATTACAAGCATCCAAAGATCTTGCCGAATAACGAAAATATCAAACAAAGAATGGAAAAACAGAATCCCGGACCGAAGAAATATATAATTAAAATTAAAAGAAGAATCATGGAAAAATATCTGAAATCCAAGAAAGAAAATGGCTATAATGAATACAAGATTAAAAGGAAAGTTAATCTACTAATACAAAAAGCGAAACAATGATCACGGAAGAAGTCCAGTGAACAAATGGCAGGAAATTATAGGGCAACCAAAACTTTTCTGCTGCACCTTGAAACATATGGGAAGAAAAGAGGTTTTCAACATTATGAATATAAATGATGAAAGGAAATATAACCACTGCTGAAAAAGAGTAATGGAAAGGTGGAGACAAGAAACTAACAGCAGCAGAAGTGGAAACACGAGAAGAACAGAGTCTGAATGTCGACAAAATGAAGAAGATACGGATTTTGAAAAATGAGTATAGAAGAAATAACAGAAAGTATGAATAAATTGAAGATAGAAGGCGCCGGGAATAGATAACATAACTTCAAAAATAATTATGAATATATGCGGAAGGAAGAAAATAACTGACGGACATAAGGAAATAAAGAGAATAATCACAGAAGGATGGAAATATACAAGAAAGGCGACAAGATGCACTGCAATATCTACATTGTAATAAACTTAATTAGTAGTATACCCGGGAAGGTAATGGTTAGAATACTTGAAAAAAGAATAAGAGACAACGTAGAAAACACAATTGAAGGCACTCAATGTGGATTTAGAAGAAAAAGAAGCACCCATGGCCTAATCTTTATATTGAGACATGTCAATGAGTAAATAATGCACAAAAGAAAGCAATGGAAGTAAAATAAATCAATAAATGAAAGAATAGCAAATTATTTAACATGATGAAGTATAATGGAATTACAAAAGGAGATACAAACGGACATAGTGAAGAAACTTATAAGGCCCAACATTATATATAGTTACGAAACATGGATAATGACAGATAAACAAAAGACAAGAATGAACGCTATATGAGATTTCTAAGAAAAACAGAATAAAACCAAAAGGGTCAGGATACAGAATGAAATATATCTATAAGATATATGAAAGAAAACCTACAGGAAGGAACTACACGGTGAGGCCAAGAAAAACATGAAACGAAAAGGTTGAGGAAGAAAGGGATCCAATAGCACAAATCATTTATCGTAACTTTACGCTCGAATTCTGCATACGATTATATTCCCTCTTTTATAGCTTAGTGATAATTATGACTGATTGTATCGATTTCGTGGTTAAAACAGGTTTTAATTTGTCACCTAATTTCGTTGTTTATGACAGTTTAATTTGAATGTAGAACGAAACTCACATTGCCAGGCTAAATTAAAAATTACGGATAGATTAAGTCATAGAATTGAGTCAATATATTAACGCCCGCACACGTCTTTACGAAATGTCAGAAAATGTATACTTTTTTGTTCATTTTACTTCCCAACTCCACTGCATTTTCGAAAACCCTATATTTTGTGTATAGTGGTGTACGTTCGTTGACTTTTACTCCACTCTAACTGTAATAGTTATTTACAGTCGAATGCGGGAAGTTCAATTTTACAGCGCGACGGCTTCGTTTGAGGCACGAGCCCGAAGGGCGAGTGCCTCATTTGCCGGAGCGCTGTAAAATAACTTAACGCATGAGATTTGTATAAAATTTTTTGGCCGATTGTTTTATTTCAAATTAATAAGTCCTCTTTTTATACCTATATATTTTATTTATTCAACTTGGCAACATTGCATTGTTTATGACAGATTTGACAGATTTGTTACATTTAAATAATTGTATAAAAGTTAATGGTTATTAGGTAGGTAGGTACGTTTATTATTAGCTATTTATAATCGAATGCAGGAAATTGCATTTTGCTGCATGAAGTTTATATCTTAAACACGATACCCAGCGGAGTGTTTGGACTAATTTAATATTAAAGTAATATTAAAATTTTATATATTTTGTTATACTTATTGAATTAGAAATTAATATATGTCGTTCTCCTGAACATCGGCCTCATGATTTCAAAATTGCGTATTTTTCCTACGTCTCTGGAGTTTAAAAAGAAGGATTATTTACTTTACCGCATACTATGCGGGAAAACGGGGAAAACGCACAGTCGTCGTAAACACGAAGTTACATGAACGGTGCATAGTTACAATGTTTACATGTCGGGAGGCCAAAAAATTAATTTTCATTCTGCCCCTGTTCTTTCTGTTATTGTAATGTCGCCTTGTATCTTCTTCCCATTTAACAATTAATTTTAGATTTAGGATTTTCGATCAACTGAGTTGCTGCTAATAATATTTTCTCTATATTTCTTCTATTGTAGATCTTCTGGCCTAATTTTGACTATCAACCCCGATTTTCCACCTTCATAAGCAATTGCTTTTACATTAAATGAGGTCTTCAGGATTCACTGGCTCTACATAATTTTAATATATTCAAATTTCGTGTCAATGTTGAAGTTACGGTCAAATGCCCTTTTTATATAATGGACCAAATGTGATTTAAAACTAGAATCTAATACATTGTTTTAATTCTGCTTCAGGTTACGTTTTCACTATAATGTTTAAATACCTATTCTACTAAAACTACTAATATTATAATAATTTTAACCATAAATTCCCTTTCTAAAATTTGTTCAAAACTCTGACTATTTCATATTTTAATTACCCCTATTGAAACTTTTATGTTATGAAAACTTTATGTGTATGTAATAACCGTTTTTATTTTATAATTTATTTAACGATTATTATCAAAAACCCAGAGTTCAGTAGAATTGATGAATTTCAAAATTTCATATTCTTGTCGCTCTTTATTCTCTCTTTTGTACCATTATCTCTTGACCACAATCCAATTTCTTTTAATCCTTACGTGAATAATGTACAATAGTCGCAGCAGAAATATTTCATAGATCATTCCATGTGATCGACGTATTCTTACATCGACACTAATCACTATGTAATCAGCCAGTTCGATTAGATTAATACGAGCAACGAAATTTTACATCGATATTCTTTCGGGTCATTCAATACAATTATCAAATTTTTACACCAACCAGATTATTTAATAGATTTTTGCTTTATATTATCCCTTCCGGATCGTCCAATTCTTAAGGAATCAATGAGGCATAGAGCTTTAGTTAATCTTTTCGAGTAGCTTCTTTGATTTTCGTGCCTTTTTACTCGACTTTTGTTCAAGTTAACGTGTTATTTATAAATTTCGAAGCAGTTATGCACCAAGGTACAATATTGTGAATGTTATTATCAGTCTGCTCGATCCTAGCTAATTATATACTAATTATAATTTCCTTACGCGTTTGGTATTTTTCGCATTAAAACAAAATCGATTGTTACTTAAATTCGAAACGCAATAAAAGTCTTCGTAATGAAGTTTGTGATCATCGACAAATGTAGGTTACAGTATTTCAGTGACGGTGCTTGATATGTCCGTACGGTAATTACTGAAAACTAACTACCACTAACTTTGTAGGATATTATATCCTCTCTAGAATCACCAGGAATGAGTGGACTCCTTCATTGCGGAAGTAAAATGAATGGAAAATGTACGCACCCGAATACGAATTCTTTGAAACGTTAGTTGGCATTTAAATAGACTGGCTTTTATATGAATTATAAATAGGTTTCATCAACGTTGTTGATAGTTATCTGGCGTCTTTTCCAGCTTTGTAAATATTACTTGTGTCAAAAGAACTGCAATTTGATGATATTTTTGCAAGCGGTAATTCACCAAAACGGAATAGATTTTTAATGTGAAAATATCCTTTTTTTACATAAATAAGTAAGTATTAGAGGAGAAGTATAAAATTGGTTGCATGTTATATTTTAACATGGGCTCAATCCCATTTATTATTATCGTGTACACATTATCGTACAATTACTTCTAGTTTCCGTATGAATCTTTATAATTACCATATAAAGTATTTAATGGTCCTTTAAATTCTCTAAAATGCTTCATTTAGAAAGATAAGTAATTTTAAAAATATCCTTACTTGTCTTGTAAAATATTTAACATAGACAGCCATCAGCACTTAATAATAACTATCAGAACTATAAAGATAAAAAACGTAAAGTTTCAACATTAAATTAAAAGTTTTCTCGTTAAATTTACTTTTTCCCGTGAAACGGCAATGAGGGGTTAATTAAAAAAATCGAATAAACCGTAACATTATCTCGCGGCCATTTCGAACTGTTAAAGCGTTGAAAACTCTAGAGTACATAAATAAAAGATAATACAGAGCACCTCGCGAATAGACTGTATACATATACATAACTCCCAACTTTCCTGAATTATGATACTTAGGAGATAGTTGCGGAATAAGTGGAAAACTTTTGAGGCGAATTTTTTCTCGGCCAATTTTAATCAAACTTTTCCCCTACGCAGGTACCGACGTCGTATCGAAATGCATTAGGATAAAAGGATGGATTGCCGAATCCATTACTTCTCGTTATAGGCGTATTAATCATACGCCGTCGTTCTTGTAAATAATTTATTATGGTAATAAATTAATTTCACTTCCTGTAAACAGATCAATAACTTTCAGCATCTGTGTAGAGATGTTTACAGTCATTATTTGGAAGGTTATGTCGAAAATTTCTTTGGATACATGTTTACATAACAAAGATTTTTTTTTGTAAATGGTTGTTTTTCAACAATAACGATGATGATGAATGATGATCTTGTCGTTCACCTTCTTGTGGCATCGCTCTGCTATTTTTATTAAAATTTATTATATCCTGCATCTTTTTATATTTAGCAAAAATATTTCTGAAATACACCCCATGATAACGGACCAGCAATACTCTATTTATTAATTAATAATTGGACATAAAGATTACAAAGTCTAAATGAAAACAACTTCACATTTAACAATAAACCTTTATTCATAGCATGGATTTTACATTGGGTAACAAATATTATCATATTAGTTATACAACAATTATCATTTTTTTTTAATAATTTTTCAATACATTAACACTCTAGCTTAATTAGTTTCCCTTTGATCTTTTATACAGAGATCTGGACTCGTCAGAAATAAATTACAAAAATTAGGGATACAGTTGTCATCGTTTACTATTTTTTGATTGTTACGTCTTACCTGTTCTCTCGGACTTCAAGAGCTTATGTACAAACGAAACTAATAAGTTAGGACTAGTATTCATATCGCATAATTTAGAATCTATACACACAGTCTAACGTCTTTGTACACCGAATATTCTTATTCACCCATTTTTACAACACCACACATGTTTTATCACAATATCTTCCATTTTCTCTTCGCGTCCATTTGACATACATGTTTTCTCTAATGCTATTTCGATTGTTTCATTTAGCTAAAATATGTGTTTGAACGGTACAAAATAATTTTCGTTACACCGACGCATTATATATTTTTTTTCTAGATTCCTGTTTAATTTTGCGAATAGACAACGTACTATGTATTTACACTTTTATGTACATTTTTATGATTGTATGTTTTACACAGTTTTCTCGGCCCGGTTTCATTGTTACCGTATAATTGCGGCAGCAAGGACGACCGCGTTAATCAGGAAAAAACCCTTCGGCGAAGTAGAACCTGGAAACAAAACGAGCAAGCATGAGAAACGTTAGTAAATAAAGTGATGCAACGGTAATATGATGAACACACAAAGGGAAATATGTTATTTGTGAACGCGATTTAAACTTCAA
Organism: Geotrupes spiniger; assembly: GCA_959613385.1. Lineage (NCBI taxonomy): Eukaryota > Metazoa > Arthropoda > Insecta > Coleoptera > Geotrupidae > Geotrupes > Geotrupes spiniger. The sequence continues at coordinate 22,004,057 of OY390737.1, forward strand.
AAGTTGATGCGGAAACAAAATGGGATAATGGAGAATATGTTACAAGCAACCAACGCATGATTACGACAGCATCTAAGCGAATATAAAATTTAATTTATGATCAAAACGTACTATTTCATCTCAATCAATGTTGGTTAATGTTTCGTTAAGTATACTCCTGTATGATTAGTCAATGTAAATAGTTTCCAAGTGGAGATATTGCAGACAATCTCATGGTTTTAATGATAAATAAATTGTGACAAATAGCGCTCGTGCTATTTGACGAAAGAATGATATCTCTGATAATTACTTGTGCAACGAAAATACTTTGGGGATATCAACTTTATATTAATTTGATTACTACGCAATGTAACACGCTATATCAGGGTGTTAGTTCAGAGTTTTAAAGGGAATTTAGGCGATTAATTTGTAAAAACGTGACCTGGGTGTAGCACAATTTCGTTAATTTATTTTTAGAACGTCTACTCGAAATCGAATTATGGAAGTGTAACTACATAAAATTATTTAGGCTTCACTATGAGGAATAATTGGGTACCCATTACAGGTCTCTCAGCCATTTATTAGCCATTATGATCTTACATAAGTCTTTGTAATTAAAGTTTTAGGACACTAAATAAGGTTTTGCAAAAAAAAAATTTAGCACATTTTTGCATAGTTGACATACAATCCGGCGAGAAGTTGTAAATAATTCTTGTGACGATTTCAACCAATCGGACTGGAGCGTACACTATAAAGTTAGTGTTAGTGATTAGTTAGTGATATTAATTGTAATCAAATTAGAGTTAGTTCCAATCAGAGTTGAGCATTCACAACCAAGGTGTCGATGTGGTTTTATCGGTTTTTCACAATATTTAGTCGGGTTCAAGCACATTTTTCGCATGGGAGAGAATAAATCATCATTTTGAAATATCAAAGCATAAGAAAATTATGAACAAGTTATCAAAAATGCTCCAAGTAGCGCACATGGTGAAATATCCTCATGTTTGGAATTATTAGTCGGTATATTTATTTATAATTATTATTATTAGTAAATATTTCAAGATTCAGAAAATAATTAAGGCCGTTTTGCTATAAACGTGTGACAGACATTTTAGAAATATCAATTACTTACAAAAATTATCTAATTTGATTTATGTTCACTCGATTAGAAAACGTTCTAAATTGAAAGTGAAGTGATTAGCGAAAAGAAAAAAACGACAAAAATTACCCTATCCTGACGCCAGAAAACGCAAATATTAAATATAATTCAATTGCTCGTTAAAGTGAAGGAGACTTTTTATTTGGTTGTAAATACAAGAAAAAATCTTCATTGGTACGCAATTTTTAAATATCCAGATACACAGTGAATCAGCCTATTATAATTTTAGTTCTGTCGTAGTTCTAATCATATGGTTAGTTAACGTCCTGACGTGATGGCAAGAATGATTCTTGTATTCTTCCCATTCTTTTGCAGCTTTAATAAATCATGTAAAGTACTTTGGAAGTTGTAAATATCTAACTCGTTGTTTAAGAACATTGGACACTAAACTGTCAAAATGTGTATTAGAAATATTTGATAGGAGAAAATGCTCGGGATGCCAACATCACTAGGAATGATTAAAACTGATCAATTTCATTCAATGTATCTTAACTTGGGCTATATAAATATAAATAAACGTGGTAAAATTTTTTATTTATTATTATTTTGATATATGTAGTTAGGCAACTATGTCACAGTTAGTTGTAAATTAAGCGTTAAAGCAGTTTTGTCGTATGAACGCGTCATCCATTCAGAGTCAAGAATCCACAGTCATGTGGATGTCGATATATGGAATCGATTTCTGTCCATATTAATAATCTTCTTTGTGTCGACGGAATTATTAAAAATTTAAATACAAAAGTAACAATAAGATGTAAAAAAACACATTATTAAACACTGATTATATTTAAGTACTAATACAAATCCTTCAGTAAAATAAAACAAGAAAACTGAAATGGAAACAAATTAACTTTGATGTAAAAGACAACAATTTGAAAATGTATGAACAGAAGAAGAGGCAAATGCAGTGACATTCAATTTAAAAGTAAAGAAAGATATCTGAACATGGAAGCGTGATAAATATTGATAAATAATGGCAAACCAAAATCATGTAGAGAAAAATAAGGCAGAACAATATGATTAGATAGGTTGGCAGTATGTTTTAGTCAACTTATTTGAAGCAAGTGCCAATGCAAAATTTTAACTTATTGCAAATCACTGCACCTGATTATGCCTGTCTCAGCGTCATCGCAAAAATTTCAGCTTAACAGGTTCAGTGGATGAGATTTTAAAAATACAAATACATATATCCAAAAATTCCAAATAACTGTCGTTAGTCTTAATAAAATTATAATACAATTTAATATAAATTGCGTTCCTAATTCAAAAGACTTTAAATTGAATTAGAACGGCATTAATACCACTGGCAGCAATCATCTCGCGATAACATAAAATTAACATTAACGCTAACAAAGCTTTTACGGTAAGCCGTCGAGCTTCGCTGAAAATAAAGGACATTTTGCTATACTGGAACAAACACACACGAAAGGAAAAACCCTAAATTATGAAATAATGTACTTTGTAACCCTGTTACTTGGCTTTATGCTTCCTACCAACGAGAATTTTTCGTTTTCGCCGAAATCCGCAATAAAACCACATGACATAACGTCCTTGGACATTTTAAGAACGTAAAAGAGTACAGCGTTAAGAGCACATAAAGTAAGGTGCTTTATAATCGTTATCTACCGACTCGTTCGGTCTGGTAAAATTTTCTTAGTGTTGCCGTCGACTCGTTTTAGTTTGACTTTTTAATCTTCTTTGTAACGTTGACGTAACGCTTGACAATATTTCCATTAATAATAAATATCATAAAAGCGTTTTAATTAGAAGTACCGCCACCGGAAAAATTAAACCTGAGAAACAAAAGTAGAAAAACTTCGACGTTGCAATATATGCGGAAATTTAATATTGCAGCACGTGTGTCGTGCGACGGTCTTTATAAATGTGAGAGCTTTTACCTGAAATTGCACATTTTTACCGATACAAGAGATCAAAAGCTCTGGCCAACGCCGCGTGCAAGCACAAATAATTTTCCGCACACGTCTTTTGTCTTCAATGTTTCCCTTCCGACGTGTGCAAGTGCACGATATTTTGAAATTCTCGCCGAAACGAAGAGCTCGCATCCACTTATTTTCGCGCGAAATAAATTGACTTGCGACTTGACGAGGGGTGCATGTCTAATGCGGAAATTTGATCAACAGTTGAAGCGCTGGTATCACGAGGAAACGAAAATGAAATTTATGTGATAAAAACGAATTTATCATCACGTTTCCCAGAATGCCAGAACTATTTTCGTAAACACGTTACGGGGCAATGGACGGTGTTCATTTGGAGGATTATCGCTATAATTGGTCGAAAGCTCTGGCTAGTGTTGTGTGCAAGCAGTGTAAAATTAATTTGAAATTAACGAATTATGAAAATGATTTCATTTTAAAAAAAATTCAAAACAGAAAATTACTGATACTTACTCTTTAAAATGTATTCATAATAACTAATACATTAATAATAATAAACAATGAAATGTTAAACCAAAAAATTAAGTAAACGACCAGGTAATGAAAAATAAAACAAGTTGGAACAAACAAAATTAAATTAAATCATTCTCGAAAATTGTAAAATGATGAAAGTGACATGGAATGAAAAGAAGCTGTTAAAAATCTGAAGCCACAAAGGACATTCAATACCCCAACACGATCAGAGAGGAGAAATAAAAATATCAAACATTTAAAATGTTTTACTTTGAGTTAATAATTCATATATTAAGATCAAAAAAAAATATATAAATCACCAACTGCATACATTGTTGCTTAACATGCGATAGCAGTATCAGTGACAACCTCTATTTGCTAAAGGGAACAGGTTTCTTGTAAAGAGCAGGAAAAATTGTTAGTAATGGATCATGGCAGCAATCCTTGTACATGGCGTACGACAATTTCCCCACAAACAAAGTCGAACCATAAATGAAGATAAAATAAAATTAACCAACTAATAATAAAATAACCTAGATATATTCGAAGCCAAATTATATGTAGTTTTACTTCCTCACAGTCTACTTATTTTCTTCATACGTTGACATGAAGCCAATGTTAATAAACATCGACCAATGAAACTAAAGATTTCAGCAACCAATAATAAATTGGACACACCCTGAAATTACGAGCCTTCTAAAATTGGCGTGTACACGTCTCATCAACTGTAATTCGGGCTTACGTACTTCAAACAGCTGTGATCTCGTTTTGGATAATTAAATTCGCAAATGTAATGAAAAATTATTAATTGTACTTGGCAGTATCTCAATCGCAAAATTACGATTTTCCACGTTATTGTCTTTAAATTTCGCATCATTTTTGTTCGCCGGAAACCCCGTTAGCTTAATTGGTGTAAATTTAGTCGGTTTGGCAAAAGTGGTACAGGGAATTAGTTCAGAATATTACACAGCAGAGATCAAATGGTAATTTGTTTAAGCAAGAAGATAAACATTAAGCCTTTGCCTCATTACGAAATCACCTACTAGCATATTCCCTTTCGTAGTGTTTCAACACTTCTACCAAACTTAATGTAAATATATGCGTGCCTTGGAATTGTTTATCCTACATTTGCTGATCCGGGAGGGGCGGGGAATTTAATAGCGCTTAATGCGTTAAATATTGAAGAATTTTGAAATGGACGGTGAAAATAAACGTGAAATTAATCTTTTACTTAATGATACGAAACACCGTGCGACTTTGACTGATCCTACTAATCAAACATTACCATTTTGCTCAGTAAGATCCACAATTCAATGCAAAATTTCTTTGTTTGATGTTGCCGCATCCGGTCTCACCAAATGACTTGTATAAACAAAAAAAGTCCGCATCGAACGCCCACGGAGCTTTCTGGAGTTGACGAAAATACTCTAATAATAAACACGAGCGTTTATTTTTGTAACGGAATTTTTCGTCTAGTTTTTATTAGCAGTAGTTTTCGTAAATGAATACCGGAAGATTTACGACGTGCCAGGAGTGTTGGGAAGCTGCGCAGGGTGTCGTGGAGCGTAAGCGATATACGTAATGGAATACATAAACTGATGGCAATCCATATAAGCCCCCGTTGTGATTATCCTAAAACGGACAGCGAGGTAATGGGCAATAATTACAATCCAATAATAACTGTTAATTGATTGCATAATTAAGCTGATTACTGCCCTTTCAGTGGATTTTTAAATATATACATTTTATTATTAATAATCGGATCAGAGAAGGAATTAATTATACAAATTTCGGAAATTGATATTTTGTTGCTGTCAATACAAAGTTGAATATTTAAAATATATGCTAATAAACTTCCAAATTGTTAATTTAACAATACATATTTTTTTATGAAATTTCCCCTGGCAGCCCCCTTAAATACGACCAGAAGATTAAAATTTTTAATTCAGTTGTGGTATTATTACATAGAATATACGTCATATTTTTTATTCAGAGCAATTTTAATATTCAGTTCGCTCTGTTTATTTTGAAGCACGGGAAACTCATTAGTGAAACAAGGATACAACATGAAAGATAGAGAAGCTTCGCAGAAAGTAATTCCGGCGTATTTACAAAAAATATTAAATTTAATTTAAATTATACTATACTTCATCCTTGTAATTCAATTGCTTTTGAAACCATTACTTTTATAACAGGATGCGATATTAAATTGCAATTTTTTCCCCTTGAACAATTTATTATCTAGTATAACGTGTCCTTGTTGCATCCATTACTATATATGAAAAAAAAATAGACAATTGACATATCCGTAAGCATATAAGCTGAAAATATTTTAATGTGACGATGGGTTGACTGGGATTTGTTTGGGTTTCTCATTTGTTTGGGTTTTCGATAGTAGCCACGTCTTGACTTCTATACTCTTATTGTTTCCTTTCATTACCATTTCTTTTAAAATAATATCTCTTGTTCCATAACATTGTTTGTTTTTGTATCTCGTTCCTTGATATCACGTATTGCCTTTGAATTCATATGTAAAAGTGAACTTGAAATATTGATAAATTATTAGTGTTTTTATTAGTTTAACGTCTCATTACCTATGCCCCTACTTCCACAAATATGTAATGCAGCACTGAGAAAGACTACTTGAAAATTGATGACAGATATCGTTTGTTACGAAAGGTCATATAGGATTGAAAACTTATAATCACCAAATCCACTAGACACATAATTAAAATAAACAAAATGTCACGCCTTTCAAAGTTACCTTTTTTAAATTTGTTGTGAGTGAAATTGTCTGTCCATGTGAAATTAATTAATAAAAGACATGTCTTCTATAATAATCATACGATATATAAAGCAAATAACGGGGACACTATTACGACACGCAGCTGCCATAAGACGAGGAACCGCGAGAGTATCAGAAAGGTATAAAAATAATATATTCCAACGATCAATATTTTTCGGAGTAATTCAATTAGGTAACCGAGGAACTATTAATAAAAATAAAAATAATTTCAAGTTTGACTAGAAAATGCTAATTATATCGAACGTTATTCAACATTTCAATTTAGTACCAAAGATACCATCGCAATAGTCTATTTGGAATTGCAATAAACATTTAGACAATGCGTCATTTATTATTAAAAATTAAATAAAATGAAGACAGAAAGAAATTAAATTATAATAGCAACGTGTGCGAAATGCGTTATCCAAATGAACTCATAAATCAAGCGTTCTATTGCATAAAATGAATGCAATTCGTGTTACTAGCAATTGTACCATCAACTAGCGAACGTAAATCAATTAACGTTGCCAATATTGCCACATGCAGTTGTCAGAAAACGAAGAACTGCGAGTGTATCCGAACAGGAAAGTCTAAAATATAATATAAGTATTCTTATTGTCAGTATTTTGCGGTGAATATTTCAGTTAGTTCACTGGGGAAGCTATTAGTAAAAGTAAAAATAATTTCTGATTTGAATGCTAATTTCATCGAACGTTATTCAACATTTCAATTTAATAATAAAGCTATGGATTACGCTGGTCAACCATATTTTAAACGACGTGTAATTTATTATTAGAAAATAATTAAAATTAATGCAAAAGTGTAATGAAAATATTATGAAATGACACATCCGGCATTAGATATAAATGAGCAGCAAACAAATATTAAAAAGGGAAGCATATAAGCTGTGAAAATTAAAATTGTGGAACAAAAGCAGCAATAATATTTCATTTGTCTTTATAGATTTATTTTATTTTATCTGATTACTCATAATTTGTTTTTGCTTTATAAGGTATTATCTTTTTTTATACTTTTAGTTCGTTTGTTTAATTTCACATTATAACCAATAAATATAAATAAATCGTAGTCATTTATGTAAATTATTATTATTTACCAACTGGATCAATAATTGTCGCCAACATCCGATTCACCATTTAAAATACATTGTGGAATCATGTGAGTACATGGAATGAACCTCAGTGTATAAGCGGGAAATATACCAATATAACTACAGACAATATTTCAGTCCCAATTATTTGATATAATTCGGTACATCGAAAACTTAGGTTTTGTTCTACTCGTAAAAATACTAATTATTCGCCCGATTTGAATACAAAGTAAATTTCGACTTTAGAATAAACCTAGTGACACATGTAAATCTTAATAATCAACTTTTGCTACAGGTATCACATGTGGTTAATTCGACTAAACAACTTCTGAATATATCAATGAACTTATTGAATACTTGCCAACTACTTTGTTTAAACTAAACTATATTTCTAATATTTTAAGATCATGTGCACTTGAAACGAAAAGTGAATAGTAATATTAATAATAATACATTTTGATTATGAAAATAAAATGTATATAAATGATTGTAAATGTTAAAGTTTGTGAACTTATACAATAAAACATGCCCATATCTTAATTCTTTTGTGTCTCTTGGGTTTCATTTTATTACATTAACATTGCACTTTTTCTCCTATTTTCAAGTAAATATTGCATTTAATTTACTTACAATTGTGTCATTCTTCGCTCATTTGAATTTTTTTGTTTCTATCTCATTGCATCTTAAAACATGAAATAGTTTAAGGAAATAAATTGAGAATAGGGGACAACAATTTCGTAAAATACGCAAATTATAAATGGTAAACATTATTTAAAGAATTATCCTGTAAACAATTCTTGAAATAGCTACGTAATGGTTTGCATTTCTATAATGTAGACGTTCTATCAAAGTGTGGACAAATTTCGTCAATATTATTTGTTTATGCGGGATCTGTTTATTTTTCTCCATCGGTAATATTGCCAACTTGGCTTCCTGACAATAATGCCATAAAGTGTTGCAGAAAGGCATAGCCTAAGTTGTGGTAAACAACATATTTAGAAAATTCTGATTAATTGTTACAAATTTGCGATATAACTTAACTAACTTATCTAAATTAACTCGGACCTCAAGAAAGATTAGCTGTGAATTTAATGTAAAATTTGTAAAATAACTGAATTGTCAAAAATAACATAATCGTGAAAAATGCACAACAGATCAAGACATTCAAAATAATTTAAAATTGTCCCAAAACTGGGAAAATTACCAAGTAATAATACATTACAAACTTATCAAATGAAATTGAAATCTAAAGGATTCCGAAAATGTTAAATTTCCAAAAATTGCCAACTTCATCCTAGGAAAAATGGGTTTAAGTAAAAAAATCATTTCAATGCCATTTTTTTGCAAAGGAATTTTCCTGCAAGGAAAAAATATACAAAAGTCAAGGTTCCCTGAAAAACACTAAAAACTGAAATAAATTATCTTTTAATGAAATAAATCATTTTACGACCATGCTTTGCCAAGAAGTTGTAACTTCTTACAATATGTATGAGACGCAAATGTGCACGAAAAGGGGGTAAAGCTGGATGAAAGCAGAACAAGTAAAACCAAAGAATGTGATAATTGTTAAGTCTAGAGATGTTATTAAAATCATTGCGAGCTGTATTATTGAAGCAATTTTTGTATCGTTAGGGTGCATCCATGAATGGAATAAAATAAGAAAAGAATCACATACAACATATCAAATATCAGGTTATATAAATAAGGACATACATAGGATCATACGTCTAGCGAAGACAGGACCATTTGAATCATTAACTCTTGTATTATACATTATTCATAGGTCAACTTGAATAAATAGGAATACTTTTCTTGAATTGGTACGGTGTGACAATTTTCCTTGTCTTGCTCACAAAACAAGAAGATAATAATTATAGTAGATACAACCATCGACATGTCTCTTTTGAAGTCTATTAAAACAATCTAATAATTATAAGTTTAGTAACAGCAGATAAAAATATTTAAAGTTCAACACATCGCCGACCAAATGCGAAGCCATAGAACATAAAGAAGCTAACTAGGGCCATTATTATAATTGCCTACAATATTTTTAAGAGCAAAAGTCCTTTTTGTTTCACAGCGTGGATATACGACGTCATTTACAAGATGGGTGGTACCTTGGCAAGTTCACTAAAAAACTTGTGGACTAAGTAAACAGCGCAATTTGATCCAAATGGTTCAAAACAAAAAATCTAATTACATCTATGATTTTGGTATACAAAATATTATTTTTTATTATATTATATATTGTGACATGTTTGTAAAACACGTATATTTTCGTTAAACATATTTCGATTGAATACTTCTTTTCAATCTTACGAAAATATCCCACTTTGATGAAAGAGCGCCAGATACGCTACATTATAACCACCAACGAGCCGCGAAAACCGAGTCTAATTAATTTACTTTGCAAACTGCAATCTTTTATTTATATTTCGGGAAGCGACGATGTGTTAATATTCAGGTCGCGATTGCCAGCGTATGCCAAAAACGTTGTATGGTCGCGGGCTCTCCAAGGCGAAAAGTCAGAAGAAATTCAATTACGACATTCATTCCGTCTAAGAATCGTTCTCGGTAGACAAAAATGAAGATGATTTCCCGCGAGACCCAAACCAATACTTCCGGCGCAAGCTGGAGACAGCATCAGCTTTGTCAAACGTGGATGGGACTTAAATTCCCAGTTTGTTACTCAATTTCCGCTTTTTCTAATGTCACTTTATAAACTTCCTATAGCTATAACTGATAATATACGAAATGTGGCGGAACGGTCATTAGTTTAAATTGCATTTCAGTTTCTAGTCTCGTCGTTATGGAATCGCTTCTATAAATACGTTAGGTCGAATATCTAATAGGAAAAAAATACATATTACAATAGACACATATTGTGCTAGGAGTAATGCGATGAGTATTTGCCTAAAATTTAATGAGAATTCCTGCAATTTAGAAATACAATGAAGAACAAGTGGATTTGTCTACATGCGCAATAATGGTCAACAAAGAGAAAAATAAATATAAATTAAATATTATTTCCATTGATTCCCATACCTATTTACAAACTAATACTTCTTTTTCCATTTTCATTTCTAATGGCTATGTAAGGATAAAACAACTTGTTGTAGACAATGAAAAATAAGAAAAGACGATGCCTGAATCGATAAAATTCTTAACAATGGTGATATTAATTACAACACAGACGCAACCTGATACCCTCACCAATATTTTAATTAAAAATATTTGTGACGTCATACGGCAGGCGCAAAATGGTCATCGCGACGTACACCACTAACCGCCAAATAACGCACAAGGTAAGCGCGCCGCATTGGATGTCATTTGATGTGCAAAAGTCCGAGGCTCGAACGAATAGTTTGGCGGGACTCGCTCGTCCGCGACGAAACTTCCTACCGTACAATTGCATGTTAACTGGCGCTCCTTTCAAATTGTTTGCAAGGGGACATACACTGTTAGCATTGGTATAACAACTTTTTACAATAAGATCCATGGAATTTATACACGTTTCCGGCGTACCTAATGCATTCCTATTTCGTATCCCGCTTGGAAAGCAAAGGAAAGCAAAGTATCGGCGAGTTACGTCGAAGAATTTGGCCTACGGAAATTCCACATTCAACCAAAGGCGTGCTTAAAATAGTACACCGCAAGAATTAATATCATGCTATTTAGAATATGCAGTGTTTAGCTATTGAAAGGCTAAAATATTTTATCAGTAATTTGAAGGTGGGTACTAATATAATCATTTAATTATATTCGTTACTTCTACATTCTTCTGTAATAAACTTGTATTTTTGCTCCATTGATATTTTATCAGTTTATCATATTATTTAGCCTTATACGTGAAAATGACAAACGAAATATATTTATTTAGTGTCACATCATATTTTGTATGATGTCCCCTTTCAACGCGATCATATATATAATTTTCTTGGTTAGTGGTAAATGCATTACAATAAATTACAGCTTGAGCTTAACACCACTTAGTATTTTTACATCTTTTACAAGTGTCAGTTGTACGATGCCTTATACGTTGTTTAGAAAACAGATATTCATTTATGTATGCCCAATAACTGCAAAGGGATCTTTCTAAACTTCTTCTCACTCAGGAAGGTAATAATCACTTGGAATAATTACGTTGTGTTTTGATCTAAATATCAAAGTCGTGATTTATTTTGTAAATAAAACAGGAGTTGCTAACTGGCTATGGCCAACACATCATTCTCTTGTATAAATGTGAAAATAAAATTTAATGCTCATCTCAAGTCTCCATCTAAGTTGGTGGGGTAATCCAGTTAGAGATGTGTCATGCAGTGTTTTAGATATTACGCGAGGAATTTGAAGCAAAAATAAAGTGAGATTAACACCTGGACTGTAGGTGCACTACTAGAATTCACTGCTACATTAATAAGGACACACTCACACTAACACACAGTTGCCAGGATAAGATCAATCGGTTGGGCAGTTCGTTCTTGAACTGTTTGGATAGAAATAAATTAACTTTAAAATTCTGAGATACTTTGGTTAACCAAAGGTCGATGGGTGCGGAAAATCACCTGGAGGGCTACGCTGTCCACAGGTAATAGAAGTGAACCTTTGTGCAGAAACTGCAAATAAGGAAATAAACTCAACGGTGCTTAGGCGTTTGGAAAGGACCCCTTCTGGGAAAGATGAACATAAGCTTGCCCATATTTGAATGTAAGGAAAAGAAGACGGATTTATTACCTCGAACCTGTGGAAAGGAATTGATTGGTTCAATGTATAAAAATTATATGACAATATTCTTTGAAGTCTACAAGAATATAAAATAGAGATAATATTTTCGCATCAAGTAACATAATGGAACGAAAACAGGTATTATCACTTACACATGCAGGTGTAAGAGTAGTTTCCGAGACAGTAAACAGAAAAATGATATGGTGTCTACAGGAATTAGGGGAAAGATCATATTGAATTAGAAGGGATAACACAGGATATCAGTCTCGGCCCCTTTTATTTATACCTCAACCAATGATAATAATATGGACGTCTTAATCTGCATCTAGTAAAAGTGGATAATAATGTTTTAATAATAACCCAATGAAATTTAAAAGTTGACGAATATTTGGCCAGAGTGGATAAAATAAATGACAAGTACTAGCTCAGAAGAAGTAGTAAGCTCTGGAGGAGAATGTGGAATAAAATACAGTGGTACAGGATATTATGAGATAATACGAGGAATGATCAAAAACTTGAATCAATTATGAATAGGATAAAGAAAACATCTAAGTAACATAATGGAACGAAAACAGGTATTATCACTTACACATGCAGGTGTAAGAGTAGTTTCCGAGACAGTAAAAAGAAAAATGATATGGTGTCTACAGGAATTAGGGGAAAGATCATATTGAATTAGAAGGGATAACACAGGATATCAGTCTCGGCCCCTTTTATTTATACCTCAACCAATGATAATAATATGGACGTCTTAATCTGCATCTAGTAAAAGTGGATAATAATGTTTTAATAATAACCCAATGAAATTTAAAAGTTGACGAATATTTGGCCAGAATGGATAAAATAAATGACAAGTACTAGCTCAGAAGAAGTAGTGAGCTCTGGAGGAGAATGTGGAATAAAATACAGTGGTACAGGATATTATGAGATAATACGAGAAATGATCAAAAACTTGAATCAATTATGAATAGGATAGAGAGAACATCTAATCTGGTTTCGATATGTGATAAAAATTGCATGGAGAAGGAGAGGATACCAACAAACTTAAATGAAATTGGAATACATAGGCAGAAGACCCAATACAATATTACATGAAATAGACACATGTTAGGAATATAAGAAGATTGGAACGGGTGTCACTGTTCACTGTGTTACGCCCGAAACAATACCTACGCCACGCTACGCTTTAGATGGGATGTTTCCCTTTTAACACTATCCCCGCTCTTAAGGGGACAAGTGGGAGGGACAAACATACGACGTACGGACACTATACACCCTGCTTAATATAGCGGCTCCAGTTGTAGACGTGACACATCGACTAGCTTCAGGGGAGGATGCCGTGGTCCGATTAAAAAAAAATAATGTATATAAGGGCGCCACTGGTTTTTTGAGCAGAGGAAAACCAGAACTCCGACTGATAGTCGTCCACTATCGGGTGATATGTCCAAGGCAAGTTTCCTAATCGTTATCGTACACGGGGGGGATTTTAATGTTACCATTAATGGGGGAAAACACGAGTCGTAATTTTGTGTACCCGCAACAATAATTACTACTAAAATATACAAACCTATATTCCTTTAAACTTATATTTACACACCAAAGAAATATTATTTACACGAAATGAGGTTGAAGAACACATAATAATATCTGTCCTAACTAAACTTATATTTACACACACAAAGAAATATTATTCGAATATAATTGAGGAACATAAAAATAATGTTTGTTCCAATAAATTTATAGCTACACACAAAATGTTATTTAAATGAAATGGAGGAACAGAAAATGATATTTGTTCCAATAAACTTAAAGGTACATACAAAAAAAATATTTAAATGAAATTAAGGAACAGAAAATTATATTTGTTCCCATAAACTTGAGCGTACATACAAAATTATTATTTAAATGACATTGAGGAACACAAAATTACTACCAATATAAATTAATCGATTTAAATTGTTTTTGAAATTAACGAAAGTTCATATTCACCAGTGTTGGACCGGACGTAGTCTTCGCCATTGCCACATGGCCGGACGGAGAACGATTTGTGATTTCTTACTTCACAAAAAAAAAAACAGGACGAAGATATGGACAGCCACGAGACTTGCAACACCCGGAAATACGGGCGGTGATAAAACATCAAATAATACCAAAATACGACCAGTATCCAAACTTCGTATAAACGAAAAATACCAAAATACGGCCAGCTTGCCAAACGCTTGAATAACGGCGTGCGATTTTCTTACGGTGGACGTCGATCGTAGATCCGGAGAAATTTCCGATCGGATCCTCTCTTCTCAACAACAAAATGCTAACAATCAGCCAACACTCTCCAATCCAATTATCTTGCACAACCCAAGATCCGCATACAGCGAAATCGATCACACACAACACGTGGTCACAATTTTTGGAGGGAATGTACAACTTGCGATCTCCACGCACTACCGCTAAGTGAAACCGGATATTCTTATTAGAATTTTCCTGACATGCGTAAAACTTCGACTAGCGAAAAAGATCTCTAATGGCATGGTAATGACAATATACGCTACTTAAGATTGTTAGGTTGAAATGACATAAACCAGATAAGTGTTAAATTAATAAAGAACGGTAAACCCATTTGTTCCTTTCTTTAATTTAGACGAAAATCTACAGATATTAATAAATTATACGAAATGTTGCCAATGCGAGGAAAATAACTAACAACGTGACAATATAACTCAGATGAACTACACTCTATTTTAAAATTGGAAGCTGAAGAAAGGAAATGGAAAATAAAGTTCGTTATTCCAACGAATCAAACAAAATCAAATAAAAATTACGAGTGTCAAAAAAAACCGTAACAACTGGTCAGGTTCGGCGTATAATGTTAGATAGTCGTTAACTTGAGTTCTCAGTAAGGCAGTGATTTCATGCGAACTATGGCTCGTAGCCCTATCCTTCTGGAACCACATATCATCCGGATCAATGGCAACCATAGTTTCGAAGAAATACGTTGGCCATTGACTGCAACGTGAGCTCTCCGGCCTCATTTATGAAAAAGTAAGGACCGATTATGCTACCAGCATCAATATCATAATATTGGTCGACTTCAACCTGTTCAAGAGCCTATCCTTGAAATCCCGACGCAAGCCATGTGGCTTTAGTCATACAACAACAGGATCTTTTTACAAAATCTTCCACATAGTGGACGAATAAATGCCAAGCTGTTGCCATCAACGCCAAACTGCCAATTCCGGATCAGTCTCTTCTGTATGCTCATTACGTTGCTGGCTTTGCGTCATGTATAGTGTATCTGGTACAAAATGTAATCACAACTCGACGAATAGCGAACTCAGTTGGTCGGTCATGACGACCATGAAAATCACGTAATCTTCTATTCGTAGCACGAATCGAAGGCCGATTTACTTTCAAGTTTTCAAGAATATAGGAAGATTGTGAACATTGTAACGGGTATTTTTTAAGATACTTTAAAATAATAACCACAGGAATTGAGTTTTAAGCAAAAATCTTTATTCGTTATGAAGAATGGTTCATGACATTTTGTTTCGAACATGATTTCAGGCATATGGCTCATCGACTGTTTCTAACGAAGTGCACCCTCTCAGTTAAAAATATGTCCACTATTTCGAGCATTTAGCATTAGTCAACCAATAATGAACATAAATATTAAGGAACTGTCAACAATTACAGTACGGTTTGAAAGTTATCACTATTGGAAGATCTGTCAGTCTAAAAAAGCACACTTTATATCATAAATAACCCAAAAGCGGACAAAGAATCAGAAGATCTATTTTGAGCTATTGGCTATTGCTGGATGTCCAGTAGGTATGTTCCTGAAGCAACAGCGGACGCCCATAGCTGTAATATTGTTGAATACAATTACAAGATCATTTATTCAATGTTAAGGCGACGCTTATCGACGGATTAAATAAATGATCTTTAATTTTTCAAGAAATTCTTTATTTTGTCATACCAGACTTTTATGTTCGTATGTATCGTTTGAAACCATTCCATGAATATTGTAATTACATAATATAGTATTACAGAAATAGGCAAGTAGACACGAATATAAGTACGCAACTGAATATAAACATGATCTACAGCATTTTTTGTTTAAATTTCGAAAAATTAGAATAAGATGTAGCTGCTCAAATAGCTCTACAAATATTTCACCATATACTCCTTGGTGGTGTGAACGGGTCAGAATATGATGTATGGAATGCTATTCGAATGGTAGCGAACACCCTGGAAATTTGTTTCGGCCACAGTTCTACGTATAGCCAGTTAGATCATTGGTACTGGCGGCTCCAGGCATTCTATGATGTTTCAGCAAGGTGACTTATGAAAACATGGAGCATATTATACCTAAATTACCAAATGTAGATAGTATGAGGAACAAGCATTAGTGTTTTATAAAGCTTTACGATGTAGAGAACTGGGAGATAAATTCTTTATTCTGCGCTTCATATAATAGCACTTTGTCCTTATTGATCAGAAGTTGAACAGCGATTTTTATGAATTCGCATTACGTTGCGTATACGAATGAATTTTTATGAATTAGCAATTGCGTATGCTAATGCAAGATATCTCAAGTAATATAATCTAATCATGGCAAAACATTTAGGGAATACAGATCATAATTGTGGAAAATATAAGAATCGGATTAGAATATTCCAAGAAATACTATAAGCGGGTGGTATTAAGCGACATATAGTTTAATGGGAAAGAATTGTTTAAGAAAGATTTGAGAAATTGTCACTTAATTAAAGAAATGTAAAACAATTTGGTATGCAACGTTACTGTTGTTTTGAGTAAATATGATGAAACCTATGCATTTCACATTCTTCCGAACATTTAGTCTTAAGACTCGCCATGCATAATATCAAAACTTATTAGTTATAATTGATTCTACAAATTCATAGCGTCGAATTTATTTCTAAATTATGGAAAACCTAATGAACCCACCTGAAGAAGAATCGCGTGTTCCAAGGACCGATGATGGCCTAGGTCTGGGTCTATCCTCTTCCAAGACGACTTCCGTATGAGCGTGATAAATATTGAATAAATTCGCCGAACATCGCAGTACCGCCCTTCCCGTACTGAAAGTCCCGCTGTCAATTTCCACTTCCAGTCCAATGACGGTGACGCTGGGTTTTCGTTTGTCTCCGGCGGCGTTGGCGTCGATTACGTGGTTCGTGACACTTGCGTTCACCTGCAACAGCAAAACAAAATACAACGTCAGCGCCTTCTCGACAACTTGCCATCGGGATCGGAAGTTCCGAACAGTGGTAAAAATTGAGCCCGCGGTGACATAACGAAGTCACGTAGCGAGCTAGTGAGTTGCTTGTGACACTCGGGTGCGAGTGCGGTTGGCAGTTGTGCCTCGTGGTTAACATGTAGTTAATATGATGACAGCGTTTATTTTGGATGATAAAACTTAAAATTTATTATACGTAGAACACGAATTTACTTACTCTGGCTGCGTATGAAAGGTGTCCATCAAATTTAGATATAAACTCGGTATCACATTTAGTCACCACAAATTAAAATTTAAAATATAATTATATTCCTTGATATATCATGATAGTAGTTTTATGAAATTCGTTAAATATATCGAATAGAACATTTTCAAAATACACAATATTTATTAAAAAGTTACGGTAGGAAATGTTAAGCTTAAATTAAGGATATTTTACTGGCTTCCTTAGCAGCACAAGGTTTCACGTCGTCCGTCTGTAAACATCTGTCCATAGGTTCTTCTTAAAAAAATTGAAGTAACTGAACTGGATTAAAATGAAAACCAGACATGAGCTTCAATGTCTGAAGGACCTACGCAGGTTTTAGTCCAACAAGAACTGTTATTTAGTTCTGGAGCATTTTATTCTAAATCATTCATTGCGTCCACCAACACTTCAATATGGTTCAGACAGCTTTCTCGAGATCTCCACTACAACGGATATTATTAACTCAAAGAGAAGCAAAGCATAATATTCCATAGTTGATTTAGTTTATGTTACACTCTTCCTAATTAACAACATGTACTTTTGTTCCACGGATTCTGTATTACGATTTTCATCATAAAAGTTATTTGTACTGACATGGCCTGGATATAATTTTATAACTACTCGTTGGGGGCACATGAGTATGAAGTACCTGCTAAAAGGAACTGGAATAGAGTACAGTTACCAATGTGTCCTTCCACGAGTTAAGAGATAGACAATTGTCAAAATATTTTAAAATAATATTCGTTAACTGCGTTAACTTTTTCATAAATGCTGATAAAAACTCATAAATCATTATTAACCATTTGCAATTGCAAACTTAAAAAATATTAATAGTATTTCGTGTATAAAATTTTCAATTTAATGCGAATAATTTTGTATATTTATAAGTTTAAACATATACGTACACAAAGTATTTGGTAATTAGTTCTTTCTCTTTGTGCACTTTGTGCTATTTTACAAAAAGTTTAACTCCATTACTTTTCTGGGTCATCGTTATATACATACATACGTTCACTTTGGTGCATTTGTTATAATATTACGAAGGGATTTTAGTAATTGCTCTGTTTAATACTGAAATTATATTTTATTTCAAATCGTTGAAAATGTTTTTAATTGAGTTTCGCCTGTTAATTCTATGCCATTAATATAACAGTAAATGTAGTAGAAAATGATTATACATCAATCGATTAAAACGGCTCCTTTTATAATTTTTACTTCTGAAATATAATAGTCTGGTGGGACTGTCTCTCGAATATGGGAAATAGGATCAATTCAATCAATTCAAAGCCAAGTTCATCAATTTCCAATTTCCTACAAATTCTAAAAATCCTCTCTCAAACGGCAAGTTGGAAAGTTTTATATCTGAGTCGTTTTTAATCTTTTTGGCTGATTATTTTTCCATTACCCATATCACAATGAAAGGTATTACAAAGCGTAGGAAATATTTGATGCATCAGCTATACGTTTTCAATTCGTTAATTCTACAAAATAATAGTAACGCGTGGGACATAAGATTTGAGAAAAACTTTCTACTCGATTTTGATGTCTAATTAAATTTAAACCTGTAAAAAAATCATGTTTTCTTGTTATTGCTAAACGTAATTTTATTTAGTAGCTAAATAACACAACCTTAAAATTAGCAAAAGATTTTTTCGCTTAGTTGGATGTTTGTCCAAAAGTGAAATTGCTCGGAGATCGAAATGTTAATCAGGCAATTATTTATAGGGATTTATTAGAGGATGCGTACTAATTTACGGAATAAACTGGCTAAATCGCTAAAGAACGTATTGGAATCTCTAGTCAAAAACTGGGTTTTTAGGTCTCCTACAAAACCGTCCAGAGAATTTTGTCCAGAAATGCTGTCCCAAATACACGCAGGCACAGATTTCTTTTCGTCTCTAACGTAACAATCCTCGGTCCAATCCATTCGGTGTTTGAGTTTTCTTGTAACAATCCTCTCTAAAATTTGATAACCCAATTTTTTTATCGCTGTATGGTGGACAAACAATATACCCACAATTTCCGCATAAATTTCCTTGTCAGACAACCATTACAAAATCACTTATAGATACCATTGTTTTCACAATTGCGAATTTTAATTCACATGTTCTTATTTAAAAATCCACAACGTGGCATTTTAATACTATAAATTTTAAAGAACATCTTCGTTATTGTGATAACAATTTTTATCAATACTGTTAATGAACGTCATGTGCCATTCAATACTTGTGAAAAATACAATACCTTCTTATTCCTGAGACACACATGCATTTAAAACATCATGTTCTTGTAAAAAAAATTGTACCCTTAGGCCACTGGTTCAGAAGAATAACAATATATACACCAAATGCTTAAGATAACAATCAATATGTTTCACCAGGTCATTTTTCGTAAATCGTTGTTGTGTTCATAGAACGCGCGATTAAACTGGCTTTTGTAAGAGTAATTTATTCAATCGGCAATAATGATGGCCATTACTCAACAGGATGAAGTTGTAAATAATCCAAGTTACACAGCTATTACTGCTAGTTGAGTAATATAATTTTACTTCAATTGGTTTCGATCAATTTGACAAAGCGATGTCATCAGGTATCTGAAGTTCGGCATGTTTATTTGCACAGATGTCATTGATTTCAAAATGGTTTTCATATCTTTCGCAAACCACAACGTGGTTTGGGCTTTTACTAGCTGGTCCTTATCATTTTCCTAGAATACATTCAAATATTAATTCAACTGTAATTACCGCCGCATTATTATCCTAATTTTTCAGCATAAAACTCTTCTCCTGTGTTCCATGCTTTATTGAGATTTGCGTCACCCTTTTCAAATCCTTGACGTGTGTGGTCTTACCATGGTTTACCTTCTTTTCTTCTTCTTTGAGTATTTAATATCCTCTTTTGTAATTTATGTATGACTTATTCTATGTTCTGTTCTTATTTTGTTTTGTTCATTTGTGTTTAGAAGTTATATTGGAAATGGTCCTTCCACCTTTCTACAAATTCTCCTGCCTCTGTTAGGACCCAATTACCTTAAGTTTTCCTTGCTTGAGCTTATATTGTTTTCTTCGTTGATTATTCCTTTGATTTACCAAAATAGTTTCTGGTTCCTGGGAAATTCCTTACATGATTTTATATCACCCATTCATTTACCTTCGTTTGCGGTTGCTTATAATTAATTTAACTGGTCCCTTTTCCGTTTTCACGATTATTTTTTTAAACTTTTTTTTATTTTATGCTTTGATACAATTTGTTGGTTTGTTTTTTCTGCCTTTGTCCGCATTTCTTTTTTTCTGTCGTTTGTTTTCATAAATTCTACATTAAGTTTTTTGCCCCAACCTGCATCGGATTTTCTCTACGTGTAATGGTCATGGTAGCCATGTTTAGTTTAACATCCAATTTGTAATAAATAATCGGTTGATGACTACGTTCTCTATTATAGACGTTCCCCTCAGACTGTTACCGTTACTATTTCTGTGTTTGCCTGCACGCAGCTTTATTACGTCGCAAATTTCTAATAATTTTATTAGATTTTTTCAAGTCGGCACTTTTGTTGTTCTTGATCCCTAAATGGATTTTCCTTATTTTCTATTTGATCTTCGCCTAGATATATTTATTGTCTAGAAATAAACAAATTTAACAGAAACAGAATCATTACAATGTAGAAACTTATATATTTTTTCAACGTTAACAGCAAGGCAACTGCGGAAAAGTGACTCTACTCACTTTAAAATTAATGTAAAAGCCCTAGATTTTACTGGAATTAAAACTACTCACACACTACTACATATCCAACTACTACATATTCAACTTTTCGCAATGCATTCTCGTCTTAGAAATTTCAAGGTCTTTTAGTTAGTATTTACTCTACACTACACGTGAAACTAATTGCAAAATTTTCTGTTCCAGATGAAGAATTCCTTTCACACTACCTTAATGATCTGAAGGAACCGTAAGTATTAATAAATTAATTAATTTCATCGATTCTACTACGTCGTTGTATAGTAGGGATACTAGGAAAGCTGAAATTTGATCCAAAACTACCCGAGAAAATAAACGTAAAAATATGTCGATGGGTTTTTGGCAGCGATACATGAATGTGACCCCATCGCATTTACGGGGCTTGACAAGAATGTATTTTACGCTCCGTTAAACCAACTACTTTTTAACACGTTGAGAATGTACTGTGGAGAAAATTTTATTTCAGTTCTTGAAAACCTGAAGTAACTGAATATAACTGAAGTAAACGAAGTCGTACTTTCCTGCACTAAATGGTGAGGAGGAACACCTAGATATTCCCCCTGGACAACTTCTCTAACATTGCTTAATCTTTCTTTAATAACTTTCGCCCATATTTTATAAGTTGTATCCCATATTAGTTTTACAAGCTCAAATGTTCTTTCAGTTAAATGAACTGATGCTTCATTTTTGCCTGTACTTTTATTATTTTTAAGGTCTTTGATTCATTTTGTAACTTATCTTTCATTTGTACTTCATTTGTATATCTTCCTCCTCCTTTCTGGAATTGTACACTGTTTCGTACTGGGCTCCCTTATTTCGATTATTTCCGTCAGTCTACTCAGTAAGACTCGTCTTGATTTTTAAAATAGCAATTTCTTCGACGGTTACCGTTTTCTGCCTTTTTCATTTCTTGGTAGAATGTTCGAATTTCTTTATTCTGAAATGTTTCCTAATTTTTTTCTTCTTTTTTTTCTCATTGTACAATCTGTTTTCTTCACGCAAATGCTCGTCGATTCTTTTCTTTTGTTCTTACAGTTTTCCGCTTCCTACTGTGTTGTTATTCAGTAATTCTTGTCTTATTTTCTCTTCTACTATGCTATCGCTGCACACTCGTTATCGAATCAATCTTTTCTGTCTGTTTATTTTCTTCGGGATCGTCGTTTTACCAGTATCTTTAATTATGTCCTTTGTTTATTTCCATATCTCCTCACCTTGTGCGGTTTGGCACAGTTGTTTTACAATCTCTCCCTGATATTGTTTTAACATCCTCATCTGCACTTTTCCACATCACATAGTTTTTCTTCTCTCTTCGCAAACGTATAACACATAACTTCTCTGATATTGGTTTGAAGGACATCACCTTATAGTTATAACTTTATTGTACCATGAAGCCAGTTCCTAGTCGTCTATATCTACAATATCTGTTTTTATTGTTTTATTTCTTGTAATGCTGTTATTTCTGTCTTAAATCTTTTCATTTCCCTCATTAATTTTTTAAGACTTTATGTCACAAAACTGTCCTTTATATTGCAGATGCCCATAAAAATATATCCTTTCCTACACCTTCTTTAATTGTTGATGAGTTTTTTTTCATGTTCTTTGTGAGCCTGGCCATCCTTAAAATATATTACCTCTGATCTACATTGTTTACTTTTTTACTTACGGATCCGTTTCTTTAGTTGCATATTCCTGATCTACACCTGGTTGGCAACAATTAAATTGTAATTTAATTAATTTAATTTTTGGAACCTATCTTAAAAGTTTTCCATTTGCCTTTTTCCTTCTTTAGGTTGGATCCTTATTACACTTTGTATCCTGCGTCCCCTTTATTTAGGCCATGGTCTATATCAATATTTGTAAATTACTATTTAATTTTATTCGTTATCACATTCGTGTTTTTCATCGAAATTTGACAATTCCTCCACATTAATCAAGTTGTATTTGCGTTTGAAGGACATTTGGGCTTCCTTTTCCTACCCTCCTTCAAGGTCGTCCCCATTAGCACTATATTTTCTTTCCTTGCTGATTGCTCCATCCTGCCTATATATCCTTCCAACATTTCTATCCTTGCAGTGAGTTGAACCCTTTCCACCTTCCATAGCTCCTCCTTTTCTCTTATTTCGGCCCTCAATTTCTCATTCCCTCCTTTATTCCTCCTCATATCCCTTTGCTCCATTTTCCCTTTTTGTCCTCGGTAGTACTTATTTCGCCTTATAGATCTCTTATTGCCTTCACTATCTCCATGTTTTCCTGTTCCTATAACTCTTCTAACTCACTCGTTATGCTGGATTTGTTCCCTGGGTGGGTGAATACCTTCCTCGTTTCTTCTACGTTACTGTCGCCTTCACGATCTCGTTTATAATGGGATAGTTACTTATTATTTAAATTAATACCGTACGATTGCAGTTGCATATGTTTCTATTGGCTCTAGTTTGTAGTAGTTTCCAGAATGTCCTGAAATTTCACCCACTTCAACAGTTCGCATGCATTCAATTTCTGTGACCTTCAAACAATTTTTTTTAATTCCTTTTTCACGTCCTTAATTCTTCCTGTTACATCCACTGCTTCTCATTACATCTGCAGAGTATCGCGCACTTTAAAATATGCTTTCATATTTCTTGCATTATATTGTTAGGAGCGATACGGAGCGCATGCGATTGACTTTGCCATATTCGTCCACTCCAATATGTGTTATAAGTTATTATCATGGAGACGTAAGATACCGATAATTTTTACTTACTCTGTTCCTATGTAATTTCTACTGCCACAAAAATTAGCTAATTGTCTGGCGAAACTAATCTGTTAAATAATTCTACACCAATCGTTTGTTTAACGCAGCTAAACAGGATCAATACGTTAATCGCTTTCAAACGTACCGTTCACCGAGGCCCGCAGGAAACCTCGCTTACTCTTGTTGTTTTAATAAACATCGTGATCACATAATTGCTAAAAATAATTAATGTTTATTTACGCTAAAGTTACGCAAATCCAAATCGCTTATTTAATGGAGGGCTATACTCTAACATGTTTTCCTACGTTTTTGTAATTTATTTACCACATGGTAAAATTATTTCTCTTAATTGCATCAACATAACTACCCCGGTTCCCAAGTGCCGTCACTGCTTTGAATGCTAAGGAACCCGATAACAAGTAAAGTCACGAACGAATCCCGAGGATATTTTCGAAAGAAATACGAAGAGTGGTTGGATGGTTGGCCAACGAGCTGGGACGAGCAACTCGCAAATTGAATATTACTTTTAAAGTTCGTTTTTTTCCCGGACCGGTAGACGGAATTTGCGATTAATTTCGGAATTGTGCAAAAGAAACGACGGAAATTTCTATTACGGGTTTCCTCTCTTGTCGGCGGTGCCGTCGCCGCCTTAGCGCGAAAATGGTCGGGTTGTTTTGAATAAACACGCAATTCACCAAAGTAAACGAGACGACGGGATAAAACCAGTAATTTAGAAGGCGGTTATGATGACAAATGCGACAAAGTCTTCGCTGAAAAATGCATTAACCCTCACTGAAAATAGATTATATTTTTGTGTATTACATTCGTGTAGTTAACAAAATGCAATTGATTGTTATTAGGTTATAAAAATATAATATTATAAAAAAAATAAATCAAGCGGTTTAAAATAAAAGAGGATGAGCTTTGCGAATTTCATCGCGGGCCGAACACGCGAGTAAAAATGCAAATGGAATAGTTGCAATTGTAAAATTCCGCAAAGTTCACTCCAACGCCGCCGCTATTTTAAACTGTGCGCATACGTGTTGTAATGGCAAGTAATTAAAAATTTTAAACATTTTAATAAATGTTCAAATTGTAATGCACATGTCCCCGCCGAAATATATTACCGCCGTGCGTATGCGACCATAATTTACGGTCACGTTCGTGTGGATTTTGTGATTATTTAGCTTACCGAAGTATTGCCGTGACAATAATTAATGTAAAATTTGTAAATGTTAAACGTTATTTATTAGTAGCCAGGTAATTTGTGAAAGTTTTAAATGTCGTACTAGCTTAAATCATCATGACCATACACTTTGATATACGAAGACACCTGCAAGCAATTTCTCATGTAAACGAAGATCAAAATTATGAATAATGTCAAAATGTTTTATATATGGAACTTATTAACGGCTTCGCTGTATTATGCGCAGCAAAAACTATTGAAATATAGAACTATAGGTTTCTGTCATTTGTGCAACCATCGGCCTCATTCTGTTGCCATTTAGGAAACTTTGCGATAATTCCTGTAGTTCCCTCTTTCCGTTTTTCTATTTATGTATCTCGATCTTATTTATGTTTATTTCACCCGTATGTTTCAATACATCTTTCTAGTTATATATCTTTGTCCACGTTGACAGTTTGGTTAATCAAAAGAGTCGACTGAATTGGATATTTTTACATTTTCAATTTATTTAATTTGTGTATGACATGATGTGTAGGTTTGTAATGTTACACGTTTTCCATGATTTATTAGAGTGAGCATATTTCGTTGCGTAATTACTCGTAGTATTTCTTACATTGACCAAGTTGTGAGCGATAAAATACGAAAGTAAACTTCATCACGATTTTTCTATTAGAAACAATCTTAGTGTGATTACGGAACGTAACCGATGTGTTCGATCCGTTAAGGGAATATGTGCGCTGTCATATTTATCGACAGCGAAACCGGAAAAAATATCGAATCATTCGAACAATCGGATTTCCCCAACTTCTCAAAATGTGCGGCTGCCTGAAACACATTAGCTGGGAGAATTTCAGCATGTCAGCGTTTCCCTCGTCTATATTTACCCGACAAACATATGTCACCTTGATATTTCTTTGCTTCGGTGGAAAAGCAATCCGTTTCCGTGCGTTTAAAGGGAGAACGCGCGGGTATCGATAAAAACAGCTGTCAAACAATAATGTCGGTTATACACGCGCAGGCAAAAACCGTTAGTTTATGTCTGTCAACAAAGGAAATCCCGCGGTGAGGAAAGTTTGTCAGTTCCAAATTCCATACTATTTTGTCACGAATTTTACGTTTACAATGTGATGATGTTATCTATGAATTTACGCAGTTTTAAAAGTTGTCAAGAATTTCCTTATGTATTTTAACAGTTGATTATAAATTATTAATCACAATTTTGTGAAGCTAAGACTGGGATAAGTTCAAGATTATCATCAATACAACCGAATTACACACCCAACTACTAACAATATCCTTAACCAATTATGAGATATATTTTTATTGTTTGCCCGTCAATGTCCCTACAAAGGAAGCAGCAGGAAACTGAACAACGTCCCACAAGTGAATTTGCCATTTCAATTTTCATAAAAATGGTATGAATCGGATTACGTTATGGAAGCAAGATTAAAAGTAATCCCAGAATAAAAAGTCTTAATAAAATGTCATTATACACATAAGTATTTGCTTATATAGTATCGATGAAATAAAAACCAAAATAGAATTATGTTCTATAACTTGTATATTCTATAACCAATAACGCAAATCACCTATATAATAAATATATGCATATCATATAACGATGTCCACACATTGGTAACTAATAATGACGCAGTATATCATCAATTCTTATCTGGTCAGTCATACTCGTTGATGGAAAAGATTCTTTAGCAATTATATTGTATTTGTCGAATACAGGTATAACCAATTTTACATAGCTATGAAAATTTCCTTCCTTGTATATAAGCCAAGTCGAAATAGTGCAATTGTTTGCTACTGCATTAATTATTACACTGTCATCTATAGAATTAATTGTTATAAATTGCAATATTTCTGCCATCGCCTTATCAGTTTGAAAAAGTTATGACAACTCGAAGTAGATATTATTACTGAACTGAAAACTTTTGTCATAAAATTTCAAACTGGTGCAGCCGAAGTGTTCTAGGCGATAAAATAGGTGTAAAATAAAATGGTTGTCCTCTATTCACACCGAAGGAAGGCAACATCTGTTAAAAATTATTTAAAGAGAGCACATCCGTACTTTTCGGAATCAGTTGGCGCAAACTAGTAAGAAACGAAAGCTTACTAATGATGGATCCGAGCGGAATAATAGAGCTAAGGAGAACACATAAAAGACATTGTGGTTAAGATAAAAACCAAAAAATGATGGGCTTGGGTTAGATAATGCCAGAAAACTATTAAAAAAATATACAGCACCTAAATGAAAACAGAGCATTCAAAAAAAACACTAAAAAGAAAAGTTCAAGAGTGAATTACATATATTTTGATTATATAATTGTCCATTGATCCTATATCCAGAGTAATAACGATTAAAAATCTTACTTAACTGCCAACAGTTAAACGTACACCTTCGCCAAGTTACGGTTACTATTGCGCGCTCCCCTAGTAATAAATAATCAATATCGTTAGTTGTAAGGAAAAATAATTTCTTAAATTTTGTAGCAAATATATGTTGTTTTGGTTGTCTGTGTATTGCTGACGAAGCTATTATAAATTACAATAATTACAGAATCAAAAGTGCACAAAAGTGGATGCTTGCTCAAATATTTTGTTTGTTATGCATCAGGTATTAGTGGCAATCTAAAATATTCATTAGAATTAGAGATAAACATAAACCGTAACATTTTAGTTGGCATTTGTAATTTGGGTAAATAAATTAGAAATTACATTTAGAAGGTGGCACCCATTATATATTTTTCTCTTTATTTTGTTGAGTTGAGTTCCCATTATCATCTTATTAATTAACTACTGTTTCGTTCCATCAAATTCATTTCCGTCCGAATAATTTACTGGGATATGAAGGTCTTGCCTACAAGCCTTCAAATATTTTTTATGATACTTTTACTTACTAGATAGATATACAAGGCAAGTCTTTAAGTGATTATTCGAATAAGCAAATAAAATTCTCTTAATATAAAAACAATAATCCATCGAATTGATCCATTGAGGAAAATATGAATCTGGACAATTTTTATAGTACTTCCACTCGTATTGATTATTATATAAGTTTATGAATTCGATCATTTTTTAACGTTATTTAATCGCCCATAATATTTTATCAAATTTTAACAAACTGTTTGAAAGTTTCTTCTCAACTACTTCTTAATTGCCTTTGGTAATACAATTTTAAGGCATATGTTTCTGCCAGTGGTGTTTTTGTTTTGCATTTTCGATCATAAATTGCTTCTTACAATATTACAGATCTAAAACAATTCACTTCTACTTTTGAAAACTGTGCTCTGTGTCAGTAATAGACAGCAAGAACAAAATATATAATATGTAGATAATGTCCATCATTAAAAAAAAAATAATAGGACAAACAAAAATACGTTGTTACATCAATGTGACAAAATTAGTAATAATTGAAGGTAATCTGAGTTTGATATTTAACGAATGCTAGTGTCCTAACTGATGTGGTTCACCATAACTACCAAAAAGGAAGGAATGAAGCAAAGTGAGCGATTATGTATACCTAATGCTTGAACTAAAATTTAGAAAATAGTGCATAATAAAAGGCAAACGAAACCAGCTAAGGAAAAAGTTAAGTATTATGTAAATAGTTATGAAAAGGTAGAAGAAGACTAAAATACAAATTATAACGATATTTTTCTTTGTGTAGAGAGTAAGCTACCAACGGATTGTCAAACATGCTCGGACGACGAGGAAAAATTGAAAAACGCAAATTGGATAGAGAAAATGCTGAAAGATGAAAATAAACTAAAATGTTCGGAAAGTGTACCCAACGAAAATGGGCACCATAACGTATAACGAGAATATCAACAACAAAGCAAAACTGAAAAACATCTAAGAAATGAGAATAAGGCGAACTTCCAACGACGAAAAGAGCTAAAAAAACAATCGAAAATTGGGTTTAACAATTAATCATTCACGAAGAAATGATGCAGATGAAATAAAAACCAGAATCCACTCGAAAATGGAAAAGAATATAAAATAAAAAAGGAAATAATGGCCAAGGACACAGCTAATGTTAAAGAAAAATAAGGAGGAAATGATACAGTAAACTTAGTAATTAAATCTATTTGAAGAGGGTGCTTTAAAACATATTGTGTATGCTTGACAATTTTACCAAACCAACAAAATAGGTCATAGTCCTACAAGATACACCTACGAAGAAATTACGTAACAAAAGTAGGTGTATATTATTTACTAGGAATATTTAAAAAAGGATTCTTTAAGTAAAAGTGTAAAGAATCAAGAGCATCCTAGCAAGCATCTGCGTACTACCAACATAAGAATGAACTAAATAAAAGTTCAACAAGAACTTATTAACAATAAAGATGAGACACTAAAATCGGATCTGAAAAAGTGGTGAGTGACGCAAATGCAACTGCGACTGCAACTGCCCTCCTTCACCCAATACATTTTACATCATAAATGTCTGCACATTTTAGTGCAAAAACTTTACTACGGCGCGATTCTGAATACTTCCTTTAAACGACTGCTACAAGCAAGCAATTTGACAGATTTTATATTTTCTACTGAAAAGCTTGAAAATTATGAATAAATATGTTATATTCTATCGTCTCTTAGTGCAGGCCAACTTTTATATATCATGCAGCCCTCCTACATAATATGAGTTGGTTCTCCGTCGAAACCATGAACTATATATGAAATGATTTTCTCAGTACTCATCCTAGACATTACTTAGCTTTTAGGTTTATGCACGCCGTGTATATTGACAAACTAGGTGTGGTTGAAGTACTCACGTTTGCAGTCACAATACGTACTGGCACTGTTTACCATTTCTGCAAATGCATTTCTGCTAATGTGGTATTAACAAATATATTCGCAGATATCTTTTCAGCCGAGCGTGTTTCATAATTATATAAATTCAAAAATATTTGTAGGTGTGTCAAAAAGTTGGTAATTAAATATTTTAAAAAAATTTCTTAAAAATATGTACCAACAACAATTTTATTTATTTTAGTTACACCGTAAACAAAAACAATTAAAAGATATATTGTCGTTAACGCGATTTTTTAAACAAATTATTAAAATGGTCCCATCATTAGCTCAAGTGGCCGAAATGGAGGATGATATAGCGCAAGCTTTTAAGAAAGAAGATTTTGTGCAAATGATCAAAATTACATTTGAAGGTGTGTTAAATAAAGTATTTGAAAATATTGTGGATAAATGTAATAAATGTGAAAACGCTGACTGGTGGAACTAACACCAATATAAATGGAAACCCAAGAGGGTGGTACAAGAACGTTTATATGAAAGAAATAAAGCGATACCAACTAATAATTTAATATTAGGAAAAGGGGAAACTGAAAAGGTGGAAACTATATTTTAGGCATAGAAATCCCTGTGGAAGGAGGCACGTGACATTATACTTGAAAAATAGCAGATGTCCTGCTGAAATAGAATCTTGACAGATAAATAGAATATAGGGGAGATACGTCAATATAAGAATATTGATACATTTTATGGGTCACAGCAATAGTATATTAACCAAGGAAGAAGGAGATGAGCAATGACAAGAATGAACAAGATTGTAGAAAAAAATAAAATGGGAAGACTATGAATAATTGAAAAAAAATTGAAAAACATCAACGGCTATAGACCGAAATTCCCACACATAAATTATGACATGGATTTTCGGTACATTGAACTTGACAAGTCATTGGTGGATTGCAAGAATACATTTTAAAATAGCCACTGGTAATTTCAAAATTGGTGACCAATCTCTTAGAGTAATTGGACGTAAATAACGACAAGTTTGTTTGCAATAATCGGTCATTTTTTTATATCATAAAATTAACTCTTCGTTTACTAAAAACTATAATATTTGGCAGACAATAGTGAGTGACATACACATACGACATAACACCACTACTGGAATTTACAATCTAAACCCAGATTATGGAAAAAAAATTTCTCGCCGAATCAGGAAAGATTTTTTTCAGTTGTATTTTCTGACCTAGGAAAATTAATCAATGTGAACATAAAAAATCGTTGTTTGTGTATCATGAGAACCCTGCAAATGTTCGAATAATAACGGCCTGCTACATTGTATGTGACCCCATCTAACAGTTAAGTGACAAATGCAATTGCAGCCGTAAATTTACTTTTAATAACGCCAGAACAAACAAGAAATGATATATGGCCGGTCCGTACTCAACTTCACCGTCCTAATAACTAATGAAATGTTGTATGCGCCGTGTACTATCTACTTTTGTTGGCGCTCAGCGCCCGCATTGCTGATGATGAATGGTAGGATGTGGTTGTCACTTCAAGTGGATGCTGGAAAGGGTCCGGTGTAGGTCGACTCTACGTGGACACACGCTGACAACCAGCGCTAATAAAATACCGCGCAAGAAGCGTGTCACGTTCAATTTCAGGACTTCCGGTTTTGTCTCGGAAAATATGCAAATGCAACGTCTACTGACACCAGCGGTGCAAAACAAATGAGAAAAACCAATGCCGACGTGTGAGTTTTTAAACCGGCCTCCGTAAGTTGGAGTGTAACGTTATCCTGTTTTCCTATCCCCTTGTTTGCGCAAGGTTTCAGAGGCCACTTTAGTCGCTTCGTTTAGAAAAAGGCGATAAGCGGCCTGAAAGTCAACAATTTTTGTTTGCACTGTAGCGTATATTGTCGCATTATAAAACGATGAGGACTAAAATAAAATTAAATGAAAACATTTATCCATATCACAATATAAAATATTAATTACTTGTTAAAAGAAGTAAAAGATAATAAGTTGTGTTTTTAAACATTTTCATTGAACCTTATATTTCACATTATCGTTTATCACCGCTTCATAACATGAACATCACCGCAACAAACTACTGATGTTGGATCTCTTTTTATTATTTTTATGTCACTTATCAAAGTCAGTTTGAAAGGCAATGCTGTATCGAATTAACATGAGCAATACGAAGCAACGCTTAAAATGAACATAGGATCGACTAAAATTAAATTAAATTAAATTAATAAAGAATCTATCACCTAAATACAAATTAAACCCCTGAAAAATTTAAAATTAGTTTATATATTGTTCGAATGCCCAACTCTCATAAATGGGTATTACGTAGCAGTTATGCAACAAGAATACTCATATTTAATTTTTCCTAAAATTGATTACAAAGGTATGGAATATATTAAATCATATAGGAAGTTATATAAAGGGCGCGAACAATTCATTTAAATATATTCAGCAGTGAGAATACTAATTGAAACTTATAGAGGTACGCACGCAACTATATGATACACATTAATATTAAAATATGACGACAAGACAGGGCTATTAAATGACAAAGTTTTGAGTTTTGAGCGCGAGTAGTGAAATGAAAGACGGGGATCTAGTTTATGGTGTAATGAGAAACAGGTTCTCGTAAAGCGCTACAAGTTTACCATTATTATGCGTTTACGAAGTTGCCGTTTTGCGTTCAGCATTCGACATTCAGAAACTTAGCCCTCTAGCGAAATAATTATACAGTTTCATCACCTGAAAATAATATTGGTCTCTTGTATCGTCACTCGAAATATTTAAAAGCAGATTCTATGTGAGCATAGATAAATACTTATACCATAAACTCTAGGTAGTTTTTGTAGTGTCGGTCATATTGACAATAATTATTTATCCATAAACTGGCATTTGACGATTTCATTCTATAATTATTTGCATAACAAAAGCATTATTTGCATAACAAAGCAAAACAGGTTCTCGTAAAGCGCTACAAGTTTACCATTATTATGCGTTTACGAAGTTGCCGTTTTGCGTTCAGCATTCGACATTCAGAAACTTAGCCCTCTAGCGAAATAATTATACAGTTTCATCACCTGAAAATAATATTGGTCTCTTGTATCGTCACTCGAAATATTTAAAAGCAGATTCTATGTGAGCATAGATAAATACTTATACCATAAACTCTAGATAGTTTTTGTAGTATCGGTCATATTGACAATAATTATTTATCCATAAACTGGCATGTGACGATTTCATTCTAATATAATTATTTGCATAACAAAAGCAAAACATTTAACGAAAACGTTAAAAGGAATCAAGATTACGTGTTCTGGCATAATAAACTGCAAATAATAGCTAAAATTTAAATTGATTGCGCATTGACTTGAAAATTATAATGAAATTTCAATTTTGTAATAATATTCTCTACTTTCATCGGCAAAATAATCAACGTTTTTTTATATAAGAATTAAATTGCACACTTTCGCCTTTATGAATTTTATTGGAATAGAAATATTTATGTAATAAAATCGGTCTGTACTCTGAATGCAATTGATAATGTTAAACCGTAAATTTGCTCTTTTTATATTTAGCTGTTACGTGATTTAAATCAACCACATTGGCGACCTGATGCATTAGCAAGCAGTATTTCCGATTTTCAAATCTGCTATATTTAGATAGTTATTATAGCTATTTCGCCGTCTATGGGCATATCAGACCACCACACATACATTCGCGGAAGTTGCATCAAGTTATGCAAACAAAAGTGACAATGAGTTTGTTTGTGGACATTTTACCGACATCTAAACGTGAATACCTACACTTGTTACTGCTATATAATCGCAGAGGTCTTTCTGACCAGCCACGCTAGTACTATAAAGACTTGCAATAAATCCCAACAGTAAGCAATTACCGAAGTAACAAATGTATCCATGTGCAGATTGCGGTAATATGCACACACAAACATATTGGATTTATATGATAGCCAGCATCTTACCAATCATGTGCTTGTTATATTCTAATGGGGTGCCTATATATTGCCTGTTAATTATAAATATTTTTAAAAGCCTTCTAGCTGATAGAAATACCCAATACGTTTTATTGACGGATCGGTATATTTATTCAATAAGCTTTAACACATTTTTCACTCCAAATAACTTTGATAGAACTCCTCGTTCTCTCCCTATGTTAGCAATATATAAAATAAATCCAGAATGGGGAAACAACCATCAGGAATCGAACATGTTTCAAAGTTTATTTTTTTGTGCAACTAGTGACGTCAAATATTAATTGGACCAGGAGATTCATTGACACTTATTTATTATACCGTGGTGTGGTATCTCAACATTGGAGCTTTGCAATTGGATTTTGGATTTGAAAACATTTTCTGTAGACAAATATTGAAAACAAAAAATTATTCGTCACATCGCTTGCATTTTAATACTTGTTCTCCACCAGTAATTGTAAAACTGTTCTTGAAAAATCCCAGAACATCGTCGACAGAATTTCCCTGCCCAATTATATTTTAAACACAGTGCTTTTGCTACTTGCTCTAAGATATATCAGGAAAATTAATGACAATAATATATTAACTTGGCAAGAGCCACCGAAAAGCTTTTTGGTGATTCTATACGCATATTTGTACTTTGCTTTCATCTGTGTTGATAAAATTACACTTTCAATATTTTTTTTCTAGTAAAAATCCTAGATATTCACTTTGTGATGAACGAAAATAGAGCAAGGCCTGGTTGCATTAACCATTACATTAAAACGGTGGTACAAACTCGTAACTAAATTGAAATCGCTGATATATTTAATAGTCATAGCGTCAGCCGAATGTAATATATAAATAGTGAATGCGCAGCGTCAACAAGGACTGTCAACGACACATTCAATTACTGGCGTCGCAGACTGATTTGCAGACGTAATGTTCTATGCATTCGACGAACGAGTCGTATTAGCGGTTGTATATGCACCGAGAACGTATTGTCAAATTACGACCGAAATAAATGAACGTATGGCGTATTGATTTCGCCCCAGATCAATGGCAATAATAACTCGACCGCTCTTTCTTATCAAATCACGTGATATTATTACAAAAAATATCATAAAAACAAGCATTAATATTGAATGCCTCATAAATAAATAAAATTCAATAAGACATGTGGAAAAATCCGCCAGTTCCGATAACGGTTAATTGTGTGAAAATATTACATTTATGTAATAAATCCATCGGCAGCAGAAATCAATAATTGACGCAACCAACCTTCTTTCCGTTCAGATACCAAGTAAGATTGACGGCTGGAAAAGCAGGGGGTGAAGTGCAGTTTCCCCTGAGCGTATAGCCGACTTCGTAGGAATCTTTCTCGATGGTAACATCTGGATCACCGACAGGTGCATCTGCAATTCAAAACAAACATACATTGTCTCTTCGCCTAGCGTTAAAGTTTTGAGAAATGTCAATTAATGAAATTTGTGAACTAAAATCGACATATAAAAGTGATGCACATAATATTTGAAATTGGATGATTTTTTTTTAACGGTTTAACGAAAATTCATTTAGCAACTACGACGATTACTTTTCGTTGTAAAAACTTTCCGTAATATACTTTGAGTTTGCGTCCTCTGTGTATACCTAAATCGAATTTCGTCTGTATATTGAAAGTAAGCTCTACTCCGGAAACTAATAACAAATGATCGCGCATCTGGGCTGACAGCACGATGCTTTCAGACAGGTTACCCATATCCCGGCCCAGCTGGCCCGAAGCCATTACTCAAGAGAGGCTATAGACGACAGGGGCGCTACTGGTGGTCGGGGTTGGTTCTAAACAAGTCCCTTGTTCAGCTGAAAATTATTGCGCGCTTCGCTTAAAAGTTCATAATCAAAATAATGTTACTATAATTTAAATTCCTTCATAAAATATAATTAATTTTATTTTGTCTTATATTTTGCAAATTATTTATTTATTTTTAATAGATTATGTAAAAATTATTACGTTGACGATAAAATCATACATCAAAAATTTAGCATTAAATTATACTCGTTTGTAAAAGGGGCCGGGTAGATCTTTGGCCGATATTGGTTCGCTGTTATCTGAGCTTTGCAACGAGGAATATTAAGAACATAGTTATTGTAGTATAGTTGGGTATAAAATGATAATACATACACCCAGTTCATTCCCAACGCTTAGTCGAACTACGTCAAGTGTTATATTAAATATAGAAAGATGAATCAAAAGAGTGTTAGGCACATAATTACGAGGATCTGCAAGGAGAACATAGTTCGATCCTTCTGTGGTTTTCTGCTGTTGACTTATATACTTAAAACATTGTATACTTAAAATATTTTAGTTTTGTATTCTTTTTTTGATGAACTTTTAAATAAAAGCGAAACGATATAGTCCAAGGACCCAACTGGAATTTTATTTTACTGTGCATACGTAAAGTGTGCACTTTGTAATTTAAATTGGAAATGAATAGAAATGTGTATAAGTAAAGAGTCCGTAGTAAAATTGTGAATTATTAAAACAGTTGCGAATGTAAATATTGTTTTTCAGTCACGGCTTGCCATTTTTCACTTAAAAAATAACATGTTTAATATGAAATAAATTTTCAATTTTGAAAGCTTACGTAGATTATGGCGTACTTTAGTAAATTTTCTCGGCATACGTGACGATGTGACCATTTAAGCTACGTGTTATTTTTCCACCGAATTCCTATTTTACGTCCTTATAATATCCGAAAGCAAATAAAGTGAAATTTTATTATCCCGTTCGGTCCGATAATGATCACTAGTTGGCGGGTAGCGCAGTGGACGTTAGCTTTTAAGCTGGTCGATCTGCGGTTAGCGCTGCGTACGCTTTGAGGTTTGCGGTTACCGTTACCGGGGATGTCGGGCCGCTGTTTACCCAGCGATATTATCGTGCTTTTACGGTTGAATAAACATTAAACATAAGGTTGAGTTTACGATGCATGTTTGCATTTCCGGTTCGCTTTAAATCAATTTTATTCGGTCGATGCAGCGGCGAGGAGGCGGTTTGTGTATGTGTGTGCAGTCTCGGAGTTTGCACAGCGGTGGCGTTAAAACGAACTGCGTACATTTTGCCATAATTGGAAAACGCTCGGACGTAAAATTTCCCATTGTTCTTGCGGGGGTCAGTGAAAATTTGAACTTTGAACGATAAAGCGTTGACAGCATGAAAGTAACAATTTTAGCAATGTATTGGAGGAACGTAATTCTCGGGATGGACGTTATTTACTAGAATTACTGCCATAAATCATATTAATTAATGTGATTCATTATTATTAAATATTAACAATAATGTTTGATTCATGACACAAATCATTAAAGCATAGTACTGTAAAAATGTCTTCGTGTACTTCAGTTGAAGGGGCTTTCATGATACATTTAAATTTAAACAGACTCCAAATATTTCCAATTATAATTACGAATGTGTACACAAATAAAGAAGAATGTCCCTCTCAACTTTGAACTTTCTAGCAACAGTATCTATCCACACATTCAAAACAAATTTGAAAAAATCTACATTAGTAAGTTATGACATGTTATATTATTCGCAATAGGTTTTCAAAGATTTCTACTTCTCCACCAACATGATTTTCAGCAGGTACTACGACGAAGTCAAAAGCAAAACCACTTGTGTAGGTGGTTATGCTTTTGACTTTGTTATGGATTATTTCTCCAAAAGTGAACGTGGGTGCTTGAATTTCTGAGATTTGCGCATTAATTCAATACATGCCTAGTCAACCTTCAAAGTGTGGGGTGAATATTGTCTATGTTAAAGTGTTTAAAAGTTGTTGTACATTATTTATGAATTAATTACAAAGCCTCTGTTTCCAGTCGATTTTCTTGCTTTTTATTTTTCATCACAGCCCTACCTATTAAAAAAATAGGTTCACTAACTCGAGAAATGCTTTTCAACACCTCCTAACCAATTGCCAAAGAAATGCATTAGCTATTTCAATATTTCTCATTCCTCTCCCAGTATTTAGGCTTTGTCTTTCTCTCTATCCCAATATGCTTGCTTAGCTTTGAGGCATAAATAAATCGAATTAATTTAGTCCTATAATAACCATGGAATCATAACTTTCGCCATTTTCTTTTATGAAAACTCGTACTCTTGATTCATGCTCCTCATTTTCAGTTTAAGCTAACGTCTCTAATGTGATTCATCCAACAATTGCATCATTGATTTCAGATTCTTGTGCAAGACATTCCGGATCATTTTGATGTCCTAGATATCTCCTCATTTAAATTTGACTCTGCATCACATTGAAAAACTTTATCTTCAAAATCAAGTTCATCAGATCTAACTGATTGTTTCTGCCACTTAACATTCTTTCTTAAATCCTGTCCTGTAGACTCGCTATATGATTCTGTTAATCTCCTCAAAGTCAGTTATTTCGAGAGTCACCATTGTAGCAGCCAGTACATTATCCATTAAAAAAAAATTCTACAATTACTTGCATTATTCACTTCATAACCAGACCAAATTAAGAAAGCGACATTCATCAGCAGTTGTAGTTAAAATTTAATCATCCGGTAAAATTTTTATTTTTGCGAAAACGGGGACGGGAACGGGGATTTCAATTAATTAAACCGAAAACCGTCCCAGTAGGCCTGGTTTATTTCAATATCTGCGAACAAGTAAAAGGCGCGTTTCCGTCGAAAATAACGACATAATTGTAAAAGTTAACAAAGTTATCTTATCGCCAGGTCGTTCTTAAATTATTCCTCTAGTTTGTGTAAGTGCTTCTCAACGACCTTATAAAGTACAAACAGACCCCAAAACACTTGTATGGTTAATAGAGCCGAGTACTCTAATGTTCAAGAGGCAGAAACTTTAGTATCAGGAAAATGTTGTTTTCCACTTTTTCCCTCGACTCTCCGTGTATTCTTTGTCCTCGAAGTTGTCGTTACGTCCCTTCGTCGGAAATTTATTTTTAATTTGCCCAGCACAATGGCACTGTGGATTACGCGGAAGGTTACGATTTTGTTGCAAGTTTCGGTGCTTTTAAGCTTTTATGTGTTTAATAACAACTGTTTCATGCAAATGATTTTTAATAATTGAAACGAAAAATTGAATATTGGATAAGGTCGCGTTAATGATAAATAATACACAATACAAAAACATATTTCATGTCAAAATAAACTGAGTTTCATACTTTGTTCATCCCGCTGATTTGAAATTAATGACATTTTCACAGCAGGTTTCTACTGTCGTAGATCCTCATGAAGTTTGAAAGGCGTATCATACTGCAATGATTGTGTTTCATATTGGAAGGAAGGATAATTATTTGATGGACATATATAGGATATTCGTTGTTGAATGTGTGGATATATATATGCTCGTTGAGAAGAGGGAGAACTGTAACAATTGAATTATCTATTTAAATTCACCTGGATGGAACATATAATAACATAATTTTATTCCGTATATATGTCAGGTAAATTTGTATTAATTATTTCATTTTTAGTCGCCATATAATTCAAGTTAAAACAAATTGGAGTATCATAGAATATATTACATCTGTTCCGTTGTTAAACCACCTACATTAAACCCGTTTCAATTTGGTCGTGATTTATAAATTTTTTAATTAATAATCCCGAGACCGGTTTGCATAAATTTCGTTTGCGATTCCTGATAAATGCAAATTGAAATTTAATGCGAATTTCACATAAAATTTTACGTTTAGAATTTGCCAATGCTTTAAAAACACGAATCGTTCCCCGTAGACTTGATGAATGCAGCAATTAGCAACCACCGACGCGGTGCAACTACATGGAACACTCACCGACACCGACGCGTATTCGAAATAATTAACGGCTTTTTACGAAAATCGCCTTGAAAACGAAGAAGCCGCAGCCTGCAATAAATTACCGAGAGTGTAATTTCGGTAAATCCGAGTTGATGTTGATTACGGGCAATGTTAGGCACGGTGAGGAATGGAGGAATGGAAATTACCGAAATGCCAGTGTCGTCTCTAATTATCCAAAGTTGCTTCGTCCGCCCTTCTGAAAATTGGAACAAAGGCGGCCGAAAAGGTTACGTTTATCAGTGACAACTGTCGCCCTTTCCATAATTTTCCATGCATTACGCGTTAAAATTACAGCCAGTTGTTACCTAGAAATTTAACATTTCATTGTTTCTTAAATTTTTATGTAGTCTTTGTAATGCATCGTAATACAAGAACTGCGTGCGTCGCGTCGGCGAAGGGTTAAATGCAAATTTATAAAGATCGACCTTCCTGAAAATCACTTTATATTTCGCGATTTTTTAATCTCGTTTCATCCGGAAACCGTTCAACGGTCACGTGTGGTCCAATTGCCCTATAACTTCTGCCTCGTTGATCGTGGTAATAAATTCTGGCCGAGAGGGAAAAAATGCTGGCATGCAGATATAAATTTCGGGTGTCCTTGATTTTTCAGCCCTTTGCAGGTTTTGATTCAGGAGAAAGATGTTTCAAATTAAAATTACGATGTTGTATTTAAATTTTTTTACTGAAAGCGGATTACAAATCCAACTTGCACCTACACACTGAACTTCACGGACCTTCTATCT
Organism: Geotrupes spiniger; assembly: GCA_959613385.1. Lineage (NCBI taxonomy): Eukaryota > Metazoa > Arthropoda > Insecta > Coleoptera > Geotrupidae > Geotrupes > Geotrupes spiniger. The sequence goes on from OY390737.1 coordinate 22,044,731, forward strand.
TGAATGCCCAATATTAATCTAATATGAGGTGAAGCAAAATAACTTGTCGCTATTACTGATCCGACGATTTTAAATATTCAATTATCGATAATCAAGAACGTGCTTAGAAAATTCAGCAAGAAGGGAATCAGGTTTGATTGGCAATATTCACTGCTTTAGACTGCTCAAAAAATCAATTTTTTTTTATTGCTCAAATCTATGCCTAATAGATCTAAGAATATATATAAAAAGTTATAGCGGCTAATTCGCAATATTTTGAAAGATACAGCACTAAACACAGTGAGGTGTCGAGCATAAAGTATACGAACGCACGAACTTTAGAGCGCGTTTTCTCGAGTTTTCGTTTTTACGATTTTTCTAAACTGGTGGGCGTGATTGCGAGAAAACTAGACAAGCAATCAAAACGAAACAAAACTTTTATTGGCCTCAGTAGCATTCTGTTCTATTTGAACTAAAAAGATTAATGAAAAAAAAATTCTAAACAACTTTTTTAGCAAGTTGAAATGATTTTCTCTTCCTGCAAAGAGCACATTTATTTTAAAACCTGAGAAAAATCTTGAATTTCAAAATTTTTGGTTTTTTTTTAGTTCACATAGAAGAAAATATATGAGAATTACAATTTTCTTTAGTTTTTTTTTGCTTCAGACAAAAATTACGAGCTACATCTTTCCCACCGATTGTATACTGCAATTGGAAGGTGTTGCACAAATGTGCATAAAAATCGGTTCCGTTTAAATATTTTTCTCTCCAAATATTTTTTCTTTAATGCTCAAATATGTAATAAAATGCTCTAAAAAGTTCACTAGACTTGATCATTTTTTTCTGCCCTAAAAAAATCCCCCAAAAACGATATTTTAAGTCCTCCTAAAGCAGGATCCCCCTAATGCTCGCTAATATTATTGAAACTAATTGACATTTGTCAGTTTGCTTAAAAAAAATTATTAATTTCAGCCCTGTTTATATAAATTATATTTGCCAAACGAAATCAAATTACAAGTTACCTACTATCTGTTTCCAATTCGAATTGATGGTCCTGATATTGAATGTACTGACAAATATGTTTGAATAGAACAAAGATTCACACACGTGATTATTTTCAGGCAGGAAATGTTATATTTGTTAAGGCCTGCAGATACACCTATTGCTACCGCAGGGGTTTTAGTTAAAAGATAAATAAACTTTTGAATTGGAATTAAAATGTCACCCGTTTAGGGGTGTTTTAAACCCTCTTACCGCCAACTTGAGATTTGACAATGGATTACGTAAGAAATGAAATTTTATTTGTACAATATCAGGAATTATGTTGGTTCTGGAAGTTACATTTTCTTTTACAAGTTAAGTTAACGGGAATACTATTTCTTAAAAAAATGAAGGTAGTTTACCTAGAATTAAAATAGTGTTTGCCCAACTGTAAAGGCCTACTTGATTTAAAAAAAATCGAAAGTAAACTAAAAATAAGTTTCAGGCCAAGCTGGGCGGAATCCCAAAATATGAAATTCCAATTCGAAAATTTTTGGTCAATCATACGTATTGTAAACTCAACCCCGGATTGAGTTTACAATAGGTATGATTGACCAAAAATTTTCGAATTGGAATTTCATGTTTTGGGATTCCGCCCTGCTTGGCCTGTAACTTATATGCTGTATATAACGAATAAAGGTTATTATTATTGTTATTGTTACAATGAAACCATAGAGGCATGAACTAAAGAAACGTTTAAACTGTAAATGTACAGTGTGATCAGGAAACATATCTCGGCCAATGAATGATTGTGTCACAAAAATACTTTAAATTAACAACATTCTCCTGTTAAAATCTGGCGTTGTTGTATAGGTTTAATGAAACCCAATTTGGATTGAGTTTAATTTTAATCCGGGTTGAATTTACCTTTTTAAGTTCTGAGGTTCTAATGCCGATATATTTGTAACATTTGTTAGAAGGTTGGGTTGGGTTGGGTTGAATTGGATTGTGTTGGATTATGTTTGATTGGATTGTGTTGGATTGGGTTGGATTGTGTTGTATTGGGTTGAGTTGGGTTGGGTTAGATTGTGTTGTATTGGAATGAGTGGAGTTGGGTTAGATTGTGATGTATTGGGTTGATTTGGTTTGAGTTTGTAAGTGCACAAAAACTATATAATATAATATTATTGTTTAATAAGAAAACATATGCACACAACTGGTGCATTAATCATATCGGGTTCTATATTTACATTTAATTGAGCATTATTACGTAGACTTTCATTAATTTGATACCCATATTTCTTACCAAAATCAACTATGTGTTAGTTCGATTGCTTAATCCTTCATTGAGAATCACCATTTAGTTTCACGAGAATATCAAATTCTTTTATTCTAGAACTCTAAACATTAGAAAGGTCCTTACATTTCTGAACCTTCTGAGTTATAAATCAGAATAGTTAAACGCTTTAAAAAATATTAAACCGTTGACAGTTTGAAAAACACAAAGTACGAATTTCATTAACTGAGGACGTATCTGGATTAAGAAATTAAAAATTACAGTAAATGACATTAGAATATCAAACATCATAGATCATGTTCTATTATTTCGATCAGAATTTTGAATTTACAAAATTGATTATGGTGGTTAGAATTAGCGGACACATTGATATTTTGAGCTAACAAAGTTATTTATGTACTGAAAACATGAAAGGGAGCTGGATTTGAATACGACACTTACTTAGACACAAGTTTTTACACACTATTTATTGTGTCAAAAAGAATAGAGCAGTTTCTAGCACGCTTACAACGATATTTGAATAAAATGTCTATAAAATTATTTTGAACTTAAAAATATCACGAAAATATAAAATAAAATGTCATTATATCATGTGCGATAATAATTAAATAACGCGTTCGAAGTATATACAGGCTGTCCCTAAAATGCGTGGACATCACTTAACCACAGATTCCTGGTTCGAAAATAAGACGATTTAACTAAACTTATCTATATGCAATTACGTTTCGTTTAGCTAGTATACTGCTTCAAAGTTCTTTCAAGAAAAAATTATTTTGTCCATAACGACAGAACGCTTGGATCGATTTGGATAATATTCGGTATTGTACTCCTCACGAATGTAGGTCATCTTTTAAGGTGATATTAGTTATTATCAGTAGACCATTAGTGTACGAAACAATGGTAACCCGGCATAAACCAGTCAAAAACTTTTTAATGTGAAGGCCAATAACTTTCAAAAAAATAGTTTCGGAAAGAGGCGTTCAATAGTATTTTTTTTGTTAATTTGTAATTGATGATATCTGTTAAGGTTTAGACACAAAAAATAAAATCTGAGGGAGTGTTAGACTGTACAACGAAAGGTTTCTAAATCGTCGCGTGCCCAATCATAAAATTTTTGGAAACATTGAAAGACGCCTTCGCGAAACGGGAAAATTTGCACCGAGCACAGCTGATCGTGGACGTGCTCGTACAATTCGCACCCCCAGGATTGAGGAAGAAATTCTGGAAATAGTAGAAGAAAATCCAGAAATAAGTAGTCGATGCTTAGCATTGCAAGCAGGCGTTTCAAAGAATGTTGTTCATAGAGTTCTTAAAGAACAATTGCTATATCCTTACCATATACAAAACGTCCAGGAGCTTTTGCCAACTCAAGACGCGCGATGATGCGTCTTTGTGCTTCTCCACAGTTGTTTACTCTCAACACATCCTAAATAACAAAGATGTTTTCATATTGAAACTGATTTATATTAGATAATTGGTTGCCACGAGACATGCAGACATCAAATGTGTTTCGCGAAATTTGTTTAATATCTCTTGTTTTGTCGTGTTTTGCTGACGCGCTCAGTTTACGCCGAATAATTCCGAGATTCCAGTGTGTATTGTTATCAAAACTATTCTGTGAAAATTCTCGACTGTGCAAATTTCTCCATTTGTTAACATTCCGACTTAGAATCATGTGTAAATAATTGAAGGGGAATATAAATGCCCGTCAATATCTTAAAGTATTTATGAAACAATTAAGTGTTTCAATTCGCCAAACGACACCACTTTAAATCATAACCAACTTCCCAACCGAACCAATTTCCCATAACAAGGGTCTTAACAGCCGTTTTCTGAATCTCTCCAAATTGAATGCCCAATCGAAATCAACTTCAAATATCCTCTCCCCCAATAAAAAAAATCCGAACTACGCAAAGGACAAATCCCTTTCACATTGGATCCGCCGGTACAAGTAAAATAGATGATATGACGCAAATATATAAGCCGCTATAATCTGGCGGCTTCAATAGGACATAAAAATTTAATCAAGCCGTAAATTGAATTTTTCTGCAACGCCTTAATAATGTATTTTAATTTGGACTTATCGCGCCAGAACAAAACAAACAAACCGTACTTAAACGACTTGTATGCGAGTTTAAAGAAGGAACGCTTGCAGTATTATTTTCCCATTTCGCTGAAGCCGGATTATGTTCTGAAAACGACTGCGAGTAATTCAACGGGGAAGTTTTCCGCGTTTCGTTTTGTTATTCAAATAGCCGTCCGTGCATAATCCCACCTTACGTTTTAATCGTTTAAGTGTGTTTCACGTTGTCGCCGAAACATTATTATATAAATGTTTTGGTGGGTGTTTCTCACACAATATGTGTCTATTCGCTTTCCAATGACAAAAAATTGTTAAGGATTTGATGCATACCATTTATGTATGTATGTATCTATATATAGAAATCTGGTGCTTCCTTGTAGTTGAAAATAATAGAGGAACACTAAATTACTCAGAAAGGAGTTGTATTCAGTTCATTTTTTCCTGCTATGTAGACAGATGTGTGGGAATTTAAAAAAACTGTTAGAAGCTACTGATAGTGATTTAAGTAACGCATTGTGGTTTACCAAATGATTTCACAAAATTACAAGTTGCAAAGAGATGGAGAAATACATTGTAAACCTTTCCCATTTTTCATTTACTAGAAGTTTCTATGAAGGTGCCGTCAGTTCTCGCCAGGTGGAGTTGAGAACATCGTATTTGTCATATCCGGCCGGAGCGGGTGGACCACCGCAGGGGCTCGGCCGAACTTCAAACTTTAAATATATGGCCGAAGGAGATTTTCAATTCGGAACAGCGCTAACCTACCGAAACATTGATTTATAGAAACGGCGCGACTGTAACTCATCCGAGCCGTAATGCAGTTTCCCCAGTGAATATTTTATGATAATTTTCGGAAGGTTGTAAAGGAACCGCCGCCTTCGGCGAAAAGAACGTGCGAGTTTCGTCGGATACGTGAGATATTGAGCATTTCTCGCCGAATTTACTTTTACTTTTCACTTTGCACGACTTGTACTTTGTTGTTTATCGCTAATTTATGTAGGCGTGTTCTTTCGCTTTATTTTATTTCCGTGAGTTTTCTTTGTATTTGAATTTTTGACGTGGAGGAGCTGACGACGATCATCACATCGACTGTCTTGGAAATATCGTCAACGCGATGCAATATATTTTGTGCAACTGGTTCCATCCCTTCGGTATTTAGATGAATTATAAATTATAATATGTGAACTGGAATTTATTCGAATATGTACGGGTTAAAGCTTTAAAAGCTGTAACTAGTGCCTTGTAGACGTATGTGACAAGAACTTGTAAGGGTACGGGTTAATACCAAATTTCTAATATACTTTCTTTGTTGCAATTAACCCAAACATACATGTATTTCGAGTTTGATCCAAAAACTGCGACGGGAATCTTTTTGTCCTATACGATTGTCGTTCATATAGCCTGAGCAATAGTTTCACTAGGAAACTCTAACATGATTCATGAGCTGTGCGTTATGTTACTTTATGAAAACACATATGCAGTGAAAATCTTTTTCAACAAACTTAATTATTTCTACAACGTATCCTGTCCAGTAATCGTATGAAAAAATGAAGGAAATTAAATTCCACTAATTTTTCCACAAAGGGGGCTTTGTTACGATTTAATCCCAGTTGCTTTATAATTGAATTTGTTACATTGCTTTGAAACGTCATGTCTGAGTAACGATTTTTTTTATTTTTATTCCAAAAATACGTAGAATTTTAATGTTGCAGTGTAAATTTAAATAATAAATTTTAAACATCTATAAAATAGCATTTTCCGTAAATTACTTCAGATAATTTTGATAAAACCAATTTAAAATTACTTACTTGTGACGTACATATATCCAGTGGCTACTAACGTGTAAAAATTCGGAGCATCCGAAGACACTTCGCAGCCATACTTCCCAGTCATGTTCTGCTGCACGTTCCTCAGTACGACTGAACCGGGAGTCGACTTGCCGACCTATAACAAATTAATTCAAGGACCGAAAGCAGACATTAGTGAGAAACTTACATCGATGTCAATTCCATTAAATGCGAATATTTGAGTGCTGGGCATTTCTTTGGGGATGTACCGGAAGAACTCTTTGTGACCCTTGTACCATTTAACTGTATATAATGGTTCCTTTTCGAGATCGTAGTTGCATTGCAGTGTGATTGTGTCTCCTATGTTTGCTGCTGGTGGTATGATTACGTTAACGTCGCGTAAAGCATCGGTGCCTGTAACGGAAAAAACATATTTAGCATTACATAGATAAGAAAACATCAATATGGTGGTACATGTGATCCAAAGATACAGCATAGAGTCTAAGTTTTTCGAACGAAATTTATTCCAAAAATAGACCTAAATTGATAGACAGGCACAAAGTTAGGGCGATGGGCGTTTTCTATTTCACAGTTTTTTATATTCACTTAATAATTAATTTCTCATTACCTCATCTATCTACTTTATTTTTTGTCTTTCTCTATCTCTGTTATTGCATCCTTGAAATGTGACCCAGCCACTTCAGTCTCTTATCATTTATAGTTTCTACAATGTGTGGTTCCTCATTTATTTCAACTTTGTTGTGGTTGTTTCTTTTTTTCCACATGTCTCTTATCTTACCCCCTCAAATATTTTGCTTGTTCATTTTCCTTGGCAGCTCCCAATATCTCTTACACACTTATTTTTAAGTTCCACACTTCGCTAAAAATATTACTACAAATCTTACACATATACCTCTGCATGCCTTTAAGGTAACTGACTTGATTTATAATGCCTCCAAAATTGTTTGCTTTTGCTTTTCTTTCACATCACTCCACACCCAATCTGGCCAGATCTTCTTCCAACGTTTGTAGCCACTTTCCCTTTGGCCTTCTCCTCTTCACTTTTCCTTCATTTCTTCCCCTGTTTACAACATCTGCTTCCTGGTACTCTTCCTGTATGTACAAACCAGAATACTCGTTTTACTCCGATTGAAGTTGTTCGTATTGCTTCTTAGTATCCTATACTCCCACGCCTCCAACATTATTGCACTGCTTGTTATATACTCCTACTTTGGCTTTTATATTTTCTTATTTCTCAGCATCTGCAGCATTGCTGTACATTTATTTCCTTTCACTATTCTGGCCTTAAATCTGTCAAAGTGGAATGTTTCTTCATACACTTCAATTTCCAGCCTTCTACTGCAGATTTCATAATTTTTTTAAATCTTATTTTCATGTGTTGGTGTTGGTTTTATTTACTCGGTGCCCGGACCTTCCTCTTTGTTTTAGGATTTTTACATCAACATTTCTCTTTTCTTTTCAAAATTATAGTCAATAAAATTATACGTTTTCCACTTTAACTTTTAATTTTGTGACTTTTGCAAATTTCTCCCAAATCAAAATGCAAAAAAGAATTTCAGAATATTCGTCGCAAGCTCGTTGTTCTTATTGCCCAAGCTGTAGGTTAATTACAATCACCTTAGCTTATATTTTCTTCTGCAGTTAAGAACATGACGTTAAAGGTCAATTAAGCCCAAGCGACTTCGCTATGTAAACGTTATAAAAAACGTCACCATCGTATAGATTATATGAATTAATACAAATATTTAATGGGCTAGTGAAATGGAAATTTTGTAATCCATGAGTATTTATATGCGAAAACATATGTAATATTTAACAATTATCCGAAAAATATCAGATTATTGCTGCTGATATTAGCAGTACTTAGAGCAATGAGTGTCGAACATTTGAAACGAACATTAGGTTGTGCCTACCGTTTCTCGATATGTTATTGTAAGGACTGCACTATAGTCATTGCCAAGTGAAAGCTTTAAATGTGGCCCTAAAATATCGCTACGAAACTCTTCATTTATAAATTAAGTTTTGTCGTTTCTTCCCTCCAACAAAACTCGTCATTCTAAAGTTAAATGTTGTGGTTTCTTCCTTTAAGTTATCAAGCATGCCATTGGAGGAAGTTATCTCATAGACTTTTCAGTTAGCTCCCACCTATGTCAACGTTCTGAATTCCTACTTACAGACAATTTTGAATCAATACTTAAGAACAACCAAATCTTACGTAACTCTCAATTTCAGTAGAACATGTAACAATGGAACAAATTCATTATGATGCTGAAAGAATCTCTCAATAATCATCATAGTTGACGTTACTTTCATAACTGAAGATGTATGAGTAAAATGGCAACTGATAATGAATTAACCAATTAAATGGTCCTCATACCGAATGACTCGGCCACTGCAACGGTGGTAATATGCGTTGGTTAATTAATATTCGTCAAGCGTATGACAAGCACAACAGAAGTCGTCTACCCTACAATCGTCAAAATGATAAAACCCATCCATTCGACAATCCGAGGATAATTTTCCTTACATAAGCTCGGGGAATTTGCCGCAACTTGGGGCCATTAAAACGAACCTAAGTCGCGTCAACCGTATTACTTAATTCCAATTAAGTTAGTCGCTTTAATTGTCACAACTATCGTCGACGTCGGTGCCGTCGTGCGTTCGAAACGACCAAACTCCGCGCCAACGAAGGACGTAGATAATCGCATCACGAACTATCATCCGTCGGCTTCTCCCCGCGAGACAGAGATTCCGGCGAATAGCGCGTGGAAAATCCCATCTACGTCGTAGAAACTTGCGATTAGTTACGGTCGTAAAGTCACTAAGAAAATATGTGGTTCGCAAACTTTTTTACGACAGTCTCCCGTCGACTGCGTCTCATTTTTTCAACAGTTTCCTTCCGCTCGGGAATTATTCCACAATTACGTAATTCCTCGACATAATTATTGGAAAGTTTCAGTAAAATTTAAACATTGATCATTAAAATTGCGACATGCTTCATACATTATTTAATCATCTTGTTTGATGCAAACACACCCAGCGACATCAAATGCAACACGTCTTTGTGCTACAAATTTTAATTAAATAATAGCTGTAAAACTCGTCAGTATCGCGTTCAAAGGGCTAGGTCGCAACAGAACTCAACGAACGACTCGATATGAACATCATCCTGCGTAGCATTATTACAAATGGAATCGTTCCACCGTTATAAGATCCTTTTAATTACATTTCTTGTTCGTGAACTGGTACAAAGATGACGGAAGGGGCGAAGGAGGGTATTTAAAAAGCGGAAGTTATGGGAACGCGGCAGGAATGTTGGGAACAAACTTTGCACATTTACAAAGAGGATTCCGGTGCCTTATTGTGCAAGAGCGCGCGCGAAACTCCATTTCGACAACTAACTTCATCGAATATGTTTAAGACTTTAACGTCCGTCTGCAGAACCAGCGTCGGCAGGAAGAGCAACGGGCATCTGTTTGGCATGGTGCATGTGTGATAACTTTCCAATCTCGGCAAACTCAACAACTATAGTTTGATACATCTTTGTACGGATCGTGGTGTCCATATCTGCGAACGCTATAATCGAAACTTTGAAACAAAGTTATGCCGTGTTTATCACATGTGTTGATGGACTCCCACTGTTATGTATACGGTATATGCTCTAGAGATTCACGTTCAATTATTGGATTCGGTAAATGAAACTAAATAATATACCCAATAATTTTTGATATGATCAATTCTGAAATATTGTAATAGTACCTAACATTATATTAATGAATTTCAAATTAGGTTCAAAAAAGCAACGTTGTTTTTTCCACACAATGTAAACAAATATTTCTGAGGAATTCTTAAATATATGTCAATATGTTATTGCAAATAGTGCAAATAGGCTTTAGTACACACCCACCCTGTATCAGCAGCAAAACATTATGTGCTTTATCAATATTAGTAATCCACATACACGTCTTATCAATCTACAATCCTCATTACAATTTCCTTCAATTCCATCGCACTTGGACCCTTTGAGTTCTCCCTTCATAGTTACCAGTGAACATATCTAATCAGATATGAACATCTACAAGCACTTCGTTGACTTGTTTTCCTATGGCTTCATGAGTATAAAGTCATCGCATATTTATATAAAACATAATATTGAATTTCCTCGATTAGTCTCGTTGATTATACTTCTAATGTCAACGCCTTCTTCATGATTTCAAACATAGCTCTCATCTCTCGTATACATATGGTATCCCAAAATATTAACATTAAATTTATAACCAAGAAAGAAGGAAGGCATTATCATTTCTGAGTCAATCTCTCATCTTAGTTCATTTTCTTAAAATTTACATGGTCAAGCCATGTAGTGATTTCTGACGTGTGTGATGAGAGACAGTTAATAGCATCAAATAGGGTAGTATTTTGGCATAATGGTTGTCATTAGTTTAAATTAGGTCTAAAAGTCCTGACCTGATCAAATAATTTGTATTTTAAGTTGCACATTTTGTTACAATTTGCTTCATATCCGTGGAATCTGAACACATGATTAAAGTCAGGTTAAATATGGTTCAAATTTCTTCAAAAAGTATAAGTATTTTATATCATAATTAATAGCTGTATAATTTGACGGGTTAAGATAGAAAAGATTATTGTCTAATTGAACCAATTGTACCAATACCATCTATTATTTAATAACATTAATTTGGGTTTCTATTCTTGTGTCTTGTGTTTCTATTTCACGATTTTCGACATCTAAATGAAGCATATGGAGCAAGCAATATGATAAAAGATGAAAAGATAAAAGCATAAGAGGCATAAAGGATGAATATATAATTATTAAAACAAAATAAAAGATATAGTAAAATAACGGGCGTTATATTATGGAAACAATTTTAAACTACAGAACCAAGAAAACAAAACGGAGAACATAAACAAAAATAACCAAATAGAAATAGATCTACCAGTATTAAACGTAGAAGAATTATAAAATGTCTTACTTGAACTAAAAACAGGAAAAGCACAGGGGGGGATAATCGAATCAGAAATATTAAAATGTTTGGAAAATAAGGACAAACAATAATGGAGATATATAGGGAACTATAGCACGAGGAGAAAATACTAAAACAATGGTAAGGCAATACAATTTTACGGTATATTCGAATAAATTCGAATTGCAATAATTATGGTTATCCTCTGTTCAAATTATATAGAAAAATAATTGAGAAGCGATTAAGGGAAGGAATTGAACTCACACTAGAAGAATATCAACCTGCATATAGACATGGAAAACAGACAAACAATATAATCCATATTTCGAGGAATATAAAAGAAAGACAAATAAAAAAAACAAAATAAAGAACTATTTTTAACATTTATTGATTTAAAAGCAGCGTTCGACTCAGTCCATAGAAAAATAATAAATTACTTATTGGAGCAATTAAAGTTAGAGCCGAAAATTATCAAATAGAGAGTATATATATATATATATATATATATATATATATATGTGCTTCTTGGTTCTCGGGTTGTGAACCGCGTTGTGGAAATGTTCCCCGAAGGGTCGCTTCGACGTTTCGGCAGAGTCCCATCTGCCATCTTCAGGAAGCTCTTCTAGGTCTCGCTGACTTAGAAGTTCTCGTGGGATTAGCTACACTGGTGAGAAAATTTCTCAATATAATCAATAAAATTGTATGCAAATGCCCACCCAATGGTTTGAAAAAAAAAGGATTAATTATAATGTTTGTAGCAGAAAACTATTGGATGTTTGTCTGTTTGCAGAATTGTCATTCAACCCGTTTCGCCAGGACCTTGTAAAATAAGTGCCTGATTTTTCAATGAGCAATACACAATTATTTATATAATAAATTAACTTTTTTCACTTTCGTCACTAGTGAGTTTATTGTCTTTATTTTCCTCACTAGTGATTCAAACGCTTATTTTCCTCACTAAATTGAGTGATAAAAGTGTCATTTTCATAAGCGACGTTTGAAAAAATATGTTGCAGCAGAACGTAGATTTTGTCATCTCTTTGTACTTTCTTACACTTTATCTATTAGAAAGTATAGTATTCATCAAAATTTTCGAACTAGAGAGTTTAACGGAAATATACGTTTTGACGTGCGCTAAGCCCATTCTGTGTGTGGCTGTGAATCGTGTTCTTGTGTGTCAGTGTTGCTGTATGTCTGTGCGCATTTTAGTGCCTAAACTGTCGAAGCTAAAATTATGAAACTACAAACTTAAGATTTGTATATAACATGGAAGAAAATGTCTTATTTTAAAACCAATATCTCAACAGGAAGTGATGGATTACTCTTCACAATTTTCCATATCTCGAGAATAGTACGCGTTATTGAAACTCTTGTTTGAAAAGTTTTTTCGAAAAATGAAGTAAAACTAAGTATAATAAGGTTCAGTGCGGGCCACTGGAGATTTTGTTACTTTGGCATTCTTGATGTGTAAGCAGTTCTTATCGACTTATATGACGATAAGAATTGATAGATACGAATTGGATATTTGCTTTAAATCATGAGGTTCTGTTTGCTTTCGCTTCCTCTTAATATGTACTTTTAACTTCGTTTACGTTTCTTGGATTTGATTAGGTTCTGTTGGATCGGATTGGGTTGGATTGGCGTTATTTTTTGTTTGGTTACATTTTCGTCGATTTGCAACTTTAAGGTATAAGGTGAATTGGGTTTAATTTGTTTCATTGTTTCTCTCTAAATAAAATACTCTGCTTTTATGAGATATATTTACGCCTTTCGCTTGAATTTGGTTTACTTTCCATTTTTGATTGACTTGTCTTGGATTGAGTTTATCCATCGAAATGTTTTGTAGGAATAGGTTCCTAGAGACCAAACACTTGATTGCACTTTAAGTCAACCCAACCAACGACTGGTCCATCTTTGATACATTACGTTGACATTTCACTATCTTAGTTTCTCGTTATTTATAATAAATTACGTTTCGATTTGGATTTCGCTTTGCATTTACTATCTTTGGGGTCATTTTTGTCGAAGTGTGAAAAACTGTTGTTTTCTTTGATTGGATTTCAAAACCCAAACTCTATTTACAACGGATATTTTGATTTTTGTTGTTTGCAAACTTTACTGCTGATTTTTTCTTGTAGTTTTTCTTTCGCTTCCCGTGGTTTATTTCAATTTTCGGTTTGCTTATCGTGCTCTTCGTTTCCTTGGATTACGAAGTTGTATTTTGAGCTTATCTAAGTGTTGAACGTTATTATTTAAATTTTGTTTTGCTTTCGAAAAAGTAATCGCATCTTTCAAAATTTATTGACTAATCTGACTAAAAGATGTGATTGATAGATATGCGTAAGAGTAGGAAGAATATATCAAATATAACAAATATTGAAGGTCTAGTATAAGAAAAATGTTCACCGAGTAACAACTAACTATTCAATTCAATGCACATTTCAAAATAACTACCCCTAATGACTCAATAAAAATTCCAGCATCACTACTACAGTAATTTATGAAAAGAACGTAACTTGACAGCGTCAACTTTCCATATCATTAGCTGTAATATGGTGTGAAGTGTGATAGGTTATTCTCCAAAATGTTTTTTATTAAAAATAAATATATAGGGACTTAATTATATCAGTGTTATCTACTCATGTGATGAAGAAGTAAAGCTATTTTAATTTTTTCTGTCGCCAATTATTTATTTTTGTTGTTTCGTTATTTTGCAGCCTTATTTTTGAAGCTACGCTTTATTTTGCGATACAATTTATTTACGTTTGTATGTGTTTTATTTCAATATTGCCCCTTATATGGATGTTTGAAAAATGTGAGAATAATTTCGAAAGATTTTTTAGATTTCTTTAAAAACCATGCTATACTGTAAGGTATCGGTTTTCCTTGGTAATGGGACTTATTAGAGTTATTGTTAAAGTTCATGTTGGAAATTATACAACAAACCATAATAAAATTACTTGAGTTTGGGCCCTCATTAAATCTTGTGCAAAATCATCTGGCTTTTCCACAGGACCTTGGTAACTTTTGGATGCTCTTTCAAATTATGTATGTCATTGCCAAATCGTGGAAAGTATGCGTAAAGACATTATTGATCATGATGTTTGATGATAGACTAAGAGAGATGGGTTGGGAGCGAAACACTCACGCCGACAGGCAAATGTGTAGTGCGATGTATATAGAAAGACAACAAAGATGAAGGAATATGTTAGGTTCAGTGTGTATTTTGAAAGCATGTCGACTTACAAGACCTGACAATGATCTGGGAAACTTGTGTAAGTTTATTCAGAAACTGAGAAACTGGAGGCAAAGATGAGAGGGGTATTGAAGTGGGGATGATTTGGATAATAATGTATTAACAAACGAAATCAACAATAATGGTGCAGGAATGAATGGAATCGTGGAAAGTATGCGTAAAGACATTATTGATCATGCCGTTTGATGATAAGACTAAGAGAGGTGGGTTGGGAGCGAAAAACTCACGCCGACAGGCAAATGTGTAGTGCGATGTATATAGAAAGACAACAAAGATTAAGGAATATGTTAAGTTCAGTGTGTATTTTGAAAGCATGTCTACTTACAAGACCTGAGAATGATCTGGGAAACTTGTGTAAGTTTATTCAGAAACTGAGAAACTGGAGACTAAGATGAGAGAGGTATTGAAGTGGGGATAATTTGGATAATAATGTATCAAAAAACGGGATCAACAATAATGGTGCAGGAATCAATGAGAAACGGAAATCGGTATGGAGATGAAGACCGGTCTGTTGAATGAAAAATTAACCAGGCTGGGAGAATACGACGTGTAACATGGAGAGTTACATGTGTTTCCACGGGAAAAGTATTTAAGTGGATGAATATTAAGAGAAATCGAGAAAGAGTGAGCGACAAATAGAGATTCGGAAATAAAGTGGATAGACTATAAATTCATTATACTGGGGTATGGTGGCTGGTAAATCGAGGAGGCGACAAGGGTCAAGGATAGAGAGATATGAACTAAGATGAAATAATTGCCAATAAAATAATAATAAATAATTGCATTTAAAACAACATAAAATTTCTGCTCTATTCCCTATTAACTTTCCATCGAACCATTTTTCTGTTGGTTTTGTTTAAAGGGGTAGTTTAAATAGTAAACTATAATTATAGTTTCTTGAAGACCATCCAATAATATACGTATAGTTCAAATAACTTTCCCGACCTTTCGTCATCCTTAGTGCATACTTCACTTGGCTTCTTGAAGATTGCTTTACAAATGTGTAACCGTGGTGTAGATTAGCCTGAATAATGTTACTGTCGTTTTCAGTTACATTAAAAAAAATTACCGACAAATTATTAATTCATAGTTATGTCATTTAGCCCCATAATAATAATTTTTTATTATTTAAAAAAGTAGCAAGAACAGCCATTGATTAAATTCAGTACCAAATATAACTCCAGATACTTTATGTGTATGTGTTTCTTTAATATCATGTTTTATTACACCAATATAAATAATCCTAATGTTGACAAAATTAATCTTTTTAAAACTCAATTAAAATTCCGACACTTTACATTTTTATGTATGTTTTTTTGCGCCACGAGATAATGAATCCAGAACGTTTTTTGTGACCAGGTTAGTCAGCGGTTATCCAAAGCGTCAATTTTATGTGATCAGTTTCGGGTTGACTATTACATTTTTCATTAATGATATTTGTGTTTATTTAGTGATTAGGGGTGAGAGATTGAAATGTGCGTGTTGTGCTTCATTCCTAGGTCGCGAGAAGCTGGACGGTGAGTCGTTTGATGAAACCCTGTCATCTAATAATTTATAGTCGATTATCGCAGTACGTAAAGATCGATTTAAAATTTAATAATCCCTAGAAATAATTAACGCAGTGCCTTTATCTCGGTGCAACAATACACATAAAAGATTGTTTAGTTTTTGCAGGTATCAAAGTAATTGGAATCGAGATTTTATGATAAAATTATTATTATTATTAAAATATGACACTGTTTGCATAATAGCTCGTGTATGATATAAGCCTGGAAAAGTGT
Organism: Geotrupes spiniger; assembly: GCA_959613385.1. NCBI lineage: Eukaryota > Metazoa > Arthropoda > Insecta > Coleoptera > Geotrupidae > Geotrupes > Geotrupes spiniger. The sequence continues at coordinate 22,060,901 of OY390737.1, forward strand.
TTCCTGTAAACGAACGTTCGTAATTTAAAATTACCTCGTTGCAAAGAACGTCTGTTATCAAATATTTTTTTTTGCTAGTGCGATTTATCGAGAAACGAAAAAAATCTGTTGCTTATATCACGCGCATTTATTAATCTGTAATGTAATAAATAACGACAAAGCGTACATTTCCAAAACGTCATGAACGAAATATAAATTTTACACGTAGTACCTTTTCATTACAGAATTACAAACTAGATTTATTGCAATTGTCAATTTTTTTGCCGCACGTGGTGTCATTGTTATTATGCAAAATTACTGTAGTAGTCCAGAGATCCGAGTGCTTCACGCAACGTAACCAAATTAAAGGAAATAAATTCGCCTGTGTTGTTTAGAATTGAATTTTATTTCTTGATGTACACCACACCGCAATTCGTATGTATCATATAATCTGATTTGATTTCCATAATCGACCGTGGAAGCAAAAGCTATTATATGATTGGACGCTTTAATCAAATTTTCTAATAAGTTCCTCAAATGAAAATAAAACCGATTAAATATATTATTTACATAACCAGCGCTCCAATTAAAAAAACCAAAAATAAAAACCCGTAAAACAGGAAATGCGGTTGACACATTTAATTTAAATACCGTCGAAGTTTCACGATGTTCAAAGTCGTGAAATATGTCAAGTTTAGTAATCTCGAAACTTTATTTTAGAAGATGTTGCATCGGTGTAAAAAAATCAATTCACGGTTTTTAAACTTTTCCGAAACAAGCGTCGTGCAGATTTACAATTTTCCGATCTCGCCGGATAATCTGCGTCGCTTGGTAATTTACGAACCGTAAAGCGAAACTAAAAGGTAAGTTGAATGGAAGGGACGTGATAATAATCATTTGGGAAATTGAATTTAAAACGTATCCGATAAAAAAGTTGCACTGTCGGAATATAGAACGTCGGAATCTGGCGAAAGTGCTCGTGTCGTACTTTAGAAACTGGTCGAAGTTTCCTGATTCATCGAGATGACTACTTATCGTATTTTTTTGTTTCATATTATAACAGTTATGATTTAATTGGGGTACTCAAACACATTTTAGCGTATTTGCAGAAATATTGTAATTTTAATTGCTGCGAATAATCTTCAACAAAGCTTCTGAGTCTACTTTCATTATCATCTTTACCTTAGCATAGTCAGCATCGTACATTTTTAATTGAACTTATTGACCTTATTGCAGCATTCAATAAATTACGGGGATATGACTTTCTATAGTAAGCATAAGACATGTGACACAATCGGTGTCATAATAAAATACCATCACAATTCATAAAGCTATCATTTTTTAACCCATTTTATTGCTATTAAGACCTTGCGGTCAAATCCACGTTGCATGGTTTTTTATGTATTTATTATGAAAAATGTGATTTATTAAATAAACAGGTTATTTTTCTTCACATTCCTTCAAAAAAAAAAATACTAAAATATTTGGCCATGAAACGTGTGTATGTTAGTTCGTAGTCTATTTTAAAATTTGTCTAGTCTATTTCATTACAACTGTTTGAGGATTTATTTGCATTGATTAAAATTATTATCATTTTCCGAATATTTTAAAATATTCTGGAACAGATGGTGTCCTGAGCGATGGTAGAAATACGTTGCAATACCTCAATGCAAATTTCCACCAACGGCACTGTCTATCAACGACGCTGCACAAAGCACCAAAAAACTTTGTCGTTTGACAGAATTGAAAATAACTTTTGCGAACTTGCCGCTTCCGTTACATTAACCCGAAAAGTTAAACCTGGACATTTCAACACGAGTGTATTCCTGATTGGACGTATGCCGTTGATTCATTCCAACACATTCATTCTTACATGGAGACGCATCCCGGGTATTTATAGATGCACATCTGGCCGCGGCAGCTCATTCATAAATCGGATTTTTGGCATACGCGCAACACAACAGCCGGTAAAAAACTGTTGATTCACAACACTAGATTCCTAGCGTTAAATGAACGCGCACTACTGGGTGATAAAATACGTAGTAGTGTAAATAATATTTTTTTGTTTATATTTACAAATTTGTAATAATCAACTTGTATAACATACAGCAATGTTGTCTAGGCTAAATGTATTTAGTATATTTCATTAAAATGCAGAGCAGATGTAGCACTTGAAAGTTACTTGTGTTTTAAACAATTTATTGGGTAATTAAAAAAAATAAAGGGACGAATAAAATTTAAAAAATGCATGTGAATAAGAGCAGCGACAATGTAGTATTTTGTGTCCATCATTGCATCTTATTTATAATAATGTAATGTAAACCCAAAGTTTACTGTACCTGAAAAACGTGGTAGTTCGAAGGGGCGAGGATTCTGCTAGTTCTGGTAGCTTTCTTAGATTGCTAGCGAAGGTGTGTGGTTTGGTGTTGCCCGAGTTGAAAATCGCCCGCGTTTACCAAACAATTTAATAAAATTTTGCTTCACTACATAAATACGAATAACTCGTTTAAATAAATCATTTTTATTTTTGCTGCAATGACGTTAATCGTATAATTGTGTAAAATTTTTCGCTTTCAGCGCAAACGAGTTTACTAAACGCTTCGAATCGAATAATTGAACTCATTCTGCGACGCTTATAACAAACACAACTGTAAATTAATTAATCCGTAACAATTAAAATCGCTATTGTAATTCGGTATAAAAAACAAAACGCAAGATTGTGATTCGTTTATTTTTATGTTCAATGCACAATAGACAACAAAAACAAACAAAAAAATAATTATAAAACTAAACAGAAATTATAATTGCGATTTTAATTAAACGCAAACAATTTTCGCGGATGCCTCGGAACATCAATAAGTCATCGAACGCCGAACATGATAATAAGGCCCAATAAGCCGCTTCAATTTAAGAAAATTATTTGTAATTTATCGAAGATTTTTTCCAGCGCCGGTTTTCATTTACGCGCCGTAATTAACAATTAATCTCGTTCGGCTCCAAGTTGATAAATAATACGACCTTCGTCAGTGTGCTCCCTATTTAATTTGATGCCAAATTCGAACGCTCGAACTTTAAATTGGCCAAATTTAATAGACATTTTAATTGAGGCTTTAGGAATATCAAGATTAGAATGTTGGTGTGTTCATCTTTTATTTCAATTTGCGAAACTCAATTTAAATGCTAAGTAGTGATTGTTAGCAAACTAATTACCTAGATTACGACAAATTCGAAATCCAACGCTTGCTGCTTTACGGGCACACGGTCTCGAAAATTGAGTGAGTTAATTGGAGAAAATTTCATAATTCCATTCTGGAACGTCGAGGCGGGCATCGATTCTGGCGGGTTCAACATGTACTTGAAAGCAATATAGTTTATAATCATAAAATATATGGGACTAAGGGCTTCCATTGTAATTCAGTGATTATTTTTCAAACAAACGTTTTTAATTAAGTAATTCGCATATATTTATTTCATGGAATTAAAATTAACCGTGTTTAAATAACTCTCTATGAAAAGTACAGTTTTAACACAATATTGCTTCTAAGACAAAAACAAAAACAAAAACAATAAGTTTATGGCATGTAAGTAATTATATTTACTTATTTTCGATTTAATGTATATGCTAATGGAGTTAGCATTGTCCAGTTCTTCATATTAATTCCAGTGACTAATATTCTTTTGTTTTAGTGATTGCAAAGATACAATAGTGCAGTTGCATTTTTTAGAATGATGTTTTCCAATATTAAAAATGTTTGTTAGCAACACGCAACAGAACCAATGAATATAAGCAATTGATAATTGAATTTATAGATACATTCCTTGGCTCGTGCTAAGTAACAGATATAAGTAATAGTATATATATATATATAGTAATAGATATTCCAATGATCTAACTAGGACTTGGCTAAATGATAAAATTGTCGATGAAGAGGATAATATCGATGGATTTAATTTCAATAACGCGCAACTGAGTTAAGTATTCTTGAATTATGCAGAAATCAACGTTATTATTGAGTTTCATATTAAAAACTGTAATCGAATTCTTGTTGGAAACAATTATTTTAATGGATGCAAGGATAGGGCGGATAATTGATTTATATTTTAATTATGAACGCTCAGATTTTAATAGATATTTTATAAAATAGATGGCGGTAAAATGTAATGCATTTATGTCATGTGTATTAATGACAACTCGTCGAATGATAAAGAGAAATATGTGTACAAGATTTTTCAAATTCAGTAAAGTGTAGATAACAAAAGTTTAGCACACTGCTTAATTAAAGTGACATATTTAAATTTTGACATTTCGTAATTGAGTTGGACAACGCGAATAATGCATGATTTTATTATTTAAACTAATGAATAACAAATATTAATTTTTCACTTTTATTACTTGTTATCGAAAAAAAAATTGTTGGCCTTTCGAAAAGGCTGCAAAGTGGCAAGGCTCTTAAATAAATTTATTTTTCTGTTGACTGTCATATTTTTGTGCTACGACCTATTCCTTATCGTGTTGGTCGGTATGAAAACACCACAATAAAAGAACTGTAGCATAATATAATGGAGCCATAACTGGAATACAGGTATCGCGTACTCAATATATTTATTAGTAATGATTAATTCATAGAGGGTAGATTAACACTTACGTTTATTATTTACTTTTGTGACATTTCATACTTTAAAAACAAATAATACATGATACTAAATAGAATTATTTATGTAGAAAATTCACAAACTATGGAGAACACATACATACCTTGTACTTATTTCAAAATGAAATCATATGTGAAACGACGATATTCTAAAAACGCACAATTTGTTTCGCTGGTATTCTAAAATGAACACATTATATTATTAATACTAAGCCTAGCGGACGTAAAGCATTCCGGAACGTAAAGTTGAGCACCTAAAAGGTTGTAGTTTGCGGCTTAAAACGAGAACGTCAAAGTTTATTTGAGGCAAAGGTCGACGGAAAAATAGTTTATCTTAACACATTCACCATTTTGTCGATAATATTACTCAGTTTTTAAACCTTCGTAGCTATGTTATGTACTGCTATTGAACTGAGGTGTAAATATTGGTGTTTATAGCTCTGGTGAAGTATAAACCTAATATACGAAACCTCAACTAAAGGAGAAGTTTACACCTTCTTGTACGGTATGTACCACATATTTGAATTCTAACTAAAAGGGTTACTCCGACGTGTTGACAAAGTCACGTTTGATATTTTCAGTTATGTCTTCTCGGTGGATGTGAGCCAGTTCTCTGATCAACTGAAGAAAACAATAGTCGATGCACAAAAAAGGATAAAGGGAACGTTGAAAATTACAAGCCCATTGTACTCGTGTCATATATATAAAAAAATTTGAAAAATTGATATTTAGTAAGGTATACGATTGCTGTTTTAAATGCAGCTTACTCTCGACCATGCAGAATGTGTATTTAAAAAATAAAAATATCTATAGAATCAAATGATGAAATATATTACTTTGTAACGAAAATCTAACCGTAGTATTATATAACATTGACTATAGAATACTATTTAAAAATTTCAACTGGTATTAAGGGCCCAACGGCTCAATTTCAAAAATCTACTTGACTGACCCATATTAAAAAGTATTGCTTCGCAGTAGTTCAACATCTTAAGTTTCCATAGGTGGGCTACACATTCAGATTTATTCAGATTTCAAATTATAACGGCCACAGGCCGTATTATGGATAGTGCAATTGTATACTAAGCCAAAAAAAATAATTAATAATACATCTGAATATATGGTTAAAAACAAAATATAATATATTTTTGAAACGTAAAACAAAATAAACTCGGCAATAACAATTTTCTAAACCTAATGGATACAAAATTATAAAATTATAGTATAGTATAGTATTTATAGAATGAAAAGAAATCACAACACGTCAACCAACACTTTTTGTACATTTGACACATTTTATGACATATAAAGTGAAGTCTTCCTTTTAATTCTGGGAGAACGTATTTTTATTAACTCGCACTGGATCCCGATTTTCAGAAATTCGTAATATCCTTGTAATCCTTGCCGTCATGTGACGAGGTATATGAATATTTATTCAACTTTCCAGTTCAGCGCTCACAAAGTGATCGGCAAGCAATTTAAGAAAGACAGCTTTTTCTGATTTTGTTTAAATTTTGTACGATTGAAGTACATGTACATTAACACCGCTCATATCAAGCAGTTTAAAAAAGTACTATTGGCCAGCGTTGTGTACGAGGGCTTGTAGAATGCTTAGAACATTTTTCGTCAAGAGCATAGACGCGTCCTTTTATACTATTGTAAAATGATATAATAATTATTGTTGTTTTTATCAATCAATTTACTATGGTGAATCGATGAAGCAGGAATTACTGCGGTGTTTTTTTTTCATCCGCACGTAAGAAGCTAACGTTGTTTTGTTGTTAAGCCAACTTCCCCTTTTCGTTTGTCCAAAAATTTTAGAGGAATTTATTTTTTGTTTTTTCTCATAGTCCCTACATATGGCAGTTCTCTCTTCGTGAGCTGTTCAACTAATTCTATTGAAGTGAACATTTTTGAGATTATATTATTTGTATTATAAACTTGGCATGACCAATTTTAAAATCGCTTGTGTAGGCTTAAAGATTTTTTATGTCATCAGGTAAACCAATATTGCTATATATATAAGCATTGTACAGATAATTATTTCTCGTCAGTCAGTCAGTCAGTGTCAGTCAGACACACGAATGCAAATATAGCTTGAGAGGCATATATATTTTGAGCTTGCACGAAATGATTGTTGGATATCTGGGGCACTATATCCAACAATCATTTCATCAATGCAAGGGCACCCTTGGAAAATATCACCTGGAAATTAACGATAAACATATGGCAAATTTCTGAAATGGCACAAACGGGGTCTTCTTTTCGTCCTTCATTTCGATCTTATCAAATCGTGAACATATGAGCAAAAAGGCAATATCTCTTCATGTCTCACCGATGGCAACATATCTTTCCATTTTGTCGTGGTTTCACACGAAAACGGCCGTATAAATCAAAAGACCAATTAATGCCTTTAGTCATATCCAAGTCATATCCAAGTCCCTTAATTCAGGTCGAGACATTTTTATAAATTTTACCCAACCCGTTTCAATTTTTAAATTTGCCCATCGTAAAATTATATGTAAAATATATTCTGTGAACGATAACATCCACACGGTCAAATAGTTCAGCCGTATTTCATAGCCTTGCAGACGGCCGTAAACCCGGCAATTGGATGGTGATATTGTGACTTGGTTTTCTGGTGCGAGAATGCGAAGTCCATTTGAATCTATTCTTATTATACATATTATTCCTTCTAGTATCCAATTCAATTTATATATCGGAATCAACACTTGTCACTTTAATTTTTCCTGCTCCATTTCCATTGTCAGGTTCAAGGTTTTGAATTTCAATTTCAGAGTCTGTATCGTGCTCACTGTTTTCATAAATTTCTTGATCAACATCTTTGTTGGATGTATATATTTCGTCTTTTTGGAAGGTCCTGGTTGATCATCCATTGTCTAAATCACAAGTTACGTGTAACAGAAAAATCACAGTAACACCGCAAATTTTTGAAAATAAAACGAAGAGACGCTCGCTTGCAGCAACATACTAAGAGGGTAGTAGATTGAAGGTACTGAGACACTCTAGGCGATATCGTGAAGAAGGAATAAAATACTACTTAAATATCGATCATAATAGAATGTGGGTGGTATGAAAAACCACAACCCTATCACCATGCAAACAATCATTTAATCGATCAGCCAAAGAAAAATTTTATTACAACTCATCACTGAAAATATATAACATACCTGAAGAGGTCAAAAATGCGCAGCTCGAAAATGCAGTATTAAAAACGTATTTTGACAACAAATAAAAAATCTGCAGTCTGCATGAATATTATTTGTGATGCATTTAGTACACATAGTAGTATCCATAACATATGCATTTTAATTTTTGATATGTTCTATGCTTTGCTGCTGGTACCTGCAATTATCTTTACTGAATATATGTTCCTTGTTATTAATGTAACATGTTTTAGAGCCTTACACATTCATGCTTGCTATTTCAATTTAAACCTATATAACAATTGCTTTGCTATGTCTATTTACTAATGGTTCGAATATTTTTATCATTTCAAAACTGATAGCATGGAGTTTTACCATAAAACGCGAATTCCACTAAAAACGTGCATTTCGATCCAACTTTTTGTTCCATGTATATGTTTATTATAATAAACAAGAAGTTTATTAGTTATGAGTTTTAATATCATTAATATAAAATTGTTTGTGTTTGACGTAGAAAAAATTCTTTCTCCGTTCTTGGTAGGATAGTAACTAAATTTGTGGATTAAATCTTATTGGAAATACTTTCGATACTACTACTCACAAATGAAAAGAGATAGTTTGGATGTACTATTAGATAGACGAAACAACTCGGCAGTTAAAGCTCTATGAATTATTATTAGTTTAAAGTAAGTGAGCTGCCAAGGTTGCGAAAATTAACGAAACTTGAGTGCTCGCTCGCTCCTTTAAGTAATTTTGCGTTTCAACATATTGTCCAGTACCCGGTTTTGTCAATAGAGATGCGTGGTTGTTCCTGAGGATATGCAACATTGTGAAGTGTTTTTTTTCTATCAAATTGGTTTTTATTGATAAATATATTAAAAATTGAAATGTTAATTGAAATGTTTTTGTAGTAGTTTTAACTGCTCGCGTGCCATTTTCGCTGAATAAAACCGACAACAAAAATCGGCTACCTGAAAAATTGTTAAGGTCCCACAAGAACGATATTCATTCACACATACACTTGCCTCGATCATCGATAATCCCTGACGGAGTTGTTGCCAATTCATAAATTTCCTCTCGACATATTAATTCCTTCGCGCGGAGTGTTTTTATATTTTATTCAACGTTTGCATCACCCAGTCGCGTTTGCCGCAAGAGAAAAACGTCGCAATAAATTCCCTTTTTCCCCACAAAAATCCGTCCTTTGTTTGCATTGTAACGGCAGACTCTTTATGAATTGATATTTCAGTCCGACAGCGTCGTATAAATGTAAAGTCGAAAATAATAAACGTTGCGGAAAATGCACGGGCGAATTTCGAATACGTGACGTGTATGCGTGTGCGTTTGGGTGTGTGTGTGTGTGAGTGTGCAGTTCAGTCACCCCGTGGCGGCAGATGCAGACGTTCAATTTTGACGAATTCTGAATTGGGAACCGGATGTCGCCTGTGCGGTTGCTTGCGCTTGACCAAAATAAAAACGATATTTAATGAAGGCCGGTGGACTAGTAGTGATGCTTGCTTGAACACTTGCGATGGACGCGTGTCACATTAATCATATTTTTGACAAAATTCCACTATATATATATGAATATCTTCTGGTTTTGTTTTATACAAAATTTTATTATTTTTATATATAAATAGTTTTTTAAATGCGCTGTCAATATTTTTCCTCTTGCACAGATTTATGTTTTTCTATTTAAGTTTTGGTTATTTAATAAGTATTGTGGATTGATATATTTGTATTGTCAGTGGTCATTGTGCGATTAAATATAATTATTTCAAACTTTTATTGGACATTATCGTTGAAGCTTTATCCCAAAAAATATATTATTTCAAGTATACAGCATAAATGAATGTATTTTTCAAAAAAGGTTTGTTATCGCCTGAGCATCGAATAACAATGTTTTTTTGTCCCTATCCGTGCCAAAATAATGTAAACTTGCGCCCATAATTATCTCGCGATAATATCGCAGGCCGAGGGGAAAAAAGCCCATTAGGAAACTCCGAGAATCCGGGTACACGAAAGCTCGTTCCGTTATTGGACAGCTGTCCGGATCCCGCGCTTCCATCACGTCTGCTTTGGTCGAGCTGCGGTTGTTTGGTTTAAGGACGATTCGTGTCCGCGGCCATCGGGAACGTTCCGAGCTGGAATGGCCCTTTAACCTGAGCTGCACGATAACGTTGATGTTGATTATCCTTCCGGCATTATTTCCTGTTTTCAGAGGTCGATATGGGCGTTTTTTTTTGTCCCACCGAAGCAATTTTACTTTTAAAGCGGAAATTACGTCGTCGAGGGTATGTATACCGATAACGATAACCGTTTTGGGGATGATCGCGCCGGCGTTATTTCTTATTTGTAATAAATCCATAGAGACGATTCGAATTTTTAGTGGATATTCGCCTGAAATTCAGGGGATTTGTGGAGCATTAGTATTACAATTGGATTTTCGTAGTGGCTTTTGATTAAAGCATCGATAAAACATTACACTTCAAATAGGGCATCGTCCGACTGATGAAACGTAAAATAAATCGTCGGTATGCAAATTGTAAATATATTTAATTGCACATCTAATTAAACAGTTAGTTTAACTGAAAACATCGCGCATTTTATAAACAACTGAACAAATATTTGCGTTGACGATGCGTAAAATTTGCTTTCATGCAGTTCTGTTGCACTAAATATGTACATTTTAATGGTGCACAGTTTAATTTAAATTGAAAATCTGTGGCGATCCAAACGGACGAGAACTAAATAATTTCATTTGTTCCGATTTATTTAGCGACGAAGCTATTCTTCAGGAATGATAAATATTTATGTCACATGCTGCGAAGTCGATTAATTTCAGTTAGAATTTCTGCCCCATGTTTACACATGCAAAAAGATCATGGTATACGACACCTGGTCGGGTGTTATTATAAAATTAGAAAATTCCTACAGCTCTTGGCAGCATTACAAAGAAATGATATATTGGACTTACTAGTCACCCACAAGTGAACGCACAGCATTTGTATGGCAAAAAAGCTTAAAATATTGCGTCCAATTAGGAACTACATGAAATGATTTCAAACCCCAACAAAAATTTAATTTGGGATGAGTTTTATGGACATAAACCTCATTCCAAATTAAACTTAGGTACTCATACCGTGAGAAAAATTAGCTTTATATAAACGAATACAATAATCGTACAATCTAAAATTTATCACACTATACGACTCTTCCACTGATTTACGCCTAGATTTTGCAACCCTCGTGAATATTCCGAATCGCAAATATGCACACACAAAATGTATAATAATCACTAGCTAGCTATTGATAGCAAATTTTTAATAAAGATAATTTGGAACATGTTCTCATTTACTCTTAGTTGCAATCGACTCGTAACTGTTACATACATGTTGATCATCTCCCCTCAAGTGCATCATTACTAACATACAAAGCCAATTATTAGCTACAAGAAACATTCTTGTTATCTGAGATGACAGGATTCGATGTCATATGAAGTAGTCGATTGCATGCAGACCGAATGATGAGAAGAAGGAAATTGCGTTTACTGTTTGAAAAAGATTCATTAAAGTTCGATGTAGTATACGTTGACGTAATCGGAAATTGTATTTCGTTGTGCTGTTACGATTTTACATTTAAACTGCCGAGCACTTCAAGACCGTCGAGTGTTTTATTACTCACTGTTGAAGTTATATTCCATTTAGACCGTTACTTTACGAGTATATGGAACGTGTTTTTGGCAATAATAAACTGTTTTACAACGATATCACACGAACTTTGAACGCGCGAGCAATGACGTATGAAAATATATAAGTTCTGTTAACAAATCGATACGTTGGAGAAGACGACGAAGTCATGTATGAAAATATTTCGGGTTCGGTTCATCTTTTTGCATCTCACACTCGCGAGTATCCAAGAAAATGACAAACTCGACCGAATCGTTATTTATGGGGCCGGTGTAAGCAATATCGCGATACAACCGAACCAGTAGCATCAGACTTTAAAGACATTAAAATCATACGTGAATAACTGACAAAAATTAATTGGGTCATTTACTTCAGCCGCATTAGAGATTTCCATCGACAAAGTATTCGGATCGTGCGATTGCGACGTGCAAGCCAGTGGATGATACAGAGTTCGCTAACTAGCGAAATGCCTGCTGATACGCGCCGTGTAATGGGGCAGAAGATACTGCAGATTATGCTGCCAATGTTTTAACGTTAAATCTGGGAAACTGTTATTTCTGAACATGCATACATACATTAACATAAGCTAATATAATCGTGATTTGAAATTTTCAGTCAGATAAACTTTACGAGTACTGAAACTAATTTTGCAACTCTCGTAAACACACAAGTACCAGAGAATATGAAACACTCCAAAAGTTTAAACTGCTCTTGCTTCACTTTTTTATGAAACATGATAATTACATTATCTAGACTGTCGATACGTTTACTGAGTGACTGATTTATCAAGTAATCGTAAGTATATGTAGACTACTTTCAGGCAGATTTATTACGTCGAACACGTGTGATCTAAAAACAATAAAACTTACAAGGAAGAAATAGATTAAACATGTACCTATTAACAACAAACACTGTTATAAAGCGATTGCATTGTTTAATTTTTATGCAAAGTGCCAATAGTGTACGTGATCGTTTTGACAAATTACTGCTCCAATCGAAAATATCTCTCCATGTTGACATAATATATTCTAGATCAGGTTTATTTATAATAAATCGGCTGTACCGATTCTATACCAAGGCGAGGTAGATTTATTTGATGTGAAATATATATCATTACATTTGAATTTATAAATTATACTTTGTTTGCTTGAATTTAATTATAAACCCATATATTATAAACAAATAAACAAAACTAAAAACGAAACAATGAATTGTATGAAATGTACACAATAATAAATCATATACTGGAGCTGCTACAGTTTGCGGTGCACGGAGAAAAGAATTGAAGGACTAACGATCTTTAATTTATTTCCAGCAGAGTCAACAACGCCCCGGTCCACCATATAACTTACATACTAACTAGCTTAGGGGCGAGGGGCACGCATGAGCAGACTGAAAACCATAAAATGCGGTCGATGTTCATCAGTACAATTTGCCGGGTTCTTTCTAATATAAAATGTATGAAAAATAAAACTAAAATGGTGTAAATATTCATAATAAGTTAAACTTATATAAAAATAAGCATTTATGTGATCTAAATGACACAAAATGATATTGAAATTTTATCATTAAAGTGTAGTAAGACATTAAGCGCGATAATTTACGTTGATATAATCGAAAACGATAAAGAGAGCTAGAATAATGCATTACTTCATGGTTTTAAACCGAATTTAAGACACGCAATACAAAATAACTAGTACATTCTTGTTCGATGCCAAATTTAAATGTGTTTGCTCTATGAAAACTTTAAACATTAAAAATAAAAGTTGGAAAACTGTATATATTTAATTTGTTAGCAAATTTGTGCAATTGTCATTTTGACATTGAAATTTTATGACATTTTATCGCTCACTTACATAGAGCCAATATAGAGCAGTGAGAATGAACACCTTGTGAAGAGCCAGAAATGAAAAAATACGTTAAGAAATAACAACACATGACAATTTAAAAAAATTAAAAGAAATATTATATTTTGAATATTTTGTATTTTTTTGAACATTAACATCCTAGAAGCACCCCTCGTGCGCCGTGCTTCAACACACGCAATTAGGGGTTGCGTTGGGCTGGCTTGGCTTGGCCTGATTGTGCTTTATTAACAAACCAGTTTAGGTGAATAATACGACCACCGTATTACCAATAGCAAGTGAAGCCCTTTTGGGACTGAAAAGAAAGGTGAAAATATTAGTGACATCGGCGATTGACCAATGGACCGAAGAAAATACCTTGGCCGTCCTTATATACCAGATGACTGGAGTAGCGCTTGATGCCAACTACAATTACCTTCGCCGAGTATAAAAAACCATTCATGAAAAATTCACCAAGAAATTATTGCCAGGCCAAGCCCATCATGAATTAGCTGGATGTTTTCAGCGGGCTCACGAATTGAAAGTTATCCCTCAAGAATCATAAAAATTGAGAATGTTACGCCTAGATAGACGAGAGGTGACGAAAATAATTTTTATGCCCAGAATGCAGAGAGATATTAAAAATTATAAAACTGCTACGTAAATAAAAAAAGTGGGAAATTTTACGCCTGAATTATGAAAATAAAGAAATACTACGTGAAGCAATAATCGAGAATATTACGTCTAGAGGGCAGATAGAGATAAAAATATTAAAGATTACGTGCATTATGTGCTGTAATCTTTGTTTAATAATATCTATGATAAACGCCACAGAATGCGAATTACTACCGAAAACCTTATATATTGTGACATGGAGTTCACACGAAAAGTTGCAGTTTTTATGCAGTCACACTGAAACTTTGAGAAACCATAAGATTACCCAGTGTTTTTTTTTCTGCACAGGTGAAGGTAATGACCATAGCTCAGAACTAGTAAACCTACTTATTTCGACAACCCCTCCTTCAATTGAATATTATGAAAAATAAAACGTAGTTAATTTCTATTATGAGCAATAAATTTAAAATTTGTAAATAACTATATTCAATACTTCAGTGGTACAGAATATACTCGATGTTTGCATGAAGCTGGACCGAGTCAGCTTTGCAATAGACGGACCTATATATTCTAATTATTCATTATACTCCTCTTTATTTTCCACAACTTTTCAGTGCTGGGTGTTCTGAAAGGTTGAATATAACTCAAATTTCTTTCAATAAGTTTGTTGTGCTGGTTTGTATTTGTATATGGCGGCGATGACATGGATATTTGATATCAAACCACCACACCCTCACTCTACCCACTTGAAAATTACTTAATCTCCGCAGCTTGAGAATCATTGATCTAAAGTTGTATGCATTTTATTAAACTCATAATTATCATAAAATAAAGACATACAGAGTAAGATATGCTCTGATGACAAAAACCAGCGACAAACTGCCAACAGCTTAAGTTTGCATGTCGAATCATATTAAACAAAGAAAAAAATTATGCCAAACCCAACCCAATACAATGTGGAGTTCATACTTTAAGCGGTGAGATTCGAATTTCATTGTCTGTTACTTATTATGGTTTGGTTTATGTATAGTTAAAATTAGTTAGATTGAGTTCATGAACCAAAAGTGCAATCTGTTTGATTATCCTAGCTACATATATTATGTAGTTAACCTTAATGGCTTACACTGACTGCATCCATTGCATGCATTAATTTTATTTACTTTGGGTTTATGGATAGTGCGAATTAGGGTCGGTTGTGGTTGGGGGCTGTGACTTTGACGTCACCATCTTGTTGATTCGTCAGTTTGTTCAATTCAATTAATTTAGTTACAAGTTAAGCTATGAAGATGGTGAAAAGTAGTGAAATAATTCATTATGTATGTCTTACAGTGGTTAAGTTATAGTAAACGGTCTGATAGTTAGTTTATTTAAAATTTAATTTGCGTCTTGGAACAATATGGAAATTTTTATTAGTTGGTGTATTTTTGTTGTTGATCTTGTATTAATTGAAATTGTTACTATATATTTACTGAAACGAATTAGAATATCTATAGCATTTATTGAATGCGTATAAGATGAGGCTGATTCTATAATTTAAATTAATTAATTCGATAACCATACTTTTTTTGGGTTACTGAATTTGCATTGTGTTGTGTGAGGTTGAGTTGAGCTGGATAGTCGATATTTACAAGTAGTTGGTTTGCGTTACAGAGCAAAATGTGCGATAAAAATTAGTTAGGCTTAGCATTTCGAGCCAAATTTATTTTAGATTTAACGAATTGTGTTAAACGTTTAAAATACATTTTGAAAAATCCATCTGGAATAATTGGCGGATTAGGTAAGGTTGCATTGGCATTTTAATTCGCTTTGTTTCTGATTAGTTATAAATATAATATATAAAATATGTGACGACTTACTTCTTGTGACTGATTTTGTGGTTGATTCATATTGGGTTCACTTAGCATGCAGTAAAATAAGTGTAGTAGGAGAACGTATCAAAAATAAAGACTTAAAGACTGGATCAAGAAAAATAAACGATACAGGTAACTCATAGCTTCATGAGGAATGTAGAATGGGTAAGGTGGCCAGGAACAGGATGACAAGATGACTTATTCCTCTATGGCTCTGTAGTTCCTATTTGATCTTGCCTTCGCATGCAATCATACCTCCCATTGTTTCTCTTTTCCATCTCATCACCACGTTTTGGCATCACATCCACGGCGTATTGTATTGTTTTCATGCTAAAATGATTGAAATAAGAAAACCAGATAAATGATCCATCCTTTTTGGCTTGTTGGAAAGTTAGAGAAATTTTAAGTTTTGCACGCGAAAAGTAGAATTGTTGTATTAAATTAATGCGACATATTCCTCGTGTACCGTTTTCGTACACAATGTTTGATTTTTCTTATCTTTTTATAACATATCTACTTCTTATAATTGTATGACAAACTTTTATTAGAATATTTCCTCTTGGCAATAAGGCACAACTTTACCACTTCACAACAAGGTGCTTATTAAAATCACCAGTCTGTAGTAGTTATTAGTTTTTAGTAATGGTGTGACAAAATTCAAACAGTTTTATAAACTGTGGCCAAATAATTGCAGATTGCAGAATTCATGGAGAAATAAACCAAAAATAAACTTGCGCATTCTGAAATTAAATCCAAATAAATAGAATTCAAATCAGCTTCTATTGGCAAGCCTAAAATTAAAAATGTCTAAAGAGAATGACTAAGGCCATCCTTTGAATTTAAAATTAAAATCCAATATCGAAGTCCTACTTTTGATTCAAAGCTCACATCTAACGAACCCCGTTTTAGATGTGAATGCTGTCGGAGTTGCCCCGTTTAATATAAACACCGTCCGAGATAATTACGTTAAATTTCAACTGCACGCGCAATCACTTACCTGTTGTGCAACTACAAAGCTAAAACGATCACCGTACACGGTTATTCAGCGCAGTTTTCGCGTTCCTCAATAATTAAATCACCCGGCGGGCCGAGGCGCATTTTGCTCAGCGCGCAGCAAATTTTACCGTGCACCTGCATAAGTATGCGACAAGCAGATTCGTGGTCCCGCTAACGAAGCCCTTCGTACCTCTTCTGATTGGAGGTAATTACCGCAACAAAATCTGACTTCATCCGCGGAACGGATTATGATTCAAGAGAGCGTCGAAAACGGATATCAAATCGTCGCATGCTCACATTTAAGGACATGCGCGTCGAGCAATCGATTATCTTATTTCAAAAGAATTTCAACGTGACCACTTAGTTAATTCTGGGATTATATAACGAATGGTTTTTCTTCGCTAAGTAATTAAAATTTTTTGCGACAAAAGATTTCAATTAACGCGAATTTCAAAACGAACCTATCGCGTCGAGTTAATTAAAAAGAAATAATTCACCTCCGGATACGCGCGCTCATTAATTTCGATGGTGTGTTAATGACACTTTCTGCGTGCATGTTAGAATGTTATGTTTTTCGCAAATTAGTGGAGTAAGTCGTTAACTGGAATATCTACATTGCAAAAATGTGAAAAATCTTAACCCAACCAAGTCTTCGATGGGCCTACAATATATTGACAACAATAAACAGCAAAAATCAGTGGCATAATGTATTGAGTTATATGTGTTTGTGTATTATTAAGTTTATAAAAAAAAGTAAAAGGAAATTTTCTCTCCAGACAGATTTATTACTTGATATAACAACTCGACAAAATATTTACGATTATGTATGGATGTGGCCCGGCCCGGCACTAATGATCATTTTACTAGACCTTGCAGTTCGCTGTTTATTGGTCTATGATATATGACATATGGTGCCCGGTATTTATATTTTTTTTAGCGAAACAAATAAAGTTTTACCTTAATAACTTTCACTAAGAGACCAAAAAAATGTTGCATTTCCAATCAAAGAAAATTTATATTTAAAGCACCCAAAAATGAGAATATAATAATGATTCATAACAGCTAACACAAGACCCAACTATGTATGTGGCCATAACAAAAATAACACGCATAACCGTTGGAAACGATAATTAAATAAAAAATTTAATTAAATGAAAATTATGTGTCCTATATTCTAAATATAAAATAGGAGAAATGAAATCGGTCTATAAATAGAATAGAGACAAAGACATACTTCATCGCGCCTACCACCTGGTATAAGTTGGGACGTGATTGCTACGCATGGAATCGGGGCAAATTGTAGGAAGAGATCGAGCATAAAAGAGCGGGCACCACATGGAAATAGAACGGTTTCGAGTCCTCGTCGAGAGGACTTCAGCATCGACTAGTACACCACCCAAGAGCTTAACCAATAGAGAAATATTTACCCTCTACAAATTCATTTACATAAAACTTGCCATTATTTATATCGTTGTTTTAAGTAAATTTTGATTACTTATAATTTAGATTTTTGATAATCGGTGAGAATATTTAATTATTTTTAACCGAGTATGTGTATGTGTATGCAAAGAATAATTATTTACTTAAATTTGGAAAATTTATGCAAACACAGAATTTGTTACATGGGCTTATTAATATTTAATAACATGGTAGTGTGGCACGAATTACGACTCTGAGACGCAGTGTTATTATTATTTTCGTACAATATCATTCATTAAATATGACTAAAAATAAATTTTGAGTAGAAATTTTTCGGCATTAGATTCGCCGACGCATAATTCAGTCCTTATAATTATTTATTCCTTTTAAGAACTCCGTTTACGTTTAGTAATGCTCTTTATGCTGAAATTTCTGAATGGACGCGTTGATTGTTTCTATTTTTTCTTATTTAATATTTTGGGGCAGGTTTTCACTTATATAATTTTGCTTTTTCTTCAAATATTGGTACGAATTTAATACGTAAGAATAATATTTAATGTTTTTTTTGTTGAACGCTTAACTATTTCTTTGAAATCAAATTTCTTTAAATGTACCAATCTAATATTTCTCATCTCAATCATATCCAGTTACAAGTGTACTAATATGTGTAGATATATATTTCTTACAAAAGAAATTCATTAACAAAGTCTCACACAAGAAACTTAACATACAAAATTCTGTACCATCGAGGATCTCGATAGTTTCTTTAATTGGTTCTTCAACGTACTATTTTCATCACTTTCAGTCGATATTTTAATAGGCTTTCTTGATGATGGCACAGATTACAATGTACATGATTCATTCAGATTGATCGAAGAATTGAACAAGTTAGCATTACAGGATATCTTTGTTTTAATTTTATTGGACATAGTTCCTTTAATCACCAACATTCCTCTTGACTTCGTTCTTTTTGTCATCAAAGATAAATGCCATTTAATTGAAGATCATTGTGGTTTCAATCTTGACGCCTTTATTTTGTCCCTGCTTTTCATTTTTGATAATTATTATTTCACATTTTTGATGCGTTTATGAGTTGCCCACTTAGTATTTTTCAGATAGTATTGAATTATATGTTTGGTTATAGAATTCTTGCACTTCCTTTCAACATGCCTGTTGTAAAAAAGTATGTGGATGATGTCATATGTGCAGTGCCTATGGACTGTATCGATTACACCTTACATATACTTAACACCTTTAATGAACATTTCCAATGCACTATCGAGTGATAAAACGCTAGATCGGTACCATTTCTTGACACGAACGTTCTTCGTAAACAAAACAATCATATCATATCATAACACCCGATTAATATCATTTTCGGTTTTAAAAATAGAATTTCAAAAATTGGTAATCTAATTTTTTTAATGATAATTTTAGGTACCTGTGTGGTTTGATTTTGAACAATGGTTATCCACACACATTAATTAATACTTTAATTTATAATACCTCTCAGGTACCCGAAAATCAGATTTCTAATATTGAACCAGCGGATCTACCTAAAAAAATAGTCAGTATTTCTAAATCTGACGACATTGAAATTGCAAAATATAATCTGAAAAGTTTTAGTAATTTATTTACTAGGACTAAGAATGAAATTGGTGAAGGTTACAAGTTCGAGATAATTTATAAAATACCCTGTTCTCTATGTGGTAGATGTTATAGGCCAGACACAGTAGTTGAAGTCCAGAATTATCCAATATAAAAGATGTTGTAGAATTGGCAAGGGGTCATGTGGTTTGCCTACGCATTTTGCTGAACATGGCCAAACTGATAACTTCCCTTGATATTCACACTTTTGTTTAAAGTACGAGTTTCATCACATTTTCAAATCTTGTCAATGATGACAGATAATTGTCAATGTTATTTCAGTGACTCATGGAGTATAACTTTCCTCTATAACACTGCTATACCACCAAATCACAACCTCATAATCACTTGATATTACCTCTATGTACACTGATATACTTAAATTAAAAACAAATGGAATGACCCCAAAATACACACAAATCTACCACTAAACGAATTTTCATTTTATTTCCAATTTGAAAATACATTTTATGCACAAATTTATGGTCTTGCAATTGGACAACCTATTTCAGCTAGCATTGCACAATTGCTTACGGAAGACCTTGCAATAGATATTATAAATAAACTAAACATAAAACTATCATTTCTTAAAAGACATGTTGACGATTGTTTCACAGCGCTACTAGTTACTTAAGAAAAATAAATTGTCTAGATATGACCATAACTAATAAATATAATATAATACATACCATTTGGTATACCAAACCTATATGGGCAGGTATGGTTTTAAATTTAAAATTTGAGCAATCAAACTTGCTAGTCTACAATACAGAATAACAGCAATCTTGAAAGCAGAAAAGCGCTAACAGATATTAATTATGCTATAAACTATCAGACAAGATTAAAAAATACTATATACAAATTGTACAACAAAATAAATTAAAAAATAATAAAACTAAGTCGCAAATTAATAGATTAATAATCACAAATAGAAACAATAACAACATGAAAAATATTTTATGCAATTATAATATAATATAATATACAATTTAGTCGGGTATTAAAGCATTCACTAAATATGCAAAGTAATGTAGAAATGGTGCTACCTAATCGATATATGTGCTAACGATTCCCAACCATCCACATCTTTATCACGTAATAAGATGATAATATCGGTCTGGTATTTTTCAAAATTATATTGGCCTTTACCGTTCTTGCCAGTCTGATAGTTTTTGCCCCTCTGCTCTCAGAACTTTTAAAGCACAAATTTCCAAAGTAGATAGAATAGTTTAATGAGCCTTTTTATGCCGATTAATTTTCATCCAAACTTTTTCGTCCCATCAAAGTTGCAAACCCAGTTGTTCAGAATTAACATTTCTCTTTATTCCCCCGCTTAATTGCGCATAATTATGTGACGTGCTTGGAGCAGAGGCAAAAATGGGGCAGCAAATTGTCGCATGCGAAGCCCAGGAATCGCTCTATAATTATTTAGCAAACAATAACGCCCCGCCGACCGCCGCGAAAACAAACTGCATAAGTCACGATCGTTTATTTTATAAATAATGGCAGATGCAAGTTAGACTCGTGAGTCAAGACAAATTTCAAGTGTTGCCTCGACAAACAAAAGTGGTATAATTCGGGCATTTTCACATAATGATGGTGTTATTACGCGGAGCGTTTCACATCATCAGGCGCAGGTGGCGCCGCTAATGCACGCTCGAAAAGAAAACCGCTAAAGCTTCGCGTAAATATATACTAAGCTGTTTTCATGTTTCCCACTTACATTTTTATTATGTTTGTATTACGGCGGAAAATATTATTCAATTGTAAAGGTTACAAAAATTGCGGGGAAAGAAAGCAAATGCAAAGGGAACATAAATTACTGTACATAAAATATTCAAGAATTGTGTGAGCATTAAAGTATTTTCTTTTTACTCTTAATTTACTTCAAAAATAAACTACATCTTATATACGCATCAGAAAGTTTAAATTAACCAGCTCGGTATGGCCCTGACTGCGGTGAATGCAACGAAAAATCCGGAAGGAAAATATGTAATGGGAATTTAATTCAAAGTACCGAGGACGAAATTCTATGCGATTTCTTTTTGTTTCAGCGGGTAATGAAATTCCTCGCGTTCCTGTGACATTTCACCGGAATTTTACATCTCCGAATCATGTAGTATCCTCAAAGTTGCCTGCGATCACTTCGGCGATATTCGTTTTGTGCACACGCCTTAGTTTATGGACGGATAATTGCGCAAATTGGCAATTCCGTCGAATTTACGAAATATTAACGTTTATAAATGCCGCAGTTGCAACCTTTTGATTTTAACGTAACGAGTGAATTTTAGGCGTAAGCACAACTCATAAATGCGTCCGACATGCTAATTATTGTTTAGTTTGATTAACTCAATCAACAGTTTGTCATATCCAATCAATGTACAGCGTGGTGATCAAATATAGATGCAAGGGAGGCTTGCATAATCGATGAGGGTCTGCGCGCGGTACACAATTACTAAATATCTGCGTTCGAATTTTTCCATCAATTTGCAGGTTCGTTTGAGTGGAAATTTTGCAGCGATACATTGGAATAAATTTAGTTATATAAAATGTATGTTGTTAGTTTTTCCAGTATGTACACATCGGTTAACTGCATTTGTCGTTGATAATAAATGATAACTTTATATATATATATATATATATATATATATATATATATATATATATATATCAACCTTAATAACATTGACATATGGTGATTTTGGATAATTTCCTACATAGGCACATTTGCATCTAATCTCGTCTATTAATAGTCCTATCACAAGAAGCCAACGAACTTACGTCATTAACGTAATTTAAATTGCAAATATAAATGAGTTAGTGGAATATAATTAGATGTACGATGTGGAACCACTTTTTTAATTTCGTCCCACAGATGCACTATTGGGTTCATATCAGGACTATTGGCTGGCCATTCCATGAACGGAATAGCAAATAACATAAATACATAAATTCCCCCACAAAAGAAGCAAATGGTATTGCGAAACAGCGATGTATTCAATATAATATCGATAATGTATATAATCTGTAACTCTGTGTGGCCATCGAAACAGATGCCTCAAACGGGAGTCTTGGAGAGGTATTACAACTAACAAATCTCTCTCCCGAACCTCGCCAAACATGCTCACGTCCATCCGGAAATTTAAGATTTAATCGTTTCATCTGAGAATAAAACCTTCTCTTGATGATTTCTTGCAAACACAATCTTTGAATTTTGTGCTGCCCGGTTTTCTGCTGTCCAATTCATTTTCATTTAAGTCTAATCGTTCGGAAAGATACAAGAAGATTGGGAGCAGCTACGAGCTCATGCTCATTTTTAGGATTGTTCCTTAGAACGGATTGTCTAAGAAAACGCTCATCTATTGGATGGCCTTCGTAACTGAGAACCTTGTTGGAATGGTTTCTTCATATCATATTAGCAACTGGACGTATCGAGTATCCCTCATCCAGCAAAGTTGATTCTCTTGCTGCTTCAAATTTGTTCAGCAATTCATTACTAAAATGTATTATACTCGCACTGACAATACCAATCACAAAAAGGTTTGTGGCTAAATGCAACTAGTCTTAATAAGCAAAAATTATTGCCAAAAATGCTTTTATTTGCCATTGCACTTTTAAAACAAAACGTTAGTTGAGAGCATTTACTTGAACTGACAAAATATGTCTACATCCTACTTGTAAGATAGCTAGAAAACTAAAAATCATCATTATTTTGGAATAAAACAAAATATATGGAGTCGTCGGTTAATATATACCCATGAGTTTATAAATGCAGACAGGTAAGAGAAGTAACAAAGAGGAATAGAGAGATGGTGACAGTGACCACTATCTAGTAATAATAAGTAGTAGAAATAAACAGAACAATTTGCTAAAGCAAAATACAAACATCTCTTCTAAGAGAATTAATAAAACAACATTGAAGCTAAGAGGCGTAAGGCCACCATGTGCGTCAAAATGAAAGCACAATTTTAAGATTTTTTTTTACAGAAGTACGGTGAAAAACTTGTCGATTTTTATACTGTACTTCATGAAGTGCCTATGAGTACAAACAAATTTTTTTTTTAGTTTTTGACTGAAAATGGCTGCTCCAGAGCGAAGTTTTTATGATAAGTTTTCTTGGAGATCTAAAACGGGCGAACCGACTAGGACTGTACCCCCAAATATGAACCTAGAATAAAAATTCAAGAAGTTTCCTTCAATATATATCATAAACTACTGGACAACGTCGGGAATTTTGATAATATCGATTTGCCGAAAAATGGTGGGCATATGAATACAAAGTTGCTATTTTCACGTAAAAATTACATATTTCATTGTTTATAAAAAGAAAAGTACACAACTTATCAAGAATCCCTACGTGGTCTACTAGATTATATATGTTTCAAGCTACTCTCAAAATTAGAAGGTAATCGATCAAGATTTGTAGGCGCTATGGGTTCGCCCGATTTAAAAAATGGTGATTCGAGAAAAACGTTGCTAAAGTTGCGATAAGGGTCGTGCTATGCATTTGCTTCGCTGCGAGGAGTCTCCGCAAACGAACGGTTCGAGATATTTTCTAATTATGAAACTTTTTTACTTATTTTTGAGGGTTTGGGGAAGGTTCTGAGCTGATAAAAAAATTGGATTTTTTTAAAGTTGTATGGTGGCCTTACCCCTTAAGTAGCAGGACAAGAATTTCGAATAAAGGATCAAAAGGCTCCCATAGTTAGAGAGAAAATCACACACTTTTTACAGTGGAAAATGATGTATGAATATTGGTGAAGGAAAACGATCCAGGAGAAAAATAAAAAATTATATACACCTGAAAACAAGGAGACGCTTACATAGAGAGATAATGTGGGGAGATCGTCTAGTACTTTAAAATATTTAATAGACGGAAACTAAATATTGAGGGATGAAAGGAATAAAAATTGAAGAAGAAAATAAGAGACAAGTTAATTAATAGCAACAAAGAAGGGTTTCCAAAAAATGAATGTAAGCAAAGCATCCATATATGACAAAATAAATGCAAACATGATAAAATGATCAATGATCAATAATCTATTAAAACTGTCGAAGTAACTAAAGAAGTAATGAATATATTGCGACCAAACTTATTTTACCAGTATGTGGCAAAATTTGTTTTAAATTTTCTTTAACAACTGTATTACTTTCTACAGAATCGATACAATAGGTCTACTACTACGAGAAAGTCCTTTCGTTTTTTCTTTTACATCTATGTATACTTCTACTCGTGAAATACAACTGGTTTCAAAATATTTCTCGTCCAGGAACTATGAGTTCTCTTATCTCCTGTAATATTTTTAAGCCATTTGAGGCGCATTCGTCTTCCTGTCGTTGCATTTTTTCCACAAATTAATTGTGACATAAACCCCCTATAATAAATACATTCCTTTGAGGTTATATTTTCCTCATTCACGTCTTTTATTTAATTTCAATAGATAACTTTTTAAAACATAATAAATTCAAAATATATTAAATCGTAAAACAAGTTTTAAAACACTACAAACACACTGTACTTTTGCGGACATTAGACTCACTAGCAACATTGTCAAATATACTCCACTCCCACCTGTTAACTAAAGATGGCCATGATATTGGTTAAGAGGATTAATTTGGGATTAAGTTTAGAAAGTTTCATATATGGTAGGAATATGGCTGTTAAATGCACTTATATGTTGTTTCATTTTTTAATAAATAATTTCATTTCTATATCAATTGTAGACTATTATTTAATTTTATATTTATTTTAGTTTAACATGACGAATGTGGTATTACATTTGTCTACATTTGATATCAACAAATCTTGATAACGTTCTAAAAAAATTATTATTGTTGCTTAACAGTTTGCTTAAACATTTACGTTTATATTTCTAAATTTTACTGTGTTTTCGTTTTAATTCATTTAATTTTTATTTATTTATTATAATAATTATTAACTGAATAATTAAATCTTCATTTTGTGATGTTGATTTTTTAATTCTGCAAATATTTATTCGTAATTTTGATTATTAATTAAAGTTTCTCATGATGAGACTATTGTCATTCTTTGCCATTATTTTTTCGGGTCTGTTCTCTTAGGGTACACATATAGTCTTCATTTGAGTGTCCTTTCCCAAAACGGCATTATTATATTTTTCCAATTATCCCTATGTTGCTTGCCTATGCTTATATTCATATATTCCAATGTTACCTAATCGCACTCAGCATCTATATCCACTTTTTGTATGTATGTATCCATTTATTTTTAATTAACATTCTTTCAATAATTTGGCATTTTCCTAGATTCCATTTTCTATTCCGCATAAGTTTTTGTTTATGTTTGAGCACTGACATGTTTGTGCCAATTTCTTCCTCATTTCATATGTTCTGCTTCACATTTACCAGTTGGTTATACTTAAATAAAGGTTTCCACCAATGCATCACTAAACTGTTCACAGTATTTCAAGTTTTAACTATGTTCTGTGTTATACGTATATCTCTTCTTTTTGTAGCCACCACCTTATACGTATATACTTTCATTCACTGCTCTTCACTTTATATATCACTTTTATCACTCGTTTTTTACTTCATTATATTTTGTTTCTTTTTAAGCTCGTCTTTTTCGTCTTTACTAGCGTTATTTCTAGATAATAGTCGCTTCCAATTCGCCACGTATTTTAACTCAGCTTTTGCCATCTATCATGTATCGTATTCCCAATTGCATCAAATACATACTTCCCATCCACCCTGGCTCCTTTCTGTTATGAACCCAACCAATTTTGTTGCATTTTTTATTTTTGGCCAAAGTTTTAATCGCTCTATGATGAATTTTTCCATTTCTTCATAATTAGATTTCCCTTCTTGTTCACCTTTGACTTTTAAATTTTATTATTTTATCTATATTTCATTCATTATCTTGTACTATTTGTACTAAGAGTTGCTGGTTTCGTTGTTTTTCTTATACCCATTTCTTCTTTTATAATCATTATTATAATTTTACTTTGCAGAGTTTCTGACCTACGAATATCTATTTTCAAATATAAATAGAACACAATTTTAACATTTCTCGTTAGATCGTGCATTAATGATGACTTATGATGGTTGGCAGCCATGGCACATATTATGGTAGACTTATGCAATAGCATTAATTTAACATTGTTGGCATAATTAAATTATGAATTATTAATCTTATTATAATTTCTGTCGAATGTCAACGTGTACCAATTTATTATTTAATATACTGTCGATATTTATTAGTCGGTACATAAACTATAGCAGAAATTTATTATGTTAGTTTATCGTGCTGCGTACGTTTAATTCATGCAATAGAATCAATCCGCGTTCCTTGTTGAAGTGTACAGTAAATCGTCAAGCATCAGGGCACATTTGTTAAACGCATTTTAAAATCCAACCCAGCGTATGTTTTGTTAAATTTATCGACTTTAGTTTCAATCATTACAACCGCTCCTTGGTCCCTTGGGGTTTAATTATCCTCATCGAAGATTCTCATTGTAAAATTTACTCACAATTCTTTCGACGTTGCCAAGTCCAAAGACATTGGTTTAGCTCATGGATCTGGAAATATCTTACACGAGCTTTTACATGTGGTCACCTAGAATTTGTGATTAGGTTTTGTTCCTAGACGTTTGAAATATTAAACGATCTGATGGTCGAGTTGGTTAGGTGCAATTGAGTTCTTTTCAGTTCTAGTATGTTAGGAAAGGAAGACTGATATATATGTGTTGTTATTGTTAAGAATGTCAGCACATTTTGGAAAAGTAATTAAAAGTTTAGGGATGAAAAAATTAATAATTTACGTGTCAAGGTAATTTCAATTTGCAAATAACATCGAATGTGAACTATATTATAGTAATATTGATTAGGTTGGGCGAATCAGTGACAAATCTAAATGGGGAAATAATCTTTCGTGCAGCATATACTCACATAAATATTCTACAACATGTAAAGGTGGATCTAAAGGATTATGAAAACATGCAATAAAATAAAGACTATTTGATGTTAACAACATAAAAACAAGAAAGAGAAAACATAAATTATAAAACCGATATTAATAAACTCAATTATATCTACAACAATTTATTAAACTATTAACTTATTTTATTGATTACAATAATTTAATAGTAATTTTAGCCCTTCTATAGCCTATAGCAAACCTTCTCTCTTTAATATCTATATTTTTAATATAGAATAAAAAAGTATCCACACCCATATAATATATTAATAAACATTTTCAATAAAAGCAACCAAAAAAATCTTATATCGGTCAACACCGAATACTTGCATCATTTACACTATAGCAAACGCAAACGAACAAAATGCAAGTGCGCTTAACATTTCGTGTCGTCGACATTTATTTTAAACACACCATCTATATTAACTATAAATATTTTATCATAAGAATACGTCACAAACTGTGTGCAAAAATAATATACTAGGTGAGTTCAGTTGTTTTTTTTTTAATTGGATTCTCAAAGCATAAAAAAATAAACTAGTTTTAAAACCTAATTGTACCTAATTGGCCAACCCAATCAAGCTGATCAAATTATGTACCGTACTAACCCAACTCGGGCGATGAAACAACCCAACCCTACATGCTCCATATTTTGCGTTCGTCCCGACACAATTAGTGTTTTGAAGTCGAATCCACTTTCGCAGTCATAGTTAAGACTCTACTAGCCTAGAATCTTAACATATTTTTACTAACTGAAATTGATACAGGGAAAATATATGGATTGGGAATAAAATTATATGTGTGGGTAACTGTAAAACTAATCAAAAGTTAAACGTTAATAAACTGCAATAGAACGAATCGCTTCTGGTATTTTTTCTGACTTTATTTTTAGAATACGGTTCTTTTATAGAAATTATTCCATTATTAAAGAACTCCAAGCAATGCCTTTTGAATCGCCAATCAGCTCGGAAAAGAAATATTCGATAAAATAAATGTTCCGATATCAAAGTTGTAAATCGTCAACGATGAAAAATCACGTCCGCAAAACACATGTCGGTAAACTATTTAGGAAATTAATTTCGGAGGAAATGAAGTATCATCGCAGGAACGTAGCGGGAAAGTTTTAAATTAGGAAGTGAATCCAGTCAAGTAGGGAATCACATCTCCTGAACATTACGCCAAACAAAAGAGGAAACGAAATTGGATCACTAAAAACAAAGACTTTGATTAATGGAAGTGGACGCTTTTATACTATTAAGTGCAGTCGTGGTTCGGTGATTGATTATAAAACAATGGTGCGCCTTTAAAAACTGAGCCACTTACGCCACCTACTTGGCACCCCCCGCCACCTCCCGGGACCCCATATCGCTGGCAAACTTCGGAATTTGAGTTTTTAAAGGGGATTAAAAACAGTTAGCATTACTGCAGCCGCTATCTATTTTAAAAACTTTTACGTTAAAAAGTGCCCCATCCTGTTCTTGTGTCGAGAGCAAAGTTGCATTAACGGTACTTACGAAACCCATTATTAACGCTTACATACAGAGCAAACTCGGTAATTTATTAGAAACGTTATGAGCCAGCACTTTATAAAATCAATCATTCAAAAAAATAACGCAGATAAAACTAATTTATAAATCACTTAAATTTTGATTGTAGGTAATTCATGGCAAATTACAAGTCGTAACTGTTGCAGCGTTTTTAGTTGAACATTATTTAATTTTAATTGTGTTGCAATCTTCCGAAATGCTCGTAAAATCTACATAGCAATAAACATTTATATTCACGCCAGTTTCGTGGGAGATATGAAACAAATTTATCAGAAAAAAGGCGGGCGAAAATTTTAATTTCGAGACACAATTACAATCGCTCCCCCCCGTGCAGGTTCCAGCCTTTATTGCCGCCGTGCACAACATTTGAATTTAAATGGGCGTTTAACTCCGACCGAAATTTTGATAAGTACGTCGCAAGGGAAATCCAGACACGGTAAGCGTTCCGTTTCCGGTTTTGCTTTTACCCGAAATTTCTTACGGATAGTGCCGGCCCACGCAGATTACTAGATTAGTTTTCGGATGGATACGTACGTCGGCAAAAAGTCTATCTATGGCACATTAAGGGGTCAGGTCGTTAATTTACGCTCCGAATTACACTGAAAAAAAAGGGGTCGCATTCTTGTTTTGGGTTGGGTTGGGTTGTTGTTGTTATCGCGTGTGTTGAAAAACTAAATGATTTTGCAAACGATGGAAAACTGACATTATGGTAATTTAAGTGATTTTTCTGTTTTGCTATTTCTCAATAATGTTCGTTTTTACTACTTCTTGTTATCCTCATATGTGTATTTTATTATTACATCCTACGAATAATTATATTGGGTTGCGTGAGTTTCTAATGCTTCTTACATTTTTAAGGACAAAACAATTTGAAATTTATTATTCAATTGGAAATTGACGTCGACCATGTGACGCAATTACGAGACTCACATTCCATTGTAGTGCTTTATATTCTAATATTTATAATTTTGAAGATCAAGTAGTTACCGTAGAAATTTATTTTACATAGCATGACCCCACATTTACTAAATATCTTGTGGATTACTCAGTAAAACATTATATCATTCCTCATTGTACTTGGGGGAAATTCTATCAACCTAATTGTTGTGTAGTGGCTTTCTTGGTAATTTCCCGGGTCATTTGCTGCCGCAGCGATTGAAATATGCGGCTACGTTCTACTTCTGCAAGTTAGTACGCTACACGTGATCCCAAGCACTTTCAATTACATACCCTGTTTAACATCCATCGCTTATTTAAATGACCCCATTGTTTAATGAACTTGCAAATATTGTCGATATATCAATGGACGGCAAAATTTTATGTTGCGCAGAGCGCGCGGAACTCACGATAAATTACAGTAAAAATGATATGGAACTGACTAAAACGAATTTTATTCTATATTAAAAACTGTCACAATTAATTGAATTCATGCGTTATTTATGCGCGTTTTAAATTCTCAAAAATTATGTCCATTAATTATTGTGAACATTTGCGAACTAATTGGTAGTATATTTTACGAAGCGCAACGTTCGAAACAAAAAAGGACCAGAGAGACATATTTAGAATTAATTGCTGTTTACTTTTCACGTGCAATGAATAATTTTATTGGAAAATTTTTAAAATGGGATTAAACATTTATGGATGGTGATTTTTAAAATAAATTCTAAAACAAAATTTAATAATAAAATGTGAAAACAATTTTCCACAACAGTCATTGTATTATGCAGACAAACAAATTTAGTTTATTGTACCCCGATGGCAAGAATTCCTCATTTTTGAAACTGAACTGTTAAATTTAAATCGTCTGATATATTTAAAACAAAAAAGTATGAAGTAAAAACGTATCAAATGCACACAATTATATGCTAATTTCGCGAGCATTTCGGTCTTGTTTCCCATGGGAAATCATTTTGCTTAGTTGGAAATTTAATTAAAAAATAACGGAATTTCACACAATCAAATTAGAAAAGACATAGAGAAATATGACTCTATCAATACACTGAAAATATATAAATACTATTTTCTATATTAGATCGGCCTTATTATCAGAAATTTTTGGTCTGTAATTTAAATCTACTATTTGTTATAATACGATCAAGTAAATCTTTTATGGGTGAAATCAGCCTTCAATTCGTTCTTCTAAAAAGAAAATGAAACTCTGAAATATTACAAGTTAATTTTAAAATTCAATAATATCATATACCCTCCCATAATTGGAAAAAAAATGGGAAATGTGCTAAAACTTTCTACTCTCAAAATCTGAACCTGAAAGCATATTTTGCATGATGGCCAATACACCAATTGGCACTGGTCGCTTTGAGAAAACCAGCTGGCAAAACGGCATAACGTATGACAATACATTTAATAAGAAAAGCTTAAATTCCATCCCATGAGCGAAAAAATTTTCCATTAAAATTTCTTGCAAAAGCCTGATCTCATGTAATACTAAATCGATGACCAACCCAGCTGGGGTCGTTGATCCAATATGCAATGGGGTGCAACTAGCATAAAATTAGAAAATCTGTTGCATAGTAATTTGGCAATGAGGTATATTCTATGTTGGTTAAATAAAATATAAATAGAATAATCATCAAAAATCAAATTGCCTTTAGAAACAAAACATAGTCTGGGTTGCTGCTTCCTCGAATCTGTTGCTTTACGATGTAGCATAGACTCAGAAAAAGTTTCAATACTTTTGCTGAACCGGTGCACAATGCTAAAATATTATGAATATGGAAGAAAGAAGATATTTCACGTGGAACAATTTTTCGCACTCGATATGAAGAGAAAACTCAGTGAGTAGACTGGGTCGTTTATGCGACACTTCAAAGAATGGAGTATCCTTGGAAGTCAAGAGGGGTGGTTTAAAATATCAACAAAATGACCCAAAAACAACAAAGGCGAACTGTTACGTTCGACGCTGCCGTAAATTGAGGAGGGTGGAATTTGTGACTGAAAAAATCATTAAAATTACTTAATTTCACCAACTCTGAAATGGAAGGGAATTGTGACTTGTATAAAGGACAACATAGGAGTATGTCCTGATAATATTAGGTACAAATATAATACGAAATTCGACTTACAAATACTCGTCTGAGGCGCAATGCCTACAAGGCTTTAAATACTTATAGCTATATTAATAATTGTCTCTGCAAAAACGGGCTTTGACAATACCACATACATGTTGTTACTAAAAAAGATAACTCTCTGAGCACAAAAATTGTTTTATTGTTGCGGAATGTTTCTCATGGAGGATGGGAAGCCCAAAATGAGCAATAATGAAAGCTACTAATATATGAAGAACTAACGATTTTGAGTCCATCCAGCTCCTGATGAGAGACATCGTTGAGTTAATTATCAAATGGTATTATATATAACAACCTTTATTTATCATTTATCTCTTTACAATTTCTTTTACGTTAGTACTAACCCCCAACTTTACTCTAATTACTAGTATTCTATAGACATTCCTTCCTGACCATCTTTGGCGCCTTCTCCCTCTCTCGCTTAAACTTTCCTGGCCGCTCCCATAGTCCTCCAACCCTCCTCCCTGGTCCTCTTTCGTGATATATGTACCTTTAACCTCCTTCTGTCATCCTCCTCTTCCACCCCAACCAAATACTGCCGTTGCTCCACCACATTTATTCACATTCCTCCAACCAGTGCTTCCATTTGTCTCTTACTTTTCTGCATGCCTTATACCTCTTATATTCTTCTCCCATCCAATACTTGTTCGTCTTTTCTTAATTTCCACATCTGAACCTGGCTATAACATTCTCCTCCTTTTTAGTTTTGCCTTCTCCCAAATATACTGAGTGACATATAAACTGCACCAACTAGAAGGGGTGGGAATTTTTGGACCAAATTTGGCAGGAATAGTGGACTAGTCCAGGGAAATAGTTGATTAAAATTTGAAACCCAATCATCAAGTAGTCATGGGATTTTTGACGTTTGTGTTATTTTTTAGAGGTGGTGATAGACAAGCAATTATCGAGTCATTTTTTGAATTTGTTCCACTTTTTCGGATCCCGTTCTTTAGTTTAAAGTGTTTCAAGTGTTTAACAATGCCTAGAGGAAGGAGACCTCAAGTTTACCAGCAGTTGAGTAACTTTGACCGAGGGCGGATTGTTGGTTTACGAGAAGCAGGTTTTTCGTTTAGAGAAATCGGCAACCGTTTGGGACGGCACCGCTCAACAATAATGCGTGTTTATCAAGAGTGGTCTGAACATGGGGCTGAACGTCGGAGAAGAGGCACTGGGGCTCAAAGACGAACCAATGAACGTCAAGATCGCCGCTTAAGACTAATGGCCTTGAGAGACCGATTCTCTACAACTAGATCAATAGCTGATCAATGGTTAGGTGAACAAGGTCGTCGGATAGGCTTGCGAACAGTTTATCGTCGAATAAGAACCTTTGGCTTGCTGTCTTACCGCCCACATCTTGTGCTACCCCTCACTGCTCAACATCGCCAGGAACGTTTGGCCTGGTGCACGGAAAGACTTCAATGGAACTTGGAGTGGCATCGAGTTGTCTTTAGTGACGAATCGCGATTTTGTTTAGGAATGCATGATGGCTGGATGACTGTTAGACGAAGACGTGGAGAAAGGCGCAATTCTGATTTTTCGATTGCGAGGCATGTTCACCGAACTGTGGGATTGATGGTGTGGGGTGCTATTGCTTACGGCAGTAGGTCACCCTTGCTCGTCATTCGGGGCAGTATGACCGCCCGACGCTACATTGACGAAGTGGTAGAACCACATGTTCTTCCATATCTTCGAGGGCTGGAAGACCCACTTTTCCAGCAAGATAATGTACGACCTCACGTAGCAAGGGTTTCTCTTGGCTTCTTTGAAGATGCCAATGTTAATCTTTTGCCTTGGCCGCCAAGATCTCCCCATTTGTCGCCCATTGAGCACGTGTGGGACATGATGGGTAGAAGATTGAGGAATCTACCGAACCCACCGTTGACAATAGAAGCTCTACGGCATGAAGTACTGGCTGCTTGGGATGCCATACCCCAAGAAGACATTGATCACCTGCTGGAATTAATGCCAATGAGTGTATCAGAAATAGGGGCGGACCAACACATTATTAAAGAAAAATAAAAAAGATTAAGTCTTCTTCTTTATCAAATTTTAATCAATTGTTACCTTAGACTAGTCCAATGTTTCTGCCAAATTTGGTCCAAAAATTCCCACCCCTTCTAGGTGGTGCAGTTTATATGTCACTGAGTATACGTTGGCCTCCTTCCATACACGTGCAACTATTTGTATCTATCGTTGTATTTTGCTCTTCGTATTTTCCCCTCTCTCGCCTACGCGTCCACCTGTGTCTGTTTCTCCAGCATGTCTCTCTCCACTTGCTTCCACTCCCCTCTCCCCTTTCCAACTTCCTCACCGACGACTCCGCCTTCTCATACATACTAATTCTTTCCAGTTCCCATTCTGTTATTCCTCTTCCCATCCTTTCCCTTTTCTCTAGTTTCTCCACCACCCCTTTCCACAGACTGCTCTCTCTTCTTCATGTCATCTCGTATTTCACCATTCTCCTGCCCGTTTCAACCGATAACCTCTCGCTCGCCGTCTCTTGGTTCACTATGTAGTTCTGTATCGACCTTTCTATGAGCAATGCATTATATAACAACTGACAACTGACAGCGTTTGAATATTTTTTTGTTAATAAGAAATCCCAATAAATATATTTTACCGAAACTTTTAGGACGTAGTATTATATTATTAGTGACCTGACCTGAATCAAAAATTATAATTGACATTCGCTTTATCTTGTAATTTTAATGTCAAAGTTAAGGTACAAATATGAAGTCATCACTTCACAGAAGAACGATGCCATAGTTCTTCTAAATCATTCTAAAGATTTTTACCCACCAAGAAAACTACTCATCATTAAATGGCGAGTAATATTGAGCTCATTACAAATATTAACCTTACATTTTACTTTTGCACTCTAGGCAGACACAACAAATTGTTTTCGTTTGTCTAGTGAGTATCTTCGCCCAGCAGGTCATGTATACAGAGAAATACTTTCATACTCTCTTCATGTAGGGTCCTACCAATTCTGTTTTTAACGCCGTTTTGGTAATCGTCGTATTCTATTCGAAAGTCCATGAAAAGTACCATATGGCAGCATTTGGTTCGTTTTGTAAGTATATGTTGCTTCCTTTTGGTCCATTAGCCCACCACGACCTTTTGCTCTGTTGTAATCTAATATTATTTTCGGTTTCTTTTGGGCATCGCCTTGGGTTATTTCATTATGTTGCTGGGGAACATCGTGGATTGGTTTATTTTTGCACATAACTAACAATATTGAAATATTTTTTGCATATTTTTTGAAACAGAATAAGGAGCAACGAATAATGTATACCTTCAACTCTACTGGAATGTCTTTTTATTTTATTTTCACTCAAAATTCCCACCGCGGAAGTATTACTTCTGACAAATGGCAAATCAATAGAACACTTGTAAAAAAGTTGGCTATATTAAGATTTATTCCTGTCCTATCACCACTAAGTTGTTCACAATATTAAAACATTAATTCTTATGAATGACTTCGTCTGGTTGACTTCCAACATAAATTAGTCCATCGATGGCATATGCAGAAGCAGTCTCACACAGCCAAAATATTTTAAAGCCATATTTCGTTGCTTATTTGGCATGTCCTGGATAACGTTTCATCTCTTTCTATTTTCTTCCCTCTACAATTTGCTCGAGTTATAAATAGTTTAATATGCCTCTAGCATACGGTGATGAAGCCATCGCATAGCGGTTGATATGCATCGACAATTTTGTTGTTAGAGCCCTTCAATACACTTAAAAATGTTTAAAGTGTTATGTTAGTATGAATTTAGTGGTAAAAGTTTTTTTTTGACAATTACCCGGAGCCAGTACGCTGAAAGTGTCCCCACTTCCCATTAATTACACAAAGTTATCCCCTCGCCCGAAAATAAATAAAAACAGCCGCACGGCTCAGCGTAAAAAGTAATTACACATTGTGCAAGATTTTTATTGCACTCGGCGTTGGTAGAGTTGTTTCGCCGCTGCAGACTGGGGAAATAACCATTTATATCCTAATCTCATATTTCAGTACCGTAGTTTATGCGGTAACCATTGTTTAGCGGGCGTAAAATAGTAGATATATGTTCATGTGTGTATGTGTCGGTTCGGAATGGCAACAGTTGAACTGATAAAGGGTCGTACGGGTCCCAGAGCGGACCTTTACCACAATCGAGTTGTTATCTAGAAGTTCCCCAGCTGCTTATTGTAGTTCTCTGCCTCTGACCATTGTTCAACGTATCGACAAGTTAACAAGCTCCAGAAATCTCGCCGACCAGAAAGTCCCCAATTTAGCTATTAAAATCGCCGGAGTCTGAATCAAGATCAAAGGTCACCTTCGGGTCGAAATACTAATTGCATCGGCGATGTTTCATCTAATTTATTTCTTCTAAAATTATTTTAATATGTGATCTCATTCCTGTTTTTACTTACGCTCTATTGAATGGTGTTATCATTTTTTGATTGATTTGATGATTTTTAAAGTCAATTAACATTTGTACATATGTACATTTATATAAATGATATAAATAGTATAGCAATATTATACAGTAAAATTTGCTGCTGTTTCATAAAACATCAACGAAGTTTTCTACCATAATTTTTCATATAAAGAGGTTACATGTAGACAAATGATGACGAGAACAGTGTTATTTGCATGGAAACTAAAATGGATTAATTGCACAGAGTTATGAGCCTTGCACAATAATATTTGATAATTTGTTGAGCTAGATTTCTTGTATATCCTTAATTATATTTAGGGAAAATATAGATTCAATTAATGAACCCACCAGCTGCACTTCTTCAACGAGCTACAAGAAATTTACGAAAGTATCTCTCTAAGAGCAAATTTCAAGTTTAATTTAAAATATGCAGCGACCCAAGCTGAAATTGATGCTAGAGGTGGAAGCACCAAATATTAATTATATTACATCCCGTTTCATAATTAACACATTTCAGCGAATTCAATTCAAGTTCTTTCTGCTGTTTGTTTCACGTTCTGTAATTGTAGTAAGTTTTAGTGTGCAGTAAGTATAAAAGTCGTTCCAATTAATATTTTTCGTATAAGAGATATGACCTAATTACGAGGTCATAAAAGTTGGATACCATAGTAGCAGTGACCATGACATTTGCACAAATGTCACTAATAGAATGCCAAAGTAAATAATTTCAGTGTACTTTTTAAATCCATATTTCCATTCAGTGGATGTCTACTTATATTAATTTTCCGGTACGAGTATCGGCGTCTTTTTAATCGCTATTTTCCGAGTAATTATTTCATTAATTTTTTTGTTTTCTAATTATTAATTCGACCTATGATTTATGCCATGTGGTATATTATCGCGCGAAATACAAATATGGACTATTTTCGTGATCTCAAATATCCACGTCACTTAAATTTTGAAAAACTTAAATTTTTACTTACTAATCGTTGAAATGGAAACAGAACCTGCAATATTTGTGCTACTGAATTCTGAAGGAATCCCGAACTGTAATATTACTCGAACTTGAAGCAGATCTTTGGCGGCATTTAATTTAAATTGGGAAATTATGAAAACATCTAAAGTATAAAACTATTTTTTTTTCTGACCCAACTCAACCCATCCATTTTACATTTCTGGATGGTGGTTTAGCATTTTTGAAAATAGTGCCGTGGGTAATTTTTTTTATATTTTCTTCAATTTCTAGAATTAAAAAAAAATAGAACTAAAATGTAATTGGTTAATCTCAGCGGTGAGTAGGTTATGAACTATGTTATGCGTTCGAAATTGATTTTTTTCACTCTATTTAAAATTTTCAAAAATGTTTAAATACTTTTATTAACTTTGTAATTATTAAAGTGTGTTAATCTTAGCGATGAATATTAGTTTACAAATATTATGTATTCTATGGTTCAAATTGAGGTTTTTACATCTTTGCTTTCGAAATAAAAAAAATGATAATCTGAGCAGTACGTATTAGCTTATAATGTATTATAATGTGTTTCTTGGTCGAAAGTAAA
The DNA here is from genome assembly GCA_959613385.1 of Geotrupes spiniger. Classification (NCBI taxonomy): domain Eukaryota; kingdom Metazoa; phylum Arthropoda; class Insecta; order Coleoptera; family Geotrupidae; genus Geotrupes; species Geotrupes spiniger. Next base: position 22,099,329 of record OY390737.1, read on the forward strand.
TCTTCCATTTTTCTGAATTATTATTTATTTTTTTACGTTATTGTAGGTTATGAAGCATTATATGTTCCTTGTTTGAAATGGAATTTTTACAATTTGTTGCAAATTTTCTATTCTCCATTTTTTACCTTTACTTTGGGAATTAATAAATTATTTTTTTATAAAATATAAAATGTTATGAAATATTATTTTTCAAAAATGTAACTATTGTCATAATTGTATTAAACGCAAGAAAATTGTCTAAAACATCAAAAAATAAAATAATTGCTAATCACATAAAACCAGTCAACAAAACCTGTAAAATTTTTCAACAATCCAAATTGCTCAAATGTAAACTTCTTTACATTGACAGCTAAGTAAAAGAAATCTCATGAGCATTGACATACCCGTATTTAATGTAAAATTAATTTTTATGCATATTATATGCAAAGGAATTAATTATATGGGTTTGATTTACAATATGAATACTAATGAAATTAAACGACGGTCGGTTCGTGGTATTACTCGTAAAGTGATTCTAGTGTCAGGTAGGGGCATTAATCATTAATGCACGTTCCAACCCACGTTAATAAATTGTGCTTGGTTAACGAACACAAAAGATATGCATTTTTTACGTTAAAATGCATTAATTTGTATTTACTTTGTCGGTTTGCATTAATTTCGCTCCTACGATTATTTTTGTTTTTGTTATTTTGGATAGAATTTGGATCAAAAATGTCTAAAAGTGTGCAATTTGTCAAAAAATTTAAAAATGTTGACAAATTGCTAGAATGTAAACTTAGAGAAAATTATAAAAAAGACAAAATTGTTAAGATATTAATTATCAAAAATGTAAAAAATGGTAACAATTTTCTGAAACGTAAAAAATGGTAAGGACCAAATGCTATAAAATACAAAACTATCCACCTGCTTGACCTGCTATACAAACACTGCCAGAGGTCTGTTTAATTGAATCAATATTCAAAATATATTGAGGGCGATTGCTTCGTCGTGTATCATGTTAATCATAGCATCAATTTTGCGAATATGTTCAGGCTGCTCCGATGAGCCGATAGATGCATATTTGTATAGATATAATTTCATTATAGAATAGAATTGTATAAAATAATCAAAGTAATAATTATCCACAATGCAAAACTTGTCAAGTTAGAAATGAAGAATTTTTAAGAATGGTCGTAATTAGTTTATGAAACTTATCTCTTGCAATATTTATTTGTGTTTCATCACGTTACTTACACACACATTCAATAATATTTATAAACAGCGGAAGTAACAATAGCTGTACTAACTTTTACGATAATTTTCCACGACAGTTATTCATTGAAACGTCCAAAGATCGATAAGGTATTACGCTTATGCAACGCAGCGTACCTACCGCATTTTTAGTGAAGTTATTTTGCGATGGTATAATTAGACACTTTGTTGTAATTTATTAATTTATCGAAATGCATTTCGATATTTCCTTTATTACCAGTTGTTCTATTTTATTGGGATCTTCATGTATGTCTTTAATTGCATGTAATTGCATTAAATTGTTTCACTTTTAAATTGTTCAAGTAATCAATCCATATGGATCAATTTTCATTTGTATTACTTTGTATTAATTGTTTGAATTGCTTGTTTTAAATATTGAGAAAGGAATCGTTGCCCGAGTGGCGAAAGTTCGGAATTGTATAGCTGCCTAACTAAAACTAATCTACAGAACCAACTCAACCCAACTAGGCCAAAAACTGGGGGCTAAAAATTAGACAAACAAAGAAGGGCAAGGCGGTTAATTACAAAATGTTCAGAGTGTAATGTATGTAATTCGTTGTCAGCGGCGAAGGTAATTAATTGTTGCCGTATAAATGCAAAGCCCTGAATCAATCCAACTCGATCGAAATGAATAATCTATAAACATATTTTGAGTTAAAATTCTACTACAAGGGTCTTCAACATGTTATAATTTATTATAGAATTTTTAAAGCAATTTCTAATAAGAGTCGTTGTCTGAGTCACCACAAATCTACAAAGCATATAATTTAATAGCCATCGTAGTCAGAACTAGCACTACCAAAAGTCTTCAAAAATGTATACGTTGTATGTATATGTTATTTATTAATAAATACTCAAAGCAAGTTGTAATTGTTGTCAGGGTGGATAAAGTCCAAAATTATGTAGCTAGCTAATTAAAACTACCACTGAATCAACCCCACCCGACTAAACAAAGCAACTAGGCCCATAATTATCGAGCTATTAAAGTCAACTGAGCCAACTCAACCCAATTTAGCTTAGGACGTAATAGACTAATAATTAGTAAACAAAAAATAACTGCATAAGTGCAAAGCACACAATTAATTGTCAATGAATTATGGACGTAGGTAACTTAAAACTGCGCCCACTATACATACAAATTACTACAAAAACAATGGCTTTTTGTTAAAACATGTAAAAACGAACAACTAATGTGACAAGATGTGACAAATTACACAGTAGTAACAGGTTTTTTACTATTATTTTTATGTCCTTGGCATTAGCTATTATTTCAAACTTAATTTCGCCCTCTATGGACTCATTAGATCACCACGTGAGCGTGATAAAAAGTTGGTGCCAGTAGTTTATTTTCAACAGGGCGGTCTTTCGCACCGACGCACGGCTGAAAATTAGTTACAAAGCTGGGCAGTACTGACTTAGTCGATCGAAGCAGACCTCTGTAGTTGCAGGCGAAACGGTCGTCATCACCTGTTACATTCGCTGAAATTTATTTTCAACAAAGCCGTCTTTCGTGGACATGACTTTGCGATTAGTTGTTTCTAATTTATTAATTCATTTGTTTCATTTCCATTTCATTTGTGTTATATTATCGCATTTTTTCAGATTCATTTGATGCAGCTGTTTAAACCGTTTGTTTGCGGGTTTCATTTAATTTGCTGCTATTTGTAATCAGTTCTGATTGCAATTACATATAATTGCCCTGCATTTTTATTTAATTCATTTCTGTTTATTAAAATATTTAATTGATTTTATTTAAATTGTAATGATTTCAAATTTGGCGTTGTAATAAGTATTTTATGTTTCTTTAGTATTTGAGATTGATTTGCTTCAATTTTTAATTGCCCTTCTTTTATTGTGGTCTAATTACTGCCTTATGTATTTATATTGTTGTTTTTCTTGAAATTGTTATTTAGTTTCTTTTATTTTCAATTTGTTATTTTCAGTTCCTTCTTTGCATGTTATCACTGTATTATTTTAGTGTTTTTTTTTTATTGGAATATTATTTAAATGCTCGTAAATATAAGTCAAGACATATTCAGTGAAATATACAATGATAATAAAATTAAGAAATGTTGTTGAAACAGCATTTCTGGTTACTGTTTGTAAGTGCATTAATCATAAATGCATATTCTAATGCGATATTTTCCTCGCACTGGCCATTTTCAACTTTCTGTAATAGATTGCGTTGTTTTCCATCACAGTCGACAGTTTTCCAATCCGTTCTTCTCAGTTTTGCCGTAGCACTAGACGTGAAATAATTAGTTCGGGGCGTCTAAAAACATGCAAGGGTGCGTCGCCGTTCGGGGAAAATATCGAGAAAAGTAGCTCTCGCTATTTAGTTTGACAGAGCATTCAAGTGTAAAAGGTGACGCCCGAGACCGCCTATGCATAACTAAAATCTCGTGGAGACGCAGCGAAACGAGAAGACACTAACGTCATTTCGTACGTTCTTTATTCCGCCTTTTACCCTCGCACAGGTCAGGGTCAAGGGTTTGAATGTTATCAATGAATGATTTCGATTAACGGTTTATATAATTTTAAATTTAAAGTGGTTATCGAAACTAAATTTTGTTTCAAATTTATTGACTAGGGCTTTAAATAAAAACCAACATTTCAATTAGTCTTCTTATTATAATTTTTTATGGTAAGTAAATATTATTTCATACCTGTCGTTAAGGTTCGAAAAATAATCCCGGAGCCCGCCCTGCGCTCCATCCGCAACACGTGCACATTTCTCGCACGACTACGCGTCAACTTTAAGAAACAGGTGAGGAATTGATTTAGCATATCCGAATGCTGTGAAAATTGCCGTAAAGCGCAATAGCTTGTAGAATGCGCTTCACGGTTCCCCAATTTCTTTTCACGCTCGCGATGTAGCATAAGGGTATTTGTTATTTACTTAGGGGGGCCATGTTCCCCCGGGGAAGGTTTGTTTTAGGGACATTTGAATTCCAGCTCTGACAATTAATTAGAAAATAATTGGGTTGACCGTGCTTGGAATACGTAAGTGCTGCTTTACTTGTTTTTCCCTGGAGCTATATTTGCATTATTTTTGTGTTTGTTAAAATTAAATCATTATGGAAAATTGCTGTTTGCTCCGTTTCATTATTTCATTCTTAGTTTGATTTTTTTTGTATGATGTAAATAATGGGTGGAATCTTTTTTAAGCTAGCAACGAAATATGAAAGCTAAATAAATTTGTGATGAGAATCACATCCGACTAATATTGTTGTGGGTGGCCCGATTCCGATTCCGATCTATTCATATATCAATGATTGTTCATATTAATCAAATATTTTTTGTATACACATTTTAACAATCCTAGTTATATTATACGTTCAGTTGGTTGTTTTGCTTTTTAGCTCCATTACTTTAAAAGACAATAAAATGTCACAATAATTTAAATTTCATTGTTGCTACTTTTAGTTGGATTCATTAAAGGTAAATTGTAAATGTTCTCAACAGTAGACAAAGTGGGTGATATATCTATTGCGTAAATTTTCATTGTGTGTGTGCACAAGAAAATATCCGAGATATAAACAATACATTGAAAGAGGATCACTGTGATCCCAGTCGAACGACATTTTACCACGATTTTTTTCCGGAGCTTTTTATATAAACTCATCGCCATAAGAGCATCTTTGCAACTGCGGGAAGTTGTAACGAAATGTTTAGCTTAGTCCCATAGATTAATGGAATGAAAACATGGTAATTGCTAGTTTTCTAACGACTCGTGAATTTGTTAATAAATATTTTCTTCGATACGTGCAGTTGTATGATGGTTTTTGTCAAAACTACCCCCAGTTTTGAGGAAAATATGATAATAAATGTAGATGGCAAAAATACTATTGTGCAACTACCATAAATTGTACATAGCTCCCCTAGATCATACCGAACATAAATATCGCAATAAACACATTTGCACAACCACATAAAACTCTAAATAAATGAATTATTATATGATGAGTATAATGATTATACACACTCATTGAGTACCAAGTTCCCTAAATCCGTCAACCACCCCCAAACGATGAAAATAATTAAATCTCTATTTCCATGAGGTCATGTCGAGGTGAGTTTTTGCAAAAAGCCTTGGCACAAATAACCAACTTAATAAATAAATATATTACTAAAAAATTTTTAGTACCCAAATCTCTGATAACTAAATATGGACGTACAGTCGAATGCAAAAAAAGTAGACACGAAATTTTCGGCTGCTTAAACAAACTTGATATTAGCAATGTCATGTAAACGTCAGTATTGTCATTTTAGTGATATTTTAATGAACTGGTGAGCCGTAAGCGTAGGTACCCTGAACTAGAGCCCCGAACCACCGTTACTGAATAAATAAGTCAAATATAACGTGGATTAAGAAAATTTACTAAGAAAAGCCACATTTATACAACAACAATTTGAAGAAAATCAATTACAGGAACCTGTTTTTGTCTACTTTTTTTGCATTCGACTGTATATACTGCTCATGCAGTCGAGTCGTGGACAAGAAAATAATGATAATTATCTACATTTCAGAACCGATAATTCACCTGTACCTGTACTTTTGGTCATTGTTGCAATGGTTTCTGCTAAAAGGACTTAAAGAAATCAAACACGTTTTGTGTACTAATATAAGCATATCAGTAAATAATTGTACAAAAACCGGAAAGATATAAGTGAATGACACAGTTGTGTTTGGGAATTTGTTTTAAGAGCACTTTCAGCGAAACAATCAATAATACACTACAAGGTATTTGAAAATTTGTTACATAACATGTTTTAATCAAAATTTAAGACCGGAATGAAAAGTCCCCAAATATATTTGTTATTAGCTCTAAATTAAAAACATTCAATTTTCAAACTTAACTGAGTTTTAAAGTAAAGTAAAGATACTGTTTTTTTGTCAAAAGAACTAACAAAATTAAAATAGCCATTTTGAACAGCAAGAGAAACTGAAATGTTATGTCGATACCTCCTTAAGAAGTTCAAACATTTCAATTCCACTTGTATCCTTCCGTAAACGAATCGGACTTATTTAGATTTTCTGTTTCTTTAAATTTGTGTTGGGTTGGTTTGGGTTGGGTTGACTTGGGGTGACTAAATTACATTTACTAGAGTGTCCTGTAATTGGATTTCCCTATCATTCTCACTTTTACTTTCTTTACGTGTAAAGAACTAATGTAATTATAAAAAAATTCGAACTCGAGATATTAACAGCTATACACCCAAATGTATTCTGACCATTTTCGACATGGCGCCGTGGTTCTTATAAAAGTTAAAGATAATGACATTGTAAACAACTTTTGTTTGAAAATTGCTTTGGAAACATCTACCAGTTACTGAAAAATAGCTGTTGAAATCGTCCTTGCAACGTACGATAAATATTCTAGAGCGCGATCGCAGGGACGTCTGTAGTCACAGTTACGGAGGATATAAGATGTAAGGAACTAACCTATACCATCGTATTTTCGAAACGTTCGGATTTCGCCTGTCGTGGTCGCGTATGTTATCTAAGTATAAGAAAGCTCAGTGGGGACCACTGCAGATTCTATTTCATAATAGAACTAACTGTCACATGTTTTGATGGAATCTATAGCATCCATCATTTTAATGGTGCAGTTGTTTTGATATCAGCTGTGAACTTCAAGTAGCTACATCTCGATGTGTCGATTCAATTTTTTGCGATACCTTTGATTCACTCGACTTCGTTTTACAATGCAAGGTTAATTTTCCCCTGCAAGATCGTGGCAATCCTTTTCTACCATGTAACAGAATAGTCGTTTTCGGGAAGAATATCTTCTATTCGTGTCGAAGTTACGAAAAACAAAACGCAAAACCCGGTAATTTGCTCTGTGATTCGATTTTTCTTCGTCGATGTACAGACTCGAATATACCACATACGTTTATCCCACATTCACGAAAGTTGTGAAGCATGGCTCTATTACGGGATGAAATAAAGACTACTCGCCGTAAAATAGACCAACTCCTGACCAGTCGCCATACCGCTCAATGAGAAACGCTAGTTATGTTTTGAAACCAAAGAAAGCAAGCAAACTCGTATATCAACGCGAATAGGAAAAAAAACGAAAATTCGAACAAGAAACAGAAACTACCCCATCTAACGGTGGGCATCAAGAAGATCGTATGTAACATTTCTAATTGTCAACTTGATAAGGAAACTATAGGCGCACTGAAAAATGTTAAAATTTTACGCCAACGAAAGACATTATCAAGGGAGTCAAATCGGCTTCATAAAAGCTCGGCAAAAATACCTCTGAAATAATTGACCAAAAATCTTCTCGAATACTTTGTACTTTGTATTTTGTAGATCAAGACAATATTACAACAGCTGTAATAAATTCGGCGGAATCTAGATCTAAAGTACTCAATATTCTCAAGGACTAAGTTTATACAACTAAGGAAACGGACCCAACAACTTACATGGAGAAAACAACAAGAAAAACGAGAATCTTAGCTTCAGAAATTCCGAAGAGACATCCTAAGAGAAAAATCAGTAATCAATAATCAATAATTAGACGGCTGCATATCAAAAATACTCCAACCATAAGCCGGATACTGTGTTAAAAACTCCAGCTACCTGCTAGAAAGATTCGAAAATGAGAGACTAGGTCCAGGTCGCTGTTTACAAACATTCCAATATCAGAAGCAGTACAAATTATTCGACCTGAATTGAATATCTTGGTGGACATGATTGGGCTGAGTGTCTCAAGTTTCTGCTCTCTCTCCAGTCATTGCTAACATTTTTTGGCGCAGTTTGAAGAATTGAATTGGAAGCTTCTTGCAGCACCCAACAACCGCCACTGCAATACTAAATTTACGATGTAAGCAACAAATGCTACCATTTCTAGATGTATATGTTTGTTGGTAAGGGACAGGACTGTAGTACACACAGTTTATAGATACACACACAAATATGTACTTGAACGGTAACTCGTAGCATCACGCAGCTCAACTAATGTATGTTGCAAAACATTAGTAAAGATGTCAGAGAAGGTAGTCTACAAAGATCACATTCAACGAAAACGAACTAAGAAACAACCTCCGGAAGAACAATTACAGAAGGGAAATGATCACTAAAGTGTCAAGATACCATAAAACATAAAAGTACTGGAGAAAAAGAACCGGTAGCCTTATCGTTCCCACCAATATATGAACGGCACCACTGGGGTCACATTGGGAACATTCTTGGAAGACATGAAATAAAATCTTTCTCCAAATCCCCACGTATAATAGCAACAATGCTTACAAACTTACAAACCCCAAGGACAAAATAGCTTTAGAAACACAAGCTTTCTACGACGTACCTTGTGGAGACGACGAGGAATATGTTGGACACAGAAACAGAAAAATATTAGTTCGCGTAAAGGAAGATATACTAGCGGTGAACAACAAAACCGGCACAACACGTAACGCCACACAGGACATGCCATAAAGTTTGAAAAAACAAAATCTTAGTACCAAGAGTCGAAATTGAAAAATTGCAACAACAGCATGAAAACACAAACTGGTGCTGGAAAACTTCCATACTCTTGAAAAGCAACGATTAGCGATTAAAAAGATAAAGTTAAGCTCCCCACAAACGAACCTGACGTTAGAATTATATTTTTTATTTTTTGTTCTAAGATGCCAATGTTAAGTATGTGTTTAGGTTTCTATTATCAAATCAAACCTAATCGAATCTGAATAATCTTCGTTCCAAATAGGGAAAATGTACACTGAACTTTTATTCTCATAGTTCTTTCTTGCTATGCCATCTTAGCTACAGACGAGTCGACGTAATTCATCGATGGTTGTTGTTCACCACCCCATTTTAAATTTCTTTGCTCATTTTTCTTTCATTCTTTTATTTATAAGGTACATTTTTTATTATTTATTACTTTATTATGTATACAGAACTAGAGTAATCGTTAAAATCGTCGAACTGGAGGTTTTAATTGAAATATACGTTTGGACACTATTTTGGCTATGTTCGAAATATCGTCTGCGCCAGTGCATGTGTTTGTATGAGTCTGAGTCTTATCACATTTTTCCATATCTCGAAAACGGTACATTATCGAAGAAATTGAAAGAAAAAAAGTTAAAGACATTGAAACAACTTTTAATTGAATAGTTCTTTCGGAAAATGTAGTATAAGTTACATTTCCTTGACTTCTTGTGGTGGAAATGGTTAAAGTCATACTGCAAATATTTTAAAAGAAATCTACACATATGGTTTCAGAACACAACCCAATTCCTAAATTAGCAATTATATATTTCAAATTATATTAGCATTTTTTGATAGTTTTCACTTAGTTTGGGTTTGGCCGAACTATAGCAAATATTATTACAATAAAAATTGTACACTACAAAGCACTTATAATAAATATTTCACTTATTTAAAGCCATTTTTCATATAATGTTTACTGCTTGATAAAGATCTGTCCTTTTGTCAGAAAATACAGCTGTCACAATAAACTATTACTGTGCTAAATAACTTTTCTTCATCACGACACGAGATAAACATCTTAATAAATATTATTAGCGAGTTAAACTTCATTAGCTTGGAACGTATTAATTTACTTCGAGTTCCATTTAACTTTATCAGTATATTCAACTTCATTAGGCAGCAATTATTGTTTATTAGTATCTCCTTCAACCGATTCTCTTGCATTGGTCTGCTTTCGTCTATGATGTGTTTTTAAATCCTCCTTTTCGAATGTATAAGTAGATGCATAAAAAACAAGTAGTAGCGCCATTACTTCAAGGATTTTAATAAGCTTTGTAATAAATCAAATAGCTGGAAAAGAACTCTTAATTGCGCTAGAAAAATATATACTTTATCTACTTTGCGTTAACAATCGGTCCATTATAATACTGAAATGGGCTCAAAACAGTTTAATAATAGAGGCTATTATTAAACTGTTTTTGGTAACTATTTGTTCTGTAAGATTGGCGACATTTCATTCCTATGCTCATAACACGATACGCGTCAAATGTCGAATACATAACCACAATCTCAGAAACGTGTTATAGTATATTATTCAATGAGAGGTAATGTGGGCAATAACTCACGGGATGATTGCAGTGCGAGCCGCACGCGAACGCTGTAATCATCCAAGTGAGTTATTGCCATTACCTCGAGTTGAATACTATACTTTATCCACGACTATTCTTCTGGCGAAAACGTTTACCTTTTTAGCCAAAAAATTTTTAGACTTCCGTTTGAGAAACTCTCGTAATTTCGTTTCGTAAAAGTTTCAATATTTACTCTCTTATTTATACTGAGTGTACTTCTAAGCATAGAGTAGCAAATGATGAAAATTTGTTTCATTCGCAATTTAAAATATGCCAGAAGCACAGTTTCTGACAATGATTTTACGTTCTTACTTGTACTCCAATCCAAATGTTTTGGTAGGCCACATTATATTTCTTGTGCGATTTATCCGGCAGAAGATTGCGAGTTGCTATTTCGGCGATTTTTCTTATTCCAAGTAGTGTACAAATTTTTGAATCACTGTCTGAACTCATTTTGTCAATTTGACATTTAATTGTTTGACATGATATTTAATATCAGCCAATTAGATAACATTACTTAAGTAGTTACTATGGCGACTAAGCGTGAGTTATTATAACTCACGCTTATAACTCCCGCTGGGTAGTTATAGATACCATTATTTGCAGAAAACTAATTGGGTAACGTATATATAACGCAATAGTCATGGATAAAATTTATTATAATTATTAATGCGCTATTTGAACAACAAACAAAACGAAAAGCTTGCACCAAAGCAACATAACTTCAATCCTTGCTTGTAAAAATTGTTCAATTATTATACACGTTAATAATAACCTTTGATGTATCCTGGGAATTTATAGAAATGCCAGGTAAGTCTTGAGATACAACATTCTGTTGATAAATAGAATTATTTTGTATATTTGCATTGTGTTGATGTTCGTTGAATCCATGCTAGACATTATAATTGACGCTGGACACACATTTGGTAAAAGTAGATGTGCTTGGCTCTGACGTTGCTGTTTCAAACATTTCAGCCATCTCAATTTTTTTCTTTAAAAATGCCTCAATGTAGCTTTCAGCTAGAGCCGAAGACTTCCACCCTCCGTGTCTCTTAATAGTGAGCCACTCACCACCACAATTGGCCAAGTGCGATGCACTTGAACGTCTGAAACAATGCCCAGTATACTGATCGGGATTGGGCAGCTTGCGGAAAGACGCAATAATTTTTGGCACTTGGCCAATTTTATTAATGCCAATGGGACTCAGTCTGCACCGGCCATTCCTATGCGTCATAAAGAAATCTTTGACAAGAATGGTGTAATCTTTGTATTGTATGCCATCAATAGACATGCGATATAATTCATCACGCCTGCATAGCCCATTATTAAGACAATTTCGATTGCATTTTTGGCACACCACAAAGTGAATGCGTTGTACTCTTTCTCATACAACGCTCTCGACTTGGTTGCCAACAATTTTGTTACTGCCTCCAGAGCCTCTTATTTCTGGAGGTTTACAACTTATTTTCGGCTCTTCTGCCATATTTTTTACGTTTTTCACAAAATTTGAACGAATTTAAATATTTCAAATTTTATTTGCCGCCTGTCAAATATGACTTGACGATGCCGGCATCGTTACTCGTAAATATCCCTAGGTTATAATGCTACAGTTTTGTGTATTCGAAATTTTGAATTTATATAAAATCAGTAACGCGAAGTAGATAAAATGTTATATTAGACTCGTTTACTAAGGGGCATTGTAGCACTTGTTCCATTGGAGCACACCTCGCTTCGCTCGTCTTGCCCCAAACCCACGCGTATTACAATAAGGCCTCTTAGTAAACTTGTATAATAATATACTATTGTTTCGTTAAAGATTTACTTTTTGATTGCAATTATGTAATACTTACATATTTTTACTTTCTTAAGTAAGTGTAGGAATCAAGAAAATTTTCGAACTCGAGATTTTAACTGATATACACATTTTGGGGTCCCCTGAATCGATTTTGACTATTTTCGGAATGACATCTCTGTGTGTGTGTGTCTGTGTGTCTGTGAGTCTGTGTGGCTGTGTGTCTGTGCGCCCTCTACCTCCCATACCATTAAAACTTGAGCTATGAAACTTTAAGCTTAAGATTTGTATATAGCAACGTCCTATTTTGAAAGCAATAGCTCAACCGGAAGTGATTGTTTATTCTTATCACCTTTTCCGTATCTCGAAAACGGTACGTGTTATCGAAAAATTATTCTTATTGAAGTTAAAGATATTGAAATTTTAAACAACTTTTTTTTCGAAAAATGTAGTATAACTAAGTTCAGTGCGGACCACTGCAGATATTTTTTATTACAACAACGAATCTAAAATAAATTTTTTTCCTATATATACATCTGTTATTTGAAAAAAAAGACCTTCACAGAAATTTATATATGCGGAACGCGCATTTACAAGTATGTCGGTCGTTACTTCCGTCTTCATACTAAAATTTGTCGTAAAATTTCTTTTAGCGAACTAGTTTACTACTAACATTAACTAATTTAACGAATAACTTTTTGAACGCTGTAATTAATAACGATGGCCGAAACCTCGTTTTGTTCTTTCTGTTTCTTTGTAACTTTTACAGCAACCAAGGATAATTCTGAAATCATAAAACACACAACTCACAACACAAAGTACACACAGCACACAACGTATATACACAACATACACAAAGTATGTGTTTTCTAGCGTCAGTAAATAGCATTTTCATTTTATTTATTGCATACATAGCTTATTAAAATCGAATTAGAATTAATGACGTCGGAATCCTGTACGCTTTCAGCGCCGATTTCAATTTGTATCCACTGCTATTGGACCATTTTCAACGTGTGATATTTCTATTTTATTTTCTGATAAAACACAAAACTCTTTCGGCTAACTAAACAAATTCCACACAATAGCTTCACAAAAACCACTGTTCGCACACAAAAATTAGTAAAACTGCAAATCTGTTATTGTCCACAAACGACCAACCCAACCCACCGTGTGTATTTTTCCAACTTTGTGCGGAACAGTCACGGTTAAGTAGTTCGATAGTGGACGCTTTAAAAACATGGAACGCATCTGAATTAATCGAACGCGTGCACAAATACCGTTTTGTGTACGTACCGAAATTCATACCGAACGGTAATACGGCGACCGAGTTCGTTTTATTGGATATGGCGGCCGTTAGCATCAATGCGACGGTTTATTATTTAATCATGTATGTTTAACGGCGCGTTGTTTTGTCAAATGTTTGCGAGGATAATACCCGATATTGGCATAGGTGTTCTTTGCCTATGTACCGTGCCAATAAATAGAACATATTGGAAATTTACCAGTGCAATCAAAAATTTAATTGCGTTGGCAACTGTTCATTGTTAATTTTTTAACGAACTAATTGGAATTTAATATTTATTTGGTATTAAAACTAGATTTTTCAAAATCATGTATATACCATAGTAACTCTTAACGACATCGCGTGCTTAATTGTTTGTATGAGTTAAAATGCAAGTGAATTCTTGAGCTATCATATCCGCTGTAAAGCTCTCGAACTAGTAGCGGTAAGGAACAATCTGTTCATGTGCAATGGCAGTCAAAACAAGATATCGTACCCATGGAACTTTTGAAACGCAGTGTACTTCGTAATTTAACTTCAGAAAGTTTTGCAAAGATTCAAATATTTGATAATCTAGCAAATATATTATAGCGTTAACTTAGATTTAATTGCATTTTCTTTGCAGATGTCTCCGTCCGTGGCCACTTTTGATCAGCCCGGTAAGTTTAACTTTATGTAATTCATATCGCTAAATGATCATTTCAGTTTAAATCTGACGGTCTATGTAAAAAAAAAATAAACCAATCAACTTGATTTATTATTTAACATGAATCAATTATGCACCTTAATACGTTAGTTTGTAAGATTAGGAAGTTCTTTTGTCGACGTAACATTAACGCGAGTCCTTTAAGAAGAAAAGGCTGCTTAAGGTCAATAGACATATAGTTTTGCTGACTGCGAAAATGCCAGCCCTAATCGTTCGAGTAAGTCGGAAAATAAGACAAGAATGAATGTCGGACATTTAGCACGTCGATTTTATCATGTACCCAGTCGTCTTTTGTTAAAAGTGAATTATAGGTGGCTGCGGATAATAGTGGAAGCACGAGACCTTCCACCGCGGAAATGATATTTCTCCTCCATTATTACATGAAAAATGGATCGTAATTAATCACGACACAAAAGAACTATACGTACGGATGATAATTTCGGACGAATGTCTTTCACAAAGCCAGTGTGTCTTCAATGCGACTTCATTTGCGGCAATTACCCTGAAACCTGTTTCATCGACCGGCGGTTTTAATAAGTCGTTGCGATAGTCGCATTTACGTTTGCTCAACGCACATAGAAGCAGAGGGCCCTGCATTTAGATTAGTGCATTCAAACCTCAGTGTTGAAATTTCCAATCAGGATGTATTACATATGCAATACGCTCATTGATAGACGGTTATCTAATATTAAGTAATTCTGAGTTGATTAATACGTATAACAGACAAGTGACGTAAATTGGATTCAATATTTCAATACTATATCATTTATAATATTGTACGAGGTATATAACAAATGAAGTGGATAATGAACTGTTGTTTCGTATCACTTTTATTACCTTACTTGCCTCCTGAATTTTGGCTGCTTAACAATACAACAAATTGTGCTTAGGATTTCTAATACTAATTTTTTAAATAGTCATTGTTGTATTGTAATTTTGAAGTCATTGTTCTTAGGAATATAACAAAATCATCATTGCTTCATATTGCAGAATTACAACTTCTTAATATAGCTAATATATATGGTATGATTTGTAACAATAAAGTTTGCAATTTTTATGTCATTGTTATTATAATTTTTCATTCCATAACATTTTAAACTTTCAAGAAAATGTATTGATTCCGAATGTGGTGATTTTCATAAAAGATTATTATTTTTACCTTCTAAGCATTATATACATTCATCTACATTAATGTTTTCTCACATTTTCTCGCCCATATACTGAAATATTTTATTACACCTGTAATAATTATAAAATGAATGAGGAATTTCACGCATACTCTGCTAAAATATACAAAATAAAACTATTGACTATGTAACTCTTTTTCAGTGAACAAAATAATCGTAATTGAGTTATATTAACAACGGCCCCATTTTTTGTTTCTTGTTTAAGTTTTTAGCTGTATTATTTAGTGGCTTGATTGTTTCAGTTAATATTTCGTCAATTCGCAATTAATTTATTAATATATGTAACTTGTCTATTAATACCATGTATCGCAAAATTGTCTAAATTTGCTCCAATTATATTACAAATATAAAGCTTTTATATTTCAATTTACATAGAAAGATATTTGTATGGGTTCCTGGTGTATAGTCTTGAGCAATATAATCGAGGAAATCTATTTTTGAAACTTTTTTCTGAGTGAAAAGTATTAGCGTTTGCGCCTGTGTATTTTTTTACCAATTTCAGCGAAATAATCAATAATAATCTTCAATAAAGTATTTGAAAATCTGTTGAATGTTTTAAACAGGAATGAAAAGTTAGAATCCCCAAACATACTTGTTATTAGCTTAAAGTTAAACATTAAATTTTCAACCTTGAGTAGGAGTTAGTAAAGTAGTTTTAAACTTGATGCAAGAGAACTAATAAAAATAAAGCAGCCATTTTTTAATGCGGCTTAATTCTCAAACTTACGAATTTTATCGCCTATCAAAATAATCGTAATCGATTTAATATAACAACGGATAACAGTTATAGTTTCTTATTTAATTTTTTAGCTTTTTAATTCAAACTTTCGGTTATAGTAAAATTAAAATTTTTGATTTTTACAAATATAACCGAGAAAAAAGAATTTATCTGCTTTAAGGCCAAGTTCAGCTGTATATTATTTCGGTTCATATTTCTTTCATCTATTTAAGTTATTTCGATATATATTATACTCGTAAATTGTCTAAATATCTTAAATTAATAAATAGAAATAAATTTTTCCATTTGATTTACAGATAAAGATATTTATCTGGGTTCTTGCTGTACAGTGGAATGGAACAGGAAATTTAATTATTGAAACTAGCAATTTATTAATTATTTGTCAATAACGTATATTCTAAACTTATTAGTTATAATTTCTCGGTGAATGCTTCCATTATCAAAAATTTGTTTTTTGGTTTCATTGGCGTTAATAATTTAATGTGTCGCTTGTTTACGTAAATATAAATGATCCCAAGCACTGCGATTTTTGCTTAATAAACTGTGTCAACTATGCAACGCATATTTTTTAATTTGCAATTTTAAAACCTTTCATTGAGTTATACTTTTACTTGATTAAATTACAAAAATACATATATTTTTTACGTCCATTACGTTATTTCTCGCTTTTCGATATGGGGACGTTCTACATTTCTCCACATGGTAAGCTTCCTGTCTTTTAGTGACCACTGGAGGATTGCAGGATATCCAGACCTTGTTCAACGTTTTGTCATATTACATTAAACACCCAATTTATCCATCACATTAGTCATATTAACACACATAGTATTATTGTTTTCAATGATAATATATTCTAAGGAAATATTTATATTCAATATGCATCAACGATATGTTTCAGTGCATTAAAAAGTTGGTACTGCAATATATTAAGGAAACGTTTCCGGAAAGAATGTCGGCACTGGAAACTGAAAATCCTTTAAAAAGCTTAAATAAGCACTAATATCAATTTTAAGTATAAAAACAAGCAAATAAGACATCGTACCTAATATTTCCACGAGTAGCTTTTTTACGTATATATATATGTAAGTGACAACATATTCCAAATAAATATTTATTTTCAATATGCATCAACAATATGTTTCGGTATATCAAAACATTGGTACTGAAATATATTAAGAAAAAAAAATGTTGGCGCAAGCAGCTGAAAATTCCTTAAAAACTTAATAAAGCACTATATCAATTTTGAGGACAAAAATAAGCAAATAAGGACAAATTGTACTTTAATTTAATTTAATGTATTTATGGTACGGCACACCGTGTTTGCTTTGCTTTGATACACGTTTCAGTCAAATAATCTTTACAATTAAATAAATTTAAAAACATATTTCGATATATCAAAAGTTGCTATTTAAATATTTTAAAAGGAAAACAGGTTAAACAGCAATTAATTAATAATTTTAAACATAAAAACAATAAAAGGAGAAAACGAGGTTATCGTCGTCAATTAATTAATTGTCTTCGTCCACTGTGAACATTTTGACCACCAGTGAAACCAACGCTTCATGTACATGAAGGCCAGAAATACACAAATATATTAGCGATTTCTTAGAGCAGAATATAAAAAAATGTTATACTTGATGGTTATCATCAGTCAGAATGAATGTATATACAGGGTGTTAAAAAAGTGTCACAAACTTCGAGGGCTGATAGTATGACCCAAAATATGCCGAAAAGTCATAATGAACATTGTTCCGAACATTTTGCGTTTACACCACTTACACCACATCTCAGCGGCATGGACTATCGAACACTTTCGAAAAGACCTACAATGGCTCGGATTCGGTGGCATCCTTGATATTCTCGTTGCTCCGGAAGATCATTTACATTAATATTTTCAATATATCCCTAAATAAACAAATCAAGGGGGTTTAAATCGGGCGATCTTGCAGGTTATGATCCTATGCAGCTTCGTCTAAAAGTTCCGTGTAAATACTCTCTAACGGCAATAGAAAAATGCGCTGAAGCACCACATTTGTTGCCTTTGGTTCAAATGAATCTCGTCTAAAAGATTACCCAGTGTGTTCTGCAGAAAGTTCAGACAAGCAGCGCCTAGTAACCTGTCGCCAAAAATGCCCATCCAATTGTTCAAATTCCTGGTGTCTGGATTCCATAATAGCATGGGGGATTTTCGTCGGGTCACACATGCGTATTGTGGAAATAAAAAAAAAATCATATCTACGAATCCGTCTATTTGAGGACCCATGTTCATTTAGAGTTTTAGGCATATTTTGGGCCATCAAAGCCCTCAAAGTTTGTGAAACTTTTTTTGTAACACCCTGTATAATAACAATAATGACACACACTTGCTTGTGGTTGGAAAAATAATCTAAAAAGTGCAATGAATTTTAACTTAACTAAAATATCGTAATTTTGAATTTGTTTCTTCTGATATCTTTATACTCGTATGTGTATACTTTATACTGAGTGCATGACAGTGTCTCATTTTTTGAGATTTCTATTGTTTGGGTACTCTTTCGTTGGTTGGTTCATTGTCAATGATTAGATGCAGCCCGTGAGTTTGTTTTTTTTATTCATTTTAAAAGCAATACAACTCATTGGTCAGTTTGTACCCAACCCAACCCAACCGTACTGTATATCGTGGCTATCGAATTTCCTTTGATTTTTTTTATTTCGTTAGATTGCTCGATGTTCCCGGACCTTTATTTTCTTTCATTCATTTTTAGAAATATTACATTTAATCGATATATACAATTGTATTAATTTAAGTGCTGTGTAATATTCGTAATGTTTTTTTAGTGTTGTAAGTTAAAAATAACTACTCATATCCTTCATATTTTTGATATTGTTATAGATTTAATTTTCTTTTAAACCCAACCGAAATGGTAGGCGTTTCAATGCTTAAAATACGTAAATTAACATCGAAATAATATAATATCAACAAAATCAGTTTTTTTCAGAATCAATGAGACAAATTATGAAAGTGATTAAAGCAAACTCAACTCAACTGGTCATGAATGACGTCGATGCACCAATATCACGATAAATTGAACGCCGGCTGTACGAAAATAATGAACGGAAAAAAATAAAATATTTAAACTGTGCGCTCTAATTATAATAAAGGAAACCAAGTGAAGACCACCAAGAAACACACTGCATGCAAGTTTGTGCAATATATTTAAGTTGAGTCATCTACTACCATGTACAGTCAATATTTATGTATTCTTGCATTCAGGAGACGCTGGGGTATAAGAAAGTGACGTTGAGTTAGTAGTATTAACTCTGGGTTCATTCTGCTATTCAGCTTCTATTGTGATAGTTATTGCCCTTAGTGTCTACATGAAGAAATTATTTCCAAAGTGATTTCAACAGAGTCGTACCCCGCCAGGCTTTCACACTCTCGTGGGGTTAAAAACTGTTTCCGTAGTCAATGTTTCTGGGAAGAAACTTGTCTGGGATTCTGAGAAACCTAGTCTTTGCCAAGAGTAGAGCTGTAGAATGTATGACGTTGATGTATTACGTCTCGCAGATTAATCGTACCAGGAATCTTTTCTCATTTTAGAGCAGAATACTGCATTTAAGTGGTACGGCCACCATGCAACTTTTAAAAAATCGATTTTTTTATTAGCTCATAACGTTCCTCAAACAGGCAAGAATATGTAAAAAAGTTTCGTAATTAGAGAAAATCTCAAACGGCTCGTTTGCGAAAGTTTGCGGAGACGCCTCGCGGCGCACCAAATGCGTTTCGCGACCATTACCGCAACTTTAAACGCGTTTTCTCGAATCACCATTTTTTAAGTCGGGCGAACCGATAGTGCCTACAAATCTTGATCAATTGCCTTGTAATTTTGAGAGTAGCTTGAAACATATATAATCTAGTAGACCACGTAGGGATTTCTTGATAGGCTGATAGGTGTACTTTTGTTTTTATAAACAATGTGTAATTTTTACGTAAAAATATCAACTTTCTATTCATATGCCCACCATTTGGCGGCAAATCGATATTTTCAAAATTCCCTACGTGGTGCAGTAGTTTATGATATATATTGAAGGAAACTTTTTTGGATTTATATTCTAGGTTCACATTTGGGGGTACAGTCGGTTCGCCCGTTTTGGATCTCCAAGAAAACTCATTTTAGGAAACGCAGACATTTTTCAAAAAAAAAATTGTTTGTACTCATAAACACTTCAAGAAGTACTGCATAAAAATCGTCAGGTTTTTTACCGTACTTATGTAAAAAAAATCTAAAATTGTCCTTTCATTTCGACGCGCATGGTGGCCTTAGCACTTAAACTGTACACTAAGCATACTGGTCATATACCCAGATAAACCAGAGCTATATGTGCTGCAAAAGAAGCAACTATATGCGTAGCCCCATTTAACCACGGTCCCTGAAAAATCAGATTCCTCATTAATGGTTCCTCTGTCGATGTAACAAAGTTTCGACTAGACCTTGAGGGTGCGCAAAAGTGGCATTAAAATGACTGATAATTATGTTCGGTTTTTTGACTTTGTTCGTTACATATGGTGCGTGTGAGTCTGTGTATATTTTACATCTTCTTAGAGTTGATCATTTCGGCCTGAATGGACGCCATGAAATTATTTATAAACGGCGCATTATAGTATTTTGTGTACCAAGGCCAAAAAGTACTGTTTTTTCGTCCGAGTTTTCTTTACGACCGAGGCGTAGCCGAGGTCGGAAAGCAAACGAGGACGAAAAAACACTTTTTGGCCGTGGTGCACACAAAATTTTTTAGGCGACCCTCATATAATTTTCAAATTTGTTGCAACATTTACTTATAATTTATTGACATAGTCATTTATGACAACTGAACAATTGTACATATTTGTGACACCTTCAGACATGTTTATGTTTTCTTTGTCTACATTCGAAGTTATTTCGGCTTTATAAACAATAATTACCCAATAATCAGTTGAAAAGTCTATCACCAACACGTATTTACTAATGTAAACAAGATGTACAGTTTGACACTGACGGCAATGTGGTTATTTTTATACAATTTCGGTAACTGTCGGTGGATGGCGCCACCCTATTGCGGACGAAAAATGAAAGCGGACGAAAAACGATTACTTTTCGTCCGCGTTTGACGACTGAAATTTCAATTTTTCGTGTCGGTCGCCTAAAAAATACTTTTATACACTGTTTTCTTTTCCGTTGATCATGTTTGCTTTGACCCCTCACCGATCAGTCATCAAATCTGATTTGCTGGTTGTGGTGGTGATGGTAGAAATACTACTATATGTAATAATTAAATTAAGGAACGACTAACGAATCGGTACAACCGACTAAACGTCACGATACAAAACCAAGCTGTGAGTTAGATGCAGCCAATTTATTGACTTGGCCCTGAAAAGTTTATTAAAACCTTAATAAAAGTCATAAATGTGTTCTACGTCGAGCTTCATTCTGTTGATATGACAGGTCCTAGAGTGCATCCAACTTATAATTTTAATTATCCAATTCCGTGGAAAAGTTGATGGTTGCATAGCGGACCTATATTTGGAAATATAGACAAGTAAATTTTTCATACATATTTTTCCAAAGTTAGTTTCAGTGCTTTCCGCATTTTCAGTCATAATTTTCGTTCGTTTTACTTATTTTATAATTAAATTCTCTTAGTTTCATTACAACATCAATGGGAAATGACTTAGTTGCTCCGTAAGAAATTTATGCAAATATATACTTTCAACGTCTTCCATTATGAAATTAAGGACCATCAAGGACGTAGATCGTTGCCCCTATGCCATATCCGAATCTCCGGGTTAAACGCGTTTCGTTCGACTTGACTCGGCAGTTTTGCGGGCGCTTTTATGTCCGCAGAAATGCAAAATTTAATTTGCGATCGACATGCTCCAGTTTCGCGTCCCGCCGGTTCAGAACGCCCGAATTAAAAACTCCATCCGCGCGCAAACTAATTACATTTCATTTGGGATCGTAAATTATCCTTTTTTCTCAGGATCCTGCCGTCGCCGTTCGAGTTCCGAACGCCGTTACGCGACCGATTCGTTTTTTGCGCGCGAAATCGGGTTAAGGACGTCGTATATTTGCGAGAGCTCGACATATGTAACAAGGAAACGCCGTTGCCTTCGAGTAAAGCCGTTTGAATTTAAATACAATGTCGTAAGGAAATTGCACGCTTTTTACCATCGTCTCTCTTGTGTTTGTCGACGTAAAAAGTTGCGAAAGTACCGCCGTAAAACGCCAACTTATTCTAATGGTGGAGCTTTTTTCCGCAGACGTTTTCCACATGGAAAACGAGGTCGGTTGTTTTATTGGATCGTAAACTGCCAACTGCTAATTTGATTCGGCCCTGATACTACCATTTCATTTTATACTTACTTTGGAATAGTAATCAGGGATGGATCAATTGGAGAACGCAGCAAATAAGTCAAAATTAAATATACGTTGAAAATCAAAAGTATAAATTCTTTTGATTTTGAATAAGACAGCCATATTAATGGCGACTGTATAAAAGCTGAGAAGAATTTCTTTAAAACGAAATGTTAGCTCGTTAGCGTCAGCACAAAAAAAGCTCTGAAAAGACGCAGAATCGGTTGAATTATTCCTCCAGCTCAATTGAATGTGAGCGGAGCCACAAAAACGACGCAAATAAATGTATATCTTACGCTGCATTCCGCTCAAATCCATCTGCACTAAATAATTTTTATTATTGCGAAGTTATATTTACAAATTTTACGGATTAAATCGTTTTCAATACAAGTGCAATAATATATTTTTCCAAATTTTATTGATATAGCCCATCGAAATAATGATATTTAACGAAACGAATTGACTAACAAATCCTACAATAATTTAGTTAAAAAAACACAAATACAAATTAACTAAAAATTACAGCAATAAATGTTCGGTTATATTTATATCGACTGATACTTTCGATTTGTATTATTCCCATTTCGGTATTTCTGTAGAAAAAACTTAAAATTTAAGTGTCGTCTTCAAATTTATTAAATCGGATGAATACAGCTATGACTACACAGATTGGGCGTTACAAATTCTCCCCTTTTACCAATATAGACAGTATGTTCTCTATTATTACTACTAGCCATGGAATCCAACCAACCAAATTCTCAAAACACGTACCTTCATTGATTTACAGCAAACCCAAAATGTATCTAGGACGCAAACGTACGATATTGATGGTTCGACTCAATGACTTAATTAACTATAGCCGTTAGAAGATCTTAGAAATATTTGATAATCATCCAGGGGTATGTATTGCAAAAGAAAATTTCAAATTCCCGACTTTAATATTAAAACGTGCTAACCGTTTTATCTATGGCTGTAAATGTACAGCGACATTTTCGCCGTAAAACTTAGCCGGAGACGCAAACTTCACCGCTTCTTTTATGTACCGAGAATGGTCACTTATTTTCGCGAAAATAAATCCAACTCGCGGGAAAAGTGGAACACAGTCTACTTCAGATACTGTCGCGGCAGACTCGGGGCGCCGGCGGACTTTAAATCCGACATAACCTCGCACACGGTCCGCTGCATTGCTGGTAAGAGCGAATCTCACTGGCGCGCGTTTAAGGTGTCTTATAAATGCGGCACGGCGATTACAATGTAGAGAAGTTTTGGAGAAGTTTCAGTTAGATTTTGTTCCGGTAAATAATTTAGCGTTCGCATTCAGTTCCGCGAGAAAAACGTACACGAAGTCGAAAATTCAGCTTAAGGGGGTTTCGAACTGTACCTACGGTTTTGAACTTTTTAATTATTACGAAATTTATATTGCGAATTTTAGGTTTTAAATAAACGTTTTACGTAAATAAAAACGTTATAAATTTGAGTTTGTTGACTTTTTGGTGGCACTCAGGTTTGCAATCATGACACATAGTGACACAACATAGCCATCACCTGTAATAAAATATACTCCTTGTCTTATATAATTATACAGGGTGTTAAAAAAAAGTGTCACAAACTTTGAGGGCTAACAGTATGGCCCAAAATATGCCGAAAAGTCTTAATGAACATGGGTCCACAAATGGACGGTTTCGGAGATACGAAACATTTTGCGTTTACACCACTTACTCCACATCTAGGTGGCATGGACTTTCGAACTCTTTCGAAGAGACCTACAATGGCTCGGATTCGGTGGCATCCTTGTAAATACTCTCTAACGGCAATCGAAAAATGCCCCGGAGCACCACATTTGTTGATCAAAGGAATCTCGTCTAAAAGATGCGTACTGTGGAAATAAAAAAAAAATCGTGTCTCCGAAACCGTCCATTTTCAGACCAATGTTCATTAAGAATTTTAGGTATATTTTGGGCCATACTATCAGCCCTCAAAGTTTGTGACACTTTTTAACACCCTGTATATTACATCTTGTTTTAGATTTAAATTAAAGGTAGAATAAATACAAATTTCGTTTGTTGTGATAATGCATTTTGCACAATTGCAATTTCGCAAAATGATCATTTAACAAAACTAACAAAAAGTCGATTAATTTCAACAACAGAAACATCCCGATTGTTAATATAGGGCCTTTGCGGCAATCCAATAACAAAACTCAGCTGCGCCAAATACATTTAAATAACTTTTTGCTTTAATTGGTAATTTCTGCAGCTTCATTTTGTTGGTGGTAAATTTCGAAATCATATTCGTCCGATGACCACGGACTTGTTCGCACGCCGGCGAAACAATAACGTTGAATTTTCACATCTGCAAATGTTTAATTTGTACGCACGGACGAAAAGCAAATAATCGCTTACCCGTTGGAAAAAAAATTATTAAAATTGCACCGGTAGCCGTTTATTTGAACTATGAATTCGCGCGATTTTTTTTCGTACGTTCGAATTAAAAACGACTTTTTTAATGTCCGTTTTATTAGGAGCAAATTTGAACTAAATCTAAATATCTGTGTTTGCTTTTATGATCATTATTTACCATTTAAATAGCAAACACGTTGGTAATTTCAATTTAATTAAATTTTGGATGCAACAGTAAATACGACAGTATACGATTCCAAGTAAAATTAAAATCAACTACGCGAGAGCGAGTAAGCTTTACGAGTACATTAAGCAAAAATACTTAACGTGTACGCAGGGTATAATTAATTTTGTACAAAGATAAAAACATATAACATTGGACACTCAATTATTTTTACTTAATTAATAATTAACAATTGCAGTAAAAGGCAAGTATAAAAAAATTAAATTCATCAATTATATATTTAAGCAATAATTAACAGAATCGACGCATTAAACCATCACGGCGCAACGCCCGACATACAATTCTTAAAATTTCCATGTTGTACGACTTTCGCGTACGGATACAATAGAAATTCAAAATCCAACGAATGACTAATGCGTATTATTGATCGGTCTGGTTCGTCAAGTTTTTTTATACGTTTACCGATTCCACTGTTTACAGCAAGTGACGGCCGAGGCATTTTGATTTATGATCGCCTCCTCGATATGATTTGCGATTATTTCGTTTAACAATTGCGTTTCGCGAACCGAAAATAAAACGATGGGAAAAACTCGTGACGGCACGTAATAAATTACCCGGCGGCAAATTAAAATTGTTCCGTGTGACCATAAAACACAGGCTTGAAAACAATGTCGAAGTGAGCTTACTAAAATAAGAAATTAAAATAGTTCCTGGTAATCTCATTTTATTGTCGATTGTAGTAGCTTCAGTTATCGTTAATTTAATTTGCGAAATATGGCTGTGTGCGTTTTGGGGTCACTGTGCAATAATTGAGTCGTAATGTGAACAGCAACGGTTTGCTTGCATTGGTTGGTATGTCTTTGCGTCAGATTCCTGTGGGAGTATTAGTTATAATGTATTGAAGCTCTGCGCGGCAACCACAAAACATAGCAACACCAAAGGTAAGTTTCCAACAATTATTTTCAAGCATGCCATGCAATATACGAATAATTGTTGCAAAACGACGTCACGAAAATAAATTAATTATTGCGAGAGCTATATAACCACAATAATAATTTTATCAAAAATATTTATGATTTAACTCAGTCATTGATTTCCAATGCGCCTTATTTCTTAATTATTGGAACGTTTCAGTTGATTGGTTTAATACGCAGCGAACATTTTCCACCCAAAAATTATCTCGCCGAAATACCTTTATTCCAAATAACTGTAAGTTAAATCAAATCTGAAATTCCAGTAATCAGAACACATTGTAGGAAATGTGATTGCTTGCTTGGGTACACAATTTTTGTTATATTGAAATTTGCTACTTGTAAGAGTAGTGTTTCAAGCAATATCAGCACAACTATTTTTCATGTCTAACAAAAAAAACTTGTATTTTGTCAAACTAGTTGCATGATCTTGAGACTTCCCACTCCTTTTAAGAACAAACCACATTGGTGTGATGGTTTCCTCCAGTACCTTTGAAATATGTGCAGTAATAATAATCTTACCATATTGAACCAAAAATTAATCAATAAAAATGTAAACGTTCATGAAAAACTCAATAAACTGGAAATAATATCGTTTTAAGTATTATAGTTTTCATATTTGTATATTTGGTAGTTGAATACTTCAAACCTAGTAGAAATCGATTTTCTTATTCATATTTATTGCAGCCAAATGGTAATATGTGGCAAAGGGTTGAAGCATAACGCAATGGAAACAAAAATAATGGGGTTTATGAAACAAGGAGGGAGCGGAGGGTGACATGGGAACAATATATAATAGAGCAGGCGAAAGAGTGAAGGAGTGTATCTACGATAATGACAGGAAACGACAATGAACGCATGATGCATGCATGCAGAAAGACTAAGCGAAGGATTAGGGAGCAATCAGTGAGGAAAGTGGAGACAAGATCTCTATACAGTTGTGGAATATAGCATAAAGAACATTTTGTTGTACTGCGCGGAAGTGGGGTTGGAGACAAAGCAAGAGGTTGGAAAGTGTACACGTAGGACAAATACAAATGATACTGAAATTGGAGAGATCAACTCCAAACTATATAGTCAGACAGGAGACAGGGAGCGAAAGTTTGGGAGTAGATGCAGGGGAAAGGGTGTGTGAGGTATGAGATAACAGAAGAGGAAAGAACGGTATGGTTGGAGCTAAGAAAAACGCAGAGGAAGAGAAGAGAATTATCCGAAGTAAAGGAAAACATAGTTTATGTAAATTCTGCTGCGAAGGGTGCGATGAATGGAAACGTTGGGTAGAAGAATGCAAGGACATAAAACGCAAAGAAGACGAAAAGAATAAAGGACAATATTGGAGAAGCAATATTGGAGAAGGCGGGTGGGGCGACTAGAAATATTAGATAAAATGCAGAGGAAGGATGAGGAGAGTATGAAAATGAAGGAATTTGAACAAAAGGATGAAGAAAGAACCGAGGAAAAGAGAAAGGGCGGCAGAGGTGGAGAAAGAGACGGAGACGAAGGAAGTATAAAAAGATATGTAGAACGCGTACATGCCAATAAAGTTTTTTTTGTAATAATTTTGCAATATTTCATTTGAAGTCAACGCGTAGGCTGTATTTTACTAGACTTCTAGTTTTATTTTCAGAAAAAGGTAGTAGTGCGATTTACCAATCTTCGTTCAGGCCTTCGTTAGGCCTTAGAATTACAAGTAAATTCGAAAATAAAACATATATCCTACCTCCTAATGTTAAACGATTTCATGTATTATTTGTACTTGATATGTGCAAAAATATCATTATGTGGTGGATACTCGACATCATCAAAATTCACCAAACAAAATATATCACACCCAGCAAAAGTAATCTAAGCGACTGAATACAACAAAAATTAGATTATACATTATATGATAATACGTGATGGTGTAGCCTCCTCGTCAATTAATGTGAGTGCAGAGCGATTTAATAATAGAAGTTAATTTAACAAACATTATAATTACTATTGATAATTCATTTCAAAATCCCTAGGAACCAATGAAACGGATAATGATGAATTAGATATGAACCAGTGGTGGTAATAGTGGAAAATGAAAACAACATTCGTAGAATTAAACGACCCCAAGGGAATAACACATTAAACCCGTTATGAGTAATAAAATAAATGACAACATCACATATCAACACTGTTTTCTTTAAACGTGACTTAGTGAAATGATTTTTTTGGTATTCTAATTTAATGAAATAGGGTAATGTCGGATAACACGCCCTGAAATATCTCACTAGATATAAACTCAACATATATATTGGTTATTCTATATAGTGAATTTATCTGTGTGGATGTAGGTACTTACGTCCTAGCCATGTTTTCCTAGCTTTTGGTTTACAATTTTCTAGACAAAAGGATGCCGGAATATCTAGGAAGAAATATTTCAACTCTACCCAATGAAATAGAAACGTCTCTTAAAAATTATGTTTTAGAAATCGTTAGAGATCGTCTCTTTGGCCTTACTAAAAAATCTGAGATGGCCTATAAATTAGCTGAAAGAAACAGAAAGAAACTTACATTTTCCCAATCCAACCCAACCTCACCCGACCAAACCCAACACAACCCGACCCAAACCCACCCAACCCAAGACAACCCAAATTACTCATTTTTTCTTAACCACGATCAGTGCGGTCAGAATTCAACTTAATTTAACAAGTCTGCCATCGCTGAGCGTCGTATCCAAGGATTATTGTCTTCAAATTCGAAATGTATTGGCTACATCAGTCCTCTCACTGGCAGCGATGTTTTTTCAATTTCATATTATTTAGCTTGTAATTTACGTTTTTTGTATCCATGTGCTCGTTTGGTGTCATTTATATTGATTGCACTTTTAGCATAAACTGTATGCCTTTTTACATAATTTTGTATTTATTTTGATTGGATTGGCTTCGGTTTTCATGACTGCTTGTGTTATTGGTTTTAGTTGGATTGGAGTGGGTTGAGTTTTAATCCTTATGGTTTATTTTTTCTTCTTTGTCGTCCTTTTTTCATAAATACTCATTTGTTAATTTGCTGTAATATTTTACAATTTGTTCCATAATTATTTTATTGATAATTCCTGAAATCTTTATTTTCATCCCCGATGAAAACATAATGCAATGTTTGATTTTCCAACGCCCTGCATTTATGTAGTGCATATAGATGCAAGTGTACCAACAGATATTTTAGAGGAGTTTTTGAATTTTCAATTATGGGGCCAAGGCAAAAAATTACAGAATCAACATAAAACAAAATTAATGCATATTTCCTACCCTCAGTTCAGATGTTCCGTAAGGCCAAATTAATTAGAGCAACTGCAGACATTGTGCCAAAGATTTGATATAGAGTTAAAGAAAGTAAAAAATCAGGAATCAATTCCTATGGATTGCGCATGTAAATCAACTTCGCAAACGAATAAGATGAATGTTAAGTGGGTGAGCTACATCGATATTTAAACAATAAGTTTTATTATTTTACAAAATGTTGCACCAAGAACAATCAATTAATGATTTACATTCATATTGATTGGTGCAGTCAATGCTTTTTTTATATAGGGTAATAATTCTGATCCACCAACATAAGATCGTATAAAGTATACCAATATGAATGGGGACTGCGTAAAAAATATAGTTTACTATTAACGATATATCCTGTAAGTCGAGAAGACATTTCTGTATAAGTTTATTACTTTCAAGAAGTTAATAAATTGTGAAATAATTTAATATCAAAAAAGGCTGAATGTCTCAATGTTCCAGCACATTGGAAGAAATAAGGTTTTAGGTGCCTGACGGTGTCAATGCCTAGAATTTTCAACCGTATGTAAAAAAAATTGAATAATAAACTTAAGGCATCAAGAAATGTTGAACTGGCCGATACATGTGTGGGTGTCTATAGCTTTATATTTGGGGTGTGGATGTGTGTTAGAATAACATAGACGAATCTGGACTTCAAACAATTCCCACCAAGTTGTTGCACATGAAGACCGCAAGCAGGTAGGGACTTTAACAAGTGCCAAAAGAGGGCAAAGGGTCAGTATTGATTTATGTGATTATGTTGGGGGACAGTTTATTACAACAGCAATCATATATCCAAATTAGCGTACAATGATTTACAATAATGAAAGTTCCGAAGAAACCCATTATTTTCAAAAAGAAAGAACAGCGACGCCACAATTACAAAAACCAAGACACATCATCTTCTGATGAAACAGATGAGTGGCAACCCAGTGGGAGTTCCTCAGACAACGTCATTATCTTTGGGAATGATGCATGTTGCCCATTATGAACCAGAACCTGTAGAAATCGTAACTACTTTTCATATTTCCCACTCCCCACAGCTCAAAGTGAAAGTTTAAGACCACATCAAGGATTAACAGTATCGACTTCAACGAACAATTATAATATAGTCAAAACAAAATCTGATATTAAGAAGCCGAAGACTGCAAAAAGTCTGAAAATACTGTAAGTAAGAAGATTTTTCCTCTCCGCTAAAGCTAAAATGTAGAAAGATGAAGATAACGATGGTGTACCATGTATTTTTTGTTCAATACTTCATAATATAAAGGATCCATTTGACCTCATTGACCATCATTAAGGTAAAATGGATAATTTTGATTCTTTTTTAAATTCAATGTTTTTGTACAGATTTGAAAAGCCTATGTATTTTTGGTTTTTAGAATACTTTTCTGCTATATTGTACAGCATATTTTTAAAATGTGTTTGTTACATTACATTATTAAAGGCATTTTTTTCTTAAGATGGTCCACTTTGCCTGACTTTTCCTTAATTCGTCATTACTACCTGTTTACTGAATTATTCGTTCCCTGGATCTTTATATTAGGCCCAGTATTAATAACCAAGCTCGTGCTGTCCATATATGCGAAATAATCCACATATTGAACATGAAACAAATTCTAATTGAGTAGTATCACATTTTAGCAAAAACCATGGTACCGGTGCTTAAAGACCTGCCAGGATCAAATAGCTCCGCTATAAAACCAACTCGGCGCTCCGCGCTTATAGTCCACACCGATGTTCTCCGCGAGATAATTACTTGCCCGTCGGGACTAAAAAACGAAAAAATACCACATAAAATTAAAGCAGTTTTAATTAATGAGAGACACTGCCACCTACTTCAAACGCTGCAAAATTCTAAGTAAACGCCCGGGCGTCGATTCTACATTCGCGTAAACTTTAAATTAATTAAAATTATCGGGTGTGGAGACGTAAATTGATGCCATGAGCGGAGAGCCGGCCGGGGGCGAAGGGGTTGTAGGAGGTTTAGAGTCGGTGTCTACCAGTAATTAAACGTATATTGACACTTCCGCTTGTCGCCTGACCTCTTTGAGTCTCCGTCTCTCTCGTGCCAACTGCAGACGTGTCCAATTCAAACGCGCCGCAGCGGCCCGAATTATTAAGAATTCCCAAAGCGTTACTTTTGTCCATTAGAGTTGCCTTGTTAAAGCTATTGAAAGATTACACAGTGCGATAACGTGGAATTTGTGTGGATCCAATGCGACTTTAATTGTTGATCGCGTTTTATTTTTATTTTAGTTTGTGGCGCGGCAATATCCTTTTATATCATATTGGCTTGAATAAGTGGCATCGATGTCGTTTCAGGTATTCCGCTATTTTAATTAAAAACCCAATTCTATACCATAACATTTTCAAGGTAATCCATTTTTTATTGTTTTTAACGATCAAGCAAATGCGGTGCAAAATAGTCACAATTGAAACACACAATCTTTGTATTTCCTACATCAATATGATTGAATGTTTAGAGAATATGAACTAATAATAATAACTAATAATTATTGCACGTAAACATGTTCACAATAAAGTTTCTTTTCATTGTTGTACAAACATGTCTGAATTCAAAAAGGGTATTGCATGTTGGACGATCTAAAACATTTGGATAATTGTGGGTGCCATTCATATTAAATTAATTATTGTTTTTCCATGAAACATTTTTCCTTCTCTTACATACATACTTCATGGTGTGTGCCCTGGTTTATAACTGTTGGGCACGCCAAACGTACACAATTTTTATAGTTACACAATTATCAATTGTGACAATGATATATAAAATGACCTTATGAGTATTTCAATCACATAAATGCAGTGAACTATAGAAAAGCAGGTTGAATTTGCAACAGCATATAATGCTGGATGGTTGCACTCTAGCGTTGAGATCATCAGAAGCATGTTGATAGAATTGATAGAAATTAAATACCGACTCACATAACACGCAAATAACCACCAATGAAAACTTAGATGGATTATATATAATTTCAAATAACGTTATGTTATAACATAACGATTTGAAACGTTATTTCATCAAAAGTTAAAGTTGTTAGATGATTTATTGCCCCTAGTGAAATACCCTTAAAGATCCTCTATGCCAATGTCGAATAGGTTGCAGTTTTTACGATAATATAATTATTGAAACAATTTATATTATTGTGCTTCTATGACAGAAATTTTAAGACTTCGAAGTGCTTTTAATCATTAATCATGTAGTAGTAACTTTCTTAATTTGTAAAAAATATCATTTCAAATACCTAGGCACCTTAACTTCATTTTATATTGTAAATTTATTACTGGAAAATATGATATTTATGATAATAAATCAACGTTGGTTTTTAAATATGAAAATAATTTATAAATAAAATTGTATACTTTTTACAAACAAAGAATATATTAAAAATGGCCACAACAACAGCTGTTGAGAAATCGAATAAAAAAGTTATGAAAGTCAACCAAGTGTTTTATTTTTATATTATCATTGAAAAATGTTTCATCAATCAGCGACCATTCAACCTCAATGATATATAAAGATTTGTTAAAATCAAGTGTTGTAGGGTTTGTTAAACTATAAATTTTTATTTATCAGTCATTTTCATGAATTATTTAACTTTTTAATTTTTATTTATTACTTTACACGTTAGAATAACACGACAATATCCACTAAAGAAATGGGATAATCATATATGTATATACGTATCGTAAGTTCTGCATATGCACGTTCCAACCCAACCTTATTCTGCTGAGCCCAGAGTTGGGTTAAGATGTTGCTAAATATTTTATTTTATCGCGTTTTAGATCGATGCAATAAACTTACCTAAGTACCAGTGTGTGTCATTAGACCACTGGGGTGCCGCCAGGTTCACTCCTAGTCCCAATTATTTTTGGTATCTATACAATAACACAAGCAGTCTAAATCACAAAAGTCGTAATGTATGTTGATGACTCTCATATAAATCATATAAATCCTTCTATTTACCAGGTTCCAGCATACCTGTGTCAACCGAGGCTAAAAGCTGGGATTGATCATGGCCATTAATTCAGATTCAATAGCCAAATCACAAAATATATTAAATCCGCGTTGTAATTTAAAAATGTCAACATGGACATGTGCTGACTGAGAAAAACCAAAAAAATTGTCCACTTCTCTGTACAAAAAAAATATTCTAACTAAAGACTTCGCCACACTTGATTGATGAAATTATGTTCGGAATCGATATTCATATTGACATTGGAAATAAAAAAATTATTACCCCTCCCATTAAAAAGCTG
Source organism: Geotrupes spiniger (assembly GCA_959613385.1). Classification (NCBI taxonomy): domain Eukaryota; kingdom Metazoa; phylum Arthropoda; class Insecta; order Coleoptera; family Geotrupidae; genus Geotrupes; species Geotrupes spiniger. Next base: position 22,132,857 of record OY390737.1, read on the forward strand.
CATTTTAACAACGCTATATGTTAAATACTATTGAAGTACTGTACATACTATGTTATTATTTCTCATAGTACTTTGCTTATTGTACTGATGAAAATAAAGGTAAATTATTTTATGCTGCCAAACAAAATGAGTAAATCCGATCTAAACTTATAACAACTGGAGTAATATGAAAATATTCTCCGCTGACTTTCGTTTAAATATAACAACTATTTGTGAAGCGCAAATGCATTTAAAGTATAATGAAATAATAACTGCTTGTTATGAATTGTTTATCGCTTCCATTTATTCATTTGCTCATTAATTTCCCCATAGATCAAATGTACGCACATTTCCACATTCATCATGGTGTGTAACATTTTCAGTTGGTTTGGGTTATAGTGAAAGCGTTTGGTAAAGAAATTACTCTGCTATAGTAAATGTCACAGATCTGGCCATGCTTTGCCAGTGCGATACCTCGGCTTCAGTCTTGAATCTACTGAATCATATTTCTTGTGGTTAAATGTCTTCCTCAATAAATGGTTCAGAAAAATTAATAATAAAAAATTATGTTATTTTCTTCCCGCGTTCAGTTTTAAATTGAAGGGATTATATTCAAAACATATAATTCATATCACACACAATTCAACTTGCATCTATTCCGCAATTAAAAAAAAATCCACATGTATGCTTTTTCTGTTTTTCTGCATAAAGCTCTACACGGATTATTTTGATTGGTTCACGTTTTCACCAATCGTTATATTGATAATACTGTATTATAAAACGAACGAATTAAAAAATCAACAAAAATTATTTGAATTAGCTGTTTGACATTTTTACGTCACTATTCAGCCACGAAACAACAATATCATATAATTTCATCTCATAAAGGCTTTTTGGAAATCGAAGGAATATAAACGTTACCCACAAGATATTATTTATTTTAACGGAGTATGAAAGAAGTACTACTTTGATGTCAATATTTTTGTACAAAACGACTCCCCAACGACAATACAAGTATACGATTTTTACCCGAATTTGTAAACTTGTGTAATTCTTTTAAAAGTTCTTTAAAACATTCTTTTGATCGTTTATGATTAATAGTTTTCAAGGTTATTCTCACTCATGTAAACTTAAATATGCAATAAAACACATATTTTAATAACAACCATAAATAGGCGGATTCATCCACGAAACTCTTTTTGTCAGTTATATCAAATAAATAATAAATTCAGTTTTTTTTATTTGGCGGCTAACAGTGTGAAGCTCAACATTACAGACTTTGCACAATTTGTGATGCAACAAAGCCTTTTAAACAAACGTGTAATAATAACAAAGTGTTCGCTGTATATCGAGCACGGTGTGCAACAGAGCTTTTCGCTTATTTTAAATTTTGCTTATAAAAGCATTATCGTGAAATTCGCAAAAAAGCATTTGTTTACGTTAGGTAGCCAGAATGCATTCGGAGATAATTGCAGTTGAAAAATTATTTGCAAGAGTTTTATTGTTCGCTCGGCAAATGCATGTGACATCGGAGCTGTTTCGCTTTCAGAATTTCAAAGGGATTTATAAATTATACATGTTGATGACAACAGCTTTCAGTTGGTACTAATCTAAACAGAACACGCGAAGAAATTTTCAAATTGTCACATTATATTCATTCGTTTCGAATATTGTGTGGAGCAATAGAGCTTTAATAATAACCAGAAACGGCTGGATTTGTCCACTAATCGTTTTGTTTTAGTAATATCAAAGAAATGGTTTAACTTTTTAATTTAGTAGTCCGTGATGTGTAACTCGACATTAGGGACTTTGCTCCATTTGCAAAGCATCAAAGCTTTTTTTACCAAACGATTACGAATACCAAAATCCGTCGATCCCGGTGCGTAACAGAGCTTTTTGCCGCAATTAGCAGTTCGCTTATAAAAGCTTTGTCATCAATTTCGCAGAAAAACCTTAATTTAACACGCTTTATGCCAGAACTGGACCAAATTTTCTTTAGCAACGTACTTTTTAAACGTTATATAGTCACAATTCATTAAAAAGAATAATTTAGAAAATAATTACAATTTGCGATTCGTTCGATTAATATACAGGACTTATGCCCCAATGGAGCTGAAAATTTAAGTCATTTCCGACTGAAAACTTTTAAGCTAAATCTACATTAAACATTATTTTTGCGAAAAACTTTTTTTATTCCTTAACGGAAAGTTTGTCCTGCCCGCGTGCATGAAAACACGAATACCTAAGTAAATTTATCACGTATTATGAAAATGCTACATCGTTATCTAAAAATAAACTCAAATAAGGCATGTTATTAATGGGATAATATTTTTAACTTATCATTTCCCGTGTTGAGTTTACAGCGATAGCGAATGTTATGCATCCCACAGCGGTGCGCCGGCGGCCGACGTCGGGCAAGTGAGCATCGACCGGTGCGACGGGCGGCGCGGCGGCGGCAAGTACGACGCTGCAAGTTCTTCGTCTCGAGGGACCGGTGCGCGAAGAGGCGCTTCGCGAAACTGCTAACGTCGCTCGCGAATATCGCAGGCGTAATTATAATTGCCAAAACTGAAATTAAATCGCGTTTATCTTCGCGAGCTTCGCACGCCGCCGCCGCCCGTAGAGATATGTTTCGCGCTGTTTACTCTAATAATAAAGACTCGGCGAGTTTCAACGTCTGATGTTAATATTACGGCCGACCCGAAGACTAGGGTTACATTTAATAATGTCAAGTACGATGACTGGATTTCGCTGCAAGTGTAAATATTATCTCTGCGCTACGTTTCGAGTAATATGTTAACATTAATGCTTTGGGTAGTATTATTTCTTCGTCGGTAAATGAACGATTCTTTTTACCTGTAACGTAAAGTGTTTTTCTAACGATAATGTTTAACACATTTTTGTCAACATGGCTTAATTAATTAACAATAGTGATACAATAAAACATGTTTTGAAACATGTTTTGGTTACGTCATCCACAATGGTATTTTATTACCGGTTCACACTCGTTAGTGTTGCGTGTTTTGTTATATATTTGGAGTTATTAGTATTATTAACATTTCGTTATAATTTCATAATTTTAATCAATTATGATTAATGCTACGTGTATTTCTAGTTTTAGGTTACTATCGCTATAGGTTTTTTCATATTTCATGAATTTCATCTTTAATTTAATCATTGTACGATTTGTCATATTTTGTGGTAGGGGGCGATATTTAGGAAATGCCCAAATATTAATATTCGAAGTAACTACTATACAATGAAGACTTTCAATAGTTACAGCTATAACTTAATTATGTGCATCAAAGGGTTCAGTCAACTAAATGAGCGAAAGTCAAGTCAATTAAAACACTTGTAACAGTCGAACACTCGAACCAAATCAAGTTAAGTCGCAATAAGTATGGAATTAATAATGAAATTTTACACCATGTTAAAGATGCAATTGAAATTTTGAAAAACTTGGTATTGCTATAAACAAGAGGCATATAGTTTGTTTGTTGCAAAAAATACTAGAAATATGAAAATAAAGGATACAAAATGCAGTGAATAAAAATTGAGAAAGAGGAAATATATATAAAGCGATAAGCAGCCACAATAAAAGCTACAGAAAAAGTAATAATAAAATAGAAGAGAAATCAAAGACCAAAGATTGAACGAAATATGAATCAAATTTAGAAACGAAACATGCATACAACTAGAATGAACTGAACAGATGATATAATAAAAGATAAATTAACTGAATAATACTAAAAATACAAAAAAGCAAACGTGTAGAAAGATGAAAATAAAATAAACAATTCATAAGTGAGATAATTTGCACTTTAATTTCAGTGTCGATTTTTCAAGGACGCTCTGCCAGGATGATTCAATTCTTCCTCTTCAGGTATTATGGGACTGTTGATGGTTACTAGTTTGCAAGACAGCAAGAATCGTCAATGATAAATATTAGAGATGAAATTGGGAAAATATTATCAAATAACGGTGAGTTTGTTTATAGACGTTGCTAGCATTTCCAAGAATTGATAGAAAATCAGGAACAAAACAAAAATTGATTAAATGAAAGGCTCCCAAATGGCCACCTGAAATTCGAAAGGATGAGTGACTTAGTAATGTAACAATGAAAAATCCACACGTAAAGTGCGAAATGATAACAGAATAATTAAGTCAGTTAGTATCTAATATGTAACCAAAAGGCGAATATGCAACAGGATTGGAATAAAGCGCTGGAAAGGACGAGAGTGGGGGAGAGAAAGGAAGAGGGCATGTATACAGGGCACAGTAATAGAGTGGATATTAGAAGAAAGATTAAGCAAAATACATTTAATGATCGGCTTTGAAAAGGCAGAAGCACGTGGCACTCAATATTTACGCTCAGGCAAATCTCAAAAAAGAGAAGCATAGACAGACAGTTGCATATATGTTTTATAGATCTACACATCTTTCAATAAGACCAGTTGGAAAATATTTGGAACTATATAGATATTTAAGAAAGAACAACTAAAGAAGACATATATTGAAACAGCAAATACAGCCAAAATACAAGAATTGGCAACCATTCTAGGGCGCGGTATACATTGAATCTGTTGCTGCTTTCACTTGTGCTGGGTGAGGCTATGTAATACAAGAGAAAATTAGGAATGGTATCAGAACTGACGTTCGCAGATTACTTGATGGTAGCGATAGGGATGGAGGTAGGGATAGAAGTTCGAAGCTACCAGTGGAGAGCCAGAAAAGCAAGCAAACCTTGAGTAGAAAAGATCAGGTGCTACACAACAGAAATGTGTTCTATATGCTCTGTGTCGATAGAGGATGGATCTGGCATAATAAGGGAAGAATGAATAAATACAGTTAAAATCATTAGACGTACACCTACCCTAAATTCTATATCGACTTATAATAATAACATGTCAATTATATTGATATCGCTAATTGTTAGCGAAGTTGTCCTAATCAAATAAAAAATAAATAAAAGTATTAAAATAGCACAAAATAAGTTTGATAATTAGTATTCCAAAGAAATCACACCACCACAGGACTATGTTAGTTCGTCAGATGTTGTAACTTATATCTTGAAATGATGGATTATAAAAAGTGTTTGTACACGATTTCAAACGAACATATTCTCATGGAAATTTTCGCGTAATAGCTTACGTTTTGGAAGAAGTTAGTTATTGTTCTTTTGTTGAGCTTTGTCGTTAATTCCTTATTTGTATGTGCCCTTGTCAAAACTTTATACTTACCGATTTGAGTACACTTTATAACTGAACTAACAACTATATAAATATAAAAAGGGAGACGTACAAGTAAATGAAAGAAGCATTGGTCGTTGAAATTCTTGAAACAAATGTACAAGTATTGTTAATGTTGAGTAACTGTCATGGAAGAATTACAAATTTTCCCATCCCTTACATTAAGTCAAAATATCGAAAAGGAAATAAATCCAGTGCTAGTGCATAAAATGGACAGGCTATATGCGTATATGAGGTAATGAGGTAATGAAATTCATAAATAACAAGCTGTTTTGAAGAATATCATAGAAATAAAAAAGAAAATAACCTTCATATATTTACCAGTTGAATCTGAAAACAAAAACAAAGAGAAAGGTGGCATCACATAAAATAAACAGATATCAGGCAATGTGAAGAGAGTACAAAACAGGTACCAATGGTCTTCAGAGCATTTCCAGGAAACTGCAGTACTATTCACTGACGATGAAACCTAAAGAGATCTACAGTCCATATTATAAAAGCAAGCTACTAGGAACAGGGAATAAAAGGCTCAAAGGTGAGATAATTCAAATAGAAAATTAAACAGACGAACAACACCAAAGAAAGTAGTAATAACCTTACGAACTCATAAAGATTATCAATGCAAGATATCAGGTCATTGATGTGCCATTGGGGAAAAATAATCTACAGGCAAAGTGTGTTGCATTATCCACATTTTAGAAAAGCACTAAACGAGCAAAATGTATGTTACATAATTTCCCTCCACTCGAAAGCAAGTACGTGAAATTATCCTTCGCAAACAATGCATATAAATTCTAGAGAGGTTCATAACAAAAATCCTCAAAGCATGAGGAAATCAGCAGTTCCATAAGCATGTCTGGCGTTTATCCATTGCAGGCATGTAATCATCCAGCGTACACTACTACAGCAACTTTTGCCTCGACACGATCTTATTGTCAATGGCAAACCAGCAAGGAAAATTCAACAGGAAAACCGCAAATAGCCAAGTAGATAATTGGACAAGGAAGTAGTGGATAACATTAATTGAAGTCAAATGGTAATCTATTTCTTGAATACACGAATTGAATACGCCTAGGTAGATAATCGCTGCTTGCTTTTACTCCACAGGCAAGTATAAATTGGGTGCGTTCAGCCACTTCTAGCATTTAGCGCTAAACGATTCAGCGCTTCTGGGCAGCGCTGGATCTGGCAAATTGGCATATCTGTTATTTTAGTTGACGCATGCGTTATAAATTATGGGTGTGTTTAGATACATAACCAAATTTTATTTATCTAATTGACAATTTTCCAGTAATAATTTTACTGCACCATTTAAAAACTTTTTCTAAAGCTAATAGATCTTCTACAGTAGGTGATTGCAATGTATTGTTTATAAATTCCTTTTTCAATTGTTCATCTGTAATGTAATATTGCATGTTCAACATATAAATAAACAACGCATCTTCAAATATCCTTGGGACTAAATTAATTGGAACATTAGAACATAACTGATCATCATTATTAAATTGCATTTGTGGCGATTGCGATTTATCCAGTATTTTTCCGAAATTTTACGAAAAGAACTTCTATTAACCAAGACCAAAGTACAAATGAAAAATTCTGGACAAATAAATAATCGCAATACCCCGTGTAGAGTATTTTATGATGCCTATTACATTTCTTTCATCTGTGCACATATGCATAACAGATTTACGTGTTCGACAGTATTTTGAATTTGAAATTCTTCTTATCCCCCACTCTCCGCTAACTAATCCAGCGAAATTTATTTTCGCTGAAAATAATGGCGACCGCTACATCCAGCGCTAACAGTTAGCAGTCCGTTTAGGACACCGCTAAAGCTAGCGGAGCTCAGCGCTGGAAGCGCTGGAAGTGGCTGAACGCACCCATTCTGTTTGACTTCTGCTATTCAACTCTGTTGTTGTAGGAAAGTTCAATTCAAAATATTCGAATGGTACGTAAGATCAATATCATAGACGTTGGTACCTCGACTTTAACGCCGATACTTTCCAACTCCTGAGCAACAGGAATATATTGCAAAAATCGAAATAGTAAAATTACTTCAAAAGTAAACATAGTTCAAGTAAACTCCCGAATAATAAATATCTCGTGAGCAATATAGGCTGCAAAGTTAGTTCATAAATCGTCACCTATGTGAACTGAATTATCGTAGATAATTCAATTACAATTAAAAAGAAAAAAATGGGGTTTACCAAAATTCACAATTGTTTCTAGAATTGACATTTTTTTCAAACCATTGTCATCTTAAGAATGGACGATGACTTCGCTAACTGAGAACATTTTAAGACCGAGCTATTTTAAAGCGTTACGTATCTAATCAAATAGTTACGAAGTCGTAAAAATAGTTTTATAACAGTACGATTGATTATTGGAAATGAATAAACGTGCCAGACCATTCTACGTATCATTGTTTACGCTGTCCACATATTGCTTTGTGATGGCAGTAATTTCTAGCATGATGTATTCCATTATTTTTTATATCTATATATATATATATAGTTATATCATATCTCCGCTATTACAAAACGTTTATTAGATTTTTTCGTAAGTCAAATATTTGTTTAAAATAATTTCGTCCTATTAAAAGTGCCTAGTATATTTTTTTTTAATTAGTTTTATCATTAAATGTGCGTTATAATTATTTCTAACAAATGTATGCAAAAGTAAACATTATCGATATCAAGAGTCCCAAGAAATTGATCGAATATTCGAGAAATAAAGGGAGGACAAAAATTTCTGCAAATGATCGACGAACGTGCTATGCCTGACAACATCTTTCCTATAGAAATACAAATAAAATGTAAATCGTCTGTTAGAATATATTTGCAAAGCTAAAAAGGCAAATATCAGCAACAGCCTTACTATCAAATCAAATAGAAAAACCTGTCTAATAAATCTAAATAACCAAATTACTTAACATTACCTTCAACCATAATTTATTGGTTTGGAATTTTTAAACGATTTTGTCTATAAAACAATTAGTATGTGCCAATTTTTTGCGAATTTTTATACCAAAAAGTATTTAAAAGAAAATAGAGATATTTAAAGCGAATATAGAAAGGGTGATAATGTTAGCCTTATTAAGTTTATTATAGAAAAATATCTAAATCTATGTGACATTAATAAAGGATTCAAACGTTATGAACATTATTTCTATATTTATTTTAAAATAGGCAAAAAAGAAGTCAGATTGGACAGTCGACGACTGGCAAGAAAAACCAAAATTTGTGTGTATATTAATACAGAACTCGCCAGTTGCATTATATCAATCGCCCAACGCAAGAAATTTTACCAGCAGAAAAAATCTCCTGTCAAATACCAAGTGTAACTTGTTACCTTTGAAGAAGATGAAGTAGTTCCATGTTCTAAATATGTGTTCACAAATACTTTTTTCAGTTATGAAATATAATGCTTGTTGTGATTTGAAAAAAGCAAACCAATTGAAGGAATGGATAAGAATGCAAGTTGTGTCCACATTGCAAATTCAACCTGGTTACTGCCTATTCATTGCAGGAGTAATTTACATTTTTAATGCACATGTTATACTGATGAGGACGAAATAATTACATTATAATTGGTAGAATTTTCTGTACATTTTATGGCAAATGATTACTTAAAAAGTAATAACATTAAAAAATATATAAACTGATATATTTGGGCACCTGGTAATTGCTTGTGTTTGAATAGAACGTATATGCATATATTATTCAATTATTTGCACAAACTATTAATTTACAGCATTGTATATTTTAATGTAATCCGATGCCACATAATTATTCAACAATGTGTAAGAGATTATATAATCAGACATTAATGATTGTTGCATAGCTACATTCAATCAATGGTGTTGCGTTGTATTATAAATGTAATATTTGCATTTATGTATTAAATTGGTAAAATTACTGCATTAAAATTTTATTTGTTTCCACGTTTGCAAATAAAATATCAATATTTTTACCCATTGCGCAAAACAAACTCAAATGGGCTTGTTTATATGCGTTTTCAATATTTCCTAATAAACAACATTAATTATCGCAATGCTATTTCAATACAACGAAAACATCCGCCGTCATTATCAATGCAACATTTAATCTACCGAGACAAAGCGGAAAGTTTCGTCGTATCACATTCTTCGCGCCGACAGCAGTAAACAACGAAATAACAAAATTTTTAAGTGCATAATTTCCAGTTTTCCGCGAAGCGAAAAGAAAATTAGAAATCAAGCGTCGGAAGCGCCGCCCCATCATTCTGCCTTGCGCCCCTTCCGCCCGTCCCTCCTTACTCGCCAAATCTAAAACCGACCCCATAAAGACGCTTGCGGTGGAGCAATCGGGCACTTTATGCCCGAAGTTGAAAAGAAAATTGTAGCCGGATGGCACTCTCTAACTCGTCAAAACTTTGTCTCAATTAATTTTATTATTTAATAAGAAACTTCGGTAATGTACAACAGCTCGAAACGATGCGCACAATTTTGTCGATTTACTTCACTAGGCGGTCTCAACCGTAAACTATTATTAAATTTTAGTTTTCCAGACGACAGCGACGCCACGACAATGTTATTATTTCTAAAACTAAATTTATATATATTTATTTATATAGGTGTGTCAATAATATTAAAGCTTCTCGATCTGACGTGATCCTAAACTTCTAAAATAATTTTACGCTAATTTTTTAACATTTTTAATATTCCCGTAGCGAAACAACTTAGCCATGCACAAATATAATAACTTTATTGATGATTACAAACCATTACAACAATATTCGTGAAACGATGTAAACGTGGCACATAATAAAACGTTTCGGGCAAGATTTCAAAGCCGGGACGAAAATATATTGATATATCTATGTTCAGGGTTATATTGACAAGTTGTCATATTTGCGAAAAAGGTCTTTATAATTTATGAGGTTATTAGGGCACTTAGAGGAAGATGGAAAGCATTGTTGTTAAGAAAAAACATAGCCAAAATATTTTTACAAATTTTGATAGAATTCAAAAAGCTTTAAAGGATTTAAAAATCTGAAAGAGACAAAAATATTGTTCAAACAGATCCAGGCAAGGAAGGATATGAAAGAAACGTCAGAAAACGATTATAATAGTGCGAATTTGACAGTTATAGTGTCCATGGTGGTTATCTTCAGATTCAAATAAAATTATTTCGATGGCTTCCCTCTTAATAAATGTAGCGTATTCTATAAATTTGCTCCAACTATATGAATTTTTCCACGAAAATACATCAGTTAAAGTCAAGTGCCTGGTATGCAATGCCACTCCAATATATATATACATATATATGCTCCAATGCATCTTGTCATTCGATTATTACAAAGCATTCTTGGATTGGGCTGGGTTGGATGTGCTTGCCTGTGGGCTGGATTAGCTTGGCAGAAAAGTTCGGAACGATATTGTTACCAATTTGACTATAACTACCATTTTAAAATCATTTTATATAACCATGACGGTACGTTATATTGCCAACATTTTTGGATGAATGTATCCACGAAATGGTTTACTGGTTATATAATACCTTGAAAACCCAACCATAAAACAACAATTCAACAATATGTACCCGGATATATTTTATTACATTTATATTAAGAGGATTGACTACATATAAAACAATTCGCATTTTAAACAAATTACTTGGAATCCTTATTGTCATTATAGAAACATATTTCATGGTTTCTTGGAACATTTTATACGCACTTATTTGCAATAAATAGGGATCGACATTCTTATATACCATTGGAGTGCTGCAGTACAGTTATCCTAACGTACTACCTTCATTAGCATAAGTAATATTCGTTAAAGACCGTAATAAAGCGAACTCGATTTTTACAGAAATTATTTTCCGTCCCATCAATCAGTTTAGAGTAACGATAATTATTTTGAACCTACAGATTAATATTCTAATGTAATGTAGTAAAGCTTGTTATTCTCGTGTGATTGTTTTTAATTATAATAGTTTCTCCACTGCTATAATTTACAGAATTTACATATTATATCTATTATAACAGGCACATATCCATGCCTCTCAAACATTGAATTCGCTTACGTACAACGTAGTAACCATGAAAGCTTACATAGAGTTCATATTATTATCTATAAGATTAATAGCATTGACAAAGGTTCATACACATAGTCATCTGTATTGACGTAAGCAATTGCCTTCTACTAAGTAGCCACAATGTAAAAAACGCAAAACAATAAACCAACATGAAAAAATATGAAGAGGCAACACAGAAGACAAATGGATTAAATATGAAAAATTAAAGAAATCTTAGCAAAATTGTTTATATAAGCGATGCAACTATAAAGAATTTTTTTATAAAAATCTGCAAGAATACATGAAAGAAAAGTAGGATAATAACAATTTTCAGATGTCTGGAAATACAAGTATGTGAAAAACATTTTTGTCACAATATGAATACCAAAAAGGATCGAGGCGGAATGATAAGCAAAAATATGTGGAAATAAAGGATGGACATTTGTTTGATAAATTGGAAAAGGGTTTAATTTTAAATCAGTTGCGTTTTTTTTTTTTTTGTATTCAGAAAACCAACAATTTTATAATTACCCTACATATTTGTTGAAATCTCAAATGCATAACACACTGCCTTGCATTAAGCGTGTATTTATAAACTGTTAAATTTTAAATTTGTTCGATCTAACTTTTGTAAACTTGTAAAAAATTAAAACATAGTGATAAACAACAAATGAAATAAAATATTAATTCTGTTGGTAAAAGTAACAGAAAATTAAAATTATCAAACTGAAACAAAATATAAAAATCAAAATTTATAACTGACGCATAACAATGAAAAACAAATTAATTTAAAAAAACTGTTAATCAATGAAAAACGAAACACGAAATTAAGTATATAGATGAAGAAAATTATGTATAGCAGCAGGACCACAGTAAACCACATAAAAGGAAAAATAAGCCAAGGAAAGTCAGTTTCAATGATTTTTTGTCTATAATCCAATCAATATATTTTAAATTTATTTCAATAACATTTTATTTCACTCGAAAAATCTGCAATTCAAAACTAATTAACATGCAAACAACGTCAACGTAATGTGCGCTCGTTAATATGCACATAGTTAATTGTGTTATATTTCACGTTCGGTGATTTTCAATTTATTCAATACATAATAAAATATTCGGCAAACACGTTAATTTATCGTTTCGCCATGGCAATTTGAAATTTTCAAATAACTCCGCGGCCAGGAAGATGCATTCGCGCACTTAAACTCCTTCTATCTTTTTTCCACTCTACTAAACTGAAAAAGTATCCTTCATTTAAGTTCCATTCTTTTCTTTCGAGACAATTCCCTTTTAATGATGTGATATACTTCTTCCTTAATGCGCTTTAAGTGAAATAAATATGTCGGGGTTTTATATTCGGTCGGAGAATTGTGCGACTCCGCACAGTTTATTTAAAACGAATTCGAAATAAAACCGGTACGACTTCATTTGATATTTTATGTTGAGCAAAATTCAGAGGGAAAACGTTTGATGTTTATTATGATATCTCTTACCATATAATGTTTATGGCGGGGTTCTGTTCAATCACTTTAGATGATATGATTTTTCATGAACGTACACGTATAATTTAGAGAGGGTTTAGGATGGGAATAAAATTTATCACTTGATTTGAGTGTATTTTTACATCTTTGATTTCAATAATCACGCAATAACATATAAAATGCTTGCCTTGAACACTACTGGTAATAATACCATACATGAAAATGCATTCAACAACAAAAATATATTCGCATCTATAATTTTTGTCAATTCAGATGTAATCTTAATTATCAGATCAATTAAGATATAATTAAGTAATGAATAACTAAACTAATTAAAGTTTCAAAAGTTTGCACGGATCCTTAATTACCTAATACAGTATGAGTGATAGCATGATTAGGTGACACCAAACAAAAACTAACCGACAATAATGGTCAGCAGGAGAAGGACGGTAAGCATCTGTTTCCTGTTCGAATATAGATAGAACATCCTGAATGTTGTCATTCCAAACACGAGAGTTATTCAAAGTCGTATTGTGCACTCAACAATCACCAATTCACGAATTAAAACAAATCCAGTTGCGTGCCACACATCTTTTTAAGTTTACTTCGCCAGCAGGAAAAGTTTTCAAAGTTTGCGGAAACGCATGTCGTTAAAGAAACACATCGTTTTTCGCAAGGGCGGCGGTCGCTCAATGTTTATTTTTTTCTTGTCGATGGTAATAATTGTGAAAGTGGATGACCGTCAAACTAGATAAGGAAAATATAGCGTCCTGCTGTTCAGAGGTACGCGCGGAAACTGGTGGAGAGGGACACGACTACATGAAGCTGCGCCGAGCCCGGTGCCGTCTACGCAATGACTAGGCCACTCCCACCCACCGCGAAACTGAAATCTCTTCAAATTGCCCCGTAGCGGTGTCTCCTTTTTCAATAACACCCTCCATATACACACATGCACGCAGGAATAGACACAGTGGGATGAAAACTCATAAGTATTCGGACGGAATACGGAAAGACGATTCTTTGAAAGTAATCTTGCTATTTTTTTCAACGACTCTGGTTATAAATAATTTATAGTTTCAATGTAATTAAAAATTATTTGCATTTATTTAGCATCTGTCTTTATCCAGAATGGCGGAATGACTTAATTTTCAATATAAGCGGATTGCATTTAAGCTTTCCATTATGGCCGTCGATATAAGTTTACCTAAGTTAAATGTTTTAATGTATTAAACTAATCATAAAAATTCTAGCACAATAATAACTGCCAAGCCCGAGAAAAGGGTGCATAGTTCACAGGATGAAAACTAAAAAATAGAAGAAATCAAATATGAATATTAGAAATCACGGGGCGACTGAAAGAAATATATATGGCGAATGATGTGAAAGTAGAATGGAAGAGAGGCTACTACTAAAGCCAATGGACATGATGAACAGTATTGGGAGAAGAAAAAAAAAATAGTGGCTCAATACGAAAAAGGTAGATAGGTAGATAAGTCGTTGGTAAATCATGTATATCCTTCGATCATACAGTATATAAATTCTTCACAGATTGTAGAGGGGCTTAAACATAAATAAGGGGGTATCCAACAAGAAGAGAACTAGGAGTTTATAAAAGGCTGGAACAATAATATATTCGTGATGTATAATGAGCTAAGAAGTTGCAACCATAATTCCTTTTAGTTGACATGAAATCAGAGTTTATCAATGTAGGTAAAGCAATAGACTACTATGAGAATGGGTGAAGAGCAAAAATGGGAAACATTAACTCAAAGGACTTAGGGGTCGTAGACTAGATGACTCATTACTCAAATTCAATATATTGTATTGATTTGTGTGAACACAAATACCAAATTTTCTACATAATAGTTTTACATAATTACATTAATTATAGCGATGACATTTGTTTTATAATAGGCATCCCGGAAGATGTTTATCAAACAACAAACATTAATACGAAAGTGCGGTCCTTGAAACCGCGTTTGAGATCGAAATTTTAAAAACCAGATTAAAACCTTTGAGCAACAATTTATTCAATTTGCATAGCTACCTCCAATTAATTTCATTACAAATAAACAAATATTAACCCTAACTATTTTAATACTGTAACATTAAATAATCGTTACTTTAAATCAATTAATATTAAACACACAAAAACGCCACTCTCAAGCTAAGGATAACAACTCAACCTAATCCAACTCAACACAACCCAACCTGAAACCTCTAACTAAGAAAAACTTAAAATTTACATCAAGTAGTCCAACCATTGTACAATTGTTAACAACGCCAATGTAATATACCTTTATATCAAAAGCATACAGGGCCATGTGCCATAGAATACCCATTCGTCAAGCATCCATTACATGCATGGATTTCAATAAATAATGTGTGGCAGTGAATTTTTGATGAAAATAATTTTATATTATTTTTGAAATGATCGATATGGCTTTACAATAAAATGTCTTGCTAATGAGAAGAACAAGGTTTTTTTAGCCTCACTGATGGAGATGAAAAAGCAATAACCGGCGCTTGTGAAAATCCACCGATAATCCTACAGGCAACGAGGAAAAAGCGGATCACCGAAGCGAAGCCGATTATATTCATTATAAGTAATATTACATTAATATAGATATAGTTGTTTATTAGACCTAGAGGGTATATAACATTTACAAGAAAGTCTCCCGTAACTGTAGCTCGTGACTACATGGTAACCATGGAAATGAGAATGGAAAATAATTTTCCCTTGGATTGTCTTAGCTCCAAAGCACGCAGAGTTACAAAACACACATTAATAACAATAATTAGACTTTGTCTAGGAAATGTCCATACATATGAAAATTTTGCTTTATATACTATGTATAATATAATACTTAATATTACATTAAGAGTAAATATTACACCCATTAAAACGGCCATTTTAAGGTGAACATCAGTGCATCAAAATGAAATCATGAATGATTTAAAAATCCTATTATTGTATATTACTTGTGCTTCCAAGTATACAATAATAAAAACAATATTGCAAACCTGATAAAATATCGAAGAAAAAAATAAAAGTTCGTCGTATTAAAGGCACATATTTTTGTGCGGGAACACATTACGAGAACCGCGGCCGATTATGGCTTTATTATTGAAAATTGCAACACAAAACTTAATATGAAAATAACAGCCATTTATAGATTTTTCGAATAAAACATTGACGAAAAATAAATAAATGCATTAAAAAGGTGTATGTTTTGAAGATCATAACGTTGATGAATTCTTCTTCTTCTTTCCGGAAGCCTAAGGCTTGTTTTTTTTCCCATCCTCATTTCACGTGCTGTTGAGATTCTGACGACCAGCTGTCCTTCCATCTCTTTGGTGCTCGTCCTGGTGGTCGACTTGATGCTGGTTTTCCGTTTCGCGCGACTTTTGCTAGTCTGTGATCTTCCATCCTAGATATGTATTCATCCCAGAAGCGCCTTCGCGCTCGTGTCCACCTCACGTGTTTCCCGTTATTGCTCTTAGTACTCTCATTTCATTGGTGCGCGCCAACCTTTTGGTCTCGGCTGTGTCTGCTCGTGTTTCTGCTGTGTACGTCATTACGGGTCTTACACATGCTTTGTATATTCTGACTTTGCTTGCACTTGATATGCATGCATTTTTCCAAATAGACGTAGATTATCATTAAAACATATATCTAATTCCTCGCAACACAACCCGAGAACACTACACACATCTTGTAAATCTCAATTTTGATATTGGTTGTGGCAACAAGAAAATACTCGTAATTTCAAATTGTCATTTACAATTCTACACAAGTCCTAGTTGAATGTTCAAAATAGCAATGGAGATTTTTTAATGCAGACAAATTAATGAAGAAGCCATCAGGGTATGAGTACAATAATCGACACAACAATCCGACATGACATACTTGAACAAACCAATTGTTGAAATTGTAATAATACATGGACGATTTTCACTGTTTGATATCAAATCAATATGATTTTAGTTTCAGCCATATTTGTAGATAATTGTAATATAGTTGTTATAAAATTAAATAATTGCATGACAAATTGATATCAACGTATCATTCTTTTGATTTTTTTGATATTTCAATTAAGAAATTGTGTCCTATTTCTCTTTTTACCCTCTAACGGGGTAAATGTGTAGGATCTAAGAGGTAGAATAAGCAATGTATACACAACACGTGTTTCAAGTTCAATTGTTGAATCACTTTACAATAAATACATTTCGCAATATACATAAAAATATTAAATTCCTTAAATGTTTGTTTCAGATGTAAAGACTAACAACAGCGACAACACCGTTGAGATGAAAAAAGGGTAAGTTTGTATGAAATAAAAAAGTCGCTTGATATTTATTGACGTTATTTAATTGTAAAGCTACACACACGTTTCAATGCTATGTACGAAGTAATTTTACAAAGGTTTACACATTTAAGCTTGCACGTTGGCAATTATACATTTACAATGAATAGTTTCGTAGTACATGTAGAAATAGTACAAACTTTTTAATATTGCGATTGGTCGCAATTCTGGATTTTAGACGTTCAGCAAACTAGTGCTGTACACATTGGTAGTCGTAAAATTGAACAATCTAAGTCATGAGTACATTTTAAATATTTGTAGTTTATTAAATAACATTTTTATGACAAAATTAATTTTGTCGAAATGAACAATGTGTTAATGCCTTTAAAATTGGGGGCATATGGAGTGAATTTCTAAATGTAAAGCGACATTTTTAAGAAAGCTTCCACTATACTCAATTATCCACTCATAAATACATTGTTTAATTAATAACGTGCGTTCAAGAAAAATCCTAATTTAGGAGGGCTCTGAAATTCAATTGGTGTTTAAAGCTACTTCAGTCACAGCCAACAAAAAACTACAATAATGACAGTATTGTACAAGTGTACAAGTGTACAAGTGCACAACGAGATAAAGATTTAATTTATACTAAATAAAATTTAAAAAATCTGTTGGTAATGCTGTCCATTTGCTTCTAAGCATAGTTGCACACGTCTTCGAAACCCGGCAGATACATTTTGAAGAATACATGGAGAGTCATTTATTTCGTTGCGCTTTTTAGTTATTCGATATCTTAGTTCTTCCAATTTAATTAGATTGACAAATATGGAATTTTTCATGTACGGCCGCACAAAAAAGCCACAAATGTTCAAATCGCAAGATCGTGTAGGAAAAGGTTGGGCTGTATTGCGAATAATGATCGATCGCCAAAAAATTCTCGCAAATACCGAAATGTTGCGTTGGTGGTGTGTGGCCTTGCCCCGACCTGCTGAAAATATGCATGTTGCAATTCGTAGTGACCCAATTGGTTGATGAAAGGTTGAAGGATTTCGGTACGATAAGGCTCCTGATTAAGATTGCCATCGAAAATATTAGACCAATCAATGTTCTACATGAAATGGCGACCCAGACTCCGACCTTCAAAGGATGTAACGGCTTCTCTACCAAGCAGACCACCACCTCATGTTCTGGGAAGTGATATAACCTAAAAGAAATATGCTTCATCCGAAAAAAAGTATTGTACATAGCTTCACCATTATTGAGGTTTTCAAGAAACTGTTGACAGTATTGAACTCTTCTTTCAAAATCTACAAGCAAGAGATCATGGTATACTTGGTATACCCACTGACAAATTGGTTTGTTGGACATTTCTCCTAATAGAAGTTTTAAGTGCACCTTCGATAATCTCTTGGACTGCGTCTACATTTTCCAGAGTCCTCTTTGTTGGACGGCTGCTTCCTGGTTTTCTGCCCACTGTACCAGACTCTGAACGTTGACAAGGAATTCGTCAAAATACTGTAGAAATCGTTATATCCCAGAACTACGGTTGGGTTCTCTTCATGGAAATCTACAAAGCTCTCAGGAATGGAATAATGCCAAACACCATCAACGTTTTGCCCTGTTCGAAAATAGCTTCCCGATAATTTAGCTTTCTGATCTGTTGTGATAACCATTTCTAATTAGTAAAGCAGTTTTCACTTTTGACGTCTTGTTAAAATTAAATTGACATTTTGGTTGTGGCTGAAGAACCTTTAAACACCAATTGAATTTCAGAGCCTTCCTAAATTAAGATTTTTTTTCAACGCACGTTACTATAATAGAGAGTAGCTTTTGTGACATCGATGGCGGTAACATAGGCATAGACTCATAGGCCGATGACCCGGGCATATTTGTGACAAGAGTAAGCAGTAAGAACAAGTAATGTCTGCGCAAAAAAGATGAACATAGATGGTTTTACCAACTATGTTTTGTACAGCCCATGTAGGTCTTGAAGTTTGTGCACTTGCATTATTTTATTTTCTCTGTTTGTTAGAACAGTTTGAAAAAAGTCACCTACAAAATTGGGAGGTTTGAAACACAGTGTACACCAGACCCATGGACAAAAGTTATGCGACCTTAAGTCATGATACTTTAGTAATTGCTATTGACAGAGAATGAGCAAGTACAAAAATAACAATTAACCAATGTCGCAATTAAATGGGTTACCTTTGTAGCCATATTCATTGTCGAACAGCTTAGCTATATAACGAAATAAGATTAATGCCAAGAAAATTTTACGAGATCAGAAATTCCTCAAATATGCCCAAACCTCCTGGGTAGCTCATGCATAGGTGTCAGGTGAAGGAAACAATTTTTGTTGATATAAATGAATTAATTGGAAATTTCATCGAAGAACGATTCGCTAAATGTCTCATTCTTACAATCGGTAAAGAGTTGCAACAAAATTGAAATGCACAAGTATCTCACTAAACCATGTAATAAAAATCTGCAGTGGTTCGCACTGAAGTTTCTAATACCAAGTTAAATTTCCAGTCACGATATCAAGTACATTTTTCGAAAGAAGTTTTCAAATAAAAGTTGTAGCCCGGGTTAAAATCGTAAAAGTGCAGCTCAGCCTGCAGCGTCGTTTTTTGCATCATTAGCTTATCTAGTCCTCATTGTTTTTGTTCCCGCCGAAGGCAATGTTTTGTCGATGCATAATAGTCACACAGATTATTAGGGTCGGCTTGCCGTTGACGTGACGTAACAACAAAAAACTAAGTAGGTATCAATTCTTTCGCAAATGAAGTGGACGTCGTCGAATGTTCGGTCAGTTTAGTTTATTGCGTTTCTGGTGAACAATTGCACTTTTCGCGGCGATTTTCGATGTGACTATTGAATTGCGGTGAGTGTAGTGTTATGGTAGAGCGTGTTGTATGGTCTTGGGGTTTTGGTGGCGTATGGTGGTGCAGGCGTCCATGGCCGGTGAGTGATTAGTAGGATCGACTTGGCGATCACGTGACGTAACGACAACGACGTCGTCTAATCGTCTAATGTTCGGTCAGTTTAACGCGTTTCTCGTAAAAAATGCACTTTTCGCGGCGATTTTCGATGTGACTATTAACTTGTGTGTGTAGTGTTATGGAGAAGCGTGTTGTATGGTCTTAGGGTCTTCGTGGCGGATGATGGCGCAGGCTTCCATAGCCGGTGAGTAATTTTTATCGTACTTTATTTGAATTTGGTAATTTAAATGAAGATTCAAATGTATATAAACGCAATACATTCGCGGATACTGCAAAATATGGGAATTTCATTACAACAATTAGGTTATAATATCGATACATATTCTGACCATTCCATAGGCTTCTCTGTGCAAGTTTAAAGTGCGTCTGTATTTTTAGCGGGTAGTTGGTCAAAATTATGTTTAGTCTTATCTACAATGAACTAAAATTTTATATTATATACAGAGTGTATTTGAAATTACTATTAAAGTCAAACCTTTTTTTTGTTTTTATAATTCCACACAAAATGCGAGTTCCATCGGCCTAAAATTTTGTAGTTCGGTCTCTTTATTGTGAAAGTTTTCATGGAGGATCAACTTGAATATTTTGAATAGGCTCAGAGTTAAGTATTCATGATTCCAGGAAAGATTTTAAATAAACAGAAAGTTTACTGTAAAATAAGCAATTTATAAGAATATCTCAGGAGTTTTAGTTTCATTTTTAATAGCTATAGATTTCTTTAAAATATATTTTTATTGAATCTTGTTTTCTATATTGAAACCATTTAGCTTATAGGCAGTTTATCGATCCTTCATCAGCTTCATTTTTGTTGGTGATTGCCCCATTCGAAAAAGACCTGACTCAACAAAATCCGAGTAATAATTTAATATATAAAATATAAATGCAGTGTAAATTTAATTTACCCATCACTTTCCAACAATATGTAATGCGATGGGTTGGGTTGAGTTGAGTTGGTTTCGATTATATGGAGTCGCAAATCTTAGGTCCTTGCTTGCGGTCACTTCAAACACTTTTGAAAGCGTGCAGAATAAATCTTTAAGTCATTAATTAATTAAGGTTTTGCGCGAACACAAGGACATTGCCTGCAAGGATGATTATCACATTCATCACGTGATATGTAATTCGGTTGGCTTGGGTTGTGTTAGGCTGGTTCGTTCTTATTTCAAATATAACCAAGTCTAATCCAACTAATTTACAATTATTCCTAACGTCAAAATACCTCGATTGTTAATTAAAGTTTAGTGCCCGGTTTCACAAACGATTGTCAAATGGTGAATTAGTTAACAAGCCTTTAATGACTCGTTATTATTTGTGAAATCCAAAACAATGGTAATTTTTCTTTTAACGGTTCGTCAAGATAATCAATCGTGAAATATTTGACGATTGGTTAAAGACTTGTTAACGAATCATCAAACTTTTGACGATTCGTTAACAAGCTATTAACGACCGATTAGCGTTTGTGAAACCGGGCATAAGAGTTTCAATTAAGACTAACGCTCTTGAACTTATACATTTGATATATTTATCATTTATTTTTAATCTATGTTGTGTGGATAAAGCATTTGCTATAAATATAATTGTTTTTTTTCAGAAATTGCTATTTTAGCCAGCAAATATTTAATCATCTTTAATGTGAATCGTCCCCTCAATATGGATGAATAAAATACAAATGAAAAATTGATAACAAAAATTAAACGCACCGGTCACTTAACAGGTTTCTAGAATAATCGAACAATTGTTCGATGAAAAATATAAATGGGCATTGCCCTACTGGCCTTTAGTTTAGGTGGTAACAGTTCTCATATTATTATATCAGGGCATGGGGGCGTTCTTTTCGTAGCATTTTACATTTTTGTCCAATTAATCTTTAACTACATTTTCTTGGAAAAATTGTGTGGTAAAATGCAAACAATACCGAAAATAAAAATGGAAGATTGCTGATATTCTCATTGGAAATGATTTATTTTTTCATCCACGAGCTGGGGTAACTTTATTCCCGTCTTTCGCTGGCTAATTATCCTGTCTGCACAATTTTTTACATAAAAATACGTGCATAAAAAGTGAACAGTGAAGTAATTAAAACGCATTAAAAACACACTGTATTCACATTATTATTAATAATAATATTTGTGTGGCTTTCTTAAATCGTTTTGTTTTGTTGGTTCCTTGACGCCCTACTTGAACTATTACAGCTGGAACTTGTACAAGGTTTTAGTGGACCAGTACAATACACTATTAATTTATTCTACTTAATATGTTCGAACGTATATGAATCATGAAAATTTTCGACCTCGGCATTTTGACGGAAATACATTTTGTCTTCCCTGAATCGATTCTGACTATTTTCAGCAAGGCGCCTGTGTGTATTCATATCATTGTGAACCTTAAACCTCAATATATGTGTGTGGCTCGGAAGTAAACCACTTATTTTTTGAAGCAATATATCAACCGAAAATCATGGTTGACTCTTATCACCTTTTTTGCATCTCGAAAACGCTACTAGTTATCGAAAAATGGTTCTTCTAAAATATTAAATGTATTGAAATTTAAAACAACTTTTGTTTGAAAAGTTCTTTGGAAAAAGCTACTATTTACTGGAGAATCACTGTTAAAATCGCTGTTGAAATATTCTTCCGGGCGCGATCGCAAGGCAGTCTCGCAGTCATAGTAACCTTGGCTGTCAGATGTTACTAACCTACATGGACGTGTTTGTAAAACTTTCGCGATTTCGCCTGTCATCGTAATGGGATCAGTTCGTAGAAAATTTATGTGAGTATAGGTATGTTCAGTGCTGACCGCAACAGATTTTGTATTTTGCTTACCGCATAAAAAATAAATAAACAGGTCCAACCAAAAAAAAAAAATGTTTGCGAGAAAAACGTGGAAAGTTCTCGGCCTAGCACAGATATGTCCTTGCTATCGACGATTTTTCGTTAAATTAATAGACATTTTCCAAGAGCGAACGTCAAGTATCAACTAGATTGTAAAATTGCTTCCTTTATCCGAATTTTTGATGTATATTGTGCTGAAGTGGATAGACTGGAATGTCGTGCCGTTATAAAACTCTTCGTTTTGCACTGTTTATCATCCACGTCTGTAAAGATTTGTAAGGAGTCTTCTGCTTCATTTTCAACAGGCGGCTGAGTTAAAACGTGGCCGTACATCTCTCGAAGATGATGCAGGTGACGGACGACCAAAAACTGCAATGACTATATTGGACGATCGGCCACTGAAGATCTGTGAGACAGCTAAGGCCATAGGCATATCGGAAAAAAGGATACATTTTATAGGAAGAATTAAATATGAGGAAGCAAACACGCAAACGAATTTCTCAGCGATGTTTGGACCATCTTAAAAAGAACCCAATCGATTTTGTGCGCTGATTTGTTACTATGGATAAGACATGGATAAGTCCACCACTATACGCTAGAAAGGAAACAGCAATCAAAGTAGTGGATGGAAGCCGTTGGCTCTGCACCAAAAAGGGGAAGTCGATTTCATCTTCTGGATCATCGTGGTATCGTATTTTCTAGGGTGCAAAAGCGAATCTTTTACTGACAAAATGATAAAACCCTAACTGGCTAATACTGTGCAAGTCGTCTGGTCGTTTGCACAAACTAGATGAAAAAAATCGGGAGAAGATTTTGGATTGCAAAAGAATAAATCATCTACTATCAAGACAATTCACTTGCATACAAACGCGCTTTGGCAATGGAAAAACTGAGAAATTTGAAGTACGAATTGTTCATCCACCTATTCTCAAATCTGAAGAAATTTGTAGTTGGAAAACGTGTTGAGTGAAATGGGCAGGTGATAACAGCAGTGGATGAGTATTTTGCAGACCTTCCAGAAGTGCACTTCAGGAATGGAATCCATTCATTAGAGAAATGTTGGACAAAGTAAGGCTACGTAGAAAAATAAATGTATTTTTTAAACCTAAAATCACAGACTTTCCACTTTACCCTCGTAGCATTGCGCACCACTACTGTAGTGGAACTTTTATCTACTCAAAGGCCAGCTTGAACTTTTCTTTGGATATTCTATTTTTTATATGTTTTTTGTTTGTATGTAAGTTTTCCACCGTTGATTTTTTCTTATTTTATTATAATTTATTTTATTGTACTTGGGTTACAGTGCCCTTGAGAGTATTCACAGTCGAGCGTTGCGCATTTTATCAAATGGGGTAAATCATCAAGGGTCTTAATACCTGGTTCTCCAGTATCACAACTAATGAAATTTTCCAGCTCACCGAACGTAACCGTTCGCCCAAATTATTTAAACATGGCGAGATTTCGATTCCGTTTCGTTACGACAAATGTGATTTTCCCCATTCGCGGCGCTCGACAATTAACATTTTTCGAGAAAGAATATTGCACACTGTGGAACTACGTTCGCAGCCGGCATATTTAAAAACGTAATTTAAAATTGCGGACACGTACCAATCAATTTACACGCGAAATTTAATTTAGTCGTCGGCTCCCAGCGAAAATATATCGATCTCGATCCATTCTTTTTTGCACTTGTCACTTACGTTTCACACTAAAAATACAATGTAGTTTGAATTAACTCCTGTCAAAATAATTAAAATTAAACGTGCTGCATCTGATTTACTTTCGATTCAATTTGCATTAATGAGATGTACAGACCGTGCGTAACAAGTGAATATAGTTGAACGTGAAATAGAATTATGGCGTGTAGTAAAATGATTTAAAGGTTTATGCCTTTAGCGGATTAACATCAAACGAAAGTGCTTCAGGAAAGGCGCATAAAGCTCGCTGTAATAACCTTTGTGTGCATGAAAGCGGACGAGGTGCAGGTAAGTAGCCGCGACCAGACCAACAAGTGTGAAATAAGCAACTGACCGTTTTGAGTTAACAACTTGTTTTCACATCGTTAAGACTATCGTTTTGCCCATTATAAATTTGTTACGAATTCGGACGAACATGCCATGAAGTTTTCAGCCATGATTTTAACAGTAACCTCAAAGCAGATATTAACTTTAACCATTTTCTTTTTCCTCTTGTAAAAGTGTAGCACAATTTCTCTTTGACGTACATATTTTATCATCAAGATAATAATATCATTTTAACGAATTATTTATGCTCCAGCTGCTTTAATTGGTAGTTTACCACTAGACGAAGTCTTTAGGAACACATTAAAAATACATTTTGCGTATCATTTAGTTATTTTCAGTTCCAAATTAATTACTTTATTTATATAGTTTGTTAAACAAGAGTGAAGGGATCAATTTTGTGTTGTTTGCATTTCGGTATTACGTAGCTGTTCATTTCCAGAATGTATTAAGTGGAGACGATGACACGGTCAACTAATCAAGTTCAAATTTGCTGAAGATATGGCTGACTTATGTTGAGTAATATCGAGGCGTGTTGGATAAAAATTTAAAGACCCATCGAGTAATTGAAAATCGCTGTCACTTCACTAGAACTTTTATCTTGACTTCGAACGTTCATATCCAGATACACCTCTTATTTATTTATTATATATTTGATAATTTTGATTCTGTTATGTCAAAAATTTGATATTCATCTAACAAAATATTAATATTTGATTCAATTGCTTTACATAAAATCCGAGAGATCCATTTAAATATGTTCAATTAAATATGTTTAAAACTACACTTAGTCAAACGAATGCGCTTTTTTAATATTTCCGACGAAATATGAACGCGCAATTAAATATGATGAGAAAATTTCTAATTAGACTGTGTAAACTATATTTCAAGCAACTTTACAGTGAAGCATAATAATTTTGCAGTTTTGCCAGGGTTAATTGATTTTAACGCAGTTGCAAACTGCAATAAAAATTGTTTTCGCAGTGAAAAAATTACGTAGCTAACACTACACGTTATACACTGAATATTTGTTGTAACTAAAATTTTAAAATTAGTCGTTCAACGCATTCAATTGCTCCAGGTTACGTCAAAAATAAATATTTTCTCTTGAATTAATTGAATTAATTATTATTTCACTTCATCATTTCACAAGCAAGTATAATTAAAAATATAAATTATTCGTGTACTTTTATAATTTTACTTATACACTTGTTCCTAATAATAATGAAAAATATACATTGTAGTAACATTTTAGTTAAATTACAGTGCAAGCTCCCTCCCTCCTTTTACCAGAATTTTACTCGTTCTTCGTCTGGCTTCTACAATCAGTACTTTCATGAAACAAGAGAAAGTGTTTCATCTTTGTTTCGTTATCTTTTATACTGTTACACCAGCGGGTTGATCTTCTAATTCAATTTATGCATTATTAGGGGGATCAGCTGTAGCTCAAATTCCACATGAAGTACGATTAGCTTTAGTTTTTATATATTTATTTATAGGATTAAATATTTACGATTTTATAAAATATCAAGAATATATATGATTTCGTTATGATAACTTAATTTATTTATATTGAAAGGCATTTTTACCTGTAGCTTTAAATTATTTAATATTTTTTATATGATTAACATTAATATTTTTTCTTTAATGATTTAAATCATAAATTTTAATTATAATGTTAATAGATATTATAACTCTTCTATATTTTCAAAATAAATACTTATACAGTTTAAGTTCATTAACTAGATTTTAAAGATTAATTAATATAAAATTTAGCTTAAATGGGATTCATTAAATAGAATAGAAAGTAGGATGATGAAAACAAAAGTTAAAGATATTAATGAGAAGAAAATTATTAATATTATAATTATACAGAGAATAGTTTATACAAAATATAAATTTTAGAGATTAAAGATAAGTAGTTATCTTTCTCTGAAGTTTTAAAAGAAATTTATTTATAGATTACAAGACCAATATTTTTCCTTAAATTATTAAAGCTAATGTTAACTATTTGTTTATTTTTTTCTATTGTTATATATGTAATAGGATTATTTTCTTTTTGTTTAAAGCGAAAATATTTATTGTTAATAGTAGTAAGCCTAGAATTATAGGTTTATATTTTAATATAAATTTATTATTAGATTATATAAATTTTGAATTTATGTTGGTATATATTTTTTAAGTTAAAGAGTTTGTCAGGGAGCTCTAAGATTATCAATTTTAGTTTCTTTAACACAAACTCATGGAAATGATTATGTTCAGATTTTGAATATAATAAATAATAAAAATAAATATTAATAATATTTTGTATGATTCCATTAAGGTTGATATTACCTAGAGCATCATTACATAATAAAAATTATTTCTATTATTTGTATTAATAAATACATTAATAAATACATTTATTTGTATTTTGAAAATTGGCGGAGCCTGTGGTTTTACTATAAAAACGAGAAAACTTATAATAACAATTATAAGATAAAAACCCTTACCACACTTGATTTTTACAAATCTAAATACGTATTTCGGCAACTACGTTGCCATCTTCAGTAGAATCTGAACGGATCACCAGTGGGCTAACACTTCAGTATTTTTTGAGATAAGCTTAAATCCTACAATTTTAATTATTGAATCAGGCTATCAACCTGAACATATTCATGCTGGAATTTATTTATTATTTAATACTTTATTTGCTTCTTCACCAATAGTGATTTCTAATTTTTAATGTGAATTGTTTTATTCAGTTTTTGGGTCAATAATTTTTGCTGAAGTAATATTAAACTTCAGGGGTTTAATGCATATAATGATGATATTTATACGTATTGCTATAAAATACAATTATATTTTTGTGCCTATTAGAATAATTGGGTGATATATTGTTTCTTTAATTTGGTTACGTCAAACATATTTAATGATTACATCAATAAATGTTTAGTTTTCTGTTGCTTGTACAGGAATTGTATTAGGGATAGTAGTTGCGCATGGATTTGTTCGTCAGGATTATGTCGTTTAGCAAATATTTCTTTTGAACCTTTAATGAGTCGGATTTTATTTGTAAACTATTTTGATTTTTAACTTGAAACAAACTCACCCTTACCATGCAGTGTTTTATTAACACTTGGTGTACAATTCGGCAACTAAGTTGTCATCTTCAGCAGTGTACTGCTGAATACTGTGTGGTAAGGGTAAGTTTGTTTCAAGTTATTTATCGATAGAAATTATATTTATTAATGGATTAGTAAGTTAGTTAGTAGATTTAGCTGTAATTATATTATCTTTGATATATTTTTTTAGAAAAGCTTGTTCTAGGTTTATATTCTTACAGGCAACTCATAAAATGTATTCTGGTATTTATTCTTTACCAACTGGGTATATTGGGGAATATTTACGTTTATCCAGTTGAATAATTAGATACTCCATGAACAATATTAAAAAAAAACCACAATTCTCAAAGTTCATACTAATGCAGATGTATCAAGCCCTAATAGTCGACAAAAGGATCGTGAACAGACAACTGACCACTAGAAGAGTGGCAGCAAGTGAAATGAGAGGATATGTTGGATAAAGACACTCGAGAGATATTGGGTGTGAAGTGTTGAAGGAGGGCAATGCTGAACCAGGTGAATTTATTTGAAAGATTTGGGCTGTCTTGGCGGAGAGCAAAAAGTGGGTTTAATAGAACATATTATCAAAATTTATATGACTAGAAAACTATACAAATAAATTTGATACCAACCAATTTTCCCCTTTACGAAATATGTCTGCTAAAGATCCCGCAAACAAAGCTTTTTCTGTAGATGGTGCCATGCGGCAAGTAACGCTACGTAATACAATTTACTTGCTTGCTTTACTTGCCTCCGTGTGACCACTTACGATTTGGAGAATTGAGTTACTTTTTTGAATAATATTTTTTATGCATTTAAAGATTTTTCTTGCAGCAAATTGCAGCATGCAATTTAATGATGATCTTATTTAATGATGGGCCTATGACCAATAAGTAGCTTAATTTTATTACTGAAATACAAAATAACTTCATATGTAAGAGTAACCCCCACAATACACTAACTCGTTATAATAACTCGAAATGATTTTTCCCGCTCGATTCTTCTGTCTAAGTTCATATTATCGAAGAGCTGGATTGCATCCACATTCACGTACTGCAGAAATGTTTCTACACGATTCACAAGAAATACGAATTTATGGATTTCACTGTCATAAATTTCATTTTCAGATCCCTATTGAGTTCGACATATCTATTGCACAAAGTGCATCCACAATGTTCCTTCACACTTTATTTAGGAAATTTGGAATAATTTCTATGTTACTAGTTTTGGTACCAAGGCTGTGTTCGCAGGCTTTAAAATGAATATAATAATAACTTATTATACTGACAAAGCAGAGCACCCGTCCTAAGAGCCTATACATTTTTCAATATCGAATATTTAACTCTTCTTTTTCTACTTCACCAAGATTTGCTCGGAAAACTTATGTTCAAGTGTTAACCATCGTATTTCACTCTATTACAGGTAAATCTTTTGTTCATTTATTGGTGAAGTCATGAATTGTATTGTATTGTATGAAGTGATTTGTTTGGATTAAGCTTTATTTTCGTTCAACTCTGAAATTTATTAATTGATAATTGCAATGTTCTTCGCTGTCTTTGCGTACAAGTATGATGACAGAATCATCGGCGAATGTGGCTACTGGGATATCACAACTGTAGGAGGAGGCAGGTTAAGGATCGGCCCAAGCACTGGCCTTTAATTTCTCCCATATCGCAGTAAGTTTATTTAATCCTAAAATGTTTTTTAGTTAACTAAGATTTCCCGATATCGGTGCACTGTTTTCGAAGGATATCGTTTCACTTCTTGTGTAGTCCTTCATGCCACGCCTTAGCAAGCGCTTGTGCCACGTTTAGAAAAAACTATTATCCAGTGCTTATTAGGCATATTAGGCAATACTGAAATAGGTCTATACGATGTTGTTTGGTGTAGCGGGATTGCCTGCTTTCGTTATCATTACCGTCTCCAGCATTTTCCATAGTTGGGCACATACCGTAATCTAAATGATTGAGATTGGTTAGCTTTACCAAATCAACACTAGAGGCTTTTTTGTTAGTTGCACATTTAGTCTTATGTTCTCTTCAGCTTAAAACTTTCCCAGTCAGTGCATTTATCCATCAGCATTTGATTGCTTTGTTTTTGATTTAATATTGGCAGTATTACTGAATGGTCTGACAGTTAATCTTGACTGGTCTATGTCGAAGTAGTTTGCAGAAATATTTTTCTTTGTAAAGATATCATGTTTAGGGTCTTTTGTTGGCTATCATGTTGACTTTCCTGGATATTGATCTTCTCCCGTACTCAGCGAATTTATTTGCGCTGGTCTCCTAATATTTAATTTTACGCCCCAACAACTTCAGATATTCGTCTTTGTTATCAAGTACTTGGGTAGATAGTAATTTCCCGATACGAGTAATGAATATCTTTTTGTTTTTATATTTGCTGGTTTGCTTGCATTTTTGTAGCATATTTCGGTTCTTCGTATGTTTCCTCGTATGTTCCTCTTAAGTATATTATACAATGGATTTCGGCTTATGAAGGGTTCTTGCTTGTCAAGTTTGGCCAGTATCAGCTGTAAAGTCTGCCCAGCAGAACCATGTCGGTTTGTTTATATTGTTTGTCGCTACCTGCGAAACATTCTAGTTTCGCAATTTCTTTCTTCTTTGTTATTTTAATATTGTTGAATAAATAAAACTATGTAAAAAATAAAACACCTTCATATCGAATATTTTCTTATACAGTGAATATTAACGACAGAAAATCTCATCGACACATAGATACTCATTGTGAATTAATTTCCAATACCAAGATGGGAACATCGTCTTAAAGTGTACACAAGAGCACCCTTAAAGTAAAATCAGGCATCGATCGCAAAGATTCGCTATAAAAGGAAACAATAGAGAATATTAAAAGAAACAGACAAAATTGATTCGGCCAAATGCAATGGCACCGTACTTCCTTATACGTAAAAAATTTAAATATATGGTGAAGATATTCTAAAAATTTATGATCCTTAAAATTGTTTTTATTTAGATTGAATTGTGTTAAGTTACGGACTACAAATCTACGCGGATAATTATTGCAGATATTCGTCATTTTTTTTGCTATTTGAGAGTTGATTCAATTGAATTGATTCAATTAATTCATAAACAAAAAAAATTGGAAAAGCTGCCGCTACAGTTGCCAGTAACTATTACGGTGCGACTACTATAATGTACTTATGTTGCATATATTTTGTGTTATATTAAATGTACTCCAGATGATGAATTTTATTCATGTATCAATTATTTTTCTATCGTATAACGCGTGGTAGGACGCCATCGATGATTTACTATTACTGGACTTAAACATACGAAGAATTTACAAATTTGTTCAATTAAACGGAATAATTTATAAATCTTTAGTTTCAAGTTAATTCATTCTATATAAGTTACGCAATAGCAGCGGCATTATAACGCAACACGATAGGTAAATGAGTAATTTAGGAAGTTTCTGGATTAAAAAATTGTAGCTCCAAGCTGTAAAAATCTCGATTGCAATACAAACCAATACAAATTTACACTAGCAAATAATGGCTGGCTCCGTACTCTGAAAATGTAATTTTTCATCATTTATAGTGGATATCAAAGTACTGTAAAAATTCTAATTTGGCGTAACGGCGACGAATCGTACAGTATGCGAACTGTAAAAATAACCTCCGAGCGTAATAAATTTTGTGGCATGTTGTACAGGAAAACTGAAAAAAATCTTAATCCATGGGAACTTGAAATTAATATTGTGAAAATCTAATTTAAAATTTAATTCAATTATCCAATTTTTTCGGTTCCAGATGTAAGCTTTCGGTGTGGTCTTGATAAATATGCAAATATGTAATGGAACGGCATCGCCCGCAAGTGGAACGCCAATTCTGGGGTGGCATTGTATGCCGTGTTAAGTTGAATAAACAACTTCGCTAATTTCGGTTAAACTAGTTGATAATATATTTGAAATTTAGGACACTTCATACATACTCATATGTCCAATATTATCCCATTGCACAACTGTCTCTGAAACTCAATGCCGCGTCCCGAGTTGAGTGTAATTGAAACTGAATATTATTATATACATACGTACACAAAGTTATAGATAGATGCGCTGTTCACTCGGCTGTGGGATTCTGCACCACAAAGTCGAATGCATAATGTCATACCTATTGAATATCATTGCGACATTCGTCGACTTTAAAACTTTTGAAATGACAAAATCTAACATTTGCATGTCAATTTCTTATGGTTGAACCCTTGAAAGTTTCAAAATGGTGCTGATAATAATCTAATATATTTCAGTTAAATGCTTGTATCTTCAAGAACGTTACGTTACGTTTTATTTCTTTTTTCGTAGTGCCATAGGTAAACTTTTTCTCAAAGTGGTGCTAACAATTATAAATTTAATTGGGCCTCGTGAACAAATGACGTTAATATCTTACATAACATACAACAGTGGTGCTATTATTTAATTTGGTTGATTTGACCATTTATGGAAACGAAAATCAAAAATTTAACAATAAAAATCGCAAGCAAATATCAAAACCAAGAAAATGAATCCCCTCGCGACATGGCGGGAACTCGAAGCGAATAGATCTTCTTTAAAATGACGACATTCAAACGAATGCCCCCGTTTGCAGCACCGGTGCTTAAAAAACGACTCGATCCAATGCAGAATACGCTCATAAACATCAATTTAGAATATAGGTAGTTTATACATAAATTCCGATACTTTATTTGTTAGGGAGTTTGTCCTACTAAATATATACCTGTCAAAATATAAACCCTTCAAGATATCCCGAGTGCAAGAATCCAACGAGATAGATGCAACATGATGCTGTTTTACTGCCCGAAAACGAAATAAAATATGTGCACGTTCCGGTATGGAGGGTAGTGCGCGAGAATAAAACGACGAAAACTATTTTTACTACGTGAAAAATATATAAATATGGCAAAAATATGTTACCGATGTGAAATTTATGTCCTTTCCGTTAAAGGTAATTAACAAGCACATAGATTTCAAACTTTTGAATGCAACCAGTTTACGTAGTTATATTAAAGGCATCGGGCAATTCTTAATATGTTAAGAAAAATTGCATTTTATTCCTTTGTGTTCTGCTACAGACAGACAGATATATATTTTATTGTGTGTTTTTTAAATTAGTAATCTGCAGACGATAGAGACTGTCAATATGATTGATTTGGATGTGTGTTGATAAATTACAAATTTACTGACGAGCGCCAACTCGTTACGATTGAACAAATAATATCGCTAAATATAATTAGGGATCAAACGCTGTATCGAACTACAAGCTCATGATATGGGCGCGGCGGCGCTCTTTGAGCGCATTTATGTGTAGCTGTGCTGATGACTACAAAGTAATACTACGACAAAGCGGCGCAGAAGTACCTACACATTGTCCCGCGATAATTTCGAATAAAGTTAATCAAATACTTGTGCGATGCGCCGGAGCGAAATTACGTTTCGCCGGAGCTAATGTAGTCATAGGTAAAGTGGCGTATCGGGATTTTGTACCTTCCAGAGGGAGATTTAATTTTCGCATTGTATTGGCGAAGCACGTTTTCGCAAAGGGGATTATTCGAACTTAAAGATGTTGAATAGTAGTTTGAGGATGGAAACTAATTTGCCTTCAAATGCATTTATTACCCGCGCTCCGCTAATGCACTGTTTGTAGTAGCGTGGCAAAATAAACGGCGGAAAATGTAAATTGCATTACGTAGCCCGACAAAATCAAAGGAAGGTGCACTCAGAATTTGGATACTCTTTTTCGCAGAGGCGAAATATTGTGACACTAGAAGAAATAAATTATTAATAATAAGTCCGCTTGCAATAAATTTCCATACTTCGGAGGTTTAAATTAATTAATTTTAATAAGACGATGTTGTGAAAGTCAAATTTATAATTTATAAAAAAACAAAGAACTCTCTTTGTGTCATTCAAAAAACTCATTAAAAATAATCAGAAGCTAACTTAATCTTAGTGCGGCAGGACCTGCTCGGAACATTTAATAAAAAGTTAAAGATAATTAAAATACTTGAAATTATATATATTTCGGTATATTTGTATATGATTTTAATCATCAATACCATATTACTACTGTAATAAGGATTGTCATGATGTATGAAGAAAATCGGTAACTTAATGACTAAATCAAGTTTCGCACAACGCGCAAGGTTATTGTCAATCGCGCCGACTATGCATTGACATTGAAGCGCGTGCTGAACTGGTATAAATGAAAATATACTGCCTTGCTACATAAGCAATTTATAATCAACCACTAATACATCACATTTGAAGGAAGTGTATTATTCGAGCTCGCTAAACTATGTCGTTTCCATGGACCGAAGTGTGCAGACACAGTTTACTTCACCATCACCGCCTCTAGAGATTGAAAGCTCCCTGTTGGTCTCTATTACTTACATAGCCAAGGACGAACAAGATGCTAAAAGCTGTTTCTGTAAATATCCACAAAGACAACGACGATCGAGTACTCTGTGGCACCAAACTATAGCAGGTGTACTAACTTCCTGAAATAATTTAGAAGATCCTCAACGACCCAATGCCATCTCTTAGGTTTCTTAATATTTGTGGTATCTTTCATCGGTTACAAAGATGGGCTTGATGTAATGTATCTTTAGAGCCTTGGTATTTTATCCTTTGACATACGGAAGAAAAGTTGTTTGTTGTTCTTTATCTTCCTCTGATGGTCGTTTCTTGCCAAACAGTTCTTTTGTTTTTTTGTTCCCGTGACACAATTTTGTATTAATACATTCTCCAGTTTTTTCATTTCACTTTTCCTCTGTTCCTGCTCTGCTAGTTTCTATGCCGGGTTAGTTAGTGTTTTAAAAACCGAGGTTAATTGTACCGGATGATGTTGCGATGATGCATTTGGATATCCGCTAGTGTGTGTTTTCGTTCTATATACTGTGTGACTTAAACTGCTGCACAACTTACCACAAGGACTCACAAACCACATGAACCAGAACCCGAAAAGAAATGTTGTAATTAATAACATGGCTGCGAAAATCTAGGGAACAACACACACACACCGATATATATGCATATATTTGTGCGAATATGTGGAATAGATTTCCAATTATTCTCATGTATTATATAATTCGTTCGGTAGACTCTCTGCCATCTAAATACCCCCACAAATGATGTGCTGTGTAATTACAGAGGTCTGCTTCGACCAAATAAGTTGGTACTGTGTAGACTAACTACTGCACAGCAGTCGGCACGATGGACCACTCAGTGTAATCCTTTCGGGTTCTACCGCCTTATTCTAATTAATCTTATGTATGGTGTCAAAAATTATACAACGGTATGGACGTGAAACAATGAAAACTTATGAATGTGGCACATCCTGTACACGAAGTACCGTAGCACATACGTCCGCTTAACATAAATACGGGGTTCAGTTCCATTCGACTTCCACGATCAATCTACCATACACAGCGATTCCTAAATTCCTTAACCCTTTGAGGACGGGGAAAATATATAAATTAACAGAAATTTGTGAAAACTAAATTTAGTTATAATTATTTTTTTTCAAAAAAGATATTAGAAGTGAACAAATGTTGGATTATCCTACAGGATGTGGTGACCGGTAGCAACCAGCAATAGAATAGAAAGGAATTCTTATATGTATTCAGACATAGTCCGACCTCTCATTTGAAATTTTTCCAGATGGTTCTATGCACACGCTTTGCTGTACTAGAATAAGCTCATTTTAAGGATACAGTTCCAACTGGCATGGTACTCATCACAAGAATAACCACTTTTATGACTTTCGATATACTTTGTTTAAACTTTTCAGAATGTGAAAATGACATTTCATTTCATTTCATCGACATGAGCATTAACGTTTCCAGTATACCTTTTGAAATTCTGAAACATATTGACTTACACCAACGGAAGTTATGTTTGCCTTTGGATCTGATCAATCCTCAAATAATTGAAACTCCCTAGAATTGAGACAAGTACGAAATTTTTCCATTAATTTGGAAAATAATTGCCTTATTTTCACCTCTACCACCTATCACCTGTATAGCTTCACTGAATTATCGTTGTGGATAGTTCTTGTAGACAAATGGACAAAAGTGTGGTCAATAAATAAGTCTTAACAATTAATATCAATGTAGCCATGTAACGGGTGTTTTTTTAAAATTTGGCGTCGAAGTTGGCCATGAATGTTTAACTGTGAACGAAGCACAATTTTGTACATACACTCAAACTTCACTTAAGTAACAACTTTTGACAATTAAAAGTGAGATTAGACAGGTTAGACATAGGTTAAGATGTCAAATTAATAATGTTCGCAGTTAAACAATCACGGCCGGCTTTGACGACAAATTAAAAAAAACACCCGTATTTTTTTGGTCGATATTTGAATAAGAAATAAACGGTTAAGAAACACGAAACACTCATTAGTTCGAATGAACGCTGAACTCAATTTTGTTTTATGTCATGTTTGCAATAATCAAAATAATAAATTATTAAACCAGTGTAACACCAATTAGAGACATGCACACGCGGTGCAGTTACCTATATAACATCGTGTTGCTACAGTGATATTAAATTTCCAGACCCAATAAGCAATTCTAACGCTGCGGGAGATTGCAACCTTACACCGTCATCACAAGCGACACCGTCATATCGAATTAAATGAGCAGAATCTCTAATACACTGCATTAGCAATGGAGCACGCAACAGGGATCTGCGGAATGAGAATAGCGTGTAGCGCAGCCGAAGTGGGAGAAAGGGATTGCCTACAGTTTAAATACTTTAAATCCCTTTCTTATTTTGACTAATATTTCTTACCGGAGTTTAACGTCTTCCTGAGCGAGGTAATTTGTAGTCAAGGATTCTTTGCACTTTCATTATCAAATTTACTTTGCTCCTCGGTTGAATCCGACTCCTAATTATTATGAATTAAGTTGATTACGCGAAATTTCAGCGGATTCATATTGAAAGCACATTCGAGCCCAGCAACTGAATGACAATAATACTAAATTTATTTCGCAAGTTTCGAGGCAATATAATCAGAAACCGCGGTAAATCCTGTTATTACGATTTATCATGAAAGGTTATTTTGAACGGAGTCATTTCTACGTCTTATTTTCATTACTTCTGAACCAGTTCTTCCCTTAATAACGGAGATCGCAGAATAATGAAAAAAGGGAAATTGTCTCAGACTGACTCGCGTAACTGTAAAATAATCATGTGCCTTCATATCGGTCCTGAAAAAGAAACTTAAAGTCTCTGTGTTTATAAAAGAATCATGAATTATTTATTGCTCGGGGGAAATGAGCATCGTTCGTTCTCTCTTGCACGCCCCTCATTCTTTCCATATAATGGCTCTACAAGTATATTATGATCTGGCTACAAACCTAAGTATTTATTTCCCACCCACCTCTTGGTGTATTCAATATATATATTGAAAATATGTCTTGTCAAAAATTTTCATCACCGCGATTGATTAATTTTACATACAAAAGCAACAATAACATGTTTTTCATTTTTTTTAAATAAATTTAATTATTTAATTGTTCAAACTTGTTATTACAACGTATAAAACGCTAGTGCTTTAGTGCGTGACATTGCCGATAATTGTGGTGGTGCATTTTGTCATAATATTAATATAATTCGTAATTCTGTTCATAATCATCTTAAGTTTTATAATCGATATCCGGAACCAGTCGTTCTTTTTTCTGTTCCTGTCCTTCTTCTGCTTGTCGTTCAGAGATTAGATTCGGTTTTAAGAAGTGTCTCCTGTATTATATACTATGCAAAAAAAATGACGACCAACATGTCAGTTAATGCATTAAAAATGTGAGCATACCACGTTAAAGCGTGTAGCACTAGAACATATATCAAAGTGTAGCAGGTCGTACGTTACTGCACCTCGGTTAGTGAATGCGCGTGATATATAACCTCTTAAAATAAATGTGAAAGTCGTCAGATGTTTCGAGTCAAAATTAATGTCCTAATACGTTGCAACGGGCGTCTCAAATTTACATTTCAATAAGTTCGATGTCTAGCGTCAAAATTACGCCTCTTTTAGTAGATAATTGAAGGATTTTGTTCTATTATTTGTTCAAATACGTAGGATTACATACGATTAAATTTTATAAGAATTTTTTGTTCTTAAAATTATTAAATGTTGAGGATTTATTCATATAATCGTATCATTTTTTACTTTAATTCTTACTGACTTTGTTGTATTGACTTTAAAAAGAAATACAGACATTTCATTGATTTACGAATTTGATATTCATGATATTTCTATAACTGGGATTGAAATATAAATGTCTCGTCATCAGACTGATTCTTGCAAAGTAGATTACAGGCGGCGAGTCGTTAAAACACAAGTGTACTGCAATTTGCAACCTAAGACGGTCCTGTTCCGTCTGCGGTTAACTGCTCGTATGATTTAAAGCCCGCAATCAATTTCGCAGAAGCACGGTTCATGACGTGACGCAAATGCTACTGTTCTCTGGGGAGCCAATCAGCCCAACGGCAGCAAGCAGCCCGGCAGCTCCTCCGATTCCTCCACACATAAATGCGGCCTCCGCCGGAGCCCATCACAATGCCACAATTAAGCATTTCTTTCCGAACATCTATTACATAGCATACGGAGCCCAAACTAGATTTCGGAGGAGTTCTGTTCTTTTTCGGTCGGAGAAACAAACATCCGTAAGCGACTCTCAGCTTTAAAGGATGGAATCCTCGGTACAATTACGGTAACGCAATTTGATGCGCGTCACTTACGAGATTTGGGAGAGGAATCTGTCGAATAAATTTTAGAAAATAAGATACATTTTATTCGTTCATTTTTCTTCACTATGTTTGATGCTGAAATATATTTAATATACAGAAGTATATACTTCCATTAAAATAATACTATTTTACAAGTCTAAATCAAAAATTAATTGACTTAAGATATATCAGAAACAGTGACCTATCAGTGACAAATCTGAATATGTGAATATATAAGAAAAACATTGTGACATTGCTTTATATATCATTTCTCTCTAACATCTCCCTTCGGCTCCAAATATTCTCCCTTGGGTAGAGGAAACTTATTTCGAGCTTGTGCAAGAACAAATTCAAGGAAACTTGAAAATAAAATGGGTCCAAATTAAAGTTAAGGTCCGCCCAAACAGAATGTAAAGGGCAAGTGTAATTATCCCAAAGTACCGAATTATCCCGGTTACAATAAAAGTTTAAAATACAGTGTTGTATAAATAGATTATCAGTAATTTACGGGATATAAATGAGGCATCTAAATTACCTTCTAAAGCGGAGCTTAATGAGAGGTATCTTTAAATTCATAAGACTATGAAACATTTAAAAAAACTTATAAAGTATAAACGACACCGAAAATTTTGCGACCGTGTTTGTAAGACGTTCCGTGCGAAAGCAATAAACTTATGATTAACGTCTCACGAATGATTAAAATCGAGACGATTTATAGTTTTTGATTAAGTTCGCGAAGAATTCGCGTTTCGCGGATTACAACCGAATTACCATTTCGATTTCGGCTATTTGCATACGAAGTTGTCGGGCGCGAACGAAGGATGCGCCCGGGCGGCGTCCTGTAAATACGCCAGATTCGTAAATTTCATTAATATTTATCGAGTATTATAAACTCGCATAATGGCGTTCGGTTAATTCGTTTTTGTAATTAGCGTCTGCGGCGCGCCGCTGTGTGCCCAAAAATCGCCGGATTGAAGTTTCTCGAGGACAACGAAGTGTTGTTAATCAAACAAAAACTAATAAGCAAATCCGGCTGTGCTTGTGTTTGTCTGCAGCCGT
The DNA here is from genome assembly GCA_959613385.1 of Geotrupes spiniger. NCBI lineage: Eukaryota > Metazoa > Arthropoda > Insecta > Coleoptera > Geotrupidae > Geotrupes > Geotrupes spiniger. Next base: position 22,172,719 of record OY390737.1, read on the forward strand.
ATATCTGCGTTTCGAAAAGCGGCGGCGTTCGTTTGTTAGGAATGTCAATGTGCGAATTGTTGCTAGGGGAGTAATCCACAGGTTCTGGATTTCTATACTGGATGCTATTGTCGTTATTTTGTGACGTACTGCGTATCATAATCATGTTGTTACTCCAATACCAAAGAATTATTTGCTAATACATTTCATCCATTATCCTTAGATTACACCATACAAAAATCCGGTCGGGGTTTGATATCGTTTCTAGTATTTTCGGGTCGGGTCCGCTGATCACGAACATGTACTCAGTTTTTTCGGATCAGCTCAAGGTTCTGAGTTTGAGGTATTTTAACTACTTAAATATTAGTGATGAAACTTATAGTGTTTTGATGTGAAAATCACTACGAAATAAGAAAACAAGACGAATGATGCATGATATTGGGGTTGCTAAACACAACCTAGGCTAACCCAACCACGCTCAACCCAACCCAGACAAGGCAAACCATCCCAACCCAGCCAAACCAAACCAACCCAATCCAGTCAAGCCAACCCAACTCACCCCACCGCAATCCAACCCAACCCAACCCATCCATTGCTTTCATTTAACAAATTACTATTCCCAATTTAGTGTGGATGCTACAAAATCTTGTCGGCAAAGCACCTGCGACAACATTTTTCTCCAATAATAGCCAATAACAGTCGTTATAATGTTTTTCTATTTTCCTACTATTCCACTTACAAATGCAGTTATAATTTGTGAACCCTTGTTGCATTCCGAGTTTCCCGTATTTCCTGCGAGTAAGCAATGGGTATTGTAGTGTAATGAGTGCAGCTTTTAAGTTGGCCTTAAACGAGTCGATAACCAATCTCCATTCAGTTGTCTTATTTAATGTTTAATACAGCCATCAATCCCTCAACATCCTTACAATATGCCAAATTATCTGCCATCGTATAGAAATATTACAATTCGTACGATCGTTGGCGAACTGAGGTAAATTGTGATCGCGACGTATAAAATCGGCTATGCCTTCCTTTTGCACAAATTTAAAATTTCTAGATAATACTTTCAAAAATTATACATTTCTTTAGCTTTCGAACAAGCCCAATATCATATACCATTCATCTTGTTTTTCTTACTACAGCCATTTTAACATGAAAATAAATCAACAGTATTTGATAATTTCAAAAGCGTGTCTAGACCCGAAAATACTAAAGACGATAGAAAAACGGAATTTTGGAAAATGTATTGATTACGGTATTACCCTTCGCCTCTAAACATTCTACAGTAACCAGCCCCAGTAATTATTGTGAAGTGTTATCCATAGATACTTGATTCAAACTCTTTAGGGCTGACTGAAAAAATAAGTATAATAATAACAACCTTTATTTGTCATCTTCCTTTTTACAATTGTTTCCCCACCTTGACTGTCCTAATTGCAAGTATTCTTTATACATTATATCTATATTATGTGCCTCCTGTGCCTTGTTCCTTCTTCTTGACAGACGTTTGCTGCGTCTCCCTAACTCTCTTCTACACTCTAATGGCCGTTCTCATCTTCCTTCAATCCTCGCCAGGTCACCTTGCCTGCATCCACTTTTCCTTTTCATAGCATTGTGATACTTTTACGCTGCTAATATTTTCACATCATGGGATTATTGTCCTTACCATTATTTTTCTTTTCATCAATGTAAGTCTAATTTTTGCGATTACTACGTAATGATCATTGTCGACATTTACTCCTAGGTAGCTCCTTATATCTTCTACTAATCGTTGGATATGTTTTGATAAAAATATATGATCAATGTGAGTTCTTCGTGTATTGGCTGGCTACACATAGTACTACTTAATAGGAGATTTTGTGCTGCTGGCAAATTACATAGCGTGTTTTTCAGCCACACCCTTGTTGAGACATATTTTCCAACTTGAAATGTCCAATTGCAATTAATGGGTCGTACTTGGGTGCATGCTTATATATCTTTTGTATTTTGTGACTTACTTCCGTTTATCCTTCTCCACCACACATTCCGTAGTAATGTTCATATATTTCATGTACCAATTCTCGTTTTTCACCGTCGTCCCAGTGCCTTAATGCTGCCCCTTTTATCATTCACATTTCTTTACTCCCATCGTTTGGTCGTTCCTTGGATCGTCATTTATTAGTATTTTTTGCAATTTAATTTCCACAATGCGGTTCACAACCCGAGAACCTACAAACACATTTTTACTTTTCATTACTTCCTTGCAGGGTTTTCAGTCCTCAATCCTTGCCAATACAATCTTTCCATGTTGATTCCTGCATGTATCCATTAATACAATTGAGTTCCTCAGTTGTTTCCTTAAGATTTTTTTACGTTTTCCTTCAGATTTTCGTCGCACCATAAACCCTTTATTGCCATATTACTTATACTTCCTTTTCTCTTCCTCATTTCCACATTTTCTAGAAGCTTAATAAAACAGAATATGTTTTTCAAACGGAACACGCTGTATATTGTTACTTCTGGCGATATTCAACTGTTTAAAAAATATCTCATATCACATATTTTCAGTTTGACGTATGGAATATTTGCCCTATTGTATGCCTCATTGCACAATTAAATGAACTGAATTTTTTAGAGTTTTCCTTTCGTTTTATATCTCATAATGCACATTTTTTCAGATATCAAATAAGGGGAAATATCTAAAACTATTGCATTCATTCGATTATGCAATTTTAGACGAATGATGCTACACGTCAAATTGAAAGTAATTTTATTAAATAATTGCAGTAGGTATGCGTTTATTGCAATACTTTGAATAACTTTCGTGTTTCTTAGTAATCGGTGGACAATTTTAGATATAAAATGTAATTAGTTTATATATTTTAATGGGTCGATAGAAACTTGTGAAATTCGTCCCTAATAATTTATAATTTAGTAAAGGGGTTATTAAATTTATGTAGTTCTTTTTCTGTTGTGAAATTGATATTGGCATTATAACTAATTAAATCTCTAGTCTTGTGGTAAGAGGACACATTATTCCACGTAGTGAAGTATGGTACTTAATTAGTTCACCGTATGTAAGTCGTATTGCAAGACCATATAGGGTATGTGATACAATACAAAATCCTTCCATCAGCACTACAATAAACTATAAATCGAATACATACAAGAGATGTAGGGGATAAGGTGGTCACAAACAATCGCTAAAGTATATGGCCTACACCGGTTCAAGAGGACATAATCAAAGCGAAGTAAGCATCTACTTCATTCTAACCATAGAAATCAAATTAGTCATCTGGCATACCGGAAAATTGACTGAAGAAACATTGCAGCTTACTTCAATCCGCTACTGAGTTTGAGAACACGATGAGGAAAATAATAAAGAACGATTTTCCAGGATAGGAACGAACTACTACGATAACTCGTAACCATTTTTACTTTCTTATACTTTATGTATAAAGAAGTGTGTGTGACTGTGCGTGCTCTAGCACCGAAATTATTAAAGATAAGGGTATGAAATTTTAAACTTAAGATTTGTATAGACAAGTTGTATTAGGAAATCAAGAATCGACGGAACTAACTATTATAGTTATTTACATAAAAGTCAGGAAACGGTCACTTTACTTGAAATACTCGGCAGTATTTTAAAGCTCCGAGTCAAGTAAGAATTTTTCCCGGAAATTGTAAAAATTTACGAAATTTACAAATTTTTGGAATCGTTTTTACAAATCCCACAAAAATCAAGTTTGTCAATTTTGTTGGCAGCTATATTTACATAGTATTTTTCATCTTTTAAAGTCCTTACAGTACAGTCCGAAAAATTCAATTTTCCTGCGCGTAAATAAGCAGGAAAATGTTGTTTTCTAGACGATTTCTGGAAAAAGGTTATTAAAGCAAAAAATTAAGATCTCAGATTATAAAACAAAAACAATAGTTGATAGTTTCTGAATGTACAGGGGCACAGTCCATAAGAAGATCAATGTTCATCAGCAAATGACCTGAGTAAACAATTTTCTGATCCCTAGAAGTTTAGGAATATGTGAACGTTCCATCTAGGTACTTCTACTATGTCACTCCAAATTAAACACTGGATATAGTGAGAAAAATCAAGAAGAAAAAAGTACAGGTCATGATGGGATACCTTGAAGTATTGTTCAATCCGCTATACCTCACTAGATCAACACAATATATCACGTCAGGAATTTGTCAATCGTAACATTCCCAGACCAGTCAAGCCCCTATGAAGCCGATTTTCAAAAAATGAGATGCATCACTTGAATCGAACTATCGTCCAAGAAGTTTGCTGCCATCCTTTAAAAAATGTTTGAAAGTATCATTTATAAACGCATCATCATCACTTTATGGAAGGAATACAATGATTGAGTAATCAACACGAATTAAAAAAAAACGAAATACAGAAACAGCTATTTTTGAATATACAACTGCGATCTCCAAAATAATTTCGAAGCATTTGGTGGTATACATCACGAGATCCTAGTAAATTATACCAGTACTGTATTCTTGGAGTGACGTTCAAATGGATAAAATCTTACTTTTTACGTCGAAATAAAGATAGGAAGACAGAAATGTAAAATATTCTGGAAATTACAACTGGTTTTACAAATTACAAGGTAACATACTTCGTCCATCACTACACCTAATAGCTATAAACAACCTGCCGGAATTACTGAATAATAAAAACAGTAAAATCCACAATTCTGTGGACGACACAAGTTTACTGTTTTGGGTAAACAGCACACGAAAATCACCCAGGAAGGAAATTGATGCATGACTATGGTGACTGAACTTATCCAACAATAAGCTTCAAATAAACACAGTACGTACTATTTACAACAATAAAGCAAAGACATATGTTTTTTAATCACACAATGCAGTGCTCAATACATACACAACAACACAGGCTAATACTTATGCATATCCGATACACACTCGCTTGCCATGTAAAAAATCTGAAAAAAGAGCTTTCTATTCCTATATGAAGGTTTTTAATGTATTACCCGGTAGTATAACAAATGTAACAAACTTACGACGCTCGTCATTATTTTTAATATATCTTGAGCCATATACTTTTTCGAACACTATTTACAGTTTCTTGTTTCTTTCTATTTTGAAAAATCTCAACCGAAAATGATGGTTTACTCTTATTACCGTTTTCTATATCTCGAAAACGGTGTTATCAAACAAATTGTTCTTGTAAAAGTTAAAGATATTGAAATCTTAAACAACTTTTATTTGAAAAGTGGAAAGTGGAGTATAAGTAGATACAAGAAAATTCAGTGTGGACCATTGCAGATTTTTTTTAAATATGCGAAAAATAACAGAATTAAACCGTCTATTCCTGAAAAATATTACTTTCAAAATAGAGGCTCTAATCCTTGCAAACGTAACATAATTTTTATTTTATATCAAGTTCTTATTATTTGTTAATAAACATAACACAAGTAAATACTAACCCAACTTCCCGTTTTTAAGCATATAAAAATGTGCAGAAATCGTAGAAATATATTCGTCCTTAGATGCAACAGAAGACAAAATTCTAAAACAAACTGCATAAATGAATTCAGTTTCATTTAATTAAACAACTGTTTGAGACGGGAACTTTCTTAGAAAACGTACGCGAAGCAGCAACAACACTGCAAGTTTATTACAAGTTATAATGCGGAAGCAAATGACATCCCGAAGCTCTAGATATATTTGTGTGTGTGCGGCAAAAGCAAATCGATTGTTCTAGACGAGCTGGAAAATTTGCCTTTGTCTACTAGAAATTAAATAAAAATAGCATTTCTTTATAAAATATAGCAATATCTTATTAAAACATACGCCACATGCTGCTCCGAAGATGCTTTATTTTTGTTTTTTGAAAATTTGTTACGTCGGTTCTTTTTAAATGTACTGAATGTTCCTTGCCAATGATTAATTTCCTTGGCAGATCAAGTTTAATCCACGTCGTCTAATTAAATGCATGCAAGAAATTCGCCGCTTATATCGATATATCTTTTAAATAATGCATAACAAAATAATAAACGGATTATGTCAAAGTCACGTTGTTGTAAAGATTAACTTTCAAATCTTGTTGTAAACTTAAAACTCTTCCTTACGTTAGGTATTGATTTTTCCTGGTTTTAAATGAGATAGAAAATGTTTTCACCAGTTGTAATGTAAATATTTTCCTTATTCTGTGGATAAAAATGCAACCTCCATTCACATTACGAAAACACACAGACTGTTTAAAATATGCGGCTTATTAGTTTAATAAGAGAATAAATTCGCTCCAGAGAAACAAACAAATGCAATAAATTAGGTGACACTACGTCTCTCCGAAAGAAGTTTAACTCGTAGAAACTTTTCGGCGAGTAACTCGATGAAATTCACATTTTCTATTCGCCGACTTAAAACAAGAAAGTTAACACTGTATGAAATTAACCTTAGAGTTTGCAGAATGCCCTCGCGTCAACTCCATAATGCGTTATATTGTTCCCGGGTATGCCGTTTTGGATTTGTTTTGTCTCGCAAATTGCAACGAAAGTTTTAGTTGCGAAAGCACTGTTTGAATCTAATAAATAAATCCTCTTAAATTCGACGAAATAAATGAATATTTGTTATACAATATTTATTGCAACATTTGTTGAAACGTGGCGGCTACGGGAACGTTGTGTAATAAATTTAAGGTAAAGTGTATGCGTCGCGCAGTTTCACGCCGACGTATAACACTACACCACCTACATCTAATTACAATTAGTCTCAATTTAGATTTTGAAATGTACGTGTCACGTATTAGTGACGATAAAGTACAATTACCAACATCTGGTATTCCAATTTAAACGACTAATTCGCAAACAAGTATCCCTAATTTTCTGCAATTATTTTTCCCTTTTACTTCCTATTCCGTTAGTAGCAATAAACTTGCAAACGATACACGTGTAATATAAATTAACAATATCGGCACGGATTCGTTATATTTTGCAGTTAGAATCATTTGGCATTACAGCTTTGATTGTAACGTTATGCAAAACAGACCCTCTTCGCAACTTACTCATGCACGAAGTAATTTAAGTTCACTCCATGCACTAATTGCATATAAAGTACTCGACCATAAAAATCATTTAATTGAAATTGTTTTTCCTAGCAAATCCGATGACTTGTTTAAAATTTTCATCCAGTGCATCAATTTCCCCCTCCTGATTCCTGCCATTAGTGCCGGCGTTGTTGGTCGGTTATCGGCTCCTATACTTGTTGTACTGAGTGTTCTTCCCATTCATGTATATATCCCCTCCATACATTTTCATCAGTCCTTTCTATATTTCCAGTGCTTTGTTTCCCTTTTGATTGTGTTTCGACAATCATTTTTCATAAATAACTATCGGTCGTATACTAGTTGAATTTTACTTTTGTACGTTGTCTGTGTGTTTATATTCAATCATTAACTTTTTACCACTCTTCCCTTGTCTGCCATAATTTTTATATTAAATTTGATTTGATTTTCCCCCTCTTGTTTTTATTCCAGTCCACTCTTACAGATGTCTCTAATAATATATTAAATAGAGGGGTTAATAATGCCCTACCCATCTTCATTAACCCTTGACCAAAAACTGTTTTGATGCTACATAATTCTAATATAGAAACATAGCCCACCGCTGATCGGTTTTCTTTAAAGCCACAAAGGATTTCTCCTATCGGACAATCTGTTATTTTCTTTAGCCTTTTTTCAGCGCTACTGCTTTGAACTACATTGGCATTATAATTTTTGCAGTTGCTGTATCTCCTTTTGTATTAAGCGAGCATCATTCCATGATAGTGGCATGATTTTTCCCATATACATATACATCCCACTACTTTATTAATTTGTGCAAGATAATTCTATATTCACCCCTCCTGCTTTAACGCTAGTCCTGCTTTAACGCTAGTCCTGTTTTCGGCGCTCTCCACCTATTTCACGTTCCCTTGTACCTTCTCAAATGCAGTAAATATATTTATTATTCTTTCTCCACTTGGCAGTTCACTGCCTTCTTCTGTAACCTTGTTCGTATTTTTTTTTTCATTTGTGAATAATTCTTTGAAATATATTGCCCACTGGTTTAAGCTGCACTTTATCGGCCTATTTATAGTCTTCATCGAAACATGATTTAATTTTTAATCGTTGTTTTCGCATTTTAAAATTTTTGGCTCTGATGTTTTCTCTTCTATAATATCATTGCCTTATTTATTTCAATATCAGTATTAGTTTTACTTTGGAATTCATGTACTGCTTTGCCGTCGTTCGATCAATGTGGGCTTAGCTATTTGACGTTAGCTCATTTATCACAAGTTGGATAATATTTTGATTCGAATAAAATTCTTCTACAATTTAGAATTATGGGTAGAGAGCTATTTTGTGACAATTTTTCGTTGTGTTCAGTTCCGCAGTTCGAGGTTGGCGCCCGGGTGGAATGCCTCGTTGTGTGTTGAGAGACGTCATTCTGTTATAGCTTTTTTCCCTTGTTTCAGAATGGGTCTCGTTTGAGGTCGGCGCTAGCTAACAGCGGATTGGAACGGTAAGTTTCTTTTTATTTTATTTATTTTTTTACTTCGGAATTTTAAGCTTTGCATTTCCATTACGAAGTACACCATCTGTTGGCTAATGGTGTCTATGAAGTTATATATGACGCTCAAAACCGCTTCCACTGTCCTAAGACTTACATTATGGTTAACATCCGTACTACGCCCAGAAAGCTAACCTATTAAAGATTTTATTGCTCATTTGGACACCTCCACCTTCTGCTGCCTGTACCCCATTTATTTTAGCTTTTGTAATAACCATGCCCTATGTAAGGGAAGTTTAAGGTGATATTTGGTGCTCTCCATATCCGTCGTTTGTATTTCACGATTTGAAGAAACTGAGTTTCTTCAAATGAGAGTTTTAAGACATTTGGTTGGGGAAGTTCACTAATTTCATAATGAACTCGTCAATAATTATCCTCACGTCGCGGCGGACCAATCCACAAAAGGAAATAAATAATAATAATAATAAGCCACCTGAATGGATGATACTGTACGCCTCGCGCAAAATGAATTATGAAATCCAAATCCAAGCACCACGAAATTAACGATTAACTCAGGACGCGCTAACGAAGTTCAGAAAAAATGGTTCACTGAACGAGCTAAGTCTTGGTGCTCTTCCAGAATAAAATTAGCACTAAAAAATTAACATTTTAACATCAGACATCGACACTTCGACTAAGATCGAGATATCGAGCGAGCTGATCGTCGATCCTTCAAAAACCGAAAAATTTAAAATCGAAACAACCAGCTCTAACGGAGGAATATACGGTCTCAACGAAATAAAAATCGGTGTTATTAACAAATTAAGTCATTTAGGCGCGATATCATAAATTAAGTGGCAACTTCTATTATTAGAAGTCAATATTGTCAATCAATTGACTCGAAACTGCCCCCAGGAAACTGATGCCAGTTGTAATGATTAATAATTGACCTCGATCGCAAAACAATTGGACAAAGCGAACTTTACATTTTATAACAACCAGATCTAGTTGACCCTATCAACAATGTAGACGGCGACAAAATACAAATTTGAAGAAATGATAATTACTAGCTACCGAAGCATATATGTAGATGTGTTCGAATTTGTATGGTGTATTAGATCGGAAAAATCCTGAAGTATCGAAATGTTATAAATAGTAAATCGGGGACTGTGGTTGGCAAATAAAATGAAACAAACTTACTCTTACCACACGACATTTTATTATACACCAAATGTACACTTCGACATGTAAGTTGTCATCTTCAGCAGTATACTGTGGTATAGTATGTGGTAACAGTAACTTTGTGTCCTTTTATCGAAATATTAATTAAAATTAATTACAGCGTGATTCGAATACTCTAATCAAAAAATCAAATACATCCGAGCGAACCAGAACCACTTTTAGAAAATCCCGGCAGTGAAAGCATCACAGAGCCCTACGTAGATCCCCCTTAAGACAAACAAAAAGCCCAAAAAAAAACAGGAATTCCGTAAACTCACAATTAATGCTTTTAACACTTTTTAATTAAATATTTGTCAACAGTGCAATAAGTTTGAGTCATGAACTGTGGACCTAAACACATAATGATCGCGCGGGATATTTAAAATTTGTATACATACTTTTTTACTACAACATACTTAATAGTAAAATTTTACATTATATTAAATAGACATACATTTATTTACCATAAACTAATGGTTTATGTCATGACACACCTACAAAATTTATACCATCCCTACGGCATTCCATCAGAAACACCGAACTAGTATTTGTGCTCAGTAGTAGATTACATAACGTATTTTAAAAAACCTTCGGCATCCAACAGAATAAAACGTTTAAGAACAAGTTATCTACTGTTATTAATAAACTAAGCAATATTCACATCCCCTACATTAAACGCGTAACAATATATATATACTTCATTGAGATTGAATGGTCGCTGGGCACTTGAAACATTTTTTTTAAATAATAGTATGAAAATAAAACACTTTTGTTTCATAGCTTTTTTTATTATTCGATTTCTTGACAGTTGTTTCGGCGGTTAAGCCATTTTCAAGAGTACGTTAATCTGTTTGTTCATTATTTTTTCCTTGTTTCTTGTTGCTTTCTTTATTTGTATTAATATTTTTAATAAGTTTAATCGTTTGCCTTTTTTGATGTGTGTAATATGTTGCCTATGTTGGGAAATGATTATTTCCTATACAATGTTCTGCGAAGCCTGTCGCTCTTGCGTTATTTAAAATTGATTATCGGTGTTCACTTAAGCGTTTTTTTAAATTAGGTGTGTTCGACCTATATACAGGACGCCACATTACAAGTAATTTCACACACTCCACTTTTGGTCATGGGGTCTAATCTTTCAATTTTGTTTACTAATATCGTGCCTAAATTCTTTTTATTTACGCGGATCGGTGTTAAGTTGTTGTAGCGTAACCTATTGGAGATTTTACCACTAAGATTTTGCACATAATTGAAACAATAACTGCTCGAAACATTATCAACGGGATTGCAAAAATGTTTTTTTTTAAAGATTCCGGCGTTGTTTACGGGTTAACTACTGTACCATATCTTTATTGTAATTATTGTTTTTGGCGATGGTTTTCAATGTCGTAATTCCTACTTAGTTGCTTCACTTAAAAACAGAGCACTTATATATGACCGTACTTACAATAAATTTATTATTCATAATTATGGGCGCCTAAACTTTATGGTGTCCCTAAAATCCACAAACATGAAGTTCCCCTCAAACTTACTTATTTCCTCAGTACAAGGACGAAAAAGTATTTATCGAAATTCATTGCCGATATCCTTTCTGTAGCTTTTCTAGAGAATAACTCTTTTCGCACTAAAACTTCTGAAATTTAAACAATTTACTTATACTGGAAGGCTGCGTGATTGCTTCTCTTGGTATGGTATCACTTTTTACTAACATCCTTATGGATTTAGTATGAAATATTATAACGGAAAATTAGCCAGTTTAAAATTTTTCACTCGACTCGTTCAACAAACAATATTTCGCTAAAATTTTTGGTACTGCCATGGGATCATCTCTTTCACCAAGTATCACAGAAATAGTAATGAATACCCTTATCAAGGATGCTATCACACGTTTGCCATTTTAATTTCCATTGTTATACTAGTATGTCGATGATCATCTTCAGTATTCATTGAGAGTCCACGGAGACCGGAAATGAAGCAAGAACACAAGGTCCCACTTTTCTTGATACTTTTATAGAAATGTGTTACTTTGTCAAGTCACAAAATGGAATTAATTTCAGAAAACTTTAAGATAGTTTGAGCACTGAGCTTCTAAGACGTTCTCAGAAGATGCCCACATGTTGATTTACAACAAATAGGGCTACTTTCATCCTTACTTACGTGGTTTTTGAATGGGAGGCGATCTCAACGACTCTGTCTTTTATCATTCAGTTCGTGCAAAATTTTCTAGTTCACACTTTTTTCGAGTGCCATACTTTGGGATCAGTCTGACTGTTTTACTTTGACTAATTGACTTATGTTTACATTTTTAACTCCTACAAAAATTAATTCATTTTCGACATTCGACATCATATATATTTGTTGCTTCTCATTTGTGAATAATTTTCTCTTTCTCCCTCTGTATGACCTTTCTTCTCTCTTTACCTTTTCCCGTTCAAATACATTTTCCATTTTCTTATCCTCTTTTTGCTGGTCTAGTTTTTAACAGCTTTCCTTTGCATTCATTTTACTTCCATTCTTTCCATACTTTCATCTATAATAGTCTATTATACCCTATCCTCTTTCTTGTGTCCTTTTTCATTCATGCTCTCCCATTGCATTTCTTGTTAGAGCATTGTCAATAAATATATATTCTGGTTCCATACCTTTCAGTTTCTGGGAGGCGATCTCAACGACTCTGTCTTTTATCATTCAGTTCGTGCAAAATTTTCTAGTTCACACTTTTTTCGAGTGCCATACTTTGGGATCAGTCTGACTGTTTTACTTTGACTAATTGACTTATGTTTACATTTTTAACTCCTACAAAAATTAATTCATTTTCGACATTCGACATCATATATATTTGTTGCTTCTCATTTGTGAATAATTTTCTCTTTCTCCCTCTGTATGACCTTTCTTCTCTCTTTACCTTTTCCCGTTCAAATACATTTTCCATTTTCTTATCCTCTTTTTGCTGGTCTAGTTTTTAACAGCTTTCCTTTGCATTCATTTTACTTCCATTCTTTCCATACTTTCATCTATAATAGTCTATTATACCCTATCCTCTTTCTTGTGTCCTTTTTCATTCATGCTCTCCCATTGCATTTCTTGTTAGAGCATTGTCAATAAATATATATTCTGGTTCCATACCTTTCAGTTTCTGGGAGGCGATCTCAACGACTCTGTCTTTTATCATTCAGTTCGTGCAAAATTTTCTAGTTCACACTTTTTTCGAGTGCCATACTTTGGGATCAGTCTGACTGTTTTACTTTGACTAATTGACTTATGTTTACATTTTTAACTCCTACAAAAATTAATTCATTTTCGACATTCGACATCATATATATTTGTTGCTTCTCATTTGTGAATAATTTTCTCTTTCTCCCTCTGTATGACCTTTCTTCTCTCTTTACCTTTTCCCGTTCAAATACATTTTCCATTTTCTTATCCTCTTTTTGCTGGTCTAGTTTTTAACAGCTTTCCTTTGCATTCATTTTACTTCCATTCTTTCCATACTTTCATCTATAATAGTCTATTATACCCTATCCTCTTTCTTGTGTCCTTTTTCATTCATGCTCTCCCATTGCATTTCTTGTTAGAGCATTGTCAATAAATATATATTCTGGTTCCATACCTTTCAGTTTCAATTTTTCTCTTGTCTCTTTATATTCATCGGCTTCGTTTTTCAGTTTTCTCCCACTTTTGCTGCTGCTTTGACCGATAGTCTCCAATTTCGCAGTAGCAAAATTTCCTTTTTAGATATTCTTTTGTAGGTCTCTTTTAACACATTTACTGTCACTTCTTCTTTTTATGTCTGGCATTAAGTAATTCTCCTTTAATTAGTTTTTCAATTTCCTGGTTTTCTTATATTGATTTTTGATTTTCATGTTTTAATTTTTGTGTCTATTGTTCTCCCCCACGTAAATCTCTTGTTCCGTCCCTTCTGCGTGTGCGGCTCTAAATACAGTCCCACGTTTCCTAATAATGCCCTCGCGGAGATATTTCCGTTTATTTGCGAATTACAGCTAATCTCAAAATGAAATACAAACTTGTTGCCACGTCAAGCCACACCATTAAAATTTATACAAACTACTTTTCGAGGAATCGAACTCTTAAGTGGACTGGTTGATATTGTAAATGATTTTTTTTCTTTATACTCACCGGATGCAAATCTTATTTTACGAGTCCAATTGTAAAGAACACACCGGTTTCAAATGTGGGCGTTCTGCACCCTCTTTCTCCTAGGGACTGCAAAGACTGATAATTTGACAGGACTAGAGAAATCTATAATTATAAAATATTCTGAATTTATGGCCAAACTGAGAATACACAGGGGATATGTGAAGCTCGCGGATGCCTTTAATAATTTTTATTACTTATTTTCATTTGTACATTGGAATTTTTTGGATTTCCTTAACCCCTTCCTATAGCTGCCTGTGCATTTTAAATTAAATTCGCGACAAATTATTTGGCTGAAAGCGATTTGCTTACCACTAATCTTAACAAGCGATTTGCGAGGAAAAATAGTAGTAGAACTACATTATGTATTTATGTTCTGAGAAGAAGACGAGTAGTATTTATTTTCATTTGTGAATTAAGAATTACGCTTTGAAGTTAAAAATAACCCAATCAAATGCGCTGCAGAATGAGCAAATTATATCGTAATTGTATCAGTTGCAGTACTGGACTTCGTTGTTCTCATGGGATTTGCAATCAGTCTGTTGGAATAAAAATGCACAGTATCTGTATTTTTGTATTTATTTATGTAAGAGGAATGTTAAACATAACGCGTGTTATATTCTGAAATTCTCATTATAATGAAGTGACATAAATTATTCAGTAAACCAACATATATAATGTGTTGCATAACATATGTAAAATTTCTATGAATCATATCAATATTGACAGTGCCCTGGTTCCACAAAGTTAATGACTTATAATTGGGAACACTCTATGCACATTATCCTCGACCTAACGCGATTGTTTTCGACGTGTTTGCGAAAACAAAGGATCAAGTAGTCTAGACCTGTTGTTTTGCGCCGATATTTGCTGCCGGATGGGAGCAAATCAAGTGTAAGGCGTAAGACAACAGCCGAACAAGCCACCAGTGGAGCGCGTATCGTTTGGCCTATGCCATAAACTAAGATGCGGCGTTGTTGCGGGTTTGAACAGATAGTTTTGATGCAGGCGTGATACGACGTGGCACCCTGCATTAACGGAGGCTTTGCGGTAGTGTGTGTGCGTTCCTCAGAACCATGTATCTAATGCATTATTCAACAGAATCCCGCTGCCATCATATGTGCCGCGAATCGGGACAACGTGCCAGCCATCCACCGGTCGATATTGATGAAGTTTAATTCCGTGGTTTCGCGTGCGGCGCGAGGCTAAATAAAAGGCAACATGAACTATTTGCATCTGGAAATAGAAAACAAACATTGATTATATCGAGGGCAAATGGGGAAATATGCAGTTCCGGGTTTTCTTACCGATGAAAGTGATTTATTAATATAATTATAACAATCAGTACCCATCTATATTTTCGGTATCTATTATAAAAATTCCCCATACTTTCGTCGATCTGTACGGATGTGTGATGAGGTGATAGTAGTCTTCAATGTTTTAAATAAAAGTATTTACAAGTTTGCATAAAGAAACAAAACGAAAGCTCACCGAGCCGGGGCATCGCCGCGCACTGCATCTGCCGCAATTTGAATTCCTTTGATATTTCGTTACCGGGAGGACGGCGGTGAAAGGTTACTAGACAAATGTTCATCCGAAATGGTTTTCAGTTTAGTCAGTCTGGCGCACGATCTCTGGGGATGTTTCTCAAGCCAATGAACATGAGTAGGTCGGCGGAATACAATGGGTTATTTCTTTCTAAATGTCTGCCTCTCTTCCTCTTCCGTTGTACACGTTCCGGGTCGGTAACAAATAACGCCCCGCAAAAGGATGCATTACCGACACTTAAGTTACGTCATACAAATGCAGCGAAGTTGGCATGACCAAGTGGTTTCATGTACGTTTACGAAGTCGCGTATCTTTAAACTGCTCTTTCTCATTCCATTTTCAAAATCAATATTTATTTTATTGACCAAGCGAGAGAAATGCTCGAGAAACGTGGTTGGAATTATTTAACTATGATGTGACCAATTGGATGCTTTTAATTATTATTAAAACTGAAATATATATGGCGAATATATATCAATAAAATAACTGTAGGAATCTTGCATAAATATGTAATGAACATTTATTATATATTAGTCCCTCATTTTTCCGAATAATAGTTATGACATCTGCAACTTGAACAACATCCCTCCCAACGATGATCAGATAGCGTTAGAAAATAAGTTCGACGATAATAATGTCTATAACAATCACGAAATCTTCCGAAACAACTTCATTAGATATTTTTTGTTGTTAAGTTACAAGAAACTAGTCCCATTGTTATTAAATTAAAAATGTTTGCTTATTCTGCAAGCAAAAACCTCCTCGGTAATTTTGTAGGTAAGTTCATACTTGTTTAAGTAATTAGTTAAAAGAAAATAACTCAAAAAGTTGCATTGATAACAAGTCCAATGCCCCAGTTCTTGGACATAAATCGGCTATATTGTTATTCCAGTTAATTCAAAGGACGAAGTTATACCAGATTGTATCTAATAATGGAGTCACCAACAACAAATACTTAATGATTATTACAGAATGAAAATTGGATATTTTGCAGTAAATATTTCTGAAAAAGCAATTCTTTACAAATTGCGAAAAAATAATTATACTTCACCCCGGAAGTTTTGTGGTGCGTCCAACATTAAAGTCACACAAAAATACTAAAACAAGTAGAAACGGTCACCACAATGGCGGATTTCACTAAAACCGTCTCCACGTTTTGTTTTAAGCACGAGGACCGTTATCATAATCTAATGTGAGCGTAACAAGTGTTTCCAGATTGTTGCAGTAACAAACTTTACAGTCCGCCATAAAATGAACTGGTAGCTTGGCCACAGCTGCTATTATTTCGTGCGCTAAGCTTACGACTTTCGGAACTACACTTCGCATATGTTTAACCGAAAAGGTTTTAGGGAATCTCGCACCCACGCGTCCCCATTGTCCCACTTGTAAATACGTCCAAACACCGACGTATATGGAAAATAAATACAATTAAATAAATAAATTAAACGGGCGCTAATCCCATAGACGAACTGGCTTTATTTATTTTAGAGTCGACAACTACCGCCTGCGAATGTGTGTTTATTACGCTAAATGACTGAAAAGCGCTACGTTAACAGTGGATTTAGTGTGGAAAATTTAACAAATACTAAACTTGCCAGTTTTATATGCAGCTAGTGCTACAGATAATGCAACGAGCTGCCTGGTTTTTGAGAAAATTATTGAAAAATGGAATCGAAATACAGTAAAGAAAAACTGGCTATAAAAAGAGTCAGCTTGGTACGATGGCACCGATACTTGTAGCGTGGTTAATTTTAACCTCCAAAAATGTTTGGTTAACTGCAAAGGAATTGACGTTAGAAAACTTTGTTCTAAACGCTTTTAATAATGAAACCAACGTTTTAAAACATCTATTGGTATCAACTTGTGCTTTTTCTTTCGATACTAAATAACTATAATTAGATTATAAAATTATGTCTTATATTTTGTGATACATTGACCTCGTTATTTTAAATTAATAGTATAATAGTAAAAAAAATTAATGTGTAACATAATAGCTCTACAACAGCGCAGCGCGCCAGTTTCTCATTTCATGTATTCGCGTGGAAATTTCAGGAGTATGCAATTCTCTTTGCGTCAATATTTATACTCACTACGACTATTAATTACGATTAGACGTCGTTAATTTATATCATCGCTGCAGCAACAGCGCCTATACGTTATTGTTTACTGCGTTAATTAGAACTTCTATAGCTGCGTAGCAAACGAGCTTCCACGAGCAACAATAAAACAAATGCATAATTAGCCGGTTCGGCATGGAAATGCCAATTATGCGTTTCCACGGCGTGTTACTGGTTCCGTAATAATTAGTGCAGAGACACGGCGCTGCTCCAACAAAAGTTTGCGCCGGAATCACGAGAATCCGCAAAACGTACAAATATTATGCGACATGGGAGAAAATTTCGGTCGCTTTCGGACTGGTGACCGCAGCGGCAACATCTGGCGACACATTTTCTAAACCGTGGCAGCTCACAAGAGGTTCGATATTTTTACTGGCGGTGGTGATAAACAACTACAAAATAACTCCGTAAATAGTCCAGAGAGAGATCACATGTCGCGAATTTTCATAAATCAATCGGAACACTACTTAAACGTTGAACGCAGTCAATACCCGTAATTGATGGAGCAATTTCCATAACTTTTTGAATTTTGAAAGAACATAATTTACACTAAAGGTAATTAATCTATTGTACTGAAACATTGAGGGTGCTTATCGATTTGACACCATCCCAATAGCTATTATGATCTACTACCCTTAAAAGAACACAACGTTGCCAAAATACATATATTTACAATTTTTCATTTACAACTTACACATGCAATCATATATAATCATTCTAAAAAGATGAATAATATGTTTTGTTTAATAAAAATATTAGCAGATTTTCGATCCCTAACTAGCTATGCGGCTTAGTTATTATAATACACGGGTTCCATATTAACAAAGTTACAGAAGATGATAAATAGATTCTCAAAATTATATTATCTCCAACACCTAACATCCACGCGATCTCATGTCGCAAAATTAACATTAATTATTTGGAGGCGGATTTCTGGCTGTTAGGAGGAAGGTTGTGTAATGCAATTGCCGAAAAATTCTAATCCCACATCTGAACAAATATATTTTCTGCCCAATGAAATTCGCGCAAAAGATTCAAAATATATGCACGAAAAAAAGCGCGACAAAATAAAGCCCCAGGAAAAAAATCCAAGAAGGGGAAGAGGATAAGTAACAGAAAACAAATAGAATTATTTTATGCGTTTTGGTGCAACAAAGAAGTATAGAAGGAGAGGTATATACACGGCTTTGACAGCAAACAAACTATGTGAAAAAATATTACGGTTAATAAAAACAGGGCGCAGGCGGTACAATTTCAGTTTGAAAGAAAAAATTACCCTGCTAATCCACTATAAGATTTTGGTTGGATTCTGAATAGCTTCAAATGGCAAGAAATTAAAACAAATGTTAATAATATGCAACAGAAAATGACAAATTAACATACATAGTGAACACTGATTTAGTTCAAGTTTGAAGTGCAATAACAATTTGGGTTCGATTGGGTTTGGCTTAGCTTTGAAATATATTTGCTTATGTAACTTGTCTTGTCAGCGACTGTTTTGATTTCGATCAATCAGATTAGTTCCGGTATCATCATCCACGACATTTGATTTATGTTCCAAGATATAATTTAAAATTTCTCATTCCGTAAAATGTCGTTGCCAACTTTTTTATGTGCCTTTTCTGTAAATAATCCACATGTACGTTTTGTTTAATTTTGCATTAAGGGCTGCTGTGTTGTATAATTGATAGGGGATGAAGATGCAGTTAATATTGCAAAGCAAAACTCACTTCTAAATGTTTTGAAATATTATATCACGATTAAAATGAAGCGCGTTATTACCTCTGGTGAGAATGATTGAAGTATCTTTAAATACCTCTTAACGTCTTTCAATAGAAAAAGTTTCTACTTGATTGGTTGAACGCTGCTACGTTTCCTTCGATGATAATAAAACATAAATAAAATTGAAAAGAATTAATTTAACTACCTTTACTTATGTTCGGCACAATCGTCCATTAAAATATTTTTATAATTGTGTTTATGATCCTAACTACTGACGTCTTCTTGATTTCTGCTATTACGCCCTATTAACGTTGGCTGGGTTTCATCCGAACATTCTTCATAGTCTCATTCTGTTGTCTTCTCACCTTTCTCACTTTATTCATTACACTACATCGATGGTATGGGAGACCAGCTCTCTTCCTTCCCCAGGCATTTCTCCCTTCCCATCATTAATTTCAAGGATTGAGTGAACTACTTCCCTTTCGTATATTTCTGAACTTCATCTTTTCATTATTCTTATTTTCGGCAGCCATACTAATTGCTTCTGTTAAATAAAGATAGATTTTGCTTTGCTTTTCAACATTTCATCATCTCCTACATGCATGCAGGCGGGAAGTATAGTTCCACATGTATATGGCCTCCTTCTAACCTCTCTCCTGTGTTGAATATTGAGAGAGAGTTGAATCATCGTCTCTTCGTTGACCAGCATGAACATATGCTGGCCAACGAAGAGACGATGATTCAACTCTCTCTCTCTCTCAATATTCAACACAGGAGAGAGGTTAGAAGGAGGCCATATACATGCTGCCCTACCTTTCGCGTTGTATAGGTTGTAGATTCCCCTGTTCTCCTAATTATTTCGTTTCTTCAACCCTACTATCCTTCTCCACTAATCATCTCCGAACTTGTTTCTTTTCCCATCTATGCATTTAGATCGCGTGCAACGGATAGTGTTTCAAAATACAAAATTTTAATACAGATAAATTTTACATTACAATTTTGAAGATGGATACTTTCTTAGAAACCAGTGAAACGCATGTCTTAATAATAATTGAAACATCAGCCGGTGGTGTAAATTGTGAAATACGGAAAACACAACATTCGATAATTAAATATATGCATATGTACAATGACATAAATCAGGAACACAAATTAATACAACGCCCAAAATGAAACTCGAAATGTGAAGCTCAAGTTTATTAAAATAGAATCACAAGGACCATCAAACTAAAATGTGAACATATACAAAACTCGCAAAGAAAATGATAATTCCTATCGCTGTCAAAAACTCCGTTAGATCGGAAGAAGCAAATTTTTCAGGTTTGTGTCGGAATTCCTGCGAATTGAATTCTGGTAGAGCTTGAGCACGGAAGAGATCTTGGATCCAAGAAAATTTCTCGACATTGTCTTCCTCAAATTAGTTTGCAAGCTCGGTGAGCTTTGACAGGTGTTCCTTGAAAAGAACAGCTAAGCTTGAGAAACAACGATTTTAACAGAGGCCACGTATTTTTGAAACTCAGGAAAACAACGTTACCCGCTATCCACATTGTTTTATCTTTATCACAACTGCAACTGCAAGTATAAAAGTTTAAAGATCTGCATTGCATCGTGGATACAGTCGGTACTGGCAAAGTACCTTGAATTTTCATGATCATCCTCTTATAGAAAAGTGTGAATTTCTTGACGTAGCGAAACGCATGGGATAATGCGTTGCCACGTGAAAGTTCCAAACTCCAATCATCGTTATTTTTTTTTTCAGTTGCATAATTCTAATGTAGTTTATTACGTCTGCGATACGTTCCAATACCACATTTAATTGAGAGCTCATAGACTTTGGTGCTTCCCTATGGATGATGAAACGGGTTCAGATAGCATTGTTGCGAATAATCGCCTGCAATCCTCCCAGACATTGATGGAGCCCCATCAATACACGTACCGATTCACTTTGCCATATCATCATCAAGTTGCAGACAAAATTCCGTGCCTTTCATATTATCTATTAATTGGTCATTGAGATCCTGAGCTGTATGATAGATTCTTCGACTTATAGTTTGTTGGATACGGTACATTTGGAATTAATTTTGTCGCCGATTCTACCAGAGTAATACTAACCATGTCACAGCAGTCGGTACAAGTAATTCTTCTGCGATGATGTGAGGTTTTTTGCATATAGACTATGCGACCTTAAAAGATGCTAGCTGTGCGTTGCTTGGTATTGAGGCTAGTGTAGTAAACACCCTTTGTTACATTTGTAATTTTTATAACTTCCTACTAAAGAATTCGCGAACTTCCCAACCATCTTAGAGTGATTGGTGTCGAGATGTCGCTTTAGCTAACGAGGGAGTATAAACTTAAGTGCTAGAACTTTTAAACAGAACACGCTCTCGGCACGGTCTCTCTTCACTGTTTACTTCTACTGAAGTAAACTCAAAATTTAAATAGTTATCATCGTATTTACGATATTTTCGTTTCTTTTCTACCCTACCTCTTGTCGATATTCAATCACTCACTTGCACTGTTGCCTTGTTTATTTGATAAAAGAACTTTCCATTTTCCTATGACTTTAGGAACGACACACTGAAACAAAGCAAGTGCTCCTCTTGTAGCGGGCGTTTTAAAGTAGTGCAGTTTTCTTATAATATAAACATTCGATTGTTGAACTACTGCCACCTACTTAAAAATTTCGTGAAATTTCGAGAACATCCGGTAGTACTCTATATAAATCTACTGAAAGTTCCATACTGTCTGGAATAATCTATGTGCTTCGAAAATGATATATTTCTATCATGTTCTAGCCTTGATGTTCTAGAAAATTTCATAGCTTCGGAGCCTAGATAATTCCAGACAGCTCTGTGTCTCGCGGTGCACCTGTGTTTTATTAAGTTTTATATCCGGTGTGCTGCTACGTGTCCGAGTCGTTCTTCCATGTTTTTTGGATTGCCAGTTCTGTCTGCAATAAGTGTTTCTATAAGTTATGCGGTATGTTGTGCTTGAGTCCTTTGTCTAGTAGTTGTGTTTCTTGTATGAATGATATGTTCGTCACATTCTTCGTGTTTTCTTTTCGGTGTGATGTTCGTCCTTTTATGATTGATGTATAGCGTTGAATTTCTTCTCCATGGTTTGATATATCGATCTCATGATCTTGTGTATTTTACTTTATGTATAGGTTTCGATTCGTCTCCATATTTCAGCCGTTAGTGTTGTACATATTCTTAAACGCAGATTTAATTAGTTGGTTTTTTTCTTGTATTGCTCGTCTATGTCCTGTTTGACCCATGCTATTTGTATTTGTTTCTTAACGTGTTGGTCTGTTGTTGTCTGTGTGTTAATTGACATCCCTAATAGTGATTCAGCGATTTGCACCAACAGGATTTTATCGCCGATTGATGTGTTTTGGCCTCCAGATTTGGCGTCATATTTCACATCTTTGCGATCCTCTTCAACTTGTCTGCACCACTCATAAACTCTTATTTTCGACATAGTATTTACGACAAAGGCCCTTAACCACTATTTCCAATTCACTACATTATATTTATAATAAGATATCGGAGAACAATGAGCTCTCAAGCACAAACTACGACTATGGCTGAAAATTAACATGTACATATTTGCAAGTGTACAAACTTTAAAATATATATATTTAATTCGATACCGCACAGCCTGTAAAATTCGTAAATTTCCGTTTTTATTTGACATACCTTGCAGCCAGGCAATGAGTTACACTTCACTAAACGAGTTGAATAGCGTATTAAATGTTATAAAATGGTTATATAATGTCATACAATGCTGAATTTTGTACATATTGCTAAAATATCTAGCATTGAAAAATTCTGATAAAATTATATTTAATTAAAAATTCAAATGTAAAGCTATATGATATTCTACTAGTAATATTATTACAGAGATAATATTTAATCCAAAATTATTCTATTCGAAATGAATTACTGTAGTAGCTCCTCCAATTCCAATAAGGTAATGGAATCGGTCCTGCTACAAGCCAACAAATTGCAAATGATCAGACATTCAAAGCTCGTCCACGTGAACTTGCAATCAGCCCTGAAGGCGTTTAAATTTTTATGCCTCATCCCTCTTCATAATTCCCACGTTAACCTACATTTCCTTTATTGTTTTCAGTTTTATGATCAGTAAAACTTAATGAAAGCAGATGCATAATACCTGTCATTTTTCTCTCACAACACGACTTCGAGCTGAGCATATTTCATACACAAGGAACGCGCAAAAACTCTTTAATAAAAAAGACAGTAGGCTTCAAAATGATTGATGTTTTCATTCCGAGCGAACTTTAATAATTTCCCGGGCTCGTCGTTATTTTTCTTTTCCAGTTTAATTAAATCGTTCGTTTCGAGAGGAACTCGCTAGGTAACAAACGAATCGAAACATTTTTCAAAAACTATCCTCAAATATTTACGACCTAAGTAATAAGTCGCTTCTAATAGTCGTCTCTCCGCTCGCAATCGAGATGATTAAATCCGGCTTAAAAACCAATATCATTTGAACGAGTTCAAAACATCTGAATATTTACTTTGGTCGCAGGATCGGTTCTAGGTAGTATTAAATAGCATACGTTGCAAACTTGTAGATACTATTTTCGGTTTACTTTTCAACTTAGGTATTCGTTCGTAATTGTCTTCAATGGTGTTCGATGGATAAAGTTATTTTGCATAATTTTTATAGAAAAATAATAAAATTCGTTTTGATTTGGGCCCAATACTAGTGTCATCATTTTTTCATAACTATATAAAATATATATAAAATAACTATATAAAACATTAGTACCGATTTATTTACACGAACAATATATCTGCAATTGTCCAAAACAAAGCATGATATTAAACGTTCCGATTCAACTAAAATTTATCGAAGCGACGATTTAAAATGAACGAAACTCGACGCAAGCCTCCGCGCTAAAATTATAGCGCCGTTTTATTTGAACTCGACGTAGGAGAACCTTAAAGTGAATTTACATCGAACGCTGCAATTTTTCGAACTTAAATCGTTCGTCTTCATTAACATTTCAATTTACTTGCGGAATCGCAAGTTAAAATTAATCTTTATTTATCAAGGAAGAATCTAATGAAACGCGCTCGGGGTAGCGGTTAAGCGGCGGCGGCAGCAACAACAACAACAACGACAGGGAGGAAAAAGAAAGAAAAACAACTCAAACTATCTCATTTGCTCAATTAAGCCCGATCGTGGATTTAGCACGAGACAAGTGTCGCTGGATTTGCGCCACCGCGTTTGAATTATCGACCGGATTTTGTTACCGTTTCACTCCTTCCACCGAACCCTCGCACAGACGCTCTTAATACGTGTTTGCTTTTCCACCTGTCGTCGTGAACCGTATATCGTGCTGCCGGGTGACAATTAAATCACTACAACATCTAATTATCCCGATACTTGATATCGCTAATGGATTAGATAAACGGTAATCGATTTAACACTACGTGAAAGCTGGATAACGTGTTCGCAAAGGGACAAAAAGCTTTTATAAAAATTGCCACCGAGTATGCGTTTGATGTTTACAAATTATTTAGTGCTGTATAATGCAATTCGAGGATGATTTCGAAAATGACTAGCGTTTGCCCGTCGCATCAAGATAATGGAGATTGCTCTTTGGGGTCGGCACGGAAATGCGCGTTAAGCCACCTACTGTCACGCCACACGATATGAGTTCCATCTATACGTTTACGGATGCATATATTTGTCCGAAAAAAAAACAGCTAATGTAAAGAACCTGAATGGCAAATTGACATGCAAATAAACCATTATCATCTCGTTGAATTTTAAAGGACACGTCCTGAACTCGTCAAGGTGAACGTAATTGACCTTGCAATAAAGCAACTCACCCGATTAGCCAATAAATTTTTAGTCGATCAAAACATATATATCAAATAATATATAAACACGCCTAAAAGTTTATTTTAAATATCCTGGTATTAGCATCGTAAGATTTATGTTATAACGCTAATATAATTTAAATCTACTTCTCAACATTGTCGATTCGTGGTACAGATTGTCGTTATTGCTACAAGAGCTTTTTTCTCCACCGAATTTAAATAATAAAGTAATCTCGTCCTCCTTTTCGCAAAATTGCCATCGTATTCGTCGGCAATCTCATTTTAATAATCTCCGACGTCACTAATAAGCGTGAAGACGCCTACGGCACTGTCATCCGCGTCGAAGATTAAACTCGGCACAGGTATAAATTCCGCACGATAAAAAAATTGCGTATTGTGTTTCCGAGGGGACCGGGTGGAAGTTCGACTTAGACGACGTGAAGTCGACGCACCCTTCACTTATTTAATATGTAAATTAAATCATCCCGAAACAGCTAAACAAAAAGCGGAACAGTGCATAAAATACTGGGGCCCTTTAAGATTTAGAGTCGAAGCAAAAATTTGAATTTCAGAAATTATGAGGCGAGCCCAAATGGGATCGTGATGTCTTTGGTTCGTTTCAGAATGTCTCTGTTTTACGAAGGGGATAAACTTAAAAAATAATATAAATTCAGGCCTCGGGGCACTGCAAGAACACATTTAATTTTTAATGAAATATTCTGTTTTTTTTTTCCTTTTTAATTTCGTCGTATTATTTGAAGTGACAGCTTATTTTGTTGACAACGGGAATAATTACGAACGTAATGTCATTTCGTTGTTAATTAGATTTTCTTGATTATACAAAAGATTCTATTATTTATATGATTTTGCAAATGGAAACTAAATTACAAAAACTTTTTATGTAATTCTCAAACATACTAATCATAATTCCAAGCTTTTACCACATATTTTAACTGTTGAAGAATATTTCAATCTTTAAAATTAACCAACATATATACGTTTGAACTAAACTTACCGTATTTTTCAATCTAACAAAGAAGAAAATATCCATGACGAAGATGCGTGGATCAAATCATATACGACCTAGAGTAGACTCGATCTTCTTTTTGATGATGGAATTATTCTGTAGATAACCTTTTGATGCTTTCCCATAATTATCCCTCTGCGGATAAAATTCGCAGTTTATGATACGCCCAGCTCAGGAGAATCTGCTTCCCTAACTCACTAAGGAAACAAGGTGCCATTTAAGCTGCACGTTCTTAGTATGTGAAAGTGATTGATTGAGAATATTGATTGAGTCAATTCGCGATACTCGCATTGGACAGTGTAAGCCTACAAACTCTATAAATAGTAGAGATGAATTTTGCAAGCATGAAGATGGCACTGCCATACATTACTAGTTTACAGAATGTAAGTGTTAGGGGTAATAGCCAATCCGAAATTTACCCCAATGGCATCCTTGACATTATACCACCATCCTATTTTTGATGGAGGCACGTCAACCAGGATAGCGTGAATACAAATGAATATATTGACAATGAAAATGCGCGAAAAATAATATAAATTAAATGCCACTCTTGCCGAATTAATTCTAGTACTAAATAAGTTTTACACGTTATCATGAACATTACAATAATTATATTCTAACAGAAAAATCAATGTGGAAGACATACGCTTTCTAATCTAAAACCGGAATGCACGTGGAATTTATACTCAAATTACAATAAGGAAATATTTGTGACTGCGTTGGCCGAGTCTGGTTGCCCAGAATGCGCGAATATTTGTAGCAGAAACCGATATATCCAATGCCCCCGTCTAACGGCAGCTCCCGCGTATGGTTTGTGCGCACAGCAAAATTTGCTGTGGATTCCAATAAACTCTAATCAAACATGTCAGAATGGGGGTTCGTTCTTGTGCTTATTTCGCAGCGGGGGATTCAATCAGATACTTCTCTCTGCCAACGAACATATTAAATCAAGAAATGTCAATTCGTTACCCGCATTTAAATGCTACATTTCCATTCGTACAAACGTTTATTTTAAAAATTACACTTTGTAAAGTTACAGCGTTTTCTACAAAATTTTATTCGTTAAATCAAAATATATTAATGGAAAATAACAATACTAAATATATAAATAAATAAGTACTATTCAATATTTATATTTTTTGCAGCACTATGTAAATAATCAACTAAGGAACGCAATAGAAACAACAAAAGTAGATAACGCTTATACATTACTGCTATATATGTGGTGGTTATTTCAATTTGTCAAAAATATTGGACGCCATCGGGTTTCAAATATAATTTTTTAATTCATTAACTAAGACATCTTTAACCTAAATTCGATATAATTAATAACTTCGTGTTTCAAATATAATTTTATCATATGTTGATAAATAATAATAATTGGTACAATAATAGAAAGCTATTTTTTCAACCATAATACTTCTTAGACAAGGTCAAACTGTATGTCAAGTATCTAACGCGGTTTAGCGTTATCCCAGCTATATAGGACAGTCGGATAGACTCGATGTGGCCTCTCGGTAATCCTGAAGGATCTGAACAACACTCGATCTAAGGATCAGAAGTGTAACCGCGAGCAAAATACGAGACATGCGTTAGCTGCCACGGCATGCACCACTAATGACCTTTAACCGACATGAAACATGTTAGTGCCTTTACAAAATAAGATTTTTTTCATCATGAAACTTCTTTAAACGAATTAAATATTACTAGATCTATACGGTCGCGTTAGTACTATTAGTATTCACTAAGATTCCAATCTTGACATGTGTATAGATATTATATAAATCAAACTGAAAATGTATGTAAGAATCACACCCTTCTTTGCCATTATGCCACGTATTTGGGATTTTTCTGATTCTAAGGTTATTAAAATTTTTGGGTTACAGGCAATTTTTTATTAATTTCGTGTTGGGTTGCTTTAGTAAATTTGAATTTTTGGGTACTGTACAATTTTTTTTTATTTGTTCACCTAATTGTTATTTTTTTGCCAACGACCCATTTTGATTTAAATTTGAAAAATTTTATATTTTTTATATTTTTGGTAATGTTTTACTAACGTTGGGTCGGGTTGCGTTTGAAAATTTGTTGAAAATGTTTTATACTATTTTAATTTTTTTAAGTGACGAAATTTTCAATATTTGTATTTCCACATTTTTCCAATTTTCCATAATTTTGATGTTTTTATATTCTTATGCTATTTCTGACAATCCTTTATTTGATTATGTTTATCGTGGATCTTAAAATAACATTTTCGCCAATTTATCTTTTGGCACAGATTGATTTTTTCTTGTAATTTTTAATGATCTGACAATTTTATCAACCATGTAATTTTTTACATATTTACAATATTGACTCATTGATAATTTAGATTTAGCATTATAGACAAAACACAGCTGAAATATAATAAATTGCAATGAATTTAATGTGGTCACGGACAGTTTCACCCTTCTGGGCTCATCACCACCACCAATGATACTGAAGGTAGTCATTTACAAAACGTTGCATAACGGTTGTATTGACATCTAGTTGGCGTTAATAACCACACAAACATTTTCTAACTGAAACATAATATAAAAAGTTTTTCAGTGTAGGTATCGTTAAATTTTTCATGTACGTTTTTTGCCATTTTTTGGAAATTTCGACTTGTTTGTTTGTCAATTTTGTACAAATTTGCAAATTTTGAAGTTTTACCATTTTTATATTTTAGGCAGTTCTAATCTAAATATATTTGGTATTTTTAACACTGATTTTTTTGATTTTTTCACAATTTTTAATTTATGCTACTTGTTAAGCGGATACTTTGTGAACTTAATATTTTTATACATTTTAAGCAAATTTCTTTTTCGTTTTCGTAATTGTTAACATACTGTTACAAATTTAGAAAATATGTAATTTTAACCTTTTGCATGTATTTTATTATGTTGGCCAATGTCTAAAACTTTCACAGTTTTGGCCTGTTGAATGTTTTTAATAATTTTAATAACGATGTGTGATATTGTTTACACATTTACAAGTTCTAATGTTATTGTGCGTTTTGCATTTTCGACAATTTCTATACTTTTACTAATGTTACTAATTTTGGCCAATTTGCATGTTTGAAGTTATTTTACAATTTTGGATAATTTTTCATTTTGGACAATTTGAAAGCTTTGGCAATTTCGATTTTTTTTGCCATTCTCAACATTTTTACATGTTTGGTGTGTTTACTTATTTTAATATTAATTTGGCATTTACGACTGGTTCATTTTTTCAATCTTGCAATTTTGCATATCTGTCGATATGTTGCCATACTATTTTGTTGGTTTTCTAGCAATTCTGATTTTCTCCCATTGTGAACAATTTGTATTTGGCATTTTGTAAAATATTCCAGAATTTTGACTATTCTATCACTTTTTATAGTTTGTTTTTCAGTACACGCTGTCTATAATGCAAAAATCTTAAAATTTACAAAAATAACGTTGATAAAATTATTAAATATACAAAAAGGAAAAACAATCATAAAAGTCAATATGTAGAAATTTCAGAAAATTTTAAAGCGTGTCAACAGACATGCATAATATTTTTTAAGTGTATGTCTTTACCATAAAATACCCATGATAAAAAACCAAAAAACGACATTGTCGAAATTACAAAAAAAAAACATATTATGGGGAATTTAAAAAAATTATGAAAATATTTTGAAAATACAAAAATTGAAAACTTTAACATAGCAAAAATGAAAAAATAATCAAAACGGTGTGAAACTCAATAAGATTCAATTTTTTAAACCAAACCAAATTCTAACGTTAACAAAAAATTGCATAAAATTAAAAAAAATAGTAAAAACTTTAAACATTCCTGTTATTAATGTTGGATTCGGTTGGGTTTTGCGATTTCGTTTTCCTGTAGATATTTCGGACAGTTTTTGTGGAAATTATACCCTTTTGCTCTTTTGCCAGTTTGCAATGTTTTAGCTTTTTTTGGTTATTTTGACTTATCATTAGTCATACCATTTTTTCATCAAATGTTTGTAATATTAACTTTGCTGTATATCAGAAAATAAGTGACTTTTAAATTATTGAAATTAATCGATTTTTTTGTATATGTACAGAGTATTTCCACCTTAAACTTACCTCTATTTAATCTATTGACGCATTCTACATCTGTAATATGCATCAATAGATAGCTTACAATATCTAGATAATCTACATCTTCGTATTTGAACAGTCTGCCCTAATATATCACACATACACTGTTCTGATATAGCAACCAATATCTGCATTCGGCATCGAGAAGTTGTGCACGTTGTGAGTTTATCTTATTAATGCACAAGGATTTGTTTAATAATTACGACCCTTCGAGACTTAAAACTGCACACATTCAAAATGTTGTTGTACCCCACAGTAAGCCAATGGGCCACATCGATTATCTTCAATTACCCATACCGCGTCAAGCATCCAATGATCATCATCTTTTATGTAAGAAATTTCGCAGCGTTTTTGTCTTCATTGCCAACACAACACTAACGCAATCGGACGAAAATAACCAAAGCGTCCATTATTTGAAATTCTGATATATAATATGATATGCGGTATACGACATGTGTTGTGCAATTCCAGAATGGTGAAAGAACAATTTTCATCTACCTACTCTGGCAAAAAGGCAATTGAATATAGTTGCCTATAAACCGTCACAATGCCCTGAGCGTTAATTGCTTAGGGTTGATTTTCAAAGAGATCAATATTTCGGCTCTTGTTGCCATCTTCTTTTCGCGAATTCATCAAAAAATTATATATACCTAATGAATTAGCATTCACGTGACTGCATATTTAAGTCAAGAATGGCAGAAATCGATCTACAGGCTGCAGTATTCAAAACGATTCTAACCGACAAATGCTATAAACTGATTGTCAAATAGATTGGGTCCACTTGTGGTCCATCTTATATACTTTCGGGTTCATAAGTAAGCCATAGATGGGGTATGTACACCTATATACTCCAGTCAGGACCATATGCTAATGTGCTCTTTATTCTCCTCCATGATATTCTTCTTGCTCTTCTTCTCGTTGTCTTTTTAACAACTCATTACTCTTCTTCTATTTAACCTTATTCCCCCTCATTCCCCTTCTTCTCATGTTCACAATGATTTTGAAAATTGTACTAAATCATGTCAGCATGAAAATTGCCGGTTGTTCGCAGTGACCTACATACTCCAGTTACAGCGTCGATATTTTTGGGAAGTCAAAGAAAACAGACTCAAGGTCTTGATATCGCACATATCTGAAGTTCGCCCTGGCTGTTTCTTGTGACCACAGCTTGCAAGAGAGTGTGCTGAATACTCTAAGGTAGAAAACTGCGTATAAAGGTGACTACTGGGTTAGAGCCCAATTTTCTTTTTAAATTCAGATTTGTACAATTCTTATTATGATAGCTTTGACTCTGGGTTTAGAATATTTTATTTATTTTCCAAATTAAAATAAATCCTTTTGTAGAATTTCTAGTGGAAAATTCAAAATCTACGATACTATCATCATGGTCATTATCGTTATGCTAACTTTGGTCACTATTCTTTTGCTTCGAGATATTAAATGAATTCTGCCCTCTTCGGTATTACCTCCTAAGGTTTGTAGAACGATGGGTGCTAATCAGTCTATTTAAATTTATAGATGGGTGAGAATTGAAGGGCAAAATAGTGTTCCTTCTGACACCATCCTATATGAGCAGATGCGCAAATTCGATTTCGTGAAATAAATTAAACAACTCACGATTATTAAAATATATAAAAGTCATATCCACTTACAAATTAAGTTTAATAAGCTTCAACGCTACAATCCTGAAAATGTATGCGACGATACACCGGACTTTTTTATTTTAAATTAAGTTGAGAAGCGAGTTGCGTTAGGCAATGCCATCGTTGCAGAGTGCTTTAAATATCTACTAACGTTGCTCCTTTTACCTCGACTTTACCCAGTCTGAATAAAGTTTTCAAATATAACGCCACAGTTAGAAATGATATATGCAGGTTATATCCAACTGTGTTGGATATTAACGGCATAAATTGTACCGGCATGAACAACATTGTATAAATTTCGCCCTTTGTGCAGCTTCGCGGAGCTGCGAATGTTAACGCACATTATTAAAAGTTTACTTTAAACGTTTTCATTCTGGTAATGCAGTCTTCGAAAGTAACTTTGCTGCAACGTAGTTTTTCTAATTTAAAGTTGCATTTTCTTGTCGGCTACTTGAGTGATTAATAATCGACGGCGCGCAAAAAAAATGTTTTGCGGTTATTTACGACAAACGGATGGGTAATAAATGTAGGTTATGATACGCGGTTTTCTTCGTGCTTCGTCTTTTATAACAACTTGCACATCTCGCAAGATAAATATGTTGCAATTTTTCATCCGAGGAAACTTTAATAGAAAACATTTTCGAAATGAGTCGGCGCGCAGCCACTTAAGAAGGGATTGATTCTTCGGTCAATATCCAATCTATAAAAGATAGCTTCAATTTTAGAGGATTTCGTTCAAAGTGACCCTCAATCATGCGAACGGTCCGGAGAGACCTACGCTTACTCCTGTACATTGACTCATTCGGTTTACGCCATTTAAATTTTATTCGATTCGTACGGACATAAAGATAGGATTCGGTTGGCAGTTTATGTTAAATTTTATTATTTTAAATTAAATTATATATACCTTAACTGTATATTTGTGAATTTAATTTTCTGAATTGCACGTTATTGTGTTAGAAATATAGCATGTTAACGTATCCATTGGACGACTTGTTTGTGAAGTTAGGCTATCTATTTAATGTTTAATGCCATTTGAAGTTGATGTCTTAATTATCACCTCGAATCCAGCCATCACATCTTGATGTCTCCCCCCGTTCAGCGTCTCCTGGCAATTTATATCGCTTCTTTACACTACTACCGAATTTTCCTAAAACATAGTCGACAAGTCTGGGAATATTGCCGCGTTGTTGTTGTCAATATTTGCATATTTGCATCAAATTGTCATTGCTATCGTCAAGAATACGATAAATCCACCTCTTGTACGTAATTGATTTTTATGAATTGCATTCAATAATGGAAACAATATTTTTTGGCTCATATCTATGTTTGCCAATAACTCTTTTATTTATTTTTAACTATATATATAACAAAATATTAATCTGATTGGGCACCTTGAACCGACTTGACTTTTTGTTTTTAAATTGATACAAATTATATCCATTAATTGGTTGCTTGTTTTAGTATTGCGAAAATATTTTATAAGCTAGTTACCAATGACATTTAGATATTTGAAGTCGCAATGGTCCCCGCGGAACTAAAATCATGTTCCTGGCCAGAAGCAAAGTTTTATTTTCAATAAAGTTACTTCGCAACAACTTTTAACGAGATACGAGTATCTGTGAACATCTGCCCGGTGCATCGTTAAACTAACTCTACGCAAACATGAAGTCGACCGCGGAAAATGTAATCTGGTAAAAACTCGAAATTTCCACATTAAAAACGGAAATATTTCGCCGGCGAAAAATGAAGTATTTATGCCGCTTCCCCGAAATAAAATTTATCCGTCGCGATACAATAGGCGTTTCCTCCGGCCGCTCTAGCTATTGTATAAGAGACGATGACGTGAAAGAAGATTAATTTACTCGACTGTATTACAAAACCGTTTTCGCTTTATTGGATATTTTGATAACGGCAAAATGGGCCACAACTCCATTTTTTTTTCATTTCATATAACCGGGCAGTGAATTGAAAAATGATTACGCACATAATTTCAAGTTAAGGATATTATCCATTACAATTAGTTATTAAATTAATTAAAGTTACTGATACTGCCAGCACAGTACGAAAAAGATATGAGATCTTCATGTCACTATTATCACTATTTTATATACACACACACACATATACCCAAATAAATTCAATAAATTCCAAACCTGGAATGAAAAAATCACAAAGAAAACAATGATTGGCTTAATTTCAAACCTTCAGAGTTCTGTAATTAGGACTTTACATATCTCCGGCGACGTGTATCAAATACATAAAATGCCATGTAACATTGGGAATTTATAGATAGTGATTCTATGTCCGTACATATTCCCGACGACTTGTTAGGATAAATATCAACAATAAATAATGTGTATGCTGAATTTACCAAAGTATTTAATATATGTTTGAAATTTTTTTTGCAAAAAGACATGTTTTGCGAAAATGAAAATATAAAGATTTGTGATATTTTTGGTTCTGTAAGAACTGTCAAAATCATGAAAATTCGTATTAAGTTTGTGAGAGTATGAAGCTACATAGCAGGAAAATAAGAACACTGTCGTACTGCGAAGAAAATAGCCGTTAACTTTACATATATTACAATAAAAATTAAATTATGAAATACAGAAAACTGCAAAAGCCAGTAAAGGTAAAGTAAAGTTAACAGGTCCAAGTATAATAGTATTAGCCTGCCAAGATTATAAAAGAGGAGGTCTTATAACAGCCGTCGATAGTGTCATTTTACCTGTTCTATAGTACACGTCGCTATGATAAGAAATTTAATAATAACGTTACTGGGCAAGGATATTTTTGAAGGAATAGTGACGAGCAACGGCGTTTAAACGTCGAAATAAAGTGAATACTTTGAAAGTCTTGAAGTGGAAAACATAAATAATTTAAATAAAAAGAACTCTAAGATCATTATTTGAGGATCAATACTTATTGAGCCTTTTAAGGAACTGTCAAAACGTTAAGGTAAGAAAATAAAAAGTTTGCATTAAATGTTATAAACGTCTCTATTTGCTTAAAATAGGCAATTCTTTTATTTAATGAAAATTATTTAAAATAAAATCCATATACCATCACAAGTTTGGCGCTCAACGTGGGACTATTTATAATTATAAATTAGATATTAATTTTGGTGATAGGACGTAAAGTATCCATACAGTTTTATAATTTGTCAAATATCAAAAAACGTGTGTTGAATCTTAATTTCGAACTAACTAAAGATAGAATACAAAGAAAATAAATAAATATGAAGAGAAGTAGCACGACGAAAGAGACGGGAGAACATGCTGCAACAGAACAGATACAAGTTGATCAAAGAGAAAAACTACAGTATGACGCTCGCGGATTTTTGTTACATGTTGAAACAGAATTGGATGAAAATGGAAGAAAATATCGTCAGAATAGAGAAGACATTAGAAAAACGATAAAGCTAGTGAAGAGATGCATCGAGTTCAAGAACAGCTCATAGAAGAAATTGAAAGCTTCACAAAATGTAATTAAATTTGATATAAAAAAAAATAAAGTGAAGAATAAATGCGAAGAGAAATAACAGAAATGACACAAATAGGAAATCACGAAATGGTGGAAACATTTCAAAGTGTAATTTTATCTGTTTTATAGTGAGCGTCGCTCTGTTAAATTTAATAATAACGTTGCTAGGGGTTACTAGTTGTTTTGAAGGAATAGTGACAAGCAACGGCGCTTAAACTTCAAACGAATAGAAAAGACAATAGTGCAGCATCGTTCGAGAATAGCAATACTAGGAAACAACTGCAAGTTTAAAAATAAAATGTATAATCATTTCACTTGAAAATACCAAGCATATCTAAACTCAGTTCAATTAAAAATAAAGAAAATCTTCAATTCAATAATTTCACTACACGAATCACCAGTAATAAAATTTAAATAAAAAGAAATCTGAGATGATTTTATTTGGGAATCAAGTATTGAGCTTTTTTTGAAACTTTCAAAACATTCAGTTAAGAAAACACAACCTTTATACTAAAGTGTTATAATAAAAGTTTGTAATTTGCTTAAAATTTTCAATTCTTTTAATATAGGCAGTTAAATTTGTTCTCTCTAATAGTTCTCGGGTAATGAAATGCGTAGTTGAGTCGTTTCTAGAAGTTCTCATATTTTGCATCTTCATGTTGGTAGAAAAGAAAAACTTCAATTGCGAGCCACCTTCCAGAGAGTAGAACCACATTTTTTGTACCTTTTGTAGGATTTCACCTCTAATCACAGTACTTTCTTCAGATTTAAAATGGTTCTCTTTCATTAACTACTTCTTGCTTATTTTCCATTTGTATTCAATGTCTTTTGGGCTGCTTTTAATCAAAGAATTAAAATAAACGTCAACTCTACTTTTATAAACTTTCAGAAAATTCCTCGTGGCAAAGTTCATATTTTTTGGGTACGTACTCCTTCAGGTGTGTAAAGTGCTGAACCTTATATTTAACCCAATTGCTCAAAAGCAACGAATGTCTCCCACAATACAAAAAAGCAACTTTGGACGATTTTCACTCAAAAAAACTGGACGTGGCCAGTATCCATCCGGAACTTCGAATTCAGTAGTTTACCACTTTATTTATGTGACATATATTTTATCAGTTGGTGTGGCCTATCGAATGAAATGTATTGGTGCGCTCGCATGATTTTTCATTATTTTAATTGAAATTGTTATCGAATACAAGGAATTGATTTTATGAATTTAGTAATTGCTTCATGTAATGATTATACGTCAAAGAATTAGGTAATTTATTTCCATTTTTAATTATTTCTAGTATTTTAGAGATATTTTTAATATATCTGGAAAAATTTCGGACCGTACACAGGTATTTATTAACTTTAACAATAGTGAGTACAATTATAATGTTTTTATCTCTATAATTATTGCAGCGGTTAATCCAAAATAATTGGGAGAGTTTTCATATTTCATGTTATTTACAATATTTTGCAATGTGTTTTAACTAATTTCCCTAAATTGGAAATTGGGTAACAGAAGTGCTCTAGAAACAACTGCCGAATAATTATTTGGTTTATTACCATTGTTTTTTATATACTTTGCATAATACATATACTTGACAATTCGTTTTTTATGCAAGACTGAATTCTTTACAAAATTTGGAATTATGGAGATGAGGATATCGACTTGATTAGTCCTTGCGACTTCTCGCACATTTTACAAGAATTAATGCCGAGCTAACGTTTTTATGACATATGGGAAATATGTAATGACATCAACAAACAAAATAGTGGGTGGTCGACTGCATACGGGGAATAATGATAACAATATTAAATATTCACATTTATGCACCCTGTAGCCGTTGAAATTAAACATAAAATTGAAGTAGTCTCTTATGATTTGTCTTTGCTTTTGTTGTTCTTTTAATTGCAGTTTCTATCTCGTTAGATCACAGCCCAGTCATTATTTTACATATGATTCATCCAACACTTGCCACTGCTGTCGTTTGGTCCATTCTCGTTATTATTTGTTAGTTATTTGTTTATTTGTGTAATTATTTCAATGATTAATTACTTATTTTGTTTCATTTTACTTATTTACTTACATTTGAAGCTTCTATAACTCATTGTGGGAATATAATTTTTCCAACTTCAAACTAGTTGCTAAAAGCAAATACAGTTGCATGGATAAGGGCGTACCTGTGTACAGTGCGAAAGATATGTAACGGGTGCATTTAATGTGCAGGTTGATTTCGTGTCGAAAGTCTTTTGGAGCCAGTTATACCAGTTCAAATTATTGAGGAATAAATATTCTAAACGGTTTACCTCCAAATAATTTGTGATATTACAATATTTACTACATAATTTCAATGCGATTCTAGTCAATTTACATAGTTAATTTTATATTTGCCAATTTGTAATCGATTCCATCCTAATAAGACTATCTTGTATTAAAATATTATTTTTGATGACCACACCACAACATTGTCGCCAGACATAAGCATTAACGTCAAATCAAATTTTAACCATATAATTAACCGTTGTATATCTAACGGACATTAGCCAGTGTTTGCGTTTTACCGCCCCCACACGTCGAACGTAATGGCTTCGTGGTCGAAATTGTTGGAGGTTGGTGGCAGTTACGTGGCCGATGTCTGCTCATAGAGATATCGTATTAAAATCTGATGAAATTACCCCATGAACGAGATTGAATTGGGCCTGGCGTCACAGTATTTCGAATTTATAATACTAATAGTGCACTATTTAATTAAGCCCAGTTATCTCCATGGATAATGCGGTGTGAGGCGATAAGTTAATAGGTTGTAGTGCCGGCAATGTACGTAAATTTATATTGAGAAAGATGCGGTTTTATAGGGTTTTGTGCGAATCCATATATAATTGGATATTTTTTTGCAGATATAGTGAAAAAGTATTTTAATATACATTTTTAAATTTTGTCTCGAAAAATCTAATTCAAAATAAAAAATAATATGTTAAAATTCCAGATGAAATTGATTGTTATCGGAATTTGGCACCAATTAATTTTGTATCAAATAATATTTTAGTATCGTTAAAAAGTCAATCGCAGTTTAAAAAGTAGCTATTCATATTATAAATATAATATAATATAATATAATATTTTATAATATGGTGTTTAAGTAAAGTAAAACCAGAAAACTACTGCATCACTCAAAATTTGGCAAGCGTCAAAAATTTAATTTATCGATGATAATGTTCACATTTTAAAGCAAATAAGAGAGGCGTAAATATTTCATTAATACCCATGATCCAAGAAACTTCAGATAATTTAATTTAAAATTTAACTACAAACGCTAAAGGAAATTTAAAAATGTTCCATATTTATAGCGCTGAATTAATTATTCTTTAAATATGCGATGAATAGGGAAAACGCAGTTGTTTTATGCTTGGTAAACAAATTTGCTGCATAAGAGAAAAAGTCCACAATAACCTCGCAACCCATTGAAAATGCACAAATCGACGATAATTAAAATAAACACGAAACTAACACATAATGAATATAGAAGCTTATACTCTTGCAAATTTTCTGCTTACATGGTTTGTTGGATTTAATATGCATAATGAATTTCATTCCATCTACCGCCCGCCGTAACCGGCGGAAATAAAAACACCAGCGTAATCTACCAATTATATCAACTTTATCGTACGCATTAATTAGTATTTGTTTTCCGAGTTTGTTTCTTTTGTATATTTTAAAGTATGGTAATTTTATTTGTTATTCACATTAATATGGGTTCGCAAAAAATATTTGGTATGGAATAACGTGATTTATAATAATAATAAGGCCCCAACGCCTCCTTCACACCATGCCTTCACCTCTACACTCGACACCACCTCAGCAAGCTGGTGTGCTGCCCGTAGATTAAAGCTGTCCTTTTTGTTTCATAATTAACCAAGTTATAAACAAGTACAAATTAAAAACAAAATCTAAATTAGTTGTACCTAACCATCAAAACAAACTAAAGTATGTAACAAAATCAATGCACTAAAATGAAACAAAACCGTAAAATCCCGAATTAAAATGAGTACGATGTTTCCGTCACTAAGTCGAAAGGCTTATCAATCGCAAAGGTGATTCGTTCTTGTGGTTTCAAGGTATTTCATGACAACAATCAGCTTTTAATTTTTTATTAACCGTCCCTATGTTCTCGATGTTCCTAATCTCTTCTGGAATTTGATTAAATATCGTAGGTATAACAACAGCCATTGTTATAGATCAATATTTGTTACTCTGTCCCGGTATATTACACAACCAGCCTTCATTTGCCATGGTCTAATTCTTCTCTGTAAGTCATAAAAATATTCACAATGAGCCTATACTTGTATGGATTCGGTACCATGTGTTTAATTATTCTATGCTTCAGGAACTGCATTTGGTGGCAACTTAATGATGTTCCTCATATCATAATCGCATAGCGCGAAACTGATTCCACTAATGCGTGACATATCATCTTTAGTACTTCTACCAGAAGAAAATCTCGTGAATAATAGAGACAATGTGCTTTAGACGCTTAGCCAGATTACCTATGTGGATGGTCCACTAAACATTTTTGTCTATATCGACTCCTAAAGCCTCAACCTCTATTATTTTAGTTCGACACGTGTAATTCTTTTGTCCTTTATCCATTCCATGAAGACACTTTGAAAGATGAACTATTATTTCCACTGGTCATGTGTCGCTTAGTTTCAGCGGTACAATGAGCAGTAATCTTGTTTCCTCCCGTTGATTACCAACTCCGTATCGTGGGCCCATTTTTGAAAACTGAAATTCGTTTTGTAAGTTTTCGTCCACTATACTCCGATCTTTGTGGATGGAAGCGATCTACTTTTTACAAGTATTTGCAATTAGTGAAGCACGATCTAACATCGTTCACGTACAGTAGGGAGAATATTGGAGCTAATATGCTTCATTGAGGAATTCCCTTCTTTGTTGTTGTAACCTTTTCTAGTTTGCATCCTACTTTTACGACGTACTATCTGTTCTTTAGATAGTCCTTGTTCAATCTTCTTACTTTACCCCACAGGCCTAAGTTTTATAGAATTACTATCAGTTTCTCGTGGTTTATTGTGTCAAATCCTTTAGTGAAGTCGATGAACATGCATAGAATGTGCATTATGTCATTAAGTGGGCGAATAGTGTTAATAGTGTTAATGTTCCCTTATTCTGTAATAGTGTTAATGTCCCCTTATTCTTCTGATACATTACCATATTGGTTTTTGTCTTCTATGTTATATTTGTCTGCATAACTCCATGTTTTCTCAGATACATACCTATCCATAACTTTTTCCACCATTGGTAATATTGTTATTGCTGTACTCGGCATGTTTTGCTTGTTTATATATTGGTCTAACTATCGCTTTTTTATATTTGGGGATTAAATAAAGAAGCGTTTTTTTTATTATTGGGGGACTAAACAAATCTTTTATGTCTTTAACATTTATTGAGTCAACCCCTGTCGTCTAAGTTTCTTATTATTGAAGCTTCTTTATCCGAGATTTCTTATATTACCATCGACTGTGTTTCAGTAGGATCACTGCTTTTGAACAACTTTTTCCCACAACTGTGGACAATGTCTTCCACCTTTTCACTAAATTCGTCAGCAAATCTGTTTACGATTTCCTCTTCTGGCAAATTCATCTAATTTGTTACATCTTCGTCTCCATTTCTTTTATTTGATCTTCCAAGTATTTCATTTATGCTAGTCCATGTCTTCCGCTTGTCCGATTTGTAATTTCTCTTTGTTTGCTTTATTCGTGAAATTACTTTGTTCCCTGCAACGTTATAC
Organism: Geotrupes spiniger; assembly: GCA_959613385.1. NCBI lineage: Eukaryota > Metazoa > Arthropoda > Insecta > Coleoptera > Geotrupidae > Geotrupes > Geotrupes spiniger. The sequence continues at coordinate 22,213,919 of OY390737.1, forward strand.
TGAAATCTCAGCCTTGTTCTATGTCCTGCACTTTCCTGCGCATTCGTCCAATTTACAACTTGTTGGAATATTATATCTATTTTCTTTATTTCGTCGTTCATTTGTTGTTACCCAGGATTTGAGTGGGCGAAGCTCATATTTTCGTATATTGTGGTGCCTGTTTTATAAGCTGCTTTGTATGCAAGTATATAGTTCAACTATATCGCGTATGTTGTCAAAAATGTGTGTGTGTGTATTTAAGTGTGTGTGTGTGCCTGTGTGCGCTCTCTAGCGTCCAAATGGTTATAGCTAGAGCTATGAAACTTCCTCAACCGGAAGTGATCGTTTACTCTTATCACCGTTTTCCGTAAACGGCACGAATTATCAAAAAAATTGTTCTTAAGTAAGTTAAACATATTGAAACTTTAAACAACTTACATTTTAAAAGTTTTTGCGAAAAATGTAGTATAAGAAAGTTCAGTGCGGACCACAGCAGATTTTTAATATTCACTAATATAATATAACTAACTTATAACAAAGTTAACATTGCACTACACTACACTAATTATGTCAAGAAATATATTCCTAAAATGTTATCTAAGGACAACATTATGAAACTTGCTAAAATGTTAACAACTAAAGTTTCACAATACTTCAGAAGAAACTTCCGCAGAAAATTAAGGTTTCATAATATTGTTAAAGTTTTCGACTTCAAATCACTATACATATCACTTGTGATGACCTCTCAGTCCTATAGCCGAATGTATAGATAACTTTTCATAGATAGAATTTACTGAAAAATAAATAAAATTTTGTGATATATTTTTAAACAGATTGTTAATTAAACATCGTCAACACGTCGAGCTTTTCCAAATGACAATAATATGTCAAAATATCGTGATTTCATAATTAAGTTAGAAAATGTGATGTTGCTGCGCTGATTTTATTGTGCACACACAATTAATGAACGACAATTGTGAGTTTTTATCACTTGTGATGAAATACTGTTCTATAAAAAAATCGGTGAAATGATGTATCAAAGAGTTGACATGATTTTGTTCACCATCTTTTCTAAATATTTAAATACATATTGAATGTTAGGTTAATGGCATTTTTTTGTTGGTGGATTTTCAATTAGTTAACTTTTTGTAGATAATTTTATTTAATTTCTTATATGCTGTAAATTTTGATTTATATGTGCTTATTGTACATCCATGCTAGGGATATTTCCCTTTTGTAATAATATTCGTTCCATGGCTACATTTATGAAGTGCCGAGCTTCCTGCATTTCTAGATTTTTGTTGTACTTAAAAATTCCATTAAAGGACATTTACGTGATGAAATGTATTTCCTAAAGAGGCCTACAATATAATTACATCAATAGCCGTATATTATAAAATCACTGCAAGATAAGATGTTGGTATATATGTACGTATGTTTTAAACGAGCGAACTGGTTGAAATGTTACGCTGCAATCACACTTTGACATTTAAATACGACGTATGCATAATAAAAATAAAAAGCGGTCGTTCCAATTTTCTACTGCCTTTGTCGAACGTGTTTTTAACTTTATAAACTTTGACAGCATCGATAGAGTGGTGTTTTCATCTCAAAGTTCGGAGAGCCAATCTAAATAAAGCAACTGCTTCCTTTATGCATTTTTCTGATTAATTAAAACTTCAATCGCCGATTACTTTGGAACTTGTTACGTCATTTGGGATCGGTGCTAACACAAACGAAGTTAGATGTTCAAGTAAGTTTTGATTTTTATGGTTAGCTTAGGGAATTTTTGTATAATAAGACGATAAGTATCGAAACCGACGAACAATTTCGAAAAGGATTTTCCAGATTCACTGTTAATTTATTTATAACTGGCGGTTGCAATATATCCATAATGCAATTTGCAGCCATGGAGGTTTTGTGTATCAAATATTGTTTGTGTCGAACAAAGGAAACCAATTCTTCAAATTGCTACTAACGATTAAGGTTTATTGTTTATGCTGCAAATAACGTTTGCGAAATGCTTAGGAATGATTTGTTGAGACGATAAAACAATTTACTCCTTACTTATACATTCCTAAAGGCGGTCTCATACATTATTGAACGGCAAAATATCTGGACGAGAGGCACGGTGAGTTCCGCACGTAATATGAGGACGAAAACGTGTTGCATGCGTAGGGTGTATTCGGCCAATTAAATCGGATTACATTTTCATAACGTTACTTTAAAATAAAATTACGACGACGGCGGTTTCACTTTATCGGAAATGCAATTTTCCTCGACTTAATTCGCAACGCGACGAAAACAACAGCGAACAAGATTTACGCAAGGTGTCAATTAATTAACGCCGAATGCCGGTTCTCACATAGGCAATGAAAAATTTAGAAAGTCACCCGTTGCGAGCAACTTTCCAGACGTAACGGAATTCGCCAACTTGCTTGACAATTTAAACGTACTCTATAAGTTTCCACTTGCAAGTTGAAATGAACGGCTGTTTCATTAATTTATGAAGAAGAGCAGCTGAAAAAAGCGACTGGAAGCAGTATGAACAGAGGACACTAAATGACTTAAATTCTATTAAGTTTCTTTCGGCGTTCGCCGTTTCAGTTTGTCTCCCGTCGTTTTACTCTTGGTATTAGGTTTTGTGTCCTCTAGAAGTTACATTTTCTATCGCTGGAAATAACATTGAGATAGCTTAGCGTAATCTAAACAAGGAAATTCGCTTTGTAATATGTAAATACAACTAGATTCAAACCTGGATAAACTTTTATGTATTTAGCTATATTTAGCGGTTTTATATCGAGCTGAACTGAAAAATATACGCAAAAAGGAAAATTTGCCATATGTTACTGTTTGGGAATAAATAAATTGCAGGTTCAGTAATTGAAACTTAAAATTATTACAAATTAAAATTCATGACACAATGTCTGATCGCATACATACAATAGATACAGACATACATCGCGTCTAGTTTTTCAGCTCGTAGTCTATAAATTTATTTGGCGTTTTAACGTCGTCCTTTATGAAGTACAGCCCTTCTTTACGCTATTTACTCTTTTGTCCTTCGCTGACATCGCAAATGGCCCTAATTCTCCTTCGTTCGCACCATAATATTTTTAAAACTATTTATAGACTAACGAACATTTTCACTCAACATACTTACGTATATCTCAACGATGAAAAGTTTACTGTATTTACTATTTGAGGTATCAACAATTAATTAAGAATAAATGTTAATATATTTGTGAAAAATTTGCGGAATTTTTTTGCCACCTGTGCAATATGAAATTTGATGAAAGTTTACTTCAATTACCCACTTTTATTTAGCAAGTGTATAAATTATTATAATTTCTTATAATAATTTATTTACATTGGACACACGATTGGACACGATCCTCCTTGACCAACTCTGTAAGTTTCCGGTTGCTTCAAGATAAATGTATGTTTCATTTTCACAAATATTGCGACTAATACAGCGAACTGTTGTTTGTGGTATAATTCAATTATCTCATTTTTTACTTTCGGATTTTGTTTGAATTGGATCGCGTTTTTTTTTTGCTATATTGAAAGGGTCTCGCCTGTGACAGTGCTAAAGCCAATATGTCAAAACTGGCAGAAAATTAGAAAAGGATTATTTTATTAGACATGATGCTAACCAGCATGGCATTGACAAAGGTGCCGTTTTAAGACTACAAATATACTATCGGCAGAAAAGTCGTTTCGGGGCGACCTAATCTTTCAAACTTTTTGCAAGACGAAACTCTTATCAATCATTTGAGAGTAAATCCCTCTTATTCAACAAGAAGTGAAATAGGTCAGGGCGATTTTTTGCTAACGTTTGGGGCTGGATATCGCTTAATGGTCGCGGAATAGCTTGGCGATTTGATGATCGTTCCAATGCAACATATCTTAACGAACTTGAAAATGTAATGGCCCATTCTGTTGATCAAGTTTTTCCAAACAACGAGCATATATTCCACCAGGATAACTGTCCTGTTCACACAGCCAGAGTAATACAGAATTGGTTTGTGGCCAACAATATTGAACTCTTACCATGTCCTGCTGGGAGTTCTGGTTTGAACCCGATTGAGAATGTCTGGGGTACTTAGTGAAAAAGATTTATAAAACACTTCAGACCTCAGAACCAAAATTAATTGTAGGTGGCTATTGAGGACAGTTAGTAGGAAATAAGACTTCATCAAAATTATTGCCACAATTTAATTGTCTCCAGCCAGGGCTGAGAAGACAATTAACATAATGACAAAAAAAATTAATTTTCTTGATTTGTGTCTATTCAAGTTTTATTTTGTTAGAAATTTGCTTGTAAATAATTTTTTTATGATTGGTGTTTAATAATTCACGTTTTTACAAGATACAAATATATGAAAATCATGTTGCTTGATTTTCGTAGTGCACGCCATTTTATTGACATACACGTCCATTGTATTAAACTTTACACATTTAATTGAAAATAAATTAAACATATTTGTTAACAGATCTCTGCTAAATTGTTGAAGACTTTTGGTTTCGACGCATTTTCTCTTTTCCTTTTCTTCTGGTTCAATCCATTTTGATCACGGCCTTCATATTTTTCTCCTTCCTGTGATGACTCGCATCAATGCCTGCTTTTTGGTCTCTTCTCTGCCATTTTTGTTACGTTCCCAAAACCATCGTAATTCATGTGCCCTCATTCTGGTCGTTACACTTGGGAGTCGGCTTTTAATTTATTCCTCTATTTTAGCGCTCTTCCGCGTTATTTCCTACATATATTCTTCTTAAAACGTTTCTTTGCCATATATCCATTGAATTATTATTTCCTTTTTTTATAGTGAATTGTAGTTTACTATGAAATTTGTTAAACTCATTTAAAATGGCTACACCTTTGTTTTCGGAGATAGATTACATGCAGTCGTACATAACCATTAAAAAACGGTATTTTATTCAAATTTTTTTAGTTTATTTAATCTGTATTTTTGAGGTCCACCATTATTAACTTAGCTATTGTAGCTGAGATGGGTGAGCCCATTGTCGTTCCGTTTTTCTGGACATAATGCTGTAACTAAAATATGTGGAGTTTTAAACATAATAAAGTTGCTGTAATGAAATTTTCTTTGGTAATGGGAGGCATTTTCAGAAATATATGACTGTGGCAGCATTTTGAGGTCCCTGCTCTTTTTACTGATACTCTATGAAGCCATAAAAAAGCAACAGAACAAGTGGGAAACATAAGTTAGTTAGTATACAAGTATGTACTGGAATATGCAAAAAATTACTATCTCAGAAATTTTCTGCGCAGTTGATGTGGTGATATTTGCTGGAGGTGCAAACGCACTGAATGAAAACCACGAAATATATCGAATAGCCATAGAGAAGTTTGGCATGAAAATAGATCAATAGAACACGGAAACAATCATATGAAATCTGAAATATATATATAAAGCTTTTATCAAGCCTTTTAGGCCCATAGCTTTGTTATTCGTTTCCTATTTTTTGCTTTGGATTCCCAGTTCTTTAGGTCTTTTCCTAGGTCTTCCTCTTCTCTTTCTGTACGCTAATAGTTTCCAGGCTATTTTCTTTGCTGTCCTCTCATCTGTCTTCTGTCCATGCCCCAATCGTCGGCTCCCTGAAAATCTCTTATATCTCTTCATTTGCCTTATATATCCGTCTTCTGACTTTAGTGTTTCCTGTGTTTTCTTGTTCGTCACCCATGTCTCGCATCCATATAAATTCTTAATTTTATCGGGTGTTTATCTATTGCCCCTAGATGCAGAAACTCATCTACTTCTACAAATTTCATTTACCCAGCTGCGTATTCACTTCTCATTGTGTTTGTCTCCTGGTCTCGTCCTGTTCTAATAATTTTGGTTTTTTCTTGATTTACTTGCAATTCCATCTTATATGCCGCTTCTACTACTTTCGTTATTGTTTCCTCTCGTTCTGTTTCATTTATACTTACAATGACCACGTCGTCTGTATAGCGTATCACTTGGTGACATTTGTATAGTGTGTCCCTCTCTGTTCAATTGGCTCTGTCTCATATTTTTTCCTAGTGCCATCTTAAATAAAACTGTGGAGGGAGTCCCATTCTCTAAGTCCGGTTCTGATTTCAATGGCCTCTGCCATTTATTTTTTAAGCCTTACCTTGCTTGTGGTTTTTTTAGTGTCATATTAACTAATTTTCTCAACTTCGTGGGTATGCCGAATTCTTCCATAACTTCCACCAGTCTACTTCTTTTTATATGCCTTTTTAAAATCTATAACTGCTGCGATGTTGTACTCGTAAGAGTACTCCCTTTAAGTGGTGCATTTGCCTTTGCTGAATCCTGCTTGGCATTCGCCTATTTGTGTTTCCACTATTACTTTCCACGTCTAACTGGAATATGTAATTATTACAATATGTTTCATCTCACTTTTTAATTATTGTGGTATTTCCCTACCTTTTCGGCATCTCTGCTTCTCTCCATATTGTTTGTTTCATGACCTCTACGGCGTGTTTTATATTATCTGCCTTTATTCCCTCTACTCTGCGCTTTTGTTTGTTTTAACTCCCGATAATTTCGTCTATTTCTTCGTTTGTTGGCTGTGTGATTTGATGACGAACAAATAGTACGTGGGGGGGTATTTGTTCGGTTTCCTCATCTTCATGTCTTCATTTAGCATTTCGAGGAAATATTTTCCCCACCTTTCTCTGATTTTTTCGTCCTCGTCTATCAAGTTATCTTCTTTATATTTGATATGTATCCATCTGGCTAAATCATTCATTTAATTTTTTGTTTCACTGTAAACCTTTCTTATTTCTTTCATTTTGTAGTAGTTCTCTACCTCCTTGACATTTTGTTCATGTCTGGCTTCTTTTTTCTGTCTGTTTATCCTTTTAACTTTCGCTCTCTGCTCTTTATATGCTTGTTTGTCTTCTTTCTTTTGTTTTTTGCTTATTCCTTATTTCAGTCTCTCTGTGACATTCTTCGTCCCACTACTTTTCTTTCTCCTGATGCCCTATTTTCTTCCATTCTTCGTCCATGCGTTGGGTTAATTCCTACTCTCTTTCTGTACTATTTCCTTCGTGATACGAGTTTATATCTGCATCTCTGCATGACTATATTTTTTATGATTCTTTGGCTCTGTTTGTCTATCAACACATGATCTCTTTGATTTGTGTATTCCCCGTTTGCGGAAACCCGCACAATATAAATTTGAAAGGAAAATATTTAAAACAAATACAGAAATTAAACTATGTAAGGTTAATAGTAATGTAGAAATGAAAATGTGTGAGGAAATTGGAGAAGAAATAACAAAAGTTGAAGATTATTTAGTAGACTAGAAAAATGCATATCTTGGAAACGAGGAAATGCCGACAGAAGTAAAAATTGAAATACAAACAAAATTAGTGACACCTCGTGACGTATGCCTCAAAAGCGGGTATAGGAAGCGAGAAATGCCAGAAGGAAACCACTAGGGAGCCCTAGGAAAATATAGCAAAACGGAGTAAAAGAAGCGTTAGATATACGAGAAAAGAAATTGGAAAAATAGAAACTCCCATTCGTTTATATGGAAGACCATAGACCATCCAGGAGGGTTATAGGCTATATGATTACGTATGTTTGTAGCTTTAATTTATTTTATTTTGTTGGAGATCGATAATGAAATGAAGGACAATATCAGTTACACTGTTTATCAATTTAACTCCACTGTCAAAGATGGTCTGCATATTTTGATGTGGTGTAGCCATTGCTTTCAGGGGCGTATTTTTACTTGACTGATTCATAAAATATGAATCGAAAAACAACGCAGCCGTCGGTTAACAAAACAACGTAAAATTCCGCCGGAACTTTTTCATCTATAGATAAAACGCCCGGAACGACGTCGCGAAATTTTAAAGAAAAAAGTAACATTCTGTGTGAATTATCGCCTGCCGATTTGTACAAATTTGTAAATGATATTTCTGCGACTTTTCTCCCTCCGGTTAAAAATCACTTCGTCCGACCGATTTATAAACGTAATGGCCAAATCGAGCGCGGATTTCGATTCGACATTCCATTGTTTCACTCCTGGTTATAAATGTTCGTGTCGGCACCATTCCGTTTTCGGGTCAACTTCGACCCTGCGGTTTCGCTATCGTGCTGTTCGTTACCTAATTGGTTTATTTTATTCGGTCTCATTATTAAAATAAACTAATTAGCTGACAATAACAACGTGATAATACCGGTGGTTTTCTACCGAATATCTACTAAAATAAATGGACCTAAATGCGACGTACACAAACGCGCTGAAATGAGCTTAATTTATTGGAAATATAAAGCTAATGTGCGAGAGTATAAAACATTGGGTGACGTGAAATAGTTTATAATACTACATAAAAATATTTTTATGTTATCATAAGAATTAATATTAAATAGCTCTCTTTAATTAATATCACAAAAAAGTGCTAAAAGCGTTTATAGAAATATATGCAGGTTAAGTAAAACATTGCATCTTCATCATATCCTAGTTCGTTTGAAGATGTTATCAACAGTAAAGTTTATTGAAATGTATCTTTCTTGTTACTTTTTTGGAAGTTATTGAAACCTTCACGCTATAATGTGTAATGTGTAACATATTTTGCAAGCTGAAAATCGACACTTGATGGTTGATTATAATGCTGTGTGTAAACAAAAATTTAACCCCACGCACATTACTTAATTATTTCGTTTCCGTCTCAGATATTCAATAAATTGATTAGAATCGTATTTTGTGAATAAAACAATGTCGCTTAATCCATGTCGGCGTAAAAGCTTCAAAGTGGATGACATTGTGCTCAGGATATAATTTATTTTGTGTTTCTGTATCACCCGGAATGTTTAGTTTATTCGCTGAAATAACATGTGCGTCAGCCTCAGTTTGTGTGATAAATTACAGCATTTGATGAAGCGGAGAGGGTATAAAGGTCGCCTTGGGACAAAGATCGTCAAGGGTGTTGATGAAGGTTGTCAGTTGTCACTGCCGAGTCAGGTCAGCGTCCAAACAACACTACAACGAATTAAACTCGTGAGCGTTACATGCGACCGTCGAAAAAGCCGGCTTTTATCAAAACGTTTGTTTCATTTCGCAAGACATGTTGGAAAATTACTTTATTATGTGTTTTTATGGCCACGTGAAAACTTTTACTTCATCTTTATAGGATTTTCATTCAACTTGTTACTGCAACATTTTATATTAATTTATATTCCAAACAAAATCCACACAAATTAATTATAAACGTAAGTCTTCATAGGCAACCAGTTGACTAAATCTGCATAGAACATGCATACGCAAGCGTTAAACAACTCCGCATTTCCTTTCTAATAAAATTATTGGCTTAATTAAAATTTAATGGCAGCTAGAAAATCAACGTCCATAAAATTTGGCAGGTAATTTATAAACATGTTTAATGAACAAAATTAAATGTATAGCCAGTCAAGTCTTATTCGTTAAGTTAATTAAAGCTAAATCCAATAATTGGGATCAACCCGGTTTTCGAACTAAATAACTCGAGACTTTGATCCGGGGGTTCTTGTAAAGGTAAAAAAGTTTTCATGCAATTTACCTACTTTTCTTTCAGCTCGAAAGTGCTCCTGCAAAGCCAATTTATCTTTAAAAAGACAGTTACCAAGTCGAATTAACGTAAAATGTAATAAAATTAATCTGAAAAAATACTCAAATTACCCGCTTATTTTTAATTAGGTTCCTCCATCATCGCCAGTAGTTAGGAAAAGTCAGTTAAAGTAAAAGGGGTCATATATTTTTAAGTACGTCAGAATGATGTTAATTTTGTTTAAAAAATTATTGATACTTTTAACCTGGACGAGATATTCCGTATTTGATCACATTACTCAACTTTTGTTTCTTATCGAAATTATTTTTCTATACATAAGTGGCTATTCCTCGAATTTAAGAAGAACTTATATAATTGGCATATTTATTATATATCGAATTCTTAAAAATAACGACCCTGTTTTCGTGTTCATCAAATAAAATATTAAGGGACGCAAGTTTAACGTTAAAGTTTATAGTCTTGCCTGAAGGACACAAACTTTAGAGCATGTATTGCAGACCAAAACCATTAGAACCACTGCAGTTAAGTTTCGAGAGTTTAAACCTCCGTTACCGAAATAACAATAAAAAATGAAATGGCAACCATTAAAATCTAAAAACCTTATGTTAGCGTGGTATCTTTCAGATTATCCTTGCTTTGTCTCTAATTTCGCCTGTTCTTCTCATTTAGATTAAATTATTTTCCATCAATGATACCACCTTCACATAGATGTTGATTTTGATAAATTCATTGATGCATCCATTTAATAAAATTATGCCACCAACCTTGAAGCAATTTACTGAAAAATATTAAGGGGAAAGCTCCAAAATTACTTATGAAATGAAAATTAAAATGATTGCGAAACATCTTTAACTTTTTTTTGAAACTCCAGTGTGGATTTTGCCCTTATTCAAATTTTAATAACCTACGTGATTAATAAGCGATTGCCAAAGCAATTTTAACGACGGCGACTGATTATTATTCCAACGCACACAAAACATGAATCGCAACGTTTAATTATTTTATCAAAATCGTCAGCAAATATACCCATTCAATCCCTTCGCTCCGCGACTCTCCGCGGGAGCGAACCATGAAACGAATAATTGTTTACATTTTACAATATAATTATAAACGTTTTAATGGAATTCACGAAATTGTTCCGTTGCATGCGATATCAAGACGAATGAACGAATTAATTCTGTACGTGGAGTTCCACGCTTTCTTGCGCATCGTACAAAGGAGTTTATGTTTGGGTTAGACGATTGTATTAAATTTCTGCGTTGTGCTATGCTGAAATTTTTGCTGAAAGTAAATACAGCTGAAATGTAAAAGGAATACGAACATGTTAAATCCGAATCTAGGGAACCAGTTGTATGTATATGAAGAGTTTTTAAAACGTAATATGAAAAATAACCTAACAAATTTGTAAAGTTTCAGAATCGTAGTCTAAATGGTATATTTTTATTATATAACTTATGGAACCGTGGAAACAAATAGTCAAATTTTACATAAATTATTAGCCAATTGATCCATAACAAACTTAATTGGTTCAAAATTCAAATTACTGATAAAAACATTATTTTTCATTAAATTCATACTAATGACGACTATAAAGTTCATTCAAATTTTTATTTTAAATAAATAACTGTTTCTCTTTTATATCCGTCTTTGTGCGTATTTAAATTGCATGTTAAACAAGATGTCAAAGCTATTAAGACACACATGAAATAAATGCTTGATAGAGAGCATTTTTCCTGAAGCAATGAAGATGGCTAGGGTCATACCACTACACAAGGAAGGTGACTCATCTAAATCTTCCAACCACTGGCCTATATTGATCCTGTGTTTTCTGGTTATCCTGGGCAAATTAAACAAATATATTTTTTAGGCCACCTAAACAAAATATATTATTGTTTAACAATTTGCTATCACCGCAGCAATTTGGGTTCCAGAAGGGCATCTCCACTTTGGACGCTATGCATTGTCTCCGTGACGCCATTGGGGTGTTTTGAAAACGAAGATATGAGTTATTCTGATTTACGTGACCTATGCAAGGCCTTTGACAGTATTACCTACGATATTTTTTTTTATGAAGGGTACTGTGATATCCGAGATGTGGCATTGAATCTTCTTCATTCGTACATGACTGATCTCCATTTTAAACGACGAGAAATCAAGCGGATACTCATCATTAATCCATAGAGGGATACCCCAGGGCAGTATCTTGTGGTCAGTCTGGTTTCTGTTGTACGATCAACGATCAAGTAGCAGCAAATCTACCATGACGCAGCCGATGACATCATGATGATGGTAACAGATGTCTTTCACAAATATAGAGCATCGATTGTGGATTGGAGGCAGTTCGCGGTGCTCAGAATTGGTTCACATATCTCGAACTGCAAAAGCAAGGCATCTATTGCACGCGAAGTTGACTTGGAAAAGTGATGTAGATTTTCTAGCAGAAAAACATGCGCGAGCGGTTTATGCTATTAAGATTTGAGCTCATCTGCAGCTGTGTACTTTGATCTATTTCAATGAAATACAGTATTGCTTGTATTATATGGTTTTGGGCAATTCCGCACGTGCAGTAGGATTCTGACATTGCAGTTGAAGGCAATCACAGCGATAGAAAGAGTGTGGTGGAGTACTAGTTGTAGACAACTGTTACTTAGACTCAAGATACTGACACTGCAACTGCAACTTTCATTTGGGCCAGACTGTTTCATTTTAAAAGTTTTTTCACTCCTGACAGAATCAGTAAGAGCTATAATCTCGGACATAAGACAGTTGTAGTGCCTTACCACCGCTTTGGGTATCACTTGCTAATGCTCTTCCTAATACTTTCCAAAATCTTCAACCTAAATTATTGAAGAACGAAGCAAAAAATCTACTGAGTAAAGTCGTCCCATATTCGATAGAAGAGTTTCTTGCATTTTTTTCAATCCCATAAAGCGAATAATTCAAGCCACATTGTGCTAGAATACGCCCCCACTGAATCAGGACTTTAAACTGGTGACTGGGTATCCAGTTCACTCAGTGAAGAATAACCCTGTATTTAGGTCATCACTGTTTATGTGTATTATTGTTATATCTTATATACATACATCTATCTATCTATATACAGTGTTTTCCGCTTGTTTTTGTGCTGTAGGAGCGCGACTTTTCACAACATTTTCCATTCATTAAATTGTACCGTCAATTTCAATCTCTCGTATTGTTATTGTTTCGATGAAGATTTCTGATAATTAAGAAAAGGTCAACTGAATTACACATTACACACATTTCGGCCAATAGATCAAAGAGGGATGCATAGATTTTGGCGTTGAAAGGAAAATAGAAAGACAGTTTTTGAACACTATAACACAGTAGCAGCAATATGTGGAATGAAAGGGTTAAACAAAACGCAAAATGAACCAATCGAAAAAAGCGGTAAAGAGAGAACATAAGCCCAATGCAAACTAAAGCAAACGTTAAGGTAGTTTTGAACAAAAGTCATAAATAAAGAGCAAATACCATTAGGAGAAGACGATGACTGAAAAGCACAGCTTGTCAATGGTAGATATATTTAAGTAGATCGATGTGTAGATGGTGCAAGAAATGATAATATAACCTGCACTCATAATCTGTTTAAAAGCAAAATACTTAAAGATACGTGCAGCATCTCAACAACCGCTCATATCTCAACTATCGCTTTGGCTATGAAGTTCCTCATATTCTATTCCCATTTTAGAACAGTAGTGGGAAAATATGTTAGCATTTTGTCGTGATACTCAATCCACAAATTAGCCCTCCCCCCCATAAACAAGAAAGGCCTAGTGTTCTCCATCAATTTTTCACATAAGAAGAAATAGGGCTATGTGAAAAATTATTAAATAAGGAGATTGGACTAATTGGGAGAAATAAACCTAGAAATTATTAATTAATATGAAAATGTGTGCTAGAATAATAGAGGCTAAGAAACCTGGAGGATGGACAAGCGAAATTTAGTTATATATTCGAAACGACAACATATTTGTAATACTGTGTTTAATAGAAAGGATAATATCCGAGGAAGAAGAAATGTTCATGGGTTTCATTGATTCACAGGTCTTCGGCACCGTTATGATATGAATAATTCGAAAATATTTCTATTGCTAAATTAAATAAATTGAGAAAACGAAAAAACCGATAAATGTAAAATGATGATATCGAACGAAACCGGAATTGGGTGCTTCAAACGAAACTGAAATAACACAATATCGGCAATGGAAATGAGGCACCTGACATTACGGATATGGCAAAATCGGATAGAATAAGAAATTAAAAGATAAAGGGATATTAAGCAAACACCGGTTGGATTTTAAACTGAGAAACTATACGCAGGGGAAGAAAAATTGAAGATGCTGTAATAATTTTAGCGAATAACCAAAGCATGGAAAAGATGCGTAAATTAGTAAAACATTTTTTATCTTTTATAACTTTTCAACAATTTCCCAATCGTTCTTCAAAGCGTTTCTCCTCTAATTATTACAGCCCAAGTTATTAGACGCTCAATTCTTGAAAATTTAAAACTTTGTAGGGCCGTTACAGCCCTTGATACAACTACTTCTCAAAGAACTATCACGACATACTCTTCAATGTTAAACTCAAGTTGTAAATACCCCATTTCCTTTATTTTGAAATTTAAAACCATGGATGGGTTGACCAGTTACATATAGTCCACAACACCACACCAGCCAATGTAAAATAAGGGCAAAAAATCCCTAAAAATAGAGAAAAGGGAAATAGTAGAAAACGAGGCGATAAAAACGTTGTGGCGTTTATTTCTGTTGTTCATTTCTAAGTTGGATATCTAAATGTCTATGTATGGATCTGAAGGTATGTAGAACATCGACAGTCCTAAATGATTTGGTATCAACGTAAAGAGATGTAAATACCAGGAGAGCAGTAACATATAATATATATCATGTGTATAATATTAGGGTCTGAAGGGAGTACATATTGACAATGTGACTACTACGAATCATAGATGTATCCTTTCCCATATTAATGATATCCTGGGGCCATTGAGCTTTCACATAAATCTATGCGCATAATGTGTAAGTATAATGCATATGCATTGTAGAAAAAGTTTTCATATATCAATGTATTTATGTTCAGATCAAATTATTAGTCAATAAACGTACCAGTCATACAATTAACAACGTTTAATTAAAAATCATTGCTTAACTATTAATACATATTAGTTTGCATTTAAAAATACTTTTCTTAATTTTAATTCCAATCACACATATTTATCGTCCTTCTAGTAAACTTTGTTCTTAATTAAAAAGCAATGTAAATTCTAAGTTGGTATATTGACGTGATGTGGAAATACTTTTTTCTAACACAATAATTCCATTCAAACAATTTAGACACTTGATTACATTAACGAAATGTAATAAGAGAAAAAAATTTGCAGCAAATCAATATCATTTCTTAAAATAAATTATTTTCGTTCCAGTAAAAGTTTTCTCAACATGCAAGTAATGAGCAAATATTAACTGCGTACTACTGCTTATAATGAACCTAAATTTAGAATAATATTTTGGTTGCTGTTTAAACTTGAAGAAACTGCCTTTTTAAAATACAATTCGCATGTCAATCGAAACCATTTATACGACTGGCCGATTAAATAGAAATTTATGATTAAAGCAATTAGTCAAAACATCACGACATTTAAATCAAAAACAGATAGACTCTAATACGAGTCACACAATGGGAGAACTTGTATCATATAAGTTACACCATAGTAGTAAAAACACGAATCGTATACGCAAGGATTTTAAATCCATTCTATAAATTCAACGGTGTGTTTAAACGATATGAGAAACATAAACATCGACATGAATTTTGGTGGTGTGGGACCTCGACGACTAGAAGTAACCTGAACATAATTGACAAATATCAATGGGAAATCGTACGGGTTCACCACAGAGGAGTTTGAAAAAAAAATGAATTTGACGGGAAGGAAAATTAAGATACGATGAATTAATATTTTATTGAACGAAATCAAAATTAACGATCGCCCATTTGTTTAAGTTAGACTGTGAAGTCAATGCCATCGCTAGTTTTGTTGTATCGTGAGGAATTTTGTGATTTAATCTTTAAGCGAAATATATTAAATCGACAATTTAGTTTTCACACCAAAAATTTTGTAAATAATCTTCATATAGATTCGTCTACGATTTTCTTATGATATAGTGGTTGGGAATTCGACTGAATCCACTTGCGATTTAGTTGTCGACAATCTGGGAAACTCCACTTTGAAGAACGACAAAGCATGCACCCGAACCCAGTAACGGTTAACAATTTTTTTTGCATGTTTGTCTCATTGGGTTGGATTGATGACTCAAACCAAATATAATTCAGTTTGTTAGAAGAATGTTAAAAGAAATAAATTCCAATATGTCTACATGGACGATCCGTAATTGGCCATGGAAAATTTTGTAGGCAAACATGTTTTCTCACATTTTGGCAAAAAATATTCCCATATACCTGAGTAGGTAGAAAAGTCTACTTTGAAGGTCTATATTCCAAAAAATATTTACTGAAATTTAATCAAATTAATTGTATTTTATAGGCAGATTATTTTCACAAAATCATGTCAAATTCCATAATATTAGAAAGGTGTCGTTAGACACTTTGTTAAAAAGGCCGGAGCTTCTTGGATACCTGCATTGCAAGTTGTTTATTAAGAATAGTATTTATCATAATGAAAAGACTTTGTAAGAACTATTTTATATACTTTAAAAAATATTGACCAAAGTTAAAATGTGAAACTAAATATATTGTCTTTTATAAAGGGAAATAATAACAATATTTTTATGGGCAGTAAAATTTTCAAAAAGAAGCAAATTATGTTAAATGCTTGAAAATTGTTTATTAATAAAATCTTGAGAAGATCTCCCCATTAAATTTGAAATAGTATGCAGGATGCTTGGAAATATTGTACAGCTGTGCAAATTTTATAAAATTTGTCCCGTCTGTATTTATACGATACGCCGTCAAACGCGGGTGGTAACTTTTAACCATAATAATAGTAAGGACGCAAAACAATATTTTACTTGTCAATCAATACAGTGAATTATTGGTAATTTTCGTTAGGGCATAAGAGTTGCTTTTTCAGTACTTTCTTTGTGGCACGCCGAGTATATCACAATATTTTTGTATTAATTTTATATAGTTTATCGAAGGAAACCGCAATGAAACCTGTTGATGTTATAAACAAGATGGTTATAAGTTTATTTCACCTACTGTTAAATTAGTTATGGGTAGCACGAAATTAAACCTATTGGTTCGTTATAGAGGATTTCTATATAATACACTCTCGATATTACGTTGCTTCGAATACCATCTACCGTCGAGGACGGTCAAATACTCAATTAAATTTCTATCGTAACATCTGCAACCAGCGATACACAAAGGCAACACCTGCGACCTATATTAGTCCACTTAGGGGGCTTTTAAACCTGTCAGCGAGTCATTATTAACCCTCCAGTGTCCAATTTTATCACGTTAGCCCCCCGTTTTATCAAATTCCGTGCGTTTTTCCAGTACGCAAACTAATTTTCAATTATTCTTTCCATTTCGTTATCGAGATAAGCGCCGCGCAGCAGTTTTGTAACGCCGTTACAACGTGTGGATATTTTATATTAGTTTCGCGCGAGACGGACATAATTACGTCGGTTCTACAGCCGTTTTTACTTGCCGCAAAGTTTCGGTTCGCCAGATCACCTACGGCCATCTTTCACAGCTCTTTCTCGTTAATTAACATCTTGGAACTTTTCAGAAACGGGCGGATTCGCGACGAAGTTCTGTAACTTAATTTCAGGATTTTTCTTAAACAGTTCACAAATGACGGGGAAAATTGAATTTTTTGATCATCGTCTATTGTGATTTTTGAATTTACTATATGTTTAATAAAAAGATTTCATTAGGGCCAACGATGCATCCTCAGGTTGTACATGTCAAACTTTTTTCTTTATAATACTGCTAAGACATAATTGAAATTTTGTTAAGTTTATGTTTCCAAACAACCTACATATCATATTTATGAATTACGCGGGAATAACTGACTGTGAATCCGGGTTCGTTTGTGTGTTTATGCCACCACGGGATTTCATTAATTGAAATATCCTCTTTATCCCTCCGTTTTAACTTCGCTGGATTCTGTTTCGTTCGTTACATTAACCGAGGAAATCATTTTCAAATGCTGGGTATCGGTTTCTTTTCAATTCCTCAAATGCCCTTCTCCGTATCGAACGTATCAATCAACTATTTAAGACAAAAAGTGACCCGAATCGGAAAGGCACACGCAACTGAGTGTTTTCTTTGACGCGCTACGAGCATTTTCGTTTCAAATAAGTTTTATAATACGAAATGGTAGTTAGTAATTAGTCCAAAATAACAAACAGTCAGTGATAATAAATGGATAACATGGGAATTAATTCACCACGTTCAATTTTATTATCGAGTATATTTTCATTAATTTTTTTACAATTCAGTATCTTATTTTTTTATAACTGTAATTATTTTTCATCATTAGTTCTGTTAAATGTGTTTGGTCACATCATTATGTTTCACTCCAGTAATCGACGTTTCCAAGGAATAGCTAGAGAAAAAATGTATATTTCAAAACAAGACTGTTTATAAACTTAATAATTGTTTTTTATAAAAGTACCGGCTGTGCTTTGAAATAAAGATTTATAATAAATTATTATTATTATCAAAACTTTGGGTCTCGTCATAGTAGTCGATGTATATCAGTGTATGATGAAGAGCATAGAAAATTATCGAAATCACCAAAAAGGCATTATAAAAATGGATAAATAAAAAGATTTTGTTATTAGACATCGTTTTCTATTTTCCAGAATATATTTAGGAAGAAATATGTCTTTCTAGCTACCAATTGAACGAGCAGCGACCCGACAACCAGTCAAATCTCGTTAATTTTCGCGACGTTGCCAAATTGCTCAACCGATAATAATGGCTTAGGTTACTTCCTCTACTTAACACTGTATAAATATCTCTGTTTTTGATTTCCCTGAAACATCTGCTTCAGTGACATCTCTTTCATGGCGTTGCTCTCTTATATTTAACCGTTAATAGTTGTACACATATAGATGGCTCTAATGTTACAGGTCCTTCCGTTACATAACGCTATATAAATCATCTCTATATTTCCTTTCATTTGCGAACAGTGGTGGGGGAAGGTTTTGATAATATTTAATGACGACCATATGCGATTCGACCTCTCGCCGCCCTCAGAAATCAAACCTGACTTCGTTCAATAACGAAAGCGAACATTATGGTACACACCTGCTTAAGACGCGACATTGACAGATTTCCCACTAACTTAAATTAAATTAACAGAAAAATAGAGAATGATTTATAATGAATACCAAATTTATTAATTTATTAACTTAAAAAATATTACCGTGGCTGAAATACAGTAAAGCAATTAAAAACAATACAAATTAAGCCAATACAATTCTATCATATAAATGTTATAGTTCCACAATTCTTGATCAAGAATCTAGGTCACATAATTTGATAATCAATCATTTGATTAAACAAGCATGATTTTAAACATTTTACGGCACAATTATTATATAATCTTATTTTTAAAAGCGAACGGTGATTTAAGATAATTAAATCGTCCAAGCATGGTTGACACGTGTTTCATGTTTGTCGTACGATTGTGAATTTGTTGAAGTTGAAGCAAACTTGAACAGGTAACAAACTTGGATTTCTAACTCATTTGCGCGTAAGATTGAGCAAAACAATCGAGGGGAGTCACGAAGGTTCTGACGTTGCCATTATTTGCGTCGTTAATTTTGAAATTACAATAATATCAATATACACTTACCTGTTGTCTGTATCTGTTTCAACCCGATAATTGTTGTTTTCAATGAACCAATCTCATGGCCCGGACACGATAATTTATTCATATAAATTAGTCAATATTCTAATATCGAAGCGTCCGATTTAAAACACGCGTTCATCTGTGTTATGACACGGTGTGTTTTCGCGCGAACTGGTAATCGCGTCTCAATATTTACTTTTCAAATTTATTGAAATTTTTAATTTATTAATATTAGTAATAATATTTAAAGAATTTGTGGCGGGAGTTAGACTGTTAAGGTTCTCGTAAAAATTTCTAGAAATTTAAAAAATCGTTGCTGTCAAACCAGATCAGTAAAGTTTAAAAAAGTTGCAAAATACAAAATTTCTTAACTTATTCAAAAGAAAATTTAAAAAAATCGCCATAAAAGGTGTTTTCAAGGGGCCCTATCTGTATTGGCAAATTAACCGAACGAATAATGAGTGAGATTGACATGGACGATGTACGTAAGTCATTTCTTAGATGCAGTTATTATTATTCCGTGACTTGTCTTAAAAAAATAACAGAATCAATAAGTAATAAAAAAAACTTACCTGTGCTGATAACCTGGTTGTTGGGGAGGTTAATGCTTTCGTGTGGATATACAGAACTGGTACAATATTAATTAAAAATGTTTTCCATAATATTCATCTTAAAAATATAAACGTTTTTTATTTTGAATTGGCTTGAATTGTGCAGCAATATGTAAAAATACAAAAATTTTAAATTAAATATTATTTTTAAAAAAACTGGAAAAAACAGATTCGTTTGATAAAATTAACTATCGCTTTATTCGAGTTCAATAATATTTATCAATTCAAGTTAATATATTTCTGTTATTTTTGCATGTTTATTAAACGAATATTTATGTCCAATAACACACATTTATCGCGACAGCTGTTCCTTCTGGCTGTGGCTTTTTATGGGTAAAAAATAAAACTCGTTAATATACTGCACAATTTATTAAAAAATATTTCAGCAATATATATAATACAAAACTCTACTTATTTACACATAGAAATGTAATCGTAACAAAAACATCAAAGGCTTGTTCTCATAATTCATTTACGACGATGAAACTATTCAGTACAGTCCCGAAATAGGGGACAATTTTCCGAATCCTAACGATAATTTTGTTTATCAATAACAGTGTTGAATATCCTACAATTAATTACGACTATTCTTTTGGTTTACGTCGAATGACTTCATTATTTCAAAAATGGAAAGAGACAACGTGCTTCGCTTGCCTACAGGTACATAAATCACATCTATTACAATGACATTTTCGCGTCTTTTTAAAAACCGACAAAATACGATAAAACATAAGTGGTACGAAGTTGGCTTTGCAGCGATAAATGTACCTCTAACACGCAATCAGATTTTCTTAGCACGCTTTCTGGGTAGTTTTTAACAATGTTAAAGGCTTGCTCAATGAATCTTTCCATTGCAAAAAGCGCAAAACAGTACAAAAGAACATCGAGAAAATGTGATGTATAATAGCCAATTAGTTGTATCATCCGCAGAAATGTAAATTCTTACCAATTATAAACAGAAAATAACGAGCACGAATTAGATGAAGATGCCCGAATAAATCATTAAATTATTTTTTTCCTACCGAAGCGAAAAATATCCCAAGATAAATCAATTCGCATAATCGAAATAACTTCAAATTAAAGCTAATATTAACATTTGATTAAATTGAAAGGAAGTTCTTTTCGAGAGCGCTGACCCAGAAGAGAAAAAATGAGGACATTTATTCGAATGGAAATTTATCCGAAAAACATATAAGCTCGATGTTTTCCGCATGGTTTCGTTTGAAAATGTATCCAAAGGGAAAAAACGACGTTTGTGAAACGGGAAATTTAGTTTCTTGATGCTTGCAATTACACAGAGTACACAATAAAATGTATCCAATCAATAATGTTGTATTTTTCAATATACACAAACGAAAGTTCAAATTTAATTAGGTTGTTGATTTGCTTAACTAACTCCACTAGATGGGGCGGGGCTATGCGATATTGGCGCCGCTCGAACCCCACACTAAAGTAAAATTTGAAGCGATTTATGCCAGCGATAAAAATGGCAAACCCCTATTTAAACAATATTTGTTGTAAAATTTTACTAATAAAAATATATTTAATACTAAAATCCATTAAAGCCGCATTCAACAAGTTCATAAGCCAATAAAATTTTAGTTTGAGAATACACTTTTCGTATATAGCTGATCAAAATATTTTCTGTAATAAACCGAATCGGGATATAAAACTTCGCGTTATTTGAAAACTTTGGAAATGTTGGACGAATCGTAAAATATCAGTATCAATGGCAGGTTTTATGCACTGTCGTCTGTTTTTAGTTATACTGCCCGCAATACATATTTAGCCCAGAAGAAAAAATACACTATTAGCCGTTCATGGGCTTTCGGCACAATGCTACGGATTTATTATGGTTGACAGATGAAAAAATAAATCTTGCACGATTTGTCACTGTCAGCGTCGTGTTTACAATGAAATCTATTGAATTGTTGATAAAGAATGGTTCCGATTCTCTATTTTTTGGAACAGCCCGGGGTTCAGCGGAAAAGGCTTTTCATTTGAATATTGTTACGTATATGACGCTTCCACGGAAGCAACTTCCTTTCAATTAATTAATCTTAAAATACACAAACCACATGATTAACACATAAAGATCAATAACTAACATCATCGTCAATTAAAGGAATAACGAACGTGATGCTTAACTTAGACTAGAACATAACGGAGTTACGTGTGATTGGCTCAATTGGTGAATCTGGGCCCATCAAATATAAACAATTAAGTACGTGCGCATGTTTGGTTGCGTGATTGTTAAGAATGAGACTGGCAAGAAAATATCTAAAATTTTTAAAGAAAACGATAATGATTCTAAAACATCATTCTGATTGAAAACAAAAGCTGATTATATGTAGATATTCTTGATTTAGTTACGGGTTTGGCATATTTTTTTTTATTAAACTAATCACTAAACGAAGCGACGGCATAGGTTTTATAATGCATTCTGATTAAGTGGATAAATTTAAGAAAATAAATGGGTAGTAAATTGATCACATTTCGTTTCAAGTTAAGCATGAAATAAATAGATATTCGTTATAACAAAATAACAAATTTGTTAGGATAATTATATAACGTAGTTAAAGAACGATATCTATTACAAAACATCCAGTTAACGAGAAGGTAAATAAGCACGACAAAAGATATGGGAGTGTTGCAAATAAACACAATAACTTAAAGGCTCGTTCATGTAGCAAACGACGCTGAGAAATTTAAACAAACAAAACAGAAGTGATTGATATTGCACCTCCTATCGCACAAACAACTTGCTACTCATTACATCTTTTTCGCATCGACTCGGAAAAAAAATATCGAACAGGAAGCGCTGCGAGAATCCAGTATTAAATTTCAGATGAGTTATGCCGCCTCGAACGTTTATGTAATTATGAAATATTACATTCGCGTTAAGGAACGTTTCCAATCAGTTGTTTTATTATAAGTATCGTTCCTGAGATTTTACAACAACAAAAAAAGAACAGAGCCCAGATCCCGTATACTTACATAATAATAACTATATTATCGTTCTCCAAGGCTACGAAAAATATCACCGATGGGCTTTCGACTCATTTAAATGTCGCTCCACACGATGGCCTTCTTTGATCTATCGACGCTGACCAATAATGTCCCGTACGGATGCCAAGCTGTGGCTGTGACCGCAGACCTGGAGAACATTCCATGAGATCTTCATTGGTCATGCAACAAATAACAACAAGCGTGCTACTACCACACTAAGCGTAACTATTACAACTACTTTGAAAAGATAGACTAAATATATAAGTAAAATTTCTATGAGTGCTCTCAACTCCATCTACCTGTTAATTACTTAACTATAATCTTTACATGATGTAATCACAACATATACCCGTTTCGCGTTCCTCAAATATAGGACTTGCTCAAATAAAATAAACCACAAAAAACGCAAATTCCAGGACATTGTATTTAATTAATTATAAAATCGTGTTGTATTACTTGCGACTAGTTGCAAGTCCTCGCGTGAGCAGCTTTCAAGTTCACAAGGACTAGAAACTACCGGTTAAGAAGAACATGATATAGTGACAACTTGGGCAAACACATCTATAAAGTGATAAGTAAAGTGTCACGTTCTATTATTGAAGGTAACGTATTTCCAATATAATAGCTTTCAACATTATTATGCCATTGTACCGAGGATCCCCATAAGTTCGTTCCAACCTGACGGACAATGTTCTTAGACTTCGGGGAGGCGTCGTGTGTGCGAACTTGCAAATTAGTTTTCGGCAGTTTTCCTCGAGCGCAGCTCGTATGCATCTCACCTCGGCGCCACATGGTCGATTTATATAAAACGCTCCGAGTTATAAAATACTTTCCGCTAACTTATCATTATCGCGGCCACTTTTCTGCTTCCAATCCACTCGGGGAGTTGATGAGGTGTCACAACCCGACATCGTTCAAAGTCACCGGCTTTGTTCGGATATCCCGGCGGATAACCTACCCTCTTCCTTCGGAATGCCTCCCCCAGCCAAATTTTCCCGTGAGGAGCCCGGCAATTTTCGAAGATAAAACGCCCACCCGACTTTCATATGCATATCCGAGATGAATTAAATCATTTATAACCGTAATCTTTTAAAAGGGAACGTGGACTCAATGGGACGGGTTCCTTGTCCTAAATTCGTTCTCACATCTCAATGACACTTGGAAAAATTACATCTTTAACTTGATATCTACGTCGTTCTTGTACGTTTAGTAAGCCAAATTCTAAAATAATGATAGAAATATTAATAATTATTTTTTCGAAATGAATAAATGTGGTTTCGATAGTTTGATGACGTAATGTAACGCCTGCTGTCTTAATTACGATGGGTTTCTCTCTATTGGATCGTAACTGTCTTTGGGGTTGCAAACCCACGCAGCAATATTCCTGGAAGACCATTGATGAATCCATTTCAAGGTAATTTTTAGAGCAGAAATTTACTTTTGAATTTGTTTATTTCTTTCTTTTTTTAACCACAAGAAATTCATTCACTGAGAAGTTTTATTGATTGCAGATTCGACACGTATTAAACACATGTATTAAAACCCGCGTTTGTTTTAAACGAGATTGTCGCGCATAAATACTTCGATGTCGTAGTGCCACCTGTATATGTCGCCTTTCTAATCTTATGTGACTCGTAATTATTGATTTTGCCCGAATCGTTTGAAATTGGTGCAGCATTAATTTCACCGCTTCGATATTTGCTATTGAATAGTAATTTGTCGAGAAGTTTTAATGACGACATGTGAAACTGAGGTTTTGAGTTATCACCACCATTTATTTTAAACGAGCTAGCGTGGACCGAGACGAGTTTGGTGACGCTTGTTATACGAGACGAAATTAGTTGTAGAATAAATATTTTCGGAAATTGAAAATTTTTGAGATAATGTTATTTTAGTTGAATATGTTCATATTAATTATTTGTGTTTGGCCTGAAATGTACGCGAAAAAGGTAACAATCATATTATTTCTTTGGCTTAAGATGTCATTGCTAAGCTAGACTACCCAAAATTGAGTTGAATCAAATAGATACCTGGCATAGAAGAGACTGGGATATGATAGAGTCGTAAACAACACCACAATATTATACAATGTTGGCAATATTTTCTAATATAGTTACAACCTGTCAAAAAGTAAATGTGCACGTGTTTTTTCGTGGCTATTAATAGGCATAGCCCTGGAAGAAGATGCCGCCATGCTGGTCCGTAGGAAAATTAATGCCAAAGAAAATTGGGACATCGGAACCTCCGTTATTGTCGCCTAGCTTGTTACAGTATTCCGGAAATAGAACTACAGCAAATCTTCTCAAAGAAAATTTGCGTTCAATTGAAAGTTCGCTAGCGGAACAAGTATCGTCTCAGACAGCTAGTGTTTTTCAAGTTGCAACAGCAGAAGAATCAAAATAAATCAATGACAAATTGTCGGAAGAAAGAAAAGCGTACATACAATTATTGTAAATAGTTTGGTCATATTATATCAAATTGTGTAAAACGCGTTGCTGTTTGCCATACAATTACAACGAATAACAATAAGAGCAACGAAAAATTCTAATATTTCGAAAAATGGCAGCAAACTAGGTACATGTCTTGAAATTAGTCTTTCAGTCAACGAAAACTTTGTTAAAGTTGATTCCACGCATATGGCGGACACGGTGTTCCAGTTAAAACACCTCTTGAATTATGGTGTGGTCAATGTTCCAAATTAGTTTCGTGGTAAGTTCGATGTCAAAGTTGTATTTGGATAGATCGTTAGTTATGCAAACGAAAAAGATGACTGCAAAGTTTGGGTATCATTGAAATGATGAAGTCGAACAATGTTGATTTTCGGCCTCTATACCACAAACAAGTCGATTGAACCCAAGTTTACCTCGTCGGAAGAATTCAATCAAGACAACAAATATAACCATAAGATATGGAAAAGAAGGAAAATGAAAATGATCCAGATCCAGAAAACCAAACTTGTAAAGGAGACAAATTAGATAACGGTCAACGAAACAGAAACACCCTAGTTTGAATTTCCATTTCTATTCATAGGATATGACAGCCAGTAAAATTATCAACCTCATAGGTTACCAAATAGTCGAGCAAGCGCATTTTATTATAAACTGCTCAACAGGATAATGATCCAAGCAATTTTTTCGAAGCCATGAAAACTCGCGATTCTGACAAATGGTTGTAAGCTATTGGAGAAGAAATGAAAGGATTCAAAGAAATGGGCACTTGCGATTTGGTACATCTGCCACCAGGTAAACGTGCTATCGACAATCGTCGATATCACATGTGGTATTTTAGTGCGCTGGATTAGGTTATGATGAAACCTTCAGTGTTGTAGCTCGCTGTAATTCAATTCGTGTACTAATTACAACTGCAGCCAATGAAAATTTTGTTCTTGGTCACAAGGTTTTGATGATGGATCAAATCGAGTTTGTTGTTTAAAGAGATCATTGTATGGACTCGAACGATATCCACGATGCTGGAGCAACAGGTATCGTTCATTCTTGGAAAGGGGTGGATTCAGGTGTTCAACGTCAGCACCTTGTATTTACATTAGACAAAACAATTCAGAAAAAATAATTATTGCGATCTACATTGACGATTGACTCATTGCTGGGTCTATAAAAGATTTGATTATTTTTTAGGACTGCTAACCATGGGATACTCTGGTTTCTTCGTTTCACAACGAGCTTACACTGAGAGAATCTTACAACGTTTTATGATGGCTAGTTGTAATGCTGTAAAGTCGCCTGCTGAGAATCAACAACCGGAACTCTTGATCGTTCCTTTCCGTATCGTTCAGCGGTGGATTCTCTAGTATATCTGGCATGCGCTACTTATCTGTCATAGCATGCACTGTATCAAAAACTGCCAGATGTCCAAATCAACTACGTTTGACTGGGTTTCTGTTAACTGCATATTTAGATACCTGCATGGTACAGTTGCGGTCATCCAAAAGTGAATGATACCTTGCGAAAATTTCCGTATTTTTTGTTAGATTAAATCAGGCTTAATTCATTGGCGTATAGATATATTATTAAAATATATTATTAAAATGAAAGTAACAAAATATTACTAACGAATAGCATCACCACAGCACAGCAGATAAAGACCAATTTTCGTCTAGCTTTGCAACAGCTCTAGCAATCTGCATTGGAGTGAGATGTTTTGACATTTTTCAATAATGTCTAATTGTGACATTTTACGACACCTATGATTTAAAGTAAAAATTGAAGTAAGGAAAAAAACGTTCACTTTTGGATGGCCGCCGTAGTACCATTGATTTTGGTTTAAACTATACTTAGGCTGATCATATGCTCTGTACCTATTCGGATGCAGACTTTGGTGGTGATTCCAATACTGGAAGATCTAGAAACGGTTTTATCAGACTTATTTGTGGTACCGCAATATCATGGACTTCTTAATTACAAAAATCATTTGCACGGAGATGAACTGCTACTGAAGGAGTAAAAGAGCTTTTGTTGGTTAAAAGACTGATAGTCGAAATTACGGGCAACAACGATATTCCTATATAGTTATAGATAACTCAAGTGCAATCAACTTAACGAAGAAGCACACATTTCACAGAAGGTTCAAACATACAATTTCGTTATTATTATGTTCAAGAGTTGCATCAACAAGGCGATATTGATGAACATGTGCGTTCTGAAAAACCACTTGGTGACATGTAACTTTGAATTTTGTTAAATTTAATGATATATAATACTACTTTTAGTTACAAGCTGTCAAAAAGTAAATGCACATGCACGTACTTTTTGATTCCTGTTAATACTTGTAATATTTAATAATAATCTTGTGTTTTTATTGTCGAATGCCATTTATTATATCAGGATATACGTTTGAAACTAAGGAGCAGATCAAGACATTTGGGTGAATACTTTTGAAATGAAAGCTTCGAATGAAAAACTGAAAACCATAGAACATTGCGGAAGTGGACATAAGTCTAGCCATGTTATTTACATTTTTTTAAACTAAATAAATGGAAACTATTTCTTGAGTAAATTATGGTTAAACTCCACATACAATCAACGTGATAAACTGATTTTATACATTCAAATAATTGTATGTCAAACACTGATAGCGCTAATAGGTACGTCTTCTTTGAAGTTGGGGAAAATAAAATAACGGCCGACAAAATTTTGATCTGGATCTCCAGGTTGGCGATTGGGCCCATAGGCGACATCCCCATTCCATGAACATGATTCTGTTACAAAAGCTCAAATGAATACCACTTCAAGACTAAGACCTACTCATGTAACACTCGTGCTTATAGAACAGGAACCAAGTAACCAGAACTAAAATAACTTTCCTTTGGCGTGTGTTTAATAGTATATCAAACTTGGTTAACCACCGCATTTATATAGTTATAATGATAAAAGGAAACTTATTCAAAAAATAATACTTTTATGAAGACATAGACATCAACGATGTGAATATGGTATATGAACGCTAAAGTGGGATAGGAGCAGGTCTTCTTCCTTCCATTGAAAGTACAGTTTGCACAGGGATGGTAAATGAAGAAAATCACATACGTAATTTCCTTTCAGATAGGCGACAAGGGGTGAACGTTTTGCACTCTGGTTAATGTCATTATAAACATCGAATCTTCTGAATCGTTAATTGCAGACCACAGTCGTAGCAGAGAGAATGGTACAACAAAATGATACAAGACATAGCGGCGATATGCGAAGAACATGAAATGAGAAAGTTCTAGAAAAATGCAAATATTTTATGAAACTAAGTCCGATCTTTAAACCACAGTACAGAAATATGGAGATACAGTTGGACAGATCACCACCAATGAGAAATTCAAAAGCTTATGTATGACCGCTCGTCATGTACAGATAATCTCTCAATGGAATTGTTCAAGAAGGGTGGTAATAACTTACGTCATGTACGAACAAGATATAACTTGTAAAAGGAAAGCTCTACCGATCGAATGGAAGGTTCAAACTATATAGGGAATAAGCTCAATTGTATTGCATACAGTATCCGTTCTAGTGCGAAGCTACACGATAGAATATAGGCAGATGGGGAAAACACGAGAGCATCGCATGAAGACACATTTTAAACTTTAAATCCTCTTACGATAGCATTATAAGGATAAAGCTCTACATGAAAAGCTATACATCCTATGAGCCTGACGAAATCGATCTGTATACAGTGCGCTATCAAGGTGATCTATCCCTGCTATATAGCTCAAGCACAGGCGTCGTACACTCGATCTGTCCCTAAATATAACCATTAGATCCTCTAAGATTAACACAACCGTCACTATGTTTAACTATTACTGGTCACTTCCCAATGATGACTCCACGATATACCAAATTCTCACATTGATTCGGTGAATAATAAGGTACCGAACAGGCGCGTGGATTATTACAAGAGCAAATGGAAGAAATCAAGCCCCAATCCTTCAAGATGGATAGGACAGGAAAGATAAATGGGCAGCGAGAATCCCTCACGAGTCATCATGCTCCCATAACATTTGTCGGCAGAAAACTGCTAAGATCACGATACATGATACATGATGATCAGTAGGCCTAAGAAGATGGAGAGATGTCCTTTTGGAAGATGTGGAATGTAGAATAATCACGGGCAAAACCTAACTCAGAACTGAAGCCACAAGAAAGAAGAATACTAATTGAGTTATCAACAATTTGCGACTAACAAAAGCATTTGTAATTATTTTGAAACGATTCATAGAAAAATTACAAATAGGTGAAAAGTAAATATTTAAAAATGGTAACGACATTATAGCGCGGTAGCCATATTAATGACCCCCCAGACACACACCCACACGTACACGTCACTGGAACTTTAAGACGTTTCTGAGGTGCTCACGTTTACGGTACATAAACAAAAAATATTGTAAAAGGTTTTCAGTTATATATTCTGGTCTCTTGAACTATTTCTTCGAAAGTTAAATAGCGTTTCATGTAAAAAGAGCGGTTACTATTTCCTATTAGAAGATTTTCTATAGACTAAGGCAGTATTACCGTAGAGATGATACGAGTTCCACAAATTGTAATATTGCAATGCAATATTATAATTAGATAATATTTTTAAACTGAATTTCGATAATAGCCATCCATGCCCCGTCAAAATCATCATTTCATACAATTATTCATCTAGTACACGAACTGATTGAATAAAATATTTAATAGTTGACAGCGCGAAAAAGGAAATTAATTTTGAACAACCTGCAAATGCATTGCACGATAATTAATACACAGACTAATAATGGGATTATAAGCATTTTATTGTTTGTTTATTTATACAAGTTGGAATGCGACCGGCAAACAAAACAATAATTATTCCGGATTGATTGTAATTTAATTTAATTAACGATATTAAAACGAATATGAAAAAGAGCTCGACGCGAATCAATTACGGAAAGTAATTATAAAACACAATTAGCTCTGCGAGATCGTATCGATCGAATTAAAAAAAGGTTTATCGTTCAAAGCAAAACACATTCGACCATATTTTATTCGTGCGAGTAAAGGATATCTAGGTAATAATTTTATGATCAAAAAAGTATAAAAGTTGCACTTAATATTAAACGAGTAACAATTTTCTATCCTGGTGAAATTTTGTCATCTGTACCTGGATTTGCGTTTTTTTTTTATCGAACTGTGCAGTTTCGACGCCATATAGTGTATCCCCACATTTAGATCAAATAGAGTCGCTCGTTTCGAATAATTGCAAATCGAAATTGCGCCTCTACGGTTACCGGCCAGAAACAAAACAACGATGCGAAAAAACGGCAGATAAGTATACGGAATTAGCGTGTAATAGTGGCAAAGCAAGCTCGAATATGTGCACTAAGTACAAGTTTCGCCAAACTATTAGTCCCAGTGCATGGGAACTACTTACGTGTGTTCCTTGAGGATTTTCTCAACCTTGGTCGTGTTGACGCCCCATATGAATACGCTGCCGTCGGCCGATCCTACCGCGATGTACTGACCGTCGGGGCTGAATGTTGCTCGAGACCAATCACAGCCCACCTTGAATCCGTCGCAACTGAAAGAATGCTAAATCACTCGATGATTAAGACATCTAATGCATGGTGATCACACGAACGATCCTGAATAAATAAACGACGATTTTTAGAATCCTTATTCGTGGCACGAATACTTGATTATTCATTAAAACTCCAACTGTGCATCTATATATAAAAGAAATTTATAAACATTATAAATTTGTAAAAAGGGTACGGTCTCATCTTCCCATATATAGTACGACATGTTCTTCACACGTTTCATCTTTTTCCAGCTCGATACATATATATGGATTTATTTTTCCAATCCACCAAATATGGGGAATAGAGGGAGAACAAGTTGATAGGGCGTTTGAAGTGATGTGATCAACAAGTTGCCAGATTGATAAATGGGTGAGGTTATATGCTAACGTTTGTTGTGATAACGGTGACGATTATGTGGAAAGGAAGAGAATAGTAGACGTGGATATAGATTTGATTGCAGAATTCGTGGACTATACATGCTGGGTAGTAAAACTATTATAGTAGTGAGGTGATTGGTAGGCGAAGAGCAAGCAAGCAAGGATAAGAGGGTGTACTAAATTATGTATTAGATTAAAAGGCGAAGTTACAATACAATACAAGTGTTGCGATTTTATTCTAAGCATCATTACACGTATAAAAAATACTATTTAATATGCTAACATTTGCGTTAGATAAAATTGCAAAATTTAATATATCAACGGTTTTGCATAATTTGATCGCTTTCCATGTCCGTGAAATTATACTTCCACAACTGCGTTAAGTAATGCAACATATGGTCATTATTGACGGTAAAGGAATATTTAAGGTAGTTACGACGTGATATTATTATCGGGGAGGTCCAAAAGAAAGTCAACCGTTCGGAAATGAGTCAAAATTATCGGTTCTAAGTCCGTAATGAGGGTAATCGCGTCACCAGAAACGAACTACTGCATATGGATGCCTCGGTAATTGGCGATTTCGATATACGTTTATTTTTATTTGGGACTGTGATCATTTTAAAACATCAAAGCCGAATAATTATTACTTATTACATCGCGAATACTCATGATCTTAAAACAACCAGAAAAATCCATTACCGTTTCCTGACACGCCCACGAAGTTTTATTTTTTCCAGCGGTGAAATATAAATAACTCTCGATTGCAATCCCTACGATAAGTTTAGCGGTGTTTTCAGTGCCCCGTAAAAATGCAATTTCACAAGGCAGCCGCTCGCAACATTACTTTTAATCGCCGGGCCCGTGGAGTGTGAAGGGTCGCTGGCGTCAATGTTTAATAAATCATGCAGCGCGTCTGCGGAGCGCGAATGAAGCGAGTGGGTAATTCATATTCTCGCAAAATGCGTTTAAACACTTAGACGTGAGAAAGTAGGTTAAGTGGGTGGATGCCAACAGGTCTTCGAAGACCGAGCCCAAGATACGACGGGCAAGACCGCGCCCCCGGGGGTGAGATTCTGATATCGCCGTGAAGTCATCGTTTTTATCTCACGTCATTAATCTCGGCCGCAGTCAACGTTCGCCCTACCGAACACTCCGGACCGCGCCAGACAAGTGTATTCGAAAACTTCCTTATTATAGTCGAGATAATGGTCCGCGTATTAGGGTTTTTGTCTTTTTCGTTTCGTTCTTATAAGGTGGTAAATGTCACTTGGACATGTCTCATAAAATACACGAAATCCGGGAAATTAAACGTTAAAGAAAAAGTTAGTCGAATATTTTATAATACAACAGCTACCATGGAGACCTTATAAAGGATTCACATTAATCAAGATTTATATTCACACAAGAGAATTGTTTACTTGTTCGTTTGGATGAGTCCTGTTGACATTTGCGCCTCATAGTGCTCTTCAATGCGACGGTAACACAGTAAAGATATTTCATACGCTTGAAAGTGGAGACGTATTAAGCAAGATGATATATGTCTACACATATATGTATATAATTAGTTTAATTTATTATTAAAATTGTGTTTCCTATTGCCTTAATTAATGAATTAAAGGAATGCAAAATTTTAAATACCACAACAGAAACTTTACTTTTTTATTAATTTCCAAAAATAATTACACTTAACAACAAAAATTAATTAAACTAAATTTATATATTTCAATTTTATAAAAAATGGGCTCAGTATTTGAATTTTATTCAATTTAAATTGTATATCAGGGTTCCTTTATCATATTATAATTATTTATAAAATAAATCGTCTGTGTTCCTGTGATAAATAATATAACTTAATTTAAAATATCTTTAAGAGTTCGGATTTCGGTATTGAAATTTATTTTAGATGCGTGGAATTTACATATGGACGGAGTATCAACTTGATTTAAGACTTACGGTTGTTTTCCTGGTGTTATGTCAATTTCGCAGATCACTGCTATTTTCATCTTATTCAGTTTTGGTTTTACTAACGACATTCTTTTATATTTAACCCAACAGTGACTTTGATTTTCTCATAAACGCACAGTCGATTCCTTTTTCATCTAAGTGCCCTAATAACCTTATAAATTACAAACAACTTTTTCGAAAATATGACAGCTATATAAATTTCAATGTTCAATGTTTTCGTACTAGCTTCGAAACCTTGCCCGAAACGTTTATTATACATCAAATTGTATACATTTTAATGTAACATTTGTATCTGAGAAACAATTTGGGCTTATTGACCCCCCCCCCCCCCCCCCCTTAACGTTAGCCATCGGCACACCCCCGACGTACAAGAAGAATATTATGGACTTCAGCTACCATGCTAATTATGTCACGAAAAAGTTTGTAATCATTAAACTATAATTTTTAAAAACAATTCCAAGGATTTCAGCTTATCTGATGCAATCCCTAACTTCCAGAAATAATAGGTTCGTTTTTCTTGTAATAATGTATGGCAATTTTTATGTAGAAAGCCATACGTATCGGGGACGATGGATCACTTTTTCAGTTAACAATGAAGGTGCATTTTCGGTTCTGTATTATGGGAGGGTGGGGTTGCGACCGAACGGGGAAAAACAGCACTATATTTCAGTCGTGCCAAACTTCGGAATCAAATGGTGGAAAGAAAATGTTGAAAATTTATGAACCCAGCCCAATCTTAAAAAATTCAACATTAAATTTTTTTTGTATTCTCAACCTCAACCTTAATTTGCAAGAAACTTATGTTTTCAACTAAACCATGATTCTCAATAATGGGAGTAATGGCTTCACCAGTTTTCATATGCCATTAATATTAAATTAAATTACTTTTAGTAAAGAACAAAATTCTAGAAAATAACTCATTTAAACGTCTTTAAAAGTAACGATACATCACAGGCACCTATTATAAATATAAATATTCGTCTTCTTCGCAAACACTGTAATTATACTCAAGTTGGGGCAGTGCAGTAAACAGAATTTTAAAAGTTCTTGAGAATGTTATGAATACTAACATCGTGTGCAACTGAATTTAAGCCCTCCTTATACGTATTTTTTGGTAAAATATGCAAAAGCTGCTGCATAACATTTCAGATTTTTAAGGTCTCGATTTTCACCAACACACTATCAATGTCAACGCATCATTTAATTCCCCTTTGGCAGAGACATCCATTCCCCCACTGTTCCCCTATGCAATAGTTTAACTTTCAACTGGAATTGATTGAACCTAACCAATGCATTGCATAGATATACCATATATGTATGAAATAAAATGTCGATGAAGATCATCAGTCTGAAGACATGCTCGTTCGATCGGAAAAAAAGGCGTTGCCAAAATAAGACGTTTCACACAAGGAAAAAACAAACTAACGCGCGATAAACATTGATACTATTAGGTGCTTTTATTATATCATTCCTCAAACATACATAGAAAATGATGTCAAGACCATTGCACAAACGATGGTAATTTTGAAAGGCAGACTATTTGTATCTATCTCTACAATATTCCTTGTGAGAAAAATCTCATAAGCCTTCATAAAATTTTTCAAACCTAAACCCTATTCCTAACCCTAAACCCTAAAATAGCCATATTTTGATCTAGTCGCAGGGCGTGTAAAAAATCTTTTCAAACCCTATAACCATTGCAAGAACAAACTTGGGTTGTATTGTGTTGTGTTGTGTTGTGTTGGGTTAAGTTGGTTTGTAACCACACACCTATGCTACTGTTTTAAAAACCTTAAAAACCATTGAATTTTGTAAGTCTGAAATAATGTTGTCAAGTTGCATAAGTTTGATTTTAAGAATCAGCTGTCATAATGAAGAGTTCGAAACAGTTGCTCGTAATAATAAAGTGAATAGAGCAACGAACAGTGGTTAAATCTTCAGAAAAATGCTCGAAGGTATATAAAATAATTTAATTCTGCGATCGAATATTAACAATTAATACAGGACATTTTATTCAAAGCATTCTGGTCATCGACAAGATGGTTCGTAAAGAGCTCACTGGTGGCGAGAAGCGCCGTGAAACTACTAAACTCGTGAAATTTTGTAGCGATGGATATGTCGTTGAACAGACTTATTGCTGTTCTCCACCCCCGTGCAAATTGTTGGCGACTTTTTGGAACGTCATATTATTTTCATGAGATCCAAAGGAGTTGCTCATTGATTATTTACATTGCAGAGCCACTATTAAAGGGCTATGCAAAATGTAGTTGTAAAACTCGGTATTAACAAGACAAAATGATGCTTATCCTGTCAGACAAAATATACACCGCAGTTGGATTACTATAATATAATTTGGACTGAGTTGCCAGAGGTGTAGTGTATCAGATGACTACACGGCTGGTCAGAGTTGTGGATATTACAAGAATTAGAATTGGAAATAATCCCAAATGGCTACCCGTAGCTGGTGGTTCTTAGCAACAACTTTATGTTTCATTAGTTACCTTTTAGAACAAGTGCTTTCTTATGCGGATAATATGGGATTTGGCTAAATTGACCATGACGTCAAAGTGGAACTTAGTGGAAAATATTAAACTTTTCACAACTTGGGGAGAAATCTTTGGTAAAAAAGTATTCTTATATCTTCTACGAAA
This sequence comes from Geotrupes spiniger, assembly GCA_959613385.1. NCBI lineage: Eukaryota > Metazoa > Arthropoda > Insecta > Coleoptera > Geotrupidae > Geotrupes > Geotrupes spiniger. The sequence goes on from OY390737.1 coordinate 22,249,985, forward strand.
AACATGTTAAATTGATCACATAATTGTTTATGTATTCAAATATCTTGGGACAAGTTTGAAAACTAGGAGATGAAGACCGAGAACAACACCGAAATCAAGAAATATGAAAATTGAGTCCAAGGACAAATATGGATGATTATCACATACGAAGAGATATCCGCGACAATTAAAAATAGGCATAATTAAGGAGAACATAATGACTGGTGTATTACAATATAATACGACGTGAGTAATTGCTGATACAATGAGAATACTGAAGGGCACAAAAAGAATAGTACTTTATAGTAATTCGTCAGGTTGCTTGCAATCCAATCACGCTGCTTCGAGGTAAAATAAATCAGGACATACATAAATCATAAATGAATTATTCCTAGACCAAGAATTGATGTATTTGTCATCGCCTGGTGAATCCACAGTATGCTGAAACATATGTAGTGTCTATTTTTAAATCTTTTGAAACTAAACACTTGTGTTACTATCAAGAATTACCTGTTGACAAAAATGATAAAATATTAGTAATATAACGTCTTTGTTAAGAAACAAGCACTATTACTAATTTAACGTCTTTGTTAAGAAACAAATAAATCACTATCGGTAACCAAGGTTTCAAGAGTGGGTTAGAAAATGACACCTGTAAATCTCTGAAATTCGTATTCAGTATTTCCACAAATTATTATTTGATCCATTCACGGTATTTTTCCCGTGCATTTAATATATTGCTATGGCACTTGTTTCCATTTAAAGTTGGTTTGCCCGGAACATGTCTTATAATGCAAATGGATTATAAATAACACATGTTAAGGAAAGGCACACATGATGTATTAAATATCATGACAATCGCAACCGAAGTATATGAAGCAAACCCACATCTGTGGAAATAATAACTCTAGGCGTTTACCGTAAGAGCAGATATAATAATAATAAACTAGAATAGAAGGCAATGGCACAAAACCGTCAACACGAAAGTATATATAAGAAATTACCGTTTAAAGAAATAAAAATTTTCAATTAACGAAAAATTTGACCCCCTTATTTCGGCCAAAGAAACGAAACTTAATTAATATTTAAATTTGTCTAGTGCTAAATTAAAGCAGACAGTTTAATTATATGGCGTTTAAACGTAAGCCACTAGCGCCCATTAGTAGACTACCCAAATTACAGATCTGACACCGCCGTAGTCTAAGAACGAATTTCTTAATTTCATTTGCGTAAATTACGTATTCAGGCAACGGACGAGTACATAATTCTTCTTTTTCGTGAGAACGTCTGCATAGGAAAATTCAATTACTTGCAAATTTCATTGATCTAGGAATAAATGGTATTTGTTTGTGGAGTACAATATTTCGCATCGGAGTAACTATAATCAATAGTTACCCTTCCTCGAGAGAAACTCAATTCCGTTTTTAATTTTAGATCCGTGTATAACTAGTTCTGTGTATAAGTATTACTGTGAATTGCTGAAATAAATTGTGCGTTATTAGTTTCTGGTTTTTGAACGGCCCAGAACATGTGATTTGAGCTAACAAACCAGTTTCAGAATAGGAAAAAGTAATTTCAACAATAAATCTCTAAATTAGACATTTATATCATTTATAATACTACGCATAAAATCACTTTTTAATCAATTGTGATAATTAATGAAATAGTTCAAATGACAATCATGGGCGTGTTCCATCGACCAGCATCGCACTAGACTCATATGTGAAGATTATTAAATCAGTATATGACTATGTTGTGACTATATTCAAGACGATTATCAAGCTACTGAAACGTCTCACAGGAACGTCTTCCGCAAAATTACTACTATCTTGCATCTGCACCGAAGTATAAAATTCCACTCTCGGTAATAATACAATTCACTTAAACGAAAAAGTTTTTTATTGCCGAAACTCGACGTAAATTTGCCCGTGGATATCGACATGATGGATTTATTTTTATGTGTGCTATTGAAATTCGTCGACATTGGATCTGAAGGGCCGTGTATCGACCAGACAGATTAATTTCCTTACCACAAATCGTAAACGATATAATACCACACTCGACAGGGTTGACAGCATAAATATTCTCACCAAATACGCACACAATGTGCCGAAGCAAACATGTTTATTTATTTTTATGGAAAAATAACCTATTGATTTTGTTCTTTCGCAATGTTTACGCAATCTCATTTGAAAACGATCCACTGATATTTATTGGAACAGGCCCGATTAAATCGCGATACAAGAGTACAATCAGCTAATGAGCCACATTACTGTGAATAATAGATCGTGAGAAGCAACAGAACGACTTTTGAGCGAACTGAATTTTTAGAATTCTCGTAGAGTTTGTTTTGTAATATAATCGAATTACTAGATGTTTTGCTCAAGCAGCTTTTGCTGATTAAGGCTGAGCCGTGAAGTTAACTGACCTTGTGTTACATTATTTGATATCGTTGAGGTTTTATGATCATTTTTGGTTAATTGGCGATAAGATCATAATAACGTTGATGGTCTGGTTGTATTTTCATATAGTGTCACAACTATGGGTTTCGTTGGGCACAGTTGGAGATGTGCCTATCGAATAGAAGCTGGTCCTATACATTAAACTCAGGGCAACTCAGAAAACCATACTTAATAATATTGAAGCAAGAATAATAAGAACAGGTGAACAGATGAACCCGGATTTTTTATGCCAGATAAAAAATGAAATATTTTCTTCATAATTGCCTCATCTGAATATTCATTACTTCTTACAAGAAAAGCACAATAGTCACTTGCAAAGATATCATACATTTTGGAGGCCAGTAAAGGCGATTTGTGATAGTGTAGAGAGAATTATATAAATATCGTGTTCCGCACAGCTACCTGTCCAACAATAAAGTATATAAAAATAATAAATTCTCCATATAATGCACTACATTAAATAAAACAACATTGGCGCTAATATTTTACAAAATGGTTCATACTAGAAAAGTTAGTAGCATTATAAAGTAAATAAAGTTAGAAGAGCTAGTTTCAACACTAACATGAAAGCTTGTTGAAAGGTTTAGGAATAAAGAGACAACAAATCGGCATAAAAACACTGCATTACTTCTGGATTTAAAATCGGAAATACACTGCATGGTCGAAAACAATTGAGATTAACTTAGCTGGCATAAGACTAGCATCGCAAAACAACATTATTTATGTATTTATTTTACATTTATGTACTGTTTTACTCTAAGGTCTTCATAACTAATATTTTCAGATGCTTTAAATGCTTTATTCATTTTCCCCCCTATAGAATTTAGCAATGTGATTCATCAATTGTTACAGGGTATGCATTACATTAAATTTTCACGAGTAATTTTCCAAGAAAAGTTTCGTGTTAAACAAATGCCGTCATAGTCCGGAAATTGCAATATCACGGTGCGAGACAAGCAGTGATAAAATTATATTACAAGTTTTAATATAGACTGGCATACAAAATTAATTCGATTTGTGGATGGCAATGAGGAATACTATATTCTCTGTGTTTGGTAGTGGGTGGGGTGGTCAATAGACAGTTTAGAAATATAAATAAAATCTGATGACACCACCAATGTAAACTTAGATGGTTATTTATATTTTACCACTTTAACAATTCTTTACTTCATGAGACAAAGAAACAGATGAATTACCCAAATGTATTTTAGATAAAAATGAGTATTCTGTTGGAATATGATTCTTTCAAATTGATTTCATGACCATGGACTATGAGAGGCCGAAAATATTCATACGAATATACCCAGTTTTGTGTCATCGTAGTATGAAATGTAGAGAGGTGTATCACGTTTGGGTAGTTTGAGGCAGTGAGTACAGTGGCGAAATTAATTTTTATGATGTTGTGAGTAATGGTACATGGGGGCGAGGTAAATCTTGGCAAACGAAGACTTGGTAAGATAGTGTTGACTATCTATTGTTAATGTATTACGTGGTTTCATTGTTATATGCATAGTTGTGATCGTTATGATGTTACGAGTTGGGTACTGAGAGGGTCCATCGTTGTGGCGTGGGGGTAGTATGATTTTTTATCCAAAATCGAATTGCTGCTATTGTTCTTGGTGGAACAATAACAGATGTGGTTATCGACGTCCTGTCCCTGAAGTAGTGAACCGTATGTACAGAAGGTAATGCTGATGTGCAAATCTGCTTGTCGTGTCTAACACCAAAGTTTCAGTACACATTAGCTTGCGAAGATATCTGGTAAATAGCAAAGGCGTCCAAATCTGATAACCATGATAAGTAAGTAATCGTGAGATAATTCATTTTAGCTACTTAAGGCAACGTATGACTGGCGGACACCAGAAAGTGCCTTTTATATTTCATATTTCATGTCGTGTTACGATTGCTTTTGTCATGATGCGCGCATATTACTTTTTTGGAGTTGGCTACCACTGAATGGGTATAGGACCCCTCATTAGTACTTTATGTAAATAGAAACGGTGAGTTGGCAGTTATTCTGCTGCTTTGATTATAAATGATATTAATAAATTATTCCCAATAAGAAAATTAAAAATTATTGAAATTTTTGTAAACTATGAATCAAAAATATTATTTTTTGATTTATAATTCAACTAAATTAGTCATCATTATGCTTTAGTAACTGGGTAAGATTCAGCCAAACCAAAATACAAAAATTTGAGCGAAACCCTGAGAAAGCTCCGGGAATTACGAACAACAGCAAACGCCGGATCTATCATCTTCCATTCCGACTTAATCCCTACGAAATATCGAAATCGTTATCGGCGAATGCGCAGCACCCTGTGATGTTCTTCCGATACGATCGTAATGTTGCATTGAAGCGCATCGGCTGAATCCAATAAACATCTCTTAAACAACTTATTCCATCATGCCGTAGACTGGTACTGCACGAAATAAATTTGTTTATATCTCCAGCCGGCGGATTTTACATTAGCCTCGGACTGGTGCACGAATAAACGTAACATGCAACTTTTCTTATTTATTCGGAGCATACGGTTGATTAAAAACAGGAACGAAACACTTTGTTTATTTTGTCGGGGCGGTTTCGTTTGTTTCTGGCTCTGTGTGCGAGCGCCGCATCGACGGTTTAATGAAGACGGAGCGTGTTTATAGATTTAGAGGCGCAAATCGCGAACAGTGTTCAGTTTTACATGAAAAGTTTATTGTTAATAGATGTATAATTAATACGATTCATACCGAAAAGTAATAAATAGAATTTTACAAAATATGAAACTGCCGCATTAATATAACGAAAACCAAAATAGACTGTAGGTAACGTCACCGTGAAGCCAAAACGGAGTCAACGGTTCTTTTAAAACCTTGACGTGAAGATCACTCATAAGCCATAATGCAGACATATACGAAGTGAGATCAGTATTTACGGTCGCTAACATAGAATGAAACAAATGGAAGAAATAGCAAACGTTTATTTTTCTACATAATCTCGATGAATTTGGTCCAATGATTCTCCAAACCTTTGATTTCTCTGGAAAAAAAGATCTTTTGGTTGCTCTTCCAACCAGTCGTTTACTGCCGTCATCGCTACAGTGTCATCGTAATCTCTGGTCCCCTGAAGATATTCTTTTAATTTTGGAAATAAAAAGAAATCACTTGGGGCCAGGTCTGGTGAATATGCGGAAGAATTCAAATCTTGCATTCAGAATAGCACTCGTGGCAACATGGCTTTTGTGGACAGGAGCGTTGTCTTTATGAAACAGAATTCTTTTGCTCAATTTTCCTCGTGTTTTTTCCTTGACACAATCGCGCAATCTTAAAACTAAGTTGCCATACTAGGAGCCTGTATGTCCACGTTGCAAAAGATCATCAAAATTCCGTCAGCATCCCAAAAAATTGTAGCCATAACTTTACCAGCGGATGGCAAAACACGAAATTTGCGGGAAGGCGGAGAACCTCGGCGATGCCGCTCCACACTTTGTTGCTTCGACTCGAAGTGGTGAACCCACGTTTCATCAACAGTGACGAATCGAGAAAGAAATTCATCCGGATCTGGTTTTGAACTTTGCCAAACTGGCTTCTGAATGCAATACTCTAGAACGTTTCTGATCAGGTGTCAACATTCGTGTAACCCAACGCTCAGACAACTTTTTTAGCCACAAAATATTTGTTAAAATATACTCCGTGACATATAAACTGCACCACCTAGAAGGGGTGGGAATTTTTGGACCAAATTTGGCAGGAATAGTGGACTAGTCCAGGGAAATAGTTGATTAAAATTTGAAACGCAATCATCAAGTAGTCATGGGATTTTTGACGTTTGTGTCATTTTTTAGAGGTGGTGATAGACAAGCAATTATCGAGTCATTTTTTGAATTTGTTCCACTTTTTCGGATCCCGTTTTTTAGTTTAAAGTGTTTCAAGTGTTTAATGATGCCTAGAGGAAGGAGACCTCAAGTTTACCAGCAGTTGAGTGACTTTGACCGAGGGCGGATTGTTGGTTTACGAGAAGCAGGTTTTTCGTTTAGAGAAATCGGCAACCGTTTGGGACGGCACCACTCAACAATAATGCGTCACTATCACAGCGTGGTCTGAACATGGGGTTGAACGTCGGAAAAGAGGCACTGGGGCTCAAAGACGAACCAATGAACGAATCAAGATCGCCGCTTAAGACTAATGGCCTTGAGAACCGATTCTCTACAACTAGATCAATAGCTGATCAATGGTTAGGTGCACAAGGTTGTCCGATAGGCTTGCGAACAGTTTATCGTCGAATAAGAACCTTTGGTTTGCTGTCTTACCTCCCACATCTTGTGCTACCCCTCACTGCTCAACATCGCCCGGAACGTTTGGCCTGGTGCACGGAAAGACTTCAATGGAACTTGGAGTGGCATCGAGTTGTCTTTAGTGACGAATCGCGATTTTATTTAGGAATGCATGATGGTCGGATGACTGTTAGACGAAGACGTGGAGAAAGGCGCAATCGTGATTTTTCGATTGCGAGGCATGTTCACCGAACTGTGGGGTTGATGGTGTGGGGTGCTATTGCTTACGGCAGTAGGTCACCCTTGCTCTTCATTGGGGGCAGTATGACCGCCCGACGCTACATTGACGAAGTGGTAGAACCACATGTTCTTCCATATCTTCGAGGGCTGGAAGACCCACTTTTCCAGCAAGATAATGCACGACATCACTTCTTTGAAAAGGCCAATGTTAATCTTTTGCCTTGGCCGCCAAGATCTCCCGATTTGTCGCCCATTGAGCACGTGTGGGAAATGATGGGTAGAAGATTGAGGAATCTACCGAACCCACCGTTGACAATAGAAGCTCTACGGCATGAAGTACAGGCTGACTGGGATGACATACCCCAATAAGACATTGATCACCTGCTGGAATCAATGCCAAGGCGGGTCAATGAGTGTATCATAAATAGGGGCGGACCAACACATTATTAAAGAAAAATCAAAAAATGAAGTGTTTTCTTTATCAAATTTTAATCAATTGTTACCTTAGACTAGTTCAATGTTTCTGAAAAATTTAGTCCAAAAATTCCCACCCCTTCTGGGTGGTGCAGTTTATATGTCACTGAATATATTTTCTATAGTACCAAAAATCGTAATTTCAGCTATTCGGCGAATGGTCGTCTGTCATTACCATATCGTGTATACAATTAACATTTTGTTGGGTAGTGACAGTCACTGGTCGTCCAGTACCCTTCGCATGTTCATATGTTCACCACTTGATAAGAAACAGCACCCTCACCTAATACACCTACCCTGTTTTCATGAATTTCTTTTGGCGGCAACCCTTTCTTTTGCAAGTATTTTATAACAGCAAGAACCTCTGATTTTTTCATTTTTAAAATTTCTCTGAACATTTATACTTAAATTCTAAATTATTTGAACAAGTAACAAGTGACAAAACTACAATTGAACCAACGTAACAAAAAATGATTATTACTTTAATGGTTCAAATTGATTCAACGTCGCTCAACGCCTACTATGCCAGGGACGCGAAATAATGATCTCCTCTCGTATCGTCACTGATATTATTTATTTGATAGTGTCATTGTTGCCTAAAAGAATATAAAATCAATAATTACCTAAAAGTAAAGACGACTTGACTCATTCTGAGATCCAACAGCTTCAGTGTATCGTCACGGACGCAAGCAACCAAATACTTCGCATCTGAAACAGAGAGAAAACAAGAATAACAGTTACCTGAACAAGACCTTTCTAAAAAAGACATCGACCGTTTACGGTTTTTACGGACATCATAAAAAAAGAAAAGAATAACCAATTTTATTATCTGCAACGTTGCTGAAGTTAAAACGTAAGCACCTTAGCTAAGCAATTTCGTCGAAAAGAACTTAATGAGCAAACTCCTGATTAAAATTTATTCAGCGAGCGAACGAACGACCGTCTGGCGGATTCGTGTTATCGGCAGTGTTTTATTCCGAATCGTGGGCGTGTCCTGTGTTCAGGAAAAGTTGGATTTATTTTATCAGGTGACGAAATTTACATAATTAGTTTACATTAGGTCGAATTCGCCATTCTTGCGTCCCCCGTTCTCCCTGTCGCTCGTTTTCGAGGACGACTGCCTCCGAACGGAGACAATTCGCGCGAAGGGAAAAGGAGGAAAAAGTAAAGCGCAAACCAAGTTCGCGGGCATTAGCGAAATTTACATTTACAATTAGTTTAAACGATTCAATGGATCGAACCTTTGTTTTATTATTTTCGTTCTCGATCATTTGTTTATCGTTGTAAAATGTGCGCATCATTAACAATTGGTGGCATCCAATTTCAAATCGGTCAATATTATTAACTCACGGAAAAATTGCTAATACGTTAAAAATAAAGGCAACAAAAACAAAAAACAGAAAACCTGTGGTTGTAATTTAAATATGTTTACAAATTATGTCAATTTAGAATAATTAACAATTGAGGTAAATAGATTCATCTTTTGATATGCAGCTCAATAATAATTTTACAAATTGCTCGTTAAGTATGCATCTTTCCTGCGCTGATAAACAATTAATAAATATAATAATTTATGTCGCCATTGACCCAGAAAGATACACGCAAAATAATGTTGGTAGTAAATAAATGTAAACATTTATGTTTTCGAATTTAATTAACTGCGAATGATAGAATTATAATTTGAAATTGTTACATACAGTTATATTGAGCGTTGCGTTGTGCACATATTTCATGTACGATTACATGTAACAGAAATATTTAATAAACAGATCCATTTAAAACATCATCCATGCGCATACGCAGTTAATAATATTTGCATCGAATCAAATAATTAATAACGTTGATACTTGTGTGTACCTACGCGCAGGAATCTGTACATATAGGGCGTGAGAAAAACTATTTGCTGTGTACTTATTCTTTTTTACACGACAATCTGCAAAGCATGTGAAATAAACTTCGCTTGTTTAAGACTGGTTAATTATAGAAATTAATAACTGACCCAGCCAGTAAAATATTATATGTGCTTTAATGCAATGTCAATGACTAAACACCAGTAACGGCCTTGGGCTAGTATAATTAATTGGAACAGTTAGTGGTATTCATCATATATTAATCGGTTATTTATAATGTAATCTACATATCGGAAGTATAAATTGGATTATGTGAATTAACAGCATTCCATTATTACTTTTAAAATAATTGTTTTGTAAATAACTAATGGACAAATTTGTCGAATCACTCTTCTGATTCTAGTTAAATACGTGCAAACATAAATAACAGCGTATCTTAATGATAGTGAAAATATGTTAACTAGACCTTAAAATGATCAATGATTAAGGGGTGGGTGACAACTTGGCTATGTCCGGAAATATTGATATGTTATAAAAAAACAGCACACATTTACATTATACAAATTATAAAAAAGAATGAGTATATGATCCAAGACCGCTTTACCAACATAATTCAGAAGATGTGTTACAAAGCGATCTTGATCTATCAGAGTCATTCACAACACATAAGCCAGAAGCCAGTTTAGTTTTAAGTTTGAGAGTCCGAAGTTATTTGTGGGAGTAATTGAGTATATTCAGACTATATTTCACAACAGAATTTGGTATCAACGACGTTTTTGTTACATCAACGACGAAGAGGACATTGTAGTTGGTTTAAAAACTCTATTTTTCCAATTTGGCTAAATATATATATCGCATCTTTAAAACGTATTTGATCGAAAGACGATGATGATTGCACCTGAATAAAAAATAAAATTGCAGCTACGTTGTTTTATAGAGTCAATAACTTGTGGTGCGGTATGTCTAGGCCAAAAATAATGTCGAAATGACGTCAGTCTCTTGCTCTCGAATAAATTTGAAAGAAAAAATCGTCCTTGAAAGATTTTCATTTAAATAATAAAGGGTTATTTCTTCGAGGTCTATAGAAATCAATTATACACATCAAGGCGACCAATGAAGAATGGAACTGATTGATTCGTAGATTGGTATAATGGGAGGGGAATTTGTGGAGCATGGAATAGTTGTGTGATATATGGGTCAGGCAAGCAGGAAGCACACGAATACAAGATGCTGGAAAGGATTCAAGAGATGCGATTGAAAAGGTATTTGCTGTAAAAATTCTTGACGGTAGAAGAGGTTATTACATTACGAAAACAATGTCAGTGAGGCGAGCACAATAAGGCCATGAAATGAAAGTAATATAATGACGACAGAGAGGAATAGGTTGAACATCGATAACAAAGTGAGGTAGTTGTTAATGGACGAAGAAAGAAATGCAAATGAAGAGGCGAGGGTGATGGGTAAAGTAGAGGAAAATTTGCACAATGATTAAAGAGCAGATGTATATGAAAATTTCATTTATTTCATACTGCATCGTAACACTCATGTTTAAGTTAATGATTTCAATCCGTAAAATTAGAAAGCTGCTAGCTTCATTGTATTAATGCAAAACACTATCCGGAACAGTTTAAAATTCAACAAAACAAACAATAAAAGCAGTAGCCTTAGAGACTGGCGTTTCATAGATGATCATATTTTCATTTCAAAAATTTATTTATTTTTTTTGTAACTTTAAGTAAAAATCAAACAATTGCAGTATGAAATAAATCGCATTACGGCATACGTCCGGGAAACTTTTACAATAACTCGTCTCAAAATCCCAAACATATCGACTTGTTACTGTAAAAATAAGTTTCCCGGACTGATACCTTAAATTACTATTTCAAGTTTAGATACGTTAATGAAGAGAGGGATCATAATTACTAGAAGGCAGAATAATATTGATGGCACTGAATGGTAATGGTGTTAACTGGCCATGATAAAGAAGTGATGAGAAGGCGAGGTGAATATATGATAGAAGCATAGGAAGAATTTGGATTACTAACAAATATAAAGGAAAATATAGCTTCAAATACAACAATTTAATGACAACTTGAGATCATTGTCATGCATACTGTTTGCCAACAAGCTCGAGTAAGACAATAGGAGCATTTGATTTTAAGCTACATAGGTCATCGTTGCGGCACTGCTCTCTTGAATTTAGTAGTAGAAATACTTTGTCCCAATCCACAAGATCAATCGACCTTTCCATGTACGCATGTGTCAACATATGTTTAATTAGAAATATTGAGGATCGGATTGACTTCGATTCAACTTGAAAATATTGAAATGTGGGAGCACGTGCAATAATAAATGAATGTTTGCTTGTATGATTCATAATTAGTATAAAGCTAATCAAATGCTTAAGCTACCCACATGTTTGTTTAATTTCTATTTATACAAGTATTTTAAAGCAATTAGTTTCAATTATAAATGGATTGTTTTGCAGGAATTATAAAAGCAGGAATATAATATATTATACAATATATACTCAGTGACATGTAAACTGCACCACCTAGAAGGGGTGGGAATTTTTGGACCAAATTTGGCAGGAAAAGTGGACTAGTCCAGGGAAATAGTTGATTAAAATTTGAAACCGAATCATCAAGTAGTCATGGGATTTTTGACGTTTCTGTCAATTTTTAGATGTGGTGATTGACAAGCAATTATCGAGTCATTTTTTGAATTTGTTCCACTTCTTCGGATCCCGTTCTTTAGTTTAAAGTGTTTCAAGTGTTTAATGATGCCTAGAGGAAGGGGACCAGCAGTTGAGTGACTTTGACCGAGGGTGGATTGTTGGTTTACGAGAAGCAGGTTTTCGTTTAGAGAAATCGGCAACCGTTTGGGACGGCACCACTCAACAATAATGCGTGTTTATCAAGCGTGGTCTGAACATGGGGTTGAAGGTCGGAGAAGAGGCACTGGGGCTCAAAGACGAACCAATGAACGTCAAGATCGCCGCTTAAGACTAATGGCCTTGAGAGACCGATTCTCTACAACTAGATCAATAGCTGATCAATGGTTAGGTGAACAAGGTTGTCCGATAGGCTCGCGAACAGTTTATCGTCGAATAAGAACCTTTGGCTTGTTGTCTTACTGCCCACATCTTGTGCTACCCCTCACTGCTCAACATCCCCAGGAACGTTTGGCCTGGTGCACGGAAAGACTTCAATGGAACTTGGAGTGGCATCGAGTTGTCTTTAGTGGCGAATTGCGATTTTGTTTAGGAATGCATGATGGTCGAATGACAGTTAGACGAAGACGTGGAGAAAGGCGCAATCCTGATTTTTCGATTGCGAGGCATGTTCACCGAACTGTGGGGTTGATGGTGTGGGGTGCTATTGCTTATGGCAGTAGGTCACCCTTGCTCTTCATTCAGTATGACCGCCCGACGCTACATTGACGAAGTGGTAGAACCACATGTTCTTCCATATCGTCGAGGGCTGGAAAACCCACTTTTCCAGCAAGATAATGCACGACCTCACGTAGCAAGGGTTTCTCTTGACTTCTTTGAAGAGGTCCATGTTAATCTTTTGCCTTGACCGCCAAGATCTCCGTTTTGTCGCCCATTGAGCAGGTGTGGGACATGGATGGGTAGAAGATTGAGGAATCTACCGAACCCACCGTTGACAATAGATGCTCTACGGCATGAAGTACAGGCTGCTTGGGATGCCATACCCCAAGAAGACATTGATCACCTGCTGGAATCAATGCGAAGGCGGGTCAATGAGTGTATCAGAAATAGGGGCGGACCAACACATTATTAAAGAAAAATCAAAAAGTGTGTTCTTTATCAAATTTTAATCAATTGTTACTTTAGACTAGTCCAATGTTTCTGCCAAGTTTGGTTCTCACCCCTTCTAGGTGGTGCAGTTTATATATCACTGAGTATATATAATGCTATTGTAGCATTTAGCTGCGTGTTTTTTCGATCCATACGTTAAGGTTGAATTTTACTGCAAAATAATCGAATGCTTATGATTTTTGTGTTTATATTCAGAAAGTCGAAATTGGGGAACAATTTTTTGCCCATATCTGTACATTTTCACATTTACTTCGAGACCATTCGTAGTAACAACTAAGAGGAAAAGGCCATTGCAATGTACGCCTATGTGGTGTTTGTGCGAAGCCAACATTTTAGGCTTTCCTTACAGATTTTTACGGCGTTAAAAATCGATCTTTACGGAGTCGCAAAGTGAATGTTTTCTTAAATGATTTTTTTGTGCCTAGTACCTGATTGTGACTGCTTTTCTTTGTTTCAGGTAAGCCCATTTGACATTTACGTTATCTGGATTAGTAAGTAACATTTTGATATAATTTTGGACATATCGGAAGAAATATTATTATTAAGTATTCATGTGGTTCCTAAAAGGAGACCAGATATTAAATTACTGATATCCGTCAGCAAATATACATTTTTAAGCTGTCTTTGAACTCGGTTCACAACTATTACACGAATATTTATATATATTTAATTATTTAGCATTCGCCGATGTTTCTTATCCAGTTACTTATTTTGCAAATTTCCTATTTGTTGGGAAATAGTTCACAGTGTTCAGCAAAGTTTCACTAAGAGGCTATCGATAGTCCATATTACAGGGTATCGATTTTCGATGTTCCAAATATTATTGCACCGTCGAAAGCAGTCACAAGCTGAGCATACATTGAGAAATATTATAGTATTAATAATACTATTAATAATATCGTTGTATAAAATACACTATTTTATGACATACCAACAACTGTGGATCCTTTCTACGAACGAACTGGCAAATTATTACATGGAAAAGAAACAACCATAGAGTAGAGGATCCCACCAGAACACGGTAAAATTTAGATGTAAAATAATGGGTTTCATTACTTAATAAAATCTAACATCAACAAGCGAAATATGTACCGCAAATTACATCATAATGTCGAGCTTTATGCATGAAATATCAAAACGAATCAGGCTCGATTCTGATGTCAAAATCAAACATTGTAATTGAAAACCATAGGAGGGAGGGGTATAACAAATTAATCCAAGACATATAAAATAGTTTTGTATTGTTAGACGTTAATAGGCAATAAAAGCTGCAGAAAATGGGACGATAGTTCATCGGAAGCACTCAGCAACCGAATTTAGCAAAACTCTGGATCGGGATGACTTTGACTTGATTTGAAAATAATTCAATTAATTTGCATAATATAAGAAACAAACAATTTGTATACATATATTAATCATAATTTGCAACTTAAGAAGGCGTATTACACGTCGTGTAATACGTATTAACGCATTCACAATAAAAAAAAATAGCACGTTCCTGATACATGCAGAATACAAAAATTTATCTGTGATGGATTCAAAATGGATGTGTGTAATAAACTGCGTCGTGGGTGAAAATAAAATGAAAGAAATGATATGATTGAGAAAATTATAAGTACGTATGGTACTGAATTAGATGAGAAAATAAATGTAGTTCATAAATCTGGTAACAATTTCTATTAACTTTAAGAAAGCAAATATGCAAATGAAACTCTCAATTTTACAAATGAAAGATATAGAGGCAGTAGAGTTCGTGAGACATTCAACAATGGCCCACTTCTCCTCTAATAAGCTTCTGACAAATGTCTCCTTACTGGAATCAGACCACGTGTTCTGTCCAAAATTGACACGACATTTCTTCCAAATCAAACCCCAAAACCGCAATTACCTCTACTTAATCACGCGTGGCAACATTGCAACAGCTACGACCTCTCTACAGTATTAAACAGAATAATTTTGTTGACTAGAAATCGATACCACTCAAATTTGTAGAAACGGACTCGCGACGTTTAATCGGCGATATTACGGTTCGAATTTTGCACTCTACAGATTACACGACAAAAAACTTGCAACGCTCACCTCTGGTTAGATCCAATGACGTGACTTTCCCATTCAGTTCGATATCGTTGGGATTGCACTCGGACCTCGTGTCCCAGAATCTGATTCGTTTGTCGAAGTGACCGCTGATGATTGCCGATCCGGAGCCGTCCGCGATGACTAGGTCGTTACAGCTGGACCCGGCGAATTTCGTCTCCACACCTGTCGAAAAAACTTCGCATCAGACCAATCGGACGGAAAGAATCCGGGCATTGTTCGCGCATTGGACGAGCGGACATTGTGACTCAATCAATTCCGTCGACTTGTCTTCGTTTTCTGCGCGAGACGCGCCGCTTAATTCGAAGTCAATTGAATTCGATTATGTAGTTTCAATTTATCATTAGAATCCAATTGACTGCGAATGCACGGCAAGTTACACAACGGGACGGGCATTCACGTCGAGTATGTGCATAATGAATCCGGAAACCGGCGTACACGAACTACGAGGAGACGTTTACTAACGATTTTCACTGTTTGTTCGCCGATAGCAAATTGACGGTTCGGTTTTTGCTTAATTTTTGGTCTGACGAGAGATGAATCACCTCGGTATTCTTCGTGGCTCTGCACGTCACCGTAGGTTGATTGGAGTGCCAACGCCATGCGGAAAGCATTTGTTACTGACTACGTTATTGATATTGTAGTAGGTTATGTGCTTAAGGCTACAGACTTGGAATTAAAGAATATAGATTTCTAGAAAGGACCATGTCAGCTTAATATATACTGTTCACAAAATACAAAAGTCATAAAAACGCATATAAAAATAAAACAACACCAAAAACACTTATGATGCTTGGGTTTATCATAAATGATCTAAATAGTAATTTTATCTCAAGCTAAAATGTGAACAGAAAAAAAAACAGAAAAAACAAAGTATCAAAGTATAATTTTTTATCATTAATGTTGATGCACATAAGGCGAGGCGTTACCCGACATACCGGAGTAATAATAATAAATCAGTTGAAATGTCATGTAGGTAAAAATACTTATACAAAAATATATTTGAATGCAATTTATTATTTTTTGTTAATAGTTATTGCTATCCCTGGTACTGTCGTAAACGAAACCTTCACGCTCTCAGAAACAAATATAATTGAGTGCAACTAACAAATTTAGTGTATTTGCATTAACTGTTCCCATGTACAAAACTGTCATTTTACATCTGTCAACGTGGAGTTATTGTTGTAATATTTGTCTATGAACCATATTGATGAATCAACTATATAATTTACCGGCGAAATTGTAGTTTATTTAAAAATAATACCAATAAACTACATAGTATTTGTATTTACAAAAATATTTAGCATAACGAATTATGAATTTGTATTGTTTGTGTAATTATTCAAGTTATCAACGTGTGACCACAACTTTTTGCTGCACATGGTCATTAGCGATTTTCCCTTAAGATAAAAATAGAAAATTATATACAAACACATACTTATGAGTTGGCTCCTTTTTTAATTAAATTAATTAATTTTATACCTTATATTAAATAATAAGTTAACCCGTGAGTGTATGAATTCATAATAAACTGTGAGGGTATTTTGATTGTGTTAATCTCCAACCTGACCATTTCTATATATCTATCTATCTATCTATCAATCTATATAAATGTCAAAATCTGTCTGTTTGTTCCCTTGTCGATTTTAAAATGCAGCACTGAATGACGTGAAAACTTGTACAGTTTTTAATTATGTCTCTGGGAAGGTTATAAACTTCAAAATTCATTGACGTCATAAAGTTAAAATAAATAACTTGCAAAATAAAATCTACACTTTCTATGAAATTTTGAACTAAATGTAATTTAAACGAAAATTATTCTATGTGGTGGGTTGGACTGGGTTAAAATAAAATATGTATTACAAAATTTAATTGACGATATAACACCTATGTTAAAATATAATATATGCAGAAATAGCAAATACTCATGTTGACTATTTTTTTGTCAAATAAATGTTTTCTATTTTTATTGTGTTAATAGTAGATTTTCTTCATTTTCGTCTAAACAAATGTATACAAAAGAAAAGAAAGCAAATAAAATTTGCAGGAAGAACGAAACAGATATTCGAAAAAAATTAAATTGCACTTGGAATATTCAAGTAAAAGAGACACACAATGCGAAACAAAGGTAATTCGCAGGAAAAAATAAATAAAACAAAATTCAAAAGGTGTCTAAAATGCCAGTAACAATTATCAACAAATCACAAAATGGAAAAATAGTAAAAATTTGAAGGTTAAAAAAAGTACGAATTGTGTGGAGGAAGCAGGAGCAAGGTGATGAGATATACAAGGCAAGAAATGGAAATGGTATATTGGTCAAGAAGCTTGAAGTAGATATAACAAATAAAAGATACGATGAACGAGGTGTCGAAGGTTTTGGATGGTGTTCAAATCAAAAGAAGAAGGAGCAGCAATGTCGAATGAGAGGTTCAGGTCAAATAACATATATTTAATGCTTTTGGAAACGTATTACGTTGCAAGCTAGATTAAAAATTCTGCGTGAATATTGAGGACAAAGATAGTTAGAAAATAAATCAAATGATACAATGAGCTATTAAATAAGTAATTCTTGATAATGAAATAAGATGATGGTTCTATTTGCATTAACAGGAAGTAATTCAGGACCTTTATATACTATATTATATTTATATATTGTGAACCACAAATTAATGTACGTCGTTGCGTCGAGGTGGCAAGAAAATAGGAAAGGATATTTGGGTAAAGACTGTTGATAAAAACAAAAATATATACAAATGTACAATATGTCTGTTCGCTTATAACTTTTGAACCGCAGCACGGAACGACGTGAAAACGTGTACAGCTATTATTATGTCTCTGAGATGGTTTTAATCCAAATTGTATATCCATTGTCGTGTTGCTAGGTGAGCTGACAATGGGAGGGGTGTGCAGGACGAAGGGCAACCGCTAGTTAAATATCAATTGTGACGATCATGATTACCTTTAATGTTGCTAGTGAGAAAATCGGATTTGGTGGTTTATTTTAGAGGCTTATAGACGTCGTTAGTCATTATTTTTCCTGCATAGGACAGGACACATCTCAGTATCGAATAAAACGTTTTTAACGTTCGACTTGGTGCTAAATTAAACCAGTACAGTGTTTTCCATTATCTTCTACATACCAGATTATATATCCATATTGGTATTGCATATATGCCAAACAAATGAATGAATGTCTTATGAATTCCTGGCTTTTACGTCTTAATTACGTTCTACAATCGATACTCCAATAACGCTGGTGGACAGTATTCGAGAGGTCTAACACCACCTTGGCTTCCTTCTCCTCATTACTGCGAATGAACACCCTAATTGAGCAAACAGGGATATAACAGAGATGCAATATTGTAGCAGTAGTGCCACTTATCGTGTATATATACGCATTAGCTAGGAGTACAAGCCAGCATTCTGAAAAGAGTGCTGGCAATTGAGTCTACGAATATTTTATTTTGAACCGTGATCATTCGTTGTATCTCATTCTAAATTATATTTATTTACAGTTACCTTTAGAATATCTTATACTACATTTGGAGATTGTGTTGTTAATAACGTATCAATATATTATTATTATTATTGTTGATATAACTACACTGTTCCAATAAATTATCTTTTTATTTAATTTTCGAATCTTTTATAGTAAATATATTAAAAATGCGACAAAATTGTTTTTACTTGAGCGAACCGAAACCGTCAATGTGAGCCTCGAAACTGAGAAAACAATTGTTCGAAGTTAATTTACATCCAGATTTTGCCTGCATTTCTATGATCAACCCCTTAGACTGTTCCGGTGCGGAAATGAGTCCTATACCCAGTGTAACATTCTGAGAAAAGAAGCAAAAAATACAAACATAAAAAAATATACATTTTTGAGGATTTAAAGAACAATTAATCACATATCTTTACAAGAGGTTAGAGTGAGGAAATTTGTCTATATCACAGTATTTGCAAATCATATCCAATAGTATACTATATTTTATATATTTTGGTCATAATTTTTAAAGATAAAAAAATTATAATAAAATAAAACAAATTCTGAATTAAACTAAATATCGATCATAAGTGAAATGTTGTTTTGTGAAAATGTGGTGGAAAATCTTTTGGAACAACTACACGAGGCAGAAATGTCAATGAGATATAAAAATTAAGAAACAGTGAGTAAGTGAAAGACAGTAAATGCGTGCAACCATTTGCAACGTTTTGACTGATAAGGCTAATTAATACTTGTTCTAAGATACGGCTTGTGAAATGAAATGGCTCATCGAATTCGATCAACGATTCAAAATTTGCAAAACATACATAACATACATAGGTTGACTTTTTATACATTTTTTGCAATCACCTAGAACGAACACTTAAATTAAATTACACGACATGAGCAGATTTTAACTGAACGAAGCTTGTTGATGGAGTCTACATGTCCTACGTCGTTAAACTTTAATGACGAAGCTTTGATTACTATTATTCATTTTAACCGCATAGTTCTGGTTGACTTTTTCTAGTACCGCAAGAGGGAGCCCGTATACGGAATTTCAAAGTTTAAGTCATTCCAATATTATTAACCATGTTTATGCAAATTCGTTTAAACTAGTCTTTGAACACGAAGTTATGGCACATAAAGTTAATAATAGCGCGGTCAAAAGGGTGTAACTAAATTTCATTTCTGCAGTAATCCGCATAAACTATGACGCCATGGAATTCCACTGTCGCTGTCGGTAGGAAGCAGCATATGCGTCCAATTTTAAAACTATTCCGATAATTTTCAGTGTCAGGGCATAAATCAGCCAATTAAAGTCGTCGAATTAGGCGCATTAAACTTAATAATAACGATAATTTCGCGTAATATTAGATTAGCTGTGTGGAGTGGCTCATCGATAAAATTATCTAGATAATTTAATTACGCTGCTCGAGATAAACTCGCTGGCTCGGGTTATGTAATAACGAATTATATCATTAGGAGGAGAAGTAATGCCGTGATATAAATTATGCATTACGAGAGCAGGAAAAATGCGAAGGCGTAGTGTAAGCAATTGAGCGAAACGGGAATCTATAAAGGACAGGGACTTGCGGCCGGAAATAATGGATTATTGGATAAAAACTGAAGATTTTTAAACATCGGAATAATATTTATGTTTAATACTAGGTACTCCATAAAAATACGTACCGATAAATTACTGATTAACACATAAATTTATTTTAAAAGCTACGGTTGTTTGGAATTCCTCGATAAGCTCAAATAAATGCAAAATGATAACATATCCATCCGCATTCTTTTTGCAGACCTGTTTAATTATCGTTTACAGCAATTTGCGATGCTTGATTTAACATCAACATGTATGTGCACATATTAAATGCACTTTGGTGCAATACAAATTAGCGTGGAATCACAAAAATGGCGTCGATATAAATTTTACTTGATCCATTTGATTTATTATTATTTAATAAAATTATAAAAATGTACCATTTAGAAAATTACATTTTGAATTAATAAGTGCAGACGGGCTTCATATACTCCCCTCTGGAAGAGTGAAACTAATTGAAATACAATACACTAAAAAATTTTTTGATTAACATTGTAAACATCAAATTTTCATAGCACGAAACTATATTTTTCAAACCTAATGACTCCACGTAAAATTTTAAACGACTGGAAAAAATCCATACAAGCGTGAAAGAAAATCGTCAATAGATAATTGGCTGGCGTAAGTAACGAAAAAAGAAACTTATAATCACATTATGCGAACACAGTTAGGCGAAATTAAAATTTTCAATACACCAATTCGTTAATAACAAAGCCGTTAGAAGTAACATGTGGCAGATACAATCTGCTGCTCAAAGTAACAATGCAAGCGTGTAATTCACGTTTTAAGATATAGCTCACGCATCTCCATTGAGCGTAAGGGGAATTACGATAAAGAACGTGGTAGGAAGTTGGAACATAAACGTTTGGACAGTAGCTGGCTGCTATATCGTTAGCGCATTTTTTCCCGGTGAATGAATCTAATACGATTCTAAACTAGTTTTGCGCTATTTATACCGCTTATTTTGAACAGTACCATACGGGCTGTAAATTAATATATAAAACACTTTCATTCAAGGCCAAACATTAGCGAATAATGAGGAAACGAAGGCGAGTTTAAAGTATAACCAAACAATTGAACCGTAAAAAAATGACCAAAAGCAAACCAAATAATATTTATAATAAAATGGAACAATTATAACAATTACGAGGAGTGTCATCATTTCACTTCAATAAATATTTAAACTGCACTTAACTTTTATTACCGGTAATATGTTTAACAAATAAACTGACGACCACGTCTTCTGGTGGTATTTTTAACCGGTTGATTGGGTAGCCAATAATCGTCTACGTCTCGACCTGTAAATGCAATGGTTTATTGGGAATCGTAGCAACACATTCTTGTTCGCGCACAAACGTATCATTGTGAGTGCACATGTGATCATTTGATCAAGTTCATATGTGCAGCGTGACTATTTTTTAATCACGTTCTTTACCGTTGCGGCGGTGAAGAAGATAAGCTAAATTGTGCTCTCTGCATATACTCGTAGTTAATTTGCCTACATGTTTAATAATGAATATTGTACAGTGGAGTTGTTTCCCACGCATTCCTTTTCAAGATTACGCGAAAATTTAAATCCAATTGGATTGGTAAGAAAGCAAAAGTGCACCGCAGGTGTTGCGCATTAAACGTATACCTAGCACAACGTAAACGAAAGATTTTTAAATAATTTGAGGATTTAGAATTGTTAATAATTTTTGCAAATCAAAATATTAAACGCCTCATAAAACTGTCATAATCCTAACTGCGGGACATTTAAATGAAGGAAAATAAATGCATGCTAACGGCCTCCGAATGGACAAATCGAAACGAAAGTCACTAAAGCATATAATAATGCAATACGAACGAAGCGATAAAATGAATCCGAACAAAACAGGCTAGAGCAAGTAAATAATGAAACAAAATAAACGAATTGTTATTAAAATAAAAAATGGGCGATGTCAACAATAATACGAAATAATTACTGTAATTACTGTACTGATTACTGTACTGATTACTGTACTGATTGTAAAATATTGCATCAAGAGATGCTACGAACATTAATTGAAAAAGTCTGTAAGAAGAATGATGCTTCGATGATATCATTTCGTTGCTGTTTGAGCTCATCAAGAAAGCATACGACGAACCTCAGTTATCAAAATAAATTTGAGTGAGTATAGTATAATTTATTATTATAGGATAAGCTCACCATTCCCAGTGTTAATTTCGAATTCAACATAAGAGCATGACATAGCAAAGAAACTAAAATAGATTTCGTATAAATTTAAATCATTTTGTAATATACTCGATCTACAGCATCTGGAAACATTTTATTATACACTTATTAAGACCCATCTAACGTATGGAATTATCAAACATCAAAGGTATATTGCTACTTTTATGGTAAAAGCTATCAGACAGCAATCATATAGTCCTTTGGGACCAACGTTACTCTTTTAGGAAGTGTCTCAAAGAATATATCATCCAAATATTACTATCCCATGTCCACTGTTTTTATAGATAGGTAAGTGAAGATAAATTCCTTCTGAATCGTATGTTCTCGACGTTTATATATCGAGAAAAATCTATCTTGTTAATTTTTAATGGTATTGGTCATTGACTGTTCTTTGAACTATTATCAGTAATGGTTATTGGTATTGATATTATTGTTAGCGAGTCATGCTAATAATATATTTTGTTCGTTTGGGTATGTTATTTTTCACACACACAAGTAATTGTTACTTTGTGAGTAACTTGTTATTTTTCACACACACAAGTAATTGTTACTTCGTGAATAACTTGTTTATTTTCCAATGCGTTGTACCACATTTATTTTAATTTAATTATTATTATCAAATTGGAAATTGTAAATAAACTTATTATTATTATTATAAGTTTTTTTCAAAGCGTTGTGCTTGTTTGGGCTAATCTATCGGTTTTTGACAAGTTACATCACCTTTAGCTATGATTTGTGTGAGCATTTTTGTTGTTCACCGAAAACTCTCATAATACCACATGTCTCAGTGTATAACTATTTTTTGTAGTAACATGTCGGTGGTCTTAGTTATGTTTAATTTATCTAAATTCTCAAATAGGTCTATGGGTATGTCTCCAGTTGCTCCGATTATAATGGGAACAATTTCTATTCGTTTTTGGTGCAACATTTCCTCAATCTCTGCAGCCAGAGGCAGGTACTTATTTACATTTTTTCCGCATGGTTCTTTTTGTCACCGAGTACAATATCCGGTACATTGTGTTCCACGTACTTGTCCGTCAAGGTCTTCCAATTCCAATACACTTTCTACTTATTGTCATCTAACACATTCTTTCACTGATATAGGGAGTATGGTGATATTAGAATTTTTACATATTTGTTGGTGTATTACTTTAGCGATGGGATTGGCGTCGATGTTACTACCAATTATGTGCTTTTGATAATATTTTGTAGCAACAACTTGGTTCTGAATGGCGATCATATAACATTCGGTTTCCGCAAAGATACTGTTATTACGTTTGCATAGCCATTAATTGGAGGCGGGTTCGTTAGTGTGTTCTTGGTCCAGTAAACTCTTTTATGCAGTGGCTTGTCTCTCCATTTCGACGCCATTTCCTGCGCTGTCCTTGTGTGATTTGACACGACTTCTTATTTGCCTTTCATGGAAGTATTTCCTAAGGTTGTGTATATGGGATTATTTCACGCAACTCTTCGGATGGTGATGGGCATAGTTCTAGTTGTCGTATACAGTTGCTTTAACTCCATTCTAGTCCAAGGTATTACTCCAAGGATGTACGTGATTGCTGATATGGCATAGGTGTTTATTGGCTTAAATTTATTTCTTGCTGTGAATTCAGTTCCGAGGACAAGCTGAAATATTTTCTTAAACGTTTGTTGTGATATAGCTTCTTGTCCAATATTGTATGTATCTGTGTGCACCCAGTTTAGTCCCGTTATTCAATGTGTTCGGCATTTATCAACTCCTCATACTTGCAACAGATCATTTAGATTATTTTTCGAACTCGCATATAGTTTAATATCATCAGATATGATATTTTTGTTCCACTTTCACTCATGTTATATCCATTTCCGGTTTAATTTAACGTCGATGTTAAAGGGTTCAGGGCCAAGCAAAATCATAATGCGTCTCCTTGGAATATACCACGCTTTTTTTATTTGTCTTGCTTTTATAGTTGGTATCAGTTTTTAATATAAATAAAATGTACCAGGTTATCACAGTCTTCTCTGAAAATGTTATTATTTGTGGATTTACGTAATATATCTTGATTACTTCCACTAGCATGAGTATGGCATGCTATGGAAGGTCTGATAATATACGCTGGTCGATAGTCGAATGGATGTTTGGTTGGTGCGGATGTTTTTGGGAGAAGGTATGTGATTCGTTTTGTCATAAAGGGCGATAGTTTTTCCGGGTGATATATTAGATCAGCAAAGAGGCGAGCAAGGTTGCTGTGCGTTGAAGTAAAGCGTTTAATCCAGTAATTTGGATTTGGTAATTTTGGATTATTATTATTATATGTAGACGAAATTTAACAAAAACGAATTTCCATCTTATTGGAGTACCGATCAAGGAAGTGGAGGATACTGTACTATAAGGATGGAAGGAATTCCTGGTAAAAAAGACTAAAAATGAGGCAGCCCACTTAGCTGCACGTAGCAAATTTCAGACAAGTATCTCTACAGAATCACACTTTAAAAATGCCGGACGCATGCATCCAAAAGTTGTACGTGTTTTAGAAGTTCGATTAACCGACTCAATAGCAATACAACAATTACTGCTGTCGAACAAGTAATCGAAACTATTTGGGAAGTCCGAGAGATAAAAAAGAATTGTTTTTTGACAAAAGCTTTTGACTTTGTTCATTATTGGCTAACAAGCGCTTCAATAAGTGGAACGCAAATAAGTGAATATGCACATACCTTTCAGCAAGGACTCATTGGGTATGATTAATACCATATGCTATATCTGACAAATTATATAGGGAATTCCGCAGGATAGAATTCTCAGCCCCTCTTCGTCATTATTATGCTAGATGACCAAAATATTGTCAAGCTATTACTAAAATCAGCACATATATTGATGACAAGTATGCTGATTCCAAAATACAAGAAATGAAAGCTATCACAGAAAAGCTTTAATGGAATTGCAACCATAATCTTGCAACAATGAATCATCACACAGACATTTCAAGTGATTCTATTTCACCCCGTTGATGAGAAAATAGACAAGTGGATGGACACTGGCAAATTGTTAGGTCTTGCGTTAGAAAAGAAATTAACATGGGGACAATATTTGTGTCTACTAATTCGTCCTCGTGATGAAAAAATTACGATGTACAGTCCATTAGTATTCCTAAACGATATATGAGAGGTTAGTGAAATCAATGCGGGGTAATTTTTGCAGACATACATCCAATATTATGGATATGTAAATGACCAGTTGTGATAGTTTGTTTAAGAACATGGCATCAGAATGCGTCCAAAAGAAAATTACTTCATCATCACAGCATACTATTACATACTTATTACGAGAATCAACAAATTTTCCCCGTGATTTGTCATTTAATGTAAATATGTTCGTATTTGTAATTATTGACAGAATAATGTGCACTTTATTTCTCTCATTGACCTCATTGGCAACGTGAAGAAGTTGGTGATAATGCAAAAAAGATGTAGATGAAGATGAAGATGAACTGAAGTTCCTCAATAGCCACTCAAGAAGAGAGAGTTCGTAGGCTACGTAGATATTTATTCTAACGAGAACAACTTCTGAAGACGATATTAAGAATCCTTGGTGTATTTACCAATGATAGCTTTCTAGTAAATGTTACAAACCACAGAATTACAAGATCAAGTTTTCAATCACAAATCGTCATCGGGTATCTGATACAGTTTTGTCTGACTTCATAGTGTTACTTTTTGTGGCAAATATTCTACAGCACGAAAATACGAGACGTTAAAATATAGCGCTTACGGCATTGTTCCTTTGTTATTCTAATACGACCCCAAATGAGAGTTGACGGGAAGCCATATTGGATTTCCACATTCAACGACATCAAATATATCGCATAAACTCATTTGCGTCGCGCAGAAATCGACTTCGCGTAATAAAGATTTATGTCGAAGTTGAAGTAAAGCAAAATTAATTTGCGTCTCCTCTCTTTCCCAATACGACCGAAGTGAAGAGCGGAAAGAGTGGAGGGTGTGTGGTGCGCAGATAAGTGCTGAAAAATGTGGACCCGTAATTTAATTTAAAATCAATTTGGTGGGGCTAAGTGATGCGTCGGTGACAAGAAAATTTGTGGGTCGACATCGATTTAGAGGTAGCGGATTCGGAACGGGGGGGGGGGGGGGGGGGGGTACTGCGCTGGAGGTAGGGTTACGCCTCCGACACAACACTACAATGGGACTTGGGGAAGAGGGATGTGTACGTTTAATCTACTGACGGGTAAGTAACGCGGAGCGCCTCTCGTGAAGACACGGCGGTGTTTTCCGCCACTTTTTATACCGGTTACGACGGAATATTAAATTTTAGCGCCGGCGTCTGTTTTTGAAGTTTAATGACACGTGAAATTAAGGACGTCGTCGAAAACCAGACATTTGGGAATACGACGGGGACCGGATATGCCAGATGCTTCCGTTTGCTATATAATAGTAAATAAATTTTAATTGGTCCAAAAGTTTATATCTAAAAGGCGTCAACATATAATACGTAGACGGCATTAATAATATTAAAAATTTAAACTCTGTGCAATGTTCTACACGTTCAGGATTTATGTTTGCGCAGCAAATGTTAGCACTGTCAAAATATCTGGTTACTAGCCTGAGAATGTGAATACGACTATAACAGTGAACGCAATTAATATGACCTATTATCTACAAATCATGCAAATATATGCACGGCATCAATTACACAAGTTTGACTTTCAACATGATGATTAAATCCAACTACCATCGGTTCGGGGAATTTCCACTCGACGCATTTGAGCAATGATCATTAATGTAAGCCAAACTTTTAAAATGTTGTAAATATGTAGAGTTAATAAATAAAAAAAAATAAAAACTTTAACATAAACAAAAATGAAATCTGTTGGAAACACATTCCCACATGATGTTGCTTTGTTATGTGCTAATTTCGCTGATACACTGTTATGCAATGTTATATTGCGTGAAACCGATACCAACAACGTCCAGTGACAGATATCAAATGACAGTTTCTTTAAACACAGTAACCACCAGTCACCATGTATCTAATTAATACTTACATGCTTTACTCCTGAGGTCCCATATTTTAAGCGTCCGATCATGACTCCCCGTCACAACTTTCCAAGCTTCGCCGAGGAATTTTGCTGCCATAACTTTCCCGGAGTGCCCGGTCAATGTGTGCTGTAAACAAATGCGCTCGTAAGAAGTTTCATTAGGCGTGGGTTCTTCAGGATTATGCGAAGGTGTGATCAAATAGAGGGCTCGGCAGGGTCGGGAGGGGGATGTAAACGTTCCGATTCTGCAAAGGAACGGCGCGGCGCGGCGTCGCTCCGTGACAAGTGACAGCCGGATCGCCCGAAAGATTGGAAATCGACTAGATCACGATCGGTATTGCTGTTTTAAAATAGAGCACGTCCATTGGGCGTGAACTGTGATTTAAAGCGTTGCTATTCTGGAAGCGGCCGGCGTACGGGCACGGGGCTGTATTGTTGTATTCCGGTCGCGGCGTTTTACAGTGATACATTTTTTCGCGTCGGAGAAATGCCGACGCCGAACTTCCCGATTTAATTTGTCGGACAGAGATTTGTTATCATTCGGCAGCATTTCGATTTGTTCGTTAGCGCGTCTAACAAATCGAAATACACGTATTTTACAAATAGGCTACGTTAGCAAACATGGCGTATCTAATATAGTATTAATATTCATAATAAAAGTACTATGTAATATGCAATGACATAATGTAAATATGTGGGCAGTATTTATGTTTACGTTACGTTATTCGAAGTAGTAAACACAATTACAAGATCTATCCCGGTTATATCACAAAATATCAAAAAGTCAATTACAGTTTAAATCAATTGATAATTCAAATTATTTATATCTTAAAACAGATTATTTTTACACACCATAATTTACCACAAAAACGACTAAACAAAGTTAGGTTGCCAATCCGTTTACAAATTTATTAAAATTTATTTAAGCGACGGTTTCGTTGATATTTTTGATATGTTAAATGTGTGCAGAATCCTACTCCTGGTTTAGAACATTAAGTGAACGAAATTGGGTTGAGACCAGCTAAACGGCTGATAAAGTATGCAAATAGTGAGCTTATGCCTTGGTGTCGGTTGCACACAAATACCTACCTACATTAAATTCTACAACAATGTCATTGCGACCAAACAAATTCGAATATTGAAAAAAAGTTATCGAAAAAATTAAGTGCATAAAAAAATAAAGTCAAAACAGACAACAATGTAAAACATCAAAAGTACTAGCAAACTAAAGACGATGACGAAATTAAAACCTACGCCCAAAATTAAATATGTAATTAACATTTGTGACAACTAAGAAATAAAAATTCTGTAGAAAATAATCAAATTGGTGGGAAGATAATACATCTCACTAACATAAAAACAAAATAATATATTGTATATTAATAAATATTGAAAAGGACAAAATGTTGGAGAAAACAAAGTACAATAAGAACAAATAACAACGTTGAAAATAGTAATAGGACTGAATGCCGAACAGAACAATTCAAAATTATTAATTTTTAAACAAAAAACTAATATAAAAACAGACAACTGAAATAATTTACAAAAGGAATAAATGTAACTGTGAAAATATATCAGAAAATGACAATAAGCAATCCAAACAAGAATAAAGATGAAAAACAAATCAAAGTATTATATAATGAAATAAATTAAATAACACAATAAAAATTTAAAAACTTTTTTTTAATGAATGAAAATTCTTAACTCCAAATAATTAAGTTAAAGGAAGTCATAAATTCTTATGTATCGAAAATTATGTATTCTGGAAAATGTGTTCATTAAGTATTTTTTATTATTGCTGAATTGTTATATTTGTCATTTACAAATTTTCTATTCGCATTATATTCAATTTTTTTATTTTTGTCTCTGTAAATCAAATTGAAAGTAATGTAATTCACTTGGGTTGGGATGGATCACAATTTGTGGCTTGTACCCAAAGTAGGTTTAAGTCCAATAAAATTAATAAGCCAGCTGGGCCGACATTATTAGAATTCCGCTAAAAATCATGAATTCAATAGAAATTCATGGTTGAAAACTATAATTATTTTGGGGTAAAAATCTTATTGGTTAATATATAATAGAACAATGAAACGATTTTAGATTAACATTTCAGTTAATAATTCTCTAAAATGCAAAATTTTTAAAATTATAATTACTAAAAAATACTACTATTATTATTATACTATTGGCCCATTGCAATCATTTATACTTCAAGGGGTATAGGAATGAAAAAAAAACTCAATTTAAAGAGAACGCAATTTAAACAAGTGTAAGAAGAAGTGAAAAAATTGCAATGGATGAAAGATTTATAGAGAAAAAATCTACAGTGGTGCGCACTGAACTTCCTTATACTCAGTTATGCAAATTTTTAAATTTGAAATATCTGAAAATCAAAATTTTCCATTTTTCGAAAAAACTTTTCAAATGAAACTTGTTTAGTGAATAGAATTATTTAATAGTTCAAACTAAAAAATATATTCAGTTCGATTTTACAAAAAAGAGAAAATTTCGATGTTTATGTCTCTTACAAAAATTATCAACATGAAGTGAACTCACACCGTTGCTAATGTAGGCAACATAGCTTTGTGCGGAATGATACATTGTCACCAAAATGTGATGTTCCTTATTGTGGCTTAGTACACAATTAACCAGATCATGGAGTAATGCCGGGGATATCTATTTGTACAATATCAGCACGTGATTCAATGACATCGTCGGCGCGATTGGCATTGACCGTAGACGCGATCAAACGGATTGATCGAAGTCAAATCGCCAAACCGTGTCACGTATCGAATTCTTCTTCGGTGTCACATCACGAATTTACTTTTTGGGAGTACCGGGTTTGTGTCTCAAGGTTAAATAGCGATATCGTATATGAGAATATTTTAAGAAATAATAATGAAAATTCAAAATTAATGTGATTTTGCAATAGTCTTCGGGAAGTTATTCTAAATTAAAGTTCGATAAAATGCCAATTTCTAAATTCTCAACAAAAATTGTACATTAATGTACCTGAATTGTAAAAAAAACGTACAAGTACTGTGCGCGAGTTTGGCAGTATTTAAGTAATGTAAACTTTTTGTAAATGTTTCTTAGAAACAATGTATTGTTATGCAACTGTACTATCGATAATAAAATAAAACAAAGAATTTATACATATTTAGTTATTTATCTTGTACTTTTGTAAATAATATGAGCTTTGTCACTTGGGTGAGTTGCCTAGACATTCTCTTCCGAATAAAATATGATAATACGTTTAAATTACTTGCCATCAAAATATTTGACTATTTTTTAATTTTCAAGAGAAATAATTTCTTGGTCCTTTATTATGTAAAACAGTAATGAATGGTCAATAGTCCCAAAGTTTTCGATTGTTCTTTAGAAGCTCATGTTTGTACAAAATTGCGTTTAATGAAATTCTCCCTGGATCTAAAATGTCTCAATTAACTTGTTTTAATTATGACAGTTTAGTTTATTTGATCGGGTTGAGAAAAATATGTTTGATATTCGTTAAGGGTGATATTGTTACAGTTTATCGGAAACAAAATATTTTCCTATCAACTTAATTCCTAGACCATGAAGAAATGTGAATATGGTATACCCTGCACTACTTTGCCCAAAAGCGGTCGACCAAAAATGTTAAACCACGTGAGGGAATAGCTACTCATTGAAGTCGACAAAGCGAAAATTATTTCAAAGATTCGATGTTTTTAAGTATTTATTGCTGTATTTATGGATAATTATTGTACATAATCTATTAATTTTTCAATCGGTAACGTAGTAACAAAATAATACAAAGTAACAAAAACTGCCTTGCGTTTTTTAAAGCGATTTTTATAAGGGTGGTTCATGCTGACGATGTGTCTTATTCTAATTGTCTGGTTGTCACAATTTGCAATTTGTCAGTATTTTTGTTTTGTTCAAAAACCATGTTTTAATAATATTTTATAATGCTAATGCACATTAATACACGGGTTTTTATATAATTGTCTTTCACTATTTTGTTATTGACAAGTTTGACAGGTACAACAGAATGAAGCAAAAGAAAACAAAATCCTTAAATCATCAACTATGAGAGCTGATGCAATTATAGTCCGTACCAACTTGCAAGAACATTGAACTTGGAATATGGAATTTCATTTTGATGTTGTTGATTCTGGGTGAACCAGTAAATTTATATTTGCAAGTATTTTTATCACTTTAAGTGCGGTCACATAAAATATTCTTTTATTGCTCATGTACATCACGATTCCAACATCAATCTTCTTTTGATTTCAGATTTTCTTAATTATATATGTTTTCCCTTTACTTTTTATTTGTTACTCTCATCTAATGAAAGGTAATGGTTCTCTTAGTTCATTCCAAGAAATTGTTTCTATACCCCTCCGAAGGAATCCCTCACCAACCCCTATTTTCCGATACCTTACCTTGTTACGTATTTTAATTCTTTTATTGTTTCTTTTCAGTTTATTTTTATTAGGTTTGTTATATTCACTTTTACTTTCTGTTATATTAGTGCATTGTAAAGATAATTTTCTCATCAGTCGTCTATCGTTAGTCGTAAGTCTGTATAAAAGCAATAAAGACCACAAACCAATCTTTCCTATTTTCGTGAGTTTCTGCTTGGAACTGACACAGGGCAAATATGTAATACATTAACTGATCTAGTATTTTTCTATACTTATTACTTCTGTTCTGTAAGTGTATTGCAAATATACAACATATTTTCAAGTGCTGTACCGCTATAATTAGCGTCCTATTTCGTATGTATGTATTTTTTTCTGTGACAGTATTTTCTCTAATAGGTTCTTGATCCATCTGGATTTTTATTATCCCCACTATTTCTTTTAGTGGTCCTCTATTGTCTTCTATTTCCTATTTCGAACAACCTATCTTCAATTTCAGCCGCCAATCATCCCTTCATTCTATCCATCGTTCTATTTAATAATTCTTCTTTCTGTAAAATATTGCGCTTTGAAGGTACCTTTTTCCTTTTCTCTTTAGACCTTGGTCCCTAGGTCCCTTATTTCTTTGTTTCTATAATTGACTTTTAGTTGTAATTATCTACTTTGGTTATTGGTAATTGCTACTTTGGTTATTTCATTGTTTCCTTTTTCATTTCTTTATTGTCGCTGTATTTCTTTGCTGCTTGGCGTGCTGTTGAACTGAACTGTACCCATCCTATTTATGTCTTGATGAATCTCGAACTGGTGTTAAGTTCCTACATAAATAATTGTTATTTCATTCACATTTCTTAAATTATTTTTCTAGTTTTTGCCCTTCCTATGATTTCTTTTCAATTAAATTTCTTGCTTATTCTACCCTCACCAAGGAATATCTCTGTACATCCTAATATCGGTTATACATCTTTCCTCATATTAATTGTTATGGTTTACTACGGAAACATACAAAATTTAGGTACATTTGTGTTCTGTGTTAAACGATTTTAGTTTATGCAAATAAAAATTTTAGGACATTGCGAAATACGTTGACATTATTTATCAGTATCTAATAAGTTGTCGTAGTAATTATTACCATTATTTAATAATACTTGTCGCAGTAATTAAAGATGTAACACTTATGTACTTATTTATACCAAGCCGTAACCTCAACATAACCTTACATTTTGCAAACGCAACATAGCAATCAACAATTTAACGCGAGATGATTGACAGCTTGCATACAAACTAAGTTGTCGTACACAACTTTGACGTTAAAATTTCATGTATTCCGCGCAAAATTTAAATGCAGTTATGCGAAATATACGTGCACCAGTGCGACGCACGTTCACGTGTGCGGCATTTTCAAAAACGGCAGCACGACGTCCGCGAGAACCGAACAACAAACGCTTTTGAATTATTAAGTTATTACGGCGAGAGTGGTGCGCCGGGCAACTTCCAATGATTATTATTATATGCAATCATACCGTTTTCTTCGTTTGTTATTTTCCGACGTACGGTATTCGAAGGAGTAGCGCTGCGAGCGGCTTCCCGATCTCCGAGGTAATTAAAATAGCGCGGCGTCTAGAAAATAAAACGCCGAGCCGAGCAGTTTTATCCGTCCATAACTACGACTAATGTGTAATAATTAGCGGTTATTTTGAACAAAACGATGTTAAGATTAATAATACACACGACAATGGACAATGGGACTCTTTATTGCCACCATGCAAAAAATCCATCAAGGTAACTAATTCCGTTAGATGAAAGCAGGTCCGGCGTTAGAAAATTAAACCACATGCCACGCTTTTCAATCCAACGAACTGTACCGCAATTAACGTTGTTCTTTAACATATTATGTTCTAATACATTCTTAATTTAATTTATTACACGATTTGCTCTCACGCAGCTTCACTTTGTCTCGAAATTATTCGTAATTAGGGTACAATATGTTTCACTATGAGTCTATCGTCAAACAGGCAATGAATAAATAATTATTAGAGCTTTATTGTAATGCTTATATATAAGTTTTATACTTCTGTGAACGTTTTAATTTATTATCACGCCTGTATTAAATATAATTTAATAATAATCATATTGTCGTTTAATTTCTTTTGTGTCATCTATTTTGCATGCATAATTATCGATTGAATTTTGTTCTCGAACTGTTGAGCATAGCTCACTTTGCAGTCGCAAGTTCATTAACCATGTTCGTTTATTAAAGCTCCAGAATAGATTGTACCATAAATACGATATCTTCACGATTTCTCATTAAATAATAAGATGAATTTGTAACTAAAGAAACTTTTTTTCCTAATCCAAATCTGAATACCCAATTTCATCTTCATTTGATGTACGATAGGGAAACTGAAGTCAATATTTTCATAATGAGCAGCTCTTTCTGTTACTATCAGCAGTTAGGTAATTTTATTTTTATTTCTGCTTTTTTCGTATTTAATTCCGTTGGGCATTTAATTGCATTACATTTGTTTGTTTTCCATTATTTCATTTTCTTGCTAGAAGTTATAAGAAATAAGAGAAAATGTGTACGCCTTTTAATCGTCTAGTATACCATGCGTTTTTGACCAACTATAGCAATTTCGATGATTATATTATTTTTCATTCAATTGAAGGCGCATACCGGGTAGCTTATAAGGTCTATAGCGTTAGTATAGATAGATCATGTATATATCAATAATTCGAAAATAGGAAAAATCAGTAGGAAATGTATAATTTTCACGAATTTGAATTAAGAGCAAGACAACAATACATTGATGTTAGAAGCAACGCAAGTATATTAAATCCATTGCGATCTTTCGGAGTCGTACACGAGCTGACCATGCGTTATTTGAATAATATATAATAAAATATATAATGAATGTTAGCATTTAAATCCATATCCTTGCGACAGGAATTAAATTAAATATCATGTGACATACCTGATTTGTCATGCCTACGAACTAAGTGAAAAGCTATTATAGCAATTCTAAGAAATAAAAACGAAACGGCCATTGGAGCACGGATGCCACATTATAAGTGAAATTGGCAATTAGTTCGTTAGACAATTAGTCCCTTAACACGTACTGACAATTTAGTTACTTAATAATATTACGCTTTATTAGACATTACCATTATGTGTATTATGGATTAACAAAACAAGAGCTTTATTGCATTATCATGCAGAAATAATTGTAGGCAAAATTAGTTACTGAAATACAATTACAATTACAAACGAATATACTTAGAAATTAATCGAAAGGTTTCTTTTTTATAAAAATTATAATTCGGCGAGGGCATTTTTTTAAATAATGAAAACAAAGACAAGTCTGGCTATTCAAGTTGAGTCGCAACGTCCTTTAGATTGGATTCGATATCAATATTAATTTAACAAGCAATGAAATAAACATTGGTTTTGCTATGCCCTAAGCAAACAAATCTGTACTTTCCCTAGATGCAGTACAGAGGTTCTTGCAAAATATCCATCATCTGAAGATAAAAGTACAGTACAGTACAGTATAGTGCAGTGCAGTGTGGTTTAATGTCAGTATAGTAATTGATCATTTTAATGTAGAATCCACTATTATCACAAACATAAAAGAACGATTGAAGAAAACAACTGGCGGTATTCCCATACTTGTAAATTGATCGATATGTGCCCTAGACGCAAGTTCTTGCACTGTGTGATATATTGAGGAACATGAAGATCAAAAATCAGTACAGATATAGGAACAGTAATACGAACTGACAGTCAATACCGCCGTATCTAAATAAATAATTTTAATAGATAATATGTGAAGATAAGGCTGGGAATTAAATTAATAAAAATAATTACATAACTAGAGTAATTTTGAGAGTCTACATTGGTAATATTTGTGAAGTTAATTGTATAAATAACGTCACATTTATTTATACAAAATGTTTTGATACAAGACGTAACCGGATCAACAATTAATATGAGTTAAAATTTGTCACAAAAAGAATAATGGTCATGCCTCCTTCAAATAAAGCAGCGATATATTTACATATATTGACTTGACAGATGCGTTGCAAATATAAATAACAGCTGCAATTATAAAACTACAATTCTACAGGCTACAAGTATACGCAACTTCACATTCCATAACAAATGTGACGGAATTGGCTTGGTCAAAACTCCAACAACCATAGGAAAATCCCAGGAAATAATGCAAAGGATATAGTAAGTCAATGGTAACATTAGCACCAACTAACTAGCAAATGAAACCCCTCCAGCTATAACAGAGAACTAGTCAGGGACAATGTATGACATGAAGTCATCAGAGAAAAATACAGTATAAATCATATTATTATATAAGTTAGACAAAGAAATCAATATTAGTTCCGAATGTCAAAAGAATAGAGGATGAAGAACCGACAGCATTTCCACAAATGAGATGAAAGGACAGCTACCAGTCTACTTACCAGAAGTAAACCAATCATTAGATCTCAACAAAAAGAAGAATATGAACCAGCACCAGATCACATGGTGGGTCAATCATGAGTTCACAGAATTCTCAAAAAAGCATATCCTTGTAGGGTCCAATTAATTTAGTTGATGAATTGGTGCAAGATGACCTAGATAAGAGAAGAGATGTTTGGAATTATTATGAACAGAATAATGAGACCTTTGTTATTGCAGGCATTGATTTTTTCAAAAGTGTCTTACAATTAATAAAACTCTTTAATTTGAATGAGCAAGTTGAACATAATTACCATAATAAGAGGAACACTTTGTATATTAAACATGTGTTTTAATATTGGCTGACAAAGGTACTTGTAAGTAAAAAGTCTCAGTCTCAAAAGCTGACCATTTGCAGCTAAAGTTATAGCCAGCCAACCAATGATAATGTGACTATTTAATAATTGCTGGGTTAGGTTGGGTTTGGTTGGTTTGGGCAACTAGCTTGGGAACACTTCAAAAATTGACTTGTTACTTCAGAATTTGCAACATTTCTTTAGTTTTTGTTTTCTTTAGATTTCATAGTGTGGTTGGGCACCTAGCTTCATAATTTTCAAATTTTCTTTACTTTTTGTTTATTTTTATAGTTGGGCGCTTTGGTTGGGAATACTTCAAAAATTGAATTTCTTTATTTCCATAGCTGGGTTCGGCACAATTCCAGTAAAATGCGAACATCCAAATACTTTAATTCATAATTTTGCTGAAATTCATTCGCTTTTAAATAACTAACTAAGCTCCCGCTTACCATTGCAAAGATATATATGTGACGTCACAAAATTTAAATCTTAATGACTATTATTCTGATGATCATTATTTTCCGTCTAATTTTTGTATTCATTTAACAAATAAGAAATTATAAAAAATATTAAAATGTAATAGGAAAAGGTTATCCAGATACGCTTAGATTACAAAAATCCTGATAACATTTTATAGTAATTATAAAGAATTATGATAATAACTAAGCTACTTTACTATTGTGTAGTTGTTTCTATAAACATTCAGATATTTTATTACTAACACGTATTTTCAGAATAAATAGAATGACGTGCCCGCTTAAATAACTTGACGCTTACGCCGGATCTGGAAGAGATACCTTGATTATAATCATTCTTATATGGTTGCTGAAAAATATGTCTTCCTACTCCAGCCTGCCTGAAAGCGTTCGCTTGCAACTCCGTACGAGTCCGTCTAAAAATGGGCATAATTGTATCATAATGAATTTAATTAACAATAAAATACCAGGCTGGGTGCGCAATCAAGATTACCGTTTCGCTCAGTTTTGAAAAGTGCCCATTTGACCACCCACGCATGTAATATTGCTCGCGGTCTAGGTGGAATTTATGGCATTCATTAGCGGAAAAAATGCAAAATATACCACACTAATTACCGGTTATTTACAATCCGTAGTCGGTGTATACGTTACCAGGTAGTCGAGTGGATATCTGGTTATTATTTTATTAAGGTAAAATATTACCTTACAGGTAATTACGCAAAGTAAAAGGCAGCGAAAATCGAAATTTTAAAGCAACAGCTATTATTACATTAACGAATTTCCTATTGACGTAATGGATTTCACGTCGTAAAGAAACAACAAATAATTATATAATTATGGATTGCATTGCACATTATGGAATGCATTTACATTTGAGCGCTATGAACTAGAGTTGGGTTTAATGTCGTCGGTATAGTAATTGATCATTTAAATGGAGAATTGATTTTAACACAAACATAAACGCCGACAAGTCAAGGAAACAACTACACACCTATTTATTATAGACGTTTTCAATTACCAACTCAGAATATGACTTTCTTCCCTTAAAGCTTTTTATGACCCTCGTTCATTAACCTCTTGAAGTCTAAAATGGCAAATATTTTTTAACCACGAATTGTGGTATTCTCATTGTGTGAATCAAAGGTTCCGTAGGAAGTAGGAAGATACGACAATATGCGATAAGGACCAGGCATTAAATGGGCGTCAAGAAATTCAGGTGGTTTAATAAAGATATCATGCTTTATTATTATTACAAATACGTACCATAGCAATTTATCGAGCCGGCTAACATTTTATGTTATGCAATACGTATAAATCACAATTTGCAAGGCATTTGACCTTGCGGAGTTGCTGAATCGTTACGGTATTTAAATTACCGTGCTTGAAATCAAAAGTAGACAGCAGAAATTAACGTTGAATGATGTATACGAATGGAACAACGTAACAATTAGCATATAATATAAAACAAGAACTATATGATAAAGCAATAATTTACATACTTAGTGGTTCGGAAAACACAAATGGGCATTACGACACAGACATACACATATTATGTAGTAACAATTCCTAGTCGTTTAATAGAAATGTTGGACGGCAACAACATAATGATCACTTAAGGATTATTGCTTTTATATTGCACATTATAGGTAGTCTAATTAGCCATGAAAACGATACTGAACTAAAAGCGAGCATACCTTTACATGGTACTATGTCAGGCTGCAATATTGACCACAATCGCAATTAACGAGAATTTATTGCATCACTACGGTGAATCAAATGTTTGTTTAAGTATAAATTTCATTTTAGTGCATTCGCCTCTTCCAAACCAAGTTTGCCAACCACGTTATCGTCATAATTCACAACTGTGTACACCGCACTGCTGCAAGTCAAACATGAATATTCATTTTATACAGAGATCGTGTACCACTAAACTGTATTCCCAATTGCAGCGAACTTTTGAAAGTTATGCCCGCGAGTTTATAGTGCCGGATTTTTTGCATCGCAGAAACGTTTTCCCTGAATACCTAGGAGATCTAGATTGCGGTTTATAGAGCTTTACAGATAAATTACCTCTCTCTTACTCCAATGTTACGAAATCATATTATTTATTAAAAACTACACGTTTTCAAATGCTTCACAGTTTCTTTACTGAACGTACCGTTTTTTCCATTACATGCTCCAATAGCAATGTACTCAGAGAGATATTAGTGGTGTGTTTAATTTGAATTTTAAACACACATTAAAATTGTAGAATAATATATACATTAATTTATATTATTAAATAACGATTAAAAAGAAAGCATAAGCGATAAGCTAATGAAGATCTTTGGCACTAGAAAACAATAATTTTATTAAAAAAATAATACTGTTAGAACACAATAAACGAAATATAGTGGTGTGAGTGCTCTGAGATCAGAAAAGTAATTTAGTAATAAAACACTCCACTGGAGAATTTCAAATTACTTAAAGAACTATAACTAATAATATATCGAGGAAACAAAACGCATAAATAATATATATAATAATATATTATATATAATAATATATATAATAATATATATATATATATATATATATATATATATATATATATATATATATATATATATATATATATATATTGAAAATGTGTCTTGTCAAATATGACAGAAAAATGTAAAATTTACACGAAAGATGGTCTAATCTTACACCTCAATGGTGTAGTGAACATTAATTAAAACAGGTCCATGAAGACTAACTGGTGGATCACTAGACAATATTGTTTCTGGGTTATTACCCTTCGTCACTGGACATTTGACAGTCGTCTTGTTTACTCGCCGCGAGGTGTTAGACAAGGTATCGTCTTGTCAGTGTTCTGTTGTCAGTGGTTCATTAGGAGTGATTGGCTCGCGCCAAGAAGTTTTGATGGCCACTACATGTAAAGGTATTTCAACAACTAAGGTTCTTGGTAATCGCTACTGACGAAGGGTAATAACCCAGAAACAATATTGTCTAGTGATCCACCAGTTAGTCTTCATGGACCTGTTTTAATTAATGTTCACTACACCATTGAGGTGTAAGATTAGACCATCTTTCGTGTATATATATATATATATATATATATATATATATATGTGTGTATTTAATAAAAAAAATAAAAGGATAGACACAGCGTTCCTTTAAAAATTGATTGAAAGAGTTAATAGTGAAAGAGAATCAGCGATTTGGAACAACTTCGATTTAAGTACGAAAGATTTGGATGACATCAGGGTAGAGAGATAAAAATCTAAAGGACTCCGTCTCCTGCAGTATTTGTGCATGCTATTATATAAACAGGCAGATGAAAATGATTGAGATGGGTTGGTCTGTGCTTATTTGGGTGATTTTATGATTTAAGTCTCGCCATATAATTGAATATCACGTCACCTAGAAGTGGTTTACATTTCCACACTTGAATGAATATTAATAATTAACCGAAATTAAGTGCCAAGAAGAAACGCAGGCGGCAAAAATTGCAAACAAGCAAAGCACTAAAAGGATCGAGGAAGAGAGCGCAGGAGACAACGACAAGACACTGATCGAAGAAACGAAAGGCAAGTTGCCCTGATGAAGATAATGCAAATCATAATGGGATAATTGCAAAATGACATACACGAAGGTGGATAGGAAAAGACGGAAAGAAAGAAAAAATATCACTAAAGATGCAAGGAAGTCAGCAGGAATTAGGACAGAAGATGGAAGAAGGACAGTTGCTGATGGACAAGGAAAACCATCAGGAAAATCAACATATTACGCGTTAAATCAGAATTTTTAAGTAAAACTGTGGTAGAAATAATAGAAATAAGACGGACATGATGTTTCACGAAGAAACAAAATTGAAAGTAAATTATTCTGATTATATAACGGATTTTGGCATTAGAACTTTTCAGCAATTCGAAGAAGCGTCGAAACAACGGAATTCAGAGTGTAAATCTAAAAATGATCCTGATGAGGAAATTTCGATGTCAATATCCTTGGTCACAAATTTCGAAATCAAATCATGGATATGTGATATGTATGCGTGTATCTACTAAAATCTTTTTTAGGTGCATACTTGTGTCTGGGGTAAAATATAATTTTGTTAATTGTAAAAGATATAATGCATCGTCA
Source organism: Geotrupes spiniger (assembly GCA_959613385.1). Classification (NCBI taxonomy): domain Eukaryota; kingdom Metazoa; phylum Arthropoda; class Insecta; order Coleoptera; family Geotrupidae; genus Geotrupes; species Geotrupes spiniger. Next base: position 22,291,350 of record OY390737.1, read on the forward strand.
CATATTCAGGTCCAATGCATTTACCGACAATGGTATTCCAACCGTTTTAACAGTGAAATAAATTAAAATACGTAAACTTAGAGGTATAAATACCATATTATTACTTTAATAAAATAGGAATGTGATGTAGAAAATCTGTAACTTACCGTAAATATATAAAATGTAAAATGGAGCACTAGTTTAAAATTTAGAATCACCACATAATACAAATGCACAACTATTACGAACTGACAAGACCATATAAGGTATGTGATACAATACAAAATCCTTAAATTTGCACTACAATTATCTATATAAATCGAATGCAAAAATCAAGGAGAGCTCGATTAACGCGCAAGATTAGTGTCAATCGCACTGACTATGCATTGATATTGAAATGCGTGCTGAACACGTATAAGTGCAAGTAGATGTCATTGCTAGATAAGGAATTTAACTATGTAATCGACCACTAATAAAGAATTTGAAGAAAGCGTATTATTCTAGATCGCTAAACTATGTCGTGTACATCGGCCCAAGTGTGCAGGCACAGTTAACTTCACCAGCACCGGCTCCTAAGACTCACAGCTTTCTGTTGTTTATATAGTCGCGGACAAACAAGATTCGACAAACCATTTCCATAAATACCTGCAACGACAAATGCGATCGAGCACCCTGTGGCACCGAAATATATAGCAGGTGTACTGAAAACCGTAGTTAGTGGAATTTCCTGAAACAATTTAAAAGGTTCCCAACGACCCAACTCAATTCATATCAAAAATAAAAATTATAGCTCCATGATTTAATTGCAATTTTAACTTGCTTTTCATAGATATTAATTAAAAGTATTGATGTCGTCGGGTATATTAAAAAATTTAATGAGCAATTTGGATGTTGCAAAATAATTATTTGACAAGTGAATAACTAAAGAAGTATCATGGACTAAAAGTATATGATGATGATGGTGACGACGATATTAATCTACACACAAAGATTTTAATGAGGAGTACGGGCAACTGTATAAAAGAACGACAAGTTAAAATGATAGTGGTTCTGAAAGTAAATGATACCATAATTATTAAAATGCATAACTAGATTTTACAGTCGAAAGACGTAAAAGAAATATTATCGAAATATTATTGAAATATATAAAATAATAAATATATTTCTAATTAAATTTGATAGGCCATATTTCGAAAATTCTAATAATTTAACTTACTTATTTTACGTAATATTTTGCTTAGTCGAAAATATCTATCAACTATCATCGACACCAAATCAGGGACACAAAGAAAAGTGTTTCTTCTGTCATTTAAATAATTTCTTATGAAACCATTCAAATTCAAATCCCCCATACCCTAGACAACTTACATAAACAAGCATTGTGGTCATAGTGCACGAATTCTCCATAAAGGCACCATAATAATGATGTTGCTTAACGACGTGGCATTCTGCATTAAAACTGCCGTAATAAGTCTTGCTTTATACTATTTTATAGTTTGAAATTAATGGCCTATCCATTACCTTTGCACTTTTGTAGTTAAATCGTTTATATATAGTCGTGAATTCGTAATACTTTTGACCTATTGATGTTCTTGTCAAAACGTGCTGCGTATATGCACTAAATGTTTAGCGCGCGCAAATTGAATTATTTCAACTTCAATTTGCGATGTCAAGCCAAACCCCGTGCTTTTTGCATTCGGAAGCTTAGTACCTCCGCCCACCTTAACAAGTCAAAGGGCTGTTGACACCCACATGGTAATAGAATATTGAAACACATGTCGACGGAAAAGTTACCACTACATTGACTCTTACTTATTTCTCCACGAATCGCATTTGTTCACCTCTACATACTTCCGTCAGTTTGTTTGCGGGGGGTTAAGGCGCGCTTACGCGTAAAAATGTAAAATTAAGATAAGAACTTATCTTTAACGATCGATATTCAAATTTTGCAATAATTTTTATATTAGGTTTTCTTTTTCTTTGTTTTAATGTATGAGTATTTGAATGTATTATTTTAAATAATCATTAGCATTTTAATTGGGCAAATTATTTTACTGTTATTTGTCAATAATAATAATTAGATAAGTGACCATCTAAAAGTTTTGACCTGCACTGATGTGTATTCAAAAGCATTTTATAATTGCACTTAATGAGCTTTTTATCAAAACGAATATTGTGCGGCGTCGTTTGATTAGTGATTGTCAAACACACTAATTATTACCTAAGAAGATTCTTATCTAATAAAGATACCGTATATTCTATTGTGTAGCTCCTTTGGTAAATTTCATCACTTTGAAGGAACATAATCAGTTGAGACTTGCACTTCTTTGTCAACTCCACTGTCAATAACGTCGTTAGCTATTTGTCTTAATTTATATCTGTCACCGTACAGGAAAGTCATGCTTGTGACAGGCACTTTGTATCTGTTTCGCATTGAATAAATAGAAAACGAACTCGTCACAGCAGTCGCATACGTGCAGCCACACATTCATTACGTTTCACCAATTTCTTTTAACGCCACGGAGAATTTACATTATTAGAATGGATGCATTATAAATTAGCGTGGGTCTGTCTCCTTTCAACGACGCGTCTCTATTTTATGCACAAGACCGTGGCCATAAATACATCTTTCAAGACGCGTAATGTAAGTATATAAATTATAGTTATGAATTTTATTGCACCGACATTCTTCTTCTCGCGGTAATATTTTCATTATGCAACTGCTGCAATTAAATAGCTATTTACTTCCACAGAAAGGAAAGTTACTACAATGTAGGCTTTACAGACTTTGCGTTCGTTAAAGAGACAAAACGAACTGCTAAATGAGTGTAGCACTAAAATATAAATATATATGTGTAGTCGCAATATAACATAAAACATACTTTGTATTATATATGAGACTTTATCAATACTGGCTTATACGTTTTTACTATGGTCTGTTTTCAAAACTATTCTCTCTAAATTATTCATGATATAACTAGCAATAGGCGGAAAGTTGAGATCCCATCGCTACACTATTATTTTGTGAATATAAAATATCATTGTACGTCAAACAATTTTCCATACAGAATTCATTTCTCTTATGATCTGGCGGTTTGTATTATTGTGAAATTATTTTTAGTGTAAACATTACAGAGTGGATGTGTTGCGATACACATTTTTACTTCAAATAACAGACACGTTTAATTTATTGATCAGATGCATATAATTTATGATGCAATGTTGGTTAGGAAATTGAAACTTCTACGAAAAGTGAATTCTCAATTTTAACGTGGAATAAATCAAAACATCCTTTAAAGGGTTATACATAGTTGGCGGCCGAATAAAAGGCGTGTTTTTGTGATTGCAGGTTTCGAACATTTTTTCACAACAAACGGTATATTTTTGACTGTTTCATAATTTTTTTATTGTACAAAAAATCACGAATGTAGCACTGTAACTTTTACACCGATCATCTCAAATCAAAAAACCAAATGAATTAGGTTTTTTCTATCGTATTATCTAGTCTTTAATCGAAGAATTTGATAAAATATCAATTTTTGGAAAAATTGTCGGCGATTGAAAGTGAAAGTGAAAGTGTAAATTTCGTTCACTTCATTTTTCCTTGATATAAAAAAGTATGCATCGAAGAAAAAAATCTTTCAATCAAGGACTAGTTTCTGATATAAAGAAAAAGGTACGAAAAATTTCAAGTAAATCGGTCGACTGATTTTTAAGATATCGTGGTCACCGATTTTGAAAAAGCTGTTTCGAGAAAACGCCTTTAAAGTCTGAAGTTATAAGTCAACAGTTATAATTAACGTCTTGTTCGCCGTATTTTTCTTCTGAATGGTTAAACATTTCGACGATACCGTCAACCTCCATTTTTTCCGGAAAATCCTGTGTGTTTTGCTGAGCACACAGATTCGTGTTCTTCATACCACAGCGCGTAACCTTTATCGTAAACTACGGCTCGCAGCCCGTAACGGTAAAATCGGTCATAACTCGCTCAATTTTGAACGGATCGACTTGAAATTTTCAGAGAACATTTTTGAAACGTTATATTTTAATATATTTTAATCCATCGAAAACGAGAAACCGATTTTTTCGTAAACCCCTTAAGGAGAATCAGAGGCCACCAATTGCAAAGCGTAGAGACGGTGAAGTTTGAACAATGATGTCTAAAACAGATCCCAGAAAAGCTCCTGGTTGTGACATAATTAACAGTATAAACAAAATATGACGCAAATTTGTTTCATTTAAGTATTTCCTCAATATGGCAACTAATCAGTAAAAATAAAGGATATTATCCTGAAACGGGTAAAACATTTGCCTTCTGAAAAGATCACACAACTGCAAGATTAACAACAGTAACTGCATTAGCTAGCGGTGATCCTCACGAAATCTACAAATGAATCTAGATGGTGTGCAGACATGACAAAGAAATGAAAAATCTGAATAACAGATACTAAATCCATATTATTGATGTAATTGGACTGTGTATCTGGAAATAGAGGAATGCGAAAGTTTCATGCGATTTTTATAGCTATTTCAACGAAATTGAATTTTGGACAAACTAGATTAGACCCTTTCCAAAAATGCGATAAATTACAAAACAGTGTTGTGCCAGATGAAGACCATGAAGCAAAGGACACATTACAATAGGGACAATAGCTACCTTTGAGAAAACTTCTCATATCCTTTCATATTACATACTTGGTATTATTTCACAATGGTTATATTTATTTATTATTTATGTACATTTCGCCTTTCGGCACCATCAGGAAATTAGTAAATGTTTACTTTTGTTAATCTCCTGAAGATGCCAAAAGGCATGTACATCGAGAAATAAATATAGTTATTGTGAAACACTACCAATAGTGTTTATTTCATTTAATTTAAGTTATATTTGTTTTTCGTTTAAAAAAAAAATACTTATTACAACTAGCTTAAAGGTTCTATGTGGGTTACAATTCATGAACAGAAATACATAGCAAACGAAAATGCGATAAGTCTGCGCGTTTATTTTGAAGCTATATGTGTTCACGATATAACTTCTCTTTTCTCCATAAGGACCTTCTCTAAGAAGCTGAAGTTTTCGGTCATCAAGTTCTAGTCGAACATTCAGGGTTGGTTCCATTCTTCTGGTTTTCTTCCATTTGACTAAGAAGTAGATCTAAGTGAATAGAATGACAACGTAAATTATGATCGTCCCACTTGGCTTGAAGTGGTTAATAGATTCTTGAGCAATAGGAACAAAAGTGTATGAAGGTATTCTCTTTAGATTAGGTTTTCAAATCTGTCGTGATGTTGGATATTTTGTCTTCTTTTAATTTTAATTGTATCCTATTAATCAGAACAGGTTTTCTATAAGTTATCTCGTGGTAGACTAATTCATTCAGATTAATTCTTCTAAATTATTTTGCAAGAATTTTCCTTCATAAGTGCATTCCTGTCAAAGTCTTTGATGCTGTTCCGCTTTGGCATTCGACGTTATTTACCTCTTCTTTTGTGGAAATATTCCCAAGTATTGGTTAATTTCGACAATGATTTCCATGAGATTTCTGTTTATGTTCAACGTGACGTATTGGCTCGAAGCCAGCAGGATTTGCTCTTCGTGATTTGCTTGTAGATAATTATGACATTGAAATATTTTACCTTTGGTACAAATGTCATTTAGACACTTTATTACATCGTCTTTAGATTTTAGTAAATATTTGATTCTGATGATTTCTGATTCGAGTTTGGTTGGTATAGGATGTAAAAATACACTTAAAATTTATTTTTGTAATTGATTGGTATTTATAGGAAATTTTACATTTTTGTACATTCAATTTATAATTGATAGTTGATAGCCCGAAATCGAATATATTTTCGTATTTTAGTTCGGAAGTGAACTGATCTTTGTAACGGAAATATATATTTTTTTGCAATTCTAGATATATGTAGATCGATAGGTTTCATAATGTTTGGATGCAATGTTTTTAGTTTACAAACAGAATTTTCAATATCCTGTAATATATTTTATATAGCGTCACAGTATAAATAATTGATTGTAGAGATCCTTTGCCATCGAAAGATTTTTTACATAGTCTTTTACGATTTTATTTATTGTGGAATTATTGATATTAACATTAATTCATTATGCTGCATATCTTGTATTGTATCATTAAATTGTTTAACAAGTTTATAATTATAGTGCTTTAAAATTTTATAATATATACTTTCCGTCTTCTGCATCATAATTTCCGGATATGGTTATAATTATTGATCCTAAACCATTAATTAATTCTTACATCTAGCGAGGGTATTCTTTTACATTATCCATTTTATAATTAATTGTAATTTAAATAAGTTTGATCAATTTTTTACAATTTCCAAATTCGGTTGCTTAAATGTTCCCTGTCGGATTTAGAGGAACCTGGAAGATTTTAAAATTCATTAGTCCGTTTTTTGCGTCTTTTCATATTTCAGAGTTGAATATTTTCGGTAGTATTAAAATGGTTGGCTGTTTTTCTTTTTGTTGAATTTTATTATTTAAATTCTCATATAATAATTTTATGATATTCTTACGATTCGATATGGAATTATGCACAGAATATTTTTCGATTTCTATATCGAATGTGGATTTTGCTTTCTAAATGACCTGATATTATTTTGTAGTAATTTTAATGGAATTAAATTAGTTTTATATTGTACTGGATTATTTAATAATTTATTAATAATTAATTTAATAATGTGAGATGTTCGATTAGTATAAAATGGAACTCCCCCTATTAATCCATTTGGATTCTGCATGGTAGAAACTAATAAAATCTATGGTTACTTTGTAAATTTCTAATTGTTCTTTTACGTTTTTAAATTTCAATCCATTATTTGCTCGGGTATGCAATGATGTGTAAAGTATTTTGTTAAATTGTCAACTACTTCAGTACCTTTGGACGACTTCAGTTTATAAGCTTGGGCATATTTTAAAAATGTATCGACAATAGTTAAAAAATTAGTTTCAATGTTATACTATCAATAAATAGTATTTGCCGTAGAGGTTATGTTCAGTTCTAATTTCAAAGGTTTCATTGGCATATTTTTTTAGCTGGCACAGTTCATATTTATTAATATAGGTTTGTATACAATTCTTGATTAAATACAAATATTTGTTGTTTCGCTTTGTGTTTCATCGAGACCATGGTGGTTGCTTTTAACTATTATTTCGACTTCATCACTAATTGATATTTGACCATTTCGAGTTCTTAAAGTAATCTTGACATGTTATACTAAATTGATTAAAATGAGATAGAGGTAATAGTTTGGGAAAAAGAGTGGTGGAAGAGATAGAGGGGCGCAGGGAAGGAACCTTCAAACTGGGAAGAAAGCAGAAGAAAAATGTACGAAGAAGCAGGACTATCCATAGAGGAGGTAGAAAGAAGGTATGGCAGTGGAGTAGAGAGGGTGGTAATGGAGAGGTTGAAATATATGAAAGTACAGGAAGGGGACGAGGAGATATAAGGAAATAAGAGTATGCTTGAGGAGATCAAAATATCTGGACCGAGGACGAGGAAAGCAAAATAGCAAGATTCAGGTGCGAAGAACAAATATTGGTTGGGAGAGGAGTAAGAAAGATGCCGGATATGTGGAGGATAAAAGGAGGATGAGGGCAACTATCTAAAATATGATTGATACATGGAGATAAAGGTGGTTGGAGAGGAGTGAAGGAGGCAAAAGGCAGAAAGTGACATAGAAAGGAACCAGGAAAAAGAAAAAAACACTTACATAGACAAGCGGGGGAAGTAAATTTAAGGAATATATATTATGTTAAGTACAAATATGCCTATTAAGGTTTTTTTTTTACAAAATTTGTCTTATAAGTTGTTTTGAAAATATATATTTAATTCTGGTTACAACACATCCTTTGATGAAATCAATGGCCTCTTCTTCTTCTTCGAAAATTGTGCCAGTATTTATTGCTTTGTTTTGTAAAGTTTTATTGTCGTTAAGTTTTCAGGTCCATATTTGACCTCTGAAATGATTCTGTTTTTTCCAAAATTAACAGGACAAGTCTTGGAATGCCAATTATAGAGTCTTCATGATTTAAATGAACTGCTTCACCATCATCATTATTATTATCTCAATTTCCTGCTTGCTACTAGTAATTCAGTTTCTATATAATTTTTCGATGAATTTTCTGAATTAGCCTACAATTTTGAAACTTCAATAAAATAATTCTTTATTATCAACTAAGAAACGATGAAAATTTAGTTGAAAAAAACAAAACAAAAATTAACATTTTTCAAGAAAAAGCTAGTAGCGGGTTGCCCCCCCCCCCCCCCAGTTATGCATACATTAACTCTTCTAACCATGCTCTCTATTAAGTGGTCGATGTCCTCCTGGATTTCTCGTTCCATGCAAGCCTGGGTACTTGTCTTAGTCACCGACCCATCATATCCCAGAAATGTTCAATCGACGACGACTCCGGTGACCGTGCAGGCCAGGGCAAAATTTGCAATCCAACCTGCTCCAGGAACCTTCTTGTAACAGCAGTATGGGGTCTTGCATTATCTTATTGCAAAGTGGCATTGTGCAACGTCTGCATGAAAGGTTCCAGAACGTTGTCGATGTAACGACGGGCGTTTAATGTGCCTAGAATGAACGTAAGGGGTGACCTTCGTCCAGCACATATCGGCCCCCAAACCGTAACCCTAGGCTGTGTGTCGTTTTTGCGCGAACTCCAAATTCCGTCTTTCCCCTCGGTATCGCCGCACACTTGTACGACCATCATTCACGATAAACAAAATCTTAATTCATCACTGAAACGATGCCATTTCATTGATGAACCCACCTTTGCCGTTCTTGACACCATGCAAATCTGGCTGCTTTATGGGGAGGTGTTAATGGAAACCGAAGGTAAGGGCGCTATGGATGAAGCCCAAAGGAAGAAATTCTCCTGTAAACAGTTGCCATCGACAAGTGTCGGTTCAACGCTCTCGTCCAATCCACAACAATCGACCTTGTTGTTTGAAATCGATCCCTGACGGGTATTCCAGCAGGACGGCGCCTCTGAATACCTTCTTCGGACCATAAAGACCATATCCAAGCAACTGTAGTGTGGTCCTGATTCTTCCAATCTCTCGGAATGAGAAACCCGCGTCTTTCATACCGATAATTCGACCCCTATCAAAGTCATTGATTGAAAATTCAGCGAATGCTTGTTGCATTTCCTTTTTGAATGGCGAGAGGAAAGGAACTCCGATTACCGGAAAGAGAAAGTTGGTCGCCAATTATGTTAATAAATTCGATAGCTTCTTTGCACCAAGGGCCCAAGGCATGGTCTTTACAAATGTAGTTTGAATAAATAATCGACTGATATTTGCAATGTTTCCGTTTGCAAGCAATTTCAGCAGCTGAACCAGAGATTTCTGAAGTTTTCAAAAGGTAGTTATCCGCAAGAGTATCTACTACAGTAACATCCCAAACTAAAGCTCGACCTTTAAACCAATCATCATCTCTTGACAATCCGTTCTTCGGTGTAAAAACAGTTGACTTTCGTTATTATTACTTCGATTGAAATGCGGTTGTTGAATATAATCGATATTTCGTTCTGCGGAAGATCATGCATTATGATCAAAATTATTTCTAGTACTTCATTTTTAAAATAGGTTTATGTTGCAAGTTTGATTTTTGAACTAATTTATCCTATTAGAACTGTTTCCTATTGATATCTCATTAGAAATCGTTTGTGAGCAGGTTTAAGGCCATATTTAACTCTGCGGTATTTTTTGTTCGCATAAGAGATCCTATTAGTTCTTGCAAACCTCATAACAATATTCTAAACGCACATTTACGGACATATTGCGTTAATACGTTCGCCTCGTTAACCGCTACGTGAGTTGCTAAATAAGACATTTGCAAATTTAGTAAATGCTGAATGCCATTATTAAACTAGATAGGCGTTTCGTTTCCTTGGTTTAATTTCTATATTCAAACTAAAGCGATCTCTTTTCTCTGAAAACGTATTTACTAAAGCAGTTTTTAATTCTATCTAATTTGTAATAATAAAAGACGAGATATTCGTAGCTGATTTTCTCTATATTTTCGTAAAATCAATATTTATTCTGGTTGCTTGCATCTTGGACATTGTGAAATATACTTACTATACATTCGCTAATTTCGATAAAACGTGGTGAAAATTCCGTTTCGCCATCAAAATCAATTAATTTCAAATATTCTTGTTTAAAAACAGGTGTTTGATCCAAAGCCATTTTTGTATTTTTAAATGGAGATCTTGAAATTTTTATAATCAGAACTCAATTCGAATATTTTATGCAGATTTTTTGTTGAACATATAAAAGGCATGCGCATATGTAGTAATTAGCTTCATGAGCTTTCAAAAGTCCCTTTAAATAATATGAGTTGGAAAGAATCGGATCGATGTAAATTTAAAGGCCGTCGAAAGGATACAGTTTTGTTAAATCTTAATCATACATTATTGAGGCCAACAAATGGCAGGTAATTTTAATTGACTTTACATCTAAGAAATTTACATATGCATAAACCTGTCGAGAAAAACAAGTGCAAACAAACGCAATATTAGCAAAAAGTTTTATTGGTTTGAACCGTAAAATATTATTTTCGTATAATACCGGAATGTCGGTACTAAAATTATTCGTATTCTTTTACGACCGTTTTATATCGATAATTCTGAGTAATCTGCGCATTAAGAGCAAACTTTGTAGTAATTGTAAATTATAATCTTTAATTTCGCAATAAAATTTTTCACCGGCATTAACCGGACGTCAGTTTTTTTTTAATATCTTCGGTTATCATAATTCCACGGTCATTATCATTTAATACGTATACAATTCGAACTTGTTTGATCCCGCTCGAGATGTCAACGGTTGTTTATTGATCAACTACTCCATCCGCGTCTTTTCACTTACCGCCGATTACAATTCAAAACAAAATTGCTTTGTTTATAATAGATAATTTTTTAATTACGTTTTCAAAGCGGGCTATTTGCATTAATCTTGCGAAGTTAATTGGGCTGTCTTATTAGATTCGTTTTATAATAAACTTCCTATAGGACTCCAGCGGAGCCTCCCAAACGAAATTAATTTGAAAAATGAGTTGTCAATTGTTGAACGGCAATATCGTCGGATGTTTTGAATGCAATACTGGTTCTCGATTGTTAATTAATTTATGTACACGATCATATAATTTAACAATTGATCGGTACGGTTAACGTTTTTATAATAATGATATCGCTATGTTTTGTATGTTCAACGACTATACGTTTAAAAAATTAAGTATTAATTAATCAGTTGTAATTGAGGAAGAAAAATTGATTTTGTGGAAAATGGTTTATTCAAAATATCTCCTAATATTTGCTTATTGACTAACGTACTGTTTGGTCAATAAGTCAACAAATTCCTCTATGGGTTAATACTCGAAAACTTGCTGTGTTAGAGTAAATGATGTTACAGCAGATTTTGCTTTAATGCTACGATTCGTGTAAATGTTAAAATGAAAGGAATTTATTAATTTTCTTGCGCCTTCGAAGAAGTGATCATGTTATCCATATTACTTTTTTCTTACTGTGATAGTATAAAAGACATCCTTTTAAATAATAGCTTTGTATCTACCGAAATGCTAATGATCATACTCTGAAATATTAGATATTACCTCGCCTTATATTGAGCCCGTGGGGCCGTTAGTAATTAGAGGCAAATAAAATTATGCGCATATCAACTTGGTGCCGCTTTGAATTGTAAATAAATTTCGATGATAATAATGTAAATACCTCGAGATGAAGGAAGTGGCGCACGCGGTTCTTTCACCAGGGTACGAGACGCACTCGATGTAAATTTATTTACGCGAGATACTTAAATGGAGACGTGCGTGTGTATGTGTATGTATATAAAGCAACTTTATTTGGTATTTAAATTTAAATACAATTTATTTCTCGCTTTCAGCGAAATACTGTAAACACATTTCCGGCTAATGGTTGGCAGTATGGCCGCGCTGCTGCTACGCGTTTTTACGAGTGCGCATCGCGTAATGAAATTTATAATGGAGTTTATGTAACACAAATTCATCATCACTTACATTCTGCGATAACGGTGATATAGATTGAAACTCATTGAATGTTTAAGCCGTCATCGAATTCAACACGCTGTAATAATTCAATTTCGTATAATGAAGGATATTACACTCAAATTCTTCGAGCATACAAAGTTTAACTACAAATATATAATTAGTATTTTATAGGCTGAGCCCGCCGTCGTTGAAACACTCACCGTCGAAAACAAAAATGATGAATATGACGGACACGCTGTATAATATCGCATGTGACGGATTAGGCACGAAAAACAAATAAGCGAACGAGCAGGTGTGCAAAAACTGTGACATACTCGAAGTGCAGTGGATTACGTTTATGATTCACTTCAGTCTTCCACAAATTGAAATTTAATTGACAAATAAAGCTCTCCGTCGTTAATGACCACGGCATGCCGGAATGATAATAAAACGACTCCAGGATTAAGGTTTTCTGAAAGTGAAAACGCGTTCTTGTTTATCTCGCATTTATTTATGTAATACGCCGTGTTATCCTGCATCGATATTCAGTAGATTATGTTGAAGTTTTAATTATCCACGCGTGGGATGGAAATAAATACGAATGTTTCAAATTTTCCGGAATAAAAATATTTAATTTGTTTTTCGTTTTTAATATAGATTTGTATCAATAAAATTGAAACTACCATATTTTTAACCGAGATTGATTATATAAAATTCGCAATGAATAAAATATCATCAATCAAACTGCTGACGTATTAATGTAGTGGTGCTCTGCGGTTTTTTTTTTTTTTAATTATAGGTTTTACATTAAATGACGTCGAAAACAAAACACAATGCTCACAGTAATTACTTTGTTCCATTAACCGTATTTTGATTATAATTGTCAGGTGCTTCATGTTTTGCAAATTTATTTTGTACGCCGTTTCGATGTTTAAACACCAGTTATTCAGTAAATGAGTGGCATGAAATAAACAACTTAAAATATATTTTAATATATATCGAAAAAAATAGGTGTATAGCTTTTAAACAAACAAAAATCCAAGTAAACAATAATATCCAGGCATAAAGCTGATGATGATTTTTTAAAGTGCAGTATTTCACATTACTGAGCTTACTGAGGAGGTGAATGGAGAGGTAATTGCTGTAGGTCTCATATATTTAAGGACATCAATATTCAACTCAGCCAATGAATCGACATAACCACTAAAGCACTAACAACATCGTTTCCTAAATGGATTAAGACATTATCCACAACGTTTTTGGTAGTACAATGTGAATGTTGAAGTGGGAGCATCAAAATATTAGTAGCATATGAGAACTGCATGTAATTGTATAGATTTCAAACTTATCTACGGGCTCATAACTACTTATTTACTTATCATACTAGATACCATACTTGTACCCTATACCAGGATGAGCATAGACTGATTTTGGACGTTTTTATAAAAGTAATTCATGAAGTTGTTACAAAACTTGTTAAGCTAATTTCTGAGTCGATTTCAAAGTAAACTATTGCCAGTTAAAATCTGCTGCGTTATGAAAATACGAATCATATTTGGTACAAGAAAAATCAACGCTGCATACTTTGCCAGTATGTTTGACGGAGTGAATTGGTGGAAAGTTATTCTACTGTTAGCCAACATAATGGAGAAGTTGGAAAATAACCTGGGCCTGCATAAATCACAACGACGTGTTTTTTCTTCTTCATTCTCATTCATTTTTCATTGCTTCGCTATTGCATATATCTTACTGAAACTTGGAAAAAAATCATAGATACTAAAAGTAAGTAGCAGCCGCTATTATTTTTTTATATTTTAATAATATAAAATTTCATAATAGATCAATATGATTACACGTCAAGAGTGAAAGGAAATGCAAAAATGGAAAGATATTTCGGTATCGCAGATAGCTACAGGAGGAAATATAGTGAACGTTGTTAATATTTTTGTAAAAGTGTTTGTTCGAAAGGCAAATCTATTCGACATGAAGTGCGTACATAAAACAGTCATAACCAACGGTACATTTATATAAACGCGACGTTTATCTAAAGGAACAAATTGGCAAGAAGAGTATAAAGAAATTATGTGGGCAGGTCGTGACAGAAAAATATTAAAACACAAAGGATTACATACCAAAGAAGTAAAAAGGGGCAGACGTGCCCTGGAGGAGGCAACAAAGTTACAGTGAATGAACCATAAATGCTATTTCTGCAGGCATAATTAAGGTACGCCAATTGCTTCATTAAAAAATCGTGTAACGTTAGGTGCTTGCATTATAAATCATTACTGTTTTAATTGTTGTGTACGCACTGTGATATTAAAGGAAACGAGAACGATCACCTGGGAAATTATTAAAACTAACAAGTGCCTACATTAACTTTGTTAATATTGATAGTCAAAAAAACAACGCACTTAATTTCAATGCACATTAACGCCGTGTAGACTACGTGTTGCATCTTTTTTTTAATTTTAATCGCATCCTACGTTGTTCACCGAACTATATATATCTTTGCGATCTCGCACTCATAAGAGTGAATTATCAACGTTCTCTGTGATATATAATTTTAGAATAATAAATCCGCGTTCATTACACAAATTATCTCATTAAGCATGTAAATTTACATTTGTATTTACCATAGTTTATCACTTGTGTACGTATATGAAGCCATAGTAAGTCGTTTAATGATCATATATAGATTAATTGAAAAAAATCCAATTGAATTATAAAATGTATAACTAAACATAACGCGAATTCGTCTTGCTAAGGCGTCTAAATTAATGAATGCTAATAAATTAAAATATTTCCACTGCGTGTGCAATTCCATACATGACAGAAAAATGCATTGTATTTAATTGCTCGTGTTAATGAATTTATTGGAATCTCGCCTTAATTTAAAACAAATAAATGAAATGGCAGTATAATGAGATATTTTACATTAAACGGTGCAATTAGAATCAATTTATGCATCATTTATTAACTACCGCTAATTTTAATACCAGTGCACATTTCTGTGATCAGCGGTTTATGCAATAAAGGATGTCTCGAAATTTTTGAAACATAGTGTACAAATATAAGCTGTTTCAAGTAGATGAACAGCCGACGTAATAAAATTCAAAAATAACCTTAATAGATTAACATAAATCATAAACGCTGCACTGAGAATAATCGCAAAAGGCGCACCGACGTTACATTGTGCGGCGATTTCACTAGATTATTGTGACAGCGTAATTTTAACCGGAATATATTAACTAAAATAAAGTATTAATCAAGCGTAATGCGTGTCCACGCAGCATGAGGAAGTATATAAATTTAATTACCTGTGTAATGTAGATATAACTCCGAGATCGAGTCCTACACCAAACAGGCCTCGCATATATCATGTCGGTGTGCGTTTCTTCGTTTTTCCTTTTTATATCAGCGAATCGTGTAACATCATTTGATACCAGCGATACTGGCGGCGTACAATAACGAGCGATGAGTGTTTTAAGCCGTACGCACGTAATATTTCATTAGCGCCTGTTTTTATTGACATGTACGTTTGATGAATTGACCGATGCGGGAAACAAAATAATTACCTTTCGCGTTAATGGAAAATGTTTGTTCCACAACCAAATGCCGCGGAAAACATTTTACTTTTATGGAACAATCGACGCTATATTGCGAATTCCTATCTTTCCAATAATTTATTACTTACAGCGTACGCCTCACACGTGTACATACTTCGGAGTATTTAAAGTTTACTACTTAATTGTTATATAATAATTCATGTACTATCGAAGAAGAAAAAATTAGTGAATCGCGAAAATCTTGTTATAAATGAACAAAAAAAACAACCTTGATGAACATTTAGTCAATGTGCATCTTCTTTGCCTTAGATCCCTCCCACTATATTGAGTAACGCTCAAGAACTGTCTACAATTTTTTTGCGCTCAGACTTCCTCCATACATTCTGTCTACTCATACGTTGTTTATTTATCTTCACCCTCCCCATGACAGCATAAACTACAATCCAGTACATATTTTTAAACTTGTTTTTACCGTTTCAATATCTAGCAAATTATTCTTTGTAAAATAGAAGTTTTTTGCAATGGTTTCAATTATCATAAAGTTACGACTGCTTCTTACGTCCTTATTTATGTCCTAAAAATAAATGCTAATTTAAAAAGCAATTCTCCAATGATGTTATATTTTATAGCTTAATTAAATGTCGACAAATGTTGAGTTGACACACATTTTCCTCACTGATGATCTCCTCACTACAACCAAATCTCTTTTCATCTCAGAAACAGGAAATAATTACATAGGGCTAAATCTGGAGAATATTGTGGTTAAGGAAGTAATTCGTCCCAGCAGTTCATTAAGTTTTAATATCACTCAGAGAAGTGTAGGTGTAGCATTTCCAGCTGACGAAATGACTGTTGCCTTCAGCGATGCCGATTTTCTAGTCCTAGGTTCCGACTATTGCTTCTTCTCGGGTGTGTAACTATGGATCCATGTTTCGTCCATAGTTATGAGCCGGAGCAGAAATTCTTTTGAGTCATGCTTAAACATCGCCAAATATGACAGTGAAGTTTCCAGACGACTGCATTTGTCAACTGTGAGCAAAGGCGACACCCATCGTGCGGATAGCCTTCTCATGCGTACACGTTCATTTCAGATGCCTACTATCTCAACTATCTCATGTACTTTCAGTCAGCAGTCTAGTTCAGATCATTTGAAATTCTCAAATGCTTAGTGTTGAGACCCATTGTTTTCGTGTTAAAATGATTGGAGCAAGAAAAACAAAACGTATGATTCATAATGTTGGGCTTGCTGGAAAGCTAAAGAAATGTAGAATTTTAGAAAGTATTAGATACTGCCACTTGGTGGTGTTGCCAGTGCACATGGAAAGTAAAATTATTGGATGTAAATGAATGGAACATATTGCTCACATTTATGATAGTACAATATGAGTCATATCGAGGGATTTATGGATGCATTAAACATTAAATACGACAAAACTGAATGGATATTGTTTATCGACTCATCTAAGGCCTACAATTCCTATTGCTTATTGAGGGCAATTGATGGAAACGTATGCAACATTAAAATCTATTTTAGAAGCGATAAAGTAATCAAATTTTGATTTGAATCTGGCGATTTTAAAGTGATTGGTTTGTTACTCGAACTGCAACAAGGTTCACAAAGTACAACTGTTTCATTTGTGAGTGGGACAGTGGGAAAATAAAAATCATGTCGACTATTGGAGATTTTTTTATCGCCGATGTTTTGGACATTTTGTAGCATCCACGTGACATTAAATTGGGGATATTATTTTTTTTTCATAACAGCAATGAATAAAACCGGCAAAGGTTTTCGGCATCTGAAGAATTCATTTATATTAATTGATTCAAATATCCGTACATTGATGAAAAACGTTGCATTAGAGACTTTTTTAAATGAAGGACCGAGTGTGGATATGCATCAAAAACTTTTTGGGAGTTCACAAATCACAAAATTATAAAGAACTATTAAAGGAAATGAGTACAGTTTTTGCGGACTTGAAACTTTTAATGTCATTTTCAATACATATGCTCCATAAGTATGGAGACGAGATATAAATGAAATAATTGGTGGCAAAATATTTTTGGAGTGTGATGTTGGATGGCCTGGAATAATTTTACAATCACTGCTCAAAAAGACGCATTTAATTATTTTGTTGTGCGTGATCAAAATGACGGTTTAATTTCTTAGATCATTAGGAAATTAATTAAAAATATTTGCATTTTATTAAGAACCAACATTCAAGCCCGATGCATTACTTGATTGATTCACGAACGTTGTTTAATAAATTATTTGTTTACTTCGTATCTAGCTATACGAAATGATAGTATGTTAACATATATTTTGTAACTAAATCCCGAAATGCGAACTTTTAATTGCGATGAAAGGGCGAAATCTTTCTTGGGTTGGGTTGGGTTGGGTTGGGTTGGGTTTAGCAACCATCTAGATAAAGCAAACTCTATCAGTGATGCGATTAAGGCAGAACCCCTCAATGGAAATTTATGCATATGGTAAACGAATTAAATAAAAAAAACATTAGACAAAGATGTTAAGCTAAACATACGGCATATTATAGGCCTATTATAATAACAGCTGTGAAACCTTGACATTAAACATGATACAAAATTTCTCAGGATATTCGTTCAAATACTATGAACAATGTTCAGTCAATTAAAGAATGAAGATCGAGGATAAACCAGAGTGAACCGCGAAGTTAACCCTTAACCTGACACAACAACAATGTACGATTTATAAAAAGGTATACAATACAATTAACATAGTTAGAATGAAATGCCCAGGGGGCACGAAAATTACAGATCTACAAAAAAATTAGAAGGGTTAGCGTGAGATGAAGTTGTGTGGCTGAAGAAGAACATGTAGTGAGAGGGTTGTAGCGCCAATACGAAAAAAATTACAATGTTCGCTTATGCTATTTTTTATGCAAATGGGCAACTATTGGATAATGAAGCATATACCAGGCTATTCTTTACTTTCCCTTCAATCCCTCCCTTCAATCCTCACAATCTACTTCTTTCGCTCTTGCACAGATTCCACTCTATCTATCAAATTCTCGCCAACCGTAAAAAGCTCTGAACCTTTTCATGCTTCCCCTTCTAAAATTTGTGTGCCCTCGTGTAATTTTGACTCTCCGATACTCATCATGAAACCGGGGTTCTTGCCTTATTGTTCATTATCTTCGTCGCAAATATCATTTTCAAATATTCAATTGTATACATAAAATTAAAATGTAAAACTCCATTCCTACAGTTTCTCGTAATGTCTCATTGTTTTCATGGCTGGCAAAATTAATCTACTCCACTTGTTTTATTGTTCTAGTGGCTATGATTTGACTCAACTTTATCTCCAATTCTAAATTTTCCCGTTTCTGTGTTTTATGAATGTGTTAAGGAATAAGGTATTAACGTGGAAATGTCTATATTTCGTATGGTTATTCATCCACAGCCCATCATCCAGAAATAAACCTTGCATTTCATCGCACCTCGCCCACCTATCATGGAATTTATCCATTTTCTTATTTTCTTGTTATTATGAATGGCCGGTATGTCTCTTGGCTATGGCTCTTGTATGTCAGTTCTTCGACAACCTTATAGTGGACCCAAGTATCACATTCACCCAGCACATATGTTTTCTTAAGCATATTTTCGATACTATTGCCTTTAATGTATCTTGCCATGCACCCCTCCCTCTTTCAAATGATCAATATTAATTTTCAACTCTTGTTCTACACGTTGAACTCATTGTCTTCCTATTCTGGCACCATCTTCAATATCCAAACTTAAATTTCACAAGCATAAATATGACCTACTGCAATTTAAATAGTTCATTTTGTAAATTAACTACTGAAAATAGTTAATCATATATACGGTATTATAAATTTCATCCAGCAAAAATATCGAGAGGGAATTAGTGTTGACCATATCATGGATCAGATTTTGGATGATGTCGGATTTTATACAGATCATGAACATAAGGATATTAATTTGCGACCAAGTGTAGTTTGGGTGCAGGTGAAGGCCCATAGGTCAGTACAAAAGAGATTCAATTATCGAATTATGTTATGTTTTTACATGATTTTGATTTTGCAAAGCCGCGATTATATTTTTGTCGGCAAATTCGTTCACTATTTATATATACATACGATAATATGATGAAACACGTTCGTCCAAAAGAACCAACGATGTGCTTCTCTAAATCTAGCCTGATCGTGTATAGTTGCCATGTATTTTATAATGAATGGGCATTTTCCGTTTGTCGTAAATACCACGGTAATAATTCACATGTGCATTATTAACAAATTATCATTAACATATATTAAACAGGCGCCGACAAAGATACGCCTCATCGGATTCGTTTTGATATTCCCAAAGTCTATCACAAACCGAACTTCCCAGATTCGGATCTTTAAATCTCGCTTGTCACCGTGGAATAACTTCGAGCACGTAACAAATTTAGGTGTTCCCCAGCGAATCGATTCCGAGAACGTATTTTTCACAGGAAAGGTCTCTAGCGATATTTAAAACTGCTTTATTTATATACGATTTAACAATACGTCAGTCGTATTTCACTTTAATGGTAATGCATTGTCGAACACCGAATCTAATGTGACTGCGGATGTATATAACGTTTCGCATTTTAAAACGAGAATTAGGAACAAGGAAGAAGCTTTGATAGCTTGGAAATTAAATGTAACAATTTGCAAATAATTGTATTAATTCAATTTTGGGCATTGATGGAAAACAAGTAGCCGACAGACATTTAAGTCACACTCACACAATAAAAAATGATGATGTTAGTATTCGCGATTTGTTAATACGGGATGGTTTCAAGCCGATGGTAGTAAGTAAGTACTTCACAAGGCAACGAACATAGTCGAATGAATGAATTATTTTCTGAAATATTTTCTATTAATTTTGACTAACAAGTTGCCTATAACTTCTGATATGCACAGTATATTATCGTGCATCGTGCATTTATTAATTCCAATGTCCGACGTCGAAAAATTTACGCTGTTCCTATAACTACTTTCAAATCGTTCCCATGATAGATAACACGATACCTTTACGGCGTTTTATTAAACCTATCGGAAAATGGTTAGTTATTTATATATGTCCCGGCACATAATTTATTACCCGATGACCCACAATGATTCCCATATCTTGAAATAAACATAAAATATGGACAACTTCATAAACGAGCATCACGTGTTTGCGTTTATAAATGAACCGGCGGCGTGTCATCTCATGTGCATTTATTCACCATAATGATGAGGCAGATAATATTTCGTTCATAAATAAATATTCATCCGCAATGTGGACGGTAATTAACAACGTTGCCGCGTTTTGTTGTTCCCTTTGCGCAATCGAACTTTGAAAATTAGCTTTCGAAAGGGGAAATATACCACCGCCGCACGATAATAAATAAGTGGTAAATTGAAAACACTTTTAGCACTTCAGGAGTTAGTTGCAATTTATGGCCAAATATTATAGGAAAGTGGTAGGAGACACTTCATTAAGAGGAGTTTATGTTTCATTGTATAAATTAAATGGGAGAATAAATATATCACTACCTATAGATAGAAATTTCAGCAATGCGAAATTAAATTACGTAGGCCCATTTTGAAATTTATTTTCAATTCCGTACAGCGAAAAGTTCAGACGAAAGATAAAACTAGAAGAGATATTAATTAAAGATTTATTCTTCACTTTTGTGGTAGTTAATACTGCACCACTCAACATTGCAGACTACTTCAATATTCTGATGTTCTAAAGCTGTGCGATATTTACTCGTATAAGGCATTGTCAGCTCGCATACTACTCCGATAATATTCACATTGTACATATTTATTATTGAATTTCTCAGCGATCTCAACTACTTAACCTAGTTTAGTTAAAACTAGTTTAAGTATCAAACGAAGCATAGAAATTACGCTATAAGTAATACGACACACACACGACCAATTAATCTTACAGGTTCTTGGTTTGCTGTTTTATTAACAATATTGATATAATTAAACTCTATCCTTCCCTATGTGACAAAATTATTTTGCTGGAACCTCAACACTGCATTCACAACTATATAACGACATAAGTAGTACTACGGTTCGTTAGATGAGTGACTTCAAATGATTTGGCATATTTTTGCCGTACAAAAAAATATAGTGAACTCTCGCCAATTTAGCCAATTCGCAGATGATTTGTTTGGCAGGGTCTTCATTATCGACGACTACAGTGCCTGGTGTTTGCCCCCTCATACCATGTAAACTATTCGTCAAATTGAATCGCAACCCGTGCTATTCGAGTTCATCTTTAAAATTCTGTGTGTGTAGTTCTACTTCTCATCTTGTTCGTGGGCTTATGATAACATCATCTACATACATTAGCGTCCAATGATGTTGTGTATTCCGACTTTTAATAAGTGTCGAAGTATAAGATGAAAAAGAGAGGAGATAGAGCAGAACCCGATTGTAGCCTTGCAGTGCTGGAAATGGTCCCGAACATGATCTATTTCTCCTTTTCTCACGGGGTGGAATTCGGTGCTACAATTACTGTTTCTTTTACATGTATTCAGATCCGTTAATTTTCCCCGAAGTTCGTACCACCGATAGGTCTGCCGAATCCATTATGTATATGTGGCCAGTATCGTTATGCAATAGAAAAAAATATTCTTCAATACTTGGTTACTTGTGAGAAGTTCGCTTGGATTATTAAAAATGTCACTATATTTTTTATTAGCGAGGACAACTTGAATGATTCAATGTGTTACAACCATTCCACATTACTAGCGTAAAAGATGGTCAGCTCACATGCGACTCCGATACCACCGTATCCCTTTATGCGTAATTTATACGCATTACTGCAATCGGCACAATAAAGTACGGGATTGTTATACACTTTTTTGCTATATTTATTAATTTAGTCACAGAAATAAACAACAAATAAGGAGGGCTCAAGTAAAATATTTACGGGAGGAAATTGATATATGTATATGGACGTTTGTGGATGGGCCAGGGACTAATTGCAATATTTTCACTGCCACGTAAATCAAATTCTACCCCCACCCTTATCTACTCATCTACGCTCTTTCAATATCAAACTGAATGAGAGAAAAAACAAGTAATCGAAACTTAGAACGTATTTATTAAAAAAACTCAATTATAAAGGCTAACATTTACTCATTTTATATTTTTATATTACCACAAGCCAGGCCCCAGAAGCTGCAGTGTAATGCAGTTTCGAGTAATTAAAAGTTTTATTGTTAGTTTCCTATTTGCAATGAGATTTATGTGTAACAAATGGCTCATTTCAAGGTACAGTACAAGTAACGTATGTGTATGTATGGTGTATATATACTTTATTAGAAATCGCAACTGTTAATATTACTTTGCTTATTTTGATACACCATTGAATCTACTGTTTTATTAAATAAGTGTTAAACATTCGTTTAAATTTATATATTATTTTGTACATTATACCCATTGACTATACCTGAAAAGGATCCGCGTAAAAAAACTTAAAACCAATAAATATGATACATTAATTATGTCCCTATGCACGCATACTTTTAACGAATAGAAGGTTAACGTGTTTAAAATTAAATTTTGTTCGCAATGGCAATGTGATTATTAATTTGTTCTCCGAAATCTAGTGTATACAGTCACTTTATAGCAAATATGATTTTATTGGTATTTCGTTATTAATTCAAACTAGCGTGAAATAATTTCCACTCAAATTTAAATTTTGCCGTTTGGTAGTGCACCTTTACAAACATGGGGTGACACTGTTAATAATGTTCCAAATACTTTATATTGAGAAGGCCATCCATATAGTAATGTAATTTATGCCCACTAGACACCAACACTAGGTTCCGTTCTCTGAACATAAATCTTATAAAATGTTGCCAATTTTCTTCTTGGCTTCATTTTTCACAAGTATTTTGAATAGCGTCACATAGTTCTTCCGAATTTCTAGGTCTAAAATTACTTGTGTATTTGTTTTCCTTTAAACCCCACGCAACTTCACTATTATGGTCCTTAAGCCATTATGTTATTATCCTCGCCATATGGAGGGTGCAGTTATCCTGTCAAAATATAAATCTATTATTTGGTGCACATAAGAAGCGTTTTCCAAAATGTGAATTTAAATGGCCGCCGATACCCAACGGTATTCCTAAATTATTCACGCACACCCAAGCCCAAACTTTCACTGAAAATCTTCCGTACCTATTCCTTGGTGCTACATCTCTACATTTCGTTCAATATATCTTGCATTTAGAGTTCGATAGACACGTATGAGACAATCGTTACAAGACTTTTTATCGGAAAATACCACATTATCCCAAATATAGTTTAAACAAAATAGTGTGCGAGGCTACTTAAATTTATTATTTATTTATTTAAATCGGCTACATGCTGTCAACCACGATCCTGGGAATAATGTTACGAATACAGCGTCTCTAGGTGTATCAAAAGAGTTCTCCCGCAGATGATTCAAAAGAAATTTTAGGACGTCCTAAACACGATTTTTTGTTTGGTTGTTATGGTTCTATCATTCCATCTTTTCTTTACCTGCAGCACGATACTCTTATTCAAGCCATTGTTTGCAAGTAAGTGTAAGTCGAAACTTTTGAAATCAAGTATATGTAATAAATCTGGGCAGCCAGGAATAATATCGAGATGAATATCAACCGAAAAGTCGATTTGAAATAATATCTAACAACGAGTGTCAACTGCATAAACAAGGAAACCGCAAAATAAGGAACGTTGCCTGATACAGTAAACACAAAAATAGCTAACCTCCTGACACATATGGGCAGAGGATACGATAAAGCACCCCTCAGTGGCTCAAGCAGAAGAGGAGGCTAAAAAATTGGATTTTAAATTTATAATTGAAAGTACCTTTAACGAACTGTCGCGCAATTTGCAAATTTGTACATTGAATCGCAAATGTATGGAAATAAATAATAACGTGTGAGCAACGGAATTGTGATTCAGGGAGGGCTTTGGAAGTTTTAGCGTATGTCTTAGGTTAATTTTGAGTAATAGAACTACTCGCCGTTACTAACAGGTGTACCAACCCTTTTACCGGTAACTTAAATTTAGATTAAATCAAACTGCAGGCAAAGCTGTAAAAACTGAGGTTATGTTGGCAATAAAATTTTAAATAATACATTTTAATCATGACAACCAATAGTAATTATCAAATAAGATGAGTTATGAGCCACCACCGACATCACAATGTAACTCTTCCTTTGACGTCGTGCAACATGTTCATAAATGGTGTTAAAATTTCATTAAAAACTGTTTTACAATACTTCAAAAAGTGACAGTTTAAATGAACTATTTTTTGGATTAAAATTACACATTCATGGTATGTCTATCTCCCTCTTCCAGGGCCAACTCTAAAACATAATTCCGTTGCTCTCACGTTATTTTGCTAGCTTGGTGGTTCGATCAGTGTTCGATTGTGATATTATTTTGATAGGTAACGCATGTGGCAATTTGAGTTGTTTCTAATTTTCTAGTTGTGTCAAATGACAGATTGCATTAATGGCTTTCTATCAACATCGGTGAAATTTGGGAAGTTGTAAAGTTTATGCTCATTATTACCCATTTTACGCTTGTTTAGTTTTGCTTCCTCTCCGAAAGTGTATTGTTCTTATAATATTTCACCAACAATTACCAGATCGTCTCCACTTTACCATTACAATTATAACTTTATTTAATAAAAATGTACTTAAATTTAAAAATAATTTTTTTTATGAAATGTAATACTTAAATAAGATAACAAAGAATTTAACACCCAACAAGGCATCGTTTTTGAAATGTTAGTAACAAAGAAATTCCTCCCCATAACTCCTCCGAGAGAGATGCAGCAAGCGGTGTAACGTTCTTTTTGACGTCTCCATACTTTTACTCGACCATCTGAACCTCTTAACGTAAATCGCAACTCATCCGTGAAGAGCATTTCCCCATTGTTCCGCTATCCAGTGCCTATGCTCCATAGCAAAGTTTCTGTCTCTTCGATGATGCGGAAACAGAAGCGGACCTGTAGCAGTTTTTTTACAGGTACGGCCAAAAGTCCATAATCTTCTTCTACCCGTACACGAAGAAACATTTGCCGAGCATTTACTAGACGCTATGCAACAATGTTAGACTACCTCGATCTTGCAAAACACACATACGTATAAATCGGTGATCTTCGCCGTTAGTAGACCTTTTGGTACCCGTTCGGGCCTTCCTTTGTAAGAGTCACTATTGACAGTACTTCGTGGGAAACCTAGAGCTCCAGCAATATATCGCACACTTCATCCATCTCGCGAAAGAGATTTTCCTACCCACTCGTGTCCCAATTTTAATGAAAATAACTTTGCACGTTTCTGACAGTTAGCATAACACCAATACAATTTCTTTTACAGCACTCTAACATTTTTTTTCTAATTCGACAAAAATAATTTTTGAATCATATTTTATTAAGGAAGTCGTTTTTAATCAATGTCATTATTTTTTCAAATTTTTTGCCTCCGTTTGCTTCAAATATTATAGTTATTGAGTCATACTTAAATACGTTTTTAGTATAAAATCTGTAACAAAATTTAAAAAAATCTAATGTCCCATTTCGTGCCCAGCAGTGGATATTTACCGATTTCATGTGGACTGTTCTTCATACGATACTCTTAACTTTAAAAGTAACGGAAAACAATTGGAACATATAGACCTAATGAGACGTATTGTCATTATAGTTTATGTTCGTGTTTAACCTTACGATAATTGTGTGCGTCCGTAAAGGATATCAATGTCCTTTTGCTACTAAAGCATGCCATGAGAATATGTACTTATCACTCATTCATATAAACGTCCTAAATAGGTCAATCGTCTCGGTATTGCATTTTAATTCAAGAAAGCATTGAACATACACCACATAAATCTGTTATCATTCAGTGAATGGTTTCCGTGAATTAGTTTTACTACAAAGGCACCTGTGTAATTTATACAGCGAAATGGATTAAGCAGAGGGGTCGTTTTTCGGTGTTAAATTAACATGAATTATCGTCACCACTAAAAGTCTTCGAATGCGTCTTTATAAAATGTTTGGGGAATAAATATGATATTTTTAGATAGTCAGACATTTTTGTGAAATGCCCATATCTGGAAAAGGACCACACGTTTATGACGTCGTATCCGTTGTGGCTTATTGCTGTCATTAGTTTGACGAATTTTGAGGGTTAGTCTTGTGTTCCGCAATTGGGAGCACTCGTTGAAGTGCATCGTAAAAAATAACACTTCCGTCAGTATAGTATATTTACTTATTAGTCAACGCCAGGGGGAGTAACGCAGAGAAAGTAAGAGTATGGACGAAGAGTAATTCTTGACAACGACGACGTTAGCGACCCGACGTTACTCAATCATAGGTGAAGGTGATGTAATCTACGGTCACATAGCGTATCCAATACTTCGTTTTATTACAAGTATCATACGGCGATCGGGACCCGAAGACTTTGAGCACACTATTATTAATGACGTTTTAAGACCTAATGAATCAATATCTCTGCGTAAGCAATTCTCATCCGTTTATGTTTTCGACTCACATCGGTTGATGATTGGTGATTGAGAAATGAGTAAAATTTCTTCCCGGTTACAAATAATCTTTCTTATGCACGTACACATCGATGGGGTATGATAGGGGTAGTGGTAACGAGGCACGTTATGAAACGTATGAAAAATGCATTTCGGCGTATTTGGTTGCAATTTCACGAGACATATAAAATTTTAGCTTAAAAAATTTTACTGAAAGTATTTTTTATACATGTCATACGTCAAAATCCGGAAACTGGTGAAACTCGGCTGAAATATTATCACAGCCCCCCAACTTTATTTAACGGCCGATAAGTGGCTTTTCATCGTCATGAAAACGAACAGCAGCGTAAAAAATGTCGTAACATCTCCAAATGGGAAATAAGAAAGTTTATAAAGCGACCGTTATTATAGTTACAGTGCTTTTGGGCCGTCATCGGGGGTTTGATAACAGCACTCCGATATGTATCTATAATAACGTTGTTGTGACGCGGTTCTTTGTGCTCAAACACCTCGTAAAGTTTTCCACGCGCTTAAATGTGAGCGTACAAATGAATGTGCAGACCGTTACGGATTTATGCCACGGCACAGACTACACTTTTCTACCGCCTTCACTTTTTCCGTCTCTGGCATAAAATTGCAAACCGTTAGCATCAAACGTTTTTGTTGACTTAAAATAACAATAACTGTTGTAACGTTTCAGTCAACAAAATGTACATGGAAAATACGTTGTAATAAATTATGAAACAAATGAGAAACTAACAGCCACCAGTAGCGGAGAGCAATAAATACGTTTATCTCTTTAATTATCTATATAATGTAGTATTGTTTTACATAAAGACAGTAGCGCTATTCTTTCGTATTAATCTGCGGGAGACAATAGAAGGCGGTATGCAAAAGTAGCATTGAATTAGATTAAAACTTTAAGCAATCATTTAGAATGGATGATAGCACAAAACAATTCGCAATAAAAATGATTAATTACGACATAAATGTAAAAATAATGTGGTACAATTAGGTCACATCTGATATTTTGCGATGATTGTAATTACCGTAGGTTGTTTCTCTTAATTGTCAGCAGATGCAAATTACATTGATAACTGTAAAATAAAATACTTAAACGGCGCTTGAATAAGGAATGTAATAAATTGAACGTTCGATTGAATTAGCTTGAAAACTTGATTAAATGAAATTATTTAATTTAAAAAGTTGCAGGGAAAATCATTCAACTTAGGGCGAGTTGGCTACATTTAATCTAATGATATGAACAACGCCCGGATATATGGAAGACGTGCAGTTGATTTGCAATATTTTATTGAGATAAATATTTTCTGTACATACCTCTATACTAATCATTATCTTTGAAGGAGCTCATTGAAAGGTTTAAAACACCACTGTGATTACTTATATGGGTCAAATCAGAAGTATTGCTTTTAATTACGTTTTTCTACTTTGCGTTGGTAATAACTTCATTTTAGCACCCAAAACAGTGTTGAAATGAAAATTCGAGTACTAAAATGAGTCTGGTATACTTTTTTTTCTTTACGTTGGTCGCGGTTTGTCAGCGTATAACGTCAACGAAATGTCAGTTGTAACTAATAATCGTTACATTGTTTTCGTTGCACCATTCTTCGAATTTTTTATATTTTTGTTCCTATTGAGGCCACGACTTATTCGGAGGTAAATTCCCAATCGTAATTTGTGCAATTTCCCGTATTTCGGGTGGAGTACAGGTCTTCGCAACTCATATTGCGTTACCAACCCGCGCAAATATCCCTAAATGTTGAAATACTTAACAAAGCTTAATTTTTCGCGTAAAAAGAGCGCAAAGTAGAAAAAATGGTATAAAATACTCGTACAGAAGGCTATTCAGGGCATTCGTCCGTTCAGCCACTCGCCTTCGTCTCGTGGCTGAATTTCGGACTCATGCCTGAAACAGTGCCTTCTATAACTTGTTTTTTCATATACTGTTTTAATTTGATTGTAGTAGCGATTACTAAACTGCTGTTGAAAGACGAGCATGCGTTTGCTGGGTATTTTTTGGGTATTATTATGTGATCGGAAATTATGCAAACCTAACGCATACAAGTAATATATGAAAAATTATCGTAGTTAATTTCCTATTATTGTACAAGTAAAGCTAATCATATTTAGATTTATTTCATGAAGTCGTGCATATTATTTTTTGGTTGGTTAATTGAAATTACGAACATCTTGTGAGCTTGTCTTCCGTCAATTAGTGGAACAGATAGTAGCAGAGAATAGTGAAAAACTCATTCTGAACATGTACCGGACACAACGCTATAATCGCTTTCAAAGACATCTACAAGGGTTACAATACGGACTATCACTGTGAAGAAAAAAACAGTGATTGTAGGGAAATAGTCCAACAGATTCAAGCTGGCTTTCAATAACAAAAAGGTCAGAAACTCTGCATGGGTATTTGAGTGCCTGAAAGGAGCAAACGATTCTTTTCAGATGTCCAAAAAGCGCCCCTGTTTCATAAACCAAGAGGCAAAATTCCACATCTACAAATCCTGTGTTAAGTTAATAATAAATAGCGCCATATAAACAGCGACGATGAGAACTCTACGGTGAATTAAAGTAACAGCAACTGTAGACTATAAAAAAAAACTGTAGACTATATAAAGGGGCGAGACTGGATATTTCTATAGAATGCGAGATGAAGGCATTGCAGCAATCCGAACGTCTGAAAACTACGCTTCATTGCAAGTAAACCATGGAAACATACACGAAAGATGGTCTAATCTTACACCTCATTGGTGTAGTGAACATTAATTAAAACAGGTCCATGAAGACTAACTGGTGGATCGCTAGACAATATTGATTCTGGGTTATTACCCTTCGTCAGTAGCGATTACCAATAACCTTAGTTGTTGAAATACCTTTACATGTAGTGTCATATTTGACAAGACACATTTTCAAATGGAAACGTAGATGGACGTCATAACCTGATAAGGAACGCCCTAATGTATGATAGATTGTCTATATCAAAAGGCAGAAAAAGGGATTTTTTTATGTCTTTTTCACTGACATTTCAACGGCTTTAACTATTAAAATTATTATTAACATGTGATATTTGTTTAACTAATCCTTCAACAGGAACTAATACGTTATTTGGTTACAGGTGTTGATGCTTCTTATCTTAATGGCCAAAAATTCTGCGAATGGTAAGTCACTAACTTCTAACAAATTATTTAATGTGTTTAGTTTATTTTACGACTTAATATGTCTTTCCGAAAAGGTCATAAGAAGGCCAATACAATTATTCTAAACTCTTGGGTGTGCAAGCCCAGCATGTATTCTTATAACACCGATGCAACGATGTTTAATTGCCTTTGGTCTTCATTGATACGAAATCATTTTACAACGGTGAAGTTGGCGATGAAGAAATCGTAAAATGCATACACTTTGCATTAGCTGTATATTTATATAGTTATTGGGTTCACGGTTGTAGTTAACTATGGTTAAAAAATTCTAATGATCTTTTGAGAATATCGAATATCGAATATGCGTTGATTGACTAAAAAACTGGCAAATAAGTATGCAAGAGACTCATCAAACGAACAGTTGGTGATAATAATTATATTGTGAAGTTTTATTTCATTTCAACAAGCCTCTTTAGAACACGTACAAGCGATGCGGCGACATGGCGTCAATCAAATAGGTCTCGGTTACAAATCACAGTAGTTTCATTGGTGATCCGCTAGGTCATCAATTACCGGACATTTTAATTACATTGTTTGAAATGTTCTACACGCACGCACCTCCATCGAACCACTGGCAAACGGTCCTGAGTGCAGCAAGCGTCGAACCGACCGCGGTCATGTACCCGCACAGCCGACAACCGCAAGGACGCCCTAACTGCAAAAAGAGCACGCCCGTAGCTTTCAATCGCACTCGGGACTGTTATTTTTACCTCGCGGAGGCAGCACG
The DNA here is from genome assembly GCA_959613385.1 of Geotrupes spiniger. Taxonomy (NCBI): domain Eukaryota; kingdom Metazoa; phylum Arthropoda; class Insecta; order Coleoptera; family Geotrupidae; genus Geotrupes; species Geotrupes spiniger. The sequence continues at coordinate 22,322,467 of OY390737.1, forward strand.
GCAATCTACACTCTCACTAACGTATATTATGTCCAGATGACGGGCGAAAATTTCTATTTTGATTCGCGCTCGGAGTGATTTGATAGGTGCCAGCATAAAAAGGCACAAATCTCATTATCGTCTTCTAAATGATATACGCCTCGGGACTGTTATTGTACATCGATTTGATAAATACTCGACAAGAGTATCATGTTAACAAGTACACTTCTACCTGTTTATTTATCAATTTGTTTATCGTGGCGTAGATGTTTCAGAGATTGCAATTGTAATTTCTCGCCTACGCCTTACAGTTACAAACGGTTAGATCATGAAGCATGATAAACTTTCGCAACATAAATATAACTCAATTATTTCTCACTTCAATAATAATAAAACGAAAAGCATAAATCTATACGGAAATTGGTTTCATTGCCATTTTGCTCGATAAGTGGCAATTCTGGTGCGGAGCTCAAATGAGAGCGAAACAACAAGATTCATTAGTAACATTGCTAATCCAACTCGAGTAATTAACGTTCTCCTTCGCAACTTAATGTATAAGTTTTATTTATTACATTGTAATTACCAAGAGAAAGTACAAATCTATACCCCCATAATAATTAAATGAAGATAAGAACACGTTTCATACTAAAATATACATACGGAAGTTAGTACAAATTCCTATGAAGAATAAAAAAGTTTCAAGTCGTTAAAATCCACTGAGGGGCACATAACAGTTACAAAAGAACTTTTTCGTCATGAGGGTATTGTACAAAAAAGTTTGAAAAACGAATTCGAACGAAATAAAAGAATCTGATAAGGACTTAAATAAGTAACCAGCTACCAAAGTCTACACGAACATTAATTTAATCGAACCGCTTCATAAAGTTTATGAGAGTGTGTTTGACAGAAGGGCACTTCTTTATCATTAGCGACACAGTTGATATACAAAAAGCAATAATCGTTAAGACCTGATAACATATATATTAATGTAAAACCAGCCTTCAATAAATTGTGATCAATCGCCCCGTACACATCTGCATCAAACTCACAATAATGAATTGAAATAATTTATTTTAATTGATATCTCAAGCAAAATAATGTATGCATTGAATTTCTAAAATATTTTTCTTTTCGTTTTCCGCAAACCAAGCCGGCGCATTTCTGAACCACAACAATCCGACAAACAAAACCTTGTTAACAATTTATTACTATATTTAGATTATGCTGTGCTACGTTTTTCAATCCTGGTATTATTTCCAGACACTTTCGCATAGGTTTTATTTATTGAATTGTGGGCAACCGAGAAAAAACAAAGCAACACAGTCGATAGAATGCGTCGTACCTAGGCATTAAAAGAAGCAGCACGTTTGACGCCTCTGATTGAAAATGAAATTCCTACTGTGCAATTGCTGAGTCCATAACAGTTTGTGGTTATTTATTGTTATCTCCCAGCTAGGAACATTCTAAATAAAATTAAACACAATATGACGAAGCTATAATTTCTCTTTCATCCATACACATATTTTACGCGTCGCGTTTTTTATCTCTCGGCTAGCGCTTTGTGTGATTTACTTCGTATGTGGCAGACCCTTGTAAATTGCGGAATTACATACCGCGTAATAAATAGATTTATAAATTGTTGTTAGACCGCAGCACTTGATATATTTGACGCGAGTTCTTTGGCCTCGCGATAAAAAGAAGAACAGTAATTGTATTTCGTTATATACGCACACATATGGCATCCAACAATTGAAAAGTACAAAATTATATTTGATCCTAATTATAGCTTGTGGACTGCGGCTTAAAATTCCTCACCGGTTTCTATAGAACTATATACAAAATATTATGATGCTGCCACTCTTACAAACCGAGTCATCAGAAACGAAATTCTAATCGTTATGTTGATATTTAAATTGATTGTAATTGGAGGTCGTATTTAAGTTAAATTGACCATGTTAACAAATGTTTTTCTTTTGCTTTTTTAGTTGAAATATCGTAATTTGAGTCTTTCATTTTAGCTCATATCGTGTCCTTTCGTTCATTTTTCTTAAAAATTCTTGATCGTCCCACGAGAATTCATAAACACTTTAAAATTTGGAATAGTTACATTTAAAATAAGTAATTATTTACAATTACATGTCAGTTCGTAAAGAGTTTGTGTGAAATTGGCTGTTACGCTATGATCGGTATTGTTTTTTTTTTGCTTATTTCTAGCAAGACGCAGTTATTAATTACTATGATGCTATTACAATTATATTTAAAAAATTAGCACACCATATACAAAGTCAAATGTAAGGATATATGTAGGACAAACACAACGAATGTACAAAATGGGAGACACGACAGCTATATGAAAATATACTCGAGAAAATTAGCATTCCTGTGACACTAACAGCCCGAAAATACTCGAATTTGAAAAACACTACAACCAAAGAATTGTCAAAGAAATGATACATATATAAAAAAGATAGTAGAACATGAAAACAGTGACATGTATTTGTAAATAATTACGTATTTTAAATGTAAATATTGCAAATTTGTAAATGTTATAAATAAGATGATAGTGCATAGATATCCCCTTCACCAATATGCAAGATGTTCGTGTTAAACTATTTTGGTCATACTAATTCGATATTCCAAAATCATAGATCACTGCAAACGCCCGCCTAAAGTAAAATAGATGCTGAAGCAGCTCAAATTTATTAGTGCTATTCATAATTTGTCAAAATGTGAATAATTGATCATTTACTGATCTATTCCCCTCTTTACTATAATTATTGTCCTCGGCCATTCATTCTATAATATCTTTATTTTTATACATTCAAACTGTAATATCATTAGACCATTTTAGCAATTTACTCAACATCTTGTAAATTAATTGTAGTCCCATGTAGCTTATTTATTTCTTTCTTTACAGTCGCCATCATTGCAGCATTTTCATCTTCCAGTTAACTGTTTCTCAACTTTTCTATTACTAACTATTTCTATGAGATATTAGACTTACTTCCCCAATTTTCATTTTCGGATATTCTTCTAGTTACTCAACTAGCATCTAGTTACTCAACTATACATTAACCTCTATAATAATTATTCGTTATTTCAATAGTGCCAGCCAACCTGGAAAGCTCTTATTCCTTTCTTAGCCTCCTGTTTTTCAATTTCCTCAACTTGTTGCATTTTACCAACTGTCGTTTCCGTTTTCTTCCTTTTAAGTATCTGGTTGGCTTGGTTATAGTCTTGCACTTCTTGCCAATTATTTTCCACCTGGTATTTCTCGCTAACAATAACTACTTTTTCTTATTTGTTGAGCGTCACTAGTTTATTTTCATTCCTCGGGATTTGAGGCTTTGTATCTATATATCCATTTATTTTGTCAAGCCTGTGGCATAAATTTTAACTGATTAATCATAAAACGCCCAAATTCTGTATTAGCATCTCTGTTCACATTTTTTAATAATTTTGCTCTAGTAAGCAACGACTAATTTGATTAAATGTCTTAATGTCTGGGGTCTTCCACGTTCGTTTGTCTATATTTCCCTGCAAAATTCCTTACAAATTCATTCGCCAGTATCATTAGGAATTTTATGTTATTACCTCCAGTTGCATTTCCTCTTCAACACCTTGGCATTAAAATATCCTATGATAATTCTGAGATCATAGGGTATCATAGGTATCAGAGCATCCATATTAGTTTCGTATATACTCAATTTAGTCTCTTAGAAACCACCTCAAAATCTATCAGTTTTTTTACACATTATTTTCGCATATATGAAACCTACGACAAAAATACAGTATACCACAGGGATTTTTGTCCAGGTGTCATGAGCACACGAATTAAATAAATACGAGACTTTGGAAATAGTAGTTGGAAATAGTAGTTTAATACGATTGTGAGATGTACATCAGTACAAGGATTGTTCTGTCTTACTTGTATTTTCCACTCATCCTTCTACACAGGTTCCTTGAACATACCAAGTGGTATGTCCAAATGTTTAATTGGCTAGAAAACGTAAATATTTTTTCTCGTTATCATTTTCCTATTTATGTGCTTTTGGTGTAATTTTTTTCATAGCAAACACCATCACCACCTTCCTGGTCCCTATGCTCTGTATTTTTTATTAGTTATTTGCCTGTTTAGATTCACGTGGTTACTATCTGGGTTTCCGGATTCCATCATTCCATCTTTCATCTTTTATGCAATTTTCGTTTTCTTCTATTTGAACATATGGCCCATTGTTCCTTCTCCATATGTTGACTGAAAAGTAGTTGTTTTTCAAATTTAAAAGTACAAAAAAATGTAAAAAAATTAAAATGGTAAAATTAATTGTGAAAAATGACAATTGTTAAATCATAAAATCTTAGTAATTTAAGTCACCAGTTTCAAAATTTTTGAAAACTTTCATTGTTTTTAATATTTTTGCGGTTTTTGGTACAATGTATTTCTTTATTCTTAAAAAATGCAACCAAAATTATAATAGCAAACAAAAATCGGAAAATGAAAACGAGAACAAAAGAAGAAAAGAAAAGAAACAAATTATTTAAATCGTAAAAACCAACAATGAATTAAAAAAAAAACAAAACAAATGTAACCCGCCACCAAATTTTAATGAAATAGCAATTGAAATTTTTACTAATGAAAGTGAAACAAATAAATTAAAATCGAGCAAATGAAATACGAAGCTCAAAATGAAATGAACTACAACTAAATCAATATTACACAAAAACCTCAAATTCGTGTCAAAATAAAATATCAAAGTCAATTGTCATAGTCAAATTCACAGTAAAGTGTCAAATGTCAATCCCCAAAGCCAAATGTCAAAGTTAAGCGTCACAGTCATCTGTCAAGGTAAAAAACCAAAGGTCAAAATGTCAAAGTCAAAATGCTAAAACCAAAGGTGAACACTCAAAGTCAACATCTCCTGGGCAAAATGTAAAAGTGAAATACAAAAGTTAAATATAAGCAAAAGTCAAGGTGGAAAGTCAGTATGAAAGTGGAAGGTCGAGTGTCAAAGTCAAACATGAAAGTCAAAACAAAAATTTCCGGAAATTCCGACTCTTTTTAAACTTTGTAAAACTGCTCGTATATATACAATGTTGGGTCTGAAATGAAGAGTCTCTCCAAATAGAAATGAAAAGTGGCAAAAATACGGCTTAAGTTAGGATAGGTTGGGTTGGGTTGCATTGGGTCACCTGAGAAAAAGGATTCGCATTGATTTGATACCAAAATAAGCTTAATTGTGTAAAATGTTGAAACAGTTATAATTATAACATAACACGGAAATTATGATAGCCAAATTGCGTCATAAAACAAATGTTCAAAAATATCTGGTAAACACAATGTCCAACCAAAAAAAATATTGAAATTATGAATTTTATAGTATGTTTGTGTGTGTAATATAAAGTGTAGGATATGTAGCATCTAAAGTCTTACTCCATGCATTTTGTTTCTGACCCCATTATTACTTCCTTAGTTGGCGTAAGTCAACGTTAAATTAATTATTTTGAACCACGTCATTATCCAATAAAGATAATAACGTTGATCGTCACTGTGTTGCAAATAATGGCTCCAAATATAATGAAGAATTTGAAGGCTATTTTAGGGCGTTGTAACGCAGACGCCAACTAATCACAAAGAAATTGTAGACTGTCAATTATTATAAACTAAGATTCCACTACATTGCGCCAATAAATCATTTCTTAAGAATATAAAGTTAGTATTAAAGCTGTCATGTTGTAATTATTAACAAGAGATCGTACATTTAATGATTAGTCTTCTTTGCTTGTGCGTGTATATTCTAATCACTTATTAGAAACACATTTAATCATGCCTTGAGATTACGGATTAACACGACTTCTTTGAAGTCACTTTTGTAACGAAATTGTAAATAACTGTGCATTATATTAGCTGGTTCAATCGGTCGCATTTTAGAACGTAGAAATAATACGCTTCTTCGTGTGGCGCCGTACACAATCCGTTAGATGAAAAACGTCGAAGATTGCACAAACCTGATTTTTATTTAATCCCCATAAAAGTCTTGTACGTAATATAAAATGGTTTTTTCTTTTATAGTTTCGCAGCGATGAAAAATGTATGTTGGTGGCCGTGGAACTAACTTCTCTAAAATAAAACAATTCAAACTTTTTTCCAAGATCATATAATAAATAACTTCAAATTGATCAACATTTCTACATGATAAGCTAAAACCTCATCAAAAAATGGGCGTCAAGAAATTTTGGTTGTCAAATTATAGAAAAAAACAACTTCATGTCTAGGGTTTTATGTGAGATTCCTACAGTATGAATGAAGTCCTTTCATGTAGGCCATAATAGGTTTATTTAATTAGCCCACACATCATAGTTACCGTTCTGAAAACAGCATGCTTTGTTAGTACAATTTATATCCTTATATATTTTACTACACCAATAATATTTCTAAATTTAACTCCTGCTTAAGTGCGTACATGATTATCGTAATTAAAACGTTCAACACAAGCTACATTTCACAAAAATGAATATTTCATTGCGGCATAAAACATTCTACCTAATGGTCATAAAATAGTTTTAACAGTGATAGTTGCACCGTTTCGAGAATATAAAGTAAAGTAAATAGTGGGTGAATAACATGAACTAAAAGAGAAGGAGAAGGATCGAAGAATTCAAACAGGAAGAGCCGCATTTGTACAAGGATGCTAATGAATAATTTCTGTATCTGAGTAATCATAATTGAGCATAGGATTAGATTCAATGACAAGTAATGCATCTAAAAAGACAAAATATTAGTTTTACATTTTCTAGAATTTTGGAATTTTCCATTGATAAAGAACAAATCGGCAAAAAACGTGCTATACGATACTTAGTTATGGGCAAGTAAAATCTGCTACAAAGTACAAATGTGTAAAAAGACAAAAATAAAATCAGATTCATGCATCGTAGGCAATTTTGACCCTAACATATTATTTCATTTGTATTATTGAGGGGCGTATTGAACACTAATTATCTAATTGGCAGCAATTCAGACAGTCAGATCAAAAATATTCAGCAAACGTATTAAACCAGATTCTCTAACAAGCAGTGTTATGGAAGACTCAGCAATTAGATGAAGTAAAAAAATATAAGGCGCTCTGTTACCCCATCTACATTGTAAAACTAATATGGATTAATTTTAAACTTCTTGAACTTTCATCGCCAAAGACAATGTGACATTAACTGCGATAACAACATATCCCCCCATATGGGATTGTTTCGTACACAACAAAGGCCTAGTTAACTATGACGACTTAGTTATCGAAGAACTTCATTCATATTCCGGGACCATACCAAGGTAAAGACGCTTTGATTCGGCAAGAACTTGAGATTGTTTATAAATCCAGCAAGTTACGGTAATCAAAGGATAGATCTGTCCGTGATAATGAAATACACATTAATTAATTTAATTGCAGATTTGAAATGAAATTTAATATATACTTATATGCGAGTTGTCCATTTTATAAGAGGAATAATTAAAAATATGGTTTCTATATAACTGATATATTCGTTATTATCCCGTTCTTTTCACGATCTCGAACTTCAAATAACCGAGAACATAATCAGAAAGGAACAAGGAGAATTGGTAATCCTTCAAAAATATTTATTAGATTTGAAAAAGAAACTTTTCGTTCGAAATCTCCGCGAACGTTTCTGGTTGAAACTTTTCAACAAATGTAACAAACAACCGCCGTACGTGATTTCGCTCGTTTGTACGTCCACTAAAGTATGTATTCAGCGCGGCAGTTCCGGCAACATTATGTGACATCTAATGCGGAACCATTAAACGTGCAGGCAAAGGGAAACTCGTTACTGAATCCCAGCATACACTTATAATCTTAACGTTTCTTGGAGTCTGGCCAGTTTTTCGCGGCGCATATTTTAATTAAAACGCAGCGGAGATGCACGTCGCGGGTGCATGTGTGCCTTTCGTCCATCGCCGCTTCTCATTCGCGTTCTCGTGACGTGGAAAACGTGTCGCAAACTGGGATTGGGGCGTGACCACGATTACTCAACTAGAAAATTCAATTTACACACAGCCATTAGATGGAGTTCATTTGCCTATTAGGGCATTCATCAGTCACAGAGCTAAAGACACAGAGGCATTGTCCAACGGAACGCGTATCTTTCAACCTGTCCGCGTCCTAAAGGCACTAGATGCGTTCCGGAGGCTGTGTGAGTGTGCAGCCGCGCTCGCCTGAATTTATTTCTCATTATACAACCGTACATACGGTCCCCCATTCATTACGTAACATTGCCGGCGATCTTAAACAATAACCGACGTACTCTGTACGCGCGCTTAATAAATTGTTTGTCCTCTTGTTTATAACGTGACGGCGCAATTTGAATATTAAAGCATCAACGACAAATAAGTATATAATGTCTCATTATGCGTTTGTTCTATTGTTCATCTATCTAGTTATTAATTCTTAATTGCAACAGTTGCAGAAATGCATCAAACGATATCCATTCGAGTGATTATATTCGTAATATGTAACAATTTCAGTAATAGCTTCAAAAAATTGACTCGATAATTCAAGGTTTAGTTAAGGAGATTGATAGGATTGCCAACATTTTCTGGAACACAATAATACTAATGTAAACAATAGATGCAATAAAGCAAGACATGTATTTAATTACCAATTAGCTGCTGTGCATGTCTCTTTTAACACAAATACTTGCATTTAATTGAAAGTACAAACACGTTCCGGCACCAATTGATATTGTTATAATATTATTAGAAACACTGATGTGGAAATCATCTAAAGATTCAATGCGTATATTTCAAATTAATCGAACTGTCAACCACCAACGTAAACGTGGGCATACACATTAATAAAATCTTAGCCGAAGTTACGAAGTAGTTTTTTACGTTGATAACGAAAGTGAAAAGTTACGACCACAATTAAGAGTAAATCAATGTTATTAATTTAATGCTTCAAGCAGCTAGTTCGGCGTGTTCTTTGTTGTGTCTTATACTGCCGATTTTTTTCTAAACTTGGAGCAATAAACGTCTGACGACATAAAGCTATAAATACTTTTATTATTAAACATTAAGCCTTAAGTGTTTCAAATATTTCTCCCTTCTTATACACTTGTTCACCTTTACGAGGGAGATCAGTATTTACGGTCCCTAACATAGAAGGAAACACATTGAAAAAATGTCAAACGTTCATTTTTCTACATAATCTCTCAAAACGTCGATACATTTGGTTCAACGATGCTCCAAACCTTTGATTCCTCTGGAAAAAATTCTTTCGATTCCTCTTCAAACCAGTCGTTTACGGCCGTCATCGCTTGATTATAGTCGTAATATGTGGGCCCCCTAAGATATTCTTTTAATTTTGGAAATAAAAAAAAAATCACTAGGGGCCGGGTCTGGTGAATACGCAGGATGTTCAAACAATTCAAATACTGCCTTTAGAATAGCGCTCGTGGCAACATGGCTTTTGGACTGTGAATGGTATCTTGATGAAACAGAATTCCATTGCTCAATTTTCCCCGTTTTTTTTCCTTTGCACAATCGAGCAATCTTGAACTGAATTTGGCATAGTAGGAGCCTGTTATTGTATGGCCACGTTCCAAAAAATCATCATTACCAAAATTCCATCTGCGTCCCAAAAAAATGTGGCCATAACTTCACCAACGGCTAGCAATTGACGAAATTTGCGGGGTGGCAGAGAACCTTGGCGATGCCACTTCATACTTTGTTGGCTCGACTCAGGATCGAAGTAGTGAACCCACGTTTCATCAACAGTGACGAAACGAGAGAGAAATTCGTCCGGATCTGCTTTAAACTTTGCCAAACTGGTGTGAACATTCGTGGGACCCAACGTGCGGACAACTTTTTTAGCCCCAAAATATTTGTTAAAATATTTTCTATGGTACCATAAGAAAAAACCGTAATTTCAACCGTATTTTATAACTGCACGAACCTCTGATTTTTCCATTTTTAGAATTTCTATAAATTTGTCTACTTAAACTCTAAATTAATTGAACAGGTAACAAGTTGAACGAACGTAACAAGAAATGCTTAATACTTTAATCTGTCAAATTGATTCAACGTCACTCAACGCCTACTATGTCAGGGACGCTAAATAATGATCTTCCTTCGTTTGTAGGAGTATACGATTATGTACATTTAAATGAAAAGCCATTGTGATTAACAAATTGCAATTGTTTATCCGTTTGCCCCATATGACTCTGCGATTCATTGCTAATTTAAGAACGTAGTTACCAATTGTGTCTTATGACTTACTATTATGCTTAGACTTTATAACGCGATCTTTCAGCGATCAAAGTGAAAGTGAAGCTAACCACCTTAAAGGTCAGCCTCACAATGCTATCGTAATGTTAAAAATGCTTAGTGATTAATTAATGCCGCAGTCTTGCAGATGTTCGCAATGCATGTGCAAAAATCCCGTAACCTATTAGTCGTTTTTGTGTGTGCACTTTATATGATTTGATCATTGCTTTTTATATATTTCATATGAATGAAATTTTAGACAATATTTTGTACTCATTGTTCTTAAATTATTAATAATCCTTGTGGATTGTCACTCAGTCACAAACACTAACAAACTAAGTAAATGGAGTCTTCCTTATTGTAAAGTAATAAGTTAAAAATGAAACGTAACTTATAACACATATATTCAATCAAAAAACAGTATAATAATTAATTTTTTGTACTATTTTTTTTATTTGAATGCACTTCGATTTAAAAAGGCATAAATGTTTTGAATTTTAGAAATACAGACAATCGTCATATGAAATTGGTGTACAGACGTACGGTGGCCCTTATCCAATGTTTCAACAAATCGCAAAAACATAGCCACAAACGGCAAATCGTAGAAAGTTTAAATGTCACGTCCTCTAGCCCTAGTGCCTTAATGCTTTTAAATGAATTCGTTTGGCAATTTTCAATATAAAATGTAGAGAGCTGCAATATTAACGTCCAATCTATAAGATTTTTCATAGTATATTTTGGATAAATTCAACTGATGTGGTCAAGAGAATTTACTTGGTACATTCAACACTAATTAATCAATCAGTAGCGCTATTCGTGCCACCTACCCTTATCATTACACCATACGTGAAACGTAGGGTGCAATTTGGTTGGATGCATAAGAAAATATATTTGCACAATAATGCTCACTAAAAAAAAATAAATTACGCAATTAGCAAAATGAACATTTCAGCACATGGCAACAGTAACTGTATAAATTTTAAACTGCGTAAATATGTATGCATGTATAAAACGTGAACGCAACGGCCAGAAGAGATGTGTTAATAGGATCAAATTAAACAATAACCGAGTAATTGCACTGTTAGGGTCCGGAAGGCTCATATAGTCAAACAGAGGTGCTGGTTAAATTAACATTCATCTGGGTCGGAATTATACACAGAAAACAACGCTCACAGGTTGTGCTCTCAACACACCATACCTGCAATTATTATTATCAAATATTGACCACAAGTAGAAAAGATACGAACATCGAACACACATATTTACAGTACTCAGTTTATAAATATATTTGTCTAGTTTGCAACATTCAAATGCATTTATTCCAGTTCCAAGAGCAAACCCTATTTACAAATATTGAATGAATCGATTAGTTAAAGGGGATGGAAGTGACATATTGAACTGGACGATAAGGCCACAACAAATATTAATTTTACGTTCAAACATTTTGAACGTCAATTATAAACATCAATGAGCTAATTACGTCCTTATTATTGTTTCGTTGCTATTCAGTGACCGTGGGCGAAATTAATGCCTTTGTAACAAACTACTCCGTGGTAAATATTGCTATCAATTTTATGAACATAAACAACGTTTGCATTTGTATAAATTATTATTACGTATGTGTGTGTGTATCGAGATTCCTGAAAAGCTCCGGCGAACCCGAGGCGGATGCATTGTCTTCGAGGTATAAACCCATGAATAACACATATGCGAACGTCATATTGTATTAACGCAATCGGGAAACTTTAAAACTGAACAATGCTGTTCAACTTCGATCATGGTAGCCATCATTCAACCCATGTCCGTATGTGATTCTTTGCGGGCACATGTGTGTGCCAGTGGCGTACGTGAAACATAAAATCATAAAAATATTTAAATGTTTTATATAACCTAATGCGTAATTGAAATGGATTTGAAATTTTAATTCTTGCATCGATTATCATTTTGCAAATGTTCTAATGCATTTCCATATTAGCTGCTTTAAATGTGAGTTTTCACACAGCTTTAAAATTTATTTAGTTGCACACCTTATCCTCTCGGTCGGTACAATAAATTAGTACAAATTATGGTTGCCTCGACGCTTGTCTAGTTATTACGTCCATTCATTTACTAGAAGACTATAGTTTAATATTGCACATCTCTACAATCAGGCCTGTTTTTCATTATTTTCATTGGTAAAATTTCACAACTTTTATACCCGGTTTCACAAACGATTGTGAAATGGTGAATTAGTTAACAAGCCTTTAAAGACTCGTTATTTCTCGTGAAATCCCAAACAATGTTAATTATTCTTTTAACAGTTCGTCAAGGTAATCAATCGTCAAATGTTTGACGATTGATTAAAGACTCGTTGACGAATCCTCAAACTTTTGACGATTCGTTAACAATCTGTTAGCGTTTGTGAAACCGGGCATTAACCTATCATAGTTAATTATAATCTTCACTTATTTATTTAATAGTACTTGATGCCTATATTAACAAGACCTATTTAGATATTTCTTCACTTTCAGTATTAATATCCAAGTGTTTTAATTGTGTCAGTTCCAAAACCTTATGCTGAATTTTGCTCACGGCATTGCTTGGGATATTACACTTCAATCAAGACAAATTAATAATACACTTTGCTCAATGAACAACAACATATTGATAGTTCCGCCTCTATGGCTTCTGTGACCCACGTGGCAATTGTGTTAAGTAATATTTTATTAAAAAATATTATATGTTCAATATATTAGCTTATGGGATTTCTTCACAATTTTTCACAATTGTCACAATTGTTCACAATTGTCTTCAAAATTGTTATAAAGCATCTCAGGTCTGCGTCTATGGTAGCTACACGTGCTTTGGTTTATAAATTAATGACTGAGCTTTTGATAGTATCTCATACTATCCGTTTTACTTCTGCGAAATAACAATTTCTAAACGTTCTAAATATTGTATATTAAAATAATGTGATTTATTGAAAATCTTTATTATCTGGACTATCACAGCCGCATTATTAACTCAATCTAAATTCATAAAAATACTGTTTCATATAATATAAAATATAAAAATCTAATTTGGTTACATAATACATTTTAAGTGATATTGATTATAGCCAGATGTTAACTAACTCATTAAATATCTTAATAACATAATGGCCCATTTCCTAAATACATTAAGTTTTTATGGAGTTTTTACATAAACATTTGAACTTCCTTGACATAGAAATGTCCTTGTCCTTGCCCACTCATGGTAGGGTCCAGCGTTGAGTGAAACGATCTCACTTTTATTTTTAGTTGGTTCGATGGTGGGATCCTGTTAATTGGCCACGCGCCAGTAATTTTTTTCCTTTTCGGAGCGTCAATAACTATGTTAATTCCATTAAATCGTACGCGATTCAGATATAATACCTAACCGCTTTGCAGTAGTTCACATACACAAAGAATACACACACAAAGAATCCATTAGACTCTACTTAATGCAACTGGATTTCCATGCAATAAACGAAGAATATGATTTTGACTATTAATTGGAGGTGATCGATGTTTGGTAGTTATCACTGGGATAGTAGTCACACTCGTTTCATTTTACACGGTTATATATACATATATATATACATATATATATGCTCAGTATAATATAAAATGCACCACCCAATTAAAATATAGCAACGGGTCTGAAACTTTCCTAAAATAATGTTTTATTAATGCCTATGAAATGATCACTATTTCTATTAAAAATCAAGTAGTTGTGGTGTTCGCCATGTCTCAAGTTGTTGCTTGTTGTTTCGAGATTGTGTTAGGCTTGGTCAGAAGAAGCCATTCAACTACGTCGTGCAGCTGGTAGACATCCACGTAGTAGCAATGTTCGTGAAAATCGACTTCTTCGAAAGATGGCTACACGAAACCGTTTTCAAACAACAATGTATGTTGCTGTAGACTAAATGCAATCTCTTCACCGCCGCGTGTCAATGGCAACAGTCTACAGAAGAACCTTACCTTTTGGACTTCCAACGGCTCCCATTATCTGCACATCACAAAGCTGTTAGGATTGCTTGGTGTCAAGAGCAGCAGGATTGGAATCGGCAAATGACCATTTTGAAACAATCACCACATAGGCGAAAAATTCTAACGCGACCTTGGAAAATTAGTTCAAAATCAATTCTATTTCAATAATATTATAAACATTTGCAGTTCAGACACTGTGCAGGTGGTCAGTACGCCGCTGGTGAGCTTACGTACACAATGTGGTCTCCGAGAAGGCAGAGAAGATCTCTTAGAGCATGAGAACGGTTCCGCAAACATCATAGTAGAAGGGACGTCCCGCTGGTTTCCGCTGCTCCCATGCACAATTCTGTCTCTGCCCGCACCAAATGCACTACATCGTAGCTATACTTACGTGTTGTAATATATGGTCATGCGATTCTTGTGTTATGTTCGGTGAGGTGCAAGCATTTTATATCATTTAGACCAGATACACACTGTACAAGGAAATGTTTGCTACTCGAATACACCACGATCTAAATGCTCTGGCGATTTAAAGTCGCGCTCACGAGATGTGTACGAATTTGATTGGCGATTTTGATTCTGAGGATTCGAACGAAGTGTTGCGTGAAATGTATAACTCGCAGATGTTTATTTAGCAAAAGTGCTAGAGTTAATGTAGAAGTATATTTACTAAAACGTGAACGCAAAATTTTGTATGAGAATAAAAATTTGTCAAGGTTTTATCGGAGCTGATAAACCGAAAAGCCATACTTCAATGCACGTAATTCTTGCGATCGCATTTTTCCGTGAATGATCCCGTCTACATTCGGCGACAAAACTTTCGTTTGCGGCTGCGATCTTACAAATTTAAGCGTTGCTTGAAAGCTCTGTTTGGTGTGCTTCGATACTCTTAAATACATTTAATCCTCTCTACACATCACAAAGAATCGTGAATAATAAATTTCAGCAACATTTATATTATTAGGAATTTGCATCCAATAAGGAAGTTTAAGAGATTATTTCCCATGTATATTATAAATGTCGCTATTATTACTTAAATTATGGTTCATTAGGTTCGTTTATGTTTCACTTATCGATAAAAGCAATGTTTACATAATCTGCTAACTAAATTATGTCCAATAAAATACTATCCGCAAATCTGGGTTGTAAATTGTAACTTTACGTCGCTGTTAAACTAATTAGAAGTATTAAAACAACTTCAGTAATTTATTCAACAATAAAATTATCAGCGTCGACGACTCAGTAATTTCTTTTTTCCAGATAATTGCCCGGCGATAACATTTATTATCTAATCCGGGCGGCGTTTTTTCGCAGTCCGAGCGTTGTAGGAAAGTGGAAGCGTTTATGTTGAGTTAACGGTACTGTTTTTCTGATGAACGATACCTATCGAAATTGATTGCTGCAGACAGTCGAAAAATTCCATTGTTTGACCACACAGATCGCACCTGCGATGCATTAACACGCCGAAGAATCAAGAGAGGATCCGGCGCGGAGTATTTCTTTTTCACTGTTGCCTTGAATCGCCAATTTACCTAGAAGATTTATCAAATTAACTTTTTTACTTCGTTTGGACATTCATTTCGATCTATTGTGGCGAATGAAAGGCGGGAGATTAGTTTTTGAGCGAGCACGAGCGGCCGTTTGTTTTGCTGGCAGATTACCATCTCAACCTGTTACATTTTTCTTTTGTTGACACGAGCTTAACTGTTTCCAAATATCTTTAGAAATAACGTCGCTCAGAAATAACACACAAACGTGACGTAGCAGAAATTTTATTTACTACCAAACGATAATATTGTGCTAAAGTTACACATAAAATAATATCCACTAATACATAATGCGATAGTCACGAGTGATTTTGAATTAATTTACATCAACACTTTTACTATTTGTATAGGCGGCATTTGCATAAAAATTATCCCAACCAGATATTTACGGGAAATTTTAAATACGGACCGTTACAAAGCAAACGCGTTTCGTGGTGGCGGCAACATGGCTGCTCCCCCATAATTAACGGTGTTTGTCTATTACGCAGATATATCTAGGGGGTTGAAATGCTCCTTGACCTTAAATACCTAGTTCTTAAATGATTCCAAATTACAAAACAAACTGGTTTCGTATTAAATAATTTTTAATTAAAAATAATATACATTTTAGGTTTTTTTTTTAAACATATCAAACGTATCCACGTAAATTGGCCGACATTTCTCGCGAAGCTGTTCTAGAAAATTTATAATGACTATATCAAAGTACAAAAAAAAATAATAAACTCATGTTTGCAGGATTTATACGCCATTAATAAACTGCCTTTTTTCATATTACTTAATTTCTCTCCCGGTGACAAAATATATCACAATCTGACGTTTCGTAATCAACAAGTTGTTCATACGAGGTAGTTAATTTATTCACGTCACAATAAATTACACTGTGCATCCTAATAATTACGGCTTTAGTTGGACTAATCACACTTTTTCAAATTGTTAGAATTAATAAATCATCTACATCATTATAATTATGCTTTGATTATATACTTAGTGAGTTTGTTGTTTGAAACGACTTTAAACCCCGAACAATTCTAATAAATCCTATTTATGTAAACCAATGTAATGTGTTTCCGTATTGTCTCAATGAAAGGTGCGACATTAATGAAAATGTATCTAAAATTGTATTATTTATGGACACTTTCAAATATTTAAGTGACGAGCGACGTAAAGGTGTTGACATAAATGAAGATGAATGGGCAGGATATTGAAGGAAATGGATAATAAAACTAAGTCTGATACGCGAAGAAAAAACCTCGCAATTTCTTTCATGCACTTCGTGCAGTGCACATTTGATTGATTGAGATGTAAGTATACGCTTGAACATGACTTTTTCATTCGTAATTAAGAAATATAATTTAGCGCACTCACCAAATTATACCTCGTTTGTTTAAATTCAAACGAGTCCGTGGACATGAAATAACGTAATTATAAGGAAAAGTTAACACACGCGAAAATGTGCTAATTAAAATTAAACGCTTTATATAACAATTTTCGTGAGATTTTTCGTATGTCAGTTGTAAATTAAATAAAAAAAAAAATGATATGACAACAGCTGTTAGTCTAGTTACATCGTTACATCAATACATTTTAATTGCTGTCAAATGTGCGACCACATTATTAAGCAATCTGCCAAAGATAAACAAAGAAATAAAAGTAAGACGCACTAGATTATATTAACAACATTATTATACTTAATTTACATTATTTTTCATCATTAAGTTGGCTTGGACTGAAGCATAGAATATTATTGCCCGGTTTCACAAACGATTGTCAAATGGTGAATTAGTTAACAAGCCTTTAACGACTCGTTATTGTTTGTGAAATCCAAAACAATGGTAATATTGCTTGCAATGGTTCGTCAAGGTAATCAATCGTCAAATATTTGACGATTGATTAACTGCTCATTAACGAATTGTCAAACTTTTGACGATTCGTTAACAAGCTCTCAACGACCGATTAGCGTTTGTGAAACCGGGCATATGTGTTGTGGAAGGGGGCAATATATGACCAAACATTTTGCCAATGTACTAATCCATTTTATACAGGCTTCTAAATCCAAAAATTGAAGTGGGAATTGATATTGAGGTGATGTCGATATAGGAAGAATAAGAATTATTACTAAATTTACCTTATATTGTACAACGATGACCCCGAGAGTAAAAGGATGGCTTGAAAAAAAAATATTATATTCAATTATATTCAATTAGCTCGATGGTATCATAATGATATTGGCCGTTTTTAATTAAATTTCAAAGACGATGTTGAAGTTGAAAGTTTGTGTATTTGTGGCCTTTAGTGCATACAGCGATCCTTACAGATTTATTCAGAATTGAAGCACTTGAAATTTTCTAATTGGTTTCGTTTCATTTACCGTCGGAACTCGTGTAAAGTGCGTAAAAGCAATCCGTAACCATAATTTTTGAATTATTCACATCCATTTTTTGACAAGTTGTTGAGTTAATATTACGAGAGGAGATCAGCATTTACGGTCCCTAACATAGAACGAAAGAAATTGAAGAAATATCAAACGTTTATTTTTCTACATAATCTCCCTGAACGTCGACGAATTGGGTCCATCGATGCTCCAAGCCTTTAATTCCTCTTGAAAATAAATCTTTCGGTTGCTCTTCCAACCAGTCGAGTATTTCCTCCAAATATGTTCTTTTAATTTTGGATATAAAAAGAAATCTGAGGGCCAGGTGTAGTGAATATGCGCGATGTTCAAACAATTCAAATCCTGCGTTCAGAATAGCGGTCGTGGCAACATGGCTTTTGTGGACAGGAGCGTTGTCCCGATGAAACATAATTTCTTTGCTCAATTTCACCGTCTTTTTTCCTAGACACAATCGCTCAATCTTGAAATAAAGTTGGCATAGTAAGAGCCTGTTATTGTCCACGTTCAAAAAAATCAGTCATCAAAATTCCGTCTGCGTCCCAAAAAATTGTGTTCATAACTTTACCAGCGGATGGCAAATCATGAAGAACCTCGGCGATGCCACTCCATACTGTGTTGCTTCAACAGAGGATTGAAGTGGTGAACCCACGTTTCATCAACAATGACGAATCGAGGAAGAAATTAATCCCGATCTCGTTTAAACTTTACCAAACTGGCTTCAGAATACAATACTCTAGAACGTTTCTGATCAGGTGTCAACATTCGTGGAACTCAACTCAACGTGAAAACAATTTTTTTAGCCCAAAAATATATGTTAAAATATTATATAAGTACCATAAGAAAAATTCGTAATTTCTGCTATCCGGCGAATGGTCGTCTAACTGTCATTGGCAAATCGTGTATACGATTAACATTTTCTTGAGTAGTGACAGTCACTGGTCGTCCAGCACCCTTCGCATGTTCATATCTTTGTCTTCCCAGTTTAAATTCTCGAGACATATTTTTCACTACTTGGTAAGAAACAGCACCATCACCTAATACATCTTCCATGTCTTCATGGATTTCTTTTGGCGACAACCCTTTCTTTTGCAAATATTTTATAACTGCACGAACTTCTGATTTTCCCATTTATAGAATTTCTCTAAACCTGTCTACTTAAATTATAATTATTTGAACAGGTAACAAGTGACAAAACTACAAATGTCAGGAACGCTAAATAATGATCCCCGTAATTTAATAAATTTATTTATGACTTTGTGAATACCCAGTTTTTTTTTTCCACAGAACATTCGAACTGGGGATTTGAATGTACGGTGTGGTATTTTTAAGAACTCATGATTTATTAAAGCTCAAGCTTTTATTTTAATGACCCCTGGGCTGTGGTTCCTTGTAATGCACAGTAATTTGAATGGTTATTTTCTATTCTATTCACATATCTGCTATCAAAATTACGAGAATGAATAAATATATATATAGTCGCCGGTTTGTTACTATACGATTTATTATATTTCAAAATTAATCAATAAATCAACTGCTACATTGTAAAAACCAAGCGTGAAGATGCATCAATTATAACGCTACACCGCTAATCGGCGATTTCTTTTGCGGAGCAGAACTAAAAGGATAATGTGTGATAAGTGATATTAATTAACAACAAATGAAGTGTAAATCAAACACTAAACATACTATTTAATGACGTAATGGTCTGTTAACTCCGCGCCTTTTTTGTTTCACCTAATGGCAACCTGCAAATTATTGTTACACTTACTACACTTGCTCATTCTACCGGAAATTATTCGAACGACCTTGCATAACCTATTCCACTTATTTACGGCGCCGGTCGCATATGAATCTCATTTTCTATCGCACAGGACAACATAGTTTTACGTTTGTAGGTGTGGCGATTACAATCCGTAATTCGATTGAACAATAACTTGGCAAATATATCAAGTTTATATAATTGGTTTTATTTGGAAATTACGATCATTAATTATACAATGAATATATTAATTATGTATAATGTGTAAAAAATAGATAGTAGAAGGGATATGTACGTAGAATAAGTTATTAAAAACTGTGAAAACTGATGATACACCCCTGGAAAACTGGCCACTGAAACATAAAGATTCTAACGATGAAATACTGCTAAATAACAACGTACACTTCGATGTTTTAAGCGGACCGCGTTCAATAATATTCCAGATATGTCAACTAAACCCAAAGCTTCGCACACTATACGCTTTGCTGATTGAAGCCGGTTTGTGATATGCAGATATGCAATATATAAATGTATTTGAATAATTATAAAATGCACTGATTCAGTTAATTTAAACTCGTCTAATTTTTAAATATTTTAGTCATTTTAAATGGCGACTTTAAATTATTTCGCAACAATTTTAATCTGCGTCATTACTACAATTTCGACATTTTCGCATAATGATATTCATGTTTGAATTTATAGTATTTTTTGCCGAAACCTGCAAATATTATGCCCCGTTTTATTGAAGATAGGAAATAAACTTATACTAAATGATACTAAAATTGTTAAGCCATATTAAAATCTAAAAGGCGAATAAATTTCAAAGAATTTAGTACTAGACTTAAGCGTTGAAGTAACTGTATTATCTCCCACGATATTTCGAAATGGGATGTAATTTTACGGCACTCAAGATTACTGGACAATAAATTTTATATATTGACCGTTACATTTAAACATTGATAGTTTTATTCCGCAAGTTTAATCAGTCTATGCACATGTATAGAGGTATAATTCAACAAACCAGTTCATACAGCTTGTAATCAAATATATATATATATATATATATATATTAAGTTTTGTAATCCGTTTAGTTTAAATCCGACCCGCAAATAATTATTACGCCACTGCGTTACTGAATTACTATAATTTAATTGGGCCGCAGTTGTGACAACCGGACTCGCATCGTAAAACATTTACGTGATCAAACTGTTTTAACCGCGAACGTAGCGCATCCGGAAAATTTCAATTTTTGAAAGAACCCGGTCAATTCACTCGTGCACAATAAACTTGCAGAATGCTCTCCCATGAAAGCCACAAGTCTTACATCTGTAATATTACTCCTAATGCCAGCGAATTCTCACACAGAATCGAAACGACTTACTGTTATAAAGAAAACGGAAATTCAATTATTATTTTACAGCCGACCACGTGCGTGATATACATCTGAATTAGTTTCTCCTGCCACGCATAACAATGCACCCATATTTGCATTATTCAATTAGAAAATTGGGAATCGGCGATTGCGCAACGATAAATGCGCATATACGAATCTATTAATTAACATTTCTATAACTTCGTATATAAACACCATATTGATTGCGAAATTACAATTAGATATCTGGTAGACAACAAATTAAAGCATGTATAATTGATGAAATCGAACAATGGATCGCTGCTAATTGAATTCGGATTTAATGTTAAAGCATACTATAAACGACTGCTGGTGTATGTGAGTTTGAAAATTATTGCACAGAAAAGCAATATTGATGGTCATAAATGTAACTGATTTCAACATCAACTATATCAAATTACCACAGTAGTATTCCATGACAAACTTTTCACTAAATTAATAAAAAATAATCATTAATGTAATAGTAAATTAGGCTCCTTATCCAGCTCAGTGAAGACAGCTTCTTTACAATAAATTGCACATTGTTACAACTATTTTATTGCTAATATAAAACTCAATTCGGATCTACGATATTTGTATTTTTATTAATAGTAGACAGTGTATGGTCAACTTTGCTTAAAGAAATTGTAGTTCTGTCTGTCCTGACACCAAATGCAGTCAACGTAAAATATACCTTTAGTATAATTATCGACCACATACATAATAATTAGAGCCACTTGTTGCTTAAAACGACTGCTGTACTTTGTAAAGGATATGAATTTATTGAGTATGAAGTTTGATAGACGAAATTTGAGTTATTGTTTGAAAAATCCAAGTCGTTTATCTTGGAATAACATAAAATCGATGTACTGTTCCTTACCAACTGGTGAAAAATATGTCTCGTGAATTTAAACTGGGAAGACCATTTCAACATGCAAAGGATGCTGCACGATCAGTGCCTGTCACTACCCAAGAAAATGTTAATCGTATAAACGATATGGTAATGACAGATAGACGACTGAGCAGTCGCCGGATAGCTGAAATTACTATATTTTCTTCTGGTAGAAAATATTTTGACAAATAAAAAAGTTGTTTGCACGTTGGGTCCCACGAATGTTGACACCCGATCAGAAACATTCTAGAGTATTGCATTCTGAAGCCAGTTTGGCAAAGTTTAAAGCAGATCCGGACGAATTTCTTTCTCGATTCGATACTGTTGATGAAACGTGGGTTCACCACTTCGATCATGAGTCGAAGCAGCAAAGAATTTCGAATGGCATCGCCGATGTTCTCCGCTACCCAGCCAATTTCGTGTTTTGCCATCTGCTGGTAAAGTTACGTCCACAATAACATCCCGCCTATTCACCAGACCGTGATTTCTTTTTATTTCCAAAATGAAAAGAATATCTTCGGGGTACAAAATATTACGACGATAATGATGACTGGTTGGAAGAGAAACAGAAAGATTTTTTTTCCAGAGGAATCAAAGGTTTGGAGCATCGTTGGACCAAATTCATCGACTTTCAGGGAGATTACGTAGAAAAATAAACGTTTGAGATTTTGTGAATTTGTTTCCTTCTATGTTAGGGACCGTAAATACTGATCTGCGTAGAAGCATAAAAGTGATATTAAACTTAAAAATCGCAAAGTTTCTTTCTTAATTTAAATTTAGCATAAATTATTAAATCGGCTAATATTAGATTCAAGAAATGTATTGCCCTTTCCCATTGATACAATTCTGCGAGCTTTTGACTGTTCAAATATTATACCTGTTATTGCTTCGGATAGGACGTATGCTCTCAAGTATGAGAAATTGTATTTTAACATGTGAAATATTCATGGACGATAAAACATCCATTCCCCGTGTAATTACATATAATCATAACGAGACCGGGGTCATAAAATTTATTTTTGTGAACCATACCGGAAGGCTTTATAGCGACTTACACCTACTGCCTGAACGACTTAAATATTATTTCGTGATCTCGCCGTTCACACGCTAACGACGAAATATAATACCGTATTACCGAGGAAAACAATATAAACCGTACGACAGAAAAATATATCATTGTGTGTTGGCTGGTATTACGGTTTCGCCGTTTTGATGTTAATACGTCGCGCGGCAATATATTACCGTATGCGCGGAACGCGCGCGCTCTTTTTTGCCTCCATTATTACCTCTTCTTCTTCCTCTTGCTCGATCGCATCGGTTGGCGTGTCCAATTTAGAATTGCGGCGATTTCATTTCATCTGGGCGACCGGACGCGCCCGATTTTTTGCCAGCCTTCTCTGGCCGTCATCTGCTCGCGACCACAACGTTTTCTACTTATTGTCTGACGTCGGTTGAATATTCATATGTTTCACGGTTCCAGATAGCGCATATAGATAGCCCTTATTTGAAATTTCAACGACGGAAAGTTTTTGAACGGCTCTGTAAATTGTGGATATATTGCTTATACGTTCAAAACCCCAGTATCCGTCAAGCACGGTAATCTCACCCCTCATTTTTTCCAATTCTCGTTGAGCAATTTTAATAAAAGTATAGCATTGGATACATTGAGGTAATAACGGAATAATAAAATTTTAACATTTTTTATATTTTAAGAGACTTGGATCAAACTTGAAATATATCTTGAATCGTCATTTATTCACCTAATTACAAAATTGTACTCGAATACTTCTTGTTATAATCAATTTGAAACCTCAGATGTTCGAACAATACAAAAACTAAAATGAAAAAAAAAATAAGCTATTTCAGTGCTGAACAATATTAGACCAGCTTGACCAGTTGCACTAACACTTAAAACAAGCAATCCCTCAGCAATTAACGTCGACAGAAGTTAGTACAGCTGTAACTTTACTTGAAGAAGAATATTCAGAAAGTTATGTTGCCCAACAGCTTGGGCTTGTGCAGGGAACTGTGTGGAAGCTTTGGAAACGATATCGAGAAACAGGTACCGCAACAAGGCGAGGAGTTAATGGTCGGCAGAGGAAAACTACGGCAGGTGATGACCATTTTCCGTGATTGCAAGGACACAAACTGCGCGCCGCTTGGAAGAAGATCTAGTGAGGGCGAAAGCAACAAGAATTAGCGACCAAGAGAGACTGATTTGAAAGTAACTCCTGTTATGTTTAGCGATGAGTCCAAGTATGTCCTGTCATGTAATTATGGACAGGTAAGAGTCTGGATGAGGCCTGAGAACGTTTCATGCCAAGTACGGTGCATAAAACCGTCTGGTGGTGAAAGTTAGTAGTAGGTTGTTAAAGTGATTTTTGGTTTTTAATGTATTAAATACTGGAGCATTACATATTTGAAATTTGATCCAAATCTCTGAAAATATAACAAAAAATATAGTATATAAGTAATATAAGTTAAAAAAGTGGTTCAAATAGTCAAAGAATTTGCCATACAAATTGCTATTAACTACTAATAACACCTGGCAGTTTCTGCTAATTTCTACCAAGACTTCGTAAATTTGATAATGTTTGCGTTCAACAATGAATTGCGTCATTAATTTATTGCAAAAACATAGCTTACACAAATCTTAGAATAAGAATATCTGGATTATAGCAATAATTTATTGAGACTAAAAAACTTGTCTTTAATTTCTCTTCTTCGTCATTATTAATTCAAGTTAGGATAGGCTACGTTTAAGTTGTTATTTTTTATTATTTCTTGCAGTTGCATTTACAATACTTTCCTTCGTAATAAATTTTTTATTTGGTTTTAGAATCATTTTGTTTCCCACTTGATTTGACCGAGTCAATTATCCTTCCAATTTAGAAAAAATAAGATACAAATATTGCAGAGTAGTTATTTTAATTTGAAATTATTTCAAACTAAATAAGTAGAAATAAATAAGAAACTGAGGTTCAAATTCAAAAATGTGAATTTGACTGCGACTCAATCTATCCCAATAGGTACTCAAAGGATTGTCTGGTTAAACTGAACTTTTTGATTTTTTTTTCATGCGTGTTATCGTTTAAAAAAAATTGACAAAAATTGCTGCTTCGTACGCCCAAGTAGCTTCAAATATTGCATTTGTCGGGGGTCACCAGTGACCCCGAAATACCTCTTACGTTACTATTTCCAAACAAAAGATGGTGCGTAATTTCTTAACCGACAAGGAACTTGAGGACATATTAATAAATGACAGTGATCTAGACGACATACCGTTGTTAGCAGAATTTATGGAAAGCGATGATCATTTATCTGACGCACAAAGTGAACATACTGATCATGACGCAAAATGTTATTCGAGAAAAAGTAGGAACATGAAGAAATTGCCTGTACCGACATTAAATGTACTGACATATCAGATATTGAAAATACGAACAGAAATGTAAGATTGGTTTACACCTGACTAATTTGTTGACGAGTTGAAATGTATGATACTTACATATGTAGGAACCACCAGAAAAAAAGCGAGATGTGTCAATAAAGTTCCAGCCAAATAGACAACGAGATGTAAACCCTTCTCCTTTTGGGTTTACGAACATTGGTGTTCCATGAATCTTAGAAAAACAGACGCGTAATCCTATTACTTTTACAACTCTACAAAAACTGGGGTTGACAGTTTGGAACAAAAATGGGCAAACTATTCTTGCATTAGAAGAAGTCGTAGATGGCCTCTAAAAGTTTTTTTGCAATGCTAAATATTCCTCGGGTAAACACATTTGTTATTTTGAAAGTATCGATTACCTTAGGGAAGGCTTTGATAAACCAACATTTGCATGAACGACTAAACACATATGAAATATCTAACGACGTCTCTCTCAGGCTGTGCCTGAGAGAGACAGAGAGTTTTGCAAGTTCCTCTCCAACTCGAGAAGTTACTCTCTGCCCAACCCCGGAAAAATAATGTGATATTTCTTGTGCCCACGATCAAAAGCAGAAAATATCCAAGGAAGTGCACCAAATGTACCAAAGCAGTCTTCAAGCATTCGGTAAAAAAGGGTCTGCTGTGACCACAGTATACCAGATAAGTTTGTAAAATCAGTTCACCAGTTCAAGGTAATATGTATAGATACGTTAACCTAAGCAAGTTGTAGCCCTGATGTGATATTGTGGGTTGAACGAATATCTCAATAATTATTTTATACATTTAGTAATAGTAAACATCAGTAAAATTCGTCTGGAGCTTCCATTTAACTATTTTCTCTGCTTTATTAATTAAAGGGTATTGGTGTTACAGAAAACACAATCCACCCACAAACCTTGGATTGGGACAATGCACGCTACCTCGCGAGAAAGATAATTTGAATTAAGCAATTAAGTGAAAATAATTTAGAGTTCGAGAAACAAGTCAATATAAAAGGAAGCAAATTATAACTGCGGTAATAAAATTCTATCAATAAAAAAATTAAAGTAGCAAACGACGACATAAATCAAACATGTGTATTTAGGTCGTTCAAATAATTCGTGACTATTTTCGGCGATGTATTCCAGGTAGTCCATTTGGCTAGCTCTCCAATGAAATGTAGGAGAAGCATTGTATAGGTGAAGGCGGAGGCTAGGTATTACAGAGGAACATTTGTTCTTAAGATATTGAAGTGTTTTGGGTAGTATTATAATAAGTGATGTCTAATATCCAGAACAAGTTCGAAAAAGAATTTGTGGAGATTCGAGTTGAAAATAAAACAAAGCATAATGTTGAAGACATGCAACTATGCCACGTTACTAATTATCAAAATAGAAATTCTGACCAGATTATGCCTCTAGTTTTAACTTAGGTGTATGGAAGTTTCAAAAAAACTGGCAACTGTCTGCTATAAATGATAACATTTATTGAATAACAGCGAAACCGTGAAATGCAAATGGTTGGGATTCTTTTTTACCTTCGACTTGCAAAAACACCACTTATAAACTTTGAGGTTCCCTTTTTTTCACCCATTTGCTTGATTGAATCGGGCTTCGGCGTTCGCCAAACTGCAGATTCGTGAAAAAAATATGACTTTCAAACCTAGTTGTATAAATTACTATTTTAATACCCCCATAGAAAAATCAATTTTCCTCCCTGGTTTGCGGGTTAAAAGTGCTTCATTGGCTCTCGAGAGAGATAAGTACTTTAGACTACTCTTTTGCCTACTACTCGACTTACTACTCCATACCAAAAAAAAATCAAAATTCTGTAGAAGAATTACATAAAGATGATCTAAAACTATTTACAAATATTAGTAGTGGTTAAATTGTTTAATCTAATTCCATGGGATCTTCAATACTCTGCTGATATATTTAATGTCGTGTGTGATAATTCTACAGTATTTGTTGTCTGATTTTCATCGCCAATTCCCTTGCTTCTTTAGTGTTAACATGACACCTCCAGCCATCACTAATAAAGTTCGACGTAGCTGAAGTTCGACGAAAAATCTGTCCGGTATAACTATCAGTTTCTAGTAAGTTGAGATATTTAGCGATGTTGTGTGATACTTTAGTTATTGCATTTTTCCCAATAACTTGTAGGTACATTTCCCCTAACAAATTTAACAACAAAATCTGGAATGGGTACATTCTGGTGACCTGCATGCGGAATATGTTTATTCTTTGAATGCTAGTCTGATATTTTCACTATCTTCACTAGGATATCGGATTTATCGTTTATGTCATGCAGAGTCATTTTAATCAATTCATCGCGTCAGCAGGCCCCAGCAATTCCAAAAGTTGTACACAGAAATATCTAGTTAAACGTTTCCATTCAATTTGAGCTGTTTTACCTTAATAAGTAAATAATCGTGGACATGAGCCCCCACAAGAAAAGTATTTATGTCTTCTCGTTTGTAATCAGTATCTGACGTTTTATTAACATTGGATACTTGACTTGATTTCACGTTTTCCTTAATTTCTAATGTGTTCGTACAATTCAATACTTTCTCCATATTATAGAAGATTATTGTATTGAAAAATACAATTTCTTATCGAATCTATGCTTAATTATGGTTTTAAAAAAATGTTTTAGTAAATAACAACGTTTAACGCCATATTAACAACAATAACAGCAAAGTACCTTTATTTTTAGAAATTATATTATGACAAGACCACCGAGTGTGTCCACACTAAACTACTCGCGTTCCCTTGCACTAGAGCTACCAAACAATCTGCTGGCATTGATTGACTTTCAAAGCACTGGAAATGCCCAGCATAAAATCGGAACGTACAACTAGAATTATATTTTTCGAGTTAGAATGATAAGGAATACTTGATTTTGCCACTGTGTTAGAAAAAAATATATGGAGTAAAATACCATACATATTATACATACTTCCTGCTTATTATTACAAATAGCTATTGTTTCTTAACAGATATTAAGTTTGTTTATTGAGCTAAATGAATTACACTAAATTATTATTATTAATAAAATTTTAAATCAATTTATATAATTGCACAGATGATATATTAATATCATATTTGAAATTTAACGCTGGCTAAGTACGTTAACCACAATATGCAATTATGTCGAAATATTTCTTACGCATTAACGATGGGTAGCCAATTTCAAATTTACGTTCAGTGCCCTTGATATAAATGCGGCGCTTCGACCATATGGTGACTTATCTACGGTCACTTCCTGTACAGCACGAATTTACATAAGACCGAGTGAGGTCCGGCGCTCGTTCCTGCCACTCATCCGAAGGAGAAGAAGAAGCGGAATCGCAAATCGCGGGGCGAGCATGTAATTACATAGATCAGGGATAGAGGGGTACACGCACACGCTAGTCGGACGTAGGTACAGTACGATCATTGATTTTACAATTATGCCGCTATCTCGATTGCTCATCAATATGAAAAACGACCCGTATAAAATCAGCACAAATGGACGCAGGAAGCAAACTGGGTATATCAAATCGATTGCAGATAACTAAATTATGTTGATATATTTCTGCCTTGTTAAATATGCGTCGGCGAAATTGTCGGAAATTTTTGCTCATTAAGAGCCACATATTCATTAACGTGTCGTTTCTAATGGCGTCCAGATTGAGACGTTAAAAACTCAGTAGTTTCCAATCGTACTTAATCAGAATCGATTTATAAACATAAACCGTTTGTGCGCAATGTCATCGCAATCAACAAGAGTTGCAATATAAAAGCATTTAGTTTCAATAAAACTTAATGAGAGTTTTATTAGAAGTAATTGGCAGATACATTGACAAGTAACTAACTCAAGATGATTAAGACGAAGTGCATTTAGTAAAAAATACAACATCGAGAAATTCAGTAGGCAGTTGCAAATAATTACGATTTGTGACAAGGCATTTAAATCATAGACATCCCATGCGACCAATTCAAATAGTCTAACAGGAAATAAAATGAAACTCGACTAAGACGAAATTATATTGAAAAGGAGCCGCAAACCAAACAATAAAACGCGACAATAAATAAGATGCAACAGTACACAAACGAAACCCACTTAAATAAATCAAAAGTACGAAAAATTATAAAACACCTTAATGTATGCAGATAGAAGAATTAAAACAATAAAATTGTTAATAATTTATTATGTTCTTAACTGACTTTTATAAATCATTTAAAAAAAAAATTAATTGTCAGTTCATATTGTTTGATTTAAACTTGAGAATGTGTTTCATTTTGTTCCACTTTTTTTAATCATTTTACTAAGTATTTAACGAAAAGTTAAATTCTATTTTTTCAGAAAGCAGTCAAAAACCATAACTGTAGGTACTGACGACTTATGAAATGTAGAAAATGTATCAATGGGGTACCGATAAAGTTGTTTGAATTACCTTTGCCAAATAATATATTGGACAATCAAATAGTAAATTTCCATAAGGATCGAAATTGTTACATGACTGATTACAGTTTCTTTTGGTCAAATATTTCAAACGATAGCCAATGCTGCCGACGCAGAGGCGACTTGACTGGGCGCATATAGTAAACGTTGTCTCATTGAAGTCTTCTCATTAATTTGAAAGGAACATGCACTGCAGTAAGTGCACGGCTACACAATAGCACAATACAAATTGTGTATACACAAACACACGCATACAAAACACACATACACACAACTTTAAAAAATTATAAACGGGCGTATAATTCTTCGTCGTGTACTTCTTTAAGATGTCAATTATCAATGACTGGGAAGAATCGGCGTTACGTATGGGCACGAGAATGGTATCTTTGTTGATTTACGGAACGGACGCGGTCAACGGCCGGGACGTGTGGTTGTGCAGAAGTGGTCGCCGCCGCAGGACCGGAGCAAGGGTCAAATTGATTGGACGAATAATCTAGTTATCAGATATCACGAAAATACCACTAGAAATATGTAACACATTTAAGATTGATTAAAAAAATTAAGGCAAAAGCTTTGAAAAAGTTACATACATCACCATTCTAAATAATTTGTACCCGTAAGGGGTTTCTTCAACTCAATTCAGTACGTCCAGGTCTACTCTTGTTACTAAATGATAGAGCGCTAAGAAAGCAAAGCACACAAATTCAGATATTTCGATAATTCTACCTAACTTCGCTTATAAATCTAACCGTATAGATAACAACTATAAAATTATATTTTTGAAAAATTAAGTCACAAACCAAACGATAGCGATTCCAATTGAAAGATTAAAAGCAATTCATGTTCACGAATCGCGTCAATGAATTTAGTCGAGCCGGCACTGCGTACAATGCCCGTGGGATGCCTTCACACGCGCACTTCGCCTCGCAAACTTATCTCCACAGTTAGATTAAGTCCAATGCCGTGTTCGGCGTTGGAAATAAGTGTAGCTGCCCACGCAATATGTCCATAGATAGGTCAATCAGCTATCAATGCCAATACCGCGCTCACCACCACCGCCTGCTTTACTTAATTAACATTTATACATAAAACATTAACACACACATGCAGTCGGGACCAGTCGTGCGCAGATTTTAACTGCTCGCTGAACTGCAATCGCATAACAATCCATCGACATATTAACACGAAATATAATGGGGCACATACGCCCAATACACGACCTTTCTACTCAGTATTCCGCGCGGACGCTTCGATCTACTGAATGAATACGAAATTGATTATTTAGAATTCTATTTACGTCTAGAAATAGGTTTTAGGTCTTTTTACATAATAACGAATGCAAATGAAATTTTCTTTTACTTGCTTAAATGAAAATATTGTCATGTTTGTTTCGAAAGTAGGGAGTAGATAAATTATTTGGGTAGATAATGTTAAACAAAATCGAAAATATATCAGAAATGACATTTTTCACAAGCACATCAAAAAGTACATTCACTTGAATGGACACCATTGGTAAGAATATGACACTGATTAATACGTTTGTCCATCTTCAGAACGCCGTAAGTAAACGAAGGGAATCAAATCGATATTCGAGATGGGCTTAAAAAGGCGCACAAATGTTGACGGTGGCAATCCTGTTGTATAAATAAATACAAGGACAGCAATAGAAAGAAAGAAAGATGAAACATGGAAATCTGAAGATAACTTAAAGCGTCATTGGGCAAATGATAAAAAAATTCAAAACTTCATGGTATAATTTCAGAAACACTTATACAGTTTAAGAAACCGTTCACATGATGAACAATCCCACTTGAAAACTGAAGAAAACAAGAGCGAGTTATATGAGAATAGCAACAGATACAAATGCAATTAAGTGTTATAAGAAATAACTACACTAACAGAAAATGAAAGAAAAGCTCGGCGATAAGCTAGAGAGAGAAATGCAAGGAGAGGTCCACGGTTCCGAATGTAAAGGAAAGTCTAAATGGGAGACAGAAGATGACTTAGAACTTGGGCTGGATGATACTGAAGATGATGTCCTGGGGGAAGTGCAACTTGGTATAAAGGGTAATACAACAAAGTAGGAACGGTACGGCACCAGGCGATAGAATCGTGACAACGGAGATGATCAAAGAGGAGGATGAGAAGAACTACAAAACTAGATACAACAATGACTTGACTTAAAAGAACGAAGAGAGTCAAAAAGGTCAACGTAATAGTATATTTCAAAAAAATACGGAGAGAATATTCCAAGAAGACAAATTGTTCCAAACTATGACTCACTCCTGATTAAATATTTTGAATTAGAAATAGTGCTACGAAATTAATGTAGTCCTCGAGCACCTCATATCCGAACTTATGCCCAGCAATCGATATATTTTCTCCAGTAAAAGGCGAGGGTTATAGTTAGTCATGGTGTTTGTGTTTCTTCCTATTGGCTCCCTTTTCAAAATTAGTCTTTGATTGGATTGGGTTGGGTTGACTTGAGTCCAGTAAAAGGCAGATGTCTAAGTCATGGTGTTGCTGTTTGTAGTTCTCCTATTCCCTTTACAAAACAGGCCTTAGAAGAATACAACGAAACTTGCTCGTTTACAAACTAACATCTCAAATTAGGAAATACAACGTGTGGGTATAAGTAACTCCGCACCAATAACTATGCAGTTATTTTTATTGAATACACACAGTGCTAAGAAATAATTTTAATATAATCTAAATTGTGTAGGATCTAACACATTATATACACTGCTCTAGTTTTGATCGTCGAAATTGCCCATACGAACAAAAAAAGTATTGTTAACGATAAAAGGCACTAGTATAATATTTCCTAAGAAATGGATCGCCTCGACTTCACTTTCTTTATTCCTTTACCAACAGTTTCCATCCCTGATCACGGGAGAATTATAATCCCATTTGTTATCTGTAAGCAGTCTACTAGTTAAGTCTTATATGAAGGATTTGACTTCACACTCTCCTGTTTTCTTCGATTTCACGTACTTTTAAGTCCTCCATCAAAGCTTCATTTCTTCCTCGGTTTTGCTCTTTTAGTCTCGAGAACACACTACTCTTTTAAGTGGACCTCCATTATCCACAACTTTTATTTATTGTGATTCAACCACAGAGTTCTTAACTTGTCGTCACAATTCCGCTATAGTAAAAATTACTTTTCCTTTTTCATTCATCTGCCCAACATTTTCCTTTGCAAAGGGTTAACGTCACTTTATGACTATTTTTTAATTCATTTCATTATTTTGATATTTTTAAAATTATTATAACTCGATTACTACATATTTGCTTACAGACAGCAGTCTATTAGTTAAGTTTGTTGACACGTTTTCTTTATTTGTTGACAAGACAACAAGGCTGGTATCGGAATACCCCTAAAGTCAATTCGTTTCATAAAATGAACTTAAAAAACCTGTAAAAGTAAAACAATATTTAAATTCAATATAAAATAACGAAAAGCTTCATATGTGGTTTTAGACACAAAGCCCACTGTCAACATCGATACTTAACTTGCTACTAGAAAAGTGCATAAGAAATATAACAACTATCTTGCTGATTATAGAAAATAGATCGGAAATATTTGACACATGGCTGATGCAGTTATATTGGTGAAGCAACAAAAATTAATAAAAACGAGCATAAGTAATGTAACAAAAGGAAACGCAATATGTATTTCCAATGGCAAACAATGGGAAGTGTGGAAGTACAAGACGGATAATGAAGGTAACTGACGCTACATACAAGAATATAATATAATAAAATTGTGCCAAAGTCAACTTGTGAGGAAAACAATCAAAAGATCAAAATTAGTTTATATGACAAAAATAAGGAAGAATGAGTAAAGTGTGTAAAGCTAAGAGGAATGTGTTACATTCAAAAGAAATCGCAAGATACAAAATTCACAGTAACCGTAATAAACTAAGGGTGAAAATTAAGCTTAAAAAATGGGGAACGTTGTGATCTTGATTATGAATATCAAGTTATGCAAAATGCTGGGTGTAAGAATTAAGGACATGCCATTTAAAAGCAGTTGTGTTATACTGTCAAGTGACTTGACAGGAATACTGTTTACCTCGATTTATTGCAAACACAATCGCTTGCAAAGCATAATTTAAAAATAAAATGAGGCTGTGTTTATGACTTATTAGATATACTGTTGAAGGTTAAAGGTTGCTTTAGTATTTATTGCCATAATCACTTGGCCATAAACAAACTGTGATTTTAAGCAAACTAATTAATTCGGAAAGCGATACGTCAAAATTTCTGGCAGAATCCAATAAATCTGT
Source organism: Geotrupes spiniger (assembly GCA_959613385.1). Lineage (NCBI taxonomy): Eukaryota > Metazoa > Arthropoda > Insecta > Coleoptera > Geotrupidae > Geotrupes > Geotrupes spiniger. The sequence continues at coordinate 22,356,829 of OY390737.1, forward strand.
TATTAATTACCAGGAGGTATTTGATCGCTCGATAGCTATCTGGGCAACATATATCTCCGCAGTTATCTGCCCCATCCAATTTGGGTGCTCGGAATCGATACATGGCCACTACACGTAATCGTTAACCTTGATCATTGTAAAATAGGCAAAATCAACGTCAGTTCCTTCAAGACTATTACCCTAATGAACATTGGCATAGTTTAATGTGACATAGACAACCTGTTGTGAAAAATATATTTCTATGGATGTATAGAACTACACAGCATCAAGTTTGATTGTTTCGGTCAGCTGTTTGAATAACAACTAATATTTTCTCAAACATTTAAATGAGTTTTTAGGCGAACAAATGAGGCCCTTGTACGTAGATGTTTGCAAAAAAACTCGAAAATAAAACGCACGAGTTTTCCACGGATTAAAACCCCCGTTGGATGCGATATTCAATAGGATCGATCGATGCCCATTGGCTTCGTTATTTTGCAGTGCACATACCATGATTACATTTTCAATTTCCGACATTATACGCGCCAATTTCGAGGAAAGTATGTTTAGGTATGCGGCATTTGCATTTATATGACTGGTAAATACGCGCATACGTATAGAATATTTCTGTCGATACGTTCGACTCGATGTAACTGATGTTCGTCATAAACAGCACATAATTTCCGGGAAATGTAAAGCCGGCGTCGGTGCTCGATCCCCGAGCCGCCCCCAACACACTATCGGGATTTTTATGCGCCGCGTTCACGGGTTAAATACGTATTCGAATGATGTTATTATTGGTCGAATTAATTCGGACAGCGATAACGTAATCTGCTTGAAATTGTACGTCAATCGGGAAGGCCACGTTTGTTCATCGGTGCATTGTCCAGTTTCGTTGTTTGATAAATAGTTGCACATTTGTACGACTGGTTTTTAAATTAGTCCCAAATCGAACGTAATTACTTTGGATGTGGATGAATTCGTTGATTTATTTGAGCTATTTTACGGGTTGTTAGACTTAGTAATAATTGTAATTCTGAATGACAAGTTAAATTATCCTTGCATGTTTACAGGTTCATCATAGGTCGATGCAACAAAACAATTAATTAGGGTAGTATTTAATACTTCATGAGACAATGTTAGATAATGGTTGGCAATAAAATAAGTAGACAAATCCTGCCTCGCCTTCACGGGATACTGGGACACGCAATTGAACGTATAAAACAGCTATAAATCATCTGGTATGTAGATTGATAATGGACTCAAGGTAGTCTCAATTCGAAGAGTATTGAAGCGAGGGTATAGAGGGCACCCGATACACATCCTATAAAACTAATTGAGGCCCACAATTACCATGAATTATGATCGAGTTATCAAAATCATGCAAATGTGCGAACATACTTCTGACCGAAATTTACTTACGTTAACAAGTTGTGTGAAAAGTGTAATCATCTGATATTACGCGCTACATATTAAATTCTTGTTAAATTATTTATTTTCATTTTTATACTTCGATTTGCACCTGATTGTACCACAATATAAACGTTTGCACATAAAGCACTAACATTCTAACAATATAGCGTGGTTTATAACAATATAATACGTAAGATAACAATGAGACATTTGCGCGATCTATGGGCTAATGCATTATTATTAATTTCACTGTTAATTGCACTCTCGGACCGGAGAATCAAGAGTAAGTAACGGTAGATCCACTTACACAGACTTCTGCTATCTCGCTTGACCATCGTTATCGCTCATGCCACGCATTAAGAAACAATGTGCGGCCGGCACGGCCGACTTTATAATTCCGAGCGATAGCAGACCACAAATTACGAGAACTTTAATTAGTCAAAAACTTGAGGCGCGTAAAGCGATAAATTAGCGAGTTTTTATTTTTCGCGCTAAATGTCCCACCGGGTTTTAAATTAAAAAATTAAATTAAATCGTAATATTTATTGCAGCGGAATGGCACAAAAGGGGACAACAATTGAATCTCGTCGCTTTTTTCCGTAAACACAGCTTGTAGTTTTTAATTCTATGCAGTTTGAGCAAGTAAATAATGTAAATGGTCAACAATTTGAATAATAATTCCATAATAATTGTCAAGCTCCAGATCGTATAATAATTTAATGGCCACTTTGTTGTAATTACCGTAAATCTCAATTTAGGTAAGAAATTTGACTTTAATACGAAGTTTAGTTAAAAAAGAACATAGAATATAAAAGGTTTTTAATCATTTTGGATTTGTAATATATTTATATTTATATCATTTTCATTTTTAGTTAGTAGTTGTTGTAAGTTATATGTCATATACAAAAGCAAATTGAGAAATTGAAGTGAATTGAGGAATCATCGACGAACGGTAAATATGAATTTCACAATGATGAAGGAAATATGTTAACGAGAAACTGCACCGTAACAACTAATCACCAAACAATAAAAGTATTGGTGTAATCCAAATCATATTTGCTTTCCTTAACGATCTATGCCAAGGTCGCAGATCGATCGGCCGTTATTCCTTCAATTGATAAATCAACTATATCCCACGCACCAACTGCAATTCAATCAAATTACATACTGTTACATTTTCTATTATAACCAGAAAGAAAACCGCAAAAAATGATTGCTATCGCCAAATTTGGTATGGCGCACATTAGTCGAAAACTCTTCCGTGTTAGAAATCTATTCCACATTGAAAATAAAATCGCCAGGATATAATTTATTCCTTTATTAGCGGTGGAATGTAAGCGTGTATTTCAGTTCAACGTCCGTCTTATGAGTGCAGGCGGCACAATGATTCTGCGTGCGTGTAGTGTGTGTGTGTATAGATGTGTGTTACCACAAACCATCAGCACTTATTGTTATCAATCTCGGCTCTGTCAAACTTGATAATATCCCAGCGTTAATACCAACATTAGTCATATGGACGCGGTGTGCCTAGTAGATGGTGATGCAACAACCGTCTGACGGGCGGTTGATGTGGCACGTTCACGACGATGCCAATCTACTCGTTCCGATCTCCGCAAAGTAAAAGTGAACGCGTCACGGTAACAGATGCATTTGCTCCGCTTGCGATGTGCTAATGACACTAATTTATTCTTTATCACCTCCAAGTGACTCGAAAAACGTCATGTCGGGTTAATTACTCCTTCGTAAATCGGTCTAGGGTAAATTATCTAGTACAACGGCGAAGCGAACCAGTTTGGTCGTGTCTGTTTATTGGCTATTAACTCAAAATATTTCGAGGTAAATAATGCATTACATGCACACCTAAGACACCCGTAGCTGTGGGGTTAATGAATTGCTTTACGGATTACAAACACGTTAAGAACATTCAAGCAACATACTCACCCATTACCTTAACTAATGTTACAACACGTTTTTTATTTCGATCATACTTATCAACTCGCCATTTATCACGAAACTCTTATCCCAAAAGCAATGTTCCACAACTGGTGGCTTATCATGGTTATCAGCTTTGGGAACCTTTACTATTTACCGGATATCTTCGTATGCTAATGTACCTGAATTTGTGTACTTGACGTACTCGCCGCTCTTCCGTCAAGTCCGAGGAGAGCCAGGAACCAAGAATCGCATGGGCGTACTCAACAGGCATATTTTCATATTACCGTACCGTACCTTCTGTGCATACGGTTTGAGAATCAGTGTTCGCAGACTATTTCCGCAACAGGAAGACGTTCGCCGATAACATCGATCCACCAATAACAATATCAGGCATTCGATTCTGCCTAAAAGATCATCAATACTCTCTTAGCAAATGCATTTGCCACAGTTGTATATTTGCCTTGCTCCCAGTTAGAAAAAGCAATATCGCGGAAATTACCTACGCCAATATACCTTACACCACTATTTTCTACACGTGCACTAGTTAAGGTCACGTGCCACTATCAATTCTCTAAAGCATTCATTCATGTAGTACAATGTTTTTACGTTGTAACCCCTTGGACGATAGACCTCGTGAAATTGTGTATATTCATATGAATGTTAGGGAATATAAGTAAATATTGAAAATTATAACCTAATAGTGGACTACACTTTTGCGTTCGTTCTAAATTGTAAGCGTCGTTCCATGAAATGTGCACGCATGATTTGATGAGTATTTACAGTTTGACAAAAAAATTTACCTAGAATTCTGCTAATCTAGTAATTACGCTGATAACTTGGTTGCATAAATTATCAACCTAACTGATGGGAAATTGTTAACATTATTATTCATATAATTACCAAAACGTTTTCCACGATTATTCATAACTGACTTACCTGGATTATAAAACCTAACATTTAAATGATTTGGGCAAACCTGACCAAATAGTTCTCTCTTTATATACTCAAACAACGCTACAAAAAAATAATTCGATTTACCATCATATCATGTGAACGTAAAATCAAAGTTAATATCACCCCATTCTGCCAACATCCCTTGACGTAAGTTTGTTTATTTTTAATTTAAATATAATTAACAGTTCTTTACTTGTTAACTTGTACCTACCACAGAGGGTGTGGAAATTTTTCGCGTCGTAAAGCAACTTAAACAATATTCTTTATACAAAATCAAAATTAAACTCATTACAGTGCCTTGGGAAAATACGAACGAAAATGATTAACTGATAATGGAGTAACTAATTAATGAATAATTCAGATAAAATAAAAAATCTTTACTTCTATGATCACATAGCTTGAGTGTGAGGGTATTGACGTCTATTCCTCGTAATTCATGTTTGCATCACTGCATGCGCCTCTGTTGATGCATCGTTGGTGATCTGCTGAGTCTGGAAGGATGACATAGCCGTTATTACCTGATACATGCGTTGAAACTAATTTTGAACAAAGTCTTTTGGGCCGACGAATCCGACTTAAAGTTAAAGTAGACTTCTGTGGTCATATAGCAGATTGAGTGTGAAGGTATTGACTTTTAGACGGCGTTAGTGCACTCACACAAATCATCTCGAACAGGAGGAAGATTGTGAAACTCAAGCCACCCATTTCGAAAAGTGAAACCATACCATTTGTGGAGAAGGAAAATATCTAGTAGTGATGATAGATAAAAAGCTAAATTGGAGCTCTCATAACATACCCACAAATCTAGACTGGAGCTATGGATGGGCGATAGAATTTGTGGAAAACGTGGGAGTTGATCCTCAAGAAAATATACTGACGTATACGTATACGTATACTGATGTAGTTGTTATCAGACCCATCACCACGTATGTCTGTCTTGTCACTGGCCTCTTCACGGAGGGCAGTCATAGCGGCACTGACTGGCCTGGCGGTAACCAGGGGACGACATCGTCAATAGGAAATGCAACTGAACCTCCTACTTTACACATTGTACTGCAAAGTAAGGCAACTATGGCAACATATCATTATTACCATGAGGCTTTGCAAAAGCTGCAGACGTTGGAAATTGTACGGCTGTCGACTGATATCGAAGCAGATGACATCCTGGGTATGGGGTTGATACACTATCTACACGATTCAATTTCTGGCTGCCTCATAAATTCATAGTCGCCACAATAAGCGAATTGTAGCCATCTTAACTCGCCATATTGCAGGCAGATTCGTGCTGGTTCCACTGATGGGTCTAAGACAGTTGCAGAAGCGGAGGCCGTTGTCTTCTGCCGCAAACCAAGAACTGAATCAGTTTGTTTGCTATTAAGATGTGCGCACGAGAGCTACTGACAGACGTACTTACTGGAAACAGCCGACTAAGACATGTGATGCATAGGTTGGGCTTGGCCGATGCTACCGAATGCCGACTATGCCTTGTATAAAATGAGACAGCAGAACATGTCATGTCATGTCATGCGGGGCATCACAAGGAATGGAGGATGAACTATAAATGTACATGAGAATCACAATATATTCTTGCTGTCGCAGTGGAGGAATCATAAACGCATCATTCTATCCAAACCTAACCTAGATGATTCACACAAATTCCCTGTCACTCATGTTTGCTTGGCTGATGAGTCCTGAATTACGGAACAGCTCTCATCACCAGATACATCCGTTAAAATTTATTTTTAAATACACATTATCATCAAAATATACAACAAGAATTCCATATAAAAATCGCCCTTAGGGGGGGTATGTCTTTTCTGTCTGAACTGATAAGATCGCTCTTCAATTTAATACTATGATTAGTTTTGATTGTTGTAAGCAGTTCATATTTCATGATTCTGTCATGGTGAGTGGTAAGTTACTGTGTATCATTTGTGTCAAATTTTCTTAACCATCTCGGGATTAAATTGTGTGATACCTATGATCTCCAACAAAGAACGAATCGGAATTCAATCATCTTCTCGTAACATTTTTACGCATATAACATTTTCTGCATAAATTGAAATAATTATTACTCAATTAAAAAAGAATTTATATCACTAACGATATTACAACTAAACATTTGACACTTAAATTTCTAAATACAAACTAAAAATTATCACTATCTTTTATCTTATGTGAAATTTTAAACAAAAAATATTAATGGTGCTTCATAGTTTATAATTCTCTACGTTCATTATATTTTTTTCTTTACAAACATTTTAATATTTCGTTATGTATAATTTTCTATTTATAGGTGCTGAAAACAGGGAGAAATTTGTATTTACTAAATTAAGTTTTATGAATTTCATTTCATAACTTCAGGTATATTCTGTTTTATTATATTCATTAATAACGAAGCAATGTGCACTATGGTCTAAGTCGTAAAGTCCTACTACAGTCATAAGTAAGGAAATATCTAGACCTTCCACGTTAATTTCTGGGCAAGGCATGGATACTGTCCCCATTAGTCTGTTTATGAAGTCATGATAAGGATCCGAATGCGGCAAGTATATGATTGCATTTATGGGGTGATTGTAAAGGGGCACAGACCTGATAAAGTTATCGGAATATGACAATAACAAATTAGAGTATAGATGCGATTAGAACTACCTGTAAGTAAACTCTATGCCATCCAATTATTATTCGGTCAAGAAATTTCTATTGTTGAGATCCCGCTTAGTTTATTACAATTATTTAAGCTAAAGTACTAGATATATTTTCCAGTAGGAAAATCGTCATACACTCCCGTTTGATGTTGAGTGCAAGTTTCGCTTGCTGACTGATATTCTTCAGAGTTTGGTATCGTTTTATTATCGTAATGTAACAGTGTCGTGCATTTTCATTGAAAAACTGAAATGCCGTAACGGTAAGTGCACTAGAATTCAATAGTAATAACAATGCCAGCAAAAATACTGCTTTGTACGTTTATCGCCGTTTCGAGGTAGAAACTTGCTCCGACATACATGTAAATCACGTTTAGTGTTCTGTAAACATGTAAAGGTAGCCAGACAGTAACTAGTAGGTGTTTTTGTAGGCGATGCAAAAAACACAAATATGACTTATGAAAGGCCTATCGTTTGTCGCCGGATAACTTACGCCCGGACTATGTAGAATGTTAGATGACACAGACCCGAGGATATAGTCGTTACTGGTCATGCTTTGTGTGCCTGAATCGAAAGTTCAAAGGTCTCGGAGGATGGATGTAGGTTTGTAGAATCCGCAGAACAACGGAATACTCGAGTCGTGTGTTGCAGTTTACAGTTAGCGGCTGGTAGAAAAGAACGGACATCTGAGATATGAAATTGTTCTCTCGATGTGTCGTTCATTATTTCATTTGCATTGCCATAAACTCGCCGATATACCGCAATTTTGATTTTATGGTCGTTGATCGTGTATCACTCGGCCGTATTCATTACTTAATGTGGGAAATAAACTCTTCAAGGAGACCGCTACTAATAAATCAAATTTAATAATTCCAATACAATAATTCTTTCGTACGAAACGGAATAAGCATAAATGAATGCGAATTAAGTCGCCCTAATTAACAGTTATCATACATCATAAACATTGCAACGGAACGAGAAAGTAATTAATTTATAAGCCTACATAATGGAATGTATACGACATTAACCACAATGGCACCCGTGAAACTTAAAGGCGACGCATAATAAAATATTAATCGATATCTTTCATCGTTACAACCCAGCACTGTTTTATTGCAATATTGAGACTCGTACCTAATAATGCCATTAAGCTGACATTTACAGCGACTGAATTATTGCATAACCGTGAGTATATCATCTGTATTTCCTAAAGCGATCTGATAAGAGACTGATAAATTGTCTTCTGTTTACTATCATATTTATTTATCAATATATTTCAACTTAATATACAACGTCAATAGCTCATGCCAAGTCGTGCAAGAAATGTTTGGTGCACGATAACTTCCAGAGGAAGATCAGTTTAAACCTAATTTATGCCATTCTGGAAGCGGCCACATTAATGCGTTACATTATTATATAAAATTTCACATTAATGAGCAGATACATCTCTCTAAAATTTTGACCAAACTTGCTGCATAAGTTTGCAGTCTAAATATATTGCAACTTATGAAATAAAACGACGAACCTGCAAAAATATTATGGTCTATCTATTGATCATAATTATAATTTTAATTGCACAGAGATGTATAGGTAGCATCAAATTAATGTTATAATTGAAGGCATATAAAATCTTCACACATTTCATATAAGAACATATCTGTAATAATTAGAAGATTACGAACACAATACTCAATACAGCTAATATTAATAAAATAACATAAAAAATCAACGTGGATTTTTTTTATATCTTCAAGCAACGTAACACACTGTTACCACATGGAGCGCGGAAAAAATAATTTAGACGATTAGACGGGATGGAAAAATCTCGTGCCGGAACAAGGTTTGTTCGGAAGGACGCAGGTCCCCTTGGCTATGTCCCTGATTTATATCGCCAGTAGAGGTGCTCTAAAGCGCGCCACGATGAAATATCTTCTTCGGAAAACAAAAAACGACAAAGACCTCCCCATCCGTTATACTAATAAGGGGCAGTGCTTGTACGCGGGTGTATGTATGTGTGCGTTTAACCGACATCTACCGCTTAGCTGAAGATGTCAAACTCAGGCGATTTATGGCTATCGTTTATTACAAAATTGTTTCGTCGCTTTTGTTCGTTTTTCCCGAACTGTTAATGTTACGGTGAAGTTTTATTAAATTTCTATCCAGTTCACAATGATATATCACAATTCCTGTACACAATGAGTCGATGGTACGAATTTAAGATAAATGACGCCATAAATACGCAAATTTTCGCGATTGCTTTAAACTACGTCTAGCATCGAGAACTAGAAACACAAGAGTGTATTTGGTGCACTACTGACTTTTGTGAGTAAGCCATAAATGTTTAACGCAATTTAAATCAACTGATTTTATATTCTCTACCATTTATTATTACCATAAATAATGCTGATATTAATTTGAACATAACACATTTTTTTATATTTTCCAATCATCAGTACACACATTCTATCAAACGGTCATTAACCATACAAGCCATTGATTAAATACCTTAATTAGATACTAATCTAATCTATGTGTATCGTTCAGAAAACGCGAATGAAATAAAATAAAAAACTCCAAGTCCTCTGCATTATAAAATAATAAGAGTTTTATTACAATAATATATTAATTACGCCCATTAATTCGGTTACTTTTATTACGCTACTTATGTTGACACTCGATATTTTCAACACGGTGATCAAAAACGACGAATACATAATAATAAAAAATAAAGTAAATTAAAATTAAAATTTTTCAAAACCAAATTTTAATTTTCCAAAACAGTTTTTATAATTATAATTGATAATTTGATTAAATTAAAAATTTTCATATATTTAAATTTCTTCTCTTACGTCCATTCTCTATAGGTACTATTCTTCTTATATCAAGCTTATGGTCCATTTTTGTCATCAACGCCAACCCCCTGATTTGCTCACCGATTTTCTACACATACAGTACCCCTATTCATCCTGAAAGCTGTACAAAATGCACATGTTTTTTCTTTGTCAATCCGGAACCATTTGCTGTCTTCCCTCATCCATAATGCAAAATCACTCTTTCTTTTCTATTTCTACCTTCGTTCGTTCCTCTATATCCATTGTCGACTGTACACTTTTTTCCTTTCATTTCATTCTTAATTCCTGATTGCCCCTTCCAACACCATCTCATCAAGCTTTACTTATCCGCCCTACTGCTTTATCTCATACGTAGTTAAGTTTCTTCCTATTTAACATCCAGCCTTGCCCGGTGTTGGTCAGTAACATATATTTAACATCCTTTTTAATCTCGTCACCTACATTCTTTCCAATGATACTCCCATAATATCATCATCAACACTTACATTTTACAATATTTTACAAATACAACAGCGTCAAACGGGAAATTATAACAAATCACCATATTTCTGATGCTCATGCATTAAAAGTTAAGAAAAATTAGGTAATCTATAAAAATAAAAGGCATTACCAATGAGGATACGTATAATTTGGGATAATCACTACCTACTTTGTTAAAATATCAAATAATAACAAGTTTACTAACTTTGTAAAATCTCAAACAATATCAAAACATCCTCTAACCTATCCCCCAGTTTCGGATGATCGAAGATATTCGCCAATCGTAAATTTAACGGTGTCTGATGACCATCAATTATAAATAAATAGCAATCCAATAACGGTAACCCAATGCTAATAAACGCGAGCCGCGAAAAATATATCACCACGCACATTATTAAAATTTATGTTTCTGCTGTACTCGATCGTGATCGCAGATTAATTGCTTAATGTTCTACATTGTGTCAAAAAGCTAAAACATAAAACGACAGTCGCTTGACCCTAAATTGTTATTTAATTACAATTTTGTATGTAGTCGTGGGAAAATATAAAAAGGATACGAAATATTTGATAGATAGCAAGTAAAAATATTGAATTATTGAACTAGTACTTTTGAATTAAAGAAAACCCAAAAATTCATATGAAACTGATAACCAACACGAATGAATGAAAAGGGTTCTACATGCGAATATATAAGAGTTATATAAGTATAAATTTGGACTGTTTGGCGTGCGTCTAATTTTATCCAATATAATTTCTGGACAATTGCATCAGCAAATATGTCGTTATTATCATTGCCAATCAGAATCGAGAATTTTTCGCAAAGTAGCAAGACAAATGCTGCTCTTTTTAATTTTCAGATTGATTTTAATGCGATGCGAAACTCAAGGATCAATGATAAATGGAATGTGGCTTTAATTTAATTTGTTCTGATGAACTACTGATTGTTTATCTGGCGCAATTGTTCTGAACAAAATTATTCTGGGGCAGTGAAAAATAATTTTCATTTTATTAGCCTTCAAGAATGTTTTATGATGCTTTGAGTACGGCTAATTCTATAATTTTGAATTGACTTCCGGAGACGGTGACATTGAATTCAATTCATTTTTAGAACTTACGGCGATGGAGACTTTTTACGATTGTATCCATCCTGTGACTGTTTTGTAGTCTTAGATGCTTCCGTCGGTTTCGTTTACCGTCGGAACTCGCATAACGCACGGTGAATAAAAAGCAAAATCATACATAGTACAAAGTTCCAGCTAGTACCTACGCATAATGAATACATACAAGCACCTAGGGGAAAGTCTCATCAAAAGAGGAGTCGACAGTAAATTGACAAGTACAATTAAGAGTGGGTTAAGGCAAGGAGTGCGCGTTCGCAGATGATGAGGTTATATTTGCAAGAACGGAGTGAGATCTTCAGCACAACATAAATACGTGGATTAAAACGCTACAAGAGCAGAAATGAAAGTCCTCCGAGCAATAAAAGGCGTAACCATCAGAAACCAGTCGGTTAGAGAAGAATTTGTAAGACCAGTAACATGGATAATTGAAGAAATACAACTCAGTTGGCGGGGAGATTTACAAAGAGTAGAAAAAAGAAACCCGGTAAAGCAAACATGTATAGCTAGAATTCAACAGAAGAGAAGAAGAGAAAAACCACAACAAAGATGAAACGAGACAATTACAAAAATACTGAATAGGAAGAATATAAAATGGATAGAAGCAATGAAATTAGCACAAAACAGGAAAGGATGGAACAAGTTTGTGAAAATTAAAAATATAAGGACATGCATCATAACCCTACACGGATACGGTACGATGGGGTTTCCGATTATATACAATCGCTGGTCATGATGAAATTTTAATAAGTTATTCGTTCATTTGAGATGTATGTACTATGTTTTATTTGTGTCGCAACGGTTGGCATAGTTCCATTATTAAAGGTATCCTTATTTTTATTGTTTGTTTACATAATAATGTTTGCATGTCGTAACTAAACAATTTAAATGTACCTATTGTTATTTTCATATAAAATTAGATATGTGTTGCATGAGTATTCATAGAATATAATACGTTATTTGCAAGTTATTGTTTAGACTTTTGTGACTGTAAATATTTGGTTGTTATTAATTTTGACATGTCTTTAGTGCCTATTTGACGTTTATGTTTCTTTATATAAATTTTCAGAACTTTCTTTTGGATTTTATAAATGACTTTTTCAATCTTTAATTCAACAACAATTAATATCCTAATGACTACCAACTTCAATAATATTTTTAATATTATTATTATTATGATTTTAATTGAATCGTAGGTATATAACACTACTCATGTGCATATATAAAATATTCACGTAATTTAACTCACATAACAATCAACACAATACCATACGAAAATATAAACGCAAAATCCAAAACTGTAACAAAACTTACACTAGGGGAATAAAAAATGAACAGGAGCGAAAATAGAACAGATATGATATAGAACTCGTTATGTTGTATCAACCAATTGGTTTCGTTGACGAAAAAAAATAACTGTAGTTTAGCATTTATGGCAACTATACATTCTACGAAGCTGCGAATGATAACAACGTTTTACCCCTAACTGCGCCCTACAAGCGTAAACTGCATCAAAATCTAATCGTGTGTCGCCCTCTGCAGTTTTTACTCGAAAAGAATCTTCGAACCATGTGGGGAGGATAAGTGTTATGACACAAATATGCACATCGTGCTGTGAATAGTCGTTTTATTCTACAATTTATTATGGTGCAATGTACTTAGATTTTCCCTTGGGATTGAGCAGGGTATTCTACATCGTTTGTTAAAATTGTAGTCACATATCAAGTTATTTTCATATATTTCATATTTACATGTATGCCTTTATGGGGAAATTGTGAATCATCGAAGAACATAAGTTCCAAGTGTCCACTCAAATTCATAAATCGAGCTTACGTAACTACTATCGATTCATAACTTAAAATAAAAGAGTAAATGAATTGGGTGCCGTAACGATTACCTTACATAGCATTGCTTGTAGGTACTTAAATGACATGCAAAGCATTGAACAGCTGAATGAGGTGTCGCACTTAATAAAATGTGACATAAATTAAGGTATTTTGCAACAAGATTGCGATTATTTTTTGTTAATTGCACAGTGAGACCGATCAATACTTCATAATTTCAAAACGGCAAACCTGAACTTGAAATTGTGACACAAAAAACATAGCGAGTATGATTCACACATGTAGAGTTTGCGAAACTAATGACAAATTAAATTACATGTGAACACTACAGATAATTATTCAATTTAATCGTAATGTCATTCAACAATCGAGTCGATAATTAAAATCGATGCCTGTGTAATAAATTTAAGATAATAGAAGATGCCGGTTTGGTACTCGCAAAGAACAATAGCCGAGACACACGCTCGGACAATTGCAGAATGATGATGGTGTTTTCCGTTCAACACATCTTGGACCGAGCGGCTTTCTCGTTATTACCTATCTGGTCGAGAAATCTAGCGCAATCCGACGACTGTAAAGCGCTTATAAATAATTCAGTGTATTTTGAAAAAACACTTATTATTGCTAATGTACTGTTATCATGAGGAATATGTTGAAAACGTACGATTAGCATACATTGTCTGCACAGTTCGGTTTCCAACCAATTGTTACACTTCGTGAATATCGCATAGACCAAGTAATTATTTTTCAGCGTGCAAGTTTCGTGCAATTATCCCCTTACAAGGATATTATTACAACGTTCTTGGCGCTTCCCAACGGCTAGACAGAATTAAAAAACGTCTAGATTCTTGCTCCCGTGCGTGTTTGTTATCTTTTCGATCATATTCAAAGTATGCGGTGCTGCTCCGCTTTGTGAAATAAATGTGCAACCTTTTACGAGCCACATTTAATTACCCGGCATTAATGTGTCAAGTTCGCTTGGCGTCGTCCACGTATTGAACCACGATGACGTTCCGGGTTAAAGGCGAGCGATATTGTATACGATTATGAGGCGGAAATTTGCTTCCGCATATTCAAAGTTTAATTAATTTTTCTGAGTTATCGAGTAGGCGGTGCATTCCTCGAAACGCCCTCCTGCCGCCGAAAGCTTAATTAATGTTATTTAGTCAATCATTCTCTTCTATCATAATCAAGGCTTTTTTGATGCGGCATTAAAATTAACATGCATTCATTAAGTTGCAGTAATTAACGATAAGAGAAAAATGCTTCAGACAAGGTAGTACGTGTTGTTGACGCTCGAAAATATTTATTGCACATTTTATGCAGCTATGAATATGCATAGCGGCAAACGCACGTTGAAAAGTTCCCAAGGAATTTAAATAAATATGTGCTGCGTATGATTTACAATACGTTATTGCTCAATAGACTCTTTGCAAAATACCAAACTCGCAGCCGGTAAGTGAGCACTTACCATTGAAATTATAATTACAGTATCATAGGATAACTACTAATACTTCAGGTAATTGAGGTTATGTCACCGTTAACCATAAATAATTCGTCGTGACGGAAAGAAATATATTGCCAGTCAATTAATTGTGAACGTTAATTATATTTATTGGGCTGCAGTTTATATTGCAATATATTTAACTTACTGGAAATTGCGATGCAGACATTATTCACAAAAAATAACAGCGAGATAATTTACCTCATAACTGTTACATTAATTAATCATCGAGACTACGCGAGGCTGAGAATATTATTTTAAGTAAATTCAGTTTAGGTTTTTTTCTGGCTAGAACAGTTGTTATGTAGATTTTGACTAGCTATCTCCCATATATTAAATTGACACCCATTATAAAAATAAATTAACGAAAATCAAGTAACATAAATTTGTATTTTCGAAAAAACAAAGCAATACAAATTATAATATTTACACAATGTAATGTGTTGTGACTATGATAGTTTGTCAACAATACGATTTTCCTCTAAAATATGTTACAGTCAAATCATACAAGTCGTATTAACGCATCAGCAGATTAAAATGAATGCGTAATAATAATAACAATAACAAATGCTGCTTTTTCCCAATTAGAGAAAGCACTTATTCAATTACAATATAAATACATTTATTATTTTAATTTAATTCAGATTATGAAATTAACTCTCCAGTTTATACTTTACTACCAACTCTAAAGTAATGAAATAACAATAAATAAAAGTAGAACCATTATAACTTCATATAATAAAACAATAGCATTACCTAATATAGTCGCCTAGGTACCGTAGGCATAAATTTATATGTAAAATTTCAGTATATTATAACAATAAAGCAAAAATAAAAAAGAACGATGGTAAAGCTCTCTTAAAGAAATTCACAGAAAAATGCTGAGATACACTGTTGTGTATCTCATCAATTTAAAAACTGAATGATCTTTCCAAGAATCTACTTTTTTGAATACGTGGACGTGAGCAACTTACGGAAAATGAGTTGGGATAAGAACGTATCCCAAATATTCAACAAATGCTACAGCATTTGCATACACATTTGATCAAGGCAAGGCCCATACAGTAAATCACTGAAATTAAATGAAGTGCCTCAGAAGTAATGAAAGTAATGAATCAGCCAAATCAGTGAAGTCTCAAATCACTGTCTAAATGTAGGCCAAAATATCAAAGGTATTTACAATTAGTAATTTCGAATTATTTGATAAGAAAACTAGAAAGGATGAAGAGCCTTATGGGAGAGCCTTAAGTAAACTTTCTATCGGAAAGTGGAGGAAATATGTGGAAGGACGATAATAAATGGCTACCCAAAAAGGACGGACTCGTGGACAACATACTACAACAACAACAGTCAAAAAGAAAAAGGTGACATGGAAATAAATTTATAAATCGTAAAAGATACAAGACAAAAACGACTATCTCATAATAATAAACAAAGTGAAGAGAGACATGAAAAGGAAAGCGGGTGCGAAAAAAGGGGAGGGAGGGAAAGGACTGCAAACATGACAATCGAACGTTCTGGAAAGGATTAAGAAATGTGAGAGGAGGGAGAAAGGAAGAAATAAGAGGAATAGGAAACACAGAGGGAAATAACGATAAAAAGGCGAAATTCTAGAAATATGAATTCCAATAAAGACAAAACGAGTTGATGGGATACGATGAATAGAGCGTGCAGAAGAAAGTAATCGTATAAAAAATTTAACGATGGAGGAAATAGAGAGGGCCCAAGAAAAAGTAAATAAAAGGAAAGCAGAAGAAGAGGACTAGCATAGAACTAGAGATGATTAAATGAATAAACGAGGAGGGCAAATGATGGCTGTACAAAATTTGACAAGAAGCATGGGGAAAGGAAACAATCTCCAAGGGCTGGGAGAAAACTGCTGCTGATGCTATATATTCTGAAGCGCTTGGTGACTGGTGATGAAAAATGAATCACATACGACAACGTCAAGCGAAAACGGTCGTGGTCGAATCGCGGTGAGCCTGCGGAAACGGTGGCCAGGCCATTATTGACGGCTAGGAAGGTTTTGCTGTGTGTTTGGTGGGATTGGCAGGGAATTATCTACTATGAGCTGCTCCCTTAAGGCACAACTCCTAATTCGCACCTACACTGTCAACAATTGGACCGTCTGAAGGAAGCAATCGCCTAGAAGCGGCCAGCCTCGGCCAATAGGAGAGGAATTGTGTTCCGTGAGGACAACGCCAGGCCACACACAGCGATAGTGACTTCGCCAGAAGGTCCGGGAGCTTGGTTGGGAGGTTCTTATGCATCCACCTTATAGTCCTGACCTGGCACCAAGTGAACCATCTGTTCCTATCCATGTCGAACAATTTTGCTGGTGAAAAAATCGCTGCAAGAGAGGTATAATGAAAGGTATGGAGAGAGGTATAACGAAATTACTTTCAAAATGGCAACAAGTTATCGAACAAAACGGCTCATATTTGACCTAAATCGAATCCTTGTAACTACGAATAAGACTATGAATAACAAATAAGAAACAATAACAGATCAAAATGAAGATAGAAAAATACAATGGTATGGGTATATGATAAGAATAGACACAAATAAAATAGTGAAGAGAATAAGCACACCGAGGTAAATTTAGATGGACAGGATCTAGAGGATTGAGCAAATACGATCTAACAGAGGAAAAACCCTAAAAGAATTGAAAAAAGTGGCACAGAACAAGAAGAGAGAAATAGGGAAATGTGACTATACCCCACGCCCTAAGTAGGTAGCATTAACGATGGTAAGAAGAACAAGAGGAAGAATGATTTGGTACAAATACCAAATACCATTAGTGCTGACTTAACAGGGTATGTTTGTATGAAATTAATTGTCAAAAATGGACAAAATTGCATACCATCTGCATAGTAAAGTAGACGCAAAATAGTATAAAATCGTTTAAAAGTTCGGTATACCATTCACACTGTATGTCAGAAATGTAGGACACCATGTTGGCAGCAGGACTACTACATCCTGCCTAGTGCAGAATAGCATACAAAAATGTGACAAATTGTATCAAAGGTTCTGGAAACAACAGTTACTTTGTCCTTATATATGTTATCCATAACAATCTGTTACAGAAAGGAGTAATAGTTCTTACGAAAACCTAATTGAGTTTCGGGAGGACATTAAAGATAAGATCCCCAATCTGCTTATTTGTGATTTTTCCAGTAACTCTGAAAAGGTAGAGATCGGTGTTAGTTGTTTTAATTAACTAGTTTGCCTTTCCATGTTTTTGAGTATATGTTACTTGATAAACAGAAATTAAAATATGTGAAAACAAAGAACGTAATATTTAGCAATGAAGGTCCGGGTAATTCTATTAATATTATTTGACCCAGTAGTTTTAGACTTAATACGATGGAAAATATTTATTTCATCCTCTACAGTTTCGACAAAATGGGAGTCATGACTAATTATTAATTATTTGATAAGGAAACTAGAAAGAACGAAGAAGGAATGGAATATTAACGAAAGATGTGAGAGCCTTAAGCAAAACATTGTATAGGAAAGCGGAGGAAATATGTGGAGGAAAATAAATGACTACCAAAAAGGACGAACTCATGGACGACAGACAAACAACAAAACAGAGAAATAAGACAAAAACGAATATCGCAGAGTAATAAACAAGGTGAAGAGAGAACCAAGACATGAAAGCTGATAGGAAAAATTTTAGAATGAACTAAAAGAAGACTGCAAACATGCCAATGGAACGTTCTGGAACAAATTAGGAATACGAGAGGAAGATGAAAGAAAGAAATAAGAGGAATGAGAAACAAACGGGAGAAATAATGATCAAAAATAACAGTAGTCATTACTTATACCCAATTACGTCGTCGCTAATGGAGTGTGGTCATATAAAGTACATAAAGTTGCATATCATCTGCATAGTGATGAAATAGTCGGGGTAATAATATTAATATTATTAGTAGCTTTAGACCTAATACGATTCAAAATATTTATTTCATCCTGTGCAGTTTAGACGAAATGAAATTTAGGACTAATTCCCTGCTTTACAGTACTATTGTATAAAATTAGTCCTAGTTTTGAAATTATCGCACTGTTTAATGGAGCATACATATTACGATTGTTCGTCGATTTGTTTCAATATGCGTGTACATTGTTTCGCACAAGCAATTAAAACTTACATAGGTGTTTATAGATTTGATCATACTAACTCACATTTTAATTTGGTATTTGTGCCGACCATGTTGATGACAAGCTGAGAATACTCAATTACCCGCTACACAGATTAAAGCATCACAACGAGGGATAATATCTGCAAGTACATCCTCAAATACATCAATAACATTATTGTAACTAGTGCCAGGTGCTCATATACAACACATATGCACTATTTTTAATGAGTTTTATCGAATTCGAACCTAATTGTTCAAGATGCTCAAGCTTCATGTCTAAATTGGAAATTTCCGAAAAACAAAAAACTAGTACATTTTCGATATTGATGTTCATATAACAAAGTATCGTAATTTTTCCTGCCCGTTCTTAATAAAGACATAGATAAGCTTATGAGTATTAATACCCTTGCTGGCAAGTAGTAGATATTATTTTCCTCTCACTTACACGTCTGCAATTTGCATAATTTGTGTAAATTCCTCAAAATTGCATTACAGAAAAACAGACAAAACGAATTTTATAATTGATATTTTAAACGCCGACGAATGAAAAATGAACGTGAAATGCATTTGAATGCAATTATTCCGTACCTATTTACACGTAACGCCAGTGGTATGGCAGGAATTCTAAATAACAAAAATAAATTTCGGATTAAAAGGCTTATTAATTAATTGCGGAGATACATATTTTGCTCATATAATCTCGTTGGGACGCTACGTGCTCAGCATATTTGGGCAAAATCCACGTTAATACTTTAGTACGAGCGTAGCTAAACATCAGATTTCATATATCCTTCGCTGTTGTTGGTAAGACCAACATTACCAGAGTGGCGATAAATAATAACGATATTTATATTGTAATAAATTCCAACTATGCGAACAAATTTGACATTCAAATGGTTTTGTATTTTTTAATACGACGAATGTAAGTGCACTCAATCATAGAAGTAAAATTTAAATAAATTAAATATGTTTACGGGTGTAGTTTGTAATTTAAATAAATTGAAAATGTTCATGCCCAGGTTCAAAAAAAAATACTTAATTACTTAGATTAATTTTCAATGTCAATCTTTTATTAACTAAGATTCCTACTAAAATAAAAGCTCTACAGCAGCATTTCTATTTATATCCTTTCATAGTGATGGATCATTGGTCTGCCCCATTCAAAGCGACACACTTTTACATTTACATGAAGTAAAATTCTGAAAATTGGTCCAAGATGAAAGTAAACAAATCGTTTGCGAATTTATCCACCGACCAATGAAAAAGGAATTGCAAGGTAATACGCCATCAAGTGTTCCATACATCTTCGTAGAGCCACAAATAAAAATACACCTCGTCTGAATTAAACAATTGATGTGTTGGTATTCTAAGACATTAGTATTCCACCCGTATTATCAGAAAGCACTTAAGTAAACTAACATCTGTGGGGATCTGAAGCGCAGTAAATATTTATCAATTGCACCGTAGCTGTGACTGAATCCAAGGCCAACGTACTATGGAGTGATAAATATTGTACGCATATATACGTGAGATTTGTAGGTAAACGTCTGAAATATGTACATGAAACGCTAATGGTAGACCATGCTCCATATACGGTTTACTATGTAACTGTATTGGATGAGAAAATGCACACATAAATTTAGCGCAAGTTGTGCCATCTCGTTAGAGGTTTGGTGTCCGCAAAAGAAACGCAAAATGAAAATCGTTTAATTTACGTGCAAGGTAATTAAAATATTGATTTATTTTATCGGCTCGGCAGAGCCAAATCGACAACTTGAATCGCGTTCCGGGGTTATTATAAATAATAACTATACTGTAACTTCACTTGATTAAATAATAACTACCTAGTTATTATATCTGCGAAAACACTATAATTTTGTAGCATCTTGAAGCAATTAATTATGCTAATTAGGGTTTTATGTTGGTGAACCGTACGTACTTACGTAGTCATTGTTGAAAAAAGAACAATAAAGGTTGTACATCGGCGTCAAATCTAAATTATCTAGTTTATCATTAAAAAACGGATGCAATGTATCTTAAGCAAATTCTTCCTTAAGTTACATTACAAATGTAAGCTTTACGGGAAAATGCCGTAAAGATCGTTGGTTTTCGTATCTTTCATGTAATCACATTTAAATATGTTAATTGCTTTTATTTGCACATTATACCATTTTAGAGCCGGAATTGAATATTTTATGGAAATTTGTAATACTATACTGCATGACCTGTTCAACAATTCGACGACGTAAATGGAAATTTCGTCAATGCATTTGTACAAATATTGGATTGTTGATTAATCCCTTTCAGTTTAGATCAAAATTTTCGAACGGCATTGCATGTACTCGTATTATGAGATTTGTAAAATCGCACATAACGTATGTTGCAAAAGTTTTGAGAATTAAAAAAAAAATTAAAAAAGAAACTTGCAATAATATATTTAATCTGTAATAAGAACAACTGAAAATAACAATATTTCTTAAACTAAAAATGATTTCAAAGTACTGCTAATGGGCCATGATCTTCCACGGCTCGCAACTTTCTCTTAATGTTCCTCATTAGATTTTGGACAGATTCTAAATCAATTTCTCTGATCTTCAGCATTATTCTCCATCTTAACTGCTGTTCATTTTGAGCTTCCCAGCCATTATTATAAACTTTGGTACATAGCTGAGCCCAAAAAGTTTCGATAGGTCTTGCTTGAGGAAGATTGGGAGGGTTGTCGTTTCTTGGTACAAAAGGTATCCTGTGTTGTTCTAGCCAGTTTCTCGTAAGCAAGGCATAATGACTAGAAGCCAAATCAGGCCAAAACATTATATTGTCGTTAATATGGTTGGTGTTAATAAAATTAAGTAGCTTAGGCAAACATCTTTGAGTATAGACTTCTGCGGTAACCGTTTCACCTCTAACTCGTCCAACGTACGGCTGTGAAATACCTTTGTCTGATATAGCACACCACACTAACACTTTGTTTTCAAACTTCTCTTTTCTTTTAAATTTAACATTATCGGGGCAGTTTTCAAAATCTCTTGTATAATAACCACTATTACCTTTGATTTCGGAATTCGAAAATGTGAAATACTTTTTATCATCGATGATAATTTTGATGTTGCCAGCAAAATGAATGCGACGTAAACTGCGATAGCATCGAGGAATTCTTTCTAACTGATTTGGGGAATATTTTGGACATTTCCTTCTTTTTCGAAACTAAGTTATTTCTCTTTATTTCCCTGCAAATTGTGCTAGCATTAACATGAAAAATGCGTCCAAGTTTCCGTGTTGAAGTTCCAATTTGATTTTCACACCTATTGACCAATCTTTGAACTGTAGCAGCATTCAGCGCTCTTGGACGTCCATTTTTTGGCAAATTTATACAAGGAATACCTTCGTCACATTCACGGATCGTTCGATAAATTGTATCAACGGAAATATTTTGTTCTTGATATAGGCGAACTATTTCTTTCTTTTCAAGTCATCCAACTAGACTGTAAATACTCTTCCGAATATCTAATTTATACGATATTTTTACAAATTATATCATAACCAAAATCGTTTTATTTTGAAGTTAAGATGTTGAGTGGTTACCATGGTGCAGATTTTTGAATTGTTTTCAACGGAGATGCTACCTCCTGAACTTTGAAAAAAATTCTCAAAACTTTTGCAACATACGTTAAGCTGTTAAAGAACTCATATATAACTGATTTTGATGGACATCAACTTCCAGGATACGTTCCTTTAATCTACTGATTGAGCACACATTTAAGTGAATACTTTCAATCAAATGCTGGAGTAGTTTCAAACAACTGTAAGTAAGTTGTAAAAGTAAAAAACACCAACTTTACACCGATGAATCAGGTTACACCTGAGTACGACTTCTCAGGTTGAACCTGATTCGTCGACGTATCCCAATGCAAAATAACTTATATCATTTTATTTAAGAGATAGTGTTCCAACTAAGTCAGCAAATTTCCTTAACCTTTAACTAGGTATGAGACATGCTCACAGCATCCCACAAATTGTAGATAATTCTGAAATCTCGTCGACAACAACGTCGTGTCACAGTCTATCCTTCAACTATATTGTTTTTTTTTTGTGAGCAGGATGCTACTCTCCAAGTAGTTACGTTATATTTTTCAGTAGTGCAACTTTCTGATGCTGCCATAAGGAAACACTTACGTCTGAACGCGAACGTCTGAAAGGTGAAGATTTACACGATGAAGCTACCCATTTGAGTGAAATCCATGAACCTGAAGGCTAAAATTAAATAAATATGCGAAAGTAAGTTATCAAAGCGAAGCCGAGAAGTTTGGGAAAGAGGACAATGATGTGAGCGAAGATGAACAGTCTGTGACCATAGACTATAACTAACGGTCTGATATAAATGATCAAGACATCGTGCTAGGTAAAGACAATATGGAATGAAACTGCAGGCTCTAGAAACATAACACACCATAAAAGCTAAATCTCTTTTAGATTGTTTTCTTTTAGTCAAAATGATGTTATACTTGACTTTGTCACAAAAAGCAGTAACAACATTATTTTGAAAGTTCAATCCAATTATAAAAGTCAAAGTTTAGCTCACCAAATGTAACAGACATTCGTTACTGGTTTGAGACAGGAAGTATTCATTCCGGGGTGGGAAGGAGTACTTGGTAGATTTATGGCCTATATATGGAATGGGATTTTTATTCCTTTGCCGGTGCCTTCTTTATTCAACACTTGACAGTGCCTTGTTTATTCAACACTGTCAAAACTCCTATGCAACTAGATTGTCTCATAATATTTTGTGATGCTCGAACGTGGTTTACCTGGAAAATGACGATATTTCCAGTAACGTTTTTTACAACTGGGATAATTGGTTTCGTATTCCCCGTTGGAAAATGTTGGCAAAGCAAGCTGTCGCAGGTTGGCACCTTACGTAGAAACAAGCATCGACTGCTTCAAGAATCAGTTGATGTGAAAAGGATAGAAATGAAAAGTTATTTTTAAGTTTTTTTTAAAGAAGAATAATGACTTTGTTTCAAAAATAAACCAACATGAAAGATTGTTTTAAAGAAAATGTTAAAAGGGATATTTGGAATAGTCCAGTAAACGGTGAATGGATGACCGAGACGCCAAGAACATACTTCGAATATTCTGCTAGGTATTTGGCCAGTAGAACGGAATTTAGCAGCGGCGGCCTTTCCAAATTTTCGGAATGAAGTAAAAATTGTATATAAATTTACAAATTTTCCAAAACCAAAATTCCTTGACTGTCGTCAATTATTTTTTCTCTGAAACAACTGTGGCAATTAAAAACTTTCGTTTACTTGCCAGCATCGATGCCGATGTCCCCATAAACAAAACACTCTCGCCATATGTGCGCGGTGTATATTAAGGCGGTCGGTAATGGTGTTAAGGCGCATCGAAGTGCGCGAGGTCGTGAGGTGCGAAGTGCAGACTGAAAGTGAATAGCAATCTCCGGCAGCATCCGCGTCACGAAAAGCTCTAACGTGTAATCTGATTTGTTACATTGACTCGGAAAGAGCGTCGGAATCCAATCATATCGCCTATGATACAAATATGAAACGTCGATTCTTCCATTATTACCCTTCTCGGATCAAATAAAATATCAATCCTTCCTATTTTACGCCGCTCGAGACGAATTTGATTGTTTGTCGCACGATTTGCGAATGCCCCTTGCAAAATCTTAACGTTAGTTAACAGGAGGTCGTCCGTGCAACGAACTTGAATAAAGATACTAAATATAAGATAATTGCGTTTGAAAAATAATTAAGTTAATTTATATTGAACAAAAACTTAATGAGTTAAACTATTTGTACAATAAACTCACCAAAGCTCAAGCTAGAATCATCGAACTCGTGAGGGCACTTACCTGAAAAAAAAGCAAAATTGATTATCGATGGTACAGGTGCTAATGTGTGAGTAACATGAAACATATAATTTCTTAACAATTTCAATTTACAGAAACAAACGAAGCGTGAACGGCAGTAAAAACAGCGCAGTGCTGGTGAAAGAAGCATTGTAATAATTTAATTATAAAAATCGACGAAATACCTCGGAATTTATCTATATGTAGTTAAAATTGGGGGGCGGTGCACGGGAGCTTTTGGTATTTATGTCGTAACCGTCGCGTTGCGCCGATTGGAAACGAACCGTGCAGGGTCACACTGTAGCCTTGGCGCGGATCATTTAATCGTTTTGTGATTTACACGGGCAATGCTAAACGCTTTACTATTCATTTGCCGAGTAATCGCACCAATTGACGGTATTTAACAAATTGCGAGAGCGAAGTTTTCAGAAAATCAATCAACGGTAATTTACGCTACACACAATGGCAAACGAACTGATGCATTTTAGCGTTTGATTTGATGCAAAAAAACAGCTTACAAGCAAATATAAATTATCAATGTTGATGATTTTTTTTTACAAAAAAGCTCAAATATTAAATAAAAAAATATAATGTTGAAACATATTAAGCAAATAATGAGCAACGAAAAAAAACACCATTAATGGAAATTATAGCAGGAAAATGAAGATAATGAGAAAATGAGGAAGAATAATATCAGGATTACAATTAGGATGATAAAGTGGCAAAGAAAGAAGACTACGAAAAATATTGACTCAAGTGTTCCAAATATCCAATTAATGAGATAGGAAGATGCAAGAAGAATGCAGAAGAACAAATGTAAGACCACAAAGACATATATAAAGGAAGTAAAAAAGGGGTTCATGTGTGCTTAAGAAACGCAACAAATTCAACACATTCACGAAAACTGAACTACTTTAAGAAAGTAAATTGACGTGGGTTAACATCAAATCGGATTTGCTGTATATGTCGGATAAAAACACGCGCAGGACTTGAGCCCACATATAGGATAAAGTGGTGAAAACCGAATCCACCTTTTGTAAGACCCGAGTTTTGTTCGAATGAATTGTACAAAATGACATTGAATTAGCTATCTGATAAACCCAAATTTTCAAAGCCAATCTTCAGCTGTTGCTATACAACCAGGCCTATAGACAACATAAGAACATAAGATTATTTATAGATTACTACAACTTTAGAATACAAAGTTACCGATTTGAAGGAACAGATATCCCCATACTATCGCTTTGGAAGAACATGTAGCCAACATGGTGTGGATGCGAGTTGAAAACGAAACTGTCTAGCACGTCAAGTAGGGCGAGTAAAATAGGTAACGTATTAAATAGTATATTACTGGACCACAACGATGTAAAGAAACTTACCTTTGCAAATTCTGATATTCTTGGGCGAACTACCTGTATCATTCAAGTGGAAATAGACATGAGTATAAGAACGAAGAAGCTGAAAATAGAAAAAATGACAAGAACGGAGTACTGCTAGAATGGGAGACATATATGGAGAAGGTTATAAACGAAGAAGAACAAAAGATGGAGTTTAAAACGAAGCTAACAATTATTATAAAATGAAAATGAGTGAACAAACAGCAGCACAAAATAACAACGGGTATACGTAGTTAAAACGGCCATGAGAGATATTGAAAAATTCAACGTATATAAATCCCTTGAGTACGCCAAATACACATAAGTTCCTTGGTATCGCAGAAAAAGTTTTGACTGAAGTGTGGCTTGCACTGATTTTTTACGCCATTCGTAGACTTGGAATTGTGAAAGAGTATACGTTGGTATCGGAGAATTATTTTGGACTGAAGTGTTGCCTTCACTGATTCGTACATTCGTAGACTTGTCGTCTCCACCCCCGCCACTCCAACCCAGCCCAACCTAACCCAACCCAACCAAACTCAACCCTACCCAACCTAACCCAATCCAACTCCATCCACCCCAACCCAATCTAAATTGGACTTGCAAAAATGTTGATTGATTTTGACTATTCATTTACTAAAAATGTTATAATTATTTCTTGTACAATGAAAGTGTACACTTCTTGTTCAGAAATTTTAACATATACTACAGAAACCACAAGGCTGCTGGATGGTCATATAGATTTGCTTGAAGAGATGTCCCCCTTTTGATATGACCTCCGATTTAACTGGAATTGCCCATAAATCCTAATTGTTAAATATAGTAGCCTGTGTTGCAAAATCAAACAGGCTATCAGTCATTCCGTTACGATGTGGGAATATGTGTTTTATGTAGTAGTACTCATGAGGTAAGGTTGAATAAGTTGAGTATTTAAGAGATCCGAGCAGGTTTGAGCTGTTATATTACCTACCAAGAAAAATGGATTGATTAATAATTCTAATTTGATGACTATAAACCCAAAATACTTGTGGAACAAAGTAAATTCCACCAAATATCACTAGAGGTAGTGGGTACGTATGAAGAAAACAATTTTGAATTGAACATCAGTTTATGATATGTAACATATTTTTAGAAGACGGCAACTACACGTACCCATGAAAGTTATAAATAAGAACGGGGAAATCTAGCAATAGGATAAAAATCAAATCAAAAGATAATAGTATACGTTGTTAGAATTAAACGAGGTGCTGAAATATATAGCGACTATTACTTAATCGTAGGAAGATAAAGCAAAACAGTACTTAAAACTAATATAAATTAAATGGGGTGGAAAAAAGTTACGGATATTTAAAGAATGTTAACAAGTATGCACCGTATGTGAAACAAAAGCAGAGTTGGTGGATCACAGAAATAAAGGAACAGTTAAAGCAAAAGAAAACGAAATGGAATGAATAGCTAAAATAGTGTAATCGTAGAAAAAGCATAAATAAAAAAATAGCAAATGCAGCGAAACAACGCAGTTTAAATTAAGGAAAACAGCGAAGTTTCGATCAGCAGTTATTTCACAAGTATTGAAAACATGAGCATATAAAAAACCAAGCTATATATTCATTAATTACAAATACTGAGACCCCGGTGGTAGAGATGACTGGGTTAATAAAAATATGTAAATAGTACATCCAAAAGTTGGGCAGATATGGATAAGAAAAATGCCAACAAACCGGAGAAAGACCAATGACAAAGGCAGAGATCTTCTTGGTGGAGAAGGCGGTGTTAATAGAAAGGTATAAATAGTACATGAGTTGATGCCTAATCCAAGACAATGCGAGAATTGAGAAAGTCAAATGATAGAAAATGTTGACGAAAAAAGGGATTTTCAAGGACATGATGAAGAGACTATGAAGAAAATTAAAATAGGCAGTGGGATGAATATATAAAACCAATGTAAAAGGAATGGGTGAAAGTGAAAAGGATAATATATCATAGAGTGTGAGTGGGAAGTGGCCATTTCCAAAATAAGGGAATGTGTTGTTTACATTACTGAAAGCGATAGCAATAATTTTTGCAATTGTTGTAGAAAACGAATTGATGAAAAAGACATGAAGCACAAAGCTTTCAAATTATTTGAGCTACATCGCAAAGTGCAAAGTAAACGGAAACAATTCATTGTATGTAATCTAAGGATGCAGTTAGCGAGGTATCATGCTGGGTAGTGTGTTGAGTCCACTCCTATTTATTTCGGTAATGGTCCAAACTAAGTTTGAAATAAAATCTACGTGAAAAAGTAAAAAGAAAGCACTCGTATCAATAAAAAAAGAAACATCAACACCACAACAATACATATACAGACAAAATACCAACAGTTGTGCATCGATCTTGGGATCTGATAAAAGGACTGATAAATAAAAACACAGCAATGAAGTCTAAATATGTCAGAAAAACATCGTGTGTAACTAGAGCGAATAAATCAGAGACCAAAAAAAGATCGTGATTTTGGAGTATAGCTAAAGGGCATAGGATAATACACAGTTACGCGAAACAATCGACATTAATTTTACATGAATTAATTGTTTCTAAATTTGTTCCATTATTCTTATTCGGCCACATTCATTCAATATTTCTCGTTTTAATTAAAACTTCTCGAAATATATAAATATAAAAGTCGATCACCATAATTTCGACTGTTAATTTCATTCAGATTCGCCAATCAACCATTAACTAATATTGTACAACGCATTAAAGTTAATAGTAATTAGTAATAACTACGTGCATTTGTTCGCTTAAGAAAGAATCATCATTAAGTGTATGTATGTATAAGCAGGAGATCCCAATGGACAGATAAAGAGGTTCTAAAAAGATTTATATGTAATTAAATTGTGTGGATGCTGTAAATTTATATAATCGTCTAATTAAAGTTAATGACATTGGTAGATACGGACACCTACAATGTATCGTATCTAACATTTAGATATAGAGGTTAAGGTACTAAATCAACTAACGATGCAGCAACGTGCACCTGAATTGTGGCGTGATCAAATGGTATTTCGCTATCGGTAATGTGCTCTTTGTTATGACGTTAGACTATTTTCGAAAGGTACTTTGCATTGCTGCGAATCTTGATGAATCTCCGACGACGATAATTAAGTGCAGTGGAAGCTTCGCAATTGCAAAAGTCTGTACAGACGTTTTACGTTTAATATTGCTGCAGAATGCGTAACGAGCCACTCATTCCAGATTGCTTTAACAAAAACAATGTACTTAGCTCGCTAATGCAAAAAGGAAATACGCAATCGTTTCAAAAATTAATCAAAATGCTCACGAATAATAAAATAGAAGTTGAAGAACGCCAAGTCAATTATTTTTATACAACTCAATCACAATATATAAATACATATACATATCATAGCTATTTGTTTAAACAACGTAGAAGAACTATTTAACTTAACTGTAATTAAAAGTATTAATAAAATATTAAATCATTAAATAAACTAACAGAAAAATCTCGTTCGACTGTACTATTGCGTTTTAGCATTTTTTTCCCAAATATTTTGATCGTTTTCTTCAACTTTGTATATCTTATTCAGTTGTCCATAGCATTGATCCTCCGTCATATTTCTCACTCGAACGTACTCATAGATATATGTTTCCCGCAATTTTCTGCATTGTTGCCCCAAGTTGAACACAGTCTTTTGAACATAAGTCAGGAAAGGCCTCTACTACTATACATTTTGTTTAATTGGTCAAATGGTGCTTCGTGCTATAATTGTATACCTGTAACAGGCCTAGTCCCATATTTCAACGACTTCTAGGCAAACCCCATTTAATATTGCTTCATGAAATATATATTTCACTTCCATCCACTAAAATTTATATTCGTTTATTTGTGCTTTTATTTATGTTTCCTTTATTTATTACGATCACCACAATAAATACATTTGGTTAAAAATATTTTAGTAAACTACTTCCCGTTACTGAATCATTCTTATGAAACAACATTCTCCACATAATATCATTTGAGATCACATTTTATCACCAATTAAGTATGTTTTAAGTCGCCGCACAAAACAAATTGCTTGTTCACACTTCGTATCACGAAATGGTATAATATGATAATAAGTATTTTAAATGAGCGCGGCTGCACATAAAATGCCATTTTCATCGTGCAATAAATATTCGCCCGAAACTAATGGCATAATAAAATGTATATTTTATTGGAAAGCGTTTGAATAAAATTCGAAACGTCTATGAAGTTAACATATCCGTATCATTTAAAACGCTTACACGTCGCATTCTCCCTTTCAATTCATGCGCGTCTGGTGCGCTGAAGCTCTATAAAGACTTCAGCCATACATATTTCATTAATAACTTCCCTGGTACATTATTAAGATGGCCGGGAATAGGTTATTTGAATTTCAAAAATGTGCGCCGCGGAATAATAAAGATAAGATAACGTTTAATGCCATACACGTAAATTCGTTTAATTATGATGGAAATAACAAGAGCAAATACGCCCGACGATTTATACGCCGCGGATTTATTTTTTACGGAAAGAAGCTTCTAAGTGCGAAGCAACTTGAATAAAAGTATATACTGGTTTTCCACTGTTAAGCCGCAGTTTATGTTATAGCTACTGGTATTTGAATTTTGAAATTAAGCCCTTTTATTCCTACTATATCAGCTAGTGCTATCTACATTGTCATCGTATTTAAGTCTTAATAGGGGCAAGACGACAATAATAATGGGAAACGAGATGCGTTGTAGGAGGGGAGAACCTTGTTAATTGAAAGCTTGTGAAGAAATACGTTTCGCAGGCCATAAATGCAACGGCAATGCAGGAAATCATCATAAAAAGCAAAGGAATAAACGTTTTAATAGGCTATTAGTATAGCCAGGAGTTTAACGACATGTTTAAAATACTTAAACAATAGTTAATGTATAAATTTTTAATTTTCGAAAATTTGTTGATATATAAAAACACTAAAATCAAAAAGTTATAATAATTACCATAAACACGAGAGATAAATAAATAAATAAATACGCAAGATAATGTACAATTGTATGTAATTTTGAGAAGCACGAAAAAATATCGGAAATTGCGTTTGGGCTTACACTGTCCAGATCGTGCCTAACATAAAAGGAACAAATTGAAGAAATATCAAACGTTTATTTCTCTACATAATCTCCCTGAACGTCGATCATTTGGTACAACGATGCTCCAAAACTTTGATTCCTTGGGAAAAAATCTTCCAGTTGCTCTTCCAGCCAGTCGTTTACGGCCGTCATCACTTCATTATCGTCATAATATCTGGTGCCCCGAAGATATTCTTTTAATTTTGGAAATAAAAAGAAATCACTAGGGGCCAGGTCTTGTGAATATGAGGGACAATTCAAATCCTGCGTTCAGAATAGCGCTCATGGCTTTTCTGGACAGAAGCGTTGTCTTGGTGAAACAGAATTCTTTTGCTCAATTTTTCCCGTATTGTTTCCTTGACACAATCGCGCAATCTTGAAATTAAGTTGGCAAAGTAGGAGCCTGTTATTGTATGCCCACGTTCCATAAAATCAGTCATTAAAATTCCGTCTGCTTCCCAAAAAATTGTGACCATAACTTTACCAGCGGGTGGCAAAATACGACATTTGCGGGGTGGCGAAGAACTTCGGCTATGCCACTCCATACTTTGTTGCTTCGACTCAGGATCGAAGTGGTGAACCCACAATTCATCACCAGTGACGAATGGAGAAACAAATTCATCCGGATCTGCTTAAAATTTTGCCAAACTACTCTAGAATGTTTCTGATCAGGTGTTAATATTCGTGGGACCCAACACGCAGACAACTTTTTACCCCCAAAATACTTGTTAAAATATATTCTATAGTACCTTAAGAAATATTCGTAATTTCAACTATCCAGAGAATGGTCAGTCGTCTATCTGTCATTACCATATCGCTATGCGATTAACTTTTTTGAGTAGTGACAGTCACTGGTCCTCCACCATCGTTCGCACGTTCACAGTTTAAATTCTCGAGACATATTTTTCAGAAACAGCACCCTCACCTAATACACCTACCATGTTTTCGTGAATTTCTTTTGGCGACAACCCTTTCTTTTGCAAGTATTTTATAACTGTACGAACCTCTGATTTTTCCATTTTTAGAATGTCTCTAAACTTGTCTACTTAAATTCTAAATTATTTGAACAGGTAACAAGTGACAAAACTACAATTGAACTAACGTAACAACAAATGATTAATACTCTAATGTGACAAATTAATTCAACGTCACTCAACGCCTACTATGTCAGGGACGCTCAATAATGACCTTCCCTCGTATGTGTGTATAATAAATAATAATGTGGGTATGTGTATTGATGAAAGCTCCGTCGTTGGGTGCCATAACTGAAAAGCAAAGAAAACATACACAATGAAAGAAAATCAAGTGAAAAGTAAAAATAATGACACAAGAAAGAAACATTTCCACAAACAAAAATTATTAGCAACGTAATTGATCTGTTAACTACGCCTCCACGACTATAAATATTTTAGTTTACTTCAATGTACATTAATTTCAACTTCGCATACAATTTCGTCAATTTGTTGAAATACAAATTAAACACCGATCGAATATCCTTCGCATTACATACATGATTGTTTATAACATACATTTTGCACCACCGTTAATATAATGATTTTCATGTAATAGTAATACCACTGTATCATCACATTTGAGCAATTTAAAATTATCACACCTAAGTGAAATATTCCATATAAGTCCAAATCCTTTAAATGGCGTAAAGCAAAACGATACACCACGTGTATCAGGTTTCTCTATAATATCTCCATTAGTTTCCTACATCGTTTTCCACTACATTGATTACAGCTTTGCAGATATTAGTTCAAGATAATAGATAAGTTAACAGAGAGTTTAAGTTGTTAAGTTAAATAAGCTGCTGAAATTAATCCATTTAACTCTGCTGATGAAATATCGATTTTAAACTCGTGGATTTCGTTCGATTAAATCCCCTGAAACGGCGATGTATAAAATAATGTTTTTATAATGGGTTCGTACGTAAAGTTCGAGTTACCTGGCGTAAAAGGATAATTTCGGAGCATTTTGCGCGGAGCACACTCGGCCAGAAATAATACGAAACCGAGCTACGGAGCGTTAATATTCTTTCAATTGTTACCATTTGATTGTGCAATAGTTTTGATTGCCCCAGGCTACCATCCGGACCACCGGTATAGTTAATGGATAAATAACACGATACAGTGAATTTACTATTGTAGTAAGAGATTGCAGATAAAATACATTTGGGAATTGTGCAAAGCGGATTTAAATTATAAACGTTTTTGCTTCCCTATCTTTTACTTTCAGTTTGTTTCTACTAGTTGCAAAAAAACTACAAAGCATGGAATTATAAGAGTTGTGAAATTGAAAAAATTACATAATGGAGTGCTATTAAATAATATGAAAAAGTGGCGTTTAAATAAGTAACAGCGACAAAACATTGTGTATTTTCATACGAAACGTAGCTGGAGGCATTTACTGAAATTTAATTATAAAAGCAACAACATTCCGTGTTTTTCAATTTTCCAAAATAATAAGGTTTAATTTATTACAAAAACATCTAGTCTAGTAAACGAAAAATGTACCGTAATTTATAATTATTTTAAATTTAATTTAATTAAGTACCAACCAAGCAAATTCACCGTAAATAATATTTTCCTAATTAAATAAATTAAAACCAAACAATTGAAAATACCCAATCAAAACAAACTAAAAAATCAACTTAACAAGACAATAAAAAGTGAACAAAGGTAACGAATTGTGTTTACGACTTATTTGTTTATAATTTGCTGCTTATGTGTTTGGGTGGTAGAATTGACTTCTGTAAATAATGTCTCATTCCAGGAAAAAAATTGAGAAGAATTTCTCTATAAATAAGTAAATGATATTGTGCTCATTTGCAAACGTCGAAATGTTAATTATAATATTATGAATAAAAAAGTCACTGTTTACCGATTAAACAATTAAAGAAAACTACAGGCGTCGATCAAAATAAATTTGGCATTCGCATAGTTGAACATTAACTTGCTTTTTCAGAAACGACTTCACATATTCATAATAAATGGTAATATTATAACTATATTCCTCACAACACTCAAGATCAATTCATTTCAAGTTAATCTTGAAATAAAATGACGACGATCTGTCTGGTAAAGGAAAATTGTTTTAAACATATTCTAAAAAATATTATTACGAATATCTTGTGATCTTTCTGATTCCACCTTTTAATTTGTTTAGTAGAAATATAACAAAAACAATAAATTAAATATTCATCAACCCCTAATACGCCCCACAAAGACAAACATTTCTATATGTGTGACTATAAATACAGAAAATAATTATGGAACTATTGAAATTTTTTAAAAATAAATAAATTGGAATAAAAATTTTAATATATTAAAGATAAAAATATAAATATAAATTGTACATAGCAAGAAACGAAAATAGAATAATATGTGAAACTAAGCACAACGGCATTATTACGTTAAAATCTTTTATAAAATGGTATAAATGAAGTGGATGAATGAATTTTATTACACACATATGAAGATGCTCACATCGTCGCAGGCCGACAGTCAATTGGATTAACAGAACCGTTGTAAAATGCGAATGAAGATTGGTAATATTATCACCAAGTGGTAAGATTGGATTATGATTGATGGCTTAGCTTACGAGAACGTCTGTTGAAAAGTGCAATTTGTGAAAAGGGCAATGCGAACCTGTTATGATATACTAGGCAAATTGTGGAATTGAGGAATCAGTTGGTAAAAAAATTACTTTTCGAATCATGACAACGACGGGGTAACAAATTTGATTAATTATTAGACTAGTTTATTTGTAGACAATTCAATGCAGTTAGTTTATTGTTACTAAGAGATTGATCATATGTACGAGTCGTGAATAAAGGAAGGTACTAAATTAAATTATTTTCCTCTTTGTATTCAAACCATTTCAATTGGTTAATTTAAAGAAATTGAGTTGTAGCTACTGCAATATTTATGATAAATGAATAAAGCACCGTATTTATCAACTGGAGCGTTTTGATTGGTTAGTGCGTAAAATGTCATAAATATATAAAGTGGGTTATTTTACGGTTCACTTTCGTTGGTCAATTTTCATAGCAATTGTCAATAATCGTCATGGAGTTTTGCTCAAATTTCGTGCGCAGTTATTTTAGTTAGTTTAGTTAGTTATAAATTGTTAAAGTCGTGTAATTTCGTTTATAAGTTGTGGTCATGGAAACGGCCAGGTTATTAATTTATTAATGATAAATTAGTTATTATGTTGGTAATAATGTTTATTGAGAATATTTGTATTCATGAGGCGTGTTATGGTAGGCATAAATAATTCCGGTAATTTTATTTTGGTGTTATGTACACGAAATTAAATATAAATTTGCGGTGCAAAACGATTGTGTTTTTGTATTAATAAGTGACCACAATAACGTAAATTTGCGGCGCAGTTCTGAGAAACAGTTCATCGGACATTTGAGTGAATAATAATAAATTTATTTTGAATTAAAATATTTAACCGAGTAGTTAATTGAATATTACATACTGATTTATTACGCTTCTTAAGGAAGAGTATTAAACATAAAATTTGACGAATAGTACTGTGGCAACAATATGCTTAATTTTCAGTCAAAGAATTAATGACGATTAATGAACAGAAGTGAAAACACTCATGTTTAGAAAAGACAATTTCAATAAAATAAATAAAAAAAAGTTTTGAAATACTGTGCGTTTATATGCATGTAACATTTAAATGTACGTACTTTATAAGAGTGTCTTCTTTAACATTCCAAGACAATGTTTAACATTTGTTATTGACCCTCAATAGCACTCAAGTGTTTTAATCTCGTGTTTGAAGAAATTTATGTTGCCTCCATTACCATTTACATTAATCGCCTGTAGGCTTGCCGCCAACTAAAAATGTAAATGTTTGTTAGGCAAATGATCCGCTTAAAAATTCATGTATGTACGTGTCGAACAAGTGTTCGCTTTCCCAGATAGAAATTTACATGTTTCAGATTTTAACGGTAACTTATTGCCCGGAATACGCACACAATGATAATTACGGAATGATAAAATTAAATATTACAAGTTCGAGCATAAAGTACACTCGCTGGCGATAGATAGCGGGCATGTATATGTTCTGCTCGCAACGTAGAACGTACTGCGGCTCCAGTATATTCACATTACTTAGCAGATCCTTTGAATTATAAGCGCGGCTGAATTAAACCGAGCAAAAGGCCGCGCGGCAAAACGAAAACGAATGCATTAGAAAACAATGTGTAATTGAAATATTACCGACGCGTTTCCGAACGCTAGGCTATATCGCATAAACGTCAACGTATGGACTTATTTAAATAGTCGTTAACATCATGCACTTATGCGAACACCAACATGGAATAACGATGTGTTAAGACAGATAAATGTGGCGAATTTATGAATAGAGCTTTGCCTATGCGAAGTGCATAATGGTGTGGTCTTTGCTGGTCTCACGATCAGACGCCAGAGCCGCTTTAAGGCGTGAATCCGCGAATACAACATATCCTTTTCATCATTGAAGGACGCAGGTAATGGAGGAAGAATTGAAATAGCACTATAGCACTATTTAATAATAAAACAGAAAGTTGCACTACTTCGAGCGCTACTGTAAATATACGAGAGCTAAGCTGATATTGAGAATAATAAAGTCTAATACACAATGAAAAACAAACATTATTTACAGCAATCATTTTTCTGTCACATGACGTTTACGTTACAAGTTATTAATTATGTAATTAGGATATTACAAGTAAAAAATGGAAAAAAAACTTTAAGCTCTTTTCAGTGCAAAGATAGTTTAGATTATGCTTTTAGTGAACAGAACCTTCCTTCGCTACAATTTAATGAAAGTGTAAGGAATTTGAAATGAATTATGTTCGACGTCAAAAATGAGCAGGCCTCTTCCTATGATAGTTACAGACAAAAACGAGACTGTTATTCATTACTAGTATTCAAGCTAATCG
This sequence comes from Geotrupes spiniger, assembly GCA_959613385.1. Classification (NCBI taxonomy): domain Eukaryota; kingdom Metazoa; phylum Arthropoda; class Insecta; order Coleoptera; family Geotrupidae; genus Geotrupes; species Geotrupes spiniger. Next base: position 22,394,020 of record OY390737.1, read on the forward strand.
CTCGAAATTATTTGTCATTAATGCAATTGTTCGATAGTAGGATCGGCTGCAGTTTTCAGCAAAAAATACAAACGAACTTTAAATTAATGTTTAAGATAATAATATCAGAAAGAAAGGAGGACTGACAACACTTACCTGAGGAACCCCTGTTACCGTTTTTTTCGTGTCTGATTTGTTGTTGCGTAGTATCAGTTATGTGCAACTGAAAACAGTTTCTTCATGGCCATTTGCATTTTGGATTTGGCTACTTGCAAAGTGTTTTTATGGAACATCGTTGTGACAAATCGACACAACAGTAACTCGATCGGCTTTATTTAGAAACATTTTTTTGATTTGGGTTAAGGCATTAGATTGATCTAATTGTCGTATTGCCATTTTGGTTATTTATTTACGTGTTGATCGTCACAGACCTTTTATTTCCTTTTACAATTATCTTCATCACACAAACAATATGAGCGGCGTAAATTTATTTATCGCCGAAGGCAGCGGTTTCACAAAGTTACAGTGTTCCTAATATAGAGTAATTATGCCAGTATATGTGAAGATGCACGAAGAGAAGGTAAAGTAAAGACACGCTCAGGTAAACACTACAAAGTAGGTTTTAGAATGGGAAGATTGATAACTGAAATAGCTATTAACGTGAAAAATTTCCGTTTTGGTCCCGATTTCCTTACAGCGGCTCTGGCATTACGTTCGAGTTCGGTCGAGCTGAAACAAGATGCGGGTCCACGCCGTTATTCCGGTAGGTTTTGATGACCTATACGGCGACCCAGATTGGGTAACCTTTGAACTCGTTCTAACCGCTCCGCTCAGTGTTTAACAGGTTGTTTATAAATCAGATCATTACTGACTTGTTTCGTTGTAATTCATACATACTTGCGGCATTAACAATGTGCCATTTAACTCAACTAACGTGGGAAGACATCCGTATATAAGACTACGATGGCACTAATTAACGGACCGGAAAGCTAACGAAGTATGATTTTTGGAGATTATATCGATATATTCACTAGAGAAATTTTCTCAATTATGTATTCGGTTCGTTAATAAGGCCGAAAGTTCTTATGTCACTGCTTCAGATTTAAATGACAATGGTGATTACACCGGTATCTTGTAACGATTTATCTTAAATATTATTATTCATTTGTAATTCTAATCAAAACTAAATTTACTGCGTATAAATTATCATATTTAATAGGTTGAGCAAAACAGGCAAATGGAATGGTGCCTCCGCGTTTTGGGTCAGCAATTTTCCTCTTGGAAAATTATCGCGTCTCACATTAAAGGAAATAATGTTGAATAAAATGGATCACCTACCATTGTTTTTGAAATAATCTTTCCATTATCGGCGGATTATACGAATTAAAAATTGAATACCATTAACGTGCACTAATGATAGCAAATCGTACAATATTCCACCATATTACCAACTGTGGCGAATTTTTGCTGAAAAATCGTTCCTATAAAACATTTTAGAATTATTATTCGTACTCAAAACCCTATTAGTATTCGTATGTTATGTAAAATCCGGTGTTACATAGCGATGCAACGTCAGTGCGTACGTAGGAGACTCGGTTGCATAAATTTCGTGGCGCAAAACTGCATTTATTTCGCGGAATAAAACGCGTACAGTTAATCTACCATGCTTAAGACGTAAATTGAAATTAACGACACCGTAGTTCTGCTTATATTTAGTTGATGTATTTTGCATATTATAATCGCAATATTTATGAAGTGCATCCAGTGAATTCTAAGCAAGTGTAACATACGATACGCATACGGCAATTTATTATATCCCTATATAAGGCAAAAGGATTGCATACTCATAGAAAAATATTTTGCGTAATTAACGGTAACTTCGCGAGTATTAAAAAATGATGCAAGCAGTATTTTCCGCGTAGAAAATTAACAGACTTATTGCCATGTGGTATATTAATTCATTATAGGAATAGATTAATTGAGATGTTCTCTGCTGACGCAAAAATTAATAGTTGCTCACTTAGTTGGTAAGGATATATTCGTCAAAGAAATTACAGTCTTCTATGAAGTTCCTCAATAATAAATTGGAGACGCTTTTTAATTGAAAACGACTATAACCCGATCGAAAAAGAACCATCATGTTGACATCACCAACACCAACAGATATGTACAGATTTGTTTTTATTTATCACATCCCTCCAGGATCACGCACCTTATCAACAAGTTGTATTGTGGAAATTATACAACTACCCTTGAAACATTGCACGCACAATATGCCAGATGGCGATTCCAATCACGAAAACATACCTGACAATCAATTATGTTATCACATGAACAAAGTTAGCCAAATAACAACAAAACAGCCATCGGAGCACGAGTGGAAAGCACATTTATATTACAAGGATTTGCAAAAGTTTCACGCAAATACTTCATAGAAACTGAAGGTATCTACAAATGGGATTAGTGGTCTCTTGCATATAGACATTAGAGTGGGTTTATTAGTTTAATGACACTTACGGCCAGTTGTACAAACACCGCTTTAAACTTGGCTTTAGGGAACTTGGTTTATATGACGGTTCATTCAATGCCGATTTGTCCAATTAACCGGGTTTAAATTAGTCCACATTAATCTCGCACTGTACAACCAGGTCCTAGTTGGTTAGACACCAACTAGTTACGATATTAAGTAATTATATAGCACACATTGCAACAGGTTAGGTTATTTTCTATAAACAGATACATTTTTCTTTTCAATAGATTCCATCGGAGCGTTATAGTAATAATTATTTGCGCTCCGAGTGGTAAGTGGACTATTCTTATATAACTTTATAAATACCAACGAAGACAGAAAATTATACTCGCATCACACAAAACGTTTCTCTCTAGCAATAAACGTACTTTTTATTTAATAACACATTAACACTTTTTTATATTTGTTCGATTACTTTTACTTATTCTCTGCATAATTGTCGTATTACCACGTCTGTCATTCATTTGCATTTTGAGCATTGTCACACAAACGATATTCAAAAGATTAAATCCAAACATTACAGTAATAATTATTTATGCTCCGAGTGGTAAGTGGACTTCTCAGTCTTATGTAAACAATGACTAATCTTAATATAAGGTAAACATGAGTATAACGTGTAGATTTCATATGCACCTGCCCTAAACGCAGAACTGAGAGACTTGCCAATAATTGTATGTGAAAATTTATAAATAAATATAATTCTTTATTGCTAACTAAAATATTAATAACTCTATGGTGACAGAAACCAGAGAATCAATTAATTATAAATTTGTTTTCGTACGAAATGTCGAATATAATTCAATATCCAACTTTACATCATATAAATTGTTAATATCGCAATTACGCTAATTTAATTTGAATCAACATAAAAGGGTATTATACAACTACATTAACTAATTGAATAATTAGTACACATTGTTTTGAAATAAATACATATTTGTAATTATCCTAATTTAAACAATAAAATATTGTGTACTCATCTACGTCTGGGATACAGGTGTAATGCCCAATGTGTATCATGTGCATTTAGCATAAATAGTATGTACAAACTACGTTTGTGTGTAACGCTGACGCATTGAAATTTACTATTATAAATATTTATATCGGAAACGACAGATAGAAGTATGAGCAGAGTCGGCAGCCCCTAAGAGCCTTGTCGATGTAAACACTTATCATTGGGGTAGAAACTAATCTGTCAAAAGCAAATTAAGTAATCTTTTATTGAAATTCGGTGATCCACACAACTGTATATAAAAATAAATTAAGTTAAAGTCAGCATGAAAGAAACAATAACCTGTATGCATTAGCAAGAATTCATATTGACGTTAATATTAACGTAGTTGGCAAGGTTAGTCTCTCTCAGATTTAAAGATGAAACCATGTGTTCCTTCTTACATTTAAATTCTAAGATCGATTCCACGAAAATCGGTTCAAGTTTGGGTTCAAAGTATTATCAAGAGCCTGGTATACTTCTTAAGAGAATGTTGGGGAATTGGTTATTTACTGGTCTTGTTTTGTGAATTTACTTTTAAAATTTCTAATTTCTCGTTTTATTTAATTCAGTGCCCCTATTGCACACAATAAAAACACGTCCGCCCGTGGTTGTGATCATTACCATTGAATTATTGAAGATTCAATGGTTGATTCACTCAAAATGTTAATTCATTGTATATTTTAATTACTTATCTGATTAATCCGAAACCATGTCTGACTTGCGGGTTGAACACTAGATTCAAAATCACAATGCATAGTATTTCTTGTTTGTTCGCTTTTTTTAAATATATTTTTAATGGCAAAAATAATCTTTACGAGATCTTTTTTATAAAAGTATATATAAGAATAAATAAATGAAACTACTTTACGAAAAAAAAAAATCGTACTACTTGCTTATTCACCATGAACAATAAAACTATTTGATACAATAATCATTCCCTTGTTTAGAAAATTATGGAAGTCATCCTAGAATTATTACATTATTTCCGGTTTGCTTCTCCTAATACACGAAATTATCGAAAAAACTCGTTTCTGTGTAAAGTCTTAATCTACTTTCTATTGTGCCATTGTGCAATCGCGTTTTAATTATCGGCGTGGTAATTAAAGATTTCCCGCTGTCTAATTTGTTGCTCCATCGGAATTATCAGATGGTTATTGAACCGTTGCCGCATCGTGTCGGTTTTCTGGGATGCAAAATCCGTGTTGTTATCCAAACCGAATGTTGCACCCGGGGCGCTGTCTCGGACACATGCTTCACGAAACCAACTTCGTCGATAATGGAAATTCACCGGCACATTTCCCAAGTAGACGAGTCGAATATTCCGGCATTCCGTGCAACTTGGCTTGCTTCGGAAAAATAAGTATTTGGTAGTCCGGTTTAGTTGGACCCTCCGGAAGATTATATTGCGACGCACAAGTTTGATACGTATGTGTAATGGGAATCAAATACGATTGAGCCGCTTAGGAAAACATGGTTGCTTCTGACTTTCGTTCAATATACATAAATCACTATCCGATATTAAACCCTGATAGAAATAATGAATAGAACGCACGAGGAAACAATCACTGGAGAATCGAATCAAGAGGAATCGACCAATGAAACAATAATATATAAAATAATTTATTATCTTTGTAAAAGTTATTTGGGTTTGTCACCAGTATTTATAAAAATAAATATTTATTCAAATAAATATTATATATATATACATTTGACATGAATATTTTCATACGTATTCAAAACGTATCATACATGAAGTAACGAGGTTTTTAATTATTCCATGTTGCTTCATCACTTTCATTTTAATTTATAATTTTCATTGTCATTTTCTATGAACTAACGTGGAAGAGAAAAGCTCGTGCAGGAAGTATTTTAGTCTTGTCACTTACAAAATTCCTACCGACAACACTATTCACTACAGCATTTTATCCAGTCAAAGCACGTTGTAAAAAATTCATAGTTGAGTACAATGATGTCCAATTAATAATAATTTAGAATATTACCACATGGAGTAAAATAAATATAAACATCATTGTTGACAATATTTGGATCTATATAATTGTGAATATAATACCACTAAAAAAACAGTGCCTTTCACGCTACTTTTTTTTAATATACAATTACTCATTAAATTACCTAGCATTATTTAATATAACTGCTATTTAACATTGCAGCGGTTGCTCTACAAAATTACATGTATACTTAATTCGTGTACGATTTGTACGGAACTGTTCGTTCATTGTGCTGCCTTTTATAAACTCGTATCCCTCACTTAGGCAACTTCACGTTCTCTTCACTTAGGTTTTAACGAGTTAACTTGACAGATTGCGATACGCATTACCGTGCATTAAATTGGTTCATTATTTAAATTCCATTATTCGGGTATTTTAAAACCCCGAGGGTCGTAGCATTAAAATTTTACGAAACAATTTATGGGCGCTTTCTCCAACGTTGGCTACTTCTGTGCCGTGGGTGGATCAGGTGCCATTTGATTTTGGCTGGAATTCGATGGGCGTAAAAATCAGATTTCATAACGCGTTATGTGCATTCAGCGATACGCTTTTAACAGTAGGAGAAGCATTAGGGCATAATAGATATTCTAAAATCTTTAAATTTAAACTCTCAAAATCAGTGTACTAATTTTTTTCTGCTCAAGGAAAGCGATATTTGTATTTAATTTGCACCGCGCTCGGTTGTAATTGTGGTCGGTAAACATTCTTGCGCCGCCTAAAATATATTTATTTAGTAGATTAAAGCATCGAGCTAGGGATGCCTTGAAGACCGCATTTAAATCGTAATCGATTCTTGGCAGGAATTCTTAACAATCTAATTGAAATTAACGGAATATACTAAATGTAGTTATATTAAAATAAAACATAATTTCGTTGATATAGCCAATTGTTAAAAGTGGCTTCATAATTAATCCCCGACTATTAAAAATGGACGAATTTAATTTAACGTGATGGAATTGCATGTACTGGTTTTATTTTTCCATTTTCATTGGTCAAACCGAATCAAATGATTTTTCATAATTCTAATAGTTTATCATTTTGCATCAAAGTTGCAGTCATAATTATTCAAGTGATAGGTTTATAATTACAAGATGAGATTCATTATAGATTTACTATAAAATAGTAACATAAATAGCATTTCCTATCATTATAGTTATTAAAAACTTGTTTAAATATATTTTAAGATCCTTACAATTATGTTGTTGAAATTAAAATTATTAAAATAAAATCATTTCAAATACTGCTCATTATTATCAAATTAGCTCATTTTCGAACTTCTTTTACATCATATTAGATACTATATAATTATGCTATAAGTAATTCATATCAGAACATCCGGTATGATGTCCATTAAATGATTCTAAGATAATTATTTTAGCTTATTTTCGGTTCTAAGATTACACTCATTCTAGCATCGGTTTTATTCTAATTATTTTAAACGAAATTCGCCTATTTGAAGCTAAATTGTTAAAATATTCATCTCAAATCAAAAAACCAAATAATATAGTTTTTGCATCGTATTAGTTAGTCCTTACTCGAAGGATTTGATAAAATATCAATTTTTGAAAAAATGGTCGGCTATTGAAAGTGAAAGTGTAAATTTCGGTGAAAAAAATCACTTCACTTTCCTTGATATAAAAAAATATGCATCGAAGGAAAAAATCCTTCGATTAAGGACTATTTTCTGATATAAAGAAAAAATGGAAAATTTCAAGTAAATCGATCCACTGGTTTTTAAGATGTCGTGATCAACGGTTTTGAAAAAGCTATTTCGAGAGAAACGCCTTAGAAATCTGAAGTTATAAGTCAACAGTCATGATTAACGTACTGTTCGCCGTATTTTTCTTCTGCATGTTTAAACATTTCGACGATACCGTCAACCTCCATTTTGTCCGGAAGATCCTGTGTGGTTTGCTGAGCGCACAGATTCGTGTTCTTCATACCACGTACCCTTTATCGTACACGAGGGTCGGCGGCTCGCAGCCCGTAACGGTAAAAACGGCTATAACTCGCTCAATTTTGAACAGATTCACTTGAAATTTTCAGAGAATATTTTTGAAACGTTATATTTTAAGAACCCATCGAAAACGAGAAACCGATTTTTTCTTAAATCGTGACTAGATGTAACCCCTTAAATAACTATCATTTTCATGAGTTCAATGTACAAGTACTATTTTGTGTGTAGTGTGGTTTTGTGTCGAGACTGAAAAAAAAAGTACAACAGAAAACACAACCATGTGAGCACATAAAATGTTATCGTCATTACATAAAATGTGTAAAAATGTTAGTAGTATGTGAGATATTTTATCATCTTCATTTGTTATTAGTTTTTTTTTTGACTTTTTCAGGCGTGCGAGTTCTGACGTACGTAAAATTGTGCCTCAATGTCATTTTTAATTGTCATTAGCTGTTTGCCTGTATGCTGTAGGTTATCCCATTTAAAATTTATTAGTGCTCATCGAAAACATGTTCAAGATCTACGAAAGCCAGGTGAGGATCTCTCCTCTGACTCAATATTTTGTTTGTGATTTGTTTCATAGCGAAGATGATCTATGCCATATACTAAATTACCTTTACGCCGAACTTAACTGTTGTTTTCAGTCTCCTTTTCAGTACTGACTTTTTCATGCCACTTCACTATCGTACTCAGCAATGTAACTCCCCTAGAATTTTGACCATATTTCCTATCACCTTTGTTATGTACTGCTAGGAATGTCCCAATTTTCCCAATCTTTTTTAAATCTTTTCTCTACTATGCTTTGTAGAAAATATTGTAGAATAAATGTACAATCTCGTCTTAAGCTAAAATAATACAACAACGATAGGCCTCGTGATACCACATGTTATATGCCATTTATAGGAAAGCGTCAGCGTCACGTCAGCATAACCGACCGTTGAAACTCTGTATAGCTTACATATTCCGGAATAATTATGTTTTTTATCAACATTGCCATCAGTAAAATTAATTGGAATAAAATCATATTTGAATTAAGACAAACAAAAGGTATTTGTTACGCACGTAAAGGCTCATATGTATGCCACTAAGGACCTTTTTGATAAACACACATTTTGATTTAAACTCACGATATTTTGAATGAACTTGTGGATTTACATATGTTACGAAATTATTTTGGAAGGATTCTCAACTCTGCATCTAGGACAAGTATTGATCGATAGAGTATGTTCTATCGATCAATACTTGCTTTATGTAGCTCCCATTAGCAAACATGAGACTCGAAAATTATGCGAACTACAAAAATTTTATTTAAAATATTTTAAGCGGGAAAATATTCAACCAATTACGCTCGTTATTAAGCTTTAAATTGTGACAAAAGTTTATTGCAACACCACCTTTTAAATTAGCCGTCGAAATACTTTTTAACGTTGAAAACGACTGCAGCTCTCGCCACGCCTCTTCACCTGTTATGTTTGCTAACGTGAGCTGTATTTAATGGAATTGGTATATCACCACATCCGTTTTACTTCATTGTTTTTGTTTTCGTTTTTCCCAGACCTTGCTAAAAATAAAAAAAAATGTATTTGAAATTTGAGTGTCAAAGAGTTTATGAGTTTCTGTTCAAAACTATACCCAGCATATGTATACTCTAGGGAATCAGAAATAATTACTTAACTAACATATTCAACTTTGTTTTCCTCTTTGATATGTATAACAAAAGGGTGGATTGTGACCAGTTGGCTTGCTCACTTGTAGCTCTGTGCTTCATCTTGCAGGAATATGATGTAATTTTCAACAAAATCACAGGTGACAATGAATTCTGATTCTTTCAGATTTTCTTTTGTGTAGGTACGGAACGATCACTGCTGCTTGGTAATGAAGGCACGCTGAACCAACGGGGACAACTTGCTGCAGAATACATCAATATTCTTTTTCAGAATCTTTCACCAAAAGCTGTAGAGCTTTTCTTATAGCAATGGGAGACTTGCCCAACTGAGATATATTAAGTGGACAGTGGTCCAAGGATGTTTCTGGGTGAGAATTATCGTTTGTGTTACTTAGGGACTGTGTTGTTTTTTAACATAGTAAGTTTCTTCCTATATTTATCACAAATGTTTGAGGCATTGACTATTTGTGGATACTTTGTTATATACTTTACTTTACTTTACAATACGTTGTTACTTTCTGTAGCACTCAAATTATAACAGTATTACTAGGCCTAAACAATATTTAAATATTAACATAACTAACTAACTTATTACACACAACCAACTAAGAATACATCCACTCACACAGGACTATTAAGTCATCAATGTAATTATGTGCTACATATAATTCTAACGTATTAATTAATGAGTATGAAAACGTTTATAATTATTATTTCGTTACATACACAACTTTTTTGATATCTCACTTATATTTGTTTCATTTTGATTCATGTTCCCCACTAATTAGGCTACGGAAACGTATTAATTCTCGTTTGTTAAAGTTTCATAAAAGTTGTTTTAAAAAGCAGACTTTGTAATGTTCGTTGGACTATCTGAGTATTACAATTAGATGCCGTAAATTACGGCTTAACTCCCGCCGTTTCCATCAATTAGAATTTTTATTGCCTCATCTTAAATTGCTCGTGCTTATTCAGAATTTTAACTCGCGGTTTGCCATTCACATGTCCGCCCAATTATAAATTTATAACAGGAAATCTTGTTGTGTTATCGCGAAGAGATAAACATGCACCGAAACGTACATGTGGGAACATCGAAAAAACGTACACATAGGAAGGATTTAACGTGCAATTAAGAAGTTGCGCGTCGAGCTTCCGCCCGTCCGCGCCGCGCCGGTCGGTTCGACGACCCGAACTCGCAGGATACATTTTCGGCGCAATTAAATCATTACACGGCTAGTACTCCGCTGAAGACCCGCGTTCACCCAAAGAATTTGGCAAGAGTAAACAATGCGTCAAATACGTACTGCACGAACGATTTTACAGTATACGTTCGCTTAAACCGGTGAATTGAACTTGCGTTTGACGAATTTCAACTCGTCATCATTCAGCATCGGGATTTTTTCGAATCGTTTGTTTTGTTTATTTTACTAGGAAGTAATTAATGAAAATTATAGCACCTTAATAAATACAAATTGAAAGGTATCCAATTACTTTTTGCATCCGAATATTAAGCGGTTGTAATTAGGAGTAAACAATATTTTATATGGTTGCACATTCCGCGTTTGCAGTTATCAGAAAATAAAAGAAATATAAATATGATACTCTCACTGTCACGCAATTCCATTCATCTCGCAATCTTCTTTTATTAAACTCCTGCTTGATGCAAAAATGACTTGCTTTATCAGGACGTCCCTTACTTCAATATGAATCCGGCTCCATGAAAACAGACTGGTTTGTGCAATTTCTGTAACATTTTCAAAAACTCGACGCGTAGTTGAAAATATAGTTTTTCTTTTACTTGACGGATACTCAACATATAGAACTGTAGAGGATATTGAAAATTGCAGGACTAACGGCATAATATCGTTTCCTCCCCATTGTGTGCATGAAAGCTAATACTGCCAAAGTAGTGAATTTGGATGTGCGTGCACTATTTGGAAAACCATATGGGGGGGGGGGGGGGCTGCTACACTTCATAATGGTTTGAGTGGTTTCGAAAAACTTTGCACTTTAATCCAAATATATTTCTCGAGTGGCGTTATATATCTGGTACCACTGGTCGTGCCATAACTGCTTCAATTGGCCCACTTCATCCTCGAAAAACAATTAATAATCCGAAGAAAATCTGTGGAAATCGTGACTCATTTGCAGATTTCCTAACTCGCTCCAGCCCCTCCTCAAAGTATGCGCTAAAGATAAAATGAAAAAAGATGAAGACAACGATAATGTACCAATATTGTTTGTTAATAGTTGTTTAGCAATTCTGCAGCCCATGAACAATGGATAAAATGCTGTTCTTATCAATAATGGACACATACATAGTGCGCTGGCGTTAATGCTGGAAAAAATCTATATTTGAGATATGTGTACGTAAAATACTTCATAAAATAAACCATCCAGTTAACTCAGTGAAAAAACCATTTCACACAACCTTTAGGGTAAAATGTTAGAGGGTACATTTTGATTCACTTTCTCATATACTGTTTTATTGAACGAGATTAATTTAGACTGCAACTTACTTTTGAACCTTGGTGAAGAGAAATAAGGCACGGAGAGAAATGGAGCACGTTACGTACCTCCCGTTACCACTGAAATTGGGAGCTTAACCTATTTTGATTACAGCAAGAAATATTTCTATTTATTAAAAAATTAACTATCATAAACATAAACGAATAATTGGGTGATTTTCCCGGTGATAATAAATAAGTATCTTTCACATCAAAATTTCAGTGAGTTTTTATTAGATTAAAAGGTAACAATAAAATTAAATTATAACTATTACTTGCGATTTATTAGGTCGGCAAAGCAACCATGTTCGTTTTGACGTTTTGATGATTATATTTCAGTTATCAGAATCCACATGATCTTGCGTAACATTGAGACTGATGACGGTAAAATCAAAAAAATTGGCAGGATTTAAAATCTCCACCATACTTTACGTAAAAAAGATATTATAGTTTGTTGAAATCAGCACCAAAAAAAATATATTACAAAAAAATTGACATATTTTTGTAATTTAGATTTAGTTTATTAAACTACATGCTTTAAAATCTGTTAATAGCGTTTAAAAGCGATTCGAAAAAAACTACAAATCAGGAGACTGTGAACACCGGTTAAAATCGCCCCTGTACCTTGTTTAATATCGCGCCGGATTAAATGTCAGTCTGTCAGATGGATTGTGCACCAACAAAATAAGAATGAATGTTCGTCTATGGGTCTGCAAAAATGAAACCAACAGCTATTGACACGATCTGTTCGTTTTTCAAATTAATCGATATCTAAACCCAAATAGGCGACCTAAATAGAAGTAATATATTAATTTTACATAGCATTTTGATTTCGATGTACCAGAAGAGCCACTTATGCACAATAAGCTAAATGAAATCGAAATGAAATTTTTCTAGCAACTTCGAATTAGAATTGAAATACTCGAATAGTTCGCAATACAAAACTTAATCACGGTCGAGAGCTGCTTTACAATTGTTCCCAACTTGTTGAAAGTTGTGTGCAAAATAAGAAAGAAGCGTTTCTTACTTTCGTTGTTCATTTTTCCTCATAAATCCTTACTAAATTAATTTATCTACCGCATTTATTTCAACAATATTAGTTTAGTCGAATCTTTTTATCGTTGTATTAAATTAAATAATAACAAGTCACCGTGAGCAGAATCTGAAATCATTCTAAGCAGTGCGTAGGCGATCCAGGACAACCCAACCAAACACCTCTTCAAAATGAAATGCCTTAGAAAGCTGATGCGTAAACGCAGGTCATCGGATGTAACAACTCCATCAAATTAATTAATAATTTGTTAAGTGCTATCAACCTACTGTTTAATTACGGTCATTATTAATTTAATATAGTGTACGCATCAACGTATTCTATTTAAGAGAGTTATTAATTAGAATACTCTGTCCGGACGATTATTATAAAACTACACGTTGCTGCATCAGCGTGGGCTACAAGAAAACAACAGTTTATACAATGTACATAAGATACGATATAGTCATATAAACAAAATGAGTTGGAACAAACCAGGTGTAATTAAAACAGCCTCGCCTATTTAATTTATTACTTTCTATTTAACATGGAATATAAAACAAAACAGTTGATACTGATAATAAACTGAAAAAATATCTCTAAGTCATATCATCATCATTTAAATCGGATAAGTCGAAATGCACTTTTTATAATCCAGCCACATAATTTTTGCACAGGATGATTCTTCGTAAAAACCTCATAGTCAATAAATTTCTAACTATATTATGGGCTAAAAATCAATTAAGACATAATTTACCTATCCGATTATTTCCATGAAACTAATTGTCAACTATCCTGTTTTAACTTCGTCACTTAAAACATACATAAAATCCAAAATTCGCAAAACTCGTTATTTACATTATCCAGATTATAGCATCGGAGAAACGCATATCCACGACGATTCGCATCTTAAATTATATGTAACTTCCTGGAAGAAGTGCTTATTCGGAGACCGGTTATACTTACACACGTAACGTTTCGTACGAACAAAGATAATACCAACGAATATATGTGCGATGCTCGACTATAAGAGACCGATACGTTATCTGGTTTTACGGTTAGTTCTGCAAATTCTGCAAGGCTAATTAAATAATAATACGCGCTTGTTAATTAATGCTCCCGTACGCATATATGCACTTTTTACCGCTAACCTTAAAAAAATATTTTTCTCCGTACACGACCATCTTCTTGAAACTAATAACTGTAAGGAAAAGTTGCACATGTGCATCACGAGAATTCCTTTAGTGTAAATAAATCATTAGGTATATTTTTACTCCCGGAAATAAATTGCGCAAATGGCAAACGAGAGACTTAAATAGCATATGTGATTTATGCTTTCTGGTCATAATATTGCATATTTTTTATAAACCAGCGCAAATTAGTTGATGTGTATGAAAATGTTGGAATAATTCGGAAAATCCAGGACTGGATTGAGGAAACCCTGTAGATTAAAAATTGTACATTTAATTTGGGTGAACCTTAAAAAGAATTATTCGCAAATTAAAATATGAGGGGAGATCATTATTTAGCGTCCCTGACATACTAGGCGTTGAATGACGTTGAATCAATGTGACACATTAAAGTATTAATCATTTGTTGTTACGTTGCTTGAATTGTTTTGCCACTTGTTACCTGTTCAACTAATTTAAAATTTAAGTAGACAAGTATATAGAAATTCTAAAAATGAAAAAAATGAGGGTCGTGCAGTTATAAAATACTTGCAAAAGAAAGGGTGCTGTTTCTTACCAAGTGGTGAAAAATATGTTTCGAGAATGTAAACTGGGAAGACAAACATTTGAACATGCAAATGGTGCTGGGCGACCAGTGACTGTCATTACCCAAGAAAATGTTAATCGTATACACAATATGGTAATGACAGATAGACGACTAACTATTCGCCGGATAGCTGAAATTACGAATTTTTCTTATAGTGCTATAGAAAATATTTTTACAAACATTTTGGGGCTAAGAAGGTTGTCTGCACGTTGGGTCCCACGAATGTTGACACCTGATCAGAAACGTTCTAGAGTATTGCATTCTAAAGCCAGCTTGGCAAAGTTTAAAGCAGATCCGGGTGGATTTCTTTCTCGATTCACCACTGTTGATTAAAATTGGATTCACCACTTCGATCCTGAGTCGAAGCAATAAAGTATGGAGTGGCATCGCCGAGGTTCTCCGCCACCCCGCAAATAAAGTTATGTCCACAATTTTTTGGGACCCGGTTTTTTGAAACGTGAACATACAATAACAAGATACTACTATGCCAATTTAATTTCAAGATTGCGCGCTTGTGTCAAGGAAAAAAGTCGAGGAAAATTGAGCAAAGGAATTCTGTTTCATCAAGACAACGCTCCTGTCCACAAAAGCCATGTTGCCGTGAGCGCTATTCGGAATTTCTTTTTATTTCCAAAATTAAAAGAATATGTTCGGAGGACCACATATTACGACGATAGTGAAATGATGACTAGCGCAACCGAAATATTTTTTTTCCAGAGGAATAAAATGTTTGGAGCTTCGTTGGACCAAATGCATCGACGTCCAGGGAGATTATGTAGAAAAATAACGTTTGATATTTCTTCAATTTGATTGTTAGGGACCGTAAATACTGATCCCCCTCTTAAAATAAGATCACATTTTTGAACCCCACGTTCTGGGACTGGTAATACATTTAGGAGTGCACAAGAATGTTTAGTACACGCATAACTATAATTATAAACACAATTGTCATACAGATTACTGCAACAACGTTTCATCAGCATCCAGATGGCAGCACAAATACTTTCGTTTAAAGTTGCAAGCAATGTTGCTATCGAAATGCTCACAGCCCACGCGATCGTTCTAGGGCTAAAAAGTGAAATGTATCTAGGAAGATGATTTACTATAACATAAAAATATCTATGAGTCAGAACTATACAACCGACGAGTCTTACAACGCGCTTCATTACAGGCGCAAGCGTACGATTTAATGCACGGTTTCCTTAGGGTGGAGGTGGTCGTAAAACGTATCCTCTCATGAACACTTTTAATATGGATTTGTCTGCAATTACGAGTAGTCGTAAATGTTTTTCGTCGTAAACTCCAATGTGTTTACGAGGTGACGTTAAAATATCGGGGTAGTTCGTATTGCTGTAGAACGACGCGTTCCCACATGAAATCACCTTAGGCCAATCGAAATTAAACTTCGCGTGTCGGATACTGTATAAACGACGGAAAATTGTTCTTGGTGCTGAGATGCGTTTGTTTTGTCGCCCACGGTTTGTAACATCGCCTAGGCATTTACTAGGTGCTTAGCTATAGTTTGTAAATGAACAGGTGCGGTATTGTTACAGGTCTATCACATACAGCCACCTTAACTTATTGGAATAATTTCACGCGCGTCATCGCTTGGAGAACTTATTGAATTAAATGTTACGAGTTGCCCTTTAGAAATAACTCACCTCAAGTTTTAATAGACGGGATAAATGAAAGTGGCTAGAAGCGAAACTTGCTTTCCATGAATTAAAAACAAAGAAACTGCCGTTAAATAAATCGTAACTAATTAATATCTAAGCATTATCGCCGACACTAACTATATAATGTATAATAATATTATGGTGATACCATACAATTAACATAATTTAAATAATCCCTGCATATAAATGAATGTTTGCACACGAATCCAACAGCAGAAATAAAGCGACTTTTTTACTTGTAAGTGCAACGTAACCTTTGCGGCGTTTAATTAAAAATGTTATTCGCAAACGATCCGTTTTATCTAGCAAAAAGACGAAGCGTAATCGCACTGTCGCTTTTGTTTCGCGGTTTTATCGCGTATGCTCGCGCCGTAATTCCACCCCGTTTTCTACATAAGCGATTCAATTTAAGGACGTCGTCTTCCTGAAAACGCATTAGGCTCGCTCAAATGTACACTTGTTCGACTTTTGTTTCCACCTTTTTCGAATGCACATTGCGCATAATTACGTGCGAGACGTGAGACGCTAATATTTCATACGCCACTGATTCGCAACTCGTGATTAATTGCATTAAGTTAATTGATAAGACGTGTATGAGACATATTAATAAAGGTTAAGGAACTCCCTTTCGCAGCTACTTCACATCGGAATTAATATGACGTGCCGTTTGAGAACCTGACACTGAAATCCATCCACGGCAATACATCAAGTCTTTTCGTTCGGATGCCACGGCGGGAATTTATTTGCGTTTCCTGTTGAGACCTATTGTTACTCTCTCATTAGGAGCATTGCATTGACAATTCAACGTAGACAGAGGATTTAATTACTAATTGCGTAAGAATTGAAATAATGTAAAGCTGAATTGATTAAAACAAAAATAATTAATGAAATAGATATTTTTGTTTTTGTTGGATTGACGTTTTATGTTAGTAAATTAACAATATCTCTAAAACTTTTAATTATACTTACATAACACAAAAATGTTCTATTTTACGGTGTAACTTTCAGCAGTACGGAGTGGCTTTCCATACTTGCGTTCTATCATTTGCTAACTTACTCGTCTCCACCTACCTCACTTCTTCCCTCTAGCTGTTCGAGGTTATCCTCCTTTTATTAACCCCCTTTTATCTGGCTTGATATACCTTTGTCTTTACTTATCTTTCTTCGTCCAGTTGCATAAGTAATCAGAATCTTATTAGATCTAGTTGTTTTCGTTGGCTTTATATTCAGATCCTCTCTTATGTCCACGTTTCTACTTTCACCTCTACGTATCCTTCATTTTGTTGTTCTCGGAAACCTGATTTCCGTGCTCGTAGTTTACTTCACTATTGGTTTGATGCTATACATGATGCCATTGCCAACGCCAGTCTCCATTCACCACCTTCCTGGCGATATCTGCAATTGCATCTTCCTGCATCTCTTTTTGCTTATCTATATTTATTTTGCTTCGCATGGTACATTAACGTATGCCTTTTTTATCTTCACCTAATGCCATATTGAACAAGATGGTGCTCTAGATGACCTTGTTTTGAGCCTAGTTCATATCAGAAATTGTCTGATCATGTTCGGACATGGCTTTACATTCTCTTTGTTTCCTTTTTCTTATTCTATCTCTAGCTTTTTCTGTTGTACTTGTACTTGATCCTTTTTTCCGTAAAATATTCTTGCCCCGGTGTTTTTCCGATTTGGTCATCTTTATTGCTTGTTCTAAGTGGTTTCGTTTTAGTTTATCAGTGCTCGTGTTCTATATTTTATTGCAGTTCCAGCCCCTTGGTTCGTTTCTCATTAGATTTTCAAGGTATTACTTGTATCATGCCATAATGTGCTCTTCTTTTACTAGATATTTCCCTATTGGTCTTTCCTTCTTTAGTACGTTTTGATTAAGCTTTCTCATTTGATTTGTAACACCCCATAATAGTTTCTAATTTTGATAGGTTTTGTCACAATATGTTTCTACAAACAAATGCCCATCCACTTGTAAGGTGTTATTTCCTATCACCGTTAAGACTTTTTCGTTTGCTTACCCATGCTCACTTTGCGGTTATTTATTATATGTTGTACATGCTGTTCTCTTTCACTATCACTATCTGTGTGCTATATTGACGTCTGTTTTTATATCATCATTCGAAACCAGGTTAAACATATAACCTTGTTTTATGCCTGGTTCATATCAGAAATTCTCTGATCTTTCATTCCTTGTTCCGACATAACTTGGTGTACTCTTAACTGTTTTCCAGAATTTTCGACACATTTATTTATTTCTTCAAGAGTTTTCTCTTTCTAATTAATTATTATGCCTACTAAAGCTTTTTTGTTGAACTACATTTTCTTATAATTATATATTTTCTATATAATCTTATCCTGGTGATTTTCCATTTTTGTCATCTCTATTGCTTGTTCTAAGTCATCAATTTTTAGTTTATCACTGCCATTTTGTTCCACTTTTTTATAGCCTTTCTTCTTGTATATTCTTCCCTACCCCTCGGTTCGTTTCTCATTAGATCTTCAACGTATTTCTTCTATCGTGCAATAACGTGCTCTTCTTTTACTAGAACATTTCCCTGTTGCTCTTTTTCTTCTTCAGTACGTTTTGCTTATTTGATTTGTGACACCCCATAATAGTTTCCAATGAAATGGTTCCATACTTTTATCAAATCATTTACTTGCTTCTCTTTTTTACTTAACATTGTGGATTTCGAAACAGACACAGCACACTGCACCAGCTAAGCAGGTACTATATTATACTTAGTACTGAATTTTCGTTTTTCCCTCTACGCCAACAAGGTTTTCCACATTGCTACATTGCTGATTCCATAGGTTTATTTTGTCGTTGTTTTCCGACATTGTTGCCAGACATTTTCGGTTGCATTTCTTTGTATTTTTGCTGGATTAATTTTCCTGTAATATATAATATATACGGCTTTCATATTTTTTTTCGTTTACTTCGCTAGTTTGTGGCCCACAAATGTTTTATTTCCTTTGTGTTATGTAATAATTCCTACGAATTCCCCCTGCTCTTTTACCTCTTACATCTTTGATTTTGCACTTTTCCATTGTCCACCAGAAGATAATTTTTTGGTTCGCCTCTTGCGTATTATTTATGTAGATTTTTCGTTGAAATTGTGTTTTTGGTATAACTACTTCGTTTTTAATGCTGAAATTATTTCCCCATTTTCTTTCCACTATCTAGTCCCATCCATTTCTCCCATCGTTATTATGGTGTTACTACATCTCCAATGTCGATCCCAATGTTGATTTTCTTTAGCAGTATTCAGTGTCTGCATTCTCAGTGTGTGCCATTAAGGACATCATAAAATGTGCCCACGTCGACTCTTCCACTCCATTACATTCACACGTTTCCCATTCATGTTAAATTTTTCTTGGGTTCGTTCATCTACTTGACATTTTATAGCATTTTATGAGCCAATCTTAGAGATGTATCTTATCTCCTTTCTCATTGATGCATTTTTTTTATTATTCCGTTATTCTGCCATTTAATTGAATCAGTTTTCGGGTTGCTGTTTTACTGTTATTTCCCTTCATCGCTTCTTTAGTTGGGAATTTTTGCATTGCTCGAGACCTTACCTTATACCATATTTATTTTAGTATATAGTTTATTAGCTTTCCCGTATTCATGTATTCTTTTAAATTTCTTAAATTTTTTTCCCCTTTTCATTCTTTCCAGTTATTTTTCTCGTACCTCTACTGTTTTCGTATTTCTTGTTGTATTATGTTGTTGTCATAATGTTTCATTACCTGTTTGTTGTTTTCACAGTTCCATATTCTTACTGCTACCACATGCATTTTTGGTCCATTTTCATAAAATTTATAAGGTACAAAGTTTTCATATGTATATTTTTCGTGATCGATCCTATTTTGCGTCACTATGAATATCCCTTGCACTTTACTTCCTACATGTTTCATTTTTCACCTTTATTGTCTATCAGCAAATAATCAATAAGCGATTCCACTTCTTTGGGTCCTTCTCTTGGGTATTATTTATCTATATTTTTCGTTAAATTCTGTACCGGGTGTAACTAGTTCGTTTTTAATGGTGAAGCTGTTTTCCCATTTTCGTTCAAGTTTCTACTATTTCTCCCATCATTAGTATGCTGTTGTGCTTTATGTTGCTTTATATTTCTAATAAGTCATTATGTTCGCCCACTGGTGGATTCTTACTCGACGTATCGACCACCACCAATGTCTATCCCAATGGTAATTTTCTTTAGCAGTATTCTATTTTGTTTTCTGCGTTCACATTGTGTATCGTTAAGGACACCCCAGCATGTGCCCACACCATCTCTTCCAATCCATTACATACCCTCCGTTCATATTTTCCATTCGGTTTGCATTTCATATGGCAATGTTAGTGATGTATCTTGCCTCCTTTCTCCTTGATGAATTTTCTTATTATTCATCTGCCCTTTAATGTTTCGTTATTTATTCGTGGATTCTTTACTCGGGAGCTTTTTCCTTGCTTAAGCCATTATCTTATATATTGGTATGTTCTTCCATATATTTCTTTAGAATATATTTCATTACACTGTTGTTCTTATCGATGGTTTTATATTATTACCATAAAAATTTTTAGAATTATTTTATATACAATTAGTACTTTTACATTCGCGCCTTCTTTGGTCACTTTTTCTGCTTTCCATACTATTTCTCAGTTCCACTGAGTTCACTGTATTTATTTTAACCCATTCATTGTAAATTTAAAAAAAAACATCACACAAGCATCCACTTTAAATTGCAACTAAAATAAGCACAACCCCAAAATTTAATTGTACATTAAATTATACATACATTATCTACTGATACAATCATGACGTTTAGTGAATTTGAACAACGTCGACAAGTGCTTATTATTATTTAAATTTCGTTTGAATTGCTTGTAGATTCGAAAACATTAGTATACTATAGACGTGATATCCATTGATCCAGGACAGAAATGTTGCGAGTGTATTTGTGTTGTTATATTTATTATATGTCCAAGAAATAGAGCTTCTGAATTCCCATGCGATTTTAAAATTTTCTCATACACACATATATTTATTTTTTCGAATTATGACAAACAGCATTCGTGACGGCACATAGTCTTAATATTATACACCCACAACTGTCATTATATTGAGATCGATACACACCGTCCAATATTATAAAATAGTTTTGTGGTAAAATTAAGATTAATGTTTCGTATATTAAATTACATTTATTATTTAAATGAAATAACAACTTTTTGTATTTCAGAATTATTATAAAATTGAATAAACTATTTCGTAAGAAAATAATTAACTTCTCTCACATTTTGCCCGGATACAAACGCAAGAAAAAATTGCGTTTAGAGCTCCAGTCAGGCCCAAACCCACGTATTTCTTAATAGCCGCTTTAATGAAATAATATGAACATTTAATTTAATGTCGCATAAATTTAAATTCATAATATCGGGACGCGCAAATAGACCCATTTTTAGAAGCAGATTTATTATATAATGACATACTAGCAGAAATTAATAACAGTCGACCACTAATTACATTACTCTATTAATAAATCCTTATTTACGGGAGCGAAATAAAAACAAACGCTCTGGCAATTTATCAAGCGGTCCTATATATAGCCATTAACGATTATGATAATTTCCACAGCGATAACAAAATACGATATAATGATGCATCCCGGTAATTCTAAATCCATAATCGGGGAGGACTGATTATGTTTACAAACCTGTCGATTACATTTAAATAACATGATTATCATCTAAATTGGATACGATCATGACTGTGTCCATACCGTGACTCCGCACGGAAAAAAGCGAAACAGAAGCGCGGTCAATGTGTATAATTAAGTGGAATTGTGTGAAAACCGTCACCTATTACGCAATCAATTTAGAAGTAACGGGCGATATGTTACGTTCGTTTTTTCCCGGGTCAGAAGATGAGATCCAGGAGCAGGCAAAGGGAAAAAATAAATGACCACCGTGGGAATTTTAGATTAAGGAGCTTGAAACGTTAAAAAGAGTAAAACACCGGAAAGCGGAATTTACAAGCGCATGCACATTTTCTTATTGGCTACGTGCAATTGATTCATTTTTCAGACAAGTTATTGTAACGCAGATCCCATCACTATTCCAGTAGAAATGTGTAATGAACTTAAACTGGCGCACAAATGAGATGAAATTACTAGAATCACTTGCTATTAAAACGTAACTGTTGTTTTAAACAAAAATAATAATAACAAGCAATGAAATAGGCGAATGTAGTTTCACACAACAGTACAAAACCTATATTTATTTATCCAAAACATTAATTATTATTATTATTATTATTATAGCACTTCTTCAATACTTCAAATATAATCTAAAATTAATAATAACAACAATAGTATATTTTCTTAATCAAACCAGCATATCCCCCCACATATTCTTCACATAATTCATTTATTCCTGTATCTTATCTAAAGACAAATCCCATTTTCAATCTGTTGATTTTTGCAAGAAAAATTTTTGGAATCATTTTCTAAACTTATTAGATGGCGTTTAGCGTTTACAGTAAAGACATACAAATCGTTTCCTTTGACAGACATTGACATTCCACCAGAAGATCCCTTATCTTTTCATGTTCCATTTCATTAGCGCAAATCCAAATTAAAACTGATTGATGTCAATTACGGCCGCGTGTCTGGAATATTGTCGTTATTAATTGTAAAATAATCTTGTTGGGAACAAATTTTAGATTAATTATAAGCTAAGCCATTTGAACACCGCACATAACTTATCGATAGATCTATGAAATATGGCGGTCTGACATGCAAAGTTGCAACAGGTTGACATAATCTCTCATACGAGGTAAAATAATATTTCCTTCTCGGGCACTATTTCACAGTTCGCCGAGACGCTAGACCCTAAATTTCGCCAATTAAAATCATCTACTCTCTGCGAATTATCTCGGCAGTCCGATTAATGTGAGAAAATTAACCTCGATCTGAAAAACTATTGTTGTGTTATTAAATATGATCGTCGTTACAGCCGTGTGAAATGGGTTTGTCAGTCGTTTAAAACATAACGTTTCAGGAACTTTGTAGTTTCGTTTCGCTCGTCTAGCAAACACATGGTGTTGTGATTATTATCTTAATCGCGCTGTACGACAGACACGGCGGCGTAGTGCCACAAATGTGTCATTGCGGAATTATAAAGTAGCACTTGTTAACACCTTTCTCAATGAGGTGCTAAGATAAACAGAGTGGCGGAGACACAGAAGCGAAGGTATTCCACTCTCCTGCCGCTCAGACTTTAAAAATATGTGATGCTGTGAATCGGTCGTTTGCAAATTATTTAAACAGTTAGAAGTTTTCTTTTCGGTTGGTCCCTAATTTTCCCTTCCTGGTATCGATTGTCTGCATGACAGAATAGATCGAAATCGATTACAGTTAAATAAGTGAAAAAAAATATTAAGTCAAAGATCAATGGTAGCCATATTGCCATTTAATTTTATGAAATTGTCTCTCCATGGCATTGTAATCTTACAATAGTGACCTGATATTAAAAATTTTATCTACGTTAATTTATCGATTCCTGTAAATTAATTCAATTTATTTTACCGAGATTCTTGCCCAGGACTTTGGTTTGGTTGGGTTAGATGATTTTTGGATTTGTAGGATTTGCACAATCGTTCGAGTTTATGAAAAAAATTAATAACTTTGATGATGCATATTTATTATGCAAATGCTTGGAAGTTTTATATGAAATATTTTATCGGTTGTTCATTTGCGGTTGAAAAATAATAAATAAAATTCTCCTTAATGTTTTTGACTGATTGTGAGTTTGTTGCGATAGGGTTAACAATTTTCTTGCATTAATGTTGGGTTAGGTTAAGTTTAATTGGGTTGGGTTACATGCGTCTAGGTTGGATTGGGTTGAATTCGATTGGCTTCAAATTTTATTGCATATTTGGACAGATGGTGATTTTATATAAAAAAAATCGCATTTTATAAACTTGTCATGACGACCATGACAACTTGGTCATAATTTTGATTTATTTTATTCTATCGTTTGGTAGCCATTTATTTTCATTTTTCATAAATAATATAGACATTTCCACAAAGATATACAAAATCATACAAAATGTATTTAATATAGATTTATTTGGTTCTTTGTATATATGATCTTTCCTCAGAGATCCGAATCGTTTGCATATTAGAGTATTATTTAGGAAAATTTATTTATAATCGTCGCCCTACTTCCCATTACTATGTTTCTCATTAGCTTCTCTACCGCTAGCACAAATAGAGTGGGTGTCTCTTGTGCACCTTTTGTTTATTTAAGTTTTCTTTTAATTTACTTCGCACTCTTGCTTGGAATGGCGAAAGTTACCATGTGCATGACTTAATGATTTAGAGTGAGGCCTCTCATCATAACAAATACGTGTTTTGTATGGACATAAAGGTAATAAAAAGTACAATTAGTTGAAACAGCCCTATATTATTGGGTTTACCACAAATAGTTGATTTGTATTTCAACCTAAACCCTCCTCTGTACACTTTTATTATTTTATACAAATGTTCTGTAATAATGTTCCTTTGGTAATTCGTTTGGTTAGGATTATTTTTTTAGAAAGTTTTGAGAGATTTGGGGATGAGGAATGTATGGCACATGAATTTCTGGTAAACTGTAAGTAAACAAAGGATTATTGTGATAACGAAGAATTTGCTAGATGCAATTTTAAGATGCTTTTCTCAAAACTACGTTTAACGTAACTGGGAAGTCATCCATTTCATTCAACAAAATTAAAATTATTCATTGTTTTTTAGCCGATGGCTTTTCTGGATATTGTCAATAAAGTCTAATTTGATTCTTCAAATTTTTACCATACTGTAATACTGTTTTGGTATTGTCGACGCTTAAAGTTTAATTGTTTTTTCTTGAAAAACACAAACTGCTTCGCGAATCAAAAATGTATTCTCCATACTGCTGAAGATATTTTCGGCTGACCTTGTTTTACCGTTACATCCTCTTCTACTTTTCTTATCCGCGATACCATAGTTCCCAATTATCAAAATATAACTTGTTATAGATCTTCGTGGATGGTTTTATCTTGATTGCTTCATATTCATTATATTTATTCAATATTTTCAGTATATTTTCAAGTTATTATTAATATATCTTTATTTTCTGCGATCAGAGCCAATTCATAAACATAGCACTATTCCACCTTTTAGATCTTTTTATACCCGTACACATATATTTTAGTTATTTTTCGTTTCTTTCGCCACTTACTGCACTGGGGGCTCACTGTTTTACAACCTGCAGGGTATTCCAAGAACAATTACAACATGTCTTCCTTCAGCTTCTAGCTGGAGAGAAATATATTACATTCATGTAAAGATATGAAGGATGGAAACGTCCTTCGCTTGTTGAAGGTTACCTTGAAGATTTAATTGCGACTCAATGAGCAAAAAATAAGATTGCCCGGTTGATTCTTAGAACCGAAGAAATGCCTAGGTCGGCAACGATGCAAGAAACTTGACAAGTAGGTACAAAAATACTCTGTTCTTCTTCTCAGTTTAATTCTGGTGCCATGTGTATTGGCAGGATGATGTGCATAATTGTGCGTTTTATATTCAAACTTAAATTTATTATTAAAATTAAATTTAGTTGTTTATTATTGATAATTATAACCGGGCATTTACTTTACACTTTATAGCGTTAATAATGTAATGTCAAATTTTCAGTCCTGGTAACCAATATATGAAGAAACAATTTTGATACAGTTGTGCATGAATAAATTTATTTTACTTTTCAAAACCATAAAATTTCTATTTTTGTTTGGCATGATACTAAGCAGTGTTTTCCATAAGAGTTAAGTTGCTTCTCCCGCTTCTACATAATTCTGCATATTCTAATTAGTTATGGCGTTACATCGATTAGGTTACAAAATTATATTAAACAAACATAATAATATAAAAACACAGGTATAAATTGCGAAGTAAAACTAATGTCGAATTTAGCAGGTATCAGACATTTTGTGAACATTTGTCGAAAATTGAATTTGTAGACAAAACTTTCGGTAGTGCAACAGAAGTCACGTAATATGTGTAATGAGAACTAGTTGTAGAACAAGATCATGTGAAACATCATTCAAGCCACTAGTCTTACCAGAACAGCCAAGGGAAAACTTATCTACATACTTCGCACCAACAGGCGTGGCTTTTCAATTTAAATATCCACCGTTCTCTTTAAAAGTTTCGTTCGCTACCTAAATAATAAGTAGCAGGGTTAAACCTCTAAACATTAACTTTGTGAGAAGCAAGTGTGTATCTCAAGCACTGTTAAATCTTAGGCAATGAGAAGCACGGCTTCTCATTCCCAACTTTCCCAATTTTTCGATTCTTCGGAATGTGGAATAGGATGTGAGTTAGTCAATTATATCGATAAATCATTTATGATTACAGGCAGCAACCGGTTTTTGAACAACGCCTTCCCTCAATGCACCTAATTACTGCTTAGTTTATCAATATGTTCAAGGTGAGTTATACTTAGAGGTTCAAATACGACACATTCAGCTGAATATGAACCACCAGCAATAACAGCTGAATCACCTACCAAACCAGAAGCTAAATTATCAAAAATATTCCCATACAAATTTGCGGTTACCATCATCAACTTGTGTGTGGTTTGGACACCATCTGTAGGGTACAATTGTCAACTATCATTCGTTCAAATTCAATCTTTGCAATCTACATAAAATCATAAAAATCTATTCATGTTTCCTTAATGTACCATACCAATGCCTAGCTTACGCAGACTAGAGCCCGTTGCATTAAACAAATCAACCGATATCTGCTTTTAAATCGTTCATAACTCACTACTAGTTCAGGAAACGGAAAAACTGTGTTGTAGAAAATTTTCCAAACGTAATCTCATGACAATTTCGAAAATAACTTATGTTTTGTGTACGATGTACGATGTACGATGTAAACAATGGTGAAAAACTTCTTGTCCTTTAATAGGGCAAGACGTTCAAAAACGAGCTGATGTAAAATTAGCAAAATAACACGAAAATCAACTGCCAATGTGACAGTTAAAGTTGGCATCGTGTAGAATAAATGGAGTACAACCAAACTTATAAATAAAATGTTTGCTTACAAAAATTCTGAAGCTATTACAAATCATAGTGCGTTTACAAAAAGTGTGCGCACCCACACATGTGAGCAAATAAAGATTCTTATCGCATCTACTTATAAACACCTTGTATGAAACACGACAAGATAACTATCTATTCTATTTACCTGATAGTAAAAAAACTTTTCCTTTTAAGAAATTGTTATTTGCAGCTCTAAAACTTACGCGTTAATGATGTTAACAATACATTACATAAAACGATGTGAAATCACAAAGTTAACAAAAATTACCTTATCGTCTTATGCAGCAATTAAACCTTCTTTGACATCCATTCTAAAAAGGTTTCCGTTTAAAGAACACTACACATATTCAATCAAATTGAGCATTTTGAAGTGAATAACTGTCGTCAAAGTATTAAAGAAACATTGAATATTTTCTACACTCTCCATTCCAACATGTTCTCTTGTTGGCTCTTATAAATCTGTTTCTATTACTCCATCTTTAATTATTTCCCGTCTACGTGTGTTCTGATATGGAATATTTCGATTCTTTTTTCGTGTTATCTTGCGATGGTGTTTTCTAAAGGTTGTTCATATTTCCTTGGATCCAGGTATCATAAGGCTTGGCAATATATCAATCTACTATTCTAAGATAAGTAAATTGATTGAAGTTGTGGGAGGAAGTCATTCCACATGAAAACGTTCATCCTGACGTGGCCGTACCTTACTCGTTGCCTTTCTTCTTATGTGCCCTTTACTCCCACATTATTACTTATTTCACATGCTATGCGATCCTATAACTTACTGATCTACTAATGTCTTTAATACTTTTAGCTATTGGGTACATGCTGGGCACTGTTATTCAGACTTTTCATAACATTTTGGAACGTTATATGTGAGTGAATAACATGATTTATTAATATTCCATGAATGAGAAGTGGAAGTAATCATAAAAGAGAAAAAAATAATGTTATTAATTGAATGATACATTACAAAAAATATATATGGAATGTTTGAATTCAATTTCATTTAATTTTATGTATAACAATGAGCTATAACCTACACACTTAAATATAAATATATATATATATATATATATATATATATATATATATATATATATATATATATATAATATGTTTATGTCTTGTAGATACCTTAAATGTATGACAGTTAAATTAATTATTACGTTGCTAATTATGTGGGATGTTGTGCGATAATAATGGTATCATTCGAATTAAAACAATTACATTATAATTCGTAGTTTGATGGTAATCAGAGTTACCTTAAGAGATTTCGACGTTATGAATAGTGGCAATCTTAGCGCGAGCAGGAAGAAGCCTCG
This sequence comes from Geotrupes spiniger, assembly GCA_959613385.1. Taxonomy (NCBI): domain Eukaryota; kingdom Metazoa; phylum Arthropoda; class Insecta; order Coleoptera; family Geotrupidae; genus Geotrupes; species Geotrupes spiniger. The sequence goes on from OY390737.1 coordinate 22,422,604, forward strand.
CTGTATAACAATGGACTGGAACTAACGCCATTTGTACATAGAGCTCGCAGAAGTCTCATTAGAATATAAACTTTAATGTGATCTGATATTCTCAGGAGATAGCTACATGTCACATGAAGGTAGAAGTAATTAAAGAGGTAATCACAGACAGATGAAGGAGGCATTCCAACTTCCGTATATCCACATAAACCGGCGTATCAGGATCATGTGGTTTACGTTGCCGATGTCAAATGTCACAGACTCGAAACCACACGTATTGTTGTTAGATAGCTACTGTATTCGTTTCACTGGGAAGATAGACCGGTTTATTTAATTTCATTCACGACGACGGAAATTTAATGGCGATCAAATGAATTTATTATTAATGACAAACAAAAGTGATTACGTGCTTAACGTTTATTTAAATCGCCGCGCGAGGAATTGTTGTAAATGCTTGCGCAAATAGTAAATCTTGGCAAACAATATACTTGATTCTGTCAGATGTTGTATGTAAATATAATATATGCGAGCATGTTGGAAAAATATTAACATAACTGCCTATAATTTATTCATATAGTCAGCAGATGTTAACATGTCTATTTGCTTCAATTATACGAGTTATTGATAAAAATTATTTCATAATGGCAAGATGTAAATGCTAATAGTGTTAACAGCGCTAATAATAAATGAAATATGATTTCTATAATGCACTCATTTTAAAATAAATTATTTTAATTTATACTTATTATCGATTTATTTTTAGAGACGTGCAAAAGGGTAAAAAGGCAAACTGAAATAATGCATGGTATCAACTAGGTTGCTATATTGTAATGTCAATTATGTTTATTTTATGTATGTTTTCTCTAAATCACTTAACGTGTTGACTATCAATGACCTGTTTCCAATGTTGAATTCAACTCCAAACAATAAATGTTCGTATGGCGAACACCCTGTTTTCTCACCGCCAATATTCGACGAAATCTGTTCTCATTTCGTCACGCATTAACGCATATAAGAATTTCCCTCATCAAGTCGGAATACAAAGGGTCGAAAAAAGAAAAGACGGTCGCCGTTTTTATGAAATTTTCTTTCCCGTCAAAGCGTTCATTATATTATTACTTTCGCAATTTACCATATACGCCATTCATTTCCCTTTGTGTAAATTATTGAGAAGGAAATTTTAATAAAATTTGCATTTCATAACGTAATGCAAGGTTATTGAAATCTCATACTGTGTAACTTTGAATCTTCTCTCGCTCGCCGTCCACCTTTTAGATTTCATAAAACTATTGATTATTCATGAAGCTATTTAATAACGTTAATAATGGACGACATAATTTTTGCGGATCGCGCTAATCCGACCCGACCCAGCGGGAAGTTCATATTGTAGACGTCATTCGTCTTTAATTCAGCATCGCACAGCAAACTTATATTGAGTAATATTCGCTTGGCACTAATCTCAAATCTCTTAGACCTATGTCAAACTTCCGTCCATGCATAGTGGAAGCTGGTACATTGAGATTACGTTGCATAAATTTTGACCCTATTTTCTATCTTAATCGAATACAGTGGCGGGTTGTTTGTTCATAATTGCGCTATTACATATTTGCAATATTTTAATTCAGACAAAACTTTAAATTTTAGATTATAACATGAAATAATTTTCGTTGTCAGCTATGTAACACACCTCCTAGATCGGGCTAATAACTTAATAATAATAATAATAATTACTCATAAATAATAACGTGCTGATATTATTCGCCATATAAAATAAATACTTCACCGTTTCCTTTTATAGTCACTGTGAAATCATACGCAATGACAACATCAGATTTTCATGCAACGGACGCTATCACTTCAATACAGGAACTGGTAAAAATGCACCTATAATATTTAACAAGCGTGCAGTGCGCTAATGGCCTCACGGATACGCCACTGCAGCAATTCAATCCTTGGTGGAATTCCACATAATTTATTCACCAGAATAAATAAACGACCGAGCTTTAAGCCGAAGAGGCTTACATTTTGTATAAATAAATTAGCCTACATAGTCCGAGCGAAGCAATTTTGCGGTTAGTGTATTTAATGAAAGAAAACACAAAGTTTAAATTGAATTAAATACCAGACCAGCGCAACAAATAACTATTATTATGCGCGAACTGGGTGTGATAAAGTGAGGACTTTTAAATTTATTACGTACTTTTTGTGACATTGTTACTCTTGCTGGCTCGTGTGACAAAAAAAAACGGCAACGCGTGCCACATATTAGAAACTGTAACTAGATCGAGTAGCATGTAATTTAACACAACAATGATTCTAGATAATTTATTATATAATTAATTTTTTTATTAATAAACAGAAATATTCCATATGAATACTAAGTTATTGACACCGGGTATCGGTTCTGATAGGGCGTACCTGTGTCCTTATGGTACTGTTTATTTAATGTGGCTTAACGTTTACGTATTTTGTGGCAGCTTGAAGTCCCCTCAACTAATTTGAAAATTAAACGCGTGTCCCAATCATATTAATCGGTTTATAACATATAACAAATTTTATTTAACGGCTGCTCGTACAATATACATAATATAGGAAACGACTTTCAAAAATTACTATTTTTCAACAGGTGATTATCATGCAAATGACAGAGATATTGATTACGATTATCATTTGGATTTGATCTACCATCCACATGTACCTCCTATATAATTTTTAGCCAAACAGCACAAATATTAGTAATTATATTAAGTAGGCATATTGGGCGACATAATAAAACATACATTACAAAGCAATTAAAAACATCATTGTCGAAAGGAGAAAATAGCAGTTAAATTTAACTTATTATAACAATCATACAAAAGGAGTAAAGTATGGTATGTAAAGGTGGGCAAAAAGTTGACTATTTAGGAATCGTCAAAAGACAACGAGTGTTCAGTGTCATTTTGCCGGATACACGCTTCACGTCGCTTGGATAGAGATTTAAAAACGACGATAGTCAACAACGTGTTCGAAAGAAATTTGACAAGTAACGGTGTATGAACGTCTTGAAATACCGTGCATCCGAAATCTGTTTCAAATAATAATAATAAAGAAGAATTTAATTCGACTTAATCCAGACCAGACCATACGAACCCACGACATATATAAATATAAAAAGAACTCTAAGATTAAACGTAATTAACAATCAAGTTTTGAGGCCTTGTTAAATTAAAATTACAAAAACGTTAATATTATATGCAATAAAGTTTGTATTAAAAGTAATAATAAATATTTATAATTTCGTTAATAAAATTACATTTTTTGTTTATTTCGTTAATAAAGAACATTTACCGCAACATTTCAAAACAATATATATAATAGATGTTTCATGGCATTGTAGTTGCTGACAAGATCGCTAAACCTGGTAAATTCTTTACTATTGCTATGGATGGAACTCCAAAATTCACTTTGTAATATTATTTAACAAATTCCACGTGATTAATGCGATCGGCTAGTGTAGGACAAACAGTAAAACGTTTACAACAACGCACAGCACAGTATTGATACCTTTCTTAAACTCAAATATTGTGCCGTTGCAACTCATATTACGACGGTTGAACAGTAGATAGCTTTTAAGAACTTTTTCCAAATATCCTACATGAAGACCAATAATTCTGCAAGCAGTTATTCCACTCGTTTGTTGGTACGGAGAAAATATTTGAAGGCATCGACTGCTTCTTCTGACGACCGAAACCTTTGACCAACCAGCCCGTTCTTGATTTTCGGAAAGGTAAAGAAATCGTTAGGACTTCGGTCGGGACTGGATGGTCTAACAATTCGGCGTTAAAAAATTCAAATGTTTTTCGAGCTGCGTGTGACTGCATTCTCTTAGTGAAGGACGTTTCGTCGTTCGGTGTTGGTTTATCGAATCTCAGCGATAGCTTCCGGCGAACACATGCTTGTATATTAATCAGCAGTAACAGTTCTTTGATCTTACAGAAGAATTGTTGCTACATGACTTGATGTCGCGACACACTTCGATAAGAGATGACTTTTGTTGATTTTTCTTCACCTTGGAACACCGAAATAGACGATTGGCGTTTATTATCCGATTCATATGAGTAAATTTACTCATATGAAACAGATGATAATAAACTCGGCGAGGCATTCTTGTTGAAATAATTGGCTTTGAAATTTGTAAAATTCTGCGAAAATTTTCTTGGTTTAGTTCCTTTGATCGATAACTCGTCAACTTAAAAAAATCACTGCATCTATAACTGAAGATGGAAGTTAAGTTTTAGCAGTGACACTTGATTAGCGCCGCCTACTATGTCCCTGTATGCAAACTTTACTAGACAACCCTCGCACTAGTAAATACCATTTTAATTTAACAAACACCCTTAATTTTTGAATTGGTGGGGTCCCGACGATGACTGTTCCAGGTACCATACTTCTTCTGAAACCTCTTGTTTACCTTTTGTATCATTAATAAAATGTGATCCTTTACAATTGGTCTATTTGTAGGCTCATTTCTAAATATTTTCAGTTCCATCTTAATTTTAATGTTTTTATTATATTTCAAGAAGTATTGCCATTTAGGCTCATTTTCGCTTACTTTAACATCCGCCTTTTGCAAACTGAAATCAACAGTCACTTCGCAAAATGCATTGTTAGTTAACCACGCTGTAATTTTATTATGTGTGATTCATTCATTTTAATATGTTTCCGCCGTTGATCCTGTTAATATGAGTTAGTATGAGTGGCAATTTTGTAACTTTCAATTGCCTCTTCTAATAATTCATGTAAGTACTTTTAATTTTTGAATTGTTATTTACCGTTTCTGTTTTGTTGGTATTTAAAGGCCCAGAGAGAGCTTTCATAAAAAAAATCGAAATTGATTTATTTTTGCTTTACAATTTTACTTTAGATAAGTTGATCGATATGTTGTAACTGGTAGCTTCTTTACGTTTGAGCAATTTCGGACCGACATTTACACCAAACAGTTTATAACGACTGATGCTTTATTATTTTCAGCTTGTTTCGATGTTTTGTAGAAATTCATTGTTAAAGTAATAATATTATGTACATATTGCTTCGCCATACAATTCAATACAACACACAACATTAACAACTTTAAAACATTTAAAATAATGGACAAATAATACATTGTACATTACGTTAATTATTTCACATAAAATTTTGTTATATGCACCTAACATTAAATAAAAGATAAATACATTAAATTAATGAATCCTCATTGACAGTACCATACAGTATACAAAGTAATTTTATACATAAAGTAATTATTTCTCGTTTTTGTGACGCCACATAAAGACCGGGATTTTTTAGAGTAATATATGCATCTGAAAATAGTAGACTGTAAGAATCACCCAGTTGCTTAGTTGTAAACTCAAACTACAAATCTATGTAGATACATAGGACACAGAAAATAAATCCACTACCGACATCAATATTAAACGCTGCCAGGACTCAACGACGAAAAGTCCGGTAGAAGTTCATCCGACACACCCAGTTTCTTATTACAATTGTCTAACATCGATGTTATAGGGATGTATGCAATTTATAACCGACAACTTCCGCCAAAGATTTTCATTCGAACCTGAACATGCCATACGTGCGCACATTCATATATACACTGGGAACGCAATAAATCACTAACAACATCATATTATCACGACAATTTAATATATGTTGTGTGTTTAGCCAGATTTCTTCAAAAAGTCCTAGTCATTAACCTCGACCAATGAATCATCGTCGGGAGTCTTATCTCGCATGGGACGTAAACTATCGTCAGAATTAAAAGATTTTTCGTATAGGTTTACGCAGCGCTGTGGTGTAGAACATGTTAAATTAATTAAATGTACACCGGAATCGCGATAATGTGCTACGAAAAGTCGCCATGCCGACGTTTTTCCCTTTCTGGTAGTGTAAGAAAAATGCGCAATAAATTAGCACGTATTTAATAAAATTATCAAAAAAAAAATATGCATAGTGTAGTTTCTTAAACGAAAAACACATTTCAAATTATCCAGTTTTGTGGGCTGCTGAAATGCAGCGTGAATCGACGGAATAATTTACGTGGCACTTTATAAATTACCTTAGACGGTCATTATGGAAAAAAAAACTTAATGAGCATTTTCTTGTACGATTGATTAATAATACGGTAAGTTAACCAACATAATAACACGTTGGTTCTGACTTAAATTTAGTGCCATCCTGTTTATTTTTCGCAGTATCCTGTCCGGCGATTTATTAAAATTAACTTTTTTCAGAGGTTTTTCCAGTACCACATACGTACGGCCATAAGATTTATGTAACCGTTAACAGGTGCTTAATTGAATTAATATCCCGGCGCAGGCAAGTGGAATATGCATGAGTGGTGCAAATTCAGATTCACTTGTGCGAGATTTAAATTGTTAAATTTAATTAAAATCGTTTAAAATTTTAATCTAGTAGTAAAATTTATGCCCCCGGGAATGCCGGACGACCGGTGCCCTTTGGAATATTTATTACGAAATTGACGTTTTATTTTCTTGTGCGCGAGGTGTGGCAAACCATTATTGGTAACATGCGGTTATTAGAATAACGAGCGAGACCACTGATTACCCAATCATTATGTTATTAATTTCATTATTAAATAGCAGTAACCATTTTGCTGTGGAAACGACGAAATTAGGTTTTAACGATAATTTAGGTGTTTAAAAACGTATTTAATTTTTAAATTGTTTCATTTGCGTAATTATGTGTACTGAAGAAGTAAACACATTGAAAGCCAAAGGAAGTGCAACTAAATTAGTTATAAAATGTAGACAACTAATGACAAATTTAGTGCCCAATACAAGCAATCACAAGGTTATAACTGAGACAAAAATCGGTCACGTCCTTGAACTTACTCCTGATGTATACTTTAATCAATTCGACGGAGATTGTTGGATAATAGAATCGTATATTTATGCATGTAAATTACGCATATTTGCAAACATTTACATACGTGATACATGACGAAGCTGTAGCGCATAATAGCCCGATGTTCCTCATATCAGGATCGTTGCAAGTCTCAGAATTTTAAGGATAATCTCATCATTATTATTACTATTATTATGTTATTATTATTCTGACGAAATTAAACTAGCGATTATCGTTGAACAATGGTAATTACTTAATGAATATTAAAAATACAAGGGGTTGCATCAGAATCATTGATAGTAAAAATTGCACAGCATGAAAATATAAATAGCGGCTTTAACAATATGATACAGATCCCACAACAGCTCTAGTAGCTGTCTTTGAATTTATTATTTATCAGCGTTAGATATATTTACCATTTACCAGATATCTTCGTATCCTAATGTACTTGAAATTGTGTACTTAACGTACCTTGACGCTCTCCTGAGGAGTTACAGAAGAACAAGTGGGCATCGCCCTCAGAAATCGTACGAGTACATTGCTCGACTGGCGGATTTGGATATTGGCATACCTTGCAGGCTAGACATACGATTCCAGAATCACAATCACCCTTTCAGGGACAGATCGAGACTCCAGATAACCAAGCCTGTTATCGAAGACAAAGACATAGCATGCTACTCGAATCAAACTGAAAGTCACGCAGAGATACAGTTGCCACATACACCACATATGTAACTGCCACTCAACAATAGATATATCAACACAACACAAAGCCACAGACACCACAAGAGGGCTGTGACATAACACAATGCAATACGTACATAAATAAGACATGACTATGTCTTACCAATGCTTTCTAACACATGCATCGACATTTATCACAACTCACGGAAATATGCTCAACTCACACATCTTTACAATGCACCCTTTCGTACGTCACTGCACATAACTTTCTTATGCTTGTCTTATAATTCATACGATATGCCTACTCCACCCTAAGCCGATTCGTGACACAAAACGGTGTAGATTCGTAAGCATTTTACGGAATCTAAATAAAAAGTTTTATATATATATTTTTTTTATAAAAATAGCTGTGCTGCAGACAAGTTCTCGCTTGGTTCATTGGTTGGAAACACGTCCACTCTATTCTTATATACATGGTGTAGCATATTCTTTGCTACACCATGTACGTATCATTAATTCACACGAGTCCCCCACAAACCTTTAAAAACCAATCTGGAAAGCATCCAATCATAATAACTTTGGACAACAAAAATCTGATACAAAGAACTGAATGGAGAACGAGATGAAACGATATCGAATAAATCCACACTGTAATTACGAAACGCTAAACGTAATGTAAGTTTCGAATCGCCCATTCATATTGCATGCAGTGGTTTTGAGTCCGCGTGAACTGAACTCGGGCCTTTGAAACGAGTTTCTGCCCAACTACTGAAATGTGTCTTCCTGTCAGCCATGTGTGCACTAAATTGTTAATCAGTGTTCAGCTGCACCAGCATTTATTAATTCCAGTGAGCATTAACTCAAAGCCCCAAGCGATTCGAACAGATACGTCATTAAAAACTTACCTAATTTCGTAATATTCAAATTCGGCCATTAACGTAAATTTTAAAACGACTCGAACGTTTCCCGGTGCATTTCTCACTTTAAATTTAATGACGCTTTTAAAACAATTAATCAGCAATTCCGATCGGCGCACGGTTGTTTTATTTGTAGATCGACATTATGCGGAATTAACAAACGAATTAATAGCCATGAGTTACCCATGGGTCGTTTCCTATAATGTGTTACAGCAAAAGGAAATGCCCTGTCTCCGTTTACAAACACTTGTGGGAGTTCAAACGTGACTGGATTCTAATTATTCTTCTTCTTTGCGCAATACGTCATAGATTTATAAATTATTTCAACCTGTTGCCTGGATTAAAATATATGTACGTATATATCTGTTGGAATCGCAGTATCTCGAAATTACCGGTTTCAATTGACGTGGTTAACATTATTTCTATAATTTTTAATAAATAGAAGTTATAAGAAATTAACTACGATTATTTAAATTATTATATTATACCTACACATACTTTATTGTTATTAATTCCATTGTCATGAGCTTTTATTTAATTGCATTATTTTTGCATTTGTTAAGTTATTGACACTTACTATAAAGTACTGATAAAAATAACTAATTAACAACTATTACAAGATAATAGTTATCGGTTGAATTACACTTGCTATATACAAGTAAACATAAACAAACTTGAATTATGAAAATTACAATTATACAAACTGGTCTTAAAACGCACTCTCAAATATATATAATTAATTTGCAAGTCGTGGCATTATATAGCACAGTGTCACAATGCAGCATCGAATAAACAAACATAGTTAAACTGAAAGTTTCAACGTTTTGAATTCAAAATTTACCAGTGAAATGCATAATAGTCGTAGTTTTTCTATTTGACACAATTTCTTTGTTACACTTACGGTATATCTAGTTCCAGCAGTATACTGATATACATTTTTTTTACGTTGACAATGGTCGCTAAACTAGGTTTACGTTTTGAGTTACTGTTACACACATTTTTATTACATCAATGGGACTTGCAACATACTAACCTCTTATGAATTAAGGTGTCAAGGTAGTAATAGATTATTTTATTCCAACTATTTGTCATATTGTCAATTGCTAGGTAGAAGTATTACACAAGTATCGTAGCTGATATCTAAATGACTAAATATAACACTATGATAATCGCGGGTAAAATTAAGGTAATTTAAATGACCAAACAGTTCTTGATATATCTACATGATTATTTGCTAATTCAACAGAAATAAAAATATGAGCCCTTGATCATTAACCAAATTATTTATCAAGAATGTAATGGAAGTGAATACAGACGATGGTGATTTTTGTAAACATCTGTCTATAATTAACCGTCGCAATAACCGTAAACAACATAATTGGTTTGAAAACATGTATTATTGGCTAACCACTAAAGAAACAATATCATTTATTGACAAATCTTAGCGAGTAATATGAAATTTCATATTACACTGGTGTAACATGAGTAGCTTCCTGTACTTATAGCGGCATATTATTGATCGATTTGAGGGCATTTGATAACGTAATGGCCCTGAAAAGCTTTCGGTGGTAACGAAATATATACATTTTTCGGTTCCTATCCGACGCCAAAAATCCTACAGAAAGTAAGTGATTCTTTTATAAAAAGGCCACTGGTCAGTAAATTATTTTTGTTATATTGATCCGAAAAGCTTCGCATTGTAGTTCCTCGTTAGTCTTGATAGACCAGAAAAATGTAAAAATCGATTCAGTCAGTGGCGTTATGAAAATCCATAAAAATTGCATTAAATTTACACAAAAGGTCGGATAATATAAAACAACATATACATAGAAGAACGCAAGCCTATCGCTTCCGCGTTGTGCGTTAGTTGTCGTTCATATTCGCTCGTAAATAATCATGCGGTGCCTGGCATTTTCTTCGTGCGTTTGTTCGGCGCTCGATGTCAGAGGTGCCCGACGTCCCGTGCTTTATGACGTACAGAGATCACTCGCATTCATATGTGCGGTGCGTGATAGCGATGCCGGACACATTTCGCGCTTGACCTTACGTGGCCGGTCTCCAATTTATCGGAAACGGCCAACCCGGTCCGGTTACCGTTGCCACGTACGGATTGCGCATTTCATTTATAGGAGCCACACGGCTGCTATTTATTGACTTGTTATCGGCCGGCTAACATTTCTGTGCAGTTTTCCGTTATTGTAAGAATCCTGTATACGTAAGTTATATATGCGTGTTAATGATGCCAATGAAAATACGCCGCATTCTTCGAAACTTTCGGAGTTGTCGACGTCAGTTTGTCTAGCTACTTGACGACAAATCTAATCTGTTGTCAAGTAATAACGAACGGTTTGCATCCGGACACATTTAAATAATGAGAAAGGGCATATTACTGAATGTGATATACCGCGGAGAATGCGCAAATGAATGTAGTTAATGCGTTGATTTGCGGAAAAGCAGTGCGCACATAAATATTACTATTTGAAATGTAGACATGCAGAATATTGTAGGGCAGAGGAAATCAGAAATCAGTAAATGGTACGAATTCCCTATATTCTAAAATTAATTGAATTATTAGTTTTTGTACATAAAATGGACCCGCTCTCTAAAACGGACAGATAAGGAAGAAGATGTTGTTGCAAATTTGTAGTCACAATCACACCAATTAATTTTATTGTGACAATTCCTGACATATGCTTCGCAGCTACTATCTTTTACAACACTACAATACTACACAAAGGTTTGATTGTTTTTAAATCATATTTAGCTATTGTAAAGATTACAAATTTGTATTATTACTTGTCTGTTATTTCTTTAATGTGTTATTAACATTATCTTCTATTCTCCAACGTGTAGTAAATAATATCTATTTACCAAGGTATAGCCGTTATTCACAAACACCTCTCATTAGTTAAATAAATTAATAAATTGGTTCTGTGAAATTGGGGATTACATAATTTAATGAATCTATTTTTAATACCTAAAATGTTATGTTTTTTTTTGTCTAGTGGGATGGTTTGAGGGTAAGTTAATAAACCTACCAGAAGCAGCTTGTGGTACCAATCAAACATAATATAACAGCTATATTAGTCATTCGTAATTATTTTGGTGTCTAAGAAAGGTACAGATCTGTCGTCCTCCAATTCATAAGTAAACCGAATATGATTGTTGAAATCATTGAAAATGCATATCTCTAAATGATATGATACTAAAAAGTCGATGAAAAAGAAATGTTGATAAGCATGACAACGCAAAATTCCAGAGGCGAAATATTAACATATGAAATAGTAATCAGATGGAACAAATACTTAGGAATTATATCAAATAAATTAAGAAGACAAAAAGGAAAGTAGCAGTGGAAGAAGATCAACAGCAGAATTATGTTGATGGAGAAACGAAATTGAAGAATATAAATAAAAGAGACAACTAAATGGTTGAAAATTGAAGGTTTTGATCTAATCTTAACAGAAAAAAGTTAGTAGAAAACCTAAGATAGAAAGTTATCACCGACCACTTATCTCAAAGTTTAAAGAAGAACGGATAGTGCTTCAAATCGGAATGGATGAAAAACAGAGCATAAAACGAAGATAAATTTAAAAGATAGAAATTGGCCGAAAAAAAATATTAATAATCAATCAGAAAATAAACTAAGAGCCAATGGTGGTAGGACAACCCGAAATGTGGAATAACACATCGGTGTCCAAACTGAAACAAATTACAATAACTATAAGAGACAATGTAAACAAGAATAAAAAACATAAAAATAATGGCCTCAGACGGTAAGATGAAATAGGAATGGGATCGAATGAATACTTTAGGAATTGCTAGAAGTAAATTAAGAAGAAACAAACAGTGGAAGAGAGATTAACAAACTTGGAGGATATGGAAATTCCTACCATGTTTGTACTTTTCTCCTCATATTTTCAGCCTTCCTGTCAATATTAGATCAAAACCTTCAGGATTTCAACCTTTAGTTGCCAAATGGTTGAAAATCAGAAGGTTTTGACAGAAAGGCTGAAAATATAGGAATGAGAGCAGTACAACAATGGTAAGAAATGTATAAAAGCAAAGATTGCAAAAGACTTGCGACGGTAAATGACTATTAAGGTAAATCCAGAACGATTTTATGATTTTTCATATATTTTGACGTGTCTTGCAGGATGTTCTATGCCGAGTTTTGTAACTCGAAATGACCTTATTTGCAAAAACTCAATGTCAATAAATCATATATTAAAACATTATAATAATTTGCGGTTATTTAAAGCTAATTCTTGCAACTTAGTTTAGAATAATAAATTAGGTTCAAAAACACGTTGAACCTAGACATTCAAAATGCAAAAATCAAATGATTTTCGATTCAAGAGCATAATTTAGTTTCGTGTGTCAAAAAAATTCAGAAAAATCTAAATTTTATTATCTTATTCAAAAGCTAAATGTTGTATTTTTTTTTAATTAAAAAATTCAATTGAAAATAACCTCCTGGTTCAAGCCTAGCTTCCGGTTCCAAAAATTATATAAAGCTACGAGTCGAGGGCTAAATAATCAGTCTCAACAATTTTCTACCCCTGGGACCTAAATTCATTATTAATTGTTCTCCCAGAGATATCAACTTGCTTTTATTTTTAGCAGACGTAGCAGATTTAATCTCTTGTTGCCCTGTGGGTAGCAAGGATTACCAATAGCATTACAATTTTTTGCCACATAACAATAGCATGTATTTCTCGCAATTTTAACATACATTTTATAAAACTAAATTTTCCATAAAAAGTAATAATAGCATCTCAATCTTTAAAGGACCCAAAGGCAATGTATGCGTCGCTATGCTCGCAGAGGAATAGTCCTTACTAGTACGACTATCACAGGATAGTGGTTTGGTGACCTTGTTAGATGATAGGATCACTTATGGGACCGTCGATAAGGATCATACCTTCAATGTTCAAAAAGGTGAATAACTTACTGAAAGAATATGAGAACTTTGCATTTGAAGAAATATACAAACATATCATTATCAACAATTCTACACATTCAAGGATATACATAGGGTCTTCCATAAAATCAACTATCCATTAAGTCCTATTGTCCCATTTGTTGGGTGAAAGATAAATTGAAGAACTTAAGAATTTCAAATTGCCAGATGCTTTCTTGTGATGCAGATGCTTTGACATTGTTTTACTTTTCAACACTTTTCAATGTTCCATTAAATTTAGAACTTGCTGTCATCAATGCTGAATGTACAGAATTGCCAAAAAAATCTTCTGCCTTATGTGTCCATTGTAGAGAGAAGAGCTGTACTTCTGAATGGACAATGTAACTATTCTCGACACTCGACACAATCAAACTTCAAACATAGACATTTCGTTGAAATGTATGATATACAAAAAAATAATAATTCCATTAATTTTACTACTTATTAAAAATGATAATGAATTTAGACAACTCCCCACATGTTGCAGACAGAACACGTAATATTAATTTTTTTTTCACATCTTAACTTAAAATTGTATTATGTCTGTTTTTATTTAAATCGAACTCTGCATTGAAATTAGAATTTTTGGTTATAGCTTGTTTGTCAATTGCTCATATTTATTTATTAAAGAATGTTTTAGTTTCCTGAAAAAGCAATAATTAAATTGCGAAATATTGAAAAAGCAATTAATTAAGTTTCATTGACATCACAAACTGACCGTTCCAGATCAAATGGCATCTGATGGTAGTGCCATCAGCACAAAAAACCTATATTGTAGAAGTATACATACTTTAATATTACTTTCGGATACGTTGGATGCGGTAAAAATAAATACTTACCATAAAGTCCTACATATTGCAGTTTTACAACCACATGCATATGAGCTAAGGGGTGAAGAAAGTGATCAGATGTGTTGCTAAATGACCAACTCAAAAAATTTGCGCGAAGTTACTAAAATTTAAGGCAAATTATTCACAAGACTTTACCTACTTGTCTTAAAACAAAGATATGAATGTGAAATTAGTATCTAAAAATATGTCGAGTAATGGATTTCTTGAAATAAAGTTCATCATACCTTGGCAGGCAGCAGTAAAATAGATAAAAATGTATATGAAGGAACCATTACAATCAGTCTGAAAATTATATAAGTATGGAGAATTATAAAACGCTGAAACAATACGTTTCATACAAAAATGAAATATCGCGTAATTATGAGATTACAAAGGTAGCCCTAATAAAGAATTATGTTGAAGATCTTCAGCAGCATCTTTTATAAAAACATTATAATAAACGAATGGACGATGCAAACTTCAACCTACATAATCAAAGTTTAATTGTGAGAAATATGAAATTGTGTGCCAAATTCCTGGAAAATGTCGACTTATTTCTATGTCTGCAGATGGTATAAGATATTTTCCCAAAACGTTATATGTGTAGATGTGATTGGTGTAAAAAAGATGGAACCACGTCACTTGAAAAATCTTTAGAAAACCTCACATAAACAACAGCCAAGTCGTAACTGCTGTACATTCTAATTATAACCAATGCAAAATATTATTTTTTTCTAGTCACCCCCGAATAAAAGTTTTAACATGTCGACAGATGGCTTGCTTCCACAGTATAATCTCATAGAGATATTTTAAAGAAATAAATATACAAATTGTCGTCTAACTTTATTATTAATGTGCGAATCGTACATAAATGCAATGCAATTTATTTGCTATGTGTAAATGGCTGCAAAAGCATATCGAAGTTTGATTACTTAAACAAGGTAAATAATTTAACTACAGCTAATAGCAGTAATGTTGCTACTATGTCATGTGACGAGTTCAACCAATAATGGAGGATGCCATTGAAGTCAGTGATTCAAATGTTGTATTTTGCATTAGTTAGATAGTTAGTATTAATTTTGGTTTCAAAAACCATGAGAATTAAAGTTTATAACCTAAATAGAGTAGTAAAACAAAATTGTGTGAATTATATGTAACAAAACTACCGAATTTAGTGAAAACAAAACCAAAAAGGATTAGTTGCTGGGATATAATAAAATTTGATGATTTAATTTAATTTAATGTAATTGCTAACTTTATATGAATGTCAAGTTAATAAAATGCTCCGCTCTAATCGACAAAATGTTTATAATAGTTAAATTACATACATTCATTTGTTGTTCAAAATTAGAACAACTGTTAACTTTCCGTGTATATTGATTTTAATTGTATTATCTAGAAATATCCAACGGTAATTAAAATTGGTCCGAACAAGTATTGCATTTTCTATATTTTAAGACAATAGGCAAAATGTTCTACTTAAAAATTATCTGCAAAAGCACGGGATTGTCTATGGCAAAACAATAGTCCTACTCCGAACTTGACCTCAGCAATCAGCAATATGCGAAAAATTAAAAAAATATTTTGTTAGCGAAGTAGGCTATTTTGGAAGTGACCAGGTTTAATAAAGTTCCGCTGTACTAAATCCTCAAAAACTTACAGAACAACATACTAGTGGTGTTCTCTTACCACATTCCACAGTGGTCTTAATGGCAAGACTACGTTGTTACTAAAATGCAGTAAGCAAAATTACCAACATTAGTTACCCACGCTGTTAAATTTTAGAAATCATGGAATTGAAGTAATTTTTAATCAATCACTCAAATTTCATACAAAACTGTAGTATGTCACTTTATTGCCCAACTAACTATATCTCAAAATTAAAAATATTAAAACCGAGAAATTATAATTGTTTCGCGTTCCGTAAAAATATTGACAATGGAAATTGACATTTGAGTGGCTGTCATGACTCTACCGTGAACTATAGTCTCCACGTTTATTTTGTATATGACATAATACATTCTGAACACGAAAGTGTCGTATTATTTCCGCGCGACGCAAAATGAATTCACTTTCTTCATCTAAAGCAGCGTCGCACAAACGCTCGTCGAACATTGTTATTCTGAAAATGTAAACACAATCGCGGTCGCCTAGAAAAATGAACCCGAGTACGGCGAAACCAGTTTGCAATTATTAAGCAGTTAGCATATGGTGATATAAAGTTAGATAAACAATAATAGTCGTTTCCCGTGTAGTTTATACAGTTAAACGAGATGCAATTACAAACGTTGTCCTGTGTGATAAGAGTCTCGGAGTGGGTAGCCAGCGCACAAATCTACCGGTGGTTACAAACTAGGCACTGTAAGAAAGGTTGTTATCGAGCATCGAGTGCATGCAATCGAGTATGGCCTCACATCGTGGTAACATGTGACAACGCCAAGGGAGGCGAAAATTCATACTTGTTAATAACTAAATCGGTTTACGTTAATGGCTCGGCTAAATCTTCTATAAAAGTAAAATAATCCATCGGCACGAAGAACAGCAAAAAACAAGGAATTTTATATTTAGCGCAAAGGATATGGGGTTAAATCCTCGTTAAATCATAAAATGAATAAGGTAATGAAGTTATAAAGCTACTGGCCTCATTTTCTTTTCAATTTTACGCCAGTTAATTCGCTGATAATATTTGCGGAATCGATAGCAAATTTGTTGGTATCCACCTAAAAAAATGTATTATCGATAGCTCTATCATTTTTTTGTATTTAAGGACAAAGAATACAACAAAACAATGAAGATAAATTGCTACAGTATATTATCCATGTATTGCGGCGATTGGTAACTCTAGAAGTAATGGATTTTGGAACAACTATGTCAATCAGTGGTGAGTAACTTTCGTCACCTCAAAAACCGCACTTCATTTAATAACTGAAGTAAAACTAAATGACCTTGTTCAAGAAAGCAGATATAGAAAGAATTTACACAGTAGTTTATTAAAAAAACTTGGGGACAAAACTTTTTATTCTAAATAGGAAGTACATACTTTAAAATAAATGTTCTTCCGAAGTCGTCTTCCACGATCTCAAGCCAGGTGAAAGAACTTCCTTCGCCGCAATGCATGTTGATTCGATAACGTAACCTCCTCTAACTCCGAACACTAATTGTATACACAATTTTTACTGAAAGATTACTCCTACCAGTTTAATTTCTTATAGATTCGAACATTGATTGCTGCGCTATTAACAAGCTTTAACCTTTGACTTTGGCGTGTAAGCTGTGAGCCCGACGAAAGTGAAATCACGTTCGCTGCAAATACATTCGCATGGACAATCCTACAAACTGAGAGCGGCAGTTTTGATGAATTTATACGAGTCACCTTTCGAATTGACAGGAGCGCTCGTCTATTCAATTACCGATGTCATAACAGCGACGCCGGGTCGAGTGAAGCCCGACGAGCGACACATCAATCACACCGACAGAGAGAGAGATCAAACCGTCGGCAATCCAGCACATTTTTCAACATAAACCTGCACACCTCGACAATGCAGGTCTAATTAACGTTTGCTTAAGGAACAAAAGCAATTAATACATCCCCGGATTTCGCTCGAAATCCAATTCCCACAAATTCCTCGATGAAAGGATATGTTTGATTAATTGAAATGGACGCATCGTGGATTATGTCCGATTTTTATGGCCGCGAATGAGGCGAGCGAGACCAAAGCATGGCGTTTCGTGCGTTAAGGATTTGGCTCTGTCCGCACGTCGTGAATTGAACGGCTCATCGAGATTAGTATGCAGATGAGGGTGTTAGCATATTGCCGAGCGCAGGAGAACCAATCGGCTGCCGCTTATTAATTCCGGCTCCCGTACGTATGCTCGTCGGGATACTAATCCGTCGCCGTTGATCTTTGTCTCGACCCCGGGCGCACTAATATCTAATTATTTCGCGGCTAATCACAAGCGGAAGCTTCTTCTTCCGCATCCTCTCCGCATTCGTTCAGATCGCTCTGTAATTTACAGAAAATTGATTCCGTTCGTCGGACGTTAACCTGGAAGAAAGGCAGCGACTGCCTTTATTATTGAAAAAGCGACGGCTTGAGACAGGAACTCGCCACGACACAAAAAATCATTTTAACGCATTTCCGAAGGATCTTATTAATTTCGCCGACTATTAATTTATTCGTTGTGTCGTTAAGATACAGATTTATCAGTAAGATAATTACGAGGGTTTGCTATAAAATAATAAACAGTCAATATCCGGTAAAAATTTGAGCTTAACGCAGTGGCGTACAAATCAGTATCAATTATACCGATCATTCAAATACTTATGACAAAATTGAGAATAAAATTTGCTCAGCGTGTACTAAAACATGGCTAGAGCAGGTTTAAATAATACAGTAGGTGAAGGTGAAGGGTAGCGGTCCCCTATAATTATCTTCAATTACTTCCAATATAAATATAATTAGTACTATACTTCAAATCTAGTCTAGTATATTTTGCGTGTCTTTGACGATAACCATGCAGCAACGTTAAACATAGCGAGATAGGTTGATTTGAACAAGGGATGTGTAAGCTGGTCTAACCCTTCGAACAGTATGTATAATACTTGTGCAGATAGAATACATACGACATGTATTGCTACTGTCGGCACTAGCAATGAGTACAATTTAGTTTGTTCTAATCAACCTACTTTCTAGATATATTTTGTACTATTTACGCTAGTACACTATTTGGATATGACACTATGCCATTCCCGTAAAACAAAACATTTCAATTATCAATTATCTAATTAACTACACGTTTCTTCCCATCAGCACATCTTCTATATATTCTAATTCTCACCTACAATATACATTTATCTACTTATATGTAGTACAAAATCTTACTTATATAGATAAATTTATTTGTGTCACTTATCACGGCATATTTTCATTTTTAAGTATCTAGTTGTTCTCGTTCTTGATATAAAAATTAGGTATTATCAAAGCACGCTCGCCACAACAAAAATTTACTGACTCCAATCGTGTACTCGTGGTTGGATCGAATGTTTAACTGGATAGTGTGCTAAAACATGACGTACTGATTACGGATATTAACTTGCATTTCATTGATTCAGATATTGATAATGTGATGAACTGCGTGATCGAAGAGTTTTGACGAAACCACGCCAGGGGATAAGAGAATAAAGAAGCACTCCTAGAAAGTGACATCTAAAAAAAACTATATTGGCATGTTCACTTTCTAACAATTCCCTATATCATTTCTCCCAATTCCGCTTTCTCCTTCCATCTCATCCTACTGCTCCTCTGCCTTTTTCTTCATCGTGCTATTACGTTTTCCTCTTTTTCCTACATTCCTCCTTCACCCCTTTGACTTTCGCTAAGATTTCTACCCCACCTCCGTTCTTTCCCAAACTTCTTCTCCAGTCTTTTCCTTTCTTCTTTCAAGCTTATCTCTTCACAATGTCACAACCAATGTTCCCATTCATCTCAACCTTTTCCACAGAACTCACATTCACAATTATCATAATTGAAACAAATGGCGATAAAAATTTTAACAATAGCAGGCCTCATTCCATGTAGTAAACCATCTACTTTAACACTTACACTTCGTTAATTTGAAAACATTTTATTTTTCATATAATTCATTATTTGATGGTAAATTATACATATATTATAAGTTGTGAATGCTAATGTTCTTTAGTACAACATGCACGTTATTTATCTTCAGGATGCGTGATGATGAGGTTTATATTGTGTTTTTTTTTTGAGCGACAGTTTGTATATTAAATATTTCTAACACTTGTTGCATGTTACAGTGCTATTGATTTCTCCATATGTTTTAGTTGATAATGTAAGGAAGGCCGTTATTTCGAATAGTTTTCTATATAGCTTTTATTTTGTAAAGTTTGCTCGATATTGATATTCTTCATTGTCCGATTTTGTTTCAGGTGAGTGGCATGAGGAATTAGGTTGTTTCTGTTGTAATGTAAGACGCTCTGCACTTCGTCATGTCCGTAAGTATATATTTACTACTATTGACGATAATAGGGATCCCATTGCCCTGCCCCCTGGTCGTTTATACAAATTGAACTTTGAAACATTTGTAAAATTATATTAAAATGTACGGATGTTTAATCCGATTGAAGAAAACTAAAAAACAGAAAATGCGTACTATCCAGCTCTCGATCAGTAAAATCGGGACGTAACCGACTTCTCAACCGAAGTCATCTAAAAATACCAGGAAACATCTAGTTGAAACTGGATAAAGTGTTATCATATTATATAATGTATATGAATATCGATGGGTATGCTAAATGTAATCGAAACGTTTGAAAATTCAGCTTGTATACTTCCCCATCATAATTATATTTAACCGAGGTACGCAATTTTCACCAAAATATAATTATGAAAATAAGCGATTCATTAATAATAATATTATCAGGAAGTAAGTAAAAGGAATGTCGCGTCACAATTTTGTACGTACAAAAATCGCAATACCCAAAATGAAAACGAGTGGAAAATTAAACTTGCACGATCTTAAAAATACGCAAGGAAACGAACGAAAAGCAAATAAGCGTAATGAAATAATGGAGCTTATCCCACAGTCGTCTACACGTCATTAACACCACATATTTCCTTTGCACTTCTCACATTCTAACGCGAGCCCTTAGGTCCTTATTATACGGTAAACCATATGGTCAGTAATATAAAGCCTCGGTCTTCGTTTTTGGTTCGAACTCACACGGAGGCTCCACGCCATTACAAAGTTGTTTTTCATTCACATGGTCGTTTTATTTTATTCTATATATTTTTAAAATTTTGAAACATACGTTAATAAATATCGTACTATTAGAACAACAAAATTGTATATTTCTGACTATGGTATGTAATCTGTTTAATGCAAGTTATTAATAACGTATGTGACATAAGTTTTGAGAAAGCGGTAAATAAATTAAATTTTTCTGTTATTGCTAAACGTAAAATTAATATCATTAAGTGCCGAAAGTCTCATGTTTTCAAAACTGAGTAAATAAATAAACTGGTACAATCCGCCAAGGACAGACTTGGAATCTTTAGTCGAAAGATGGGGAGCCGTCTTGGGGTCTCATACAAGACAGTATATAGCAAAAGAGGTAAGTGTCTCAAGTACACCCTGGTACAACTCGAAAAAATATCTAGATGTTGCAGAGCTGTGATGGGAAGGAATATTGTGAGGAACCATATGATTATAATTTATAATGAGAAATATTTCACGCTGTCAGTAGGATATTGAAAATTGTCCAAAACAAGTAAAAGTTGATGACAAACTTTTAGTTTGGTGGGCGATTTCTGAGGTTGAGATTTCAAAACCTATGGAGAAGATGTCGATGCTGGGCTTTATAGCCAATGATTCACCGAAAATGTTTAATTTTATTAATGTAACTAATAAGAATAACGCCAATTATATACCGAGAGAAGATAATACCCCAAATGTCATTCAAGATCAATAGATGAATGTTGGTAATTGCTGTAATTCGAGTAAAACCCGAAAACCGTACAAAGGAACATGATACAAGTCTTGTTTGAATAAAATTTTGTTATTTTGCTGACTAAGCCTGTTGCATTTTTTTTCAAAATTTTGTCCCATGCGTTAGTAAGTAAAATATTGTATATATGTATTTTTTAGATTCGTGGACTAAAATAAATTTGTTTTTACCAAATGCTCGACACTTTCAAACCTGACCATATATTCTTTTATATGACCGTGAGATGAACATTGATGTCATTTTGTCGAAAAAATATATAAAACGAAACGATAATTTATGCAGACCGCATTACCCTCATTAGTAAATTGAAAAAAGTAAAAACGACCCAAACGATAAAATACGCACTCTTTAGTGGTCAATATATTCACTATTTAATTATGAAAATTTATCATGACCATTTACATAAATTACGTATTATTGCTCATTAAATTCGTTATTACGAAACTAAGTCGGAAGCATTTAGTATTTTAATGACGTTTGCTTTGTCACTTTTAACAATCGCCAGCGACGACATTTACATTCGCGAATGATAAATTTCGAATTCAATTAATTGTTCCAATAATGACCGTAAACCGTGCATGCGTACATCAATTTATAATCATACGCAATCATCGCCCATTCAGTTCGAATTCTCCTCGACGCGAGCGTTCAACTTAAACAAGTTATGAATTTACGATGCCGATCACGAAACCTAATCATCTTTCCCATCAACGGGTTGCGAATTAACACGACAATTTTTGTTGGCTCTCGTTTTCATAACGTTACCTTAATTAACATGTCACCGTCCGCGTGACACGTTAACGTCATCTACCAACAACCCCGAGACAATGCTATTTTTGGATGTAATTTAATCGAAAATTAATTCGATATAATCAAAATGAGATAATTTGACAACTTCAAACAAATAAATTTCGTTTACACAATTATGGTAATAAAAAGCATTCGCTCAACCAGTAACTGGAAGGGCAAGTGGAAATATATATCCTGTCTCGATAGGTTTCTTGCACATTCTATATTATTGTTAATATTTATTTTATACAACTTGAAATGATTTTGAGGCACGAAGGATCACACCTGGCGCCTTGTGTATTGCTCTTGTTTAACATAATCCAGATTTTTTTACAAAGAAAACCAAATTTGCTTAAATCAATCTCAGTACAAAGCCTTATTTCACAATGGAAATAAATAGTAATTGGTGATTTTAGTAGTAATAATCTTCATTTAACAATATTACAGGCAACTTCCTGAAATATTTTCCATCAAGAAGTTTTAGTGTCTTGCAAGATAGAGCTTTCATCATAACACCTTGATCTTGATGCTATTATATTTTAAATTGAATCTTACTCTATATATTATGATACTATTGTGCATCATATACGGTGACCATTTATTTAATAATCCAACCAATATCATATTTGATGAAACTTTTTTTATAAAATATGGTTAATTCGATATAATTTCGATGTCACACTTTTATAGTAAGAAATTGCTAAAGTTTATAACGCTGCTGAACGTACAAGTAATAGTTTTCAGGAAACTTCGAATAATTAAATTCATCGATGCGTAGCAGACTCAACGGCAGATACACTGTAGATCCCGGGAAGGCGACAAAAGACTCCGTGCCATTATTAAATTCTAGGTAACGACAAGGGTTTTAACTTTTGCCCTGCTTTATTAGAGTACGGAGACAAAGATGTCGCCGCGTCACTTTCTTGGCAAATAAACGCGACCAGATAGTCGGTACGTAGGTGCCTTTATGCGGGAGCTAAACAAAGGGCGTTTCCAGGTATCGACGACTTTAACGTCGCACCGAAACGCGACGAAAAAACACGCCATCGACAATTATCGACGCGTCTTACTCGGAACGTTTAATGGCAACCGGTGCGAATGTTGAGCGAGACAGTTCGTTATTTGCAACGCATTTAACTAGATTACTGCGATTGCTGCAAATTTCAAAACGTTTTGATAGGAGCTATGAGATTCCAAAGCCACGCTGGCCTTGGTTCTGTTTATTCGTGGTTTGTAACTTATACAGGAACACTTTATCACATGTATCCACGTCAATAATTTAATTTTAATTTTTATTGTATTCTACGAACAAATTTGCATTGGGCAATTAATTGGAATAAAATTAAACTAAGTGCGAATTAATATGCGTTGAAATTAAAATTATTTGCGGTGTTTCTGGATTTCCTGCAAGAATCGAAAAAAAAACTGTATTTACCATATTTTAATTTATGCCATATAAACGGTATCCTCTTATGAATACTCACATAAATCATTTCTCCTAATGCACGTAAACAAATAATAAACACCCAAATATATTCATAACGGAACTCCACAAAAACTACAAAATAAACAACTATAAAGTTCGTCGTATGCTCCTAGCCTTCACCTTGCCCTACTCCACTCATATAACAAAAGCGGAACACGCCATTTATTATTTTTTGTACAAACTTAGTTATGCTGTGTTACCTTGTTTGCTTGTTATCGGCCTCTGATCAGTACTTTGTTCGGAAGCGCTTTGCGAATGCAAATGCGTGGCCTGCAACTTTAGCTGGTCAACCGGTGATACGTTTCGGTGTTATTGCAGCTCATCGTCCTGATTAAGGACTAGTTTACAATTACAACCTGCGAGTTCTTACGGCAGCCGCAAATGCGTTAACACGCAATCCAAGATGCTGGAACCATGCATCACGCACATCATACAACTCCGTGCACATACAGTTGCGTTTGTTTTTTTGTAAAAAAAGGTTTATTTTCGTTGCATATGGCACTACGATTTTGCATGTTCGTAATACAATTTTATAATAATGGTTTAGATAGGTTACAAAAAATGAATTGTTGCCAACCAGGTGTGGACCTGGAATGCGTAACTAAAGAAATTGTTAAAGAAGGTCAAGGAAAGGATATTTTTCTATGATCATCTAGAATATAAGGGCCACTTTTGCGCCAGAGAAACTTAAAGAATTAATAAAGGAAACTAGAAGACATGCAACAGAAATCTGAAACTTGTTGAAAAGTCAGAAGGCTAGGAACTGGCACGATATCACACAAAAAGTTCAAAAGATAAGATGATGGTTATGTGTTTGTTATACGTTTGAGAAGAGAGAAGAACATCTTCTGACGAAAAAGAAGGAGAAGAAAATGACATATTTTGCTAATAAGTAGAAGGAGAATATGAAAAATTACCGAAACGTGACATGAAACTAGTGATTAGAGATTACAACGCAAAGCTTGCAAAGAATAAATGTAACTATCAACAATAGGAGTAAGCACGAAATATTTAATGACAGTGGACACCGATTAATTTTGCAATAGAAAAGGCATAATGGTACACAAGTGGAACGGAAAGGAATATATATAAGGACATGGACAACACCGGCGGCAGGGTGTGCAATCAATTAAGAATGTACTGGTAGAAAGAAAGCTCAATTACTAGCGTGAGAAGTATGAGAGGTGATAACAAAAGTTATGATCATTTCTTAGTAAGGATAAGCTGCAAAAAAGTGGAGCAAAATAAACATAGATATAACAAGGGAGAAATACATAATAAGACTAGGATTACTCAATAACAACACAATATGCGACAGAGAAACATATAAGAACATAAGAAAACAATCGAATAGCTTGTTCAGGAAGATACAAATATTGTACAATGAGAAAAAACTCATTTAAGAAAAATGTCAAAATAAGGAAATTCGAGCATTTTACCAAGGAATAAAAAAGATACAACAGTTTACCATAGCAAAAATAGTCATTTTAAAAAACCAGAAACGAGTCTTACTGAGTGAACTGAGGCAAATAATAGAAATATAGAAGGAACATTGTGATGAACTCTTAAATACGGGAAATAAGGAACAATAAGAAGGAACAAGTTACAAGGCCAGAAGGGAAAAGGAAGATAGAAGTACCAATGAAAGATGATGTCATAAAAATAAGTAAATACCTAAAGAACGTAATTAAAGTCCAGGGGAAAACGAAGTATCAGCAGAAATCAGCAGTATCAGCAGGAGGAGTTAATTTAAGTGAAAGGATATATGAGCTTGTATAAGAGAAAGAACAAAAACCCGAAGAATGGACAACCGCGCTGATAGCTGATATACCTTTTGCATACAAAAGTTGACAAACCATTATCTGAAACCTATAGATGGACACTGGAAACAAATTATACAGGAGTGACAAAACTTATCAAGGAGAGATTTCAGGAGAAACAACAACTTTCGTTTTTCTTCGTTTCTGTAATTACCAGTAGTTCCAGTCCTCTTCTTTGTTAATGATTCACAACTCACTACTACCAATAATTCCGTTAAGGTTCTATTTTTTCCATCTCATTATCCTTATTATTAAATTCTGATGTTTCTTTTCCGTTTATACCTGTCTCATTCTTCGTATTATTTTTTAACATTAATTCCTTCGACCTCGCCCGGTCTGTCATCAGTTTTGCCTGGCCGATGCCCCCTCCAGTTTTATTAGTAGTGTTTGCTTCCCCTTGTCCCATTTTCACATCACACCATTTATGATCAGTTTCTGATCTGTCTTCCATTTCCATTCTTCTGGTATATTTTGTATTTCAGTCATGTCGTCATTTATTACTCCTGTGTCTTCATTGAAGTCTTTTAACTTAGTTTTGGCTTTCACCACTTTTATTTTAACCCCCATATTTTCTATTTCTACTAAACAAGTTTTATTCCCTATCTTCTTTACTTTCTTCATCTTTGCTTTCGTCTTCAGAACCTTTACCATAAAGTTCCCGAGCACTTCTTTCAGTATTCTGTTATAGTTCGTGTCTATGTCCCTGCTATAATCAGGCTATTTCGCAACTGTTCTTTCTCAAGCCTAGATCTAGTTTCATTATTTGGTTTCCTTTCCTTATTTTTAATTTCTTATATGTTATGTATAAGTAAGTATAGAAATCATGAAAATTTTCGAACTCGAGATTTTAACGCATATACACGTATCCACTGTATCTATTCTGACTATTTTCGGAATGACTTTTGTGCGTGTGTTTGTGTGTCTATCTGCCTGTGTATGTATGTGTGTCTGTGCGCACCTTTTTCCGTATCTCGAAAACGGTACGAGTTATCGAGAAAATTATTTGTAGTTTGTAGTTTGTAGTAGATACTGAAATTATAAACAACTTTCACCTGAAAAGTTTTTTCGAAAAATATAGTATGTAAGTATAAGAAACTTCAGTGGGGACCACTACAGATTTGTCTTAATAATATTATCCATTTTCTCTTAATATTTTTCTTGATTCTTTTTACTACTCCGATTTTATATCACATTTCCAAACATATCTTGAATCTTCTCCATTTCTGTTAGTAAATCAGCTGGTTTGCTTTTAACTGAGGTTCTTCTAGTTAGTTTACTGTTTCTCAGGGCTTGCCTGTTCTCTTTTTCTCTCCGGATTTAAGGTCTCCGGTCTGCATTCATTACCCTTTGTTTAACTTATTTAGACTATTTCACTAATTTTACCTATTTATTTTCTGTACTCCACCCACTTTCATTTTAACGCTTCTATTTATTTTCGATTTTAAAACATTTATTCATATAATTTAAATCAACCCCAATCTAATACCACTTTTCATTTTAAAAAGTCTATTTATTTGAAAATGTTCGCAAAAATGTGACACAAAAAATATCTGGACCGCATCTTTCGTGATAATATCGAGCGTTTTCATGTTATCAAGTGTTGTTATCGCCGATTTCTTGCCAGTTTCTTTCCAGTCACGTTGGCAACTATGGCGGTGAATAAAACACAAAATATAGTGCTCTGAAGCGACCATAATTCAACGAAATTAAGGTAACATGGCGCCGAAAACTGGAACTAAGACAGGAGATTAGATGAAAGGACTGGATAAAAAAAGGATAATGTCAAGTCCTGGGTTAATATATAAAATGACATTAGGGATAGATGGTCAATGAAAAGATCATGTCACATGGGAGAACTCCACGCCGTCATAAATCCAACGCTATTTGGAAAATATTTTTGTTTCACTTCATCTCAGTTCAGAGCGTCCAGTTGGTAACACTGGTGATTTGATCACCACGACCAACCTCTTGTCTAACCACGCCCGTCCAGATGTAGCAAGGGTATGAAAAAGTAGAAAATTTGAGTTAGTGGAATTATCATTACTTAGACCCCTTCTGTTGCTTTTTGACCAATCAAAATTTTTAATTAAAGCATGCGTGTGTAAATAAATATTAATGGTGATTTTAAAATTTAATTTATATTTTAGAGAAAAATTCCGTTTTTTGCGGCAATTACTCCCTTATTTACGTATGCCTTAATAGGTCGAACCCAACATTGCATTTGCATCAACGATCACGTTACAGATGCTTAGAAACTGTAAAGAATACAGGAAAACGTGGTCGGTCAGTGCCAATTCAAAGTCATAATCATTATGGTCATTATCTATGGAATATAAAGCGAATGACAAACCGAGATCTCAATTCCAGACATTGGAGATTACCGGCCTGGCGTCCCAGACCGCTAGACTAGTAGTAAACATAAATTGGTTCTTTTGATTAGATACACAAATTATTCAGGTTTTAACAGTAATTTTACTAGTCGTAATTTCACATTGATAAATTGACATATATATGGAAGAATTCAATCCATTCAACGAGAATATACTTTGCAGTTCGGCGTGCTTTAAAGATAATCTCGTCATAAAGCAATTTAGATAATGCACGTCAAACGGTTGTTCTTGTGAACATAAATTCTACAAATACCAGCAACATATTGGCCATTATACATTCAAATATACAGTTTATTTACGTGAGACTGAAACTTATCTAGATCGTCTATAGAATTTTCAATTTGAGATGCAAGCGATAAGCCTTAAAGGTTCGACCATTGAGCGCACTTATGTGCATGTGTATTCCTCCTGATATATAAAATGCCCACTAAAGATACAGTTTTATATCCCCCCTCTTCTAATAAAACGTACGACGATAATAAATCCGCGGAAGTGGTGCATACGTTGTAGTTTTATGCAACACCGTAACAACGCATCTATTTTAGTGCGGTCATGTTTCGCGTATCATTTTTGCCGATACCATATGGTCGAAAGTGTTATATAATATGCAATGCAATAAAAGTTGCCGATTGCTTATGCAGCTGGTGACATTTGAACAAACTGAACGATTATTTTCGTCAATTTCGCAGGGTAAAATGTTAAATTAATATTTCCAATTATAATTTTTAGTATGCAGTCAATAACCTGCTGCCTTCAATATACAGTGATATTATATTTCAGTATTAGGTTGGCATCTGAATCAGCAAAACAATGCACCCCTACAACAATAATCACAGTGGTGATCTAATCTGCATTTTATAATTATAGCTTTCGTACTTAATTTACTTATTGACCTAAACGCATTAAGCTTCTGCATAGATTCTTGTCTACGTGAGCTAACATTAAGTAAAGATAGCGTCAAGGTACATTCGAACGATCAAAGGACGATAGGGTTTATACTATCGTAGTGTCAGCTCTGCCCTGATATTTTTATTATTAATTTGACGAAATTATCAAGAGACTGAATGTATCGATTTTTTGATTTCTATAGTTTAAGGCACGTTGTTCACAATAACAATTAATAATTGAAGTTATACGGTCAGTCCTTATCGCGTCACGTAAAGCTCCTTTTCCCGACTGTAAAGTTTCCGAAAGCCATCCGTTATCGCAGATAAGATCGTGCACAGTAACGTACTTAGTAGCCCCGCACATTCCACATTGTCCGACCACCGTCTCAAGAAACCACCACTCTGTGCAGCATGCGAAGTTTTCGCGGCGCACCGTCGATATCTCGTGCGATCGCGGTACCGTTACCGCACCAAACGCGAATTCATCTTCCCATATGTCGTCGTACTCCTCAATGCAGCGACGACACCAACTACGACAACAGGAACAACGACGGTCGATCGCAGAGTGGCCGTGAATCAGCGGTCCGTGCAACCGCTGCGATAGAAATACATAATTTCTAATCAGAATGCATGAACGAGATGTCACTCGTGTGTGTATAGGTGAACGTGTGTGAGTATATATTTCGGTTCCGATATTTCCGCATTTATCTATCATAATGTCACGACCGAACTCTACATGACGCTCTCGGACGTTTACACGATATGGTTTCGATGTGCATGGCCTTTTACTAAGTCTTTATTCATTCCATCATTCAGTGTAATTGAGAAAGCAAAATCGTAAACAGTTCGTGTAAAAATACGTTGAGATACCAGTTACAACATTACAACGAGACAACAATGTTAATGTATTACTAATAGTATTAAACAAAATATACTGGACATGAAAAGTACCCTGCAATAATAACACAAAACAAATTGAACACAAACTTATTTCAAACGGGCGTGCCTTAGTACAGGATACTGAGTTTATCATGAAGTAAACAGTAACTCCGACCACCATTTACTAGTCGCTAAACAAAAACATTGAAATGCCATAGAAGTCTTGCAATTTGTCCAGCGTCTCCCAAACCTCATAGATATTTGAAGATATTACGATTTACGAAGGTATTAGAAAGTCTGTTATTTAATGCATATATTTATCCTAAGAAGCCAACTTATTCTTGAACACAGCACGAACATAAGACCATTCCAGCCTTGGAGCCTTGATTATGATTTTCTCGTGCAAAAAAAGGACCCGATGCATACCGTTCACATGGCCTTCTCCTGGTCATCTCCGTACTAGATGTTGTGTATCAATGAAATTAGGGAAAACTTACATTCGTTAATGACCAAAACAGCCTTTCTCAGCTCTAATCTCCATATTGTGAACAAAATGTAACCTGGACATTCGATAACTCGACCGCAATTTTCAAGCATGAGCTTGTCTACAAGCAGGCCTACCTTCGCTAATCTTCTGACAACTGTCCACACACCTTCAACACCATCACTTTCCTAAGAGTTATTGCCCCAAAGACTTAGTGGTGCAGTTTTGTTACATGTGGTAATGGAACGATCATTACCAGATATTTTCTTTCCATTTGTTACCTGCCTTCGCGTTTTCCTGTCAGTTTCTCTAAATCTATCCAGACATCTTCGAACGGATGTGTGAAACGAAATGAAAGAATTTAGCGATAGAACACTGCAACCATATTCAACAAGAACTACAGTTTCGGAGAAATATTCGACAGATGAAGACGTGAATAAAACAACATCAGACAAAGCAACGTGTTACTATTAACTGGAAACTTGCCATCACACGTATAAAATAAATTGTGAAGACAAACAAGGAAATCAAATACACCAAAAAAGGTTGGAAGGAACGTTTTTAGGAATTTTTAGAAGGTCAACCAGAGGAGGTGAAATAGATCAAGCAACATTAATGGAACACAGGCAGTTGAGGTACCAGCAAAGTACGAAATAAGAAAAAGAAATAGTAAGAAATGGAAGGAGCCAAAGAACAAATGGAACAGATAAAGAACTTATTAAAAGTGTACGAAATCAAGAGATGCTTAATGCCTAATCTCGATACTCGCAAGCGTCGTCGAATTATTTATTATTTGATTTGAAACTTTTCTGCATGAGTCTTCGACTTTCATGTTAAAAAGAGTCCTCACGTGTCTCCTCTGTAGCACGAATGTTCGATACGCATCCACACTATTCCCCCAAAATATAATTCCATAATTTAGTCGTGAGTTTACGTAAGTATTGTATGCAGCCAGACTCGCATCTAGATTTACTGATAAGATATCATTCTAAGAGAATAGTTGAATGGTCCAAGCTTTGCCGCCAGATGTTCAATTCGCGACTTAAAATTTATTGATGCGTCGATTTACATTCCCATGAAGTGACAATCCTCACATGAGATTAGTGTCTAATTGTTATGGTCGATGCAACAAATCCTATTTTCCTGCTTTTATTACTGCAGATGTGTCGTCTGCAAACAAAGCTGTGGAATTTTCAGGCAGATCATTGACAAATAGTAGGAAAATAATCGGGCCCAAAATGAAATTTTGTGGCACTCCTCTATTTAAAACAGTAAACAGAAAACAGTAGTCCCCATCTGGATGTACAAGAGCACGACGTCAATTGGTACCCATCGATTTTTATGAGCTACTCATCTGGTTTAAGCCAGTCTTCATTTAGGGCCAAGATGTGTACTTCTTTTCTAAGCTTATTATATATCAACCAAGATTTTTATATCTGCCGTCTTGTAGATGTAAAATATGAAGAATGTCTATTTTTCCACTATGATTTTGATTCTATGTTGAGAGGCCACTTTCCGAAAATGTCGATATGTAATACTGCTATATTTCTATTATATATCTTTAATTTGATGCAATCTAATGCAACAATTTTATTTTCAATAAAGTAGTTTTGTTTGTTGTTCAGTAGTGGCTTTTTCTAGCCGCGGTATAGAAATTTTCTACCGCTGTTGTATGTAGTGTTGTTGTTTACCCCTTAATGTGCGTTTCTTATATGCAGCCTAGCTAAAGTCATCACTTCGTTTTAGAACTCTTTCCTCCAGCTGAATGTTTTGCAAATTGGTACTTTTAGTTACAATTGCCTCGACACTATTTTGTCTGGGAGTATCATTCATGGTTTTTGCTTTTCGGCTGGCATTTCATTTAAATCTATTAATTCAGCTTTGCCTATTGATCCAGTTCTATAATTGAATGTGCGTGCCTCTGGTTGTTTTTTTCTTTATAACCTGTATAACCTTATTGTTGTAATTTAGTATTTTGACTACAAATAATTTTTTCTAGTTAAGCACAAAGATAATTTTTTAAGATTTCGCTTACTGCTTTGCATTCTTTGGGAACACAACAGGTGTCACACACCCATGTTTCCAGTTCGTTTCCACAAATTTTAGTGCACAAATTTTAGTGCTTGTTTGTAATAGTGCAGGGTCCTTGTTATACATTATCCACACTGCAGGACATTACTGGCCTTCATCATAAAAGCACTGCTTTGATTACGAGAAATCATACGATATGTAAAGTAAAAATCCACGACGACAATTAATTATTAATTAAATTAATTAATTTAATTATAATATTCTTTATTGCCGCATGATTTCCAAAAAATAGACATTATCAACAAATTGTGAAAATCAATCTGAAATTTACATAAAAGAGCCAATACGGTTAAGGATATTAAGCAAACATGTCAACAAGTTCTATTAGCGGGTTTTCCAAAAGGAGGAGGTTCCAAAGGAATTCTGCACATAAATATTGTTTTTACATATTTACCTATGATTTTCGTTTCTTTTTCCTACAAAATTGCCATTTTCAAATGGCTATATGATCACAAAGTTTTTATCGGTTTATTTTACTCTTACCAATGTTTGTAATTAATGAGTTTCCACGGTAAGTAATTAAAATTACAGTAAATATTACATAAATAATATACTTTTGGAAGAATTCCTATCAATGTGGGATAATCCAGATCAGAAATTTTACAGATGTGTGTGCATTGTTGTGGTATGGCATTACAAAAATTTAACACAAAGGTTAGCACGTAATATTATATCATTTAAATTCATTTATTTGTACAAGAGAAACGTTTTCTATTCGGCTTCGAATTAGTGAACAACCATTGTCCTGATTTAGTGAAGACATTTCGTAAGTCGCAAACATATTATTATTGGAGAATCTTAAACTGTCTTTCCTGCATTCTCATTAAATTCTTGATTGATATACCCTCATCATCTATAAAGTAACATAAAACATTTTGGGGTTTTTGACTATCTAGTAATAGAATCCACTGGCAATATCCAATAAATGAAAATTGGCTATTGCCAGTGTGGTATAGAAAAAAAAAAATAGATGTGTAGATTTTAAGCGAGCATACAATACGATAAGCAGAACATCATAAACACTCGCAGTGCTATTGAAACTTTCATCTTTAAACGATCGTTTGAAATTGAAATTGTTGAAAGACAGTTTAAAGCTAAACAAGGTTATTAAAGAAATTGAGATCTTCTCCTACAATACGGATTTATTGAGTGTGCTTTTTCATTGATTCATTTTGTCTATGAAGGATTCATTCTTGATTATTTGTGAATACATTATTTATTATTTAAAACATTTATTAACGACGTTTATTATTCTATTAATTTAAAATTGTAACTATATATTCCCACGATTTATTCCAGTATTTTTTTATGTTACCTAATTATATTTTTATTTAGTTTTATTTATTTATTTATGTTTTATTATCAAAACTAAAATTACGAACGTCTTACAACGAATATTTCTTCACTTATCATCTTGCAATCATAACGATATGCAACAGCGCATAGAAAAAAAACTTAATCTCTTTTATAGACTTGGTAATATTATGGCGTGATTAAGACTCAATTACCGGTCTATAAAAGCTCGATCAAACAAAAAACCGTCCAGTCATGCGGTCATGCCAATTTACAAACTATTTGTTTTCGATGCGCAAGGGGAAGGGTGAAAAAGTGCGTCGATTGATGTAGTCACGCGTCAATTGGTCACGCCCCCAATCGACTAATCGCTTACAAAAGATTAAACGTCGCAAAGCCAAACAAAAACCTCGCCAATATAAGGCAAAGGAGGCATCAATCGAGCAAAGGCTGGCTGGCACTGCAGTAATTTATTCACGCATTGTTTAAGATTCCCGTACTTATACGAATATTAACCCAGGAAAAAGTAATACGATCTGCTTCAAGACAACGTCATTAATTGGTTGGCGGGATGTTGCTGAGAAATTGAGTCGGAGAAAGAACTTGTCTGTCACAAGCAAGAAGATAATAAATATGTTCATCGATTTTCTTTAAGCGACACAATGAGCTTCTTTTAATTAGTTTTATGCATAATGGACCTTATTTGCAAATGTGTTACAGCAAACAAGCTCATTTTCAAAGAAATGTTCTAAGGCAATTTATTAAGTTGTACGATCGTTTAATTCGTATAAAAAGTTCTATGTAGTTGGCTAATGACAGCGTCGTAATCGGTATTAGTTAACTAATTTGTTATAAAGTTAGGAAAATTTCATTTATTTTGCGTTGCATCAGTGAACTATCGCAGAAATGCAATCCGATGCCAAACATTCATGGAATCCACTCGTCATAATAATGCTGGTAATTACGTGTTCAAATTATTAGTATAAATATACTATAATAAATAATGTATATTTGCTGAAATTAAATCCATTACAAACAAAGCACAATTACTCATTAACTTTCAAACGGGAGCCGTGTAATCAATAAAGTATATCATCATTATAATCACATACGTCGTTGAATTAATAATATCATATTTATTACATCGCGTTCACAAATTATGCATTACGTAATGACAGTCCATCCGAATCGTGGTATAATTGGAGCACATTCTTTTGCGTGGCGAGCGGCAGTAGCTCGGATGCTTCATCAGAGGTAATTGACAGTCAATTACAATTTAGGAAGAGAACGCAGCGCGGTGATTGATTGGGCAATGAATCCGAGTCGGTTGATCGGCCACTGAAATGGATGTGGGGCACTCTCATCTCGACGGCCGAGCGCCTGAAAGTTTCAAACTTTATTTATTTTCGAGAAATTTCCATCAATCGAATGATGTCAAAGTTATTCAATTTACTCCCAAGATTATGGAAGACCCGATGACGAATTAGAAGTAGGCGCATTTAGAGAAACTTACTTCACGACAAAGTTGTGGATTTAATTTTTCTAAACTTGACGTTCTAAGCTATTCAACAATCAAACCCACGACAAATGGACGTGGAACATATGGAGCAAAGAAGTACAAATAAGAATAGAAGTTAATTGGTAGTGGAAGAGACTATTTGTTACAAAGTTAAAGAGAACGTTGAATGTTCGTATTTGAGTCGATAAGTGAAAGAAAGTCTGATCAGTTTAAAGGGAGGATTACAGAAGTTATACTGTCAAAGTAAAATAATTGAGTAGTATCAATAGAAATAGCCCAAAACTGCTGAGAAAAAATCCTTGTGAGTTACAGGATAAAGTCAAAGTG
Source organism: Geotrupes spiniger (assembly GCA_959613385.1). Taxonomy (NCBI): domain Eukaryota; kingdom Metazoa; phylum Arthropoda; class Insecta; order Coleoptera; family Geotrupidae; genus Geotrupes; species Geotrupes spiniger. The sequence goes on from OY390737.1 coordinate 22,458,373, forward strand.
GTACAACAGCAAATATGCCACAACCAACAATGCAGAATACGTCAACTGTTTTGAAACTCGAAATCTGGAACCGATGCTCCGGTGCTTTCCCATTTCCGGTGCAAGCGATATTACATCCCTCGCGCAAAGAACAGAGATATTACTCTCTTTTTGTTTGAACCTATTTTACATGTTAACTACACGTTTAGTCTAACATATAAGATGTATTAAAATAAAAGATATTGCCGACCTTTGCAAATTGCAAAAGATTAGTAGGATTGTACGAGCTTCTGGATGTGTCGATTAATTTACTTAATTAATTTACTCGGTAAAGTCACACCTCACGAAATTAAAATCAATTAACGACGGCTCTAAGTTTGCATACCTTGAAATGGTAATTTATCGTATTTTTCCGAAGCCGGAGCTATTGATTACCGGCTTGCCCTTCCGGCAAACGAATTCCAAGTGCGCCATGTGCACAATTCGAAATCTTGAAATCTACCCACACCGTTCCCGTTACAGTCCACTCGTGTTTATCGATACGGCCGCGGACCGTATTGTTTGCCATTGTCACGGAACCGCATCGCGCTACCGGTCCGCGCGCTGGTTCGCCGTGACACATTACCAACTTCTGAATACGTCGACAGTTAATTCGCTCCATACCATATAGGTGGCGGGCATCTAGGCATCGGCATTCCTATGTTAATGAAAATTAAGTCCAGGACGTTTAACGGCCCCGCCATTTCTGAAAACAAATCTGGAGACACGACCTTATCAGAAGTCGCGTAACATGCCACATGTATGGCATAAACGGCTTACGTGCGCGACGTTTTTCTGTCTTTTCCGCTGACGGTAAACGCGGAAACAACACGTGCGCAAAGAAAGTGAAAAATTTAATGCACCCGGCCGGTCGTAAATTTGAATTTGTAATTAAGTGCCACTCTGGGCACAGGATGTGCGTCCTCAGCGGAGTTTCTTGCTTAAATTATTCAATGGTAAAAAGTTGAAGAAACGAAAAACGCAGTACGTTATTGGCGATCAGTTGAACAAATTTAATAAAAACATGCAACGTTAATGCCTACCAGTCAACCATCAATTACAATTGAGGAAATGGCTATAATCCCGATACGACAATGTTAGTCGTGAACAACAGCTATAGAGGATATTCCAAGCATACTTGAGGAACTAATTTCTGACGCAATTTCGTACAGAATTGTCTATAACAAAGCGTACGGATCATCAAGATATCCTACGCGAAGCAAATTAAGTCAAACGATATGCAAGTCGATGCCCCCAAAATCAACGAATCAATTGTACGTCATTCTATAGATCCTATTTTACGACACCTACACACCTAAAAACTCGATTAAACTTTAACTGATTTAACAATGGCTACCAATCGGTATGAAACACGGAATAGACGCCGCTACTTATCTACTCAGGCTGGTATAGTGATGAAATTTCAATCAATTACAGTTGGTCACAATGGTAACAGAGTTATTACTTGATAATAAAATATATAAATAATAAATAAAACATTAATGCCAAAGCTACCCACATACTTCGTAGTAACAATTATATTCATCGTTATTGCAAAATAACGGAAGGATGAGAAGTTGAACAACTGGGAAGAGGAACCGGTAGATCAACAACAAAAATTAAAAGGAGAAATGGTAGAAGAAACTATAACCATGGAAAAATTAACAGAAGCGACAAAAGATTGAAAGGTGGAAACACACCTTGAACTGATCAGATTACAGTGAAAATGGTTAAAAGAAAAAAAGATGGGGAAGAAACTTGCAATTAAAAAATTGCAATAAAGTGTTGACTGAGGAAAAAATACAAAACATTGGGAAACAGGGCTGAAAGTCCTTTAGCTATAAAAAAGGGGATCGCAAAGACTGTAATAATTACTCCCCGTTTAAAATTAATGAACACAATAATGAAGATAGTTCTAGAAAGCGACTAAGAGATAAGTCCAAGTAGAATATTAACACAAGTACAGGGTGGTTTCAGAAAAGTTAGGACACAAGACCATATATTTGCGTTAAAATAAATAATAAGTAGAACACTGGCAACGTCAAAATTGACCTTTCTAGACTTGCGTTTGACAGGGTACCAAGAAGGAAACTATTGGAAAGTCTAGAGAAAAGGAACGTAAATAAAAAATTAACTATAGTAATAAAATGCTTATACAAGAAAATCAGAAACTGTGTTAGCAGTAAGAACCTGAAGTCCGAAATATTCGTAACCAAAGAGGGGGTAAGATAGGAGGGGGTTAAATCCGCTTCTGTTTATAATATAACCTTCATGGATGAAGAAATAAAAAGCACAAAACAAAGCCCGAAACAGCTGTATATAGGATACAACAAAACTTGAGAAAATTGTGATCGCAATGTGTACATTTGCATATGATGCGCTATGAAGCGCTAAAAGATAAGGAGATTAAAATGAGCTAGGGTAAAACAAAAATTATGGTAGTATCAGAAGAAATGAAACGGATCCAAATAAACTTACAGGGTGAGGATATCGAGCAGGTCAAGAATTATCAAAATATCACTGCTACACACTGCTGGATGGAAAAGGCCGACAGTATGTAGAGCTGAATCACTAGAGACTAAAGGAAGCAAACAAGTTGTATTTGCAGTGAATAAGCCATTTAAAAATTAAATGGAAATAACAACAATGCAAGTGTATAAAATAATATATAGGCGTATCTTAACTTACGGGTGCGAAACTTGGGTGATAACATCAAAGGAAAAAAGCAAAATTAGAGCAGCAGAAAGGAAATATTTGAGAAGAGTGAAGGGAGTAACCAGAAGAGACAGGATTCGATGTGAATAAATTAGACAAGAGCTTGGCATAGAATCAATGCAGAGGATGATGGACAAAATAAATAGCGACCAAACATATTTCGGAAGCAAAACATACAGGAAAAAGGAAGCGCGGACGACCAACGGGGACTTGAGATACATTATAGGGAGAATTTTAGAGAAGAAACTGTTACAACCTATACCTTCGTGTAGAAAGCTTTTAATTATAATTATACCTTGCAAAATAATGCAAAACTAAAATCTTTGAACAACTTTTCCTCCGTGATTGGCAAGTCGGTTCACTTTCTCATAAAGAAATATCGAAATAACGCCGTTCTCGTAAAAGCACTCATGCAGACCGCTGAACTCTTATGAACGTTTATTCATAAACGAACTTAGCCAACAAAAATTTTGCTCGTCCCCTGAAAACGGATCTAGGTTTTATTACAACGGATAGAAAGTTATATTGTGAACCCTGTCTTGAATCGAGTTCCAAGATATTTCATTAAGTATATAGTTGGGCAGTTCTGTTTTTGAAAACATATGCTTTTGCTCTTCTTCACTTGGATTGAGAAAAGATTTGTGGTTGGTTTCATAATGCCACTATCCTATTAATCATGCCGTACCTACGTATTATTATTATATCATCCAGTTGCAAGTTAAAAAGTTCGAGTCTGGTCAGAACCCAAACGAATTCAAATTTGATCGGTAAACTTAGGATTAGTGTTCCGTCAATCAACAGCCTTACCCAAGCAGTCCTATAAAATATCAATGTACTTAAATCGGATATAATAAGTATTTCACCATCCAAATTATTTTACTTCTATGTTAGATATGTTGATATGTGTAGACTACCAACCACATATCACATTGAGAATTTACTTGTGTGTTAAAATTCTGTAAAGGATTTTTAATTCTTTGTTTCGGCGAATAGTGTTGTTGTTTAACTTGAGGTTAATTGGGCTTTCTATTTCAGAATTTTCTATGGAAAACAAACCAATAGTTTTTCAACAATGATTGTTAATATTTGATTCATATATTTGAGTATCCAAATATATAAATCATGGTGTACGTGTACATTTATTTACTTGAATATGACAATGTTATATACAATATAGAATTATAGATCATTTACACCAGTTGTAGAATAATTGAAGGGCTCATAAGATAAGTACCACAAACTAGAAATTTGGATTTAATAATAATAATAATAGTAATTTTACGTTACGTTGAACTTTGTTAGATTGTCGATAAAGCTCGCATCAAAGAAAATAGTCTAACAGTTTAGTGTCTGACGACACACATAATCAAGTCCGTATCGAGAAACCCTCTAGCCACCAGTAGTGCTTTATTGGTACACACTTGCACATTCCTATCTTTCTAGTTCTTGAAGATTTTTCAACTCAAACCCTTATGTATGTCTAGCGACATTATTTCTTCTTAAGTAGCTTTGCGTCATTTCAGCTGCTTTCTCGTAGAAAACTGAAGCACGTCATCACATGGCGCTGTCATTTAGCTTCTACTTGGTAGCAGTAACAATGTGGTAGCCGGTCGTGGATCGCTTTTTTCTATCTGCGTACTTCTAGCTGTTGTTTCAATGATTCTTCGCCGCCTTTTGGTTCTCACACATCAGCAGCTTCCAGACTTGCTATCGTCCACGTCCTCGCTTCGGTATTTCATGTGTTTCATATTGCCAACGTGCACCTGGTGATAAACTCATGTAAGATAATTGGTTGTGTGCGTACAACGAAAAGCTCTCGTTTCTTACTTCTTAATTTCAACGGCTAGGCCATTGACCGTGATTTATGACATTAGTGCTAATAACCAATCATCACGATCAGATAGCTACTTCGCCTTAGCCTCACTCCCCACCAATTTGGAGCTGCGCCACACGGATGTTTCATGTACTCATTCGAAGTATGTCAAAAATATAGTATGCATACGTAAGGTCGATAAATCCTGCACCTGCAGCAAGCTCTGTAAATCGATGCATCAGTTTTATTGTAATTTTACTAAATTCAAATAAACAAAAGCAGTACCTTTTTCCAGCTATCGGCCATTTTTACTGGGCCGTTTCACACTGAATTTAAATTTGTGGCCAATTGCTTTCACAAACTATGTAATTTATGTGGACTCTCGCCTGGTGTTAATTTGCCAGTAATTTTATGGGTACCAATACAGCTAAACATCAAATTGCTGGTTCTAGGATTTCTTGGATTTTCCTCTATTGATAAGGTAGCCACGTGCGAACTATGTTACTACACTTTCCTTTTTATGGGTTCGATCTTGCGTCTAACAAGTCGCGTTACAGAATAGCAATCATTGATACGCTTGTTAGGATTTCGTAGCATTCAGTAGCTTTCAGGTTTGTTAGACTTATCAATTGCTAGGTAACAACAGTTACAGAATCGGGGAGAATGTTTACATTTGAAATATAATTTAAGAATTCATTCAACAGAAGCGATGGTTTCTAATGGGGCATGGCAGTTCAATCGCAAGGGATCATCTCGGAACCCTTTGAAGTATTATTTCAACTACAATGATATGTATACACAGTGATTCCATAAAACATTATGCTAAAAACTTCGTCCGTTGAAAAATATTTCAACGGAAATCAATTATTTTCAGAATCACACTAATAGTATATAACATCGACGTAGCAAATTGGTGTAAAATATTTTTTTAGCTGTAAACGCAGTTTAAGTGCGATTCGTTATCGTTAGGAATTACATAGTCAAGCCGATAGTTTTTTTTTCTTTTTTAGAATGGAAAATAGATCGGCGATCTTGTATAAATAGCGTTATGCGTTTGTTTTTCACCGACCAGAAACGAAGTCATAATGGCACAAAATGAGTAAAACGGCCTGCGTGCCAGTATCGAGTGGAGTGATCTCCTCCACAAGAGGCTGCCACTGCCGAAGTGAGACGAAGGATGCGCGGGATCCGCGGTGGGACAGAGACCGCTGCGCGATTCCAGACACTATCGGGGTGATTTAAATTACACGACGATGCAGTGTACCTTTTACGCTCGGCCGCTGCCTCTAGAATTTAGTTATTGATAAATAGGTTCTATCCCACTTCCGACATTCGTTTTGTCGCCCGAGGAGTGAGAACCGATAGAGCGCTTTTTGTGGGCGTACTCCGGCAAACTGATATCGAGCTAATTGTACACTATTATTGCCCACCTATATCATTATCTACGCCTGACTACCACTTTCGATTTTTCTCGGACGATCGTGCCCATTGGAAAATCAAAAGGGGGGCGTGTATTTGTTTAAATGTAATAATACGTCTTGGGGGAAAGACGGGGCCGATATCGACAGGTCCGGATTTAGGCGAGGATAAAAAATGCAAACCATTGAGTTATGAACCTAACTGGAATGGTATCCCCACCACTGCTACTGTGCTAGAGATACGCGAGAAATTGCAGAATAACAGCACAGATCAGCTGGCGTGCTTGTAACACCAAAGCGATGTTAAACATGAAAGAACATTGCAAGTGTTCATATTATACAAAATTATTACATTATAAGATCAAAAGTTCACACGTCGTGTTATCCAACAATCGTGTGCACTTTTCACCAATAACTGCTTTTGCGTTTGCTTAATGCTCATTGTAAATATCAAACCAACCAGAACCAATTTTTCAGCTGTCTTATATTACTTCGTACTTGTTCTCGTTAGCATATGTTATAGGATTCTGCTATTGAATTATGTTAGTCCTTCATCGTATCACGTATTCATCATCTACATACATTGATTTCGCTTAACCACTACCATAATATCATTTTTTTCTGTTCTGATCTGTGTCTTCTTTGAAACATACCTCTCCCCTTTAAACAACATCAATTAAACCAAAATTTGTAACGTGATGATGTAATATAAATACCGACAGTGTATTGGTATTTAATTATGGTGGATGGTCTCCCAACATAATGCGTTACCGTAATCTGTAACAATACCAACAGTCACAATATCTAGGGCCGCTATTAGACTAGGCCAACAACTGGTGTGGCCGCCAATTTGAAGCACAAAATAATTATCGGCCGCCACCAAAAATTTGCTTATCATTGCTCTTTTATTAAAAAAGAGGGGAAGAAGAAGTCGGAAAATTCATATACATCCAATGTTAGCGTCAAGAAAAGACAAGGGATTGTATTATACTTTGTTTAGTGACTTTGTGCTATGAAGTTACATTTTGTTGGTATTTGTGTATGTCCTCATCTGTTTGATCAGTACGGATACTAGATTTCTCGTCATAGATTTTTTTTTTCTTCAGAATCGAAATGAGATCATCAATTTCATTTAGTTTTGTCTTTTTCGTTAATGTTGATTTCCCTTGTGTATGAGTAGATGTAACAAGCACAATTGTTCGAACTATACGTATTCCGTGCGTCTACCAGTAACTTTTCAAATTATCATATTCTTTTTTCGTAGAAGTCCTCCACAAAAAGAAAAAAAATGTTTATTCAGCATGTGATACCGTACAATCTGGAGTATGAATATTTATTTTCATAGAAGTAGGTGCATACGGATAATCAGCAGATCTTACAGTGTTCAACAAGACGAGTCAAATATTCATCCCGCACAGTTATCCTTTGACGGATTCGTAGAGCTCATAAAGGATTCAGATTGTAAACGAAGATACTTACACCTTACACAGGCAAATACCTTAACATAAAAAAAACGTATGTTCAATTGTAGGCTCCCCCGAGCGCGGAGATATGTTGAATGTTCCTTTGGAATTATCGTAAATAAATGGCGGATTTTCATCGCGCTCTGAAAGTAGACATACCTTTAATCGAGCCCATAATCAAAGCATACTGCATCCTGCATAACTATGTAAGGGACAGAGATGGGTTTCAAACAGCAGATACCCTAACAATACAGGGTTCATTTGAGTCCTGACAATGAATTTCCAAAGAAGAAAGTAACTGTGCTACGAAGTAAATTTTCTGAATACTTTGTAAATGGAGAAGGAGCTATTCCATGGCAAATGGACCGTATATGAAATGACAAGTGATTATGGTGGCATTGTCCACTGGCGCTTGGCAATATTGAAGAAAAATGTTCTTTTTTCAGCAAATATGTACCCTTCTGTTAAATTACTTTAATTGCAGTGAATATGAATAAATAAAATTATTGATGCAGTTGAACTTCTTCTTCACTTTTTGCAATGAATGTATTAAAATATCAACTTTATTTTTCTTTACTTACACATGATACCAAATAAGTAAATTATTACCCTGACCTAGTAAATTTCTTTCGATTGTATTGTTCTCTTCAAAGGCGGGTATGCATGACAGCATGACTGAATTGCATGCATTCAATTTTACAGTTTTATTTCTGTAATCTTCAGTTGTTGTTGTTGTCCCATATTGCGAGATGCTTTTTCATTTCGCAAATAAAATCTTGCACATTGATTCTCTTATCAATCAGTTGCGATACTTCTTTCAACTACTCGTCTGCTTTTTTGATCATCTTTTCCATTTTTTTTCTTTTTGATACAAATAATTCATTGTTTTCTTATTAGAGATTTAGTATCTCGGTATCATTTCATCTTGGAATGAAAATTACACAAATTCACTCATGTAGCTGGCGTAAGAGTGATATACGAATATTATCGGTTCGGTTCATTGTCAATTCGGTTATCAGCATCAAAATCTCACACGCAGAACGCTGGTGACTTAGTTTAATACCCGTTGTGCAAAATAATACCCCAACTGGTGGTGACACCAAAAGTTGCCGAGGCTATCCACCAGCGCAGCAACAAATTTTGGCGCAACCTATTACCGTAGTCTAATAGGTTTCATTTACTTATATGCCCCAAGACGTGCAAGTCATAAGTGGAACAACATGGTTGCGCCACCACCGGCCTAGTCTCTTAGCGGCCTAAGGTTATAATATGTGGAAAAGTTTATCAGAACCGATTATATTTGGATATGTTTGATCTTTGGACATTCTGATATTTTGTACGGTTTGTAAATATTTTAATACATTACCGTTTCTTGAAGCATTATTTTGTAACAAAAGTTCAGAATTTATTTATATTTATCCCCTAAAAAATACATTTATATATTTTTTTTCTTAAACTAGTCGTTGATAACTAACTTTTGGGAAACTTAGATAGGAGCAAATAGAATTAATTAATTTTCAATAGTAAATTAATACTATTCATAAAAAGTTGCAGTCCTCACTAGTTAAACGCCCACGCACTACTTCCTAAGCTTTTCTTTGCTTAGTACATATTGCGATCTTAAGATTGTAAAGTATAAAATCATAGGTGTCTGGTCATAGGAGTTTAAAACCATACTATAATGTTTGTTGCATTTATAATAAGAAATCCAATGACACAGTGGTCTGGATCTGAATGAATTTCTCTGCTTGCAAGCTTGAAAGTGCCCTATTTGATTATTTAACTCAAACAGCAATCAAAATACACTATAACTATTATACCCAAATGCTAATTTGATTTCTATGAACTACGTCTACATACCTACAGGTTAACACCAATTTAAGATAAAAAAAACTTCGTCAACGATTCAAGTCGAAGCTTCCACGTAAGTCAATAGCAATATTGAATCCAAGTACACGAAATCTTTACTAGTTTACAATCAACTTAAACGAAAGTCAAATGTCAATAGTCAATCCACTTATACGAATTTAACTAAAATATAAAACTCAGAATGATAATACTGTCTACGTCAGTTTGCAATTCGTAGTTCAATCCACAGCCTGGTGAATTATTTAATTGCTTTTGTAAGTTTATTGTTTGGAAGAATAATTTAATTATCCGGATAATTAGGATCATTAATCATTAAAATTGGTACATACATCCGGTGAACACAATAAAAAATGAACTTATGTACGTTACATGCCAAGTATAAAAACTCTCCCCGTTGCTAGGACGAATTTACAGATTATTAAGAGCACTGTTTCTATGCCGCTCCATCGCGTAAAACAATTTAATCAAAAAATTGTCGTAGTTCAGGTGTTTAATAACTTAGAAGTTGGATAAATATCAAAGAAACTCTGACTAAAGAAATGCAAATATATATTTTTTTCAATGTTATAATTACTAACGATACAAGATAAGTAAGTATATTATTAAAACACTTCTTGCAGTCGAAAATATTTACAATAAGTGTATATACTCGTGTATGACGAGATGCCTTTTTGAGTTTTGGTAGTGTTTGCGTCCTCATAAGGACGCTAACTTTCATTATCTGAAACTGAAGTTTGCAATTCTGTTCAACACAATGAAAGGGGAAGACCACCAAATAATTTCAACAGCGAGTTTTCCGAAAGCTCGTGAAATTTTTCGTCCTCATAAGGACGTAACCACTACGTGGATCAAAACTAGATAGGAAATCTCGCCATACCATGGTCGCAAAAACAACATATACGAGTAGTCCTATCTGGCCTCTTCAGCTAGCTCTTTTTGGTATCACCAAAAAGCACAGATCTCAGCCGCCAGAACATACGTACCAACATTGCAATGGTTAGGGATCAGAAAATAAGAAGAACTCAGGATACGCATCTCAAGAAAACTAAGACACTATCGAAGCGAACCATTGCATACAAATACGTTCTGTTTCATGATGGCCCAATTTATATATGCTTATCCTTGTTCCAATGTCATTTTTACTAATATTGCAATTTTATGGTTGATGCGATAAACAATGCATAATAATAGATACCGAAACATATCAGAGAGATAAAAATAAACAATTTTAATTATTTCAGTTTGTAGATAGGACAAAATTAAATACAAATAGAAAATTACTTGAAATAAAAACGGATAGGGTATTTATAAAATATAAACTATTAAAATAAATTTCGTTGATGACATTTTTGTGCGGAAAGGAGAGAGAAGCAACATATAGTGGAAATATTTCAAAGGCGGGAAATTAACATAACTATAGTCAAAGTGGTACTGAAGTCAAACTTCACCGACTGCGATAGCCGGAGAAAAGATGCGGAAACAAGAAAACAACGAACCCACACCGGAAGTGAAATCAAAAACTAAACAAAATTATTTAGATAATAAATGTTCGTTCGTTCATCATTTGACAATATTTTTTAGAAAATGGATTACGTGGAAAACAGGTTTTAACAGGTTTTATATAAAACCTTAGCTTACATTACTTAAATAAATTAAGTAATTCAAATAAATATTGTTTGACGATATTATCTGTAGTGTTGTTTGCCTACTAAAGACATTTATTTGATAATTTGATATAAGTACAATCTTCGTAATTAAGTTATTCAAAGACAATAAATAATTCATTTAACTATCGGTTGCTCATTTCACATGGAGTGTTAGTTGTGACAAATAGACGTTTTACTTTACAGAAATTTAATATAACAGGATAGTTGTTTAACGGATTAGCCGATTATATAAGACACTCAACGGATGGTGAATTTGTGGAGTCATTAATAAATCTTATTGCTGCCATTAATTGTACGAGTAAACCATTGATTTTACACGTACACATCTTCTAATTCTAAGCATAAATTTCGCAACTTGTGAAAAAAAAACTATTTATGTAGTAACCCTTGTGTCACTTGTTATGGATGCAATTTTCAAAGAAAGATCGTACAGGTCAACTTTCGGAGCAAAAATGACACATGGTGCAAATTAGTTAGTGAAACTTTTTCTAAATGACACATGGTGCTAATTAGGTATTTCTTAGTAAAACTTTTTCTAAGAAAAATTACGATGAAGTATTTAACGTCATGTTGACACAATTTTTTATCCATGCACTTTATTATTTGTTTATTTATTAGTTTCAATAGTAGTGGTGGTATCCGGTAAAAAATGTTTCTTAAATTGTTGTCCTAGGCCAATCAAGATACTTTTTTGCCGTTGGACAGTAAACAAGCTTTTGAACATGAACATAACTTGCACATAGATCACAAAGAGCCACTTACACGGCGGGTGGCATTTCAAAAGCACCACTTCAAATGAAAACCGTATCACATATAATCGCTTTTGATTGTGTATGATATACTTAGTATATAACAGACGTATTAAATTCAAATAACTATATAAAGGAAATTTCAACCGGAAATGCGAAATATGTGCACCTACGTGATTTTTAATACACATCAGAAAAATAAGTAGTTTTTATGAAATTGTCTTTATCTCAGGTGATTCTATGACACTAGTTACACGCAATGTATTTCTATCTGCTGTTATAAATAGCGATTGCTTGTAGTTATCAGATGTAACCAAAAATGTTCACATCAGCATGAATGTTTACCGGAATACATTTGCATCATTCGTGACACCGATGCATATACCGTCTTGTAGCGCACCGAACATAGACGACGGCGGAGAGACTTTGGCAAGATGTGCCCGTCAAATAATATAACATCTATGTATCAATTTAAATTTAATTGTGACATTCTGAAATACTACCTGTTGATTTAGACAAATATATATCATTTTTTTTTAATTAATTAATGCGCTGGTTGTGGCAATAATAATACCATAGAAATATGTTAAAACGAATTTAAGACTAAGTATTATACTTTTCGCATAGGTGACCCTGCATACGACACAATTAAAAAAAAATAGAAATTGACCAAATTGGCGAAAACGTATTAATGTGGCAAGTACTTTTTTGTGTGGTTTGAAAAGTGATGCTTTATTTCAGAAGAGTACAATCAACAAGGAACTGTATATTAAAGAGTCGAAACACAACCGGTTCATTATAACAAACAGACTCCCCGAATGTGCCAATACTACTGGATTGATATTTGGCACTGAACAAAGCAAAACTACATCGAAGCATTTAAAAAATATGAAATTCGGTTATCACAACAATGAAACTGATGATATACAAAGCTCAGTAAAGAATGTTGAATCAATCGCATGTTGGAAGCTTTTCTCCGCAAATGATTATAATGAAATTTTCATTCCATATAAAAAAATATGTGTGCCATAAACGCAAGGTAAACCGAAATCCATTAAGTGTGCTCATCATATTGTTGCTTTCAATATTAATTTTCTGCTTGGCATTTTTATGTAATAAATATCACTATGCAACTGCATCAAGTAACATATTTAATTCAATTTGTTACAATATCAATGAAGATCAAAATGTTTCAATGAAGTTCAACGTACTCCAAGACCCGGAAGATATTGTTACCCATCTAGCTCGTGACGGGTGAGTATCGGGTGCCGGCCCTGTGTCATAATATCGATCGGCGATTTCGTTATCGCTCCGCACAATTCCCTCACAACGAGTACCACTCAAATTAAATTATTTAATAACGACCTAACGGTATATTAATTTAAATCGCCGGGTTCATTTTTCTCCGTAATAATTAAACGCGATTAAACGTTTAATTAACATTAGGTTAGCTAGATTACGGTGAATTCTTACGGCAGTCTTCGCCTCCCCATAGAGCACGTGAAATAGTTGAATTTTATTAAATTTAAAATTAAGCGTGGTATGATCAATCTAATTAAATACGTGTGCTGATTACAGATTTCAACTGAAACTCTAACCGAAGCATCATCGACAGTCAAAATAATACAACTATATATTTTTTTTTTCAAACCAAAACATTTACAAGCCTATTTTTTATTTAATCTACGTACGTCGAGTAAGCCGGTCTGGCCTGATGTATATTGTACGTAAGTAAATAAAATGGTATTTTTCCAATCTTTATGGAAAGATCTTTACCATCGAACGAATAAATGCGATTTATTTGCGTAAGGTTGACAGTTTCTAGTTTAGTTATTAGGTTTGAATATTTGAACATTTCATCTAATGGAATACAACTACAGACTGCTCCTAGTACTTTCGTATTTGGCGCGAGAATGGCTGATGCCTGAAAAATAACTTAACACTTCACCGTCACATTTTCATATTGTTAAATTATTTAACGTTAAATTAAAAGCGCATAAAATAAACAAAAAATAAAACTCTCATCTACCAATCTAATAAAACTATCTCTGCCAGATCGCTATTAAAACAAGGCAATAGCTCTATTATCCACTTCTGGCCCATCAGTCTCGGTTAAACATTTTCTTCATACACATAATAATGTAATCATGGACTCGGTAAATAAAAAAATGGTCACGGTGCCTTAAGAGAACGACATAGGTAAAATTGCATATGAAAAGGGTGTGTGAGAAAACGGTAATGAGGTGTGATTGGGAAAAGTGGGGAAGAGACCAGAACGTAGAAATTCCGGCAAGGTTAGCCTCTCAGAATGACTCGATCTTGATGTTGGTATCGGAGGTTGTCTTGAGGAAACAGAAAATGAGTGGAGGAGATATGCGGTTATTTTTTACTTATGATCTACAACAGGAATTATTGATCAAATATGCATTTTTGAGAATAATTTCGATGTTATCTAACTGAATTGTATGCAAGCCTACAGTACGATTATAAAAAAAATACCATTTAGGTACCACAACAGAGATTGAGTAAACAATTTTTGCATAAAATGGAGCAGTAATAGAACATACACTAGAGAGACTTTAAGTGGTTTGGAGAAAAATGAGCTGCATTTGAAAGGATTAACATCCAACTATATAATTTTGCAAGATATGAATAAACGCATGGAATTGAAGGATATGCAGAGGAGGAAATAAGAGGTAATTATACAAATCGAAGTCAACGAAGCTTATAGGAGAGATAAAAATATGGCATGTATAGATGCAGAATTTGCATTAAATAATTTCATTCACATCCACATGAGGGAGTAAACTAAATCGAGTGCACATGTGCTGATCGAAAGTATGAATGAAAAACATCTCCAAATATTTAAGATTCCAATGTATAAAATTTTAAACAACTTAACTCGTGAGACTTTCTTTTTCTATGTCAGAAATCAAGCAAGTAGAATATTAAGCATTAGTTTACACTGGTTTAAAAAATGTGCTGCGAAGAGGAGCAAATCTCGTTGATTTTAACGATTGCGCCAAAATACAGTCATTATCACGATGAAGGATTCTATAGACGACGGACGACAACAACAAATCGCAACGACGTAACCGCGTAACAAATTGACAGCGCACATTAATTGTTACGCGTGCATTGGTGCAAAGTTTACGCGTTCGATTAAAGTACTCTAATTTATTCGAAATACTTAATTAAATTCGCATAATTCAATCGTGGCAAACAGCATCCGACGCTAATGCAAATTTACACGCCGTGGTGTTTCCAAACAGTACGCGTTTTATAATTGTGTGAACAAGAAGCTATTAAACAGGCATCCTGTCAATAGATTTTAATATTGAGAATCTCCGGTAACCCATGTACTAGCGCAACTGTTCCTGCATTTTTCGGAATGCAAAACGCCGATAATAAAGCGAGAATTGACACTAAAGTCATGGGAATGAACGCGTTTGCATGTTGTATTAAAATATTCGGAATTAATGGTAATGATTATATATTAAAATAGAGTTACCAAGTCATTATCGTAAAATAATGATTTTGATGTTATAGTTCGCGATGCACGTTATCTCACACTTACTTTAACGATGCGAAACATATCCAGGGAATTCACGTTCATTGAATAATAAGGGAAACTATTTGCGATATAACGTCTTCAAAACGTGACTTACCTACATTCAAGATATAGCTTTTGAAATATGTACCAATTAAAGAATTAACTATGTAAAAATTACCGTACTGATGGTAGTAAGATGATGGAATTATTTAACTATTCCCTAATATTAGTACTAGGGTAGTTAGTTTTATTTACTAACGCAATATCATCATGATTGTACTTATTTAAATTATTGTATTCTTCAATCCGACAATGACCATCGATCGAGAGTACAAAAAATAATTGAAAGAGAATCGGCGATGCCTTCGCGTACGACTAATATTAGTTGCCATAATCGAATGAGTAATGTTAAAATAAAATATCTCGAACCTCGAACTAGTACTAATATTGTGGTGGGAATATCTCGAGATATCGAGGTTCTCGGTGCTCGGTTCCGCTCGCACACATTCCGTCATCGACGTCCGACAACTAATTTAGTATTACTAATTTTCGGAGTGCAGTTGAATCCGAGATATCGAGATTCTCGGTACCGGTCCCACACATTCCGTGACCGACGTTCAATTACTAATTAGTAGTACTAATTTTCGGAGTGCATAGTCGATTATCTCGAGAGATTTTAATAATCGACTAATTCATATATCGCATCTCGATTATTCCCATCACTACTTAAGACGCAAACAGATATGTATCGATAACGACCTGACAGAAGAAAGAAAAGTGCAGATACAAATTAGAAGAATTGCTAAGGAAGAGAGAGAGAGAAGGGAAATGGGTGAAAAGGATACAAAAATGGTAATGAAAGGGATAAACTACACCTGGGATCAAACAGAAATACTACTAATAACAAAAAAACGAAAAATATTGGATAAGGAACAAGGACATTGTAAATGAGAATCAAATTAGAATAGGAACTTAGAACATAAATATACAATGAAAGGTGGAAGAACTAGTAGAATAAAAGATAAATCATAAAATAGAAATATTGGGAACAACTGAAACAAAAACAGGAAGAGGGCCGACTAGGATACATAAGGGATTCGAGATACTATGGTCAGGGATAGAAGGGATCAATAAAGCGAAACGAGGTGGAGGTATCATAATAAACCCTGAAAAATACGTAGATGAAAGAATTATGACAGTGGATATTAATATTGAAAAAGAGAAATGGACACTTTTAGTAGCATGGTGAATGAAGATGCAAATAAGGAAGAGAAAGATAACTTCTGCATAAGTATACAAACTAAATGAATGAATTCCATCCAGTTACAAATGATTATGATTTAATTCTAAAAAAATACCACTTTGACATTAGTGCCGCAAATATTTAATTTAAGTAATCACTTTTAGTTTGAACGATTACTATTTACAACTAGGGAATGACATTGTTTTATGAAGATACACAATTTAAAATATCCGTTTATAAATAATCGTACATAAGGTCAGCAACTATTGTTTTTCGGCATAATCTTCTGAAATTAATTAAGGGTTTTATTTTAGGGTGTGTTGAACATAAGCCTACAAAATATCAGGCTAAAGCTCGTCCCGAAACTAGGATCTAGGGATTTGGAGCGGGGATTTGAAATTCACTTCGATCCTTTGATTCAGCGCCCAAAGACGGCTCCGACCCTCGCCCTCGCGGGCGAGTTTAGGCGGCAGAAGGGCTCCCGATAAATATGAAAGCAAATTACCGTCGTAAAAGTCGTTCTCGTTACTACGTTTTACGTTTTCAATATTAAAACCGATAAAGAGAGATTACGATTTATAAAATAGAAACGCGCAAAAGGCAATAGATTGTAAAGACGGCGCGCTGTAGACGTTTTAGTTGCGATTAAACGAAATAAATTCATTTCGCGCAGCGATTTGGATTATCTGATAAGGCGAACTAATGATAAATTATACACGGCCAGTGATATGTTTGCTAATTAAGGATTAAACGCTGTTATAAAGTATCGTTGAAGACACTCAGGTTGCCCGGCGCAAACCTTATTTTTTATGCAAGTTTTAATTGGACACGGTATTAATTAGTTCAACACAATTTCTATGTAAATTCAAACATGAGCTTCTTATCTTATTGAGTATTATAAACTATTGATACGTAATCGTTAGCAATGTCGCTGAAATACTATAAATCATTTACGAGATAAACTGGCGGATGAAAAATAATCATTTACGTTCTCACACAGCGATTTTACCTAGTGCAAAGCCGGAAACTGAAGCGCGTAACCCGAAGGCAGGTTCGCTCAAATACAATGGGTCGATTTCGCCGTGCTGGTTATTAGTTCGATGCAAATTCGTTATGGTATATATTCACCGCACATATTGCCTTTTTGGTAAAGATATCCCACGGGCTTCGGCTTGTAACCGCATTCGGGAAAATAATTTCTAGCGATATTCGGTCACCGAATGAACAAATTCGATTACTTCACAGGCAGTGGCGCTTGCAATTAGGTGCGTGGCGGTCAATCAGCTTTGTTTGTTTATTTAAACCGTTCATTTTAATATGTTTTTGTTTAGTCACGTAGCTCGCTTTGATTACGATCGCGCGGCTGGCCCCATGTGGCATATTTTAACGTACGCAAATCCAGTACTTTTTACGTATATTCACTAGACTTGCATCACACGTTTACTCCATTATATGCAACATACGTACACCTGTGAAGTAACTTCCATATATAATACACCACATTAATAGTTTAAAATTCCAATCAATTCAAAATAGCGTAGATAAAGGCGTTACATCGAGCAAGTTCACATGAGGCTAATACCGACTTAATATTAGGTAGGCGTTTATATGGATGACACACAAATTTAAATATCTGAAAAGTTGTGGCAGAATAATAGTCAACTCAATGTCTATCGATAGTTTTATATAATTTCAACAAATGATGACGACAGAATTGGGCACACTTACCTTTACCTCAGCATGCATTTACCCACGAACTGGTGTACTTACCGTACTTGACGCCCTCTCGCGTATTCAAAACCAATGGGAATCGGCAACTCATAACGTGCCCACAAAGCTTATTCAGAAAGTTAGTTCACATATATACAATCTTTCTATTGGATATATTGTTCCAGAACATTTCTTGTCATTTCGTTGACAGGTGGACTCATTTGACGAACAGTACAGAGACAACCAAAGACAAAGATTTGATTTGTAGATGTCATTTTATTGCGAATTTTCTCACATACAATTGTCGGGCTAACTCTGAATTGGTGTTTTGTACCCAGAAGTTTAACGGCGTTCCCAAAATCACCCAATGAATTTTAATACGGCGATCAACGTATTGAAATCTCCTCTAGTGACTGCTCTAGTGACTCTCTCTGTCATTCATGTAATATTACGGTAAAGTGTACTAGAGAATCATGTCTTGCCATAATGGGCATTGACTGATTTGAATTTCGTTGGAAAATACCAACTCAAACGTTTGATGAAACCTAATTTCAATAACACCACTTACTGTCACCTTAATTTCTCTTATTTCATCCCAAATCATACAAAACCTTAAGCTGTATTTTGGAAATGAAACCATTTAGAGCAATCCTTTCTTCATGAAATGATACGAGAATCATCGTTAAGATTTAAGACCCTGCTTATTTATGGACCACCTGTATATTACGTAATGCTCCTCTCCAAACACCAGATAATTAGGTAATATGTACCTTTCAGAAAATTGCACAGTTAATTGCACAGTTAGATGCTTGCTTGAAAGTGTTTAGAGCCTTTCAATGGAGCCATGCAAACAATAAAAAAAAAATCAAAACAAACTGCATACATCAGGTGGGCTTTTCCATCTTATTTAATGATGCAAACACAAACGATCTGTGTGCAAACACACCTGTCAAACAAACAATTAATCATGCGGTTATTACCTGGCAAAACTGCCGTAAGATAATGTTTCCAGCGCGGGCAAAAATGATTGATTAATATGTTACATTTTTAAATGGCAAATTACCAGGTATTACGTTCACACGGCAAGACCATCTAACGAGTTGCGAAGAGTTTCGTTTGAGTTGTGAAAGTTCGACTGGAACGAAGCGCTGCCGACTGCGAAGTTGGCACTTTAAATAATCAACGAGTATCGATTTGATGAATGTTTATTTTAAATTTGTAGAATTAATTAATTGTAGTTGCGAACTTGACGGCAAATTTTCGAATTGATGATATTACGCGTGAAATTAGCGAGTATGGGAAGAACGTATGTAGTTCTGTATCCTGATTGTGTACATTAAACTATTTCCATTAGCATAGTATATTGTTTAGTTTTCGCATATCTGTTATGACTTGTGATGGACAAGTTTAGCCACCAGTCCCAATTTTCTTTTCCGACACATCTTTGAAATATTATAGCAAACTTTATTCTATCCACTTTGTGTTGGATCTTCATTTTGCGATGGTTAGCCACCAGTCCAAATTTTATTTTACGGACCATCTTTGAAATATTATGGCAACATTTTCTCTGCCCATTTTGAACTCAAGTTTGATTTTCCATCAAAATAATATTGAACGCATGTATGTCTTTGGGAATATGTCTATATTTTTTTGATGGACAAATTTCCAAATTTACTTTTACCAACCCCCTTTGAAATATTATAGCAACCTTTATTCTATCCATTCCGCACTGAAGTTGGATCTTTCACCAAAATAATGTTGAACGATGGAAGTCTGTTGGGAGTATGTCAACAAGATAACAAACCAACAGCAGTGGACTAAGTTGGGTAAAATAATGAAGCAAATTAGGCGTAAAAGAATTTTAATTGCAATATTAGTATTTGTTCACATTTACAATGAGATCCAACTCAATTCAATCCAACCCAACCCAACCCAACCCAACACAACACAACACAATCAAACCTAAATCTTTTGAATTTATTTTCATGATAAGTATTATGGTCTACAATAATCTTAACAATTCCAAGTTCCTGAATTTAGGGCATTTCTAGTTTTTCGATTTTTTTGTTTTTGTTTTTGAGATGGAATCGCTTCTGCTTGGCTGGATTAAAGTAAGCTCTCACTAGTCAAACGCTTTTATTGTTATTATGCGGGTGTCCACGGATTGAGTGTAAAAGGCAAAAAGCTGAGAATTTTGTTTTCATATTTTGATATTCCGCCCTGCTTGGCCTGAGAAGAATTTTAAGCAAATTCAATTTTTTTTTTGTAATTTAACCGCACGATAAATGTGCTTTTTATATTCAAGTAAAGTGCAATTTCTGTTTATTGAGAAAAGTTGTTCGGAATTTGAAATTATAGCCCTGAGCAATATATCAAACAGATCAGCTAAAAAACTGTTCGTTTCTTATATAGTATTATAATTAAAAAGAAATCAAAATATACAAAACGTAACATAATTGCTCTATTGACTTTCTCCATGATCTGCACATTGTCCTACGCTAACGCTAACTTTGTCATATATCCTCGCTGTGGTGATTTGTTTTAATAATCCGATGTTATCCTGAAGATCAGATCAAATGAATAATTTTTTGTTTTAAATAACCCAAGAAAAAAGTCCAAATGGGTAAAATCCGGCGATCTGGCAATCCAATGTATTGGACCATGTCGTTCAACCCACCTTTCAGGAAAGTGCTCATTCAAAAAATTTGATACTTTATTGCGCACCATATATTTAATTTCTTGTGCCGTTGACTATTAGTTTTCATACGAAAATGTGGATTATCACGAGATCAATATCTACAATTTTGTTAAGAGACACGACACAATTAATGGCAACAGTTGATTCACCCGAAAAAACAATTTTTATGAAAATATCTGTCGTTCCAATTTTTTTCTCTAACCCATAAACGAAAGAACAGTCGATGGCCATTGTCTCCACGTTCTAATTTGTGAATGAACGTGGGTTTAAATGGTAAAATTTTATTTTCTTTGAGAATCGATTTACTAATCGATAATGCAATAGACAGCTTCTTCTTCTTTACATCGCCAGTTTCTGTAAACTTGTTTTCAAGTCCATAACATAATAGGAGGTACATAAGTATTACTACTACTCAGATAAGTAATCACACAAAAAGAGGATTTATTGAAGGCTAGCTGATCTTTTTGAAATATTGCATAGGGTCATAATTTCTCCTCTCAACTTTTCTCAATAACATTATACCACCTTATTGGCCGAAATGGCACTTTGTTTAAATATAAAACGGTTTTTTATATTTTTCATTTAATTTAAAAGAACTAAAAATCTGCTGCAACTTGTTTTCTGGGCAAGTAGGACGAATTCCCAAAACACGAAAACTAAATTTTTAATTTTGTAGCTTTTTAGACCTGTAGTGAACTCAATCGTGGGATACACTGCAGTTTCCTATCTCTATTCACAAAACATATGGGAAATAAGCTTTCTCTCTTCTTTTACTTGAAGCCATTTGCCATATTCACCTATCTCGTCAATTCATCCATATCCCTTGACATCTACATCATTGAGTTCCCTCTGCTTATATCCTTGATATTATTTTATTTTGCTCGAGTTTTTGGATTACACTTTTATTTTTAGTCCTTTTCGATACTTACGTATTTTCCTACGACAGTAATTGCATGCATTTAACATGCTTTTTCCCTCTTCGCTTTCGTGTCCCTGTATTTGAGAATAATAATAGTGCCAACATCTATTCTTACAATAATTGTATTATAAACTTTCTTATGTGTATTTATTCCAGAAAATGTTTTATTTAACTCTGTTTACTAGTTCTTGGTCTATTTTCACCTAATGTGTTACTGTCGTTGTTATATCATCATCATATTCAAAGTTTATTCCTTGTTATAATTTCCCTTATCGATGAATTGTATATTTGTTCCTTTTTTCGGTGTCAGCTGGAACTACTATATCATTCGCATATGCTATACTGTTAACGCAGTTTCATATTTGTGCATACATTTGACGCTTGCTTTTCCACTTCCACGTACATAAATAGAAGTGGGTTTAGCTCTTGCTTCGGGAAAATAAAGAATACACTAATACTGTTTTTATTTTTTGTTACAGATTTATTTTAAATTCACCGGAGCAGTTCAGATATTTCGAATGCACATGGGAATGGTGAGTAAGATGTAGAACCACCTTAATGCTGCACAAAAATATTAAATTATGGAACGTTGAAGTGGTAATCCCACAAAATTTTTGAATATGCATCTTGGCATTAGCTTCTTGGGTTGGGGTTTGGTTGGGAAGATCTATGCCAAGTATCAATCAGATCTCAATAAACTATATATGATTATAGTAATTTATGGTTAGATGAAGGGGATAATTTTGAAACCAGCAGTTCTTTTTATTTAATTTCTATTGTGCGTTTGTTTTCTCTTTCCTCGATCTTGTATTCTGTATTGTTCTTGGTAGGCAACAAAAAGGCCCGTGTACTTCCCACTTTGATCATACTTATATTTTCCTCATGGGTCCATACTCCCAATTGTGCAATTAATATTTATTTCATTGGCGTCATTAGACCCTTTACCATAGAAGCTGCTTAATCACCACCTAAGCATTTCCTTATAACAGTTCTGCAAATCTCGCCACACCTACGTAGGAAACATGCATTTCAATCAAAATATTTCTCTTGCAATCACAATATTTTCCAACTATTTTTACTTGAAAATGGGAATCAGAAGCGGTTAATCCCATTTCAACAAGATATAGGTGAATCCCTTAACTAATATTTTATTTTTACCTTAATTTTCGTATGGCTCTCTTATGTCAAATCTACATGTCCTAATTTCATTTTCATTATATTAGTAGCAACGCGAAATGGTACTCTCTTTCCGTCTCGTGGCTCTTGCTCCAGGATTGGAGATGATTCCCTTGTCGTTTTCCTTCCCGACCTGTTAGGTGTTTTTGAGCATAGTTTCCCCTTGTTCCTTGATGCGGATACCCACAGGCTTTAGCTACTACTACCCCACCCTCTTCTGCTCGGGCTTCTCCAACATTTCATCCTCCTGGTTCGAGAACGGCTGCGCGTCGCACTCCCGTCTATACCCTTCCTTCGTTCTTCAATATGGATTATGTGGTGTTGGTCCTGCTTCTGTATTTCAATTATCATTTACTCCAAGTCCTTTTTATTTTGTTCTGGCGACTTTGACGCCGGACTCTTTCTTAGAACTTAATTAATATTAATATCTTCTCCAATTAACTTAAACTATTTTCACATTATCGTTAATCATTTCCTACTTTTAACAGTTATCATTGATTATTTTATCTTCCCCATCTAATCCTGCAGTTATTTCACATTTTATAATTAATTTCACCTTTTCTTTCAATAACCACCTTAAATTACCATTTCGCTTGATGCCCAACGTGGCATTTTTGAAAAACCTCTTGATATATCCGTTATGATTACATGAGAGTGCTCGCGATTCATCCTTAAAATAATCTAGAATGTACTGCAAATATTCAAATCTATGAAATTAATGAGAAATAAAAAAAGTTGCCAGCAATCAAATTTTAGACCATAGTGGAGAACAATCAATTTGTGGATTTCATTCCTGACATAAAAGTCAATCTGTTGTTCCGCTAGATGTAATGCAAATCAGGGAACTTCGATCCTACCAAACCAACACAAAACCGTTGTGCCTCCAGAACCACGATTTGTGTGAGATCATTCTTAAAAATTTTGTTACACAGGAACAAGGTCATGTACAGTTGGCGTCGAAACATAATCATGTGGAAAGAGTCCAGTAGGTGACCCATCACTATCTTTACTACATTGATGGTATTTTCAGTAATTTTACTCGTATATTCATGCAGTATAGCTGGGTGCGAACTAGCGTGTCAAAAAAATCGTTTAGTCATGTTAATTGACGCAGTTGTAGCTGATAGTGGCGTTCGTTTTGTTTAGACAACTGACCACGACCGCCAATATATTTGCATAAATCGTGCTAAATTAAACACTTCGGGAAAAAAGTCGCAAACAACTAACGGTACCGGTCAATAGTTTGGAATAAAGGATTGCGTCATTGTATGCTTAATACTGGAATCCGCGTGCATTCGCCAAGGTACGTGCAGATACATAAGTACGTACGTGCATGTGTAGGCATACGTTTTACCGCGAAAGTGCTAGAAACAGACGCGATCACGCTCGGCAGGCAATTAAACGGTAAAATCGAATCTACTGCAATCGACGACCGAATGTTTCAACTTTTTTCGGGAAAGAGTTTCGTCGAAAAACCGTGCCGCTGATAAATGTCGTAACTGTAAATCGTTCGTGGAAAAAAGGAGAACCTATTTATAAAATTTTTCGCTCAAGTGATTCCATTTTTCTTATACCAGTGTACATTGTTTCATAATTTAATATCTTGTTGTCGCCTTCGGCCTATACAGGAACGTCCGAAAAAAGAATAACCGTACGTAGACGTTATTAAACGCAATTTAAAATATTTTCGCGTTTACGAGGTTTTTTTAGGAATCGGGTTGAACGATGTTGAAAAAGTTTACTTACGAAATCTACCGAAAGAGCAAACCCACTTTACCGATATTAAATCTAGCTCAAAAAAACCCTCGTTTTTAAGACTCGTTAATGT
The DNA here is from genome assembly GCA_959613385.1 of Geotrupes spiniger. Classification (NCBI taxonomy): domain Eukaryota; kingdom Metazoa; phylum Arthropoda; class Insecta; order Coleoptera; family Geotrupidae; genus Geotrupes; species Geotrupes spiniger. The sequence goes on from OY390737.1 coordinate 22,483,212, forward strand.
TATGAGCATTTTTATATAAATATCTAATACAACAAAACGACGATTTAGTTCACAATTTTAAATAGGTAATTAAATAATTTATATAAAACGAAAATAAAATTCCCTGCACCTTCAAACCTCGAAAAAAGAATACCTAGGTGTCGCTTTAAAATGCTTTTAAGATTCAGCCGTTTTTATTCCAATGAGAACAAGGAAGGGTAATTTTTATCGGCTCTGTTGGAAAAGCCCTGTCAATCGAAGCAACCATGAACTGATCGATTTTGCTCCCACCACAATAAAAAACGATTTAAATTACTATGTAATCCAAGTTTCATAAATTGCTTTATAAGTGGTTAGTTATTTGCACCCAACAACTGTCTAAAACTAATTAGCTATATTCAAATTTTCGAAAATGATCAAATCTTTAAATTTAACATTAGTATATGCCGAGGAAGAAAATCTCCTACTTTTGAAAGCAATATCTTAACGAGGACGTTCTGTGTAATAACTTAAACTTTTTAACACTCAAGTCACATTACATTAGTGTTTTTTCAGGACCATCGTAAACGTATTAGGTCATTAACGACGATTTTATAGCACTTCCTACAGGTTCTTACTCATCATTTTAGGAGCCAATTAAAAAGCTATTTGTCTTACACAACTAATTAATGCAGCAATAACCTGCGAACCACCAGGCTACGGTATAACCATAATATTGTAATTTGTAGTGCTTAGCAACACTACTTTATAGCAAAAATGTTGTGCAAGGTAGAGATACTCTGAATCGGAATAATTAAGCATCACAGGATAAAAACAATGCACGGACACGGTCAGTAAATTAAATTGCCAAATGTTCAGAATCAAATATCATGACCTGGATAAAGTAACTAACTAAAGTAAAAAAGGCATTTTTCGCCCCTACGAAATTGACAATTCATCTCTTTTTCAGCGCACTATAGAAGGAGTGCCGTGAGAAATTATTAATTTTTTTATGTGCACAAATATAAATTGTTATTTACGATAGCATGGATACAATTGCAATATTTGCAGTAATATTATCTGCATAAAATAAATATTGAGTCTCTGAACAATATGTATACGTATTCTTTTAAATGCAACGTGAATTAAATATAAACATAATTACTCAGTTACAAAAATTTAATTTTCGTACATATCTGCAACGTAGGCAACCCAAAACATATTCTTAACCGAAAGCGTTCAGTGAAATTTAGCTCGCTCGCATTTAAAATTTGTAATTGAGTAAATAAACCAAGTAGTAATCAGTAGCAATCTCAAATGAAATTACGGTACGCTGTTAATATATATAACACGTGTTTCTTATTTAAACATCTTTAACTTGTAATAAAACAAAATATTATAGATTATTTCCATCACTATAGATAGCAACACAGACCATGGTTCAATGAGAATTTGACTTTTGAATCAATCATTTTTGTTTATCGCGGTAAAAAAATCGCTTCCGCTTGTAAGCGATAAAAAAATTTCCTTCATGTTTCTCCTTTCACATTTGACAGTTAATTTTATAATTCAATCAAAATGAGTTCTTCGTCGAGATTCGGAAGTTCTGGAAATAATCTCAACAAATATAACTCGACCTTGTTTTTTTTGATCTGATAATTTTTTTTATTTATCTACTCAAACTTTTTGTGTTTGATAAATTTACCCATTGAATTGGACATTTTCTTCAAAGATTAAAGCCCTCCAGCCACGCTGTCGGGTTTAAATCAGAATAAAAATGGCCAATTCAAATTCGTAAATTTACCACCAAAAAGTTTTTGTGAAATAAAAAAATTATTCGATTAAAAAACAAGGTCTTGTTATATTATTATCGACAATTTAATTACAAACCGTAAGACACCGTAAGACAAAATATAAAACTCATGTTAATTAAAATTTCAATTTTGCAATGAAATTCAGTAAACTCCAAATGAGGTTAATGGAACTTCATTAGATGACGTTCTGGACGAGACATGACCAATCTATGCAACCAATCTTGTAGAATATTTTTTATTATAGAAAAATAGTCAGCATTCTTGATTTACACAGTTCCGACTAATTTTCCAAAATTTTATTTTATTTTTCAAACCGAACTAATGACAATCTTAGTGACACTTTCAAGTTTATTAATTTTTGACCATTGCTTTAATCAGTCTATTGTGTTAATATTATTTATTTGAAAATACGTCGTCCTTGCATTTGGTCCAACGATGCTCCAAACCTTTGATCTGTAAAATAATTCTAAGATATTCTTTTAATTTTGGAAATAAAAAGAAATCACCAGGGGCCAAGTCTGGTGAATATGCGGAATGTTCAAGCAATTCAAATCTTGCGATCAGAATAGCGCTCATGGCAACATGACTTTTGTGGACAAGAGCATTGACTTGATGAAACAGAATTGCCATGCTCAATTTTCCCCATTCTTTTTCCTTGACACAATCGCGCAATCTTGAAATTAAGTTGGCATAGTAGGAGCCTGTTATTGTACGTCCACGTTTCAAGAAATCATCAAAATTCCGCCTGTGTTCCAAAAAATTGTGGTCATAACTTTACCAGCGGATGGCAAAACACGAAATTTGCGGGGTGGCGAAAAACCTCGGTGAACCCACGTTTCATCAACAGTGACATTGTGCTTTAAACTTTGCCAAATTAGCTTCAGAATGCAATACTCTAGAAGTTTTCTAACCAGGTGTCAACATTCGTGGGACCCAACGTGCAGACAACTTTTTAGCCCCAAAATATTTGTTAAAATATAAAAATTCGTAATTTCAACTATTCGGTAAGTCGTCTATTTGTCATTATCATATCGTGTATACGATTAACATTACCCAAATATCGATTTTCATACCAATAAATAATATTAAAAATAAATTATTTGTGGTATTTTTTTAACTAGATAATGCCTATTTATATAACAACGCAAAATAACTTCACCGAACGAATCTGGATGTTTACGGACGAGGCGCAAGCCATTTTGGAGAGCGTCCACAAAAGAACATCAAAGGGGATTTTTCTTTGAAATTTCTAAACGAAGATCTCTTAATAAAACAATTGTTTTCAACGTCCATTTTACTTACATTATTTACCGGGTTTTTGCTGGCGGTTATGATTTCGGGGCCCACTACAACTACCAAGAGAGGCTCCTTCTGTCCATAAATCTACACTTACATTAATAAATGCAAAATATATTTATTACAACTCAATTGCGAAATGACAATATGACCTTATTTCTATTCATTCATACACACAAGAAGAATTAAAACGTATATATTGCTTGGTTTCGATTCCTCAGCAATCGTTTCGCTCTTATTATGATTGACCAGTGACAAGTTATGTTAATACTAACTTTCTGAATAATTGTTATATACAACTTCTTTTACAATTCACATGTGCAGCGTTTTTTTTTCTTTATTATGAGTTCATAATAAAAAGCATCATCCAAGAACACGGACTGTTCTATTTGCAGATTCACCTTGTTTAATTAATATTTATAGTGCTCAATACATGATTAATATCAAGTTAATAATTATTATGTATGTATGCATGAATATGTAATGTTTTGTATTAATGGATAGTAACTTATTGTATTATGAACAAGTATAATCATGAAAGAATAAAATATATATAATAACGGAAATAAATAATTAATTATTGAAGATAGTGCGGCCACTGCGGCGCCTAGAGAATCGTATATGCTTACAGTCAGGCTTGTTGATAATAAAAACAAAAAATACAATAAAAATAAAGCTACAGTAATTTAATTTCAAATGTGCATTTTACTTTGATTATCTGATATTACTATTATGATTAATAGTAACGTAGTCGAGATAGCAACAGTTTCGAATTCTCAGGAACTAGAAATCCAAGATGCTGTTAACAATATATAATAAACAGAATGTTAATACTGTCATCAAAAATCTCAAACACGCATCCTTATGCTTGTTTTGTTTAGATCCGAAGATTTTTTCTGTTTTTACAATCATATCTAACAAAAAATGACGGAAATTCAGTTGGAACATAGACGTGGTAAAATTCTTGGCAAAGAAAGGAAATGGACCACAGGATGTTCGTTCAAAGATGACAAACGTATATGGGGCAAATACGCCGTCAACATTTTGATCCAAACAATTTCGATGCGGTGGGGAGTGAATTCAAAATGATCGAAGATGTGGATGGCCTGAACTGGCATGAACTGCGGAAGTAGGGATACAGTATTAAAAAAAAAATGCATGAAGATTTAAGAATGAATATAGTGAAAGCTCCCTGGATTCCCAAGTTGCTTACTCTCGGCGATAAATTGCGAGGAAAACTTGAGCGTTGGTTAAAGAGTTTTTTCGAAAATTATAACAGGTGATAAGACAAAAACTAATTCAATACAGTTTCAGTCTATAATGAAACAGCCAGAAAAATGAAACTGACATGCAGCAAAAAATGTCTCAGATCTGTGATCGTAAGATTATGCTGCTGCATGACAATTACAGAGCTCAAAGCTCGATTGCATGTACAAGCTATTGACCGATTGTTTGAGATGTTATTTCTTGTACCATTCTTGGAAACCGGAATCAACCTGGCAGTATTGAGAGAGAGCTTAAAAATGTAGCACAGAGGATAGGCCAAGGCATAAACACTGAGTGAAACTGAGGAATTGTTGGTACTATCCGCGTGAGAAGAAGTGGACAGAAACTTTGAAAAAATGGGCTAAAGCGTTAACAGTAGCTTGAGTGTTGGAAATGAGATAATCTTCATATCAAAACTCGTTAGGAACGCTCGAACTATTCTTTTATTTTCGCCATGCTTTTGAGTTATTGTTAACGGTGCAGCTTGTTTTGCTGCACATAACATCGACACCAAATCAATTGTTAACGCTGGGTGATCTAGTCTAACTAGGTGATCAACAGAGCCTTTACTTTGCCAGTAGGTAGTAAGACCCGCCGACGAAAAGCATAAACTGGGACATAAAAATCCAGATTGCAAACGAGGGTGGAGATCAACATCACTCCTATTATTAAAGTCAGATGCGTCCACCGTACAATCATAGCATTGCACTTCCGATTTATGGGAAGGAGAACCCCATATCTTCTTGAACAGCCTATTGCCGCGAAATCTTTGTTGCATCTGAATACTTGGTACATGTCGCAAAAAGGTATAGGACAATGTATTGAATAAATTGTTTTGACAAATTAATTTCGAAAATTGTGGACAGTTTGATATTTTGACGAAACTTATAACTGAAAATATCATAAACTTTTTCGACTTTGATGTTCATGCTTGTCTTTAGTTTGGACATCTGGTGGATTGGTATGCAAGCTGCGTCTCGCGAAAGATTACATACTTAGCTACGACACTGGAAATAGTTCCGTTCCTTTTTCACATTTGTGTTATCTTCAAAATAATAATTTTGTTTAATATTTTTCCCCATCTTGATAGTTTATATTTAGCCTCAAAACAGCTTGGTTGATATTGGCTCACATTTCCATAAGTGGTGTTCCTGTGGTGTTATACTATTAAGGAACTTCAACAATTAACATCCAGACCTCGTCCAGTGTAGTTAGGGTAGAAAATATGATGATATGTATGTAGTATTGTAACGTTCTGAATAAGAGTAATCCTTGACATTATTAGTATCATCAGCTGTACCGAGGTGATGGTACTAATAATGTCAACGTAGTCCAATGAGGTCCAACACGTATCACATCTCCTAGCTCAACTGCACTGGACAATGTATGAACGTTAATTACTCAAGCTCCTCAATTGGACAACTTAAGGAAATATGAGCCAATATGAACCAAGATGTTTTGAGAACAAAATTATTAAGAAACATTTGAATTTCTAAATTAAATCTAGTATCTAATCTCAATCAAGAGGATATCCAAAGCAAACATGAGCATAAACATCAAGGCCGAAGAAAAAGCGAAATGAACAACAAGGATGAAATGTCGCGCTAAGACTAATTTAAATAAACAAAAAATAAATAGGGATAACAAACGTTTAGAAGCCTTACTTATCGCTGCGTTATTATGTTTGTAATTGGTATAAACAAAACGATAAAATAACAAATATAAAAGTATAGGTTTCAACTACCAATTATAAGAATACTATATTTTCACATTATTTAAATTGGAGTCCTAGGTTCCCTGTACAACAAGCATTCAACGTTGGAGTAAATGCTATAATTAGTGCCAAATATGGTATATCTCGAATGTGAATAAAAATACTTGAATCATTGCTCTCAACTGATCTCTTGCATTAAATTTTGAAAAATATTAATATTAGTAATTAAAATAAACATTAACTAGTAGCGAAAACGAGTGCGCAGTCGACTGCAAACTTTTATAGTAATTCATTCTAATGGATGGTTATTTTCAAGGTTTAGTTACGTTTTAATGACTAGATTTAAGTAAAATATTATGCGTACGCCATATCCGACAGGTCTACTCGTTTTATTCTAATAACAACAAAGGCGCGTCTAAAAACGTCCACAAACAGTTATAATAATCAAATTGGCTATTACATCAGGAATAGTCGTAATTATGTTTTCTATGGCCCGTTTTCTTCTACTTGGGTAACATATATGATGGGAGCATAACTCGCCGCGAGAATATAAAAATCGCGCTTCGACGTTAGCAGCAGAACAAGGAAGTGCATACACATAGCTCGTTTACGAATGAGAAATAAAATAAAGCAATCAGTGGCGCATTCTTTTGCCCGATCGTTTGAGACTCATTGACAGGTAGACGTGATTTAGGTATGCGCTAATTATCGAATCGCCATAAGAAGCAATGGGCGAAAAAATCAGACGAATGGATGTTTGACGAAGATTCGATGAGCTCTTTACGAACAACGACGGCGACGTGACGCGACGAACAATGGGGATTCGGTGAATATTTTAGGCGGCCCGATTGCGCCGTGGATTCGTGGAAACGGAAAAAAAACGACGGTAAATAAAAATACACTGACGGTTTTTTAATTAAAATCGTCGTAAATTGGCGTGTAAGTTGTACTGTATTTTCGGTGGACGTATCGGATTTATTTAAAGTAGCGTAGAAATACCATTATAACGCCAAGTCCGGCTGTCCGGCAGCGCAATTTTGTATTTGCATGACCGCCCATAGACTCGACGCCCAACATATTTTGAACGATTTATTTTTTTCAACCGGGGAAAAAAACTTGACATGAATGTCTCATACAGCTTCATCAAGCCAACCACAATGAAGGCAATACAACAGCATGCTTATTAAGACTATAATACATTTATTTTCTTATATTTATTTGACATTTCGGTGATATTATGTGGCTTGATTCCTCGATTAAATGCTTATTTTACAAGTATCATTAAATTAAATGACTTAATTTTTAATGCGGCTCTATTTCTTCGAATCTGCGAAACAGGTTTGTATACAACGGCGAAAGCTACATAAATAAGCTTAAAACCAATTTAAAACTGACTTTAGTGCATGCCTTTTCACAAACTATAGCCTGCAATCAATACAAACGCTGTAAATATCAAATGCTATTGATATTGCTGTCGACGTTCTGATAAAAAAAAAACTATAAATGAAATTTTTGACAACATCGAGTTATTAGGCAACGCTAAGGTATGTTTTAGTCAAGTGTGTTAGTGTGGAGCAAATTTGTTAGACAATCACCAATAATTGTTTTACTTAAATGAAGGGGAACGTATATGGCAGGTAATGTAAATTGAGCAAGGCAGCTTACGACTGCAACCCTTGTCCTGATCCCATAACATTTGGTCTAACGATGTAGTTATTAAAAAAACTAAACTTACTTTACCATGACGTGCTAGGCAGGTTGTCAAAATAGATCCTTAGAGGGTAATCAACGATATATAAACTAGCACAATGATGCTCTAGCATATAAGGATTTTCCAGAAAGCTAAATGAAGTTGAATTTGAATAAAAATCTACAGTTTGTTTAGGAAAGGGAAACAAGGTTTATTGAAGCACAACTGAAGATTGGTGGTGCAATGAAATGAAAGGAACTGGGGATTGAAACAAGACGAGGTAACTATAAAACTACTTCAGTGGACATACAAACATACATTGACAGAGTAACAAATATAACTGGCATTTTTATTAGATTTAAGTAGATCCATTATTATTACAGGTTAAGATTTGCAATATGCATATGAGAAACAAGACAGATAGGATAGAAGGTGTAGTGTGAGAGAAATTAAATTAAGCGATATTAGAACCAAATTTTTTTACCATGCTATGAAGGTCAACGTTGTTAGCGTGCACACAGAAATATTGGAAATAATCAGTTAGTTAGTAATATTGTAAGTTTATTCACAAAATATATGATTTCGCCAGTCCTATTGGCTTATGCATGTTTTCTTCTAGACGTTCAATTTTGTTCATTTCTTCAAATTTATTTCTTACCACGTTTATTCTGCTGACATAATTGTATTATGTTATTTAATATTCGATCTCTAATCTCTTGATACTTTGCCAAATTTGCCAAATAACAATTTCTAGGGTGGTTCGTATCAGGGGTATGAATCGCCCCTTCAGTATACCGAAATCAGCTTAAAAGGGTCCTGCAAGCTAACAGAAATTTATTATTGAGAATTACAACATAATTATTTTACTGACGTAAATAACTCAAACGATTATAGTGTGAATATGGAAACACAGTTTACGAAGCAATAAATTAATCAGCTCTGGAACTTACGGGGTGTGATCATGAGAGCAGAATGTGAGAAAGATGATACAAAATAAGATTAATTTAGTTAGTTCACATCTCAAAATAAAGAAAAAGCCAAGGATAAACATAAATCGTTCTCCCAACTATTAATATAACTATTTATAATGTAAATTATCCGTTTCGTCACAAGATGTACGTGTCAAATTAATGGAACAAAAAAAGAGTGATATAACTTTCGTCTGACAGCATAATAAACAATGTTTTCTGAATAATGACTAGCTCCGGTGACTAAGTAGCAACATCACGGCGTAATTAATCTTAGACTTTAATCGATTTTCTATATAACGCGTTAGGGTTACAGTCTAAAATAAAATGACGCCCGACGAATGCACATCGCAACATAAATAAGGTGTACACTCGGTGTGCGCGAGTGTTTTAAACCGCACGGTGATTTATTTTGCTCCGGTGCGCCCCTCGCTCGGTCCCTCTTTTCAACCGAACGCAAACTTTCATTATCGTCGGCATGATTTATGGTATTGAATAACACGCGTCGTGTCAGGGGCCACTCCGAAGAGCTAAAACATATTCGGGAGATAATTATTGTGTCAGTGGAGTGGAACAATGTGTCAAACGGAGTGCCTACTCCAGTCGCGCTCGCTCATTCATAATTTCAGACGGTGCATGTGCACTGTCTAATCGTGGAACAAAGTTAATGCATTTTACGATGCCATAACTCAAAATCGTAAATTTGTTTTGTACATTAAACACGTTCATAAATTATGATAAGTTATTATAAAGTCATTACGCAAAATGTAGTTATTCCGGTATGAAATACGCAATGCTATAATTCATTAGGATATAAAGTGGCATAGGAACCCACATGGTTTTTAGAACAGTTTCTGAAAACAAGTCTCTATTCGTGTAATAGGTGGTTTCTTACATATTCGACTTCTTAAGCCTATTGTAGGTATGATTGATACCTCAGTATTTCAAAGAAAAATTATTTAAGCACAATATAAAACAGGTGAACTTTGACACCACATCTCGCCGAAGACGACTTCAAACATCTTTAATGTAACAATATAATCAACCTCAATCCAATTAAAGGCATATAATCTTTACGAAATTAGCTAGTTCTTACCAATTACAGGGCATGACGATGCTTTGTTCAAACAGTTTAGCAATACAATGGCTAAACATACAAATTCGATAGATATAATTAGAACACGATAAAAGGAGCTAGAGCAGTGTGTTAGCTCCACGGTTTAAGGAATATTTAAGACATGCTTGGATATGCTTGGAACATATAAATATAAAAGACATAGCCTTGACGTAAAGGTCCAACGTTAAAATCTAAGGCAAAAATACCTACCTGTAGTAAATATATTAAAATTATTTAAGGAACGTCACAACTTGATATCAATGACATGTCTAACCAATGATAATATAAATTTGAAGGAGTCCTGTCAAAGTACTCTGAACGCCTTGTACCTACAAAGGCATTTAAGATAGCCTCTAATTACCTTAAAAGTAGGAGTAAATTCAGCAGTTATGCTTATGCCGTAAAACGGTGAATATGTAGGGTACACTGAATGTCTTCATTCTATTGTCGTAAGAACAAGTAATTTTATAGAGAAGATCCTAAATCAGAGTAATTGGGATTTATAGATGTAAATTAGAAAACCGACATAATGGCTTACTAGCAAATAAATAGATTGATAAATGTTGATCACTGAGAAAGGATAATTCTATCTCATAGTTGCATGTAACTCACTTTTATTCCTTGCTTTGCTAGGATGGGGCAATATAGCTTACGTGAGCGAATGGCCCTCGAATGTTAAAGTCGTGAAATCAGAGCAAAATTCACTTAGTGCCGAGTGGTTTGTGAAAACGTTGGTTCAGTTCAGGACATTCGTTATCATCCAAAAAAGATTTATTTAAAATTGTTTGCATTGCCTAATCCAAACAAAGGCAGGTTTATATCAAAATTTTAAATAATGTCGCTCCATTGCTGTTGCCAAACGTAACTCAAGTATGCCTATAATCATAAGCGTAAGTAGTATTAACTTGAAAATTACTGAATTAGTGTGTAGTGTTGAAAAATATAAAGAAAATTAATTTCCTTTGTTTTTCACAAAGTTGGTATTCCAAAATGATTCTCATGGTCATTAAGCTGAGAATAACCTCATAAAATAAAAAATTTCATTTTTTAATTTACGATTCACAAGAAAAAAATTCGTGGCAATTATTTTAGACAAGAAAATTTTTATAAATGTAATATTAGAATAGAGTTGTAGAAATGTATTGTTTGTATCACACACACGAAATGTTTTAGCGTGTTCAACTCGATTTCCATGCACTAGAAGCGTGCATTCCGTGCTCTTGATTCAATAAATACTATACAAGTAATACTGTGCAAGTAATGCCTTTTGACCTTCTGCTAGATTTTGTTATTATGTTTCACCTCTCATAGTTCACACCGTTTAAATTCACGATGCATTTAAACTTATAAATTGGTTATTATTCATCGCAGCACAAAAAGCGTAGTTTACCGAAATAAATAAAGATCAATAACAAAATTAACAAAATAGGCACCGGATTTAACCGCACTACACGTAAAGGATTCTCCATTCTCATTGATTGAAATCGTCATCGAAACTTACAACCTATTCGTTGAATTTCACTGCAAAAATATCTAAGTTTAAAAGTCTTCGCATTAGGCGATATCGAGTTATTGAAGAAAATTGAAATTGGCACATATTGTTTTTTTTTCAAAATACCTCAAAATTGTAAAGTCAGGCTGAATTTGTTACGAGCATTGAATTCTACAAAACATTCCCCATTTAACCGTTGCTCTATCTCTTCTAATAACCGATACACCAACGGTGAGCATGTAAATGTGGCCACAATCTATAAACATTTATTGCTAGGCAATTTATATACCAAAATATTCAACAAAAATTACTAGACGTAAATTTTAGCCAAATTGGTACGTTTCTAATTACATTGCCTAAAACATTGATCAAATACATATATGTCGTTCAATTTATTCTTATTTTATGATATTATATGGCTTGAAACCTGTTTTTTATTACATGGTTTAACCCAAAATTAAAATTAAAATTCCGGTGTCAGTGCAGCTAGAATATTAGAGTTTAGAGTTCAGTATTAGGTACAAATGATTTTTGTAAATTTTGGTCATTTAATTTCCAGCTTATGTATGCAACCTAATGTTAACATAACTTTAATTTCAACGTCAAGTATTTGCAATGTAAGACTAAATTCAATTCAAAAGGATGACACATATGTACAGGTCCTAAAGTTGTTTTCTAATTAAATCACTACACATGTTATATTGCATAAATAATCAAATTTAGACATATTTGTGTACCAAGTTGCACGTACTTTTTACTTTTACTATGTGTGTCACATATTGTCTTTAAAACTATAAAATGACACATTGTTATTATAACTTAGGTTATTATAATCTTTCCACTTCGTAAGCATTAATTTAAAATTGAACATGATTTTACATCAACTGTAATTTAAATTATTTAATTCGTTTTCTCTATGATGACGGCATAAGTATCTTAACAATATTTATGTTGTCAAACTCCAGTCGTACCAATGCCTACCTCGCGAATAACTCACTGTTCAGGTACAAATTGGTCATTAAAACCTTAATAAATAGGTACAAATCGCAATTAGCAGCATTTAATGACATTTTCAGGATTGTCAATTACAATATTGATAGTTATATATTATTATTTCCTGGATAATAAATACAAATTAATTGTACCTCCGGCGAATTTCATAAACGTTTGCCACGTTAAACTGTACAGCTAGTATCCATATTTGCTGCATTCTGTTAATTAATTGTAATACATTATTTTACAATAATTATTGATTCCTAAAATACCTTTAATTTTAATTTACGAGAATAATTCGGTTAATAAAATCGTGCATCAACTTCCCGGGGGTGCTGGTAGTGATGTGTGTACAACCTGCCGGCGCTTTAGGTTTATACGTACCAGGGAAGATCAGTATGTACAGGCCCTAACATACAAATTGAAGAAATATCAAACGTTTATTTTTCTACATAATCTCGAACGTCGATGCATTTGCTCCAACGATGCTCCAAACCTTTGATTACTCTGGAAAAAAAATCTTTCGGTTGCTTCTCAAACCAGTCGTTTACGGCCGTCATCACTTCATTATTGTCGTAATATCTGGTCCCCCGAAGATATTCTTTTAATTTTGGAAACAAAAAAATCACTAGGGGCCAGGCATGGTGAATATGCGGCATGTTCAAACAATTCAAATCCTGCGCTCTGAATAGCGCTCATGGCAACATGGCTTTTGTGGCCAGGAGCGTTGTCTTGATGAAACAGAATTCCTTTGCTCAATTTTCCCTGTCTTGTTTCCTTGACTCAATTGCGCAATCTTGAAATTATGTTTGCATAGTCGGAGCCTGTTATTGCACGTTCCAAAAAATATCAGTCACCAAATTCCTTCTGCGTCCCAAAAAATTGTGGCCATAACTTTACGAGCGGATGACAAAACACGAAATTTGCGGGGTGGCGGAGAATCTCGGCGATGCCACTCCATACTTTGTTGCTTCGACTCAGGATCTAAGTGGTGAACCCACATTTCATCAATAGTGACGAATCGAGAAACTTTGCCAAACTGGCTTCAGAATGCAATACTCTAGAACGTTTCTGATCAGGTGTCATTGGTGGGACCCAACTTGCAGACAACTTTTTTTAGCCCAAACATATTTGTTAAAATATACCATGGTATGATAGGAAAAAATTGTAACTTGAGCGATCCGGTGAATGGTCAGTCGTCTATCTGTCATTACCATATCGTGTCTACGATTAACATTTTCTTGGGTAGTGACAGTCACTGGTCGTCCAGCACCGTTCGCATGTTCATATGTTTCTTTCCGGTTTAAATTCTCGAGTTTTTCACCACTTGGTAAGAAACAGCACCCTCACCTAATACACCTACCATGTCTTCATGAATTTCTGTTGTCGACAACCCTTTCTTTTGCAAGTATTTTATAACTGCACGAAACTCTGATTTTTCCATTTTTAGAATTTCTCTAAACTTGTGTAGTTAAATTCTAAATTGTTTGAACAGGTAACAAGTGACAAAACTACAATTGAACCAACGTAATAACAAATGATAATACTTTAACGTGTCAAATTGATTCAACGTTACTCAACGCCTACTATGCCATGGACGCTAAATAACGATCTCATTTACTAAATTAATTTTAGAAATGTAACAGCAATATACAATATATAATTTATATAAATAATTTGTAATAAGAAATGAAATATTACTTCGCATGCTTAAGGGCGGCGTTTTCTACGTGCATCCAAATAAGGCTAATTATTTTTCAACTGTACCTTGGTCATTGTAAATATTCAAACATTTCTAGACGTAACTAATTATACCCCCGTTATGGAACGCAATTACAAAATAATAAAAATGAAAAGACATCATAACTCATATTTTATAACCACAATCAGCAAAAATGCCCCTCAGCTCTTTTATTAAAAGAAATGTTTCCTTCGTGATTGTAACTTATTCTCTTCGAGTTTCCTCGCGTCTATTTAAGCAAAGGAAAGTAATTGGTCGAGGAAGTATAAATAAACGAGATCAAACCAGCCTGCCACGACGTTATTTTATTATTATGTTAAATAAATTGGTCCGTATTTATAAATATAAAGTATAGGATTGACATTCTGACCACCTATTATACCTATTAACTTAACTACCCGGTTGGATCTCGGGCGAAGCTTGAAAGGCGAACCAGCGTGCATTTTTACGAAGGAATTCACTACGATCGGCCTGAGCGCATTAATACACGTTAAGTTGTAGTAAGTGTAATTAATGTCGAGTTCGGTAATTTTATCGGCCGATTTAATAACTATTTATGCATCACAATCAATTACACGCGTGATGTTTCATAAAATGCGCACGGCCTTTAAGGACGCGCTGCCCATTTGTTCGTTTCTTTCTGTGCGTTGGGCTGTAATAAACGATCGGGTTAATGGTGATTGCGTCTAGACATTCATGGATAAAACACGCTAATTCACTTTTAATTTTACTAATTTTAAGAACATTACTATTGCGCCATAAATATTAATTTAAATGCCGCATCATTAGCGAAAAAGAAGAAACTTTAACAGTAATTGAAAAGTATAAAATAAAGTGCTGCGAATATAAATAGGTGTGTTTTAAATTGTTATCGACGAGCGTGTCGAACATGCTCTTGGCTTTTATGCGATTCGCTTTTGTATTTATTTTAAACTATCTGTGATATATTATTTGAAAATATTTGACAATTACGACATTTTGCATTTAGTTTTGTCCATATAACCCACACGACAGCTCGGATTTTCTTCACCAATTCTAGTACAAGGTTGTATGAAGCTGTTGATATTTTCTGTGGGACACACAATAATTATATCAGAACTACTATAAATTATATCTGATGTCAAAATTCGTTGGTTGTTCAGGAAGTAGTTAATTTTTCTGCGCCATTGATGTTTGTCATCTTCGGATCACGCGTGTTGTTGAGTCTAGCAATTTCACCCGCAATACAACTGAAATAAACAATTTTTTTCTCCTACAATTATTTATTTAATTACGCCAAATAAAACTTGAAGTAAATAACAATTTCTTACAATTGTTACTTTAACGGATTAAATAAGTGCATGCATACTTCTGGCTAGTAATTATGGGCTGAACAAAACCCATCAAAATGTAACACTATAACGAAATAAAAAATAGTAAACCGTAATTAGTGACGCATAACAGGAGCTAACAAGCAGTTAATTCGAACGAGAGTACCATACATAAAAGTAAATTAGGTTCGTGCATTGTACGCCTAACAATAAATAAACTATGATCTACTCAAGTGTATCAATATATTAAATTGGATCGTATCGCCATAAAATTACATTGTAATTTTACGTCTATTTTCTGCCCCTGCGTTTTTCGTCTCCCGTCCATCCGTGAACGCCATCTACAAGATGTTCCCGTTAATGGCATCGCGCGCAAAAACATCTATCAAACTGACTTGATTGTATTTTATGCAGCTGTTATGAAAAATGTTTATCTATTGTAACGAGGATGTAAATAATGTATGTAGTGGATCAACCAACCGAGTTCTCTTCTCGGTGCAATCTCGGACCACGATCTAATACAAACTCATGTGCTGCGCTAGCTACGTGCCCGAGCGGGATGCCGAGAGACGGAACGAGACAGAGACAAGGTCGGCCGAGGGATGCTGAAGGCCGCAAGGTGGAATGAACCCGATGTTTGCATATCACCAACGTGCAGTCCTCCTTGCGGATGATGCAACTCCAATTTACAAATATTTTGTACGAAATATAAAAAACATAAAAAACATTTCAAAAATATTAATAGATTAACAAATTACGACAGTGAAAATATTTCAAATTAATTCGTTTTAATTGGACAGGAACTTACAAGTTATTGTTGAAAGAGCACTTTTTCTTAATTAGTTCATTGGTGTTATTTTCCATTTAAATCACTCATTGAAGAAAGCTTTGTTAAATAACGTTCGTAAACAGTTAACAATTTGGTATTTGGTTCACTCCCGATTAGCTATAACTTTGTTTCAATTTTAATATATTTATAAGATTAATTTTCTCCATTATAATTCGTTTGCTTTTTACATTCTTTTGTGGTTTTATATCTCTTATAATTTGACATAAAACTCTCAGCCTCTACGTCTAGTTTGTTATTTTGCCATTTTCATTAATCTTGAGAAAATGTTTTTATTTACTTTTGATTTTGTATATTTTTTGCCTATGGTAATAACAAAGCCGTACATCCACCACAAAGCACATAAATTATTTTACATAATACAACGCGTGTTATAAATTTCGTGAAATCATTTTCGCTTATAAAATAGTGTAGACCTTGCACATTGAATGAGTTGTTCAATGATCGTAAGCTCATACAAGCGCTACTGTAATTAATGAGTAATCTCGTATATAATTTCATGGTTTTCAAAATATAAATAACCGTGTATTTTTAGCCGATTTAATTAGCTCGGCTGCGCCGAGTCCCATTGGCCGGCGTCTGCCGATTTAATTAGTCATGAAATTGAAACCCATTTTTCAACGATCGAGCCGTATTTGTGCTGGTAATTCACGACTAAATGAACAGATCCGATCGGAAAAATAAAAGAACAAGACGAGGAGAAAGAGGTCGGAGTCATCGTGATTTTACGCTGTCACTTCGCTGAATAAGTAACCCTCGCACTTCGATATCAAGGACGAATTTAAATACTTTTCAATTACGGACTCGTTTCTTTCACTCGCGATTTTAAATCGAATATCTTCGCGCGCGGACGTTATAGATTTGCTTTTAGACACGGAATGAGCTCGGAAAAGTATTCTTTGCGCGACGAGCTGCACTTCGATTTCTCACCAAATACGTCGGCATAATTGCGTACGGATACACAATTTCATTCGTGAGCCTTTAATATATGTGATTTATCGTAATGGTGTTTAAATATTTTAATCGTGGTGTCTTTGCCGACACCTTCACAGTTAGCAATTTATATGATTCCTCGTGAACATAGGAGTTTTACTTTAAAACGTGTGTACGCTTTACAGTTTACTAGAAATTATGGAAAGAGGATAACGGACTTACTTTATTTCTCTTGACCTTATCAACTTCTCGATATCAAAGTTATATGCAAGCTACATACCCACATCCGATGACGATAAATAATAAATTATTTAAATGGTGAGTGTAAATATCATCGAATTTGTTTATGGATGTTACAATGTATTGCTATTAAATGCTAAAATGGTGGATATTCAGTAAAATTTATCAGACAATGTAATTTACGCATCATTTTTCAAAATTTATCAAGAAAATACAGCATAAATGTGAAAAGGGAGAAAGATACCGTTTTTATATATAATACAGACGTTGATGAAAATTTTTGAAATTAATATACAGCTAGAGCTCTAGTACGTAAGAAAAGCACACCGACTATGTTACATCAGCGGCCAATCTGGCTGAAGAATTTCAAACACTAGACAAAAAGAGAAATAACCAGAATCGGTAAACGTAAATTTGGAAATCAAACACAAAAAAACATCATAGACCGAATTTCCATCTGCGAATTTCTTTTTACTACACCTAATATTTATTTTTGTAGATAATAAGACGACAACAAGAACCAACAAGAAATGGTTTAAGACGTGGGGGCGAATGAAATCATAGACTAGGACATTACAGCATGTATAACAACGACTACAGGCAAATAACAAGATGCCGAAATATCTCAATTGAATCGAGAAGAAAAAATAAATAATACATACATTAAAGATCTACACCCACTTGCATGTGGCTGTCGCTCCATCGTTTCCTGGGGCGTTTGCAGTTATCTTATGTGCTTATCTGCTTATGTGCTCGTTCCATTCCTTCTTCCTGTCTGCTACCCAGTCATTGATGTTCTTGACGTTACAGGTTGTTCTGATAGACTCGCTTCTCTCTCTATCCAAAAGTGTATTTCCAGTAATTCTATGGAGTACCTTCATCTCAGCTGTTTCTAGGAATCTTTTGGTTTTTGCTGCTTCTGGCCTCGTTTCTGGGGCGTATATCATCACCGGCCTCATGACGGTTTTGTAGATCCTGGATATGATATCTGTTCTAATTGATCTAATTGCTTTTGTTGTTTTGTAGCTCACCGCTACTTCAATATCACCAAAGCCGGAGAGTTCTATGTCAAGGTATTTAAATTTCATTTCTTGCTCGAGCGTTGAGTTCAAGTTTGATTGTCTACCTATTTTAATTTAAATTTTGCATCCCCCATTTGTATCCCTTTAGCTCTCGAACATTTCGAACAATTTCTTCCATTATTAAATTGAAAAGGGTAAGATTCAGGGTCCCCCCTGGCGAATGCTCCTTGTATTGTTTTTATCGTTTTTATTGGATTTATATCATTTATTGCATTTTATAATTGGCGAACAAGATTGATATTTGTAGGTGAAGCTTCGCTTCGCTCGAGTTGTCGTAAATGAAAAGAAAAGTGGTAGCGACAGTTTTGGGAAAATATGAAAAATGCATTAAAAAAGTTTTCTTCAGAACGATAAGAAATATGTAGAAGAAAAACATAGTAATAATAATGAACACAAACAGGCTAAATGGGGAACATCAATATAAATGAAGACAGAATAAAGGAAATATGGGGAGAATAATTTTAAAAAATGCCAGGTTAAATGACGGGAGTCAAAATAAATTAAAAATGAAGGCGTAAACGAGGAACAAATAATACAACGTGAAATAAGAGAGACGATAAGAAACACAGGAAGCTCTACCTAACAGAAAATAAGACAAATAATGTCATCAAAGAAGTATATAAATGAAGCATAACATCACAACATAAATAAGGACAGCATGTAGATTTTAGGACTATACTCGTCGCTAGAAGATCCTAAGTGGTCAACATGATAGGGGTGTATGTTTATCACGATACAGGAAACTATCCATGAACTACTCATGTATCCTTTACATACATAAATCAACATCGATAAGATCAGTTTTAATTTATTAATCAGAGGCAAATGAACAAGAAAATGTAAGAGGCATGAGTTTCAAAACTAAAAATCCATGAAAGCGAAAAATCTGTAAACCAGAACCATCAGAAAATGTAAATGAACGAGATGATGATGAGTAATCACCAATCATGGCATATGGGCCAAATAAAGACGCGCGAATATCAAGGTAATTTTTCCAAACGAGTATTAAAACTATTAAGACTAAGATTCTGACAAAAGAGAGAATAACTCAAAACGGCCAAGAGCGTATGACAATGGTTACTGTTATTTTCAATAGCAGTAGACGAAGCAATGAGTGGTAAAGAAAAAGACTGGTATTAGGAAAGTTAAGACATGTAGAAAATATTCGGGTTGGGTTCAGTTTGGATACAATGACATCATATATGAGAAAATGAAGGTCGGGGTAAAAGATATAGTGAGGGCAATAGCAGTTATGTATTTCATAAAGAATACATAAAAAGGATTACATCCAAACCGAGTAAAACGTAACTAACATATGATTCAGAGACGTGGACCAAAAAGGACAAATAAAGGATGGAGATGGAGTCTTCGATTCAGCGAAGCGTGTATTCCATTGTACTAGAAGGGTCGATTATTATTATTTATTATTATTTCTACATATACAGTTAACATTATTTACAGGTCTTTTGAAATTTCTTTACAAACTAAGAAGTGTAATAGCAGCCGGATAATCCTTGATTCTTACTTCCTTATACTTAATGTATGAGGGGGAATATTTTTAGCGTCCTTGACATAGTAGAAGTTAAGTAACGTTGAATCAATTTGACACATTAAAGTATTAATCATTTGTTGTTACGATGGTTCAATTGTGGTTTTGTCACTTGCTACCTGTTCAAATAATTTAGTTTTTATGTAGACAAGTTTAGAGAAATTCTAAAAATGGAAAAATCAAATGTTCGTGCAATTAAAAA
The DNA here is from genome assembly GCA_959613385.1 of Geotrupes spiniger. Taxonomy (NCBI): domain Eukaryota; kingdom Metazoa; phylum Arthropoda; class Insecta; order Coleoptera; family Geotrupidae; genus Geotrupes; species Geotrupes spiniger. Next base: position 22,503,424 of record OY390737.1, read on the forward strand.
ATACTTGCAAAAGAAAGGGTTGTCCCCAAAAGAAATTCATGAAGGTATGGTAGGTGTATTATGTGACGGTGCTGTTTCTTACCACGTGGTTAAAAATATGTATCGAGAATTTAAATTGGGTAGACAAACATATGAACATGCGAAATATGCTGGACTACCAGTGATTGTCACCACACAATAAAATGTTAATCGTATACATGATATGGTAATGACAGATAGGCGACTGACCATTCGCCGGATAGCTGAAATGAATTTTTCTTATGGTACTATAGAAACATATTAACAAATATTTTGTGGCTAAAAAAGTTGTCTGCACGTTGGGTTGGGTTGGGATGGGTCCCACGAATGCTGCCACCTGGTCAGAAACGATCTAGAGATCAGTTTGGCAAAGTTTAGAGCAGATTCGAATGAATTTCTTTCTCGATTCGTCACTGTTGATGAAACGTGGGTTCACCACTTCGATCCTAAGTCGAAGCAACATACTCTGTTGCTTCAACTCAGGATTGCCATCGCCGAGGTTCTCCGCCACCCCGCACCCCACTGGTAAAGTTAAGGCCACAAACTTTTGGAGGGCAAACGGAAATTTGATGACTGATTTTTTGGAACTTGGACATATAGGCTATATCTTCGTTGGACCAGATATTACGACGATAATGACGGCTGTAAACGACTGGTTGGAAGAGCAACCGAAAGAATTTTTTCCAGAGGAATCAAAGATTTGGAGCATCGTTGGACCAAATGCATCGATGTTCAGGGAGATTATGTAAAAAAAATAAACGTTTTATATTTCTTCAATTTCATTCCTTCTATGTTAGAGACCGTAAATACTGATCTCCCCTCGTATAATGAAGTAAATAATACATGTATAGTATAGTATAGTCCACATGATAATACGCAATACGCCATTCCCTGTATCTATTCTGTCCATCTGACGACTGCAGATTCAATTTTAAAAGAATAGCTACCAAATGCTACAAAGGTTGAATAATTTTGATAAAGACAGTAGTTCACGACTACACACGTGTATAAAACTGCAGGTACCCGGGTAAATTCTGACATGGAGATTAAGTTGCTTGAAATTATTAACATAACACAAACACATATTGATGCCAAACAGAGATCGTGGGGCTCCAATGTACGTGGTCTATAAAGAAGTAGGTACAATTGGACACCAAACTACACAGCTCCGTTTCAGCAAAATGCGGGTGCTAAGGTAGCTTAGTATAAAAATGTTCACAGTTTATAATTACGTCGTATTCGACTCGAAAGGGCCGCTATCGATTCTAAATCGCTTAATCGACTAGAAATCATTATCAATAATCATACCAGAGTAAAACAACACTGCAACACAGCACCACTATAAATAATAATTAAACAACAGCAACACCACATCATTGTTAATTTACGTATTCCGTACCAACTTAATTTTGTTCTCGTGTTTTTTGTAACAATTTTAATACCTTATTTAACATACACATGCGTTCTTTTTACTGAACGAAATTGATTAAGCAAACGGGGCGTTGTAAGACGATTTGTTCGCGCCTCGCCACAGATTTACATCAAGCAAGGCCGTTAATATTGCCAGGCGCGTATGCACATCCCGTCCCATAATGGATCATATTTATCACATTCTTAATTGTTACGGACTCATGCGTCTTCGATGCAAATCACTCCCGGGTCGCGTAAATTCGTTCTCGCGATGCTGAATTAGCCCGTAGTGGTGCTAATTTAATAATCAAAGAAAACGATGCCCTCGATTAGACGCGAAACACAATTACGCTGCATGGATTATATATCCTGTAATTAAAATAATTTAATTCTAATGAAAGTGCCAGAGCGAGAAATTTAATGGTTATCGTTATCATCGATACCTGTCGCTATATCGTAAATCGCGACTGCGTACAAAACAAAAGCTCGTATATTTATTATAAAACGTGGCAATTATGAAATCAATACATTGAAACAGGATGCGCAAGACTTGTCTTTGAAAGTAGGTTTTGTATATTTTTTACGACTAAGATATAACACACTCATTAATATGCATTTTAAATCAGTAATATGACCCATTATAGGTATAACAGGTGATAGATAATGATTTGTGAACAATGTGAAAACATAATTCCCATTATTAATGATTTCATACCCAATCACAAACGCGCACTTTAATTATTAGACAATTATCGATGTATTTTCAATTTTAATTTAATTTAATTTCAAGTCACAGTATCATTACTGCACATTGAATAATAAATAAAACAGAAATCTTATACAGTTTTGAAAAACCTTATTAGTTAGTAATGGCTATGTTGATACAGAAAGTTGCTAAAAATGTATGCCAGTCAATTTTAATATCGTTAAAATTGTCTTACTTAACGATTGAGCAGATAACGATACGAGATACGTATCGCTCAGTCTTTCGCAAATACGCATTGATTTTGAAGTCATCTCTTTTTAAATAAGTGCAAAAGTATAGGCAATAATTGGTATAGTACAAGAACATTTACATTTACAAACACAAACAAAGCAATGCAGCATAATAAGATCAAGGAAGGAATAATTAGCACATATGCGTTGTGATCTCGAACTACCCTTGTAAATGGAATGAGAAGTCATATTGTTCGTCCATATGCGCCAGGATATTTGCATCAAATTATAAACTTACTGATTTTCATTTTATTTGCATTAAAAATTTATATAAGTTAATTTTATTTGAACGATAATAAAATATGTATATATTAAAATAATAAGTTGGTGACATTGAGTTACACTGGTAAGGATGTAATTAGAGAAATAACTTAGAAATAATATTGATTTGGACTTGAAAAAGCTCTACCTTTTGCAGATTATATTTTAGATTCGTTACTTCTAGAGGATTTCAATATTTTTAATTTAAGTAGATGATACAAAATTAATCAATAGGTAACAATTATTGCGAATGCAAACGACCAAAAATTAAAAAAAATGAACACATCAGAAGAATCATAAACTTGCTTCTCTTCAAACATTTGATATATTCCTCATTGTTATTTTCGATTTCAAATGTATTGCTTTGAATGTCAATAAATCCGTTTGTCTGTGGTTTTAGTGATCTAAATTATTATCTGTTAGCTCGATAGTCTTCGATACCTATTAATAAATCAGAAAATATTGACAATGAAGCACGTAAATTTTATTGATTTACACTATCCCTGCACGGAACCCATAGCTTTCAAAATATTTACCATCTCTATTCATCCTTTTAAGCAAGTTTAATTTTTGCGGTGCCATTTTAACCATGTGGTGTTTAGGCCGTGACGCTGTTTGCCACTTCATTTGGGAGATATAAAACTCAACGCAACACAATCAATCAAAGTATAAAATTTTCGTATTTAAAAAAAATGTCGGTTTGATTTGGATTGCCTAACACGAAAAACGTATAAAAAAATACAAAATACTAAAATGTTGCCGCATTTTCTTCACTATAATTTAATCAGTAATGTATATCATATCAATTTTCTATTCATTTTTGTCACCCGCCTTAATAAATCTATATGGGTTAGTAACGTCGGGCAGCTACGGCAGCTGTGACCGTATCCGCCCGTACTTTAGGTTGTCTTAGGTTGCTGAAACATATCATCAACATTTTTGAATCGCCAAATTATTAAAAATAAAATAATTGGTACAAGTTGCCAATTTACAGAAATTCAAAAATTGGAATAAGTTTGACAAATTTAATTGTAATTGAAGTTGAAAAAAGCAAATTAATCATACAAATTTGTAAAACAAATTGCATTTAATTGCATATTCCCTCAATTTAGTTCAACTTCAAACTCAAATTCACAACAAACATTCAAAAAATTCGAAGTACTGAAATCGTTGCCTAATTTGGTTACATTCATCTACATCGGCTAATTTTGCTTAATGATAATAAACATTAAGTAATTTTTGGTGAATTTCGTCACTCGATTACAGTTAAACAAATTGCAAAATTATCAAAAATGCAAAAAATGGGTTGGGTTGGGTTAAGTTGCACATATTTGCCTATTTCATTAAGTTTCTCAATAATTTCAAAAAAATTGATAAATATTTTTATAAAAATGCCCAGTCTAATTTGGAAAACTTCATTCAAAAACGCAATTTGAATGAAGCCGAGACTGTAAATAAATATCTTTTCAAAAATACAAACAGAAAAATCGAAAATGTATAAAAAGCTAATTAAATTTTAACAAAACGTACAATAAAAGAATATTTTTCATTTCATTGATTAGAAAATGAAGATGTCAAAATGTAATTCAAGAATCTGTAACAATAAATGCTAAAAACATTTAAAACTTAACATATAATTGTATACAATGTATATATAAATTTAGGTATTAAATGTTTTTATGTCGTATATTGTTTGAAATTATTGAATTGGATTTGTCATTTGAATGTTCCAATTACACCGTGTATGTACAGTGAGGTTTAAAAAGTTAAGGAATTTTTACTCTATGTAAACTGAAATATTTGATATTGTAGTTAAAATTAATTAATGTTTGTCAAGTGACAGATTCGGCTAAGCTGAGATTTTGCGTTGACATAGCTGGTATACGGATTTGACCCATAAGCTACGCCCATGCATGGAACGCACCTATTATGTTGAAATTTTACGTTGACATGGCTGAAACAATTTGTCTATTATTGATCATTGGAAAAAATAATTTTTTTTATTTTAATTTACCTACTTATTATATTGTACATATTTTCACATTTTATTTACATTTCCTGAAATGCATGAAAATATGCACACTTCTGTGTCACCAATCGCCTTATGGTTGAGTGGGTGCGTATCGTCTGAATGTTAATGCAAATTTAAGAATGAAGGGCAAAGTTACACCGAGCAGTCTTCACCAGAAATGGTAATTACGACTACATGCAATTAGGTGCAGTGGCGTGCGAAAGTGTGCATCATAAAGATGAGAATATAGAAATGACTGTATTTTTATCAGTTGTGTTAAATGTCAATATATACGTTTGAGAGCAGGAGCGTTGATAAAACAGAATTATTGTGTATTTGATTTATGTCCTGTACTACCCTGCGCCTCTGGTGCTTTCCGCCCAGGATGATATCGAATTGACAATAAACGGTGAATATTAATTAAGTAATAAAAAATAACACCTACATAACAATCTTATTATTTTTGTAAAAACAATTCCACACCTTCCTTATGAATGATTTATTCACATACATTTTCTACATGGATTCGAAGAAAATATGTTGGGCGACAGAATCAACCTTGGGTAGCAGAACTGTACACTGAAACTAAGGTATATATATTATCAAATCCAGATCTATTTGAAACCACCAAAAGTGCAAGACATGTGCACTGAGTGTACTGCCTTTCTCAATAGCATTAAACGAAGGGTACAAAAAGACAGCTAAACATATTAACAAAGTACTGGACAAATTAATATGTGGATGAATCAGGGCAAAAAGAAGAATATTATAACAGGCAAGGACGATAAACAACATACAAACGACGAGATAAAAAGAACTGAGGAAGAAAATTAATTAAAATTATTTAATAGCATAATATAAAGAAATCCAAAATAACTACGTAAGGCGTAAACTAGCCAAGAGGGCTGAATTGGTTTGGGCAATTGAGAAAAGTGGGAGATGAAATTTGGCTTGACGAAAGTGCTAAATAAATCTTGACATCAGATTCAAGAGTCTTGATGAACGAAGTGTCAACGCTAAATATTACCACAATAAATGAATAGTAAGAAAGTAATGTACAAAAATTGGAATTTGATAGTAATGTCGCAGTTGACAGATTTTACAAAAATTTCATATGATGAAGTCAAATAAGATAGAAACACATGTCTATGTATATTTTATATTTTCAATAAAATTCACTGCAACATGGCAACATTATAAAAAATTACATAAATCTGTCGTCTTTGAAATGATTTATAGGAATATTATATATATATATATATATATATATATATATATATATATATATATATATATATATATATATATATATTATAATATATATTATTCAACAAAAGCCTGCCCATAAATATCATTTCACTTCACAGCAATATGTTACTAAATTAATTTGGAATTTTTCAATAGCTCGCTTGAACTTACTTCGCTTTGTTAATTTATGTTTGTTCGTCAAGTATTATCTTTTATCCAAATTTGATATTAGTTCCGATGCCATGAATTTATTCGTTCTCTGCATGTGTGTGTGACTACCATTTATTTTACTAGCATATATAATTTTTAATTCATTGGTTTTGTGCTTAAATCCCCTTTGTTGTCATATCCACATAATTTGTTTGTGACATTTTGCCCTTTTATTTCGATTTTTCAATATTTGATGATATTATCGTTTTGATTTTATAATTTAATTAATGTATTGTAATTTTTTAATTTCATTAGAGAAGATGCCCTGCTCACCTACCGTCCCACCCACTTCACCCACTAATCTATCAAATAATATAATTATCGTCTACACCACATTATGACCCGACAATCACAATCAAAAATAGCTTACAATTATTGTTTCGACATGCTTGACCAACGATGTACATTCGAATCGATTTCTCATGTCCAATTTTTAAGACCATTAAATATGCCCTTATTATAAAACAATAAGCTCACACTTTTAAATTGATTTCAACTTTGATTATCCGTGCCCAATGCCTAATTTCAAAAACGTCAAATATAATTTCAGGTTTTTGCCAGTGACGTTCGGAATCGGCCAACGTTTATAAATAAACCAGTCGAAAGGTGCAAACGACGTGATTACCACTGACTTTTTTCGCAGGAAATATCCGTAACCGCGACGAATTTAATGTGTTATAATGATCTCGTATAAGTATGTGATTTTTTTACAGCTGGTCGCTCCTGAAATCGTATATGTATTTTGCAGACATAAACGAAACCGCGAAACGAGGCGCAAAGCTGTAGAAAACAAAATGAAACCAATGGCGCCCAGAAGTTATAAACTATAATTAGTAATTAAAAGTGTCAGCTGCTGCGAAGGCAGTGCACAAACATTAATGAGGTATAATTATTCATTACGGCGCATCTCTGCTATATACGATATGTATAACGTCAAACTTTATGTGCCAAGCATACGAGCGTTTCGTAGAGGGTGCTTCAAATAACGTACAAAAATATCGCGACGTGTTTATGTTGTATAATTATTTCATTAATTTTTTACCTCACAAAAAATTCGACCAGACATTAATTTACATGAGCTTGTAGCATTATAGTACATTTGCTAATGTTGATTCGTATTAGATTCTACAATTGGTGGGGCGATTATAACTTAAAATAAATATGTTGTATCCTAAGGAAGCTTGATTCATAATTCCATTGCAAACATTCTTGGTACTAATCCGTACAAAATAATGTTCCCCCAATTTTTTTTAAATAATAGTTTGCTAAGTTCGTAAAATAAAAAAAACGATTGTTTTCTGCATTAGGTGTAACACCCATACTGACTCTTGTAAATCGTATTATCGCCATCTTAGTGTTTGTATCGTTTATTTCGATTCAAGAACGCATTTCTGAAATACCCATTTTCAATCTAATACATGCGAAACGGTCTTGTTCTCCATGTCTGTTTCGAATGTGTAAATGACAGATCTAAAGCTGGCGGAATTTATATTTCTTGTTACGATACCGAGACACGCTGTTATTGTTTTTACAAATTGCCTGTACTAAACCTTTTGTGTGTTCCCATATATAACCCGACAGTTGTTCCATGTGGAGACGTACGTACAAGATCCAACTCGGTAAGGTGTTCAATAAAACGTCATAAGATATTTATATATCGACGCCTGGATCGATTGAAAAATTACCCGCATCCGAATAAGCTTAATTGAGGCCATTTTATTGTCGAGATGGAATCAAATTGATAGATCGAAGCCATCCATTATTTTATTGATATTATTTATCGACTCTTCGCTTGCTCGCTTCCGGATTCCCTTTCCAAGAGACTTGCAATAAATACTTTTACTATTAACAGTAGATTATATCTGTGGACAAACACAGTTATTTTGTAATTGTACTCTCGACGATAATTCCGGCATATTTATGCGGAGATATTGGCGATAAAGATTTTTTTCCGCAATGAAAATAACTTTGAAGATATTGATGTGTGCCTTACACGAAATAGAATTTTATTCCGTTTGACATATAACAGCTTCTCGATCATTAAATGAACTTGTCATTGTGAAGCTCAACGAACATAACGCAATACACATTTTCTCGCCAGGCAGACAAATACGTAATAGGAAATTACGACCAATAATAATCGAATAAAACAACTTTATTTATCATCATAATCAGTAGCTTTTTCATATAAACATCTCGTTACGCTGAAAAACATCGGTAACATAATTCATAATTGAACCATGTTGTGTACAACTTCATTATCTGACCAACATAATTAATATTATAATATCAACTACGAGATAATTAATTAATTAAACGCAAAACAATTTACTGCAAGCTTATTTTCGAGCCTCCAGTTATTGTTGTGTGCAACACATTTCCTGGTGCAGATAGTTGAAAAACGGTTTTCTCGAGCCTTCACATTATATGCTAATGCAATTGAGCAATCCGCGAAAAATTGTGATAATCCGGTACGGGTAAAAATCCGATTCCTTAGCATGTTCCTTCAATTGCTTATTAATTATAGACAGTGCATGAAAATCGAGCATGTATTAGATAATGTGGTGTTTCATGTAGATCTCCCTTGGGATACGAATAATTATATACTTTCCTGCACAACTTAGGAGTAAATTAATGTAGTATTAAATCATTTGCCTAAAGCGAATGAATTATGTATGCGAAAGAACCAGCTCGTGTTTTTCACTCGTTGTGAACGAGACTTTTCTAATGTTATATATCTTTATTTATGCGGAATTAAATTGAACAGATAATGTTAATTATGTTTAGTGTTGTACAAATTATTTCGACTGCTGGAATAAATGAAACAAGGACTTACAGAGTTACTGTCAAATGATAAAACACTATATTCTAAGTAAAACAAAAACGATCATTTCAGATTTGAAAATTAAAAGCTACAATAATTAATTTAAGTTTGTTATGGTCTTATATACTTTAACTAATTACCATTCTAGTTTCATGCGGTACGTTAAAGAAATAATCACCCAACTAATATGTAGTAAAATTAAATAAGAAATTTAGTATGTAAGCTATTAACGTTACCATGCCTCAGTACTTTGCATCACCGAAGGTATATTAATTATGCTAGGGCATCAATTTTAAAAATTTTACTTAAGTAACTTCAGGTCAGGTCAGAGAATTAGTAATTAGTGCCGATTCTAACGTGCCATTAAAAATAACATTTTGTAGATGTAGGATATGGAAAGCAAGGTACGTTTGCATAAAACATACAAAAACGACATTCACTAGGAAGACTATAGCACTATCTTTGTGTCATGTATTATTTTCCAACTAATTTAATTTAAATTAATATTTTATATAAAGCATACGCAATACAATATTGCAGTATATTAATTGCCATATTATGAATGCTAAAATAAATATTTCATGAGTAAAATATTTCAGTGTTATGTATTCATGAATAGACAACATTTATATGAGAGCTAAAGGCCGCAGAATGATTAACAATCGAAAATGATCCCTTGGGTAGGGTTGGGATGGGTTAGGTTGAGTTGGATTGAGTTGGGTTGGCTCGGATTTGGATTGGATTTATATTGAGCAATTATTGCGTAGTCCTGTTAATAACCTACACCATAATGCAGTATAAAGTCCCAAAATATAGCATAACGCATTACTTCTAAAGGAAAGTAGTTACGTTATCTACTTTCGCTTTCACTTGCGTGTCATATCTTCTACATTCTGATAATCGGGGTATCAAATTTTCATTTATTTTGCACAATTGTGCGATTTCATATATAAAGCCAACATCTCGACTCTGCGTCTAATGCAATTGATTGATAACTCGGCTATATACATTTTTAATGTATTGAATCTATGCGTCCGTATTATGCTAGTTCACAATTTTTTTTTTGGCTCTCGCAGATCTCCTTTCTCCATTGACCTACTGATATATTATACAGGTTCCAGTCGTATGGGCCCATTTGTACAAGTTCATAACTCCCATCCTGAGTGATTCCCTATTTTTCTTCTGTGCCTTACTATATCCAAATGTTACCTGCAATTGTAGTTTAGATAAGAAGAAAGTCCTCTAAAGATCCATTTAGCTACTATCCACTAATTTAACATTTCTTATTGCTTTGTCGAGATGTGCGTTTAGCTCTTGCGGATTTATGTTCTGCTCCGCTTAGTCATCAGTTCTCGCCCCAGTTCCAGTCATAGCAGCTCATTTCTGCTCGATTCCTGCATGCGAAATGATCACCCCTTTCACTTTAAACTATGACCCCATCTTCAGCGATACTACCAGATCTACTGTCCCAAGGCTGAATCCATTTGCTGCTCTCTGTGTTAAATGCAGATTTGATTCAGCATGTATTACGAGCAACTGTGGCGTTGTTGGCTTCAAACTAATTGGTCATGGGTTGTGTTGATTGAAATCCCAATACAACGAAATACACTGAAGCACAAAGCACAAAATAAAATATATCCAATCCTTGGCACACAAGTTTTAGAAATACAAAGCTTAAACTAGCACGAAACGGTTCATAGCCAAATTCACTGTTCACTTACATTCTTGGTTTAGTGTTATAGTCTCCGACCTTTTTTTACAATAAAGATGAATTAATGACAACCATACAAAAATGAGCAACATATCCACCAAGAACCACAAAACATATATTAGCTGATTGCATTATATTCAATTCCAAGGGTCCCATTCAAGGCGAGGTTGCTTGTGAACAACATACACAACTTTGACACCGGTTTATTTTTTTATGTTAAATAACTTTAACAAAACATATCAACGTGCTATAGAAGAAATTTAATAAAAACATCTACAACAGATTCCCACGCCCCTACTGAATATAGTTAATACAAAAAAATCACCATTTCGATTGATATTTTCCTAACGTGGACAACAAACACTGTTCAATACTGAGGCATGTGAGGAACGCGATGGTTTTAAGAACAACTCCCACCATGCGCCATTTAAATATACACTTGCATATTTACTACTACATTTTATTTCATTTCATATTTATGGACTGCATTTAAGTTGGGCGATTAAAATTTTCTTGCGAACCTGACTGATAAGTAGGTATAAAAATCGCATATATTTATTGATTTATTATGATGTGTATTCTGTCTAGCGTACAGGAAACGGCATACATTAAAATATTTTGCAGATAATAAAGCAGTAAACAAAATTTAGTATAGTAATATTAGTTAGCATAATTAGAGAAACATAAAATGTTAGTAGATTGCTTAACAGTACCCAGTGGCAAACTGGTTTTTTTAATACATAACTATAATACTATCGCTATATAAATTTATAGCCTGTATATGGTAAGGTAAATATGAGAAATCCTGTTCTCTGCAAATACATCTTGATATATTCATCCTGCCTACACAACGAAATTTTTAATTTACTGCTGTTGTACTGTTACACATATCGCTGAATATTATATTTCGTTTGCATCGGTAATTGTATAGGAACATGCACCGGCAGTTATGCCCTCCAATCTGATTTATGTTGCAAGGTCAACACACATAATATCCATTTATTTTCGTAATATTATACATCGATCTTTACCGTTAGCTTTGTTTAATTTTACTTACTTTCTTACGACGCAAATTTGTTTTGTATTACATACATCAGTTCTGGTACAGTTATCTCTTAATTTATCATCAAGCTTTCCTCGACAATTTCGTCGTTTTTCATTTCGACGAGATATTTTATCGACATTCTAAATCTAAGAATGCACAGTTAGAGGCCGTAAATGTTACGGTTAGACACGTGCTGTACCCCATATCAAAAAATCCGCACGTGTCATCTGTGACGCAATTATGACCTATGAAAGCATAGGTCAGTGATGAATTCAAGATTTAATGAATTATTGTTGAGCTAAATAATTCAACCCAGGAACGAAAATTTCAAAGTAAAATATTTAGATTTTAATAACTAAAAAGTGTTATCTAGTCCAGAACTCGTATAAAATCGTAACGATTTAATATGCCTCTGGCATCATCAGTTAGTGGTGAATGCAATTCAAAATCGATCGTTTTTGTTAATTTAATTTTAACCGTAATTGAAGCAAAAATCTACCGTATGTTTACTGAAAATTAAAACAGTACACCGCTTGATAATAAAATGCCCAAATTTAAAACTGAAATAATACCGCAAAAAATGTAATAAATCATACACCTACATGGCATAGTTGTTGGTGCGCTGGACCGTAAATGTTTTTCCAGTCCACCGATCTACTAAATATTAAAATCGTCCACTAAAAATATGTTTATTTAATACAAATTTAAATATTTTACGGTCGTCATTATCCACACAGCGAACAAAAATGAACCACATCAACCGTGAAACGACAATTAGGTGTTTTTGAATTCGCCTTATCGAAATCTGAATGACTTCGGCGATGTTAAGTGCGACACCCATCCGATTCTAAGAAAGTTTAAGAATGCGGATAAATAGTACCACGGTAAATTTTATCGGATGAACTTTAACATCGTTGGTGTGCGTATTAAGTAATCATAAGTCTGTATAACAAGTGAACGGCGCTCATTAAATGCACTCGTATCAATTGATTTCAATGACAAGTCAACGTCCAATTACTCCACGTGAATGTGTTTCTTATGCATTTAATTATAATATTCTCGTTAGTTATTTGCGATCGGTGTCGTATCATACACATTTTTGATCGCTTTTTCTAATTGAACGCCGATGGTGAATCATGTTACGTCTTGTTTGTGCAATCATCGTTATATTCCAACAGCCTGTGGTTGGTGAAAGCACTGTCCTAATTTGTACCTTGGACTGCACACCGTTATGATAGCTCTTAATATTATGCAGATATAATGTTCTAAGTGAGAGTGTGTGGCATAGATTTCAATTAATCTCCGCTCATTTCATCATATTTTTAACTTTAAATGAAACATTTATCGAACGATGCACTGGAATTATATTCAACTTTAATTTATATTTGCAATTAAAATTATGTTAGTGAATAAACATGCACGTTTCGTGCGAATCTCAATTGGCAAAAATACGACAGTGTCGGTTTTTATCAAACGTGCACTCGGCGACTGCATACAACGCCATTTGGAATTTACATCCTGAACGTATTGCCTGAAATTACGACGGCAATAAAGGCTGATTAGACGTATCTTAGCGCGAAGACATGGCATTATGCAAAATCTACGGTATCTAATACATAAATACTCGCTCTATATGTACAAAATGTCCAAAAACGGCTCGCACTAATTTGTAATTCCGTTGCAAATTTATAATCTTGATCTTGCATATTAAACGGTTATCATAACATATCAGTACGGCGAAGTAAAAGAATAGGCAAAGAAAACGACACGTACGGCACTCGTGCAATTTATTCCGATTAGCATCAGTAACATACGGACTTAAACAATACAATACAAAATAATTGCGACATAAATTTTATCTTTATATTAAAAATTATTTTTTACTATTTGTAACATTATTTATTATACAGCGGATAAGCTGAACGTATGGAACTATACTTGAAATACGTGTGTTACGGTCGAATATTTTCCATATTTATGGTGTTGAATTGCGACCCCTTCAGATAGTTGTACATTAGTTGCTTTTAACTCGATTCTGTTGACACCGAGTTAAAAGGTGTTTGCAATATTTGCATGCACGTTCATTACGCCAATGTCTAATGTGGTTATTTTAAATCGCTTTTACGTGACTGCAAGTTTCCCGACCATTTCAAACCGTCACATATCGTTTAAGGCCAATTTAGCTATGCCACTAACACGAACTTGGACATCGCAGGGTGTCCAAAACGGCACCGTTATTTTCGAAACGGTAATATTGTTGGTCAAATTACACTTTTCGTAACACAATTCGGTTCAATACGTTCAGTAGCAATAAATAAAAATGCATTGTAGCAGGAACACAATAAAATTACGCAATCATTAAGGTGTAAATTATTCTATGAATCACTTTCATATATTTCTACTTATGATGTGCATGGAGCAAATTTACGGTGCACCGAAGCCATGGTGAGTCCATCTCCAAAAAATGATCTCCAAGGGTTATAAGAATCATAGAGCAATTTCGCTGTTATCTTCCAAAGACAAATTAAGGGAAAAACTATCAGTGAATTTCGCAATTAAGTTTTAAAATAGTGGTTGTATGAATAGAATAGCATCATTTTCATAAAATTTTCTAACTTATTTTGTCAAGTCACAAAATGCCAACTGCAAAAGATCTGGATAAGAGGCAAAGATCTGAAATTATTTAAACATTACTGTAGTAACACATATTGTGAAATTAGAAAACGTCTTGAGTACATATGTGAATAGGGATATAAGTATCCCACTTTTCCAGATCCTATAATGGGAAACAATAATTACATCGGGCGCTGTTTCATGCACTTTTATGTTCTGATAACACTGTAAGTATACGGTATATAAACACTTGGGTGAGACAATGGTGTAGGAGGCCGTCATATTTCAACTGTAAGCACACCATAAAGAACTAAGAATAAACTGGCACAAATCTATTACGTATTGGTTTACAACCATTGTTCAAACCTTGTGCGTGTCTCTATTCACTATAAAAGTACTACGTAATTACTTGCATCGACAGGGTACTTATACGCTGCCTACTGGCACTCTCTCCATTTGCTTCCACTGTGCGTTGCATATTTATACTAAAGAAATGCAACATGTCAGCGTTGCACTCAAACGTTTTGTTACATTAATATTTCCGAAACATATTTGCTACTTTTACAATAACTTATTTCCTAATTAATTTTATCCTGCATTTCGTAATGGCGTACATTCTATCGCCAATTAGTTTTATCCTGCATTTCGTAATGGCGTACATTCTATCGCCAATTAATTTCATCCTGCATTTCGTAATGGCGTACATTCTATCGCCAATTAATTTTATCCTGCATTTCGTAATGGCGTACATTACATATCGCCAATGTTAGGGCAGTTATAATTACCTTATCTAAAATATCAGATGTTTGGTAATATTAGTAATATTTCGTTCTAGAGATTGTCTACGTATCAAACACCGCATGGCCAAAAGATTGTTGCTGCATAGATAATTTGCAGTAAATGATCATCAGATATACGTAGATGTGGATATCAACAATAAGTTGGTGAGTGCATATGCAGGGTTGGGTTGGTGGTGAACACCGTGTCCTCAGTCTACTGAGTATATTACTCAGTCTTAATTATTTCTTGAGATATTGGTGTATTTGTTCTTTACATGGACACGTAATTCCCCCCCTGTAATATTATTCAATTTTCATTTATATATTCAAAGTTTTTATGATCTCAAAGGCTGATAATAAACCTTGTAAAATCAAGGTGTGGAGTATTTTAATTTCGAGGACACTGTTACAAATTCTTTTTCAAGAGCAAATATGTGTCATTGATTTCGCTCCTGGTGTATACAGTTGTTTGTAGTAATATCACAAATTTTCCAATTTCTAATTTTTTTTAATTTATCCACAACATATCCAACACTACAGTATCGATAAAAGTTTATAATTTTGGTGGAAGATTTAATTCTAGAATATCCTGATTGAATGATTTTTAAATTGATAGTCTGTTAGATTAATGTATCTACAACCACATTGTCGCAGTTCGCTTTCCTGAAGACGAGTCAATGCTTTCGCCCAATTCTTCAGTGATGGTGGGTTCACCAGTATATTCGTTTTGGAAAAACATTTTTCTAATTATTGTTTTAGCTTCGCCAAAATTTCATATGCGCAGAATTAACTGATATAACAGCTCGATCAAATATTCCTGTATATTAGCAACTTGAAACCTGCAACAGTGAGCCATGTTATTATATATATATTTCATTATAGGAAACACAATCCTGCCCCAACTAAAATATTAATTCCAGCAGCAACAGATGAACTAAAACTTAATTTTTCCGAGGTCTATGCGGTTAGTTTGGGCATTATCCTAAATTGTCCTAGGCTGTTGCATATTAACTCCCATCGTATTAGATTATTTATTATGCCCTTCGCAAAATATGGACAAAATTTTGACATTCGAGATTTTTCCCAGGTTTGAAAATAAATGTGCTCGTTGCAGGAAGAGAAAATCATTTCAACTTGCTAAAAAAGTTGTTTAGAATTTTTTTTTCATTAATCTTTTTAGTTCAAATAGAAGAGAATGCTACTGAAGCCAAGAAAAGTTTTGTTTCGTTTTGATTGCTTGTCTAGTTTTCTCGCAATCACGCCCACCAATTTAGAAAAATCGTAAAAACGAAAACTCGAGAAAACGCGCTCTAAAGTTTACGATCAGCAAAAATGTTAATTTTCGATCACTTACGGAATATCTCGTTATAATCCTACTATAGCTCTTACGAATTCAAAATATTATTGTTTCGAACGACCGATTGAACTTTTTTAAGTACATAGTTCGGTGTTGTTCTGTGGGGTGGCGCGCGCGCTTGGTTTGTCCGAGGGTTCGTGCGTTTGTATATTTTTTGCTCGACACCTCACTGTGTTTAGTGGTATATCTTTCAAAATGTTGCGAATTAGCCGCTATAATTTTTTGCACATATTCTTAGATATATTAGGCATAGATTTGAGCCTTCTCCCCCCTTAACACGTCTATATTTATTTGCATGATTTTAATCTTGATTTAATCTGTTTGTAATAATATTTAAATTGATGCTCCAAGAGAAATACGTATACCTACATTGCTTAGGTGTTGATTTTTTTATTGATTTATTTAATACATTTGTAGAAATCCATGTTTATATTTATTTTTTTTTCAACAGTTAAAATCTTAAGTTCTTGTACATTTCAAAATTGCATTGTAAGCTTTTATGTCCAATTATTCGATTTTTCATTAATTGTGTTGTTTGAGCTATATAAAAATTTTCACAAGTTTGACATTAAAACTGGTACACCACATTGGAAGGTAGCACTGTCGCAGTTATATCTTTAAGATTGCTAAAGATCCAGAGTTATATTTTCTTGGTTAAAGATTTTTGTGATCTTTTTACTCAAATCTGTTATGTTTTCTATATGGTCCTTATTTTGTGCTGTTTTCTTATTTCTTATTGAAGCAGTATCATTATCTCTATTTTTTGTTCTATATAAAAAAATTGTTACTAATGTTCTCGTATATGAGTTTTCTATCAAAACTTTGCCTAATTTTCGATAATTCCCATTAGTTATTTAATTTAATTGGATATTGTGAATAATAATTAACGTATCTATTTGATGATAATCTGATAATTCCTCCATTTTAAATAATAGTTTGGGTATACACTGAAGTAAAGTAAAAATCCCTTCATTTAGAAATTTATTGATGATCTAATAACTGGTATACCAGAAAATGGCACACAAGAATTTTTTAACATATTTGACATTTACAATATAAAAACAAAAATGTACTATAGACGAAGAAGGCACCGGCAACACCCCGATTCTTATGTTCCAATGTGGTTTACCATCTTCAATGTCAAACTTGTCAAACAAACGGATGGGAAATATCATAGCCGACAACTCACATGTAAAATATTAAAAAAAAAACAATATTTTATATATCTCTATTATATCTAGAATTGTAGCAGTTAATGCATCATTATTGTAAATTACTTATTATATTAAATGCAGATTTTTTACAATAAAAATTACAAAAAAAGTATTTTGTTGTACTACCATGGGGTCCTGATCATCAACTAGTATCTCTGTAATGTCACTTAACACAATTGTTTACATGAATTCCATGTTTATTCGTTAATTTTATATCGTGATAATTTGCAGTACATTCCATGAATTCTTTGGCATTTCTCTTTGTAAGGTAACGTACACCCGCATCAGATCAAGCGTAGACTTTGGTTTATGAAATTGTTGCAAACCCCCGAGGTTTACGTACGATCGCACATTACACTTACTCAGATTTATCAGATACATAAGATGTCGATCTGGGTCTCAAATTCGCACAGGCTGATGTAAAACTAACACTGAAGATGAGAGTGAATCGTTTTTGTCAATATCAAATGTCCCTTAATAAACTGTTGCTTATCATTCCATGCGCAAATTAATTGCAGCACGAATTCGCTACACAGAAATAAGAAATTAAATAATTCTTGCAATTAACGCAGCTAACAAGTTAAACGAACAAGTCGCCAACGGCCACATCGTAAAGTTGCGCAATAAAGTTGGTACTTTAAGAATCTAGAGAAACAATTAGTTGTTTAAAAACGTAAATTTTGAACACTGTTACAGCACGTGTAACTAGCTACTCGCATACGTTTTCCCCCGTTTTCTTCCTCATCCCTCACAGTGAATGCCAGAGAAGTTTATGAAAATAGCTGGTCGTGGACGATACCAAAAGGGCATGCGCTGTAATTGGGTCGACCTGAACCACACTGAGGTTAACATGATCATTATAAAATAATAAATAAACCTACAATGATCAATTTTTTTAGTAAACAATTTCAAACATTCACTTCACCCGAACTCGAAGATTCTTAATAAAATACCCGTCAGACGCTAGCTACAAGCTAAAATACCCCCTTACTTACACCTTGACGATTTCAAAAAATTGATTTTTTATATTTATATTTTTCTAATCTAAAGGGTCTCGGTTTTTCGGATTACTCTCTAGTTCGAGAGCTATAGCTCGTCTAACATGACGGCGCGCGGATGGTTCGCGCGCCCTTAAAGGTTGTCCTAGCGCTATTTTTCATTGCACACGTTGCTGTTGATGTTTTTTGCTTATCCGATGTTTTTTGTCAACGTATTTGTCCATGATTGTTTTGACGGAATAATTCTCCGGGTCCCTCAGTTTTAAATGGTTCTATACGTTGCGAACTCTCAACTTCAAAAGCGTTTTCCCAAACGTTACATTTTTAAAACGGTGTACACGGGAGAACAACGTTTCGCGAAGAATTTTTTTTTTCAATGCGAAGGAAACACTTACCAAGTTACCGATCGTGCATTTTTTGAAAATTTCGTTTTGTTGATTTTTGACAGCTTCGAATGGAACAGAAAACAGTAAAAATAGGACTTTTTTGGGAAAATGTTCGCCATTTCGCGAAAAGTCATAATTTTGAAAAAGTGAGCGATCGGGCAGACATAACAACTAATAACATTGTTGAATTTTTTATTTCCGATAACTAGGGTGGACTCAATCCTGTATACCGTTTGACCCTTCACTTTCGACCGAGGCGCTGTCAAAGCCATCTCCAGGTTTTGGGAGTCAACATTGACATTTACAAAAAAATCATGTGCGATGTTCTATTGATGTATAATAACATGAAAAAGTTTCATATCGAAATCTGCTCTAATTTTTTTACGAATAATTCTTGAAAAATTGGCATACAAGGTAGTAAATCTCCTGCTTTAGGCTCAAAAAATTTTATTGCTCAAACCTATGCCTAATATATCTAAGAATATGTATAAAAAGTTATAGCGGCGAATTCGCAATATTTTGAAAGATACAGCACTAAACACAATGAGGTGTCGAGCAAAAAATATACGAACGCACGAACGCTCGGACAAGCGAAGCGCGCGCCCCTCCCCGCAGTCACAGAACACCGAACTATGTACTGAAAAAAATTCAATCGGTCGTTCGAAACAATAATATTTTGAATTCGTAAGAGCTATAGCGGGATTATGACGAGGTATTCCGTAAGTAATCGAAAATTAACATTTTTCCTGATCGTAACCTTTAGAGCGCGTTTTCTCGAGTTTTCGTTTTTACAATTTTTCTAAACTGGTGATTGCGAGAAAACTAGACAAGCAATCAAAACGAAACAAAACGTTTGTTGGCTTCAGTAGCATTCTATTCGATTTGAACTAAAAAGATTAATGAAAAAAAAATTCTAAACAACTTTTTTAGCAAGTTGAAATGATTTTCTCTTCCTGCAAAGAGCACATTTATTTTCAAACCTGAGAAAAATCTTGAATTTCAAGATTTTGGGTTTTTTTAGTTCACCTAGAAGAAAATATATGAGAATTACAATTTTCTGTGGTTTTTTTTGTTTCAGACAAAAATTACGGGCTACATCTTTCCCACCGATTGTAAATTGCAATTGAAAGGTGTTGCACAAATGTGCATAAAAATCGGTTCTGTTTAAATATTTTTCTCTCGAAATATTTTTTTTAATGCTCAAATATGCAATAAAATGCTCTAAAAAGTTCACTAAACTTGCAAATTTTTTTCTGTCCTAGAAAAAACCCAAAACGCTATTTTAAGGCCTCCTAAAGCAGGACCCCCCCTTAATAAAACATTCACATTCACTATTGTAGACGCTGCGATAGAGACGGATGGATTCTGTTTAATCCAGGTCCGTGTTGATACATTTTATTTTTATATCGATTATGAAATTCGCAAAATATTACGAATTAAGTCACGCATCAAGTTGAATACGACATAGTAGCAATAGATCTAATCCCCTAGAATGGTTGATAATAAACCAACCAACGTCAGCCCAACCCAATCCAACTATACCCAACTCAACTATAGATAACAAGTTTGTTTAACATTTTCAATTAATACGTATTTGATTTTAGTACACGTTATGTGAATTCATACAGCGTTTAAATTGAATTGCACAACCTAGATATATCATGCACCGTGTAGAATGTACCCTAATGCATTCACCACGGCTTCGTATATTCAATTACACGGCCTCTTTTTCCTTTCGATAGGTGCCATAAATGATCGAGTTCATGCAACCGTCTTACCTAAGCATGCACTGTAATAAAACGACGACGCGATACTCTCAATGCGTATAAGGAAGCCATTGTTTTTCTCTCTTTGCTCTCGATTTGCCTACGTTGTCCGCATATGGCTACTAATTAAGACGCATTACTGTTATCTGCAGCGTTCGTCTTTCTAATGCAAAATTTTACTTTTCCAACGTCCGCGTCGCCAAATTAGGTGCGAAAGTGAAGCCGAGCCAGTCGCTTTTTTCGGCACGCTTCTTATCCGACACATGGGATATGTGCGCCGGCGAAACGGTACTTAATTTAGTTTCGGTCGCGCGTGCACGCTGCATTTAATACATTTATAACGGAATACTGTTCAAATTTGCCTCGGTAATTAGATTTGTCGTTTGGCTTCGTCGCTGGAAAGGAAGGATAGTTTGTGTAAACAATCACATTGAGCCTAGCTAAGTTACGTGTGCCTAATTGATGTACTATGTGTTTAAAATTCATTTAAAGAAGACACCAGTAATATTAAAAATATTCATATTAAACCATATATTCAATTATGACAATCAATTATCAGTATTCATATAAATAAGAAACTTTTAAATGAATTAATTAACTGCTAATTCACGGATCTGTGTACATCTGTGTACAATCCGCAAGCTGAACAAATTTGTTTTCAGTATACTTGAAAATATAATATGTTCACATAAAGTTTCCCAAGACTCCAAAGGCAATATGTTCAGCTGTATTGCGTTAATTATATTTAACTCTCTGATAACCGTAAGAATGCAATTAAAAAATAGTTGGATAATCCACTCAAAGCACACTCAGACTCGTAGTCTTTGGCATACGTACAAAATTGCACGCTCATTCCATAAGAAGTTCTAGTCGAATATACTCGTAATATCTAATAAATTATATTATAGAACCCAACCACAAGTAACATAAAAAAGTGATTGTGGAGAGTAATTTCGATACACGATACAATGTTAAGGCACGGAAAAACCACAAATCTCGTTTTGACTTTAAAACAACTTCTGATACACAATAAATGAGTAATGTATAATTCACTGTTATTTATAACATCAAATAACGAGGCATTTAAAAATATCACTCCAACGACTGTTTCACCTGTGTATATGTACCTATAAATGAGCATCTGATGGCAATGAAAAAGTATGGAGGATAAGTTTTAATGGAAGCTCAATTATAGTGCTGGTTGGCATTTCTTCTGAATAACGTACCGACGTCCTTTTGCATAGAGATTCTGTAACAACTGCTCAAGACATCTACATTTTAGAAGAACACAATGTTTGCTCCTTTTTCGTACTACATTACGATCAATCTTCCCTGGCCAATATTCATTATTTTGCGGGCTATCTGATAATATTAATAATAATAACATTCGTCAGACAAAGTCATTTAAGGATGAATACGAGATGGTAGGAATCTTGTGCAATGAGCACCTGCTCGTCAAAAACTAACGTTGAACATTGATCATTATGCACATTTGCCACTTCTCAATTCAACTCTCGTAATACAAGATAAATTAAAGCGTATCTGCCGAAGTCTCTTGGTTATTGTGATGGTTATTTGCAAAGGTTACATTTCTGTACCTATAATCTTACACCTTCTCAAAGTCGATGATTTTCTTATGAATTTTATCCCAGGTGCAATGGTTGTATGAAGTCTTTGTTGTCATAAAAATAAATTATCTATAGAAAACTGCCACATGTAAATTCGCAATATCCTGACATTCTGGCTTGTATTAACTTTTTCTTTTCATCAAAGTATCTTCAGAGATGCTACTCAGGATTTGCATATTCCCTTTTTAAAAATTGATTCTTGATTGAATTTCGTTACGCGATTAATGATTTCTTTTCAGGGTTATTTTATTAATTCTACTGCTATATTACATGGCCGTGGCCATATAACAAACGCAACACCACAATCTTTATGTTAAAAACAGAATACGATAAAAACACATATAAAATATTAAAGGTGGATCCAACAAATACAATCGAAACTAACATTAACTCAATAGCTAACAACTGGTACAAAAAAGAAATTATACATTGTAAAACAAAACAAACCATTTGTGTACATTAAACAGCCACATTCCTACCATATATGGCCTTCCTAAAATATACAAATCAGACATTTGTACGACCAATAGTGTCCAAGATCGAAGCCCCCACATACAATTTATCAAAATGTCTTTCATACATATTAGAAAACATTGAATAAAAAACCCAATACCATCCACCTGACTCGTATGATTTGACCAAATTCATTCAAGAATAAAACAGTCCTTCAAACTCTCAACTAATATCTAATATCACTAATGTAGAATACACTGTATTAAAAAAAAATAGATATTTTACATATAACCATCTCTTCACAAATATCCAGCCTAGCCATGGGCTCCCCATTGAAGCCCACATGGGTAACATAGTAATGGAAGACCTCGAGCAAAATATCCTAAAAAATTATGAGATGGCGATGTCGATGATGTCCAGGAGATATTCTCAAGGGCACCACACAACAACACACTTAAGAAAAATTTCTGCAGAATAATTTGCCCAACCCCCTCCTTATTTTGGGAATGGCACTGATTGCGTTTTCCACAATCTGATACAATAGCTCCACCATTAAATATATTTTTGACAACGATTTAGAGTCGTATGATCGCAATGTGTCTTGCAACGATTTCTTACCTAAAAGCAACTTGTGTAAAAATACTAAAAGATCTATTGCGAATGAGCACATTTGAGCTGTGTTGTTACTTTCATTACTCAAGGTAGGTAGCAGTTCGTGAGCTTCAAACGTGAGTAAAAAATAAAATAGGGATTTTTGCGAATGGATGTGCGGAGCGAGAAAGGCAGATACAGGATAGCTACCTGAAGAGAATAAATGAGGACGAGAGACTGGCGACATTGTGGCTAGGAATTCTAAAAGGAATGCAAACGCCGAAACGTCAGCAACTAACTACTTAGTCCTGAAAGAGAAAGAGGAAAAGGGTAGTGAGATATGAGAAAAATCTTAAAAGAAGAGTGAATGGGAAAGAGAGCTTGGAGGATAGGCATGAATGAGACAGGCAAGGAATGAGTCTGGTGGAGATAATAGGGGAGAGTGCAATAAATACAGTGACGTTATAAAAGGACGTATATATGTATTATACAGGATGCTGCATTGGCGGACGCAATATAGGGAATATCATGTTAATTCCGAAGCATTCAAATATTAGCGTCCTTAATGATTTTACAGGTTTGCAAATACTCTAAAAAAGTGTCGGGCACGTTTTGAAATTTGCAATCAAAACATCAATTGCGGCCCTGGTCACAGACTATCAAATTTAACAGGTGATTCGATGATTTTTCTTTTTTCTAAATGCATCTTTAATGAAAAACAAATGCAATGTTAGATAGTTGAATAAATTTCTATTATTTTTGAATCCTATAGACAGCCGATGACCAAGGCCGAGTTGATATTTTGATTTAAAATTTGAAAATTTAACCGACACATATTTTCAAGTATTTGTGAGCCCAGCAAAAAAGCTCAAATTACGCCAATTGGACCATCATGTACTCTCCTTTAAACACTAGACACACGTTTGTGCAAGCTTGAAAATATTATATTGATTTCGTCTTGAGTGGGCTGATGCCAGGCAATCCCCAAATGTATTTACATACCATGCAGGTTTGTAGCAAATTGTGAAGAGCCGCTTGATCCTTCTATGAAGCAAATCCCATATATGCTGAATGAGCCCTCAAAATATCGACGTTGTTGCCTTTAAAACTATCAGCCTTCTTGAGACAAATGGATGATGATTATCTTGTTGAAAGTCAATTTCAGGATGCTTTTGATGAAATGATATTAATGTTGGTTTCAGGACATTGACGATATACCATTCTGAATTCAAAATGTCCGTAATAAACACGAAAGGTGTTTTGTTATTGTAGTATATGCCAGGTCAACCCATTACCCATGGGGGTAGACCATTATGCCTAACCATGGCATTTCCATCTGATCTCTATAAAGAATACCTGCTCTCGTTACTGACGATGAAGTATTTCTTCGTCTCAGTCATTGCTGTCTTTCAACACAACAATTATATCTGAACGTCATGTGATCTTGTGTCAATGGAAGCATAGTTCAATATCGTCTAGAACTTGAGCCAATTGATGTCGATATATGCATTCGCAATATTGGTGGCCCATGGGTGATAATAACCAATGCAATAGTCAGTGAACATTCTTCCCAACATCACACATGTTTAAATTACCCTGCCTCTTACATACCCACTTAAAAAAGGCAGCAAACCTATTGACACTAGTAATATATGGATACTGTGTGTTATAGCAATAGGTTTGGTTATTATACGAGGTAAGTGCATAGGATCAATGTATCGCTGTGGGTCAAAAGCTTTGGTAAGACATAGGTCAAGTCCCATTAGCCTTAAAAAAAATGGATTTCATGTGAGTTCATTTTTCTTTGAGTCTTTCACCCCAAAGCATCAAAAATCGTCTGGATGGGCTGTGCGGGAAAACTCAGCATCTCGTATTAAACGATCGACATATAAAGGAAAGAATTATCAAACATGTCAGGGCTTTCAGATACTATCATTTACACATGAATAAAATTAGAGCAGGGTGGGTATGACCTTGAGTGACTACTAAAGTTGGGAAATTTGAAAAAGAAAATTCGCGGGCGCCACTACAGTGACGCCACTGCAGTTTGGGCACATTTTGAAGAGAAATCAATGTAATATTTCTTGGGGGAATGGAAATGGTGCTAAAATGAAGTAGTACGTGCATTGCTGTCAATTATGTTGAGAAATAAAATGTGTCAGCCTGGGCAATTTTGCCGCTTACCTCATATTTGTTTTTACAAATTAATCATTGGGTTGGGTTGGGTTTGTTCATTAAGTTATCACCATTACTTCGATGTTTATGATTTTCTCTAATTTTTTATTTCTGTTTTTATGGTAGCCAGCATCGTTAGATGAGATTTCTCATTTCCGATTTATTTTTTGAAAAATATATTTACCGCCACTGATTTGTTTTTAATTGCAATATCTGTCTCTCTCGCGGACAAAAGATGCAAAGTCAAAAACTAATTATTTGATATCAAAGGTGCTATTGTAACTCTAAATCGATCAAGTTTACAACATCAACATGACTGGTAATAAATCGGTAGGCAAATAAGTGTTTAAGGCGTCAACCAAAGAAGTGCAGCAATAAAACAATAACAAAAATAAACGTAGCAGTAAATTTCATAACGCGGACTGCGCCGCTGTGCATATAATTCTGTGTCAAATTAAACCTGTGCGCGATAGTATTTACGTGGGCTAACCCCAGCCCGACAATAATCCAGGTCATTAGCGGTATATATCTAGTTAAAACTTACGTAATAATTCACCACGTAACAGAATGCTAATGGATTCTCTTTTATCTCCTTCCCTTATAAAAAGAGTAATTCCATGATACCATATTTCACCTGTCCCGCTAGAGACAAACAGGCATTAGAGGAACTCGCTTAATTTATCGTGCTTATTGGTGAGGAATTATCGTCGTGACACCGCGGGAATGTAGCAATTTTTCCGCAAGTTAAATCAGAACCGTTCGCCTACATTTTTCGCCCGCAAGCTATGGGAAATAATCTCTCCGTAAGTGCCGAGTTTTTTCCCAGTCGATTACTCCTTCTTTTCAAATATAAACTGTCCGATTAATTAAAGTAATAAATCCGCGGAATTCACTGTGTAATTTGCCGCGATCCGAATGGTTATTTTAACAACTCCAGATAGCAAAATCGTGCATTTTAATAATATGCACCGGATGCACGATCTCTAAAAACGTAATTCACGGCAAATTAGCCGAAGAGACATAATCGCACGTAATTAGTTCTTCTTAGAGTATATCGAGCGCAATGATGCAATGTTATTAGAGATTGATGCTTCGCCTTTTTTCGCGCCCGAATGGAAGAACTTAATGCGTAACGTAATATCAAAAATACGACATTAATCTTCATTAGAATGCTATAATTCGTGGAATCACCATACGATACAGTTAATAGACGACTTCGTTATATTTTGAACCTGTAAAATTTACTTCGAATAATAAACACAACGTTGCATAGAAAATTAAATGTTCTCGGAAATAATAAATGGAATGTCTGTAAGCTGGCCAATTAAAGATGTATACATATTCTTTTCACTTGCATATTATAAACATAACTGGCGACTTTCGATACTTAATTGCAGGCTATAAATCGTACGTTATGCTTAAACACGTAAGGAAAAACTACTGTTCTTCAGCCTGGGGTATTAAATGAACAACTATATAACCGTGTGCATCTAACGCATGTAACAATAATAGGTGTAATGGACTAGTGGACTAGATCGCCAGGTTAGTAATCCTAAGAACTACATTTTGATTGCACAAATTGTATTTTGCTAATTACTAGGTTTTGTATGTTTGCGAGCATCATTCGTAGTGGCATCGATCATGGATTTTAAAAGTTAGTAAATGCAGCGGAAAAATAGAAGACAAAAATTAAAATGAAATGAAAAAGATAGAAATAGAAAATTTGGAAGAGAACAAAATCGAATTGCAGTTGAATGGAAGAGATTGTCAAGTAAATAAATACAATGTATTATCCAAATGACAATATTGGAGATTTATACCCCTGCACATAGTAAAAAAATCTATTATCTACAGTATCCGAGGAAGCATAATCAATTACTAGAGTAACAAAAATTTCCATTTTCGAAAAAAAATATACCTAGGTCGTTGATTAGTATCACTAAATTAGGTAATTAAATTTATGTAGCTGTGTTTGAAGTTAGTCAATGACGAGACTAAATGTCGCGTAAATTCTGCAATTGAAACTAGAAAATTTTACTGCCTCAAAGGCGTGTAATTAAACTGCAACTACAAGCATTAAAACAGGAATAAATATTGATTACAATCCGGTAAGAGTACATAGACGACGCGTCTCTAATATTTAGCGTGTGTGTCCCTTTATCTCTACAAGCCTAATAAATTACCGATAGGATATTTTTGTCTGGAAAACATACGCTCGCGATGGTAGAAACACGATCTCGTGTAAATTTATACCAGACCTGAGCGGCGTATTGCATTTCATTATCACAGTAGTAATGCGAAGTGGTATGTCATTAAGCTGAGCGTATCTGGTAATGAGACCAGTGGCAATGATGGTAATGGAGCTACTGTTAGGTCATTCTAAACCGATGTAGATTACAACAAAATAATAATTCATGCACATAGACCGGAATGTTTTTCTCTCGGGCGGCGAGTTGTCGACGGAATTAACACGTTTAAAAGTTCGCTCACGCATATACACTTCAGACATCTAAATTTTGAGTTAATTACATTTTTAACATTTTGGAAATCAGATCTCACATAAAATACATACAAATGTATTAAAAAGTTATATTGGTGCAATATCATAAATATTTTATAATTCTTGGTTGTTTTCATCAAAATTGATTTAACGATCTGTTACAATAACTAAATTTTAAAATTTGTGACATGGTAAATTAATCGCTTCTGTTACTATATTCCTAGTTCAATGTTTTGATTTGGAACTAAATTTGATTGACTATTTACTCATTTTCAGCGAATTATTATTTTATGTGAATTCTATCGCAATGTCATGGGTGCCTGGATGTATGCGCTAATAATTTCGCTCAGGTTGAGGTTTAAACATTTTCATTTATCTAGTACTTGGTGACGCTTTAAGATGTAAGAAACGTCCTAGGGCATTTTCGGCTGCTATCACCAATTGTATTTTTTTTAAATGGAACATGAATTTGGAATTCTGCGACACTCTTATACATATATACATACGTATATAAAATAAAATTCATTAAGTTGATTTAATTCATCCTTACATAATTTCAACTTGCATTAGATTATAGAATTAAGGAATTAAAATTGTGGAAATTAATTGATGAAGATTTTTAAACGGTACATGATCAAGTAAACTACCTCAGTAAACATTTTATTGTCATCTTGGGCCAGAATTCAAGATGTTGTAATAACAAATTAACGACTTCCATTAACTCACTTTGCACTACTTTCAAAAGTTAATTAAAGATTTCGGTGTCCCATTAATTGGAAAACGTAAACCTCAAACGATCAATTTCAGTTATAGCTCCAAGTCATGTCGCATTTTTACGCGGAACAAATTCAATAAAACGATCCTTACCAATTAATATGTAATTATTTCGATCACGATATTCTAAACGATGAACGAGTGGAGATAAAAGGCGAGCTTTATGGGCCTCGCGCTATTACGAGTCCACAGTTCTACTAGATAGTCATTTTCCGACGTATTACTCGTTTGGAGCAATTAAAATAAATGAAAGTACGCCGGTAATGGCCGATAGTGAAACGAAAATCATGTTCCCTATGTCCGCTCAGACGTCTACGCTGTTGTATTTCATCGTTTTCGCATTTTTGCGCAGGAAATTCGCCCGCGGGCCGCTACTTTTTCCTATTTGCTATGGCGTATAATTACAAGGCAGCAATAATTTCATAATCTCGGGCAAATTTGCTGCGCGAGCGTGATATTTAAGATAGCTGTCGGTCTACATGGACGATATCGGGAACACATAAAAGCTTCAAACTAATGGAATACTTTCTGAAGTTTTCTGGATTGAAAATAATGTACCACTTGAAGCATTATGGCGTAATTTAACTTCCAGTAAAGTACTAGAATATTACGTCCGTTCGTCATTTTTTAATTAACTGCCACAAATCGGAAAAATTTGCAATACTACAAAAGTAAAGGTGGTTAAAAAGTCTTTATTAAAATTCATTTCCACACCTTTTACTACAATTAGAAGCTTCTAAAAACTTTGTCGATAAACATAAAATTAATCTTAGTACGGTCTCATGGTCGACTTTCTACATATTCCACCAGTTGCTGTAACGAAAATTTTATAAATATAATATTGCAAAACATGTTTTATTTGGCTACGGAAGGATTTCCTGTTTTTTCTCCTTTTCCTCGAGTATTTTTTTTATTATCCCATAGTCTTCATTCGCTAGAGATATTCTAGTGAATGTAGTTGACTTTGCTGCATGTGGTTCCTACTGGTGATACATACATTTCACTAAAACGCGTTTCATTTCTGATTATGTATCGTCTACTTTTTCCATGGAGTCCTGTTTATTTTTTATATCGTTTTATCGTGATTCATGTTACGTCACCATATGTCAAGCAGAGGTATATTCATCTCTTCCTTTTCCTCTTTCGGCGTTCTCATTTAACAGCATTGAATACATTCCTTGTTCCTCAATCCTTTCATCGATCTTTGGTTATTTATTATACTCCACATTTAAACCTTTTTATTAACTCCACACGTCGCAAAAAAGAATTCTATATTGATTTCTAAATAAAGCAATATAGGGTCTACCACCTACTGAATGGTTAACTAAATCATTCAGTTTAAATCCACTGAGTCATTGTATCTCACCAATGCTTTCCAACAGCTTTCTTCCTAACACATTGTGTGGGTACTTAACTTTACACTATGTCTTTAACTTGTAATTTTGATTTCTTCTTTGACTGGCAACACTTTCCGGTCTGTCGATAGTTTTCGATAGTTTAAAACAAAACACGGGTTTTTCATAATGCACAACATGTGCTTTGAAACATTTGGAGAAATTCTAAGTTGGAATAACTTAGCCGCTCCGGGTATCTGGATACCATTAGCCCTGATGGGTTCAAATATAGTCTTATATAATAGCACATTATTATTGATTGTATAACCTGGATTTTCTTCTATTCACAAACAGAAAAAATTTCATGGAAAATTGTTCAAGACAGTTAATTCTTTTAACCAACAATATATCGCTCTAGGTTTGAGGAGGATACACATTTGACATTTGACGGCTGTATGTGATCGGTAGTTCGTGAAGCAACACTACCGTTCAGCTGAAGTAACTTTACTTAGTAGAATACTTGTTTAACCAAGTAGAGATTATCTACGAGGTTGCTGACTTAATTCCCTCTATGAGTTTATTTACATATAAGGTTGTTGCCATAACGATGCTTTTTTTAGAAACATAGGACTTATGCCCCTCGCCATAAATATAAATAGTCACAATATTTACAAAAATGTAAGATGATATTGTTCAATTTATCATAGACTCGATTTTTTATTACGTTCTGCACTTCCTTCCATCATCTTAGGGTCGGAAGTTAGTGAGAGCCGTCATACACCATACAGATGACCCGTACGTCATTGTCAGTCTAATTAATGTTATAAATGCGTATGATTGTGCCAATCTGGAAGAAATATCACAGGGGCTAATATAAAACTATAGGATGTTCTCGCTAATGAATATCAGGAGTAAGTTATATACAAGAATGATGAATAGCCATATTGCAAGAAGAAGTCGAGAGACTAGGAGCACTACCAGAGGACAGGAATGATTCATGCAAATGGTGGGAACAAGTACTCAATTACCTGTGCGAGAGGGAAGGGGCGAGGGAAATAGGTGAATTGCTCGCCATGTTTATCGACCTGAGGGTACCATAAAGTAGATATTTGTGTATGAAGCGGAAGTAGTGTAGAATGCTGCAGGGAGCAGTTGATAAGGGTGCTGAACATAAAAAAGTCAATGCCGAAGTATATAATTCTGTGAGGGGCGGGGAGGGTGGTAAAAATTGTATTGGAGGAGTTAAAGATAACTAGAAGCTACGAGAAACCAGGGATATCGGTTGGTGAGGTATAAGGAATGAGGCAACAAATCAAGGTAGTTACGCCATTGATAGTGGATATTGGATATGTGGTAACATGTATATGCACTAATTAATTTTCATATATAAAATTATCACGTTAAATTATTGCTAATTTTTTAATTTTGCGCACTGGTTCATTCTTTTTACAAAATCTTATACTAAAAAATGTGCAATGTTCTGCACTCGACCTTCTGATACTTATGAGTTCCCCTAAACATTGAGTATAAGAAAGTAATAAACAGTTGAATGCATGCGGCAAGGATGTTAACGATTTATGACAATTTTCAAAATTTTTTCAACATTTTCGATTGTATTTTCCTTCAATTTTTGACTAAACATTTTTTTTTAATTTCTAAAATTTATTTATAATTTGTAATGATTTTTTCGAATTTGTTTTAGGAGTTATAACGACATTTAATGATTTTTTTCATTTTTTACCAATTTATGATACAATTTTTCCAACGTTATCGATAACACTAGATGTAAATTTCGACAACTAAGTTCATCATCTTCAGCAGTGTACTAAAGATGTTTAGTAAAGAATTTTAGAATTTCTGCTGAAGATGACAAGTTAGTTAAAGGTACATCTAGTGTTAATAAAATACTGTGTGGTAGGGGTAACTTTGTTTCAATTTATTTACCAACCACAGTCTCCAATGTACTATTAACGTTATCGGCGATTTTTACAACTCATGTTTTTTTCGATATTTCATTTAATTAATTAATTTTGCACAATTTCTAACTTTTCGAATAATTTCTTAATAATTTAATAATTTTCTTGCGACGTTCACATCTCCGTAACGCGGCGCTTCTATTTTTTTTCCCACGCATACCCTCTGATGTCGAGTAATTATACAGAATATAACACTCAGTACTTATACCCTGCGTTATCGACTTTGAAATTTCATTTTCCGTATGCGAGCAGTTAAAATAATAAGAGCGTAACCGTTTGGAAACCGCCGACTCGCCTCGGGCATTCGATTTCTGAGACATGTCCTCACTTCGTTAGATGCCGAATAAAAGCAATGGTGCGAGGATTTCATTCATAATTATATTCATTGATGAAGTTCAAGAAGGGAGGTGGAAGAAGGAAAGAGATTCAGGTGAAATGGAAAGGGGAGCCGTTGGAACAAGTGAGGGAGTGGACTTATCTGGGGGCAGTCTTAAAGGAGAACAACAGTTGGGAAGAACACATGGCACACGTCTGCAAAAAAGCGAAAAGGGCGGAAGGAGGGTTAAGAGAGTGCCTGTGGGGTATACGAAGAGGGAGATTTGGGGAGAAAATGAAGATTTGGGATATCTGTCTAAAAAGTATTTTGATGTACGGGGTGGAAATCTGGGGAGTAGAACAGCAGGAAAAAATCGAGAGGACATATCTAGGGCAAATAAAGGGTGAGTTGCACCTGGAAAAGTCGACACCGGGGTACATAGTCAGACAAGAGACAGCGTGTTACAGATTGGAGGTAGAAGCGGCGAGGAGGATGGCAAAATATGAAGACGGTTTAAAGAGAGAAGAGGGTAACAGCTTAGGAAAAAGGGTGATGGAGGAAATAGAGAGGAGGGGAAGACAGGGAGGGTACTATCGAAGTGGGATAAACTTAGAAAGAAGATGTATGAGAGAGCGGGTCTGTCAATAGTGGAGGTTGAAAATAGGAGAAGAGAAGGGGTAGGGGTAGAGAGCGAGATAGCAGACAGATTGAAACAAGTGGAATGCCAAGAAAGAGAGGAGAAGGTAATGAATTCAAAATATAACGAGAAATATAAAGGGATAAAAGTTTGCGGTCGGAGACCGAAATATTTGGAAGGGGGGATGTCGGAGGAGGACGAAAGAATAGTAGCCAGGTATAGATCTGGTAATGAGGAAAAGAAGAATAAATATTGGATGGGGGAGGAATTCATAAGATGCCAGATATGTGGGAAGGGCAGGGATCATTGGAAACACTGGTGGGAGGAGTGTGAAGGATTGAATTGGGGTCCACGGGAGAAAGAGAGAGGCAGGGCTTGGTGGAGGGTGTTAGCAGAGACGGGGGAAGTGCTAGAAACATCAGAGAAACTAAGGAAGATGAGAGATGGAGAGAGGAAAAGAAGGGAGATAGGTAAAAATGTTGCAGGTAGAGAAGAGTAGGAGACGCGGAGCGTGGGTGGATAGCCGGAGGGTGTGATAGAGCCGAGGAATGAAGAATGATATATTTGTACAGATGATTTGTATAGATGATGTAGATTAAGTATGCCAATAAAGGTTTTTTTTTATATTCATTGATGGATAGGGAATGACGACAATGGGCATCGCTTCCATATCGCTTTTACGAAAATATTTTAATACGGACAAAGTAGTAACCAATGCGTCTCGCAAGGTTACATTAATAATAACAGATAGATTTATAGATAGATAGCATTTAAATGTAAATACACAATAAATGGAAGGCTAAATGAAAGAGGCAAGATAAGTCAAGGATGATAACCGGTATATCTGGCTGGAGCTAGAACGGGAGCAAAAGAGCAAATGATGCCAGAATGCCAGTTGCATGTGTGATGGGTGGATAGAAAAATAAGAGAAACAGAAAGAGAGGTTAAGGAACTAAAGGGAAGTAAGGAAAGAAAAGATTGACGTTAATTAACAGAAAATGGCGCCGAACAACATGGAATTGGTGTATTAATGTAAGGAATAGTATGTTATCGTTCAGGTATGAGTAAGTCGAGTAAATGTAATTGTCTCACACTTGTCGCACTTGAGTTTACTGAGTTACCGAGTGAGTTACACGGTGGCAGTGCACGGCTGCAAAGTTGTGGGCAATTCTGCATATGGGAAAATCGACTCCTACAACCTACTTTTCATAAAGAGTGGTTTACGTCTCAAAATGCTCGTATTTAACGAATTCAGGGGCAGAAA
The DNA here is from genome assembly GCA_959613385.1 of Geotrupes spiniger. Taxonomy (NCBI): domain Eukaryota; kingdom Metazoa; phylum Arthropoda; class Insecta; order Coleoptera; family Geotrupidae; genus Geotrupes; species Geotrupes spiniger. The sequence continues at coordinate 22,537,919 of OY390737.1, forward strand.
GCCGTACTGAAATTTATTCGCCGGCATACCTTTAAAAAAAGAACGATTTCGAAAATATCACGGGTAACTTAGAAACAGCAAGTCCTTCAGCATGTTCTAAATAGAACTTTTATTGTTCGAAATTCTATGTCCATTGTAAACTAAAAAATCTCTAACCCATGGGTTCGACGGTTGGTTTCGGTCGTGTAATTTTCGGTTCGCAATATTTACAAAAACTATACTTACGAGCACAATACAACACAACACATCATGGGTTCAACAATTTATCTCTCATACTTGTATTTTTCAAACCAATTCCGTTTACAGTAGGGAATTATATTTTTCGTTAGTAGCAGTTTTCATCAAACAAAATTTGGACGCCATTAAATTGAAGTAGATTGGACACTTAGTAATATGGGGAAAAAGCTATCATAAGTTATATTTTAATGATGTAAAAAATTGTATAATCGACGCGTGTTATCGCAATAAAGTCGTCTTAAGTAGTCGCAAGCCAACGTACCACGAAACTATTTTCTTAACTCAAATAATATAGAAAACGTGATCAAGTGGGCGTATCGGCATGAGCTGTCAGTGTGCGGTTGACAAGCGCTGCGGAGTTTACACGACTCGAATTGCACAGTGTTTATCTTTACTAAATAATGGTATTTGTGTTCTGTCTTAGCTGAAGTAACTATTTGTTCTTGTAATCAGCTCTTCTCGTCTGTGTATGTACCCGGCGACGCAGCGGTAGCGGACTGTAATATTGTGCGCCGCCGGTGTTGCCAACCTAAATAATACTTATTGCACTAAGCACGCAAAAAAACCAAACATTTACTGTTACTTACAGTTCAAATCGCCTACGTAAATGAACAGATAAATTTAAAGAAATCAGCAGTATCATAACGAATTATTAATAATTGTCGCTCAAGAAGGTGTAAGCACCAAAGAAACGCAGCGACATCTTTTCTGCATACTTTTCGTTGTAAATATTCATAGGAAAGATTGCGGGATCACTGAAGTTGTTAATGTATAAAAAGTTACAAATGAAACATTTATTGACATTCTTTTCTCTAAGCGTCCTCTGATAAACTTTACATATATTCGTTCAGCACGACCAATCCTTAAACTTTTCGTTTTAAAATAAAATATGTAAAACAATAAGTTTATTTCTAAAAAGTAAAAATAAAATATGGTACCAAATCGGCCCATATTCCTCATGCTGTTGATATAGTGGAACAATAAAGCAGAAAATGTCCGATCGTTAATCGGCGTTCTTCATTCCATCAGTTCCAACCGTCATCCCCGGTTATTTTTCAAAACGTGGCAACCGTGTTGTGAGAAACATTTGCTCTTAGAAGAACGATAAATTACCGAGAGACAGTCCATTTTTCGTCTTCGTACGTTTTTGATAAACATATATGCGCTCGAGAATGTAAATTGCCACCGTGTTGCGCAGATGTTTCACAAATTACTCTGTGTACGAGTGTGAAGATAATATCGGCTAACAATATTATGCCAGTCGTAGGCGGGTAAACAGGTACATTTCGCTCAATTGAAATATTCGCATGTCGTCCACATGCAAATTGCGTTAACAAAATCAAATTTGTTGTCAAAATAATAGTATTTAAAAAAAACATTAATAGTGAATACTATAATTCAAAAAATATATATATACAAATCTTATACGAAATTTAATGTCACTCATCAATTTTAAAATTATTGCAGACTAACTTTTTGACTTTACCAGCTCAAGTAACAGATAAAAATATGAGCACCATCGAGGATAAAGGCAAGACTTTTTAAGTCCAATATCCGTTTTAAAAACTTACAAACTTCTATGGTAGGAACAGTAAAAGAAGTCACCAAAAACAACTACATACCTAGTCCAAAAATTAAGAAAATTTTTCTTTTTCTCTAAATATGTGTTTCATTGCAGATTTTTAGGTAATAAGATACAGAATTGATTTCGACTCGTACTAATTTTCTGGATTAATTGTGCCACCTAACTCAAGTGATGGATTTTTGTTGCCTCACTAGTTTTTGCAAAAAGCTACATCCCTGCAAGTTGATTACAAGTCAATTTTAAAATTCAATTTTCTGTTTCCAATATAATTAAATTATATATTTTTAAAAAATGATTTGTTTACATTTATTGTGACAAAATGTAACGTTATTTCAAATGACCACGTAATATTCAGGACGTCTAGCGGTAACACATGAAATCGTATTTTTTAAGTTTGTGAACAATAAGCTGTATAATTTGCTTCGCGTTTTTTGCCATTGACATGAAAAATGTATTATTACCCCAATAAATCGATTAGCAATAATAAAATATAAATTATTGAAAATATGTACAGTCCAAAGTGTAAATTAATCCACCTCCCTCTAAAATGATGTTGCAGGAACTTCAATTTTAATATGTGGCCCTCCAGTTTGTAGTGAATTTTAATGAGAAAATTAATTTCTATATTACGACGACTTATTAATTTTATTTTACACGTAGTTTCTTGCATAATTATTAAAAGCACGAGCATATTTCACGTCCCATATTTATTAATCTACAACGTATTAAATATTCACCTCATTTGCACAACATATTGTTGCCAACCGTAGTGTATGGTTAGTTAAGTATACCTCGAGATGTGTTTGTACAAAGCGCGCATATACGATATTATTGCAATATTAGAGCCAGTTGAATAACTAAATATGACAAAATATGAAAAAACGTATGGTAATTTAGCTGTTCATATCATATCATTTAATTTCAATTCATTAAATTGACGATATTTGGAGCCCATCTGTAATAACCCTACATTTCATTATTACGTTACAATCAATTGAAATTTTGGATTTAAAGAACCACATTAATACTGATGAAAAATATAAGGTGATATAACTATGTGTAATGTTAATTCGTGAAAATAGATAATTATAATAACAATTATTAATAAATGTCGATCATAACAGTTTAATAATATCCACCACTCAAATAAACACAAAGGATTATTTAAACCCTGCTCTGCTTTATCTCCTACTTTCATCAGTGTTAATATTAATAGTTTGTTTAATGTAAATATTATAATATAATAAATAACAGTAATTACCATAATAAAATAATAAGTGACGAATGAGGAAGATACATGAGAAAATTGTTGTATCCAAAACCCCACACAATGTTAAATTTAATCATCGTCCAGACGCCGCCAAACTATACCCGTGAATTAGAACTGACGGAAAAGTTAGAAATATAATTTAAAATTTAACAAATTAACATCTCTTGTAAACTATCTCAAATCTCTTCCGTATATGCTGCAGTTCCTTCGTTTGATTCCGTCGGTATGTATGAACACTCCATCCATTGATTTGGCAATACACTAAAAAAATGCCAATCTAGGCCACAGTGTCAAAAAAATGCCCGTCAAGTTACCACGTGGTTACGTGTCGATTCGTTTTCATGATTGCCAATATTGAATACAGGCTCAGTTTTGTACATCACATTAATTTATTAAATAAAGGTTGTTTATACAGACATGAACATAAGATGCCATACGGTTGAGAAGGAAGGAGAACAAGGCAAGAGAACGAGGGTACAGGAAATTGCAGGTGTACGGCATATGGTGGGTATGGGAGGAGGAACAAGGAAATTTGATGCAAAAAAACTTAGGAGTATAGAGGGAGGACGGGAAAGGGGTGAAGGAAAGCGACGGGGGAGAAAAAATGAGAGAACGAGATAAGCAGACAAAGGAAAAGAGGTAGTAGAGAGAGAAGAGGGGAAATGATTTAGGGCATGCTTTTGGAAGAAGAAAATTAAGGAGGAGGGGAGATTAGTAGGGATCTAAGAGAATATATGGAGAGCTTAATTACATTGCACTAACAGTGACATGGGTGGAGGGGAGAGATACAAGAGAACTATGTCCGTGGGAGTCAGAACGTGTTTCATGACACTTCAATTACTCTATATAGACGTTACAGCTATAACTAATTATTTACAGATTTATGAGGCATATCAGTAGGATTGCCTGTAGTTTTTGGCTATAAATTGTTTACATTTGATGTACAATATCTTGCATACTCAAAAAAGCCTTCTAATGCAGAACACTGTATTCACATCAATTTCTAATTATATGATAAATTGTAATCAATATTTATTAAGTTAGTGCAGCACACGCTCAAACTATTTTGTACTTCGTTTTATCTTCATGGTAGTTGTCTGTGACTTTAGTATTTCATATCAAAACACTCGTTACAACAACCCCTAAGCAATACTTTTGCAAATTTATAACATTAAAATTATTTCATCCGAGTTAACTATTTTCAACTTTACGGAAAAAAATTGAAAATCAGATGTAAGACGTAAGAGTTAGATTTATTATAAATTTTTAATTAATTTTTTTTAATTAGCTGAAATATATATACATTTTGGAGGCGTGGTCCGTAGTTTTACTTCCTTATACTTTATATATAAGGAAGTATAGTAATCATGAAAAATTTCGACCGGATATACGCGTTTTGAGGTCCACTGAATCGATCCTGACTATTTTTGGAATGACGGCTGTATGTGGGTCTGTGTGTGTGTGTCTGTGCGCGCTCTGGCGTCCAAACCATTAAAGCCACCACTATGAAATTTTAAACTTAAGATTTGTATATAACAGGAAAGAAAACGTTCTATTTTAGAAGCAATAGCTCCACCGGAAGTGATTATTTTATTTATTTTCGGTATCTCGAAAACGGTATGAGTTATCGAAAAAAATGTTCTTATGATAAATAAAGATATTGTAGTTTTAAACAACTTGCTTTTGAAAAGTTTTTTTGAAAAATTGAGGATAACTGAGTATAATGAAGTTCCGTGCGAACTACTGCTGATTTTTGTCGATAATTTTGCCCTCATTTTCATTCAAAACTCTTTATTATTCGTCCTTTGTTCGTCACTCCGTCACTTTATTTAGTACAATTTGCATGACAAACGTTATACAACCAGCATAATTAAGTTACTATTTTCCAACTTCGTGAAGCTTCACATCATTTCTTTTTACTTACTTATACTTTATGTATAAGTAAGTATAGGAATCATGAAAAATTTCGACCTCGAGATTTTAACGGATATACGCGTTTTGAGGTCCCCTGAAACGTTTCTGACTATTTTCGGAATGACGTCTGTGTGTGTGTCTGTGGGTCTGGCTGTGTGTCTATATGTGTCTGTGCGTTCTCTAGCGTTCAAACGATTATAGCTAGAGCTCTGAAACTTTAAATTTAACATTTGTATGTAGCAAGGAGGAAAACGTCCTATTTTGAACGCAATCACTCAAGCGGAAGTGATGGTTTACTCTTATCACATTTTTCCATATCTCGAAAACGGTACACGTTACGGAAAAAAATATTCTTACATAAATTATAGATATTGATATTTTAAACAACGTTCACTTGAAAAGTTTTTTCGAGAAACGTAGTATAACTAAGTATAAGTAAGTTTCGTGCGGACCACCGCGGATTTTATAATATTGCGATCGGGCGGCTAAACATACGTGTGGCTGTGCGCGCTCCAGCGCCAATCTATTGAAGGTCACACTCTGACAAATTTTGAAAGCAATATCTCAAACTGATCGTTTAATCAAATCAACGTTTTCTATATCTCGTGAACGGTTCGCGTTATAGCAATTTTTCGTATAAAGGTTATATACTGGAATTAAAAAAAAAACATTTGTTTGAAAAGTTCTTTCAGCAATAAAGTATAAGAAAGTTTCGTGCGGACCACCGCGGATTTTTCGCCATGTCGACATTAATCTTTCTTGAAGGCCTTCACCATGGGCATAGTTTGACATCTCTTGATCATATTTTATTTACTATAAGTGAATGTTGCTTATAGGTGATTCGCGTAAAGCTTAATGTTCAACATTTTCATATTTTAAAACTTCTAGTGTATTAAATCTTTATGGGAACTTTGAGCTCATACAGTCCTTTAATTTCTATTTCATAATTTAAATTATTTTGTCTATTTTTCCCTTAACTTAAATAATTTTTCATTAAAATTCTGTAAAAACAACCTTTTTACTCACATTAAAAACGGTCACTTTGACTTGACTAGTTGCAGTGCGAGAGATCAAATGTCATATATTTGTTCTACAAATGTTCAAATGTTTTTAAATATCCGATTTGGTTCTTGCCAACGAGACGATGATAAAACCGAAACGAACTCGTCCAAGAGTCCAGGGTGTAGTCTTTTTATACATCGATCCTGATTGATTATACTTCGCTGCATTTTATAATACACGAGTTCACTCACCGTTACGGTGGTTTTATATTTTTGACAGGATAGCAATTTACATTTTCGAACTATAGATCATAAACATTATCAAAAATAAGTAATTATGAACGTGCTTAAGTACCATATAAAATTACCTGCAACACACAAATCGATCGATTAACGACTCATTGTACGGTAATCGTAATTTTTTGCCACCGCATTCACTGCGAAGTTCACGCCGAGTGGGTGCACATTGAAATGCTGTCACCATTATAGTTGCCGCTGGTAAGTTACGCTCACAATGAAAGGTGTGTTTAACAACTATGCGTGAAATACAAGCAAAAAAGACGATTATGCATGAAAATATTGCGGCAACTGTAATTGTAATCTGTACGAGAAGATTCATGAGAAAATTATTTCGGTATAATGGTCGTTACATGTTTAATGGTAATTTTTCCGTGTGAAATGTTAAAAATGAGCTCCCGAGCGTTTATCTAATAAACCTGTCCGAAACCTAACGGTATGGATCATCGCTACCTGAATGTGGGGATAATTACCGTCATAATCGATGAGAAAGTGACTACCATTACGTACGTAATAAATCATTGAATTAATAACATGTGAAATGCATTTGAAACGCAGCATGATACAGATGCTGCGCTAATTGTTAATATTAGACAGGAATAAAAAACATTTTCAGGTCCAAAGGGATATTTCCGTATGCCCACATAACACTATAAATTTCAGTAACCTCGAAACGATATTAAATAAAACTAGGTGCATTCAACAGAATCGAAACGTTACACCAACAAAGTAAACAAAATAGTGCCATTGTTAGAGTATTTGTAGTGTCACTTATCGTACGCGACTCGGTTGAAAAACCAGCATCGCACACCATTTGATGTTGATCATGCTAATAGGCAAATATCAAGAGATAAATTTCAAAACTTTTCATTTTAAATTATTAGTATGTCACCATTATCATTAAGGATGCATTGAAAAGGTTTATTTTGAACTATAAAATAACGAGTTAATAATTAATAAAGTTTATTTATTACATTATTTCGAACCATCTATAAATTATGTTCCTCATTGAACAAAGACCACCATGTGGATCACACAGTACTTTCAATGCACATTTTTATTTCCCGTTCAATCGGCAGCATTTTATACCATTAAAAGTAAATTTACTTTTAACGACCTTAAAACGTGAGTACATCCTTCGCACGATGGGATCGATGACCTGTCAAAAACGCTATGAGATGTTCACATAATACTCGACAATTAACAAAAAACCTTTCGAGAAAGTAAATGTTTGTACACGCATTTAATACCAATTAAACAATAACGTATGCCACCTGTCTCGCACAAAAAAAGATATTGTACAACTTCAAAGGATATATTTATTCGTAATGTGCAATTGCAAAATGATACTAAAGCTATGTATTGATACAAATGTAAGTATACTAAACATCTGTTGCTGTGATTAAAACGGTTAATGACAGCAAAAAAGAGTTAAAATATCGAGCTTGTCAAATATTATTTTTAGGCAAAATAAGTCATTTAAATCGCTAAATTGAATTGAACATTTAGCACTTTACTTCATCACACTTATTGTAGATGCAAAAATGGCAAAATTATGCGAGTGGTCTACTAATTTCAACTAATTTTGGCGCCACTGTAACACGGTAATCCTCCTAACTAACACACGTTCAAATAGGACAACCTCGTCCGCAGACAGAGCGAACCGCTAATTCTGTTTAATCGACAAAGCTCGAAAAGCAGATATAAAACCACTTGAGCGGTAGGCGAAACAAATACCGCTGAAACAGAAACAGTTTGCCGGTCGAGAGAGGCAAATAATCCATCACAAATTCACGTTGACATTTACATGGTTGCGTCACATGCAGCGTGTACGTGTATGTGTGCGAGTGTACGTATGCAGAGCATTGCCATGCATTATTCATAACAAACCGGGTGATATGTGGATGGAATCTCTCGGTAAAGTACATCAGCCACATTAATATTATTAATTTATTAAAGGCTCATTACAGAATTTATATGATTTGCATAAGTCGCAACAACTGCACCAAAAAGACAAGCTCGTAACTCCTCGACGAGAACGCTGAAATGTGTTTACCATGACGATTCCGGAGCAATAACTTCAATCTCTGTAGTGAGGGCAGTTAAAACGTGACATAAAAGCAGCTAGATTGCCATTATCGCGAATTGAAAATACCGATAATTTAACATAAATACACACATAAAATTATGCGTGTTGTGTATTGACACACCTTATATTTACAAACTGGTAGAAATCGTAGGACATAAGAATTTATTGCGTGTGAGAAAAATAGGCGGACAGACATATGTATCGAAAAAAGATAACTATATTCTGCTCCCGTCGCGGCATGGTCTTGTCCTACCACGGTAATGTCATTATTTATCTCACAACATCAAACACTTAATCAGTATAAACTTTAACACATGAAATGTAAAAACAAGTAAATAAATATGTCATTATAAATAGAATAATTAAAGGGAAATAATTATAAATATTAATGTAACATTAATTATTATACAATGTTAATGAACAATAATAGTATTTTGTGTATCTAGGCCAAAAAGTACTGTTTTCTTTACGACCGAGGCGTAGCCGAGGTCGGAAAGCAAACGAGGACGAAAAAACACTTTTTGGCCGTGGTGCACACAAAATTTTTTAGGCGACCCTCATAACATTTTCAAATTTATTGCAACATTTACTTATAATTTATTGACATAGTCATTTATGACAACTGAACAATTGTACATATTTTTGACACCTTCAGACATGTTTATGTTTTCTTTGTCTACATTCGAAGTTATTTCGGCTTTATAAACAATAATTACCCAATAATCAGTTTAAAATCTATCACCAACACGTATTTACTAATGTAAACAAGATGTACAGTTTGATATTGACGGCAATGTGGTTATTTTTATACAATTTCGGTAACTGTCGGTAGATGGCGCCACCCTATTGCGGACGAAAAATAAAAAGCGGACGAAAAACGATTACTTTTCGTCCGCGTTTGACGACTGAAATTTCAATTTTTCGTGTCGGTCGCCTAAAAAATGCAATTAACTGGTAAAAATCACAAAATATTGTATGCTTATAACAGGGAAGGGATTAAACAATAGTTTTCTATTTTATGGCGGACAGTATTTTTTAATATATTTTGTACAAAGAAGTCGTTGACAGCGTAGAAGATAAGACACAAACACTTAAAGTATTCCAAAATTACGATAAAGTACTGAAAAGATTTGCGTGAGCGATACACATCGCGAAAATGGAACAGTGGTTCGGATTTCAAATTTTATCTAAAAGAACTGCCAGTTTGGAAGCACAAAGCTTTCGATGAAATTTAATCAACTTATGGTTATAAAAGAACGAAAGGGTACAATAACATATTTTATAATAGGACTGCATGGATCCATGGATCTTAAGCGAATCACCATGGTTGTATCGGGTGCCTTAGGTAAGGGGGCCCACTTCATCAGGGTATTCCATTCAAACAAAGTAAAGTGGCATGGCTGTACAAGATGGTACCCCACAAAGACGGTAAGCTATGGGTAGCCGTCCTAAATGCTTGAAAGGCTCATGGACATAGACATCTAAATAAGAATTACGGTTTGAATTATCCCATGTACTGAGGTGATACTACGTTACTGTTTTTCTGAAATTACCCGAGTACTGGAAATGATAGGTATAGGAATATGTAGCATCAGTCGACGCAGCATTTGATTTGAAATACTTACGTATAACAGAACTGACAATTGACCAGTTATATTATAACTTATATCACTTTATTATTATTATTTATTATTATTACTTTCCATTCCGTGCAAGATCACTAGCGTATCGTATATAGATAAGCTGCTCCTATGGAAATCATAGAGATAATGAAGACACGGTAGAAGTTTACTGATCAGAATTCATCTAGTGGTCAATATAAAATCTGATAATACATAAGGAGGTGAGAAGGTGTAGGACGAAAATATTTATGGGGCTTTAGGAAGACTTGCTTGCCACTATCCTACCGACGTATTGTAGTGTGCAATATCACAGATTGTATTATTGTGAATCTTAGATGACATCGTTCCTCCAAATTCATCGGCAAGATACACAAGAGGGCATCATACTTGTTTCATAAATATTGCTAATATCTTTGGTTTCAGTATGTCCTGCTGATGAGCCCAGAAAGTGACGAAACGATACCATTCCAAACTCATAATTGTGTCTTTTTTTCATATTTAACCTGCTTCTTTATACTTTATTGCATTCTAATGCATAACGAACACAAATCCGGTGGTTACGAAATTAAATGTAAGCGAAATTAAATGTACGAATATTCAAATTGTTGTATAGATAAAGAAAATTAAATAAAATCAAATATAAAGCAACCGCATTCCAACGTGTCAGATAATTAAACTTCAGTATATCGTAAAAGCATTTCAAAAAAATCCATTGGGTTTAAGTCCGGGGAATATGGTGACCATTGTTGTGAAAAAAATGAAGCCGGGAACTTTTCCTTGTAAAAAACGTTGGGTTTCACTTTATGGGATGGTGCCGAGTCTTGTTGAAATATCCAATTGTTTACGTGTTTACGTATCTAACCATTTTGTTCGCAGCCTATTTAAGCCTCCTCTTAAGACTTGCTTTCTTGGCCTCTCCTTGCCTAATCCTTCTACATGGCCCAACCATGTCATCATTTGCCATATTACTACATTTGCCATTGATGGTTCGCCATACAACTTTTACAGTTTGTCGTTAGTTCTCCTTACCTACATGTCCTGTATTTCCTTTCCTCCATATACATTTCTCTCAAAAAAATCTAATGCATTCTTTTCTGCTTTGTTTCATTTCCATACTTCTATTATTAGACTTCTCTGGTCGTATATTGTGCCATTTACCTGAATTTCACTCTTATTACTGCGTTCAGTAATATATTAAATAAAGTTGTCCCTTGTGACTTTAAAAGCTCCCGATATGTGTCCTTGAATATGTCATTACGGTCATTTTCACAAGACGTATTAGCTGCTATCTTTCGTCCAATTCTGTCCAATTGCTGTCTATACGTTTTTCCTTTTCATTGTGCCATTATCCGATTTAAATTCAATTAAAATAATATGTTAAGTTTGTTCCATTTTCTGTTTTGAAATGAATATATCATCCATGACTGATCTTTTTTCTCCAAATCCACATTGTATGGTCCAGCTTTGTTTTCTTATGTACTGTTACTCATATTCTTTATTGCAATCGCCATTATCTTCTATACGATCCACAAGCGTGATTCCCCTTTAATTTTCACACACTGTTTTCCCTCCATTCTTGTGTATAGGACAAATTAGAGATTATTTCCATTCATTAGGAATTCCTTCGTTTCTGGGACACAGTGTTTATTATATTGAAGATGTTACTTTCTAGTTTTCAGTTGATAGTAAGGTGTCAGAAAAGTGTCCCGTTTAAAATAATTAATTTCACCTCTATAAACGTTCAGGTTTTTTTTTACATAGTGGTTTTAATGGCTATGGAAAGCAATTGCATTAGTGTGGATTAATTTTAAGTTTACTATTTGAAAAATGTTTCATTTAACGATAAGCGTTTTGCAGTCAAGAATGAAGACTGAAATTAAACTCAGGAACCAAGAGTGAATAGATACAATGAGATATGTACAAATATTACACATTTCAATTATTGATTGCAAATTTAAATTTAAATATCAAATATTTTCGGAAGATTTATAATAAAACGTGCAAGATAAATAACCGCTACGTTGATTGTCTTCTTCGATATCCATGGTATTATAATTAATTCCTGTCGGAATTACTTAAATGCGTGAGAAAGGAACGACCAGAATTACGAAGAAGTTACGAACAATAGCGGATGTGTGTCATCTCAGAAGGGACCTACTTTGGACGAATCATTGTTGATTTTCGTAGCATACCGAATAAAAAGAATTACATGCACACGCTTTTGTGTCGGATCCACATTATTTCAAATTAGTTTCCGGGACCTTCCTCGCGCTAACGTAACAGTATCAGTGACTTCCGCTCAAAGCGCAACACTGAAGTGATGGAACAAAATCACATCCACACATCGGAACCTAATCTACGTGCGATTTGTATCTAATTTCACTTTTTCGTGCTTAATTAACGTCGTAATCTTAGGCGTATAATTATTCTCATGATCAACGCAAATTCACACTACGCGAGAGAGAGTAAATGGTCATTAATTTAACTACTTCTTTATCGTCCGCACGCACCCCTCCCCGTGTCGCCCCTCGGACGCCGCCGTTCGCTTTCAATTCTGATTGATGAGAATGTGGCTTTATCTAAGGCGCAATCATATTAAAAATCCCATTATGGTGGTAACGGCGTCGATTTTTAATTATGCGCTAATAATGTAGATTACCGCTCATCATCGTGTTGATTTATGTGGTGCGATCTTTTCGTTGCCCGTTCAGTGAAAAAAAAGAGAAAAGAGATCGGTGGGTGATTCCAGATTCAACGCAAAGCTCGAAAGGAAATAATGAATATTCATTAATATCTAAACTGTATCGAATGATCAGGTTTAAACTTGTACTCACGTATTAGTTGGTATGGAGATCACTTACCTGAAACAAAAATAAAAAATATAATAAACGTCGGTGGAGAATAACTTTATTTAAATATTATTTAAAAATTGAAAAGAATCATCTACGAAGACGTCTTCATTTTAATTTTTCTGTGTATACATGATAGATATTCCATAAAATGGAGCAAATACCTAGTGTGAAATAAGACTAGAAGTGAAAATAAATGTAATTCTACATTCATTGTCCACGCAAATCTCATCGATTGTTACTATATATACAATCATTTTGTGTGTCAACGAAAACAGAATTTTACCGGATTGAATAACTCTCTCTTATAGCATCGTGTCTAAAACAGATTTATTGAAATATTTCAATAAAGGTCTCTTAAAGGTCTCCGTTATGATAAATATTATACCACATAACACGCCATTATTCCCCGACGTTACAACTTACGAACGTTTGTTCTCCAAGTATGATTTTAAATGCATTGTACGTTTAAGACACGTCAGTATTTGCTCCTTACTCTATGACATTACAGAATTTGTTCCAGGAAAATTCGTGGCGAACGCAGAGTACGCTCTTTGTATGCGAATAAAGCGTAAACAAAACATAAGCGTGAGTGAAAAGACGCTACGCCCATTTGCAATTCCGTTGCGATAACATCATCGACACACTAATCGCAGATATAAATCGCACTTGGCGCCTGGATATTTGCACTACGCGTTTGATCTCGCTGGGCGAATCGTTAAGCAAACATTAGAAATTACGAAACAGCGGGATGTAAATGATTTTTGTGGTCACGTTGGGGAACTAATTGTTCGCTTAAAAGGTCTAAATGTCCGCGATGGTCAGAAACCATCAAAGTGAGCGTTATTATGAATGGTGACGGCGCTATTTCGTATAAAATGCGGCGATGAAAACGTAATTTATTTTTCGGGAAGCGTTCATCTAGCTCATTGTCGACTTGAAGTGCGGTCAGTTATTTAAATGTTATTAAAACGGACAACAAAATAATGCATGCTTTAAGTTAAGGATCTTCAGAGATAATTGCAAAAAGGTGAAACCTTTTTGCAATGAAGATCCTTAAATAAATCGTAGTGCGATCTCAAGGCCGACTACATCATTTACTGTATAAACTTATCACACTATAAAGAATCTATTATTCGACAGTTAATACCATATAATTAAGGAAATAATATTTTTTAAATAATCAATCATAAAACAAAGTTAAAAGTAGTCAAACAAAATCCAATAAATGTGGAAGCCATGCACCAAATTATAATGAACGAAATATCCAGTGTCCAAATTTAAACAAGAATTTATTTATAAAAAAATGTATTACAATATTACAACGATGAATACTATATTTCTTTTCGACGTAATCCCTCTGCCTAGCGATGGGTTTGCGCCAACGATATAGAAGCTTTTTAATACCTTGCTTTGGGTTGCACTCCTGAATAGCTGCTTGGAGTACGTCATTATTTCACTCAACTCTTTTACCGGCTGGAAATTCTTTTAGCGGGCTAAACAAATATCAAATAATCAGAGCGAGTAAGATCAGGACTGTCAAAACTGGATGTAGAAGAAGGTCCCACTGAAGTTTTTTAATGGTTTCAATTATTCTTGCTGCAGTATGAGGACGAGCATTTCTTGGAGAAATCAGAGAGAACTATTTTCTCTTCCGTTTGTATCTTATCGCCAGCTCATTTTATTGCGCAAAAGTGTCAAATAATGTTTGCAATTGTACGACGTTCTGTAAGGAAATCAAAGAAGAGCCCCACCTGAGAATCCAAAACAAAAATGCTATCACTTTATCAGCTCCTTCCTTTGGCTTCGGAGATGTGGTGTGATACCACAACATGCTGGCACGTTTTGACTCAGGAGTAAAATAGTGTACCCGAGTTTTATCTGTTGAGTACAAAAATTCACTTCCCCTCTCATATCGCTGCAGTAAAGAAGAACCAATTTGCAAACGATTCAACGTGTTCTACGTAATGTAAGGAGGGAACGAAGTATGAACAAATATGAAAAGAAGCTAAGGATGTATAGAAGGAAAATGGAAAATCACATAGAACGAGAATTAGAAGAAACAGACGAATCGTACAAAAATAAAAAATAAGAAATTTATATCAGGAAGTGAAAAACAACAAGTTCCTATAATTTGACGAACAAAGAAATTATTAGGTGATACAGTGGGCAAACTAAGCCGTCCAGTATTTCTCAGATGTGTCTAATGAGACTGAGCCCGAAGAGGACAGAAAGGAGAGAAATTGAAAGTACACCCTCAAAAAATTAAGTAAAAGAATGTACAACAAAAAAATAACATGAATTCAGGGGAAAATAACAACAGTGGAAATTTAAAAACACGGGGGTAAAGAATTAAGGACAAGAATATGGAATATGGTAGCCAATGTTTGACTACCAATATTCCAAGGAAGACTGGAATAACTACAGGGGAATTACACTGCTTCACGTGACACAAAAGATTGTGGCGAATATAATCAAAAATAGATTAGAGAATATCAACGAGAATTCAAAGCAGTAAGACCGTTAATCAGATTTTTATCATCCAACATCCAACATCAAATCCAACAAAACACATCTAAGTTCACATCGCCAGACGTACGACTCTATTAACAGGAACAAACTATTTTAGGCAATGAAAAAGTATACAAGGAAAATTAAAAAAGTTAGTGAAAATAACTAAATAGGATACAAATAAAATATTAATGGACGGAAGAGTATCAGAAAACTTTATTGCAAAAAAAGGACTATGATAAAGTGACCCATTATCCACAATCCTCTTCAACTTAGTACAGGAAGTAATTCAAAGGAAAAGTGGTATAGGAATCCGTTCTTTGAGATATGAAAGTAGACACCAGTGTCTGGCCTATGTCGATGACACAGTACTAATGGCGAGGTCAAAGAAAGAAACAGAAAGAACTTTTATGCTATTGGGAATCAATTAATGAAAGTAAAACAAATTATATGGTAATGAAAAATGATAATAGAGGAGTCAACAAATTAAATCCTAGACTGTGCGAGAAATAGGAGATACGTGATAAAAAAGTAGAACCAGCAGAATATTTTGAAGTAACCCTAACATGCATGGGGATGACAAAAGAAAATAAAAAAGGGGAATGTTGTCAAGAATACTAACAACAAGGAATGTATCAAGAGGGGCTAAAGTAAGATTATACCAGACAATAATAAGACCACCTATACATGTCAAACATAGACAATGATAAAAAATACGAAAATAAATTGAAAATTTGGGAACGAAAAATTCTAAGAAGGATATATGGTATGAGGTGCATTTAGAAGGAGAAGAAATAAACAAACGAAGAGCAATACAAAAAAACACGCATTGCCCAAGTGATGAAAATGCAAAGAGCCAGATGGTCGACGATAGATTAAAAGAATCTTAATGGGAAAATGAGGAAAGAGAAGAAGACTTAGAAAGATATGCTTATGGGAAGTAAAGAAAGATCTAAGCGATGTAGGAGTCAGAAGTTGGAAGGAAGGGATACAGGAAAGTGGCAAAGAAGAGTGAAAGCCTTCGAAGCCACGGGCCAGTAGGGCCTGTAGTGATATATATAACATAAACTTAAAAATTAATTAAACTAGTCTAACGAATTATTAATTATATGAACGACGAATTCAAAAACAAAGCCGCTCTACGAAGTCAATGCTTAATTCACAAATCTTTAAAAATATCTCTCTGTGTTGAAGTTTAAATTCTTAGTGATAGTGCATCGTTATTGATGAGTAACCACAGAATAATGGATGAGTACAATTTAAAAAGATGAGAAAATAACTGTCAGCGGTAACTTTGTACACCACTACAATAATTGGAGATTGATTCTAAAGTAAAATTTTGTTAGACAGTCCTTGATGGCATGGTTCTGATAAAATTTAATTTCACACCCAATTGAATGAAATAAGCATTCATATAAATGTTGTTTATAAATATAAATTGCAGACAAATTATACTGCATAAACTACAGTCCACAATAAATTTTGCATAAGTCATTTATTACTGAAAGTGATCAGTAATCCCGGGGGGATACGGTTAGTAAGTTTATTATTGTAATTAATTTGTAGCAAACGTCACCAATAAAACAAAAGCGATCGCAGATCAAATTTACTATCACGATCGGTTTTATTAAAATAAATAGAGGGAACGTAATGCCGATGTAATTCCGTTTTATTTTCGAAGTTTATCGCGACGGTGGCCACGCCCACCCCTTAACGAATTTAATATCGAATCTCCTGCCATTTATTAGTGGTGGAGCGATGGTTATTATTAAAAAGCGAACGGAGAGAGTACCACGAGTATTATCTGATCGCGACTGCCAATTAGACTTATTTATAATATGACAGCGAGGCCATTCGTTTACCTTCTCCGTACATGCTCTGTTCCGGTTCCAAATAATTTATTCCGCAAACTGGTACGTTTGTATACGAAAGGCTCTCGGCTTACTTAATTTGTTATTGAGACGGACTATGGAGCATTATTTATGGGCGCCCATAACCGACGACGTCGTTTGCGCCGGTTTGCAAAATGTCGCGCTTAAGAGATTATGTGAGAACGTGGCCTTGGCGGTAGTGACGTAGGTCATGTAGCCCGACCAATTAGCCGCTATTGGAGCCTCTTTAACTGCCAATTATTTCACGCGGCTTTTTTTACCTTGAAATATATGCTAAGCGTGAAATCGGCGCAATGGAAGTTACGTTAACGAGTTATGCATGAATGCGCCGAACAGACTGGCCACGGTTACTCTAATAAATTTATTAAAGTCAAATATCCATCCGCATATTCAAATTTAATCAATCTTCACCGATAATGCATTTAATGTAAACACAGACTCTGCTAAATTCCGAATCCTCATAACCGTTCGGCGACTAACGGAGGGGCGTAGGGGTGGATAATATAATTGGGACGACAAACAAGAATTGGAATCGCGGGCCGAGCAATAATCCATTTAAAAGTTCAGAGGAACGACGGGGGCTAAAAAGATTCATAATAGCCCTACTAATCTTATTACATATTCAAAAGGAGTGATTACCGGGGTGGGGCTCGGCTCATTACCCACGTTTGGAAGGATAATTCTCATCTACATAAAAATTAAATTGCGTACATGGAACTAAATATTTTAGAAGAAATAAAAAACAATAAATAACAACAATAACGAAAATGAAATAACAAAAAGTCAGAAGAAATATTAAAACAATAATATACTCCCAAAAAAAAATTATAACTAAACTTGACTAAAGGAAACCCACGAAATAACAAACTGAACTTGTACCCCGCCACGTTGTTTGATACTTCATCGTGTCGCAGCTAAATGATATGACCGTGATATAGAGCATTCATATAAGCTTAACAATATCTCCAACTTAATTTTCAAAAATGTAAACGTTTAAGTTATTTTCAGCTCAATTCATTTTCTTGGCGTTCGTATAAATTATTACTATTTATAATTTTGATTCAGTCTTCTTAGGTGGTAACTGATAGAATTTGCAACTAATCAACTCAACTCTGGTAAGAACATAATACATTCCAATTAATAAATGTGTATATTCTAATTTGTTGTAGATACGAAACGACTACACAAAACATAAAATTAATATGCAAGCAAAACGAGTTAGGAGCTTGAAAACGAAAAACAAGGCACTGCCCCACATAAATCTTCGATATTATTAACACTAAAGCAACATTTCGAGTTATTAAGATGAGCCGCAATTAAACATTTAACATATATACATTTGCATGTATGCAAGATGAAAAGAATACGCTTCCTGCCTGCGTGTGTGTGTGAGTTCGCGTCAGTGTTTGAACGCGGTCGCAACTACGAACACACTGGAGCTGCTCCCGTTTACCGCAGCTAAATAAATGTATAACTCATTTGCGCTTGGCGGGGACGGTTGCACAGTAATGACATAAGATGTTTATCCTACAAGATGAGTGACATCGTTCCTCGGGCTTTTGTAAAATGAAAATTTTATCAGCTAAACAGATGTAAATTAGTCCCGGTCATGTGTGCGTTGTCACGCCAGCTTTGTAGCCTTATCAATTTTGCTTTGTCGCCTGACGGGTATAAAATAATGAAGTTTGTCATCGTACATAATATCGTATCAACGTTCTGCTCCTCATGAATCATCATTGTTAAAGACGTTGTGTACCACGTTTCATCGCGTTCTTCATTTTCGATGGTGCTGTTCGGCGGCAGATGAGTAAAAGATGTGCGGCTTTTACTACGTTCTAAAAAATGTTCCAAAAACGTGGCAATAAAAGTAACGCCACATTAAATATTTATTTTTTCCCTTCTTGAATTTCAATTTTAATTTATTAATCAAGGATCCCAAGGACATTGTGCGCATGTTGCGTTTAGTGATGATGATGAATATTTACAATAAAATTCTGTTATAATTAAAATAGGCGTAGTTGAATTAACTAAGTACAGCACATTCCAGCGAAGAGGTTGATAGTAGATACCATGTATCACAAACACGTTACGAAGCAAATTACTTCACTTCACTCATTGAAAGACGAAACTGAAATTAAAAAAAATCTCATGTGTTACGTAAACGCGTGGTAGACAAAGTAAAAACTTATCAACACTTTATGGTCGCCGTGTAACATAAACTAATATCGCTCCTGATCAATGTGCGCTACCAGTACCTATCTAAAATTATTAAATATTTGATTACGTATAATCATAACATTTATCTTAAAGATCTATTATCTACTAGGCAGACTCAAGAATCCATTTTGTGCACCCATAAAATCAACCGTAGTGGCGTTGAACGATTGCAAGATTACAACATTGCGTTGCATGTTTCAATTTACCGTCATATATAGATAAACTGATGAAAAGATTGCGGTACCTCAATGTGCGCGCGATTACTTCGAAGATAACGAATTGATTTTAAAACGCGCATCGTAAACTCCTATACTCTTTCCCGACGCTTAAATACGCGAATCTTTTCTAATGTGATCGAACGGCCAATAAAATTTTAACACGACACGTCAATAATTGATTGAATCCTGAGCCCTGTTCGTTAAATATTCAAATCCATTTTCTTTGGTGTTTTGTCTTTCCTCCGTCCCGCGCCGCCTCAATTTAATATGGATCGAAATAATCCGTCGCCGTCGGTCGTCAATCGGTGATAAATTGTGTTTTGTTGCCGGCTGTAAGCGGAATAGCCCCAAACGAATCGGATTTTATGGAATTTGTTTTGGTCTATTTTAAAATTACAAATAGGTGTTTGACATTGCTGGATCTTTTCAGCGACAATACTTCAAAGGAAGGCCACCACATTTGTCTTGTTAATTATAAATTCACAGATGTTATGCTTGTTGACAGTCAACAATTTATTGGAATTATACTGATGGGGCAGTGATCTCTCTGTCGTCCCGGCTATGAAAAGAAGTTAAACGCGTGTAACGGAAGATAATTTTAGGCAAACCGAGAAAAAAAATTGTAAGAAGAATGCGTATAATCCTTGCATCACTTTCATCTCTCATCTATTACTGAAAGTGAAACAAGGTCGGCTGAAGAAAAGCTACGTACGTTAGTCGGCCTTTGATAAACGAGTGATCATCGGCGTACACGCATCCTTCCGTCATGCCTAACACAATGTCGCCTGTCCGGGCGGGCGAGTGGGCGTTCACGGTTAGCACACCCGACAGGACAAATGTTGGTTATTGATACTGTCATTTACAAATGTACGCCCGATCAGATAAGAACCAAGCTAACATAATAAGAGGAATTCCTACGTGTATTTACCATACAAACAGATACGGCACTAAGTTTTGAGACATAACGAACAAACCATTTAATTGAATTATTTTTTTGTTCCATTGCGCATTTGCAACTACATATATTCAATTAAAATGCATAACATTTTTGATATGAGTTACATAATTAATCCCTATTTCGTGAGCCACGTACACCACCGTGAATTCTCAGCTTTCACTCTCATACAACATACATGAATACAAATGGTAAAAAAATAAACAAAAATAACAAAACAGGAATAACTAGAAACACGAAATTTTGATATTTTTTGACTATTTAATTTTCACTTCAGTGAACGACCAACTAGAATTATCTAAAGAGGATGCATTGAAAGAAGTTGGTAAGAATAGAGGTATCGTTCTACGTGTCGATAAGGGAAACGCGAGAGTAGTGAAGACAAGGATAGACTGCAATGAGAAGATCAACAAGTTATTGAACCGCGAACACTAAAGAAATTAGGCAGAGACCCAACTAAAACCGAACGTCAAACCGGTCAAGCGGTCAATGAGTCAACCAAAGCGAAGGAATAACACCGACGTCAGAAACTCAGCTTCCAAGACTATACAGACGAAGATACAGAAAACTGGAAACCCTGTACGATCGATTATGAGCACCTGTGAATCTCCAACTTACGAATTAGCCAAATGTATTGCTAAACAACTACAGTAGTATGTGCAATTGACAAGCAGTTTTGTAAAGAATTTAGAACATTTTGAGGTGATCAACATCAAGTAACCAGCGAAGACATACTAGTGAGTTTCGACGTGGAATCTCTCTTCATCCACGTGTCAGTGGAGGAAACCCTATAGCTCACAGACGGCTTATAGCACAATGAATTCAAGATGCTATAATCTATCTGGCAAGATTATGTCTAACCACCACTAATTTTTTAGGGAATGGAGATGTCTACGAGCACCCAGAAAGGTGCAGCTATGGGATCACCACTCTCACCAGTCATCGCCAATAATGTCATGAAGACGTTTAAAGAAATCATCAACTCTAGTCAGTATACACGGATTCAAGAAATACATCAACGGACAAGCCAACATCAACATCAACATCACGATGGAGGTAGACAAGAATGACTGCTTATGTCTTTTGAACTTATTAGTAAAACGCAACGATAGTGGAATATTAAGACATTGAGACAGCTACACATCACCATCCACAACAGAAAAGATCCTTAATCACCACACTACTACAAAACGTTAGCAACTAAGAAAAACAAGAACGACCCAGAACGAACAAAAACAGCAGGGTACGCATTCCTGCCATATATTGCTGGAGATACTGACACGCTGAGGAAAATCCTTGAGAAGAAGAACATCAACGCCAGGTTCAGTACGATTAAGAAAATATCGAACAAGGACTCAGTACAAAGACTACGATTTGAAGGAATCTACGAACTTCAAAGTCAGTGTGGGCATTCGTATATTGGAGAAACCGGGCGCAGTATACAGAGCAGAAACACTGAGCATCGCAGAGATGTGGAAGAAGGAAATACTGGAAAACCCGCAGTAGATGAACACTACCACACGGGAAGCAGTCATATAATCGACTACAACCACGTGAAGATACTTGCCAGAAACACTACTACCCATGGGTAATGAGAAAATTCAAATTCTTTGGAAATAATGAAGAACCGAAGAACTTCAACTGAGAAAATGGGTACTTGGAAGTTGACAAGTTGCCAACACCCATGAAGACACAGCCAGGATGTTCAAGAACGATTCCAGGAGAAGCATCGGATACGGATCAGCGAACGATCAAGAGAACATAATGGATGCATCAACGAAGCGTAGCTGTGACTGGTTATCTAACGAGGAGCAAGATCAACATCATCAACATCAACATCATCAGAAAACATCTGAAAAAAGCTGGTATGGTTAGCGAAGCATCAAGCTTATTTCAACTACCACGGCTACATCCGGAAAATACATCTTTATGAAACAGTGGCCGTGAAAGCCAACGTTCAATTATTAACAAAATTAATTATGGCCTCCGTTTATGCCAAAACAAAGTGAACGATGTTCACCTATTTACTCAAGTAAGGCAATATATATGGTGCCAAGGATTCTACAACCATTTGGCAACTAATCCAACTGTAAATAAAAGCAACTTAATTTGGAAAACATGAATAAGTTACTAGTCAATTCCCATAACCAATAAAACCCAACGTTTAATGAACATATGATCCTTTCCTACTGCTTCTATGTGTACTCACTCTGCTTCTTATGCTTGGGAGTCCACACATTTGTCTTAGCTCGTCGTTTGTTCGTCTCATCCACTGCCACTTTCTTCCCTCCATAAATTTAACTTAATACTTTTCTTTCTCATACTTTCAGTGCTTATTTTTCTCTTCCTTCTCTTCTTTGTAGCTTGCATAATTCTCCTCCGTATGTAACTACCGGTCGTATCGCAATTTGATATTCTTATTTTTGCACTTCTTGAAATATTCTTTGACCTGAACATATTGCTCAATGATCCTTCCTTTAGCTATTCTCTCCACTATTTCTTTCCTCACCGATACTAACATTGTTATTCCAAGATAATTGAATTTTTGTATTGCAACTTGTCCTTTGTTAGAAATTCCAAATTTATTACTAGATTTTCATTTTGCCCGCCTTACATTACCATATATTTCGTTTCCTGTTCGTTTTTAGATTCTTTGTCTGACATTCTAATAGCTTCCACCAGATTATCCTTCGTACTTCCCAAAATTGCTATTTCATCCGCATATGGCAGAATTTGCACCATTTGATTGTATATCTTCCCTTTTGTTTTTATCCCTGTCGCTCTTACCACGGTTTCCAAGACTATACTACCATACTTGTTTTATAATTTTGTACAGATTCATTTCCAACCTCTCACCTCCTACTTTTAACATTTGTGCATTAATTCCCTTAGTGCCTAGTTACTCTTAAATGCTTTAACAATATTTTTTGTTTCTTCAATATTTGGCGGTTCCCTCTCTTCTCCTGCCTCATCTTGCTGCCCATTGCCTCGTTCCTGTATATTTTTCCTCATATACCTTTTTGAAGTATTCAGCCAAACTGTCTAAGCTTTTACTTTTCATCCCACTAATTGTCCATTCTTGTCCCGACAAAATAGAATTTTGTTTTTGTAATCTTTTTACAGTTTTTTAGTTCTTGGTAAAACTTTCTTGTTTGTTTCGCCACATACCTTCTCTCTAAGTTTTCCACTTGTTTCTCCAAATGTCCCCGTTTTTCTTCCTGCACAGGTTCCTGGCCTCCTTTCTGCATTTTTTATAATATTATCCTTTATTTCACAATCTCCATTAATTTTATTTTCAAATTCTTTTCTTACTTTTTTTGTAACTCCATCCCTATTGCGAACTATTGATTTCTTACCATTTTCATTGGTTTCTGAAAGTTTACTGTGTCTTCCAATAACCCTATTTTCGCATTGAAATCCACCATATCGCATAACAAAATTCTAAGTTTAGTGTCACGTAAAAAAATTATCACAGATATGAAGAAGCATTCTATTTTTTCTCCTCGTGTAAGAAGCCTGGTTTAGGATTTTGGGAAATTAATTAATTGCATACTGACATAAATTAATGAAAATATTGTGTCCTAGAAATGTGTAAGCTTTTCATATGTCATGTTTTATTTTTAACTTTGAATGCTTGTGCACATAGTCTCTATTATCTTTTTCTCGGTGATCGACAATGACATGCGTTTCGCAGCGAATTGAAGCAAACTTCGGATCTCAAACGTGTGTTATGACATGTTTTATTATACTGAATTAGAAAAGTATGTAAAATTTACGATTAAATGAGTTGAGTTGAGTTGGGTTGAAAATATTTTGTTTTAATTTCCTTGGTACATTTAATTTTAATTATATATCCCGTTTCGAATTTCGTCATTTTCAACTGACTGACATTCCTTGTATGTTAAACGTAACCAAATCATAATTTAAAAAACTGTTATCTCGAAGGTATATATTTTGCGTAAGTAAATTGTAATCAAGTTTTGATATTTTTTACATAACCTTATGAACTCCAGTAAAGAATTGTTCAATTTGGTAGGTAGTCGACCATGTGATAATTTTCACCAATAAATTTCATGTCGATTTTCTTATATTTTAGAAGCAGAAAAACCAAAGAAATTCTTGCAAGTGGGCTACACATATTAGGTAACATTAATAATAGTTTTCTTAATATTTCGTTCTTTAAAAGAAAAAACGTTTTCTCTTCGCTTAAATTATTAAATATTTGCATTATTAATATCGCAGGATACACAATTTTGCTCCGCACAAATTTATTTCTTCCGTAAGTTGATCGAGTACATAAAAATATACTGAGAAGAAACAGTCCCTTTATTCACCACATAATAATAACATGGCAACAGGTCGTCAAATGTATGTCCCAAATAAAAATTTGACGCTCGTCCGTCTCAGTTGAGTCAAAAATAAATTAGCACTCAACGTGTCGTGCGTAATGAGAATGTATTGAGTCAACCGCAATAGCGTTTTTCAAAATTTAAGTTGAAGTTACTCCAAGTGATAAAGTCGAAAAGAAGTGAGTACAACCAGAGGACGTCGAATGCATAGGAACCACCAGGAAAACAATAGTGAACATATGTAGGATGGCATCAATTTACAACTAGAGATGTTAATGTAAATTTAAGTTTAATTCATTCTTCCAGAAAGCCTTTACTATGGAAATCTTCCTTATCATCGTGCAAATGCGCCATATGTATTGGATCATATGCCACATCCATATAATAAGGCAATGTTAGTAAACATATTGATATTACATAGACTCCCATTTGTCATATGTTTTCAATAATAAATAAAATAAAGAAGGTGTGAATACGTTATTTACTGCAAGGTGTATGGACAAATTTAGTACTAGTGATGAAAGATCAAGAATTTTGGTAATCTATCATCTGTCGAATAATCTAATTGCATAAAATTCGTATAATTGATTCCCAGAATTAATTTACTCACTGTATCTACCTAATGCGCCGCCTGTGGAATTATAAATACAATTAATCTCGGTAGCTATCGGATCGTGCTGCGAAGCAACAGCCTCCCATGTAGACGTTCGATTTTTTCTAGCCGTGAAAAACGCGCCGTCCCCGAGAGAGTGATTTCTCCGCAAATGTCTTCTTTGATCAGTCCACGACAGTGTTCTGTGTTTCCGTGAATATTTCCAACTGCTGTTTCGAATTGCCGAGTCATTTGTAAAAGAGAAGGCACCCGGACCTCACAAAGAATCCACGTTGCACTGCATCGAAATCGTAAACATTGAAATTCGACGTTTTAATTAAAATGTTGGCAATATTGTGTGACATTTTAGCTTTGGGCTTGCGTGTTTTATTAAAACGTGTTTGGCGGGAAAGTTTTGTTTCAATGTATCACTGTTAATTAAGGTAATGTATATATCGAACCATGAGATTAACTGAAGCCCGTCCAAATTATGCTGGATTATGATTATTACCGTAGCGATTGAAGTTTATTTAGGTACCTCAATAATTAATATTTCCTGTATTTGAATGTTCCGGGTTAATCCAGGTTAATTTTAATTTTTTTAACTATAAATAAAATAAACGAGTAACAATTTATAACATTATTAGTTAACGTTTAATTAGTAATTATAATTAATCTATGATTGATCTAAGGATCTGTGCGTTATATAGCCAATTAAAATAAAGGATCCCATCCATGACATTTTGTATAAAGGGCAGTATTATTTAACGAGAGAACTGATAACTATTTATATATTTATTAAGGATTATAACAGAGTGGAATCTCACAATAAAGAGCTTAGGTAAGCTCAAAAATTTTATGAAAAATCAAACGAAAATTACAAGACCAGCAAATTTGGAGATGGAGAGTAAACTAATAATTTCCATAATTGTTCACCATTTGTATCATGGTAAATAAATTATTTATGAAATGTTTTTTGCACGTGTTACTACACTAGAATAACCTCTGTAAATCAGTTTTGTAAGTTATAGATAATTTATAGCAAATGATTCAATACACAAAACAATATAAAATCAAATAGATTCAACGGAATGCTACAAGTAGAGCAAAAATATTTATATTCAATCAACAAGGACACGAAAAAGCAAAAAAAAATTGGGTTAGGTCGATTACATTATAAGTCCCTAATAGATTTTCGCAAAACGCAAGTAAAATGCATATCCACAACCTACTTGTAAAATAACAGAAATAATCTGTACGACCAGACCGCAAGATATTATACGGCTGATCAAACGACACTCACTTAATGCGCCATTACATGCGCATTACACGTTTAAGCAAACAATGTCACCTGAAAATCCACTTCGCGCGTATAATGCGGCGATAATTCGATAAAAATGCATATTCGTGTCAAAACGTTCTGAACTAGTTAAACGAAACGAAACGAAACGAACACTCTTACTCTTTTGAATTTAATTTTACACTTCGGCATCTTTCCAAATACGACAATGCAATAAACTGTATCGGAATCTCGGCGAGATCTAGATTTCGCGACAGAAACGTCCTAATTAATACGTCTCCTGATGCGATTCCATCTCAAAAGTAAAACCGACGCTTTCGCGGTTAAATTATACGAGGTAAATAATTCCCCATAAATATTGATCAGCGATTGGTAATAGATTTTAGTTAGCACAAACGGCTTTATGAAAATAAATACATTTATTAAAATAAATAACGTATTATATTTGCAATCCATTTCGTTGGTTACATTTATAATAGTTTTTTTTTATCATACAACATTATTGACCAAAATATAGTATTTAATCCAAGTACATGTTCCACACTGGGACTCCAATGAACGTTTCATCCGTTACGTTCAAGTATGTCATTAAAAAACCCCAATTAAACTGAACCAAAATTTATTCATATAAAAGACAAAGCAACGCATACTTAGCAGTAGTGTCGTAAACATGTGACACAATTCGACGCTTTTAAGCAGGGCGTAACTGTCCACTACCATCCACAATTTAACTTTTATTACGTCGTTTTTGTTTAGCACTCAAATTGAATATTATTCAATAAATAAAACCGCACTGATGTCCAATTAAAACGTCAAAGATAATTATCGCAGACAATAAAAACAGTGTTATATGATAGTATTAAAGCTTACTTATAAATAATTAAAATGTAACCGGATGGATTGCAAGTGCTCGCTCGTTTAGTTTATTTTGTGTGCGTTACGTTTGAGAATACATAGTTGTAAATAAGTGCCCGGCAGCTTCTGATACGAGTCCAAATTGAAAAGTAAAACCGTTGATTTCTCGACGCAATTACACGCTGAAAATAGCTCGTCGTAGCCCTAATATAGATGCAGGAAATGAGATTTAGGAAAAACAAAAAATCGTATGCTAAGTCGTTGTCCATAAGCGTCTGACATTAATTTAATTATCGATTGCGGTAGGAAATGGACTCGAGCGAGAAATATTGACACTTTTGTCAGATAACAGTTCACATCTCCGCCGCTTTAATTAATACCAACTAGCTCAGAGCGATTGGGTGGTAACAATTCACAGCTAAGACAGCTGGATCTTACATCTGACGATTGACAGCTCATATATTAATGTGTAACATGAGTAGTTGCGCGCATTGTCCAATGTGAAGACCGTTTTACGTTTCAGGCGTTCCGGGCACATTGAAATATTGAAGGTTTTTACTTGCATTGTAATTCATTAGAAACGTTGCAACAGTTAGTTACGAACAATAGCTAATACACGTAACGTTTCCGTATTTATTCCATTCTACCTTCAGAAAATTGATTATGATTCGCCTAACAAAAAGAAAGAACAATACATAAACATGCGGAAAAAGAACATCAAATGTTTATATTTTGTCACGGTTAAAGTGATAATTTGTTACAAATGCAAAAATGTCAATATTGAATAGTAAAGATACGACGTACGAAATTAAAATCATAATGAATAAGACTTCAGAGCCATAAAAAGGCATTTTACAGTCGAGAATAATTTACGTAGGGATAAAAAAGGGATAATGCATTCCCTCTCGTTAAACGCTAACCTGTTATGCGATGGTAATTTCTTGTTGGGGTATTGCAAATAAAGAAACTATGGCACAATATTGCTATTTTTGCTGTTTTGATCTTTTCTGGTGTAAACACGCATCTTTATACATAAAAATCTTTTAATTCTTCGGCCATATTTTAAGCTAATATACACATTTAATTTTCTATGTAGATTCTTCATCAGCTACAATATGTAAGTCGTGGAAACAATATAATATCTATTGCTTCTACGACTTACGAGTAGCTGATGATGGATAATCTACTTAAAATATTTCTGCGCCTATGACAGCAAGGTTTTCTTTTAACACTTGCACGACAGCACATGCAATTGAACCTAATTGAACGACATTGAATTCCCTCTTGCAAACTGCCATCATATTGACCAATAGCTATAACATATTGCATGTGCTCAAAATTGAAAAACACTTCTTCTTCTGCACATTTGTCCTTTTTTGCCCAGGTATGTTATCAAGAGCTATTCACTAAATTTTATTTTTCTCTTTGCACCAATAATGAAACCCTTTATGAATTCTGCAAAAACTTGGGATGGGTGCGTTTTAGAATAAATCCCGTGTTTAAAACGAGCAACGAGGCCAACGTGTATAATGATAATCAACAAATCTTGTGTAAAAATCCATGGCATAGAATTTGCGATAGCTTTATACAGCTCGACATTTCTTCCTGTAATTCTAATTGCAAGCGGTGTTAGGGTTCTTTCCTCCTGCTGGAATTCCAATTTTCTTTGGTTACCTTCTTGTATATACCTAATTCACAAATGTGACTGTATGTGACGCCTTACGTGGGAGAAATGTATACACGACTCCGCTCTGCACTTGGTCGTCACTCCTACCTCGTCTAGAATTTTCTTCTTTTAACTATTTTCCAATTGAATTAATCATTAGTATCTCAATATACAGCCCTCCTGGTAACAGCAGGAGGGCTGGGATAATAAAACAGGCATTTTTTAAGATAATGTATATAGGATTGTCAGCTACAAAAATTACATCAATCAATTACATACAAACGCGTTAAAAAAACACGAAATAACCTAACAGTGAATTGTAAATAATCTTATTCAAATTTAAATCGCCTAAAGACGTGATTATTTCCTTCGAAAACGTCTCATTTTATCTCATCACATGAAATTTGTTCTCCCATCATTTGATTTGTAGCAAACATACGTGGCACAAATTTTGATATTGTTTGCTTTGTACCACTTTCATATTTTTACAACGTATGGTCCGCATTTAAAGCTATGAAATGATATATTACTAGAGCCCCTATCACTGCCATTTAGATAATTTACAAAAATTGCCACTTATCAACTATTTGCATTAAATAAACATAACTACTTCAAACTTCATATGAAGTTGAATCTTGCTGTTCAAGCCCCATTTCGGCATACAAACCATAATGTTATATATAATCAAAATTTTAATTTCCCGATAGGTACAAATGAAGTTAATGCTCAATTAAGTATAAATTCTCCATTTTCTCTTTGCCAATTTTTCTCATCATTCAATGCCACTTTCCTTCCTAAATTTCCAGTCAACTTCCGTGATCCACGTTTCTTCAGTTGCCTCAATATTTTCGCTATTGTGATCACCTCCCCCAATTCGCCAATCCTTCCCTTTATGTGTGCCTCTCCTAACTCTCCTCATACTATAACAATTCTGCTTCGATCGTGTAATTCTGTTCCGTTCCTGCTGTGGATATATATCACATCCATGGCCTGCATTTTGCTTTACATTTGCTACGATATTAGCTAGTTTTCATTCCCGTATATTTGTATTAGTTTAAAAATAATTTCGACCGTTATGATCTTTGTTCTCATGGTTATTTCCTTTTCCTTATGAATGAATTACTTGCAAAATAATATACCTTCGCAGTATTTTTATGGATATGTAGTCTTTTTTCCCATCACAATCACTTTAGTGTAATCTGTATTTATTCTAGTAAGTATAGCGTTATTCAATTACATTTTTTAGTAACGCTTGTTTGCTTTGCCTGTATTGTAAGTTCGTCATTAAAGGCGTTTCTGATATTTTTTTTTACTTCTTCTTTATTTCTTTCACTGTACTGAACAATCCTCTGCAATTATCAACTCAACTCATCTCATCCTACAATTCACGAAGTGTTTTCATAGAAGCCTTTTATACAATTGTATAATTTTTCATTCCCACATCTTTTTAAATTACATCGTATTATTTTTTATGACTCTTGTTCCTAAAATGTTAACGAACTAAGAACTTTTGCGTCGTACCCTCCTGTTTTATATCTTCTGAACATTTCGTAGACTCTTTTAGTTCATGAATTGGTGTTTACTGATGTTTCGGGGATTTTTTTGTTCTTTCAACATTCTTCAACATTCTTCCCATCCCTCTAAAATATATTCTCGTCAAGGAATGTTTATTTTTTACTTGGTTGGTTTTTTGCTTGGTTGCTCCTTCCGAAGCTATTTCAGGAATCTGTAAGAAAGGGTCCTCAATCATTTTCTGAAATTATTCCTTGGAACTGTATAGATAACTTCACCACGTGCTTCACTTTATTTCGATGATTTTTGTTCCATATTTTTTCCCTGTTCTGATTTCCTAGTAATTATGCATGCGTTTTGAATAACTAGTGTACATAGAATAAACTAAAAGAATATGTGATATTGGAGAAAGAAATATGAAAAATTTGAGGATGAAGTAAATGGTTAAAAGATATAAACATGCTATTGCAACCCTTCTTCAATATTAAGACGATATCTCTATTGCATATGTCACCATTGAAGGAAGGACAAAGTGTCGAGTCATATCATTTTAAGTAAGTGTTGTTACGAGGGGAGATCATTATTTAGCGTTCCTGACAGTAGGCGTTGAGTGACGTAGAATCAATTTGACACAAAGTATTAATCATTTGTTGTGACGTTGGTTCAATTGTAGTTTTGTCACTTCTTACCTGCTAAAATAATTTAGGATTTAAGTAGAAAAAGTTTCTAAAAATTCTAAAAATGAAAAAATCAGAGGTACGTGCAGTAAGATACTTGCAAAAGAAACGGTTGTGGCCAAAAGAAACTGATGAAGACATGGTAGGTATTTTAGGTAAGGGTGCTGCTTTTTACCAAGTGGTGAAAAATATGTCTCGAGAATTTAAGCTGTGAGGACAAACATGTGAACATGCGAAGGGTGCTGGACGACCAGTGACTGTCACTACCCAAGAAAATGTTAATCGAATACACGATATGGTAATGACAGATAGACGACTGACTATAGAAAATATTTTAACAAATATTTTGAGGGTAAAAAGTTGTCTCAAAGTTGAGTCCCACGAATGTTGACACCTGATCAGAACCGTTCTAGAGTATTGCATTCTGAAGCTAGTTTGGCAAAGTTTAAAGCAGATTCGGATGAATTTCTTTCTCGATTCGTCACTGTTGATGAAACGTGGGTTCACCACTTCAATACTGAGTCGAAACAACAAAGCATGGAGTGGTATCGCCGAGGTTCTCCGCCACCCCGCAAATTACGTGTTTTACCATCCAATTTTGATTTTTTGAACGTGGACAGACAATAACAGGCTCGTACTATGCCAACTTAATTTAAAAATTGCGCAATTATGTCAAGGAAAAAATACGGTGAAAATTGAGCAAAATGAATTCTGTTTTATCAAGAGAACGCTCCTGCGGAAGAGCAACCGAAAGGTTTGGAGCATCGTTGCATCAAATGCATCGACGTTCAGAGCGATTATGTCGAAAAACATTTGATATTTCTTCAATTTGTTTGCTTCTATGTTAGGGACCGTATATACTGACCTCCCCTCATATATGCGTGTGGCCATTACAAGGACTATAGATACAGCAGTTGATCCCTATGGCAAAAATCAATATTTTATTGGTTTTCATATTTCTTTACCCGCACGATAATTCTACCTCAATTTGTCATGTTGGGTTTGGTTTGTAGTCTTCCTCGTGTTGCTGCGTTAAGTAATTGTGGATGCCCATTCCATGCTACTTCACCTGCCGTATAATTATTAATGTACCAATAATAGAGTATTAAATAAAAGATAAAATACGTAAATAAAAGACACATGTTGCACTCGCAAATTAATGTTTATAATTTTCCACATTTTATTACGATAATGAGCTAGCAGTTTATTGTTTAAATGGCCGTAATAGATAGTTACGCATTAAACTTGGCAAATACATAAATCAATTTGGCTACAAGTACCGTGAAATTACACCGTCCTATGGCAGTTTCATTTAGATCTGCGACGCAGATATAAAATAAGTAGTTTATTTCCAGATATTTTTACTCGAAGAAATTGGACCACCTCTTACGCTGACAAATACTCTCTCTGCGCATTTCACGCTCAGTTTTACAATAACCGGTTCTATTTTCAGATTTTCCTATCGATTTTGTGCATACACTACCGAGAACGTCGTGTTCGATTTTTTTCGCGTCGACCGACAATCATTCCGAGAAATTGTTGAAATAGTTTCTTTTTTTCTGTCGCAGTCGTTATGGCTTAGTTATTTTAAACTCGTTCTGCGATGCTTCTTTGGCGAGATAATGGTGCTCAATAACCGTTTAATTGTATTACTGTTTTTAATTACGGGAAAAAAAGATATTTACTTCTTGCGGAATAATGAGATCGCTCGTTTAAGTGTGGCACCGTGGAAGAAAAACGTACATTTGTTCCGTTTCTTGGATGTACGCAGATGTAAATTATCGCGACTTATCAATAAATGTTTTTTGCAGTGGCTGTATTTTACGTCACTTAAAAAGGAATGGCTTGCGCTTATGGGTCAAGTAACATTGAAACACTTTTTGTTTCAGTGCATTGTTTGGCATATTAATGAATTAATGAACACAGTTAAATGTCGTTGTCTAAGGTTTTGTACCATGGCTTGTATATGTATATGTTGGAAAATCTCTAAGATTATAGCTATAGATATATTGCTCCTAATTATCCTGTAAGGACAGAGGTTGGCACGTGCGTATGTGGAAAGATCGCGTAACCTATTAATTTTATCCTTCTGCTTTCGACTAGCCCAACTAATTTCTACTTATTTTTGGTTTTGAGATCAACACAATTCAATGCACATTTTTTTACAAAATACATCGCAACCGAAAACAGTAAAGTTGATACTTTCCTATAATTAGCTGCAAATTTGAAAGTTGAATGTAGTTGAATGTACCAGAAGCATTTCGGCTTAAGGATTTAAAACTCGATAGATCACAAAAAAAGAGCTAAAACTGTTTGTTAGTTCTAGGTTTTGAAGAAAGTTTAATGCCTAAATTATAAAAATAAAACATAACTTTAACTGGGGTGCAACCTGGCAATTAAAATTATTGAATATATAGTAATTTCAAAAATGAAAATTTCGATAAGTATAAATAGAAAATGAGGAACATTGTAATATTGTGAAATAATGAAAAGGACGTTTGAATGTTGTACTTGAACAACGTCTTTGGTAATGGATCCTTCTATTAAACGTTATTTGTGCTATTTATTTAATAATGTTTTTGGCAATGCATCTCCTGTATGAAAAATTATTTGTTTTACTTTAACAATCTCTTTGGTAATGAATCCACCCATGAAACATTTTTGTGTTTGTGTCTTGAGGAATGCATCTCTCGATCAACAATATATTTGTTTTTTATTTCAACCATGTCTTTGGCAATGAATCTGTTCATGAACCAGTATTTGTGTTTTATACCTGAACAATATCTTTGGCAATGAATTTCTCTGTGAAACATTTATTGTATTTTTTTACTTTAGCAGTGTCTATGCAATGTATCGCCAAAACTTAGTCTCGCAATTTTCAAAACATTAAAACGAAGAACAACAAGAAGACTCAGTTTTCAGCGATACTCTTAGGTCTTTTAATTGAAGTCGATGGCACGTTTTCAACAAAGGTCCGTAAATATATTAAAAAACTTCCAGTTAATTTTCAAAACGTCACAATATACTTTTGAACCACCATCAAATTCACACATATGTTTTGTATTATTGTTTAAGTTTCTCGTACAAATATTATAATAAGACTAAACTCCTTGAGTTTACCACAACTAGAAATCTACAATAAATAGTAATATCTTCACCAACACGAACACAATTTAAAATATTAAACGACATTATACAATGGACCATTTCGAATCATAATAACTTCAAATTATTGCAACTTGAACTGAAAAATCGATACGAAACCACAATCAAAACAGCCACCTGGCGATGACAACGTAGAATTTATTATGTTACATGCGAGAAAATCAGTAACTAATCAAAATTAATTGAATAATGAATTCATTATAAATCAATGTATCCTGATATGTGATATTTAAAGCAATAGTCAAATTGTATAATTTACCAAATTGGCAAATAATTAACTATTACTACTAACAATTAAGAACCATATTTAATCCGACAATAGAACAAAAAATTGGCTTTAAAAACTCTTCCCTATTTGAAACAGCAATTCAACACTACATGTATTTTACAAGCATGACAATACAGCACTAATTTACACGTCGTTGAAAGACCATCTAATGCAAGTCCTGCTTTGCCTACTTTTTTCGATATTTTTTTTATATATATATTTTATTCTATACTCAAAAATATTATTTATAAGAAAAACTGTAATTTTTATATAACAAATTAATATTCGAATCGTCATTTTAATATTAATTGCATTATCCATAGTATTGATATACAACTCTTCCAGTATCAATCACTTCAGTAACTTATGTTCACAATCAAGTATCGTGGCTCTTTCTCATAGTATCGCCAAAATCGCAGTTGTTCTGGTATTTTTCAGTACAATCTTGTCGGTGATTTTGTATTCGCCTTTAAGTACTGATTTGTCTGACCCATCTGGCATGAAGTATTGATATTGAGTATTGATATTTCTGATACAAGTTTAGAGAATAATTTTCCTATAGTTTTCTTGTAGTAAAACGCAATTTTGTCAGTATCATTTCCTAATTTTTGTTTAGTTTTTTAGACAGAATGTATGTATGGAAAAGGATAATTTTTATCTTGTTGGTGTTGTATTTCCTTAGGTAAGTAATTATATACAATTTTGTTTATGAAAGGATTGCTTCGAAGGCATTCTGTAATAATTTTTATTTTTTTATGAAACTATGTATTAATCTTTTGCTGTAAATTGTGTTGGGACTTATAATTAATAAGTCTACCAGAACTTACTTCCTTCATATACCAATAAGTAATCAAGATTCCATCAGGTGCTCTTTTTACTGCTGCATGTAGGAATATTATTAACTTCAGTTTCCGGAATCACTGTTATGATATCATCGAGATATATGTAACATAGATATATGTTGTCCCATCGATGTTCCAAAGAACTGTCTAATATTTATCCTGGTAATTAAAATAACTCGATTCAAAGATAAATTCCATGATCTTAACAAAATTCGTGTTTTCTATTTGTATAACGTGTTATATGTTTATTATTTATGAATATTAATTTGCACATATTTCGCGCCTTCCTAGTTCAAATTCTATCTTAATTGGTTTCTTTTTCATAAAGTTTGTTCCTCATTTTTATTTTCATCGCTAAATTTAAGTTTGTTTCGTATGTTTATATGTATTAACATTGTTTACATGATATAATATTTACTGTTTACTACGCGGAAATCTCTGATCATATGACAAGAACTACGTTTGTTTATAACTTCTTAACAACGTACGAAATGTTGTTTGCTCACTTTCAGGAATTTACTGACTAACGTTTATTAGCTCTGGAACAAAATTACATATGACCGTAAATAAATAGCTCCACAATAAATAGCGTATAATAACGCACTATAAATTAAAGTCGCATGTTTCCTTCGAGGTGTAAAAAATCCCCCACAAAACATCATCATCAATTCCTAGTGTCTTTACTATTGTAGGTGGTCAGGTTTCGCAGTACGCCAAGCACAGATTCGAACCATATGTTCACGTTTTCCAACAATAAATTCACTCGTTACTCTAACGACAATAAATTTATACTCGGCCGAACTAACCTAAACGTGATGAATGCGATAGTTTCGTTCGCGCACGTACGTTCCAACCTACTTCTTTCGATCGAAATCGCGCACACATTTGCACCTCTGAATATCGAGCCGACGACGTCGTCGAAAATTGGAAAACCGACTCGAAAACCGACGATAATGTGTGTCTTCGTTACCCACTTATGCTGCGTTTACCGTTGCGTTAGTCCAGTTACATAATTTTCCTTCCAATTACGCCGGCTGAATTACATCACGAATTATTAACTTTAGCGTGCAATTAAAACCAATACGATATGACAATTTTTCATAATTGCTTCGATGTGACCCACTTACGACACTAATAGTTGTGATCTACGACGTGCGAGTACACAATGAAACGGTGTGCCGTTAAAGCTTTGTCGAAAATGACGGGTAATTGGCTCTGGAAATGTGTTAATTCGAAATTTATTCAATCTTGAATGTTTTGTACAATAATTTTAATATTCATGTAGACCTGAGCATAACATTTTCCATAGAATCCTTTCTATTTTCATTGTCCAAAGATACAAACATTGTTCATTTTGCAGATCAAATCCGCATTATATGTACCCAAGATTATAAAAATGATAAAGTACCGCTTTATATTATGTTCGATAATTATTGAAATGATAAAGAAAAATCAATTCATTAATTATATAAATATCGAAATGAAAATCACTTACTATCTACCGTCGATTATATGGCAATATATTTGAATCATCAAACAAATATTTTGCTTGAAACAACCCAATCCAAAAGTCACTACTGAAATATCCGTTTTCAGTAGTGACTTTTGAATTAGGAGAAAGAGATAAAACGACGCAACACAATTTTACTTCTGATACTGTAAAACATTTTTCTGAAGTGGTTTCGGCTGTAGAAACAATTCTGAAATTGAACACATATTTGTTACCATAGTATTATATTTCCGTACACACGTATGTACCTCGTACGGACCTGCACAAAGACGATTTGATTTCAGTGCACAACAGTAGCCAATGAAGGAGAATAGTATTAGTGCTCTATTAAGGGTTTATATACCTAACTGCCTTTCATACTTTACTTTCATTACTCTTTGGTAAAGAATGGCGACGATGGCTCGTCGATAATGTGTGAATTATCTTTACACACGCGTACAGAAATTTTCCAATACCGTAGTTACATCGACACAGATGGATGTGGATTACAAGTGAGGTAGTCGAAAAGAACCACATCTGATTGCCAAGATAAGATAATTTGGTTCGGGATTTAGGATTATCACAAGAGCAAGCCGAAATACTGAAAATGATTTATGATGAAGGCTGTATTACTACACAGATATTACTATCCTTTTCATAGATCTGGTCGTCAATCACGATTCAAGTGACTCAAGTAGTTTGAAGACGGTGTTGCTCCACAATGGAAAGGTACATTCCAATGCTACGTATATATGTCGACTCCCACTTAACCATTTGGGGTGATTTAAAGGTTTTGCTTTACTCCTTGGGATAGAAATTACACAAAATGTATGTTTTGAGGACTTTGTAACGTAAACTATGCCCCTCTAGCCGAGCAGAATAAAGTTCTTCTCGCTCCGCGTCACATAAAAGTATGCCATGGAGAACTTCATGGAGGCATTCGGTCCGCAAGGTAATGGTTACCTACATGCTTTTTTTCCAGCTATACCAGATGCTAAGGTGAAGGAATGAGTTTTCATTTGTGCCTCAAATTGAAAACTTGTGAAAGATGAAGTATTCGAAAGTAGGAAAAAGAACTAAGATCCTTCAAATTAGTGGTACAAAAATGTTTCGGTATGGTCGTCAGAAGCACAGGCAACACTCGCTGCATAAATTAAATATTCGGCACAGCATAGGAACGCCCACAATTTTGCCTGTTTTAATGATATTAAATTCTCCCACGAATGCACGAGAGATACATGTAACGAAGCCGTATGAGAAAAGGCCAAGCACTATTTGTCGCTTGAACATAAAATTTGTGTCTATCTTTTACGACAATTTCGTAATATTATTGTGCTTACGTTTGAGGTGGCATTTTATCGTGACATATCAAGTTGATGAACTGTATGAAAATTAATGTTAACTTACAGCTTAAGATAAAAGCGTTTCTCGTTTCAGGATAATGTACACAAGTATATGTGTTAAATATATGAAATAAACACTCAAATGGAAAAAAAAACTTATAATTCAAAAAGCCGTTACGCAAACTTTTTAAAAACCACGAAGAAAGTTTGTGTTGTCTAATTGCAATTGATGTATCGTGGTTCATACAATGCTCAACTATTACCTATTTATATCTTTTTTCTATAGCAGATGTTAAACTATTTTTTATCAACTATTTTGAGTAGATAAAGTAACACTTTAACAGCAAGGGTAGATAAAATGATTTAAATAAATTAAATTTATGACAAGAGACTTCCGAATGGCAGATTAATCCATAGTAAACGCAATTATGTTTTTTGTGCCAAAAATTGTAATTTTCTGTGACATTTTAATTTTCCTTTCAACTTGAAGTCCTTCTATAGAAAAAAAAATGTCTTACACACGACGATAGAATCTCATTATCTTCTCGAGCGTAATTAGAAATTAAAAAACGCTCTCAAAGATAAAGTACAATTTTATCGTCTTATATAATAAATAACTATTTTTAAACTTCGTAATCTTCGTCAGTCAACTTTTATCCACTCCCCAATTAATGTGACTAATAATCTATTTTTTACTGACTTAAACCACTTGATGGATTTAGAAATGTACTTTAAGTACTTTTTTTTGACAAAACATGACCATTCTTGGCCATTATTATTAATAGCCTGTAACCAATATCAAACAGTGTTATTTTCTCCCTCAAACTAATTTCGTCACATATTTCCATATCAGTAATATGCAAATAATATATTAATAATATTTCGACGTTACGTTCAATGGTGTAGCAGTACACATATTAAAAAATTCACAAAAAGCGCACTTATATGTTTTCAATTGAACAAAAATTTCCTTTTTAAAAGATAGAAAGATGCATGTCACAGTAGCGGGTCAGAAATCCCCGAGCTATATTGCCAACGAAGGTGTCGCACAGGGCTCGGTTCTAGGTCCTCTGATTTGTATCTTGTTCATGAACGACCTACCCGAACATATCCAAGTTGGCTTCAGATCGACTTCATAACAAGCAAACTATCGAATGCATACTACCAAATACGCCAACTTAAAACCGGGGCAGCACTAGGTGCTACAGGTCTGTTACGCTCTAGCCTGGCGTATAATATCGTAATCTGGGGATGAGCTTCTTGCGTCAACAAATTATTTATTCTTCAAAAGCGTATTATCCGATTGATGTTCGACCTACACAACCGAGAATCTTGTAGACCGACGCTGATTGCAAACAACATTCTGACGCTGACTAGTATCTACATCTACAAATGTTCTGTGCTTGTTCAATCCAATAGAAGAATGTTCACGTTAAACTCTGCCAATCACAGTTACAATACCAGATTTAATGATAATTTACGAATACCATCTCACCGAACTGCTCTCCATGAAATCCATGAAAGATCACCCACTTATTCGTGTGTACAAATTTATAATAATTTACCATTAGAGGTTAGAAACATAAATAATATGAAACTGTTCAAAATATATTTACGGAGGGTGCTTATTTCAAACTGTTTTTATAACCTGAAAGAATTTTTTAATAGGTAAACATGAGTACGGCTGTATTGTTGAATATAAATATTTCGAGTTCGTTTAAGTTGTGGGCTAATTCTATTGAAGGTTGAATTTTATCGTGAAGGCTATCACGAAAATTCTAATAAAGTAAAGAGTTACGAATTTTCAGATTACTTTTATTGAACGCGGATTTCACGCCGGATTTCTCTTCAAATAAACAGACAATTGAACAGACATTTGAAGGTGGCCTTCAATAGAATTGAATTGAAGTTGACCGCGGATAGTTTCACGTTAATTAATGAGTGTTAAAGGCCTCACGTTCTACTTCTATGCAAGGATGACTTGTCGTTTAATATGAAGGTGACTATAGAGGGTTGACGCGATCAGTTTTACGTTAATTATGTTGGGTGTTCCAAAGGATTACGATTATTCCTTAATTTGAAGGTGACTTTCAATAGAATGGGTTCAACGTGGTGTGCAAGATTTGATTTACATTGTGCCTTCATTAATTTACTTCCATTATTTCTGAATATTTTCTGAAGCGAAGCACAAATGATGAAAAAATTCGCAAAGTAACTGACTGGTTGGGTTGGATTGTGTTACATTAAGATTCTCCGTTAGAGAGAATTTAGACATTTAAAGTTAAGGGATCAATTCGATCGAAGCTAGATGAACGTATGCGCCATATAAAGATCACCGACCACAAGATTTGAAGGTTGATATCTCTGCCTGAAGGTTTACGAACAGCTTCTTAAATTCTATTCAATGAATTGAAAAGGGGTATCGCAGGGTGATACTTTTGGATTTCTATTATTAGAAAATAAAAACCTATGGCGAAGATGTTTTATTGGTTTTGTTGAAGGTCAACTATTGTATGTGGACACTATTATGACTTGAAGAAGGATTATATATTTAGTGACGTTAATTAAATAATTCTATTGGCACCGACGTGATCAATAGCCATTGACATGAAATGTGTGTACTTCATCAATTCTACTGAAGTGAAAGATAGTACACAATAAAACGCACTTATATATTTTCAATTGAACAATAAATAGACAACTTAATTTATAGAACTGCTATATTTCTATTAGTATACAAAGTGCATAACCCATTCGGGGTGGAAGGCTATCGTCAATTTACTATTAAACGTGACATTTCTTGAGCTGCGAAATTTACTACCGAAGATATAAACAACAACTTCTTGATCTTTATTATCATTATAAGCAAAATTAATATTGCAAGAATAATTATCATTTTACTAAACTAGTTTGTTAAAAATGTTTCTCTGAAAACAATTCAATATGACGTTCGTATAATTTAACTTACGTTTTATTATTGAATCGATAATAACTGTAAGTACATCGATAATTATTAGGAGAACTTGAAAACAGTGCCGATTATTTTTGTTTTTAATTTGGATTTTTGTGGAACAACAAAGATAAACATTAGGTGTCCATAGCAAACATACTTGCCAAGAGTTACAAAGATGGGTTGCCTAATATTTTTGAAGATTCAATTTCTTCACTCCCAGTTTAATGTTTTCCCTTCCAATATGGAAGCAGTTAGCGACGAGCAAGGGGATATACTCCATCAAGATATTCTAACTGGTTCCCCATCAAGGAAAACAAGACTGAGTACAAGAGAAAAACATCTAAAAGTCAATTTTAAATAGACAAAAAAAAGAAACAATAAAAATAAAGATTGGAATATCCAGATTTAATTATTATCGATTTTTTCTTCTAGACGTGTTGGAAAAATGTTACATTTTCGAATTAAATCATTCTGCATAAAAATCACCTATTTTGCTGCACTATGAAATCTTTTCCATTTCCTACTCCTAGTGTAAAAACAAGGTATATATACCGTGGCGTAAATTTCTCACTTTAATCCCTCAATATTATTTTATTAAATAGTAATCATACATCAGTACATCTATTTTATATAAAAAATGTGAACATATTGCAGCATTTAAACCACTAACGCCAATAGCAGTTTAAAATAAGAGAAGCATTTGAATCCGCTGCACATTCCAACCTGGCATCGAATTATACGCCCATAAATAAATAGTGATCGATATGTGGAAAATATTTTCATGTGAAACCTCATGTAGTCGCATTATGTTATAAGCGTAATAACATTGAAATATTTTGAAAATTGTTTCAGGAATGCGATGATTTAATTCCACGCTGACCACACATCAGCTAATAAAACAAAACCGCATGTGAGGGTCAATAAATAACGTCCGATACAATGGCGAAGACGCCCCCTTCGTTAAACTCAAATTGCGTATTTTATAATTAACGAGGAGATAACTAAGTCAAGAAAGAAAATTTAAAAATTAAAAAAAAGTGACAGCACCCGTTAACGATCTTGTTAAACGTAACTATCACATTTAGTGGTGAAGCAATAACGACTTAACAATTAAGGCCGGATTGGAATAACATATAGACGCTAGATTTTTTTCTCTCGCGTGCAACGAGTGTGTGTACCATTACGGTGTTGAGCGTCGTGTTGCGTTACCCCTGATTAAAGTGAATCATTTCCAATTATTTTAATGAAAGCAGACGCCGGAATCTAGATGTGAAACGCTCATTTGTATGTGGTGGCAGGTGTAATCGAGTTGAAGGACACCACAGCGTATGGTCAAGGTCGCGTACGTATCCATTTTTGCGCTAGTCTGTCTCTCCATTTCGACGACAGTTAAGACGTAATTAATTTCTCCGAGTAAAGCCATTTAAAATTACGATGGCCATTTGAAGTACCATATGTTTTGCTTTAGATGGAATGGAGCATTTGGGCGTGCATTAGATTCGCGGTGGAAACGACGGTGAGACTTTATAATGGATTCCAGGCGACAGTCCTGATCTACAACGCAATAATATGCGTACTGTTCTCGGTCATTAAAGAGTAAAATGCAATGTCAAACCGATCGTAAATTTCACTTTAGTCTCAGTGATAATTCCAGGCCATGTGGGAGCGATTGTTCTTGTTATAATCGATATATTTATGAACAGTTGTATTATCTGTACACCAGAGTATATTTTAAGCAGTAAAACATATTACAGTTGAAAAGCACAGTCTACAGTGTTGCAACAATGAAACGTATGATCCTTGAAATATCATGTTTTTTGGTCAGATCTTTAGCATTTAGGAACGACCTATTAATTCGTCCAGAGGATTTTTGTAGAAATAAACGAGATCGACTTTTCCTAATTAAAATTTTCAAATTGAGGATTGCGTACATTCAGGTGCGCAAAAAGAATGCGCCACAAATGAAGTCAGAGTAAGAAGGGAAGCAAAGTTTCATATCGATAATTATATATTAGTAGCAAAATGAAAACCATAAGTACGAGTACTAATAAAAAGACAACATGCCAGAGAAATATGAAAGCACATAGACTACAAGAAACAGATATAGCAAGTCAATATGCTGCAATAATTAACGTGGAAGTAGAAATAGGGAAAGAAGGCTTATAACAAACAAATTCCCAAAACCTCGATAAAAGCTCAGAGAAATTATTATTAAAGCAATTACTGAAATTTTCAGAGCAAGTAATATAACAAACAAAACCAAAGATATCACGACTATTAAGAAATACAAATAATGATAAAACACAAAAAGAATGAGTTATCATCTGATAAACAAAGCTGATCTAAAATGTTGTTATGAACCTTAAGCAAGAGGCAAGTAACATAGTAAACGATACTAAAAAGCGTTCCAGTAAAGTGCTAGAATGTTTAAGGAAAAAAAGTAAGAATCAAATAACTATTGCAACGAAATAACAAATCAGGTAAAATGCTGACAGAAGTGCAAGGCATATTGCAAACAATAGTTTAAAGACTTATTGGTTATTCAGATAAACAAATATAACAAACGAATAGAAGATGGCAGAAATGAGGATGGCGAATCCCATGGCAAGGAGGAACAAGAAATGAAAGACAGAGCTAAGTGAGAGCACGCCAAAATAACATCGGATAAAATTAAGAAAATTTCAAGAAGGGATTTAAGCGGTTGCTGGATCTATATAATAAAATGCGGGAAAGGGAAAATATTCTTAAGGGCTGGGATACATGTCAAAAATGAACTTTGCATGAAGGATGGACTAATCTTACACCTTAAAGAGATCCACCAGTTCGTTTTCATGGACCTCTGTCGACACAGAATGAAATTATAATGAGTAAGATTAACCGCGTCAAGGCTTAAGAAGTCACGAGAAAAGTACAATAGGATGACATCTATAAGATGCAAGTGTTAACAAGCACTGGCAATTTTGCATGTGCATGACGACCTCAAGGAAAATTTGTAAAACTGTAATATATCAGGATTTATCGAATAATTGGAGAGATCTCATG
This sequence comes from Geotrupes spiniger, assembly GCA_959613385.1. NCBI lineage: Eukaryota > Metazoa > Arthropoda > Insecta > Coleoptera > Geotrupidae > Geotrupes > Geotrupes spiniger. The sequence goes on from OY390737.1 coordinate 22,582,629, forward strand.
CAATGTCATATACGAATTCGAAGAGAGAAAACTATGACGAATCTTTCCATATATAAATCATTAGATATTTGGATGAAAACGTACCACGAAGACCACAAAAACATACATTTTTGCTGGTATTACACTTTATTTAGAACTCGTGTTTTGTTGAGATTGGATTTATATAGTGAGAAATGAAAAAAGAATACGTGTTTCAATAATAAATACTTATGTGTAGAATGAAAACCGCATGTGGAATATCTAATATGCTATCATCGCAAAATAAATTACAAGTAATATAGAAAATGTTTGTTTAAACGAAGTGCTAATGCAGATGCAATAAGAGGAGAATAATAAGCTTCGTATGTATAGGAATTATTTGAAAATCGTGTAAAATATGTATATACAAGATGCGAGAATCGAACATAACCTCTAAAGTAGACGCAGATTCAGAAAAAAATAAGGGGGGGGGGATAACTATGTTTAAAAACAGACAAAAAAGACAAATGGATAACTGGACGGATAATTGGATAATTTTTCGAAACAAAAGTCACTGTGAATCACTAAAAATCTTTGATTACCGAAGATAAAAGTCAACAGGCTTTTGTAGTTTCCTGAATTTCATATGCGTTAATAACACAAAAATAATGGATTCGATGTCATTTATAATTATCATTAAAAATACAAACACGTTAAAGTCTAGGAATCACAATAAATTTTACTTAGTTTGGATCTTGAGTCTGTGCGATTTAAGCAGATTATGTTGCATCAGTTTGATTGGGGGTTTTCATTGAATTTGACTCTAATAATATAATTCATTTCATTTGATCAGGTTGAGTTAGGTCCCCAAGTTACTGGAGTTAGATTTAGATTTCATTTTTAATTTAGATTTATAGTCGAAATTGGTGTGATTTGACCTTTGTAGTTCATTGAAATATCAATGAGTATCGAAATTAGGGTTGAAGAAACACTATGTAATGCCAGTGTAGGAATTTCAATCAATTTGAACAGTGTGGGCTTCCATTGTATGCCAGTTATGCAACTTGGTGTGAATACATTGGATTAAGTGATATTTCGTTTGGTTGGGTTGGGTTATAATAAGAATGGGAAAAAGATCTGTACAACAGGCTGTGTATTTTTAGAAAGAGTCTTGGTCTAGTAGTTCCCTGAATTTCGATATAATTTATAATCATCATTAAAACACAAAGACGTTGATATGTCTAGGAATCTCAATATTGAAACAGTTTGGATCTCCATTCTATGCGATTTGAGCAACTTAGGTTAAAGCGATTTGGTTAAGTTAAGGTCGGATTGCGTTGGGTCTCCAAGCTACTGAAGTTAAATCTAAATAAATCTAAATTTATGCTTCGTTTTGAATTTATTATAACTTAATTTTCGATGGTAAAATTATACAAAACTCCAAAGTCACCCAATAATAATAAAATATAATATAAATATAATAATAAACCATTAAAAAACTCTATGAACATATTGTTACTGAAACATACAAATAAAATAAATGAATCTAAGTACTGTTTAATGTCTGTTTTTGCTATCAATTTTTGAAGTAAGACCCCATCTATTTTACAGAACTAGTGTTATATTAACAAAAAAAATAGTGGCAATAGACTATTGGAGATAGTCTATTGCCACTTTATTAAATTTAGCATCGATGTTAAATACGAATATATCGAGACCAATAACTACTTCTCTATCTGGTTGTATTATATACACAATATAAGCACATAAATTCTGATAAAATATGGCACAAACGCAAATATTCTAACGTCCAACTGTGGAACTTGTTGAGGCGTTGTCACTCTATCTGAATTATACGTCGCATAATCTTCGCTGAGTGTTTCTGGAGTGGTTTTAACAATTTTTTTCAGCGTCCAGTTGACTTAATGTAATGACGCATGACGTAAAATTATATTACCTTTTTGCTATGACGCGGTAAATTACATTACCGCAAAAATATTTATGCATTCATGTAAAGTGCACACTATTCGACTTGCATATCGGCACGATGCATGTTTTGTACGTAGTTTACCGCAGATTTTTATGCGAAAATGTTAATAGACGCCTTGTGCGTACACCAATGCCCGGCTGGCGTTGCGATTTCCTCAATAACGCCAAGTCGATTTACATGCATCAATCGTCTGTGTGTCATGACGAGCACTCGAATTTATAATCGTCTTGATAAGAAAAGCAAGCGCACGCCGTTTTTGCATATACCTTGATTGATCAATCAACATTCCATAAAATACCTACAACTGATGAATATTATCCATCAAACCATATTTAGTGGGAAATCCATATATGTCCTGCTTATCTAGAGATTTATCGAGTAAATTATAGTCTATTTTTTTCTTGAACGGATTACATTTCCTTAATAAGCATTTCCTGTATCGTCACGGCAATTGTTGAAGAGTAACATATATATCATTTCTGTCATCTCTTATTATTGCCTTTCGTTTTTTGTTAATACTCTTTTCTGCCCACGTTTCTTTACCTCATTCTCTCCTGACCTTCTCTTCCAGGTTCTTGTACGTTTCCCTCGTTCATTTTTCGCTGCCTCTCTGGCGTGTTTCTTATTTGCTTGGCATTGCTTTTATGGTGGATCATTAATCATACGTAAGCATTAGTTACAAGTCAACCGACCCCAATAAAGTGATAGGGAAATACGTAAATCTGCACAGACAGACACACAAACGAACAGACTTTAAGGATGTCAGCACGAGACTACTAGATCTACGTTTGAATATTGGAAGCCATATAAACATAGGAAACAATTCATAAACCTGCAAGATAATTAGAAACCAATATCGAAAAACATCAGATGACATTGACATTGTATTGCGTACAATATAAGTGCTGGACAACTTATCAGATGAAGCACTGCACAAAGACACCGCCGAAGTTCTTACCAAAGGGTTTAATTTCATGGTGGCAACAAGAAAGAACATATCTAAAGAAGAATGCAATACTCTAAGAAAAGACAATCTGAGCATCACTGTTTTACCAGCGGGCAAAGGCAACGCCACAGTAGTAGTGAACTCTGCCGACTACAAAACCAAAATGAATGCCATACCAACAGATCCAGCACACAAACCAATCACAACAGGTCCAACGACCTACCTGGACAAGGCAATAAAAGAAAAATAGAGGCATTATCACGGGATCTGGAGAGCAAGAAATTAATTATACCAAGAGATAGTAGTCAAAATGTTCTAAAATATATGGCCTACGGGAGATCCATAAACCTGAAGTACCACTGCGCCGAACAGCAAGTTCAATCGGGTCAACAATACATTCTTTAGCAAGACAAGTAACTTTTCACCGAAGAAGCAGCATGAAGAATGTAGACCATCTCAAAGGTGTTGAAGAACAATACTGTGGAACCGGCCCACTTGTTGACCCGGTAGACGAGACAGTGAAGATATGGAACAAAAACACCAACCGCAGGAACACATCATGTACAGCACTGCGTCAAGAACAGTTACTTTATTTTTGAGAATCAACGTTACCGACAAACCAAAGAAGCACCTATGGGGTCACCACTGTCACCTGTGATAGCAAACATATTTATGAGGAACTGGATTCCACAGCACTAGAGGCAGCCGAGTTAAAACCTGAGTTAAAAAAAGGTGTGGCTGTGATACATGGATGACACATTCGGGACACGGCATCTGTTTCAATAAACAATAGCTAGGATACAACAGTTCTCCAGCAGAAAAATCCGAGAAGCAATCGACAGAAAAACTCTTAACACGCGAGATGATGAGCAATGATTGTCCACGGTACTGAAACAATGTAGTACAACCAATACTCGGAGGACAGCGCCACAAAAACTACCTCAATTCATCGCGCAACCAGCTCATCAAGGTCCATCAACCAGGAGCCGAAGCAAGAAGCAACTCCAAAAGTCAGTTCTTCTAAGTCAATGAGATCAAGAAGAGCTACTTGAAGATGACAGACAGGACTTGCAACCTGAGAACCAACAAACACACATTTCAGCCGCGAGAACCTATGCACAATATATCAGTATAATTTTTCTTTTAATTATAAAACAACCATGAAAATGTCAACAGTGAATACTAGAAATGAGAGTGATCTGATTGTATCACATAACAGCTTGACTCTATATGAACGAGGTTTGAATTTCATAGCAATATACGTTTTCAACGCTTTACCTAAAGGAATTAAAGATATTGAACAGTTTTCGCTACACCAAAGTCAATTAAGATCATGTTATTGGACAACTGTTTTTATAGTTTCGACGAATACACATTTAATGGCAGCACAACCATTAATCCTAGTCTTTAACTGTTTTCCTAAGTGCATGTGTAACTTATTTTAACTAAATATTTTATTTATGTAATTTTCTCATTTAACTTCCTCTGTTTGATTATGATTATGTTACGTACTTAATGTATGTATCCAATTATTTAATATTAATATTATTATTTTCATTTGGTAAATATAATTATTCTATAGATATTTTTCATTTTCGTTTCTTATTTCAGTCACGACTATTCTTTCATTTGTGCTTTTACTGAACCAAGGCACACACCATGAAATATGTCCGCGTGCAGAAATTAAAACAGTGTTCGTCGTTCGAAAAATCATTCATGAATCATTGCAACGACGACAACCGACGGTAATAAAAACGGGTCTGGATTTATTTGAAACTGGCAGTTATTACAATCGGATTGTCGGCTGTAAGGTGCTTCGCGAAGTATGCACGCCGAGATTTACGACATTATCACATAGTGACAGCGGCCCATATCACAATTGTTCGGCTATATTGTGTTTGCAGCATAAATTATATATTAAGACTTAATAAAACTGACATTGTCTATTTCTGCGGTCGTAAAATCGATATGCGGCGTATTCACAATCGAAGCGTTCAAATAGTGTTACATTTTTACTGGTACTATATAAATAGATACGTCAAAACATTGTATGCTAGGCTAATGAGTTCATATGCAAGGCTGATGAGTTCATATGATGAAACAAGTATTACAATGATTATATGTCACTAATAACGTATGTCACAAACGTTTTGGGAATTATTTTTTTCCTATTAAAAATAAAGAAATAAAATTGCATATTGAAAATCTGTCAAGTTTCTGCTGCCGCTTGATAATACATTTGTGTTCAACTTTACAAAATGCCCTACAAGTTGGAATTGCGGAAAGGTATTTGCAATTTGATAGAAACCAAAATATTTCTAAGGCAACAATTTACCGCGTCATTAACAAATGTGTGGAAGGTTTGCCGTGTATGAATGCAAGGCTTCAGAACTTCATTGAATATCCAAGAAATAGAAAAGGAGTTTCAACGAGTAGATTAGGCCGAAGATTTCACATTTCCCATATGACAGCCAAGATTTAAACTATAAAAAGCAATAATTTAAAATATAGAAAGCGACAAAAACGTCCAAAATACACGGCTGCCCAATTAGAGAGGATTCCCAGATGCTGCAGGCAATTAATATTAGAACATTTCAGAAACAATGCCACGAAAAATATTTTACATTATCTAACTCCGAAATAAAAGGAAACGAATGCTTCTATACTGATAACATTATGACGTAAGGTATAAGAAAAAACGCGAAATTTGAGGTCAAGGTACTAGTGTCGACTCGATTTCGGTTTTTCAAAAACCTTATTTTGGGCGCGTTAGGGGCGAAGCTGTAAGTGCAGACATTTCTATTCGAAGATTAAGCGAATTTTATTCAAACGCATCATGTTAATGATAATATTATGTTCTGGCCGGATCTGGCATCGTGCCATTATGCGGGAAGAACACAAGATTGGTTAAGGTACAAAATATCCCAAGTGTATAGCAAGAGGATAACCAGTCGAATGTTCCACATACACGTTCTATAGAAGAGTTTTCTCGGTAGAAAAGTTTACGACGGTGGGTGGGAAGCCCAAAATGAAGAAGAACTACGACGAAGTAGTTTAATGACAGGCATTTGCACCAAATTAAGAACCATTAAAACCCATGGCCCTTTAGCTGCTAAACTTTTGTTATCTTTGCTCATTGTTTCCCAACGTACCTATTGCAGATTCTATTAAATTTTTAGAACATTTTTAGATCATTCTGATTTTATTTCAAACAAAACAAAATTATTATTCAGATGTCCTATATCCCAGTGACAGTCAATGTGCTTCAACAGCAACATACCCATGAAACACATCTACTTTTATAGATGAGTTTGCAACCGTATTTAAATAGTTACATTTATTAATTTAATTTCGCATAATTTAATAAAGTACACAGCACCAAGACAGACAAATTGAATATCGTTTACTTCAATGGGAGATCGGAAAATGTGATACAGAACAGAATAAAATAATATTTAAGGCAAAACTCATAACAGTTGCCACTTCGTTGAAAAACTAATTAAAAATTACTTGCAGCAAATCTAGAATAACGATACAATTTGTAGTTTAATATTGCAATAAAAACAAATAACAAAGCACTAATGATGAATATTATACAGAACCAGGAGTTTATTTTGCAATTTCCTGTACGTGAAGCAATATGAATCCAATCCTGAAAGACGGCATTATAATTTTACGAAAGAAATGATTTTATTAACGTCCCTATATTCACTCACCGACTTCATATAATTACATAATGAAGCCATATCCCATATCACTTATTACTTTTTAATTCTCTCCAACGTGAGCAAGAATCGCCGATTTGAATTTAAATGCGTGTACGAGCGTGCATTAAAAATTGAATGATACGTGGAATATTTTCGAAACGGTCAATCCTATTTAGAGACACTTGTACACCGGCATTAACATATGTTTATATATTCAATGCAAAATTGTTTGCAGCAGATATAAGGAACGGTGCGTCCGTGTTGTGTAACTTTGCATAAACCAGGTGTGTATTTTTGTTGGGCGGCGCATTTTTTCCGCGAATCTGAAAAATCGCTGAACTCGTTCTTGTTATCGTTGCGAACAGGTGCAATCTCGTGGGAAGACCCAGCCATGAACCTGCGTATATCTACGGCTAATTAATTGGAAGGAACTATAACACCGCGCAAGATATTACGGGCATATGATAGTCGAGATACCCATTACTACGAATGCGGGGCCTTTTTTAAGAACTACTTCATTACAATCGCTTCCGTCACTCGGGTGTGATTTAATCGCCGATTAATTTGTACACGATGGCTCGTTTGGTACATTAAATTGAAACTGTACGATGTATGTGTAACGATTAATGGAATTATCATGATTGCATTTATATCAAGTACGTATGGGAAGCGTCATTAAATGTTCGTTTTAAAGCCAGAATAGGATTATTTATCCAGTCATTAATTCCTAGTATGTGAAAACTTTATTTCTTTATCCAACAAGCTAAACTAAAAATAACGAGATTAAAGAAATATTTTTAACTTTAAAGTAAGACCTCGATGAAAATCATAAATATCGTTCATTATCTTTAATATACGAGGGGAGATCAATATTTACGGTCCCTAACATAGCAGGAAACAAATTGAACAAATATCAAACGTTTGACCCAACAATGCTACAAACATTTGATTCCTCTGGAACTAATTCTTTCGATTGCTCTTCCAACTAGTGGTTTACGGGCGTCATCACTTCATTATCGTCGTAATATCTAGTCCCGCGAAGATATCCTTTTAATTTTGAAACTAAAAATTTACAGTAGTCTGCATTGAACTTCCTTATACTCAGTTACACTCAATTTTTCGAAAAAACTTTTCAAATGAAAGTTGTTCAAAATGACAATCTTTCGATAAGTCTTATTGTTTCCGAAATACCGAAAAATTGATAAAAGTAAACCATCACTTTCGGTTGAGCTATTGCTTTTAAAATATGACGTTTTCTTTCCTGCTATATATAAATCCCAAGACAGACGCGCGCCGCGGGACCTCAAAACGCGTATATCCGTTAAAATCTCGAGGTCGAAATTTTTCATGATTCCTATACTTACTTTGTGTATAAGTAAGTAAGTTAAATTTGCGGGGTGGCGGAGAACCTCGACGATCCCACGCCATACTTTGTTGCTTCGACTCAGGATCGAAGTGGTGAACCCACGTTTCATCAACAGTGGCGAATCGAGAAAGAAATTCATCGGGATCTGCTTTAAAGTTTGCCAAACTGGCTTCAGAATGCAATACTCTAGAACGTTTCTGATCAGGTGTGAACATTCGTGGGACCCAACGTGCAGACAACTTTTTTACCCCCATAACAAAAATTCGTAATTTCAGCTATACGGCGAATGGCCAGTTGTCTATCTGTCATTACCATATTGTGTATACGATTAACATTTTCTTGGGTAGTGACAGTCATTGGTCGTCCAGCACTCTTCGCATGTTCACATGTTTGTCTTCCCAGTTTGAATTTTCGAGACATTTTTCACCACTTGGTAAGAAACAGCACTCTAATACACATGCCATGTCTTCATGAATTTCTTTTGGCGACCATTTTTGCCATTTGGCCATTTTTGGCATTTCTCCAAACTTGTCTACTTAAATTCTAAATTATTTGAACAGGTAACAAGTGACAAAACTACAATTGAACCAACGTAACAACAAATGATTAATACTTTAATGTGTCAAATTGATTCAATGTCAATCAACGCCTACTATGCCAGGGACACTAAATAATGATCTCCTCTCGTACATATATATACTTTAAGCATAGTTGTGAACCCTGCATCGCCGTAGAGCATTATTCTGTTCCTCCTTCCACTCACGATTTGCGAGCCCCCCTATTATTGACCTTCATCTCATAATTGCCCCTTCAATACCTTCCTCTATTTCCTTGTTTCCTGGGCCAGTATGTATCCCTTTAGCTCTTTATCTGCTTCCGCTCTAACTTTGTACTATTTTGTGGTCTCGTATATGATGTAATTAGCAGATGAAAATCCACGCAGACTTGCCATACCTCCAACATTGCATTCCGCTTTGCTTGACATACTTCTCTTTACTTTTTACTTTCCAGATAATAAGTAGTAAGTCAAGAAGTAAAAGTATTGGTCTGCTTCAACACATTTGCATTTGCTTCCTCTTGACGTTCGTCTCACATAAACACTTCCACATACTTACATAACCACTTCACTTTCGCCCATTCAGTAACTAATAAAATTTCTGTTAATTTTTTTATTATAACTTCCTAACTTCTTTAAAGAACTTCGGCCCACATAAACCCAGCAATGACCATTTCAAAGCAAGCATATTTCCAGTAATGAAACTCCACGGTAAATAAAAATCAAAATAAATTATAAGTATTAATAAGATCAATATACCCATCTGCTGCAGTATTACGTAGGACCTATTCTGAAATTAAAACGATTAACCACACCGGCATTTGATTAATACCACGCCGGAAACAGAAATTCGTAACACTTATGCCGAAGAGATCCGACGCGCACCGACTTCTTCTATTCGCAGCATTGGAACGTACAACACGGAGATGGTCGCGCGAGTTCATCACAAGGACGCGTGGAGTCCATGAGCAATTGTCGTTCAGCGACCCTGCACGCAGCTCTGCGGACGCCGCGGATTACAAGTTCGTAATGCAATTAGAACTCTTTTCGCTGACGTCACGAAATCTCTTATCTGGTACGTTGCGTACAATAAGTAACACGTTACTACATCTAAAATTTAATTGGCCAATCAAACATTTCTACTAAGTTGCCAAAATAATGAGCGTTTGTATTTGTCGCGGATTTATAGGCGTGTCGTAAATGTTTATACGTTCCGTTAAAATTATAATAACAGTCAAAGTAAAATTCTTTGGCCTGGGGTTATTTAACACTGAAGACTTTCAATTGTGGGAAACTATCGCCAGAGTAACGATTCAACATTTAGTTGCCAAATTAAATACTGTGATTGAAAATAGTTGTTTTATCTCTTTGCTTTCATTCAGGAAGTAACTATATAGATAGTGCTAAGATGTATTCGGCCGGTTCACTTAGCATCAGTGTTGTCGTCTTTCTTCAATTCATTATCCTATATAATGGGTTCTACGTCCTTATTAATAATATTCTAATTTTTTACACAAACACACACATTAAAATAAAATTCGAATACATAATGAAAAATTACAAGAAATACTCATTATATTTTTATTTAAGCAACAAAGCTTGTTAAACGGACTTTAGTTCACACCGCATGGTCCAGCAACGGTTGTACAAACTATGGTTCCACATCTCAATAATCATCATTGCAACAAAATTATTAGCCACGCTGTTTCTCAATCACTGACGACAAAGTTATCTGAAATATATTCATCAATCTGAGTTGGGCGAGGATACAAATCAAGCCACAACAATGACACCACAAGAAAAGATTTTTAATAGAATTGGTAACAAAAATCCTTTGCATCCCAGTAATATAAACTTTCAACTACAAACATTTTTTTCTTGAGCTTCAGTATGTATGTTCATTGTTCGTAATAAATTCATAAAAAAAACCACATTTAAACATAGATGAAGTGATATAAAAATTAATTGATATTTAAATGGCCGTATTAAGTAAATAAAAATTAATTAAAATAAAGCGTTTATATACAGTCGTAAATATTTTTTTAATTACTGCAAATTATAATGTCTCTTATTAAAATAATTAAGTAATTAATTATAGCTCAAATAAAGGCATTAATTATGCAAATTTCGTCTCTAACGTGGCAAAGAAGATTCACGATTAATTCCTTTTCCACATTGCACATCCTGGCATTATTCTTTATGTGTGGTGTGCTGCGTCTGCGTACAATGTAAAGGCCTTCAAGACTTCTTCCGCAAGTGCACGCCGACTTCTGGTTTACGAGATTAAAAATACACGAAATAACTCTCGAGCATAATTAGATGTAGTAGTAGTTCTAGTATCTGGTATGGTACATTTCTTCTGCTAATAACTTGCGATGTTCGAGTTTTTATCGGCCTCCTGCCTCGTTCGAACACGTACTGCTATTTATGAACACGAAACGCGGGGGAAATTAACTTAAATAATTGATTGGTTTCGCCGTTAATTTGTCTACGATTTTAAATTAACTTCTGAGTGCGTTCGTTTCTTTGTCTCTCGCCCGTTTCAGTGAGATACACAAGCGAATTGGAATTAAATAATTTTATAATATGGATAATAATTGTTGCAGGTTGCCATATATCATATATTTATAATTACATTTTACATTAAACTATTTTTATTATATCGGTACGGCGATGCTTAGGTAAGTTTTGCACATCAAAAAATCTTCAGTATGAATGACTCCGATGCAGTTCTGTAATAATAATAATAATTTATTTAATACATTGTAGATTACGATCCGATAATAATGTAGATACATTCATATTAAATACCAGTTTGGTACCAAAAGATACACCTGCATATTTAAAAGAAATACGACGTTGGATAGGGTAATCAACTAATCATAGATCGCTGAGGCGCACCAGAAAAACTTGCTATATAGTAATTAAATAATTTCATATAGCTTTGATTACAATACCAAGTCATTCATATTTCTATTCGCTAAAGTAAAGATAAGCTTATTAGTTGTAAAAGCAAAAAAGTGGAACAAAATAATATTAGAACCAATAACCGACCCAGGTTTATACTTTTGGCGACGTCGAGAATTTCAGTTGTAATAGTTATACGTAAAACCTTAATAGAAGTACAACGTTGGATAAGATAATCTTAGATCGATGACGATGATGAAAACTTTAAAGTAGCATTTAGATAAGTACATACTTAAATTTTTGTTAGAACAACAAGCACTACAGCAGCGATAAGCAATCATTAATCATCAACGGTTGTAAAAGCGAAAGATGCAAGAACAAGTCGATTACATTGAAGCTGATCATAGCTCGTTGATGAAGATTACAAACAATCATGGGCCCAAGGTGCTAGCTTTAGGTACCTAGAAAGTTTGTGCGAAGACGTTGGCAATGTAACCCATAATTCACGCGCGGAGTTTTTTTACTCAAAACGAGTCGAATTTAAAAGAAATAAACCATGATAATCAGCTTTACCTTAGTAAGTTGTTAAAACTGCAATCTCCTCCACTGTCCACGTTTGAGTACAGGTTTGTATGCATGAATAGCAATTATTGTAAAATTTGTTGAAAGTATTTTCAAAATCAAACTTTACAAAATCGTTCTAAATTGCTAACGACGATTGTAAAAGATTTTATGCCACTCGATTATAATAAAACGAAGAAAATGCAAATTGTTGCATTGGAAGTATAACGTAACAGTTCTATTCTGTAAATAAACTGAAAACAATTGTACAAAAATCGGTGAATAATAAATGTAGTCTCAATGAATTTATGATTAAAATGCAATGCTGTCCTTTATTTTCTAGAACTTTTTCGTTAAATTTTCATAGCAATTTTTTTCAATTTCGCACTTTAAACAATACATTTTCTAACACTTTGTTTATAAATATCTGCTTCTATCGTTGGAAATTTTATTTCCAGTCGTTCTCTTATCACACTTGTAATTACGTTTTTATTTTCGTAAGTTTTATTTCCTTATATTAATTTTTCCCATTTATTTTCTATTCCACGATTAAGTGGTTCCCTTTATTTTTTTGTGTTTAAATTTCTTCAAGAATTATTTTACATATGTTGCACTTATTTCCACAGGCAACGTTTTAAATGTATTATCATTTCCTTTTTAATTTAGGATTGGGTTGGCTTTGTTTGATTGTCTTATAATTGCATTCATTTTATATATAATGATTTTCATTTGTTTGTATTGTTCTGTTTATTATAAATATTTTTTTAGTTTATTCGGCTGTTATAACAATTTTTATTAGACTGCGATAACCTATCGCAGTTTACAGCCCACGTCAAGAGAAAAGATCCATTACAATTTAGTATGATATTTTATAAATGTATTGAATATTATTGAGAACAGTATGAACACTGAAAGATACTAAGCTAACAATGCTTACTATTTTGCATATTGCAAATAATATAGAATTACTATAGATTATTTTCGAAAGAAAATATTAAATAAGGTTTACGTATGAATAGAAATTTAGTTCCTGCTGGAACGAGAAACATGAAGTCGTTGCTGGACTTTTGAGTTTCGCGAACATTTGTCATTTCGCAAAAGACATAAATCATGCGACTATTATTATTCGAGCCAACAATCACGTATACAATTTGTTGGGTAAATCCGGGCCAACTGGCGATGCCATAACCCCAGGACCTACGTGCTTCGTTGACGTATAATATTAAAACCTTGCAGAATGAATATTATTAAAATAATATACTATTTCGGATATATATTTGCATTTCTATTTCATTCATAGCACCCATAAAATTTAATGAGTCCACGTTTGCCCAGTGTAATTAACTCATAATAAACAACTTATCTTAAATAATCTTCCAAACGCACTAGTTCACTTATGACATAGCGAAAAACGGTCAAACAAATCAGCAGAACTTCATAAGTGAATATTTCTCCTCCGCGAAGTGAGATAGTTTAAATTCCATCCTCGATTTCGTTTTCTGCGCACCGTCAACCGGAATGCACGTAATCGCATACGAATGAGGTCATTACGTCTAACGGAAGTCGGTTTTGGAAGCAAGCGGGGTTCATGGTGGTCCACATGGATTTTCCGCACGAACTATGCGCTCGAGGGTCATTTCCAGAAATGTGTGGAATTCTTCGCGACGGGAGGAAGAAACCGATCGAAAAGAACCGCGGTATCGGTCCACCAATGATAGAGTTTGCGAGTTATAAATATGTTATATTCCACCTGCTGGTCGACTTGAAGGTAGTGGGCATAACCCCACCACTTGGAGTGCTTGCAGACTTGTTGCAGGAAAAGAAGAAGTTCGTCGTTCTGCGAAGCATTTCTGTTGTGGTTGTGACCGTGAAAGCAACGCGAAGAGACAAGGCCAAGGACAGTGTCAGTGTCGCCGCTACTACAACTACTACCACTACACACAATCCGGTGTTGCTTCAAAGTCGATCGATTCACGAACACCTTACACGGAAACAGGTAGGTGCAATGCTCTTTAGCGATACTCTGTCCGGTCGCATCGGGGCCAATTCGCCAAATCGCGAATAAAAATTCATATATCGAACGATACGATCGTAATAGGCACGGGTTGAAAACAAACTCCAAGCTACCGTGTCGGGTGTTTTATTAGATAAATCTCAATGACTGCCGAGAACACAAACCCGACCTCGACGTGTGTGCGAGTCTTATCTCGAAGAACGTGTGCGTTCCCGCGGATAAAAATTACATAACACTCGAGTAAAATCCACGAGCGAATAACTCGGCGTACAATTTATTAACAAAATAATCATATATTATATAATAAATATTATAATAAATCAAATTACACGTATATGATTTATTGCTTTATATGAATGAATAAAAACCAAGTATGTACAAATAGATAAAAATATTATTTAATTTAATAAAAGCGAAATTGGATTACTTGATTATTATATATTATAACAATAATATAATACAAAATGTAACCAGTAATTTTATTATAAATTTAATAACAAATTTTGGGACTATTAGCGATTACATTTATAGCTCATATAGAAGGATTTTAAAATTTATTTAATTTAGAATCAATTTATTCAATAAATTATTCTAATAAATAAATTTTGTATTCAGATTCCTGAAAACAAATCCAAATCATATCCAGACTTTTAATATGTGTAAGAGTAAATGATTTAAGTTTCGATTAATTTTACGAAAATTGTAGAATTCGCTGGTTTAATAATTCATTTTACGATTCGGTTTGGCCGCGATGTTGTTCGTAATTTTTGAAATTAATTAAGATATTCTGAATTCGCAAACATATGATCAGGGCCTAACTGATGTATGATTCGAAACAATTTAAGTTTCGAATTTATTACGTGCTGTGATAATGAACTTGAAATTATAATTCACTTGCCCTTTCATGCTAATGACTGGGATTTTTCAAATACTAATTCGACCCTATGTAATGGGGTACTCTTGTGGAATCTACGAAGAAAATCATAGAATTAGTTTCTTTAGAATTTTAAAAAGATCATTTGGGAATCGGAAGGAATCTCTTAAATGTATTTTTCATGTCATCAGAGTTTCACAGTTCAAGTTCAAAATTATAATAAATAATTAATAATTTAACATTAACTTGATATTTATATAAAAATCTATGGAATAAGCAAACCATAAACGCATAAAATACAGACCAAAAATTGCATTTACAAAACTACATTTAAGTAACATGTTAATATAAATTATACGAAAAATTGGCCCCCATAACAATTCGACAGCAAAATTCAGAATAGAAATCTATTGATCCTTTTTTATAAATTCCATATTTTTCAATGTTCCTGGAAATGTGATAAAAATCAATTTGAACTGCAGTCATACCAGTGAGAAGTAGAAATTAAATTAATCTAAATTAAAGATACAAACACAAAGCTTCTAGAACAAGATAATATTAATAAATAATTTTGAAAATAATTTCCTTCAAATAAATCAAAATTTAAACTTTGCTGCATATTTGATTATAAATATTACTAACATTGAAATTGAACCGAAAATATGTAAATCAATAAAATATAATGACAAATCATATTACATAATAATTTCCCTCAATCAAACATAAAGAGAATTTAAGTTGCACATGCGAAATAATTGTATACATTACATTGTTCTGTTATAACTGAACTGGTGCATTTCTAGATTTTATAAAATTTATATGAGTTTCAGCTTGTAAATTCAACGTAATTAAAATGAACTCAAATACGATTTTATACAATGTTATGTGCACGTATTTGTAATAAGTGGATTTAATTAAATAATAACGCATGTTTACAGCAAACTTACGGTTCTATTAAAATTACCTTACTCGTTCGAATGGAAACGTTCAGTGTAACTGAATAAATACGATAGCTGGTAAACTTTTGGCCCATAATATGCACCTGATTCATATTAAGTGAAGTATAACGAAATCATTATCTATTAAAAAAAGTTGCAATAATTAATCAAATATTAATGCACATAAAATAAAATTTAACAAGGTTGATAAACGAATAATTACAGTAGTTTTATTAAATAAATGAAGAAAACAATACTATATTCTATTGGCATTTATTCATTAGCGTTTGTAACGCTTATAGCTATAAAGGTATCATAAACCTAACCCATTATTTCCATTAATATTTTTATTGCCTGAAAAGTAATTCCTATAGACACGAAAACGTATTAACCGACACTATTTCAATTTCGTATTCGTTTACGACTAAACTGCAATACGTTTGAGAGTTAATGGTTGTATACTATACGTGTTATTGAATTGATTGTTGAATAAATGTAATTATTTTTATATATAATTTTACGGCAATTGTATCAGCGTATAATTTGAAACATATTGTTTTTTATTTTAATAATAACCCTGGCTTTGGTAGGGACATTATTCAAATATGTACAATTGCAAATTGATTTTAAATAATTAACAAAATATCAAATTGACTATATTTGCTTCAAATAAAAACAGTAATTTATTTTGTCGTCACACTCAATATTTATTTGCATTAAAACAACCATTGAACATTTCACTTTCGTTTAATACCACGTGATTACATTGTCTTAATACAAATAACCTTTTTCCGTTTAATAAAATAAAATTAACAATGTACAAAAATCGCGGATAAGTCGTTACAATTTTACATTTTAATTCCCGTTTTATACATGAAATCGTAGAATAGGTGGAATAGAATCGAACACTGACGCCAAATCAATAAACGTAAATAATAATTAATGAAAATCGTCACAAATTGTGTTTTTCGACCAGCCAATTAATTCAGTCAGTGCATATTTCGCCCACATTAATTAAAACCGTCGAATTCCAACAGCAACTGTTTTATAACACAGGCAATGCCAGTCGACCATAATTTACGAATTTGCAATAAAGACGTTTGACACAATCGAATGAATTAATACCTGCGGATAGATTTCGAGATCGTAATCAAAATTGTCGATTACAAATGTGGTCGATATAAGCATAGCCAATTTATTGCAAATTTTTGCAATAAAGCATCGTAAAAACCGTTCCCGTATTGCCTACATTGGGTGCAAATAATGTTGAGCTCAATGATCCACCGCATCCTCAGTAAAAGCATTAATATGTAGGAAGCGGCTACAAGAAGTCGTACGTAATCGTATTAGTTTTATTAATCTTAGCATTTACGATTCACGAGAAGACTTCTGAATGATGCGATATCAATATTAAACTATTTGAAAACTGTCTACGATTAAATAATGCGAAGCAGATTTATTTCCTGAACACTATATTTTACATACTCAACGACGACATTGGTATCTTGTATCTTCGTCCAACAACCATTTATTCTCAACATACAGAATATTCATCAAGTTACATCTAAAACCTTTAATTCAGCCATTCATAATGGAGTGTTAAGTTACAGAGTTATAAACATGCTTAAAAGCATGTTTCGTACGTAATAAACGACAAGTCCATTCGATTTTTTTTATTGAGACCACTTTTAACAGCGCAATAAATTTATATGATCAAAAACATAAGATAAACCCAAATAAATGCTACATCTTTCACACAGTTTATTTCTATTGAAATTATTTTCTTTCCAAAAATTACCAACACTTGACTAAACGTATTCAATACGTATTCAAAAGTACAAACGCACCTCCATAATATTTCACTTTGTTTTACGGATTAGACTATGGACAATAAACGTGAAAAAATAGTAATTAATTTAATGCAAATAACACACATACTTATTCACGTACAATATGTCTTCTTTGGTAAGTCATCGGCAACCCAACCTGGCCTTCGATGGAAGCGCAATACCATGATATGACCGTACCATATTTTAAACCTTCTAACAAACAATCTTGCTTTTTCATTTCAGACCAAGTTTAGATAACAATGACTTTCTTAGGAAGGTATGCTTATTGTAAACATGCTGGCGTACCATAAATATTAAATTCATGCTAATTTATTCCGCCAAACGGTTTCTACTGTTTTTATTCATGTTTTGCAAAGTATGTCGTAATACTGAAGCGTGAAATATTAGCAACATTCGTCTGTATGTCAGGTTCAAGGTGTGGATATTTCTTTCACCTCGTAACCAAAAAGAACGCTCGACAATTTATCGTAAAATACACCATATGGATATACCGGTTGTTAATATTCGAAGGAATGTAGTAAGTTATATTTTTAATATTTTTAGATTAACTAAGAATTATTATGAATAATAATATTTAAAACCCGAATTAATATACATACTATTTCACATATTTTCAATCATTGACCCCATTTCGTCTCCGACGAATTGCTGTTCTTAATTGGGCTTATTTAGTTAACTTAATTCCATCTGGAGGCGAGAAAAGCACATCAATCTCGCTGAAAACAATGGGCAAGATAACCCGATACGCATCTCTCTTGGGCATGCGAGGAAGACCGCTAATGAAAGCGCGATACCCGTTAGTGTTGGTTGCTCCTTGTGTGGGAGAGCACCAGGTCACACGATCTTCTTCTTCTTCTGGCGAAGACACACAGGGTCATATGTGTGCACCGCGGGACACTTATTGTATTTTAAAACTTGACGTTTCCTTGTACCTGTTTCAGGCGTTAAAAATGCGCCACGTCTAATTACGTAACAGTTTGAGTTATTGGATATTTTATCTTTCGAGACGCCAAAGAAATACAGCTTAAAAATTCCTCAATTTCGAATTTAATTTTAATTTTGTTATTCAAATTTCTATTGTTAGACCGGTCATGATTTACTGTTGAAATAATTATTAAAATAATTTACCGCAATTGATTTTTACGAAAACCTAGATACATATTTCAGAATTTAATTAACTTGGAGTTTAAAAGAAAAAAATATTAAACCTAGTATTTCTAAGGTAAGGTAAGGTATAATACCAGGGGGTTAATAAAATTGATTCGTAGAGAATTGTCGAAATGATAGGAATCAGATGATGAGGAATTAGCATGGGAACGTGTTATGGAAATTTTCTCACTTTTCGTTGACGTGCTGACGTTGCACATGGCCATAAATAGCGTTCGAATGATGATTACCATTAAAAAGCTTATTGTCATCCAATTACTGAAACAAATCAATCGGTGATTGGTAATAATGCGAGACGCTTTAAAACACGAGGAAGCTAATTTTCAAGGATCGTTATGGTAATTAATTTACATAAATATCTCGCGTTTTTTAGACCCTAATTATCACAGTCTTTGCCATATATTTACCAATTTGATTGGGCTGCAATATTTATTATTAAATTTGTTAACAAATGTATGGTCATTAATTCGGTTTCCATACAAAGTATAAAAGTCGAAAATAAAATTTAAGCAGGGCCAGACTTTTCATTAAAACAATAATTTTTTAAAAAAATAATTAATTTGTGAATATAGAGATAAATAAATTTCGATACAGTTTACTTTAACTTTTGAAGTTCGTAGTAAACAATTTTGACCCTTCAGCAATGCACCCTGGAGCTGTTGCCCTCGAGTGCGAGTGTGAGTTGCCATATGACATAATAAGGAAAGGGTTTGTGTTAGTTAGGTATGTGTTACGCAAATGGTGAGTTATCGACAATTAAAAATCAATAACTGGTTTCATTTTTAAAAACGTTACACAATTGCTGATGAACCCCAATAAGAGAGAAACGACCGTACAGCAAGACAAGTTGTGTTTTTGTCAAATGAAGCATGGTTTTCATAATTTACTGCATTTTCTATGCATTAATAACATCGTTGGGGTGGTTTTAACTTATATACCAATTGACAAGAGTCGTGTTTATTTAAGATTTATAGGCTAATTTGCCATTAAATTCTAAATAAATTGCGTGCGCGTTCCAGTGTTCTCTATTAAATAAATAATGGGTTCACTTTATACACTGGCGAAAACAAAACCCTAACCGATCAAAGGTGCACGCAGAGAGACAGAATACAAGTACTAAAATTGTGTAATTTTATTTGAAGTCGTGTCTTCGAAACAATGGGCTTCTTCCGCCAAACAAAACGACGAATGCAAATATCAATGGTGGAATTCCCGGGGTACACAGTTTACAATATGCGCCCGATTGAAAAATTGCATCATTAGAATATGAACGACGAACAAGAAATAAAAGACCGGTGCGCGCTGCGCTCTTTGGGGTGGATGACTGAGGTTCTCGACTCGTACACAAACGGTAGCTCGGACGAGTTCACGTTTCGCGGCGGGGTGCCAGAAGAACATTTTCCTCCTGCCTCTTGGCGAAACGCAAAACCGTCAGCCTTCAGAACTCGCGAATCCGCAATAGATCAAGGAAGGCGGGGGTGTACCAGCCGGGCATGTTGGCAAAGGTGCCCGAAGCACCTATGCAATTATCCGACCATCTGCTGGCAGCCAGGCGTACGTTTCCTAATGCAAGGCCTTGTTGATTTATTCAGTATTAATATATTTTAAGTGACGGCTCAGCGGTACCCCATGATTTATTCATGGATTTTGAACACGAAAAATCTACTTCCAAAACACACTCATCGCATAGATTTGTCTTGGTATCATCTAAAGTCGTTAAGTTTCAAAATATGCACTTTACGCAGAATTACATAGTTAACAATTTTATAAAATAATATAATATATAATATATAAATAATTTAAACCATTATCAAAAAAGGCAAAATAAAGAATTTATTTTTATGTAATAGTAAACAATGATATTTAGAAGATTTTTTGTTTCAATGTTATTAATAATTTTTAATTAATCACACGTAGTTCATGTCCTCTGTCTGTTTTTATTATACATATATTTCAAACGAAGTCATCGATTGCTACGCAATTTTCTGACAGAAATTAAATAACGCTAATAAAAAAACCTTGATTAAAAATATCGATTTATTAAGATTAAAAATTTGTGTGAAATGTGCAGTAAATTGCGGATACGTAAACATACAAAGGAACTGATAATTTTATCTAAAATGATTAATAATAGTAGCTAATATTGTTGCATTGTATGCATTAGACAATTTTGTGTACCATTTATTATCTATGCAAATCAGCGTCTGCCTGTGTCTACTCTAACCTGTTTCCTTACAAACAACCGGGTACTTTATTTTTAAAACCTCGAATAGACCTAAATGATCTATCTCTAACAACCGCAATTGTATCTATTATTTATGGGGTTCGGTATGCAGCAAGAAACGAAAAGAATTGAACATTATAATCAGTTTATGGAGGAATCACGATATAAATGTAAGACTGCGCGGGAGGTTATTGGAAAAGTTCAGGTCATGCATAAATCGAGACCCCGTTGAGGTGAAACTATTTAATATAATACTTTTTCTTCGTGCCACAGACCTATGGAAGTCAGTGACGTGTGGCACGTATAATCGCGGGACGCATTTTAATCATCGCCCATAAATTCAATGCAACTTCTCATAAATTTGTTGTTTTTCGGATTCGCTTGCGAACAATCTCAACGATTTCTGTCAGCGCGCGATATAAGAAGCGCCACGCCGATCTGCACATCCCAGATACCTAGAATTCTGTACATTGTTCTCCAAGGTGCACAATTTGCCAGCTATTCAATAAAGTAGGCTGTAAATCTTAGTAACATATAATTACGCAATTATCGGCAGACGATACTAACTCAAATAATAATAGCTATCTATAATGGAAGGACATTTTTTTACGGCAACATACAAGGGGCCTTAGAAGCTGGCTATTGTTATTAAAATTTAATTGCGGGCATTATTTACCTAAATAAATATGTAAATAAACAGCGATTATACGCCGTTTAATTAACATGTCGGCGTTGGTTTCACACACTCACCTGTAGGCAACCTACCTTGATCTTTTTTTACAGTTATATCTTCGACGTATTCACATCCTTGAGTCATTTGTGTGTCAATCTGTAATCGCATTGGTCGGCGTTTGGGTTTTTTGACCTCGGACAAGTCAATGGAATCGTAAATCATTTTAACAACTATTTGAAAAGGCATGCATCGTAGAATTTGTCTAGCTAATTATACCGCAAATTAAATTACAACCACAATTTCAAGACCTTCATTCCAATTATAATTATTACTACTGTCAATATTTGTTGGGAAATTTTCAAAATATAAATGCCCGTCGTCTTCTACTAACTGAAACACCCATTTGTAAATCAATTGCGAAAATTGTAGGCAGAGGTCGACATAGCACTTCCGTCATATTTTAGTAAATCTCACAATACATTACTTGTCAAGTCGGTATCGTTTAAACTTCAGTCGTAAAATAACATAAATAGATAACTGAAGCCAATATAACATAAAATACAACTAAAACGAAGTCGTTTGAAAACAATCAACTGCATTGCACTTCCTCTTGCCATCGCAGCTGGGTTAATCATTATTCGTTGTAAAAGTAAATATTTCTTGAACAAGGTATTAATTACACGTAATGTAATATTTACGTTTTGTTTAAACGACGTGTGTATATAAAAGTAAACGAAATGGAAGAAATGATGATAGAACTACAAATATCTCAGGTTCATAAAATTATTTCAATGTATAAAATATTCACATTTTAGGTGAAATTAAATCAACAGTAACGACTTCCATTTGGCTAGTCGATAGATTGATATTCACATTTTTTTTAATTCATCGTCGAAACCCATTAAATGTTTTAGATATAATATTATTACGTAACAGTTGATTGAACTCTCGATTACTTTGCTTATGATAATCTTTTTGTACAATAAATAAAATTAACGGTAATTACTCATTACATTTTTAAAATTATACGGTACTTATAGTAACTTTGCTAATTATAGTGCCAAAATATTATTATTTAAAACTATTTAAAACTTACGTATCGATTGTTAAAATTGAAGGCACAGATGTGCTCATGCACTAAATAATTAACAAGTGGCGCATTATAGCAGATAATATCCACACAGCCTCATACAAACTAATGCTATACCAATGTACATGGCTGCGTCCAATATTGATACGTTAATATACGCTCTTAGAATTGTGCCAAGTGCTCCAGTGCGCCCTAAAACGCAACGTTCATACCAAAACTTGCTTTTTCTTCAATTTGAAAACGACTACTTAACTGACATTTCTATATCTATATACATAAATTAATTTTTAAGAAAATATAAAAATTCGTTTATGTCAATGCAATACATTGAAAGTTTGGACCTTGACGCATACACACAATTTTATTTTTAATTATTTGCGACCCTTTTGCAATTCGCATCGGTAGAAATTAACACTGAACGAGATCAAAGCGCATTTATCCTTTGCGCACCTGTTAAAACAAGAAACGATAGGCTCCGCACAATTGGAAACACAATTACTCTCACCGCGTTTTATGACAGCCGTTAATGACAAGGGCAGACACGAATGTATTATTTGATAGCCGGTTGCACCTGATAAAAATCGATAATATCCTCCCTGCATGTGGCAGGACCAGATCGTTCATAATACACACACACAATAATTTAACGTAGCCAGTAGCGTATCGTTCGTACATGAAATGGTAATTACTGCACGGGAAGTATGTTAATTGTGCTCGTCCGTCAAAATGAATCGAATTAAACAATAATCGCCATCGGTTTTATTTTATACACACTTTTAATGTGTATCTCTTGAAATATTTATGAGTTTAAAATTTTTTAATACAATTTAAATGAAATCAAAACACAGCTGAGCTCGATTAACGAATAAAATAAAATCGCTAGGGAAAGTTATGTCAAACACATTTTATTGTTATTTTAACGATAAATTAAAGATACGCCCCTGTCGTAAACTAACCGTTTCAACGCTGTGCGATCCTTTTAAACGTGATGGACTGGTGCTGGTGCAGCAACGCGTGCCACTGCGGTCGCAGTCATTAGGGACCCCAGTTGGCCAACATTGCCGATTGTCACGGGCAAGTTGTCCGGTGCACAATGAACCTGACAGATGCAAACGTGTTTTTCACAGAACGAAACGCGCCTGATTGACACCGACGCAAAACGACAGCGAAAACGATATAAACGTAATTAATTCAAATCAATTTAGCGTTTATGTACATTAAACCTCGGCGGAATGCGCTCGCGATGTGCATAATTATGGCGAGAACGCCTGAGGCGACGTAACGCTATTTAACATTCTACTTTTCCGCAATTGAAGGAATTTCCAGGTTGACCAAAAATGAGAAACAGCAGAAAAATCTAATAATAGATTATATCTAGAATATTTGACTATATGCTGGCCACTTGTGAACCGATAGTCAAAATCATCGCTACTTCACCCAAACAGCTTTATACTCGAACTTAATCTGCCACAAGAAACTTCCTCAATAATAGAAAAGAAGTAGGCTACAAGTTTTCATAAAATATAGCCACCCCAGCCAGTTACTGAAGCCGTACCAGGAGAAAACTAGTACGTACTATCAAAACTGTGAGTAATCGGAGCATATCGTAGTTGAAGATGAGATAAGATTTAGAATATACGATATATGAGAAATAATGAAATTTTATTTAATTTGTAGCTATGTCAAGATTTTCGTAGGCAGAGTTGTGTATATGATCGCAATAATTCAGATATTTTTTCGCTCCGGCTTCTTTATATTTTAAATGAAAAACTATTTAAAAAAAATCGTTGTGCGGTGAGCTGTAAAGAAAATGTAACGAGGCATATGATTTAATTTTAAATAATTATATACTGTGCCAGGCTTTACACTTGTCAACTATATGATTTCACTTGCAAAACGTTCAATGTATACGTCAAGATTTAAAAGTGACCACTTTCTATTTTCTTTGGTTATATCTGTTGTTGTTCCATTTCGTGCTCCCTTCCTCTCATTCCCATTTATTTTATGTAATTTCCTCTCCAATCTCGTCCTTTGTTTTTTTTTCGTCTTCTTTTAGTGTTATTTCCTTGCATTATCCAACCCAATGTTCCCATTCTCCCACACTTCTCCGTAGAAATTTCACTACCGGATTTTGTTTTCCATCCAAGCGAAGAGAAAGCTACTCCCTCTACTTTTATTCTTTTATATTTTGTGTTGTATCTCGCATTCCTAATTTTGCTGTCCCTTTCCTGTGCTTCTACCTGCTTCCACCTCTCTCCTTGTTTCCACTTGTTTCCCATCTCTTCTTCTCCTTTCTGCCTCTTCTATTGAAAATCCTGCATTTTCAAACATGTTTACTCTATATTCTTCCCATTTTGGTAGATCTCTTCCCTTGCGCCCCATTTTCCTTAGCTCCTCCCATGCCTGTGTAACTAGGTCTGTAGTTTAGAGTGCAAACTATATATCTACTTGTAGCTATCATTTACCCCAGTTCTCACTTTGTAATTATTTAGTTGGATTGTCGGTATGTTAAATGGGAATTATACAAAAGAACTTAACAAATGGCAAATGATCATTAATTAATTGTACAATATCAAATATTTTAATTATCAGAATAATTGATAACTTTCTTTACGCCCCACGGTATAAGGTTCGTTGCAAATAATTGAATATATTATGATTAATTATACTGATTAAAATAATTTGCCCCTGTTCATTCATGTTGTCAAGCAAAAAAAATATGTAAATGTCCATCGAATGTTGGTTTTTATCAGCGAAGCGAGAAGTGTATGGGTGGCCGTAAAGCAAAGCGTAAATGTGTATGAGAAACAAGCGCAGACTTTGTGTCGATTTGTGAATTCATTGGTTGTCACGAATGTCCTCAATTTGCATTGGTTTCGGCGAAGCGAATATCCCATCATTAAAAGATTTTTTGAATGATTGGCAAACGTCTACTGTGCCAAGCGGTACAACGTTCTTTACCTGCACTGAATTTTTCCACCACAGTTTCATCAACTTAAGAAAAACTTTTGATTGTTTATTTTCATGTATGTAGGACATTGCGGGAATGTATACTAATTCAACTTCTAAGAGAAGATCCAGAACAAGAAACATGCTTCGATTACAGTTTGGTCGTTTTTTTGCTAATGAGGTATAATTATCTGTACTGGTTGCACATGGTAGATAACTCTAGTAGTTAGTGATATAAAATTGAAAAAACGCTTTAGGCCATTACATCTACAAAAATTTTAATAAATGAAGCTATGAAAAAGTACTGAAAATCAAAACATAAAATATATAGTTAACTAAATATAGAACTATTTGCTAAAGCCTGAAAAACTTCAAAAGACGAAGAAGAAGTTAAATACTTAATGAAGCTTAATTAAATAATACTGGATGTTCGATGTAAAACATCAAAGTCGAAATGACTCTCGGTTAAACCGAACGACCATTTATTTCGTATTTATCGACCCTATGCGACTTTTAGCTAAACCTGTTCTACACGTAAACCGAAGCTGCACCATAAATCGAACATCTTGCAAGTATACCCGAACGACGCCAAGTCACCTAATTAAGCGACATCGTCCGCCGTTCGTAATTATCCCGCAGGCCTACAATTACAGCGGATAAGTAACGCAACGTCGTCGTATGTGACAACGGGACGCATCAGAATCGTATACGTTAACTGTAAGTTTGCAATTGCCAGGCAGGTCAACTACCTACCTTGCCTACGTACCTGCCTGCCTAACCCGATTCCAGTACATATTCGCCGCGGTCACTTGGTCACAAGGTTTACGGGAAACCGGAAAAAACGCACTAGTCATTCTTTTTCCCAATCGTAACGATACACCGTAAACGTCGTGGGCGAAATTTTATGAATATGTATGCAGATACGGGCGACGCCTACCCGGTGGAAGCGCTGAAGGAATGTCGTGTGACTCGAAGGACTCAAAGGTAAGTCACGGCGATGAGTCGGACGCGCTGACCGCTGCGGACGTGTAAAAGTACAGTTAGAGCGGTTTTCGATACCGATCGCTGTTAAACGACATGCTTTATTTAAAAATCGTCTGGCGAATTGTTTCTCGCGAAGTCAATGAACTGTTCTCCGATCACACGAAATTGTCCATGGAATGTGGATACTGCAAGCTTGGAAAAATCCTTTTGTCTGCGACGTACATTTTTTGAATGCACCTTCCGTAATATAACATTAAGTTAGTACTCTGTGTTACATTAAAATTAGCAAAGATGGCTTTTGACTGGCATTAATTTTAATTGCAATTATTACAAATCAGAAATTCGTTTATATATATTTACGAATAATTGGTGTTCGAATAAATGTTATAACCGATGGGAACAATAATCGGGTTAAAATATAATTAATTTGGATTATTGGAGCGTTTGTAATTATATAAGTCAATACGTTTTAATAAATATGTAGCCAGGGATGAACTGACACAATTTACTCCTAATTTACTATTTTAGACTCGATAAAAAAATAACAAAACAAATTACTTTATATACAAGTCCAACCTGTTTGGCTGTAGTTTTTGCATTATTGTATTTACATAGATCACTGTTTTCATTTTCAAAATTTTGCAAAAATATATAATAAGTACATTCCTTGAAGGATAACATCATACAAAATGACCCCATTGCCCACAACATAATAACCCTTGTTGAAGATACGATCCCAATTTATAAATGCACTTCAAATCAAGTATCGAATGGATCAATGTATCAAATCGCAAGACCTTGCACCAAAATAAGTTCCACACGTCAAAAAAATCACTAAGGTAAACTACTCGTCTTTTCAAGCCTGATCATATTTTTATAGACTTACATTATCCGTAAGTAATTACTTTTACGGGCGTATTAAAGACGTTTTATTACCACCATCGGGAGATTTCTATAGGTTTCCATGTACACCAGATTCAATCTAAATGTTATTACCATCGTCTCAAAGAAGCCTCTTCGTGACATGAATGGATCCGACAATATAGTACGTACTCGAACACAAAATTACTGTGTCAGTATTTCATCTTTCGGTTTAATTATAGCTACGAAATTGCATTTAACTTAATAACGGTCTGGGGAACGCTTAATGCGGGTTATACAATATTGAGAACTGGATCGCCGAGATTATTTACATTGTCGCACAAACTCGTGAAAATTTTAAATGAGAATCATGTCGCAAAGTGTTACCAACACTAGGTCATTTATTGTTGTGTTCGCGGCGGTGTGAATGCACTCGACGTAGTGCGCGTCCTTGACTCACATAACATTTGTTTTTGCACGCCGCGCAGGTTCACTGAGCAAAATGCCCCTCATTCAAAGATTTCGACCGAGATTTTTGAATCAACTGGAGCTAAATATCCAATTAACATTTTTGGATACAAATAAACAGTCAATTGCTATGCCCAGAAAAGTTTAGTTAATTAATAGTAGCAGGATTTTCGATTTCCGACTCCAATTTACAACGATAATTTGAGCCATTAAGTAAAATAATTGCACTGTTAGTCAAGATGGTTTACTTGTTATAGCGTTATTAATCATTAGATAAGCAACGCCACTAATTAATTGTATCCTCACATACATATCCTATAGTAGCTGATTGCCACTAAAATTAATATCAATTTTCCATCCAGGTGCATCTCTTGTGTAAAGTCTGTCGGTTTCTTTTTTTGCCCTCACTGATCAAACATTTTTCGACGCAGACCTATTTATCGAGCAAACAATATAAATACCAAATGTGAGGCGGAATTTTTTCTCCTCGCATCGACGCGGCGGTTTATTTATTCTGACGGGCAAATACAGAAAACGGCACCTGTTGGATTTACTTGTTCCACCGGCGGACGTGTGTTCAAGAAAGAACCTCCACTTAAAAACGACGTGACTACAACGAAACCTGCTTTAAAAAGACGCCACAGTTTCGAATTATCATATTGAAGATAAATCAAGGAAATCGCGCGTTTTCAAATTATATAGCTGTCGTCTGCGCGAGCAGACGGTGCCCTCCTATTGCATGTTACACATATTTATCATTTAGCATAGTTTTAATCGCTTCCATTTATAATTAAGGACGTTGACTTGAAATAAAATAATAAGATCTCGAGCAAGTCGCAATAAACTCAGTTATGTGATGCTTTAATGGCATCTTTAGGCTAAGAAATAATGACATGCATAGTTGACTTTAACACATTTCGCTTTTGTGATGTTATTACGTCAGACGTCGGAATGTACCTAGCAATTATAAGCATAAATATTAATAAATGCATATTATTACAAATTTGTTTTAAGTAATAAAACTTGCACACAGCCCTGCGGCAAAATTACGCTGAGTAATTTTTTTAACGATAAAAATGTTACGGAAATAACGAATACTGTAACCTGGACCTCACGATTTGAACATAAACGTACATACCTACATACATATAGGTAACAGAATTATTATTATGGGTATTATTACGCCCCAATAATAACATACAATTTATTTTCAAATTATTTAAATTTTAACTCGACCACGCCTAAATCGTACATCCGTGATTTACATAATAAACAGTCCTTTATCAGTGTTGCCTTAAGCTAAGTGCATTTACTTTCATGTATCCTGTACAATTTTACTATAATACCGTACAACTTTCACCATAACGTACTGATAAAATCATCTTCTTAAATGTCTTCACTGCCCTGATACGTTCATATGGCAAATGCCAAATCAAAAACGTCTAATGACTTTAAATTAAATAATTCAATACATGCTGCAGTACCTTTTCATATACGAAAATCAATATGAACTAATTATTGCACTTTATTAAAAGATAGTTGTATATTTTTAGTTTAAATGTACATTTTGTGGTAACAATATTCTTGTCTTCGCCTATTCTGAACAGTTCAAATGCATTGTTACATATATTTAATAATATCAATGTGAGTGAATGTTCTCGCCTATTATTGTTAGGGACACCAATCTAGCCAATATCAATTTATTATTTTTACATGTACATCAAATTGCACACCTTACACTTTAATGCACATGCTCAGTTTTATTATATAGTTAAATTATTTTTTGCAACCTCTGCTTAGATAGCACAATTAAAACATCGTTATAAAAATTAATTACAAAAAGACAATAAGACTAAGATGAAAATCACGTTGAAATTAGTTAGCAAACTAAACCAGGTCGCAATACCCAGCCACAATCGGTAGTTATTAGGTTCCAATGACCCCCACGTGCAAGTGTTCCAAACTTCATTACATACAGTTAATATAAAACCATGTCCAATTGTGGATTAATTATTCAATCTAAGATTATAGTAAATTACGCACAGAATAATGAAATCAGTTAAAACACCATGTCATTACATAGCATTAATATAAATATAGGGCACAAATGGTAAATTTGAAAAGTATATATAAATCTGATTATTTTTACAATTTTACTTTATATTTATGATTTCTTTAGAAAACAATGTTAGAACCTATAATATTGTATTTCTTGGTTTTAAGGTGAATTTAGACTATATGTTCGAAATACACGACAATGCAAATAATGTCAAAATTTAGGCTGTGAATATTACCACCAAATCAAACGATACATGTGCAAATATACATAAATTTGCATTGTATAAAATTTGATACCTAATGCAGGTCACCACACCGTATCGTAGACAAAGTAGTACAGTAGAAAATGCAAGTCAGGTTAGGTTAAAACGTAACAACAAACGATTTTGCAAACGTTTAAAACCGGTTTCAAATCATATAATTTGACAAAACAAGTTTACGTTAATCGATTTCAATCTATTCAATTAAATAAATTAATTAAATCGATTCGTTTGTGTATGATCGAAATAATGTAAAATAGGGAATAGAAAAAAATAATTGTACATGAAAATAGTCGACAAAGTTTGACGTTTTAGTTATAAACTATAACGACAAAGTTAATGATAGCTAGTCTGACAGGTAACGATTTCAACCAAAACTCTTTAACACCTAACATGTGTAATATAATCGCATTATCATCCGGCGTAATAAAACGCAAGTAAGAGTTATAATTTAATTTGACTGCTCCCGTCATCTATAATTCTACACTCTCATCGCAAATGTCCGTGCATGTTAATAATAGTTCCTTTGTTCTTTAAGATAAAAATAAATATTAATTTCTCTATTCATTCGATATTATAGTTATTTATAAAATAAATCGTGTGGGTTCGTGTGTTGAATAATACAACTTAACTTAAAATATCTTTACGAGTTCTTCGGATTTCGTTATTGAAATGTATTTATTTTGCTACATTAATATCCTATTTTGACAACTTATATCCAACCGAAACTTGTGTTAATCATATAATTATTAACCGAAATTTTCTCCTCTTTTATATTATATCGTTGAGTATGCAAGACTGTTTATAGGTCAAATTTCTAAATGACGTTACATTGCTCCCAGCCTGAATTTTATTATTATCTATGCTTTCATATTAAAACTCCGCATACGAGGGGAGATCGTTATATAACGTCCCTGGCATAATAGGCGTTGAGTGACGTTGAATCAATTTGACCCATTAAACTATTAATCATTTGTTGTTACGTTGGATCAATTGTAGTTTTGTCACTTGTTACCTGTTCAAATAATTTAGAATTTAATTAAACAAGTTTAGAGAAATTCTTAAAATGGAAATATCAGAGGTTCGTGCAGTTATAAAATACTTGCAAAAGAAAGGGTTGTCGCCAAAAAAAAATGCATGAAGACATACGTAGGTAGGTGTATTAGGTGATGGTGCTGTTTATTACCAAGTCGTGAAAAATATGTCTCGAGAATTTAAAAGACAAACATGACAAGCATGCGAAGGGTGCTCGACGACCAGTGACTGTCACTACCCAAGAAGACAGATAGACGACTGATCATTCGCGGGATAGCTGAAATTACGAATTTTTCTTATCGTACTATAGAAAATATTTTAACTATTTTGTGGCTAAAAAAGTTGTCTGTCTGTTGGGTCCCACGAATGTTGACGTCTAATCTGAAGTATTGCATTCTGAAGCCAGTTTGGCAAAGTTTAAAGCAGATCCGGATGATGATTTCTTTCTCGATTCTTCACTGTTCATGAAACGTGGGTTCACCACTTCGATCCTGTATGAAGTGGCATCGCCGAGGTTCTCCGCCATCCCGCAAATTTCGTGGTTTGCCATCTGCTGGTAAAGTTATGGCCACAATTGTTTGGGGTGCAGACGGAATTTTGACGGAAGAGCAACCGAAAGATTTTTTTTCCAGAAGAATCAAAGGTTTGGAGCATGCATCGATGTTCAGGGAGATTATGTAGAAAAATGAACGTTTATATCAAACGTTCTTCAATGTGTTTCCTTCTATGTTAGGGACCGTAAATACTAATCTCCCCTCGTACTTCGAGTAATTTCATAATTCCTTATCGAATTGAATAAATGTCCTAATCTACAAGTACATTAAATTCTCTTTAATTTTCTATACAATTTGTATTCCCTTATATATAATATTTAAATGAAAAAAAAATAATAAACAGATCACCCGGGCACAAGTGTTTCTATCTCGTTAGATGTCATCAGCATATTTTGTATGTATTTAACCCTATTTTCATTTAATGTTTACCACATTTAATGCAACAATAACAACGATATTTCTGCGTGTCTATATAAATTATCTATAAATCAAGTGAACGAACCGGAACTATAAATTAATCCATACTGGGCATTTTGCTCTACGTAGACACATCACCTTGAAGTATGACATATAGGTTGCATTAGTGCAAAAAACTAACGGAACGGCCAATCTTGAAGAATTTATTATTAATATCAACTTCGTGTACCATACATCAAAAACTTTGAGGATAAATCCAATAACGCCGGCGCGTCCGCCAAAAAAGTCAATCGGAAAGCTTCCAAAAACGACTCGTTCGTTGGAAATCCGACAAGTCCGAAACAACCGAGTCCGCTATATTTATATATATAACTCATATAGGACGCCGACGTCACGTAAGATTAAACTTCTGACAGTTGAATACACTCCGAGCGCGTCGCGGACACACCCAACCCATTTTCGGGGTGACCTCGGACGAGTTTCGCCCGGTCGCGGTCGGCGCGACTGACAAGTGTACATCAGTCTGGCCGCCGTTTCGGGCCGCAGCCGGTAATTATGCGATTCTTAAAACGGCGAGATGCACTTCGAACGGTTTCGGTCGACAAATTGCAATTACTGGCGGGTTGAAGGAACCTTAAATGTGGTAATTGCATGCATGGGTAATAAAGCTGCTTAAACGCTTCAATAAAAATCGAACGAAGGACGAATTTTCAGATAATATTAATCATATAATTCATTTCAATGAGACAGCAGCAAATCCTCACAATTTTCTTATAACAAAACAAGATGTATCGACGCACATGCAATAAAATATAAAACATAATTTATCCAATTGATATAAAACCGTATCATTCACAACTACACATAAAACTGGACAACCTGATAATGTAAAACAAGTTTATCGTTTTTCTCTACAGACAGCGCCGGGCATTTTTTATACGTCTGTGCATGCCTTTACTTGGCAATTAAGTTATAAGGTTCATTACAAGCAGACACTGAAACTAAAGATTTAATTTTATTGGTTCTCAGTCCGAAACGAACCATTAGCGACTGCAATAACAAGAATTTTATTATGCAGTTCTAGTTCAAGGAGTTCCACATTATCAACATTAAAAACAAATTGTAAAAATATTGAAATGATTTACTCAAACGATCCATTTTCAATCGAGAATTTACGGTGACTATACATGAGCTAGTTGATGTAATAAATCCAATTCGCAATCACCAAAGACGTCCTCAGTGAAAAAAAAAAAAACATTTTGATGTATTAAATATTTAACATTAACGCCGCACACCCCATAGTGGTCGCTTCCGTTCGAACGTTTACATTTATTCGTGCAATAGAGGACAACATTAAATGAATTTAGTACAATCTAATGGGTTGCATGTTCCTTGCAAGATGCACTAACTGGCGCGCCAAGAAATAACAAAAAAACCAAATGGACGTTCTTCGCAATAATTTTCGGATCATACTCCGATGGTATTCGGAATTAATAAGCAATAAAACCTTATGCACGTTTAATTGAGTCGAGAATTTATAGTTAATTCACAAGTACGTACAACCGGTTATGAATGCGATCCTTAAAGGAAACTTTCATTAACTCGCGATAAACGTTAATCTATCGAAAGAATTCGCGGCGAAGGTGCAAATGTGGGGACCACGGTGAAAAATCGGCAAACGCGTCCAAGGATAACAGTGCATTGAAAAAAATCGCGTCCTGCGAAACGAGTTCAAATATCATATGTTCGTTAATGATCTGAATACGGAGTCGGTGTTATTTAGCATACGTATAAAACAAAATGCGCAAAATGCGATCAGCATCGTAAAGCGGCAAATTTATTGACCTCGCATTTACATACGAGACATAATCGCATAATAAAAGGTTGTAAAATGTATCATTGCAACAAGTATTAAATTTATGAGATTTTTGTGTTCTTTTTACTTAGTCGGATTAATCGAAGAATAAATCAAATGGAAATTCATCATACTGTACATCCTGAGAAACACGCACTTTGTCGGTAGACCTACAGTATACAAATTAGTCACATCAAGTAACATAAATAATACTATGTAAATAATCGGAGGATTGCAAGAATACGATGCATAAGATAAATGCGTTAAACCTGTGCTCTGTCGCCATTAGATGATTTTTATAATTTTAAATACTATAACATACAAATAACAAACTTTACATATACGAAGCGAGATCAGTATTTACGGTCCCAAACATAGAAGGAAAATAATTAAAGAAATATCAAACGTTTATTTTTCTACATAATAATAAACGTCGATTCATTTGGTCCAACGATGCTCCAAACCTTTGTTTCCTCTGGAAAAAAAATCTTTCGGTTGCTCTGCCAACCAGTCGTTCACGACGGTCATCACTTCATTATCTTCGTAATATCTGGTCCCCCGAATATTGATTTAATTTTGGAAGTAAAAAGAATTCACTAGGGGCCAGGTCTGGTGAATATGTTCAAACAATTCAAGTCAGAGTAGCTCTCATGGCAACATGGCTTTTGTGCCTCTTATTTCATACTTCTATTAGTTCCTTCCGTTTGTCCAATTTTACACAAGCTGCTACCACAAGCTGTAGTGTACCCCACCACAATAATATGTTAATCATAGTTTTAAATACAATGGCATACAATTCCAATAAAAATTAAAAAAAAAGATAAGTGAACAAAACACAATGTTAGTATAAGCAAAATATTGTAGTGTTAAAACGCTGTGGATCAGTATCTAGTCACTTCATTGACTACTAAT
Organism: Geotrupes spiniger; assembly: GCA_959613385.1. Classification (NCBI taxonomy): domain Eukaryota; kingdom Metazoa; phylum Arthropoda; class Insecta; order Coleoptera; family Geotrupidae; genus Geotrupes; species Geotrupes spiniger. The sequence goes on from OY390737.1 coordinate 22,617,803, forward strand.
TCATTGAGCTACCCCTATCCATTTCGCATTATTTACTCTAAAATTTCACACCCTCTCCTTACATCAAATTTGTTTAAAGCAATTAATACGCGCTACATAACGTTAATGTCTGTTGCTTCCCGTTAAAGTGAAAGCAGCTCTGCGGCAGTGTAAAAATAGTGGCAGATCAATCAGTGCCAATATGCACACTCGAACTGCCAAATGAGGTTCATTATCGTCCGTCGTTCCAAAATGACTCATAAGCCTCGCCTGTAATTATAGCAAATATCCAATTTAACTTTGACTAACAAATAGTGAGCTATATTTATTTGAATGCACAGCAACGTTGAAATGGTAATTAACGTCAGACGCAAAGCGTCTGGCAAAAATTATTGTAATATTAATTAGCTAATAAATTCGATTTTATGCGCCGTTAAAACAGCATTTAAGCAACCAAACGCAACAAAACGCGTGTTAACGCACGTGTTTATTAGGTGCAATAGTCTATAATAAGGCGCACTTGCTACTCAATAATAAGCCACTAAAAGTCAATAATGTACTAAGATAACGATAAATCAAAAATTAATTGGTAATCGTTATTTTGGCAGCATACGCGAATAAATTTCTAAACAAACCCAATCTAAACACGCAAGTAACAAAATTATTCAGGGTTAACGCGACAATAACTTAGTAGTGGTGAAATGTACTGCAATAAAAATATTAATCGAAAGAAAATGTTATCTTTATTCATATGTTTTAGACTTCATTAATGATCCTACAGCTTCATCAAATTACATGAAATATAAAAGTATACATCTGGCAGATGTAATCAATTTACACTAACGTATTATATCGTAATTCGTTACTCATAATTATAATACAAGCTTTAATCGCTCGTGCTATCATCAAAGAAACAATTATGGGATACTGGTAAATATTATTTCCGGTTGGTTTCCTGCTGCTTTTATGACTTAGCTGTAGAAACCGGAGTAGACTGCATAAGCTATTTTTGTGGAAAATTTACGACAATTATTGTGCAGTAAATAAGTAATAAAACTATAACGGTAAACCAGCGAGAGGGAACCATACACGTTCTAGAGCATTTCGGCGTTTTTACGGGAATTGATGAACGAAGTGCAGCCCGTCGAGACTGCTGCGTCTAGATGCCGCTCATAACGACGAAATGATGGGAACTATGAGGAAACACTTCGCTAAATTGAAAATGGTAATGAGATAGGAGCAATGCTAATAAATCTTCCTGAAGTCGATCGCGCAAAAAAGAGCAGTAGCAGCGTCGATATCCAATATCGCCAACAGACTTCCATAACCCGTCAGCCTGCGCCAATCGGAAGAAAAACGCCGCGTGTCTGTTGACCGATGCACGCCTATATAAAACGAACGAGACGGCGATTTTCATTACGTGCGTGCCGGCCGTTCAGATGGTCACTTAACAAGCCGGTTTAATAACTCTTCGTATTAAGTAAATCGGAAAACGGAAAAGTTGCACAGCTTCCATTGGCATGGACGCGCATGTTTGAATGTAAATACCGGCGAAATGAAAAGTACGGTACACCGTTTCCTTCAACGGTATGGACTATTACGACATTGTTATTTTTATGGTTTAGCGGTGAAAAATTACATACAATTTTATGTACGTAATTGTTCTGTAACGTAGCGTTGTGTACAATAAACTTAAATTTGTCTCAACTGCATATTTTCCAGAACAGCATCGCTTTGTTATTTGAAAAAAATCATTCATTTAGTTCAGTTTCACCTCAAATTGTAAAATATAACCTCTTTATAGTATATATTCATCAATACCTTTTTCGACGACTAAAAATTGGACGATGAAGTTTTATCGTTCAATGTCAAATTATTAATTTAGACATAACCCCGTGTGAACTCGCATCCGAGCTTCAGTAGTGTGATGTCAAATCAAAACTGAGGTTTTAGTTCTTCAACTCTGTAATTAGAAACCAAAACCTAAACAAAGGAGTAGCAAATAAAGTTAGAATACCAATAAAACAAAAGTTACAAATTACACGAAAAAAATGGAATTCCAACTTGAAATAGAAACAAAAATACCAAGAGACACAAGAAATAAAAAATGTGAATCTATGTAACCTGTGGAATTACATTAAAGAACTAGTTAAGAATGTGGCTGCAGAAGTTCGTGGAGAAAAAGTACAAACATAAGGATATAACCAGCATGATGGAACTATACAATTAAATAGGGGGTAAGAAAATACAATCGAAAACTTATTTGGACAAAAACAAAAATAAACAATGTACGAAATGTATAAAAAAGCAAAGCGAAAAAGTGTCAAAAAATGTAAAAGACTCAAGAATTTGGTGAGAAAATGGCAAAAAACACCCAAAAAATTCAAAGGTGATTTATTAAATATCAATAAGTTCAAAGAAAGATAGAACATAAAGGACAAAAAGGAAACACTATCTCAAATGGAATAGACATATTAGTCAGATGGAGGGGGTATTATATGGACTGAGAATTGAAAATAGTGAACTAACAAAAAGACAAGAAGGAGGGGAAGAAGAAAACCAAAAACATGTAAAAAATAAAAATATTGACTTATAAGTTGTTATTTATCGAAAAATGCTGGTCTTTAACAGTTTTTAAAAGAAGTCATTGTTTAGATAATATTGCAACATATATACAATAATGTTTTTTTGCTCGGTTGAATTCTGAATACTCTCACAGTAGCAAGTTCGTCCAATTTCTTTCTATATTCCCTTGAGCAGAACTGTCGAAACCTAACCACTTCACGAGATACATAATCTGCTTCATGTTCACTGGTTATATTTTTGGGCACACCTTATTCTCAATCAAAATTTTCAATAACAACCTGTTCCTGTCCGTATGGTTTTCTAAAAATGTCTTCCCACCACTATAGTGAAGGACACCTTACATCGTTTGCTAACAAAAAATTAACTTTTAGCAAAAAAGTTCCACTAGCTAAACGCTAAGGGTTGGATTACATTTTTTTTAAAAAAATGTGACTTCCTTAAGGATTTAAAGGTAGGCAGAAACTAAATAATTACAAAATCAATTACAATAAATATAACCATGGAACAACCTCGCAGACCCAGACCACCAAGTGGAGGGTTAATCAGAAAAATAAAACTTCGACGCCATTGTTATCTTTCTTCAGCCTGAATTACTCAGTCACATATATAAATGCATTTAAATAAGAAATTTCTCAAACATTACGAATCAAAACTATAAATTATCCTAATTTACATGTGTAACTGTTTCGCGTTTTACTTCGTACGTTAGTTCGTTAAGCTGGCCTATATATCATCACTTACGCTCACTTATTAATTCTTTTCGCATTATCAAGCGCCGTTAATTAGACCCACTTGACGGTTTAACAGCACCGACAGGTTGCCGATAACTTCATTAAACGCATATAATTAAAAATGACTCCTAATAGATTGAATTAATTAGCAATTTGGACGCGATTTTTTGCGGGGCGCAACAGACTCCCGAACGCCGCCTTGTTCGCAGGCAAATCGAGCCGATTTTTCCGTACTGAATATTTTAAATTCCGAAGCCTCGATTCGATTAACTTCGATTTTTCGACGCTGTTCGAGCGCCCTCTATTTATTAGAGTATAGGTTCGATCTGCATAATTCATGTGATTTGACGTTGTCGCTGGCGGCAGTGGCGTACTCGTCAACAGGATTTAAAAAATACAGATATCGAGTCTGAAGCAATTGAATAATTTCACAGATAAGAAAATTATATTTTGAAGTTGCATTCAAATTTAGTTAATATTTACATGCACGGTTCATGGGATTGATGAATTTAACTTATAAACACAAATAAATATTGCAAAAACGTGATTGAATAAACGCCATCTAGAGTCAACGCAATCCTTTTCAGTAGCAGATTTAGTGTATTGGCACATACGTTTGCAATCACGACACATACTGGTACAGCTTGTTAGATTTCAATGGTGATCTGATAAGTCGACAGAAGAACAGTCCATTGTCTTCATCTATAATAAATACAATAGTTTTATTTTATCACTATTAAAAAAAACACACCAACGCAAACTAAACGTGAAACTGGGGATGGTTGTTAAAATGTTGATCTACAGAAATCCAGGTTATTAGACACGAATGATTAACAGTACATATGCACAATTCTCAGTGCATACAAATATAATGTAAAAATAAATATTAAAACTGATATCTTTGATATAAAATTCAAAATAATAATTGGAAGTAACTCAGTTGCCCTTTCTATGTGGAATTTGGAAGTATATAGGTCAATATTGTTATTTATTAAAAGACAAAGACCCCATACTGTATCATCAGTATGTCACCACGATTTTTCTACGTCAAATAATTGAGAATATACGCTTTCTTTCGCGTTAGTTAATTAATTATGTAGACAAGAATAATACGTAACAGTCAACTAATAAGTGTTTATAATAAAAAAGCATTTCATCAATAAATATATGCTGTCAATTTAACTGACAGTGGGAAAATAGATCTTTTGTTGAACGTGTCGTAAGTTCGAATCGATACCCCCGACTACGCCGCTGGTCTTCATCGTCGAATCAAGTTAACGTCGTTCGCATTCTGCGCGTCGTCCATCGAATTTATTACTTCGCTCGCCCAATCACTTCTAATTGATTTAAACGGGATAATTAAAACGGATTAATATCGGCAAATAGATTTATTTTAGCGGCCTACTTGTTTAGTTTTAATTTACGGGCGCGCAACTCTGCAGATAAATAATGACATCACGGCGTGCAGAATTACGGTCGTCGTCGTTGTCAAGGTCTTCTGAAGCGTATCATCGCAGGATGTGGATTGATAAAAAATGTACAAGGTTATACGAAGGCCACTGAAAAAGATATATACGTATCTACATCTAAATGAATTGTTTGCCAATTTTATTTTTAGATATATCCCCCTCTAATATTTCCTGTAGGGTAGAACATTTTTGGTTTGCAAAAGAGTTCAGTTGTCGTAAAAGTCAAAATGGCATGGGTTCAATGGTTTAGTAACAAAACGTGTAACCAGTTTCAGACTACAGGTACAACTGTGCGACCTCGCATTTTTTCCCAATTGGCAGCAATATCATGCAATACAAAACATTTCTCAATTGAAAATATTTTGTGTATTTCTCATTAATTGCTTTGGAGCGATTTTGTAAGATGTTGCCACATGTATCTACATTTATATGGTAGAACTTTTCATGCCCAATAAGAGCTGACATATTTTTTTCCACACATGGTGCATGGACGTGGAGGACGTTTATGAACGTCCTCCACCTCCAAAAATAACTTCAGTATATATGATCTCACTTTTTCAATGAGGCTGCTCTCTGTCCTCATTAATTAATTGTTCAGACTCGATTTAACCAATGTAAGCTATTTTTTATTTTGAGATCACTTCCAATAACGAATATTTTTTTATTATTAAACTTATTTGATATTACTGATGCATGCAAATGCTGTGAGTATTAATTAAAAAAGCTCAATTAAATAAGTTCTATAATCATTTAGGTTTTATCATGTGGCAAGATATACAAAAGGATGTAGACCAACGTTGTTAATGAAATTTTATAGAAAAATTAGGCACTATACGCATAGCTTGTCACTAAGTTTTTATTTTGTATTTGACGTACATACATAATATAAAATGTATTTCCTTTCGTCCTTCGTCCTCTTTGAGCTTTAATATTTAAACGTTTAACAATAGTTTTCAAGTTAGATGAAACATTTTTTTCTAACTTCGTTCCATATGAGCTCACAAAAAAAATTATTAAAAGCTACCAATGCCAAAAACTCACGTTGAAATTTAAAATTAAAATAATTTAGAATTCAAAGGTCAACTGATGTCAAAGATGACAGATAACACAAATATGTAAATGCGTGCATTGATTATGAAATAAACGTACATACTGAGGAACCTATGCACGTCTTTCCTTTAAATCCGCCAGAATGGGTGTGGCCTGCTGACGAAGTCGAACAAGAAGGAAATACGTGTTCTGGCCTATCAGTAAGTGCAATCAACATTTACGTTTAAATTTCAATACATTTACTCGTATTGAAAGAATAACTTGAGCTAATTCTGGCCCACTATAATAAATATTACGTGTAATAATTATCTACTGCGCGTATGAAATATTTACAAAACCCTGCCATGTGAATAGTAATATTTACACTTTGTAGCGTCCAATTAATTTATTTACCCCGAACGTTCGCGTGTTGACAGTGCAAAATACAATATCGATATATCCCGGCGTAAGTACCGCCAAGGTCAGTGCTAAAGTACGCAACCGCTACAGTAAAATTTATCTGCTCCATTGTTGCGCCATTAATATTAGCATTACGCTCGTGAATAATCATGAACGGATTATTTCAGACGATTGCAAATTGTACTACTCTATTAACTCGGTTTTAGTGTAAACAAGATAAATTGTTTATTGCACCATGTATCACAAATACGTGCACGGTGGATATTTAAGTACGGCGACACGCTGCGAGTGCCTTACTTGGATCGATTTTTCGACGTGCGCCGCTTAAAAACGAAAATAACCGCTAGATAATATTACGGCGCGTATTTATCACGTAATTAATTAGAGTAGTTTGTACGTAGGTCTTTGCCATCAACTTCACGCTGGGCGTACCATATTTGGTGGATTTATCCACCACACATCTTACGGTTATGGTAATTTATTCTTCCTACAAGAATAGAAACGTTACTTATACGTATTTTTCATTATTTATTACACGTAAGCAGATGTTATCGACAGCTTTTTTTTTCATTTCGCACCGTTCGTTAACGAAATTATGTAGAATTAAACCAATTCCCTGCAAACGTTTTCCCGTCGAACACGAATTGTATTTATTTATTTTAACGAACTGGGTCAGATTTTAACCTCTGACCTCGATGTTTTGCTAACCTAGTGACCGAGTAAATAGACCAATACCGACAAAAATCCTTTACCTGGCGGTATAGCAGCAAAATTTATTTCTAAAACGATTCTAATAATAAACAACCATTTTAACTATAATTAACTTTAAAATGTTATGCATGTATTAATCTTTTAATATGTTTATTTAAAACCCACTGCTAAGAAACAAATCAACAATCAATCAATACCATCCCATCTGTTAAGAATCGAAACTCCCACAAAACTGTAAATGTGTTACTCTCAAAGTCTCAGTTATTAACGCTAATTATAGTAATAGTAATTTCATTCAAGCTCTTATACGTGATTGTGTAAGTTTCCGCATACTGTCGTGTGTTATTATGAAAGAAGTCAATGCGTGCGTTTCGTCTGTTCGCCAACGTAAAGTCGCACGATTGAAATGCAACTAACGGTGCGACACATGGTCGGTGCATTTTTCGCATTCGATCAAACGTAACACTTTGAATTAGGAACAATTAATTATTAATATTATTAGTGCATTATTCTAAAAAAAAAACTCAACTGTGAAACACTCGGAGCTAATCAATCGTGGAATAAAACACTATTAGCAGTATTAGAGTCTATTGCACTCTTTTTGTACTAAGTTGAATATGACAAATGACGTAAAATACATATATACACATAGTGCGGTCTCATGGCCGACTTTCTATATACTCCAGCATTGAAGTGAAACAAGTTGATCTTAGAAGTTTCTGATTCAAAGTTCATGTATGTATGTATGTATGTATGTATCTTTTCAACCTATTCAATAATAAGGGTTCAAAATTTTTGACGAGATTTTTGTTCAGTTAACGATTTTTAGGGATTGGAATTTTTATATTATTGTCACTAATAGTGATATAAGATTTATTTTTTTCTACCACATGACAATTATAATACAAGTCTCTTTCTAAAGTAGCCAACTGCAACACCAGCAGAATTTATTAAAACTTCGACGAAAATTTTCCTTGGCTCCATCTTTATAAATAGCAGTATTTTATATGGATTATAATGCAAGAAACCTCCAAACTTTTATGTTTGAGGTACAATTTTGTTTGTGTTCGGAACATGGCGATTTAAAAAATGTTCAGGATAAATTCGTCTAATGCCATTTCTGCAGGCGTCACCGTACACTTTTAATTTAGATATTTTAGATCATAAAAATTATATTCATTAACAAAAATTGAGTAGATCTCAATAATTAAAATAAGATATTACTGTTATTCGAGTCGTTTACAGTAAAATTTATTTTATCACTTGAAGCTTCAGGCTTAAGCCATTGTCTGTACAAAAGTGTTAGTTTGCATGCTTTGTACCCCCTGTACAGGAGCTTCTACATAATAAAACGATTCGAGATTTTCATGTGATTCGTCTGCTTTTGTATAACAATCAATAATTGTAAGGAAAACCTGAAGAGGTGTATTGTATGTAAAATTTAAAAAAATCATAGGAATGCGAATATCCGAGTTGGACCAAAATATTTTTGGCAAAAACATGTCTTCAGTTCAATGCTTAGTGCTTCGGTTACAAAGTTTAGTTGGATTTCTAATAATGTCATTGTACAAATCAAAAATGGAGCAACAACAACATTTCTATATCCATGTTCATGTAGTGAGGATTTTGACACTGACTAATTAAAAATCAGCTGATTTATCTTCAATTTTGTGATAATCATTCTATAAAAAACACTGACGATGAAGTTGAGTTCTTGCAAGCGAATATTTTCCATCTGATTGCAGATAATTTAAAATTAATGATGGCACTGCGTGACAAAGCCCATGGAAACATTAAGAGCTCTAAAAATAACTCGAGTTGGGACTATAAATCCCTGCGTAATTTAGTTAATGAAACAATTAAAATTGAACAAAGAGCTCTGAATACATATTCACAATTTCTAACCACAAATCTAAGTGGAGGATATCAAGGACAACGCTGTAAATAACCTACCGGAACATTTGCGAAACTAATTAAATAAACAAGTTACTGGTGTACGTGATGAGGCCACTGTGAGATATTATAGCAATAATTAAGCAGTTTAGAGTATAGCTGCTAGATGTGTGTGCTAATAATCTGAATACTGGAATGAATAAGTTACGTTGTCTAGTTATTTTGCGTTATGTATTGCATCCACAAATAAATTTTGCGATCTTTGACTGATAACTATCTTGATTTTATATACGTTTAAAAAAACGTAGACAAAATAAAACTTAGAACTAGTAACAGTATTTATTCTAAATTTACGAAAAATATAGCAACATTAGGAATAAAAATAAAACGTATTTGCAAAAAAAAAATGATTAATTATCTTGTTGTTGCTGCGCCTAGACCCACTCCCGCGTAATTTCACCAAGAAAATTATATATTTCTATTAACTTTTAGTAGATTTATTGTAAATTCCTTTTGAGGAAATAAAGACGTTTAGTTTTATTATCGTTATACGATATCTTTTTATTCAAACACCTATTGTAAAGATAAGGAAACTAATTTATCATTCAGTCGGTCCGGTTGATGCGGAAGGAACAATAACGTTCTAAATAATCTGTATTAGGACACTAATTTTATGACTTGCTCGCGGCGTTATGCACTAGCGCCGTGTTCGTGACCGCGAGTAGGTGGGTGTCCCATTAAACTGGTGTTTGAATATAATGAATTCGTGGCTTATAACGCGGAAAGGAAATAAATATGCTGTTCGTAAACGGTGGCCGTCGAACAGCATGGTAAAATAATAATTAAGCTCCAAGTACGGGCGAACAACAACTGCCCACCATCAAGTACCGGTGCCCCCCGTCACCGTCCGCGCGTCGGTGCAAATAAACGACACCGGGCACCGGTTGCCCGTACCGACCGCTTGCTGCTACTACTACATTTCTGTTACCCAATCTCATCGACGAATACATTATGCCGAGCCATACTTGAACCAAATACCGCACTTGAATACATAACGTCCTAACGGAAGGAGGGCTTATAGCATACCCATTTTCATTCCGAGCTTGTACAGGAACTACTAACATCAATTTATACCCCGGACACTATTTACGTTGCTTAGCTCTTCGGCTTTAAATTATAATTTAAAATTTCAACATCCGTCTCGTACTACACTGCTACTCACCGTGACGTATTCGCATCCATAAACAGAACTCACCTGAAACAAAAAGAATATACATAATAAAATAAACCATTCAAAATATTTAAAATTAAAATAATTTCAAATTTGATTAAAGAGTACAATCGCAAGTGATAATAACTTTAAGTGAAGAAATTATGGAGTCACATTAAAAATTACCACATGCAACAAATCACAGATTAATGGCAACGGAATATTTACAACTTTTTCAACAAACGAAAAAAAAACCGGACCCATCCAAGTCTTGGCCGACCGATCGATGCATGTGTGCCAACGAAGGTTAGCGAACTCACGCAATATTACGTAACTTGAATCTCGGAACGATCGCTCAAACAATGCGTTGTAAAATTCGTCCTTATTAACTACTGCAAACGAAATATGTGCATATGATTGGTCGGTTTATCGATTTTTATCGAATATCAAAGACCACATTCCATTGTGCCGGGCATCATTAAAATGTATTCATAAACATGTTAAATCTTCACAATGACGTCTATTATTGGTCAGCGTATGGAGTGTGTATCGGTTAATCAGGAAACAATGGTATTCATCTGGCAGCCAACAATAAACAACAATTAAACACGTAATCACAGCGTGTGCCGTACTTAACGTTCGCATATACCGTGTGGTCACGACCGCGAACGAGTAACCGCTCAATTTTCTTTCGAATGTCATTTTGGTTTTTTGATATTAAATTGATTGGTCAATTTATTTTATTGTGTGTTGCCTTTTTTGATTCACTGTTTTACTAGATAGGTTTGGATGTCATCACAAAACTTGTCTCACTAGTGTGTTATTCGAGACGATCAGCACGAAAGTGGTGCAAACAAGCTAAAAATAAAGTGTATTAATTTTCACCTAATGTCTTTTCACTGTAATTCTTATTATTATTAGGTTGTAGGTCATCATGAAAAACAAGAACTGTAAAGGAGCTTTTACAGAATAAATCGATTTAGAGATTTTCATGTGCGTCTTCTGCTCTTCCCTAACAATAAATAATTGTAAGAAAAACCAGAAAAGGTGTAATGCATGTAAAATTTAGAAAATCATTGGAAATTCGAATGTCCAAAATATTTTTGGCAAAAACATGTGTCCAGTTCAACTTTCATTCTTATTGTTATTAGATTGTAGGTCATCTTGAAAAACAAGAACTGTAAACATTTTGAGATTAAGCGTGTAATAATTGCGACCTTTTTTGTTATTTTAATTTTTTTACTTTCAATTACATTTTTGTTTTGTTGTTTCAGTTTAATATTATTTAGATTTGTTCATGTTTTTGGACCGTCAGATCAATCAATCCAATTCCTTTAACGATCTACCGATAAACGTTTGGGTGTTTTCTATCTAAACATTCGAACAGGCAAAGTCAATTACTTTTTATATGTAATGTTATATGTGGTGTTATCCAACTTTTTGCTGCTAATTTTACATACTTATTATTGGATTTTCAAAGCGTCGGAGGCATTGAAAATCATTTAGGCTATTTGCTAACAGGGAAGAGATCCGACACCGTAATAGTTTTCTCGTTTCAAGGATAAGCAGTTCATAATTGTACGCAATGTACAAGACTGTACATAATTTCTGCCAACGGTAAGATGTTAGCATAGATTTTAGGTAGAATTCCTTTGACGTACATAAATTTGAAACGAAATGTAACTAATTACCAAAATTACCGCATATCAGCAACCTTTAAGGTACTACGTGTCCTTCTAAGAAGCCATACGGGAAGATGCATACACAAATTGCATAACTAGAACGCCTCCAATATTAATAAACGTTCGCTGCTTTAGTTTTATATGCAATTTTGATTGTTGCAGTGTATTGCATCTTGGTCGAACCCAAGCATTTAATATTTTATATGTGTGCTACACGATATTATTATGCAGCATTGAAAAAAAAAATTGTTGCTTAAATATAATTGATTTATTTTACTTGTTTCGCTATTCAAAATAAATTTTTCCGTAAATTATTCTAGTCGACTTTAGTCTTTGGTTAACTACTCAATTATTTTATTTCCTCGATAGCTAAACATAGACAATCGAAGGCTATTCCAAATCATTCAGCTTAATTAATATTTGATGTATTTGCAAACGGTTGGGTTGGGTTATCACCTGGATATTTCTTAATAATTCGCAAACCGACCGTTCACAGAAAAACCGCACCAATCGCACACATAGCCTGCATTTCGTTGATAACCTGCAATAATTTGAAATTGTATTTAAAGTAACTGGCATATATATTTAACATCGATAAATTATCCCTGCTGGTTTCGTTTTAAGATAAAGTTTTCGATACACCTTATTGCAAAAAAGTAACGCATTAGCAATAAATTAATAAGGGTAGAGGACACGAGTTACGTATCCTTTGTGTGTTTACTGTACCCCCTTAATTTGTGGTAAAAAATGTTTGTTCGATTAAAATAATTGTTTTGCTAGTCAGGGCTTTCACATATCGTATAAATGTTAGTTTTATAAACTTTGTGACGCCCGCCCTCCACTATTAAAATATTCTCTAATAACCTTACAACCATCTCCACTGAGCTAGTTGACGTAAGCGCTATAATCATTCAATTTATTTGTATTTATTATAACACTAATTATGACGCAAACATAGGAAAAATAAATCATGTTTTACTTTAAAAAATTTAAACTAATGAACCGTTTTCAATTAATGCAAGAAAACGTTGCAAGGAAAAACGTTGTGTGATGATTAGATTATAATCGATATTTTCGACTTGACGCCCAGGGCAATGTGTTCTACATTTGTTGAATTAATGTTAACGTAAAACGCAAACTAATCAATAAATAAAGAAATTCCTGTACTCTATTTTTTGTTTGTTATGAAATGTACGGAATGTACGACGCGAAAATAAGCACACCTTAATTCACAATTTTGCTGAAATCATATTTTTAAATTATTACACTTTGAATCGTAACGTGGACGCCAACCGCATTCATTTACTAGCGCGCCATAATTTATCAGAATCATCCCGTGTCCACGTCCATACATAACTCGCACGTTCTACTCCATAGATTACAATACACACTGTCACCAACGACGACAAATACATAGAATCGATATATTTCCACCTGATTATGTTTGCCATGTTCCCCGTTGTAATAAACAACTTTGGCTAAATAATAAACCATGAACCCTTTAGCGAACAAAATGGCAGCAAAAAATATCGAAAGCGAGATTTCCAGTTTCACGATCGCAAAATTATCGCATAAGTGGATCGTTTAGAGAAGCGATTCGAACTGAATGGTTTTGAGTTACGACCGAGAAAAAACCGCACATCTTGTTCTAGCTCACATACGCGCATAAGTTATATCGGTTCGTGGTGTACCGAAATCACGACCTGCCCATATAGTATACTTAATACACGCGGAAGCAATAGTCAAACAGTTGATTTGTACTCATCCATATACAATTACCGTGAGTCAATGCGCCGAGAGAAATGATTGACTTGACGCTAATGACAAAACACGGTTATACAGGTAATTATTTAGTTATTTGTGTTACGTGTACCTGTGTACTATTAGCGGACAAAAAAGGTCGTTGGATTTATAAACCATCCAAGTTAATGGCAAGTTGTCAGTAAAAACAATGAATTGAATACACAGATTTAATAAATCATAATGGAATAACGTAAAGGTTACATTTAATCACATGGATATTAAAGAATATTATTAACGCGAAATTAAACATTTCCACCAATCACGTAAAAATTTTAATTTAATTTAAAAACATGAATCTTAAAAACATTACTACAAAAACATTAACATGTATAATAACTATGTAAGCGCAGCGATAATATACTCACGTCTACACGGAAATAAGCGTGCTATACAGGCTTAAAGAATCAATTAAACCGGAAAACAGTTGTAAAAAGAGATTAATTGGCGCGCTGAGAATCATGCCCCCACTACATTAAAAATGTACTCGTATATGCCTACAAAGTATATTACTTTTCATGTCAGGCTAATGACTTCATACGCATCAATTTGATTACCAGTACTATCTGACGGGGATTACTGAAGCAAACAAGAACGCGATAATTAATACAAATGCGTCAGTAGATTACACAATATTGTATTTCTCACGCATTAACATAATAAACCAAAAGATAACGGTGTAGTAATCTTCGCAGAAGATGATAATCTGCATACCCGTATAACTTGAAATAGATCCACTGGAATTAGTATGTTGTATTATTAATTTTGTAATTATTGTTCCGGTGCAAAATAGCCGAGTAAAGTTTCCCACATTCGATTTATTATTATTTTCATCCATATTTATTAGACGAGGTAATTGGAATGCGCATTTGCATAATCAGTGCAAGGTCAACTTTACTGTATATTATTGTAATAACTGTAATCGTTTTCAATTGCTGGATGATTTATTTATCAGTAAGCCACTATGAAAAACCGACGTAAATTATACTGTTATTGCTTATACGTCGTGATAGACTAGCCGGATAGTTTAATTGACTCATTAAAACGTGGCTGTGCATTTGATTACTTAATTAATGTCCAGTTGATAATAATGTCACATATCAATGCGTAGCTTTCTTACAGCATCATAGGTAAAATTTTATATTTCAGTATTAGAAATGTTCAATTTCCCCATAAAATATGTTACCTCGATTATTTTTAAATATTGTTTAAGTTTGACAGTTTCTCTTGTCGTTCCTGCAACTATGTCTCACACATGGTTATCCATCGGTCTTTGTACGAGGGGAGATCAGTACTTACAGTCCCTAACATAGAAGGAAACAAATTGAAGAAATATCAAATGATTATCTCCCTGAACGTCGACGCATTTGGTTCAACGATGCTCTAAACTTTTGATTCCTCTGGAAAAAGTTCTTTCGGTAGATCTTCCAATCAGTCGTCTACGGCCATCACTTCATTATCGTCGTAATATCTAGTCCCCTGAAGATACTCTTTTAATTTTTGAAATATACAGAAATCACTATATCTATATATCTATCTATATCGTTTGTGATCAGGTATCAACATTCGTGGGACAACGTGCAGACAACTTTTTTAGCCCCAAAATATTTGTTAAAATATTTTCTGTACTATCATAAGAAAAATTCGTAATTTCAGCTATCCAGCGAACGGTTAGTCGCCTATTTGTCATTACCATATCGTGAATACGATTAATATTTTCTTGGGTAGTGATAGTCGCTGGTCGTCCATCACTCTTCGCATATTCGCATGTTTGTTTTCCCAGTTTAAATTCCCCAGATATATTTTTCACCACTTGGTAAGAAACAGTACTCTCACCTAATACACCTACCATATCTTCATGAATTTCTTTTGGCGACAACCCTGCCTTTCGCAAGTATTTTATAAGTGCACGTACCTCTGATTCTTCCACTCTTAGAATTTCTAAACTTGTCTATTTAAACTCTAAATTATTTCAACAGGTAACAAGTGACAAAACTACAATTGAACCAACATAACAACAAATGATTAATGTGTCAAATTGATTCAACGTCACTCACTATGTCAGGGAAACTAAATAATGATCTCCTTTCGTATGTTCAATTTTAACAATTGGATTAATTCATTAATTTGCTACCCCCCCCCCCCCTTCCGCATACTGTTTTCAATTTAAAACAAAGACTTATTACTAATAGCCAAGTGCCACGTATACTTAACTACGTAAAGATTACGATTAATATAAATTCACCAGAACTGAAGGGAAACCACAGTTCTGAAATAATAGCTCCGAAACACGTCACAGTCCCGCCGCCGCGCAGTTCGTACAAACAGTAATTAATCACGCCGAGATAATTTGGCAAAACGAAAATCGCATTAGCTTAAGGGACACGCTGTTCAATTGTTCGTGTGAGCTTGGTGCGTGCGTGCGTGCGTCTGCGCGCCCGTTTGTGTTTGTACTTCCATTGGTGTTCCTAATTAATTAACGGCACGAGCACGCGGACTGGAAATAAATAAATTATGCGCCGCCTTAATTGAACATGTACCCTGCATTTCTAATTAACGTGCTTATTTCGCGTTACTAATAAGTTTCGCTTTTGATTTTTCGCGTAAATTTTATATCGCATTACACCGGCGAGTTATTATGAAACGAGTTGGAAACTTGACAATGGGTAACGTAAGCAGTTTCAAGAAATTTAAAACGCATTGCTACAATACCTGAAGATTGGATCCGTATTAGACTCAAAGAGATTGATAGTAATACACAGATATGTTCGTTAAAAATACAAAAGAAACCTACAACTAAAACAAGTCACGCAAAAACGGAGATTTAAATTAATCTGGCTAATATCATGAGGATGTTCTATAGCCAATGGCACATTTGTAGTTATTGCCGAGCAAGGCATAATACAAACTATAACCCAAACCAATCCAATCCAACCCAACCCAAAACCAATATAACCCAACCCAACCCTACCCAACATTCACTGTTAATACAAAAAAAATTATTTGAACACCATTAGTATACAACAGTGGAAAGTGGAAAGTTAATTAACAACAAAATAAATATGAATTGTTTTGTATGATTATTAATTATTCGGAATTAATACGGCTAAATAAAAGTCGAGGTAATTTAGTCATTAAATTTCAATGCTTGCATAGATTTTGTAGACCAGCTGAAATAACTAAAAAAGTACCCCTAAGTACCACCGACAAAATAATATTACTATCTACCAGGAGAAATATTGAGGAAGCTCCCGACCGCCTAACACTGAGAATCGCCCAGTTGAATATTTTTGAATTATTTTTTTACGGACAATAAAACTGCATAGTAAACAAAAAAGACTGATATGGAGCAAACAAAGTTGTTCAAATCAAATCAAAATAAAATCCAAATTACAAATTGCAAAAAAATAAAGAAATAAAAATAAAATGAGGAAAGTAATACAACTGAGTAAGTGTCGACTGCTTTTTTAAAGCTCCTGGTTTATTGTATGGTTGGTTTATTGTATATGGTTTCTTCAACTTCGTTTTTCATTTGTTTGTTTTATAATTTTATTCTGTTCGTTTCATTTAGGACTATATTTTACCTTATATGTTCTTTTTTAAATTGTTCTCTTGAAAATAAATTTCAACGAACATATCAACCTGTTTCGATATATCTTGAGCTCATCGGACCACCAGACATACATCCCCTGGTGTGTGAGTGCAGTATTAGAGCCATCTAGATTTAGCCAATAGTCTTTGTCAGTGAATTTTTATCGTGCTTTTTTCGATAATTAATTTCAGTTATTTCAGAAAAATATTACTGCCTTTCGTATGATATTGTGTTGCATTCTTCCACATTTGATTTACTATTTATTGTGAATGTGTATGGTGTATGGTTTTGGATTTTATTCCTTTCATTAGATTTATCTTTTTCTATTTTTCGCCTTTGTTAGATTTTTATTTTGTTTTTTTTCTATTACCTTGGTATCCATTTTAATAAACATACTTAATTTTTCGTTACTTCATTGTCTTTGATGTGTATTTCGATTGCGAGGAAATATTTCGGTTTTCTGGTCGTCCAGAATTATTTCCCCTTATGATGGATTTATTTCGTAATTGATGAGTTTACTTGAAACATATTCCAGAATTATTTCCCCTTATGATGGATTTATTTCGTAATTGATGAGTTTACTTGAAACATTTTACAGTGTCTTCCTTTGTAATGTTCTTGATTCTATTTAGTTTCCACTTTCTATATCTTCTACTTAATTCATGTTGTCTGGCGTGAAATTCAGAATTTATTTAAAAATTTATAGTATCATTTATTGGTATCAATGCACGAAATCAAAAACTAAATATATCTACTATATAATGACATACTAAATCGTTGAATTTAGATGGGTTGGAGAGGGTTGGGTTGGGTTGGGTTAGGTTAGGTTTGTGTTGGGTTGGGTTGGCTTGGGTTGGGTTGGGTGATGTTGAGTTGGCTCATGTAGTTGGTAGTGTAAAAGTAAATGCATTGCTGAGAAAATTGATATGCAGGAAGCTTACGAACAAGCAAAGCACATAAACTTCATTATAAAATCGCTCCAACCAAATGCCGAACTAAACTCCACTCGGTGCATACATCAAAAAGAACATCCATTCGCGATCTAGCCACAAATCGAAATTAATCGAGACATCAAGACTATACAGTGCATGATCAATGAATTTGACCATAATAATGCTCCAACATTTGAAGATTGAATGATTTTATAGTTGTACCTTAAAACGAAGCAGAAAAAAATTGTACTGCTCATCAGGTATAGAAATAATTTTCAGTAATTCTAGGGTACTTATGTTCTTATTGCATGCTTCAATCGGGATGTAATTGAAATTGCGTAAGGATTAATTCCTTAAAGACTGCAGATAATCGATGACGAGATGTCTACGGTAACTGCTGGAACGAGACTCTTATCATTCGGTCTATATATGGACGCTCGATAAAATATAACGTTTGGCGCGTTTAGGCCGCACTCGAAGAATGTTACGTTAAATGTCTAAAATTATTGTGCAGACGTGAACTATTACATAATAATAACGCATTATTCCATATTAGCGGCGGTCTCCGATGTATATGCACACAGAACACGTCCGTAAATTCTTCCAGTGATTGGAAAATTACAGTAGTATCGCAGCGCATCATACTTAGAATGCGCAAGTGGTAATCTTCACCGTTAAAAACTTATACCCACGATACGCTGGCGAGTTATTAGCGTCGAGCATCCGAAGTAGATGAGCGAGCGTCATGGTCTCTAAGCTTGTTTGTTCTAACCGTTCTCATGCGTGCGTGCAAAATGAACAATTTGACAATTATTATTTTTGCTGCGCGCTGAGCGAGAAACGCGGCGGTGTATTACGTCCAACATGTCGTAAGGTGCAACAAGAAATCAAACATAAAAGTCGATAAAACAGGCATAAATTGCAGATGAAATATTATTAAATCGTTTCCATTTAAGGCATTAACATGTTGAACTGGTTTGATCGAAGACGAAGGTTGCGTGCAGACCGCGATTTCTATTGATATAATTTACGAGATCGCTTCGTTATCGCCCCGGGCCGTATCATCATGGTCTGAAAACGAAAGTCGATAAAAAGCGAAACTGCTCGCGAAACAACAAGAAAAACCAAAATGAAAACGGCGATTCTAACGGTTACGTCGTTTATTCAAGCCTACGATAATTGAGTAACAAACAGGTCGTTATCGTAAACGTTCTGTTATTAATTGTCTGTTTGTTGTACTACGGAAACGCGCCATTAAAATAGAAGAAGAGTGAATTCAATAATTTGCCAAATTCTATTTTAATTGGGGACGATTATTTTTTTTTTAACGCCGATGAAACATCGTCGCTAGGTGAACGCAATAGCGTGAACCCATTATTAAATTACGAAGTCGTTGTTTTTACGTATTCCCCACAAAACATTCCTACGCAATTTACCGTTAAGTTGTCGACCGTTAATAAAAGTGTTTTTGTTGCTAAACCACAAATTCTTTGATACGCTCTCGACGTAAGCGGCGACGTTAATTTATCCAATTAAATTTAATATGATCTCCAGATATTATTTTTTCCAACAGAAAAATCATAGACTGTGACATGACAATAATTGATGTGTTAGTCGATTTAATATCTAAAAAAAAACTTCCTTGCTTGGTCTTTCATGTATCAATTTTATTTGTATGGCGATATTAAAGATAACCGTAAGCTTCTTTACTGCATAAGAATAGATCTTAAATGCAACTATTCATAAAAGTAATCAATTTTTTTTTGGCGAAAATCCGATACCCAAGTCGCTATAAATCTGAACTTTCTTTTGATGAACAGTTCTTATGAAAAAACTGACCATAACTTGTTCAGAAAATCGCACTGCCACAATGTTATGTTGACGGTGAATTTTTTTACTTCTAAAGCATGTAAAAATGTTGCTAACTACCTAAGATGAAAAATAACATTGTAAAAACACAACAGTAATGAAAAGTATAATTCATACGAACTGTACCTAAGGACATAAAAACGCTTCAGGTCACTTTCCACACTTGGACGCTTATAGGTAATATTTGGGCCAATGGAATCTATTTATTAATATTACTATTGACAATACAAATAGAAGAAATTGTAACGATAACTTATGTACGGTAAATCGGTAGCCAATAATTGACTAATAAAGGAATCAATATTTGAGAAACGTGTATTCATATACCTAGCTTTTCATGTGGCGTGGTGACCGTTTATGTGAATATCGACTTGTTTTTCCCATGTAGGTCAAATTCACGTATTTTCACATATTTATTCGAGAACACATAAACTGTTTTTTTAAAGATTTTGGTAACGCCATTGTTTCGACATATGACGATTTTTAATACCACTACTTCTGCATAAATATCTCTAAGTAAATGACCCCATTAAATGTAGATGGCTACATTCAATTGACAAAATATAAGCAATAATTAAAAAATATTCTAGCAAATTAAGAATAAGCTAAGTATCAAAAACATTGAAAAAATCGATGCTAAACGTGGAGGCAATCGCACTAATGTGCACCGCAGCGAATAAATCAAATCGTGTAAGTGGTCGTATCACAATTCAACAAGAATGCGCTTTATATAATAAGCGAAATGCGCAAAGTTCAGCTTTCGCTTTATCCCGCGCTTTATCTCGCAATAATAACGAAACGGCAATAGTAGTGCGCGCAGAACGTGAGCAGAATGTGAAAGAGTCCATAATAGCGCCCGGCGAAAAAAAGACGAAAGCAAAGGCAAGAAACGGAGTTGATCATCAGTGGCATATCATTCGGTTATTGTCCTTGTCACAAGTGCGAGGGGGCACTGCACCGGTCACTTTTAAAGCAATTAGGTTCTTTCTTTCGCGCACTCGTTCACTCGCAGTGTCCCATAATTGTGCAGTTTTCATCTTCGTTGCGAGCGCACTTCTGCATGATTGAACGTCGAAAGACAGCGGGTTGATAACCCCGCTTATTGGCCCGGATTCTTTGAAATGGCATTGCATAATCGCGTCGCGAAACCGCCTTCTCTTTACCAACAACCAGGACCGGAATTAAAACACATTACATTAAAAAACAATAAAGAATTGAGACGAGTAAGATCTCACCTTCAGTTAAGACTGTCAAAGAAAATATGTACATTGCTTTGCAGAACAATTAATAGTTTTATGTGAAGTAACTTTTTCTGTTTCTCGTTTTCTCTTCCCAATTTTGTATCTTCATAGTTTTTAGATATTCCGCTACACTTTCCAGCCATCTCTTCCGTGGCCTCCCTTTTCTCCTTTTTCCAATTGGGGCTCTGCTAAGGGTATTTTTTGTAATCTATTTCGGTCCAATCTTTCTATATGCCCTATCCACCTTAGTAGTTGTGCTACTTCTTGGAAATTGGCAATTATGACTTTTATTTCCTGCTCCTCATGTCTGTTCGTTTATCATGATCCCCAATTATAAAAACATGTATTGTAGATAGATAAAAATAATCAAAGCTTTCGAGCAAAATTAATAAAAAAATATTAATTTTAATGACAGAAAATGTAAAAGTTTCAATTAAGGAAACCAATAATGAAATAGTCTGCAAATAAAACAGGATGGATGGCTGCACAATATACTATTTCACTATTATTCAACAGCGCACATCAACAATCTTAGATTCTTTAAAATATATGTATATGTAATATTACGACTGTCAAAAAATCATGGTCTGCACACACTTCCAAGGAACCATCAGACGAAAGAGCACTCCAACATTTAAAGTTCTCGTTATTGGTTATTGACGATTTATCGTCGCATTTTCTTTACTACTAATGCTTATTAAACTTTTTTTATGATTCTTGCATCAATAAAGTAAAAAATATCATAGCGATTCCAAGCCATTTAATTTTAGTTTTAAAAAAATCCAACATGTATGCTTCTAGTACTTTATTTGCCTTTTTCATCCAAAGAATCCTTTATTCTTGTATGCGCGTTCCTCGAGTCCGGATCTGTACGCGCAGCAGCAACTGCAGACCGTCCGAGGAATATAAAAGGTGGTGACATTGAAAGAAAACACATTTCACTTGAAGGCAACGCCAGACCTGCTCGAAGAGTAATATGCACTCAACGGGCATTGTGTTTATTTCCGCACAGTTTGAGCCGAACGTATGGCCTTTTAAAACACAAACTGCCGCCAATATATCGTGTGTCTCCCCGATAGGCGCAGGTATCTTTTATTTATGTTGCATTCATAAGCGGCCGCTTGTTTTAACACGTCGGTACATTGACATCCCGTGCAGCTTATACGCTAAATTGCGATTTAATGGCGAACGGTAAACGGTAGCACATACAGATACGATTATGGGCAGGCAGGCCGAGCCGAACTTAATTAAGTTCAATAACGACAGATGTCAAATTAAGAGAAATTGTTATATTTTATTTCTACTAAATTACCAATCTGTGATTTCTATACGAATTGTTGATCAATTGTAGACATGGAATA
Organism: Geotrupes spiniger; assembly: GCA_959613385.1. Lineage (NCBI taxonomy): Eukaryota > Metazoa > Arthropoda > Insecta > Coleoptera > Geotrupidae > Geotrupes > Geotrupes spiniger. The sequence continues at coordinate 22,640,308 of OY390737.1, forward strand.
AATTACTCGCACTACCTGTTAATAGGTGTTATACATTTTTCAATTTAAGAATTAGCAAGGTGTATATAGAAACATATGTTTGGTATTCGTTTTAGCACATTTAGAGCGCAGCACAAAGAAACTTCCCAGCGTCTAGAATTTAATGTGAAACTCAGGCGAGCAAAATAAACACAATTACTTTATTGAAAAGTGGATCGTCACAAAATGGTAAATAACTTTTTTTCCGATTTCTGTACCAATATTGAGTGACAGTGGTAAAATGAATTCCTCTACAAATAATTATTAACACTTCAAACGTCTTTGTTCAGTAACATTCAGACTCACAGGATCACAGTTTCTCTTCATTTCTATAGCTCAAGTGCCACATTCACAGTTTCTTTCCCAACTTCACACCAACCCCTCAAATGGGATGGGGTGGAATGGACAAGAAGGTGGAAATATAATTTTCATCCTCGACAAGCCAGTTTAGCCAACCTATCATCAAATGTGACAACCTTAACTTGTCTTACTTTCGTTCAGTTCCTCTTTCTTACATATTCCTGTCTCTGTAAATAATGTCTTTAGTTTGAACAACATTTCGCTTATCCCGCCAAATTGTTTCAAGTCTATGTTACTATTTTCTGCCTGTTTAGGAAGATAGTTATCTCCGAATGTAAACATCTACTCTTAATATATACCATAGATATAAAAAGTTTGGTATTTTAATCATTCGTCGTTAGAAAATTTTTATACAAAAATGCTTTTCGTCAATTTTCAAAACAGAAAACAACAACAGGGACACTTAACTCTTAACTTTTATAGGTCTATAACATTTAACTGTCTTGTATACAGGTGCATTATCATCCAAAAGCAAAAGTGTTTGCTAGAATTTCTTAGCTACATTTTTTGATATGTTTCTTCAATATTCTTAAAAGTTCACTATAATAAAATAAAATTCCGTCAAAATCCCATAAAAGCATAGCCATCACTTTAGGAACGGATCTTTAATTTTTTTGTATTGAAGCAAATTTGGCAGTAATATCCTCTTCTTGCCCTTCACCGATATGGTTGAGGAAGTCACCTCCACTAACGTTTAAAATGTTACCTATCTGTTTAATTAAAATTGGTCGGTTTAAGAGGGGTTGTGAGAAATATTATTACTTAATTTAACCCAACCCAACCCATTATCTATAAATTTAATTAAAAGATCCAATAATAATAGTTCATAATTTTCTCATACTTTACAAAAACATGGTCTGGATTCCATCGTCTCTTACACCTGTACCACCCTCTCAATTATATATCAATCATATCCTGCACGCCATCCCAACATTTTTACTGGCATACGACGGCAGTTCTGATAATGGAAAACCAACGAACGGGCAAACATCTGACACTATCAACTGCACCGTTGACGAAGATGGTTTTTAAAGACCTTCATGATTTCTTATTACGTGGATTGCAAACTCATTGTAGAAAGAACTCAGCTTGATTTAAACTGACAAAAACACCTAGCACCTGAAAAGGTAAAATCTACACTTTAGGTTTCGCCTATGTCCGACACATTGTTGTTACACGACTATTCCAACATTTACTACTGTTTTTGGAAAACCTAAACTAGTACAAGGGCAGACACAACGTGAACCATTTTCGATTCGAAAAATTAGAAATTATAAATTATTCAATTACGGAGTCATTCATATTTCATTACAATTGGATTAGCCCAATTGATGTATCGCATTTAAAAACTAAATTAGTAAATAAATAATTAATTATAAACTACACCCCAACTATCATCAAATAATTATTCCGTCATAAAATCCATTAAAGGTTCATTATTTTCAACGCTAAGCGCTCCTTAAACGCAGTGAAAGTCGAACATCCACGGCCGACCAAGTTCACTTCCTCAAAGTAAAAGCCTTCATCGCCGGCACCGTCTCACTTATGTAATTGTAAACACGGCCGACCTTGAGATGTGTGACGGGCACTTCACCTACCTGAAACTGAAAGTCGAGCCGGTCGGGTCGCAGGGGTCCTGAGACCTTTCTATATACGCAAAGAGTTAACGACCGCATTACACTTTTGAAATTGAAAACGCCACGAAGTCAGTCGTGTTATGTCCCATTACGTTAATTACGCGATCATTCGCAACGTAACGTTTATCCGTTCATTGTTTATTTGCTGCTCGATCGCCAGATTAATTTGTTAAATTACAGTGCGCGATTTCAGCGTGCATTCGAAAAATTAATATTATAATTACGTACAAAACTATTAAAAAAAAAATGTAACCGTTATGCAATATTTGCTTTATGGAACGTAAGCCTTTATTGCTACATGTCGGTAGCTGAATTGTTTGTATGAATTAGTCATAAACACGTTTATTAACATCTCCATTCTCTTGTCGCCAACAATAATGCAACGGTGTACACGAATTGAAAAGGAATGTAATAACTTGAATTGGTCGACGGGGACATTTAAGTGTTAAATTGCCGGCTTTTACGATGCACCGTAAAACTATTTGCAACTTGTAGAATTTTTATGGAGCCGTTTTGTAATAATTAAAGAGATAAGTAATATTTATATATGAACGGACCCGTTGAGCAGTTGGAAAATTCAAGCCTGACTATTAATTTCACATGCAATGTTATACCTTCGGAGTCCGTGGTTGTTAATTTCGCATTTCATTCAATTACATGATAATGCTGTAGTCAATTATTTCGATTACTTAGTTAATGTTAATAATCAAAGGTTCAGTAGAATAATTGTCAATAGAGAGGTATTCCTGCACTCATTCAGTGGGAACACACAGCATGACAAAACAATGGCAGCACTACATACACATATACGTAGCATATTTTACAAGACAGCTAGTACAACACGTAGATTTTACTTGCAGTACCCCTTTTCAGGTCCCGCCAAATCACACCTTGCCACAAGTAGCTACCCTTGATTTGTCATGTTATCCGATATTTTTACTATTTGCCCAATATTTTCGCATGCCTGAAATATTATACTTGACATACTCGTCGCTCTCCCGTGTAAAACCAATGAGTATCAGCTCCCAATTCCTCCCCATAGAATAGACATGAGCCTGCTCGATAGGCAACTTTGGATATTAGGATACCTTGCCACCTGGACGGTCCAGAATCAGTCACCCTCCCAGGGACAGGTCCACGGTAATTAGCACACCTGTTATTGGTCCACCAAGAACAGTAGCATGTTATTCGATCCAAACTCGCGCAAACGCAAGACAACCACCCCACGTTGCAATGTGGAGTCAGTACCTAATTGCTACAGTCACCACAATACGTACTACATAATACGTGAACATCAAATAGTCAACAATTTTACCAACTCTGCATTTTCCATAATATTGCTCTCCCAGATGTGCCTCGCCACCATTTAAGACAACGCTCAATATCACGCATATTAACTACGCTACTCTACACTACTATTTCCAGACGACCCGCCCTCTCCACTTCACCCTTAAACCATAGGTCGCACAATCTGTGCATATTCGTAAGAATTTTAGGGAATATAATTAAATACTGAAAACATGTCTTTCTATAAAAATATATGTGATAAAATTTTGATCAAATATTCGATTTAATTAAATTATATACTAATATTTTGTTTTATTTACAGGACGCCGCAACTTCTAGCTACATTTGGGTGCCTAACCTCAAGTAAGTTTCTTTTTTTCAATTTAAAATATCTCGCCCACGTCCTGTCGTGCGATATCTCCTAACGAAGCATGCACGAAATGGCTTTAGTTTGATAAACATATCAAAAATTTAATTTCGAGTGGATGTGCCGAACTCGTTCATCATAAAGTTTGGCGAATTCCGACCCAACCGAGATTTTATTTGTCCCCGCGCAAATTTCAAAGTTTCGCTCCGAAGACGTGCAAAGATACCGACTTGACTGCCTGTCATTGTTTTGCAGTCACGCACTTGTTAAAGTGGCAAAAAAGATCCGACGGCCTCAATTTCCATTTATTATTTGCAAGAACGTGCAAACTGAAATGACTAATGGGCATACAGGTTTCTTTAATGGTGTAATAATGAATGGTCTTCACAGATCATTGGTGAATTCAATGAAATGAATATTTATAATTAAGTACACAGAAAGCGCTAATTGTATACGGTGTCGCGTAAATGCATCTACCCGGTTAACGTAACGACCGGTTTTTGCATGTTCGTGTCGTTTCGAGCAAAAAGGTGTTTAATTCTAGTTTAATCCCACATTTTAATCTTCATCTATCACATCACTTATTATTTTATGTGCAAAAACTGCACATTTATACTAATTATAATAAGAATATTAAGTTGCAATAGTGTTAAACAAGTTTCTTTGCACATTCGCATTTAACATTGGTATTAGGTCAAAACATGTAGGTGAAGAGAAATCATTTGTGCAAATTACTGTTGTTAATGACGCTACGTGTCCATAATTACTCATTCAAGTTCTATACCTAAATTACTCTTGACTATGAATTTCGTCCTTTAAGTTATACTACGATAATACACCAACACTACCCGAAATACAACCCCGCTAATTTTTACATTAAATCATGATGTAATAAATTAAACAGTTCTCTGTTCATATTTCGATTAGATCATTTATCATATTTATTGTTACTTTACTAGAGTAATTTGTTGAAATTGTTTCTTAAACTGCGTATAAAAAATGAAAAATGGCCAGTCAACTTTTTTATGTACACACATGCCGTAGAAAGTCGGCGCGTTTATTTATATACTAAAATCATCCTCCCATTCCAGACATCGTAAAGCATTTTTCCCGATACACGGTAGGGTGGTATTTCACGCGGCAGCCGATAGAATATCGCTTCGATTTTCTTTATAACGACACGGTAACTTGCGGTACGGTGTTCTTTTTTCAGCGGAATTCCTTCTTCGCCAGATAAACGGGAGATAACATAAATCTCACCGTTGTTGGCATTACGCACATGCTATGTTACGGTACATCTCGCCTATAGGAGGATAACCGATAACGTGGTCGGCCGTACGCTCCTTTTTCTCGAGGGGGCAATGTTTTGCATAACAATAGTTCGGATTTTGCAACAAAATATAAAATATCGTAAATTTAAACGGAGAGCTATCTCGTAAATAAATCCTTACTTACTTATCATTTTGCGCGAAATTTATGGGCGAAACAAATAATAAGATAAAACCCGAACTGCTTTGATTCGATTTATTCTAAAATATGGTGCAATTGTTTTATGCATGTGCGGTATACCTGTGTCACATGATCGTCGTCCTTTTCCAGCGTGCGCCCCTGATATGAATGCGCAAAAAAGGACCTTGTGAAGAAATTTATTTGGCTGAATAAGAATCACGGTCAAAATAATTGCAAGAACTAGCAATGACCAAAAATAATACCGAGGAACTAAATAAAGTACATGCACGTAAAATAAAATTTCTATTACTAAAAAAATAACTGAAGAATTAAGCCAGCATGATAGTGGAGATGAAGTACAATTCTCCAGTGAAAGAAAAAGATTAACAAATTACCGGCAAAATAAACCAAAACTGGAACAAAATATAGACATTTTAGACAAAAATTAATATTAGATGTGATCCAAATAAAAATACGCCAAAACAATAACAAAGCACGTGAACTAATAAAAGAATGAGAATAGTAACATCAAGAGAGATGTAGATTGAAAAAGATGTCAAGATGTCGATTTCGACATAATAAAAGGATAATAATGTAGTAACACAAGAATTAGCTTTAAATTCAAATAACCCCATGAAAATAAAGGTGGCGACGGTCAGTTTTATTAAGAAAGATCCGGAAATTACGTTCTGGTCAAAACAAGGGGACAGTAACAAACTAACGAATGAATAACGGGGGAAGATGAGCATAAATGACAACGAGTATGCTACTAAATAAGGACACAAAAAAGTAATTAAAAAACGAACATGTCAAAGAAAAATGATGGAAGTAATAGAACAACAGCGCAATGTGGCAAAAGAGAATGGAATAAGTTTATCTTGAAATGAGAAGAAGAAAGAGAAGAGATTTGTAAAAGCAGACCTCGATAGCCTGTGCATAATAGACACCGAAACGAAAAGGATGAGTAAACAGAATTACGAGGGGGCAACATACTCATATACAGCGAAATATACAGCAAAAGATGGGGTGAAATATATATAAAAAATGATTGCACTGGTACTGAAATCAATTAACTATACAGGAGGCTAATGACACCTGCTACGTTATGATATGAAGCAAGAGTGAAATGGTGTTCTATACACTCTGGTCCAAAATAGACCTATAGCCAGAAGTTCAAGAGGTTATAAACAGTAGATGAAAACATAAAGAATAAAGATTAAGAAAAATAAAAATATAAGACAGCAGAAACCATAAAAAGGGAATATATTACGCAAATAGAGGCATAGATGAATAAAAGTGGAAAACACGATAATAAAATAAACTGTTTCAACGTAACCCCAAGAAAGGTAGAAAAATAAGCATGTGGAACATTCAAAATTAGTGCTCATAAAAAACAGAATTAGTAGAATGAAGGCAAGTAAAGGTTAAGATTCGGAAATGGAAAGAGCGTTAGGGAAAAGCGAAAATTCGACACACATAAAGAACATAGTATAGAATTCAAGGAGATTGCGAACGAAGAGAAACAAAACTGTTGGGAAGATTTGGAGAGAAAAGATGAAACACTGCCTGGGAAAGCAAAAACTATTTTATAAAATGTTCAACTGCCCTTGGAACTAGAGACTTCAAAAGACTATTAACATCCAAAGACGGAAATGAATCATGTAGTAAGTTGGAGAGAATAGTACAGGAAGAAATGAATTAACATAATCACAGCAATCAGCAAATGAAGAATAACACGGCGAACAATAAAATACAAAAGTGAAGAAATAATAGAAACTGTCAAAATAATTACATGGACAAAGGGCCTGGGACTGCCAATTAAACTGTGCTATAAGACATGATAAGAAGAAAAAATATAAATAGAAGGGGACTAAAACCAAATTACTACTTTTTAAATTACAATCTTATGTATATTATCAAGACTACATGAAAGGATAATGGGAAAGTGTCAAAACGAAACTACAGGACTCATAGTACGAGTTCAGAAAAGGCAAAGGAGTGCAAAATTGAAGATAATTAATGGGGGTTTTTGACAATCAAATTGAACAATCCTAACTCCAATTTTGTTCAACCTAGTGATGGATAATGAAGGAAATGAAGATGGTTGGGCCATATAGTGAGGATGGCGAGGAAAGAGCAACGAAGGATGTCAAGCCAAGTCAAGTACGAATGTGAATGATTGGCTACAAACAAAAAATAACGAGCAAGGAGAATTTGCAATTGGTCACTAAAATAATTTATAATTATTTTGCATAGGTATACAATAATACATGGCACTTTTTCGTATTCCTCTTCACATCATACTCTTTTTGGTATTTCCTACCAAATTTCCTCCATACATTTTCTCGTTAATACGTTCCACGTGCCCTGTCTATGCTAGCCTCAGAAATTGTATGTATGCGACGATACCAATGTCTTTATATTGTGTACTGGCTCATGGAGATATCTAAGTCGCCATCCTCCTACTTCTTGCACAGACCCGAAACTTTTGCACCGCACCTTCACCAATAATTCATCTAACTCCAGGTGTAATCCACATTAGTAAATAAAACATTTATCATTGTTTTGTAAATCCTGAGTTTTGATGATCTAAATTCCATTCTTGACATATGCATCCGTTTCCCATTCGCTGCTTTATCATTCACTAGGGTCGTTAATAGTTTCCGAATAGTTGCATCCGTCGACCACCTTTGCTTTACTAGCAGCTGTCATTTACTTGTATTTCCTAGTATACCCTAATAGCCAAGGAGTGCTTTAATAATTACGTTCAACCTCTCCTTCCAATCCAATTCAATCCAACCCCTGAGTAAATGGGCAAAGCGCTGGTTTAAAATGCTACATTCGCCACCAAAAATGAAATATTAGAAGAATACCAAATCAAGATACCATATCAAATATCAGAACATCGAGCTCAGTAAATGTCCAAATATTCAAGCTTTCAACGCCCAATTTAATGTTAGATGGTACGAGAATAATGTACAGAACTGAACAACAAATAACACTCAATGCCAATTATCAAATTATTCAATATTGAAGAAGTCAATATTCGCTTTAAATATTGAATAAATAACAAAATCTATTCAAAAAAGTATTTGGCAAACAAGTTTCCCCTATGGTTGTTATATGCATCCCTCAACAACTCCAAACTAGTTTACAGTAATTTCATAAGTTTCTTAGCAGTTGTTCAAAAATATCCAATTATTACAAAATGTAATTATTATATTGGTACTGTATTTCGCTTTGAGATCAGTACGTGTTACGATATGCCCAGTAAGTATTGATTACAATAGAAGGACTTGGAATCAGAAATGAAAATACCTTTTCGATTTAAGTACGTACTTATTTAGGCGTAGGTATATACCGTTAGACTATAAATAAATAATCTTTAAAATCACCAACCGGTCGTTCTTAAAAACGATGAAACAACCGTGGACGTAATAAACGAGTTGCAATTAGATTATCAGGCGCAGGGCATTAGCCCGAATGGCCCCTCCTCGCGGACGTCCGTGGTCGACACGGAGGTCGGGTGAAAAATCCGACCGGCGTGCCGCGTTCGCTTTGCGATAGCGCGCGGAAACACTTTTTCGGAAAAGCCGGTCGTTGTTATCGCTGGTGGAATATTGCGCGCGGCCCGCACTCCCAGGCGCTATTTGTTGCCGACTTAATTGGCGACGAGACTTCGAACATGACCTACAACTGCACGCCCGCTCGATCAGACAAGTCGGAATAAATTATAATGGCACGTTCGTCCTGACAATGTGAAACGAACGGCGTGCCGATAGAGTGAACGGATTGCGCGAAGAAGTCGTCGTTGGCGCGCTGGTAGTTGACTCGGGGGGCTCAAACTCTCCGACGCACGAATTCGAATAATCGAGACCCGGCAATAACTCGACGGGTGCGATCGTTACGACCGCGAAATTGACCTCAACATCTTATTCAGCACTGAGGCAGCGCTTGGTCATCACCATAAACGTTTTCGATTTGGTTGCGCTTTAATTCGTCGATTCGGTGTACATTTCTATTGATCGTTGGTTTAGAAACGGGCCACCGTATCAAATGCACGAAAGGCATAAAAGTTGAATAGAATACATTATCCTAATTTATTTGCAATTTGAAGAAACAAAATTCAAGGCCGAAATTGTATTTTTCTCCTTTTCCACTTACACCATACGAACACGTACACATTGTTTATCCAGCTTCCATACGACTTAAGTTATATTTACAAAATAGATCAATCGTCATGCCTTAGTGAAGATGGGGCTAGGTTCCTGAATTGTAATTCTTAACAGAAATCCACCGAAACTTAAACCCAATGGTCTTGCGGAATTTGACACAAAATCTTTTATTAGTGTGACCATGAGAAAAGCAAACCAATTTAAAAACGGCACATTTCGAATACGTAAGGCTACTAGTTTTCCGTATTACTTACTTACTACTTACGTATTCGTTTAAAACAGATGGCACTTCAAAATCCCAAAGTGAATATTCCAGCCTCACAATCAACATTAATTCGTTCAACTTTTACAGATTTTAGAATTACAGATTACTTATTAATTGCACAGTAACTGCACATCTGGGAGGACTAACAATGTTAAAAGAGTTATTGAAACAGCGAACAAGGACACACGAAACGAACAAGGACTAACACGGAATGTCAAAAAGATGATATGAAGCAAATTGTGGAGACACTCAAAAGGAGGAATGAGGAAGAGAATGAGAAATTATGGGCAACAATAACAGAAAAGGAAGAGCTATGGAACGTGGAAAAGGAACAATTCACTGCAAAGATAGAAATATTGGAAGGACTCATAGGCAGGATGGATTAAACAGTAAGGAAATGTAACGTAATGGAAAAGACAAGGAGAAAAAAAGTGAGGCCCAAATGTTCTTTAGAAGCAAATTAGGACAAAACTGGAAATTAAGGAAGTACGCACAATAAACTCAGGACAACGTGATTAATGTGGTGGAATTTCGAGGAGAAAATGAAGGTGGCGTCAAGGAGTCTCACTGAGTTGGGAACACTTTGATGAACTCCTAAATACGGGAAATAAAAAGATTAAAAAAAGAATAAAAGTTCAGCAAAAATGATGCATAAAAAAGGTGACAAATGTAATATCAGGCAGGTTTCAGGAGAAGCACTTCGGTAAATAACCCCATTTTTACTGTCAAAGACATCCATACAATTTGTTGCGATTACAAACTAGCTCTGCAGGTAGTATTCCTCGATTTAAAACAAGCCCATGATAGAATTAATAGAGAACAACTGTACAATCCAATGAGAAGGCTACAAATAACCGAAAAACTTATAAGGCTAACAACCATTACGCTGAATAAAACGCAAAATAAAGTAGCTCTGGAGTTGCTAGAAATCAACAGACTTCTTGGTGGGAAATAGGCTGAAGCAAGGCGACCCTCTCTCTACTATACTCTTCAACATGGTTTTCGAAAACATAATTACAAACAGTAAAGTAAAAATGGAAGGAAGATATATAACAACATCAATGACAAATGAAAACAATGAATACGTCAAGATGAATGAAGAAGAAAACATTCATAAAACAGTTATAAGGTCACTAAAGAAAGCAGATGACGATGGCCTAGATGAATGAGGAAGAAAAATGTTAAAAGTTGTATACGGTGGAATAAACACAGAAGACGGGTGGCGAAGAAGAACAAATAAAGAACTAGACATTATGTACAAAGAAGCAAAGATAACATCAGACATAAAAGCCCAACTAAAGAGGAAAAGGGAGACCACAGAAGAGATCGCTGAAAAATGTAGAGCAAGATCGAAAAAGTATGAAGATCCAGAATTCCAAAGACAAAAAGGAGAAACAGAAAAGAGTGGAATAAAATTGCTCAAGGGCCAAGGCCTTCACCGTCTGTAGTGCAAGGGTGGCTAAATTGACAGTAACATATATTTGATGAAGTTTAATTCATTGAGCTATCACATGTACTAAAAATTTATGTTACAATTAATTTATTCCCTCAGTGAGAGCCTTATCAACTGATACCTAACAACATCAAGGAAATTTACTTGGTGCAGTGGAAAAACCTTGCTCGCTGGGTTCCTTTCGAATGGCCTATACTGGAAGGGGTATATGTAAATTAGTCAATTTTATTAAATAGACCACCAAATTAAAATTCCTAATTCCTAAACACGTTTTCATCAAGTTTCTGATTTCTTGGTTGACTGCGTCACGTACAAAGAAATGTAAACCATAACAATTGTAATCAGTCACCAACAGAGCTTTCTGCTTTGTCTCGTTTTAATACCTCCGCTGGCCATTTTTTTCGGCGTTTTCACGCTAATTGAATTATGTGGGACAATTTTTCTGTTACGGAACAAATTACCATGCAATAGATGTAATGCTTTTTAATAGATTATAAGAAATCTCAGTTAATACATTTCACCTATTTCCTTTCGTTAAAAAAGCACGTACATTAAACTGTTAAATGTTGCGTGCAATTAAATAAAATACTATGATAAATAAAATCAATCAAGATAAAACTCTCTGTAAAGTGTTACGCGAAGATAAGCTCCACTCACCATACAAAACGAAGTCAAAACATGTAAATTAACGGTGAAGACAACACATTTGTGAACAGCATTAATGAACATAAACCCTTACAAAGAATCGCGTTATAAATAATAAACGATTTGTAATTAATTGATACAATTTCGTGATTACTTATACTGACACAAAACCTGGCGTCGGGAATTAAATCATAATTATGTCTAATTACGAAAGCATGTAGAAATTCAGTTATGAGCAGACTAATGACAGCTTGAATACGATGCTTTATGCGTGCGCCGTAGTTGCTATTTTAGCAATGTAATTATTCGAGACATTGTGTACAATGTGTGCGTTTTTAATTTCGAACAGTTGGAAGTAACGTTACATTCTTGCAAATTCTACAGGCACCAACCAAGGACGAATTTATTAATATCCACGAGTGCAACTGCAACGCTCGTTATGCACTTTTATATTATTACAACTTGGCACGGAAAATTTCCAATATGTGAAGGGTAACTGCAGGGGTTTGCTACTAAAATAGCTTGTAATGTGTTCCCTCAGTATGCGTTATTTACGATCTAAACGAACTCGTTAGATTTTTTACCTTCATGGTGATTATGAGTAATATTATTAGTGCAAAAATAATTAAATAAATTGCTCCGACATAAATGTGTCGACGACCTTTTTTAACGCTTACTGTACAATTTCATCTAATTATTCATGGAGAGTAATAAACCCAGGATTATTGGAATAAAAATGCGAACAAAATAGAACACTAATACACGAAATGTCAGGTCTAACAGGCATGGCAAAGACGCCGAGCACCACTTACACATATCGATATATTCCTCTTATCTTTTTATTGGACGTTGAAATGGAAAACGTACGAGCGAGGGATATTTTATGGACCTAATTAAAATAAGTGCTTAATTAAGCTTTCAATATTCATAGATATATTATTCGCCCCAGAACTAGCGTAATTAATTTCAGCCAAAGTTTATAATGTGAACGGGAAAAATATAAGGAGGCGGTCCAAAGTTTTCGTGTTTAATTAACGTGGTGCGGGTAATTCTTTAATTTTATCGGCTCCCGAGCCAAAGCGATTTTTATCGCGGGTCTTTATTCCTCTCAGGCGAATATCGCGTTAAGACAAGGACAATTTTAACGTTCATTCTCCCGTGATCTATTTCATAAAACTCATAAATTGAAGCATTATAAAAATGTCTAAACTTCAGTTCATAATGTTTTATCAAGGAAAAGATTTTTTGCGTTTGGTTTGTTTTGTTTTACTTATCAGTCACGTAATTAATGTTGTACAAGTTTAATTATTTAGAATTGGTTTTGTGTCAGTCGCGTTATCTTGGCTTTGCTGCACATGTTATGCGCAGTGTAATATAATTTAGCTGCCCGAATTTTGTTAAATCGGATTTGTGGGTACCGGTAGTTCGCTAATGCGTGGACTCGTTTACACCTGAAGACGTTAATTGATCTTATCAACGTCGTTTTTATGTCTTGCTTGTCACAAGTTGACTAATATGAATTTAAATCAATTTTGTTGTTGTTTCGATATCGTGTATATGGTTTCTTTCTCCGAATGCCTTTTAGTTCTAGTATATTTTAACGGTAGTCGCAGACCTAGCTCATTATCGATAGCCAACTACTTTTGATACACATCGTTGAAGGGTTCACATATATTCTAGTCAATTCCTTGTATATTTTACGTAAATCAAGTACGTATTTACTGTGATCCATCGGTGCAGTTATTTACACTGGCACAGATACTTACAGCATCCTTTAGTTCATTCGATCTCAATTTGCGTTTTACGTAAAGCGTGTATTTAGGTTACTATTGTTCGTAACTGGCCGCATTGCGCTCGGAATGGAATCGTGCGTTAGTTTGACATTCCCGATGTAACGGGTCCACTGTTATCGACAGGTTATCTACTGCACAGAGGTCCGTGGTTAATACGGCGCACCGATATCGACAGGTCTGTTCGATTAAAGTGCAAACCGACAAATGACCGCCTCGCTTAATGCGATCCAATCGCTCCGGTTGATCGAGCTTGCAATTTAGGTTCCGATGTCCCATTGAATCTCGACGCCGAATAACAGTGATAGTGATGCACCTCCTTCTCACGGACGGGGGCGTCGGCGCGCATTTAAAGTCTTTCTTCGTGCGAGAACGATTAGAAGACAGATATTTTCGCGGACGTCGGCATAAATTTCCGCGTTTTTGCTGGAATCGTTGCTCAATTGTGCTTGACAATCCATCGTTCCTGCATCCATTTATTATGCAGATATTTATTACTGCCCTCTGGTGTCTACACACATTTACATTTCTCGATTGCTCGCGCTTAAATTAGAATTTTTTTTAATTGCACCGTCGTTGTTTATTTATTGTTACCGAAGTTATCTAGCAATCAGTGCAGTGAAATGCTTTATACCTTTTTGAATTTTAATCGATTTGCTTGTGTTAAAATTCAAAGACTTCATAAATATACAAATTAACAATTATTGCGAATTCCTATAACTGCATTTGGAAATTGCTTTGGATTCCATTCGTTCGAATGGTTAAATTAAAGGAAATTTTGCGTTCGCAAGTGGTAAATAGGCACCTGCATTGTAAATAATAAGATGTAAGATTAAACGGGCATAGAAATGCCCATCCATTGTATATTGTCGATTTTGTATCAAAACTGTTTCAACGGTCGAATAAATTCCGTCAAGACTGAATTTGCCATTCACCCGTAACGCGTATTTTTTCACAATACGAATATTTTTGGAGAATGGGCCCGTCAAAACCATGTGCAACAACTTTCCTTTCATTCCTTGACCATGACACGAGGAACAAAATAGCTGCTTTCTAATATTTGATACACTATCTAATTAGATACCACAATACTAACAAATTTAAGTTGGCACGCATTTCATTGATATTTGTGATTGTAATAGATATTTACAGTAATACATCGGTGCAATCACCTTCGTTTTAAATGATAAATATAAGCGAAGATAAAATCACGTAAATGGTGGATATTATATGAAATACGATAGATTGCGAATGGCTTGGCTAACATTTGTGGGCGCCACACATAAGATGAAACTAATTTTTGCCATCTCATAACGTAACTAAATCGAGATTGGGGCAAAGGTATAAAAATGTCTATACTTTTAAATCCAACCATATATGAATCTTGTTTTACAGCCCCAGATTTAATTAAATTCCTTATTAAGCAATTCCTGTTACTATGGTCTTTGGTAATTAAGAATAAAAATTTCAGTTCGCATAAATATCAGCCTAATTCATTAAGATTCTTATCGAACACAAATATTTTGGATTGTATTGAAATAAATTGAGGGATAAATTATATATCTAGGTTGTCGTAGTTCTACAATAATATATAGAAGAGCGACTTTGGCCATGTATTTCCTTGTCTATGATGAACCCTGGCGATGCTGCCCGCTCCTACATTAGTATTCCTTCGAAATTGGACGCAATTTCAGTTGTTCTTAATTTATGCTCAGGATCAATGGGTTTCTGATGGTTTAGAAGCAACTGTAATTCGATTCACCTAACCCAACCCAATTATTAGAGCTATATTTGAATAATCGTCAATACGAGAAACAATATTTTATAGAAATTGATACCGAAATATCGCACTAACTGCGCACTTGATATTTATTATTAATCGACCAACTAGACTTATTTATTTAGCGATTCACAGATTTATTGATTCGTGTTTTTAATTGAAAGTCAAACCTGAAAAATTAAATGTGGACCAACATATTTAAGAACAGGCCATGCATATCAGTACACAGCCTTAAATTAATTAATAGTGTACACAATCCTAGATAGTTAGACAGTTATTTTTATACAAGGAGACAAAAATAGTTTATTGAATTCTTAACAATGGACCTAGACCACATTCCAGTTTATTTGCATTGCTAGATTTATATTAGATTGAATGCTTCATATATTTATCCGCTACGAACAGGAGTAATTATGGCAGAATCAGAAGAAAAACAAAAATTGAATCAAGAACGTGGAATAAAATCGTCCAGAATAATTATACGTAATAACAATCAAAGAATTTGATTATATATTGTAAGTCCTTTAGGCGTACGTTTTGTATTGTTTTCTACTATTCAGTGTTATTGCAAATTTTACAGACAAACTCCAACTGAAACAGGTGATTTATAAAAAAAAGTAAAAAGTTGAGACAGTAATATAAATATTGTTTTTTTATACAGGACAACTAAATAAATAATTATTACATTAATAAATAAGGTGGTCAAAAAATCTGCTCAAATTTTACAGAGATGCCAATTAAAATATACTCACAGCAACTTAGCCGAATTTAACACAATAGTAAATCGAAGGCTGTGGTTGGAAAATAAAATAAAGTGAAATAAATATTTTCCTTATCACTTATCGCATTTCGACAAGAATGTGTCGACATTTAGTACAGTTGGTGTTCAATAAAGCGCATGTTGGTTACCAATAATTAAATGAGAACTATCATAACTAGATACATTTATTTGGGATCTCCATTACGTAACCTGAACCTGAACTCAACATATATTTCCAGATAATTAATTTCTACCCAAAAACTGCCGTTCAATTATTTTTGACTTATATGAATTTTCATAGTAATATTTCGACACATTTGATACAATATTTTGTTTTTTTTTTTAATTTCCTCGGTAGATATGCACCCAGCCATTGCAATATTCTGAAATAATATTCAGTCTATTCGTACAAATTTTCACTGCATGAAGTTGTCACAAATTTTGGCATTTTATTTTTTTTTAATTGCAATCGCTATTGACGACAACGTACTTTGACATAAATTGAAGCAACTTAATAGTTTTTCGCGTTTGTCAAACGTTTTAGATTTTGCTCTACACCTTTCAACTCTAAAGTGGTCTCCCTTTTCTCCTTTTTCCAATTGGGGCTTTGTTATGGAGGATTTTTTGTAATCTTTTTTGATTTCTTGGTAAAATACTCGTATTTTCTTATTCTGAAAATTTTCCCCACTGGTTATAAGTTTTTTTTTATAATTGTATGTTTTTCTTCCCTGTACATGCACTTGTATCCTTCAAACTTCAATCAAACCAAACATTAACGAGCTCATGTTCAAATTCATAAAATCAGTTCCCCTTCCAAGTTCTAAAATACAACATCCCGATTTAGTCTTGAGCATATACAGGTTCATCACAAAATATAGGACATAAATCGTGTCAAATAAAATCTGTCGGGCCTGGAAAATTTTTATGTAATAAACCATGTTTGATAAATCCTGGAACTTATACAATAATTTTTAATAACACACTTTCTGTGCCAAGTAGTTGACACTAAATCGGATGAACGAAACAACGCCTGACATTAAGAAAACGATGAAAAAAATTTAAAACAGTTTAATGAACCTCAAATATGAGGAACCTAAATTCCAATTTTCCGCGTATCACAAAAGTAACCAAAATAATTGGGTGTGGTCGGACACTAATTAAAGAGGGCCAAATATGGCACGATTCGGCGCGGTAGTTTGATATGAAAGGTACGACCAATTGTAGCGAAGAAACATCATTTCGCTACGTACAATTGAACCTGATCGACGTTTTTAAATGCCCACGCAGCATTAACATACGCGATAGTTTATATTGTGAGCGCCGGTTTAAATTATCCAAGTTGTCGTACAAAAGACTTCATTACATAATTCCGCATATTAAGCATTACGAACGAGACATGGCTTATATAAATGTTAGAATGTTAAAGCCTGACCGCAGGCGATGATTTATTTATTGTCCATTCGACATAATTAAAATGAATTATGCACATGCGTAAAAAACATGCGCATACGAAGTGGCGTCATAATATCTAACGAAGTTAAACAGTCATCTGATTTATAATTGTTGGACGTAGAGACCACACCGCGTGTATGTCTCATAGGCGGAGATGGCTATTGGTAACACGAGGAAGATATTTTTTTATCTTTATATTAAATTTTAAGTCCACATACATATAATAATGACAATAATGTGATGAAACTAATTTTATGTCATGTCATGTCATATTAAATTAATCAAATTGACAAACATAGTTACTAGACAAGAATTATTAACTCGTTTTAATCTGATCTTGTAAATATACGTGTTTTTCAGATTAATTAAAATACTCCTCTGTACTTGCTTCATTAAACACCATCATCACAGTTTATTAGTGATCATAAAATTATATTTATTTATAAATACAGTGTTTACAAGTTGAATAATAGGCGTTAAAAAACACAGCACACTGTGCATGCTACGGCATGCATTTTCAAAAATGCCATGCGAAGGGAAATTCTAATGAAATTAAAGCATCCAACTGCAATGTGCTTCAATAAATATCAGTTTAATGGTCATTTTACTCTTATCGACCACACAAAATACGTGCACCGTTTCAGTGAAGATTTGTATGTGGTTTTCCACGTCACGTTTTATTCTAATCATTTTGTATGTGTACCCTAATGATTATACCACGTCGTCCGTTTATTAGGATCGTCCGCACAGATGCAATAAAGATTTTCGTCGTTTGATTTAAACCTTTTACGAAATGGGGCACTCGAGTTGCCCTCCTATCTGGAATCTCGTAGCTGCGGGAACTCATACGTAATTGCACGGGTTACTGCAACCTAACGAGCTTTTCGTTTCCTCGAAAACAACGTCTTTTAAATTTTCCGCGTCCGCGGGTTCCCTTCGGCCACTGTTACGTCCGCGATGCGACAACTGGGTCGACATTTTTCTCCGCGCACGATTAATTGATACGTATTTCCGGGATTTTTATATTTTCGGCTTCGTTATTCTAAATAACGATGATTTATTGTGTCGCGCGACGCGCGTAATGTTAACTTTGCCGGATCATGTGCACAGTAGTTAAGCTGTCAAGAACGCGCTGATTGATTGGATGGCATTGCGATGATTGCTCGGTCTATTAATATATGTTATGAAATTTATGTGGCAACCTGTTATTGACCTAAGCGAACAATGGATTCCGCTTATGAATGTAGTACTTTCGTATCACTCCGCGTATCAAGAATTGATCGTGTATTCCATGAATAAAAACATTTTGAAATTGTTCGTATACATTGTTTGAGAAAATTTTATTCTTAAATGGTAAGGAATGCTGATGGTACTTCATATTATTCAAGTTACCAACTCGCTTCAACCCTATATGGACTTCATCAGAATATAACGTAGTGTTTGCTAAAATGATTTTAAATAAGTGCAAGAATCATTTTCTTTTAATTGTCTCAAAGGGTTAACTATAATATGAAGCCACTTCGTATTCATTTATTGCTGGCGCCAGTATGTTCAGGATTGTCCTAAATTCTCTTGTTACTGTAACTTTTATTAGTTGACTATTTTAATAGTCGCAACCAGAATCATCAACTTACTACTGCTAACGATGTCACACATATTACAGACGTTGACTTCAGAATTCATCCAAGAAAAATTATGTGCGAGCACACGAGTATTTTATATGTAAATAAAGCTTTTGTTCAAATTCCTACATATAAAACGATCAGATATGCAATTTGTAAGTTGCAATATAGTATCATCCGTATAAGAGGTTTTGAGAACACTGGCTCAGTCAATTAATTTTAAGGAAACTGATATTACGGAATTGTATAGGAATGGAGTCCATCCATTCCCTCTTATCTTTATTGAATTGTTTGAAGAAATAGTGCCGCTTGTGGCTATGAATCTGAAACTACACTTTATAAAGTTCGTGTTGCGACTATATACGCTGGAATTTCAACGTTTTCTATGGCATCCCCGACCGCATAAATCGCATTGTATGGATCTGCGAAAAAAATACACGCGGAATGTTCTCGTTAATTTTACTGCCAGATAATTTAAATTTGAATAAAATTCCTTCCAACCGTAATTAACCGCGTTAATTACAAATTATATTCTTCATTTCATGTAACATTTCCTAGGTGTAATTTTTGGCTTAAACCGACCGACGCGTATTTTCGAGTTCGCGGTGGAGAATTACGGTTCGTTTTTACCAGCCCCGAATATTACCGAAATTACTTTGGATTCGAGCAAAATATACGTTGCCGGGCAATTTACGCCCAATTAAGACGGGTGGACTACAATAATTCTCGCGCTGATTGCGCTCAGGAACAGATTACCACCTATATAAGCGCCCCGCTTGTCACGTCGTTAATATATGTACGAGTAAGACATTTGCATATGCAAATAACTAATAAATCATTTAGGCGCATCGTCAGTCTGAATGGATGTACTCGCGCAATAATGCCGACGTCTAATTACCTCGGTCTTGTTATCGCGCGAGCGGAGAATTACGATAAATATTGTCACGGCCACTTGCGATGATTTACGACTTGGGATTTTTTCGCATTTGTTTCTCGTTTAGCCCGCTTAAACGAAAGTAATTTGCATTAAAACCTTCACTTGACTATGTCATCGTCATCTATAAATTATGCGATTACACTGATTCTTGTACTTCGAGGCTAAGACTAAAGTAGTATAATTGAAAGTATTCGGAAATAATAACTAATAAAACACCTTGTCAAAAATGTGTTACAGTGTTACGTTTTTACATGTCATTTTGTTAAATTAATGTGATTTCTACAATTCTGCCCAACTAAACCTTATTTGATTTTTCGCTAGAATACATATAAGCTTTGGCTGTTGTCAATATTGATAGTTGGGACACATATAAAATAATTAAAGATTATTTCACGATAGATTTTCCTATAAAACAAAAACGCCCACAAAAAAACAAAAAAATTTCACCAGAAACCAGAGAACTCGTGGATAGGTGGCTACAAACTGGTAGGATAATTGAAGACAGATAATGAAGAATGAACAAATGGGAAGAGCGATTCGATTTCGGTTGTTTTAAGTTCTGAGACCAACCAAATACCTTTGGAAGCTTCTACAAAGTCGAAACATAAAAAAGTTAAAGCAAACAAACGAGTACATACGTTTGGCAATGAGTTTATAAAATATGGTTTTGTATGTACTGAAGATGGTGAACCACGGGCTAGATGTCTTACAGGCACCTACACACCAAATATGCAGAATCCAAAGATAAATTCATTGATTTTTTTCAGAAAAAATAGGGCATTTGACATGTAAGCACAATTTTATGACTTAAAGATATTAACAAAAAAGCATTGGAGGCTTCTTACCGAGTGAGCTTAGCAGTAACTAAATCTGGCAAACCGTACACAATTGCTGCAGAGTTAATTGTTCCAGCAGTTCAGTTCAAAATGAATAGCAACAGATATATCAAATACCACTGTCTGATACAACAATTGATCGCAGAATATTCGAAATGACAGATAATGAGGAAACCCAACTTGAAATCAGAATTCAAAAATTTTCAGTTCAGTTGGACGAATCCACCGATTGCCAAAACACTGCACAACTAATTTGTTTGCAAAATACAAATACAAAATTGAAGTCGTTGAAACTACAAAGGACTACGGGAGAAGAAATCTGTAAATTGGTTAATCTTCACGGGAAACAATATTTCTTGGGAAAATTCTGTGGGGTGTGCAGTTATGGAGCGCATGCCATGGTTGGAAAACACAGCGGATTTCTATCTCGAATCACCCTCACCCAATGTAAGATGGGTTCACTGTATGATTCCTAGAGAAGCTCTTGTAGGGAAAAACATGCACCGAAGTTAAAGTCTATCTTAGACATTGGAGTTAAAATAATAAATTTTATAAAGGCGCGTTCGTTGAATTCAAGGACTTTTTTTCATATATGCAGAGAAATGTGATCAACAGCTTCTTTTCGATACAGTTGGGTTTCGAGGGGTATGGTCCTCACTAGATTATTTGAAATTAAAGATGAGATGATTGTGTTTTTAAATCACAATGATAAAGATAAAACAATTATACACTTTTTAACTGATGAAGAATGGCTATGTAAGTTATCTTACTTAAGTGATATTTTTATTAAATTTATCAAACAGATGAAGAATTAAATATATTTAAGGCCAATGACAAAATTAAAGCCTTTACAAAGAAAATAGATTTTATTTTGTTATAGAAAACAAACTAAAAGTTATTCAATCGGTTATTAAAAGTATAACAACTAACTTCACAGATCTTAAATATCAATTTAATACTTATTTTCCAGAAGATTTTTCTGACTTTGAGTGGACGCTTTCAGTATTACCGAAAAATGTATCATTTTATTTACGCGAAAAACTTACCGAGTTATCATCTGAGCTTGAATTGTGTAATTTTTGACTTATTCGGCGATATATTTTGCTTTATGTACAAACTTTTTCAACTTTAATCTAATAATGAGTTTCAAAGAAATAGTTTTCCAAAAAATTTGTTGCTTCCTTTCAAGTGAACTGGAAACTTTACACGTTGCATTTTTCAGAATCACCACAATGTAATTATGCAACAATCCCACTTAAGGTGGTGCCTGAAGTTGTTCGACAAATTGGTTCAAAATTTCAGCAAACTTATCGAACACTTTTATTTCATTATACGTATTACAGTTGTAATTAATGGAGGTATCTTACTGGCAATGAAAGCCTGCCGTTTGTAATGAAATAGCACAAATGAAAACGAACCATATGACACCTCAATTAGTTTTATTTCGTCCATACAGATAGGTTGGGATTTTCTTGGTCAGTTCGGATGGCCCATCAACGACATTACCTAAATTTATTTCGCATAAATCATAAACATTTTCTGTACGTTCTTTTTTTCTTTGCAGATTATCAAGATGAGTTGGTTAACGTTTGCGTTGGTTTCGATCTTGTTTACGATCGCCGTTGGTCAGGATGACGATGGCGACTCAATGGTTGACGTAACGGAAATGCTGCCGGTGCACATACCCAGCGCTTTGGATGGCTGCGATCCCGAAATGATTGGATTCGAACTACAAACGGGCTACATTCTTTCGGCTCATCAGTACGCGCTAGACAAGATATCGGCTGTATTGCTGACCGACTGTCTGGAGTACTGCCAGAACAACGAAACCTGCCAGGCGGTGAATTTTGAAACAGGTCTTTGCATACCTTTCACCTCAACAGCTGATTCCCTACCTGGTAAGTTAAAATTACGATTGTTAAGATTTCAATAATTTACGACTACAAATAGTCTCTTAAAAATTTGTGATTGAAATAGCGGACCAGATCTAAATGACACAACTTGTATTCAACTTTAAATATTGTTTTATAATTAAAGTTAAACGATCGTGTGCGTAACGCAGCACGGGTCTAAAATAACAGAATTGGCCAATTTCCGATATAACGCGTCATCATGTGCCCATCTATTTGCTTCTCATTACGTATTTCTTGCAATGACTACTTGCCAATAATACAAAACTTTATACATGACCAATAATTCAAAATAATTCCTGTTTCTTCTGCATACTTTCCATCATGTCACTCGTGTGTAAAATATTTGTTTTCAGAAGTTTAAAATGACGCTACGATTTATATTATATTTGTTTAAGTTGTGTCAACTCTTTCACTAGTATTTTGTCCCATCCGAAATATATTTTACATTAATTTCATACTCTATTCTACTGTAACTCGTATAATATATAAATAGCCTATTAAGATATTTTTTCACATTGTTCCCTAGCCTTTTATTATCTGTTTATACTCTGCGGCTGCATTTTATAGGCAGCAAAAATATTTCCATACATGCTTTCAGCTGACATGGATTACCTAATTTCCAAGACACGTGTTTCCCATTATCGTATCCTTTCTTCACCCCATTATGTCTTAAATGCCACAACAATGCCAACCCGAGTGTAGTGAATTTGTAATTTTATGCAATTTCGTTCGACTGAAAAATAATTTCGACCTGCAGTTGTTGTACGTCCAGGCGTGTCCGACAATATAAAAATATACGCAGATGACGCGAGAATTTACTAACTGTAACGTTTTCCTCTGCACAGTTAAATATCACATTTAATTCTCGATCTTGCGTGTCCGCAGTAGGTTTGTGGACCAGTACGATTTATCTGTTTTCCGCAACGATGTACTGTTAAATATCGCTCATTAATTCAATGGTAATATCGATAACCGCTCCGCAGAGATGTATCGTTTAAGCTATATGTCAGTTCGTTTATATGGTAATTTACGTCCTTGGGTCTGTTAACTGTTTATGCTGATGTGGCCACCTGTTTCGAATAAACTACAAATGAAATGGTCTATTTCAACGGCAATTAAAATCACCGCTTGCCAGTTTACATATCAAATGAAAATGAGATATGCGGATAAATGGGCGCGTGAGTGAAATTTACGGCGGATTACGATAATTGCTCGATTATTGTGCATTTTGGATAAATGCGCACGCACCTAATACAAAATGGTTTATGTGCAGTGCAAAGCCCAAAGTAAGTTAATATTGATATTTCCAAGTAATTTAAAATAGCTGCAAAAATATAATTATATCTTCTTTTTTTGTCTTGAATTGATTTCTTATCCGAGGTGATGGACACTTAATTTAAATTTTTTTCGTATCAACAAGTTTACAATTTATCTCCCTAAACTGAGAGTCTTAAATCCGGAGTACAAGGACGTTGTGTTGGGTTGGGTTGGGTTGGGTTGGATGAGTCGAATATTTCTTCAACTTTGCCTGCTTTATGAAAGTTTTACGCAGAAAAGTATTTGTCAGTCAGTTCTTTTTAATTACTGTTTTATCATTTTCAATCATTTCCATGGATTGCCGATTCGATTATCAGTGACTTGCAGACACGTAAGTCAGACGGTAGTTGACGCAAACACACTTTTTCATTAAGTTCGGTCAAATTACATCAGGCACCTGCTTAGTAAATTAATATAAAAGCCTCAAATTGTAATGATATTGTATAGATGTCAATTCGATTTAAAACTACCATACATGTCAAACAATGTTAGCTATAAATCAGAGTTGGCGAAGACTATCGTAACAAGAAGCATCGGAAGCAGTGGGTACAAATGTAAATGCCAGGCCAATTCAAAGTTAGTTAACTACACACGATGAGTTTTTGTTCAATGAGGTGGAAATTTATTTCCAAGCAAAGAAATTGTTGCCCAGATAGAAACAGAAAACGGAGATTGAGGCAGCGAAAAAAAAGTGCTTCGTACAATATAAAAGTTACTTTTATCTATGCAATAAACAAGAGATTTCTTTCATGCCCACAAAAAAAATTTTCGACGCCATCCATCAGGATTAAGAATGATGCAAAACAGAACAGAGAACTCAACAATGTACAAGCACGTCTCCAGTCATTGAACACCCAAATGAACATTTAAGAATATTCAGTTTTCGATTGACTTTTGACTACTTGTTTAATTGTAATTTAATTGTAGAATTCTGTATATATTGAAAATTAATATGACTTACGTAGGTGAAACTGAAGTTTTATAAAATGTTTGTAGTTAGAATTATACGAAAGTCAAAAGTCAAAAGTCAATACGATATGCGATATTAAGTAATGATAATGAATAAGGACAAAAATAGTTGTGTACCTAGTGGCTTCAATGCGACTTATTCTGCAGACAATTAACGGATGCATAAAGGGGGCTGATCAAGCTAAAACCATGTACTTATTTAATCTGTTTAGTATACTGTGAACATTATTCCATAAATTGGTGCCAAAGCAAAATCCTGGTTTTATCAAAATAATGTTATTGATTGACTTAATCATTACTTCTAACACGAAATATCTTGAAAAGTAGACGTAAGTAACGTATTCATGAAAATAACTGAGACATGTTCAATATTCCTAGACGTTTTCTTCAATAACCACTACTAGCGTTATTTCTAAATTATTGCCATATTGCACTTGCAGATGAGAGAGGGGGGGGGTAAAGAGTGGAATACAGTGAGAATAGATCGACATCTGGCTATGATGCCAGCCTGCAAGCATGCGTGCACTATATATTTGTAAGTTTGAAACAAGAATTGACAAATGGTCTAGTGTGAATTGGGAGAAACGACGATTTGTACCACGGCATAAAAAGTGTACCCAAAAACGCTAAAAAACATTGCAAAAAATACAAAATCGTTAAAGGCGTTTAATTGAAACATCAACAAAAACAATATATAAATAAAAAATAAATAATCAAAAATTAAATTAAAACTGGAACTACTTGCTCTAGGGTAAATATGTATAGAAACAGAAGGTGCATAAATGTGTAGATCAAAACTTAAAGACAATTGAAAATTTCTTGAAACTGAAAATAAAAATAATAGGAAGAATAAATAATAGCATCAAAATCATCGAAGGAACGAAAAGTAATGTAAGGATAACACAAAAGAAAAACGAATGAACAACGTCGCAAACGCAAAACAAACTGAAAATATTAATGAGGAAATGAATCGATAGTTAATGTCAGAAATTAAAACTTTCAACGAGTGCAATATGTGTTTCGCCCTCATCGGAGCTAATCACATCACGACTCCTCAGACCACCATAGATACGTTCCCTGAAAGTGCATCAAGTCATGCAAGCACGAGTGATAAAAATCAGTGAAATTTATTTTCAAAAAAAAATCACGTGCCGAGTAGTAACAAGTAGTCATCAAACATTGAGAAAGAAAGAAGGTTTAGGTCAAATAAGCATACTGACGGAACTAAAATTGCGTATGTATAATGAATTATGATAAATATGGCTAATTATAAATTGTTACAAACAATTTAGTGGTCACCCTTGTCAAGCAATCTGCAATAAGAATATGATTTTATAAATGATACACGTTTAGTTTTGGTGCTTATATTTAAATTATTATTTTTGGAGAAGTTTCCTTGTTTATGAAAACACTGTCATCGAGCAAAAAACTAACATCAACCAACATAAATCATCCATTGTTAAGTGTAACAACGACGCACACAGCTATTTAGATAATTCACATTAAAACGTTGATGAAATATTACACCGAGAGCGTCACCTTAATCAAAGTCGACGGCATGATATATTGTGGGATTTTTTCGCGTTTATTAACACTTTACGGGATACGACGCGGGGGGCGCGGCGACGTCTCACATACTTAATTTATTTCAAGTACCACAACACAAACGATGCGGAAACATCTGAATTCGCATGCTTGAAATTTAAGCGCGATTACAAAAATTAAATTTATCGGTCTGTCGGCGGCGATATCGTTTAGCGATTAATTAATAGGTTGTGACATTACATACCAAGCGCCATGAATATTCCCGCCAATAAATCCACGTAATTCCATTACTTAAGGGTTATGACTTTGAACAATGGAATTGTGAAGCGATTATTATCTGTATTCGTCATCAACTATGTGATTGCAACGTGGATGTTTGTGCGAGCTTGATAATTAAGTCCACATAGATGGAATGATTGCATGTGATCGTGCTGGTATAGGATTCGAAAGTCCTGTCGCGAGAGTTTAACGAAGAATAATTTACAACTACTGGAGGGGAAAAGAATTAAAAATGGGGCAAAACGAAATGCTGGTTAATTTTTTGTCGATTACACCATCAGGTATTGACATTAATATTTTTTATCCTGGGTTGATTTTTGAATTTAATATTGTAACTGCATCCTGGTTTGCAAAATATTGCTCGTTATTTTCTAGTTTATGCTGACATATATACTCCATTATTTATATGCAAGGTAGTAAATATATTTTAATGAAACTTTTAAAATAAAATATCTCCCGCGTCACCAAAACCACATGGTATGGCTGGTAGTTTAGGCGCTGCACCTACACCATGAAAATAATTACTTCCCATAAACCTTAGCAATTTACATTTGCTTACGACCGTACAATTTCATAAGACACATAAACAGATCATCCAACGGCGAGGTAAAACGGTCAACCGTTTATACGACAGCCATAAGTAACTATTATTTTTTTTTTATTCGTCTTGTGTCACTGGACGTATGTTAACGCGGTGCTCTAGCATGCACCTTGTATGGAAACTGTTAATCAACATACTCTAACGACGCAATAAAAGAAACTGCCTGCAATACTATTGAATGAAAAGTGCAAGTCGCATAAAACTTCGTTATCCCGGAGGAAATTCGCCCGAACGCCGAACGCAACGCACGTCGACAACCGTGCAAGAATGAGTAGCGTTACGAAACGAGAAATTTTAAGAATTTAATCGTTTATTGCCGCTAATTACAGGCGGCTTTTTGATTTATTGCTCGCAATGCCCTGGATGTCTTTATATTACGTACGAGGAAAAAACGGGTAATAATAACGGTGCATGATCGACCTTGCACTTGCAACGTAGCTCGATTATACAAAAGTCCTCGTGTCTTGTTTTCCAATAGCGCCCACCGTATTACATATGCAAATTTATAGCAATTATAAACCCGATGCATAACAGTACGATGCTGACGGCTCTGCAAACAACAACGCCAGTTGCATAACCATCGACCCGTGCCCTATATAATTCTTATTCGCAATTAAAAATTTGAAATCACAAATGGCTACTACTATGCAAGAAGCAATGCGGTGAATTCACAAACAAATTGGTACTAATATCCCGTTTACGTGGGGGACCACGTAACCCGGAAAATATGCCGTTTCGGTCACACAATCTCAAGCTTTCATTTTCAATTAACACAAAACATAAATAGCCCCACCAATTCAGCAGGCTATTAACATTCTCCGGCGTAATTTCCTATCGATAAATCATCGATGTAATAAATTGCGTTTCATCATCGACTTCTTCCGACAATCCTCCAAATTAATTAACATCGAATTAGAAACCCATTGTAAGACCCACAATTAATTTAATTATAGACAATTAAAACTCATACACACGGGCAGATATACGCACACCGGGATTATCAACTCCGTAGCCTTCGCTCATTTTTCGTTGCGAGTCCCATATGTTACACTTGAGGTGGTAATTACTTAATTAATGTGACCCGATGTAAATTAATGCAGGAGGTTCATTATTTTCGCGTGCATTCGTACATTGACTCGACCAGTCTGGTATTTCACTGCGTAAGATTAAATTTAGGAACTGCAAATACGCCTTAAGTATAAACGTTTCGTGTAATTAGTACAATCTTAATGCACGCCGATTGGTATAAATGCAAAATCCCATTAATCTGTTCGAATGCTGCTTCAGCGTCTCATTATATTTCAATCGGGACGAAATAGTACGTCTCACTTATCGGGTTCACACGTACGGTCACGGAGTGTACGTGGACATTCAGATCTACATTATGCATGGCCTCCTAATCAGGACCGTTTGCGTGCCACTCGCGCATGACTTCTGAAACACATCGACGTCCGCAGATACTAACGCTGAATGTCAATCGATTTGTTCCCACGGCGCGGCATTCCGACGTGCGTAATCGTCGGACATTTGTACCTATTTGCACCAAGGCGATCGAAACAAGAAAATATCTCGCAACTTTTGTTTTATGGGGGGACGAGTTGGCACGTGAACTGAACATCAGCGAAAAGCGCGGCGAAGCTTTGGCACGTGATATTTTATGGAAGTTGATAATGGAGAAACAAAGTTACCTATAAACCAGGAGTGGTTGTCGTAAGCCACGCGCTCTATCAGCCACTATAACATCAATAATAATGATTCGGAAACGTCATCCACTTGTAATTAACATAAAGACAGACATTTTAGCCCCCATTTCTGCAAATAAGTTATTGATCATTCACATGACCCTAAAAGATAACTACAACCAGGGCATAAATCAAAAATTATAGCAAGAACGAGATACATCAAAATCACACCAAGATCGCTGGTTGAGAAATTCAAACAAAAGTTTGTGAGTTGTGAAGATCGACCACTGATCTTCACAATCACCATCACCAGATCACCAATGAAAAGGAAAGGACATGCAGGACACACACATTTGCGATGAAGACTCTGAAATGGGAATAATGTAGACTGTCAACCTTGATTCAAGCAGCGAACGAAAAATATCCTTCAGTATAAGGTACAACCAGTTAAAGGAAGATAGAGAAGTATCATCGCACAAGGAAGAAGCATCGGTGGTAGTATAATAGCTGTTCATATAACAGGATGTAGAACCGTAATCCTGGTATTCATAGTACTAGCAGTAATGGTATCCTGCATCTCGAACTGATGCAAGAAGACAATGGAATTGAACAAGTGAAGAAAAAAGACAATGAGTTTGTGCGAAAATGTTTAGTTGTGATATGTTATATATTAAATTGGTAATAATCGTAAAATAATATTTTCTGATTGAAAATTGTTCAACATGTTTATTTATAATCAGTTTGGCGTTGTGTTGAATACGAACGGATATCAGATAAATTAAAGTTCAAAAGTTGACAGGAAAAGTAATCTTCTATTAATAACATTTGTGGAGAACTAATTTCGTTGACGTATGTTCCGGCGGACTCCTATCCTCAACGTACCGGGTTTGATTCTGACCATCGACACCACTACCCCCACGCAAACCCCCAAATTTCGAAATTACATTTTTTTACATTTTTATTCGCGATCACTACGACAAGATAACGAACGGCCTATATCAAATACTCAATATACAAAGACAATCATCTCATACATTTTAATTTTTTAATTTCCCACCTCTTATGACCGGACCGACGGTTTTTTACAGGCTAAGGCGACGCACAATTCAAATTTTTAATTTGATGATTACCTACTCATGTCATAGTACAGGGTTTATATAGTCACGGCTTTCAATGATTCTCCACTCTCATTGGTCACAATATTTTGCATGACTTTACAACTATTAAGCAGAATTTTATTTACCGCAATTTACAAACGATTTACAAATATAATTACGTGTTTAACAGGTTTTTAATACAAATCATAAGCTCCCTTATATTTTTCGTCAGCTCGTTACAAAATTGTCTTTTACACTTTTCGGATTATTTTTACGTTTGAACTCAAATGTGCAAAATTCTAATTCTAGTGGTTTTAATTGAATTATATTTATTTTAATCCACTTTG
Source organism: Geotrupes spiniger (assembly GCA_959613385.1). Taxonomy (NCBI): domain Eukaryota; kingdom Metazoa; phylum Arthropoda; class Insecta; order Coleoptera; family Geotrupidae; genus Geotrupes; species Geotrupes spiniger. The sequence goes on from OY390737.1 coordinate 22,670,891, forward strand.
CTTCTTCTAAATCTAGCCAAAATATTCAAATTTAGGCGTGAGGATCAAGTGTCAAATACAAGTTAGATTATGTTAATGTGTGTTCCAAATTTTGTCTGGATTTCATATATCATAGGTATTTTAGTTTAGAATTTTCATTATAAATCTTCTTAAAAACTTTCACTTAACACAAAGTTTCAATGATGTCTAAATTTCTATACTTTAAAACATTTTAATACTAAAATGTATAGTTTTATAAGTTGCTGTTGTGTGTATATTTTAATTTAATTTAAATTATTTCAATTTGTAATAATTTGAATTACGTTGATGTAATATGGTCTTATTGGCTGTACATTTAAGAAACTTATTTTAAAGCTAGTTGGAAGTTGTTTACACGTTTAGAAAATTTCACGGAAATAAACAATGATACGACTGTTTGTCATTGATATGATTGTGTTGAGTTCTTCTTATTGAGTCTGACTGCTTTCATTGTTAAACATATTCTGTCGAGAATTGTAAAAGTCTATGCAACCTTGACATCCAGTGGAAATATTGTAGAATTTAGTTCTGATTGATTAAACGCGTAAATAATAAGTAAAAAGGGTCGTCAATTTTATTGTTGCACACAACAGGACTGGCCATTCGTAGTCTGCCACGTGCCAGTGGGCATTATCGAGGAAAAGGTATCGCAGCACGTCAATCAATCAATGGATAGAGAAGGTCAAGTACATTGCAACATACGGTGGTTGCATAGTTTATAAACTCAAATCATCAGTTGCCATTAAAGCAGACAACCGAGCAACCAGTGGTCATCGAAAACCAACAGTAAACACAAAGAGGAGGTGGAGGAAAATCCAGCTATAATTTAAATACAGCTATCAAATTAAATCTAATATGTGAGCCAACCCTTATGCACAGTCGTGAAATTATTTATTTCGACGATAAACCAAATTCAGTTATACGTAAGAATCCAGCTATAGAACGAAACACATCTATAAAATAAGACCCAAAATTATTCATTCTTATTAAGCACATATCGAGCAACGACTCAACTTAGACAACTAATATTACAATGACGATTGTAGCTTTTATCCAACTGTGCTTTTTAGTTATACCATTAAATGCAGTTTATACTTCTGTATCTCAACCCAACCCAACCTAACCAACACAATTTAAAATGCTCGTTCGAAAACAGATGGGATGGGGTACTCCATTGTCAGGTAATGTCACGTAAGGTGCATGTCAGTAACAAATTAATTTTAAAAAATACATATTTAACATCGCCGTTGCCTATTCACGTGTTTATCTTAGTATTTCCAATATTTTGTTGACAACAAACAAAATCAACGCCGAACCGTTTTATTGGAGCTTTTTCACGTGCCGCTTCTGTTCCCGAATCGGAGACGTCGCCGACAAATTGCAAATTCGGTAAATACGTCCTCCGTAGCGAACACGTGCTGATGAGAAGCCGTTCGCTCGCGAGCCAATCAGGACTTCCCCCTTCTTGTTGACACGTCTTGTAAAAACAATGGTCTCGGTGTTTTGCTCCGATACACGATCAAGAATGCTCCTCATCAACGCTCCGGATGCCTTTGCGTCGTTCTGAGCGAACGCCTCGGAATAGATGAGGACACGGGCGGCGAGAAGGAGGAGGCGAAAAAAGAGGCGAGCTAATGGAACGCGGGATTCCTTGCGAATTCATCCGTCGGCTGAATTAAGTAGAGCGGAAAACGTCATCGTGGAACTGCTTCGAACCGATTCTGTAAATCTCGAGCCGTGCGGGGAAATATCGTAAATTGTTTGACTGGTCTATCGAACTTGATTTCTTTTTTGTCGCAGGAAATTTGTAAAAGTCGTTGGGGTACATGTAGGCATGTCTTTCTGATTAAAAATAAAGATGGCGCTGAAGATTTTTATACCAACAATCAATATAAAAGTATTGTTTCAATTAATTACACAATTTAATTTAAATTATAAAATATTTTTTTCCACCAGTTTTAAAACTCGCTATGCTGTTATTTGTCAATAGGTTTGACGTTTTCGTCACTTAATTAGATGACCGTCATGACCCCACAATGTGGTGAATATTTGATTGATTTTCTTTCCATTTCGATTTCGATTCGTTTAAAGTTAGTATCTGAATTAAAGTAATTTAATCTTCATCTTTTGGGCTTCTAGAAAATCTGTACAAGGCGTCTTATCCGATGTAGTAAACTTAAGTAACATATCGAAGTGATCTGTTTATTATCCCACTCTAGCCATACCAAAAACTATTGGAATGTGAAAATGTTATACAGCGCACTTAAGTTATATTGTGTACGTTTACTGGCAGTGTATGCTTAAAGCTAGCACACTTGCCCCTTACTCTTTGTAAACAAATTGCACAATGTAACTTAAACATACTTAAACGTACACCAAGAGATGATTGCCACTTAATTGCATTAATAAAAATCAAATCTACACAACCACATATATTATATTTATTATTTCGTAGAGCTTGGAGTTTTCTGTTTTCAAACAGATGCCCATTAATCCATCGTTAACTACGGACATCGTTCACACATTAGTTGCTTCAAACTAGCAAGTTATTTAACAGCCCGTTGGCTTACTAACGAAATAATATACCAAGGAATTCATAACCTTCCAGGTAATCATAGAAAATCGAGAAAACGTGATGATCGCCGACAGTTTTTTACAACAAAGCGCTTTACATTTTGAAAACTATTCCAAACGTCAAGGAAACAGACGATTTGTTGAGATAACTTTGAGGTCAGATATACCACTTACGGATGCAATTTACACGTTCGCCGCGTACGTGTCAGTGTAATGTGCGCGAGTGTGAGTGGGTGTACTTTAATTACTGTTTTCCCGGCGGGCCTTCGTTTGATAGAAACATGGAAATTAAAGTCTCATCAGGGATGGATGTCCCAATCTGCATGTTTTGACTGCCTCCGGCCGCGAAGCGCCGTGATGAATGGAAACACATCCATTCCGAGCGATTGCGTCGTCGTTGCTGTTGTAGTTGTATCGGGCAAGATGCCCGGCAATCATTTAGAATTACCTCGTACATAATAAACTACGGCTTGATATTAATACGGACGGCATAACAATCAACCGCTCCGCCGCCGAGTTCTTTGTGTTATTTCGGCTATTATGCAATTGTTTCCGCATTCGCTACGTAATTTGCTTCGTTATTGACGGTAATCAGCATTTCTTCGTTGTGTTACCGCACTGCAGGTTGATAGTTTGTTTAGCAAACAAGTTGAGGAAACAATTACGTCGCGGAGTTTTAATCCTGATCAGCCGACGAGTTCGTATCGACATGGCGCTGTGCGTTCAACTTGTAAATTATGTTCGCCTACCTTACATTATGTCGCGATGATTAGACAATATGGTTAATTAACGAATTATTGGCACAATCACATTAAAAACTTTTCTTTAAGAAACATTAACCTAAAATATTCATCAAACATGTCGTTTCAGTTGGGTACTTGCGAAGCTCTCGATCAAATAATGCGAGCGGAAACGAGGTATAATGTCAGTAAAAAATCAGATATCGTCGATATAGTCCTTTCATAGGACATAGGACTTTTAGAGGATAGTGTATATTTATTGAATGATACTACTGATAGTCCAGGAAATTTCATGTTGTGCGTAATGCATTTTGTGAATCAATTTATTTAAAAAAATGCTTTAGCAATCACGCCAGTCTCCTATGCTATCCTAAGCGGCGAATGCATTTACGTCAAGGATGATTACTCTCACCTTTTCATTGTTATTAAAGTCACATCCTTTTAGGATCGATTAGATGGAGCAGGTTTCATTTTTGGAAATATTAACTTTTTTGAATCCCAACCCGCACCAAATATAATTATACTGCATATGTTTTGCGTTTTGTTTTTTAATTTTATTAATATATTTTCTTCTTCAATTCTTCTTCTATCTACTTATAAAGAAATTTTGTTAATTGTTTTCAAAATGTATTTGGGAATTAAGTTCCTCGTTTTTATGTTATTGTTTTTAGAATATTAAATTACTTGAGCCGCAGTTACAGTTACTAAACCTTACGTACTTTTTCTCGTTGGTCTTTAAAATTATTATTACGTATTTTAAGCCTTTTGAAGTGATTTGCCCCATTTAAACTTTGGAAATATCTAAAGATGATATAAATCTTGATAGATCGTCAGTAAATTAAAAAAAAATAGCAATCACTATTACACATTAACACGTTACAAATTACATTATATAATAAATAAAATACGAGTAGTACTTTAATCTTTTAGCAGAGCACATAATTTAAATAAATCAAAACTATTGGTCTTTGACAGCATTTATTTATCATTCACTTAGTATATCAGGAGGTGTTGCTATCGTTATCTGGACAACGCAGCCATTTTAACACTTTTTTCATCGTTTCATGGATTGTCAATCGCCACTAAAACTCACTATTTTAATATGGACGCCGTATAAAAAAATAATTTTATACAGAATCAGAGAAATTCACAAAGTACACTAGAGTATAAACTATAGCAGCGATGGCGAACTTTTGTCATTGACACAAACTTATAAATAATCTTTATGAATGTACTAACGTGCCACACTAAAATTATTGGTCATAAAGTATGATTCTTGTATTTTTTCTTTTTTGCTTAATATATTTTCTTTTCCTTATTCTATAATTCAATAAATAAATAAAGAACTAAAAATCGATCTGTTACAATTTATTATGGTAATTAAAATGTTTTAAAAATACATATAACTTTTATGTAATGTGATTTTTGTTGTATATTATATGTTAAGGATTACATATCTGGATTGTATTTTGTGTTATTTTTAAAAGTACACATATAGAGCTTCATTCGTTCTTAAAGAAATTTCGTCGCTGAAAATATTGATAAAATTGCTTTTGTTAATATTTTTAAGCAATCGACACTTTCAGGGACTTTTATATATACTTTTATATATTTATACCCAATAATCGATTTTCCATATCACGTGTGACTGAAAATCAATTAATTGCATTTCTATTTCATCCAAATTTAACCAGTCAAAGAGTTTTAAATTTAATTCATCAAACGGTATTTTATCAGGATATAAAATAAATTTGTCTACTCTGCACGAATCTAGCAGAAAATTCCTGAATCAATTATGGCTGAAAATTCTTTTGTTAGCTTCTCATGACTTTTAGGGTCAGAAGAAAAAAATTGTACTCGAAAAATGTTTGTATAAGTTGAAAGAATGTAGCGATTAAAAAAATATATTTGCCTTCGAACACTTTGATTAAGTTAAACATTACAATGGTGATTTTATTAACACCTTGATATTTACCTCAAATGAGAACATAAATCAGCAAAAAAAATAGTTTTGACAGCCTGTTTACATCGATTAATTAGTTGTATTGTTCAAGAATACTATAATTATTTAGAAATAATCTAATTTCCTCGAAGCAATCTACAAAGCTTTGCGGCTTAACCACATAATAATATTCCTGAAATATTATTTTATTTAGAGTCTGTGTTGATATACAATTGATTAATTTTGTCACAAAATAAATGTAGTTTCCTGTCCAACAATGCTTATGGTTAGTGATACAATTTTGCAAGTATATATTTATTTCTTGCCCAATGGCATTACATATGTCCATTTCTTTTGATATTTTTGCTAGTATTATAAACTGATTAATTTTTCTTTAACGTTATTTGAACAAAATAACATAAAAATTGCTAAACGGGCTGAACCTGTTACGTCATTAGACACACCAAGGTAAATGGAAATTAAATTGCAAGATTTTATATCTATTTGTTGATGAAAGATTACATTTTCCGTCATTCCCAAATTTCTCTCTTCCACCGTATTCATAGCTAATGGTATGTCTTTAATTCCTTCGATAATTTGTTCTCCATTTTCGAACTCTTCTTATAGTTTACATTGTAACCCCTTTTAATAATTCACCTTCATTAAAAGTTTTCCGCCATTGAACAATAGCTTTTGAAGCTTGATAACTAGCGGCAGTAGTGTTTGACTGAGTTCCAGTATATTTCATTAAGGACATAAGTTGGGCATTTTATTTTTGAAAACACGTGATATATTCGAACAAAAAAATCTTAATAAATATGTACGTACATAAATATCAAACATGCTAAAACGTACGAATTGTAAACTAAATCCATAATGCATTTATAAATATGAACCGTAACTTTTATACGAACAGCTGGAACAAGCATTTTTAAAACATCCATAAAATTCACTTTTGAACCAATAAATAAATTTGTTTTTAAATTGATGAAAAATGTCTGGATCACAACATTCAAATTAAAAATAAATCTTATTTACAACAAAATTCAAAAACATCGAAACAAAACGACAAACTTTAAGAATGTGGTAATAATAACCACAAATAATTATTTGTGGTATAAACGTAGTCATTTGTTTTATTTCATCATTAATATGGACTACCACATAGTAACGGTCTCAACCATCCTTTATATTTAATGTGGTAATATTTCGTGCCCGATCCATATGAGTTTGAAAACCATCGAAAAGAGATCCCTGTCCACCTATAATTCGCTCGACCTAATAATATAACTGGGAAAAAAATACCTATAATACCAATACGATAGGTACGTAATTTTATCTGCAAGTGACTGAACTTGCATTTGACAACTAAACACAGCTACCAGATTTAGAAAAATCGTGGGATTTATATGTAGTAATACAAATACTATCAAATGCAATATTGCGCCGACGGTTTATGGTTGGTAGGCGTGTTGAAAGATTTATTAAGTACGTTACCGACATTTACGTCTGCAGTTTATTACGGTAAAATTTAGTTAAAAGATTTCGCTGAACTGTTCGCAACGTTACTGTTAAAAATCACACATTCAGAAGTGTTGGATGCCGGCTTATTCGCAATTTTTATCGAATAAAACCGTTGAAGGGCAACCAGACTGACACATTTACAGTTCAACGAGACGAGTTATTACTTTATATAGTGATCGATAAGAGGTGCAAATAAGTAACGGACCCAGACAACGTGCAATTTGTGTAATCGCCCGACCGCCGATATTAAATTATTGTTTGCGAAATTTTATCCTCTCCCGCCCCCAGCGCACACCAGTCACTCGGCAATAAGCGCTCCGCAGATCCGGCCGTAATAATGTCTAGCGAACGTCGGAATTGCATTGCACGAGTTTTGTTTTCCACATTATTTACCATCGGTGAAAAAATTACAGCCGGAATATGTAAGTGTATCACGTTTGAATCTGCTTTGTTCGTTTGTAAGCGGCATATGTGGTCACAATGATGGTGGAGAGGGGCAAAACGGGGGACAACGTCAGTGGGTGCACATTGTGCTTTATCTATCAGCCGCCGCACTAACTCTCTGAATGTGCATCCTTGTTTTCTTGCAACTCACCGCTTCGTGAAGGCAAGGACTCGTTACCGGGAGTATTCCATATTTTACGGAAACATTTATCTAATTCGGTCATAAATAGACACTAGGTAGCATCTTCAAGATTCTCTACTTTAGTATGTTTGAAGACAGGTTGCAAATTTTCAAGTCCAAATAAAATAAATTTGGTAACAACATTATTTTGCCATAACTAAATCTTTCATTATACGTAAGTTATAAATTTGTTTTACTCATATATGCACTTTATAATATAATATGCAATGTACAAAAAAAGCAGATCGATCTTGCGAAAAGAACACGGCTTAGATCGTTGAACGGTTGTTTCACCCTTGTAGGACATCATCGACAATCCGTACCTGGCAGTATTGTTTTATCAGACATGGTTACCACCTTTGCAAATGTTTTAGACTACACCGAAGATGTCAACTAAACCACAGTCTCCGTCGATTTCTTATTGTTATTTTTGCTACATACGATATGAAAGTCATATACATACGTCGTGTTTCGGTTGTAATGTCAATTATATTTGAAGGTATAGAAATATCAAGTTTTTGTGCATAATAATGAAATAACTACAAGTTGACAACAGTCAAGACAAATCAGATCATTTAGAGTAAATTTCAAGTAAAACAACCACAGATTTGCCCATAAATAGCTGTAAATCGAAGCGCATTCACAACAAGTAAATGAGGCCATACATTCGATCAATTAAAGCATTTTCCGCTGTGCTTACACCTTCAGTATCCACAACAGCATAAAAAATAAAAGTTGTTTTATATTAAAATCTTGTAATAAAATTCGTTTGCGAAATATAATTCGCCACGTTTGACTTCAACACATGCATTTTATTGTTACAGGAGCCCTAACAGAGTCGCATCTACCCGTCTTCACGATGTACGCGCAGAAGACCTGCCTAGGGGTGAAGCCTTGCGAAAAGGCGTGGTGTATAGATCGTGTTCAAAATCACCGCCTCGCGGGATTCACCAGGAACAAGTATGTGACGCATTCGCGCCAGGAATGTATGGAATTCTGCCTCGGAGAGACCGACTTCACCTGCAGGTTAGTACGGCCATCAACGGTCAATCTAAATTTCGAATTGCACAAAGCGGGGTAATTACCATAAACGTCGCTGTGGTTGCGTGGCCGGAGAAAAAAAAAGAAAACAAACGATAAACGTTCCAAGTAGCCTCGGTAATCTTCGAATGACGGAGCCATCAATCAATCCCGCTTACGCCCGTCGCTTCCGCAAATAAGCCGACAGTGAAATGACTCTCCTCCATAAGTAATGAGAGCCCTCTCGTCAGTCGTGTTGCTCGGGTGTTGATTAGCGCTTCTTGTTCATGCGGGAACGAAAAAATCGGCCATGAGAATAGGGCAATACATATACTTATATTTTTATTAATACTTGTTGCGGCATGGTATTTCACATTGAAATATTTCCACAAGCCGCGGGTTCCATATAATAATTCACTTTTAAATTGCCAGGAAGCCCCAACAACCACCATTCTCATTATTTATGATTAAAATATATCAATTTAATCAAGCGTACTACCGAACAAGCCATGTTACCACACCGAACGTTGTAATACAAGATGCGTTTGAGTATAACCATATACTCACGACGAATAAATATCTAAATCGTTTAAAAGAAAACAGTTGACGTACGGCCGATGCAGAAACATGTAAAACACGCAAATCCATCGGCTTCCGACAATTTACAAGCAGATTAATTGCCTAGTGCTCAATTGTGCATAGCGATATCAATTACACGACCATCGGTGAACTGCGGAGTTATCTTCTACACGTTGACAGCCATGCAATTTATGCCAATTAAAAAGTAACAGAAATGCGAAAGTTCGCGGTCTGCTTGAGGTTCAACCAAATTGAAAATCTTCGTTGACACGACACGAGTGTTTGTACTTGTACATACCATACAGATGTCAATTTAAAGATTATTGCTCAGAATTCTTCACCGTGTACAACCAATAACATTGCTAAGTGCTGGTTTTCGAGAAACGAGAAAAAACTTGTTTCAATGTATTAATACAGTAAGACGAAAAAGTATCGTGACTGATTAATTTAATAGTAAAAAGGATTTTAATGGATTTTTTGTCTCTACTATTAACATAGCACTTTATCATCACTCGAAAAACTGTTCAATTACGTTTAATGTCATTAGTTCACAAGAAACTCGAGATTGTCATTTTTCTTTCACATGTTATAATTAAAAGTAAGAGACCACCACCTAGTGGACAATGCACGACTGAAACGACGCCCGTTTAATTCTTTTAATTCCGCTTCAGTCAAACTTTAAAGTTTTTAGAATAATAACAAGCGCATTATTAGACTTTTCCACAAATTTGCATTCTCTGTTTTGTTTAGATTTTTTAAATCTAAATTTAAAGTGTAGTAGTAAGTCTGTTCTTGTTTTTTTTTTATTTTATTGTATTTTAAACTGTACCATAAATTATGATTATTATTCGTATGAGCCTTAAAGCCTCGATTTCTCTGCATAATAAATTCAATACCATTCATCTAATAAACCTGCTTGGTTATAATTTATATAAATAATTTATGGAAGCATGTCAAGTTCTATTGATATGATGACTTCTGTTGGACTCTTCACAAAACATAAATAAAGTTTTTAGTTGAAATTTTGTGCAATTTCCAATTCGTTACATATAGGACATACATTTTGACAAAAAGTTTGAAATTTTCACTCGATTTTGATATCTATTAAAGTTTCCATGAAACCAAAATCACGTTTTGTTGTTATCGATGAACGTCAAATTTATTCAAAACTATTTAATTATTCAAAATGTTGTACAAACTTGAAATTCGAAAGTGTATTTATCGTTGAACTGTCGCCCAACACCGAAATTGTTAATTTGTTCAGCCAGGCAACGATTTTTGAGGCAATAATAGAAATAACATTATATCTTCTACCTCTTTTTAGTTTTGTTTCATATTTATTTTAAATCTTGTCCAATTTTTCTTAGTGGAAATTTTTAAATCCGAATATATGATTTAATTTCTTCAATTGGAGAAATGTCTTAGATAGATTATGGCTATGTATTACATTAAACTAGATTAAAGATTAAAGCATTTTCATCAAAGTCTCTGTGTTTTGAAGTATGTAGAGGTAAAGTGTAACCAAATTCATGTAGAGGTAAACAGAAGAAAACAACAGGAAATCAAAACAGAGCTGTGATGTAAAAAACAATTAAGTTACATTTACATATGAACGAAAAACAAATTTCTATAATGCTTGTGCCTAACAGGATAATTGTTAAGGATAAGGATCGTCTGGCATCTGGGCAGTTAGAACCCTAGGTCAATCGGATTGGCGATAGAGGTTTTAAAAGTCAAACTATGATATCAAATATACGGAGGTTTTTGGTTAACCGATTTTTAAATAACATTTGTAACTTGCTATTAAATTAAACATTTTTAAGATCATTGTGAGTAATTGCATTAAATTATTACAGACCTATTACAAATATGTAAAGCCATAAAATTGTCAATCAAACTCATTATTCTATAGATAGGTAGAAAGAGGTTAACCTCGACTCGTAAATTAGACCCGAGCAATGGTGTACATTGTTTAGTATGGCTATAATACTATAATATTTTCATCCAAGTGATGGTCCTGACTCTTCATATGTCAGATTAACAAAAAATTTCGAATTTGGACTTTTGACATTTATAGAGTATCTTTTGTGACGGTGCCATCACCATTTTCCAAACAATAAAATTCTTACAAAACCACCACGATTAATCGATATATCGAATGCTTTCATCGTGCAACTGTGGACTTAACATCAATTGTAACACATCTATATCCATTATACCGTAGTATAGATGTGACATGTTACTTTCTTATATTTTGTGTATAAGGAAGTAGAGGAATCTTGAAAACTTTCGCGGAAAACTTTAGCGGAAATGTACGTTTTGTCCTTCACTAAGCCTATTCTAACTATTTTCGGAAGTCTGTCCGTGTGGCTGTGTGCGCTCTTCCGTTCAAACCATTAAAGCTAACACTATGAAACTTTAACCATAAGATTTGTATATATGAAGGAAGAAAATGTTATATTTTAATAACAGTATCTCGGCCGAAAGTTGGCTTTCCATGTTCTTATAAAAGTTAGATATATTGGATTTTAATCAACTTTTATTTGCAAAGTTCTTTCGAAAAGTGGAGTATAAGCAAGTATAAGACAGCTCAGTGCGGATAAAATGAAATTACTTTAAAATTGAATTTGAAGCACACTCTAAACGAACGAGAACGCCAAACCCAAGACATAATACTGTATTATTGAAACGCAGCTACCAAATCTAATAATAACTACGAGCCCTATCCCATCTTGTAATTCTAAAAACTTCAATTCTTTGCTGAAAAGCGATCGAGGTACTGCTAATGCTAATGATTTTGATCAGCATATCGGACAACCTGGTTCCACACCGAACAGCAAACCTAAACTTAAACTGATACTGAGTCTTGCAATAGCCACATCCAAATCTTGCAAAACTCGAAAAACATGTATTCTCCTGGATTTGCAAGTATTTTCAGTTGTCATGGATCGCTAGTTACCCAGTATCATTTTAAAAACTCAGCCTTCATTTCCATAAATAAAATATTCAATATCCATATTCTTTCATTTTCTGGTGGTAGAACAGCGAAATTATTCGTGGCTCATGTCAATCATTTTAAAAGACATTCAATGCGTCCATTTCGTCATATTGACAGATACGTAGTGGCGTCAAAACTCCCCAGATGGTCGCACTCGGGACCATTCGAAATACTAATTCGCGTGCTACAAACACTTACATGAAATTATTGCAGACTATATCATCCCATCAAGTAAACATTGCATATCGACGCAAATATCGAAGACTTCTGATTGAGTTGTCGTTACTACCACTTCCTGGCGCGCACATAAAATTATAACTGCAAACGAACTGACATTAATATCATATCCCGTGAGCTACGAAGATGTAGTCAAATTAGAAATCAACCGTGAAACTCTCTCGAAAGATACCAAACGTCTGAATGTCGTAAATCACCGAAGGCATCTCAGGGGCGTCCGGACCTAACTCATGCAGGAGGCTGTAAACACACTCATTACTGGCGACGTGACAGCACTGTTAGACAAATGTGCACTCTGCACGTAAAATGCAATTACAGGACCGTAACGCTCCGCGAAAATAAGAAATTACGCACGGGGGTGGTGGACGTACAATATATTGCCTAGGATCTAACTCAACAATGAGTTGTTTTCCTGCTAACTCCGCCGGTTTTAAAGTCGGCGTTTTTCATTTGGACATTAGAAATCAATAACATCGTTAGAAAGAAAATTCTGAGTCTCCAAATTATAAGTCGAGAAGTGCCAATCTTTATAGACATAATAAATATTTCGAATTGCTTCCACAAACACATTATGCGGTCGTAATTACATCGTCAGTTCCATAATTGTAGTCCGCGGACACAGCATAAAAATGTTTAACGGCAGAAATTGAAGCTAAACCGTACACGTAGGCAACACAATATCTAATGTTACGTGATTACTGCAAAAAGGGGAGTATTGTATGAATATTTATTACGGCGTTTAGGAGAGGATAAATACCCTGTTTATGTACATTAGAAAATAAGCTATTATATTCCTACACAAAACTCGAGGGCAAAAAGTAACACTGAAATTATAATGTTTAGTTTCCTTGTTTTGCATACGGAATAAAGAAAATTTAGATATGTACAAGTGCCGCAATTTACATATATTATTATGCTAAATATGGTCGCAAAGAATTTATAAACAATTTCGTTTTTGCGCATGAACAGGTATATATTTATACATGCATGGTAATTGCATACATGTGTTTAGTATCTTCGTTATGTGGATGCAAGGCAAAAATTTAAATAACTTAACCTGCATATGACACACATTACTATAATGGAAAATGTACGATATCCAATGTTATATATGTGTACGTAATCAAGTTTACAACATATCTATATATTACATTGGGATATAATAAAAAGATATAATTCGTATCACAATTGAACTCAATAGTATATTATGGGTGGTTTCATTGCCAATAGATTTTAGTTGGTACCCTTATTTTTATTGTGTCAATTTATCTTCCATAAATAGAAATGAAAGACAGTTTATCCAAACAATTAAGTGTCCCAAATTATCTGTAACTAGATAATAATGGATTATCGAATATTATATTAAAACGAAAATTTCAGAGAATCAAAATGAAACTTATAAAAATCCACACACATAATGATGTGTTGTCGTCGCAATTACCAGCTATGATTCCTACAGATTTTCTTATGCGTGCAGAATGCATTTTTAATGTTCGTGTTCAATGTAAAGATAACAATGAAAAATTGTTACGTTACGTTACAAGTTCTAACAGCTATACAGGCATTCGAAATATTATTATTACTATTAAAATGTCATGAATTGAGCAGCAAATGATATTAAGGCAAAAAATAAAGTTGCAATGTAATGGGCTCACAATGCAATTTACTTTCAGTACGCACAAAGAGAAATGATCGTTAAGCCTGTTCACACCACCTTCAAATTTAACGAGTATGCACACTTTTTTCTGTGATCCAGATGTCTTATTTTAAACATTGCTGGAATCAGACTTATCCAACTTTGACGTCCAATTCGTTACGACCGCGATCATTAAAACTCGATTACGTATTCATTCGAGGGGACGTTTTTGCTGCGCCGCGTCGTAATTTGTTGTCCGCTTGGTGTGTGTGTGTGTGTGCATAATGCTCTAGAAGCTAATTTCCTATACCAGATCAATACGTTAGTTGATAGCGGGTGCCGCAAAACGGGAAACTGCAGCTGGCTCGCTTTAAACTTTGGTAATTATCGCGGTGGCTCGTCTTCCGGGGTTGACCGGAGACCTTTCGTCGACGTAATTTAATAGAGTAGCACGAATAGCAGACCGCTGGCACACCTCTTCCCTTCCTCTCGCCCAACTAATTGCAATTAACCGATAAAGTAATCCGAAACGACACTATATAACGCGTTGTATCGATCATAGTCACAAAACTGGAACTCTACGAAGCGTCCTCCTGATCGCCTTAAATTAGCCATTAAGCCAATTGAGATTCATTCAGGTGGCATTTCTGGGATCGAATCAGCGTAAAACGATGAAATATAATTTCCTATTTCCCTGAAGTTGTAAGGTTACGACAAATTTCTAAGGATTTAGTAGCATGTAAAACACACTTCGCAACAATAGACATCTTAAGTTAAACCAATCACCGACATATTCTAGATTATGAAGTCATTTTCTGTTATCTCAATTAAGTATTGTGCGCAATCCGACAAAAGCCTTTCAAAACGCCCCGCACTGAATGCGACGAGAAATGTATATTAACATTGTCGACAAATCACGATCTGCGACAATTGGGGGAACGTTGCGTGTCAAACACGACGACAGAAACGATGACGAGATCAATTATGATGCGAATTACTCTCGCCATTCTGCGGCGAAGACGACCGGATAAAAAATGCGCCGGGAACGGCCGAGATGTGGCGCTCGGTATTTATAATTTATCGCGCTAAATGGCGACCTGACTAATGGATACAAATGCCCGGCAATTTTTCCGCAAAGTACGCACGCAACCAAACACATATATCTGGGTCGGTTTCGTTTTGTTTACGAGCGGCCGCGCCGGTTAATGTATCATTTCGAAATTGATTTCGTAAGGACGTAGGTCTACGTCGCCACGTAAATTTCGACTTTACGAGAGAGAGTCGTGAATTCAGCGCCAGTTAATATAATAATCGGGGGTTGTCGAAATACACAACGACGCCTACGGTTATTGGCCAAAGATTTATAATTATAGCTGCTAGGTTCAACTCCGAATGCAAACCAGAATCCTAATGCATTCACGAACAAATAAGATACTAATATGAATCGTGTCAAGAATAAAGTTGCAGCTTAATGCGCGGTTCGTTTGATTAACGCTCGCTTTTATTTCTATTTCGTACGTGTTTCTATTATTTAATACGGGGTCCGCGCACAATATACTGCTTTTGAATCGATCCATTTGTATGACCGTGAGGGAATCTTATCCTTGCTTTTCTAATTGGAGGAAATTAGTATTTATGGTCCCTAACATAGAAGGAAACAAATTGAAGAAATATTTTTCTACATAATCTCCCTGAACGTCGATACATTTGGTCCAACCTTTGACTCCTCTGGAAAAAAAAATATTTCGGTTGTTCTTCCAACCAGTCGTTTACAGCCGTCATCACTTCATTATCGTCGTAATATCTGGTCCCCCGATGATATTCTTTTAATTTTGGAAATAAAACGAAATCACTAGGGGTCAGGTCTGGTGAATATGCGGGATGTTCAAAAAATTCAAATCCTGCGTTCAGAATAGCGCTCATGGCAATATGGCTTTTGTGGACAGGAGCGTTGTCTTGATGAAACAAAATTCCTTTGCTCAATTTTCCTTGACACAATCGCGCAGTCTTGAAATTAAGTTGGCAGAGTAGGAGCCTGTTATTGCATGTCCACGTTTCAAAAATCAGTCATCAAAATTCCGTCTGCGTCCCAAAAAATTGTGGGCATAACTTTACAAGCGGATGGCACAAAACACGAAATTTGCGGGGTGGCGGACAACCTCTGCGATACCACTCCATACTTTGTTGCTTCGACTCAGGATCGAAGCGGTGAACCCACGTTTCATCAACAGTGACGAATCGAGAAAGAAATTCATCCGGATCTGCTTTAAACTTTGTCAAACTGGCTAAGAACGTTTCTGATCAGGTGTCAACATTCGTGGGACCCAACGTGCAGACAACTTTTTTAGCCTCAAAATAGTTGTTAAAATATTTTCTATGGTACCATAAGAAAAATTCGTGATTTCAGCTATCCGACGAATGGTCTTCTATCTGTCGTTACGCTATCGTGTATACGACATATTTGCCCCCAGTTTAAATTCTCGGGACATATATTTCACCACTTGGTAAGAAACAGCACCTCATCTAACACACCTACCACGTCTTCATGAATTTCTTTTGCGA
The DNA here is from genome assembly GCA_959613385.1 of Geotrupes spiniger. NCBI lineage: Eukaryota > Metazoa > Arthropoda > Insecta > Coleoptera > Geotrupidae > Geotrupes > Geotrupes spiniger. Next base: position 22,687,346 of record OY390737.1, read on the forward strand.
CAACCCTTTCTTTTGCATGTATGTTATAACTGCACGAACCTCTGCTTTTTCCACTTTTAGAATTTATCTAAACTTGTCTACTTAAATTCTAAATTATTTGAACAGGTAACAAATGAGAAAACTACAATTGAACCAACGTAACAACAGATGATTAATGCTTTAATGTGTCAAATTGATTCAACGTCACTCAACTCCTACCATGTCAGGGAAGCTAAATAATAACCTCCCCTCGTAATAGGAAACACTACGACATTTCATTACTGACTTTGTTCGAATACGTTAATTTACGTAATAATGATTTAAATAACATTTTTACTCAATTTCAAGATATAGAAGGCTTCACAGTATACAAGCCTACTAAGAAAAATGTAGTTGAAAACATAAACGACATAGTAGAAATATATTTTCATAAACGATGCAGTATTTTCCATTTTAGTTTCTGGGTCAAAATGGACTACACAAATTCATTGTCGCATATTTGAGTTGCTTGAATGTTCACCAAAGTTGCTTTTACATATTCCAATCAAACTGTTTTCTGACCCCCTTGGTACCCACCACACACTTGGAATTTCAAAACGTATCCATTGTAGAGTATCATAAAAATTCTTCAAGCTTTATGCTGCTAAATGAATTGCATCAATTTGTTAATTAAAGTCGATACCTGTGTTAGACCACCACACTTCACAAAAGTCTCTTCCATATATATAAATTCTGCTGTCCTATTTTTATTGTACTATAAAATAATTTAGACTCAACAGATTCTTTTCGCATTTTTCGACTTTACAGAACCCAATAATTAATAACAAAAAAATCATTGAATTTTGTATTACTAAAAAACTATTATGCTTTTTAGTATGCGTCATTATGCCTACCAAGAAGCAATAAGTAAAAGTAACAAAATTCAATTGAGTAACACTTATGTACTCAACAATGTCGCATTTCATTTCAATTATATATAAGTACATAATTTACGAATTATTCCATAAAGCAAACTCATAAATAACTATAATGACATTGAATTATGTATATAAACAAATCATTATTCCATATGGGACATCGTGTGAATGTATTGAATTTATACATCATTCGTGCCGTACATAGATTTTCACTTTCTTTGCTCATTTCATATCGTGTTTCTTAAATATAGCATATTTTTCACACATATTTCTTTCAATTACACGTAATGCTACTTTCCTTTGAATAATAATTATTGTATTGCTAGTGTTGTGGTAGAGACACATTATCTAACATCATTGGTTCCTACCACCATTCAATGAATAAGGCCTTATATGCTCAAAATTTACATTTTACATGCAGACTCACTTTTACTGGGTGTGTACAATTAAAACGATTCAAGTGTATTCTTATCCATTTACCACGGCTGGTACCTCATGCGTTAGCTAGAACAAATGAAGGTCGCTGTGTAAGCAACAAATTTATCGGACTTGATTGAGAGCAAGATACTAGTTTCCAAGATTATTGTTAGGACCGGTTCTACGTTTATAGTATAACGCCGATCTGAGAACAAACACCAGATAATAAATGTGTAATAAAGTAGCGCTGCACACGTTCCTTTCATTCAGTAAATCTACTGAAAAATTTGTGGACGATTAAAAGCCCTAACCAGTAGCGTTGTACGTATCGAAGATCGTTTTTACAAATGCAATTCCGTCTGCAATTAACGTTTTTTTTCAACCGGCGACGCGAGCTTGGTTTTAAAACACTGTGCCTCCATTGTCAGCAGATGAATTATGCGTGCGGCGCGGCGGAGGATCGAAGCACCATCGCGGGCGGACTGTTCCATTTATCAAGTCGGTATCTATCATCCGTGTATTCCTTTCAATCAGCCTCATAAAAGGATTTAATAACGCGTTGCCTTTTACGAGTCCCCCTTTTGAGTGCTCCTTCGTAGAAGATAAATTTCACATTGGGAATAAGATTCTACGATATTCTATACTCGTTACGATAAGTCGTATTTCACGTTATTTTTTTTTCATGCAGTTTAGTACGGCATTTACGCAATATTGCAAAATCAGCGAGAGCACTTTCGCATACGTCAACTCACACACATAAAAACAAATCTATTTAAGTAGTTTTCATAACGAACGTTTTGTTTTTATTTCATTATTTAACATGGTCCCTGTTCTTTAGGAAACAGGTTTCTTATTTTAGTTCGTAAACATTCATCGACAAGTATGGCTTAATTTTGACCGACTGGTCACATTTCCCACGATGCAGGTTTGTATGCATTCACACATCGACACGTATTCCAAGTGTTGTCGATAATTATTGCGAACATCTGCTCTCGCATTCAGACAGGAAGCCAATGAGCCCAAGGCGACAACTAAATTCCCACAATGGAAAAACGCGTATTTACAACAGCATGGAATTAATTGGCATGAAACGTAGAAATCACATCAAACGAAATATATCAATTATTTGATCCGTAATTAACCTCGATGTCCCATTTTGCGGTTTTGCAATTGCGAGTACGTACGAGACTTTTGTGGTCGCAGTTTTAACACCCAATGAGGTTTACGAGTCTGCTTTGCTCCTAGTTCTTTTGTCATTTGTGCCAATGCGAAGCAAAACAATTATGGTGTAGGTCGCATTTTACGGTTTCGTAATTATGTGTGTTTAAATTTTCACGTCATTTCATTTCGCACGTCTACAAGCCTTTTATTTTGTCATTTGTGTCTATACGTCGTAAAATATTGTGTGTATAATAAATTCGTTTATTTGCAAAAACGTTGCTAAATATGGTGCTGCAAAATTTTAAATGTTGGTTTACGCAGTCGTCAACGGAGTTATTAATTATTTTTTCCACACAAATCTATATATTACACAAAACTCCTTTTTTGTAAACCTTGGCAGGGCAATTACGCACAATGCTCCAACAATAATCGTGTGCGTGTCCCATCTACCTTGGTCTTTCCTCCTTATTTTTTAAGTCCCCTGATCTTCGTTAAAAGGCAAGATTCTCCAGGAATCTACACAGATGGCTGAAAAGGTAATGCATTTATGCTCATATTACAAAGTGTATCATTCACGACGATAATTTTTCGATCTATGTTTTCCCAGAATGTTTTTTTATAATTGCCACAAATGAAAACCAGGCCAATGATTCTAAATTGTTTATTGCATTTATGAAATTAGAATCTTTCGCCAATTTTCTAATCTGAGGCCGATCAAAGATACCAGCTTTCAGCGTTATAAAACTTAAATTTGATCGTCAGGTATGCAAAACACAAACCATCTTTGTTGCACAAGTCCTAACTTAATATGTAATGGGGGCAGAATGATTGTGTTCATAGAAACCAGCGGAAAGTTTATAATATTATGCTCCTCCACTTCAATTGTCTCTATTGATGGCAATCGTCGGCTTAATCAATGAGCTTCCACATCTCTGCTGTCCCGCAAGCACAAAAACGTGGATATTTAGTGTATCCACCTTGATGCCCCAACAATAAAATTATCATTTTCAAATCGACGCAAATAAACCATTAGATGTAGATTTTGGTAACATTTTTCTCTAGTATAAGTAAAGCTGTCTGATATCCTTCCTTCAAACTTGTTGAATGAGCAATGGGTATAGAACCTTGTTTATTACCATTGTGTAATAGGACATTTTAAGCTTCTTTTGGAACTGCCTATAAAATGGCGCCATTCGCATGGATTCACAGTATGTCCCATTTTATTAAGACGAGTAATTGTTATCTTCGTGCCCAGAGATGACATTTTTTTCTTTTAATCGAGACGCCAACAGTTTCGAACATTTTTTGGAAAAGTTGAGGTCCTTGATTAGGTGACTTACATCATCTTCATTACAACGTTGAGGGTTAGAATTTTTGTCAGTTGCATTGATACCAAAATGATGTTCACCAAAGATGGAAATGAGAATATCATTTGAGTAACTCACTGAACCAAAAAAAGCGGTCATCAAAGTGATTTTTTATTCTGCCCAAATCATGGGATCTCAAAACTTGACTCCATTGAAAGTTTTATGTGTTCACAGCAGGTTTTGCAAACAACATCTGGAGGCTATGGCTTATTCTGGTTCTTTATGTGTGCATCCCAAAATAACAAGAGTACAAACTCATTGGTTTGCTGAATTTTTTGGGGGCATACTGCCCACAAATGTAACAAAAGGTATTCGGGTCATTTAAACACCATCTTCTTTTTTAGTATTTTTTGTACCATTGTGTAATAGATAAATTGAAAACAGCCACCTACACAGTTACTATGAAATGAGTATGCTTCGTGCCTCTGTGTAGATCTTGTCATACAATTCCACAATCAATGCAATCACGAAACGAACATTCTATTGGGTCACCAAGTTTGTTATAATATCCTGGCTTACTGAGCCGTACATAGAAGAACTGGCCATAAATAAAGCGTGTTATGGCAAAATACATAATAGGAACCATATAATACATTAATTGTAGATAGCTAACTCTATGTACAAAAAGCACGCCTGCTTAATTATGTGAAAGCTCTGACAACATTTTTTCGTAGAAATATTTAGAATGAAACCGTAACTCTAAAAACACTAACTGCCCTTGAGCAATACATCGGAAAAATTACACATAATGACAAAACTGTTCCTAGAAATGATGAACTTCCCTTAGGACATACATAACACAGGCCGTATTTCTAAGAAAATACCAGCGCTGCACTTATATTCAATTCCAACAGAAATATGATATCGCCCATCTGCATTCTAATAACACACCTTCCTCAAACACATTATAGTCGTCGTAATCAATGAAGAAGCTTATTACATATCAACAGCTCAGATCGCTCGCCTCACAATATGATTATAGAATAATTAAATTTGATAGTTTCCTAATGCACGGATTTACGGCATCATAAATTACGGTGTGGCATCCAGCGTAAGATTATCAAGAAGGTTTTTGTACACAATGATTCTATTAATCTGTCCATTAGGCACAGCATAATGAAGTAGGAAGTTGCCGTGCGACGTGATTCCATAATAATTTCAATGGACGATCATTTGTGTGAATGCTCGTCTGCCATTTTCATCGCGAGTTTTTCGTCGCGAGTGGAAACAAAAAATGAATCGATAATTACGGCCGTTATTCAACTATTTTCTTCCAGGTAATCGTTAAGACTGTCAGGTCGGCAAATTACGAAATATTCAAGTCGTTTTGCATATTAATCCGATGCAGCGGCGGAACCGCACACCTCAAACATGTGCCACTTAAATGAGGTACAAACAATTCCGGCGAATAACGCTATTAAACGGTGACTTCATAATCGAAACAAGAATGGCATATAAGGACATGTCATTTTCAAGAGAGCTAAAAATAATCTTAATTGCTTCGTTCACCTGACACGAGCAAAATCGACTAGAGGAATTTCTTAAACGTTATAAGAATTGCATCAAGAATTTTTTTTTATTATTTTAAGAAAGTATTATCCTGATTAAATAAATCAATTATAATACAACAAAGGAAAAAAATTCAAGTCACCCAACCACAGTTCTAAAGCATCACTTGAAAGTGGACCACGCGTAATTACATACACTGTACTGTACACCCATTAGTTAGATAATAACAGCAATGACTGATCTTTACAAAGACCCTTATGATCAAGTCGTTGAAACAAGATTAAATAAAGAGATGTCTCACGAAAAACAAAATTTACACAACTCGGACAGCTTTTAAAAATTTGCTTGAGAAACTAAAAAAATGTATCACAATTTAGTTTTTAATTAATTGTACACTGTCATTTAATTAAATTTTGAAAGCTCTAATATGACGTATTTACACAATAGAATCTTTTGCGTATTATTCATATTATCTGGTTAACGCAGTTCATGCATCAGGTCAGCCGGAACCGGGGACTTGTTCTTAGTTCCGCCCGCCACTGGTCGATTGTTCGATGCGTGGATCGCAACCGTCGTTCATACACCAGCAGTCGCATGGTTTAATGGATTTTCTTAAAGACTTACCGAGAATTTCCTGCAGACCTGTTGGACGCTTCGTACCGGTGAACTCGTGACTTTTTTGTCCCCCGTTCAGACTTGTTTATGGCCAGTAATTATCTCAATGGGTATTTTTACAAAGTTGATCGATACGTTCTCGTATGTCAGCAGTGTATTTTTAAAACGACAATCGACGAGATTAATCAACGATATTAATCGCTTCCGCTTTTTTTTAACCAGTTGTAGAACTATTAATATTCTAACATCCATCACCATAATTCGCATAATTAATGTGGCACCATAACATATCAAAAATGGAACCAGTAGCAGTGCAAAATCTTTTATAATTTTACCCTAAACACAGTTCGACCTATTGGCAGTAAAAATAGAAAATTGTCGCAAAAGAAACACAAGACGACGAATTATTTATGTGGTTTTTGAGCGCACAAGTTACGATGCGAGTTCTAGCGCCACATAGCGATCAAATAATCACTGAAATTACGCAGCAATAAATACTGTATGACTGAAGAGACCGGCTCTGCTAGCCTACTTCCAATTGCACGTGCGTGACATTTACCTCCGTAAAATAAATCTACGCGAAAAAGAAGCAAATGAAAATGATAGTTACTATGAACGCAGATAATTATCTTGTAGCAAATGTTTGTTGTTACATATAGCCGACTAAAATTATCTTATTACAATAACCGGTAGTTACTAACGGGTGGTCACAACAACAAAAAATATGTACATGTACATATTCTAAGAAAGGTTTAACATAATATTGTATATGATCTTTGAAGTTTGAAAACAATCATAAAACAACGAAAATCGTTTTAGAAATGAAATGAAAAGTAGAGACGATGTGGGGGAATTTAAGTAGGCATAGTCGTGGGAGTCGTTGTTTCTACTATATATTGTTGGGCGGATAGTTTTATTAATAAATAAAAAAAAAATATAATATAAAACCAATTTTTGCCTTAGTACAAAAACTACACAATACTATCTATTACCTTATTATAGAGTCGTTATCCACACCTTTTAAGTTGACGCTTTTTCTTATCTTTAATAATAAAGGTGACTAATTGATTATTTATGGGACTATATATTACAAACAATAATGGGCGCAAAGTAGACCTTTGTGGTACACCCATTTCTATGGTATAATAAAAAAATAACACTATTTTCAGTACACAAGGATTTAATGTTTTTTTTTTCTCATTTTTACTTTTCACTTACTTCTCGTGATTAGATGTGTCATTGCATCCATCTTAAAACCTTTAAACATAAGCTCGATGCTTAAAAACTGATTATTGCAAATCGTAGAAAAAATTCATTAGCATCGCTAATGAAACTAACAAACCGAATCGCAGCTAAAATTACACATCCGACGAAGATTATTGAATTATTTGTTGTTATCGTAAGTGTAATCATGCGATATTATAGTGATTACATCGGCTCCTATTGCGAATCCACAGGTTGAAAATGATGGACGGTCGCGCGATCTATGAACGAACTTGCCTAACCTGTCTTGTAGGTGGCATAACAATCAACGCTGGACACTCGAATGCAACCTTGCAATTTACGAGCGGAATAATTCGGCGACAATGCGTTTCAAATGCTGTCCCAATTGAAAGGAGTATTTATTGCACTAATCATTTACAAATTCCACTACAGTGAAGTTATTGCATTGTCTTATTCACAATACTTAAAATACAATAAATAAATGTTGGTTCGTAACCGTTGTTATCCTTTACAATGAGGAATTCTTCCGGCTACGTTCACACATATTGTTTTAATATTACGCCGTCTGCATGCTAAGCTGCTGCTCGCTGGAACCTAACTGGACTCTCAAAACACAATGACTTACTAACCTTTTCGTGTAGAAGGAATGCGCATCATCGCGTATTTCTTACGGTATATACCGGCTACACGTCCGAGGCGATAAAATAAAACTGCGGAATTTAGAGAAATAATATATAGCCAATAAAACGATGATTGACGCTTATAAACCATAATTAACGTAACTCGTCGATAATAAATTAATTGTTTAACAAGAACAGCGATTTATTTTATTGTTATTCTTGCTCGTAAAGAAAGGAAACAATTAGAAGATGTGGGAGATGGGATTGGTGTTAGATAGAACCTGATGCGAAATTGCTAGTGCGTTTCTTTCACAACACAGTTTATTATTTTATTTTTAACCTCTAACGTTAAAGATTAAAAACATGTCTCGAGATCTTGGAATGTGGTTTCAGATACATGTTTTGAGATTGAGAAAAAGCTCGTTTCAAAAAATTGGCCTCTGGATTTATTGCCAGCCCATTCGAACAGTTTAATAGGTAACCCCATTAATTTTATTGTTTTATCTGCCACGAGAAGAGATTTCTCCAGATAGATTTTTGTGATATTATTTCTTATTAGACTTTCACATAAGCTGGGATCAAGGCTTTAAGGATTCATTCGAACGAAATACTATTTAATTAATATTAGGATCAAATGTTTATGAACTGAAATATCATACCAAAAAATATATTTTTAACAAACATAGAAATAATAATAATTTCAAACATTCTTTACAGTACCACAAAATCTTCAACAATTACTTAGAAAATTGCAGTATTGCATATCAATGAGGAACTGATAAACCTCAAACTCCTATTGATAAGGTAAATAGGTAAATAATAGAAATAAAAATACTAAACATTTGGTAATGCAAAATAATAGTGATTTATCTTAATCTCAATCTTTTAATTTATAATGTTATCGTTTGTTGATTCTGACTAATTTTTCTGCTTATTTCTCGAATTTATTGTAAATTTATTTTGATTCGTTATGTTTAACGGCAACTGAGAAGTAACTTGCGTGCCACCCGCGTGCATAAATTAAAATGGGTTGGAACTTGACCTACGCATGAATAATGAATCATTTATCATATCGCATTAAAAGAATCGCTTATGCTATTCAACAGATGTAACTTGTTTAATTAGTCAGATTACGTGTACGTTCATTGTATTGTGTTAATTTATGCAAAGACGCACAATTATAATTATAATTAACACTGCAGAAAACATTTTACAATGCGAATACAACGGCTATTTATAACACGAACTTTGTGATATTTAGAAAGATCGTGTTTACATTTTATTGTCTTCACTGACTCCTCCCCATTCTCAGTCGACCACTGTTCCGAGGGTGTTCCGGGGTGTATTATATATTTCCTGTTCATTCAAGTTCTCAATCTCTACCAGCTCTATCGCTTCTTCTTCTTTCTCTACATCTTCAATTTAGCAATAAAGGGAAACATTATCAAAGACTACATAAGAGAGAATATTGAGCTATGCTGCGCGATTATTAGCAAAGAATTTTATGTAAAATGTAGCAGTTGCGAGGCGCACAAAACCTTAAAGTTAAAGAAAAAGTTGATGCGTACGAAATAGTCCAAATCTAAGAACCCTGAATATTATTTATCTCGATATATTAGAATGAATCATGGAATAGAATGTTTTCTTTGGATTAAGAGATAAAAGGTACTTGTTTTGCAGCGGTCCCAACACCGACTAAATGGAAACCATATTGAAAAATAAACTAAAAAAATGCTAAGCTTTCAAATCTTGATAATGGGAACAAATCTTGGGGCCTTCGTCACATTACGTCATGCCTACGAAACATAAAGCTCAAACAGCTTAGGAGGTAATAAAAAATATGCGCTATAAAGTATCGAACATAAAGACGGATCTTTCTAATTAAGGCTGCAATATTGCAATTTCTATACTATGAGTATGAACAATAAAGACCGTTTTATGGCAAACACAACAATTAATTTAATTAATTATTTTACACAAAAATGTTCACCATAAAAATACCTTCTTGGGAAAGTCATTGCTATCCAAACTTGGTTAGCAATGAAACAGCAAGCTTGGATGTTGGAAGCCTCTCAAACATTTTACGGTCATAGCATGCTATCGCTATCTTCCATAGAAGCCCAGGTTGGGTTTCCGATGACTTTCTAAGGAAGACATGTTTAACGTGGTCAATTGTGTGAGGCAATCTTATTAAATTAATGATTATTTGTTCTGTAAAATGGTCTTTACTGTTCTTAGTTGCATTCCGAAAAGAACACATCAAAATTTTATAGTATGATATATTATTAAGATGCGCTTGTACCTTTAATGTGTTCCAAAAAAAAATTAGTTTCAAGTAGTAACAAGGGCGGGTTTCAAACAGGTGACCTAGTAGGTTGTGTATGACCATTTAATTGTTCATTAAAATAAATTTGTTAACAATTGAAGGAAAATACAATAAAAAAATTGCATTATTTTACATTTCCATATTTGTATCTCTGACAGAATGATAGTAGACGCAATGTTGGTAAATGCAATCTACAAACACGGACAACCAGGTGCACCATATGTGACCACACCGCCCATAAATTACGAGCCTTACAGCTCCGACGACGATTAGAAATAATCAAGTATGGAGAACCGGCCGCGCACATATGAGAGGCGCGCGTAATCGGCCGTAGCGGCCAAGATTGCTCGCACGGAACCGATCGGGGTGGCTGAGCTGTATTGTTTGAGATGCAAAGCGTGTGTGCTTAGTGTCAACGTCGGCCGGGACGCGAAGCCACACAGGCAGCCTCTAACTGCTAGTCACGTTCTTTCCGACAATGCAGCATATTGGACGCTGTTTGTTAAGCGCAATCACCTCAACTCGCCGTTTCATGCTGAACTGACGTTGGAAGTGTCGGCCGGTGGATTCGACTCGCTCCGACCGCGTGCATTTTCGAGCGGGAGCTGGCCTGACCGGGGGTCGTTTTCCCTAACACGCGATTCAATTTGCACGCCGCGCTACCGATCGGGACTAAGGCCAGTGGTTCCCAAAACGCGATCCGGCGTTAAAACCAGTGTTCGCGATACAACGGGAACGTAAAACGAACATTATGATTTATTGGCCCCACGGCTCGCAGCCACTACTTTCTCGCGTCATTACTCGCGTTAACATGGCGCTAGCATCTTTAAACATGATTATTATAAACCCATAAATTGAAAACCATTTAATCTCAAAGATGATTACTCTACTTTGCACTAGGTATGTGCTTATTTTATATTACTCAATTAATATTAATAATAAAAGTTTGCAGCAGAATAATTGTCACGTCACCATTTATCGCCAAATTGATATCGTCTCGTCAAATAGAGACGAGGTCCTACACCCGTTCAGTGGCAGAAAGCTCCGAGAACAATACGCACACAAATCGTAGAAAAAGCAATGGCAGCCCCACGTGAAAATATACGTAACACCTTTTACAATACGTCAAATAGAGGTTACTTACAGGGGTCCATTTCCATGGCCCGCTATATCTATCCGAGCTCGAGACAAGGATCCTATCATATATCATATTTCGATATATTCTTCTTCTTAGTTATCTAAAACTGTGTACTTGGCAAACACGAAATTTGCGGGGTGGCGGAGAACCTCGGCGATGCCACTCCATATTTTGTTGTTTCGACTCAGGATTGAAGTGGTGAACCACGTTTCATCAACAGTGACGAATTGAGAAAGAAATTCATCCGGATCTGCTTTAAACTTTGACAAACTGGCTTCAGAAGGTAATACTCTAGAACGTTTCTGATCAAATGTCAACATTCGTGGGACCCAAAGTACAGACAACTTTTTGAGCCCCAGAATATTTGTTAAAATATACTCAGTAACATATAAACTGCACCACCTAGAAGGTGTGGGAATTTTTGGACCAAATTTGGCAGAAACATTGGATTAGTCTAAGGTAACAATTGATTAAAATTTGATAAAGAAAACACTTCATCTTTTTGATTTTTCTTTAATAATGTGTTGGTCCGCCCCTATTTCTGATACACTCATTGACCCGCCTTGGCATTGATTCCAGCAGGTAATCAATGTCTTCTTGGGGTATGGCATCCCAAGTAGCCTGTACTTCATGCCGTACAGCTTCTATTGTCAACGGTGGGTTCGGTAGATTCCTCAATCTTCTACCTATCATGTCCCACACGTGTTCAATGGGCGACAAATCGGGAGATCTTGGCGGCCAAGGCAAAAGATTAACATTGGCCTCTTCAAAGAAGTCCAGCCCTCGAAGATATGGAAGAACATGTGGTTCTACCACTTCGTCAATGTAGCGTCGGGCGGTCATACTGCCCCGAATAAAGAGCAAGGGTGACCTACTGCCGTAAGCAATAGCACCCGACACCATCAACCTCACAGTTCGGTGAACATGCCTCGCAATCGAAAAATCAGGATTGCGCCTTTCTCCACGTCTTCCTCTAACAGTCATCCGACCATCATGCATTCCTAAACAAAATCGTGATTCGTCACTAAAGACAACTCGATGCCACTCCAAGTTCCATTGAAGTCTTTCCGTGCACCAGGCCAAACTTTCCTGGCGATGTTGAGCAGTGAGGGGTAGCACAAGATGTGGGCGGTAAGACAGCAAGCCAAAGGTTCTTATTCGACGATAAACTGTTCGCAAGCCTATCGGACGACCTTGTTCACCTAATCATTGATCAGCTATTGATCTAGTTGTAGAGAATCGTTCTCTCAAGGCCATTAGTCTTAAGCGGCGATCTTGACGTTCATTGGTTCGTCTTTGAGCCCCAGTGCCTCTTCTCCGACGTTCAATCCCAGGTTCAGACCACGCTTGATAAACACGCATTATTGTTGAGTGGTGCCGTCCCAAACGGTTGCCGATTTCTCTAAACGAAAAACCTGCTTATCGTAAACCAACAATCCGCCCTCGATCAAAATCACTCAACTGCTGGTAAACTTGAGGTCTCCTTCCTCTAGGCATCATTAAACACTTGAAACACTTTAAACTAAAGAACGGGATCCGAAAAGTGGAACAAATTCAAAAAAATGACTCGATAATTGCTTATCTATCACCACCTCTAAAAAATGACACAAACGTCAAAAATCCCATGACTACTTGATGATTGAGTTTCAAATTTCCCTGGACTAGTCCAATGTTCCTGGCAAATTTGGTCCAACAATTCCCACCCCTTCTTGGTGGTGCAGTTTATATGTTGTTTATATGTTGTTATCCATTACACTTATACATAATTTGCCCTTTTCTCCTTCTCCAAATCATTCATAAGCAAAATTTACAAAATTCCAATCTCATTTTTCTACATAAACTAGGCCTGGAGGAATCCGATGTCACTAATTTTACTTTACTTTTACATGACTTTAGCAATTTGTCGACATACAGATAATTATGAAACGAATAAAATAATATTTTCAATGCAAATTAAATTATTAACACTCCATTGAAACTGGATCATAATTCTGATGACACGTTTAATTCGTTCCGACGAAATCTGGTTAAGCATCAATCGGCAAACTAGTTTTACCATCTATTATTATATGCTAATTTTCGTATTCGCGAACTATCAAGACCAAGCATCGCGCGTTTATCATTTAGATTAGCCGACTCGGAACTACCGTACAGCGTAGACCTTGCATCTATATAATAACTAATGCCATTAGGTAGCTGAAAATTCCTCACGAAAGCGGCCATATCGCACAATCAATCCAATTTAAATTGGCATTTCAATACTCTATTGCTTACATTAAGGCCGGCGCACAATGCGCAGTATACATTTAACCTCTGCCTGGCTCCGCTAAGCTGACAATATTAAGATTTACGATTCAGATTAAGCTCAAGACTGTTGTCACGGCGCAAAATCCTAAACGGTAGCGGTATCATCGAAGAAAGAAGACTACATAAGTCGCCCTTTTATTCACTCTTGGAACATTAATAACTAATTATGTGTCATCAACTGGGCAAGCAAGAGACGCACAGAAAGCACACGAATCAATCGGTGCAAATTTATTTTCTGCTGTATTCCAAATATTACATACAATTTATAATCGGGTACATAGGTCAAAAAGTTTTTGTTTTTAAGGACTGATATATTTTGCTTTGCATATATCAAATTGATTTGTAGAACGAAATCGTTTTGATCGGGAAGGGTTAATGAACTGTGCCCAATATCTAGTCCAATTAATTTTATGGGGAGCTATTATAGTGACGTGAAAAAAATTAAGTTTCCGAATGTGGATCAAATAACCAGCTCATAAGAACAAATTAGGTACTAAAACGAAATGGATTTCTTAAAAAAAACTCTCATCTGCTCATCAATTAATCTAATTTATTTCTGATAATCGAATGGCACGAGGTAGAGACAATGTTTGCTTCGATAATCGAAGGTCAAGAATTGCATAAATGAATTATCCTTATTTACCATTCCGTAAGGCATATCGCCTTTACAAAAAAAAATGATTAAAAGCCTCATCCACAATAGTAATGGCAGTAACAATAAGTTAACTTTACAACTTTTTTTAGCAATGTATTAGATTCCCAGTATGGCGATTAATGAAAAAAGAAAACACGATGAGATTACAATTCAATAAGGTAATAAAATTGCAGTAAAAATTACAGTCGAAGAAATTATAAAAGAATTTAATCGCTAACTAAAAGTGGTACTTCACTGGGCCATTTCTTTTGAACTCGAGTCACACGACAAGTGAATATATGGTCGACGAAAGGGCAAAGAGGTATTTTTGAGTGAGTAGATACATTACAACACGTCCGGTTGTTTTATGCCCAACATGGAAGGTTCTAACAGGTTCTCCTTTGAGACCGCAAATGGCAGAAACAATGAGACGTATTTCTAGTATAAATTTACAATCTAAGCGGGAGCAGTAGCGCTTGCCATCGGGTAATTCGGGCGTTCGAAATGGACGGTAGTGGGAAAATATATTTAATTGTCTCGCCTAATAAGGCCCGATACGCGTGTTTTACTTGTCAACGGCGCATCAATTAGGTACCCTCGGACTCCATAAATCTTTCAGCGCAAACGCAATTAAATGAAATAATTGCCGCCGATTTTGTTACTTGAATATTCCGCCGCATCGATCGTTGCACAAGGCAGATTAGATGTAAAGATAACTATTACGTCATGCAGGAGCGCAACCATTCATTAGGACGGTTGTAAATACAAATGTGAGCCAAATAGACGTCGATTGTGGGTTATTACGCCGTAAAATTAGTAACAACTGTTTAATACTCGTTAAAATTAAGGACCGAATAACGCTAAATTATTCAAACTAAATAATTGGATACCATTTTTATCTCGAGCCAATTTAATACCTGTTATAAGAACCTCGTAAAAGTCGTAATCGCGTTTTACATTTAAATTTATGAGAAATCACATTCACACAGATGCCGCAATAATATAATTGTTCCATTTTCACGATTTTTTATTTCTAGAGCATTAAAATGTTAAGCGCACCAATTGTTAAATGTTAGAAAGTTAATCATGACTTCTATATCAGTTTTATTCCTCCATGTATCGAGCGCGCGCCCGTGCCAGTTACAGATCGGATCGAATTGCAAATTGCGTTTGGCACACATGTGATTTTTGCGTCTTTAGTTGGTCGTTTTAAATTGATATAAACTAAATCTATTTTGACTTGATTTAAAACGTATTCATAGGTCCATTAGGTACCACCTCAGCGATATATATTTTATTTGTACGAAGAACGTCGCAAATGTAAATGTGTAACGATCGCAAAACCAGATATCTCGAAGCATCCAAAGAGAAGCAGACGTTGAGAAACTACTTCATTGCCATCTGCGCGCATTGTAACTCACGCAACAAATATCCTTCTCTTTAGTTATGTCGTACAGATATACTGATTTAAATATCTGAGGAATACAGATTGACAAACGTGGAATGTGCGAATTTTTGACCTGAATTTAATCAAAGTATTTGAGAATATATCGCATCGTTCAAAATATTTTCGCACACTTTGTGCTTTGTGAATTGGAAAGTTATAAACAGTTCAATTTTCAATTTGACATCGATGAACCAAATTACTTCGTTTCCATTTCTGTCGTAGAAATCGATAAAATAATAAGTCGCGGACGATTTTCATTCAGAGCGCATCTCAACGGTCTATTAGCCACGTACACAACAATACCGATCGATATTTTATTTGCATGAGGAACGTCGCGCGGCGAATGTAAATCCATCCCGATCGAAAAAGCAGATAACTCGGTGCATCGGAGGAAGCGAGACGTTGAGAAATTGCTTTATTGCCGTCAGGCTCGCGCGTATCGTAACTCATGCGACCGATGTTCTTATTATTCTTCTTATTCTTGTTTCCGGTGAGCAGATCTGCCAACTATAACAATGCGACCGGAGATTGCGAGCTGTCAAACATGGACAGGATCACGGTGGCCGGCAGCAACGCCTTCCAAGCGGCCGATGGCTACGACTACATGGAGAACAACTGCATCGAAGAGCCGACGAAGCTCTGCGAGTTTAAGAAGCTGGACGGACGCGTAATCAAAACGGTGGATTCGGTTTATCAACACATCGAGACGATGGACGATTGTCGCGACATGTGCCTCAATTCGCCTTACCGTTGTCATTCGTACGAACATAGCAATATCGATGACGTTAAGGTGTGCCGTCTCAGTCATCACTCTAGAGCCACTTTATCCAATATACAAGTAAGTGAAAAAAAATCATGAATAGGAATCGAACGTAGTAGTAAAAAATCATTGGTAATAATTCTGTTCGTTACCTTAACACTACATAAATGTCTCGTTTTATGACACTACGAGTAAATGCATAAAAATAAATAGCAACGTTCTTGCATAGCTTCAAGATTCAATTAAAACCATCATTCATCAAAATCACTCGCACACTTTTCATTAATTCCACATCTCCATTTGCCTATTAGCTCATACACAATTTATCTTCGCATTTAAAAAATAATAAACATCCAGGCGGAATATGTACGATACAATTTAGAAAACACAATAGGATTGTTTTGTAGTAATTATAAATACACGATTCGCAATGTTTGTACTTAATAATAATTAAATTAAGCATCCTTTGTAACCTAAACAATGATCATATTTTAAGTGCGTTTTGTTTTCATTGTAGGAACCTTACTTCGTAGAAAGCGAACGAGCAACCTACGAACTCAGCTCCTGCTACAACGTAAGCATCGACTGCCGATCAGGTGATATGATAGCACGCATCCAAACCAGCAAGCTCTTCGCCGGAAAAATCTATGCGAAAGGAAGTCCAAATTCTTGCGTCCAGGACGTCGACAACAGCCTTGAATTCGAATTAGAAATGGCGTACGATGATGTAGAATGCAACGTGCGAAAGAACGGCCTAGGAAAGTACATCAACGACGTGGTCATCCAGCACCACGATAAGATCGTAACGAGCAGCGATTTGGGATTGGCTGTTACCTGTCAATACGACCTGACCAATAAGAGCGTAACCAACGAAGTCGACCTGGGCATGCATGACTTAAAGACAGAGCTCTCCGAAGAAGTCATCGTCGACTCGCCTAATGTAGTGATGAAGATAACTGACAGAGACGGTTACGAAGTTATGAAGAGCGCATCAGTAGGAGATTCGTTAGCGCTGCGCTTTGAAATCATCGACAGTAACAGCCCGTACGACTTGCTCGTAAGGGAATTGGTGGCCATGGACGGTATTGATTCGAACGAGATCATGTTAATCGATGCGGACGGTTGTCCAACTGAAAATTTGAGCGATTCAATTATGGGACCAATTTACAAATCCACAGAATCAGGAAAGGTAAAGATAAATGATATATATTTTAAAATTATATTCCTACTCCTCAACAACACAGCAGATTATATTACAAATAACATTAAATAAATCCCAGTGCGGTCTCATGGCCGCTTTTCTATATCCTCCATCATTTATTGTATAAACTGAGAAATGTTATATTATATTTAATTATTTTGTTTCAGATTTTGTTGTCAAACTTCGATGCCTTCAAATTTCCATCATCGCAAGTAGTTCAGTTCCGCGCTTTGGTGACCCCATGCCTGCGATCATGCGAACCCGTCCAGTGCGACCAGAGGGACTTAACCGGTGAACTCAGATCGGTCATATCATACGGCAAACGCAGGAGACGTCGCTCCACCAATTCTCACAACGCCGTCCTCGTAGAACAACAGATCCAAATCACCGACAAGTTCGGTTTCAACAGGGAAAACGAAACGACGAGCATCGGAAACGAGGCCATTTACTTGCCAACGAGCGAGCCCAATTTCTGCGTTAACATGGCAGGTCTGATCGTCGCTGGAACTGTATTTTTGGCATCTCAATTGGCCATCATAGCGGCATGGACCTTCGTTTGGCAACGGAGGCGTTTTGGAAGCAAGCTGGACGACGCCTTGTCTGTCAGCGTCAGTATGCCGTCAGGTCTAAGCACACAACGCACGGACAGCCTCTGTAAACTGTACGAAGCCGGATACGCTCACTCACGTAGATTTTAAAAACTTCCCTAGTTATATGTGCGCAGAGTAATTGGATTTTTAACTTTTTCGTTTAAATCGCGTGTGATATATCAGATAGGATGCGAAACAGTCAATTTTTGGGCAATATCGAGGCGGGCGGATAAAATAATTTGCTGCGCGATCAGTTTCAGCGAAACTTTCGTTTTCAGGATTAGAGTTATTTGAATTAGTTGATGAAGATAAATGTTTTAAACAAGACTGGTCAGACGTGGAACATATTTACAATTACTTTTATTTGCCCCCCTCGAAGTCGGCTTTTTATTTAGCTCAGTAACACTTTTATGCTTGTCGATGCGCGTTAACAATACCTATGTATTTATATCGAAGAATCCGTCAATTAATCATCTATGTAGGTCATAGGACGACAATTAACTAAGTAGGTAACGGTTTGGAACTATGTGCCAATGTTCTAGAAGTACCTACGCCAAAACACATGCAATACTAATAATAATAATGATGATAATTACAACACATGTTCTTTGATAAAACCAAAACTGTTACGCTAATTATTTTCGTCTTCGTTTATTTTTTAATGTGCCTAGTTAACTTGTAAAGACTCCGATTCCGCGGTATTTCCTAGCTTATCGGTACAGGTTATTGCAATTTATATAGGATGAGAAACGTACATAAACTGTAACTGTCAGTTGTAGGAACGCAGTTGTACAGGAGTCGAGGATGACCTAGCGTGAGTGTAGATCGAGTGCATGATGTCGTGCGAATGCCTCTATTTAAAATAGCTTGTCCTCGTTTCCTAGCAAAGTAACGTAGCGAACGAACAAGGTGGACGGTTTTGCCAAACTTATGTTTTGTAAACCTGATAGTAGTGGCAATTCAGCAAGACTGTCGACCAGAATTCGCTAAACATTATTCATAAAAAAGAATTATTTAAGGAATACCATATTAATTATTTAGGCAATTATAATTTTATATTTATACTTTAAGGTTAAATAGTTATCTATTAACAGCAGTGTATTCGTAAAATTCCAGAAACGTATAATAGATGAATGAAATACTCGAGTTCACTTGTTTTATTTTACCTCTACCATGCCCAACAAAATAAATAATTAATTATATATACGCCTACATACAAAATGGAAAATATGAAGTTGAAAAAATTATAACAATAAAAACAGTAGATACCTTGAAACGTAGGAGAAATTAAATAATATATATAATTATACTTAAGAGTGTGTTTTGCGACCTACAATAACAAATAACCATCTACCATCTGTGCCAAAGCAATAGATTACCGTGTTTGAGAGTCTACATTAAAGGAACGGTTTAACAAAAAATGAAATAAACTTTGTTTTTTATAAGTTCGAATTCAAATCATCTTTACAATTTTCTTACTCCTCACACCACAAAAATATAAAACTTCGATTAAACGTAATGTAGCCAGTTGAGGTATTGGCTACTTTTACTTTTCCAAACTTCATGCAATTCAGGTAGAAATAAGAGCGTGTGTGACCTCTGTTATCGTAGTAACGAGTTATAGCATATAAACGCGGTACAGTTCAATAGAATCTGCAAATGTGTTTATCTCAAACGATATATTAAAATTTTACCCGTGATTATGGTTGGTCTATACTGGCTGGGAACAGGAATAGTAAATCAAATACATTTTATTAATATACGAAGGTAAACATATTATTGACGTGCAGATCTCGAAAAATCTAATGATTATTTTATAAAAAAAAGTACCACAAATCAAGTAACTAATTTCAAGAGTAACGCCTTATTTTTTCCTATATATAGTTACTGCAACTGAATTTTTGTGGGATTTCTTATGGGGGACTAAAGACCGAGCTAAAAAGTCAACTAAAAGAAAAGTTGTGGAAAAACAGATACGGATTTTAGAGCCTTCGACCTCTCCCCCTCAAACAAAATATGGATAACATAACAACAAGAATCCTTACCGGAATATTGTAATTGCAATTAAAACCCGGCTCCACATAGGAAGAACAGATGCGGTGGCTGTTGCACAGAAGAAGAAACTCCCATGCACGTCCTATATGACTGTGTGAGCAGGATGACTAAAAGAACTACGTCCCAGGTAATCAATTCCTGGCGTTCAAATAATTAATGAAATTATCTTTAACAAGATTCTGGGCTCCACCTTTAACAAAAAAAGGTATAGCTAAACATACTAAGGGAAGAATAGGACGTAAGAAAATGGCCTTAACACGAAGATATGCACAGGACAACTTACCCTCGATTAAAAATCTGAACTTTTGAAAAGTATATTAGACAAAAAAATAGTCTTGTGGTTATGTTTATATTGTACTTAATGAACTATTCATTCTGTTGCGGCTAATTCAGAGACTTTTTAAAGACAGCAAAAGTCATTTCGATTATACTCATAACGTACAAAATGTTCACCCCTGTCGAACTATTCTCCACATTATTTAAAAATGCGCAAAAGATTCGTTTCATACTTCAGTGCAGTTTATTTTGATCTTACCAAGATCTTTAATCTAATTATTATCTAATGATGTTCTGTTGTGAAGGTTGGAATGGAACTTTATTGTCAACACAGGTTTGTCACGGCTACTATACGTATATCTTTTCTCAAGACAATAATAAATGCAAATTAGGTGCGAAGAAAATATTTCAAGTCAAGTTCACAAAATGACGATAAATGTACATTCACCACAATACTGTTTAAATATTACGCAGCTATATATTTCAAAGGGGTCAATATAGCAAGTTATATAACAACAAGTGAGATGGAGAGGAGAAGAAATTAAGCAGGTGAGGTAATGGGCATATCTGGGGTATGTGATCAGGGAGAGTAAGAAGAGCGCGAGACACATAAAACATATGCAGTAGTGTGAGTATAAAGTCTGAAACTATCAGAACTTTTATCAAATGTTTTTCAAATAAATCTTCCAAGAGGCCAATTTTTATCTTAAGCGAGGCACATTTTAATGTAAGTGTCACTTAAAGGTCATATTTTGCTATGAGTTGTGACGTAAGCGATAAGGCCTAATTTTCTATGATGAATTTGGAAATAGCATGACATTCTAAGACCAAATAATGTAAAAAAAGTAAATATATATTTGAAATTTTCGAGATAATTGCTAAGTTTTAAAACCAAAATCTAATAATAATCCAAGTTCCAAGTTTTAGTACAAAAAATAAGTAGCCATGTAACAATTGCGTGTATTGTAATAAATAATTAAATACGAAAACAACAATTAACAAAATAAAGAAAAAATAATTAAATGAAATGTTCAAACTTTTGTGCAAGACAGTACCCAAGCCTATACTGTAATTTTCACGAAGTTTCTTATCTTATCTTATTTCTGTGCGAATTCTTTGCTTTAACTGTTCTACTGTCTCTGGGCGCTTTGTGTAAACCTTACTCTTTAGATATCCCCATCAAAAAATCGGAGTTGGGTCACGTGATCTCGGAAGAGAGAAATAAATTGTTACATGGCTACTTTTTTTATTCAAACTTCTTGATTGTTATTAGATTCTTAGATTAGATTAGACTATTAGAGAGCGATTACCTCTATACCTGAGTTATTTACCTGAGTAATTTATTACCTGAGGAAGCAGCCGGGTGATTCGCCTCAATTAGATTAATTGCTACCGGGTGAACAGTGACGGCATAGGACATAATTATTAAGTGGGTACGAGTTGGATAGGGACCGGCGAGTAGTGCCGGCGGGACAGGATAAATAGAAGGAGAAGTAAATAAATGGCGAGCGGGGGCAGGGTCAGATCGACAGAGAGGGAGAAGGAAGAGGGGAGGAAAGGTGAGATAAGAGAGAAAGATATGAAGAACGAAAGTGTGATGGAGTTATTCAGAGAAATAATGAAAGAAATGCGAAGAGAAAATGAGAAATTGAGAAAGGAATTGCAAGAGGGTAGAGAGAGGAGGGAGAAAATTGAGACGATTTGGAAGAGAGAAAAGCAGGAGGTAGAGTTGAGAGTAAGGGCAATGGAAGAAAGGATGGAACTGATAGAAAGGAAAGAAAGAAGAAACAACATGGTAATCAGAGGGATACAGTTAGAAAAAGGCGAGGAGAAAAAGCAGGTGGGGAAATGGATAAAAAAGGAAATACAGGTGCCGGCGGAAATAGAGGAAGTGGTTAGGATGGAGGGAGAGGGGAAGAAGTTGTGCTGGTGAAAATTAAATCAGAGGAGGAAAAAGAAAAAGTAATGGGAGTCAAGATTGGGAGACCACGATTTGACGGAGAGGGAGCGAGTATTTGGGAGGAGGATATTTCATTGTTTATATTTAACTTAATATAATTTGGTGTAGTGTAAAAATGTGTGCAAATAATAATAATTATTATTATGACTAACATTGGATACAGTTTGAAATAAGCATATTTAACTGTAGTTGTGAATAAGTTTATAAAAAATGATCTTAATATGCAATTAATTAACGCAAATATATGTTTCATATAGAAAAATAACTGACGATAAGTTACAACCAAGGTTAACAACATTGAATCAATATGTTCTTTAATTTTTGATTCTGATTCCTGAAATATGCCTGAAAAACATCCATAGTCTACGTCTTGAGGCTGCAAGGTAGCGAATTCAAGGATTGAAAAGAATATTAGGTGAATATGTTATAAAATATTGGATTAAGCAATTAAATTAATAAAATATATTTTTTTGAGAAGAATCATAACAAACAAACGTTTGCTCGCATGACAAATGTCTTGTATCTTCATCGCTTACTAGTACGTCACAAGCAACCCTCTGGTCAAATTCAATTCTGCGATGCAAAACATCTCCAATAAAATAACCAACATTTCTCAGTATTGTTCAACCGAGGATATTTTACATTTATTTAAAGACTATATCAATGGTATTACGCAATATCCTGTGAGATACAACATCCTGCCTTAACATGTGTTATAGTAGTTTCAGGCTGTAAAGGACATGTACGTCATCAACGAGTTGCGCGTCGGAAACAATCCAGTGGCAGGTCGCACTGGTATTTCAGGCGGACGCGAAGCAAATGCAAACGTGTGCTACAAAACTCGCGACACTGCTTTGTCAATCACCCCCGTTTTCTGCTAATGCACTGTTCCAAACTAAAAAGCTGTTTGTGCGCATAGCCACATGAGGATATAACAAAGAATATGTGTGTGTGAAAGCCACAACGTATCAAAAATTTTATACGTTTTGGCTGCGTGTTTTTGAGTAATTTTCTCGATGATACACACCTCATTAAATCCTGCTCTCCGACATATGACATACACCTCGTCAAGCACCCCTTCGTTCCGTAATAGCCGCTAGATAATTTGGTGACCCAAATCTTTGGTTAACAGCAAATTTACAGTTGTGTGAGTTCATTCTCATAAATTGTAATCATGGCTTGGAAATTTCTGCACCGCTTTGGAATCTGATCAACCGTGTGTAGGATTGTGTAGACCACATGACATTATACTAATAAAGTGGTGGGCTTTTTATTATTTCTATGTACGTTGCAATGGCGCTTGAGTGCAAATGACACCTAAACAAACTGTCAATGACTTCTGTGTATAGCAGGATTTTTGCACTACATTGGATACCTAACATCGCATTTTTGTTCTATAAATACATTTGGGGCAATTAAGGACTAGTCGTTGAAAACAGCGCATATGCAAGTCGTAGGTCATCTCGTTTTCATACTCTCCACGCGCATAAAAAATTATCACTTTACGTACTCGTTACATAAACAACAAATTCTAATATTTTTAATCCATCAGCATATTGAACCACAAAGTGTTTTTAATGCAATTCAAATGTGAGACAATGAACATTCGATACTTACTTTTTGTTATAAAAGATAAGATAAACACAGTCGCCAATCGGGGTGTACTAAAACCACAACGTGGAAAAATATCCACGAGCAATTATTACACCAAAGCTCATCAAGTCGTTTATTTTGCATCGGAATAATGACCGTCGAGGTACATTAGTGGCTTATTTAAGAGGCAAATACGCATTAGCGCGGACGCTTTCGCAAAAGTAAACCTACCATTAGCCATTTCCTCAAACACAGCAAACAAGCGGGCGGGCGGTTCGCACGTGGGGAAAAAATAAGCTGCGTGCGCGTCAAAAATCGCACCTAACAGTAAACTAATCTGCAAATCGTTTAATTTAATACTTTCTTGTGCACGGCAGCGGCTTCATTCGGTACATTGGTCGTTCGATAAATTAACTGCGGGGAACGCATTAGCGACTACTAATTGCCAATTAATTACGCATGTTTTTAAATAAACCGCTAACGGTGGATTATTTGGCGTATGTGTTTTATGTTATTCTATTGAACTAAGTTGTTAAGCACTTACGAAGTGCAAAACAAGTTAGAGTACATTAATCCCTTCCACTAACTGACGGGTGTTGTTACCAACCTGGTCGCAAGGGTAGAAATGCTTTAATCAATTGCGCACTGAAATGATATGAATAGCAGCAGCCATGACCTTTCTATATAGGCGCAAGTATTTCATAGACATCTAGGGCAACTTTGTTATCATGGCATCGCATTACATAACTTATAATAGGATTATCATCGGGATTGTTAATTCTGCTCTGCCCCTATAGGTTCATCCATAACTTTCTAAAATTAACTAGCAGGCATGTATTAAATAATATACGAGTATAACTTCGTTTCGTATAACTTCGTTTCCGGCAAAACACTACAGCACGTTGAGAGTGCAGAATATTTAGTTATTTACGCATTAAGGACTATTAAGAAGGGTATAACGACCAAGGAAGCTATTTAACACTGCTGCAATCGTTCTAGCCCTTAAAGGCCGTGGTACGTAAAATGGTTTTCATCGTACTAAATCGTTATAAACAAGTTGTCACTTGGCAATAACATTTTGAAAAAAGACGTGGGATACTATAGTTATTATTAACAGCCCTGAGTGTTCCCAAGATGCTATTGACACATTAAAAGGGGTCAATTGTTATAAAAATGTTATAAAAATCCATGTACAACAAATATCCTTAATATTTAGTCACCAGAATGAGAAACCATTCATTTAACACCCATAAATGTACATCAAACATAACAACAAATTTGATATCGATACCACGATCTCTTAACTCACTCGACGGTGAGTTCTCGACTCTGCACGTCCGTCTAACACCACAACTGCCAAATTTAAATATTACACTAGTTTTTAATACAACCAACTTTAACGAACAAAACAAAATTTACACCTACACCTACAAATATTCTTAATATGTCCAAAATGCTTATAAGAAAATAGCCCCCGTTCTATCTAAACTATTTTGAGGAAATCGATAATAAAATACGGGAGGTCTAAAGACTAGTGTTTCTGTCTAAGCATGATTTAAGCATAACCACACCAATTCTGTGCAACCAATTTCGTAAATCATTTCGAATAAGATACCTAACTGACGACTTGCGGCAATCAAGTTCAGTGAAAAATGTCAACACAATAAACCGTACGTAATTTCTTTAATTACAGTTCGCTGCATTCAGTATAGTATTTGTTGATGCTTATATTCCGGTCTATCGTTGAGGGTAGCTGCGCACGATTGCGTCTTCCTTCCGCTCGCTGTACGTCATCTCGTCAAGATTTCCCTTCTCTTTTTCGATGGCTTATCAGAGTATTCTATTGGTGAAATGCTCTATCCTGGTTATTGTTCTTCTATTATTGAAGTCGATACTGTGTCCTAGGCCTGTATCCTTATGTTATTGTTTTCAGACTTCAATGCGTCTATTGGATTAACCGATCTTGTTCGTAGTCCTTCTGACATGTAGTAAAAATGCTGTGGTTGCTGGTTCTACTTATTCTTCATCCTGGATTCGTCTGGGAGTTCTGGATGCTCTGTGAATTTTTATTATTATTTCTGCTATCGACTATATCGCTGTGTCTCCTTTCTGTATACCATATGACTGAGGCCTCATCTTTTTGTATCTAGTATGTCCAGAAAGGTAGCTGGATGTCTTCTTCCGCTTTCCTGGTGAAATTTATAGCTGGATGTTGTTTGTTTCGGTGCTCCAGAAACCTGTTGAGTACATGGATAGATTGCCTAATCTCAGGTGACAGTGGTGATTCCATGGGTGCTCAACTGGTTTGTTTATAGCGTTGATTCTAGGCATTCTTGATGCAATACTGAACTAGTTCCGGTGGCTGTTCTGTTCCAAGTTCATAGTTTCGTTTATCGCAATTTGTGCAAATAGTGATACTATATCAGAAATTACCAACAAGTGGTCAAGTTTCATAAAACCATGGACATATCTTTACAGGAGCTGCTAAACAGGAACTTGACGAATTTGGGGAAAGATCAAGATAAACAATTGGCAAATGTTGTGAAATAACAAAAATACGTCCAAGGATCATTCAACTTCTGTATATTCAATAACAATAGTAATAATACACCATTTGATCATATGCATACATAAATATACAAGGGAAGTGCCGACTCAGGGAAAGAAGTCAATAATAGATTTAATGCTGCTAGAAAGATCTAATAAATCAAAATTAATGGACGTAAAAGTAAAAAGAGGAAGTGATAAAGACTTAGTTGAAATCAAACTGAAACTAATTAGAACCCAAAGCCCAAGGAGTGGCAAAGCTGGAAAAGTTAGGATACCATCAAATCTACAAATACAAATAGAAGAAAAGTTCAACTCGCAATAGAAACAAAAATACGAAGACACAAGAAATACAAAATATGTAACTAAGTAACCCGTGGAATTACTTTAAAGAAGTAGTTAAGACTGTCAGTACATACATAAGTGGGTGGAATCAGCAAAAGTATAAACAGAAGCAAACAAACGGCATGGTGGAACTAAACAATAAAAGAGAAAGTCAAAAAAATAACATGGAAAACCGAAGGAAAAAAATTTACGATATGTATAAAAAACAAAGAGGAAAAGATAAAAATGTACGATATGTATAAAAAAAGAGAAAATGTTAAAAAATGACAAAAGACGCAAAAGAGCGGCGATTGCAAGAATTTGGTGAGAAAATGGAAAGAAACGATCAAGAAAAACTCTAGTAAATTCAAAGAAAGAAAGAAAGAAAAAACCCACTGACTAATACAAAGAAAACACTATCTCAAATGGAAATGAAATACTAATCAAATGGAGATAGTATTATATGAAAATACTGTGCATAGAAAATAGAGAACTAGCCAAAGGACAAGAATTAGAGAAAGAAGAAAACCAAGCACAAGAAAAAGAAGAAGAAGAAGAAGAAAAGGAAGAAGAACAAGAAGACAGAGAACATGAAGAAAAATACGTAACAAGACGTAAAATCGGAGAAGTAGAAGAGGCAGACAAAAATTAAAATAGGAAAGGCACCAGTGCTAGACGACGTAAGTCGGGAAATGATAAAATATTTGAGAAATGAAGGTATAAAACTCATACACTAAATTATGCAGATAGTGTGGAACAAACAGGGGATTCCTCAGCCGTAGAAAAGACAGCTATTTATAAAAAAATGAGATACAATGATAAGCAGCAACTATAGGGGTATACCTTATAACATTTTGGAAATAATAATAGAAAATAGAGTGCTTGTTGGATATACAATCAGGATTTAGAGGAAACAAGTTAATCCAGAATTGGATCTTCTTATTTCAACAATTACCCGAAAAAATAATTACCACACACAGAAAAATATATACAATATATGTACAATAGATTTGAAGAAAGCTATTGACACAACGATATAAGGAGGGTGTTAAGGAAAAAAGGAATAAATGAGAAAATCATTAAAACGATAAACTATATCTAATGTAGTAAGAATCGGAGAAAATAGGAGGCGTGAAGCGAAGAAGAAAGAAAAAGAACTTTTATACACCCACGACCTGATACTGATAACCAACTGCCAGGAAAATTCAAAAAATAAAATAAATGTTAGTAAAACAGAGATAATGAGTGTATGCAGAAAACCACAACAAACAGCAATAAAAATTGAGAACGACAATATACAAGAAACAAAATAATACCTGGGGTCGATAATGGAGGAAAGAGGTGGTCTGGAAAGTAAAATCAACAACAAAATAATGAATACAAACAAAATGTATGGAGCTCAGTAGAAATCAGTATGAGAACGAAAATAAATTGCACGAAACAGTACTAGCACACACCTTGACATATGGCTGTGGATCGTGGAACATGACAGAAAAACATATAAGCAAAATACAACCTACAGAAATCTTGCAAAAATTGAGGGGTAACAACAACAGATAACATAAGAAGCGAAGTAATCAGAAGGAGGCTGGAAGTAAAGAGTATACTTGAGAAAAACGAAAAACAACAGCTCAAGTGGTATGGACATAGGACAAGGATGAAACATGATCGACAAGATCGACATGAAGACAGTGTGGAAAAACTGATGGAAGAAGAAGGAGATGTAGACTGATGACTACGTGGAATGCAGGAATTATCAGAATACTTGCAGCGAATCGTATTACTTGGGAAGAAGATATTGGCACAGGATCGAACAACATGGCTAGACATCTTTTACAACTTTAAGTAAGTAAGTATTACCATTTAATTCATGTAAATGTTAATTTATGTAAGGAAACACAATTTTCAAAATTACTCTTGATTTCAGTATTGTAATAATCGAAGTTTGCGAAAACGGTTTTCAAACACCGACCCTTACCTACGAACTTTTTTTATCAAATAGGTAATAACGCAATTTCTTCCCATGCCCAAGTATCGGTATACCTACTTAATTGCCTCATTAAACTACGACGCTAAAATTAATGATGCTGATGACGTATTACTTTTAATTACTTTAGTAAAATTCATTATTATTGACACGCACGTTATCGTACTAAATTATCGCAGGTACCCCATGATATAATTGTCGGGAACATAGTTGCAGTGGTGCTGGAATATTAATATCAAACTAATATTTTGAGTTTTGCAAAAATATGCTCAAAAATTGATAGCCTAAATACTTTACTTCTAACACGTGAAACGACCAAGTAGTTCGCCAAAACGAATTCCCTTTACGTCTCAGATATCGTACCTCTTTAACATTCCCATGGGCGCCAGCAAATAAAAGTGTAGGCGTAGCTCGGAAACCGTTGATTGTCTCGTAAATCATGGCGAATAGATGCACGGATGCCGTAGAACCCTTGGGCGTTCGGGTCGTCCGCAATATAGGAAGCTTAGGAGAGCCCCTTTTCTCCGCTAATGCAGATTACCGAGTAACACATTCGCCCCGCAATTCGCTCATGGGAGGTTCCTACGCGCACAGATGCCGACCCGTCCGGCAACCGTTCGACGCAGTGACATTCGAATGGGCTCGTCATGGATAATCGTATTATTCACGACAAAAATCACGTTATTAAAATTAGCGGGGCTTGACTTCGGTGAATTAAATTGTGAATTATATGATGTTAGGATATGTACCAGATGATAAAAAATATGATATATATGACGCAGGAAGTGTCAAATGCGGTTGGTACCATTATGGCGATTCATTCAATGGTTTTGCTTCCAACGCAAACGTTTTTAGCGACACATTGAACATTTTCATTCGAATGAAAAAGATGAAACGCGACGCCTAGCCCAGATTACCATGACAACTCGATTCAATGGAAATGTACTTGTCGCTTGCTAAAATTATGATATTAGTGAACGAAGGATACACACAAACTGCTTTGCACTCGCCGCTTTTGCTGTTCTTTAAATTAAGTTGCTAGAGAATAGCAACTGCCTTCATGTGCAGATTAAAAGAGCTAACTTAGAAAGCTGGATAAGAATATACCGTGAAACATGTCGAACGCCAAGTTTTATCGGATTGTTCTTAAACACTCGGTCTTTAAATAATTAATGTTAATAAAATAAATATTAATTATTTTCGTAACGTTACCTACCCTAAAATACATACTTGTCATTAATAATAGCTTCTCCTTATCCACAAATATATTAATTACTTTCATGTGTACACATTTCAACAGCTATGTTCATTGTCAGGGAATGGAGGTACGAGGCGAGATTATTTAGCGTCCCTGACATAGTAGGCGTTCAGTAACTTTGAAACAATTTGACACATTAAAGTGTCACTTGTTAGCTGTTCAAATAATTTAGAATTTAAGTAGACAAGGTTAGAAAAATTGTAAAAATGGAAAAATGTCGCCAAAAGAAATTCATGAAGACATGGTATGTGTATTAGGTTTCTTACCAAGTGGTGAAAAATATGTCTCGAGAATTTAAACTGGGAAGACAAACATGTGAACATACGAAGGATGCTTGACGACCAGTGACTGTCACTACCCAAGAAAATATTCATCGTATACACGATATGGTAATGAGAGATAGACGACTCACCATTCGCAGGATAGCTGAAATTACGAATTTTTCTTATGGTACAATAGAAAATATTTTAACAAATATTTTGGGGCTAAAAAAGTTCTGCACGTGGGTCCCACGAATGTTGACACCAGATCAGAAACGTTCTAGAGTATTTCATTCTGAAGTCAGTTTGGCAAAGTTTAAAACAGATCCTAATGAATTTCTTTATCGATTCGTCAATGTTGATAAAACGTGTGTTCACTACTTCGATCCTGAGTCGAAGCAACAAACTATGGAGTTGCATCGCCGAGGTTTTCCGCTACCCCGCAAAGTTCGTGTTTTGCCATCCGCTGGTAAAGTTATGGCCACAATTTTTTGGGACGTAGACGGAATTTTGAGGGAACCTGGACATACGTATGTTCCACATGCACGTCGTATAGAAGACATTGGGCTTTACTCGGTAGAAAAGTTTACGTGGGTGGGAAACCCAAAATGAAGAAGAACTACGACGCATAATCTACCAAATGATTGGAGAGTTTAATCCACTTATCGTTCAAAGGCTGATGAGAATCATTCCCACTAAATTGCGAACCATTGAAACCCATTGCCCTCTAGCTGCTGTGTGATACATGATAATTATAGTTAAAGCTTCGCTGAATTATTTTCTGTACTACCAAATTAAATAAACCAATTATACTTTGCATAATTATATATATCAAAACTTTTGTTACATACGTTATATGTACAAACGTATTATTACGAATTATTAATTTAAACATAAATGTCTCTATTGAAGCACTATTTACTTCAACATACCATAACAAAAAAATAGTTACGAACACAGTGACAGTCACCTTTGCGATTATTTCCAAATCCAGGTTAATGTGAAATTATTTACCAACATAGTATACTTACACGGTCATAAATGCTACAGATGATGGAAAATATCAACGTTTAACCCAATTTAGCTGGCGAGTAATCATGCATATCGGCGTTTAGGAATTCGGTATCAGTTCTACTCTAATTGCATTGCAAGAATAGTCCAATTCTTCAACGCAACTGCGGCAACACCCGAGCACATACTTCGTTCGCTTTTATGTTACACTTGCTTGCCATTTTACTTGGCACTGTACATAAAAACACACGGAACGTGATTTATGTTTTGTGCTTTTTTCTTGGAGATAAACCATCGTGATCGACAGCTTTGTTATTTCGCTATGTTTCGAGCCGATGACCCCGTAACTATCAACCCAAACAGATTGTACTGTTGCCTAATATTCGTTTAAATAATTGAAGTTATTAGTCGAAAATAGGATAATAGTTTTAATGAGCTTGATTTAACAAATTTGGTTGGGATCAAAAGTGAAATATGTTGTTTTGTTTAAAGTTTGCCATGACCGAAAATTTAATTTTAGAGTAAAGTGTAACGGCAGCGTGCGGAAATTCATTCTTCCATGCACACAATAAATGCCATTATTATGATTGAAAATCTTGTAGCTTCGATTTTACATGCAAATTTTCATCGCGCTAGATTTAACAATATTCCAGCGGCAGAGAATCAAGTCGAGAATGTAGTCGCCAAATTGATATCACGGCTTTTTTCGCGAGTATTTCAAACGACTGACAATCATCGATCGAGTTCATCACGTCGGAAGTCGCTGAACTAAAGCAATTGCCGTCGCAAAGTTCAATACATCATATGCGTTATTGTTACTTCGTTCGTTACGTTTATTGCCGCCATAAAACAAAATCGAAAGAAGAAAAAACGTCCGCATAAATTTCCCACTGTGCGTATTGAACACATGTCGGTTTGTTTTATGGAGCATAGAAGCGGTAGTATATAAATTGTGGACGTCTAAAAATGTCAATGTTCGCTTTTCGAACTAGAAACATCGGATGTTCATAATCGTGGTAAAAAAATACAATGGCAAGACCGCAGCGATTTGCTTAAAACGGGGCGTTCCAACCGCTTAGTTTTATTATGGAATCTAATTTCGCCAACATAATTTAAATTGCACTCAAACCACATTTCAGCGGGTTTAACTTCTGTCATAACGGTTGATATCTCAGCACCTAACAGTTACCGCAACACCTATAATTGAATAAATTAATCTGATTCCGTAAAACGAAACCGATGACAAAAATACACGGAATAGGAAATAATAGGCACGCAAGATATTTGCGTTGTCTCTTTTGAGTTATTCACTTGATTACCCCCGTGACGCTGATCATTTTAACAAATGTACTACTGTGGACTAAGAACGCGAAACAACATTATAACTCATCGAAGAACCTTAATCAATTGGTCGTCTAAGACCTATAAATTATGAAGGAGTATTATTTTTATTAAGATTTGTGACAATTGTTTGATATGAAAAGAAAGCAGAATATTATTTGTCATCAAAATAATCTCGCAATATATTAATAACAAAATGCGCACAGAAGTAATATTTATGGAGAACTATGGGAAGTATTTGCTGCTGCTAATATGATTTTATCAAAATTAAAAAAAATTGTTTCGTGCAACCTTTTAAGGAGATATACGAAAAGACATAGCGTGCATCCATCTGCATTATGCAACTACTCATCCAAATACATTTCCAAAATCATGTACCTAAAAAAATGTTTCACATTTCTGTGCCACGATAACGCCACGGCGCGAAATTAACTTTAAAATAATTAATGCAACGTAAACGTTGAAAATAAAACTTAAGTATTTACGTTGGAATGTCACCGTTTACAGTTATGAATAATGTAAAGATTAAACATTATTGCCGACACCAATACCAATCGTCAAAAACAAAACGCATGAACGGCGAAAGCAAAACAAGTCACCCGGAGACGCTTGTCGGTTTAACGTCGCGACGTCATAGTTTTATTTTAGATCTGTAAGTGCTTTTACGGGAGTAGATGGGTGATATTTCAAGCGGTCCCCGCCTTCTTGTCAGTAACATATGATGATGCGCGCATTCGGAAAAGAAGATATAATGCACGACTTTACCACACCGCCGGCTGCCCGAGCACGTTTCCACCACAACATTGTAGCCGTCCCGAAATATTGCCGGCGTTGACGACCGCCGATTTAAGTCCAAATGAATTTGAGTGAAATATTATGACGAATAGGGGGCACTTCGAATCTTACGTGACAGTGTGGAAGGTTGCATTTGAAATCAAAGTATTTATATTGTTCGATTGTGGGAGCTTCTAGCGTGCCTTGCGCTAAAGGTGCATCGTACGAAACCTCTTGTTTGCCGTCGAGTTATGTAACTGCCAATTTAAGTTAAGGTAGGGTAGTGGATTTTTCCGTATATCCATGCTTTACATCGGTATGCATCAGATTCGTATTTTTCTTTTTCCAAAAGTTAAGTAACATAATACTAGTTTGATTATCGAAAAAAATATAAAATAATTAATAATTAATTCAAACCAAAACTGCTAGGAAACTTAAATTTAAAAACTTAAATTAAGCACTGATAATCAAAATTAATGTAATGTATGATTTTGCTACAACTCATTTATGGTAGCAATTGAAATGAACAAAGGAAAGTGAAATCAAACACGACAACAATGACACAACTAACGTGAAATAGCTAAAATGCGATGAAATTAAATCAAATGCCAACGTATTAAAACAAATAAAAATCGCACAAAAACCGTACAATTGAGAAATGTTAAACATATTAGTATGCAAGGGAAATTGAAACAAATTCAACGGTAACAAATGAAAATGAAAAGAAAGTTATATTATAGGATATAATTACAAATAAATCAAATTAAATAAGTGAAAAATACAGAAATGGAAACAAAACAAAATGTATCCAGGCGAAGTAAAGGACAAAGTAAAGTAAAGAAAATATAAAGAAGAAATAGGACGTGTGCATGGAAAAATATCAAAAAATAATTGACCCGTCGAAAATGCATGCACCAGTAGATGCTATGAACTTTCTATACAGTTTCTATATAAAGTTCTTATTTGAACTTTCAATACACATTATTAACTAGTTATATAGGAATTATCGCAAACCTGCTTAATTAATGTCCATAGCATTTTATAGATTCGTCGATGATGATTCGTCATTGACATTGTTTTAAATAAGTGGTAAGTGCATTAACAAACATGCAATGTGAAGAGTTAACACAAGATATATACTTTGTATATTTTCCTGGTTGCTGTGTGTAACATATTCACAGTTAATGCTGTGTTTCTTTCACAATAGATTACGATTAGTTTAATTATGATAAACGGCAACAACAAAGGCAAATAAGCAAGAAAATGAAAATGAAAGTTAAACAAATGAGAATTAAATTAACGAATAAATTTAAACAAAAATAAAAACTAGTCACGAACTAACAAATCAGGTACCGAAAATAAAACTCAAATAACATACTACAGTGTGGGGCATTAGAAGTGTTTAATTGATGTGATACAGTTACAAGAATTTGTGAAAAACCATAGTGAAAATGAATTAATAGCAGGGTAAAGGCAATAAAAACATTAAGTGTTAAAATCAAAGCAATTAGAGAAAAAAAAATTCAAGGACAAGTAAGAAAATAAGAACAGCAAATATAATTTTTTTGGCCAGAAATGTTGATTTGGGTTACAGCCCTTATAGGAATTCAATATCTTGAAAAAGCTAGTAATAAAAAGATAGGAGAGCTTGATGGTGATAATTACATTACAGACGATGGAAGAAAGTGAAATTGAATAATAGAGAGGATAGTTTTGAAAGAAGGAAAAAGATCACCCATAACAAGACAAACAGAAGAACCACAAGGAAAATTAGATAAAATGTTAGAGAGTTACCGAAAAGAGCAGCGGGGTATCTCAAAAGAAATCAAAGTAATCAAAGCATACCAAGTAGAACTAAATGGTGAACTTGAAATTCAAATTAGAAAATAAATCGTTGAAGAAAAAAATCAAGACAAGAAAGAAAATACACGGTTAAGAAAGAAGCTTCAAACGTGGAAAAATATGGAAATGCCAGAAAAGGAGCTGATCAACGATAGCCCCGTAGTTGCATGATAATTGACACAGAGGATGCATTGGCCCTAAAAGAATGAAATAAAGGATTTCTAAAACAGTAATTAAGAGCAGACGTCACCTCATGCTTAATCACAAAACAAAGGAGGATAACATGAAAAGCATGAGAAACAAATCTAAACGTGTTTTTTATTACTGATAATGACACCAGAGGAAAAAGAGAAACAACCACAATTGAGAATATTCTTTAAGGCAGAAAGAGAAAAGGGTGAAGAAGACGGCAATTGTAAATGGAGAGGAATGAAATGGAATAGGACAGAGAAAATGTTAAAGGACTAATCAATAACAAACAGGATGGAAATGTAACAAACAATTGGCAATGAGAAAAAAATGGCCTTGATTTCTTTTTTGGCTTTTACTTCTCTTCATTTTGAATAATACAAAGATTCTGCATAATCATCACCTTCTTGTAGGTTTCTTCTACTTAAATTTTTACTTTTTATTACAGCTTACGTCAGCTGCAGTCAGTATGCTGGTTCTGAGACGTTCTGAGACGTTCCTCTAAGCTTGCGCTTTCCTTCGCCTTTAATTTGTCGTCTAGTTCCTCTTAGTGTTACTTTTTGTGCTTTTCGTCTCGCACTGTAAAGCTTTTTAATTTTTCATATGTTTATCTATTTTCTCCACTTTATTCGTTCCATTTTCATTACTATCAAGTAATGACCACTTCCGATCCCTGCTCCCCTTTTAACTTTTACATATTTTATTTTTACTCCCCAGAAAGTAGTCGATAATTGATTTCTCGCTCCTATTCCTGTATAAGTTCGTATGACTTTTTTATCATTAGATTATTGTCGACATACACTTCAATTATTTTGCCATTATTGTTCCTGATATTTTCTCCTTCATTTCCCATATATTCCTATGTTCTTCTATTTTTATTCCTAACTCGACCATTTGATTCTCTCATTCATTATTATTACATTTTCTTCGCCATTATTTGCTGATGTAACTTTCCGAAAATGTTGTTATTATTAGTCCAACTATTTTCTTTCATCTTCTTTCCTCATCTACACCTGACTGATTCCTTGACGCCTTTTCCTTTTTCGTTTGCATGATTGTAAGTACTTCCGTGTTTTGTTGTATCATTTATTTCAGAATCTCTTCTTCTTTTCCAACACCACTTCCTACATGTTTTTATTTTAATACTTTTTGTTCTTTTTTAATTTCGTTCTCTAATTTCCCTCTATTCCTTACTTATTTTCTATGTCGTGGTCTTGTTCTTTGCCTCTGTCGAGTGTCGTTATCATCTTGTCTCATTGTTCATGTTTTATCAGTTTTTTTTTGTGGATGAAATAGATCAAATTAATTTATGATTTTATACAATTTAAGCATTTTTTTAATTATATTTGCCATTTTTAAAGTTTAAAAAAAAATCCAAAATTAAAAGCCATTTCAATAAATTGAAAGTATCGATTTTAACAATGATATTAAAATTTTTAATACATAATAGTAAATATACAAATTTTCAAACATCCATAATATCAAACTTTTCCAACAGTTAGAATAAAAGTGTAAAAAATTGTAACGCATGACATTTTAACGTCGTACGTCGCAAAGAATTTTTATATTAGAACAGTTCGTATTGACGTGTAGATGGCGCTAAAACAATCACACAAACGTTTGAAACTCATGTTTGCATGACTGCATTTGTTTCGTATTCGTTTGTAACTTCACAGTGATTGTTCAAACATGGCTTATATTTGCATTAAATCACTTCTATTTATAAAACAGTTGAATTAAATACTGCATCAATAAATAAAACTATTCTTTCAGTCATTTATAAAGTTGTTCCTGATTTGTAGCTGGTGTCAAATATTTCAAACAGACTCATAAAATTAAAGTAAATTTGCTATTTTGGTAATTGGTTGTGGTTAACGCCGAGGTCGATAATTCAAGTGCAATGCGATCAAACACCTCGTTTGCATAACAAGCGTCGTTATTTTGTACTTACACGGTCATTAAAACAAACGGTCGGTTTTGTGGGTTTATTATTTCGAAGAGGGCATCCATCTACCTATGTAACGGTTGTGCCATACTCGATGCGAACACTATAATTTAGGCGCGAGCGACACGCTCAAATCGACTAATGAACAAATCGTCAGTGGCGTATCTATAAAGGTACCAGCAACAAATACTTCAAAATAAATAAAACAATCTGGCCCAATAGATTATTAAATGATCGAAAACGAAAAAACTGTGGAGTTAACGATTTGTTCGAAGTTCATCACAAATTTATTTTTTGTTTGTTTTTATTTGTATTTCTTCTGTTATTTTTTGTTACTGAACTTGGTTCACACCACACAGCACAAGCACCAACCAATTCAAAAACAACATAAACCTAAACACAGTTTATGATTACATGGTGACGCGACAACTAATGTCACTAATTAGTGCCTATCATTTGCAAATAAATCTATTAAGGTGACGACAGCTGCTTCGTTCTATCTTCAGACCATCAAACATATACCCACTAGACGTCAATAATCACCTTAGCTCACATTGTCACTCATGCTTGCGTGACTAGATGTAGATTCGGCGAATGTATGTGTGCCAGCCTGATGAGGTCAAGCTTTAATATATCGATTGTTTTGCTTTTAGGATCTACTTTGGCGTCCTTTTACTTTTGTCATCTGTACCTCATCTTCGTTTCAGTTTATTTGATATCACCAATGTTTTGTAACATTTTTTTTCGTCTTCTGTATGAAAGTCGTTTCGGATCGCGTTCATTAAACTTTTTTATGATTGCATTTTGCAAAAAATGCTGCGATTCATTTTTAAATTGCCAGTTTGCGATTGGTTTCGTGGGGCAAAATTTGACTGCGCGCCGCTGCTCGGGGTACCTCGAATTGAACGACACGTCCTATTCGAATACGTGTATACCTTGATTTATGCGTTACCTCTGACCTCGTCGATCGGATCCTGACTGAAACGACATACAAGCGCACCCATCTTATCAAATGTCTGTTTACTTAATGATACGTAATCTTTCGGCGCCGTTATGAAACGGCTCGCACGTTCTGACACAGTTTTGGAAAAGCGCGCTTCTTCCCACAGGTACGACCGCACACAATGACTTTTCGTGTCGGCGATCGTCGGCGGAACTGGGCGAAAAAATGCCGGAAACGTTTATCTAACTGTCATCTAATCATATCTTATCGTATGATCACGCTAACCTAAAACGTAGGTACACACGGCGAAGCTGCTACATTTTCATGTTTGTTTCTTTTTTTCAATTACGTACTAACACTATATCTGGTGTGCAAATAAATGTATAGTACCGAGTCATGATTTTCAACGAGGACGATTCCAGCGGTTCTAAATATTTGCAACGAAAAGAGGAAGAAGTAGTGCATTTATAGTTCAAAATTAATAAATTTCACTTTTTCGTTTAATTATTGCAATGTCGTACACATACAAACATTCTAATTATTTTATCAAACATAAATAAATGTTCCTTCATCCAGTTATTAGGGTTACAATGACCATCGGGAAACATGTAAGGCACCTAATGGGATTTAATATCTTAAATATAGCGGCACTATGTATGAGAAACTTGACTGATGATTCCGGAAATTTAATAAAAGGCGTCTCTTTATTACCTCGGCAGAAAGGATTGAATGAATCATGCGAAATATATTTGCATGCAATGCAAATTTAAATATTATGTAGTGATGTTAAATGTCTTAACTACTGTCTTTAATAAACACGTCAACTTTACGCAATAAACGTCTACTCAACAGACCACACTACATAAGATTTATTCATCTTTTTCTTTAAACAATTTTAACAATACATATTTAACGTTGAACAAATCAAAATTTGAGACCGATTTCATATTTTCTGATAGAGAATCTGAGAATCCGACATTATTACTGCCTGGAATGGTCCGAGATTCATGATATAACATTTTTTAAAACCTGTATTAGCTAAAACGAAAAAAATCGACAACTTCTAAATCGCATGTTTCTCGATGTTAATATAGTGTGAAAAATCTATACTTATAGCTATATTTTTTTAATGGTCTTGGTATTAGTTTTAGTGAATCATACTTTGTGTTGTGTTATATTCTGTTCGTTTGGATATGTTCTAATGATATTGTTACTTAACGAATAATTATAATTATTGTTTATTTTACAATATGCAGTACCACATTTTGTTAATTTTAATTACATTGTTATTATCAACTTGGAAATTGTAAATAAAATTATTATTATTATTGTATGTATAATAAGTGACAATGGAATACATCTAAGAATGAAACCGGAACAAATACGAACAACCAACAAGATTTCAGTAAAATTCCACTTTATAATATGTCGACTGTCCTAGTTTTAAAATTTATAATTAATAGCTGAGAACAAGGAAAGTGCTTAATAATACATAACTTACAAAGCGTACAAAACTTTAATTGAATTGGTCGACTAGAGCCTTTACAATTAAAATGTGCATTTTCGTAATTTATGAACAGCAAAACCGGTGTTCGTTCAAAAGACTCAATATAAATAATGGTTATTTTGTTAATAATATTCATAGTTATTTAAAAAAAGATGGATAAATTAGTACACTGACATAAACTTTTCGTAACTCATGCTTGCATGACTACACCTTGCGCGCCAGTGGTTGTATCGTTGGTGATTTAATGAGTCCTGAAGGACGAAACACCTGTCATCACCCAGAAGATCCACTGAAATATATTTTCAACAAAGCAGTATTTCGTGCCAACGGCTGCGAAATAGTTCTCGACGGTATCAACCTAGTCGATCAAAGTAGATCACTCTGTGATCACATCGCAGCACGAATGTGAGAGTATTGCCGTCTAGATGGCGTTAGTACATTCACTCAATTCATATTTACATGACTGCATGGACCTACTACATCCACTGAAATTTTCTTAGTCTCTATTTAGTAATAAAGTGCAACTTATTTAATTTAGAATCTTTTGACTAAACAATAAAAAGTCAATAACTTTAATTTAAATTGTATGAGTACATAAATAAATCGCTGCGACAAGGAAAACAATAAACTGACACGTTTACATTTATGAAGTAACGAACATAATTTTATACACAATAACAAATTACAGGCACTTATCGTGCTATGTATAATTTTTTAATATATTTAAGTAATACATAATTTAATATATTTATTAATAATATCCACAATGTTATTATTAATCATTCAGCCCACATATTTGAAATTATCAACATTCAATAACCAATGTCATGTCAGATAG
This sequence comes from Geotrupes spiniger, assembly GCA_959613385.1. Lineage (NCBI taxonomy): Eukaryota > Metazoa > Arthropoda > Insecta > Coleoptera > Geotrupidae > Geotrupes > Geotrupes spiniger. The sequence goes on from OY390737.1 coordinate 22,728,208, forward strand.
AAGGAGGGAGTGAAATAAACAAACGATTTCACGGTAGCGAGGGAAAAATCTGCCGTGGTCCGCACTGAACGTTCTTATTAACTTCTGCTCCATTTTTCGAAAACGAACGTTTCAAATGAAAGTTGTTTAAAATATCAATATCGATATCTTTAACTTTTGTATACATAAAGTATAAGAAAATAAAAATAGGTAACTATTAAAAAATATATTAAACAATTTTTACTAAATATGCACAAATATGCACCAATTATGCCAAATATGATAAAATCTCCAAAAATTACAATTATATGCAAAAATTAATATGCGTCAATCAACTACAAATAATGTAGTTCGTGTAAATACTAAAGGATTTTGTTGTAGCAAAAATAATAAGCGATATGCAAATTTCATAAATTCCGGTCTCTAGTCATTACCATATCGTGTACACGATTAATATTTTCTTGGGTAGTGACAGTCACTGGTCGTCCAGCACCCTTCGCATGTACACATGTTTGTCTTCCAATTTAAATTCTCGAGACATATTTTTGACCACTTGATAAGAAACAGAATCTTCATGCATTTCTTTTAGCAACAACCCTTTCTTTTGCAAGTACTTTATAACTGCACGAACCTCTGATTTTTCCATTTTTAGAATTTCGCTAAATCTGTCTGTAACAACAAATGATTAATACTTTAATTTGTCAAATTGATTCAACGTCACTCAACGCCTACTATGTCAGGGATGCTAAATAATGATCGTAATTGCTTTGATGCGGATTTAGTTACACATGGTTGTTAACGTTAACGTTCTTTGGGGGCAATTTCGTACAACATTATGTTATTTGTTTCTCCGAATTATTTACGTTTATATAAAACCTTTATTTTCGTTTCTGATTCTTCTTTCAATTGCATACACTATGTGCATCAGTGGATTTCTATACAAGTAAATAGTCTATAAGTGTTCCCCATATGTATTCATTTATTTCCAGCAATTTCATGCATTTAACCGAAGTAGATTATTACGCTCAAAAATCATTAACGTAGCAATAATGAATATTTAGATTGGTTTTAAGAACGCAAACAAAATATTTCTGAATTAAACACACCGCGTGTTATTTACTACACATCCACAAAAAAAAACTCTGCAAGTAGCTGAAACTGGATTTTATGACGCATCGTAAAAAGCGAGCATTTACATCTTCATCTTAAAGGCACCAGTCGACCAATTTAATTTGTACTCGTACGAAAAACGAGAGGGTTTATATTTTATCCCGGCAATAAAAAGGAAATTAATAAAAACTTCAATATGCAAACTAAAATTAAATCAGATCTCCACATGTTTTGGTTCAAGTTTTCGTAGTAGTTTTTAAATCTGATGATGACTTTTAATTAGAGAATCGAGGACTTTGTATATTGTACAGACAAGGAAAGGGATATTTCGCTTTGATACTATTAAACGTAATCACGTTAGGAAAACGTCCAATCATCGTTTTAACGTATTTTAGTAAACCATGAAGCCAATTAATCTCAGCATTTCAGTCAGGTAACGGTGCTGCTTTAAGTGTGGACATTATTCATAACTGCCCGCTACACATCTAAATCCTATTAGCAATTAAACGCTAGCGACATTCTTATCTCGGCCCACAAACAGTAACTACTGTAGTACCCCCTGTATTGAAATTAATTGCCTCATTCCTTGCGCTCATTCCGAGCACAATACCGAAGACATTCCCCCATTTCTAAACGGCAACAACGATAATACACATACACACACACACACCCAAATAGCTGTCCGTTCGGTCCGCTCTACTATCGAACCCCAATTACGGCGATTATATCGGAAGCCCATGCTCTCCATTAGAAACTAAACTCGAGTACACATCGACTAACTCCTCCCAGAGATTGGCTCGAAACAATAATTCCAAGCGCTCAAAAATAACACACTCGCTAATGATGGGCAATTTATTAGGTTTCCTACATAACAGCTATTAAAACAAAGGTATAATTTTAGTTCCTTTTCCGTGTAATTATTTATACTGCCAGTGTAATTCTAGTACATCAGCGTTTTTATCGCTGTGCGTTTTATTAGTAATTATCTTTCAATTTTCAGTTGTGCGTTTAGATTACTTTTTAATTACTCGTTTCTTTACAATAATGTGTGAGAAATAAACTGCGAAGACATAAAAACTTTTTGCAACGCCCTAGGAAAACAGCGAGAGTATTAATATTAATATTATTATTTTATAAACATAAGTCTACTTAGTGCGATTACATAAATGTAGTGACTTTTCAGTTTTGACGAACATATCAATGGAATATATAACAAAAATCACAGAACAAAATTTAAGTTATGCCGTCGTCGCGTACATGATCTCCATTTAGCTTGTACAAAAAAATTGGCGAAAAACGTTACGAAAGTAAATGGGAAAGGCAACGATGAAATGCAAAGTTCGTTGGTTCGACACAGAGCACGGTTTTCACAACCAACTAGGTTCAAACTCATTTGAATTTTGAATGAAATAGGCGCAGTTTCTTTAAAAACTAGTATGACATCGTTACTATGTGGTTAATATAAATTTTGATGAGATTACTTCGTCTATATAGTACATAGTACTGATATGTGATTTATATACCATTGCTTGCTTAGTTGTTCAATATCAACTTACTAAATCAAAAATTTACTTTAGATGAACGTGGCAATAACTCCTGGATTGCATTGGACTGCATTAAAATCCTTCAGATTTCTGCGAACCTACTTCATTGAATGCTGTAGTAGCTTCCAATGACTTAAAATTTATTGAACATTCAAGTCATCAAATAATTTAACACTGCATACTGGAATAGGTTGCAATAACTTATTAAACAAAGAATTTATTCTTCCAGGGCTTCGCAACTTTATCACTCAGCATATTTTCGCGGTAGCTTTATATACACGTAAATCCTAACGTCGGTTGTATATCGCCGCGAAAATACGCCCGTCGGGTCGGCAAAACATAAAACGTACACCAACGGAGCATTAACGGCAATTAAGACGCCGATAAAAACGAAAACCTACAAAGAATTACCCACCATAAACGCTACTATGTAGAGCAGATGTTGCAGTTAGTTCGCGGCACAGTTATAATGCATGCAAATCGTAATCGATACTTGAAACTTTTGCGACGATTATTCATCTGCACGTTTGATAGTAAATAGTCGAGAGCGACTGTAAAATAGAACTCCAGACGCTCGCGCAAAAACACTTTCACGAGTGGAGTCGCGCAAATGCAGGCGCACTTTACGACCTTTCGCGGTTGAAAGTTTCAGAAAGAAACGGGAAGTCTATTAGCGAGCATAAAATACATGACTTTTTTCTCTTTTTTTAGATCCATAATTTCTCACTAGAGGACTGACGCTCTACAGATGTGTAAATGGCAAGGAAAGTTACTACGTTATAATGATGTGCTTTGAATTATATTGTCCTTTTTATTATGGAATAATACTATTACTATTTTAATTCATTGTGAGCGTGCAGGCACGCACATTTATGTATGCAGTATCCATGCATGAATACCAAGTCTCAATGACAAACAAATCCATCGATCTCATGAAGGAAGAGAAATAACGAAATAATGTATATTATGAAATAGAAATGAAAAAAAAAATGTATGGACTCCATGTTCTAATTATAAATAAATATATAAATAAATACAATAAAAAAGCTCTGCACTTTTAGGAAAATTTTTAGCATATATTTGTAAATTAATATCACCATGGCAGATGATAAGACATTTTTAAATATGGCATTATGGAACAATAAATATATAAAGCATGAACATTAGGGTGGCCCAAATTTAATATTTACGTCAGTTGACAGTAAAGCGTAAAAATATCCTAGGTGGAGTGGAAGGCAGTGCTCAACGTCTCCAAAGTTTTAAAAATTTTGTTATTTTCTTATTGATAAATATTAATGTCTAAGTTTTTGTTTTTTTCCAGATGCTGTAGATGATGGAATAACCAAGAAAATGCATTAAAAAGTTAAATATTATAAAATATAGCTTGTGAAATATGGCTTGGTCATCAACTTCAACACGTCAAGCGGACACATTAAGATGAGTTTCAAAGATTTAATTAGTTACCAACTTTAGCGCAAGTTTTTTTTAGCTTCCATTTTTTCCTACAGGAATAAAATCTGTAAACGTGAAACATTATTTCAAGAACAGCTAGATATGGTATTTGACATTGCTCACACTTATTATATGCAAAGTAGACGAAGACAGAGAGTTTTTAATTGATCAGAGGACGGAAAGAAATATGATTATTTCATCAGCAGACAAGAAATACAACAAGAAACGAGAAAGAATTCTTCAAAGAAAAATAAAAGAACAAGAGAGACTTGTTAAAGGTAAATATCCAGATTCTTCTTTCCTGATATCTCCAACTGTGGCTATTTCAAATGCATATTCACAATATGAATCACCAGAACATTCTGATTCAGCCAAAAATAAATCAAGAGAGATGTACAAGCCATCATTATCTCAAAAAAGAAGGGGGTACGGAACAGACTTGCATACTGAACCAATTGCAAAGAAATCTTTATTTTCTAAATATGACACTAGCGCATTAGATCGCAATGAAGTTTATGATAGGGAAGCTTTAAGATTAATGGTCCCTATTGCAGCAACATTGAGACATGACCCTAGTTCGTTGCCATTGTCACGAAGCACTATTCAGCGCAAAAGGAAAGAAGGGCGAAAAGTTGTGTTTGAGGAAATAATCTGTTTCTTCTGACGATCCAGTTATTGTTTATTGGGAGGGGAAGATCCTTCATGATATTTTGGGCACTGAAAAATAAATCGTTTGCCCGTATTAGTATATGCAAATGGTAAGGAGAAATTACTTGGAGTGCCAAAACTTGTGAGTGGTACTAGCGCAAACGCAGTGAATAAAATTTATAATGTACCAATTGAATGGGGTTTGGAGAACAAAATAGTCGGCATATGGTTTGACACTACATCCGTTAATACAAGGTTGAAAAATGGAGCTTGTGTTATCCTGGAACATGAAGTTGGAGACGAATTATTATGGCTAGCATGCAGGCACCACATTTTGGAGATTGTTCTCAAGATATTTACTCTATGTTTCGGACCATCCAGTTCTCCAGACATTCCTTTAATCAAAAGATTCAAGACATCATGACCATTTATACACCAAAATGAACCATAGAAAGAACCTCCTGGCAATGAACATTTAAAAGTCACTGCAATAAATGCTTTATTAGTTGCGTTAGGATCGAAAAAGCAGCCCAGAGATGATTACATATACATAGCTCTGGGCCATACTAGAGATAAAATTCATTGGAGAGCTCCAGGTGCAGTACACCACGCTCGTTGGATGGCGAAACTGATCATCAAAATCCATTGGTTTCGTGAGGAAGACGGTTTCAAAACGACACAAAAGGAAAAATCGCAGTTAGAACGTTTTGTGAACTTTGCAATTCTTGTATATGTAAAATATTAGTTTGAAGCCCCTATGGCTACAAACGATGCTTGGGTAAACCTTTCTCTGTGGAAAGACATGACTAATTATGAAGTTGATCCTCAAATTAGTGACGTGGTTAAAAATACCATAAAATCTAATTTTTGGTACTTCTCGCATGAGTTAGTTGGCTTAAGTTTATTCTCGGAGAAAGTATCAAAGGTGGAAATTGTCAAGGAGATGGAGTGTGAGCCTACTGACCGGAAGGTAAGAATATTTGTCACTTTTAAATTTTTCAAATAAAATCTTTAGAGATGTTTGACAGTTAAAAATAAATACAATTTTTTGTGACCACACATCGAAATGAATAGAACAGCAATGAATATTATATTAGTGGTAAAAAATCACAAAAAAACTTGAGACTTATTAGTGGTGTGGTGTGGCGTGGTGTCAAACTGTTTGAATAGTTTAATAAGCTTCTGATAAATGATGAAGAAGAGAAGCAGTTGCTCCTGCAAGTGGTTGAAACTAATAGAAAGTGGGTTCCGAGCAAAACGACAAAACTAGCAGTTGTTGAAAGTTTGAAGCCGTCAACTTCAAAGCATTAAACCCCTCACTACTCACTACTATGCTATACCATTTTTGTATTATTCATCAACATTATACTATGAAATAAAATAATTTACTATTTCTAAGCTAGTTATACTTAATTTAAGACAAACATCAAAATTCCCGATTTTTCAAATTTATTATTAATATTACATGTCTTTGGGCGCTGTCTTCCTATTGGAATATTATCTTCAAACTTTGCCAAAATACTTGTTTTAATACTAGTAAAAAAATAGGGGGCGCAGATATGTAAACTAGTTTTGAAATTTGAAATCCCAGCCAATTTCCCACCTGCACACAATTCTCGCCATTGCCATAATGAGGGCAGTGAAATATAATTGAAAAAAAGTATCCATATTCCAAGATTTCGAATTTGCTTTAACCAGCATCTGTTTTGTTTCTGACCACTAGCAAAAGTTCAGTTAATTTATAAGAAATCCAACAGAATCACATTGGAAAAAAATTACTTCGAAACGACAGTAAACAATAAAATTCAACCAATTTCATCATATAATAAATTAAATTTAACGGGTTTCACAGCATTTGCCACCCATCGTAGCAATTTAGTTTTATAACCCTTTATAAAACCAATTTACAATAAGGTTTTAATTATATTTAATTATAGATATTATGTGCTGTAGAACTCGTTGGTCACCACACCACTCTCTTTCGTAAAAAGCGTTTGCCTTTGAAATCGAATAAACGCTGCCACCTACCATCAGACGTAATAATGACAATCGTGTTCACTACTGGCGCCTCGCTACCATCTCTGTGTGCTTTAAATGCCAATAACATTGCTATATGTAATTACACAACTCCGTAAAAACGTGTAAAATATAGTTCGACTTCTCAATAGGAACGTGGCGATCTAGTCGTAGGAGATAGAACCGCGAGGAGAAAACAGAAACGCTTTTGGTTATTGAACTTAGCGCGCGATTTTTCTCCAATCAGTGCGATATAAATCAATATCTGCGGTAATTTAAATTATAGGTTATAAATAAAATGTGGGATAAATGAGCGTAGATAGGGGTATGATTAGATACGGTCATGGTCGACGTTCACGATTTTCATCCAGCCTCGTTTTTTCACTTCCATCTTGTTCGGGCCGCCTCGCGCGATCTTTAAAAATCGGAACCGAACAATTATCGTCTTCGCTCTATGAACTATCAACTCGGGAGGTGTGCACTTTTCCCTCTCCGTCGCGGCCATCGATGAAAATAAAAGTAAAGCGCGGCGGAGTAATAATATAAATTAAGTTCAAAGCTGGTGCAATTAATGAACGTGGAATCGTTTTATTAACGCGAGTCGAATCTAAAAATCAATCCGCGGGAATTCAACTATGCAATACTAAATTTCCGCGCGGTGATTTGGAAATGAATTGCAAAAATTACGGGGCCGATTTAAACGTAATGTATGTTCGCCTAATGACTTTTTTCACGTATAATATGTGGGTTGCACGCTACATCTCATGATTTACCGTTACAGGCGACAAATGTTTGCATTCAACATCGGATGTGATGAATAACAAACCGACGCGTATAGCAGCAATTGCGGCGACCACAATCACAATAGCATCTGCAACAGATCGGCCAATTTGAGTCGGAATGACGCACCGGTGTTACGATAAATATTAGCAAATCGCCAGATTCATTTTACATACAAATAGAACGCACAGAAGCGGCTCAAAATCTCGGTTGGCAAAAATACACCAATCAATTTGCGTGCTGGTTTATTGGTACTTTCCTGCCGTAATCGACTTAATGACGTTTATTACAGTTGATTCGTCCTTTTTTCGACCTTTGAGAGATTTACTCCTATTACGGATTAATATCTGCAGGAGCGTTACACTGTGATTGTCTTTTTAACATGACGTGCGAATTGAAAAGCTGAGAGCAATGATGTAAGATTTTATGGCTCATCATAACATTATACACCCGACAGCTTTAACGTGTTTTTTGTAATAGGTCTAATAAAAATACATATTTTTTACACAGCACTTAAATAATCAATTGCTAAATTGATTTTAGGCACTTGGTGAAATAATTTATGCTACGTCAGAGAGTTATTACGGCCGGCGTTACCACATGTTGTATTGTTTGTGTGATGCCTATCAAAATATTTGAGCAAAATACTAAACCAAATTTTGTACATTCGTATCCACTGATACATTAATGAAACACTATAATAAGAGACAAGATTATGGAACAAATGAAGGGCAAATAATAATTATGGGAGACTGGAACTGAAAGATAGGAATTAATAAAGAAAAAGTATGGATATGCAGCCGTAAAGAGAAATGGGAAATGGGACTGGAAACAAAAAATGAAAAAATAAAGGAACTATCGTTGCAAACGAAAGAAATTGGAAAAGATTAAATGACTTTATCTCATACTGTGCGAAGTATCCGACCAATTCCAGACAGAGTAATAGAACAAAACCATACAAAAGCAACAATACAGAAACATGGAAAACAAGGGGGAAAACTCAAACGAGATTGTGAAGTAATTAAAAAAAGGAGCAGATTAAAATGGAGTATGCAGTACGCATAAAAGTGGGAATCACTGACGAACGACGAACCCGAGAAGATAGAAAGGATGGAGGAAGCATTGGGAAGAGGAAGCAATCACCGAGAATTAATAAAAGATCTAGTCAGCCCGATACATAAAAAGTATATTCAGACAATGCACCTGTGTATAGCATAGAAGTATTAGCGTAATGAGAAACATGTAGTAGAAATTATGAAAACTTGGTTAGGAAGGACCTGGCCGGTAGGGGCAAGCAAAGAAAAAGCTCTAAAGAGTTTAAAACTCCTACGACACAGGGCTTCTAAAGAAAATTGATAATGGAATCACGAAGAATTCGTGGTATATCGTAGATTGTGGGATGGGTTGGGTTAAATGTCGCATGGCAGTATATTATAAACATTTGGTTTATGAATAATTTTAATGTATAGAAATAATGAATAAATGAAACAAGTCTATACCGAGTGTAGATGAAAATGGCCCACCTTTGTAACCGTCTTTCTTATAACACCCACGAATAAAATGTTATAAAATGGGTCACAGCTTGGACCATATGATATTATCATTACGCATGTTTCATTTCTCTTTCAATCTACACCCACCAACATTTTCATATAACATACATATTTTTTATCTACTTTGCGTTAATAATGCACTCATCATTATTACATCGAAAACAGTTTAATAATGAGTCCTATTATTAAACTACTTTTGGTAACTTTTAGTTTGGTTATGTTGTGTGCCATGTTCGTGTCACGCCATATTTTTTGTCATGTATCCTCTTGGATTTTATCGGCAACAAATTCTCAACAGTTTTCGAACGGCTTCGCGTATGTGTGCACGTACAATTACATTCTCTCCCCTGCCTATCACGTGTATCATTTCTCTTTTCCTTTTCTCATACTGCAGCAAACGCTGACACGCAAAACCATTTCGTAGGAGTGTTTGGACTTTTAATTTATTATAATTTATTCTTATTTTCCCCTTCTTTATTCTTGGCATGTTTGCGACCATCAGCCGGCTTCATCCTTGGCAGAGCCATAATCATTTTCCAGTCCTTTGCCAAAGACATTATTATTCTCTCATCTACCGCTGCTTTATTTGTTCGTTATTGATTCCACTTTTTAAAGTTTCTTCTGTTTTCCATTTTCACTGCTTTTCATTTATAACCAATACTAAGCTGCTTCGCTTTCTTTCTTCTTTAAATCAAATAGTAATTATATTTTATTTAGTTCAGGCTAAGTTTTGCCATTTCATTTTTGAATTAAATTAAATTCGATTATATAAATGTTCCAAATCATTTCAAAGTCAAATAAATAACAACAAATAAAGATAATAAATTCAATTAAAATATTACGAATGTATTTATCCTATACCACGGAACAATTAACATAACAAGCCGTGGCATAAATCAAATAGATACATCGTGTCGTAAATAGTTAGAACATTATATATAAATAACTGTTAGAATACATTCTTCAGACACGTCTATTATTGTAAAAATAAATAGTAGCAAATCTTATGAAATGTTTCATATGAAAATATCACTTTATTCAACAATTATTGATATCAAAACATTGAGATTAGTTAAAGAAGCAGGACGCGAGAATTTTAGTTTTTGAGAAGATTCTAGACGACGAGAATTTTCGTCACTGAAAGTTTTGTTTCAAACAAATATTATGTTTTCTCCAAAATCTAAACAAACCAACCCAACCCAACGCAACGACGGATTTTCTCGCATAATTAAGACGGCATAACAATTATATTAATATGTGCGGTTTTTGCTAGTTTCTTAGCGCTAGTTAAAATTCATTGTAAATGGACTTTTGTCTATTCGACTACATAATTTTTGTAATATATTCTTATTATATGAAATATATTCATATTGTAAAACCTTTAAAATAATTTTACTTATATTTCCAGTAACGTAAACCATGTCATAAAATATTTGGGAATTTTGAAAACCTTGTAATATTTTCCTACATGTCCTCAATTTTACAAACAATGTTAGTTGTTGCAGCAGTTTTAATTGTTTATCTAGCTTATTTTTATTGGCGATGATAACTTATAAATAAACTATAAAATATATGGTTTTTTGGTTCGATATTTGGCAGTAATTTTCCTGGATCCTTTGATTGCGTGCATAATGCGAATCCGTTTAAGTAATTTGTCGTTTTGGGGAAATTATACCTACAGTATAATCACAGCTTCTCATAAAATTAAATGTAATTTTTAAATAATATTTTAGCAACATTCGTCTCTAGGCAACTTTCTTCTTATAGTATCCTCATAGGTTCACATAATTCAAGTCGACTTTTTTCTACTTCTCGAAGATTTCATCTGCATTGTTTATTTCATTACTTGTTACCCCGTCTGATCTTGATAGTACGCATCTTTCTTTAAATCCATTCCAGTACCCTTTAAAACTTTGGTCATGTTTCATTTTTCCAAATCATTTATCCCATTTGGTTCATTCTCTCATGGCCGCCTCGATCATTTTCCATAGTTTTAATTCTTCAAATTATCTTCAACACAACTATTTTCTGATATACGTGGAAGTTTGAATTCCATGGATTTCAATATTAAATCAATTTCCAATGATTCTGCCGTATAAAATATTTAGATCATGAAGAGAAAATAACAGGTAATGGTTGATACGTCCATCTGACGTACAAACATAGACATTAAACTCAGACAACATATATAACAAACAAATCTCATACATCGCTCTTTAAATTACCGGTACGATTTAACAAACGTATATATTACTAAGATAATATTTACGTAATGTGCCCCGCCCGTTCAAATTCCCCGTGAATAAAATTTCTCGACAACGAAAAATTTACCGCAACCGTAATCTGTAAGTACCAAGTTATATGGATAATTTCACCCCGCCACTAACAAAATGCAATAAATGTTTTCTCTTCCTGTGAGATTACGGTTTTCTACTGTAAAATCATGACCTCCGGTGAGGAGGAGATAGCGTTCCCGCAAACGAGCTCGCCAATAATTTAGCAAGAATTAGCACACATGCACAATGCCGACTTCAAATTAAAATAAACGAGGGGACGTAAATTAACCTCGGAAGACGGCGCAGAACGTGGGCAAGGCGATATACGCCGGCGATGTAATGGAAGAGGCACGGGGCCTTCGGCTGGTCCGTTAGAAAATTTCACGCGTCTGCAATTAACAAGCGAAAGTATGCATACTTCACAACGCACAAAGGGACATTGTCACACGAAATAATTTCTAGCCACATGTCCCTTTATACGCGATAACTTATTGCACTCTTGTAACTGCGTAAAAGTCAACGTAACCTTTTGCACAAGCACTCATCAAGATACAAGGCTGCGGATGTGCATAGTTTATTTTGACACCCCGTTGGGTACGTAATAATTTTATAACTGGACATCGATTTACATCGTTGATCTTCGTGTACGGTGTCGTTTTCCAAAATTATTGTTCGAAAGACACACGTGTTAAAATAGCCGCACACCTGCGCCATCAACGTTCACGAGAAAACGAACGGAAACGCCGGAGAATTTAATTATAGCATTTTAATAATAATCTGGTGTCTTGAATTGCATCTGAAAACGAGAGCGTGATCGTCGATTCACGACGCAACTTTCCCTTACCGGCACGAACCCATTATATCGTGCCAATGAGACCTGTATCTGCGAACGATATGCTCAAGCGGCGATTATGACATGATGCTCTTTATACCTTAACCCGGTGTGTTCTCTGCACCATTAGGAGGTGGGATTTCCGGATGATGGAAAGAACAGATAGAAAGAACGCTGGCGGACGCAGCTATCGCTCCCATGTCAATGTTTATTATAAATTATGGTATATTTATATATTTAATATTTATTTATGCATCAAGGAACAAACGTGCAATTTATTACCACGAACGTATAAATATCCGGATTAGTAAAAAAGAAATTTAATGTAAGAAGCACATTAATTACTTTCTGACATTGCGAAAACATACTCTTAATGAATATTAGAAATATTTAAAACAGCAAGTTAAGAGACCTAACCACAGTTACATTGTTAAAAAAATAATTTATAGGTAATTGTTCAAATGTGCATTTGAACAATTTTTTTAATTGTTAAGTTATCATTTGTTAATATTTATTATGTTTATTTAAACAAAAATATATTTAGACCTTAATTAAACAAAAATGTGAGCGTAGAATACATATCTACGAAACAATACTACTACTAATAAACAAATAATAGATGCACTAAAATTGTACTATATAGGTTACTATGTGAATAAATAAATTATAACAAAACTTCATTATTTTCTTACGCATGGTGTAAAAAAAATGTCGTTCGATAGGAGTTTACATTACAAAACGAATTACGCGCTGAAACTATGGCGTAAAGAACCCATAATATATGAATGAATAGAAAACTTCGCTGTTTCTGATATACAATGTGGATGTGCACTTCTGCCAATTTATGTTGCACATAAATATCACGGAGCTTTCATTAAGCGGATAAAAAATAATATATTGTGTAAATACCAGTCAGTGTTCGTTGTTTGCACACTTCCTAACTATTAATTCTCCAACATAAATAATTTCCAATAGAACTGTGTGTCGCCATATCCAAGCACGACGACGTACTGTCATACTTAACTCAATTAACTCAAGGATCAAAACATTGTTCATATTTAAAATCAATAAATTGACAATGGCTTTAAAATATGAAAAACATTAACTTATAGATATAAAATCCGTAAAGTTAAGAAATCCCTTACGCTTACCTTTACACTTGATCCAGTGGGAAGGGCTTTAATTTTACATATTTTATATCTATGACTTAATAATTGACTCATGTCAAGTAAATGATAACCATATACATATATAAAGATTTTAAATGAGAATGAAACATGTCTCCCATTACGTAAAATTTGCAGCATTTATTGCATGACTAACACAAATATTTTTGCATATGGGTCACTTTTGACACGCTTTGAAATTTAGTTTAATATTGTTATAATAAAAAACAGTAAAACGCTACAATTTCGGAGTAAATGGCTACAAGAGAAGATGAAAAAGACATATGAAGAGATGGAAGAAGTACTATGAGAATATACAAGGGAGGCTGATAAGAAGACAGGGGGAAAAGTGGGGAAATTTACAGTGTATAGTAACAATAGATAAAGAAGGTGACAAGGAAATTAGAGGAGATAATAGAACGAGAAGGAGAGAACATAATAGTAGGAGATCTGAATGCAAGAATAGGGACGAAAAGCAGTTGAACGATTGTAGGGGGAGTAGAAAGAGAGAAGGTCTAGGAAAGGAGTGACGAATAAAGAAGGCAAAATATTGATAGAGTGGTTTGAAGAACGGAACTGGGAAATACTAAATGGATGGGAGAAGGGAAACAAAGACGGGGAGTTCACATACGTAGGGCCCAACGGGAGGACAGTGATAGATTATGCGATCACAAGTGAAGAAGGGTTGAGGGTGGGAGACAACATAATCTGATCATCTACCATTGAGAGAAGAGGGGGGGGATGAGAGCAATTAACGAAAATATGATTGTTAGAGGAAGAGGAGTTATAGGTGTTCGGAGGACAAAAGGTAGAAAGGAAAGAGAGAGAGACATAGAAGGGACCCCGGAAAAAAACACATACAAAGACAAGGGAGGAAAGGGAAAGTAAATTTGAAGAATAAATATTATGTTACGGACAAATATGCCAATAAAGATGTTTTTTTTTTATTAATAGAATATTTTTTATTAATTTAAATTGGACAAAATTGGACTGAATTCATTAGTTTTCTGAATCACTTTGTCATTAAAAATATTTTATAATATTAATAAATACTTAAAACGAAAAATATCGGAAAAAGTTATAAAAGCAATTGTGCAATGTTGGCACTTAACATAACCTGTCAACACTTGTTGGAGGAGGAGGTTAAGGGTGAGGAGAAAAATAAGATGACAGTAGTAAGCAGCAGGAACAAGTATAAGTGTCGGCGCACAAAATATGAACATCGATGATTTTACCAACTTTGGTGGTAGGTTGGTTATAAATTGGTAGACCACGAGAGATAACGTTTATATTCACATCGCCAACTTGCAGCAGTATATTGTGTAAAAGGAACAACGGAAAGAACGGTGGTAGCCGTACTTTGCAGCTAATAATTGAACTAATAAGCAGGTGACGGTACTTAGACAAATGGTAAAATATGGCAATAACTTAGTATACAGTGTATTTCACTGTGAGTGAAATACACTGTATAGTGTAACACCATCATATCTTTTTTATTTTTAGTCCAATTTTAGTAATTTTTTCCAAACGTAGATTACTTATTGCTCTATTTACGCCCAAAAAACCAATTGTCTTCTTTAAATGTAAAGCAACCTGCGATGGCAAAATAAATCGCAAAAATCGAGAAATCAGTTTAGGGATTTTTTTATCGAAAATTTGTACTAGTAATAATTGTTCAGAATTGCCCAAAAACCATAAATCCAAAATTTCATGAAAATAAAAAATATTGCAATTTTCTTCAAAAGTAATTCCAATTCGGTAAATATTTGCACAGATGGCTGTGCCTAAACAACAACATTTTTAAACAACTTTGACAGTTAAGGTTTTATTTCAAACAAAATTTTCACAGCATACAATTTTCCGCGCAGCTAATAAGTATTACGGACTTTTACGGAAAATTTTAACATTTTTTTAATTTTCATGAAATTTTGGATTTAGGGTTTTTGGGTAATTCTGAACAATTATTACTAGTAAAATTTTTCGACAAAAAAATCCCTAAAGTGATTTCTTCATTTTTGCCATTTATTTTGCCATTGCAGGTTGCTTTGCATTTAAAGAAGACAATTGGTTTTTTGGTAGTAAATAGAGCAATAAGTATTATACGTTTGGAAAAAACAATGAAGTGTATTTAGTCTCCATGCCTTTAACGCATTTCGTAGTTTCATAAATTTACTAGAATTTATGACTTTTGATAGACTTCTTACATTATATCTTCTTACATTAAGATGTTGTAGTCTACAGAGACTTCATAGATATTACAATATTCACATATTCATAGATTTGTTATTAAATATTTCATAGACTCGTAGATGTAAAAAAATTATGTTCTTTCGAAGGGCTATTTTAGAGGATCACTTACTAACAGTACAGGTTATACTGAGTGCACTGTGACATACAAACTTACCACTTGCATAAGACTAGTTAATGAGACTTAATTTGGAGTTCAAGGCAAACTAAGTTGCCTATATTATTAGAAAAGATTAGTTATTTTATATAAATTTAAAATTTTTCTGGAACCAGAAACATTTAACTCTGCGACTATCCAAAATATTCCTGTCGATCGTCTTAAATATTTACCAATTGAATAAATTTGTGTTATAAATTCAGGAAACTTTGACATTGAAGAAACCGAACCACAGCATTTTAGGCCGAGCGCGAATTCGTATTTTATGATGAATTATCAAAACACAAAAACGGTTTGACTTTAATAGTCCACATTTAAATGTATCAACTTTAGGCACATTTAATTAAATTTTGGTTCATAAGATTAAAGATAATCTTGACCAACTACCAGCAAAAAATAGTACAACACCAACCGAGCTAGTGCGAATATATATAGTATTTATTACAGTGAAATAAGACTATGAATAACCATGTTAATAGCGCCCCTAGCCGCTAACTAATATTATAACTCAACACACTAAGTGACAATGAAATTCCCATATTTCTACAGCACCCGTGAGTGTATTGCTCGTATATACATTTAAATTGTATCGTATATATCTTGAAATCGCCATTTTCAAACAAAGTACGATAAAAATCTCACCTTCCATGGACGGTTGCTCATTACGTACCACCGTCCGCCGCCGAAGGCTCCAAAACCATACAAAACTCCTCCATAACACTACACTCACAGCAAGCGCTAATAATCACATCGAAAAACTGCCGCGAAAAGTGCAATTTTTCACGAGAAACGCGACAAACTAACCGAACATTAACGGCGTCCATTCCATCCGCGAAAAAACTGAGACGTACTTAGTTTTTTGTCGTTACGGCACGTCATCGACGACACGATCGTACTAATTCGTATACTATGCATCGACAAAACATTGCCACAGGCCGGAACAAAACAATGAGGATAAGCTAAATCGCATGCAAAAAAAATTTGCAGTGGTCCGCATTCATCTTTCTTATATTTATTTATACTCCATTTTTCACAAGAACTTTTCAAATCGAGGTTGTTTCAAATTTCAATATCTAACATTATTTATTTCGATGCCGTTTTCGAGATATGGAAAACAATCAGACATTTTGTGAAAATTCAATGCTTTTAGTGGACACGTTCGATTATATTTTACGGGGTCGCTTCATTCGCATGTCTATAAGAAGTGTCGAAAAAAATTTAAAACATACTTGCTTGTAAGTCACTGGAAATGCATCGTAATTATTTAAACAATGAATAAAAAATCTGAATTATTACAAGATGACAATGAATATCATTGCGGCATATTGCCATCCAAATTAGTTTACCACGCACTCCGGTAGCGAGATTTGTAATTAATAAAAATGACACACCAATTCATTTTATCTTTTATTTCAATATTGCTTCTATAATAAAGTGTCTTGGAAATCTATTTAAATAGATGTATGCCTAGAGCGGAAAAGGCGTTTTATTCACGAAATGTATCAATTTCAACACACTATCATTTTAGGCCTCAAAAATGATTAATCTAGTATAAGAAAGTATAAGAAAGTTCAGTGCGAACCACTGCAGATTTTTAATTTATGGAATTGCTATAGGATAAATTATATAAATACCTATATATAAATTCATCAAAGCATTGACAAAAAGAAAATTCTTGATAACTGATATAAATAAACAATTGAAATTTCATCCTCATGTGTTAAGGAACAAATTTCTAAACTATCAACTATAAAATGAAAGGCAAAACAAAATCAGCTAAAACTGGGAGTTAGTAGACTTAGATACACTTCTGGACAAAATTAAGGGACCACAAAATAAACTTGAAATAACTCTTCCAATTTACAAGTTATTTTTAATGTACTTTTTGCATGTAATAAATTGACGTTTCGTAAATAAAATTCAAATAGTGTGCCATGCAACAATTAACAACAGCAAGAATTCTTTGTTAGGACACAAAAAGTCAACAAAAAGGCTTAATTGTTGAAAATTGTTTTTAAGCCGCAGCACGGTTCAGAAACACTGGTAGTTTCAAAAGAAGACCCGGAC
This sequence comes from Geotrupes spiniger, assembly GCA_959613385.1. Classification (NCBI taxonomy): domain Eukaryota; kingdom Metazoa; phylum Arthropoda; class Insecta; order Coleoptera; family Geotrupidae; genus Geotrupes; species Geotrupes spiniger. The sequence continues at coordinate 22,746,035 of OY390737.1, forward strand.
AAGGTGATAAAAGAAAAACAACCCGCAGAGAGTATCGCTTTATTGAACTTCAGAGTTTAAGGAAGCGTTTTGTAACATCTCGTGAATTAAAAAATGATCTCCGATTGGCGACTGGAACAGAAATTTCTACCAAAGCAGTAAGAAGAGGGCTAAAAGAAGTCAATGTGTCTGCTAGAAAACCAGCTACCGGTCCAATTCTCACAGCTACGCACAAAAGAAATCGCTTAAACTTTTGTCGAAATCACAAGATTGGGACGAGGAGCAGTGGAAGTCCGTTTTGTTTTCAGAGGCATCCAGATTTCTGCTAAATAAAAATGACCGCCGTGTTCTTGTCATGCAAAGACCAGGTGAGCGATTTGCACCATGTACCATTAGAGAAGTTGACAAATTTGGTGGGGGTTCTGTAATGGTTTGGGGTGGCATACAGTTCAATGGTCGTACAGAATTGGTTTTGGTACGAAATGGGTCGCTAACAACAGTAAGATATAGAGACGAGGTAATTGTACCCCATGTTCAACCATTTGCCGAAAATGTTGGCAATGGATTCATTTTTATGCAGGACAATGCCAAACCTCATACAGCTAACATTATCACAGCCGTGTTTAGAGAAGCAAATATCCAATGTTTGGAGTGGCCTGCCAAAAGCCCTGATCTCAATCCTAGTGAGCATCTCTGGGATTAATTGGGCAAAAAAATCAAACACGCACTAAGACCGCCAGTAACACTTGATGAGCTCTCTAACATGCTTGTTCAAGAATGGCAGCAGATATCTCAAGAAAAAATACAAAACTTAATCTCAAGCATGCCAAGAAGATTGGCAGCGTGTATTGCTGCAAGAGGAGGGCAAACACACTACTAAAAATGTTATTTTTTTATAAATTAGGATTTTAGTTCATCAGAAGACCATTGGTATTTTAGTTTAATTTTTACCTTTTTTCTTCAATTCCATAAAAGTACATTTTGTTAATTTTAGTCGCTCTTAAATCAACTATACTCTAAGTAAACACACTTAAATTTGTACTATATGTATTCGTTTCATTAAATTGAGCTACTTCGTTTTAAATTTATTTTGAATTTTACTAGTGGTCCCTTAATTTTGTCCAGAAGTGTACATTACTAAAACATATATTACGATTAATAGCAATAATAAAAGTAAAAACTACATTTAAAATTGAAATTTTGATAATCAAAAATTAAGAATTATCTTTTTGCTTAGTTGAGAATATTATGTATGAGAAAATTCCAATGAACCTTATCATCACGTTCGTTCGTTGGTGAACTAATGTAATTGTAGCAACTTTGAAGGAAATTATTAAGTTGATATAACTGTCAAATAGAACAAAAAACGAAAATTACTTAAAAATGCTCCTGGTGATTTTCTTAGCAATTTTCGTTTTTTTTTTATTTTTATTTAACAGACAGACAACATGACAGCGAACTGAACTGAAATGTAAATAATACGTTGATCATACTTTGTTAATATTTTTTAAAATTTTACATTTTTTTGCCTTTATGACTACAAACCATTTCACAATTATGACGATTATTTATTATTATTATTTGAAAACTTTTTGTTTTTTTATTTTGTATTTTTTCACTTTATCCCACGACAAATATTTTCTTTCGAACTGCAATTATCTTTGTCGTTTCTATTTTACTGTTCATTTTGTAATTTTATTCGTTTACATGTCATAATTTTATTGATTATAATCAGTGCTACATTATTATAAGGTCACAACTTTGTCTGATAAACATTATAATCGATAATTGTTTATTTAATATGTTTTTTACCTCACTTTACTCTTCAATTATTCGATGCCACAATACTATTTATTTATATATACAATTACACTTAAATTTATGCTATTTTGAAAGCTATATCGGAAGTATCACATTCGTCCATACCTCGAAAATGGTACATGTTACCGTAAAAATTCTCAAAGATATTGAAATTTTAAACAACTTCGATTTGAAAAGTTCTAGTGAAAAATGAAGTATAACTAAATATAAGAAACTGCAGATTTTTTTGCATGCGATTTTGCTTATCGGGTCCTCATTGTTTCGTTCTCGCATATGGCAATGTTTTGTCGATGCATAATAGTTGACGTGACCACAACAAACTAAGTAGTCTCAGTTTTTTTCGTGGATGTAATGGACGCCGTCTAATTTTCGGTTAATTTGTCGCGTTTCTCGTGAAAAATTGTACTTTTCGCGGCAGTTTTCGATGCGATTATTAGCGCTTGTGGTGTGTGTAGTGTTATGGAGGAGTTTTGTATGGTCTTGGAGCCTTCGGCAGCGGATGGTGGTACGTAATGAGCAGGCGTCCCTCGAAGGTGAGTCATGTTTATCGTACTTCGTTTGAACCTGGCGATTGCAATGTATATACACTCGCGGCGCCACAGAAATATGTGAATTTCATTGTCACTTAACCTGTTGAATTATAATATTATTTAAATTTAAATTTGTCAACTTTGTCAGCTTTGTGTACATTTTACAATTTTGGCAAAGTTGCAGTAAATTTTGAGTTTTTATAAATTTTGATAACACCGATTCTTTTTGACATTTAGATAATAGTCAATTTTGAATTGGTTTTTCCCATTTTGGCAACTTTACAATTAACATATTTAGAAATTTGGCTTACAAAATAGCCCGTATTTTGGATAATTCTGCATTTGTGCCAAATAATATTTTTTTAATTATGTCAATGTTTACAATTTTGGCAAAGTTATATTTAGTGAATTTTTAGGACATTTTGATAATACTTTTCGAAATCTAGACAATTCTGAATTTTGATACGTGTTGCATTTTTTACAATTTTAGCAATTGGCATATTTAGAAATTTCGGCAATTTTGCTAAAAATGTTACAATTACGTAAATTCTTCCATTTCCAGTTCCATTTCTTTGTAAAAAAATTGTCAATAATGCAAGTTTTACAACTTTTACAAAATTACAATTTTGACACCGTCGATTTTTGCATTAAAAAAAAATATAATAATGGTAGTTTCTAATTTTTTAAAGGCGAGATATATAAAATCTCGGTCACTGCCTTATTGACAGCTGGTAATATTGTCATAAATTACTAATAGAAAACAATTGAAAATTGATACCACATATTAACAAAATATTTTCAATTTAGATAATTGTCAGTTTTAAAATATTTCGTATTTTTCGTATTTTGACAATTTTAATATTAACACTTTCATAAAATTTGCTACATACGGGCAACTTTAATTTATTGCATTTGTAACAACTAAGAATTTCACAGCTATGTCAATTTTCCTTTTTGTTGTTTGTTGACATTTGAAGAAACCGTCAATTTTGTGAACATTTTTGAAATGCTGGTAATGTTGATAATATTAATTTTGAATTTTTTGCTCGCCTGACTTGAAATGAATTTTTGAACATTGCTGACAGCTAAAAACATTTAAAACTTTTGCTGTACTTTCCATTTTTTAATTTTTGTCAAACGTTTAACTATATTGCATTTTTCAAAATTTTTAACCCTTTCGGATTTGACATTTAAAACAATTGTAATTGCACGTCTTACAACTTTTGTCAAAGTTACAAATTTTGTAAACATTGAAATTCAATACGCCCTGCTAAGCAATTAGTATAATAATTGCGACTTTGTACGTCGAAAAATTACTAATCCTATTCATCAAAATATTTTGAAGATAGATTTGCTAACTTTCTTATGAATTTTTAAATCAATTAAAACCGGTTTTGTTTTGCTACAAGCGGATGGTGTCCATTGTAGTGAAAGGTATTTTCATTTTGTATTTTTGTACAATTCATCTGATATACTCGGATATGCCTGGTAGGTATGGGTAAGGTCGATAAAATAGGTCGTGTGTCTAGCTGTAGCTAGCTTCGCATTTCAGTTATCATCAATTTTTGCACCATTCATATTACTTCATTGTACCTCCAGCACAATTTCATTGGCAGCTCAAAAATGCATCTTATACTAATTTTACAATTTTCACAAATCCATTCATAGAAGATTTGTGCTTCATCTAAATCCCAATTATCCCAATATAGTGTTTTATTTGGCCATTAGCAACTAGGTGATGTTATTGCTGTACAAGTCTCATTCATTCTTTTCAAGCCACAATCTTCGAGACTATGTGTTCATTGCAATATTTACGCAACATAAATTCCAAATGCGAGTCATTACGTGGCCAATTGTCGAAAGTTTAACAATAAACACAGACTCATTAACTAAAACGTCGCAATTTGACAATGAGAATGCAGGTGTAACGAGAGCAAACAGGACAATGAAACGAACAACAGGTGTCAGATAAATAATTCATAGAAACGGTGTAATCTTCATCAACTGCCGGCAAATGAACAACTCGTATATTCATAATAAGTATGTGTAATCGCAGCCATAAAATTACCATGTTCACAAAAATCGACAACAATCTTATCGAAAACCATATCATTAATTAAGTTAACGAGGATAATCGAGTATCTACATGTGAACATAAGTCATAGCCACTTACAAATCTATCTCTAGAGTGAGGTCCTCAGGCAGAATTATGTTGTGGATATATTTGCGCCAATTTGCGCTCTTGCCTAGACTTTATGTATGTAAATTAAAGACAATCATACACAATAAATACTACAACCTTTAAAACTACCCCAATCATTGACATGCGGATATTTCCTTACCAAATTTAATCCATTGTTCATCCATTATAATTATGAGATATCGAAAATGAAAGCTTGAATATTACTTTTTGTCATATGAGCAATTAATTGAGGTATTTTTTGTGCAATAACAATATGGCCAGGAGGGTGAACTATAAAACATTCCCCAAATTTTAAATGTAATCGAATATTAGAATCAATTCTTTCGAGATTTGTCACACGTAACTAAAAGTGATGCCTTGTTCATGCGTAAAGAATTATCAATTCGATTTTTTATCAAAAATTTCCCCAACAAATATTGTGCAATGATTGTGAATCACGTGTCTAAGGGACTTAGAGGCGCAGTACCTTTCTATCAAAATCCGACCAAGCAAGTTACACAAACTAATGTATGATACTGTGTTACTTCTTAATCATTACTGTATTGGTAATAATAATAATAATCAGAGATAAATTGGTTAACATCAATACTCATCTTCCACAATGATAGAGAAGAGAGCAGATGAGCGAGTGGCTCGTTCACCTCGCGTTTCGTTCTCACGTCGCAACCGATTGCCCGCCGTTTTTACAGCACCTTATTTTCAGGTATTAATCATAGGCCAGGCGTCGTAAAACCGCAATTAACCATACACATTATGCTGCATAGTTAACATTCATAGATTGTTATCTCCATGGATGTAAATACAGCTTCATTACGCGTATAGGTCCACACGTACAACTGTGACGATTAAAAATCGCGACGTTTCGACGACACTTTCGGATATAAACTACGACTACGTGAAAAAATCCACTGTCCTATCGCAGATCTATATTTACCTCGGTTCATTTTCTAATCTTCAGCTTATTTGCATATTGATTAAATTCTAAATCTTCAAGTGAAAACATTTAAATTGGAATGGATAGGGTAATGGCGACAAATAATTTATTAAATAATCAGTCCCTTAATTGAAATACGGATCGGCGGACGAGATAATAGATGGTAAATTACTATTTAGGATAAAAACTGAATTGCGTTGATTGCTTGTTAAACTTATTCAAGTTACACCTTCAACGCGAAGGTTAATAATTATGTCACATATGGCGCCGAACTGCCAGTCGCGTTCGACGTTTCTACCTCGGGGCCCTTACTACCCACAATTTGAGCTGAAAAATTAATGCAGAACCGGCAAATCAATTACGAACCTGCTGATCGTAGCTCGATTCGGCGAAATAAACACACCAAATAAAGTATTACGTTTTCTTATAAATCTAATGTTAAAACATGTAATTACGACAAAACAAACCGTAAAATAAAAATCGACCATTATACGCGATTATTTATTCAAAATATACACGGATACTTACTTTAATAACTACTTAAGTATAGGATACTTGTTAATGTATCATCACAGACAGCTTTAAGCTCGGCGTTGCTTGGCAATTATTATTTTTTGTTCGTTGACAGTCAAATTTCGTTGAAATAAACAACCGAGCAACGCATGAATAAAGAGCAATCATTTAAAAGGCCTAAAATGCAAATGGTCGCCTATACAACAACCTGGCAGCGCGTAAAAATATTTAAAAAAAACGACAAAGATTTACCTTTTTGCCACATAAATGTACAAATATAAATTCTCGCCGAGTTATTTATGCGCATAAATTCCATTTAATCAAGGGTAACTCGTTACCGAGCAAAAACTCCCGATATCCACCTGAAACTATAAATCAATATAATTACTTATTAAAACATTTAGCGTCTCGCTTCCGATTTTTCTTAGCGCACGTTCGTCCGCTCCGATTTTTCCTCGGGTCTTACTCGCGCCTCCCTCGCCTCGCCGTTGCCCGATTGTTGCCGCCGCGAACGAGTTAATTATAAAATATGTCCGCCACAATTATTTTCCGAAGCGGTGTTTTATTTTTAAATAATGCCGGCGAATTTATTATCGCCCAGGAGAAAAGACCGTTGAACTATTTTTAACGCGGGCATGGGCGAGAATGGAACGGTGGGGCAGGGGGGCAAAATGCGGACGCGAATCTAGGATTAAATTGAAAATTATCGCGATAATTTATCTTTTGTGGTACTTCGACCTCCTACGTGCGCATCGCGTTGCATAATTTCGTAATGCGGGAACGCCTATGCATTTGCCTACTCCCATGGCAAAGATAATACAAAGCGTATTGGTTAACATTAATCAGATAAAATAAAACGAAAACCTATCACTATTTTGCCGATAATATCTAATAATTATTGATAATTACATGAAATAACTGACATTTCTATTTCGTTTGCATTTACCGGTTCAAATGTCCAATGGCAATGATAAGAAGAACGTTTCGTAATATTCCTACTGTTACGTGGAGGCTATGCACATGAAGCAGATGAAGTACCTCTTCACATTTTTTTGCAGTCTTCATTGATTGTCTTAACAGCATAATTATGAAAAACAACAGTTTAGTACAAAATGCTGCTTCATCCAAGTCCATTTGTATCTGAAACTCATTATTTTGTTGCCTTGCTGTATTTCCGTTGTCTTGTAACGCGGTTTGATAAATTCACACGTCTACGTCTACTCATATTCTTTCCAGTCTATTGCGTACATATTTTCTCTTTACCCTGAAAATTTGCGATTGGCTCGAAATATAGATTTGTTTACCTCTTCATAGTCACGTTCCTCCTAATTGACTATTAAAATATTAGATGTCACGTCCTTTTTCCTTTTTACTTGCATGTGAATCGTCTAGCAATATTCAGAATTTTCTCTTAGTCTGGTCTCAATTAATATCTTTCATGGTATGTCACTGTTATACCCCATTAATCCGTACTTTTTCTTATCTCATTTCTTATTATTAATGTTCCAATTATGTTCCAATCCTTATGTTTTGCTTCCTACTTTAAAGATTTCAAGATTTGTTTCCTTTTCAGGTGAGGCCTATACATTTTGTTGCCTGTTGCGTGCGGAAATGTTTCCTAGTTTCAATTAGTTATTGACTTGTACGACATCCTATTGTTCTCTTCCCTAAACTCCTATTTATGATCCATCTTCGAATGTCTCATGTTTTACAATCTATATATAATTGCTTGCCATCTTCACCTCTTAGTTTTTAGACACATTTTTCCTTCATTATTCTTCTCTTCAATTTTTAGTTTTACATCTGCCCATCATATTTTTCTGTTTATATATGCATTTATACTTATTGTTCCTCCACAAGAATTACTGGAGGAGAAATGCAAGAAAAAGAAAAGAGGAAATACTATGTAGATGCCTGAACACAAATAATAAAGAGTTGACAAACCAGATACAAGAATATGTGAGAAACGAACTAAGTGTGGATGTAAAGATAATAAACATTTAAAGTAGTAAAGAGTAACAGAGAAAAGAGCGAAAGATACCAGCTGCGAAACATTGCGACAGAATAGCAGAAGGGAGCAATACTATAACTCCAAAAAACTAGCCATAGTTCAAGAAAAAAAGGAGGCCGACCCAGGCAATAAATAGGACAACGACAATAAAAGAGACGAAAAAGGAATATATACCATAAATATATTAAAAATAGGAACGTGGAATGTGAGGGGTATAAAGGAAAAAGAAGAAAAAATAGACTAGCTAATGATCACCGAGACCAAGAAGAAAGGATATTGGAAGCACACGGCATGAGTGGACGAAGGGGAATGATCAATAGTTTATATTAAAAAAAAAACAGAATATGTAACATCAGTGACTTTACCCACGAAGAAGAAGAAAAGTACGCACTAACAGTAGCATACGTGTGAAGATGTGAAGTGAAGAGGCAGAAAAAAGGAGAAAAGGAAAAGTTTTTCGAAAAATTACAGGAAAAGATTGACAAAAAAGATAGGAATGTTAACATAATGGGAGATAAATGGCAGGGTGGGCAACAAAAACAAAAACATTGAAGACTACCTAGGTAAACAGGGCAAATAAGTTTGAAACATAAACGTATAGAGGATGAGGAACCTATGCATAGCAAATGACCTAGTAGTAGCAAACTCGAAATTCACAAACACCAACGCTTTCAAGTATGCAAGAGAGGAAATACATAGTGGAGAAAGATTACTAGATAGATAGATAGACTACTTCCTAATAACTAGAAAGAGCTGGACCGAAATAAAAGATGTAATAGTAAATAAAAGACAGAATCGTAGATAGGAACCTACCATTATTTACTGAAAAGAGAAGATAATGAAATGGAAAAAGTACCAACAAACGAACAAAATGGAAGACTACGACGAATACAAAGAAATCAGAAGAACAATAAAGAGAGTCAAAATGTATAGCGTGACTAACCATTGGAAACAAGATGAAAAAATCAAAACTCTTGTACGGAAACATATGATAAAGAAAAAAAGTGACACTAAAGAATGTCAAAGTTGAAAATATTACATGAAGAACAGGAAATCATGGAAATATGGAACAGAACTCATAGAAGCAGAGACCGATAAGCGAATAAAAGGAATCGAAGACAAAGGCAAAGCAAAGAGGCAAATACATGAGCGGATAAAAAGCGAATAATTAGAGGAAGCCATAGAAATATTGAAGATGGGTAAAGCAGGAAAAAATTTAACAGAAATGCTAGAAGTGCTCAATGACATGGCAGAGGAATAAATCAACAAAAAAACCTGTAATAATTTTTGGGGAATAATACTACTAGATATACCCAGCAAAGTATATACAAGAGTAGCAGAAACAATACTTAAGGCAAAAATAGAATGCACATTGCGGATTCTGGCCCAAAAGAAGCACATAAAACTTGATATTCGCCCTAAGACAAGTAGTGGGAAGCACTAGCAATGGAGAGACAAGCACACCTTTACTTGAAGAAAGAGAAATATGAGACAAGTTAATAGATATGGTCAAAATACTCTATAAAGTGCACTAACTAAGTCGTCACTGAGAATGAAACCCAGGGAAGATTTAAGACGACCTCCTATTTACAGTAGTCCTGGACTACGTGGTAAAGGAGTTCAAAAAAAATTAAACTATACATAATAGGCAATTGGAAAATGGGAATATAGGCGACAGAACAGAATATTTGCAGACGATATGGCGATTCTGGGATAAAGCAAATAAGACCTTCAGCACAAATGAGAATATACGGAAATGAATTAAAGAAAAGGAATATGATAACTGTGAGAAAAGTAAAACAATGATAATAAACCCTGAAAAACAGCACACAACGTAGAAATAGAAGGAATAATAAGCGAATCAATGAAATTATTTAACGCAATCAAAACAATATTCCTATGAAAAAGAAACAAACACTGAAATATACAAAAGAGTACACTACCAGTACATATGCTAGTGAGACAGACAGAAGAGCAGACTAAATGAGATTCCTCAGATAAATAGCAGGGAAACAAAGAGGAACAAAACTAGAAATGAAATATACAGGGAGATACTAAACACGCAACTAAGATTGTTAGAACGGAGGTAAATTTATGAAGCAAGACACGCAGGCAAGAAAAAGAGGATAAGACATAAGAAGACCAAGTAAGAAAAGCAGCAGAAACATAGGCATTAGTAACATAAGGAAATCGACAACAGAGCGCAAGAAATGGAAAGAAATACTGCTGAGCCTTACACGGAAAGTGTTTAGTGTCTCTTAATACACTTTTAGTTTTCTTTTATAATCTTGTCGTATTCTTTCAATTCCCTTATTGCTAGTTCCTACTCTCCCGTTTCTGTAGCAGCCAAGATTTTTTCGCAAATTGAATGTCATCACATTATTGCAAAGCGAACGAGGAATCTTGTAAAACATATCATATCTAATAATAACGCTAGATATTAAATTTATCATAACACATACAATTTCTTTCACAGCACGATAACAATTATTTAATAAATCAAAAAATATATAAAAATAATCTTTGAAGCATCTTTTATTAAGACGTTTTTAAACAATTTCATTATTTTCCAGGCAGTTTTCTTTGCACTGTTTGCTTGAAAAGGTATTTTATTGTTATTATAGTTATTGAATTTATTTTCTATCAATAATGGTTGATGTCGCAATGAACGTTAATATTGCTAAAATATTTTAATCAATGACTCACAACACGTGTAAGATCTATTGATATAAATATACGATAAAAGTTGAAAATAAAACAAAACGATATACCCTGGTCGTACACCGAGTACATATCCGTTTATGTGTATGATAAATAACTCCATCATTATATATTAATCAAGTTAATCAAAAAAAAAAAGCACCATAATTTATTATTAATTAGTGGTCAATTATAGAACCCTGCCATATCTGAAGGAAGCGATATTTTTCTCCCTGCCGACTCTGACTGGTCATAGGAAGACACACAACGCACGAACACGTGATGTTGACGGCGGCGCTGTTTACCAACGAAGAAGTTCCGGTAATTTAGTACGTGATTTCGATTGCATATTTAAAACAGGGCATTAGTCAACAGGTGATAATTATAAGTTTGAGTTTATCGAACGTCGAATGCTCACGTGTTCAGTTATCACGAATCATTTACTACAACCGGGGCTATTTAAATCGCTTTTGCGTGATAATTGCGTTAAGTCTTTTCCCTAATCAATACCGCAAAAATTGCGTTCCATTGCATCGTAATATGTGCTATATAATACGATACAATTTTATGATATTTTATATTTTACAACGCTCTATACATAAAATGTCGTCGTTCGCCCAAAAAAAAAATATGCGTTATTATCATAAATCAACATCGACGTATTCGTGCACGGCGATATATTCAATTTGAATCATCAAAAAGCAGCGCTTTTTCATTTTAGGCAAATAACAGTGTTTAAGATATCGCTGATATTAGAGTCGCATAATCCACGTAAAACGGCATAAACACCGACATTAGCATTTTTTGCACTTTGTCTACAGTTAAAATTAATCTTCCCAGGTCATTAATGTTTTTGCGCCTCCGTGGGCAACGCAGTCGCGGGTCTGCAAGCATTACATCGTAATTGCCAATTTCCCGAGTGAAAAACAAGCGAAATTATTTTTAGGTAAATTGCAACACGTACTCACCCTTAATCGTTCGTCGACCACCGTCCAGACCCTGCTCGCGAAGTCGGTGGAGGCCCCTAGCAGAAAAGCTCCAGTTGAATCGAAGTCGACGGACATCACGCCGGCGTTGCTGCCCAATAAAATGCCTCTGTTATCAGACGAACCTAGAAATATTAATAATACATAGATGGTTAATATTTAAAATATGAATTAAAAAGTGTATGTCACGGGCAGAAACTTTTCTGTTCATTCAAATTATAGATTCGGTTAATATCATAAGCAACATTATTGTATAAAATTATTTTAATCGTCGTTGTGCTAACCAATTTCAGGGATTGTAACAGTCCACAAAATATAAGAATTTCAGTCATACAAAACACAATTTGGGGAAAAGTATGTATTTTCAATTTCTTTTTATTAAAGCGGATAGCTCTAATAACCGGTAAAACACAGTACCAATCCGATAAATACAGATAACACAGAGCCCCAACTCGACCATGATCGAACCTAAAGTTGGCATCTCCGAGGCCTAGAACCCATTATCGGAATTCGTTGACTTAATAATTGTTTTACCAGCATAATTACAAGTGGAAGCTAACGAATACAGACTGAATAGTAGAATCAAACCAAAAATGAAAACGACATTAAAGTGTATCAAAGACTGATGAGAAAATATAAAAATGCTTCTTGTCAATGCGCTAGCTCGTTAAACTCGCTGAAAAGCTACATTCGTGTGGAGCAAATTACGGTGAATATACCGCTATAAACAGTATTCGAATATCGGACAATTTAAGACCAAAATAAAGTGAAAATCAATATTCATTTGTATTTGAAATTTAATAGGTAGTCAATCAATGTGTTCATTTTTTATATAATTTTATACAATTGTAATTTTTTACGAATCTAGTTTTGTTCTAGGGGACCAACCAAAATAACTCTAAATCAATGAGGTTTCGAAGGTCGATAAACGTAAGCCTCGTAAAAAATACGACTGGCCTGCTTCCTCCCTTATTATAAACTGACTATGGATAAAACCGAAACAAATTCATTACATCTGCAATAAAACATCCAACTAAATTTGTTTTAACAAAGACAGTGAATCGATCCAGAACTATCCCGCTCAAGTTGAAATTAAAACAGTTGTATATTTATATTTTGATAGCAATGCACGTTTCAGGAGTCGTGTTTTATGGATATTTTTGACGTCGATGTGTGGCTGAGCCAATGAGAACTTATGAAAACTTAGGGAAGCATGGGCAAAAGTAGTGCTAAAAGTGTAAGAAAGCAGCTGGGGGCAATCAACGTTGTTAAAGAGACTACCAACATCATCCGCCTCAGCATGCAATGCACTAACTCCTCCTTCATTTAATAACTTCAAGTCCCCCGGATTTGTCTCTCAATTTCCAAAATCGCTTGATTCTATTCGCCATATGCAATCCTCATCCCCTTACAACCTGGCATTATCCTCATTCGCCTTTCTTTTTCTTTAGGCGTATTTTATCTCCTCCACATCATCACCACGTACTTACTTACAATTCACTGCCTCTACTAAACATATATATCATTTGTTTTCCAGTACTCCCGCCAGCTAGTCTTCATATTTCCAAGAGAATCACTTTGTCCATTTAATCTTTGAAACTTTTTTTTTTCATCCAACCAAATACCTCACCGATTATTGTCAACATCTCAGCTGAACCCTTTATCTTTTTTATTGAAGAATTGATCCCTCTCTTTCAACATTCAACATGTTTCGACATATGTATAAAATATCAAACATTATCCTTCATGCAGTTTTTGTCTGTATCTTTTTACTACAACCCCAATCCATTTATTAATATTCTTCGTTGCTTCTTTTCCCGAATCTGATTTGTAATGGTCTAGTGGTTCTGGTCCATAAAGTGCCTACTTCATTTTTCCAACTCAATCCATCATGTCCATTTGATTTATATATGCAAAGTTTACCAACTGTAAAAACTACTTCGAGTTCCAGATATGGGCACAAAATGAGGGATTGTTTTCATAAATTGCTAGCTAACCATCTTTACTTAAAGCGAGTATTAAATACATGTGTAAAAGCCACATTAAACAAAAATATTGAATATTGCTTTTCGCCCCAAGAAGACGATTTATAATTCGGGATTAATTAGTTCAACTAACATTAATGACATGTGGTAGTTATTCACCATGTACCACTTAATAGCTAAAGCTCATTCGGTTCGACCGGCAAGTAGGCTTTTAAATTTAGATTGATATTATGTAATAATAGGTTAGGCGAATTTGTGGTTAATGCTCTAACTGCACCAACAATTATACATTGTACGGTACACGATACGTTGCATATGGTTTCTCAAAAGTACAACACATGCATTTACTAAGTGATTACATGATTGACTACAGTAATAACTGGGGAGATGATTAATGAAATAATGATGATTAAATTGTTGCGTTCTTTTAAGACAATGCGCAAAAAATCACTTGAAAAACTAAATTAACGATCTACGATTTCTTATTTTAATTTTAATTACTACGCATTTCTAACGATGATTTATTAAAAGAGGCAGTTATAATTTCAAAGACCATATACTTCGGCTCTTAATACCAGTAAAGGTTAGTGAAATATAAATCATAGTGTTAGATCATATTATATAATCAACGAAAGCGGCTTAAAACTAACAAATAAATGTTGTAAACGAATAGTTAATAAAACGTCAATTGATGCAGAGGTGTAAGGAATATTTTGTGTTAAGGGTAATTAAGAATCTACTAATTAGGTCACATCTAATTAAGGTAAATGTCCAAAATAAAATGATTTAGAGTCAAACAAGAAAAGGAAGGCAACAAGAGCATACTACCAGATGAACAAGAATATTTTTGGAAAAGGAGAAAACACAAACAAACGAAGAAAAAGGTATATAACACAATAATGCTACCGCAATATTGCAAGGGAGTGAAAGTTAGGCAGTGGAAAAGAGATACCAAGGAAAAATTACAGCAATGAAAATGACGTTGATAAGAAAAATTCTGGGAGTGACAAAAAGTGACAGGAAGAGAAATTAATGGATACTTGAAAGACTGGAGCAGGATAAAATAACAAGGAAACTAGAAGAAAAACAATTAGAATGGTCTAATGGTCTGGTGTAATGTGAATGGGAGAGGACAGAACAGTACGAATGGTAATTGAAGCAAGAAGAGAGAGAAAAAAAAATGTTGGAAGACCACGGAGGAAATAGAAGGAAGGAATACGGGAAATAGGAATAAATAAAGGAAAATCAATGGCGGAAATGAAGGGGATGACAAAGACTAGAGGACTAGAGAAGAATGTAAATGGCATAAGGAACAAGATGAAAGAAAGAAAGAAGAAAGCACTCATAAAGTTCAAAAATAAAAGTGACTTAAATTAAATCAATGAAATAGAAATTAACCCAATACTTAGCATATTTAATCCCTCCATGTCTTGCCAGTGTTCGTTTCTAGTATATACTAAATAATATTAATAATGAATAATAAACGTTCCAAGTTCGATTAAATGATAACATGAAAATCTGAGCAAATAAAATTTGATGGACTGTACATGTCTATTTGGTGGCTTAGTAGAACTGACCTTTTGATATATCCCATAATTTCACCTTCCTGTCCGCTCCCCCAGTTGCCAACAGTCTTTCCACGGGACTCCATTTGACGGCATTTACTTCACCTTCATGAGCTTCCTAATTAACAATAAATAGAAAACTATCATTTAATGATACACACAAATGCTATGTTGTAAAATGTAAATTATATCAAGAAATAGTGGAATATTTAATAAATGTACAAGTAATTCTTTAAAATTATGAAAATTACTTGCATTAAAAAGCCGATTGATTTCATATTCGTAGTAGAAATGGACACATCAAAATCTTTAATTGATTAATTGGTTACACCTGACCACATTTAATGATTAATTACAAATGTGGTAAAATAAACATAAGGAATGTTCATAAAAATATTTAAGAAACTTATTTGAATCTAACTAGTGTCGGGCTACATGAGATAATACTAGAATAAATGACATTATTTTGTAATTAATTTTATAGTAATTTGTGCTAAGGAAAATGACTTCAATATCCAACCATTGAAAAAAAAATACAAATCAACTTAAAATTAAGTAAACAAAGTAACCCATTATCAATGCCATTTAAAAAAGTCAATGTGTAAATGTACAATCAATAGGTGCGCATGTAATTACTTTCCAATGTCATTAAATAACAATGATGTGAAACAAAACTAAGAAAGAAAAGAACAAAATATCGTTCGATTTATGTTAGGTAAAATAATAATATCCAGTACAATCATAATGTCCCCTGTAATAGGGACAGATCTCTTATTGATCATATTTATAATTCAATCTTCGATGACTGGAAATGATTTTTGAATCAAATGAAACGGTTCGTATTTTTTGAAACAATTAGTTTTCATAGTAATCGTAATTGATATTGAGACCAGCAATGATTCCATAGTAATTCTATTTCTAGTCATATTGCATTTTTAACCATTATAAAATAATGTTAGTTAGTTTTTGAATACTTGCAATTAACCCATATACACACAATTCATTAAATGATTTGTTAAAACAACTATCGATCTTGCAGCAATCCATTCAACTCAATTCATTAATAATCTTCTCACATATTTTACCGAAGGTTACATACTGGATTGGAAGGAGGAGGGTTCGAAAGAAATTTGATTGAGTTAGTTGGGTTGGCTTGGTTTGAAAGAAAGTGGCAATGTATTTCTTGATTGATTTGTTTAAAAAAAAATTTTAATCCAGTACTGCAAAATTCCTTCCACATCTTAACACGTTAACTGCACATCTGACCAATTACAGTACGGACAAAATATTAACTGTATGCCTGGTAAAACCAATTACAAATTTCACACATCCAAAACACGGCATTTGTGCCCTGGACATGTACTTTTGTTGTGCACACATACAACTTGCATAGAATCAAACCAGGTTAAAACAATAAATAATTTATTTCATAATGAATTTTGCGAAAACGCAGTTTATAATAAGAGCACGAGTCGACATATTTTTTACGAATTACAAAATAATAAATTACATTATACAAGTTAGAATGCAAATAATCTGTAGTAAAACTTTACTTGAAAATTATGGTTTATACCCTAAAAAGTTGTTACATATTAACAAAGAGTGCCTGTTTGATTTAAAAAGATTTTAAGTAACGTGGTTGGACGATTTTACTATAAAACTGGCAAAATTTGTTACTTTGCTAAAAGTTTAAAGTATATAAAGGGTTCCAAAGTCTCATATACTGAATTCGAAGGTGATTAAGATACAGTTACAGTTGCTATGAAAATTAACCCATGAAAATGGGTTAATTTTCGAGTATCTATTAGTGATATTTTACATTTCTAGCAGTGTAATCAAGATTACTACGATACTCTAACTCGGCATTTTGATTGTATAAAATATACTTATGAAGAAAAACTCATAAAGTAGGCACCTGAAAAATGAACACTAATTATGGCAAAGACTTGTTTGTAATAAACGTACATTTTGTGCAAAAAAGGTTTATTTTAATCTACTGTTGTGGAATAATCATCAACAGTCTCTAGAAACTCAACTCAAATATTTTAAACATAACTTAGAAAAATGGGAATATCCGAATACTTGAATCACAGGATTTGTTCATAAATAGAATGATTTGTAAAGTACAAGGCAGTTTACTAAAAACGGACTCATCGTTCAATTTTTTGAGGCCTGATAGA
This sequence comes from Geotrupes spiniger, assembly GCA_959613385.1. Taxonomy (NCBI): domain Eukaryota; kingdom Metazoa; phylum Arthropoda; class Insecta; order Coleoptera; family Geotrupidae; genus Geotrupes; species Geotrupes spiniger. The sequence goes on from OY390737.1 coordinate 22,763,442, forward strand.
AAGAATTGCGTGTTTCCTACAACAGGTAGTTCTCTATATCAGGTATCTACTTTAATAGGAATAGATGCATTCGATATAAAAATAAAGTGAGCTACTTCGATTTTGATCCGTATTGAATTCAAATAAAATTGTCAAACATGAAAACACTGGTTCAATAAAAACACATTTACGCAGACTCGATCCATAATAATAACGAAAATTTTAACTGTTCCAAATTTGACACGAAACAAATATGCTAATGACTTTTTCAACCGTAACGATCTCATCCTAGTAAATTTGAAATATCACATTAGTTCAGCGCGAAATTCTAAACCTTCTTCTTGTCACTGCAACAATTCAAAACTTAATTTAGGAAATCCACCGGGAGGTGCAGCATCATTTCTTCAGCCGAGACCCTACGATTATCACTTCGGACGTCATTTTAAGATAGATGCTACGTACGAAAGCTTCCAAAAGCAGTCTAAATAATTTTTCCGGAAAGGCATTTATAATTACGTAACGGATCATGTGAAATTGTCTTGAAATTGTCACTAACAAATTCGTTAAACGTCCTTAAATGCGTTTCAGATGAACCAGTTGTTCTTCTGAAATAAACGTTTTAATAAATGAAAAAATAGGTACACGTGAATAAAAAGTTTTAAATGAATCTAAAGATTTTAATGAAGTATTTATTATGAATGTTGTTGGAGTAAATTTGATATCGATAGTCCACTGGAAAATGCAAATAAAACCTACTAAACTACTACTTCTACTACTACTAAGTAAACTAGATAAAACTCACTTAAATATCACCATATCACTTAGATCCATAAGGGTTTTATTATATCTCATAAATTAACCAACAGCATGCTATGGTAGAGGACACCGAAGAATGATGCAGCAAATTACCAGCAACTAGCATTTATTCAACTATTCCAATCATAAAAACACCATAATTTTGTTTAATTAAATGTTAAAATTTTATCGACTGTAACAAAAATTTCATTAACTAATTTATTACAACATGTAGTGTTACAATTTGATGATTTGTAAAAAAAACTTATTGTTTCTGGTTTATTCGTGCTAGTTAATGTTTTTATTCACAGCAGTGATGGACTCCAATAATAACAAATATCTTGCAATTACTTAAACATTCTTTTAACTTAGTTTAATATTCACTTTGTCATAATTATAGGAGATCTCGGTGATCAGTACTGAATGTACATTCTCCGATTCACTGGGGAGGTGCACAGCAAATACTGTTAGTATATTTTGGCTATGGAGTCTACGTACTAAATATAATTTGAAATCAAAAATTCAATTTCGTATAGAATATTTCATTTAAAATAGAGACATACTAACTATGTTACGAACTAGTGTTTTGACTCGATTGGAAGCATTAAGTTGTAAGATCTATGATTTCTGCTTCGAATATTGATTGTAGTTCGTAGATAAACACATAAAAACAGGACTACTATGAAAAGTAATAAATAAAAAAATTTCAATGGGGTTCGCTGTTTAGTCACGCTTGCAATAATATTTTACAACAGGCAAAGAGAAATATATAGCAAAACTGCTTTGGCAACTGATCATCACAGTTATAGTCAACAACTGATACAAATAGTGCCAATATCTCACTTTTACTGCTGTAAAACATTCTAAAGTTTTCTAGCTACAATAATCCCTTATATTGCTTGCTGCTCAAACTCGATATGATTCGAAATATTTAATATCATCTATAACTTCTAAGTTAGAATATATCAATTTCTCTAAATTGTACATCATACCCATTCAACTATTTCTAAAAAACGACCATAAAAACAAATGGAGCATCGAACTCATTTTATTAAATACCACACTACAAAATATTTTGAAGTTCTAAACAAACTAGACGTTGTTGCCGTTACAATCTTTACTTACAAATTGAATCGAAGCTTTACCGGGCAACGATGATTGGAAAGCCGGCCCGCTACCTTCTCGTAAATCTTCTGGTGAAATGCCCCTCGTATCTCTACAAGCCTCCTCCAGTTCCTTTTGCATTTTGGCATTACGTTTTCTGCAATAAGTAAAATTATTTACGTTCCAGTAAGGTATAAAACTGAAATTTGTCTAAATGTAAGTAAATATTCACACTTTATGGTTTTATTAAGGAAGCTGGGACAGCTATTTGTTTGCACAACTAAAGCTGTTACTGGATACAACTTCTATCTACAGAGTTTATATGTGCATTGAAACTCGGCCTAGGTATATTTTAATATAAGTTTATTTAAATGGTCTTACAAACTATAATATTAAGAATTATTTATTTTTGTCACTAATTGAGAAATTATTGTGACGCTGTGACATAATTTGCCTCCGTGTAATAAATCATCAGCGACATATTTAAATTTTTTGCTAGAATTTTAATAGACAATCTTACAAAGTCGACAGTGAACAACATTCAAATTATAATACAATATTTCGTATACAAGTAAATACAGCCCCAAATCAAAGTAATATAAAAGAAACTAAGCAATACATTGAGCTAATAACTAGGACAAACATACCAAAAAAAAATTATAAACCTACCTAAATAAACCAAATGTGCTCAGAATTGGTGGTTTATTGGCAACACTGTAAAATCCATTATAAGCTAACTAAAGCACAGTAAAATAGATACAGATTTAAAAATAAAATAGTTTAATTACAAACAATAAAAGCCATTGAACCATGCAATTATAGCTAAATACTCGGACTTACTTTAAAAAATTATCGTTCTCTTCGTTCATTTTGTCAGCGTCCTTCGCCTTATACTTTATTAGTCGTTCCACCAACTGACTGTTTTCCACCTGAATTAGAAAAATTCGTCAAGCAAATGCAGATCTATTCAATTTCATCTATGTTTTGGACTGGGTCCAAATGTTTAACGTTTGAAAACTCACGCACACATACACGAAATTTGCATATTTATAGAAAGGCATGACCAGATCGTATTTAAGTACAGTGATAAATGTGACAAGATCTTACTTTCATTGACATTGCTATGAATATATAATATGACAGTCAAATAAGTTTTATAATGCTCGTAAAAGTATTTCCAGTATTTATGATGTTTGAAATTTGGGTAATTTATGAGGCAATTAAATTTAAAAATGCGGTGATAATTATAATGCAGGGCAGGAAGCAAATAGATCTATGTTTTTACTGAACACTATGCCAAAAATGTAGGCGGTCAAAGTCACATAGCTAGAATTTATAACTTTAGCAACGTGTCTGTAGAGACGATGGCATTTGATAGTTATACTCCCAATAAAACTCCTTAATGACCGATTGTGACAAAAAACTTTACAAACATTTCCTTGATTAGTCATACCTTATGTTAAAATATTAAAACATTATAACATAGATGAATGATGTGTCATGTTGTTTACAACCTTGAATTTACGTATAAAATCTGTTTAAATCTTTACTTTTCCATCATTTGTTTACCATTAATTATGGAATTTTTCCAACTGTTTTCAAACAATAATTTACTTTCAACCACATCTTAATTTACATTGCATTATTGTTGAATAACATAAGTAAAATTATATGGAATTCACTTCCATGTTAAACTAAATCTGGGACAAACTAACCTGCGCTTTCCTTAACTTGTCTTCTACAAATGAGACAGCTAATTGTAAAGCTTGATGTTCATCTCGCAACGTCTGATTTACATATTCCAACTGTTTGTTGCTATTTTCGTGCCTTCGTATGTCGGCCCGCAAGACATTATTCGCAGCCATTTCATCAGCAAGACTAAAACGTAGCTTTTAGAAACAAAATCACCGATCAGTGAACACAAATACCTAGATTCCTTCGCGACCAATTGCTGTTCTTTCTCTTGTAATTTAACGTTTAGATCGATAATCTGTTGGGCGTTTTCGCCTTTCCTGCGATGCAATTCGGTCAACTCTTCTTGCTGCGCTAACAGTTTCTGTTCTAATTGTTGTATCCGCTCGGACAGCCTTACATCCGAGGACGACGAAGCTGCACTTCCGCCGGCTGTTAAGGCCCCGCCGATTCGCAGTTGTAAATTTTCGCTTCTCAACGCGTTAGCGCTGTCGAATAATTTGTTGTCTGAAAATCAAAACAAAGTTTTAGGTTATGTATGGTGTTTTGTTGGCTCGCATATACTTTGTATCACAAGGTCTTGAAAGCAATAGGTTTGGGTTCGGTTTCTTTCTTGCAGTTGATGTATTATACTTCTTCTCCAACTATAATCTTCGACATTTGCCATGTTTTAAAAAAACCTAGTTGTCAAATTTAAAAACATAACCTTAAGGTGCTAGATTTATTCTATTACTTGCATAGTCTACTTGTTTATTTTTAACAATTTATCTTATTGTTTAATTGTTCGTGGCTAAATTAGAAATTAGTTTTATATTTTTTTCTCAATTACTGAATAAGCATAGTATAGCGCATATGTCCTAGTGTTAAGCTATTAGAGTAATGCTATATCGCATGATATTGCCTGAGAGGTTGATTTCAATCAGTTGACATAGACGTGACAGCCACGTGACAGTTGACATTAACAATTATGGGTATATTTATTATTTGTATCAGCTTACACCACCGGACTAACACGCAGCTGGTATTCCCCTGCTTCGCGGCATCGGAAATAGCAAAGAAAGTAGCTTTAATTTCTCAACATCAAAATAAATCAATTAAAATTTTAAGGTTAAATGTCATCACGTGGCCGAGTAAAATTGAAAATATGTTGATGCTATATAATTTACCCTTTTCCCCTTGACTAAGCCTAATACTAAGCGACAGTTGACATTAACAATTATGGGTATATTTATTATTTGTATCAGCTTACACCACCGGACTAACACGCAGCTGGTATTCCCCTGCTTCGCGGCATCGGAAATAGCAAAGAAAGTAGCTTTAATTTCTCAACATCAAAATAAATCAATTAAAATTTTAAGGTTAAATGTCACACGTGGCCGAGTAAAATTGAAAATATGTTGATGCTATATAATTTACCCTTTTCCCCTTGACTAAGCCTAATACTAAGCGACGTATTTTTATATCCTATGTGACATTTTAAAATCTATTTGTTCAAAACGCGGATTTACAAATTTTACTTAAGATAATTCTTTGAAATGACAAATAAGTTAACGTGTAATGCTAAAAAAACGATGGTCATTTGACCTACGTAGGACGCAGGTCAGTCTACCTACTTAAATTGAAGTGAACGACTGACCAAATGGCGAAGCCACAGATTACTATCACCTGAGATTTGGTAAAAATAAGCTGCATTAACAGATGCCCATTCACTTTCGTATAAAAATAGTCTTGAGCGAGATTTTTGCATTTATATTAACATATGAACTACTCCAATAATCATTATAAGAAAAATGAACATTTCCCACTGGATTTAATAATTACACGATACATTATTAACATTAAATTCGGCATTAACTGCACGTATTGTCCACCCATGTTCAAGGTTGGCCAAACTGGATCAAGTTTACAGTTGATTACAAGCCTTCATGGATTTATTTTATGTTTGAAGCTAATATAATATTATAAATATAAATGAAACGATTCATATATTATTATATTATTCATATATAACTAGTATATTTCGATACTTAAAGTGGCATAAAATAAATCAGTTCTTGAATAAAATCTAATCGATCCAAGAAGTAATAGATTCTAGATTTGTTATAGGCTACTCGTTAATAGATGGTGCTCGTGTAGATGTAGTCTTTAACGAAAATGGCGCGAGAATGAGTTTAAAATTTAATTCTATTTATACTGCTACATTGCATTTATATTAATCTTTTTCAGATATATTGTTTATGATGATATAAGAATACCGGCAACATAGATTGGCGGCTGCTTAAGGAACGTTAGGAGTTATCAAATATGATTCTGTTGAAGAATTTTGGCGCAGATAAGCCAATATTTCTAACGTTAGAAAATATATATTGATTATTGTGTTTACCACATGCCAAATGAATATTGTCGTATTTACGTTAGATAAAAGCAAAACATTCAAATCGACTAAATAATAAAACTTCTTTCTTTAGTATATATATAAAAGTGGAACCTAGATTTTGAGATTGACAGCAACATTACATTCTAGCTAATACGTAATTATTTCCGCGTTGATTTGTCGTCGTAAATATGTTTTTCGTGAATATATTTTATTTCCTGTTTCAGGTTGTTTGAAGATTATTACCTAGTAAAGGTTTTTGTTATTGTTTCAAAATATATAATTATAAAGATTTTGTTTTTGCTTTACTCAGTTCTAATTTTCAAATGTAAAAGATTTATTACAATTGTAATAGGTTATATGGAGCCTAACGGTACCTTCAACCCTCCGATTAGTGAATCTCCCGTTGGCCTTAAAATAGTGAAAACGTCCGCAAGGACCTATTGTATGGTATTTTGCTTGATGGGGTGTGTTTTTATTGTTAATTTTACATAAAGTAATAAAAAGGCACAAGAAATGTTTTTTTGACAATTTCGGTTTTATTTAACATTAAAATACCCGAGAAAATGAAATAAAAATCACTGTTGTGATGCTTCTTGCTGATTTTCCAGTTCGAGTGTGCAGGTATTGCAACGATGCAGCAATGTTGAATGCTCAGCACAAACTACTTTGTTGCAAGTGAAGCAATACGCTCTGGTTTTACGCTGGCGCCCGTACTTGATCAAGGCACAAAAGAAGTTGCAGCTCCTGCTGTCTGTCTTGCTACTACCTACAAAGACAAAAAATATTTAGTTTTTCCGCTTTTGTGTGTTTCAAAATTATTTTATTTTACCTTTACATTAAATGCTTCCATAGTGTTTCGAATCCTCGAATACCTTGATATACGTCCGTTGGTGGCTCGTTCTTTCAATATTAGGCAGTGCTAATTATGTTGTAAGCAATTGCAAAAATTGCACGCCGGATTTATTAGCTTTGTAATCCAAAATAATCATGGTCTTCCTTTCTTCGGTTGTGTCGACATCGCAAGTATAGTGAATTGTAGACAGCAAAATTACAGCTTTATTCTTCTTCGGAAAATATGAGCACAGTGATACATCGCCTTCGTAGAAGACAAAGAATGAGCTACACACTGGAGGCGCAGGACTTTTCAGGAACTCACGTGGAACAAATGTTTTATTTCAGCGTACTGTTCCAATAAATGCAGTTTTCTGTCTCATCAATGTACGTGCCACATCCAACGTGGAGAAAAAATTGTCAGGATAAATTGTGCGGCCTGTATTCACATATCTTTCCACTAATTGATACACAACATTCTGCCCTTGATTTACTCCACGCTCTTGACCAGGCAACTTCCCAGAGTAAATTATTCCTTTGATGGGATAAAATGATTTCGAATTGCATAGCCACCATATCTTTATTCCTTACTTGGCTGGCTTAGACGGAATGTATTGTGTAAATCGTGTGCGACGTCTATATGGGAATAATTGCTCGTCCACGGTCAGCGAATCATGCAGTTTTACTGTTGATTAATAGCTCCTGTCGCGTATTTGGGTTATCAAAGCGAATGAATTTTTTGATGAGCATAAATCGATCGTATGATAATGCGGCTTTCTATATTGGAGCATGGGTTGGGCCCCACAGTTCCTTAGCAGGCTCATTATTCGATTTGGATAGCCCAGCATACAAAACGATACCCAAAAATGCATCAAACTCTCTTAGAGTGATTGTTTTCCTTTTTCTTCTTGTTGAACGATACCCCTAGAAGTGCAAGAATTCACAAGATTCTATCCAGAGAGCCGACACAGATGTTAGGGGCGACAAAACAACCAGATGGCACATTTACGGACTCTGGAAAAGAAACTTTAGAGATCTTGGCCGAAACTCGCTTCCCTGATTGCCTGCTTCTGAGCGATGAGGTAACCGTCAGCCCAGCCCAGTCATTTGTCTCCTCATGTGTCGGGACAAATGACCAAAGAAAGGGGACTGGCTGGCGCTTAAAAAAGTCCATCTAGCTGGTCGGAGGTGAGGGTGGTGTACATAACAAATGTGGGACTAGCAGACCCACACCCAAAATCCTTCAGGCCCATTAGCCTGATGTCCTTCATTCTGAAGACCTTAGAGAAGGTGGTTGACGGGCATATACGGAGGGAAGTACTAGAGAGTGAGCCTGTGAATGTCCATCAGTATGCCTATCAAAAGGGCAAATCAATAGACTTGGTGCTGAACAACCTTGTCAGGAAGATAACCCAATCCTTCCCAAGCCTTCCTCGATATATAGAAGAAGCGTTCAACGCAGTACTACCTGTATCCTTCTGTAAAGCTGTTGTAGTGGCGGGATAGGAACTATGCTCAAGGTGAAAACAATGACCACATCATTGTGTGAAGAAACGGTTGTTAGATTTGGAGCGGTAATAGGCTGCCCACAAGGAGGCGGTCTTTTCCCCCTACTGTGGAATCTTCTGTTGCACGACCTACTAGCCATTGTCAGCAGTTTGGAGGTTGAGTTACAGGCCTTTGCTGATGATATTCTTATGCTTGGTTTCACAAACGCTAATCGGTCGTTAACAGCTTGTTAATAAATCGTCAAAAGTTCATCGTCAATTGTCAAATTGTGAAACATTTGTCGATTGATTACCTTGATCAACCGTTAAAAGAAAAATTACCATTGCTTTGGATTTCACAAGCAATAACGAGTCATTAAAGTCTTGTTAACTAATTCACCATTTGACAATCGTTTGTGAAACCGGGCATTATTCTAGTAAGAGGCAGTGATGAAGTAATCATTTCTGAAACACTTCCAGATGTCCAATGTCATAGAATGCTGGTGCGAAGGGCAGCGATTAGCCATAGACCCTCGTAAAACATTTATTGTTCCATTCACTAACAGGTTGAAGGTTGAGAAACTCAACCCACCCATACTGAAAGGTGCAATGATACCATTGGCGGAGGAAGCAAAATATCTAGGGGTGACACTAGATAGAAAGCTTAACTGGAACTCCCATAGGGAAAAAATAATACACAAGGCTAGGCAGGAACTTTAGATGTGCTGTAGAATTTGTGGAAAAATGTGGGGATTAGTCCTCAAGCAAATGTACTGGCTGTACGTGGTGGTTATTAGACCGATCATTACGTATGGCTGTATTGTCTGGCGGACAGCATCCTCACGTAGGACAGTCAAAGCAAAACAGACCAGCCTATAGAGAATGGCTGTCATAGCGGTAACAGGGGTGCTAAGACCACACCGTCAGCAGCCATGGAAGTGCTACTGGATCTTCCTCCTTTGCATATTTTGCTGCAAAGTGAGACCAGGAAGGCAACACATCGTTTTCACAATGCGGCTATGCAAAGGCCGCAGATATTGGCCTTCATACGGAACAGGCTGTCGACCAATATTGAAACGCATGACATCCTGGGTTGGAATTACAAGAGCCCTGGCCAGAACCTCAAAAAATAGCTGGATGGAGCACAAGATAGTACTAAAGGGCCAATCTGCTGCATGTACCAGGACACTGATGGGTTTTGGGCAGGAAAGACCTGCACACTGTAACAGCTGTATGCCGACTAAGGCATCACATGCATAGGTTGAAGCCACTGAGTACCAACTATGCTTTGAAACTGAGGAGACAGCAGGGCACGTCATGTGTGCCTGCCCCGCTGGGGACCAGATCAGGTTCACAGTCTTTAGTGAGACAAAACTTGAGCTGCGCGAACTTGACAAAATCTCACATTCTAAAACCCTCCCCTATCTAAAGAAGATGGCAATTGAGGGTGAACTATAAATAGTTATGAGCCACAATAGACCCATGCGGTCGCAGTGGGGGGCGAGATATTGCTGAGTTGAACACATATTCAGCTTTTTCCTGTTTTATCGAACAGTTAAACTAACTGCTTCATTAAACTTTGCTTTATATGAATTGATGCAATGGACAGCGCTGTTCGCTGTTTAGTACCAGTCTATGAGTCAAATGCACAAAGAATTGAATCATTAAGTGAAAGTTGAATCTTAGTAGAAATGAGATGGTTTGTAATATGGGAATGGGATGGTCAAGTTGATAGGAATTTTTAAATAAAACACGTCTATAAATATTACATTTTTATTTGAGAAATATTGAACCTACAATATCTATCATATAATTTTAAATGCAAACTGTCAAATTTGCTACAATACATTATAACAAATTATTTTTTATAGGAATACCCTTTTTAATTCATTCTTTATATAGGTAGGTACATTTGAGGAAGCAGTAATTAATCACTTGTGTAATGACGAACCGAAACCGAAAGAAAACTGCCGAATTTCACATTCGGGAAATTTCACCATCGACAAAACTGTCAACCCAACGAAAAACTCAACGAATCTAATCTACCTAGTCAGTATTTTTAAACTCTTCCATAAATACGTTAGCTTTTCGTTTTTTAATCCTCTGAAAGTTAAATTTTTAATTCGGTAATTTCCATTAACGAAAACCCTTTACAAAATGACTAACTACTATCAACATTTTTTTTAAATTATTTTTCAAAGCACGTTATTTATTTATAATCGTTTTGGTATAGTTACATCTCAATCACATATTTGTGTTGCATCCTAGCCTTTCATCATACTCTTTACATTAAGTAAGCATACTTTCGAAATAAATACGAAAAAGTGCCAATTGTTGTTTGATATGTATGCAATGTCAAAAGAAATAGGAAAATCGACTGGCAGTTGATGATTTTTAGGTGTAAAATATTAAAAGCACAACCTCGGGATGATTTCGTGAATTGATGTAAAGTGCAATGTCATTTTCAAGTTTTATCTTATTTTTTTGAGGGCTCTTTTATGCAAACTTGAAAATGAAAATCACAACTTTACTATGAATTGTATTGAACACTGTCACATTTAATTTGCAAATATTATGCTAGTTTTGTTTAATAAATTTTCTATAGATACGGTTGTTTATACTTTAGAACGTAGGAAATAGCTTTTATTCAACTAAAGCTTTCTCACTTCCTCTAACGCATCTATTTCTTGTATTCTTTGCACTTTTGGCACTTTTAATATGTTTAAAGAAAATTGTATAATGAGTTGTGCCCTCATACAAGATAATATTAAATACTGACGAAAACAAAAAATAATTTGGTGTTTGTGTATTACTGTTACATGTGAGGTTATAGTTTTGATATTTTATACACAATAAACTATTAAAATGTAAAATACATATACACCTTTGCTAATTAAATTTCAGCATGTTATGCAATTACAACTTAAAATATCATTCCTCATCGATTCTCTTATAAAACGCAAAGTCTTTATAATTGCATAGCATTTTCTCGGATGCTTACTACCATTTACAAACGCACAAATTATAAAATACAACCAAAGTCTCACTAATTGTTAACACCTGGATTTTGAATTTCACAAAATGTAAAACAATGTACAAGGGTATATCGACCCACATGGCTCGATCACATTATTCAGTCACATTATATAATAATTACAACACTAAATCTTTTAGGTGTATTGCTATGCAGTTTTTCTGAATTCGTCGTTGTTTTATATCGCCTTTTCGACGTTATTTTTCCTTTATTGTGCGCAGTATGACTTTTAAAAGAAGAAGTGCAAATAAGATCCGTACGTATAAAGTTTGAAATAAACAGAATGAAACAAGAATGATGATAGTCGTATTACTTTTAAAGTTTATGGTAATCACCATTCTTTAAAACGCTTTTTTAATCTGATTCGTTAAAAATATGGTAGACACAAAAATGAGCTTAGTAATATGTCTGTCGTCCATAATATGAACTAATAAGATTTATGAAATAATAAATAATAATAAACGATTTGTCAGAACCAATAAGAGTTACAATTTTTAAAATAAAATAAACTGATGATCATTACAAATTTATTATATGGTTATAGAATAAAATAAAATATACACAAGACACAAAACTAAACATAATAAGTGTAATGTGATGTAAAATTAGTTAAGTAGATTTGTTAAAAGTTTCAAACTGTATACGAATATTTATAATTTAAAAATATATGGATATGTACAATGAGACACTAAGTGTTAGAAATTGGAATGTCAAGCATCACTAATTATTTGTTTTTATACTGGTAGATTTTAAAATTGTACTCGAAGCTCTAAACTAGACCTAAAAATAATATGTATAAATAATTATAGCAAAATAAATAAATCAAGTTGTTTCATGCAAATAGGGGATTTCAATAGAATTCTTTGAACACATCGGGACGTCACCAAATCTGAATGACTATAATTAAATTATATAAAATTGCAGGGTGTAAAATTTTCAATTTGTATTTTTTTAGTTCTTACAGTACAATTAGAATTTTTCAGTAGATGGTGGAATAAAACCGTTGATTGGGATTATTGTTTTATCGCAAAAAGTTTAGTTTCTAAATTGTTCTATGTGCAAAGTTTTGTTAAAACGTTTAAATAAAAAACATCAAATATATTAAATTTTAAGGTGTGACATTCTTATATCAATGGTGCTGAAATATTTCATGTAGACTACATTCAATTTAGAAATAATCTCCAATGCCAATAAAGTAAAGGACATCCTACCGTAACATATAATACTGAATCAGGTAAAGAACTTTTCTGCATGAAAATATTGTTTAAATTGTTCACTTATTAATTGTGGTGTTTGTCTATTGTATGCAAAATAAATAAAATGAATTATAACTATAAATAATAATGGTAAAAATTATGATCATCGTCGCCCATATTTGTTCGTAAGAAACTTATATATGGTTTTTCAAGAAATAAAAACCCCTATTTAAAAAATGCGTTACATTTGATCTTATTTGGTTGAACCTAAATTTAAACGGCTAAATACTAGTCATAGATTTAAAATAACTTCTACCAGTGTGTCTAAAGCTTAAATTTCAATTAAAAATAACATTTGGTCTAAAATATTTGCTCATTAGCAAACGAGAGGATAACGTACACAGCTATTTAACTGGCATCACTAATAATGGTAACTAGAGTCTCTTCCTCTTCAAGTATGACCGGATATTAGAAACGCAAACGCCCAACGTCGTTCACATCATACTTACGGAAAGCAATCGGTAACTTAAATAATGTTGATTACACACTCGTGGGGGAAATTCTGGGGATTACGAGAAAGTAACGGGGAAGGGGTACCAATTGTACATTGTTGAAATTTTTGAATTGTAGCTCGCATTAAAAGTGCTGTAGTGAGCCAAAATCCATTGACTGCCGTTGTCAGTAGACCCACGACACGGGAATCCACTGCGGTGTGGTCTGAACTCGTTCTATTGCAGCTTCCAGGCCTGCGATTGTTTCGTCTATGTCATTGTTTACTATTGTGAGGTCGAAGTAGTGCCCGTAGGCTTGGCGTAGCATGTCCGATTCCTTGCCTAGTCTTTCTAAGCTGCCGTCATACTAAAAAAAATAACATTCCATTAAAAGACGTACCAAAGAGCAGTTTGGTTGATTTTTCTTAAGATATAGTTGACTCTGTTTGTTATAATTATTACACTACTAATATACATATATAATAATTAATTTCGATCTGTAATTGGTGAAAATAGTTGAAATATTGTAGGAATGTGGTTGTTTCATACATCAGTTATATTTTGCAAAGCTGGTGCGGCTATGAACACAACATATGGTGAAAATTCTGCAGTCCGTAACACTTTGAGTGCTTGAGGTTCTACGTCTAAGATGGCCATTTTACCATCTTGGTGTATCTTTCGAATTGTTTCAAGCTTTGTACCGTACATTGCGTCTTCATGTGTACCTGTAAATAAGCACAAGCATTAATGGCATAATTAATTTAATCTATTGATAATGATAGAGAAGGAAAGGAGATAAAGGAAAAATACAAAGGAATGCGTGGGGGTAAATGACTAAACCATTGGAACGATATAACGAAAAAAGAAGTAGAGGAAGCTATATAGAATATGAAAAGTGGAAAAGCAAGTGGAGAGGAGTAGCGCCAGATATGAACAAATGGGGAGGAGAAAGAGTAAAGGATAATAAGAATAATATGCATGAAGGAAGAAACACTACCAACAGATTGGAAAAGAAACATAATAATAGCACTGTATAAAAAGAGGACAAGGACGGATAGGGAAATATGCCTATCGTCAGTAGCATTCAAAATATACACACGAATAATAGAGCGAAGACTAAGAAACGAACTGCAAGGAAAGGTAAAAGAGGAGCAAGCAGCGTACAGGGAGGGGAGGCAAATACAAGCACCTTAAGAAACATAATGGAAAAAAAGATAGAAAAGGAGAAGATCTATATATAACTTTCGTAGACTTACGAGTCAGCTTTTGACACAGTAAAGAGAGAGTAGTTCTGCTAGCCGACACGGAAAGGAGAATACAGAAGATAATAAACGCATGGATAAAAGAAATAGAGAAAAAGGAAATGGAAATAAATGTTGGGAAAAGTAAAGTGATGCGAATAAAGGGAAAGAGAGAAGCTTAGGAAGTAGCAAATATATACTGCAATCAAGAAAGACCAGAAGAAGTAACAAGATTTTAATTTGTATATGAATAATAACTAATAATGGAAAAACAAATCAATTTTTCCATCAGAAGTGTCAAACAGGATAAGGAAGGCAACAAGAGCATAATACCAGATGACAAGACTATTTTTGGAAAAAGAGAAATAAATAAATAAACAAAACAAACAAAGAAGAAAGTATATAACACAATAATGCTACCAATAATATTGCAAGAGAGTGAAAGTTGGGCAGTGGAAAAGAGACACGAAGGAAAAATTACAGTGATGGAAATGAAGGTGATGAGAAAAATTCTGGGAGTCACAAAAAGGGAGAGGAAGAGACATAAATGGATACTTGAAAGACTGAAGCAGGATGAAATAACAAGGAAACTAGAAGAGAAATAATTAGAATGGTTTGGCCACATAATACGAATGGGAGAGGACAGAACAGTACGAAGGGTAATGGAAGCAATAACAGAGGGATAAAGTTGGAAGATCACGAAGAAATGGAGGATAGAATACGGGAAATGTGGGTGTGTCTGTACGCGCTCTAGCGTCCAAACGATTATAGCTAGAGTTCTGAAACTTTAAATCTAACATTTGTATGTAGCAAGGAGGAAAACGTCCTATTTTGAACGTAATAGCTCAACCGGAAGTGATCGTTTACTCTTATCACCATTTTCATAATCTCGAAAACGGTACGAGCTATCAAAAAAATGTTCTTATATAAGTTAAAGACATTGAAATTATGAACAACTTTCATTTGAAAAGCTTTTTCGAAAAACGTAGTATAACTGAGTATAAGTAAGTTTCGTGCGGACCACCGCGGATTTTTTTGAACTATTTAGGAGATCGACCTGTGATAAGGGAAGTTGAAATTGAGTTAGGTATTGAGACTTTGCTGGGTGCTAGTGGGTGGTTTCGAACCTTCGGTGTTCTGAATTGCTGTGGCTTTTAGGAATTAGTGAAATTAAACAACACTTGGCGAATGCATGCGAGAATATGCGACGCCATGCATTCCAACTGAGGGTGAAGCATCATTGCCATCGTGCACTGGGCTGTGCGCTCGACTTAGAGCCTTAACGTTTGCTTTTCATCCCTTTCTATTCATCTTTTGGACATGTCTTTGTGAATCATCTACCTGTTCAAATGTCATATATCATTGTTAACTTCCTTCCTTTGCTACCTTTATATCCAAACAAAAGAAATGAAAAGTTAAAGTTTTGTTACCAAGAGGAATCAAACCTATGATGTATCAGCTATACGTCGAATTCGTACCCCCACTAATACGATGCTTCTTCGCATGCACTAGTAGTACTTGTCATGGCATACTCTCGCATGGCTTCACAGTGTTATCGATTTTTGTTTTTAATTTCACCAAGTCCCTAATGGTCACAGCTTAATAACACCGTTGGCGAACTCCTTTCATGTAACATTAACTTAATTTTGCAGACTTACCGTATTCTAGGTATTCGTTTGCGGCGATGTCGGCCATCATTTCGTCATGCGAGACGAAGAAGTAGTTTCTGCCATTCTCCTCGTCTGCTCTAGGAGGCCTCGTTGTATCTGAAAAACGGGGAAGCTTGAACACCGACGATTTCTTTGAGCTTTTTGTTTGAACTTACGTGGAATTGGGTATGCGTATTGGTCGGGATGTTTCGCTATCAGCGTGTTCTTTATGTGTCTTCTTCCGACTCCGTGCGCCCCTAGGAGGACCAATGTCTTCCTTTGGAATGCCGGATCTGTCACTAACGTTTAAAATATATCTCCGACAACACATTGAGTTTTCAATAATAAATTCTCTAGTTTACTTTCAATTACAATGATTTCGTGATTGAACATAAGCCCAAAATTGTTACACTTCGATTAAATGACAAGACGATGCCTCAACGCAATAAAAATATCAATCAAACTAGAAATTTTATTAAGGAATCTACATCTAAGATTTTCTAAGAAAGACGATATGAAAATGATGATACTTACTGGGTAACTTAACGACTTCTTCGTAAGTAACTAAATCTAATTGGTCAAAAACTGCGTTGTGTTTTGCCAAATATTTGTCTTTGTATTGTTTCTTCTTTCGACCGAAGATTGAGCAATTGACTGGAAGAAATAAAAATGAAATCAATAGGTGTTTGAAAATTACGTTTGGTGTCACCACTAGTACCTCTCGGTAGTAGCATATTTACAGTTTGTCATGCACGTATCGTCTTCGATTGCATTTTCGCGTTTTTCGTTTCATATCGAGTATAGTTCTCTACGAGTCACATTTAACTTAAAAAAAACAAAAACGGATCCAAAAGGACGTTTTTCTTTCCCAGCAGATCACAAAAATAAGTAAGTCTACCAAGGCGAAAGGGATGTGAAAAATTTTCATTGCGCTCAAGGTTGTAACTACATAAGTCTAAGCAAAAAGGTGGGTTTAGAGTTTCTCATGGTGAAGTTTCTTGCTTGCACACTATAGCGGTATCGTCATGCTGCTTCTATGTAATGTAATAATGCTAGTTTTAAACAAGCCATATACCTGTTGAACCATCACAACCATTTGCATGAGAAGAACATCCTTTTTCCACGTCTAGCATTCAACAAAAACACACCGTCATACGAGTTCAGTTAATATAGTTTACGTATGCGTAATGTTGCATCATCAAGACACAATCTATAAAAAAACCGCGCATACATTGTTCAATGTGTCGACATGTCATGCAAAAACTCATGTTCAAAATATATTTTAGTCATTATTTATGAACTGCTGGAAATAACTCGTAGCAACGTGTGTGTGGAAAAAATGTAATGAAATATATTATCTGGGTGTTATAAAAAAAAATTGTTCATCTGTTCATCATCACACTAACATTTAAGCAACGCCCGATGACTAGACGACCCATCAAATCTCGTTCACTTCTAGGACATTCCCAGCTCTGTCAGTCTCAACGGGCAATAATGGCCAATATCTATCTGACGCTATATAAGTCACCTCTCCATGTCTTTTTATTAACGATCAGTAGTGGCGATAGGGATCTACATTTTTGTGACATTCAATTCACAAATTCACCTCCTTAATGAGGAAAAACTAATTGAACCGATAAATATTTCACTGTGCAGTTGCACAACGATTTTAGTAAACTAACAGATAGAAACTGTCAGTGTAACAAATAGTACACCATGGATAATACTTGGATTAATACAATTTGTAGGTGACTTAGTTTTTATTACTTTTAAGACTCTGAATACAGTCGATGAGTTTATAATTCTAATAATAATAACAATAATTATTGTAATTCTTTAGTAAGTAGTTGGTCTATTACCAATACAATATTTTGTATTCCATTTTTCCTTCCTCTTGGCTTTTCTTGTTCGATAAGGCTCTGTTTTATGAAAGTGTTATGGATGAAATTGGCTGGCAAACGCCTTCCATTATCATCATTCTCTCCTATTTGAAATCTCCAATGAAATAAAAACTGTAACACGCAATTAGTGTCAATTTATTTATTAATTCTGTTGAAAATCAGTTTTTATTGTTTTAAGTGCCCAATGTGTCTATCTGAGGTGGCGAACCTGCTCTTTAGTTTCCATTAAATAACGAAAATGCTCAATTATTTAAGACATCTTTCATTGCTTCATTCCGAAATCCATCTAACCCTGTAAGCCAAGTCAGTACTTCATGTCTCCACTGATCCAGTTGACAGCGAACCAACTATTGAGCCTGGACTTAGTTTTGCTGTCATTAAATCTAAGCCAAGGTGCACCACAAAAATAGGTCCATAGTTATCTTTTTGCGAGTGTTACTATCCTTTTTGATTTGTTTCTTCATTTATTATAGAAATTTCGAATTCGAAGGAACTAGTACCCAAATATGTAGAATACATTTTGATGAAATTCCGAAATTGAATTTAAACCATACAAACAGAAGATATTTTCTATTCACTAAGTCAATTAATGCTTTTGGGACTCATTGCAAACGCAACTATGGAGATCAATATTGAACTGGTAAACTTTAGTATGTTAGGTGTATGATTTATTGAAACTAACTCATATCATCTTTCCTGCTATATTTCTCATTGATAAATATCGAAGGGTTTGTGATAAAAAATAGATGAAAGTATCGCATATTATAATTTCCTATTCCTCTATTACCTCTTAGGATTTATTAAATCCTACCAAAATAATGTTTCACCAATTACTCGCAGCTGAGATGTCAATTGGTGCATCACATAGCATTTTTTGACAAAAAACATCGTTGCAATAATCGGATATTATGGGTTTCTCCTTACCCTTCAGGGTAAACAAAACCATAAACATGTTCAATTGATCTTAAGTTTTTCTATTACTAAAGCAGATTTATTAAATTATA
Source organism: Geotrupes spiniger (assembly GCA_959613385.1). Classification (NCBI taxonomy): domain Eukaryota; kingdom Metazoa; phylum Arthropoda; class Insecta; order Coleoptera; family Geotrupidae; genus Geotrupes; species Geotrupes spiniger. Next base: position 22,782,223 of record OY390737.1, read on the forward strand.
ACTAAAATTATTATTTCTGTATTATCCTTCTGAATTTATTAAAACTTAACTCAAATCAATTAGTTCTTGACTAAATGGACAATAATCAAATATTATGATTCCTTGTTATTTAACCCAACTCAAATCATGTTTCCTCGATTAATACCCATAGGGATGTCAAATTCTTTGCTCGCAAAATATCGTAGCAAAGGACTATGGTTTTGTCAATTACCCTTAGGGATAAATTAAACGAATCTTTCTTTGATTAATTCCCATTGTGGTAAGAATAGTATCTTATGGTTTTCTATTACCTCAGTGGAACACAATGTATTAACCCCATAAAAGATACGTAGCATCAGAATGTTTAAGGCAAGGTTTTTTTGCCAATAAAATTATATCTTGAAAAATTTTCCCAAAACCAGTCGGCGTGGCTTTTTGCTATGGACACAATTTTTTCTAATCTTCTTTGCCCTTCGTGTCAGCTCGTGACTATATGTTTCCAACATGATTACTATCCAACAGGTTGCAGCAGTTTCCTACGCCATACATATACAACACCTTCGATATTTAATAGACAATCATTCCTATCACCCAGTTCTCTTATTGCTTATGCAATTCCCAATTATCGTTGATTATAGTTTCTCCATCTTCTGTCCTATCATATATTTACGTATTGATGATAGTATACTTAATTGTCTCTTTTTAAACGCGTATTCGCCACTACGTGTTTATACGTACATGGAGTCATTTAAAAACCTATTACACATATTTTAATCTTAATCAATAAAGACATATGACTCCCAAAGACCAACTTTGTTACGGATGAAGGATTCGAAAATTTCTGGAAATAATTTATAAAAACAGATAGACAATTTCCGAATCAATAAATGCAGCAATATCCGTGTATAGATTTTAAATAAACTGTACACATTAATTGCAATAATTTTGGTATAATCTGCACGGCACATTTGTCAAAATGGGCGATTTACTCTGCGATAAATCATAATGCAGCGTTAATATCGAACTTTTATTTATCTATTTGCAGTTACAAAAAAATATTGGAAACTATTTTGTGTAATTCCTGTAATTCCTGTTTTGTTTTTCATTGGAACGATGTATAATTTTTCATTTGGGGTATATATGGTAATAATTCGTTCCCACTTTTGAATCTCCTTAGACCAAAACACCAAGTCACCTGAACAAACGCTCCAGAAATTAACTACTTGAATTGAACATGTTTTGGTTTATTGTACTGCTAGTTAAAATTGAAAACACAAAATTAAACATAAAAAACGTTTAGGGCGTTTGATCGCATGACATTTTTTGCCAGCCTACGACTACATTTTAAAACAGATTTAATTAAAAGGATAAAAGAAATAAATTAAGCTACAGGGGAGCGTAAACATATCAAGAATGGGATTGATTAAAGTTGTCACGAACGATTACGTAATACTGAATATATATATTATTTACACGATAGATGTTGGGGTTTAGTTTGGTTTCCATACCGTTGTATTTTTCAAGCATTTTCCTTCGTTGTCTTGCGTTTCACTTTTATTTTGTATGTTGTGATGGCGTTTTAGTTGTTAGTACTCATTATCAATGCATGTTTGCCTAAAGTTTTCCATTCGTATTTTTTTATTTTGTTCTAATTTCTAATAGGTTTCATATTTGATTAGTTTGCTTTTCCTGGTTTATAAAATTTTGTCCCCAACTTTATTTTATTTGGTGTAATTATTTCTCTATTGCTTTCTTTTAAGTATTGTCACCATATATGTTTACTGGAGCAGAGAAGGGAGCTTTAGGAGGGCAAGAAATGCATTGATGCAATATGATTCTCAACCGATTAAAAAGGAATTAAGTTGGAGAGGATAAATTAACAATTACAAGTTGAAGGAATAATAAATACATGGGTCATAAGACAAGTGTTTTATGTTTTTTTTAGTGTGATGTATAAGAATGTTAAAATTATTTAAATTCGTTGATACTCATATTTGATTATCGAGTAAAGTTGATAAATTTTATCTATAGGTATAAAATTAAAAAATGATGATGATGATATAAATGGGCGAACTTGTTTTTTTTTCTTTCGATTGACGTTACCTTGTTCCTGTTTTGTTTTTTCCATGGCGGCACAGGCGGCCCGCCATTCCTGGAGCTCCGGCGATGGAATCAGACCTGCCGATCCTGCCGAGTTGTCTTTCCGCGCCTGCCACCAATGGTGGTCGTCCTTGCTGATTATCTGCAAACACGTGTAAGCCTTAGTTTGCTCGGGCCAGGTTGTAATTATTCGATGTCGCTCTTAATTGTCGTGGCATTTATAATCGTATATGGGATGTTTGCGGGCAGATTAATACGTTACCGGAGACCAATTAGTTAATTACCTGCAGTATGTCGCCGGTCTTGAACGCTATGCCGGCCTGCGCACACGGTATGAGGTCGTCTTCGAGGGGATCGTAGTCGAACTGAGCCCTCACAAATATCTGCAAAAAGCCGTGAAATTGGTATATTGTCACAAGAAAGTTTAAAAAACATTTACGACTTAAAAAGAACAATGTACTAAAAAGCAAATGTTAGTAATGAAGTATATGGATTTGAATGTAGTGAAAATAGCGTTTTACGTAATATTGCATAATTAGTAAAAAAAGGCAGAGCAGGTAATGAAACCCCTTATTTTCTACTTTTGTTTGTAATTTAGAAATTTTTGGCCGAGCGCTAAGTACAAACCAGCCGTTTTCAGTACACTTTATTTTTTAGAATAATAAGTCCGAGTGGATCCGTGGTGTTCGCATTTTGGTTGAAAAAATTATCAAAAGAGAATTGATTTGGAAATGTGCTTCATAAAAGAGAATGCACACACTATTACCTCTAGGCAATGTATAGAGAACCTAAGTGTCATATATGCTAATCTATTGGATAATCCTCCATCCTCCATCCTCCACAACTCTATCGTTGTTTCGTATCTTTTATTATAGATATTTTAGATGATATTTTTAATATAATATCCTTCGCTTTTTTGTCAAAATTTACTTATTTATCAATTTAAAAGATTTATTTTTATTTGGCATTCTTGACTTTAAAAACCAATTTCTTACTCCATAATTCTATTGGATGTTATACTTTAGTATTAATTGAGTTATTAATTAAGTTATACCCTAGTTACTTCTATTTATCAATTCGTACAAATATCAATATAAATTGGTTTGAAAATACCCGAATGTACACCGTATGTTTCCATATTGAATTGTATTATTTTAGACGTATATATATATCCTAGTAATAATTTATAGTTGATATTTTTATCCCCCAATAATAATTTATTTCACAAATATATTTTAATAACATTCATCAAAAATAGTGGTCACAGTTATTCACAATGAACGTTCAGCTGACGGCTATATTTAAATCGTGTTGAAAAGCCTCGTTACAATTTTGTTTTTATTTTCATTATTTCTCTTTTTTCAATTATAACAAAACAACATATCTTGGAACTTTTTATACTTTACTTATTTCAAATAAATAAGTAAAGTATACGTCCACGATTTACTTGTTACTATAATATGCTCAACATTCTTGTGTTACCCTTGTACAAAGCTAAACTAATTTGCGAAAGTAATAACCTTTAGACGATTCAACAAAATTTTTAGAGAAATCCGATTACATTGATGTCGATACAAGTCGTAAAGCGCAGCATTAAAACTGCATCAAAATATAGATACATCTCATAAACTTTATTAACAAATATATTTTTAATGGTATATTAGAATATACCATAAACAGTAATTTACGGCACCGACAGTTAATTAATTTGTCTTATATGACTAAACTAAAACATAAATAACATAATAAGTATATTCTACATTGCGTATCTCGGAGTCTTTTTGATATGTTTGTTTCATATTATAGACACTCTAGTGACTTTTCGCACCAGTGGTCAATGTTTTATAAACTTGTCGATCCATAGTGATTCCTTCCGACGAAGAAAATAGAGAAATTGTAGAATTGTTTTGTTCGTTTGACCTGAACACGACACATATTAGTAAGTTAAGGAAAAATATTTGTTAAAGATTGACAATTTTAAATCAATTTTAAATCAATAAACTCTTATGGTATTGTCCTTTGTTCGAATATAATTGTTCTTTTATTTGTTACATGCAGTTAATGTGGACGTTTATGAATTTGTTTTCCGTTGTAAAAGTTAATGATTCCAAGTAAAATAAAATTCACTCAAACACTTATATCTAGAAAGATTTAAACGCAAATTTTGGTTACTTTTAATACTTGCTGTACACTGTCGTGCTCGTGAAAAAGACACATCACATTTGAAGGATATTAAAATATCTTTATTCATTAAGCACCTTTGTTTTAACCCATATTCTACTATTATTTATATAAACCGCACACAACGTGTTAATATGTAATTTCATTTATAATTGTGTACATCATTAATCTTTGTTATCATAGGTTTAACCATGTGACAAATTTATATATCTTTAGAGGTACAACATTGTAACTAAAATAAGACGGCAAATATAAACAAAATATAGAAGACTATTATTATTATTATTATTATTTTATTATTATCTGAAGTACATAAATCCATGGAGTCGTTCCCTGGTTATTTGTTTTTTTTTTAATTTTTAATATGTAGGTGACTCGTTAACTCCAGGTTTTATTATCAATTAGTTTAGGAAGCAATAATACGGATGCTCTTGTTCTCACAAACATCTGGAAAACTGTTTGCTTTGGTGGCAACGCCACGATTCCTGACAAAGAATGTAGGTCACTTAGTTCTCTGCCATGAAACTTTGCAACTTTAAAATTTTGTTTTATTTGAGTGCACGATGGACAAAAGATGAAACAAAACAAAATATAATCAAAAACAACGAGAACCGTTGATAAAGTTCAGGGGAGGCAGACAATTGTCAGTATTGGAACATGTAATGTGCGAAGATTAACAGAGAAACGACGAATTTATGAAAAAATAATAGAAATTCTAGACCAAGGATTAAAGAAGTAAGGAAGTAAAACCATGAAATAAGGAGAAGCTTGGAAATGCAATGTAAGACCGACGTCGAAATGCACGTGATTTATAATTTGCTCGGGAGCTTTCCTCGCTGCATGCTCGACTGCGGAAAGCTATGATCGTTCTTCGCGTTTGTGTCGCACTGTGTCGAACGAAAATTTTCTTGTGGATTTACTCCTCGCTACAGATTGCTTTAAAGTAGTAATGCTGGAGTGTTGGATTGAGTTTGAGTTCTCTTACATTGAGAGGAAAGAACCACTGATTTTTTAAGCCGTCTTCGCTGTTTTGCAGGAACGTTTTCTCAACTTTGCAACCAATGATATAGTTGGATTGGGTTGGGACAATCTAACATTCCCTATTATTTCTTTATTAAAATTTGCTATTGTAAATTAGAATTGCCCATTTTCCGATACAGTCTACATGAGTCGATGCTTTCCTTAAGTTTTGTTCGATGCAATGTTTTTCAAAACCAAACCAATCCATTAAAAACTTGCAAAGCCAGTTCGACGTAACGTAGTTTAAATTTCTCAAAATTTATTCCTTATAAATCAATACCTCATAAAACTAGCAGAAACACGTTATGAGTCTAGAGTCAACGCTAAATCAATACTAGGGGTTTTGCTCCGTATTTAACCATGTAACCAATTATTAAAGTAGTTCGTTAGCCTTGATCGTTTTCGCGCATCGTATTGAGCAAACATCCACAACACGCATCTGTATTTAAATGAATTAAGGGCACATTCAGATCAAGTTTTAAAACACATTAGCTTCATATATGAGTTTAAAATTTCAACTAGAAATGGGAAGATGGCAGGAGGACCAATTTCGTTTAATATCTTCCGATGTTTGCAGTCACTGCGTCGATAAATTTCTTGCCGAAGATATTTAGGATAACAGTGGTAGAATCACGATCAGTTACAAGGATAAGAGGGAAACAATAAGCAGACAGTGTTTCTTGTTGTGTTCTTGTTTTCTTGCTCACAAATCGCACATTAACATGAATGTAATTTGTGATCTTGGGCTTGAAAATCCCCCTTATTTGAGAGTTGTGTTTAAAGATTAAAGGCAATGATTATTCACTCAAATAAGTGCGTTACCTTGACAGGAGAATATTTGGAGTTAATAACAATGGCTTATAGTAGGTGAAAAACGTATTAAACCAAAGTTTTAACAGTTAACGTGATCTGGTTCTTGGTTTTGGGTTGAATATAATATGAGTCAACTCAAGCAAGCAATGCATTCCAAGGCTAATGCAAGATAATACGTAACATTTGCCACGATCACAAATCTCGGTGCACCAACGTCGGTAACGCCAAAGGTGAAACAATGGACGTCTGCTTTAAAAATTCAAGAAGTGGATGTTTTCAAAACGAAGTCAAATTCGAAGCTCTAATGAAAATAAAATAAATTGTATAATACTATGAACGTTATGGCCATTCACGTAGGAAGTTGTGAGGATCTCAAGCAGAATATTGAAATTCCCACAATCCACGACCACAATAAAATATACCCTCGGTAGAAGACGGAGACATAACAAATAAAACAATGTGACAAAACAATAAAAACAAGCAACCAGGCATTTTAAACTATTTCAGAACACAACATTTTTTTGTATAAGGGTATAATGATCTCTTAAAGCATCGAATGTTAGGAAATTGCAAGCCACTCAACCGGGTGATCAGATTAACAAATTGAAACAAGTCCACAGAATGGTTAAAGCCAAGAATAGTAATCCAAGACCTAGTTCAAGAGGGGTAAAAAATAAAAACACAATCCTATTCTCAAATACGGGAGACGTACGGAACTAACACTACATGTATGCTAAATGAAGAAAGGATGAAGGGATTAAGAAAATGCAAGATGAGAAGAAGAGAATCCCACTAGATGAAAAGGAAGACGATGCAAAAGGGGAAGCAGAAGAGGAAGCAAAGTGCTCTATAGAAACAGCAATCCAGGTGAAAACTACGAAATGGTAAAATCCCAGAAGAAGAAATTGATGTAAATTGTTGAAATATGAAGGCTACTAATTGAGTAATCAAATATGCTTAGGACTTATTACGTCGATTTACAAGATCAGTGGGGATACAATACAGAAATCCACGCAATTTTTACTGACTACGATCAACGGCGAAGAAATTATGAACGCCATTACAAGCACACAAAATAATTATAGAGGCTACAAACTAACCCTCTTTAATATAGGTATTAGAATAAATTTTAAGGTGAGCGAAAATGGATAATAAAAATATCATAACTAATCAGAAGAAGAACAAATTTGTTACCTGTAAAGGGTAAACAGGGAAAGAAAAATTGGAAGAGAGGCTTTACAAGGAAAATCAATCAAAGTTTATCAAATAAAAAAAAACAAAATAAATAAATACAACTCTGATAATACTTGTTGTATCATATGCTTTAGAGAGAGGAACAATATAAATATAAAGGAAGAGACTTGAAAACAATGGAAAGGAAAATAATCGTAACAATCTTACTGCTACATATGACAGATGAAGGAATAACCAGAGTAAAAAGAAACAAGGAACTAGGAGGAGACGATTTCAAACAATTGTAATGATGAAGGAAACTAAAGTAATACCCAAAGTAAATAAAAGTAATAGCGAACATCCTAGGAATTAAACTAAAGCGCGAAGAGCTGTATAACAAATCTTCTTTGACAGTTCAAATAGGTAAAACCAGGCTTTTCGATTGGTTGTCGCGTGTCCGTTGGCAATTTTCGAACATGACGGGTTCGAAAATCAGTTGGCAAACGCGCCTTTTTAATTACATTTTAATTTGTCTAAGATAAATAAAAAATTCAAGAACAATATATTTGTTTCTTTTTTATTTTTAGATTTTTCCATTAATATATATTTTTTTTGAAATCTGCGTTTTTGACAATTGAGGTCCCGGATGCAATAACGTGCGGAGCGCTCGAGGGTGGAAATAGATTTTGTCCAACCGATCGATATTTTGGAGAAATGTTTTTTTCGGAAAATGGATTAAACAAAAATACTATCTGGTGTAACTTTCCGCATCTTTTTTACCCGAACTATTTTCTGATCCGTCAATTAATTTGTCCAGAAAAAAATAAAATAGTGAAATTTTTTCGTTCGACAATTCAATTAATTTCAATGCCTTTTAAAACTCGAATCGCGAAATCTCGGTAACTATTCGATCAAACTAGTTGAAATTTTTAATGGAACACTGTGACACTTCACTGTTGCGAATAGAGTTATTGCAATCGTCGAAATAATCATTTGTTGGATAATATTCAATAAATAATCAGTTGCGCTATGAAACCATGTTCTTTTTTTTCGACCAGCGAGGAAGTTTTTCGCTATTGGTCTTGCGGCATTGTCTTTGCGATATCATTGTTCCTTAGACTGTAACGTAAATTTTGATGTATCACTTGGCGTGATAAGTTTAAAGCCTGGCAAGTTGTTGCTTTGTAAACAAAAGGTTCGTTTACCGAGCACGACGCGTCAAGCGCTTCGGATCCATTCGCGCTACTTTACTGCGTTTTATTCTTGCAAGCATAGGATTAATGCCCAAATTACTTAAGTGTTTATGTGATAATCGTGATTGAAGCATACAGTTATTCTTCTATGCAAGTACGCAATCAAACATACAGCGCATATGAATGAAAATATTGCAATACGCTTACCGGCTGTAAACAAAAGATTATTTTAGTCACACTCGCGATCGTATAAGAAAAAGTCGAATAATTATTATTGTTTTTATAGACATTTTTTCTAACAACGAAAGAAATACAATGAATAGTATTAAGTTGTAATTATTACATCACTAAAATATTAAAAACATCTATCATTTGGGATGTACGGGCGGAAAAAAAATTGCTCGAGCACACTGAAACTGAAAAAGATTATATAGATTTGCTACAAAGTGCTCGAAATCTTCCATTTACTACTGTAGAACAGAAAGACACGGTGAAAGATTTTGAATCTTTAATTTTAAAGTTCCAAAAGGACTTAAGATCAGTAAAGCAGTTGAAATTCAGTATTTTGCTAATGGTCAAATTAATGTTTTCTACGATTATGATAGCGATCCAATTACCTATAAAATAGAGAGGACAGTGTCATTTGACGATATTGTAAATGCTGCAGAAGCTAAACAAATAGGGATTTCACAAGAAAAAATTAAAGATTTAAATGCACTGCTACGATATTTGACTCCAGGAGGTAAGAATTATTTTACATTATATTTAGATGATATGCGTGTTAGAGTAAAGACGGCGATCAAAACTAGTGAAGATAAATAATCTAACAAGCAGGAATGAAAGTAGAAGAAACAAAAGAATCTGCTCCCTAATGATAGATGTTTTTAATATTTTAGTGATGTAATAATTACAAGTTAATACTATTCATTGTATTTCTTTCGTTGTTAGAAAAAAATTCTATAAAAACAATAATAATTATTCGACTTTTCCTTATACGATCGCGAGTGTGACCAAAATAAACTTTTGTTTACAGCCGGTAATCGTATTGCAATTTTTTCATTCATATGCGCTGTATGTTCGATTGCGTACTTGCATAGAAGAATAACTGTATGCTTCAATCACGATTATCACATAAACACTTAAGTAATTTGGGCATTAATCTATGCTTGCAAGAATAAAATGCAGTAAAGTAGACGGAAGCGCTTGACGCGTCGTGCGCGGTAAACGAACCTTTTGTTTACAAAGCAACAACTTTCTAGGTTTTAAACTTATCACGCCAAGTGATACATCAAAATTTACGTTACAGTCTAAGGAACAATGATATCGATAAGAGAATGTCGCAAGACCAATAGCGAAAAACTTCCTCGCTGGTCGAAAAAAAAGAACATGGTTTCATAGCGCAACTGATTATTTATTGAATATTATCCAACAAATGATTATTTCGACGATTGCAATAACTCTATTCGCAACAGTGTCACAGTGTTCCATTAAAAATTTCAACTAGTTTGATCGAATAGTTACCGAGATTTCGCGATTCGAGTTTTAAAAAGCATTGAAATTAATTGAATTGTCGAACGAAAAAATTTCACTATTTTATTTTTTTCTGGACAAATTAATTGACGGATCAAAAAATAGTTCGGGTAAAAAAGATGCGGAAAGTTACACAAGATAGTATTTTTGTTTAATCCATTTTCCGAAAAAAAAATTTCCCCAAAATATCGATCGGTTGGACAAAACCTATTTCCACCTTCGAGCGCTCCGCACGTTATTGCATCCGGGACCTCAATTATGAATTTTCGCATTTTCTTATTTTTTTTAAATATTTTAGATTTTTTAGAATTGTTCCTGAATTTTTCTATTGGCAGAAAATAAGTCAATTAAAGAAAGTAAATAAAACTAATTGAAACAAAATGGTAATTAAACAAACTGTCATTTATCGCAAACGTGAAAATGTCAAAATTAATAAAATTAAAAAAATACGTAAAAAACTTTGAATTTTTTCCATGTCTTGCCCTTTTTTACTTATATTTGATCTAAAACATATCGCACAAAAGATGACATAGATTAAATTTTTATTAAAATGCGTCAATTATATCTACAAATTATAAAGACATTCATTTTCGTTCATAAATTCTTTATGCTAATTTAAACGTTCAATTTTCGGAACCTATTAAAATATTCCTAGAATTGTCGAGGTTATTCCATTCTTGTATTACTCAACGAAATTGACAAAAGTTGCCTCGAGTTAAGGTCGTTGAATTCTTAGAAGCTATTAAAATTTCGTTTCATTCGTTTTTTGCTACGGATACTATTTACAATGAACGGTACCTCGTGTGAAGGTCGTTTAATTCTTAGAAGCTATTAAATTGCCGACCGCACTTCAACGGCCTTGCTTTTTGTTAGGTGGCGCTTGGTCATTTCTGGGAATTTATTTGCGCTCAATTTCACGTTTTTTGATGAGTAATTGATGGTGATTTCATTCGTTGCTTCGAGTTGGGTTGGTTTGCGTTTAATAATTGGATTAATTCCATTGTGATTAGCGTTTTTAATTGCACGATATTTTAAGAATTGATAATAAGTGGAATAGTTAGTTTTTGATTTTTTTTTAAATAATATTTTATTTATTTGTAAAATTTAAATTAAATGACGTTTATTTAACTATCGTTGTGCATTCTAGCAAATAATTTTATTTATGTATACAATAATGAAAATATGAATATTATGATACAAATAAACAATTATATAATAATATTTAATAATTAGTAAAATACTGCATGGAATAATAATGAAAATAAATAGCTAAATAAACGAATCTTGTTATATGGACCAGGACATAGCATAAAATAACACAATTTGTTTATCACCGAGATGGTCTCGAGTAAATATCATTTTAAAAAATTATTATAAATTGACAGTAAAAATAAATTACTTTTTAGCTTATCTGATGCTCTATATACTACGGTTTCTATTCCTTTTAGCACAAGCAGACGTTGTGGATGCAAATACGCTTTGTAATTGAGTTGATCGTGTTGAAGTACCTGTGGTCAAAATGCATAAGTAAATAAAATGAATTTTAAAAACTATGAAGAAGTGAAAATGTCTAGACTTTGTTTGTATGTGTGTATAATACCATCTGGTGAGGTGGCGTGACCTGGTTGATGCTGATATAAAATCTGAAGAAGGTATGCATACTAGGGGATTGTGCTGCAAATATAAATGTTGGACACGATTGTAATAATAGTGAATAATTAATCTCGTCTATTGTTCCACGAATATTTTCATGTATTCAAATCAATTTCTATGACCTAATTTCTTAGTTCTCGAAAATTAGCAAGTCACGATTCTTCCCTCGATAGGAGCGTCACTCCCCCTAATTAATTAACTACTAACTAGTCGACACTAGTGTGCGAGTTAATTTTTTTTTGCAATTTACTTCGCTCCAACTAAGTAAAGAGATCCTTCAAAGCGCTAATTGCAAACCGGACAAATTTGTCGCAATTCAAATTAAGACCCTAGGCAATCCGCCAGCGCGCGCTCTCCGCGCATTTTTCAGTCGACCGCAGAACCCTTGCGCGAATTCGAGCGCGCCTGCCGAACCCTGCACTCCAATCGGTATGCAGATGAACAGTTAGCGTTAGCACAAACGAAAATTGGTTTCTTTGTGCGGGCGCCTGCGCCAAATTCTATTACAATTCGCGTTTCGCCGTCGCTGGGTGTACACAGCTGATTCTGTCATTGTGCCTCAGACGATCAATTTAGCACGATTCGCAAATTGTAATAGCGTAGGCTATAATTTAGGGAGCAGTTCCTGCATCGAATTGACCAGAGGTGTTAGTGATGGTCCATTTAGTTTATTAACCGATGTGTTTACTGCGTAGCAATGCAATTATCTAATTGACTGCTTAGCTTCGTTCGATTAGTTTTACAGAGAGATTTTTAACAAAGTTTTTATTCATGTTCTATTACGTAGTATATTATTATTTTATTAATTAATATTACTTGTAAAATTTTGAGTTGCTTATTGAAAAGCACCAACAAATTTCAAAATTCGATTTATATAAATTATTTATACGGTTACTTACAAAAATCACACATGCTTTTCCTCGAATAATTTTAGTTTGCCACAGAATAAATGGCGACGTACTAAAACAGTTAAATTTAGTAGCACGTTACATTTTTTAATAAAACGAAAATATCGTGATCATTCACAGTAACAAAAAAATATATGGTGATAAACGGTGCTCAAAACCAACAAAAAGCAATTTATCTAGAAAACAATAAAACGTGTGAAACGAGAAGCAACTACAAACGTTACAACGCTACGTCTAACTTTCAAAACAAAAACAAACAAATAAACTAGGCAAGACTAGAAAACTAAGTAAGCACATCACACCAGAACCAGATAGTGGGGTACTTACTAAGACTGGTAGAGGTTTTATCCGGAATAACTAGACAGACCGAGAACAGAAATAAGAAATTATTTGCATGGTCATGTAAAGGCGACAGTCGTACAAGTGTCTGCTTATAAAAAAATAAAACAAAGAAACGCGAGAAAAAAACGTCTTTGCGTAACTCGCCGGCGAATTGAGCAGTCCCAACCGAATTTGGATTTCGGAGGGAATTGATTAGTCTAGCAGCTCTATGTATGAATCAATCAAAATGCGACATGCATAATGAAGTCGAGCTAGTGCGAGATAACAAAGTTTATGCAGATTTGCTTTAATGAGTTTTCTGTGTTTCATTAGTGATAAGTTAGTGAGTTAATCCGTTCGCATGTTAGACAGTCGATTATTATTGGGTACTTTAGGGGGTATTAAATATAAACGATAATTAAATTAGCTAAATTAATTAAGGTCGTGACAACCTACTTACTTACAATAACTCACTTAAAAAGTGCTGATTTAATCATTTTGCTAAATATAAAGGGACAAAACAATATTATGGACAAAGAGGAGACTGAATCTTTTAGATAAAGGGCTCGTCTATACTCTCTAACGTATGTAACAAAAGTTTTGGGATTTTTTTTGTATTTTTTCCTATTAAAAATAAAACAATCAACTTACTATTTCATTTTGAGAATCTGTCAAGTTTATCCTGCAGTTTGACAATACATTTGTGTTTACAAAATTTTACGAAATGTCCTACAATTTAGAATTGCGGAAAGGTATGTACAATTTGGTTGGCCAAATGCCCAAACTTGACATTGTCGCCATTCATAGAAACCAAAATATTTCTAAGACAATAATTTACCGAGTCATCATGGAATTTGAGGAATGTTTGCCGTATATGAATCTTCCCAAGACGGGTTGCCCTCGAGTTTTCACATTTTCCATATGGCAGCCAAGAGGGAAATTAGCAGAAATAATTTACATTGCTCAACTCCGAAATAAAAGGAAACGAAGGCTTTTACACAGACAACATTGAGGACGTTCCTTTTGACGTGAGGTGTAAGAAAAAAGCAAAATTTGAGGACAATGTACTATTCTGGAGCGTCATTTCGGAAGCTGATTTTTCAATATTTTATGTTGGGATCGAGTTAGGGGCGAAGCTGTAAATGCAGATATTTATATTTGAAGATGCCTTCCCAAATTAGTGAATTTTATTCAATCGGATCATGTTAATTTTAATATGTTCTGGCCGGATCTGACATCCTGCCATATCCGAGAAGAACCTAAGATTGGTTAAGGCAACAAAATATCTCATGTATACCTAAAGAGGATAACCTCCACCTTCTACAGGCATGTCCTATAGAAGAGTTTTGGGCTTTACTCGGTAGAAAAGTTTACGACGGTGGATGGGAAGCCCAAAATGAAGAAGAACTACGACGAAGAATCTACCAAAAGATTTGTCTTAACTAAATCGTTTCATGTACTACCAAATTAAATAAAATAATTATACTTTGAATAATAATATTTCAAATTTTTTTCCAAAATTTTTGTTACATACCTTATTCAATAAAAATATAAATAATAATCCTTGATTATGATCATATACGTGTTTGAAACATAGTCCTAAAATAAAAATTATTGCTCGACTCGACGAGTTTTCCAATTTTAAATTCAAACTTATGAAGGCCGATATATCAGTTTCAATAAAAGTTTCTAATTTTTTCATCACCAAATTAACAACACAAACGCACAATATAAATTATTAAATACATTATGTAACGTAAATAAAACGGCTAATTAAATCGTTAAAATCTTTCAGTAAGAGGGTTTAGAGTACAAAGGAGAGTTGATGCTGACAAACATAATTTCAGCCATACATTTCTAAAGAAATTGAAGACATTAAATAAAAATACCAAGCAGCATCTGAAACCATAAGACATTTTTAATTTTTTGCAGATGTTGTACATCTTATTTTTAACTTGTTAAAATGTTTCCCATAGCGTGGAAGTATCAACACCGATGAAATATTTTTTCACAATGTGAATATTGAGCGACAAAACAAAAAATTGGACAAACATATTTCCTTCCAGTCACAAATTTCAACAAATATCTATCAGAATGAAGGATAAAAATGAAAGTAAACCCCAAAAATGCCGGGAACCATCTGAAACAATCGGACCTTAATGCAATATTATCAACGCCAAAGACAAACATTATTTTAAACAATATATTTAATGTTGCAATTAAAAGTTAAAAACTGATAGCTAGAATGCACTCATAAATCATATGTAGCCAGGGCCGACGGGAGGGTATGAATGATGAGGTGTAGTTCCCGGAACATCGTCATACAATATATTTGTGGTTTAGCATGATGACTTGGTAAGCATGGAAGGCACGATTTGGCAATGACAGATAGACGCCTGACCATTCGCCGGATAGCTGAAATTACGAATTTTTCTTATGGTACTACAGACAATATTTTAACAAATATTTTGAGGATAAAAAAGTCCGCATGTTGGGTCCCACGAATGTTGACACCTGATCAGAAACGTTCTAGAGTATTAAATTCTGAAGCCAGTTTGGCAAAATTTAAAGTAGATCCGTTTGAATTTCTTTCTCGATTCGTCACTGTTGATGAAACTTCGATACCGAGTCGAAGCAACAAGTATGGAGTGGCATCGCCGACGTTCCCCGCCACCCCGTAAATTTCGTATGTTGGTAAAGTTATGGCCACAATTTTTTGGGACGCAGACAGAATTTTTGGAACGTAGACATACAATAACAAGTTCCTACTATGCCAACTTAATTTCAAGATTGAGCAATTGTGTCAAGGAAAAACGACGGGAAAAATTGAGTAAATGAATTCTGTTTTATCAAGACGCGTTCTCTCCACAAAAGACATGTTGCCATGAGCGCAATGCTGAACGCAGGATTTGAATTGTTTGAACATATTCACCAGATCTGGCCCCTAGTGATTTCTTTTTATTTCCAAACTTAAAAGAATATCTTCGGGGGAAGGAAAAAGCATATTACGACGACAATGAAGTGATGACGGCCGTAAACGACTGGTTGGAAGAGCAACCGAAAGAAACAACAAACAAAGGTTTGGAGCATCGTTGGACCAAATGCATCGCCATTCAGGGAGATTATGTAGAAAAATAAAGGTTTGATATTTCTTCTTGTTTCCTTCTATGTTAGGGACCGTAAATACTGATCTCCCGTCGTACCTAGAAGTAGGTGTGGTGAGCTAAGCGTGAGAAGCAGTGCGCGGGCAGTAATTGCTACAAGATGACTAGGTACTAATGTGTGTGAATACAGATGTCTGACTGATTGAGAGTTGCTTTAGATAGGAATATAGTTCCCAGCATGAAATTATCGACGCGGTGATTTCGCTCGACAAGAAATTTCATTTCAATAAGCTAAGAAAAATATAAGATTTTCTTCAAGTACAGATACGAAGTTCTAAATATATCGATCAGAGTTTGAAGAAAAAAACGACCAACGATCCAAAGCAGCATCTAAAACCATCAGCCCCTAATATACACTTCTAATTAGTCGATAATTCAGATCATAAATAATTTCAAAACATTTTCTCTTCGCTCATTCTCAGTTTCTTACCATAGATCGTGGGGCGTTTTAATGCGTTTTATACTTCGAAATAAACATATAAGTGATATTATTTGCTGCTGTAACTTGTGATACTTTATCATATGAAGAAATACTGATAATTATTTTTCGCAAAGCTGCACATAAAATTACAATAATTGCGTGCGAAATTTAGGTCGACATGATACGCCCCAGCAAAACTATCAAATAAACCATAACGCGAATATAAGCAGACACATTAATTTGTGATGCGTTTATCAGTTACATGATTTGTGATCGTAAACGTATATCATTTCTCTGGTGTGATGGGATGTGCTTTGGTAATATTATTAATAATGTGACGGACGCGGTTGGGTGATTTAGGGGGTTTCGATGACGCATATGCCTTTCCTACATTTAATTCCCTGTCGCGCTATCGCGACTGGACCGTTGGTTTCCATTAAGCGAGCACTTTTGTCGAAGGCGGGGGCGGGGCGCCGTTCTATGTTACCTGTAACGCGACGACGTCTGCTTAAACGTCTGTTTCAATTACCGGCGTTCGCTTTAGAAATGGGAATCTAAGCGGGTTGTTAAGTACTGCGGTGGGTGTTTCGTTGTGACATTTGCATGTTGAGCCGGTCGCGGCGGAAAGATTCGCGCTTGAATAATTTCGGTATGCAAAAGCGGCGGCGTATTGTTGGGCTGCAGTAACGACTTGTTCTGTTGGAAATTTACATCGACACCGACGTCAGAAAATTTGAAAGCGTTTTCCTTGGTGATTCACTGGAAAATGTGCCCCGATGTATTTTTGATGAAGTTCGCTTCGCGTAGATGTAATAAATATTGCTGTGGTATTTGTAATGGGACTCATAAAAAGGTAATTCAAAATATTACTTTTAAACCACAGTCTAACAAAATATAATAAAATGCTCGGGAGCAAAGTAAGAAAAACACATTGTAATAAATTATAAAAATAATACTAAATAAATTTTATGGCAAGGCGAAAATGGCAGTTGAAACAGAAATGACACGAAACGGCGATTCAGAGAAGATCACATCATCGTTGAGAAATATTTGGAAAGTGTACTTAATGAATTTAGGAAATAAGATAATTATAAAAAATAACCCCGATAATAAAATTATTAAAAAAATAATATATACCGTCTAGAAAATATAAAGCAAGTAAGTAAGGATAAAAATATGAGAAAGATAAGCCGGTACATAAAAAAAAATTTCTACATCTTTCATCTACAGTAACTATGAATACGTTTATTAGTTCAAATAAAAGTAAATATTTAATGGTTTTATACGCTAGGACTGATCGTTGTACTAACTTAAATGCTCTAAAGCAGTGCTGAGTTTCTGCTTTGGTTAATATTAATTGCATTCGTAATGAATCGACATAGTAAACATGCAACGTCATCGGGAAGTACTCTAGTTTGTGTTTCTGTATTATTAGTTCATCCACTACATACTAACCTCACATGGTGGCGGCGCACTCCTGTACGATGGCACTATTTTAAACGTAACTGAACCCCGTGCTTCCCTCTGTAAAAAACGAAAGTCGGTATAACATCGTGAAAAAATGGTTTAGAGATAGCATTTATGAAGTGTATAGTCTAATAAACGTTGTTAGTAATAAACCATAAGATGATTTAATGCAAATAATGTAACAAAATGACAGTTTCAAATGAAAATATTGTACAATTATACAAAATGAATATAAAAAAATTGCCTGGACTACGAATAGACTTTGTTGACAAAGCCACAGAAGCTTCCAGAAAGCTTTTGAACGACACATACATATAACACGTTATTCAATTTTGTTCTTTTTGTGTCCACAATCGAAAATTATGTTCAAGCCGGGGACTGATCGAAAAATCGAATGGTCAACGAAATCAACTTACGAGGATTTTCTGTAAGGTGCTGACGGACTGATTCATGACCGGTATCCCGTTGATTTCTCGGATCTCATCTCCGACGTGCAGCGTCGCTTGCCGGTGTATCATTCCCCCGTGCATTATCCTCGCGACGATGCACTTGCCGTCCTCGTTCATCTTCAGCGTTATGCCCTAAACAAAAGGAGAAAAGTTTGTTCGAGTTTTTATCGATTCGAGGACATATTCCGCTATATATTTAATGATGCGAGCGTAGATTAGAAATTTTGCCGAGTTTGCATGTGCAGCGTTGTATTGATTTGGCCGATTGTGTTCACTACGTATAGTATCATCGCTCCCATTTGGGATATTACCACTTGGAAATTGCAGCTGAGCGCATAAAACTTAAATATAACATTTTCTCATGTACCGTATAGTTCGCGAGCGTAAATATTTTTTTTTAATTGGAAAATAATTGGAATCAATCCGGACGTCGCGGTCGGGTTGAGAAGAGCCGTTTTGTCAGTTTGTAGCCATATATGTGGGTAAATTCATAATTAAATGGTGAATAATATAAAACAATGTTAAGAAATAGATGTTGCATTAAATTTGAATATTCGGGTACAAAAAAGCAAGATTCAACTTCGTAAAAGTGTATTTGATGTTGGCTGCTTGTTTGGTAAATAATTTCGAAACTATAACATTCATGATTGAACGATCTTCGGTTTCATCATGATTAATATGATGGATTTTTGAGCGATTTTATTTTAAATAATTTTCGGCATATGTTTTGCATAATATATTCAGGTTAAATAATCTAGTAAAAAGAGTCTATCGATGAATTTATATGCATCAATGATTGTAATCTTGTTATGGACACAACAACACTAAGTTAAAAGACTATCTTAGATTTTATTCCATTCTAGGACACTGTTTAGAATGGATTTAGCTACCTTTGCAAGTTTGAGGAAAAGAATGATAATGGATACACGTAGGAAAATTGCTATTTTTGCTGTATTTCAAAGCTATAGTGCACGACATGTTCGCTACAAATTACACATACATAAAATTCAATACATGCCCTACTAATAGAAACTTACATTTTACATTTACATTTTGCTTTGTACCAACTTGTCGTTGGCACATGTCCAGTACACAAAGTAAAATATTTGCATACATTATTGCAAATAAAAATTGTTCACGTATAAAAGTAGTGTGCGTTTTGCTCGTAAATGTAAGTTACTATGCGAAACCGAGCAGTGACACAGATTTTTTTTAATATTTACGTCTAACGTTTTTGAAATTCTAAAAACAGTCAAAATGATCCCATTTAGATTATTATAATATTACTAACATGAATACAAGCATTTTAGTTGCATTATGATGTGCTATATTAGTTTAGATGCAAACAAAGTTCTTATTATTATTTATCACAAACATATGAAACGAAACAATGAATGGCAAAATAAAAGTGTATTGTACATGCATTTTAATATTAACAAATTTTGACATTTTTTGATCTGTTTTGGGTTTCAATGCAAATTATTTTAAAAACTTATTATTTAGGCGCGTGCTTTGTGTGTCTGTTTTATAATTAATATTATTGTGGTCTATTTTAATATAGATCATCTCCTTAATGATTCTTTTATTGCACTGCTTTCTGTTTCTAAAATTGTGGGATTGTCGGTGTTAAAAGCATGTTTGGGGATCTTGTGCTGTATTTATGCGAGTACATTCTTTTATGTGGATAAAGTTCATGAAACCGTGAGTTCTGTTGCCTATAGATTCGTAATCTTCCGTTATAAAAAGATTGAAAAGTTTTCTCTTCATAAAACATTACAGTGGTCCAAAATTCGTCGTTTTCAGCTCTTACAGCAATCGCAAAAGGATTTTTCACGTATGAAATTGACCAACGCATTGTCTTTCTTGAGTTCAGAAACTTTTCCCACACCTATTCTTATCGGCCTCTTAAGCCTGTTTTCTTGTCATCGCCTCTTTATATTGAAGATGCAAGTTTTACTGCAATATAATTGTCTCGCCACAGCAGCTAAAGATGCTTCTAGCTTTGCAACAGCTCTAGCTATCTGAATTGGAGTGAGATGTCGTGACATTGTTCAATAATGTCAAATTGTGTCATTTTAAGACGCCTACGATTTAAAGCAAAAATTGAAGAAGGAGAAAAACGTTCACTTTTGGATGACCTTAGTAGTGCCTCGAGCCAAATGTATAAATGAAACGAAGTAATAAATTCAAAGCCAAACATTTGTGATCACTGTCGGTAGACAGTAATTATATAAATTGTTCAGAAATTATGAAGTTTACCATACCAGTGCATATTATCAAAAGTTTATCGGCTTTACTGTCGATCAGTACCATTTTAACATCTCTAAAAATTAACTTGCGCCACAGACGCCCTGATGAAGTATGTGCCTCACCTCATTAGCACCTTTGTGCAATCCATAATCAATACATAAATGGTGTCGAGAAAAGACTTGTTTGCAAATTTGGGGTTACTGCCAATTACGAAAGGGAATTGCCATCTTGCCAAATTGAAGTTGAAGTTGAATTACTCGTAAGTCATTAGTAATAATAATAATAGTAACAGAATTAATTCGTAACACATGAATGTTATTCAAATTATATGTTCCTAATGCATATACGTATTCCTGAATTGCCAGCAATATTAGTGTAATGCAATATCGTCATCGGAGATGAATATGCTGCTGATGAGAATGCAAAACGAAAAAGAATCGAAGTGGCGAATTTTGGAAAGAGGAAGAAAACAGAAACAACACATACAAAAAGCTCAAAAACGGCAAATGAAGAACAGGATATGTTCGATATAATCTTAAAAAAGATGGAAATATAGGGCGGCAGGTAACACTGAGATATGGCAAATTACCAATCGATGGAAGTGGAGTAAGATAACAAAGACACTTGAAAGACGTGCACCAGAAAACTGTTGAACTTAGCACGAAGGGCGGACTTGCCAAGGGATAAGGATCTGAGAGTTGCTAGCGACAAAAACTAACCAACGGAAGTGGAATGGCAAAGGAGATAAAGCGCTAAAATCTAAGAACACGGATAAAAACCGTGCAGAGAATCAAATAAAGCAACGAAGGGGAGAAACATAATCTAATAAAAGAGGTGGTAAAATATAATCTGGACACCCAAGCGAAACTGACGTACAAAGGATGGAAAATCATATTCTATTTACTAGTGGAGGTTATAGCAGAAGGTTCTCAGTAGAATTTCTGGTAAGAAAAAAATGTGGTAGGGAACGTAAGACATTTTGAACCACAGTCAGAAAGGCTATGCTCAATAAGAATTAGGGGAAAGTTTAAGACTATGACCATAATAAATATTCATGCACCGACGGAAGAGAAAGAAGTAGACGTTAAGAACGCATTTTATGAGAAGCTGGAGGCAATGGTGGAAAACGTAAAAGGACAGGATGTAATCATTGTAACGTGCGTACAAGAAAAATACTAATTTAGGAGGGCTCTGAAATTCAATTTGTGTTTAAAGGTACTTTAGCCACAACCAAAAGCAACTGCCATAATGACAGTATTGACAGAAGATATTCTAACCTCAAAAAACACGTTATATATTCTGCATGGAAATCTGTAAAGCTCTCAGGAATGGAATAATGCCAACCACCATCAAGTTTTTGCCCTATTCGAAAATAGGATTCCAATCATTTTGCTTTCTGCTCTGTTGTGATACCCATTTTTAATTAGTAAAGCAGTTTTCACTTTTGACGTCTTGTTAAAATTAAATTGACATTTTGGTTGTGGCTAAAGTACCTTAAAACGTCAATTGAATTTCAGAGTCCTCCTAAATTAAGATTTTTCTTGAACGCACGTTAGTAGGAGACGCAGGGTGGGCAGGGTAGAGATATATAAGACAATAAGAGGAGGAGAAAGTAAACATATGAACAGTAACGCCAATGGTCAGAGATTTATACCATTTGCAATAGAATAATAAATGAAAATAATGAGCACTCATTTTAAAAGAACGGAGATTTACAAAGGGGTTGCGGAAATGTGGGAGAAAATGGTAAATATCCTCAAAGAGGCAACCACCAATAACATATCAAAAAGTGGGAGGTACAAAAAGAAGCATTGGATGGATGAGGAATGTCAAGAGGAACTGCACGTGAAATCAATGCTAAGACGAATAGGGAAGAACACAAGGACAAGTATACCGAACGAAGAAAATGGCAAAGAAGGTATGCAGAGCCCGTAAAAGGAAAGCTAAAGAACTAGACATAAAAATTTTGAAAGAAAGAAATAAGAAATTTTCATTAGGGAATAAAAGAAATTTCTTGATGACCCGCGTGCTATAAGGACAAATAGGAAAATTTATTAGTAGAAGAAGAGGAAATCTGTGGGAGATGGAAACAATATTTTGAAGAACTTTAAAGCTGTGGGGCCGAAAAGGACATGAATCTGGACCGTGAACTAAAAGGCATGGAAAAGGAAACCATAGAGCTAACGTTGGAGGAAGTAGAGAATATCCTGCAAAACTATAGATACTCAGGGGAAATTGCATCACAGCCGAAAACATAAAGTATGGGAAGGATTTGAAAGCTAGGTTATATCATCCGATGAAAGAAATCTGGAGAAAAGAATCCATGCCGCGGCAATGGCATAAAGCAATAGTGGTCCCAGTGTTTAAAAAGGGTGATCAAACTAAGTGTAGTAATTACAGAAAGAAAGAAATAAGAAATTTTTATTAGGGCATAAAAGAAATTTCTTGATGACCCGCGTGCTATAAGGACAAATAGGAAAATTTATTAGTAGAAGAAGAGGAAATCTGCGAGAGATGGAAACAGTATTTTGAAGAACTTTAAAGCTATGGGGCCGATAAGGACATGAATCTGGACCGTGAACTAAAAGGCATGGAAAAGGAAACCATAGAGCTAACGTTGGAGGAAGTAGAGAATATCCTGAGAAAATATAGATACTCAGGGGAAATGGCATCACAGCCGAACACATAAAGTATGGGAAGGATTTGAAAGCTAGGTTATATCATCTGATGAAAGAAATCTGGAGCAAAGAATCCATGCCGCGGCAATAAAGCAATAGTGGTCCCAGTGTTTAAAAAGGGTGATCAAACTAAGTGTAGTAATTACAGGGGAATTGTTCTGTGGATTACAAACAACAACAATATTGATTATATCCATATATTAAAATGCTAGAACATTAATTACATATGTTGGATTGCACACAATTACAAGTATTAATACCTTTAACTATAATTGCTTGGTGCTTTTTTATGTTCAAACTTTTTGATACCGGTCTTGGATTTGGTAAATAATAGGTAACAAAATATGGTGAAAGATGATGCCTGACTAATGTTGCATAAAAATGACAACGAGGCTTGAAGCGCTAATTTGTCATACTTTGCCGAGATTTAATGAGTACGAAACGATCGTTCAAAGTCCAAACCGTGGATTTTTGTAGATTCAATTTATTTAATAAATGTCTACGAAATTTTAATGCACGAACATCAATATAATTAAATATAATAAATGATGAACAACTATAAGACAAAAAATATTAAAATGACAATGCCAGGGTCGACAAACCCATATACGACCGCACCCAGCTACGAATTATTTTTTCATACTTTTGGTATATATTTATTTAAAACGATGAATATGTGTGCATATTTTCTTCAAAATCCAATTATTCGTGATCTGTTTCACACGTTAATGTATATATGAAATGAGAATTATTTAGACCCAATAAATCATTGCAATTGCAATTCCTCTCGCCATAAAAAAATGTCAACAGTGTAAAGAGTTGTTATCGTCACTAATTGCCACACTTGCGTGACACATATCTTACAAACATCATTTGTTTTAACGTATTGGAAACGATTAACAAGTACAACCCTGTTTCCGGGCTCAATAAGAATATGTTTTAGCATAAAATCCCAGTGTATTTACCATAGGTTCGTCCGTGTTCTTCTGGAATTGCACGAGACGTACACGCGTGACATTCTCCATTTCGACGTCTCCGTTCGCGCCGTCGACGTCCTCGCCGCCATTGAGGTAGGGCAGGAGGGGTGGAGGAGTGACGCGCATCGCATCCTCGCCATAGATTTCGTGGGCGACGACGTCGTGAGCCTGCAGCAGCGCCTGAAACAAAATGAGGCGACGTTGAAAATGTGATCGTAATTTTCATTTTTCATCTACATTTTTAAAAAGTGTAATAGTTTATTTCAATAAGAACAGGCGTTAGCAGACGTTGCTGATTTATCGTCACGTTATGCGACTCATATATGTGCCTTTAAATGAGATGTTATTTAACTTAATAATATTATTCGCTGTTATATTTGCTTATGCCTAAATTGAAGTACAATGTTTTTAACGAATTGATTGCGCGACATTGACAACGTTCAACGGTTTTTCATGTTAAAGGGGGCGTAGCGGCAGTTCTGTTTATAATGCCAAGATCGTTAATAATGCATAATTGAATAACAATGAGAGGACGATGTTCAAAAAAAATATATAGCATTTCAGTTTGTCGCAGTCGTCGTACAGACCAGAGTTAACCGACGAAAATATATCACCAGCACGTCATGATTTATGTCGTGGTGGCGTGCTCTCGGGTATTGCTTATTCGTCACGTATACAACATGTATACAGACGCGTCAAATAAACAATATTTCCGATGAATACAGACATGTTTTATGTTGGTTTCTTTGTTAATGTGATATACGAGTCGGATGCGGAAAAAGCGAAATACAGAGAGGTTGCATGACTACTTTGGACCACAGTTTGTTCTGCTAAATACAATTTGGGAATTATTAAACGAAAATAAATAAGATAACTTAGCAAAAGGAAGCATGATCGCGGATGGAAACACACGCAACATTGTTTTTATAAGATAAAACAATTTGAGGAAAAATCTAGTCTAATTATTACAAAGGATAAAAATGAGAAATTACAATTACGCGAAATGCATTTTAATATTTCACTACGAAAAATGTGAAATGCAAACTTGATTTTGTCTCGAGACGCCGAACTTTTGAAATACGACGTTTACATTTCTTTAAGTCGACTGGTGCTTTCCGTTACGAGAGTATGGCAAAAACTGGAAAACTTTATCCGTTAGTTAAATCGTTAATTGCTAACTTTTAATTTGCGCTGCTAATATTTCACTGGGTAAGTATTCATTCAGAAAGTAAGTTAATATTTCAGCTCGAGAAAAATTAGCGGAAGAATTAAATTAAAAAGAAACGATTAAATTAGTTATATTGATTACAACAGCAAATTTCACCAATGAAGAAATTTAAAGTTTCAATTGTTAAAGGTTTAGTATCATACAGACATGAGTTCCGTTGATGATGAGCTACGCAACAAAAATATATAGAAGTAGTAGTGGTGTAGTATCTGTGTTTTTCCAGCACTTTTATCCCATGAACTTTTAGTGTAATGGAGTGAATTAACTTGTAGGTTGAGTTAACGAATTACATTAGGCACAAGATATATGGCTGCATTGAGGGGTTGTTCAAAACTCACGAGGAATTAATTTTAAGTTGTCTGGTGTAGGTTATTCATTAGACAGTTGGCAATGTAATCAGCATTAATTTTCTATACAGATGGCTGGTCTTGAATATGTTGCGAATTTCTTATTCTTAAACACATGTGTGTGTGAGTGTGTGTGTTTTCCTTGTTATCGGATAACGAACTGTGTAGTTGCTCGTTGGTTACCCATTCATAATATCCACTTAGGAACATAGGTTCGATTATAGAATCTTTCAATATTTATTAAAAGAAAGTGTAAAAATACGTGTATGTATGTATACTGGTGCGTGAGTACAGATTGTGTCAAGAAGAACAAGTGCGTTGTAATTAGCAATCAAAGACAACATCTATAATGCTATTAATAATAAAGATAAACAAAGGCAATATGCGTTAATGACAGTTGTTTATTAGACTTTTTGTACTTCGACATATACCATTAACAATAGTTATTATTGACTACAATGTAACTGACATACATCATCATTTGTGTATGGCAAAATAAATTTAGATGATATAGTTGTTAAAATTAATTCATCTAACTAATACTGTAAATGTAATGTATTTGCCTTCAAGGGATGGGTACATTGATCATTAAAAAGTCTCTTGATCTCAAGGAGTTTGTTGCAAACATCATATGAGCGCCTCGAGGCATAAGATATATTTCCTTCCTTTCCTTCCATAGCAATAAAGCTTTATACAAACTTTGAAAGATATTTTGTTTACCTTGCCTTGTTTACCTGTTATAAATTTTAACATCAAATGTATTTTAAAACTTTACGAACATTTTTTTGTATATAATTGTTTGTATGACAAAATTCCAATTTTTAATTTATGCAAATATGCTCGCCACTGTAATCTTTTACTTGTTTACGCACAACACAATCATCAAATTTCTGCTAATACACATTTCCGTACTTTTTTAACGTCACTCCGGGAACTGCACGAAATGTATTTTTATGTGGCACATGTCGGGCGTTTACGTTTCAACGATATGGTTCACGGCTTTCTCGGCGCGTTTTTCCAGTAAGTCCGGCCCGATTTATGTTAAATTTCAGACGGTTCGTTTTTTATACGTGTCGTGCATGAAAAGAGATCCCTTTCGCTGCTATGGCCCCACGAGTGTTGTAAACCCGAATTTATAAGACACCCACGAAAAACTGAAACTCTTCAGGGCGAGCTTTTATGCGCTTTCAATCTCAATCGTTCACGTGTATGAATGGACATCGGTGAAGTTGAATGGCGATAAAGAATCGGAAAAAATTACAAGGTTCTCCATTCTCTATTTTTCCCAAGGCAGCCGAAGGTTTCGAAAACACAATATGCGTATTAAAATTGCATTAACGTATTTATGAACATTTCCAACCATATAAGAGATGAAAAATGAGAAGAAAAAAACGCCAAACGACAATATCGACCGAGAATTTTACTTTATAAGTTATAAGGACTCGCGGTTGTAATTCCTATTGGTATGCAATTGTGGTAACACAAGAATGGTACACTTTGACTATAATAAACCATTGAAATAAAATTTGAGTAGTTTTTATTAAACAGGTAGACAATAGAGCATATTAATGAACATTAGGTAGGTACGCTACCTTCAAAACGGAGAATAATCCCACAAATATTTTACCATAACGATAAAAAATTCTCTAGAAGATTTCTCAGGGGCGTCGAAACTACAACGATGGTCGATAATGATCAGTTGATTGACACTGGAAGTTAAAATTTTCAATTGAAGAGAAATGCAAACAAAGAAACTACAAACTTGGGATATTAGAAATAGATTTCTGCAACCTGAATGGTTATGGAAAAAGGATTCGTGGAGTGATGACTTGCTCTCAACCTGTGTATGCTGCAGGTTTCACGCAATCCAGCTGTTCTTGGACGCCTACAGTTCTCAACAACCCCCAACCGGATTCAGCACAACACAACGAATCGACAGACTCAACAAAGGAAATTCGGATAGGTATCAGCCTGGAGCTTTCTATTTTTATAAATTGATCCAAACATCATAATTTTATCAACGAAAACCAAAGACGAAAGCCTGCATACCGAACCAATAGCAAAATAAATGGGTGGTTAGACCCATTATAGAATTTTATAGTAGATAGCACCGGCAAAAAAATGATATACGAGCCCTATATTTTGATTGGGATTTTATGGTGGAAATAATGAGAATAAAATTCATAAGTGATAACGCGATAATTGAGTCATTTTGCAGCTACAAATATAATAATTTTGCAAAAATTATATGGAATATGATGAAGCATGTCGATTTTCTGTTAGCTCAATGGTATATATTAGTAAGAATAAGTAAATAATTTGAATATGATACGATCACTTTGTATACCTTAGATCTGAATCTTAAACAAATTGAAACTACGGATAGAAGTAGAATTAATGTAACTGAAACACAAACTGCTTATGAATCTGGCAAAACATCGGGAAATTGAAAATCAAATTAAGACCAGATGTGTGAAAAACGAAATCGAGTTAGCAGCATGTTGGTTGGATATAAATCGCAGATCTAAAATTGATTGTGGGAACAAGATGAGAGGGATTCGCAACATATTCAAGAACTAACCATCTGTATAGAAAATTAATTCTGATAATATTGCAATCTGTTGCCATGTGTAAAATTACATTTTATATTTTTTGCTTGGTTTGTGGTTTAGTTTACGACGGAACTCGTAGAAAAAGCGTTCTATATAAAATCCTTAATTACACAATGAGCACACAAATGACGTCCTTTTATATTTTGATACTGTCTTACTTTAAATGCGTTATTTAATTATGACTACGTTATCCTGTCAATAATATGTTATGTTATGTCACCTAATTTTGCTGACTTTCAATTCAATTCAATTCAATTACAGTGACTTTCAAACTTTAAATTGAAATTTGAGGTTATGTGAAACGCTACGCATGCGGCGCGGAGAAATTAACGTCTGGTGTGAGTCATTTAATTTTTATACAAAATTTGTTTGATTATACGCTCATCAGAATGGTATAGGAGACACACGTAAAAAGCATGTTTGCAAACGTTAATCAAAAGATTTTGTGATTATAGCATACAGAGTTTTATTCTGACAATTTCTAGGTTTCCAGTTGGCAATGGTTGTAAAACGGCTGTGTTCAGTAGATGACATTTGTATCGAAAAAGTGTTCCCTTCTCTCTAGATTTCTTCGAATCCAATGTCTTTGTAACCAAAATATTACGGCCAGCCACCTAAAAACGGAGCTGCAAAATATCCAGCAAGTGGTCAAATTGTAAGAAATAGGTTGCATGAGGTTGATCTCCACGCTCAAAGTTCTGTTAAAGTTACCGCGCTTTCACGTGGCAATCGCGCAGAAGATTAGAATGGGCCGAGGAACACATCAACTGGCAAGAACAAGACTGGGCCTCACGTGGTCTTCATAGATGAATCCAGACTCGGTTTGAGGCCAGATTCTAGAAGACTAACAGAGAAGACCTGGAAATCAAAATCTTTTGGCAACTATTCAGGAAGTTCATCGGTACAAAGGGGTAATAGTTATGGTTTGGGGTGGAATTGGAATTGGCCGTAGATCTGAGCTTGTTTTTGTTGAAGGCTTTCTAATGGCAAACGCATATCGGGACACAATTCTGGAACTTGTACTTGTACTACCACAAGCGGAACAAATTGGATGACAATTTTTACTGATGCAGGATAACACCTCGCACACGCCCACACGTCGCGAAAACATTTATTTGTTTTACACGAGCTCAATATCGCAGTTATATATTACTGTGGGCCTCCCCCGACTTGAATCCCATAAAACATGTGCGAGATATGCTAGGAAAACGTGTCCTGAATCAAGGCTTGGTATTTCAAATAAAAGAAGAGCTCCCAAATTGTTTACAATGACAGTTGCAACAAATTGATCAAAATGAAATAGACAATTTGATTAGAAGTTTACCCAATAGGTGCCGAGCTGTGATTAACAGTCGAGGTGGTTATACACTCTATTAAATGTGCAAATCTTTCGTTTTTCATTCATATTCTACTGTTACTTGTAGGTTCCAAATTTGCTCCATTTTTTACACACAGCGTATAAGTAAACTAAAGTAACTTCTGTTTGTGTTTGTTTTGTTTTATTTCATCGTTGTGTCATATTATGAGTCTTTCCTGTTTTTTGAAATAGATTACTCTAAAATATAACAATTTTACCCCACTAATTGCTTATACTATTACATATCAAGGACGCTACACTTTACATTTTATCATAACCTCAAATTCTTAATGAAGTCAATGTAAGTATATTAAATATTTTCTTTTTGACATGGTGCCCCAAGTTACGTTCATTACTAATATGTAAGACATTGTTTTGATTCTATTACAGGTCGTTTTCAAGTTGTTCATAAAATTTCAGGTCTAAATTTTCCTTCGGCCGAATGCTACATTTGTCTACTGCTCAAGACCCATATCTAATGTTCACAAAGTGAATTCCTGTTTCATATTCATATTCATCGTTTCTTATTTGATAGCATATAAGTTCGGTATGTTCCATCATATTCCAGACGTTCCTAGCATTTCTAGCGCCAAAATAACTGAATTTCAAATTCGTACATTACCATTGATGATGGTTTTATTTTCAGTATTTTCACCACAAAACCCCAATCCGAATCTAGGTGTAGTGTGTAGTGATTCATTTTCAACATTGTCATTCTGATTCTTCTACTCCCTTTTTTGACGTTCTTCTTCTTATTCTGATATTCCATTAGTTATATTGTCCTTGATTTCGATATCTAGAGCTTTTTTTCAGATTCTGCTCCGTCATTCAAATTTACTGGTGTCCATTCATACACGTGAACGATTGAGATTGAACGCAAAACGCGCATAAAATGTAGCACCGAAAAGTTCCAGCTTTCATGGGGTCCCATAAATACAGGTTTACGACACTCGTGAGGCCATAGCAGCGAAAGGGATATCTTTTCATGCATGACACGTGTAAGAAACGAACCGTCTGAAGTTTAACATAAATCGGACCGGACTTACTGAAAAAACGCGCCTGGAAAGCTGTGGGCCACATATCGTTGGGACGTAAATGCACGACACGTGCCGCACAAAGATACATTTTCTTCAGTTTTCGGATTGACGTTGAAAATAATACAGCAATTTAATGATTGTATTATGTGCAAGCAAGTGAAAATGTACAATAAGTAGTACCAGATTAATTGAAAACCTATTAACGATTAATTATCTACATAATTTTAAAAGTGTGACAAGGTGTACACAATTAAATATTTGACGCGAAAATTATCATAAGGAAAAGTGTTTGTAATACCTTCAAGTTTAAAATTTAATTTGACGTTTTGGTGAAATTTATAACATGCAAGGTAAACAAAATATTTTTCAATATTTGTAAAAGGTTCATTACTGAGGAAGTAAAGAACGAAAAATATTGTGCCCACAGGCGCTCTATGATATTTGCAACAAACTCTTTGAGATCAAGGGAATTTTTAATGATGATTATACGCATCCCTTTCAGAGAAATATATTACAGTCACAATCATATTTAGATTACTTAACTTTGGATAATTATATCATCTAAATTTATTTGGCCGCATATAAATGATTATGCATGTCAATTATTTTTGAGCCAACAGTAAATATTGTTATGTCATAAATAATAAATAATTGTCGTTGGTTCATATTATGCTTTAATCTTCATTATATATAAGGGGGCAATGAGTTTATTCAAAGTAATCCAACTCCATTGATTATTGTAATAGTAGAGTAATGCAAAACGAGGTGAAAATGACGAATTGTAACTTTAAACAGAAGATGAATACATAGATCACGTCCATCCAGTTTCAAATAGTAATATAATATAGTTGTTTTAAATACATGTACAAAATATAAATATATAATTACTTACATGAAGTTCGACTTACTGCAAGTTCCGTGTATTACAAATTTGCATCATCTTGATCTTATACTAAATATGCAAATGTTCGGTGTGTTCATAAAGAGAATTAATTCCCTAGATAGGGAAAATAATAAGCAGCAAAGTCTTAACCAACTACGCCGTAAATGACGCTGCACCTGGACATTTACGACGTTGTCGTTATTGTCCCTGTACTGGCTGAACTTCACAAGGCTCTTATCGTAACTAACTGCGAACGAGCCAAAACAGTGCAATCTCGGACAGCCGTATTAATATTTACTACCGGCCCTGTAGCTCCACGCAATTTGCACGTAATTTACGTACTCCGGCAGAAAAACCTGTTGAAAAGCAGCTACGAAAGCAATTACTCCCCACACTAATTAATTCTAACAATTTTGCCAAAACTCCGAGGAATAAATCATAGCCCGCAAGAGTGCGTGAATCAATTATCGAATTGTCGGATTTTCAATCGTCTCGTTATTTCAATTTCTTAGAAATTCTTTTTCGCAATCGTACGAAAAGTGTGCTAACGGAGTAACGGCTCTTTTGTAAGCATTTTTCATCGATCCCAGACATTTAGGCGGTCCCGGAGCGCTCGGAGATAACGCAGCTCAAAGCTCTATATCGTGCCACGGAAGTACTGTACTACTGAAACGTGACGTGCATTTTTATTCATACGTCCGGTCGTACAATCTATTCATACGTTCGTACTGAGAGATATATCGTCATTAAGGAAAATTATCTTTATTTTTGTCAGTTTGTTTGCTGCACGTTCGGCGCCAAAAGACGATATATTTACGGGAATAGAGCGAGACACATAATTTCGAGATATAGGACAATAAAATGAAATATGCAATGAACGTATTTATTAAATTCCAAGTCATAATAAATTTATAAAAAAGGTAATAATTCACACAAATATAGGTTTTCATATTCTACGCTGTTATATACATTTCATTGACATTTAGTTTCTAAAAATCATATTAGGTAAATCGAGTTACAAAAATCAAATCACCAAAATATCCACGCATATGTCTAAAATTATATTAGTATTCATAAAAATTGACCCCGATTACCTTTGCAGCCTTTTGCCGTCGCTATGAAGGGTATAGTTGTCGTTGGATAAGGGGTCTATACGTGCGATAAAGTGGACTTTTTGTTGAGAAAAAGCCTTTTTAATTGTCTAATTAGTAGCTACTTAGCGTGGTTTGTAGTGCTAAACAATTTCCTGTGACCATCCGCAGGGTAACATCCAGTGCAGTTAAAAAGCTTTCCAAGAAAAACTCGGTTTTAATTGCCATTTCTTTTAAACTTTAAATACATATCATATATAAACAATTATGTGAACATGAAATGCGAACGTTGCCGAAACAAAATGACACTATCCGTAGATTGTATAATTAGCTCACTTTCATGAACGAGCACGTTGTAAATTGTTGCGATGGCAATTTCAATGCTAAAGAAAATAAGGACGTATTTCACATAGGAAAATTCATAAATAAAGAAAGTATTGAAATAAAGGATATAACGGAAATTATAATTGAGATGCACAATAAAATTGAAACCCAAAATGGACCTGATAAAACAACTGCTGAAAAATAAACAAATTTTGTGGAGAATATAAATATTATATATATATATATATATATATATATATATATATATATATATATATATATATATATATATATATATATAAATATTCCATGTCTTTATCAATTATCATCAATTAGAATTAATCGTCGACGAAAACGATGTGGACATAATTTGCACCAAGCAACAGTAGAAAAAAGCAGTGTAATAATTGGTGGAGACCTTGACGTCGATTTGTTGACAGAGGGAACAACACTACGACTACTCAAAAATAACCTGATGATAAATCGTATATCAGTCCCCACGCGAATCACGTATACCACGTAGATGTTTTTTTCGCCACGACCACTGAATGCAATATTAAAGATGAAAACAATATTACATCTGATCACACACACATCAGATTACGGGAAGAATCACCGAAAAGATAAATATTATACAAAACTTCAGGATTAATCTACAATAGGATCTCAATGAAATATATTGGAAGCGGTGGAATGAACATGTTTACGATTTCTATTCGACGCTTGAAACCTTATTAAAAACGAATATCGATAAAACTTTCCCATTGCTAACAAACATAAACAATGGCAACATTATACATGGCTTACCACAGAAACCCCTTCCAAACTATTATGTGGAATATGTATAATAAACAAAAGAATTAATACAATCAAAGGTTACTTTCGTTGCGTAAATTCTACAGAATCCAGCTAAAAAGCAAGAAAAACCTATAAAACTAATATATAACTATAAAAGAATTAACCAGTCAAATAATCTCTCTAAAACGTGTTGAAACATTATCAATGAGGAGGTATACCGGTATGAAGTGAGCGTTAAGATACAAATTTGTCGATAGGGAACATTTGTTGTGAACGAGCATTAATTGTTTTTTGTTCGGTTGGTATGACATCTGTTAAACATATTTAATATATATCAAGTCATTGGACAAACAATATCATATTTTTTCATCGTGTTAAAAATTTCGAATTTTGTACCACAAAGTGATGATTTGCGGAAAGCATTAATTTTTTGTTTTCATTTGAAGAAAAGTGCTGCAGAGTCCCATCGCATGCTTGTCGAGGCATATGGTGATCATGTTCTATCAGAAGCAACATGCAAAAGATGGTTTCAACGGTTCAGAGATAATGATTTTGATGTGAGAAATGAAGAACGTGAAAGACCACCAAAAAAGTTTGAAGACGCCGAATTGCAAGCAATATTGGATGAAGATGACACTTTGAGTCAAAAGCAAATGGCAGCAATGTTAAATGTTGCACAGCAAACAATTTCTGACCGTTTAAAGGCTATGGGAAAGATCCAAAAGTGTGGAAAATGGGTACCACATGAATTGAAAGACAGTTGGAAAACCGAAAAAACATTTGTGAAATTTTGCTTCAAAGACACGAAAGAAAATCAGTTTTGCATCGAATTGTTGCTGGCGATGAAAAATGGATAAGTTTTAAGAATCCTAAACCAAAAAAATCATGGGTTAATCCGGGACAACCATCAACATCGACTGCAAAACCAGATCGATTCGGCAAGAAGACAATGCTCTGTGTTTGGTGGAATCAGAAAGATGTGGTGTATCATGAGATTCTAAAATCTGGTGAAACTGTTAATTCTAATCGCTACAGACAACAAATGATCAATTTGAACCAGGCATTGATCGAAAAACGACCACAATGGGACAGAAGACATGGCAAAGTAATTTTGTTACACGACAATACGCCTACACACAAAGCAAAACCGGTTCAGTATACAATCAAAGCACTTGGCTGGGAGCTGCCACCCCACTCGCCGTATTCACCAGACTTGGCCCCTTCCGACTACCATTTGTTTTCATCGATGGAACACTCATTGGCTGAGTGGCACTTTGATTCCTACGAAGAAGTCGAAAATTGGGTGTCTGATTGGTTTGCTTCAAAAGACGAATATTACTATTGGCGTGGTATCCACAAATTGCCAGAAAGATGGTCAAAATGTGTAGAAAGCAATGGTCAATACTTTAAATATTTTTTTTTTACTTTCCCATTCAAAATTAGTGTTTCATTTTCACAAAAAAAACGCTCACTTCATACCGGTATACCTAATACATATATATATATATATATATATATATATATATATATATAAACAAACCGGGAAAGACAACTATCAATAGTGAAGATGGCTCAATTGATACCAATGACGTTTCAAACGTTTTAAATAATTATTTCGCTGATATTGCGAAGAAGTCCCCATACCGTAGAAAAACAACGTGGACATGGAAAAAAATCTGCTGGCATCCAAGGGAAGATCTTGGTTGCGATTAAGGATATTATTGACGAACCACTATGTGCGATTATGAATAGGTCGTTCGATGGTGGTATCTATCCTGATAAATCTAAAGCATTCCAAAACAATAACTGTTTTTAAGAACAAAGGTAGTTCAATTTTTGAAAGTTGCTTTCAAACCAGGCTATTCACGTTCCTAGAGAAATATAAACAACTACATTCAGCATAAAATAATTCCAGGGAAGGAAAGTCGACGGAAGTAGCTGTGTAGGCATGTCCAAAAAACTCGGTATAATGACAGTGCATTCATATACAAATGAGTCTTCGTATACAATTTCGAAAATGACACAAAAAAAAATAAAGAACAGATGTGCAGATCCAGTGCGGTTGAACTATTGTAGACTAACAGTGTCAGTGAACTTCATGGGAAGTGTTACAACAAACTACCCCAATTAATCCGAAATGTGACTCGTATCAAAAACTTTAAAAAACTATGTCGAATGTTCTTTACCGATCATCCATTCTACTCAATTCTTCAATATTTATATAACATGTATATACTATGAAATGAAATGTAAATATTATTTTAGATAACAGCATGTAATTTATTAACCAGGCCATGACTAATCTAATAATGTCACATACCTTGTATTTGTATTTATAGACACAATAAAATATCTATCGATCTATAATATGAACGACTTACAATAATTTATGTTTAACACAAAAGACCATTTTACATTTCCGATCACGCTTTAATTAAAGCACTATTTGGCTTTAAACCGATTTATTATTCTTCTGTGGTCCTTTATATATCTATTTCAATTAAATTTTTATAATGAGCTATTTTAATTTGCTCGGATGAACGTGTTTTTGTCAAATTTGTTTCTAGAAGGTTATGTGACATTGCAACAAACAGTACAAGTTTATTTTTATATATTTCAGAAAGATTTCTTCCCACGCACAATTATTATCTTTACACTTGCCATCATTAGCACATGTATATAACGATATGTATTCGTTGCTAGTATCAAATTCATTGTTTCACATATATTTTATATATTTTGAACAAGTTTTATCCTCGAGACATGTATTTGGTATTACAACACGTGATTTCACATATGTCTTTATTATTTCAAAATATATCACTAGTTCGACCAGCTGTATTTAGCTGTTGATCGTTGATGGGATGTATGTCAAGATTTTTCCTTTTCGAGTTTGCATAAGATCTTTACCTTTCTTCACTAAATCGTAATCTATTGACACGATACAGTCTATTCGCAAAATTGTTTCTCGTAATACCTTTCAAATTCTCAACAGTTTATGTTTCAACAATACCTACAGTTGGTGACTTCGTCAACACAATGAATCTATAAATAACAAATATTCGTAACTGAACATAAAATCAGCAATCTAAACCACAACAAAAGACACAATAATGAATAAAGAATAAAATGCGAATCCATCCAATCTCATGAACGAGTCAATTTAAGTACTTTAACAATATGTGCACCAACGATAAAATTAGCAATTGAAAATAATTAAAAATTGAATCTGCAAAATCTAGGACGATGCATGCAACAAAAAATAAAAACTTGGTTAGAACTGCTAAGATAAACAGAAAAAAGACGAAAGTGCTGTGAATAGAACAAAATAAATTCAAAAGAATTTACTTCAGGAGGTTTACATCCCAGTCGATCAAAACATAAAAAATATTCGAGTGTAAACCAAGACGGGGATGAAAATGTACTAATCTGACCTAAAACAAGGTACATTTTGTAAAATTAAGCGAGACATACACATTGATATTCGCCAACTCGTACATTAATCGAATCAAACAGTCCGGAGTTGTCCGGAACAGGAGACAAATGCAATACTCGCAATACATGCAAATGCATCCCTATTGCCTCACCCATAGCATGTCAAGAATTAAACGTTTGATACCTAAACAGTAGCTTTCTGTCAGCAATAAAACTCCTGATCGTAAAATACTAATCGACGAATGAATTTAATATTACAAATTGAGAATTAAATCGGCTTGAATGTGCATTGAAAATTTTCTCGACGCGATTAAACCACAGCAAATTACTTCAGCTTTATCTTAATTTGTTGTTTGTGTTTGTGTTACCGTTTATTTTAGTCATGTACAGTGTTACGTTTCAAATTTAAGTTGGATATATATAATTCCTTTAAATGTTATCATTTCAATTTTCCCTTTTTTTAATTTATTAGCTTGAATAATTTTACTCCATATCGGCCGGATTAAAAGAGATACGTGGTACAAAGTAGGGCAAGTAGATGTAGTCTGTAAATTTAAGCCAACCCAACCCAACTCGAGATTTCCTACATGAAATGGGGTATCCATAAATTGAAACCAACCCAAACGAAATACAAACAAACAAGAATATTTTACGTGACATTGATAGTAAATCGGAAACTGTGGTTGGAAAAATAAAATAAATATTATCCTTAACACCTAGCACTTTATAAAACTTTAGACTGAATACAGTGATGTGTGGTAAGGGTAATATTTATTTTATTTTACGTGACATTGATATTAGATCATTTCTACATTCAATTTGAACAAATAGTTCATATACACTATGTGCAAATTCTTCCCCGTCTTTGAGATATCGGCAACCTAATTAAAACCTACTGCATTTGGTTAATGAATCACAAATAACAAAAAAATAAAGAGTTGCTCGCATTGTTCGCCTTAATTCTAAACACGCTATAGTTATTTGAGCCATGGAACGCTGCCAGTTACTTCTTGCATGTTTTTGACCTTCGTCCGCAATGAAGTTAACTGGCAGCTTTCCATGGTCTGTCGATTCCACAGGGGCGATGCTGTATATCGTTTGAATTTAGACGTAAATTTGATGAGGCACGTGATTAATTATTTTGCCGCAAACATATTTTCATATGGACTCTTGCATTGTTTACGGTTTGTCCATCCACGTTGATTACTTGGCGTCAAATATATCATTTACTACAGAACATGTCATTCCCAGTAGTTTTGTAGAGTGAATTAGAGCTGAGGATACAATAACCGAAAACAGAAAAAAAATTAAGGGCGCGTTGCATATTACGTTTCTCTCAATAAAGAAGCTAAATTTTAATTTGGGTAATAAGATTTTTGACATTTATGACTTTGACATTGAATCTTGAAACCGTTTTCACTCAGAATTTAATAAAATTAGTAAGCTCATTAGTATCAATAAATAGATAGAACATTTCCAATATCTATCTCTTAATAACGTTAATAGTTATGTAGACTTTTTATTGGTCTTGGATACAATTTCCATTACTGTAGATTTTCCGACAATGTAATACTACTTTACTACTTTAGTAGTGAGAAAAAGTATGCATATAATGTGAATAGACGAAATAATTATGGAAATTGTATGCATAGAGACCCTGGCGATAAAAATCTTCGTCAACCACCAAAATTCAATTAAATTCCATGTTACTCACTGAACAAATAACAGCTAATATGGAACATACATTGCTAATCAAGTTACGAAACGTCTTGAGATACGTAACAGAATGAAACCACATTTCCTACAAGACACCTTAAATTAAATTCATCTACATGCACGGATTCTTAACATACAGCAATAAGATAAACTTTAGGGTATATTAGATGGTATGACGCAGAGTATGGCTGAGGTAGTTGTCTGAAAATGCGGAAATATATACGGAGCTTTAAGTTTCACAAACAGCGCGAGATATATCGTGTGATTAATCGGCGCGCGTAATTTAGGCTTGAAATTTCTAACTAGGATATTAGATAATGGTCCTGAACACAATCTTATTATTTTTAATTAGGGGTGTAAAATGATGTTTTTGACGTACTTCAATTACTCGATGACCATGGAAATGCCTAAAATAAATAACCATTGCATTCATTACTAAAACATGAATGCACGAGAATAACAGCAATATTAATATAAATATTTAAATAAAATATTAAAATAATCTTCGACAAGAATAGACACTTTATGCTTCACAAATTCGCTTTAAATAAGAAAAAACACAGCCACAGTTAACATCGTCAGGAGCCTGGAATGCCGGGGGCGCGCGTTAGAAATTCCGTCACACTGCATTTCAAGGGAATTTCACCGCCGACAATGCAATGCGAAAGTGGAGAGAGACGGGAATTTGGCACGTTGGCAAATTATAATTTCTGGACGTATAAAATGCAGTTATGAATTCGTCCGCGTACGTCGCGGTCGTAAGTCGCCTAATTGCGGGCTGCGACGCGACGAATTTTTCGGACCGTGTAAGTGCTTTTAGTTGACGCTGTGTTCCATCGACGTTAATGTGCTTACGCCGACGTTGTGTTATATGCACAAGCGTATTTCTAAAGGCTCATGCAGTCTCGAGCTCGCGCCTATTTGTGTTACTTTACTGGCTTTTCTTGAAGGGGTTTTCATGCTCTTTACCTATGTTTACCTGCATTCGAAGTCGTGCTTTGTGGATTGAGCTAAGTAACTTCAGGAACGCAGCCAAGCGAGGAAAATTGTAAATCAGTAAAGGTAGCATCGAGGTTAGCAACATAGATCTCATGAAATACTGGCACGGGAATTCATATACTGTGGAAATAGTATTTTTAAATTCAGATTCCCATGCAATAAAACACTTCGGGTACGTAATATAAACAACATTTTTTCTAAAACTGTACTATTTTATTGTTTTGAGTTTTGTTTACTTTTGAAGTCCGGATTATTGTACAACAAAAATATATAAATTAATAAAGAAACCCAATCGAAATGAAAAATAAGGTGTTAAACACGAGTAGTAATTTTACAACAATAATTTATAGCAATTAAAAAAATCCGCGGTGGTCCGCACGAAACTTTCGAGATAATGAAAATGGTGATAAGAGTAAACGATCACTTCCGGTTGAGCTATTGCGTTCAAAATAGGACGTTTTCTTTTCAGCTATATACAAATCTTAAATTTAAAGTTTCATAGCTCTAGCTATAATCGTATGGACGCTAGAGCGCGCACAGACACACACGCAGACACACAGACACACAGACGGCATTCCGAAAGTAAGTAATAATAGTTTTAATTTTTTTTTATTGACATCTGGATGTTCTACAGCGTGATTTGTTACAAGATATCTATTATTCGTGATGTCAGAGTTTATGAGGACATAACGAAAAACCTTATTATTAGAGTTTTTCAGGCCATTTTTTAATAAACTTCCCCTGTAAGAGCTCTAGGACAGAATATACTAAAGTATGTAATTAATTTGT
Organism: Geotrupes spiniger; assembly: GCA_959613385.1. Taxonomy (NCBI): domain Eukaryota; kingdom Metazoa; phylum Arthropoda; class Insecta; order Coleoptera; family Geotrupidae; genus Geotrupes; species Geotrupes spiniger. Next base: position 22,823,116 of record OY390737.1, read on the forward strand.
ACCTTCTGGATGTTGTACAAAATTATTTATTACCAGATTTACATTACCTGTGATGAGACAGAGCAACTTGATTTTTTTCACGACAGTTTCAGGGAAACCACCCCTTCAAGTACCATATGAGTGCGCAGGCACTCATATACTACTAAAGTTTGGAAAATTTTTTACATTTTATAATAAAAAAATATTTAGAAACAAATGGTAAATGCGATCGAAATGTTTGTGTTCGTTACTATAGAGAAATAACTTTCACTAAATGGATTTTGAACTTTCAGTGTTGAAATATTATTTCCGCACTTATTACGAAATATTCCACTTTTCCAAACTCTAGTAGAAAAAAATATTTATTGTGATACTTACGTCCAGGGCGGCAAAAGGAAGAAACGCGATGTTTCCAATGCCATCTTTTTATTAAACTACCCTTGTAAGAACTCTACGGCACCGCAAGCACTTGTATGCAATCAACTTCTTAGCGTTGTACACAACTATTTATGCCTCGATGGACGTGGACGTTTGTTGCGATAAAAGGAAGTAATTTTTTTCATGACCTCTGCACAGAAACTATCCCTACAAGTACCATGTGAGTATGCGGGATGAAATTTATAATTTATTAACAGTTTCCAGGGGTTTATTATTATGATTTATTGTGATCCAAGAAGGTAAAAATTAATTGCACCCATGAGTTTGCGCTGCCGCGGAGTTCTTACAGGAGTAGGATATTAAAAAAAGGTAGCGAAAAAATCATGTTAAAAATCATTATAAATAATTTTATACAACCCCAGGAATCAGTTAATAAATTAAATTCCAGCCTGCACTTCACTCTTATGGTACTTGAAACTCTGCAAAGGTCGTGGAACAAAATCAAGTTGCTCTCTTTCATCATAACTAATGTAACTCTGGTAATAAAGAGTTTTGTACAACCCCTAGAAGCTACTAATTAAACAATACTGGTATATATGCTGCCGGGGAGCTCTTTCAAGGGTAGTTTATCAAACAATGGCCTGCCAAGCTTCTTCGTTATGGCGTTCTAAATATAATTATAACAAACATTATTTTGTAAGGGGAACCTATTAATAAATTTAAAAAGTTTGCAAGCATATTCATATCGTAATTATCGTAGTTTTTGCGAAAAAGTCGTGAAAATAAATTGTTTCCTTTCATCAGTTGATGTAAATCTGGTAATAAATAATTTTGTACAAACTCCAGAAGGTACAAATTAAATACACACTTTCGTATATTCTGTGGAGCACCTATAGGAGTAGTTTATTAAAAAATGTCCTGGGAAAATATCAAGGTTTTCATTATGTCGTTGTGAACGTAAATAACCTCTGTATTTGTGTTTATGTGGCCGTTGCGGGGGTGATTTTGAATGGGACTGATTAATATCTGATATGTTACTACCATCACCAATAACAAATATCTTGTAACAAACACTTGCACTTCTGTAGTATATCATAGGTCAATAATTTTTTTTATTGCCGAACTTTTTTGTACAAAATCATACAAAAGCATTACTACAAGTTTAACACCCTATTTCTCATTTTTTTGATAACTTTGTATATGGGGGCGCTAGTGCCACAGTAACGCCAACCCTAGATTTGTTCTTGGTTACTTGTGCTGTAAATAAATCGTGACTTTAGAAATTTTCTCAGTGGAACCAAGTCATATTCTTCAAAACAATGTTGATGTTGATGGTAATGTTTTTGTATTCTGAAAGTCATCAAAAATAGAAATAAGGGTTTTTTTTGTCCCCACTATTATGGTATTTTTACTGTCTTTCTTTTAATGAGTTTTTCATTTGCTAGCAAAAAAATATTTATTTGCATCGTCCTTATAATTCAACTTGGTTTTTGCTGTAACGCTACGACAATTTAATTTGGCGATAAAAATTTTCACTTTTGATCAAGTCATTAGACGGACATGTTAGAATTTCAACGAGCCAAGATTTCATAGAGTCGATGTAATTTTGTTGCCTTTTCTTCAACATACGCTCCCATAAAGATTTCCAAAATCAATGTTTACATTGATTTAAAAAAATGTGTTCGTCTTCTAAGTCATATAAAAATATAGACAACCCAACTTATACTCATCACCATTCTGTGGATTCATGCAATCGTTTAGGTTCATATTGAAATGCACAACTCATTGAAACCAAGACATAAAATTTTCCTAAAACTAACGATTAGGTTTAAGTTCGAAGTCGCTTTCGGTTACAAAATGTGTCCTGCAAAACTTTTACTTTTAATGTATCCAAGAATAGTTAAGCGAACGAAACAGTTTTCATGAGCGTTTGAGCAACTTGCCAAGTTTTAGAACCAAATCAAGTTTTCCAAAACCAACGTTTAAATTTGTTTAATAATCCAGACCATCCAGCAATCGTTGCAATAAATAGACTATTTCTGGGAGTTTATGCTCTATTATTATGTTGAGTTCCAGGAAGAACTCATTGAAACCAAGCCAATTCAAAACTAGAAACATTTTCCAAAATTAAATAAGTTGGGTTTGTTGGATTGGAAATACATAATATGACACATTTTCTGTGGTTTTGAAAGCTTTCTGAAACGTGACCCTTTCCGCAATATTTTCGCGAGATTGAGCAATCATTTAATATGCCGAGCCAACCCAACAACATTATTTTATTTTGAGATTTAAGAAAAATTTAAGCAAAAGCTCATGGGGTGGTATACACAGTTGTGGTTTCTTGGAAACACTTGGGTCCATAGCCAAGCAGAGTTTTAGAAATGTAAACTAAAACAATCCAAGGCTGGAAAGAATTCGTCAAAGAACGGTTCGGTTACTGTAGAAAATGTGTTTCCGAGTCATATGGCGAAATCATATCAACATACATAGGTGATGTGAAATATTCATTCAGACTTTCTCACCAAATTGATGCCAGTATTTTCCACCCCAACCTCTGTCCCAAATATTTGGAAATGTATTTTTCAATGGATTTAAAATAGGTGGCTTACAGTGACACTTTGGTAAGAAGTGAAAGTAATGAAGATGGTGTGTACAAAGTTGTCCAAAAGTATGACCAAATTCCCATGTGGTTGAAAAATTGCATAGTGTGTGTGGGGGGGGGGGTCACTAAAGCACGCAGTTGTCAAGTTTTTGTCATGTAAAAATATCAACTTCTTGACAGTAGGAGAAAACTATATTTTTCAGCACGCCTCAGAAATTCCACTTCGATGTTCCACTGAAAGCCTCTCTACACAGCCTTTTTTTTATAAAATTGTATAATAGATTTTTTTATAATAAATAAAATAAAATATGAAGGAATTGTTTTTACACGATTATATTTAATGTTGGCTCTATGATTGAGTATGTTAGGTTCTCTAAAAAAAATTCAATAGGATTAGTAGCAATTTTAGGAAATAACATTTGCTGATGACATTTTATGAATTATAATGCATAATCTATTCATTCATCATTATCAGATAATATTCTTTTCCATACGTGAAGCTGCAGCTCTAGTGGTCCATCAGCAATGATTTACAAATACATTGAATCGATATCCTTTGGAAAAAATTAAATTGTTTTGGCAACAAGAAAGTGTAAAGCTTATATATACTATATATATTATGGAAGTTGCAATGGCATTAACAAAGAATAAATGAACATAGAAGCAGTGTTTCACTTGAAATGGAAACGAAAATCATCTAAAAGACGACCAATTAAGCATTCGTCAAGATTATCAACTGAAAAGGAGAATTCTAATTTGGCAGCTGAAGAGAATCATTCAACGAGAAAAGCGACTGAAGAGAGAGGACCTGAAAACTCGTCAAGAAAAAGTTGATAAGAAAACGACAACTCTTATAATAGTCAGGCACTCATGTATAAAACACTATAATGTTATGAATGAAAGCTAACTAAAATAATAAAACCATTGCATTATAAATGGCACAAAGTTTAGGAGCAAAGTAAGCAACTAAAATGTGGCTACATTATGCACACTCGAAATAGTGGGATAAAAAAAACATATGTAATGGAAAAAAGGTACATTAATAAAAAAAGGTGGCAAAACTGATTAGCATTCGAAACCACAATGGAGGTGCGAACTAATAAATATACTAGGGATAACGATGAGAGATAGGCAAAGAAAGGGAAAAACGCAAGAAGTGCGAGAAAATAAATGCAGCGAACATGGTGATCGGTTGGCAAAAGGCTGCAGAAGATTTTACCAATAATCAGTAACCCACAGGACAAATACTTCCAAGACATCCATCAACGTGATGGTATCACAGTTAGCTTCCATCGATATGGGTGGATAAAGAGGACCCACAGTCATAGTTAAAGGAGGAAGAAAAAACTATGACATCGAATAGTATTTATTTTATTACATGTACTTAACATCCGAATTAAATACCTATGGTGGTAACTGAAGATGTTAAAATATACTCATCCAACACGTACTTTTAATATAAATTACAAATAAATGTGTAACAGATTGGACTAAATTATTTTCTATTTCTCAATGAGTTATGAGGCGAAGCTCTAAAACTTTGACCAGAAAATGTGCCTTCATAGTGCCATGTTAGTAAGGTTTTAGGCCCGAGACCGAAGGGCGAGGAATCCGATATTACTTAAATCCTGTCGCTAAAACTGTCAGAGGTATGCAAATACGTATTTAACCAATGTAAATACAGACATACACAAACAAAGTAGTTTATTTAAAATATTCACGTTCAAATTAATTTAGCAAACGTTTTTCGACGCAACGAACACATGTGCGACAACGGAACGAACATTTGCTAAACGACATAGGGGGATGTTGTATAAACAAAGTGAACGAACTCTTAAATGAAACGTAGGTTCGCCGAATTATACAACCTGCATGATTAATTAAAATAATGCGCATAATGTCTTAATTTTCAATCGGTTACAATAAGCAAATCATTAACTAAATAAAAATAAAAACCTGGAGTAATTAAAAAATAATTTAATCAGTTTAAACCAGTCAAACGTTGTTAAAAATAATGAAAGGGTATATAGAATGCAAATGAAGAAGCGTTTATAAAGAATCCGAGGGGAATGAAAGGAAATTTGAATGTGCGAAATGTGTCCGAGATTCGACCCTCACCATTGTTATCTGGAGAACGATAGGCTGTACGATTTTGGTTAAATGCCAGATTAATTTATGAGGCCAATTAATTCACAATTATTGTCACAAAATGTTACACAACTACAACGACTGATGTTTGTTTTAAAATATTTCGTATTCATGGTAGGGCATGATGTTTACTATTACAATAAATTATAATAATTTAATGTTTAAAACGAATATTTAATTAGAGAAATTTATACTGTGTACGAATTTGCCACAAAAATGAGTATCAATTTACCCTATATGTTACCGTGCCAAAAAATCAATTTCATCGAGGTAAAACAAGTGAAAATTAAACAAAAAGCCAAATTTATTTCCGTTCAAAACTCTACATCAAGTGTTTAAACATATTAAGACATGGCTTAATGATTAAAGTGAAGTGTTCCTAAAAAATACACTTTTCGTATATTAACTTATCTCGGTCTCCAATATCATATTTGCTTGCACTAATTAATACATTATTTGATTATCATGTGTTATTTCTAGATTGCAAAAAGAACAGGAAATAAAATATTTATTTTGTACACCCAAACAATTACACATATTTTTATTAAAAATTGCTTTGGCGGTTGACTGTACTTCTTTACACGACAAAGTAACCGCACGAACCAAGTTTAGCGAACACTTAATCTACACAATTTTATTTATACTGTGTGTTTAAAAATCTCAAACGAAAATTACAAAATTCATATTTAGACATCATATACATCGATATATTAGCACCATTGTAAAATTTTCAAATACTTTAACCTTTCCCTGTGTGCTTAAAACTATCATATCGTCAGTCGGTTGTTTTTTTAATAGTAATAAAACCCACAGCAGCACTAACGACCACCCCCCCACATTAATTAAATTATTTGATTGGATGCGTTTCGTTTGTATTGGTCCATCAATTCGTACTTGGATCGAACGGTATAACTAGATACGTGACAGAGGAAACACAGTGAGGCAAAACAGAATAACTTCAGCACAAGCTTTGTGCAGACTCAATCAGATCTCGTACATAATAAAATACGTTGAAGCACGGCGGGTCTCTGGTAAATATTAACCCAATTCGAGATGCCGGATTCCCAAATCACTTTTGTTGTTTTCGTTGAAATTAAAGAATCAATTGATTCTAACGACTCTTTAATATTAAATTATCGAATTTTTTTTTATATTACTTTGTTCAATTGATTTTGCAAATGCAATCGACAAATTTACATCAAAAGCTCGTTCACATTTTGTACAAACCTTGGTCACTCCGACGTGCATAAAATAGAGCTACAAATCTACAAGATGATGACAGACATGTTAAAGTACGAACTTACGTAGCAAAGCATTTCGATGGCCGGCCGGGTGGGGACGTCAGGGCTCGGTTGGCAGCATCTTGTTCGATGTCTTAGCGGTCGTCGTCGGCAGCGGCATAAAGCTCGCTTTTCTCTAGTCTACTCGGGAAATCCATCGGGATTTGTTTACACTCACGTTCCTTAAGCAGCACTCGAGGTGTGCACACCCGCGTAAACGTGTCTAACTTGTCGTTTTATGCGAGGTCTTGCGCCAGTTCGTCACATTAGCGGCGCGCTTAATTCTCCGACGTTATAATAAAATGATTATCCTCGATTGACGTAACGCGTCGTTAGCAGTTTTTGTAAAGATCAGGTTTAAAATTAAAACGTATTTCCTTTTTAAAGTTAATTAACTAGTTAATTAGGAAATATTACAGAACCTTCTTCGCCATCAAAGCATTTTCAATATCGTAAATTATAAAAAGACGAGTCATAAATAACAACATAATCTGCATTGAGGCATAAACGTACAAACGGCTATAGTTTCTAATTTCGCAAATTGGATTTTTAACCAATCTCAAACTAAATTATTCGCAATATGTCTACGTAGACGTCAACGTCGTCAGCAGTTTCCACTCTAACAAAGCGAAAAAACAACAACTTTTTAAAAAGTGGCAAAAGTGAGATATTTATGGATGCCATTACAACTCACGGCGACGATCGTAAATACTTAAACATCGAGATGTAAATTTCAAACTGTGCGTCATAAAGCCGATTTTCCGACGTCCTCGCGTGATGGAAGGGGGAATTCAATTTTGCTTTCAATTTTACTTTGATTGTGACTGTGCAAGTGCCAACTGAAGCGTGCGAAATTAAAAGAAGATTTATATTTAATTAATTCTGACGAACGTTTTTGTAGGAATATGAAACGCGCTGATCGTTTGTAAAACGGGAGCAATCTGATCGCGACTTTTGCATTATTTCGAGCCGAATAATTAAGATGCTGTGTTATTCGCGTCTGTATGCTATATTTCATTATTTTCACGGAAACATTATGTTTCTTGTGCGCTCGTTGGCGTTGCATTGTAAAAACGAAACATTTTCTTTCAGAAAGAGAACATTGGTATAATTTAGTAGTCGCTATAATAATGATGTTCATAAATTGAAAAGTGCATAATAAATAGCGCGGAATAGTCAAAAATTAATTTAATATGATAAATAATAAAATAAAAAATTCAATAAAAAACTAATGCCATCTTTTTGCCTTTGCAAATGTGGAGCAAGTTAATAATTTCCCTACAATCTAAATTACCGAATATTATAAGCTCGTTTGACGCTTGGGGGCAAACCAGGCAATAACTGATGATTAACGTGAGCAGTAAATGAGTCACCCGTAGCTGCGTTTAAAGATTATAAATTTGAATACGGATACGGCAACTTAAATAATTCGAAAACTTGCAGAATTAGCATAAACAAAATAAAATTTCCTTACTTAAAACAAAGTTTATTTTGACGTTTGTTCATTGTTTTCCAGCATACCTATTCCATATTCTATAAAAAATTTAAATCATTTTTTTTAGAAATTAATTTTATTCAACTTGGTTTAATTAAGGAATATATTAATATTACCAAGCTATGCATAAATCAAAATTATTTCGAAATTGATGGTGAATTTTACCAGCAAACACAAGATACGGCTATGGGTCTCCATTTATTGTTAATCTTTTCATGATTTTATTCAAAACGTTTTAAAATTACGCTATTTACGATAATATTTTGGATATGTTAATAGATTTATTACATCAGCATAAATTTTTTTTAAAGCAATTTACGCTTCATTGAACAGTTTGGAAATTCTTTTAGGCACGCCAAAAGGGAATGTGTTTGAAATGTCGGAAATTTACGGAATTTCATTTTAATTCGTTACAAAGAACGGAATTAATAATAAAATGAAAAATCTAGTGTTGCTCAACATATACTTGAAACTAGACACGTTGTAAGTTTAAATAATTTAAAATTGTTAAAAAGTGTATCTTCTAACAACCAATTAGATTCCCGTGGGACTATTTTTATTTTTAAAACAGATTTAATTTACTTAATTCAGATAATGGGCAGATCCGAGATCGCCACTTGTTGTGAGATACAATTTTTAATTTGTTCGTAAAAGTTCATATTTATTTATTATTTTATAGCGTTAGTCTTGGTTGCCATTTTTATGTTTATTTTGTTCGTCTTAAATACCTATCTTCTGACGATGACAACTTAGCTGATGAAATGTGGACACACTAAAGTGATTAATAAATTTGGGGATAAGGATTAAGTATTATCAATGATATATAAAAAATACAAAGGCTCCATTAGTCATTTATAGTAAATTTTTTGAAAATTTTTAAATCAATGCTTTCCTTTTTTATTCTTAGCTCGCGACCGTTAGTTTTACTTCTATACTAAACTACTAGTTTTTCAATAAATGTAATGATGGAGCCTGTGGATCTTCTTATATTTCAATAATAATAATACCTTCCCCTTCTCACATATTTATTAAACACTTTTAATATGTACATATTTCAACAACTATGTTGTCATCTTCAGAAAAATTAGGTATCTACGATAAACAAAACAAACATAAAAATAGCAACCAACACTAACGCTATAAAATAGTAAATAAATATGAACCTTACAAGTTAAAAATTGTATCTTATAGCAATTCATAAAGTGGTGACCTCGGAATCTGTCCATAATCTGAATTAATTAAATTTAATCTGTTCTTAAAAATAAAAATACTTTCAAAAGAATCTAACTGATTGTTATAAGATAGATACATTTCTTAACAATTTTAAATTATTCAAACATATAACATGTCCAGATTCGAATATATGTTGGGCAACACTAGATTTTTCCATTGTATTATTTTTTAAATGAGCCATATGTTCTTTGTAACGAATTAAAATAGAACGTCTCGTTTGCCCATCATATATTCTATCGCATGTACTACAAGAAATACCATAAATTCCCGATTTTTGAAAAACTTCTACTTTGTCTTTAGGTATGCCTAAAAGAATTTTCAAACTATTTAACAGAAAAGGAACTAATGTTAATAGATTTATAACATCAGATTCTAACCATAGTTTCCAATATAAAATGGCTGCTTTTAATTTCTTAATTAACCGTTTATTAAATTTTCCGTTAACGCGTGTTAGATTTGATAATGAATTAAAATACATAAAATTAATTGCAAGTTATAACGGTTATTCTGATAATTTAATTAACAATATTCTGCGAAAATGTAAGTATAATTTATCGGTTACAAATGCTACAACTTTAAATTTAGAGGTCAATTAATAAATTTATTAAGCTTCCTTTTCACGTTTCTACAAAAGGTTTTGGTAAGATTTTTAAAGATCAAAATTTTAAAGTAATTTTCGTTTCGTTAAATAGTTTGAAAATTCTTTTAGGCATACCTAAAGACAAAGTAGAAGTTTTTCAAAAATCGGGAATTTATGGTATTTCTTGTAGTACATGCGATAGAATATGTATTGGGCAAACGAGACGTTCTATTTTAATTCGTTACAAAGAACATATGGCTCATTTAAAAATAATAGAATGGAAAAATCTAGTGTTGCCCAACATATATTCGAATCTGGACATGTTATAAGTTTGAATAATTTAAAATTGTTAAGAAATGTATCTTATAACAATCAGTTAGATTCTTTTGAAAGTATTTTTATTTTTAAGAACAGATTAAATTTAATTAATTCAGATTATGGACTGATTCCGAGGTCACCACTTTATGAATTGCTATAAGATACAATTTTTAACTTGTAAGGTTCATATTTATTTACTATTTTATAGCGTTAGTGTTGGTTGCTATTTTTATGTTTGTTTTGTTTATCGTAGTTACCTATTTTTCTGAAGATGGCAACATAGTTGTTGAAATATGTACATATTAAAAGTGTTTAATAAATATGTGAGAAGAGGAAGGTATTATTATTATTGAAATACTAGTTTTTCCCTAAAGGTAAATCAGTCGTGGTGATAGATAAAACAACGAATAAGTGAACTTACAAACTGCAATATGGTCGGCCAAGGAAGATGAGTACAAGAAATACAAAGAATAGAGGAAAGAAGCGAACGAAAATATGAATGACAGATTTAGGATTAACAATAGAGGGCACTAAGAGAATAACGAACGAACAAAAGAAGAAAGACATGAAAATAAATAAAAGATAAAGATGTGAACATTGTCACAGACGAGGATAAGATAATTCAGGAAACAGAGTAGCAAAGGATGAATTCAATTGCAATTGGAAACTAACAATAGAACGAAGCCGCAGGAAAGACAAAGATAGGTAAATCCCTGGGATTAAATACACATAAGAGGTGATCAATTGTGTGGACGAAATTGGAAAAAAGCATGCACAGGAAACATGATCGTTTTGATTAATAAACACCACGACACAAGTATGAGCGAACTCAAAATTTTCTTTAAAATTCAGCGAGATTCGTTTAGTGAAACCTAACCTAATTTGCTGCGGGTCGTGAAAACGTAATCTATATCAAAATTTAGTCAAACGAAAATTACACAACAAATTCATATAATAAAGTACACGTTTTTAAAATTAGTTGATACATCTATAAATTAGAACCACAGTCAAATTTCGCATCGAATAAGTTAACTAAAAACTAGAAGAACATTATTAAAGAAAATTGATCTGAATATAAAAAATCTGCAATGGTCCGCACTGAACTTTCTTATACTTAAAGTAAAGTTACAGTAAACTGGTGCGTTAACGATGACAGGCGAAATCGTACATACTTGCAGAAAGTATCCGAATGTAAAAAACATCTAAAAAAGTCTATTAACAACAATTCTTAAATGAGAAATATTCTATCTGCACGGAGTTTGTATTTCAAAAAACTTAGGGCAAAAGTGCTAATACAAACGTACGGTTAAATAATCCAATGCACACATGTGCGGTGCCCACTATTAAAATTGTCACTAAACCCATAATAGTTCGCAATTTCATCCAAGGGAATTTTGAATTCAAAACGTGAATTTGGGGCGTTATAACTTTGGTTTTGTAAACGGAAAATGGCCCAATTCAAAATCAAATTTAATTCAAATTTACTCTGCAAGCATAAACAATTTTTGGCAAAAAATGAGAAAGTGGCTTCTAAACCGAAAATAAACGAACCGGATTCAACCCAACCAATTCCAAAGTTAACCCAATGCATATAAACCCAACCGAGTGCAACTTGATGTGCATATAATTCACGAACCCAATAATGTTGGTAAAATTATATTTAAATAATGTCAACGTAAAATCTGCGGTTAGCAAAAATGTTTACGAACACAAAATATGGTCGAAATAAGAGCAATTAAACCTCACGATCGGCTTGGTTTAGATATTTATTTTGTAGTTTTGGTTTCGACATCTTTGTGTGTGTACCCAACATATAATTGCAGACAACAACAAAACGGCTACGGTTGGGCAGGTGGTCGTTCTGAGATTTAAAAATTAAAATTTAATTTGCTATCAAACTTAATTCTTGTTGAAGTAATTGTATGCATAACGTCTAAACCTCTAAACCCAAATTAAATCAACGTGATTCGATCAAAACATACAAACCCTTAGAGCGTATAAACTGGATGCAATGCTATGATCCTTAACAGAAATATACCTCTGGTATTGCTGTACGTTCTTAAAAAACCAAGCAATCATAGTTCAAGTCAACGGAAGTTAGTTAGATTTGCTTTGAAAAGGCTCAACTAAATCAAGTTCAATTTAATAATAAATTTAATATCAATAATAATATTGTTGTATCTAGTTGGACATAAATATTCTTCTTCGTCTTTAATTCGTTGCTAGTATCTCGCTGTCCACTTTTAACTCCAGCTCTCATAGTACATTAAAGTTTTTAATAGATTTGGAAGGTATGGCCATTGTCCTCAAAAATGTAGTTGTGCAAAGGAAGGGAATTTTTTTCCAATTTCTCCAAACCAAAAATAAATAATTCGATGGAAATGTTGTAATAACATCAGCATCAAAGTCAACAGATTTGAATCAATCCAACTCGTGTTGTTTACAAACCAATGAAGCTTGAAGTCACTGGAAGTTGCTATGCTTACCTTCCTCAATCAAATGCAAAGCTTTGTTAATTTGCACAGATTTCACGTAATAGAAAATACTAAAGTATCTCACCAATTAGAAGCGAAGTATTGCACAAAGTTAAAGATACTGCTAGGTAAAGCTGCAGTGACTGATGATATCACACTAGAAACGATCAGGTGTGTGTTGAGGAAAATGGGCAGAAATGCAAATGAATTAATTAAAATAAACCTTTAAGGCACTTGAAAATTGAAAAATCAACTTATTGAAATTCGCAGATGACATGGCTATATGAAAAAATAAAGAAATTAAATATGAAACGAATTAAAGCGAACACTATGTTAGTAACATCAACGCATATATAATATCACATGTTTGAATCTCTTTAGAATTTAGCAAACCTAATCGATGCAAATAGAACTTAAGGAAATAATAAATGATGTAATAGATAATGTTGTGTGAACTGAATTGAAGTAATTAATTAGTGATCAAAACATTAATAAATGGCAATGAACAATAAATCCAGATATATTTAGACAACAGTTAAAGATAAAATCCGTGATAAAAAGACAACAAGGATGGTTGCCACCACATAACAAGGATGCAAGAGAATATAATGAAAGTATATGAAAAAAAGACAAGAATACGTAGTGCCAGAAATACAAGCAAAAACAGGTGGCATTTGACAAAACATTTAATGAGAGGAGAATAAAAAGTAATCCCAGATAGGGGAGAGTGGAAAAATAATACCAACTAACCCTAATAGTACGTTAGTAACAACGAATTAGCTACATTATAAAATTTATTACTTCAAATCTCTTAAAGGTTTAAACAAGGCTAGAAAGAGTCTAAAATTTTTCAACTTTTCCATTGTAATTTATTGGCATTATTTGTGTAGGTGGGATAATCAGGATTCTCAAAACTAATGCAAATCCGGGTTCATTGCACACGCGGAAGAATTTGATTCTTCAGTTGCGAGTAATAAAAGTTTTACTGTTCGTTCGCACAACGCTCGCGTTGGCGGTTAGTGCCCGCAACGCATCCATTCTACCAGCGAGTTTCGCGCGATGTCATAAAAATGTTCGGAAATTCTCTCCTCGGCGATACGACTCCAGGGACGAGAACTTAGTTACGACTTAAAATTTGATAGCGCCGTAAACGCAATTCTCTCTGTGCTAAAGTCATTGGAATTGCAGGAGTTTTTTGTGACCGGTGAAAAATATTCGAGAACGATAATGGAAACTAGCGCGGTTTAATACGACTCGCCGTTGATAGTCATTTTATCCATTGCAGCAACGCCAAATTACAACTTAATTTCCCAGTTCTATAATTGCAATTGTGCTCGAGCAAATTGCTAGTTACACGACCCGAAGGTATCGGTTTTACGCAAGAGATCAATATGTAAGCGGTTATATCTGTGGTGAGTTAAGATAAACGGTAGCCCCAATTTAGTTTTAATTTCGCTATTGGTTCCATTTAACGTCTTGTGGTATAATGCGCTAGAAATAATTTAAAATTTATATAAAGTAATTGCAACTGCTTTTGTATTCGTCGTAAGCATGAATGTTCGCATGCGGCCAGTTTCGTTTATGAATCCGCAAATCCTTTATTACGGTGTACGTGTAATTTCTATGGCCATTAAGAAAGCTATCAACAAAATATGGTTACTAGTATCAAGATGATTTATTACCAATGCAAACCGTGTAGCATACAAAGTGAGTTAATTACCTAATGCAGGCAGCAATATGATAATTTCTGCGTTCAAAATGACGGCATTATTAATTCGGAAAATCACGTTCACGATTCTTCAACAGAAACATAAAGGGACCTTGTCCACATGAACTCCCAAATAAGTTCAAGTAAAGTTTGAACGACACTAATAAACGCCGAGACAAGTTCCGCTGGGATACACAATCGAAACGGAATATAAAACACGAACTGCATCCAAAGAAACATACAAAATCAATAATTCGCGCATACAATCACGACGGCTCGATCGAGTGCTGTACAACGTTTTGCATACAAATGTTTAGCATTTGGCCGTACAAACTATAACGTGAAAACTTTCCTTCACATAAAATTATTTCCACTTAACTCCAAAACACGTTAATTTCATTGGAACGTAAAAACAACGCCGGCAAGGCAAATACAAGTTACTTGGTTACGTTATTTACCTTCCGCGTGATGACCGGATATTAATAACGTTGCGAAACTTTAATAATAATTCGCACGTCTGGTAAAAGGGGTTGGCAAGCGGCGCACCTGAGACCACAGGCCGTGAGTTCAGTCGACTGCGTTTGGGAAATAATGCATTTATTAAACATTCAAATGAAACGTTTTAATTCGTTCCTTTGTGACTATTTACGTAAGTATCAGAATTGCTCGTATATTAATTAGGATTGAGTAATAAAAGTGCAAATATCGTCCACGTACACTGAACGTGCTCATTAACGAAATAAATTGGAGAATCGTTGGAAGACTAAGCTACGAATAAACGCCGAAACGGGTTATCGGTCTCAACCACAATAACATGTTAATTTAAGTTAGTATAACGTAATAATAAATTTATTTAACTTGACATGATCGTAAAAAAATGACATTAAAATACAATACAATAAAATACAAAGTGGTTAGGAATACAATGGGATCGGTTACTCAAAAATAATAGCTATGTTGTCCAATACAACAATAAAACGTGGAATCACCGATTAATATAAAAACAAAAAAATTTGCGCAAAGCACATCTCCAAACCTCTTTTCAGTTTTAAACGCGCGTACGTAGTCAATCTACCATTTTATGCATCCAGCAGATTACCGATTACCGATTACCTGTTAATGTTTGTGGAAACGAACGATGTTATTGCAAAAATCTAACGAACAGAACACCGGTTTATTAAATATTCACGAATATTTTGATGGACACATAAAATTGATTATCTGTAATAGACGTTCATTTCAAAATGTGATTTGGCTGCGCCCGTCGGTTCATAATTAGCGATGTTTTATTAGCGGGGTAAAATTAAAGCGACTGCGTCAAAAACGACACAACGGTTTGCATTTTCTATCGGTCATATAAAATCGAGATTATACCATTTTTTTTATGAACATAAAAGGACGACGTTTGCAATTAACGTACGTTAATTACAGCTGAGTATACAATGTGAAAAATGTGCATACGCTTATGAGTTTTTCGGTAACGAATGCCATAATTTAAACTTTCAAATAATGGGAACGACGTTTGGGGTAGGTGGATGGCTTTAATCAAAACAAACTTTGCATTGACCTAAAACGTAATTAGCAGTGACACGACAAAATATTGCGTCATCGCCAGAACACTAAAATATATTTGGGGTGTTATTATTACTAACATCCAATGTTTTGAATTTAGTCTTGTAAATATATTTTATTTGTTTTTTAAAAGTACCAAATTTCTTTAAATAATTTTATTTTATTTTATTACGTTAAATAATTTACGAAAATAATAAAATATGGCGACATAAATACAGTTTCATGAAATTTGGTCATTCAACGCTGAAGCGAATAGAAATTTGCATTCACCTTTGATCTGCTGCATCGGTTACCTTAAAAATCCGAATTATCTTTTGTGAGTATATCAGTGTAGAGCAGGGGTTCCCAAAGTGCGGCCCGCAAAGCCTGTTAATTCGGATTGCGATATCGATACGATATATTATATTGTTTAGTTTATATTTAAAAAATTATTGTAGTATGTCTAATCTAGTTATTACACATTTGTACAGAAATATAATATAGTAGCCTCACATAGGTACAGAACTGTTAATAATTTCTAGCGCATCTAATGCAGACTACAACTGTACCACCAGACCATGTCCTGCCTACCCAGTTATTTTTTGGCTCGCTAAAAAAAATCAGTAATATTAAATTGACCCGCCTAAGAAAAACTTTGGGAACACCTGGTGTAGAGTAGATGAAAGTAAATGCAGAGTTAAAATGCTTAGTCGATAATACTGAAATGAATGCTGGCGAGTTGCCCAACATAGTACGCCATAACAAAGGCTAGATTGCACATCAGCGAAGTAGAACATTTTTAGAATATCGAAGGACACCTTTGTTTACTCAATGTTAAATTTGAATCACATGTTATTACTGAAGCAGCTAAATGGATAACTATAAGGTGCCAAACCTGTTTTTTAGATATTCAAAGGCAAGAAGCAATTCACTTTGCTCCCGTCAGTCTAATTTTAAAGACATGGCTTTCTAAATTATTTTCATTACGGAAAAATGAATTGAAAAGTATTTCATAACGGATTGTATCGAATGCTTTTGTAAAATCATTTTATTTTTTTAGTACTGTTTCATTGGTCCATACATATTATTTTATGAGTTGATAACCATGAAACCAAATTGATTTTCATTTTCAAATTATATTTCCCAAGAACGATGTTCATCGAAGTAACGTGGCTTTTGCGAATATCTTTGAAAACATACAACGTTTTGGCTTATAATTCATAATGTCATCATTTTCATTTTTTTCATATCGACACTACATGAATTCTAGTATTGCTGGAAACCATTTGCAACTATTTACCCCACAACTTGTTCAGTGATACCAGTGGCTGAGTTCATTAGTTCCCATATAATTTTTTTGAATAGTTTTTGCTTTTACTAAAACAATCTAACTCAACCCAAACATGTCCGATTCGTCACGACTACAAATTTTTAGCTTATCCAGGATTTGTTGCCCGAACATGGGTTGATGAACAAAATGTTTTATTGTTTCACTCGAGCGCATACATACGACCCTAAAATGAACTTAATTTAAAATAGGTATCAATTACAATTCGTATTGTTATCGTTTGGTATTTAATGGTTCATTAAGGATTATGTTAACTCTATTCAATTGGGCTGGCTGGATTAAATATTAACGATTTTAACGTTACATTTTATAACACAGTTTCTAAGATTCATATATTTGGGACAGGATAGTGGTGTCAAAATGTACCGACGATTCCCACACTTATCTCCTCAGAACTATTTGTAATGTGACATTTTGATTAAAATGATATATAACGACATTACAGCCACAGTTTCCATTCCACCGATAGCAAAGTGCTTTATTCTCATTCATCTGAAGGTAATTATTATGCAACGACATGTTGCGGTGAATTAAATATGAAAATATATATTTTTCTTATTTATTACTGTTCGTGGTCATCGTCAAATATGAGTAATTTTTATTGATATGAACAGAATGACATAAATTGTAGTTGCTCAGAGGCGGTAAGCCAGTACATACGATAAATTTAACATTGCGAATCCTCAGCCTTATTACATGTCATATGTAATAGAGTTTCACAAAATTGTGTACACATATTTGATATAATACCATGGACATCTTGAAATTGGAAATATATAATAAAATTGGAAAGCAATTTAAAATGGTCAGCGAACCTAAACCAACTTGATGAAAATTGAAAAAGTTGAAAAATAAAAATTATTATAACTCTATTTTTGTCTATGAAAAAATATGTAAAAATCTTTCCCTGTAAAAAAAGTTTGGATTTATTATTTAAATGAAAATTGAAACAAACATTTACAAACTAAACAAAAAATCCAGTTGGCACATACGGTGCATGCCTGTTAAGCGACAACTTGGAAAATATGTTCCACAAATTTGATGAGAATCGGTACACAAGCAGGGGGCATAACATTTTACGCCAGTTATTAAAATATAAATGCACCAAATTATCAAAAATTAACAAAATTGTCAAAAATGAATGCATCCAATATGAAAACATTGTAAAACACCGAATAAAAAAAAAAAATATAAAAATTGTCGAAATTGACGATTCTTCGAATGTAAAATTTTTTTCATTTTTTCGAAAAATTGTGATAAAATTCAGAAAAAATCTTAAGAACTGCTTAAAGCTTGCTAGAATATGCACAAAGCAACAAATGTGTTAGAAATGCAGAAAATGCACCATAAACGTTAAATGCGAGTACCAAATACGTCATATTTGTAAAATATGCATTTTCCGTTATATAAAAGCAAAAAAAGTTATAAATAATTGCCAAAACGTCGTCAACATTTCCAAAAACACAAAAAGCGACATAATTTCTAACTTTAATGTACTTTGATATAAGACTTGTCAAACTAAAAATATGTAATATGTAAAAATTGATAAAAATGGCAGAAAGTAAATAAAATTGCTAAACATGTGAATCAAAAATTATCGAAAATTAACAAAATGTACAAAATACAACAAATACTAAAGTTGCGAATATACATTAACAAAAATTAAATAAATTGAAAAAATTATTAAATAAAAAAAAACACCAAAACATCAAAATTATGAATTGCACATTACACAAAAACATCAAAATGGTCAAAATATCATCATGTTCATCTTTAAAAATCCCAATCCAACAAAATTACTGATATTGACAAAATTTCCAACAATACCAAAAGTCCTAATTGAAAAAATTTCAATACGCAGAACAATACACAAAAGGCGGCGAAGATTGTTAAAAAGTGCGAAAATGACAAAATTATCAAATTGTAAACTATGCAACTTTTCTTCATTCTTGCGTTATTGCCACCAACCAGCAGGATCAGCAGTATAGGTTTTTCTTCTCCGGATTATATATTCTTTCGGGTAGTGTACCAACATAAAATACTCTTAAAATACAACATTTCCACAATTTTTTCACTTGCTATAATTCTACAACTAGGCTAGAAATTTAATGTGAAATTAGTTGATAATAAAGATACGATGTAGTGGAATTGAAAGTTGGCTGTTTAAATTAAAAGATATGACCAGCTCAATCCCATCCAACATAAATCAACCCAATTCAAACCAATTCAGTGGACAGGTGATGCTTAATAAATATGAAACCTTATCAAGTGTCATCGAACTGTTATGTTACATTTCGGCTTCGTCATTTTGACTCCACTTTGGCCCACCCATTCTTGGACCTCTTTTCAAATTTCCTTGAATGTATTTCCTCCATTGTTTTTCCTTTAGACTCGTCGTCATAATCCATCCCCTTTGTACTTTCTATGTCCTCTCCATTCATATTTGCTATCTATGAACTCGGAGGTGAACATTCGTGGCAATATCACGTCACAATGAAATAGAACTATGTTTTATAGACTTTTACAGATTCTTCAAACTTGGTTGTCGGCATAAAATAAAAAAATATTTGCCGCTTAGCACGTTTGGTATTATTTATCTAGTTTTCAATACAGAGTTTGGAATTAAGAACGCTTGGTATTGGGCAAAGTCGAATATTAACCATGCTATTTGATTCCAGAAGCGTAATTGTAGCACATGCACAACAAGTTTTTATTGTCATATTACGTGGAGAACTTTAGTAATGATTTTTGGTTTTAGATGCAAAAGCCCAAACTCTATATAACTGTGTCACATTGTATTTTTAAGGTAAGTCATTTGAAACATTTAATTTAACCTCTCACCCTCTCACCCTGTACACTGACGTGCAAAATATCCTCTTTATAATGTTGACGTTTTAAATCGCTCACTAGATTATTGCATTGCTCGTTTTGTGGTTTAAAATTTTCCAATACAGACGAAATTACTTGTTTATTTTAGCAGACGTACCAGTGATATACGTTTGAAGTTCTTTCATCAAATTTTCGCAAAAACCCTTAACGGGCATCACATGGAATGCAAATAGCGGATATGATTTTTTTAGTTACGATCATACGCGGACGACCTGGAAACATCGCACCGTCGAAATCGCACTCAATTTTAAAACGGGAATGCGATAAATTCCATCTCACGCCGCTTTCTTTACTGCTGTTTTTAATGTTTGGCAGGTTGAAATTTATTTCCCGATAATCTGATTAATTGCCATCGCGCACGTCCGTATTTACGGGCGATCGTAAAGTTTTAGTAATTGTGATTCCCGGTTATCGGTTCCTACGGCCGTACACTCACCTCGTCGAACATTGAAAATTTAGGTGGCTCCAGGTCGCGTTAACGAGTTGTGCATCATACGATAATGCTGAATATTTTACGGGGCGCATCTTGCGCACGTAAAACGGTTATTTTCCGCAGGAAATCGGTTTATTTTAAGCCGCTTATTACCGCGATGTCTGTTTCGATCGGGCTTTATTACTTGAAGTTTGATCGAGATTTTATTCCTACAGGTGCACCGGTTTGCTTAGTATGCATTTTTGATAGAAAATTCTTTTCAACTATGTAATATTAAAGAGATGTGTTCCGGGTGTTGCCGTGTTTGTTGAAATAAACTTGACGTTTCGCTGATCATACTGTCAGCTTCTTCAGAAGGTTTCTAAAGATTCTTAATCTTTAGAAACCTTCTGAAGAAGCTGACAGTATGATCAGCGAAACGTCAAGTTTATTTCAACAAACACGGCAACACCCGGAAGACACATATCTTTGGAACGATGGCCGTGAAAGCCTACATTCGATTATGTAATATTAGTGAAAGGGCTACTACAGCAGAGTTCTCAAGGCAGTTATGTGGGGTGTTTAGTAGCTAATTAGTTTTAATAGTAATTATTCTCTGCATTTTACATTTTCCTTATTTCATTTGCATTGTAGAATCGCTTGCAAAAGAAACAGGGCTCGGTCCAGCTTCATTGTGTCGACTGTCATTTTCAAGAGTATACAGAAAAATATTCTAGACCATTGTAAAACGTCTGGGTTCGTAAAAACAAAGCAGGAGAACGGTGCAGCCATTCGCACATGAAACTATACATAGTCCCGTGTACTTTTCAACACACTTAGTTCTACATAAACAATTCACAGAGATTCCATAATCAAAGCTAAGTCACGTGAAACAGTTTTAGTTTTTAAGGATTAAGCCCATTTCATGTAAAATAAAATTCAAAGCAAAATCCTCTTAATCATCATTTTAATAAATAGTTGCGATTCTCGTCGCTATAGAACGACACACAGGCTGCAACACTATTCGTTTTCCTGCTGTCCTTCATTAACGGCGTTTGCAGGAAGTTTGTTCTGCACAACATCCGCAATTATGTCCCAGACAGGGTCGAACTACGTCGAAGTCGGTATCCTTGCCACGGTTTTCTAACCTGCTCCAGAAGTTTTGGCATGAAATTCATTCTACTGATCGGTGTTATATCCCAGTTTAGTTCTTCTATTTGCAACGTAAATTGTTTATATTTATTCATGCTTTCAAATTAAAATCCTAGAATCGTACGGGCAAACGCAACATTATCGCGTTAGAAAAGATTACATTACATTACATTACATTACATTTTAAATATGAAAGTTTTATTTGCCACCATTTTAATAAAATGCATGTTTTTCAATGATTTGTAACGTTTTAGAAATCACCCAATTCGATTCCGACTAATTAAAAATTAACTTGTGATCATAAAACAGTCAAGTGCCACTTTCCTCTGCATGCTTATTTGTATCTTTCATAATCTATCGGTATCGGTATCGTTCGGTATCTATCGATACCGAACCCAACGCAACCTTTTGGAGTTTTTGACCAACCACACGCAAAAGTGGTGATTGATTAACAAATCTTCGATAAAATCATTCATACGTGGCATTTAGGTAATTGAATCTTACGATGATACCAGAGCTTCTACCCCAGTCAGGAATGAAAACGGAGATTTATTTGGCATAGCAAGCAAAACTTAGGTGAGACATACACTTAGAAGAATGCAATAGGGTGTAGTTCAAACAGATTACAGTCGTATGAGCATGAAGTTTGTAAATGTGTATCCAACTTTCAATTCTCTTCAAGATAAGTTTTCTAACTATGAACGTGTATATGTATATCATGTAAATGTATGTTTCTTGTAATAAACACAAAACAGCTCAACTTCAATAGATTAAAACGAACAATAGCTCGATGTAATGCATAACCTTCTACTACTAAGTTAACCCCGCCAGAAATAATCTGAAAATCACAGCACTTTACGTTATTAGAATTTTTATGATAACTTTCGGATAAAATTCAACCTTCAATAAAATTAGAAGGCAAACTCAACCGAAAAAAATTATCCAAATATTTATATTCGGCAGATTAACATAAAAACCTGTGATAATACGAAGGATTTCTAATAGAATTATAAATAATAAAAAACTCTTCCATTGAATTATCTTCATAAATAATGCTTTTTAATAAAAATAAATGGGCATCCGCTCTTGATTTGGATTTTTAAAAAATCACTCGAATTAAATTAACAAAAACGTCAACCTTCAATTTTCAATCTCAACTTTCGTACAACCGATGTCGACTTCCGTTAGGGAAGTTGCATGTGATTTTATAGAACATCGCGGAAATAATCGTAAATGATTTATTTAGTTAAAGACGAAGTTCAAAGCTTTGACTTGAGTTCGGTTGGGTTGGGTTTGGTTGAGTAAGTTTTCACGGCTTGATTGCTTTTATATTTCGATACAGTGAAAATTATTGCTCGAGTGGCTTACTTTTAATTTTTATACAAATGATAATAGCTTTTGGTATCATGAGCTTTTAAGTTTAAGGTACGTTGACCAATTTTGTTAAAGTTTCATAAATTAGCGTTGACGACTTTTCAGTTCACTATATTCTCAAATAAATTCATGAGTTTGTGTTAAATTTAGTTAAAGTCAAAGCTTTGAGTCTATTCATTGTTCAATTGGAAATAAGTAAGTGCATTTTTATGAAAATTTATGAGTGTGCTGCTACACCATAAATATCCTGTTGGAGAGTTCGGTCTTCTTAACTTGTAGATTCATCCCTCCAATGAACTTAGTTAGCTTTTTCATACGAACATATTAAGAAAACAAGTTCAACGTTCTATTCATTAAATTTTTCGTTATAAGATGATAATGAAATATTACATTCTCGTATATTAAATTAATAGCAAATATGGTTATTTTGAAAATGTAGTTCATAGCAATAATCTACATATTTTGTCACGTCTAAAAGTTCTTAAACTACATTTCTAAGTAAGTAGTTTATAGTTTTGTATGTTTTAAATTAGTAAGTAGTATGATTATTAGTCACATTATTTCGTGAGTCAATAAAAGTTGAATGCAGTTGCAGTTTATTAGTGAAAACGTTACACGAAAAAGTTATAACGAAATGTTATCAAGTAGAAAAAAATACAAATAGGTACTCGTTATTGTATGAACCATGACACAATTACAATTTAATGCATGCAGCAATTTATGCAGTGAGTATTGTGGAAACAGTTTTGGTAGACTTTAGAGTGGGAAACAATGATACTTTAATTTAATTAACTATGTTATACAAAAATCATGATTCTACGATTAATAGACGAAAAACGATTAATATACGCCCAGATAATTAAGGGCACACAACAACATTTCCAATATACCTCAGTTCACATTTGCTGCACCTATGATAATACAGCGAGATCGAAAAAAAAATTAGCCAAAGTAGGTCATGGAAAAAAAGCCGCATGTCTTTTCCTAATTCATAAATTTGGAAATAATTATTGACACTGACAAGTCAAACTTGGAGTTATAATGCTTGGAATAAAGAAAGTGACAAAACTAAAACAGTATTTTATTTAAAGAAGGTGTTAAAAGTGTTATTTTCCAGACATAACTGCACGCGTCGCTTCATATTTTCAGTAACGCGGATAAGCATTTCAGGTGTGATTTCTTCCAACTGTCAATATACGTCAGATTGACACTCGCAAATAATTTTAGGAAAAGAAGGGCGTTTTTTGCTCATGGCCAACTTTGACTAATTTTTTAATCGATCACACTGTAGTACAACCACAATAATATTTTCATCAAATCGAACATCGAAGTGCGTCATTGTTTTGGCACGCCGATGTTCGCGGTTTTGTCGCAAGCAACTGAGCGAGAATGTAGAACTTGAGTTTACCGAAGTGTGCCATTTACATATTATAAGCAACGTTGAGCAATGTGTGTTTGAGTAGAAGCTGTACAACCCATTGTCTGTAATTTTATTTCTTTCACTCACAGAAAATAGTTTTGTTAGAGGAATTACAAAATAATCTGCCAAAGGCGGTTTGGTCATGCTTACTCAAGCGCTCCGCTACATTTTATCAAAAATAATAATAAAAAAGGCAATAACGCATCTTTCTGAAATGAGGACAAGTGGTAATTACTTGCACATAGTTTCGTCCGTCAGGACTATACAGCATAATATGCCCGACTCGCTAAATAAGAAGATTAACGGCACAAACGGATTTTTTGAGCCAGTACTCCGGTGTGTATTCTGACTAAAACAATAATATAGCTTAATAATGTCGACGACAATCTATTATCTGAGAAGCTTATTCAGATACGCAAAAATTTGCTACTGCCGAAAGTAAAGTACTTATCCATAGAACCATCATAAACGTATTAAACAACTAAAAAGTTCAAAAATATCGATATGTCTACATACAAATCTAACAAGATAACAATGACTTAGAAATAATTGTAATTTATAACTATCGAGCCTTTAGAATAAAGACGGCTGTTGATTTTCCCGACATCGTAGATACCGAAATCTAGCCATCACATACACATTTATATATTTTTTCCACGACTCAATGGTAAAATTACGAAGAATTACGTTGAGGTAATGAACTGTTTCGATTAGACGACGACATGAAAGCAAGAGGGTATCAACGTAAACGAACGTAATTCGAAAATAAATCGATACAGTAAAATAATCCTTAATAAATGGACATTTAGGAACATAAATGGCTTGGAAGCTTTATAACGACGACTTTATAAAATTTTAAATTAAGTTGGTCGTAATATTTTAGAAATCAAAGAAGTAAATTATCAGTGACAAAGATTATATAAAAGTAATGATGTCACAATACAAAATACGCAGAAGACTTATTTCCAGTTTTAAGTACCGTGAACATTTCAACAATTTAGGGAAATTGAAATCTAAGAGATCCGGTTCGCACGTTAATCCCACAAATTTGCACAAGTTTCAACTATAGTCAATAAGTGTGGAGTTGAAATGAAGACTGACAACAGGATGGGAATAAAATAGAACATATACTTCACTTCAGATAATATTTAATCTTTATTGTCATGTTACACCTTACCGTAGGACAATAACCCAACCCAACCCAACCCAATCCAACTCAATCCAACCCAACTTAATTAAATTAATTCGACTAGAAATTCATCCAAACATCTTAACTTCTTGAACATGCAACAAAAGTGTTACAATAAAGTTCAATATTGCTAAAATGTTTCACTTACCGACAGAATGCTCACGACACAGTACCTGTTTAAATGATGTACGGTCGACAAATTTTTACAAAAAATTATAAATCACCTAACGGTACCATTTCATTTAGACGTGGAAAGGAGCCGCATGTCTCGCATTGCACATTGGTATGGTATACCTGAACTTTTTTCTGAACATAATTCAAGAGATACTGTAAAGCGGTTGTATATTCATCCAAGTAAGCATGTTTGCTAACACCATAAAAAATCGCAATGTAATTGTATCAATACTCAGTTGTATTTCCAATCTCGTGTAACACAGTGCGAAATTTATTTTCAATGGAGGTGTAAAGGCAACTAATATCCATCACAGACTCCATAAGTTGTTTCGAGAAGAGTTTATCACTCAGAACAGTCTTTGCATGGTGTAAATCATTCCAGGATGGTACTGAACGCGTGTTGAATTTGCCACATGCTCCCATGCAGAATCTTGGGAACACTCAAAAAATTGACCAGCTATTTTGAAGCAATGGGCGAATGTTTGTGAAGTAAACAGCCATACTGTTCTAATTGCCTTTCAACTCAAGTGCGTAGTTATCCTACACGATAACGCTCGCCCCTTTAGCAAACAATACATTAGCTAAATTGAGCTGGGAAGTACTGTTTCATTTTACAAATTTGATCCGTTCATAGTCTGCCATAGTCCACCATGAAATATTATTAGGAAATACTCTGGCTTTTGAAAAAGTTTTGAAATAGTCCAACAGGTGATTGTAAACAGATCAAAATGATTTATTTTTTCGCCGTTTCTCTGGTTTGTTAGGAGCAACTACTCGTTTTCCAAAGCGTTGTGATTTTTATTTTGACGGTACTGGCATTTTTGAGTTTAAGGATTCAGTTCAAAGTTGCAGTCCCACAATTTTTTATTGCCTACGTCTATGGTACCTGATACTAGGTTGTAGCATTCCCTGATGACTTATGGTTATTAACAATTTGGTTATGAACAAGAAATAAAAGAGAACTACATGAACGTATTTTAAAAGGAAGAAGATGTTCAAATAATGGGGCTACAAATATACGAAGACAAAATGTAATTTATGACATTGATAGACAGAGACTGTAACAGAACAGAGAAACTGAGTCCGGAGTACAGTGCGAAGTTGGCTCCAAGTGACTATAATCAGTTTGGGCCATTCAAAAAGTGAATCTTTCACTACACTATATTCAAAATTGGCTACGTCGTCAACTAATAGATTTTTTTTTCGATGGAAATGCGGAGACTACCGGAGCGCTGGAACAAGTCCATTTATTTCAATTTTCCATACGTTCCTGCTTTGTGCTAAGCTCTTTGTCTCACACCACTGTTTTCTGCTGCTCATCGTACTTGATCTTCCCACCTCATTCATTATTCCTATTCTATTCTTCTCCTGTGCTCTGGATTCCTATACTTGTTTGGATATATTACTTTTCTTCATTCGGTGGAGGTGCCTTAACCACCTAAGTTGTCTGTTTTCAATTACTCTTTTAACCGGTTTCAATTTTCTCTTTTGTATTACCTTATCATTTTCTTGTGACTCCTTCGATCTTTCTCAAGAATCTCATTTCTATTGCTGTTATTCTACTTTTATGCCTATCTGTAACTATCCAAGATTCACTGCCATATACCGTAACGAAGGTCTCACTACTTTTTTGTAGATCGGTGTTTTCCTTTTTCCCGAAGAATGTGTCTATACTGTACATTCTTTCTGTCTTTTCTATTTTCTCCGATATTTCTTTATCTACTTTTCCATTTTCTTCTATGATTGTGCCTAGATAGTTGAAGGGTATGACTTGTTGTCTTCCATTTTGTATTTTGTGTTTCTTTCCATTTATCGCCAATATCATGGGTTTTGTTTTTGTCAATATTAAGTACGTATTTCAGTTCGATAGTTTGCGCATTCTCTTATGTCTCCTGATCTAGTCTTCTTCAGGTGCCTTTCCTATTATCAGTTCCTTGATAGCTTCTGTAACTTCTTCTCTTGTTACTGGTTGGAACTTAGTTTCTCTGCCGTAATCTTATTGTGTTTCTTCATTTTTTCGTGTTTTGCTTCATTTCTTTATGTTAGTTCTTTAAAAAAATCTCTCCATCTTATAATTATTCTTTTTGCATTTCTTAAAATATTTCAATTTATGTCTTTTTTTAATATCGATAATTGTCCATCGTTTTGAAGCACTTGCTCATCTACTCCCCCATTTAATCATCATTCCCATATTCGTTATATTCTTAAAATCATTTATTTGTCGTTATATTAAATTACATTTTTTTTGGAGTACGTTTGAAAAAATCTCTTAAAAATCATAAATACGGAAAATAATAACATTGAGTAACAAATTTGTATCTTATGCAGTATTTAACACCGTTTGAGGAATTGACAAAACTTGTTTGAGGTAAAAGTGCAAAATACTTTTTACTTAGACAATCAATTAGTTGAACATCAGTTTGTTCACATCGCTTTGCAGGAAACTAATAGAAATGTCTACTTCGTATTAACATTACATTAACAGGACGTCTGCTAGATCGTGAGATAGCTATTTGAATGGACCCGCATTTGCGATGACTCTAATCGCAGTTACATTAACGATGCCGTGTCAAAAGCTCGCGTTTGAATCGTGTGCAAATCAGCGCCGCTACCTGACAACTAGCGCAAAATCGTAGAAATTTGTTTTTGATCTTTCGATAATATCCTGTCGGTGACATCTGTGCCTTGCAGTTTGTTTGTTTATACCGGGTGACAACGAAGTCGTCAATATGTTTTAGATGTATTTTAAGTAACAATGGATTTTCCAAAATTAAAAATAATTATAAATGAATAATTTGTGATAGTAGTTAAAAAAATGTGAAATTTATGTAAAAAATAAGGGCATTTATTAGCAACAAACATTCTACTGCCGAACATTAAAATTTTTAAATTAATATCGTAACACATCTGCTATATTAAATGTACACCGTGTTCAGAAAATCCTAGGACTAGATTGGGGACGATAACTACACTTGAAATAATTTATTTTGCAGCCAAGAAAATTGGAAATTTAACATAAAAATGACATACTATATATTTCAGTTATGATTTTAAAAGCAATATAATTATAATTAATAATATAGTATAATAAAATCTGTCAATTTTTGAATTATTTTGTTTTTGTGAAATTTCTAAAACGATGAAGTATTTAATCCAAATTATTTATAATTATTTTTATTATAAATTTTCACTTTAAATTTAACAATTTAACTTCACTTCTACCGTACATACATCTTTCGCTGGCACATGACTTAGAACATAGTGTACCTGACTCAAAACATTTTTCAGTTTTTGTTTTTACTTACATTAACGTATTTACCTAGTTGTCTTTTTTCTTTAGCAATTGATTAATTGATCTCTTTAATTAAAAATTAATTCATTTTTAAAATTATTTTAAAAAACGTCGTAAATTATCGGACAGTTAACGATTAAATGCAGTAAATTACATTGAAAATAGTTCCAAGTTTCAGCACTAAATAAATTGCAGTCCGAATCCACAACAGCTTCCGTCGGTGTTAAGATACGGTAAGATTTACTACAAATTCATCTTGGCTATACAGACAAATTTTGCAATCATTAAAGAATATAGTACGGAAGGAAACTATTGGAATAACTTCCGATTTTGCAATTTGCTTTTAAAATTAAATGTTCAAATGCTCGGATGAAATATACATTTTAATAGTGAAAACAAATTATTTATAATGGGGACGCTAAAATTGATTTTGTGAAAAACAAAACGCTTTTTTGCCATTACGTCTCACATAACCATAAACATTACTAGACTACGTTTAATAACGAACGAGCTGGTAATTATTCAGTTTATTTAATGGTACGGTAACGAATGATTGCGGTCGGCGTTACCACATAACGAGTATTAGAAAATTACCATTTGGCAATTTCAGGTCATAAAACGACAAAAAGTTAACACTAATAAAGAATATTGCAGAAATTTTTCTATACGTCATACAATTTCAGGATTACATGTTTAAAATATGAGTGAATTAAATGTTGATTATTTGTCGAAACGGTTTTATTAAATTCTATTTCGCTTTCACGCAATTATTTGTTTACTGAGTTTTGCCATTAAATATTGATGAAAAATATTTTACACAATAATTGGCTGCATCGTTACAAATTGAAGTATTTGAGCGCGTTTTAATTCGCATCGATTTTAATTTACTTAAATATTTCAAATTGGGAATTTTCAACATAACTAGTCGTTAAATGAATTTTTAATAAATCCAATTGTAAATTCAAATTTATTCAAATATATTTTTACGGTCGTATATTTATATTAAACTAAATTCTACGATTGGTCTCTACGCCAATGGTGGAAAAGAAATTAACAACTCTTCGAAGTTTCGCTTGGCCGAAGTTATTAGCTTCGACTGTCTGTAAAAATCGGGCTGAAAGCAGCAATTAATAGCACCCTTGTCTTCGAGTGGATTTGATATTCGCTAACAGGTTTCGTGGGAATCAAACCGACACATTGTCCAATTTAGCAGAATATACCTTGTTAACTTGGGTCACGTTTATTTTTGGGCTCGGCGTTATATAACGCATTTAATACAATGAAACGTACAAATTTACTGGATTACTGGATATGTAGATTCAATGAACTACGTCAAACGTAACATGAAATTAAATCAACTCAACACAATACAATTTCCAACACAAATATTATCAAACCAAATTAATACACGTATAGATTGGCAGTGATACTAACAGACTAGGAAAATTCAGTTAGCCACAAATAATTGATTTGTTGAAATCAACGGCTTCATTTTGAAAGCGGATTGAAAATGTGATGAAATGAAGAATTATTTGTCGCCTAAATAAATTACAACAGAGCCAATGAGAAAAAATGGCGTGCGGTGTTCACCAGATTATTTTGCACATTTGAACACTACATCACAGGAAATTACAAATATTATTAGATAACACCCAATAGTAAAATAAACTAATTAAATTTAGGTCGTTTTAAATTTTAAAATGTATAGGTTAGCCAGCAATTTCATTGCTTATGCGAGTACAAAAAATCTTCAATGCAAACGAAACAAACTTTAGCATTGTACATTGTACAGCACCAATTAACGAACTATTTTCAAAAAAATGTAAATGCTAGCTGTTGTTTGACATTTAATTGAAATCATAAATCTTAGTAATTTTGTTTTTTGTAGTTTTTTTTTAATTTGATTTCTCTATAGATTCATAATAATTGCATCCCAAATTGCGTCACAAATTTGGTGGGACGAAAAAATAAACTATAAGTTTTAATCATTTTGCTGTGAGGTGATTTCTTAAAAATTTTAAAAAAATGCCAAAAGTTATAAAGTATAAAAAACATCTGAATTGCAATTTTCAACTCGCCTGTTAAATTGGATATCCATGAATTAATTAACAAAAAATTTCCACGAACAAATATCTCGTAAACTGGAGCGAAACTTAAAATTTCCAGAATAATCGCATTAAGCGAGTATCCTGGATACTTGAACACGCTAGCGTCTGAGACCGAGTGCTAATTAAACCGGACTTGTATTTCGGCGAATTCAATTTAGAAACTCGAATTAAAGATATAAAAGGATGCAGCGACGACGCGAGTATCGCCGAATTTTTCAAACCAGTAACGTAATTGCGAAAAAGTTTGGGAATGTGATATTAAAAAAAAACAAGCAGAACTCGAAGTAAAGTTACCTTATCGTTACAAAAACAACTGACCGTTACGTTCTCGTATTTAAACTCGAATTAAGTTGCGAGTCACTCAACAGTTGCGTTTTTAAACGCAGTTAAAACTGCGTTGGAGCGCGAAAGAGCACCGCGTCGTAACTTCGAACTCATTCGACAGCCCGCTAAACACTGCGTGTTGGTGCGACGCGCCGTGTAGCGCAGGACCACGACCACGATATGTATTCTTGACTAGACGGTGGTGCGCCAGCGGACCCAAGCACCGCAATTATTTCCACCGCTGGTAAATTCTAGAGCAAATTTACGTTGGAACGAGGACAGGTGTCCCTATTTTCTAATGTGTGCGATAGATATTGTATATTAAATCGATTTTTGCTTATGGATTTATTCTCGTAACAACCTGGTGCATCAACATTAATTTAAATATAATAGAATCAGAAAAATCCTCTAGCACATAAAAATAAATAACGTTTTCAACACATTAATATCTACGAATGCATTATGTAGGTGTTATCGATAATTCGATTTATAAGCTCATCGCAAACTACATTAGCTATATGGATTAACATATACCAAGTCGTGCCAGTACGTGTATTGACTGCTAACGAGACAGTGCCACCTAGTTACCCAAAATCCTATTTGATGACTCAAACCGTAACCTGTTTGACGTCTAGATGAACTAGAGCAAATCATGTCAATCGTTTTTACTTCTGTGCTTGAAAGAGTTTAGTGGAAATGAGTTTTTATTATATATTACATTCTTATATCCTTCAATGTGTACTAACCATCGATGTCGAGTGCTGGATGATGGCTTCAAATGGTGGTACATACTTTTAACTGATTACGAAATATTTCATTTTCGTCTGTCGTCTAGATTTTTCTGCTTTTAGCAAAAATCATATCTTCATACTGCTTAATTTTGTCACATTTGTATGTGTATCGCCAAATGTCGAAATGTCGATGTGGTTTGACTGCTCTCCTAACTTTCTGTTTTCATTTCTTTGAGGACTTCTCTGTCTACAGGTCTACAGCTGCTGATATTGCTTTCGGCTAACTATTGTAAAATATTCTTCAATTTCTGTCTTAGGGCACTATACATTTCCTCTTTTTATTACTCCTATATCAAATTTCTTTTCCATTTCAATAAAACATACGTTTAATTCAGTTTGTTGTCATTTCATTTCCAATGATTTGATTTAAAATGAAAATTTTGTTTACTCTATTTTCCCAACTCCACTTTGTGTTTCTTCGAATTTTTTCCGGACTTCTTACAAATATTTTCCTCTTTCTGTCATTTTGATTGTATCACACAAATGTATGTTATCTATGTCCATATAACGTGTTTATGAATATTTTCCTGCTGTATCCTTTATTTTCGTCCATAGTAATTCAACAAAAGACTCCTCCCATATTCTCATCATCTCTTCCCATTTCGTTCGTATTAAGTCGATTCTCCTGTATTCAACATTTATAACGTATTTGTCTTATGTTTTTTCATTCCCATCAGTATTTCATTAAAATGGGTTTTATTTGAAATGACCATCAAGTTTATGACTAATGTTTCTCCATGATGCTTACTTGATTTATTCGACCAAGTACCAAGTGGAATTCTAGCTGCACATATTCCTCATAATTTTTATTCATAAAAATATACATGCGATTTAAAGGGTCAGAGAAACAAAAATATAGGATGCTAGATCCAAACCCACAATAGGGTCACAAACACGAAATATGACTGTGTATGTGTCCATAAAGAAATTGTTGAACGTGGAGTTTGTCGATATTGAAGGAGCACATAAGGGTAAGCGGTGGGAATGGATGAGGAAGGAACTGGAAAAACGAATTGATGGTGATAAGGTACGGGCAAATCTACAAAATCTACAAATCAGTGCAACAAGAGGTACAAAGAAAGACAACTCGGTGGTTTAACATACTCGTAAAAGAGCAATGGCAAAATTTCTTGCACCAATGAACTCTATGAGGTAAGAGTTTGGAATTTTTTTGAATAAGACGGGAAGGAATGAGTGAATGAAATATTTGTTGGAGCAAGTGATGGGGATGGTATGTAAATGATTTTAATTGTCGAAATGCGTGAGAGGAATATAGCATGCATTAAAGGTGGTAAGAAGGGTAGTTGTAAGGAGAAGAGATACGACGGAGATCGGTGGATTTGGTGAAAACGAACCGAGTAAGTAGAAGTCAGACGAAATGAGATGCTCACAAAAGTCTCCAACAAGCGAATTAATCGCCGATTTGTAACGGAACGTGTAGATTCGTTGGACATGCAAATTGCAAAATGCAGCTATTAATCCTTAATTTAACTTTTAATTACCGTACAAGTGGGGAATTTTTAACTCAGACATCATAACTAAAATTTAAAATACGTTTAAAATCATTTCATTGGCATTGCATATGACATTTTGTTACATATTATAGAGTACGTCGTGTGTTTTCTCGTTGCTTTATTACTCATTTTATTTTTACTGTTTCATATATTTGTTGTATTATCTGTTTGTTAGATATTTTACGTTTTTCTTTAAATTTTCTACATGTTCGTTGCATTTCGTTTAATTTTAAATTCGTAGATACGTATTTGTTATATATGCCAGACATTTTTTTATAGTGCAGTACATTATCGAGTTTCGGAATTTACTATTTATAATTATAAAATCACACACCATAGTTTATTGAGATAGTTGATTAAATACAACAATAATTTCCCCACATAGATTCATATTGCGAGATGGCCGAGATCCATCAAATGACTTGTGAAATGTTGATAATCGAACATGTAGCACTTTACCGAGGTTCATGTGACGATTCCTATTCTCGGTAAAATGCATAGCTCGTATTAAAGCATTTACTTTTGAATGATCGATTTGTTTATAATAAACTATATTATTATAATAAACTATATTATTATAACCGACAGTGATACATGTATTGTATTTAACATAGCATGTATGCACATAAAGTGCTCCGTCGACTAGCAAATTCGTAAAATATTACGCCAAATATGAACTGTTTTAAATGTCTCTTCATTAAAAGCGGGCTTTTTGAATTAATTTTTGTTAAAATATAGTAAAAGTAAAAACGTATAAAAAGTCAAATCTAAAAAATGTAAATAATCCTGTACATATTAAGTATAAAAAATTCGAACTTGATGTGCGATCACGCCTCAAAATAATATATCTGTGTTCAATCTTAGAAATATATTAAAACGGTCAATTATTTTATCAAGTTTGGTTCGTAAATCAATCATATACTGGTAGGTATAGTAGTACAGACCAATATGGGTTGGAATCTACTTTAAGCATTGGATTAGGTTGAGACCTTTGCCGACTGGGTTATATTAAGGATGGTACTTTACAGGCTCGGTTAAGGATACTTTATAGGCTGAATTATGAGTGAGAGTGGGAGAGGCGGAGCTCCATCTTGAGCATATTATTTCATTCTAAGCTTGATAATTTCGTATTCGTCTTTCTACAAAGTGACTTTTGGTCTAAATTATTGCAGTGAAACAGCAATCTTCACCATGCATGGTTGTCCATACAAGTGTTTCCTTCCTAAACAATTATCCATGGTCTTGTCTCATCCGTAAGCCTACCAGAGGAATCCGAATCCAAATCTATCGCAGTCAGCCAGCAGGTTTTGCTAAAAGCTTAGACCATTCGTGTAAGTATAGCCCCACCCCCCCTCCCATGATTGCCTGTTTGTACACCTGTGATCTATAATTGGTGTCCATTGTACTATCTTTTTATTTGGTTAAATAATATATAATCAAAAAACCAGATTATTTATTTGAAGAACTGAGGGGAATGGTTAGTATAAGTTATCACTAACAACATCACTGGACAGAATAAAAAGTAATACAATGCTTCAATATCATATGTGGAGAGTAGCAAAGAAAAAATATAATTTTTTCAATGTCTTCATAACTAGTCGTGCTAACTTTAATTCTGATCAGATAGTTAGAGTCTTTAAAGCGATGTAAATAGTCTCGAATAAGTGACAGTACGCTGCTTGTAGAAGATTCTCAACAATTTACTGGGTTGACAACACTTACTTATGTGTCCTGGTTCAGTGGTAAAGGCAAAATAATTTGCTGATTGTAAGGACATTGATGGATACACTGTTCTATTAAAACCCCTTAATGAGTAGATGTCAAAGGCAATAAAATCTTCAAATTTCCTTCCATCTTCAAGTCTAAATTATGAAACAGTAAATAAACAGTTACAAATGTCTAACTAGTTCCGCTGCAAAACATTATTGCGGTTTTCTCACCATGCTCAATAAATGTTGATGTCTATCTTCTGAACGTAGTTTAATTGACCATATTGTGTTATTAGCCTACAGGTTTGACAACTTTTGAATTTTTTACAATTGTTGCCCATCCTGTCTGCGTAAATTGAAACAAACTTACCCTTACCACACAGTATTTTATTAACACTAGATGTACAATACTGTGTGGTAAGGGTAAGTTTGTTTCAATTTATTTGCCAACCACTGTCTCCAATTTACTATTATCCTATATATGTGTTTATTCCAGAGATGTATTCTTTGTCGCAGAAATTTGATTATGTCTTTGGCATTGCTTTCAACACTTCACTACTGTTATTATGACTGGTGTCGTTTAGCATATGTCATAGACCTACACTAATAACTGTCTTATGTGTATATGTATACTTTTATTTGGTCATGTTGGTGTTTGTTTTCCAGATTATATCGTTCAGGTAGCTCTCCGCTGCTTGCTATTTCAGATCCTAATATATGAACTGCATCACTTGAGTAAACTTCAAGTTTAAATTTGAAGGTTCTTCAGCTTATCGATCTTAATAACTGTGTTAAACTGTTTATCATTCTTCTTAGTGTGTGACATACTAAGAAGACCACTAAGGTTACTCTATCGTATATTGGTATTTGTTTGATTATAGAATTCCATGCCTTAATTGTTCCTCTGTATTTTTTATTAATTTCAAAATACTAGTTTGATTCAGATTTCATTTATACTTCGTTTCATCAGTATTTTGATCACCTGCAAATCGAATGTATTTGTTGCATCCATATATAAACGTGTTAAACTCCAGTGATTCTTTTCTCTGTTTTCTTGTTGGAACTTGATTTATGGGTCTCTGTGCTTTATTTTCAGGATTGGTTTCGTGAGTGCTTTTAGTGTGCAATTAGTTAGGGTTATTTTTTTATAATTGTTTTTCTTCAAAGCCTTCCTGAATATTGGCACTCTTGAACCATTCTCGAATTCTATTGAATATTTTCTTTGATCCAACTTATTTATAAAGGGTTTCTAGTTATGTATATTTGACGCCTATTTTCTGTCAAAGGATAATAACATCTATATTGCTAATACATAAGTCACTCCAAACAATTTAATATCCTTGGGTTTACGGTGTGAAGCCAATAAATATCTAGTGAAGATGTCCGAATGCAAATGATTGCATATCGGATGCGTTCTTTGAAGCAACGAATGAAATTTATAAAATCCGAATTCAGAATTTAATGAGATAAAATTGGTTTAGCTCAGTCTGCTTTGTTCTAACTATAATTAATTCAACTTCTAAAATGTAGTCTCTGCGTTCACTGTATTTTTTATAAATGTATATAAGAATAAATAAAAAATAGTAAAATTAAATATAGTTTAACTAATTTTCACATCATTTTCATGCATGATTAACATTTTCATTTGGTTCGTGTTCGTGTTGTTTCACTTTCAGGATAAAGTCAATATTACGTTTGTACTAAAAATATTTATTTAAATTCGCGAATATTCTAAATTATGCCGAAATTCAATTCCATTTTATTGACAGGATTTGGTTGGAATCTACGTTACTGTCTGTATTGAAGCATGCGCAGTTTTAAGGAGAATTCCCCCTTCTACCTTTTCTACCTTAAACCTTTACCGATTGAAGAATGGGCTGATGGACTTGAGTTTGTTTTGTTATAAAATTGTAATTAGATAATTGTAACTATGTTGAACAGTTAAGAAAAATCTGTGTGTTTGAGTCATTTCAAACATTTTAATTCAATCTTGGAAAATATTTTGTCATTAAGCGTGCTTTGAAACTTTAAAATACCTCTAGCAATTAATTTTTATTGGTTAACTTTTGATATACTTGGTTCACAATTTATATATGTGACCACTACCAACCATAACATCATTATATATTAATAAGGTGGACAATTTATTACCAGTATTTTAGAGTTAAGGAATATATTTGATAAAATCAATATTTTATATTTCTAATGTGTATTTGCATAATTTTTCTATTTAACCTTTAATGTTATTAATTAGAAACATAAGGTTTAATATCTTGTTTCCAAAGTTGTGCACAACTTCGTTAAATAGCGTTTTCTTTTTCTTATAGTTATTATTATTATTATTGCCTGGGTAATGTTTTCGAAGTTTGTGTTTTACTCACAAAGGAAAAAATAATTAAGATTCCCCTTACGAGATAGTTCGCAATAACTTGCATTTATAGTATTAAACTTGACGTTTCGGTAGGTAATATTAGCCGCATAGATTAAAATGGATTGCATTTTAAGGATTATGAAAAATTTAACACAATTTCTGCCCAGATTTGTAAATATTGATATGAGTAATTTATGCAGTTTCGTCATACAATTGCGCATAATTATGGCGACGCTAATTGCATGGCCGCACGTATGTGTGCCGTAGATGTTTAGCATAACGAACAACTCAGATGAATCGGACGAACGTTGCATCCACACAAACACACAGCGAAATTCACCGCTGTAAAACATAACACGTTCAATTCCATTAGGGGCGATGTACGGTGCTTGGCTAATGTAGAACTTCGAATGAAAATGGATAATTCTTGCCGTATCTTGCCGTAAAAAAGTTCGGAAGCAAAAGCGAATCATAAGTTAGTTGGGTGGGCGTTATCGGGATTAAAGTGCTAAAAATAAGTCCGCTCGGAAGAACATGCTTTTCAAATTATCATCTCTAATAAATCCGACGATATTAATTAAATATTATTTCGCATTCAATTGGATGCGAAACTTTTTCTGCATCTAGTTTTCATTGAGCTACACTAAAATACTTTTTTTGTGGACGTACGAAAAATTTGTTTAGAATTTCATTACAAGCGTGCAGTTCGAATATATATCGCTGTGCAACTCGGCACCTATAAATATAACGAAACAATATAAAAAGAGATTTAACATTTTGAATAGCTGTTCACGGTTATTTAACCGTCGCATTGTCGATCCAACAAAAGAAAAACAATTGTGATAAAATTTGTTTTTAAATCCTTGGACTTTTATTGACGCGCATTTAATTAAACACCCGACGAGTGATGCAATTAATTTTAATAAGATTTCGTCCAATACCCGGACGCAGTTCATCGTCCATGAAATTTGTCTGATAAAGAGGTAGTTCCGGTAAAAAGACGGGCACATATTGAGTACATAAACCGACAAAATCGGATTACGTTTCATTGTTTGTGGAACCTAATGGGGATTTCGTTAATGAAAAATCGCGGTTTACATTAAAAAAGAAGACCCACGGGAGCTTATACTGATCTTTAAATTAATGATGTTTATATTGGCCGAATGTGCCCTATCTACATAGATTTCATTATTAGTTACCGTTTTCCTTATGAAGAAAAGCTAAAGCGACATTAAGCGGGCGTAATGAAACGATATTAAACGTGGAATTACCGTTGCTAAAGCTGTAACATTGCAAGGGTTGAGTCATTAACTAATATAACGTTTTTGCTCATTGAAGTGAGAAAGTGCTTCGAATCTATAATTTATTAGTCGTAATAGTCACCATAAGTGTTTTAAAATAGTTTTAGATTAATTTAATTTGTCTTGGACGTTCAGAAGATATTACTCAAAAAGTCTTCACGTTCACGATAGAAGGGGGTTTTCACTGGTAAAATATACAATAAATGATTCTAGTTCCAAAATTTTCTACGTTCGATTATTTGCAACATATAAATTTCGCGTAGAAAATACTTAAACGTCTATCTATTTGCTCTATAACTGGAAATTAAAATTGAGCTACTTTGAAACCTGTTTTGTTTGTAAAAATGTCGAAACGTAGGAATGAAAAAAATTCCAGGAGAAAACTGAAACGAAAACCGGTGAATTGAAAACTCATTTACTTCGGATGCACATTATTTAAATACTTAAACCAATTAAAAATATATTTGTTATATTTCAAGGAAACATTGTTCTTAATTAATAGGCATTATCAATTAAATTAACATTTACTGTCATTAAAACAACAAATATTTTTTTTAACATTTGGCATTCAAATAAAAATAGGAAACAAAAACAATGTTTAAATTATTGTTTGACAAACTGGGGACACATTAAATACTACAGTAATAATAATAATGGCATTGATTTTACTTCTATAACTTGTGCAAGGGGCAAGAATATAGATTTGAAAAACACAATGATGTGAATATTCTATGAAGCTATTTAAAAAGACAATATGACAAGTTTTCAACTCCAAAAGAAGGCCGTGTTTAGAAATCAACGCGAAAATTTTAATATAAACGTATGAAGCTTTTCTGTTGAGCAGGATGGCGAGAAACATGTTCTTTGTTATTTCTTATCCTGCTTTTAAGGAAATTCAATTTTTCGAACTTTGAGGAGTAAGCTGCCTAAACTAATATAATAAAGTTTTCAATGTAAATGGAACGCGTTATTTCTTTATAATATGAAGGGAATAATGCATGTGAAGTGTACTACTTGCACTGAAACATCGTTTCAAAATTTTTTGTAAAAACTTGTATAGGGAGTTAAAATTAAATTAATGTGATTAACTCTCGATTTTTGTTTTGTTTTCATAATCGGAATGTTTTGCAGCTGATTTTTGGGTGTTCGCTTATACTCAAGTGACTTAACCTGACTTAACCCAACCCAACACAAAACAATCCAATCTGTCATAAACTGCAATAAAACTAAACGTTCCGCCTAAAAATGTGACTAAGACTAACAATGATGTCGCATGTGTCGCAAGTGTATGATACGAAAATTATCCTTCTTCAGTTATTTTTCTTTTATCCGAGCACGTGAACAGTTTGGACATTGGCTGAGTGATGGTACATGTCTTGTTCAGTCGCAGGTGAGTACGAGTCGACATATTTAATTAATATATATCGTTTCGCTTAATTTGATGATTATTGATATTGATGATATTGTTAAAACGACGCTTGTTTAATTTTTATCTCTTAAGATTTATGGTTAAACAGCAACATCTAACAAATTTACAAGGTATAAAAATTACAGTATCGATGTTAATCATGCATTAACTAAATTGGTGGATCTAGAAAAAGGGCCTAGTTTGAACTCTTGGACGATCGTTTGGCAATTATGATGAGCTTAGATATAAAAAAATGTTTTTGTGTTGTTATATGTGTTGGGTGATTGGTTTCTAATATCCCACACGAACGGTGACTTTTCTATCTAATCTTACACAAATTTGCACAACTTATTGCAAATTTGTATAAGATTAACCAGAAAAGTCACCCTTCGTGTAGGACGTTAAAAAACGTTAACTTTGGGAGAAAAAAGTTTTTATACTGATGGGTTCATAATTAGCCCATAAATGTTAATGTGATGATCAAATACCATTAAATCATATAATGAGATAATTAATTGAAATTCGTTAAAAAAATAAGTTTCCTTTTGATTGTATTAGCGTTGTGTTCTTCAGGTTGGTTTGAGTTGAATATAATTGCAGGTTGAAACTTGTCCTAGTTGCAAAACAACTAGAAAAAACTTCTTAAATGCAGCAAAAGCGAAACTAAACGTTAAATATAGAAAACATTTTCTAACAAAAATAGAAAATAAACCCAACCAAAGCAAACCAAACCCAAACAAACATATGAAATGTGCCATCCCAACTAGATAATTATAAACACAAACCGACGAAAATATTATATTCAATTAAATTACTCGTTCAACGATGGGGATAAACCCAAGGAGACATCGAAATTTAACCAACGATACAATTGCTTGAGTGTATGTATTTGTATAGGTTGGGAAGATTTTCATGTCAAATAGCTGTAGTTAGTAGCTTTTTTGATAACATTGATAACAAATTTAACCGAACAATTATTGGTCTTCAATAAAAATCAAAAGAAAACCAACCCAACCCGGGCAAGCCTGCTGTAGTAAAAGCAAATTCAATCCAGTTAAAGTAAACCCAATATAACGTCGATGAACAAACTCGACAACTTAACCTAAGATAAGAAAGTAAAAGGCAAATGAACCCAATCTACATAAATAAACCGAAATACACCAACACGATGTCCAACTAGAAATTATTTTAAGTATTTTCAAGTATTTTTAAGTATATTAAGTATTTTTAAGTATTTTTAAGTAAGTAAGAATAGTTTTAGTATAGTAATTCGTAATTCGGCCGCAGCTAACGGTTCGGTCGAACATTTATTAGTTATTTTTCCAAATTTAAAATCTAAAAACTTCTTGTACGGTCACGTACAAGACGTTATCTATTGCAACACAATTGCGGCCCGGCAATTAGCGCAGAATTCCCCTTTCACAAAAGCCGCCATTTTACGATTGCCACAGTTATTACAACGCGGTTGTAAATAAACCATTACCGAACTTTTTTGGGAATTTAAATTATTATATGACCAGCTGTCTTGGGATTTTAGATTAATCCTTTTAGAATAGGTAGAATAAATGTCGGGCAAAACATCCCTTCGTTCAACACAATTAAATGGATTTTCTGGCCAATCATGACCAGTTCTTCGTCCAATACGGTCTAGCACCTAAGTGGGGGCATTTCATTCCCACCAGTAGTACAAGCGAACTTTATTATTTAAGGAACGTTTTGACCCTTAACATACAGTAACACATCCAGTGTCTCATCGTTATTCAAGACAACGGTCGAAGTGTACCATCATTATTCAAGACTATAGTCGAACTATCACGTCATTATTCAAGACAACTTGAGTAGTAACACAACAGTGTTATTCACTGTTCACTTAGGCATTAACCAATTAGCAAACAAGGTAACACATCGCAACAGTGCCAATTGTAATTGTGAAATAATTGTAAATAGTGGTAATAAATAGTGCACATAGTTAAAGGAGTTTATCTGCAACAAGCCTTCCAACGTTAAAATAAAGTCCAGATGATAGCGACGTACATCATTGGCGTAAAATACGTGAACGAGAAACGTACTCGAAATTCTCGTCGAACTTACAACTCGCCACGAGTCGAGTACACGCAGTTCCATAGTTCAAGTAGCGCAAACAGAATCTTATCGGCGTTCGTAAGAATTCTCATACATTACTTAAATGACCAATGGTAGATATGTTTTCAATCAACAAACAAGAAAAATATATTTTTATGTCGATATTCATAGTTCATATCAACTAAACACTGAAATAGATGTCTCTTATAACACACACACACACAAATCTATTATATCCGTTAACACGTAGTTATTTTTTTGGAAAGGGTCGTGCGAATGAAGAGATAGCAATGTGGTGGATGATAAGATATTGTAAACCCACCTTAACATATGCCTTTAATGATTTTGTCATTATTATAGTCGTTGTACTTGAATCTACGCCTCTAAGCACTTAATATGGACTATTTTAGACTGATTTGAACTCGATGTATGAATATCCAAAATAACAACTACCTAACAAATTGCATAACTCAACACTAGCAGTGTAATTGAGGTTATTTTTCCAAACGCGAGGCACTTGTTCACACGCAGTTATCTTCTCAACTGCGGTAACTTAGGGTAAAACTTGATCAATTTTGAAACAAAGAAAGATGTACCTACTTGTCGTTATTAATTTAAATCATTTTACTAATTATAATATACTGCCACTTTGATTGATGTCAATAAATTAATTCTAGCGATAGTTGGCCCTCAACCCATATATTACGTCGATTTCAAATTTCTATTACATTTTAATTAAATAAATATATTTGCTAATAATTAATTAGCAAGAAAATGATTTTTGATAACATGTTATTTCGAACAATGACCGTAATTGGGGACTGGAAGCAAAAATGGAAACTATCCAGATTTTAATATAGCTTCGAACTTGTTATTGCACATTTTATTTACTAGCCTCAAAGGCAGTGGGAAAACTCGAATGCCTAACTGGGACAAATTTCCTTCTAATGATCGACATATGTACTTACTTTAACAAATGTGTTATAGCTCTACGTCTACTTTTAGT
The DNA here is from genome assembly GCA_959613385.1 of Geotrupes spiniger. Taxonomy (NCBI): domain Eukaryota; kingdom Metazoa; phylum Arthropoda; class Insecta; order Coleoptera; family Geotrupidae; genus Geotrupes; species Geotrupes spiniger. The sequence goes on from OY390737.1 coordinate 22,866,726, forward strand.
TCATAACAGAATCTGACTGCGCTGGAATATTTAATACTTCTTGAAACTACTCGTTACCGTACAAGTTTCCTCGGATATTCTCTAGGCGATAAACAAACATAGTGATTAAAGTGACAACGATGGTTTTTGAGCGGTGATTTGGTAAATAACATAAATAACTTTCCTTAAACGACACTAAGACACTAAGAGCGGTGATTATCCAACATAATTGAAAAAATCATCTCATTTGTATCATCAACGGGTAACAGGATTGCGTTTGCAATTAGTATCATGACGTTTTTAATTAATGCCAATCTTCCACCATGACAAGATGTTTGAAGAAAGGAAATTAATTGCATTTCTGGAACAATGGCCGTCGCTAATTGTTCGAAAATATTTTCGCTTTGTGATTGTTAGTTAATTCATCCCAAATTAATTTTTGGAGCCCGTCCGAGATGACGCGGGCGACTGCTGGAACTTTGATAAATCTGAATGTTTCGTATCATAAATCAGTTTGCGTGTCTATTAAAAAATGCAGATTTGCAATTGTGGCATTTTGCCGATTACAACTAAAATGATAAATATTTTAAAAAATGGACCTATTTCGCATGACTTTTCGTTTACGCCCAAGCGGATTTGCTTAAATGAAACTTCTTCTCTAGTTGGCGTGGTGTGTGTGATTTATGGCGCCGTTTCGTGCAGCCCGTATCGCGTACCCGCAGTTGTCGTCCGATTTCATTCAAGCCTAGCGTTGTCGCGAATATTGTGATTTTATTAATAATGCAGATTCGACCCTCGAGACAATGGAAGTCGATGAAGTGGGTCCGGCCTTGTGTGTGTATTTCCGAAAGCGCTCGAGCAACTTCGTTAATTGGTATTTGCTTTCGGTCGCCGTTCGAAGTTCATCGACGTTTTGGGAATCCGTACCAATTAAAAGTCGAAAGGGACAAACTTCAGCACAATATATAATTAAATTGTTCAGTTGAGCAATTATCGTATTTTGCACCTGTACCTTAGAATTTCACAGAAAACAAAAACAAAATAACCCAGATGATTAATATGCTACGATAACTTAATAATTGATGAAACGTTCGTCATTAATCTTAATTGTGTATTCGATTTTTATTGTCGTGGTTGATATATTTTATTATATTAATATATATAAATGAGTAATAGATGTATGGATTTTATGCGCCCGAATATTATTAATTGCGTATCTGTCCGGCATGCGGTTAGTTAAGTAGTAGCTAGTTAATCAATGGGCACGAGAACAAAGGATACTTTTAATCCAATCCAACCGTTTCAACGAAGTGCCGTTTAATCTTCTAAATCGCCACAAAGACAGGAAAATTATGCCCCATCAGTTAAATAATTATACGAAAGCGGTCGTTAAATAAATGGTGTAACATATGTTATTGGTGAAAAAACATTAATTGTAATCCTGTTTTAAACTAAAATAAATTTTAATTGCATTTTTGGTTTAGGAATAAAAGATCGTATCTTTAATCCGCAATTAAACTTTTAGTTTATAATTAGTTGATTAATTTATGTCGGGACACGAATAATCTATTTTATTTCTGATTTTCAACAAATGAAGATAATTGTGGTGTGTGTGTGATTATGTGCCTGTAGATGGAATGTTTGGTAAATTTGAACAAAAAGTCGTGCCCTTGAAAATTCCAAATTTTTAATTTATTACGGTTCAATTTTTAAACTAATTTTAATTAGAGAATCATGGAATTCATAAGTATGAATGTCCTCATTAGAATATTTAGATTGGTACTTTCACTTGTCTTCGCGGAAATAGAGCATCTGGAGTAGATAATCCCAGTGCATTAATCTTGCTATAGATAAAAAAATTGAAGCCGTGAGGTTAACTGAAGGACATACTGAAGCACAATCTTTGAAAACCACATTGAGCAGTGAAATTAAGGATTTCATAAATTCACAAAATTGCGAAATTCATAGGTTTTTGTTCCTGTTAATATAGGTCAGACTTGACACATTAATATCTTAGAAGATTGTGCACAAATATGAGCTTGGATGGATGATTTTTATCAGCCAGCATATACATAGGTCTGGTAATACCACGTCTAAATATCATCTATTTCGTTCAGTGGAACAGGAAATTAACGTAGTTCAAATATCATATTAAGAATTTATTTATCATCAAAGGAATGCGAATATAAATTGACATTTTACAGCGTGTTTAAAAAAAGTGTCACAAACTTTAAGGGCTGATAGTATGGCCCAAAATATGCCGAAAAGTCTTAATGAAAATAGGCCCGCAAATAGACGGTTTCGGTTGGGCCTATGAAAATCCCCATGCTATTATGGAATCCAGACATCGGGTACGTTTTTCATTGAATATTTGGGTGGGTATTTTGGGCGACAGATTACTAGGCCCGGTTGTTTTACCAAACCGATTGACAGGAACTATCTGCAGAACACACGGGGTAATTTTTTAGACGAAATTCCTTTGAATCAAAGGCAACAAATGTGGCTCCAGCACGATGGTGCTCCGGCGCATTTTTCGATTAGAGTATTTATGCGGAACTTTTGGATGAAGATGCGTAGGAAGAGGCGGACCTGTATCATTGGCTGCAAGATCGCCAGATTTAAATCCCCTTGATTTCTTTCTTTAGGGTTGTTCCAAGATCCATGCGGAGATGTCGGGCCTGGAGGCATGGCCATTTGTGGGCCCATATTCATTAAGACTATTCGGCCTTTTTTCGCCCGTATTATCAGCCCTTAAAGGTAGTGACACTTATTTTTTAATACCCTATATAGTTAAAACGAGATTTATGTTCTTTATTTAATATAACCATTTTAAATATTTAAAGCCATTTTTCTAAACGACCAAAGTACCGATTATCTATGACAAACCTTGAATTGAATGTGGCAGCGGCTTGAAATTGCTATTAAAATTATTTCGCGTTACTTACCCATATATGATTGAAATTATAGTTTGGGTATTATATTGTAACGTGTGACTGCAAACTCGTCAAAATACATGCATCCGTTACGTTAAATCGAATGGTTATTTTTATTATATAGATAATATAATATAAGTTCAATTTAAAAACACCTTACACTTTATGTTTGCTATATTTTGCAATTCTATTTATAGTTATATCGATGTCCCGTACGGATATTCTTCTGATACACATACCTGTTTGTATTGAAATTTTCATTGTCCTTATTTCTTATATATAGTACGTTACTATTAAACATAGTTAAAAAATATCTTACTCAAAATCGTTTTGGTCTCGGCAAACAGGATTTATCCCGTGCACATTATACATTTCTACAGTTGGTTTCAAAGATTAGTAACAATGTACGGCTACTTAATATAAACATCCCCTATCCCACCCCACCTCACCTCGGCACAGAACTTAACAAAAATAGGTCCGGACTGAAAACGTATCATTATACAAACCTCTTCCTGAAAAGCACTGATGATTACTCGCGTCTAAAGTTCCATGTGTTTAATTTCATATAATAAACAGAATGGATTTGCGTGTAAAATTATGTTATATGTATTAATTAACCAACGCAAGCGAAGAACAAATTACATATGTATAAAAAATGATGCAGCGAATAATCACAACCATATAAATGTTCAACTGACTCAGCCATACCGAAGGAAGAACATCGACGTCTACTGCCGTCAGAAACTCAGCCTCCAAGATTATATGGACTGCCGAAAATCCACAAAACTGGAAACCCTCTACGACCAATTGTAAGCACATGTGGATCTCCAACTTATGAACTAGCCAGATATGTTGCCAAACAACTACAACAGTACGTGTGATTAACTAGCAGCTTTGTGAAGAACTCCGAACATTTTGTGGATATTTTAAATGGATATCAAATAACCAGCGACATACTAGTGAGTTTTGAAGTGGAATCTCTCTTCACCAATGTGCCAGTAGAAGAAACCCTAGAACTAATCAGACAACGATTTATACCGCAGGGACTCCAAGAAAATATAATCGACCTAGCAAGATTGTGTTTAACTACCACTTACTTTCTGTGGAATGGAGATTTCTACGAGCAGAAGGACGGTGCAGCTATGGGATCACCACTCTCACCAGTCATCGCCAATATTTTTATGGAGACTTTTGAAGAAGAAGCCATCAGCTCTAGTGACATGAAGCCGAAATGCTGGTACCGCTACGTGGACGACACATTTGTGATATGGCCCCACGGTATAGATAGCCTGCACACGTTCAAGGAACACATCAACAGACAACATGCCAACATCAACTTCACGATGGAGATGGAAGAGAATGGCTGCTTACCTTTCTTGGATGTACTGGTAAAACGCAACAACAGTGGAAAATTGGGACATGGAGTATACCGCAAGAAGACCCACACGGACCGATACCTACACGCAGACTCTCATCACCATCCACAGCAGAAACGATCGTTAGTCACAACACTGCTACGCAGAGCAGACAGGATTAGTGATCCTAGCAACAAAACTAAAGAAATCAAACATGTGAAGGACGCAATGCAGAAATACGGCTACAAATCACAAGAGATTGAGAGACTTGCCAGAGCTAAGAATAAAACGAAGGATGACCCAAAACAAGAACCAATAGGATACGCGTACCTACCTTATATTGCCGGAGTGACGGATAGGCTGAAGAAAACTCTACAGAAGAAGAATATCGACGTCAGATTCGGCACCGCTAAGAAAATAAAAGAACTGCTTCCGTCAAATAAAGACTCGATACCAAGATTACGAATTAAAGGAATATACGAGCTTCGATGTGAGTGCGGGAAATCGTATATTGGACGCAGCATACAGTGCAGAGTAAACGAGCATCGCAGAGACATGGAGCATGGTAGCACAGAAAAATCCGCAGTAACTAAACACTACCACACGGGAAGCAATCATATCATCGATTACAACGACGTCAAGATCCTCGCTAGAAACAGTCAATACTACCCACGGATAGTGAGAGAATCTTTGGAAATAATGAAGAACCCGAACAACTTCAACCGAGAAGATGGGTACAGACTGAGCAAAGTTTGGAAATTGGCACTGAAAGGATCATCGAAGACACGGCAAGAACCATGGAAGACGCAGAAAGAACCATCGACCACGCAGCCAGGACCACCAAGGGCGAATCCAGGAGACGCATCGGGCACGGATCAGCGGACGATAACGGATCCGGATCAACGGAACGTAACGGATACGCATCAACGAAGCGCAGCAACGACCGGCTATATAACGCGGAGAAAAAGATATCAACACCAATCTTTAGAAACCTTCTGAAGGAGCTGACAGTATGATCAGCAAAACGTCAAGTTTACTTCAAAAAACACGGCAATGTAAGGCTACTTAATATCAACATCATAATATCATGTTATGTTTCATATATTTCAAACATCTGAATTCATATAATTTAACTCGCCCTTCAATGATATATTTCTTTAACCGAACTTTTATGTAGATGCCTACCTGTAGTTATATGCAAGCTATAACTTGTTAATATAGCTTATTATTACCATTGTATATCAATGTGTAAATACTTGTGTATTGTTTGTTGGGATTGTTGATTATTTGTTCATGTTGCAATAAAAGCAGATTACACAAGAAAAGGAATTAAAAAAATCATCTGCACCTCAAGCAATCGTTATATAAGCTTATGTGGTTTATGAGAATATATGCATTATTATATTTAATAAATAAATTTTAATTGATGTAAAAATACTGCACCGATTAATTTGAAAATTGCAAATGATGTAGTTGCGACAGGCACATATTCATGATATTAAAATATATTTTGAGAGACTCTCAATTTAATTATTTTCAAGGCATAGTCACTCCGATCCTAAGTATTATATTATTAATAAACTTTACTAGATTTACTAAATTCTCACCTATCTTCTTGTGTTCCAGTGGTTGAGCCCTTTTGGTCTTGGTTTTTGTGTTGTCATGTTAAATTACTTGTACTTTTCTAAGGAGTTAAAATAGTTATAACAACGTCTTCAACAATTTTCCAAAATTGGTTATTACACAGCGGGCGATGTTTACACAGCTACACCAATAGTTATTGTATATTGTATTATTGTCGGTGATGTTTTACATGTTTTTAATCTGATCCACAATCAAGATTGAAAACTTGTTTTGCAAAGTATTATATAAAGTACGGCAAAGTAAGAAAATTAGATGAATGAATTTCTGTATCATTTTTTTTGTGTATGTCAGATAATAATCGTAATTTCCTGTCTCGGCCTTTTCGACCTACGCAATCGAACTCTGAAATCTGTCCCGCTCAAGAGACGTTTCAATGGACCTTCCCCACTTGAATGTTACTAATACGATAAAAGCAACGTATTTTATACTGTTGCGCTTTCATATTTTCGCTCGTAATGACTACCTGATTTAACTTTATACAAGCGATGTAGGTTATAAATTTGGAGCTGGCCGCTACGCCCCGATCAGTTCATTTTATTCTAACTGCATCAATTACCCTGTTCTCGACAACTTTTATTAACTTTTATCTGTTGCGCCCACGCTTCCATCGGCGGAACGTGTGCGTTGTAGTTATTATTGGATTCATTAAACTTTTTAACAGGATTAGGATGCTCGAAAACTGCGCGCTTTATACGCACGGTCCGGCTATCTTTTATTTTGCACGGGTATTTCATTTGATGTTTTTTTGGGTGATTTTATTCGATTGTTTCGCGATGGCTGCCGGATTCGGCTGCATATGTTTTGAAAAGCATATACACCCCACTCAACGCCCCTTTATGTGTGATTGTGAAACGTATTTTATTGTAATATTGCCAATGAAAAAATAAAACAAATATTAATCAAATGTTATTAGCGGTTAGTACTTATAATTTAAAATACAAAATCAATGCGAAAACGGGAATTAATGCATTGGGAATTCATGTTTATGGAAAACAAAGCGACTATGAGAACCGATCGTAAACAAGGAGTGGATGATTAATTAAACATTTGAAAAGTTGCATATTGTTTTCATTTCAATACAACTAGTTTAAGTTTGGTTGTTTAATTCGTTTGTTAGTAAATACAGAATTATAAGGTATATAGATCTAAACAACTTCAGTGACGTTTTATTTGATAGAGTGGTGAAAAAGGACGGTACTGAAGACATAGCTTTAACTACATGGGCGTACGTTGATACTTTTATTGACTTTTATTGGTTTATCACTACATAACAACGAACAATGAGGTTACATTTTTGCCGCATTGTTACTGCAACCCATACATTCTACTTAAGTTATATAACGCTGAAATTTTACGAACATCTTGGCACCCTACCATGTAATATATGCACATCTGTGCTATAACGACGCGACGCATCGAACTTTGTCAATTTACAATTTGACGTCGTAAAAGTTCGCCAAATTTTACCGTTCGTGGTAACGAAAACACTCGTGCCTTTTACATCGCAAAACCCATTTAAATGCGAAAGAATATACCTTTTCCATTCCGCGAGGAAGACGCGATTAAATTTATGACAGGGAGTCGCCACCGCCGCTTTTCCCAGGTTATTCGCGCAAAACGCGAAAGAAAAAAAAAAGAAAACGGCAGAATAATGCGTCCGTCATATAAATTTTCATTTGCGGACCGACGGGGCGTCACTCGCAGACGTCGAGTTCTCGGTAACTGGGCTGAGTTGTGCAGTAAATCTGGGATTGGTTTAACGACATAAGCTACATGCATAATAACGCGATGCTCGAAACTTCGAGAGGTCGTATATTTCGCGGGGATATTTTTCTAGAACCGATAAAAGGTGAATTGCCACGTCTGCTTCTAAGGCGAGGTCGGTTTTGATATACAGCCATTGTGATAGACGTACGGGTGGGCGTTTTATTAAATCGCGTGTGCGCTGCAGTTCTTGTATTGTTCGTTTGGCAGAATAACGAATGTTTAGATCATCATCAGCAGAAATGCAAAAATTTCCAGTATTAAAAAACTTCTAAATTAGCATTGTTTAACGGATGTCAAACTCACTTTAAATATGTTCTGTATGTACGTACTGCCCGAAATTCCGTGACTGCAACTACATATTAACATCTTTAAACATTACCTGAAAAAATTACCAATTGATTCTACATTTCACATTTTTTACTGGAAGTACCTTACTATTCTACATCAAATCCTACTGAATTTTAAACCAGATCATTTTCACCGTTACCTTAATATTCCAGATATGTATGTAAATGCTAGACGTACAAATTAATTTGGCTGGATCCCATATTTTTTGTATGCTAGCTATGTTTCTCTTATTTGGTTTTCGGACGATTTTGCTATGCGATATAAAAATCAGAGGTTCATTTTTAAATTCTGCATTAGCTCAGTAAATTTTTCACGTAATTGCCCAAGCAGGGGCAATTATTTAATCGAAACAGTGACAATGTATTTTAGACAGTGTAGAATCTTTAACAACGTCCAGTTAAAACAAACGTTGTATATATGGTTTTTTAACTATACGTTACAAATACATATATGTAATATATGTTTTAAAACTTTATTAGTCATAAGTCATAAGTGGTGACACAAAAATGCTGAATAGCTTTGTTGAAATCAAGATAAGACATGAATTAATAATTTTCATCAATATCTTATTAGATTCGAGAGTAATATTATTTGTGTGATTATCAGAATTTTATTTTACAATTATTAGTCAAAGCAAAGCGAATCTTTTCCCTGATTCGGGCAGATTAACATAATATATGAGCTCTGCGTTCTAAAGAAGAATTAAAAAAATATATTATTAAACTAGCATCCCAATCACATCGAGGTAACAACTTATTAAATTCAACCATGATGGCCCCAAAATATTAGATCAATTTTCAATTGACGTAATTGGAACACAACAACTGGAACAACAACTATTTGTTAGCTCCGGTTTTATTTAATATATAAATTATAAAAATAAAAATCACGTTAAGTCTGAAAAAAGTGCAAATTTGACATTTGTGCTGTATAGTCGGCTTTAAATTTAATAAATTGTAACTAGAACTAGAAAATAGTCAGGCATTCACTGGAAAAATAACTGGCACTTGATATATCCCCGCTATCAAAATTGGTATATTCACGCCATTGAAATGTGTGGAAGAGGACAATTTCTATAAAAATAATTAGAATATAATAGAACGCATTTAAACAATGTATGAGATCAGGATTTTAAAACGAAAATGAGATCGAAATTAAATTATGGAAATATAATTGTGTAATAATTATTTAGAGTGTACATGCGTAAACATATTTGTGTAGATTGAGTGTTATGATTGAGCTTAAATGAAGATAAAAAATGATGAGTAATTTTTATTAATCAAGCAGAAAGAAAATTGAATTGTTTAATATCAATGAATCTCGTCAGTTTATACGAGCCATGGCAATTGTCAAGAGAGGAAAGAAGTCGTCCGGATAATTTGAATTTCTGCTCATAAATAAACTTGCGACTCGTCTTCAAGTATATAAATGAGAAAGATGAGTTGATGATATAAAACATCGGACCGCTGTCAGCAATTATTGGGAGTTCCACGTCGATGTCAGGCAGTAATTTGATTGTGGAGTACCCAGCGCAACGCTTGTTGGTTGTTGTTCGCAAATTGCGTTTGTTCGAGTTTTTTGCGTTCGTCTGCATAACTTGAAGCAGCGAATAAATACATCTCATTGTGTCCGTTTTCAAACGTGATAGTCCCCTTTGTAGCAGAATAGTTTGCAATGCGATGTTATTTCAAGATTTCTATGGAGTGTCGTGTTTATGCATTTAATCCAACTATGTTAACGAGTGGTAAACAACTACTTTGCAATTAGGGAGACCATGTAGAAACCTAGTTAGTCTATTCGAGCAATATTAATAAAATAATAAAAAAATATTACGGCAAAAATTCTACAACATATTCGTGTAAGACTTACGTTACATTGAATAAAATATTTGAGACTTGAATTAAAAAAAAATAATATTAATTCAAAAGTAATAATTGAATGATGAACTTTAAATTGTGCAACTCTGAAGGAAATACACCCTGTTATAATTACTTACTCGAGTAATATTTAATCGACTTATAACTGCACTTAAATGAGAGCACACTGGATTGCAATAAAATTATAATCTGCAAGATGTTTCTTTTGTGGAACTGGAATGTGTACCTAAACGTTTCCTCATTCTATTGACAATGAACATTCTTGAGACGCTCTGCGATATTTACAAATCAGAAACTGGGGTAATAGACACCTACTTCAAAAGTTGGAGTAACGTGAATAAGAATTATGTCGTACACTTTTCTAAATCGTGTCTAAAAGTTAATTTAAAAAAATTATTAATGGTACATTTTTAAGGTCACTTTTAAGTCTTCATCTTCTTCAAGTCCAAAGTTTATAATACAAGTAAAGTCGTCAAAGTTGTATTTGCATTGCGTTAAATATCAAATTTATTTATCACTAATGAGCCAGCGGATGTGACCCATCTGGCCGAAGCCTATTTTAAACAGCAACGTTCAACAATTAAGTCAGAAACGCTGCTTTTAAGCGAAATAATTCGTTCATCGCGGCGTTCGTGGATCCTTTGTTATTCAAACACGGTTGGCGATTGTTTTCCGCTTATTGTCTCCAAGTCCGGAATTATAATACAACGTTTTGCGTGGGAACGCGAACCGGGAATTTTTACGTCGAGCCCGCGACGTGCAAAGCAGTATCGATTAAACGATTATGAAACTGTTATACTGAAAAAATCCCTCGAGAATTTATTGGGCGCAATTACACCGCGAAAAGGGCCCTGAAAATGCAAATGGAGCGGCGCTTTTAAGGAGACGATAAAATCAAATCGGATTTCTTTGAAAGGAAAATGAAATTTCACATTTCCGTGTAGATTTATTTTTAAATGTCACCATGGAAATACATCGCTAGCAACCTGGATTAAAATGCTAAATGAAATTCCCAAATTCGAGAGCATTTTTTCAATTAAATTGCATTTAACCGCTGGCAGCTGCTCATGAAATTACAGGTTAATTTTTTGTACATTTAAATTAAAATTTTACCCCGAACATGGCGTAAATGTTAATTTTCAACCCTCCATAATACGCTGACGTACAAAAACGTCGCACGCGTTAGATTGAAATCGACGTGTTTACAGAAATCAGAGACTTTACCTCGGGTCAATTGCAACTCAAGCCAGTAAATAATCACTAGATTCCTAACGATTCATAAATCTCGGCTGTATGTACACTGACGTTAATTCTCAGATCTTCTTCTGACTACCCACCTAGGAGAGTCAATATTAACCCGACGGACGGATTTTTCACTACCTTGGAACGAAATTAAATATTCCAACTCGGAAACTAATTACGTTTAATCGAAATGGTTCGAGAGCACGACTTGCCTCGAGTCCGTTAATTGCGTTTTTTCGGCGCGCGCGCGTTAAATATTTAAGAAACGAGCGATGAACTTGAAGGATCTAAAAGAAAACGGATTTGTGTTACAATCGCCAGCGGAAATCCTCGAGCACAAAGGGACGTGCTACATTTTCAGGTACGCAAGAACAAAAGGGTGCCGAGTAATTAAAAATAACAATTAGACGCGAAAGACGAGAGGTACGCGAGAAACGCGGCTTAAATCGGGATTTTCATTTTTTAATTTAAAGTGGGTTTGCTGTTTATTTGGCTAAATTATATTTTCGTAGCTGTTGCTGATGCGAAAACGGATTATAGAGATAATAGGATCAAATGGTATTCGGGGGAAAGGCGGAATACGCGATATGAAATTATTTAACGAGATTTTAGGTTGGATATTTGTTAAATTATGAACAATTACAAATTATACTGAATATTCTATTTTCACCACAACAACCCCAATAAGTTTATTATTATCCAATGAAAATAACCTGGTGGAAATTTTCAGTATTTTAATTTATATAACTTACATTGTTTGTCGACATAAAAAAAGAATACAACCAGAAGAGCAACCACACGCGATATTGTTACTGCTGATAGTTTTGATCCGAGATTTTGTACTTGAATTGGAAAAATTAGGAGAATTATCCTGAAATTGAAATACTGCAAGAGATAGCGTTGATAAATAGTTCATAATTTAATGAGTTCCCAACCATGTTGATTGTTGGCAACGGCATACTGTACTTCGCGTTGGCCTGTTATCAACAAGCGTGCTTTTATTATGCATAAAATTATTTCGCAATTATCACTGCTGGTGAACAATTAAAGCTGATAATAATATCCACTATGTTAACTACCAGTATGTGTATTGCCCCTTATGTTTTTATATGCAAATTTTAGTAATGCTATATACATGCAGATAAAAATATCGAGCGCTATAAAACACGAGGTGTTGTTGTATGCAATATATGCGAGTGCCTTTTCTTTGAAGCAAATATGAATAATAGATTATAAATATGAAACTAGATAGTCTAATGTTATTTTGTTGAGTACTTAGCAAGTAACGACCACCATTCCCTTTTAGTATAACAAGCTCTATAAAGCATAGTGCACCTAGTATTATATATTTTAGCCGTAGTCAAATGATCATAAAATTCAAGTTATTTGAAATAAATTTTAGAACAATTTTCATTCAAACCACAAAAATATGTACACTATTGTATTGTTAAATATATTGTTATGGTATTTATATATAAAGAATATATTACTAAACAAATTCATTTTTGTCCAAAATTTATCAAATTAATAGCCTAAAACAGAATTAGAAATTAAAATATTAAATTTTTTTATTAACATATTGGAGAAGGTCATCACATTACATAGGTACAATTAGATTTTACAACACCAACTATCTTAACTACAAATATTTTATCATAAAAAAGCACGTGGTGTACAATAAAACAGGTGGCGCACAAAATTATTACGCTTATATCAATTTTATTCAATACATGTTACTAACGGTTCTTAACTGCCTGCGAAACTTAAAGTAATAAAAATCCACTAGCATTGAACAAATTTCGAGGAGAAGTTATAAAGTCTGAGAATTGAATTAATTCTCAGACTTTATAACTTGAAGTCGTATGAATTATAATTTTAGAAAACAGTCAATATTAAAAACAAAAAACGGAGTCTTTCTACAGACCGATCACAAAGGATAGAATCGTAGAAAAAATGGGGAGGGAACTTGTGAAGGATTATTTATTATTATAATTTTCTTTACTCCTGGTTCCCCCTTTTTTCTACGATTCTACCATTTGTGATTGGTTCTCCTTTCTTGTTTATGTCACTTTCCTGGGTATCATTTCCTCTCCCATTTCTGTTACATGTCATAAATGTCATATGCTCTATGCTCTCTTATATAGTGACATCGTCATTGGAATAGTTAATTTTAGACATTTTAAATAGTGTACAAATATGTTTATTATGGATACTAAAGATTTCTATTTTTATAATGACTATTATAAAAGGAACGCGTGTTTACAATACGAAAAGAACATCATACATTATATTACTGTGTTTTATTCTAATATTATTTTTTTAATAATGCTCATGCTCAAATTATTTCTACTTATCAAGGCCCCACATTAACCGTTGAGGAACAATGCGTGGTTTGACATGTGAACAACCCAACCCAACCAGAGACTGAAGTTTTATAATTTATATAATTTAGAAAATATTCAAGATTTCAGAAATATGTCACATAAGTGACGAAGTATAAAATAAAGTAAAATATATACACAGTATGAAAAAAAAATTAAAAATATTGTCAAATGTGCAATTTCATGGGTATTATTCTAAACTAGAACAAGTCAGATTATGATTGGGTGGCTGAGATGTGGTATGTAGAATCTTCCTTACCGCTCAACAAATTAACTCGCTACAAACTTACAACTAGAATGAAATTGTTTTCAGAATTCAATTGTTGAATTGAATGGCCATTTATTCAAAGTAAATGTACACAACCGTAGCAACAATTTGCAATCAACTTACGTTAACATTGAAATAAAAATTAGAGAGCGTTCAGTAATATGGTTCATACACATATAGCAATAAAATTACCAAAACCATTAGATTATGTTGGATACATTGGTCAATCTACATAAACTTTCGACAATATAATTCAGATAAATGCAGCAATAAATGAAATGGAATTAAAATATTACTCATTTCCTTCAGACTCAAATATCATCTAAGGGGGTTCGGTTAGATAAAAATTGCTAAAAGCCGTTAAAAATGTGAATAAAAAAACATTTTAAATGTTCAAATAATTCAGTAGCATCGATAATTGAAATATAAATTAAAAAATGATACATCAATTACGTCCTTTTTAATCACAAAACAAACGCAATTGACTCATCACAGATAAATATGACCATAAACGAAAATTTAAAAATGGAACAAAATTGATGTATTGCTTGTAAATGCTAAAAAGGGATTTGATTGGATGGGTTCAAGTGACTAGTTGAAAAAATCTACATAAATCTTGAAGTCGTAAATTAATCAAAACAAAAATTAAACAGCATCCTAAAAGATATATATAGGAGGAGGCATTCATTAATTAATTGGATTTTATTTATTTAATTTGTTTCGTTACTGCCTGTATACCTTTGTGGTATACATTGATATTCATTTGCAAAGTTTTTAGTATTTTTGATTTTGATTTTGTACAAATTTTTGTTTTTTATTTGCACTATTTGCGCCACCGTCATCATTTTCAACGATTCAACTATAGTTTCTTATGTACCATACGCTTTTTATTTATTAATTCGAAATTTTCATGAAAGATTAGTTTCTTCGTTACAATTCCGGTTTAATTTTAAAGTCGTTCTTTCGTTTTAGTGAAATGTAATCGATTTGTCTTTAAAATCACGTGGTTCTATTATCATAGCAGCCATTTCAAAAATGAATGAATCTTTTTTATTTTACTTTCGTTTCTTTGATTTGATTTGATTAATTTGGTTGTTTGTTATTGAGAAAATTAATATAATTCGATGGTTTCAAATGTTTTTATTATACACGACAATTGTTTCGCCATACAATGGCTTCATCAGGTGGATGATAACTTTGAATATTTGATAATATTTGAAACCATCGAATTATATTAATTTTCTTAATAATATGGAGTTTCAACAAGTATCCTCTTCGTCAATCAATTATTTTGTTGTTTGTTGTTTATCTGCTTCATTTTAAATAATCAGTTTGTCACCACGTTAGTAATTTGTTTCCGTTCATTTCATTGATGATGTATCGTAACTTATTTCAATTTATATTGACTTGTTGTTTGTTTAATGTTATTAATTGTAATAATAGTTGATGTTCCTTTGCTGTAATGTTTCTTTCTTTCTGTATTCTATTTGATATCCACAAATATACATTCTTCCGAAAGTTTGAGGAAGGCAAATGTTGTATGGCATAATTTGGGAAAGATGTACTTCGACGTACCATTACTCTAAAGACACTAAAAGCTGGCTTCCACACCACATACCTATTGTTCCTAAAAACAACTCCCCCTAACCCTTGGAACTTACCTCAAGCTCACCAAATGGAGGATTGTTGGGCTTTACTGATGGGGAAGCAAATCAAATTTTATCCGGTTTAAATTTCAATTGCTGGTAACGATATTTTGCACAAAAAAAATCCAAGAAAAACCGTGGTACAAAACTTGAGTAGATAATCGTATCTACTCAAGTTTTGTACCAAGTTTTGTATATCGATAAGAATACAGTAAACCCCTGCCCTGTGTACGTGCTCCGACCGCGAGGAAAAGTCACCGCCACGCGCGATCTAAATTTTTTTTTGGAACCAGTCAGAATTGAAGTTGGGTTTATGCAATGCGATGTCTTATATTGCTCCATATCGGGTTTGATAATTTAATATAAATTTTGGTATAAAATATTACTTTCGATAAACTTAATAAGTACACATGGACGAAAAGCAATGTTGTATAGTTAGTTAGATCTTACAGTATTATAAATGATATACAGTTTACCGTGCTGAGATCCATGCCTAAAGCAATTTAATATGACAAGTTCTATAACGTAATCTAGACAAAACGTAGAAGTCAGTTTTTTCCTAGTATCATTTTTATGATAGTTGAATTCATTTATTATGAAAGAAACTTTTAAGCGTGTGAAATGCTTTTTATGTTAGAAAATAACCAGGATGAATTACATTGTTTGAAGGAGTGGAAGTTGGGTTGGGTTGGGTTGGGTTGGGTTGGGTTGGGTTGGTTTGGTTTGGTTTGGTTTGGTTTGGTTTGGTTTGGTTTGGTTTGGTTTGGTTTGGGTTGGATTGGGTTTGCATAAAAGTTTTTGTTAATTTAAAAAAATTGAAAAACATATTTATTTCTGAAAGTTCGTGTTTCCATTCTTTTTTATAAATTCAGAGTTAAAGTCATAAAGACTATGCGAAGTATGGGACGATCTAAAATTCGGTCCTTTGTTAAAAGATTCTGATAAATATTTTGTGCCAAAATTTTATTACATCCGTTACATAAATCAATTTTAATGATACTTAATACTAGGTGATTCAAATTGATTGCAGGTGTCGTATGTCCGCTAATGTTACATTTTTATCGGTAATGTAGACCAACACGCAGAAGCATATATTATTTATCAAAACTTTCATGTACACACGTATCCTTGTGTTCTGTCAATGCGTTATGTATTAATATTGTTTCTGTAATTCACAAAAAATATCTTTTTCAGACTAAAACTATATATTTTATTGATTTATCTGGTCAGAAATCATATGCTGATATTTATTTTCAATAAAAGTAAAATGTGTTTCACTTTTGGGTTTACACCGTGTTTTCGGATGAACTAAATAAAAGAGATCAAAATGGCGTCCTTCGGTATTGCCAAGCTTCTTATTTCCATAAATTCCATCAGCAATTCGCTAACTTTGATATTGTCTAAGACACACGGATTGTTAAATGACACTGGAAGCATTTCCAAATGTAAATCTTCTGGCAAAGGATCTGTGTTTAACGAAGAAGGAAATTATTCAGGGACGATTGGAAGCAAGCGTCAATAAATTTTCAAATTATTGTCAGCTCAAACTCGTTATGTCCAATAATTTGTTTATACTAAATGAGTATTTATTAAATGCAGGGCTTTCGTATGGGTCGTTAGAGGGTTAGCTGAAAAACTAAGTATGCTCACGTAAAAAGTGTACATTCAGTGACATATAAACTGCACCACCTAGAAGGGGTGGGACTTTTTGGACAAAATTTGGCAGAAACATTGGACTAGTCTAAGGTAACAATTCATTAAAATTTGATAAAGAAAAAACTTCATCTTTTTTATTTTTCTTTAATAATGTGTTGGCCCGCCCCTATTTCTGATACACTCATTGACCCGCCTTGGCATTGATTCCAGCAGGTGATCAATGTGTTCTTGGGGTATGGCATCACAAGCAGCCTGTACTTCATGCCGTAGAGCTTCTATTGTCAACGGTGGGTTCGGTAGATTCCTCAATCTTCTACCCATCATGTTCCACACGTGCTCAATGGGCGACAAATCGGGGGATCTTGGCGGCCAAGGCAAAAGATTAACATTGGCATTTTCAAAGCAGTCAAGAGAAACCCTTGCTACGTGAGGTCGTGCATTATCTTGCTGGAAAAGTGGGTCTTCCAGCCCTCGAAGATATGGAAGAACATGTGGGCTACCACTTCGTCAATGTAGCGTCGGGCGGTCATACTGCCCCGAATGAAGAGCAAGGGTGACCTACTACCGTAAGCAATAGCACCCCACACCATCAACCCCACAGTTCGGTGAACATACCTCGCAATGGAAAAATCAGAATTGCGCCTATCTCCACGTCTTCGTCTAACAGTCATCCGACCATCATGCATTCCTAAACAAAATCGCGATTCGTCACTAAAGACAACTCGATGCCACTCCAAGTTCCATTGAAGTCTTTCCGTGCACCAGGCCAAACGTTCCTGGCGATGTTGAGCAGTGAGGAGTAGCACAAGATGTGGGCGGTAAGACAGCAAGCCAAAGGTTCTTATTCGGCGATAAACTGTTCGCAAGCCTATCGGACGAAATTGTTCACCTAACCATTGATCAGCTATTGTTCTAGTTGTAGAGAATGTCTCTCAAGGCCATTAGTCTTAAGCGGCGATCTTGATGTTCATTGGTTCGTCTTTGAGCCCCAGTGCCTCTTCTCCGACGTTCAACCCCATGTTCAGACCACGCTTGATAAACACGTATTATTGTTGAGTGGTGCCGTCCCAAACGGTTGCCGATTTCTCTAAACGAAAAACCTGCTTCTCGTAAACTAACAATCCTCCCTCGGTCAAAATCACTTAACTGCTGGTATACTTGAGGTCTCCTTCCTCTAGGCATCATTAAACACTTGAAACTAAAGAACGGGATCCGAAAAAGTGGAAAAATTCAAAAAATGACTCGATAATTGCTTGTCCATCACCACCTTGAAAAAATGACACAAACGTCAAAAATCCCATGACTACTTGATGATTGGGTTTCAAATTTGAATCAACTATTTCCCTGGACTAGTCCACTATTCCTGCCAAATTTGGTCTAAAAATTCCCACCCCTTCTAGGTGGGACAGTTTATATGTCACTGAGTATATTTTACTTGGTTTAACGAAAATCTCAATAACAACGATATTTTAAATATAGCATTTTTCAGTGAGGAAGCGCGGTTTCGTTTAAGTGGTTATTGGAAAACGATATGTCTTTGTCGAAACTGTATCACTCCCAGTTTAAATTGGAGATGGGATTGCGAAGTCAAGGATAATTGGACTATTTTTTGACAATATAAATGCCGTAAACAAGCAATAATGAATTTTGCGACATTTCATTGCTCAGGTTGGTGATAAGGAGATTTATAATGGGTGTATAACGATGTACAACGATTATAACGAAGTTTTGGTGGTTGATACCAGTCGATTTTTTAATGTTGAACATTTTTTTTCCTATTTGTTTATAATATGTATTAAATGGACAAAAGGCGTTTTAATGCGTTGTGCTATTTTTTATTAGAATAAATTTTAATTTTATAATTTCAACGTGCTCAATACAATAAGCATAAACAGATGTTAACATCGCATACTTTTATTTCAATTTGCAAGCTAACATTTGCATTATTAATAAATAATCATGTAGCTTTTGTATAACGAAAATAGCATGTCATTTTTGTATAGTATATAACAGAAACACATAATTACATACATACATAAGTTTAATTTGCATATGATACATCTTTAGATTTAGGAAATTCTAAATAAAACTTCAAACGTAAGAACTTTGTCAAAAAGTTACCGCGCACATTATCTGCTAAGCACTTGAACAAATAATATGAATAGGAAAGAATAATTTATATGGTCCCGTTCATTTTGGAACCAATTGCGCATTGATTTTTCATTCGTATTTCAAAAGCCACCGCCAATTAGAAAACATCTTTTAGGGATTTCGTCGTTGCCACTATGTTTATTATGCCGACTAATTGCCACATATTTGATTTTATTGCAAAGTAAATACAGCGCACGCGTCCGTAACTACGTTTAATACCCCTATTCGTCTGTAACAGCATATTTATTTTTCTGCGCATTTGCTGATTAATACCCGTATTCGTAAAGCTAGTTTCATATTTTCCAATATTTAGTACAGTGGTTTCTATTGAACTGAACACGAATTAAATCAATTAGATTCGTTGAATATAGACCTTGCGACAAAACACAACTTTTAGTCGAAAATTCTAACCACTAACGCCAAATCGGAAACTATCCTACAACTATATCTAAAACAAACTAAATTAACATTTTGTGACCTGTTTAAGGTAACGAATTCAAAAAATGTATTGTAAAAGTTAAATTTGCCTTACAATGCATGATTGTACCTACTTCAAACGCGCCTTATCTCTAAAATAAACATAATTTCGACAGGAATAATGACACCAGTATTGTGATTCGGAAACGTGCCAAGATGAAAACCGTTCAGCAAAGATAACATTTATGCAAAATATAAGTCGAACGTTATCGTTCGATGCGGATAACCGATACAAATTTTGCGAAATTGCGAAAACATAGCGTGTTATTTCAAAGTTTTATGAAGTGTTCTCCAGGAAAACACCGAACGATAAACTTGCGCGCACGGTCGGCGGACAACCATTTTCTGGTAGGATTACGCAACAAAAGATTTAATAAACATGGCGTTTACGTCGCGTACCAGGACTTGCAAGGTTTAATAATGAAGCGGGAACGTTGCCCGTGTTATTGTGTCGTTTTTCCCGATGTCGGTGTTCTCGAATTATTCACAAACTTTGTACGGAGTTGCCGTCTCGAGGATTTATTAGCCTCACCTTTAATGTGGAGGATTGGTTTCCGGAACGTTTCTGCGTTCGTATCACGTTTCCTCTCCACCCCTTGCTGTATTATCGTTGCAACGATAACTTTTATGGCTTTCGCCGGCGTTGGACTATACGGTAGACGTTTGACGACTGTGTAATTAAATATTAAGCCGCTTATAGTCGGAGGATAGCTATATGACTTTATTATGACGTTTCAAAGCACAAGCTTGCGGTAAGTAGGTACTTATGGAAACCATTCTGGTTTTGAAAATTATCGTTTCGGCGCTTTAAAGCCAGAGTAAATAATACATTTTGTAAGGTAACATAACTCTCATAACGCATGTTGCAATATTTCGTTAGAAATTATTACAATCTAGTATTTCCATGGTTTACGAACTTGATAATTAGTGTTGGAAGTTTTGATGTGAGCCAGTTAGAAACAAATAGTTTTAACGGTTGCAGTCTCAATTATGAAGTATCAAACAGATATAAATTTAGGTAATAAATCGAATAATTTGTGTAATTATGAAACAATAATTGTCGCTTACAATTAATAGTTTGCAGAAATAAAAAGAGTGCTATTATCCATACCTGAGTTTTTGAAGTGGTGTGTAGATAATCGTCGGCTTAAACTAATGTATTGTAATATTTATGTAGAAGCGAATACAAAATTGTACAGAAAATGTTCAGGTAGTAGGTGCAGGTGCACTCGATATAGGTTAAAATGAACAAGAATATCAAAAAAGAACAAAGATTGATGACAAATGATGAAAGAGAAGAATACATATAACAGAGAAATAAAACAAAGGCAAGGAAAGCAAAATCGAGAAGAAATTGGCCGAAATATAAATGAAACATGTGGAGCAAAAAAAAAATGGAACGTTATGAGATTCATTGAAAGGAAAATGAGAAAAAGGCATTAGAAGAATAACATACATTTAGTAAAAAAAATGGGTGCTATTTTATGGAAATTAGTTTACAAGATGCGAAACATTCTCAAAATATGAATTCCTGCATAGTCTTTGTATTTAAGGGTAAGATGGCAAATTCATTTCTTAATGCAGTACTAAGCAACTTTATCTAACTCCACACAGACATTTATTTTCGTGGAAATTGATTTTACACCTTTTGAAATTTCTGCAACGATAATTCCCTTTATAGGGAATGTTGCTTCATCCGTAAATATTTTTTTCCTATTTGTGTATATGTCACACTGTACTATATAGCAAAATTCTAAACTGTTGTTATAACCTCGTTCTAGTATCGTTTGGACATATCTTGATTTATATGGATGGTCACTCTTTGCTTTTATGTTGACGTACTTAAATCGAAATTACTCGCACGTTTTCTCAATGATAATTTAAGATTTAGGCTGTTTGCAGAACTTTCAAGGGGCGATCAACATTTATTTTCAGTTTCCATGGTCTTTTTTAAAACTAAATTCCAGAATGTACGATTCCTTAAATGGTTTTTAAATTCAATACTGACACAATTTTCATGATTCTTTTCCCTAAAGATAATTTATAATTATGTCTACACATGAGCGATAACTCATACCTATATGTGAAAATGAATTTGGCAACTGAAATTGATTGTTATTTGCCCAAACTATTTGAAACATGTAGTGGTGTTAACGTGAAGTGTAGAAAATTACATACATTGGCATTTTATTGACTTGAGCTTTCTGCGTTGTCTTTTTAGAACAGTCCTATTTTTGAGTTGATCATTGCTCACATTAATTTAAGATTTGATTCGTATGTTAAAAGAGGTGTGACCAATATTTAATTCATTTTGAACCAATTTTAGCGATTTTCATTGTTTCATTCCGATTTCATATAAAATTACAATGAATAGAATATTGGCCATTGTAACAGATTTTTGTTAAGAGTTTCCTTAGCTTAGCTTTTCACTAGGATTTTTGTATAGAAAGGTGGCCTTGATACCGCCATAGGATTTATTAATTGTCATTTGTCATATTAATGTTTATGAGACACCTAACATTAAAGTTTGTTGCTAAGTGATTTACAGTTGAGAATTTTTACAATCCTAATTTATTCTATTGATTCAGCGTCGTGTAATTCTTTATATAAACAATAAGTAAATAACAACTTTTTCACAAATGTACATTTCAAATCCTAAATCTTTGTACTGAAGATGAATTTCAGTAGAAAGATTCGACTAACCTTAAAAGTACAAGAGTACAATAAAGCGCACCTGCCTTAGTGTCATGTTTAGATTTTCACCACGTCCGGTATGTGTTACTAAGTTTTGTGTGATAATTCTTTATATAAATCGATACGAAAGTTCGAAAATTCCAATGTCACGTCGTTAAAATATACCTCGTCTTACAGAAATAGTCGGCTAATGCGGATTTTGAATTACCTCGGTGCAATTGATGTTATTTGAACCTAATTTCTAGTATCTTCTTTTGGTTTGACCAATGTAACACATATCACACGTGTTGCAGAAGATTTTGTATATTCCAGATTTTTTAATGAAATGTTCTTTATTGACAATATTGTTTAAACAGAGTTTTGAAGTGTTATTGTTTGAAATTGTGGGAAGTTATATTTCTTTTATACATTTGAAAATCTAAAATTTTAATTTAAATTTGTGAAATTTTTTTCAACAAAAAAAAACCATACAAATATCCCTAACAGTTTCATCCCTTTTCACAACTATAAAAAATCAGCTTATTAAGTATTTCATCGTTTTTAACTTCCACAACATAATTTTAATAAAGAATTATGAAATAGAAACTAATGGATATAATAACAAAGAAGCCTGTTCAATAATATTTATAGTAAAGATATATTTGAAATAGCGAAAAAATTGGGGCATCCTAATGGAAGTAATGTTAGTAATGAAACAAATTAATAATGTTTTCTCTTACGACAAATAACGTGACGCGAAGTAATTGCTTACTTGACTTGCCTCCGTACCAAGTAACTACCTCTATAAAATTAATAAATTAATTAAATATGCTGTCGGATATAATATTGTCTTTTATTACCGCAAAACGACGACTTTTCTTAGAGAAAAATATGCATCATAATAAAAGGCGGTAGGGCCGCATGAAATTCATCCCAAAACTTGAAGTTTGGTCTGCTTGTTAGTTCAAAATATAATAATAAAATAATAATTGAAGAAAAAGCGTAAAAGCTGCATATGAATTATACATAGCTTTTAATTCATTGCTTCACAAGAAATAAACTAAATCGACTGATTGATTAGTTTATTACTAAGCCATATGAAATTAGAATTGTCACCGTACAAGAAGTACATGAAAGTCGGTAAAAATTGTATATGTGATAATGGCATCAAATTAAGAAAAAATGCCCTGGCTTAAGGGGGGATCCTGCTTTAGGAGGCCTTAAAATAGCGTTTTTGGGGGAATTTTTTTAGGGCAAAAAAAAATGAGCAAGTCTAGAGAACTTTTTAGAGCATTTTATTGCATGTTTGAGCATTAAAAAAAATATGTCGAGAGAGAAATATTTAAACGGAACCGATTTTTATGCACATTTGTGCAACACCTTTCAATTGCAATTTACAATCGGTGGGAAAGATGTAGCCCGTAATTTTTGTCTGAAACAAAAAAAACAAAGAAAATGGCAATTCTCATATAATTTCTTCTATGTGAACTAAAAAAACCCAAAATGTTTAAATTCAAGTTTTTTCTCAGGTTTGAAAATAAATGTGCTCTTTGCAGGAAGAGAAAATAATTTCAACTTGCTAAAAAAGTTGTTTAGAATTTTTTTTCATTAATCTTTTTAGTTCAAATAGAATAGAATGCTACTGAAGCCAACAAAAGTTTTGTTTCGTTTTCATTGCGTTGTCTTAAATACTCGTAAGATAACAACACATATCAAACAATGTAGCAAATTGAATGAATCATGAAATAGAAAGTTTCCCTATAGGGGGAAAATATTGGCAAATTTATGCAAATATTGGCACTTTATTCTTGTTTGTGGTTTCATACCTTAAATCCATGATATTCAATATTTTTTGTGCAAGAAGTTCTCTTTTATTATTTGGCGACTGAAACGTTAAAAGAAGATAAAGACGATATTTCAGTTTGTTTTAAGAAACGTTGTTTATAGTAAGAAACAGTAGTTGTAGTAGCCTAACAAGGTATTTCTTTTCGTGATTATCTACTTATCATTTGATTATGCATTTTTACTAGCATCGGTCACTAACCAATATTGTTTTTTTTTTAAACCCGCAAATATAGTTTTCATTCCAAATCAGCCAACTGAAGTTGTTTTTCGGCTCAAAATTACATTTTATAATAATTTGTATCACACATTTCTGAAATCAGTCGTGTCTAATTGATTAAAATTGTTCACTGATGCTAATTTAACCTCCTCATGCAATCATTTATTTCGTTTACTCGCCATATATTGTGCGGCAGGACATCGCATGTTCAATGCAACAATGCATCGCAAATAATTTAATTAAAATGAATTATGCATTTTTACTAGTGACCTATATAACCAATATTGTTTTTTTAAAAACCCGCAAATAAAGTTTTCATTCCAAATCAGTCAACTGAAGTTGTTTTTCGCCTCAAAATTGCCTTTTATAATAATTTGTATCAAACATTTCTGAAATCAGTCGTGTCTAATTGATTAACATTGTTCACTGATGCAAATTTAACCTCTTCATGCAGTCATTTATTTCGTTTACTCGCCATATATGTGCGATGTGCGGCAGGACATCGCGTGTTCAATCCGACAATGCATCGCAAATAATTTAATTAAAATGAATTTCAAACAGTCCATCCGCAATAGTTGTTTCAATTTAACGTTTGTAACACAGAGGTCGCCCGTGCAAATCGGCTATGAAGGAAGCTTTATATCGATTCGGATGCGCACATTTCGAGCTTTCTACGTTAAAGAAAAGCAGCGCCATCTGGCGGTGTATCATTGCCATTCCGCCATTCCGAGTCCTGGCATTGGTTGGCGAGTTGATTTCACAGCGCAGCTACTTCGGTGCCTAGCCGCCAGGTGGAGCCTTTATTTTTCGTTGAGCTTTGACCGATGCATGTGAATAAAAAGCAATTGGTGAATTAATTCAAAACCAGACAATATCGAGTTGTTATGTGATACTTCACGAGCAAGTTTTAAAAGTTTCATCTATATGTAAATAGGAATGAATATAAATTAAATGAATTAATTTATTGCACGGTTAATTATAATAATAATAATTGAATTAATTGCGTAATAAATAAATTACAAAAGTTGGTTGGCACATAAAATTATAAAATTTGTGATTTTAGCAATGAAATTATTTGGGTGACATAATTTTACATAACGTCATCATTTTCAAGTGTGGTGTGGGGCAGTGAATTTTCTAAAGTAGACACCAAATATATTATGATATTTAGTGGACATATTGCTTTATAACTGATTTAAATATAAATAATCAACTTGCAAAAACTGTAATTTATTAATTAAAAGTAATTAATTACGTTACTGTTAAAATCTTAAAAATACCTCACATTGAAATTGTATATTATCTTTATAAATTCATCCTTTGTCCCGAATTTCAAGGTACGTCAAGTCCCAGTAGATTTCATTATACGATTTCTCGTATAATGTTTTGCGTTTCATATAGTTTTTTTTAATAAACTATGTGCTTTTGATAATTCACTTATCTTGAGCTTTAAGCGACGCTAATTACACAAAAAAGCACATTGAAATAAATAGCGTCATTGCAAGAACCACGAAGCGAGACGTGCTTGGGCGCGACTGCAGCACATCTAATTTAACTCTGTTTACTTCACACACATACACAAATTCGGTATAATTTTGCATACGTCAAAGTAAATCGCAGAGCGGAATATTCTCGTTACAAGCAGAATCCGTCAACTAATTTCAGGTTGTGCACAAATGTAAACTACAATGTTAGCTTCAATTACAATGGAGAAGCGCCGCACCACCTGGGATTTTATTTATTCCCCCACATCCCTCTTTTGACTAATTAAATTATTTAAGTTTCCATCTCTACTATTTTTTTATTTTATAGATGCCTTACTTATACTGGTGCCATGTTACTGGTATATTATTACATACGGTTCCCATTGGTAAGAAATTTCAGATATCGCAGTAAGTTTGTTAATAAATATTCAGTTGAAAAAATTATTGTGCTCGAGGTATAATCGTTCTCTTTTTTTATAAAAAGTTACTATGGTTCGCATAGCTATGTTTTTTATATGGGGCCCCATTGCCATATTTTCTAATAAATTGCAACCTACAGCTAATATCTTTATATAAAATTATATATTCAGTGCAGGCCGGAATTTTCGGTGGCAGGATTTTTTCGTCTCATACTAATCGACACTAAGTTGGCTAATTATCTAAAGAATGAGTAAAACCCTAGAGAGAATGGGCCGCACAACATTGAATAAGACAGCGGGGCAAGAATTAACAATGAATTGTTAATTAGTGCGTCGTCCCTGCGAATCTAATCTTCTATACCTTGGTGAGGTAAAAATGAGAATGAAACTGAAAAACAGATATAATGATTTTTGTGATTTTGTCAGTCGAATCACTCGTCTCATTCTCAAAAATTAAACCTAAAAGAATCTTACTGGAGATTTGTTTACTACCTTTATCTTCTGGTTGCAATCCAATAAAAAAGTGGGTAATTCTAGATACCTCCACCCATAAAAAGTCTATGCAATCCAGCACCGTTAAATAACGCGTCTGAAACACCCATATCCAACCAGTGAATATGACAGACATTGAAGGTATTAGAAAAGGACGACATGAATATAAGAAAGAAATTAAACAGGGGAAGAAAATGTAGCAGGAAAATTATCGAATTGCACGAAACACTGGAAACAGACAAAAATGAAATTTGTAATTACAGGGCCAAGGTGTGAAGACCTTACAGGAAAACGTTATCAAACAAAAACTAAACGAACAAGCAAATATTTAGAGAACAAGAAAAATATGAAATACGATGAATATAAACTAAGTGCTGCTAAATAAAAGAAATAAGATAAGATAATTCCTGTAGAAAAAATAAACGAAGATAAGAAAAGAGTTGTATGAATACAAGTTAATGGAGGCAATAAAGATAAAAATATGGGTCAAATAACTAAGATAAAACTAGTTCTCGAGCAAGAGGATAAAGAAAACAGCATGGATGTAAATATGGAAAAAAAGTAGGAGGAAAATATTGCAGATGACGGATGAAGAATCTAGAAAAAAAAATCAGAAGGGTGACCACTTTAGAATTGAGAATTGGCATATGGAACGTAAGGTTTGATAATGGAATAAATGGTACAGAGAGAATGACACATCACCTAACAGAATGCATTACCAAAACAAAAATAAAAAAGGCTATTGCTAGTATAAATAAAGAATTTTTATTTTGGCGTCGCTTAGATGAAAAACAACATTAATAACTGCACTAAATATATTAAACAATTCAATAAAGCAACACTGTGACAGTAGCATAGTCAAAGTCAAAAGCACTCTACGCTAATAAATGTTAAGCCTGCTCAAAATTACTCAAAGGCGAACTGATTCTATACGTTAAATTACATCACTTATCAAATAATCACACATATATGCTGTCGCTTTCGAACAGCGCTGTCTGTAGAATATTGCGAGAAATGTTTTGCCGTCATGTCGTGTCGCGAAAAGAAGTTCGGTTCTGTTCGGTTGCTCATAGTTTTTAGCAGGGACAAACTCTCATCGTTGTTGATGCACTAATCCAAAATCGAGAAAAACTTGTAACCTGTAAGACCTTAATATCTGGTCATAGTCATAGTCAAGTTAATGTGACATATTGGCACAAAATTCTTACTTTAATTAAAATATAATTAGGTTACCTTTACAAACAAAATAGTGTTTATGTTGTTGACTTAAAGATGCAGTTTTATTGCATTTGTTGCTTTACACTGTCATATGAAATAGAACTCAAAAAAACATCATGCTGAAATATTTCGAATCTTGGAGAACGAAAAGTCCTATGGAATACCATGTCTAAACCTACCAAATAGTGGAAGATGGGTATTTACAGCAGATAGGGCAGTGATGTTGGTGAGAAGATCAAAAAATTCGTCACCAGGTTGCAGAAGAATGGCTTGAAATGTAAAAAAAGACACAAGTGCCGAAAATGCACCAAGACTACGATGTTGCCAACACCTGAGGCGAGTGAGACGAAAACTATGTCACTTTGAAAAACTCTGAAATGAAAGGGAATATTAGATACTAATATAAAGCGAAATTATCCGATATTCACTCGTCTGGTGTGCAATTTTGTGGGAGGAGTAAGGAGTGAAGCTTTGAACAGGGTTATAGGATACGTGGACAAGGAACTGCGTGTAATCGACTCCTGGCGAGTTGTAAATTCGACCAGAATTTCGATTACGTCTCTCGCTCACGTACGTTACACCAAATGATTTGCGTCGCTACCGTCTGGGCGTTATTCAATTGTTCGAAGGCTTGCTCAGATAAACTCCTTTAACTATGTACACTATTTATTATTACTATTTACAATATACAATTTCGCTCAATTACAATTGGCACAGATGATGATACAATGGATGTGTTACTGTGTGTAACTATGCGTAATTCTTAGGCTGTTGTTTTGATACGCGTACTTTGATTATGTCAGTGTGTGTGACTGATACTGGTACTGAACTGTTCGACTGGTATCGTGATAATGTCTGTCTAAGGGTGAAAACATTCTTTAAATACTAACGTTCTTTTGTGTGATTGGTTGGAATGAAATGTCCCCACTTTGATGTAAGATGAAGAACGCGTCATGATTGGTAAAAGAATGAATTTAAGGCGATGAAAGAAAGGGAAGTTTTGCTCCATATTTGGTTCAGAGGATTAAAATAAAACAGACGCCCAGGTTTGCACTAGCTCTACTTCAGGAATTAAATTACCTCTATATAAAAAAAATACAAGCAGGATTGTAATAATTGTAGATTACGTTATATAAGCTACCATGAAAAACATTTACCAGCATAATGGAGAATATTGGATTGAAAAGACAATATGGTAGACTCAATGTGTATTTAGGGGATAAAATGCACACAACATTTAATATTCATGGTAACAGAAGCCACCGAATAATAATAATAAATAAGAACATGAGATATATCAGTTTTATTGACCTAGATACGCTTTTGATAGGATAGATAGATAAAAAAATTGCGGCATCTCAAACCAAGGGGCAGATAAGGGGAAAATGGAACTGGTAAACGAGCCGAGAAAAAACTAAAACAATTAAAAACTGACGGTTGAATGAGCTCCTAGTATTTACAATAGAGCTAAAAAAGAAAAGAAAAATAAACTTAAGATAATTGAATTATTTTCCAAATATGTTCGTTACATGTGATCATACAAATTTTTGCTAGGTTTTGCATACTTGAATACATGGATTTGCTTATTCGTTAGAATTCAATATTATAATTACTTCTTTTTGTTTGCATTATTACTCTAGCAAGTCAACATAAATTAATGATTAAAACAACGGCCAATATTGGTTTTGAATTGTACTACTGCGATGCCGATAGACATTACATTATTCATTGTTTGACCCTGTTTGTGCGCCCAAACGTTATGTGCGAGCTCAACGCGAAAAACAGCCGAAATTTCTGCCGGCGACAGCTTAATTGAAATGGCCTGAGGTTTGTGATGAATAACGGTTCCTAATGCAAATGACTTGATGCAGCGTTTTTCTTCCGCTTGAGAGACTTGATTGCAACCTCGCGTCACTCGTAGTGCCATTGCATACGTGTTAAGATTTTGACTGAAAAAGCACAGGTAATTTTGAATTACATATTCAATTAAACACGTTGCGATTTGCATATTTATTAAAAAAAATATTTTAATACTTCATTCGACCATTCATTTATTACGATGAAATTATTATAAAATCACATAAAAATCTAAAAAGCGCTCCAAAAGAATTATCGCGCAATCTTAACATTTTCCCCACACACGACGACCGCGACGGAAATCTCCAATTTGTCCCCGACGACCGGGTTATCGTAAACACGTTGCAGTTGCTAAACGACTAGAGCTGGAATTTAATTTGATTTTCGTTTTTGCCGTCTACCGTCTTACCGGGATCAAGTCGACCGAAATTAGAAGTCGCCCGCTTGCGGGGTTCGCTGCCGGTTGCTGACTACGCTTCATTAAACCCCGCCCGGCTACGAATTAGAAATTCAAGGGGTTTTAATCGATTCAGATTATTTCGCCGTCGTTAGTAGCGAATTGCGTTGTTCGACACCCGTCGATGATAGAATTTATCGCCCAACTTGTAAGTTTTATCGGCCGAAAATCCGGCGCTTTGTTCGACGAAGGAAGATTTTATACGAAAATCAATGAAAATTCATCCAGCTTTAGGCGCACATAAATTCATAGATTACGTTTCGCAAACAAAGGAAAAATTATTGTAGGACTTGTATAGCTATCATCTCTATATAGCAATTCAAACAAAGGCGTGCAAATGTACAAAAAAAATGAATAATTTAATAATTTTAGAATAATACGTTAGTAAGGGGTGTATTTAAATTAACTGTCACATTGTTCGCTGTCATCGAATGTCGAAACATGCATGGGACGTTTTACACAATACGAAAATATTGCCACTAGATTTATGTATGTAGGTGTACCCGATTTTTTTTGCCGACGACCGTACAATCATAATTACAAAAATAATAAATACAATCAATAAAATAATATTTATAATGTACAGTGTATTCCTGAAAAGCATGATGCAATTTCGTAGCCCTCTAGCACTTAATTCTTACCTGGTCAATGCTCCGAGAGACAGATTACATTCACAATAACGCTCATATTTTTGATATAACATATAAACCAATCTGATTTATTTCTTATATTCTGCATATTCTGATGTAGCAATATAAATGTTGATCGTCTGTCCGTCTGTTTGTTTACTGACCGGAATAGCAAAATTTTTTGTTGCGTCACAAACAACAATTGTTCCAGATACTCAACTGACATTTACAAAGACACAACAAGACACTTGATTCATGTCATAATTGAATCTAATAGCTGTGGATAGTTTCTGAGAAAGATGAAATTGTATTACGGTTAGCACATACTAATTCAAGTATTGCAACAGGTGTCAATTTCAATGGGACCGAAGTCTCACACGCAAGCTTTAGAACCGACAAAATTAATTAAGAATTCACCCACAAGCAAATAAGAAGCCACACAAGACGACAGACTTCACAAGCAATACGTTTTCAAACGCGTTCGGCTGGAAAAATCAATTAAAACTTTCTTGCGCCTAACAAAAGCGTCACATGGTTCCATAATGGAATTGTGACGTGTTTAATGAAAAAGATAATACCCACGGAAACGCCGTAACAATTAAAAAAAGTTGAGCGAGGTGTTTCATTAGCAAACTTTCAAAGAAAATTTTGCGCTGAGGGAACAATGGCTGAGTAAATTAAAACAGTTTTAAGATATCGGTTTCGTTTGATGAGATTTTGCACAATTAATTTAGTTTCCGCGACAAGAAAATACCTAACGACTGCAGGACTGAAAAAACGGCGAACACAGGATGTTGAATGTTTCAAAGCTAAATCGACGGCGCACAACCGGCGTTCATTAACGACTCGTCCCCTTTAAAAGTCCTCCGTGATATTTCATCATTTGCACGCCTACTTTATCCATTCCGAGAAGTTATTCTTTGATGTTGTTATGGCAAGTTTATTAGTGGAATTGCGAGGGCGGTTGGCAAATACATCGGATGACATCCTTTTTCGGAACTTGTTGACGCAGGCTACTTTACTTCTTATTTGTTGAAAATAATCTTTAAGAGAAATAAACTAATTTTAATTAGTGTTTTGATCTTTACTTAAGACTGCGTAACATTGCTTATTTTTTATAGGTTCTCACGTTGTATCCTGAAATGCAAATGAACCCAAATATCTCAGCATACTAAGAAAAAACTCCGAATGAACTTATTAACATCCAAATTTGCAATAACATCGGGTAATTTAAAATATATTACTATTCCTTGTATGTATTGAACAGTCTTTTGTAAGGAAACTAAACAACGTGCCAAAAAAATGCAACACCTCGAAAGAGTTGAGTCACAAATTTTTACTCGTTCGCCACAGAATCTTCTTCCCATTACATGTCATGTTGCCACAAACAGAAACGGAATTCATCGCTAAACATTATGTGATCCCGTTCATTGATCGAATATTGTCTTTCTTGGCATGTGTAGCTCTTTTGTGGAGTTATGTCAAAGGAAGACGTGGTAAAGGTCGGTAAGAGTGAAGATTAAAAGATGCAATTCGTCAGTATACAGTTCTCCGCGACACTATCTGCCTCAGATCTCTCATCCAGTCAACACCAATTGCAGTCGAAGAACGAAATCTTCTTCTAAGGCGACGATCTTCATTTTCGTTAATCGGTCGAGGACGTCCGCTTCCCAGACGACGATGCTGGTTATGTTCTTTAGACCACGCAGTCCATGTTCGAAGCACTGTTGAAAGAGTTCGATTCAATCTTCGACAAATTTCACGGAACGGAATACCTGCCTTTTGCAGGCCAACAATTCGCCCTCTTTCAAAGTCAGACAATTGGATAAACCGCGGTCTTCTACCAATTCTAGGCATTGTTAACAATCGAAGAAACAACACTCACTCACCAAATGGAATTTAATTTGTGATACAGTTTTTAACTGCCCTGTTGCAGACACATTCTCTGTTTCACAGCAAAAAACCATATAAAAAGTGCAGTTCTTTGGGTATCGATATGATTCATTTATCACCGCCTTTTTACATGCAGCCAGTTGTTTTGTTAAGATTCCAGCTTGGTGACTCATCTTTTTCAGGGTGTTGCAATTTTTTTTGGTATGTAGTGTATAAGAGATCTTATTGCCACCGAAATACAAATATGCAAATGTTTTTAGTTGAGCAATTATTTAGGTACTATACAATATTGAAAAAATATGGCCGTACGCATAGGTTGAGGATCTCTATTGACATTATTTTACTAGCAGTACATTAAGTGCTCTTCTTTGGTATCATTCAATGTACTAAGCCAGCTCCTGGGAGAAATGTGGGGATTTGTATTTTGTGCCGCCGCTGGCTGCTTGAGCGAGTAGAAACCTCACGTCCGAATGATTGGAACATTTCTTTTTGTATTGAAAATAGATATCTGAATTGTAAACAATAAACATTGAAAAGATATTTGGAGTGGAATTAATTTGCAAAACTTTCATAAATATACATCAATTTAATAATAAAGTATACCGTATGATCAAACATTTTCAGAATATGGTAGACTATAAATATCTGAGCAGTGAGACTTTTGTGAGTAACGTGTGCGCCAAGTTCTAAAGGTAATATAGTTCAATATGAAATATCTACTTTTGAGCGGACAGGAAGAAGCTGATAACACTGCACACAGCATGAAAAATATCCTTTACATGAAAATATGTGTTTATTGTATATTTATGGATAGAAATAAGGAATCCGTATTGCTACTTTTGTGTAACATAAACCGTTTTCCTTAAAATCCACAATTTAGTGTTTCATTTATTTTTATTTTTATTTTTCTCTGTTTTCTTAATTTCCTGCTGATTGTATTAAACATTTTCACTGCAGAGATAGATTTACATATACGATATTTTGAAATATATATCTATGTCAAACATTTACTGCCAGCCACAATGCCAGCATTTTTACTATATATATATTTTTTATTTTCAGACGTTTCTTTTCGCCGTGTATACCACAGATGTTAAATGTGAAGTGTACAAGTGTTTTAAGGACTGAGGACATTAAAGATTCAACAATTTAGCTTGTCATCATTGTTTAGAAAGGCGTATGCATTGTATTTTTGATATAGAATTTAGAGCCACAATAAATCCTACAATAATTCCACATAGTAACAATTTGGAGTACTCATGGTTTGATGTGACCCAAAAGACCACGTAATGGATTGCTACTTTTGTTTGACAGTAGCCAGAAGGGGTTCTTGTCTAAATTGAAACATTCTATTCGGTATCCAAACTTATCCTTCCCTATGCGACCAGTTTCTGCTTCTGAAGGCCTTACTGAATTAGCCAATCCTCATCTGGTCAATAAAAAACCAGTTTTTTAGTTTTGTTTCTGGGAAGCAAGAAAGCCCTTGCATCCCAGGAACAAATTCAAAAACTTAAGTGAGGCAAAAGTAGAAAATGGATTTTTATTGTTCCACAATTAAAACAGTCATTGATGACGACGACTAAAAATAAACTGCCAGAAAGAGAAAAAGCAGCATTTAAATCAGTTTGCTTAAGTTTCATTAGAAATTAGACAGCTGATCTTGATCGTGATGGTGAAATGGTTTCGTGTTGTCTACGTTGTATTACGATGTGAAGTAGTACGATGTTAACGTAGTTGAAATATTAATTTTCCAAGTACACGACGTATAAGCAATGGATCATGTGGAATGTGGATCACGACGGCGCGCTTGCAAACGGGTGGTAATAGTGTCCAGCGAAATAGTAAATCGAGGTTGAGGTAGGTTTAATAGAATAAGAATAATTCTAAAAGTGCGCGAATTAACAGTTTCCAGGATAAGTTTCAAAAATTGTTGCCAAAAGAGAAATTAAAAAAAACAAGTCAAATAAAGTCTTAAATTAAATAAATAAAATTAAATCCGAACAAATTTGACATAAGAAAATAACAATATCCAAACTTGAAATTTACACCAACGTTAATAATTCTAGAACAACAGAATAAAGCGGCCACACGAGTCAACACTGAAAGCCTTAAATGACAAACAATTCAAAATGTCAAATGCATTTTAATAAAACGTAATGCGAACTTACGATCATTATAATGGTCACAACTCTTTAAGCATTTTGGTTGGGTCATAATGTTAGCATCTTCGAAACGATTGGAGAAATTTTCCACCACATGTACATAAATAAAACAATAATTGACTTACTTCTCGAATTACGGGATAAATCACACAAGTACTTTAGTTAAATTTATCATTCAGTGAAATACATATGCAAACAAAATTGAAATAATTAAAATGGAAAGCGATGATTCGAAAATGGTAAAAAAAAAATTTGAGAACGAAATTGTATGCGAAACGATAAAGAGAAAAAGACACATCAATATAGCCATGCAAAGATGTTATTCAATATCTTATTCTTCAATCTAGAAACAAAGATTATAACTTCAAAGGACTATAAACAATATTTGAATTAACTAATATGGATAGTGATAGGGAAAAGGATTAAGGCGTATTTTTAATGACAACGATGAAGTGGGCGTTCGCATATTTGTGATAATTTCCTATTTACGCGAACAAATACGATTATAACATCGACGCCAGAAATACTGGCGACAAAAGCGAATTCAAGTAAGTGTAAATAAAATGGTAACAAACTAGGAGCATATTTTTTTTACTACAACGATGAAGACATTTACTACAACGAAATTATGGGAAATGAGAAAAAATAAGGACGCCGCGGCCGCTCAAATATAATACGAAAGAAAAGATATTAGTATTTAGTTGGAGACTACGAACGCACTTAATAGGCTGAAAACATCGATAGGCAATCAATTGATGATGTAAACATAAACTAATAGTTTCTCTTCAATTAATTTCATAATTAATTTATTATGTCACATCATACCGCGTCGTATTCATTAAATGCTATCAATGTAGCTACTACAGTAATCGATTTTCATACTATTTGGCTTACAAATTTAACAGCTGGTTGATGGAATGATTTATTGGAATTCAAATATCCGATATGGTGTACAAATATCTCGACATTTAAAAAAAAATATTTTTTTGACACAGTGCTAATTAATATAATTAATTTATATTTTACGCAAGTAACTCGTAAAAAAAACAGCGCCCACTTTCGCCGCATGCAGTTCGGAAGTTCATCTAATCTCCGAAACTTCTGAAACTAACCACCACCGCCGATTCGGTTCTCGGTTTTGGATTGCATTTTCTTGAAAGTTTCACGCAGGCGGAGCGGTGTACATACGGCGGTTTCAATTATTCACTTTGTTCGTTAACTTGCGGAGCAGGTTCTCATGTATAGTGGCAGGATGCAGTGGAAAAAACCGACGCACGTCAGTTTAAAGTAGCGGGATGGACTCTTAGCCAGTCTGATGGACATGACACGAACGTAACACGTGCTGCCGCTGCAAGTAATTTATCGCCCGGAATTTGAAGCCTAAATCCGATAATCCCCTTTTATTTTGCCGCACACATAGCAATACAACATTTCTGTCGAAACGCAAGAGCCTGCTTCAGCTGACCGACTGCCTACTAAAGTTAAACTAATGTTAAAACTAAATTCAGCAGGATATTGATGTAATTATGTAAAGTAATACCTGAGGAGTTATATTAAATTTTAGAAATTTGGGGTAAAAGTCCTTTCAAAATTTTCGCTACTCTTAATTTCCTGATATGTAATAATAATTGAGTCGCATATTTTTGAATTTTTGTTCGCACATTTAAAATTATTTCTTTATGATTTTGGGGCCCTTCCCCTATTAGTTACAATTTTTGACATTTTCATGTATTTCCCCCAAATATTACACTTCGTGCAAGGCTCCCTGAGAGAATTGTACACACAAGAAAAGGTACTAGATTTATTTCGGCCAGTAGTACATGTTGAAAGAACCACCACCTTCGACTGCGTAGTCCTGCTGCTCTGATATGTTTAGGATCGTGTCTTATCGGTGAATAGAGGACCTACTTATGCTATTGCAATGCAAAGCGTTTCAGAATGTTTACTGCTTATGTATGCATATACTCATCCGTAAGATACAAATCAAGGCAGCACAGGAACGTGAATTGTTCTAATGTGCCTAAATTAATATTAGAAGTCATCAGAT
Source organism: Geotrupes spiniger (assembly GCA_959613385.1). Lineage (NCBI taxonomy): Eukaryota > Metazoa > Arthropoda > Insecta > Coleoptera > Geotrupidae > Geotrupes > Geotrupes spiniger. The sequence goes on from OY390737.1 coordinate 22,903,843, forward strand.
TATGTTAGATGAAAAGTAGGTGAAACAAGCTTATTATTTTAACTAAGCATTATTCTGGCTCCCATAAAATTTAGGCATATGTAAAAAGAAAAATCATAGCAATATATTATGTTCAGTAATATAATCTACAAACATGTATTACGACTTGACTTTAATGAGATAATTTTGTTTATTTGCCATCAGTTTGAACTGCTGGTACTAATCGTTTAAGTTCCCTAACTTTAATTTACTTTACGAAACAATTCTTATCTCGCGTGTCACTTTATTAAATGATACAGCCACGCTTGCAGCGTACAATTTCACAAACGACGCTCCATTTTGAATATGTAAAGATATGTACATACAAATAAAGATAAATTTCCATTCCTAAGAGGAGGCGTGTTGTCGGAAAATTTATTTTAATGAAACCATTCTTTTGCATATATGTTGCATTTTAATGCCTCCGCATCGCAAGAAACCACACGAGACGATAATTTTAATAAAAGTTTCAACACAATTACAACTTAATCAAAGTTAAGGTTCAAACGGTAATTTTATTTTACTGAAAATTAAGCACTTGGTTATTTTATACAATGCGTTCAGAACAATACTCCGAGAACTATGGGGGTCACTTTATTATTCTACGTTATTCTACGTGTGTTGTTGAAGTGCATCTTGGCAACGTCTTTATTATTAGTATTGTTCAAGAAACAGGTAATTTTATTTCTTGACTTACTAAAATTTATTTATTCGGTGTGGTTACAAAAGCAAAAAGTTAAATTATTCCACTCAAATGTAATTCTTGCCAAAGCTGAGCATAAAAGACGCCCAACGCAAAACATCGTGATCTCGAATCAAAAATTGTGTCTGTTTAATTCATTATTTTAGGCTAATTTCAAATATTTCCTTATCTACATCGAACTTATTACGTAAGGGTAAAACTTGTCACGAACATTAAACTTACCACATAATATTAATCGATCATTCGAAGTAAGTACATACCTGAAACAAAAACAAACTTCAATTAGTGCATCGTCGTGTTCTATAGAATCTATTTACTAGTAGGAAGTAACGTGGGCGAACAATGCCTGAAGAAATACCCCGGAAGGCACAATATTCGATAAATTTCAGCGGTCTGAGAAATTATCGTGACTTTGCATAACAATTAGGGAACGACAAGCGCTGCATTGTCTAAGGTTCGTAACTAAATGGGTCGTCGATTATGGTTTAATCTGTTCACGACTAGTTCTAAAATTTGAACCGAGATAAAAACGTCATTGCTTAAGGGATTGTGTATATAAATTAAAAGTTATGGAATTTCGCACACAATGTCAAAATAATTAGATTTGAAATCATCTGAAATAATTACAGTATTTGCAAGTAATGTATAAAACCAAGAAAAATGGCTTTAATTGCCTTCCATTAATTTTCCGTTTGCAAACTATTCTTTGTTCATTATATTGTCTCCTTACACAAAACCCTTATTACGCAGTTCATTTATTTTCCTTTTCAAGCAAAAACATTACCATGAATCGCAAAACGCTGAAGCGATTCTATTTTATTTAATTTATCATAATACCACCTTTTTGGCAAGTTTTCCATCGACATTTTAGCCTCACACATATCTGTTAATGCTTATATATTTTATTTTGGTACACCTCTTCTACCCTCCCTTCTACTTATCAAACGCTCCCTTACCACAACTGTTACAATCAATTGCCGTCTCCATTTCGTTGTATTTTATAGTCATTAAGTTTAATTTGAATCCGATAATAAAAAATTAAAAGTCTACGTAACGGATATTGTATGGAATAATTTAGGTAATGATCAATAGCTATAATTCATTCTGTTACTAGCAATAGTGAAATGTATAAAACGATTTAAGTATATGCTGAATATTTCCCATTACATTACATATCTACTTTGAGGATAAAGAATTTAAGAATGTAAACAAATATTGGATGGATGAAGAATATATGAGGTGTCGATTGAATCGGAGATTGTCATAAGAAATGTCTGGAAGAGGGAGATATGTCTACGTGATCCAGAGGGTGGGGTGTACCCACTGAGGAAGCTGAGAGGCACAAAGCAAGGGAAAGAGCCTAAATGAGAAGGAATATGGGTGGGACTACTAGTTGTAACATATTAGTTCGAAATTATTACATTCACATCTGCTTGGACGACTAAGAAAATAATGCAATCTAGTGTGACAGATTATTGTAAAAATATCCAGTGATAGCTTAAGAGATATATAATTATAATTATAACTACGATTTTGCCATTTGACATTGTGTAAATAAATATAGGTTAAAATTTAAATTATCAGGCATAAGCTGAGGAAAAAAAACGATATGATAGTTAGGTATAGTAAATTATTCTCTCATTAAATATCTAAGATAATATACACCATCAAATTAAATGCTACAATAATTAAATAATATTCTTCTAGGAGGAAGGTGTAGTGGATAATTTCGTCATTACAAATTGTTATAATTACTACGTACCATTATGTAGGAAAGTAGGTTAGTTAAAAGTTTCATTTCAAAGCAAGTGACACCGGATAGATGCCAAGCAGCAGCGTAGTTATTACTGCACCGACGCAAATAAACAAAAGAACAATTAGTTTATTATATCCGGCCTCTGACAATCTTTGTGCCATGACTCGCCTCAGTTTCTCAAACAAGTCATTCGTATTCAAACAAGTCATGCATTTCTCGCTTGTTATTTCAGTTCATGTAAGAACACGAATAAAATAAAATAAAAGGCAACTTTGCCATCTGACAACCAAACTAGAATAATGTACTCCCAAAACATATCGTAATATAAACCATTTCCATTTTATGTAGTCGTTGATCACAGGAGCTAAAGGCGTGCAAACTTTTGAGAATAAGATCGACGAAAAACAAATTGCTGTATTCCACTGCGCCCGATATATATGCATGAACCTCACCGACCGTTATTCACTTCCCGTCAACAGATCGCTTTGCCCCGCACAACAAAGCGAAAGTTCGGGCAAAGTTAAGCGAATCACGGCGAACTGGCCGCAGTTCGGATTTCCACAACACAAGAAAACAACTCGGCACCGTCGAGAGGTCGCGGCGAAGACGTTTTCAGAATAACAGGCTATTTAAATGCTAAATAATGTACACTCGCATTCGGATGCTAAGCGCGCTTTAAATTATGTACTTCAGTATCTGGTTATCGGCGTAAGGGAGGCACACAGGTGGCGCAGCACATAACTAATGTGAATTAACTGTGACTGCGGATGTATTTAAATTGAATTTTATAAGCCAACGGCTTTATTTCACGATAAGACGACAACTAGGTTATATTTTCAGTGTTACTAAAGAATTTATACGCCAAACTGAGCGCACAAAGTATTTATTGACAACATAATTTGAATTGAAGTAATGTTCCTAAGGGTCGAAAAATAAAAATTTCTAATTATTTTGTTTTTCCGGGTTCGTGTGTATCAAACGCAAACATGGTCGAAATCGTTTAAAGATTCCGTTCAATATCCACAGTGGAGACAGCAAAACAATAAAACAAGTTGTCTGGCCGAAGCAGAATACGTAGTAAAATGTTTCGTCAGTTATGTACTTAGGCTAAAAGCAATACTAAAATGCAGCGAATTAAATAAAGGCCATGTGAAGTGGATTTATGTTGTATTCGTCAAATGTACCATTCTATTACAGTCGAAACGTTTTATATGTTCGTTAGTCAGAACATAAATCGTACAGAAATTTTTAATTCCATGTTATTGTGCATTTAGTGCTTTTATTAAGATCTTTCTGCGAGTTGAATGAAAGCCTTGCTGGACATCAATAAGTAAATTAATCTTTTGTGAATTATGGCGAAACTTTTCAGTGTGTAAGGTAATAATTAAGAATTGTTTCTTTGAATAAGATTTATTACGACGTCAGTATTCGACCGCTTTGATTGTGAGTACATCTACAACGACGTTCAATAGACTCGTTGAGTTTGAAGCACCGTATTTTCTTTTACATTATCGTTCCCCTCAGGGTATACGTTCATCAATAAATCGTATAATTCATAATACCCATAAATGTGAAAATGTACTACCGTTGATTGGCGTTTCGTGAATTTGATAGAGTTTTGATGTGAAAAAATCAGCAGGTTCACCGAGCAAAATTGGCTCGAAAATTTAATTCATTAGCAATTATTCATTTTTGTAATCGAATCGGTCATTGCTTAAACAGACTGTATCATTTATGCAACTTCCATGAAATGAAACACCAGATGTGAATGTAAATATCCTTTATAATATTTTATAATATAGTTAATTTGAAATTGTGGTTTACAATATTTAATATCCAATCCAATTGCATTAGTTCGTAAAATTAATTTGCCATTAAAATTTTGAATCGGATCACTACATAACAATTTAATTAAAGGTTTTGCTACAATAATTATCCTTACAAAATCAAACATGGAGGTGATCAACCACCAAATGATATTAAAGAGGCATTAACATTAATCATTTAACATAACATTACGACATTTTGTTTTTATATTTGACACATTCAGGTGAAACGTGAGCATGAAAACAATTTTTATATATTTGTTACCAACCCAAAATTTAAGACGTCTAACCAATTTAACAACTGTGGCTAACCAACAAAACGTTTACAATTATCAACTAATTGAACAAAAACAACTGTACATAATTGATAATTAAAGTACTAGACTAAATAGACGAATCGTTATTTTAATTGAACCGGCCAAAATCTTGTTTGTTCATAGTCAGCAAAAGGAATAAATAACATTTAAATTATCCGTGTCAGGATTTTTTACTTTCAGCAAATGTCAAAATATTAACATCTTCATCATTAACATATTGGTGTTCATATGGTATATGTGATAAATCACATCTAATTTCCTTAGTTTTTATATCGCTCATATGGAGAGTTAATCTTCCAACCAGTTGGAAGTGTCTACACCTTATCACAATGCCTGCATGTAATGGAATAAATCAAATTAGAATTCATCAATTTTTCATTTCTATCTTTCAATTTACTGAAATATTAATCTGTATGTATTGTGTACATAATGTTATATTGGGGAATTCTGGAAAGAACGGTAATTTAAAATATTTAATTATGAATCAATATCCACTATCATCTGAACCTGTAACTAGAGTGGTAATAAGGTCACTCCCTGAAGGGGGACTAAAAAGCTATTCACTTAGATTTAGGATAACCATTATTAAGAAACATATCGATCAAAATCCTGAAATTTTTATTCCTAAAGCTAAAATAGTAAATTGGAGACTATGGTTGGCAAATAAATTGAAACAAACTTACCCTTACCACACAGTATTTTATTAACACTAGATGTACATTTGTCATCTTCAGCAGTATCCTAAAGCTAGAGTTACAAACTCTTGAAAGGTTTCACAAATCTTTTGTGTAGTTTTCGGAAACTTCGCATTTAATATTTCTGTGGTGTCCTGTTCGATTACCTGATTAAGAAAAATATCTAACGCTGTAGTAATCTAATCAAATCCGCTAACATTTTTTTTTAATGTGTGAAACATTAAATGAATTCAATGACAGCAGATATCATACTTTGAATTTCGACTGATTTACGGTTAATTATTACTTGCTTTATTATTCTTTCCTCGAATCTTGTTAGTTGATTCCAAATATATGGTGGTTTCTTTGACAAATAAGCCATAAATCTACCATAGTTTGGAATTCAAACATTATTTATGAACTTTCGACTTCGATAAAATCATAATCAGCCTCTAAAGTTGTCCAACTTCGAGAATTATCCTGCATATAGCAACGGTCATCACCTAGAATTCATGCGACAGATTTATCTGCAGGCCACTTAAAAAATTGCTTTTAATTTTATAACTTTTTCCACCTCATAAAATTTCTAAACTTTTTCAAGAACTGGGAGTCATAAGTTTTTATCTGCAATTTGGAGCTCGCAAATTCTAAATTTCTGCACTAACGTCACAAGCTTTAAAATGACAGAAAGATAAAAAATTTAATCTACCGTAATGCATTATAAAATGCAGCGAACTATGAACAAACCGGCTGCATTAAAACAATAAAATACCTTGAATGAGATCGTGTCGGCGACATACTAAGATGCAAGTAAAACATATAATAGTTATTAATTATTATCTACAAAATAAATAGCAGTTGAAAATTATATAATTTGTTTCCCTGTTAACCGAAAAGCTCGACGTCGCATTAATAATAAAGTTCAGCTGTTCGTATTGATGCACAGAACTGTTGAAATTATGAAAAATATTAATTGCGAAAGTCGCGCCATAAATCACAAAAAAACCTCCGCAATAACAATTTATTTAGATATTAACACAATTATAAATCGCGCAGCGCGATTTTATCGCGATATCGTTTTGTTACATTTTGATTTACGGCGGCTATTATGCTATTTCAGGAGTTGAACAAATTCGTAGTTGACATAAATTCGGCGCGGAGTAATTTAATTATCCCGATGTCTACGAATTGACCCGAAGTCCAAATGTGTATCGATTGCGAATGCCAATACAATAAATCTATTGCTCGATGCCAATTTAATAAATCCGTTATTAGTGTAGATCTATTTTAACGGTGAATTATTTTTTGCACATTTGTTATAAAGTTATAAAGTTACTGCATAAATTAGCGAAGAACTAGCTCGCCGCTATCACAATCTATTCAAAAGCAACAGCTCATTCTGCCTTCCTTCTATATTTCTATGTATCTATCTTTATATGTCTATATCACATAAAACATTTATTTATTAATGTTTTACTAAAAAAAAATGTTGATTACAAATTTGTCCAAATATCTGAAGCTGTATACAACATATGTAAAAAATATTACGTATTACGTAATAATGGCCCTCCTCTGTAATTTATTTATTTTCAACATCAAAATTATACTGGAATATGAAAGATATATTGTTAATAGCTTTCGTACATCTTCTCGTTCATCAATCTTCTGATTTATCAGGTAGTGAACTCAATTATCCATTTACAATCAGAGCTACCTTTAATTTCTTATATATTTCGGTGACGGTGATACTGTGAGCATGATAGGTGACTTGATGTTCAATTGCTGTGAATATTTTAATGAACTTTAGCGGTGGTTGAAATCGCTAACATCGTTTAATGATAGGTATCTTTTAACGCAAATTTTTAGTTTAGCCATTAGCCATGATTAATTTTGTGGGTACTTTCTATATTTTTACAATAAGGGGTGGGATTGGGTTAGGTTGGTCTATTGATGTTCTCGTACAAAATTCGCACCAATTAGTTACATGAATTATTGTAAATTTCATCCATCCATTAGCTCAAGGTTCTCAGACCTCACTGCACCTATGCACCACAGTTTCTAATTATTACGCAGCTCAACAGCTAATTATAACGCAACCATAGATGTTGCTGCAAGATTTTAAATGCTTTTTGAGTTTGTGTTTACGAAGTTTTGAACGGAATATATAATTTTGCGATCCTGTGGCATGTCCTGATGGAATCGCTTCCCCTGTTCTTCGCTAAGAAATCCAAGATCTCCGTAAATTTATCTGGATAACTGAAATCCATTTTTATACTCATATTACAAACCAGAATTTTAAAATTGTTTAGCATATCATTGACAAAGTGGGAGCATTTTCCGATCTATGATTTCACAGAATTTTTTTAATAAATTCAATAAATAAGAAAATGGTTCTTTCACTTTCTTTTATAAGTTTGTTCCTAGACACCAGCGGCAAGTTTATAATATTATGCTTCCAGAACTTCATTGTTTCTCCTGATTGCCACTCTCTTCTTAGCAAATGGTCATCCGCAGCTACGCTATCCCAAGCATAAAATATGGACATCCACCTTCATTGCCCAATAAAAAAAAATTATTAAGAAGATCGCCTTTATCAGTGACAATATTGTTTCTAATTAAAAAAAACCAGAGTAATTTTTTCTCCATATTACGGTACATTATTATCTCTGTATCCAAAGATAAAATTGTTTGCTTTTAATCGAGACGCAAACTGTTCTGAAAATTCTTTGGAAAGGTCGAGCTCTTTGATTAGGTTACTTAGCTCATATTGATTAAAAAAATATCTACTCCCAATTCAGAAATTTTTGCAAAAAAATAGCCCTTTTAAGGTTGAGGGTTACAATTGTTTTTCTGTGGAAGTTCACAAAAAATAGGAATGACAATATTAATTGAGACGATAATGGTATTTTAGTTGATATCAAGTGTGCATAACTGATTTTTTTGGGTTCATAAAAGTGATTTTTTTGTTCTGTCCAAATCATGAACAGGACAAACTCTAATCTTCATGTGACCCCTTTGACCTTTCGCCCACTGTCTTGTATTTACAGCAGGTTTTGCACACAATATCTGGAGCCTACGACTTATTTTGGTTCTTTATGTGCATGCCAAAGTATCAAAAGTACGCACTTTTTGGGAGTATACTCAAACAAAGTAATCAATGGATATATATCAATGCTCCTTCTACCTTGCGGTGTAGGGTAACAAAAAGTATTGGGGTCATTTAAACATCTTCTTGACGTAGCCATATCGTTGGATAAGTTTCGAATATTCTACAATGTGAAAATAATTCCACACAAATAAGTCGTGTGAACAAGTTGTTTACATCAAAACATCAAAATTTGACAGCCATACGTAAAAATTAAATCGGGGCTAACTTTCTTTATTGCCAATAATGATGTTCAAAGATTTTACTAATTACTAATTTACCATGCATTTTTTTTTGTAGAGGGGTGTTATTTTTATATTGGACTGACTGGGTAGGTCCCCACAGATGCGCTAGATATTTGCTTCAAACAATGTTACATTTCCAGGTATTATAGAAAAAGATCCACTAGGATCTTCGAAGAATCGTCGCATCAACATTTGCCCAAAATGCACTTCTCATCACTGTAGTATTTTCACATATTTTGATATATTTGTTATTTGACAATACGCTATTTATCTATTTATCAACATACATTATTTTGTAATTTAATACTCATTTTCCCACTGAATGGACCGGTGCGAGTTTCTAGATTCATTCTAAATGAAACTTGAATGTGGCCACTAAGATTTAGGTGGGGTGGTGGTCACAATCAATTTTTGTACGACTACTAAATGATTGATTGATGACTGATATGCAGTTGTTAACATGCAGGTAGGCATATAATTGAAAAAATTAATCAATCATGTCACACGACTTCATGGTTTGCAAACAAATTGCAGATATGATATAGATACCAATTCAACTCATATATTTATGACAAGGTGAGAAAGGTCAAGTGCTGTATTATATAGTTCTATCTGCACTAGCATTATCAGTTATCTGTAAGTAATTAGTAGAAGTTGGTTATAAGAAACTGAATAATCTCTGCGCTATTATATGTACTCGTCAAAATGTTTGAAATATGCATCGCGTAAAACGAAAGCCACAAACATATTATTTCCATTTATTTACTTATAATAATAATAATTGCTTTACTGTGTGAAGCGCAATATAATAAAATAAAATACAATATAAAATATATATAACTAAAAAAGTTAATCAATTAAGATGAGCAAGTATACATGTACAGTAGAGTAAAAGGAAAATACTGTTTGTCATTTAACCTTGAAAATGGTAAAAAACAAATATTGAGTAAAGTCCCTAACCTAACATATCATGACATTATTATAAAAATGTCATAAATAATAATAAATCATACATATCAAAACTTAATATTATTCAAGGAAGCGCAATAGTAGTTTATGCCAAGCATACGTACACACAAAACATTATATTACATTACATATAGTGTACATATTAGTGGCATGTGACTTGTTGTTACATAATGTTTGTAACCTTCATTTAAACCCTAACACAATGTACAATTCCTTAATTCACAATGCAAACTGTTTTATGTAAATCAAATAAGCGAATTGCCTCTCAAAGATGTTTGCTTTATGCTTGGACGGTGAAATCAAGCTCCTAAATCTAGTTGGAATGTTCTTAACGTCAGATTTAAACCAAATTTTATTGTAAAGTGCGGAGTGTGAAATAAAATAACTTTGTGGTACCGATAAATCGTCCACAACTTTCTTTTGCTTTCCATGTTCAACCAACCAGCACAATTTAATTTATGGGAAACTTGTTTATATTTTTTTCAAACCGTATATATGTCTACTTTAGACAGGAACTTTGAATTCGTTGTATGCGACCAGAGCTGATACAATCCATTGCAGTATGTCGGGGATGTATATGTGAGCTGAGCGAGAACAACAGTTTCATACAAGTTTTTCTTAGTGGCTACATTTAAAATAGATTTCTTATCTGCTAATAGAAATTAAAAATATATCCTGATATTTGAACACGATATCTGAAAGTATTATCAAAAGATAGCCCAAAACTTTTAACTTGATTAACAATTGGTAGCTTAATGTTGTTAATGATAATATTCATGACATTGGATACATTGGAAAAAAAAATTCGAACCAAATAAAACAAGATGTGATTTGTGCGGATTTACGTTAAGGGAATGCTCACGTGATGCAATATGCAATGATTCTAAATCTGAATTTTTATAGCTATTATACCGTTGTGTGTCATCTACAAAAATATGTTTTCTGTAGTGCCTAATACTTGGAATAGTTATGAGGGGTACATTGTTAATGAAATAGGCACAGGGTATATCTTGTCTAATAGCCAGTGCTGATGAGGAGAGCGGGAGAGGCGTTGAAAGAAAGTGTATGGGGAAAGAGGAAAGGCCGATTCGTGGAGTCGATGAAGATTAGAGACATTTGCGCAAATAAGGTTAAAGAAGGCATATTTGGGACAGATGAAGAGAACACTATAGCTAGAAAAGTCTACGCCAGATTATATCGAGCGGAGGAGTCAGAGAGGAACAGATTGGATGTAGAGCGGGCGAGGATATTAGTAAAGTACGAAGTATTAAAAGGAAATATAGGTAATAGTTTGTGGAAAAGAGTGATGGAAGAGATAGAGAGGCGCAGAAGACATGGGAGGGAGTTATCCAACTGGAAATAAAGCAGAAGGAACATGTATGAAAAAGCGATAAATCTGTTACATGCAGTAATGCTGTACAACCTGCCCTAAAAGCAGATTGAACACACATATTCTCAATGGCTATATAAGTCAGCTGTATTGTGTTTACCATCTTGAATACCTTAGTCAGAGTTAGTTAGCAAACTAGTCGATCTCATGTCTTTCGGTTGCAGCGGTAAATGTTGGACCATAGCATGTTTCCAGCATTTAGGAAATATAGAGTTAATTATACAAACCTTGATTAACTACATTAATATTTGAGCCATTCTTATACAACAACTTTAACTCGTCCAGATCACTGTTAGGAATATGAAAATTATTTCCAAAAAAGTCGTTAATTTTATTATTATTTATCATTCAATAGTAGGCTTACTACCAATGCCCGGGTAACTTAGGTATTTATTATCATTATTTTTTGAAATATGATCAAACTAATCCTTTTTTGCCACCAGTAAGTTGGTTGATCAAACCCAATTGAATCAAGGAAATTTATCAAATATATTATATTAATTATCAAAATTCAAAAAGTCAATATTAAAATCGCCTCAGCAAATTATTTTATAAAATATTGGCATTATTGAAGCAATTGATTCCACTTCATCCAAAAACAATTTATAATTAAGTTGTGGAGGTTTGTATATGCTCCGATCATGAGCTTGGAGTTAAATAATTGGAATGACAACCAAACCTGTTCGATAACGTCGCAATTCGCGAATATTTAAAAGAATTTTTAATGTAAATACCAACACCGCCACCGCGACCTAATCGATCAACTACGATAAACCGATACCCACCCATATATGTGCAAAGTGGCGTCTGTCACGCTTTGACTTAACCAGGTTTCTGTGTCAATTATTTCATCAATTTTATTATTTTGAATAAGTAACTTCATGTACTTCGGACAAAAGAGATCGAATATTATCACAGACAACGTTAAAATCATGATTAGTCTTTAAAATGTTGATAACATAATATTATCTATGCAATGCAAAAATAATTACACCCAAAAATACATATACAAATGCATGGCAACAAACAAAAATAAAATACAATAAATATTACTCCAAATTACAGTACAATTTTACAACTTAATTCGAGCTGCTAATTTATACACAAAATCTTATATATTCAGTGCAAGTATGCAAACCTCAACCAGCTCCTCGTTTTACACATATTTTTACACAAATATTTTCTTGAAAATTTTTAGCTAATACTCTTGTAATAAATTTTCTACTGGCGTTTCTGTCATTTCAATTTTTGTGCTCATTTAATTTTAACTCACGTCCGGCGAATAGAATATCTGAAGGTTAATTTACGACCCTAACGTGACAGGATAATTGTTCGTTTTACAGTACCCTAAGAAATGTCATAAATATATATTTTTTATTTAATTATGCTATTTTAAACACCTACGTATTGTAATGTTTTAAGTCTATCGACTACGAGATATAGGGTAGCTGTATTTTTTAGTTTTGATATTATTAACTAACGGAGCTTGCTTGATGTCTCAAGATAATCCCGATTTTTATTTCAAACGTAGTATACCAGAATCATTTGTTTATGCGCTTTGTGGATGCATATTTCCTATTTGCTTCATAGATGACAGTAAATGACTTGAACAACTACTCTTCTTTCCAACTTATATTAATATTTCATCAACTTTGATTGGATTTTTTGCCACGCCAACGATATTCAATCTATTTAATCGCTACTCGACATGCATTTGTTACACTTTACTGATTAGGTTCCCGTGACTATGTTTAATTACGACTTTGTAACATAGCATGTAGTATCTTTTGATTCTTTCTGGGCTATGATTACTTTATGTCACTTAGTTGGGTATTGTTTAGTTGGGAATGTTCCGGTTGTCAAACTTTACTTCGACACTGGTGCCTTGATGTGGCCTTTATTTGGTCCGATCCACCACACACGTTGTGTTTTCACTTCGGGTATTTCATTAATTTAATCGTCGACACACAAGGACAATGAGACAACTTATTGGTTATCATTGCCCGAACAATCCGCCTCTACTGAATCGCAGCCGTGGTCTACTTACGAAGTGAATTAAATAAGTACACCACGTAGACATACAAACATAAATATAAAGTACGAAACATTTCTGGGTAACACGAGATTTGCGACGCAGTGCAACACAACAGGCGAGCTGTCACGAAAGACAAACGCATTGCGCTTAATTACCTTTTAACAAAATTACTGAACTAGTGAAATTAAGAGCCACACGCGCTTTTTAATTCCAAGTAACTTACGCAAGCACACCACTTTAACACGCCGGGAAATAAATCTCCGCCCGTAAACCTGGCGCGCTGAAAAAATTAAGTTCCCCATTGTTCAGATAAACTACCGTCGAGTTAAGAACGACAATAAATTAGCACATTTAAAAGTTGCACGCTTAATAACGTGAAAGTCGCCGTGGGGATTAGGTCAAACGAGGGGAAAATGGGCCGGAACGGCGAGAATTAACTTGATAAGATATCTTAAATCGCCGGCAGACATTTTCCTCTACGGTCAAGATTATCTTCGCTTATTTTCCAGCGGTTATAAATGAAAATCGATGAGTTTAGCCCCGGCCCAATACCAGTATAAAGATGGGGCGTTATCTTTTATGGCCAGCTATTGAAAATTAAATCGATTTAATCAACGTAGGTCATCGATTGTTTGTCACTATATCGGGTGTAATGGAATCGATGATTACAAATTTTCGGCAGGACAAAGGGTTCGAGCTTAAAGTGGACTTTTAAATCGCGACCTGCTACAATTTCGACATTTCTCAAATATGTATGTAAATTTAAATTAAGAGATTCGAGATATTAGCTTTTTAGTACAAAACATAAAGTCCAAAGTTGGAGAAGTTAAATCAAAAGTAATCCGATTAAAACCTCGTTTCATGTTTGAAATAATTGCAGATATTCTTGTACTGTAATGTGCTTGCCCTCTTCAACTAATCAATAATTGTAGACTAGGTTGAGGTCACATAATTTTTTGTTCTTGTTTTTTATCCTCTCCACATCACCACAGCGTTACTTACATACTTTCATGAATTCTTCTCATAAGCCTTGGATCTCGCATTGATACCACATTTCGATCGAGTCTTGGTTCCTCTCTATGTACATATTTTGAAAGCTTGAGATTTCACATGAAATCCCCTTTGATTCAAATGATAGAAAAGCGCAAAAGTTCGAAACACAGCCGTCGATAGAGCGCTCGAAAGACGGTCATTTACGTGGAATTCAAGGTAATGTATTTATGGAAAGCCATTATAGCTAAAATGTGTACGGTTCCATTGTGGCGTGTGTTCGAAAGTACCAATATATCCAGCGTAATTGTATAGGACACAATTTCTTGCGCGCTTTATGTGCAAACACATTACGTTCGTATGCTAACGTAATATGTTAAATGTATTGCAAAGCTGCAGCGCCGAACGCGCTGATATGTTGAAACTAACAAAATAAATTTTAAGGTTAATTCTACGAGAGACGATAATGTGGTGGCGGCTACTTATCGTTTAACTTCACAAATAACGAGTCGAATTGTGTTCTTAAAGCTTGAAATAAATAAACCGAGCGCAATGCTCACAGCCAATAATGATACATTGGCAACTCGGACGTAAGCGAAAGAAAAATGCAATAGCAATAGCAAAAGGCTCTAGAATCCCCTAATTTTTTAGAATCATCTCTGTTGGAATTTGCGACGTAATTGCTGTGACATAGGTTTTCTGGATAAAGTTAACGCAACGCAGTTACGTCATTTGAAATAATAATAATCTATAGTCTCCACTAGTCCTTTCAATTCTCACCATCCATCAACCCATACTGCAAAGGCAGCGCCACAAAACTATCGATGAAATAAAACTACATTTTTCATTTCATTCAACCATAAATTTTCACGTCAAATGAATTAATTCGTGTGGATTTTTAAAAATCGATAATAAAACAAAGAATCGCCGTAGCGGAAAAAAGCTTGATAAATTATTGCATATTTCGCAATTGTAAAAATGGACATTTTACGACGATTTCTCTTTGTTTTGATTTATTCATTTAATTTGTAATTTATTTTTCGAATCTAATATTGCGCACTGAATCAGTTATTACATTTTCCATAATGAAATTATCTTTCGCTGACGTTGTTTTCTTTCAGAAACTAAATTGAATGGCTTTCGGTAGGATGGGTTTAAGTAATAATTTTTAATATGATTCTTGGATGTTATAAACGTGATTTTGTGATTTGATTAATATAATTCAGTTTCTATATGAAAAGAAAATTAATCAAATAGGATAAATATTTTGCATATAATATAATCTTAAAAATTATAATACGACATTCTGGCAGATGTTCTTTTAAAATTATGGTGCAATTTCTGCCAATATAGGAGCCCTAAATATCAACCCACTTAGTTACACACAAAAGTTTTTTGAAAGACCTCCCATTATCTGTTTTACAGTGAACATTTCCTCACTTCTCGGGGTCCATTATCATCACCCCGCAAACGTGCAAACATAAAAGTGTGTTCCGCCGACAGGAATACGACTTGCATCTGGAATATATGGGACTGTCAACATATGAATTACAGATCAAAGAAACGGGGCGTCTCGCTGCGCACATGAAAATTGCAAAGGGAAATATGTTAGCAGTGTGTTTTCCCAGAAAATATTGACTTTGATTCAGAACGCCGAAGCATTTAAATTTAATACATTTCGACGCAAATGGGAAAACGTCAGTTTGAACAAACGGCTTTTGTACCTCGTATGATGCCGCGGAGCAACGATTTTCCCGTATGAAAATTTAATTAAGTCGAGGGTTATACGACAGGGTATCAATTTGGACTTTAATATCCCGTGCCGCTAATAAAAAGACGACCCACATTGCGCCACTTATTTACATCTAGAGGTTTACCGTAAAGCTACAGGGCAGATGAACTTGGCTACACGTGTTAGGACGAACAACAACGGCTTTTGACGATTTATAGCGACGTGCTAATGCGTTTGGGAATATGTCTTTTGACTACGACGAGGAGAAAATCAGGTGGCAAATCACAATTTATGCGCGAAGAAAGCCATTTCGTTGTTGAGTACAATATCCATTACACGATTGAAATGTTCGTTCCGAAGAGATTTTGTTGGTTCATCTACAGAAATGGAAATAGTACGGAAGAACATTAATAAACGAGAAAATAATTACAATAAAATAATAGAAAAATGAGCGATGGAAAGATGATTCAAATCTGCTATATTGTGGAAAAATGAATTGTAAATTCCACAGAATGGGTCTACATTTTTAATCAATATCAACTCTCACAGAATAATACATAATTTGTGGTGAACTCTTAAATATATTACAATATTACAGATGTCAACTAAAAGCTTGACGTGAAATTTGGCGTCCATACAAATTGGCTAGTAAACGACAATGCTTAATGGGACATAAGTGAGTTGCAGAGAGGTCAACGTGTTAA
This sequence comes from Geotrupes spiniger, assembly GCA_959613385.1. NCBI lineage: Eukaryota > Metazoa > Arthropoda > Insecta > Coleoptera > Geotrupidae > Geotrupes > Geotrupes spiniger. The sequence goes on from OY390737.1 coordinate 22,920,347, forward strand.
TAATGCTGATTAATATTCACGTATGTCAGCGGAAGCAAATCAGAAATCCAGTATATGGGAACGATCTCGCTGAGCTATTAGATTGGTTATTAGTATAGGTATGCTACCCCTTTACCGTTGCATACAATGTATTAGCATAACAGGGACAGGACCAAAACAAGTGGCAGATAGGTAGGCGTGATTCCTGGATAGAATAAAGCTCCAATTAAATATTGACGAAACTAATATAATTGTATTTAGGGGGGGGGGATAAAAGTGAAATGGAAAGGGGGTCATGCGAAAGAGTGGATGTATTTATGTTGTGTGTCGCGAGAGAATAACACTTATGAAGGGTGTATGATGTATGTGTGCGGAAAAGCAAGAAAGGCAGAAGAAGCGTTAACGAGGAGTCTTTGGAGTAATAGAAAATGTACGTTAGAGGAGGGGATGATATGGAGCGAAAGTGTGGGGAGTGAGAGAAGTGAGGAAGTTGGAGAGAATGTTGCAGAGGGATTTGAACCCGGAAAGGACATTGGAATACGTGGAGTTTCAAAAAACGGAATATGAAAGGTTAGCAGTGGAAGCAGGAAGGTTGGTGAAGTATGAATTGAAAGCAGTATAGAGGGGGGGGGGGGGCAGAATTTAATAAATAAAGAAAAAGGAAAATAGGAGGAGCGAAATATCTAAATGGGAAGAAAATCGATTAAGACTGTAAACACACAAATACACACATATGTGTACACGTATTAATTTTAATAAATTCCAATAATAGGTTGTTGCTACTGTGTTACATTTTTACTTAAACTTGCGAATTTGTTAAGTGGTTTGTATTCCCAGGGTTCTAATAGTTCATTAGTATTTCGAAAATATCGTATTGTATCAAATATGGTCAGATATATCCGGTGTCCCTTATTTATTGTAAACTAATAAATTAAAAACGAAATATACTTCACATTGCATACCGCTCTTGTTTAATGTCTGTTATGATTGCTAAATTAATTCGTTACAATTATCAGATATATTTTCAGGCACATGGTACAAACATTGACATTTTATAACTGTTGGCATGGTGAATTCATGATGCATGTCTACCAACAATCTTCTCAACCAGAATGTTTCTTTCTCTGACAGTAAAGCAAGCTTGGCCACAGTGGATGAGTAGTAAGCTTGTGCCAGAATACTAGCACTTACTGAAATGGTTGGTATTAAATTGGTCGACTAATAGAGGAAATGGCCTATTAACTCTCTGTAATTAGCATTGTCACCTAACGGAACTGCTTTGCCATCGTTGCCATAACCGATTTGCATTGGTGTTTTCACAGCCATTGTACCCTGCAGTCCAAAAATATATGCTGCCTTCATGATATAACCCGATTGACATACTTCAAAGTTTCCATAATTAATTTGACTGATTGGACTTGATTTTAAAATGTGCCGATAATACATCCTCCATGAATTCAACCTGATGACTGTCCTTATATACTACAAAATAAATTAAAATATAACACCAAATTCCACTCATGCATTTGGAATACAAGCATCGGTCCTCTTTACTTCAAGTTCTTTAAATCAGAGTTGATTAAAACCTTATAGCGTTGTCTAGTTGCCTGTTTCAAACTGTGAATGACCTTCTTTAATAAATAAACTATGGATAAATCTCCTCAATGAAAGCCAGGTTTTGTATTTGATTAATTTTTGTTAATGACCGGACTTGCTGTAATATCACACGCCTACGTTCGCCGCTGTGCTTAAAACAGCCTCACTTGAGCTGCAAAGCAATAATTAATGCTTCATAACTTCTATGTAAACCACTTAGTAAAATTGCAATATTACATTGAGCGGACAATGTTTCTTCACTAGTATCAAGTAACTTCCCAAACAAACCTTGCATGTGATTAATGTGACAGTCAAAATTTCCGTGTGTATTTTTTTCACGATAACCTTTTAACGCGTCCCAAACTTCTTTCGCTACACTTTTACTCCGTATGTGAATTGTTTGATCGTCTTCTACTGAAAGACCAATTGTTGCATGAGCCTCCATCGGCCTCGTCCTAATCAGCAATAGCATTTTCGTTTGATGGTCTTGAATTAGTTTCCGATATTGGCACTTAGCCAGCCGTTTTCATTGAATCACTTTATTTCGCAAATTTTGCTTTAACAATAGTAATTCCATCTTGAATTTCCAATTTGAATAATTTGTATTATTCAATTTCACAATTTTCGCTTGACATCCGCCAGATATTTTTTCGGCCTACAAAATTTACTTCGTTTCTCCGTAAACGTGATGTCACAACTTTATGAAAATCGTTAACTGGGACTGCATTACGATTTTAAAAATTTCTTCTGTACAAAACTAATTTCAATTTGTTGTGCTTTTCTAAGAGGCTGGAAATTAACAAACAAAACATAAAACAAAAAACATCTATTTTTATACACATTAAATTAGAATTCAGTTTACAAGTTATTTTTAAATTAATTATATTTCCTCTAAGAATCACAAAAGTAGCGAATTAATTCCACATTATACATTCTGTCTAAATTATGTCCCGTGCAGGAGTCACAGAGGTTACAAAAACTCGTTATATTTATAATTTATTCCATGACATAAATGCAATATAAGCCCTGTTCCCAAACTAACAAAACATATTTGTAATGTATGTTAAGGTAATATAAAATGTTAATAATTATCGTTTTACAATCTGGTTCTTGATTAAATCTATTTCCCATATATGATTCGCGACTAATATTTGTTTCTCGAAAAATCTACTCAGCCCAAATTCGACGAGGTATCATTACCTAGTATTTTTCTGCAGCAAAAAAATTAAACTATTTAAGACGCGTACAAAGGCGTCCCCGACGAAGTTGTAGCATCAACCTTTTAAAATTTCTACCCAAATAAATGCATTATTCTAGTTTACGATACACACATAAAGGTAAACGAAAAGTGACTAAGTGACTAAGTAACTAATTACTAAGTTACACATAACCGTATACGAAATTTCAGCAGCCATACGCAAAATGTAATAACTTTGCAACTACGAAAACAATGACTAAGTACACTCATTTCGTTGTGACGCTTAAACGTAGTTTGATGACCGAATATGCAGAATATCAAAGAAATTTCATCGCAGCAATATCCGTATATAAAGTGGACTCTTAGCTGCCTTTGCTACATTTTAATTAAAACAATATAGCAGGCTATTGTAAAAAAAATGTACGTTTAAACTGTAAAGAGATTTGTACATGGGATGAGTGGATAAAGGACAATCCGACGATGTGTTATGAATTTTTACGCCGTTGTAACCTTTAGAACTACTTTCGGGGTTTGTGGAGCAGCTCCTCGAATTTACTCGCAGCTGTTACAATCCGGGATATATTTACCAATATCGGCTAATATTGACGTATGTGGGATGCCAATTTGTTCTATTTCGATATCCACTACGTTCGATAATGGAAACCCGAGTCTCGTCGGGTATTTATCATGATTCGCACGTACTGACATTTGATACGCCTCTTAGACCCACAGTTAAAGCCCCGCATCAGTCTCCGTGCTCTGTTTCAATTTTCCCATAGCGGCTCAGCACAGTCAAGGTGGTCGATGTGGTCAGTAACGTCCGAGACTGATAGATGGCGCAATACGACGCTTTAGTTAGCGGTAACACGAACGCGATGATGGATAACATGAAATGGTGAAATGCTATTCTTTAACATAAATCAAATTGTCATCGTTACTGTTCCAGGTTTAACAATACGTGCACTACATTGTGAAATTTTTATTTTTAGCTATTTTTATATTAATGAAAGTAGTTAGTTTTAATCTAGAACCTCATCTTGGGTTTTTCTTATTTGTGTTGCTTCACAAAGGACAAAGGATAGGTTGCCATTTGAGATTCTAAAGTTGCGGGGGCAGGGGTTGAGGGGATACTTGCGGGTGTCCCTGATTACGCGGTCTGCCGTCCCTCTGAGTTCCCACCAAAGTTGCTTTTGTTTCGGATCGTTGTCGCGTTTGTTTTACAAGGTATGAACGTCGGAATCTTGTTAAATTAACGCTCTGAGTAAACATACATCTTCTATTATTCGATTATATATGTATATCAAGAATTGCGAAGCAAAACGTAAAGTTAACTGCATTATATATTTAGTTTTAATTATACTGTCATGTGAAATATATATTGTACTTATAAAATAATTGGTGCTTCAAAGACTGGTGCATTTTGTGCTAGCGAAATGTAATCAAATGAGTTTTGAGGTATTACGTAGTAGTTTTAGTGTGCTTTCCAAACATAATTAAGTCAGAGTAAATTAAATTAGTGTTTCGCATATTTATGTTTTCATGAAATATTCGCTGAGAGTTTTATTTCAAAAATTATGTGTTAAAAGTTGTGATCTGTAAACTATAAACTAACAATCGACAAGCATAACAGGAATATCGTCATTTTCCATTGTCAAATTCTATATTTAATGTTCACTCAAAGATAAATAAACCCAACCCTTCAAAACTGACGTCCACCTAAATCTTTTTGATTTTTCGTATCTCGTTTGCAAACTTCCAGCCGAGATAACTATCGCCGGCGATAAATTTCTCAAATCGGAGTAATGAGGCGCAAAAGGTTCGATATATGGAGCGCGTCAAAACGTGAAAAGTTGGCCGACGTCGACGACGCAGTAAATTACTCATACTAACGACGCCATCGAACTTAAACTCTTCGTGAAAAACTAAACGGTGAGCGCTGCCAATCGATAAAGTTTAAAATCATGTACTTTTTTCGCTTGGGTTGAGCAACGAAATTTAAATGACGGTAAAATCTATATCAGGAAAATAACAGCGACGAGAAATAAATGAATAAACAAATTTAATGTAAGCGGCTAAAATATATAAATAATAAAATAATGATGAAAAAATCACCGTTTAAAGCAAATAGCACGAGCTCATATGAAAATTGCATTTCCATTGCAAATTTCCTTTATTTGTTGTTTGTTCGTTTGTCATTTTCATGCATTTTCATCAAACATTTAATTTAGTTTTCAGTTACGTCGCTGTAGTTACTTTTCAGACATTGATTTTATTAGTTTTTTTTACACATACAGTACATGTGTGTATCAAGTATTGAACGTAAGAAGGAGAATGTGAAATTAATGCCCAATCAGATTGCAAGAAGAGACTACTTGGAAATGAAACTGTTTGTGTAAATTCTAAATTAAAAAAATACTAGTTTGTGGCTTCGTTTATATGACACGTTTTACATGTTTTTTGCGCCTCACATCATGACCAGTTTATTTTATATCCGCACAAAGTAGAACAGTTCCTCAATAAATTTCTTCAGGCGTAACTTTAAAAAAAAATACTCTTTCGCCTTTGTAAATTCATGCACATAAACCCGAAGCTCTAGTTAAAATCTCGTCCTCCAATGTAATAAAATTCCGACGATTTTTCGTCACGATGGATCCGCAATAAAACATCCCCGCAAGGCGTTTCGAACGCCCGTACATAAAAATAATGGATATTTTATGTGCCGGCATTAGCATAAAGGTACACAAGTATATTATCGGAATAGAACAGTCGCAGGTATCGATCTAACGGCACGTTTCGGACGTGCCCGGAAATTCCTAAAACCAATCGGTCCGCGACAGGTGGTGCGACACAATTACGCCGACACAAAGAACGTCCAATTAGCGGGTATTAATTATTATCGTGCGCAGAAAACTCGTGCATTCGCGGAATCCTTTATTCCTATTTGAGATTTTCGCTTATATTTTAAATCCCTGGGAATAGTTCATCATAGTCCAGCTTCGATATTGATTCGATTTATTGGAACTAAATAGCATGCTGGGGCGCATTGGAAAACATGAGATGCAGCGAGAAGAGAGTATCAAACTGTAAAAACTTGGTGGATACATATAATAAAAATCGCGAAGCAAAATTTATGCGAGGTATTAGGCATGCGGTCATAAAGGGGGTGAAATACTTAGAAGTGACGGCAAACTAATATCTATAAGGTTAAGAGATACATATTGAATGAAGGGAAATTTGAGCGAAGTCTAGCATGTAATAAAATATACTGTACAACAAATATAGAAGCAGACTAAGGCAATTAAATATTACAATATAAGAGAAAGGGTTACACATCAGTAGTGAAAAATCTGCGTATCCTGTCCCTATATTTTTCTCCAGCTCATCTCTTCCATTCCGTACATCAAAATACCTTTTAGTTACATGGTTCCAACTACGTTTATAATACCCCCACATCGTATTTCTTGCTAATTCCGTGAATAAACCAACTTCTTTTCTTATTTATTTTTTTATAATGTTTCTACGACGATAAATTATTGGAAATGTCTCTAGGTTTTGATTTTAAAAGTGTAAAATAGTATTTTCATGTATTACAAGATACAAGATATATAAGAAAAGTGAATCAATAATAGTATAATATGCAGGGTTGTTCATTATTTCCATGTGTGACGGAATCAGAACGAGACGATATGAATAACAGGGTTATTGTAGGTAGATGCACAGCAGAAGTTACCGAAGCTTAAACTGGCATGGTATAATGTGTATGCACTTGTGGTTCACATATACCTGAACGATTAAACGTTAGGTATTTTTGAAAGAGAAACAATCAGTTTCTTATTATTCAATGAACCTGCTCGTCCGACAATTGCCTTCGATAATAATTAATAGGCCACACGAGCAACACATTTGGACAACTTGTAAGTTGATATCGTCCACAACAGACGTACTTGAGTTGAGATCGTTAATAATTCCAAGAACTTGATCTTCAGTAATCTCTGAGAACACAAAGTGTGAGTCTTCATTTTACAGTTACTCTTATAAAAGTTTATGGTTTCCGTATCACACTGCAGAAATTGGTTGAAAACATTACTCAAATGGTTATTGATGGTATCAACATTTTGCAAATTAATTGGAATATTATAAGTCCCGCGATTACATATTTTTACATTTAAATTTTTGTAACGCCTTGTCTCACAAAGTTTACATTATCGGTTAACCATGGCGTTTGGTTTTAAAAATTTCAGAGTTTTCCAAGGAGGATGAATTTCAAACAAGCCATATTATAACTTAAAAATCTACATTTTCATCAATATAATTTATTTCGTATACTATGAACCATGGGACCAAGTGCATGTCTATCATTAACCGATCATAGTTCAGATTAGCAAAATTGCGATATGTACGAGACCTAGAGACTGAGGTTAGAAATGCCGCATCTAATAGTACAATGAATTAACAAATGATCTGACAGATCATGAACACTTCAGTACTAATTTCCTTGATGTAATGATTCACTACAATTCAAGTCAGTGAATCAATAAATTGCTTAAGATTTAATGACTGAATCGAGGATGTCAACGTGAGACCGTTAGTACTATAATCAAGTAAGTTAATATTAAAATCACCCAAGCACACATTATGCGACAGTGCACCAACTTCAATTATAGTTTCATTAGAATGATTAAAAATTCATTAACATCGCTCTTAGGTGGTTATACCCACATACACACATTAGTTTCACATTAGTTCTATTACTTGTAATATTTAGAAGCAATTGTTAAAATTCGCATTCGTCTTCATAATCTGAAGAGAAATATGTTTCTTTACACACAATGCAACACCTCCACCAGGGCAGCTCATATCTTTCCTGACAATGCTATAATATAATGGAATATAACGTGTGAGCAACGGAATTGTGATTCAGGGAAGGCTTTGGAAGTTTTCGCGCATGTCTTAGATTAATTTTGAGTAATAGAACTACTCGCCGTTACTAATCGGTGGACCTACCCTTACATTTAGATTAAATGAAAGATGAATTATATGGCCACCACCGACATCGGAATCGATAATTTACACTGCCGGTGTCTCTAAACAAGTTAACAAAACTTGAAACGGATCGGCAAAAGTGATCATACGGGGTTGACAATACTTCAAAAAGTGACAGTTTAAATAAACTATTTTATTGGATTAAAATGACACATTTATGGTATGTCTATCTCCCTCTTCCAGGGCCAGCTCTAGAACATAATTCCGTTGCTCTCACGTTATTATAATGTATTATCAGTAATATCATCAGAGAGCCACGTCTCACTGATCGCAAAAATGTCATACTCGTAATTATTCAACAATCTCTTAATATCGTTAATTTTATTTATAATAACCCCTACAAAATAAATAGATGTTATAATGAGGATATCTATACAACTACATAAATAATTGTATTGAAACAAATGTGTCCGCATCGCTATAGGAACCAATAAGACGTGCAATAAAATCTATTATATATTAGTACTTATAATACACAATTTATCAAAATTGGATTTACCCCTAATTAAAAATATGTTATTATTTATATATACGTTAATATTGTCATACAGAAGCCAAACGATTTTAAACCCAAACTTATCCATAACCGTAAGGACTAACTGTAAGACCGTTTCCTTTAAGGATATTCTTCTATGACATTTCTCGAACATTTATAACTTTTTCACAGGCACAGCCTGTTTCCCATATTTCACCTGACCCACTGAATGACACTTATCGATATCAGGCGAAATCCACTCCCATATATTCTTTTACCAAAAATTCTTTCAAAATGCGGCGATACGATATATTATATTATATAGTTTATACTTAAAAAAATATTGTAGTATGTCTAGTCTAGTTATAATACATTTGTACAGAAATATAATATAGTAGTTTCAAATAGATACAGATCATTTCATTAGGTTAATATTTATAGGACTCGATACCGTACTAAGAATGCGTACGTTATTACGACGCGAATCGTTGTTATCCTAGAGAATCACATATATCCCTCAGTAATTTATTTTCTGTTTGTAAACAACGTACTTCATTTTCTAATAACGCAGTTTTTTCGCTATACACTTTTCCACGATAATTTTCTTAAGTTCAGCTAAAAATTTCTTCAAAATTTTGATGACGCAATTTTTTATTAATTCCTCTTCAGGGGAATTTGAGCGCGTATTACTGCTTATTGATATTAGTATAGAACTACTACACACAGGAGTTACAGTATTTTAACGGAATTCACCTTTTATAATAAAAAAAACAAATACATCTAGTGCGATAATTCGCACAACCTTACGCTATCGCCATCTTTTAAATTTCCTATATAACATCACATGCTACTTGATATTACAAGGTGGGGCACAAGTAATGTCATAATATGAATGTGCCACAATTTTAGTAAAATATTATTGTGCTGTAACAATGTTATAGGGAGATAGAGAATTAGTTAACAAGCAATACGATACAAGCGATACACACCTGAAGAACGCGGAATTATAAAGTGGGTCCACTAGAGATCTAGCAAGAAGTGACCGGCCTTGTATTGCTTGTTCGATCGGGAATATAGCTGATGTGGCTGAGGATGTCCGAGAGAGTTCACAAACATCGACGAGACAACGATGCACAAAATTTGGTAAAAGACCTAAGCCTGTTTCCTCACAAAGTGCAAACCCTTTTCAATTGCTCCCTGCTGACCGTAAAGTGAGTTAACTTACTCACATGCTCTATTAAAGCTGCTGCAAGAAAAAGAAGTTTTCTTATCCAAAATCATATCGCCCATTAGTTGAGCTTAAGTGGTTATGTAAATAAACAAAATTTCCATTTCTGGACATGAAAAGCACGAAGAGCAATTGCATCCCCTCAAAGTGACTGGTTGGTGCGGCATTTGTTTCCTAAAAAACAAAGCTCAATTTTTTTCATTTCTAATTAATTCACATTATGACATTACATAATACATTTGTAACCTGCCAGTATTTTATGATACTTAATTACTATCGATGGTATCTAATAAGAATCTAAAATATAGATTTTTATCTCTAAAACAATTATATAAATGAAAAAATTACGTTATGCCTTTTCCTTACGCAATAATACAATACCTGAGTCCGTGAGTTTCTCGACTTATAGCCCACTAATAATTAATTAATAATTTACTAATAGACATTCAACCGTACAAAGGCATTAATAAGCCACTCCGCTGCAAGTCGTTCTTTGATCTTCTGTTATGTGGTAATACCAGTTTTTAATTAATTGATTGTTTAGTGATTGCTAGTTAATGAAATATATTCCTTGTGGAACATAATTCATAAAACAATATTAAAATGTAAGATTAATTAATTTGAGGAATTGAAAGGTTCATTGGTAAAAAAATAATTAATAATATCGTATTATTAATTATTTCTACGGTCTAACCGTTTCAGAAACTATTAACCATCTATGCAAGTAAATGCAGGACGTTGGTTGCTCTGTGTACCGTGGAGCAATGGTGCAGTAATGTAGATCTACCGTCAATCCAACGAAATTCACCATGGCCTCATTTACAGCGAAAATGAATGTCTCAGCCTGAGACCTCACATTAAAGAAGCCCTTATCCATCAAATCGCGAGAACTTTTTGGACTTACAGGAGAACGTTTCGTAAAACCAGGGACCAATAAAGATTTACTTGGACTGGTCGAAGAACATCTTAAGAAGGAAGAGACAACAGAGAGACAAGGAGACCTGCATTGATACATGGATGTGCCTAAAACAGATCAAGGCACAGGTGCAGCATATGGAATGGTAGTATTCCCACAATATTACAAGCTGAGATTCTTGTTGTTTCAACATGAGCATATAGTATACAGCAAAATTGTATAGTTAAATATACTGAGGTGCACAATAGGACCAAAATGACCGCATTGCGAAGAAATTCACAAATACAACATAACCTCGTTAATTGGTCTTTTACTTGCAAGTTGAAATGAACCTGGTGCTTTAACAGTAGTTTCTTCTCCATTTGTTCTCAGGAACTATTCCAATTAACTCCTGCCTTAGTAGTTCAGGCATGTCCATTTGATCACTTTTGTAAGGATCACCTATCATATAATAAACCATTCATTTATTGTGAACCAATGGTTAGCTACTTATGAAAGTCGTTTGTGGTGCATACACTCATTAAACAATGAACACAATTATATGAACATTGCCTTTGTTTATCATATGGCTCGTATGCTTCTCCGATGATATTCTATTGGATACCTAATAATGCGTGCGTCGCCAATATTATTTAACTGTGGGTGTCTATAGCGATGGCGCTCTGACAGAGAAAATGTCAGAAACATATCACTCAAGTAAAGTTTTTGGCCCAGCATGCCTGGACTTGCATAATATTATTTTAATAAAGCGTTGTCGTTGTAATCTATAATTGGAAGAGATGAGCATTAAAAGCCCATCATAAAGTAGTGGAACTTATTTTTTGTAAAGCTGTTGGATACTAACATACAGATGCTGTTGCCATTCAAGATCCTGCGTTCGACCACCATTCTCACTTTGCCCAATTATTATTATTATTATTGTTCGATGAATTCAATTGTTTTTGACAAAGTTCATTACTTCGGATGCCGGATTACCCGATGAACGTCGCGACGCGCACAAACAGATAGCGCAAATCGTTAACGTCGGAATTAGAATAACAGCTAATGCCTTGACAATGGCCTATCAGAAAGGAAGTATCAATTCACATCCAGATGTATTATGTTCTGCGCCCGCATCGCGCTATCGAGGGATTACAGCCGCCATTCAATCTATCGCAATTTCAACGACGATCGCAGGCGCACCGTGGATGGCGGCAGGGTTGCCGGAAAGCGGGAAAGGTGGGGCGGCGGGGTTCGAGCAAAGGACGACGGCTGACTGCTGCTCTGCAGAAGCGTTTGTTTAGAGAAACAATGTGCTTCATTATTACCCTGAGTGTGTGGGGGTGACGAAGTTGGAAGTTTGAGCGCGTTCGCCCTGTTACATATTTAGCCCGACGTATTTGCGTGATGATGTTCATAACGTGTGGGCTTGATTATGGGAGGTACTTTTACGACAAATGAAATAATCGATTGCAGGTTGTTTGTAGGTAATATCTATTCGTACAATGCCGAGCCCGAGAGTTTACTCAACAAACAAACAAAGTAGCGAAGGATGATACAAATATTAGGACATATTAACAGATTTAAATAAACAAACTGCCAGCTAATTTTTACTCATGCTAGTCCCTTATTCAGGCGTAAGAAATATCGAAGCCGAAGTCCAGCGATAGATTATATTTATATCGCAAAACAATCTTTGTTGAATCGTCATTTATAATTGTAATTTACGTTCGTTGTAGTTTATTTAAAATAATATTCATATACACTAAATATGAATATCTAAATGTTGCATAATGATTAAACTAGTCTGCTGAAATGCTACGAGTCGTGACAATCATTTCATACAATGCATTAAAATGTACATTCGCTGTGAATTATTCGATTCATTGTAGGACATATTATATCATAATTAATCCAAATAATACGTTCACTAAATAATAATAATAAATAAAAAGGAATATAATAAATTACACCAAAATTTAAATGGATTTAATTCACGTTGCGAGCTTTTAAGCTCAATGAGCACTTAATTCATTATCCACTTTTGGAACATGTTTTTCGACTTAACTAAAACCCACAACGCTGTTGTCATAATTCGCCAAATAAATGAATCGATCCATTAAAACATCCGTGAAGAAAATAGTATAATATATCAATAAAACATGCCGAATGGTGACAGTCATAGAAAACTGTGTCGTAGAAAAATTACAGTGGGTTGGATATCAGTTTCAGTGGAATTGTTCACATTGTATTGTGCGGCCACAAACGAGGGTATTTGAGCAGCTATTGATTAGTATTTTTGTATGTTACACAATTTTGTGAAAACGATTCATGCCACTGCATATTCGAAATATTATCATTTTTGTTACACAAAGTGAACAATGTGTAAATATATATCACTATACTACATTTTTTCTTAAGCATGTCGCATTATATTTCAATATTTTGTCTCATCCAGCAATTATTGTAAAAGTTTCCAATGTACTTATTTTGCATCTACATGTGCTACGGTCATTTGTCGAACGGCGCATTATTGTTTGGTTTTAATCTGCGACCTATTAGTCGACGTTGCACCGATAGACGTCGTTTTACAATTTGATGTTCAATTGTCAGTTTCGTTTGCAATTCAATAAGAGATAGATAGAATAATCGGGAATTTACATTTCTCTCACATAAATACAATTTACTATTTATTTAATAATATTCTTTGAAAGTGTTTGATATATATTGATTCGACATATATAAACTAGAATTTTGAAAATCCACTGTACGGTTTGTTATATTTGATGCATGTTCAGTAAATCTGCTATATATTTTTTCCCGTTTGTACTGTGTACACATTTACATGCAAACTTTCAATTAATTTGATATATTCATGATTTTTGCATTTTGTGTTGTGCTGTATGAGCGATGAGTTATGAATTATTTTGCAAAATATTTTTAGAAATAACTTGTCGCTTGAGCTTGTCGGCTCCGGACGAGTTCATTAGTAAAAAGAAACGATCGCAAACTATCTTCTACTTATTCAGCACCGATATATCGACAAGGTGATAGCAAATTAATTTAAAAACGCGAAAATTATACAAACTCATTTATATGATGAAATAAACATTTATAAGAAACTATGAGTGCAAAGTTTTGAGAAACAACTAAAATTTTTATGAAATTTAAACTTGATAGAATTACATCACAGCAAAGAGAACTAAAAGTAGGTTTTACTTCTGGGTTGAAACTTGGAAACTTTCACACACACATTTCCGCTTGACAGTGACTTAAAACTTGAAAATTTCGATATATAAAATGAACAGACTCAAAGTCAAGTATTAAGTCTTGGATTAAATCGGTATTTGAAAAGGATGTCAAGATTGGCACATGCAAGTCATACGAATACCTTGAACAAGAAAATTTCCACTTAAATAATTAAAAGTTGGCAGTTTGAAAAGTGTTACATCATATTTTAACTGAACTGACCGTTATAAATCCCAACTGCGTACGGCGCTTAGGGGAGCTTTGTTTATACGGCTCTACTACCGGATATTTCCAATGTTCAAGCGATGTATGTAGGGTTACGAGCTCGTCATATTTTATTTTAGACATGGACGTAAAACTAATACGAATTGATTTCAAAGCATCATATTTCTCAATATTTAGTTTTTTATATAAAAACTTGGATTTTAACTCTTAAACACTATTAAATCTATAAAAAATAGAACAACATTTACTCTAACTTAAACTAATTGTTTATTCATTTTATAAATTTAAGTCATAGTTCTAGTATATTTTGTTTGTATGATAATACTAAAAACATATTACCCCAGTCGAATTAGACCAAAAAAAGGGACGAACCCGGGAAAAATTTCTAATAGCGATTTTTTTCATAACTCGTTATGGGGGGTCACTGGTAGTATAAATTTCCATTTTCGGGAATCGCACCCCATTGCGTCATCCGTCACATTGGTTTTAAGGGTGCATTTTTCTGTATTGAATAACTCGTCTATTTTCGTCTAATTTCCTACAATTTTAGTCTTCATCATTTTTCCCTAGGGTCGATATTTTTTCATATAGACCTGAAAGAAGTGGGGGTGTATCTAAATATCGTATTATCTCGTTTATTATCGACTTACAGCCTTCGAGAACGCGCCAACTGCCCCGGAACGGCCTAAGAGAGGATTTACCAATCAACCTAACCTAACGTAGGGCGTCAAAATTTTAGTTTGAAACACATTCTTTGGTGAGCGGCGTGTTTTACTAAAATGGCGAACTGTTTTGTGTGCGGAAAACCTACAAGCGAAAAGGATGAGTTATCGGTGAAAAACGTGGTGTTTTTATCGTCCAGCATTATTAGAGGTGATAAAGAACATGAGCAAATGCTTCAATCTGTGGATAGCATTACCATGCCCCCAGCATGCTACAAGAGTTACGCTGATAAAATATCGACGGGAATACATCGACGAAGCGGTAATACGGCTGTAGCCAAACATTTTATTCCTACATGCCTTCAGTGGATGCGACACTACGCCATCATTATTTAACATATGGAAATTAAAATTCTTGAACACTCTGACAAAAAATGACAACCTGGGCGAAGCTCTCAGCTTGTTCCGCTGCAGAAACATCCATAAACATGGGTTGGCCCAAGCTGGAGAATGCTTCCTCATCGCGTTATTTGGAGGCAATGAAAAAGTTAAAACATTAGACGACCTACGGTACAAGAGCTTCGCAAAATTGGTTACGAGGAGCAAATTTAATTTGGCGACGCTTCCACCTACCTCGGCAGCAGCGGAGCAACATACATACCGGACGTACCTGCAGGTGCAAATGTGGCTGCAGTATGAAGCCGATCCTTTTTACTGCTACAGTGTGGGGGTGGAAGAGAACGATTCGTGGATTGGAACCTGTTGCAACAACTATAGGTCCTACGCCAGAATTGTTGTTAAAGACAATTTCTTGCAGATGCAAAGGGACATGCGGGAAGATATGTGGTTGTCGTAGAGCAGGACTAAAATTTTCTGTTTTGTGCCACAACTGCGGCGGAGAAACATGCGACAATGTGGCCGCAATTAGGGAGCTCCTCGACGAAGAAGACATCGACAATGACGCAAACCCTACATCAGAGACAATCCACTGACACTCCTGAGTTTTCGGACGAAGGCATCGATGTTTACGAGGGAGTGTCAGACGACTCGGACGTGGAAAAACCACGGGTTAAACGTTCCAAGCAGACCGGATGCAAATTTTGCACGGTTTTCGAATGTGTATTCGAAAAATAAATGTTAATTTTTTTCATTGCAAAAGTCATACAGTTCGACAAACGGTTTATTCACACCACTCTTCCCCTTTGCCATAAACGTGCGTCCAAAAATATCAATCATACATAGTCAATAAGTTAAAGTTGATAAAAAACGCGATAATACAATATTTAGATACACCCCCCCACCTCTTTCCGGGTTTAAATGAAAAAATATCGATCCTAGGGAAAACATGATGAGGACCAAAGTTGTAACAAAATTAAATTCAAACAACATTGGTTATTATCGTTAATGCGTTAAAGTCGATAATACACGAGATAATACGATATTTAGGTACACCCCCACTTCTTTCCGGTCTAGATGAAAAAATATCGACCCTAGGGAAAAAATGATAAAGACCAAAATCGTAGGAAATTGAATTCCGAAGAACTTTGGTCTCTATAATTGTTCGTGTGAAATTAAAAATAGACGAGTTATTCAATACAGAAAAATGCACCCTTAATTGGAATTTTTCCCGGGTTAAAACCTAATTCGACTGGGGTATATTCCCATGCATAGAGGAATTTCGTGATATGAGCACATAAAACAGGTTTCTGTCGTTCTGCTGTGTTTTTTGCAAACTCTGCAATGACTTTGAGGAAACTTTCTTGCTTGAATTAGTAATTTTCTCACATTTGCTGCAAGCCTAATTGATGCATCTTCGCGATAGGCTCTCTTAGTTGGATTTCTAGAATTTCTTACATATTGATTTGCAATCCAATCTTTTGCAACTTGTTTCAGAAAAAATGAAAATTTTATTTCCATTATGGTTCAATTGAATCATGTTCAATTTCAGTAGGTGGTCACGTCAATGTATGTAACGTAAAACGTGTGCCACAAGAAGAATGATTTCCGTAGATTGTAAAAAGAACAGGGAACCTAGAAATTAAAGATTTAATTATGAAGTTTAAGATTGTGTAACATTGAGTAAGAACGGATTGAACAAGAAACAACGTAGTCGCTTTTAAGCAATGCGGTTTGATACTTCTTTCGTCATAAAAGGTTTATTATCGGTTCTAACCTATAAGTTCAATTTGTACTCTGTTATTCGGTAGTGTCCAAACATAACTAGGACGTTAAATTATGTCAGAAAACTTACTCTAAATCAAATTAAAAAACGAAAATGTTTGTTTTGTTTGATGATTAAATTGTTTTAATCGGCGAAATCCAAATAAACATTAACACTACCTGCATGCAAGTGACGTAAACATAGCAACACATATTCGCAAAGTAAATGAGAACAAATTAACTGCGCCGACGCAATGGCGTCACAAATGAAAAAAATCCGCGGTGGTCCGCACGAAACTTACTTATACTTAGTTATACTACGTTTTTCGAAAAAACTTTTCAAATGAAAGTTGTTTAAAATATCAATATCTGTATAATTTATGTAAGAGTAGTTTTTCCGTAACGTGTACCGTATTCGAGATATGGAAAAAGGTGATAATAGTAAACCATCACTTCCGGTTGAGAGATTGCGTTCAAAATAGGACGTTTTCCTCCTTCCTACATACAAATGTTAAGTTTAAAGTTTCAGAGCTCTAGCTATAATCGTTTGGACGCTAGAGCGCGCACAGACACACACACAGACGTCATTCCGAAAATAGTCAGAAACGATTCAAGGGACCTCAAAAGGTGTATATCCGTTGAAATCTCGGGTTCGAAAATTTTCATGATTTCTATACTTACTTATACATAATGTATAAGAAAGTAATAAGTGGAGGCAAAGCAAAACAAAATAGATGAACGCAATAAGCCCAACCTAACCCAAATTAAAAGTAAGTGTAAACTGCTGAACGCAATAAGCCAAACTGAATTTAAAAGTAGATAAAGCTAGGTGAACACAAAGGCAACATGTAAACCACTGAAAACAGGACAAATTGAACAACAATACATGAATACGGAACCAAAGTCAAACTATATGATAAATAATTGCATAAAACTTATAAAATAAGAAAACAATTAAAAGTGATGATAATAAATTAAAGAAGAATACGAATAGTTTTTAATATGAAAATAAATTATACATACAAATTTATAAATTATTTATTATTTATATTTCGGCAAGTAAGTTGCCGTCTTCAATAGCAACCTAGAAACACCTAAAAATCTAAACAAAGAAATAAAAGTGTTAAACTTAATATTTCTAGCTAATATGTTACCTTTGAAGATATGCTCTTCACTTAGACTTTCTACTGAAGATGGCAACTTATTTGAAACAAATGAAATCAACGAAAACAAATAACTCCAGGTAGAAAAGAACGAAACTAACGAAAAAGAAATTGATTCACTAAAACCAATGAAAACAAATGGCGACGTAAAAATTATTTTATGTCGTTTTAAAATAAATTATATGACAAAAACAAAACAAAACAAAAATGAAAAATGTGGCAAAATTGGAAGTAACGTAAGTATTAAATTTTAAAAATTAAAATTTGGTAACTTCAAAACGAAGATTATAAAACCCGTTATTGTACATATAAAGGCAAATACATTTTAACTCGTAGGCCTTCAATTTCAATGAATTCAATCTCCAGATTATTTTCGAAACAACATAAAACAATAGTACATTAGAACAATTATCAAATTCGTCCATTTATCTGCCCCTGCAGCTGCTTACTATATTTTACAAGAAAACTAACCAACCTTCTTCATCCGTAAAAACATCAAGCCAGCGATTTGAAGATTATTATTTGAAGCATTTTTTATCATAACAATTGGCACCTAAAGTGTTACACTAGTTTAAATTTCTATTTTCCATTGTCGTAATAATGAAGAACTAATAACGAGGTTTTTTCATAGAATCATAATAATCCAATTGCACATAAAAAATATATATTTAGATTTAATCACAATAAGATATTTTAGCTTCACACGTCAAAACATCAAATTGTGAGTCATTCTATCACTCGATGAAAGTTACCATCAAAGCATTGTAAATAGTTTTTTAGAATCGCAATAATAGAGTAAATGTAAATAAACGATTTGGTTGTAAATAGGTAGGGTTGTAGGCGATTTAATGAGAAAAATATGTAAATTTATTCAAACTTTAGTACAAAATAAATCGTCTCATTTGCATTTGTTGTATGCAGTGAAGCTAAGACGACGTGAATAATTTCTCCAATCCATGAGAACTCCTATTATATGAAATATGACGAACATAGATAAATGCCACTGTAGAGCTCTAATAAGACGATTTGAGCAAATTCGTTGAACAAAATCCAGTATACTCGATAAATAAAAGCAGAAATTTCACCAATGCACGAGAGAAAAGTCACTGTGGAGCTCTAATAAGACACTTGAATTATGGTTTGTAGTCAAGGACGCCTTTTATTCTCATCATTCATTTAAAGTTCACTGCATTACAATGCAATAATAACATAGATATCGTATTTTTACGTATGTGTGCCTTTCTATCTTTACTGACATGCTTTGGCTAGAAATTGCACAATGTGCGAAATATCTAGAGGTTTAAGGTGTAAAAAATTACCAAATAAAAATATGTTTAACTTGCCTTAAAAACGCAATAATAATGTAATAATATTAATAATAAATGATATATACTGGATTATAGTAAAATGTACAATTTTATGGCATAATAAACATAATATTAAATTATAATTACATTTTTTTATTATATATTTTTTATTCGGTTCTTAGTTCTTTAATTTAATTAAACATATCAAATATAAATTATTTTATATTTGTACATTTTTATTTATTTACGAAATATACTAAACTAATATGAGCCATTTGTATTTAGTTATATACTCAGACATGATCACTGTCATTTCACAAAAGACGCCAAATGCTCCGCTCGGCGGTGCTTCACGTTAGCAAAAACGACGGTGAATGAAGTCCTGCAATAATATGGGCAATCTTGACAGATACGTGTCCTTCGCAATATATGTATCTTGTTCCGAGATCGGTCCGGCGGGCGAAATTGATATTTTCGAGCATTAAAGGACGAAAGAGGATAAGACCTTCCGAGTAAGTAGAAATAAATTTGCCGCGCGATATTGAACGTGGTGTCTACTTCCAGAGATCAAGAGTTTAACTCGGATAAGTGCCGCTCACGACTTTGTTACATGCGGTGGCAAATTGATTTAGTTTGGAAGCTGCAAGACGTACTGGCGCCGCATGATGTACGAGGTCGTAGTCGTGGAGATGAAGATATTAATACATTTGAAAAATCCGAAAAGGTTAGAAAAATACTACATCGTATCAAGGGTGCTCACTCGAACAGTAATTAGTGCTTGATCTACGAAATGTGTGCAAGATTAGTGTTGACAAGATTTTAAATCCATGTATCTTTGTCAGAACATTATGCATCGTATTCCTTTTAAAAAAATGCTTTCCGCATAAATATACTACTACAAAATTAAATTTATAATAAGCATTTTGTAACAAAAACGTGATATATGATATTACTTATTTCAAATTAGCAAGAAGGACAGAAAAAATAATTTTAGGTAATAAATTTATTGTAGCAACAAATAAATATATACCCCTAGTATAAATGTGTATGTAAGTATAATGCATAAAAATATACTTAAAAATATATACTGTATGTCGATAATATAACATTTTCAGATATATACAATTTATTTTTGAAATGCGGAAAATGCTCTTCAACTTCTGTTATTCAACGCGCCATTACAAATATTAGATTTTAATTATAACCAGCACTGCAAATTTTCATCACATTAGTTAATGCATTTCCATTTCATTCTGTTTGTTATTTTCAAAGCGAAATAATTTGATTTTTTCATGCACGAGGTACCCCGAATGGAACAGAAAAAATTAAACGAGCTTGGAGAGCAGCCAGTCTTCGAATATTGCACTGCAAATCCGGGATTATATTACGACAGAAATATATATTCTAATAAAGAATAGTACGAAACAATATCCTGCAGTGGAGCCATTATAGATTTCTAGCCTTAACGTTAATATCTTGCATACAATTAAATGAACACTGTTCTAAATATAATTCCTGTTTACTATTTGTTTCTTTGTGTTAAATAAATATCGTGCTTTCCATTGAAGAAGATCCAACACAAAACTAATAATAAAAAAATATCAAGGGGGTCTTGTTACACATTTAAATATTTTTACAATATCTTGCAAAATTGTAATTGCGTACAAGGTACGATAGATGTTACATATCTATCAACGTTCGTTATTTGGGAATTACGAACGTAATAATACATTGCACTGTTTTCATCAACATTTCTTGAAGTTGCGAACTGCGAGTTGGGATCCTGCTTTAGAAGGCTCAAAAAATCGAATTGTTTTTTATTGCTCAAATCTATGCCTAATATATCTAAGAATATGTATAAAAAGTTAAAGCGGCTAATTCGCAATATTTTGAAAGATACAGCACTAAACACAGTGAGGTGTCGAGCAAAAAATATACGAACGCACGAACGTTCGGACAAACGAAGCGTGCGCCCCTTCCCGCAGTCACATAACACCGAACTATGTACTGAAAAAAGTTCAATCGGTCGTTCGAAACAATAATATTTTGAATTCGTAAGAGCTATAGTAGGATTATAACGAGATATTCCGTAAGTAATCGAAAATTAACATTTTTCCTGATGGTAAACTTTAGAGCGCGTTTTCTCGAGTTTTCGTTTTTACGATTTTTCTAAACTGGTGGGCGTGACTGCGAGAAAACTAGACAAGCAATCAAAACGAAACAAAACTTTTGTTGGCTTCAGTAGCATTCTATTTGATTTGAACTAAAAAGATTAATGAAAAAAAATTCTAAACAACTTTTTTATCAAGTTGAAATGATTTTCTCTTCCTGCAAAGAGCACATTTATTTTCAATCCTGAGAAAAATCTTGAATTTCAAAATTTTGGGTTTTTTTTAGTTCACCTAGAAGAAAATATATGAGAATTACAATTTTCTTTGGTTTCTTTTTGTTTCAGACAAAAATTACGAGCTACATCTTTCCCACCGATTGTAGACTGCAATTGAAAGGTGTTGCACAAATGTGCATAAAAATCGGTTCCGTTTAAATATTTTTCTCTCGAAATATTTTTTTTAATGCTCAAATATGCAATAAAATGCTCTAAAAAGTTTACTAGACTTGCTAATTTTTTTCTGTCATCAAAAAAAATCCCCCCAAAACGCTATTTTAAGGCCTCCTAAAGCATGATCCCTCCTTAATGTGGTGTGTTTCAATATTTTCATGTCTTTATCAGTAAATGTAATCTGGAAGTCAATGAATAACATTTGGTAAGGTATTTGGTTGCTTTGCAAATGTTATTCATTAAATTTTATGTACAATTTTAAATGTCACTAGAAAATAATTTTATTTATACATTATAATAAATATTTTACAATATCAACAGCATATAATATAACATAGTTCAATTACCATATGTAACATTAGACATTAATTCTAGATTTACCGAAGTATTTTGGTCCAGAGAGGATATGGATATACCAGCCATTTGCTCCTGATACGCGGTGGACGTTTCAGACTGACTAGAGTTCTGAGTTAACTCAATTATAACACACCCGTGCACACTACGCAAGCCGCAATTCGTGACTGCGGTTTCGAACAAATTGATTTGGATTGAAATAATTAGAATTCAAGAAGAAATCATCATAGCATGTGTCTGAAACCAAAAATAAGCTGCAAAATTGAAAATATTAATTGTTAAAATTATTGATCACAAATTATGGAAGCGTAAATATAATAATTATTTACGGAGTGATTTCATACCACATAGTCGTAAGAATCAAGAAGCTAAGAACAATAAGTTACTTAAATAACTTAAAACTGTAATAAAGTATAAAAGAATTTCATTGGAATTGTCCTAGTTCCTGTCCTACTTGTACGAGTCATCTTTGAACAGTGTTGTGTGTGTTCGTTGATTCGCAGAATTCATAACCTAAAGGTAATTAAAGTATATTTTTACAAAAAAATGTAAAAATCTTGTTTGATTTAAATTTATCAATAAAGGCGAAACGTTAGCGATGGAATAGTTGTTTTTCGTTCTAATATCAAAGAATTTATTCTTCATTTAACTAAAGGACACGAATAAATTTGTGTCAATTGTGAAATTAGTGAATGTTTATTTAATTTTAATCGAACATGAAAACAAATCAGGAGGAAAAATTACACCGTTCTGACTATTAACACTGAAAGGTTAGCAGTGGTTAGCAATATTGCATTCATAACATTTGCAATACATTATACAAATATAATATATATATATATATATATATATATATATATATATATATATATATATATAAAGTATGCTGAATTAAAAAGGAACATCAACTCGGCCACGAAATTTTTAGCATAATTGAGGTCCCGGATGCAATAACGCGCGGAGCGCGCGAAGCTGGAAATAAGTATTGCCCAACCGATCGATATTTTGGGGAAATTTTTTTTTCGGAAAATTGATGAAACAAAAATACTATCTTGTGTAACTTTCCGCATCTTTTTTACCCGAACTATTTTTTGATCCGTCAATTAATTTGTCCAGAAAAAAATAAAATAGTGAAATTTTTTCGTTCGACAATTCAATTAATTTCAATGCTTTTTAAAACTCGAATCGCGAAATCTCGGGAACTATTCGACCAAACTAGTTGAAATTTTTAATGGAACACTGTGACACTTC
This sequence comes from Geotrupes spiniger, assembly GCA_959613385.1. Lineage (NCBI taxonomy): Eukaryota > Metazoa > Arthropoda > Insecta > Coleoptera > Geotrupidae > Geotrupes > Geotrupes spiniger. The sequence goes on from OY390737.1 coordinate 22,943,692, forward strand.
ACTGTCGCGAATAAAGTTATTGCAATCGTCGAAATAATCATTTGTTGGATAATATTCAATAAATAATCAATTGCGCTTTGAAATCATGTTCTTTTTTTCGACTAGCGAGGAAGTTTTTTGCTATTGGTCTTGCGACATTCTCTTTGCGATATCATTGTTCCTTAGACTATAACATAAATTTTGATGTATCACTTGGCGTGATAAGTTTAAAACCTGGAAAGTTGTTGCTTTGTAAATAAAAGGTTTGTGTACCGCGCCCGACGGGTCAAGCGCTTCCGATCCATTCGCGCTACTTTACTGCATTTTATTCTTGCAAGCATAGATTAATGCCCAAATTAGTTAAGTGTTTATGTGATAATCGCGATTGAAGCATACAGTTATTCTTCTATGCAAGTACGCAATCAAACATACAGCGCATATGAATGAAAAAATTACAATACGATTACCGAATGTAAACAAAAGATTATTTTGGTCACACTCGCGATCGTATAAGGAAAAGTCGAATAATTATTATTGTTTTTATATTTTTTCAAAATTATCTGACGATTTGAAAGCAATGATTCTGGAACATTGCGAAAGTATTTCTCATTCAAAATCTCATGCTCGAAAAAATTCGGAACTAAATTATTTCAGAGAAAGCCATTTAACTATAAAAACTTTGTATGCAAAATTTCTTGCTTACTATAAAGCAAAAACAGAAGATGAAAATGTTGCGGTTTCAGAATCAACGTACTCAAAATATTTTAACCATTTTGTAAATTTTACTTTTGATTTGCCTCGAACTGATTGTTGCGATACTTGCTATGAAAATGAAAAACTGGGCAAACAAAATTATCCTGATTCGCAGAAATATTTAAAAAATGTTAAAAAAATTAACCAAAAAAATTAATGTTATCGATGTGTAGAGATAATTTATGCCTCGAGTTCGATTTTGGACAAAACCTTCCGTTGCCTAAACTTCCGGTTTCCGCCCAATTTTATCGTCGACTAATGTGGCTGCACATATTCAATGTACATGTACACGGTAGAAAAAAAAATGTTCGCGAAGCTACATGTTTCTATTCAAAGAAGGTGTTTTCAAAAAAGGTGGAAATACTGTTTGCAATTTTTTTCTGCATGTCATTCTGTCCGAACTAAAACAAAATATTTATAATAAAATATTTTTATTTTCCGATGCGTGTGGAGGTCAAAATCGTAATCACATCACGATGTTTTTCTTATCACTTTTAGCGCGAAAATTGCAAATGGAAATATGCCATCTTTATCCGGTTCGGGGGCACTCGTACTCTCAATGTGATCGCAATTTTGGGATGTACGGGCGAAAAAAAATTGCTCGAGCACATTGAAACTGAAAGAGATTATATAGATTTGGTACAAAGTGCTCGAAATCCCCCATTTACTACTGTAGAACAGAAAGACTGCACGGTGAAAGATTTTGAATCTTTAATTTAAAAAAAATATAAAGTTCCGAAAGGACTTAAGATCAGTAAAGCAGTTAAAATTCAGTATTTTGAGAATGGTCAAATTAATGTTTTCTACGATTATGATGGCGAACCAATTACCTATAAAATAGAGACGACAGTGTCACGTGACGATATTGTAAATGCTGCAGAAGCTAAACAAATAGGGATTTCACAAGAAAAAATTAAAGATTTAAATGCACTGCTACGATATTTGACTCCAGGAGGTAGAAATTATTTTACATCACATTTAGATGATATGCGTGTTAGAGTAAAGACGGTGAGCAAAGCTAGTGAAGATAAAACATCTAACCAGCAGGAATGAAAGTAGAAGAAACAAAAGAATCTGCTCCCTAATGATAGATGTTTTTAATATTTTAGTGATGTAATAATTAGAAGTTAATACTATTCATTGTATTTATTTCGTTGTTAGAAAAAATGTATATAAAAACAATAATAATTATTCGATCGCGAGTGTGACCAAAATAATCTCTTTGTTTACAGCCGGTAGTAGTATTGTAATTTTTTCATTCATATGCGCTGTATGTTTGATTGCGTACTTGCATAGAAGAATAACTGTATGCTTCAATCGCGATTATCACATAAACACTTAAGTAATTTGGGCATTAATCTATGCTTGCAAGAATAAAATGCAGTAAAGTAGCGCGAATGGATCGGAAACGCTTGACCCGTCGGGCTCGGTAAACAAACCTTTTGCTTACAAAGCAACAACTTTCCAAGTTTTAAACTTATCACGCCAAGTGATATATCAAAATTTACGTTATAGTCTAAGGAACAATGATCGCAAAGAGAATGTCGCAAGACCAATAGCGAAAAACTTCCTCGCTGGTCGAAAAAAAGAACATGGTTTCATAGCGCAATTGATTATTTATTGAATATTATCCAACAAATGATTATTTCGACGATTGTAATAACTTTATTCGCGGCAGTGAAGTGTCACAGTGTTCCATTAAAAATTTCAACTCGTTTGGTCGAATAGTTCCCGAGATTTCGCGATTCGAGTTTTAAAAAGCATTGAAATTAATTGAATTGTCGAACGAAAAAATGTCACTATTTTATTTTTTTCTGGACAAATTAATTGACGGATCAAAAAATAGTTCGGGTAAAAAAGATGCGGAAAGTTACACAAGATAGTATTTTTGTTTCATCCATTTTCCGAAAAAAAAATTTCCCCAAAATATCGATCGGTTGGACAAATACTTATTTCCAGCTTCGCGCGCTCTGCGCGTTATTGCATCCGGGACCTCAATTATTAGTGTACGTATGTGTTAGGTTTAGCAATTGATGTAACAGCAAAATCAATATTTTTGTAACCAGATCAAAAAGTAAAATCAGATAATAATAAAAGATGCAATTTGACTACTTTTATTTTGTTTTCTTTGCTTATTTTTTGTTTTGTTACTTACATTTCTTATTAATGCGTATTTATGTATTATAAGGTATTTTGAGTTGCTGTGTAGAATATAAATTTCACAGAAGAATTTTATCATTTTTTAAAATATTTATACAAAAGAAACAATAATTTTAAACATATTAATACTGCGATTCGCCAGAAATGTGTTGTACATTTCGGTGAGGTTCGTCCAACTTTTAGAGAACGATTTCACGGAACCACATAGACACAGCACTGTCCAACAGATTTCATTGGAATCTTAACAGTTCACTCAGAAGCTTTTACTCTTTATGAATATGTGTTATTGACACAAGTAACTGTTCTCAAAACACTCAATATGACATTTCCTAAATTTGAATACTTTTGCATCACCATAAATTAATTTTAGTTATAAATTCTACATTGACATTCTTTCACTATAGGGCTTAATTCTGGTTTAAAACTTATTGAAGGCGCCGTTTTGTTGTTTTTCGATGTGGTCTAAATATTCCAATCGAAATTTCACTGTTCTAATAGTTTAATTACATCAACTATACAAATGTATGCATCAAGGGTCAAATACGGTTCATCTTCAAAAAGTGTGCCTCAAATTTGATTCAAAACCAAGAACTTTTGTTTTGGTTCTAGTATGCATAATTTTAGTGTAGTAATTTTTTGGATGCGAACATTTTTATGCAAAACATCGTCATACAACAAGAGAATTGTAATCCCATCTTTTCTACGCATGCTACTTTAATTTTGCAATTTCTATATTATAATTTTTGAATTCCAAACATGGGACATAATTCAATATCTCGTTAGTGTATTTTAATTAAAATTGATATGTTCATGTTATACAAATAAAACCTGTTGAGACAAAGGTTCAATATTTTAAAACTTTATAAAGCGACAAATAAGTAAGAATTTCTGTTTTCTTATCTGCCATGATGATATTTTGATAATTTAAGTTTTAAATCTTTAGCAGAACCTAGATCTCATACGTTCTTATTGATCTGTGTTTCATAATCTAAATTCTTTTGTACATTTTTCGTAAAATTTTCTATCGACAATTATATGATTGGTGAATCCACTTTTTAATTTTTATTCACACTAAAAGCCATAAGGTGACTTTTATAAACTATAATTGTGTATTGATAAATATCTTTCTAATTCTGTATCAAGGACCAGTTTGGTCCACGTTCAACATCTTCGCTAAATAAATTGATGTATTTGATGAAAAAACTGGCATCGGGAAATAACCGAAAGATCTTCTTGTTACGATGTATGTACGTATAGAAATATTGTGCTTAGTCATATTCAGTATATTAATAGTAGTATATACTAGTATATTAGTATGTTAATTGTATCCATTCATTACGAACATTAGACCACCTGTTTTTTGGTCGCATTGAAAAGATTAAAAAGATAAAAATCAAATTGTGGAACATAAAGCAGGTTTTGGGGGAGTTTAAGTATTTTATACACAGGGTATATGAAAATGAATTTCATTATGTAAAAATGAGACAGCCTTATAAATTTGCCAAACTATGTCAAGATCAAAAGTTACAATTAATAAGGTAAAATGGTTGGCGAATAAAAAATAATAATAACCTCTTGCTCATCATTATTGGGGACAAACACTATAAACACCAAATGTATTGATCGTTTCGAGTAATTACGCGAAAAATTTAGTAACGCACACCAAACTACCGACCGGCTGAAACAAAAAGGCACGAAATCAAAAGTGCGACATAACTGAACGACAACTCGATTTCTAATTGTAATTACAACTCAATTTCAAAACGTAAAACGCGATCGAGCACATTCCGGCGCACAAATGCAATGTTCCGGCAATGTTGACTCTGTATGTACGAGTACAATTGTATAATAGGGTTTACAATGCGATACATGATTTAATTATTCAAGCGAATTTCTAGCGTCGCTAATTCGTTGTAGTTTTAATGTGGGCGGCATTGTCGTTTTAACGGGTTTTGGTGCAGCAGGAGTCAAAATTACATGTGGGTGGAATATCGTCGGATGCAAATTGAAACGGGGAAGATGGTGATCTCGATTAAATTAATTGGACGCCTACCACAACACACAGTTAGACGACGCACTTGCACGAAGTAGTTACTTCAAAATTAGATGTTATTATTATTATTGTTATGTATTATGGGCCCATTGTATGTACGTTGATTGCTATTAACACACGCCTTGAGATGTTTCGTAGTTGCGCGCATTTTACTCACACTTAGCTTATGGAAAATTATTTTAAAATGACCCAAATAATACTAACATATGTTCCGAGTGTCTTTTGCATATTCACATTGGCTTTAAAAGGACGGGGATGTACAGCCATTTAACTTACATTATATCAGTACCTAGATAATCCTTTTCATCAGATGCAACGACAAAGGAAAATATACCCTATCCCGCAATATCTGAGCGGGTTCTAGAAGTACATATACCGTTTATACTTGAAACTTTAGTTGATCAACCTTTTTCTCGAAACGGAAAATGAAAAATGAATACCTGTCCAGGAAACCAAATTAAACGGAGGAAGCTGCGCTTATCCTCCAGTCTCGAGCAACCTAAATATTTATAAAACGAAAGTGGCCACAAAATATCGATTACCCTAAAGCGATCATGATATCGACTTCGTAAAGGAAACACAATTATGTGAAATGAATTGTTAAATGTTCTCGCGATTATCCAACATGTTACAGATATATCTATTAGGTATCTATAATATATATACTAGAGAACTCTTCGAGCATGTTTTATTATTACTAACATAGACCAATACATGAAATTCTCAAGGGACGTAGAGATAGTATTAGCTTAATTTCCGTTGTGTATCCAGCCACTGCAATGCGCTGTAACCGGGCTACAATAATGGTCAACAGCTAACGATCCAACGGTCATGTAATCACAGACCGAGCCGATGAAGAAGTAAAAATATTCGGACTCAAGCACCAGATAGAGATATAGTGAATACAAATGTAACGATAAAATATAAACACGGAATATATTAATAGACCATATTCAGTTTATTTCAGCATTAATAATTATGTAGTTTTGGTTACAAATAATGGGTTGGTAACAATTATGGAACGGTTTTCTTTAACACCACGGCAACAAGCTTTTTTTAACAGACTGTTCTCTAATCAACGGAATAGGGAATTATGTTATTTGCTTAATATACCATAGACATTTTCCCCATGAAGATGCTATGAAACTTATCTAATTTGTTGTACTTCTCGCGCTAAATTTTGAAACAATAAATAATTTTAAATAATTAATAATAAACTGTTGTCTGGCTAATTTAGATTAGTAATTTATTATAAGATTTTATTTATTTTTATTAAAAATAGTTTTAAAATCAAAAAAAAAACATTTCAATTATGAGATAGAAATTACAATGTGATATATCATGCAAAAAATATGGGACATGAATCGAATTTGTGGCAAGGATATAGCTTGTCCTGTTCTACAGCTAGTGAACTAGGCAGGACGAGCTTATCAAACGTACAAGACAAGGTTAACTAGGTTTAATTTATTTTGTGCAGAATTAATGTAGAAGACTTAATAATTTAGTAGTACAGCCATCAATCAATTACTGACGCAAGATACTAGTAGTAGAGATAAACTACGTGCAATTATGTCAAATTTAAACAAAAATATGAGGTAATAAAATATTAAATATTTAAAATCTAGTCACATATAATATTTTTTTATAGTAGTAAAAAGTAGTAGTAGTAGTAAAAAGTAAAATAAATTTAATGTAAGTAACTCAATCAAAGTAAATCACAAATTTAAACTGATAAGCGGAATTAAATATAACTGGTACAATTACTGAATAAATGTAAAAGGAAAACTAAACATAATGAGTAAAAAAATGTGAACACCAACACAAATATCAGCACATCAAAAAATAAAATATACATTGTTGAAAACAAATATGAAGCACGAACTATGAATTGTAATAATAACAACCCAAAGTCAAAATAATAAATTGTAATAATAACAACTCAAAGTCAAAATAAAGCAAATAATAAAGACGCCGAAAACTACTTTGCGAAAATAACAGAAAAACAATTAAACTAGTAGTAGAAAGTAGTTATCGGTCATTGGCTTTGCGAAAATTATGTCGTATGGTGAACGACCATTACGTCTGGTGACCACGCATCAGCGCCAAAATAGTTATTTACAGTCCAATGCGGGAAGTTCAATTTTACAGCGCGACGGCTTCATTTGCCGGAGCGCTGTAAAATAACTTAACGCATGAGATTTGTATAAAATTTTTTGGCCGATAGTTTTATTTTAAATTAATAAGTCATCTTTTTATACCTATATATTTTATTTATTCAACTTGGCAACATTGCATTGTTTATGACAGATTTGTTACATTTAAATAATTGTATAAAAGTTAATGGTTATTAGGTAGGTAGGTACGTTTATTATTAGCTATTTATAATCGAATGTAGGAAATTCAATTTTGCTGCATTAAGTTTATATCTTAAACACGATGAACAGCGGAGTGTTTGGACTAATTTAATATTAAATTAATATTTAAATTTTGTGTGTTTTGTTATACTTATTGAATTAGAAATTAATATATCTCGTTCTCCTGAACATCGGGTTCATGATTTGAAATTGCGTATTTTTCCTACGTCTCTGGAGTTTAAAAATAAGGATTATTTACTTTACCGCATACTATGCGGGAAAACGCACAGTCGTCGTAAACACGAAATTACATGTGACATGCATAGTTACAATGTTTACATGCCGGGAGGCCAAAAATTATATTACTTAATCTATTTTGAAACGTGACATTTACATATAGTCGCCATTTGAAAATTAAATTTGCATGGATTTATTGAATTAATTTATTTATGTCATAATTAAAAAGAAGAAGTGACCAAACTAAAACCCAAACCAAGGAGTATCAAAGTTAGAATATCAACAAATCAAAAGTTACAATACGACGATACACATATGAAATAAAAAATATGGAATATAACCTGTGGAATTACTTTAAAGATCTAATTAAGGATGAAGAAAAGTGGTTGCAGTTTGTGAAGTTAGCAAAAATGCAAACAGAAGAAAACAAACGGCTTGGTGGAACTATACAATAAATAGGAAGTCAAAAAAAAAGAAAAAGAACACAGGAAAGCTTATTAGAGAAAAACAAAGACAAAATAATGTATGAAACGTATCAAAAACAAAGAGAAAGGGGAAGAAAATGGTAAAAGACGCAAGAGAGCGGTCATAGCAGATGAGAAAATGGACTCTAAGGTGCTTTACCTATATAACATTATGCAGTTCAAAGCAAGAAAGAAAGAATCCAATGACAAATAAATGACAAGGAAGGAAATATTATTTCAAATGAGTATATAAAATAGTGTAGTAATCAAAGTAGAAGAAGGAGAAGAATAAGAGAACCAGGAACAAGACAAAGAAGAAGAAAAAGAAAACCGAGAATTGGAAGAACAAGGCATAAGAAGAGAATTGATAACAATCAGAGAAATAGAATAGAGCCAGTCAAGAAATTCAAAATAGGAAAGGCATCAGGGATAGAGGACATAAGTCCGGAAGTGATAAAATATTTAGGAAAAGAAGGAATAAAACTTATAGACAAAATTATGCAGATAGTGCACAACACCCAGGAGATCCCTTAGGCCTGTAATTGAGCAATAGTCACTAATATTTATAAAAAGGTGATGAAGTGATAGACAGTAATTACAATATGTATGAACATTGTAAAAAATATTTAAAATAATAAAAGCAAACCCGCCAGTTTGAGTGTCGGTGGCAAAGGAATCTCTAGAAATCAGTAAACATCAGACACGTCCAGCAAAGGTCACGATCATTACAGTAACATACACCAGTACTAAGACCAAAAATATCATGCAAACAAACTTGCGGAGAAAAAAGTTACCGCCGAGAATCAATTGGACACTTCTGTAAGTGGATTTTTATACGCCAGCGACCTGATACTAAACATTCTAAAAGAATAGTTTTAAAATAAATATTAGTAAAACGGAGGTAATGAGTATAGGCAGGAACCCACAACAAATAGCAATAAAAATTGGCAACGATCTAAGAAACAAACAAAATAAAATACCTGGGGTATATAATGCAGAAAAAGGTGAACTGGAAATTGAAATCAACAATAATATAATGAATACAACGAAAATGGAGCCCTATATAACATATGCTTTAATAAAAAAAATCAGCAAAATACAAGCTACAGAGATGAAGATATTGCGAACACTTGAGGAGGTTACAATAAGAGATAAGATTCGAAAGGAAGGAATCGGATGGAGGCTGGAAATAAAGTGCATAATTGAGAAAATCGAAAGACAACAACAGGTGATATGGACATATGACAAGGATAAAAGGTGATCGACAAGTGAAAACTGATGGAATAACGGGGAGAGATGGGCCGAGGACTACATGTAATGCATGATTAGCAGAATACTGGCAGTGAAGGAAAGTACACGGGAGTAAGCGAAGATATTGGCACAGGAGGCGTATCAATCAAGCTGAGCATGTCATAGTGTTTGGTCACTTGTTTCATTGCATCAATTAAAGTTGGGGAAGAGGTTTTGTGAAACGTTATTTACTTTGGTGAAATTAAAATTCGAAAATATAGTAATATTTGTATATATTTTAAATAATATTTTTGACAACGTGTTTAATGACATTTTTTCCTATCTTTCAAAAATGTGTGTAATCGAATTCTGGTCAACCTCGTGGCGCCTAGCCTTACGGCATCAGTACAACGAACTGGCACACCATCTCCAGTGACATAGACTTGAGATTTAATGCTATGGAGCACAAAGAATTTATGGGTTCCCACCCATGGCTTTACAGAAAACGGTAACCCATTCATTAACTAAATTCACATACAAAAATTTTATAGTTAATGTTGTTTACAATCTTATAGGCTCATGTGAATGCTATAGTTACAGTGGTCACGATTGTGGTGCACGGAGATCGGGTGTAGTTAAAACAAAGCAACATCATAATGTTATTTTAACGTTATTTATTTACATGTTAATTTCCATTTGGAAACTAGAAGGGTCCACCGCAATTATAACGTATGCTCTCAGAGTTCCGCTTAGGAGCGAGTTAAGGTCTATGTACCATACATAATTGCAGCATTGCTTTGACGACGATGTTAAAAAGGACCTGTATATTTAAAACAACCCCAGTAAATATATTATATATATATATATATATATATATATATATATATATATACATCGAAAATGTGCCTTTGTTAAAAGTGCGCCATCCGTGATAAATGATTTAAGGGAATTGCGGTGAATCCAAGCCGAGTGTAACACGAAATTTCAGTTATTGCACGATTTCCGTTTCTACTTCTACTGTGAGCTTAATTCGTCATGCGGTAGATTTTAAGGAATTAAAACATTTAATTTCGTACACATTTTGACAGGGTACAAACCAATTAAATTTTACGCAAGCTAATCATGATTTAACGGCGCCGATGATACGAACATTTTTAATTAAAAAAAAGCTCCCTCGCAAATATACATTCGGGTTTCCGAAATACGCCGATACACGCCCCGGCGGCGCATTTCGCGAAAATGATGACATCGCACACTCCTCTCCGTTCAACCCAGCTAACGTGCGCCACGCCATTTGAAAATCACGTACGCCCGAAAGAAATTTTACGTTTTATCCCAGTCGACTTTTGTAGTTCGTTCGGGCGATGCCGAGATTTCAAATGATGCTTTTCGCTGGGAACTTCAGAGTGTGACTGACGGCTTCCTGTTTGTTTTCCGTTGATTCACGGACGGTTACTTCTGAGCTTTCGACGCAATCACCGAAGCGGACAGAAAAAGTGAAATTGAAAATTAGGCGTAAAAATTATCAAGGAATGAAAACTTTTCAAATTGTTGATCATGTATTAAGTTACATATACTTGCAATTCGTAGTAAAAATCGGCACTGGCAGCGCAGAACCCGCAGTTTGAAAGTAGAAATAGTTCTGAACAACTCGCCGCCCACTGGCAAAAGGCGAGAACAAACGATGGGGTGGAATCTTCGATGCGGGACAATCGGCGAGAAAAATTTCCAACACTCTGAAACTTTTATCAATGAAATACGTTTTAGTTGTTTCATTTTACAACGGGGCGTGTGTTGCAAGTTCGGCTTGTTAATTTATTGGCACATAATTTTGGTTAAATGGACCAGGGAGAATCCGTTTACGTCCGGAAGCCAGATAGTTCGCGTTCATTAAACACGAAAAACGTTAAAATAGTGCGTTCCCATTCAAATAATTTAGAAATGTTTTGTATTTCATCGTGTAACAACCGATAAGTAATTATTTTCAGTAATGAAATACACGTAGCTTATATTTAATTACATTACCTAAAATGCCCTCTAAGAAACACGACAGTGCGTGTGGATCAACTATAAGCCTTACTAAAGCAAGATGTCGGAACGTTAGAGCTGTCTTTGAACGCACGACGGTTTGGTACGGCGTTGATGATTACGAAAGTTAATCGTCCCGTGAAGGTGGGCGCCGAGTGCAAGCACATAATTCTATTATAAAAGCACGCGAAGATATACGGTAATGGTAAAGGTGTCTAAACTTGATGACATTATCAAAACAGGATAATGACACGTTATAATACAGCTTGATGCAACTCGCACGTATGCTTAAATTTCTTTGCCAACCATACACAGGAACGATGTAAATCAAAGATAAATAATCAACAGTTGTACGGAAACCTTATCATTATTAATTAATTACGTAATCGAAGCGACTGTCTACCATTGTATTGCACCAATAATTATAATGATCAATAAACTAACTAATTTCGGTGCGAAATGTACACAAAATTTAATATATGCATCGAATGGCTTTAATGTACATTGCCGAGTAACTGGTGACGCAGCTGTATTCGTCAGAAATCGACGTTTGATTTATTGTGTCGATTGAATGGGGCCGGATTCGCCCTACTCAATTTCATCAATCAAGTTTGCATGCGCCCTGCATTCTCTTCGGCCGAGTTCGTTCCGATATGGTCTTGGTTTCAAAGTGGAATATTTTGACATAATCGCATTATACGGATATATATTATAATGTAAAATTAAAATTGTGGTAGAATATAAATATATAGGAAACAAATAAACATCAATAAATAACATGATTTGGGGCAATTGGTAATATTTGTATTATTTAAGGGTTGTTTCCTATTTGCCACTTTTCTATATGAATCAATATACTTTGTGTATGAATGCACAGGTAACGTTAAATAGTGTATGACCATTTGTATGCAGACTTCATTTGGATTTAATTCCACAATTCTCGCAGCTTTATGTTTTCAATTTTTTACCGATATCCCAAATTTATTGCAATTTGACTAATTAAGTTTTAAGTAATATTAATAAAAAATATGCACTATTGACCTACTATGTTCATATCCGTTGATATGCCTCTTTTTCCATTAGTTTATTCGACTACTTTTGGCATTATTTAATTACATTAAATGACTGGGCACTTTTCATTTGAACCTACGTACTGCAAGACGACACTTCAGAATCCTGATGTGTGGCGTGTTAGTGGTTAGTTTAGTTGTTTGTAGAGTAGCATCCTTTTGCTTTGAACATTATTACTATATTGGCATTACTACTTATTAGTTATATTGGAGTTGGCTGTTTTTCGAAATAATTCTATCCCGTATGTCATGTAGGTTCCGATACTATTTTGTGCAGCAATAGTTTATTTTGGGTTGTTAATTGAGATTTCCTAGCTATCAACCAATATAGATTTCGTAATTTGTGAACTATGGTTTTCTCTTGGAAGATATATAATTTTTGCAGCAGTCTTTTATTTAGATTCCGAGGTACTTTACTTCGTCTTTTCATAGTATTTGTTTGCTATTAAGACTGGTAGACATGTTTCCCTACAGGTTGTAAATGTTGCGTGATCTGATTTTGCGTAATTTGCTTTTAACCCACTTCTTTAACAATTTATCAACGTGGTGTACGTTATTTTGTAAAAGTTCTGGCATTTGTTTTTGCACATAAGATTGACGTATTATCAGCAAATCATATTCTACTCTGTTTGTAAGGTATGACTTCGTTAACATACAAGTATAATACTTTATTGGGAAGCTTACATTACATTTAATAAATGTTTCTAAGCAAAAAATGAAAAATAATAAAGTACATAAAAAGGGACATAAAAACGCGACATTTCTGAGCATCAGGTTAAAGTGGTAAAAGCACACATTTTTAGATCAATCACTGAACTAAAAAAATGTGTCGATTACATTTAAATTTGTGTCGTGAAAAAGATCAAGTTGTTCTAAAAGAATCGCTCAATAGGAACATTTTTTTGTTATAACCACAATTTGAAAAAAACTCGGTTATATGAAGCGACAGCCACATATTCCAAAATAAAAATTTTCTAATGTCCTACGCTATCAATTATTTTTATGCAAACATTCGCATATTCGAAATTTCTACAATAACCAAAAAATTTTCAACCCCAGACCATCTAACTATTCAAGAAATAGACAATGTACCCAGTTGCCTAGATAAAGTTGTATCCAACGGTGAGTATTACTCTTGTGTATCGTTTTAAAATAAATTTGCATCTAAAAGACCATATAATATTCTAGAAATTTAATCGAATGATTATTTTTAGATTTCCGTTGAAATTTACAATCTGTAGTTTCGATGTACAATAATAGATGTAACATAATTTGGTCTATTAAGTTGGAAAGTGAGTAGAACGTAGAAATAGCCGAATATGTCGTCAAAATCGACACAGCTTTCTACAGAAAAAATGCTGCTATTAAATGATTAAGAAGATACCAAAAAGAATCAAGATTTTTTTATAAATATGCCAAATAAATAAATATTCCATTATTGTGAAAATATTAAATAATTAAAAGTTGTGTTATTGTTGTTCTTTTAGAGATCTGTTTTATTACTTTAAAAAATCAGAAAGTCGTATCTGCCACAAATAAACTGAACAATACAGTTTGGATAAACAAAGTCATATGTTAATTTTAAATTTGTTATTTTCACCGGTTTGGTAGACCTTTCACAAACTATAATTTTAATTCAAGGACTTCAGTCATATTTTTGTTTCGTTTAATGAAGTTACTAAACAATAACATATACAATTTTTCAATCAGCATTTCCACAGTCAAAAAAATGTAAATACGACATTGCTATTGTAAAGGAATATCGCAGAGCAATTCGGTTTACGACTCGATGTACTTGTTGAATTGTAGATTTTCTTGCCTAAATCCAAATCGCTGCGTTTGAATGTTTTTACTTATCAACCTTGCGAATGGAAGCTTTTCAAACAAACTACCGGCAAAACGCTGATCAGACTTAACATTTTCTGGTTCTCTACCTTAACACTTTTCCACTGCGCCTAAGTTTCACATCTGCATTGAATTATTTGAGTTAAGAATCCGCTTTGTGATACCTTTTGCAGTATTTTAGTATTTTATTTAATTTTTTGGCTGATAGTTCAAGCTGATCCTTCGAGAGCCTCGTTCATTTTTTACTTTCTGCTTCAATGGGTTCAGTAAATTTCTTAAATGGTTCGTGAATGTTTCAGCCTTTTCATTTGGATTCTTGGATTATCCTCGTGCCATTCTAAGAGGTGATATATGATATTCAGGTGGTTTTAAGTTTCGGATAGCCTTCAGTCGAGAGTAATTAGTTACTGATGGATTTGATTTATTTAAATTTCCCCTTCTTCACTATTTTCATATGCATTCTTCATTTACGTTGAATGTTGAGTTCCAAGCAGCCTGTTGTACGACTGCGTTAAAGTGTTCAATAGCATTTTCAATCGTTTGTCTGTAATGAAATTTTTAATAGTAATTGTAATTCTGTATTAAGCGTACTCAGGATTTACACTAAAATTCGTTGCAGCGTGAAGCATCATGAAACTGATTTAAAAATATACGAATTGTACAGGATGTAGCGATCGTTTCAATAACTCGATCATTCCTGGGTAGGCAATCATTTCGTTATTTACAATATTTAAATTTACTTAAGTTGAAGGATATTTTAACTTTTGTCCAGGTATTCTGTCAATAGTATCCTCTCAGTTTATGCGATGGACAGAATTCCATACTTGTTAATCCAAGTTTTGCTTAACATTGAAAATGGATTGCGCAAATATTTGATTGCCTAAGTATTCGTATGATCAAGAGTTTTACACACATAATTGCCACCAAATCTTTATGAATTGTTTCGTATCTTGTTTCAGTTTTAGTCGCATAGGTATCGGTTTATCGGTTTACCAGCGCTGCTTAAATTACATAACCTGATGCATCTACACCAGGGCGAATTGATCATCGAGTGGAAATTCTTGTCATCGTGGCTTGATTATTGCAATCGCAGATCCAAAGCACGCTTGTGCTCGTTCAAGGCAATTGATGAATACGAACAAACGAAACTAACGAAAAAATTGTTAAGGACTACGTAGACTCTTAGCGGCCAATTTGGTGCAAATAGATGTACAATTTGTTCCGACTGGCCATTCAGGTCTGTTTTGAAATGTAATATCTCACTTTGTCAATAATATATTAAAATAAAATTAAAATATAGATTTCAACTTCGACGTTAACAGTGCAACTGTAACTGTTATTAACTGGTCACTAGATTCGAAATAAAATACTTTTAATTATTAATGTATTACATGTTGCAAATTGTTATCTTAGGGAATATTTTTTGCAATGTTAATTGATTAATCATCCACAAACACAACTTCCTACGAAAATAGGGCAACGATTGTGGGTTGGCATCCGCACAACCTGCCTGAAGCAACGTTTTTTAAACTTCGTAACTTTGAGATACTGCACGTAATTATAATTAACAACCGCTTAGTTATTGCAACGTTACAAATGATTTTTGACTGTTCTACCTAATGAACTGGGACCGCTTCAACAAGTTAATTTATCAGAAGGCGTTGTCTTTTGTGTAACATATTGCATAAATTTACTCTGGTAGTTACAAATGCTACATATTTCGTCGTTTCGATAATTTGTTTTAAATTTGCTTCTATGGCAGATTTTTATAAAATGTTATGCTTTATATTTGAGGTAATTTTATTCACAATTTAACTCTGATATGCAATGGCTATAGTCTTTGGAAATGAGAATTCGATTCATTTTTAACCCATTTAGTATGACTTCTATTAATATGTTTTCCAGCTCAAACTGATATCCTTGAGACAAAAATGGATAACCGCGTAATATGAACTGTGTCAGATTTCGAGTCCAAAATCTCCATTATGTTAGCAATGGGCGCATGTATTCCTATATAACTTTATACATGATACCTGATAATGGTAAACTTATAGCTAGGACCCTTCTAGGAGAGGTAGTAGAATTTGGGTCTGCCATAGTTCCACAAACGCAGTCATAAAATGATTCACCACATTAATTTTTGCCGAAAATAAAAGTGCCACATTTGCCATTTTTAGGAATGTCTTCTTGGTCGAAGTGATCTAAAAAATTTGTGGGTTTTTACCCAAAAAAATTCCGTAGCATAGTATTTTTGAGACCAATGGGAAGTTGTAGTTGTGGGACTTGGGAGGAATGGTGGGAAAGGAAGATGTTGCGAAGATATTCGGCGGTTGGAAAGTTGTTAATGGAAAAAGAAGAAAGAACGAAGAACTGCGTCTGCTCTTTAACGAGAGGAACATTGTAGCTGCTGGTGGTTTATGACCAACTAAATACAAAAAGCAACGAAATAGAGAAACATCGGGTAGCTGGGTCAAAAGCGACCTGTGAATAATACTTTGTCGATATCCATTTAAAAATCTTTTAGGAAAAATAATAGCTTCTTCTCCTATATTCTTAATTTGCACTCCGATACAAAATGAATTTCTTGACAGTTTTCGTTCACATTATACAATTAACAGAAGTTCATTATTTCCTGCTGGAGCTAACGTCATATCTACGACTCGACGTTGTTTGACCAATGTCGTTGGACTTTCGTCTAGCAAATGACTTTTTCTTCAGTTGCACATTTTATGCATATTATTTTCCCTTTCATTTAAATGTCATAATTTCTTAAGATGACTCTCAATTTCTAGCAATGAAACATTGGCCACCACCACATTTCGCCTCATTGGCCACAGTAATACTGGTGATTCTTCACTGTTGGTTATTTCTACTTGGTCAACCTATCGATGGAAACGCATATTATAACAAGCCATTATTGTATCCCATTTCGATGGATTCTTAATGCTCCTAAACTAATAAATAAAGTCCTGGGATTGGATCCATAGTGCCAAGTTCAGTGGCAGGATTGCCCTGTATTAAACTAATCATTTCTTAATTTATTTATCGTAAGGCGTACTTACTTCTCAATATGAAACAAGGTAATTGTTTCTTAGTTTATTACTAAAATTTTGCGGCAACATGGCGATGACGATAGATGCGAATGTATGTTTGTAAACAAGCCTGACCATGTATACAACTCTAATTATATCAGAACCCTGGTAGAATAAGATATCAATGCAAAATATTAAAAGCCCTCATATTTTTCATATCATTCTGCAATTCATGCACTGCATCTGACCCATATTGCTCGTCACAACTAGATTAAATCCATATCCGTTCATATGCATCCAATCTAAGTGCACATCAAAAACAGCTCGGCGAACGAAAAGACGAATTGCAAAAATTCGTGATTTGTGTTCGACGTGGGAGTAATTAAAAATATCGACTGGTGCGGCGAAACATTTTCGTTTGACGAAACATGAGCAAATATTTAAATAAAAATGCGCTTATTTCATGCGCATCTATCGTATCCGAAGTTGCACGCGCATTATTTCATTGGCAATCGGCGATTTTTTTTTTCATTTATTGAAACGCAATCACTCGGGCAGCCCGATGGTCTCAAATAATTCATTACCTAGCGCAATTTAGTGGGATTGATTGCACGTAAAATTGCTGCGGCAACGGCACATCGAATTCAATGAAATCCCATAAATCTCGCAATTTGAGACCCATTATGTTTTTTACGTTTATGTTTACATTTATGTTTATGATAAAAAATACCTCGTCGTTAAAATTTCGTCGGCTATTATTTCAATAAACTTGTTTATTTTTTTAGTATTGGGCATCTATTATATCTGCACTTATCTGATAGGTGTAAGTGGCGTACGATTGGGATTAATTTAATTTAATTGACGTCTCCAAATCGCTATCAGAGAGCTTTGTGTATCATCCGACTAATGTGATATATGGCATCACAATAAAATCTTTTAATTTTGATAACTGACATATACAGTAATAGTAAACATATTTGCTAGAACGATTTAAATTATTATTTTTAGATATTTGCTATATTTCGTTTGTATTTTGCTTTAATTTAAAAACCACTTTGATATTTTATCTGGTCCAGTAATCGCGAAAAGATTAACGTGCCCAATGTGTCACCAGAAGATGACTGACGCGATTCCATTAATTGCATAAACAACCGACATTGTCAATTTCACATCGAATAGAACATATCGCGGCAGTACTGCATCCAGTCTGATACGATAAATGAACACAACTCGACGAATTATGCAGATGCGACGACAGATATCCGACTTTTTGTTATCGAAAGCGCGCGTTGTTGTTAAAACAAGGCAGCGCTGCAATTGATATGTTCGATTCGACGACACGGGCGGAAATGCCGCAAATTGTGGACATTCGTCATTGTAGACAATCTGAATGAGAAACTTATGCGTTGGGCGTCAAAGGGATCGCATTTTCAGCTCAACTTGAATCTTGAACTTCACATCAACAAATGACAATTTGGAGGTATAACTTAATACAGGCATTGCATGGAGAATTTTTGAGAAATACTAAAGGGAAATTTTGCACGACAAGATAAACAGAGCTTTGTTACTCCGCGACGACGCCATTTGCATATAATGCATAATGCATTTTTGCATAATTACAATTCTCTTTCCACTATATTCTTATAATGCATATCTGTTGCAGTAGTACGGTGCATTTTCGCGACGCTACACGAATTCAAATTTCCAACACCTGATATAGAGGTTCGACAACAGGAATCTTTCTAATGACTTTTCAAACTAATTACAATTAATTTTCAACAGTACTCGCAATATATTTCCGATACAATTCTGACATACATAAAGTAAAGTAGGTAATTCATTGGACGGTTGCTTTGCCATATTCGTGAGAAAAGGAACGGAAAACACAATGTAAGATATTAAATAAAATAGTTTGGTAAACATAATAGCTCAATGAAGCATTCTCATAGCTGGTTAGTAACTAATCACGTCAAAATAAGACGTATCAAAATAAAACGTTCCTTCTGAAGAGCTCAGAATAGAGGCGAAACTATGATGCTAGGATACATTAGTCAGATTTAACCCATCTGTTCCCTGTTTATTTCATTTTTATTGTTGACGTAAACCATGGTGTGACTTTCTACCTTCTAATAGAAGACCATTAAGAATGTTTACTACTTGGCCACCCCTTAGCTTCTTGGCGAGTACTGTGTTTTATAAAACTTTTATCCTACTTCAAGATAGCCTAAAAGTATGTAGATTTGGTTTTATTAAACAAACGTAATTAAAATAATATATCGCAATTATACGCCAAAAATGTGAAGTTTAACCATCAGTAACAATTTATCAAATTTACGTTTTAGTTGTTAACGGTGGTGTTTACATATTCCCGCAGAATCAAATAAGCCAATATCAAATTTGTACTCGCCATCGAACGCAATTACCAATTTGCTACATCACAATATTAAAACATTGTGTTGCGCATCATGCGGGGGACACTTATTGATTCTACATCGCGAGAGCGGCCGTGCACAGCAGCTCAATGAAAATATAGGGAACACCATTCTATTGCCGGCACCCGCCGCTTCACCTTGGCACGTACCGTCATTCGCACATTACTTTTAACGGCATACTTTGATTCCAGAACTTCAAAATTCAATTGTAATGTGGCTTCGAGTTAAGGAATTGATATATTTGCGATACCGTTTCGAGATGCCAAAAATAAAATCTCGTTCACTGCATTTGCTAGTGTGGATTAGAACATGGTATCATACATTGTTATTTTTAAATGTGTGGAGTGAAACATTTTTCAAAAAATTTTTGTTATTTTATTAATCACATTGTCCCAGTTGACGCTTCGAAATTCAATAATTTGTTTTTTAAGGATATTGTAGTTATTTTTAAGTTCCTCAGGTCATCAATCAGATACAATGACGGTAGTGTCATTCATCCATAACGTAAAATCATTTTTCCTTGAAGCACAACGAGATCAACTTAAACTCATTAACTGTAAAAAGACAATGCAATGCTCATCGTTGAATATATCTGCTGTAGAGTTCAGAGCAAGGCTGCCCAATCCCAGGCCCATGGGCCATATTGTGGCAGTTGTTAAATATCTACCTTGCTTATGTACCTAAAAGTGTTTACTTTGGCATTCATAGATATGTTATTCATTATTGCCTAATTTAAGTATTCCCCACAATAAACTGATTACAAATATTCAGATTAGATGTACAGGAAGTAAAGTAAAGGTCACACAGTATTTTTTATGATGAATAGGGAAAGAAATATCGTTTTAATGAAAGCAAGGTGCAGAAACCAATATGATGACTTTGCTTTACTACAGAAGCTGCAAAAAATATAAGTTAGAAGGGCATTATAAGCAAAATCATAATAATTTTGAAAAGGTATCCTATAGGTCATAGAAGATTTAAACAAAAGGTAAAGGAACTATTCAACTAACATAATATTTTCATTAAAAGGTACGACAAGTTTGAATCTATGATCAAAACATCTTACGATATTTCTTTGCATTTAGCCGAAAAGAAGAAGAGAAATTGTTATGAAGCCTTTAACAATCTTGCACAAAATTTCGAAGCTAAAGCCGACAATCTTTCGCTTTCGCGAAACACTGTTACGAGACGGGTGGTGAAAACATCAGCTGATACCAGCTACCAGATGCAAGAGATCTTCATAAAGTGCGAATATTTTTTATTGGCGTTGGGTGCAACTTGAGATTTAACAACTAGTTGGCTACTTTCGTTCAATGCATTGATGAACATGTATTTCAAGATCTACTAGAATTACATCAGCTAGAAAAGACATTTTTACGAAAATTACAAAATAAAATTGGGAGGTACAACTGAACTGCAATGTGTCAAAAACTTCTTCAGAAGAATTTGCAGATTTCTTGAAATTGGTTCCTAAAGAAGACTTTCCTGCAATAACTGATCTGGCCTCAATTTTTAAGTAGCTTCGCATCAACATATGTTGGTGGAAAGATATTTTCGAATCTTAATTGTCTAAAAATAAATACCGGATATCTCTATCTGCGCAACATATTTTTGGCTTGTTATCACTGTTAACATCTGATCTGATCCAACAGGAAGATTATTTAAACAAACAATTTCCGGAATCACATTAATTATATATATTTTCATTTTTGATAATTTTATTTCTTTATTTGGCAGAAGACGTTATTTATTTTGCCCCCCTGTAATTTTGAATTGTCAATTTTGCCCAACCACTGAGCAGTCTTGGCCTTGATCACTCGTTTCTCATTTAATATTTGCATTTTTTAATTTCTTCAAAATTGAACTAGTATTTGTTCCTTTCCTTCACAACTAAGAGTGAAGCTTACGTTTTATTTCAAATCCTTTTAAATTAAATATTGATTTGAAACATTTTCAGCGAACCTTTTCGAATTATCCGATAATTAAAGGTTATTGAGGCTCGTTGAAGCTTTCCTGCCATCGATCTTACGTACTAACGTGCACTGCGGAATTACAAGTCGTTCGAGCGAAAAAACAAGTTTCATTTAAATTTCACTCTAAATTCGGATATAAATTTCTGTAATTTCCTGTTAAGTTTGGTACTTGAAATATATTATCGGCGCCTTGCATAAAACGACCAACAATTAATTGCTGAATAGATCTGAAATAGTCATTCTGGATGGAATCCATTCAAATATGCAAAATAGCAACATATAGTTGGTTATCTTCGCATAGTCTGCAATGGAGGTTGCCACGTATTTGCAATATTATTATCCTCCGTCGTATACAAACCTCGTTACAAATACAATCTGACTAATATTCGTAACTTTCTCACGTAATTAACTTATCGAATACACGCGCTACACTTTCAGCACGCTCCAGAAAATTCGCTGCAAACTCAACCTTAATTAATTTTATCCGGCGTCGGTGGCGTTATTTAACTTTTTAAATTAACCAATTATCAACGTGTGTGTGAGTTGCGGTTCGGATATTGGCCCCGGGAAAACTTTCTGCGAGGACCCGAACTACGAAACTAACTCCTGCCCTCCCGACCGACTCATCGGCAAGCAAAACTATTTATTTCGCTGCTTGTACCCGTTCGTTTCCTTTCCACATATGTTGGACGAGTCCTTCCTTTGTGTAGCTTAATTGGAACTTTCATATAAAAAGCCATTTTGCGTATTTTTAAAGTATTTTAATATTATATATAAAGTATAATTCAGTCCAATTTATTCAGCACGTTTAAAACTATGTTTCTTAAGTATGCAGCACGTTTGGTTACATTTACATTATTGTCACAAAATAATGCACATGGTCGAGGATTTTCCGGAATTGAACAAAATAAATCAGTCGATTTAACACCTGTAGCAATTAATTGTAACCTGACCCTTCCATGATAAATTACGCAGCTATCACCACCTACATGCATTAGCCGTCCCACAACGGCATACCAGCCATGCAGTAATAATTACGTTACTTCGACAAGTAAATATTATCACGTAGACCATTAAAATCTCTTTTGGTTTAATGATATCAGTTTTTCTAGGGAAGTGACGCCAACGCCAGATATGCGGAGATGTGCTTTTAATTTGACCCGCGGAATTCAAGTCGCAATAGTATCGGAGAATGTGGAATTTAATTTACCCAGCGCGATGCCATCGAATGCCCGAATGTCGTTGGAACGTTCGAGCGCTAACAATGCGAGCGAATTCATGAATGCGAAGCCGATAGGTATACGGTTTCCTTTCCGTTTCTACTAACAGCCGTACACGGAATGAAATTAATCCGTGATGAGACTAATTTAAAACGATGTCAGGTCCAAGTTTAATTTTAATTAATTCTAAAAGTGTGACTTCGTCTTTAGAATTGAATTTTGTCCATAGGATAATTTATAGGGGTTCAGAACACCATTGAATTAATTAGAACCATCCGGGCTCATGAAATCAGAAAACATCAAAGAGATTTTGTTTCACAATGATAATGATAGGCAACACATTGCCGGAACAAAAAAATTAAGAACAACAATTTCAAGTACACGTTTCATCATCAGCTATACTTCGCTTAATTTAATGAGGTCTTCTAACCCCACTCATCATCCCTGCTTATGTCCTGCAGTTTGTTATGTGTTTTTGTATGTGTCGCACCAGTTTTGCCTATCTGGCAAAATCTTATACCCATACTTCATACATCTATATATTTTTACTTCTTCTTCCCATCATATTTTCGGCCTTCGTCTTGTTCCCTCTCCATTTTGTTTAGAGTCTATACATTCCCTATCACAGCCCTGGTTTCCTTTCGATACCAATGCAATCTTATTACTTTCATTGCGTCCTCTCTGTTTAGAATTCCTATTATTTAAAAATTTATGTCTTCTGTATTTCACTTTCCTTCTTGTCCTTCCCATTCTTCCCATTATGAGCTACCTTGTGTGTTTTAACTTTCTCCTTAGTCTTATCTGGAACCACCATCACCGGCCTTATTGCTGCCCTGTATAACGTCATCTTTATTTTTGTGCACACCCTTCTTGTTTTTCATAAACATTTCATATATATAATAGTATGTGTGCACCGCGTCTTGTTTTACTTATTAATACCATCCCAGGTATTTAAAGCTTTCTAATTCCTCACAATATCCTTCCTATCGCTATCTTTCTATGATTATAGTTTCTATTATTTCAATCAATGCTATACTTGCTCTTCTCCTGAGTGATTTCCAACAACATTTTCTTTTCTTTTTTAGCTACCTTCAATGCTCAATTCTCATTGTAATATATCAACGGCAAATTTTAAATATTTCGATATCCCTCATTGTGTCATCACTGCTATTTTTGAACCATTAATGTTCAATTTAATTAGCCTTGATCGGTATTCCTAATTTCTCCTCATCTATTAGTATCAGTGCGTTCAGCCACTTCTAGCATTTAGCACTTTTGGCCAGCACTAGTTCTGGCAAATTGGCATTTCTGTTATTTTCGTTGACGCATGTGTTATTTGTGATTACTGTATTCTGTGTTTAGACACAGCTAACTTTAGAAACGCCCTTGTTACTGACTATACTATGCAGATAATATTGCATTAAGGTATACATGATTTATTTCTATATTTAATTGCGTTATTTTTTCATTTATTCGAAGAATGGAGAACATTGCAGACTTTTTTGAAGATGACAATATTGTTCTTAACTCACAGCCAATAGCTTTGTTGTCACAGGGTGCTCATCAAGCTCCCCTGAACATACTTCTGCTCGAAATGATAAGTATGTAGAAGAGATGAATTTCTTTGACATTTTCGGGAAATGTGTTTCAAGTAAATATGATTAGTTATACAATAGTATTTACTGCAGCGTAATTATTTTAAGGAGCGTACAGAAACCATGTGTAATCAGATATATCAACAATCCTGAATCGAAGAAAGTGCTATTTACCACATGGACGATTTTTTTATAGCATGTTGCAATCGTTTTGGCATTTCAAAGGGATACTATGTAAATTTATGGAATCAGAAATATGCTGGCCCACAATACAAAAAGCAGCAGCAACTAACAAATTATATTAAAGGAAAAACGTAGTAGGATTTGATGATTACCATATACCAAGAAAGTGACCACATAACAACCCAATTGATTATTACAACAGAAATTCTTACCATTCTGTCATACTTCAAAGAGTCTGTGGGCTTCCAAGAACCAAGGAAAATATGGAGTGCAGGCGTAAAAAAAACATATAAATGTATGGAGAGGAAGTGTGGAGTTAGTGAGATAGGAAAAATAGAAGAAGCACAACAAAGACAGATAAAAAGAATCCTCGCATTAGAGAAATCAACTCCAGATTATATTGTAAGACAATAGACTGGGAGCGAAAGGTTGGGGGTCGAGGCAGGGAGCATGGCGTTGATGTACGAATTGACAAAGAGAGAGGGCAATAGAGAAAAAAAGGGGTAGGCAGGCTAAGAAACAGAAAATATCTAAGTGGGAGGAAGGAAAGATAAAGCTGTTGGAAAATGCATGAATATCAGGGGAAGAAGCAGAGAGGAGAATAAGAGAGATGTGGAGGGAAACGATAGAAATAATAGACAGATGGAGGCAAATGGAAGCTCAAGAAAGAAAAGACAAAATACAATACAAAAAAAAACAGATGGGTACCTACTGCATGAATGAGGAGTTCAGGAGATTTCTAAAATGTTCCGTTTCTAATTTAAAATTTTCTAGTAATCATTTCACTACATTATCTTGCCATTTAAAAACTCCTTCTGATGCTAATGAATCTTCTACAGTACGCGATTCTAATATATTATTTATAAATTCCGTCTTGAATTATTCGTATGTAATGTAATTTGTTAAATATAAATAGGACTAAGGAGAAAATGTAAATGTAAGGTATTGATTTTTTTCTAATTAACAATATAAATAAATTTAGATAAAAAATATAACTGCCATATTGCATTTGCAATATATAAATAAGCAATTTATTGATTATCAATATTAAATTCCATTTACATCGATTGCAAATTATCTTCAAAAATTTTACCAAAAAAACCTTCTATTCACCAACAGCGAAGTACGAGTGGGAAATTCAGGACAATTAAATAATCGCAATACCATGTGTAGGATATTTTATGACACCTGCTTACATATCATTCTTGTGCGCATATCTGCGTAACATATGAAACAAATTAAGTGTCAACTGGTTTTTGAATATAAAGTTCAGCTTATCCCTACTCTCCTCTTACTAAGCTAGCAATATTTATTTTCGCTGAACAAAAAATAACACTCTTCTGATTTAATTCTTTATCACTTTATTGCGATTGTCATGAGGGCCTGCTGCTGTCCTCGGTTTTAATTTCTCGTTTATACCATCCTTTAATAATCGGATCGAAATTCTGTTCTCCTATTCCATTAGGGCCACTTGCCTCTTTTTGTAGTCCTTTGCATTTTTCTCATTCAGTATTTGCTGTGAGGCTCTTCAATAAAAGTTAGTGTTGCTCGTAGGAGCAAAAGACAATAATATCGCTTACCATTTTATCCATGATTTTTTTCAATACAGTTCGAAATTTTCCTTTTAATTAAGTTGTTGCTTTCCTTCCTTGCTTCCTATCCTTAGCAGACGCTTTCGTTGGTTGTTCACATCCAATTCAATCTAATTTCTTTCTCTTTCTTTAAAGAATTAAATATCGAACCATACCATGTTCTTCTCTATTTTCTTTCTTCTTCTAACTAATACGCTGTCTAGATAATACAGTTGTTCTTCTACATCCGTTTTCTTTATTAACCAAAAAGCTTCTGTTAACGATTGGCATTTCTATCATGGCGACATGAAGATGGGTTAAGTTGGTGGTCCATTATGCCTTGTGAGTGGTAAATTACTAGCTGTCAGTTTTATCAAATTGTTTGTTTTTTATCTATCAATAAAATATGCACGTTCCGTTTCGTCCTGACTTGATTCCTCTTTGTACTACCAGTTATTACTAGTTACATGTTTGTGATCAATAACATCCTGATCGATATTACCTTTTTTGTATGAATGTACATGAACGTTTACTGTGTTCCTGTGGTTTTGCTAGGTAAGATTCACTTTTCCATATGTTCTCTCTTCGGATTCAATTGTGTGAACTTTTGAAGCAAGCTTAAGGAGATGATGATCTAGATTGATCGTAGGTCACAAATCATTCTCCCGATTTAACAGTGGTCGTGAATAAATTGAAAATCACTCTCGGCCAAGACATTCGACATCAGCTGATGCAGCTTACAGTTCGTATGTGTTGATGGAAAATTTCAATAAGATAGTAAAGCATTGTTGATCATTCGCTGATCCCAATTATGGCAACCCAATGAAAGTTTTATAAAACCTATATGTTTATTGCTAAGGTAAGTCACCAACAATATAATTATAGCTGTCATAGCTGTTCATGGATTTTGTTGTCGTTGTGTTCATTACCTCGATGTATATAAAACTACCGCGCAGACACAGTCCGCCTCTCCGGTGCTACTTACTAATTAGAGTTTAATAATCGCATTTAACTTAATTAATAAAGCGTTAATGCCTTCATCAAGCGTAAAAATATACTTGAAATCATGCATTGGTCTAGTGGATGTAGAGTACCGTGCGTATCAAAAGCAAGGGCAAGTTTAATTACAAGTCATTAATTACAACATAATACTTCGTCTCAACAATCAAATGATCAATTCAAATAAATATTCAAAAATTCATGTGTAATATTTTTAACTGAAAGCAATTTTATGCGCGAACAAAAATGCAATTTAAATGTGTGCTGATTTTTTATAAAACGGCATTTTCCGCCCTTATAATTAAATAAATTGACTCATTTTTAATTGCTCGGCCATATCAAGCCTTTAAAGTGTTTAAACAAGCTCGTATGCTGTAATATGTGTTTAAATTGAATGCGGCTTTGAAGTTTTTTTTTTGCACCGGCCAAATCGCCCCAGAAAGATTCCGCTTATTTACATAAGCTTCGCATAAAACGTTGCTACCCCATGTTGGAAAATGATATGGCATTAATGCGTAGATTAGCATCCAACATTTAGCTATTTATCTTAGAAAATTCCGTGTTCAGCTTGTACACACATAATACGACGAATTACGTCGCAAGTTAAATTAAATCAAATCGAAATGGTTGCACACGATTCTCATGTCTTTGACAACGTTTGAGGTAAAATTTCTAAACATTTTTCATAGCCATGCATCGAATGCAACTTCGTGCATTATAACGTTAGGGCTTCGCATCGACGAGTCGACTTTAATAGGTTTTCTTTCATAAAGACAGTGGACGACACAGGTGCCTCAACGCGAGCGCTGAATATCAAATGCGGTCGTCAATTTATCGTCGCTCGCCTCAGCGAGGTATTAAAATCGTTAAGAAATCCCGCATCCAGTATTACGCCCGTCCGGGATAAATAATGCAGAACGCTTGTCCTTAAGTTAGTTCTTTCTGTTGCCAGCTGCTGTCAAAGCGAGTTTTATCGCTAGAAGGGAAAACTTGCAACATTACGTCGAATGGGGCAAATTAAATGTTGTTGTGATAAACACAAATTGGTGGACGGCTGGTCGTAGATATAAATTATTAAATTGGCAGTTTAACTTCGTAGAAATGCCGGAACAGATTTTGCCTCAGTACGAATTTCCGCACAATGTAACAATGAAGACAACTCCAACGTTCTTCAATAATAAGGGAGTTAAATCCGATCAAAATCGTACTAAATACACACACCAACGATGCAATCATGTTGGAAAACGAGACCAACTTTGCGGGTCCTTTAGTTGTCAAGATTTTCATCGTAAATCCTCAATTTAATACAAGGATCGCTCTACCCAATAAAACTAGATTTTTCCTGAGACGTTACAAGTGGAGGAAATTATCTTCTCCAGTTATAGTAAAAGCTCTCACACAGATACCGAAATATCATAAAATTGAAAAATATAGATCATAAAATTGAAATGCGAACTATGAGAAAATTAAATTTAACTTGTGGATAATAATACGGAAGCAGATAGTGAGATAGCAGTGGTAATTTTCAAGATATCGATTTTCCAAACACATAATTCTAACTTTTAATAAAATTTTCACATCTCGTATTGTTTGGCTAATAACAAAAAAATGTTTTAAAATGAGAGATTATCTGTCTAACCAATGAAGAATTGCGCAAGAATATTTTTAATAACCTCAATTTACCTCAATTTTAATTAATTAAATTTACATCGGATTTTAATTAAAGTTACATATAAATCTAATGAGTGAAGTTAAATATTTGAGTCCCAACAATTTTAATTACATTCAGATTTATTTTGTTCTAGACCGACTTATTCTGACTGTGAGTACTCTTACATATACACACACCATCAATTTGGACGGGTCTCTACCTAATTTATGTTGATGGAAAAATGAAATATTCCGGCTGAAGTAAACTCAGATTTATTACTGTCATAAATAGGTCAGGATTGTCGACATTTTTGACGGAAATTTGCCTGTCAGATTAGTCTACAGAATCGTGACTGAAACTACTTCAAAAATATTTTTACTTTTAAACCTTCACAAATGAAAATTGGAACCCAACATTGGCAGTATTTACACACTCGATTCTCGTATTTATAAGGACAGTCGGACCGAATCGTATTTTATTCTTCGATGAGGAAGTGTTGTGACAAGCGCGCACGAGTGTAATTTAATAGACGTCGTTTCCCGGTGGACGTAAATTGCCAATAAGTGACGGCGCGCGTCTCTGCACATTTCACAAATGTATGTCGGCGGTGCCGAACCGATCGATAAGTGCAACTGCTCGCGCCGAATTTGGCGTAATTACTAATCCCGAATATTTTTACGATCGCAAAACGCGTGGCACTGCGAAATTAGAATCGTATTTATTACAAATATTACGCGAATTTATGCAAGCGCGATGTTATTAGGGCCGACCATTAAATGTCAGAATTTCCATTTTCGTAAATAACGAAACATGCGATGGGCCACCGTTACAAAATAACAGAAATACCCAATGTATATGCTAAACAAAGAATAGCACTTCATCAACGCGAAAACCTTTCACGTTTACGACACTTTATGGCCATTTCAATTTTTATTTTGCCGAACATCTACCATATAAAAAGTCAGTTTCGCAATATACGCATCCAATATATCAAGGGGAACTATTGGAATACCATTATGGAACGCACACATAATCCCATATGTCATAAAACTCGTACTGTGGAACCTTAACAATATATTTCGGAATACAGGTTGAATGTATTATATACATTCAACCTTTGGTGAAAAAAAATCTACATTTTAAAAGATCTAAACATCACTGTATTTTTATTTTCTCATACTTTATGTATAAGGAAGTATAGTAACAATAAAAAATTTCTGGTAATTTTAACGGTTATACGCGTTTTGTGGTCCCATGAATTGGGGACCACAAATCGTGGTACATGGAGAAATAACAGATTATAATACTTTCAAAGGAAAATTTGTATAAGAATACTCGAGCCAACAAGTAATCAGGGGAGATCTTATATTGGGGAAATATCGCCCAGAATATCGCTTGAAAATTATATAATAAGAAAATATTCAATTCCTGTTATTATTAATTAACGGCCACAACAAATAAAGGACTTCCACACAAAAAGGTGAACATTCAGGAAAGGAAAGTTCAGCTTCGTTAGATACAGGGGCAGAAGTTTAATTATTAGAAAATAAATTATTGAATGATCTGAGTCAGACAAAATATGGACGATTGGTTCCGACGAAGAGAGAAAAATTGACAACGGCAACGGATAAACAATTTGCAATGATTGACAAAATGTACTTGACTGAAATGAAATTGGGACAGCAAAATTCATGTAAACCATGTGTATGTAAAGAACGTGCATCATCAACAAAATTACAATTAAAAAATAATGTGGAAAATGAAAAAGTGCTAATTGGGAATGAAATAATTCCATGGGCGAAAAGGGCAGAATCTCCGGAAAATATAGAAATTCATTGTTAAGGACAAATATAAAGAAAAAATAGCAGAATTTCCACATAGGTCAAATGATACCCCGTGCATGGCCAGGAACTACGAGCACAGTTTAGAAGTAGATAAATCAAGCAAGATAAATATAAAAGGTTACCTGATCCTACAAAAGTATCAAGAGCAGGTCAATCGTGAAATAAAAAACGATGAAACAAGACATAATTGAAAAGTGAGGAACAAACTATATAAGCCCAGTCGTCTTTGTGAAAAAGAAGAACCAATCCATACGATTTTGTCTGGACGCAACAAAGTTGACGTTATTGTCAAAATAGGCTGTACAAAAATCTTTAAAAAGCTGGACTTAAAAAGTTCATTCTGGTTGATCCCATTAGAAGAAACAAGTTCAGTGCAGAACACTGCAGATTTTTTTTCTTTTGCAAGATCTCTCTGTGAACTATCCATATCGGTTGAAAATCTATCGCAAATAAGTCGTTTTATATCCATATGACTTTCATATAAATTTTGATTCCGTTGTACTATAACTAGCAGGACGTAACATACAATGTACCTGACGAAGGTTTGTTCTTAATTAATTACTATTTACTCTTGCAAATCCTTGGAAATTCAAAGAGATATATGGACATCATAAAAGATGCAAAGCTTGAACTGCTTATTCATTTCTCTATAGAGAATTCAGTGGAAGACAGTTTACTGTATAGTTCAAATATAAAAGGAAGTTTGCATTATTCTTAGCAACAATTGATGCATAATAACTGATAAAAAATAATTCGTCTTTGTACCACTAAAGGTCAATTTTATTGCAAGTATTGCAGTATTTATTGCAAGTAGTTCTCTATATCTAACTCACATACATCATTAGTAAACTAAGTGCCGTCATTTAAGCCACAATACCATCTTTAACCAAATATGAAACGAAGGGGTCCTGATGTACACCTTCGGCATACCCAATTCTTAATTCGTTGTCGCTCCGTTCTGTATAATACTAACAGTCTCGGATAATATTTCTTTTTCATTAATTTTTCAGATATTAAATTTTAGCATCTAAGTTACATCGAATTAAGTGTAACATATTTGAATATACACTCACCGACAGTTCGAAGCCGTCGACTTACCTGCAACAAGAACAAAAAACATTTTAATTTACATGTACAAACAACAAAGTGGCAATTATTTTACAGTTTAGCGAACGTTTACATATCAAGAGATTATTTTGAAAATTGCCACAAAGTATCATTTATGTGGTCGCATACGTGCGGTTGTAATACCCCAGGGGAGTTGGTAATTCCTAGTTTTGAGGATACAATCCCCAACGGATGGATTAGCAACGAGATTTACGAACGTGCACGAAAACTGCCCGCGGGACTACATGGTTCCTCCACGATGACTCGGATTCACAAATTAATAACGTACGACAAATAAGTATCATAAACTTGTGTCTAACAAGCTGAAACAGCAATATTATACTTCGAGCACATATGTGTTTTATTATTGTATATATAAAAGATATTAATTTAGTTTCCTAACATCTATAGTTACTGTACTAAAAATTATAGTTACTGTTCCTCAACCCAAAATTGATAAACCATTCGATTTTAGTCAAGCTGATAGGAATATCACGATACATTAAGTGGGGAAAGTTTACGGTCTTTCAAACTCAAAATAAAATTCTGCCTTAGAAAATATTCACCATTTGGTTCTTTACATCGAAACTAATTATCTTTTTTAAACGCACACAAAATTTTCACAGAATACAATTGCCTTAGATAAAATATTAAATTTAATTAAGTGCTAACTATTAATAATTTATTTCCCTATAAATTTAATTACTTTTTAATTATAAACCCTCTTAAGACTATTCCAAGTACTAAACGTCGACCGTAAAATTTACATTCAGCCCCATTAGCGCCACGCCAGTTAATTTTACATAATGGTCGACGTGTTCCACTATTTCATTTGTGAAATGAATTGTTGTCTCAGAGTCTACACGAACGGGCCAGTCCCTTTCTTAATATATTGCGGGGTTCTTAATAAATTGTCCAACACTTAATTATACGTCACAAGAAATGTTTAAATTAATAGTCCAGTGCAATATATTCTGCGATCCAGGAAATTATTTCTGACACGCCTCCGTAATTATTGTTACTTTGACTGTGGGTTCCCAAGGAAACAAACAATTTGGTTTACGACAAAAAATACCGATACGTTAAATTGAACTTTTAACCACGGGCCGTAATAACGAGAAGCTAGTCGCATTAAAAAGTGCACTCCTTCCGCATCGCGGACACAAAATCGCCATTGCAAAACGCGCTCCGGCAATAATTCGTTTAAAATTCAATTCTTCCAGGACGAATCTGCGAAGCCTTTCATTACGGTCCGCCAAACGGACTAATCGCAGCTGCGTCTATCAAAGTGCAAATTTCTCTTAAACAGACGTCTTAACACTCGAGTCTACCTCAGACCTCAAACCCCCGCACACGCTAGTAATTCGATTAAATTCTCCGCTTCCCGGTTAAGTGAATTCGCCGCGTCGTGAACTCGAGAAGACCGAATCTCCGGAAGACTCGCAAACACCTCAACGGTTGCGCCATCTTTACGCTGATTATGCGAGTGTTGAGACCGTTTGACATTTCGAAGAAGTACATTTGCAATTTTCGTAATTGAACCGAGATGGGACATTTTTAATTATTTCTCTGATATAAAACCGAGTCGGTAAATTCGCAACAACAACACAGTGAGCAGTCGCACACCATTCCATAAAATATAATGTAAGTATAACGAAAACAATTCACCTAAATATTCACTAAGAGCGTCTTCTAAACGAATGATTTAGTTATTACGGAGGCGATTTAACTTGTTGCACCATTTGCATTCCTTTGCAGGAGTGCGAGGCGAATGCCTGTGCAGATGTGAATATCATTCGTGTGGAAATGAAATGTCTACACTCGACAGCTTCGCGGGCGCTCCGTGTGAGATTGCGTCACAAAAGACACCACTGGCCGAATTAAAATGCCTGTCGAGGGAGTACTTTTAAAATGTACTCGCTTGTATGTAACATGTAAATAAAATCGTATAGTGTTATGAATGCGTGCGCTCGTAGTCTACTCGTGTGGACGTTTCTATCTCATTTAAACTCTCACAATTTTTCGAAACTAATTATTGTAATATGAAAGTAACAAGTATAACTATACATTCATTGTATTGTTATTGCACTACTGCTATTTAGTCACTAGGCTACTTAGGCTGTTAAAAATTTGAAATTTCCCTTCTTCTTCGTAGACGTTTTAAAAAAATAAATGGGCACAAAATAGACACAGATTTCCTCGGACATAAAACATAATACATAGATGGTACATTTAATACATTAATTTTTACGAATATATTATTTAACAGTATGTTTATTAAAAATAAAACTACTGCAGACTCAAAGTACGGTCCTGGTCAATAATCTGGCTACACCGTCAGAAGTTCTTCACCAGTTTGAATATTAAGTAATACGATTGGACTCGGTCGGTCCACTGAAGTATAAAGTATTTGAACGAATTGTTAT
Organism: Geotrupes spiniger; assembly: GCA_959613385.1. NCBI lineage: Eukaryota > Metazoa > Arthropoda > Insecta > Coleoptera > Geotrupidae > Geotrupes > Geotrupes spiniger. The sequence continues at coordinate 22,977,898 of OY390737.1, forward strand.
TAAACTTAATTGCTTGTGTTTAAGTTAAATAAATTAACAATTGTTTATCGTTCGTGTGTGCGTCCTCTGGATAAATTCCAGGTACGTTTTCATATCCACTTATCGTAATTATCCTGCAATTTACTTAATCAAGTTGTTGTTGAATTTGGCGTAATTACTAATCCCGAATATTTTTACGATCGCAAAACGCGTGGCACTGCGAAATTAGAATCGTATTTATTACAAATGTTACGCGAATTTATGCAAGCGCGATGTTATTATGGCGACCATTAAATGTCAGAATTTTCATTTTCGTAAATAACGAAACATGCGATGGGCCAACGTTACAAAATAACAAAAAAATTGTCACCTTCATTGTATTTTGTTTTAGAAATTATTTTTAGAAATTCAAAACTGATATGAGTTTTAAGCTATTTTTAAATTCTAATAATGTCGGGATTGATTGCTAAATTATCTAAACAATCTTGACTGAACTAATAAAAATGTAAAATGTTGTGTTTTCAAAAAATAAACTTCAATCATCATCATAATTTATGTTAAATAAATAATTAAATAATAACTCCAGTCTGCGATGGCCACATTTAAATACACCCACTCTCCTCTAAAACATTTATAAAATCTGTGTATTGCTCTGTCGTAAGCATCTTGAACTAAGTTACTTAAAGCACAGCTAGGATACCTCGAGGACATGTAGGAAAACTATTTATCTATCAAATGTATAAATCGATTTGTTACGTATTCGGAATAATGCAATTGTTCGGCTATAAATCTTAAACCACTTGCCACGTCATGATTAATTACGTCTGTAGATGTTTTATCGTTCATTTTCTGAAAATGATCTGGAAGCAAATCTTCCTGTGATAATTTCGGAGCCAGAATTATGACTAGCTCTTATAACGTTTGTTGACAAATTATATTTTGCTTTAATATTGTGTGAAACATGTATTTCATCATTGCTAATGAGAACGTTTCTCATATTCTTGAAAGGTGTTGTATGTAAGCTAATATATAAGTTTTGCATGCAGCGTCACTATATAAACTATATAATTGTGAGTTCTTTCATGTATCCCTGTATAGATGCCCCAATTCTTCCATATTGGCACATTTGATGGTCCAATGCCAGATATAATGCTCACCATTGTCAGTCCTAAATTCTATGATTTTTTTATTATATCCAATAAGATCTCTTCATAATTATGATCGTTAAGTGCTTAGTGCTCAATAAAAATTAAAATTAAAATTCATTATGTTGAATAATTATTTTAAATATCCGTAAAATAATAAGCTACAGTTTGCTTCCAACGAGAACTTATTCCACCTAACATTATAACTAATGCATTTTGCGCAATTCCAGAATGTTTAGGCAAAGTAACTTTAATATATATTATCTTAATGAGATATCATAAACTGACGAACTGCTTATGGCCATTTCATCTCACGTTGCACTACACATTTGTTCATGTTTATTACAAGTTTGAAATGTTATTAACCGTCTTCTTTCAGTTTTATTTGCTGGCATTCGTCTTACTTATTGGCTTTCTCTTCGCTTTCACGCCTGAACCTTGCTAGTGTTTTTTTCATCTTTTACCGATCTCGCTTCCCCCAAGTGTGTTGGTATCCTACCCGCTACTTTTATTCTTTTGCGTCGTATCTAACATTCCTAATTTTGACTTCCTTTTCCGGTGCGTCTAACAGCCTCTCCACTATCTCCCTTTCTTCTTGTTTTCCGCCTCTTCTCTTTTCTGACTCCTCTACTGATAATCCTGCCTTTGCGAACATTTTGCCCTACATTCCATTTAGAGAGTTCTCTTCTCTTACTCTCTTTTTCCTTAGCGCACCCCATACCTTTTTAACTTGGCTCTTTATTTAATAGAAATTTATGTTATTTCCTGCTTTTGCAAACTGTAAAACTTGGTATTGTAAGAAAATTGAAACATATACAGACGTATGGCCGGTTACCTAGTATTTTTGTGAATTTGTAACGCAAACAAAGCGTTATATCAAAAATAAATGCGGAAAGCGTCTTCTTTAAGAAACACGTTTTGAGGTTTAAAAGTATTATGGAGGGTCGTTGAGTGAATTAGAACTAAAGCCACCCCAACGTCGTGGACTATGTCTGTATTACGGGTGCTGCAAACTGCTGCAATCTCGTCCTACCTACACCGTATAGGTATGTATTGTATATTATCGTACAATTAATTAGGTGAATTACATTATATTTAATAATTGAAAAAATTAGGAAATTGACCAGGAGTAGTAGCTATAAATGAATTGGACAATTAGGGCCGCCGTAGACTAGCGATTAAACAGTCGGCCGATAGTTTAGTCGGATCGGGCTGGAGCGCGCACACTACGCCGACTAAACTATTTGGTTGCACGAGGGCGCGCACACTGTCCGATAGTTGCCCGATAGTCGGCGGCTGAATACATCGCGAAGCACAGTTCTTGGGCGAAACGTGTTATAATAACTGCACACATCAAAAAGAAATGTTATCTAGAAAAGTTACAATATTATATATTATATTAAATAGACGAAAGAAATTAATGAAAAAAAGAATTCGAAAGTTTAACATGTGTTTCATTTAAATTTTAATGATTCTAATTCTATATATTAGTTGACTGGACTTGTACATATGAAGTTTCCATTGATTGTTTCTTTTAAAATGTTTGGCGTTGCAAATGCCTGTAATGATCGTTGCTAATAAATTATTATTATTCAATTGTCTTTTATAAACGACAAATGTACGCACGCGCACTTCTTATCAGACCCGGTCGGCCGACTAAATAGTTGTATAGTGTGCGCTCTCGTATTGAACGCCATGCACTTCAAGCGATCGGCCGATAGTTGGCAGACTTTAAAGTTGGATGGGAATCGCACTGCCCATCAAACTTTTTAATCGGCCGATTTAAAATCGCATAGTGTACGCGCTCCCATAAGGCCACGTGTAATTCAGCCACCGACTAAACTATCGGCCGACTGTTTAATCGGTAGTCTACGGAGGCCCTTACAGAACGACTGCAAACTGTAAAACACTGTAAGTTGGGTGCTGTGAAGAACACTGCCGAGATCATTAACAAACAATTGTAGTACTAACCCTATAGAAGCAGAAATCGAAGGTAAATTGAAATCGAATGGCAAAAATCTGCCTCAGCCACAAATTATAATAATCAGAAAAAGACGAGTAAGAATTCAATTATCGAAAGCCGCTGTGCCGGGCTTTAATTTAAAATTAAGTTTAATTTTCTACTTGTAAAAATTTCAACAAATCCAATCAAATTAATGTAGAAATTCTCGGAGATTGTAATTTCATTAGCGAAGCGGGAGAATGAAAACGACAAAACGTATGCAGTTGGGAGTAAGTGCTTTATTCTTTTTTATTTGTTCGAGTTTGTCTATGAACCATTTGTACTAAATATATATTTTGTATGTGTTCAACAAACTAAAAATCATTTAACTATATTTCTTAAAGAAATAAAAAAAGACTTGTTGAGTTGTAATGGTGCTAGTAATAGGAAGTTGGTGAAACACAAATTGCGTTTCTGCTTCTGTTTTTGTTTGCAAAGCCCTCTCACATTTGACAAGGTGGCGGGGCTATCCAGAAACAAAATTCGACCCGTAAACGAACAACACTAATCGCCGTAAATTAGTAACCATTTTACACACGTCGACAACGATAACACGTTCATTTAGCGCCGGCCGAACTTCTCGTCTCATTACGCTTCATTTGAAACTCGATTCCGTTCCACGGCTGCAAATTAACGTCCGACGCGGCGATCGTTCATGCAAAGTTACGGGAACAAATTAAGGTCGAACGAGCGTTTCTCGTGCGCTATTAATTTTTCGACCGGCGCCCTGGGCGCCGGACGTGCATTTTTCACATCCGGTGTAATCTGCGCGACGCGAACGTTCCGACCGCGAATGGAGAATGAAAATCATAATAGGTTTTTGATGGAACCACGGCTGACTCGAATGTGCACAATAGTATCCGTTCATATGACAGGCAAATCTCAAAAGTACCATAAAAAATATAACAGACTGGAATAAATAGTAATGAAAAGCATATGCTAATTGAACTCGCTCCCTATTTCAATTCATAATTTTAGGAATATATAAATTTCGGCGAATGTATTAAGGTGATGATAGCTGTTTCGCTCTCAATGAGCTCATCAGATTACCACAAATACATTCGTTGAAATTGCATCAAGTCATGCAAACCCAAGTGACAATAAGTATTACCGCCATCTAGACGAGAATACCCACATACTTGCTACATCATTGCAGGAGAATTTTCGACTAACTATGTTGGTACTATTTATTTAATTATTTAGCAGCCGTCGTGAAAGTCATTGTCACACGTTTGCATGACTTGATGCAACTTGCAATGTAACATGTGCATAGTGATCTGATGATGCCATAGTGGGAAAAGACTTATGCAATTATATAGCAGTAAGAACTAAGAAGTGTGTGAGTATTCACGTCTAGATGGCGATAATATTCACACAAAAACTCATTGTCATAATTTTCGGGCTTAAATTCATTGGCAATATTAATTACTTAATCCATATCCACATGTAACACAAAAAGCACTCCGCGTATAATTCGCAACGTCGCACGACATTCATTATTTGTGAATAACTGTTTTGGTTGTTTGTTATTCGACGACGTGTTCATCGGGGTAGCCCTCGTTTCCAACTTGAAATAGCGGCCCCGCGATACGCCAGGCTAACTCCCACGTCCGTAAATCATGCACAATATTGGTTTCCTAACCGAAAACTTTAAATTTATGGACCTCATGAAATCTACATCAAAGTCACTTTCGTCCCATGCACTGGAAAATACTGAAATATCTACGTCCATATTGCGCTTTTCGTCGGGAAACGTAAGCAACTTCAAGCCTGTTGAATTATTCACGTTCTGAATAAAAGTTTCAATTATTCAACGAGGGAATATTGTTTAGTATGCGCTATGTGACGGCGTGCATGTAGAAAATGAGCCAATACGAATACACATGTAATTAATTATTAATAAATCGAAGAAACGACAAAGCACAACTGAGCCGTGAAATGATAAACAATAAATACGTTTTCCTTGTACAAATGGGGCAATAAATATTAGGGTTGCAGAACGTGTTTCGTTTTTAGAGAAACAAGATCAGTATCGTCGAGTACAGGAATATACAGTGAATGCAGACATGTTTACATAACAACGAGCTCTTTGTATGCAAGTCTTGACATGGTATGTCCTGTGTTTAATATGCCTCCACGCCGGCAATTTCCCAACGGGCGCGTCGTAACTAACCTTTGCCATACGCTGGTTTATATAATTTTGAATAGGGCCAGATGTGTAGTGAAGTACGTCATACTCCAGTCATCAAAACAATTACACGCGCATCCTTACGATAAAAAGTACATAATGCTGTCATTATTGTTGAAAATAGATAAACGAGTATTTTTAATTCAAAATTTACTGTAAGTAAGAGAGAAACTCTACACAGTCCAGCAAGGAAACTTCGCCGAACATTAAATTTGAGAGTACAATTACATGGGAAAACTACCGCATCGTTTTAACTAATTCCGAGAGCTTTTATGGCCCTATTTTGTTCAATTACGTTGTACACGAACGAATTTTGCACGCCCGGCTAATCGCATCCGTTTGTCCACAAACAAAATTTTCTATGCCTGAAGTGACAGTGTTTGAAATAAGATTTCGGTAGAAATCTGAGTCTAGGAAACAGTCTAATCTATAAAACCAATACCAAAATATAGAAATACAGAAATAACATAATTGAACTGCATATTTTTTATTTATATTTGATCTCTCTGATGTTGTAGTTTAACAAAAAAAATAACAAAAGCTTTCGTAAGATTTACGAACTAATGAAAAAAAGGAGCCAGATGCGAACGTTGGAAAAATTTAAAATTATTTAAAACTCGTTAAATCCTATTAAATTCTAATGGTAAATATAACCAATAATTCTTCCAATTCATTCGACGAGAGAAACAAAGTACACTCCAGCGTTTTACACTGCACTCCAACAAACCCATTTTCTTAAAATTCACCGGATATATTCCAACACTCAGGACGTAATATAAACCATCGTAATAGACGCATGAGAAAATGTATTGGGGGCAGAAGGGTGCGTTCAACTAAAAAAACGAAACAAACGAGTATAATAACAAAGCGAATACATGAAATCCGTGAATTTTTCAAGAAACGTTGACGGTTGAGTGAGTAGGTTCAAACGAATTTATGTGATTCGGAGTGACGCAAGACGAACAAAGCTGAGGCATAGATGAAACAAATATACTCTGCGAACTTTTTCTAAATATAATATTGTTTTGTAAAGAAGTTTTAGGATCAGATGCTTCGATAAACATATCCAATAAGTAATTCTAGAAAACAAATGAAAATCTCAAACGACGAAGAATTATTATTATTATGTTATGTAACATGAACACTATAGAATTTATTCACACCGAAAAATATTTTTTTAATTTTACACAATGTGATGCTGTGTGCACCATATACAAACAATTTACAACGCCTCGCATGTCTCAACGAGCATGCCGAGAAAATCCAAGTGCTCTCGGCGAAACTAACGACATGTAGGAAAAAGCTTGTTATATGTCATTAAGCGCATCTGCCAGTTAAAGGTTAAGCTCTCGACAGGACAACGGGAATTATCGCCACTCACGATCTCGGTTGGGGTGGTAAAAAACACATCGCCGATCATCGGCCAATGAAGTGGTTTAATGCGGTAAATGGAACCGTTTCAAACGGAAAATTCCGACAGTCGATAAAAAAAGGTCCCATTATTTATTCGAATCGGTGGGACAAGCTTTTTCGCATATTTAGATAACATCTACAACATAAACAAGATTTGTTATGGTTTCCCCCAACTACTTTCCGCTATTTTCGCACACACGTTCCAATTGCCACACCTGATGTCAGTTCTCTTTTTATTTCATCAGCGCCCAATAAGCTTTTCTAACGCTGAAGATTGCAACAGGACTGCAATCAAGATTGAATAATTATGATCTATTTATTCGAGCTTTCTATGTGGTATCTAAACTAAATTTATAGGTCATCGAGTTTATGAGGGGCAAAGACTTGTATGTGTGCGTTAATCATTGCGATTTCGTGTTTAGATAAGGAAACGGTCCATTATTAATAAGGTCGGCATAACTAGTGCGGTACAAGCGTAGTTATTTGTAAAGGAGAAAATTAATAGACATTCATAGGACAAAGCACACATACAGCCCATGAGACACAGATTGTAAAGTTTGTCAATCAAAAATTGAATGTTATCAAATGTATGTGATAGGTCGAAGAACATAGCTCGCCGTCGACCTACCAATCCGAAATCCATGCTGGCACTCGCAGACAACATCAAATGTGTTTAAGAATGCCATTATCTTGTTGTAGGTAAATTTTTCAAATATCTTTGATAAAGTGTTCCGCACCGATATCTGTCTATAGTTATCGAATGGCAGCACATCCATTTTTTTGTATATGGGTGCTATTGAAGCAAGTTTAAGCAACAATGAAAATTGTTGTACCAATTGTACCGATATATTAATAATATCATCCAAGGAGTTAATTATATAAGCTGATACTGTTTTCAAAATAATTGATGAGATACCATCGACACCAGATGTATAATATTTTCATTTTTTAGAGCAAGAATCGTACTACATTTCGCTTTTGTCAACTGGTGTGTTAAAAAATGAATTTTTATTTAGTAAACCTTTAGTAAACTTTTTCGACCGATTGTGACCAAATCATTGGTGCAGAGCTGCATCAGTTAGACTTGCAAAGTGACCGGCAAACTTCTCCCGGCTCGGATATCCTTATATCGTCCTGAAGAAGTGCAATGTTAACTATCGGCTTCGCTCGGTTTAGTCTATTGTTGACGACTTGCCAGGTCATTCTTTGTTTATTATCAGATTCTTATAATGCTTTTTTGTGACAATTATTAATTGTTTATATTCCTTCGTGTACAAATCATGCCAAATCGTTCGCGTTTCGAGCCAGCCCAAATAGTTCTTTAAGTTTGCACTTACATATGTGCAATATTTTTATTGTTATATTTAGTTTTATTTTAATCTTTATAGGGCAGTTTGAATTGATAGCCCATGTAAGGCTATTCATAAGTATTTCAAAGACTCAACATCATTAATGCTCCTGCCAAATATATTATCAAAATTTACACGTTGTATGTACGATTTCAATATGATCAGATTATTCTCACATAAACATCTGTAGGTGGGAACCTCAGCTCCACTATTATTCTCCGTTACATTACTGGTCTTAATATCAAATCCAAAAACAAGAGCATGATGATTACCCAAGTTTGGCTGTGTCACACGAGATCGATAGAACCCGCGTGGCTGACTAGTCAATTTTAAAAGATGTAGTAATTCCAATCTGATTAGTAAAGACCCTTGTAGGTTCCCGCCAACAAAGATTGAGTCCAAAACTCAAAATTGCATCACAGAAAAATTGTTTTTATAGGCTATTCTTCAGGTAATTAATATTCCACGCACACAAATATGAGACGTTAACTTCCTACAATAACTTAAAAGTCTCTATTAGTTTTCTAATAAACGTTTCATAACAACAATTAGGTGTCCTATAGACACTCACAGTCCAACATTTGAAAACACCAAATTGGAATTTGGGCTGCATTCAAAGTTAAGTTTATCGGAGAGCTGCAAGCTATTGCACCGAAGTTCCTGGACAGAGGATGCATATTCTGATCGATGTTCCTCCGTGTATATGCCGTTCCCGGCAACAAGTGTGTATCCTTGGAGTCCCATTATATCAATATTATCCAACGTATACCAGTGTTCACAGATACACAAATTAGGTTTCACTGATCGGTTAATCACTTCCATTTTGTCTAATTTCTTGCTTAGACATTGATTATTTACATGAACACTTTTAAAAACTTGCACTTGCCGCAGCAGAAATAGCAGTTATTTTATCGAAACTTCCCGCCTCTTACTGAGACAAAAACCTATTTAACCTAACATCAGATGGCCACACATCCGAATTCTTAATAGCTTCCAATTTATTCTGAAGCACACGCACAAACTTAAATGATATATTATATTCTATTATATCTATTATATTCTCAACAGCAGTGTGGGGACGAAGATCAAACCTTCATCCCCACACTACTGTTGCGAATATAATAGAACATCTAGAATCTATTTGTGATGACGTAGTTTATCAGAAACTAAATGCAAAATTAACAGAAACGCATATCATGTAGATTTGAACTTTAAGAGTTTCTATAACTATATTACAAGTTTTCTTCGAAAGTCCAGGGTTTTTATTAAATGATACTTTCAAAGAACTTATTTTATTGTCCAATATTGGTGAATCGTCACCTGTGGTACTAATACCACCAGAATGCAATGCCCTACCTTCCAATATATCAATTTTAAAGTACAGAAGACGAAACTTATCTATCCATTTCTTTCAGCAATTTTTGCAGTTCATTGTTGTGTTTTCCAAAACCAGGTTGAAAAGTGTAGTAGAGAGAAGGCCACCTTTCCCATCACAAATTCATTGTGTTGAATTGTGGCCACTCCAGAACACTTTATTTTGTTTTATTCAGCATCATAGTTGTTATAAGTCTGTTATAAGTTTTTCGTGTAGTTGTAGTCTTCTTATTGCATTGTATTTTAATTCTCTCTTTACTCTATCATACCGACCTATTTCTCCTTAAATCTGCATGAACTGTTTCTTCTTGATTTCCTTATTTCCCGTATTTAGGAGTTTATGAAAGCGTTGCTTCCATCTGTCTATGATTTGCGTCGGTTCACTCAGTAAGATCACTTCCTGTTTTTTTAAATAGCTATTTCTGCTATGGTATTCTTTTCTTTTTTATTGTTTGGTAAATATTTTTCCTCAATGGTTATGAGTTTTCCCATTGTACAATCTTTTTCTCTTCCTGGACGAAAACCCTCGATTGATTTCTTATATTTTTCTCGGTTTCCTATGACATTGTTATTCCGTAATTCTTGTCTTATTTTCTTTTTCTGCCCTGCTATCTCTACACACTCTTCATAAAACCAATTTTTCCCTGTTTGTCTGTTTTTTTTTCTTCCGGAAAGTCGTTTTAGCAGTATCTTTAATGGCTTATTTTGTTTGTTTCGACGTCTCATCAATTTTTGTGATGTAGCAGTATTTTTCTGTTTTAACTTCCTCGTTGCGTAATCTTTCAACATTATATAATGTTTCTATTCGTTCTAAGCAATATTGCTATAATAAAAAATCGGCACTGAACTTTCTTGCATTTAGATAAATTTCTCAAATTCGACAAATCTTTTCAAATAAAAGTTTCAACTTTTTCTATAATTTGTACAGTTTGAGAGAAAAAAGTGGTAAGTGTAACAGTCTGTGACAAACTATCAACCGATTTTTTTGCAGAGTGTATTTTCCAAAATTATTTGAAGTTAATATACGAGTATAGTGCACTTTCAGCGCGGTTTTAGACCAAGCCACTAGATGTGGACGGCTATCATATTTTTTTAAATATTATGTTGTGGGCTCAGCAGTCTTGGCCCATTACTAGTCATTTTATTTACTAATGACCTCGCAAGTCATATAAGTCATATATATATACTCTTTTGCGACTTCTTGTGCTGACCCTGACCAATTGCTATGTCATCTATTTTATCTTTGGGTATGCATGTAATTATATCATCTACATATCTTTTATAAAATGGCGTATTGCATTTATTTCTTTTTAGAATGTTTTGAGTTCTTTCATTACTAAGTTATCGATGTGGGCCGCAATGGGAGAGCTAATCGCTAGGCCGAATATTTGTGAATAGATCGTTTGGTTATATGTAAAATATGTGAATGTTAGGTAAAATTCAATTGCTTCGATGAAATCTTTTTTATTTAAAATAGTGTATTTTTTATTATGTTATGTATGATAGGTTGATATGTTTGTATATATTTATTGACATTTATGGATATTAGTTGTGAGTTGGGTGGAATATTTTGTTCTTGAATGTATACGGTGAAATCCCATGAGGCACGTATATGGTATTTAGTTTTTCCGACAATGTTTTCTAGTATATCTGAAAGACATTTTGACAAATTGTATGTGAGGGCTTGTATGTTATTGCTAAAAAAAATTCGTATTCTCTTTTTAACATAATTTAATTGTGGTATTGCATTTGCCTGCGTTTGTTATCAGTAGATATTGGTTTGGTTCTAAATAAATTTAAGTTTTTTTAGTACTTTGTATTCAGTTTCTTTAGTATTGCTTGTGTTTGTATTTGTTAAAATATTAACCATTTCTGTTTGTGTTCCTGGAGTTTGATCGGTAATACCTACTTCGATATTTGTTATGGTATTGCTTTGTTTAAAAATGAAAAATTGTCACCTAGGCTTAAGAAGTATTTCTACATTATGTGGTATCGTTTTTTTTTTAGTTAGTTTATCCAATATTTGGTCATTACTTTGTTGTTACTAATATAGATTTTTATTTCTATATCAATTAAAGTTTTTAATTTTTTTTAACATCATAATAAAAAACAACAGAATAAACCTATTTGAATTCTTATCTCAGACAACTTCAACCTTATGCACCATAGCAAACGCAAACAAATAAAATGCAAGTGTGTAACATTATGTGCCATCGATATTTATTTTAAACACACCAACATAAATTAGCTGTAAATATTTTACCACAAGAATAATGTACTAGCTCTGTTGTTTTTTTTTAATTTGGTTTCTCAAAACATAAAAATTTTAAATAATTTTAAAACCAAATCGTACCGAATGTAATGTGGCTTCTACAAAATATTATTCAAAAATGTCACGTTATTGGTCATTGACTGTAGGTAGTTTCTTCACAGAGATTTTTAATATTTGTGGATAGAATGAGTCCAGGCAACTATTATCAACAATTATCTATAAATATTATATAAATAAGTTTTAAATTCAATTTATTTATTCTATTTATATAGAATTAATAATTAATAATAACTTTTTAAACAATTTACTCCTGGAGATATTTTTCATATACAAAATGAACTTAAAACATGTTTTCATAATTTCCTGAATATTATTTTGTTATTTGCTTTAGCAACACAGTTGGTGAGTACAACGTTTTACACACAACTACATGGAACAAACGTTTAGAATAAATGTTGGTGTTTTTAATGTCAAAAAGCCATGTGTTCAGCTGTAAACAAAAAAAAACGAAAATTGGAAATTGTGTTACGACGAAAAACGGTATTTCAGAAGAAATTGAAAACGCTGCTGAAGAAGCTTTAGCTACTGTGCTTCCATCCACGTTTAAAGTTATGAAGCTGAATGTATCCTTGAAGCATGGATCCGGGAGAAAAAAGTAAATGAGATGAACGAAAATATTTTCACAAAATATGAAATTTGCAGTCCAAAAAATATCAGTTCAGTTTTCTTTGGTCGAAATATTCCATGATCAAGAAAATATGTCAAAAGTCTCATCAATTAACATCCTTTTTGAAGAATAATAGTGTTCGACATGAGCCAAAAGAGCCTTGGTGTTGGCTAAAGGAAATATGATAACGTTTTCAACAAAAGCTCCGAACCAAGAGTATCTAATGATTAAGGTATTATAACAGTTACTTAATGTACGCATTATGTTTAAAATTATTTTGAAAATACGTTGTTCTTGTATTTGGTACTATGTAGTAGAGTCGTAGAGAAAAACTTGCCAATTTATCAATATCTGATGTGGATGATAGAGGATGTGTAAATTTCGTAACCATCCCGACAAGAAAGTAAATAAAAAGCGTGTGTTCACTGTTGTTAATGGATTAATTTGTACAAGAATTATGTTGGAATGCATCCTGGAAACGTGTCTCATCGCCGCTTGTTTCTGCAGTACAGAAAAAGTGCATGTACAATAGAACCTGTAGGAAAGAACACATTTAGAGACATTCCCGGAACAATTGCAACATTTCTTCAACATTCTGATGCAGAGAAATACTACTACTTTCCAAACTGCTGCACCTCAGACGGCGGCAAAAATGCAAGCATTTTTACAAGGAGGTTCAGACACAGTTTCTTCTTCTCAGTCTAATTCAATTGTCATGTCTATTGGCAGGATGACGTTTAACAATCTCCACAAGTATGTTTTATATTCAAAAATAAATTAGATTATTATTATTATTAGTATTTATTAATTATTGATAATTATAACCGGAGGTTTTTAGAACAAAATTTTCGATCTTGGTAACCAAGATATAATAAAGATAAATCTTGATGCAATTGTGCGTAAAATATGAAATAAACGAACGTATTGATGCAATCATATTATGCGATTATTTATTCACACCTTTAGTATGGAGTCGTACTGTGGGGAGCATCTGCCCAAATCAGTAAACTTTTCACCTTCTTGAAACACATCCTACATATGTTTACTCAACTGTTTGGTCGTGAGTCCCCGTCGCTGTCGCACCGCATGAAATGAACTAATACTCAAAGTTCGTACTTACAAACTACGTAAGATAATTGCATCTCGGGGGTACTAAATCAGAAACGGAAAAAACTCACATTAACCGCAATACAGGCGCAGATTCAGCCCGCATGCATCGCGGATGTAATTCCAACCGAGTTATCGTGCTTACCGCTGCTGGCGCCGCTACCGCCTGGCACTCTCCCTTATTCCTCTACCAACCCCGAAATAATTCGTCGTTTACCCGATTTAATTCACTCCGTAAGTAGTTCGCGGAGTCGTGTCGCTAAGCGCCTAATGAGGGTTCCGAGCGCGGCCCACTTTCCGAATAACATCCGCGCGGTTACGACAGACGCTTGACGTTTTAAGGCGACATCGCTCGTTTTTCGAAGTTATCTCTTCTGACCCAAGACGGTCGCATAATGGAAGGCAAATATCACCGACGCCCGCGGGGCGTCTTTACGGTCGATGCGGCGGTGGGCCTTAAACATTCGACGGGTTTTCATATTCATGGCGGCGTGAATAAATCATTTCGATTTCAATGGGAATGATCTTCGTCGCTGGAAAGTTCGTCCGTTAAATTACCCCGCGCGGTGAAATATGCATATTCTATCTGGATTGTTCGGCTCCCGGTGCGTTTTCAATGCAATCAGGCAAAATTGGTAGCTTTTTATTTATGAAATTATTTCGGCACCCTCCAATAGCACGAAAATTCTTTAGAATACACTTGAGGATATATCGTCGGGATCAGCTGAAAACCATTTTCGATCCTTCACACAGAATTGCAAGCGATATTTTTAGGGGCAATTGCTTATGTTAATTAAAATTTTAATCCAAGAAAATATTGTAGAGCTTAATTTTCATGCATGGTGTTTCTTTGTCAAAGTTATACGAAAAATTCTAAATCCTTGCCTGCATAGCTTTTATAGTACGAACTAAATCCTAATTGGTCTTAAGAATAATCTTAAAATATGTAGTTCCATTGTCTCAAACATCTGAGTCACAATACAAGTCCATTTTATAAATTTTTGTTAATAGTTTTAAAATAAATATTCTAATATGTTTCGAAAGTTAGGCGGACATGAGAATTCAAGTCATACTTATTGAACGATATCTATGACAAAATAATAGAAAAAAAATGTTATGGCTACATTTATACACACACATGTCAATGCAATAATTCACACTAAAAAACGTGATTCTAAAATGCACATTTTTCTTTGAATAATTACATCCACGTGCAGAATTGCATATAAAAGCGAGGTGTCGTTTGAACTGAGCCATTCCGAGCGATTCAACATCGTATAGGTGGTAAAACGATCGCTCCGGAGAATTTCCCCGTCCATTACGCCTCATCGTATAGAGTCGCTAGAAATAAACGACACATAAAGACTCGCCACTTCGAGACGGAAACGACGTGGCGCGGATGCAATCGATTCGCCCAGTTCAGCGTGGCGATCGCGTCGACAAAGACACACAAGGAGACATGTCAAGACGATGCCGGAAAAATTGGATTCGGGCCACACGCCAATGCGACCGATAACCGACCCCCGGTCCACTCGCTCATCCGATCAAAGCAAGCCTGACGTGATACAATTCCGCGAGATATGCGATATAAATCCGAGCTTCCCGTATCCATCTGGGCAGATAAAGATGATTAAAAATCAGTCCAGCCAAGCACAAAGATCTCGTTGCCAAAATGCTAACGTCTGCCGCCCGATGGAAAAACTAAGACGTGAAATTTGCAACACTGCACATGTGATCGGCAGAAATTGCAAAGACAGGAGAGGGGCAATAAATTGAGGGAAAAGATGGAAAATAAACAATATTTTCTATCCATTCGTATTTATCACCACAATATTTATTGCCACAATCATATCTGTCCATGATTTCATGCACGTCGAGGACCCGATACTTGTCCTTAGATTCTAAATTTAATTTGGTTGAAGTAAATGCTTGGATTTTATGATGCATGTAAAACTTGATTGGATGTATGAAACAACCCCGAACATTAAAGTTTATAGCAATTTATGAAGGAAGGTGACGTTATCAAAAGATGTGAAGGAGTCGAGGCGCGTTCATTTAAAGCCTTTTGTCTAACGCCGGTACAATGCATTTCATTAAATTTTATACAATTGTATTTTCGAACAAGCGATCATATACTACTGATAAAAGCTAATAACTAATTAAACACAATTAACATGTTCAAGGAAACGATCAAAATTTAATTTAAATCTAATTACACAAGTTTCAGACATATGCAGTCCTTGCTTAATTGCATTGTATTAAAATGGGATACTGCAGTTCACTGCGTCTATGTTATAACATAATCCCAGGCCCACGCTTCTTGTGTTTTATGTAAAGCTAGTGTCAATAACTGTCTTTTATACAATTAATTTACATTTACATCCACGAATTATTTCAATTTTACTTTATGTATTATTCAGTGTATTTTTAATTAGAAGGCCAAAGATATCTTTTTGGAATTCAGACAAGGGTAGAATTTAATATCAACTACCCTTTTATAATACATTATTTACAGCGATTCTCCTCTAGTTAATCCGTTCAAGGAGGCAACGCGCTTTGAACGCACATCATTAGCTAATTATACGCACGTTACATCATATCAGTCGGCCGTTTAGGAATTCAGCTGAAAGGTTGAAGGGTGTCCGATTGGATTTGTACGACTTGCTTTAATAAGGCAACGCATTTCACATCTATGTTAAACTTCAATTAGACCGGTGGACTGGCGACTAGGAATTCACGTGCCATACAAAGAATCGCCGGTTCAGTTCCTTTAAGGGACAACTTTTTCGAATTTTCAAAATTTCGAGGAATCGATAAAATTCACACAAACATTCCAGAGGCGATGGCAATAGAATTCACAGCTCAACAGTAAACAACGAGCAGGTACATTAAATACATTGAGTAAATTAAGTAAATAATAAATTGCCAACTCCTGATTGTTATCCAAATAAGGGAATACATACTACACAAACTATAATAAAAGTTTCAAATAAACGTCGTCACTAAACAATCAAGTCAACAAGTATCAAGTAACCGTTAAATCTAAGTCATTAAAGATATTTTGAAATACTAAAGGATATCAAGAAAATAAAGAAATGGTCGTTATAAAATTACGAGCTACGTGGAAAGTATTATCCCCAAACTAATAAAACGAATAAAAATGTTTCAAAATACGAGAGGAGCAGCCAGAACGGGGTGCAAAAGTGTTCAGGTACCATGACGTCACATGAGTTATTGAATTAACGCGTTTTCAATCAATTGACTATAAAAATATTTTATAAAAATGAACTTGTTAGCAAGTCAGGCATGGCGGTCTCGTCCCAATTATTATATAATAATTATTTCGTTGAAAATACAATTTCATAAAAGCAAATAGGAAACAATTATCAAAATTAAGATAATAATATCATCGTTACAATTTTAATTCAAATTTAATGAAAAATATTACAATTATTGTCAACCTAATTAAATATAAAAATATTTGCAACGTTTTGCATTAAAAAATTATTTTGTTGTATGTAGAACATAAATATGTTTTCCAACTTAATTGCCAAATGTCGAATTTTGATGTATCAACATAGTTGCGAAAAGTTGTTCCTTTTATAACAAGTGATAAAATATACTTTATCACAAGGGATAAAAACAGACATTTGTAATTTATGGGTCGTACATGAGTAATAAAATCTTGGCAACAGCTTCATATTTTCCCTCTCAAATACGAAATGTCATTTTAATTTAAAGGAAAATGCTCGATTGACAATTGTTACGTCTCGTGATAAAAAGTAGTTCATTTTGCACCTTGTCGTAAACAACCATTTAATTGAATATAATTAATGATTTACATCTCCACATAACTGCCCTAACCTGGCTTTTTTCCTGTGAGTAATTTGCTTAAGGATAATTGAAATTTCCACAAACACAACTAGTTGATCTAATGTACTAAATAGACGAAACAGTTACAAGGATGTAAGAATTCCATAAATAAATCATGTGTAGGAGGAAGCTTAAACTACTTAGTTATTCCTAGCCATTAAAAGTTTTTATGTTCTTCTTGAATACATAAATATTAATTAAAAAAATTGGGCCTACAAAAAATGCTTTCAATTCGTAGACCATTCTTAAACTTTTCGACAAGAAAGCCGAATTTGTGCCCAACCCAACCCAACCTACCCAAATGGTTTGATAATTTTTAGCAAAAAATAGTGACTTAGCTCAACGTTAGCACAGCTTGTAACCAGGAATTTACCAACGGAAGTACGACCAAAAATTTTTTGTAGAACTAACCTTTAGAATGTTGATTCATGGTGTGTTCAACACCATGAATCAACATGGTCAGGATTTGGTTTAATGCTGGTATAATATCGTGTCTTGGGTTATGTTGGGCTGCGTTGGTACCAATTTTTGCTAAGAAATTTATTTAGCAAGTATGTTTGATGCGTTGGGTTCCTCTTAAGAAATTCACAGAAAGAGCAGATTATTGTACGTGGCATTTAAATCAATGCAGTACTATTTATAGAAGGATATCGTTCTATAATTTCCATGATTTAATTTTATATTACATTCACATTTACAAAATCTAGCGACGTAAAACATCGCATGCATTAGTATTGATTCCATATTTTTTAATCCATTTTTTTATCTTTATTAATATATTCACAAACCGTCGCTATTAAAAGTCATAGATTAAAAACATATCACAATAAAACCGCATTATTTTAAAAAGCAGATAAAAGCGAAATACAGTAATTACCATACTAAAAAAGGGAATGCTAATAATAAATTAAACGAAATTTTGTATATGATCACGTTCCACAAAAATAATGCAGCGTTGATACGAGTTTTAACAATGCGAGCAAAAATATTTCTACTTATCTGCTTATTTATTACAAAACACCGCAAAATAGCAAGTAAAAATGAGGGTTTTGTGAGATATCGTTAAAACCGTATATATCGGACATTCTGCTGCTTGCTTCAGTGTTCATAGTTTACGCTATTCAAATAAATGTAAAGAATGCTATTATGAGTGACAGTATTATAAATAAATTATGATATTTATTAACAACATTCAAATATATCAGTAGTTCGCTGTATACAAATGGTGCACGTCTGTAAGTTTTTAAGGCAAAAAAAATAGAATTTGATTCAAGGTAAAAGTATGGAAAAACGCAGGTTATTTGTTATATACAATTTTCAGTTGTACAGTTATGCAATTTTGTTAACAGGCCATTCAAGGCGATCTAACAAGGACAACTTCTTATTCCACTAAACTTGGCCCACAAAGTTTCCGAAAATGTGGGTACTTAATGTTACTTGAAGTCCGTCCAACTATCCGAGCTTCGTTTACGCGGCTAACGCGAGATCGCTTTTCTAATTGCTTGAGCAGCTCTAAGCGCTTTGAAATTATATCGCGAACGACAAAATCGTTTGATAAAGCGTAATTAGACCGTTGCGCGAGTAGAGCGCCCGCAAAACGTCCCGTTTCAAATGGGGCTTCAAAATTAAACTTTAGGGAAGAACTAAAAAAAAAAACTCTATAAAAAAACACAATGGCAGGGAACGCAATAATAACACAGGCGTTTACGCTCGCTAAATGAAAATAAACATGTCGCCGCGAGCGGGCATTTTATGTGATTTTATCTTGGCTAAATAAACGTCAACATTCAGCGAATGCCTGCGCCGCGACATCTATTCGATTTTCGCGAAATTTACATGAACGGCGAGCACGTTTCATAATTCGGTAAAGTGCCTAAGCGCCAATTCGTAATCGAATTACGGCGTAATGTGCGTTTAAAGTCCCAAGCAGATTTTTTTCACGCAATCATATTTCAATCGCAGTTTCGCTTTGCGATTAAAGCGAAATTTTAATTAAATTAATTCACTCGGCGGCGCTTTCATGAAGTTGGGCGTTGAAAATCAAATGCGCGGCGACAAAATATTCCGGTTTCGTGACTTTCGGTGAGCTTTGGGAAAACACGATATTAAAATGGAATATCCAAATTTATCAGGATTAAAGAGCTCCCTCGATTTCCCAAAACAAACCGTAATCATTTGCATAGAGCAGGGACGAGGCGCGAAAGGGATGAAAAGGGTGGGATCTGAGAGGGGGTGGATAGCGTTGCGTCTCGCTCACGTTTTAATTCGGGCCAAGGTCGCAGTCAAAACGCGCGCGCCAGCCGTTTTAATTATCTCACTGCTGGTAATTATGAAGCCTTTGCCACTCCCCGACGATGATTCACTGATCGTACAATATGAACATGCATGCAATATGAATCCGTGGACGCTGAGCATTTTTAAACAAATGGTCGACTAGAATCTCTCGAGAAGCGGCAAGTGCACATGTTGCCAAGTTTACCATTGATGGGAACTGCAGTTCGTCGTTTCAAACAACCCGTTCGCTAATTGCGTTTCATTAACGCTGTCCGGTGTATTACAACGTTAAATTATCTAACGGTTTAAGTGCATATAAATGTTGTTTTTTAGGTGAGTAGATTGCAACATGTGAGTGCTTTTAATGCATAATATGCGAATATGTCCTACATAGTATAACGTTACACATAATAAATATCAACAATTATTACTACTCCATGGCTGCTATCGATACGATTGTATAATAGAACATAGTAAAGCAAACAGGCCACAGTCCTAAAACTATAATATTTATAAATAATCTTACACTAGTTTTATTTATGACGTTTACGTATATTACATAGTTTAGCTTAGTAGATACTTATGAAAACGTCTGGTTTCTTTAATGTTTTCCAGTTCATATTGCCTCGCCGCGGTGGGGTTGTTTACGGAAACAATAGAAGAAACAACCCCGAGCGATGGTCATGTGCATTGATGTTGCTCAGACAGTGTTGTGCGGGTACGGCCGAGAAGAGGCGTGGCACGTTTGTCTAGTATTATTAGATGATTACTGGAATGTAATGATGACTGCAAGCTGTCTGCTAACGGCTTGTGTGTGCAGACATGCAAATGCAAGCAATTTTGTGGCATTACAACATACATGGTAGCGGCGTGATCGTTTAACCTGGGCGCAAGTCCAGTGGTCCATTGTATCTGTTCTTGTCAGGTAATGGGCGCGGACACGCAAATGCACCGGTTGAGACTTGATTATCTAAATTGACTATTTTAATTGAACACCAAGAAGGTGTGTTCATACTAATTACAGTTTCATAATCACTAATTATTTGTATATGTAGAGCATGATCTGTGAGTCCGTGGACACCTTTGCGGAGACAGGAATCTGGTAATGTAAACAATACTTGCCAGGAGCGGTGTTCAAACGCAGATGTTAACTTCATTTTGAAAATCGTTCTTACAATTAATGTGTTTATAACAGAGATTTACAACGAAATAATTTGACAAATACTATTTTTAAATTTAATGCAAATCATACTTACAAGTGTGAAATTTTAAATTGCTATTTTAAAATAAAAATCCATCTCTTAGTCTTGTTCATATCATTTCATTCGCAATAATTTTCTCTTTCTATTGATACAAGAAATGTATCAGTCAGTAACATTGGCGAGTAACAATTGACAAAAACGTTTGATAACGTTATATTCTTATGTTCGACGAATGAACATACGTTAACTTTCCACATAGCTCCCATCATTTTGAAGGCACTTGTTATCATAGAATAGCAATAGTTTTTGTAAGCCTGGGTTGTCAACCATATGGTAAGATGTTCTTTGAACTCGTCATCGTTGTCGAATTTTTATCCACGAACGTTTTCAGGGACGGAAGTAGATGGAAATCATCAAGGGTGAGATCAGAACTGTACTGGGGGTATTGAAACTTGCTCCAGCCAAAGCCATGTAAGAGCCCATTTTCTCTTCAACATCACCGTCGTCATTGCTATAATTTTCACTACCAACTGATTCATCTTCAAAATCCAAAATATTTAGTTTGCCCATTTTCTTCAGTAAATTTTTAATATCATTCATGCCTTGATTTCCAAATTGATTGCCGTTCAATGTTAAGCTGTCGAGATTACTCTTATTAGACATTGCTTTTACAAGATTCATTCTCCTTAATTTTTTATTTAATTGTAACCGAGAGTTACCTGTTCTAATTTATCACAACTTTTTAGGCCTTCAGCTATATACTGGGCACCTTTAGAGATTTTTCAACTATGGTAAAACATTTGCAATAGACTTTGAGCCCTTTGGACCGACAGTATTGTCATTAAGATTTAAAATTTGTAGGTTTTTGTAATGCTTAAAAGCTTCTGATAAGGCACTAATGTAAATGCCATTTTGAGGCATTGCTTTTTCTTCCAAAATACCTATCGCTTTGAAAACTTCAGCCAATGCGTTTGCTTATTAATGCATTTATCATATTATAATTGGCATAATTAGCTTAGCATGGTGATAGATTGTCCTATTAAAAAAATGTGTTACCTATGTGTAAAAAATCGCAAGAATTTATATTACAACAACATATTTATTACTATTATTGTTTGAGTAATGAATCTGTCGTTCATTTTAACGTATATTTGATTTAAAATATACGTTGAAATGGTAAAAACGATCGTTCCATTACAGTTTATTGTCTATGGCGTACTTATTTTATGCGTACGATGAGCTGCCATGGCGATTGTTTAAATTTTATCAAGTACTAAAAATTAATCTTCTAAAAGATAGATAGCCAATACGAAAATGCTTGATACAAATCCTACAAACTGTGGAACTGTCATTACAAAGCGGCCCAATCATCCCATAAGCGTTGTCCTACTATACACATACTATATAAGAGTGAAACGCAAAATGAAGTAAATGCAGCGATAAAACTGTAGGAGTCCTAGTAGTAGAAATTCGCTTGAATTGAGCAAATGTTTGAGGGTGCTATCGTTAGTTGCATATCCTGATACTGTGCCGAGCTGGTAAAAATACCCAGACATCAAAAATGAGGGTGAAGGTTCTGAGTTTGCCTACCAGGTGTCATTGCAGGATACGTAGTCCCAAATCTGTACCGGCACAACTCCGGCCCTCGTATATCTGACCTCAGAGGAGTACCAAAATTCGTTCTGGTAAGAAACAAAGATTCCAGCATCAATCGCATCAATTTCTACTAACATGTGAGATTTTCCAGGTCACAGTGAGAATCCTGCCTGCATGGACTGATTGAATGAGACAAGATATCTTGAAAATTGTCTCCGATGTCCCCAAGCCCACACCATCGCCTTTAAGAAACAGGCTACATCAAGATTTTCATTGGGAATTAATTAATAGTTACTTTATTTCAGGAAGAGGACTTAAAATTTTTAAAAAATAACGCGTCAATGATAAATCGATCGACAAAATTGGCATGGGTAAGCGAACTTGAACGTCCCTGGCAATAAAGCATGTAGCAGTTTAATATCGTGCATGAACATGTTATGTTGAAACGCACTTCGTAAAATTAGGGTCTCGTGCGTGCTCCCTTGCCATTATAGGTTCTATTTGATTAGATTGTAGACGCGGCGCTACTATATGCCGTGCGTCGCTCTCATCGACTTCCTTAACGCTAACGCCATCCATCTTATCACACCTAAGAACGTCGGAACTACAGCACCAAGGGATATCGCAGAGATATGTCTCACGCGATATACCAGTATTCGCATCAGTAAACTACCGCAACATTATCTTTCCATGCCACGTAATTTCCCGGAAATTCCGCAAATCATACTAATAAACAAAAGATGATTTAAATGCAATTTGCTCATAACAATGAACAATAAAACTTGGTAAATATTTTCCATCGTCAACAGAAACATAATGAGAACACCAATAAAACCTATGCGTAATAAATATTTCCATAAGTAGACATAATCTTCAAGGAGCACTCCTGTGTTTTCCACTCGACTGCATGGCTTTTTCCCTGCGCAAACAAACACACACCAGCAAATTTCCTCGAAAGTAGGTCAAGTCGTGAATGTACTTGCATAATCGCCGGGAACATAATATGCTATGACACCGGAACGCGACCCACGCAGACCCCAAACGACGGCAAAAACAATTTTATTTCACGCTCACGCACGCCGCCCTCGTAAAAACGCGACCCTCTCCACGCGGTTTTTCCACGTCCCACATTACAAATACGACGGCGATTATGATTTCCGCCCGGTCAACGGGACGTTGCGACGCTCGACTAACGGCACATTTACGACCTCAAACGATGCTGTACAACAAGCGATCGTTTTCGATTTAATTAAAATCTCGACGACAGGACGATAACAGCCGGGGAATTCGCGTGCAGCAACCGCGACTGAGGACGCGGAGCGCGAGCGAAATAATAACTAACGATAGTAATAGCTGCTGATGCGAGAGATAAACGCGTGTGTGCAATTTCGTTGCATTAACGGCATTAGCTTGAAAACCGGGAGATGAAATTACTGTCGAGTATGTGCAACAATGAACACTAACAATGGACGCAACAATAGACACATTAAATTGCCGGCGTTCATTCGTTGGAGAAATATTAACTCGAGGAAACTGTCATTTCGGACGAATTGGGCGCTGTTGATGCTCCGTAAGTGAAAATATTATTACATCAGATGCGAGCTATTAAGTCGTTATGTGAAGATTGCATACTAAATTTATGCAGCCATAATTCTACTTTTCACTGCCAGTTTAATAGTTTTTATTATTATTATATTTCTGGAATTTTCGCAATATAGTATAAAAACTTCACAACCGAAAATAAATGGCATTGGTTCTAAAACTCTAAATGGCGTAACACTTATAAGGTAATTACGTCAAATTAGACTCATCACCAAGATGTGCTGTTAATAATAATAATAATGTATTATTATTATATTATTATAATTTATTGATTCCATCAGCAAAAAAGCACAGAACATATCAAAAATTGCAATTTCTCAAGTTATGTATAATATTATTTGCAATTAAATCTTCATTAATACACAAGCCACGTTTTTTTCCATTGTCGTAAATTTTGTTTTAGACTGGTCCAACATTTTTTTCCGTGTATCATAAAGGTGCGATTTTTTCAGTGCTCTTAATGTTTTTTCACAAATATTACACATTCATTATGAAAATACTTGGCAAGGTGAGTATTTTGTAAAGAACTGCTTACAGTTGGTTAAATTCTTATTATTCGACAAATCACGATATACTGAAGCTGTAAAAATTGTTCTTTGCGATAAACGCATTCACTTCAGCTTCCGTCCGTGCCTTCCTTTTTATATCATCGGTATTTGACTCATTATATTCATTGTAAATCGAGAAGCCTCTTCGTTGGTATTCACCAATATTTTTCGTTTCCCAACCTTCGTCACAAAAAATGTGAAGGTGTCGGAAATATTCTTTGCAGCCGATAAATGTTTGGCTACTTCGGTTTCCGACAGAATATTTCTCATTCGGCGGCGTTTTGTTAAATTTTGCCCAAATTCACCAAATTTTACTTTGTACTAATCTCACTGGGGTTGTTCCTCGAGTTTAGGATCGGCAATTCCGCCATCTTCAACATCAAGACTTTCCGATTCAGCAGGAACATGATCCTCAGCGACATTTATGCTATCATCGCTATCCGACAGATGAAATTTACTATCTGACTTCTTTGATTATTCAAAACTGCTGTTTCAATCTCCTGCTCAGTAAGAGAGCGATTTCTTTCCTATTTTGATTTCGATTTTAACAAAATAACAAATTTTAACAAAATAAAAGAGTATACAGCAATTCAAATGAACAACGTTGATGCTTGATATTACTATTCTGAAGAATATTTTTACGTAATTCACGTCACCACGTGCAAACACCAATTATGTGTCTGCTCATATACATAGGTTCATATAAAAATACCAAAAAGTAGCGTTGCTTGTTGAAACAAGAGCACTATCGACAGTTACCGCCATCCGATAACTGACATCAAAAAAATTGTATGGTCCCTCCTTAAAGAACCGCAAGCAATGATTTAGCTCATATCAAAATTATACAGATATTTATACAAAAAAAGTTATCATACTATGTGCAGTTGCAAACAGGACAATTGCACGGGAGGTGAAAAATTCAAAAAAAAAGTACCTATAAAGATGATCATAAAATATTATGTTCCCGAAGGCACACGCCGTATATTAACCCTTGCAGACTATCAGGAACTGTTGTAAATTGATCCCATTCAAATTGATTAGTTTTCCTAGTTATAGATCGCTAATCAAGCTGTTTAACAACTGACTACAACGTACATTAAAATTGAACAATAAAGTGTGTTATTACATGTTTGTAAATAATTTAGTATGTAATGACCTATAACGACATACGTCCTTTGAAGTTCGGATAGTATTCGTTTTTTAAAAACTAATAACATTTTTGTGAGATAGCTTAAAAACTCATTCCATTAGTATTAGTGTAGTAATGTAGTATTAAAATAAATTAACATCATACAATCTTTGAAATAACAGACATATTTGTGAACTAACTTGGCCGCTCCCCTCATGACATGTAAATTGTGCTAATAAGAATTTCTTTGAATTTATAATATTAGAATTGTCTAACTAATGTGAATACATTTAGGGCTGGAATATCATTATAACGTACAGAACCTTTTTAGGTTAGAGCCCACTTCAGTCCATGCAAAGGATTAGATTAAAATCTTACAGTATTTATATCCTATGGAAGTTTTGGACTAAACATATATGTCTAATTTACTATATTAATATTGTGTAATATTTTACACTTTCCATGCTTTAACTTAAGGGGGCATCTGGTCCAGCCGATTAAAAAAAAATCGTATTCATTTGTTTGCCTAAAAATCTTCCTATACATGTGAAGAATACATTTCCAACGGTATAGCATAAAATTCGACCTCGAAATATAGTCAGGAACGGAGGGCCCCAGGCAGGTAGAACGAAGAAGGGAGTAAGCCAGCCAACGCTAAAGCGTGTCATTGCTCGTGTTTTAAATTGTGCTTATATTCAAAACCAGTAGTACTTTGAGGACTCCGAAGACCCACCATATGCTACAGGAATCGTAGATTAGGTTCAAACTTGCGTTTTGCAAACGAAAACTTTAACGCGTTTTTCTCGAAACCACGCTTTTCAAGTTGGCTGTAATCCTAGCTCATCGAATTATCATCCGATTCACTTCATTCAAGATTCAAATTAAAGAAAATTAGATTTCTGTGCGTATGAACATCGACTTTCGAAAAATTATCATTGTAGGACAAAGTTATTGCAAAATTAAAGCCGATTTTTTCTGTCAATTTTTATCTCCTGTCCGCCATTTTTGCAATCAACAATTTTTTTTTGCAAATCGTGGTTCATCCGCATTCTACGTTCATACTTTAACGATTTTTTTTTGAATTTCATGTTTCAGAAAATTTACGAGACCTCCAGAACTACAGCCGATTTGGTCGGACCCTCGGCTTGCGACCGCTATATCTACATGAACAAAATTCAAATAAAATTTTCCATGGTTTTTTTCCCTCTTTCAAATATACCTTTACATGTGACAAAAGTTTTGTAATGACAATTAATTTTATATTTGAGAAAAACGCATTAGAACAAAACCTCATCTAGACCAGACTCTTCCCTTAATTACGCCAGTAGGATCCTAATGTCATCTTACGCAACATAACATATGGAATTGTTTGTTACTTATATCCAATAAAAAATATATGCAATCATGCGTATTTATTTCAAAATCTTGATTTTCAATTATTTGAATTTCAATCTATGCTAACGAACTAATAGAATTAATTACACTAAGTTATTGTTCCTTGAACTCCTGTCCTGACTTCCTTATGTGATATGACCTAAATTGTCCACAATAGTTTAACAAGCTATTTGTTAAGCATCGCGTCTCAATAGTATATTATTATACAAGTTTAGTAAGGCAACGGATTGACAATATCGCCTTACTAAACGACCCTTGCTTTACTAATTCTTGAAATGTCGCCTGTTCAAGTTTTCGTATTAGACTACGAACTTTTGCGTAGGTTGGGTTCACTGATATTGACACAGTATTAAATTTCAAAATAATCTAATAGCCGTCATAATTTCTGTAATTTGTGTGCAAAATGCAGGCGGAAAACGTTGAATTTACGTGTACCCCGCCGTACATACGCGAAGCCGCTCAAAAGGCTGTTGAGAATTTGTTGCCGGTAAAATCCAAGAGGATATATGACAAATTATGTCATGACACGAACATGGCACGAACATAGCCAAACTAAAAGTTACCAGAAACAGTTTAATAATACGACTCATTATTAAACTGTTTTCGATGTAACAATGAGTCCATAATTAACGCAAAGTTGATAAACATGCATTATCACCAGGTGTCGTACGATTCCTAACGACATTACCTCTGGAAACTGTGTTCGAAATAATGGTATTATGAAGTTAAATAGGTAAACTAGTAAGGTGAGTGACCTTAGAATTTGGGACAAGTTCGCATTAGGGCCTTTGGAACGATCAAGTTTTAATTTTCCCGATAATCAGTCTTATTTAAGTCTTTAAGACAGAGCCCATTTCTTTTTCATCAAACGATCGCAAGTAACAGGACAAGGTAGAGTGAAGCAGGGTTATCGAAGAACACAATGAATTAGTTAACCTATCAAAAATCCTCATTGGAGATTAAATCCAGGCTGTAGAATCGAACGAACGTTGACATAAAAAGAAATTTGTTTCAGATCGACTAGACATAAAATACTGAGTGACGTGAGCATTTTGATCGATATAAGGTAAAGTCGAAAGATAGCAGCGACACATTGAGGTAATTAAGAAATAAAATGATTTCGATTAAGTTTAAAGGCAATGCTTTGGAACGTTATTCACCTGTAGTAGGGTGAAAAATCGCAACCACCTATATCAAGGAAAATTATTCAATAAATATAATATAACTTTATTATACACACAGATACATTTCTAGCAAAAGGTCAACTATTAACATGAATTATCGTAGTAAGTTAAGGCGTAACTGCAAGCAAAAACATTACGAACGTTTTAATTAATTGAATATTTTCTATATTAAAAATTACTCATTATGTAAAATTAGTAATTTTTAATTTAATATATTTGTTTGTTGCTAACGATGAATGAACTATTTAAGCTATTTCCGCGTGTTATATGTGCTATAGTAAAAATAAACAAAAATTAATTAATCAATATTGTTGTGAATGTGGTGATATAAATATAAAATAAAAATAATTCGAATTAATAATTAAAATAATTCGAAGATGCACTATCACCTGAAGCCCACGGCCATTTTATAGAAGAAAAAGGTAGATTGAAACTCAATCAGCCCGTCGTCGTTAATCCGGCGAAGACCCGTTTTCAACCCCTATTTGAAGAATTGACCATGAACCGTACAAAATATTATAACAAGTAAAGACATTACACTACATGCATTTTATTATGTTTTGATGATTGTCCTTGAGTGTTAAATATGTGCCATTGTAATTTATAATAGTAACTTGCCATAGCTAAAGCTATGAACCTGGCAGAAGTTGAGTATTTGCATTTTTAGCTTATATTATTTTATTTAATATTTAATAGGTTCAATTTTTCCTAAACATATCGTAACCCCTTATGATTCGCCAGTTAGCTAATCTCGAGTTGTCTGTCTCAAAATTTTTCGTTGTAAACTTGCCTGTTCTCAATTCTCTTTTTTATTATTTATTCTAACTCTCAAACAAAACCTGTTACTTCATCTGTGGCGCACATAACACAGGTACAACACTCGTTTCAGAAGACATATGGAAATATATGTATATATATATATAAAACTTGAGCGATCGAATATAGTAACCGATTTTAATGTAAATATAACGAATACAACAATGTAAAAAGTCAACTCGTACATCATTCCATCTTCCGAACTGCTCGGCCAGTTTTCCAGTGCGAACGCGACGCCGCCTATTCGTTACCGGAGCATCTGTTCCGGGTGATTATATTTTTCATCTGCAACGCTTTCCTTTTCCCCCGGTTTTAAACTAGCCGATTAATCACCCGGGTGTGCGCCGCACGCGATAAAATATTGCCCCGCGAATTAACAAATACACTTTGCGCAAGAGAAATGACTGCCAGGCTGGATGCTCGCACAACATGCAACCGAAGCATTAAACCTCAGCGAAAACACTCGATTACGGAGCATCGACGAAAATATCACCAGGCGACGACTAACGACGAAGCGAAAAGTTGCAACGTCCCATTGAACTTAATGGTTACGTTGCCTGTGACGATATGTCTCAACGGTTTGAATTAATTCGTTCGTAAAAGTTATTGTGGAAATTTATTTGCGAATGTTACTATCCCATTATTTATTACAACATATATAATATATATAAACGTAGAGAAAATTATGAACGTCGCCAATTTTAAATCTATTGATTAGACATACATAAAAACGATTAGGTCCGGTAGTAGATATTTGTTAAACGATCATAAAAATAGATTTATTCGTGGCCGGGTTCGTTGTTTCTAACCAATGACTGAGGGCCGTCAACGGGTATTTCACAAACATTGCGCAGGGGTTATATTTCTGTGCCGGCTTTATTCCTATTGATCCGTTCTGCTTGGCTGTGACATGCCCTATCTTTCCGGGTGTCCGGAAAAGAACACAAACGGTCACAAGCTCCATTTATTTTCGTCCAGCACGGCCACTTATGTTTCTGTACTGTCAGATTTGAGTGTGATGCTGTTTGTTCAACAAGAAGGGCTTGGAATCCAATTCAAACCCATTTGGGTGATATACCGGGTGTGCAACGTTATTATTAGTAGCGTTAATACCGAATATAATTGCTTAAATTAATAATTTACAATGACGGCGATTATTATCGTGAAAGGAAATAATAGTATATTACGTGCTAGGTGGAAAGTGTTTCGTTACAGTGGAGGGATAAGATAGCTAACCGCGGCGCGATGGGTCGAGGTTAGCTCGCTTCATCTGTTCTACTCAATTATATTCTATAAAGGCCAATAAATATTATTGAATATTTGATTGTCTAATAGTTGGCAGATCTAGTTACTTCCCACCCGTTGGTGGAAAGTGATTACTTTCTACCCGTTGGAGTATAATGCCAGTTAGGAATGACGTATTTCCCAACCTCGAAAAGGTTAAGAATCGACATATTACTATAGAGATTGTGAATAAAATTCATATTAGGTCGCTTTTTAGTACCCGCTCCTTTGTAGTTGGAAGGATATTAGCTGCTTGTTTTGACGCATTGATCTGAAATGTTTTGTTCTAACCATGAATTTATTTATTGTGGCAGTTTTTTATAATAATAATTGCCGCGTGCATACTGAAGTGAATCGTTTCTGAATCTGATAGTAATCCAATCACTAAATGGAAATTGCATGTAGCTGATGAAAGTGGAACAAAGGTGGCAGTTGGTCCTATGGCTTAAT
Source organism: Geotrupes spiniger (assembly GCA_959613385.1). Lineage (NCBI taxonomy): Eukaryota > Metazoa > Arthropoda > Insecta > Coleoptera > Geotrupidae > Geotrupes > Geotrupes spiniger. The sequence goes on from OY390737.1 coordinate 23,008,747, forward strand.
GAACCATCTAATTAAGTTAGCCCTTTATAATTAATTAACATCAACTTGTTGTACCGTTTGTTGGCGTATACCGCTGTCTTTCTCGCTCACAGGAATTGTTACCAACCCACCCCCGCCGTATTTGCTCACTCATACCCTGCTCCAACCACCATAAAATAACAGAACTACTACCAACAACGCCGCCTTAACCAACATCATCACGACTATCTTAACTTTATTGATGGCATTATTCGCTGTACGTTGACATCCGGTTTCACAAACGATTGTGAAATTATGAATGAGGTAACGCTCCATCAAAATTGATTGAATGTTAACATTACTTTAGGTTTCACAAATAAAATTGTCTTGTTAACGGTCCGTCATATTATGATCCTTTAGCGCGTTGTACCTTCGGCGTCGAAAATTACAGATCCCGAAAATAATTGTTTTTGCGCCTCTTTAGTCGAGTTACTAATTTATTATTATAAATATGTATGCATACGTATCCTACCCATTTCCTTCATTGTAATATCAAATTTGTGTCGCATTCCTGTATCATTTAGATACAAAGATAGAATGGAGAACAAATGCACTAAAGTCACAATAATTCAGTAACTAGTTGTGTGGAAGGTAAAAAGTTGTCGATGATTTTAATTGTTCTTAAAAACTTGGCCTTGTTCCGTATGACAGGTGTCGAAAACATAATAACTAGAATTAACTCTTTTTCTACAAATCTAGAAGGAAGTATTGAAAACTGGTGGAGGCTCATATGAGCCAGCATTAAACAATGAGCAGGAGTTGTTACTCGCTCAAATTATAGAGCAAGTGACACCTCTTTCAATCCTTCTTATTGTGATGAACAGATGGGGCTGAAATTAATTTTATTGATGTTGAGAGCATGCAGGAAGTTGTGGAACCAGCAGCCCATACCTCTGCTGTCTATCCCAAAGCACCTGTCCCAATTGTTAAAAAAGAGCATACCAATCCGTTTAACCGGAAGCGTTTTATCTCGGGAACAAATTAGAAGAGAGCTTTATCTAAAGAAATTAAAAATTGCAAATTTTGAACTTGAACTTGTAAAAACTATTGCAAGAAGCACTGCAATAATTAACATTTTGATTCTGATGGACCTGGTCATAATGTTCAATAAAATTGTCTTCAAATTGCTCTACATCATTAGGTTCATCAGTAATCTAAAAACCGCCATTCTGTGCTTTACGGATATTGTGCAACACTGCACAAGCAATAACTACTTTTAAAGTTGTGTCTAATTAAGACGTAGACCATAGACGCCAAACATGGAAATCTTCTTCTAAGCACTCCAAAAAATCATTAAATGGAGTTCCGCGTTACGATGTGCCCTCGATTATAAGCCTTTTCAATGGCGTTTAATGGGTTTAATAATGGAGCGAAAAGATGTTGTTTACAAGGATATCCGCTAGCGCCAAGCAAGAAGCCATTACCCAAATGCACCCATTTCAAATTCAATTTTCATAGTTTTTGTTTGTCCTTTTTGTCTGTCAATTTGTTTGGTTTGGTTTTCGTTAATTTAAGTTACCGTTCATTTAACGAAAAATATTCGTTTGTTGCATTTCTTATTATTTGGCTTTAATTTGTTTGGATTTTATTCGTTTCGATTGCCGCTTTGATTTGTTTGAATCTCAACCTGCGTTTTATTTTTATTTATTCAGTTCCTGTTTCTTCATTAATTTCGTTAAGATTATTTTTCGTTGATTTTTATGTATTTGAACTGGTGAATTTGATTCTACAGTTTTTTCAGTCTGTTTTTCTTTATTAGTTTTTTTTCTAATTTTTTTAATTTCATTTATTTAACAATTCGCTTATTTAAGCTGTGCTGGTTTGGATTGGGTTCGGTTGTGTTGGATTTGAGTTTTTCTTTTTCTATTAACTGGTTTGACAGTGATTTTTTTTACTTCTGCGTTATTTGTTCAATTCTAAAATATTTGTGTTTTATTTTGAATCTATATCTTTTGTATTCCGATGATCGCTGTTCTAGGCAATACTTGTCGATGAGAAAATGAAGCAATTTGGTCGGTGACGCGTTTTATTGCAATATATAGATTTACAAACTTTAATATGTTCACCAACTGTACTCTGTTTTTTAGCTAGGAGTGACTCAAATTTGCCGCGCTAAAACCTACATCTGTAATTGGGGAAAACCGAGTATGTTTTACATAATGCTAAGTTGTCTATGTTTCGACATATCAGCTATTCCAAGTGGTTGCATTTCAGTTACCAGTTTTGTGCTCATAATTGCTTTTTTCGTAATTCAAAAAGTAAATAATACATATATTTTAAAATATGGATATTGTCAGCTTCAGTTTCAGTGTAAACATGGCTTTCCAATCTAGTCCTCCTCGTTTAAACACAAGGTATAGCTATTGAACTGCACAGGTGGCATAGAATCCCGAGAGCAATTAAAATTTGCAACGGGGCATCAAACGATTTGCTCTGCACGTTATAGATGTTATAGCATCGCACTAGGCGCATCACTGTTTCTTTATCTAAACGATATCGGTTCCTGAAATCTTGCTTGTGGAGAATTTCAAATGGATTTTCTCTATCGCGACTGAAACGAATTCACCTGCGACGAGGGGGTTCTTCAAAATCACCCAACGATGACAAATCTGAATCCATTTTAGAAGTTCACTAAGTTTCTTCTCATAATATATTTTTAGATACGTACTGGAGCCTATTAAAGTAAGCCAATGTTGTAATGATATTTAGAAAATATAATGACAACTAATCACCCGTGCACCTAAAATTAAATTAACGACTCGTTAGCAAGCCTTTAACAACTCTTTGTTGTTTGTGAAATCCAGGACAATGGTAACTTTGCTTTTAGCGGTTCGTCAAGGTTGACATTTGTCAAATATGTGACGGTGGATTAACGTCTCGTTAGCGGTTCGTGAAGCTTTTCATGATTTGTTAAAACAGACCATTAAGGACTGATTAGCGTTAGTGAAACCGGGCATGGGAGTTATTTAGTTAGTTAAATTCATGGCTCTTCGCGTGGTTGATGCTCAATCTAATGATTTTGTAAGAGAGGAATTTGCCAAATTTGTTAAATAATATCCTTGAAGATTACAACTTAAATAATAAATTGACGGATACTGTGGGTTTAATAATGAGTTTCAGCAACTAAGTTACAACTTGTAGAATCTAAAAAACATACTAAATGTTTTTCTGGCTAAGCTTTTGAATTCATTAGATCACGAAATATGCATTAATTTTAGGCTATGCCACCAGGAAAAGACAATGTTATAGATTTGCTAAAAATTTAATAATTTTAATTTTATAAACATTATATATTTACAAGTTTTTTTTTGTTTGAAAATAAAGATTTAGTTGGATATATTTTCAGTTCACATGAATGAAAACTGGCTGAATTACATATAGTGACAACGGCGGCATCAAAGCATCTCGGTCTACATCAACATTACCATCGTAACTACATGTGGTTTTGAAGTAATAATTTTTTGTTAAATCAATCAATTTCAGTTGCAGTGTTCAGATATGTACCTCATTTTATCCGTGACGTTTATTTAGTACATATTTGTCAGTATCTATTTTGTAAGAATGCGTTGTAGCTGATAATACAAATGCGAAGAACTTGGAATTGACTTACGTATGTAATATTTAGTATTTATTTAGGTATCGTTATTTATGGAAAAAATATTGTCTATTAACATCGAATTGCAAACCAATTTATCTGACTGAATTGCTTATAATATTTAAATATTTTAAAATAACACATTTATATTTTATTAATAAAGAATAATGACGTACATACATAATTAAATCCCCCTCCCTCCCAAATTTCACAACTTTCGATGTGGGGTTCTATTACCATTGTCGCTGTTTTAATTATTTTTCTTCTCCAGCTTGCGAAATTTTTCGGCAGCTTTCTATCTTGTTATTCTGCATTCTGCATATCTTTAACATTTTGATTACTACAATTTTTCAATTTCGTTAATTTGGTCAAAGCTTCCAATCTGAACAGCTCAATCGTCTTTATCTCAAGCTCATCTTAATAAATGGACCGCCCCACCCAGCTATGTAGTCCGTCTGCTGTCACCCAACATTTCAAGAATTTTTAATGCTACATACAGCAAAACACAACAGATGAAAAATCAATCGAACCCAATAAAAGACAAATAATACTAATAATAAACAACAAAAGCAAGTTCATGCAAACAATGAAATCACAAATGATCGCCCAAGAAACAAATTCTTATGGCAATTCGGATTAATACATATTTTTATGAGCTTGGGGCAGATTGAAACACCCCAGCCTTCGCCAATAAAAATTCCTACGCGAATACAGTCTAAGGCGTTCACCGTGCCGATTAAATAACTCACGATAATGGCGGGAGCGTTAAGTTAATTTTCGCTCGCGGAAGATCCAATTTCCAAACTTTTTCGGCTCCCCGATAAACCGAACCCCTACTATACATTTCAATATGCCCGGCAACAATCGATGAACGCTTTTGGCGCTAAATGCGAACTAAAATTACTTTCGAAGCTTTTTATCACTTCAATTAAATCCGTGCTGTATTAATACAATCCCCCAAACTGGCCAATGAATTGGAATCTGAGTATTACGTCTGGATATTTACTATTAGCAGTTTTCTTTTATTTTTTTGATAACAAATTGCTTGGAAATGATTTGCTATTTATTTCTGCAAGCGAATTATCGCAGACACAATTAAAACATTCTATTGTCGAATTATAATACGAGTATTAATTAGTCATATTATATTGTATTAAATATATATTGTACTGAATTGTATTATATTGTATCGTATTCTATTACATTGACAAATTTACGAATTATACCTCCCTTTGATTTATGTCATTGTCGATATGTAATCGCATAATATTTTCACCGGTATTTTATTAAAAATCTCAGCTATTTCAATAAGAATGAATTTACGTTTACGAAGGATGAGTCCCATCTCCAGCAACAGCCTTAAGTCATAGGTAAACGCGCACACATAAGTTGTTTTCAAATTACAGGTTGTTTATTGATAATAATAACAAACATCTTAGTCATTATAATTATCTCAAATATTTAATCAACGAAATAATTTACAGCTCGTTTTATCCTTCCTCAACCCTTGATATTGAGCATTAAAATGTAATTACGAAAGTGGATTTGGTAATCCGTTTCACATGCATACTAAATTTGATTGATAGTTCAAACAAATGTTGGTTGGACGTATGGGAACACGATTGGTACCCAATCTAAATATTTTGTAAGAACGAAATTAATGTTTCTTAACCTCGTGCCTATGAATAATAAGCCATTTATTTATATACGTTTTAAACTACTACAAAACATAGAAGCAAATTGTGTGGAATTGCACAGGGTAGCTTTCTGCCTTTAGGGATCAGACTCGGTCAACATCGAGCTAGTAACTCAATTGATGAGAACATTGTCTAATAAGCTCGTAACTACACATGGATTATTTTACTAATTCATTGTCAATTGAGCATTTGTCAAACATTATTTACACAACAAATATTTACCATTAAATAATACAATAGTTAAACTTTGAGTATCCATTAAGCAACCTGTCATAAACAACCATTTTTAAGAACCTGTTCACATTCGTAATCCATAACCAACCCAAATGACGTGACATCATTCCCATAGCCAATGCAACCTAACAAATTGTTGCGAATTGTCGGCCAGACACAAATGCCGGAACGCTTTTACTTTAAATTGACGATCGTTTTACTTGTCCGTCGCTGCAGGTCCAAAACAAATGACCAGTTTACGTGAACCGAACGTAGATTCGGTTAGTATTAGTTACAGCTGTCGTTGTGCCCGGCGTTAAATTACTGCAGCGACTTATCAAAAAAGTGGCATGCAAATTATTAGAGCCAAGTGATTGATGCGGCGCACGAAAAGGCCGCGTTTTTAAATTTGCCGGGTCGACTCCTAAATTCAAATCCCGCGCTCAGCTTAATTGCGTTTCCTTGAATCGTAAAAACAAATTGGATGAAAAATTGGCGTAGGTATAAAAGCCCGGAATTTTCATGCATTTCAAATGGCGACGTAAAATTTCTTTATTGGGGGTCACGTCGCGGGAATGTAAAGTTTTCATGGTTTCAGAAAACATGCGGAAATATTTTTTGATGGAGACTTAATTTACGTAAATGAACGTAGCATTTTACTGCAAGTCATATAGTTGTTAATTTTGCTCGTGGCACACAATTTTGATTTATTGGATGTAATGCAACGACCATTAGAAATGCAACATAACAGTGTCCTTAAAATACGCAAGTTTGTCCAAATATGAGATCGAGGTTGAACTGAACGGCTGAGTGAAATCTGTTATTTATTAGTACGTTTTTTTGGTGTTGTTTACTGTTTGCTTTGTAGTACGAGTATAAAAATACAACTTAAGCATCTACCATATTTTCTTTGGATTTCACCTTCTCTTCTCTTACTCTTTGTCTTCAGATTTCTATTCAGTGAGATTATCCGTATGGTTGAGATTTTTCGGAAGATGTTGATGGTACAGGAAGATTCGACCACTTACAAGAAATGACAACAGCACTTGTTTCAATTTCCAATTTTCATTTTCATTTTCAATAAAATTGTACTGCATCATAACGTCCTCCAGTGTACAACATTTTTGGGCGTCGCTCAATTATACGTGTTCCTTATTTTTGCCGCATTTTTTTCACTATTGTACATAAGCTAGCAAAAAAAATTCTTCTTGAATAATAAAATGCAAAATGCAGTAAAGTCTGATAGACATATAGAATAACAATGAGGCTCCGATTTCACGTGCATTTTTACACAAAGGCGAAGCTCTAAAATTTATTGCTGTTCGAGCGAAATTATAAAACCGGCAATATCACGCTTGTTGCAATTTACGAAAAATGCATTAAATGGCGTCGTTAAAACGAAATAAATGTTTAGTTCCAGCTTCCGCTTTGATTGCAAATTGACGAAAAATCACGTTCATGTTTTATTTTAACAAACCTGAGGAGGATAAAAATTCCCCTGGGCAAAAAATTTGATGAATTGTTTTAGAATTAATTTTCTTGTTAGCCGTTTTTCAAGCTTCTTTTACTTCCGTTTGCATTATGAAATATCCATCTCCGTGCGATTTATTTGTCGGAAACTTGCGAAATTTGGATTAGTTCATAATTGTTGGTGTTTGCACGAAAAACCGTTTTACGCACAAGGGAAATCTGAAAAGCCGTCAAACTTCGACGGTAGATCAGCGTAAACTAAATTTCAATCTCGTTAAAAAATTTCACATTACTTTATGCTTGAAAATGGTTCGAAGAAAGAATTGCACCGTTTCATTTTAAGTATCGTTGAGTTTTTGTTGTCATGTAGCGAAAATTAAAATCAATTAATTTAATTTTTTAATTAAATAAACCAGTATTAATTTTTTTTATTCGAAGACAAATGAGGGAAATTAATAATTAATTAATAATTTGACTTTTTCTTTAAGGATCTGATAATCTATAGTCAAATAAAAACTATCGATTGGTATAGGTTACATTTAAATTCATTAGATTCACAAAAATACAATTAGCAACGAATTAAAATTATATATACTTGTTAACATTTTCCCGGTTATTCTCCAAGCAAAAGTTTGTAAACAAGAAGTGTTTATTCAGATTTACGAACAAAATTAATTAATTAAAACGTAAATTATGTCATGCTAATTTACCTCGCGCTCCGTAACTCCAGCGGATTTGCAATTTATTTCAAATAATTAAATGACTGAAATTCTTTAAACTAACTATCAATTCAATGTTAATTAATTTATTTATTTATTTCTGACTTTATGAACCAAGTTTTGCATTTTTCTGCAAATCTGCGACACACTAAAAACGTAGTTATTTCGCAGATGGCCAATTGCGTTCGATGGACGAATAACAAACATCAATTGGGATTGCGCTTCATCAATTTATTTCGCTTGTAAATTGTGTTATTGCGAAACAGTTTTTTGCCTTCGAAATTAAAACGTTTGCACAATTTGTCCTGTCGTTTAAATTTCAGCCAGTTTTTAATAACAAACATAGAATGGGCGATGTCACAAATGATTTTGATCGACTAATTATAGTAATTTAATTGACACTACGCCCAAAGGGCGAAATTATTTACAACTATTAAAAAGTACTGAATTTGATAAAAACAGTTTATCACCCATAACATTTTCACTGATATATTATTGCGTTAATACAATATATCGTAAAACGTATAAAACTTGGTAAAATTGTTTTGAAATTAAAGGTGTTTCCAGTATGTAAAATATCGATACACTGAATTAAAATGTAAAAATGATCTGCAAATAATAAACAAATAACTATGCGATTTCAATAAACATTATTAAATTACATTCGAAATAAAACAAATAAACGAACGAGTAAAACAAGGATTTGCATTACCACGTAGATCGCCGAGCATAATTGTTTAAGTCCTATATTTATACATTTAAACAAAACATTAATTGAAAAAATATTCGTTGTATTATTTGAAGTATATCAAAATTGCATTATTATTAATTTGCCCGAATCGAGCGTAATATTATAAATTGGTTGTTTAATCATATAAACAAACGAAAATTATTTGTAGTATCGTTAGAAGCGTATCATGGTGAAATTTTGTATCATTAATTGTCCGAATCAAGCATAATTGTTTAATCGATTAAACTAAAAATTATAAATATCTGTAACATCGTTTGATATGTTTGAAGTGCTCAAACGTTATTGATTTGTCCAAACTGAGAAAATTATTTAAGTTAATTGTATAATCACTTAAATAGAAACAAATGACAATATAATAATAGTATAATAGTAGTACAAAGAAGGACATACAGAAATCCTACAATATTTTAGGGCAAGACTTTAATGATGTCACATTAGACCTATAAAGTGATGTCAACGCATTCGATTTTCAAAAAGTCACTAAAAAGTATTATCGAAAAAGCTTTTCCGATGGAAGAAACCAAGACATCGAATACAAAAGATAAAAAGAAATGGATTATCTTGCAGATAACAAACCGATCAAAATTCTTGTGATGGTATCAGTGATTAACACTCTTATTGGGTAACTATTGCAGAAATCTAAAAACGAAAAAAGATCATACAATGATACTTCAGGACTGACCAACAGTATATTTATCAGTTAATGTTATCCAGAAATATTGCAAAAACATCTTCTGACAGTGATGGTATTCTAGACAGAATTCTTTAATCAGTGAAGGACATAAGCAAACTTCTGAGTGCAATCAATCAATAGATACAATAAAAATTGTACCAGTTTTTCAGAATAAAAGCAGTCCACAAAATATTACCAACTAAACACCAATATCAATAAAAAATTCTCCAAAATGTTTGAAACGTACTTTCACACGAAATTATTTTCGTCCCTAGATAAGTACGAACAATTAAGTCAAACACAACAGGAAATCAAAATCACGATCACAGTAATCGATCACATGATCAAATCCATTTGTGCAGCACTAGAAAAAGGAGATAAAATTAACTGATTTTTGACATGTCAAGAACTTTTAATTCGGTATACCAACGACTGCTTATAGAAAATCTATCTAGGAAAGGAGTAAATGGAAATGTCATGTGAATAGATTCGGTTCAATATTTCCGGCAGGACACAACAAGTTTGGACTAATGACAAATTGTCAGATATACAATAAATGGAGAGAAGTGTACCGCAGGGTACCATTCTTCATCACACCTCTTCTTAATAATGATTGACGACATAGATATGCTGACGACACGAGAATGAGGTTAGAGGAACCCACCATACTAGATCTGATTAATACAACACAATGCATCAACAACGGCATAACACTAAATGTACAGAAAACACAAGTCATGGAATTCTATCCAACTACCCTAAATATTTACAGATCTACCTTAATTCTATATTGATACCATTCATCGATTGAGCGATTTGCATTTGTTAATGTCCTCGGTCTCACTATGGACAATAAACTGACATGGTAGGACTATCTCTTCATATTGACAAAAGGACTTCATATTGACTTTTTGAATTGTTCCCCTGAGTTTCAATTTTTTTAGTTCCATTGATTTAGTTAGTGCTTAGTTTATATAATCTTTTCCATGCCATTAGATATACATTATTATTATTATTATTGTTATTATTAAACTGGTGCATTGTCTTTGTGAGAGAGAATTTTTTCTTCGCAAAATGCGCCGACTTTTCCTCAAATCTTCGTCTGAACGCTCCAATAAATTGGGATTATATTCGCCAGTTATTGTTCTTCCATTTTTGACGTAATATATGTGGATTATTCATTTTGCATACCAGAAAACTGTAGCCATAACCTTTTCAGCTGATGATATGACTGTTATTTTCTTCGGCGTCAATTTGCTATGAGAAGACCATTGTTGCAACTGTTTCTTCGTCTCTGGTGTCTAGTAATGGAACTATGTATCATCCATAGGCATGAATCGATGCATAAATTCTTTTGAATCACGCTTCAACGTGTCTCTGAAGTTGTAGTACGATTGAATTTGTTGTAAATTGTGAACAAATGTGAGTAAACCAAACCAACTCGACCTAACCAAACCCAAACCAACTCGACCTAACCAAACCCAACCCAACCCACCCTAACTAAGCTCAACCCAATCCAACAACCCATTTTTTTCCGTTTTCGTAAAACAGGTGCGTTTGAAGTCGTCACAGGATTGCATTTGTTGTAAACTGTGAGGAAACGTGAGTAACCCCACCCCACCCAACCCAAGCCAGAAAACAAGAATTTAATCAATCGATTTTTCCAGTTTCGTAAAAACGTGATTCACTTTAGATGGCAGTCAAACACTCAAACTGAATCACGCATCTGAATGGGTTTGTTAGTCCAGTAGGATGACAAAAATAGCATTGAATTTAATCAATAGCAATAGGTTGCTAAGGTTAGAGACATATGCCTGTGTCCTCATATATATGTTTTTGGGGGAGTAATATGTAATATATTGGAAAATATGAGTGTCAAGTGTCATAACAAACTACCTGCATTAATCAGAAATCACAGTGAAGTACGCACTTTTAAAAAACTTTGCTTAAAATTCTTTACCGACCACCCCTACACAATGGATGCATAATTAAACGACGAAAATAAAACTTGAAAGTTACTGAAAAGTTACCAATAATTCATCATATGCAATATGCATGGTCCGACGTATTCAACCATGTCAAATACCATGTATTTACATTAATAGGCAAAATAAAATGTATCTATCTATCTATCTATCTATCGTTTGAAGTTGTTGACGACAAGGTTTTGTAATTATAAATTTATCCTAATCGAGTAAAATTGCTTTAAGTTAATCGTTTAGTCATTTAAATAAAAAAATTACTTTCAAAATATTTGCAATATAGTTTGATGTATTTCACGATTTTTAATTTTTTATTTGCCCAAATCGAGTACAATTGTTAAAGTTGATTAATAATGTTGACAACATATGTGTACTATCTGTGAAGTGTTTCACAATAGGGGTTTATAATTATTAATTTGTCCGAATCAAACGTACCGTTACCACAATTGAATATTGTGCCTTCGATAAGAGGCGCGGCTTTCGGAGAGTCCCGACCTGTCCCTGAAAGAATGACAGTAATTCAGGAGGCAACGTATACTAATATTCAAACCTGCCTGGCGAGTACCAACTGGTTCTCCTGTAATTCCGTAGGAGAGCGACGAAGTACGTCAAGTATACAATTACAAGTAGCATGTGAAGAAATCTTGTAAATTTTAAATCTGTCCAAAGATTGCATGACAAATTCAAGGATAGCTACTATAGGCGACGTGGTATCTGGCGACCCCCGGCCCTGGAAGTATTAGCTGTTTTTAAATGGTCCTATTTACATTTTCAAGTGGTGCCATTGTTACTATCGCTACGATGTATGTATATGTTGTTTGATAAGCTTTCAGTCAATGAACGGTCCTTTTTAGCGAGGATGATATCAACATAACGATACACCAAAAATATTTTTTAAATAATCTTTATCCGGCATCTAACAATAAAACATGAACGATGAAAATATAAGACCAGGTAGATTGTGCTTATGCCCTAATGAGTTTTTATAAAGATTAAGACGTCATTCAATATATTTAATTAAATCGTCAAAGTAAATTTACGACTTCAGTTACCCGTTTGAAAACGTTTGCATTTATCAAATTGAATTAGAAGTTTTAGTTCCCTAAAATCTGTGACAATTATTATATATTTATTTCTATGTTGATGGTGGTCCGAAGTTTCGCCAAATTGTGCCAATCTTGCGGTCGTGCGATATTCCATTCGTTTCACGTCGTACGACTCCGGATAAATTGGCGCGTTTCCAATGGGGCAATCTCATTGATGTGCGGGTGACAGTAAATTTATTTTTGTCATTTTTTCTAGAGGCGAGAAGCGTACGTAATATACTTGGGCATCATTTGTCCATTTTATTGATAAGCGCAGCTGCTGGCGCATCATCCATAAAAAATCGCCGAGCAAACAAACCATTAATATACATCGATCGGCGGATGTATGCATATTTGCACATTATTTCATAAACGAATTAATTAGTAACTATACAAAATGTATCGAACGATAATTGCGTTGCGAAATTCGATCTCTGCACAGAGCCGATATTTATGTGGATTTAAATTAATTGTTCGTTTGTATTGCGATCTGCATGCACACATTAACGGTGGCCACTTGCACTTTGATTCCGGTGCGGTTATCGATTGGCCTTTGTCGTAATTTTATCGGCGCAACCACCATGTATTATAGTGTCAGTTACTCGGAGCGTTTTTACGACTGTCAGTAATCGTCAACTCAGTGGGTCCAGATAACAGGCGCTTGACAGGCGTTCACGTTCGCGTTAAACGCGCGTTTAGTTACGCCATTGTAACCGGTTATCTTCGATAAAATCAATGTATAGGTTGACATTCCATTCACTAGCTTCACATTGTGTTTTTGACATTCGTTTCTGAACGTAGTTTATATTACGGCGTCTATTCACAAGATAATTGAATGCTTCATCATTAGGTTCTATTTTTATCATAAACGCTCACATTCATATATTTTATTAAACATATATGGGATGCAAGAATCTACAAAATTTAATAAAACCTAGACAACTTAATAGAAGTCTAACGGTACTGTAACGTCGAAGATCGAAGCCATTTCCGTTCTCGTAGAAACATTTGCTCAAATCGATATCAAATGAAAATAACATTGAAATTGGATTTCACATCAGTTACCGAGTTACATTGCCACCTGGTGTACATTATTTTTCTTCTTCATTTTTTCATTCCATTCCGTAATTATATGACAAATTTATATCAAAACAATCACGACAATCCTAGAATACAAATAAAAATGGGAATTACTAATAGAAATCGCAGGATCCTACCGACGTAAACTACGTCGACTTGGTGAACTTGTATTTAATAAAGAACTCTTAATGTTATTATAACTTAATACAACTAAAACGACAAATTCCGAATAGGTAAAGATATCATAGTGACGTTTATAAATAAATGCAAACTCAATTAAAATTACACAAATCACTGGCGGATACACAATACTGCAATAATTTCCATTCTATTCCAGTTTATTATACAAGCTCAAATATCCCCAATGAACCTAATTGTGAGATATCAATATTATAGTTTGCGCATGGCTCGTATCATAATGGTGCCGAAACGGAGAAGAAAATCAATGCGGGACGTACAAAAATCAATCTCGCACTCAATCTCGCACCAAGAAAGCTCGAAGAAGTAATTTAAATTTTGAGTCCTCCGGCGTCTCGAGGTGAACTTGATGAACACCGCGGCACGTTGACAGTTAATTTAAATTTATGTCAGTCAAGTCGTTTGTGAACAATCGTTAAGAAGCACCCGCAGATATCGCCTCGGGGTTCCTTTATGTTGCTGCGCTGACAAACTGTATGGCACGAGTATTGATGGGGCCTAATTGGCGTCAATAATACAACATTGTAAATTAGACATACAAGTTGTGCGGTCTAAATGAAGCAAGCTCGTAATTGAATTAATATGCACTAATAGTTTGTGTGTTGATGAAATCCACACTATAATATATGTAATTTGATTTACACTAAATATTATATGGATTGTTTGGTTTTGATTTAAAGCTTGAAATTATTGATAAATAATTAACGCGGCTATAAGTTTTCATTACTATTTCACTGAAAAAATTCTTTACTTAATTGTAATCTTTATATTGTTATTTTAGCACAACACTGCAGTAAATATTTTATATGAGCAATAAAGGGCTTAGATATGTACACGTGACGAACCTAGGAGTTCGATTATTTAGAAATTATCAATATAAAAATATCACGAAATTTCGCCTTGATCTCATCCTCCTCCTACCCGAATATGCTTGCGTGCACTTTCTCGTTCAAGGTTTGCAGGAAAGTAAAGACACTAATAGCTAGGTCGTAGGATTGTTCGAAAGTGAAATGTTAAACCGAACGTGCATAGTACACAGGGATCCTATGGACGATGCAGGCATGCTTAAAAAAATGCGCAGGATTCCGTGCTTGGTCCTTGTTGTTTTTTACTTCAATAAGTTGATCAGGCAAATCATTTTTCGATGCTTATGCTTATACTTATGCATCCTAAGATTTTATTTAAGAGCAACAAATTCATTTAAAATGAAAATAAAAACGATGAGTTTCTCTCGCAAATAGAAATAAACGAAAATGAGCAGTAGGAAATTGAAAATTCTTTCACGAATAATGCGAATTAAATTATTTAAAAATACTTTCAAAGGAAGTGGCCCGGTGAAGATATCAATATAGTTGTAAAATTCGCAATATGAATTTATAATAAAACTTTTTGTTAATAATTATTTAAATTTATATAAATATCATTATATTTAACTTTACTATATTTTATTTAGGTCACCCCAATATTAATTATGTCACAAGTACCTTTTTAGTAAATAATGTAGTCTTGATTTTTTGTTGTGAACTACGTTTTTCGTCGTAGTAAAAAATTAAAACTCCATTCTCCCCCGCTGTTATCAAATAAAATGAGATGATTTGTATCACGTTAGATAGAGGAAGATATAGCTATATGAACCATTGTTATCGCTTGAATCTGAGCCAGCTCTCAACGTCGGGGAAATTAATGAGAATTGAATGGTTGTCGAGTCGCTGCGCGTTCATGTGATAGTATATTTTATCTTGCACCCCCTCCACGTAAATATAGGCAACGTAGCAAACCTATGCTCATGTTAGTATTTTGAAATTTCGACCGGCACTGTCCTTAAAACTAAAATGATTATTTATAGCAACTGTGCGTTTGTTCGTCTTTATTTTGAATAAGTAATATTTGAGCCCTATTGCAAAAACAAAACGTCACTTAAATAAACGCCCTGTTCGTGCTGCAACCTCACAATCTATTATTAATTAATTTAAAAATCACCTACGATTATAAATTATATGAAGGAAGATTCGCATCTCGGTGACTCACAACCCAGTTTCTGCAGAAGTTTCGTCATTGCACTATTGTGCAGTTGTATTTTTTATTTGCTGCAGACAAAAATAAAAGATAAAGACCTTTTTCCGTACAAACCATACTCATTTTCTGGGCACAAATCTAAAATAAAAAGTATGGAGGACTGTTCACCACGATGTATATGTAGTATTTTTTGCTTGTATGTGAAATTGGTGGTAATACACGAGAAACGTGAAAAACTCATCTAAAAAAATATTATCATTGTTAGGGTAACAAAGGCAATTCCGTTGCACACTTCACGATCTGATACCCATGTCAACTTTTTTTGACAGTTGCAAAAATATTACCGAACGTATCATAAATTGAAATATTTTTTAACAAATTGATCCTGTTAAGAAATACACTGAAACGTGTTTTAATTTGCTTAGATGATGTCATAAATGTTGATGGAAATAAATAATAAGACGGACAGTTCCGGTTGGACCACAAGTGACCGAATATATGCAAAGGTGCCATTCTATTATGTCATCGATGATAAGTAGGCCATGATCATCACGTGGCTATGCGCGATTAATAAAAATCGTTTGAAACCAACGTCACCTGGTGCTGATGCTGATAATAATCCGGGCCCCCGTTTACGAATCGAAAACGAAACGGGCTGTGAACAGGGCAGGCAGCGTGAAAGGGGCTCTCCACCTGCCGCAGCGGTCCGCCGACGGGCGTCACGGGATCCGATGACCTTCCGGGCCTCTGCTCGCACCAGTGCGAGGGCCCTCCCGCCGCCCCGAAGTGCGAGTGCGGCTGGGGGGCCCATCCGCCGGCCCCGCCGTACGGATCCAGGACGCACGCACCTCGAAAATTTTCACATCAACGCGCACACCACTTCGGCGACGCGATGGCACGCCGACGTCGCACACCGAAACTGTGTCACAGGGTCGGCGGCGGTGGCGCAATTGGACAGTGCGGCACGGGTATCATCTGTTGTTCGTTTGTTTGTGGCGTTCGGGTGTGGAGCTTTCGACCGTCTGAAGGGGCGCACAGTGGCACACTGACGCCGCGACGCGTCGATGTGTATAGGGAGAGATGCAAGAGAGGCATCGCGCAACAGCGGCGCGCGTCCGTTGCTTGGCGACCGTCTTCGGCGTAGTTGGCCCGGTTTTCTTCGTTTGCACTTTCGACGGACCTACATTCGGAGAATCCGAACCAAACAAACTACACTTTCTCAAATCCAAAATGTAATTGAGAAAATTGTTACGTAACTTCCTATTCGTTTCCTTATCATCAGCAGCAGGTGACTATTTAATGGAGGTATGATAACCAATCAAATTCTACATCACAAACCTTCAAGATGCTCCTTAATCTATCCCTAATTAGTTTGTCACGCTTATTACATTATACTAATAATTGTTGATTGCCTTTATATCACAGGCATATTACAAAAATTTCAAAAAAGTTTTATGAGCAAACTCGACATTTGCATAAATTACAATGGACAATGAACATGACCATATACTGCGTTAATAAAATAAAAAATTGGACAGCTAAAATAAATGGTTACAAACGTTTAATTTTTTGAAAAATGTAAATCGAATCATAATTTACTCCAACGTAACGGATAAATAAAAGCGAATACATATTTAATACACCCGAAATAAATGAAATAATAATTGTTGATGTAACCAAAAATTAATAAATTATAGTTACACATGAATTGTACAAGACGTAGGTATAAATCTCCACAGGTTCAGATGCATACAAGTTGGTTGAATGTTGAAACAGGAAATATACCTAGGACCATGACACAAATTGAAAAGAGCTTTTACGTACTTTTAATAGGACAAGATGGGTAAGAATTAAAAAAAGCGATTATACATAAAATCTTCAAAAAATAAATTACGTTGCCCATTTCATTATTCAAACAAAAAATATTTGATAATATTGAATTTTCATCTGAAATGTTGCCACGATAACATTTTTGATTTCTTGATTATTCAATTATTTAAAAATCAAATTATTCGAGAAAATATTTCCATTATCATCTGAATTGTTTCACGATGAAATGTTTAGTTATTAATGCGTCCAAACCGATCGTATTTATTTAAGTTGAATATTCAAGTAGTTAAACAAAGAAACATTTGATACAATATTTGTATTACCCTTTGAATGATTTCACCGAAGAATTTCGTGGTTATAAATTTAAATTAATTTTTCAAACATTCAATTGAAGAATTATTTGATAAAATACTTTTGTTATCGTCTGAATATCTCCATGAATTTTCAATCGACAAATTGTTTGATAAAATATTTGTATTGTTTGAATTTCTTACGATATAATTTATTAGTTATTAATTTGTCCAAATTTAGCTCAATATAATTTGCAAGATATTTTAATGAAATCACGTTTCAATATCGTTTGACAAAATTATTTGTATAATCGAATGTATTGAACAATTTGATTATGTGCAATTATTTCAGAATTTCAAATCAGCATATCAACGATTTTGAAACTGTAATATATGATTATGACATAATTTACGGCCCTTGAATACACAGACGATAAAATAAAACCAAAGCAATTGTATATACGCGGTAACGAGTTTTATAGCATAAAAGGGTAATCACGTCCGGTTTTTTTGGTTTATATTTACAGATATAACCAGAAATGATTATATGTGTCATGTGTTGGATATTATATTTGCTTATGGGGCCGATATATCACTTTGTTGTGCCGGGACATTTTATGGGCTACAACAAGAAAATATTTAGATATTTAATTTGATAAAAATATAAATGTATATATCTATATATAAATTGTGAATTTAGAAAATTTTACCAAGATCTGTATGATCAAAGTATTATAAAAAATATGCTGGGAAGATAACGTTGTTGTATTGCTACACCTCATTTTTAATAACTAATAAATGATACACAGAAATATGTATCACAAATTTTTTTGCAAAAAAGCAGTAAGTAGTTCACAGATAGATAAAAAATAATGAAGTAAATTTACTAGGAGAGTTCTGGAACAAAATCCCATAAATATGGATCTAAAAGTACTTTTCCCCACCACTTTTTGCACCGCAACCACTGTTACAACACATCCCCTAAACAGTCACCATGTATGTATATATTTAGTAGATATATACTGACTAATGAGGCTGTATTGAAGCAGTACTCTATCTAGTTCACGGAAGTGGTAGGGAAATGTACTTTTAACTACCATGACATAAATTATCATACCAGTGAGCATCAACACCTCACATTCATAATTTTGCATAAATCATGCCAGTGGTACGCGACAGTAAATCAACTAAAATATTTTAATTTAGTACGTTACTGGCACGACTTTTTTAATGGAAAAGGCTCCTCGGTTCATTAAATATATATGAATTTATGTATCACGTACGAACTACCGTAAGAACCCGACTTTGTGTTGCTAACCAGAATGACATTTCCAGGTTTAATATACAATATATTCTATAAATAATTTATTTCTATTTCTGTTTTAATTTAGCTTAATCATAATAGTTAGTCTATTATATAAATAAATCGAAACTGCGTTCCTTTCCAACTTTCATTTGTGAGCTAATAATTGATTTGTATTCCTATTATAAATCATTATAAGAAGAGTAATTGCATCACAATTATTTTTCTAGTTAGATAAAAAATACTATTGCAAATATTACCAGTAAAATAATATAGACGACAATTACCTGTTGATGGCGTTGAAGATTCACGAAATTCCGTAAATATACCTTCATACGTCCAAATAAATATAAAGAAATAAAACAGCTTTTTTCATACAAGCTCCGAACTTCACACATTTAATGAAATACTCAGATTATTTTTGCACAAGGTACGAAATTGCAGTCATTAACAAACCTTACATTTTTGATCAAACAATCAATATTATTGGCAAAGATAACAAGAACATCCATAACAGCCCTTGACTATCAAAAGTATTTCCTTGCATATTTTCTGATATACTTCCGCACGATTTAAATCTCGAGACTTTCGTCGAAAGAAATTTCACTAACAGAACTTGAATATCCCCACCACAATAAATCTAAATTCCTCCTCGCTTTTCACTTAATTTCTGCGGCCGTTATTTTGCTTTATCCAAGAAATTTCGGAATTCGATTTACATGTTGTTAGCAAAAGTCCGCTTGACTATTCCGTGCGCTAATCCGCATCGTCAGCAATCGAGTTATAAAAACGAAGTCATCGATCGAAAGTATGTTTAATTTTGCATTCGACGCACGTCGTCGTCACTAACGCTGTTATAATCTGTGGTGAGAACGTCCTTGTCTGCTTTATGAATGGTGTTGATTTTGGGTTCATGCCGTGCCAATATATTTGCTCAACGTTTTATACTTTTCGTATAAATGTTTGTCCAATGTGAAGAACTAACTATTTATTAACTGGTGTAATTTCTACACACGATTCTGAAATGCTTTCTGATAAAATTGCATGCAAAAGTGTATTTGAATGTTTAAAATTGTTACGGCATTCGAACGATATTTAATAATAACATGCATTCAATTTACTTTATAATCGATTATTAAAATTATTTTACATGAGTAACGAAAATAATTAATATTGAAATAAAATGCAATTTTGTACGATTTAATAATTTATAAAATAGAAATGTAGAGTATGTCATAAAAATTAGATTTCACTTCGTATTATAACCTATATGATACCATACAATATACAATATTAATCAATAATTATGTTTAAAATTACGGAGTTATGTTCGAATTTCTCCAAACAAATTTAGTACGTATTTATTTAAAAATACTGTTGTGTTCAATTGATGGCTTTACTTTTTACCTTCGACGTCTCCTGAACAACCCAATTACAACAGTACTTAATTTTGTTAACTTTAAAAGAGTCTTAAACATATAAACATAGACATAAGCAAAGAAATAACAATTACGTTTATTCTGTCAGTTCAGCTTTATAGTTAATTTAATATCTACACATTATTCTGCGATTATTTTTAACGTGTTACTCCATTCCAGTAGTGCCTAAACGGTTTCTTATAAATGAAAATGTCACACATTTTCGTATCAGGTGCTTATTTTCTTATAGAAATTTCGATCGTATTGTAGATTTAATTGAAATGACGACGTATCCCCTGTGACCATTCCAATTGTTGCTTATATTTAAATTATTACTTTATCGTATAATATAAATACTATCATCATCATTATAAAGTAAACATTGATGAAAAAGTTTATTATTTCACTGCGCTGGTACATTAGTAAACTATTCTTTACAATTGGACACTATTTTAAGGTAGTGGTGACACTGGAGAATTAATAATAATATAATTTCTAAAAATATTGCATATCGATCCACGTAATTTTCATTAGAGTGATGTATGTGAAGAATCGATTCGACGACATAGCAAGACAATGATATTTATAAGTTGCAGTTTTATTGTATAAACGATTAGCTTTTCACTTAAATACATTAGATTTAGAGCCTCACGTGTAGTTTATAAATACAATGTGTATAACTAGTGGGAGTTAAATTAAATTTGTAATTACTTAACTTCGCTGTTTTAATTAGTGTCATAAATCTCAAACAGTTTCGCAGGTAAATAAGAACCTAAAATAATGTAGGAGGGAATGTTAGAATTTAAAAGTTTATAACTCCGAAAATACTCGTGCAGACTATTAGAGTTTCAAGTATTCACAACAATTCAATTGGACATTCGTCTTTTAGAACTTCGCAACTCTTTTTGCAACTTCTAATTTTCCTTGGGATTCTAATAATTGATGCCCAAAAAGAACACATAACAGTTTTTAAACAATTTTAATGATCAAACTTAGATCTTAAACACAATAATATTTAACAACATGGCCAGTTAAGATAAAATCATTTAACGATGTTGTTTACTTTTCCAACCATTGCGAAAACCTTGTTACTGTTAAAATATTTAAAACGAGTTTGCGAAATTTACCTCGTTTTATGCAATACCATTATTTAGATTTGGAGCCCACGATATGAAAAAAACTTCGTTTAAATCGTTGCTCATCGTTATTTACTGCCAAATTCTGGTCAGTTGCACTTTGTTTTTGCCAACTAGGTTGATTAAATGCATCATTCATACTTTCCCGAGTGTATACGTAACTAGGTTTCGGACTGTTTCTCGAAAACGATTCAATGGGGCGAATTTAAATAACGTGTTATATTATTTTTGTTATAAGGAACTCTTTCGTTACTCGTAGTTTTAAGTAAGTATTTTGCCATTTTTATTTGCAATAGATATTAAATGTTATCAGATCACTTCATTCTTAGCATCAATTCTATAGGATCCGAGCTTTCAACATAGAATGATATTTATTTTTATCCATCTGTTGTGACCAGGCGATACTGATTAAGTCGTTTATAAGATTGGGCCGCGTTTAATTTTACACTTTTTTGTAAAATAAATGATTAATAGCCAACGTTAAAAGACGGGTCGAAATTTAGCACCATTCCATTTGCATTAATAACGACTCGGCTAATTTAATTGGTCGGCGCTTGTTATAAGCACGTATGCGATCGTGTGTTCAAATTTCACGTGCCATAATTCAAGCTCGCACACACACACAGCCGAATACGTGCACCATCAACACAAACCTGGCCCGGTTATTAAATTCGCAGTTACGGGATGCGCACCCCTCTGCGATACATCTGGATTCAGTCCACGTACGCGAGTGTGTATGTTCGCGGCGACCTGCGATGCATTGGGTCAGTGGGTCCAGGGTCGTGTCCGTGTGTATGTGCGGTTATTCGCCAATCCTGCGCCCAATCTTCTTTATGAGCTTGCAACCCCGGTACAACCCATAGCGGGCGCCAATCGATAACTTCGGTACCCGTGTCGCATTTATAACTGCCCGCACTCGGTTACATGTCAGTTGTGATTTGCGCTCCGCCCGAACATACAGGTGTTCACGCAGGACATGCAAATACAAATACAGCAAATTTATTGTCATTTGCTGTGTACACAGCAAACATGATGAAATAATTGCTATTATTACGAAACAATCGACGAGATCGATATTCGCTTAACTCGTGGGAATTTAGAAAAACAATAGTTGCAAAAGGTTCACACTTATTCCAAGAATAAGATGTCAACAAGGTCTTAAGGGTATGAACCCAACCCATTAAAAATTATTCACTATCATAATAGCATTAATTATTAAACATGCAAAAATAAATAAAAGAAATCGTATTCCTAAGAGTTATCGTAAATTCATATGTTTCTTGTAGTCACATATAAAATTTGAGAATGACTCTTTCTTAACCGTCTTGATACGTCAGAGTTGTTTCTAATGGGAAAATGTATTTTGTTGCAATACCCACTAGAATAATAGCACAATATAATTATAAGTATTACTACACATACACAAAATAAAGGAAAAATACATACGTAATCACAAATAATGAAGAAATAAAATAACACTGGCTGACGAACAGCAAAATATTTTTTTTTTAATTTGAGGATGGATGCTACTTAATTTTTCTTTATTTGTTATATGAATGATATTTATAACAAAAATAGTTTTTTAATTAGTTTGAATGCGAGCATCTGTGCTTTTGGATTGGATTTGATGTCAAATTACAAGATTCTAAAGTCTGTGGGATTCGATAGTATCATCTCGAAGTTTGTTTCCAATCCCTTAACATTTGTCACAGTAAAAATGAGTCAGTTGCAACTTGAACGCAGAAGCGTCATGAATTTTTTCTCTAGAGAAGGCCTGCAGTGTATGGAGAATATCATATTTTCAACTAAAATATTGGGATAAGCGGTTCAGATGAAGCAGGGAATCTATTCATGGTGGCCTTAAAACTTGGTAAAAGTCCTCTGGAAGCACGAACTAATGAAATCATCATGAAGGTGAAAGATTTGGTGTTGACTGACCGCTGATTCCCAAGCTTAACGAACAAAAACTATGTGGAGGACAAATTTGCGAGGAGAATTGTTGTTTACATAGAACACTCAATATTTACGAGCTCGACGACATAACAACAGTTACAGATTAGCATGTAACATGTTCTTAAACATTTCCTTAATTTTTGGTTTGTGTTTTGTAAATATTGGTGAAATTTTATGGGGGAGCATTTTTCAGTTTAAATCAATTTTCGTTAATTTTCCGCTTGCTTTACTTATTAATATTCCGCTATTTAATATTTCAAGCGTTCTTGTTTCATCATTGAATTTTATGACGTTTCATATTTACTGTTTTCGTCGCAATGACTTTGACTTTGATTTTGGAAAATGTAAAGAATTCGTTGAGCAGAAATCGAAGCTTTATGGAAGATGTGGCATGAGCTAACTTTCTTCGTATCTACTTGACTATTTGATGAATATGAAACTCATTGAAAACATTGTTCGAGCTTTTTCATTGTTTTTAAAAATTTCAGCAGTAATTGTTTGAACTATTTCAATTAGCGTTAATTAATCTTGAAGAGACAATAGAACATGACTTAATTTGTAAACGATACGGGGACTAAGTAAACAAGTGATTTTTTGAATTTTAAGTCTAATTTGGTGAGTTGGGTTGGATTGAATTGAGTTGAAATGGGTTGGGTTAGCATTTGGGAATAAACTTCCTCACCACAATTGTTTTTGTGTCCATGCAGTGGGTCCATAAGAGCTATTTTCTGCGCAAAAAATGAAGGCAACAGTTTTCTCGGATGTTGAGAACTTAGAAAACGATGCTTCTGTTGTTCCAGTTGTTCAAAAAGTAGACAATGAACACGGCTTTCAGGAATTATAACAACCACTTACAGCCCCGACCTTACCCCTGTGACTATTATCTCTTTCCAAAACTCTTAAGAGGGTATCGCTTTTCATCGACTGAAAACGCAGTGCAGTCGTATTTAGCAGAATTACCAAAAGCATTTTTTCGAAGGCAAAGCGATTTGCTGCAAACGGTTCTTACGTTGCAAATAAAATTTTTTATATGTCCTCTAATTTATTTTTCCTGTCTCTACATATTTGACTATTTTAAGCTATTCATGTTTTACACAAGTAGCTTGAAACATTTGTTGTGAAACTACTGCCACTAGGAATATATTGTAAATATTTAATTATCAAACCACAAATCTTGACAGAATCTGTGTCTGAAGCAAGATTTACTCAAATGAAACAAGCTAGTGTTATTGTGTTTTTGATTACATATTACGTAACACTTATGTATAATTTTCTTTTTTTTTTCTATAATTTTCTTATGGTCTGCAGTGAGTTTTTAATTAATTTTAAGCACAAATTTGTATAACTTAGGTCAGATTTGAAGAGTTTGACAATGCTTGCTGATGAAATCCACACAACCGACTCAATATAACTCAAATATAGTTTTGCATGTCCGATTTATTTATAAATGTTGGCAACATTTCATGCATTATCGTGCTTTATATTCTGTTTATATTAACAAAGTTTTGTAAAATTTATTTTTATAAAGTTTTGCATAGTTTCTATAAAAAATATATAGGGTGAATTGATTTGTTTCCGAAGAGTTAAAAATAAGAGCGAAACGAGTGCGCCCTTTTGCAAATCAGAACAGTCGTTCACTTATTTTCATGTATTACGTTTACATGCATTTGACAGTATTTCGTAAACATATCAGCACGCGGTATCGGTTACTGCTCTAAAAGTATTGTGTTGAGTGACAAGATATGCAGATGATGATTTTATAACTAATTTTGGACGGATTTGTGTAATAATTTATGTTAGACTTGTAGCATTTTGAAATTTCTTGATAAAGAATTCCAAATAAGAGCGAAACGGATCAGATCGTTGTCTTAACGATAAATGTTTATGCATGACTAACATCAATATATTATAGATAGTTCTGTCGTTGATTTATACAATTTACGGTACATTTTAACATTTTATGATTAACATAAATATGGTTTCATTATTGATAAAATGTTATTAAAAAATTTGCTTTAAATTTGAAATTGTGTGTTTGATTGTGGTGCGTTGATAGTTGACAATTGAGGTCCCGGATGCAATAACGCACGGAGCGCGCGAAGCTGGAAATAAGTATTGTCCAACCGATCGATATTTTGGGGAATTTTATTTTTCCGAAAGTGGATTAAACGAAAATACCATCTTGTGTAACTTTCCGCATCTTTTTTACCCGAACTATTTTTTGATCCGTCAGTTAATTTGTCCAGAAAAAAATTAAATAGTGAAATTTTCTCGTTCGACAATTCAATTAATTTCAATGCTTTTTAAAACTCGAATCGCGAAATCTCGGGAACTATTCGACCAAACTAGTTGAAATTTTTAATGGGCTACTGTGACACTTCACTGTCGCGGATAAAGTTATTGCAATCGTCGAAATAATCATTTGTTGGATAATATTCAATAAATAATCAGTTGCGCTATGAAACCATGTTCTTTTTTTTTTCGACTAGCGAGGAAGTTTTTCGCTATTGGTCTTGCGGCATTCTCTTTGCGATATCATTGTTCCTTAGACTGTAAAGTAAATTTTGATGTATCACTTGGCGTGATAAGTTTAAAACCTGGAAAATTGTTGCTTTGTAAACAACAGGTTCGTTTACCGCGCACGACGCGTCAAGCGCTTCTGATCCATTCGCGCTACTTTACTGCATTTTATTCTTGCAAGCATAGTAATGCCCAAATTACTTAAGTGTTTATGTGATAATCGTGATTGAAGCATACAGTTATTCTTGTAGGCAAGTACGTAATCAAACATACAGCGCATATGAATGAAAAAATTGCATGCAATACGATTACCGGCTGTAAACAAAAGATTATTTTGGTCACACTCGCGATGGTATAAGGAAAAGTCGAATAATTATTATTGTTTTTATAGACATTTTTTCTAACAACGCAAGAAATACAATGAATAGTATTAACTTGTAATTATTACATCACTAAAATATTAAAAACATCTATCATTAGGGAGCAGATTCTTTTGTTTCTTCTACTTTCATTCCTGCTTGTTAGATTTTTATCTTCACTAGTTTTGCTCGCCGTCTTTACTCAAATACGCATATCATGTAAATATGATGTAAAATAATTTCTACCTCCTGGAGTCAAATATCGTAGCAGTGCATTTAAATCTTTAATTTTTTCTTGTGAAATCCCTATTTGTTTAGTTTCTGCAGCATTTACAATATCGTCAAATGACACTGTCGTCTCTATTTTATAGGTAATTGGTTCGCTATCATAATCGTAGAAAACATTAATTTGACCATTAGCAAAATACTGAATTTTAACTGCTTTACTGATCTTAAGTCCTTTCGGAACTTTGTATTTTTTTAAAATTAAAGATTCAAAATCCTTCACCGTGCAGTCTTTCTGTTCTACAGTAGTAAATGGAGGATTTCGAGCACTTTGTACCAAATCTATATAATCTCTTTCAGTTTCAATGTGCTCGAACAATTTTTTTTCCGTCTGTACATCCCAAATGATAGATGTTTTTAATATTTTAGTGATGTAATAATTACAAGTTAATACTATTCATTGTATTTCTTTCGTTGTTAGAAAAAATGTCTATAAAAACAATAATAATTATTCGACTTTTCCTTATATGATCGCGAGTGTGACCAAAATAATCTTTTATTTACAGCCGGTAATCGTATTGCAATTTTTTCATTCATATGCGCTGTATGTTTGATTGCGTACTTGCATAGAAGAATAACTGTATGCTTCAATCACGATTATCACATAAACACTTAAGTAATTTGGGCATTAATCTATGCTTGCAAGAATAAAACGCAGTAAAGTAGCGCGAATGGATCGGAAGCACTTAGACGCGTCGTGCGCGGTAAACGAAACTTTTGTTCACAAAGCAACAACTTTCCAGGTTTTAAACTTATCACGCCAAGTGATACATCAAAATTTACGTTACAGTCTAAGGAACAATGATAAGAGAATGCCGCAAAACCAATAGCGAATAACTTCCTCGCTAGTCGAAAAAAAGAACATGGTTTCATAGCGCAACTGACTATTTATTGAATATTATCCAACAAATGATTATTTCGACGAGCAATAACTACATGACAGTGAAGTGTCACAGTATTCCATTAAAAATTTCAACTAGTTTGGTCGAATAGTTCCCGAGATTTCGCAATTCGAGTTTTAAAAAGCATTGAAATTAATTGAATTGTCGAACGAAAAAATTTCACTATTTTATTTTTTTCTGGACAAATTAATTGACGGATCAAAAAATAGTTCAGGTAAAAAAGATGCGGAAAGTTATACAAGATAGTATTTTTGTTGAATCCATTTTCCGAAAAAAAAATTTCCCCAAAATATCGATCGGTTGGACAATACTTATTTCCAGCTTCGCGCGCTCCGTGCGTTATTGCATCCGGGACCTCAATTGACAATAGGCCTTTCTTAACAGCTTAATGATATAGATGAGCAACATAAGGTGGCAGAATTGCACGTTTCTTGTGCATTCAAATATTATATTTCATGGGAAATATTATTTTCTAATTATTAATCAAGTTTTTTCATACCACAAGTTAAAAAAAAATTATTCGAAATTCGTCAACCAGACTGTAAATGAATGGAGTAAATGCAGCGATACGTCGGATTCGGTTGTGCTGCTAAAATATCTTGCGGCGGGTAATCGGTTTATGAAAATCTATAGAAATTATAAGTTTCTAATGAAACTTTTTGCATAAAACTTTTTTACGTGAAGTTTGCAAAGTTTTTGCATTTTTTTTCCGACGAGCTAAAAGTAACAGCGAAACCACCGTTCCAGAATCCGATTAAGACGTCTTTTGGATGACCCCCCACCAGATTTCCACGAAATCCCGTATAGGTAGTATTTTGACGGGTCAAAGATAGAAGCATTGGTTGACGAGAAATGGCAATGGAAAAGTGGTATGAGTGACCCGTGAAAGATTGAAGCTCGAGTTTAAAATCTCTATTCAACTCGCTCGGCGTATGGTTGGGTTGTGTTGGGTTCTTTATTATGTTTATTAATTTAACGTTTTTGATTTTATTGGGTTTTTAAATTTTGAGAAAACAGACAATAAGTTCTATGAAAAAAATAAATGTTTTTATTTACTATGATCATGACCATCAGTATTGTCAAAGAATATAACAGAAATTGGTAGAGGTAATCGCACTATTTTTTTCTGGAGTAATATTGCTCTTACGAGAAATATCATAAAAGAGTATATGAAATAAATAAGAGCTACAAGTTGCTAGATTGATCTGTCACGATATATCGCATTTTTCCACTTTTGATCTTGGAACTAAAAGATATCCCAAACATCACCTACATATTCGTGAGTAGAGCTCAGAACACGTGAGTATACAACGTTTCATATGATTTTGGTACAGCCCGTATTTCAAATCAAATCCTCCGATTCATTTTACATATGTAACATGTTTTAAATAATGCTAATTTTATGCATAATTGACTCATTAGTACAGTAATTTTTATATTTCATATAATAAACTCGTAGGTACAAATTGACACAAAGGGTTGTGGAGTATTTGCCATAGAACTTCATAAGACGCTTATAAGAATGATGAGCATTCGCTACGCATAAAATTACGTAATTAGAACGCTTCGCTTGAATTGTTGAAAACTTGTAGCACCATTACTATACGTCACAATAACTTAATACAAAGTGCCTGGGATGTACGTTGAAGAGGTGAGAATTTTAATTAAAACCCCCACCCCGATTAATCACAAAATTTAAGCCCTGAAACGAAAAAAAATTGACGGCGACTAATAGTCCAACGAAAACAGTCAATTTTAAATGGAACAGCTGTCTCACACACTTGAATTAAGATTCGGTTTCCTATTTGTAATGACACCATATTAAATTACATATTAAAATCTATATCATCGTTCCAATGCTAGTGTTGACCACTACCCGAGTTTAGAGGCTATTCACGTCAATGTAGTAAACACGAGACAAAGACAGAATAAATGTTACTATTTACAAACAATTACATATTTACCAAGCGACAAACGGAATCCAGTCATATTCTTGACAAGTACCAAATTTTATTTACGCTATTTTCAGAAGGTGTATTTCAGATGTTTAAATTAAAAAACCCAATTTTGCAGGCATGTTACATAGCCTATGAAGCCTGACAGAAAAATGTGAATACAAATCTTGACGAAATGAGAACGAAACAGAAACTGGACGTAATTGAAATAGTAACAAAACATTACATTTTGAAACTGATGTCTCCATTAAACAAACATAAATGTTAATACTAATTACAAATTAAATATAATAAAAAATATATGTTATGTTGGTCGGTGCAAATTTCGTACACGTAATTTTATCTTCAATTATATTCATAGGAGATGAGATAGTTATCACTGTTTTTCGTTTAACAGAACGAAATAAGAAAGATTCAAGTTTTGGGAATCGTCCTGAAACGTACCCACGACATACGTCCGTATAACAGAATGATATGAATGAAAATGTTCAATTGTTCAATTCATGTGAATATGCAGAATTTTTCGAATTAATTTACAGCCTTAGCTAACGAAACAATTCCTTTCTCATTTCTGTTAGCACATGTTGATACACGGGAAAATAAACAGTGATATATTTTTCTTAATTTACAGGGCCATGGAAAGCGAAAAAAAATTGATTCGAAACGTAATATTACAAAATGGAGACTGCTTAAATCTCTACGCTACTTTTTCCATTTACAAGCAAAGAGCGTGTTTCAAAATATTAATTAGATTCCAGACGATCTGCGTTTATTTGCGACGATGTAGGAACCCCAACATTAAACGCCGTGGCGCCTAATAAATATCGTTTTACTGGCTATATACACCCCTCTGCACTCGAGCTAAGCCAGAGGGACTTGTAGCTGATTAATATTTTTAATTCACGCAAAGACAACTACAAAATAAGTTTAAAAATCTTGTTCGCGAGCAACTAATAAATGTAACATAAATGAAAATCATTTACAAAACTAAGTCGTTTATGGTTACCATACTGAAATGCTAAACATACAGAAAAGAAATAATGCAGTCGAAGCGTGAACTTACAACGTTAACTAAAGATTTAATGCGCCCTTCCTTGGGGAAATAGCACAAGCACCCTTATCTCACGTAGGTGCACGGAAAAATTACTCTTAATACCACCCTTCAGTGAATAATAGGGACACCTACAAAAATATACGAATAAACTGAAACGCCGTGATACGCAACATTTCATTTAAGCGACGCGGTTTTACCAACCGAATGGATTTTGGAAAAATGTAAATTTAAACACGTTTAGCTTTGAAAGTCATTTCATTTAATCGGAAAACTTTTATTAACCGAAAAATATTTCGGCATTAAAATCGCATCCGGCGGAAAAATTTCGCGGAAACGTAATAAATTTTTACGAATTTTCTCGCAGTAATATACGACCGTAATTCCTAAGCCCGCGCCGCGACGCTCTATCTTAATTAATTCGGCGAATATTTTCACGAGGGCGTGATTTACGATGGCCCCGTTTCAATATCAATAACACACAACGCCGACGGTTTCCGGCCCCATTGGTGGCTCATCGAAACGCGGAAGAAATAAATCAAACGCCGAGATTCGGTCGCGCTCACGGCTCTGAATAAAACAATCGGCTTGACGAAGCGATTTGTAGATTGCGGCCGTCGTGCGTGGATGAACGCCGCCGCACGAAAGTCGCAAGTAACGCGATGCGCAATTCGATTAGCGCTGATTACGCCCCGAATGTTAAACGGGAGCCGAAATAACCCAGGCCGAATTAAATTTTCCGGGTCGAGTTAATTCGGTTGTTTGCGCGTCGCCTATCTGCGAATTTAAATTAATGTTTGGCCGTCGTTGTATGGGCGATGATAATAAGGTCTTCATTAATTCAGCGTCGACCACATGACTCGCCGACGGCCGATGATTGCGTTCGAAATTGACACTACTGACTTTTCAATGGGATTTGTGAGGTTGTTTAGTTCTACAGAAATTAGAAATAATTTCAAAAAATAATACACTGAAATGTATATTTTAAATCATTCCTGTAATATTTATGAAGTTATTAATAAAAATAAAATAATCCTGACATTATTGTTGGGGTTTATTGCGCTTTGAGATTCATCGCAGATCAATTTCTAGCACATTTTTATAGAAATACATATTTTCATCTTTATCTACGTTCCCCAAAATGCATGTATGCATGAATATACATAGTTTTGTGTCACCAATCGGGTTGGGTTGAGGGGGCGTATCGTCTAAATTATAACATCGATACGAAAGAAGGACAGAGTTGCACCCCGCCAGTGTTCACGGGCGGTAGATCAGAGAATAGGATTTTATTGTACCTTGTATTGATTGGTCGACCCGACATTAGTAAATAAGTTTCGGAGTGGCCGCGCTAGTTCTAACAAAATTTATGATTTCTGCAATATTTGCTACAAAGTGTTATTCATTGTCCGCCATTGTTCATTTGTTGTGGTTATGTTACTATTTTTCTATAATTTTTGAAGCGTTAGTTAAGTGATAAGTGTATAAACAGTGAACTGTGTATCGGTGCACGTATTTTTCTTTTTTTTTACTTGGTAAGTAATAATGTGCATACATTTCCTGTTAATCTATAATGCTTCGATTATTTTCTTACACAAATTTGTAACGAACATGGTAAAAACAGAAATATCAAAAGATCAATTGCGTTGCAATGAAAACAGCGAAATGAAAACTTGATAAATTCCCTATCCCATCGCGTGACCAACAACTGGTAGCATCGATTTGTTAAACAAAATACCACGTGAGGTATCCCATTACAGAATCTGTGGATCACAGATTGATGCTGCCGACATTGTTGCAGTACGCCTGAATAAGCAAGTAGTACCAAAACTTAATTTGCCTGGCAGGTATAATTACACTATTTCACGAATACTATATTTCCAACATTATTAGCAATACTTATTTATTTTATGCGTATTTTATTGCAGAACCAATTAAGGGGATCCTGCTTTACGAGGCCTTAAAATAGCGTTTTTGGGGGAATATTTTAGGGAAGAAAAAAATGAGCAAGTCTAGTGAACTTTTTAGAGCATTTTATTGCATATTTGAGCATTAAAAAAAATATGTCGAGAAAAAAATATTTAAACGTAACCGATTTTTATGCACATTTGTGCAACACCTTTCAATTGCAATTTACAATCGGTGGGAAAGATGTAGCCCGTAATTTTTGTCTGAAACAAAAAAAACCACAGAAAATTGTAATTCTCATATATTTTCTTCTAGGTGAACTAAAAAAACCGAAAATCTTGAAATTCAAGATTTTTCTCAGGTTTGAAAGTAAATGTGTTCTTTGCAGGAAGAGAAAATCATTTCAACTTGCTAAAAAAGTTGTTTAGAATTTTTTTTCATTAATCTTTTTAGTTCAAATGGAATAGAATGCTACTGAAGCCAACAAAAGTTTTGTTTCGTTTTGATTGCTTGTCTAGTTTTCTCGCAATCATGCCCACCAGTTCAGAAAAATCATAAAAACGAAAACTCGAGAAAACGCGCTCTAAAGTTTACGATCTGGAAAAATGTTAATTTTCGATTACTTACGGAATATCTCGTTATAATCCTACTATAGCTCTTACGACTTGATTATTTTAACAAAAATTGTAACCAATCTGGCAAATCAATAAAAATCGAAACTAGTCGAAAGAAGCTAATAAATATTTTATCGAAAATTGCTCAAAAGATAATCGAATCGATTTTATTATTTTCGAAATAGGGTCAGTTTGTCAGATTTAGTTAATACAAATACACGTGGTTTATCATAAATGCAATATTGTGATCAATCGTCAATTTATTATTATAAAGACCTCAATGCCGACATTTTCCAACAAGCAGACCACGAAAATCAATGATTTTTGAATATGTTGGATGGTATAGTTGGTTATTGTGTGATTGATATTGGGTTTTCTTAAAATTCGATATACGTTTCCTGATCCAGATCATGTTGAGTAAAGTTGCATTGTTTTGAATACTTTTGGTTACAATAAAGAACTGAACCATTCGTATATAACTTTTTACCTATTGACTAAAAATTAATGAAATTAGACATTTTAAGAAAGGTAGCTTGAAGTACTTTTTACTCGTATAAAACTACAGATGACGTTCCTTTATCTTTTTAAGGTTTTAGTGTTCGCAAAAAATTTCGTCACAACTAGTTTTAAATATGAATACATATTTTACCATATCAAAGATGAAGGTTTCTATTGTGAAATGACCATCTACTGAATTCATAGTTTTGACTTGTTACTTCACAATGATTGTTCAAGGATCGTTTTGCAAGATAACATAACATAACAACTATACTTCAAAAGCAGTTGAATATCACCCTATATATATTCATGTCGGATAGATAAGAAATAAAATTATATCTAAGACTATACTTATATACCTAGTGTTCCATGTACACAGTGTATGTTTATGGTAGATACTACTGTTGCATAGATCATTTTATCTCGTCTTTAATTGTAAATGCCAATACTGGGCTCCGTAATTAGGGTTGGACATCCTGCATACATATTTTCCCGGTGTGTAAATATTTTGTAATAGTAAATGTTCGATATTAAATTAAATTAACAACAGAATTTTAAATTAATAAATAAATACCAACGGTGGGAAAAGTTGAACGCGAATAAACAGTTTTAAAAGAGACCAGGGGGAAAACAAAGACGGGCGTTCTCATTAAAACCGCCACGTCCCATTATCCGGCGGAAGAGTGTTGCGGACAACAACGACAAAGTTTTGGAGTAGTACAAAGTGTATAAATATAAGTATCTAATACAGTGTAAATCAACTTGAGCCTGTATTCGCCGGGAAGAAAAGAAAACCTAACAATAGTCTTCTGGATGCCCGGAACAGAAACTTCAGCAAAAATTGAAATAAGAATTTATTAACAATTTCCTTTGTATTGTTTAAAAAAATATTCCTAATATTATTTACTGGTACAAGAAAAATGATGGTAATTACTTTTGAGTCTATATTTGGAATGTAAAATGTAATTAGTCAAATTATTTAAATAGTTTTGTTTTTTAAATATAATTTGTAATTTGTTTGTTTGCTAAGAAAAATATGAGAATTATGCATGGCATGTATATAGATTGTATATATAATTGGTTTAACTTACAAATATTTTTCTAATATTTGCTAAGCGTAAATTGTCGTGTTAGTTTGCCATGTACGTAACACCAAAATATTGCATTTCGGTTAATTTATTCAATTTTTTTCATGCAATATAGCAATATGCATTTTGTTTCGCATTTGTTATTATATATAATATAATATAAATATTTTTCGAAATATCCTAGAAAGGTCGCAGTGAATAATATGTGTTCATGGACATTTTAACGCGTAATATTAATTAAATTTTGTCATATTAAAAATATAATTGTATTCCATTATTATGTCAGGGTCAGGTATTTTTTGCTACCCCTTCTGTCAGTAATATAAATCGATGACCATTTGATCTGAACAACCCAACCTTACCATCTTATATACTCCTAAGTCTTTCTACCGTAACGTGTGAGACTATGAAGTTGAATTTCTTAGTCCTTCCCATTCCTTCCCTCTTTTATGCTAAGTTTTCGACTTCAATCAATTGGATCAGTTTCTCCTGCATCACTTCTTTGACCCGTTGGGTTGGGTTGGGATGGGATGCGTTGGGTTGATTTCTTGCCTCGTATACCTTTTTGTAAGTATTTCATCTGGGAAGCACATGGTCAAGTTTGGTCTATTTCTAAAAACCTCATTGCTAATTCTATCTCTTCTAGCTCTCCTTTTATTTTTCTTAGAAGTCGCATTTCTGTTGCATTTATCTTGCACGTGCCTTTTCATACTTTCTTCCCATTTGGATATCTTCCTACGACAGGTATCCTATGACAGTTACCCATTTCACGAGGTGCCATACAATTTTTAGTCTTTATTAATAAACGGATAAAAACGGCTACACAAGAGTAGCAGATAAGCATCGAAAATAGTTTGATGAATTGGAGTGCCACAACAGTGTACCAACATAAAAATATGTTTTTCAAAATTTTCAAACACTAAGTAGATTATTACATTTTTAGTACAGTTTTTCATTGTGATAAATCTGACATTAATACAAGGTTTTGAGATATTTCTATTTTAAAACGAAAAACAAGCAACCATACACAACTGCAGTGAAGTAACAAATCAAAATTAGCAATGAATTTGCATTTAATAACTGAAAGCTATCTCTTTGAGAGGGTAAAGTTTTAATACGTATAACTATTTTTATGAAAGTGAAGAAAATTTAAAAATTTTAAACTTAAAATTAAAATTGGAACCCCCTATATATTATTATGTCAGGGTTCTAATAATCCGTTAAAGCCCTGTTCTCATCCATAAGAACAAAACAAAAATCTATCTGATGTATTTTTTGCTACCCCTTCTGTCAGTAATATAAATCGATGACCATTTGATCTGAACAACCCAACCTTACCATCTTATATATTCCTAAGTCTTTCTACCGTAACGTGTGAGACTATGAAGTTGAATTTCTTAGTCCTTTCCATTCCTTCCTTCTTTTATACTAAGTTTTCGACTTCAATCAAATGGAACAGTTTCATATAGTGATGGACTTCAACTTAGTTGACTTGTTCTACGTTTACGTCCTTTGTTACTTCTTATTTCCCAAATATCGTTCTTAATCCATTATACAATCTTCATGCTTTTTGCCTTACCCTATTTACCAATTCTCTATTAAAATTCCAAGATAAATTCTTCAAATCACACTTCATTTCAACCTCTTTTCCTTCAAGTTGAGTTTAGGGACGCCATTTAAAAAATATATAGTCACAATTGCAAACCTGTCGATCTTATACTTTCTGTTTATTTATATTATAGCTATACTTTTTTTCCTGCGTGTTCTAATATACAGATTATGTTCCACATGCATAGACAGTTTCAAAACTGCTTCATTCAAAAACGGTAGCATAAAATATTCAGTAGCCCATACAAGCATGCCAGAATAAGCAGAATATCTTCTGGGAGCTTCGCGAGGAGAATTTAATTAGAGTTAAACAAGTCCATAGACTACTTTTATATGCAAAGAAAAAGATTTAGAATGGCGGCAAGGGAACGTTAGCGGATTAATACGACGGGAATTATTAGAGTGAATTGGGAAAGGGTGATAAACTTTAAGATTGTGCGCTGTAAAGTTATATCTACAAGTATAATTTTTGAAAGTAAAGGAGCGTAAGAATTAAGCGGCTAAACTTTTGCGTTCGTTGCCAGTAATATAAATCGTAACAAGTTAAACTAGCGATAGGTACACGCTTGAAGGAATTAAATGGCGTTTCACGACTGGTGCGACGTCAATGGTGTGAATAAATATATCTGATGCATTCGAGCAAAATAAGGACGTGCAACTTAATAGCCTACGAGATACTTTTAAAAATTCCAGTTATCGCATGTTATCCGGAGGCTAAATCAATTCACCCACCCCAAATACCTTAAAGTAATATATGAGAGCCCGAACTACTCAATCCAACCCAATCCAACCCAACACACCCTATTAACAAAACAACTCGTCAAGATTTTCTTTGGTTGATAGATCTTGATATCAAGTCAGTAAATAATGGCAAGCCTGCTTTAAACAGATTATGCTAAATCCTTAATTATGTAGAATATTTATTTAGCGACACAGTTTGAACGGAACTTAAATCAAAATTATTAGCAGCAATTATGTATTAGCATCATGAGTTGCATATCTGCAATATTTTTACAATATTAATATTTTAGTCATTTTTGTCAATCTAACGAGAAACTCATACAACCCCATCAAAAACATAGCAGCGCGTATGATTTATATCCCTGCACCATCTGGAACTAAATTTACAAAGCACATAGAGACTAAATGCCTCACATGTAGAGGCTAAAACTTTTGTCGCAGTCATTACGATTTCCTTCTGCGCGAACTCCGCAGCAAGCTTAACAAATTAACATTCGCACATATGCATATTAGTGATTTTCTGGAATATATGCAACGTAGTATGTAAACGTAAATTTGAAACGGCACCGCTACGAATTAAAGCGCAAACGCTGGCTTCGATTAAATATCAATTTTTGGGAGACACAGTGCGAATTTAAATTCGCTACTAATAAATCAACCATCGTTTTCAATAGCTTCGAATAAATACGTCCAACAATCTGGCGCCTGGAAATTTATTTCCAATGCTTGCGTACGTTGCGACTCAATGTAGTTCCCTACGGTCCCCCAATGGGCAAACAAATCAGAACATACTACGAGGAATTTATCGCAATTTTTCATTCACACGCCGCGCGCCATTCGCGCGCATTCAAATAATACACAAAGGAAATTACCCAGTGCGCAAGTAACGTGAACATAGAGAAGATACGTATTCAATTATCATCATCACCCTGCTCCTCTTTTACCCGAAGGTATCGACGTTCTTAATTTTGTAACTTCCACGTTTCCACGAAGTTACGTCGGTTCTTTTTGGTCCTGGCTATAATTCTAGTTTCTTCCCACGTCTTTCCTTTCCAATGCAATATTTCAGTATTATTATCTTGATCTAGTCAAAGCTGCTGAAAGAGCCGCCAGAAAAAAAAACTGATCGGGGAATATTAGGTTCCACGTCGTACTATTTTTGATAGCCATTAAAAATACTTCGACGTAAAAAAAGATATTTAAAAACGCGTTATGAAATTATTCAGCCTACAAAATAAAATATGCGCATAAGACTGGTAAAAGGATATTTAAAAGGATTTCGCAGTAAGGAATCGAAGAGGTTGCGGCGACCTAGTTACGACCTACATTCATCCGGTGAGACAAATAAACTTGCCCGAGGTTTTTCTGTTTTCATTCGACGTTTTTTTAAATTACAATTTGTTATGCAAATTCTATTGTTTGTTTGCATAGCCGGCGCAATTCAAAACACAATTCCGAGCGAGTTTAATATTCAACCGCACACTAGTCAACAATTCGTCTCCCAGCTGTCACATTTAATTTAAAATATAAAGCACCACTGTATGCCAAATATGCATTGGTAAATTTTATTAAATTGTAGATTGCGATCGTACGATTAAGGTCTCATTATAAGAATGGGAAAGGCCTATCGGAGTCTAATAAGAGCATTAACGGTGCAACGTCTCATCAATAAACTCCACGCAAGTTAGCTTAGTTTTATTATTATAACAAAACACAAAACATTGCACCCTAAAAATCATAATAGATTTGTTTTAATTTTTATACAACACGGAAATGACCTGAGGTAATGTGACGCTCTCTCCACTACACTCGTCGACCAGGTTTGGAAAGCATAATTAGAAGCAGTACAAAAATGGTGAGGACAATATACCTTACACTCAACAAAGACGACGAAATGGGAATTAAAAACGATCACAAAAACTTGTAAGAAAACAAACGTTTGCGGAATTTCACACCAAATCCTTGTTGTCACTTACGAGATGGTAATGTGAGTTCGGGACATGAATACTATAAAAACTCGCCAACTTTGTATTTGAGCTGCAGGACAAAACCGATACTAATTCCTGAAATTAAATCTTTACCTGTTCTTCATGGACATTAGCCTTAGAAATATTCTGCATTAAAATAACATTTTTACGTTCGCTACAAGGTTACAAAATGAAAACGCCATCGGCGTTTTCGTAACATTTCGACGACGTCGCTTTCATTGCATAAATCATTCGTATTTTGAAATGTACATGAAAATGTAAGGCAAGAATAAAATGAGAAATTTATTCACTGCGACGAGTTTCTGAATCTCGTTCGCATCCTCAATGAGGAAGTGTCCTTTCCTGTAACGGAAATCTTCGTAACGCGGCAGCGCCGACTGTTAACGACACATTCGATTACGCGCGGTCCGGATAGACAACCTTTAGCGTTCACTTAGCGTCACCTTTACAAGTTGACTGCAGCAGAACCGCGAAGACAGGGCCAACATCGCAAAAGTTTTAATTACAAAGTACGGAGGGCTTTTTGCTTAGCGTAATCCGCAAATAAAATAAGCAGTGTGTAACGGGTGCTGTCGCCGTAAGCCGGTCGTAGCTCGTTGTATTTAGTCGCCCATAGTGCAAAGTTAAATACAGCGACGGGGCGTTCCTTTCGTTTAACAACAAAGTACGAATGTATTTCACTCGAGTTTGTTAAACTTTTTTTTTAATTTCTAAAATGTTTCACTAATTTTAGGATGCATTTAGATATATGAATTCTTATATTCATCGCATCACAACATAAGCCTTGACGTCGAAACGGTATTTACTAAAATAAATGTATAAAGGACATCAGGTTAAAACAGACAAGCGTCGAATTTGCAAAAAATTTAGTAGGATTTACTCAACTAATTATTGACGTACATTACATACGCACGAAGATAACAATTTACAGTATTCGTAATGCGTGGCGTAAAATACATCAATAGCACGAACCCGACACATTAGCATAGAACATAACAGAATGTTTTAGTGAACGTGTCTTAGTCTCATCTCAAAATGTTTTGCTCTTCGAAAACAATATTTTGTTCTGACCGTATAGCAACATCCACATTTTAGACGAGGTAAAAAAAGTTGGCCATGAGATTATCTCTAGTTTTTGTTATAAGCTGTAGCTCGGAATTTTAAAATTGCAATATTTCGTATACGCTAGTTTTCGTTTTTTGGTTTAGCGTGGCTTCTATTTTTAGACGCGGTTTGAATCCGTGTTGATTTTCTCCTTGTGTAATATTCTGTTAATGTTCGTAAGCGCAGCATATAAAATACTCGCTCGTATTAGAGTAAAGATCACAAAATACAAAGTAGAGAAACTGGGCGATTATAGGCGCAATCAACATGAAAACGTAGACAGATTGCTAACATATTATATATTATATTACATATTATTTACAGACAATATTTGTTGAATGCTGTTCGAGAGAGACCGGAAAAGACGATAATCTGGGCTAAAGGGGATAAAGGGGCTGAGGTGAATATGGTGGGTGAAGACGTGGTTCCCAACCAGCAATCGCATCTGCGGTGATTCTGACCGTTTGCGAACGAGCATTATCGTGGAATAACAACACATGTTTACCAGGAGTTTTGTTTTCAATAGCAACATCATTGCTATATACAAATCCTAAGTTTAAAGTTTCGTAGCTCTAACTTTCATCGTTTGGGCGATAGAGCGCGCACAGACACACAGTTCTTCTATTTAATTTTGTAATTTGAAAGTTTATTACTGCATTGGACCAATAAAAATATAAAACTACACATATTAAAGAAATTCCTTAACATGAATTCT
This sequence comes from Geotrupes spiniger, assembly GCA_959613385.1. NCBI lineage: Eukaryota > Metazoa > Arthropoda > Insecta > Coleoptera > Geotrupidae > Geotrupes > Geotrupes spiniger. The sequence goes on from OY390737.1 coordinate 23,049,510, forward strand.
TCTTTTGATGGTCCTACCGTAATTCCCAGAAAATAATGAACCTTTTTGGATAAACCTAACTAAAATCAATCGAACCCAAAGAAATCCAACCCAACCTAAGTCGATCCAATCCAACCAAAGATACTTGAAACCTTGAAGTTAAGAAATAAAAATAAACTTATCCGGATGCAAAAACCGCAGATGTCCGCGGCTGGAATCTTTTTGCGTACCTACGTAAATGTTTAGCAAACAATTTCTGATACAACTAAACCCAACCTAATTCAATTCAACCTCAACTCAATCGAACCCAAGCAACTCCAACCCAACCCAACCCAGGTCAACCTAATCAAACCTAACCCGTTTTCAGATACTTAAAACCTAAAGTATTAATTGTAAGTATTCTTATACTATTTATAACGATAAATACACCATGATTTTGCGACATACAAATTCAGCTCTTTCACAACTTTAACAATCTCATAATTCACCAATGACGTTGAAAATCTTGTCTACAAGCTATAAGCATAACAATTTGATGCCCAGTTAAATTACATATTACATGACACAACTTTAAAAATACTTAAAATCTTATCGGTCTTATCATTCATTTAATTACTCTAATTTTCATTCATTTTATTTTTCCATTCTTCTGTATTACTTTTAAGGTTGCGTTGTGAGTTCATTTATTATGGTTACCTTTCTGCTTTCTTTCTCGTCCATTTATTCTAATAAATGATTGTTTTCAATTGTCAATTCATGTCAAAGTTTTGTTCATTTGTATTACAAATATACAAAATATTGTTAGATATCATTAATCATTAAAATACTGTTTAGATAGATAATGTTTAGATAATTTCTAAAATTGACGTCACGAAATTATTTTGGACTCGACTCCGCCTATCTACACCAGCACAGATTGGCTCTCACAGTGCATCGCAATGGTGCTTATTGAATGGGCCACACCACATGCTCAATTTCATTCTTGTCTATGCATGAAATAATATTTAGGACTTCGATAATAAATTGGGATGTTACTGTATAAACTAATCGTCAACAGGTAGAATGAAAATGAATAATTTTGAAAATTATATGAAGATATGTGAAGGCCATTCTACGTTTTCAAAATCATAGTTGCCACTATTTACTGCGGAATTATTAATATCGATAGCTTAGTCAAAACAATGTAATAATCCCATTATCTATGTGTCTCGCTGAACAAATTAGTATCATAGCTTGTAAAATGTATGTATATATAATGTATGTATATACAGTATTTAAAGTTAGTTTAACATAGAAATAGTTTCTGTTATTGCACATGCATACGTTATTTACTTCGCGAACATAGCTTACGCAATGTTGTCTTTGTGTAAACAGGAGTTATTGGCTAATGACACTTGTAATGCAGATCCTCGTTATCAATTGTTTGATTGGAGGTCATTATTCATTTAAGTACTAAACTAATAACTATTGTGACGAAAATTCTATTACCACCAAAATTACGATAAAGTCGAAAATATTGAACACTGTTTGACGTTTGTTATTTAATAATATCTTTAAATCATCCCGCTCTTAATTTTATTTATTTGCGTAATTTCTCTATTACATATTAGTGTATTTATATATAAGCTAAGATATAAACAGCTATGCATTTATGGGAGAAAACTAACACTTTAGGGTAAGAAGAACGAAAAGCATCGAATTTCGAAGTTTATATAAGGAGCATTGGTGATATCTTTAGAAGAGTGTGAAAAGGGTGTCATGGCGCGCATCGAATAACACGTTCCTTGTGCGGTTGTGGTTTCTAAAATTATTAAGTGTGAATCAAAACGTATCCAAAATGGCACTCACACGTGCAGAGAAAGAAGAGCTATTGGAGGTTATGCAAGTTTCGCTAAAGAACTATATGCAAAGTGACGAAATGTGCAACAAAATGAAGTCAATCGAAGCGATTACCGAGCGCATCGAACAAACTCTAAAGTCAATCACCGATCTATACGATAAAAAAATTTCAAGTTTGGTGTGTGAAAATAAGAAGTTACATCGCGAAATAGATAAATTAGAACAGTATTCAAGGCGAAACTCTATTCGGATATTTGGATTAGACGAAGACAAGGACGAAAATATACAAGAAAAAGTGACAGACATATTTAAGAATAAGTTAAAAATTGATACCGTTGAAGGCTATATCGATCGATGTCATCGAACTGGACAAAAAGAAAATGAGACCGATAAACGAACAAGGTCAAATAAACAAATGAAACCAGCACGGCCTAGAGGAATAATTGTCAAATTTACTACATATAATATGCGCAATGAAGTATTTATGCGGAAGAAAATGTTAAAAGGTAGTAAAATAACAGTCAAAGAAGACCTTACCGCTGAAAGAGTGAAAATTGTTAAGGAACAACGGAAGCCGGGTGATAATTCAAAATATGGAGGATATAATTAAATTCAAATGAAGCACAGCCGCATAGTCGACCTTGCTCCTTTTTTATTTTTGATTTTGTCGAAGTCATTGTTGAGGAAGATTTTGATATTCTAATTATTACAGAAACATGGTTAAACCAAGGAATAGCTGATAAAATTGTAAATATACCGGTGCTTTATAACTGAAAATTTTCCGCGTCTTTGGAAATAAGCAATAATTCGCCCGGTCTTTAAAGTAAATAAACCCCAAATCATATCAGACTTGCGGCCTGTTAGCATATTACCAACCCTTTCTAAGTTACTCGAGAAAGCTATTAATGAACAGATCAGAGATTACCTGAAATCAACTGATATATTACCAAAGCTGCAGTCTGGATTTAGACAAGGGTACAGTACAACAAGCGCACTAGTTAAAGTGGTTGACGATATTATCAGCGCTTCGGATAACGACAAGATTACAATCTTAACAATGTTGGACTTCTCCAAGGCGTTTGACACGATAAACCATGAATTATTGATGGCTAAGCAAAAATATTTTAAATTCGAACCTGATGCATGCAAATTAGTAGAGACTTTTCTGGCTGATAGAACAAATATAGTTCAAATTAGTAATGGAAATCCATCGCCAGAGACAGTGGTCACATGCGGAACTCCACAAGGAAGTATTAACTCGCCGATCTTGTTCCTTATATATACTTCCGATTTTTATAAAAAGGTTTCTTACTGCACACCTCATTTTTTTGCAGACGACAGCCAGTTGTACTGTAGCTTTGATGAAAACAATTTACAAAGCAGTGTAAGTCGAATCAATAAAGATTTAAAAGAAATTGTAGAGATGTCTATCAATCATTGTTTAAATATAAACCACAGCAAATCTGTAGTGACTGTATTCTATAAACGAAAGCATAGGGCCATAGACAATATCCAAATAAAACTAGACGGCAATGTACTTCAAATATCAGATAATATAAAGAATATAGGTTTATTAATTGATAAAAATTTAAGATTTCATCTTTATATTAATAAACTAATACAAAGTTCATTTTCGACACTGAAGTACTTGTATCCACAAAGACATATTATGGACATTCAATTGATGATTCAATTATTGCAATGTTGTCTATGGCCCGTGTCTCGATGTGCATTACAAAAATAGGATACAGCGGGTACAAAATGCATGTGCTCGGTTGACTCTTGGTCTGAGGAAATACGATCACATTTCTGACAAACTGAATGAAATGGGTTGGCTAAATATGCATAACCGTAGAACTCTTCACATGTGCACATTTATCCACAAAGTGTTGACAAATTCTATCCCAGATTACATAAGAGAGAAACTAGTATTTCGGTCTGACATTCTAAATCGAGATCTACGATTTGCCAACGTCTTATCGATTCCTCAACATCGTACAACCTTCTTCGAGCGTGCATTTTCTTACGTAGCCCCAAAGATGTATAACAGCCTCCCGGAAAATATTAAAATCTTGAGTTTGCAATCATTTAAAATCAAAATGAAACAATATTTACTTCATTGTCAGCAACAAGGAATCGTACATTAATAAATTGTTGATGATTCAATCAAATCAGCAAGCAGACGTGATGACGCCATAAATAAATTAACATTCTGTATTAATTTAATTCAGGTTTAGTTTAGTTTAATTAAGTAGGTTAAGTGTATGGTTAAGTTAGTTGGTAGGGTTGAATGTAACTTAATTGTAATTGTAAATTGGAAAGGTTAAGTTGAACAGCTGAGCTGGACTTCGCCAAATAAAGACCTATTATTATTATTATTATTATTATTATTATTATTATTATAAAGCATAGCTAGAGCATGTGTGTGCTAAATATGCTACAGGAAAAGAAAGAACAAAGTAAGACAAGAAGTATTAAATAATGAAACAAAAGCAAAGGAATTAAATTATAATAATAAAATAAGTCACTACGTGGACAGCAACCCAAGTCAAGCCAACCCAACCCAACCCAACCTAACCCAACCCAACCTGACTCTTTCAAAAGTTTACCTACATACAACAGTATATGTTTCCGCAGGTAAGTGTAGAGCAATTACTGAATTTTCTTAATTGTTAGGACAGAACGTATACGATGTATAAGATGTGTGACTTTTCTATAATAAATAATTTTAACCTAAAATTAATTTACAAGCAAACTAATATTTGCAATATAACTCATTTGATGCCTCAACCGATAAGCAGCTCCTTCAAATAGTTTGCGAATTCATGAACACAAAACTTGCTACGGCTATATAATAAACTAGTAAAATATCTAATATATTTTTACAGTCCATCCTGCTTGGTCAAATTTCAACTTACCTTAAGACTCTGCCTCCTGTAGCACCTGGTACGTTGCAGGTAGTACTTGTAGACGTGCGGTGGCATTGCACGTTTTGTCTCCTCGCCGATCCAAAGATCTCGCGCGGTGCTAGGAGACACAGGACACAATGGCGAGACGGGCGGGTAATAATCCCTCACCAATGGTACCCTGCTCATGCCAACACTCACGATATTCACACGAACACAAAATTCGCCAACGCCAAATACCGCACCTCACCACGAACTAGATTCAGTTGTACGACTAAAAGGTGTCGTAACACCTGATCCACGAACATATTTTTAAAAGTCGCCTAACGTTTAATTAGCATAAACTCATTGTTATTAAAGATCACGTTTACTAGATGAAATTACGTTTTTTCTTTTTATCAATTGATGAATTTAATTTAATTATTTCCTAATTTTCTACAATAATATTTTAGTTTTAAAGCGTGAAAGTTGTGTTTGTACAACGAAAGAATACGTCGACGTCACAATTACCATTTACGTATTTCGGATTCACTGAAACACTCATACATCAATGCACAATACCTTCTGACGAAGGCCACGTTGAAAAGAGTTCCACGAACACACAAAATTAGTCCTGTGGGCGAAACGTAAACACGTACATGCATACATACAGTGGCAGCTCGCCTCCTGCCGCATTTTCATTTTCTTTTATACGAAAAGTTTTTTCATAAAGCGAAACAATGGCAACTGCGGTTGGAAAGAGAAACGGGGAACGGGCGCTCTATCGGTCGGTCTTCTAATCTGCACGGTGAATGCCCGTGTACATTTCGACGTTCAATGCGGAGGCGTTAACGCCGTAATTTGCACCCGCCCTCGCAAACTTCAAATTGGCATCGCAGACGTTTGAAAATGTAAACGACGACTAACGGTGCAATTTAGATGTAATTGTTTCGCTTCAACCATCGATTCGTACGACTAATTAGGCCAGAGATTTTATTATCATGAAAACATAGATAATAAAATTACAGTCAATTTGGATTACTTTACTTTAAATTAGCAATATAAGACCATGAAATAGAAATGAATCCAAACACATCTTCTCCATCATAAATTTATGGCGCGTCATCAATGTTTGAACGAGTCATGGATATAATCCTAACAGGTAACTAGTTTACCATGATAATTAGATGAATGCTAAAAAATGAGTATTGCAAATCCATGGCAGGCAATATATAATTACCTATCTTTGGCAGAGTCATATGGAACGAAACTGATTGAAGTGGAGTGTGGCTAGAAACGCCGTTTGATGACTTGTCGTTAAATGTGACATTTGCGATTAATTGCATGTTATGGTGTAACGTGGAATTATAGGTGGGCATTATAATGCTATTCTGCCATTTATTACACATTGTGCTTGAAATGACAGAGATTTGTCTGAGTGATTCGTGACACGTTTAGTACCTTTTTTGTGTTTTGAAAATGAACATTTTGTACATATTCGTTTTCTTTTCTTGCAGTCGATGCAGCGGGGATTCTTAAAAATCATTTTGAGGAGAAACGATGGTCTCACAGTGAAGTAATACGGATGGAATGGTATCATATATTTTGCTAGAGCATACGTACAATATATAACAATCCATTGTATTATTTGAATAAATAACAAGGTATATTCCAACGTTTTAATCGACAGCGTATAACAATCCGAACCAACAATCTAAATAACGTGAAGCAGGTTTTTTGCGTAATTAAAACCAATCCAACTCATCCATCTAGCAATGTAACATTTTATACGTTTCCCAATTTCAAGAGTATATTCCCACAGGCGGGCAATTATAGAGCTAGCCATACAAATCGTATTGAACCCGTTCCAAAAACAATATTCTACGCGGACACAACTGGAAGGACTTAATTAGGGAACAAAACGAGCGAGTGTAGCGGGTCGACGCCACACTGGCCTGGGGTAATCGGAATAAGTTCGGACATGTGCTCCGGTGCTAATCAACAACTGTGGCAAGCGAAAACGCAACGAATCACAACTAAAATTAATTCTTTTTTACAAAATTTATATTTGCTGTATTTCAAACTATCAAATATCAAATACAGCATCCAAATGTGGATAACAAAAGCATGGAATATAGTAATTATATCGAACAAGAATTGATTCATTAGTAATACAATGAAGATAAAAAATATTCAGGAAACTATGAAAACAAGTTTTAAATTATTAAAACTGTTTAAAAATGCCCATGAATATTTAGACATAATCGAGAATTACCTGGACTCATTCAATCCACGAATATTAACACTCACTAGGAAGAAACTATCAACACTTAATAACCAACAACGTTACATTTTTCATTACATATTGATAAAATTAGATTGTTTAACATTTTTATGTTTTGAGAAACCAAATTAAAAACAACAGAAGTCAGCTAGTATAAAAAATAACAAAATTATATGTTGTTATTATAAGCCAACATTTTTCATTTGCATGTAAAGGGCTCTAACCAAATACTATTATCTATTTTTTAATTAATAAATCATAATAGTGGCATCAAAAATCACATGTTGGACATGATGACCCACCAAGATATTTTACGCGTATATGGAGCAATTCAAGCGAACAACCTGCTCCACCGATGTAATTTGAATATTCGGACCGTTGACCTTGATTTGCCGATAAAATTTATTCAGTCCCTGCAAAAAACTTGTTGAATATCTCCCTTGGGTCTGATGGAAAGGGATTTCGAATAACTGATATATTTTATCGGCAAAAAGTAACTCGTTTTGAGACGAACGCGGGCAGTGATTTAAATTGACGTAAAAACTTATTTTTCTGGAAATATATATTTTTTATATTATTTAATCTTCACAAACATACCCTTCTGTAATATATAATATGCGAACCATATTATTTTTTTACTAAATGACAATTGAAAAAATATTCTACTCCTAGGAACTAGTTTGGTGGAATATTGTTTATATAAAAAGGTTAGATCTAAAAGGACCCAACTTATATAAATTCAATTTAAACTACTAGATAGATATTTTATTATCGTAGAGACGATTTATTGGAACAAAAAAATATGAAAATAGCATGTGGCATAATGGGCTAAGAATATAGTAGCAGTAAGTAGATTTTAATTTAAAGTTCATATTAATAATCGTCAGAAAGATTTAAACCATTGTCCTTGTTTTAGTGTAGAATGGTCGCTGTGCATAACTGCGTTGATGACTAAAATACCTGCGCTATCTATCGTAATTTACGTTTAATTTCGTAGCAGAAATTAACACCATTCACCAAAATGCAATTATTATTACTCGAGAGGACGAAGTTGCCTCAGACCCGAGAGCAGGTCACATCACCAGCACCAAATGCACACGCGATAATTGCTAACATAGTTCCTACGCCCTCTAGTCGGTAAATTTGAGAAATTTACGACCACAATTACCCGCTGAAATAAATCCGGCGAGTAATATTTTACGTCCATTGTCCTAAGGTTTGCGATTTCGAGACGAAGTTCGTAATTAAATTTTATTGTCGCCTTTCGATTGCGAATTTGGACAAGTTCATGGAAAAACGTCATTATTCGTCCTTAGTGCTGGAGAAATTTACGACGCGCATTCGGGGCGATTTATTTTTGTGAGATTCAAAACGCTTTAGCACCGAAAAGCTCCGGTATTACTTGCAGAAAAACGCCGTTTGAATGATAGTGGACGTTAACGTCGAGAGCTTACGGCGATTGTTTAAATCTATTGTTTAGTGCGAGGTCGCAATCCGTTCCAACTCGGTTCCCGCGCAATTCGTCGCCGTAAGAATCCAATCGTTTAACGTAAAATTAATTGCATTCAATATGTATCCAGCGAATGAGTAGTGAGCATTATTAACCTCAAAGATCCTATTTCCATTCGATATTAAGCTTTAACTTAAAGTAACTATTAATATTAGTTGAAAAAACAACTTTTGTCAACAAATGAGTATACAAATATGCATTTAATGCAATAAAATAGGTATAAATATACACGATGCAGTTGTACCACAATTGAAATAAAGCTGCAATTGTGCTACATACCAAGTGAATTGGCAAATCAAATGAAACGACCACATAAGTACGAAGAGACCGCTGAAAACGAAACGTCTCTGAAATAAACTGGGGCGAACTCGCTTCGTACGTTTCCCAGAAATGGTTCGCCGAGAAGGAACAAGAGGCGCGCGGCTCACCCCAAGGACCGTGTCACCGTTCACGAAATTGGTAATATTTCATGCGGTGGTGATGGATAAGCGTTGCCTTGGAGTCGTGCCTCGTCATCTAGGGCGATGTAATAAAGATTTTTGGCATACGTTTCACTGCTAAAGCCAACCATTTATATACAAAAGCCTGATTTACGGGATGATTTGTAATTGTAATGGTGGCTAAACTCATAAATGACTAAATAGAAATGCAATTGTTTTAAAAGTAGCTGTGCTAAAGTGTGGAAAAAAAGTAACATTTAGAATGCACAGAATCAAATCAATATGTAAATAAAATTGCTATCAATTTTTAAATTATTTTTAAATTATTTCAACAAGCTGGAATCTAGAATTGATAAAAAAAGTTACCTAGAAATGAAACTTGCTACCCTTAAAGAGCAGCCAAGTTATTATTGCTAAAGTTTTGGAAGGCTATAAAGTTTGATTGAAGCCAGCATAGGCTTCAAAATGCCGAATTGGTTACCACAATACTAAAATTAGTGAAAGCTGTAACAAGGAGTGTAAGAAATATGGGGGCGACCTGATAAAAATGCATCGAACTACGAAAGAGGTTGTAAAAAAATTGTATTAAACTCTTAGACTGTCAGAATATTGTCACATAATAGTCGATTTTGCATTTTGTTTGTCGCTTGATTTTTTTGTAGTGACGTGTTGTGCTTTTTGTAATAATGAGGACAATTGAGTCTCCGGGTTCTCAAAAAACAAGGAAATAGTTAACTGGAAATAAAAAATCGCAAGTTTGTTGTTGTCTTTCTTATATGACAATAACATTTTGGTGAAAAAAAGTGTTCGACCAAATTCAACCATTGCCATAGAAAAGTAAGTAAAAATGCTCGAAGATGGACGAATTAAAAAATATATGATAGCTGAAAGTTTGCAAATTAGCAGGGAAGGTGTTTGTACCATCATCCACGATAATGTGAGCATGTCAAAGGTGAGTGCCAGGTGGGTATCGAAAATGTTGGCTCCATTCGATAAACAACGTCGAGTTGAAACTCATCAACAATATTTGGAGCTTTGTGCTGGATAATTATTGAGAAAATTGTAACTGGCGATGAGAGGTGGGTTCATTACTATGATCCTGAAAGCAACCAGGACTCCATGCAATGGAAACACAAGGACTGGGCACCGCTAAAGAAGTTTAAGGTCTAACATTCCCAGGTTATGGTCACTATTTTTTGGAACTCGGAAGGAATTTTATTAATAGACTACTTGCCACATAAGATGAAGGGTAACTGTTCTGATGTTTTACACAAATTGCAACAGGCGATAAAGGAAATACGCAAAGGAAAATTCAAAAATGGAATTTTGCTTTTGCACGACAATGTGCCACAAGGCTGTTGTTGTCCAGGATGTACTGAAGAATTTGCAGTTCACAGAATTAAATCGTCCACGATACAGCGATGAGTTATCTTAGATAATATAATGTCGGTGAGTTAAGAGTATTTTTTTCAGAGCAAGAATTTTTTTATCGTTCATTTTCGTTAATTGCCAAAGTAACAAAGCAAACGGTATTGAACAATTGGACTTATATTGTATTTTAACTGCTTAATAGTCAGGTACCTTATTTATCAGCTTGCCTTCGTATAAATGAATAACGAGGGAAGGAAGTGGTTTAACAAAGATAAGCAGACAAGCATGGTAAAGAAATGAATAATTATATTTCGGTTTGACGTCGACGTGGGGTGACATGAGTTCTTTCGATACATAATGACCCACATTTGGCACCAAACATTCACAAGATTAGTTTAGTTCACTTTCCAACGAAAGACGAAAATTATTAAAACTTGTAACAAGAAAATTATTTTTTATGTGGATAAGGAACAATATAATAAGCGAAAATATGGCAGGGCAACGAATAACTACATTACATTTTGACGCTCAACGTTGGACTACAATTAATTATGTAATTGTGAAGAAGCATTAATAATTTAAAATGTATATTATTGAAAATAAAATGCTACTGAGAACCCTGGTTACGAAACATGTTTATGAAGTTCAATTTTGCCAGCCTTAAGGGGCAGAACTGTTGTTATTGAAATAGTCAACAGGAGGTGTAAAATTACAATTAAAGTGTTATATTGATCAAAACACGGTCAAGTTTTTTTAAAGTTGTAGTCCTGAATTATAAGCAACTAGAATCCTGTGAGCGAAATATACATGAAATGAACAACGAGAGCGACAAGTGGGTTCGAGAGCATAAAATGTATTAACAAAGTGTATTAAAAAAGGTAAGTAGTAGTATTAAACAAATTGGAAATATAATAAATGTCCAGGGGAAACAACATATGCCCGGAGGTGATTAAAAATGAAGATGCCAAACAAAAGGAATTGCTATTGGAACTCTTGAAAACGATTTGGGAAGAAGAAAAAATGCCAGAGGTGTGGAATAGGTTCATACCAAGCTCAATATGTAAGAAAGAACAGATGAGTAAAGTATATAAGAAAGTTGGAGAACAGACGAGTACAGTTTGGGTGAGCTCAATAATACGAGATAATAGTGAAGAATTTTTGTTGTAGAGAATTTCAACGGAAGACCTGGAAGACAAAGAGTGATAATTGTATGGAGGTACTGAAACAAGTAACGATAATGGTATTAAGATTATAGAATACTGCATACAACGGCCATTAGAAATAAAGACTAGAGAAGGAAAGTCAATTCAAGATTAGATATGCATGTTAGAGTGGAGAGAGGCCCAGAAATATATAGTGACCATGGTATTAGCGAGAATGAACAGCGAATGCAGAGGAAAGAAAGCCAAATTACTGGAGAAACATCAAGAACGAAATGAGCATATAAATGGAATGATGAAGACAAATAGAACAGGAAATTTGAAATACAATTAAGGACCCGGCAAACTAGGAAGTGTGACAAACATGACAGTTGAGAGGATAATTATGTTGACAGTGCGATAACGAATAGGAATAATAATATAAATTGAAGAAAATAAAATAAAATATAAAACGAACTAGATGTATTTTAATGTTGCTTTGTGGTTCGTTTAAATTATTAAGATATTTTCTTAACAAAGCTCTGTTGACAGCTTATGGTGAATTTTGTTAACTAATTATTACGTTGATTTTTATTCTTGCCTCCTCCTTGCCTCCTTGCCAACCATATATACCGTAAATATTTAGGCTGTAGTAAATTTTTCTGATACTATTTCCTAAAATTTCCAATGACCCACTTAGCCCAAAATATCTAAATTTCAAATTTGCTTTTCTACCAAACGTAATCATAATTTTGTTATTAATTCTATCGCCTAAAACCTTGAAGTAAGATATATTTTCGGCGCTCACTATGATGCTCTAAGTATTTTAGTAACATTTTTACAAAAATGTATAAATATGCATAGGAAACGATTATGAACAAAGTTCAACGGTGCTTGTCGTAAGGTACATACCCGTAAAACTTAGACTATAAAATCGGGCCCACAATAACATATCGAATTGATTGCCAGCAAGGCAAGTTTTTTTTATTAATAAATCATATTTGTAACAAAGAAATTGTATTGATTCATAAACGAGAAGTAGCGTCCCATGAGAGAAATATAATAAGTGAAGTGAGCAATCAGAGCGATAAGTGGATGAAGAAAGTTTAGCAGTTCGACGTGGTGAAACAATTAAGGATCGCATTACATTTCGGCGACCCACGTTGGGCCCCAATTATGCTCACCGCGTGTGGGGCGACGTAATTTGATTTCTGGTTGCCCCGTGATCTCATCTAATTCGAGTTTCGTTCATTTGTTAATTTTTGACTCGAGCTAAATATCACGACAAGTAATTAATTTCATAATTGAAGATATTATACTCTGTTTTTTAACGAGTGATTTAAATTTTCCGCGCTAAAACCTACACCTGTAATTGGCTAAAACCGAGTATGTTTAACATAATGCCAAGTTGCCTATGTTTCGACATATCAGCTATTCCAAGAGGTTGCATTTCAGTTAACAGTTTTGTGCCCGTAATTGCTTTTTTCGTAATTCAAAAATTAAATAATATATATATTGTAAACTATGGATATTGTACACAATACAAGTTTCGCGTCAGCTTCTGTTTCAGTGTAAATATGGCTTTTCAATTTACTCCTCCTAGTTAAAAAACAAGGTATATCCGTTTTGTACAAGCAGGACTTTTAGGGCATCAAGTGGAAAAATTAATTTATGAGGAGAGTTAAAGGAAAACACGATGTTAATTTTTTTATGCCGCGATTAAACAATTTCGACACATTTCTGAGCTATATTCATTTAAAGGGTCAAATATCTAATTTCTATAAGAAGACTCACTTTGTGCATCTTTCACAATTATGCTACAAAATTTGACGAATTTTTATAATTTTTTTATAACTTGACTGACAATAATCAACTCTTGATATTTCTGTAATTTATTACACACACATTCAATATTGAGTCCTTGAACTGAAACGGAATGTTATAAAACAACAAGCTAACATCAATATTACGCCCGCTATATAAAATACCCATCTATCACCATCTACGAAAGACATAAAAGACTATAATCGAATATTTGAAATGAAATCAAACGGCGGACGATTTTAAAGAAAAACAGCGACGATTTTAAATTTCTCGATTGGATGGCAATGACGACGCATTTTTCGCTTATCTGAGATCGCGGTGACGAAGCGGCGCCACTTCCGCAATCCCTTCGGCAGCGTCGCCCAAACCAGTGCGTTTGGAATTACGTTTTCCGGTGAGGTGGATTTTTCTCCGGGCGAAAAACCTCTCCCCACGTAAATCAAAATACACGCTGTGGAAAATCTGGGTCGACGCGGTTGGCCGAAGGGGTGAAGCGAAGGCTGAAGAGCGCGCGTTTGTTAATGACAGAAGTAAGGAACATGTCGGGCGCATCGATAAATTTCGGCAAACCGGCAGCGCAACGTCAGATACATTATGAAGGTACCCCACCCCACCCACATAGGCGGGCGGAGGGTTGGAGCTACTGGGTTACAGCTGCCGATAACGGCGCAATCGATTCGAACCGGCGTTGCATTACGAACGGAAACGTAAATTCTTGAGTATTTACTAGCCTAGATTCATAAATAGGGCGATATAAATCCTCGTAAGAAAATTATAGTTTAAATACTTTACATGAGGGTAAATAAACCACATTGACCCATATTCAGTGGATAAGGGATAATTTCAATGACCCGCTTCTTAATTCATAACTCCTTGTTGATTTACTGTCGAAATCAATAATTTTACAAATATTGCCACTGACATCAACGAAATAAAAGCTCTTTATAGCCAGTTACTTTGTTGCTATTATTAATAAATATATCAGGTATCCGAAAATGTAATTCTTAAAGTAATTGAGGTATTAATGATTAAGAATTACAGACGCCATTAAATGTAAATAACATCTTTCAATTTGCCGCAGTCAACTTGATTATTTTTAAGTGGTGTCGAAATTAAATACTAAAGATGTCTCAGTAGTAATAAACTGCAGGGATTCAGTACAAGAGATTATATTAATTATACAATCACCAGGCGCCTCCCAATATTCTGCATACCTGGCACGTTGCCAATAACGAGCTGGAACCCAATAAGGAAACCAGCATAGCCTGCATATGCGTTCCCACAAATTAATAAGCCTTCTACACCAATTCGACCTTACGTGGATCGGAACAAACAATCAAATATGTGTTATACAATTTGATTGCCAGGGCCAGAGCCAGCATGAAAATCTAACAGCAACATCTACTAATCGAAATATATGATTTAAAATGCAATGGGTTAATCTGCAGCAGATAACGAGCGAGAAATTGTTTGCGAGTTATTGCGAAATTTATTGCCGACATTAAAACAAAAGTTTTAGAATTAGTTAACATGGTTTTACATGGGATTTAAGTGTCACATTTAAAACTTAAAATGCACTTGCTTATTTCGGGGCGATGCGGCCGCACATTCGTGGCTTAACAAAACATTCTATTACGCTTTTTCCAGACTCCACAGCGACATGCAGTTTTAATTAAGGGAAGGTTTGTGGTAGAGTAACATTAAATTTATAGCATCGCATAAGTGCGGCTTGGAAAATATGTAAAACGAAAATATGCCGCGTGGATATTTATGTCGCGGAAAATACACAAACCACACATATAATGCACACTGCGGCTTCGATTCGCGTCACGCTTAGGTTGCTGGAAAACGCTGAGCAAAGAAAACGTAAATCGAAGCAGGTATTCATTAAAATAAAATAACAGATATGTGTTCCAAGTCTGGGAACTTTATTACCTGTTCCTGAATGTAGATTTAGAGCATAAGAACTGTTTTAGCCTTAAAAGTATTCTTTTTCAATTACAATTATCATATGTTCTATTATATATTATTATGTGCTTACTTTAATTTAACTTATACGATAATATATATCTTAGAATGCACCATTAATATAACATGATTTTTAAGTAAGTTTTGTAAAAACGAAATTACTGAATTTCCAGCGAAAAATATTTAGAAATCCTCGAAAGTAACATGTAATATATAATAGTTATTAAGTTGGGAAAAAATAACATGAACAACATGAGTAGTCGGAGATGTCCATATTGTTGCTGGCCGGGCAGAATTAAATCGCTAGAGCTGAACTTAATGATTGACTTATATATATAAATTCTACGTCATTACACTATAATATCCCACACTACTAATTTACGTATCCTATTCGATACTACAGAGAAATGCAAAGCAATCGAAACGAACTAAACGCAAACCATAAACGATGCCCAAAATAAATGTATACCAGCTCAGTGAATATGTTATTGGTACGAAAACACAAATTGTAAACCATGACCGCACAATAAACAAAGAGTAATCTACTTTACAGTTGCCGATAAAATTTTGGTGAAGTTTCAGTTGCACATAGTCGTAAAGGAAATGATATATGACCCAGATAATTTTAATGACTTCAAAGAGATAAAAAGTTTACAACCAAATACTGCCTGATGGTGCCACATTGTCTAGCAAGCTATATAAAGAATTTGCGTTACAAGTTCTTAACGATAAGTATTGCATACATTTTTACTACATGTGTGTAAATTATTTTTACCCTCTAACCTTTTTAATTAAAACAACGACGATATATGTGAATATCATTAAATAGAATCGAGAAGATTAATGGCAGACAACCTTGAACTATTACCGAACGACCATAAAACTATTATACTGTTGTACTAACGTGGACAATCAAAAAACAGCCTATATATAATAAAGAAAACAACACGATGTGAATGATAAAGAAATTATTTATGTGATATTCCCCAATCGGTTAATTGCACAGTGGATTAAGGGATCAGACGACAAGAGCTGATAGAAATAGATATTATTCGAATAAACGAGGGTAAGTGTTGATTGTTTATGATCACATAATTGTACCATAAAAATTTTATTCTTTCGTAAAACGACATATAGCGTAGCCCCATCTATACGAAAATACCTAAAATATTTCATTACTTTAACGTGTGTCCAATCTTAATTCTATTTGTATTTTATACATCTTTCGTTAAATGTATAAGTGGTATAAGTAGTAAGTGTGCTGATAAAAGTGCATGTTTTCTTGCCTGGTGGTGACAATAAAAATAATTGACAACAGTACGTCTGAGTTCAAAGGGTTCTGATACTAATCCCAAGCTTAGATCAATAGTGTAATTACATTGCTAAACGAAAACCACCCGAAAATAATTCTACATTAAAACAATATGTGTTAAGAATACTCGCACTCGCGTAAATAAATATGTATGTGCGCCTAAACTATTAAAACTAAAGTAAAGTAATAAAACTTTAAACTTAAGATTTGTATATAACGAGGAAGAAAACGTTATATTTTAAAAGCAATATCTGAACCTGAACTGATAGTTTACTCTTATAAAAAGTAAAAGTCGTCGAAAAAAATTGTTTTTATAAAAGTTAAAGATGTTCAAATTTTAATCTTTTTAAAGTTTTATTTGAAATTCAACCAGAAATGATCTGTAAAATTAAAGAAAAAATACGAAATCTTGTGAATATTTAAGACTACGGATCGCCATGTGACACTTGTAATAAAACGAAGTGTGGAAAAACAGACAGAAGATTATGGGGAAAGAAATGCGATGACCTTGTTAGGGTACAAAGGATAAGAGAATACGAAGAGAATCTACTTTATTTTGGAGTCGATGTTGTACAATTGCAAAACTCTGACCTACGAGCTGAGTATGGTCAGCTTACAAATTATTATTATTATTATATTACTATTCTGTTAACGGTGAGATCAAATATGAAGATGTAAGTATGTTGTCTATATGTGAGATAGATTTCAAGAGAATTTGAACTTCCACTTCCATTGAAATATCATAGGAGTTACAACATTATAAATGAAGTGTGTAGGACCCGAAACTCCAATCTGCTAGAGAAGAATAAAAATATGGGCTACGACTACAAAAATCGGCAACAAGACCACCATCATCATCGAGACCAACCCAATTTCAAAACTTTCACAACCTCAACAAATCTCAAACAGCTTCCCCAAATTCAAATCAACCCAACCCAATTCAAAATGATTAATCAAACTGACGGCTATCTATGTATTGGGAAGAAGATTACAAATTCAACTTGGTTGCGTTGGGTTTCGATTGTATATTAGAAACCGAAACCCAACCGAATCCAAAGTACCAATCAACCCAACCCAATCCAATCATTCATCAAACATATTTATTTCAAGTCGTGGAAAGAAGGCCAGAAATACAATTGAGTTTGGGGTAGGTTTCGATTGCATATTAGAAACCGCAATCAAACCGACGACTATTTCTTTCAAGTCCTGACAAGAAGACAACATATACATTAGTGTTGGGTTGGGTTGGGTTTCGGTCGCATAGCGGAAATCGAAACCCAATAGAATCCAAAGCACTTTATCAGTCAACCCAACCAAATCCAAAATAATTTATCAAACCGTCAATTTATTTCAAGTACTGGAAAGAACACAACTAATTCAATTGGACTGGGTCGGGCTTCTGAACGAATACAACGCAATTTATCGATCAACCCAACCTAATACAAAATAATTCATCGAACTGACGACAAATTATTTCAAGTACAACGCAGAAGATTATAAATTCAATTGGGTTGGGTTGGCTTTCGGTTGGATATTATAAACCAAAACCTAACCGAATATAAAGCACTTTACCAATGAACCCGACCGAATCCAAATTACTTTATAATTATTTAATTACTAGATGTATAGAAATGCAAAAAAAAACTACGAAGGCTTGTGAAGATGAAGTCTGTGGGTCGACACTTAATAAAAATAATATAAAACGAAACCAGTTATGCTATGATATGTATTTATTCTCTTGAGCTAGTTTGGATTGGGAAATGGCTGGAAGGAATGGAAGAAGTTGATAGAAATGAAGAAGAAGGAAATCAGAGGTACTCATTAGGGCACGCAGGATAATAGGAGAAGAAGGAAAATTTCAAAACGTTCCTCAAACTCAAACTCGACTTTATCAACCCAACCCAATCGAAACTAACTCATCAAACTATTTATTTCTAATACTGCAAAGAAGGCGAGAAATCGAAACCAAAGGATTATTATGATTGTTTAGTTCTTTAGAAAAATGCAGTATAAGTAAGTATAAGAAAGTTCAGTGCTGACCATTTATTCAGCCCTCACAAAATGAGATGCGTGGTAAAAATCCTTATTTACAAAGATAACATACATGTTGAGAAACACTGAACTTTTTGTCTATATCAACGAATGATATTGCATTTCTTTATATTTCTTGCACATATTTCGATTCATTGAAGAAAATAACTACCCAACCCAACACAACCAAATCAAACCCAGCCATTTCCACTTCACTAAAAACAATTGTTATTTAACATTCCGCATTTGATTGCGATCCCGAGGTGCCTGACTCCACGGAACGATGTTTATTTCCGTTTTTAATTAATCCGACGGATAATTACTGATCAACTTCTGCGTCTACAGTCACTCGTTAAATTATATTCCATCGTTCCAGAACGCAAACAAGAATATTTTGTTAGGTAGATGAATTGTTACAACTTAGAATTTGTGTAACACGCATCAAGTAGAAATAAGACTGATAGGTTAGAAATTCTCTGATTACAACTAAGGTGGCGTACACAATGGAATTATTAATACTAGATTTTTGGAAAGAAGATGCAAGAACATACATTGTAGACAATGTGCTAAATGATGACAAAATGCTTGCACAGTATTGCGATTTATTTCATTACAGGCTGCCAGTATATGATCAAGCAAACCTTTGAAGACATAAGTTTCCTTATGTCAATACCTTAGCATAATATTTGATATTTATACGATGTATTCGAAGGAAGAAAGAATAAATATATTACCATGGTATAACGGGAGTAACAACTTCAGATAAATCCGTAATTTTTTTTCTGTTAACTATCCTGGCAAACCAATTACCATCTATCTGGACTATTCGCAACATTATAAAACAATTTAATACGCAAGGGTGTGTTGTGAGTGCAGATATTTATATCCAAATATTTTTTCTCTTTGGAGATGTGTTAAGTTTAAAATATACCTCATTATCCCAATACACAATGTAGAAGAGTTAAGAAATCGTATACTCACAGCTTGTAAAAAATAAAATAAATGCCAATTCCTTAAGAAATACTGTGAGAGCATTTTATCATCATTTAGCATATTGTTTAAAATGTGAAGGAGGGCATTTCCAATATTTATTATAATTATTTTTTATTGAATAAATATTTCTGCTGTTTATATATTCGTTTTGTGTTTATTTACGCCCTATATTTAGTGTTCGATGGGGACGTCTGCAAACTGTTGGCCGCCTTCGGCGGATGCAAGAATCAATTTTCCCATGTTCGTGTTTGCTCGGTTAGGTCATGGCAATTCGGAAATGGCATTCAACACAAACAGACGCATTACAGCCGAATATTCATGTAAGACTAGCGAATCGAACCTCAAATACCCGTAAATCCTGTCGGGATTCCGAGAATTCATGTTTATTGATACGGCGTGAGCCTAGAACTCGTCTCCTTTTTATCAGTTCCCGCAGCATAATTTGGAACTATCTTGTCTGTTCACGTGTATCAATATTGCTTTGAAGTTGTCAAGACGGAGGAGCACGCGTACGCTATCTGCTTATTCGCTCTTTGTAAGATTTCCTTTCAATCGCGATCCCGTATTGGAGAGGCTGGCATTAATTCTTCTAATTAGTTTCCAGCCGAGTGAACCTGCATTTATATAGATTGTAGTTGGTTGCGTCGAACAGGGTCATTATTTATTTGCGAGCATTTGTTTACGATGCTATTATTTTCTTTCATAAGTTCTTGATCACAAAATATTAGTGAAAAATAGAAATAATTAGAATTTTCTTGTGCACCTTTGGGGAAAACTTTGAAAATTAATTCGCTCCAGTAAGAAGTGGGTTACGATGGTCATAAAATATTATATTTTATCTGAAATATAATATCAACCATATAATTGGTAGGAGTACTATTATCTTTGTGAAATATGGTTGTATGTAAAGTTTTTGCAGTTATCAGAGGTAAACGACATATTGCGTACGATCTTAAATTATTTATTTAGATTATTTGCAAAGAAAGCACGAAAATTGATATTGCAATTAATGAAGAAATCCAATGTATCGTATTTATTAATAAAACATCGTGATTATATTTAATGATGTTATTAAGGATCTGCTAGGTCGTCTGCAAGAGGAATATAATTCAGGCAATTTTCGAGAGACATCAATCGATATGCAAAATTCATTGCGAAATCAAATTATTTGTCTTGTACCAGTAATACAATATACAGGATTATATGCTTTCAGTTTAGTTGAGTACACATGGTTACAAAAATATCGATAAGTTAATTGCAAGATTATTATGCAAAGTAGCACTTGCATTCAAGTTGTTGTATTTTTGAAAGAATTCGTCCAAAGTTTAAGCTTTCATTGTCAATATTCAGTAACTATAATTTACATTCGCTATAATAATTTCTTAATATATCACTGCGATTTTATTACTTTAGAACACTGTGTTAATTACTAGATAGGCACTTGTCGACGGGAAACTGAGAAATGTAAACAACGAAAAATATTACCAAGCAATCGTGACATGAATAAGCGAATTTAATTTAAAGTACTAAACTTGAAAAATCAAAAGTGTTTCGTCAATAAAATTTGACAACAAAGAGCGGAAAAAGCAAAACGACGCAGTTACGTGAAAATAAGTCTAAGGGAACCGAAAATCAAAATAAAAATTTAAACTGATGAATTAAGTTAAAGTGAATTTATAAAAACGTTATTCCCTTTAGGATTTTATATTGGATTTTAAGCCGAGAGATTTGGAATGTTGTGGGAACATTTTCCTCATTGGAATTTAAATATTAACTTGCGCGAGTTATGAATACAGAACGAAACTAGAATTATTTTGTTCTTGTTTTTCTGGAATTCGTGTTATTTTTATGATGTATTTATGAATAATTGTAATCATTTCGCTTTATCTATGCGACGTGTTTTCGTGATGTATTTGAAAATAATTATAAGCATTTCGCTTAATTAAGGAATCCAAATAATTAGTTTCCATTTAGTTAAATATTTGGTTTAAGTTTAGTTAAATGGGTTTTAAGACAAATAAAGAAGGAAAACGAGGGTGAAGCTTTCTTCACTGCATTATCTATCGTTCGTGTCTAATTCCAGAACGACAGTGACAGTAGTATAATTAAAAAAAAAAACAATAATCGTGTCAAAATCCTGCGACAGCGAAATTCAAGATTTTTTAAAAGAATTTAAGCCATTTATAAAGTTAGCGTAGCAACCGTAGTCGAAAAGCCAATTCGATCGTTGCCTAAATAATTAACATGACATTTTTCAAATATGTTTGATAATTAAATTATGATCGAGTTTCCGCTATAATGGGGCCAACTAAAATAAACATTTTAGTAGATTTTAGAACATATCTCTTTATTTAAATTGTTAATTACAATTTTTAATATTGCCTCTATATATTCCGTGAATGGTTGCACGCCATCAATTATTAATATTAAACAAACTGGTCAATATATTGTCATTATGTGATTTCCCTGCATCAGCTCAAATCTATTTTTCGCCACACATTCCAAAGGCCTTTTTTAAACGTGGTGGCGCCCTTCCCAAGTTTATTCGTCTTGAACATCTTCACATGTATCAACCCAGCTCCATCGATTTTTCGATTATGAAAGCGTTCAATCTCTGTTCGCCAGTTTTGTGATGCTTAATATATGAGAATCTTCGTCTCGTCCAACATTACTCAACGTATATGTATAAGCATTGGGGATACTCCAGCGACAACCTATGTTTCGAGTGTCACTTCATTCTTAATGGCACGTGCTAACGGCACGTGTCTTTTATAATCGCACGTGTATAAGTTTTAATGACACGTATGGAATTTAATAGCACTTAACAGGACTATTAAGTAAATAATTTTTTTGTGATATTACACACGCATAACGATTCGGGCTGTTATTTCCTGATTTAAATTTTAATTCTGCATACTGCTGCAAGTTCCACATGCATGTAAAAGTTAGTTTTGTCGATTGTCGAGTGTAATCATTGTATCTGTTTCAGTTATACTCAGTGATATATAAACTGCACAACCTAGAAGGGGTGGGAATTTTTGGACCAAATTTGGCAGAAACATTGGACTAGTCTAAGGTAACAATTGATTAAAATTTGATAAAGAAAACACTTCATCTTTTTTATTTTTCTTTAATAATGTGTTGGTCCGCCCCTATTTCTGATACACTCATTGACCCGCCTTGGCATTGATTCCAGCAGGTGATCAATGTCTTCTTGGGGTATGGCATCCCAAGCAGCCTGTACTTCATGCCGTAGAGCTTCTATTGTCAACGGTGGGTTCGGTAGATTCCTCAATATTCTACCCATCATGTCCCACACGTGCTCAATGGACGACAAATCGGGAGATCTTGGCGGCCAAGGCAAAAGTTTAACATTGGCCTCTTCAAAGAAGTCAAGAGAAACCTTTGCTACGTGAGGTCGTGCATTATCTTGCTGGAAAAGTGGGTCTTCCAGCCCTCGAAGATATGGAAGAACATGTGGTTCGACCACCCCGTCAATGTAGCGTCGGGCCGTCATACTGCCCCGAATGAAGAGCAAGGGTGACCTACTGCCGTAAGCAATAGCACCCCACACCATCTACCCCACAGTTCGGTGAACATGCCTCGCAATCGAAAAATCAGGATTGCACCTTTCTCCACGTCTTCGTTTAACAGTAATCCGACCATCATGTATTCCTAAACAAAATCGCGATTCGTCACTAAAGACAACTCGATGCCACTTCAAGTTCCATTGAAGTCTTTCCGTGCACCAGGCCAAACGTTCCTGGCGATGTTGAGCAGTGAGGGGTAGCACAAGATGTGGGCGGTAAGACAGCAAGCCAAAAGTTCTTATTCGACGATAAACTGTTCGCAAGCCTATCGGACGACCTTGTTCACCTAACCATTGATCAGCTATTGATCTAGTTGTAGAGAATCGGTCTCTCAAGGCCATTAGTCTTAAGCGGCGATCTTGACGTTCATTGGTTCGTCTTTGAGCCCCAGTGCCTCTTCTCCGACGTTCAATCTCATGTTCAGACCACGCTTGATAAACACGCATTATTGTTGAGTGGTGCCGTCCCAAACGGTTGCCGATTTCTCTAAACGAAAAACCTGCTTCTCGTAAACCAACAATCCGCCCTCGGTCAAAGTCACTCAACAGCTGGTAAACTTGAGGTCTCCTTCCTCTAGGCATCGTTAAACACTTGAAACACTTTAAACTAAAGAACGGGATCCGAAAAAGTGGAACAAATTCAAAAAATGACTCGATACACACCAGTCATTATGGTAATTCCCTGCATTTTGTTATAAGGTAGTTGCTGATATTTTAAAAAGGACGACACAAATAATTAACAGGATTCATGTTGTAAGAGAGTGCGTATTATATTATGCAATTTTAATTTTAATATTACAAGGCTTAATTAGCTGGTATTTCGGAAGTGACATAATGTACGACATTTGGACTACATCGAAGGGAACAAGGACAAAATCCCCTATTACCAAACGAATAAGTTATTGAATGCAAATAATGCTAATCGATGTGAAGCAACCTTGATCGAGCTATGTTAAACGAGAATTGTTCAATCATTACAATTTTCGAACGTACTGCAACAGAAGAGAAATTTAAGGTAAGCAAAAAACAAATAACTGGGAGTACAAATGAAGCAAAACCAGTTAAATAATTAAACTAATTCAAAACCAAACATAGAACAGAATTGACGAATTATCGAAGTAGCACTAGAGAAGAACAACTTTAATTAATAAAAAATATGCTTGAATTGTAAAGCTTTTATTTCTTTGATTGTTTACACTAGTTTTCAATCGCGTAATAGATAAGTACGATAAATGTCAAATAGCATTTATTAATTTTTTCATTGAGCGCAATTAATTAATTGACCATCAATTTCCGTCTCAAAACGTTATAGCAGAAATTAGTTACGTAAACAAATACGAACACACACGTTTGTTATTTAAAATCCAACGAGAAATGTTTGGCATTCATTAATAAGAGTTACTACGTGTTTACTGGTAATAGTTGTTCAAATTTTATTCATAATGCAGATTCGACATTTTTTTGCATAATAAACGTCAAATATTAAAATTGAGTTTGTACTGTATTTTTCGCGAATTGCAGAATTAAAACGTATTTATAGATACGTATTTAAGTAAATATGTTTTATAGAAATCTAAAAAAATTCATGAACAAAATCTTTGTGCAACATACGAAAAATAATGACGAATAACATGAATTATTTTTAATAATATCACAAGCCCTCCGGACGAATTAAAATAATCAGGGATGGAGGTCCATATAGCATAGGTACTTAAAACTATCCAAAATCTATTTCAGAAATAATGAAAATTCTATTTGTTCACAATAAATATGCTCCTACCGTGGGCAGCAGTGACGTCACAATTAACTCTTAATATGCTATCTCATTGATTTAATGAAGTCCGGGTTGGCGAATGTTCCAAATAACGACGAATTTTTGCAGGCATTTCATATTCCGTTAAACGGATGAATCGATCTATTGTTTTGACTTGTGAATTCTCTCTACTTGCGACGATCTTATAGGTTATTATTTCCCCAATTCAAGTAGTGATGTATTAGTTGAACTGTCTAAAATTTTATATGAGCTTCGTAAAAGCAGCCGTACTATACTTGCATCATTTATAATCGACTTCCTATATCAAAAACACCGGCAGGTTCACCAAAGTAGGTACGTTCGGTCCCAACAGCCGAAAAGTGACAAATTCACAAAGCGTGAGCTTTCGCCCAACGTCGGGCGCACATTTCATCTCCATCGATTCGATTGGGCCCGGGGCGCTAGGCTTATCATTTCCGATCACGTATCGGCGGCGCGCACTTTCCCCCCGACCGGCAGTTCCTCTTTCATTTGGAAAAATTAACTGCATCGAGGCCGGGTGTTCGGTTTCGATTTGGACCCGCTCCATGAAAAATTCATTCCGCTTCGGACCATATCGGCGTAATTTGTGGCGATCCGTCCGCCCGTGCGTGGGTGGCGTGGAGGGTCGGTTGCAAAGGCGTCGAGAGTGGCTAACGATTGCTTGATGTTCGGTCGTGTTAAATACACAGTCGTATTTCACTGGCAGCGTTCGGGGGACCGGGGTGCCATAAAAGTCGATATTACGAGTTCTTGGTGCGAGGAACGCGACGCTTACACAGCTCTGGGGGATACTGTTTCGGTTAAATGTAATAAAATCCAATGAACGTCGAATAGGTTAGCGATTACACCGCGAGGATTTAGAAATACGTAGAATCAAACTGCCGATCGTGATCGCTGGCATTGATTTGTAACTTCTGCGTGTTTGAAATCGTTCATCGCGGCCAATAAAGCGTTTAATATTTTTATGGCATGCTGTGCCATGATGAATTTACGAGTTAATGTCATTACAAATATGTAACTCGATTATATTTGCGGAAGAAAGTCAATTTGATTTTCATTCACCGCAACAAATTTATAGTCTTAATTAATATTCAAATTAGTGAATTCTATCGATCTATATTGCCTTCTTGCTCTATCAGCGACAAAAAATAATTTCCAACAAGTGGTTTCCTTAGTTTTTCAACTACCATGGAATATTATATAAATATCAAAAAGTTTTGTAATATTTTTTAGGAAAGAATTATATATGAAGAATGTTAATCAAAGATAATAACACTTGAGTTTTTAGTTTTTAATGAACAAAATACATTCTCTTCTAAGTACCGCGTTAAAAAAATATATAACAATGAAAGATACATCGTCATAAACTGACAAATACAAACATTGTGTAAGAATACTATAGAATGTTGCCCCTCCCCCCAAATTAATTTTTAAAAACATTGCATATGTCACCATTCCATAGTACCTGTTCAAAGCTTTTCGAATACAACGATCGAAAAGAAATACATAATCAGAATATGCAGTGATGTTCAGAAATAGTTATTTCCAGTAATAGCTTTGAAAGTATTACCAGTACCGATAGTTGTATGCAAACCTTATCAAAATAAAATCCACAGGGGCAATAACAGTGCATAATTAGCTAACTTATGTGACTATTGAAATGAATGGTGGCAAATTAGCCCTTTAAGTGATATGCAGGATTCGGAAATATTGAACACTACATAGAAGCGGACTATTTAATAATTTACAATAACGTAAAAAGGATCAGAATACGAAATTTATTAAAACGAACTTAATAACTTAAAATAATTTGTTTTAAGAGTCTTCCCTTCAGTAAAATGTTGCATCACATAACCCTTAATCAGTTGATTGTTGATGCTATTTTTCCCTGCTATGATTTTTTAATTATTCGAGTAGGTGAGGTCTACATTCGAATACTTTAAACTTAAGGTAACCCCACAAGAAGAAGTCAGCGACTATCAAATCTCCCTGCCATGTAAATTTCCACAAACCGTTTGCCTCTTTATAATCGTGCTTCAAAATTCAAAGATGTTTTCTGAACGAACTAAATGTATAGCACCATGGAAATTTCAGATAACATAATCTCCAATATAAAATTCCATTGCTCACTTTAAAATTGTATCGCTTTGGAATTCTTCAGTTTATATAGCAAACACACGTCGATTTAGAAGAAAATGCGCAACCACTATTAAAATTGCACGTTTTAATGGAATAATTGCTATACACGTGACATTTGTTAGACGTATTTAAAATTCACTAAAAACCACCAGTATTGCATTCCGATTAGTTAAGTTGTTTGTACTGTGTTAAGATAAAGGCACATTCAACGTATCTAATTCATTATTTCTTCTTAGTCATATGTTCATATTTTTAGTATCCAATGTTTTTAATACTTTTAAATGAGTGAATCATTTAAAATACAACGAACCCATGATTTAACAGCGACTAGAAGGAATTATGAAGATAAACGTGTTTATTTGTTGTGCGGCGGTTGTGGCGTGGACAACATAATATTGAACGTCACTTCTAGACACTCCATGCCATTTTTAATACCAGCTCTAATCACTTAAATCGAAATTAAGAAAGAAGAAAATATTTCAACTAAGATTGAACATGTCTGCTCAACAGCTTTTTACAGGTTTTTACTAGGCCTATGGTAAAGTCTAAAAATACCAGTATTGTTTCATTGAAAATTTCCCACATGCTCGCAAAGAAGAAAAGCCTGCAAACTCAATTTGGAAATATGTGACTGGTTCTCACAGATAGAACAGACATAGCACAGTTAGCAGTTATGGCGAGATTCGTATTTAGTAACTTTACTGTAAAAGAAGATCTACTGAAAATATTAATTTGTGTTAAACAGTCAATTTATTTTACAATATTTTTCTTTGTATTTCTTCTTTAGTTATAAATAAATTTTTCGTTTAAAAATAAATATTGATCCAAATAAATATTTATTTGAACAAGTTTCCTTCAATATTTTTTAGTTGGAATTAGTATTTCAACAAAATATTCAAAAACAACTCACCAAATCAATAATGCATCAAAAACGTGCTGTCACAAGTGACAATAATCCTGCTTTAGAAGGCTCAAAAATTTTTTATTGCTCAAATCTATGCCTAATATATCTAAGAATATGTATAAAAAGTTATAGCGGCTAATTCGCAATATTTTGAAAGATACAGCACTAAACACAGTGAGGTGTCGAGCAAAAAATATACGAACGCTCGGACAAACGAAGCGCGCGCCCCTCTCCGCAGTCACATAACACCGAACTATGTACTGAAAAAAGTTCAATCGGTCGTTCGAAACAATAATATTTTGAATTCGTAAGAGCTATAGTAGTATTATAACGAGATACTCCGTAAGTAATCGAAAATTAACATTTTTCCTGATCGTAAACTTTAGAGCGCGTTTTCTCGAGTTTTCGTTTTTACGCTTTTGCTAAACTGGTGGGCGTGATTGCAAGAAAACTAGACAAGCAATCAAAACGAAACAAAACTTTTGTTGGCTTCAGTAGCATTCTATTCTATTTGAACTAAAAAGATTAATGAAAAAAAAATTCTAAACAACTTTTTTAGCAAGTTGAAATGATTTTCTCTTCCTGCAAAGAGCACATTTATTTTCAAACCTGAGAAAAATCTTGAATTTCAAGATTTTGGGTTTTTTTTTAGTTCACCTAGAAGAAAATATATGAGAATTACAATTTTCTGTGGTTTTTTTTTGTTTCAGACAAAAATTACGGGCTACATCTTTCCCACCGATTGTAAATTGCAATTGAAAGGTGTTGCACAAATGTGCATAAAAATCGGTTCCGTTTAAATATTTTTTTCGCGACTAATTTTTTTTAATGCTCAAATATGCAATAAAATGCTCTAAAAAGTTCACTAGACTTGCTCATTTTTTTCTGTCCTAAAAAAATATCTTTATAAATAGCCGGTTATTTTTTACATTGTTCGCTATCTTTTTTTATATTTTCGTAGAAGACCTTGTATTTATTAATCATAAACGCATTAATAATCTATTTTCTTTTCTATTTCGCATTATTCTTATTATTTGTGATTTTGCGTCCTTATTTCCTTAATATCCTCCTGTATTTCCCCAATTACATCGTTATTTTGTTTTTGCATAAAATCCTCCATTAACACTTTCATAGTTTCCAGTATTTCTTCCATATCCTCCTCCTTTGCAGGTCTATTTTGCTTATTCCATATTTGAATTTGTTCTTCTTCCACAAATATTTTTCCTGTCTCCGTTGTATCTTCTGGCTTTGTTTATGACATTTTTCTTTTTATGAAGCTTTCGAACACTTATGATATTCTCTCTGTTTCTTGGTATGTCAGATTTTCCCAATGTGTTTCTCATTGTGCATTCGTTTTACCTTTTTGCCGCCGACTTACATTTTCGATTTCAATATTAAAATTATCTATTCGTTGGAAATGTTGTTTAATATTAGTATATTGTACCGCACATAAACTCACTTAATCTGCATATATTGTTCTGCGTTTAAGTTTCCCACTCATTTGCTTATTAAATTCTCAATTACTCTCCAAGATTTTCTTTTCGCAACCCGTGTAGCAGAACTCTTTTTATGAGTACCTTGAACGCAACCCTTCACTTTCTTTTGGTTCACTTTAATTACTCCACTGCCCTGTACATGGTCATGTCATGTTTGATTAAGACCGTAGGAACATTCGGAGTCGTCCAACTTTGCCACCAACCACGTTATGTTCATAGCGCTATTAGAAAATTCTGAACAACCTGATCTTATTCATCATAGAAGTACGTTGACTCAGAAATGGAAAAACTCTTTCAAGATTTGTCAATTTAGTTAAAGAAATAAAAAACTATCTCGGTTCCGAAAATCAAAATGTTGTTGAATTAACGAGCTGGTGGATGTGGGTTTCATCAGAGACATCATGCAAAAATTGAATCATTTAAACTTTATTTTGTATTTCGTATGATGCTCTTTTCAAGAATGGAAATTTGTTTCTGTCAACTACATTCCAGAAGTTCTCATCAGATACATTGGATTTTAGGACAATGGCATTCTGAATATCCAAGATTGACGAAAAAGGTGACTATTAGCTCGATGATATCAAACTGGTTTGGAAGTAATTGAATGTTGACAACAAATTATGAATTTGAATTTTGCCAATATTGGACCTTCAGACCTTTGTCCTAAAATTCAATGTATCAGATGAGAATTTCTGGGTGACAGCTGACAGAAATAAATTTTCATTCTTGAAAAGAGCATCATATAAAATAAGATAGTTTTTTGGTTCCACATCCTTGTGCGAATCAACAATGAATATCATGAAATCAAAATACAGATCTCGACTTACAGATGAACATGTTGATGATTGGCTACGAGCAGAATTTTATGATCCTAATTACCAATGTCCAATGAAATACAATGCCGACGATCACATTGACTTAAGATTTCAATTTTTTATGAAATGTTTATACCATTATTTGGTAATTATTTGCGATCATCGTTAATTTCAGCCACTTATTGCAATCTCTTTGTTACCATGAGCTGTTTGACATTTGTGTTTTTTGATACCCTTATTACTGTTTGTTTCCATTTTTTTGTATATTTTTATTGTTTATCCTTCGATATACGATATTTTAAACTTAATTTTTTTTGGGGAAGAGGCCATTTTGATTAGTTTTTACTTTATTAGTTGGTACAAACTGGTACTAACGACCACGAATCGGGTGCCGTCGGAAAAATTTCTATTTTTAAAGTCGGGTGAAGGTCGAATTTTAAAACGCAGTAACTTTTATGGTTTGGGGTACAAACGAAAATGAAAGTGGTACCAACGAATACTAACGTACAATCGACTAGTAATTACAAAAAAGTCGGATGCCAAGTTCATAGAAGTGAATAATTTTCTACTAATAATTTCTTTCAACATTTGAAAATTGAAAAATATATATTGGCACACGTTGTATATAGTTAAATAAATCGCAGATACTCATAAATATTTGCAAAAAGAGAACAAAAGTTGCTAATTATATTAACTATTTTAACTTTACTTTTATGAATTAATCCTGGATCTCGACATTTTTGTCCCCTGAGTACTCCACTTCATATTTAACTCAATGATACTTTTTATTTGCTTATGTCATTTTACGTTCTATTCATAATAAATTACGGGAAGTAATTGGTTTCACCCAATTAATAAAATTTTATTTTGAACATTCTTAGCCATTATAATTTTATTAACTTGAATTGACTACCTGTTGGAGATCATTACCTTATAAAACGCCATATTTTAACAATTATATATACCCTAAAAGTTGAGATTATTTAATCTTTAAGATGTCGTCAATGAACTTGTATAAGTATACATTTTGAAAATATAAAAAAGAGCAACAATCTCACCTCGTTACTAAAATTCATGATTTAAATCGTCAAGGAAAAAATTATTAATTTTAATCCTATAAAAAATTTTAAATAATTTAAAACTACAGGTAAAAATGCCTTTCAACATAAAATACGTCCCCAAAAATAATATACAGCACAATGTTCTTATAAATAAATTATTAGGAAAATTTGCCAACAAAATTTATGCAAATCCACTCTTCTATACATTCTAGCATTATACCCAGAAAGTAATTCTGATTTCATGAGACATTTCGATACAAGCGGAAAAAGTAGGACACACTATTAGCAATCGAATCAGGAGAGGCAAATAAGGAAGGAGCGCAATTATCTCAGTAATTGGCGATGTACTAAGCGATGCTACGTAACAATGCTTTACCCGGAACTGTAAGAACAATGTTTATAATAATAAATACAAGTTAAGCAATTTAGTAATGATACGAATGTGGTAACAACAAACAACACATCCTTTATGGAATTGGCAAATAAGTATTACAGAAATTATACTAAAGTTGATAACTGACCAGGAAACTATGGATGCAACTATAATTCTGGACGGATTTCTCAATGTATAGCATAATTTTTGAATAATGTGAACAGCAATTTGCAACTACTTTTCAAAATTTTATAATCTAATAACAAATTATGGTTCAAAGCTATTAGATATGAGAAGTAATACTTGCTACAACACAAAATAGAGGAACGTTTTAAATGAAAATAATAACAAATTAAATTATAAGAAGTTTATTCTTCTAGCTGTTAGTCATTGTATAAATGAAGTGCCACAATACGTTGTTGGGGGCATTTCTACTGCTGGAGCTTATTTTGCAATGAGAAGATGAATAAAAAATGCCGTCGAATTACAATAATTTACAGCCTACTATACGTAGATGTGACCGAGATAAATGTGAATTGTTTTTGCTAGTATTCTAACAAAATACGTATTGTGATTAATTAATGGAGTATGAACGAAAAATTCAAACGTTGACTTATTGTTGACTTTCAGCCTTGTACACTACTGTTATGTATGCAGGGCCTGGCTACAACCATGCAGTTTCGATGGAAGATCCTGGAAGACATGGGGAAATAAACACGTGAAGAAAATAATTAATCTTTTACAAAAATTTAAGTAACACGAACTTTAAGGATGAAGAGAAAATAGCAATGGATTCGAAAACGGCTTCGATTAACAGCTTTTCATTTTGTGGAATTGAAGTTAATTAACAGAAATATGGCATAACGAAATGAATGCGATTCCACAATTTGAATTACTCTACTTTACAACAAGGTAATTCAAAGCTGTCGATCATGCATCAAACACAATAAATCCCTTTTAGTAACTAGTCTAGATGGAGTGGTTGAAAATGAAAATGTCATACTCGAAACGAAATTTCCGCATTCTGTAAAAGATACGGTTCCAAGCAGTTAATGAAACGGAAATTGATTTTGCTTTCGCAGATAACAATGTACTTAAACTGACAGTTATTTTCGTTGCAAATATTTACAATGCCGATTACATAACCTTGCCTATTGTTTTTTTTTTGTACTTATATGTTACGTGTTATATTTCTTTATTTTATTTCCATTGCACTATTAAATATTAGTGAATAATCTCATGATTTTTCCATTTCACCATGTATAAATATTTAAAATAATTTAGATAAGATAAATTCGAATTTATATTACTAAAATTGGTTGCGATATAAAACACTATAAAAGATCAAGACAAAATACATAAATCACACCGGTATAATCCATGATTTATGACCAATACTTTTGAACTAGGTTTTTGTGGGTTCCAACAAAATACATGATTGAATTGCACATCGGTGTGCGCTGAAAATTGATATTTCTTTTGCGATCGCAGCGCTTTCAGACGAACGTTCTATTACACTTAAACCGGTGTTTTAATTGAAACTGGCCATGAAGATTTTTCAGCCAGTTGAAATCGTTGTGTAAATAATCTTTGAGAGCAATTTACTGAATCTCTGCGTAAATATTTATCTTTAGAATATTTTATTTGACTTAAATAAATTTTGCTTGAATTTAAATTAACAACATTTGTGGTAAACACTCAACTACAAATATTTTCTTTGTATTTTTGCTATGAGTGAAGCAATCTAGTCGCAAATAAATTGTAGATATTGTAAATATCTCTTTTAAAATTCCTTTTATTCAAATATTTGTTAGTTGGGAGTAGTATTTCAAAAAAATATTTTTCTTTGATTGCCACAATTCATTGACCACGAATAAATCTTTTTTTAGTATGCGCCTAGTAAACTATTCACGGTTGTTCAAATCAAACAACTATGAAATTAAGATTTTCTTCACCTACGTTAATAACCTTTGAGCTCCTCTAATAAAATCAAATCAATAGCAATTGATTTTAAAATCAAATATCACTAAACGAGGCTTGGCCCTACTAGTAATTCTTGAACCCATCATCGTCAACGACCCCGTCGTGGATAAAAATGCGCAAATATTAACCGTCATAAATCATTCCGGATGCGACCCAAGATATTATCCAATTTTGGCGGCAGGTGTCGCCCCATCTCGAGTTTGCCATAATAAATATGTGTGTGTACGGAATGGGGCAATTTTCGAACCTGTCGTAATTTCCCGGATCGACGCAGATCGTATTTTCGAAGCGCACCAAGAGGACGATTAAATCCGAAAAATCGGAGGCGTAAAATGTTCGACAATCGTGATAATACGTCGCGTTATAATGTAGGACACGACCGTGATTTCAGTCAAATGGACTGAATTATTACAATGTCGCGACTAAGCATTTCTTTTGGCACAATTTGTCAAATAAATAAATGTGCATTGTTTTTGAAGGAAGAATCTTTAATATTTATGAAAAATCACTGATTAAATCAGCCCAAACGTTTTTTTGGTTGTTTATTTTACAATGTGGTTTTGCGATTTTTTTAAATTTAGTTTCCTTATATTTGACAATTATTTGTTTCGTGGCAGATAAACTTTCAAGTTTAAGGATGTAACATGTAATTGTTCTCAGGTGTCGGTTGTGCACAAGGCGATTCTTGACAGCCAAGGTTACTGGGTTAACGCTTACACACACAGCTGTTGATTAATTATCTTAGTTTAATTAGACAATGTCAACACAGCGAAATCAAAATGCATGGGAACAAAACTGCAACTGTCCAATTATCTATACACTCAATGTTATTTCATGTAGAGTTTGATAAACAGTAATGTAAAATTTAAAATAGTTGCAATAGTTAAAAAAATCTGCATTATACATCTTTCGAAAGAACTTTTCAAATAAATGTTGTAAAACGAGTGTAAATCGGTTGCCATTTCATCAAACACAAAGTTATTTCACGAAATAAATTCGAAATAAAATTTAAAACCTAAATAAATAATTTGCGTGTTATTTACGCATATACTTTACCAGTCTCTAATATTTGACATGAGTTTTATAGAAATTGCAGTTGCAACGCTACAGTAGAGAAAGAGCAGGGAAAGATTGTCAATATTGGTTACCAAAAGCTTATTAGTTACATTTAACACTTGAGATAGGAATGCCAAAAACATAATACCGCAGGAGCTATTGCAAGACGGTCAAACGTGGCAACTGAGCGGATGAACGTCCAAACAACTAGTCGACAAGAGTGATAATCTATATATACACAATCAAAACATTGCATCATGAGAAGGAGCAGCAAGAATTAACCGAAAACGTCAGAGGAGGTATGAAAAAGAACACTAAGGAAAAAGGGGCATGTCTTGAAAACATGGTATGTCAGGATCATGTTGGAGGTGGAAAAGATTATGGAACTCGATAAACAGCTTGGTTGATGTAAAATAGACATAGCTGCACTCAAGGAAATTATATGGAGCAATCAATGGCAAATGGATGAGAGTGATTTTACGGCCGTATATTCAGGGGAGGGGAAAAAAGGACAGGCGACCATCTTAATACGTGTAAATACTACAAATCATAATTTAGTGTACACCTGTAAGTGCAAAGATGGCACATATGAGAATAAGAATGAAACCATTCCTCTCCATATTAAATGTATATACTCCAACTGAACAAGCGGAGGAATGAAAGAAAAATAATTATGAGGACACTGAAGCAACACGACTTTTCTGATCTTGGGAGATATTAACGCGCAAATAGAATTGTTGTTCAGTGGCAGGCAGTTTACAGTGGACAAAAAAATAAACTATAACAGACAAAGATTATGTAATTTAGTGGCAGCAAATGAATTAGTAACTGCTAGAACAAAATTTCAGAATACGAAGGAACAGTAGATAACGAGGAGGATATCAGGAGACACACATGGTAACCACATAGACCACAACAACAACAAAAAAGGGAATATCCTCAACAAAAAATGTAAAAACAGAAAGACACAAGAATGAATACGGACCATTATATGGGAACAGCGATATTAAAGCAAAACATAGTGAAGACAATAACTAAAACAGAACAGAATAGATGGGTGGTACAAAAAAAAATGGAGGCGAAGAATAGACTTGAGGTATACAGTGAAAGTTCTAATAAGCGGACACCCATGGTCCTTACTTTTTTGTCCGGTTATCGGAGGCGTCCGGTTAAGGGAAAACGATTAATTAAATACGTAATTTTGATTTTTTTTGCATTTATATTCATAATTCATATATATATAACGAATGAAGTGTAATTTAATAAATTGAAAATAAGTAAAAAATAAAATAAATGAAATATGATTTTAAAAAATATAGTCAGTAGTAAATTGAACAAAATTTTAATACTCGATTGGCGCAATCTTTTTGTTTGTTGCTGCATGAGACAATTTTGCAAATGGCTCTCCAGATTTTTTACGTCAGTAAATGCTGTGAAGTCATCTCTTGCGAATTGTTTCAAATTTCCAACAAGTTTTAAAGCCTCATCGTAAGAATTTATCATATATTGGTCTTGGACGAGCATTTGCATTTCGTCTGCTGATTCACTTCTATTTTCTTCCTCACTGTCGTTTTCACTTCCAAAGTTCAAGTTTTGATTATCGTCTTCCGTTTGTATATTTCTGTCGATAGTTAAGAAGTCATCTAGACTTTGATGTGTTGATTCCAACTCTTTTACACCTCTCAACAACTCAGAAAGGGTTGGAAGTGGTAGATCATCTTCTGGATCAAATTCTGTTGACTCCGAGTATCTTTTGGTGAATCCAGCTGTTCGGAAACAGTTCTTGATGGTTGTGGATGTTACTTTACTCCACGATGCTTTTATGAAATATAATGCCTCTAACACAATTGTTTTTGAAAGATCTGATGAAGATTTGACGCCTCCTATTTTTGACAAAATATGCTTCAAAATGAGATCTCGATAATAAAAATTCCTTATGATCCCTTGGTCTAAAGGCTGGCATACCGAAGTTGTATTAGGTGGTAGAAAGATAATTTTTACATTTTTTAAATATAAGTTTCGAGGATGGGATCCGGGTTTATCTAAAAATAAAATAATTTTCCTCTTTTGAATGCCCATATTTCTATCTAATTGTAACAACCATTCAACCATAAAGTAAAGAGTCATCCAGGCCTTCTTATATAAGTTCCAAGTTGCTGGTAGTTTACCAATATCAATATTTTTGAATGCTCGAGGACGAGCCGCTTTTCCGATCACTAACAATTCTTCTTCATTTCCTGCCATGTTCACACAAAACAAAATGGCAAGTTTTTCTTTAGACAATTTTCCATCGGTACACTTTTCAAATTTTAGAGTTAGAGTTTTATTGGGTAGTGCACGGAAAAGAAGCCCACTTTCATCTGCATTGTACACATCTTTCGCTTGGTAACCAATTAACATAGAAGGGTGTTTTTTCATAAACTGACCCACATCTTCTTTACTTACGCCAGCTGCTTCACCTGACATGCATTTAAAACTAAGATTATGTCTTTTCCCTCCTCTTTTGAAGCCATCCATCAGATGCAGAGAAATTGTTATAGGCCCATTGTTCCGCAATTTCTTTTGCCTTCGCCTTCACTAAGGGCCCTGATACAGGAATGTTCTGGCTTCTAACTCTCGCAAACCAATCAAAACATATTTTGTCTATATTGAACCCTTCAGTTTTCAGGAAGCTCTTTTTTTGATTTATATGCTGGATGAATAAGCTGACTAATGAGCGTATAAAACGGGGAATCACTGACTTTATTCATGGATTTTTATCCGTTTGTCCGTGTATCAGAGCTACGCGTCCGCTTACTGGAGATTTTTGGTAAGGTACGTATGAAAATATAATGTCCGCGTCCGTTTATGAGAGTGTCCGCGTATCAGAATGTATGTTATGTAGAAAATTATAGGAACAAGTTCGGTACCAGCTAATTTGTCCGTTTAAGAGAGATGTCCGCTTATTGGAGGTGTCCGCGACGAGAGCTTTCACTGTATATAAAATTATATAAACAATGCTGCAAAAGTGTAAACTAAGAAAAAGTATGGCTAATAAACGAGAACAAAGAGGATAGGAAAATAGGTGGAAATTAGAAAGAAAACAAATATATTGCAAGAAGGGTAAATTGAAAGTGTATGGAAATGCGGGACGAAGAGAAACGGGATAAAATTTTAAAAAATACCAAATTATCAACAAGTATATGAAGAAAAAGCAAACAGGTGTACGTAATATCACGAACTAAATGGACAACTAGTGGAAAGTGAAAACCAAATTAAAGATGCGTGGATGGAACATTGTACATAGAAGAACCACAAGGAGTGTCCTGGACGAAGAAATTAAAACCCTGAACGACCGAGGAGAGAAGTAGTCAAATTACCAACTTCTGGAGCGAACCGGCGGGATAAATATGGAAGAAATTTATAAATCGATAAAGAAGTTCTGGATAACGACAAAAATGCAAATGTCAAAATCCTTGGGGAGGAGATAGTAATAACAATAGACAAGAAGGGCAAAAAAGCACTATGCGATAATTATAGAGGCATCTCACTTTTACGCAAAGAATACAAGACTGTGGCAACAATAATCCAAAGGAGGATATCAAAGATGAGCGATGAACGTGAATAAGAGAACACGAACGTGGATTTATTAAAGGGCCCTTAACTGTAGACGCAATACAAATTGTGAAACAAATAGTAAAGAAATGAAATCAAATGTTATTCATTTCAAATACTTCAATCTAAATTAGGAGTATTACTGATAGATTTACAGCAAGCCATTGATTCAGCCAACGTGGAGAATTTAATAAAATTACTAACGAAAATTAATATCCAAGCAAAACTAATTAATGATGACACAGAATGGACGAAAGTAAGCACAAACGTAGGAAAAACAGAGAAATTTATGACCAATAGGATGTGAGCCAGGGCGATGCACTATCGCCGATATAATTTAATATGGTAGTAAAACACACAACGAAGAAGATTAATAAAGGGGCATAAGAAACAGAGAGGTACAAGTAATCGGCTATGCAAATGATCTTGTCATAGAAGCAAAGCAAAAAATATTGACGGAAGCTCATCATTGTATCAAAGCTGAAAGGGAAATTAGGATTGACTACAAATAAAAATAATACCAGGCACACAAGGATGGGGTGAAAGAAAGATGTAGAAACAATTGAAATTAGTCAGGACAGCCGTGAAACCGTGGATACGTTTAAATACTTGGGAATGATCAAGCAAATCAGGAAATAGATGCGAAGAAATAAAGGATAAAATACAACAAGCAAGTAAATTTGGAAGAGAAACAAAAATGTACGAGACATTGCCAAAACCTATTTTAAAATATAGTGCTGAAACAATGACATTAAGAAAGGAAGGAGATCATATGAGAACGGGGACCACAGACAAACAAATAAAAAAAACAGAAGCAACTGAATAGAGAAGATGTATTAAGACATTTAAAGGCACAAGGGTGACACCGCTAGGGCAAATTTATAGAAGGAAGCTGGAAAGTAACATAATGTCACTAACGAAGTAGCAGATAGGACAAGGAAGAAGGAGAGGCAGGCCAAAGGCAAAATGGCTGGGTTGAGAGGTTGAGGGAAATTTGTGGTCGGCAGGAATAACGAAAGGGCGGAGAGCTAGTTGAAGATAGAAACGAGTTAAAAGAAATAAGTCTGAAAGTAAAAGGAACGACATGAAGGAACAGAATTGGTGCAACCAAAATAGATTTTTCGTCGCACTAGATTGTTACGTAGCGAATAACATGCCCCATTTCAAAAATGTTAAGCTCTCGATAATGCCCTGGCAACACTAAGCGGGCTGTTATGAAAAGAGGGCCGTTAAGGATCCTTAACAGCCCGCTTTTGATAACAGCCCGCTCTTAATCGATCGTACAGCATTTAGTTGTCACGGAAACAATGACATCTATCATTTTAAAATTATAAATTATAAAATTTTTCATTCCAAATTTTTACCTTCTTGGATAAGCTAGTGCGACGAAAACTGTTGTACATACCACGGGCTGTTAAGGGCCATAGCGGCTCTCGGTAGCATTAAGCTCAAACGGTTACCTCAGCCGTTATGGCCTTCTTAACAGCCCTTGGTATGTAAATAACTATAGAAAGCTCGCTTAAGTGAGCGGCGAAGCTCCGAATAGAACGTAGTGACACTTAATATACAATAATACAATTGACGATGTTATACTTGCTCGCAACAATAAATATTTTCAATGATGTAAAATTTCGCAACACACAATCATTTACAACCTATGATATTACGTTCACGTATAACAATGAGGACAATTTTATAATTCAGAAAACAATAACATATGTTATTGTGTGTTGTGTATCGTGAAATTTTACATATTCAATATTCACAAGTACATTATTGTTTTAAGAACACTATTAAAATTACTAACATTTGCTATGAAATTAAAGAAAAAACTAATTTTTAAATCTTTTTTCATGAAATTACAGCGCTAAAGTATTTTTAAGAGCTATTTATTTCTATGAGCACCCCACCTTGGTTAAAGTTATAACATAATCGTGATGTGTGAAACTGTACATCAACATTTAATTTTAATTTTAATTGTTATTTACTAATTGAAATTCGACTACAACACTGAATTGTAATCGCATTCGATAATTAATTTATGCATTATTATGCTAATCATACGATTTGTTTCATTTGGGGTAGTCGCCAAGCATTCGACCTAATAAAAGATCGATGCGTGGGCTAAAGCAGCCAAAAAGAGCTTCGTATGTAACGAATAGAAACATGCATCCACGAAATGAAGCTTTTATTATTACTCAGGATGAATAAAAAAAATTTGCATTCAAATCTCACACATTCACGTCGACCTATAAAGTATAATTAACAGATATGCGTTATGTTCGTCGATATATCACATGCGACTGTACGCGTATTGCATTTGTTAAGTGCACATGTCCGAATTGGAAAAAAAATATTGATTAAACGAAACCAATACCCCGTTATTTACATAACATAACTCCTTTTGACGAGCGAAACAACACGTGGAGGGCATGGGGTTGCGGAAAAACGAACCATGTTCATCGATTCAATTTGTGCAGTTCATAAACTGCACTTCAAACTTCTCGTAGTACACACATACACACATTTAGGACTTGTTTCAGATTCATCGCAAATTTAATTCGACAATGAGCTTTTTGTTATCATAACTTGCTCTGAAATATTTTGATAAATAACCACACATCCACATTTGTAGCATTTTCATTTAGATGTGAAGGTATCATTCATTCTTTAAATTATATACTTTGTAGAGTACAAAACGATCAATGAATTAATTAATTTCTGTCCACGATTCGACGATGAAATTTGCATTTGAATATCAATGTTTTGAAAAGTAGACAGGCCACTGCGATTTTTATGGCATGCGCAGACTGTTGCAAAAGAAACGTGTCTTGGTCTAGTTTCATTTGCGAAAAACCGTCAAATCACTGTTGCCCTCTTTGTTTGTACTACATGTATTTAAATATAGGCGTTTTACAATAGCTATTTTTAATTCTGCCTTTGATAGTGATTGCATTTGCCAAAAATATGTCACCAAGTTGAGTGAACTCTAAAGTGGTGCTGTAATATACTAATAAAATGGTTCTGTAATAACCAATAAAAATTTAGTGCTCAAAAAATTAATTACCAATTTGTAGATTGTCATCTCTAAAACTATAGAAGCTAACAAAGCTGGCAAACAAATCGCATGGAAATTTTAATAGCTTAATACGTCGATAATTGCAAAGACCACAATAAAATTAAACAAAATTAATAGAAAATGTATCCCTCAATTAGAGCTTACGAATGAAATAACCCAGCGGCCCGTGGATCCTCGTTAATCGCCCATGAAATCGAATATTTAATTGTAATGGTGTCGATCATTTCACTTTAAACGCGTCCAATAAAATCGGCGTCACGAATTTTATTAATCACTCATCAGCGTCAAATCGCTTGTGAAGCGGCGCGGCATACCAGCAGCGGTTCTATCGATTTTGGCTCACAAACCCACGTGCTTAGCTCTCGTGCTATGCTAGTCAGCCATGAAACCAGTGCCCAGATATAAACAAAAAATGATTTCAGCGACGATTATGCAGGCGTCATGGCGCTGGTGAAGTCTAGGCCATGGCTGAAAAGCCGCGTGCGTCGCACCGCTTTCGATGTCGCGTCTTTACACTGGGTGATCGGGCACGTGCGGTGCGTTACATCGTACAAATTTCGGAACGTACCCGGTAGGTGGGGAACGTCGCGCAAACGACCCGCTAACCGAGGCGCTTCCGCTACCGTACTGGAGATGCAGCGGCTTGGCCTGGATTAGTGCGCCGAGCGATCGAGGTCGACGTGAGCGCCGCGGCGCGGACGATGTCCTCACGCCGCTCCATCGGTAATTATGAAAAACGCGACGTGCATGGTGCAACCTGCTCAAAACCGGCCGTTTAAGGGACACCGCTTACAAATCCATTTCCACACGCGTCATAAATTCACCCGTCGTCGTAAACTCAAAAGAGCAATGACGGACAATTCCCAGCCGCATCGTAAAAATCGTCCGCGCACCCGTCGCCTTTGTTTCATCGCCACTATTTTTAGTTCCATTCGAAATTGAGGATACGCCCTGCCCATTAGAGAAGCTCGATTTGCCCAACGAAGGCGCCCGGCACAGTTTCAATTTCGTACGTGGTTCTTGCGCTTACGTTCGGACCGAAAATATTTAATTTAGGTTAACCGGTGCTTTGAAGAGTGCTCTTGTTTTGTACGACTTCAAAACAGAGTTTTTCCAAATCTTATAATAATTTTAAGGCACGATTTGGAAACATATTAACGACGCCGCAAAAAGCCACATAATGATGTTTTTTATCGAATCATTATATTTCCATACAAAAAAAGACGCCTACATGACTCACATGACTTCACGCGAAAACACGCGTGAAAACTTCTAAGTTATTTAGATCCGTGTTCCCCTTTATTTGTCTTGTTGGTAGGCGGCACGCTAATATAATCACGTTATACGCTACATGCTGCATAAATTTGCGAGGGTGTGATAGTGGGAACATGAAAGAATAACTGATTGAAAAAAGGCGAATACAAGTCTTATATAATGTGTATATATATATATACAGGCGGAGTGCAAACAAAACGAGTGCTTTATGTTAATCAATAGAACTCGAGTACAGCATCACTTCTAAATAATTTTATAAAACACATAAAAATTCTTATCGCATTGACTTGAAATATAATTATGTCACGAAAAAGGACAGAATAACTTTTTATTCGTTGATAAACTTACACTTGATAAATGCACTAAATGGAGCCTTAAATTGTCATTAATAATATCTTGTGTACACAGTTACAACTATGTCATCGTCAAAAAATGTATGTATTTAAGTATGAGACATCAAATAAAACTTTGGACGAACCGTCTAGAAATTATTTTAGAACAGTTTAAGTTACTAAAATTTAGCTTACCCAGTAGCAGTTAAATTTCCTGTCGCATCCATTGATCCATTAAGTTCTTTAACACACAAATTCGTTAGCACTATACCCGTCAGCTTCATTTGATGAATTTAAATCGAAAAATTATTCATAATAATCCACATAATAATAACACGACACGGCGCGACGCGACGTTCTCTAACCTGTCAGCTGTACGTAACTGAATCATATCGGTCAAAGTCACTCGGCCAACGCTTAGAAAAAACGCCCGTTGATAAATTACCTCCGTCTAATTTAATAATGTATATATGTGAACTGCTCAAAATTATGAAAAGAAACGTATATAATATTGCGATGTTCTAAACAAAAAATGAAATAGAAAAACCTACTAATACTTAATAATCGATATATTTTACTCTCTCAAGTTTCTGCTTACAAGAAAAATAATTTTATTAACAAAAATGTAATTTTGTAGTCGTATGAAATTATTTGTTCACGATTATTGTGCGTGAACGCACGAAGACAAGAAAAACATTCATAAAGATCGAACAATTAAAATACTCTAACTAAATAATGCTTATGCAATTAAAGTTTTAAAACAAACTGGTAGTTGACGGTCAAAATGTGAAAAATTATTACAACCCGTAGGACATCTCAGTTGTTATCCTTGATACGATGATGCCTGCATAGGCGGTTTGTTTCTTTCTTTACCCTGTGGATAAATTATACAACAAATAATCGTATTGGCTTATTAACAAAGATGCACTTGAATTGTTGCCTATATGTAAAGTTAGTACTGCTTATTTAGTAAATTTTCTTTATATTAGAACATCAGTCACATTTCGCATCTTCAGGTTGGTTTTGTCAAATGTCTCTGTCAAAACGTTGGAATGGCCCTTCTATGGGCAATTCATTATCCGATACACCCAACCCAATCATGTCCCATTGTATTTAAAAA
The DNA here is from genome assembly GCA_959613385.1 of Geotrupes spiniger. Taxonomy (NCBI): domain Eukaryota; kingdom Metazoa; phylum Arthropoda; class Insecta; order Coleoptera; family Geotrupidae; genus Geotrupes; species Geotrupes spiniger. Next base: position 23,093,696 of record OY390737.1, read on the forward strand.
TCGAAGAAATTTTTATTTGCCTTAAAAATATATATTTTAGTGAATTATCTTCACAAATAAATATATTTATTTTACTTCGATGAAACCTTATTTTTAATTAAATTGCAATATATTTCCTTGTGTATCGTTGTACGTGCAGAATCTTTTTTGAGATTGATTTTCGAAACAACATTTTGTCTAATATTTCGCAGTTGCTGAAATATTGTATTTTATTTGATTATTTCTTCAATTGGAAATTCCATAGCTTTACTTGAAATGAAAAAAATAAAATATAATTTTTTTTCTAGCAACGAGTTGTAAACACATTTTTGCACATGAGTATTATCCTGTGTCCTCCGGCATTTAATAAATATTTCAATTGTTCAATTTATGATTTTTTTCAATTTGACTTAATAATGGATGTTCATTTGTATCCCTTATTTCTATTATATGTTATGCCGGGGTGGGTCAGCATAATTTATTTTTAAAGCAGCTTGCCGGGACCCCTGACTTCCACACAATATTTTAAATGGTTGCAAATGCTAACATTCTCCGTACACGGACCTTTTGGAAAATTAAAAAACACTAAACAACTCGAACACAAATCACAAATCATGAACACATCAAATAAATCAATCTAGTACAAAGTTTTTACCGTTCAGGGCTAACTTTGATATCTGGCATTCTCTTGAACCTAATAGTGTAATAACAACCTCGAATACGCAGTAAACAAAGCAGAAAATTAATATTTCAAAATTAACTAGCAATTATCATATAAAGGTAAGCTGTGATATATATGCACGACTTGTTCAGAGTTTGTAACTCATTAACAGGCTGCAAAATTTACCTTAAATGCAAAAATTATTAATTGATACTACTATAATATACGACCTTGTGTGGTGACATCGTCAGAATATTTCAAAATAATAATTAATACTCCGATGCAATGAACAAGTTCATCGAAAATTAATTTTCCAATGCAAGATAAAACGTAAAACATTTTTGCAACGAGGAAAATTCGAAATCCATATACTTTCATGCATTGTTCTTTCCTCTAAATCACGAGAATCACTGATTGCCGATAATTGTGTTAATTACTTAAAAAGTTGGCTCCACCTGTATATTGTTGGTACAAGGACGATGGAAGGTTTACTCTGAATGTCTACGGTCTTTGTTAGATTTATTTGTTTAGGTTGAAATTGATTTGTTTATTTAACCATGCTTATGCAAGGTAAGGCAATCTTTGATGAAAAAAAAGTTGATAATTGATAATTTAAGGGAAAGTATAAATTATAATTGAATTTTTTAGTTAGTTACTTATTTATAATTATATCATTGTTGTTATCTCTGAGTTTCCTAGACAAATATTTTTCCCAATAGGGTTATCGCTAGTTATTCCCTATGTTTTGATAGAGATCTTCACAAATGATCTTGAAGAACAATGAATTCTAAGTCTTAGCTGTTGAAAAAAAATCAACTTTTCCTGGGCGCTTATTATATTTAATTGAGCTCTTTTACCACCACTGCCAATTGTAACTCAATAACCTCTAATTGTGACCGAGACACAATATGAAAGATTGAACTAATCTTACACCTTAATGTTGTTATGAACAATAATTAAGCCGACCCATGAAGGCAAACTGCTGACACTGGATATTTGGAAACGGTCTTTTTTACTCACAGCAATGTGCTCGAGAAGGTTTATTCGGTTAGTTTAGTGTTCTGTGGTTCGTTGAGAGTAATTGCTCGCGCCATGAAGTTTTGATGACCACTACATGTAAAGATATTTCAACAACTAAGGCTCTTGGTAATCGCTACTGAAGTGTAACAATACAGAAATAATATTGTCTGGAGATCCACCAGTTAATCTTCATAGACACGTTTAATTATGTGTGATTTAAATTTTATATTTTTCTGTCATTTTTCACATGACGTACTTTCAATGCACGCATATATAACTACAAAGTGGAAACAATTTTTACAATTCAAACATTTAAACTACTTACATGAATATGAAATGAAAGGAATGTACAATTACAAAAATTCCACGCATATTGACTCACAACACTGGTATCAGCGGCGAACAACATTAAACAAACAAACAAATTAAAACTAGTGAAAGACACAATGAAATTTAAAACGTGGTCAGAAAGCAACGCATTTGGCAAATGAATATTGAATTGCAACGGCAAGAAACGGACGCCATAATAAGCTAAAATGAACCTATATGATGACACTTAAGATGAAGAAAACCACAAGAATCGAACAATAATAAATTAAGGTGGGATTATTAACACGAAAAAAAATAGTCTTAAATTTAAAATTCAAAAGGGCCTGAGAACATGTGAATGAGTAACTTCAAGAACCGATCACTTACAGAAAGATCCCAATGGTATTCGAAGAAAGTAATAACAAGTTCATTAAAAAATAGTTACTGACGACCGTACCTAGGAAGTTAATTGGAACATGATTAAAACCACACAGCTTTTTTCCTCACGTAACCTTTCTTACTACTATTAAATTCATTTTCGACTTTACTTATTTCTCTTTTCATAAAAGAAATTCTTCCAAATTGTATTGAATACCTTGACTAACAAGCTAACGAACTAAAATGCGCTCACACGTTTGCCATTTCAATATCCATTCTTATACCAGTATGTAGATGATATCATCTGCAGTATCCCCCAAGACTCCAGGAAGACTGTCCTGAAAGTATTTAATCCATTTCATGACCGCGTCCAAGTTACTATTGAAATGGAGCAAGAACCTAAGGTTGTTTTTCTTGACAGCTTAGTTATGAAGACTTAGGATGGTATTATTAAACCTAACTGGTACCAAAAACATAATAGTTCTGGTTAATGCCTACATGGATATTCGTATAGTCCATTTCAACATAAACTTAATGTAATTGTAGGTCTTGAATATAGGATTTCTCATATTTCACATCCCGATTATAACAAATCAAGTTTAAAATTAATTTAATTTATTTTTAATCGATAATTTCCTACCAGTGCTGTTAAGTAACTTTTTGCTGCTAATAGCCGACGAAAATTGCTGCAATCAAGGACGTTATTTTTCCCCTAAAATTGCTTGACTTTCGTTGGAGACTCCAGAAGTGGCTGTAGTTTATCTAACAACCGCAAATTCCAGTCGTGGTTTACCCAAATTAAAATTTTATATTAATTTATTTATTCAATCACTTTTTCTTTTTGCATTTTCTGGCATTTTTGGTCGTATTATTTTTTTAATTAAAATGATGAAGTTTGCGACACGAGCGAATGGGAAATGGAAATATAAGTAACACCCAAGAACGTGAATAAAACTCTGACTAAAGAAATTTATTTCATTTCAATAGTTCCCCAAATTCCCAAATCTTTTAAAATTTACTCCACCCAACCCAACGCAATCCAAAGATGGTTAATTTTTTTAACAAACTTTCTGAAAAACAAAATTGGGAGAAAAATAAAATAACAGATGAAGAAATTTAGACGAGCAAAAAATTGATAAACCACCAAATAGTCGAAAATGGGCAACTACCAGAATGACAAAGTAGGAAAAATAACCCAACCCAACGCAACCCAACGTTAGTTATTTTTTTATACTTTCTGAAAGTCTTTATTCAAATTTGGGGTTTTTAGGGCATACTATGAAGGATGATGAATATAATTAATAATAATAAAAATAATAAGTATGGAAGTCTATGTTATTAATGTGACATATCAACATTTTTAAAAATTTTAAATTTGTTACTAAAACGATGAAAGTGGGAGAAGAAGTAATAAATAACTTTTCACATGAACAAAATTGACAAAACATCAAAATTGCCGAAAATGAGCAAATTTAATTTTCCAAAAATCTCAAAATAAACAATTAGATGTAATATTTGCTAAAATTTGTAAATATGTCGAAATTACATATAAATCATAAATGTCTAAATTGACGAAATTGTAACTGTAACTAATGTAAGAAATTGGCTAAAAATAAACATTGGATAGAAACACACAAAATTAAAAACATTCTAATGCAAGTAAGAAAAATACCAAAATGAAAAAATTAGGTCAAAATATCCAAAAGACGAAATGTAAAAATAAATAAATGATGAATAACAGAAATGTTCGCAATTGCAAAAAAAATATCGAAATAGACAAAATGCAACAAACTTCTAAAAGTTTTCTAAAATTTTCGAAGAATAGGAAAAAACATTTTAATTTTAATTCCCAATGCAATGAAAATTGTATAATCTACATAAATATACAAACATTAGAACTAATTGTAGAAATTAGAAATGCAAAACAGAGAAATAATAAAAGTCTCAAAAATTAAACTAAATTGGATTTTGGGCCAACACGTAATATTTTTTCCAAATGAAATTATAAAACATAGTAGTTTTTTTTTTGAGGAATTTCCATACCGATTGAAACATATTTGAAACTATTTAGGACATGTATGAAGCCAGCACCAACTATGGAACTTTTCTAATGGAAAACGGTTCAAATCATAAGGTGCTAAGGAAAAGCTATGCGTTTAAATTATCAAAACCCAGTACGCGAAGCATCGCCCCATTTTTAATTTTAAATGAATTTTTTTTTTATAAAATAATACATAGTATATTATTATTTTTATATGTTAACACTTTTCTAATTTATATATCATCCTTGACCATTAAGTGCGGTAAATTCACCAGAATTAATTATGGTAATAGCGACTTCATTTGTTGGACAAGTTAATTACAAAACTATTCGTTATTTTACTACATCTCGGAGATAACTATCGGGTTACAATGTTTTCCGTGAAGATTTAGAGTGAGCCATTCTTCGAAATGTACAGCTATTAACAGTTTGAACTCGGCGTGCGTGAATAATATATATTTATGTTTTATCGACGCGCCTATTACAACAGGGTCCCGATCCCTTGCACCATTTGCTTTCGCTTTAAGCCTCCCTTGTGTATACGTTATCGACTGCCACCTTTTTATCCGAAAAGAAGGGATTGAATTAACTAGTTGATAGAGCGGTCGAAATAAATCACACCGGCCTACATTAGTGCATCATAAAATTTAAACACAACCGGGACGCCGCCGCCAGCGTAATTGCAAATAAATCAATTAGGTGGCGCGACAGAGGACAATCATATTTCAGCGTTATATCCCGCGAATAAATAACAGATTAGACACGGTCGACGGTTTTAGCGTTGGCAGGTCCCGGTCGGCCCCCCAGCGCACTGAAAAGCTCCTCTCGAAATTTATGAGACCCTTTCGACGTGTGCTTCACCGAAGAACCACCCAGGAAATTATTCCTCCACAAAGGTTATGATGGGCTAATTAAGCGCTTCAATTTGGGCGAAGTGCAAATACTAGACCCCACGTATACGGCGAGATAACGTATCCTTTCTGGGGGAGCGGTGTCGGATTACACCTTTGTGTTCGCCGAAAATGCAAATTTGTTGGAGCGAAAGAAATTGGACGAGGGTGGCGAGAGGGAGCGACGCACATTCGCCTCGCATACAGAGCCGCTCGATGGAATTACGTGTCACCGTAAAACCACTATTACATTTTTACGTAGAGTGCAATTCACTCAGTTTTTCTCTGTAAGTTCGTCGAATTATTTTCATCAGTGCAGATAACATGAATCGGATGCTGCGAGAATTAGCCGGTGCAGATAATGCGCATGGGCAATTTTCCAATAACTACGTTCCACGTAATGAAATATTCAGCAAATATGTTTTGCCATTGATTTTATAAACAACACATTCCTCAGATATGTAAACAAATAGCATCAATATTGTGCATAATTAGAAAACAGAAATATTGTTTCGTTGTTTCAAATACATAATTGCTATATAAGAAATAACAATATTCAAAATACATTTGTACATGAATATGTGGATGTAGGAGCCTCTTTGATATGTCACAAACAATTAAAAACGAATATATATAGAATGTGAGAACGTAACGATCGTACAATTGAATAATGTAAAAATTCTTGGGGATGACGATCAAAAGGCTCTACTTATTAAGAGAAACTCATTGGTTCTTATTACATATTTCGCAATATTATTGCTTGTTCAGAAATTTTATCTCAAGGGTTTTACTACGAGGTTTTAAACATTGTTATTCCTGATTATAAATATATTAATCTTGATTAAAGTTTCTTTTATTGAAAGGAGCATTTTATTTCGTTATTAAATAATGATACGGATGGTTCCTTAAAGCCTTGATCCCATCTCAAGTGTAAGCTTCATAAGATATACTATCACCAAACACATCTATTTGTGGGAATTTTAACCAATGGTAACTAAAACAACAAAGTAAAACTAAATCAATAAATTGAGGGTTCGTAATTTCAATGTCAAACCACATTTTAGCCCCTTTCAGGCCTCTTTTCCGTAAATGCTGTGGGCCACGTTTTCATTCGAAACCTATGTACTTTGTACATTTTCAGTATAACACTTTTCCACTAATCTTAAACATTGGAAATTAAAAATAATAAGAACTTTAAGTTGGCACACCCCTAAAAGGGGTACTCAAATTGAAATTTGCATTGAAATCGCCTCGAAATCCTTCGAACACCTCGTCTGCTTTGTCAATCGATCTTGGAACTAAAACATTTTAAGAAACGATTTCCTAGATTTTAAGGTACTTCTACCACATGCAAGTTGACGAATATAGTTGTTAATTAATGTCTTAGGCATCATCCGTGTTACTCCATTTGATATCCGTCACTTCATAGCTGACAGAGTTCGATAAATTTTCACTCCACTACCCTTAAGACTATTTTTGCACATTTGCATTCATATTTTGACAAAATTTATTTTTATTAGTACGCAAAGAAACTATTCGAACGTTCACAGCTTCGAAGACCAACTTATGCCGTTAACATTTTTATCTTTCGATTTACGAAGTTATATGTTTGACATGGAAAGATTTGCCCAACCCAGCCCAACGAATCATAAGCACTTATCTTGTATCATGAGCAGTCAGTCGTTGAATAAAACACTTTTAGCAATATTAAAGTTTATTGCGACACCTTTTTTTGCAATAAGGTGTTTCGGAAACCCTTGTCAAGCAATCCGAAACACTTTATTGCAAAAAAAGGTGTCGCAATAAACTTTAATATTGCTAAAAGTGTTTTATTCAAAGACTGATTTACAGTCGAGCATTTGTACAATAATTATATATATATATATATATATATATATATATATATATATATATATATATATATTGTGAATGTAACAAAAAATATCAATGGCTTTATACGAAGTAAACCGGTCACAGAGTCCGGATACTGAAACTCGAACGTTCGCAAAGGACAGGGTAAAATCTAGAGCAACGAGATGACGGCGAACAATTACTTGTCCATTTGTTTGCTCGCATTGCCGGAAAACGACGCTATTCGCTGGATGAGGCGCAATTATCATCCTTCGGGTAATATTAAATCTCGTGGTAAAAGCTTGAGATAATTAAAATGGCGCAGCCACAATTGCCAACAAAAAAATGTAGTCGAGGAAATTGCAAAATTGAAGAACGGTATAAACGAACGACAGTTCTTATAATTTTTTTGCTACTGCACGATAATCAAACATCGATAAAAAAGGAAATATTGAGAGATTGAATGCGACAATTACCGTTAGTCAGAGTAGCCATATTTTTTCAATTTGCCTTCTAATCACCACGAGTTACACAATTTCATAACGACTGCTTTACATGTATTCTACTGTTGGCTTATATTTATCGTATATTTTATCGTGCCACATTCTGAATGATTGTTGACGAGATTTAGGTGCATATTCGATTCCATACGATGAATTATTTAAGGACCATCAAATTTGTGTGTTTTGGCCAACGTTGTATGTAATTTGATGGTCGACGAGCATCACCCTCGTACCCTTTGGCTGACATGCTTGTTTCGGTAATCTTTTGAACAGTATTTGTGCATGATATACATTTTCTGATTGTCGTTGGGACGGTTTTACTCCACGTTCCAAAGCTTTTAGCAGGTGCTTGCCACTGACGGCAGAGTTCTGTGTTCTGGCGTCGCTATATCTTCCGATAAATAAGTGTCTTTGTTTGATTTCATCTAATCACGTGTTTTTGTTTGTAAAGATCAAACTTTAAACTTCACCAATCATTTCCTTCATTGACGCTGTTGTGGACGAAATTGCCACTAAATTTTATTCTTTAACATTAGATCACAAAATAGCGTATAGTAGACACAATTGATATAACTAGACCTAAAACCAGTAGCGATTAGTGTTAGTTCCAAAGCTTTAGAATTAGATCGATTTTCCATTTAAATTTAGACAAACAATAATACTAAATTAATTGTTTTGTGTTAGTTTTTATTTCTTCAGCTTATACCGCGTTATTGGTTTCGAGCCCGTGTAGCGTGTGTAGTTGTTTATTGGATGCGGACGCCGCTAGACCGAACCGGCTCCCTAAATGAAGTCGGGTCTAATTTGGCATACACGCAGCAATTCCTTTGGGTATCGCACCGATACGTTAATCAATCTGTTATTATCGCAGTGACCCGGCGAATATCGGCCGCAATCAATTTCCAAATACGAAGTACAACCCAACGAAAAGTAAATATAAATTGTTAACGTGGACGTAGGTGAAGTCGTTATGAAACCAGGACGTAATTTATTTCATTTATGACTTTGTCGTCAAACAAAATGCAGACTTTCATCTTTGCATCGGTCGTCTAATAAGCCGCTTACGAATGTTCTTAATTAAAAATATATCAGAGCTCCGCGGCGCTAATGCTGCTTTAATATTACTTTATAAATGATTTAATGAATAATCAGAATCGGTAATGTAATATCGAATAAAATGCAACGAGTCTGAATATTTGTAGTTCGTAGCAGGAGTAGATGTTGAAGACTCCATTAGTACATTCGATATAACGGGGAAAACGACAAAATGCGAAAAGACTTTTAGATGCTCTATTGTTCGTGAGAAGCGAAAATGCAATAACGACATGGACGAATGCTTGACAGTGTAGTGATTCATAAAACGTTATTGATGCGAAAGAAGAAGAAAAAAGAAACATGTTCACAATATATGCGCGAAGCGAAGGTTCCGCATTGCGTGAATACGTAACAGATGATATCGACGAAGAGTAAACAAAATAATTTTGTTTGGCGCAAAAATTTTGAAGGAATGAAAGAGAAATTGCACATGTATAAAGTATGAAAGTAACAGAAGCAAATGAAAGAAACAAAAGAAATCAATATGAGATATATACCGAAGGAAAGTCAAGACAAACAAAACATCAGCAGATGACAGGCAGATAGTAACCAGACGCGTTGTTGTGTGATAATTGTGAGCCAAAAATTTGTCGAGAATAAGGAACAGAAATGTTTCAAGTGCGCAGAATTTGGAGACACTTTCCTAAAGAATGACCAAAGCGTGACTCTGAAAAATAAACAATTTTACTTCAATGAAGAGCATAGGAAGTCTTTCAATCTACCCAAACAGATGTTGAGCAGTGAACCAGTTCTGATAATTTTTAGTTATGAAGGCAAGACAGAACTACACATCGAGACCATTGGATTTTCATTGCAGAAGGATACGGAAGATGGATAGATGCATCATCTCTATTATTGGAGTCAAAAAACAAATGATGCACAAAAAATATATACCAATTATGAACTTGAAGTTTTAACAACAATCGAAGCACTAAAAAAAAATTGTTGGGAATATAATTTAACATACTAAGATACCGATTGTGCCGCATTTACCGTGTAAATGAATAAAAAGGAGTTATGCACGGGAGTAAGCAGCAAGGTGGGCATTACTTCTCGATGAGTTCCCGATTGTGTGTTGAACATCGATCGCGCAATCGAGTTCAACGCTAGGACGCACATTGGTTTAAGCGCGGAAAAAAGTGCAAATCATGAAAGTAAGAATTTAATTTTTTTTTCTTGAAAGTTTAGTTGATGTTGGCATATATTTAGAAGCATGCAAAGTTCATTAATGGCTAATGTTCTCTAAATTGTAAAAAAACTTAATCCAGATTCAGATTTAAAAATTAACTAAAGTAAATCGTTCCCCTTTTACATGCGGAAGCAATAAGTAAACGATTTCTTCCACATTTAACTGGTCGTTTCAATGATGTGACCCAAAAGAAAACATTTTTATAGTATAGTGAGTGTGAGGGTGTATTTACAGTGACGTTTGAGACTCCGGTAGATGCTACTTCTCCATCAACAAGCGGCAAGTTTGGAAGACCGAGAAAAAAACTTCGAAGAATGTTGCGACCGCACAAAACGGTACAAAATAAAGAACAACTTTCCAAGCCTGCATGGATACAGAGTCTTCGGAATATATTGGTTTCGATCCAGATGAGGCTCTTGAGTTTTTTGTTCAAATGGCAGGGTACCAATATAATTTATTACGATTTATTATTAATCTGTTATTAAGTACAAGTCACTAAAAGTTACGATTTATTTCCTCCGTACGGTAAAATTATTGAAGCAAAGAAAAAGTGTTACCCTGAAGGCATTGACGTTAACGAAACGCTTGCGAGTGTTAGTCTGCAGATCTACTGGATCATACAACAAAAAGAATTTTCCAAGCTGTATCAGAAGAAGAAGCAACTGCACTGCACCGTACAAATTTAACAGGATTAAAAAGAGATGTAATGACACAAGGTGTTGGAACAACTAATGACGGAAACAATTTTTCAACAATCCATGAAAAAGTGCAGAAATAACAGGTGTGGATGAAAATTTACTCAAAAGAGATCTCAAGTACTGCTGCAATTGACGCAGAAAAATTTGGAAGGTATTGTTATGAAACATCGGTGTTAGCTGTAAAAAAGTACGAATCGTATCAAATGCCATCAGCTACATAAATTTCTAATTCCTATTATAAATACACAACGCAAATTTTCGTCAACTGTAATAAAAAATAATATGTAGTTGCTTTGGAAAAAGTTTTATTGGAATTGGTGGAATTTTCGAGATAATGATTTTTTCCGCGCGCCTATATAACCCGAACCAATGTGCGACGCGTTAGGTAGAAACCCAGTGATGATTACAATACAAAACGAATTCTGGGAAAATATTAAAATAATTCAAGATTGTCATCTCAGAACGATAATGAAGGTATTAGAAGACCACGAATACGACAATTACGAGACCGCCCAAGAAATATTATACAAAAATGACAAGGGAAGCAAACTCTTGGTGCTCCTTACCATGCATAACGGAATTATTAGTGCATTTTCTGTGAAACAGACTTGTTCATAGAAGAATACTTTATTCAAAGTTGGAAGAAAAAATTAAAAGGGTTATTGTTAACTGTATACCTTGCATATTTACCTCGAGGAAAACGGGAAAGCAGAAAGGGCTACTGAATCCGATTGACACTTACCACGTTGATCGCCTAGGACGCTCGATCAAGAAGACATGTTGAAAGAGTAAACTAATTCCTGTATTGACAAAATCGACGATAGAAAAAACAGAGTACTGGCACAAACACACGCAAAGAGTTCAAGAAGCAATCAATAGTAACTACCAAGCATTGGACGAATACCGTTTCTAGTGATGTTTGGAGTGACCATGAAAATTGGGGCTTAATATGAAACTAAAAAAAGTAATCATGCAAGAGTATATGAAACAATTTTGGGAAAACCCATGGAAATGTAAAAAGAAGCGAAGGTTCAAGAAGAAAACATCAAGACAAGACAAGTTGACGACTTTGTCCCCATCAAAAACACCCAATTTCAAAATGACGCCACATTGTTATCCAAGTTTTCAGGTCCGTACTGGGTAGTCTTTAAAAGTGCTCTCTTAGCTCTCTATCTATTCTTTCTTGTTCATCCTTAACTTCATCTGTCATCTTCTATTCGTTCGTTATATTTCTTTGTCTGAATAACCAATAAATTTTCTAAGTACTGTTGACTTTGATACTTCATTCAACCTCAATAACAAAATTTGAAAATTATGTCCCTGATTTTCCATTTTTAATAATTTACTGTGAGGTAGGACTGTGGTGGATATACAATGAACGCCAGACTATTATTCTAAATCAACCTATCGATCGTTGGGCGCCATATTTATATGTTTCGTACACCTTCAGACTAAATATTAAGCGGACACTTCGCAATACAAACATGAGACATCATTAAACGGGGCGATTTGCGCAAGAATTAAGGCAACTATTAATCACTCGCGTCCTCAACAGGTGCGCTCACAAAGGGCCCGGTATTCATCCCGACAGCCATTTTACGCTCGTTCGGAAAAAAGGGTGAAAGTAAATCTCCTTTGATATTCGGGATAGCGGGAAGCGGGATTCGCCGCGCCAGACAAAGAGACACCCATCTTCCGCTCTCCGTCGTGATTTACGATCAGACATCAGACTACACAGAAGCGGGACGACGCGCGGCGAATAATGCGATATACGGAGGCTGCAAAACACCCTACGCGACGAGACCGTAAACGAGGCCGGAATGGAAACCCGACAACTGAAAAACATTAAGATGCCGGTATCCTTTCGTATGATAATCTTTGGGAAGATGTTTATTTACAAGAGTGTAAAAAGATGAGCCAACACATGGGGGTTGCTTACTTGTACTTGCTCCCTTAATGGAGGCTCACCATTGGACGCGAAATAATAGATCTGGATGCGGGGGCAACAAAAGTTTCTTAAAAGTATTTCCGAACAAATATGCAATTATTTCGTTACGAACTTGTCCGTAATAATAGGAAAGTTTCTATTGTTTTTATTCACAGGCTTTGTCAATTGTATTTTTACGAAAATAGACAACGAAATTATATTTTACATTAAAATTGTTTATAAAATAAAATCAATTATTTCAATGATTTTGTTTTGTAATAATATTAAAATTAATTAGCTTCTTAGTTACATTCGTTCGTAGTTGTGCGTATTTGTAACTAGTTTCGTTTGGAAGACCAACGTATTGACGTATTTGTCGATATAATTACTCTTGCGGTATTTTATTTCATAATTTGCTCTATTTGTAGTTTTTACATCAAAAAAAGATTTATTGTTTTTAATATTAAATTCATAATTACTCGATTGTGTTTAAAAATGTAGCCATGAAAAGGTTTCATATTCGATGAGAACGGCATGCGATGGATAAAGTAATACTCACTTATATACATAATATCTATAAATTAACCAATTAGAACCCGCGAAAATACCAAGAGTCAGGGGCACAAACGCGGGGGACGAAATAATTATCAGGCCACAAGTGGAAGTCAGTCTTGGTAGACATATACCTACGATAATGACTTTATTTCGGAGTTGATAACCATGAGAACATTATCCAGAGCTTACGGCTGCAGGCGTAAAACTATTAAGTTGGAAACGACTGGAAGTAAAATAACCAGATGTGCGAACGTTTTACTTGCAATCAAGTTAACTTAAATGTTTTGAGTTATGTTATTCCTTCAGTAGATATTAAAAATGAATAAAATAAAACCGTTCAGCACACAAACTGACCATATCCTGATGTTCTACAATGCACAAGTTTCGAAGCTGGAAAAACATTTCATCACCACTCAGAATCGCCAAATAGTAAAAATTAAAAAATTACATAATCAAAACCAACCAAAACTACTAACGATAAGTGGGTACAAAATATCCCCAACACATGCATACCTAGTAATATCACGAACACCATAAACCTAGGACCAAATTCCGGGATAAACACAAAAATTAAACCACAACACATATACATCATTGCTAACATTAAAGCTCCGTACAAAAATTAGTCATATATTAAATACATTTAAACAAAAAAAACACCATAACTAGCTTCTCAAGAAAAATTTTTAAATACAGACCAAAAGTTTCATACAAAACCATCCCCAAATCACAATCCTAAAACCTGATAAATGTAGCAGGACCATTATCATGGATTGTCATAGTTTCTAAACGTGTGATAAATTATACGTTTTTATACGTTATGTTAGATTTCATTATTTTATTGTACAAAAATGAGCGAGAATTTGATTTTACTATAAATAATTTTGTTATTTTTGTGTTTTCAAAACATTGACAAAATATATATTACATACGGTAAATTGTAAATCGTTTTCAATGACATGGTATTTTTTTTTTTTTCAATATGACAATATTTTCTTTTAAAACTCTTATAATAATAATATATATATATAATAATATCAGCATAAGTGCAACATGTTGTTTATATGTTATTTGTATTAAGTCATTTTAAAAAAGCGCGCTACAAAAAACTTCAATAAGCAGACAATCGTAAGCACTTAAGCATCTCATATTGGCAAATTATATTTTAAAACAATTGACAAAATATCTATAGTAGTATAACCCCAGGCGATTACGAGTTTCTACCTGAACTGGTAAATCGAATAAGATGAGTATGAGTGAAATAGGGCGATGTAAGCTTATCGGCAGTTAAACGAGATACGCTTCACATCTGACGTGCATGCAGTTGCCCGGGCTAGTCTCGAAATATGTGAATATTATTTTAAGTAGATCAAAAGATAAATATTTAAAAAAAAAAATCTAGCATATCCTGTAGAGGATGTCTACATGTAGCCATATTACGCAATACAATTAATTGCACTCACCTAATAGCTTCCACGGTTTAACTGCGTGTCCTTCATCCAACATTCTTTAGGCGCCGGTGAAAATCGTCCAAGAAACACAGATTTTCGGCAAAACTCGCGACACATTCAATATTTCAGTTCGATGTCCTTTAAATCCACGTTCATCTCGATTCAAGTATCGCGCGATTTGTTGTTATTGCAATTCGCTGTTCAATCTATTTAATAATCGCGATTAACCGACCCGAAAACGCGCAAACGTCACAATGCACTCGGAAGAATGCAGTGCAGCGATATCACATTATCAATTGTGGAAGGTGATGGATGCAAAAATGCGATTCCCACCACTGGCACCGTCCAAGATAAGACGTGGAAAGAAGGATTGGTTTTTAACCAGGAAGATAGACGCGTGATGAGTTTTTTTATAGCAAAAGTTCTACGAATTATATTTTCAAATAAATTGACAACATTTAAGGCCAGTAATTATGAAATTAATTGTTTTCGTAATTACTTGCTTGAAATGTATAAGTACATCGTAAAATTCGTCAAATATGTAAAATGAAACAGTCAAAATTATTGAAGTTGTTAAACAAGTTGTCGCAGAGTAACTATGTTAAGAAAAACTAAAACAAACAATATTCATATCTAAATTATTCTTGCACGAAATGTTCTGCCATCATTTACATCTTTGACATTTAGATATTTAATTATTCGTTTCAGTTAAACAGATAACTCATCAATATTTTCGCGCAATATTTATTATAAACCATCTCATATGAAACCATTTAATCACCATATAGGGTTACATGGTTTCATATGAGGTTTTCTTTTAATTTTTGTTCGAATTATCCGTTTGCAATTTCACAGCTCATTCTGATTTTTTTATTTAGTTCTGTTATTAGTTTAACAATTGCTGCAAAAAGTGAATTTCTAAAATAATGTGGAAAATTTTATTTTGAAATCAGACAGTTTTTGAGTTATATGAACACTTAAGTTTAATTTAACTTGTAGGTTTTTTTGTTGGTGGTAAATGGGTGATATTTAAAAGCAATTGGTAACAACGACCAAGTTCGTGCTCTTATTGAAAAATTTTCATGGTTTTATAAACAACCACACTTAAATCACCTAATATCTAGAAGACCCTGCAAGTAAAGAATTGAAAGATATGGTGACGAACGTGGAGAATGTCACAATGTACTGAAAGACATAAACGACCTATGTATATCGGGTCGCAAGTTCAACTCAACACTTCTGAATCCAAACAGATCTAAATAGCTTAGTTCCTTACTTCGATCTATGACTAGACAAAAATATTCGAAAACGCAAATTTACCATCTACTAAATAAAAATCTTTTGACCAAAAAACAAACATCAAAACTAATATTAATTAGAACTCTACGCCCATTAGTGATAATTAATTAAACGTTAATGCTTTTCACAACTATTTATTATTAACCCAGAAATACTTTTGCAATAGTACATTATGGAACTTAAACATCAAATATACATAGACACACATAGACAATGGATTTTAAATAGTTTATCCATTTACATGAATTTAAATTGTAATTTGTGCGTATAATAAAATTTTAAAGTATTTATTCCAATCCTAAATCTCAAATAAAATCTTCATACCACATCAAGTGTGGACCATCCGATAAAGTTTTATATAAAATCGCCCAACACCTAAAGTGTTGTATTACTCGCATTTCATTTTACGATTCACAAGAAACTTACGAGTTGTGTATCTTGCGAAACTGTACCGCATATTTCTTTGATATTCAATTTCCTCTTATACATAACTCATAGAAAATACGTCAATCGAATCAAGCGAAAGAACTCTGATTGACCAAATAAATCCAACGGTTTATTTGGTTAATCAGAGTTAGAACAAGTTGCTAATCATGTTCGGAATCTAACTTGGATTTGGAGCATTTGCTAAATTATTTTGAAATTAATTTCTTTAAAACCAAATTTGACACAGGTTGAAATAAAATACATAGCGGCATTCGTTCGTGCACTCTTCATACAGTTGTCGTTTCGAGTTTCAAAGCTCTTCCCGGACTTATAAAGTTAATTACTATAAACAATTTAAAGATATATGAAAAAATCTATTAAACGATTTCTGGTGTCATTTTAATCTTTATGGCATTAAAATAGTAATTAATGTTAAAAGTCCGGGAACTCGTATTTAACAGTACGAGTGAGAAGTTTAAAATCGAAACGAGCACTGTTAAATGAGTTCATGTTCGAATGTCGTTATTTATTTTATTTTGTACTGTGAATAATTTAATTTTTAATAGAAGGGGTGGCAGAAACATTGGACTAGTCTAAGGCAACAATTGACTAAAATTTGATAAAGAAAACACTTCATCTTTTTGATTTTTCTTTAATAATGTATTGGTCCGCCCCTATTTCTGATACACTCATTGACCCGCCTTGGCATTGATTCCAGCAGGTGATCAATGTCTTCTTGGAGTATGGCATCTCAAGCAGCCTGTACTTCATGCCGTAGAGCTTCTATTGTCAACGGTGGGTTCGGTAGATTCCTCAATCTTCTACCCATCATGTCCCACACGTGCTCAATGGGCGACAAATCGGGAGATCTTGGCGGCCAAGGCAAAAGATTAACATTGGCTTCTTCAAAGAAATCAAGAGGAACCCTTGCTATGTGAGGTCGTGCATTATCTTGCTGGAAAAGTGGGTCTTCCAGCCCTCGAAGTTATGGAAGAACATGTGGTTCTACCACTTCGTCAATGTAGCGTCGGGCGGTCATACTGCCCCGAATGAAGAGCAAGGGTGACCTATTGCCGTAAGCAATAGCACCCCACACCATCAGTTCGGTGAACATGCCTTGCAATCGAAAAATCATGATTACGCCTTTCTCCACGTCCTCGTCTAACAGTCATCCGACCATCATGCATTCCTAAACAAAATCGCGATTCCTCACTAAAGACAACTCGATGCCACTCCAAGTTCGATTGAAGTCTTTCCGTGCACCAGGCCAAACGTTCCTGGCGATGTTGAGCAGTGAGGTGTAGCACAAGATGTGGGCGGTAAGACAGCAAGCCAAAGGTTCTTATTCGACGATAAACTGTTCGCAAGCCTATCGGACGACCTTGTTCACCTAACCATTGATCAGCTATTGATCTAGTTGTAGAGAATCGGTCTCTCAAGGCCATTAGTCTTAAGCGGCGATCTTGAAGTTCATTGGTTCGTCTTTGAGCCCCAGTGCCTCTTCTCCGAGTTCAAAAAATTACTCGATAATTGCTTGTCTATCACCACCTCTAAAAAATGACACAAACGTCAAAAATCCCATGACTACTTGATGATTGGGTTTCAAATCTTAATCAACTATTTCCCTGGACTAGTCCACTATTCCTGCAAAATTTGGTTCAAAAATTCCCACCCCTTCTAGGTGGTGCAGTTTATGTCACTGAGTATATTTACATTTGACATTTTTTCGATAACGTCAACATGTAACGTTAATGAGTTCCAGTTTTTCTATAGCAACATATATATCAGCAGATAGTCCTGGAATGACAGTTTCAGGAAATTCGCAATGTAAAATTACTACAAATATTTGTAAATAATCAGTTAAACCTTGCGGTCGAGTAAGTAATTCATGTTGTTCCATGTTTTCTTAAAAATATAATCTATCAAAAAGGTTTAATATGGGGTTTTATCGAGTTAAAAATAACAGTCCGGGAAGTGTTACATAGCAACACTACGTCTGTGATACCGTTATAGCTCATTTACCAGACTCAAAACTGAACGGAAAAATTGAATTTACAAGACAGTATGAAATAAAATATATAATGACAAACTGCTTAGTTACTAACTCAACCCCTAAACAACAGTTTTTTTTTTGTAAATACATAATCAACTATTGAGCACGAGCACGAGTCGATGATGACGTATGAAAAATTGTCCTTTTGTGCGTGTTGCCACCTACTGCTCAAGTTACCACTAATAAATATTAATTTATACAAATTTTCATTATTGCCTTCTATACGTGAGAATAACTGCATATTTCATTAACACACTATAAATTCTAGAACCTGGACAGCAGCTACTCGTTGGCTTCATATCCATTTTATGTATTGATTAATAAAGATAAATAAACTAATTGTGAAAATCATTTTTAGGAACTTGTGGAATGCTTCATAATTAACACTTTTATAATATTAGCAATTATTCGTGGTCGAAATCGACGACCGATTTCCCATCACTGAAGGCAATTGCAAGTTTGAAATGACTAGAAAATAATCCATCAAGGCATTCTCGGAAAACGAGTATGAATTTTGATTCCACACTTGGACGTTCTTGATATTTGCAGGTGTCAATTCTAAGTCATATTAGTTATTATATTTATTGGAAATAACTACGAAATTATCAGTGAATATACATCTCCGTCTTGGGCGTCATTCTCTAATTTTAATTTTCTTGACTGGTCGCGAAAAAGTCTAAAACTGCATGCTAGTCTCGTTGTGTATATCACTACTGATAACGCAATAACAATATCAATTTAAAGTAAAAAATTGTTGAAAGCGTACAGGTACTTTTTAATAATACATTACAGATGGCTTTCAAATACACGATATAATTTCTCGTCGCAAAATTTTCCCATCATATGTAAACCACGTGTTTCTGACAAAAAAAAATTACGTTGATATTATGTTCTGTTTTTAAAAAACTACAATATACGATTATCCAACACAAATATTAAGTACTATTATTACGAAAAAATTTTACTAAATTGGCTATTATAGAAATTGACTTTCACATTCCATTTGTTCAAGGTAAATTAATTCTAGATATTCATTATGATTCTTTTATCTTAAGAACAATTTAAATTAGCTCGAACGAAAGTTTTAAAATTCTCAGTTACCTTTTCTAAAATCTTACAACGGAATATTTGCATTCTCATAGATTTTTCAAAAAAAATTGGCACAATTGGCTCTACATTAAAATCAGTTGAAATGTGTCGAATGAAATTAGCTGTAGTTTTTATTGTCACGGAACCATATTAGTGCAATATACTCATCAGACCTAAATTCAGGAAATTCAGAAACAGAAACAGAAACCTTGTTTTAGTATCATTTCAAATGGACTATACACGTCCTCCATGGTTTCTACAATTATTACAATTATTACAAAGTTTGTTATTGATCTTGATTATTAGAGATAAGATAAAAGCATCTACATAATAGATGACCATTCACCATATGAACCGAAAATAGTTTCATAAAAACAGGGTTTTGATACGAAAACAAGCCATCTATGAAAAATTAATGTGAACCAACTAATTAAAATTAAGAAATTAATAAAATGTTAATTAACAATAGAAACCTTTAACTTTAAGATGACAAAGTGTGTACAATTTAAAAATCGTTTTATCGACATAACCTACGCTACCTAAGCTACGAAAAGCTTCAAGATCTTCGAAAATCTTAATCAGACTAGTGTATATATAATATCCAACCCAAACCAACCCAATTAACAAAAATCTCATGAATGTTTAAAAAAAGTAAATGACAAAACCCAAACTGAAAACAAAGTGAAAGTGACTCGTAAATTAACATACAACCGAAACCCAAACACACCCCAACTTAAACCCAAAATATAAACACTATTAATAATTGTACTCTTACACCAAAGCAGCACAACTCAAATCCAAAAATCCCAATTTGACTGTCCAAAAGTTACTAACTAAGCCGCTGTTAAAATGTCTGTCGTTTAGTACCAGCTTACCCAACAACCAATACGAAATGAATAAATGTAGAATATGAACAATGTAAAATTGTGCAACTTACCAAAAAGTTGCTTGCCGAATCGTATTGTTGGTATTGTAGGAAAAATGCCTAAAATGCTGTAAATGTTACGTTATATATATAGGATCAGTTACGAAGAATTCAAATTTATTGTCATAGATTACGCCGAAATCATTTCACAAAAATAAAGTCATCATAATGGAGGATGATGATGAAAAAAAAATCACGTTCTCGCGCTCAGACATGAAAGACCGTAATTTTATACTGAAAATGTTGAAAAGTATCCAGATAACGTTAAATACCACCAAATTTCTTATATTGACCATGTGATTTTGAAACAGTTAAACCCAACGTTAATACCGATGGTTGTTCACCCAAGGTTGCTAGAAATTATTATTACTATTCATCGACGTGGTGTTAATGTTTTCGACAGGGTTTACAAATTACCATTATGCAAGAATAACAATCCGCCAAATATACAACAGGTTCGACCTGCTAAAGATTTTTGGGGATTATTGACCAGATATGATAATGTGTGGGCGTAGAATATACACCACACTGCCTTTTAGTTCTGTTTGGTCGGAGCAAAAACTTTATATCCTCAAACTTTGTGTTTGCCTTCGGATTTAAATCGAATGGTTGTTTACCTTGTTTAGGTGCA
This sequence comes from Geotrupes spiniger, assembly GCA_959613385.1. Classification (NCBI taxonomy): domain Eukaryota; kingdom Metazoa; phylum Arthropoda; class Insecta; order Coleoptera; family Geotrupidae; genus Geotrupes; species Geotrupes spiniger. The sequence goes on from OY390737.1 coordinate 23,114,666, forward strand.
TAATTAAACAATTAATCTTGTTGATCAAACATTTCATATAGATTTATCCTTACAATATTTTAATGTATAACTACATATTATTAATCGAAACACACACAATCAGTGCAATTGAAGAGAAAAAATAAGCTGCAAATTATTTGAAATAATTTACGCAAAAAAGCAGGTACGAAACGTGTGTTTTTTCAAAACTCTAACATATTATTGGTAATTAAGTAATGTATTAATTATTATTTAAATCGAAAGACAATTCCTTCATACCATCGTAGCAATAATTTTTCAAATAAAAAATATATGTAATAAATGAAATCCTTTGCAATATAAGAAGATAAATAATCCCAGCGAATAAATTAATTAATTCAAAAAGGAAATTATTGGATTCGCTTCTAGAACATGCTTTCATTGAACGTTAAGGAAGTAGCAAATATTATTTCAAATGGCTTTGATATTATAACTGTAACCGAGACTTGGCTTAATGATAATATCTTTCATCTGTTAATGTCGGAGTTTTTCATTTGATATGAAAAGACTAACGAGCCTAGACGAGAGGGTCCGTTGAAATTTATGTTCGGAATGGATTAAAATATTCGGCTATTAATATTAATGATAATATTGAATAGTTATAGTTCATATTCAAATTAATACAGATATCCTGCCCCCATTTTTAAATGAATCATAAGAATCATTTGCTTCTTTTATTGTATTGTAACAATGACATTTTAAAAATCGATGTCCCTGTTACCTTGAAAACTTTTTAGATTCAATTAATGTTAGCTAACTTATCGATCAACCCACTACACTTGCTAGCGACTCATGGCCACCATTGGATTTAGTGCTGGTGTGCTTGATTGTGATACATCTGATCACGACAAAATTTTCTGTAAATTGCAAATTCCAATACCTATTTTGACTACAATTCCATAGAAATAAGTTTACAAACTTATTCACGTTGTCCTTCGTTGTTCAAAATGTAGTATCTAATGTGATAAAGTGGGAAAAAGTGATAAACTTAAGACTGGAGCGACTGGCATCGATAAAATAAATATTCTTATAATTAAATTACGTTGTCCACGTCTAATTTATAATATTGCCCGTATTATTAATTGTATAATTGGACAAGTATAGTTCGTGATGCTGTAAACATTCTACATACAGTCGAATGCAAAAAAAAGTAGACACGAAATTTTCGGCTGCTTAAACAAACTTGATATTAGCAATGTCATGTAAACGTCAGTATTGTCATTTTAGTGATATTTTAATGAACTGGTGAGCCGTAAGCGTAGGTACCCTGAACTAGAGCCCCGAACCACCGTTACTGAATAAATAAGTCAAATATAACGTGGATTAAGAAAATTTACTAAGAAAAGCCACATTTATACAACAACAATTTGAAGAAAATCAATTACAGGAACCTGTTTTTGTCTACTGTTTTTGCATTCGACTGTACATAGTGTCTCCCCTATCGAAAAATAATAATCAATTTGCTTAAAAGATCTGATACCAATATATCATAATCAAGGTGTTGACTGTAGAGGTGAAACGGTGGTGCGGTTGCAATGAAATATATGAAAATTAAATTAGGTACCACATTAAACTAAAATGCTAGTTCGATCACCGACTGTATACTTGTCTCAATGACTTCGACCATAAAATAAAGGGCCCGTCATTTAAATGAATTACATAATTAGAAATTCCACACGTTCAAATTATCAGAACATTCAAATAATTCTGCGTGGAATTCCGGTTCAATCCATCAGATTCAAAGTAAATTTGAATACATACTTCAGAAATTACCTCGTAATTTTAAATCAATAAAATTTAAAAAGGTGGGTCAACACCACACAAAGAAAACTGAAAAATCGTCCTACCTTAAGGTGCGCCCTTGCGAGTAGGTCCTGAAGCTCCTGCAGATCTCTGTAATCGATGTCGCGCCGGTGTTCGAGGTCCCTGAGCGAATCGACCGCGTCTCGCGCCCTCTGCACGGCGTCGTTTGGCGGCGCGCGAACAGGTGTCGCCACCTTGCCCGCGATCCGATCAAAAAGCTGCAAAGCCAACAAAATTCGATAAATATATTTTCTTTACGGGTTGCGTTCAATATTCTTCCATCAATTCGCATTAATTATGGAGCTTTTATTGTTTTTAAAGTTATTCCAAATCAAATTCAGATAGTTTTAACAGACGATGGTAGCAAAATCATTGTGTATTTCCATTTGTAACTTAAGGAAGAGCCCGTTAAACTTGCATTTCTGGAATATTTAAATATAATAAAGTTGTGGCAATATTTAAATAGTTAAAATAGGTCATATTTAAAACCATTTAGAGATCGATAATAATAACATGTTTCACAGTATATTGATCAAACTTTTGTCCACCAACAACTACCTACTAACATTTTTAATGGATTGATAATTTAGTGCATGCCACCAAAAATGGTCTTTATTTCCTATTTTAATGCATGTAAACGAATCTATTACGCAACTTAATTAAGAAATATGAGCCGCCGACGCCACCTATCGGTATGATCCTGTAAGCTCGCAAAAGCTCCCTTCGAAACGACGATTTACAATTGCACGTAACGAGAATCTTAATGGTAATTTCATTCATAGAAAGAACAAATAAAGCACTACAACATACCAGCAATCCTATCAAGCCGGCTAAATCAGCGTTAAATATCGAATTGCTCAACAGATCCTTGTGATACGTCTTTTTCACCATTTTCGCCACAATGAAAAGATTAGCAAATAAAAATAATATGCAGTGATAATTTGATTTACATCGTTTGTTTTATCGACGTGTCATAGCACGCTCGTCATTTTAGGCTGGCGCTTCGATACATATCTTTAATTAGTGGCAACCGAAAGCATTTCCACCATCCGAGGTGCCGGCAGGACACAAAGTGAACGCGCGATCAATCGCGGTAGGCGAGTTCGAGAGTTCGCGTGACACTAGCGGCGTCTGGTGGGGGAAATGCGCGGACCTACCTCCAGCAGGACGTGAAGCTGCGGGTCCTCCAAAAGTGCCAGTATGTGCGCACGCTCTTCTAGTCGCGAGTCCTGCAGACAGTGGATGTCGTCCAATGAATCTAACACCGTTTGCACAGCTATACAGAAAGAAATTTATTTTTTTAGCACACATTATTATTTCGTTCATTTAATTAAAAATCGTTAAAATTCATACAAATTCAAACAGAATTAAAATAAATCCAAATTGAACTAGAAAGTGAACTTCTTTCTTGCTTTGCAAAGAAAAATAACACGAAATTAATCAGAACAGAAAATGTCAACAGAAAACCGAAAGGCAATAAATTGATTAAATAATGTGGATGAAAAATAAATGCCAATGTCTAATCTAATAGCTTTGTTAGTTGATTTAAATAAAACATTATCATTAATTAGCGTCATTATAGAAACATTAATTAATTTAAATAATAGGTTAAAATTTCCTACTCCTATTTACGAGAAAATAATACACTGTTCATTTTTAACGCAAAACAAAAATCTACCAATCACCATAATAATTGATACGCCGAGACTTACCACACGACGATATCTCGTCGTCTCCGAAATCCGAATAACTGTCGACGTTCGATTCGTCGTACGGATACCACTTACTGGAATTAACGGCGCTCAGTATCACCGATTTCAGTTTTCTGGTGGCGTTGTACTTTTTCAGCTCTTCGACGGTATCGTTGAGGTGGATTCTCAGGCCTTTGTCACGATCCTGAAACAATTAGGAGATGAGATCCGCCTGCGGCGCGAATTTTTGTCGACGCACCCTAAGCCACTTGTGATTCAGGACCTCCTGTATCGTTATCCTTTGCTTCGGATCTACGGATAGCATCTGCTGGATCAAATCCTTGGCGCTGTCGCTGATGAATTCCCAGTGCTGGGAATCCATCTGAAAGGCAAACAAGACGTGAGACCGTAAGACAAATTTCAGCGAGAAGACGTATATCTAAAAATTCGTATACCGAATACGTTGCATTATGTATTATCATAAATTTATTCGTGTGGCGCGGTTAATAATTTATTACCAACATTAGAATTACGTGGATTGCATCAACTTGTTGTTATAGATGTAAGCCAAATATTTTTAGAATAACACTATTTTCTACGACCATTAACTAAGGCACTATTTAATATGCAATTTTTCATAAGTAACCCATTACTTTAGTATTACATTAGTATAGGTATTTTGTAATGAATTATTACTCAACACTTTGTAACCGATTAAAGAATTTCCAATCACAAACGTCTATTTAAATGAATAGACAATCCTGAACTTGGTCAAAAACGTATTTATGACGTTCTCATTTTCCACTTTTTAATTCGAATTGCGACATAATTGTAATAAACTTAATCGTACCATTTCTATTCATAATTGGTGGCGTTAAAATATAAAACATATTATAAAAAATTGAGCCGAAATTTACTGATTAAAATTTGAATTTCTGTAATAATAATTTGGCTTTGCCTAAGTACCCTACTGTTTCTTCTGAGTTTTTAGCATCGTTGCCTTTGTTTTAACCACAATGATCTTCTCATTGGTTTATGATCCATTTTCCTGGTTCTTTACTACTTCTCCCCACCACTTCCCTGCCTTACTGCGTTCACTTATGCTCTTTTGTCTTCGGTTGACATCTTCTTACACCGGCGGCATTAATTATACTATCCAACAAAACTCATATACCTGCACTACTTCTTCTTTGTCTAGATGCAGTTTTTCCTGGTTCTCAATCCCGATTATCATTTCAGTTGTTTTTTTGTGCTAATTTTGAGTGCCACTCGTTCTGCCTACTTTTCCAACTCTCAGATCTTTCGTGTCTAATATTTTATATTACAATATGCATATCCGCGAGTTTATAAAACATTCAAAACTGTTTAATATTATGTCTTCTTTCTGTATAACGAGTGCGTTAAATTGTTGTTGCTCCGCTAATATATTGAAAAAAGGTAAGAATCCGTCTTCTTCATCCATTGTCAATTTGATACTGGTATGGTGTTCGTTCAGATGATTTAGAAACTCTCGCAGTTCGTCTCTTCTCTTCCATGAGGCCAACAACCGTCCACGTAGTAGTAGCAACATTTCTTCATCTTCGAAGGTTTCCATAAATGAATTAGAGGTCACTAAAATTCTCATTGCGCATCTGTTAATTTTTTTCAAAAATACATTTGAAGAATCAAATTACAGCGGACAAAGACATTTTGGTAATAAAAATTAAAAGAATTAAAGTGACAAGCCAGAACATAAATCAAATAGATAATCTGCTGTAGTCTTTCTATAGTTCCTCCTGACCTTGTTTCTATGATCGTTCGATGTTTGTTTTTCTTTCTTCTTTTCATGATTTTTATACTCGAACATCCGCTTTGAGGTGATTTTGTCGGATTAGTACATCGATCTTCCTTAATTATTGCTATATATTGTTCTTTTTCTTCTGATTTAAATCTATTTCCTTATTTCATCCCATCCCATCCCATATATCATCTTTATTTCCTCTCTTTCTCCCCATTATCTTTTTAGATTTTTCATATCCTAATTTAGTATTGCCCTTACTCTCTCCATTTGGGTATTTTACTGCGTTTTGTCTTCACGTTACAAATTTCCAATTGATACAATCACTCCGTTGGGAATATTGCAGTAATTGTACTAACAAATCAAATTTGTAATGGTAAGTATTCTTTTTCCTTATTTTCGATTTTATAATTTTTTTTTGCTTGGAATCTATTTTCAATGCATATATATGTAACTTATTTTGGTAAAATAATTCCTGAAAATCCTGAAATTGTGAAAACATTTCTAAAATGCATACAAGCTCAGAAAATCGACATTGTGCACATTCACAAAAAGTTTGTGTGTAAGTATTAACGCCATATAGACGACCCCCAGTGCTGCTATGTCGTATGCTGCAAATTGATATTGTCCAGACTTGTAACTACTTCGCAGCCGTCGCCACGAAAGACTAATTTGCTGAGAATTTCTGCGAATGTAACAAGTGACAATGGAACATTTCGTCCTCTATGGGCTCATCACACAACCGCACATACATTTGCTGGAGGTGCATGAAGTCATGAGTGAAAGTTTGTGGGTAAATATTATACGCATCTTGACTTCAAAAAGCCCCTAGTCGTCCTGCTACGCAATCACAGATGTATACGTCGACCGACTAAGTCGTACTGCCCAGACTCGCCGGCACGAAATACCGCGTTGTTCACCGAACGCAGCAGGTGATGACCGTTTCGCCCTATAGATGCTCATCATATCGTCACATAAGTGAGTATGGGGGTCGTTCAAATCAAGCGGCTGTAATTGCAGCACCAGTATGGAGATATTGACGCATAGATGAATTTAATACTCGCACACAAACTATTCGACACTTATGCTTGCACCTATGAATGGATGAACCTTCAATTGTGCAAATCGTTGGGATTGCGACAAAAAATAAATTTCAAATTCTCGAACAAAAAATAACATTGTTAAATGTTGCAAAGCGGATCAATTATAAGAATTCAAAAATGACAGAATCGTATTAAATCAATACCAAGACACAGATTTTGTATTTGTAATTATATAACCATATTGTTATAGGATTTTGTGACAATTTGGGGTCGATGCATATTTATGTGTAGGATACACGTGTTATATACATTTCAGGTTTATGGGGACTTCAATATCTGTGAACGCTGCCCATGGCCATATTTCACATTTATATCCACACATTGGCTTTCTTTCCCCAACTTGATGGTGCAACCTACATGTACGTATTCATCGATAATGAAGGAGTTCAGTTCCAAGAATTGATTTTTATTCCCATTCTTGCTGTTGCTCTTGCTTTTGCTTGAGGTCTACTTAGATTAATTTAATTTGCAGCAGTCTGCTCTGTGGTATTGGCAATTATAACCACGCCATCAAAAGCCTCAGATGGGTTAAGTATGACTCATCAAGTTTATTGCTAAATTGAACATTCCTTGTAAGGGCAATGTAAACGGTTTAAAATCGAATGATTCAATTGATGCCTCTTTGCTGTTCCAAATACCTGACTCTTAAGGGGGGATCCTGCTTTAGGAGGCCTTAAAATAGCGTTTTTGGGGGAATTTTTTTAGGACAGAAAAAAATGAGCAAGTCTAGTGAACTTTTTAGAGCATTTTATTTCATATTTGAGTATTAAGAAAAAAATATTTCGAGAGAAAAATATTTAAACGGAACCGATTTTTATGCACATTTGTGCAACACCTTTCAATTACAGTCTACAATCGGTGGGAACGATGTAGCTCGTAATTTTTGTCTGAAACAAAAAAAACCAAAGAAAATTGTAATTCTCATATATTTTCTTCTATGTGAACTAAAAAAAAACCCAAAATGTTGAAATTCAAGATTTTTCTCAGGTTTGAAAATAAATGTGCTCTTTGCAGGAAGAGAAAATCATTTCAACTTGCTAAAAAAGTTGTTTAGAATTTTTTTTTCATTAATCTTTTTACTTCAAATCAAATAGAATGCTACTGAAGCTAACAAAAGTTTTGTTTCGTTTTGATTGCTTGTCTAGCAATCACGCCCACCAGTTTAGAAAAATCGTAAAAACGAAAACTCGAGAAAACGCGCTCTAAAGTTTACGATCAGGAAAAATGCTAATTTTCGATTACTTACGGAATATCTCGTTATAATCCTACTATAGCTCTTACGAATTCAAAATATTATTGTTTCGAACGACCGATTGAACTTTTTTCAGTACATAGTTCGGTGTTATGTGACTGCGGGGAGGGGCGCGCGCTTCGTTTGTACGAGCGTTCGTGCGTTCGTATATTTTTTGCTCGACACCTCACTGTGTTTAGTGCTGTATCTTTCAAAATACTGCGAATTATCCGCTATAACTTTTTATACATATTCTTAAATATATTAGGCATAGATTTGAGCAATAAAAAAAACTATTTTTTGAGCCTTCTAAAGCAGGATCGCCCCTTAATGTAAATGAAATCAAATATATTTTGATAATCAATGATAATGTAGGCTATGCGTATTGGTGCATCATATTCCATGCACATTTCCTTGGTGTCAATAATAAATGGTCTAATGAATTGAATCATTTACAGGATTTACTTGTTCTATGGAGTAATGATTTTACTAAAAAGTTTATACGCACGAGTCATATTGGTAGTTTTCTATATTCCTTGGCCACCTATTTCGACTACACCATTTTTTTAAAACCTTCTTCTTATCGACACACTTAGAAGATTTTTTGCTATTCTACATGTTTTTTACATCGACTTTCAAAATTACTATTGTGGTAAAAACCCAAAATCTAATGTTCCTTCATTTGTCTATTTCAGGCATTTTTTCAGATGCGAATTGTACTTTGTTATCTGTATATATCCTCTTGACTGCCATTTGGTTGGTCCGCGTTTAATCGGATTGTAATCATTGTATAAAGTAGTCATTACACAACCACACACAACTAAAATGAAATAATAATTTAAAAAGAAAACTACATTTATTACGACAAAGTAAATACGAAGATCACGATTGCAAATTTACGGCAATGAAATAAGTACATTCATTGCCATCTCACGCCACAAATGCAATCTTTGACCCGGTAATATCCTGAAGTCAGGAAGCAACCCTTCGTGATGGCTTCGCTCGCTCGCTCGTTCCAATATCGTTCGTTATTTGCGTGGCCCCGTTTATTCAACTTTGCTGTCTGTAAAGATAAAACGGGGCTTTCGATATCAAATATACTCTTATCAGAATACGGTTGCATATTGTGGCGTACCATTGACACGTAGATATTTTCGCGACCTAGAGTGCTTGCTATTCACGTAAAACTACCGCATTTTCGATTCTGCGAGTTACATTCCATGATCGCATAACAACTGTTGAAAAACATAATGATATACAAATGCGTTTGTTGAAATTAAATGTACAATTTAAATTTCCCTCGAATGCCTCGATCAAGATTCGTTTTTAAGCTGATTGCCATTTTTATTAGAAAAAATGGCTTTTGCTGTATTTCGATTTCTTGACGATTTGCAGATTGTCAATATTTTTTAACATTACTTAAAATAAATAAAAAATTTATTGAAAATGTATCTTGTCAAATCTGACAGCAAGCAAAATGTAAAATTTACACGAAAGATAGTCTAATCTTACACCTCAATGGTGTAGTGAACATTAATTAATACAAGTCCATGAAGACTGACTGGTGGATCGCTAGACAATATTGTTTCTGGGTTATTACCCTTCGTCAGTAGCGATTACCAAGAACCTTAGTTGTTGAAATACCTTTACATGTAGTGGCCATCAAAACTACACACTACACTACACACACTACATGACGAAGGGTAATAACCCAGAAACAATATTGTCTAGCGATCCACCAGTCAGTCTTCATGGACCTGTATTAATTAATGTTCTCTACACCATTGAGGTGTAAGATTAGACCATCTTTCGTGTAAAAAAATTATAGAACTAATAGCTTATTTGTTCTATAATTTTTTTTAATTTTTTTTATTATCCACTCAAACGATATTAAAATTCGTCGTTCGATGTTAAATCACAAATGCGCTCTCTGGAACCATTGATGCTTGCTTCGTTATCGAAAATTGACGTTTTAATTTTGTCGACGAGGATATTGTAATATGTATGTAAATAATTATTACATAGAATTTATATATTCCGTGTACGGTGGCCTATAACATGAAAATTCAAACTTTAATAAACCAAAATTGAAGTTAAAACCTCGCCAATCAATTTATATGAAATACCAGAGCAGCTCGCTATATCCAGCCCCTTCGTGACTATATCCATCACACGCAATTACGAAACTTTGCCCATAATATCGAAAACTTGAACGTTGATTACCGCAGACTTCCACGTAAATTAACGACGGCTTAAGACATCACGTCGCCAGACGTCGAAAATTAATAGAATCGTTAAGATTTACTGAAACAATAACTTACGTGTAGTTTGCCTCTGCAGATGGCTTCCAATAACCGGCGACCGGTTCCGTGAAACGGCATGGTACCGGACAGCAAGATGTGGAGCAGGACGCCGGCCGCCCAAATGTCCACGGCCTTTCCGTACTGTCTTCGCTCCACCACCTCGGGCGCCATGAACGCCGTGCACCCAACGCGACCTATAAAAACGCACGGAATGTGAAGAAGGACGTGACGGTGGCGAGAATCGTGCTCGATTGGAAAAAATGGAACAATGAGAGAGATACGTTCGAAATGCTGTCATGCAGTAACAAAAACAAAACAGATGCGATGGGCTACAGAAAATCAAATGACAACGCGAGTTGCGCTTACTCAACACTACGTTTCGGCGCTTGTATAAACTCCCCTCAATGTCATCCATTGTCTCAGCTTAGTTGCTACGTAAAACAATAAAGTGCAATTAGGCGATGTCCAATTCGTTAGAACTGCTAAAGGCAACGCAATTATTGCACCGTTTTAATATGGTGCACATGCCCGGCAGTAACTAAGCCTTCCTCTCTTTGACTGCCGATAAATTTGTATCACTTCAAAGTTAAAACCCGGCAAAAACTTTTTAGAAAAAAGCTTAGATGTTCCCAGCACATTATTAGCTTTTTCGACCGCATTTTAATTTGTTTATTTCGTTTTGTTTAGTTTTTTAAATAATAAACTAAATGTTATTTTGATGCTATTGTATTTAAAACTATGATCAAAATATATAATACCACATGTGATACACTGGTAGGTATATAGTGCAACTTTCAATAAATGGTTTGAAAATCATCAGAAAAATCTATTGTGAATATTTTTTTTAAGAAACAGAGCTGGTTCGTTACAAAAAAATATTATACTCATCAGAAGAATTTTCAATGGTAACAAACAATGTAGAACCTGCTGTTGTTGAATAAGCGAAAAATACATGATGTAATTGACCTTAACGTCGATTAAGAGTTTAATAACAGAAATTGACGAAAAAGCACAGACTAGGCAAATAAAAATATAAATATTTGAGGAGAAATTTAAATTGAAAAACAGTGACAAATAATAGTCAAGTCAAAAGAAAATAAAAATCAAGTCAAAAGAACCATCCCCACAGCTTTTGAAACAAAAGAGCAAAATCGATAACAAGTGACCATATAGCAATGCAACGAACGATCTGATAACAGATCTTGAAAACATTTGAAAACTTGGGAATAAAGGTGAAACATATTTAACCCTTAACTGGTATACTGGGCTGCTGCTTTGTGTGTCCCAGTAGCTTGATTATTCCGTGTTACTTGATGCCTGACGTGCTTACGTTCGTATGTGTAGTTTTGGAAATATAAGCAATTGTGGCCACCAGTGACCAGTGATCAGTGCCACTTATGATTCCAAATAAAACATGGCGCGTAAATTCTTAACTGAAGGAACTTGACTATATATTAATTAATGACAGTGATCGAGACGATATACTGTATTTTGCAATCCAATTCATCTTTAATCCAAAGTACGAACCAATGACGCAACCCATTTAACATTTTTTGAAATTCAATCCTAAAAATGTTCCTGCATTAAACCTAATTTTTAACCTGGCTAACCTTGAACATATTTCGCAACTCGACATAATCGTGGCGTCCACCCTACGTTTACCGTCCATAATATCTTCTCGTATTTCTGTTGTGCATCTGCTGCATTTTTCACCGTATCACTACCGACAGTACTTCCCTTTGAAGTATGGGGAACTCAATATAAAAGCAGAATATACTGGTTCGATTTTAAACGTATTTTTTTTGACAAAAATAAATTGTAGAAAACTGAGACCAGTAAACTTTTATAGGTAGACATGGAGGTTACATGGTTGAAGTCATATTCGAAGTAGGTTTAGCCTGTGTAGATGGTAAACATATCCAAACATTATTAGATTAAGATGGATGAAGTGATGGATGAAGGAGGATGAATGGAGGAGAATCTCAGAACCATTCTGAATAGAACCCGATCTGCATAAATGAGGAGAGAGGAGGGTTGGTAGTAGTTCAGCATTTTCTCGTATATCTTTAAGCCGTAATGTTCATAATTTTTTTCAATTAGAGCCATGTCATCATAATTCTGACAATTCCTCCTTTTGCATCTTCCGGTGGTCAACCACGTAACATTTAACTTTTTTCTTTCTTTCATAGCTTTTTTGAGCAACAGGAAAACAGTAGCGGACTCAGTATACAATAGAGTTTAGCGCTTTTTGTCCCTCAATCATTTTTCTAATATTTTTGTTACACTGCTACCTAGTTGTATCCTTTCTTATATATTGGTTTTATGACACCTACTTACAAACCATTGGGTGTATTTCCCTGCATCAATACCAGGTGCTCAGGTGCCTTAAGATTCTATTGCTTATTTTACTCCACTGCGATTTCTTTTTCTTTGCCTGTTTTTGGCTACGCGTAGACTCCTCCTTCGGTATATTGTTTCCATGTAATAAATTCTTGTTGCATCCACTGCATCTATCCATTATTTGTTCCTCCTATATAATTTCTTATGTCTTCATATGTTATATTATACATTTTCAAATTTAGCACCTTATAGAATTTTTCTTGTTTTACTTTTCTGTTTAGTTCTCGTGTCAGTAAATAATGGTCGCTTCCAATTTGATGTCTAGTACTATGTTCTAAATCTCTGTCGACTAGGACGTTATCGATTATTGATTTCTCGTTTGGGTTCACAACTTCACTTGTTTTATTATGTTTCTCTCTTAATAAACATAAAACGTTTCCGCAGTTTATTCCCGAGTTCTATAATTTTTTCTCCTTTGGTACTTTTTGTATTCTCTCATTAATTTCTTAGAGACCACTGAATTCCCTCGTTTATATTCTCAACTTTTATTTTCGCTTTTATCAATTTCCACCTCGGACTAGTTAACACTGCTCTAAGTATTTCTTGCTGTGTTCTCTGTGCAACTCTTGTTATACTCCCCTTGGCCCACTATTACGAAGTTTGTATTTCTGTTTCCAGGCCATATCCTCTAAATATCGAGCTAATATTCGCGTTCTAATCTTAACAGACTTTCGTTTTCAATACATATCAAAACAACTGATACATGTTTGAGATGTAAATATCCTTTCTTATACCATCGTTTTTCCAATAGTCTAACAGCCTCATAAAAAATCCTTGAATACTTCATCAGATACAAAACGCTTTTCCCAAAAAATGATGTACGTTGCTTGCGTTATGAACGCAATAAAAATGTTCACGACTTTTGTACAGACTTCATAGGCAATAACAGAGACTTTTAGATGTCGATATTGCAGTACAAAATTTTCGACTTTCAGCCCATTTCTTTAGTTCAACTTTCTACTGGACATCTGGACTATAATTGATTCTATACCCCTTTAAAAGTGTTTAAATCAAATTTATGTTGAAAATAAGATATTGCTAACTTCCCCATGTACTCCAACCGTACTATCATGGATATTTTTGTCAGAAACTTTATGATACTGCGATGTTCCACTTTAATTGAATTCATTTCATCAAGAAATAAAACTTCAAAGAGCCAGATATTTTTTTAGTAATTAGACACCGTAATTTTTTTTACGTTTTTCAACATAAAATTACGCTATTATACTATATACGAGGTGTATCGTAAAGACAAGGAAAAAGGAGAAAGAGTTCTTATAAAAGCGACTTACTGGCATCAAAATCTACATGTTGGACGATGTAAAAATGACTTAGAGGTGATAACCACAATAAAAGAAGCATGTTGGAAAAACGCCACCATTTATCGTTGGATATGTCAAGACCGAAAATAAATTCGCCAGATTAACATTTTTCAACTTCTTAGAAATGCTCTCTCTTTGTTCATGTTTTTCACTAACGAAAAGCTAGGGACTTATAACGTGAACCACATCTGAGTTATATAAAATCCAGCTTAAAATCAACTAAAAGATACAGCGAAATTTTTGGAATTCAAACTATCAAGCAAAGTTGTGCAACGCATGAATGAATGAAACGAAATACTGCAGATAACATGAAATGTTCTGGGAATTTATAGACATATTTGTATCATGAACCAACTAATGGTATAAATATACCATATCACCATCTTAAGAAAGCCATAAAATCCAAAGGATTCAAAACGAATAAATTAAAAAAATGGTACAAGATGCAACAAGATATGCAAATCATATTGGTGACTCATATAACATAATTTTTTTTCTTGCATCTGTATACTGCACATTTCAACGATATATATATGGTGAAAACCTTTGTTGAACAGTTTAACAGTGCCTTCGCAATTGATGGGGGGGGGTCTCTCTTATCTGAGACGGCTACACATGAACAGTCTATTTGACTCAGTTGAAGGAGTCTTAAAACCTCGTAATCAGAATTTCCTCGAGATCCCTATGACACATTAACCATAGTGAAGACACATTGCATAATAGAAAATATAAGCATTCAAACATCGCTTCCCCCAAAGATCAACCAGAACAAATCTAACAACTTTCCCAAGTAAATGGACAAACAATTTTCACAAAGTTTTAACAGATGTGCCCACAATCGCGTAATCAAAAGTTTCAAACCTAGGGGTGATTTCATTGAAACCTACAAAATTGGCCAAAAGTATTAGAACAATTGCAATATAACTAACATCTAAAATAATGGAAAAGAAAAAAACAGTATCAAAATACCGCCACTTAGCTCGTGATACCACTGCCCATACAATTAAGCAATGCAATATGATATTTACAATAAAGTTTGCTATTCTTATGATATTGTTTTTTGAATTATACAATTGTCTTCGTTCATTTAATTTACAAACTTCAATTTCCTGGTCTTGAGATTGAAATATTTTATATGATCGTCTGTTACATCTGCGATAATTACAATATTAAACATAAAATTACACATTTAACTACTTGCAGTAATAATTCAATATAAAGGAATACATTTAGATCTGAAAATAATATGAAATTTTTATGGCTAGTTTAAAATTCGTATGTATATGAAAAAACTCCATCTTGGCTAATGTAATTAAAGCAAATTTTAACAAAAGAACGCTACATATATTAATAGACAACTCTAGAATATTACTCGTACTGGGGGAAACTTTAATATACAGAATTTTGTAGAAATTAAATTCAATTATATTAAAATAATGTATTTGCTTAAGTCGTTGAGCTTTCTTCGAGGATAATTTTCCAGTTCACTTCATTTATTAAGCAATGTTTTTGAAACATGAAACAATGACTGTGTAAAAATCAAGGAGCCAGATATCGTTTAAAAAAAATGCCTTTTTCGGGGTAACATGAACTAGAATGAAATGGGGCGAAGTAAGTTTAATAGAAACCAAAAACGCAATTTTTACCCAAATATTCTCGTTCGATTTGGAAGAAAGTGTACAATTAACAAAATTCTAAAACCAAATCCCATTCGGACAGTACTAATTCTCTTAATTCAGAGATAGAACGCCTTATCTAATACGGAAAATATAAGTATGACATTTTATATTAAACACTACTTCGTGATTGATCCCCTCCATTATAATTGGGTCAGCCGTCATCCCACAGCGAATAAACAAACATCGAAGTTGATTTATTACAAAAAAATTAATTTCTGCAATGTCCGTGTTATTATTTACGCCGTTTTTTCGAGATAACATAGCCGGAGAGGAGCGCTGAAATGTTTATGAATTGCCAGCTGTTTTGAATGTAATGGTATTTCATGGCAGAAGGCAGCGCCCATTAAATTTATAATTTGCGTGTTTGTGCATGTTGTGTACATACAAATGCTTCGTCCTGCGTTATTTATTTGTTTCAGCGGCGATAAGAATGAAACTTCGTTAAACCACGTTTTAATTTCGGCGCAATCTAAAAACGGCGGTGACATTCAATTTAGCATTAAGTGCTCACTATGAAAACGTGACGTGTCGAACACAGATTGACTGTAATGTTAGGAAGATAGGAGTAAATGAACATTTATTCGCAAAAAAATATAGTCGTTAAATACAATAAAAAAAACAACCCATCAAATAAAAATGAGACAAACGAAAATTAAACGCGCAAATGAAGATAAAATACAAATGACGATGAGAAAATACAACAAACCAGCATAAAATGGAAAGAAATGTAAGTTCAATTTATTAAAGATAAGTGAAAAATGAATAAATATTGTATTACTGAACCAGCAATAGTAAATATAACGACCCAAATTCTAAGAAACGAAAGCTAAAAATAATTAATTTGCAGAAATCAACGCAAATATGAAAATAATTAAATTAGTGAAACAAAAGTAAAACAAAACCAATTGAATTACTGAAACCTAAACGAACTTGATGATAATAAAACATGAACTAGTTAGACAAGCTGGAAACAAATCGATGAAAATTGAATTTGAAATACAAAGAGTTGAATGGAAAACGAACCTAATGAATATAAAACGAAAAGGATGAAATAGTCGCGAATCTCCAACGGTTCTAGTGTCCTGATCGACGGTCCAGGTCAAGGACCTTGTGATGTTTTTTTGTGTATGCTATATTGTGAGAAAAGTTAACCCATTACCTCATTTACAATAAAACGACAACAATCCAACGCCATAATTTGCAATAAAATTTACTTTAATTCGATAATTTTGATAAGTTTTTCTATAGATCATAAACAAAACATAAACTAAGCCAGGTCTAGTAAGAAATTAAGTATGTACGTGTGCAAACATGATTACAATATACAACGCCTGAAAATGAAAGAATAATATCACAAATTAAAAGAAAATAAGTGGTCTACAGTTATTTATAAATTCAAGATCCTAAAAATAAAATCATATCAATTGCATTAGTAAGAAAATGGTAACACGGTAAATGAAATCGATAAATGAAAGGACGAGATGTCCACATCCTCGCCAGATGGGAGATCTAGTGGGAACGTAAAACATAACTATATTAGGGCCGAAACCGATATATTACAATGGTATTTATTCATGTTTATATTTAAACCATAAATAAATAAATGAACCATCATTAGTTGTAACTAGTTTGCTCAAGGCATTAGAACATCGATGATGATGATTGTTAATGTTATTTATTTTTCAAATTAATTTTATATTACATCATATTATATATTTTATTATTCAAACATATAACGAGGCGAAAATATGAAAAATACTAATAAATTATTATGTATAAAACGCGAACAGCGCATTTATGCATAAGTTATTATTTACGTTTAAGTTTAATATAAGTTGTTTGTTCAAGACGTGATAACGTCAAGGATAATTATTGAATTATTGTACGTGCGAGGCACGTTACTTTATTATGTATGTTACAAATTGCGAATTGTATTGTGCTGCGCTCAAAAAGAATGAAATACAAGGGAGAAGCATACAGGTAATCACTTTTCACGCAGATGCACCTTTCACAACGAAGATAAATGCATTTACATATACAATGAACGATAAATTCACTCGTAAATTCATAAGTTGCTGGTTGTTTCGTGAACGTATGAAAATGAACATCAAGAAGTTCTAGATCTCAATTTTATAAATTCACACCACACCGACGACTCGGAATAGTTTGTTTAAAAGTTTCTACCGGAATTACAAACGTACGTACGAATTATATCTGCATAGGTACTTTTTTTTCAATTGTGTACATCATATGAAAGGAATTTGAATAAGATAAGGGGTGCAAATAAAACAAAATGTGTTGTAGCAGTACTATTTACATAAGCTAAATAATTGTGATATCACAACAACATTTAACTTTGTCGTTACGGACTTTATAACACAACGCTGTTATAATAGTTAACTTCAGTCGCGTACATACACTAGTCGTTTATATATTTTGAATTGGAAATGCAAAAATCATTTTTCAACTACAAATAAATGATCGAATTGCCCGCATACCGAACATACAATAATCCTACTTTACATTTTCTAAAATATCACCTAACATGCGAGACAATTTCTCCCTGACGAATAACGACAATGCGTCACCGCCAAAATAAGACTATCGAAAGCCGACCGGGCATCAATCACCGCCCCAGCGGTATAAGCGACGGTCCACGTGGCAGAGTTTTATTGCGAGAGCGAAATTTCGCTGAACGAGCGCTGATGCAATGCGGGCGAAATAAAATTCGAAATACAAATTCGACGATCGCGCACCTATTAATAATAAGGATAAAAAACGTAACCGCCCGTCTGGCAGATGAGAGGAAATTTTCCGCTAAAGTTGGAAAGTTTTTGTACAAATTTAGTGCCCTAATATGAAACGGGGCGGCTCCTGCATGACAATTAGAAACGTTACATTGCGGTGGTCTGACAAATGACAATTGCAGCGACCCAACAAATTTGCCTCAATAGCGTCAATCTTCGCCAACTTTTTACACGGATATTTTCACATTTGCGTTTTGGCAAGCAATTCAACTTTAACCGCCAACGAATTAAATTATACTGGATTAAAATATCGCCATTTGGTGCTGTCGTCAAAGTAAGAAATAAAATGAATTAACATTTTTTTCCTGAACGCCATTGTGTTGTTCTTTAATATTTTGCTTCTTAGTTCGAGCTTGTTTACAATTGTAAAATAAGAAATTGGTCAATTCGATTCATAATTTTTCTATTGTGTAGATCAAAATAAAACGGTTAAATATCAAACCGATACATAAATCAAATGGATTTGTATACATTTCTATTGTTAGTCGCAAGTAAGACGTAAAATTCAAGAAAACGTGCATGTATCATTTGCTGTCATCGTTGTATTACATTGGTTGGGATGTGTTGGGTTAGGCTACAACGTTGAGACAGTTTTATATCAACACACTTTTGACATATGACAACAATTTAAACAACTAAATCTTATGTCACAACATATCTCTATGATCCCCAACGTGTGGCACTTTTATAAGAATTCAATCTTCATAACACAACACTATATAAGGACAGGGAGAATACTCTTAACTTCTAAATGGTCCTTAATGAAGCTCTTGTTATGCAAAGTAAAAGTATAAGTGAGACACGACATTACAACAGACCATGCAATCGTCACATGATATTAATTCAATGTCCACTTTAGATTAGACTGGTTGTGAAGTTTGCTGCAAATTTAGTCCTCTGACTTTATTACCGTCTCGTTTAACGACCGTCCCAAAAGGAAGACTATTACAGTGCTCGTCTAATGTAATTTGTGAGTGTGTTTATCGCCAACATTATTTGGAAAACGGAATTTCATCCATATAGAGGAATTGGCACAAATTGTATCTCTCAATTTATCATGAACTAAAATAATCGACACGCACGAATATCGCAGATAAATCACAATGCCACTAATTTAACGCTTCCACACGATACTTAGATCGTAAATCCATGTAAGGTATTTTTCCTAAACTTCTTTTGGTAATCAGGTTTTACTATTTTATATTAGTCACCAACTACTTTCGCAGATTGTACACATCAAGTTCCGTGTAAATTCATTGCCGCCCATAGATCCACCGTCTCTAGTTTCTGTCATCTTTGTTAACGTAAATTATAATTGCCGCAATTTCATCTCAATTATAAACTTCAAATTCAATAAATAGAATGACGCAAGTAGGCGATGGTTGAAACAACACAAATATGACCAAAGCGAACGTACTCGTATTTGCAAAGTTGTTGCATAACGGTAACGGTGTGCATAATTTTGGAGTATTGTTATTTGTTCTGTTGCGATGATCTGTATTCATATAGAACAATTATTGTATGTTTATTTCTTGAAAATTCCATGTGGTAATATATTGAAACCTGGAGAAGTTTGATGCAATTGTCGAGTATCTGTTGTATTTTATACTATGGTCTCTAGCTATTTTTGGTAATATACTCGCAATGTACATATCTGGACAGACAAGCCAGTGCTATTGGTTTCTACCGCGTAGGAGAGATGTGGCGCCCAAATTCGCGACTTTCGTCTTGAATGTCTCTTCCAGAACACCCATTCTGTCTTCAGTTGGCGGGCTATACAATAGATAAGAAAATCGTTTTGAAGAAGCAAGTAGTGGGCAAAAATATTTATGCGTCATTATTTAATGCCAAAACTTTTTGGGCGTGCGATTGAGTGCGTTGTTAGCGGGTTACGAGGTTGTTGCACACATTGAAGGACATTAAAAATTTGGTCATTTGCGAACATATTATGAAGATTGGAAATGAAATGAATGACGAAAAATGTGCACAATTCCATAAAGTGCGGTTATAGCTACATCAAGTCGGGTGGAAAAAAATTATTTATATTTTACATTTATATACCCAGTGACATATAAACTGTACCACCTAGAAGGGGTGGGAATTTTTGGACCAAATTTGGCAGGAATAGTGGACTAGTCCAGGGAAATAGTTGATTAAAATTTGAAACCCAATCATCAAGTAGTCATAGGATTTTTGATGTTTGTGATGAACGTCAAGATCGCCCCTTAAAACTAATGGCCTTGAGAGACCGATTCTCTACAACTAGATCAATAGCTGATCAATGGTTAGGTGAACAAGGTCGTCCGATAGGCTTGCGAACAGTTTATCGTCGAATAAGAACCTTTGGCTTGCTGTCTTACCGCCCACATCTTGTGCTACCCCTCACTGCTCAACATCGCCAGGAACGTTTGGCCTGGTGCACGGAAAGACTTCAATGGAACTTGGAGTGGCATCGAGTTGTCTTTAGTGACGAATCGCTATTTTGTTCAGGAATGCATGATGGTCGGATGACTGTTAGACGAAGACGTGGAGAAAGGCGCAATCCTGATTTTTCGATTGCGATGCATGTTCACCGAACTGTGGGGTTGATGGTGTGGGGTGCTATTGCTTACGGCAGTAGGTCACCCTTACTCTTCATTCGGGGCAGTATGACCGCCCGACGCTAAAACGAATAGGAGTACCGAAAACATCTTTGCTTAGTTGTAGGGTATTTAGTAGACAATTATAGAGTTAAAGATAATTTTCTATGTATATAATCACATAAAAACGTGTTTTGAAAATAGCTTAATTGATTACAAAAATAACTTGGATTTGCGTCTGACGGAGCGAATGTTATGATAGGACAACATCATTCTTTTATGAATTTGTTAAAAAATGATGTTGCACGTGTATTCGGCATGAAATGTATGTCACTCATTTTATATATGTGCTTCTTACGCTTGCCTCAAACTATCAAGATTTGTGGAATATTTATCACAACATATACAATAGTTCGAGTCCCAAGAAAATTTCGAAATTTAGAGGATTTCAAAATTTCTGCAATGTCATCATTCGCAAACGCGTTGTCTGTGGAGGCAGAAATACCCAATCTCCACTCACTATAACGAGAAATTTATAATAGTTTAACAACTAGTTTCGACTGTTTTATTAAACGCGATTTTGAATTATACTCCAATTGAACAAATTGAATTTCAAAATCCTCGAAACAATGTTCCAGAACCAGAGCTTTAAACTTTTATGTCGAGGCCTGCTCGCAAATAGTACACAGATTTCCTCTCAAAGGCAATCCGCTCAATTTATTAAAATGCATTGCCCGGCCAAGTCAAATCCGGATTAATACCGTCACTATCAACAGTGGCTATTAAATTGCCAACTATTACTACTACTATGAAGCATAAAGTTTACAGTTATTAGATAATGCATATATCATCAATTAGACACGCAGTCTGATGATATAAGCATTTTTGTGGCAAGAAGTAGCAAATCTGAAGTCATTAAATGACTCTCTATTGTTACCAACAAATTTTTATGTGTAAACTATTATGCCTTACACATTCTTTCGCAGGTAGGTTGGTCATCCATGTTGATTTATTGCGTCGTAAATTTTTTCACGCCGGTAAAAGTGGCAAACCATGTTAGTCTGCGACTAGGACTACCACGTTCTGGCCACTCAGCCACCAATCATCGACAATTAACCTATGTGCATCTGTGTATTAATTCTTCCACTATTGCATGTCCTTTTCCAGTCAAACTTCTTACATTCCATGTATCTACTTTTTTTCGTTTATTTCCTTTGTACTTTTGTATTCCTGTTTATTGTCTCGTTTTCCTTTTCTAATTTCTGTTTATTTTATTTAACTTCTCCATAAGGTTCCTGTTTTTATATTTATTTTTAGCTGCGTTCCTTTCCTCATCTTCTTGCTTCCGTCTTTATGTAAATAAATGATTTTTTTGAAATATGTTTGTTCTTCTCTTTTTTACTATTATTTTTTCTTGCTTCCTATCCCATTTCCATTCTATTCCATCGATTGTGGTATTTTGAAGCCCTATCGTTATACGTTTCCCCATTTTCTGTCATCTTTTTCTATTTGTTTTGCCTTTTTTTAGATTTTTCTTGGGTAAATTTCAACTGTAATTGATTTAGCTCTACTTTGTTATTTTCGTCCCAATCACTTCCCTCTTTAATATGTACTTTCACACATGTTATTTCTTTCAGGAAGTGTTCCAGTCTCTGCTTTAGCCCGATTCTATTTTCCTGTTTTACCGTTAATGCTGGTTTTACGTTGTTTCTGATTTTTTCCTTCTCTAATTATCTTAATTCAATTATAATAAATAATGTGTTAACTGCGACTATTTGTATACCGTAAAACGTGCCAGAATGTTGCACAGTGATATATTACATAAACAATTAAAATTAATCACATTCGAAAGCTCTAAATGAAATGGAAGTCAAGGGGTGTTACTATTTATTGTACTTTTTCTTTTTCGCCCGTATTAAATTTTATATACTTTATCGATAACATTTGCGCGCCCGTGCTATTAACTTTTAAATTTTCGCAGAGATTTTTGGTTCAGTCTACATCTACGTATGTTCATTCGACAGAAAATTCCGATTCAAGTTTTTATTTTCAATATAGCCAATCACAACAAACTGTAAGAAACACGCCAGTTGGCCAGTGCATATGCATACTTCTATCAATACTACAGATTTATCGTAATCCTAGCCAACAAGAATTAATTCAGTACAATCAACCTCTCTATGCAAACGCACTACCTACGACAAGGAGATTAAACGATTGTGGATATTCTTCGCGCAGCCCTGAACAGAAATATATTAATCCAAAACCTAAAACAACATGCAGCTTGTACATATGATGATGAACGTTGCCAAATCTTTGGATAATTTATATAACCCAAATATCCAGATCAACCAGAATATGTTCTTCAGCTTAATCAACAAATCAATAAGAAACATAAATAAATTACGAAAATCACAGAGTAATATTCCAACGTCCACATAGCGCAGATTTCTTCGAATATAATGTAACTCATCGGAAAATGTACCCAAACGTAGTTAGTAGGCAACCAGGGCCTAAATTAAGTTTAGATAGCAATACAAACACAACTAGTCTGGGACCATTAACAAGACAAGGGCCGATCTATGGATATAGTGACGATGCGATAAGAAGGGAATACGATCAATTTACTCGATCAGCAAGTTCTGAAAACAAACGAATGCAAATTGATGGTATGATGAATAGAAAAGGCGAAAGAAAGGTAACTGGAAAAATAATATTATTAAAGTTGCAAAATCAACAATTATAATTTGAATCAATTATGATTATATGCCGATTAGACGAAAGCGAGACGATATCGGCTCTAATTCTTACAAACATAACTACATAAAAACCCTTTAAAATGTCTAGCACTAGCAATGTAGTGGTAGGTATCGACTTTATACTTTTAGTGTGTTTTTTTATTATCTAAACAATAGCCATTCGCTTATGTTCTTTTTTACTCGTTTTCAATAAAATAAATACTTATTTATTGTTTACTTTAAATCTACCGAATTTCTCCATAATCTATCGAAAAGTTAGGAACCCATCTCCCGAAAAAAAACATGCACCGAATTTGGAAACACTTCCTGTATAATAATAATAATAATAATAATAATAATAAATTTATTTCCATAAAAAAAAGAAAACTACATACAAGTGGATAAAATAAACAATATATATATATAGCGGAAATCTCAAGGTGTAATTTCAGGGAGTATCAACCACCTGATCTGCCAACACACCTTGTAACCTTATAAAATATATAGCAATTCGTTAGCGTATAACCAATCAATGAAACATACGTTTAAACATAATCATAAATTGAATTAACATTCATAATAACCTATTAATATTTGTGTTTAAGAAGTTAAACATTGGGTGAACAAATGGCACGTGTCATCACACCTGCTGCATATATAAAAGTTTCTTATATGCTAGCTTAAACCTGTCAATAGATAATGTTTTAAGATAAGGAGGTATACCGTTATAGACATTGCAAATATTATATGTAAAGCTTCTACAGTATAACGCAGTTCTATGAATAGGGGCGGTGATCATATTTTTAAACCTAACATTAATATTGTGAACATCAGTGCGATATTTAATTTTATATGTCAAATATGGCGGTTTATTGTGTGTAATAATACCGTGGTAGAATACAGCGGTCATAAATTTAAATCTATTTGCCATATTTAACCATTCTATTTCAGATAGCTTATACGATATTCTTGAAAATTTCCTAATTCCAAAAATAAACCGTAAACATGAATTTTGAACTTTCTGTATTCGGCCTTTAGTTACAAAGTCCAGACATGGGGAGATTAACGGTGAGCAATAAGTGAATTGTGACAGAATCAATGACTGACAAAGCAAGGTCTTGGTTTTAGTATTCAAATAAGATCTATGAGGATACAGCAGTCGCAAAGCTGAGTAAGATTTTTGTATACATTTTGAGACGTGCGTTTTAAAACGTAGAGTAGAGTCCAACACAACACCAAGATTTTTTGCCTCATCAACAATAGGAAGTAACTCATCATTTACAACAATTTGCAAGGATTGTTTGACTTCATGAGATATGTTACCAAACACCAACACAACTGATTTGGCAGAATTTAATACCAGAGAATGCTTTTTCGAGCTATCATATATTTTGCGTAAATCGGCATTCAACCGACTAACAGCTATGTCTAAATGCTCGCGGTAAAACGAAGTATATATCTGTGTATCATCTGCATACATATGGTATTTAGAGTATTCCAATGAATTCATTATATTACAAGTGTAAATGGTATACAGAATTGGCCCCAAAATTGACCCCTGTGGTACGCCAGATCCAATCTCTACAAATTCAGAAAACTTATCACCTATTTTAACTTTCTGAAATCTATTATTTAAGTAATTTTTAAAGAAATTTAGTGCTGTTGAGTCAATGCCGACATACTGCAATATAGATAACAACATGAAGTGATCTAATGTATCAAATGCTTTGCTAAAGTCCAGCAACACTAATATAGTAATTTTACCTTGATCCATTGCGGTGATGATGTCATCAACAACTTGTGACAAAGCTGCATTGCAGCTATAGCCGGGTCTGAACCCAGACTGAAATTCTGGAAGAATATTATTTATATCCAGATATTGCCGTAACTGGGCGGCCACTACTCTCTCAAGAACTTTGGAGAGTGTAGGGAGAATGCTGATCGGCCGCAAATCTTTAAAGTTCTTTACATCACTACACTTAGGGATAGGAGTAATTAGAGCAAGTTTCCAGCAAGTAGGAAAAACCCCTTCACTAATGCAAACATTGACGATATGAGTTATAAAGGGAACTATGTGCGGACAACACATTTTTATTAAGGTAATATTAATATCATCAACACCAGAAGCATTGGACAATATTTTGTTAATGATATTAACAATATCGAATTCACTTACGTTTCGAAATTGAAAACTTTCACTTATATTAGGATGTATATTATGTAAGTAAAAATGCACTGTATCCACATCACTGCCTGTACTTCTTGGTATGCTGTCGATGAAAAAGTTATTTATGTCATTTGGATTACTGAGATGTTGAGGGACAGATATAGAACCTTTATTATATATATTAGATTTACGTAACTCCTTCCACATATCTCTTACGCTAGAATTTTGAAATTTGTAGTTTAAGTAGGCTTTCTTTTCGCTTTTGACCACTGAATTACAGAAATTACGAAGTAATTTGTAATATTCCCATTTATGTTCATTTTTAAACTTTTTGAAAGAGTTGTAAGCTTTGTCTCGTAAGTTGATCAAATATTTAGTGTTATCGCTCAGCCAAGGTGGGGAAGATCGTCTCTTGAACTGATTTAATTTAACTGGAGCATATCGATTTAAAAGTGCCTCCAGTTGACTATTGAAAAAATCCAGCTTCTCGTCAATATTTTGTATGTAAAATATCCGATGCAAAGAACAACAACACAAATCATTGTAGAAGCTATTAAAATCAATATGTTTAATATCTCTATAAAAGAACAAGGATTTGTCATTTAATAGAGTTTGATATATTTTACAAAATATCAGCTCATGATCGGCAAATCCAACACTGCGTGTGCCAGAGTCAAGAATGGAATTCACTTCATTTGTAATTATAAAATCAATGAGTGTCTGAGATGTTTTTGTCAATCTAGTGGGATTATTGATAATTTGTACAAGACCTAGCGCGTTTAAAGAATCGTTAAAATGTTTAGCCTTATATGAATCAGGTTGCAATAAATCAATATTAAAGTCACCCATACAAATGAAATCACCACCAAGCGGCAAGCACATACAAATCGACGACTCCAGCTCCTCAATAAATTCAATAACATTAGAAGATGGTGGTCTATATATAACTCCTATAATATATTGCTTACCACATAGACCCACTGATATCCACAACTGCTCAATATTTGTTTCAATAGTAATTGTTTTAAATTTTAATGCTGACCGTATATAAAACAGCACGCCACCACCTCTACCCTGTCTATCATTTCTAACTAAAACATATCCATCAACATTAAGATTTTCGGATATTATACTACAGTTTAACCACGTTTCTGATAGTGCAATTATATCAATATCAGAATTAATTAAATATTCTCTAAATTGAGACAAGCGGGCAGGCAAGGAGCGAATATTGACATGTGCCACTGTCAAACCCGAATAGGTCATTCTATTCTTGCAAAAGTTCACAACTAACTAAACTATACTAAACTAAAATGTGATTATATAAACACAAGAAGCTGCCAAATGAACTACTTAACTCAACCAATGAATATATCAACAGTGCCGAGTCGTAGGTATTAACGATACATGTCGCCTGCAGAAGGAAACAAAATAAACTAATACTAATCCCTTAATTCTGTACTTAATATCCAACATAACTGCCGTAATAATAGAAAATACATAAACAATGCCGTAATAATAATAAAAAAAAAATAAAAAAAACGCAAATAGTAGTTACCAATTCATTTCAGTTCATTAAGTTCATTTTATACTATATACATATTATACTATTCTGTCACATGTTCACCCAATTGCAATCCTCATTTCAATTCACTCAATCTTTACGGGGCGAACACTTTACCAGATCTCGTTTGCAAAAGTTTATTAGCACCCTTATAATTACGTGCACGTCACGCATTAAATAAAATACAATAAATCCACTACGCCGTTTCTCCTTCACCTTCACCATTCTTGATTCTCACATACGATTCATGAATCCCTTTATCTTTCCTACGTAATTATAACTGATGTCGATGCTTACACTTCTGATTCTGGTGTCGTAGATTTACTGAGCTTTTCGGGTCATCTTTTACATACACTTGTTAACCTGCACAAGCCCACGATTGTCTCGGACTGAGCTTTTTTTAATTCAAATTCGGTTAATTTATTTGATATTCATCAACATACATTAGAAGCATATATGAAAAAACCTTCTGCCCATTGGTTAAGACAAGACAAGTTAGTTTCTGAGGGGAAACTCGGAATCTGGAATTGCCAGGTAATAGCAGGAGCGAGCTGGGGCAATTTCTCATGGCATTTAATTAACAGTGCATACACACAATATTAACTATACTTTTTATGTACTACCATAACAGAAAATATTTGTTATAAATTGTGCGACATCATGTTTCTGTTAAATAAAACGACTGAATTATATACTTTGCTAATTGAAGGTGTGGAATGCTGTTCCAACATTTGATTAACTCTGTCGTAGCAAAATTTACAGACGAAAAAAAGAGTTAATTTTGCAAAACATATAGTTGATAAAATTAGTAATAAAATATAGAATATTATTATTAAATATTACTTTTCCTACGTCTTCGAAGAAGACAATAACTGCATGTATCCCAAGTGTAATAAACTTATGGTATATTAGGATTTAGGCCTATTACTAGTTTGTCAAGAATGTCGAAAGTTGTGGATAAAACAAATTCCTAAATCCTTGAATAAAACCTGGAATACGTGCAGGGTTTGATTGTGGATGGATGGCTTCAAACCAATGAATTTTCTAAAGCTTTCGATACACTCAACCAAGATGCATTATTAATTTACATCATTACATCGATTTTTGTGATAGTAAATGATATTACTGATAGAGTTCAAAGAGTTCACAAGGGTGCCATAAAAAATATTCTCGGTCCATTATTGTTTCTTTTCTAACGTGCATGGTTGTACATTACAAATACCACTACACATCTTGATAAAATATTCCCTGCCATACTACATTATCTCCTAGTAGGTAACAGGTAGCTTGTCATGTAGCTTAATTTTGTTTACTCATTTATTTAAATGAGTAAATAAAACTATTGAAATTTCGTGTTCGAAATCGCAGATCATGGACCTTTTGATCAATCCATAATTAATTCATCAACATATTTTTTACTGTTTTTATTTTAACGTGAAACATTTACAACGTGGACTAAGTCGCATAAATACCGAGCTTCCAACTTGGCAATAACTATTCTCTAAACCAATTCGTACGCAGTGCCCGACATCAATACGATCTTATACTTCTTTAACTAGCTATAGTGTCGAAACTTCTATGTTTTTGAGGCGTAAGCAGCAAAGTTTTGTATTCAGTGGACCAGTAAATCGAGAAGTTATCAAACTTTATTTACTTTGATAGCCAAAGTTTATTTCTTGTCGTGTGCGTATCGAAACTTCAGAATGTAATAGATACAGCTAATGGACACCAACGAACAACAAACGTGTTTAATGAAGCTTTATATGTCTTTCAAATCACCGGTTCTCGTATGTAATTCTTAACTTTCAACCACCGCACTCCACTTTGACCAATGATGAAAATTATTGTAAGGGCATTTAAACATTTTTTTTATTCGCATTTTACTTGGATATCCGTTAGTAATTCACAAGTAGGCCAGTGTGTGTGGCTGCTTATATCGATATCTTTCTAAAATTGCTCTTCGAGAACAATCCGAGACATAAAGTTTTATTATTTTTCCGAGCTCGCTCCAATTGGCAAACTTTTTTACACGCAGAAAATGACACCAACAAATTTAGGTATGTTTTTAAATATATGTACGTGTCACCGATATATTATATATAGTTTAAAAATTTATTTATTGTTTCGAAACATTGTGTCCGGGGATTATTTTCGTCGCTCCTGTTGAATTTTATTTATTAGTTTCTTATAATGTCAATCCTTCAAACGGTATAATCTCTCAGCCCAATTGTTATTAATTATTATATCATATTAATAAATGTATTACCATTATGCAAGTATTATGCGTGTATTTGATACTCATCTTCACTGAGTTGCCAGTGCGCAATGCTTACGTCACCTGTGTCCTTCTCGGTAACTTAATATAACTGCACTTTCCCTAAGTGCGCAACAAGTGGCACAAGCAATATGTAATTTTCAAATAAATTTCATGTAAAAGAAGACAGTGTTACTAAATAAATATTATTACAGTCGCGTTAAGACGCGAATCTAATCAACATTCAACGCAGCCAATATTAGGAAATATTAATTTAATGACTTCGTTCTTGTATCATAGGCACCAGTTCAATATCTCAGTCGCCACAATGTCTGAGCCCTGGGTATAATACGTACGTACAAGCGAAATTTACATAATCGGAAGATATACTTACTTTATTATCCCATGCTTGTATGCGATGCAGCACGTATCGAATCTCAATATTAAAAATATCGAACCACTCATAGCTTTCCACGTAACATTATAACAACATAAAAATAAAACGCAGCTAAGATACTCAAATATTTAAAGGTAAAAGACCTTAAATTGGCCTTAATCGCAATTTCTCCTACACATTCAATAATTACGTCTTCGACCAACGCATTACTAAGATACTTGAGTCATATTATTAATTGATTTGATTGACGTTAATTTATTTTCAGTTAAAGACCAAGAATCGCGAGTCAAAGTTGTCGATATTTCCCTTCTGTTTTAACCATGACCGGTTGCGAGGTCTCAAAATCCAATTTAGTTAGTTCTGAACGCAGCCGCTTTAAATCCCCGTTTAGACAATTAAATGTACGTCATAAGGCGTCACGTCGAAGCTTTTCCGATCTGTTTGTCACCCACTTACACCTACCCATAATCCCCGGAAATATGAAATCCGGAAACGGTGGAACAAGTTTTAATTGTAATTGCCGAACCAATTACTTTTCATCATTATTAATTTACTTCAATGCACTTGATTATCGGATTGGATTGTAATGCGTTTAATTTGAATTGTTTGCTTCCATTACGAAATTAAATCGTTTCCGTGAATTTATATATACATGAGTTTGAATATTGCAAAATTAGGACAACAGATCGTGTGTACGTCACATTGTTTCAAGTTGTTTAAAGCCACAAAATTTCGTTCACGTGCAACTTCCTCGCCGTACGAATTCACCAACGCTTGAATTAGTTCAAATAATTCCATTAACTGTTTAAGCCAGAAAATTCTTATTGCTTACTGCTGGGTAATCATCGTTATATGTCTCGTAAAAAAACACGAATCAACAACATTTTAATGAGCGATGGTAACTTATAATAAAAAACTTTTCTATTTATGAATTTATGTTAAAACCTAACGTCGCACAAGTTAATAATTTTATAAAACAATATTGAATCAGTATCATTATATTGCTTAGTCGCTGGCAAAATCTTACCCAGCCATTAAACAAGTTACGTCTCAGAGTGGCTCCTCATGATCGAACACCACAATAATTTCCGCCTGGATTCATCGCAAACGGACCGTCTCGCGAACGCAATTTAGAGCACAGCCCCTTCCTTCAAACGACCTCCGAACAAAATCCTATGCAGTTTCGTCGCAAGTTTATTTGCGATCGCATTTTTCCACAGCAGAACGTGCGGATGCAAATGAACGGGAAAAATGTGCCGGGCGAAAATACAAGGCGAGAATTTCTCGCCGTATAGCTCGAAACTACTTTGTATTCGAAAAATCAACATAACGTGCAACGTGTGAGCTGAGCGCAAAATTACTAATTCGTGGAAAATTCAATGTCTATTTCCTTTGTTGAAAGTTGGAAAAGGTCGCCTTGCGCTGTCGGCGACGACGTTAGACGTTCACATGCCGCGATTACATCCAACACGTAATACACCTCAATGAGCGGAACTGGAAGGCAATCACCATCTATAACTACGTGTGCTGGTAACGGTGCTTAGTGCAGGTGAAAAAAGGTTTGGCGATGTTCCAATGGAGCTTTCGTCATTGGCAGCGACCATCGCGTGTTACTGAGTTGACCTGAATTGGTCGATGAGAACCTTGAAGTAACTGTATTTGAAGATTCGGAGCATTCGAGTAAATATATCGCTTAACTTTTCGTGAGGTAATCAGTCGTCGAATCACTTTTAACAATATTAAAATGTATTGCAATAAAGAGTACTATTTCTAAAAGTGTTTTATTCGACGACGCATCAGATTATGCAGCAAAATCGTAAATGTTTCTAAGTATTTTGCAATTAACATTTTTCAGAATAATTGCATTTTCAATACGTTAATTAAATTTAATTTTAATTTAATTTATTTATATGTCTGTATATTCGGACAAGTAAAAACATCTTGAGATTTTAACTCGACTTCTCTTCAGTTCCAGAGGTAGGATTTTATACATCCTAATGTAACTACGCAATGGTGATTTTTCAAATAGTGTAATATTATGTAGAGGATAATTAAAATCCGCTGCATTGCGTAGCGTTTTTGAAAATCAATATTTCTCAAAATCGAATTTGGATTTTTTTTTGACTCAAGGAGAGAGGTTGTAGTAAGTATTCTATTACGTCCGAACAGAGGTTTGCATGGGAAAGAAAATCAAGTTTAAGTAAAGTGCGCAATATTTTTTTGCAGCGCGAATTCTCTGAGTAAGTTGTGGGACCCCAGAACATTATGCAGTATCTGAGATGTAATCCAACATTACCAAAAGAAAACAGAATCAACTTATTTATATGAATAAATGATCTAAGCCTAAAAATTACAAAAAATAGTGTATGCAGGGTGTCATGAACGTTATGGGCTGATAGTATGGCCCAAAATATGCCGAAAAGTCTTAATGAACATGGGTTCATGGACGGTTTCGGAGATACGATTTTTTTTATTTCCGTAATACGCATCTTTTAAACGAGATTCCTTTGAACCAAAGGCAACAAATGTGGTTGTCCGGCGCATTTATACGGAACTTTTGGACGAAGATGCGCAGGAAGGGGCGGACTTGTATCATGACCTGCAAGAGTAAAAAGCTACCCCAAAATAGACCCCTGTGGAATGCCACATAGTGTAAGGACACACTGAGATGAACAGGATTCAACACACCCTATTTGCGATCTATCTGTCAAATATTATTCAATCTATTTATAGGCTGGTGCACTGATACCATATTTGAATAATTTTGTAACAACATACTCGCACTATGTCTAATAGTATCAAACGTCTTTCTATTGTCGAAAAATAACCTATTGCTACTTGACAATTGTCAAAGGTATCATAGATAACTTTTAAAAATTTATGATCTTCCTCGCAAAAATCCGAATTGGGTGGCAGGCAATAAGTTATGTTTAATGAAATAGTTCAACAATCTATCATGTTTTTTAGTTCGGACGGAAAATAATCAAACTGGACCAGACCGTTTAATCAAAAAACAAATCACTGGCGCAAGGACGTCAGCCACCACCTTTAAAGGCACGTAATCGCTTCCAGCAAAATTCTCATTGGCTAAAATATCAAGTATATTGAACACTTCAGCTATCAGTTACTGGAGTGAGGAAAAGATAGTGATTCACCGTAGATGCTTTAGAGTTGTTAAGATTATCAATGGTGATCCGTTTCCTACAACATTTCCAAAAACTTCACTCAACAAATCTGCAACAACATGTGGATCATCAATAGAGGCATGCCCTTGAACCAGACATATTCTGTTGAACTTCTCAACCATCGCATTTTCCTTGATTACGTTCCACGCTACCCGTACCTTATTTGGCGATCTATTAATGTTGAAATAATAATTTGGAAATAATACTTCTATGATATTGTTTAAAAATAATATAATTATCTTTATCATTTAGTAAATTTGTAGATTCATATTTAACTTTATTTCATCAGTTACCCAATTTTGTTTCTTCTCATAGTTGTATTTATATTTTGTCAATGGAAATTCCACATTAAAACAGTCAAGGAAGTTAGAAAATATATACTGATTTCTAATCATGTGAGATTCGTAGACCACACCCCAATCAGTGTTACGAAGGATATCCAGAAATGTAGCTTTGTTCGAGGTATTGAAACTTCTAACATATTTGTCTGACGATATAGATGGTACATTAATGACAGAATTCCAGGTTAATATCGCTATTAACCGTCGCAGAGTGAAATATATCCTTTGACATCCATGCAACATTCATTTAAATCAAATATCCATTAGAAACGCTTAGGTATAAACAAATTGTCTTCCCAAGGTACTTTTGATAATTTAATAATTTAGATTTTTTAAATAGAAATGTGCCCTCTTGAATAATTTATACACATACGTTTATTTGTTAAATTAATATTGTTCCATTTGATAATTATTTTGGGACGAAACTTAACGCATGAACGTTGAGTGAAGGAGTTGAGGTTATATTTCCTTTATGATATGAACAAATTTTTACTTTATATTATGTGCGTGCACTTTCGATTTGAAACTAATTAGTTTTTACGGATGTAAAAAAGAAATCAACCCAGTTTAGATTTAAATCCGCACATTGTGATTATCCTTCCTGTATGCTTATATTTCTTAACTCCTGGGCAGTTAATATTCAGTTAATAACATCCCCCATTGATTATTAATAATTAAAAATTAACTCTTAACTTAAGTGCAATAATAAAGTCTATTATATATGAAACCTTCCAGACTAGGTTTACAAATAGAGCTTGAAATTATTTGCTGTGATTTTTTAAATATTTCTAAGATACCAAATGCAACCAACCGTGTTATGTTGTCAACCCGTTTTAAAAGTTTTTTAAATAAAGTTTTTTAATTATAGTTACATACATATGCTGGAATTCTCGATAATAGGTACGTTGTAATAGGTTAAAATATTTCATTGCCCTGGTCTTTTTCAATGTTCTATTATAAACGGCAAATTTTAGTATGATTCGCTGAGACTACTTTAGCGAAGTATAACCTCCGATGAATTATTCTTACTTTTAAATATAATCTAGTAAAACTGGGCTGGATATGGAGAAGATTATTTTGTTTTTTTTTCTAATCGTATACCTGCTGATCAGTAATAGCGTTTAGTCTATGGTCAAATAGCGAACCAAATATTGGTGCGAATGTCGTTGTAAGTTGGTTTCAATCAGCGAAGCGTGAAGTGTGTGCGAACGTGTTGTAGACGAACACAAAGACGGTTTCAAACAGTGCGGCATGAAATACGTGCTAACGAACGTGTATATGTGAACCAATATGGTTTCAATTAGCAAAGTGCAGACTTGCAAATATTTTAATTCCAGGCATCCTGATCTCCGCGCCTTTGAATCGACTAGATGGACAAATACCTTATTAAAAATTGTAGATTCAGCAACGAAGTCCGATTCAAACATCAAAGCGAACATCATTTTTAATAGCATTTCCAATGATTATTCTAAAAGACTTTGGTTGTACGAGAAAATGTACAAATGTATTTTTCATGCAATCTGCACATCCATATACATTTTCGTATACAATTAGCTTTCTGTTCTATACCTTAAAACTATATAATATAAATCTTACGGGAGATACAATAAGGCCATTTTTTACAAGTTCTAAACATAGTGCCTATATGATATTTATTGGCAAATTAAAATGTGAAGAAAAAAATAATTTGTAGTACAAAATAAAATATGGGTGACAAATTGTGTAAAACGCCATCTCATTATTTTTTACTAATCCTGTATTAACTGCTTCTACGATATTAATTTGTATATACTAGTATTAAATTCTGCAAAATTTTCCTTTCTCAGTTCGGTGAGCCCTTGAAGTGAATGCTTTTGGGCTTTATTTTCAGTCTTTGTATATGACTTCTGACAGAATTTGGTTTCGGTTTTTAAGTAGAATTTCAAAAACCCTGTCAATAGATTGTCTGTCTTTGTTTTAAATATTTAGTACTAATAGTTTAACAGTTTAGTAGTAACCATTTCCATTTTTATTACAAATTGTAGAAAATACAATTTCCGTGATTGTCAACACAATACTAAATAAAATGCGGGTACATTCAACTAAATTGTTTTAAATGAAACCGTATAAAGTAATTTAACTGAAAACTCAGGATAATTACCGTAAAAGTTTAACACAAATTCAAAATTGGGGTAGACGTCTGTTGATTAATTATTCAGTGAAAATGCATTCAAAGTGGTAAATTTGCATTAAATCATTAAATCAATATAAGAAGCTACAAAACAACGTATTATATCAAGGTTTTAATAAAATTTTGGTGCAGTGTGAAAATGTCAAGTACATGACACTTGGTGCAAAATCTATATTAAAATTTGAACATTTCTCTTGTATAAATATTTAACTAATGGAAATTTATAAATATTATCTAAATGTATTTGGCGAATGACTTTAAATCATATGTGATACACAAATTGTAAAATCAAGAATATGATATTTGGTGATTGATATGAATATTCATGTAGTACAAATTCTTTAAACATATAAATATTGAGCGCGATTGGATTTTGGAAAGCTGATAGAATAGCGAAATATATCATGGTGTTAATTTATAACACCATTATTTTGTTGCCTCAATACGCCTCAAATCAAATGTGCAGATACTTGTATAACTGTGTATAGTACCAGGAAATATATCGATATAATGGTCTTAACGAATGTGCACCCAAATATAAAGATGATTTTACAATAGTACTACTTTACAAAAGTTTCATATTAAACAATGTATTGCGTTCCGCAAAATTGAGGAGCCTTGATAGGTCCACGAATAAAATATCGATCTTAAATGTTTACCTGAAAGACGTCGGCGCCCTACTTGTAAATAGGATCGCAACTGAGAAATTGTGATAGGGTTCTGGAAATTAACAACAACGGTGCCTATTTAGCTGAAAAGGGAAAATCAAAAAACGAAACAACTGTCAATATGGCATATTCGAGATGGAATTATTCATCCACTCAATTATGACCATTTTCATTTTCAAAAGAGCAACGGTGCATATTTAGCTGAAATAGGCACTAAACTTGAAATATAATTGAGTGAAATGAAATGGGTAATGGAGAATAAGAAGATGATGAGAAGTTTACAGGAATTGAACAAACTTCACCACGACGAGAAGCTCGAAATGGAGCAAGCGAATATGAAAACGAAGAGAAGAAGGAGTAAGAGAATTTTGAAGAAAGAAAATAATCTAAAATATGCCTGAAAACATAGATAAAAGGTGCGAAAAGCTACCAACAAGGTCGAAAATGCCAGAGATCAAATAAAATTACTAACAAAAAAAACGAAACTAATAACATCGAAAACACTGGAACTACATATCAAGAGGGTCGAAAAAAGTGAACGAGAAAATTGAAAAATTAAGAAAAGAATTTAAAGAAAACTTACAACTGTGCAAGGGTGCATCTATCAAGTGAATCAAGGTATGGGCAAGAATGAAGAAAGCAAGAAATCGATAATATGAAAAGAATTGAAAACGCAAGTGACTACAAGACTAACCAGATCAAAATCGTGATGGACTATAAATAAGACAATTTGACGAATTTCCATGGATACAATAAAGAAAACTGTATGGTGTACTTGAAACTGATTAACCAGAATGCACACAAAGTCATGAATAATGTTTTTATGTGTACGTCATACACCATTTCTGTATATACCACTATGACAAAATGTACAAAAATGATCTAGAGAAAGTCATAACGAGTAGATACAAAATACATGTATAGAAACAATATAAATGTATAAATTAATATATGACACGATATACGATATGTGTAATTAAGGGTTTAGATGATTTAATCGTAAAAAATGTTAATTTGGATAATAATGTTGATCACACTGATCTTTCAAGAGAGTCCTTTTTTGATTGATTACATTTGATACTCCAAAATACGTTTTTTGACTCAATAAAAAAGTCTGTAGTCAAGTTCACGGTTTACCGGTGGACAGTCCAGTTAGTCCGATTCTCGCAAATATACTTATGGATTACAATTTGTATAATATGCTTTTGGTTGTACTTTCGAATAGTTTTGTTAAATAAATATGTGAATGATTTGATTTTATCTCTTGCAGAAGGATAAGGACAAGGACACACTTAACATTTTAAATTCCTTTCATCCTTACATGCAATTTACCGTAGAAGAGGAAACCAATAATAACGTACCCTTCTTAGATACTCTTGTTATTAAAACACCTGAAAACAATGTTATAATTTATTGGTATAGAAAAGATTCACACTCAGATTTTTTAATTGTCACTCAAACCACAAAAAAGCAAAAGATTAATATTGCAATGAAAAATAGAGTCATTAAAATTTGTCATCTCACTTTTACAAATTAAAATTTCAATATTTTAACAGATTTGTTTGCAGATAATGGCTATCCCAACTCATTACTTAATTATTTTTTTGTAGTTCCCAGATTCAAACCAACATAACAGCCTTGCATATCAATTAGTGAATAATAAATCATTGAAATACACAATTTAAGTAGTTTAGATTACCCTTCATTTATGATCTCACCCCTAAAATTACACAAACATTAAACCATATTAATATGATGTTTGCATTCTATAATGTCAAAACAGTTACTTTAGTAATATTAAAGATAAGGATGATAAGTTAATAAATTCCAATTTCATATATTCTATTCCTTGTGATCAGTGTGAAAACATATACATACTACAGATATAGAATTGATTGAAGGCTAAACTAGTACTCCATAATAGTGACTTAAAAATACGAGATACGAGAAGCCAACAAGCCATCAACAGCAGTGTGTTATTACGTTGTTTCTGAATCACTTAAAAGAAAAGTAAACAAACTGTCGGTGAAAACATTGCACTTAAATATATCATCAATTTCGTATATAAAGGCACATCGCATACAGAGTCTACAAAATATTTTTTAAAATGAATCATGCCATGAGTGCCCACCTACATGGACAGGTGCCATGTAGTCGTAAAATGTGAAATAGAAACTATAAATTATATTTCCATATTATTTCAACTGCAGCCGTTTCTTTTCGACATAATTAAGTTAACGTTAATAATCTGATTCTTACGTCAATTAACGTTGAAAAAAGGTGTCGTCAGCAATTTTTACCCTTTCAGATTTCCCCCGTTTCAGAAACTGCAAAATGCGAACAAAATAAGCGTATAAAAAACGATGAACTGGTCGAAAATTAACCAAGGGTTGTAGATGACACCGTCTATATGAGGGTGAAGTTGTCAATCGACCCTCTGGCGGCCGAAGTACCTTGGAATCTAGACTGCGGATCATTTATTTTATAAACTTCAGACGGTTCATCTGTGACCAATTTAACGGTATTCTGTTATTTTATCCCACGATTTGGCGATAATTTAATTTTATCTACTATCATATATTTGCTAAAAACAATAAAAATCAACTAAAAAAATGACGATCAAAAACGAAATTTTGTATCGTGTTTGAACGACATAGAAACAAACAAGGTTGAAAAAAGGTAAAAATTCAAAAATGTACACATCATGATAGTGGTAAAGAAGGCGCTTTGAAGCCGGTCTGCGGAAAGAAGCGTGCGTATGCGAGAGAAGCAAACTCGGCCGACAGTTTTTTTAAAGCTTACCGGCTCTATCAGACTTCAGATACTGTCGTCCCAGCGGACTGAGGTTGGTCCGGAAGTCTGACACTAGGCATTCTGTATCACATCAACACAGCGTCTATGAGCCAAATTGATACTCGCACGGATGCTTAAATTACGCACATTTAACACAAGTAACGAAATAAAATTGTTCGTCCGTACCTACGAACGCACGCACGTGCGATAGTTCAATAGCTGGCTAAATTGTATCGATAAGACAAAAGCTCTGTTGAGAAATTATTACTATTACTCTTCACTATAGAACTTTCGTTTGATGTCATTTTGCTAAAGTCAAATCCCGAACGATACAATAAAGCTCGAACGACCCACGATTATCCGGGCGGATAAAACGAAAACTCACCTGCTAAACTAACAGGATGCCGATCTTGCAGCTGGATCGCCACACCGAATCCACCCAGCTTAACGGGAGCCGAATTTTCCTTGGTGGCCAGGAGCACGCTCTCCGGTTTAATGTCCCGATGAATGATGTTGTTCTCGTGACAATACCGCAACGCCTCCAGGATTTGTCGCATGTAATGGCTAAATGAAAAACGACAAAACCGACCATTAGTGTGTGTATCGATCATTCGGCCAGCGAAATTTATTTTAATTTGGCGCTTCGCAGAATTGAAAAAATTAATCGTCCTGTAATAATTCACACGAGATCATTTGCATTTCGCGCAGTAACGTGAACGATAAATCAGGGAAATGCCGCTGAACAGATTTAACAAAAAAAAAGCATTTTATTGGTGCATGACTATTTATATCGATTATAAACATAGTGTACATATACACACGTAGGTTATCGTTAAACAGAATCGTTTTGATTAAGTCCGTAATTGGTTTACATCTTGGAAATTATTAATACTATGATAATTGCTTATGTTACCTAACTCTGATTACCACGACGTGTGCAAGTTAGAACTCAAATTATGCCATAGCGGCTGCATTAAATAAATTATAACTATGTGTGTGCCTGTGTGTTTTGGTGGATGGGTATGTATGTGTGTGTGTGTGTGTGTATTTTTAGTTGAATTTACATACTTAATTTCTTGATTAAGAAACTGAGCTACTGAGTTTGTTTGTTAATATATGAAAAATAGACAAAAATATATATCTATTCGTATACAGGGCCGTACCTGGGCGTGATTTAGTGAATAGTAGTCAGTAATATATATGTGTAAACTGATATTCCAACATCATTACTAGCAATACAATAGGCAATAGAAAGGTAATATACAGTATTATCTATAGCCATCAGTTTTTACATTCATAATGTATCCTTCATTGACAATAGAAATTGAAATTAAAGAAATTAGATCGAAGTATAATCTAAATCTTCAACTGAATCAATTGAAAAAGCTGCTACTTATGGCCATACAGGAGACGCAATGTTCCATACAGAGGTTCAAACAGAATTAACATCAATCAACGCCAATAATGATAACAAATGACCCAGACAAAATAGCTCAGAGTCTAAAAAAAATTACTGGAACTAAGTCCAATCGACCTAAATAGACCAAATAGAAATTAAAAATACTTCGATCAAGCTGGAGAAGCTAACGGATAACAAAGAAACTGATTATTCCTTGTGGCTACGAAGAAATTAATAAAGACGCATACACCACAATCAACTATCAAGGAAAATATGAGCAAACGAAGAGCAATATGGAAAAATATGAATCAATGTATTTAACATTTGTAATATGTAAACAACATTTGTAATTTTCCGTTTAGATTTGATATGAATTTTGCAATATGCGACGTGCATTAATAGTAATAGTTATAGTAATATGTTGGATTAGGTTTCATTTGTTTTATCTAAATTAAAGCAACAACAGTTGCGAACAATTCTCAAACACGTTGTTTCTTTCCAAGTGCCAACTGTCAACCCAATCCAACCCAATCCAATCCAAACCAACCTAACTACACTATACCTTGGGCATCAAGCTGTAGTCATTACAGCACCGAAAACAGCAATAAATGAATGAACACATCAAGAAATGTGCAGTCTTTCCAAGAAAATGTTACCATTTTACCAATAAGAATAAGTTGTGTTACATATGGCCACTAAACAAATTCGACGAAAAAGTTGAAAACTTCCCTAGATTCAGGCTGCTCGGATTACCTTATCCTGAAATTTTTCCTCAATTGTTGTATCTTTTTCTTCTTTGCTCCATCTTCTCCACTCCTCATCCAACCAATCTATCCTTTTTGCCTGTTTCTTTTTCTTGGCGATCGTCGTTTTAGCGGTTTCTTTTGTTTGTTTCCACACAGTTGAGGAGACTTGTAGGGTTTGCCAGCATTTTGCCATTTATTTTGCCATCTTCCCCTGATATTCTGTTTTAGCATCCTCATTCTGCCATATTTCAACATCATATAGTTTTTTTTATTTTTTGTTTGTGTTTCTTTTGCTCCAGTTTTTTCGTTGCTTGTCCTTACTAAGAAAAGATCGGATCCTGTTTCTGCTCCTCTCATACTTCTCATGCTAGTAATTATGTTCATATGCTTTCTTTCTACCAATGCTTGACCAATTTGATTGCTCAGCTTGCCGGCTGGTGTTGTCCATGTCCCAAAATTAATTTCTCGATGTTCATTATCATTAGATATTTCGTGTTTACTGTGTACTCCTATTGTCGATCGGTACATTTCTTCTTTCTTATTCTTTGCGTTGTAATCTCAAATCACTATTTTCATATCATGTTTCGGTAATTTTATATTCTTCTTCAAGTTAAAGTAAAATATGTCCTTTTCTTCTCCTTCTTCTTTTTCTCTGAGGCAGCGGCGCATTATACTGATGTTATTTTCTCTTCACAAACGCATGACACATAACTTCTCTGATATTGGTTTGAAAACCATCGCCTTATTCTTATAATTTTTAATTTTAATTTTTATACCATGAAGCTAGTTCATAGCTCTATGTCTTTTCCTAAACTAAAAAATTTCACATCTTCTATATCTACAATATCTCGTCCTAATTGTTTTGTTTTTTATGAGGCTGTTATGTCTATCTTGTAATTTCCCTTTTCTATTCTTTATTACTCCCTGGCGCCAAAGTAGCATTTACATCCCAGACGTCCATAAAAAAATATAACCTGTCCTTGACTTTCTTTAATTGTTGATGAGTTTTGAGTATTTATCCCGAATCCTTTGTGCGCCTGGTCGTCCTTAAAATATATTCCCTCTGACCTACGCTGTTTTTTCCAGTGCACTGACCAGTTTCTTTAGTTACATATTACTTTTTTATAACCTATCTTAACCGATTTCCCTTTGGCTTTCTCTTCTTTGGCTTGGATCCTTATTATCTTTGTATCATGCGTTCTTCTTTAATTACACGCGATAATAAAAGAAAATATCCAGTAACAATGAACGTCAATGTAGTGTCAATTCTTTAAAATTGGCTCTTTCCCATTCCTATAAAGTTCATACTATTAGAAATTGCATTGGAACCATAAAATCTATAGCAATTTCATAAAAAAATTCAGCTTTGTGCATTGACATCTTGAAAATAAAATAAAAAAACATTTTCCAAATACTAAATGGACATAAATTTTTGAAAAAATAGTCGCCGATTGAAAATGACAGTGTAAATTTCTGTGAAAAAATCACTTCATTTTCCTTCATACAAAAAAAGTATGCATCGAAGAAAAAATCCTTCGATTAAGGACTAGCTTCTGATATAAAGGAAACGTGTGAAAAATTTCAAGTAAATCGATCCACTGGTTTTTAAGATATCGTGGTCACCTGTTTTGAAGAAG
The DNA here is from genome assembly GCA_959613385.1 of Geotrupes spiniger. Lineage (NCBI taxonomy): Eukaryota > Metazoa > Arthropoda > Insecta > Coleoptera > Geotrupidae > Geotrupes > Geotrupes spiniger. The sequence continues at coordinate 23,157,438 of OY390737.1, forward strand.
CTGTTTTGGGAAAAACGCCTTTAAAGTCTGAAGTTATAAGTCTACAGTTATAACGAACGTACTGTTCGCCGTATTTTTCTTCTGCATGTTTAAACATTTCAACCTCCATTTTTTCCGGAAGATCCTGTGTGGTTTGCTGAGCACACAGATTCGTGTTCTTCATACCACAGCGCGTACCCTTTATTGTATACTGAAAATGTCGAAACACTTGAACACTCGAACTTTTGCACGTCATCAGAATTGCACTAATGTCATGGTAGCCACTGCATAGGAATATTTTCGTATTACGGTTGCAATCCCATTTTTTAATGATTTCATGTAACTATTATCTGAATTATTTGCAATCATTAAAATAATTTTTACCGTTGTATGGTGTACTACCAACTATGACCATCTAACACTCTGTGAAGGCAGAAGCCTCTTCTTTTTGGTAGCAATGGTCGGATATTGATACGTTGTCTACAGAGTTGCAGTTGTGGAAAAAATCTGCAGTGTCCTTTCTCATATTTATGAATTTCTTCATATATTGAGTATAAGGAAATAATAAACAATTTTTGAATTGTAAAGTTTTTAAGTGTCTCTTTCGTTCTCTATCATTATTTAATATCTGATTTTCAAAAATATGCTATTACACTCGATTTCTAACTGGAATAAATCAACAATATTATCTCACCCCAAGAAATTAATCAAACTTCGATATCGACTTTGAAATTTGATTTTCAATACGCGAACAGTTAAAATAATAAAATTATTAAATTAGTCGTCGAGTCGTGACCGTTTGGGAAACTCTGCCTCGATTTCTGAGAATTGTCCTCACTTGCATCCATTCGATGTCAAATAAAAGCAATGGGGTTAGGATTTCATTCATATTTTCATATACACACCAAAATAATGGATTCTATTATTAGCTCGGCCGGCGCTTCTAATTTCCCTGAAAAATGCGGCGCATATCGTCCATCGTCATAAAAACCCTTATAATTTTTTTACTATTAATTTAATGGGTGAAGGTCGCCCTGTTCCAAGAATCGTACAGATTTATGTCATTCATATTAAATATATTCACAAAACACAATGAGTTATGAATGGAATAAATTGGTGCTTCTAATTTATCATTTTTAATTGTTAATTAAAATGAATAATCATATTTGTCGATTATGAAGATTTGTGATGAAAGATGAGCAGATATAACGAACAATTTTAAACTGGATTGTTCTCACCTCTCATTTAACATTAATTAAAACAATTAGTTTCATATTAATGTTTATTACTTGCTAATGATCTTCTAAAACAAAACACCTTATTGCAAATAAACTTCAATGTAAAAGTGTTTTATTTAACAACGGATTCATTGACATACGTATAATTAGTGAAGAACGTCAATGAAAATATACATATTGTAGCATTGTGCTAAGATATAAATAAGTAAAAATTGTTAAGCAAATAAAATAAAAATATTACAAACAAATAGTAAAACAAAATGAATCTCTTTTAAAACAAACATTAGAACAAAAACTTAAATTTGTAGAACTTGTTAGCATTTAAATGAAAATATATAATAAATAATAATAATGAATGACAGATGTTTGACAAGGTAATTGTTATGGGTTTCTTTTTCGTTGTGCTTTATACTTCTTTGTTTGATTTATTCTTATACTGTTGAGACATGATGATCATTATGTAACGTTTGGTTGGATTAGTATAATAGTTAATGTTCTCAGCAACCAATGCATTTGTCTCATTCCTATTTTTTAACTTTTTTTCATGGCATGTTGTTCTTGTTCTTGTTCTTCCAACCCAACCCAACCCAACCCAACTTGGTTTTATTGATTTTAATTTTTTATGTCTTCAGCCATTCTTCTAATTGGAAAAGGTAGTCCTCTAAGTTTTCTGATGCAACTATAAGGTAATTAATGGGTTGCCAACATTACTGTATCCTCAGTAAATGTACCTATAGCCTATATTCATCTGGTGATCTTGATGGATATATTAGGTATAGGATGGGTTCAATAACGCTCCCCTGGGAACTGCAGATTTTGTATAGATGAATGTGTATAAATATAGTAAGGCATAATATGGTAAAGGTAGAGACTATCCGATTTTGTAAAGTAGAACTTTATGCCAAACTTTGTCGAACGCTTTACTCACATCTAAAAAGTCACTGAACAATATTTCTTTTCATATATGCTTTCTTCATTGAATTGTGCAATTCAGTGACATTCGGCGATTGATGGGTTTTAAGCTAATTGGCTTCTAGGAAGCAACTTTTTTTCCTGCCTTTGGAATAAGGACCATTTGGGCCAATCCTTATTAAAATATACGTTAATGACACAATAGCTTTCGGTGATTCTTTTAACATTTTGGATATTATTAAATCTATTTCTTGCACTTTCATATTATATAAGGTGAAATCTGGTCTTTAATTTCCTTGGAACTACCTACCTAATTTTTTACTTGTGTTTCTTGTTTATTTATTTCTTTAACCTAAGTTGGTTTTCTTGACCAAGGGTGTCATCTGTCGGGGTGAAAACATTAGCCAAATCTTTAGCGTTAAATCTGCCTTTTCCTGATTGCTTCTAGCTAAGTTCTCTCTTCTGGGTCTATCTATTTGTATTTATACTATAATTTACAATTCTGACGCGATGGCGATATATAACCGAGCATAAATTAAATAACATTTTGAACATTTTCGCATTCAATGTTTTATATTAACATATTTCCAGGCACGACAATTTTATTATTTTGACAATTGTGAAAATTTTTGAAATTCTTCACCATACTTTACATTCAAGAATTTGCACAATGCAGACAATAATTTTCTTTCCAATTTTATTTAACAATAAATTATCATAAATTAATTATACACTGTAATTCGAAATCTGGAAATTAATTAGTACGTTATAATATGCTAAATGACTAAAACATGATCACTCTACCCTAGCAGTGATAATTAAAAATAAAAAGTAGCTCCTGAGCTCGAAAAGGTTCGACACCCCTGACCTATATGTAGCCAGGCATGGCCAACAAGTCGATCGACATCAATCGCTGCGAAATTCGCGCAGTCATCAAGTCTGTATGACTACAGCTCCGAAAAATACCGATGTGAATTAAACCAAAGTTTACTTAATACTTAATTAAACCTTTTGATTAAAATGTGAATAATGTGGAATTTTAGGTAATGTGATTTTTTTTATTTTCGCGTACTTGATACTAATGATTGGTACATATTTTCAGACATCCAGTTGATTGTTTTGTATTTTTGACGATTTTAAACATCTCGTTCTTGACTATATTTTGACATTTAATTCTGGAGATTTTCTTTATTTATATTTTGACCATTTTTACAATATTGGCGATTTTAGTAGCACATTTACAATAATTGTGCCTCTTGACAATATAGACAATTTTGAATTCTTTGAAATGTTTTATGTAAAATCAATCCACTTTAATTTTCGCATTTCATGTCCTTTGGACTTTTAAGTAATTTTTCCATTTCTGTCAATTATCTCAATATTAATTGGTACTGTGTCATTTTTCTAAATATTGACGTTTTAGCAACAACTTATCTGCGACAACTGAATACACGCTTAAATCATGACTTTCCCGCGACAAACGATCTTCATTGCCAATTTCTCCAACCCATCGGCACCGTCTCCGAGATATTTTACACCGTATCGATCACATATAAACCAAGTTGAAAAGTACATGCAGAATATATAAGCATTGTATATAAACGTAAATCGAATAATAAAATTAAAGCACGTAAAATAAAATAAATAAAAATAACTTCGTACATCGTGACTTTTTACGAAATTACTTCCACGAGACAAACGATCTTCATTGGCAATTTCTCCAACCCATCGGCACCGTCTCCGAGATATTTTACAACGTATCGATCACATATAAACCAAGTTGAAAAGTACTCACCTTGCCACCGCTTCGCTGTAAACGAATCCTGTTATGGCCCTCCGCACTACCTCGAAACACAGGTCGTTTCCGTCCATGCTGCAATAATAAAACGTCAACCAATATGAGACAGAAGTAAATATTAAAAGTACTGGGCGCTATGTGGCCCATTGCGCTGAATAATGCACGCTTGCAGTCGTGTTTTATTAACGAAGTCTTCGTCAACGTGAAATTGCCGAAACGTAAATGAAAAACAACAAATCTCGACGACGATAAAACAGATGTTTACAAAAGTGACGCAGATAAATTATCGGCTTTAGAAAAAGAACAAAAGAAATTACACCCCGTCGTAGGGCACTTTATCGTCGCGAGATTTGGCGCAAAAACAAGTTGCAGGAAATGCGAATCCTACAGAATGGAGAAGAAAATGCTTAAGTTGAAATGAAGAGCATAAGACGTATCGGTGACAAGGGTCACTTTTAAAATTACTCTGTAACTTTCTTCACCGCATACTTGAATACGTACTTTATCATTTTGACAAATTACATAAATGAAAACACAATGAAATACATTACAATAAATTAGATTGAAATATAAAACAAGCAAATTAAATACATATTATTTCAAAATATTAGTTAATCTTTTACAATCAAAGACAATTTATAGTGAAAATAAATTACGCGGCTATTGTAGTGACATCGAAATATAAATTTTGGCTGATATCGATTATATAGACCACAAAAGTCGACCACTGCATCCATCAGACCAAGTTTACTGTGGAAGGCACTTCCAATGCAGGCCATAAAAGTACATACGATGTGTTCGTGTCTAAGGCGATAAAAGACAAATATATAAAAAAAGAATTCTCTGGGGGTGGTAACTTTTACGATCCAACCATGTAGGACGCCCAACTCATTGGTAATTGACGTCATTGAGAGATGAAATTGGCGAGATCAAACACATGTAGGACATCGCCTGTATTTCAAAGGATTTGTTTGTAATTTAAAATTACTGCAAAAACGGTATTCGGGTGCTATTGAACGATAAGGAAAAGACACCCATCAATTTGTTCTGCTGACGTTTCGCTTCTTTATTGAAGCATGTTCAAAGCCTAGATTTACAATACTATGAAATTTTGTATAAACAATTTACAAAAATATTACCTACATGAAATATGAGATGTGTGATATGGAAAGTAATGAATTTAAATTTAGCAAATCACATATTAAATGAGATGCGTCTAAAAATTGCAACGCATTAATTGAAAACGTGTTAGAATTTTATGCGCACAAAAAGCGACGTTCAAAAACGGCAAAAGTGATCCTTAATGGCTACCTGAGAAACTTAGTAATAAAAATCCACCAGGAGTTACGACAGTTAAAAAGTCCGAAATGCGAATTAATTTGAATTAAAATTTGAAAAACAGTAAAAATTAAATACAAAAAAGGCGGGTCTTTATCAGACCGATCACAATGGACAATAGAATTTAAGAAGGATTGTGGTCTTTTCTTCTACCTTTCTTATGAAAGAGAAAATTTACAAGATTTCAAAATTCTGGAAGAAAAAAGGGAACAGAACAGGCACAGAAGGCTATAAAAGAATCGTCAGAAAACGATGAGAGTACCAATGTAGCAGTGTCCACCACGGTTTTCTTCAGAATACAAATAAAACTATTACTCTATAAAAATAGCGTCTCGTCTTGTCTACATTGACAGATGAAACGAGCGATGTCAAACTTCAGGTACTTCACCAGTATTTCTATGCAATATAAACATGGTACTGTACTACTAAATTGCACTAATATACTTATCTTCAATGCCAAATGAAATGAGCGATGTTAAACAATACGTGTTACATAACCAGTATTTCTATGGTTTATAAACGGGTCTGAACATGATAGAGCAATAGATTAGCTTGGACTGCATTGCATCTTCGTAGACAAGTGAAATAGCGAATGACATGCCAATATTATATAAATGACATAAAGCAATGAAGAACTATGAGTTTTAGTTGAAACAATAACTTTAATCAATTAATTCGTGAACATTTATTAATTATTTTTAAAAAATAATCTATTTTTATCATTTCGAGATTCTTAAAATGTTCCTGAAAAATTGGAGGAATGTATGGTAGTAAACACATAATATCTTTATGGTTTTCTTCCGCTACTGGTATAGGGGTGGTGTATAATGGAAATAATTTCGTTCATTTTTCAAGAATCTCATCCATTAAATTTGCAGCCAAGAGACAGATTCGCCCGCGGTATTTTTTACTCTTCTTGTCATTGACTCTTCTCTAGTGATTTCGTTGAAATAAAATCCAGTTATGACATTCGTTTTATCGAAAATGTATTACTTCTTCTACACTTTTGTATCAATCCATAATAACATGCTCAGGGTTGGATAAGTAATTTGCTTTTTTTTTCATTTCTATCAACCCAAAATCAAGGAATGACCCAATACCAAAAATTGGTGGTCTACCGTTTCGTAATATTACGATTTTGCCCTGAACAAGCATCACTGTAAGCTATTACGTATTTTTGAGTAGTTATATCCTCGATATGCGCTAAAATGCACGATGCTACTTCCTGTGTACCTCTTGAAGCTGTAGTTCTATCCCATACATACATCTTAACATTGTCATCATGGAAATTATATGGATTTATATGGAAACCCAAGTTGCATACGTACATATTGCGCTTATGATAGGCTCACAAAACAGACAGTTTAGGATACGGAAGCGCGTTTTGCAGATCAAATAAGAATTCGTAATATTCCCCGGAATTTTCTTTTGCTTTTTCTGATCCTCTGCAAGACAGTTCCAGCTCGCTCGGCATTTTGTAAAGGTACATCATGACTTTCTCTAAGATGTAATTTCTCTTCCTCATTATTGCATGCTCCGAGTTTTCCCTTAAATCGCATTTTTGAGGAGGAATTTAAGTTAAATTCAGTATTAAATATTTTTCTGTTGATCCATCCCTTAACAAAGGTTTGGTTATTTTCCTCAAATTTCTCTACATACAAGCTATACATTTTACGAATATCTAAATCAAGACTCAAATAATTTCGACCAGGAGTGTGACGAACTTTGGTGTAGTTGCTCTCGTATGCTGGAAAACTTAAAATATGTTTTCGTGCAGCTTTTATCTTAATTTCATCTGTTTTTCGTGAAGATCCAGGCATCTTCCCACGACGATCAGTGCCAGGTGTTTCAGCATTCAGAGCACGAGTTATCCGCCGTACAGAAATTTTCTAGGTGTCCAAAAAAAGTTCCTGCAAAGCGACACTTTTGACTTGTTATTTCTTGACAGAAAATACTTGTAGCTGCATTTTCTCGTAGGTCTTTCAAAAGTTCTGGTCCGCCTTTGTTTTATTAATCGTTGATGAACTGTAGCACACAGATTCAAAATCTTTTAGCTTCCAGAAATTATCAATATTATATTTTCATTCGTTATATTCTACGCGATCTAAACATTTTTTTGAGCAAAAGCAATCGTTTTTTTTTTTTCAAAAATGTTGGTACTCACAAGTTTTTATTTTTTGTCGTGTATTCCTTGTCATTATTTCTCTTAATTTTTCTGATATTTTGTGCGTAACTACATTCATTTCTTGCCCTATTTCTTTTCTTATCTTTTTCTATCTGCACCATTCTATTGTTTTACCTTGCACCATTTCTGGGATTTCTAAATTTACCGTCAAGTCATGGTATGATTCATATGAAGATGATAATTGTCTTAGTCTTTTCCATTTCTTGGAAGTATTACGTGGTCGTATAATATCTGCAGATGACATCATTTCCGAATAATAATTAACATATTCACATAATAAGTGCGTTGTCATTAACTTACCTGAACCACTATCTGTTGATATAGAGGTAAAATATATAAATTATTTGCAGCCAATAATTAGTTCCGAAGCGCCCAAATGAATTATATCGTTAGATAAACCGGAATTGTTATCATTTAATTGTCACTTATCCGCTTATTATGTATGTTATGTTTATATAATTTGTTTAAATTTTTTAACTCTCATAATTAACACTAAATGAATTCCATATAAGTTGAAATTACAACCATGAATCATATAAACGTAGTTTCATATTTGTATATCTATTAATTAATCTTAACAAACATTTTTTACATCTACATATTACGGACTCGTTAATTCTTTACTGTTTTTAACTATTTATAAATTTCAATTTAACATTAATGTTAATAAATATTATAATTAATTATTATTACGCAGTGAAATCTTTTATTTTATGTGATACGTTTGTTTATTCACAAAGCGGAAACTCTGAAGCTGGGCTTTAAAGTTGAACGTAATATTCCCGGTTTCATCGCCTACTAGGCAATCCTTGATGTTATCGTTCCCATCTTCTCGTTTCTTTTCTCGTACTGTCGGACGTTTTACTTTTACTACATTTACTCCGCTCATTACATCTTCATTTCGTCCTCGTTTATTGTAAGTCGTTTTGATTTGGAATCTTAACGCTCTATTCGGTTTGTGATTTCAATTAATTTAAATTATGATTTATTTTATTTTATTTCACTTCTGTTTCCAGAAACATGATTACCATTTTAATTATATTTTTTAAATATCGCACCATCTCTCTTCACGTAAAACGCAATCTGAGTCAAAGCCACATTTCGTATAATACGTAACGGAACGTCATGTAGCAAATTACGCGATATCAGTAATCTGAACATCGCAAAGGACCCGCCGGAGATTTACCACAGATGACCCATAAAGTTCAAAAGAATGATAAAAGGAAAACCGACGCAGGGGCTGTAATCATCAACAAAATGATTGATGAAAAACTTCAAATCCTCTGGACACACGCGAGCACATACGTGATGATTTCGTCCGAAATCGATTCGAAATGTTTGCTCGCGGGAAGTAGACAACCCCACGTCGCGTCGCCACGATGACACGGCTCAATTTATAACATTCACGTAATAGCGAATGCTTATTTTAAATACAATAAAAACATCCAATCATTTGTTATTTAAAACGTTCACACCGCTTGAATGGTTTAGGGCGAACAATTCTTTCCTGGTTTAATTAACAGCAAATGGTACGGTGCCATACGATAGATGATTAGTTTCCAGCAGACCACATAACGAAAGTTTACAATTTAATTATTTTCGCACGTCGGGGCGTTTAAATAAACAATATATAACCCGCCGAATAATTAAAATTGCACGGAACGTTATTATTTTACGAAGTTTCGTGGAAATTTTCAAGTGCTTAAAAAGTTTCGTTAGTTATTGCACGCGAAAAGCTCTTTATAAGCTCAATTCATATAAAACGGAGGATTTATAACAATTTAAAAAGTCAGTTATGTATCGGTTGCGTCCCACCGCAAGGATTGTGATACTACAACAGTTTTGAAAACAAATAGACAGATATTTCATTACATAAAGAAAAATGAAATGTGACAAAGTCAAAAATATAGAATTGGAACGAAGATGGATATAACAAACCAAATGAACGCAAATGATACAGTTGAAATTAAAAATGACAGTATACTCTTCGTGCATCTTGATTTGATTGGACGTGTGATAAATTATTGGCGTAATTTTTAACTGCCCACAATTCTCGTATCGGACTGCCGTAGATTTATGTATTTTTTAGTGATTGCGCAATGAGTAGCACCCGGTGGAGGAATATTTTAAATTTATTCTCTTCATATGCATTGGAAAATGAAAATATGTAAAAATTAATATATTGGTGTTGTTAATCCATTAATGAACATTAATTACAATGACTAAACGATATCGTCGATGAATCTAATATTTTTTATAGATAAAACCTATCTGTAAAAAGAATTTGATTCATCGACGGTACCGTTTCGTTTGCACTATCCTAAAATCATCAGCAACATATAGCAAACGGTCCATTTATCTTAGTTTTTAAACAACACAACATAAAACACATTGGTGAGTGATATTTACAATAAAATGAGTCAAATGGACCAAAAATTCGATAGTATCTTATGAATTATGAATGACCAATCACAAAAAAATAAGCAACAAATTGTTATTATTACTAAGCATAACAACAATAAATTAATAATATTGGCAGACAACATCAAACCATTTTGAGTCACGGTCCTTCCTATAATACGATCGAAACAACCACACATTGCACCAAAAAATGAGGAAAAACAACAGAAACAACGAAACACACTAAATAAAAAGTGCACGGAATCGACAGACGAATAAAAAAGTTTCGTTAAGTGTAAATGAGAGCATCTCTCATAAAAAATAAGCAATAACAAGTAATAAAAATCCGCGGTGGTTCGCACGAAACTTACTTATACTTAGTTATACTACGTTTTTCGAAAAAACTTTTCAAATGAAAGTTGTTTATAATTTCAATGTCTTTAACTTATATAAGAACATTTTTTTGATAGCTCGTACCGTTTTCAAGATTATGAAAATGGTGATAAGAGTAAACGATCACTTCCGGTTGAGCTATTACGTTCAAAATAGGACGTTTTCCTCCTTGCTACATACAAATATTAGATTTAAAGTTTCAGAGCTCTAGCTATAATCGTTTGGACGCTAGAGCGCGCACAGACACACACACACAGGCAACCAGAATATTAAATACATCAATGAAATATTTGCACTTCACTTAACGGACACAGTAGAAATAGTTTCCATAATACGCTACCTTAACAACACGAATGCGGTGGGGCATGATGAAGTATGAACTAGATTGCTGAAGTATTGTTCAGACCACCTAGCAGCACCACAGAAATGAAATGAAAAATGCATGGATGTGTTGACGAACATATCCATTAATTTTCCATTTTGAAACGCAATTTTCCAGTAAATGGTACACTTTTTGAAACAAATGTTGTTTATCATGTCATTACCTTTAATGTTTATAAGAACTACTTACTTCTAATAAATCGTACCATTTTACATACATATATAACGTGAGAGCAACGGAATTATTTTCTTTTTGAAGTATTGTAAAACGGTTTTTAATGAAATTTTAACACCATTTGTGAATATGTTGCACGACGTTAAAGGAAGAGTTACATTGTGATGTCGGTGGTGGCCATATAACTCATCTTATTTGATAATTACTGTTGGTTGTCATGATTAAAATGTATTATTTAAAATTTTATTGCCAACATAACCTCAGTTTTTACAGCTTTGCCTGCAGTTTGATTTCATCTAAATTTAAGTTACCGGGAAAAGGGTTGGTACACCTGTTAGTAACGGCGAGTAGTTCTATTACTCAAAATTAATCTAAGACATACGCGAAAACTTCCAAAGCCCTCCATGAATCACAATGCCGTTGCTCACACGTTACATAATTAAATCCCCCTGATACCTTTCGGTATGGGATTTTATTCTTATTGTCTCTATCTTAATTATTCTCAATACTTCATCTTAACTTTATTCTTCTTATCATGTGCTTGTGAAGTTTTTCGACACCATTCTATCGTGTGCCATGGTCTTTGCCTCTTTCATTGTCCGGTGCTTCGCAATTGCATTATCCCATGTTTTTCTTGGTCTCTCTTGCCCTCTTTTCTTTCCTATCCTGGCGTCCCATATCCATCTGACAGGTCTCTTCTCTTCCACCCGTCGCATATGACCCCACCAGCATAATTCTTCAATGTATTGCAAGGTTGGTTCAAATTGTTGTTCCTCTCTTACATCTACATTTCTCATTCTATCCCTATTTTGTAATTAACCCTTAAGCGCCCATAGGCATTTCATCTCTACGGCTTGTATTTTGCTTTTTATTTGTTCTGTTAGTGTTCACATTTCACTTCCGTAGGTTAGAATTGATCTAAATATTGTCGTAAACAATTTTTGTTTGCGTTGCTAACTCCTCCTTCCTTATGAAGCCTTGTCTCATCATATGGTATGTTTCCATACGTTTTCCAATTTGTTCCCAAATAAGGAAAGGATGCTACATGTTCTATTTTCTCTCCTTCTGCTTGTATATTCAATATTTCTTCCCGTTTAGCTGTCATCATCACTTTCGTTTTATTTATATTTTCATTACTTGTTGTTTAAAAATATCATTATATATGTTCATGTTATTCTGTAGACCTGTTTCACAGCTCGCCATGATCACAACGTCATCTGGATTCCGATATTTCCACTGGCTGTAGTCTTGTATATCCTACATTTAATCTTTGTATCTTCTGGTGACACTCCTTAATAATTCCATCTATAAATATTGAAAAGGTAAGGGCCTCCTTGCCTTAGTCTTTCATTCGCCTGTAACTCATTTGTTCTCTTATTTCCTATTTCATTTCGTATATGGTCATTAGCGGTTCTGCCTTTTCTGAACCCATATTGCACTTCATCTAGCGTTGCTTCGATATATTTTTCTAATCTTCTTTCAATTTTCTTTTAGTATAACTTTCTCGCGATGCTTAGGAGCGCTATTCGTCTATAATTATCACATTGTCTTTTGTTACCCTTTTTGTGAATCTGTGAATCTATCTGCCTATCTATATTACTCCTCTTTCAAAGCTTTTTTGCAGATTTTTGTGACTTCCGGTGAAGTAACTTTCGAAACTAGGAGGTTTTCTCGCAAATCAACTTTACACTATTTTTACTGATTAATCAAATTGTTTGTTGTTTGCTTCTGTGATATTTTCTTGTAGGGTACTACGTCATAAAAAACTTTGACGTTGAAACAGCCACATCGAAGGAAGAGACGCATTGTAACAACGATTGCGTCAACGAAAAACTGCACCACATTTTATATTGCAATTTTAATTGTATGTGTTTTTCTTCTTTGTTTGATTTAAATAAATAATGATATTTGTGCGCCCTTCTTTTTGCATATTGATATAAAAATATTAACGGAAATCCATAAATTTCGAAAAGTTTTAAATTGTAAACGTAAAAAGCACCCCTCGTTCTAACCTCGTTGTGCTCCCTGTTGATCATCTCTATTGATAATGTCGAGGTTGACCTTAAAATCGTTTTACATAAATGTGTTTTTAATGTCCGTGATATACTCTTTGACCTGGAGAAATTGATTATGGATCCGGCACGTCGAACGCCATTTTATTTATAAAAAAAGTCATAAGCTTGATTTCTTGAGCTATAGGCCAAGTAGTCTTACTTCAAATATCTAAAAAAATAGTGGAAAATCTCGTTTACAGAAAAATGATGGAATTCATTAATAAACACAAATTATTAAACAACACGCAAAACGGTTATATAAATAGTCGTTCAACTGAACGAGCAATATTTCAAAGACTCGAAAATGTCAATGAAAGTGTGCTATACATGTTGATGGTCCTGTCGAAAGCATTCGATAGCATCCATCATGAGGTGTTGTACGAAAAACTTCAGGTAATGAATGTTGTTCCTTAGAATGGTTAAAATCGTATTTAACAGAAAGAAAACAATTCATTACAACTATGGACGAATCTGGATAATTAGTATACACAGACTGGAAAGTTATAAATCAAGGCATTCCTCAGGGGTCCGTTCATAGACCACTTCCATTTTTATTATACTTTTAACTCCTAAACTGCAGATTACTTTTAGTAAAATAATGGACGAAGATTTGTTCCTGGAGTTGAAGATGGACAAGTTATCAAGGAAGTCACGTGTCGACTATGTGTCATGAAGCTGAGAGGATTTTGCTACAGCTTAAAAATGGTTGACAAGAATGTCAACGTAGATGCCAGTTTGAGTGCCTATATCCACTCAAGACTGAGGTATGGAATAGTCTTCTAGGGAAATTGAGTAGAAGCTAAACGGACTTTTTTGAACTATACTCCAAAATTTAATTGTAATTCAAAGTCAAGAGAGAGTTGCAAAACTATCTTTAGCGACAAAAATATCCTTACATTACCGGCGATTTATATGATGGAATGTGCGATATACGTAAAGACTCATTATTTGGAATCATTTCAAAATTATGAACTGAAGCATCCGCATAACACACGAGGCATGCAAGACTCACATCTAGTACCTCCCCAGACACATTTGAGTAAGTTACAGTATAGTTCATAAAATCCATGCATCTGGATCTATAACCATGTGCTGCACAAAATAAAAAAACTACCGCTAGCCCAATTTAAATATCACCTTAGAACGATATTGTCCAAGAAAGTGTGTATTGTATTGGTGGAAGATTATTTCACTTCTGACATGTGATGTGATAGATATATCAATAAACTACTGTATTTATGTTAATCATGCAACATTAATCAAATAACAATTAAATCGTTTATCATAAGAACGAAACTATCGTATTTGTTGCAAATTCAACTTATTTAGTCATTATTCATAGAAAGAGCATCGATTTTAAGTTTGTGACTCACATATAATTACAGATGTCAGCTACGAATAACCCTTTACGAAGTCACCCCACCTGCACTGCGTTACCAGCTGGTTTTTAGTCTATCGTAGGGTGAGATAACAAAGGTTAGAGTATTTGAATAAATGAAAACAATGAAAAAAGGAAATATTTTAAGAACAAAGTAAATGCGGACTGAAAAAGTTTTTAAATAAACCTATTTGTAAAATAAAAATGATAAATATTTCTGAAAAAAAATACTAAAGCAAAAAATCGTATGCAAGTGTATAATAAAGCAAAATGCCGAAATAAAACTAAAACGAAATGTAAGTATACGTGAAGGTCTTGCATCCGAAAACAAAACCCAACAGAAAAGAAAAAAATATTTGGCAGTATTTCAATATTATTGTAAAACTCCGACATATCGTTTCGTGCAAGTCGATGAGTCTAAGCTTCGGAGGCCCCCAGAACAATTTGTATAGACTACGACAGTGTTTCCCAAATTTATCAAAGTGCAACCCCTTTAAAAAAAATGTGCGCGACCTCTTATTTCCTCCTACTCCTCATTGAAATCAAAATAACGACAAAAATAGCCTAACTAAATTACAAGTAACAGATGGTTAATATATACTCAGTGACATATAAACTGCACCACCTAGAAGGGGTGGGAATTTCTGGACCAAATTTGGCAGAAACATTGGACTAGTCTAAGGTAACAATTGATTAAAATTTGATAAAGAAAAGACTTCATCTTTTTGATTTTTCTTTAATAATGTGTTGGTCCGCCCCTATTTCTGATACACTCATAGACCCGCCTTGGCATTGATTCCAGCAGGTGATCAATGTCTTCTTGGGGTATGGCATCCCAAGCAACCTGTACTTCATGCCGTAGTGCTTCTATTGTCAACGGTGGGTTCGGTAGATTCCTCAATCTTCTACCCATCATGTCCCACAGGTGCTCAATGGGCGACAAATCGGGAGATCTTGGCGGCCAAGGCAAAAGATTAACATTGGCCTCTTCAAAGAAGTCAAGAGAAACCCTTGCTACGTGAGGTCTTCCATTATCTTGCTGGAAAAGTGGGTCTTCCAGCCCTCGAAGATATGGAAGAACATGTGGTTCTACCACTTCGTCAATGTAGCGTCGGTTGGTCATACTGCCCCGAATGAAGAGCAAGGGTGACCTACTGCCGTAAGCAATAGCACCCCACACCATCAACCCCTAGTTCGGTGAACATGCCTCGCAATCGAAAAATCAGGATTGCGCCTTTCTCCACGTCTTCGTCTAACCGTCATCCGACCATCATACATTCCTAAACAAAATCGTGATTCGTCACTAAAGACAACTCGATGCCACTCCAAGTTCCATTGAAGTCTTTCCGTGCACCAGGCCAAACGTTCCTGGCGATGTTGAGCAGTGAGGGGTAGCACAAGATGTGGGCGGTAAGACAGCAAGCCAAAGGTTCTTATTCGACGATAAACTGTTCGCAAGCCTATCGGACGACCTTGTTCACCTAACCATTGATCAGCTATTGATCTAGTTGTAGAGAATCGGTCTCTCAAGGCCATTAATTTTAAGGGGCGATCTTGACGTTCATTGGTTCGTCTTTGAGCCCCAGTGCCTCTTCTCCGACGTTCAACCCCATGCTCAGACCAAGCTTGATAAACACGCATTATTGTTGAGTGGTTCCGTCTCAAACGGTTGCCCATTTTCTCTAAACGAAAAACCTGCTTCTCGTAAACCAACAATCCGCCCTCGGTCAAAGTCACTCAACTGCTGGTAAACTTGAGGTCTCCTTCCTCTAGGCATCATTAAACACTTGAAGCACTTTAAATTAAAGAACGGGATCCGAAAAAGTGGAACAAATTCAAAAAATGACTCGATAATTGCTCGTCTATCACCACCTCTATAAAATGACACAAACATCAAAAATCTAACTAATCCAACTATTTCCCTGGACTAGTCCACTATTCCTGCCAAATTTGGTCCAAAAATTCCCACCCCTTCTAGGTGGTGCAATTTATATGTCACTGAGTATATTTGCAAGAGGTGAAATCCCCATGTGCAAGTCAATTATACGATCCTGTTTGGGTTCTGAAGCTAGGCTCTTCCTTGCTGATATTTTCGAAACATTCAATTTTGAACAGTAGGATGCAAGGTCGTGACGTTAATATAATTATAGCCGCAGATAAATTTAAGGGATTTATGGTCGACTTCAATTGCCAAAAAGTAGTTTGATTTATTCCAGTGCGGTCAGGAAATTATGGTGGTTGGAGACATGTAAGTTGCTTTCCTGAATTTAAAACAAAAGCTCTAAATTATTTTCTAGAAGAAATTCAAAATAGTTACCACGGTTACAAACGAATACTGAATCCGTTTTATACGATTTCTTTCAACATCTCGAAATACCAATAAACTTATTCAAATATCAAGCGATGGAATATTGAAGCTTGAATTTGTTTCCCAGAACCCAGACGCATTTTGGACCAAAAGGGTGCAGGAATATCCTCACTTGGCAAATGAAGCAATTAAATGTTTGGCTCCCTTTGTTGTAACATCATATTTATGCGAGTTACGTTTCTCATCCCATCAAACCAAAAGTGAGAAATCGCCTCGTACTTGAAAACGATATAATTGTGTGTGTCCCAAATACAAAGCCTATATTTGTAAGGCTGGTTTCAGGGTTCAGGTACCATTAACATTTAAAATATTTTACTTTATTTTTCTCTTTTATTTTTATGGACTTAATATATATATATATATATATATATATATATATTAGGGCGGGTCAAATTGTATGGACCGATTTTTTTTTATGAAGCGTATAGCAAAAATGTAATCTATAGGTGATTCTGAGAAATTTTGCTCAAGAGACCATAGCTCTAAGTCGGATTTGGAGCCCCCCAAAATTTCAAAATAGAAATTTTTCCATATATACATAGAACAATTTAATTAAATTCGTCATAAAATCGGATAGAATTATAGTAGATTTCTCAATTTGGGCTTGTTTGAAAGGTATTTTTATCACCTTTCAGAATCTGTATTGATACCTGTAGAATAAGTCGTCAATGGCAGCATTGTTCAATTGAACAACTTTGTAACACTGAATAATGACGTTACAAAATAATGACGTTTACCACCACTAAACGTTGCCAAGCTTGCTTTTCCTTCTTCCTTAATCGTTCATCGTGCAATACGCAGTTTGCCAAAATACTTAAATAAAAACTCGGTTATCACAATACCAATATTTACTTTCTTATACATTATGTATAAGTATAGGAATCATGAAAAATTTCGAACTCGAGATTTCAACGGATATACACGTTTTGAGGTCCCCTGAATCGTTTCTGACTATTTTCGGAATGACGTCTGTGTGTGTGTCTGTGTGGTACTGTGTGTCTGTGCGCGCTCTAGCGTCCAAACGATTATAGCTAGAGCTCTTCAACTTTAAACTTAACATTTGTATGTAGCAAGGAGGAAAACGTCCTATTTTGAACGCAATCTCTTAACCGGAAGTGATGGTTTACTCTTATCACCTTTTTCCATATCTCGAAAACGGTACACGTTACTGGAAAACATATTCTTACATAAATTATAGATATTGGGGTAATTACTGTGGGGAATTTGCAAACGGGGTTCTATATATACTAATTCAACACGTGTGCGCTTAAGGGATAATAGCCGCATAAATGACCGGGGAAATTCCGAATTCTGTGTGGTCGTGATGTTCTTGCCGTGTTTTTCCGCTTTTTTGATTTCTAGCGTTTCTAACAAATTCAACCGTTTGCCTTTGGTAGTTGTATGCAATGTTTTAAATTTATTTAGATCCGGGAAATGGTTCTTTGTTATGCAGGTCTAGATAATTGATCGTGCCATCTTCGTTGTTTTCTGTCTCTACGGTGAATTGTACTTGCTCGTAGAAGCAATTACCTAGACCTTCAAATTGGGAAAAAAGAACAACACCTGACCTTCGACATATTCAGAAAACATACTTTCTCAGACGCCATAACAAATGCCAATTCTTGTCAATTCAATATAAAAATGAGTGCCTTTCGGTCATGGATACACAGGCTTCTAGTATTGCCCCTATCGACTGCCAACTACAGAAGTTGAATAAAGAAGTTGAGATCCTGAAAGCCATTGTAAGAAACAATAATTACCATGAAAGCGTCATCGATCGGTTGATAAGGAAAAAACGTCAGAAGCTATTAACCAAACAATTGTACGCACCGGTGGAGGATGTCCAGCGCAATTATTGCTTTATCAATTATGTTCTTAAGTTTAGTGACAAAATCTCCAATAGATTACGTCACAGCAACCTAACACCTATTAGTGTAAATAAAAAGAACTTGGGAACTAAATTGGTAAACAATAAAGAGAAACTAGACCAAACATAAAAAAGCGGAGTATACGAAATTAATTGTAAGGACTGTGACGCTCTATATATAGGTCAAACCGAACGCAACTTCAAAAAGCGCCTGAACGAACATAAAAATCTATTCTAAACAACGCCAGAACAACTGGCTTAGATGAACACTGCATAACAAAGAACCATTTCCCGGATCTAAATAAATTTAAAACATTGCATACAACTACCAAAGGCAAACGGTTGATTTTTTTAGAAACGCTAGAAATCAAAAAAGCGGAAAAACACGGCAAGAACATCACGAACGACCACACAGAATTCGGAATTTCCCCGGTCATTTATGCGGCTATTATCCCTTAAGCGCACACGTGTTGAATTAGTATATATAGAACCCCGTTTGCAAATTACCCACAGTTTAATACACTCTTTGAAACTTTAACCAAGTGTTTAATTTTTTAATTTTTTAACTATAATTATAGATTTAGTCAAAGAGTGCAGTGATAATATCAAAGTTATTATGGATAATCAAGAACCATCAACATCGTCTGCGGTGTCTTCGCAAATGGAAGCAACAACATCAACAAGTTTTGACTCTAGATTGACTAACATGCCTCATCAAGATATTGTTGTTTTTGGTTTATCAAGTGATTTAAATGATCTTAGTTTGCCTACTAAATGTGACATTTTAAAATATTATTTTTTTTAAGTGATCGTGCTAAATTTGAAAACAAAATGTTCTCGTATAAAAATTTTACTCCTCACGTAACAGATAAATTGATCCAAATTTGGTGTAAATTAAATATTGAAATCATTAATAGAAAGAGTGTTTTAAAAAAATTAACTGGTTTGCTTGATAAATACCAGAAACATGTACAACATAGAAACAAAAGAGATGAATTTAAAGCATTTGTTGATTCAATAAACGAATTATTTTACATTGGCAAATGTAATTGCAAATTAAAAACAACAGAATGCTCGTGTGGATTGATTCCAGAACATCTAAAAGAATTTATGATGGACCAGCATAATGTTAGAAAATTCACAATACCTGAATATACCTTGAATATTCAAGACGTTGAAGAAGTAGCTACAACAATACCAACACTTACAACTGGTACCGATGATCCAAGTTACGAACCACCTGAATTACACATGGATGAAGATGAAAATGAAGCAACAACAGAAGTTCCAGAAGCAACTGTTCAAATGAGACGAGGTCATTATACTCAAAGATACGATGCCTTAAATTTTGCTATGATGTGTGATAGATTCGGTGTTTCAGATAGAGTCGCTTCATGTTTAGCAACAGCTTTATTCGAAGATATAAATTTTAGAGATGTTCATGGTAATCTTGTTATTATGGATAAATCAAAAGTGGCTAGAGAAAAAGTTAAATCTAGAGATGCAGTGCTCCGTACACGACATACAAATTCTTCCATAACTGCATTCTCTTTCGATGGTAGAAAAAATGACTCATTAACTACAGAGAAAGTTAATGACAAATTTCATACCACTATGGTAAAAGAACCGCATTTAGTTGTTCTGAAAGAGCCCTATAATGAGTTACTTGGATATGTAAATTTGGGTAGTCAAGAAGATGCAAAAACCAAACACAGAAAACTGAATGAATTTTTCAACAATAAAACATTAACAGTTGATCAATTAATTGGCATATGCAGTGATGGTGAGCCAACAAATACTGGAACAGAAAATGGTGTTTTACGATTATTTGAAAAACAGTTAAATAGACCAATTCACTGGTTTATATGTCTGCTTCATTTCAATGAACTGCCATTTCGTCATTTATATGAAGCATTGGACAAAACAGTCACCAGTGGACCACGAGCAGCAAGTGGAAAGTTATTCAAAGCTATTCAAGAATGTGAGAAATTGCAGGTATGTAACACTTTATTTTATTTAATATCATCATTATTTATTGTCATTATTTTACTTTTTCGATTGGGATAAAGTTAAAATAAAATAATTGCATTTTAATTGATCTAAACATTTCATTTTTCAGGTAGTAGCTGATTTTGATTCAATACCACTGGAGAATATGCCTGCAATGATGGATCATGAACATGAGCTCGAACTATCAACAGATGTTAAATATTTATATCAAATAGCTAAAGCAATTTCGAATGGTATTGTTCCAGTTGATTTAGCTAACATTAAACCAGGACCAATTGCACATTCTCGTTGGTTAACCAAAGCAAGTAGATTACTACGATTATATGTAACAACTAATACACCATCGACCAATTTAAAAACTTTGGCAGTTTATATTATTACAGTTTATGTGCCAATGTACTTCAATGTGAAGTTTTATAACTCTGTTGTGTACGGCAGTGCACTTTTATTAAAATTTATACGTTGGACACGATACTTACAACCAAACTTTCGTAATATTGTAGATGGTGTAATTCAAAACAACTCATATTACGCACATCCAGAAAATATCTTATTAACAATGTTATTTGATGACCGAAAAGCAATACGGGATAGAGCTATCAAAAAGATTTTACACTATCGAGAACAATTGTACGATCCAACTAAACTCAGAGTTTACAAAAAATATATCTTAAATTTCAATGCTACCGATTATGTCAATATGGTTGACATGAATAACGACGATATATTATTTGAACCAGCATTTACTCGACAGATTCCATATGATCACTTGGTAGAATACTTAGATTTCGTTGAACCACCACTGGCTGATCCACAAATTCCAATGCACATACAAGGAACAGAAAGACATGTACAATTATTAACGAGTGTTTCAAAACGAGTTATAGAAAAGAATCGTGAAGGAGTTATGGCAGTGACATTAGAAAGTCGTAAGAAAACTCCTCGAATGGAAAGTAAAAAGGACCTTAAAAAATAATATTACCACGTTAAAACATTAAATTGTAGGTCGAGAATAATATTTAAAAATAAATTGAATAAAAAATGTAAAAATAGTGTTTTCTTGTTGAAACCTTGAAAATGTTGATTTTTTCAAATCGATTTTCCTACAAAAAAATTGATCGTAATAAAAGTTTTTGGAAATTATCTGAACTTTTATAATCTGAATTCTGAATTCTGAATTTATTAGTTAAAAGTTCATTTTAGGCTATTTTTCGACAAAAAATTCCTAATATCTCTACTAAAAATAAAAAAAATATTGGTATCAATACAGATTCTGAAAGGTGATAAAAATACCTTTCAAACAAGCCCAGATTGAGAAATCTACTATAATGCTATCCGATTTTATGACGAATTTAATTAAATTATTCTATGTATATATGGAAAAATATATATTTTGAAATTTTGGGGGGCTCCAAATCCAAGTTAGAGCTATGGTCTCTTGAGCAAAATTTCTCAGAATCACCTATATATTACGATTTTGCTATACGCTTCATCAAAAAAAAAATTAACCCGCCCTAATATATATATATATATATATATATATATATATATATATATATATATATATATATATATATATATATTAATATATATATATATATATATATATATATATATATATATTAATATACTTTTTTAGTGCAGAGCCTCCGGCTTCCGCCACTATTTTCATCGTACATATGTAGTAACAAATTTTGAAAGCAATATCTTAACCGAAAATTACAGTTTACTTTCGTAACTTTTTCGGTAGAAGTAATAGAAAAAAAAAATCTTAGAAACGTTAAAGACATTTAATAAGTGTCTGACAAAAGCTCACAGTGCAAATTAATATTTGCATCTCGTACAGTAACCAGGATTGAAAATACATCTAATTATAAAAAACAAATAAATTAAACATTTGCCCATATTACGCGCGCTACAAAGCAAATCCGCCTTGCGAGTCTCGCCATTTCATTAGACGAAAGTTTTACTTCCGCCGTACACCACCAGGGGCTCTTTGTTTTCAGTAATATAGTTTTCTATGTTTAATTTAATGAATGCCCTTTATCATTTTTTACGTCGGCGGCGGGGTTTAACATGAAATTTTGAATAATCTCTCGCCAATGCACAGAATTTTAAAACCAGCGAACAGAGAACAACAATAAAGGTGATATTTCGAAAGCTAGCTCCAGCCGGAAACCACAACACCACAAAGGTATCGAATCAAACTCGTTAAAAATACTGGATATAGCAAAATTCATTTATTTACTTCACTTTGTTTATAACAATATATTTTTTGAAATCCAGATTACAGGCAAACACGATATTTTATAATATTAAAAATACTGCTCACACGAATTTATATAGACACAAGATTTTCGGCGAGCAATTTGATACTATAGGGTTTCATCCCCGCTCGCACCGAGCCCACTGGGTAGCTCCTCTATTCTTATTATGTGCCCTTTGTTGAAAGCTGTGCCATATATTTTGTTCCTCCATTGAAACGCTCGAATGAACACATAATATTGTGTTTCATTATTTCCCGGCGTTACTCCCGGCGGGCGAACTTCTTGGGTCACTTCAAATTCTGTTTTTTTTTTACATTCACCGAACGATTCGGTAAATACTCTAGGAATATTGCTGTTACGACAACAATTTTCTTGCGTCAAGTCTTGACGCTAGTAACCAATATCAGTGGAAGGTGTGGCATTTATTCGTTGTTTAACTTGCAGCGAATTTCATCGGGTTAGGCTGTTAAAGCACAAAAGCTTTCATTCAAGCAACCCGATACCCGTCACGCTTTACGCAAGTTTTTTCCACCGCCGCGCCGGCTCCGATTTAAAACGATTTTATCCTCCTGAGTTTTTATTGTGTTTCTACCGTTTCGTTCGCCATGTCAGCCAGTAAATAAAATTTTATGCAATTAAAATACGTAATAAATTAAATAGTCAAATAACAATGGCAATTTATTACTGTGATATACTCGTACACGCACCAATTCACTTTGTTATTGTGATTTAGTTTAACATTTGATCCAAACTACGAAGCAAACAATTTAATAACAATTCGAATTATTCAAGATACTTTAGTCTTTTTTTTTGTATTTTCAATGTATGGGCTAAATAAATAATGAAAGAAATAGAAATAAACCTTAATACAAATTTAATTGAAACACAAGTTTTGTTAAATTATGCGCGAATTCAATTGCCATCTCGTCGCCGTTCCCCATTGTTGAATTTTCTACACTACTTCATCTGAATTCGATGTATCAGAGAAAAATTAACTTACCTCTGTGACATGAAATATTTCAAGATAGAAAAAGTCTTCGTCGCTGTAGAAAAACTCAAAGAATCTAAACACTGTCTAAAAGATAACTGCTCGAAACTTCATTCACAACACACAATAAAAATCATTTAAAAATTTCAGAATAAGGGTATTTTCAATGCCAAACATTTTCCTTTACAATTTGCTGATCCAATTAGAAATTACTTAATAAGCAATAACGATTTATTTAAGAATTCCACAGTCAACCACAGTCCTTATACCTATATACTTGTGTCATGCTGGTGTTTTCTTTTTAGTGGAGTATCCTACAACTGTCACAGATTTTCAGTTTGCAGTTATCCTACTGGATTGGATTGAGTGGGATTTACTTTACCAGCTGGGTTGGGCTATTGGTCAGTGTTGGGGTGGGTTGGGTTTGAATCTACTTAACCGGCTGAAGAAGTAGCTCCGGAAATTTCCAATAATGACAGTTTGAAAAGAAATTGTTGTATAGATTTGTGTAGACGATCTGAGTATTGTTTTATGGGTGTAATTCTTTCCAATTAAAGTTAACAGAATTGGTGAACTTAGTCAACATAACTTGCTCACGTGAGGTGTCGTGGTCCTTAAAGGAAGTAGCTGTCTGACGATTGGATGGCATCTGATCCATCATCGTTACGATCAGTTGCTTTCGTGTCAGCTGCCTGACTAGAACTTGAAGTAAATCACTGCACTATTCACCAATATATTTCTATTGCAAACACTGCGATTTCGCCTAATACTATTTTCGCGGGCTTCGCCATGCGCTTTTAGTTAGAAGTGACAGGACGTATTATTCTTAGGTGCCGCGCTTACATAAACTAAATCTTGTTGGAAAAGTCACTGCCTCCATGCTTATAAAAAAAATGACATTTATTGAATGTTAGACAATATTAAAATAATAAAAAATATCTAGTCGAAATTATACATGTTAGAGTCGAATTGTGGCTAAATGAAAACAAAAAATGTTAAAGTTGATAAAATTGCCAAAATGTAAAATTGACAATCCAGCTCATCGCAACAAAACGAACGAAAACACAACAAATGTTAAAAGACACGTTTTTGTGTCGCATATCACACGTGTTACGTTTTTGAAATTTAAAATTAAAATAGACAGTTTTAGAATCGCAGATATTAGTACCTGATAATAAATAATCACAATAATTGTGGCGTAAAAATGGTGAGATTATTATTATTATACATTAATAGTAATAGTCATTATCAACAATTTTGATGTCACAATTCTTATTGTATTTATTATCTTGCTAAAATATCAGATTTGGCGACTCGACCACGACGTCACAATGACCACCTTAATTATGAAACACAATATCAGCAATTGTAAAAACTATTTAATCACACGAAATTAATACAGAAGGAAAATAACATAACATGGTATAAGAGTTAGATGTTTGAAAACGTTCCTAAATAACTTGCGCATCAATTAAAAATATTTTACATCCAATTAATTGGTAGGACATATCTTCTCGTCCTAGACTGGATTCTATATTCATTCTATAATAACATCCTTGTTCATAAGCATAATGTGGTCAAAGCAACTAAACTATTGCTTCATTTTGTTAATTATTACTGCAGTTCTGAACTCATTGTATCGTCCTTTCTTATTCCGCCCATACGTAATACAATTTATTATTCATGAAATCTTCATTTTTGTCGCAGATATTTTTGACTTTATTTTCCGGTGCAGTGACTTTGTTGTCGTATTACAGTCGTCATGTTGAATATTTCAGATTGCTCTGCACATTAATCTAATTTCCCTACACTTGGTTGTGTAGTTACAACCACAACCCCTGTTTGTCAAAAGTTGATATTCTTACAAATCTCAATGACTAATATTTTAACATTTAAGTTGGAAAAAATCATTTAGATGATTGAAATAAAGAAATTCAAACATTTTGGCATGAAAATTTCAGTAAATGTAATTAGGACGTAAGAGAAAAAATAATATGTGTTAACTCTGGGTCTTGTCACAGATTTATCACTTACATTACGATTTGACATACGATCAAAAAACATCCTGGATGTATAATACGTTTAGACATGAAGAAAAGAGACGAAATCTTGCGATGGGAAGGAACAGATTGCGGCTCTATGAAATGGCAGGGATATCAATAAGGTGGCAGAGAGGATAAGGATGAAGAATATACGAGGTGTGAATTTTGAACAAACGGTGTTGATGGATGGAAGCACTGGATGGAGGAGCGTCGGGATATATGATGAGGTGGAGACAGAGAAAGGCAAAGATTGAATATGTGTAAGTGAGTCAGGGGTGGGTGAAGACATTAAGGAAGTTGAAGGCTATAAAAGACGAAATAAAGTTAATGCGAAAGAAAAGGAGGAAAAGCTAAAATTGAAAGGAAAAGGGGGAAACACGAGTAGCGAGCCCAAAGGGGAAATCGAATATAAAATTGATTGTTAGAATGTAATGTAAATTGCCAATAAAAATTGTTACTATTATAAGATTATAGGAGGATCTCCTTTTTAAATATAAGGATTATTGTTGTCTAACACCAGTCTTCAGGTATTTGCTTCTTCATCAATCTCATATTCATTATAATCTGTAGGAACATAATCACATCTCTCCTAATATTTAACTTCTTTATAGGTGTCATTATTATATTCCATTAACGAGCATTATCAGAAGCTCTTACATTTGGAAGTCATATGCAAATAATGTATTATACGTCGAAACCATTTAACTTCTATAATCTTCATTTATTGTCAGTACATATTCCTGATTTATTTTCTATCCTTTTCTCATTGATTAAAGCTTCCAATTCAATAATATTTTCAACTTCATTGAGCCTCCATTCTAACCAAAAAGTTTCCCCAATGATATCTGTTTCGGCAACCTGATCAATAATTTATATAATTGATCACTGATATCTTTTGACTAGTGGCGCTTTTCACAATTTTTCTGCTTTTAACAGTTGTGTGCGGGATTTCTTGGATGAATATCGCACTCTATATTGAAGACCTTCCAACTCCACTGCAAATGTTCATTTACTTCTTCCATCCTACACGTTTCATCTCTAATTTTAATTACATAATTATGTCAGTGAACTTTCAATGACCGTTTAGTTTTACTTTTATTCTAGATTATTTCGTATTTTATCTTCGGTTTGACGTTATTTATTAAGTTCTTTCAAGCAACGGTGTTTTTTTTTGTTTCGTATCAATAAATTTCATTTCAAATGTAATTAGTTCCCAGTTCCCAGAATAATCAGTACAAAATTTACGTTTAATAAATTTTATACCACCAAAAAAAAAAACTTCTGCAATAATACACGACACTCGTGCAACATTTCGACTCGGTCCTTTTAATTCGCATTTTATGACTGAGTCACCAAAACCCACTACAAATGACACCGCAATCGGGCTGATTGCCCGTTTTATTTTCGCTAAATAAAATGCATTTGTTTTGCGGCGATCCCGGTTGGCAACAGGCCAGCCAGGCCGCAGGACGAGTCAGACGCGCAATGATTTAAATACGACACTAAATATCATGTACTTACAACTCGAACACCATGTACAGCATCCCCTCCGACGAGTAGGTCTCCAGGAGCTCCACAATGTGCGGGTGTTTCAGCATGTGGCATATCGTCGCCTCCCGCTTGAGATCTGCAATGCATTAATAATTCGCGATCAATTCTGGCCATTCGTCAGCTAATTGGGTCTCACCTTCCGTGCTGAGGCCGGGACTAGAGGTGAACTTCGCCA
Organism: Geotrupes spiniger; assembly: GCA_959613385.1. Classification (NCBI taxonomy): domain Eukaryota; kingdom Metazoa; phylum Arthropoda; class Insecta; order Coleoptera; family Geotrupidae; genus Geotrupes; species Geotrupes spiniger. Next base: position 23,184,937 of record OY390737.1, read on the forward strand.
CGTCGATAATCTTGACGGCGAACTGCTGACCGGTCTGACGATGGATGCATCGCTTCACTATGCTAAATGGCCCCCTGTAAGGAATGAATTAGAATGAGTAATTATGACATTCGTCTTGCCCGCATCTTCAATAAATTTTCTGATTTATCATCGAGGCCTACTACACGTTGTTGTGTTGCTTTTTGCAATCTCCTGCCTTGTACCCACATGACAAACTTTGTAGTTACCCCAACAAATTACAAGATTGGCAATATCAAAAATATCGAAATAACCCTAGTCCGTAGACAAAGATATATCATAAACCAACTACTATTCGTATTAGTCCTGGCCGAATCTATAAAGGCAGGAAAAAAGAGGCCACATACGAAAACGGGTACTGGAAAACGAAAAGAATAAAGATAAATGAACTTTGTTTTGCTGATGATATGGTCATCATAGCGAAAGATTTAAGAACCCTTAATAGCAATGTAGATATAAAAAATAGCTTTGGAATTCATAAAACAACATAAAAATCAGAGAAGAAAAGAGAAAACTACGACAATAAGAAGGGCATAACAAAAAATATAGTACAGAAAGAAGAAGGGGTAGAATACTACGAAAAGTTAAATTATATCAATTATATTTGTGATCAAGGATGGTGGTAATAATTGAAAGGCTGACAGCAGAGGGGGGGGGGGATATTCAACAAGATAAAATATAAGTTTCAGGGATGGAAAGAGATTTCAAAAAGGTAGTAGGGTGCAAATATCCAAAAAAGTAACAACATCTGCACTAACATACGGAGCAGAAACGTGGTCAATGGTGGACAATAATAGAGCAAAAATTACGACGACAGATATGCGATTCCTAACAAGAATTAGGAACATAACAAAAATAGATAGAATAAGAAATAAAACACATATCGCATCGAAGAAGCACAAATGAAATGGCATGGCCGGATTGCAAGAGAAAACAGACATCCAAAGTAAAAAAGAAATTAAGAGAAACACCGAGAACACCATGCTTGGAGGATTAAGGTGTAGCAAAGACGAACAAAAACTGTGAGAATACACAGCAAACGACACAAGACAGGAAAATATGACGAGAAATATGTAAGAAGAGCAGAAGCTGGCAACTCAGTTCCAGTTCCAGTTCATTCCAGTTATTCATATTTTCTATCTTTTTCAAAAATTATTTATTTTTTAATGTTCCTTTCACTTTTTATTCGTTTGCATTGTATTGTTTTTGTTCCCTTTCACTTTTTAGTTATTCCATTTAAGACTGGTTACTTTTCATTTCTTTTGTCACAAAAATTCTCTGTAGTATTTTTTTACATTACATTCTCAGCAATGTTATGACCATTGTTATTCTGCTTCTTTGCTTTAGGTATATTAGCATAGTTTTCATATCGGGTTTTCCCTTATTTAGTTTCGTGCAAGGCGTCGTAATGCAGCTAAGCAAACATTACTTCACTCACGTGTAGCAAATTAGAAAAATGCCTTTAATTAGGAAACTTAAATTCCCTATCTTAATTAATGTGTTGGCGTTGATAATAAAGTGTAATTGTATGAAAGGGGTTTGTGTATTTTGTGTTCTTCAACTTATTTAAATATTGATATGTCCGTTATTAAATATTTCGACATTTGTTATTTCAATTGGGAACCTTGGGGAATAATTCGGGTTGATTGTCGTTTGATGGGTCATATAGCTGATCGTTTATGTTTATCTCTTTCAGTTATTGATGTCTTTGCAAAACGATCTAATTCCTTTAGGTTAAGTTAACACAGTGTTATAACCGTCACTAAGTACACATTCGTTATCAGTTAGTTCCGATGACGTCATTAGCCTTATGATCGGTACGTAGATAAATATTTTAATTACAGGTATTTTTGTATCAACGTCCCTTCAACTATAGCGGACTGGACATTGTTCAACTCAATTAAATTTAAAACATAACATGAATACGTAGTCTACGTCGAAACAACTCGTAGTGAATATTTAAAAATTTGAATCAATGCTAGCGTTGTTGCAAGTGTGAAACATTAATTGCCTATAACTTCCTCGCTCGGTAGTGTACTAGAGTAATAAACTACACGCACACAATTCGTGATACCAAGTGTCCCGAATTTAGAATGCCAACAAGCGAACTGATTAAGCCTGGTAAATAAGAAAATGAAACTCATTTAATTAATTTTAAATTAATTTTAATTACAAAATATAAATCTAAAAAAATTATTAGGTTCAATTGTCTATTGATCCGTCCAAGTTGGCTTCCAATTTAAAAATATCCTGCATTAATCGATAGTTTTTTAATTGATATTTCAAGTGTTCCTTATTATATGATAGACAATAAATAAATTACATATACATACATTTCGTCGCTCCGGCATTCGTGCTTTTATCTCGGGCTTTTTATGTATATTTCTGTATCTCTTCGATTTAAGGTATATAATATTTTGATATGATATTTTGTTATCGTATACTTCAGATAGGTTTGTTTGGTTTGTGTTTCCCCACATGTAATTAGATAATTAGCATTTGAAGAGAAAAGAGTGTGGTGTATTTGTCTTCTTCAGGATTCAAGTAATATGTTTCTGATTTTTGTTACTGTTGATATTGTTTTAGTGTTTTTATTATTATTTTCTTGGGGTGATTGTTCCATTTGAGATTATTCTGTAGTATTAATCCCAGATCTACTTCTTTAATAGTTTTCCATTAATTTGTATGTCCATTTCCATTCGTTGTTTCTTGTTACTGAAGATTATATATTCGGTTTTATGTTCATTTATGATAAGTAGGTTGTTGTACATCCATTTGTTTTAGATCATCATGAATTTGTATCAGTATATCTTCTTTATGATGGCCGGAATATATTTTACTGATTATTTTGCTGATAGTTGTCGTCGGCATATGCGTACAATCTTCCATTTAACTTAATTTCAAATAGGTCGTTTGTATATAGTATGTATTGAGTTGGCGGTGGATTTCCTCCTTGAGGTATTCCATACTCTGCATATTGTGGGCTAATTTCTATTTCTTTCATTTCTGATGTTTTGGGTCGATCGGTAATGCAGGTTCGTATTAGGTTTAAGTTCTTGTCTCGTATTCCTACTGCTTTTAGTTTTTCTATTAACTTTGTTTTTGGTATTGTGTCGAAAGCTTCTTTTATATCAATAAATATACCTGTTGCTGATTATCTGGTGAATGAGATCGTATGTCGCTGATTTTGTATCGAATATTAATTGGAATCCATACTATTGTTGATTTATTATATCATTTCTATTTATGTGATACGTTATTCTTTTTTGAATTACCTTTTCTAGTATCTTCGTGGTGCTTTATTACTTTTCGTTCGTGTATTATTTTGCTTATTTCATCATCATTGGTTAGATCAAATTTTGCTGTTTCAACTTGTTTTTTGTTTTCATTGTTTGGTGTTTTATTTGACTCCGCAATTTGTTTTTCTGCACATTATTTCCTATATTTGCGAAGTAATAGTTGAGTTTTGTTATTTCTCGTTTGGCTTTTATTTTCTCTTTCTGTGTCTTCAATTTCATTCTTGCGTTGCTGTTTTTGGCTCAACTGATGTTTGGATTTTTCTGAGTTTATTTCATGCCTTAATGTGTTCTAGCAATTCATTGCTTATCTAGGGACACTCTTCTCTTCTTATGGTTAGTTTTTGAGGTTTCATAAGCTTTGCACTCTGGTTTTGGTTTTTAGTTTTACTTGAGTTAATATTGCATTATGATCTGATATATCGGTGTGTATTATTTTTATTTTTTAATTACTTTAATTCTATTCGTTATACAAGGTCTATTATTGTATAGATTTCGGTTTTCCTTGTATGATATCTTTGTTTTGTGTATTATTTTATAGCCATTTTCCATTAGTGTATTCTTTTATTGTTGTATTATTCTCAGCAATATTTATATTGAAGTCTCCGACTATCACGTGTTCTTGTCTCCTGTTGGTTGTACTATTGTTTATATATTTTAAATAGGTGATAGTTACTTTCGGTGGTTTGTATACTAATGGCTCAGTGGCAATATTTTTAATATACCTATTTCTTTTTTGTAGTGATTGTGAGTACTTCATGTGGTACATCTTTTCTAATCTATAAGGCTATTCCACCTCCATGTATTTTCTCGAGTTATATTGTAATTTGTAATAGTTGGTAGAGGTGTTTGTCTGTAGGTGTTAGCCAGGTTTCAGTTAGTGCCAATATTGTGGGGTTATGTATTTTTGTTATTCCTTCTATTTCGGTTAATAAATTTTTTTATGCTTCTTATATTATGCAAGTATATTGTGTGCATTGTTTTACATTTATTTTTTCATTCTTTTATTACTTCGTCTAGGTCTGTATAGTTTTTAATATATATATTTTTTTAATTGTGTCTGTTTTTCTGATGAATATGTTTCCATCTCTTATCCTAAAATGGATGCATCTTTTTTTCTTTTTTAAGTTCTCTTGCTCTGAAGAACAAGTTGGGTGTTTGTGTTGTTAGTTGTTCGTTTATATGCATCGTTATTATTTCCTTTTAAAGAACATTCTTGTATAGTTATTGATCCTATGGCTTTTCTGTTTTTATGATGTCTCTGAACAATTTACTATTGATCCTTATCAACGTTTATATTCATACCTTTTATGATTTTGTTTACGACATCGTTTGTTTTTTTTTATTAATTTCATGTTTCTATTCCTGTTACTATTTTGATTTTGACTCTTTCTATCCTTTCTGTTATATTCCTAGTATTTGTATTCTCTCTTCCAATATTTCTTTCTTACCTTCTTTTATCATTTTTTAAATTCTTTGTTTTCTTTTCCCATTTCAGCAAATTTTTCTAAAAAAAAATTCATTGATGTTTGTAGTTCTTATAGCATGCGTCTGATCTCATTTGTTGTAACACATTCTCCTCCACTTTCGCTTGATTGTCCCACATTCTTACCACTTCAAACGGGAATCTTAAAAAGTGGTATGCTAAATTAAAACTTAAGTCACAAGAGGGAATTGCACTTTGCCAGGACACAAACTAGCTGTCCTGAAATAATTTAGAGAAGCAGTAAACGTAAATAACTTAAATTGATAGTCCATTTCTAAATTATTTTCAAACTGGCATCATGTTTGCAATAAAATTTACATATTGGCAAAGTGCAACACAAAAACTAGCACAGTATACGATTAAATTGGTCGCCTAGATTCAGAGATCAACTGACAATTATGTGTTAATAATTTTCAATGTTTAAATTAAATAAAAGTAATTAAAATGAAGATTAAATGATTTCAACTTTCTCCACAACCCATTCTTAAACATTGTAAACGGGCAATAAATTTCGAAATTGTACGAAATTGTATGAAATTGTTTGTAAAAATTGGTAAAGCACAATCCAACCGGTATGTATACATGTATTTCTGGTATAAAAATGTATTCAGTAAGACCCAACCCTTAAAAATTGCTTTATGAAAAATAAACTGAAAAATTAAAACAGCCGCATAAATACATTTCTGTCGATTCCTGAACGAAAACTATGCGAGCTTCATATATGTCGTATAATAGCGATAAATGAACCAACAATGAAACAAATTAAACAAAAACCGTTACTCAATTTAGGGCTTAATTGGTTCTGAATGAACGATGAATCAGCTATTGTTATTTGTTCGTCACGCAACGTACGTTCGTGCAAAGTTCATATAAAATGCTTAAATAAGCTTTATAGCGACATACGGAAATGATGAGTTCATATTTCGATTTAAAACTCGAACAAATATTTCAAAGCATTCTTCGAAATTCGAATAGATGTAGCGATCCGGTAAATCTACCTTTTAATGCATTATATTGAATAAAACCATGTCAAATTGAAAGTCAAACTTGTTTACATCGGCTTATAGATGTTAACAAATTATTTTTTAAACGGGTTTCTTTGCTATTAGCCTTCGAATTATTTCGTTCGATTGAGATTGAGTAATCTATTTATTTCGTGTAATTACACTAAAAGTTTCGTAATTATCGTTACAGGCCAGTGAGCATAGATCCCGGTAACAAAGCAGGAAATGATAAAAAATTTATTTAAAAATACTTTCTTGGGTTTGCCCATGGGAAAGTTTCCCACCGTTTCAAAAACAAAACAAAAATCATAGGTTACCAGATTATCTTATTAACGAAATTTGAAATAACGGAAATACAAAGAAAGAATTAGGCAACGAAACGCGAAATTAATTATCGGAAATGTTTCGAAGTTCCTGGAGGCCATAGAGGGACGTATGAGGAATCGTGAAGTAACTAAATTACACTTGTGGAAACCGTAAACGCGAGATAACTTTTGATTGTGAAAATTTAATTGGGGAAATAAACTTTCGTTGATGCATTACAAGCATAAAGCGATCCACAAGTAAATATCTAACATTTCATTTCAATTAAATTAATTTAAGAGTTTTTCAGTGTAACGTTCAAAACAGAAATCACTTGCAATAAAATTAGTTGAAAGTGGGGTACCATAGGGTGGTATATTAGGTCCTATATCTTTCTAATTTTTATCAATGATTTAAGTTGTAATTACATTGAGTATTTCCACGTTAAATAATTACATTTTTCAACTAATTTATTGATTATTACGAGTCATTGCCATTTAAATCAAAAACATTGTTTCGTGTCGATGAAATCGTAATTTACAAATTACAGTTATACGACCAAACACAATTATACACAAGTACATTTATCAAATCCATTTAAACAATGTTCGTGGACTTTGAATCGCAACGAATTTCACAATCATATTCGATAGTTACAAAGAAAACCAATTAGAACCAGTTTTAATTTGATCGCAAAAAACTGCAATCAACGAATTACGCGATGGCCGAACGTTGTGTGGGTGGTTGTCGTAACCGATCGTTCGCGTAAACAAAGGCATTCGAAAAATGCACCTTGTTTCGATTTTTGTCGGTGGATTTTGTGCCGTTCTGTTTTATTTCACTAGTTCGAGCGAATCATTATGTAGAGAGTGCTAGTTGTTAAATTTAATTTTTTTGTGTTCGATTCGATGTGTAGTGCGAAAAATTTTATATTTACTTTAATATGAACGGGAAAAATCCAACGATGTAAATGTAATGCCGTTAAAATATATTTTTTTAATAAAATTGCCTAGAAATATACCATCTCGACTACGAAGGATTTTTCGTCATGGGTCATCATGGTGTTAAATGATCCTGAAACAGAAATTGCACATAGCTTGATAACCGTGATCGATCGAAACCAGCATTTTGTTTCGTTTATTCGTACATCGTAGTCTATTATCCTTTTACTTGTTTCCAAGTTCAAGTGATTTAATAATAATGATCCACGTTTACATGCATGTACTATATGAAAAGTCTAATAAGTAAGCGTAAACTTCTCCTCAGAAAACTCATTCAAATGCAGCTGCGAACAGCTTAGAATAGAAAAAATGATTTATTATGAACTAGTAAACAATTATATGACGTTTCTTTTAAATGTTTTTTTTTTATTAATATTTTACGTGAACGAAGCCAAACAAACCGAGAAATATAAAAATAGAATTGCTAATAAAACACCTAAAATAAAATTTATAATGAAAATAATTCCAAACGATCAAAAATAAAAATGTTAAAGCTGTACCAAAAAAATTAAGTAAACGTAAAAGTGTAACATATCCAAAACAAATAAAAACTAAACTACACCGGTTAATTAAATGAAAATAAATAATGGGAAATAAATTGGCTATTAGATTTGTTTTGTTAAAAACAAAGGACAATAATTCTCTCTGTGAAGTATTTTACAAACAGACTGCATAAAACGAACTCAGAAACAGTGGAAACAAAATTTATTGTAGTGGAAAATATTAAGCAAACAGTAAAACCAATAAAACTAATTTCCATTGTTGTCAATTGGGAAATGAAAAAATATATAAACGAGCACAAATAAATTATAAATGTATGAAGACAGTGCAGAAGGAAACTAGGTCAAACAATAAAAATGAAAATATGATTTGTATCTTACCTAAAACTTACTAAAGATGAAACAACAATAAAAAAGAAATAGAGTACAAAGCAAAGTGAACGAAAATAAAGGAAACCTTGCTTTGAAGCTAATGAAAATAAATTCTTTGAAGCTTAAATCCAAAATTACAAAAAATATATAAGAAAACAAAATAAAATGAATAAAATATATTACGAATTGAATAAAAAATTTGTTGATAAAAAGATTCATGAGAAACAATAAATTGAACCACCGAGATACGAAATGGGTTGTTTGAATTGAGTTGCTGCTGATGGTGCTAAGAAAATTGTTTCAAAATGTTTATATTATAAGGTGGATTATTATTTTTACACTATCGTATGTGATGTTTTATTCTTTGTTGGATTGGGTTAAAGATTATTGAGGATTTTTAGAGAATTATCCATTGCATTTTTATTTTATTTCTCGCAAAATAATGTATGCAACAATAAAAGAAAGAAATAAACTGCAAAGCAAAGTAAATGAAAATAAAGAAAAACCAATTAACTACATATTAATCGCAGGACAGAAATTTGCTTGAGGCTAATGTCAATCAATTCCTTAAACTTGAATCCAAATTACAAAAAATGTATAAGAAATAAACGAAATAAAATCAATTACGAATTGAAAAGAAAATTTGTTGATAAAAAAATTCAATAATAATAATTTGAACCACCGGAATACAAAATAGGTTGGGTTGGTGCTGATGCTACTAATGAAATTATTTAAAAATTTCATTGCAATAATTTGTAATAATGCGAATGATGAATGAGTTGATATTATAAGGTAGATTATTATTTTTTACACTGTTGTAGTTAATGTTTTATTCTTGGTTGTGTTGGAGAGTTATTGGAGATTTTTAAAGAATTATCAATTACATTTTTATTTTATTAGCATAGATATGTGTATCTTTGAAACGAAGATCGTTATACAGTAAAACAACCGTAAAATTTATTGATAATTAATCTTATTGGATCGGCATTTTGACTTAAAATATATAAATAACTAAAACTATGCAAATACATTTCCCTTGACAATTTTCCATAATAAAGTGTCGGGGATTTTAATTTTAAATCGTGAAACAATGTACAGCAATACGAAATAATAATAACAAATAAAATAATTAAAACTAAAAAAACCTTTTACCACATATTAAGTTTAGGACTATTATTTTTAGATTCTACTGAAAATGGCCACTTAGTTACTGAAATTATGAAATAGATTTGTGATGGCAAAAAAATTTTAAATTTTATAATTATTATATATAATTTAATTTTTTCACATTTTACCCAGACTGGAAAATGAACTGATGAACTTACTTGTGGCTCTCTGTGCGACTTCTAAGTCAAAAATATTAAAATTTACATTTAATTTTTTTAAAACAAAAATTACTCTTTTCGATCACGAAACAACTTGAACTACAACATTCTAGTGTACACCTTCTTTAAATTTAATCTTATTTTTAGACAACTTTCTATACATTGTTATATTAATGTTTTGCATGCCTTGACACTCGCACGTCTTGAACAAAAATAAAGTTATTACTCCTATTATCTTTGCAATCTCAAAGCTTGTTCGATTTGAATAATAATCTCAACGTTTTCACGTGTTGAAAATTATTTATTAAAAACTTGTCTCAGCGTTTACACGTTTTCAAGAAGAATCGCTTAAGGCACTAGACCACGGTGAAAAATATTTTTTTTCCTTATTTTTTTTTTCTTCATTTTCTGAAAGATGCATTTGTCAAGAATGCTCTCACCAAATATTTTACAGAAATTCTTCAAATTGATGGAGATACAGCATTTTATGTGAACCGTTGCTAGGGTACGACCGCGCCGAGCGGCAGTCGTACGATTCGTATATATAATATCATTCGATTTGTTCGGTCCCACATATGTATATATTAGCAATTAATTAAGTTAGTTTAGATATGCGCAATCCAGTGCAAAATATTCGCTACAATTATTTCGTTTCGACCCTCAGAATATTTTGCATACGAAATTAGTCCTAAATTCACGGCTGTCCAGGTACAGATTGTTCGACAGATGCGCCAGCTAACGGTCGGTTCGATTGTTTACATTTATTACTCATTTTTCCAAATTAAAAACCCAAAAACTCTTGTACGGTCACGTACAAGACGTTATCTATTTCAATACAATTGCGGCCCGATATTAAGCGCTGAATTCCCCGTTTTACATAAGCCGTCGCGAAACTGCCGCTAATATTGCATCAATACTTTTTAACAATGGTCACATTGGCCTCAGAAATGTATTGGAGATATTAGACATCAAAATTGGTGACGCACTCTACCAATATTGTCAAAACATCGACGAGAAACGAATATGCGAAGCCGAGCACGAAGCCGAAAAAAGCACGCATGAGGGTCGTCTTCGTGCAAAACATGGAAAAAATAATGATTCTCTGGACGCTGAAGAGCTGTTGTATGGTCCAGGAATAGCTGACTAAACGTAAAAAACAAGAAAAAATAGACCGAGAAAATAGTTAGTTTGTATGTTGAATTATGCTTCAGCAAAACTTTGAACGCGTTTTTCTCGAAAACTACTTTTTCAACCTGGTTGACAGCATATTAGAAAAACTGTACATCCGATTTGCATGCACCAAGTCTTAAACTGTTCGAAAATGTAGTCTCTATGGCACCACGTAGGGGTTTTTTTTTATAATAAATCTCCTTCTATTTTTTTTTCATATGAACGATGAAAATTTTTCATAAAAATCGAAAATAAAATTCACTGGTCGGCCATTTTTTTTTCTTCTAGATATCAAAATTCCCCTACGTGATGCCATAGACACATATGTCTAGTTTCTAAATATATTTATATTTTATTTTTTAGATTTGCCGTATGGCTTAATCGCTGTCAACCACCGCGCGCGCAGTCTCCTCTTAGGAGCGGCGTACACCGCAAACTATAATTTAGATTCAAGTATAAAAATTTGTATACAGTCTTCTATATGCATATATTGACAATAAACATTGATGAAATGAATTGCATTCATCATTCGCTTGAAAATAATTATGAAAGATACACTCTCGTACCGCGCACGCACCGTGGTCTGGTGCCTTACATAATAATAACAAAACGACTTTAGCAACATCTTATGATGTAAAAAAAATAGTTGACATCAAAAACATTAAACTAATACATATTTACATAAAAGTCAGGAAAATGTCACATTACTGAAGAGGAGCTAAATTGAAATACGAGCCACTTTGTGCCGAGTATTGTAAAGCTCGGAGTGTTTTGTATTAAATTTTTCCGGAAATCAAAAAAATACGTAATTTTCAAATTTTAGAAATCGTTTTTACAAATTCCACAAAAATCAAGTTTGTCAATTTTGTTGGCAACTATATTTACATAGTATTTTGCGTCTTTACAGTACAGTCCGGAAAATTCAATTTTCCTGCTCGAAAATAAGCAGGTAAATGTTGCTTTCGAGACGATTTCCGGAAAAATATATTTCTCTACTTATTTAGCTTCTCGGCAACGTTTATAGATAAAATGATATGTACGATGAGTCACGATCTCGATAATTAATTTGAATGAATCATAAGTGACTTTCATGTAAATGAAATTAAAACGGAAGACGTATCGTATACATCTAACGTGAAATCCCCATACAAAATAATTATGCCATTTACATATAAAATAAATGGGCACAAAGGGAACAATCGGAACGCACGAAACAAATTAAATCGGATGATGTAAGTATGTAGACCCGGCAACAGCAAACAATATTTAATATGCATGGATCACTAAAAACTGGTGACTTTTTGTGGAACCACCATGTATATCATAAAGAATTTAATTCTTTTGTATAAACCGTAAGACACATCTGGTAATAAAAATCATCAAAAAGCGACTACAATTAATCAACACGCAAACAGAGCGGCAGCCAGAAACCATTTCCAACTCGCAGACCTACAAAAAGATTTTTTTTGAAATTTGAATAATTGTGTACAAATTGCAATGATTCAAAAATCAGATCGATATATTCGCAAGGTTTGGTCCAATAATTTCATAAATACTACAATAACTACTACTACGATATTTTGTCGAAATATCACAAGCTCTGGTCCAATAACTCAACAAGAAAACAAAGTAATTTTTTATCCATGTCATATCATAAGCAGATACATTTCAATAATTGAAAGATTAAAAACCATGAGTTAATCACGGCATGACATTTCAAATGGATTGGCAAACACAATGAATTTTTGATGTTAGTTCAAGTTTTATAAGTATTTTGTTGTGGAAAATATAAACAATTTTTAATTTGCATAATCGATTTTACATATTTTGTAACTGTAACTGTCCATTAAAACTCTGCCATTTTTAAACTTATCAAGAAATTCTATTTATATATAAGTACTTCAATAATTTGCATGAAATTATTAAAATAATTTTATTTTAATACAAAACAAATTATTAAGATTTTAAGCCAATGTGTCACTTCTAACAGAATTATCTCGTTAGCAACAGTTGCATGTGCCTTTAGTTTGACCACAGTTTCATTGCTTGTTGAACACATTAGGACCGTTAGAATATCACGAGTTCGAAGACGTGCATCATCAAATCATCAAATTACTCCTTTTGAACGAGGACGAATTGTCGGAATGCATGAGGCTAGTCTAAACTTCCGTGAGATAGCCAGACGTGTCAATCGATCTCACACCACTATAGCACAGACTTGTAGAGGCTGACAGGGAGAACTCATAGAAGTTCGTCGTAAAGCTACTGGACGAAGAATGAGGCAAGAGCCAGTTAGAAACCCGGAAGAACCATCACGAGCCGTTAGAATAAATTGGATAAGAGCAATTGGCCATATGGTATCCATGAGCACGATTTATCGCCGAATACGCACGTTTGGACTAAGTTCTTATCGTCCTTATTTTCGTCTTCCTCTAGCAAGAGAACATAAAGCCATCAGACTTCACTGGAGCCAGGACAGACAATATTGGGTTCCTGAATGGAATGAGATGTTCACCGACGAATCAAGATTTTGCTTATGTCACTCTGACGGACGAGGATTAGGCGACCTAGGAGTCAGAGGCTAAATTTGTCGTCGCCATACGGCTTTAACTCCTGGGGTTATGGTATAGAGGGCAATACGCTATGGAAGAAGATCTCATCTGGTATTCATTGCGGGCACATTAAACGCCAGACGATACATTGATTCAGTGTTGCAATCAGTTGTGCCATTACTACAAAACCTTCCAGCAGCAGCCTTCCAGCAAGATAATGCGCGGCCTCATACTGCCTTCATAGAAAAAAACAACATCAATATGTTGCCCTGGCCTCCAAGATCACCAGACTTATCAAACATTGAACATGCCCGGGATATAATGGAAAGAAGATTGCGGCGTTTACCCCATCCTCCCAATACCTTAAAGGAGTTGCGTCAACAGTTACAACAATCTAATTTCCAGTATGCCCAGAAGAGTTGCTGAGTGTATTAAGAGTACGTGAGGATGTAACTCATTATTAACTTCTTAATGATTAAATGGTATCAGTTTTTCTTAAAAATTTAATTATTTGTTTTTCTACGTGCGCTAGATATGTTCACCAAATTTCATGATTCTACGTTCAGTGGTTCGGGGTGGTCTATTTTATTTGAAAGGCAGGGTATATTAATAATTATATATAATGCAACATAATTACATATTTAAATTCTTAGGGTTGGGTTGGGTTGGTAAAGTGGTTGAGATCGTAGACTTATAATAAGGTCTCTAGTTCAAATCCCAGTTGTAATTGAAGTTTTATTCCAGAGATAATGTACACAATAATTTTGGCATTATATTGGACCCGCCCGACTACACTCTCTCTGTAATTACGTTCGGTCTAATTAGGTGCCCACACCAGAGTGACCAGTGATAATGTCGCGGTCTTACCCAATTCAATATAGGCACAATAAAACATTGTCTAAAATCTAAAATCTCAATCTACTTTCCAACGTTTTTAGACTAAGTCGAAAAAGGAACCTTCAACAAATACGTACTAAAAGGAAATAAATTACGTAAATTGAATTAAACACGCATCGCCTTTGACGTTGTTTTTACATCAAAGGTCATTTCACTAAGCTGTTGGGCGATTTGGTGGCAGTGCGGAAATTACTCATGCATTTATTCGCGACACAGTTGAACAATAAAATTTCCCTAATACATTTCGATAGCTATTTTTACAATTTTCTTTATCTTATCCGTTCATCGGTAATTTTAGTCCGTATTAAAGATTTTATATGGAGACGTTGAAATAAAACATTAACAGATTAAAATCGGGAAAGTAGATTGTGATTTTTTAAATTATGCAACCAGTTAATTGATGCGCAGAAATCAAGAGGCAACAAAAACGCGGTTAATCCCATTTGGGTAACTTGAATCTAATACGATTTGCGATGATCGCATCAATGTAAATTCGAAATTGTGTGCGTTTTATAAAAATAGAAACTAAATCAATTTAAAACGTAATGAACTGTACGTGGTCGCAAAATGATTTTTTTTTTTATTTTTCTGTTCCAGTAAAAATACTACACGCAATAGTAATAATAATAATAATTGCACGTTCTGCATTTTAATTAAACTAATCAGCAGATCCAATTCCGTGTTATTAAAATTCGTTGCATATTAAAATTGAAGTGTAAACGTCCGTTCCTTTTGTGTTCTAAAGTTGCGTATTTTGTCGCAATTATTTCGAGGAAAACAGTACATTACAACCTGTGTTTGCAAATTCAGTGCATGTATGATGATAACACGATGCACAATTGACACCAATGTCATTTATTTTAAATTAGTTGGTGGAAATCGTGAGCATGGTTACATTTTTCAAATCGTGAAAACGACTCGTTGACACAATGGAACTACAATATAAAATATTTGGCCCGCACTGAACTTTCTTATGCATAGATAAGTTTAGGATGGCAAGCGCATTTTTTGAAACAACTTGACAAATAAAAATTGTTTAGAACGTTAATTTCAATATCGTTAGCTTTTATAAGAACCATTTCTTCGACAATTCGTATCGTTTTCGAAATAAGAAAAGGTGATAGGAGTAAACCACCACTTCCATTTGAGAATATTTCAAAATACACAAATCTAAAGCTTAAAGTTTCATAGACATACACATAGGACACATACAGGACACATACAGGACACACGCAGGATACACACACCCACACAGACACACAGGAGACACACACAGGACGGACACGCAGGACACACACAGGACACACACATACAGGACCCACTTGAAAATAGGTTGCTGAATGGTTTCAATCACTTGATGATTGAAACTGAGACGTTCCGATCAAACATTTAAAGTTTCATTTCCATGTTGTCCAATCTCCGCCGCCTTAGCATGTCTGCCTCAGTGAGTATGGGCATGCAGAATTAAGTGGGCGATGGACGTATTTATTTGGAAACAGTTTCATTAATTACTATTCTAGTTAAATAAATTACACTTACACAAAATTAAAAAGAACCAGGTATACAAATAATATTAATTTCTCGACAATAAACGCAGACAAGGACAAATTTAAATTAAGTCTTTATATGCAACTGGTCGAATAGTCAATAATTTTCATAAATTGTTTTAAATAAGATTATTGCAATAAGTTGCCAGGGTTATTTGGATCTTGCTACATTTTGAATGAGCAAAATTGTGCCACCGACGCGGAAATTAGAAAACCACATATTTTCCACGTACCACACATAGACCCAGGAAAATTCCGTCGGAGTTGATAAACGCTTCGATCAGGCGAATCCGTACCAACTATTTCCGCCGCCTAATTCCCCGAAAGCCCTTCACCTAAAGGGTGCATCTCGACCGGATTATTCCCAATAGAGTCTCGGTGACAGGACAGGACACACACAGGACACGCAGCACAGGACACATACACAGGACACGTGTGTACACATTATTATTGATAAGTTGTTCCAAACAAAGCATAGAAACGCAAAAATATTTATACGTGAATTTGAGAAAATCGTAAAAACAGCGAAGAAATACTTATCAGTTCGTTTGTTCAAATTGTAAGGGTTTACAAGGAGTTTTTCGCCATCTCGTCATCCACCCTTGCTCCTACATACCTGCACTAGTCTTTATCGACCAACTAAGTTGGTAACTGGACTTGCAACTAATCATCAGACTTCACCAATGAAGACCACTTTATTGAAAATAAATTTCAGCGAATGTATCAAGGTGTTTCCCTCTATTAGAGATCATCAGACCACCATACACGTTGTCGACTAAGGAGTTGCAAGTCTTTGCAAGTCTAGGCAGAGCCAACTTAGTTGGTCGATAAAGACCACTGCAATTATATAGCAGTAAGAATGTGTAGGTATTCACGTGTAATGGTAGTACTCACACACAAATTCCTTGTCACTCATACTTGCATGACTTGATACAACTTCAGCGAATGTGTGTGTGGCGGCCTGGTTAGCTCAAATAGAGGGAAGCAGCGTAATACATTCACGTTAAGTATTGCCAATAACAGTGAAACTTCGCCGCACAACTTTCCAACCTGTGTTTTTTCGCAAATTCAACCTGCTTTTTTATGGTGATTTTGTGTCATTTTTGCCCAAAGTTACACAACTGTCATTCATTTTCAATTAATTTGTTGCAGTCGTAAAAACGGTGAGAAAATTATTGTTTTTAAGTTAGTTTTGCAAATCGACAAAACCTGTAATGATAGTCGT
Source organism: Geotrupes spiniger (assembly GCA_959613385.1). NCBI lineage: Eukaryota > Metazoa > Arthropoda > Insecta > Coleoptera > Geotrupidae > Geotrupes > Geotrupes spiniger. Next base: position 23,201,633 of record OY390737.1, read on the forward strand.
TTATGACTTATAATCGATAATATAAATTATTCAACAGTTGAGGTTATTTACTAAAATAATATTTTCTGATGACGTATAACATTATTTTAATGGTTTTGAATTGTTGTGTTAAAAAGTAATGGAGGTTTATAATTTAAATTAATCTGTTAGGTTTGAGGAGTACGTCCAGATGGACTTGAATACTTCGTAGTTGACGATAGTTAACTGCATCCATTTAGGTCAATGAAGATATACATCGTACTTGTGTGTAAAAGATAGGGGGATCGATAAAAAGTACTCACTTCATTATATATGCACATTTCATATAAACGTAGATGATAATTTGGTAATTTATCATGCATTTGTCTTAGAATACAGGACCACGAATGAAACGAACGACAAATTAATGCAATTTTTCAACTAAATAAACCTAACAAACGAAGCCTTGCAAGAAATTAATTAAACTAATTATAAATTATAAATGAAATGAAGAAATTATTTATTTAATAGTATTACTTATTTAATAATATTAAATACATATAATAAGAAGCATATTTAGAACAGTGATGGGCGCAGTAATGGAGCGAAGGAAATCTAGAGAATTTGAAATGGAAAGAGGATTGAAACAGGGGGATAGTTTAAGCTCACTACTTTTTATAGTATATATGGACGACATAATAAGGGAATGCAGAGCATGGCATACGCGGACGGTGTAGTTCTGCTAGCCGACACGGAAAGGAGAATGCAGAAAATAATAAACGTATGAATAAAAAAATAGAGAAAAATGAAATGGAAATAAATGTGGGGAAAAGTGATGAGAATAAAGGGGAAGAGAGAAGCTTTGGAAATAGGAGATATATACTGCAATCAAGAAACACTAGACAAAGTAACAACATTTGAACAATAACTAAAGACGGGAAAATAAATTTGGAAGTGTGAAACAAGATAAGGAAGGCAACAAGAGCATACTATCAGATAAACATGACTATTTTTGTAAAAAAAGAAATAAAGAAACAAACAAACAAGAAGGTGTTTAACACAATAATGCCAGAAATAATATTGCAAGGGAGTGAATGTTGGGCAGAGAAAAAGAAACACGAAAGAAAAATTATAGCGATGGAAATGAAGGTGATGAGGAAAATTCTGGGAGTGACAAAAGGGACAGGAAGAGCAATGAATGGATACTTGAAAGACAGGAGCAGGATAAAATAACAAAGAAACTAGAAGAAAAACTATTAGGATGATTTGGGCACGTAACGCGAATGGGAGGACAGAACAGTACGAGAGGGAAAAAGAAAAGTTGGAAGACCACGAAGGAAATGGCAGAATAGAGTACGGGAAATAGGTATAAAAAGAGAAAATCAATGAAGGGAATGAAGGGGTGACAAGGAATAGAGAAGAATGGAGGACATGGGTGAAAACACCAAATCCGACGCCGTAAATGGCATAAGGAAAAGATGAAAGAAGAAGAAGTACTATTTATAGATTCTGTAATAATAATAATAATGTAATAAATATAAATAAATATAAATAATAATTGTTTATAACACAGTACATTAATGGGTACCACCTTTAAATTATCTACCAAAAACAACATAATCTAATTACGTAATTGGCGCACAAATGATTATGACAACATTGCCATCACGGTTAATTAACTATTTAGCAAATGTTCGTTACGAGAAATCGATCAAGTTTTTATTATCGACGATAATTAATTTCAAGTACACTATTGCCGCAAAAATCGCTTTGAACCTGTGCCTAACACGCGCAACGATGCTTTAGTTATACATGGCCGATCAAGGCCTCATGAAGTTTCATTAGAGCGGATTCGCACGAGCCATTTTCTGAAACGCGCCAGCAGGGCCGCTGTGACTCAGTTATTTCAAATATGTTAATTTAAACGGGCGTTTAAACGTGTGATACATAATTAATATTGTTTACATTAATGAGCGTTACTGCTCAAAAACTCCCTCGTGTGAACCACCTTAAACTGATAGCAAAAATATTTAAAAATTATACATTACGCTAAAAACTAAGTAAACACTTTTCGATTCATAAACATAAATTTACGATTTAGTAAAATGGAAACAATTATCATCCAAATCAGTATATAATGAAATCAACTATCTGTACTGATTTGGTACCATAGAATTTGTTACTTTGTGCTCGTTTACATTTGATTTGTTTCCATGTGTGGAATTCTTCATTATTTTGAAATTAGTTCAAAAATGCAATTTTTAAAAAGAACATTGGCGACATAATTTTTGAAATGACATTAATGTTCAAAATGTGGGAGGGCTTGGCTTAGCACCAAAATATTTTGCTGAAATCGCCAATGTTGTCGAGGCATGAGTGCTCATTGGACAAAAGCAACGTAAAAGAAAATCAGAGCGGAATCTTTTAAAAAATTAAATTTCAAAAACCACCTGTTGATTTGTTAATTTTATAAGAGTGCTAATGTAGCGACGTACATGACATATATTTTCGGTAGCTGCTTGATGAGAGTTGTGTATTTAGTAAATATATTAATGAAGGAATAATTTGTATAATTATAATAATAATTATTATAATTGTAACAATTTTCTAAATAGACAATTTATTGTTCATAAATTGTATAAGCAACATCGTTCCTGCGCCACTAATATTTTTAAATCGCAGGTGTTTTTTGAAAGAAAGAAAATAATTGTTACGCCCACCTTCCTATTTCTTCGTACAAATCGTACACATCGTCAAAGAGAATCTCCTCGTCCGCTGCCATCGTTCCAAAAAGGCTAAATTATTCGTCCGTCTACAGTTTTCAGCACGTCAGCAGATCATGCCGTCGCGGGCTTCGAAAAATCAACGACTAGATCCGAATCACGTGCGCCTATGCGTGAAACTCCGGTCACGGAAGGCATGGGGTTTCGCGGACGCCTCGTCGGCACGAAGCGTGTGGCCAAGGCGGCTCCCCCAGCGGATTATGCAAGCGCAAACGACACCGCTATCTGGGTTGCCCGCTTTGCAGGCGTGAAACCGCCAGTGTACCGGGAAAACGCTAAAATGGCCACACGTATTTCGTTATCTTGCCGAGAAAAAACGCACACGGCACACGGTTCTAGTCACTTGGGTGTAACGTCGACGCGAAAAGGGGCTTCATGGATCGAGGACCACTTGCACCGATTGTTTGCTCATGTACGGGGAACGTAGTACGTACACACCCAGAATTCACGATTGGAAACTACACAACTGTCAACACTGACGGCGGTAGCGCACCGGCCCCGATCGCTACGCGTGCGCCAACTACACCCGCTGTTTTTTGACATCGTTACAATTATCGAAATCAAATTAGTTTCCAATCATCAACTTTACCAATTAATATACAAACTGCCGTCGCATTTATCTAGTTATGGTGTGGAATGCGCTTAATGACTTTTTAAATATATTCAATTCCTTTCTTGCCGACAGCAAGCGGCATAAAATCACAATGGTTTTTTTTAAATTTACATGCTTTACATAGCAAATATTTTAGAGTAAATAGTATTTTTGTATGAAGAGTTGCGAAATGTTTGTAGTACGTGAGAATTTAAATACTCAATAACACGCGCACGTGACAGAAATAATATTTTTTTCTAAATCTGTTTCATGATGAATGAGATTAATAAATTTTCATTGTATGAAATAATTACGACGAAAAAGGTTTTCGCAGCCGTTAAAAGAGTTATCCAAAAGGCGTAAAAATCTTTTTTCACGATTGTTAAGATAAAGCAAATGGTACTGCTAAAAATGCGCCCTTTGCGATCTTGGAAATTGTGGAAAAAATATGTTCATTAACTCTTTTCAAACATAGTTCATTTTCATTCAGGAATTTATAAAATTGTAGATAAGTATGCATTAATGTCACCGCAACGTCGATCAATGCACTCATACAGTACACGTCGAGCATTTAATTACAACTCCCACTACAGGTGTCCACGAACACAGTAACAAAACATTCATTATTCTACATACATATAAATATCAAATGTCTGTAATACAATGAAATATAAAGCATACACATACAAGAGTTAATTTTTACACAATCTTGGTCTTTGTTTTGATTTTGGTTTTAGTCGTCGTTTTTTTTTTGTCGAAATGGTGTAAAAAAGCAGATGTATATTTTGAGAAAAATAAGTAAAGTTGATCGCCGGAAGCCCTAAAATTGTAAAATTATAAAGATCTAAATTTTCAAAAAAAATTTTTAGCTGTATTTTCTTTTCACTCTGTTATTCGCTCGTATCTTGATTAAAGCAAATCGTGAAAACGGTACGAAAATAATTGTTTATATGTTAGTTTGTAGCTTGTTATAACAAAATGTAGGTTGAATTTGCAAAAAGGATACACTTGAAATATCTCTCATGGCTACATTTATTTATAGAGTTAATGGGCTGTTCTCGTGTTAATTGGTTATAAGTGACTTGCTATGTAATCGGTGCACCACCAGATATATCAATCAACAATTTTTGAACGTTTAATTTGGTTGTTGCGTGTTGTCGACGATATACGAAAAAATTGAAACGACGCCGTACGAAATTGCAACTTGTTTTCTTTTTTCAAATTCAATGTGCCATGCATTTCTATACATGAATAACACGATAGGTTGGTTTTTATCTATCTTTTTTTGTGTTAGTTTATTCAAGTTGTGAAAACTAAGAGAAAATAATTACCACTCCATTTGTGCGAATCTGGAAATCTGTTAACAATAGTCTTTGTTTAAGTCACTTGTTTTTCATCAAAATAATACCTTTTAAATTATATTCTTCAAATTTGTTAAAAAAATAAACTGTCGCAAAATCAAGAATGTCAACTTTGTAAAAATGGTCAAATATAAAAATTGTTAAATATGTAAAATAGAAAAATCATCAGTAACAAAATTCAAATTTGTGAAAAAGTTAACAAAAGTTAAAATTATAAGTCAATATTTTAAAACCTTTCAAAAATGTCAAAATGCAAAAATATAAAATCTGTCAAATAAGCTGTAATTGTAGTCCACTTGCTTCAACAAAACATATTTTCTACATTTTACATATTTTTTATTTTCGTATTTTTTTCCCATATATTTCATTAATTTTGTTATATTTTTTCATTTCCTTTTTGTTTCAGATATTTTTCTTGAGATTAATCTAAGAGCTTTAGAACCAGTGATGAGAGACATTAAGTGTAATATGAAATGTAAAGAACCATTTAGAAAGAAATATTAAAAGATTTTAGCTTTTCGGCTTTATCGTTAATGAATGAGTTTTTAAAATAAACAATTCTTTGATAATCTTATTTTCATAAATAAAATAAAATATTAATTAGGGAAACTAATTTAGTTTACTTTTACAATAACAACCATGTAAGTTGGTGGTATTATGATCTCTTATTTTTTAAATCTTACTATACAGTCTCCAATTAGCCATTATCATCATACATTTTTACTTGAAACCTATGTCGCAGTGCCTTTCGGTTGCCAAACGTCAAAAATAAGTAATGAAATGAAGAATACGAACAGAATCCATTTCTTGACTAAATGTTTCGAAAGTTCACATCACCTTGTTTTTTTGTCATTCCTCATATTATTTCTTTTATATTTTGTACACTTTGTATATTTTGACACCGTATAATGCACATTAATACATGCCATTTTTGTAATAATATAGTCATCGAAATTTGTTTACACAATAGGGAACGTTGTCAGGTATAAAATTCACAAAAACTGCGATCGATTATAAAATTGTATTTATATACTACATTTGACATAACGTATACATACAGGATTGAAATGGTTATCAGACCTAACAGTGGAATACACCCTCAATGCACGTAATTTTCGTTTGAGTTAGGAGATTAAAATAAATGGCTATAAGTACCTACAGCTTTATATTGTCAATGGTTATAGTTACAAAGTATAACATGGCTAAAATCACGTTTTATTTGGTTTCGAATAGAACGTTAGAAAAATTTAAGCGCGGGTGTTACTGAAAGCTACTGAGTTTGTAAACTATTTATATATTATTCGTTGATGATTAATTTTAAATACACTTGATTGCAATAAATGACATTTTTTACGTTGGCGAGAGCTCAGGGTGTGCACTACAGACTTGGGATTTCATTCTGTGACGTGGCTAACTATTGTTATATTTCTACTACAACATCAAACGTAATACTTAAGTAGGTAAGTAAAAGAGTGCAGCGTTGCAAATGGCAAACCGGCAATCATGTTAGGTAGCTCTCGCCAACTTATAATAATCTGCCCTATACATAAAAAAAATTAAGCTACACTGTATTAAAGTGCTGTAAAAATTATTTTCAATTAACAGTTATCTTATAAATAAATTATAATAATATCAATTTATAAATAAGCCTTTTCATATACAAATATTTCGACACTCTTAGATTCCTCTTTCGTCCTTCGGCAATTAGAGAAAGCCAAATCCCAGCAAGTAACAGATCCTAAATCTAACACGTCCATGAGTTTCAGTTCTACACTTATCATATTATTAATAAAAAAAATATTATTAATAAAGCCTTAAGAATTAATCTGAGAGCATTGAAATAGCCTGAACATAATTATTCAATAGGAAACACGTATTCACAATCGGTTTTCTTCATAATTCCTTATAGAATGAATGAAAATATTTTGGTAGTGTCTGCCATGATCGCAAACAATGTTGCAAAAGTACCATATCAAGACAAATTCGTAACACAAACGGTTACAAAATTATTTTATAAACGAGGTACACACAATAAATATTAAAATTTCATAAACGCATTATGTTAACTTATTCCACATATAAAACTATGTATAAGAAAGATGGAGTCTTTGATGGTAATTATCAGCAACTTGCAATAAAATAAGATATTCTAAACACCCAACATTGAAGATCTGTTACTTGATAATAAAGGATAACAATGTTTTAAAAGATGCAAAAGAATGTAAAATGAGACACTAGGATGAATAAACATTTATAATGAAAAATAAGTAGAGTATTTGGTAAGACCTACTGTCTTGATAATTCGAACTTTGTTTCTCTTAATCTGGATAACGTTCATGGCCATTTGAAAATTTGCAAAACGGAATTTAAAGTAGCATCCTATTTAGTGCGGACTATCAACGTAACACTATACCTGTTCATAATGTCATATTGAAATACTCTTCTCGCGGGAACTGTATACTGACAAATTATTTCATCGAAATTACAGCACAAATAATTTATAATTGTAACAAAATTAATAGCTGCGAGGGCATTTACCTCCAAAGCCACTGATTACATCCAGGTTACCAATACAAAAAGACCACGGTGAAACATTACAATTAAACGTATAGATGATTACTTAAAAGCAAATGCAATTATTAATAAATATTAATTTGCAATTCCCCTAATAAATGTCCCATTTAATTAATGAATCCTATCCTAATATTAAGTAATAAAATTAATAATAGTACTTTAAATAACTTAAAATAAAACAATATATTAGCCCTACACTAATTTTAAAATGACTATAACAAGCCCAACTTTCCTGACACCGTGTTCACTAAGTTTTCTTCTCCGAACAGACCTAAGACGGTTATGGATCCTTCGGGGATTTGCGTGCGGCCCGCATCGCGAACCAAATACGAATGAACATTTTTATCCGTCGCTTGTTTCTGCAGCTCTTGCAAGTGTACGTCGCTAACGCCTTTTAAGACAATTTTCTTTTCACTACAAACAGATTATTTACATAATGCATTAAATGATGTGAACGAAACTCACCCGTATTCTTCCCACGAGCCCAGTTCTTCTGCCACGTTCTTATCATTCAGCAGATTTCTGTAAAGCCCCAATGACGCATGGGCAACCTAAAATGTCAGTAAAACTATCAATATTTCGTGTAGTCACAAAATTTACCTGTGCGGCTATTTTTCCAATGCCCATTCCCAAGGCATCGTTAACCACGAACACCATTTTACAATTAACACATTCGACTTTCGAATCGTCGTCTTCGCTGGAGTCTTCGTCCTCGCCGGACGGTTTTGGCGTCGTTTTTGACTTTTTGTCTTCACTGGGGACGACTGAGAGAGACGTTCCTTCGATGTCCGGGTTGTCAAAGTAAAAAGTGGCGGCTGCGTCGGCGGATTCGTTGCCGGTGTAATACAGAGCCTTGTGACGAAAACGAGACAATTTAAAAACCCAGCGCTGGTACAATGAAGACTTACAATTTCCGCCGCATTTTTTGAAATGCCCATCGCGATTAGGCTCTCGAGCAGCTCGCGGTTCGGGTGCCACGGTTCCAGATTTTCTTCCATTTGGGCAAATTATGCGGGCGCGACAAAATCAATGCGTTAAACTTACTTTGACAGAACACATAACCTGTAAAGTCGAATTATTTGGTGCAGGTTACAATTATGGTTCGTTCACAAAACGTTCGACGAAAATTTGGGTCTAGAAATATTTAAAATTTGGATGTTGACAACAGGAACTACAACGCCTTTTTATGCTCATATACTTAACTATTACTGTAAAGTGCGAAGTTTTAAGGCATACCCACAACAACACGTCCCACGTTAATATAAGGCAAGTTTATATGATTTGATCAGGGTATATAAATATCAAATGACGAATATCATATTATTCCCATTCATGCGTATTACGGAGTAATATGTTTGCCTACGGATATCAAATTTCGAATTCCAATATGGGTGTAGTCGTTTCTAGTTTGCGTTACTTAACATTATTCATGATAATATTCTATGAATACATGTAAAAAAATAAATTCAAAAGTATATGGCGAACAAAAAAGTTTTCTATGTACGAGTGTATAGAACATGTTTTACGAAACGCATTTTTTTTCTTTATGCCCTTTTTAAATTAAATCTGCAGTGATTAACACCACTGCGAAGGACATACAAATAATACTAAGTCAATTTTACGTAACGTTTATAGATTTCCCAAATTCCCATTTATATTTTTGTTTACCGTAATTTCCCGCCATAAATAAAATATAAATAAAATTAAGCATGAGTTGGCACCACTGAGTTCGAGTTTCATATGTTCGTAAAACTTTCTGGTTGTTGACAACAAACTATATAACCTATAAACATTGTTTGATTTTAATTGAATTTTGACTGCTTTAGATAAGATTGGACAAAAATAATGAAACGCGACAGATCGAGAAGTTCAAGCGTAAGTACAGGCACTGAAAGCAACCTGAAGAAACAAAAGTCACACAAACGCACTTCGAGCAATTCGTCGGAGGAAGCCTCCAAAAGCAAACGGCGAGATGCGGCCACGAAGTACGGGCCACGTAAGTCGTCAGAGACCACGACTGCTGGCCCATCGGAAGACGCCCGAATTAAGCGAAAAAAGAAGAAAAAGCACAAGAAAATGAAAAAGGAAAAAAAATCCGGCGTTAAAACGACGACAAATCTAACGGCGGAAGAGTGTCTGAATGTACCTGTCGAGTTAATGGATAAGTCAAAGTCTTATGCACCAATGACGAAAGAAGAATGGGACAAACAACAGAGTGTCGTTCGTAAAGTTTACGATGAAGCGTCTGGTCGTCACAGGTAAATTACTTGAACATACCGGTTATATATGTTAATTGTGTTTTAGGCTTATAAAAGGGGATGGAGAAGTAATCGAGGAGATCGTTAGTAAAAATAGGCATACCGCTATAAATGAGCAGGCGACGCACGGGGATGGGATTTATTTTCAAGCACAACTGTCACAACAAAAATGAGGGTCTGCGCATGGTATTGAACATGTGTCACAAATAAATATTAAATAAAATGATACATACACTCAAGTTTTTTGGTTATTAAAAGATATGATCTTTTTAGATCACTGCTTGTGTTTGTCATTTATGAAAAGTGAATTGCTTGTTCTAAAGCTCTCGTTGCTTCGTCGGTCGCATTTTATATACATCGAGTTTATGCATTTAAGAATAGTTTTAGCAGAGAGTTTTCTTCCAGTTGATTCCTTATCTGTTCAACTTTATCATCTTCATTAGCAACTTGTTGGGTTGTAATGATGCACAGTTCCCATTTTGGAAGCTTAAAAGCAGAACTGGGATTTGATCTTTGTACAAACATGTACATCAACTTGAGCCTTTCATGCTTCAACTTCTTTCTCTTTTGATTCATTTTGAGTAAGGAACTTTCTCATTTTGGGGGTAATGGTAATGACACTCGCAGTACTACACAAAACTATGAATCGGCACAAAATAAGATTATATTGTGCATATATCTGACGTACATCAATTCCAGGTGTAATTAAATATCTTTACTAATTAATTTCAGCAAAATTTATAAATAAATGAGATGTTTCATTAAGGTATTACATAAACTAATTGAATCACTTAAAGCTTCCAGCAAATTAAATTTACATCAGACTATTAAAATTATTTTGGTTTCCGGCTTGCCATTGTTTATTATAAAAATTTGTGTTTTACCTTATGGATGCTGTTATTCCCCTGTTGTTATATACACTTACACGTAAACTTTCACTGCTTATTTTAGCTTTGTCACTTAATTTAAAATGTGTTAATATGTAAAATTCAACGCCCGACGCATTGTGTTTCAGTTCATGTTCATGCTAACTGAATCGTACTTTAATTTTTGCTACTTGTGTTTCTTTGGAATGATTTTATAGATAAAAATGGGTTCCATTTGCGTTGTTAGTATTTCGTTGATAATTGTGTTGTTTTTTTCCCCTGTTTTGTGTTTCTACAACTTTCTATGTTTTCTATCTTGCCTGTTGAATATGCGTTCTTGATGACATGATTTGCAAAGTTTGAATCTTTTTCATTTGTTTAAATGATCTCATGTGTTCTTTGTATTGTTGTTCAAATGTTCTACGAGTTTAGTCTATGTATATCATGTTGCATTCTGGGCATGTTAGTTTATAGACTCCACTATATTCATCCATTTTTCGATGTTTTTCTGTTTAACGTTTTTGTGTGGTTTGTTCGGTATGCAATTCTGAAGCCTCATTTTTAATAGTATATTATTATACAAGTTTAGTAAGGCAACGGATTGTCGCACGAGTGGTTTGGGGCACGACGAGCTTGTGAGGAGTGCCCCAATAGAACGAGTGCGACAATATTGCCTTACTAAACGAGTGTAATATACTATTTTGTTATATTATTGATGTTTCTGCCATGGTTTGTGAATGTTAAGAATTGTCTATTTTCGTTTTCTTTGTGTGTGTGTTTTGTTTTTCTTTCATCTTTCTATCTCTTATTAATTTATCTATGATGTTCGCGTTGTATCCGTTTTCTGTAGCAATTTGTTTTATGACTTTTATTTTCGTCTATAATAATATAAGTGTATCACATTTAGACAAACGATCGAAAATCTCGCACAAAAACCACGAGAAAAATCTGCAGTGGTCCGCACTCAACTTTCTTATACTTAGTTATACTACATTTTTCGAAAAAACATCTCATATAAAAGTTGTTTAATAGCAATATCTTTAACTTTTGTAAGAAAAAGTTTTTCGATAACATGTGCCGTTTTCGAGATATGGAAAAATGTGATAAGAGTAAACCATCACTTCCGGTTGAGATATTCCTTTCAAAATAGGACACACAGACGTCATTCCGGAAATAGTCGGAATCGATTGAAGGGACCTCAAAACGCGTATTTACGTTAAAATCTCGAGTTTAAACGACCCTTACAATTTTTCGGACGTTTGTTTTGCGTTGCACTGAAATGCAACTTTCCCTCGCGCCCGATAAATAGCCCGAGAGATGTTAAACGCGACCGTTTGGTGAGTGCACAATCACGCTTGTGTTTTGCCTAAAAAAATAATCGATTTAACGATTCATTGATAAACTGAGAAACTTTAAACGTTTAGTGAACTGACTTTTTGGATGGCGACGTCGATCTTGCATCGAAATGGACGGAGGCGTCTGTTGGGGTGAGCTCTTCAATTTCTTAAATCGCGGATTTTGCGTGTACCCGGCAATTTACATTGCGTAAGGTCGCCGTCGTGTTTATAATCTTGGGTTTCTTACGATTTGTTAAAAAATCCCCTAATTGACTCAAACATGAAATAAAAATTTCGTACAACTTGCAAACTTTTTAGTTTTGTTTATTTGGCGCTTTTGGTTGTAGTTTTTTTACAAAGGGTGTGAAAATCGTTTAGTTTCGTACCTCTGGCGTTCATCGTTTGGGCGGTACAGCGCGCACAGACACACAGACGTCATTCCGAAAATAGTCAGAATCGATACAGGGGCCTCAAAACGTGTATCTGTTAAAATCTCGATATCGAAAATTTTCATGATTTACTATACTTCTACATCAAGTAAAATATGCAGTAGTCCGCACTGAACTGTCTTATACTCAGTTATACATTTTTCGAAAAAACTTTTCAAATGGAAGTTGTTTACAATTTCAATGTCTCCAACTTATGTAAGAACTTACTTATACATAAAGTATAAGTAAGTAAAAATAGCATCCATAAAAGTAAAACACAAATTTTTATTACATAACCATCGTCAATTTAATGCTTTAAAATGAAAATTGATAATGAAATTAAGATAACAGTAAAGGGACAAACAAAATTCACATCAAGGTTGACATAACATATTTATTTACCTCTGTTAAAAGAATCCCTATAAAATAACATATCTATATGTATATATAATAGAATCATTTCTTTGCTTAAAATAACTGCATAAAAAAAGTCGTGGATCCATCCCTCCATGAAGGATCATCGACAATTTTCGCTCTACACAATGGGCACGTTTGCTCCCTATCGAACCATGTTGTGACGCAACTTTCACAGAATATATGTCTACATTGCAATAGTACGGGCGAATCGTATTGATCGTGACAGATGGGGCAATGATCACCAGCCGTTTGTATCTCTTCTTTGCTTGGTGAAGAACCAACAGTCTAAAAAATGTATAAATGCAATGAAATTGGTTTCAAGTAAGGTTTTGATATTATTAATGGTTTTCTTGACAATTTGTTTATAGAAAATCTTGCTATTGTTGCTTATTTATTAAGATTCTCTACAGGAACCTTGCACAGGGACGTAAATTGAATAAGGAAGTACTTGCCGATGAATTTAATTCCATTACAATCCTGCTTCTCATAAAATATCAACAGGATGTCGCGAAATTTAATCAAAATATTAAAAGATCAGAATGACTCTTTAGAAATTTATACCAATGACTTTGTTGAATATTAAATTGTCTTTAGAAACACCATACACATTTTTGTGACACAATATCAATTGTATTGTCTTTATTTCATGTTGAAATGATATAAATGGACGAAAATAATTTACTTACAACATTCTGCAGCAATTTAAATGTTGCCATTTTTAATAATTTTAACCTTGCCATCAAATCAGTTCCTTTGGAAACCATATATGCCGCCGCTAGAAACACACCAACAATTTTCTCCGGTCCTTGATAGGACTCCAATAAATAATACAACCAAGGTTGAATCGTCGCCAGACTGCGATATAACTGTGATGTGGCTTCGACAAACAGATAAATCTTTCCCTGGAAATACAAAAATTATTACATTTGAACAAACACGAAAAATTACAGTACCCTCTTTTGGAACGCGATGATTTTATCCGGAAGTACGGTTATTAATATTTTGAACATGACTGTAAACAATTTCAATATAAAATCCGTTATCCCGACGACCCACAACAAATCCCACACAGTCAAGTGTTTTTCATAAGTCCGTATAAATATTAAATTTAAATACAATTCCTCCTCCTCGAATATGTAATGTATGAATACAATCGCGGCGACGATGTAGAAGAAAGCACAGAAAAGCTTCGGCAAGTTCCTCCGAGATTGTTTCGTCGCTTCCTTTTTAACGACGGAATTCGCATGTGAAAAAGTCGCTAGTAGAACAACCAGATTTAATATACCTTCACGATGATCGTATAGACCTTTCGCAAACAATATCAAGACGAACGGGACATATTTCTGCAATATACCCAAACACTGTTGGGCCTCTAAGACAGTCTGTAATCTCTCCGTGGTGGAATTATTATCTGCGTTATTATTGTTATTGTTTGGAGCCGGATTGTTCGTATTAGCGGCGTTTTCCGTAATATGACTGTGGGCATACAAATTGCTCGTGTTACCTTCAAACTGGGCGTTATTAGCACTGGTTGTCGGGACTTCTACGTTTATAACGAAACTGTTGCTTGTGTTTGCATTTAAATTCGCTATGTTTGGTTCAGACGGTGGTGGTCTGTTAAGAAAGTTTGATATATCCACTCTGGTGACTAGTGGCTCTATTTCTCTTATAACGTTACTTAGATTCAGTCGAAATTGTCTCGCTCCTTCCACAGTTCGCCTTTGAAAGTTTCCACCGTTCGCTCCGAGACTTGCAGAAGGTGACTCTGTAGGTAAAGTCACCGAATGTGTCATTAACAATCCTCTGGGTTGCACAAGATTGAATCCGCTGTCGGTAGATTGGCTTCGCATGAAAGGATTCGCGTTTTCCCTTTGGTTATTGTCCATAGTGCAGAGTACGATTCGTCCTTTAAGGATGTGTTAATTTACGAATATACACGAAATGATAACGTGTTTTAATGATGTGACATGCATCCATTACAGCGTACAACTATCACATAGTTTGCTTCGAAATATTTAACATTAACACCATATTTTCTAAATTACGTCAACTGCTCTGTCACTTTATCTCTCTCTTTTTCTACTTATACATAAATAGTAAATACCTTACAAGTGCAAGTCTACTAAACATTAATTTAACCCGTTCTATAGCATATTGTTGCTAATAACAGTTAATAAACGAAAACAACTTTGTTGATTAATGATTAACCCTGCGCGAGGAAACGCTTATCTTTTATCTCTATCTATAAAGTCGTGCGTACATGACAGTGTTGCCAACGACGAACGTTCGCAAGCAAAACAACGTTATCTTCAAAACGTCAAAAATCATATACTTTCTTTCATATCGAACAGTAATATTTTGAAATTCACATATTTTATCTTTAATGGCTTCAAAAACTGTCAAATCACTTTTTAGTAAATAAATACGTTTGATTGGCGCAAACGTAAGACGTTTTAAAGTTGAGCCAATGAAATTTCTCAATGGTTGGTGTCCACTCAGCAGACCTTTATGAATTTTAGGTTAAAACTAAATATATTTTGGAAACTTATGCTGGATTTTTATAAAATAGCATAGTACTATTATATTTGAATGCAAATTAAATATTGAAGAAACTGATATTTTTATAATTTTCATATATGGCACGCCTTTGAACTTGAAAATAAATATCACTTTGACAGTTAAAGTCACGTTGGCGTTTTACGTCTTGACACTTTGAGGTTATAACGCGTCAAAATTTGCTATTAAGGCCACATTCAAAAGCACTAAAGGCGCAGCTTAATAATAAGTTTGAGTGCGGCGTGCCGGTAAGTTCAAATGTCAAATTTAATTCTTATAACTAACTTTGAGCCGAAATTTAAAAGAATACCCGTTATTAATAGTCATTTTGAAAAATCATTATTTTTATAACCATTGTCCCCTTTTACTCCATACAATTACTCATCTTTACACACCATCGCCAACACAGGTTCAAACAAGTTGTTCTAGAGGACAAAAGTATTCGAGCAAAGGGTACCAGAAACAACATATGCAGTTTCTTTGATGATACGTTAATTCTTAATAAAATAGAATAAAAAATAAGAATATAATAATAATTATAATTATAATAATTTTATTTTGGCGAAAGAAAGTGCCACTTATTGCGTATTCATTTAAATTTTGATTCAATCTATTATTGCAGTGATCTTAGTTTTTCTTGAGCTTTTCTTCAATCTTTACCCAGGGCAATGTTGCCACGCAATTAAACGGCTGTCGCGGTGATTCTTTTTCAGAATTGCGTATTTTCAATGTAACTTTGATTGAAACTCTTCAACAAAACGTTACGATATTAATTGAGATATTATCATTTTTAACCCAATAATTATCCATTATTCCTTTAAAGTTATCGTCACTAAACTTATTTTATGTTGTAGGACCTCAGTAGAGATATCTTATTTATATATAGCGTTTTATCATGTTTTAAACTTGGACTTTATACGTTAGTTACATGGGTCAAGTTTTAGGTGCTTAATTTTCGTTTTACTATCAGCTTAATTACATGGAAATACTTACATTTGCCCTGTCTTAAAATTGAATAAAATAAAATGGTCGAAATAAAATAAAAAAAGATAATATTAAAAACTATCAGTCTACATTTTTATTTCATTGCACAAAACACTGATAATAAAATAGGATAACATCAAAAAAGGAGGAAAATTAAATTAAAAACATATTATACAAAGAATTAATTTAGCCGGTACTAAAAATATATATTTAATTTGTACTAAAAAAGAAAATCGTTAAAATTAACACAAAAGTGTAAAAAAATAATCCCCATCAAAATACTAGGTTGGAAACACGAATAAAAATAATAAAAATAGATGTTAAGTTATGCGTAGACATAGTATTTGCTTAAATGAATGTACATAATATTTACAATATTTAGCAAAAGTCATATTATTACATAGTTCTTGTTTTTTTTTTAATAATTTTTACTACAGAATAATTTAGATCTATTATAATTTATGCTAGGTAAATATAAAATTGCCAATAAAATTTTTTCAATATGGTTTGATGAATAAATTGACTGATTTTCGCAAAATGAAACAAAGATATTTATTCGAGAGAAATGCGAACGTATTCCAAAAGCAAACGAAATTCATATTAAAAATGATATGTTAACCATTGGTCAAGATAAATAGAAGGTTATTAATTGATGGCATTGGTCCGGTTTGGTTTGCAATTAAAAAAAGTCGTTTGATTTGTACTTTATTAAAAATTATTGGCATAATTTTATACTCAATATTTACAGAAAGTTTACAATTTTATTAGGCAGTAAAATTGTGCATTGACTATTTTTTAAATTTATCGATATAAAATCACTTAAAAATCGTTTTTTTTTCTTTCCATCCGAATTGTAAACTTTGAATAAATACTATATAATAAAAATTTTCTACTTTGGTACATACAAGAACACCTAATTTGTCTATAATTTTTAGAATGAGTTATGGTTGGCGATAAGAATTCAATTCCAGTGAACCTATCAACGTTACTACAAAAGAAAAAGACTTTCACACACAAAGAAACACTGTGAATACTTTATTTAGGAACTTGGACCCTACTTTAAAAATCAATTTTTTTTTCACACAAAACAGCAAGTAAACACGTATATGTAAGAGGATTTTCGGGAATAAAACTCAAAACTTTAATTTAACCAAAATATATTTATGTAGCACACAATTTTTTTTAAATATAATTTTTTCTAGCAGCCACATTGCCAAAATAAAAATATTGTAATATATAAAATTTTTACGACATATAAACCACTGACTTAAGAAAATGGACTAATATTTATTTGATAATTATATGATTCTTACCACACTTTATTTGATAGAATTTTAGAGAAAATATTGAAAATTATTATACATTATCAAGTATGTAAATATTTTTAAATTTTCTCCAAGGATAAAATGTAATTTTAATCAAATGCGATTTCATTGCAATATTAAATTTCGCTTAAAGTGCATTAATGTTAAAATAAAATTTTTGTTTCAAATAGTCCATTTTGTTGTTGGTGGCGTCGTTACTATTAAAATATTTAAAACGATACTTATCAATTAAGTTTTATCACAGTCACAGAGTTCTTATATATTTTAAAATATGTGGATGCATAAATGTAATTGATTATAATCTATGATCAAATACACATTTGTTACAACAAAAAATTTATTAATTTTTTTTTAAATGAAACATTTAACTCCTAGATTCACAAATATTGCTTATTTCACAATTACATACTTTCACGTTGTAATCATGGAGTTAAATTAATAAAGAAAAGGAGAAACTTATACACGTGCACACTTGCTAGGTTCACTGAATTGCTTGCAGCATATAATACTTGAAAGCCTATGCACATCGAGATGCAAAAAGGCCGATTTAACGACCACCCTAGGAGTTACTAGAATTGTTTGGTTCCAACTTCTAATCCTAGTTTATATTCACGTACTTTAGTAATACTATTCTAAACTGGCCGTAATAAATATTTATTCATTTCGTTGGTTCAATTCAACGTTTTCTCTCGGTCGTCAAGACGGTACAAACCACAAAAACAAAATTCATCTCGTTACAATGTACACAAATCATATAATTTGACTAACCAAAGAAATGAATATGCCATAATTTTTTTTTTAAGTAGGTATGTACAAATAATACAATGAAAATAGTTTGATTTAGACCTTTTCTTCAATAATTAACACGTTTACATTGTTTTATCACACTTTGTTCACTCACTTGTCCACCACAATACATTATCATGGTTGTGAGTACAGGAACTCGGCTTACTCAAATAATGCGAGGATGTCATCACTTGTAGTGTTTCCAGGTCCTGCACTACTACCACTGGAAGGTGGAGTGTTTAGATCGGGTGGATCTAAATATGATAGCAATTCCATTGGATCTACACTCTCAGGAAGTAACTAAAATGATAAAAATAAACTCTATTATGAAAAATTGCAAAACGAGACATTCGAAACTTTTCATATAAAACAATGTACCTATTTGTCACAAAAATATAATTAAGAGATGACATGAAATAATAGACTATCCGGGACAGCTGTAGAGAGAATTCAATGTTAACAAACAACTGAACAACCATATTTTTATGTCGACAAGTATTGTTATTATTATTAATTGTAAACTTCATTTTGAGATAGTTATATAAAAACAAAATTACTTACATTTAGGGCTTCTTGTCCAGTGCCTTCTCCATCGATTACAGCTGCCGGATCAAAATTGAGGTCAGATGGAATTTCAGGAACTGAATTGTCGTTATTTCCACCATTACTATTACTATTGTTGCTGTTGTTATTGGTGTTACTGCTGGTACTACTACTAGAATTATTGTGGTGGTTATCGGCGGGTGGCACACTTGGAGGACCCGTGCCTCCTCCTGGTGTGTGCGCAGATCCTGGAGTTCCACCTGGCGTGTGAGGTGTGTGTGGGGTATGTGGTGTATGAGGTGTGTGAGGCATCTAGAAGCAAAGTGACTGTTTTATAATACATTACGCAATTACCCAAGAAAAAACCTACCTGGTCATTTAAGCTCTTCTCCATCGCGTTTAGAGGATCAAGAGAGTTGACAGAGTCGCTAAGGTGAGACAGAGGCCCATTGCCGCCAGAGTAATCGTTATTACCCGGCGTCGAACTGGAACTATAATCAAATTGGCTGTTTCTGGAGTTGTTATAGGATGGTGGTCCGTTCATCATCGAACCGCTCGCGATGCTGTTCATATCAGGGGGTAGATAAGGGGACATCGCTTGCGACATATCCCAGTTATTCATCGTTGGTAACGTCATACTTCCTGGTGACATGGCTTTGTTCATTCGTTTAGCGCCGCATGAATCATTTTCATCATTTTCCATCTGAAATAAAATCGTCAAATCTTTAGTGTTTCGTTGGATTTATATAGATTTATTATATATTTTGAATCCTTACAAGAAAATGGTTTAGTCAGTTAAAAAACTTACCTTAATATTTGTTCCCATGATTTTAGTAGGTTTCCAGTTTGCCGCACTATCAATTGTCACCTCCTCGCACTCCGAACTACTTAACGTGTTCAAAATGCCCCACATGTACTGATCCACTTCTAACCCTTCCAACTGTGCAGGTTTGCTAATGAAAATTTGCATTTAGTAAAATATTCGTAAGGTGAGTTCTACCGATTACTTACTTGCAAACTGGACATCGCCAAGATCCTCGTTCGCAGTTCAATTGAAGATAGGATTCCAAATCGAAACACTGTATGTGTTTGCATTCATGACCTCGTGCAGGTAATGTTATCCGTTTAAACGTTATGGGACATTTCAACGAGACTTTGAGGGCAGTCTGTTCAACGGCGTCTCGATCCCTATCAGCCAAGTTCGTGCTGTTCGTGTTGTTGAAGTTCCTTTTGATTTTGGCTATGCAGTGATCGGCTGTGAGGAGCCTCTTCCGCAACAGGCCTTGCAAAACAGACCTCACGCTCGGCCTATGGACCAATTGCAAAACGAAGAGATGCGACTGAAAAAAAAGTTACGCGTTAGTACGAAACAGCGTGTATCTTAGAATCAAGTTTGTAGCGAAACTTACGCAACAGCATGCCGATACTGTAATCTGTATGGTATTCCTGCCTGGTTGGCAGACATCTTTTAGGTAGAGCGGTTTGTGCGATGTTTTGTTCTCGCCCCTGTCGATGATCAACGGCGTCGCATTCACCGAGACTTGCACCGAGGCCGGCCAATTGGTATTCATCTGTCGGTCTTCGTGATGGAAGCACTTGAGTTGCAATTCGAGATCTGACCGCCACATCAACGTTTGGTGCACGGTCGGTTTTAGTTGGAACACATGGTTGCTTACGGCTAGGTTGTGTTCCAATCTGAATGGCGGTAAAATAATGCCATCTCTCACTGGGAAGGTCAACCTCAATTCGTCATCTTCTGCAAAAAATAAAAATGCAGTTCTCATCACATATTCTATTTTGATCTTTCATTATCTCAATAGTTTGTACTTAGTTTAAAATTTTCTACAAACAAATCAGAATAAAATCATTTTAAATGTTCATAAAAAAATATAACTAACTTTAAAATCAGTATTACAAACATCCGGGACAAGATGGTACAATTAAATGATAAGATATAGCTTCACTTAATTTATAGAAACAGTTGTTGGTGAAGTTGTGAATTAATTGTCTTAAAGGTTTAACTGGGATTAAGAGTTTTAAGTGTAGGCCAACAACTTACTTTGTACTTGTGGTATAGGTGGTTTCAAATCGTTGAAATTCGGCTTTACATCTGGGTTTGGACTGATGTAGGGTGGCATACTGGTGGCTGGCGTCAGTGGTGGTGTGGGATTACCAGGAATAGGACTGTGTTGGTAGCTCATGTTGTTCCTCATACTGACGTCTTGCTGAAATTGATTTGTACTGGCGTACTGCACTCCACCATTACCTCCCATATATTGACCAGAATTAGCCGTATGGAATTGATTCATGGTGTTCATCGATCCGTTGGGAAAATATTGGGTTTGTTGACTGTACGGGGGCGTCGTCTGCTGCCTCATGGTGTTCATGGTACTTGTGGTTCTCACAGGTCCCATCGTGCCGGGTCCAAAGGTCGCCGTGGGACCAAGCGTTTGTTGGGTAGGATATTGATTTTGGTAAGTAGGTTGTCTAGCGGCGTAGCTAGGGTACTGTGCGTTGTGGTTGAAATTCGGAGACATTGTGGGACACGGCCCCGCGTTTGAATACGTAGGCTGCGTTCTTTTTTGGGTCATGTGCATCGCCGGAGAGGGATAAGGAGCCATTCGCCTGGGGTACATGGTGTTGCTCGAGGGGCCCTGCAGACCGCTCATCTTCGGTCCCATGTTCGCAGGGCCCATGTTTCCGCCCATCATGTTACCGTGCATACTGTTCATGCCCATGTTCGCCATCTGGCTCATGTTGTTCATAGGGTTCATACCGTTCATGCCGTTCATCGGCATCATGCGTTGCTGGTACGCTTGATTGTACTGTTGGGTACTAAACTGGCCGTTGTCCTGCAGTGCTACGACGCTTGCGGTGGCCGTAGCCGTCGCGGTGGCGGCAGCCACCATTGCTGCCGTGGACAGCGCGTTGCCGCCTCCGTAGGCACCTTCTCCTCCGTTCATTCCACTGGCCGCGCCATAACTGCCCACTCTGAAAAGAATTCACCAATTATTTTTTTTTGCCTATGGTTTTCAATGACAAAATCTATATTGGAATAATATATTATGCAATGAGCAGTAATGGTGGTTATTACTCAAGATGATGAAGTTTACGATACGAGCAAATTTAAAAGATCAATAATAGAAGAATAGATGAGTAATAATTAAAGGCAAGTTTGTGATTGGTTGTCGAGTAATGAACCTGTAACTAATGGTTAATATTATTTATTAAAATTTGAAATTGTAATCAGTATGTTTTTCATGGACGTAGTATGCCATAGGACTTTATATAATTTTAATATTTGAATATTGAGTTATGAAGTCGTGCGTAGTCCTCATATTACATATGTAATTGCAGCCCCCACATACTTTTAAGGAGATAATTGAAGTAACGACATTATACAACTTATGGAACATTTTCTTATATATTATTCACTTTGGTGATTTCTTACAGTTTTCGTTTATTTTTTATTTTTTAATTTTTTATTTTGTTTCTTTTCGTTACTTTTGTTGTGCCTTAGATTTATAAATGATTATTGATAGATTTGAAAAAATGTTTAGTTCTTAATAATTTACTGTTTAGACGAGACATGTGCCTGCTTTAAAAAATATTCGTCGAGAAACGAGCCGGCGAATCTTCCAAATCGATCCATTCAATTTCGCAAATTGAGAATCGAGAGCAAGGGAAAAAAGAGGACTAGTCGACGAGGGTTCTGGAATAAATGAATCTCGCGTAGGGTAGATATCCTCTTCCGCTTACCCTACGCCTTCGTTTCACCAAATGTTACAAGCTCGGCAGAACTAGCGGAGCCGGATATAGAGAGCGTTGTTCGATACCGCGCGCCGTCCCATCCATCCGAAAGCGCCCGGGCTTCCCTCCGCAAAAGCTCGCAGCCAATACGCCATCGCTGCCGTTTTGTTTGTCACATCGCTGCCTACTGCTCCCCGAAGTTTGTTATTTTCCCCGCGTGACAATCGCCCCGCTTCGCGTCATTGTTTGCAGCCGCCCCATCTCGCACGCACGCACTCCGCGCCCGACGCGAAACGCCGGGCGCGAGAGAGACGGGAAGTGCCAGAGGACGCTTTTTGCACCCCACAAAATCAACCGATTCGAACAAGCATCGGCTTCAATAGCGAAATCCTTTGTTGTTTAACGTATTTTCGTACGTTATTATTACCAAACATTATCGTGAGAGAGTGTTTAACGGAACAATTCGACCGCGTTTTTCAACGCTCGCGTAGGTTAAAAAAAACTTAAAGTTGGGGATTCAGTCATGGTCGCAAATAATCGCTCCCCGCTTGGAAACTAATTAATATTTCTAAACAGAATTTTGGCACGTAATTGGAAAAAGTAGCATCTAGGCCCAGTGTATGTTTATTTTTTTTTATATTACGTTCCCAATCTATTTTTTTCGCTATCTCGCGATTCTAATAATTTTATACAAAATCCTTTCATTGACTTCCTTCGTATCAATATGTATATGAGCTAAAAAAAAAATCAAAAGAATTGCATCATTAGATAAGGCTACACGGCAATTAGAAAATTTCTTCGTATGCGAGCGGCTAATTTCGATCATCATATTTGCCGCCGACAATTTTTAGTTCACCGAAATTCACGGTAGGTTTCGCAAAACACGTCGAACGAATCTCATTCATAAATCTCGGCGCTTCGCGTTCGCAAGATGAGTAACCACAATAATTCGTCCCGGATTTTTTCTCCTATTCTAAAAAAAATCTCGTGATAATGCTCGTCCAAATTTATCGATGTTTTGTTTGCTTACTAAAAGATAGTTACTTTTGTCAATGACGATTATGAATGCAGAGACGATAGTGACGAACTTGTTCAATTGCACGGATCGATTAGAAATGAAATTAATCACAACTTAGCGAAGGCGAACTATTAATTTTTTTTATTTTCAATAATCTAACCAATCTTTAATTTGAAAGTAATCTACAGAATAAGCAGTTTGTTTTATGGTGATATCAATATTTTGTTACAATAATAAATATTCTCTGGCATGCACTTTTCGGTGTGTCGCTAAATAGCATAAGCGATCATTCTGATGATACTATAGTATTATAATAGGATGATTATGTACCATCTTAGTTACCTATTTCAAAACACTTTCTAAATGCGAATGAGTAATTCCACTTATGATACTTGTGCCAATGCATTCAAATTTCATATTGTTTCATATTCCATACTTATTAAAATAATTATACAAAAACAGATTTGGAAATTGCACTTATAAAATAAGTTTGTTTATTTACCATATTATGAAAAATTGAAAATATAAAATATTATTTCCGCTTGATCCCGCCATCCACATCAGCTCTATATGGTTTAATTTTTACTTCACTTGTGCATGTTCGTGATACAAATTGTACTGAGCAATGCAAATCCGTTTTCATGTTGAAGCTCTATGTGTACATTGCAGTATTCACTTCAAGCGTCATTTCGAAAGCATCTACTTTGATTGCTACCTGTGGTTTATCTAGCCTTGCATACCTTCAAAACCATATCTTCGGTAGATTTTTAACCAATTGCAACAAATATTCCATTTAAATTTAATTTATTGTGTGGGAATACCAAAGTTAAAATTAATATGTTCGGGTACCAATCGTGTCAAATACTAGGATCTATTCGAATTCAATAGAATTCTCCCTGTTTTTGATTAATCTTGATTTTTTGTTCGTTTTCATAGGTCGAACCACGTACCTAATCATCTTTCCTGGAAAAATGGCGTGATAAAATATAATATTTCATAACTAAACTAACCTGTTGTATCTTCATTTATCATATGTTGGCAATTTTATTTGTAATTTGGCCTATCTTTTTTGCTTTTGTGTTTGTTGCGCCTCTATGATGTGTTCAGGGTCTATACATCGAAGTCCTCTTTTTATTCTGCCGCGTACAATTTCTGGGAGTGTACACTCTTTATAAAATAAAACTAACTTTTCCATCATATGATTGTCCCATAATGGTCGTCTCTTTTAATTTGTTCAATAAACAGATCAACATCATCATTTACATAACAAACAAAATAGCAGACATCCCTTCGTGTTATATGCCGTTGACCCTGAATCTAAAAATGGGTTGCCAAATTATAAATAAAGAACGTTATGTAGCAAGCTTGGAACAATCAATGAAATTTTGAAGCAAGGAAATAAATATGTAATTGCTACTTGCGTAATTTCTTTACTTGGAGCATGATATTTGGTAAAGCTCGTACGAAAAGCACAGCCTATGTTATAAATATCTACTCTAGTTTCTCAAACAACTACATTTCAGTGTTCGATCATTCCCATTTTACCCTCACCAATTAAAATAATAGTTTACCTGATAATAATAATTATGATTTCTCTTCAGCCTGAGCTTGCCGTTATGAAGTTCCAGGCAAAAGTTTTTTAATTTTGTAACTGCTTCATTTAAATTTATGGATAATTTAGACACATTAAATAAACACTTTACTTCCAATATATGAGTTTGGCCTATTAGACCTGTAAATATTAAATGTGAATCGTCATTTCTGTAATAATTGTCGGTGTTACCGTCAGGTGAAGCACCCAAAAAAGTGTGTATAGGATCCACATGCAATCCACTTCGGTCTACCTTTATTTTGTTTTTTTGTTTTTGTTTCCTCAAATTTGGCGATAGCAACGGATTCTTTAAAGAGCCCATATTCGATTGCTTCGCTTCTAATAAGTCGGGTATGTAAAATAGATTTGACCAGACTGTGACAAGAAGTGCGCGGCCGACGTCTTATTACGCTTCCAAAATGTGAAGCTGTAAGGCGATTACTTCTTTCCGACCTATATTTCGCATTATCAAATTGTCCGAGAGTATCTGCCGCCAATTGCGAAATTTCTTCATTTGTAAGCTTTAAGCAGTTTATATAGCCATGCTCAATGAATTATTTTTTTAAAATTCAAACGCAGGGTTATATTCCTATACGTTTGATGGTGTTATGACTTCGTTATTAATATGGTTCCTGTGATTACTAAACAGCAAGTATAAAGTTCATGGTGTATATTTGTAAATGCTGGTTACAACTTTTAAATACTTAATACTAAAATGAATTAAAATATGGAAAATTACGTGTAAGAAAAGGCGCTCTCCTAAATATCTTGCGATATGTATATCGACCGATAACCGCTGGCGTAAGTTTTTATAATATTTTTTTGTATCGTAACGTTGGGCGAAGGAACGAAATGTTGCCCAGGCAAATACTGGCATATTTTCCATTCAGTTTGTTTCCGATTGGCATGATTTACTTCACTGCTATTGAATAATACATTTCAAACTATCAGCGACATCTAAAGGGATTAGTTGGCGATCAGTTTTTGATTCCCCAGTCTTAATCTATTTTCTACGCCGCTCAGGGAACGATCGGACGTATTTTATCCACGTGCCTCTCATTTACCAAGCAAGCATACGAAATCGGGTTGCGATTAAAATTGAAGAAATACTTTGTATGCATCGATCAAATTACACATTTACGACCACAAACCCCTCACAGCAAATTAAATTTAATTACTGACCAAGTCCACGCGGTTAATGCATTTTAATAGTTTATGGGTAAGAACAGTGGCGTAGTAATAATAGATCTGGATTTATTTAACAGAATTGCTTTTTATAATATTCTTGGTTTTGTAATTATCTTGAGTTTTAAATTAATGGGGAAGTGAGAATAAATTTTGAAAGGGTGGGCGTGGTCGCCTATTTATTTTTTTTAATTTCTTCGTAATTGTAACTTAATATTAGCAGCAAAAACAATTCATTGTCAAAAGTTTCGTTCAATTTATTAAAAAATCATCAAAAATAGTTTTCTCAAAATTTAATGAAATTAATACTACTTCAGTAAAACGCTCACGTATTTAAAATGAAATATCCGCCAAATGAAGTCATTTTAAAAACTTTAAAAAAATGCATTAGGTCTTTCGCGGAACTCGAAATTTTCCAGATAAATATGATAAAAGAAGCTGTCGCTTAATGCGTCCGTGGGGAAATCACTTGATCGAAGTTGGGGGTTTCACCAACAAAACTTCTCTCGTGGACTAATAAAACTTCTCACCGGGTTTACATGCATCTATTATTAATAAAATTCAAGTAGTTACGTAACTTTACGTACTACGAAATTACGCTCTTCGTGGGGTCATGCACCTTTAGTACGAGACTGGATTTAAGAGCAATAAATTTTGCGCGCGTCCCCTTTGCGCCTTTAATATTTCACGCGTGGTTGTTGCACCTTTATAAATATGACGATTTGATTGAATTGAGTTTTATGTACCGATATGTCTTATTGATGCTTGTGATAACATGCGTCATCAGTCGTCACACCTCTGACGAATTTCCCACGAATTTCGCACCTATCCAATTATTTTTAATTTGTAATTCTAAAGCGTACTAAAGTTGCATACACTACTATTTTTTTTATTAATTTCACCCATACTTTTTTTTACAAGGATACGAAATTATTTCCACCCAGTTCGCAGTAATAAGTTTAGTGCTTGGCTTTAAACAAAGTTGAATCTTTGTTTTTTTTTCTCGTTTATAAAAAAAAAATCCCTTAACATCCAATATGTAATTTATTGATTCCAATGTAGGGATATTATTTCAGTTATTTCTGCCAAACAAACGTTGCACTTCCCAAAGCTATCAATATCAATTTTTAAAATTAAATATTTAAAAAATTGTTTTTTTTTTATATATCGATGCAAGACTTCGTTGTCAAAATTGTACAGGTGTTTTATCAGCAGTTGCGTCACAGATAATCCAAACAGTCGTAGATAAGGCCCCAGTATACTTTGATTACAAATTTAGTATTTAGAGTTTGATGCGAGTGTGTATTTATAGATTATTTTTTCGACATACGATGCATATCGGCCGAAATACCTCGGTAACCATTAAACATAATACAAAAATAACAGCGATAATGTCGATAACGTTAATTTTTATCGAAACTAAAGCACGTATTTGGTAATCGGATGATATTTTTCTATTAAAGCTTCCCGTTAGATGCTATCGACAAACTCGGCCACCCTCCTCCCGACAAAACACAACCCTTATCCCCCGAACGCCTCGCACGGATCTCACTAGGTCACCTCTGTCATAACTAAACCACCCCTAATTGGACACATATTTGTTTCCAAGTACCTGGGTTCGTCAGATCTTTTCGTTCGTTGGATTTTGCCGCTCGACGACGACAGGCCACAAAGGCACATTTCCGAGAATTGCTTGCGATTTTTATAGCAAAACGAAAGACGTCTGCAGTCAACTTGCGTCAATACGCGATGATTTAATGTCTCGTCTATTAAATTCGTTTGTATATTAAAAAAAATAATTTCACGGTGTATTTGCGAAAATACAATTTTAGAAATTTATTTTGGCGGGTCATTATATAAACCACGATTATTAATAAACTACGAAACGTCAAGAATTAAATTATTGAATTTTTGTAAAAAATTAAACCAACAATTAATCGATTAACTTATGATTTAAAAGTCAAAATTGCAAATTCTTCGATTACTTCGAATAACTTAGACAAACATTTTTTGGAACATTTCAAGATTTTTAATTTGGGCATAATCTTAATACAAATTTTATTTTATGGGATTCATATCTTTCGTAAATTTGAATGGAACAATGAACACCAATTTCGCGCAATAATTTTTTTTAGTTAGATGGATCTTACGGGCAAATAAAGATTAATTGGGTTCGTTGATGATTTGGCTTTTTTTAAAAATCACAACTTTAGTGCAAGTGGTGTCAGTGAGGTTTTGGATGTGTATTTAGATTTGTTTCGACTTACCCTGGCCCAGTTTGCCTGTATGCAGTTTGATAACTCGGCTGGGTTTGTTTCAGATTGTTGGCATAGGCCAGCGTGGTGGGTAGTTGCGAAGGTCCACTCGTGAAGCCTCCGTGTGGTCCAGATTGACTGGAAGTGGTGACACCCCACACCGTGGTCACGACAGACAATTGTTGTTGGGCCGTGGCGCCTGCTGGCGACCAGTCCCTGAAACAGTCCATGCTGTTATTTCACGACCATCATCATCCACGTGATCTGATTAGTCAAATTTTTGGCGAGCGCTTCTTCAACGTGCGCGCCCCACACCGCATTTCATTTAGAATTTTTTTTATCGCGCACGAGGATCAATGTTTACAAACGCGCTTATATCTATCTATGTCTACGAATAGCGTTCACTCGAAGTCTTTAAATAAAATCCAAGTTCGTTTTCGAATTTAGGCACCGCATCACACAATCGTTCCAAAAACCACTTAAAAATCCAGTCACTTTGACAATTCCCAATTCACATAATTCACTGTCCACTTAGTTTATAATCCAGAGTACGTCCACAATTTTTTTGCGAGCTGGTGATTTTTAAAGTAATCCGCAAAAATTCCTGTAAGAGTGGAAGAAAAAAATTAAATTTGATAATAATAACTACCTATAGGAAGTATATCCCAGCATTTGCACCAACACATAAAGGAGTCAGTTGTTGGTATCGGGGGTTCACCTTACACGAACATAGTTGATAACTTTGTTAACTTGTGTAGCACACTTGATTGTGGTTCCGTGACCGTTTCGTACGTATGCTGCGCTCGAAACACGACGTTCAACTGTCTGCCTGCCTGTGGGAGAATCAACGGCACGTAGTCACTTTGATGTGGAGGGGTTTAGGGGAAGTTGACCCGAGCGTTCTCCTCCATTCCATGCGGCCACAATATCGGTTATAGCGGGCGGTGTTGCCAGCTTGTCGTTCGACCGATACCGTGGGTGGATATCTACTTTTCTCTCTCTCTCGCTCTTTGTCTCTCTATACATATACGCACATTGGTGTCGGCGACGGGGGGGCTCGCGGAAACCTAAAAAATTACATACATATATAATTATTTTACAAGCACATTGTTTTTATAATTAATTTTGCTATCAAACTCCCAAAAAATATTAAATCATCTAAAAAGATAATGAAAGCAGATTAAATTCAATAAATAGATAATTGAAAATGGCCCAAGAAAATGAGAATATTGCGTTAGGCGAACAGAATCGAAATATATATACAGGACGAGTCGAACGAAAATAACTTGTAAATGGCAAAGTTAACTTGAGAATCAAACTTCTTATGAACCCAATACCAAGAAACAGAGGAGAATAAAATGAAGTAAAAAATACTGAAATAAATAAAATAAAATGGAAAATAACCGAAGAACGAACCGAAAATAAATCGCGAATTGAAATAGGACAAATGTAAACGCAAACGAAAAAAAGTACACGAGAAAGAAAATGACGGATTAAAGGAAAAGGTAAATAAATGCGAAGAAAAAGAATAGGATCGCTATCGTCGACTTGCACCTGTGCGGTTTCACGGCTTCGAAAATCCAGAAGCGCATCAAGATCAATAAAAGTACTGTCACCCGCACCCTCAATCGCTTCCGTGAGTTGAAGACCATCGCCGACAGGCCTCGATCTGGATCCGACCACTGTTACCACGCCCCACAACGTCAAGAAGGTCAGTGCGCGCCTGAGGAGAAATTACAAGCAGCCCATGACGAGGCTGCGCTCGACATCAGCCACACCCGCATGCGTACTATCGTCCGTTCAAAGCTCGGCATGTATCCCTATAAGTACGTGAAGGGCCATCGTCTGAGGTTTGCGCAGAAGTCTGAGTGATATGCGCGAGAGCGTTGCTCAAGCGCTTTGAGCTGGCACGCCACCTGGACACCCTGTGAACCGACGAAAAGTTGTTCCCCGTTGAGCTGCTGCTCAAAGCCCAGAACGACAGGGTGTTTGCCAGGAATGCTGAGGAAGCCAACGGCAAGAGCCGGGTCACGGAAACGTTATCGCACCCGGCTGCCGTCATGGTCTGGGCCGGTCACACCGCCGAGATCAAGCGGCCCCTCATCTTCATCGACCAGGGCGTCAGGAGCAACCAGGACAGCTACATTTCGGACGTCCTGACGCCCGTCCTGATCGGTTGGCCCACACTACCCTCAGGGGCTGCATCTTCCAGCAGGACTCGGCACCGGTCCACAAGGCTAAGAACACGTCCCCGAGCACATCACCCCTCAGGAGTAGCCGCCTGCTCGCCCGACCTGAATCCGTTGGATGTCTCCGTGTGGTCCGTCATGGACCACACGGATGGAAGTTGAGGACCATGCCCCACGGCAATGTGACCGACAGGAAGAAGAGCCTGCTCAAGATATGGGAGATACTTCCCATCTAGTACCTGCGTGCCACGGTGGAGGCAGTCCCCAACCGTCTCAGGGCTGTTGTGGAGGCTGTATTAGTTATATAAAATACAACGTCAAGACAAATTAAAACCATGAATGTGTCCATAAAGATAATCCCTAATGTAAATTTTGTAATTTATTTTTTCTTAGTGACTCATACGGTGTTTTCTATGGACTTCGATTGCGATTTGTTTATTTGAGATTCAAAGAGGACAATATTGTGTTTACTTATAATAAGCGTTTAATTAACATTGGTGTTGATGGTCGTAAAGTATTCATCAAACTAAAATAAATTTAAAAAACGTTACTACGCCATCGTACTATATGAACCCTTTTTAAAAACACGCCCGAGTATTACTACGCTACTGGAAACGTGCATAGAGAACAACCTTATCGCCGCTTTCTAGTTCCGCGCTTTATTTACTACCGAAGTAACACGAAATCAACCCCATTTAAACGAGAACTAATTATCGTTAAATATTAACCCGCGATCCTTCAGCAAAGTAGGATCACGGCGTAATTTTTTTTATTAATCGAGCAAGAACTTTTACAAAACTAGGTTGCATTTTCATTGAACAACAGTTCGTCAACCAAGGTCGACCGACTTCAATTAGAAACACGTGCTGTCAGAGTAAATTATCCCTGTACGGACGCACGTTTTAATGTTTTCGAAAACACGAGAATTTGCATTTTGTTATTTAATCGCAAAAAGGGCATTAGTTCGCCTATTAATTCTAGTTATGGGGCGTCCGACGCGGGGCGCATTCAAAAATATCGAAATGAAGTTTTAATGTTTTCGGTGTAAGTAAACAGCAGTTTCGAACGGAGTAATTACCAAAACAACGCGCTTAAATCGTCGTTTGCCTTTTTTCATGAATGAATTAACATTAACTGTGTGTGGTATTGAGGTCATCTATTGATTTTGCGACCATATACACGAAAGGCAACAGTCCGGCGTCGTTATGGTGCGGATTGTAAGGTCCCGGTTTTTTACTCATCTCATACGGTGACATTTAAAGGCAATTGCCAGTGGTGTGGTGAAAACGGAAGGGGTGATTAAACGTGATGAGAATTAAATCGTTTAATGAGCCTAAACGGTGGTTGAACAAACACCACATAACTCCACGTGTATTATATACTTGTTTCTATTAGGCTGAGCCTCGTACTTTGTTAATTAAGACAAATAAATTATGTTGATGATTATCTTGTAACAAGAAATTTTTCATGATGACGTAATCGTATAACGTATGGTGAAATTTTTCGCAATTATTTGCATTTGACTTGCAAAATATAAAAAATAAATCCAAATAGAATTAACTTAATTTTATTAATTTATAAATTTCCAAGATAAATAAAATAATGTAGAGGCAAATATTTGAACCAATTTAGAGCATTTTTAACCAACCCAAAAATAAATTATGACTTTGCCATCATTTGGCTCCTTTGTAAATTAAATAAATTATTAATGCTTGATGTAAATTACATCCGTATGCATTAAACAACGAAACACCAAGTTCTTAGGATGACATGACGCATTTTCCTAATGTTTAAATCACTGTTCTAAATGTGACTGACTATTGTGGGATTTTCCTAAACACATGTCACGGTGGAAATATTACATAACCGTTTGTAATTTTATCATCCTGCAATGGTTTTAGATTTATCCTAATTTTAAGCTACGTGTAATATTTTCGAAAAACTACGAAAATGAAAGTTGACAAAATGTCATATTTTCGTATCTCACTCGGACAGGGATTTAACGCAGTTCCGAGAAGGGACCTTCTGTTTGCGACCGCCAGTGAAAACCGAAAAAACCCAAAGTTCGAAGCTACCTGTGCGATCGTGCAGGATACGGCCGAAGAAATATTTATGAGCCCACATTAACTCTGATAATATTTACTCGTTCGTATCTGATTTAATTCTTATCCTTTAAGTAGTTTTAAATGAACTGTAGATTAACGGGATGTGTGTAAATTCAAAATATGTTTCTTTATGGTTGTAAGACAACTTTTTTAAGGCTGGGCGAGTTGGCGACGTCATCGGAATTAGTGACGTAAATTAAAAATGCAACTTACGGATGTTTTTGTACGAACTTCAAGTAAAGTAAATTATGCGTATGATGACTTTAAGTTGCATTTATTTTCACTATTTTACAATACAAGAAATAAAGTAACGAACGCGAACCTCTTGGTAAAGTACCCCTTCAGTCACCAGTATCTACTCAATTTACGCTGTAAATATTTAAATACTCGCAGTTAAGTAAAATATTAAATTTAAAAAACTGAATTTTTTAGAATACTCATTATGCTATGAATTAAATACTATTCTATGCAGGAAGCTATTTATATTGTGAACTGAACTTTAAATTCTAAAAATAATAAAATTGAATATAATTCCAAAGTCAATCTAGGAAAAATGTCGATAACTGCATCTTGTAAAGGGTCTAGGTGTAACAAACTCATAACAAAAAAGTAGAAGTTAAAAAAAAATAGTTAAGTTAAGTCAATCTACCCTACTGAGTCACCATGAACAGCAACAGCAAATAACATTATAGAAATGAATCCTCTTTGGTTATTACATCCTGGCAGGATCGCCATTTGGTAATATTCGAAGGTTCATCCAGAATTTAATTGAAATACGATTTTTTAGTCATATTGTAAGGAAATATCCATCTTATTAAGTCACTATTTTCACCGAACACCAAATACCATTAAAGAAGTGAAATTTCTTTGATTATTACATCCTGGCAGGATCGCCATTGGGTAATATTTGATTCTACTGTATTACTTGATGTTGATAGAATAAACGTCATTGCCTACGTCCTATGGGTCACCCAATACAGTCTTATAAATCAATCGTTACAATATGATATTGTTACAGCTAATCGCATATAGAGTATGGATACGATGTGTTTGCTTAGGTCATCAATATTTTAGCATATGATTATTACTGAATTCATTGCTACCTCCTATATAAAAATTAATGAAATTTTTATATTTGTTGTGTCCTACTGACGTCAAATGGACATTTGTTCCTTGCACCACTTTCCTAGAAGATGATCTAATAATTTTATAATATTTAATTATCTTAATTCTATAATTATATAATGTACATAACTTGAAGAATCTGTCCCTTACAAGCCCGTTGGAAACGTAACATTGACGCTCGAGTATTCGTTCGTAAGTTCAATTAAAATCTATTTTAGGCACTAGTTTTGAACCAGGTTCTTGATTTTTAAAAATTACAATTATTTTGATGAAATGGGTTATTACTAATTTTACAGAAATTAATTAAAATTAATGATTTCGTCGATTTTAAACTTAGTAATAGATGTTTCTTTATTCATAAAAATCGGTCGTGCAACAACATATTTATTCAACTATTTAAGTTGTATACTTTCCACGAAGGAAATATTTTTTAAAATTAATTGGATTGAAATATTGTGTAATGTTTGAATGCATGATACACGATGAATAATGTATAATGTATAATGTTTAAATCGATCATTTCCAAAATAA
Source organism: Geotrupes spiniger (assembly GCA_959613385.1). Lineage (NCBI taxonomy): Eukaryota > Metazoa > Arthropoda > Insecta > Coleoptera > Geotrupidae > Geotrupes > Geotrupes spiniger. The sequence goes on from OY390737.1 coordinate 23,236,150, forward strand.
TACTTTTGCAACTTCAACATCTGCACTAATGAAATTAACCCGACAACTATATTTTTGTTTTGTTGGAAACTATTTTGTTGATAGGAGCTTCGACTTTAGTACAAAAGAATTATTTTATTACGCTGTTTTTATCAAGTTTATTTGGAACCAGTTGTTTCGATATTCCTGTTTTCCACCCCTTTCAAAGCGAATCACACATTCAAAGCAAATTTGTATAGTGGTAAAAAAACTAAATAAGAATAGAAAACGGTAAAAATTGAAGGCAAACCATTTCATACAAATAAATTTAAATTCAATTGAAATTGCATCCGCAATAAGTGTAAGAACAAATTATTTACTTATGCAGATTTTTAAAACATTACATTCACTTTGGGCAATACATACAATAATATTGCCGAGGAAATCATGTTTGATCCTCAATCTGTTTTAAAAATTCATTAAATCAACGTTGTATCAAAATACCGTGTTCATCATTTGATGAGTGGAACTGATTCTAGTTGACCACTCGCAGTAATACTCTTGTGTTGAGCTGTTCTGTGTCGAACTATTTGCTGTTTCGCCCCCTATTCGCCAAACGTGTGCAATGTCTGTTAAAAATCATTAAAATAGTTTTGTTATAATTATCATTTCCGCGAATAGTCGTTAAAACATCTACATCATGCTCGAATTTTTCACTAATGACACTTGACAATTTTTGTTCTATTGTTTTTGCCTGACCTCTATTTTCAAACGGTTAAAAAAATACAAGAGTTCATTTTTATTTAAGTTTTTGTGTAGTATCTTCTAACGCTATTCTCAATGATATAGGCTGTTTCTATCTGACGGAGCTAAATTCAAATTCAACAATTTTTAAGTAATAACGAAAATTGTTTTAATTATTGAAAAGGTATTCACGATTTTCTGATAAATAATAAGCGTCTGCCTCAATAAATTTTTGGAGGTATCAAATTTTGTTTTAGTACAACTCTAATTTCTCAAATGGAACACCGTTATTATTGTTGTATTGCAATTATGCATTTTCACAGTTCTTCAGCAATCATAAGAATTCTCTCTTCTAATTTTTGATGATTTGAGCAAAACTTCCATTTATGTCATTTTAAGTCAATGAAATATTCCGTAGAATACAATAATTTATTAAAAATCTAAGATTAAACAGTTTAAATCAAAAAATCAAAATAATTATCAGACATTTGAATATTACTAACTTATGCATAGAAAGTCTTAATAGATGATAAAATTAATAATTTTTTAACATATTTTATGTTACATACAGTGAACTATTTTAATGATAATAAACCAAAAAGTAGTTCGAATAAAAATAACGAAGGTGGGTTGGATTGGGTTGGGTTCGACTACATTTATCCGTACATTGAGTTCGGTGACGCAACGAAGATAAAGGTAAAAAACAAGCAGAAATAGGGAATGTCAGAAGTTTAAGTTTATGGGGTACGTTGCCCAAGGTCTTAAATTAGTAATAAAAATGTAGTATGCAGTTACCCAAACTAAACCCCTGCCCAGAAAGTTCGGTGAATGTATCTATATTTCTAATGGATTGTTGGATTACTTGAAAACAGTTACTGTTCTTCGAAGAAACCCACGTCGATGGTCATGCACTTCTGGGAACGTCTGTAGTCCTGGAAACTCGCAATAACCTTGTTGGGTCGTAACATTACGTTGGATGTCCGAAATTTTCGAAAACCTCTGGCCCTTCAGGGCTGATTTCAATTTGGGGAAAAAGAAAGAATCGTTTAATCAACAACCTTACTCCATAATTTTTTTCTTCTCCAAATTGAAATCAGCCCACTAGGGCCAGAAGTTTTTGGATATTTCGGACATCCAAGGTAATATTACGATCCTACTGAAGGCTATTCCTAAAGACTAATGCACCAAGAGTTTCTAGAACTTGAGGACTTTTACAGCAGTTCCCAGAAGCGTGCTTCGCAATATAGACACATTCATCGAACTTTCTGGACAGGGATTGTACTAATGGTATCTATAATTCGAAGGTGACGCAATTATTTAAAATTCCTGGTCGCAGAAGATAACGACAAGTGCATTAAATTTTTTCTGCATACGCTTTGCCGTTACATAACGGTACCAAATATACCAATCTGAAGAGTATGAATATATACTATGTACTCAACATTTAACCAACAAAAAAACTAATGAGATGAGGAGTGAGTAACAAGATGTACAGAAAAGAATTTAAGAAGGCAATGCAATCTAAATGCGAAAATAGGAAGAGAAGAATACACCGCAGTGGCAGGAGGGAAAAATAGACATATGAAGAACAATGAGAACGGAAAGAAGCGTGTAAACTGCATGATAATAGTAAGTACATTTGATCACAAGAATATACACAGAGACATGGGTTTCGCCAAATGGGAAAGCAAAAAGTCAAACAGACCGCATACCAATAGAGAGGAAACGTGTCAAGCTTATAACGGATGTAAGGAGGGTATATGCGAATAGCGACCATTTTCTAGTAATTTCAGAATTGAGGCAAGTGAAGTGAAGTAAGACAAGAAAAATATATAATCTACAGAATTTGGCGATGCAACAACAGTGGCTAAACTACAACATGAAATGGCAAAAAACTAGGAAGAGAAATATACCATGAAGACGTACAATTATGAAGGAAAGAGTACTTGGAGAGAAAAGGAGTAGGAAAAGGAAATCATGGTTCGAAAATGAGTGCGAAAAGGCATTAAGGAACAGAAACATGACAAGGTACTAATTATTAAACAGATTTTTAAACAAACAAAATAGGGGAAGTGAATTACGAGGAAGAGCAAAAAGCATTCAAAATGATGCGCAGAAAGAGGAAAAGGAGTAAATGGAAAAAGAACTACAGAAAATAGAAGACAGAAGAAGCTAAAGAGTTAAGTAATTGTTTTCAAGAAACCAAACGAAGTAAGCAAGAAGATAGCTATAAAACCCTATATACACCTCTAAAAGCCGGAGAGGATCGTCTAGTAGGAGCCACGTATTTTGAAACATTGCTAAACACCGGAGGCGGAGCAAATGGAGAAGGAGGCAAATGGACGAAGAAGGGGTACTGGAGATGGAAGAAATATTAGAAATAACAGAAGAGGACGAAATAAACGGCTAGATAAATCAACTGAAGAAAAACGTAGCCCTGGGAGGAAATAATTTGCTTGTAGAAATTCTGAAGGGAAGTAGGAACATAATGTATGTATGTATGTAGAAATTAGGGACTTTATTGAAAACAATAGGGGACGAGGGAAGAATGCGAGATGATTGGAATACTGCATTGATATGCCCTATACACAAGAAAGGTGATAAAGAGGCATATCTCAACTACAGGGGAATAGCATCACTAGACGCATCTTATGCAACTGCTCGCAAGGAAAGACTAAACAGATACCAACAAGATATAGTTGGAGAATACCAACGAGACTTTAAAAAAGGCAAAAAGTAGATCAAATTTTTATCATGAAACAAATCCAAAACAAAACGTATGAGTAGAACCTAAGTCTACACGTGTTATTCGTAGATTACAAACAAGCCGACGCTTCGGTCCAAAGAAACATGCTATACAGAGTGATGCGCAAGCTATTAATACCAATGAAACTAATTAATAGAGATCCAATACGGTGGTGTAGGAGGGGATAACATCAAGAGAATTTAAAGTAAGATCTAGACTTAGGCAAGGCGACCTTCTATCTGCAGCCCTACCCAATTTAGTCCTTGAGATGACTCTAAGCGAAAGTGGTATATAAACGACAAGACTGATCAACAACAGCAAACACTAGTGCCTGGCATCCGCCAACGATCTGGCACTCATGGCAAGAACGAATCTAGAATTAGTAAGGATATTTAAATTCTTAAAAAAGTAAAAAAATAAGGACGAAACAAAATACAAGGTTATGAAAGATAACGATAGATAACGAGAAAAGAGAAAGGAGGAACCTCAGTATAAAGGAAAGTGATGGGGACCAGTGTATCATAGAAAAAGTTGAACAAGTGGAGTACTTGGGCGTGACATTAACTAATAAAGAGGAGGAAGGATGAGAAATACACAAAAGATTAGCGAGCATACTGAAAGCAAAAAATATTTACAAACTTCGAAAATTAGAATTTACTAGACAGTACTACTGACCATCAGTAACATTTGCATAACATGGACCATGAAGAAGAAAGAGGAAGAAAAACTCTCAAGATGGGAACGAAGAATATTCGGAGGTGCTAAATTAAGGCAAGGAGAATGGAGAAGAACGAACAAGGAGGTAATGAATAGAACTATAAAACTATACCAAAAACCGACAATAACAAATATAATTAAAGCTCAAAGAGCCAGATGGCTGCCCGGAAGTTGGAATGTGTGTTAATGGGTGGTGAAGGAGCATAAGAAGACGGGGCCAGCCAAGGAAAAGATGGCAGGAAGCAATAAAAAGACCTCCTAGAAGTGGGAGTTAAAGACTGGCAGAAGGAAGCACATGATAGGAATAAATTTAAAGCAAGTGTGAAAGATCTGGAAGCTCACGACCACTAGGTCCGTAGTGCTGTTATATAAAAAAATGCTTGAATAAGACTTATGGCAAAATATATTAACCACCTATTTGGTGTAACCCAATACTTCCAGCCACTGGTTGACGACTATACTACCACATTATAGTATCGTGATCTAGAAATGAAAATCGTACGACGGTGTTTTACACGATCTTCAATTAGACATCACGTGCCTGCGTATACACAAATGATATAGCGCGTAAACTGCTTGATAACAGATGTCGTCATAGCACAGTTGTTAAATTCAATTTTCTTTACACAGATCAAAGCTGCAAATCGTAACGTAATTGCTAAGCAAAATGTTGCATCGCCGAAACGTATGAGGCTGTATAGATGACATCGTAAAATTATGCAGGAGTTAATGGTCTTTGTTTAAAATCAGTATCAGCGAAGGTGTTAAACAACAACAGTGTTTCGTTCGCCAGAGTATGTTTGCAAAGATTACAAGTAGATTTTTAAATCACCACAGATCACATATCTTGCCGTAGTCGAGCTGTGCTGGAGTTATTCGCCGAGAGGAGCGCATATCGTGGTGATTTGTCGCCCGACCTGACACAATAGTACAGTGTGGAGAATTGCCTCGGTTCGGCTACATTCGGCGCTCCGCGTTACCGTTCGGGTTACGTTCAATTACTTCGCCTAATTATCAGCTAAACAGTAAACGTACGCTATCCGCTGGCGCTCGCGCTACTTAATAATCGTCTGCACGTCGCATCGTCGACTCTCCCTCGCCCATTCGGCAACCGTCCGCGCATTCTCGCTCGTCGTACGCGTGACGTAAAGACCGTCGAAGGTCGAAATAACCTGTAATCATGCATTAATAACATTTAACTCGGCGAGGTTTAACTACGTAAATGTCAATCTCGTTGTATTGTCCTGCACGTAGATGGCCGCGGTGCTGGTCCTTTTTGCGGCTGTGCGATGCAACTGCTAGAAAGAAAGAGCGAAGGGTGTTGTGTAAATGCAATTTTTGTTAATTAAAACAGCCGTATCACAATATAGCAATAATTATATTAACTCGGACAAACGTCATAGTGTACAATGACTGCTTTGTAATGCGGAGCCGCTCTCGTAACGACATTATTCTTTGTTTTTGTATTGAAATGTGAGACTCTCAATGGGGCGGGCTTTTGGTGCCATTTTTCCATATTGCGTAATTAGGCTTTGGTACTCATTATTCACGTTTTGAAACATCCGACAATATTTCCTTCCCACAGTTTATTTTCCCGCACAAAAGTATTGGATGGAAAAGTTTAGTTTGATATGCTGCACAAATGGCAATTTTTTTATCAAAAATATTCCCCATGTTTTATTTCACTATATATCGGTGGTTTAGTTTTTATCTCATTTCAAAACTCGTGTATCAATGAAAAACATTTAAGGTTGAAATGCTTTTCTCTCTTATGACTTACCTAGTTTACCTTGCCACTTACATTGCCACAGTCATTGGATATTTAATTTTCCTTTATCAAGTCGTAATAAATTTTCAATGAACGAATGCAACCAACTCTTTTCGATCCAATTTTCCCGCCATTTCCACTTGTTTACAGTCCTCCACTATCTATTTTTCAACCTTGTTCCACTCCATTCTCCTCCTTTCCGCCTTCCTGACCGACATTTCCGCTTCCTCGTACATTTTATTCTCCCTTTTTCAAATTCTGGTAGCCCCCTTCCCTGTTTTCCCATCTTCTCTAGTTCCTCCACCATCCTTCCCGCCAGATTGCCTTCTATCCTCTCTTTCACTGCCACGTTATATTTCACCGCTTTCTTCCCCGCCTCTACCTCCCAACCTCTCACCACAATGTAGTGAGGTAAGAGACTGGGAGCGTCTCTTCTTGCCTCACTACATAATGCGGGGTCGAACTATCAAAGTGTAGGGCACTTTTCAACTGTCCTATATATGTCCTCAATAATCTTTTCTGCTCATTAACAACAATACAATATTATACTCCGTACGAATGCATTCCATATCCTCATTGTATCCTCAAATTCCCCTTTCCTCATCGTTCCTTGCCATATCCATTATCTAACCTGCTCTATTTCCTTTCCTTTGCATTTCACCTACACTTCCCTTCTCTTTCCTAAAAACCGTCAGCTTTATCCTCGTCGTGTTGAGTTATAACCTTCTATTCTCTAGGAAACCTTCTAACCTTAATGGGATGGGTTTTAGGGGTCATTTAATATCCTTTGAAATTGGATTCGCACAATTTGAAAAATCCGATAAATATGGCAGTTTCTATTCCACCATTATTCAATATCAAAATCATTATTAGATGGAAGCGTTTAGTTTTATTTGATGTAGAATTTATTGTGGAATCTCTTGCAAACACTTGTCGATTTTCTTAGCATAAACATCTACGAGTGATATTTTTGTATGTGATAAAATATTTCAATATTTTAATTTTTATTTCTTCTCAAAGCGTTAAAATTTGAAATTATTACCTTATCAAGTCATCTATTCACTGAATCTTTACTCTAACTTTACAAAGTGCTAATTAATATTCAATGGAACAATGCAACCAACACTTTGCATTATATATTTCAGTAAATTCGCAAAATCTTGAAGAATAGACTTCGTTGTCACGTGGTTACCCATGTGAGGTATGTACTACAATAGTTCATCTTACCATAAGACTGACTGACGATTTTCAAATCATAAAAATACTATGCGTATGGTATTTTCTATAAAATATTTTGGTATTTAAGTTTTTAGTCCCTTTTACAACTCCTGTGAACATTTAAACTTGAATCTGGAGAATATGGTGCTGGATGAGTTTCATCAATGTCTGAAAGTGCATTAAAGTTGTTACTTTACACTTAGCAGTTATCGTCTATAGCAGCAACAATAACAGCAACAACGTTTGCTCTGTTGAAGTAAGTTGACATCATTTGCTGAATTTTCTTGCACTGCTTTAATGAGTTTGAAATTTCTCGGCTCGTTCCACCATGGACTGTTGTTTGTTTCCGGGTTGTACTTATGACACCAAGCTTCCTCACCTGTCACCTGATTTTATAACGTGCTAGACCCTCTGTTTTCAAATGTTGCATAGCAATATTGGGCAAAATGAGTGCCTCTTGATGAGTGTCATTTAAAACTTTAGGAACCCTTCTAGAAGATTTCTTTGTGTATCCTAGATGATATTGTTATTCGTGATCATTGCATGTCCAGGTCATTCAAATTCCTAACTACGTTGGCAGTGAAATTTGTACTGACCTTATAGGAGCAATGCTGCCTTTTCTCGTCTCCATCTTAAGTATAACGAAATACCGTAAGATTATTTCGAATTGCGTCAAACTTATCATATATATAATAATATCGTCAACGTAGCGAACTACAATTTCGAAAGATTCACAAATGTTAAATAAGATTTTTATATAATTGTAATGATTTTTTTTGCGAGGTAATCCTACTGGGGATTAAGCTAGGACTTTTCAACTTGTTCAGCGAGCGTGATCTCACCATGTTTCGATACTTTGAAATGATTCTCAATAGGATGCATTTTTGGGGGCAATTTTTCCTTCTTTTGAAATTGAATGTCGATGTTATTTTTTTTACATTTTACATAAGTCAACACAAAATCTTTATGTGGATGGCTGCACAATTTACTGAGGTACAGAAGAACCTCTCGTTAGCACCTTAATGAAGATTTTTTTGGCGCCTTTACGATTTATTTTATCATTGATCATTTGCTCTACCTTTTTCAAGTATTATTATTCCAAACTATCATATAAACAATGATAACGTCTTTCTGTCCGGTTCGAAAAAGTACTCCTGGCTAATTCATTCCAAACCAACCTAACTATTAGGAGTAGAATATATTTCTCATAGATTAAATATTTCCTTCATGGTTTGTGTCGCTGGTCAGGAAGGAATTATTTGCAAATCTGGGTGTTGAGTGGGGTTCAGTTGGCCATTGCTTCCATTATGATCTTAATTTTTTAGCAAAACTTGCAAATAATTAATATTTACACTTTATTATTAGATGAAACTATGATTCGCGTTGTTGCCTCAACATATTTTGGGTTTTAATGGGAAACGAACGAAGCAGAATGTATGCTAAGGTTTAATAATTGGGATTGCCTAATTGTCTGCTAATAGGAAAGTCTGGGCGACGACTTTAAATATAATCCACATCAATCGATTGCGTCAACATCACAAAGTTCAAAAGGAAAAAATCGAATCACGGTAATAGCGAATATTTGAAAATGTGTCACAAAATTTTAATTGGGTTGGGTTTGTATTTATTTTAAGTTTTTCAAATCGCAATAAATATTCAACGAACTAATGTAACAAACAAAATGTCTATTTTCATAAATGCAAAACCATTTATTTATCATGTCGTACATAGTACCTAAATTCTATTAACCTTTTCAATATAAATTCATAAAATAACATCGTCGTCAAAGTAAAAACGTGCCAAGCTTAGTATTGATAAGAATTGTTATGCACATTGATATTAAATTATATTTCAAGGCCCTTTTCGAGTTTTAAGTACGTAGTAGCGTTAAATTTGAAGTAACATTCTGATTTTTTTTTAGATTTAAAAATATCTATATCTATCTATATAGATAATGTGATTTGTGGTTTCCTTAAATAAATATAAAACCCTTCGACGTGATCTTCCATGTCGAAATATTATACAAAATTAATCTACGTTAACTCTCAACTCTCCCAGTCATAATAAATTAATGTTTATATTTTGATTTTTTTATTATTAGCACCTTCTTGTTCACTACGACCTTTCTTAACTTAATCTAAATTATGATTATTATTTGATGTATACATTCAATAACACAGCAATGCAGCAAGAGTTTCTTCGAAATAACAATTGTATGGGAATATTTTTGGAACCGTGCAAGAAAGGAGTACCACGGATAACTAGACCAAATTGGAAGACGAATTAGGGAAGATATCGTTTGAGAAGATCGATGATCTGAAAGAGTGCGAGCAACAGATCTTTTTGCGCCAGCCAATGTCTCAAAAGGACTTCAGTGCCATAAGAAGATTAAAAAAATTACAATTATGTAATATACTTTTCAATAATTAACGATATAATGTATTTTAATGTCGTGCAATTAATCGCCAAGGTTAATGCGAAATAGGTACAATTTATTAGCAATTAGTACTTCGTAAATAAGCTAATTTCGAATTAAACGATAAAGAATAAACGGCACAGTTATTGACAGTAGCTAAATAACTAAAAACTGGACGTACGCTTGCGTTACTGCACCATTTCTCTGCATCCTCGTAACGAATTACGCTCCAGGTTAAAGGAGCAATTGATTAATTGCATATCGCCGAGATAGACACACTAAATTGAGGGGATACATTTCGGTCGTTGGAGTGAACAGTATCATTGACATAACAAAAGAATCTCACAAAGAGCGGCAGCGGAGCGACGAAGAGGCGAAAATCGATAACACCCCAGAATTTTGACGCAACTCCAAAGTTTCCGCCGGAATACCTAAGTTTCGTTGCGCGATTCTACACCAATAAATAATCACGTAGGCATACGTACGATGTGATCATGTATATGTATGTAACACGCGAATGTCACCAACGAACATGATACCTTGCCGTTTGTACTCTGTGGCCTTGGCTTCGTCAGCGGTAACTTAAAACAGACGTACACGTTTAAAAATAAAACGTTTTTCTCTAGTTGCGTGGATGAAAAAAATCTGTTTCGAAGAACGCGGCGTGTACGTCGTCCGTATTTATTTTTCACGTACCAAATGTTAGCTTTCCTAAAAATTGCTTGCTTCTGAAATCTAAAAGTCCTTGAGAATTTTTTAACCTATTCACATAACTCAAAATTTTGATTACATTGAAAACTATTCATTTTTGTCAATAAATATTTGACTTTGTAGCTGTCGTACTGCCTTCAAGAAAATTAACCTGCTCTTTCTCATCATAATGGTTTATAATTTTGCATTTATAAAAAAAATCCCCAAAAAGATGTGGTCGCAGAAGAAGGAATTAATATTTACCTCATCAAATAGTAAACTGAAGAAAGGAATCAAGAATGAAGGGAAGTCGAAACAACTATTAGTAATTGATCTCTAATGAGAATTGACCAGAAACTTGAAATATGGTACCAGATGTAATAATTTTGTAAGCGAGCAACTTGGCTCTGAAGAAAAGGGGATCACGGCCCGCGGCTCAAAATACATTTCGCGTGGAATCTCGTTTCACTGTTGATTATGATCGCTGTATCTGAGAAAAGAATTCCGGAAACATGTACAGATAATAACTCGATTAGGAAAGTGTTTACAGGTATATTATCAACGGAGGTATTATATTTGGACACATAATCGAAAGATATTTATCTCGTGGAGTGAGCCAATGTAAATCATATAACTGCGATGACTATGACTATAAGGCCATATTGCTTCTCTAACACCACATGCCAGGGATTATTTTGACTGGGTCCCGCTCCAAGCCCCCGAAAATAATAAATCCTTAATTTTCTACTTTGATATCTTTATATTTAATACAATACATTGTCCAATTTCTATTCAATTTTCTTCGTTTGATTTATATTATTTTTCTTAACCTTCACTTTTACATTCTTTTGTCGTCATTATTTGAGACTGACGAAGTTTATTAATCCGAAATAAGGCTTGAACATGACAATTTTATTTCTTAAATATTACATTAGTCAGATGATTCTTCTTGATTCACACCCTGTTTCTTGAAAATTCTTAAAAACTCTTCTCACTTTGATTTAAAGCTTCCTTGATTTCTGGACTAGTTAGAGAAGAGATTCCTTATAGTACAAATCACTGTGTCTATAATCCTGGGCCCGTCAACTATAAAGCGAAAAGGATTCACAGTTCCTCCCTGTCGATCTCCTATCGTTTTGTTTGTTGTAATGTAATTTCCATAGTTATGCATAGCCCTACTCTCCTCTATTTATTGTTCATTTCTAAAATTATGCAATCATTGTTCGAGAGGCTTATCATAAATCGCTTATATTTATTAGACACCGTTGCCTACATTTCTATTGGTTCTTGTTTATGTTTTGTACGTTTGGCTATCTACCAGTGTTTCCAAACACGCCATTTCAACAGTTCGGAGGCAATCAACTTATAAATTCTTATTTTTCTGCCATTTTCTTCTCCTACACTCTTAATTATTCCTGTGCACACATCCACTGCTTCTTATTACATTCGCGGAGTTTCGGGCACTTAAATTAGCTTCCACACTTATGCAATCGTATCGGATTTTATTATTAGGAACGACACTGCCATCAATCCCATAAACACTATAATTTTTACATTTATTATCGGTCATTATTATCATTGATGGTTGGTCCAGGAACCTTCATCATCAGCGTAATCGTAACGTCATTGCTCAAAGTAATGATATAAATAAAACACTATTAAAATCAAGACCAAAAATGAATAGGGATGGTATTCACTAACGTTAGCTACGACCCAGGACCATCGCTCCACCAGCTTTCCAATACCCCTCTCAAAGTACGATTCCTTTGTATAAATAATTCATCATCCTCACCCTTCTTGTATGTTCTAGTTCAAGGAGTTTTTTATCGGTTTTGTAGCGACCAAAACTGATAAAGTGGAGTTCGGTGATGGTGGATGCTCAATAATTTGCCAGTCCAGTTGGTGTTGGATGATCTATCTGCTTGTATGTGGTTTGGTAGTAGAAAACCCACTTCCGGGTGGCCTATGCTTGCCGCAGTGTTTGCTGCCAAATAATTAAAAAGTAGTTGAAGTGTCTTAGTCACTTTTCGTCGCATGTTACGAAATGATCGAAAAAGATACATTTTTGTAGCGACCCGATAGCGAAGCAACGATAAGTGATACATACATTTCACATTCGTGCTTGTCCAATTGCTTTAATGCCTCGCAAACCGTTAACTGAGCAAAGCAAAGAGTATTAAAGCAACAGCTTGTTGCATTATGCGGGCATCCTCAACGCCGAGCTGTTTCTCCAGGTCTTCGTTATTTTGTCAGATGGTATATCGTCACTGTAAACTTTTTGTATCATTTAGACCATTCTTACCGAAGACCATAGACGATACTCATAAAGGGTGATCACCTTTGTTCTCTTAGATTTTTCAGACAATTTAAATATGTTTCTTTTGAAAAATAATAGAATGAAAATTTTTATTCCAACCATTTTTGTGCTAACCCTATTTTGGGACTACGACTCTCCGATTGACCTGACATAACAAATTTTGGAGCTACCACTTTAAAAATGACGCGGTATGCAATTATGGTGTCGCGACAATTTATACAGCACGTTCTCAAATCTTTCTCCTTACTACATATTCCAGGTACATTTTTCGAAGAGATAGTCCTTGCTACTGAATTTGCGGTCATTATGATGTTTACCGATCCAACCACCTTTACTAGCGAATGTAAAAGGTACAATGGCCAAGTTTAGGCAGTTTTTTTAACTAAATCCACTTGCACTTCAACCATTGTGTCCTTTAGTATTTTCCGCTTTACCTTTTTAATTCGTGGATGGTTCTCGAAAGAACCCCACAATCCTGCTAAAGTTTCTCCAATTTCCGGTGAGATTTGTCTACGTTTTGAACATGGTCACGATTATTGCTATATGTTATTGATAATAAAAAAATACGAGTTGCAAAAGATTGGAAGAAGATGGAAGGCGCATGTATAGACAAATGCAACTTGTTCAATAAGGAAATTCTATCCGATTCTGATCGATTCCGCTCCACGACACCGATAGAACCCCGAATCCTTTAGATATTAGAATAAGACAAAATTGCAATGTTTCTGATTTAGAATAACATACTGTGTATATAAATTATAATTTTCGAATTTATTGAAGTACAAATTTAAATAAAACGAACGCAGGGATTTAATATGCATCGTATTGAATTTCAATGAACTCATAAACAAACTTAAATCAAGTCAAAAACGAGGATTAGTCCTACATCCAGGGAGTAAAGAATAAGGACCATTGAAAGATCATATAAGGTATAAGAATGGAAATCCTTACAGCAGAAAAAAAATATTAATTTAATTTTATGATATGTGGGTAACCGTTGATGTATTTTAATATTGGTGCAAGACACGAGACAAGTAGAAATGAACCAGCAAAGGTGATTTATTAGAACATCAAAAACATTATTCTATATCTGACAGAAATGCAGCCAACCTACTGAGAGATAAAAGCCATAAGCTTGCAGATGTGTACATAATTGTTTTGTTTGTGTTAATTAATTAAATTTAAAATTGGATCAATTAAAAATTAAAATTAAAGTCAAATTGGTGGCGTCTATAAATTAAGATTTGGCAACTCAGCAACCTCGTCTGTTAACATGAAACATGTATATCCCACAATTCAATAGTAAATTCCACTTAACCCTTAAACATTGCCATTGTTATTTCATTATATCTATATAAACATACAACGCAGCAACCTTTGTCATCAAGGATTCCATAGTCATAGTCATATTACTTACGACATCTTAAAAATATTTATAAAAGATTGTAATCACTTCTTTCTTATCTTTAACTAAATCACCATTTTCGTGATTAGTATGCCATATCGTGTAGTTTTTGCTCATATTTTTTAGTTCCAGAACAATTTTTGGTTATCCTTGAAATCTTTTTCTGTTGAATTCAACATTTTAACTGCCTGAAGGAAAGAAAGGTTGCCTCGTAAATAATTTTGTATTTCTTATACGATTTAGCCACAGCCTCCAGTCGAATTTCTTCTGACCAACAAGATATTCATTCCTCGATATTCAGTAAGTTTCCTTAGCTATTTACTCGATTACATTGAAAATATAACCACAGTCCATTGATATTCCTCTCCGTTTAGAGTTCCCACTTTTATACAACTTGTGCGAACTTGAATTATCTTGATGGAGGATGATTCGCTGTTCGGGGTTGGTTTTTCGAAGCTCAGCGATAACTTCCGACAAACAAATGGTTTTATACCAATCGCCAATAACAGTTCTTTGATATTGTAGAGGAATTAACCTGCTTGTCATTTTTAGACTTTCGAGTATGGGAATTTTTTGAGACCAATTGACCATAGCTTCTTTCTGTTCTTCGGCCAATTCATCATGCAATTTTTTTAAATTGAAGCTTTGAAATCCCCAATGATGCTTCAATCCCGCGCGTTGTCATATGTTGAGCTTCATTGATAAACTTGCGCACAACATCAACGTTTTCCTGCGTGACTACCATTTTTGATGCATCTGCCTTTGAATCACCGTTAAAACTCATCCCACGGTTGAATTCTCCATACCAACGAGAAATTGTTAACTGATGTGGTGCTTCGTTACCGAAAACAGAAACCAATTCGACGATGCATTCTTGTGGAGATAATTGTCTTCGAAAGTTGTAAAAAAATATTAAGTTTTATTGGTTTAGTTCCATTGTTCGAATAACTTTGAAAATTCAGTCTAGCTACAACACTATACGTATCACTGAAACATTGGATTTAGGTTAACTAAAGATGAAGGTTAAGTTTTAGTAGTGACGTTTGATTAACATTGCCTACTATGCCCCTGTATGCAAAACGTAAAAGACGGCCCTCGTATATTTGTTGATTATCCCCCCCCCTTGCTCTTATAAATCACCTCCAATGATAAGATGGATACGAATAGATGAAAATGATCTTATATCAACTTGTTAACAACTTGGACGTTGGCGAGCAGCACCCTTACAAATAAAACTATTTATTTAGATACAGCGAGTGCCAAATATAATCTGATCATTTATGGTCAATTTTCGATGATTTACTAGTGAAACGTTTTTATGGTCACTGAAGAACTTTGAACTTTTAACAATTTAAAAACATTTCCTGTCTTCTTCTACGAACGTACTCTAACGACGCGTACGGTCGGACTACAATTGAAGTTAACAGCAGTTCCCCGCTAATTACCCATAGAACGTTCGTTTGTTTAATTGCTATTCTGCGTTCTTGATTATCTTATAGCCAGATGCGTTTCTTTTTTTCAACGATGTATTGGTTTCTTCATTTCTCAGCGCTGTTTTGACAGTTCTTTTACTGACTTGTATAATTAATTACGTGCTCGTTATGTTTAAATGTCTGTTATATGTTACCGACAACTTTTATATTGCATTTTTGTAATTATATTTGAATTAAGATGATGTCTGTGTCATTCATCATTTGAATTGGCTTTTATTCACTAATTAGCCTTTTGTCGTTACATTAGAAAGACAAATTGAAGAACTAAGGTACTCATTGAGGTAGTATGATATTTTCCAGGTATTACCAGTAATTGAAACTTTGACGTGGTTTAACATAAAAAATGACCAGGAATTGTACTTAAAATTGCAGATTCTATATTGGTACTAATAGTACGATGAAAAGCAATGATGTATGTGCACAAATGTAGGAATGAAAAAAAAATGATAAACAATGGACTAACGAAGAAAATCACAACACGATTATTCTATCTAAACCGTATAGTAATAAATATTTTGTGATAGAAAACTCAAAATACGTTATCGCAAAACCTTTCACTTCAAGTTCAAAAGAGGGAACTTACAACAGGGATTTATTGGTGTATTGCAATATTGTTCTTCTGATGTAGGTGAAGTGACTTTATCTGCTACAGCTAACCTGAATTCTCATTAATTTTATTTTAATTTTAATGTCATAATATCTTTTATGTCCAAGTCATATTTTGTTAAACAGTTTCGACTATTATTTTAAAAATTCTATTAAATTACAAAAAGTGTAGATGATTGCAACGGATTAATTGATTTCATGGAAAGCAGTATCAAAGAATTCCTAAAGAATTTTTACATTGAGATAATTGTGATCGTTTTAAGCGTTTTTAATAGTTCGGTTGTAATAAAGTATACGTATTTAAATGTTAATTATTATTTGCACTACCATATGTATTATGTCACATTGTTGAAAAAGCTCTCCAAAGTTCCACTTATTTTTGACGTATCGCCGATACACATAGGTGCTTTATGATTTTATCTAGATCATTAGAAAAAAGGAGAAAAAGTGCAGGTCCCACGATAGATCATTGTGGAACTCTTATTCTTAATTGTATGACAAACATGTGTGATATATACTTGCTTCTTTTTCTTGATTTAGTGCTTATTTACGATTTTTGACGCTTTCTGTAGCACAATAATTTAAAAGCAGCTAATTAACCGATGTCGTAAAAAATAATATTAGCTGTTGTAATCGAGAAACCCCATTTATTTAACGCAATTGTTTCGGTGTCATTAAAAGTTTTTATTTTTACTTGCAGTTAAATAACTCGCCTATTAATATATGTAACCTTAAATTGTTTAAATTTGCACCAATTACACTTGACTACGAGTATTAATTGGAATGAATCACACTCTTCCAATAGAGAAATTTTATATTTCAAAACAACCAATTTTAAAATCAAAGCAGCATTTTAAAGACAACTTTAAATTGCATATTATTATCAATTTGTTGATTATCGTTATTTCGATTATCCATTATGTGTAGCATACAAAAATAACTGTAATGCGTAGCCCTACAAATAACTAAAATTTATATAAAATCTTACCCAACCCAACCCTAATAACTCAACCCAATCCAAGTAACAACATTTGAATATTCATTAAACTTCACATACAAATACATAAAAAACACAAAAATTCGAACTAAATGAATCGAACAGTCATCCGAAATAAATAAATTGGGTTGCATAGCTTTCTGTTCTGTAAATTTATTTAATCAAGCCCAATTAATGCGAAATAAAATGTATTGGGGTTGGTCTGGGCTTTGATTTGATTTGCTGATGAATAAAAAGGAGACCTCTAATTTTGGTGATATTTGTTTGGGTTTGATGAACGCAATACAAATATCAACTCAACCTAACGATGTCGAAACATGTTTGGGGTTTAATTAATTTTTTGTGAATTGGAATTTGGGTTGGTAATTGGGTAATTGGGTAATTGGGTTTTTTGGGTTGGGTTTCGTTGGTAGACATTTAACATTTTTTCTATTGGATTTGAGTTTATGTTTAGCTGAGTAAGTAATTTATTGTCATTTCTTTTCTGCGTTTTCTGAGTTTTCATGCTCGCATTGTATTGGGTTCGTAGGCAATGTGCATGCTTTTCGCACTACGCTTAAGTATGATTAATACAACCTTATGCTTATTATTTTGTTAATTTGAGTTTATTTTAGTTTGGATTTGGTTGATCCTTTCACGTTCATGTTGCATTTGCGTTTGGTTGAATAATTGATTTTTTCGGAAATCGTATCGAAAACAACATTTTCCTGCTTATTGCGCGTAAATAAGAAAATTGAATTTTCCGGACTGTACTGTAAAGACTTTACAAGACGCAAAATACTGTGACTATAGTTGCCAACAAATTTGACAAACTACAATTCAAGTAAGTCTGTTCTGTAGTACATTTATTTAACCAATTACGAACATCCAATTTCAAAAAACAAAAAATAATAAATTTAATGGACGTACGTCGCTGGATTTGTTTGGGTGTGTGTAACGAGTGCAATACAAATACCAACGTCGAAAAATGTTTGGGGTTTAATTAATTTTTAGTTTAATTTTTGTGAATTACAATTTGTATAATTGGGCTTTTTCCGTTGGATTTCGCTGGTAGACAATTTACACTTTGCATTGGATTTGGGTTCATGTTTAGTTGAATAACAAATTTATTTTCATTCTTTTTGCATTTGCGTTTTTATCCTCGTATGCATTCTATTGGGTTCGTAAGCAATTTTTATCCTTGTAACCTTTTCCCACTACGTTTGATTTTGATAAATAACTTTACAACTTTATGCTTATTATTTTGTGAACTTGGGTTTGGCTGATCAACTTTCCTGCCACTTTCATGTTGCATTTGCATTTTTCAATTGTGTCCATTTGTATTGAGTTGGATTTATGGGCAATTTTTATGATATTTCTAGATCGTTTCTATTTTTGGTTTGTTTATGTTTTGCACAGTGTCCATTTGTATTGAGTTGGTGGGTAATTTTTATGGTATTTCTAGATCAATAACTAGATGCATAACTATGCAACCAAACTTAAAACAGAATTGATCTAGAAATACCATAAAAATTACTTTATTAGTTTAAATAATAAGTTTCTTGTCATTTTTGTAAATTTAAGTTTTAATAATTGGGTGCCTTTGGGTTGGGTTGAGGACGGTTGGTAAGGAATGCTGATGATGTTGTTGTAGTTTTGAGTTTTCTTTTAATTAAATATTTCTGCATAATTCATTTCTCAAGAAAAGTAAACTTAAAGTTATCTTTTTCATCTCCAAAAAATATTAATTGTAGTAATGAGGTTCTATTATTTGTAATAATTAGAACTTCTGTGCTAAAAATTATATCGTTTATCGTATTGTTTAGATTTAGACACACAAATAGTATAGTATAGTATAGTATATATAGTATAGTATAGTATAGTATAGTATCACTTGTCAGTCAATTATAAAAAAATAGAACTGTTTTCCTTGCCGCAATATCGACATTCAAAACATCAATATTCAATATCGATAATCGAAACATCGAGAACAGACATATCGACGTCGACAATCAACATATTGACAATTGAAATGTTGACAATCAAAATATTGTCATTCGAAATATCGCCATCGAAATTTAAACAACGACAATCTTGACAATGGAAATCGAAAAATCTATATTAACTTTTAATTAAGTGGTAATGAAATTAAGATGCTTTATTATCTGCAACAACTTGAAGGATGTGCTATAATAATTATAGAGTGTTGAAATTTTACTACTAAACACCGATAATCAAAACATAAATAATCGCAATATCGATATATCGACAGTTTTTTAAAACAATACAGTCGAACAATTGAAATATCGACAATCGAAGTATCGATAATCGAAATGTCGATAATACAAATATCAATAACCAAAATATTGATATTTGAAATATCGACAATGGATATATCAAACAATTTATAATAGATACCTCGATAATCGATATGTTGCCAATCGAAATGTCGAAAAAAATATTGATATTTATAGTATCGATATTTTCGATTTTCGTCACTCTGCTACCAGTCCTAGAAATTGCTTCAATTGCTATACCATCTGCTGGTGAACCCGAGTTTCATTTATGTTTGTGCCAACTTCAGTACAAGCAGAAATTCATTTTTGATGTACGATTTACCGAACTAAATTCCAGTGTAGTACTTTGGGTATTTTGTAAAATTGCCGGAATTTTATTCGTGTGCTAATATTAATTAATTACGCCATGAAGATGTGAAAACGCAGGAAACGTCCATTTAAGGGAAAGTTTATCTATTGAAATTAAAAATTGACGTAACGTATTACATAGTAACGTACACGTGCACGCGCGTGCTGCCTTTTTATTTCATTTACGAAAAAACATCGAGTGCGTTGTTGCAAAATCGACAGTCGACGTTCCCGACATGCCTCGCGTCATATTTACCTCACAGTAAACAATAAATCTCATTCGTTTAACGCACGTGGACTTGTCGATAAGCAATTTAATCAACTTACATCGTTCGACCTTGGCGATTTTCACGAAAACCCATTTGCATTATTAACGGCCGACGAAACCAAAATAGTATCATCAGTCGCAATTGTTTTCAAGCTGCGCAAGATCGTGCTTGAAAAAAATCTATATTGGATAAGACGTAATCTGCGATCTGTGTTACGCACTAGAATAATTCCGAGTATAATTCTGTTTATGCCACATCGAAAAAGAAAAACGTTAAGGGATTTGTTAAATTTCTTTGGTATCATTAACGCAGTATGGAAAAATATACATAAGGATTGGTTCGTAATAATTTAAAAGTTAATAATAAATGTAATCTGTTTTTTTAATTGTTCCATTGTAATAAATCCGGTAGGTTATTTTATTCGAAACTGAACACAATGACAAAGATAATGATTGCACTTTGAAACTATGACGTTCATAAGTGTTTTTTTTAATCGAATCGATTTGTTGTAATCATAAAATTGTAGAATGTTTATAAATTATATCTACCATTATTTAGTCTCATTAAATAAAACGACAACATTTGCACAATTGTATTAACATTTTATATAAACTGCAATTTAAAATATTCCATGTCCTGCAGATTCCTACAATGATTCACAAATGTTATCATTTTTGGATTTGAAAACAGTAAATTGGAAGTCAGTAATTTCTATTACTATTAAGAGAACAATATTTCTACCCTTAAAAAGTATAACTACAAAATCTAGTAACCTACTAAAAAGTTTAATATCAAGTCAGGGCTGTAAAATTAAAAATGACTACAATTTGTGAATTTAAAGATAAGTTCTATTTTAAATCCATATTTCTTATCAACAACTCCAATTATAATTTTTGCAACGGAAAATAAAATTTTGCGTTAATTAAATTTCATTACAGATATCCATTGAGTTTTATGGGACCTTGTAAGATAAGGCCATGCACGTTTCAAAGTGTAAAGTAACTATTGGGTTTATGCGAGTGACTTCTAGTCTATTTGAAGACGATGCAAAACTCTACTTACACTGAAAATTGAAAAGAAATGGAACGAGATGCTCGAATTACTTTGTGATTTTGAAAATATGCAATCTAAAATAATTATATCGATTATAATTAAAGATTCCTTGGAAACGTTAAAATAAACCGGTTCCATTTAAAAAAAAATATCCTACATTTCATGATTAGTTGCAATTCAATTTAAATGAAAATTAACATAATCATAAACTTACAAAAATAAAACAAAATTACATTATAGTTAAATATAAATAGATGTGTTTGTGATTGGATAGAGATGCTTTGTATGTCACAATCGAGGCGCGCTGTGGCTTTTGTGTGCCAAAAAATTATTAAATATGCCGCTCTGCGAGACAAAACTATAATTTAAATTAATTGTTTGTAAAGACGTCGGACACGTGGCAACATAACGGTGCGCCCCTGGTCACAATAAATGCTGGCAAATGCACTCTTTCGCAACGAGTCTATGCATGTGTGTGCGCGCATGTAACCCGACTACCAAAAGTGTAACATTGCGTTGCAATGAAATATTGAAGTTGCAAAAACATTTGCCGCACATACACGCACACAATAGTTGCAATCGTACCGGAGAATAAACATTTTTTACAGAATGTGACCGCGAAAAAAGTGTGTCAATGCGATAGCCTCATTTTACAATTCTTACTTTAAACAATTGCGAACTTAATAGATTAATTCGTTGTGTTTATGGAACTGCGCACATAAAAACGTTGGGTTTTTGATCTTTTCAGAAACGTGTAAATCAATCGGCGTGTTTTGATTTATTTTATTAGTTTCGTTGTGGTGACTTTTGCAATATAATTGATTTTCGTCAAACGGCGAACTCTAATTGCCTGATTAAAGGTGTTCTCGCTTCGCTCCTCGTGACATTTCAGTTTAATTATTTCGTTAAAAATTTAATTATTTTTACGTCTCACATGTTACGATATTCGTCGCCAAAAATGCTAAACAACCGGTTAATCAGAAAGGAATGCGTCCATATCATATATAAAGTATAGTGTAACGGAGTAGTGGAACGGACAAAAGATAGTAAAACAATTTGAATAAATAGCGACAAGGTCGGTTGATCAATGCTAATGGTGCCAATTTATGGCACCACAAGTGAACAAGGCCGTATGATTTCGTATGAATTTATTATGTAATATTTTGTGTAATTTTGAAATTTTTGATATTTTTAACATTTGTTTGCAGTTCTCGTACTGTCGATACTTTTTATTTTACTTTTGTACATTTTCGACAATTTTGATATCTTTTGGATAACGTTGCAAATTCTGGTATTTAGACAATTTTGTATTTTTACAAAATGAATGCATTTGACAAATTGGACGCTAAGATATTTTTTATGTTCAACATTTTTACAATTATAATATTTTTCATGGCTTATTGCCTCTTATTGTATTTAAATATTTGAATTGTTTGTGTTTAAACAATGACATGTCTGACAGTTTAATCAGTGTGGCAACTGAATTTGTATGTTTCTCAATTTTGATGTTTGGCATTTTCGGCAATTTCTAGTTTTTTAACCATTTTAAGATATGTTTCTCATTTTTCTATTTTCTTATTTTTTGTTATTTTTATGAGTTTAGAATGATGTAATTGAAAATATTTTCAATTTAACATTTTTTATAAATAAGACATTTTGTAATTCTTAATTAGTTTCTAATTTTATGAATTCTAGGAATGTGTTATAGATAATTTTTGGACCAAATTTGGCAGGAATAGTGGACTAGTCCAGGGAAATAGTTGATTAAAATTTGAAACCCAATCATCAAGTAGTCATGGGATTTTTGACGTTTGTGTCATTTTTTAGAGGTGGTGATAGACAAGCAATTATCGAGTCATTTTTTTAATTTGTTCCACTTTTTCGGATCCCGTTCTTTAGTTTAAAGTGTTTCAAGTGTTTAATGATGCCTAGAGGAAGGAGACCTCAAGTTTACCAGCAGTTGATTGACTTTGACCGAGGGCGGATTGTTGGTTTACGAGAAGCAGGTTTTTCGTTTGGAGAAATCGGCAACCGTTTGGGACGGCACCACTCAACAATAATGCGTGTTTATTAAGTGTGGTCTGAACACGGGGTTGAACGTCGGAGAAGAGGCACTGGGGCTCAAAGACGAATCAATGAACGTCAAGATCGCCGCTTAAGACTAATGGCCTTGATAGACCGATTCTCTACAACTAGATCAATAGCTGATCAATGGATAGGTAGGTGAACAAGGTCGTCCGATAGGTTTCCGAACAGTTTATCGTCGAATAAGCTTGGCTTGCTGTCTTACCGCGCACATCTTGTGCTACCCCTCACTGCTCAACATCGCCAGGAACGTTTGGCCTGGTGCACGGAAAGACTTGAATGGAACTTGGAGTGGCATCGAGATGTCTTTAGTGACGAATCGCGATTTTGTTTAGGAATGCATGATGGTCGGATGACTGTTAGACGAAGACGTGGAGAAAGGCGCAATCGTGATTTTTTGATTGCGAGGCATGTTCACCGAACTGTGGGGTTGATGGTGTGGGGTGCTATTGCTTACGGCAGTAGATCACCCTTGCTCTTCATTCGGGGCAGTATGACCGCCCGACGCTACATTGACGAAGTGGTAGACCCACATGTTCTTCCATATCTTCGAGGGCTGGAAGACCCACGTTTACAGCAAGATAATGCACGACCTCACGTAGCAAGGGTTTCTCTTGACTTCTTTGAAGAGGCCAATGTTAATCTTTTGCCTTGGCCGCCAAGATCTCCCGATTTGTCGCTCATTGAGCACGTGTGGGACATGATGGGTAGAAGCTTGAGGAATCTACCGAACCCACCGTTGACAATAGAAGCTCTACGGCATCAAGTACAGGCTGCTTGGGATGCCATACCCCAAGAAGACATTGATCAGCTGCTGGAATCAATGCCAAGGCGGGTCAATGAGTGTATCAGAAATAGGGGCGGACCAATACATTATTAAAGAAAAATCAAAAAGATGAAGTGTTTTCTTTATCAAATTTTAATCAATTGTTACCTTAGACTAGTCTAATGTTTCTGCGAAATTTGGTCCAAAAATTCCCACCCCTCCTAGGTGTTGCAGTTTATATGTCACTGAGTATATTTTCCCATTGGTTGCATTAGTATTAATTTTTTCATAATTTGAGCAATTTCATGTTGTTTTTCACAAATTTTACTATTTTTGTCATTTTGGCGTTGCTTACATTTACGTAAAGAATTCTGCTAATTTTGTGCCTATAATGTTTTCACAAAAGATTCTTTTGGCGTTGAATACATTTATGGTGAACTAAATTTGAATCGACAAACAAAATGGCGAACAGACACAGAATTCGATTACTAGTTATTACTTTTTGCTACGATTAAATTATGTTGCAGTTTAGTAAATAGTATATGAGTGAAAATTTCACACTTTCATACAATTTAGTTTACGTACAGCAATAATAATTGCTGTACCTTTCCATAGGAGTTAAGAGTTAAGAAGAGTTAAGATCTTCTTCATTTTGCACCATAGTGATCTGAAACGCATAAATAATTCAAAAGAGTGAAACACTTTGATATTACGTTTAATACAAGACAACAGTGAAGATATCGGTGGGGTGCCTATGCTGTTCTTCGCCTTGGCACGTAAGCTCCCCATAAAGCTCATGCATTTATCAGGTAGTATGTTGTATAGGTATAAGGCAAGACATGTCCACACTCAAATTTACTGTGGGTTTTTCGATACTGAATTCTTCCTTCAGACGTGTACAGTGAAGGCACTGCATGTAAAAAAATTTCTCTGTACTCCTTTACACGATAGATGGAGATAACAAACGTTTGTCTTGTGCAATAATGAGACAACGCCAGAGTTGCCTACTTTTTACATAGAATGAATTAAGGGTACATGTATTTGTCATGTACAACTTACCTACAAATCAACGGAGCTGCCTCGTTCTTACATCATACCAATAGAGTTTCCTTTTGTGTCTATATTTCCTATATTCGTAAAAAAATTGAGCTATCCCCTTTTTGCACCGAGGTCTTAATTACAATGACATGTCAAAACATTAACATTGCGTATCTGAGATGATTTTTTAAATTTAAGCATCTTTAGCAGTTTTAATATTCCAAGACTAATAGTAACTAAGGATCTGGGTAGCGTGGATGTCTATGTGATGAGCTTATCTTACTGTCCTTGCAAATTTCGCTTTATTTGACGACTTCGATGTTAGATTGTTGTGTATTTTATATCTTTTCTATTTTGCTTTCATTTTTTATCATTGGTTTCGCAGCGAGAGAGATGGTGGAACAGTGATTAGGTTGGTACAATTACCACTCTTTTATTTAGTTAGTTATTTTATCGTTAAACGTGAAAAAGTGCTAAAAATTATGTACTGAAATAGAGGCCCATGTAAATGAACCCTGCCAGTATATTCTATTTGAAGACAATTTCGTGTTAATGTATTTTTCACGAATTTGACTATTTTTGTCATTTTGACAGTGTGAAAAGTTTGGATGAGTGTACGAACGCCATATAGAAGTCAATTTTGTGGTGTCTTGTGATCACAGAGGTCTGCTTTGAGCGACCAAGTCGGTACTGTCGACACTTGTACTACTCCGCAACACAGGCAAGAAATTTATTTTTAATTTTGACATTGCTTATATCTTTTTTGATTTTTTCCGTTTTTGGTAAACAACAAGTTGACAAGTTTACAACATTAACAATTACAAAGCATTACATTTTAACAACATCCATTTTCGTGTTTTTCCTATTTCCCAACAATTGTCAATATTTTGACATTGTAAAAGTGAAAAGTGAAAAAATGCCGAAAATGTTGATTTCTTTGATTTGTAGTGCTCGTAGATAGTGAAAAGTGAAAAATGAAAAAAAATCCGAAAATTTCGATTTTTGATTTTCTCAAAGTGCTCGTAGATAGGCGATGTTGTTACTCAAATGAAAGATGTCATTGTAAAAGTGAAAAGTGAAAAAAAATCCGAAAATTTAATTTTTTTTGTTTTTCTCAAAGTTCGCTTTCTGTTGAAATTTCTGAGCTTTAAACATGTGATACAGTTATACAGTAATATTTTGTCGTTTTGACGGTTCAACGACTGTTCGATAATTTTGATTTGGATAATTGTTGGCGATTTTGTCTCTTGTTGGACTCCTTGGACTTGACAATTTTAATATTTAGGGAATTTTGACAGTTTCAAATTTGGGAATTGAATTCTTAATTATTTTGATCATTTTGAAATCTTATGGATCTGATAAGTTTAACATTTTTGGATTATTGACAAATTTTATTATATTAGAGTACTGAGATTTTGTGTTTCTTGGATTTTTTACAAAGTGTTATGTTTATGTTGGTCAACAATTTTTTTTTGCAAACTTAAAGAAAAATTTGGCAACTATGGAAAATTTCCAAATTTTCTACTAAATTGTCCGCGTTTTGCACAAGTGACATATTTTGACAGCTTCGTCAATTTGGACATATATTCGACGAGTCAAATTGTCTGATGGTATTTCCACTTGTACGTTTCTCACATTTTTAAACAATTGTCAGCATTTTTATTTTGTCAATTTTTTGAATATTTGCAATTTTTCGAAATTTGGCAATTGCCAATAATTTTGATATTTCAGCTGCATGTTTCCAATTTCGATTGTTTGTTTTGTATATTTTCTACGTTTATCAGTTTGAGATTTCGACCACATATTTCGATACTGTCATCGTTGTTTGCATTTTGTGACGTTTGTTGTTGTAGAGTGACAAACATATTTACTAGATTTTTGAAAAATTATCAACAAAATTCGTTAGTATATGAGATATGAGTACTTGACTTTTGATTTAAATGAAAAATTTGGATTTTTTCTTTGGGCTTCCAGCAACGTCGATTTAATTACTGCGATTGTAAAAATTACATGTAGAATTTTAATCTACAAGATTATTATTATTATTAGCTGTAGCAAATGTCTATACCAATCGACCAAACCGAACTCAATACAAAACTAATATAAACTTTACTAAATTATTGAATTTCAATAAAAATTACACATAATTTTAATTAAAATGATTGCTAATATTTTTTGCAATCTTCAAACTCTAACAATTTTTACTCGTAAGTATAAAGCGGCAGTATCCAGTCTTCAGTGCGAAATTATACAGCGTCTGCCAAGCGGGCACCGTTTCAACTAAAATTTGCATATCGGGCATACATAAACAAAACCGTTCACTGGTGCACTTCAATCGTAAGCGAACTTACAAAAGCTCTCCAATTGATACACGCCAATTAATTAATTTCTACCTAAAGGTACTTTATTACATCATTTATTTTTTATTACAATGGATTATTGTAATTCGTACCGAAAATCTGCTTGGATATTTCATCTCATCTCATATCATTCTTCAAAACCTTTTAATCTTTATCCATATTTTATTTACCACGTATACAAATATAATTATCGACCCGTACAACTTTTTCTTTCTAAGTTAAGCTTGGATTATTCAATGATATGTTGATGTTGCAGCTATGGATGATTTCATGTCGAAGTAAATGATACGTATAAAATATAGTTTCAATTAAAACATTTTCAGGAAAATACGCTTGAGATGCATCGAATGTATACTTTGAAGGAAGAGAAATAATGTTGATGTAGGTGAGGGTATAAATGAAGTGATGGCGTTACGAATTCTTAAAAGGACGTAGAGTATCGTATCGGACAATATAGAAATCAATGAGTTCACCTGCGGAATGGATGTTGGGGAAATGGAAATCATATTTATTGGGTAGATTTGTAGAGAGAATTAAGCACATGAAAAGTATGGGGTTGATGTTTAACTGAAGCTAAATACACCCATGTCTTAAATCTTGCGTTGTTTATGTTTTGGCTTTGATAGATCATTATGTCGGCTCCACAAATCGTCGCATCTAATTAATGTGGTGTGTAAAAAAAATAACTGCAAATCTAATAATAACAACGTGATTATTTGACAATGTCGATAACGTTAAAGATTATCTTATTCGATGATAACGTTGAAGGTTAGACGAAAAATAATCTATAATCGATTATAATCCGACAAAAATACTCATTTAAAAAAGAATAATGATCTACGGTATTCGATTACCATATTTGAGATAACTTGATACACCTTCACGAATTTGATTTTTAATATTAGTAATGGTTAATACAGATTCTAAGAAATAAAAACAGTCCTCGTCAAATGTATTATTTCCAACTGTACACGAAGTATCTTCACCTACATTAACAGTCCATTAATTCAAATACCGTTTGTTGTTAGACGATATCAAGTAAACATTAACGGAATAGTATCTAATACCCCTATATTACTGAATTTTTTCCACTGTGCCTTAAAGGTGTTGTTATGTGCACAAAGAATGACGTTATTTACTTTTATTTTTAGTGACTATAAAATAATTAATTTGCTTGTTAACGTCAATGCTTTATTAAGAAATCGATCACAAGTCAACTTAAACACCATCGTCATCACTATTAACGCCCTTCATTATTCATTTTACAAAACAATGAACGCAAGAGGTCTCATTGTTTTTTACACGCTTATACGTGATTAATAACGCACCTAATCAGTTAGTATAAACTAAAACATAAAATCATTAGAATCGCAGCAATTTCGCTTGAAAATTTAATGAGTTGCCTCATGCATTCAAATGACTACATATCTTTGTAAGCACCTTGGCTTAATGGAAATATACTATCAACAAGGTTAATTTAGAATTGCATTGTACTTCATCCTATAGTGTTTTTAAATTGATCGTATGCAAATCTATTGTCCTTCGCAACCCGATCATTAATTTCACTCATAATTAAGCTCCAACTCAAACGCGACCAAATTAGCGGCTTATCGTCGATTTCGTAAACAGAAAAAATCGGTGCGACATTTTATCAGGCGATAAACATCAAGGCAACACATAGTTATCTCCGCGCCGCCGCTCGTTTGAATATTTTTCTACGCGTCCGAGATATTCGAGGCGTCGCGCCGCGTCGTTACGTCCGCAGCGTACGCACGCGATCGATTTCGCGCGATAAAATTCGCACTCGAAACGCAAAAAGATCGTAAATGATTTTTGCACCATTAGCAACGCAAACGCTTTCCTTTAGCAGATGACATGGACTGTTACAATTTCACCTGTACTTTCCACTTCGATTTCTATCAATTTCTCCTTTTGTTTTGCGTAGAGTCAACGGCAAAATTGTTTCAGCTATTATGCATTTTTGCGGAAGAAATGGCGACGTGCAATTTCGTCACGTCCGCGTGCAAAATTGTTGTTAGTAATTCACACGTATTTATTTCCGTATTGTTTCACATCTGAATGATATACGGAGTGACAGAGCATCAGAGGAATGTTTGATTTATAACAGCGTCATTGTTTTGTTGTTTGTTATTTAGTGGCGACTGTCTGTTTGTTTTAGAAAAAAAATCTCGCGTAGTTGCGCAAAAAGTAAAGAAAAACAATAAATCACACTGCAAAAATATAAAGTAATTGGTGTAGATATCTAGATCACTAGGCTGGTAATCCTAACACTCAGGGTTCAAATCTCCTTGTGGTCATTGGAATTTTATTACACTCCGAGTTCGATTTAGATTTGGATCTACTCTCTATCAGCAGTAACTGACCCTCCAATCCAAAGAAACCACAGAAGTTGTGAATTAAATTTATTTTTATTATAATTATATGATTTTTAATTTAAAGAAATATCTACTGCAGTACGATTTTTCAATACAAGTTGCGATGTTTCTTAATTCCCACTAATATTAAAAAAAGTAATTTTCAAAAGGAAATCCAAAAACCATTTATAAACACATTGTGTATGTTCCGATAAAATTATCGACCACCAAATGTGCCCTAAGCATTAAATTAGCTAAGGAATTATAATGAAAAGGCTCAAGAGGAAAAGACCCTAGTGAAATGGGCCTCAAAAAATCGATTCCAAGCCTCGGTGGCGGGTAATTAATTTATACAGGCGCGTGGACATTTTTAGTAATCGTTATGTCGAATTGCGTAATTATGGAACACAGTTACGCGAGTGTTACTACAAACGATTGGTCATATCACCTGATTATACCTCAAAACTAATGAAGGAATTATTTTACAACAATCCCCAGAAAGTTCCATGTAATTGTTATTCCAATGTGATTTGTTTATTTTAAACCATACATGTATATGCTATTTCTACATATGATTCGTAAAATTAATTAAACTGTTTTGGATTAAAAAGAATAATTTATTTCATTATTAACTAACGGTTTCTTAACCCCTTAAACCTTGTTCCCTTCTGAAATGTTAAGCCTAATACATGAGTGTCATAACTGAAAATTCAGCTGCAAAATTATTACTACGTTCCAGTACCTATTGCAGCAAAGTCAACAACATTGAAAAGATCTAACAAATTATTTGTACGGGTTGATAGGTCGATAGCAGACAATTTTGTATAATTGCTAATATCGAAACAGCGAAAAGACGTTGTTCATTAAAACCCAATTTCGAACACTTGTCGTCAGTTCAACGATCATCATGTCTTTCACATTTCCTTAACTTGTACAACCACAATACATTGGGCAAGGTTTTCCAAGCACCTTGGATGCCTAATAATTAAATTTGACCTCGGATATAAATAAAATGAATAAGCAATCAACTGAAAAACTAAGATAAACTAAATATGTGAAATTAAGAAATGGCAAACGTTAACTGGGCATGACATGGAAATTGGATGGAATGAAAAAGAAAACAAATTTAAGTATAAGTTGTGCAAGACAATGCTGTACTGCGAGAAAGAAATGAAAGAAAATAGAAGAATAATAATTGTGAACATAACAAACCAAATTAATAATGAAAACCTTGGAGAAAAGGTGTCCGGGACAACCAAAAGGAAGTGGACAGGGAGAGGTTCAATCAGAGGTGAAAGCGTAACGTTACGATACCGATACCCTGATAATAACGAATCAAGTTGACATTTTGTTATAATAATGTAATCGGATTTTTTTCTGTAGAAATGGAGTAAAATTGTATTTTATTATATTCTGTTTACCCATAACTCAAGCTAATAAACAATCTAATCTATGGCACACTTTTATTACAATAAATAGCACTAAGTATTACTAATTGTATAATAATATTAAAACCTCTAGATGTTCCACCAATGAACTTGCAGTAACAATAACTATTATTTATGTAAATAAATAAATAAATTTGTCCCTGGTAACAAGCGATCTAATATACAATACAATATAATATGCAATATGTTGTTTCCTGCCCTGCAACATCTTCATTATATTTTTGAATTAAAGTGGTTGGTTAGCATTCACATGTCATTCATTTCGTCGCCACTTTAATTAGTGGGTGCATATGCATTTATTAATTATCAGTTTGTTTATATTCCGCAATGTATGATAATTTTCCACTTATTTCTTCGAATAAGCTGTAAGCTTCTGAGTGCAATTGCCATACCGTTTATATATTGTTTCTTCTGTTCAGAATAGTATAATGCATAATCTATCTTACCATTTTTAACTGCTTTTTTCGATCTAATAACCTACAGGTAAGATAAAGGAATTGTGTGTGAATATTACCGCCATATAGACGAAAATACACACACACTTTTACTGCTACATTAATGCAGACGCTGTTGGTCGAAAAGACCTTTGCAACTATATAGCAGTCACGTCTATGTGGCGGTAATTTTCACACACAAACTCCACCGTTACTCAGTTTGCATAACTTGATGCAACATCAGTAGATGTATGTGTGGTGGTCTGATAAGACAATTGAGGACGAAACATACAGCAGATCTCGATGTTGCAGTTTCATCTGTCTTGCTTACTTTGTTCAAATTCCTGTTGAGTTCTGTCGTAACAAATCTAACCTTCTACCTTACGAGCATCTTAATTTTATTTCATTTCATTTCTTCTATCGTTTGGTTTTCACATTGCTCTACTAATGCGGTCTTTTAAAGTTATTTTTATTACTCTATTATCTTGATCGTTATTTTCCAGTGTTTCATTTGTATTGTGAGTTTGTTCTGAAGTTACCTTGCATGTTTTCTTACTTTCCTGGTCGTATTTTCGTTAGTATTTCTCTCAATTTCTTAATCTATTTATCTACATGGCCAAGTTTCCGATAGTTTTTCTTGTATTTCCATCCCTTTAACTGTCATACTGTTTGAAATGACTATGATAATCTCTCTTATCCGATTTAATGCTAAACAATCTAATCTATGGAAATTCCGTTAAAGGTGGATAACTAACGGTATTCGCATTTCTAGTAAAAAGAAAAGTGTGATGTATAAACATGTACGTGATAGAATAGTTCAGATCGACATCTACAAAAAAAAAATTGTAAAATTTTAATGCAGGTTGTACTGCAAGCAAAATACGTGTACAATGGTAATCAACTCACCCTATCCAGAAATAAGTGTAAGACTGATAATAAACATGATACAAAAAACAGCGATGCATCGCCTATAATTAATGACTGGGGAGAGACTCAAGGAAGCTGCAATAAGAATAAATAATTTCTTCAGTAAACAAAACATGGTTCAGCAAACACATGATCAATCTATGGAAGAAAACCAATACACATTTTTCTTACATCCGACTAGTTCTATTGAGATATGTAAACTGATCTTAAGACTAAAAAATACAACTTTGTTAACTTTGATGAAATAACAGTAGTGATTTTAAAAGATAATGTGGATTATATCATCAATCCTGTAAGTCACATCGCCAATCTATGTATACTGCAGGGAGTATTTCCCGAGCAACTAAAGAAAGCATTAATTAAACCTAAATATAAAAAGAAGGGAAAATACAAAAATTACATATAGCCCACCTTTCAAACGTCTCAAAAAAATTATTCAATAAACTTTATAGTTTCTGTGAAAAATATAATATATTATGGACTACACAATATTTCAAATGAAAATATTGTTGCAGGCATAAATGACGAAAATCAAACTGCTGCGCTATATGCTTTTGATAGCATTGAGCACCCTTTGCTGCTTAAAAACTGAGTGTTATGGAATAAGAAGTACAGGTTTGAATATTATAGGATCTTACAAACCTAACAAACCGATATCAGATCGTTATCATGTTTAACAAAGAAACAATTGAGATTACGACTGATTGGCTGCCAATAGAGATAGTAAGTGCCACAAGGTTCTATATTAGGACCACTGCTCTGTACATTGTTCATAAATAACTTGCCATATTCTTGTCCGGTTTCGGTTGTATTATAAGCAGATGATATGTCTCTTGTATGCAATGAAGAAGATGAACAAAAATTGCTACAAAACATAGACTCAACTTTAACGTCCCTGCAAAGATGGTTTGAAGACAATATAATGAAGGTAAACTTGGAAAAACAGAAATTATTCGATACAGATTACGTCAAGTAGATGAACCTTTTGAATTTTAATTTGAAATTCCATATTATATACATTTCCCTGAAACTGAGTTCCTTCAGTTTTGTACCGATATCCATGAGACAGAAGTAAATAAAATAAATAAACTAAAAGAAATGTCGAGAAACTAAACAAAAAAACGAAGAAAAAAAATAAAATCGATGCAAATTAATATTAAATTACATATTTGCTGAAACTATAGTTAATTCCTTACGAATTTCATTGTAATGATGTAAAAAATTAAAGGCCTATTACTCCTCGTTTTAATTAAAAGAAAATGGGAGAACAACAGATCGTATGTTTTCCCGTCCTATAGGTTCGAAACATTTTAACTGAAGGTCAGGGTCCGGTATCGTAAAATTTCAATTAAAATACTTATTTATCAAAGAATTTTATCTAATCGTATTGCGGCTCGACACATGAGTTATTCGTGTACGAATGTTGCCTGAATGTTCCGAAACATTCGAACAGCGAACATGTTTCCGCTTAGGAGTCACGATTTTCATCAGTAACGAAGTTGACGCAAATTAAAAAAAAAAGATAATTCCCATAGAAATGTAATCGTTTCTTCAGCAAATAAATAAACGACACACTCATTGACGTAAATAATTATTTAAACATTGCCACTGTTTAACAACAACTTTTATAACGCGCACAAAGTGATAAAAACCATTTTAATTGAATTGTAGGTTTTTGTGATTATTTGATAGGCTATTTTGCTAGGAGTAATGTAATTGCCGGTCATTTTATTCGGCAGTGCATTATGAAGCGCGCTATGCTTTTTATTAAAAACGTGCTACGTAATACGCTATTTTTATTAGCTAAGGCGTAGATAAAGGCACACACGTGTGTGTTGATAAGACAATCAAAATCATAAACATTTGCATATTCTTTTGTTATCGTGTTAATATAATTTCGTCGCCGATTCGTGCAGGTTGCCAAATGTACGTTTCTGTTTGATTTTACCTTGCGGTGCCTAAAGCTAATAGCACGTATCTATTGTGTAACGTATAATGACATGTTTATGTGTACCATTCAGGAGAACTATTTGATGACATTGCAAATTAAGTATCACGCACAATCGTATGAATGGATTGTTATGCAATTATTACACTTACAATGTCAACTTTACCTGACAATCATTTTGTTGTCACAATAATAGTTGTGGAGTTGTTGAGCTCGTGTTTGACGAACACACGTACTTATTTAAGTAGTTTATCTGAGTTAGTTGCATTAAATTACACCATTGAAACTACTAAAATTGAAAAGTCATGTCAATAATAACAGCAACACGATGGAAAAATATCGATATTGATGATTTTAAATAAGGTTGATAAGATCCTGGATTCCTAAGTATTTTATCAACTTTCTCCACTGTATGCTATTACAAGATTAGCATCAACATCGTATTTTTAAACATTATTTTCTATCAACCGACGTGTTTTAGCCCAAATCGATCACGCGATTTATTATCTACGCAATGTCAAGGATGCGCGAGTGTTTCGTTCTCTGTATTCACTTAATTGCCGAGCTGTTGGTAACTCCCGCGTTTTTTTAAAACGGACATGTGTGTTTGGTAGATTGCTTATAAAAATTATAGCTTACTAACAAATATGGAAAAGAAAGCCTGATACCTAAAAGCTGAGGCATAATTATAGTTCAGTCATGCACATGTTCATTTAACTGAAATAACAATTAAATTAAAGTGATCCAATTAAATTACTTCGACTTTAAAAATTTATATTTTTTCATGTCAATTGTACCTATATCAATCAAATTAAAAATAAATTTTATCACCTTATCAAACTGCAAAATTGCAAATCTAATCGTCGTCATAATACGATGATATATTTTATGGTAAATATTAGACTCATTGGGGTAGGCCAGGCTGAGTTGCGCTTCATTTCTGAGTTTGAAACGAAAATTTCACAAATGTGGTTGCAAGGCGTTGTCATCTTAATTTAAGATATACTTCATACAATTTACTAAAAATTGCTTATCGTCGAAAATTGGAAAAAAAGAAGAACATTCGATGATTAGACATATTTTGTACGGGTGCGTTACCAACGATTTTGTTTTGTTGCCACAATCGGTTCGGTTACCTAAATAAAAGATTATCAAAGTGGCCTTGGTGTTATCTCTTGTAGATAGCGTACTCGATGCATGCACGAATGTAGTAAATTATAATTGGTTTTTGCACTTTTGAGGTTGTGGTGTTTGTTAACTGCTTGTGGCAATTTAGAAATTGTTGCGTAGATAAACCAACGACGTGCGCATAAATTAATAATACAACTTGAAAGACTTCCTCGAATCTGAACTATTGTTCATTCTCAACAATATATACTAAGTAGTTATGCGTATACTAAAATAAATTAATAAGCACACATTGAAATTTTCAGCAAAAAAATATCTACATCTTGAAATAAATTAAACGACAAAATAATTAATAAAACTAAAGATTTCAATAAATGAAATATAAAAAATAATAATAAAAACAGAATAAACAAACGACAAATAACCAGCAAAAAATGACAACCATGTACCTCAAATGCGACACATGTTAATTTAAGTAAGTCGTATGTACGTAACATTTACGTACCGAACGAATTATTTTGCTTAGTTCCTCGGCGAGAAATCGGTGCTTATGAACCGATAACATTCGTGATAGGTGCACACTTACTCATCTTTTAAGTATTGGACATGATAATCCGAAAAATAACGTATCTATAAGTAAATACATTGCCTAAAATTAAACAATCGCGTTGTTTATTGGTACTTATTTTTGATGGAATTTGTAACGAAAGTTTTTATGACTGAAAGTTCGGGACAAAGTTTTACATCAAGGGCAAAATATCGTGTTGTTAAAAAGATATACTAGGTTATGAGTGGTAACTTTTTGTTACGGATTTACTGTTTATGTTGGAAAAGTTTTTGGTCTATTTCGGCACATGAGTGAATGAAGTCTCTTTTTGACTGTCGTTACACATCGCTCATTCCCGTTCGTTTATATCGACGGTTCGCAGGTATCGAACGATAGATTGGATAATTATAATTAGTGATTTCGGTTCAACAAAAGTAATTGAATCCGGAGAGTTTTGCGTTATTAAATTTTAATTTTCGTAAAATATCTCTTGAAAAATATTAAAGATTGTGCATAAATATATGCCCTGTTTCATATGAAATGCACCTCCCATTTAAAATAAAGCCACTGGTTTGAACCTTTGCTAAAATAATGTGTTTATTATTATTATACCTTGGCATTGCTGCTCATGACGATGTTACACATTATTAATTTTATTTTCGTTGTTGTTATTGTTCTCTTATAATTGTTAATATTTTTTATGACAATCTGGTCATCGAACAACAATCCGCGTTTATGTAAAACGGTGCTGTGTGTTTTTATATTGTGTTTTCCATAATATTACATACAACGTTGGGCGTGTTGCGATAAGTTTATAATTGCCTCCCTTAGCATCTCATCATCCAACTAGTGAAGTTTTATCAAATTCCATAATATTCAGAAGGGAATTTAAATATCCAAGGCCACCAACAATTTTTCCCACCAGCCGAACTTCACGGACGAATTCAAAACTACGGCTTATAACGTTTTGTTTTCAAACTTTTGCTTCTAAGTCATCATAATTTGGTCGTGGTTTAAAAATTTGTCTATTGAAAACCCCTAATTATAATTGTATTAAGATTAAGTTCATTAATTATTGTGCACATTTTATAGTTTACAACCAGACGCACGAGAATATGTTTGATTATTGTTTAACTCTTTACGAATGTTTAAATAAATACTTACAGCAAACCATTTCAAAATATAAATAATCAAAATTGTTCAATGTAGCATTGAAATCAATCACAAACATTCACAACATCCTGGAAAAAAATGCACCCAATACCGTTATAAACAAATTGAAACGTTAGCTTGTGTTATATTGCATTAAAAACATAAATAATATTCTAATATTCGTTGTCACTGAGTTGGTTATAAAACTCCATAGCAATTATGGCATGCCTTCCTTTTATTAGTTGGCGATTCTGTCAGGATCGCCACGACATAAATTTAATAAGTTAATTTAGTATCTTAACTTAGTCATTCGCTATTCGACTTAGTATGCATGTGTAATACAATACAGAGTGTATTTGATTAACTTATTTCATTTAATTGCGTTACATTGTTTTTGGATTGGCGCATTTTGTTGTGAAAGTTGAGTCGCTGAAAATCCTAGCGTTGAAATGTATAATACTGTTTATTTATAACAATAACTCTTATTTATGAACCATCTAAATTGAGCACGTACAAACATGTAATTAGCAATATTTATCAAGATCACATGAGCCATAGTTGGTATGAAACAACTACGTCTGCAATAATAATCCAAACAACTGCATTAATAATTTAATTAAAGAAGTTGACATTAAAGATTTCGTTAGTGGTTGAGCAACACTGGTTATTTACATCAATGGCAATAATACACAAATGGACAAATACTGCGCCAAACACGCGCCCCTCGCCGAGCAATTTCGTACGCCACTGCGTGAGCACCAATTTGCATACGATCTTAATTACTTTCTAAAGTTCCATATAAGAAATACTATTTGTTGAAAAAAATAAACATCGTTGATCAGGATTTTACTATTTCCCATTTTTACTAGAAACACTTTGTACATCTATAAATTACTCTTTTGAAAATTATTTTTAAAATGCTCACAGTCGCCACAAGATCATATGCATTAGGAATCTTTCGCATGGTCTTATATCTCTTTTATTGTAATTGCCTTCTCCGTTCACTGCTGGCTGATAATTTAGTTGCGTAAAGCTACTAGTTTAATGAATTATATCCGGTTTACACAAATGAAATATATGATTATTGATCTTAAGAGTGTAATGGGAGAAATTGCAAATCGACAAATTTTTTATTGTGAAATTAAACCACTATCTTTTATTGCTTGACATTGTAAACGGCCACGTGTGTTATTTTAAACTGTGCCGTATTATTTCACCAGGTGTTATTGTTTCCTTATAATTACTAATCCTTTTTTTATGAAAATCTGATCATTTCATACGCAATAATAACACACTATTTCAGCAAAGTTTTTGAAATCAAATTTATGTAGACTACTTGCATATACACGACGTACCGTTAAACTATTTATATTTAATTCCATTATATTATTTAGTACGTTGGGACGTTGTATCATATAAAAGCATAATATTTTCTCACCGAAGGCCATCATTTGTTCACTGGAAAGTAAACTAAACGTGCAAATCTATTAATATAATAATTATTGCAGGTAGCCTAGGCGATAATATCAAATATTTTAGTTTGTAGACATTTTGTAAAAATGCACAGTATAAAAATAATAACATAAAAATAACGTATATAGTAATAATAAGAATAATAAACTGTTCTAATAATAAGAAATCTGAAATATGCATAATCATAACCAATATATTTTACTGACGCTTTAAAAACAGTAGAATAAAAATAGCAGAATTTATCGAGATGAAGAATGAATGAAAGGCAAGATTTACAACAAGTATCTTTGATTTTTATGTTACATAATTAAATACTATTAAAGTTAACAAGCCATCTAGAAAACAATGTTAGAAGCGATAACCTGTAAGTTCTTTGGTAAATATTTATTAGGATTCAGACGAAGGTGGAGCAAATCTACCAAAATTATCGCATAATATCTAATAATATTAAAGCAATGTACAGGATTTGATGTTTATTTTATTTTTTAACATAAAAAATTAGTAAATTTAACTATTATATTGTTTACAAACATGTTTCTCATTTTTGGATTGCAGTGAGGAACTTTTACTGAATTCTTATTTTTATAAAGGACCCATCTTTATCTGCAGGGAGTAATCAAATTAATTTATTCTTAATTTTTGCGTTTATTAGTTTAGTTGTTTCTCAATATTTTTGAATATTACGAATATTATTCATGGCGCAGAAATCGTATGTGCCACCCAAAAATCGACAAAATCGAAACAAATTGTGGAATTCAACGCATTCTTTGTAATGAATCCTTGTATTATATCGGTTAAAATCGTCTTATGACCGATTCATACAAGTAACGCGCAAACATATCATTGGGTTTTGTGCCAAAAATGCCAAACTTGTATTTTATTTTCATATACAAATCTTGTTTATACAATTTTGATACACATGTCAAAATTTTCACCGCAATAAAAAATATATATTTAAGAAAATTTACACATTTTTCTAATTAAATCGCATAAAACCTTAGTTAAATATATTTAATTTAGATTTATTTTATCAAACTATATGTCGTAAGGCATTACGTTGAGTGAAATCTCATGATTTTAATGTAATGATTTAACCTTTTTATGTTAGCACAGCATCATTTGATTTCAATGACATATTTGTAGCCTCACTACTTGTCCTGCACCATGGGCAATTATTTCCAATTTATGGTCTACATTTTCTAAAACTAATAAAATAAGTTAGAGTTAGAAGTTCTTAACATGTTTTTTAAATAAATGGATACAAAATTGCCTACATTTAGAATGCATAACTAATCAAAATTAGACGTCCAAATTTCCTAGTCTTGACATGTGTATTATTTATGTCATATATGTATGTGCGAGTCGAGATCACATGGGAACACAGCTTTAGTATCTTAAAAGAGACCGTTTACATGTTTCAAATTCTACCTGATTGTCATTTAGCGAGACTTTATAATGGACCAGCTGTGCCTAGTTTCGCTATACAATTTATTTTCCGCAGTTGATCCCATACAACGTACACGTCACCCCCAACAAACCTCCTACGAAGTGTTTGGATTTCGGTTCGTACTGTAATCGGTTAATCGATTTAATATAATCATATAAAAATTATTGTTGGACGACCATTCGATTCATGCGCACACTTGACCGTATAAACGTCTATAATTTCGGTCACGGTTCATAAATTCGACGTGCAAAGTATCGGTTGTCTTACGAAAAATTTACAGGAAGCTACGCAGCTCTCAACATCGAAGAAACGTCCAATTAATGTCTTCAGAAAGGCTAATTATTGTATTAAAGTCGTCCATGTGCGCTTAGCATTAATAGACCGCCGTGCAAAGTGAATCAGGTGATTTATAAAAAGAGCGGTACATTTCGCAGAGCGGCGGTGACGCTGCGAGTTATCAGTGCGGAGCTCCACACTGTACGGGCAGTACCGGATTTAGGGCGTCGCTTCAGAATCGGTTTAGCATCGAACTTATTTCCCCAATGCATTGGGAAAATGGATGAAGTGAACGCCAAGTTACTTATGGGACATTTCAGCGCTACGTGTGTGACCAATACACGTCAAACAATGTGGAAAATATCGTTTTGATATTTGAAATTTAAATGCACAATATTTGCTGTAATTGATTTAAATTTAGAATCATGTACAATAGTTGAAAAATCATGTTAAATTTAAATGGGAGTCATTGAACTTTTGATTCATGTCCGCTATTTTGGAACAGTAATGATTACACGAGGTCAAAATATAAAAAAATCTTTAATCTCTATGTTGATCCTTGCAGCATCTTTTATTTAACTAGGTTTTTTTGACGTTGTGACGTGATTTCTTCATACCTGAAAATTTTTAATTACGTGTGCTTTAAATTCATGTCTATGGGTAGGAACTAATCGAAGATACGTTAGGTTATTTTAAACGCTAAACAGTTTTTAGTTTTCGTTTGAAACATAACTGAATTTCATGCAGCATTTCGATTGGTTTCAGGAAAAAATCACAAATGATGTTTGAGTTTTAAAATTGCTGTTTACGATGAAATATAATTGATTTCCTTAGCTTAAACTTTGTCAATTACTTTCTTAATAACTGATTTATGTAGTAATTACGTAACATTTTGGACACTCGTGGTAAACAAATCAGGTACCTAGCCTTCGCTTGCTCCGCACTAATTGACCAGACGTAGAAAAATTCAATGAGTATAGCAATAAAAATAAAATCCATGACGAGAATCATAAAATTATATAAAACAATTGATGAATGCAAAAGAAAAAATAAGAAAATTTTGTGACCTGTACAAGTACAACCTGTAGTAATTTTCCTAAATATCCCCAACGAGAATTTCCATGGATTTAAAATAATTTTTTGTTATACCATTGGCGAGATATTATCCCCATTTCGTTGCATGTTGTGTTGATTCGTATGTTATTGAAAATTGATGCAGCGCACGAGGGTGAACTTATTTTTATAAACACAACTTCGTCTTCGCATATGACTTAGTACTGAGCTCACGATACCATGATTTCTAAGTTATAAATGAAGACGATGACTACTCTGAAATTTATGAACGTGCATTTATAAAAAGACGTTCGCCCTCTTGGACAGTTTCGATTTTCTTGTGGCATCAGCACGAAAGCTAGATATATTAAGATGTAAAGATATTGAGCAATTTGGTGCCAATATTTAATTAGTGACTTATCATTCACGCAGCTCATTACCAACCACTAATACACATAATGAGCATCAAGAGCAAACCACCATAATGGTACATTTGGACGTCTGTGAAAATGTCAAATATGCACTGTAAATTAATAAATAAATCTAGATAGCAAATGAAAAGTGTGAAAATGTTAATACCTTGACAAGTAAGACGGGAAGCAAAATATAAATCAAATTATTTTTTTCACGTTTTGTTTAAAATTGCAATGAACTATAAAAATACAACTTGGGCTGGACGGGGCGTCTCCTCAGCCAAATACATTAAAACGTAAACTGACCAAAGACATTGTATTAAATACGGATATTTTCTTATTTTGCTTTTAACCTGTTGGGGATTACAATACTGTGTTATGCTAAACGCCAAAAATAAACTATGGACAGTATAGCTGTGTCGCTTTGCTTTCAGGGTTACTTTGATGCATGGCTGCCATAGGTAATAGGCCTACTGCACGTACAATTGCAATTGACTAGTTGTCCTACAATTAGGGGAAATACATGGAAAAACTACGCTACATTCGAAACGAGAGGTGGTGGTTTATTTTTTGCTGAATTTGCCATTAGGGTTTTAGATACTTGGCTTCTCAAGCACCTACTGTTGGAAAAGTTGTCATGAGTGACATTAGCTAAAACAAAACGAAAAATGCGAGAAGCAAAAGTAAAAAAAAACTGATTTCAACAGTTTCGATGAGCGATCAAAAT
Source organism: Geotrupes spiniger (assembly GCA_959613385.1). NCBI lineage: Eukaryota > Metazoa > Arthropoda > Insecta > Coleoptera > Geotrupidae > Geotrupes > Geotrupes spiniger. The sequence goes on from OY390737.1 coordinate 23,278,768, forward strand.
AGAAGGAGATCGAGAGAAAAGGGGCAGTGAGGAAAGATGGTTGGAGCTGACAAGTTTCTGGAACGAGATAGCAGTCAAGAAATATTAACACCTCAACTAACAGCCAAGCCAACCCAACCTGCCTACACCAAATATATTCACTGTATCCATCTTTTCTAATTATATCAAATTATAATATTTGTAGATTGGGTTGGGTTATGTGCGATTGTCTATCAGGTGGTCATAACAGTGAAACCAACCCAATCCCACCCAACCCAACGAATTGTAAAAAGCCAACTTGTGCACACTTTCTAATGCAAACAAATTATATGATTTTAAGGTCGGGTCTACTTTGATTGGATTCGGTCGGGTGACCTGCAATCGTTTCTCAGGTGGTCGATTGCAGGAAAATAGAAATTAAGCTACTATTCGAAATTGAAACATGATAGATGATTTTCAAAATCTACACAAAGAAAAACGTTGCAATTATTACTAATTGAAATATGCAATACATAATTATTTGCAAAATTTACGAATTTGTGGTACGTGTATACTTCGATTACCCATGAAGTAGTCCGTAGATGATGAAAGTTGGGAAACACTGCGCAGTGGCAAAACAACCACGCACTGGAACCCAAGTTTTGGGATCACATTCTTCTCATATTTTATTTCCTTATGTCCGTAATATTTTTGTAAGAAAAAAACTACACTTTGGTCAAATCATTGTAGCACCAATTTATTCATAGAAAATTTTCAATAGAATTTTTAAAACTATTTGGTTGTAAAGTGAGAATTTTTTGTGTAATAGACATGACAGTCAAAGCGTGGTCGTCGGTTTAATAATTTTTATTTTATTTAACTGATTGACTGTTTATTATTAATCAAGTGTCCTTGGAAGTAAGCTAGTTGGATTTTTCTAAATCCAATTCACATCATCCATATCTAATGACTATCTCTGTTCATCAAGGAAAAATCGTAAAATAGAAATTAATGAAGGTTTCAAAAGAAAATTCATATCTTCACAAAAGACTGAGCCTAAGGCTATAACACGGAAGGGCATGGTAAACTCGACTCGAGTTTACCATGCCCTTCCGTGTTATAGCCTTAGGCTCAGTCTTTTGTGAAGATATGAATTTTCTTTTAATGCTGTTGCAAAGATTCAAGGCACAAGTGGATGATATGTATATGGTAATAAAGGGAAGCATATTTTCTGTGAAATAATATTGACCTTAATAGGCTATGTACATGACTAAGTTTAAACTTGGTCGATATATTATAGCCATAGCTTACACAGTGGATTAGGAGTGAATATCTTGTCTTTATTATTGAAAGGAGGGACGTAACGCATAGAAATTATGAGCTTCTTGATCGATATTGAGTGTTTTCAGGCTCAGAGGGAAGCAGCAGCGTGAAAAACTGGCTGGAGTTGACAAGGATCAAAATCAGCAACATGGTATACTAGAGCAAAGTAGGGAAACATATATCTTGTGCTGATTATCCTCCTTCAGGTATACAGAGGTGGTGAAACAGTCATCATAGTACTTGGTGCACTTTAAATCTAACAAATTAAAGATTTTATGGTTGGGCGGGTTGGTTTGAATGGGATAGAGTTGGGTTGGGTTGGGTTGAGTTAAGTTAGGTTGGATCTGTAACAATCTAGTCGTCGTCTACTAGGTGGTCCTCGTCGATTTCAGGAAAATATGGATTAGTGATTTACAGTGATTTAAAATATCTATTTAAAAGTTCTTCTTAGTTTAACTTTGCTACAATTTTGCAATAAAAGTACGCATTATACCATTACTATTTAGTCATAAAGTTTCAATAACTTGTGCGTTCGTCCAATAATGATCAAATTTCACATTTTGATTAGCTGAAAAACTATTTATTGGTCGTTTCATTTCGATGGTAGAGTCTACTTCCCCAGACGTGTGGCTATGGTCGCACTGTTGTTGTAAAGTAGGTTTACAATAATTTAGAATACTTGGCCTTGCCCTTAGTTTTTCAAACAACATTAACATCGCCCATACTTAATATTTTATTCGCCTCAACAAGGAAAATTGCGAAATTGTAATAAGTTTTTTTTTAGGTTGTATGGCTGCGAAAATTCCACCCCTATTGGAATTTTCCTGTGAACATCTCTGGTATCTGTTGGTTGAAAGGATGTCATCTCCCAGATTACGTACACGATTGATAAGTTTCAACCCGTTCGCTAGGAATTCAATCACAATTGAATATTAACCGCGAAGACGAACAAATGGACACAACAATTATTTAAAAATAAATTCTCACTTTCACTGTTTCGTTATTTTTAGCCCCGTATAGATTAGCTGCGAACGTCGGCAACCTTGATTTTTTATATATTACAGCCGGATCTACGCGAAGCAAAATTGAGATTAGCTGACGCGTGCCTAAACCCGGCACTGTTTCGGTGAAATGACACGATTGTTCGTTACGACTCCGTTATGAGGAACAGCAGAATTGCGGTTACAGTTAAGAGCTACGCCATCGATTCACCTTGCGGCGCGGCCTCTCTTCTAAATGCTATTATTAATATTTGGCGGATCCCCGTCTTCGCGTTCCTTATCGTTTTCGAGCGACATTTTCGGCAAAGGCCGCTCGCGAACAACGAAAGGGTTCAACCAACTTCGCGTCGGGCGGACACGATCGCACATCGCGATACAAGAACTGTATCGGTCATAATTCGCGCCGAGTCCTTGTGCTCGAGTTGATGGAATATTTGACGCGATTGGAATTCCCCGGGTCGAAATCTCGATAAGGAATCGGTTAAAAATCCAACGAAAAATTCTACTTTGGAAATAAGTCTCAAAATAAATTTATGTTTTAAAGATTTAGTTTTTTTTTCTTTTCATCGGTGGGAGTTATGTTGAATTAATTGTAGTTATCACCTACCATGTTTAACTGACGTCATAAGATCTTAAAACCTATCAATTCATCATACAGAAGATTTCTGGTTAAATTGATAACAATGGGTGTGATCCTTGATCCTTGAAGGATTCTGGTTTACACCAATTTTCGCTGAATCATTTCAATATTAAAACCTGTATTCCTGTAAGTGACAGCAATCGAATGAAACAATAAGAAATTAGTTTTTCTGTAACTTGGTGATTGTCTCAGAATATGTTGATGACCATTTATGCAACAATTTTATTTTGTTAACCCCAAGTATCTCTATTTATATAAAATAGAGTGGAATCAAATTACAAAAATATTTTTTTTTGAACCACAAAACGTTAAATTACTAAGAAGTTCATTAAATCAAAATCTTAATAACCGTCGCTTTAACATACAATAAACTCAAGATAAATAATTTCCTTGATTTATATTCATCCAAAGTGCTTTGCCAAACCAATATAACACATGTTATAAGTTTATCGTTCCCATTTGTGTAATTATACTTTGGAAGTATCTTCGTCTTTTAATAAAGTTGTCGAAGATGCTCCTTAAATATTTATTTGTGTATACCGCCAATAACTTCACGCGATATTTAATACCACTGAGTTTGGAAAACATGTCTCGTGATTTATTTTATACATGGGCAATAATCCGTTGGAATATGTGTGATGGCGTTTTCGTCTGGAACACAAATTAGTCGCCTCGCCGCTCCAAATAAATGTGTCAAAACACAGTTACAACGTCCAAGATTTAGGGAATCGGTTGATAATTATTTATACATAAACCACCGAAACGTATAATTTAGGCGATCACGCGTACTTTATCACTAAAAATAAATCATTTAACCACTCGTTAATTTAATTCCTTATTAAAATTGCCATACATTTTTTATTGTACTAACGACACATTTATGATAAAAAATCAAATTTATTAACTGGTACTAATTTTAATTAATTAGACTGGAAACTGACCTCGAAGAAAACTAATTATTTTGTGGTAATTAATGTGAAATTAATTTTAAAACCACTGCAGCAGACAGTGCAAATTGTGTGTGGTTATGTAGTTTTTGTTTAAACTTTACAAAACACGGGCGAAAACCTCGTCGACACTTATCCTAATACTTGGTGCAACGAAAATTTCGACATGGAATTTAATTGAATAAAGCGAAACATTAATCCACTGCATGATTATTTTTTGCTGTAATTACTTTTCAAATTAACGTTTTTACTGCAATTATAGGATAACATTTTTACTTGAACTGAACGAACAAATCATGCGAAGTCATTAAAAGTTGAATTAACGATGAAATCAGCATATCCCAAACTTTTTCTTTATATGGTGACGTTATTATTGTCATAGATCTGTAATATAGAATGTGCTCCATTCCACAATTTTCCTTTCTTTAATTTTCCTTCCATAAGACGCTTTATTTCAATTTGTCTCGCTTTGATTTGTTTTACTTTTACCTGATTGTGTTTCGTTTAAAGTTATTTTTTTTGTGGTTTCATTGGCATTTCCCTTTGTTTGATATTTAATTGTGTCACTTTGGTTTGCTTTGTCATTGTCGTTTATTAAACTAATGTTTTTTTTGCATTTTCTTATCGTGCTCTTGATGTGCAGATTTGAACATATTTTTTTGTTTGGTTTAATTATTACATTCAATTCTGTTTCCTTGAAGTTTTTTGATTCAATTATTATTTGCTTGCCTCTTCTCATATATTTTGTTTTATCTATTTGTTTAGCTTTTCTTGATTTATTTTACTTTTTGTTGATTGATATACATTTTATGCCTGATTATTATTTCTCATATCACTGGTTTGCATTCGTTACTAATTTTTTGTTGTTGTAGCCAAACAGTTGGATTTTGAAAAAGATTTGACTATTGGACGATCGTTTTGCTCTTATTATTAATAAACCTAGCACTTAAACAAATTAACATACAAAACGTAGTAAGAAAATCATAATTAGCATCACCCAACACAATACATTTCACCAGCATAGTTTAAGAGAACAATCTAAATATCAAATGCCAAAATATCAAAATTTTAACTCAACAAAATCAAAATTCTCTTGTCATGTTAGTACATAAAATATAAGAGTTACCATATAAAATCAGTAATTTTATGTTAATTTTGCAGATTGGATTAACAAAAATAATACAATTTGGATCTTTGAGAGATGTTTCGGTCTTATTGTGACGTGATCAGGTCAATTTTTTGTACAAAATTAGGCAGGTTAGCGAAGTTAGTGGCAAACATAATAGAGTGAAGTGCCAAGTGTCAGGGTATAATCAATTAATAAAGTTCAAAAAATTATTGTCAATCATCAACGAAACATACATTATATCAAAAAATGTTTTATTTGTATTTATTTGTTAAATTTTATTGAATTTCGTTTTACTGTTATTATTGATTTATTTTAATTTTTTCATTCATTATTCATTAAATTTTGTACCTGGTTATCATTTTTTGTATCACTGGTTTCATTTTGAACTTGAAGCATTCGTTACTAATTTTTACGTTATTTTGTTGTTGTACAACCCAACCAAAAACATTCAATAAAATAAATGAGGAAGACAGAAATTGTTGCTAATCCAAATCTTTGTACCTCATTTCGTTTGATTATTTTTCAGTTTCAGATTCACATTTCGGATATACGTATTTGTTTATTTTAATTTATTTTTATGGTTTGTGACCTGATTTGTTTTATTTTATTTTATGTTTATTTCCTACTTGTTGATTTTTTAAATTTATTTTCTTATTTTATTTGTTTTTGGTATTTTTTCTTTTCCTTTTATGTTTCTTTCATTTTCAGCTTTTTTTGTTTCAATTAATAAGATTTTCTCTCTTCCACCCAACCCAACGCAACCCAGCGTCTTAAAATTTCACCTTCGAACACCCCATTTATTTTCGTAATAATATATTTCATATATTATTTTATTGATACTAATCTTCAATTCATTTGAATGGACTGTGGATATTAAACAGGTTGGATGTGGAAAAAGAACGCAGTTGGAACTCTTGGATATTGTTTTGCTCTTATTATTATTAAACCTACCTCTTAAACGAATTAATATTCAAAAGTTAATCAGAAGTTAATCAAAAATTAATTAGCATTGCTTGTCACTAACCAACCATCCAAAACAATACATGTCATCGGCAGAGTTTAAGAGCAACATAATATTAAATGTCAAAATATCAAAATGTCGACTAAAACAATTAAAAAATTCGGTTCAACATTAATATAAAATGTGTTATGCAACAACATACAAAATCAGTAATTTTATGCTAATTTCGCACAAAATTTTATGAACATTATACAAGAGATCGGATTAACAAAAATAATACGATTTGAAACTTTGAGAGGTTATTTCGCTCCTATTGTGACGTCATGAGTAAACTGCCTATTATATTTTGTGCAAATCATACGATCTGGTTGGCGAAGCTTGTGGCATACATAATACAGTGAAATGGCCATTGCTAGAGTATAATCAAATAATAAAGTTGAATAAATATTGTCAATTAAGTATATGTCAAATTTGCTTGAATGTACACTAATTAGATGCTTGGACGTCCGTTTTGCTGCTATTATGAGCTCAGAACCCTAAAAATCAACTCACCCTAATTATTAAAATTTTATTACGAACGTTAGACACTAACCAATCATACACACAATATATGCATTTAGATTTCGAAGAATTTTTAGATCATTTACGACCGATATGATCAATCTGAAAATAATAAATCTGACCAAGAAAAAAACACACACACAGACACAATGTTTTTTAGCAAATTGCAAAATTATATTTGATTATTTGTTCTTTGCTTTGTATTAGGCCTTGACCTAGTAGTTTTTTTATATTGTTTTGTAAATTTTATGGTTTCTTTAAATTAGAATGTCTTTTCTACTAACTAATATTAAGCACATTATTAATAAAAATGCACTCTTAATTCCTAGAATTTTTGAATGGCAGTTGACAGTAAGTAGTTCAGAATAATTTTGTCAATTTGGTTTTTGATGGTATATCTTGTGTTGTGTGGTTGGGTTGGGATGAGTTCAATTGGGTTCAAAGTTGCGAGTTCGTCATTGTTGATGACTTCATAATTGAAATAATCGTCTTAACAATCCTAACGTTGTTCCTTTTGCAGGTCTCACTTGTATAAATATTGTTAATGGCATTTTGATGCACGATTGAGATTAATATCGTAATTTCTATGGGCATATACTTCTGTAATTTGGCACATTTAACGTTTTTTTTTTCTTAAACAATTAATGAATTAATTATAATTAATGATTCAACGAAATAGTATGGGGGTTTCCGATATATAAAAAAAAATGGTGCCCCCGTTTTAAACGAGAGCAGATTTAATCAAATATGTATTTATGTACCTAAAAGCCCATGGCTAAAATTGTTGTCAAATTTTTATAATAAATTCCCAGAAACAAATGTTATCAGCCGATGTTTTTTGTCGAGCATCACTGCGATTATTACAAATTAGTTTTAAAAAATAGGCCAGCCTCGTTACTATTATACGTGGAAACGGAACCGTTTCGTTTAACCACAATACCGGAAATAATTCGAAAAACATAAACAAAGCGGAAATGGATGTTATTTTTACCTTGTAACTAATGCGCGCATTGGCGTTTCATTTGCGATGCCCGATTTCGGCAGTTTTCCCTCAAATTCGAACGAAACTCAAACCAGAATTTATCGATGATTGAAAATAAACTTGCACAGCGCGGCAGCGCGCCAAAGCTATGCATATCCTGATAGCGGAGGTCGTAACAAAAATACGACTAATCTAAATCCAATGCGGCCTCGGACACTATACATAGCAAATCAAAATGCCCGACCTCCGAGTGCACACCGCCGACTATCCCGACAAGACACCGGCGAAAGCGCAGGAATTTCGTCCTTAGTTGTGGCTTTGCGGTTTGATTCAACTTCTTCACCCCGAAATCGTCCGAAAATAACAGTTTGTTTTTGCATTTGTTCAACTCCGAGAAGAGTGCACAGAAATTGTTTTAAATGTTCTGAACTACCCAGGGATGGGGTAAACTATTTAAAATCATAAAAGGTGTACAAGTAAACTTTTCTTTGTCATGTGTGAAAACAAACAATGATTTCATATTTTATTTTTAATGCTAATGAGTATTTTACGCGTCGTCGCCGTTGTGTAGAAAATCGGCGATGTTGAAGCGAACTCGAAGACGACATGACGACAGCACGTTCTTCGGCGGTAAATGCAGTTTCTGCGTCCGCGGATGTCTAAATTGGGCGTCTGTCGCTAACTAGCTACGCAGATTAATTCTCCGGTGTTTACGCTAGCTATGGTCCATACATAGCCGCTACTCACGTGGTTTCTTAATTCATCAGTGGATCATTAACCCGCATTTTGATTTATCGAAGAGCATAAACCTGCGTAACATTTTACATGTTTAAGTTGTGTGGCAAAATTATTTTCTCGATAAAAATCTTCTCAGACACTTAGTGTGAAACTTGTTAATTATTAGTTGTACAGTTTTTTTGCGTGTAAGTCATATATTTTTCGTTGTGTCAACAAGTATGACAAGGAAAGTGGCCGTAAGGATGAGCACTTATCATAACCTGTTAATATTTCTCGTCTAGTAAGATTTATACATTGTGTTAACGATACATACAATTTGCTTAAGATTTATTTATTGACATTGTCAATGTGTTTTGAAGTCGAGGCGGGCACGAATGTGCGCACCTGAATCCTTTCATTTGTGAACCCCTTTTTACGAGTTTGGGTCATTTTCAGTGTATTTGCAGTCGTCTTTGCAATAATTTAAGATCATTTATTTTTTTTTAATATTAAGTTATTACTTTTACATTAACACGAGAAATTGCGCCGATCAACAACGACAACGATGTTGACACATGCCATATAGTCACGCTGGCTTAACTATAGCTGGCGAGACTATACGTGGGGAAAAACTAATTGACAACAGTACAGAGAGAAACAAATTGAATATTTATGGTAGAGGTTTTTCTAAGGAAGTCGAATTAAAAATTAGCTAATCTTTCAGCATTAAATTCATTAATTTGGCAGTAATCAAATCCATTAATTCAACGAGGGTAAGGTGGAAAGTTTTCGCCGTTGTTATCGATGATTTTTTTTGTTATGTTGGTACAGGTACCTACCGAACGTCAAGTGTCAACTTGATCTACCAAATAGTTTTCTTTACACGGATTTTTAAAGTAGTGTTATGTCTGTTGCGTCAAAATGGATACACTGGAATATCGTGCCTTTATAAAATTCTTCATTTTGGACAGTTTATCGCCAACGGAAATTCATCCAGAGTTGGTAAAGGTTTACAAGAAGTCATCTCCATCATTTTCAACAGTGAAGAAATAGGCGGCTGAGTTTAAACGTGGTTGTACATCTCTTGAAGATAATCCATGTGCACGCCGAAAAAACTGCAACCGTAGAAGAAAACATTCAGAACGTGCACAATGTGGTATTGGACGATCGTCGATTAAACGTTTGTGAGATAGCTAAGGCCGTAGGCATATCGGAAGAAAGGGACCGCACATTTTAAATAAAGAGTTAATTAAGACAAAGCTTTGTGTAAGGTGGGTGCCACATGTGTTAATTGCTGACGCACAGTAGAATTGATCAACGATGCTTGGACTGTTTTAAACCGAATCGAACCGATGTTGTTCCCCGATTTGTTACTATGGATGAGACATGGTTACACCATTACACGCCAGAAACGAAACAGCAATCAAAGCAGTGGGTGGAAGCCGGTGGCTCTGTTCCAAAACCGGCGAAGGTTGAAAGAAAATTGATGTATTGATTACTGGTATAACTAGCCAAATAAACGCATTTTTAGGGACCAACATTATGAAAAAACGAGACAAGAGGCCTGGATTGCAATAAAAAAAATCATCTTTCATCAGAACAATGAACCTACCGACAAAGGCACCAGTTGGAAAACTGCGAGATTTGAAATACGAATTGTTTGATCATCCACACTATCCACAAAATTTTGATACCTTTGACTTCCTTCCATCTATTCCCAATTCTAAAGAGCTGCGTTCCGAATTCGGAAATATACCCCCTCATGGAACAATCAATGACCTAGATTGTTCTAAGAGGAAGTTTATGAATTGGCTACTACTAACTGGAAAACGTTTTGAATAAAATGAAGAGGTGATAGCGGCAGTATATTGCCCCTTCCAGAATCACAATTCAGGGATTGAATCCATTCATTGGTGAAACGTTGGACAAAGTGCATTGTACAAAAGAGGGACTACGTACAGAATAAGTGTATTTTTGTACCTAAAAACAGTCTTTCACTGCTAAGTTGAGAACTTTCCACTTTACCCTCGTACAAATTTTATAAAACGTCTGGGCACCATACAATTATATGACGGCGAGAAAATAACTATACACAAATTATATTGAAATGATATGAGAATATACAACAACACACTTGTACATACAATATATTTATGTCGTCCAACGCCTCAGCATAATGCCGTCAAGCGAGACACAACGTATATGAAATCAAGAAATTCTTACGATTTTATGGAGCATATTTTATGAAAAATAGTAAAGTAAACGTAAACATTTAGACGTGAGTTCACGGACGAATGCCGTTATGCATTTTATGTAATCCTGTGTTAAATTTCGTTTTAAAGAAAGGCAGCAAAAATTTTGGATATACGCGATTGGGTAAAGTATTAAAAATTTCATTTCAAAAAAATTTCGCAGCGATTATACTCGACACCGAATCTTCTGGAACAACACAACAAAACTCTGGGTTTTCGGTAAGTCTGCACACAAGCATGCAAACATACAGCGCTGTAAGTTAAATCCGTAGACTAAGCCTACCCAACCAAATACAACTAAATTCCAACCTAATCCAACCTAATCGAACCCAATCCAATCCGATTGAAGAAAATCCAACCCAATACAATCTAATTCAACCCAATCCAACCCTTAGGAAAGTCAATAATTCTGGATAGACACACAAACCAACAGAGTTGTAAGCGCTAATGCACACACACCCACAGACACGCATACACATACATACAGAGAGAATCGTAAGCGTTGTATTTAGTTGTATAGATATGGTAACGGAGAAAACTATAAAGTCTTGAGCTTAATTATTTGTCAATATTTGTTAGTTATTTGTGGAAGGGGAAACATTTTTTGATTTTTGATGAGCAAAACAGCAAACATCATAGAACGAGATTTCGGACTAATATATTATAATAATGTGAAAAAACTTATGTAGCTATCTACGCACATTTGAAATAACATCAGCAATTAACGTTACCCTTATTAAATATAAAAGCAATAACTAATCGATAGTAACCTTCAAAAATTAGCAACCGTTTCACCCTGACTCACGAGGGGGGTAGTAGAGAGGACCGCAACCCCGGCCAAGTTTTGCTAAGTGCTGCAAATGACCCCTCATTTGAATAGAGCAGTGTTTTTGGTGTCTTGCAAAAACTCCAGCAAATATGAACCCACAAATTTCTAAGATTGATGAATGAAATCTTGCAGGCGTAAATTTCTAATTAGACAAATTAATATCAATGATGTTAGATTTGTGTTCTTCAGTAGAAATTGTCATCGTGCTTGTGCAAAGCATTCCGTTTATGTTGTTATGTTGTTATTGTTATTATTAATTACATAACAATGCATGCAATGACTATTTACTAACATTACACTTGACTGGAACCTCGTCCGAAATCGGAATGAAATAAGCACCATCACATGAGATAACGTCCCGATTTAAAAACCGTTTTCACGAAGTTCGTGCTGCAAATTATCAAAGTTCGATTTATGTGGTTGCTTAAAATCGGTTGTCCCCAAAAAATGACGAAACGCATAAATACATCGTTTAGTATTACCTTACTTTATGCTGACAAAGTTTGATTCACTTATTAAAATGTTTATTTGGTGACATTAGTTAGAGAAACTGAACCCGAAAAATTTAGACATGTCTAAATTTCTACTATCAATAGCTTCCAATCAAAGTCAAAACATCATTACGCATTCGAAGTGTAATAGTTTTTTTTTTAATTTGGGAGAAACTTTTAATTAATATGATATTTAAAAGATGATAGACGAATTGTTTATAAGCGATCGCAGAAAATATATTAATTCAACTTCTTACATCTTGTATAACTTTAAGAAACTTTAAGTCAAAATTGTGGTCGACATCTAAAATCGAATTATTGGTATTATTACTTTCATTAGAACTGGGTATTTAAAGAATTTGTACTCGTGTCCAGACATAAAACGTGTTCAGTTAAATTTCATTAAGTTTGTTTTATTTTAATAATCCCATCGACACAAATGTAAATACTAAAGTATGATTTACCATCTTAAAGTGACATGTTTCATGCATTTCTTAATTTTTATTTATTACGTCATATTTCAAAGATTTTTAGATTTTCGTATGAAATGATAATTATATAATTAATATCAAATAGTTTGTTGAATTGTCTAATAAGTAATACAATGATCGTAATTTGTTCGTTTGGCGAATTCGTACGGACGGAGGAATAGCACGAAAACAGATCCGCTCAAACAAATTAGCGATAATTTCTGATCGAATATATATTTTAATAAACGCGTTCTGAATATTTTAAACAAAATTTTCATTTTATTCACACCAGCCACCAGTGGTGAAACCGAAATGCTTTTATTACTTTATTTATGAGCACATTCACAGTAGTTTGTATAATAAACAAATGCTGAATTTTAATTTGCATTACTTTATTGAATAAAACTCAAACAATTGTACCTAGGTAAGGTTTTATAATGTGGTAAATGCCTTCACTTCGATTTATTCACACAACTCAATATAACGAACAACACGGACGCGTCTACAAGTTTATCGAGATAAATTCACGTGTGGAACTTTAGGATAGACTTGAAATATTATTAACGTCAACTCGGCGGTAGCTACTAGTGTTGAATAAAATGAAAATGGGCAGTACTTCGAAACATGATGTTTTGGCCAGTGTACTTTATTTGATGGCAGATTTTGGTAAATTGCTTTTTGAATATACTGTTTTATGTTTAAGATGAATAAATAGAGTTATTAGGTTGACTCATTTCTGAGCTAGGCGAAAAAGGTTTGAAATTAATTATTATTGTGAATTAAAAGCATGTAAGTATCTCGTTTGTTCACAAATCAGAAGTCATAAAAAGTTTTTGGGATATTTTACGTAAGGTCAGTTATTCCGAATCAGCTTTTAAACACTACAGCTAATAATTTTAAAAATCCTTCACAGGATTGATCAACAAAGGAAATACATAAATAATAAATTAAGGCCTCAGGACGCCATTAAACAATTTCTTAGCATAATTTGTGGTGTAACTACAAGTATTGTTACATCATGTCTCATGTGCCATAATATATATTTGTTATTAGGCAAATGTTGGCAAATGTCCACGAAACTTTATGTGCACAGCAGTTGGTTAATTGGCATATATGATGTAATTGATTTTGGTGTCCCTAATTCGATAAGTCATGTCTTGAGGGCTATCGCTTGTTGTTGTTTATGGGGTAACTGTGCGTTTTATATCATTTTGAAATATGTGCGGTAGTAAATGCATTGTAGTGCGATGACGTAGGGGGTTATGTATTATGTATAGGGTTCCGGAATTTGGTAGTGTGTTGATATACACGAGGTGTGAGTCTGTGTATAAATATAATGTTAGTAATCTGTGCCTCTATTGATGATTACGAGATCGATGGTAGTTACTCTTGAGTTTTGTATTTCGAATAATTTGTTTAATTTTTCGAATATGCCAGAACAAGTTTTACTATTTGAAACAAATTAGTTAAGTCTAAAATTTATACTTTTTCTGTTCTTGTTTTTAATAGAAAATGTGTGTTTGAGGGACATAACTTAACAATGGATTTAACATCTTAACACGTATTCCAGCATTGAATTACAATTCAATTAGGTTAATGCTGACGTTTCATATTTTCCAATATCTCGTAATTGATCGTAAAACTGCAAAAAAAAAACAAGGAGTGGTCGGGCGTCCGAAATAAGACGCGACGGTTATCACCAGAGACCGTTCTAAAATCCAAATAGAAACGCTTTGCGTACAGACATGAATAAACAGTCGTAAGTCGTAATAAGTGAGTTTGTGGCGGGAGACGAGACATTTGTTTAGATTTTCTGGTCTGGTCGCGGCGGAGACGGCAAATTTAACGCCGATGCCGTTGCCTGCCTTCGCGCCGTTTCTCACCCTTCCCCGCCCCGACTGAAATAGCCGCCTAAAAGAGGGCACACGCACATACACTTCGGCTAGGAATAGTACCGAAATCGTCTCGTTCTCCCGTTCGGCGCATACAGCGCCGGTGCGTCGGAACGTAGCGTCCTTCTTCGTGCGGCCTAATGTCATTCCCGTCGTTCGTGGAAAAGGGACGTCGCGCCGACAGGACCGGCGCTGGAATTAATTAAAAATCGGATTTCAATTCAGGCCACACGAAATTATTAAATCGTTGAACACGCACTAATTAAATTAATCGCACAAAAATACATGTATCTCGGAACATTCTATTTAAGTGCGTTTTTTGCATTGTTACGATTGGTGTATTTTGCAAGTATAATTTCTTTAAAATGTGGTTAAGAAAAACCACGGGAAACACGTGTAAACACGTTCGGTCGTTAATTAGTTATGCCATTTTAAAATTATGATAATTAATGAAGCAGCACGTTTACGTGTCCGCTGTTAGATATTGTACCCAGCTTATAATGTTTTTGTTTGACGAAAATATTATTTAATATAATTGAGATTAATGTACAATAAAAATTTATATTATTATTATTATTTTAACATAAACAATTTATCTTCGATGAAAGAAGATCAATTTTATACGATCTTACAATTAAGTTAGCCGTTTTCAAGTAAAACAAATTAAAATTATTATTATTGCTTACTTCTATTTGTCCAGTGCAGAGACATTCGTCTTCGTTGTTCTTACGTTTACACCTTGATCTGTGGTTTTTTCAGCTGCCACAATTTTTACTTTCTAGTTTCACCGAATATAGAAAGAACACTGGAGGTAATAGATTATTCGATAAAATTCCCTTATGTGAGTATGTTTTCAATTCGAAAAAACTAAGTATCTATTTGTATATAGATGTGATCATAAAGTTACAATGTTCATATTCTAAAAATATTTTGAGCCGAGATTGTTTGTCTGCGGGGAGGCCATAAACTTAACCTTGTTTAAATGAAACACTTGTATATTTTTACATTTTTGAATTCTATGAAGAATTGTGACTACATCCATGTACTTGTTTGTCAATAGTCAACAAGAACTGGTGATTTTCAGTTTTCTTAGTGAAATTTTAGATATACAAACTAAACTTCAAAAAATCATATACTTCGGAGGGTAGTTGGTGGGAGGGTACCCGTGGACTAAGGGATTATCAATGTTAGTACTAATACCCTCAAGAAAATGCCCTTCTATATAGAGGTTGTTGTCAGTGAATGACATACTATTAAAGTTATCAACACTCGATTCCAAATCAAATTCTGCGTCGAGAATTCCAGAAAATGTGGTATATGAGCGTAGGATGTTGATTAATCGTTCTATTATTAACGAGAACAATGAATTAAACTCCAAGAGAACCCTCAAGGAAGTGTACGGTCAATCAGTTCAACTTTGGATCTAAGCAGATCTTCAGTACATCGGATAATTAAAAACCACAAATTCCACCCACACTAAAATTGCACCAAGCATTAAACGGGAACGATTTCGAAAATCAAAATAACTTTGCCAATTTAATGATGGAACGTATTGAGAAAGATTTATCAATAATAATCCTTTCACGGATGTACCGGTCCCTATTTTTTTCAAACTTACTGATACCGATTATTACCGGTTTTGAAAAATATACTGCCTACCTATTGGAAGATGTGGATCGTGGACGTTTCGAGACATGTGGTTCCAACAGGACGGGGCTTCACCTAATTTTCATAGAAGTGCAAGATATTTAGGTCGTTGGCTGCCAAACAGATGATTTGGGAAACATGGTCCAATATTATGGCTTGCCCGATCACCTCATTTGATCGGTTTTATAAAATCTCAAGTCTACCTCGAGGCTCATACCGAAGGAGAAAATATGTAAATTAGGATTCAAGAGTCTTTTAATAATATTACTCCTGAAGTTCAGAACTAGTTTTGGACATCGACTGAGTAGTAGTTCGACAAAATGGAAACATAGTTGCCTTTAATTTCTTTACGCAATATTACGAAAATTGTAATACAATAGATTTTGAGCAAAAATAAAGTTTTTTCCTGAAATTACTCGAAAACCTGAAGTGACAGGTGTAGGAATATGTGGCGTCAGTCGATGTAGAATTTGAGTTTGAATAGAGTGTTGGTAAATTTGAGAGCAGGTGTCATTTGAAAAAATATTTCGCCTCTTAATGTTGTGTGAGATTGAAAATTCGCCGACAACCCTACTTACATTGATGACCCCGTAGTCCACGGATAAAAAATTATCCTCCCACCAACTACCTTCCTAGTTACATGATTTTTGAAGCAACGTCTGCATATCTAAAATTTCCAGTTCTGTTGAGATTTGACAAACAAGTTGTAACTGGATGGATGTACAATTCTTCAACATATATTGTGAATTTCATGCTGGTGTTATGTCTATTCAGATGGTCTCGAATCTTTTGCTGTTCTTCTCTGCTATGAGCCCAAATTATAAGTGAATGTCGTCTTCCTATCGCAGGATCCTATGGATTCATGTTCGAAGATTTCTGGTTTGGTTTGTTCGTAGAAGTCTCGTAGAATGTTAGTAAAGAGTGATTCAACGTCAATACTTACTAGAATATCTTTACTATCTATCGCATGCTATTGTGAAAGTTCCACAAAATGTTCGAAAATCTTCACGAAGTTTCTTGTTGATCCTATATATTGATGTAGCTATTTTGCTATGTATTTTGCCAGCACGTATGTTGATGATCTACACGTGTCAATAATTGGCCGATGTAGGTTTTCGGTTTTATGTATCATCGGTCATCCATAAGGTCTAGGTGGGCGAGCTTCCGATGGTAGCAGGCACATTTTTTCTTCCTTCGGCATGGTAGACTTTTTAAAAGCTTTCCTGGTCTGGTCGCTCAATATTCGCACTCAGGTTCACATTTATCTTCGTGTAGTGGTTTGGATCCAGTAGACTTCTTATCTTCTCATTGTGATCCGTTTTGTTCATGATTACCGTTGCAATGCCCTTCTCGGGTCTCACCGCGATTTATTTTGGTCCTTGCGGATATCATCGACTGCCTTTTCTCCTTCTCTTTGTTTGTTTGTAGTTGGTGGATTGTCTTTGCGTAGAATGCGGTTTCAAGTCTAACTTCTTCTGTTTGTTTGATAGGTAAACTCCATTGCACATTCCATTTCTTACTATCTCATACTATGGTATGGTTGGAGCAACGGCGAAGTATTCTTAATAATACCTTTATCTGTTCTTCTGACAATGATTGGTCAGATAGATTGATGACGGTTTTCATTGTGTCAAATTCTGCGCGTGCTTCTCTCTTCTTGGAGTATAATTTCTCAAATTGCTGCATGTGTGTCTTCGTAGATTTGTTGTAATGGTCATCAATGTGATCACAACTGATACGATAATTGTATTCCATATCCTCGACTTGTAAACTACTCAGTTCCAGGTGCAACCGTGATGATATTAAATAAAGTTGATGGTACAAGGAACGCACTATTTCCATGGTCAGTGCCTTGTCTGTTGGGTCAATTATTGGCATTGCGATTATTGTTCGTAGATGGTGCCTTATCTTCGTAACATTTAGTGCTCCAGTCTAGTATCTGCAACGATGTAGGAATGCCAACAATGCAATGTAGTTGGCCCTTATCTTTCGTAGTTTATCAAGTGTCCCGCGAAAGTGTACGTTCAACTATTAATTAATATTCAGTCATCAAGTTTTTTGTTATTTATTGTATCTGCTACGAGTGTATTACACTTCTAAAATGAACCACCTACAAAATATTTGCAGATTATAATGATGTTAATGTGATATTAAGAAATCATTCCAGCATAACTCGCTATAAAAGAGCGAAAGGGCGAAAACGATGTAACAATTCAAGGTATTAGTTTTCTTAAGAAATCTGCTCTAAGAAATAGAACAACTACTAGTACTATTTCATGTTTATGATTGTAAAATTGTACCCCTGATAAAAGTGATGAAGGGTACTCAAATTTTCTACTGCATGTGAACGGGTCTGATAAAGGGCATGAGATCGATTTGCCAGGGTCCAATTTAATACTATGCTTTGGGGAGGAATTTGTTTCAACGTGCAGGAAGAGTTGGTCGCTATATTAGTGACAAACATCGTAATTGCAAATGTAATGTCAATGCTGCTCCTTTTCTAGGACCCAATTTGTTATTGGTGCAAGATAATGCTTGCCTATACGTGGTTAAAGAAGTTATCCACTATTTGAATGCTATCGATAATCCCCTTATGGAATGGCCACCAAACAGTCGTGATTTAAATCGCATGGCATGCTTATAGAAAAATGTTCGAGGTCGTACAAGCCACCCAACCAACCAAAATCAACATTATCCTCAGGTCATTTTGATTTCCCATCCAATTAGTATTTCGTTTGTATTCCTGTTCAACAGCCGTTTCACAAATATATAATGTTGTTAGTTTCAGTATTGTATTGTAAACTTTAACTTTGTAGTTCGATTCTATTGATCTTATTCGTGGAATAGCTTCTTTTCCGGAGCTTCAAATACAACTATCGGCTACACGTATCAGTGATGCAGAATGCGAAAGACAATTCATGTCCGAAATTTATATTTAGGAATAGACTGGTTTGTGGATTGTATATGAATCGCCAAAACTCGTTAATTACTAAAATGCAATATACTAAGACGAAATCAGAATTGGTCTTAGATCAAGTCACCATCGAATTCGGGATTTAAAAGTTTGATGCAGGCAAGTGAGACTGAAAACTGCCAGACCTGTCAAAAAACATAAAGAGGAAACTGATGAACAACAGGTCGCAGGTATGTTGCATTAGTGATACAACCTCTAGTTAGTCTGGAGAGGTGCATGGGAATACTTTCATTTCCATGCATGATAGTTGCCTGACACTTTATAGAAGCAAAAGCTGGTCGGAGATTTCCTGCCTGCTGGTTTTATTTGATTCCCCTAGAGCATATGTTCGTTATAGTAGCATTGGAGGTATAGAAGGGATAATTCAGGCACAGCTAATCAACCCACTATATAGGAGGCGAACTTACTTCAAAGAATAAGACGATAATTTTATTACAAGTATTCCCTTTCGGGTTCAACAGTCTATTAGGTCTAGCAGTGCAACACTTATATGTGAAACATAAACTTTTTAAATAACCATTAGAATTGTCGTAGGGTATTTATTATATTATTAGTGAGTTGTCATTAATTTCAAGCGTTTTCAAAATGATTTGCCCAACTTTCCATTGTGGGGCGTGATGGTCAACTGTAAGTATGACAATGTAAATTTTAGTGAGCACAACTAGTTTACCTTCACTTCTAAAGTTTTCTTGATTTTATGGAAAGCGCCATTTGCAATGCTATTTCAATCTTGTTTTATTCTAGAAAGAAAAACTATTAATTCTAGAGAACCTACGAACTATACAACAAGTTGCCCCAGCATCAAAATTATTCAAGGTGGATAAAAAAACGAGGATTTTGAACTAATTGAAGATTCTTGAATTTTTTGCCCTTTATCCACTTCTAATCTTACAACCTTAGATCAACTTTGTACATAATTTACTTAGGATTGTTATAACAAAAGTTTCTGGACAAAATATCAAATAGTCAACGGTTAATTCCAGGAAAATCTTTAATACGTTTGCATGATTTTCTAATTATGTAAAATGTCAGTGAATCGACACAAGAATTGGTTCCTTGTGTCCTTCACCATAGGATGAGTCTGTATGTGGTTGAAAGTTACCCTTATTCAATTTGTATTTTCACAAGGAATTATTTTGCAGAATTTTCAAGGAAAGTATCAAAAATATACGGCTATGAGTGTACGTTCCTAAATGTCTTAATTATGTAAGAACTCAGTTACTCGTTTTTAGATCCGAAACACCAAGTAAATATAAATGTTTGGACCAGATGTAGAGTGCTCAATGAATTTAAAGACTACGTTCGGGTAATTAGCAAGTAATAATTGTGTGGAAAATGTGGAAACCGAAATTGCAACGAGTGAAGCTTTGTACTTACGTGTGGTCTACTTTAGAAATTACATACGCATTTGTAGTTGTTCCTACTACATAATTTATATAGTTGGTGATATTTTTTCTGAAACTGAAAACTTCAGCTTCAAATTTTAGAGTAATATTCCCCACCTCGTATAAATCGCTTAATGTTGAATTAATTTTAGATTGACATTTTTGTAATATGTTAACGTTTTCACGTTTCTGTTTATTTGTATGGCGCATTTCTCAAATTTATAATTAGATCGAAACGTTCGTGGAACTTGTTTTTGACAGTCGAAGAATTTTTCCCGAATAAACATTTTCGTCCGTGCGTGCGTGAGTGTGTGAATGCACGAAAAAATGTGTACAATCAGCGCAACGAACAACTAAAATACAAAGTATAAACAAAGAGCTATCGCGTAAATTCGTTCGAGTCAGTCTGGTTGACTGTAGAGGCGTCCCGAGGCGTCTGCATTTGGAATGGATGTGTCACTATTAATAGTAACATGGACGCATAAAAATACACGCACATACGTTTCTTTCTTGCCTGATACGTTAAATGCGAACGTTAATTGCAGATGGAGATTACCTATCAACCATGCAGCGTCTAGAACGGAATTTGTTTTCGTTGAAACGCGGTTCATAAGTTACCCCAATCACAAGGCGACTGCTGATGAATGTGCGCAATTTATTAATGTCGATGGGCAGACAAGAAAACTATTTTAGCAGAAAAAAGTAAAAATACAATGCGTACGTGTAAAATAATAATAACTCTAGATTCACACTAAACTGAAACTGCATTGCTATGGAACAATCAACAGAGACTACTAACCACCTTAGACGTTAATTGGCAAGATTTACTTAAAATAAATTTGACGGTAAACAATTTCTCTCTTCACTGTTACATATTTTGTGAACTCGACTGTTTCACCTATACAGATACTAATTTGTATTTCTGCCGTCGACATCTCCTGGGTCTTCGTGTTATGTTCATGAACTTCAATTTGCATCTTGTTTATTTTATTAATTGTTTCGTCGTACACTAATAAACTTATTGTCTGGAGATAGCCGAGGTCTTAGACTCAGACTTCGGCTATCTCCAGACAATAAGTTTATTAGTGTACGACGAAACAATTAATAAAATAAACAAGATGCAAATTGAAGTTATCCAATACATTTTGCAGAATTTTAGTCTGTCGAGGTTTAAAGCAAGATAGACCTGATGAAAAATTGGAAGATTCAGTGTTGTGTTTCACGAGATAACGTCTATTGGTGAGGTTCGATTTACAGACTTGAACTTGGATTCTGCTCCAAACTTTTTCGAATATTTTAATATGCAAAAAAGCAGAATTTGTATTTTCTTTACCAGTCTACAGAGTTCTTCTACTGTTCCATACTTATTCTGAAAGTTAAAAAAAGTGAAAGGGACTTTTGGAATGATTTTTATTGTCAGAATTAGTTTTAAAATATTTCTATATTTTTGTTGTTAATGCTGGTAGCAAGCTTATAGGTTTTCAGTTTTTTTCATGTTTGGGAATAATTATGATTCGTTCAACTTTCTAAATGCTAGGGTGGAACTTAATTCGAAGGTTGGAATTAAATATCATGGTTCTTAATTTGAAACAGTTGGTAGTAAAGTCAATTAATAATTTGCTGGTGATTGAGACAAATCCGATCGCCTCGTTGATATTAACTTCTGTCATATTTTTTTATTTTTTCATTTTTTCGTGACAAGCCTGTTTAGTTTAGCCTGTTCTTTAGTAGTTGCTTCTGAATGGTTGAAGCATCTCTTGCAGATAATTTTCAGAAGAAGGATGACCCACAAAAAAAACAGAAGGATGAGCACACCTGACGTACATTGCTGGACAGGCTAAGGAGAACCACAGATAAGAAGGACATCAACGCCATGTTCAGCACAGTTAAGAAAATAAAGAACTGCTTCCATCCAACAAGGCTATCGAGTTAAAGGAATCTACGAACTTCAAAACAAGCGTGATAAGTTAGACGCAGTATACACTGAAGAATGTGAGTATTGCAAATATGTTGAACAAGAAAATACTGGAAAATCCGCAGTAGCTGATACGCGATACGCATCAACAAAGCGAACCATCGATTATGTACATAACGAAGAGCAAAAAGACAACTTCTAAAGAAGCTGGCGATATGATCAGCGAAACGTCAAGTTTATTTCAACAACAGTGGCAATACCTGGAAAAAACATCTTCATACTTAAAAAAATTAGTGAAAAATTATAAATTGATGTATGTATTTCACAGACCTTGAAAATCTTTCGACATGAATAGGAGAGAGGGAAGCAAGAAAATTCAGAAACATAAGTGCCTGTTATTCTCATTTGTTGTTGACGAATTAATTAAAAAATTAAGAAATGTGAAATAGGAAAGTGGAAAATGGAAAGTAGTTTTCAGGATTAGTAAAGGAAATACTTGAATATCCTTGTCGTATATGATACAGAACTACAAAATCGATATGAAAATTAATATTAGATGGATAAATACCAAAACAAGCGAAGGTAGAAGTAGTGATAAAGGTATTATTCCCGTGGAGTCATGGACAGTGATGGACTAAAGGGTTGGATTACAAAGAAGATTACATATGAACAATGTAGAGAAAAATTGGATAACAAAATCAGTGGAAATGATGAAGCTGGGTTGATTGAGGTATGTATAGAGGATTGGGGTGAATTAGATAAAAGGGCAAGGATAGGAATACGAGCCGAAGGAATAAATAGAATTAAAATACCTACGAGGACATGGATGAAGCATGGGAAAGTGGAAGTGTGGTGTGGAGATATGTAGGGTATGAGGAGAGGAAATGACAACATGGGTGGAACTGGAAATATATAGATGGGTTACGGATTATGTGTGTATGTGTGGAGATTCTTCTTGCCTAAAGCTTTAGTTACTGCTCAGAAATAATCTGCTTGTTGTAATTGTATTTTTTTTAGTATTGCGATTTGCGAAGTACCTTCAGTACATATCCATCATGTATTATTAATAGAGATTATCGAGTGTATTTCCACCCATCGCTATCTATTTTGACTGTGCCTTGTCCGTTTTCATTTATTAATTACCTCATTTCTTTCCAGTTAATCTTGTTCTCTTTACTTCCTTAATTATACGTCCATCTCTGCCTCGTTACTCTACCCTTGTCATCCTTAATAGTCTTACGAGTGTGAAGTGGTTCTTCTCTGGATTACGATTTCATCTACTTTTGAGGACTTTCTTCTCCTGTCGTCCTCAGTCATAAACCTGTCGTAACCACATAACAAATGGCTACGAAGTCGTGAGCTCGCACCTTCAGCAATCACGATTGCGTGTATTAAATTTTGTTTTTGTGGTATGCAACTTTCAGGTGCCACCGTATTCGTAATTGAGCTAAGCAATTTATGGAACTTGTGACGATAATTGTGTTTTTATTGATAATGATAGTTAATCTAAGGCCGGATCTGTCCAACATGACGCATGAGCCGGTAATTGTTTAATTTATAATTTTCCGTAAGCATTTCTTGATTGGCGCGCTACGGCCGAGTATTTTTAGGACGACTCCGCGTTCCTGTCGCTACTTAATTTTATGCGTCGCGATCTCAGTTATAGAAGAGAGAGGGCGACGCTCGTGTGGTTCTCTGGGCGTCGGTGTCGCACCTTCTCACTTTTATGCGTCAGACGCCGACGGCGAACGACGATGCCGCGACGTGCAGAACGGCGGTCAGAATGCGTGATGGATAGATTTCTATTCCGGTTCGTTTCTTGTTTACAAATTATTATTAAAATGGATTTATTGCGTTGAAAAGCGTCTTACTCTCTCTCGATGGGTTAGAAATACAGCTCGAGCAATGTCCCCGAGAGCGGGTCGATCACTGAATTTGGGACGTTAAACATTTGCGTTGCCAAATTATTACGTTTGCGTATTATAAATTGGCTACCGTTTACCGAATGATTTACAACGTAACTTATGAGCAGTAAATGTATAACGTTTGTTTAAGGTTAACCATAAACATAACAGGGGTATTAACTCGGCTCCCATTTCGGGACACATTTGATTAATGAATTTTAGTCGGCTCATACCATACGGTTCATTCTTGAGGATGACCAATAGACGAGTCCAACACAATAATTATAAACAAAGTAAAAAATAAATAAATAATATTTGACATCATCGAGGCTCGGCAGGAGAAATCGTGCCAACAATTAAAAATATGAAATTCGTATTTATTTATGTTGCGCCGAGAATAAGACGAGCGGCAATTAAAATTTTGTTTGTTATTTTTGGTTATGCGTAAGCGACCATTACCCCAGTCAATACGCAATTTCGATCTCATTGTTACAGCAACAACTGAAGTGTTAGAAATAGCTTCAAAGGTTTCTGCGGGCGCTACATATTTTTCGGAACATGTAAATTTATCAATAAACCTCCGCTCTTATTTCACTCTTAGGTAACATACGTTGGAGGGGAATTTATTTTCGGACGTATTACAAATATTTATCATTTTCGAATTTACATTTTTCATATTTTGGAAACCATCTTACGACGCGGCCTCCTTGATAAATTTAGAACGGGAAAAATATCAAGAACATTTTTATTTTGATATTTGTATAGCATTCCAAGAGGTATTTGGTTTACTACACTTTAAAGGAAGATATAAATTATAACATAAAGTGCACTGGTTTAAGATAATTCTCTCGAGTGAAGCAAGAAAAATATTTGATATTATGTGCGAAGTATATAATTGAATAGGTGGTTAAGGTATTCAGCGCGTGAAACGATTTACCATCTGTGAGCATTATTGAAAAAGCAATCGCAGACTAAAAAGTACCAGTACTATGAATGATGTTCTGTTCATGACATAAATATAAATTGCTTTTATCTAAGGTGTTTATGTGAAGAAAAATAAAAAATAGGGTCGCCTGTTTTCAGCTCAAATTTGACTCAACCAAATTCAATTGCACTGCAGAAACTAATAATAAAGGACATGTGTAGTATCAATGATAAATAATGAATAAATGCCTTGAATAGCAACGTATAAAATTAATCATTCCAATGACGATGTTCAAGAAGTATGGTAAATAAGAAAGAAAAACTATTAATTAGGGAAGTAGAGAGAGGGAGATTATCTGGAATGGAATGAGGTAATTAATGAACGAAAACGGAAAAGGCACAGTCACAATAGTTAGTGTTGGGTGGGAATAAATCAGATAATCTCTGTTAATAACATGTATTGGATATGTACATAAAACGCTACAGGAAATATCACTCAAAAATACAAATAAAACAAGCAGGCTATATCTGATCAGTAATTATAGCTTTATTCGAGAAGACTCCCATTTTCCTTACCTCTTTCCAATTCTTCCTGTCTTGTGTTTTCCTTTTCTGACCCCATCCACAACACGCCTCCACTTTTCGTATCCCCCATCCATGTCCTAGTAGGTCTTCCAATTCGTTTCTTCCCTCCACTCGTACTTCTAGGGCGTGTATCCAACAATTCACTCCAATTCTATCTACGTACCCCAACCAACCCAGCTACTTGTATTATCATTTCCACTGAGTTTGTTATCTATTTTTTTCGTTCATCTTCTTTCTATTGCAACCGTCACTACCTTTATCACTACTTTTACCTTCACTTGTTTTGGTATTTATCCAGAAAAGTGACTTCCCATCTAATATTAATTTTCATATTAATGTCATATCAATTTCGTACTTCTGTATCATATATGACAACGTTGTCCAAGTATTTCTTGGTATGAGCAATTATAATCATGCCTTCCTGTCGCCTAATCATGGCGAAGGATTTTTAAACGTCTGTGACATACAGATGTATGTGTAGAAATCAGTCTTTTTCACTAATTTTTCTAAGCATCTAGCATGAAAATCGTCTACTCTGTGTGGCAGTGTGGATATTTTCTGCTGTGGCTGGTGATGTGAGGCTGCGTATAAATATAGTTCCGTATGCGTCTTATGTGTCTTATGCGTATACGTAACACATCCAGAAAAGGTAAGCAGTCGTTTTGTCCGTTGATGTGTTCCTTGAATGCGTGTAGACTGTCCATACCGTGGGGCCATATCATATTGTTCACTAAACATGGTCAGCATTTCCGCAGCTTATCACTAGAGCTTATGACTTCTTCTTCGAAAGCCTCCATAAAAATGTTGGCGATGACTGGTGACAGTGGTGATACCATAGCTGTACCGTCCTTCTGTTTGTAGAAATCTCAATTTCATAAAAAGTAAGTGGTGGTTAAACAAAACCTTGCCAGGCTCTAGGGGTTCCTCCACTGGCACATGAGTGAAAAGAGATTCCATGTCGAAATTCACCATCCTCGCTGGTTACTTGACGTTCATGTAAAGTCTCTTTACAAAATTGCCTGTCAAACCCACGAACTATTGTAGTTGTCTGGCTAGTTAGTTGGAGATCTACAGATGCCCACAATTGGTCGTAGAGGGTTTCCAGTTTCCTGTATCTTCCACAGTCTAGTCTAAGAGGTTGAGTTTCTGGTGGTAGTAGACGTCGGTGTTCTTCCTTCGGTATAGTAGACTACTTGATCGCTTTCCTAGGTTGAAGTTCGATCTTAGCTATTGGGTCTCTGCTTCATTTCTTGTAGTGAGCGAGGTCCAATAACGTGTTATTTTGTCATTATAGTCTAGTCTATCCTGGTCATCACTACTATTGCGTTTCGCTTATCGGCACGCAGAACAATTACTATGATATCTTGATTCTTACGAAGTTCTTTCAATCTTATTCTTATTCTGTGCTTGAGATATTTTTAATTGGTGGTTTGTGTTTTGCAGAGTATTTTGCACGTCTCGTGTGTTATTTGTCTCTGCTTGTTCTGCTGGTAGAATTGCACACTACGCTTGGTAACGTTGTAAAACCGAATTGTAGCCCTGTGTAGATTTTAGTCGTGGATATATAACGAGGAGCAAAAAGACATCAACGTCAGTCTTTAGAAAACTTCTGGAGAATCCGAATGGAACAATAGCCGTGAAAGCCTACATTTGATTATGAAGATGCTATCCGGTACCCTGCAACATTTTTGCACTCACCATCGACCCTCTTTGATCGTGTTTTCTAGCTTATTCCTTACTGTATTCTTTTAGGTATCTTTTTATACAATAATATACAATAAGTCTTTTGGTATCGCCTTTCTTCGTAAATTTCAGAAGCTTCTCTTTTTCAGCATTTCTCATATATTTTATCATTACAAGTAAAATGTCATCATGTTTTAACTAGTTGTTGGTCCAATACTTTTCATACGTTTTGCAAATGTTCGTGCTAGATTTATTTTGTTGCATTCTTCCATTCTTCTGGCAGCATATTTCATATAGAATTTATTTTAAATATATTTAGTGTGTATTGCTTATAAAACGGTTTATCAATTTACTTGACAAACAACTTTAATTTCACAGTTTGAAATTATTTGTATTTTAAATATTTTAGTTTCACACTTATGTATATATTTAGAATTTTTAAAAAACGCCATTTACAATTTTTATTGTCATGTTAATTCATAAATATTTAATTGGTAATAATTGATTTATCTTTGTGTATATTTCTAGAGTTTAATAGTTTTAATTAGCATAACTTCCAAGTTCAAAGTTCAAAGTTTCTAATGCATAAAATTATCCAGTCGTTTTGTTTAAATTTTATGGAACTCATACATTTATTTTGGCGACCAACGTGGGGAATTTTTATAACTAGTAATTGCCTAGAGCTTTTCTACAACCCGTTTAAACCATAACTTTTTGTAAAATATGAAAGCATGAGATGGCGACGGAAAAGCTTAAGTGAAAGCGAAGGATTTCGTGAAAGGAGGGTTGAAATTGGTGGAATGGCCAGGGCGCCATAAAAGGGGAATTGAGATAGGTGCAATATAAGATGTAAGAACAATTTACTAGTTGTTATTTTATCAATGGTGTAATAGTTGTACATTTTGTGCAGACGAAGAATATCAGAGTAATGAACTGATTGACGCTAATTGCTTGGACTTGTTTATTAGCTATTATTATTGGATATGGTTCAGGGGCACATTTGAAATTGGTTGTAGCTGAAAATTATAAAAAAATTCTGCCACATAAACTATTTTGGTAATACTTACGTATTATCTACAAACTTAGTAATATTAACAATGTTACCTATATGTTTGAATGTCGGAGCTAATCGATAGCAAAAGATACATGATTTTAACAAAGAAACGAAAATAACAAATAACGACTCGATCTTGGTCACCGAAGCTATTATTATTATAATTCATCGATAGCCCCAAAATATTACCAACTCTTGGACAAATTGATTTATAGGACGAGTAAAACCAGCGCAAGAATGAACCGCTGACACAGGCTAATAAATCACAAGATTTCGCGAATATAGTCATCATTCATTTAATAATCATTGAACAATCATAGATCGGAACTAGCTTTAAGTATGAATAGTGCAATTTTAAGAACATTAATGTCGATGCCCTTGAGGTCCAAATTGTTACAGTAGATAATAATATTAACGAAAACTTTTAAAATAATATAATTATTTAACAATGTTTATGTTATTCGAAATTATACCTGAATAATACTTATCGCATGCATTAAAAACCGATAAAATTATACGTTAACTGCAATTAATTAAAAGTACTAATAGCATCTTGCGTAAAATTTTACAATCCATTATTCATTTACATTTGACATTTAACGTTAAAGTCTCTTGCCGTTTATTTCGCACGCAGTGCAGTTGGTAGCGGTGGAAAGCATTTCCTACATTGTCAACTAAAGTATTTTAATGATATTTTGCAATGTATGAATGATTTACATTACTATAGCGATTTGAAATGTCATTCGTAATGCATGTCAGGAATATTTACAACATGTCTTCGTTAACTTTATCTTCTTGAATTATTAAATTATCGTAGTTTCATCAGATGCATGAACAAGCCATAACCGACATGAATTTCGTGAATCGTTTTGTGAAACTACCGTCATTTTTAACATTCGTGATTTATGGCTGGAGAATAATTAGAGGAAAAAATCTTTTGATTTGAATTTAATTTAAATGCCACCGATCAGAACTACATTTGAGAAGATTAATTGTAATATTTAATGGTTATGAATGGATCGAGATAATTATCAAAACCATATCAATAAACAAAAGACTAGCGAAAGCGATAATTTATTGATAATAACTGCATACGTATGCAATAATATTGAGATTTGAAATTATGTATTAATGTACGTATGTGTTAGTGTAAGTTCAGAACCGGTTGAGTATTTGTAACGCAGAAACAACCAATCCGAGGCGGAGCAGTAAATCAATTGTCACTATTATAAATCGATGTTCAACTGTTAACTTCCATGGCTAATGCGACCAAAGTACCTACACACATTCTCCGAGAATCGTTTACCTTAGTTTCTTTAATTCTCCATTCGAGAAACGCCGCACATAGATGCTTGAATTACCGCGGTGTTTATTAATTTACGGCCGATTGCTTTATTTGTGCATAATTGCAGACGCGGGCAATTCATTAATTTAATGAATAATTTCATTTGCATCAATTGTTATTTATTTGCCCATTCTGTTCTATAAGTAGTGTTAATTATTATATGTACATTATTTACTGAATTTGTACGTTTTGTTAGGTGGTGTTTACACTGTGATTGTTATAGTTTATGCCTCGTTGTTTCTCATAATATTTATTTTAACGATTTGTTTTCGTTTATTTCAAATTCAGTTTTAAGGCAAATACTTTAATTAAAACCGATTTATTTGTTGTATATTTTGGTGGCAAAAAATTTTAACTAGTAAAAAAACATTATTAGAAAGAACTAAAAACAGAGAAAGAAAGATAATTTTTCTAACGGAATATGAAATATAACTTAAATAACAATGAAAATTGAAGACAATATGTAATAATAATTAAGCAAATTATATATTTTTTAAAAATGTATGTTGTTTGTTTGATATTGACACTGGCTAAAATTAAGTCTAAGCTACTAGTTTATTATTGAACTAATAACCAACCTGGTGTCTTTATTTTTATTTCATTTTATTTTATTATTCAACTATTTCTTGACGGGTTATATGTTATGTATATTTTTTCTTTTCCGCACATTTATTTTTCTTGGCTTGCTATAACTACTCTTGTTTCACAAAGATTTACTACTCCGTTTTCTTATCCTTCACCTGTGTTCATTGTTCTTTTGCTTCTCCACTTCTAATTTCTTTAATGTTTATTTTAATTTCATTTTGAGCTTTTAATGTTAACGAGGCAAGTAGAAGCTCAAGAAAGAGAAAGCAAAATATAATAATACAAAATAAAAATATAATACAAAGAAATAAAAGTGGATGCAGCGGAATCAAGATATTTGAGGGAAAGGAGGGCGCCGAAGAACGAGGAAAAAACAAACACGTACTGGATGAATGATGAATACAGGAAATACAAATTCTGTGGGGAAGGCGAAGATAAATGGGAGCACTTTATGAGAGAGTTTAACGAAGTGAAGATGGGGGAAGAGGAGGAGAGTAAAGAAGGAGATTGGAAAAGAAGCATGGGGGAGAACGGCGAGGGCGTGAGATTCTTGGTAAAGCTGAAGGAATTGAATAGGAGAAGGAGGGTGAGGGAATGATGCGGGGGGGGGGAGAAGAAAGGTATAGGCAGGAGAGAGCTAAGACGTAAATACAAGGAATGAAACATAATGTTTCGTAAATAGTTGCACCTATAAAGGTATTTTTTTAATATAAATAGTTGTATTTGCACAATCTTTTGTAAATAATTCCATGCAGGTGTTGTAGAATGTAATTATAGTGTAGATTCATTCGTGACCACATTGTTTTTTCTCATTGATCACGATCACGTTTTTATGTCTTTAATTTATGTAAAAAAATTATGAAGGCGCTGAAATTGTCTCAAAATGACACGAAGTAAATGATATATAATTCATTTGACACCATAAACATTTCTCACTGCAGACTCCACTGTTCACTGAATTTTACAACTTCAGGAATCGTAAACCAATGTTAGAAAATAAGACTAAATGAATAACAGCGATGTACCTGATATTTACATGAACTGTAAATAGTTTAAACTACTTGAGTAATCCACGTATATAATTGTCACTGGAGAAAATCATTTCGTGAGAGCATTTGCGTACATTTTGGTAGATTGTGGAAGACATACCTAAAATTTTTAGAAATATATAACAAATAAGAAGTCTCATGAGTTGGTTATTTTTATAGGGGAGTAGAGCCACCTGATATTACGTTCTGTAAGACGAGGTGCAAATATATTGCACCATCTATCGATGTTTTATGTCCTCTACAAGTCGTCGCTATTTGCATATTACATTCTGCTGACGCGATGACAATTAAAAAAAAAACAATCATTAAAACGTTGATTTCAATGAAAATTTCCGGTTTACGTCCTCGTTTCAATGTGCTGATTTTGTAAGTAGGTCGTATTCTAGTTTCGTATATCGCAATTACCTAATATCGCGATATATGAAATTTGAATACGACCTAATTACGAAAAAGTAGATTGAGACGAGGACATAAACAGAAAATGCAGTGACGTAATTTTTTTAATAATGTTTTTATTGTCATAGCGTCAGCGGAATGTTGACGGTCGCCCAGTCATGATCCATTGCGTGTCATGTTGTAAATGCAAATGATTGATTGCAGACATGCAAAGTTTAATGTGAACAGGTGAACAGATACAGTTGAAATGGTTAATGAAAAAACTTGATAATATGTAGATGGATAGGTTGGTATGGCTAAAGAATGGGAAGAAAAGTACAATCGACGAATGAAGTGATAAAAAATAAAATATCTATTAAAAATGTAAATAAAACTCGATCAAAACGTTTTGTTGTAAATTTTGAATCAAAATTAGTTTAAACAATGACCATTCAGTATCAATTATTGGTACACAACAGTAGAATATGGATGGATTTCTGATGTTTTCATTATTACTGCTAGTCTAAAGCATGCCATGATCCACATAGTTCACAGAGGGATAAAAATTCATACCTTCAATTAATGAAAAATTAATACTTCATTTGGATTCAATTACATTAAAACAAAACAAGTCATTACAACTGGTAATGTTTCATATGACAAAAGTTCAGAAATTAATTGTGTAAAGAACGAAAATTGATCGGTACTTGCCCTACACGCAGTTCTGAGATTGTTGCAGAATAATTATGCTACACATGGATGTATGAAATGAATATATTATGGATTATTAAATATAAAAATGATAACCAGATAGTCCAAGGTACTAGAGAAGCTTAGAGACGAACGACGAACAAAAATTAAATTAAATTAAAAATCTACCGAACGCACGAATCGAATCTAAATACATTAATAAAAAAATAGATTTAAGGAATTAAATTAATTAGAATGCCAAAAATAGAATTTTAGTAAATGTATTTTCAAAGTAAATAATTATGTTTTTATGATTGGATACACCTAAGTAATTATAAGTTAACATTTGTGATTAAAGACGCAAAACATTCGTATACGTTCTGTCTGCACAAACAAAACTTCTATAAGTAGCCGTTACGAGCCAGTCAAATATCAATGATAGTCCTAAAAATAAATTCACATAAGAATGAACAGTTTTATGATCAACCCAGCGAAGAGGCTAACTATCAAGATGTAGTTCGCACATAAAACGACAAGCTGCCTGACTATGAAGGATTTAAGATATAATAAAAGTCTTTTGGTCGTTTTTAATTTTTCTTGCTCTGCATAAAAACTCTTAACCGCCCACATTAGTTCTTCGTCCTTTAAAAATCTTTGTCCACTCGACTAATTTTTCAGCATCTTGAACAGAAAAAAATCACAAGGTGCTAAATCAGAGCTGCGGGGGTGGCTGATTTAATCCTTCAGAGTATCATGTACGATAACACATTGTCATGCAAAAGAAGAATTTCATTATTGAATTTTCCTTTGTGTTTTTACATTAGGGCCTGTTGGAGTTTGTGTAAATTATCAGTTTAATAGTTATGCTTCATCGTGATCTTATGTGGCAAGTAGTTTATTATTAAAATTCCCAAAAAATAATGGCTATAAACTTGCCATCCGAATGTTGGACCTTAAACTTCTTTGGCTGTGGCGAGCTCTTGTGTTTTCATTTCATCGACTCCTCTTTGCTTTCAGGATCATAGCGACGAACCCATGTTTCATCACCAGTTACAATTTTCCTCTTGTCCTTCACAAAGCTCAACGATCGTTGACAAGTTTCAACTCGACGTTATTTATCGAATGTAGTCAACATTCTCGGTATCCATCTGGTACTCACATTTGACGTTAATAGATCCTTGCTACTTTGTAAAATTTCAGTTATCACATCGATTTTAATTCGTCGATATTCAAGAATCATTTTTTCTACTTTTTGAACGTTTTTTCGGTAATGGCTGAATTTAGTCGACCATTTTGGTGATCATCTTCGATAGATTCCCATCCCCATTTAAATTTATTTGTTCCAAAATGTTATTGCCTTATAAGAATGAGAAAGTTCATAGTAAACAGCAAAAATGCGATCTTTTCCATTCATTCTTTTCTGAGCTGTTTTTTAATTATGAGATAAAACAAAAAATTGTACAAAAGACTACAAATAAAATGATGTCATGCGACAATATTATGACAGTTTAAGAAAAATAATAATTTAATCCACATATTTTTTACAGAAGGAGTTCATAGTTAGCTTTTTTATGAGCTTGCCCTCGTATTTATTTGTTTATTAGACTGGTGTAAATGTGATTATATGGAACGATAGTAATGGGTTATTTCGAACGTGAAAATAAAGGAATGCATACTCGTATGTGGGGTCATGAAGAGAAGTGGATTATGCATTTAGTTGAAATATGAGATCTGTGAATACGTCAGTTGCGAAAATGGCACCCTTTGTTACTGCGCAACAAGTTTTCAGCGTATGACCTACATTTCCGAAGTTATTGTATTACCACAGATAAGTTAAGATGTAAATAATTGTGGTTTGTGTAAGTCTTGCATATTAGTATTTGTGTTAACCATCAGAAGAGAAACAAGACTGATTAGAAAACTAAGATAATTTAAATGTTGTAAATGTAAATATTGAAAAATTCTTTGAATGGACAAGTTAAAAAGGAAAAGGTCGCGGTGTTGCGATAACGTACATACTATGTCATGAAGAATATAAAATTTTGCGCATAATTAACAAACGTGTACCAGCCGATGGAATGAAGTGATCCGATAATGTAATTCATCAATAATAAAAAGTATTCACGCGGTCCTGACGAGCACGAAATTAATTTATTGTTCTGTTTCCACTTTATAAATAATTATGCCGTTCATGTCGAACGAAATTACTACAACTATAAAAATCCCCTGGATAAAAACAACCCATAAATCAAATGATAAATTTCCGTTCGCGACGCCCGTGGAACGTGCGCGCGTTTTAGAACCATTAAAATACGCATGTGTGCGTTTGTGTGTGTGTTTTGTGCGGACGATTCGAAACGCGCAGTGGGCGACGACTCCACTAAACAAAACGTAAACATCGCATATTAAGTCGATGATTTGTCAAACGTTGGAAATACATATTTCGTTGATATATTTGACAGGCGATAACGCGCTCGTATTATTTCAAGTCGAGTGTAATCCACGGATGATGGTTCTCGTTGTGGTCGTTAGCGAGTTAATGACTCGCCTCATACGATCTTTTTCTCCACATCGCACCTCTCGCTTTATGAAATGGCATTCGCTAATTAGTTGATTAACAACGCGCTACTTGCACGGATAGAGTAATTTTTCGACGGGTTTGAAAATATCGCCTTGTTTACAACGGTGTAAAATTCAACCGCAGTCCTTCCATCAAAGTGTTATGAGAATATATATATATCTGAGGCAAACGTAATAAATGTCTAATAGCTGCAAATTAAATCCATGACGACAATTAAATTCGCGATCTTCATACTTAACGACATAGTTCAATATGTCTGGGAGGCCACTCAATCGGTCGCTACAGCGACTACCAGTCTCTGTAGCGACCTGTTCAAGAGTGCAGTGACTGATTCGTGCGTTCTCGTTGATTTGTATGAAATTGTATCGTAACATGTTTCATAAATATGTATTTTTAATCCACGCTTTATATCAACAATATAGATTCTAGTTACTATAAGAAATGTATTCCCCAATCCAGTGACTCATCTTGAAGTAATTGTTTATAAATTTAGTATACGATTAATATCGATGTCATATTACGGTACAAACCATCACAATAATAGCAAAGTTTAATTAGGAAGACCCAATACATCATCCATCCGAAAGGTTCCTTAGTGTCCTTCTGATCCCGACGAGCACGTGATTATCACAAGGAGACAACGGCGTTTATTCATAAAAAACCACGACTGTAGGTGTAAGTATGTAGACGAAGGCGTAGGATCCAGTATTCAGTATATATATTACAGTATATATGTAAAACAAAGGTAAAATTCATAACGCAGACGTCTGACACCGATTTCTCGTACCAATGACATCGACGTTGCGCCATTGTGTACGATTTTTCCTTTTGCAAAACGGAAAGAAATCTAATTTTAAACCGCCACGGGTAAAATTCAAGAATAGGGCAGGTCAAGGTTGCCCGGTTTTGTTGCAAGATGTGCCATTGACACAAAATGTCCATTGTTAAATAAAAATCGCATATAATTTAAAACGCAAAGGTTACGCACGGCGCGCATACGGGGTGTCTCGTTTCCGAGAGTCGGCTTTATTAATCGATAAAGTTCTTACGACGACGGAGCGAGTCGCAAATATTTGTGTCATGGCACAGCTGTTCTTTTATATCACGTTACAAATGTGCATATATTTTTTAAACGGCGCGGTTCATCGACCCGCCGCGCGACGCTTAAATGTTTCCAAATATATATCACAATCGTGTGTTGTTTATATGGACGTACTTTTTAAAGATTATCGCAAACATAACATGTCAGCGCGTAGACTAATCAGAACGGATTATTGCTGGCACAAAGCCGCGGAAAATTTATGACACAATTATTTAATTTCGCCTTTAATAATAAAACTTTTGCTACTGTTATAATTTTCAAAATTTATTCAAGCAATCGTTCACTAGAAATAGTTTCCGAGTATCGCTTTATAAATAGCAAGATTGCGAAGTCATTTGACAAGGTGACGTTACGTAAAGGTCCTTGTGTTAAGGTGATCATGAATATTATTGATAATATAAATATTTCACAACCGCGAATAACAACCGTTAAAGTAAAATTAACTAAAGTGCATTCCATGTAAGGTGCATAAGAATTATTTGAACTTGAAACTCAGGATCGAGATACTAATACTGCATACGAAACGAAATAGTGATTCAGTGTTGAAACAATTTTCAATTTGATATGCTACTGTGGACACGAAATTAAAACAGAACAACACTTACTCATAGTATTGTTAAGTACAGAATTAGTTTTATTCGTTTTAGGATATCCTGATCGATGAAGTACAGTTAAACATTGTTCAACAAGTTTCTCAAATAAAACAAACCATGAACATGTAATACACAATGACAAGACAAGACAAGTATCTATGAACAAGAGTCTGTGAATCTATCTCTGAACATGATGATAATATCCAATCAAAAAATATTAGAATTACAGTTGACAATGATAACTTCAAAAAATCTTTTCTTTGGCAATACATCGTGTCTTATTACCAACACCCTATTCCCCTTTACCCTATTTACATTTTTTCATTAGAATTCCACTCCTCGTTCTCTCTCCTCCACTACATCTCCTCCTCCTTCTCTCCCCTCTCTGTACGTTTTGTCTTTTGAGTTTCTAACAGAAAAGTAGAGCTACTACTAGAAAGGGACAAAGAATAGAATGATAGAAAATGAAAGACAAAAAGGCCGAAAGAATTATGAGTAGAATCAACGAACGAAATACTAGAAGACTGGATATTCAAGTAGTTTGGGCATATAATGAGAATGAGAGAGGAAGATAAAGTTAACAAGATGTGGAAATGCAAACCACTAGCACAACATAGTACAGGAAAATCTAGAAGGAACGGAAGAATGCAATAAAAGGAAAATCTTTGAAGAATTTCAAAATATGGTATACAACATGTATTGGAGATCTAATTTCGTTTTAAAATAACAATATCGGAATATCTTACCGTGGAAAGAAAACGAAACGGCCATAGCGATCTTGCAGTAATCATAAAAGTATAAGTAGTACGAAATTTGACCAAGCCTGAAACAAAATCTTTGAATTTTATTGTTTGACGAGGTGACGGTACAAGAAAATCAGACGACCATAATATAACGAGCACCAATGACACAGAAGCCAAATGTCTCGAAGAGCATCGCCAAAAATCCGAGATAAAATCCATCACTCCACATGATGAGCGCTCAGCAGTCGAGATATACCGGGAAATTGCGACAACTAGTCGCTTATATACACATTGTAATGAGGTATCAAGGGTATTGACATAATCAAAACTAACCAACCAAAACTGGCAAAGGCTGCTGCTCTTTTGTAGTAGCATTAAATAACGGATATGCGTGTAAGGAGGAATTCATGAACAGTTACATGTGGCTTAAATTCCAATGACAGGGATTAGCACGAAATTTAACAACCAGATGAACCAAAAAGTAGTTTATGGGTTTCACGACAAGAAATATGTACTTTGCCCACTCACCAGCACACATACGCGTATAGGTAGGATATAGTAGGACTCATTTGACCATTCGCTTCATCTACTGAGGGATAACATGGCGGTAGGAAAACATCTCTGATCTCTGAACATCTCATACGGAATATAACAACCCTTGTGTAACACTGGTGTAACCCTTTTCAAGCTGGGTACCGAAATGTGAATCGACAAAAAGTACCTTTACACAATGTTGTATCGAATACAGCATCATTGTAACCGGTTTCCATTAACCATTCACTTAAGGTTTCTTTATATAAGCGAATGGATACTATCAAGCTTTTTACCTATATACTATGACACATCAGAAAAATGTAAATGAAATTCTATATCGCTATTCTTTATATTAAATTTCTGAATTTCTTAATATCGAAAGATAATAAGTGATCAAGATTCAATTTGATATCTTATTGCTGTTATTCAAAAATCAAAAATTCATTGTCACATAGTAAGGAAGGTCTCATTATTTTTTCTTTCAGAATATTGTAAATTCTTCCTGCCTTTCCTATTTTCTCTGATTGTTCTTTATCTACTTTTCCATTCATTTCTGCGTCCATAGGTAATTGAAGCTTTTGGCTTGTTCTAGTTGTCTTTTATCTATCCATATTTTGTGTTTCTTTTCATCGGCAATATCATGGTTGTCGTTTTGTTCATATTATTTTTCTAAATTCTTATTGGTACGTATGTAAGTTTTTTAATTTTTCTTCTGAATCTGCTACCTAAATCATATCATCTGCGAATAGTAATTCTTAATTCTTCTAATGTTACTTATTCCAGTTACCAACTATCATGTTCTTGCATCTTTTTTTCAGCTTTTTATCACATCATCTAGTAGAATTGAGAAAACCAGAGGGCTAAGTGCACAGCCTTGTTTTAATCCTATTCTAAT
This sequence comes from Geotrupes spiniger, assembly GCA_959613385.1. NCBI lineage: Eukaryota > Metazoa > Arthropoda > Insecta > Coleoptera > Geotrupidae > Geotrupes > Geotrupes spiniger. The sequence goes on from OY390737.1 coordinate 23,317,484, forward strand.
TTCGAATTCTCTTGATTCTCCAGTGTGTGCTTTTACTTTATTTGTGTTACCTGTGTACAGCGCTTTTGCACCGCTCAGAGATTTCCAGATGTCTTCTCGTCTGATTTTGTCAAATTCTTTTTGTAGATCAATAAAGGGGATGTGTATTTCAGTCCTTTTTAAGGAAGTTTTCTCTTAGCTGTATAACAACGAATATTAGATCTTGGGTACTTCTACCTTTTCTGAATCCATGTTGTTGTTCTTCTAATGTTGGTTCTAATATATGACTTATGATAGTGTAATTCGTCGGTAGTTTGCGCATTCTACCATATCTCCTTCATTATATATCGGTATTTTTTTTCCCTTTTAGTCTCAATGTCGTTCAACAAATTACATAATTCTTCGTTTACTTTGTCTCCCATATATGTTAACATATATGTTATGATTTGGTCTTCTTCAGGTGCCTTTCCTGTTTTCAGTTTCTTGATAGCTTCTGTAACTTATTCTATTGGTTGGATATTAGTTTCTTTGCTGCTTAAGTGTGTTATCTCTTTAAAATATTCTCTCCATCTTGGCATTACACTTTTTCATCTGTTAAAATATTTCCATTTAGTCTTTTAATTTTGGTTTTTGGTCTTAGTTATTTCAGCGTACTGTAGAATAATTTCTGGTTTTCTGAATATTTTTTTCCATCTTTCGTCCAAATTCTTTCCCTGATTATCTTTTTACATTTTTAGTAATCTACACTTTTCCGATTGTATATACTATGGTCTTATTTTGACCCTGCTTGTAGGAATTTTTACAATTTCATTTTATTATTTTTACTTGTTGTATTTCTGTTGCCCACCATTTCTTGAAACTTGCTTTCTTTCTATAGGAATTCGTAGTTTTCGTTAATCCACAGCTAGCTTTTGCTGCTTCTAGTATAGTTTCTTTCAATTGATTTCATTTGTCTTCCATTTCTATTATAGTTTTCATCTTACTTTCTAGTACTATATCTATATGTTGTTGGTAGATTTGTTTGATCTCTTTGTTTTTCAATTTATAACTGCTTTGATTCTTGTCTTTTCATTTTTTTTCATTAATCTTTTTAGTTCAAATAGAATAGAATGTTACAGAAGCCAACAAAAGTTTTGTTTCGTTTTGATTGCTTGTCTAGTTTTCTCGCAATCACGCCCACCAGTTTAGAAAAATCGTAAAAACGAAAACTCGAGAAAACGCGCTCTAAAGTTTACGATCAGGAAAAATGTTAATTTTCGATTACTTACGGAATATCTCGTTATAATCCTACTATAGCTCTTACGAACTCAAAATATTATTGTTTCGAACGACCGATTGAACTTTTTTCAGTACATAGTTCGGTGTTGTGTTACTGCGGGGAGGGGTGCGCGTTTCGTTTGTCCGAGCGTTCATGCGTTGGTATATTTTTTGCTCGACACCTCACTGTGTTTAGTGCTGTATCTTTCAAAATATTGCGAATTAGCCGCTATAACTTTTTATACATATTCTTAGATATATTAGGCATAGATTTGAGCAATAAAAAACAAATCGATTTTTTGAGCCTTCTAAAGCAGGGGGATCCTGCTTAAGAATGTGTAACGATATTACCTGTACTGCAACTATAAATATATTAAAAATTAATGCCAAAGTGCAATGAATTTTAATAAGAACGTCCAAGATGTTTCACGAGGATAATAGAGTGCATCAACATGCACGAATTTTATAGTTCGGCGTCGATCTAAAGCGACGCGATAAATATACAACTTAATTTATCTATGTTATCAAGGCGTTGCTACACATCTGGGCCTAATATGCGTACACACGATAACAATATTGGTGGCATTAATTCCGGATAACAAAATACCACGCAATTCATATATGAAATTTATCCGAAAAACAATTTCAAATCGGGCAACAACTGCACCACACAAATTAAAGCGAGCTCAAATGCGCACAACCGAAACGTGTCGAAGCAGGAATCTGAGGTTAATAAAATTGTGTTGTGAATAATAAGGTATAAAACGATCTGATTATGGACCACTCGAACTAATTACGTCATACTTTATTTTACTATGATTTCAAGTGGGGTTTATATTCGGCGTCAAAACGACCCTTTCATAACCTTGGGCTGGCTGATCTTGATGTTATGATATGTTGGGCTTCTATCGAGTGGGCTGTCTGAAAATGTCCTTTTTGTGGACGATCTTGATTACTGGTTCAATTTCTTACATTGAATCTTTGTCAACAGAACCTACTTTGTGATGCTATAATATAGGACAGCTTCATTCACAAACCAAATAAAAAGAGTTTTTACAGCTTACTTACTACGTAGAATATATTTGTTCAGGTTTGGCAGCTTCATTATCTCAGGTATTTTTGAACAAAATCAAGTCAAGTTGTTGAAGACTAGACAGTCAAATTATGGTTTGTGTTCGAGGCTTGAGTGACTTTGCATAATATTTCACCCCACATTCGCAAATTTTGCATTTAGAAAGTGATAATGAAGTAATACCCAAACTGCAAATGCAAGTGCGATGGTTAGCATTCATCTTTGTAGCTAGAAGTTGATTGAATTCATACAACTATTTATTGTTAAGACTATCAGACCTGTTCGGCTATTTATCAAAATGAGCATCAACTATCTTCTTCACCTATTTATACCCATCCATGCGATCCTGCAGAGACATTTATTAATTTTATTAAATGTCACTCTACCGGATCGTGTATTACAAGTCTTGTTATGAAGTAAGTTCCTAGCCTACCCTATCAGTAGTGCTCTAACTGGAGGGTGTAGTACTCATAAACTTTGAAAAAACATACAGTGTGAATGAAGTACCGAATTTGTTATAATAGAAGATATTAAGCGTACGATGTTTAGTCTAGAACTACACTAGAAATACCAGTAAGCGTAAAGTAAATGAAGGAAACATAAAGGCAAACGAGTTCGTTTGTTTATGGGTATAACATCTATATAGATAGCGATCGCACCATAACTCAAATATTTGGTATATAGAGAAGATTATCTTAGAAAGCTGAGACACTTCGGGTATGGGTTGGGGGCTTGAGCAATGAACGATGGCGAATGACAAGGTTAGTACTTGCAGCCTGAAGACAAAAGCTCTCAAGAGGAAACTTATATGTAATTCTCGTTATTAAATAAGGAGCAGTTGTCTAATTCTCGTATTAACTGGTTCAACAAAAGTTCCTACTATCTCAAGGGACGTCTTGTCAAATATGGCCTGCATAATATTCGTCTGCTTTACTTATCTACCTTTCATTATTCATTGTAGATGGAAATTGGTCAATTCTGTAATTGATATTTCAATGCGTATGAACTAAGAGCAGACTTGATAGATTGTTTATCTATATTGTTATGTTATCATTTTCGAGGATAATAAGAATCATTCAGCTTTTTCATAACCCAGGCAAAATTGCATATGTACTTGCAGACCACCAATGTGGGGGTTTACAATTTTCCTCTAGATTCGTGACACAACTTCACTACGATACAGTTATTTTTACCATATTTAACAGTTTTGTGGATAAGATGAAATGATTTGATATTCTCGTTATTTATCGAATAACAGTAATAATTTAAAAATGAACATAATTTATGTGAAGCTAAGCTACAAAATGATATTATCAAAGCTGGGTGGTTGGAAGATCGCAGACAGTTCGTTAAGTGATCTTCTCGGCAGCATATAACGGTACGCCAGTAGTTGTTGTATCCTGCTGGTCTATGAAGCCACGCGGATAAAAAAATCTCTCATTGATAATTCCCAATGAATCCAATAAAAATAATCAACACCAATGAGTATATCACACACTCTCCAAGGCCTTGTTATTACCAAATACACCCATATAGATTAATTATTAAATGTGTACCTACTAATGAACAAAATACTTATCAATTAATTTATGGCGACCATAAAGTCTTTATAATTTATGGTTCTTATTAAAATCAATGAACAAAACAATCGAAGCGGTTTACTTTTTATGGTGATTATCTAAAAAGGAAAAAAAAACTATAAAATTTTTACGCAATCAAATATTATGACAAACATAATTAAATACTGGCTTGTTGAAAGTCGCATGAAGCTTTAATTGTGTCTTATAATTTACGAGCCACCGAAAAAAATAATTAAAGAAGCCTATAAAACGATCTTTCCTATTAATTAAATTTGTGTTGTTATCAAGTTTAATAACAACCGCTTGAAATTTCGACCTCAGATTACGGGTGCTCCCGGTATGTATAAAATACACCGTAAAAATTTCACACTTGTCACACCTTGTCACGTAAATCGTTAATTGATGTTTGTAGTTGGTTCATTCAAAAATGCGAAAGTTGTTGGTCCATGTAACGCTAGAATTTAAATACGAGGTTGGTAAACGTTAGATAATATTTATTTAATAAATTTTCGGAATAAACAAAGATTTGACGTGTTAGTACCGGTGCGGGATAATATAAAAAATTCTTGAGGATTGTACGAAAACCTAACGGGTGGAAACGAACCATTGTTTAGCACTAACGAATGCGATAAACAAAAACAAGGTAGCAGTTCTGCCCATACTTGGCATTATGCATTCTACACATTCTAACCTACACAACACGGTGTGTTCAAGAGGCATTTTTAAGTAAATTTAAGTACTTAACGCTTTGTTGTTTGTTTCCATTAACTGCGGCATGCGTGGTATCTAATTGCGTACGCGGTATGCACATTTTTAGAATTCAGTGGCAGGAATGATTGTAATTCGATATATTTTAAAACTTCTGGTTCCGCTTCGTGTGCGAGATAAATCCGAAGGGATATGTTTAGCCGCTCAAAAAACGATTTTTTTCTGTTACCCAATTACGATTAAATGATCGAATATTGTCGTTTGTATAAATTATTTCGTATAAATGGAAATTTCACGTCCGGTTCGAATTTTAACTAATTGCTTATGTAAGGTTCTTTCGCAAAAAAAAATCTTGCCTATGGCATTTAGCACCGACGAACTGTAAAAGTTGTATAGGAATGACACTGGCATTGATCAAATAAACTATGTGACGAAATTTATAGCAAAAATAATTCGTTCTCAATACCACAGAAATTAGCATTTGTGTTAACGAATTTCGTTTGTGGTTCTTATTTTTTTGCATTTGGTTTTTTACATCATATATTCCGTTAAAACCGTAGAAACTTTGTTCAACGATATGTAGACATTGAAATAAATATATATGTCGCCATTCTATCTCTACTTGCTGAACGACCTCGTTTTAGCCTCCTCTTTCAAATTTCATTTTGGAATAGAATGTTTTGGCAATGGCATTTTAAATCGCTCGTTGAATTTCCTTTTTATTGCAAAATAAATCGTGCAACTCATAATTCACACCTTTCAAAAAATATAACATGTTCCATCGACAATCGAAATTATGCAGTCTGTATATCATTATTTTGTCGGGTATAATCACGTTAAATTAAACCAGCACAGACCCTTTCTCATCCACATTCGAGAAAGATGATCGATGGACGTAAGTCTCAAATTAACTCGAACTATGCGCAGACATTCTCATTGCAGTGGAAAATAAATACATTTCATCAAGTAAGTGGTAGAAGATAATATAACCTCCATAACTGACCGTGTCAGGCGTGAGCGCTCTGGTTGTTAGACCGGATATGCATTCTAGAAGCCTCTACACAGCCACATACCTCGTATTCTCCTACTACGTTGACAATCTCCTGTCGATGTAATTTACGCAACGAGACTATCGAGCCGATTTGACCGATTTCGCCGATGCCACGGGGCGGCCTTATTGCCACAATTTGGATGTTGTGGATATGTTACACCGGAACGTAAAACAAGTAGCGACGAGCCAGTGAGTAGAAACGTAGGAAGTGAAACAGGGAGAACAATGGTAAACTAATACGTTTGGAGCGTTTCTATCCCTAGCTGTGAAAATAATACGAAGGTTATTCCTATTGAGTGCGCACGCCGGAGTCATTGGTACACATTCGTAGCTGTGCGTCTCTGTCGTGCGCCTCTTTATTTTATATAAAACGTTACGAAACGTCCAATTAATATTTAGTTAAATTACCAAGAACATTATTCTGTTGTCACTTAATTTCTTAAATTCTCAGGCACGGTAAATTGTGCGGCTTTGTTACGTCCGGATTGTGGCGTAACGCAATTATTTGTTTTTTGGGTTTAGGTGTGACTTTCGTTGGTACGCACGAAAAGTCTGGAGGTCGTCCTTAGCTTAGGGCAAAATCTCCTAATAAGTGAAACGACTTTTCTACAAACGTGAATAGAGCACACGGAATATGTCACACGAATGTACCGAGTGCGTCATCGATAAATACTTCACCAAATATTGGTGTGTGGGCCCTAATTTACATAGAAGATAGTGCATGTAATACATGTATACATAAATAAAAACATTTCATGATATCTAACATAACATGTAAGGCTGAGATATACAGTTTAAAGCTTATTTCACATAATTATTAGTGCTAATCCCCTTGTCTGGCGTAAAGAAATCGCCAATCATGCAGCTTGTTCAATGTCAATTCAGGGACCAGTCATTCGCTAGTTTCTAATTTCGCCGTTGTGCGTGGGCGACTTCAATTTTGTAATGTTAAACTTGCCCATTTTATTAGTTGTCTTGTGGTAAAACAAGCGAGAACAAAGAAATAAAGTATTAATGAGAATATAAACATCTGACATAGTTGACATAAATCATACTAATTGTAGGATGATTGGAAATGATTGACATTGCCAGTTCTTAAATAAATTAGATTTGATTTATTCCATTTTCTGACACTACGAACTAAGTTTCAAGTGCAATTTTCTTGAAGTCAACAAAGCGATCGCCAGTGAAACAAAACAATATTCTTTTTGCAGATACACTCTGTTTTATTTAATTTGGTGGTACAGAAAACGATTCATTGAAGCCTCAATGATAATTATAATGTATCACATAGCAGCTAAAAGGCCATGGGTTTCAATGGTTTGGAATTTGGTGCGAATGCCTCTCATCAGACTTTGGACGGTAAGTGGGTTAAACTCTCGTAGATTTTGCGTCTCAGATGTTCTTCATTTTGGGCTTCCCACTCACCGTCATAAACTTTTACCGAGTAACGCCCAAAAACTTTTCTATAGGATGTGCCTGTGTAACATTCGGGGGGTTATCCTCTTTAGGTACACGTGATATTTTGTTGCCTTAACCATCTTGGGGTTTTCACGCATAATGGCATGATGACAGATCCGGTCAGAACATAATATTATCATTAACATGATGCGTTTGAATAAAATTCACTAATTTGGGAAGGCATCTTCGAATATAAACGTTTGCATTTACAGCTTCGCCCCTAACTCTGTAAGGTCTTGAAAAACCAGCTTCCGAAATGGCGCACCATAGTTCTACCCTGTCCTCAAATTTCTCCTTTTTCTTATACCTTACGTCATTCGGAACGTCCTCAATGTTGCCTCTATAAAAGCCTTCGTTTCCTTTTTTTTCACAGCTACATAAGTAAAATATTTTTCGTCGTCTAAAATTATCGTGGCATTGTTCCTGAAATGTTCCAATCTTAATTGTCTGCAGCATCTTGGAATCCTCTCTTGGAATCATTTCTGTCTCTTTCTATATTTTAAATTATTTCTGGTAATTTCCTTCTCGTTGAAACTCCTTTTCTATTTCTTGCAGATTCAATGACGTGCTGAAGCCTTGCATGATTCAAAACTCGAGGGCGACCTGTCTTGGGAAGATTCATACACGACAACCTTCAACACATTCCTTATGACGCGTTCAATTGTTGTCTTAGAAATATTTTGTTCTATAAATGGCGACAATGTCACGTTTGGGCATTTGGCCAACCAAACAACTTTCTGCAATTCTAACTCCAAGACGTTTTGTAAAAATTTGTAAACTCAAATTCTTAGATATACTCATTGGTTTTTATTCAATATGTCGCAATATTATTTATTGCTTATTTAGGAATAACTGAAAACAATTGTGACACATCTGGCAAATATTCATATCTAACAAATGTAAAAATACTTAAATAAATATAAATAACAATTTACAAAAAATCAACGTAAACGATATATAAATATGAAATCTGAAACCTTGAATACCAATTACTACGTTCGTGTTGTATAAGGAAAAACTGACTAAATAATTAAAATTCTTATACATTCAATGAAAACGTAATATAAGAAGAAAAAATCTTTAAAACTCAATCAAAAACGATAAAACCAAACAAGTAAACTAAAAACAACTACTATAATCTTAGAAGTACAATAGTAGTAATATAGTAAATGGTACTAAGTTTCTGAATGTACGAACGAAAATTTTAAGAATTTATGTTTGTATAATTTTTCTCAAAACAAAACAGTAATATTATCAAAGTCAAATTCATCCTTGAACTTGAACCAATGCAACATGTATGTATATATTTGTCAGATGTGTCGTAATTGTTTTCAGTTATTCCATTACTGAAGAAGTAATTTTGTGAAATATTGCATAAAAATCAATGAATTTCTTCTAATAAGTAGAATTGAATTTTGACCGTCATCCCTGAGAATTTTGTTTTACAGTAATTCTACGATGTATTTTTAGAACTTCAAGTTAGGATTGAATCTCAAGACATACTTTAGGAATTGTTGAAAAAGAAATAAGAAAGTCATTTATTTACAGTGCAAGTATATTTTCGCAGATTTAATTACAATATAATTTAAAATTATATATACGGTAAAATGATAAATTGCACTGCTTATTGTTTATAATTATTCATTCAAAAACTTAAATAAATTGTCCTTTAGTCCAGTATTAAATCACTATTTTTTAGTTTACATTACATTATTATTTCATTGTCCAATATAAACTCGATTTCAAATAACTTTGAAACTTATCAAATATTATTAAGTGGAGCGGAGAAATGGACGTGTGCAGTTTCGCTGACAACAAATATTACTACAAATTTCACCGAAATATTTACGAAATTATCAAAGTTCATTTTAGAATTCCATAGTGCTATATCTCTTTTTGTAACGCAATTCTCACAATCAAATTTTATTAAGACATTTAAGCTTTTTGGGCAAATAAAGGTCGTCGCATATCTTTCATTTAATACGAGTATAAATTTTCCCTTATAAATTCCTACTTAAACTTGCTTATTAAACATTATTAAATCAAACTATGTACTGGATCCTACTAATATTACAATTATAAATATACAATAAATATCTTGTAATTTAATTTGAATCAATGACGTAAGTATCAATCGTAGTGATTTTTTAAGTGTGATATGTTATCTGGGAAAGATTAATTTAAGCGGAAACTTACTTAGAAGTTACGATAGGAAAAATACGAGAATGCTTCTTGTCGACAAATTAGATCGTTGATATATATGATCAATAAAATCACGTAAGAACTAAAAATGATAGATCATGTTTACGGTGTGTCCACTGTTATAAACTGTATGAGCTTAGACCAATTTTAATTACATTCATTTCTATTTTATTAAGTTTAGATAATTTTAACTATTACAACATAGTAATTTGGTAATTTTAATGATGAGAATGAAGAAATTTATTATTTAATTAAAATTTCAGGCATTTTATCCAGAATAAGAAAATTAGCAAATTAATTTATAACACCGGAATTGGTAATTCTATTTCGTTTGATGATTATCTCCCCCCTGTCAGAATTCACAACGTTTTTTTTTTTAATCTACGCAACACGAAAACCACATGCTTTCCCTTCACGATCAATTTTAAGACTAATCGCCAAAAATCATTACGAGTGCTATACATTACTGTACACGTCGTAATGAATCCTACATTCCCATTGTTTGAAATCATGATTTGCGTCAAGAATCTAATAGCTTACGTATTTCGTAAAAATCAACAGTTGCATGTAAAACCAGATGCAACCGTTATAACTCATTAATTTCACAATAATAATAAGAAATATTGCGGCCATCTGCTTAAGACTAATATAACCTCTTGGGTTTTATTCATTTAATTTAATTAAGACTGAAACCAATTCAATAATATTTTGATTGATAGGGAATTTGGTGACACTGTTTGTGATCCTAACGAGTTTGTGGAGTTCTTCAATAGATTATTTCAGGAATCAATATTTATTGTTCTGGTGGTTTCAATTAATTTGATTTCATATTTCTTTTGTTAAACGATGCCAAATTATTCACACGTTGAGCAATATCATAGCACATTCGATTCATTCATAGTTTTTTTGCTTACAATATATTGAAAAGTGTAGTGAAGAGAATATAAAATTAATATCGAATATAGAAAAGAAAAGATAAAGCTGATGAAAATTTTTGCAGTTATTATGAACCGTGCAGATAAGAAGTATTTCATTTGAATTGACTTAATTAACGCGGTTTGTCAACAAGCAATTAAATATGAGACGTAAATTGTAGGATTAAAATTGAAATTGCATGATTGTTTTAATTCACGATAGTTATTGTTGTCTAATTTATTCATGGAATTTCGTTTTCGATGTCAGATGTCATTTTGAACTTGTGGAACTTGTTTTTGGGCGAGTTAACACATTTCTTACTTCCTGGCATATCAAATCAAATACCCTTGATTTTCCCTTTCCACTCTCAAATGGATATTACTGGCGCTGCTCCATCTTCTCTACGAGCATTTCCATTTTGAATTCTCTTTATTGCTTCTTCTACCCCTTCGTTTGTTATATTTTTCCAATTTCCCACATGGATTTCTCCACCATATCTTTATCTTGTATTAGTTCTTAATGCCTTAGTGCTTCTATATTAGTTTCCTATTAATTTTTAGCTAGTCCTTTTCGTCCTTTATATTTTACATACGTAGTCTTCTTCGCTTTTCGTCATTATTCCTTGTTGTTGTTTTATTTTTCTCGTTCCGTTCCAGCATGAAAAATCGTGTAGATCTTGAAATGAGTTGCATTACATTTTTGTACTCCTCCGCGTTACTGCGTTTGCTATCCTGAATGATATGTCTAATAGTTTGGATAAAAAACTAACACTTTCGGCACCATATATCATGAACTACTTTTGCAAAAAATGGAGAATCGTGGTACTGTACTACAAATATTTCAATCGTGTCTTTGTAACAGAATACGTGCCACAGGTTTGAGGGGCATGACTGACCAAGTATACAAAACATTCTTGGTGAATTGAGACAGTTTGATTGTGGTATACGTCAGGGATCAATCTTATGACCAACCCTGTTTCTGATTGATGCCAATAACCTGCAGAGCGCTATTATTTATCTAACTGTACAGTTTGTAGATGATTTTTTATGATGTTGACTATTTTCTCATCAGTTGCGAAAATTATATTAAAATTGCTACCACTAAAGCTTTTGAGCAATTTCAACAGTTATTTACTTCAAAACCACAGCCATTAATTCCTTTGTAAAAATGTAAAGGACAATCATCAATGATGTTAATTTCAAACTCAAGTAATGCATCTGGCATTCGTGATTCTAATGTTTGAAAAAACTTAACTTCTAACTCTAGACACAAGATGAGTCTGGAAACTGCTCGAATCAATATTCAATTTTTGTATCAATTCCCTAAATTTCATCCAGAATTTATGGATAGAAATGTTATTTAAATTGTTCGAGAATTATGGACACAGTCTTATACTACATTTTTCTTTGGTTGCAAGAAAACCAATTCTAAGCCGTTTTAAGTTGATTGCAAAATACGGGAATCAACGAATTGAGCGATGGCAGAAAGTTGTGTGAAAGGGTTGGGTTGGGCCCTAAATCGACTGATCTTAAGTACTCGTACGTGATATAAAGATTTCGTGCAAGGTAGGAACTAATCCACTCAAAGCCATTTATCATTTTGATTGGTTTCACATCGAGATATTTTTCAGGCATATCTTGTTGCATTGGAAAAATTGATATGAAATCAAATAAATTATGTAAATAAAAATGTAAAAAAATCATGATTACCATACTTCCTTATACATGAAATAAGTAAAAAATATGTCAATATACTTTAATGTAATTAGATCCATTATATTAAAATGCATTGTGAAGAGATGTGGACCCGACTCAAAAACAAACAAACATTTATGCTTAATAAAATCTATCAAACAATAAAAACTAGGGAGTTGATGACATTTCATAGATTCGTACAATTAGAACTGTATATGTTCCTGTTTTTACTTTACCTGAAATAAGTACCTAAATCATCATAACATCTGAGATCACAAATCATGTACGTATTTTGTGTAAATTAGACTACGTTCGTAAATGTGACAATTACCAACCCAACGCAAAACTTTAACATAATAATTATTCTGTTTGATTTTTTTTAAATGAGATTAGTTTACAATAAGTCAGGTTTACGATTACGACACTGATATTTGTGGATTACTATTGGAAATGCGTCGCTATTTGATTTTCGTTAGCAATCTTGTTAAACTGGTTACATTTATGAAATCCCGAGATGCTTTCGAAATTACGTCCAGCAATCCTGTAAAGCTGGTAAAGCTTGGTTAACGTCCATTGTCCTACTTATGATAACATAAAGAGGCGTTGACTGTGGAAGGTACACACTTTTGTGAAAGACAATGGTGGCTATTTCCAATATTGTTACTAGATTTAAAGTTGGATCTACCAGGTTGTAGATATGTAGCCTTTCTGCCAAGGTATGGGTTCAAGGCTACTGCACCCCTCTGGTGCTTCGAATACCGATATGATACCAACGTAACCATTAATGGTTGTGAATCACCTATTAATTTTCAACATTACTTACTCAATCGATTTAAACGCTTATCGAACAATTGATAATCAATATTCCCCGGGAACGACGTTCAATAAAATCGACATCGACACGTTTTTCATGCAACTTCTTTCCGTGAGTGTATCATCGCTATCATTGAAACAGAAGATTACAGATTCCATTAAGTATTAATCACAAGGACAATTAAGCGAAGCATCATCTAGAATTTTAATGCCGAAGCCTCCTATTAATGGACGATGACGATTCGAAATAATGCAACACATCGTTGTTTACAACTGCACCGAATTATCGAGACGCAATTACGAAACGATCGATTAAAGATGCGGCTTTGGTATTCTCGTGCGTACCGAATGGAAATAGAGTCACCTCTGTGTCATACTAAACATCCATTTACGAACGTACATTTCCGCTTTCGTTTCTGCGTCCCAAATATCGAAGTATTATAATTTATGTTTATGTTGAGCACTCGTCAGATTACGCCGGAGTTATTTCATTGTCATTTTAGCGAAACGTGAGCAGCAATGAGCGCAAGCAGCGCACTTCAACTCTATCTAATGACAGGACCGTAATATATTCTTTGTTACCGATACGATATTTAATTTGGAACGCTTAGAATAAATGAAACTATATAACATTTAGTTTACTTTTATTAATTACGTTTGGTTGAGATTAATTTGATTAATATTTTGTTTATTTTATTTCATTGATTTGAAGCTGTAACATAATTGGATTTATGTATTTGGTGTATTAGCCACTGTTTTAATTTATTATCATGGGGTTTATTTTTATGACGAGTTTATTGTGAGTGGAACAAACACACGCATTAAATCGGTACTTGCTGTGAGTAATTTTTTTCGTCGACTTTTTTTTGGGTATTTTGCTTTAATCTTTCCCAATTTAAATTAAATCTTCCACGACACTGTTTAATAACTTTTATTAGAAATTTTTAATTGGTTTACCTTCTTGCATTTTGTATTTTATTTCCTTGACTTTTAGTACTTCGTTTATTGTTTGTTAATAATAATGTTGCACAAGATTTTATTATTTATTAAATTACTTAAGTACGATAAAAGTTTCTATACACTCCCAGGGTGAAAGTATCATTTTTCTTAAACAATTATCTAAAAATTTCCCGTGAGTTAAGCCGTTAAAGGTCTAATTTTATTGCTTTGTTGCTAATCGAAATGGTAGATGTACATATATATGTATTGACGAGAGAGAAATCAATTAAAATATAATTGTTACTACATAATTGGTAACCGCATTTTGACCTCTCTAGATCCTCGTGATCGACGCCTCAAGTCGACCCTGCGCGTGGTCCTTGAGAACGCTACACACTATCACCGTCCTCCTCCCTCGCTCGTAGAATGCAAACGCCCGTGTGTGAGTGTATGCGTGTCTTAAACACACACCATCCTACGCACCGATTGCTTCGACTTCATTGTGAAATATGTATCACTTGCACACGGTTTCGTCGGCTCCGGCGTAGACTCGAAAAGCCGCGAGAGATGGAAACAGTTACTTTAGTAACGGTGGCCGTTGTTTCGCGAGCTTAATAATTTGTACAAATAAACGGCGGAATTCGTACTGGTAGAAAGTTACGGCAATATTTTATTATCCTTCTGAATTCCGCTGGAAAAAAATGACCGTCGACGTTTCCTTAATTGCTCGCGGTGAAAGCCTCGCACGATCCACGCGTCTATCTGTAACGATCTAACAGGCGAATGGTACCACAATCTGATTAAGCGGTTGCAATTGTATGATCGGACGTGTGACATATCCCGCTTCTAGGAAACCAATCGGCTGCACAATAGTCTGATTAGTCATTGAATAAAATAATTGTGAATAAGTAGTGTGTGTATTGAAAAGAAAACGCGGTTGATAATACGAACAAAGCATTCGGATTATTTGCGTCGAATTGTAATTTAAATGGTAGTTGAAGGAAGAATAATACATTCCAATTCTATGCAAAGAAATATTTTTAAGGTATCAACACTTTATTGACTTGAAATGAAACAAAGAGTCTATCTATTTGGTCTAAACTTAATAATCTTGTATTATTTTACGAAAACTGTCCTCATATTTGCAATAAAATGTATATGTTGGTAAAGGTAAAATTAATTAAACATTAACATTAATTAACGGCACGAGCAGTCGACAAGGTAGGACGTAGAGGAAAGGCATTGTGAAAAAATTACAAGAAGAACCTGTCGTGTAAGAACAACGCTGATAGTAAAATGTAAAATAGATGATTGATGCAGACTGAGGAACACGATAATTCAATTCAAAGAAATAAATTGAAGCATCTCATCAATTAGATTGGAAAATCATGCATAGATCTTTACCCCATCACCAAAATGTGTGCTGTACCTCGTGTCGAATCAAAGTAGTAGTACCCAATGTAACATGGTTTCATTGTATGAGAATCGCTTGTGTCAAAAAATATGTCACAGAACTTGAAGTATGTCTTAGATACTGGAGTTAAACTAATACATTTTAAAAAAGGGCGTCATCTGAATTCAAGGATTTTTTCACATATATGCAGAGAAATGGGCAGTGAACATCAGCAACTTCTTTTCCATACATAGGTGCATTGGCTTTCGAGATAAAGGGTCCTAAAGAGACTATTTGAACTTAAAGATGAGGCTTTGTATTTTTGAATGGCAATGATAAAGATAAAAATATGCACTTTTAAACTGATCAAGAATGGCCATGTAGGTTAGCTTATTTAAGTGATATTTTTCTTAAATTGAACAAGTTGAATTTAAGTCGTCAAGGTGGACAATTAAATGTATTTATGGTCAATAGTAAAATCAAATTTTATATAACTTCTCAAAAATAAAAAGAAAACTGTTCTAAACAGTGAAACAGTAGGAACGGTAACACTGGCGAAGAAATTATCGAAAATCGAGGGCGTTCAGTAATCAGTGGACGTTTGTATGGGTAAATCGAGGAAAAATCCTTGTGCGAAAAACTGAGGAGGACCTTTCAAAACTTATGTCATTCTACTTATTCATAGGTATAATTGATATGTCTTTCATAGAAACAGAAACGGATGTGATTAATCACAGCTCTGTAAACAGCATTGATAGCTGAATCCAAGAAGTGAATAGTACAAATTCCTTGAACAACTTTACAGTGTTATATTTAAATATAAGGTCAGTGAAACCTCACTATGATGATTTATTGCACTAAAACAATACATAAAATATATATATGTGCTGATACTTGCGGAAGTCAACATTGGTGCAGAGATAGTGAACGTTGTCGATTCGGAATATAATTTGAATGGTTCTACCATTTGCCTAAAAAGAAGGAAGACGGGTACAGGAGGAGGACCAATGGTGTACGTTAACGAAAAGTAAATCGGCCAATTAATAGAATTTATATCTTTACTTCGACCTCCGAATCTAAGTAAGAACAATTTTATCCAAGAACTAGAAAACCTTTTGAAAGTAACGACGGTAAAAAATTAATTGTAGTAGGGGACACAAATATAGACTTACTTAAAAAGGATGATAATGCAATAAAGTACGAAAGTGTTCTTATAACGAATGGTTTCGAGGGTAGTAATAAATATATTACCAGAAAATAATACGTCGAGAAACGATTAGTACAAGCCACTCTGAATCATGTTTTTATAAGGGATACTTTAGATGAAATACTAATATTTCATTTCATTATCGGTCGAAACATCCGAAAAAGGGAATATGAATTATATTTTGAAGATTAATAAAGACAAAATAAGTAAGTTAAAGTTATCCAAAACAAGTTGACCAATTGATGTGGCATTTTACAGTCACAGGATAAAAAAATCAAAAAGGCCATTCAAACCATGGATAACGCCAGATCTGGTGGAGAGTATGAGGGAACGTGACAGGTTATTTCGAATATGGATAAAGGATCAAAATGCGGAATTAAATAAACTCGGGGGTTGTAAAAGCTAAAAAGTATTATATTGATTTAATTACCTTGAACAAGATATGAAAAAACATGGACAGAAATGAATAATGTGGGAAAGGAAAAGAAAAGGACAATGTAGGTGAAAAAGCAATAACAAATATGAAGGACGTCGATCTCAATATAGCTAACAAATTTGCCGTAAATTTTGTAAATGCTGTACAAGCTACCATACATCTAGGGAAACGAATAGCGGTAATCCAAAAACGTAATTTCATTACAGGGAGATAACGATAACACAGCAAATGTATAAAAATAAAAGTCCTGGTTTGGATGGTATAAAGATTTCTGTATTAGGAGAGAATGTGGAAGGATTTGTATTTGCGATAGTGATCTGAAAAAATGAAAAGTGTAATTGTTCGTCCGATTTATAAGGGTGCAGAGCATAAAGACTATGCCAATATTAATGCTGCCCTCCATAGAAAAAAAAATATGGAACGGTTTGTTGCGGATAAACTCCGAAACATTTGGCAGAATAAATAAATTCCAAATTTTCAGGAAGAAAAAGTACGACGAATGCACCGAAATACTTCGCAGATACCCTAATAATAAATTAGACGAAGGAAAACGTGTATGTGCCTGTTTGTGGATTTCTCTAAGGCGTTGGGCAGTATAAACTATGTGCAACTACTGCAAGTCCTGGAGCGTATTGGAGTAAGAGGGGACATTTTGGAATGATTCAAGGACTATCTTACAAATAACAGGAACTCCAGAATAAAGTTTAACGGACAACCGAGTTCCACAAGGGAGTATTGTAGGACCATTGCTGTATTTGATGTACGTAAATGATGTTGGTGATTTATTCGAGGAATGCGAATATTTGTTGTATGCCGATGATACGGCAATTAAGGCCATTCATAGGGACTTACAAACGGCATTAAAGTGGATGTAGAGAGAATGGGTATTCCAAAAGGGGTGTGCGATAAGGAACTGACGATCAACAAAAACAAGACGAAACTTGTCGCACCTAACGAGAGAGGTAGATGTCAAGATAAGATTCCACGAGAATCACTTCAATCATAGGCAGATGATTCCATGCTTAGCGTGTGATTGTTCTTGCACAACAGAAGTTGTAAGTGAGCACACATATTTAGGCTTGCTGATCGATGACAAAGTCCTTTAGAAGCCCCATATCGTGGGTGTGGTGAAAAAGTTACTATTATTACAGTGCCACCAAGCTTACAAAAGCCCCGGAAAATATGTGAACTAATTTCGTAAACAAACGATGTGGACCAATCACCTGGGACATTTCCTTAATGTACATTCACAAACAAAACAGTGGTTTGTTTTCGTTTTGACATTTATTTGTTAAAATTTTCCAAGTATTATTCTTATTGTTTAAAGTTTAATTGTGATCATCTGTGTTATTAAAAATCGTCCTTTTCACGACGTAAGGTACTCATCGTCGAATATTTATGCAGCTGATACAGACTGTTGTTAGGTTATGTTCGTGAATTGTCGCGTGAATCGCCGAAATACCTTTGGACCTGAATGTACTTTCTGAACATGCAGCTCCCCCATACACGCCCTCTCAGAGCTCTTGTAAGCTTGGTACTACAGTAGTGGGCGACACTTTAAAAATTATATAGTGTACAAGGTAACATTATTAAGGCAGCATTTGCTTCCGGCAACAACATAAATAACAGGATCGGCAAGTGAAATTTTCAAATTATGGATATTAAAAAGTTGCTTATTTACTGTTTAATCATAAAATATTATTTTAATTTAAAATATAAAACACAGTTGAGTCATACGCACCATACAATGGCAAGTGAAGGGGGAGAGCTGCAGATTCTGCGATGTAATAACAATTATGGTTTACGAACATTGACAGTTTCCACCAAAATTTACAACTAAAAAAAAGTGAAAGTGACATTGGTTGCTGGGTTATAAATGAAATGTCAATGCGAGTGAGAATAGAGTGGAAGAGACGTTCTGCCACTGACAAGCTCCGGCTTTAGTGGCGTTAGAACGCATAGATAGTTTTAGCAAAAATAAATCCATGAATTGGTGACTATTATGATAATTCTGCAAACTTATTATTTTTTTATTGGGTTGTTCTAGGGAAGACTTTATGATTTCAGTTTTACACGTTATTTCTGGAGATTTATTGTTTTTTTCTGATGTGTAAAATTAGATTTTTAAAGTCTTATATTTTGCTGTTGTAATAAAAGAATTAAATTGGAGCATCCAGTGTTACTACGGTGGCTGTAAACGGACAGAGGTAGGATAGGCGGTTGTTGGAGGTTTAAAAGTAAAAGCCTTTACAAAGGTGCTTATACTGCAAGGAGATCACTTGGCAGATCTTATATATCAATTTAATATTATTTTCCGGAAAATTTTCCGACTCTGGATGGATCCTGAATCCCTTTCAATGTGTGATTTATTATATTATATTTATATATTATATTTAGAATTTTTTTTTCATTAATGTTTTTAGTTCAAATCGAAGAGAATGCTACTAAAGGTAAGAAAAGTTTTGTTTCGTTTTGATTGCTTGTCTAGTTTTCTCGCAATCACGCCCACCAGTTTAGAAAAATCGTAAAAACGAAAACTCGAGAAAACGCGCTCTAAAGTTTACGATCAGGAAAAATGTTAATTGTCGATTACTTACGGAATATCTCGTTATAATCCTACTATAGCTCTTACGAATTCAAAATATTATTGTTTCGAACGACCGATTGAACTTTTTTCAGTACATAGTTCGGTGTTATGTGTCTGCGGGAAGGGGGGGCGCGCTTCGTTTGTCCGAGCGTTCATGCGTTCGTATATTTTTTTCTCGACACCTCACTGTGTTTAGTGCTGTATCTTTCAAAATATTGCGAATTAGCCGCTATAACTTTTTATACATATTCTTAGATATATTAGGCATAGATTTGAGCAAAAAAAACTATTTTTTGAGCCTTCTAAAGCAGGATTATAAACACTGTTTATAAATTATTAATGATTACAAATAATCAATGGCTAATCAAATGAATAGAACTAATGGTGGGCTATTACCTATATTTGTAGGGAATAGATTTACATATCCTACATCATACACTTTCAGTAAGCTTGTAACACTGTAATTAGTCAAAAATTTTAGAAATGAGAAATATTGGAATATCTTCAAAGGTAATCAGGTTGACTTGAGTGACATTGAAATTTTTTTCTGCCAGAATATTCACCAGATGAAGGAGGTACTATTGTAATCAATGTGGCAACATGTGGATACTGTGTCAACAACAATATTTAATATCATCTGAAAAGTTTAGGCGAAACTTACATCTCCAAGGAAATTAACCAATAGAATACGAAATATGTGTATCATTATTGTTTTTTAAACTTAAATGTTTGATTGTATATTTAAAAATGTATTTAATTTTGCTCCGAGTGGACTGTCCTGGGTCGTTTAAAGTCCTATATGTCTATGTTCTTTAAAATTACAATATTTTTAACTTTCATAAGAACATTTTTTTCGATAACTCATACCGTTTTCGAGATACCGAATAAGGTATGAGAGAGAGAGAGAGAGAGAGAAAGATTGACGTCATTCCAAAAATAGTGAGGATCGATTCAGGGACCTCAAAACGCGTGTATATCCGTTAAAATTTCGTGGTCGAAAATTTTCATGGTTACTATACTTCCTTATACATAAAGTATAAGGAAGTAAAAAGCGCACGTCAGGACTGTACCTGGTGATGGGTCTCGTCTTCTCTTACCAAAGATTATTAGAAACACACAAATCGCGTGCGTTATTGAATATCCACGTCAGTCAATTACTGGAATCCTCATTTGTTTTCTTGGGCAATTACAAACCTTTATGGCATTTGCGAAATTGCCTTTATATATATGTTTTTTTTTATTATTGAGAAATCTAAATGTTTGTGCTTATGACATTATTTAATATCGTTACGCAAGTTTGTATATGTGTCGTAAAATCTATTTCGTATGACCACATAAAGAACACCGCGAATGTCGATAATTATTTTATTTTTACTGTTGTTTATGTGGCATTTAATTGAGTTACTCTCAAAGTCTGATTGATACTTAGCGTAAACTTATGCGACGTGCAACTTGTGAAGGTGATGAGTTAGTTATCGAGGGAAAGGTAAACCCATTGCGCATGCCGAATGAATAAAGCTCAGTTTTTAAATATATCTAAGTGAACATAAATGGACATTACTCGAAATTAATAATTAAATGAAATTTAATTTAATAATTATTTGCACCGACGGTGTCAAAGCAAAATGTGAGTACTATATTATTAATTAATATCAAATGAGTTGGTTAATATTAGTTTTAATAGATATTGTTGTTCAAAACCACATGAATATCGGTGATGTATTAATACCATGAACAATCAACTAACAGTAATGGTAGTTAATAGCAACATATTGCTATGTTATTAAATATGCAGCCACCATACGATAATTTTTATATACCTTCTGCAATTGTGTAATTTTAATGAATGCTAATTGGGAATGATTTGAATGATAAATGTAAGTAAACCTAAGTCAAATCCTATTTATAATAGAATGCAACCCAGTATACTGAATATATATGTATTAGGAACCAGCTTAAATAACACAACCGGGTGCTTAAAATACACGACCAAGAACATAAATAATATATTTCGTTTGTGTAAACCGGATGTTGCCCACCCAACCCAACGCTTTTCGAAAAGTTAATAATCAATTTATCAGCTAGAGGGAATAAACAAATCAAGGCCCCAATTTTAAAATATCTTGCATAGAAAAAACAAAAATGGGCATTACAGGAAGCTAATAATTAAATGAAATTGAATTTAAAATTAACTTTATAATTACTTGGTGGCGAAACCAGAATGTGACTACGAAATTATTTTATAATAAAACGCTGCAGTTAAATAACTTTTTATGTAGAACGTTAAATAAATAATGTAAAAAACAATTTGATGTAAGTAAATTGTAAATACATTGTACAATTCTATAAATTAGGTTAATAAAAGTCACTGTAAATATGTAGTTCGAATAATCAATGCAAGAAACACTAGTACGATTTGTGATGAAAAACCAGTGAATCTTGTGAAATAATGCGGCGAAGCTTAACCAGCCCAAAAATTAAATTAAATAAGTTTATTCCTTTCTAAAGTGGGTGGTTAACGGAATCCACTTTTTATTGTACTACACATTCATATTTACTCGAATAAGTTAAGATACAAAATTAATTTAATATTTACACTGTTGAACTGGAGAAGATTCTCAGAGAAGGACAGGATGGAGGAGTAGTCCTGGGAAATACAACAATTTTGCAGGTGACATAGCGGTAATAATGGTAACACAGGCAGGTCTAAGACAAATGGACTAAAATAATAGTATTTAGGAAAGGGGTGGGAATTGGAGGGGAGTGAAAGTGGAATAGAAAGGAGGGGTGATTGATATGATATGATGTATGTCTGCGGAAAGTTAACGTGGAGTCTGTGGACTATGAGAGAATGTACGTTTGAGGAGAGGATGATAGTATGGAAGACATGCGTGAGTCGCATATCGATGTATGGAAGGGAGTTGTGGGGAGTGACAAAGTAGAGGAAGTTGGTGATAATGTCGCAGGGGTTGACGAAGGCGTTGGACCTGGAAAGGTCAACTCCGGAATACGTGGTGGTGCAAGAAATGTGGTATGCAATGTTAGCGACAGTAGCAGGGAGAAGGTTGGTGGGCTATGAGTTGAGAGTGGAGCAGAATTTGGTAAATAAAGCGTCGGAGGAGATGAAGAATACGAAAAACAGATGCGCGACGTATCGAGATTGGAAGAAAACCGATCAGTGACGCAGACGAAAAGGGGAGTTATAAAGATATATGTGTGTACAGAAGAAAGCCGGAATATTTTACGAGTGGAAGAGCAGGAGAGGAAGAGACAGTGGTAGCGAAGTTTAGGTGTGTCAACGTGGTAAGAGAAAATAAATATTGGATGGATGCGAATTACACGTTTTGCAAAATAGGGTTGAATGTATGGCGGCACTGGATGGAAGAATATATGGGTGTGGCATTAAGTGAGGAAAAAGGAAACAAGGGAAAACTGGAGGCGATGTCTACATGAAGGTGGGATGCTGAGGAAGATGAAGACATTACAGGACGAGAATAGAATAGGATAAGGAAAGCTACAGCGAGAGAAAGGTACAGGACCGCAAGGGGTGGTGAATTAGAGCACTGTAAATACATACACACCTGTATATAAGTATTAATGGTAATAAATGCCAATAAAATGTTGTTACTATTACATAATTAATTCATTAAGTTTATGACACGTTTATGGCGATCCTGACATGATCGCCAACTAATCAAAGAAAGACACGTAAGAATGGACAGTGAGTTGTATTACCAAGTCAG
Source organism: Geotrupes spiniger (assembly GCA_959613385.1). Lineage (NCBI taxonomy): Eukaryota > Metazoa > Arthropoda > Insecta > Coleoptera > Geotrupidae > Geotrupes > Geotrupes spiniger. The sequence goes on from OY390737.1 coordinate 23,340,521, forward strand.
TGGCAACGAGTATGTGACTAAGATTAAGTACTATTTATGTTTTTATGGAATATAAACATCTTAAAGGTGTATGTGTTTTATTTGCAATTACGATGTTCTGAATGTGTAACTTTATATTTCGATTAAACAATTATATCGCTCATAAACATTCAACAATTTATTTAACTCTTTCAAGGTACTTTGTATTGCAAATAACTAAGGCCATTTATATTTTTAATGAGCACGTTGGAGAATTTTTATTGTTTATATTTTGAAACGGTGTGTCTGAGGCATTTATTTAAACATTCGCAATAACTTAAGCAATAGTAAAATAAGTTCTTCTGCTTCTGGTTGTAAACTCTAAAATAAGTAAAATCATTAATGAACGGAATCTTAATAACTTTCTAATTAGGGGACCAAATGCAATTTCAACATCAGAGAATTGTTATACCACGACTTAATTACGATGCCTTAGAAGCAAACGCTTGAAACCAATACGTTATAAGTCTTAGCTAAGAATTTATCTGTGAAGTTTCGGGGGTGAGAAAAACTGTTGGTTATTTAAATTCGCTTCTGAACATGGAATTTGAACTATAAACTTACCGCAACGTGCCCAACGTAGTATGGAATATTATGGAAAATTTATGGACTACAAAAACACACAAATCCGTTTTACATAAACGCAGGTTGTTGTCAGTTGTGAAAATTATCGGTTGTTTAGGTTGCTTTAAGGTCGGATTTAAATTCTTCTAAAGCAGAATGTGCAACTAATTTGTATTTCGGACATGCATCACATTATCAAACAAATCTGCAGGGCCCCAAGTTGGTAAGGATAAAATTTGTAGTTTATAATACTGCCAACTTTAACAGCTTATTAATTCACATCGGCTTAATATTTTACCGTTTTTTTTTTTGTTGGACGTTCCAGATCTCGCCTGTTTAAAGAAATCGTCGTAAGCTCTAAAAATATTAAGAACTACGGGCACGTACGACATTGCAGATGACCTCAAACATGAGTGCCTATGAGTTGAATAAAAGTTGCATAAATGGGATCCACATGAACTGAAGGAAAAACAGAAAAACCGTTTGGAAGCTTGCTTGATATTTGTTTCTCGCAAATCTGATCTTTTTTGAATAGAGGTATCAGTTGTGATGAGAAATGAATCCAACATGACAATCGCAAATGTTCAGCGCAGTGGTTGGACAAGGATGAATAACAAAACATACTTTAATAAGCTGATGTAGTGTATCATCCATTGTGCTTTCATGAAACCTGGCTCATCGATCACAGCAGAAATATACTACAATCAACTGGACGAAATGATGCAAAAACCTAAAGAAAACAGCCTTGATTGCTCAGCCGATCAACTTCTATCTCATTGCATGATTGCTAGACCACACATTGACTGTGGCAAAACTACAGGGTTTGGAGTTGGAACTTCTTCATCATGCAATCTCAGGATGAGCTAGAATATAGACCTAGCTCTCACTAACTACCATTTCTTCCGCAGTTTGGACAACTTTTTAATAATACTGTAAACTTGACCTTCCTGGAATTCACTAACTCTCGTCCTCCAGGGTTTTATACCACCGACCTGAACAATCTCCCGCTTAAATGGCAAACGTGTATGGACAATATGGGTGCATTCCTTGATGAATAAAATAATTCCTTATATTTGTAAGTTATCAACTTACAAATATAATATATATAGAGGAGTTGGTTGCGAATTTAAGTTGCCTTTGTTTTGTAATCTTGATTACTGCTATATTATATCCTATTACCTCGTTAATGTCCATTGCAATTAGGTGAATTAGAAATTCGTATTATGGTTAAAAAGTATCAAGCAAATTTAAAAGCCAATTCGTTTTCGCCGGGGCCGGCTGTATTGTATTGGCTCGCGCCCATTCAACACAAATGAGAAACGAATCTCCCGTTGAGTAACACGGGTTAATAAAACAAGTGCCGCGGCCAAAACACCGAACGCCGACAATTAGTGACACTTAAAACCTGTATTTATGGTTCGGTTAGCGTCTCCGCGTACGAGACACTTTCAGCCGTAAGATAAATATAAAACAAATAACCGTATATACGAAATGAAATTATACAGAACTATAATAGTAAATTGCGGGTCAAGATACATATTTATACTAGTTACGGCCTCACGTTTTCACGCCGAGCGATGGATTCAATAACCTCTCCCTACTTGCTTGTTTGTGGGTGGCAAATCATCGGACTTAAATTGCTTTATCTTAAGTTTTCTCTCACTCGCTCATTGCCGCACGCAGGACGAGTGGATAAGGGAGTTTTAAGTCCTACTGGCACAAGTATATGTTATGAAGAAAATGTTTTAAAAAATCTCAAAATTCTTTCGTAGAAATTGTGTTGATGTAACGAAATATATCTTAAATAAATATACTATTACTAACGTCAACTTCCCATATCCTAGTGCGATGTACTCCTCGCTCTACAACCGCTGGACCATTTGGTGAAGAAAATTGTATCCAGCGCACAATCTCCTGGTGCGGTAGTTTCTTCGCGTACATTGTTTGGATGTTTCCAATATAATTACTGCTTGTGCAAGTGTAATTTTCAATTAGTTTTTAAAGACTTTGTACTTATTTAATTTTTTTAAATATATATAAATACAGTTCATAGCATATTTTTGCATAAGTCAATGTCGACAGCTTGAATCAATTTGATTTGAATAAATATGTACGATTTTATTTTCTTTTATGCTATGAACCCATTGAATATACCTCGTATACCATTCTCCAATTTATTAATTTATTATTTTAAAAATTCGCATTCAATTATGGTAGTGTAACCTCTCGCATTTTTCGTTCGCCACGCATGAGAAAGTCGCAGATTGAAACAATTGGTAACGTGGGCGGCAATTATTACGAGGAACGGACCACGACTACGCCACTGACCGCGCGCCGGAGAGCGATTCCTATCTATCGTGTTTACTTTTCGCATTCGTTTGTTTCGTTGATAAATAAACAATTGATCGTTTCGTAGTGTTTAATATGACATCTTTACGGTCGCATTCGACCGACGCGATTGCATCCAGCGATTTATGCGGCATCTGATCCGCTCCGTGGGAAAAACGCAGCGCAGTTTTCGACGCCGCGCCAGATTGGCATTTCACTATTGAAATTTAATTAAAAATCGAAACATCCTTGGACGACATATGGTGTACGCGTTGTCTTTTACCTCGCGCGGCAATATTAATATCTATATATCAGGTTGTCAATTTTTATTGCTACTCGATGCTTTTAACTGCGAACAAAGTTCCCCACCACGCCTCCTCTGATGGAAAAAAGGATTTTTTTCCGACAGTAGTTTGAGCTCTGTGTAAAAGTTCCGGTTGGTATGAATAATATATCGGTTTTATAGAAGGTAATTTGAAAACAAGAAAAAAAAATGCGGCCAATTATGAACGGTAATAGCTAAATTAATGTTGTTGGAATTAATATTAATCGCACTTTTACCGATAGCTCAAGTAAAAGGAAAAATGTGATGGCAAATTTAATTTTGTAAATGGATTTTCAGGCGAATTTTGCAAGTCACGTGCGTTATATAAATAGAAAAAGTAAATCAATGTTTGTCGTTAAGTATATTGAAGAAGATAGAAGACAAGTTGGAGAACTGGATGGAAATCATTCTTTTAACTGGCATGTAATGACATTTTTCATATGTTCTGATAAAGAAAATGGTTAAATGCTATTGGGTCCATTAATCAATTTACCAAAATTTGTTTAACAAATGTTTGTTTTTAACAAAGACAATATGAGTTGTTATGAGGGGAGACCATTATTTAGCGTCCCTGACATAGTAGGCCATTCAACACCTACGTTGAATCAATTTGACACATTAAAGTATTAATCATTTGTTGTTACGTTGGTTCAATTGTAGTTTTGTCACTTGTTACCTATTCAAATAATTAGAATTTAAGTATACAAGTTTAGAGAAATTCTAAAAATGAAAAACTCAGAGGTTCGTGCAGTTATAAAATACTTGCAAAAGAAAGGGTTGTCGCCAAAAGAAATTCATGAAGACATGTTTTTGTTTCAAGTGGTGAAAAATATGTCTCGAGAATTTAAACTGGGAACACAAACATGTGAACATGCGAAGGGTACTAGACGCCTAGTGACTGTCACTACCCAAGAAAATATTAATCAATAAATCAATCAATATTCGCCGGATAGCTGAAATTACGAATTTTTCTTATGGTAGATTTTAACAAATATTTTGGGGCTAAAAAAGTTGTCTGCAGGTTGGGTTCTACGTGGCGAGATTCTCCGCCAACCCGCAAATTTCGTGTTTTGCCATCCGCTGGTGAAGTTATGGCCACAATTTTCTGGAACGCAGACGGAATTTTGATGACTGATTTTTTTGGAACGTTGACATACAATAACAGCCCCCTATTATGCAAACTTAAGTTCAAAATTGCGCGATTGTGTCAAGGAAAAAAGACGGGAAAATTGCACAAAGGAATTCTGTTTCATCAAGACAACGCCCCTGTCCACAAAAGCCATGTTGCCACAAGCGGATTTGAACTCCTTGAACATCTCGAATATTCACCAGACCAGCCCCCTAATGATTTCTGTTTATTTCTAAAATTAAAAGAATATCTTCGCGGGACCAGATATTACGACGATAATGAAGTGATGACGGCCGTAAACGACTGGTCGGAAGAGCAACCGAAAGAATTTTTTTCCAGAGGAATCAAATGTTTGGAGCATCGCTGGAACAAATGCATCGACGTTCAGGGATATTATGTAAAAAATAAACGTTTGATATATCTTCAATTGGTTTCCTTCTATTGGACCGTAAATACTGATATATTACTATTGGGCACAGTTTTTTGATACCAATCCTACGATATTATGAACGATTAGAATAATTTATCATTTACTTCGTGAAAAAAAAAAAGTTTCTTGGTAGGAGGATAATAACTTTTGAAGCAATAGAACAACAGGAACTGTTAAATGGCTAACCTTAACCTTTGCATGTTTTAGCCACTATTTAAACAATTGACCTTAACGTTTCCGATCTTTGAACATCATAAATAATTGACCATGTATTCGAACAATAATTTATTAAATAATAAATCTTAACGTTTATAGGTTTTAACGAAATTTATTGAAATTAATTTACCCGATGTTTGCACGATTTTACTATGAGCAGCAAGTGATCATATTGAACAGTTGTTACTAGCAAAACAATTCGACAGTTATAATAGCAAATTAAGATTTCATAACTTCTGCATATTTTATTTTAGACGACGATGTTGGTCTGTTCTCCGGAAATATTTTCAGTGGGAAGGGTGATTTGAAGAAAGAAACAAAAATGTGCTTTATTTCAAATATTTTCTCATAAAATATATAAGAAGGTGTAATTATTGAGTTGCAAGGATTATAAAGTTGGCAAAGATAAAGCAGAAAATATAAAACTGCTTTAGTTAGTAGTTAATTGCCTATAAATTAAAATAAATGCAAAAGGTACATTTTTCAAATATGTATGTGTAATGTGTATGGTTTAAAGAATTCTGTATGTTGATCCAGAAAATAACAGAAATGTTATGGTTAAAACAACGACAATGTTATAAGTTACACTAATAAATATGTAAATAGATTCAGATGACACGACACAATATCTGAAATAAAAAGTTATATTAACAATTACAAATTTGGTAATAAAAAATGGGATTTTGAAATGAGTAGGTGGAGATAGCAATGTCTGATGAAACTCAATGAATTGTTGCCAGATATGTTTGAAGTTAGTCAGGAGGAAAAGCCTACTTCTAGTCAGTCCGACTATAAGAAGATATATCCCCTATTACATCATCTAACAATGTCCTGAGATTTTTAGTTTCAGTTCAACACAAGTTGGGATCGCAAATGGTGTGTAATAACAATTATAAATTTGGTTATAAGAAAATGGCATGCAATGAGTTGATGAAGATATTTATGCCTGAATGATAATGAGTCTTTGCCAGATATAATTAAAGCTACTCTGCAGGAAAATGCAACTTATAGCCACAACGACTGATTGATAAGTTAGATTTAGTTAGATTTGTTAAAGTATTAAAATTTGTGAAATTTGTATGTCTAGGTTGAAAATATAATTTAACTAACGAGAATAAGTTATCCGCATGCGTGGTCAACAATATTGTAAATAGCGATCGCATCTGATTTAATTTTTCAGTTTCTTTAATTTAATGGTTTTGATATTAACTATTTTTTGTTGTTAAAGTCGCGCAAACGTATTCATTATTATTTAAGTGATTCTTGTAATGTGTACAAGTTGAGACTAATTTTTAATAAATCATTGTTCAAGACGTGAAAACGTCGAGGTTAATTATTTCAGTAATTGTAGCTAAAACATGCATATTAGTCAATAGTTTCAGAAATTGTTGTGAAAAGGTCGCGCAAACGTTGGTGTTAATTATGTGCTGAGTTTCAAGAACATAGAAACGTTACAGTTAACAATTCAAGTACTAGCTTATAAAACGTGCACACATTGGCGTTCATTATTTGTTAAGCGTTTTTTTTTTATTTTGAAGGAATATTTAGGGAAAATTATATTTATTATATCTTTATTTGTGTTTATTTTAAAATAATATATTGAAGTGTAGGAATATGACATTTCAGGTTAGGCAAACGAATTGGTTTCACTGGATCAGGTAGACAGCAACTTTTTATCTTAAATTGATAAGATTGAAATTATTGGTTAAGTTTAAAAATCATTGCTTTTTCTTGTTGTTATTGAAAATACGAGGAAGCACAGGTTCATGCCTATATAGTAAAATGTAAAATGATAAAATCGTCAAAACGTCTGGGATATTTATTTAAGCATTGTTTTTAGAAACGTTTTAAAAATAATTAATTAATGAATTTTGAGTCAACAACAATATTGTTTAAGTCAAAAAAGTGCAAGGGTCAAGGACAATTATTCATGTAATTATTGTTAAAAACCTAACGTAAAACGTAACGTAAGTTATTTGGGGTTAATTATTTAAGTAATTGTTGTTAAAATTTTTAAATGCGTGCGCATCTTAAAATTGACTAATTTAATAAATTATTCCTCAAAAAGTTGCAAAGATTAAGCTCAATTATATGAGTAATTGTTGCAAAAACGTTAACATTATTTTTTTTTGATATTGGTCAAGACGTACTAGTGTCGATAAAGTTCATTATTTAATAACATATTATTCGAGGCATGCAAAACATTATTTGTATAGTGCACAAAATGGCTAGGCTGAAGAAAATTAATATAGCAATACATAGAAAGTTGTCTAAAAATAAAATTATATTTAAATAATAAAATATTTACTAGAATGTTGTAGTTAAAGTTGTTTTGTGAAATGAACTATCTAACATAATTACATGTCGATGTAGTTGCCCATTCCATATTTCGAAGATAACCATTTTAAAAGAAAAAAACAAGAAACGTACATCAGAAAAGTTTAAGGAATTAATTTGTTCATTTCAATTAATAAGTTTAAAGGCGTCGAAAAGAGTAGATTTGATTTTAAAATAATTTATGAAAATTTGGGAATTTATACTGGGATAGGTAGAGAGCAATTTTATCTGTAGTTAGCAAGATTAAAATTCGCACTGAGAGCCATAAACATTTCTTCATTTTCCAGTCTGGGAAAATGTTAAATAATAATAATAATAATATATAAAAACAATAAAAATTCTTGCCACTTGTAACAAATATATTTCAGGATTTCAGTTACTAAGTTGCCATCTTCAGTAGAATCTAAAAATAAAAGTCCTAAACATAGTATTTCTACCTAACGTGTAGCTAGTGTGGTAAAAAGTTTTTTAAATTTATTATTATTGTTTCATATTTTTGTGCGTTGTTTCACTATTTGAAACCACATTCTCCGTCAATTTATTATTGCAAATTGTCAGGGGTAATGTACTTTTATTATTTTAATTGTTTGTATTTTCATTTATAATTTGAAGTTAAATGTCGATCAAATAAAATTAATTATCAAAAAATTACGGGTTAAGACGTGAAAACGTTGGAGTTAATTATTTAAAATGTTCAAAACATGGAAACGTTGAGGACGATGATTATTCTGTGATGACAATTGCTGTTAAAAATATGCAAAAGCAAGGCCAATTTAAAAAAAAATTGTTATTATCAACTCGAGAACATTGATAAAGCATTTAGGTAATTGTTAAAACAAACGTACCAACGTCTTTGTTTATTTAAGTACTTGCTGTTAAAACATGCACGCGTTTGAAGTTAAGGTTAAGGTCGATTATTTACGTAAATTTTTGTTTAATGCATATAAATGTATATTTACATAATAACTTACTATTCAAGTCGTACAAAGGTTGAGGTTAGTCAGTTAAGTAATTGCTGTCAAAAAGGTTCAAATGATATGAATAATTATTTATAAAAATACATATGTTCATGTCAAGTTTTTAAGATTATATTTTTGATAGGTTAAGGCACCCAAATATTGATAACATTAATTATTTAATTAAAGATTGTTCAAAACGTTCAAAGACTAGACTGAAAGACCGTTTTGAAAAAATTATTAAACGATATATAGCACGAAGGTTGACAAAAATAAGATTAAATTTTAATAAACGTAGTATTATATTATAGTTACGGTTAATGGTTTTTAATGTATTGACAAACTTATCTACTTAATTATGGGTAGATGCACATTCCATACATCGAAGATAACTATTCTATGACGTCTCACCGATACTGTAGTTTAAAATTATCTTATAACAACAGAAAATATAGAATGAATTCTCAAATAACGTTTTTACCATCACCTTGTAGCTAACATAAAATGTGTATTCATTAACTTTTACGTAAAAAATGGAAATTTGTTTCAGTTCATTTGATTTCTTTGAGCAAAACTATATAACTATGTTGGAATTACGTGTTTGTCATTGTTTATATGAACTTTAAAAATTAATTGTATGGTTTAATTAACTTGTAAACATACCGTTTACAGTAATATTATTAATTTTAGTTAAATTTATTAAAATTAAAGCAAAAAATTGTTGAATTGTTAAAATGCAAAAAGGATTAGTGTCCAATTATATTGATACATAAGGCGCTATTGTAATAGAATTTATTTTCATTATTTTCAAAAGGTCTGCATGGTAACCAACCTTTAAAAACATTTAAATTAATAAAATATATAATTATATGTGAATTAGATAAAAACTGGAATCGACATACAAACACATTATTTTATTATTGTTAAACACTCGGAAACACCTACTAAATTACACGGTACCGGTGTAAAATCAATATGTAGTATTAATTATGTACGCGACCTCAACACGATTTTGTATTAAATTTTTCATCGCCATTCTTGCAAAAAAAAAATCATCCACATGTATGTTACTGAGCGCTCAGATTACCAGCATCGCCGTCAGTGAATGCACCTTTCAAATTTACATTTCCATAATATTAGTCGACTTCCGTAATAGGAACGTACGTACGTACACACATTTCAGAAAAGAAAATTAGGACGACTGGCCAGTGCATTACCTTTCTAGAGTAAGTGGCACAGAATGGACGATTTGTTAAAATTAGAAAATTTCGTCTAACCCCCGACGCGTTACGCGCGTACATTTCTTTGTCCTTGAAACACACATCGATCGTGCGGCTCATTTCGTGCTGCGGCCATCCTGCCTTGTTATTGCGCCTCGACGGTTTTCGGGCATTTCGTATTTGGAATAAATAAATAAACGAAATACAAACATGTCTTTCGGGGCATACCGTGGCCGTTTCGTTAATTTGTAATAACCGTTTCGTGCGGACGCTCGAATTTATTCGGTTGATTGCGTGAAAACGCATGAAATTCGACTGAAAGTAATTCCGTTGATGTAATTGTCACTTAAAAGTTAAGCACATTAAGCTGATTGATTCGATTACGTAACGAATGTCAATAATTTGAATAATTGTGAATCTTACAAATAGAGTCCTAGAGGACTCATCGACAGAGAGTTATAATAGAAAACATACACGTAGTGACAGCCACGCCGAGGCTAGATGCAATGTTATCTTTACTACCGATACTCGATAGCAATCGTCTTCGTCAGATGAAGCTGAACACATTTACCTAAAATATTGTACTTTGCGTACACGGCGCCTTCCTATGAAGTTACGAGGACATTAAGCAGCCATTCATAGCTCAAGAAGTGGATCTACTAAACAGACAGTTTTAGGTAAAAGCATATTTTGCTTATACACATGCGATTCGAGTCTATACTTCCTAACAACCTGTCATCTATGTCTCAATATTTATAGCTCATTTTATAATTTAATAACAATACCTTTTATTATGATTAACTTACCTGTATCACCTTTCCACCTCCACGACGGCCAGCAGTAATACCCCGATATTCCTATAAAAAAACAATAGTATAGTTTTAATTATTATTTCATTAATTCAGTGTTAAAGACCTACAGAAATAATTGCATCGCATAAATCTTTTGACAAGTTAAATATAAAATCGAACGCTCCAGAATGAACTCTCAAGTATTTAAAATGACAAAATGGAAATATCTACATCGTCGTGGAATGTGATTCTGCTAAATTTATATCGAATTAACATTTATTGTCTTTTGAAACATATGTTTACATACATATTTCTGTCCATGTGTGTTGGCCGTGTGGATGTGTGTGTGAGTACGTATTTATAACCGGAATGCTTAGAAAAGCAAACACAAATAGAGATTTCACATGAAGATACAATGGAATTCGTGAGTGAAGACTGGCTGATGTCCGTTACCTGTCAGGAGTGAACTTGACTTCGGTTGTTTGGTGACCCGCGACCAGATTACGCCGCGTTGCATACCGGTGGCCGCAAATAGTTCACTTAGCACTTTTTCGTTTCGCGATCTTGTATCTTTTATTTATTGCAGGTCGTGGAAGCCGCAAAACGATCTGAAATGAGGATTCGGCAACTGTGGTGGAAAATAAAATTTTATTTCTTCGTCATGACGTATAATTTCGATTTAATACATTTAATCTTGTTTGTCGCAATTAATGTATAGGCTACAAACTTAAAGAAACTACTGACATATCCCCAGTTTTATTTTGTTAATAACATCAGTGCAGTATTGTTTAAATAAATTATGAGAATATTTAATTTGGATGTGGAAGTATAAGAAAACTCAAAAATGGGTGTAAGCAAAATGTTTCCACCTAAAATGTTATATATGCTAGTAAATCCAAAGGCAATGATTTTTCTTATTATTATTTACTCGACTAAAATTTCAATTAATTAAAGTTGACTGGTGATTTTAAAACGTTTTGAGGTTACGTTATCAGTCGGATTTGACGTTATAAACGTCAATTGAAAATTTAATTAATGGATGCCGTTGATAGTTAGCGACCAATTATTGCTGATGGCTTATTTTCTACAATATGTAGATAATTTAATTTTAATGAAAATCTTACATTTTTTACATGCCATTTTACATTTTCAACTACAACTTTTGTTGTTGTTCGAAAATGCTAATGGCCGAAACGACGCCACTTTTGCTATGCATCATTCATTTATTTTAACCGTTGGCTTTGGTCAACTTAATTAATCGTCCACTTGGTTTTTTTACAAAGTTTGACTTTCATTAATAAACTAGCCAAAGCATAATTATTTACCAAATGCACTTTTTGATTGTTAACATACTACTTAGTATACGAAAAATAATTAAATTAAATATTTATAAGAACATTGAGTGTTTCGAGAAACTCATCGTAGCAATTGGCGCCCAACGAGATAATAATGCATTTTTTGAATTAGGTGCACGTTTGGAGCCAATTGTTATGTAAGTGTAGAAGGTATTTTAAATTGTCCAATCTTTGTTGTCAATAGTTGTGGATGCTTAGATGAATAAAAGTTTAGTTGTTGCGATAATGGAGATTTAGTTTTTGAAGTGTCCTTACTACGATAATAAACGCAAAAGTTCAAGTCGTATACATGACATTTCAAATGTCAAGCGCGCATTTTACATGCAAAAATGTACGTTGATTTCGGTTTTAGATTTTCTAGTGGACTCGATTAGCTACGATTCGCACCGCGCATAATATAATTGGAAAGTATAGTTCGTTAACGTTTATTTATTGGAGGCTCCTGACAATGGATCACAACGGTTGTGTTACATGGCTATCGTTGTCACCGTCAGATTTAGATGCAGATTTAGTGAAAAGTGTGTATTTCATTTTGCGAAAACTTCCACATCGATTGTCGTCATAGCAGCAATAATAATTTGAATCCTAGTATTGTTAGCTACAGTCGAATGCAAAAAAAGTAGACACGGAATTTTCGGCTGCTTGAACAAACTTGATATTAGCAATGTCATGTAAACGTCAGTATTGTCATTTCAGTGATATTTTAATGAACCACCGTTGCTGAATAAATAAGTCAAATATCACGTGGATTAAGAAAACTTACTGAGAAAAGCCATATTTATACAACAACAATTTGAGGAAAATCAATTACAGGAAACTGTTTTTGTCTACTTTTTTTGCATTCGACTGTAGGTTCGACTGAAGTTGAAAATGTCAAATTAAGTTCAAATTAATTGTTGTTACTAATTGTTACAAATTGGCACATTCGAGGTACAACTTAGTTCAAAAATTTAATCAATGAAACAATTAAGAATAAAAAGGACTACTTTTTAAAACTTAATTCAATTAATAAATTACGGCGTAGAACGTTGTTAAAATTAGATGTAGCTTTGATTTATCAATCGTGGAACCCGTTTCAGTCAAATCAACATTTTAACTTGGCTAATTAATATAAATATATTGCCTTTGATGGAGTAATAAAACTTGTAGTTATCATATACTTGAACTTTACTTCAACAGAAAAAAATAATAACATATAATGGTGGAGTGTAAAAAGTTAACGATGCTTTCAATTGAATTATTTGACATTGTCATAACAATTAATTAATATTTGTCAAGTGACATATTCGACTGAGTTAAGATTTTGCATTGACATAGGTGGGACACGGATCTGACACATAATCTATGACAAAATGTCCGTCATCTTGAAACAATATCGCGGCATTCTCTTTCAGGAACCAGTACATTAAAACCTGAAAATAACTGTGCACATTTAAACATTGGGAACAATTGCCTACTCATTATTAAAAATTATCATGAACGGACTACTCATTCATAAAAACTTAGTTCACCTAATTACAAGGTTCAAATATAAAAAAAACAAATCTATTTAATTCTTAACACAATGTTGCAGATTCAACAACGTGAACTATGTTTCAATTTTACGGAACGTGCGAACGTGGACACGGCAATGCGGATCAAAGCTAAACTAAATTTAAGCCAACTTCTGGTAATAGTAGATATACTCAAACTACAAGACGATGAACTAAAGATTTCGCTTATAACTAACTGGGAGATTTAAAAAAGTACTTTCCCCTCTACTTTTTGAGGCAACATCAACCAAATACATCATATACAGCTACAGTACATGTCCTATATAACGACAATACACATAGCAATTTCAACCTGTCTTAGTAGCTGTATCGTTATTGGTGTGGTCTAAAAATTTGGCGGAGAAAAATACTTTTTGACCCACATTTAAAATAATATGGGACTTATGAATAATTCAAACCTTTTTCATTTGCAATGAGCCATAGGTTGTCTTGTTTACGGTTTAACTTTACAGATATATATCAAATTACTCTTCTTTCTTCTACATTATTTCTGTCATCGTTGATTTTTTTATTTTTTTCGCGTTTTCACTGTTTTGAAGAAAAACTATATAAATTGAATGGTAAATTCGACGAATTTACTATAACAGATTATGACGATGATGGAAGCAGACTAAGATATGATTAAGAATGCTTGCTGATTTTTCAAAATGTATAACAATTTGTACCCTATCTACATAAACATAACATTTTTTCCCTAGCCTTTTATTATGTATCACTAAATTGGTGTTGCTTTTGTGGCCATCAAGACGTATTTTGTGATTTCTGATTTATGATCAATTTATTTCTCGGGATATTATAAATATTATTTTCTTTACCTATATAATTTCTATCGACGATTGATTTTTCATTCATCCATTTGGCTAGAGTGCAATTAACTAGCTTCAAGTATTCTACGATAATTACACTTAAAAGAACCGCCGTCACTGAGCCGAACATTTACCTACTTAAACTTTAAACCACGTTGTACGGGGTAAGGATGGCGTTAATTTTACAACCCAATTGATGTCCGAATGTAAGTGTTAAAAAGTCATTTAAGGAGAGAGCTAGTTTCGAAACAATTGGTCAATTTGGGCGCCACAAAGTTAACACGAAGAGCTTTGACTTGCCTGAAGTAACATATATCTGAAAAATTTACAGTAAAAGTAAAGAAGCAAAGATGTCTAAAATGTCTTGATGATTGATTGATGGTTTAACAGTTAACACATTCAGGATATGACTGGTTGGTGTAACCAGTTAAATTAGTCAGAAAATTATACATGTGTGATGAGACTGGCGATAAGATCTATTCATATAAAACTTTATGGCAAAACCAACCGTAAAATCTTATTAAATAAAATATAAGTGGTATTAGCTGATACCATAGATAATTACCCCACGGACTTATGTACCACTCGTGAATTCAGATTCTCAGATGTAGTTAGCTTTTTGAATATAATAGCGAGATTGGACAATTGCATTGTCAATCCATAATATATATGCAATTAAACAGAGCTCGTAAAATAAAAGCTAATGGCACGACAAAATTAAAGGAGAATTGTCATTTCAAATCGTTAAGTCATCAAACATAAAGCTGACTAAAATGTTTGAAACAATAAAACGAGCAAAATTACTATATATATATATATATATATATACATACACTCAGTGACATATAAACTGCACCACCTAGAAGGGGTGGGAATTTTTGGACCAAATTTGGCAGAAACATTGGACTAGTCTAAGGTAACAATTGATTAAAATTTAATAAAGAAAACACTTCACCTTTTTTATTTTTCTTTAATAATGTGTTGGTCCGCCCCTATTTCTGATACACTCATTGGCCCGTCTTGGCATTGATTCCAGCAGGTGATCAATGTCTTCTTGGGGTGTGGCATCCCAAGCAGCCTGTACTTCATGCCGTAGAGCTTCTATTGTATTGGGTTCGGTAGATTCCTCAATCTTCTACCCATCATGTCCCACACGTGCTCGATGGGCGACAAATCGGGAGATCTTGGCGGCCAAGGCAAAAGATTAACATTGGCCTCTTCAATGAAGTCAAGGGAAACCCTTGCTACGTGAGGTCGTGCATTATCTTGCTGGAAAAGTGGGTCTTCCAGTCCTCGAAGATATGGAAGAACATGTGGTTCTACCACTTCGTCAATGTAGCGTCGGGCGGTCATACTGCCCCGAATGAATAGCAAGCGTCACCTACTGCCGTAAGCAATAGCACCCCACACCATCAACCCCACAGTTCGGTGAACATGCCTCGCAATCGAAAAATCAGGATTGCGCCTTTCGCCATGTCTTCGTCTACCAGTCATCCGACCATCATGCATTCCTAAAGAAAATCGCAATTCGTCACTAAAGACAACTCGATGCCACTCCAAGTTCTATTGAAGTCTTTCCGTGCACCAGGCCAAACGTTCCTGTAGATGTTGAGCAGTGAGGGGTAGCACAAGATGTGGGCGGTAAGACAGCGAGCTAAAGGTTCTTATTCGACGATAAACTGTTCGCAAGCCTATCGGACGACCTTGTTCACCTAACCATTGATCAGCTATTGATCTAGTTGTAGAGAATCGGTCTCTCAAGGCCGTTAGTCTTAAGCGGCGATCTTGACGTTCTTTGGTTCGTCTTTGAGCCCCAGTGCCTCTTCTCCGACGTTCAACCCCATGTTCAGGCCACGCTTGATAAACACGCATTATTGTTGAGTGGTGCCGTCCCAAACGGTTGCCGATTTCTCTAAACGAAAACCCTGCTTCTCGTAAACCAACAATCCGCCCCCGGTCAAAGTCACTAAACTGCTGGTAAACTTGAGGTCTCCTTCCTCTAGGCATCATTAAACACTTGAAACACTTTAAACTAAAGAACGGGATCCGAAAAAGTGGAACAAATTCAAAAAATGACTCGATAATTGCTTGTCTATCACCACCTCTAAAAAATGACACAAACGTCAAAAATCCCATGACTACTTGATGATTGTGTTTCAAATTTTAATCAACTATTTCCATGGACTAGTCCACTATTCCTGCCAAGTTTGGTCCAAAAATTCCCACCCCTTCTAGGTGGTGCAGTTTATATGTCACTGAGTATATATATATATAGCACAATAATTGCCAATCGGGCAACACCGATCATAACTGCGGGCTGATTTTCATAGCAGACTCTAATTACACCTGCAGATAACAACATCATCTACTTGTCAAAACGTTGCAATGTGTTGATATTTTTTAGAAGTATTAATTATCATCGATAAAGGCAGATGCACTTTTCAGGTAGTAAAGTCAGACGTGGTAATGTTGATGAGAAATTTATGTATTTTACGACGATATAATTAACCAATACAAAATTGTGACAATTGGTGCATTATTTGAGACGCCCATTAATTTAACCTAATTTTGATAAAATCAAATCGAAACTCTGTACCAAAACAAATTCGATAAAAAGAAATGGATCAAACCCCTTCGAACGTACCTAGCGGTTACATCATCGAAATTGCTTGGCTAATCACGTTGATTTATTCGGTTACGCGATTGAATTTGTTGCGGTGGTCTTCGCAAAGCCTTATGGAAAACAATCGACGCCGCGTGCAATTGTTTCGAAATATATATACATGATCTCATTGAGTGGCGCGCTTTTGTGACGTTGCGGCGCGCCGATTGATTCAATCGGTCGGTCCGCACCAGAACAGAACAAGAGACGACACCGAACAGTCGAAGCCGACCCCCGCCGCCTGCGACCGCATTCCAACCAGTGTTGCCAGCAACAAAACAGTTTACGCATTCATTAGTAATACGCCACAGACTCCGGCCTTTTCTGGCACACGGGCGTTCACAACGTGCGAAAGAAGGAGGAGAGACGTGTGTGTATGTGTAGCACCGGTTAGATACTTGGCGATCATGGGCGTACGTAAAATAGGGCCAACGGGACTCATCCACCATTTCTATCCAGAGCGCACCAATCATACGACATTTTCGTGGCATGATTGAAACTTAAAGATATTAATAACAAACTGTAACAGCAATAATTGACAAATTAGGCTCTATAAAAAGTTATGCAAATAATAACAATAAAAGTAATGAAACAATTTTAGAGTACAGCAGAACGGATCAAGAACAAATCCAGAAAAACACAAAATTAAAAAATACAAATACAAACTGGAGAACTGGAAATAAACTGAAGCTTTGTAGTTGTACAATTAGTCCAACTGGTGCGTTGCCAACAGTCAATAGCAATAGGAAGAGTGACCGGATAAAACCTGATTAAACAAAATAAAAATGGCGCTAACGAATACCTGACACCATTCCGCCGTGTGCTTCTACATCTGTCTTAATTCAAATATGCAATAAACCCAAATATAAAAAGACTAAGAACCATAAATAAACTGCACAAAGCTTAGATATGCAAAGAAATATGTAAAATAATAGAAAAGGCAAAAAGTAATACCAATAAGAATAAGTATTTAAACTAACCAGACTAAATATATATTATGAAAAGACTCAAACATATACCGTCTCCGGATTGAGTTTACAATAGGTATGATTCACCAAAAAATTTCGAATTGGAAATCATGTTTTGGGATTCCGCCCTGCTTGGTCTGAAACTTATTTTTAGTTTACTTTTTTTTTAAATCAAGTAAGCCTTTACAGTTGGGCGAACACTCTTTTAGTTCTAGCTAAACTACCTTTTCCGTTCACAGTTCGCCAAAGTGTTACTAAGAAAAGTTGTTCAGAATGTAAAGCTATGACGTTATGCAAGTTTTCACAATTATCGGCCTACTTTGATAAAATCCAGTATTGGTCAGTATTGAAACACACACACACACACATTGAAATAGCAATGCTAAATAACATGAGGTGGCTTAATAATTACAAAAATAAAAACCATCAACTACATGTCAAGTATTTATTGTAGTATGACATGGGTCGTTATCTTTCATATGGTTAAAGTAATATCACAAAACTGATTTTCATTGCGAAGTAATGACAATATTTTTACGATTAAATGCTAACGTTAGAACAGAAAATATATTTAGTACAGTGTTAGTGACGTGGAAAAAGTAACCGTTAGTTAAGGAACAGCGACGGCGGATTGAATCATGCAGCGACGATGTTGGAGGGTTAATGGAATAACTTAATAGTTGTTTTTCGTTTTAATAATTCTTATATTTTTTGTTTTCCTGAAAATTTGCATAACGCCATACTTTACATTCTGAACAACTTTTCTTGGTAAAACTTTGACGTACTGTGAACGTAAAAGGTAGAACTAATATAGTGTTTGCAAAACTGTAAAGGCCTACTTGATTTAAAAAACTCGAAAGTAAACTAAAAATAAGTTTCAGACCAAGCAGGGCGGAACCCCAAAATTTGAAATTCCAATTCGAAAATTTTTGGTCCATCATACCTATTGTAAACTCAATCCGGGGACATACTGTATACAAAAATAAAACCGTATTAAATTTGTTTGATTCAAAATTAAACTTTCCCAAAAATGCTTATCAATAGTGGAAATTGCTTCATTCATAAGCCCAATTACTAGAATTATGTCTCCTCAAATCTACGGACCGAAGATCCGTATAAAAAGCTGACAAATTGAAATTTATAAATCCGACATGAAACCTATTTTTCAAAATTGAAATTTCGATTACAGGATTTTTACAAAATGCCCGAAATCTAACAAATGTGGTATCTAAATCACTTTAACGCTAAGAATTATTTATGTAAATGGTAAACCAGGTGATATTGTAAGAATCATAGGTATTTGCATTTGGTTATGTTAGGTGGAGTTGCGTTGAGTTGATGTGGATGGGTTGAAACCAATAAAATTTAATGATGTAAAACGCAGAGCGAAAAGCAATGAAGAAAATGAAAACCTAATGTTACAAAGAAAATGAATAGGAAGAAAACAAGGAAGAACGACGCAATTTAATTAATAAACAATTGAAGCAGGGCTAGCAAACTAAATATAGAAATAGAATACCAAACCACAATATAAACTACTATATTTTTTATACAACGGCGACTCGAATAAATCATAATTCGAAAAACAAATCTAATCCAATGCAACTAAAAATAAGAAAAAAAATAACTAAACCATTAGCAAGCCAGTGCAATTTTTGAGATCCCAAATTGATTGCCAAAGCCATTTAAGTATTGAAAGCTATTCCTAATTTAATACTTATTAACAATGCCCACCCTCATAGTCAATTTTTTTCTATGTTTACCGCCATGATAATGAGTCTTCTGAAGTTACCTTTATCAATCTTATCATACACTCCATGTTCTTATTTTCTTTCCTTTGTTCTTTCAGTTTTTATGTTCAAAATTCCCCTCCTTCGTATATTTCTTAAATTCTTTACGGGCTTTGGCACGTCCAATGACTTCACCTTCGCCATCTTCACAAGTCAAAGTTTTCAGACATCTTTTGTTATGCAAAATTGTCTTTCTGTGTGGGTGGTCATCGTGCACTACTTTTCTTTATGTTTAGTTCGGCATAGAAACAATTTTTCAAAGCACCCAAAATATAAAAATTGTTCTCTCATGTTGCATTGACCATTGACTTATATATACTCAGTGACATATAAACTGCACCACCTAGAAGAGGTGGGAATTTTTGGACCAAATTTGGCAGAAACATTGGACTAGTCTAAGGTAACAATTGATTACAATTTGATAAAGAAAACACTTCATCTTTTTGATTTTTCTTTAATAATGTGTTGGTCCGCCCCTATGTCTGATACACTTATTGACCCGCCTTGGCATTGATTCCAGCATGTGATCAATGTCTTCTTGGGGTATGGCATCCCAAGCAGCCTGTACTTCATGCCGTAGAGCTTCTATTGTCAGCGGTGGGTTCGGTAGATTCCTCAGTCTTCTACCCATCATGTCCCACACGTGCTCAATGGGCGACAAATCGGGAGATCTGGGCGGCCAAGGCAAAAGATTAACATTGGCCTCTTCAAAGAAGTCAAGAGAAACCCTTGCTACGTGAGGTTGTGCATTATCTTGCTGGAAAAGTGGGTCTTCCAGCCGTCGAAGATATGGAAGAACATGTGGTTCTACCATTTCGTCAATGTAGCGTCGGGCGGTCATACTGCCCCGAATGAAGAGCGACCTACTGCCGTAGGTGACCTACTGCCGTAAGCAATAGCACCCCACACCATCAACCCTACAGTTCGGTGAACATGCCTCGCAATCGAAAAATCAGGATTGCGCCTTTCTCCACGTCTTCGTCTAACAGTCATCCGACCATCATGCATTCCTAAACAAAATCGCGATTCGTCACTAAAGACAACTCGATGCCAATGCAAGTTCCATTGAAGTCTTTCCGTGCACCAGGCCAAACGTTCCTGGCGATGTTGAGCAGTGAGGGGTAGCACAAGATGTGGGCGGTAAGACAGCAAGCCAAAGGTTCTTATTCAACGATAAACTGTTCGCAAGCCTATCGGACGACCTTGTTCACCTAACCATTGATCAGCTATTGATCTAGTTGTAGAGAATCGGTCTCTTAATGCCATTAGTCTTAAGCGGCGATCTTGACGTTCATTGGTTCATCTTTGAGCCCCAGTGTCTCTTCTCCGACGTTCAACCCCATGTTCAGACCACGCTTGATAAACACGCATTATTGTTGAGTGGTGCCGTCCCAAACGGTTGCCGATTTCTCTAAACGAAAAACCTGCTTCTCGTAAACCAACAATCCGCCCTCGGTCAAAGTCAGTCAACTGCTGGTAAACTTCAGGTCTCCTCCCTCTAGGCATCATTAAACACTTGAAACACTTTAAACTAAAGAACGGGATCCGAAAAAGTGGAACAAATTCAAAAAATGACTCGATAATTGCTTGTCTATCACCACCTCTAAAAAAATGACACAAATGTCAAAAATCCCATGACTGCTTGATGATTGGGTTTCAAATTTTAATCAACTATTTCCCTGGACTAGTCCACCATTCTTGCCAAATTTGGTCCAAAAATTCCCACTCCTTCTAGGTGGTGCAGTTTATATGTCACTGAGTATATTTAAATTATTAAATAATGCAACACATTCTTGAAGACCACAACTTTTGTGTACATTTTCGAAACAAAACGGTTTATAACACCACATAAATATTGAATCAATTCCTCTTAGCTGGATACATGTAAATGTCTTTATTATTTTACTTCCATAGAAATGATTCGGAATTAGGGACCTCTTATCAGTTCTGCCCTATGTCAGACTTCTTCATTAATTATTAGTTAATTAATAATTAATTATTAATCGTTATTACTCTTATCACACAGTCGATCTCCTCTTTGTTTTCTTTGTTAAAATCTGCTGCAGTCGTTTTTATCAATCATATCATATTCTTCGTCGCCTCTTTATTTTTTGTTTTTTGTCGAAATTTCGTTTTCTATGTAGGACGTAATTGTCTCAAAAAATTAGCTATATCCCCGACTTTAGTTCAATAGAAAAATAATATTTTGATTAGGAGATAAGAAAATTTTTGAAATGTCCTATCCTGTGCTTGCAAAATCGCTATGACCCACTTTGGTGGGTTGGTTTGGCTTGCATTCAACAGGGTTGAGTTGGGTTGAAATCTATGAAAAATTAATTAGTGAATGATGTGGAAAGTAAAAAAAGTTGCGACGAAAACGAAAATCGAAGAAAATAATATGAAAAACATTATAAACACTGGAAACAAGGCGAAACAAACGAAACAAAATTAGAACCAACTGAAAATAAAACAACCAATAAACCATAACTGTGAAAATAGTATGATTAAAATTAAAAATTATATGCAGCAAAATACCCACTTAAAACGAAGATTAAGCAACGTAAAATAAATTAGAACAAAAGTTGAATAAATATAATGGAAATAAACACAACAATGGTCAAAAATAAGACATTCTGTTCAAAGTGTATATTTTACTAACAACCCAACCCAACCCAACCCAATCCAGCATCGTTTTAACATACATTTTTATAAAGATGGAGCAGATATAAAATTCCATCCAAATCCTCATTTACAACTGAAAAAGTCAACCAATGCAACAGAGGTTCTGAAACGCTGTCGAGGATCCCACATTTCTTCTACCATAAAAACATCATCCTGTCCTTGCATTATTATATAATTATCCAGATTTAAAAGTCTGTTGCCTCATGGCAGCCTTTTAAACGCCATCTTTACTAAAATTATTATGCACTTCATAGGCTTCCACTTGTATGTGAAATTGATTTTCACACATTAAAATTTTCTACCATGGTTTGCTGCCCAAATGTGGCTTGTGTAGGTTGAGATAATATATTACAAAATATTGTTAATTCCACCCATCTGGACTTGTATAGTTTAAGTAATTATTGATTTGCCTTGCATTTTCATCTTTGCTGGGCTTGAGGAAAAACATGTACCCACTCTGAGCGAGAATATATTTTGTTGATGTTCCTTAAATTTAGAACAACGCCAAGTACTAAATTTTGATAGACTTGAAAAATTGTTGGGCAAAGTTTGATAACACTGACACTATTTACGTCTTCAGAGATAATTATTATGGTATTTTCTAAAATTGGAATACATTGCGAGTTTATTATAAATTAAAAAAAATCTTGTGAATTAGTGTCAAGCCCACTTTTGAGTGAAATTCATTTTCTTCTTGAATTTCTCATTGGGAACAACTTTCGCTTCAGCTGTGTCCTTTCTTGAGACGTGACCAGTCCATGGCCATTTAATTGGTTCTTCTTTTCAATTCTTCAGGTGTCATCGCTCCATTTTATTCCCAGTATACTTCTTTCCATTTTGTGTTGGCACGTTTCTACTTTGGCTTTCTGCAATTTCGTGAGGGCTCAAGTTTAATTTCCGTAAATAATTACCGTCGATGAACAAAGATGGAATATGTTTTTTAGGTGTAAATGAGTATTTGCCCTTCATAATCTTTTCTACGAGACCAGTGTTTAGACCAAGCCGATTGAATTCTACTTTGCACCTTCTTGCATTTTTTTGTTTCAAATGATATTAATTATCCAAATGTCATTAATTGTTTTCTTCATAATTTCAGTCATTTTCGTTTTTGTACTATTTATTTGCAAGCGTTGAGTTCACTAATCATCAGGCTCTTGTAGTTTTTCTACAGGTAGGTGATAATTATGGTAATTCAAAAATTGTCCTCTCATGCCGGGTTTTCAACCTGTTTTGAAAAGCGTAGCTGATTGGGCTTGGCTAAAGTGGATCTTGCTTGACTCCTTTTCAAATTTGGGTCCATGGGTTTCCAAATGCGCAGTGTTGTTATAAATATTTTATCTATAAAGATGTTTATTTAGTTTAAGTTAATGTTTATATGTTCTCCAAAGACACCTGCGTTTTCGAGAGCTTCCCATGTTGGTTCAGGTTCAGGAAGTGAAATGCTTTTGCATAGCTACGCAGGTTATTATCTGGCATTATCTGGTTTATTGTTTAAAGGTATGGATGGTACCCTTGCTTTTTCCTGAATTCCGGTTAGCTTCTTATTTGAAGATAATTTAGTGTAATTTTCAATAGTTCGAAGTTCTTGCGTAGCATCTATGCAATATATCAGCTTTTAGTTATTGATGGTGATTTTTGATATTTTCCATGGTATGGCAATTGCTTATTTCGTTAATTTTGTTAAATGTTGTTTGCATAGAGATCAGTATCTAATCTTCTCCTTTCTTTAGTACTTCGTACTGGATACTTTTATATTATGCTGAACATATGTAATTTTTTAGATGTATTGCTTCATTTTCGATGGGGTTTAAAGTGGAAGATTATCTGGTCTTTTCTTCCATTTTATGGAGCCAATGTTCTGTATGATTTCTTTTGTGAGTTCCTCTTTTCGTCCATCGTTGTCTTGTCAGATTTTCATTTTACCAATTTTATTACTTTGGCTAACTAAATTTTCTCATTTGTGGTTTTATGTCTTTTGTTTTCTAAGTTGGGCTCTTTTATTTAATTAAAGTAATTGTTTAATTATCGAATCTAATTTTGTTTCACATTTCGTTATATTCATTTACTCAGCTGTTTTCTTATTATAATTTCTAGATGGTTGTATAATCAGCTTATTGTCAGGAATAATTAATAGGTCAGGTAGTGGTTTAGGTATTGTAATAGTTGGTGTTGACATTTTCACATTTTCATCAGTAATTAACTATTAGAACCTTGCAGTATGTAAAATTAATGAAGAATAATTTGTTGTGAAAGAGGCATTTTTAATGTCTTCACTAGTTGATCAATTGGCGCCATTTATTTATGGACCATTGCGTACATTAAAATGTATAGTAAGATAATAATAAATCAATTAACGTTAACAACGACGATTATTAAACCAATTATTTTTATATGCATGATTTATGGCCATTAGTGTTGAAAAATCGTTAATCGCTGCGCCCGTCGCGAGAAATGCGCACGGACGCCAATGCCGCCGGTGCATTCTTTTATTCTTTTCTCGCTCTTGTTGGGATTCGATCGCTTTGCTCGGCTTTACCGTGTCTCGTGTCTGCTTTTGTTCTTACTTCCTCGTCGCTCTCGATGGCACCGACGTCTGGCCGTCTTCGTCGCGCCCGTTGTCGGACCGATGTTTGGCGTCTCAGTCGTACTTACGTGCTGTGATACGAGTTGCGTTCTCACAGAGGTCGCTGACTCGCCGGCCAGAGGCCAAGCAAAACAAAACGCACAAGTTAACGCTTCTTCCTTTAGCGATGATGTTCCCTTTGCCGTTTTTCCCACTTGGTCAGGGAGCTGCTCCTTGCCCGATGGTATCGCACGAATTGCACTCCGAAAGGCGATTTCTAACGCACCGGGTTCGCATACGGTGTCCAGTTGTGGGCTACGCTACACCGGACACCATATGAGCTCCCCACGTATCGTAAATCAAAACTAACTGCATACACACATACACCACCACGGCGATAATAAAACATGCAGGTTAACACCGAGAAATTATCGGTAAAGCTATATTAACAACGTGTTTTTTTATCAACATATTGATGCCCCATTATTAAACTATTAAAATAAGTTGATACATCCAATAAATTATGTTGGACGTCAAAGTTCTTCCAGTTAATCACCGCGGTGACATCAACTA
Organism: Geotrupes spiniger; assembly: GCA_959613385.1. Classification (NCBI taxonomy): domain Eukaryota; kingdom Metazoa; phylum Arthropoda; class Insecta; order Coleoptera; family Geotrupidae; genus Geotrupes; species Geotrupes spiniger. Next base: position 23,365,787 of record OY390737.1, read on the forward strand.
GTTGCTGTTGCAGCTTCAAGTTATTGACAGTTGCAATTGTAAAAGTTTGATGGTTACAATTGCAAGTTTCAAACTTTGAAACTTACAATTGCTACGTAGATGCCAACCATTCGAAATTGTAAATTTGCAACTATTTGAAGTTTAAATGTTTCACTTGGAAGCTTAAAGGTCGCAATTGCGTTCGAAACTTATAATTAGTTCCCCCAAAAAATCGCGTACTAATTAGCCATAAGAATTCGCAATTACGCCAATTCTTACGTAACTTAAACGTTCGTTTGATGTCACTCGATCGTTTCACAACAAAAATAAGTGTGCGAAACCGTTCAAATATTTGACAAATTAAACTGTTTGATTTTCAAAATCGATTGGATTCATGCAACCAACCATCCTCGCTGACCTTCCAGCCGTTACGTCCTGAATACAAATGAACGTCTAAATTTAGTTATGTTTAGAGGCGCTGTTTACGCGTTCCATTTTTAGGAATGAGGCAACGTCAATAAAGCCGTTTAGAAGATAACGCACATTCGGATGTGATCTTTTTCCTCGCCCTGGAGACGAATTAAATCTCAAGGTCTAAAAATCCCGGCACAATTTTCAGGTAAAATATCTGGGAACGTACCGTTTCCGTCTCGTTTCTTTATGTTTTCTTTGTGTGTGTGTGTGTGTGTGGATGTTGAGTTTAGAAAAAAATTATCAAAAAACGGATTGATACCCGTACCATTCTCGAGGGCAGATGCAGTCGGGTGGTACCCGCTACGTCCGCGGTAAGTGAGGCCCGATAGCTTTTTTGTCGACCATCGTTTGACGGCCGGCATATCGAGACTGATGCCTGATTATAGGCCACTACACATCACCTGCTTCGGACCGCATATTTACATTAATACGGGGTAACTCGTCCAAACATAGTCCGGGATCATCGTGTGCGCCCGATTTTTCTATTTTTTTTTAATAAAATTCACCTCGTGAATATTATTTGCGACCTCTTAAAGGGCCCATCGTATTTACCATGCTGGGCAATAAAAACAAAAATTACATAATTACACAAATCAAATTCAAATTTTATGTTAATGCAGGTTTATTCGACTTTATTCGCTGATATCGTACTGTCTAATTTATCCAAGACAAAAATTGTAAATTGTAAATTGTATTTCTTCAAATACTAACTGCACATAATTTTAAAAAATATCGATAAGGATTGACAACAATGGTCGGTATGAAACAGTAACGCCCAGGTGTTTTTGAGTCTTTCAAAATCAGAGCAATTTACATCTCATTAAATTCAAAAACATGGATCCTATTCTATAAAATTGGCCAAAATTATAATACTAAACTGCATGAAATTCGAAGTATATGTAGATGAATACTATAAAGTTGAAATTAAAAGTTGTTGGAATGTTTTATATATTCACAATCGTTGAGGTTATTTGCAGACACAGGTCTAGTAAGTTTAGACATGTGGTAGTTGTTTAATCTAAGCAAAAGATCAAAATTTTGAGGAGACTTAAAAATCATTAGGCTTATCAATAAGGAAGTAGCTGCTCTTAGTTCACATTTTTGAAATACATTAAATAAAAGGTATGATGACAAATTGAAGCTTCCAGCGAAATGTTAAAAGGAGTTTTTAAAGTCTTGGCATTTAAATAAATTAATTTTGACTTACGTTAAGGAATGTATGGATATATGCATTTCGGTTATTTATGTAGTTGTTCATGTGAACACTTTGCGCCCGAATAACGTGATGGATAAGATCACGGTATTTCGGTTTCTTTAGATTAAAATTTTGGCCTACAGCACAAATGTTGCAGCACAATTCTCCTTCATTTTTTCTGTTTCTGGCTCTTCCCCAGTTTCTCACTTTTCTCAGCAATATTTGTAAATCGTTCGTGCTTTAGGTCTTTCTCTTCCTCTTTTGAGTTCTACACTATTATAGTCTAACGGTTGCTTCTCTTTCTTTTCTGAATAAATGGCCGCATCGCCTGATTCTTTGGGACTGAAAAAATCTACTATAGTGACTATAGCTTTTCTAGAATATTTATCTCAGAATATTCATAGCACGACAGTAGTCTTTTCTTTTCTGAATCTTCATTCTCTAGCTCAGAAGTGCCTCCTCTATAATTTTCGCATCTAGATATATCACCTTTCTTCGGAATTTGTATTATCAGTATTCCATTTGTTGGGAATTTTTTCGTCATGCCGTATTTTCACTTTGTACAGCTTTGCAGGCTTTGTACAGCCCAGTGTAGCGCTTCTCCGCCATGTTTTAAAAGTTCTGTACATATTCTATATTCTCCCGCTGCCTCTACAGTTTCAACCGTTTTATATGGTGTCACTTCTTCATATGCGGGTTTTTGATTGCTTTCCTACCATTTTTTGGTCACTGGCTGTGTTTTCACATCGTTTGCCTCGTTTTTTTATTTGTATACTTCTCAAGTATTGGGTTCATTTTTGTATTGTTATCATGTGTCTTTTCTCTTTTTATTCGTTAGGATAATTGTAGCGCAGCGATGTGTTTTTCTGTTTACTCTATTTGAATTTCTTCCATTGTTCCTTGTTTTGGTTTCACATATTTTATTCGCCACAGAATTAATTACGGATGACTCAGTGGGCTCGGTCTTGGGAATAAAAATAAGACGGAAGTAACTTTTGGAATACAGCCACCAGGAAAGATTAACTAGATTAACAACCTTGGGAGAGCTGACAACAATTATTGATTCATGCAGGTAAATGTCGACAAAAAAAAAACGAAGAACACTTACCCCGATGTTAATATGAACTGACTTATTTAAAGTTGGAAACGAACCATTCAGTTGGATTGGGTTGGGTTGGAAGTAAATGTATCCGAAGGATTTGGTAAGACTGGGCTTATCTCAGATCATGGCCATTTGCGGTCTTCTGAACCACCGATATTGAAACACAATTTCAACGAATAGCATTTTCAACCTCATATTGTTGAGGCACGGCATTACATACGTCACATGCTTCCGAAAATGTTGTTCGGTAATTAATTTATTTTTCCTTCCTATCCAGAGTCCATTTTTCCACATAACCTAATCCATTGGGTCTATTTCGTTGATCATTGCCATTGCCAAACCAATGGTAATTTGATACTGCGATGGATCACCTGCACACTTCACATTTCGCTGATTAACACCAGTTTATTGTGGGAAATTTAATCGGATTTTTGCACACTGGAAGAGGCCCTTATCGACTTACATATGCATATTGTCACAAACGGAAGCTAATCTATCCCTCTTTGTGCATAGGTTTCTCTGTACGATATGTCTCTTTGACTTACGTTCAACTATACAACACTTCGCAATAAAGGGACTTTTCTATAGAGTTTTCGTTGCGATGTGTGATGTGTCTTTAATGATGAACTACCTTAATCATATATTTGGTTTCAAACTAACACTGAACATTCTTGGAATGACCACGAGAATAACGTTCCTCAGTATGAGCTCACACCCTAACTTTTTAACCACAAACCCAACCCACGCCAAAGCGTAAAACAAAACCCTTTACACCATTGGCTTTCACCATCAGTTTAGGTTTGGTTGGGCTCTATTTTACCAGCTATGTAAGTTGATTCTGATGTTTCTATATTATCGATGTGGGTTCGGGGATTTTGTACTAGTTATAACTGGCTCAATAATCATGAGTAAGCCCGAAAACATATATTCGATTCCAGCTCACCTCCATTGATACGTATCTTACGTGCACTGTATCTTTCGTGACCTTCTTTTCATTTGTACTTAACAATTTCAGTCTTGCCCGCCTTTTGTTCCCTATCCTCCTGCCAGTCTGTATCACAGCAGAGCTTTTTCTTTTATTCCCTGTGCCATTCTTCGATATTTTCCCGGATTTATCTACTACTTCCCCATTTTCATTCTACTTTTTATAATATATAGCTTGTGTTTATTTCTTTTTGCACTATTCTATTTATTTGAATTTTACGCTTCATGATATCTTGGTCGGAGTCTATATTCGCGCCTCTGAGTGTACGTCGTTTATTGTTCTGCACCCTGTTTACCTAATTAGGGTATGGTCGATTTGATTTCACATTTTTCCGCCTGGGTGCATTCAAGTAATTTTATATAATATTCCTATGTGTATTCTGGTTGATGCTGCAAATTTACATATATTAATTATTAATTTTTTCATGTACTGTATAAGTATCTGCCACAGCTCTGTAATACCTTTTTTGCCCACTGCGTTAATGCCTCCTGGGATCATTAGAATATCATGGCAATATCTTCTAGTTGTTCTTCGTCGTTTTCAGTGGGGACGTATACATTTATCAGCGATTGGTTTCTTGTCTAATCGTATTCTGCTGCTAATTGCTTTGAATTCTCTTAACTTGGTGTTTCGTGTTACCTCTTATTACAAAATCTGTGACGTCATATCCCTGATCTTTGCCAGCATACCAAAGATTAAACTATCAAGTTTCGTAACTCCTTTCCAACTGGTTTCTCGAATCCATGATATTCCTACATTTCCAGCCTTTTACATGAATCTAGCAGTGTTTTTGCTTTCCACGTATCCATTCTTAATGGTTGATGTGCAAATTTTTTTCTTATTTTCATTCCCTGATCCTTGGTCGTACTCGTACGTTTAATAACTTTCCTCTCATCTGTTAATTTATTACTTTTCGTTAATATAATTTGATAAAATAAGTGTAAATTGTTTCGATTTAATTAAGGATTTAGGAAAATATGTGAATTTTGTTAAAAGTTATAATTTTGTAAAAATAAGGCTGTGTCGTGCATATCAAAATATTATGAAAATAGTGTTGAAGAATTTCATGCAGGTATCGAATATGTATAAATAACCATTTGTTGCCAAGCTGCAGTATATTTTGAATTCTAGATGTCCCTACAGCTTGATTAATCTGAAAAGTGCTATTTCTTGTAGCGTAAAGGATACAATTTGTAATCTTAAAAGTGGACACATTTTCTTAGGTACAACATGACCGAATATTTCGATTTCACAATTGTGAACATTTACCCGTTACGGCAATAGAAACCGCAAGTATTAATCATAATATGATTGCTTCTTAAAGCCGCAAATGACGCAACGATTTTAAATTCTTAACTCTGATCTGACAAATTACAGATTATATGCATAATAGTTAAGGTCCCCAATTGTGGTGACCTTAACTATTGTGATTTGAAAATAAAAATATACTTTGTTGTGTTCGTGGAGTTTATACTAATAAGTAATAAGTTCGTGATCGTTTTTGAATTTATGCCTGAAATTTAAGTCGATTTATTTAAAAAAAAACTCCACTTTAATTTATTTTCATTTTCATTGAATTGGTAATCATAATCTAACGTGCCCACATCGACTGTAAATTTCAAATCTGGCTTTTTTAGTCAATGTGGAAAATCCTCCTCCATCTTTCCCTGCCTATAAATCTCCAATTCCAATCTTCCTATTTCCTTCTTCTCCTCCAAACCACATGTTTTCGTATTTATTATAATAACCTACAATTAATGATTCTAGATGTCCCCGTTTATATTTGTGAATTACATATAATCACTTTAGTGTCATTTTGGTATCTAATTTTGTTCGATCTGACATCTTCACGATGCTGTTCTTGATCCACTGACTTGAAGAATTTACGTTCTAAGTCACTGAGACGAAGAATAGCTGCTACCTGAAGATCACATATGGGACTGTGCCGAAACGTCGAAACGATCTCTTATTAGATTATCTCGGTAGACTTCATATAGTCCCTTTAGTTTAGTTTTTTAAATTGCCATGAAGAATACGTTCGATTAAATGAATAGGATTTTCTGATCAAGTTCACTAAGTTCACTTCCATGAACTCCATGCCATCCGAATCCAACCAAATTTACAGCAAATGTAGAAGTAACGATAATTTAGGCACGACTGAAATGAGATGTAAAGAAGAATAAGCGAAATACGATTAGTATACTCAATAATAGCTTCACATCCAGGAGTGAAGACCCTCTCTTACCCCCTAAAATGTATCGATATAGCGTGCGATGGGAGGAACATTCTGCCAAGTCTTCACTAAAATGTATCATTAGCAAATGTATACTGATCAGAAATTACTTCGATTGAAAACTTAACAACGAAATTCATTAATGAGGCAAATTATATGTTAGAATCATTTCACCATAACGTTTATATCAAAATAATAACACATCCATTTACTACGAGTTTAATCAGGGAACTGGGTGGAATGTGGTATTAACAAAAGGAAAAAAATAGTATGATCATGATCATTAACTGCGTTGGCAAGAAATTATTATGATGGAAAACACATTATGTTCATTGAGGCACAGGAAGTACTTTGTGAAAGTGATAGGACGGATTGACTATTTTGAACGAATTGTGGACTGAAATGAGGATAGAAGGAATAGTGGATAATCTCAAGGAGGAATGTGAGGTAAGATAATGGGTTACTATTTCTAAGTTATATTTAATATCAAGTGATGCAAATGCATGGATTGGGAGTAATAAAACGGGGAGGAATTGCTTGGGCATTGAATATAGAGGGCATCAAAATCAAAGTACAGATTGCGTGGGACATGTTGGAGCTGAGTATTTGTGACATAGACAATAAACAAAAACGCATTGCCATTGTCATTAGACCTTTCCCTTGTGCATTTTCTTCAAAATTGCGTTCATTATTTTCCACATGTAGCCAGAATGATCAAACCTACTTTTTAATCTTTATTGATTTCACCTGCTTCATTCCATTTTCTATCACTTAATACTCCAATTCTCAAAATTCTCCTCATGTACACTTATTCCGTATTTGGTCGCCCATTAACTTGCACTTCCTATTATACCCTCTGCCATCAACATTATTGTGCTTAACGAGCAACACTATTTTTACATTCAACATATTCCCCCAAATTAAGAAGGAACTGATGAATGCAGTGGATGAAGTGTTAGTCACTGGAGTTGCCGATGGAATTATTTTGTGTCTAATCACTTTGGATTGGGTTGGGTTGTGGGTTGAACGTTAATAAAAAATAAATGAAATAATTGTAAAAGTGTATCGTGTTAATTGAGTGAAACATAAAAACAAGGAATTCTGAAACAACGCCGAGGTCACAGCACCGTGACAAAGTAAACGGTAGATGTGTAATGTTAAATTTGCTTCGATTAACAGTACTCCACATTAGAATAATTGAGATTGTCTGTTCTGAATAACGTCAATTAGAACTGCAGATATTATTTAACGGTAACTACAGAGGCGTTGTTGTCTTATTCTTGTGCCGTCGGTGAGTTGTAAATATGACCTTTTCACTCTTAACTGGTGCGAGTCGACCGACCGAGTCGTTTCGTAACCCAAGTAAGAAATTGATTTATGGCAGGTTTACATAAAATTCGCAATAAGTTCTACTGGCACTTATGTGAGTGTGTTCATATATAGGTTGATCTAGGAAAGAACAATGCTTTCTGTAATAAGGCACGAGAGAAAGTTTACAGTGAAAGGAGGGTGGAAGGAGGTCAGAGAACGTCCGATTAGTATGAATAAACACGTGCCATAACTGGAATTACAATTCGAGGCTACATACATCCCGATTCTAAACGCTCTACCGACAGGATTTGAAGAAATCTCAAAGCAAACATATTTTCGGTGCAAATCGACATTGAATGAGCACATTTAATTTACAATGATGCAATATCACATACGATAGACTTTACAATTATTCACCTGGATGCATTTGATTTATAAATTTGAACTATATCCTTGGAGCACTTAAAAGAAATTAGAAGAAATTTTCTTAGATTTTTCATGTGTGTTTAAACTACTTTTCCTTTATTTTAACATTTTTAATTTTTGTATACCTAATTTTTTGATTAATATCACACAGTATATCACAAATAAACTAAATAATACAAAATAATAATAAATATAGACAAATAGCTATGGGAACAAATCGAGGAGAAGATATAGACACGAAATGGTTTTAAGATAAAAAAAAGAAAACATGAGAAGTAAAGAAAATGTGTACAAGGTAAATTAAAGAATGAAGGTAAAGAAAAGTCAATAGGGATAAGTGAAAAACAAATCGACAAACAGTAAAAGAGGCATATTAAATACCAGAGGCAAAGCAAACAAGGAAGCGTACAAAAACGAAGAGGAAAACTAAAAGAAATAGTAAAAGAGGAAAGCAACCAGGCGTGGCTAGAATTTAGAGAAATAGATGATAATAGCAAATATAAGTAGCAATAAATAAAATGAAAGGCAGAGAAGTTTGCAATAGACGAATGTAGAATAATTGAAATATGTAGAATACTTCAGCGATTTGGTAGAAACAAATTAGTTGAGTTAAAATAAAGGCAAAGACCCGAAGAAGGATGAAAACCAGAGGAGGAAGTAAGAGAGAAAGCTGGCAAATTGAAATTACCTTGTCCATAAAAAGGTAGCAAAGTTTTTTATGAAGAGAAAGCCACTTCACTTTACTGACAATGCACGAAATAAGGAGGAAGATGATATGATAGGAGATACTCAGCTTGGATTTAGACCAAACAAGGGCATGTAAGGTGCTAAAGGGAAACTGCGCTATGTTTTATATATCTTAGACCTCCAAATTCTGTCGAAGTCATAATTAACAAAGGATCTATCTAGAGGTTCACGAAGAACTGAAACAACAAAGTAACAACAACAAAAATATGAAGTATAAGTATGTAAGTATGTATCATAGATGAAACAGACTCAGATCACCCTCAACTATACTTGAAAGATAAATGCAATAGAGGATATGAAGGAAGAAGGACACCTAAGATTCCAGTTTATAATCAGTTCAAATTTGGGTCATATAATATTTGTAATATATAGTATTATAACACTGTTCGATAATTTTGTCGATAACAAATGCAAAATTTTACACAATTTTTTCGCTTATAAGACCTCATTATTTGTTTCACACAGATGTCCTGAATTAATCATTGTTTCTTGTATATCATTTCTGCCGTTGAAGTTGATTGCATTATGTTAGATAGAAATACATTAATTTTTTCAATATTTGTTTTCTACATTCGTTTCTGATATTGAAATTGAAATTGGAATATACGGTGCTATAATTATTCTTACAACTCTTTGTGGGTACGGTAGTAACTTATACTGACATGTAATAACTTAGCATTTGCCAGAGTCCATATCACACTAATTGTTTTCTGTAGTTCGTAGGCAGGATCGCCATGTAATCAAATATCAGGAACGACATCGTCGTACGCTATACTTGTAGAGTTACTCTAACCACTATTTATAGTATTTATAGTATTGCCTCTGCCGGTATAAACGCTGGACCTAACTAATCAACTTTCTGATGTATTGGCCAGGTTGGAAAGGTGCAAATTAATATATAAGGGTAATTGTTAGAAATAATTTCATATTAAATTTATGCAAATCATGTAACACGTCGATGTCTTTACATAATTCCATTAGTCATTTTGACAGATTTTAATACCAATATGAATTTTTTAAGTTGCATATATGCCATATATGATACCATAACGAAACTAAATTTTATTTCACGTTTGTACCCTATACCTCTACAACCTGTAAGAGAATACTACAATAGCCCGTGATTCTCTAATGATCCATGCATTAAGCCCAATTTTATAAAAGGAGCTCGTTTGTCATCCTTAAAGAGATCCGATGGTTGCTGATACAAGAACAGTACGCATCGCAACTGCATCCAGTGGAATCAGCTCCCATTGATTGATTGCCTGCATCAATGGCCCAAACATACTACGAAATTCTATAGTTCAGTTCGCTCCACACGTTGGAATTCGGAGTGTGCTCATGTATGGAACATAATTATGGCCTCGTAAATGAAGATAACTGCAAGAATGCAGTATAGGTATGGAAGAGGACTTCGAATAGGAAGTAGTTGACGAAGTGGTACGATACAAGAAGATGGCAATTTGGAGAAAGAAAGATTGGTGAAGAACAGTACTGAGTGAGTTGAAAAAATGTGGGTTGCAAAGAATGGGGTTAGAACGTGGCAGAAGAACAATTAAGATGAACAGTTGTGGGCAGGGTTGTGGAACGTGGAGTATTGGAGACATGGGGATAGTTTTATGAATGAAAAGGAGACATGAAGCTCAAAGAGATGAGATACAATAAGAGGATGTAAGACGTGATAAGACGTTTTGGATGAAAATAAGAGAAGAAAGGAGTGACTTTGTGGAGGGGTGGGTTGATGAGGAAATTGAGGAATCTAAAGGAATAAAAAATGTTCAAGTGAAGTGAAATGGCAAATTTAAATATTCCAGGGTAACCTTCGTGGATATCATAAGACAGATAATTCTTTATTAGCAACTACTTTTTTATAGATCTACTTGTGTCTATATCCATTGATTCAAAAGTATTTTTTTGTGATTTCGCTATGATACGTATTTCATATATTACATTTTCATCCCTCGCAATATCACCTGATGTAGTATAATTTAAGTTTGATTCAATACAAAATATTGAATTAAACATGAAATTATACTACCAACCTGATCACCTCTTAATCCCAGATCTGTCCATCCACTATATTCTTTCAATAGTTTCATCTCACACAGTTTACTCATTCAAAGAATACAATTTTACTCATACGTTGTCTATACTCATTTATTAAGTGTTATCATATTTTGCCACTCCATACATTTCTAGATATGGTATTGCTTCCTAAACGCCACCTATATTCGAGTTTTGGAAGAGATGGATTTTGATTAGGTTTCAAATCCTACGTTTCTGTTTTTATGTCAAAATTTATTACATCTTTTCATATTTAATCGTTTTTTATTTTTTACCTAAAATCATTACAATTATTGGTTTTCAAACGACTCAATTAAACCATTTTAGTAGCTACAAATAAGTTGTTTAGCCAATAATATCGTTACGCGAACTCTAAATTAACTCACTAAGGCACCTTCGGATATTAATTGATAAAACTAAACCCACTTGATCACTCTCCTAATCATAATCGCGTTGTATCATTCAATACACAAATAAGAATGTTAGCAGATACGATCTACTCCTTACGGTGTTCCTTTTTGTTGTCGTATAACGTGGATAATTCAGTTAACACAGGGATGGGTCGGGCAAGAGAGAACGCCCATGTCTAATCGTAGATTAAAAGTGATAGATGCGTGTTACCTGACGAATGATTTATGGCGACTTGTTGAAACGCATCGCGTCAAAAGCACAGGTAGCGCGCTGGCCGAGTTTCCTAAATGAAAACAAAACGATTGTTTTGCGCATTTCTGCGCCGCTCGTTACTTGAGAGTTACTTCGGGCAGGTTCGGCCCAAGGAGGGACCGCTAAGTAAAATCACAAAAGCAGTTATTTTGAAGAATGTAGAACTGAAATAAAATTGTGGACGTTTAGCTAAACTGACAGCTTATCAAGCACCACTAAAGGGCATGAAACTGGTCAATTTTTGGTTGGTAAAATAATCCTAAAGTATATAAGAAAAAATTAATTAATAAACTTTGTAAATATCAATGATGAAAACAAAGACACATAATTCAAGCAGCGGAAATGAAATACCACAGAAACGTAGTAGAAGCATGAAGAAGAGATAAGAGGAGAAGTGAAAATATATTAGAAAAAATACCTAGTACGTTTGTGAGGGACATGCAAGTTAAGAGCATCTGGAAGACAAAACTGATGATGGAAAACAAAAGAGCAAGGCCTAAGAGCAAGCGGAGTAGTGCTGTAGAAGACAATCTAAGAGGAAGAGGAGAACACTGGAACTCAGCGAACGAAATTGCAAGAGACGGAAAGAAATGGAAGAAGTTTCTTTTACAAACTTTTCCCATTCCCTTCTATCTATTGCCATTTCTTAATAAGACAGCTTAAAGAAGTGACAATATGTGGGCAGCGACAAATCCATCTAACAATTAAAACCTTAATTATTTTATTGAATCTTCTGAGAATACGCTGTACATTAACGAGTCAAAAAGGAGTCGTAAATCGTAAATTTCTTTATGTTTTAATGAAGTCCTAAATTTGCATTTAGAACGCCCACGAAAAACTTAACATCATTCAAATTTGACTTTATCAACAGTTGCACAGGAGAGTACACGCGAGAACATCGGTGTCAGCGCATATACACTGATCGCCAAAAAAAAGCAGAGCACCCAGAACGCACGATCGTACGAACTTGAAATTCTGGTGGTATATATAATACATCTCAAATGAAGGAACAATTGATTAAAATTTCATCATGACCACCGAACTTTTTGTTTGCTTTTTATCTCTTGTTAATTTTTTAAGGTACATTTCTTGTTCTCGTGGGTAAGGCAAACTTAATGATTAGTTACAGTTTAGACGCTGATTTTACTTGTGTGGTTGTCATGCCCCGCGTTCGTCGTAATCAACATTCCAATCAATTAACTCCTTTTGAAACGGGTCTAATTGTGGCCGTATTACGCTTTCGCGAACTGGTCAGAAGATTGGGTTGAAGTGACTTTAAAATCATTCGAGCATGGAGAGCTTGGTCCAATGAAGGCTCAGAAATACGTAGGAGAAGTAGTGGTCGGCCAGGAATTATGAATGAACGTCAAGAAAGGCGTATTCGGTCACTGGCCTCAATTAACCCGTTTAAGACAACACGGTCGGTGAGGGCTACTTGGAGGGTTATTTTGGAAAGACAGGTGTCTATGCAAACAATTTATCGCATAATTCTTTCGTATGGCTTAGCGTCATATCGACCAATTGTTCGTTTCCTCCCCGAAGTTTTGGAGCCAGTTTTGTTGCCATACCTTCAAAGACATCGTAACAGTGTTTTCCAGCAAGACAACGCTTGGCCACACATTGCAAGAGTAACGCAGAGAGTTTATTTATGACAATAATGTTCATTTACTGCCATGGCCTGCAAGATCTCCAGATTTATCGCCCCGATTGAACATGTATGGGACATGTTCGGCAAAAGAGTCGAGGATTTTCCAACGCCCATTGACACTTTGGCTGAACTTCGAGTTCAAATTCAAAGAGCTTGGGATGAAATACCGCAAGCAGAAATTGATCATTGAATTTTAAATGAATGCATTCGTTTTGGAGGAGATACCACGCATTATTAATTTTTTAACATTGTTCTTAAATACAGATTTGTTATCATTCATTGTCTTACTGAATCTCAAATTGTCAACAAAATTTCAAGTTCGTAGGATCGTCTCTTTTGGGTGCTCTGCTTTTTTTGGCGATCAGTGTATCAGGGTGTCGTTCAGCGACACATGTCCAAGTTCAGGTCAACGAATACTTGCTGTATTTCCTAAGCTCCAATAAGACGACTAATTCGTCTCATAATAAATGTCAGGGTTAGAATTCAGCAATTCTACTTCAGCTTCGGTTAGAATTGAAGAACCATTCATCGTGATTTAGACTTAAACACATCATTGTTAATAATGGATTATTGAAATACTTTGAATACAAAGCAAATCCCTAAAAAGTCCATTCATCGTTTCGAGTTTATTACAATAAAGACTCAGAACTGAATTGCAGCTGTCTCAAACAAACAATGTCATATAAAAATGACGTCACTGATTTATAGAACATGCAGCGACTATAACAAACAAGGTGAGTTGGTCAAGAGTTAAAAAGGCATCTCGCACGTTTTTATGTTTATTGCAATCAATTAATTAGTTGTGGCACAGTGTAAAACTACTTGTAAACATCTAATGATCATTTTTTTAATTTAATTAATTTGACATTATGCAGTTCTAATTTTATGGCTCTTAATGTAATAAATACTTCAATGTAAAAATAATTATCACATTTTGTGCAAAATATTTGTGTGATTTGAAGGTGACAGTCTGCGAAGTGTAATAAAAATACCAATTTAATTTAATATTTATAATTGGATGCTAAACCGTACCATTGCAATAGCTTAAGAATTCCGAGTGTCTAATTGAAGCAATATAATCAACGAAACCCAGCACAGCGCAACCCAACCCAACTAAACTAAACCCAGCCAAACCCAACCCCACCAATCCCAATTATATTCTCATAAATGAAATGATTGCATTTGATCATTGTATTCCAGAATCATAACATTATTTATTATTATATTCAGCTCATACTTAGTCTAATAGATAACGTAAGTTAGTACCTTGTTTTTTTCATTGATTTAATTTAAATTAAGTTCTATACATTAAAAATATCCTATTTAATCCACAATTATCATGTTTTGTGACGTCATATAGACCGTGCTTAGAAAAGGCAAAAAGGCAAAATGAAAGCAAGATAATGTAAAACGTAATTAGCTAAGGAAACCCCTACACTTTAGCTTATGAGGAAATGAGAATGATTTGAATTAAAAGATAATTTTAAATAAATGAAATTAATAAAATATCATCCAAAATAAAATAAAATAAATATTCCCCTTAACACACAGCACTTCAATCAAAATGTTCATTCAGAAGATAAAGGGGACTATTTATTTAACATTATTTCTACATAAACTTCATAAAGATATGGCCAAATCAAAGAAATTACAAAGTAACGGACGACAAAATTTGGTTTTATTAAGTCGCGTAAATTGGGAGTAACAAAAGTGGCGGCTGATCGGCCATTTGCACCTTTCGCCACTAAATTTGACATCACTGGTCGAAAACCATGTACTTTGACTTATAGTTACGTTTTAAACGTGTGGTTTAACTGATTTTTGTTGTAACGCAGAAACCTTTTAACTTTACAATTGGCAGTAGTAGTAATTGTTTTAACACTAGGATTGCCCGATGACGTTATAATAAGGATTAAACTAACTACTTAGTCCTGTAACATACGGGTGTTTGTAGATAGATAACCGTAATCAAGAACAATTTATTTTATGAAATTTTACAAAGTTGTTATAATTTTGAAATTTAATTATTAGCCTATGGTCTAATAACCAGATCGTTATTATAACGCTATCGGGTAACGTTTTTTAACGCTGTTATCATATATACTCTGATTCGAAGGTTTCTGGGCAAATTGACGACTTCTGGCCATCCATACTGGCGTCTTGTAAACGATTGGAATAAGTGAATAAAAAATAGGTCGAACGAAAATTTAATCAGACAGTTATGATAAAACATAGATAACAAACACGAAGACCACAAAACGCCTGTAAGAACTAGGAAAACTAAATTTTTATCAACGAGTAGTCCGTATGTGGTAGTCAAGTCAGAGTTCCAGCTATGTCAATACAAAATTTCAGCGTAATCAAACCAGAAACAGAATATCGGTTTGTTTACCAAATAGCAGCCGTAAATAATTTGTATTTGTATTAGTACTTTCAATGATTTAATTTTTGAACTAATTTTTATTTCTAATGCAAAGTAAACTACAATTAATTTACTCAGTCAAAATTTGGCAACAATACTATGCTAGTTTTTTTGTGCATACGACAATTTCCGTAAAAATTTCGAAAATTGAAAAGTGCACGTTTGACGTTTGAATCCGGACGATTGGGAGCAATTACCAGAAGTATCTTAAAAAATATTAAATATATTAAGATATTTGACACTTTTGACTCGAGTTACAAATTCCCTAAAATCGCTGATAATCCCAGTACACACCCATGTCGCTAAATTTATGGCCCAATGCTGGCTGGCTTTATTTCCTTGACGTGGGTTTGCTGAACTTTGAAAGCAGTGAATGTTTCTAAGGGCCAATGATGACTGGCTTTACATTTGCTAATACTAACTTAATTCTCCTACAATCACGGCAATATCGCGCCAGGCCAATATTTCTTTACTTTCCAGCTTTCATATATTTTCATACAATTCTCTTCGTTTTGACATTTGTCGAAACCAAGCATGTAAACCCCACCAGCACTGGCCATCACCATTAACTTAGTAAAACTGAAATGAAGATATACGTTTAATGGTACATGTGTCGTTGATGAGACGCACGATTGACATTTATTTTAAAGACTATACCAACTGAATTTAGTTCTACCTTTAAAAACTAAATTAATCTATCAAAGTTACATCTGATTTAAATTTTTACGACCTAATTATCAATTGATTAAAGTTTTTCTCGCCAAATTATACACAAAACAGAATCACGAGCAAAATACCATCAGACGGGCTTGGGGCACAAAATGTACTAGAATCGAGCCTGAACGAACGCTCGTTTGACTTGAAAATTTCGAACGTGGCGTTTAACTGACAGAAGTCGCCGCTTCGGACCCTCCCTCGTGACGATCACGTGCGCGCACTCTCGGGCCAATTAGACGGTGAATTGTACTATTTTCCACTGTTAAAAAATATGCTAAGATGCGCGCTAGTGATTTTGCAAATATATTGGAAACGCTGTATCGGTTATGTCACTGTATGCGTCAAAAAAGGTTTTTAAATCGACGTAATTACATAAAATTCGATAAATATGTAGAAACGAAACCATTTTGATATACCTACTTAAGGTTTTAGATGATTTAATTGTAAAAAATGTAAACTGAATAACAATTTGTGATTAACGTGAGTTAACGTGAGTTATATTAAGATTTGGATATTTGCCATGTAATGAATATAGTCAAATGA
Organism: Geotrupes spiniger; assembly: GCA_959613385.1. Lineage (NCBI taxonomy): Eukaryota > Metazoa > Arthropoda > Insecta > Coleoptera > Geotrupidae > Geotrupes > Geotrupes spiniger. Next base: position 23,382,296 of record OY390737.1, read on the forward strand.
TTGTGAAAAGAATAATTTGATACATACTTCTATCTAAATTATTAGGCTTTGTATACATAACAATTTAAATACATTTGGGCAATTAAAATTGAAATGAAATTCAGTGAAACAGCGAGCGATGCTTATAACGGTTGTTAGGAATGACCAGTGTTGAAATTACGTTAGATGTTGTTTTGTGTTCTTATCATTACAACTGAACGTTTGGAATTTGTCAATCAAAAGTTAACCTTTCTGAAACGTCAAGCCTAAATAGGAACAATTGTTTTCGATATTCGTATGCATTGTTTTATTTGATTGCAGTTCACTGAACTCAACCAAAAACGTCGGCATATCAAAAAAGCTATGGAAACACAATTATTAAGGGAAATATGCCAAAATTATCCTACGATGGAGAAAATTACGAAATCCGAACTATTGACACACTATGATAGGAAATGTCGACTATGAAAATTCTCAAAATTGGGCATACGGGACAGGAAACACACAAGCAATATTGATTTAAAATTGAGAACTTTGAATATCGTAATAAAATCCTTGTTGTTCGTGGTGATCGAATCTCTGATGCCTGGTCTTTGTGATATATCTAATATACTTATGAACGAAGGTAAGAAGAACGGTGCGAACTATAAAAGTACACTTTATGAAAAAGAGCTAAAAACGGACTACATCATACGTGTGACTACGTGTATAAGAAAACTAATCGTGTTCTACAAATTATTACCAGAATAATTCGTCCGAGCTATGGATCTTAATCTATTTCCATAACGATCTAAAATGACCACGTTGATCTGTTTCAACTTTGAGACGTCATGCAGGAAAGTAATTTACATACAAAATTAATTGATGTATTAACAGGACTATATTACGGTATGATGGCCCAAATAAAACGTGGGCGATGCTTAGGTCATCAATTTCTTCTCATAACAGACGAAGGTGTCGAAAAATTCCTGCTCAGGTAAAGAAGAAAATGTAATGCAATAAAATATAACAACAGTCCTCTCCAAATTTGAAAAGGACTCAAAGGACGATGAAGCCATCTTGGGGCGAGAAAGTATCGCAGAGTCAGAGAGCTGTTGGTCAAAATACATTGGATTAAGATCAATGGAAATGCATTGTCGAAGAAAGTTTCGATGATTTATTTCAAGAAATAAACGAGGGCGGAAGAAATAAAACAACCATCGTAAATAGGAGGTATATAATACCTAGCAAAGAATGCCAGAAGGAACTTGGCTAAATGAAACATATGAATGGATAACTCCAGGAACAGGGAAAAGAGGGAGGGAAAAAACTTGCGGATAATAAATCGACGGAGTGATGGTGACATATGAGAGTTTGGATGGAGGGAATCAATATATGGTGCGGATTATGAAATAAAACGATTTTGGTAACATGTGTCAGTGAACGCTATTTATGTTTATGGTGGAGAAAACAATAACAAACTCCATCCCTATTAACTATTAATTTAGTGCAGGCAGAATTCTGCCAGTATTGTCACAGATTTATAATATTTGCCAATTACATTTTTGTTGTGAATCTATTTTTATTACCAATGCCGCGAAGCCAACTCCGGTCCTGACTTCGGGTATCTAATAACCGTGTGGATGTTCAGTATTTTGTGCACGTAAATCTGAAAGACAATAAAGCGCGTCTGGGCGGCCTCTGGAAAAGGTAACAAGTCTACGCTGTATCTCTTTCCATCCTCGAACATTTACACCTACATCCCTCTTTGTTACGCCAATCCTTAGGCGTGCAACGAACAAGGATATAGTACCACCGTCACGTAGCTCAATATAGAGCATGCACCTTACCTACACACGTACACAGACTCACACACGCACATACATACAACTTGCCCATCCGAGTTGAAGAAAGACAACGTTTCATGTGGCTCCACAGCGTGCAAGTTTGTGTGCGTGTGTGTCTGTGTGTGTAGGGTAGAAGAGACGATAGAGGCACGCCGCGCTAAGTGAGGTTAGGATCGATACGGAGGAAAGCAGAAGCGAGCACAGCCAGAGATGATCAGTGCATAACTCAGGCTTGTTGTTTTTTGAGCTCCGGCTACAGATATCAAGCTCGTAGGAGTGCTGCGTTGTCACGTTGAATAGAAGAAGCCCGAGATCGCGGTAAGGTCGTGCAAGGAAGAGGGACAGACGCAAACACACATTTACTCTATCTCGTCATGACAAATGCAAGACGAACAAGTAAGTATGTGGTGGATATTGACGATGCAGATTAGAGAATATATTACGACGTTCATGTCTCGGGCACGATTTTTACAATTATTTTTTTCCGATTTGGCATGGAGGTTTACGACTGTACATGTTGAGCGTTGACTTTTCCAAGACGCAAGTAAATGTAAATACGCTTCGTACACTTGTTTGGCTGAGTGAGGGTTATGACCTTAGGCCAATGATTATTTTGTTGAAACTGATTTCTAATCTAATTTAATGTCTTGTTCGGCGGGGCAATTTAAAGAGGCACGGCAATTTGTTATCTATTTAATGTACAATCTGTTCATAAACTAAGGAGACTGATCGAGCGGTCATGCCCACTGCGATCCCTTTTCAATGAAGTTTTTAAAGTTTCTAACATGCCCATGCAAGAGATATATAAAACAATTTTGTGGATTTACATTTTTGAAATTTTATTTTATGCCATTGTATTTAAAACTATGACCAACGTATATAATATATCGAATATATTTATAATGCTGCTTGAAGTAAAACTTCGTCTTCGTCAACATGATTTATTTTTTTTAATAATGTCAACAAGTAACGTGGATATCAGGATGGTTAATACGATTACGTAGCCTATTATTGTACCACTGACAAATCTGGTATCGCTGAAAAAAAAACGAGTAAACTTGTTAAGTCATTGAAAATGTGTATGAGCATAGACTCCTTTTTTCAGGGTTATGCGAGATTATTCGTAGGAAAATTAGATTGTTGGGATAAACGACGTACATAATTGAGAAGATTTTGTTGGACAATTTGCAATTTACATTTTGGATATCAATATAATGCCAATAAAACTTTAATGGAACTAACGAAACTGATACCGATACATTAATATGTTCATATATTTTTTTGTCTCGTCTATTTTTAAGATGCGTTTTATTGATTTACGTTTTACATGTAAAGAATATAATAGATATTAAAGAAATGTGTTAATTATAGTACTATTAGAACATCATTAAAATGGATAATTAATTGTAGTACATATTTGCGATGTTGTAAATTCTATATAACAATAAATTTACTTATTTTTATGTAATTGTTTTTGAATAATATGTTTTCCCTTATTGCCTTAATAAACCAAAATATTAATATTAATCATCATCTAAGAAATCTGCAAAAATTGCAATATTGAAGATATAATTGCACCTTTAAAAGATATTTGTAAAAATTTTTACAAAGATTAAATGTAAGATAAATCAGATATGTGCTCTCATCTACTCACGAAAAAACATATAAACAAAACAATACAAACATTAAAATGATGTTATTATAATGTTTTGTAAGGAACCAGATGTAAATGAAATAGTATAATAGTGATTGAAATTTATATATTTGAATCAAAATATTGTATTGTTAAAGCACGGTGGAAAATTCCACAAACCCTTGTTTTTATTAAATTTATTAAATTTAGCGCCATTCAAAAACAATCCTCGCGCATAATGCTGTGACCTTTTCGATGCGATATTGACCGTTGCTGGTAATTAGCAGCGTAGAATTGACGGGCATACCATTACATTGATTATGGTGTCGTGTTCATTAAAACAGAGCTACAAACGAGCATGGAATCTTGTGATACTCCACTGGTAAGCATGTATTCGTAGGTTTTCAAAAATCGAAATTGATATGAAATCGAGCGGTAATTGTGAACCTTGTGTTTGCTACAAGTTCTGCAAAGTTGACAAAACGTATTTGCAAACCTTCGTAAGGATCCGGAAATTGAACCATAGCCCCATGGTAAGCCTAGTTTCGGCAGAATTCACTACAGGTAGCCCTCAGTTAAATTATTATTAAATTACATAAAAATATTAAAATACTAAATACCCACGTATTCAAGAATGAATGAGGGTTATTATGTTACAAAAACGTGCACCAGAGTTATCTAAGCATGTTGAGAAGACACGACTATCTATGTCCCTAGGAATAAAAATTAAAGTTATTGGACGAATTGAAGTAACACGCCCTAATGCTTGGAGATCTTTGAACTTATCTCCATCGACTGTTACTACCATTATGAAAAATAAAGATAAAATTAAACACTCTTCTGAACAGTTTACGGCAGTAAACTGAGTTTGATGAAGATTGAAAGTAGTGGAGAATGAACAAGCAACAGGATTTTTGATGACTTGTGGTAATTAGAAAGAAGGAATAGATATTACCAAAAATAAGTCAAACACACTACCAATTACATTTTTTAGAACATTTGATAAAATATCGATAGGTTATATATATACTATTATATATATACTATTATATACTAAGGTAGAATAAAGGGCATCGTTATGTTACATTTTCTATCCTGGATTGAAAGGCTATTGAAGAAACTGATAGACAAAATTGGTTTAAATTATTTATCAAATCGTGAATTGCTTACAGTTTCATGTATCACAATATGGGGTTACTTTGTAAACCTGAGAGGCTCGTTGAAATAGTTCTATAAATGACTAACCTAACAAATACTTAATTTATTTACACACTAAAATTTGTATTCTAGTGTGCCACTACTAGGTTTTGTAATAAAATTCACTGTTGTGTTCATTTTGCTTCTCGTTATTCCAAACATTATCATCCAGTACAACATAGACTAGATTTTCCAATTGACAATTGTGACTTCAGAAGTGGTCCTGAAGTTGGAAAGCTCTTTTTTGGAGATAAGACCAGAAGATGCGTTTATGGGAGTGAGTTTTATTGGATTCACGTTACAAAACGCATCACGTTCGACTAGTTTTTCCAACTGATAATTGTGAATGTTAATGGGGAAGACAACTTACTGGAGTAGTACAGTACCAATTCAAAACAAACATGGCGAAAGTTAGGATTATAGATGTCACGGGAAATGTGGCAGAATATGTGGCCTGAAAGTGACATACTGGAACATATAGATTCGGAGACAAAGAATATGAAAGTTGTTTAGAGGTATGTGGAAAAGGGCTATTTATGAAGAATATTTCAAAGTAGTCAGATGAATGGTAAATAGAAAAATTTCTTCATTGCAAGAGTTGGGGGAGAAATGAAAAAGGAGCATCATGTTCTGTCATAATACAATATTGACGTGGATTCTGAAGATAATAGAAGATTTAGGTAAACGTGGAAAACCTAATCCGAATACCCAATGCTTAAACGAGATCATTATGAATTTTATTTCTCAAATAAAATTTTAAAAATTTTACATAATATTTGAACCTAATACCTCAGCATCATTATCCTGCAACCTAGACTAGTAGCACAGTAAGCCGTTATTGTAAATTAAATATTCATAGCATCTATAAAATAATTTTAGCAAAGAATTATGTTTTATGAATCATGTTTCGGCATAATACAATATTGACGTGGATTCTGATGAATAAAAAAAGATTTAGGTAAACGTGGAAAGCCTAATCCGAATACCCAATGCATAAACGAGATCATTATGAATTTTATCTCTCAAATAAAATTTAAAAAAAAATTACATAAGATTTGAACCTAATACCTCAGCAACCTAGACTAGTAGCACAGTAAGCCGTTATTATAAATTAAATATTCATAGCATCTATAAAATAATTTTAACAAAGAAACAAATTTGATAAACATTTATATTTAAATTTGTCTAAAAATTATTGGCACTTATTAAAACATATAATACGAAATTATGGAAATTAAATTCATAAAATTCCAAAGAAAGCGTGTGAAAAACGTAACAAATTGTTTAATCCGTGATCTTATAAATCATGCAAGATTATCTAGGATAATGGCAGCGTAATAAAATAATCACATTACGAGATGAAAGGAGCTTTACAATTAACTTTACCTTTTAATCCCGTAAAAACGTTGTAAAGTTATAATTGAGCGTACTTAATAAATAATTCGATGTAATCGATTCATGAAAAGATAATTGTGGCGTGCAGGCATGCGTTGAGCTCGAACCAACACACACATACTCACACTCAGGCACACACACTCGTTCGCGGCTCACTCCTGAATCTTTATGTGATCTCCATCGTCTGTCTTGCTCCCGTTCGCGTAAGGCAGGTAACGAACGCTAGAGAGGGAGACACAAATCGAGACCGGGAGAAATAAAATAAAGAGCACACGTAAGATATAAAAGAAAGAAGAGATTGTCTGTGGAGGAACCTGTTCATTTCTGAACAAAGAAGTCAGTTTTGATCGTGGATACAGCGGATTAATTTTAATTGTTTGCGGACGCAAAAAATCGGGTTTCGCCCGAAAAAGGTCATTTATATTTGCACCGTTTGCATTTTTCCTTGCGCCCGGCCGAAGAACGTGATAAGTCGTTGCGCAATCTGGCGACTAAACCGCGCACATACACGGGCATACGTTTCAAATAATTTACACAAATACCTCATTATATAAACTTATATATGCGTGTGTCACCTACACACGTTACCAACTGACCTTCGTTTAACCGAAACGAACTCTACGTATGGTTATGGCGAATAACATTTTTTTATATGTATATGGATCTGAATTCCTTGAGATCGCCTTATGAGTGAAACCGAGACTGCTACTGCCATAGCTAAAATAGATGTTTATCGGCCGTGATGGGATTATTAAATTCATTGGTTTTTATGTTAATATATTCAGTCTGGCCTTTGTTTATGTCATTCCTTCAACGTCTCTAACAACACTCGCTCGTAGTAAACAATAAGCGTTAAACGTTAAACGGAAACACGGGGGTTACTTCAATACTTAAATGTTACAATTCAAACACGCGAGCATAATATGTCTGCAAATATTATTAACTACTAACAAAGCAAAACCACTTAAATATAAAATTAGCCCGTCATTTATATGCATACATATTGCTATGTTCTGAAGCACAACGCTAATTATACAAGTGCAAATGAATATATAAACAATGTATATAAAATTGTAAATATAGTCAAAACCATTTAATCTGTGGTGGAAAAGTGTAGTACTTGCAATGGAAAAAGTACATAGTCAAAACCATTTAATAATAATTTTAATCTGTGGTGGAAAAGTGTAGTACTTGCAATGGAAAAAGGACATGTGTAACGTATTTTCTAGAACAATCAAATTGACTACTACAATTAAATAGCACGTTCGCGCCGTTGTTTAACAGACTGTGTTCCATAACACTATGCGAACACTCTACACTTCGTTGATTGAAACTGTCCTAGTTTATACACATCTACGTTCGTTGCGCATCGTGCGTGGCTGATTGGAATCAAGTTTGTGCCGACGCGCGATGCAATGATTGCGATGTCGGAAGACCCAAGAAAAAAGGATTCCGGCGACAATCAACTTTCAGTTCGAAAATGACAAAGACAACTTAACACTGCTCTTCATCCCTCTACAATAATTGTCACTAATAATAATTCAATTATTATTCTGGAACTCTCCAAAAGTTTTGAATATACACGATTCTGGAAAGTGTTGTCCTGGAAAAATTCCATTTCAAAAACAGACTCTGTGATAGCTATCGACACTTCCAGAATCTTCTACAAAACTGTTAGTTTTCCGTAAGTCTGCACAGACAGGCAAACCTGCAAAGTCGTAAAGTAAATCCGTAAAATTAACACTACCCAACTATACTCAACCCAAACATACTCAACCCAAACATACTCAACCCAACTCAACAGAGTCGTAAGGAATGTCCGTAAATCTGCACAGACGGACACACAAACAAACAGAGTTTTAAGCGTTAATGTCATTTTTCAAACAAACTCAGTAAAAGCAGAGAGAACGACACATTTGATATGTTAATAAAATTATAGAATCACTGTGCATAATTTCTCTCACGGTTTGTTTTAAATTAATTGCTAATTGTGCCGAATAAAAAATGTTTCAAAATTTTTCAAACCTTCCCTTTCAAATTTGATTGAATCGTATTTGGCGATTATTTCATTTAATTTTATTTAATGGACTACTTGTGTTAGACTTTTTCACACATTCTACTTCATATTTAAAACAATAATACGTTGATATCGTCCACTTGTTTAACTTTGCGAATTGTAGTTTACGTGTATAACTTTCGTAAATATTTGAAGCATATTTGGACAACGAACGTTGTATGTAATTTATATTTGATTTGTTGAACATTTCAAACTGATGTTTGCGTAACAACCCTGGTGATAATTTCGCTCTTTATGACTTTGCGATTATCCAAGTCAAATGACCGAAAAGCTGGCCGAAGCTGCAAAATCGATCCAATTTAAATCAAACTTCCCACATTGGAGTTTTGGGCTCGCTGATCACGAATTTGGAAATTTTTAAAAAAACAAAACAACCGTTATTATATTAGGACGCGATACACTGAACATTTGTCCGCGAGGCTGAAAATAATTGCGTTGAGATTAATGGGATTCCTGGTTGCGAATACGATGCGCAAATTAAAAAAACAAAAAGGCGGATTCAATCACGGTAAAATGATAATACATGCGACGTGGTTGAAAATTATTATATGGTGGTGTTTGTGGTCGGTGTTGATGAATCCTTTACGAGAATTTCAAAAAATACGAGGTTCCATTATGACGCACTGGTTTTGAAAATGTTCCCTGTCACTGAAAATGCATACTTCGTTAGGTTTAGGTTTGGGTTAGTTTTGATTAGATTAGGTTGGGATAGTTTTGCTAGTGTGCAAAATGATTAATATTGAGCAACTGGGGTAGGTGGTTAGTTAATACCTGATTGTCTAAAATTGTCAAAAATTTTATGGAAAACGGCCAATGTTCAATTAAAGTCAATTTGTAGTTATGTGTGGGGATATTCCAGTAAATTTATCTCGTACAGCCAGTCGCATGACTTGGAAGATATATAACTATTAATAAATGTAAGAAGAAATTCATCAGATTAAATTTTAAACATATTCAGGTAAGCTTCTACTCTTCGTTTTGAGCAATGTGACTTATTTGGAAAATTTAATTACAATTTGTTGCCATCTTCTATAAATAATGGTTTATCGTTCTATTTTATCAAACCCACAATATATCTAACAACGGTCCACTATTTTGTCACTGTTATCCTTCCATTTAGGCAAATTTTCAATAAGGCACTTTTTTAGTGGGCATTTGTCTGTAAAAATGGAAAAAATAAGACTAATACCACCGATTGTGTTGTTCCAGTTATATATGAAAGTTGTAACATGGATGTTACTGATTAGAACTCAAAAAATAAGACTTCCACATCAATAGGTAATAAGGTACCCTAACCATCTGTCTGCAATTCGGCCAGTAGGTCATGGTCTAGATCTTCATGTCCATGAACGAATACAGGTGTTTGTGATGTTATAAAAAAAGAAACCTTTCCTTCTCCTACCGCCCCTGCTTCTTATTTCCTCTATTGCCATCCTTTGCTGCGTCCCTTCTCTCCTTGTCTACTCATACCTCAACGCCCTACCCCCTGCTTCGACCGCCAACCTGTCGCTTCCATCTCATGCCTTACAGTATACTCTGGCGTGGCTTGTCTTTGCTGGGCTCCTTCTAATTTTCTCAACGCTCTCCAACCACACACTTTCGGGCCATACATTACTATACACTTTACACATGCGTTGCATATTCTTCTTGTTTCGTGGAAGCGCCCACCACTCTGTCCCCATAAACACTTACTCAGACCCGCCTCTTGCCTTGTTGCAGATATGTGCTGTGTCCCTTGGTACTATTGTTGTCCGCCATTATGTATTCTAGGTACATCTACTCTTTCACTTGTTCTATTTTTTCCCTATTCCGTTTCGTCTGCATCTCCGTTCTTCTTCCACATCTTTTCGCAAACCTGATTATCTTTGTTTTCCTAGTATTTACTTCCAACTCCCTTTTATCCATAAACTGTTCTAACCTCTTCGTCATTTCCTTCAATTCCTCCCCCCTTTCTGCTACAATTACTGTGAAAATTTTGATATAATTTTAAATAAAATTCCGATCATGGTTGAATAAGATGTGGCGATTTGAAAGTGTTATGTACAGTCCTTAGTCAGTAAAGTGGCTTTCCCAAATTTCTACGCCTGTTCCAATCTTTGGTCCTGAAAAAATGGCGTGCAGAACGATGTGGACCCGAAATACAGTACCACCTTTGTCATAAAATTAGGCCAAATTGGAGCAATTTTTGAAAGACCTACTCAATGTTGGTCCCAAGAAAAATGGAAAGAATGCGTATTTGTTGGGCCTGGCATCCGTAAAATGATGTTCGATTTCAACTTTGGAGATATGGGGGTCATTCTACCAGATTGTGTCTAAGTTTTTGGGCAACGAAAAAGATCCATTTGTATTTGTAATGTGCTTATGTGCCTGATGATTCAGTTCTTGACACGTTGATTCTTTCTCAGACAATTTGATGGACACGTTTATCCTCATAAAGCTCAGCGGTTTCATAAAAATATTAAAATGATGGAAGGATGGAAGGATACAATAGTTCAGCAAGCGCTGAAGAAAAAAAATAGCATTAATAAAACACATTGCGTTGTGATCTTTTTGGTAATGAAAATTGAGACATTTTAAACAAAATGTCGTTCTTTGTTAGATATCAATGTTAAATAAAACGACACGATTTCGAGCCCGAAAAACTGGCCTCGTGATCTTCGTTTGACGTTTCAGAAATATATTTGTTAACTCAGTCTGGCGCCTCACTACACACAGATTGAATGTTGTGGTTACATTCCATGATATAAACCTTCTTGGGCTTTTTGCTGTCCAAAAATGTATAGAATCTACTGTTAGATACTTTTAAATACAATTTTGTTGAGGAGAAATCATAAGCTTCAATGCCACATAGATGTATTTGGAGCCGAATTGAATTCTAGGCAAGTTTAAAAGACGTCAAAATACATCTATGTGGCATTGAAGCTTATGATTTCTCCTATATACATTCATTCATTTACCATCTCCATACGTTGATTTCAATTTTAGTTCGATATTTGTATCATAACATTTGTTGCTATTGGCCATTTTGGGTCAAGTGTTATCAACTTACCGTTCTAATTTGATTTTAAACCACGATCTAACACATTGTTTTGTTGCCTTTAATCATATTGTAATTATCATCATGTAAATCTGTTTGCAACGCAACTTACATTGACAAATAAAATGGTCAAACAATATGAAGGATGACTAATGCTTATTGTTACTAATTCAAAACAGCTGATATCTCTGAAGAGTATCGACAAAATAGGGATTTTAGTACGGTCGTTGTTATATAACAAATAGGGGTTTTATTTAATTACAATTAGTATACAATGGGCCAAAGCGCCTTCTTAATTCATAGTACATAGTAATAGTTTTTAACCCGCGTTTACGTCAAATGGATTTGAATGTTACAGTGGTTCGTACACAATATTTTACGAGGGGCTTAATATTTAATATTTAATTGCCCTAGGTGTAGTTAAAGTCGTTCTAGAAATAGTTACGACACTCTAACAAAATAATCTCGACATGTTATTCTTATCATTTCCTTGTGTGTTCATTTTAAGGCTTTTAGAAACTTTGCAAGAACCTTTGAAGGATCACAGCCATTTCATTTTTTTGTTATTCTTTTATAAAATGCCTCTACCAACTTAGAACCATTTTAAATTCGTGAACGACGCGTGTCAATGATGCTTTTATAAACAGGATTTTTACCTTTATGTATTCGGAATTTATCGTTTTGAATTGCCTTTCCTGTTTTCATATCATATACACGATTTTTCATGTGTAAATGACATGTATGATTCAGTATTGATAGATCTGCTAAACTTTGTACTGACGACTCCAGCGAAACAATGCAATAAGTTGTTTTATTTTAAATATAGATTTTATATATTTCCGTTTATTTTTTTAGTTTTATCATTTTGATTTTCAACTTGGAAATTATTGATTCTTCTGGCGACCATGACTTTTATCAAGATTATGTCATAATTTGAAAATAGTTTATATTGGTTGCCGTTCACTATGTCGGAACTTTAACAGACATCCTTCGTTAATGATTTTCTTAAACTCGAACTACATTTGGGGATGTATGAAAGGACAATTTAGACAAATACATGTTATTTTGTGGTAAAATCAATTACCTTGTAATGTAATTATTAATTAATAATTGTTCACAAACATGTTCGGCCTTACGTAATTTCCTGATTATGCATGTTATGGTTCATTTACGTAAATGATGGAAAAATGTCGGTCGACACTAGCAAGGTGCCGAAGGAAAATGTAACATTACCAGCTTTAATTACATGTGACAGTATTTGCATAATATTGGCATTTATGACAGCCTTGATTGATTTATACTCTTCATAATCGACAACGTTTCCACTACACATAATAAAAACCGAAGATCGTAAAAACTTTTACTATCGACACGTTTGCCTTCTTTGTTTCACAATACTCTATTAACCACAATAATTTCTTAGACGGGCACCGTATGAGTGTTAACGTGACCATGCTGCCACCACGGCACATGCGTCGCTCAAAACGTGGTGAGTAACGGCCTGGTCACCAGTGGTCTCTCCCCGGGTACCACACATAATATTTAGAACGTAGTATGATTTATTTGATTAGAAAAACGATTCGCAAAATCAGTTTGTGTGGAAGTAACGATTTACAAAAAAACCATAATATTTTATATTTATAATTGGTATAAACAACCACAATTGTATTAACTTCATTGATTTGATTAAAATAATTTAAAGTATGGTAGTTCATAAATAATTAAAAAACTTGTGTAAAATTTCTTCCGGTCATCAATGGTTCTAGTCCGGCACTGAATACAACCATCGAGGCCCCGATAAATAGGTGGAAGCGCGACTCCCTATTAGTGGAGTATAATGTAACTGAAACAAAAAATACAATGCTCAAGAGGATGAATGGGACATGCTTTCCGAACGGCCAAAGACCGGATTGTGAATGCTGGGCTTGAGGGGTGTTAGAGGCGGCCGTGACAAGGCTGCCACAACAAGTATCAGAGCGGCGGGAAGGGAGCAGGGAGCACATGACCTCACTCCGAGACCTGATATGGATATAGAGATGGAATAATATGATTAAAACTGAATATTGCACCGTACTTGCTCTTGTGGGTTCTCTGCACACCGTTTAGTTCATTAATCGATGTCTTTGTTATTTAATTAACTGGCTTTATTGATTTGAATAATAATAATAATAATAATCATAATAACAATAACAATACTAATACGAATCGTAATAATAAAACGATACATTTTCAAAATGAAGCGTGATCACATTTACCTACCTACTCGATGTTTATTTGTATGGAAGCTTAATGACTTATTTATGAAAATTGTCGGTGCTGATGGTGCAGTTAATAGATAGTTTATCTATGGGTAAGTATATGTTCCATTACATAGAAACCCACTTCATTAATGGTTTATTTTCGAGATATGTCTATTGGATTGGATAGTTATCTTGGTTACGTCGCGGCTACTAAATCTCTAAAAATATTCGATACGACAGCGGCAGACACTACGGAAAAACACAGTGTTTCTAAAACTCGAGTTGTTCATCATCGTATGAAACGCTTCCTTTGCAAAAATTTATAAATCGTTCGCAAAAAATTGTAAATATATGTCAAGTCAATCTAAATATTATCGATGATTGTTACACATTATAATATCTGGTAGGAACAAAAGTAAGGACTTTCGCAACTTTTGGAAAAAAATTATAGACTATTTAAAAATGGTTCTGAATAGACATTCGATCCCAAACTGTTATACATACGGCTTGCAACATAGTACGAGTTGATGTTATAAAAATATATAGTTTTTAAAGAGCTTTTCATGAATATTTTTATATTCTTTTTCGCTCACAGATTTATTTTCTGGTGACAATGATTCGCCGGTTCATCAAGTAAACTACATCCGCCTGCGAATTCTCCAAGAATTTACTCTCTTCATTCTTTGGGTGCAATTTACCTCATTATTATAGAATGAAGGAAAATAATATTCGAAGAGATTTAACGTTTTTCATGTCGGTCCCTAAAAGATTACATTTTCAGGGTATAAAGAACTATGGCAAGTGTAAAATTAGAATAGGGACATGGACGAGAGGAGTACTTTTGAAGGAGCTGTACAAAATTAACATAAACATAATAATTAAAAAATAGATGTAATAGCCCTACAGGACACGAAACAGAAAGATAAAGATAAATAGACAACCATACGTTCTCAACAGTGCGTAGACAATACAAGATTGGGAGTTGGATTTATGGTGACCGGATACTCAGGATGAGACCCAAAGGAAAATATAGGAAAATTAACATAATAAATGCACATGCCCCAATGGTGGAGAAAGTGGACGAGGTGAAGGATATGTTTTACGAAGAACTGGATATGAGCCTGAAAGTTCGATATAGAGATTGCATTAGGCGACCCAAATGCGAAAATAAGAGAAGAAGAACACGGCAGTGGCAGGAGGGAAAAGATGTATGGGGAAAATGAGAACGGAAAGGAGCTTGCAAACTTTTCCCTGGAAAACTGCATGGAAATAGTACGTACAGCATTATTACAAAATAGAGAGGGTGGAATTGTTTGCCATTTATTTGAACATTGCTAAACACCGGAGGCGGAGCAAATGGAGAAGGAGGTTACGAGGCGCAGGACGAAGAGACACTAGACGAGGAAGAAATATAATAAATACCAGAAGAGGGTGTAATAAAACGCTACATAAAACAGCTGAAGAACAACAAAGGTCCGGAGGAATTATTTGCCAGCAGAAATTCTGAAGGGACGCGGGGAAATAATCTATGAGAGATTAGGGAGTTTATTGAAAGAATTCCAGATGATTCGAATAAAGCATTGATATGTCCTATACAGAAGAAATGTGAGTCAACACTTGCTGTTAATAGATTACTAACAAGCCTACGATTCGGTTCAAAGAAACATGCTATACAGCGTGATTTGCAAGTTACTAATACCAAGAAAATACAGAAATTAATAGAGATGACATTAAAGAATACATTCAATAAGGTGGTGTTGGAGGGGATAACATCAAGAGATTTTAAAGTAAGAACTGGACTTAGGCGACAAGGACCCTCTATCCACAGCTCAATATAGTACTTGAGATGATTCCAAGAAAAAGTGGTACAAGAACGACAGGACTGATGTACATCAAACACCAGTGTCTGGCCTACGTGACAATCTAGTACTCATGGCAAGAACGAAAACACAATTAGTTACGATATTTAAATTATTAGAAGAAAAGTCGAAAGAATATGAATTAAAAATAAATGAGCTCAAAACAAAATACATGGTTATGAAAGATAACGACAGGGGAGAAAGGAAGAACTTGTAGTACTTGGGCGTGCCTTAAGTAATAAAGGGGAGGATGAACAAGACGTGGTCGGCTAAGGAAAATATGGCAGGAAAGAGTAAGAAAAGACCTCCGAGAAGTTGGAGTAAAAGCTTGGCACAAAGTTGCACAGGAAGGGAATAAATGGATTTTCACCAAGTAAACTATATCAGCCTGAGAACTCTAAAAGAATTTACATTCTTGATTCTTTGAATGCAATTTGCTTCAATATTGCAGATTACAGTTCAAAAAAATGAATGTTCGAAAAGATTTAACGTTTTTTATGTCGTTCATTGAGGGTTATGAAGAACGATATGTACAGTACGCAAGAACGTTATATATAGATCGATGAAATGTGCGCCGGTTCACGAAGTAAACTATATACGCCTGAGAACTCTCTCGCGTTTGATTCTTTGATTGGAATTTGCTTCATTATTATACAATGCAAGACATATGTATAATAATAGTCGTCATTTTTTTCCATCATAACAGTGAAAAGAAATAAAGTATGTGTGTAGCGTTTGCATCTAATTATCATATTAAATCATCCAGGCTATGACCTAAATGATAAGTACAAGATGCCCTGATACTATTTGACACAATATTTTATACCTAGGTAGATTTAACAATAACAACGTACAGATAATTCAATAATATAATAACTTACTAAAATAGAGAAACAATAAAAGAATTATTACTACAACGACTTCTAGATGGCATTAATACTCACACACAAACTCTTTGTCACTCATTTTACATGAATTGATGCACCTTCAGCGGCTATGTGTGTGGTTGTCGGGGAAAACTAAAATAAAAGTCACAAAGCAGGAACAAAGTGTACAAAATGTTTGGTTGGGGTTGGTTGGGTTGGCTGATGACCAATCTATCCAAACGCAGCCAAATTCAATAAAAAAAATAAACACAACCTAATCAATGGAGTTCAAATTTCATAGGAAACCAGTTGACGCAGAATCCACATCAACAAATTTCAAGCTTGATTTTGGGTCGGGTTGATATTGATTCGCATCCTAAAGTAGAAATGCGTAAGCAAAATAAAATCCGTTGCAATCTAATTGATTGTAAACATGGACGTCTAGAATTTTCGAACACAAAAATTTGCAAAACCGTTCAGTAAACCGAACAGTTTCAAAAAAACTCATATTTATTAATTTGCAAAAAATGCAGCCGTATAAACAGGGAAACCTAAAATAAAAATCAGAAAGCATGAAAGAAGACTAGATTGATGTCCAATCTATCCTAATGCAGCACAATCCAAACAAAATAAAACAGCCCAATCAATGGAGTTGAACGTTTCATACGAAACCAGTCAACTCAGAATCCACATCGACAAATTTCAAGCTTAATTTTAAGTCGGGTTGAGATTGATTCACAACGTCCTAACGTAGTAATGTGTGAGCAAAAAAAATCCATTTCGTTAAAATCCAAGAAGAAATTGGCATTCAAATTTATAATTTTTTTAATTGACATCCAAGTCTAAACTTTTAATCCCAAAAGACAAGACAATTGGAGTAGAAAACAGGGTGCAAATAAGGTAACACTCGCTGAAATTTATTTGTCAATAAAAGAAAGAAATTCAAAAAGTGTAAAGCATGTACTTGTTTATAAAAAATGCTCAATTGAGCACAATTTTGATCAATAGACCTTCCATAACTTCTTGAGGTGCTGAGAGTTACATTGCCTAAGTTGTTTTCTGATATTGGACGACACGCATCTACAATTCTCCACATTATCCAGTTTACGCCAAATCGTGGTAATCCACGTTTAATGTAGTGCTGTGTGGTGGTGCTCCATCTTGTTGGAAAAATATTTCATTCAATTCATCCAAAGTTAAACTATCTACATAATTTTATATTTTTCCTGAAAGTAATTGATTATCATTTTTGATTTAAATCGCCATGAAAAACCGCTCCACCAACCTATTGCCAAGAATTGCCAATCATACTGATTCTTTGTAGAAAATTGGATTCCACGATAACATGAGGATTATCCTTACTCCAATATTTGTGCATTTTTTTGCCAAACGTACATCGTCGAACTAAATAATTCTCTCTCATTTTATTTTATTGATTTTTGATTGTCAGTATTTCTTAATGCATGAATTCCGCGTGCGAATGTAATGCTTGTGTTGTTTAAATATACAAAGAAAGGTCGTGTGATGGTTACGATTAATTTCGCTCGAGGACACCCATTCAAATTTTCACCATGAAATTTGCCTTCCAATTTTTCACGTTTCTTGAAACCGTAAAATTTTATTTAATTTGTTTCTGGTCTACCGAAGTAATCAACCACTTGTTCATAAAGTGTAATTGATTAAATAAAAAAAAGCCGTTTAGTCTTTAAATCAGTGAGAGCAGTTGATGATGGTTTACGCAGCATCCATCCCACCATTTAAGCGATCCAAGCTATTTTCGACCAAAATATAACACTGGTTACCAGTATTTTTTTAAGACGGTATAAATACCAATTAAATATATAATATAAAAAGAAATAAATTAATTAAAATGGGAACAAAGTTTTTCGTATTTACGCAAATTATGCTGATAAATTTTCTTCGAATCAGAAATATTTAAATCCGAAATATGCCCTGAATTGCATATGTAATAATACATAAGGAGAAATATTGCACAAATCTCAGTAGAAATCCTGGATGGTCAAAAGTTGCAGGGATGAAATAGCGTTTCAAATGGTTACGGTATTATGTATATACACATAACGTTAAAAATAGTTAAACAATAATTTTGATATAAACACCAAACGGCTGCATTCCTTGTGGATTTTGTATGTGTTTGGATGGATATGCCAAAAAATTACCCTATATGACCTGTTTGCATGTTATGATATGTAAATATTTCCTATTGTACATCGTTTAAAAGATTAGGTGCCATATTGTCTCTAAGATGATTTCAATCAAGTAGATACGTTGCGATGTTGAGTTTTGTGATGGGGTGAATTTTTCTTGTCAACACTTTTGATGGATCATGTGGTTGATAAAATCAAGGAGGAACTAAATTTGTATGGAGTAAATTTACGGTGCCTATCGTTATATTTTTTAGATTTTAGACTGATCTGAATTAAAATGCAAACAAATTTTAGTTAGAAAAATGTTTTTATGCTTATTAGTTATTTATATTTATTTTTCTTTCAGTTACATTTTAGTTTTTTGTTTTCGTACAGATTTTGCATTATTTTTAATTTATTTCTTTATGCACAGTGATTGCTTGTTAGCTTAATTTTTCATTACATTATCTTTTCTTATGCTGTTTTTAATTTTCAGTAATGCTGTGTTTTATTTGATTCATCTTTGAAATGTTCTAATATTCCTGATCCGTAATTCCGTTTAACACGAAACAGAGGGTGTGATTACGATGTCAGGGCGTACACACATTCAGAATCCTTTAATTATTTCATTTTCCTCATCAACAATTCGATGAAATGTAGCTTTAAAATTATATTCATAAAAATTATAAAATTAAATTGTATAAATTTGTAAAATATAAAAAATTAATATATTTTGCAAAAGTGGAAATAAAAATCAAAGTATGTGCGCAGTTTGTTAGATATACGTCGTGGGAGTTGAGTAACGTATTTCTTTGTAAAATCTTAATCGTTAAAAGAAATTTCGATACGAATCTAAAGAGTAATAGAAACCTTCCAGTGTTAACCCAAATCAAACGTTCCGTTGCGTTGCACAGTCACACAGTTGAAAGTTTTGAAATCGAGCGATTCAATTAAAGGAAATGGCAATTCCTCTCGTACCTGTCACATCACCGAAGAACCAATCCCCCCGCCCCGCGGCCAATTAGCAGCCGTATCGTGGACTTTTAATTGTCATTTTGTGTACGAATTGCGTCATTGCGTTTTTCGTGTGTAATCGCAAAGTGGCGGCGTTACGCAAACACAAATCGGCGGCAAACGACACGAGCATCGTGTTCGCAGTTAAGAAATTATTTAATTCGAACTGCGCTACTCCATTAAATTACAGGTTTTGATACACACAGCTCCGGCTGAATGCCGCCCGGATTGTTAACCAAAGATCAAAGATGAATACACAACGACTGTCAGAGTTACACTCGGGAAATCGTTCCGCGGCGAAAACGTCGCCCGGTCTCTCTTTCCGATGCCGGCGCGTTTCGAATTTGTCCTCGCGAGACAGAGAGCGAACGTGGGCTCCGTGTTGATGAAATTCAGCGACGTTTTCCGATAGCTTTGCGCTTACGGCAATTACTATGCTAGATTACTTTTCGTGATCCCCGGCTTCGTAGCCAACAGCAGAGGAAGATATAGTACGTGATGTCAAAGGCACCGAACCCTGCCCAGGATCAATACGGCCTGTGGCGTTTGGCCAGGCAAGGCGGCAGGACTTAGGGACTTGATACAAACTTTATGGAGTCCTTCCATTTATAAACAAGCGAAACGGCCACGACCCAAACTTTTCCGTCAATGCGAACGCGCCAGAGGTAATTAGATGTAAACGATTCTAAAAGTTATTGCAATTAGGAAATTTTAAATGTTTCAACGTACTAAATTATATTTATTCGAAAGTTTTATCGGTGACATTGTAGATTTTTATTAACGCAAAAGTTTACTTAAGGTTTGCATAATTGTAAAATGTTATCTTATCAATTAAGAAGGTATATTACAAAAAAAAACGCAGCATTGGTTTCACCAAATTTGATATCTTTAGTTTGTTTTACAACATCGCTATACGTAATAATCGCCCAAAAGTTTAACTGAGCACAAATGATCTACTCGATTACACCCAACCTGTAGTTTTATAGTTCGTTGAGTTTTTAATGAATCGGCGACACCAATGGGATCCTTTGCTAACGCTTAAATTACAACAGTGTCGGATATTTTCACTTAAAAATAGTTGAAATCCAGGAAACAGTTTTACAGACCGAGTTAATCGATATATCTATAGATTTATTAATAAACTGCTGTGTTATTCGTTTTTCATTTATAATTTGCGATAACTATGAACAATTAAGACAAGCATAAGGTATACAACCGACCAGATATAACTACGTGGACCATGAGAAAACTAATACATTCAAAACTAAGCAACGCTGTCAAAAGAAAACCTACCACAGAGAAAGTAAAAACATATAATAAACATAAAGTAGAATTGAAGAAAGACCCAGCCAAAAAACTGGGAAAAACAAATGTAATAAGATCAATAAAATTGAAAAACAATAAGAATAAATATCATAAGAATATCAAACTTATAACACGTTGTTAAAAAATCATAACAAAATACAATCAACAGAAAAAAATAAACTCTATGAATGTTTGTAAATATTTTTAGTAAATTAACATAACACAATATGGGGAAGCACTTAAATAATTATAAACTCAAATAAAAGTTTCTCTGAAGAGTAAAAAGTTTCTCTGAAGAATAAAAAGATTGAAATCGCCAAGGAAAATACGTGTTCGATAATATTCGTTTAAAAAACTGGTCGATAGAAATCAATATTAATTAAAAAAGATATGGATTTCCGAACTTGAATTGATGAATCGGGGATTTTATAAGGAGACGTTGGGAAAACATTCGCGCATGCCTTGAGAGATCCGACAACATTAAATACATAGTGGGACTGATCCGAAGCAGATATCAGATATCCATTTCGTGAAAATAATTGTATTTCATTTATTTTCAACAAAAATATAAGAATAACATCCAGTTATTATTTGTGTGTATATTGGAGCGTCTTGGGAAACAATAAATTAATTCAAACAATGGAATTCGAGAAGTGTGACGATAAAAAAGAAAAAAATATATTTAAACAATTTATTATCTTAAGACTTTCGAGCACAAATTGTACGGAAAAGATTAGGGCAGTGATTGAATTGAAACTTAATATACATACAAGCACTCACAGGCAATTTCGGCTTAAGCTTGATAATTTCCTTCTATTATTTCCTTCATCCGTCTAATCTTCAGCCTCATTTTCCTTCTGATTCTCAACCACATCGTGTTTCAACGTCATTCTAGGTCTACAATTCCTGCTCTTTCCTTCTCCTTACCTCTAAAAATGTTCTAGCCACCGCCAACGTTGTGATTTTATCTTTTATCTGAATTATGTTCATGACATAATTGCATTTTTCGTCATTCATATACATTTTTCTATGTTGGAATATTGGTGTAGGATCGCAGTGCAGTATTATTTTTACCTGTGCGAAGTGTCATATACAGGTTACATGTTCAGGTTTCACAGAAAACGTATTTGAACTATTTGTAAGACAAAATAAAAATAGGCAACAATATTATAATAAATTTCCAAAATGGGCTTCAATACATTTTTAATTTTTTTTGTTAGAATTTTTCTTAACCCTTAAAGATATGTTTGTCTGATTTATAATCACCTAGCAGAATTTCCTCTTCTTCTTGTTTATTGATGAATATGTAGTAGGTTGATTTTATTTGTGTATACTGAGTTTTCTTGGTGAAAATAATTTTTCAAATGCAAATACGCGAAATATGTTATGCGTTTATGTACAAGAGAATTATTGAGGGTTTTATGCCACTCAAAGATTGTAATTATATTCAAACAACCTTATTACAGGACTTTTAAAAATATTTACAACCGATTAGGGGACACTGGTCAATTTTATCCAAAGCAAGATACAGGACGTCAAAAAAAAACAGTTGCAGGAGATCAGGGAGATTATATTTTAGAAGAATTGCAGATGATCCCCAGTTAAGTAACAGATGTTATCAGCAATAACTGGAATACATGTTTAGTGATGAAGCTACTTTCACATAAAGAGGGGTATACAATTGGATAAATCGCTACTATTGGCATAGTGAAAATCCACATGCTTCTAAAATACATGTTTGGTGTGGTATTTTTAGAGTCTAAGCTCAGTCTGAATTACCTGCAAATTTAACTGGTAATCAAAATTGCCATTAAACTTAAGAAGAGATATGTGGTTTATGCACGGTGGCGCCCAACCACATTTTTGCCCGTCTATGTGCTTTCTCATAGATGGATAGGACGAGGGAGTGAATATAGATTTTTATGTGTGGGGACATATGAAGACACTAATGTAAGCTCAGGAGATTAATACCCGACAAGAATGATGGCAACAAATACAAAATGCTGCGAATTTTATTAAAAATCAACAAAACAATTTGAAAAGGTTGCGGAAAATATTAACAAAAGAATTCAAAAATGTATTGAAGTCTATGGACACCATTTTGAAAAATTATTATAATATTGATGATTATTTTTATTTTCTGTTACAAATAGTACAGATACATTTTCTTATGAGACCTACATCCTTAATCGTTGTATGTATGTACATCGTGTACCCTCTATCCTGCTAAAAGGGATATGCACGTGTTTAGTTCAAATCGCCGTATTAACATTTATTCATTATCCATTCCTTCTCATTTCATTTCGCTTTGCATCATCGCTTCAAGACTTACTATTTGTTCCTTTTTTGTTAAATTGATCCTCATGATTCCCTCAGTTGCGTTCGTGGTAGCTTTCATTTGTGTCAATGCTTCATGCTTTCTCGTCTCTGCTGTGAGATCTACGATTGCATTTCATATAGTTTCCTGTCACTTCTCAATTGTGGGTGCTTGTTTTCTTACTTCGTCTTCATGAATTGCTTCCACTTCTTTCGGGGTTGTGCTAGTCTGTTGGCTTCATTCAGTGTTTTGTTTTCTCTATGCTTTTTTATCCCATGTATTTTTCGGCTTGCATCTTTGTGGCTTTGCTCGTATTCTAGCTCTCAATTTCTCTTTGTCTCTCACGTTTTCTCCATTCTTTGAATTCTAGCTGCCTCTATGTGATCTAGTATTGAATCAATAATAGTACAAGTAGTACAACCTTTACTTTTGGTAGTACCTATTTGCATATGTAATATTCGCTACTCTATCCCTCATTGTAACTCCCTTGACCGCTCTTAAATACTTCATGTCCACTACTTGCATTTTACTCTTCGCTCTCTTTGTAAGGACCCATACATCATATCCATAAATTAATGTGAATATAAATATCGTTCGAAATATTGTCAACTTTACCTTCTTGGATATGTCTGTCTGTTTTATAAATTTTCCACTCATCATATAGTACGTTTGTCTTCTCAATTGCTTCACTCGTGTATATATCTTCGTTTCCAGAATTTTCTATTGTCGTTCCTGAGTACTTTTTACCAGTATTATATTGGCTTCGTCCTCCTATTTGCGTGTCAGTATTATTTTAGTCTTGTTTCTATTTATCTTCGATACATATTTTCTCAGTTAGGCTTAAACTCCCCCCTTGCCTCAACCCCCCGTTGGTTTCAAAATTTATTGATCTCATGTTCCTACTCACTACATAATTGGTGGTCCTTTTCTATATTCTCTTAATCGCATTTATCAATTTCTTTTCCACTCTTTGTTTTCAAACAAACATTTTCAAATTGTCTCCACGTCCCCTCTCAATTGTAAAAATCTTCAGTTACATACATGTTCTTTTCGCTCTTTCTGCGTTGCATCGTCATTACGATACCTCAACCTTATCATATGTGACGTGAGATGGATAAAGGTTGAATAGTAAAAGTGTCTTCATCACAAACGTAGCGGCGTCGCGGCCGCACAATTTCGTAATAAACTATGTGTATTGGAAAATGTAAAAGATCATTAGAGGTTTTAAATAATTTCACTCATGCCTCAACAAATCCACCATAGTATATGCATAGTGCGATCTTGATTCGTGAACGAAGATGTTTTGAATAAACAATTTCAAACCAGTACTCATAAGATAACACTATATGTTTTCTACACAATTTTCACTAATTTATTTTAAGGAAGGAGGAACAAAGTCGACGAGAGACGCCATCTGCCCAATGGGAACACAAAATATTTGTATATTTTAATCTAACCTGTTCTCTGTACAATAAATAATGATTTAGAAAAGTCCATATTTGGATGCTCCATGATTTAGGACTAAGTGGGTCCTTTGACTTTTATTTCATTTATTACCATATTTTCTTCTCGATTTCTTAGAATTTTTTGTCATTTTATTAATTAAAAATATTAAATCTTTTGACAGTATTTACTTCTCGTTTTATCACCGATCACACAATTTGTCATTTTTTGAACAAAACTCAAAACTGCCTCGTTTGCTAAATACTAAATTCGACGAATGAAAAAAAAATACAATTTCTCTCTTTTGCATCGTTTGAAGCAGTCATTATGAATTGAAGAGGTTATGTAATGCATTAATTCCCGCGAAGAGTCACGTCAGCGATCATAAACGAAGATATTGAACATAGGATGCAATTAACGACACCGGTATAGATCAATACGCTTAGGTTTATGGTATTTTCTAAGATGCCATCAATACCAACACTCATTTGCAAAATTGAGTTGTGTTACAAAAAGCTTCAAAAATTTACATCGCCACTTATTATAATTTTTATTATTAATTTTAAGAAACAATAAATCACAATGTGAGTAGTAGAGTAGTAGTAGAATTTCGTTAATCGTGGACATCAGAACTTTTTATCCGCTTACAAGACGAGAACGTACTACGTCACATTTCCAAAATCTCTAATATTTATTATCCTTGGTAAATTGGAAACGTCACAATTACTTAGCTTATCATTCTCTCAAATAACTCGTTATATTAGCTTCACTAAAACCCATGAATATGTTGGTGTGACGTCCCATTAAAAATTAATACTAATGTATATTTGTGGCATCAGATCACAAAGATGTTTTAGTTATGACAAATTTTATACATTCAGTAAATCGGCAAACGTTTTATGGGCTTCGATAGAACGTATAAATGTAGTTGAGTTAAAACATTAAAACTATTATGTCAACAAGGTCAAAGATGTTTGCACAATTCTACAAACAATGAACCCTTATGACTTATTTCAAATTATAAAACAACGCATGACAGCGAACCAGACGTGGCCACTACAATATAAAGAGAAACGTTGCATATCATAGCTGAGAGATATTAATTCATCGAGGGTCCACTACTTTAATGCTTTAGTGAAAATGTGATAGGAGATAGAATAGAATAATCGAAGGGGATGCTATGAAGATTTTGAAAAATATAAAGACACAAGTCTGCATTAGAAATGGGGATAGATAGTGTTTCGAACTTGCTGAAACTATGAATCATAATATGATCTGAAAGGATGATTATACCAGTGGGGTTTTGGGGCAAGATGATGTGGGGAATTAGAGAAAAAAGATAATTGACGTTGAGACGAATGGGGTTTTAGAAGGTGGGTCAAAGAAGGAAACGAGCTGAAAGGGGAGTAAAAAGATAATTGGACATATAAAGAAAGTCGGAAAAAAAGATAACTGGTGGAGTTGACGATTAAATATGGAATGCCCGTTATATTGAGGAGCAGCATGAAGCAAATGATAGATTCACAGAAAAGTGAAATTACGTATATATGTGACGTCCTTACGTGCCACCATGGGGTGGAAGGGTAGGTATTAGTACTGGAGTTGAATAGTAAAACAAGAGTAACGACTATATTAACGACATAAGATAAAATCACATTCGAAATATTATAGTTGTTAAAAGTTGTTAAAGATTTGTTAAGCTAATCAAATATAAAAAATGTCTAAAATGCGAAGAATATCAAAATTGTTGAAAATGTAAAAAAATGATATTGTCAAACTTACATATTATATTAAAAAATCTCTAATAGATTAGAAAAATCAGGAAAATTTATATAAAATGGTTAAAATTGCCCGGAAAGTAATAAAATAGTCAAACAAATGTCAAAAATTGTGAAAAATGTCATCATACGAAGAATATTAAGATTGTCAAAGAAGCCAAAAGGTCAAAATGCTGAGGGGTCAGTTTGGATGTCGTTTGACGATGAACATGTCAACTGTATAATAAATTCTTTAATGCCATCTTGTATTCTACCTTGTCCACATCGTTCAATATAATTCTATCAATTGTGACCTGAAACATTCCGGTTGTCGTATGGAATTAACCACATCGTAAAATATATTTGAAAAATTTCTTAATAGAATTGACGAATAATGTCGTACATTATTCGTGCACGAATACAAAAACCGCACATAGAGTTGGCATTCTATTCTATTTTCAAACGTTTAATCATTGGCACCGATATTATTTCCTCGTTATTGAACCAAACCAACCTATGTATATAGTTACAAATACACAGTGATTCACAATTGTGTGATGTAAGTGTAAGTTTATTTATATAAAATTAAGTGATTCAGGCTCCCGATTGACGATGCAGAAAAATCAAAAGTAATCTATTTATAGGTTATCGACTCTTAATTCTAAAGATATCCGCTAACAACATTAGCGCGCAACTTTTCAGAAATATTCTACGCCAATTTGTATTTACGCCTAATCTGCGGGCGTTGAATGATGCGGCGTGCGACGACGGAATAGGTGTTAAAATTAGTGCATTATTCCAAGGTTGAGTTAATGCTCTTTATATATTTATTACAGTGTAGATGTTTGGAGGTGCTAATTTAGTTTCCAGTTTATGATCACGATAGGAAGCTCTACATAGCGCTTGCCTCTCTGTTGGCATTATGAGGCTCACGCTCGCAATAAATCTCATCCTGATGGCCAATATATTTTCACTTGTGAAAAAGCGACGTAAAATACGAGATTGCATCAATATTTTGAAAAACAAGTCGGATGAAAAGCAATCAAATGGCGCAATTGTCGTTAACTCTACTTTTAGTTAAATGGCTATTTGTACACTCACACGGTTACTTGTTAATCGCTACGTGACTTTTAATAGCTTAAATAGCTACAATGTGAACTAAACCGTTAACTGTCTATTGTTTTTTTTTTCGTAGTTTGATTTACTGTTACAAATTTCTATTAAAAACGATAATTAATGAATTAATACTTAACATAATCAAATAAATGATTCGCAAATGGACAGAGGTAGTAGTAATGCTTAAAATGTTTTAAAATAATTGCCATCTCAGTCACATTAACGGTGTACATACTGATTGATACTTATCGTTGCTTGTTGATATTTTCTATTAACTCGGAATGTCTTACATGTCTCATTACAACACCAATTAAAAACGTAAGTGCAATCGAAGAAGTATAATTCATGGTGTAATATGTATAATGAGATAAATAAGCTAGCACGTAATTTCAACTAACGGACGCTTTAAACACTTGTTTTCAATCAGACACTTGCTAATGTTATTCCAAATGACCAGCGAAGCCACGAAACAATTTCGAGTGCGCAGCTTTATTGCAAACCGGTGTATTCAAATTTCAGATCGAGTATTTCTAATAGGACAAAACGCTGAATACAAATTGATTTTTTAAATATTCCTGCGGTGTGTCTCGCTTCGAAATACGCTCGCTTTGCGGCGGCCGTCGTTGAAAAATTGTTATCCCTAATTTCCAAACACTACAACGAAATACTTGGGCGTAATGATTAATTAGCCTTTGCCCTTTTACGTAACTGAATTATTACCATTAGCGAACTCTTTGAGGGCACACGCACCGCGCGCCCGTAACATAGATAAACGCGCGCGTAAGCGAGCGCATGCGTTTTATTTTGTCGCGATATTAAAAATTGCAAAAATCGCTCTTTAAATGGTCTTATTATGTTTCACAAGTCGAATTCCACCGGCGATATCGTAACATAACCCAATTAGAATGTTGAAATGCAAGTGTAGGTGCAGTTATTATTTAATGCGTCTTGAACGTAAAGAGAAAAAAGTGTTTCTTGTGTTGTGCAACAACGCTATGTTTGATTGTGTGATAGAACATACAATTAAATCCGATTTGAACGCAGAGTGGGAGGCCAGAACCTTTCAGTATCGAAATGAACAAAGTTATTTCATTTTACGTAATTCTAATTTTAATAACTTTCCAACCAGTGATGTTAGTGATGTGCAAGGGCATTGGTGTTAACTTTAACTTACTATTATCTTGATGCAATTTAATTAAATTTTTGCAGAAGTGTAGAGTAAAACTGTGGTGGTGTGCAGTGGTGGAATCCGAATATAGCATTCCATTGTAACCGTAGTAGTTCAAACAATTTGACGTTGCTTCTTTTTTTAACTCCTTTTATTAAAATACAATAACGACATTTAGTAATACAATTAATTGATATGTTGTATATTGGCATTGGATGGGTTTATCCAGTGGCAGAACCATCTTTTCTTTTTTCTTACATTTACTTAATACAGTAAGAGAAGGGTATTATCGTGTATACAAGGTCTACGTTGGTCTATGTAGTAGATAAATCCAAACGTGTGCTCGTTTTAGGCAATATATCTGGTCATCTACTAGCAACTAGACTGCAAGTGGGTTGGGGTGATTAATAATTTTTCTTTTGTAGTTTTTGGTTTCGTCCTTCACGGAGGGGATATGTGTATGTATATGTATTTTGGGGCATCTACGATCAACCGGAGTACTTTGCTTTGAAAGGGTTCCATAATGTTGATGCTCGTGTTGGTTGGATTCCATACGTCCATACATTTGGGATTTTCGGCCCATGATCCAATACATCGATCGAGTTTTTGGTCAACCGGTTTCCTTTTTCCAAATGTGGGTGTTCCAAGTGAGCCGTTGATCTAAGTGTATGCCTAGATATTTGGCTCTTTCTTCTTGTGAAAGCATCTGGCTATTCAGAGTAATTGGCGGACATGTTTCTCTCGTGATTATGAACTTACGTGGTGAGTGGATTTGGTTTCATTGGTTTTTATTCCTGATGCTTTCAGCCAAGTTCGTTTGCAGTAATTGTGAAGCTTATCATCAGCAAAGGTGGCTACTGTGGTTTGCCTCGTCGTAGGAGGGTTACCAGTACTGGTCCAAGGACACTGCCCAGATAAGATGGGGTGTAATTTAATTTAAATTTCATCTTTGTGTTTGACTTGGAAATATCTGTTGGTAAGATATGATATCACAATCTGATGCATTTGAGATGGCAAAATCTTCTTAAGTTTAGAGAAGACTATCGTACCAAACCCAGTCGAAAGCCTGGCTATTACCAAATAATATCAAGCAATACTTCTTCAGTTGGTTGGTTGATTTCACCATGAAGTTGTCCATTTGTACCATGATCCTGTCGAAATCCAAGCTGATGATTGAGGATTAGATTTCCTTCCTTCAGTAGAGGGCTTAGTTTATGTAGAAATAATTTTTAAATTGATAATATTGGCAATGAACTAGTGATAAGAATTTAATTCCGGTTTTGACAGCTTTGTGCATAACAATTGTTTGAGCGACTTTCCATTGGTTAGTAAATATTCCAGTTAGGGTAGAGTTGAAGAGGATAACGAATTTTAATTCCTTCATATCCTGGGGACTTCTTAACACTTTTTTTAAAATGATGGTTGTAATGGAAGTTCTGGTTGGCGTTGAGCTTCAAGGAAGTTAGTGATTGATTTTTTTTTATTTCCTTCGTAGGGGCGGAATACGGTTTAAAGATATGCTGCAAACAATTCCGCTTTTCCACATCTTTCACGCCCATTCTTCAATTCTTGTTCTTAGTGGCCTTCCAAAGCTTCGCTCGCTAATAAATCTTCAAGATAACTTTCTATTGCTTGATTTTTGTATCGTCAAGCAAACGCTTGAGGTTTTTTGTGGCTCTATTTAGATTCAATTTATCGTGATCTAATCTGTTCATTTGCCAAATGCGTCGCAGCTTTATCTTCTCATTAATTATGCGGTTAATTGATACATGGCATTTTACCGCGATTGGTTTGTACTTGGATTGGATACTACTGCGATCATCGATGATTCTGATTTCAGTGGAATATTGCAACACATGCGATGGTTAATTGATTATCTGAAGCGGTCCCAATTTGTTCCATTCGTTCCGAGTATAGCTTGATTTTGGTATTTCCGTATTTTCGTATTGTAGGCAATTATTATCAGAGAACGATCTGAGGACAGTTCAAAACGTGATTTGGTTTGGAAGTAATTCCTCGATATATTTTTAATGCAAAAATCGACGACGTCGGAAATTTCCTTCTATCAGTGTGCCAGTATGTAGGTTCCCGGAGGAGACTGGTCGCATTTGACGTATTTCTGGGAGGACAGTATAATGCAATATTTGTCCTGTTTTCTTCAACAGTGATATTGGGTGCTTGTAGATGTTTGTGTTTGTTGCTTGCTCCATAATGTTTAGATGAGTTTTTTATAGTAATGGATACTCCTCCTTGGGCAGTGCTATCTGGATGATTAGTTTTATAGATGGACTACCCTGGGTGAGCATGCTGTCGATAATTTTTCGGCGACGAATATTTCAACTTCCTGATTATGTTGCCCAATACCGTTAACGTTTCAAATAGCAAACATTTTGAGAGTCGAGTTGTAATCAGGTGCAGCATTGTGCCCACCTGCTCTATTCATCCCTTCATCATTAGTTTTAGTTCAAGCATATCCTGAGATAGCTGTTGGCGTTGGTTTAGTTGGACGACTTGGTTGTTCTTGTTATTGGTTGAGTGGCTTACTAGCCAAACTAATTGATTCACCTTTTGTCGGAGCTGCAGTGATTTTCTGTGTTGGATTTGCTTGAATACTGTACATCTCTTGTAATTATCGGGATGATTGCCTTAACACAAGACAAACTTTACATCTTTGTTACTTTCTGCGTTCGTATTCCGTGATTTGATGATTGCCTGCCCATTTTACGCAATGGGGATTTCGATTATAGAATACATCTATGCATCTATTTCACTGTGGTATTTCCCTTTTATGGCGAGGAGGTTCAATATGTATTTTTGATTTAATTATAAACTGAATATCATAAGTGCTTTTGCTATTATTTTGCGGCTCGATTTCTACTACAAACACTGCCAGAGCTTTTTGAATTACCCTTTGCCTGATATTGTAAATTGTTTTCAACCTTGTGACCATAAGATTGTATTTCTTCTTTCATTAGTTTAATGTGATAGGTTTTTGAGAATTGTATTTGTATTTTCTGTTTGTTTTAGGTTAGTTAGATTCAGTTTTTCCTCTCGTAGCAGATTAACTAAATAGTATTGTACATTGTCAGTTCCTTAAGTAATATTTTAGGTTGAGAACTGTCAATAAGTTTAATATCATTCAGCATTTGTAGCATATCCGTTAATGGCTTGATGTTATCGACTCAATGTACAAAGATTGGAGGGGCTTGTGCTCCTTTTATGATTACTTCCTTTGTCTGCATTTTCCATATTTATGGCAGTTATTTTCATTGATAAAAATTGAATTATTTAAATTCTTCATTGTCAGGAACGGTAGGGCAATTGGATTTCTCGCATCTGGCTTTAATCCTATCAAAATCTCGTGGATGATGAATATTGTGATTTCATCAAAACTAGCAAAATATTGATGTGGTTGATCGGTATATAATATTTTGTGTGATATAAATTTATGAAGTTACTCAGTTATAAAAACAATGGGAAAGTTGACAACGGGCTTTAGGTATTACCACGTTTATTTGCCTTCAAAATTAAACTTTCGTTGCTAAAGGTGAAATTTTGTTAAAAATGCTAAGTGAACGAGGATTCGTTGGGGTCACTTGGAAGCTTCCAAAAACGTTGAATTGAATCTGATTGATTAAGTACAGTTACTCTGCAAATTTTGAAAATTTAATTAATTTAATGTCGAAATATTATAATTAGTTCACAACATATTATGGAGAAAGTAACTTAATTAGAACAACTTTTAAATAAACAATATAATACTTATTATTAGTATACATGTGTTTATTACATGGCGATCCTGCCCTGTACTAAATATCGAAAATAGTGCGAAAAACAATTATTGCGAATAGTGCCAAGTGGATTTTCCCGGGGGAACAAGAGAAAGAACATACTTAATAAATAATATATAAAATACAATTGGAGAAAATATAACAGAAGCTATTTTTGTAAATTTATTTATGTGCTCTCATGGCACTCGTGGCATTGCTTTCATGCCATGAGATCCATTCAGGCAGTGTTTCGTCTTTAGATGAAATGAAATAAAATTACCATCAATTGCCATCGACGTGTAGCTGACATATTTGCAGAAAATGGTAAATGTATGATATTCTTCAATTGAAAAATAAGAATTGTTATTGCTAACGAAACAGATTGCATTAATCTTTGGTAGAAAGTGACGAAGAATATCAGGAAACTACTGGTAAATTATAAAATGTACCCTGTTTTATTCCTTTACTATAAATAGTTTTTATATTTCTACATAGTCTCAGAGACTCGCGTGTAACTTTAATAATATAGCATTTATTTTACTCTCCCTCATTTTCTTTAATGCATGCATACTACAAATAATGTATTGCATACGACGAACTGAATTTTTATATGTAATTTCTGTCTTCGCAGTCTTCTTCGGGATTTGATGCTCATTCGTCTTGGAGACTTCTCCTGACCAACGTTGTCGGCGAAGCCCTTCTATTTGGCCTGTATTCTCATTAATATCCCACTATTGCATATTTTTACTAGATACGTGGAATTATATCTCCTCCCTAGACTATCTCAAAATTTATTTGACGGCATTTATTTTCGGCGAATGTTCTTTAATATTTTTTAAACAATATTCTTTTATCAGTAACATGTATAGGTTAAAAAACTTAATGCTATGCTTTAATAAATAATCTAATCTACTCATTGTCAGTGCCGAGCAATACCTACTTGTCTGCACAAGCATTGCAGTGTTTACTTATATATTGGTACGAATCAGATAAAGGTGAGGTGAGATAGGCTACATAAAACGAAGGCGACACCTGCTAACATGAAAAGCGTTTATTTTTTAGAATTTTCCTCCCAGGTTTGTATTCCTGCCTGAGATAATACCTAACTCTTCAGTTACGACCGAACCGAGCTTAATTATCATCATGAGATTTTGCTGAAGAAATCCAACATTGTAAGACTATAAGACTATAATAGTTTTGAAAAAAAATTGAATTCTAAAAAGCATTAATTTTCTTTTACAGCTTTCTTTCAATAGCACCTTACATATTGTTTTTTTTAGATGCGTTCAATTAATGATTGCACTGCTGACGTGTAATCACAGTCAGAGTTAACGGATTAAATTTGCATTTAGTACAAAAATCTGACTATAAATAAGAGAAAAATACACGTTTACAAATAGAACAGGATAGGTTGGAAGTTTTATGAACACTTATTTTTAACGATTACATTGTCCAAACGCACC
Organism: Geotrupes spiniger; assembly: GCA_959613385.1. Classification (NCBI taxonomy): domain Eukaryota; kingdom Metazoa; phylum Arthropoda; class Insecta; order Coleoptera; family Geotrupidae; genus Geotrupes; species Geotrupes spiniger. The sequence continues at coordinate 23,415,905 of OY390737.1, forward strand.
CGGTAGTAATTACTACGTTCTTAATATTTTCGTACGACTTTTAATTATAGGGTCGTTCTTCTTTAGCGTATCAACCGAGTTACATGTTAATCAAGTAATAATTCAGCATAATTGGGAACGATAACCGAAACCACTCGTTAGACTCGGCGAACGCACACAGGAAAAATAAACGATTAGCAAAATAGACGTAATATTCTAATTCCGAAGCGAGATTAACTAATTAATACGTCCATTGTTTGCGGCGGTCCCGCCTATAGTTTGGAGAGATGTGTTTTCCTAGACTGCTGTGAAATCACGCCTTGCCGATATTTTCCGCCGGATATTGCATTAACATCCGCCTCCAGAGCACCCACACCCGAGGTCATCTAATACGACTTACTATTTACGCTAATCAAGTCCATTAGAGTCATTAACAATGACACATGCATATTAGGTACGCTACTGTACAGTTTTTACATTAGTATTCGTTGAAACTTTAACCATTGCAGCTTCAAACGCTTGCGCACGAATCGCAGCGGACGCTTTGCTAAATCTAAAATGTTGATAATGGCACGTTTAGCAATCCCTTTTATTCCGTACAACAGAAACCGTAGCGTTAAACACTAGGTTTAAGTTACTGTTATAAGAGACTGACCTGCATAGAAATCCTTGATTTCGTTGGTATTTGTTTCAGAGGATGTGAAGTCACAAGGCACCTACTCATTCTGTAGACACAATGGAGGAGAAAGCTACTCAGATTTAGATATATAATGTAATGCACTTATACACACACACTTTTGATTTATCATCGCGTCGCTTTTGTTGAACAAAACGGTCTTAATCTTGGCATCTATACACACGCTCAAGAAAACAAAAAAGCCTAAGCGGCTTCAATTAAGTTGAGAACGAGAATTTAGATCTAGTCATTGTTTTCTTTGTGGGTAATTTGGCGATTGAAATGCCATTGAATAAAACTTGTGTTATGTAATTAGTGCTTGCGTCGCATTTGCATAAGTTAGGGAGATTTTAATCTGGCAAAGCGTCAATTAACCGGAAGAGAGATTACTTTGTTTATTTTTTTAGACTACTGATCAGTCTTTCACACTATTAAATAGTGTGAAAAATCATGGAAAACAACTATTATAGATAATCAAAGAAGCACTAAAAACAAAAAATTTAAATTATTTAATTTTCAAATAACTAACAAAATGTATTTATAATTTAGTCTATAAGAACCAGAAACGGCAAGGAACAATTATTTATAAGCTAGGCTGCTACACTAATAGTTTTCAACGGTTAGATACCTAACTTATTTATAATTTTGACTTTGCATACAGTGAAACATCGATGTTATGTATGTGCTAGATCGTTCAAATCTTGTAAAGAGGCCAGGGAATGATTTTTTTGTTAATATAATCTATGAAGACAATGAAAACTGCAACAAAATTCTCATATGTTAAAGAATTATTATTGACGACATAGAAAGGATAACATAATTTATTAATAGGTTCATTAAAATAGTATAGACACTGTTATAACGAATTATAGTTAACATTTTTATAATTTCTTTTAATGTGCCTTGTAGAAAATTTACCTAAATATTTTTTAGTCGACTGCCATTAAAATTTGCAGATATTATTCAATAGGAATAACGCCGTCGTCGTTGATAAAAAGTATACCTGTTTAAATTATTTTCGAGTAAAATATAACTCATTGCTTAATAAGGCGCGAGATTTCGATTCACTGATATACGTTTTAAAGATTTTATAAATATTTTAAATGTACAGTGTTTATTTTTATTATAATATTTTCTATACAAGCTGTAGAAACAGTCAGGAATAATACATGAGTTCTTCTAGTCTTTGAAAAGTAGGCAAATTTATTGTCTAAAGAAAAACACATCTTGATTAAAAAATGATTTATAGAAGACAATTAGAAAGAATAAACAGAAGAACATTTGCAATTGCAAGAACATTTGCAATTCGAATGGGGATGTTTAGAATAATGACAAACATTCTCGTTCTTAGGGGTAGTACCTTAAATAGTTAGGCAGATTGTTCAAATCGTGTAAAACCGCCAGATAATTAATTTATTAGTAATTGAGTATATGACTACCATTGAAAGCCTAAGAAATATGTTGCATATTGCAGATTATTCTAATCATGTGTGGGTGGTTAATTTATTTATCAAAATCAAAATAATGATTCATGCGTTAAATTTTTTTGTGAATGTCAATTTGCAGAAGTAACATTATGCACCTGACAGTTCGTATTGCACTTGGCGACGTATCAAATGGTTTTTCATGATTGGTTCGTTGATTGGAGACAAGCTACAGACGGTAATAAATACGTTAAATAAATGGGTTTAGTCTGTTTTTCTGAAGATCTCACAACAAGATCGACACAATGGTCCAAATCTTAAAACAGTATTCTTTTCCATCTCAAACCAATTAATTAATGTTCATAGCACCTTAATGCACCATTAACATCAATATGGTATTAGGTATACAGAAAGATGAATAAAAATTGACAGTCATTGTGTCATTATTTCTCATTCGATTTGAATAAGCAAAGCAATAAATGAAGTGGCTGGAAATTTACGATTAATTGATGCTAGAAAATAAATACTTCTGAAAGGTTTTTTTTATGTACTATAGCCAACATTTTCAAATGGCAAGTTACATTTTTTTCGCATTAGCTCATTTTGATATCATTTCCTAGATTCAGATAGAATTAGATAGAATTAGATAGAATTAGATCTACTAAAATTCTTAAAAAAATAATTACATAGTAAAGTATAAAAAATAATATTTTTGTTATAAATTAGAAACTGATTTTATAAACAATTCAATCATTTTGAGAATTTCGTAATGTAGTTTTAGTATTTATTATTTTACTATTGGTAAGTACTTTTGTTAAATCTAGTAAATATTGCCAAATAGTATAAAGTGTAAATTGGCGGAGCCTGTGGTTTTACTATAAAAACGAGAAAACTTATAATAACAATTATAAGATAAAAACCCTTACCACACTTGATTTTTACAAATCTAAATACGTATTTCGGCAACTACGTTGCCATCTTCAAGATACGTATTTAGATTTGTAAAAATCAAGTGTGGTAAGGGTTTTTATCTTATAATTGTTATTATAAGTTTTCTCGTTAGTATAAAGTGTGTTTTACTTCTAGTTTTTATTAACTTTACCACGTCACTGATATACGTTAGGACTTAGTCCTAACTTTGGGCACAAAAGTTACTTAGTACCTTATGACCAAGCCATTAAAAGTCCCAACTTGTGCATGTTTCGTATTTTTTTTACTAAGCAATGCATAAATGATAAACGAACCAATTGTACGGTTAAATTATTTGTTGGCCATGACCTCCACAGAGCACAACCAGAAGAATGTCTCATCACACCTAACACCTAAAACTAAAATCAATTCCAGGATAATGTTAATTAGTTACTACAATTTTACTTTATAAAAACTTCCAAAATTGGTGCAAGCTGAAGAACATAAAAACGATAACAGAAAAAATACACAAAATTTACGAATTGAGTTGCTTTTCAGGAGAGGAATGCAGAACGACATCGACCAAAGAAATCAAATGAAGGAATATTGTAGTAGATTCTTAAAGGAAACAGATGACGATACTTATTTAGTGTTTAAAATTGTTTCGAAAACGACTATTTAAATGTCTGTAGGTTATTTTGATAGTTGGAATCGCTTGAGGACGTCATTATGACCAATTATTACATATGCTTACCGATGATGTTCGACGATGCTTTCTCAAAATCAGTATCTCAAATACAAACAGGACATTCAACCGATATTTTCAATAAGCGAATGCGTCCAGAACATGTGAAAAGAATTGTTTTTATGGGATTCCCTATTTCAATAATGTCTTTCATTTAGCTAGAAAAAAATTAAATTTGCACCTCACATCACAAAATAAACCCGTTTGCTTCAAATCTACACTTTTAACGAAAGTAAACAACCTTAGTAACTTACACTACAAAGAAAACTCCGACTTCAAAATGATTAAATGTTTCCAATGTCAAGCTAGAAATTTGACTGTGTCAAATAGAGATAGATAGTCTAGTCGAACATAAAGCTATGTCCGAAATTCGTACATAACTAGGCGTTATGGACTCGTCCTATTATAAAACTATAGAATTAATCCATAACCGCTTATATTATGTACTAACTAGGTAATCTAAGTTCATATGAACGCGGAGTCTGTTTGATAATTAAATATATAAGTTCCTGTTTGTTACCTATCGTATGTGAAACGAGAAATAATGACACAGATTCCTATATATTTCAGTTATTATTTATATGAATTCACTCCACGTTAATGCATTTATAAGTTAGTCTGCGCAAACCGTATGAAACGGCAAGGAAATTTTTATTTGTATAAGTATTATCACTCATAACATAATAACTTTACAATTAATTCGCAAAAAGTCAATAAACTTGCATAATTAAATTTATTTTTAATAGATTTATTCCCTTTTCAAACATTTCAAAACAAATTGGTAAATTAATTTGTCAGCGCCCGCGGCCGCAACGATTTGAATTAATCTATATTATTATTTTTTATATAAATGTAGTTGCAGTTTTCGTGCAAATCCGCCCCATTTTCAAACTGTATTTTTATATTCACTTGAAGGAAACTTCTTAAAATATATCTCTGTTTTCTTTCGGCTCGATTAAACCTTGTGCTTTTTATCTTGATTTCCTAAATCTTTGTTCGCAATTGCACTTTTCTTTGATACAACTTGTTGCGTATCATTTTTATTTTTGCTTAAGTTTAATAATAGTTTAATATTTTAATTTCCAAGTGGCAAATAAATATATCCAAACACGCTAAACTTTTGATTGTCCATTGATATAAGTTGACTTATCCAACTTATATCAATTTTCACGTTGTTATATTGTAAATATTTTGTCTTACATCGTACACTAAAATATTTCAATGATCTTATTGGATGTAGACTTATATCGCTTTGCACAAATAACGAAAAAAAAATTGCCTGCACACATATCTCCACAATATTGGATTCTGAATCCCGCGTGTGTAATTTTGTCCTTCTATTTTTTTCAAAAGCCTGTGGCCACATTTTTGTCTTTGAATTTACACATTCGTACTTTGAAGTTGTTTATTGTTCAAGCACTTTTTAGCGGGATGATTAATTAGAGGTACATGTTTTTATCGCTTTGCGTGGAGTCGATCCTTAAATGTTACACACGTGAACAAATATCGCCCGATTCTTTTGCGTGAAGCGCGCAAAAAATATTTAAAAACAGACTGACAATCGAGTACATCTTCATTGGGTTGGGTTGGGTTGGGTTACGATCGTAAGTATTTATGTTAATGGTTTAGTATTGATTTTCATTGCAAAAGTTACGTATTAAGGTAGTGGTTTTCAATTTCTAGGGCACAGAAATGTCAAATAGATATGGAAACGTATTCGGTAATGCATTTCATTCAGAAAAAAATTACGCAGCTGTCAAACTGACATTAACACAATATTACTTTAAAACTTCTATTAAACATTACTTAAGAAATTTGTGCTCGTATCGAAGATAAAACGTCGACACATGTGTAAAAAGTACCTTCGTTGCATTCACAGCTTTTAAAACATTTGCTCATACCTCTCTCGTATTTTAAACTGTTTTGTTTATGATTCAATTCCATGTTTGTTAGAAAAATGCCTGAGTTGCTGGGCATTGAAAATTGCAAATGTATAGATATCATCAACGAAAGGAATGTAAGACGGGAGGGTTTTCATGCATATGGGTAAATATTACTCACCTCAATATAAATATTTTTCATATAAATGAAGATAACAATTTTCACGATTACAACACGCTGCGTAAAATATTTTAACGATTTCATCGCCCTCTTATTTATCAATATACTAATGAGTTTTGTGGAATTAATATTGCGATTTTGAGTATTTATATTTTTGTTACGATGCCCATGCACTTATTTTATATTAATTTATTTATAATTTCTTTGACGCAAAGCATGTAAAACGGTTAGTTTGTTCAAAACAATTCAAAACGAATTGTCATGTAAATTGTTATTTGTTAAAATATAATAATTCGTGGAATAATATAATAAAATTACTAAAATGTCGTAGAACGTAGTCTAATTAGTACTTTGATTAATGAAATAAATTTGTACACGAATTTAACGTAATTTAATATAATTTAATTATGGATGTATGGTTTGTGTATGTGGATAAAATGTACTCTCCTCATTATACTTGCATTTCATTCTAACGAAGATAACACTTTACATGATCGCAACACGTATACAATCTATTAGATTAGATTAGATTCATTGTGTTCGATGAAGGAAGGGGAATTTTCAATGAAAATAGTTATATTAATGAAATTTCATAGTAATGATTAAGTGTAAGAAAGTCCAGTGCTTTCTGATCTCATGATTATCGCTGGATCTAATTATCATTCATTTTGCTACTCAAACTCATGTAAGTGGAGCTCTATAACGTATGACATAAAATACGAGGTGTTGCTAATTGCATTATTATTTTATTTAAATTCATTATTCCATAAACGATATTACATTTTTCTGGTGATATCAAAAACCCAGAAATGCATACTTATTAATTTGTTGCGACACTGAATTTTTGCCACAGCACAGTGAGATTCAATTAATAAACAATAGATCATTAATCTCGTAAATTAAATAAATCCACCAGAGTGACGCAACCGCCCGTCTTCTGCACACAATGCGATCGTTTTATTTTTTGAGCTCGACGCGTAGAATTCGAAAATCTGGGAGTGGTAAAGTTTCGCGTCGTGTCTCGCGAGTTCGGCAACTTGCCGTGAGGGCGCTGCTTTCGAATTTCACCCGTGCATCAAGTTAATCTGGCCGTCCGTCTTTCGTCCCGAGCAAACATCTTCTCTACGGCAGTAGCCGAAGCGATCCCGTCAACCCCCGGCGTCGCCTTTTCTCCCGTCGGAGTCTCCCATTCCTTTCCCATTTTCGCGTATTCCCTCTCGCCCTGTTCCGACCGTTTCGAGGAGGCGGCGGCGGCAGCGCCGCCGCCGCAATCTGTTCGGTGCTCTTGATGTTGTCGTGACGTCACCGCCTCCACTCCTACGTCATCTGCCCACTCTAACCCCGGAGTTGGCGTGACTTGCATGTAAATACGAATACGTTCGGATGGATTTATGACGTTCACACACCGCCGGCTTAAAAAATAATCAGTTTTCTTTGGTTTCGTAAATTTACCATTTTACGTTTTAATCTTTTGATGAATAATTTATTAGGAGAAGAAATTTGTTGTTTAGACTTTCTTGTTTTTAATAAACAACGAAAAATTAAATATTGATAAGGTCATCAAATGAAGTCGAGATTTTTATTTGTCATTAAAAGATTCTAGTTTGGGGTTGAATGTGTTGTATACAGTGTTAATTTCGTTGTATCCAATTTTACCAAAATCCTGTTTGTTTGAAAATTACGTACGTGTCCTACAATTGTAATGGCCGAAACATGAAATACGTAATGTATAATGTGTTTTTTGTATTTTCAAAACTTGGAATTTATTGCAATGCGTTGAAATAAAAACGACTGAAATTTAAAAAATTTCACAGCAAGGTGTATTGATTTAACTCTTCGTTGTTTCTGCTATTAACGTATTTATATTTCATATCACAAGTTTCTACAAACCTTTGTTTCGGAAATTATATGAAGAATTGTTTGGCGTTTGACAAAAGGTAGAAGTTTCGTAGAAAACTTCTTTTTAGAAAAGTTTGTGAGAGTACATTGCACCTTCATCTAATGTTTCTTTAGTGGCCTGATGAGCTCAGAAGGGCGAAACAGTATTTCTTTTATTAGGTTAGATAACAATCTCACAATTTCATTTAATAAGGTGGCAGAAGTAAGAACAAATAATAATCACACCAATCACAATAATACATTCATTTAGTTACAAGTAAATGAACCATTTCTTTGATTGTTACTTATTTACTTATTAATAATTCAATGGCAATATTGTTTACCTAGTTATTTTTACTATTGCTAGAATGTTGCTCCATAAGATCGAATTCAATTTCAAAGTCGTTTTACAGTTGTTTACAACGACTACACTACAGCATTCACTAACACATATTCCAAGACTCCATCAGATGCAATTCAAAGTGAAAATAAATATGAGCCATATAACTGAAATTAATTCTAGTTCACTAGTGAATTCTGAGTTCATTTATACGAATTTAAATTCATAAATCCCAACCCAATCCAAGCCAATATGATTTGAAGCATGACGTTTTGGATTACTACCTTGCACTAAATTCAACAAAAGGAAGAACAATTCAGTTACTAGTTTTGTGACAAATCGCTCATTATCTTTGGCTACAATAAATATTTTCTTTGTATCTCTTATTTGAGTGAACATTTTGTTTTGTTGTAAAGAAATTATTGATTTTTCAACGTCGGTCCTGATAAATATTTACTGGAGTTCAAGTTCATTTTAGTCAAATGTAAAAAAATTCTTGCCCTCAAAATATATTTACTAACCATAAAGAAACATTTTCCTCTGTCTGGCAATGTGAACCACTAGCAGAAGACCAACAAAACTTACATACCCTATATAGTAAATTGACGTTTTGAGTGTTACATGCTTAGGGGTACACAACAATCTATAAAACACTTAATTCTTGCAAAAAAATATATTCGAAATACCAAACCATCACCAAAAAATTATATTAGATTACCAACATGTCCAAATTCTATTCTAAAAATCCACCACATTTGAAATAATAAAAAGAAACATTTGACAGGCAATATTTGCTTAAAAATTCAATTAACTGGATCATTCAAAAGTATGACAAATTATTTTGGATTCAATTGTAGTCAACACCATCTTTATTGCTATGTAACCTCAATTTGTAAAGTGCCAAACATAACAGAAGTCAAAGCTGATAGTTTTCATCGAAGCCAATTATGGAGCGCAGACAAGTAATTGCAAAATTTTCCAAAATTGTAAAAAGCAGCAACTTAAATTTAATTTAAAAAAGTATTATTCGTGTATTCGTCCACCCTAATAAATATTTCTGTGTTATTATTGAAATCAAATCTGCAAAAATTCTAAAACTTTCTGAAAGTTCCATAACAGTTTCGGCATCTAACGTGTGTATTATTTATTTCCTCATTCAACTGATAGCAAAGGAATCAATACGTAGAATGCAAAAAGGAATGACTAATTGACTAATGGACAAAATGGGATATAGCTATTAAACATAATAACAAAGAATAGTATTCGTAATGAATAGGGGACGGTATAAAAAATAAAGATGTGCGTAATATGAGTTGTTTTGAATTACACCATCTACAATATTACGAAAGTTTGGTTGTAAGTATCGTGTCCAACGTATAAATTTTAATAAAAGTGCACTGCCGTACACAACAGAGTTATAAAACTTCACATTGAAGTACATTGGCACATAAACTGTAATAATATAAACTGCCAAAGTTTTTAAATTGATCGATGGTGTATTAGTTGTTACATATAATCGTAGTAATCTACTTGCTTTGGTTAACCAACGAGAATGTGCAATTGGTCCTGGTTTAATGTTAGCTAAATCAACTGGAACAATACCATTCGAAATTGCTTTAGCTATTTGATATAAATATTTAACATCTGTTGATAGTTCGAGCTCATGTTCATGACCATCATTGCAGGCATATTCTCCAGTGGTATTGGATCAAAATCAGCTACTACCTGAAAAATGAAATGTTTAGATCAATTAAAATGCAATTATTTTATTTTAACTTTATCCCAATCGAAAAAGTAAAATAATGACAATAAATAATGATGATATTAAATAAAATAAAGTGTTACATACCTGCAATTTCTCACATTCTTGAATAGCTTTGAATAACTTTCCACTTGCTGCTCGTGGTCCACTGGTGACTGTTTTGTCCAATGCTTCATATAAATGACGAAATGGCAGTTCATTGAAATGAAGCAGACATATAAACCAGTGAATTGGTCTATTTAACTGTTTTTCAAATAATCGTAAAACACCATTTTCTGTTCCAGTATTTGTTGGCTCACCATCACTGCATATGCCAATTAATTGATCAACTGTTAATGTTTTATTGTTGAAAAATTCATTCAGTTTTCTGTGTTTGGTTTTTGCATCTTCTTGACTACCCAAATTTACATATCCAAGTAACTCATTATAGGGCTCTTTCAGAACAACTAAATGCGGTTCTTTTACCATAGTGGTATGAAATTTGTCATTAACTTTCTCTGTAGTTAATGAGTCATTTTTTCTACCATCGAAAGAGAATGCAGTTATGGAAGAATTTGTATGTCGTGTATGGAGCACTGCATCTCTAGATTTAACTTTTTCTCTAGCCACTTTTGATTTATCCATAATAACAAGATTACCATGAACATCTCTAAAATTTATATCTTCGAATAAAGCTGTTGCTAAACATGAAACGACTCTATCTGAAACACCGAATCTATCACACATCATAGCAAAATTTAAGGCATCGTATCTTTGAGTATAATGACCTCGTCTCATTTGAACAGTTGCTTCTGGAACTTCTGTTGTTGCTTCATTTTCATCTTCATCCATGTGTAATTCAGGTGGTTCGTAACTTGGATCATCGGTACCAGTTGTAAGTGTTGGTATTGTTGTAGCTACTTCTTCAACGTCTTGAATATTCAAGGTATATTCAGGTATTGTGAATTTTCTAGACCTGCATAACAAAGAACCATTTCCCGGATCTAAATAAATTTAAAACATTGCATACAACTACCAAAGGCAAACGGTTGAATTTGTTAGAAACGCTAGAAATCAAAAAAGCGGAAAAACACGGCAAGAACATCACGAACGACCACACAGAATTTGGAATTTCCCCGGTCATTTATGCGGCTATTATCCCTTAAGCGCACACGTGTTGAATTATTATATATAGAACCCCGTTTGCAAATTCCCCACAGTAATTACCCCAATATCTATAATTTATGTAAGAATATGTTTTCCAGTAACGTGTACCGTTTTCGAGATATGGAAAAAGGTGATAAGAGTAAACCATCACTTCCGGTTAAGAGATTGCGTTCAAAATAGGACGTTTTCCTCCTTGCTACATACAAATGTTAAGTTTAAAGTTGAAGAGCTCTAGCTATAATCGTTTGGACGCTAGAGCGCGCACAGACACACAGTACCACACAGGCACACAGACACACACACAGACGTCATTCCGAAAATAGTCAGAAACGATTCAGGGGACCTCAAAACGTGTATATCCGTTGAAATCTCGAGTTCGAAATTTTTCATGATTCCTATACTTATACATAATGTATAAGAAAGTAAATATTGGTATTGTGATAACCGAGTTTTTATTTAAGTATTTTGGCAAACTGCGTGCGTATTGCAAGATGAACGATTAAGGAAGAAGGAAAAGCAAGCTTGGCAACGTTTAGTGGTGGTAAACGTCATTATTTTGTAACGTCATTATTCAGTGTTACAAAGTTGTTCAATTGAACAATGCTGCCATTGACGACTTATTCTACAGGTATCAATACAGATTCTGAAAGGTGATAAAAATACCTTTCAAATAAGCCCAAATTGAGAAATCTACTATAATTCTATCCGATTTTATGACGAATTTAATTAAATTGTTCTATGTATATATGGAAAAATTTCTATTTTGTAATTTTGGGGGGCTCCAAATCCGACTTAGAGCTATGGTCTCTTGAGCAAAATTTCTCAGAATCACCTATAGATTACATTTTTGCTATACGCTTCATAAAAAAAAATCGGTCCATACAATTTGACCCGCCCTAATATATATATATATGACACCAGTTCTACCCATGTGTAAAATAATCGACACCAATCTTTATGCCCAAATTCGAACACGTCACTACATTAGCCATTGGTATGCTATTTGAAATTTGTTTTCTGATATACCGAAATATAGTAATCGATTCATAGATTAGAGATAGTGAGATGGAATTTGCCAGATGAAGGTGAAAGTACATGAAGGAAACTGTTTGACAAATTTAAAAATAAAAATTAGGTATCTTCTTTAAAAGCAAATTGATGTTAATCACTAGTGAATTATATATTTTTATTTAAAGTATATATTTTATTTTAATCCAAAATGAAAAATTTTACAATAAAAACATACATGTCAAGTGATTAAAAGCATTTCAATTCCACCACCCAAAGATATATGACATATGCAAGAGAGGCATACGATTATTATCCACTGTTATTGGTGGCAAACTGACGGATATCAAAAAGTCTATATGACATTAGAAATACCATGGTCAACAACTAGATATGGAGACTACATTGACCAAAGCTATGTTAAATACAGTAGTCATACAGAAAGAAAAAAATTATCATTTTCAGCAGGATGGAAATTCGTGTCGATTAGATTGATTAGACTGCTTTGTTTTTCTAACTTTCAGTTATTTTGTTTTCCCTGCAACGTAATAATGACCTGCTCTGCCAATATTAAAAAACGTATAAATCTAAGCTTTATGCTTCCTGGTATTTGATATTAAGCGGGTTTAATATTTTATTACTCGTATAGTAACTGTTGACATGCTTATTGTTTTTTTCAATTTCTATTTTATTGTCAAGTTGAGCCTGTACATTAGAAACGAAATACAACCCGACCAAATACAACCGCAAGCCAATCCAACCCAAAAATATCATTACACAAAAAACATTTTTGCCAAGCAAAATATTCAAAGAAAGCATTCAAACTTGTCTCTGTGCCATAGCAATAGGTTAGTCGACTAGTGTGGATTCAAATTACACGCAGAAATTTAAATGGCCACAAAGTTGATGATCATAGAGCGATTTAATTGCATCTCTTATACATCCCTTCCTGTGAAATATTGAGATATTCCCAGCAGGTGAATAATGTTAAGGTACGTCAGCTTGTTGAAAGTAGATATACTTTATGATAATACTTCATAATAGGTACAATGATTTCTTGTTAAAGGAAATTCAGGTAATGCTGACTAATTCAAGGAAAAGGACTTAATTCTTTGCACATTCGTCTCAATGCCTCAAAGAAAAAACTAACTAATGAGAACGGATTTAATACCACTAATGTCATTATTGTTTATTTTAAAGTTAACCCCAAGTAATTATACTCGTAAAAGGAGCGAAATCTCGAAATAGAAATTGAATAGGCTGCAGTGGAATCAGTGCGAGGACAGGTGATGGTGGGAGGTAGCAGGAAGGAGGTAGTAGATGCACAGTAGTGAGAGGGTGGAATAAGTGGCAAGGTATGATTCAATGTGTAGCAGCACCTGCGTGTGTGTGGAACGAATCGGAATTTCTGAGAGAAGCAAGGAACGAGAAAGGAAGAAAGCATGAACACGAGTTTCGAGCAAATGAGGAGAAAGGGAACAAAAATTGGATGAATGAAGAATATACGAGGTTTGTATTTTGTGCAAATGTGGCTGATCGATGGAAACACTGGATGGAGGAGTGTGAGGATATAGGTCGGGATGAGGTGGGGAGAGAGAAGGGTAAATATTGGATGATATGTCTAAATGGTCAGAGGATGGAGGTCATAGAAGAAGGAAGAGTATAAAATATAAAATGGAACATGAATATGCAAATTGCGAATTACTACAACTATTATAATTGCTGAAGTAAATTAAGAAAATAAATGTCAAGTAGCGTTCTACCTTGAAGAATGTGGAGCATAAAATTCAGACCTAACAGAAACTTCCACTGAACTAAATTTCGACATATCGACAAAATGACATTCGAATTCTTTCCTGAACAAACTATAGATTGTTGCAAAAATTATATCAATTAAACGACAGATGTTATGAGAAACTATTATTACTACTATTATTTTAACCATAATTAACCACCATCAAGAGGTTATTACCCATCACGTGGGTAATAATATTACTTAACGTGGTGGATTTCAAAATAGAAAATTTTCAAATTTGATAGATTGTGAGACTAATAGGACTAAAGTGAGATAATATTCCCAAAATTGAAATTGCGGGAAAGATTACAAGCATTTTTATTTCACATTTTACATTTTTGCAGGTATAAAAAAAAATATAAAAATGCGAATTTAAAAAATTAAATTAATTATAACTTCGAACAATAAATATTTAAGATTTAGTGGCAAGTTTATGACATTTTTATTACAATTAATTTAGTACCTCACTCCTAAATGCAATATGTATACTAAATCTCAAACAAAATAAACATAATTCAGATTATTTGTTGCTGAAATATACGTGATGATTTATACGATAACAAATAATTCCATAATCCTTTGTACGTAAAAGCTATGGTTTTATGGTAGACTGGTATGCTTGTTAATGTTTCCATTTCAAGATTTACATATCACACACACACACACATACACACACGCCGGGTTTCCTTTTATTCTGTACGTTTCTCGCGTTCACGATCTTCGCCTTTGGATGTGCTTACGTCTGTTTCGTCTTCGGAGTGCCTCCTTCGCCCGCGAGGAACAAGGACGGACGAATAGGTGACGTTAAGCGACACCTATGCGGATTATATACCAACTAACTCGTGTTAAAATCTGATCGCGCGGTTCATTGGCTCCGATGAATGGCTTGTAATAAATCACAGCGGTATATTCAGCAAGTGGATGTCATATTTCGAGTTCTAAGTGGTTTTTCGCATTCGTTATTCCATTAGATAAACAAGCGCGTTTGAATTTCTACCGTTCCGCGGTGAAGCCATGATCGTTAAAAAAATAAGATTAGATGTCTTAACCTATCCACGAATTGTAATAAATCGATAAACTTCCTATTTTCAAAAAAGAAATCCCTAATATTGTTAGATCCATTACAAGCTACAAAATGATACAAATTAACATACTAGACATTGATTCGCATTCCAAAGTTTTATTGGTGTATTGTATCGTAAATAGTAGTGGATATTTTGCAGCACGATTACAACAGACGGCGTGTGCTGCCTTAGCTTATTAAAAAAATCTTCTATGTATGGCAAACCTTTGACTTATCGTTTCTGGTTATAGATTTCAATATTTTCGCGATATCGACGTGACGCAACGTACCGCACGACAAAAAATTACTTCCAAAGTTCGTTGAATTATAAATTATGTCGGTTCCAGTTAATGCATTCATGCAACTCCATCGATAATCGGCACGCCATGCTAAATGACTAGATAGGACAATCTGTGTACGGCCCTCCCCCAGGGTGATACATATACAATCGCGAAAATTCAACATGTGAAATTAATTTAAACGAAACAAATCGGAATGCAACCTGAATAAAACCGGGCGATTTTTATTCATTGTCTTTTTTGTATTATTCTTGAATAAATAATTGACTAATGTAAATAATCACCAATTTGATACGTGAAAAGTACGTACGCGATCAATGCTTCATTCATTGTGCGATTTATTTAACAAACAATGAATGACGTTCGCGTGCACCCAGCGATTGTGGTTCAATCTAAAGAGATTGAAAGAAAGCCAGTCGATCAGCAATACTTCACTGCGAGAGTTACAAATCGGGACAAGCACGAAAATAAAATCGTCAGATATTGAAACATACGATTTCTCATCATTCTCCTTAATAAAGCTACGAATGGTATACGACAGAGTAGCAATAGAAGGTTGAAGGTAAGCCGGAATGAACAAAGTTTTGCTGCTGAATCTCATTCAACTAGTCGTTGAAATGATCATGTCTCAACTCGATTACAAGAGTTGGGTTGGATTTGGTTCGGTTGGTTTGGTTCGCATATTTTCGAAGACAAACCAAGGATGATCACAGTCTTGTACAAAGAGTAAATGGTTGGTACGTAATATTTCAGATCGTGATATTTGTCAGTGAGCCCTTTTCTTACGAATCAATCATGTGACATCGGGTCGTCTGTTCATAACACAAAACAAGAACTGGACTTCAAATGACAGCATTGTTGTAAAAACAGTCCGCTAGGCATTAATACGATGTCGAAATAGACATTAGAAACTCCAAAAACGTTGGTTCAGGCATCAGTAATAAAAAAACTTACAAACCCAATCCAACCCAATGAAAAATTTTTGAACAAGAGCTGATTAACATCACATCATTATACCAATTCTTTACCGGCTTATTTAAACATGCAGCCTAAGAGACATGAAGGAATTTAAAATACAATACGAAGCAGTGTAACAGAAGTTACAATCAGTTCCGCCCACGCACAAATCCACCCGTTCTTTAAATGAAAATGCTACATTTGTTCAGTGTACGTTAAATATTCCACAGTTTAATTGTAAGTAATTATTTATTTGAATAAATTGGTTCTTCGTTAATGACTTGTTTGTTGGATTCTCCAGTTAAATTTTAATTGTATAAAAAGTATGTAGTCAGTAAATATAAAATTGCACTAAGGAATACATGTGTGTCTATAACCTTCTCCAGGACCTTCGACATAATAAGGCATAGTAAGCTGCTGAAGATCTTGGAGACGATGTGATTGTCAGGCAAAATGTGAAGCTGGTGTGGGTTGCCATCAAAATTATTGGAGGAGAGATATTGAAAATTAAGTTTCAATTCATTAGAATGCCACCATTACAAACCTATCAAACATATCTTCTTATAATCGATGATTAGTTTCAGCGAATCTTACAAATCAACGTTTTGCTATGACTAATCCACTGGCAGTTTCCAGGACTTGGTTTGGTGTTATGCAATTTTTCTTTGAGATAGCGTATTAAATTATGATATCGACAGACTAATTTTTACAATATAGAATAGTGAAGCACACTTGGCTGGCACGGGCAACAATTATGGACCTTCGTTCTAGTGCAATGATCCATCTTTACTTATAATCATCTATCTATTAAATTGTTAAATTGTTCATATCAAGATGGGCAATTTTTCGTGTTAATAAATTGTTCCAGTCGCCAAATCCTTCGTTACCCAGACAGGAGTAGGGTCTCTGGCACAAGCAAGCAAACACAATTCTTTCAATTCCTAGATTCGGAGTAAACTACAATTTTTACTTGAAATTTTTAAAATGTTCTCTCTATGACATTACTCTCTGAAAGTTTACTCGCATAATTTGTGTTGAAAACGTGACATTATCATTATTTCGTTGATAGTCCACTAATGATTGCAACTATGACATAGTTGATGAGTGGAGGTAGCCATTTGGAAGCATTGTCATACTGTATATGTTGAATAGATGGGACATCTTGATAGATGTTCCAATTTCAGTAGTATTAAGACAGAATGATTTAAAGCTAGTTCTTCTTGTTTATGGTGTTCTCCTGTTTTATCAATGTCGACTGAAAAACATTATAAATTTGTCGTGTTCGTTTATTGCGTGTTGACACCTGAATTCTGATATATTCGTATATGGCGAGTAAAATAACTCTTTGATTTTTTCATTAGCTTCCGAGCGCGGGTTTTTAGGTTACTAAATTCTTCTATGGAATGTAGTGATTAGTTTAAGTAAGTGCCAGTGATCAAGTGAATGCTGTTTGTATTTTATGTATGTGAATGTGTATTCTTCACAGGGCGTAAATATGTATGTAAATAAAGTCTTGACCCTTTTGTGTGTAAACGTAATGTACACAATTCCGGAAATGCCTTCCTAGAACATTCCATTGTTATAGGATTCGAGAATATTCTTATTTGAAATATTTTAGTATATTCTCACAATATTCTACAACATTCTAGGACATTTCAAGAAATTCTAGACTTTTTAAGCCGTTCTATCACGTTCTTCATTACTTTTGGTTACTTTGAGTGTAGACTGTATGTAGTCTATGTGTTACCAAAATATTCAAGTTTCAGTTTTAAAAAATGTTCCAAGTAGTAGATGTGCGAGATAAAGTCGCTACAAACTGTAACACAAATAGAGCTAATTAGTTAAATTAATTGTTAATTTTATAACAGTTAAAATAATTTTCGTTAATTTCAAAAGTCAGGAATGGACAAAAATTTGTACAAGATAATGATGAAGTGGAGTCACAACATTTGGGAACAAAGAGAGATTTGGTCAGTTATTATTGGACAATTTTATTTTGGATTTACTCTGTAGTTTTTCATAATGTTTTGTGATTTTTATGCCTACGCGAGAGGAGTCAAGGGAAACGTATAGGAAAGAGGATTGCAAGCCTTGATATGCACATCAAGTTAAGGAAGATAAGAAGGATAATGAGAAAAATGGCAAAGTAAACAAGTTGAGAATCAATAAAGAAGATTACATGTGAAATGTTTTTGGAGGAATGCAATGTCAGATTGAAAAAATCATGAAAATGTTGATTAGCTACTAATAGGTAGAAATTAAATAATAACACAAACGATGTATGCAATTCTGAGACAGCCATCACAGCTATTTGCTTTGTGAAGAACAAACAAGCTTGAGGGCCATCAACTTTGCATTCATGTTTGAGAGAAAACTTTAGATTTGGTCAAATGGACGCGTTTTGTGTGTTTACACCTAAATGTTTGAACGCAACCTGAAATTAAAGGTCTTCGAAATGTGTCACCTGGAAAAAATCGAACGCGTCTGAAACATTTGGCAACGCGTTCGCTGTTAAATCGCACAAATGTGAAGTACCAAATTTCATTCGGCTACAAAATAACGTTTTATCGGATTTAATTCCGGTAGGCCCCCGGAACACCCGAGTTACTGCGACACCTCATCTGCATGCAAATGAGATAATGTTTGGTTACGGCCGCGTCCGCGCCGAAACGGTCCGCCCGGACTGCGAGCGGAGGCGCCGCGACGCCCGCCAACGCGCCCGACGGAGAAGACGGCGTTACGTGAGCGCCGCTTCGAACGAACCCGAACGGGAAGATATATCGTTTCGCTGCGAACGTGTGGCGACAAACATTTTCATACACCCTTTCTGTCCTAAACGCTCCTTGTTGGAATTAGTTAACGAGAAGGTGGGGGCCGGGCGCTTTCAAAAATATGCCGCGTACGTACGACTGATTCGGTCGTATAAATTTAGTCATCGGATCGATTTTAGCCGGCTACCAGTCAATCTAATTACCATTGTTTATAAGGTAAAATTCGACGGTCTTGAAATTTAAAACTGCCTCTCCTTTGGTTATGGAAAATTATATACGTATATAATCTTTGAAAATCCCCTTCACCCTTACAGGTGTCAGGATTATTGGATTATCTTTGTTCATTCTTTCCAAATCTTTTTAGCTTTTGTCATTTGTTTAGGATATTGCCAATACGATGTTGTCCCTCTTTAATATTTCCATATTGTTCGTGGTCTTCCTATCTACTTGTTTTTATCATTTCAAATGTTCTTTTTTCTGGTAAATGCGATGTGCATCCCTTTTTCAAAACTGCTTTATTCTCATTCAAATTACACAATTATTTCTTACATCACCATAATAGTAGCCTGCATTGTTTCAGTTTCTGTTCCAAAATTGACGGCTTTGACCAATGTTTTGGTACTTTTATTGCATCCTGTAACAAAATCCAATACTTTAGGTCTCCAGTTTTAGTCCGGAAAACGGATAAATCGATCTCGTCCGGTAAAGTTTTGGTATTGCAATTATACAGGCGTTGCTAATCATGGTACGAAAATGTAACTAGATTTTGAGGGTTTTCGAAATTATTTTAAACATTCGTCCGTGAACTCTTGTTGCAATACTCGTTTCGAGTTTAAACGTATTGTAAAATATGAGACTATTATATGCAACAATGCAGAAATTGTCCTCACATATTTCAACTGCTCTAATCTGACATAGCCACAATTTTGTGCTTTTTCGCCTTAAAACCATTTAGAGCATCTCCTGTGAGGTGTTTTTCTCATTTCATTAATTCCACTTTCTCGGTTTTGTTTGTCTCCACTAAAAATGTATTAAAATATTCACTCAGTCAGTCAGTTCATCATTTCAAGAATAAAATGAGTTTGCTTAATTATTATTTTTTTTAACTGTTTCATCGTTGTTTGTTCATCTTTATTATTCCAGAAAAGTTCGTATTGCGCTTAAAGTTTTCCACTAGTCTATCACTGAATTCTTCCCATATCCTCTTCTTCAATTTTCATAATAATATCCTATCCATTTTTTTCATTTAATCTCCGTTATTGCATTTTCTGTTCAGTATCACCCCTTTCTGTACACCTACAGGTACTCCACCTATTTTTTGTGCTGTCATTTTTTTCCATTTCAGTATTATGTAAGTTTGCATCCCAGTCGATGTTTTCGAGCTATTACTTCCATCTTCTTAACTAAGTTAAGGAGACACCCGTTCTTTAAGTTTGTTCAATGAATATATTATTACGTAACACTAAATATATTGCCTACAATCCAGGATGATTAACAGGATGTATACTAAAATAGTTAGCTCAGTGATCCAGTGCCAGATCCAGAATCCACCAGAAGAATGAAATAAATATATTATAACATCAGATCAATGGGAATGGCTTTTTGGTAAATTTGAGAACCTTCCTACCGTATTCCAAACTGATATCACTAGCTATATCAACATGTGCAGTTGGCATAGTACAAAGCTCTCTTCTAGGCAAGACCATATGGATTTACACAGACACCCAAGCAGCTTTAGAGTGCCACAAAAATTTAAAGCAAATGACACACAGCAGAGTAGCACTGATCTGGGCCCCAGCGCATCAGGATTTGGAGGGTTCTTTCAAATCAGATTTATTGGAAAGGAGTGTGCATGAAAAACCACGCATTGGACCTGAACCGACTTGTTTTTATGGTGTAGTAAAGACTGAAGTAGACGATCGAAGAGCACCACATAAATTCGTGGAAAAAAACAGATAGGGAAGAAGCACTTTAGAACCTTAAACAGAATGGGTGAATATGTGTTATTCTAGTTAGTGGTAACATAAGAAACCTTACAGTGTCATTGGCCAGTGACTCCAATTAAAAAAAAATCCAACACCGAATAGGAGAGCAGATAGCACGATGTGCGGTGGCTGTGGTACCGAGGAAGACACTTCCATGCAAATACTATGTGACTGTGTTAGTATACTGACGAAAAGAATCAACTTCCTGGGTAGCCCATTCCTGGACGACATAAAATTAAAGAAAGTTTCCTTTTGTAAGATTCTAGGATTCTTCAGATAACAACCGGTCTAGCAAAGGTGTATATCGAAACATATTAAGTGGCTCAATTGGCCGGAAATGGCCGCTGTACGAACGGCTCCGCAAGGAACAACCTACACTCGGTAAAAAGCTCAACACATCATCACTTTTTTATTCCAACGAATGCAACGGCATCAAACATCGGCGATTGCAAAAAAATATATAATTAAAAAAAATAAACAACCTTAATTTGGCATTTCCCGCTTGAAACACATAATGTCTTTTTACCATCCCGCTTCCCTCATCTCTACATCTCCAGCTTCCCTGCAATTCCATGTATACCCACTAGGCATTTTGTTACTGTATTTCTTCCATGTTGCCAGCTCCGTCCATGTCTCTGTTAAACCTATGTAATCGAACCTTCCCATATATTCGCTCAGGTTTTTGTTAATACCCCCTTTTATTTCACCCATTTCTTCCACCCAGCTATATTCCAGAAACATATCGCCAAGTTCTTTTCCTCTTCACTTCGCCTGCCCTCCCTATCTTTCTCTCCCATTGCTCCTCCTTCCCCTCCCCGCTTGTCCCCCCAACTCCCTCAGTTTTTTTGTTATTAGCATCTTAGTTTCCCCCTTCCACTCCAGCAATGTGTTATCCACCTTCAACTTCCTGTATCTTATCATGAATATTTTACCTTGCTCCCTTTGCCTCACATATAATTATATATTTAATGATATTTAAAGAACTGGCGAATGTGTCAGAAAGTTGCAAAAAAAAACTGTTTTGAGAAACAATTTTTTTCTACTCATAATTAAAATTTTACACCAGGAATTTTGAAAATGTTATTTTAAATGCAGTCCGGAAAATTATACACACATTTTGTCTGTATGCTTACGTACTTCATAAAATGTAAATTAACTTCAGCAAAATTTCTGACAAACCAATTCCTGGAAGCTCGGACACATTTTTTTAATTGGGGTATGATTACGAAGAATCCACGAGTTAATTATAATTTACTGGAAATGTTTTTTAAAATATCTCTCTATTCCTGAAAAGACGAATATATAACAAAGAAAAACTTCATGAAATTTATTACATCTTTACAATGTATATAACCTCTGAACATATAAATTATTCTAATTAGCCTTTTTCTGGCTGTAAAAATTATTTCGTAAGATTCTGTGGATAATTATCTAGACAGGGCTTTTTATTGATTGCAATTTATGGAAAAGATTTTAAAGGAAAATACTCCAAAACATTTATTTAGCTAGAACGAAATATAATAATAATCTAATTTAATTTTCTTATTTAAAAGTTAGTTTGTGTTATAAAGTCACCATAAAAGAATGTTTATAAATTTTGATTTCACTCTGTGAATTTAATGAGCTAGCGACTACAAGTGATATCAAGTTAAACCATTAACGGCCAAGCCACTTAAATCTTAATTTAGAAAGTTTTTTACCGATTATTTATTATTATACATAAATGAAGGTGGTAATTAGAAAATAAAATCAATTTTATGCTCAACTGCGAAAGAAACTAAGGTTGCGTTTACGCAGCCGGTACGGAGTAATCGAAAAATCACGAATTTAATTTTGTTATATAATATTCTGTGCGGAGAATTGAAGTGAAGAACAAAAAATATTTTTATTGTCTTTAGCACACCAGTAACAAATAATATAGGATTGTCTCAGTCTTTGATTTTTATTGTTCTAAGTTTTTAATTATATTATAATTTTAACTGTCAAAATGCACCACTAAGCCGACATCTTAAAAGCAACAGATATATGCTAATTATTATATTATTTCAAGAGCCAATGTTATGGCATATTTCATAGTATGTTTGCAATCCATAGCAAAGCCATAGTTGACCAAGTTCGTTTGAATTGAAACATGAACGTGATGAATCGCCATCAGGAGCATTGAAGTCCAGGTTAAGTGCCCGTTGATTTTCCAAGGAAGACGTGTTTATTGTGGGCAATTTGGTGTGCCATTCTTATAAGATTAATGTTTATGTAAAATGGACTTTACTGTTCATAGTAATCTTCCATAAAATACGACTGAATATTGAAGCATGAAATATCATAAAGATGTGCCTGTCAGTTACTGTTAACATGTGAATATGTTCTAATACCTTCTAATTGATGGGAGCGACCAGCGTCCTTTCTTACAGAACACTGCATGGAATGACAAAAGCACCGAATGTTTTCATAAAATATCTTGCGAGTAAATAAATAAATGTCCGTAATAAGGTGGGTGTGTACCGGAACGTGATCGTTTATTTCTTTGGGTATATGCGTGAAATAAATACAAATTCCGCTAGTGTAATGCATTTGGCAAGTTGTCGGTCATCATCGTCTAAGGATGTTAACATTTAGAACAACAAACCGTATAATATTACGTGTCTAACTGTTCAGTTTTATTGTTTACAATTTGCCGTACATGACCGAGAAGAGCGTTCGGTAAAAAAAATGGCGAGGAAAAAGGGCACTAGAGTATGTCCATGGGTTCGATTCAATTATTAAAACAGCACGCAGTGAACGCGCGTGCGCCCGTCGCAAATGAAATATCGCACTCGCCTTATATGGTATTTTCTATATTACTCCTAACACTGCAAGGTAAATATTTACAAGGAAAAGTAAAAGTAGGTGCCTGCCAATGTTTATAAGTAATGAGGACAGCAGAATATTACACCGATATCGATAATACCGAGTGTATCGATTTTATTATTTCGCCTATCTGTTGCAAAATCTCGATAATTGTCGGATCGTTGGGTTACATGATTCGCTTCGGTAAATGCTTAAATTTTATGCTGCCGAAGGAAAACGTCACGTTTTTCGACGACTGTGTTCCAATTATGTAACGCCGAACTTACTTCATGTGTGCATTTTGCAACGTCTTCGAGTTTAAGATTTAATAAACCCAACAAATCTCGATACTTGGCTTTCTATAAATGAGATAATCGACGTACGGTTTATTTACAAAAAAATACATTGAAAAGTTCTTATATACTTATTAGGAATTACAACAAATATAAGCTGCTAATTACTAATTACATTGAAATTTTAAGGCATAGATTTCTTTGTAAGGAAGTTATACCATTATCACGTTCTTTAAATTAATTTTATAGTGGTAGGAAATCGACTTGGAAATGTGATGACGTTGTGCACTAGATACTATAGGACTTGTACATAATAAAATTGTCATTAATACAAAAACTAAATACAATATTAATTATGAAGTTTAAATTGGTACATCATCGAATGATTACGGGCGGCGTCGCCATACTGGTTTCATCTGTGTGACGTGGTTCCAGATTATTACATATCAAGCGATAATTTCAATAAAATTGCATTTCAGTAAAACAGTTTTAGACATTTTTACACATCTTTTGTTAGTGACAAATATTCTTTTTGTGTGTATATGTACTTCGATTTGTTCAAAGTTCATATTGTAGATTCTGTTGGCGAAAATACTATTAAAGTGTTATTTATGAGTCCAAAGAAATGCATGTATTTATCTGTAATGTACTTCTGCGAATGCTCGTTCTCTCGAAGAATCCAACACTGAATTTAAATTGCTCTTCATCCGTTCTTAGAAAGGCGTGTTCTTGTTATCGATTATTTTGCATCTAAATCCTAATACGCTAATTATTCCGGCTGTAACTTCTAATTAATTTTAATTACTAAGCCGGCATAAATACGCATCAATTAAAAACTTTTGTTCCAAGAAAACCTTTTTAAAATTATTATTATTAGTTATGGGTAATTAATAATATTAATACGAATTTAATTGTCTGTTGATCTGAAAATGTAAGGGACCAATTTTAAAGTAACCAACAATTTATTCGGTTTCCTTTATTTATATTTATTTTTTCTTGCATAAATTGTCATTCATCGTTTTAATTTATTATTTGCTGTGTCGTTGTTTATTTTTCGTGTACCTGTATTCATTCTTTGATTAACTACGTTTGCGTTGGTTTAAAAATTGTAAGTGTCGATACGGCTGATGCTTAAACGTGCTTCAGCACCACAACAAATCCCATTAATTATGAATTATTAATTATCATAGACAAAGCCGGCATACCACGTGATTAATGACAATAAGAATTTCCCATTGAAAATCGGCGTAGCATCTAATTCGATTTGTTTAGATCACAATGGGCCGATAAATACTGTTAAAAAGGCCTACGCAGCAATCGATGGGAAAAGTCTCGAGTGCAAGTTGCACATGCGGCTCGCAAAACGAATGCACGCGGACAACGATTATATTGAATTGATAATGTGGAATGGGAAATGTGATATCTGTAATGCGGTGCCCGACCAGTTAAGAGTCCGTGTAGCGGTCTGCACTTTGACGTTTCCGCGTTTGCACTTTTATGCCGCCAGAGTAACGACATTTAATGCATATTGAATACAACGATGCTGCAGCATGTACGTAGGCATAATATAAGCGTACGTGTAGGCAAACGATGAAGAGAATCTGCAATGTGAATTGCACGACGGCCGATCTGGTTTCGGTTCGAATGACAATGAGGATGAGAAATTTCCCTCCGACATTTGTTAATATATTTCTTACGGTTTCAGGCTTCGAACGGAATATTTGCTTGCGACGAATTTATGGAGCTCGGGTCAGTTGGACAATGGCCGACTGCCTCCTCCTAACTGTTTAAAAAAAGCAGTTTTAATTATATTGCTACTAGGATGTGTATTTTGAATGAACTCGAAAACTTTATTTCATTATTAAAACAACTAATTTTAAAATATTTTCAAGAGAAATGGACGAAAATTGATGTTTTTGGATAAATGTATACTATGGGATTCCTGGGTAGTTTGCTCGTCATGGTGAACATGTAGCGTTTTGGGATATTAACCAAACTCAGAACGTTTGGAAAATAGAAAAAAATTATTTGGTTACAATCCTTATAATATGACTATTACAAAATTCAGAAACAAGGAGATTAGATTTAGAGCTAAAAGATATTCTTTTCGATATACAAATAGATCTTCTACCAAATTGGTGTACTTTTGCATGTTTCTGTGTATTCAGTCGATTGAATTAAATATTATTGAGGAGCAATTAATTCGAATCATAATTTAAGTATGCCCTATGTGTGTGGCTCAAGTTCAATTTATTCCTTTGGAATTAACTTCCCCTCCTTCAATCTATAGGGAGGTGTGTATGTCGAAATAATTGATGTAATAGGGCGCCACCAAAGCTAAAAGACTTTGACAACAGCCAATAAAATATGGTTTATGGTACCATACAGTATAATAGAGATAATATACAGACGAAATTAAACAAGAAATACACGTCACCTATATCTATGTATTTAATGACTGGACCAAAAACTAATTATATTACGATAAATACAAAAATAAAATAATTTTGCTTTAAACAAAAAATATATCAAATAACGTATCGTCCTCTATTAAAAATTTTCGCAGCTTCGGTCAAGGTTCATTGTAAATATCGGTCATATAAGATGCACAAAACCAAAATTATGAAATTAAACAAATCGGATTCGGTGTTTGCTTTATTGTAAGTAGAACAATAAAATATTACTACAAAATTACTATTATACGTTACAAATCGTGCAATGCTTTTCAAAGCAATTTCTATCCAGATATCGATGATCGTTTAGGGCAGGTAAAGCACATGTAAATTAATGACAGATATGTGGTTTAATTTTAATTTTAATTTTGTACTTACGCGTTGTGGGTAATTCTCCCCAAATTAACATGACAAGGATAAGTTTATGCTACACCCAGATATTTAACCAAAATACAATAGCCGCAATTTTTTTTTATTGGTAAAATAAGATGTTGGTTCTCATCTACAACAACAAGAACGAACAGTATCGTCCATTTTATTGTCCCCACGACATAACTAAGTTAATTTTTGCCCGTTTAAAACACGCGATGAAGTTATGAAGGCTCAATCGAGAATTCTAGTTAAATTGATGATTTCTGTTGCCATTTACGTTTTGTATCGGCACAATCCTTCTTAATGTTACCACTTCACACACGAGATGTTTATTATATTAGTATCAAATGGGAAATAAATTGCCCACTTCTACACTAGTACATGCGGCTATGTACTAACTTAGTAGTAACTTAACTTAAATTGTATGACACCAACCGAAAACGATAATATAATAGTTGTTAATGAATGTTAATATAAATACAAACCGTAACGACGATTGAGATTGTTCCCTATTTGTGTTTTCTTAATTTTCTTCTTAGATGATAGAGATTTTCCGTTAACTTAAGATCAGCAACTGATTTTTTTGTCAGTTACTTTTTCTAATAGAGTCATAACAATAAATCAGTGTAGACTAGATAGGAAAATAAGAACGTAGACCAAATCATTGGAAAATGATTTATAATTTCACGAAAATTCGTTCTTTATTCAGACAAAAGATTTATTTATATTCATTATTTCAGACTTTTCAGTATCAAACCTAAGGTATGCTGGTCCTATTTTGAATGCTAGCTGTCCATTCCGCTAAGCATGCTTCCTTATTCTACTCCCGTATTATAAATATTCCATTTTCTTCGCAACTAATGGAATGTATATGTATACAATTTCAATTAATTGAAATTATATAATTTCATACCCACCCACGTGCGATTATGAAATGCACCAGTCACAAATCACTTGGTTTCTTGTTATCATACCAACAATATTTATCTATTGGTGTTAACTATGTACTAAACCGCTTTCAAAAAAAAATTGGCAAGTTTATTGTGATAAATTTAGTTAAAAATTACAAAAATAAGCGGTTCTAGTGATGACGAATCCATGGAATGTACTCCGCTAGATATTAGTTTGGTAGCCAACGAAACTTAAAAATGGTGCCTTAAAAATCGTAGGCAAACTGTGAACTGGCATGCAAGAAATTCGACGACTGCACTGTATAAGATCAGATAAAAAGCATCACAGAAAAGTGTTTAACTGCATTTATGAAGAATCTTTCGAAAAATATGAAGACGTCGACCTTGTGGACCTTGTTTCTTATATCTATCTGAATCTATTTTCTGATACTTCAGGTAATAATGATTTTTTCAATTGTTAAATTGATGGACACAAAATCAAATTATTCATAATTAGTGGAGTGTTTTACAAGATCTCTAAAAAACAAATGCAGCTTAGACCACCAGATCTAAAGCAATTTTTCATAAATTACCAACATTGTAAATGTTTTACGTAAGTAATTGGTATTAATAAAATAATTATTTTCCAGCCAATATTTTCTAAGCTACTATTCTTGCATACGCGGCAGTTACATAGAAAATTTTCTAAATAAAAAAGAAAATATTGACAGTACCATCGTGCACTCGATTCAAAAAGTACAAACAGTAAGTATTACATAACCTCAAAACTACCAGTCTGTACTGTACTGTACTGAAAGTGCACATTTAACAACTACACTTTTCCTCTAAAAATTCAATAAGAAAACATTAAGAAATGTTTTTTGATCTGTTTATGTTAGGCTGTGATTTTGCTGTGAGATATCTAATTAATTAACGTTGAATACGTTCGATACGACATATCAATGGAAAAAATGGAAAATAAAAAAATATTCAACGTTAATTAATAAGATATCTCAAACTTTACCCTTGTACACATACTATGACCGATCTTTCGCAAATACTAAAAGGCAACTTGACTTGTTTAAAGTAGTAGACAAGAGCATAGGCAGCATTGTAAATGGAGTAGAAGCAATGTTTGTTACTGAAACAACGAGAGACTACAATTCAAAATAGCAATAATTTTACTAAATCGTTAATTGCAATTGTAGAATTTTATTATTATTACCCTATAAATTTCGCATAATTTTAAACTCAATATATACAACTCAAATCGGTTCGAAAAACCGAATAATTTTAATCATCCAAACCAATTAATTAGAAATAGAAGTAATATAATCAATAACTAAACTTGATTTTACTCTCAAAAAATGAATCAACTGGGAACCTAATATCAGGATATCATGTATTAGTAATTTCAATAAAATGTCCTTGTAACCACATATAACGTCATGAAACCTAACCGGGCCAAATCTAGTTTAACCAAACACACTTAGATAAAAAAAAATGCGAAGGCATATAAATAGTGAAGATGTCATACCTGGAGTTTAGAAACCACTCAGTGCCAACAAAATAAGTCAAAATGTTGGTAATATAATGGACACAAATCATAAAACAATAAAATAGCCATGTTCAATTGTTTATAGGACAACGAGGTAAATAGAAATCCATAAAAACTTTATTGACAAATAAATGTAAAAATAACTACCAATACAATTAAGGCACATATTCCATTGTTACACAAACCGATGTGTAGGATTCTAGTGGATACTGCTTGAAGAATATTTTCACAGTGTTTGTACTTCTGTGTCCGACTGAAAACGGATACCTTTTAATGCGTTTTCCAGTGGCCCAAATATATGAAAATTGCAAGACGATAAATTTGGGCTGTAGGGCGGATGCTCTAAAACCTTCCATTTCATTTGCTGCAGATTTTCTTTTTCTACTAGGCCGAACATTGTCGTGAAGCAGAATGACACCGCATGAAAGCTTTCTCGGGCGTTTTAGTTTTATTGGTTGGTAGAGATTGTTCAGAGTTGCATTGCACAGGTTTGCATTGATATGCAAAATATCAGCAAGGGTTCCGCATGGTCGAGAAAATTGTCTACACGCTGATACTTGATACACGGATTATTGACAACAAATACCATTTCAAAGTCACAATACTTGAAATTGATATCAAATATAAACGCAAGTAGCTTATCAGTGTGACGATTATAAGCACTACCAACCTTGCAAAACATCAGTTGAGTGATTACAATTGTTTCCAAGGCTAACCCGACCAAAAAGTTCAATTAAACAAGCCTCGTATATATGAAAGTATATTTATAATACAAAAATAACTGTAGAAGCGCCAAGAACAACGTTAAGCCAGGGTGTATATCACGAATAGGTCACTCGCAGGAAAATTATAACAAACTATCCAACTTCAACCAAACAGCAAACAAACAACACTCCTGTAAATAGTAATTTTTGTAAATGACACAACCTATGCAACTGTGAAGACTGCAATGTTTACCAAAAATTAACCGCCCTAAGAACTGAGCATAAGTGATGTCCTATTACTACCAAGCTGCTACCAGCCACGCTTACGTCCAACTACCTTGCGAATATCCAATAGACGAACACCACTAAACCATAAACCATCTTATCCACAAAGAGTACGAAACAACATGAATCAGATCCCAGCTGTACTAACAACCGACATTGATCAACAGTTGACAACTATTATGACAAAATTTGTAAATATGTTTTCCTTGTTAATAATCCAGAACAGTATGATTAGAAACTGCTCTAAGGGCTAAGATTAATATAGAGTAGAGTAAGTAACAACATTTTTACACTAGAACCACACTCATCCAATTTACATCTTAGACATTCAAAAATTGAATAGTTTTCAGAATACCACACTACTCTATCGACATCACTGTCTACTTTGAATGCACTAAAGAATAGTGACCATAACCAAAATATTTTTATTGTACCATGAACTATACTAAACGTATAAAATCGAAGTCGCAATTGTAAAACAGAAGACTAGAATCTCAGAGTAACATTTTCATAAAATAAATTCTTTTACACATGTGGTAACAAATTTGATTGTGGGTGTGATTGAAACCCTAAGCGTAAGTACTGGGATTAATTTTACAAATGTCTATAAACTTTGTCAAGTCATAACCGACAATAATTACAGTGACCAATTAATGCATCCTGGTGACCAGAACCTAGGAAGATATGATACCTGCTGGATTTCTTTAGAGGGAACGGTATACGGTATCTGCCTATGATCATATTTCTATTAGTATGAGTATCAGAATGGAAAAAATTGTATCCCCTAAGCTGATAACGACAAATACCAACTGGGATGTATTTTACAATCACAATACGGTACACTCACGACCAACACTTTTAACACAAGACAATCGAGACAACATCAACAATTAAGGATAGTAGAAACTTATCTTTCATATTCTGTGGAAACCTTCAAGTGCAAAGGATCGACGCCACCAGGAACCCCGATCAGAAACTAAACTGGCTAAACTTCGCATGGGGGATTGTGTAGATTAATTCAACGCTTACCAGATCAATCGCTCAAGTGGACCAGTTTTCCAATACTTGTTTTGTCCAGTTGCTTATAGCTACCCACCTAAAGTTAGCCTGTACCTCATCCTAGCACCTCGTTTTAAATCTCCATGGTCTTCTTCTTACTTCTGGTTCCTACTGCAGCATGAAGTACGTCACTACTTCTGGGCCCGCTCTCCACTCATATCTCAGCTTTTATGTCACTGTTGTGTTTTTTTATTTTCCACGCTATTTTCTCTTGCAGTATTCCTGGTTCATATTTAATATCGTGATTCACTGATTGATGATATTGCTTTAATTATTTCGTTCTCCATGATCCTCAGATTCGTCATTGCTTCCGCGTACACTATCGTCGGTATTATGCTCGCTTTGGTTTAGTTTGCTTCATCAGTAGTTTTTGGTTTGGTGTGTTCTATTCGCTGTCACAAC
The DNA here is from genome assembly GCA_959613385.1 of Geotrupes spiniger. Classification (NCBI taxonomy): domain Eukaryota; kingdom Metazoa; phylum Arthropoda; class Insecta; order Coleoptera; family Geotrupidae; genus Geotrupes; species Geotrupes spiniger. The sequence continues at coordinate 23,447,545 of OY390737.1, forward strand.
TTTTCTTCGATTCTCACTCTCCTTTCTCCTTTATTCGATGTTATATTAACAAAATATTCAAATCTTTCCATTTGCTCAAACTAACGATCGCGCATCTTGATCTTTCCATTTTTTTGAGTTTTCCCTATCTTCATTATTTGAGTTTTGCTTTCATTCAACACTAGCTCCATCTTCTCTCTTTATTACTGTTTACTTTAGTATGTTTTCTATTGCGACAACATCGTCAACGATGCCGCCCTTTATGTTACAACGATACATTTCTTTCCTAATTGACTTTACGACTTTTACGAATGAAAAAATGATTCTGCCTCAACTCAATATACATATTTTTAATTAATAATTAACTTTAAGCTTTAAACAAGTTTATGAAATTCATTTAAAATTAATTTTTAAAGACTACAACGACGAATTGCGACTATTGATTAGTCATAATTCGATATTATTTCTGTCTCCTAGGTGCACCACAATCTTTTAACGCAAGATGGACATTGCTAATAAATATACTTTCAATACTTTTACAATGAAATAAATATATCTTAATATTTAATATATTTATAATATTTATCCTCATGCAGTATGATTGATAATGTGTTTTTTTAGATCCCTTTAGGTTACTAGAGAGCTGCATATATTTTTATTTACAGATTCTTAATCAGCAATTGATGAATTTAAACCCATCTTCCATTAAACAGCATATTTCGCATATATATGAAACAAATTATGAGAAAGTAATAAAAATATGGCGGTACAACGTTCCTTTAAAAATTAATGATGTTTTAATTTGTGTAGCCTCGGAATTGGGACACACTATTCATTTTTATACTGAATGAGCACGAACGTGCCATTTCGATGTCATTTACCAAACACATTTCTACAAATGTGTCAAATTTGAGCAAATAAATTATAATACGTTTGCCGTGCTAAGGGGCAATTCTTTAGAAAGCAAAACAGCCACTGACAAGTTGACAAAATTCTAATAAAAGAATACAATGTCTTACGGTGGTTGTTTACCAGTAGTTGGCGTTTTGTGGTCTCCCTGGGGTGAGGGTATTGACACGCACCAGGGCCCTAACGGTACCACTGATAGTCTCATCTGTTGCTACCACTCACGATATTCATTTGACCTTGGGTACAACGTCACTCTTGATTGTGAAATTAATAACGTTTTGATGTTGTACAATTTCGTCAGTAACAATAACGTCATGAATTTGAACTAAGAATGAAAACAAGCCACATGTAAGCTCACGAATTATTGGTAACAGTTGTTATTTACGTTTAGCTAATTTCTTTTTTTATCATGAATACGAACATCGAGTGGAAAACCTTACACAAATAATTAATCGTTAAAATTGTGTTATTTATTTTTATATTTAGCATTGTTTAATTTATTTATTTCGCACAAACGCTTTACGCCCAGTCCTTCGCTACAACACTGATAGCATTTCGAAAATATTGTGGATGGCGTTTAGACGTTACGGAACATAAAGGCGGGTGCCGCAAAGGGAATTTCCCACCGGATCGGAGGCTGTTCTCACGTTTTCGTCTTTTCAAGCTGACGTACCTCCTTTGTGCAGGTCGCGTATACCTACGGAATGGAAACTTCCAGAAAATAGATGCCCTTCCTTTTTTCTATCGCCCGCTTCTCGAAAACGCACAAAGATGTTGTAAAACCCTCGGACCTTGTGCCCGTACCTACTTCATTCACAAATCACGTTCTCGTTATTATCAAAAGCGTATACGAACCTATTATCTAATATATTTGTCAAGGTGTATTGATGGGAGTTTTTGTTCAATTGTGCATTGTCGTGTGATTAGACCGGTTGTCTATTTTAAGTAGAAATAGTTTCTGGGTCAGAAATTTACAAAAAGGAGTATAAAAAATGTTGTATCAAAGTGGAGTGGTTTACCGAAGACCCCAACTTATCTTTTTACCTAAAATTTGCTTCTAACCCCTAAGAGCTTAATAAATAAAATTTATATATTTTAACCCAAAGTTGTTAAAGTTGTGGAAGTGACTGATAATGATATTATTTAATGAAGATTATTTTTTACTTAGAAACACATACATATTTATATAATTAACGTGGTTTGAATCTCGAATCAACAGTTGCAAAAAATATGAAATTCTATTACTATGAAAAATTCATTGCAGTTATTGTACCATATTATTAACGTAGCGATAATGAAAAATATACATAAATAATATAAGGAGATTGACGAAAAGTATTTTTAATCACAACTCTAACAAAATTTGAACACACAATTACTTTGTACGTGCATTTCGTAACGTAGGTCTTTGCTTCGCCAGCACGACCGCTCGATAGCGTATTTCCCTTATTCCGTTCTTAGACAAGTTGCTCGGGGCATATTTACGGCCAAGTAAAGTGAATGTGCAGTGGCAACACGTGATACTATTTATATTTATTGTTTTATTCCCACGTTGTTGTATACGTATTCCTATACATACAAACACACACACACCGCTCCACCACCAAATGACACACGACCAAGTTCAGAACGAGTATCAATAAAATTGCATTTAACGCCGCATTCGTGAAAAAATCAGCATAACCTGATTCGCCCAGGTGCTGAAAATAAAAATTAGTGTAAAAGTCCGCAGATAAATTTAATCTGCTACTAAGTTGCCTATTATTTACCCTCCTCGTCTCGCAACGATGTTACAATAAGGAGGGTTTGTATGCTGATGGGAACCCAGCACCTCCCACAGTCACAGTTAAAATAGGGCTACAAATCATAAACACCCTCTTGAATAACAGTGAAGGCTCGTCACGTATTAGAAAAGATTTTATTTTGTAAACAAATTAATCCATCAAAATATTTGTAAATTTCTAATAGTTATACATTTTATTATTATTACTTAAAGTTATTAATATCGGTCATAATTAGTATAATGAAGAAAACGTTCAATTTGTATTTTTTGCTAATTTTGCGCGTAAGATACGCCAATGACGATACACATCCCATACGAGGACGGAGTGATTCACAGAAAGCTCGACAATAATCTTCGTTTATTTGATTATACAGCCAGTGCATACGCACATAGATACATGACGGGGCATTTAAATTACTGTATTGTTTCGTAATTTATGGCGCATGTTTAAGAAAATTGCGGGTTTAATTTACTTTGAGCGTACGCATAACTCGTTTTGTGAAATTATCGTATTTATTAATTATTTACAGCGAACATGACTAATTTGCCAGTATGGTCAGTCTGTTTTTGTGTTGTTCGTCCATCTTCGAAGCACGGACCAATGAGCACCGCGTATTTAATTGTCAGGCAAATAATATCAGTAACAGGAAATATTTAGAGGCGATATGTTTTATTAGCATAATTGAACAGCAAATTTTATTATTATCATAGGTATGGGACTGATTTGTAAAAAAATAGGAGAAATAAATACATTGTACATTTAAATTAATTTTAAAAATTTTATAATTGATTAATTTATTGTACTAGCAAACCTCAAAGTGTGCAAATTTTATGGAAAGTATGGAAATCTATCAATACATCAATTCGTTCTAAAAAAAATGTTGTCCTTTTTGAGAACGTCCTTACATTTGTCGTATTGAATTTTCTTATTCATACATAGAACATGTATACGTCAGCATCCACACTCACTTGGAAGAAGATACGCATACAAGTCTCCAAACTTTTAGATGAGATAAACAGATTCCTCTGCGCCCCAAACATGACAATCTAAAGATACACTTGACTAGTAAAACTTTCGACGAACTTGAGCCAAACGAAATTAAATGTAATAAACATTAGTATACGTTGGAGTCACTAACTCAGACGGGATATCACAGGTTATATAGATGGAAAACTGTAGATCGTATACAAAAAAGAAGGCACCAGTAGCTCGGGAAGTTAGAGCGTCTAAAGAACACACCAAATAACGCGGTAAAATCTAGAAACTGAATCACAAAAACCTTTTGGAGATGAAGGGTGAACAAGGCGAATGAGGACCAAACATTGCCAATGAGAAAGGAGAAAGCGAGTAAATTTGCTAGTACTAAAACTACGTGCAGAGCAAAATATTTGTTATTTTATTAAAAAGGAGGCCATTTTCGTATTAAGGTTTAACTGAAACGTTTTGAACTGGTGAGAATACTATTATTTGAGACTGATCGAGACTCCTGAACTCCTGAAGCCTTGAAAACCAAACCTAACCCAACCCAGAAATGAGGGTTAATACATTGAGGCTTCATTTTACTAAGTATTATTAATGGCGTGATATTGCTAATAAAAATACAAGATATTCATATTGGATCCCACTTCAGTGTACGAAATAATCGATGGTAAAAAATAATTTTATTAACTCTAATAATCGAGTTATTATGTATTGGTATGTTATTTATGTATAGGTTGATCGACGATGTTATGAAAATTTGTAGAAAATGGGCGAGGTCAGTCCGATATCGATATAGGTTGTGATCACATACACAAAACACCTAGAACGACAATAATTTTGCGAATTCCGAGCACATAAGTACATAAAATTAAACCTTGATATAATAAAGAATATTTAAATACCAGTGGATCTGGGTTGGGTTGGGTTGGGTTGGGTTGGGTAAATACCAGTGGATCTGGGTTTTTCTGCAAAGTTAATATTAAAAACTTAATAAGTCTCGGCGGAAATGCGTTGAATGTAACCTGCTGTTTAAAGCACCCTTTTTCAAATTTGTCTGATACAGAAACCTTCAAAAAGCTTAAATAAGCACCAAAACTAGTGTATTTGTACTACTGGATTCTAGTGTGAGATTATGCAAAAATATTTTGATATTAAAAGTATATTACAAGTGACAATATCGATCAAAACTGAGTTCCATTCTACGATGTTTGCAAACGTGGGTTGCGAACTACAAACCTGGTCCTACGGCCAGTAATGTCGCGCCAGGGTTCAGGCATTCCAAAGAGGCCTACATCGGCCGATATGGTCGCAAAAGTGCAAAAAATTGTAATGTAAGACCGTCGACTGAAAGTGATCAAGATATCTGATGCCACTCGTTTAGCAAAACAGTGGATACAACATACATATTCTATGTGAAGTATTGGGTATGAGAAAATTATCCGCGAGATCGGGCTTGCGCTGGAACAACAACTCATTTGAAAGGACACGATTGTTGGAAGCTATTTCAGTGTAATCCATCGACGATATTTAACGATAGATGAAACTTGTATCCACCAATACACTCCGGAGACCAATCAACACTCCAAATAGTGGACAATGAGAGGCGAACCAGCCGTGAAGAATGCGAAAACAGTTCCATCGTTTGGAAAGGTTATGGCGATGCCATTATATTTGCAAGTGCAGAACGGACAGTAATATGGTAGCCTGCTAGAAACGCTTTACAAAAAAAAAAACGAGAGAATAGGCCCGGACTAGCAAAGAAAAATATTGTTTCACCAGGACAATGACCCTTACCACAAGTTCGTCGCAATCAGGTTTCTAACTGTTGTCATGGATCCTAGCCTAAAAAGTTTCATGGCGAAAAAATTCTATTTTGGGTAAAAATAGTAAAATGCTATAGGGACGAGCGTGAATATGTTGAGTTGTATGATTTTGAAAAAAAAAACATTTTTGTGATTAGGTCAGAGAACACTTTAGTAGTGTAAGAGGGATGCCTCGATTTCAAATTTAGATTAATTGTATATTCTCGACGATAATTTCGACTCCGAAGTATTGGAGTGTTGGTATTAACCAAGAAACGTGTTGACTCGATATCAATTTTTATCGAAAGAAAATAAATGTTGTTTGTTTTTCCGTTTACTGATGTAGTGTCATCACCACACCGTTAGGTCTGTACGGTCATCAATGGCATGAAGTCGTTGATTAAACGTAGGAACAAAATTGTCCCTAGTACGCAACCTTGCGGGACGCCAAATTATACTGATAAGTTTGTCCATTATTAGATAAACATAATTTTCTTAATTGGATACTATCAGAAGGAAAATTGTGGATGAGTCAAATGCTCTTGATAAATCAAAGAATGCTTTTCTGCCCCATGCCGGTGTTCTTGCCCACATTACTATGAAAACCAATGTTCCATGATAGTTCCATGATTTTAACATATGTTTTAGCAAATATTGTTATCATTGATAGGAGCATAGCTAGTACAGCCTTGACCACTACCCTCTTGGTAGAAATTAAAAGGAAAATAATTAAAAATACACTGTGTAATTAAATTTGTTAAGCGACTTTGACTTTTAGAATCTTTATTATGCATCAAGTTGTGAAAAATGTTACGACATCAGATTGTTTGAGCTAGGTAAGGGAACGAACAGTGATAGTTCGTAAGCTGTTTTGTAAGTTTATCGATATATTATGCAGGTAATGATCGTTTGATTATTTTTCAAACCGCTTTGTACGTTTTCTCGTAGCAATGAACTTATCATGAGCGAGAACCTAAGTTTTTGCCAGCTCAGCTCCATAAGTTTTTGCAATGGATTTGATCAGTTGGAATGGAAAAAATGTAATGTCTATTACGATCCATATTTGCGATTGATGTTTTTTATAACAATATTACAATTATTTTGAAGCAGTTGTGGAATCGTCTTTCTTGTTCCTTTTATGGAAGCAACATATTTGATATGATTCTATATGAGATACAGTGTATATGGTCATGAATATTATACGGATAAGATATTATTAATAATATTAAAATATTACAGTAATAATTTTAAAATAAATAGCATACATGTGTGTTCTGAGGAAATGGGGTGGATGGATGGGAATACTACATGGAATAATGAAAGGAGATAGATGGTGAAGGTAAAAAAGGAATAGACTGGAAAAGACGTTTGAATGAGACTGGCTGTGGTTGGGAAATATTGCGAAAAATAATGAGAAGGAGGAGAGAATGCGAAAAAATGAAACAACAGGCAAGAAAATAAAGAATAAGTCTGGAAGAGAAAAAAGTGGAGTTAGTTAGCAAGGATATATAACATACATGTATAGGTTGATTGCAAAATGGCCCTAAGTACGTTGTATGGGGCAGTGAATGCAGCTTCCGAAAAATTATATCTGATTTTGTTATAGGTATGAGCAAAGAACTAAAAAGTAAATTTGGCAACATGAATATAAAGCTGGTAAATCGCTTTGTAACAAAGACAATGTTCACGTCCCTAAGCACACCATTTAAGAAAATAATTCATTATTTAAGAAGTTAATGAAATTTTAATCAAATCGGTAACCCAAGAAATTAGTTAAATCGATAACACAATAAACGATTAAAGAATCTGTTCCAAATTCGCACCTTAGCCCTCTAACCAAAATTACGCTATATGCAAAATGTTGTCTTGAACTCATTGTAGCATTTGTGTGGTGACAGTTGCAGCAGCATGTGAATGAGATTAATTAAGTCTATTTTGAACAGGAGTTCAGTATATTGCTTTGATATGACTAAAGAAAGGAATCGAGTGGCATGAGATCTAGGGAGATCGAGGGCGCTCAAGATATCCATCTATCCGGAAACTCTTCGTCTAACCTGGCTCTAACTGGTCCTGCAAACAGGACCAGAGCACACGTTTTTGCACATCATTCTAAAGAAACTGTACAAAATATCCCCATTTAAACGGTCCATTGGTTCAGTTAAATTATTACATAAGTTAAATGTAGGCCATGTTGCCATGTTATTATAATGCCTATTCCGCTGACTACAAGAACCATATCTGGCAAAGTTAGCTTTATCTGCCCATAGCACATGGGAAAAAAAATGTTGTTCGCCGCTCCTCTTACTGCAACAACCAGTTGCAGTAATGTACCCTTAGCTCAAAGTAATTGGGCCAGGGAGCTGCACTTTTGCATAGTGATAGGGATGATGTCTTTCACTCACAATACAATTTAACTAGTAATAAATAAACACAACTCTACGACCGCCTCAGTTCTTGTGAAATACTCGTCCTTTGTGTATGCTCTTCTTCCAGTATTTCCTAGATTTGCTCTTCTAGCTCTCTAATCAAAACGTTTTGTGGGTGGCCACGGCCATGGTGCCTGGTAGGGACCAATGATCCATTCTCTCTGACACTTTGATGCAATCTTCTTATGCCATTCGCATCAGGGTGTGTTCTATTGAGATATCTTTCCGCATAAACTCTTTGAGCTTTATTCCTATTATTATGGCATTCACCCAATATAGCAGGTCTACACATTCATTATTGTCATATATTTTTACATCAAATCAAAACGGCAAAAGACAAAAATGCTTAGTTGCATCAACTTGATATTGTCAGGTATTGCCGAGGACCTAAAATTCTGAATAACAATAAAAATGTTAGATCCTTACTTAGTTGCATCAACTTGATATTGTCAGGAAACTATTTAACAGTTTTTATTTTTATTCAGAATTTTAGGTCCTCGTTGCCAAGTGCATTTTCAGAGCACCTTGAAGGATAAATTTAAACTTTCAAAATGAAAATTACGCTACGAGCATTCGTTTTTACACAAATTTAAGGTTCAGAGTCCTTTGTGTTTTTTATAAACTAGACGCACCTAGTTGCCGCCTCTGGTGTTGTGACAATGGTAGTTTTTGTTTCTTTAAATTTTGCTGACAAAGTTATGTTGCACAAGTTTGTAAATATAGACGGAGTATATAGTCATAATGTTATATTTTTTGAATAGACTGTACCAGTCCAAAATATATTTGCTTAAGTGCCATGATTATCACCGTAGGGCGTAATTTTATGATCAAGAATGTGAGTGTACTAAGTTTGTTCGTTAGGGTCCCAAGATGCTGCTCCAAAGTTAGATTATTATTTAATAATCTTCCAGAATCGAATTGTATTATTGATTTATGATTATAAGGGTGCATCTGTCTATTTTGTGGTTGATTGTGTAAAATTGTACCATTTGCGTTTTTTTTCACGTTCACTGTAATGCCATTGTTGTTGTGGCACTTTTCTTGTAATTTCATAATCGCGATTTGCGTAGCAATACTCAAATTATTAGTGTTAGCTCCGGCTATAGACATGCTACTGTCGTCAACAAATATTAATTTTGTCCCGGCAGGTAAGCCGCAGGTCATCGATTAGTGTAACAAATATCGGAGGCCCAAGAATGGCCCCTGTGGCACAACCTTATTCATTTGTCGAATGTATTATTAAGCCAAACCCGTTGCGTTCTGCCAGACAGGTAGGAACATGTCCATTTGATGGCGTTGCCCATAATTCCTTTTCTGTATAATTGGCTATTAGTATCAAAGACGATGATTTCTTCCTTGTTCTCGGTCTTGATCATTTGCTTAATAGCTGTAGCTGTGGATCTCGTCTTCCGAAACCCGTGCTGTGCTGTGCTCAACAGGTCAATTTTTTTCAAGAATGAGTATAATCTCTGCTCTCTGCTGCTTTTTATGAAAGTTACGTCAGGAAATAAATTGTTCGTTTTACATTGGACTACGTATACGCTTGTTCATTGCAGACATTTCGCATAGCAATTTTGATAAATTTATTATTTCTTGTTATCGTTATCAACGTCCCATGCAACGTCGCCAAGATTTCGTTTCATCATAGTGTAAAATTGCGTGTTATTTGGAAAAATACCGTTGTTTTAATCTTTGTATGTTTACTTCAGTTTAAGTTCGGTAATCTGGTGTGTGCGGTCAGGTATAATAAAAATTGTAATAAAAATACAAAAATAAACAAAATTCATTCATTTCATTTTAACATATGAATTTAAGATATTATTATAAAAGTACAATTTTCAAAATTAAATATATATGCACTGTTGTCATCGTATATGTGATAGAAGTACAGTCGAAAGCAGAGAAGTAGACAAAAACAGTTTTCTGTAATTGATTTTCCTCAAATTGTTGTTATATAAATGTGGCTTTATAAAATCCCCTTTTCTCACGGCTCACCAGTTCATTAAAATATCACTGAAATGACAACACTGACGTTTACATGACATTGCTAATATCAAGTTTGTTCAAGCAGCCGATAATTTCGTGTCTACTTCTTTTTGCATTCGACTGTAAAAAATAAAACAAATATATAAAAAATATTGAGAAAAATGTTACTTCGATAAACTGGGTATAAAAGGAACCCATGAGCTTTCTCATGTAGTATGATAAATGCTTGAATACTAAGGAAGACTTTCGGAATCAAATTAATTTAAATAAATGACCCAAAATTTAAAGGATCTACACAGGCGCTGGGTTGAGAAGTAGACATCAGTAGACCCAGAAGTACTACTTTCATGAATTTCAAAATAGTGGTTCAAATTCGAAATACCCAAAGTTTTCGAAGTTTGATATTTCTTATATCACTAAGGAAATACTCGGAACATTTCGACGCTATTTAGATTCATGCTTACTAAAGGATAATCAATCAGTCAAATGGATTTTAAACTTACCGCCTTAGTAGTTAATGAAAAATTCGTGGCGAGTGAGCTTATCTGGAACAAATTAAACAAGGTATAAGCATTACAAAATAATTTAGTAAAGGATGATCAACAATAATATTTGGGCGAATTATTTCATCAATTTATTAATTTATTTCTAAAATGGACAAATAATATGAAGTTTGGGCATGAAAATGGTCTTTAATTTTAACTTAGAATTAATTTTCTAGCGAGACTTAAATTAAATTATTTTCCTTGATACATTTCTTCTGTTATGATTCCACATACGTTGATCTTTTGAATGTCATTTTATTCGTACTTTTCAATAACTTGCTTCTATTATGTGTCTATGGGGTTATGTTTTAATATGTTGTGATTTTTTTACATAATCTCTTGGAACATTTTACAAATTGTGGATCTGATCCTCACAATTTCACGCAGAACTTAAGTGATTAAAAAAATCTAGATAGGGGAAATTTTATATATTGTAGAATGTTGCTATTTATGATGTTGACAGATACAAAACAATATTTTTAGAAGAAGTGAGTGATCTCCTCCTTAGTTATGAAACTGTCATTTCATGTTCTATGTTCCATTTTACGTTTATCGCTTTTTTAATTTATTAGGGTGATGTTTGGATGAAGTTTTAACTTCACGAAGGTCTTTGAACGCACTGACGTCAAAATATGTTCGGCGCCACAAAGTTGTTTGCAAATAATTTTCGTAAATAACTTAAATATTGATCAAATTTCTCAGAAGTATGAAAGGTATAGACCCACACAATCGTACTATAGATGTCGAGATTTGACATGTTTCCTGAATACAAATAAATTAGAAACTTACTTAACTATAATCGAAATTACTTTAAAAATAAAACGATAATTCGCTAAAGTCGCACGTAAAATATGTGTTCAATAAGTTAATTAGATCGTTCCCCGAGTCCCCGCGATATTTTCCGTACCTGTAGCGCTTGATACAAATCGACGAAAAACGTCGCACAAAGAAAGTGCATTTACGCGAGCAATCAGTTTCCTTTTTGACCGAGGTTGAAGCACCTCCTTTTTACGCGCACGAGAGTCGCTGTGTTTAATAAAAATTCCCTTTTACTTATAAATAGCGTTACGTAGGTATTTATGAACGAACAGGAAAAAACAAGTTGGCTAGACGACCTTCTAATTATAGCTAGGTATGGAATTTTTTAGGGTGCACCGAAATAGTACGTCACCGTATTAAATACATGGTTATTTAACAGACCGGCCCGTGAACTGTTCGACTGGCGTGCAAATATTTCCAATCATTTCCTGAAGAAACGCAATTTATTAAGTTTTCGTTCGCAAACTTGCAAGTTTGTGCGAATTTTATATTTATGTTAATATTTATTACTTTTCATGTTAATTTTTATTGCCCACTTGGATGTGATGTTAATTGTAAATTTGATTTACGAAACTTAACTGTCTAATTAGTTGGCACGTTTTAGTTTATTCGATACTTGAATTTTTTATGAATTTTAATAATAGTACTATTATGTTGAGTTATTAATTGGGATCCTTTCAAGAAGTCTATTGACGTATTTTGTTTGTCGTTATATGAATTGGGCGCTTTATATTTATAAAGATTTTCATTTATATTTGTTTCGTCCTGCTCACAGATCACTTGGTGTTCACGCTCCTTTTTTAGTTGAATATTTTTTTTTTCAGTGACACGACATACTGAAATGCCATTTGCACTAAGTTATTTTCAAGGACTAAATTTAGCTGAAATTTACATGATATGTATTCTTTTTGAGTAAAATAATAAATTTCAAAGTAAAATGTAGTTGCAAGACATTATTAATTCAGCAACTGATTGTCATTTACAAATCTTTTATGCATATTAACGTTAATGAGACGTATTCACGTTTATGCTTCCAGCCTCCACATTGACTGTAGATAAATAATGCTTATATCGAAATCTTAATTACTTAATTGCGTCTAGCATTAGCCAATAATTTTCCATTTAATGTTTCATTTCAATGAAGATCTAACAATTAAGTTTGTTAAAAACCTACCAAAACATCCGACATGAATCCAACACATACAAGCTCGAAAAATTTGCATGACGATAGCCGAAGACGTCTGAACAAACGCGAAGCAACAATGATTCCTCCCTTCGAATTCTTTAGGTATTACGGTAATTCGAGAAACATATGCCCAATCGCCGCCGATAGTTGTTATTATACAGTACTCGGGCGGATATTACAACAAACAGTGAACGTATCTGTAGCAACTGCCGTAAAAAGTGTCGGTTCCGGCATACGAATGTCAAAAAGTGGTCCGCGGAACACAACTGGATGGCAGCTGCGAGACTCGTGCCGTTCGAGATCACCTGGCCCTACTGCTCGAGGAGCTCCAGGTGAACAGCACCTGCTGTCCAACCACAAGCTTTCACACTTATCGGCCGGTGAGTTCTCCACAAAGTGTTTACTCTTCAAAGATACGCACACATACGAGTACACGCACACGTACCCACGGGAAGGCGCGCGCAGGCACGTAAAATCGAAGCGTCCAATTTCGCACTTACCGCCATTAAAGAATTACGATCATCATTTCGTTGGTTGTTTAGACCGGAAAATATACGTGAGTACTAATCGGTGAAATGAGTGAGCCATTTGTGTTTATATGAAGCCGCAGTTTTCTGCTTATTGTACATTATTCACTGTCTGTCTATCTGGGTATTTAGGGATACGAACATGCGGGTTATTGTCGCTTTAGTTACATTAATTGAGCAGGTAAAACGAATGATTTTTTACTGTAAAATAATACAATTAAAAATGTACATACTAAACCTAACTGAAATAGAAACCCACGTAATGACAATTGACTTATTAAAAAATATTACAAGTTATAAGTTATTAGAAACTGCCGACGATGGATATCTGGTAAAAGGAAACCTGTAAAACTGATAAAAGGATAGGTCAAAATTCCGCTAAATAAGAAGTCGAACCACTTGAAATAGAAGATTAATATAACGACCTAACAGAAATAATAACACGAGTATAAACTAGAAGTGAAACTATGAAGAAGAATAGATAATACAAGTGAAGAGATATGAATTTACTGCACGTAGTTTCAAGAAACTGATAGAGTAATAAATGGCGAATGATATGAAAAGGACACAGAAATGGATCAAAGAATTAATATCGAAAGCAATGGATATCATTAATATGAGAGTTCATTTTGAGGAGCAGTTGACAAGTCCACGTTTTGATTTAATTTTTCACTGTTTTTCCGCTGGTGCGAAATGGCCTTTTCAATTATAGTGGTTAGGAAATTGATTTTTTTTGTTTAGGGGACGGTTGGAGTGGAATTTGAGGAACTCGTAGTTGGTTTTTAGGATCAATCAATATTGTGTATTAGTGTAATCTTGGTTTCTTTTGCTGAGCTTGTCCAAGAAAGAAAGTTGATTGTAGTTTTATTTTTCGACGGTGAACAATAGTCTTGGGCAGAAGTGTTCAATATATTAAGAATTTCATCAAGTTTGTCTTTCTAATATGTAGTTAAGATATCATCCACATACCTATAGTAAAAAGATAGGTTATAAGGGAGTTTTTTTAACTTTTTTCCTCCAGGTATTCCATGACTAACTTTGCTACTACCGACGAGATTGGGTGTGCTCATGGCACATACGAAACTAGGTGAAAAAATTTCTCATTGTATTTAATGTAAGTAGTGTCAAGGTAGAATTTGACTTCTCCAGTGAACTCGTCGAACGTTAGATCAGTGTGGTTGTTTATTTCATTCAATTTCTCAGCTATTATGGGAGTGACCAAAGTGCTGGGGATATTAGTGTGAAGAGATGTAACGTCCAGAGATATCAATACATGATTTGTTTTAATTTTATTCTCCATTATCCGAATTCGAATGAGTTGGATATTGGGTATTATTTTTACCGATTATTTTGGAGAGTATTTCAGAAAGATAGTTTGCTAGTTTATATGTCGGAGATTCAAAGGAGCAGACAACAGGAGAATTTGTTTATGTATTTTTGGTAAAAAATATACAGAGCGGGTTCGGTGTTTTTGCTGGTCAATAGGTTTTTAGTTTCTTATGCCAGTTTTCTATTATGCTGTTGATTTGTTTCTCGAAAGTTACTGAGGGGTTTTTATTACGTTTTGTGAACGTAGTTTCGTCATTTAAATTTGTCGTATTCATTTTTCTTTAATAGGGCTGTTTTTGCCCTTGCCTGCTGTAGTGATTATTATGTTTTGGTTTTGTTTGTGGAACAGATTTGTCTTGGTATATATGTCACTATAAAATTTACTTCTTCTTTTTCCCCTCGAGTTTCTTGGCACTTTTGTACGTTTGTATTACTTCCAGGTTCCTGGCGGTGGAACTTCTTAATTCGTTTTTTGGCTTTGGTTTAGTTTATAAGTAGCGATATTCTTATTAGTTTGTGATGAGGTAATGTTCGATAGTATCGGGTGTTTTTGTATTGGTGCAGTTTTCAATCCAATTTTTATTTATTTTTCTGTGGTTATCAATTTTTCCAACGTATGATTGTTAAGTTTGTCTCTTTTTTCAATGGTTGATGAGGTGTTTTAATTTAATGAAAGTGACTCATATCATCAGATTGAGAGTACTTGTTCGTTGTTCGGGATGAGCCGCTTTTTTCTGTTTCGATATTGTTATTCGTGCAAGATCTGGCTATTTTCATCAGTTGACGATTGTGGTCTTCTTCGATTTGCTTGTAGATGTTGCTTAATTTTGTTATTTTCCATGACTTAACCAAGCTTATATTATTCTTGACTTTTGATGACGTTGAATTGTATAGTTGTGGTTTTTGGTTTGTGGTGCTTTACGTCAATTTGGTTACAAAATAAGGTTGTTTATATAACATTTTATTTGTTACGTTTCGCACCCGTCTAGGCGTGCATCGTCGGCCACTACAAAATCAAATAACAAAATACAGTTCATCCGAACCAATTTGTAAGTTTATTATAGTGTTTGACGAAGCACGGCTAGACGGGTGCGAAACTTAACAAATAAAATGTGAAACCTTGTTACATACGATCTACGTGTCACGATACTCCACGTTCATTGGTCAAAAGCAGGTGGTTCCTTATTTATGTCATACTCGATATGTCGAGATTGCATCATGAGTATAACACAGTTTAAGTGTTAAATGTTGTTTAAAACGAAGAACTGATAATCTTATAACGCAGATACTTCTGTAATTTAAGTCTGTTTTCTATAGCTAGCAAAAAGTTTTAGCTTTCTTTATTGTTCTAGTTATATTTACAGAAATTTTTATATTTAAAGTCAGAGCTTAGATAAGGAGGCTAGATCTTGCAAGACAATTACGGTCAAAATCAAACATGAAATGGTAAGGGAGCAGCAAAAAGCAAAAAATTGAATCAGTAACTGGAACTACTTAAAATAAAATGATTCGGGCACGAAATCAGAGGAGAAGAAAAATCTTTTGATGTAAATGATATGGAACGACGTAATAGCGAAAAATCTGAAAGAGTAGGTAAGTTTGTTCGGGAATTAGGGAAAACATGTTGAGGATAACGCAGCTGTAAAAAACGAGTAACGCTCCAGCTATTAATAATAAACAACCCTTATTATCTGATTTTCATTAAAAAAATCGACATTTAGAACTATCGCGCTCCTAACCTAAATGTAACCGAAAACAGAGCAACTAAAACCCCCGAACGAGATCGGCTTGGTTTGGGCATTTCCTTTGTTTCATATTTGCTTTAAAAAATCCCAACTAAAAATAAAGTTCATGTCAGGTTTAATAATAAATTTAATATTAAAAATAATACATTTGCATTTAGTTGGACATAAATATTGTCAAAACATACGCAACAAACCAAGAGTTAAATAATTAACGAAAGTGTGGTTGTGCAAAGAAAGGGGATATTACTTGCAATTCCTCCAAACTCAAAATAAATAATTCAATGGAAATGTAAGTCAACCCAGTGCATATCAACCCAATTCGTATTGTTTACAAAACTTTCCTATACTTAGATAGCGTTCCCGCGATCTTACGCGATCACGATGACAGGCGGAATCGCGAATTTCGTGAATGGGGTCCATATCGGTTAGTTATATCTGATAGCCACGGCAACTGTGACTGCGGCCGCCCATGAGATCGCGCCTGGGGCCGTACAAAAAAGATTTCCACAACAGCGATTTTCCAGTAAATAGTATATTTTACAACTTTTCAAACAAAAGTTGTTTAAAATGTTATCTTATATAATTATAAGAACCCCGTTTTCGATAACTTGCGTATTTACTGTCGTTCGCCTTTTCCTTTCCCTCGAAATGTTTAATATTATTTCTTGAAATTATTTTCATTATTTCTGGCAATTCACCTCTATCATTTATGCATCTTCTCCAATGTCTTTCCTTCGTTTCATATCATATTTTCTCCCTTTCCTTTCCAATTCGCCCAAACCTATTCCAATTACTCCAACTATTTTCACACCTAAGTCCTGCAATTGGTCCTTGCCGATCGCTTCATCCAGATCTCTTAGCTACGGGGCAAAGTCCCCAAATTCTTGGTATTTACATCATTTGTTTTCCTTTCGAGGTAATGCCAAGAATGCCCTAATGTAATATAATGTCTACCCGCGTTACATTGTGACTAACTAACGCTGCATCATAACATCATAACAATTGCCTCCAACCCACTCAAACCCAACGCCATAAAAACCTGTTGTTACGACTCCAATACAACGGTTAGGTGTTCAGAACTGGATTATACGACTAATAAATCAGGACTAAATGGGTACTATGAACAGGTTTACTGCAGGAGATATTCGGTTTATATGTTAGCTATTCGGGGACTTATTTGCCCCATTTACTATTTTACAACAGTAATACCAAGTACATATCATTAGAGTACTGAAAAACGCAGCTTTTAAGGCAATAAAGCGACAATCCTGCTATTAATGGAAAATGTATTAATGCTTATCAACGTAGATGTAGCTACATGTCGACTACAATGACCTTGACAAGTTTTATAAACGTTTAGATGAAGTACTATACTATAGTACGACGATAAAATAGAATTAATGTTAATAACAATGTTGGGAAGGAAGCACCGGCATTCCTATGATACCCGCATAGAACATTGATAAGCGAAATTGGATTTCTCAATCTGCAGAATAAAAAATTATATTTTATAACCAATCGGTCTATTCTACAAGTGTGAGACGTCGCTATTTGATATCTGAGACCTTACTCAACCATTCCGACAAATTCTTGATGAGACGCTAAAAAGTAGCGAAGGTATGGTGGTGGAAAAAACGAAAACGAACCTCGTAGCGGAATATTCTGCGTTACTTTACGCCTAGGAGTTAGAACTGCTTCCGGATGCTCTCATATCTTTGCAACCATTAGTCGATAGAGCCGTCTTCCTGTTTAACACAATAAGATAGTTGATTTACAAGTTCGATAGTATAATTACCCAATAGTCATAAACAAATTTGCGTAGTTCACATCGTCAAAGCAATGGTTTTGATTGTTCGATTGTGCCATCGTATATTGTCTTAAAACTGGGTCCACATCACTCCACATATATTATTTTCATAATCAATTTTGACTGTTTATGGATCCAGTAATTATTTACAGTACCATACATATAGTGTTTATATGATACACGGCTAAATATCAGAATTTGTCAGAGTAGGATGATAAGATAAATTAAATGTGGGAAACGAAATCGGTTTTAAAAACTTACTATTTCGTAAATACCATAATAAAACATGACACATCGCTTGTGTCATTGACACTCCATTGTAATAGTAGAAAGCAGTACAAAAGTTTTATTCCGATGGTGTTTATTATAATTATTGGCAAGAATTTACAAATTGAACAAAATTTACTAATATAAAAAATGTGTAATTAATACTTTCACGGTGGAATATTATTGTCGACAAAACTTTTGTAATTATTAATTAATGGTTTAAATCTATACGACTTGGCCGAGGAAGCTATATTCGTTGCTCGAAACTTATTTATATTTTAAATAGGGAATAAACACAGCGTTCACTGTACTAGACTAGTAAAGTAATTCGATGTTTTATGAAATATTCTATTTTATGGCCGTCCTTATGTACACTCGTTTGTTTGATACTGCGGGTTAACGTTGGTGAGCTTCGATTTTATGCAATAGAATCCTTGATTTGCAGGTCCTTTTTTCAAAATAATTACAGATTATATCTCTGATTGCTGAAATAGTTGTTTTAATTAGTACACGTGCTTATATATCATCTATTTTGTCTGTACCGTTGGAACCACATCACTTTATATTTAGCATAACGGATTTTGATTATTTGTATTAGATTAGATAAATCCTTGGAAACTAAACAGATTACCTAAGAGGAAAAATCACCATGTCGTAAGACATAGCAAAGCAGAGCAATGTGATATATCAGTCGAGTCATCAGTCGACTCATTAGCACTAAGAATTTAGAATTTATGAAGTAATGCAAATATTTGAAATCAATGTTAATAACACTTCACTTACATTTGTCGTTGCATTTTAAAAATTATTATTTAATATAGAATGAAACATATTACAATTCTATGCACATTTTAAATAATAGAAAGCAATAAATATTTATATATTGATGAGGTCATCGTTCAGTCACGTGCCCGTCAGGATCCAAATAACTTTCATACATCCATTGCGTCAACAATTACCAAAATAGCCGCCGAAAAAACTCACGCTGTATTCGACTCTACGTAGGTAACAAATCAGACATGAAAGTGGAATATTTTAAATTTGCCGACGCACCGATATTTTTCGGGCCGTCTTCTCGACGAAATCGTCGGCGAAACACACAAACACTCTCTGCGTTCTGTCATGCAATCCTTCGAAATTCTCGGAATTAGGGTCGGCACGTTATACCCTGCCATTTGGCGAGGAGTAGACCACTTCAAGGTAGAGTGCGACAATCAAAAACGAGTGCAAGGCAGAGAGAAAGAAAAAAGAAAGGGCGGAATCTTGTGGGACGCGACGACAGACATGAGGTGGTTATTTGTAATCTTGAGGCGAGCAAACGGTCGGTCAAACGGCCGCACATGAAAATATGAAACGGGCCGCACAAATAACTCACTTCTCGGAATACCGGCCGACGAATCTTTCGATTAAATCTCACGTGAACTAATAAGATGAAGATGCAATTTTTAAATGTTTACCAGTCGAGTTATCAAATTAATAATAGTTTGTGCTAAGTAATCAAACTGTCGCAATTCTTATTATTGATTGTTGGCCTGACGGCTTTATTAAGTGGATAAATATTGACAATACGCTATAAACCGGCCAATTAAATTATATGATATATTCCTAACATTTAGCGACATCGCCGTGTAGATTTTATAATTCAGCACAATGGGGGTTATGTAATTGAAAGTGAAGTTGATACTATTTAGAAAGCTACACTCTAAAACTATTGATGAACAACTTTCCCATGTGATATAAACACAGATACTTCATTTCTTCATTCCCTTACTTTTTAAAACTGTTACCGCTTATTTCCACGTTTAGATTGTGTGCTTTCATTAAATATTTTTTTTTATTAAGGAAACCTTGTAATACTAGATTACAGATACAAATAGTTTCTATAAATAGAGTTTTATTAATTACCAAAAATGATACGTATCATGTGTGCAACAGGAAATTACGGTTTCAGTTCCGCAATTTATGCTATTTCAGATAAATGACTTTTTTATTCTACACAGATTATTTAAGTTACTATATGTAATAATGAATAAATCTCGTCAGGCAATAAAATATTCTTCTTCACGTTATGAGAAAAACATTTTAGTTTTATAAAATATTCCTGCGATGTGTACGTAAGTAATTAATAATTGGTTTGGAAATACGTATTAGCAGAAGTGACGGAGAGGAAGTTAATTTTGATTATAAGAAGTTATATTCTCATTGTATTTGTCATAACCAAGAAGAAACATGATTCTACGTCAATGGACTAGGCCCAGCAACATACCAGATAAGTTACGATACATTTGCAAATTTTCCATGATTTTGAAAACTTTAAATTTCATTTTGATTAACGATTCGTTAGTATTTTATTCCTTTAAAAATGTGTCTCTTTTCTTTTATTGTGATTAATTAATATTTTTGCTTAAATAACTTAATTCTGTCCATTTATATTTTATGTTCATTTCCTTTAATCGTAGTCTTTAATTATTAAATTATTCATGTTAAAAATGACAGCTATAAGTCTGTGATATAATTAATCTACTCTCTAACTAGCCAGTATTTCATGTTTGCACATCTCGCGCCAATCAATTTCAACTTTCGTCATCAAACGACTATTTAAAATTTTAGAGATCATTTTTTTTTTATTTTTCATTGAGAGTACGTTCGTCGAGCTACGGATATGGTAGTACACTGAGGTACATTGCTAATATTGACAATCAATCTATTGGGTACGTGTTGGTACAAGATGTGCACGCATCAAATACTGACTAATGTTTGTACAAGAAATTATTTTTGATTTCAGGATTGTGTGAAGAGGTATGGCCTGATGATGATACGTAACAGGTAAAAAAAATCATTCACAGATCTTTTTGTGTGAAGAAGAAACTAGGATTATCGTAATTATTAAGTTTCTTATTATTATTTTAATTTCATGGATTTATTTTTTTAGTTTGACTTTCTTTGCACACGAAACAAAAGACTGAGACAAATCTGATGGTACGCCAAACATATCTACGAAGGTAGAATAGCTAGCATATGAATCTAGGTGATAAAATGTCGATGAGGTACAAGGTGTAAGATTTGTATTTTTGGAAGGATGCCTGGTTATTTGGAGAGTGGAGGAATATTTTGATATTATTTATGTAAATAAGGGCGAATGAAAGTCCAAAACAATAGTTCTATTAACTGATCGTCGTCTAAAAATTTCAGAGGTCACGGAGCACAAAATATAAAGAAGAAATAGTAGAGAAAACGATATGAATATATCAAACAAGCAGATGAAGAAACGAAATAGTAAATTAAAGATAAGTACACCCTACGACAGAATCAATAGAATGCTATAAAAATGATAACGCAAATGAGTAGACATCTAAAGGAAAATTAAAAGATAGAGATCGAGAAAAGGATTGAAATTCGAAATAAGGAGAAATTATGATACACACATTTAATATTCGCAGAAAAAAATGTTACTGAATGAGAATGAATAGGAAGAACTTTTACGAAAAATTAAAGAAATTGAAGAAATGATAAGGAAGGGCACTGCAAGAAAGGTGTGCATGCCCAAAAAATAATATTTAGCTCTGCCAAAATACATATGGTTATTTTTAAGGCTTCGAGCTTCCACATACTTAACATTAAAGAAAGGTAACTACACTGGACGAAGGTGATGGGGCAAATAAATTTTCACTGGAAAAAAGAAAAAAAAATTGAGGAATGGAAGAAACGCGATGAAACATCCTGGAACAGAAAATGTCCAAATATGAAATTGAAAAGTCGTGATAAATGTCCAGAAGCATCTCATTAAAATCCGATTTTCAATGAAGACACTTTATGGGAGGGATTAGTTGACTATGTCTAGGACCAATATTTTTTATTTTACTTCTGATGAGAAAAATCCAAAATGTGAAATGAAAACATCTATTAAAATTAATATCGAAAATACGAACAAGAAGAAATTCGAACGCAATATGAAAGTATGCTACGCGAAGGGCCATGAATCCGAAGAAGTGTGTTCAAACAAACTGCAGTCCAAACCAGAATAGAACATGTGCAAATAGGAAAATTAATATATCAGATACAATGGAAAAAATAGATGGTGGTGTTAGGAGGAGAACGTTTTAATAACAAAAAAACAAACGACAGAAAATATATGAAAAGAAAAAATGTAGAAACGAACAAATCTATATAGAAAATATTAAATTGAAACAAACTTACCCTTACCACACAGTATTTTATTAATACCAGATGTACATTTCGACAACTAAGTTGTCATATTCAGCAGTATACTTGGTATACTGTGTGGTAAGGGTAAGTTTCTTTCAATTTATTTGCCAACCACAGTCTCCAATTTACTATTATAGAAAACATTGATGAAATCAAAAAGATTTGAAAAAAGTTCATGAAATAAGAACAATATGGCAGAATTAGAACAATATTGAAATGAGACCAGGAGAATCAAGTGTGGAACATTGAAGATACAATCGAAGAAATTAAAACGGAAGAGAAAAGCCAAATAGACAGCATATGAATTGAGGTGATAAGACATCGATGAGGTACAAGAACAATCGCGCTAAAAACCTCATATTGGAACATGGTAACAACAATAAGTTGTAATACAGTTCACTTATGATCTACGAGTAGCGAAAGGCCTAACAATATTTCATTTCATTTTGCAACGTGTGCTCCGTTCGTTCATAATAATTCATATTTTGTTGTATTTAGAAAATTCACCATTACGATCTATTTATGGACCATTTGATGCTAAAATAAGCCGAACGCGATTGTTAACTTTCACTATAACACTATGAAGAGCACTTGAATGTAGATCGAATTTTTATAGTAATTTACACAAGGATAATTTAGTTTCATGCCCTGATTCGTTTTGGCATAATACCTTCTCGTCATTGCGTATAAGGGGTATCGATAACTTCAACTAAACGACGTTTATGGACATTTATATTTCGAAATTATCTTTGTTTTTTATTCCGTAGAGTTTGTTTATTTGTTGATTATATCGTGCGCAGGCAAAAGTTTAAATTGACAGTCGTAATTGACAAGCAAAGCCAACCCAACATGACCTAGCCCCACCCACCCCAACTCGACCTAACCCAACCCAAGTGCTGTTAGGTTGTTTATTTGTTGATTATATCGTGCGCAGGCAAAAGTTTAAATTCGGGTTCTACGAACCGCGAGAAATCTGTTGGTATATGGTACCACACATCGTCACTCGAAAGATGCAACTATCGAGCTGTTGGCGACTCAATGCCGTTTTGATTGTACATGTGCTCTAAGAAATCATTACGGTTTATCGAGATCAGGAGACCCACAATGTTGATCGACTTAATCAACATTGCTGGTATACAAAGATACAAAAAGTAATTACAAATCCTTAGATCGCCGTTTTCTTTGTCCCACTTGTTCCGATTTTACTTTTGTTAACTTTCTAAGGATCATTTATTTGCAATATCCAGCAATAGTACGCGATCATCTTTCCTGGGATTACATTGCCATTATCCTTATGCCCTCGTGAAATCTTTGTCCTTGCTCCTAGCTTACAGAGCTAAAAGTTTCAGGGAAGTGGTCCAGATGTGAATAGATTTTTCAAAATTTGTTACATCCCAAAATGTTGAACGTTTTCAATATATTCCAACAATATATTTATAGTTTCATTATTTTTCATTTCCAGTAAAGCTGGTTACAATTAATTATATTGCTCTCCACGCCCCTTTCCCACTTTTTCTCATTTTTGTTCCTTTGGTCCAACAAAAATGCCTTTCAACTTTGCGTCTGACATACTACGAAATTTGTCACATTTAACAAAACTTTGACAAATTATTTCATCATGCTTAACATAATGTGAAATGCTGGAAGTAGGACCTTCTAAGGATCAATACAGATCGATGTTTTTGACTCCAGGCTGTAATGGATTGGTCATACTTTCTTGATATTATATTGCCATTCGCCTAGAAAATATGTGAAAATGGTGTAAGCACTCGAATTTTCCATTTCATCATATGGATATGAACTTTGTTAAGAATGAAGATTTTCGTAGCACTCTTTTAAATAAACTGCATGTCCCAAAGGTACTTACTTATTACCGTTGTTTAATACTACGCATTTCACAGAGTCTTCTTTTCACGAATTAATAAATGCAAGTGTCAAATTTGCATTCAATACTGAAACCTACCATAAGTTCGGAAACACCTTTGCAAAGGACAAGATCACATTTTTGAGAAAAAAATAAATAAAAATAAATAAGGTGCCAACAAAGTTTTCCCTTCAATCTGAAACCTAAAAGTTCTACAGATCCTTAGGAAGATCTAGCTCTCCGACTAAATCGGTTAACTTGGGCAGGGTGAATATTTTCGATGAATGCTGCCAGGATCAGATGAATCACTACTAACGTCAGCATTGTAAGTGTGTCTCGATTTCGTCTAAAATATTTTCTAGTGCATCTGGAGAACATGTATTCCGGGCTTATACGAGAAGGTCGCATTGCTTATGAAATGCTTTTGTTCTGGGGATTAAAATCTTGGGTATTACCAGAGTAAAAGTAATGATCAATAATTTTTTACCCCCCTCAAAACTATTTGTACATCAAAGCGAAATTATTGCTTTTTACCATGAACGACTACTTCGCAAATCGCACAAAGATTATTTAGGTTTATAAAGGACAACTTTTCCTAACAGTTTTTGTGCAATTTTTCCCCACTCTCCTGTCATTTTCGAAATTGATCCGTTTTATCCCTCTCATATTTTTTCTTCGTTACTTCAGCGCCGTATGTCTTTTCACCTTGTTCACTTGGCCAACTTCATAGCAGAATAATCAAAATACTCTTTTTCAATAAATACCTGAAAAACTATATAAATCACGTCTTAGAAATGCTGTGCTTGGAATAGTTTCCCTTAGTTGTTGATAATCTTGTTGATAATAGATGCTTTTCGTCTTCGGCGCCTCGTATCGAAAGATTTCTGTATTTAGTGATTTACTTTAGTGACACGAACACATTAGCAGTATGAAGGCTTGCCATGGTTTCAGCTGAGCTTCCAACATCTCTGAAACGTGTCCTACCAACACTTTTGCTAAACTCACCTACAAAAGTCTAATGCTACGACGAACAATATCCATAGAAGCTCAAATCTGATGCTAGTCATTGCATATTGTGGTTGTGAGGATTAAATGCTATCCCCATTCGAAGCAGGCAACCACTATATGGCGTTGCATCGAATCATGCATGCCCCTTTCAGACGTCATCTGATAAAAAAACCCTGTCCTTGTGAGCCACGTTCAAATCTTGCTTTTGTCTAATTTGGAAATGGACTAGAAAATCATAAAAGTCAATGTGGGTAAAATTTGTTCATGTTAGAAAATCACGAAAATTTCGTATAAATCGGAATAACGTTCCATTTATTAATTTGAAACCATGAAACGAGCTCTGATCAAATCAGTATCTAGCAGTACCCAGATATATTTCAGTTGAATAGATCATCAGTTTATGCAGTTGCACTACTCGCAAATGAAAATATAGCATTCGCTAACAGGGCGTTGCAGTTAATTATTAGCCACTGAATAGCGTATGGGGTAATTCAGATCCGAATTACATGGTCAAAAATTCATATATGTATCTATATTCCATTAAGCTACAGGATTTTTATATGTTGTACCAAATTAAACACGTAAACGAGAAAGATAATGTAGTCCCAGGGGCACTATCCTAATGTTGAAAAAATATCCTACAAAAGATTTACCACGTTACAACAGGTCGTTAATATAGATTCGTACGCGGCTGAGCAAACTACTTGATGGCTCATTTTACAGAAACGTGTTCGGTAGGATGTTGTTTTCAATTTTTGGCGGATTCTCTTTAAACCTCTGGGAATTTTACGCCTCCGTAGTTTAATGTTCTTCAACAATATGTAAATGTAATTTTTTTCAATGTCATTGTGATATATAATTTCAATTTTTTATTGGCAACTTGACACCTTGATATGTTACGTGGGTGGATAATTACAAGAATTAGTAGATGTATTAGTTAAGAGGCGTTATCTGCTTATATACACCGGTGATTAGAGCAGTGCCGAGATCAACAAATACGTAAAACGCCTAATCGAGTTATAACTATCGGCGCGTACCAGTGTTAATGAAGTGTGTGGTCTGCTACTCTACCGCCACCTGTCGTTCAGCTGCGCTACCTGCACCTGGAACGCGACGTCTTGGTAGCCTTGTTTGTCTGCACTTGTTTTAACCCTGTGTGTCCACCCGCTTCGCTCTTGTCATCGTTCGCCCTTGAGAAGTGGATCGCGGGCAACGTACACTTTCAGCTTGAAAAGATTATTTATTGCCGTAGCAACAACGCCATCGAACCGGGAAAAAATTCCGTGCCATTTGAACATAAATATTGTAATGTTGTAATTATTTTACGTTTTCATTCACGGCCACTCTATAATTACAGCGTTTCTCTCGATCTTTCCGGGTATCGTTTTACATTGTTGCGCTGATTGGAATTTACGATATTGCCGGATTTTATGGGGTGGCTAACGAAACCGATGGCGTTGATAAATTGAATAGATGTGTTCGGAAATCGCGTTGCTAGTGATTTAATAATTTTAATAATAATACTTTGATTACCGGTAGGTGATAAATATTGCAATTGCAAAACTGGTCCGCGACCATGTTGCATAATAAATGAATGCGAATGATTTTAAAATCAACCGTAATCGTATTATTTTAATGCGTAAACGAATAATAGATATTATAACAAACATCGCATCTATCATTGTAATTATACGGTAATTACGAACACCGACACATGTAAAACGGCTGTACAAAAATGCGTGTGCGATTTGCATTGAACTGACCGTATTTCTTTCCAAGTTAACCGTTATGTATGGCTTTCGGTGTGCGACAAGCAATTTTTCAAATGACCGAGAAATTTATGTCAACGTAGACATAAACCAACAACCGGATCGTGCATAAACTAGGCGTCCATTGGCGCAATAAATAATTTAACCTATGTAAATTGTTATAAAATAACTTGTTATTTTGTTTAGACACAATAGCATTCTGTACACACGTCCGATGTTGCGTCTCTCTCTCACTTCATGTTCAGTCGCGTGCTTTTGAGTGCTAATTAAGCTGAACGAGTCTATAAATAATTCATAAATTATTAATCTTAAACAAATAACAGAAGCCGTTTTACAAGATTAAATCAAAGATACTCGCGGTTTGTTATAATTAGCCGCGTTGGTTTCTTTGTGCTAGTTTTTGTACGAGTTTCGGCGAAATTTACATTAAATAAATAAGCAAAAATGTTTTGTTAATGTAGGTTAAGTTTAAGCAACAAGCAGCTGGTAGTCTGTCACAATAAAATTGGAACGCTTAATTTACTGGTGTGCAGTTTTCGCGTAATTATTTGCTTGCAAATTCGTGACTCATTCAAGGAATCAGATTGGAACTGGAGACACATAAATGGAAGAAAATTTTAAATAATAGTAAACATGAACTAACACCAACGCAGAAAATCTATCGTAATAATAAAAGCAAAATGCAAGAAAAAATAGAAAACAAAACAAAAGAACGAAGAAATAACAATAAATATGCAGTATAAAATCAAAGTAAAAATATAAGATAGTAAATAGGGAATATGGTTAAATCGATGGATGGTGGGCGTATGAAGGTGGTAAAAATATGACGGGGCAAAATATGACAACCCGTTTGAACATGATAATGACGATGACGAAAAGAAAGGAATGAAGCAAAGTATGCGTTAACGAAAATTATCGAAAAGAGAGGCAAATAGTTCGAAGGGCCAAAAATACTAAAGCACGAGCAAAACAAGGAATAAGTTCAAGACGAAAAGGACGATATATTTGCGTATTTTTATATAAGAAGTCAACGCTATCATTTCATTATTTTCAAACACAAGAACACCAACGAGTGGCAACTCAACACCAGTAAAATTCTGAAATTTACCGCCCATATGTTTTCGCGTTCGATTGAGGACGATTTCACTCTCGATTACGACTCTGCCGTTGGGCTTTACTAATTCGTAGCAGCGGCTTGATTCTCGCAGAAAAAAACTATTTACATTTTAGTACTATTTTACAAAAATATTATATAAGTACATGTATTTACCAAATTGTATTTGAGAGTGCAGTAAACTCCCAATGTTTTTAAACTTGTTGTTTTGCTGAACATGATGAGCTTCTGATTGATCTATTGGTTGTGCTGAATGTTTTTGTTGAGTTACTTATTCTGTTACTGATGGGTTGTGCTAAACTACTGACGTGTATATTCTGGTTAACGGTCGCCAGTTTGAACTGTTAGCAGGATAATTTTGTTGTTGGTCCTTTAGTTTGTTGTTGTTATGCCTTGGGAAAGTTGCACTTCGACTGTTACCTGGATAGGCGTCGAATGAGTATTAAGAAATTACAAAACGACTTAATTTGTTAAAATGTCTTACAACTGGCTTCGAAAATATGCCTTTTTGCCTTTATGGACGATATATAATTATAGAGGTAATTGAAAATTGCCAGTGAAGTTCAAATTTACAAGGTAGAAGAAATCCAGTGCGACAACGAGAGTCATACAATGTTTCGGTGTGCAGATGTGCAAAAATGCGGTGTAATTGAAATCTTTTCGTTAAGTTAAAATTAACACTAAAATATACAATGTTTGAAAACATGAAAACGAGGATAGAATCTATAAATATGAATATGAAGGTATAAAGGTGGACCAAAGCAAAAGGGAGAAATTTATATGGACAATGGAGAAGATATTGATCATTGAACTATTACAAGTAGAAGAGAGCTGGGAGTGGAAGTTTAAATGCAAAGAAGCAAACTAACTTGATGTGGGGAAAACTTACGAAAGGGAATGATAATTTACAGAGATTTTTTCTATAAATAAACAATTGCAGATTTGAATAACTAATAGTGGTTGAATAAAGACGTGGTCGATAAGAGTTTATTAAAAAGACAAGATAAATAAATAAAGTGTAAGAGGAAATGATGTCTGTAAAAAAATTGCAGAGGATCAAAGGACATTGTTCAAGAAAATAAATATATGTGTATATGAAATTGTAGTGCAATAAATAGATGAAACCCAGGGCTTCTAATACGGCAGGAGTGTCCATTGTGGGATTTGCAGAAATTCATAGGAATTTTTCTTGTCCAATATGTTTGGGGAGTACGAAGCATGTGCCAAACCCACTACCCATATGTCCCTTCTACTGGTACCTGTCCGAAGTGGCGTTATAAACTTCATTTTGAAAGGTATCATTTAAAATGTTAATAGGATTCATAAATTTGAAATAAAAATATCAAAGTGACATTTATCGCTATTTATAGTTAAATTTTGACTTTGACTTTTCCGTGTTTGTTATAATACCCCTTGAATGGAGAAATATATTCAATGTGAGTATTGTAATTATCAAATTGGTTGCATTTTTGAACTGGCCAACAAGAAATGGCCATCTTACCCCAAGAGAATTGTCTTGTGTTGTTTTAATAAAAAAACTTGAATTTTGCTAAAAAAAAAACAGGGAAGCCAATCTTTAAACACCGTGAAATTAACATGAAAACACGCATCCGTAAATGCAGCACCTGTATATGAATAACGAAGGCATCATGGGTTTAATACAGGTTTCAGGTTATCGAATTAGAAATGTGTTCATTCGTCAACGTTTTGAAGCCGATTTCTCGCTTTTTCAAACCTTAAAGGTTCCTTCACCGTGTATTTCGTAATTGTTGATACAACGCCTTGTTTCTGTTTCACTTTGTGCATTGTGCCCAGATGCTATCGTCATCAATTACAGGTTACGTATGATCTACATACAATGAATAGTGGGGGGGGGGCAAACAAAATACCTAATCACCACCAATAAAATTAAGACAACGATGTCGTTCTTTCAAAAATTACGAAAAACACATTGTCGAGAAACAAACTGCAATAGTTTTGAAAAATTGGTGGATCTAAGGTAAGTTAGATAAAACCAAAATATAGCAAACAAAAGTGGGCCCATGTAGAACTAAGGAAAAATTGAAGTGTTCAATTCCACTAAATAGAATAGGGGATGTAACATTAAAATTTTTAAACGACGACATATGTAGAGACGCCGTTTGATTTACGAGTAAATCAAGCAAATGAGTGAAAAAAGAGGGACTTCCAAAACGTGTGGTACAGATAGTTTTTTTTGCACAGTTCACAGTTCAGTGGCAGTCATTGATATTTCACGATTTTGTTGTAACATAAGGATTGTTATCATTCAAAAACTAGCAGGCAGTTGCAAGTTTTTTTCAAACTTCCATACATACATATTGCCTACACCTATCGTCAGTTTTCGTCGTTCGTCCGTGACGTTTTTTAGCCGATTCTGCCGGTGGAAATGAAAACTGTTCGATCAATAATATCCACTTTCATCGTTGTAATCATCAGCAATTTAAATTTTACAGTATTTATTATAACGAATAGTGGAATAGAAATATAAGAGGTGCCAGTTTTGTGGAAACGGTTGGGATGAATGGGAACATTGGCTGCGAGACTGTGAAGAGATAAGCTTAAAAGAAAACGAAAAGAAGACAAGAAAAGACTGGAGAAGAAGTTTGGGAGAGACCAGGGAGGGGTGCTGGGATTCTTATGAAAATAAAAGATATGAGTAATAAAAAAAATTACACATCAATATTTACTTGATGTCGATAATTAAAATCGCAAGCAGATTTTTTAATAATTTCAATTATGAAGAGACTAACTTATTTCCATCCCAACAACATTGTGCGGTTACAAATATTTCTGGATGAATACCGCCAATAAGAAATAGATTTTTTTCCTTCTTTAGATTCTATTAAAGATGGCAACATACTTGCCGAATTATGTATTTAGATGGGCTAAAAATCGAGTGTAGTAGTTTTTTTTTAATTTCTAGATTTTATACCTATAAATGCAATGGCTCCCAAAGTAGACACGATCTTTTTCCTGGCCATTGCTCCTTTACCAGTTTTCTTGTCCTCAATATATACACAGTCGGTGTTTACTGATAATCTCAGTTTCTTTACCATTCAGACAAATTAAATATTCCATATTTATATACGTGTATAAAAATTCACAAACGACAAGTTCTCTAATAAATAATGTTTCATAACAAGGAGCATCATAACATTTGGCAACCAACTCTGCTGGTTTAATCCTCCATCATAACAGTATGGCAAACTGCGAGTGTGTCTGCAGAAATGGATTAATTGGGGAAAATATAAAGTGATTTCCTTGAGCGTCAAGAAGATCAAGTTTGCTCCATGAGTGGCGCGTATTTTGCTATATGGGAGGGGGTATATTGTGTGAAAAAAAATATATTGTACAAAAATAATGCTGCAAGAAAGCTGGTTGATATAAAATTATATGGGAGACAATATGATAAGAGAGGAATGAAAATGGTGGCGAAAAGCTGACAGTGGAGTGATGAAGGAATACTGGACAAAGGAATGCACGTCCAAAACTGTTGTCGATCATATGACATGAAATGGGGAAGAAAATCCACAATATGGTATCAGATGACAGACGACTAAAAGTGCGCGAGCTAGCAGACATGGTAGGCATTTCAAAAAGTGCTGTACATTGCATATCGACTGAAAATTTGGCCATGAGAAAGCTATTCACAAGATGGGTGCCGCGTTTGGAACAAAAACAGAATCGTGAGGATATTTCAATCGAGTGTTTGGCCATGTTTCGCCCCAATAAAGCCAAGTTTCTGCGTTGATTCATAACCATGGATGAAACATAGGTCCATCACTTCACACCTAAAATGAAAGAACGGTCAAAACAATGGACTGAAGAAGGACAGTTCCACCTGCTGCATTGATTATCTTAAAAAAGGAAAAACAATCAATGGCGAATATGAAAACTATGCACCAGTTTACACATCCGTTATCGCGATGACCAATATCAATAAGTTAACGTTCGAATCGTTTCCTCATGCACCCTATTTAGATTTAGCCTGCTCGCATTATTTTCTCTCCGAACTTGAAAAATGTCTCGGTCGTAAAAGATTTGCCAACAATGAAGACGTGGACATCGGTAGGAAAAGTGTATGTTGAGAAATAAAGGCTGTTTTTTCAAATTTGTTGTTTTCTTTGTTAGATCCGCTATTTCTGGGACCACCCTCGTGCAATATCTATGCAACAAATGTGTGCAAAAATTCTCCACAATCAAATTTCATACCAAACGGTTATTGTGTAGATCCCTCGATAAATAGTTGATTAGTCATTCAATTTTTGTTTGCCATGGGAAACTAGTCCCAGTATAAAGCTATCATTGTGATCAGTCATTGGAGTTTTTAAATGAAATGAAATTAATACAAGGAAGAACATTAACAATATTTGTAGGACTCTTAAAGTAAAATGCCAAAATAACATTAAATTTGTATTAAAATATACTGCCAATGACCCCATTACTAAAAAGAACAATTGAAAAAAAGTTTTTTGATCTCGTCCAAGTATTTCCTGTAAATAAGTAGACGTCGAGACATAATATCTATTTATAGTAAATAACATAAATCTACTTTCTACAAAATTTATATTTAGTTTCGATATTTATTATAAACCATGATTACATCAATTTCATTAATTAACCATAACATAAGTTACTCGTCGGGAAATGAGAATGAATAAATTAAACAATAACGCAAATGTAAATAATGTGTATGAATCTCTATCGTGAAAATAACCACAACGCGACTGTTGCTGCACGATGTAAATTGCTAAATAGTTTATGGCGCAATAATCAACAGCATTATTTCGTATTTTTTAATATTTACGTACACAGTAACGTAATATCCGCGTGTGTGTATGTACGTGATGTCATCATTAATATAATTATTTTCCGTTTTATTTCAAATACACAATTGAAAATAACAATGATATCATGAAATATTATCATGCTTTGTTAGTTCTATTTATTGCTTTAATAACATGCCTTATAAAAATCGCATGAACTGTTCAATCGAACAATTTATTGTTGTTTTTAATTGTGCCGGTGGATTCAAAAACTCGTTTGTTTTGCGCAAAAAAAATCGAAATGGAAACCTAACCGCCCTCAACTGATCGCACTATTTATCGAAGTAATTCTCACTAACGTTTCATTACGAGGTAATCGACGTTGATAGACGTTCTTGTGGAATTTAGAAGAATCAAACAAGTTAAAGTTTCGTTCTTATCAATTAATTGGCTCAATAACTTCGTTAATTTAAGGTATGGACAGCCAAAATAGCTTAATCGATATTATTGATAAATATTGTTATTGCAATACTCGAACAACGTGGTAGGCTTCGGTGATCTGTCGACCTTTTGAGTTATTGATATATTTATTGTACGATCTTATCTATTTATTAATTTATATTGTTTAATATATTTTTACAATTTTAATAATGCTAAATTTTTCACCATTTTATTCATAGTATAAATTATATATTTTTTGATTTATTGTCAAAAGCGTCATTTTAATGTTCTCTTGTATTTCAAAATTATAGAAAATAAATGCAAAACGCACCCATTAACTCGAAGGTATATTTTATATCCGTCCATGTACGTTGTTTTATGTTCGCAGCACAAGTCTTCTGAATTGCTTAAGTAAATTGCACATTTCGCCTAGGGGGTGGCATTAATAGCGTGTCAGATAGTCTCAATTATGTTGAAAAGACTCATCGCCCTGTCCCACCCACCACATCCTCCTACAAGACATGCGGGTGAGCCCACACGCATTATCCTACTCGAATTACGGTAGTGGCTACCGCGCGGCACCCGGAGACCCACCCCGAACAGAAATAGTGTCTCCGGATTTCCAAATGTCGCTACTTAGGGAATTGAAAGTAGGCGGCGCCTTTCTCGCCTGTAATCCCACTTCCAACGACCCTGCCGATGTTTTGCGTGTAATTACTAATTAGTGATTTTTATATTAAGTACAGACCTCGAATGAAAACAAGTAAATCTCTACGGGAATATATTTTTGCTCAGTACAAATGTGTTAATTAAGTAATGTCAATAATTGTCTAAGGTATAATCACACTGATACTAACAAAAAAGTCAAATAAGTATATACTTGAAAAACGTTTTTGAATGGGCTGTGTGTTCTTCGTTGACAGGTTGACCATGGACGAGTAATTACGTTTATGATGTGGAATGGAAATTCTAAAAATCAAAGTTTTAAGTAAAATTCAATTAAATGTAGTTCCATTACACCTACTAGACTTATCTCTCTTATTATATATAGCACAAATCTTCATCATCGCCAATATAATATATTTATTTTGCAATTTATTTGTGATTTACATGTCACAACCTCTCCGGTTCTGCGTACAAGGCAAACGCTGATCACGTAGAGATACAATCAATTTTAATTAATTATTTGTTTTAAGTGTTGATTAGTTGTGGATATTTAGATTTTTAATTTAATTGAATACACAGTTTATGTTAACTACTCAACAATTCTTGAATAAGGTCTGTCCAAAGTTTCTCTCCTTCAACTCTTATGTTCAATATTTTTCCTGTTTAGCTGTCATCATCACTTTCCATTTATTAAAATTTAATTTCATTATTGTTTAAAAATGCCATTCTTAACCACCTCTTGATAATATTGCTCCCATCTGTCCATTATTTTTTGTTCATCTGTTAATATTTCTCCTTCCTTTGTCTTCACTGCTGTATTACAGTTTGTTTTCTCATTTCTTCTTATTTATTTCAATGTTGTCTCCAAAAAATAGTCCAGATTGTTTCTTTAGTTTCTCTCGCCATGTTTTTAACTTCATATCTCGTTGCTTCTATCTAATGTATTGTCCTTTTTGATTTTCATCGCTTGTTTTATGTAATTATTCCACCATGCTGTTTGTTTTATCTTTGTGCAGGGCTTAAAAACGCCATATGTTTATTTTTGAGTTGCCAACATTATATTTCGTAGAGTTACCCATAGTTCCTCAATTCAATTTTTATTGTTAACCATTTCTACTTTTCTTTCCACAATCTCCTTGTACTTATTAACTATTCCTTCTTCGTTCATCTTGTATATTTTTATAAATTCAGGTTACATATCTTAGTTGGCTTCATTAATTTCCCCTGAATCTTGTTCCTTTTTAATTTTTGCAATTAGAATATAATGTACACTGTATATTTCAGCTTCCCGCATCACTCGCAAATCTTTCACCATCGTTTATCCTTATCTATGATCGGATTTATATAGTCTATTATGGATATCTTTGTTGTATCTGGTTATTGTCGTATTGTCGATTTATGTATATCATTGTGTTGGTAGAACGTGTTTGCGATTATAACATTATTCATTATGCAATACTCCATTAGTCTTGTGGCTTTGTTATTTCTTTACCTCTACCCAATTGTCTTCTCTTGCCACTCTTCCATTTATATCTTCTCTTAAATAAATTGTGCCTTGGCTGTTTTCTGTTATCGTTTGCAATTGCTCCCCAAATATGTCGTTCCTTTCTGCCTTCGCATCTTCATTGGGACCGTATACTGCTATTATTGTATTTCTTGTTCCTTTCCATTTATACTCTCATATGTTTATACTTTCCTTCTTTCCTATTTCCATTTCCTGCCCGTTCTCTTTGCCCAATTTGTCCAGGTTTCTCTGTCCCGAATTATGCATTAATTTTTGTTTAGTTCTTGTCAGCTTTTCCTGTAGTTTCGTTCCACCGCCATATTTCTCCATATATACTTATTATATCCCATTTTGATCTCATTTCCCCTTTCCCTGTCATTTCTTATCATTGCTTTAAGCCCTTTTTGTTTTTTCTCTCATTCCTCGTTAAATCATCGTTAATACACACCCTTATTTCTTGTAGATTTCTCAATTTCACTTTGTTCATCATTATTGTCTTTTTATCAAGCTGATTTTCCACCTCTATAGCGTATACTTCTCCTATTTTTGTACCCGTCTCCGGCACGCTATTTATTTCCATGCTTTGTCTCAAGGATTCATTTATGTCCTCCTTCATATCAAGTCTTCCATTTGTGTCCATGCTTATCATTATCACTTTATTTTTCTTGCAATATTTTCCATCGTTTCTAGGGCCTACTTGATATTTTGCATTTCTTCCTTAATTATTTCGATATATTTTTTAATCGCCATGTTTTCCTTCTTCAGGATTTCATTTTCCGCGTTTATTTTCTTTATTGTTATTAAATGTTCTTTGTGTAATTTTATTTCGTTCTTAGTTTCTTTATGTTCGTTCTTCATGTCTTGTTGATTATCTAACTCTTCCCCATTTGTTGCTTTGGCGAGAACTTGCAGTTTTTTTCGTGCAAAGTTCATTTTGGTAGCTAGTCTTTGGCATTGAGTTGAATAAAATATGTGTTTGGGGTGTTTGTGTGAGGGCTACCTCAATACTACTATGCTTTCCTAATATTTACGCCAACGGAATACATACGGTATGTATTGTTCGTGCCAGCACAAGAAATAAGTTCGCTATTAAATTATTGCGTTGTTCTATTTAACCTACTACCCACATTTGTGTGCTACTTAATAGTATTTGCAAATAACCTAGACTTTAAATTATTGCGTTGTTCTATTTAACCTACTACCTACATTTATGTGCTAGTTCCAATTTCCATCAGGTTTTATGTCACAACATTTTCCCATCAGTGACTTATGGATTTTTAAAGCAATACTTAACAATATTACTTAAGAGGTGCTAAGAAAAACTATATTAAAAGTGGAAGAACACAACTATTAGGCGTATATTAAGGGTAACCCCTGAGCCCATTATCCAAAAGCAGTAGGTTGGTACACTTGGTATGCTTGATGAAGACATGTAGGTTGACGGGCGATAAATACCGAAGAGTTAGAAGGAAACTATGGAAAGAAGAAAAAATAATTTCGAAGGAATACATAGTGACTTAAGTTTGGGTTGGGTTGAGTTGGGATTGGTTTGAATTGGGTCTGAATGGATGCGTTTCATAGGTTTGTTAAATAAGGAATTTATATTTATACATAGAGTGGTGCATGAAAAACCAAACTATCTGCATCTGATATTGACTGAAGGGGGCAAATGGGGGCAAATTTAATATAAAGTTTTCATTAAAATAGAAGATCTTTATGAGTTGAAGCCGATGAGAGAGTTTTTATGTATGACATAAGAGTGACAATATATTAATATTACAGAGGGCAATGATTACATGAGCCACCGATAAGCTGATTACTTTTGTTGACGTAAGTTGGGCGACCATTTCTTTAAATATTTACATTTATAAACTGAAATAAGAATCAGCTATAAATTTTAAATACTAATGAGAAAATTCAATAATTAGAAACCAACTACGACTTTTTTACCAGTTTTCGTAGAATTAGGTCTTAAAAATAACATGATAACGCAAATGAAATAAACCTGTTGTTCTAAACGGGAATTAATCATAGAATATAAAATTTGCTAATATGCTCTTAAACCAATTAAATGTTGACAGTTACTTATGGGATATGAAACACATTCATAAAAGAAAAATATTTTCATTAAAACAAGTCTAAATCGACTAACAGCAGGATATAATTTGTTAGGTAATCGGGTCTAAATGGGTTGTTTTTTTACATTTCTAGGGGAAAATCTGTTAATACAAGTTTTTTAGACTTCCATTTGTCTTTGTTTGCGTTTGCTCAACCAATACTCAAGAAATGACCAGATCAAGCTCCAAAACCGATATCTTTAAACACATAAGTATCAGTTAACGTTCTTACGATGTAACCTCGTCCAGCTCTATCAGCAAATCCCATATAAAAATAATGGATTGAGGTGGGGAAAATCCGACGCCCGAAAACGCAACACATCTAGCAAGGGAGATATCTGGAGTAAAAAATCCAGGTTTTCAACGCTGAAAATTAGTCGCTGTAAACTGCTGCTAAGGAAGTTGAAGACGAAGGACTCGAAGGATTCGCAACTGTATGGGAAATGGCACAAGAAAAGTTTGATGTTTAGAAGCCGGAACCCCGCGTAATCATA
The DNA here is from genome assembly GCA_959613385.1 of Geotrupes spiniger. NCBI lineage: Eukaryota > Metazoa > Arthropoda > Insecta > Coleoptera > Geotrupidae > Geotrupes > Geotrupes spiniger. Next base: position 23,485,607 of record OY390737.1, read on the forward strand.
ATGGGGATGTTTTTTAAGTCCGTAATGATCGCATTGCTAGGGCATGATAGGAGGATAGAAAGGGACAAAATGATTTAGAATTTCAAGAATTTACACTTGTCATCATGAAGATAGAAGAACGATACAGGTTGAAGATTTGTGCGAAGATTCCACTGACGGGATCGGCTAACTGGTCAAGGGAAGTGGACGCGAGCGAGGAATGGAGGCAACTTCTGAATGTTAAACAATTCTTAATTATCAATTAACAACGTATTTAAAAAATGATCCAGAACATTTTAGTACATTTTGTCATGACTGTTGAAATTGACAGTCATTGTCACAGATAAAATAACTTTCCGTACAGGTTTGCAAATTAAGGCACAAAATAAAATTTTATATAAAACTCGTAAGTAATGGCTATCTACAATTATTATTTTGTGTATTTAAGTGGCATCAAAATATTGGACCATTTTATTGCATTTCAAATTATGTTCACGCCATAACACCATTCGATGTGAAATATAGTTTTGGGCGGAGTCACCGATATAACCGATTTAATTGAGAAATCGTTGATTTATACTAGCATTCAAATATTTCTTCCTCCTGCAATCAATTAATACTACACATTAAAATCAGTAGTCAATCTTAAAAAAAAACGCAAATTACTACCTTAACGCTAACACGTTTTCCAATAAATTACAATAAAAGCAACAATAGATATGTAAATAAAATCGCTTAATAAAAACCGTATAAAACCTGCTAATTAAGTCGTCAGCAATTTATTATAAAATTCGAAAAAGAAACCAATAAATAACCTCAAATTAAAATCTGTCTAATATATCACTTTAGACGTCAATTGGTTTGCTACATTTGTGTTTACATACTGCATTCGTACCGCCATTATTCTTAACAAGTTGTAAAGTGTAAATAGTAACAGACATTTGCATTTCACATATCATAAATCAATTATATGGGAAAATAAAGAATACTTATAATTCTATTAGTAAACCACACCTCTTGTCAAGATGTGTGTACGTTTCTTACTAATGGCGCAAATATCGTAATTAATAACGCCGCCAAGATAAAATCTAATTGAGATTTATTATGCTCCATAATTGATATTATTTCATTAATTGTGATGCCCCGTAGTAATTCGTGACGTTTGCGTTACGCGATTCTAAATCGACGCGGACGATTTTTCGCCGAAAAAAAATGATGCATCGTCCGCGGAATGTATTATTAGTAACAGTTCTTGCATTAGTGTGAATTTTGCTTTCGTGAAACCGCAAGTGCGCGTGTGGTTATAAATAGTGCACATTTTTGAAAACAATTAATGGAATACAAATTCATAAAAAATGTCACGAATTATCTAGAACATTAATAACAGTTTGAGTTTAACATTTTTAAACAAATTGGTAGATTGGTGATCTTTGTTACGTGAGAATCTTCGAAGAAAAAATTACCTAATATGGGGAAGATTTGCTTACATCCCATATATATAAAACAAGCTGTCTTAAAATATCGTCTAACAGAGCAGACAATAAATAATAGAAGTGAGAATTTAAGGTTGCAAACTTAATTGACTAAGAGGGTCTTTAAGTATTTATCACTACATCATACTAATGATGGCTTCATGAGGCATTTTGCTGGTACATGTGTATGCATTTTGTCTACCTCTGTACCTTTCGATGTGCTTTTTGATGTCGTCTTTGACTAACGACACGTGTCGGATAGGTTGCTGGTAATAAACCTAGCCCAGGATATCATAAGAATTTTTGACTGAAATCTCCAATCATCCAATATATTTTTCTTTGTTTAGAGCCCAGTTGTTTTCCTTTAGAAAATATGTTTTTTTTTCAAGTTCGGCAAAATATCTCAATGGATTCCATGATACACTTTTTTAAATGCTTTTCCTATATCAAGAAATATCTCAGAGCAATATCTCTTGTTTCCAAAGTCACCGTTGGATCTATTTACCAATCTGTGTATTTGTTGGGTAGTTGATTGATTGTATCTAACTCAGAATTGAGAAACAGTTTTTGAAACATTTTGGAGATAATTTGTAACAGACTGATTGGTCGATAAGACCTGACATCTTCTGGGTTTTTCCATGTCTTAAAATATAAGAGTTATATGTGAAACTTTCATTGTGGTGGGTAGTGACTACTTCTGATTACAGAATTGAACAGTTGTGTTAAAAAAAATATGCCTTTATCCTTTATTCTCGCAAGACTTTGCCAATATTTTCCATGTACTTTTTTGGATCAATCGATTTTATGACATTACATGAACCTTGGTATATTTGATAGGTCCAGTTGTAATTTTCTTGCAGCGTGCTCTTAATTTGTTCTTCAAGTTCAGATTCTTTTAAATTCGTAAGAATACTTCCTTCAGGTGGTTAGCAACTATGTAGGCGATTTCTTTGTGACTTCTAGCACAATCACCCAGACGAACCCTTAATAGTATGCAGAAGTTTTTAGCTCCTTCATAGCTTTATATCATTCATTGTTGAGCTATCTATTTTGTTGCCATTCTTTTCATAATTTAATTTTTTCAGCTATTTTTGTTACATGCCGAGAATATTTCCCAAGTTACTTTGTGTATTATATCATTAAAATGCATTAAAACTGCATTTTCATGTCCTTCTTTGTCTTTTTATTGTAAATGTCATTGTCATTGTCTACTTGGTACCTAAAGTAATTCCAATTGGTTTTCTTATTGCTATAGATACACTGTTTATATAATTTATCTGTTCAGGGTAATCTTTCTCCGATAACAATTCAATTCAAGGTTTCTTTATTCCTTAGCTTTTGGTATTTTTTTTCTTACTTGGTTCTAAACGAAGCAAATTTTGAAGGCACTTGAGGGATTAAAAACGGCCATACTAAGAGAAAAGGAAGGAAGGAAAGTGGAAGGTGGAAAGTGGGCAACTCACTGCAAGGATGGAAATGATGGAATGAACATATAGTCAGGATGGACCAAGCAGCAAGCCCAAATATTCTTCGAAAGCAAATTAGGATTGAAAATGGAGATTAAGGAAGTACGCACAATAAAACCTCAGCACCACGTGATTAATGTGGTGGAATTACCAAAATTTGAGGAGCAGAAGAAGATGATGACGAATAAAAGTAAATTAGTATATGGAGGATGAGGTTTAATTTTCGAAAAAAAATAATGGCACTTTTTGAATTTTTGATATTTGTGAGTTAACTGGCACGCTAGGATATCTAACATTGAATTGCTTTACATAAATTATATAATATATTTATTGTTATTAAAATAATTTTCCAAAAATAAAAATGGTAAAAATACCAAAAATAAATGTGTGCAAATATTTTCAAATATTCAAATAATTGAAAAAGGTGAATTTTATAAACTTTTATATTGCAGTTTTTGAATATTTTATACTTTTGACAAGTGACATGTTTGTATATTCAACATTAGATTGTTTATTTTATATATCAATTTTTAATTATATTATATGTTATGTTCAAAAAATAAAACTTTGCAGTTTTTGCAATATTTCAATTTTCATATATTCCGCTTCAAGTCATGCGAGCATGTGTGTCAACATTTTCTGTGCGAGTACCGTACCCTCACTCCTATTTTGCAACGTAATTGTATTGGACATAATGGACCAACTAAGTCGTAACTGTCCTAACTTACACCTATATAAGCCTATACAGTATCGATTCAGTCGCTCGACAAAGACCATTGAAATCACGTAGCAGCAAGAGTATGGAGGTATTGACGTCTAAATGGCAAAAAATGTCAAAGTACAAAAGCATATGCAAAGTTGATAAGAATTTGCAAAAGGATGAAAAATGTTGAAAATTTGCTCATTATTATCTAAATACAAATCGAAAATTGCTTAAAAATAACTTCAAAAATAACCAAAGATCTATTAAATAGCATCAGGCGAAATTATTAAAGCAGAAATAATTCACATAACTGAAAGAAAATATTAGCTTGTAAAACGAGTATGGGAGAAAGAACAAATTACCGAAGATTGGACAACTGGGCTGATATGCTTTTTGCACAAAAAAGGTAACAAATCTTTATGTGAAATCTATAAAGGTATTGTATTGCTGGAAACAACGTGTGAAGTACTGGCAAGGAATGAAAGATTAAGCAATGTTACAGAAGGTGTCCTGGGGGAATATCAGGAAAGTTTCAGGTGAACCAGATCGGTAAATGCCCACATGAATTTAGTTTTGCTCACTTTACTGACTGCCCTGATAATGGTCAGCTACGAGCAGACATACCTTACCACAATTTTTTAGTTGTGTGCAATGAAGATCATCTTTTCTACCTAAGATGCAGCAGGAAACATTTTGAAGCATTGTAGGCAACAGAAATCTTTGCTTAGAATTATACTATCTCCGTAGCAAAAGATACTTGTGGGAAATTACACCACCAATCTAAGATATCCAAGATGGAATGATCAACATTTGAGCCCCATTAATAACAACTTCTTTTCTTAATAGATAAGTTAAATTGTATGCAGATTTTATATATATATTAATTAATGGTGAGATACGTTGTTCTTTGATGCAGGTTGCAGGGTCTAAGTACTTATTAATTAGTCGCACATTTAAGTATTATTATAATTATAGAGCAAAATATTCTACTTGAAAGAACAAGTTGAAAGTCGGTCTACGATAGTTCGTAACATGATGCGTTTGTCCATCAAAAAAATACCCCCGTCTGTAACCCATTCTCTTAACCGATCCAGCAAAACAAAAATCCACCAGGTCGGCGAGAGTGTGCACACAGTGGACATCACTTTCCAATCTAATCCTCATTAGTATGAAAACGTTCACATCAATTTAAACATATGTAGTGCAAAAATTATATAGTGTAATTATTTACACTCTACTTCCGCGCTAGAGATCTGCAAACTCGGGTTTCAGGTCTCCGCTTTATGTGGAACGTGTGGAGTTACATAAAAGTGAGCGAGCGTTTTTAAAAGTCCGTTTCCGCGGCAGATTTCCTTACAAATGGACTATGATTTTCTAGTTTAGACATCCAATTAATGTAATCGTTGACAATTATCAATTAAATGCAATAATTAAATGCACGGCGTAGTAATTACGCTAATTCTTTGTGTACTTTACACGTATTTTATTTTTTGCGCCAACATTTTTTTGTTATAATATGCAGTAATAAAAATCATTATGAAATGTATATTCGTAATTATTTACGTCTGCGACGTGTTTTACAGCGTAAATTAATTCGAATTTGATGTCAATCCATACATAAACTAATCACGGAAAGTTCTTTATTTAGGAGCAATATTTTGGCAGTTGAATCTGGTAGTTTATTTTCACTGATCATTTGTATTAAATTTGAAAAAAATATTTGTACTGTGACAACTAATTTCAACAATTGACTTGAGAGAAAGGAAATTTAATAAAAAGTATTACATATTACTTGTATATTTTATTGGATCATCGCCCATTTTAATCATTCGTACCAAATCATTTATCCCAAAAATTTGGTTCTATTCATCGAATACATTAAATCAAAACATCACCTAACACAAATTTAAAGCCACGAGCAGCAACTGAAACATTCGTTGAGTATATTTCCGTCTCGTCTTTCCCATACTCGCGCACCTCACATTTATGTATTATATTTAGCGCGTAACAAATATTTCTAGTCGGCAGATGTGGAAACTCGACGTTAAATTCACTTTAAGCGGTCATTAATAGCCGAAGAAGACGCGCGATGGGGTGAGACGAGGGGGAGCGAGACGGACGAAGCACAATGTAAAGTAAAATTTGTTTTGGCGGTGGTTGAGGACAAGTTATTATTTTTAAATTTGCGCGCTCGCAGGCGCCAACGTCCCAGTTTATAGTTTATTAATGAATCTTGGCAAATAAACGTCGAGGCCCACTCAAAATGCACGTTGCAAATGGATATACGGGATGCTCTATTAACCGACCAATTGTACAAAAAAATTGCAGGGGAATGTTAAACAGATGGAAATTATTTTGGTGCGGCGCGCGAGTCGAGTGCGTGTGTGTGAGAAAGTGGAAGGGGGTGGGGAAATTGCGCAAAAGGGAAGGATGCGTTGAAGAGAAATTTATGGGTGAAGATTGAAGGGCCGCTGCAATCGTGTGTGCGACAGAGATAATATACATAGTGAGACACGTAAGGCAACACACCGCACAATGCAAATTCCAAATAAACTGGCATATTTGGAGGAAGCGTAGGCAGTTAATGGAGTTGGGAGGGCGGCGAAAGAGGAATAGGTTCAAAATACGTGACCATTTTAAATTGCGTCAGCTTATTATTTCGCAGCATTTTATCGATTTAAAAAAACTTTAATCACTAATTTTTATATACAATTTTGATATTTTAAATTATTGTTGTAGTGTGTTGTAAATTATTATAATTTTATAGTTAAGTCGTTAGAACTGTTAATGTCGCAAAAACGGCAAGGTAATTAATTTAGTTATTGACATGGCAGGACAAAGAACTATACACAGTGGAAGGAATTACCAGTGGAAATTAATTTGGAAAAGTATATATGGGCGAAGCATAAATTAGTTAAAATCGTGGAAACTGCAGGGTAGTCGAGATTATTTATTGGTACGATAGATTGGTAAAGTGTATTTATGTCCATACATGTTTGTATTCGGTTGCAATTGAATCGATGGGAATCCATTGGGATTATGGAAACATGGTGGCCCAGTAGAATATTCCGAAAAGTAAGAAAATTTTGAGCAATTGTAATATAAATAATTTAGAACTATATATAGGTATCATATATTATATTATATAGTGTGATCACCTTGAAACTGATCAAATGGCAAAATGTCACTGCCACATAAAAACATATAATTAAACATTATTTTATGTATAGATATATGTATGCTAAGTTGTTGAAGCCGCGTAAAATGACGAGGGCATTAATTATTTGTTGGTGGTTTAAAGTTTTAAAATTATCTAGTTAGTAAATTTATTGCCGTATGCCAGATCGATACAGCTCCTATAGGATAAATGTAAAAGTCGTGGAGAAAACAAGGTGCAATTATAAGTCCGTAACAATGTTCATGATTTACAAGTCAGATCAGTAAAGTTATGTAAACTGTGAGGTGGATATTATTTATAACACAAATACAACAGGTTATTATTTATAACACACATACAACGGCAATACAATGTGTCCCAAAAGAACAAATGTTTAAGCAACTACTAATCAAGATACGCGGAAAGATAATTTGAAATTAAATATACTTAAAGATATCTATATGTAACTTGCTGAAAATAATATACATATAAGATTTTTAAAAGAAAACTGTAGTTGCAGGGTTCCTAGTTGAGAAGTCAAGAATATCTCTGCCTTAATATGTTTGAAGCTGTCAAAATTGCCACAGAAAAAGACATCATGTGTATGAGTGTATAAGAAAGGTAATACATGTACATGTGGAAGATAAATTGTTGAAGCAGAGTAAAACGGTAAAGTAGCAAATTTTGTAATATTTGTAGGATAGGTTGCTAAAGTAGTAGTAGCGGCGAGATAGTCAATTCATTAATTGTTATATATGTGAAAACGGTAGTAAATAATTTATAAAATAGATTGCTAAACTGTATAAAACGTCGAAGTAATTTACTTAGGTACTACTAAGTAATTAGTTAAATAATGTAGGTATAGATGAACGTGGAAACTCCACTGAAATGAAAACTTTGTAATATTTCCTAACCTTGTTGGAGATTTAATTGTAATATAAAAATCTTATTTATAAACAATTCTTATTATTAGTATTAAATTTTACTTTGATGGATTTTTAAACCGTGGATATTTGGATCAACTAGGATGCCCGGTATTTATATATCCTCACCCCTCACCTCAAGAATCAGATAGATTTTTGCACACGAAGATAATATTATAAACGAATAAAATTTAATGTGCTAACTAATAGTCAAGGAAGCGCATTATTTATAAATCTTGACAACGTAGCATTGCGTTTGATTTGTGCTGTAGAGCAGTGGTGGATGTGAAATAGGGTGCTTGCTTTGTAATTGATTTCGATCTATTGAGGTTTCATATTGAGAAATAAATAAATAAATATATGTGTAGTTTATCGACAAGACAATCAATTCTGATGAGATATTGCGAACTATTCGATAGGGATTAACGGAGCTTCCAATTGGTGCCTCCATTCAAATTGTCGGATCGATCCAATTTGATTCTTTTGTAAGTTAAATAACGCAAGTTTATTTATTATATTCATTCAAGTTTTGCTGTAATATTAAATAAATTCAACATTGCCACTTTCGCAATTTTGTAAATTTCACTTCGACTGGCAGTTTTAACAAAATTCGAAAAATGGGACTCATTGTCGTCATTGTGAATTAATTGAAGTGAACTAATTTTTACTTAATATTTTAGTTGCAAGGACATTGTTTTATTACTGTGTGTATACTAACTAACAGTTTCGTTAATAAACCTGCATTTTTTTTTAATATTTTCATTTGAGGCTGAATATTTTGAGTGCATCATATTTTGCTGCTGGATATATTTGACCTTTTAGGGCTTTGATATGTAATAACTCTGCTGTGTCCACTTTAATGCACAATAAACTGTTTTTGCAGGCATAATGGACATCAAATTATAGCTGTATTAAAATTTAGTTCAGCTAGGTGTGTCATTGTACGAATTATAAAATTAGGTTAATAGTGGATGATAAGGACAACATGAGGAAGATACACTTACGATCAGCATAAATAGGAAGGCATGAACGAAACACGAATAACGGAAAATACTAGAAGAATATTATTTTATAGAGGTTATGGGAATCTCAAAGAAATATTGATATAGACATCAGACATAGCTGACAAATTGATTTAGTTGGATTATAACAACTATAAGATAATAAAAGACAAGGGAACATAGATTCCCTTCCTTCTATTCGATTTCCTTAATCCTTAATTACCATCAACAGTCCTTCAACTGCCCAGACTTATTCACCCCTTTCCACCAAAGTGTCCTTCTCTTCTAAGCATACTCTCTTATTTTTATTCCCACACATTTATTCAAACAGTGCGCCCAGCCCTCTCTTTGTACTTCACAGAATCTACATTCCTTATAGTTCGTTCAACACTTAACCACTCTCTCACCATACCGCCATTTCACGTGTAATATTACAAATAAATTTAAATAACCTTAAATAATAAGCTACACTTGATGTTTAATAAATTGGTGCCCATACCAACCCAAATCAATTGAATGAAATCCAAACTATATACTTTTGTGACCACGTTGCTTCTCGCTTCTTGGACTTCAAGCTTCGTATGCAGTTTGAAAATTGGCACAAACGAATGCATTTACATAGTTGCTGTATGGAAATAAATCAGGGATAAAACGTTACTCCCAAATCCCTCACAACATCCGTCGCCATTAATCCCTGACCTTCCACATCGTAGAAAGTGCGTAAGACATTGGCTATACGTGTGAACGTTAGACAACATTTCTCAATATTCTGTTTTAACATATTTTTACCCCACTAACGGACAATAATGCTAGTGTTCTCCTGCAATGTTCCCCTGCAAGGCATAGAACTGAGATCATCGACGAATAAGATGAACAGTCATGGTCCCAAATTGGACCCTTGAGGAACACCAGATCTTGGGACGAAAATCCATGAAAATCCATAGTAGAAAGAACAATTAGTTCTAACGGTTAGGTAGGACTTCATGAGTGAAGGACCGTACCGAAACGAATTTAGCTTAGTTAGTAATACATTATGATTCAATGTGTCAAAAGGACTGGAAAAATCTGTGTATACTACGTCAACCTCACCACGACCATCCAATGTTTCACTAATAAATTAAGCTATACAACTAAGGTTCGTCAAAGTCGATGGCCCCTGCAGAAAGCCGTGCTGATGCAATGATAAATAATGTAAGATGTGATTTAATATTGATTTGTTAATCAGTTGCTGATAAATCTTTGCAAGGTTTGATAAGATGGCTATAGGACGATAATTTCAGTAGAGATTTATCACCTTTCTTAGAATTAAGATAATTATGGCTTGTTTCATCATCAGGAACATCAGGAAAACAGATGGATATATAAATAATTATTGTAAGAGGCTTAGCCAATACAAATCTTGCATCATTAATTAAAAAACTTGAAATTCAATCATAACCAGTTGTTATTTTATTAGCAAAGGAAGCTATCTATTTTAATAGTTCAGCTTCAGAGACATATTGGTGTAAAAGGAGGATGGTTAGTATGGACGTCATGAGGTGCAGTAATATTGCATTGGATGAACAAACTATTAATGTCATTACGTCCTAATTTTAATTTGAAATGTGTTGCCGAGGTTCATTTCAAACTTCTCATTTAATTTCTCTTCTCATTTATTACTTTAGTTATTTAGTTAGTACTAGGTTTGGCCTATAAACGATTTATCCCCCAAAGACTAAGTCGTGACTACCTAATCTTCTGTTATTATAAACTTTTTTGTTGGAATCAAATAATTCAAAAAGAAGCCTATAGAATGCAATTTGGAACGACACAAAATATGACCAAAATAGGAAATGTGGACACCTATATGATTCATCATATAAAACCGTTATGATGAATCATCTATCATTTGTCTTAGTTTTCAACTGATTACAACACGTAATACTACAAGTTCTAAAAAATATCCGAGACTCACGAAATAAATATTATTGCGATAAAAACGAAGTAAATATTTTCAAAAGTATTGAACCGAAAACTGTTTTTCCAGCTCGGCCGACTTTCTCGCATAACCTTAAGGTCGAACGACGCATGAAGACTGTACACAAGATTATTAGAAACTTTTATATACAGTCACGCGTTTTTAAAATAGATTGCAGTGTTTCGTGTTATTTTTAATTTCTATTTTTAATTTCGACGTCTTTGAAGGCGCTATATACTCCAAATAACGTACGCGTATAAATACAGATGTTCTCGTGTTATTTTCTACTACCAACACTGTAATTTGTAAATTTTACAAGTTAGATTAGAAAATTTAACGTGAAAAAGAGATTTCCAAGTGCAAAAATGCAATTGGTTTTCTAAAATTAAAATCTGCTAAATAAAATTAATATATTTTTGAATCTCTGCAAGCAATCTCTTGCAAGCAATTCGTGGTCAAAATATTTCGGCTATATGATAATCATGGGAAATAATGTAATAAATTTTATTTCTTGAAGGACTTGAAGTTACCGTGAAATCACTCTATGGCAATGTAAAGTATTAGTCATTCGAGAAATATAAACAATTTTGTTATTTTGATTCATTTCGTATATATTTCAATACATTTAAGTCGAAGCCAATTCAGGTATCATTAAAACGACTTTGCCGTAACATACCGGGAACATTGACCACACCATTCGTCACCATTTATCGTTGTCAATCTGCTGGCAAATAAAAAATGCACGCAAATACACTTCCTACTTTCATTGAATTTGTTTTACGATCTTGATATACGTTAGTACGTCAAGAATGTGAAGTGCGGTGGTTTTGAAAGTATTCTAGCGTAGGTAAACGTTACACGAAACCAATCGATCGTCGAATCCTTTGCACTGGCGTCATAATTTTTCCCTATCGTTCCAATTCCACAAAGGCTACGGTGACGTTTGCCTTTGTTTGCGAGCGCAGTTGATTAATTCACTGACGCAACTAAAACACTTTAACGTCGTCAGAAATGGTTATTTGTCCGGTATGTTAATTGAAATTTACGAAATTCGTTTCATCTGCAGTGGCTGGCTGGTGCATTTTGTGTTTGGGAGGCGCAGAGCTGAAAATATTATCTGCTCGCAACCGCAAAAGGACGATGTGAGATGAATTTATATAAATTATAAAAAGTGAAAGTAGAAGGGAAATTGCGAAGAAACGAATCACATGCAAAATAAATATTAACGAAAACACGAAAATTATACCCTAAGTGAAACTTCGAGAATCAAGTGAACAAAGTTATGTCCGAAGTTTTTCAAAAAAATTAAGCAAATGAAGTTCTGTCGAAATATTTTCAGATAAGTTAATTAGTTAATTAATTTCAATGAGATTTTAAAAGCTGTGATTTTCCGAGTTTCAATTTATCATAATTTTGTAAAACACAACGCACAAAATATGGAATTAGCGGAAAAATATTACTACAAATTTAATTAAAACTGGTACTGATAGGAAATTTAATACAATATGAAATGGTCATATACGAAGCTTTTATTTTATAGGATTATTTAGAGTGAAATCTATTAGGCGATAAGCCTGCCTTTGTTTCATGAAATTGTTTTGTAGAATTAGCAAGAACGAAAATATCATGTCAAGACAACAATAGCAAAGATCATGGTGGTTTCCGGTCCCCACCCTCCCAATCGTTGATTGTCAACATTTCATGTATCTTCTTTTGCTAATTAGTGTATTGATGTCCTTGATGTCACGAAGATAACAGTAGCAATGATCATGGTGGGTTTTGGTCCTCACCCCCAATCGCTGTTAGCCAACGTTTCCTGCATCTTCATTTGCTAATTAATCTATTGCTGCAAATGCTAAGTGTAAATTTTGTTCACAATACGGGACGCCCCTGACTGATCTTCGTCTCTAAGCTAACCACATACCTCTCCTATTAACAATCATATCTGAAAAATAAGTTTCCTACTTTCTTTAACGATGTGAAGTCAAAACAATTGTGAAACATGAATTAAAATAATCAGAGGCTTCTACGATTTTACACATTACTCGAAAAAATGACAAATACTTGAACCATTTATGATTCAATTGACCATAATCACATTCCATTCTCGTAGGAGATGGATTTTTACCACAAAAGAAAAATCATTAATCGTATCTTTTTTGAAATTGCCTTTTCTGTTCTCAGTGTGCATTAGCTAATAGTTCAAATATATTTTCTCAAGCCTATTATAATACATGTTATTATTAAGATTTCTCCAGATCATGTAATGTAATATATCATAAGCTTAATTGCCCCAAATTAAAATATTTTAACCACAATTTCTTACTTAAGCGGTCACAATCAATTTGCTACAATAGTGTATACTCTTTAAGTTTGTATATCAGGTGTGACGTAAGGTTCGATATTGGGTCCTTTCCTATTTGTTACTTTCGCTGCAGGCTTTTTAAAATCTGTACATTGTTTTAATTTTCAATATTGAATCAATTACATTATAGTTTCAGTGCGCAATAGAAGATCTTATTACCAATGAATTGGACCTGATTAACACGATTGATGATTAACACCTGAACACTGTTTTACATCAATTCAAGAGTAAGACTAATGTTTTAAAGACTAATTGATGCGATTGGTCTTTAAATAGTTCTATTGTTAGTAGTACGTAATCGTATGCATGTTTGAAATCTTTACCTTCTGGTCTCCTTACTGCAATTTATCTTTAAATCTTTATAATTTCTTTCAATTATTGTTTCGATTCCATTGATAGGTCTGGTATAAACGAAGATGGTTCAAATCTCGTGCCTTATTTTAATTAACAATGCATAAAAGTGTATAGCGTCTATTCGGCCATTTGCACATTACGGACGCGATCAACGTTTGCAATGGGGATTTTAAATATTTTATATGGATTGTATATAATATTTTTTAAAATGTAAAAAAAATATGAAGAGGACGTAGAAGGCAATGAGATGTAATTTGTAGATTCAAACGAACATTTGAACACAGACTATTTTCAAGTACTACATGTTCCTTGACTTCGAAAGGAAACTGTTTCTTAAGAATGTTGTCACGAATGAGATGAGTGACAACACCTTCTGAAACGCAAACAGTTCTTCTAGAAAAAACATGAAAATGTCTATTCAGCCATTTCCACATTACACCTTTGTTAATAATAATAATGATGATGATCATGTTAAATGTTGTGGTTGGATGTATTTGATTGTTTTATCAAATCTCTAAAAAAATATGAACTGCTTAATATTGAAAATCGTAAACTTTTATTCGTTAGTTTAATATAAGAAGACGCCTTTGAGAACAATCATATTTAGGAATCCCTGGAATCCCACCAATACATTTCCATAAAATACATACGACTAGGTTGTAATCATTAACAGATCTAAAATGAACAGTTATGTTCCGTGCCATCCTTTGTGTCATCGAACTAACACCATACGTTCCACGTACTTCATTTCCATCATATCAACGTACGTCAATTTACCACCGTATTTTTCAAGTATCTCTGCGATTTCATCCCTGAATTTTTGTTGAATTCCCTGATTGATAGACAATTCATGGAAACAAAACGCCATGGTCGTCGACGACGCCTCGGCGAGAAAAACATTTTTGGACGACCACTTTTGGGCAAATTGATGCACGGTACACATTCGTTCATGTTCATTGTTGATAGAAGAATATTTTGTTCTCGATAAATTGCAAAAATATCCACCGTAGGCATTCGTACAATACTCCTCAAATCATATCTGAGCAACGGACATTTCCTTATCAAATAAAATTATGGATATTATGACTTATATTGGATAACATACTAATCAGGAGTGCCGCAATGAATGCTTGAATGCATTATTTTACCGACTTTACATAAGAAACTTACCCACCACATGATAATCTGCAGCAATGTTTGCAGACGATCAGGTCATATCATTCAGACCCAAAGTTTAACAATAAAGGTTATTCACTGTTTGATTATTAGCGTCTATTATGTTTTTATACATTGTACTCTTTAAAGCAGTCTGTACATGACAGTAACAATCATACTAAATACTTATGATCACTGTAGATAAATTAGTTTAATGTTTTGTGAGTTGTAGTTGCTCAGCACAATGATTGTTGAGCTATATTCAGTTATATTCATTTCCTTTCATTCTGTTGTAAACAATTGTTTCAAAACGTTGCCAAATTAATAGCTAACAATGGCAATCCATATAATTAAATTTATAGAACATTGTAGCGAACAAGTTTCTGCGTTAAACAATGTACTAGATTTTTTTTAATTTAGTCTAATTTCACATCCAGTTAGGTACCTGATATATGTCCTATGTAGTAACATTGTTGATGTTGATTTACTATTTACTTTTATTTTACTGTGCTTCGTGTGCTTTAATTGATTTTCCTGGTTTTCGTTTAATTCACTGAGTTTGGACGCAGCAAATCAGGATTAATCAAATTGACCGATGTGGGGGAAAGAAAGGAAGATAAAGGTGGATAATGGATTATGTTTCGACGATAACGAACAATGCAACTCAAATCAAAATAATGGAAACTATTTTTAATGTAAGGTTTCATTTGAAAATAAACCCATGAATGCATTCAATATAATTTCTAAATGACAAATATTAAAAGATTTTCTGCACGTGATGAAACTTTTGTGTAAAATCGTCTGCTTGCCAATGCTTTAACGGACAAAGTGGGACAAAACAGTCTAATCCCGTGCGATGTTCAGATGTCAAGGATTCTGGTGCAGTCGCCATGACAACCGAGGATTCGTTGGTGCTGGCATGGAATCACTTTACCGGTTTCAAACTCAATGCGCATCTCGTATTCCCAATAGTAATATAATTCGCAATAAATCTTTAAGGGGCCTTCCCGGGGCCCAAATTGTGGCGCTTATTTAAATTAAAATGAGTTACTTCACGTAAGATCCCATCAATCGCAATAACTGCGATGCATTTGTCATTTAAATTTTTTAAATCGGAGCGCAGCGATTTCTTGAGATAAACCTGGCAACATTTACAACACAATTCGTTGTTATTTAATTAAATTTCAAACAAAAATCGCGAACGTTCTTATCTTAGAAAGCAAAATTTTGCATCTGCGCGTTTAATTGGTTTCAGTTTTAGAAACCATTGCATTGCAGCGATTCTAATGACCTGGTTTCGATTCGAAACAGAAGATTCATTCATACGCTCGCGTAATAAAGATGTTGACCTGCATAATTGGCGACATGGAAACGAAAAAAAAACGTAAAAGTTATGAGGTTTTCTAGTTAAACTGGTATGCAGAAGATAAATGCATAACGTTCGAAAACTCATTCTTTCAAGCGGTTGTTGCCTTTAACCTAGAAACAATGCAACTGCAACACTAAAAACGGACAATATTAATAACGATAATAATGTCAACGCCATGTCATTCAACAGTTGCCGTTTTTGAACGTTTAAGTGTAAAGAACGCTGTTGCAAATATTGTATTGTGAGACTTAAAAAAGCGGTTAACTGTAAAAATTAGTCAGGGGTTTGCATATAAGATTTCACCTGGTTAGAAACAATTTATTGGCTCATACTTGAATAACTCTAATAAAAGCGCGTTATAAGTCACGTCGATGTAAATTAATGAATCGTTCGTAACAATTATTATCGACAAACTGTTTAAAACCAGAACTTAACTCAAAGAAGAATATCCCCAATAATTCCGCGCCATACGAATTCGCCAATGCTAGGACGAAGTTCTATATCACCACAGTTGTAACACTCATGTTTCAACGTAGCTTAAAGGTTAAACAAATAAAATTCTCCTCCCATAGATCACCCAAAGAGACTCCGCTGAAACTACCAGACGCATTCTTTAACAACTCGCAATGTTTCATGGACCGAGAAATATTGTACTAAACATGACTATTCAAACTACAATTCCTAATGAAATTCCCGTCGTATTCTCGGTAAAATGCATTGTTTCAAGTCAGTAAATTTAACGTTTGAAACAATCAATTGTATTGCAAAAAAAATTCTATTACTTGATTAATGTATAATTATATTCACATTTAGTATTTAGACAAAAATTGTTTGGCAGTTCATTTTATTTGACTATTTGGGCTTAAGAAGACGAAAATAAAATACAAAAAGTTCTACCTGATTCGCAAAACGCTACCCCTTTAAAATGTGTATATGTGGGAATCATTCGTTGCTTCTCGTGTTCGTTAATGCGGCACATTATACGGGCGCCGCGGCGTCGATTCGACATCGAGTGACGTCGTTTCGAGTCTAACCACGTGTCCCATATTTCATCATCACCCCGCCTGTCAACGCTCGTAACGTAGCCCGAACGTAGCCGAGCCGGCCCGAACCAAAGGGATAATGGGGGATAATAAATAAAAAAATATCCTTCTTTTCCCTGTGTTGGCCAGATTGACTCCGGTTGCCGGGCAACAGCCAGGCACGGATCGATATACGGAAGATTTCCTCAGTAGCGGTGGCTGTGACTGGAACAAAGCGGCAGCGCATCCAGTACACTCGTTATCAACGATTGTGTGCGCGACAAAACGGTGCAAGGACACGCGATGCCGCACGCCTTTGTGTATTTTTTCGCTTCGTCTACTCGACTGTCATAACTTGACGACTTAATGCATTCCACTGTATATTAATCTTTTCAAACTTGAAATTAATTACATAGAAACATTAATGCGATGATAGTTTGTTTAAATATCTAAAAATATCACTCCACGTTTATGGGATCAATTAAACTTCCAGAAACACATATCGAAAAGTCACAAATAAAATTACCAAAGTGGTACTTACATTATGAATTGATAATTAATATATCTGATAGTGCACAATTAAATAGCCACTCATAAATTAAATATTAAAATGTAAATTCTATTATCTAATATCTATAATCCCGTTGCAAATTAAAAAAAATGTGCAATTACTCAATGAACGAGAACACATAATAACTTAACAAATAACATATTATAATAAACAATGTAGCAATTATTCTATCAGCAATGTGGAAATTCTGATATTTAGAATATGCAGATGCGAGGAAACGAGGGCATGCGAGAAAATCCGAACGCGTAGGAGTATAGTTTGGTTCAGCACATAGAATATTTTATAGTCAACAAGTTATTTGATTAAATCCGGCAAAGCGAAAATTTTGTATTGATTTTCTACTAATAAATATAGAAATCAATGAAAATATGTGTGATTGTCGAGCTTTACTTACGCAACTAGATAATTCCATTTAACTTTTAAAATGTTTAACGGTGAAGGGAATTGATTTTATAATAAAGCTAACAATTGCACGAATAAATTACGATTCTTAATCAAAGTATTGTCAGTGTATAATTTATGTTGATTTGTATTAAATTTTATTGTATCAACTATTTTTCATTACAAATATTAATCTTAGTTTCACAAATATGTATATTTTTTGAACATAATTTGAATTCCTAGAAATATCGTACTACGGTTGTAGGATTAATTAATCTTCCGGAAGTACATAAATAACAAAAAGTGATAAACAAAATTATCAGTCATACTGAGATTAATCAATAATTAATATTTAATTAATAAAATATATTGTTTGTGTTTTCCACTGGGTTTCTTCGATGTTTTTTATCTGGCTTGTCCATTCATTTCTATTTTGGATCCTCCTCATAATAAAGTTTCAAATATTTTTCATATATTTCTTAATTTCGCGTCGATTATTTTATTTGTTCACTGGATATTTCGTTCATTTTCGATTACTTGTCTCTTTTTGTTTCGCACAGTCTTGTTGACTTACTTCATTTTCCGCAGTTTTCCATAGTATGTGTGCATCATGTTGTAGAATTGATTACCCATTGTTGCGTTCATTGATTTTCTTCTTTCATTATCATATAAATTTCCTCTTTTCCTTAATATAATTTTTGTTCTATTTATTGCTCTTGTCCTTTCCTTCCTGTTTTGGTTGTTTCTCATAATTACGTTTCATATATTATGCATGTTTTTCTTTTTTCTTTCCATTTTTCGTTTATTTTTCACTACATATTTCGTTTATTTTTTCTATTTCGCTTCGACAACTTGTCTCTTTTTGCACATGTCCTGTTCTATTTCTCCTTAATTGTCTTTGATTCTTGTTGCCTCTGCACTTTCATTAATAACTTTTCGTATTTATTATCACTTGTATGATGTTTTCATTTAGATATAAATTTTTCTATTGAAGTTTTCATGGTGTATTATCTTTCAGGTTGTTCGCGTCTGATTTACTTTCATCCATTCATTCGCTCCATTCCTTGTTTGTTGCTTCGTGTCCAGTTTGGTCAATTCTTCCGAATTTGTCTTCCTTCCGTAATCTGTTTGTCCTTCTTTTTTCCTTTATCTAAAATAATATGACCAAACATAGCTAATAGATCGATTATTTTATTTTGAAAGCCGGATGCAAGTCCCAAAAAGAGCAAATTAAAATTACAAGTATGAAATGGTACTATCTACGCATTTTGATTTAATACACACCTAATTTGTATAAATAATCAGGTGCAATAATTGTGTAATTCCAAAAATAAATTCAACGTAGACGCGGCTTATATAAACAGCATTTCAACTGTTAAAAACGAATCATATAAAATAAATGGAATTACAAGATTTCGCGGAGCGTCCACTCAAACGTGGTGTAAAATCATTCATTCTACTGTATGCAATTATACGATTAAAACTAATAAATCAAGCACCCTTTTGTGAAAATCAGATGCAATTAGTAAAAGCAGTAGTTACCCCATCAACCGATGGTCGTAAATCAAACAAATAAAGTTAGCAGAAAGTTGGGTTGGGTTGGGTTGGGTTTATGATCTTAAAAGCAATAAATTTCATCATCTTTTATGTATTAATTTTTTTCCAATTAGCCACAACTAATCCTGCAAATGTTTGAATCAGATTTGAGTTGTGCCTGATACTTTTCCCTTATCTTTTTATCTGTTTCATCCAGCTGCTTCGCTCTTCCTCTTCCCCACTTCCCTGATTTTGGATCCTTGATCTGAATATTTTTCTGTTGGAATTGGTGAACTCTCCAGACCACGATTCTTCATATCTCTTCTAGGACTAATTATTGGCTTTTTCGCCTAGATGTTTAATCACTTGCGGCAGTATTTTATCTTTTTGGCCAAATTGTACAAATTTTTTAATTTCTTTTATTGGTTTGGCTACCTCTCATATCTTCCTTGCATTCCATGCCATAATCTTTTTCACCAAATTTGTTTGTGACATACTCGTATTTCCTTGGATTTACTCACAGCTGAAGGTGTCTTTTACTCCTAGAATATCTATCATTTTGCAATGTTTCTAAGTCCTAGTATTAAAGTGATATCATATTTATTTTATAACTTGCTCTTCATTCGCCCAACGTATCTTCAATCAAAGTCTCAATGTTCAATTTCAATTCTCGATTTGTTCCAAGTTGGGTTGGGTTGGGTTGGATTGCAACCAGACTGAAATTGTCCTGGTATCACAATGAAAGTAGCCAAATTAAGAGACACCATTTAATTCAACACCTGATTTAATTCAACACCTGTCAATATTTCCAACATTCTTTCAACTCCATTGAAGCCAGCGCAAAGAGCACCAAACAAATAAGGTCTTGTCACTATACTACTATATCAAAGTATCTCAAATTTCTGGATAAAAATAAGATCAAAATCCCCCTTTCTTTACAACGAATTAAATGAGTTTAAAACAATTGTTTTCTTACAAATTGGTACACAACGCGTTGGCTTTTATAAAAATAAACAAACAAAATAATGAAATAGAAACCCTTACGATAAATGAGAATGTTAATTTTTGGAAGTAGCAATCAAAGGAACTTGCAAATTGTCGAAAATTATATATTATATTGAAGCAAAACGAAATTATGCGTTGGGTCGCTGCAATTTTATTCAGAATTTTGTAGCAGGACTATTAATGACGTTCAGAATGACACCAACGAAGAATTTTACTCATTATATGTAACCAGAATTGAAAGATTTTCCCAAAATTATAATATGAAAATAATACAAGCAATTTTAATTAAAAGGCAAAATTTGCAGAAGACAAAAAGGCAGATGGCAGTGGCAGTGAAAGTTGAAATAAAAATATCTTTTTTATATTTGAAAGATAATTTGAAAAAGAGTAAGACTATGATCAAAACAATCTTCGGATTCTCGTTTTTTTGATGACACAAGCATTTAAAATTAAATGTAATATCAGCGAGTTTTATAAACTTATAGTCACATCACTCCCAAGTCAGTCTTAAATTCCCTTGCCTATCTAACGCATCGTTCGTTCAAACGACAAATTCGAACATTAATCTAAAAATTTTGTAAACGTCGTATCCACAGTTAAAGTGTTAACTGTCATATTGAATTAAAGTGAAACGTTACAATAAACCATGTGCTCGAAATAAATAAAATGACGGTGTTTTCTTGTGATCACAGACTTTTATTCCAACGAGCTTACTACAAGTCCTGACCACCACGAGACCAAAGAACATGAAAATCTCTAATGTTGAAAAGTTATCATATCGTATATAGATTCCCAGCGTGATCAACGTTTGTTCACATAAATTTTAACAATTCATTTTACCCAACAATACAATTAGAAAACAATTTAAAAAATCGTTTCATATTTCAAATGAAAGCTCATTTTCATTTCATAATAAATTGGGCAACCAACTTGAGATATTCTTTTGTTGTGTAACGTCTACTTTTTCTGTTTCGATTATTTTGTTGTTATTTTATTCACACCTAGTACATTCCAAATAACATTCAGTAGTGAGAAGACGTCGCCTTTGATTTTAAGGTGTAGCAATCCATTGGATTGAGAATAAATTATTTTTTTGTGTTTTCATTAAGAAATGTAATTAAATTTTATTTGATACCATGAGACCAAGAACAGTTACCCGAACACCGGTGAACACACGCGGATGCCGACGATGAAACTATCCAGTTATATTATCAAAATCTGCGCTATGCGGCCTAATTGATTAACCGGTTAACCGGTTCTGCGAATCGGAGCTGTTAAATTACTCGACCTTTGTTGTACCTTATCGCGCAGACCAATTTATTAATACCGAAGTTTTTATGCAATTTAAATAATTGTTTCCGAAGAACACAATTCCATCGCTAGGTCAGATCTAACGTCAATATCATTGTCGGTTAGCGAAACAATGGTGGCGTACACACGCAGACAATTACCAGTTAAACAGAGCGAATGTGAGAAAACTCGATGGGAACACCCGTGCAGACACATCTATGCAGGCGTCGTTAAACAACGTTTTCGGAAAGCGATACTTATAAACAAATTAAAGGAGAATAGGAGAGCACTTCGTTAGCATAAAGCGATAGTCACACGTCTGATGTCGATATTTCCTGTTGCCGCGTCTTCGCTGCGGGTCTTTGACCATCGCGCCAAGACAGAAAAGGACGATCGAATGACGAAGAAGAAGCAGAAGAGACACGGGCCAGTTCCGTCCGACGAGTGAGCAAGCGTACCAGTATGGGACGCTTGCAACCGTGACTTGTTCTTGTCGTAATGGCATTGTTGCCAATGTTGCCCCACTTAACCTAAAGATCTCCTCCGGTTTGGAATTCAAGCGATCGGTAATTGAAAGAGTTTAAATGTGTGCGTTCTGACCACGGGGAATTACGGGAGTATGCGCATCGCTCGGTAAAAAACTGATCTTCACTTGTCAGGACCGGACTTAGTGGCTACAAACATTTGGCAAATATTCCTAATAACCGTCTAACTTAGATAAACATTTAAAGCATGTATCTTCAATCAGTGGAACTTAAATATAATATGATTTAAAACATTATATATCATTATTTATTATAACGTAATTATAAAAGAATATTTGACAAGAAATGTCAAAACGATCAGAGTGAGAGTGAGAGTGAGAGAGTCCAGGAAAAAATAATTCATGTATACTTTCAAGAAATTTAATTTCTCATAGAAAATTAGACAATATGATAATCGAAAATGTAAATAACGTGATTTATTGAGCTTTTGTATTAAAATGTACCTATGTACAAATATATCCGTAAATAACAATTAGTTTCGTTACGAAAATTTAATCAACGCTAAAAGAACACGTATGAATGCCAACGATTGCATATCTGACTCACAGTGGAATGAACAGAGAAAGACCCACGTAAAATAAAACAAATTCTGGTTTAGTTATTATAATTATGCTACAACCGATTATTGTTATATCTAATAAGGCTAACGTGTACACCTTAAAATCTTAACTTTAAGATAAATTAGCAAAAACTTGATTTTCTTGTGTGGTACCATTTATGATTAACTCTTTACAATATATATGAAACCAATCATAACATGACAAATAAAATATACTGAATCTTTTATTTAATTTCAATTAGGAAATAATTATTATGCGCCCTGTAACTTTAGTAAATTTTCTTGTATTGCTTTTGTGTTAAAGATAATTTTGCCTAATAATTCCCAGGTACTCCACTGCACTATTATTTATTTTTTCCTAAATTCAATTTATTCATTTAATCGTTCCACAAACGCAAAGGACCTAAACGCGCTATAGCAAATGCAAATAAGTTCGCGTCTTTCGAAAAAAAAATCGTGGATATATAAAAATCTCAAGCGCCAGAACAATCTGGTCGTAAAAGAAGGAGGTTAGGGTCGCGTAGGAAATGCCGGCGGGACGCAGCGGCGCAGGACATCTAGATGCGCGATTGCAAGGACTTCCCGTTCGCAACCTGTGCTGAAATCTTCGCGGCGAAAATGCGACAAGGTCATCTGACGGTTAATCTCTGGAATGGCCGAGTCGATTGAACCTACGCACGGAGCCACTCGCACACGCACAGCGAATACGTTAAATACCCAATATAACAAGTAATGCAATAATAGCTAATCCATCAGATGCACCGGCAATTATAATTAATAACTCGTGGCCTGCTCTAATGTACTATTAAATTTTAATTGTAAAATGCACCGGTCGAGTCTGTTACGATTGTTTTTATGCGTTTTGCAACCTGCTGGAGCAATTTTAATCTTGTTTCCCATAAGACGTTTTGTTCTGTGTGTGTGTAAATTTAAATTAAAAACACTAAAAATACAAAAAAAAATAAAATCAGAATAAATGCAAAAAATAAAAGCAAAATAAGAATATAAATAACAAGATTATGGAAAAAAATACAGGTGCCTCAGAAATATAGGTTTCAAGACCTGTTTAAAACTGCAGCCTTCCGGTGAGGAGATACATTTTGTTAACCCATTAATGCTTTGCATCTGGACATATAAATAAAAAAAATTGTGAAAACTATAAAAATATATTGAATACATTGCTAGAACTAGGAATAAGGTGAAAATAAAATAAACGTAATTAAAATTAACAATTACGTAAAAATGTTCAAAAAAAATAAGACGAAACCAGAAGATGAACATAGAAAACATGTAGATTCCTTCAAAATGCAATTTATTAAAAGAGGGTCGTCCTGAAAAATCTTGGAGGAAGATTTATCCTCAGAGGTCATTTTAAAGTAAAGAACCACAGATGAGAATCAAGTATAACAACAACTGAAAAAAATGATCTTCATACAGGTCGTATACGTCTAGGTAATCGCCAACAGACAGAAAAAGGGCACAAAATATAAATATTAAATATTTGAACTACACCATTCGTCCAATAATTTTAACAATGAGCGAAAACCTAATCAACAAAAGATCATGTTGACTAATAATTATTTTGATTAAGACGTACAATTAACAGTACCATGGTTACAACTTGACATAAATACGAAAACACCCAAGCAAGCAGCTTCGATAGCGTCTTGGAAATTATGAAAAGGATAGCTGGAGAAAAAAACCAAAAGCTCAAGCGAGAAATTAGCGTCTTGAATCAATTAAAATTTGTGGAGATATTGTGATGAGTCTCATTCATAATTGTCTATCTTAGAGAGATGTCGTACGAGGAAGGTACAAATTATTCTTTATGGAACACCATCAAATATTTAAAGAAAACACATAATTTGCTGTACTCTTGAGTAAAGTGCAGTACATAAAAAGCTTTCACAAATTACGTTGCAATAAGTTTCCAGCCAAATAAAGCCCATGAAGATTTGCAATTTTTTGAAGAGGAAATCGGTGAAGTTTAGGAGATTAATCTACCTAGAGGTAAATTGAAGAAACATCGTGACAGGACGAATCTTCAGAGAACTACCAAAGAAAGACGGTGGTACTCTTATTTGCCAAATGGTGGACACTCTTTAATGATATCACAAGTGCTCTCTAGTTAGGTTGATTTGGATTGGGATGGGTTGAGAGGCTAAATATCTTATTGAAATGGAAAAGAATATGAAATAAAAAAGTAAAACAAGAAATAACTAAAAATAAATGAAAATTGAATAACAACAATTTAAAATTTTAATCAAGTTACCAAGATATTCAAAGTAACATGTTTAGGAAAAAGCAAAAATTAACCCACACAGAATCCATTGTAACACGAAAAGCTGACTAAAAGTTTAAATAACAAATTAAAAAGATATAAATATAAAATCGAATGCGTAGATATCGAAATAAGGAAGCAGAATAATTCTACTTCAAATTCTTTTAAAACAAAATCGCAAACAAAACGTAAATATTCACAAATACAATTGGGGTCGTACAGTACGTAACTGAAAACAATAAAATGCCGAAATGACACCGACACCGACATTTCCTTCAAGTTCAATACTGACATTTGAACAATTCGTCTGTACAAAGACTTTGGATACGAACATTTTGATTCACAGAATTGGAAAACGATAAATGGAATTAAAGCAACATATTAGATCTGGGATTTGAGTCAAATGGGATGTAAATGTAAAAATAAAAACATAACGTTTTACAAA
Source organism: Geotrupes spiniger (assembly GCA_959613385.1). Lineage (NCBI taxonomy): Eukaryota > Metazoa > Arthropoda > Insecta > Coleoptera > Geotrupidae > Geotrupes > Geotrupes spiniger. The sequence goes on from OY390737.1 coordinate 23,511,143, forward strand.
ACAATTATTTTGAAACGTGGACATTTTAGTTTTATAAATACATGAAAATTACAACATAACATTATAAATTGTGAAAATGAAATGCAGGAAGTATTTGAATACTTGGAAATAATTAGAATATGAGTAAAGGCGTTAGAACAATGTAATAGTTCATGGTTGTAGATCGAAATTAGGTCACAAGTTGAAAATCGTGCCCTTGGTGAAATGGATTACGTAAATATGATTGCATGAAGATCGGTTAGTGGGTATCATAATGAGTGATACCAAAAAAGTTAGCTGTAAAATTTGTAATTGACATTTTAAGGAAAATCGTTGAATTATCGTTGTAGCAATGTAACAAAAAGACATTTTAAACGACAAAATATATGTAATTTAAACAATTTATTTACATTACATTAATTCAAGTGTACGAAAATGTAAAATAGTTCGACGACTTTTTGGCGCTATGAAAATAAGTAAAGCGATAAATATTTACTGTATAATTAATGTGATAGGTTCGTTGTAAAAAGAACACTAGGTCCGCTTTATTAATTATAACCTAAATCTGTATAATTGGGCTTTGTATTCTAAGATATTTAAATATTTCGACTTAGCAATTGAGTTGTCGAGCCAATGAAAGCAGAGAATATCACATAAATGATACGACAAATCTTTTTCAATATTCTGCGCCCTTCATACATATAGAGAACTAACTGACTCGCAAACTAATTATTTGTACACTTGAAAAAATTGATAGTATATTTGTATATTTGTAATATTTGTTTGTGAACGATGTGCAATCAGACGACTAGGAGTGTATCAGTAATCAAAATCTCGAGTAGAGGTAAAAATAAAAAATTAAACAAGAATATTTAAAAATTGAAAGGAATAGAAACACAATCAAAGAATAGAAATGACAATACTAATCAATAGAGAAGATAGCTTATTGGACATTATTGTTTTCTAATGCTTCTATTTTTTGTCCACAGATGTTGCCGGTAGAGATGTTTCGCGGAAAGAGTTCCCTTCCTTCGTCATCTCTTTTACGAAAACACCGCATATTCTTCTACATCAACATCGGGCCAATGTTGATGTGGCCCTTTGAAACAAGCCTTGCCATAGCCATATGAGTTATTGGACAATAATAGGTGGTAGACCCCTTGTACGCACATGCATCAACTTGATGATCCATTTCGTCTAACTGAACTGCCGAGAAGGATTTAAATATTTTTCATATTAAAATTAGTTCTTCAATTCTACTTTTCGAATGATTTAACTGGTCCAATGTTCACCAGGTAAATTGGGCGTTTTTCAAAGTTACTTTTTAGGTTATGACGCCTATTTACCATCTGTACAAAAATATCTGTTCGACTGTGAAGTCTAGCTGCCTACGCACAATGAATGCAATTATATGCAAATACGTCACCCACAATATTTAACGTTACAAGTTTCAGGAATGAAATGAATATCTCCCACATAGTGCATCGCACCATTTCAAATGAAATGGTCGGGGATGGTTACATTTTTGCCCAGTAAAGATAACGACCAGACAGTCTGATCCAAAAATATTTTTGGACCAGGCAATATATACATAGCTTGTTAATTTCATGTACGGTTGACAGTAAAAAAGGATTAAGTAATCTATGTGACGTTAGTTTAATGCCTTTCTGAGGGCAATAGACTTTCACAATACGATTTAACTTTACATCCAATTTTCTCTGCAAACGCCAATTGTGCTCTACCATACGTCAAAATTACAATAACTCACATTGATTCACCACAAATAAAATCTCTTCCCTCCTCCAAATTAGGTTTTCTCCACCTTGAAGTCGGGATAGGGAGGCTTAAAAAAGTCCATGCACTAGGCTTCAATCGCCTACGCCTCACGTGTTTGCATGTCTCAAGTTTTGTAAGTCGTGTATAAAATCCTAATCGAGTTCTATTTTCTCGAATTCAATAGCGTCATACTGCACGTAACTGAGATACGTTTAAGTTTGCATTTAAAATTTAATTTAATTTAAAATTTGCAATGCATGCGTTGTTTGGGTTCATGTGCACGTGATATGTCGAGGTGGGACAAATACAGGATACCGCTTGGATTAGAAGACCAGGCCTGAAGGTGTGGTAGGCACAGAAAGGACGAGAAGTGAAGGAAAACTTGGAATAGGATGTGGTGTAAAAGTGGCAAAGTGCACGCGAACAACTCGGTAGGAAATGAGTGAATTACAGTAGATCAGGAGAGGAACGACTAAAACGAAATCCGTACAAGCATCAAGTGAGAAGCACTGGGCGAATATAAGTATTGCATTTTGGACAGAGTGAGTATCGTATCGTAAACGAAGAAAGAAAAAGGTTGGAAACAATTCGAATGCGATAATGGGTTGATCTACAATATTTATAGGGTAGCGGATGCTGTTATAAGAGATAAAACATAATGACAGAATGAAAGACTAAAAACGAGAAATGTACCAATCACCTAGGAGAAAATCAAAGGACGAAATGCTTCTGCATTAAATATGAAATATCCCAATAGGTTGGTTATAGTAACACCATTGTAGCCAGAGGGTGCCAGGTGCAAAGACGAAACGCATCAGAATGGGGGGTTCCCACAAGAATATATAAAAGCTGTTCAGAGCACCTAGTTTGACCTATTGCAGATATTATAAACAACTGCTTACAGAAACAGATATTTCCAAAAGAGCTAACGAAAACGATAATTAAACCGGTGCATAAAAAGGCGACAAGAAGGATATATCAAATTATAGGACATTAGCCCTATTACCAATAGCAGCAAAAATCTTTGAAAAGTTTACTCTGCATCGTACGATAAACTTCACAGAAAAGTACATGTGCTTATATTAAACATCGAACAACATCCTGAGCAACATACATAGCGATGTTTGAAATACTAGAAACACTAAGTAAAAATGAAAAGGTGGTTGGACTATTTATGGATCTATCGAAAGCTTTTGATAACGTCAACCATAGCATACTACTTAAAAAACTGAGCGTAATGGGCTCCCGATGACGCATTCTTAACACCATATCCTCATATTTGAATAATAGATCACAGTGTACTAAGGCATCAGATAATGCTACTGGAATAAAATTGAAATCGAATTGGGAAGAAATAAAATAAGGTTCCCAATGGATCAATACTTAGCCCTTTCCTTTTTCTACTGTACATAAATGACCTACCGAATACGACGAACTATACGATAAACCTATTTTGCGGATGACATATCGGCAATTATCAGGTGTACAGAGAAAGAGCAACTTGAAAACGAGGTCGTTCATACAATCGAAACTATACGTGGTTGGTTTGAAGTAAACAGTTTAAAACAGAATGCAGATAAAACAGAAATGTTGAAATTGTCATTAAAAGAAGGGAAAACATATAATATAAAATATGGTGACATAATCACAGCGTCAGAGAAGAGCACTATGTTTTGGGCATCCAAATTGATCGGCAATTAAATTTGAAAGCATATGTATTGCTAAAAAATTAAGTTCATTTGCGTACGCATTATTTCAAAATCAGTCAACACAAAATTCAGCTTTATGTGCTTTATGTGCCTATAATGCGTCCGCACTCGTTTGTCGTATGACATAATATTTTTGGGAAACTCCATCGAGGTTTCACGATTTTTTTAAGATAGTCTACGTATGACTTTTGTATTACTTGCATACTGGTTTTTAGAATACTTTTATGTGCGCGCTTTGTTAAAGCGAGGAATATTTATACTATTTTATAATAAGAAATAAACACATCAAAATGCCGCATACGACAGGCGATGCATGCCTCATCGCTTTCGATCGAGTTTACAATTAATTTACTACGTAAATTTGCATCAATATAAATTTCATGTTTAAATTGCGACACTTGTTCTGGGGGACGCATCTGCCATTTAATAATCGCACCTTAATGAAACAATATATTTGTATTTAAATGGATGTTATGAATTTTGGCAGCGATACAGGTGCGGACGTCATCTGTAGGCGCACACGCACCGAGCGTAAGAGATCATTATCGCGAAGCACTTTTGTAAATTACCTGTTTATTGATGACAATCGCGTTTAACCAATTTCGCTGCAAAGGCAGTTTTATGAACTGTAAATCGGTGATTTACATGAAAACGGCCTCTCTTAAAGCGGTGGCTAATGTGAGGCTTTGGCACCATTTATTGCTTCGTTAAAAAGTTTTATAGACACGAGCTGCAACTTATTCAAATCACTAGTGGTGGATTTTTAAATCAAACAATTAATTATTAGGAAATCAACGTTATTTCAAGGTGACTTATTAGTACAACATTCTGTTATGTAAAACCAAAATATTTAAATACAAAACAAAAAGTATGTAGTAAATAAAAAATATATTTTATGGGATTATTCAATTCCTATACATTTCCCAACTAAATCAATTAATAATTTGTACTCAATTCAAGAAAAAATATTTTATTAATTTCCGCGAAAAAGCCCGAAATAAAAAAACATATCCGTGTTTACTGTGCGAACCCAACGTAAACGGATGGCGTCTAACCGAAAAGACCAATGTGTACACTGCATTTAACCATAAATGTAAATTGAAATCTAGTTAGAGCAACAAGAAGTGTAAACATATTAGCGAGTGATTACGGCGACTGGGGAGCAGCTGCAAGTGCAGAACTTACAGATGCAAATCAAATATGTGAAGGGTGTATAATTGTTTTCTGAACGGGGAGATTGGAAGAAAATGACTGGGAAATCCGGAAGGATGATTTCATTTGAATCTGAATAAATTAGGTGAAGTGGCGTCGCGACGAGAACATGGAGGGACGACGTTAAAATCCATACGGAAATGCGCCGGTTTTCCGCACAGTTGAGCGATGTTTTCGATTTGTCCTCGTGACTAAATATCGACCACGTAATTTTTATTTTATAATTAATAGTGGGAACATGGAATTATTTTTGAATTTCTAATATTTATATAGAATTTATCAAATTTGTTGTAATTTACAAGTGAGCAAAGTATCAGTTCAAGAAATCATAACATAACAAAATTATATAACGAGACCATATATTTCCTTTGTTTAGTTGTAGAGCTAGCTGTCAAGCTAGAAACTGAAGTTCTGCGCTCAATATTATCGCAAACAGTTCAAATCAGAATCAGAATCAAAATAATGAAGTACATTGCCTTTCAAGGGTTTGTTATTAAGAAATTTCATTCTAAAACTAAAATCCTCACAGAATCATAAATAATATGAACAAAAAGGCACACAGTAAAAATAATCGTCGTACGTTGTTGTATTTCGTTTGGGTTATAATTTTAGTTAGTCCCTTATTCGCGGAGATTACATTGTTCCCTGTTTTATTTTTTATGATAAAACATAAAATAGAAATATTAGGATTAACTGAAATAATACGAGGACGAGGACGGAGTAGGGATTCGAGATGCTATGGTCAGGGGCAGAACAGAACAATAGAGCAAAACACATATACATAGATGAAAGAATTATGGCAGTGGAAATTAAAATTGACAACGAGACATGGACACTTTTAGTAGTATTTTGGGTGAGTGAAGATGCAAGTAAAGGAGAGAAAGAAAACTCCTTCAGAAGCATACCAAGTGAAATAGAAAGCTTTGAAAGCGTCATATTAAGGTATAAAGATAAAAACAATATCAAGACAAGAAATTAAGAAACAAATTTAACACCGGAAGATAAATGGAATATCTTCATGAACTATATATTACAAGGATTCAAAGAAGTTTGCGGAATAACGAAAATATCAAAATAAGAAAGAAAAAAAAACAGGAATGATGGACTGAAAATTAAATGATATAATTAAAAGGAAGGAGAACATATAATATCGGAACTCCAAGAAAGAGAACTATAAAGAATACATGATTAAAAGGAAAGAAGTTAAAATAATAATACAAAAATCGAAAAAGAATCATGTCAATGTACATGTTAAAGGGAAATTATAGGGACAACCAAAAACTTTTCTACAGCACCCTGAAACAAATGAGAAGAAAGAAGGATTTTAAAGGATAAAGAAGCGAATATAATCACTACTGAAAAAAAATAATGGAAAGATGACAATATTTTGAAGAACTAATAGGAGCCGAAGTGGAAACCCGAGAAGAACGTGAGGTAGAGTCTGAATCTCAAGAAAATGAAGAAGATACTGATTTTGAAGAAATAAAGGATAGACGGAGTAATAGAAGCTGTAAATAAATTGAAGATAGGAAAGGCGCCAGGAATAGATAACATGACGTCAGAAATTATTAAGTACATGGGGATGGGACGAAGAAAACAACTAACCGACATAATAAAGGAAATAACGAGAACAGCAATAATCCCAGAAGATGGAATGGGAGAGTAACAATTCCCATGTACAATAAAGACGACAAAAATGCTACTTAGCCCACTCTTATTCAATTTAGTACTAGATGAAGCAGTGAAAGCGGCGAAAAAGAAAATAAAAACGTTTAAAATAGGATACTGGAAAATGGAGCAGATCCAAATAGGAGAAGTAATGTCCGCAGACGATATTGCAATATCAGCTGAGTCGGAAGAGGACCTGCAACATAATATAGAAATAATAGTCAAAGAACGAGAGAAAGGTAAGATGAAAATAAATATAAAAAAACAAAAACGATTATAATATCTGGGGAGGATAGAAAACATCGAACAACAATCCACGGAAAGGAAATCAAACAAGTTGGAAACTTCAAATCAATAATCGAAAGTAATGAAGACTAGATAAAGAAATAAATGAGAGGATAAGAAAGACTGGGAAATTATTTAACATGATGAAGCTTTTATGGAAAGCAGGAAATACCGAAGGAGATACAAACGTACAAAGTGAAGAAAGTTATAAGACCCATATATAGTTTCGAAACATGGACAATGGTAGATAAACATAAGACAAGCATAAATACCGTATAAATAAGATTTCTAAGGGAAATAGACAATAAAACCAAGAGGGACAAGATACGGAATGAAATATGTCGACAAAATCTAAATATTGGATCAATAATAGAAAAAAATACTAATGGACAATTAATATGGCTGGGACACAAGATATATGAAACAGAAGCTACAAGAGGAAACTAGCCGGGGAGGCCAAGAAAAACATGGAACTATGTCAAGGAGGAAGTGGAGACGAAAGGAAATTAGAACAAAATAAATATAGGTGAAAACGTCATAAACCTATGTGGGTCTAAAATGGTATGAATAAATAAATAAATATATATTCAGCAGTGTTCAGCAATTTCGACAAGTCGTTCACTTCTAAATATTTTTAATGTTTGATTCATGTGCTGTTATTTTTCTGAATTTATGTAAAGATCAGATTTTAGAATTGCAACGAAATGCATTAAAAATATCAATTCAAAATACTTTTTAGATGCAAGCTAACAGAAAATAATCAAAGAAAAATTCTGGTACATGAAACAGATGTTTCCTTTTGTGGAGCTAGGTTCACATATCGAACCAAATAAAAACGAGACTTGTAGACGGTGGCTGAACATCTATTCGGTATCTCTTAGTGCTTCGTCAATTTTGTGAGTAATGAACATCGGTTATTCGTTCTCGCATCCCTACATCCACATCCTTTCATCTAAACCGAACCCAACTCTACATGTTTTTAATGAATCATTTAATTTTCCATTATTTGTACCCATAAAATGCCAACGAATTTATTTAATCAGGGTGGGCCAAGAGAGCTTTATGGGCAAGAAATTGGTAATCTTTACCAACTTTTTAATTTTCGAAATGGAATATTCCATGAATTTCTAATGTATTTATTATCGTAATGTAGTATTGTTGGGTTGGGTTGAAGAATGGCCAACATTTTAAGGAACAATATCCTTGAAGTTGAGATTTAAGGCTTGGAGGGAAATTTAACTAGAGAAACTTGGTCTTTGGTTAGGTTCAGTTGAACGTTGTTTCACTCTCCTGTAGTTTAGAGTTTTCTTAACATAAAAGTAAAAAAATACATGCAGCATTTTCAGAAGAAACAACGTTGTTACCGAACCCAACCCAAGATAAAATATCAGTAATAATAGCATACTCTTTGAAAATTGCTTAACCGCCGAAACTGCTGTCGAGCAATTATTAAATTTGTGAAACTAAAGTGTTTTATTTATATTTTTGTTATTACTATGTTTCATCAAGTGCCCATCGACCAGTCAATCTGAATAACAGCAAGACAAAATTTCTCGAGACAAGCCAATACAATCCAACCCAACTCAATTGATTTAAGAAAACCGTTGTGTTTGAAGATTATCACTAAGATTAATTTGTTATTCATTATCAACTATATTGCAAACGAACATAAAAAATGCAACGTTGATAAAAAATAAGGCACAGGACCCAAGGAAATATCAATCTAATAATCTATAATCATATTAAATACCAATAAATTAAGAAAAATTAATAGTAGATTTGAAATAATGGAAAACAACGTTAGATGTATAACAATTACAAGAAACAAAATAATACAAAGTGTAAAACAAATTTCTTTACCATAAGATTAAACTGAAAAACCAGTGAAGCAATGACTAAATTTTTACCACCTTTTAATTTTTCAAATGTTCAGAATATTCTCTGAATTTCTAACGCGTCATCATTATCGTAATTTCTTATTGTTGGGTTGGGTTCAATGGCCACATAATATTTTAAGGAGCAATAATCTTGAAGTTGAGACGTTAAGGCTTTGGACGTAAATTTAACTTGAGAAGCGTGGTTTTGGGTTGGGTTCGGTTGGAACGTCGTTTTGCTCCCCTTTAGTTTAAAGTTCTTGTTAATGAAAAAATAAAAAATAGATGCAGAGTTGTGTTTGAAGATTGTCACTAATACTAATTTCTTATCCGTTATCAACTATAACAACAACAACAAACGAACATCAAAAAATGCAACCCTGACAAAGAATAAGATAAAGAAAAATAAAGTATATGTTAGAAAATATTATAGAACCAAAGTAAATATCAATCATCCAAATTATTTAATAAAAAAATTTTGAAAAAATTAGTAGTAGATTATAAATAATAGAGAACAATGTTAAATTTGTAGCAATTGCAAGAAACAAAATACCACCACAGTAAACTGGAAAACGAATGAAGCAATAATGTAAATAAATTGATATAATGGAACGGCATTTCAGCAAATAAATAAGAGCTTACGAAACGTTCAGGATTTTGAAACGAAAAACGTTAGCTTTACTTATTTTATTTCGTGTGAAACAAAAACGAGTTCCTTGTGAAATTAAAAAGTGGTGATATTGATATTAAAAAGAAATAAATGAAACGAACTGAACTAATCTAAATTTAACAATAACCAATATATAAAATTTATCAGATCATCATATCAGATAAAATAGCATTCCTAGAAATTAAATTTTTCAGTAGTACAGTGAAATGAAACGAAGTAAAGTTTAGGCACTAACAAGGTTTTGTTCCCTTAAATTACATAGAGTAATATTTTTCGACGTATATCCCTTTACCCACGCATTACCGGTTGCAACTTGAATAATTGAACATTGCCAAAGACCTATTGCATTATTGCTCGTATTAAAGTTATAATTGCAAAATTACTGGTATTTGCAAATAAATCAATTTAAACAATTATTGTAGCAGGACGTCTAAGTACTATTCCAAAATTCTTTCCAGACCCTTTCAAAAACTTTATAGTTCTTTTTTGTAAACATAAAACTATTCAAACTTCGAAATTTCTTGCAAAATGTTTGTTGCCTTTGGACTCCTGTACTATTCGACATATTTTCGCGTAAATAAAACTGTGCGGTTAAACTCCGATTCGTCCTTAATGCCGGTCGTGATTCACCGGTTTGTTTTGAGTTTCTGAGAGGCGGACGACCATTCCAAATAAAACCGCCGAATTACTGCGTGAATAATATATTCGTCATTACGATCGGTGGGTTTGATGTGCAGGTCGGACGAGCGGAATATTAATTCGAGCCCGCGTCCATATCGTATACTAAACTACTTTCAATAGAATTAATTTGTCCGGGCTCGTAGTTTCCTCAGACACCGGGAATCTCGACCTTCGAAAGATCCTGTCTTGAAGTCATTTAACCAGCATTTTAAAATTTCTTTGTTTTGCTGTCTGTAACACTTTTTTATGTCGTCTCTCCCTCACCACACACACACACACACGAACACACACCTATAAGACACCGACGACAGTGACGGCTCTCGCGATGCATCAACGGATCTGATCTGACCCACATTTCTAATTATGGGTTACCTGGAATAATCAAATTAATTTCAAAATATTTCAAACCAATAAGTTCAAAACGAATGGTGGAAATTCGGACAGAGAAATCATAGACATAAATACAATTAAAAACTAAATAAAATCTTGAAAATCATCGAATGAAGTTAATGCAATGAAGATAATAAAATGCATATAGATCAGGGATCCAAAAGAAATGCATATAAACGAAGTCCTTGGTAAGATGCTATTTCTGCAACTAATCCATAAGATAAACAAAATTATTGACGTTTATCATTTTGTTATGATACACAACAAATTTCTAAGATGAACATTTCAAACAATTTAATACCACGTCCTGCTACATTGCAGTAATTAACACTCATTCTACTTACACAGGAATTTAATTCATTAAGCTTTCTGTAGTTATTGTACACTTTCGATGCAACGCCACTGATTCAGACTTGCTCATGTGTCTATGAATATGAACCGTTTTGTGGCAAAACGTCGAACGAAAGGACGTGAGCTTTTGTTTTTCGCTTCCTTGGACCTTTCAACATTTAACGTTTGATTACGGTTATTTCGCCTCCGAGTTTCTAGAAACGAAATGATAGTTTGCGCCGAGATTAATCATTGAATTAATAATAATCGTCGCCCGCGGTACGGAATGTTACTACCACGTTATTATTATATTATTGTTGGTTTCGTTCAGCCGATTACATGCCATTGTAAGCGTTCAACTTTTTACGTTCGTTTGTTTCATTAAACGTTGATAAGAAACATTAATTGAACTTATCACTCCGATTTACATCGATCAAAATAATCAATATAATGCCAGTAACGTTATAACACTTTATGAATTTTACTCGTTTGGAACCAAAAAAATAATTCTCACCTGAACGAATATCATGCAAAATATTTTTTCGTCTTGTGGAGACTACAAAATTTTTGGTATCGTTTTTTTTTGACACAATTGCATTTTGAGGACAGAAATAACCTAAGTCGCTTTTTCTAGGTGAAATGCTGAAATCCTGTTCAATATTGAAAAAATGAGGTACATGATAACAATAATTTATACAAGACATAAAAGGCGCGAGAACAATGGATGGAGAAGCGAAGAAAACTAAGCAACTAACATTCCCCAAACAATTAGAGCAGCAAATTGGTAAGGACTTATAATACAAGCAGGAAACTAGTTGTCTACTAAACAATGAAATTTGGTAACTAGTAATCTTGGAAAGTAAGGCGTTATCAATAAAAGTAAATTAAAACGAATGTAGACTATTAATGAATTTTCAAATATAATCACAAAGCTTCACATGACTACGAAAGATATGGAATAAAAATACAATAAGAACCATGGGAATCCCGATCACAAGATATGTAAAGAATATAAAAAACAATGGTAGAGAGAAAACTTTTGGAGCATCATCGCATTTTGTATATAATGTCACATACACGTTTTGCCTCTTCAAATACAATTGAGTTCTTTAAGCGTGCAAGATAAATGGATAGACATATTATATTAATGTCTAAAATTAATACTAACGTTAATATTAAGTGCAATGTCGGGTGTTCAATCCACAGTTGGTTTGACATAAAATGGAATAAGCTTAATCACTGGTCTTAATTAACTTTGATTTTTGACGATTGTTTGGTCTTAACTCAACTTTTGATTTTTGACAGTTGTTAAGCCTCATATATTATCTGCTTGTCGATTCTGTTTTCATTTATTTTCTTTGCAGTGCATTCTTGTCATGATTTGCTCCAATTTTACATATACGCGTTTGGGTCTCCCTGCATACTCTTACAAAATCCCACGGCCATTGTACATGGTGTCATTTTGTATCTGGTGGTCTCCTTTTCATAACAACATGGTAGGGCTTTGATATTTTCATCCCAAAAAATCCTGCTCGGTAATTCAGATGTAGTAATAATACTTTCATTTAGGATTTAGATTGGGTTATAGGACGAATTTTGCTAAATTTAATTGCTTGTGTACTTATTGCTAATCAGGAGAAGAAATTAATAAGTTTTCCATAATACAAAATTAAACATAATCATGGAAATTATGCTGCTTCCCCTGCACGTAAAATCCTCATTGGGCTACATTTTCCTGAAGTTATTCTGCATGTGCTATTTAATTTAATATTTTTATCCTCACTTTTTTATACGATAACATCTTTTGGTTATAGAGTTCTGGTTCTGTTTTTGGTAGTAATGATGTCTCAGATTTCAAGTAGTCAAGTTAGTCCAGCTGCCACTATCAAGCCAAGAACTAGCTTATTATTAAATGGGGAAAGGAAACATGTTGGTGCCCAAACCATAGTTAGCATATTTTTCTGGCGAAATCGGATCAACATTGATCAAAAATTTAGTTTTTCATTGCAACATTGCAAAAGCTGAATTAAATTAAGTTACATTGAAATTTAATTAATTAGAAATTGTTGATAATTTTAAATGATTCGAATTATTTGAAAAGGGAACGAAACGAAATCGCAAAACTCAGATGCCAAGCCCATTGTTTCTGTAGCTTACAGCCAATGAAAATTTGGAATTGAGTACTCGTAAATTTCGACGGCGAGTGAAAGTAGAGTAAAAATAAATTGGCTAGTAATATTGCGCTACGCGCCTGATACAAGCAACAATGTCATAATTAACTGTACAGCGTAATTTAAAGAATAGGACCAATTACAGGGAACCTAATCGAATTCTACAAGCTATCCATGAGTAAAAGAAGTACTTTTGAATCAGTTGAGTCATATTTATAACTACAGCGTACTGTCCTGTTTTTAATGTAAAACGCAGAGGCGTAGATACTGAAGATACAACTTCAGTAATTTTTTTACCAACCCCACGGAAGATCATAAATGGCCCTAGCAAACAAAATCCACGAGGGCAGCACTGAAATGATATGGACTAATGAAGGTTGCTATTGTACTGCATTAGTCCTCAAACAGGTCCGTTTGCATCCTGCAACTCGTACACTACCGAGCCTACACGTCAGATTACCGTATAGGATAGGTACTACTTAACAGTAGTCTAGGTATGTGAGAACCAACGTGGGTGTGAGCGCCAATTGTTCCTAGAGTTTTCGGATCGCACATTTCGAAACTAGCCTCTAGCTCGACCTAACGATCACTTCAATCATCACTGATATCTGATTATGAAAAAAATATTACGATAAGTGTGTGGATAAATTATTTAACTAGACACGATACTGAAGGCTTTAAAGAACTTAACTTCAAATTCGCATGAAGAAATTTTCGAATGTAATACATCAGGAATTTTGTGCTACACCAGCATTTAATAAAATTATTAAGAAGACTTGCTCAATGTAATCAAATCTTTTTTCAGTTATATTGGTGTGAACCCCAGGAACACAGGTTCTGTATTAGTTATCCCTCAAACACGTAATGACTTGAAACATTTTCAAGTGTTTAGTTGTTATTCCATAAATTAGGGAAGACGTCTTCCAACGTCAGTGATTAGTAAGTTCTTCCAATACTTCCTGCGGTTTTTAATCGAATGCTGATTAATATACACAAGAGGTGGTAGTAGATCACCATTCTGGCCAGCACTCCAGATTTTTGAAGATATCAAAAATTGCTCGATTCATGGATAACATACAAAGACGAATCGTTCTTCCACCAAAGAATGAACCTTTTACTAGATAGATGTGAAAAGACTGAAAATACTTGCCCATAACTTGAATAATACCAAGTTAAGGGCAATAAAATGTTTCGTTTCTTTTTAATTTATCAGAATATTGTTGATTATTTAATATCATCATGTGCAGCAGGGACGAGAAATTGAAATGCGAGCTTCAGTGTCAGGCTGGTAGAAGCTGGAGAATTGTGAGACAAATATATTTTTTAACTTTTTTCCCTTTTTTCTTAAAATGCTGTACTGTAACATAAGCAATAATAAGCCAAAACGAAAATAAACACAATTCAAGAATAATTTGCATTTTGCTGCTATGGGTCAGCTGCCACCCAGGTTTGATAAATGGTGTTTTAATAAAATGTTTAACGAACTTATTTAGATGCAAGTTGAGACAATTCAGTATACTTTTGAAAAGTAGGGATATAGAATCCATTCTGGATTCTTTCTCTTTATTTATATCCGACAAGATTTTTGAAATTATTGTAAAATTTTTTAATCAAAGAGGAAAAGAAATTATAAGTAAACATAATTAGACTCAAAGACAATTTATTAAAACCATATTACGGACATAAATGCTTTCTGCGCAATATAATTTTTATCAGGACGATTTAGAGAAGCAAGAGACAGCCCAGGGAATGTGTGGTCTTCAAGAAATAAATCATTAACAAGGCTTGAATGAGCCGAACTAGACAAACTAGACAAACTTGCTTCTAATCGCGATGTTACTGATAGTTTGACAAAAACTGCATAGATTCACATTGCCCAGCAGAATATGGAACACCAGCTAAGCAGTTGGTAGTTGTGCTGTCCATTTCAGATATATATACCAAGCGGCAAAAAAATAAGGATCGCGCGAATAAAGACATATCAAATCATTGGTATGAAAGTGTCCGCAAAATAACGACAGATAATTTCTCTACTGATTTAACCCTTGCAGAAGATCCTCTGACAGAAAAACTAACATTAATTGGAACCATGGCCAAAAATGGAAAGGACTCTTTTGGATATAACATCACGTATATTCATCTCATTTTCTCTTTACTAGAGATTTAACATTAGCATGGGGCGTCAATGTATTAGACAAACTTGTACGAAAGTATTCGTGCAAAATAAAACAAGAAGATGGTCACTTAAACTATTTTTAATTTGATTGACATAGCATGTTATAATTAGTTTACTTTGCGTAAAAGAATCCATAATGGCAGGGTGACCATCCATAACACATCCAAGAAAAATATTTCTTTAAGAAATGGGGATGGAACTTGCTAAGCCACCAATTGAAACAAGAGCAAAGACAATTGAAGAGGATGTCCCAACCATCCTGCAGCTATAAAAACTACAGGAAGAGAAATAAGGAAAACTTGTAAGGATTATACCCGCTATTCAATGTACTAAAACAGGAGGTTGTCGCATATATCATGGAAATAATAATAAACGCTATAAACGATGCGACAAATGCAATAAATTTGTATGCGTTCAACACAGCGAGTCCATTACCGTATAACAGACAACTTGCACCTACTGCGCAAAAGATGAGGACGGTGAACCATCTTAAAGTACACAGACATTATAATAATTATAGTTGCAGATAATTTAAGACATATTTTTTCTTACCAAGATCCACCTAATGAGGAATATTTTTTATTAAGACGAATATATCTGTTGTTTTTTGTGATGTTATAAATAAATTAATTATTCAATAAAAATATGGAATCAAATTACTACTCTGCGTTTTATTTAAAAAGTCATAGGAAATTATATTAATACTAAAATAAATATATATGTTATTACATTGCGTGGATCAATGTGCACCATATTTTGGTAAGAAATTTTTTGAATTATTTTTTTTATTATTTAGGTGACGTTTAAATAGGGTGGTGTACAACAAACAATTTCATGTAAAACACCATGGACAAAAAATGGCAAACGTGAAACAGTATACCTACTCCATGAACGCCTGGTTCATTTTAGTTAGAGAGCTAAATACAAGAACCGAGATGCTGACCTGCTGGTCGTTGAAACAGTTCTTCACCAGTTACTAGGGAACTATGTTTTTATATCTATATCTAATTAGAAAAACAGTATGGGATGTACATACAATGAAGAAGTAATTACTGGAAGAGTTTTCATGGCATCTCATCTGTTTGGTATTGTAAAAAGAGCAGATCTAAGGAAACTGCTAAACGATGGGGTATTTTTGGGAGCAGAACCAGGTTTTCAGTTAGGCATCAGCTGACAACGACTAAAGTCTGATAAAACGCACTTGTTTGTCTGCACAGGGGAAAGTGATGTGATGAATTTGTCACATCTACCAATAAAAAAATCGAATGGGAATCACACACAGGGCAAATTTACAGATTTTGGATCATTACAACACGAGGAACATTTTGGCTACGTCGCAGCTTTTTACTATTCATATGGTGACCACCACATAAAAATTGTTTGCATATGTTTATATTGCCATTGCAACAGTATAACCTAATAATTATTATTGTGAACCAAACGTCGACGTGTGCCAATACCACAACCAATAATTTAGTGGCGAAATATTGCTGTGTTAGTGCGCGATATTATTAGTAAGCAACTTGAAGTAATTTTGTAATAAATAGTTTTACATAATAGAAATTTTATTGCCAACAATAAAATTAGATTACAAAGTTGTTCCACCACATATGCGCGCTTGCGGTTCTTGCTTATTTTCTTAGTAGCGTATCTTCACCTAAGATTACAAACAATCCAACCGAACAATTTGAGCGACAGTTTAAGCGGGAAAAAATGTGCGGCCTTAAGGAAATTTTCACTTCGTTGCCACGTCACGAAGTTACAAAACTCGTGCACTAAACGTAACAAAAGTGACGGCCGAACTTAACTATTAACGCTATTAATATCTCCCAATGTAAACAAACGATCACATCAAAACAGGCTCGAAGAATAAAAACGAATTTTAAGTGGGCTCCTGCGAACGGTTGCCTTCGCAATCGCCCAGGATTGAAAACTTAACAGCCTTGCGAAATAAAAATAAAATCGGGTTCTTTACGAACGTTGCAAAATAACTGAAATCGGAAGACATCCATAACCGCCCAGCGAACGCGAAGCTCCTAACTTTGTTAATACGACTAATTATTCACAAATTGTATATCGTTCGGCCTCTATGTTTTAACCACACCTAATTGAAATCAATTGATTGCGCTTAATTCGTGTACCCCCATGCCGAGTTAATAGTTTAATTAATAAATTAAATGTATCTCAATTAAGTGCTCTTCTGGTTGTTTTCATTGCGCACGTTAAACGGAATAAATTCGATTGTGGTTAACTGATTAACACAAAGAGACTTTTTACGTTCCGGATACGGCGCAACCCCAATGGCCCCGTCTAGCCTTCTATTTTCACTTCCGGCCTACCTGCTCACCCTTCAACGCTCACTTTGATTGTGTTGACTTTTGTGGATTATATTGTATGGGAGTTTTTGCCTCGTTTATTTATTGTTAGCGCAAATCACCGTTAAACTGTTGTTCGAATATCAGATTGTGAAAGTCTGCGAGGAACTGTTTCGCATTTGTGTGTTTTAAACGGTTTTAATTGCAACTGTCATCGTCGCATTTTTAAATCGCAAATGCACATAATTGTTAAATAGTATTTGCGGTCTAAAATAATGATATATTAGACATAATACGATTTTGTATAATATCTATATATAGATACAAAAATGCGTACTCGCGTCGTTAGTAATTAAAAATCTTTACCGCTCAAAATTAAAAATGAGATATTTGACCAATATGCGAACCCTAGCAAATTGTCAATACCTTAGACGAAGCTGAAAAATCGTTTTATTTACAATTATATACTAAGCAACGATCCGAAAAATATATAATATAATGTCATATATAATACAAGAAGTATGTGATAGTTTTATTTACTTTATTTATATTATAGTAAAATTTCTGTATCGACTGTTTTGCTAAGAATATAAATAATGTTAACTTTCATTTCATTTTCGTTTTCACTTATTCGGCATCCGAATACGATTCTAATTAATTAAACAATGTTAAAATATTAACGGGTACAGCATGAACATGAAACATTTCGTTTCTCATATATGCCTTATTTGTGACCTAGCAAAGTTAAAAAAATTTAAATATCCGTAAATCTCTTACCTTTTCAAAACTTGTAAAAGTTTCGCTTCTAATGTCGACCGGATTGAAAGGAAGGAACTCGCGTCAGCTGCAATAGAAAATATTATTTTACATTTTGCAAGAACAAACATTTATTTATGTATTTATTAGTAAATATTTGTTTGTATAAAATTATTTTCCACTACTTAATTAATCATTTGTTGTTTGATAATGTATCAAATAAATTTGTGTGTTCTTTAGTGACTAAGTTTTCTTAGACCTTATGTTGGAACAAGGCTTTAAGTGGGTATTCGGACGCTTAATTAATAAGTCAGTTGATTAGTCATGGGGGGGGGGGGGGGGGGGGTAGTACAAGACGGACACGCGAATAATTATAATTTGTATACAAAAGCTGACGTACAGGGTAAATCTAATGATATTTTTGAATATAAAATTAAATGTGGTAATGTAGAATTTATTTATTTATCAAAATATGACAAATACTAGGACGACATTAATGTTAATCATGAATTAGATGTTCCATCAATTTTACAATTTAGAACATTGCATGGATCCATATATGGTGTTGGTAAGCAAATTTTTTTTGTAACCCTATTTTTAAATCGCTTGACAATCGCTTTAACAATATATTAAAATAATAGTACCAGGCGAATGAACAAAAACTTATTGCCATGTTTTTGCGGATTATTTATGTTCAGAGTAGGTGCGATAAGAATTTTGATATGCAATATGAATTAAATTTGAGGCAACTATTTCGTTTACACCTATACATACACTAAAATGCAATTAGAACCCACTAAGATAATCGCAGAAGCAACACAAAAAGTATCTACAAAACAAGGAATTAACGGTCCCAGGAGTTACCAAATTATGGAACTTAAAGAAGTGGAAATTTCATACAGCTAGTCAACGCTTACGTAAATGGACACCATCCCACACATAATAGAAATGGTGCAGTGTTAGTCCGTAACGAAGAGGTATAAATAATTACAGATGTAAGTGTATACTAGAATAATAAGATACCTAGTCTGAAAGTTATAAACAAACAATGTTTATATAGCGCAGTTGTAGGAGACCATAACGAAAAGCCAATATGGCTGAGCGAAGTTAAGGAAGGAAAAGATCTGGTCATTGGCATGTGCGGATGATGTGGTCACAGAAAGGGCTGAAGGGGATGGTTAATGGACTGGAAGGTTTCCTGGGTAGGAAAGGGCTAGAGCTCAACATGAGGAAGACAAATGCGATGGTATTCAAGAAAAGGCGGGGAAGAATGAAGGAAGCGCCAATAAAAGGAAAGGAGAGGAACTTGAACAGGCGAGGTAATGAACATATCTGGGCTATCTGATTAGGGAGAGTAACAGCAACGAGGGACGCATAAAACAAAATATGCAAAAAGGCTATGAAGGCGGAGGAGGGATTGAGGGGCAGGTTCTAGAAAAAGAGGAAAGGGAAATTTCATAAGACGATGAGGATATGAAATGTATGTGTTAGGAGCATGATGATATGTGTGTGTGGGTGTGTGGGGGGTTAAGGAACAGAACAAAATGGAGAGGGAACTGATAAGGGTATATGTTAATACATAACGGTCGATTCCCGACTACATAATGAGGCAACATACAGGGAGCGAGAGGTTGGTTGTTGATGCGGGGAGGAGAGTGGTGAGGTACGAGATGGCAGTAAAATATGGGGGAGACAGCAGTCTGACGAAAAGGGTGGTGGGGGAAGGGGAAGAAGGGAAAGGGATTATCAGAATGGAAAGTAGCAAGAATAAAAATGCATGAGAAGGCGATGATATCGGTGGGTGAAGGGGAAAGGAGGAGAGAGGGGAAGTTGATGAATAGAGCTGGTGCAGAGATGCACAATAGAGAGGTGACAAAAGAATCTTGAATTAGATGTCCTACCAATTTTAAAATTTAGAACATTGCATGGATAAATATATTGTGTTGTTTTTTTATGGACAGTACAATCGTCGAGCTTGGCCGTGGCCATTGCCACTTTGATATCCTGATGAATAGGAGGTGGTGCAGAGATGGAAACAAGCAGAAATGCACAATAGAGAGGTAACAAAAGAATCTTGAATTAGATGTCCTACCACTACCATCAATATATTGTGTTGGTTTTTTTTTATGGACAGTACATTCGTCGAGCTTAGACGTGACCATTGCCACTTTGATATCCTATTGAAAAATTTTGATGATTTATTAATGCGAATTGTACGACCAAAGAACGGTGACTAGTTGTTGCACAATACATTATTTTTAATACGAACTGATCGCGATCATAAAACATGGAAAAACTAGTGTATGGGTCTCCTGTATCTATTATGATTTTCCTTAATTTAAATTCATTGCATGTGATGCGAGATAATTTTTAGCTATTTGTATAAAATTCTCATGTTTGCCTAGTGTATCGTTAACATCAAATTTGCATAAATTTTTTTGTAGATTTGCAAGTTGTCAACATGTCAACAATCAAATACAGTAATGGACCAAAATAGACCCTTGAGGCACTCCATCCCGTGACACACCTTCGACCCCACCATTGCGCCCGCTACTTTTCCAAAATACTATCCAATTAATTCACATAAATTCATTTAATTGCATTTTAATTACAACTACACAACCAATATGTCTGCGTTCATTGCGATCCACATACTGACGCAACAAAAGCAATTAATACCATTTCCTTTCTGCAGACTTGACTGATTCGATTCGGATTTAACGGAATAAACGCTTGCGCATTTGCATAGTTCTGCATTATACATATAAATTAAAAACAACGGTACAGCCGTTTGAAGACGCGTCTGGTCTCAATGCCTGACCGTAAACGCAATCGATCAGGATGGCATGTGCGCTGCAAGCCCACGTTATGAGGAAGTAATTGTTCATTCAGAGGCGAACAAAATGCTTAATTAATAAGCACGATGACGGGAAATTGCGTTTTTAAAACGCGTAGGACAAACGAATGACGAGGTGGACGGTTCTTGTACCGTTCTAGCAGCGGCCGAGTTATTGATTTAAGAAAACCGATCCACGACACTTGCGAGGTATCTTTATCGAAAGAAAGGAGTCGTCCGAATTGGAAACTTAAGATCTGGGAAAAATTTGAAAAGCTGCGTGAATTGTGTCGTCGATACAATAAAAACATTTTGACGCCTTAATTGGATTTAAGCAATTCACTAGAAAAAACCAATTTTTCTACCTTGTTTAACGAAAGAACGTGCATTTTATTTCCCTAGCTTGTATATCGACTGGGGACTGCTTAACGACAAATTAAAAATAAATCACTTCAACATATCTGAGCAATGTATGTGTAGAACTTGGTTCTTTGGTTAAATCCAAAACAGGGCAAAACGACAACCGTAGTGCATAAAACTAATCAAAAAGACAAATTCCGAATACGTAAGTGCATATATTCTAGAGATAAAACAAACCAATTCAACCTCTTGAGATGCATATCTTATAGGAAAATGTAAACGGCTTTGGGTGTGGAAAGAAATTCGCGCGACATAATTCTACAAATAAATTAATCTTGAGTCGGACTATCGAACACTTTAAGTCGTTTGGAAAAAACGCGGGTGATTCTGCAGCCCAATCTAGACTTATTTCGCTTCCGTTACAAAACGTAGTCTTCGATCGTGAATTATAACGAACTCCAGATATCGTAGCTTTATACAAATAAAATGAAAAAATCTGGATATTATATGCAATTGGTAAACTTGCATATAATGATACACAGATTATATTATAATTATTTTTCAGAATATTATAAACTAGATTATAATTATTTTCTTAGTTGTTCTTACACGCCCAACAAATTTGATTAATTTTAATTGTAATAATTAATTTTAATGTGATTAATTAATCCACAAATAACGTGTCACAATTTAACACCTGGCCGATACGCCCCTGAATTAAGCACTGGCCACTAAATGCATTAAAAGTGGAACGAATAACATTTATTTTACGTATCAATTCCATGTTGACTTACTCGGGCTTTTAGCCTCACGATATAATGGGAAATTATACGTTTCAGCAATTAGATTAGTGGGGCGGTAGATCTGAAGACCAAATTAGACGTGCACTGTTTGAAATTGAATTGTTTATTGTTAATTAAGATAAAAGCACAAAAGTCCACAATTACCGGGAATGGACACTTACCTCAGCGCTTATCTTACAGTTATTCCGTAGGTTTCTTTTATTTCAATGCAAAACTTTCGTAATTTGTTTTATTTTGAATGCAGTACGTATTCGACGTAGTTTTATAAACTATTTTTATGGCGAAATAACTTTTAAAAAATTGCAAAATTGTAAATCCCATACTTCCATTGGTTTGCAGTATTTCCCTGAATTTAATTACAATACATTTTTTAATTATCGTCAAAAAATCAAACATTTCTATTAATATTTCAAAATAAGTTTTTAATTGTATTTTTCATAAATTTTATATATAAGCAGACACATTTAAATTTTATACATAAGCAATTAAATATTTTAGCATAAATTATTAGTTAATTCGTAATAAATTATTACCCTGAGACAACCCCTCCGCCAATGCTCGAGCTAATATTTAAAACATGTACATCTGCAAGAAAGAGTTGTACTTTTTCATACGCGTTATGCGACCACTTTCACTGGCCATTGTTTGGTGATATGTCGGTTGGCAATAAAGTAACAGAATATTTGCATTTTCGAGCTGGTGTCATTGCTTCTTACAAGAGAAATCGAACAGTCTCATTATATAAAACGCCGGTTTGGAAAAGAGCTCGTGTAGGTTAATTTTCTGCTTGTTAGGTTTTTACCATTCGACGTTTTTGTAACGGAATTGAGCTATTCGCTACTCGAGATTTTTCTCGCGTGTGATTTGCATCTAGGTTTAACGTGGTTTTGTTAAAAAGGCGTTTGGTGAATGATTTTTGAACCATTATCAATACGTTGACAGATTAAATTTGATTATTCAAATTAAATTTTAATATCTGTTTATCGTAATCTGCATAGAATAATGCAGGTTATTCTATGTTAACATATGAGATTGAGAAAAAAAATAGCAGACTCAAAATGAGGAAATTTTAGTCAAATACAAATATTAATGGTTATTATTTCTTTTTACCAACATAAAAACTAATCCACAAAACTGATAGCGGACCATGATCCTCAATGGCATGTATGTAGTTTGGTTAAGACTTGTCCCAGATCTTATCTTCCTTTCAATTCTACTATTGGTCCAGCTTGAGGAGCCCAAGTCCTCCTCATAACGACAAGCGAGATGGCAACAAAATATTACATCGTGTATGATAGATATTAATAAAAATAAGCATTTTCAGTAACATCTTTGGGTATAAAAGCTAGCATCGATAGCTTCTCCCCCAACTCAGCAAACATACTATTTTGAAATCCAACCCTCAGAAATTGTCCACCAGACTGAAATATTGTCAACAAATTTCGCTTTTGTTTTGAATTTTACATCTTTTAGGGAGTTTTCAGTATCATAGGTGTGAAATCCATCGTCACTTTCCATTCCAGAATGCGACAACGTGAAATATTTCTCATCATCCATTATAATCACAGGGTTCCTCACAAAATTCCTTCGCCTCAAAACTCTGCAACATCAATAAATATTTTTCCAGATGGGCTTGTGTGTATTTGGGACACTTCTTTCTTCTGGGGAGACGTCAAAACAACTCCCACGCTTTTTATTCCAATTTTTTATTGCAAGGTATACCATCTTCACATTCTACTATTGAACAAATTAAGAATTTCAGTTTTGGCCAACCGTTCAACTAAGCAATAAACATAAATATCAAGTTCATTATTTGTTTACCAACTTCATGGTAACTAGGTATCAAACTCGAGTAGAAATTTCAAAGCATTTTTTTTTTCTCAAAACTTTGATCCCATACTGATGTTAAAAATCCATAAAATTTACTTAGAGTATATGTTGAATATTCATATTCATTAAGCATGTCATTTATGACTTGTTTGATATATGTTGATTTTTATAGTGCAAAAGGCATCCAGTTGGGAATTTCATCAAACTAATCATTCCGTGAAAATGGCACCAACGCGAAGCCACAAACACGACTTATAGCAATTTATTTCCAGAATGCACATAAAACGCCAACAAAGTAAACGAACCTAGTTGGTCATTGATTATTATCACTGTCGTTTATTATTTATGCGACCTTGATTGAATTTTCCAGTTACACGTGCACGCGGTACGGCACCGCTGGGAAATAGGAAATATTGGAAAATATTGCGTTTAACGTTCATTTGGAGTTATTGCCGCGTATTTTGATTTGGAAAATTGAAGAGCGACGCTCGTAAACCCGACGTCGAGAGAGAAATGATGTCATGTAAGCTGTCCACGTGACCGCCCTAATGTAAACGCGAAATTATACCCCATCGTGGGTTGACGGGGTCCGTTTGTCTGTAGAGAGAGCGACCGATTTTCACGGTGCGTTCATCGCTTAAAGATGAGAGGGCGATATTTTAATTGACTATTGTGGATGAGCGTACGTCGGTCGATTTCGACATTAATCGACGAGCCCTCTGAATTGTTGGTTAGATCATTTGGGTGGTTCATGCGTAATTTTCACAAACGATGTAGAGAAGTACTCAACGAGCATCAACTGTGTGCAGGAGTTCGTGAAGTATTTTTAAGGATTTTGGTCAAAATTGAAATGATTGGAATATAATTGATATTATTTGGGGCATATCAAGAATATTTATATGTGCAAATTATATATAATTATACGTAAATTCATCCACTCAATAATCAATAATTTGTCAATAATTTACAATAATGAGATCGTGGCCTCGAAGAGGATTTGTCAGTTTTTCACGATTATCAGAAAACTTGCAGCTTCAATTTCGCTAATTTGCATTATGTTGTGTTATTTTTCTCTGAAATTAGTAGAAAAACTATAGCAACAATTCATATTTATTGCTGTTTTAACGTCAAGAACTTTGAGTAAACAAGTTGGATTTGCAAAACAGATTCGAACATTTGTTTCAGTTACACAATTTAATGTATATTATGGTTAGCAACGGCAAGGTAACGTAAAACTTCTACAGCAAACCTACCTCCAGGAAGCTCAGTAAGCTGCTGCGATCTATATTTCATGTGCTTTCTCACCACTACGCGGGCATGACTTACACGTTTCACCGTTATGCAAATCTGATGGAATCCTTCCTCCTCATTACATATATACATAACGGATTCAGGTTGATCAACTGCATTTCAGAGGAAGATTCCTTCCGTTACCGCTCGTTGGTCGCCAGAGAAATATTAGATTTATATAATGTATTTCCGGCTGAAGAACGTTAATTAATCATTGTCCAGTACAAGTAGGTTACGGTATACAGTCTTTGACCCTTCGCCTATACTTCTGAATTTTATTAAATATGTGTCAATTGAGCAGCCTTCGCTCACATGTAAAAGATTTCAGTCAGCCAGTTAATGGGGAAGTAGCCGTATGTGTATGATGTTGGATGTCAATTGAAACGTCTTGGAAGTCAGAAAGGGGACCGAAAATGGCAGCCATTTTTAGGTAAAACTGAAGTAGTTGTAAATATATGACGCTGGATATGAAAGGTGAATTCTTCTGACTGAAAAAAAGCAATGTCGACGTAAAAATGTCGAATGCGTACAGGAAATTATTTCAAATTTAATATTGAAATCGACAATATAAACTCGCCGCGGATAATTATAATCAATGGCCAGTAAGAGGGTGAAATTGGAAAAAGCTTACGAAAAAATAAAAACAGGAGTGCTGAAGCTTGAAAAAAATGCGTAAATAGAAGTTGTACCTTTTCAAGCAAAGCAAAACAGTGGAATGAAGCCCAGGGTAACTAAATTCTTATATGGCGATCCTGTCTACGAATTGGTATTATAATTTAACACTATAATGATAATATTATGACCTCAAAGTTACATTTTGGAATCGTGTTTAGAATCTTATCTTCAATAGATAACCTGTAATAATGACAGAGCAACGACTGTTCCTACTTTAAAAAAATTACATTCGATTTTCATGTATTTCAACCACGTGTTCATTTCCTTCCTCAAGCGGTATACCACACAATATCCGATAAATAAATCAACTTGGTCACTCAGTTCACGTAAAAACTGAAGAAATATAGTTTCGACTAAAACATTCGTTGGGTTAAAAGCTTATTAAAATTCTGTTTCGATTGTGACATTATTTACAGTTTATTATTTTTTAAATTGTTAAGAGAAACGGAACTGCCTCAATAACACTCAGTAATGTCAAAATATTTTTTCAAATTGATTTCTATATTTGGTTCTGATGAGTCATGGATTTCTATTAATGTACGTCGCTTCATTGAAGTCATCGATCATTCATTCACCCATGGGCAAACAAAAATTATATTGTCTCTATTTTTGAAATCTGCTGACTAGCGCCTAGTGATAATTGAACTTTGTTTTGTTGATAATACGGTCATCATGGCGAAAGATTAAAGAAACATTAATAGCAATATACAGATACACAAAAGAGCATTGGAATACAATCAACATGAATATCAGCGATGAAAAAGGAAAACCATGACAGTAGGAAGAACGCAACAGCAAAATATATTACAAATAGAAGAAGGAGTAGAACTAGTACGGAAAGCTAGATATTTGGGATCAATTATATTTGTGATCAAGGATGGAAGGTTGGGGGAGATAATAATTGAAAGAATGGCAGCAGGACGATAATGTTCATCAAGAGATAAAAGATACGTTTCTGGGATGGAAGGTGATTGTAAAAAGGCAATAGGGGCCAAATATTCAAAACTGTTGGACAATGAAGAGAATCGAGAAAATAACAAAGATAATTTGGAAATGTAGCCCATAGTAGAAGTCATCGAGGAAGCACAAATGAGAGAAGTACTACCATCCAAAGTAAAAAAGAAAGCTAGAGGAACACCGAGAATAACATGCTTGGAGGATTTGGGTTAGTAGCGGTTCAGTGGCGACGATGGGAGAAACCTGGGACAATACACAACATAATATGGGCTTCACTAATCACAACAAAATTCCATTTGCGATTTTTAAATGGCAGATCAATTCGTAAATACTTTAAAAAATGTGTAGGCTAAATTTTGATATTTTTAATCAAAATATCAACTCGGCCTTGGTCACGGATAGACAAAGTTGACAGGTGTCTGATGAACGTAACTGACAACTGAAGAATTGAATAAATAATTTGTACATAGGATACAAAAATAATAGACATTTTTTCAAGGATGAGGGGATGTATGGAAGAGATATTGGAAACAGTGGAATATGCGTTTAATCCAGTCACCCCTAATCTATATATCTGTTGCCACACATCGTCTGTTCTGAAAGAAATGCACTTCTTATAGCATTATCCATTCTGCACCTTCCGCGTCTCCCCATCGATCAAACTACCTTCACACCTAGTTTTATTCTATTTGAGTTTCTTGTCAACACCGTGCTGATTCAAGTGTCCTAATACTTCCTACATAATCATTCACACAGTTATGAATATTGCCTAGCCCATCTTCCTCCAGCAGTCTCTCTTGCATCCTACAAGCCTTTCCTCTGATCTCATACCCAATCTTCCACACATTGCACTATATAAGTTTTATATATTCCGGGTGTCCACTCTCAAAGTCGAAGAGAGGCATTAACAGTGCATACCCAACCCAACATAAATCAAATGAACCCCGCAAGTCACATCAAAAGAGTTAAGCAACTGGCTAAAAAAGATATACCGGATGAGTGAAACCAATAGATAAATACCAAAGTGAACTATTCTTCTTATTTTATCCTCTGTACTGTAATTTAGGGGATGGATTTCTTTCTTACTAAACTCCTATTCACATCTTCCTTTCCTAAAGTTTTTTTGAGTAACTCAAAGCAACTCATTGCTTCCATTCCAAGAAGTATCAAGAGAGACAGTAACGGCCAAAAAAGATAGAGAATGGGCGAAATGGCCGAATGCCAGAGCGAACTAATTTTCTTTTCTTGTCCTTTGTACCCCGAAAGTATTAAGTATCACGAGAGATAAAGTATGGCAATGGCTAACACAAGATACAGTATGGGTGAAAACAGTTCTTTGTTCCTAATCATCCATTCATATCATCCATTCATCCTGGTTCTTTGACAATCTTTTCATTCCCCCCAGGTCCTCGCCCATATTTTTGACTCCTTCTCTCATACCTATTCTTTTTGACTGGATGATATTTTTAATCGTATTTTCTTGTTTCATTCTGATATCCATGGCACACCCATTAGTTAAGTTGTTTCTTCAGTGTTTTATCATTAGATTTTCCTACATTTTTTTCTTGCGAATTCATTCAATCATTTAGAGTTATCAGGCTGGTTATAGATTTAAAGAAGCTGATAATGCAAATTACTTGGTCATTTATATTTTATACTTCGAAGGCACAAGTTCTATAATGATAACTATAAAAGCTTCTTGAGGAAACATTCCTTAAAGACAGTGTTTTTAGTTTAGTTATTAAATCCCACAAACCTATTATTATTATTATTATTATCTCTCCCTCCTCTGAACTCTTTTTCTAGACAGGACCTTTGCAGACCATTTAGTATATCTATTAACTATGCCTCAGTGCCCACAATCAAAACTCAATTTATGCAAAGATCAATCCCTATATCATCGTCCATCGAAATCCATTATTCTTACTGCTTTCTCTTAATCTTTTGCTGATTATCTTCGAACAGGTTTGTATATGTTAATTTTTCGTCTAGACTCATAAAAGCACGCCTCTTATTTACTTTCACCTTCGTCACTGTATCCTTCACAATTACTTTAAGCTCGATACTTTCAATACCTTTCCCATATACCCCTCTCCTAGGATTTTCTTATTTATCTTCCTAGTACCGTGCGTTCAAAATTCGCCCGTCTTTGAGGTGGTAACCTTCATAACTTTCTTGTCACATCTCTCCAAAGCATCTCCATCTACTGTCCCCTTCACTCATTTAGCGAATGCCAGGTTATCTCTATTATGACCTCCACCTATTTACATCAATCAATTCTTTGAGAAATGATATCACGTCAATAAAGGCAGTAGGATGACATCTATACGCAATTGACGTTCATGTCATACATCATATTTGCAACTCATTCCCTTCTAGACCCTTGGACAACTGCCCTAATTTATTATTCGAGGAATAATATTTAAGCAAGTGCACAATTTCTATTTGGGATTTCATTAAGTAATAAAATCATGGGCACCTAACCATATTATTGCATTTACAGAGCACTCAAATTGTGCCACAACACAATGTTTCATTGCCTTTGCTAACTTGCAGTGCTGTAAATTAGCAGTTTTTGAGCAAATTCAACACGAGAAAATGTTTGTTATTGTTGATTAATGTGCCTGATAATTTTGATTTTATGCGTTTTTAAATGATTACGAGCTCTGTTTAAATCGTTTGACATCTTATCATGGCGTGCATAAAATCTGCCTGCGTTATCAATGCATAAAAACTCCGGCACGTAATCCTTATCTTTGCAATGCGTTATAGTTGACCTAACTGTAAGGTTATCTACGTTCGACAAGTTATAAATTCTTAAAGTAATTTTTTACACTCTAAATACCGTTTCAACTATTCATTTATTTCAGAATTTATTGGAAATAAAATTTCCTCGTCGTGACTAACGGCTTTAACAGTCTAGGCGATATATAATCGTTAATTAAATAATTCGTTCC
The DNA here is from genome assembly GCA_959613385.1 of Geotrupes spiniger. Taxonomy (NCBI): domain Eukaryota; kingdom Metazoa; phylum Arthropoda; class Insecta; order Coleoptera; family Geotrupidae; genus Geotrupes; species Geotrupes spiniger. Next base: position 23,540,843 of record OY390737.1, read on the forward strand.
ATAATTAAAAAATAAATGTATTCGCGTCTTTATCAATCTGATTTAAGGCGACAACATTTTAACAATTTATAATAAATGTAAACTAAAAACCGTTCTATTCTATTCTATTCATTGTATGCGTGCGGTAATATGGGCATCTTCATCTATTCATTTGGTGATTTCGATTTCCTACCATTTTACTTAATATCATTTTATTTATTTCTTGTTCACTCACGTTTTCGATATTTATTTACCTATTTTAATGACATTTATACTTTTTGAAATTAATTATTTACACTAACATATTTTTATCATGTTTAATGTAATCCTTTTAAAGGTTCATTAAATTTAATTATGCCTACTTACTTATAATTACGGAATCAGAAAATTAAAATATATCCGGGTCCAATCGATTGAGCGATATCCGAATTTATTATATAAAAGAAATAAACTTCAACGGTAATATAGCAATTGAAATATTTAAACGCAATTAAATGCGTAATTATGCGATAAAAGTTACAATCACAGAGACCACCTTTTCGGAGCTACCCTTGTTCCGGTCATGCCGGTGTGGTTAAAGCCGGAGGCTTTTGAGTTTTTTACCCGTTCGCTCATAAATTTATTGTTTCCTAAAGGATATACTTATTGATTTTATTTAACTTGGTGAATTGCTTTGTGTGCGGAAAGCTCTGCATTATGCCGCTGTTCCGACCTATGTTAAAAATCAATGCGGTGTGGCTATGTTTGCTAGGTTAGGGTGAACGTTCCCTTTATGACAATATTGCATATTCGAAAGTTTGGTTTGGCACATCGGAGTTTTACTTCGCTCTAACCCGACACATGTAAATTGTCTACTTTGTTTTAATATTAATTTAGAAATATATTTTTTTAATATTTTATGTAAACGTAAATTTAGGATATATATATATATTTTAATTATGACAAATTTGTGGATATTATTGATCACGGTCTAGATTTGCAAATTCATTCTTTCACTATTTCTAAATTTTAATGTTAATTAAATGAAAAGATTTCTCTGAAATTATGAATGCAGAAATGTTTCATATTATGATTTCTTTTATAAATTATGATATGAAAAACATAGAAGGGGACCTTAAACAGCGAGATTAAGATTAATTAACGCGTCTGCTTATAAAAACTTAAACAATCTCCTAACTTAGTAAAACATGTCATCGAAAAATATCAATTGTTGGCCTAAATATACTTCACGCTCCAGAAAACTTTCACGTTTGATTGTGGACATCGGTGATTGAACGATGATAATAAGGAAACGAGCCAATGAATTTTCTTGGGCCCTTCATGTGTATAACTTTGAACGATACCCATCCATTTATAGACGTTTTTTATCCACCCTTGTTCCAATAATACACTCACACAGTCCCTGCGCTTCTGAATTTAGCACGAGGGGGTGTATTATTATTATTACACAGCGATCTGTCTGTGCGTCTCGCTCCGACATCCGAGTATGTTTGCCCTTTCGTCGACCCTACAGCCGTCTAATTTTACACGAGGAAGGAAGCACTATTTGAACACTGGTATTATTAGACGCGTTATTTATTAGTTTATTACCATTGGTTCGGTACGACTCGAAGAAGAAGCGGCGGGAAAAAGAAGCGGCGCGATTGCGTTTACAATTTTAGAAACAGAGACGGCCGAAGAATCTCTCGTAAATTCTAAAGCGGATTGAAAGATGATCCCGCGCCAGAAATTACGGTGAATCATTCATTTGTTCCCTGCCAGAAATAGATTTTCACACGCGTGACACATCGGCTAGATTAAAAATAAGGCAATATGACCGAATCAAGTTGCGTAAGTTTTTTTCTGGTAATTGCTTCTTAATTCAATGTTAACTAAATGGAAACTTTAAATTCGAAAACTGAAAAACAAAACTAATTATGTACAGCTGCATGCACACTATGTCATAAGTATGTACTGTGTGGCACGGTGGAGCAATGCGACGATGATTGGGAGGATGCAAGAATGTTGCTACGAGACATTATTTGCTCTAACTCCACATGACGTATAGTAATATTTATATAGCCTTGTGTCAACTCGATGAAGGAGTTATTTAGCAGGTGTAGGCGCCACAAAGGTCAAGTCAATAACTTTGATTTATCACGATAACGAACCAAATGAGTTTAAAAAAAACAAATATTCAATGCGTGTATTAAGACACAGAATTCCGTTCAAGTCCATTGCACAGTATCTCTAAACACAACTTTGGTAAATTGCGTAATCCGTATAAAAGATTTTAAAAAAATATGAATTTTTAATCAAATCACGCAAATGGCCCCCTTATATGAAAACTAAGAAATAGTACAGTGGAACATTATCCATCAAGAATCATTCTCTTGAAGATTTGTCAAGGGGGTCAAATTTGCCATTGGGTATATCGCTGGGCAATATCTCTGATGCGGGCAACACTGAACGGCGAAAACAAGACGCCTAGGTTACCACAAGAAGGTAAAAACCATACCCAAACGTCACAGAATACCAAGGAAAACGATAAAAGTTACTTTCCTAACAATAAAACAGAAAATGGTGCAGTCACGTGAAGATCATTCTTCCAGGTGAAAGTTGTTAAGGAAAGAAATGACGATAAAGAAAATGCTGATTAGTTTCGATGACTAGAATCTAGCGCAAAATGGCGTTGGTGTTGCAACTAACAACAGAACGAAACTGAAATGAGGAGAATATGATCGCCATTGGAAAACTCTCAAAGGAAGACAGGGTTTGCATTATTTACCGTAACGTACAGGCAAATGGGCGAAGAAGAAGGTACATTGTTTGTAAGTTCGGAAGAAATTGCAACCCATTCTACAACAACCTCACAATGTTAATTTTGTAGATCGATGTGTGTGTGTATAATATACACATTGACGTACGCACGCACTATAAAATGCTAAAGAGTGCAGCCGGAGGCACATACGAGCTGACCATATTAACGGTGTACCTATTAATGAAATCTTGTCAATAAATAGCAAAGTGAGGAGTAGTTTTTATTAACAAATTAACTCACAAGCACGAAGTCTGACGAATAACTTCTTTAATTACATTTTGAATTAAAAGGACCGGGAGATGTATATCAACAGATCCTGAAGATCGAATGTAGTCGGGACACACTGGAGAAACGGTTATGCCTCTGAGCTTTGCGAATATTTGATCAATACATTTGCTAATCTAAACGACCCAGCATATCTAATATATACATTTCTACTTTCAATCAAAACTAATAGGTCGCGCATAACAAAATGTTGGTAGTAAAAGTAACAACCTAGCGTGAGTTAAAAATATTCTACGACATAATTTCTGTGAGCAGAGATCAGAAACGTGGCTGGTATATGCTAAAGTTATTATTATCAAAGGTGAATATCTGAAAAAGACCCAGCAGGAAGACAAATAAAGCAGAACTACACAATGACACCATACGACATGTTCAATCAATTTATTTGCCTCCCTATAAATGAACACATTTATGGACTCGTCAAAGTAAGTCTAAAAATCAAAAAAACTGAAAATCAAAACTAAAATCAAATTTAACAATATATCAAAAAATATAAGGTATGTTGTAATGAAAGTCGTTTATGTAGATTAAAAACAGAAGTAGACCCAGAATGGAACCCTGTAGAAACCCTCTTTCAATGTGGACCTTGTTGCGCAAAGTATGATTCTATACCTTTTGAAACCTATTTGTTAGTTAAGGGATTGAGAGCTGTTATATGGAAACCATACTCTTTCAGTTTTTCAAGCAAGAACAAGCGATTTATACAATCAAAAGCTCTAACAAGATCGACAAATATGGCTGCAGTTGCAGTATTTGATTCCCAAGGATCGTAAATTCCTTCGACACAACACATGTTTGCATTTGTGGTAGATTTTCTCTAAAACCAAACTGTTTATTTGAAAAATAATTATTTTTACACATGTAGGATAAATTTAATTTAGGATATATTTTTAAGAATAACCGTCTGAAGAATGTTTGAGGAGCATGGCAGCACATATATAGGTCGATAATTTGACAAGTCGTCCTTACTACCATGTTGGTGTAAGCGAATAACATTCGCTTCCTTCACTTTGTCTGGAAAAACATATTCAAGTAGACATTGGTTTATCACGAATGTCAGAGGCGTTGTAATTTCTTCTGCGACAAGTTTTAGTCTTTAGATTTCTTATTATGCTTCTAATTTCACAAGGCATCACCAGAGCAAAAAAACATTCCTAACCCTATGTCTTTAAGTTCATCAGGCCGAGATATTCCTTTGGATTTTTGGAGGTTTTTGAATATTGTTCACCAGGTCCTCATATATGGACTCGAAAAAATTGGTGAAGATTGTTAAAACGTAACACATGGTGATTCAATCAAATTGAGAGCTAAATGACTTTTCAAACATTGTGTAAAAATATAGCTGCTTCCACACAGCTATATTTTATTTAATGATAAAACCAGATCAAGAACTAGCCATTCCATCGAAATGTCTCTTTTTTCTTCAGCCGAAAACTTTAAAGAAAAAAGATTGGTCTCTAGTTGCCTTAGATGCAGTGTTGTGTGCCTTGCAACGTAACTATGTGATATATGGAGAGGATAATTATATTAATAATATTATGGAATTAAATACTGAAAGCAATCCCCATGGGTCGGTGTATCACTAAAGCTCAAAGATGTAAACAGAAACATTGAATTTTTAGAGAAAATGCGTTATTTAAGAAGTAGTCTTAGGTAAATTGTAATCCAACGAGGAATAAAAAGGTCAACATTTTGAATATAAATTTAATATGGGCAATCGAATCGAAATCTAAAAATTATATTTCAATTAAATGTATAATTGCAGGTTACGACTATTATTATTGTTAAGATAGTTTACGGTGTAAATTAGTATGGTATCCAAAGTTACATAAGTAAATGGGATTGGTATGAAGTTTTGGATGAGTAAGTTCTTTGAGTTTCATATAAGTAGATAAACAACTATTATAAGTTACGATTTGTGATACACATAACTAGAAGAAATAAGATTGGCAGGTTAGCAGGCGTAGTGGAAATGCAATAAATTATGTTGTATTGGAATTTAGTTCATTTGAGTATTGGCAGATTCAACCTGACCTTCTTTTATAAAAACTTATGAAATTTGGCTATTAATATCAAATGGTCAAAATTGTATATCAGGTTGTGTAGAAATTGTATCAAAAATGATTCCATTTATTTACATTTCGAACTATATAATTGTTTCGATTTGCATAACATAATAAAGATATATATAATAAAACATAAATCATGCAATGGTAACCAGGAGCTTTTCTTAACCATCAACATTACATTGGTACAAGAAGAAGTTACAATGTTATCTCATCATTTGATATGACGTCAATAGAAAGAAAAACAACCGAAAGAATCTGAATCTGAAAATTTTGAAGAAAATGTGAAAATATTTAAAAATAGTAAATGTAATAAATATTGGACACGTTGGAACTTTTGCGATTTGTTTTTCCTCTGGATTACACGAAAAATTGGCTGAGAAATTTTTGTGTGGCATCGACGTTCTTTTTTTCCTCTTCGGTGCTCACATTCTTTAAACAAAATGTGCAACTTAACTTAAAAATATGTACACTACTACAATATATAAGAAACGATAATTTCTCACGTCTTGAACAAATTTATTTTTCTTTAATAAATAATATATATTTAAGGAATCAACAATAACGTTTAAAAAATTCTAATTAGTTAAATTCAACCTTCTTTGAATATGTTTCCCTGCACATCTAGCAAACGCACATTTTACTTAATTTTTGAAGACCCATATCTATAATAAACATGTGGTATGGAGGAACTTAGGACATACAGAGACTTAAAACAATGTGACAAGACCATAAAGTACTTCCAAGCCATTTAAAACTAATCTTTGTCTTAGTCCGCAAACCAGTGGCACATATGCTTCGTAATTTGTCGAAAAATCTCTTAGTTTCCAATGTTTTTGCATTACAGTTAACGACTTATGAACAAGACCGTTATTGGTGTGTTTTACGAAGTTTCCTACGTAATTTAGTTAAAAATTCATAATAATATGCTTCTGCAATTGCCCTACCCTGTTCCAAATAATCTATCAGAATTATTATTATCTTTATCCAAGAAAACTGACGTAATAATCTTGCCAGCCGATTTTGAATATAATTTTTTTTAGGTCGTGGAGAGCCAGCATGTTCCCACAGTTTGCATTGCTCTTTAATCTTTAAGTCATGGCCATGGGCCAACATTTCGTTCATGGTAACAATCTGAACCAAAAAAAAATAAGGAATTTTCATTTAAGGTTGTCAATCGAACACAGTTCTAATCAACAGTCAAGCATATTGGAATTCATTTGGTCGAACGCGTTCTCATACCCAAGTCGTGACGAGCGACATGAAACACACGTTCGTAGGAAATGTGCAATGCTTTTGCAGTACCATATCATACGAATGTTTTCCGAAGTGGTCACAGAAATTGGTATTCCAGGGAGGTGCTCATCTTTCACATCTGATCTTCATCTATTCAATTTCGCTACTTAGGTTTTAATAGTGGTGTATGAAGGACACTGATTTCACCTAAGATTTCAATCATATCAGCAAAAAATTCTTTGCCCGATTACCATTTCAAAAATAAATAATTAATAATTTACATACATACGCATAAGGAGGGATGAAGAGCTGACACCACAACATAATGGTCTTTCATAATGCAGTGCTTAGCCCAACCAAACAAATATAACCCTTCTCTCATTTTAAACAATATAATGGGGCTTCACGATGCTTTGCTCAACATTACTGGATGATTTGCTTGATTGTATTGGATTAGGCTGATCAAGAGAAATTGGATCTGGACTGATTTCATAAAGATACAGTCAGTTGTTTCACAAGGATTATGTGGAAAATGTATTGGTTTAGGTCGGTACATTTGATCACGGCCAGCAACTAATTTATGCCCTAAATTACTATATGCAAAAAGGTCTGTATTCCTCACAGTTGAGGTGTTCAATTCAAATGTCTTTATAATTAGACTTCAAATTGATTTCTGTAATCGTTGTTGGTGACCCCTTTTGAATGTTTCAAGTGTCAACTTTAAAGTCTACCCATCACGTCAGCTGACCCAGGAAATTTGTTATCGAATTTTTGTTGCATATAAGAAACCTTGCCTGCTCAGTCTTAAAATATGTACCCACATTTTCAAAGAATATTTAAGTACACAAAATCCAACCCAACCCAAACAAATGGTATTTGCGTAATGTAATCTAACAAAATATCAAAATCTGCATGTTTAGACACCATAATGTGTATCCTGGATCTTCACACAATGTAATTACTAGAACATCCAATTTGTTGGATTGAATTTACAAAATAATATTGAATACGACAGCTTTTTTAAGCTGAAGTGGGGAAGATTTATTATTTCGATTCCTGCAACTGACTCGGGGATTAAATTCGGGCTTTTAATAACATCAGTATTTGATTCATTTTCTGTATCCTTACATCTAAATGTAACGATCAACTGTTAACTGTTAACTGTTAACCTCTGTACGTAAATATGGCAAACAAAGAATGTAATAAAGACGAGTCAAGACGGATTAAACTAGTTAGGAAGAACATATGGATCCCCCTACACAAAAAAAAACTATTCTTAGGAGGAACAATGTTGTAGTTGCCAGATAAACATATACTCAATGGGGTATAAATGTGGAGTAAAGAAGTAAGCAATAACTGGGAAAATATTTCTGAGTGTGTTAAAATGAAGCTACGTCTGGAGCAAATACCACCAAGGTATGTAGTTGCGGAACAGGCACTTGGACATGTAGGAGGTTTCAATGTAAGAAGTGTATTAAAAATTGAAGGATGATATGACTGATACAACGAAAAGCGCGTTTGCCACGTCTTAGGTTTTGGCGTAAAAACTTAACAATTATCCTTGACGTTCTCTTAAGAACTATCATAATATTTATTTATGAGTGCACCTACAATAATAAATCGAATAAATATTAAAATTTAATTGGACAGGCATTAGTAGAAGTCTCTCTCAGGTTTGGGTGAAGCTCTCAAGGATCCAACCCTGTCTACATCCAAAGAGCATTATTGATCAATTCTGTTTCTTAATGCCACGCGTAGAGTACCGTCCGGCGATGTGGTAAAATGATGCAGATAGTTAAAGGGATGTATAAATTAAGACTACAAAGTTTTGGCGTAATGGTGAGGAGTACTCACCTTATTATAGACGTATATTGCATCCATACGAAGATAATAATGTACACGATTTATAATATGTTGCGTAAAATACACCGATTCTGAAAACTTGAAGGTATGTTTCTGTAGTTTTTACAAAAATTTCGATATCTTTAATTTATTCCATTTTGATTGGAAATTCACTTCGAAACAATTGGCGAATTATATATAATTGCCGAACAAAAAATCGCCTGTTAATATTAATCGTGTTCCAGCAAGAATTCCAGGATCTATTGCATCTATAAATATTATATTGTAGCAGTGCTTTAATATTATATTAATCCAGTTGAATCGTGTTGGTACTCCGGGCCTTATTTTAACATAAGCTCGAAGTCCACCGAAATCACTTCGTTTATTTCAACTCATCGACATATTAATTAAAAAATAATTATATACCTACAAAAAACAATTTGATCATCGCATTAGAGATGTATGACACCACATCACGACTACGTTAGTCACAAAATCAATTCGTTTCATAATTGGCCGATAAATTGATTTTATTAGTCATCTAGAGTACGTTAATAAATTACCAAAAAAGTGTATTAGTAAGTCAAGGTAAAGTGCCAGACATGTTTAGTTATTTATAAGTTCCTCTGTACGCCGCGGTATCGCTTTTGACCTCACGCATATTACTAATCTGGAATCGATATTTATTTGTGCGTTGAGCGATGCTTAGCAAAAGTTTACTTTAGATTCGAACGATACGATTATGTAGGTCGCAGTGTAAATGAATAGTTTACATGAATAATGCGAACGTTATTATTATGATGGTATGAGCTTTATTACACACATTATCGGTGTTAAGTTAATCTGGTGGAATCGAATTAGTAACAAGCACGATTGCTTTAAAATACCTTAAATTCATTTTAACGGCTTATAACAGATAATTGAAAATCAAATAATTAAACATATACTAATTGAAAATATATTAATTATTTAATTTATTAGCTATTTCTTTTATTATGTTTTCATAAAATTAATATGTAAATCATATTATATGGATTGACAATTACGACACAGTTAAAAAAATCGTAACTTCTTCTGGAATTTATAACTAGTACACGTCGTGAATTCCACAATAGCAGTTGCTTCATATTATTCAAAGACCTTCATCGAGTTGTAAATCACGCCGGCAACTGAATTTAATTCGTTTTTCCGAAAGGAAATTATTTCATTTTCGCGTTAACAAGTGTCGTTACGGGGGCGTACTAAATAATTGAGTGAAGTTTCCAGGCACATGTGATTTGTGCCGTGCGTATTGTAAGAAGGTTCTCTCCGGTAGGCACGGGCGTAGTGCAGCGTCGCGACGGCAGCGCCGGCGCCACCTAGCGCCACCACCCACTCTGTCACACTTCCGGCACCTTTTCCTTCGTGATTAACCATTGATTGTGGCATAACGTTTTCACCATATTATTTTGAAAGACGACGCTTGTACAATCTGACACGACACACACACACACGAACAAACCGACTAAAAATAACAACGGGGGATTTTGTAGAATCTAATTAACGTCTGAAGTCACTAAACTTTTATTTAATTAAATAAATGTGTTCGATACAACATTTAATTAATTTTGTTGTGCATACTTGGAGGGAAAATGTGAGGCTTGTCATAAAAATTGCATTATTAAGATAGTGTTTATATTTTTTGCATATATACAGTATGTTCATAATAAATGTTTGATTAGTTTAGATAAATATTTTTTGCTTTTCCAGCTAATAAAATAACGTAAAAGACACCAAAAAGACTGGGCTGGTAAATGGTCGTTAGTTTGAGCATCCAGAACTATAGTTTATGGACGATGGATAACAGAACGTTATTTTAAATAACGGTTACATCAAAAACAAATTTTTCTGCATAGCTACTATCTGTTGGCTACGATGTCCTTAGATATTTACAGCACAAACCCATTGAGAACGATACCTAACAAAATTCTACAATGTTTGCATACATGGCGCCCACAAATAGTCATTTTTGATAAATTTTAAAAGAGAAATTTGAAAAATTATGATAAAAAGTCGACAATTTCTTTTCAGTTGTTGCAAACATAATAAATCGTATCAACTGCAAGTAGTCGACAAGAATGTTTGGTCCCAAAACCGAAATCAAAAGATATGATTGGAGAATTTAAAAAAATCCGATGATGTTTTTCCAAACTTAACATATCCAACGAGCGATACATAAATTTGCAAATAATTTGATTACAGTACAAATTAATTTATTACTGTGTGTATCGCCCAAAAGAAATTCCAGCTCAGCTGTGAGAGGATATTTTAAATATTGCGCTAGAATTATCATCAACATTACATTGGATTTTTTGATACGTGTCCAAAATAAATATTTTTTGCTCGGAACTTTCTGCGTTTCAGATTTAATGTGTTTTGTGTAATTATTTTAGTAATAAATCTAATACAATATCACTTAGAATTTAAAAGTAAAGCATATGAAATTCGATAAAAGATCTGATTAAAGTGTTCATAAAAGTATGGATGTGTTAAAAAGTGTATAATAAATCGATAAAAAAATAAGATTTAATTGATACAAAAAATAGCATTGATGCAGAAGCATCATCATGATTAATTATTCAATGATTTTTTTAATGTGAAAATTATGGTAAATTATTTAAAACATAGTCATAATACGACGTCATTTCATGGTTTTAATTTAAATATGTGACGTAAATTGGAAAAATTTCAAGTACTTGCCTTTTAGTATATTTACATTTATTTAGTTACAAAACGATAAAAGGGGACGATGTTTTAGTTTGGAGTTTTAAAGCGAGTTTAGGCCTTAAATTGAATCTTGGTGTGGGACAAGCAATATTAAAATTTAGACTAAAAATATCTCTAAATCAGATCATAATGGTAGAAAGACAGAAAAATTAATTAGATTGCATCGAAGAGAGTAATTTGATTTATGTCTTTACCTCACTATTGCCTATGGCAATTGTAATACAAACTAAAACGTCAAATTATGAAACTAAAATATTGTAAAAGGGCCTTAAGGCTCCTTTATAAAACAAACGTAAACCGAGCTATTATTGGTTTAAGGTTTAAGGTTTTAGTTGACCAAATTAGAAAAATGTGTGAATTTTATTAAAATACACGAAGATAAGAAAGTTTCGAGTAAATGAACTGTAATAAAAGTATCATAAAGAGAGTGGTGAAGAATTTGAAGCATGTGTTAAAGGTGTTCTACGAATCTTCTTGTTTGACTCATATAAGTCGTGTAAAAAGGAAATTGTTTATCCAATTGCCAAATAATTAGTTTGCGTAGCCAAATTGTAAAAGTTGTCTAAAGTGGTTGTAAAATATTTGTTTATTGTCAGTTAATTATATTTCTAATATTATTATTCGCACCGTTGAAATGGTTAGTTTATTTGCGAAAATGCATGGAACTAAGGAAACCCCCAGGTGGGCAAAACCAATTTGTGGTTTTAAAAGATGTTTATGCACCTAACGCATTAATCACAAAAGGTGGTTCCATAGCCTTAAAAATTCCTAAATGAATTAAACAATGTCAATATTTCATTGAAAAGGAATACGTCGGAGTCGATAACTGACTAATAAATTCATTGATAAGTATCCCCTTTAATGCGATAAGATTGTTTTTGTTCCTACTCAATTATTGATTTATTAATCCCTATGTTGGTTTCAAGGTCACCGTACGGTTTAATTGGTATCCGCTTCAGTGGTGGTAATTGTTTTCTGTTAAAACATGAGTCTGAAAAATAATTTAAACATCGAAAAAAAGTCATTCGTTTAAATATAGTTAACGTGTCTGTTTTAAATGATTACATGTTCGGTGTACGCGAAGGCTAATTAAATCTAGACGCGTCGGAGTATTGGAACATGATTGCAGACCGATCGGTTATATAGCGTCAGTCTGTACGGTAGCTGCTTCCTTCCGGTGTACCCTTTACCGTCCGAATGTTAACCCCCTTAGTCCCCCGCATTTCACATCCTGCTTCGTGAGAATTCACCACTACGAACTGTTGAATTGAGACCTGGCCGTGGGAATGATTATAGAGGCCTGTCGGTCTCCTATATGCTCTGCTTGATGTAGCAACGGCAAGACGCGTCGCCGCCCGTCGAAGCTGCTTATTTGAGGTTTTCCCACTGCAAAGTCGAAGAAAGTTTAAATATTCATGCGGACGCGGTGTCACAGCTAATTACCCATTCAAGGTGTCGCCGTAAACGAGGTGAATAACGTGTTTGTTTTGATGCATGGTAATTTTGTTTTGCCGTTTGAAGAACAATACGGTTTTGTGATCAAAGCCCCTCAAACATAAACCAGTTCCGAATAAATACGTAAAAATGCACATAAATTACGACGCGGCGTATTGGTGGCATTGGAAACCATAAATATTAAATGCAGGTCGTCTGGTCAATATAGGAATATTTTTGATATTACCATTTTTGAAAACACGTCAAGTGTTAATTTGCCGTCAGTAAAACATATTGTTATGGGTGTCTTTGCTCCGAAAGTAATGAAAATATGTGAATATTAATTATGAATTATTCACATTATTCAAAGCTAAATATAATATATTTACTATTATTTAAATATATAATTTATGTTAGTCTCGTGGATCTTTTACAATTTGAGTTCAAAGGCTGCAAGTTTGGCAAATGTTGAACAATCGACTAAATTAAAATTAACGACGAAACCAGCAAATTTGCAACGTACATGGATTTTTCACTTATTTTATTCATCATTGTTGATTAGTAACATGAGGCGATAGCTACGGTCTACATATATGAAATACATGTTAGGAAAATTAGTTCGTTCATTTACTTTATTATTTATTTATATTTCAAATTATTCTCAGGTCCATCGACAGTTTGTGCAAAAAAGAAACATGGTTCCTTGCAAACTAGACAGATACCAGAGAAAACGAAGACAGTTGCTTGAGGGAGAATCATGAAGAGTGTAATCCATTAGTTTTCAAACGTAATGGTGCTAGGATTAATGTGGAAGAAAATAATGAATAATCAGAAAATAAGACTAATGAAAATAAATCGGAAAATGAGACGAATGAAGAAGAATCGGAAAATGGAACGAATGAAGAAGAAAGAGAGAAGGATGCAAATATTCATAGACAAAAGTCTTCTAGACTCAGGAACAAACAATTAGGTGACCAGAAATGAAATAGTTAGGAATATGCCAGATCGGTTTAGTAAAATTTCTGAGGCGAAAGAACTGAAAACGCCAGTTGGATATTTTCGTAATATTTTCGATGATTTATATATATATGACATATGTATGACCGCCCGATGCTACATTGACGAAGTGGTAGAACCACATGTTCTTCCATATCTTCGAGGGCTGGAAGACCCACTTTTCCAGCAAGATAATGCACGACCTCATGTAGCAAGGGTTTCTCTTGACTTCTTTGAAGAGGCCAATGTTAATCGTTTGCCTTGGCCGCCAAGATCTCCCGATTTGTCGCCCATTGAGCACGTGTGGGACATGATGGGTAGAAGATTGAGGAATCTATCGAACCCACCGTTGACAATAGAAGCTCTACGGCATGTAGTACAGGCTGCTTGGGATGCCCAACCCAACCCAACCCAACCCAAGAAGACATTGATCACCTGCTGGAATCAATGCCAAGGCGGGTCAATGAGTGTATCAGAAATAGGAGCGGGCCAACACATTATAAAATAAAAATCAAAAAGATGAAGTGTTTTCTTTATCAAATTTTAATCAATTGTTACCTTAGACTAGTCCAATGTTTCTGCCAAATTTGGTCCAAAAATTCCCACCCCTTCTAGGTGGTGCAGTTTATATGTCACTGAGTATATATTCAGTACAACAAAATCCAAACAAGTTACTCAATTTGAATAGAACTGAAAATTAACAATTTTTTTGAACTGTCAATTACATTTCTTTTTTGGTTTGCCAATGTCACGTACGCATTGGGCAAAAAATACTCGAGTAACTCAGATTGCAGATGTCATGAGTCGAGATCAATGGGAAGAAATAAAAATGTGTTTACACTTGAATGCTGAGGAACCATCCAAGAATAACCCCCAATGAGACAAGCTATATAAAATACCAGACCAGTAGTCAACCATCTGCAATCAAAAATGTTGAAAATTTTTCAAGAACAGATGCTTAGTATCGGCGAATAAATGGTGCCTAATAAGCCATATAAATGGGCCACAAAAAAATTGTCGATTTGCTACACTAATGGGCAATTTCGAAATATATACAGCAAAAATAAACCAGATATAAATAGAAGGTTATATAGACTAACATGCAATAGCGAATATTTTTTTGCAACTAAGTAGTTCAAAATCTTAGGAAAGGTGTAAATCATGTGTAACATTCTGGGACAACTGGTTTTCTTCCCAAAAACTTCGTTGAAGTGGCCAAAAATGTATTTCAAGTTTCGGGCACTATGAATTCCCTGAATTGACTTTTCCTGAGGCGGGTCAATGAGTGTATCAGAAATAGGAGCGGGCCAACACATTATAAAATAAAAATCAAAAAGATGAAGTGTTTTCTTTATCAAATTTTAATCAATTGTTACCTTAGACTAGTCCAATGTTTCTGCCAAATTTGGTCCAAAAATTCCCACCCCTTCTAGGTGGTGCAGTTTATATGTCACTGAGTATATATTCAGTACAACAAAATCCAAACAAGTTACTCAATTTGAATAGAACTGAAAATTAACAATTTTTTTGAACTGTCAATTACATTTCTTTTTTGGTTTGCCAATGTCACGTACGCATTGGGCAAAAAATACTCGAGTAACTCAGATTGCAGATGTCATGAGTCGAGATCAATGGGAAGAAATAAAAATGTGTTTACACTTGAATGCTGAGGAACCATCCAAGAATAACCCCCAATGAGACAAGCTATATAAAATACCAGACCAGTAGTCAACCATCTGCAATCAAAAATGTTGAAAATTTTTCAAGAACAGATGCTTAGTATCGGCGAATAAATGGTGCCTAATAAGCCATATAAATGGGCCACAAAAAAATTGTCGATTTGCTACACTAATGGGCAATTTCGAAATATATACAGCAAAAATAAACCAGATATAAATAGAAGGTTATATAGACTAACATGCAATAGCGAATATTTTTTTGCAACTAAGTAGTTCAAAATCTTAGGAAAGGTGTAAATCATGTGTAACATTCTGGGACAACTGGTTTTCTTCCCAAAAACTTCGTTGAAGTGGCCAAAAATGTATTTCAAGTTTCGGGCACTATGAATTCCCTGAATTGACTTTTCCTGATGCCAAAGTTATGAAGAAGAAAGGCAAAGGAATTTTGAGGAAAAAGAAACAATTATTTACAATATTTGGATAAGAGCTATAAAATGGTTTGACGTAGCGAGTACATTTTCTACGCTTATCCACTAACTAATGGCAAAATATGGAATAGGAATTCAAAAGCTTCAATTGAAGTAGAATGTTCACAAGTGGTGAAAACCAGTAATAAAGTTATGGGAGGTGTGGACTTGCTAGATAGTTTAATATCATATTACCGAAACTATAACCGATCAAGCTAATGATGTCATCGTTTCATTTTGCATTTTATTGATTCAATAATGTTCAATTGTTGGCTACTTTATCGCAACTACTGCGAATCTTTGGGAATAGTAAAGATGGGTCAAAGGATCTTTTGGAATTTCGCACTAAGATAGCATAATTCTCATGTAAAGAAGGAAAATCAACTAATACCGAGAAAAGAGTGCGACTTTCATAATCATCTCTTCAAGAATTATATGAAAAAAATAAGTAAGGCTCAACAACAAGATCTGTTACTGCTGCTAGTTTTGCCATACATTTTCTTTACAGGTTGTTTAGGGCTTCATATTTGTTTGAACCCTAACATTTTCGTCTATATGTAGAGTTCCGTTTAACTCAGTTTTCACGTCTTGTCTCTTGAAAATGATCATATGCAGGCAGAATTTGTTAAAATTTCTGATGAAGAATACTTAAAATAAAGTTGCTATAATATCTATTTATATGTTTTTATGAAGGAACATATTTTATGCATTTAAATTAATTAATTAATCACCCATAGATTGTACAATTAAATAACATTTTACTGAAAACTATTATGATTAAAGGGATTTAGCTTTGAAAATTAATTTCGATTGTAAATAGTAAGAATAGTTAAATAAAATGTTAATGAAATATATTTCTAGCCAAATAATTATGATATGTCCTAAAACCCTAAATAAAAATTGGTTTTGAAACAAAATTATAAAGTACCAAATGCAAGCCAGCAAAAGATTCTTTTTACAAAACCAACAGTATAAAAGATTGTTTGTCAATCCATGTGAAAGTGAGATGAGATGAGAACGTATTACGTGGAACTGGATAAGGGATCATTTCGAGGCTGACTGAATTTGTCTGTGATTCGGAAAACGCTATTACTGTATTAGACTTGCTTCTATGTATGAACACCCATGCATAAAACACAACCTGGGCGCAATGTTCGACAAAAGTTCGTTTCGGTCAGCGAAGCGTCATGTGTGCGCGGGCGTCTTTATATATTCCGAGCGTCCTCGCAAATTGTCTTGTCGTCGCTGTTTTATTATTGGTATGGCGTCTTCTCATCAAAACACGGTGCGCAAATGTTCCGTAGAATTTTCGACAATTATAAATTACTCAATTGTAAGTAGTGACCGATATAATCCCAAATTATGCCAGAGTCCCAGAAATCAACTTTCTCTTTGATTAAGAGAGAACTTATATTAAATGATTTTTAACATACTGAAATTTGTTTCATTATTTTGGGTAGTGGTGCTAAAGCAATAATATATTCCCACCATAATAACATTTACTCCTCTGTTTCAATTACGGGCGTTATATTTATCATTAATTATCTTTCAATTATTATTCGTGTGTTTTAATTACTAAAATCAACCACGCCCACTAAATATAGAGATACCCAGTCGTAAAATCCGTGTGGAACAGCTAATCGAATTTCTTGGAACTGGTGCAAAAGTTTATTTGACATTTGCGAAAAATCGACAGTTATCGATACAAAACTTGAATAATAATTATACATTTATTAGTACATTTTAGGAATGCGAATTTCATATGATATAATTGTGTATTATGTTCATAATTTTATTCATACCGTATCGGTAAACATTGGAGCAAAAGTGTCAACCTTCTTTAACAGAATGATATTTCTTTTAGTCTAACTTTAGCAAGCAATATTGGCCCATTTTTGGTAGCCACAAAGATAAAAAGTCATTTGTAAAATAAATATAGGAATGAGATAGGATGGAATATATAGCCCTATATTGTTTGATTTGGAGTAGGCAATAAGCAGATGCCAAAGCAGATATGTGATGCTGTAGAAAGAGACAATAGGATCATCAGTAAGTGGACAATAATTTGGAGAAAGTGTGGCTAAAAAAATTGATAATTTCAGCTATCCGGCGAATGGTCAGTCGTCTATCTGTCATCACCATATCGTGTATACGATTAACCTTTTCATTGGTAGTGACTTTTCTGATTTTTCCATTTTTAGAATTTCTCTAAACTTGTCTACTTAAATTCTAAATTATTTGAACAGGTAACAAGTGACGAAACTACAATTGAACCAACGTAACAACAAATGATTAATACTTTAATGTGTCAACGTCACTCATTAATGATCTCCCCTCGTATATTAAAATGTAAACTAGTTATGTAATAAGGGTTACGCTAGATTCCCCACATAGGACAAGCCATCGCGTGTTTTAATTTGTATTTCGTTCACCACAATTGAATCATTAACCCTTTGATTGCATTATTTTTCAAGACGCAGCGTCCAGCACCGACACAAATAAGATTCTCGTTTATGCAATCGCCGCGTTTAAACGCCGTCGAATGAAAATCCTAGCCTTCGTTTGACGATACAAAAACAAAACAAAATCGCCGCACTAAATGTAATAGAAGAATAGAGGCGAACAAAAGCTGTCTGGCTTCTCGTAATCAACTCAGAAATTGGGGGATTCACTTAGTAGGGGTCGGTAGCGTTAAGGGAAACCTGTATTGCTAGCGTGTGTGTGAGTATTGTCTCACATATGGGCTCCCTTCATTTATTAACAACTGAACCGCGACTCATATCGGTTTATCGTTATCGATTATATATTATTTGCCTGTGTTTAGCTTTATTTCTGATACGCACGTATTCCTTTTCGTTAAACGTAATGCATACAAATGTTTACACATTTTATACATTTGTTATATATCGTTGTACTATCTTTAAACGTAACGTATACACATGTTTACATATTTTAGATATGACATTATGCATTCGTTAAAATGTTGCGTGGAATGTTACGCTACAAATGTATAAACATGCCATTTGGTGATGACATGTGAATTGGGTGTATTAATCTAAGAAAATTTGTAGTGCAAGGTTTGGAACTTTGGTTATGAGCCTAGTAATTCAAACATATTGCTTTCAATTATAATTTTGCATACGTCGTCAAGTCTGTCGTTTGGGAGGAATGCTAAAATGAAAAAACAGTGGTGAAGACACGAAAGAATTATAAGTCAATGTAATAATAGTCTTCTTATAGTTGCTCTTCCCTTCTCATTATTTTATTAATGTTTGCAGTTACTCCCATTTAATTTCGCCTCCGGGTGTTACAGTCCTCGGAAGAATGAAATTCTCCAAATAAAAAAGGTCATATATTTTCTTCTCTTTCTGCCACGAGACGTCGTGACAGATATGAAGTACTGTTACTAAAAGAATTTCATAAGCGTTTTTGCCGGACTCTTTCGCATAACCTGTTGTAGTTGCAACGACTGTTATAAATATGAATCCCGTTGCAATTGTTCGGATCATTTAAAATTTAAATGTTTCAGGAAAACGCCATTGCCGTCACATTAACGGGCTCTATCTCTTTCCATCGTAAAATACATAAACAATTGCGTACACTCGACGACGATACCGCATAAAGCAGAACACGACTGAATAACTGATATCGGTGGCGTTTTTGTGACAATTTCGAAGCGAATTGCGTTAGTGCGGAGTGCCTCTGCGTATTAGCGAGCAATAAAAACATATTTATGTCTTATTTGTTATTTTTACAGCACACCGATATATCAGTCATAAAATATAACGCACGTGAGGCTTCACCTTGTCATAACAATCACCGCCAGTTGACATGTGTTGACTTTTAACTCAATGACGAATATACGATATCTGTTTTTTCCTATGAGCCTTAAATGTATCAGCGTTTTTTCACGAAGAAATTATCGTGTTTGCCGACGTAATTGATATATTTATAGATGTGCGTTCTGCGTTAATAAAATACTGGTCGTTTCGTGCTAAGATATTCAACATTAATTATGTCGGTGAACATTGAATGCATATGCGCAGAAAATGGTTACCTATTAAGTGCAAAGTATGCCACGTGTCCCACATACTTAAATAATAACTGAGAAGGACATCTGATGATTTTTTACGAATGTTTGCTTGCAATGTGCAGAGTAGGGCAACAATGTGTACATCGTATATTTTTATCGGCAAATACGTAATTACTTTGTTCCTGCACTAAGATTTTAATGACATTTAATAAGAGCACGAATAGAACATATTATAAAGTTGAAAATATCTGTTTGGAGCTTTATAATGTGCTATTTTTCTTTCGAATGTAAACATTTTTCGAGTATGGCGCGAAAGAAAAATGTTTACATTCGTGTTTTTTTTTAATTATCCATATCAGACTATTTATTTTATTGTGTAGGTCATTAAATTGTTGACTGGGTATCGCGACTAAATATTTCTCCTAGCCCTACTCGTTTTTTACTTTCGTTTTGCTATCAATCATCTCTTTTGTTATTAGCCTTTAATTTTTTTTATTTGCATTTGCTTAATTTTTTCACTGCGGTTCACTTATTTTCTTCGTCGTTTTGAGTTTTTGAAGCCATTCTTCCAAAATGTTACGCATTGTTTTTAGTTTGTTTCCTTATATTCCTCAAGTTATTTTACTTCTGTTTGTTTGTATACTTCAATGTTTTTTAAATTTGTATATTTTTTAACACAACCACCCAGTGTGAATGAACGATGAAGTCCTCTCTATCGTTCGTTCCCAGTCATACTCGTCGATATGCAATGACATACACTCTGTCCCTACTTTTCATTGCAAACATTGAAGTCGTAGTACTAAGCAATAAAATCAGTACGGAATATCCTTCAGTCTTCTAGTCGCCAGGGGTCACACTAATCACTTCGACATAAAAATCATGAAGCACAAAAGAACAAACTCGTTTTATTTAAATCAGATACCATATTGATTTATTATAACGCATCATTTTCATTATAGGCTATATTGATTGAACACTGGCACAGTTCAAATTTTAATTAATTCTGAAAGCTTGCGTGACTTTTAACGTTTAACAGAATTCGCGGGTTAACGTTCAAATTTGAGATTACGACCAGCGATGCTGTTAGTGTGAATAAGAAAACTCGGTCAATGCATTCTATGGTGGGCATATAGCCAGCCACCAACAAATAAACAATCGATGCATTTTACGTGTTTTGAATTACAATTTGGTTTATTTTACACTAGATATAGTATTTTTAATTTTGTGTTAGATTAAAGCAAATGCTAACTCCTGTCATTCGCCATAAATTTCATTCAAAAATTAGAATCTAAAATATCGTTTTTGTTCTTTTCTTGGTCCTTTTCATTTTTCATGTTTTCGATCAAATTTTCTTGTCCAAAGACTTTTCTAACCTAAAATATTCATGTTTCTATTTATAACATCTGAAGCATGCAAATTTCGTTTCTACTTTCTTGCGTTATTTTTTAAGTTGCACAAATGGCCCGGATTTATTTTCTATTTTGTTAGTTTTTTATCTTGAAATAATATGTTGTAACAAATTTTTCGCCAGTCTGTCGACGACACACAAGTTCTGGGGCAATCACAGTCAGTGAATTTAAATTTGGCGAGCATTAAGACAGTACAGCATTGGTATCGGGGAGTAAACTAAATTAATTAATCGGTGTTTTGATGTCAACGAGAGTGCACGAATTTTTGTGTCTGCTAAACAATTCCATAACTTACAATAGTAAAAATTGGGTTGGGTTGCTTGTTGCTTATTTTTTCAGACTGTCTGATAAAGTATCTATATATAGTGAACAACAACTGTACGTATTACTATTGACGAAATGATATAAAAAATGTAGAAAATTAAGTTTATATTATTGGGCGGAAGGAAGACGATGAGATCAAATGGGGTCAAAAATAAAGAAGTGGAGTAGAGAAACTGAATTAATTGGTTTAAAATGTGCGCAGATAAAGGGGGGCTGGAAGGAATTGATGATGCACACAACACAAAGCGTAGATAAAGTCGACGACGAATGGGATGAAAAAATTGCCAAAATATATTAGAATTTATGGAGGAGTACAGAGTTAAAGAAAATGTGCAGCGAGAGCTGATTTACTTTCAAAGCCTACATGCACTATGTAAGTAACTCATCCAGTGACATCGCCCCTAGCTGAAACTTGTACGTAACCTGTGCATGAAAGTTCATAGTTCAGAATTTTTTGTATCTCGGACGAAATTAAATGAAACATGTGATAGAGTGGATTCGAGGAATTATCCAGAGCGACAATATAAATGACGGCATATGGTGTCAATGTTAATATTCCTTGTCGAAAAGATTATACAAGCAAATCATGAACATTAAAAGATTTATTAAAAAACAAGTTTGCATGTACGTCCACTGCTAGTGATTTGGAAATCAATTCTTTCTCCAAACTTATGACACAAAAGTTCAGGAAGCATGAATCCTACAGTCGCAAGTAATTAAAGGATAAATTGAAAGCACACTGTAGTCATCAATTATCATCACATATTTCTAGATATTGTGAATTTTAAAGGAACATCTTGCAAGGTCTTTGAAGAGTGAAAAATGTAGCGCACACCCTAAAAATGTGAACCTGGTCAACACTCATAAGGAAGAACATTCGTCGAAGGATGTATGATTTTGAAGAATATACTGCAGCAGATTAATCTTTTGTTATTAAATACAACATTTTGCTTGAAACTTGAAAGGTTTTTCAGGCATCGTTACCTCAAAGCCCAATACGCTACCAACACCAACTGTCTGCAAACGAGGTGAGGGGTGGTGCCATTGAAGTGAATAGCAACCGATAAATTGAACGTAAAAATAGTACATCGTTTGTCATTTATGACCTTCCTGCTCCAAAACACAATGTTAGGTCATAGGACCGTACGGAAGGAACATTTGCTCCAAAAATCGTGAAAAGTCAAAATATATTTTTGGGCACAACTACGACATTTTGATGCTTTTCTTTCAATTCCTCTATATTTCCGTTTTTAGTTACATTCATTTTATTTTCTTCGACTTTATGTATATTGCACTACATTATCTAATCTATCTATTCTATTTGTAGCAGTTTATTTGTTTCTATTCGCCGATATTGTCGATTTCTTTAAATTTTAGAAAAACCCACGCGTTGGTGACAAATTGATATGATGGGGATAATTGGTATTTATTTAATGAAAGGGTATAATATACTTATGGAAACGTGACATTTGATAACAAATGATGGGGGCATTTTCGATTTAATTTAACGAAAGCCCCACGTATGTAATATCGATCGGAGTTATTTGATTTAATTGATAAACCAGACATGTTGGGTGCCAAATTTTATAAAATGGGGAGTCCAAATTTGATAGGGATACATATACTTATACCATACACCATTATACATATAACATGCTTTGGCAATAAATTTCGATGAAAAAATATTTTTGTTTTTTTACTTTAACAATATCTTTGGCAATGAATCTTTCAGCGAAACAACATTTATGTTTTTACTTAAACAATGCTAATAGTGGCAAATGGAGTGGTTTGTTTCATCGAAGGCGTTAGGTTGAGTGGTGTTTCGGCCATATGAACCTACTAACGGGAACAAGTGATTTTAGTGAAGCAAGTAGAAGGATATTTTTATTTTCAATTAAATATTTTCATTTGTTGAATACCTTCTATATTACTGGTAACATTTTCAACATAGCTTGATTATTAGTTGTTGCTTTATCGCATTATTGTATTTTTATTTTGTGTAAATTCCTCTCCTGTCATCAACATTTTGTATTTAGGTTTTCATAGGTAAAAATACCAGCGCATAACTGACGCAACTACATCCGCAATTGTGGTCACAAACATTCAAAAAATTTCCATCGAGACGCACGCGTTGATAAAACCCCGCAATCAACGAGCGATTGGAGCAAAATCTTGTCACGTACTACTTGGCAACAGTGCCTCGCCGAATAGAGTTTTCCAATTTAATTGCCAGTTTGTGCGCGGTGCACAAGGATACCACTTGCGCATTAATAGGTGCCTAATGAATCGGTGCATTGTCGTGTCACAACATTTCGCACATGTCGACAATCATCTGATTACATAAGTGCATGAGAGTTGCGAGGCGTCCTCGGTTGCCCTTGACGCGCGGATACACTTACTTGCATGTGCGTACACACCGCCGCATACGAACCACGACAACGCAAACACGTCGCGAATTTTCATGTGAAAATGCGTCTCAGATGATAATTTGCGCTGCGAGCACATCAAACAATTTATCCGCCGCCTTGTTGGAAGCAATAAACCGTGCGAATGTTTCGCTCTGCAATTCGCAGAAATGAAAAATGTGTATAAATGTAATATAAAATAAATCATTTTAGATAATGGCTTATTTGGCTTTGGACAGAGTTGGTATATTGCTATGTATTAGAGCCAGATCCATGAAAGTAGTTTATTATAAGTGTAATAGTATTTTGGTCTCAATAATAAAAATGCAATTGATTAATCTGCCGCATTAATGAAATCTGCAGAGGTTTACGAAACGAGAAGAATTACGTTACGGAAATGGATCAATTTCATGCTGGCCAAGCGAAACATAATTTCCTCCATGAACGCGACCGTGATGAAGGCAGTCGTGGCGAGGGGCCGTCCGCAGGAACGAGTCACTTTGGACATCAGAATGATTTTCAATACACTTATAGAGGCTGGTACTAACAAAGGAACGACGACCTTAGGGACCTGTAGGAAATGTTTGGCAAAACCTAGGATTTACGACCCAGGATGATTTACTGGACATGTATTAAAATTGTTAACCCAGTGGTAACCATCTCCTTAGTCTGGTGGCATAATACCACAACGATATCCACAATTGTTATGTCGGTGATTTTAAACCGGATTGTCGCTTAGTGGAAACATGGCGACCAGTGCAGCATACAGGCTTAAATCCACTGGATGGAAGCGATACTCAGGGAAACCAGGCCACCACAATATCTCAAGGACCGGAAGAGATCTTTATCCTGGAGGCTAAATCTGACCCCATAACACTTACTATCTACTAGAAGCCAAAAAATGTGTTAATACCGAACAGAAGAAAGTCAAGAAGTAAAAAACCAAGAGTGGTACCGAATGGTTGTGAAGCAAATCAAGGTACAGACGCGGGAATTTAGGGTGGAGTATCCGAAAACTGTTTTTTCAGTCAATATGAGAACCTTTCCCACCGTATCCCAAACTGAGATCATACTTACTTCGACATGTTCAGTTAGCATACTACAACTTTCCTCTAACAAGGATTTACATAGACAGCCAGGCAACATTGCTGGCTCTTCAGTCGATGCAGTTCAACTGGCGCTGCACAATATATTTACTCTGATGTAGGCCCCAGGCCATCAGGATTTGGAGGGCAATTCTAAATCAAATCTACAGGCAAGATTTGTCATTTCTTATAGGGTAGTAGAGACCGAACTAAACGCTCAATTTACAGAGTACATACGTGGTTAAAAAATCAGGGGTGAAGCATTTTAAAGCAATCGACCTCTCCACCTCAAACAAATGTGTGGAAATGTGATCGATCTAGGTAAAGGATAACATAAGCACTGTCGTATCAAAGCTAGAAGAAGAAATTCACCTGCACTACGTCTGTTAGCATGGTGACTAAAAAAACTAACCTCATGGCTAGCCTATTCTTGAAAATTAAAGAATATTGCCTTTGGCTTCGAAAAACGCCCGGTCTAACAAGAGGATACAGCCAAACATACTATGGGGCACAATTGTCCTGAGATGGTCGCAACGCGAAGGGGTCCACATGATAACCTATCCACGGCTTGAAGACGACGGGAAAATGTTATTGTTTGTTCTCCGTTTCCCCATTCCAATACTTTAATTATTTAGCTTTCCTTCAACTATTTACATTTTCAGTTCAAATGATCCTTTTAGTTTGACGATAACCTGAAGATAACGATATAAAAGATAAGGGAAATTTATTTAAAGCGGCATAAAGGAAAAGCAGGAGAAGAAGTGGGATATAACTAGTTGTGCCTAAAATGGATGTAAAAAATGTCTGAAAAGTTGGCATCGTCGTAATTCTAATTTATCTATTGGGTCATTTGTATATTGCAATTGATTTCTCATTAGTTTTTTTTGTTTAAATTTAAATTATAGAAAAAGAATTATAAAAAGCAGAAAACTATGAATGATTTACTCTTTTATAACTAACAACATTATTTGCGACATTTTGGAGGAATAAGGATTTCCAATTACGAGTACATTATGGATAATTACTAGTAATAATGACAACAAAGATTATTCGAAACGACGCCATGAATGAGTTTCGTTTTTGGGTTCGCCTATTCAAAGATACTTTTTTATAGAAAACTAATAAAATATAATAATTAATAACTTATCTAATTATATATACATTACATATGATCGTTTTTCATATATTACATATATTTACCTGTTTTTAATAACAATGCCTAAATTTGTTAAATTCATAGTCTTGAATATTCTAGACGTTTTCTACATTTGTTCAAGGATTTTAACAACGTCATTCCCATTATTTGATACTTGAACTATGTTAATACATTGTTACGGTTTTTAACGGATAATGGACTTAAAAGTACTTTTAATGATTTATAATTAAGTAAGTTCAGAAGAAAATAAAACAGTTAATATACCACATTGGAAATAAAAAAAGGCCTCCGTTTCGGAGGAAATAAAAAAATTAATTAGTTTTAAGGGACTTTAAGGATTTAAAGGACTTTTTAGGAAGACGTGACGAAATGCATCGATTTTTAAAGTCAATTTTTGTAATTGCGAAAATGGAAAAAGGCCCAAGAATGAAATTTTAAAATAAATATTTTTTTCTTGAAACCCATAAGAACAACACGACCTTATATAAACGAATCAGATATAAGAGACTCAAACTAAATACACTTAGTTTGATTTGTAGTAGTTTCAAATCTCAAATCAAAGGAACGTAGCTTCCAACCTGAATTTCTTCAAGTTTCACATTCTTTAAAAACTTTCATTTTCGTAGAATTTCTCGTATACTGTTGCCGACTGCAACTGCAAGGACATTGACAAAAAGCTCTTCGTCTAAATTCTTGATGTAAGGTCTAAAGTTGGCATATTTACGACTTTTCTATAAAAATTGCATTTTTATTTCCTTTATATATTTGGGTTGAGGTGTTGAACAAGCCTTGTTTCTAAGGCTTGTGTATCACACCTCAACATTTTAAATAAAAAAATATCACTTAATTGTACTATACATTTATGCGATTATTTCTATAAAACACGAAACAACAATCAATTCTGTTCATATGCTGTGATTCTGTAACCTATTGGGATTGCTCATAAAAATAGTGAATTTTCCTCATCACCATAACTAAACGGGAAATTATAGTTAATGAAAGAGTCATATATATAAATGAAAGTATGGCAAAGTGCAGTTCACAACGCCATCGTTAAGTTTAAATGTTCTAAAACCTGACAAAAGCAGAGTAGCACCGGCTATGTCGCTAAAATTTGCCACAGTCCCAGAAACTCAACACCTAAACAGATTAAATTTGTAATTAGAGTAAAACGAGGGTGATTTCGAAAACGTCACAGTCGATTCAGAAAATGTGGAGACTTTCGGTGTAATTTCACCTCATCAGTATACCATGAACCTTAGTTGTTAAAATTCCTTTATATAGTACAGCGAATATTTGATCATTCTTTCACAGTACATTATTTCTACCATCAAGATTGATTACATAGAATGGATTTAATTCCACCAATAATATGTACAGATAGAAACACGTCTCTTAGTCACCTTATGTGTATTATCAATGCTTTCATTTAGTTTCTCTGCATTTAATGCAAAAATAGAATGAATATTAATTTTATATTTCTTCTGTTTCTATTTAACAAATTTTGGACTCGACAACATTAACTCGTTGTATTTAAATTTTATGGCGTCGATATTGACATAATAGCATAATATTCCTGCGTGTACATATCAAGTGACGCCTGAATGTAATTCCTCTGTATTGTCAACTGACTTAGATTTTGAGAAGAAGTGATTTATTTGTTATATATAATTATTTATGTAATACGGCCATCGCCGATACTAATGACTTAGCCGTGTCAACAATCAAAAGAATGCAATGATAGGCTGAGCAAACGTGCGTTAAATAGATAATTAATACATTATCGCATCACATATCGCGATAATATCGCCATCAGCGATAATACCAGGCACCTAGCTGTGACCAGTTCCGAAGCAAACTTTCATCACGTCGTCGTTCATCGATCGCAATCAGTCACAATTCAGGTTAAAATACTCTACGATTTTCGCCGTTTGACCCGTGCTTAATTATAGCGACTGGATTGCCGGAAAAGGTGTTTATATTTATAATCGCTTTTCTCGAGCATCGTCGACGACAAGTCCTACATTAATTGGCCGTTTCTCTAGCACCAACATCTGATACGAATTGGGTTAGTTGACAGGCGTGCTGACTGCTTTTCCGCATTGCGACCATGCGCGTGTAGTGTCATGTGAAATTTAGTAGACACACGATATAAATAATAACGCAGATCGACACCGACTGATACTGTTACGTTGCCGCGTTTCCTACGCAAACGTATCGCGATCTCGTAAGGAAACGGTGGGATTTTGTAATTAAGTCAATTAAGAAAGACGAAAAATTGCGTTTGGCAGAGTTTCGTACGAATCGATGAAGTTAAATATAAAATGTGGGGATGGGCCCAGGGGACATATACCTAGTTCGTTAATCAAGTGGATGTTATTTCGCAGTGTTGCCACATTGTAATTATACTGGCCCACTTTTAACAAACTGTAAAAATAACATTATTAGCCTTTCAATTACTCCCAAGCTAAATGAACGTCTCGTCATTTAATATTTTTAAATCTAGCTTCATATCTCATGGGCCATTCTTACTCGTTCAGTCCAGCCATTCGCACTTTCCCGTTCAATGTCCTCACATTTAATTCTCATTCTGTTTTTCATCATTGGACATGTAAATTAGATCATTGCCCTTTCTTACGACTGGTCTTTTTGACTTCAAATACACCATATATTTCTCATCTGGTTATCTGGTAACTCTTCTTTCTAAACCTTATAATTCCTTGACCCACCAGCACCCCGATCGTTATTGTCCTGCAAAGCTCTTCGAATAACATACTTGCTAAATTCTCTTCACACATACCTTTTGATAACAGCTCATTTTCCAGTATTTTTCTAAATCTCCTTTTAGGTCCCTGGAGATTAGAATGTCTTTAGATTAGATAGCCTTCTTCAACATGGAATCAAAATCTTCCCAACATTACTCCCCATTTTATTAAATATTAACACAACTAGTCGTATAAATTCGCTTAATGTCTTATTACTGATTAAAAACCATAAGAAGTGGCATAACGACCAATATTTCGTTCTTCTCATGTTTACTCCTCTATTATGACCCCTTCTCGTCACGTCTTGGGCTCTGTGAGAGTAAGTGAAGTATGTGTCTTCCAAACAACCAACTGCTCACAGAGTATACGTTCAAGCCAAGTCAAGGATGCCAGCTTTAAGTGTGTCGATTATACACTTCGTATTCTTCACCATTATGTATTGATGTGGTATTTTTAACATAAACAGTAGAAATCTAGAATAAAATTCTGATTGATAGATAACTTCTAAGCTATTGACAAAAATGAACCCGGAAGAATGAATTTCGGGGACTGCATAAGCTGAAGGCAGAGGGCATACTGATAATGTTTCATAATGTTACGATGAAGGAGACATGTTTCTATTGCTATTCGAAATTGTGGTGTATTTAATTCTATAGGCAGAAAATTCCAAACCAACGCAAGTTTGACAATTATGATCTACAAATAGCCAGGTACACATATGATCTTAACTGTTGATCAATGAAAACAAAACCAAAATTGTGACACATAGCATGCGAGGAAGAAAAACATATATATGCGTTGAGCTTGGTTACCATAAGTTTCAAACGGTGGAAGGTGTCGGTATCTAGGAACAAGTGACAACGTAAGTTCGATTATATGTAGTAAACCAATTCTTTTCAAAATGTAGGAGCGTAATAAACATATTACTTCTGTTAATTTTCCAGGCGGTGTGTTACTTGACGCCACCTCGGTGCCGGTAACATTGAAATAAAGCTTATAATTGTTCATGGATAAGCTCGCCTTAACGTTAAATGGATCGAGACGTATGTTCTTGACAACGTGTACCTAATCTCGTCTAAGATACATACTATCACTCTAGATATTAGATAGATAGAGTGCTCAGTTGATTGTTTAATTCTATCGTCGAAAATATTGAATATAGTTATTTTTTATGAAAATTGCTATTTATGTGTATCCTCATGTTCGCACATACTTGCTTTATTTGAATAAGGTGACAAGCCTTATGTCATTTGAAAAACAATAGTTTCTCTTTGCATATTTGTTCTATTTTTCTGTTTTTGTCTCTCGTCCATCGACTCTTAGACCCGTCTATTTTTATACGTTTTTATTAGCTTTGTTTCATCTTTTCTTATGTTGACATTTCATGATCAATTTCCTTATCTATGATAATGTCGCTTCTTTCTCTCAATCTCTCTATCAAATATTCACAATCGTTTTCAATTCTTTCATGTAATGCAATAGGAAAAAGACGAAACGAACGAACGTGAAGAATGCTCAAGGGGTTGTAAGTTGATTTACGTTGGGTTGGGTTTATATATAATTTAAAGGAATCAAAAATGAAATTTGAACGAACGAACGAAGAAGAAATGTTACCGGACCAAACAAACGAACGGGGATTAGAGGCTGAGTTGTGTTGGGTTGACTTGAAATTGAAGGAAACTAAACGAAAAACAAAGAATTGAAAGTGAATGATTCGTGAATGAAAGGAAAGGGAGCAAATATGGCATATTTTCCATTGAAACCTAATATGCGTAACAATGGAACCGAACTACAATTGAAACTTCACTAAATAAAGCGGCAGAACAAAGCCATTGAAGCAAATAATCGCCAATATGATGCAAGGAAATAAATGTCAGCGAATGTAACACATGATGAACGGGTCGTTTCACGTTTTCTGGGCTCGTCAGATCACCACAAACACACATTCGCTTAAGATGCATTAAATTATGCAGCCAGATTGTCGACTGAAAAATTCTTAGAAAGATTTATCTCTTCGCTCGGTAAATATTCACGCCGATTGGGCGTTGGAATTCTGCGAAAAATGGTTATCATGAAGTTCAGGTTTAGTAAGGTTTCAGTAAGAAAGTTAAGGGCAGACGACAGAACCGCGGGTAAAGTTATTGAATGATATGATTGGACTAAATGGAGAAGAAACTGGAAATAGCGTTGAAAAAAATGGTTAAAGTGCCTGAAAATGTTACCATGCGAATATGCAACGCCAACATGGCAAATAAATCTAGTATAATGAGAACATTATAATGAGGTTTCAAGGATCGATATTATTAGAAAAAGAATCAATTGGGTTGTTTAAGTTTTATTGATTGGATAGTTATGCCCAAATTTACCATATCTTATTCGGTAATAATTAAACGTCGATATGTGTACGTATTTATGAAACTACTTAGATCTACGTTTTGATATCCAGACTCACATAGAACGTCGCCCTCGATCGTTCAGTTTAAAAAATGTTCCCGGTGTAATGGCATTCACGAACGAACCCAAATATATTTACTTTGTGATTAGCCGGCGCCGATGCAGCATTAAAATAATTTAAAACGGTTATTTAACGCGCTATCTTCGTTTTCTATTGTTAGTCGGACGCTTATCGGAGCGGAAACGATAAAAGTCGTGTCAAAACAGCGGATTTTTTTCAACGAACGCATTTCCAAACTAACGCGTCAATTTAGATCGGGTTGACGAACTTTTTGCGGTACGCACGCATCGCTTCATTGTACACGTATTCGTGGCGAATTAGGATGTCGCGGAAGCTCGAGAAGTCGGCGCGACTGTTTTCTAGATCGCGGGCAGCGGGCAACGCTGTTTGTACAATTGGACGCGACGTGCGCTCAAAATTGGCACCAGTATGTTCTATTACCAATAATCGAGACCTGCGTGGCCTGGGTCAATTGATATTTTGAGGCCTCCGTGCCAAGGTCGGAAAAAATTCACAGTTACGTGACTGTACAAAAAAGTTATTTTGCGTCACTGAAGTGTATTGAATATTTTAAATAAACTGGCGGCTACAATTAGAGGACATTGATGTTTTTAATCGAAGGGTAAGATGTATCGGTTCCAATGTATGCAAATTATAAAGTTGGCATCTCAGTAGTCAGAGACTACTAAATTCAAAATTTTAAGAGTTCAGTTTATTAAAATTTTATTACATTGCCTTAGTGTATAAACTCTTAAAAGTCAGATTCATGAAAATTTTATTTCAAAAACACGCCTCTACCTCACTTGACATAATGAAGCTAACCAAGCTGTTGGAATGCTTCAAATGGGCATAAAACTGAAAAGTTGCTGAAAGATTTGGGGTTTCCCAAAGCGTTATAAGTAGGCCGTGGAATCGGCACAGGACGTCGCCGTCGTCGACAAGGTCGTAGAACAAACTGTTAGGGATTTTTAACTTTAAATGCTAGAAGAAATCTAACAATTGCTGACACTGTACACTGTACTGTAGGAATCGACTTCATGAAGAAAGTCTGCGATCTACAAGACAGAGCATACTGACATGGGCATAACAAAGAAAAAAATGGGGTAATGAATGGCGGGCCACACTGTACAGTGATGAATCTCGATTCCGGTTAGACAATGACTTTAGACGAGCTAGGGTCTGGAGAAATAGAGACACTCCTCGACACCATCCTTTTTTACAAGAAATATTCCCATACAATGTTGGTTCTGTTATGGTTTGTGGTAATTGCTATAGCGAGAAAGACGCCACTGACAGAAACATGAACGGTGTTGCTTATCAAAACGACATCATTAACAATAGTGTAGTGGGGAATACCATTGGACAAGAAATACAATTTTTAGACGATAATGCTAGACCTCATAGGGCATAAATTGTGATGCAAGCAATTGAGGAAGTCGGAATTCATCTGCAATTAGAAGCTAGGTGTCCAGACCTTAGCCCAATAGAGCACATTCGATATATTTTGATCCTCGCACTAGACAACCATAGACCAGCACCTTTAACATTGAGGGAATCAAGAACGATTTTACCTCAACTATGGGATGATTTGCATGTCGAGTGCATGTAGTAATTCAAGCCGGTAGTGGCCATACTCGGTATTAAAAATAAAACAACTAATTTAAAATTTAAAAAGTTGTCACTATTGTGAATTGCTTGTAACTTTTTTTGGCATTATCCGAAAAATTTGTTTATATATTAATATCAATTACATTATTTTTTAAATCGAATCTTTATTTAAAATTTAATAATAGCCCCTAATTCTTGCCGCCAGTTTATAATTTGAACCGAAATTATCATTATCGTAAATTTTTTACGAGATGTCGATGTGCAACAATGATGTTATTACACAAAATATGTACATGGAATCTTCTTACATAAAAAGTTTGTAATGTAAAACTTTTCTTAATTACTCTTCCAGCTAATTGCAAGCCATTTTGTGTTAAAAGTAGTTTTAATTAATGAATAAGCTGCGCAGTAAAAATAATGATTTATTTCTTGTTTCACTCTCGCATTTATCAGTTCTTAACTTAACTGTCTTTTGAAGTCAGGTTATGTCTATGTTGTCACGCTGCGTGATGTTGAGACCAATACCATTTCTAAAACGATTTTACATCCATGGACATCACGGCGAGAGAAGAATTGAACTAATTAATGTTGAGCAGAAGTTGAAGGAGTGTCATCAGTGAAAAGAAACACTCCCAGGTTGGGTTGGGTTGCCGAAATCAAAATAGCCAAATTTACAGCAGATGTTAAACAATATTTGACCTCATCTGAAATGTAATTGACCGGTGATGGGTTTGAAAATTTTCATGAAACGCCGAGGCAAAAGTTAGTTGAAGAATGTGGTGTTGTGTCGTGACATAGATCCCACTATTCTAGCATTTCTTGAGATCTCTCTGCTGAATTCTGTCTGCCTCTGTCCTTAATCGATTTACCTCTCCGTAGTTCTTTCGCAGTTTGAGTCCCCTTCTGACTGACTGGGTGAGTTGAAATACAGTTCTGCAAGCCACGGTGTGTTGGAAGGAGGTGTTGCAAGAAGTGAGTCGTGAGCCGTTGAAGGTGTCATAGAATGCTCTGTAGACTGACGTAATGACATAATTGGCCACTTGTCCACCCAACCCCACCCAACCCAACCCAACCCAACCCAACCCAACCCAGCCTTTATACAGAATTACTGGAATGTACTAGAAATTTGAAGCAGGACATCAGCAGGAAACTCAGCAAAAATATCACATATTAAATAGAAGATTTTATATATACGCAATTCGGGGAAAGTATTGTTTTGGAAAATTCTTTACCAAAAACATTACTGTGATCGCAATTAACACTTCCAGAATGTTATGGAACATTCTACAAACCTATTGGATTCCGCCAAGTTTGCAAACATAAACCAACACAATCGTAAGTCTACGCAGACGCACATATCCGTAATCCATAATCCGTAAGTGTAACCCAACCCAACCCATCAGATTATTTATATGTAATGTAAATCTACAGTATAGGACTGCGCCAAACCGAAAAACGTAAAAGTTCAATCAACTACACTCCAACAGCGAAGCTATCCAGTTGCTGGAAAACTGGCCTAGCGCAACACTACAAACATACCAATCTGTTTGGGTTGATGACAAGAAATTAATGCACTGGGTGGTGGTGGTGCTCTGTTGTGTACGTGTGAAAGCAGAGCACAGTGCGTAACTGAAAACACTTCGAACGACAGTGTAAATATGCAGCAGGATAAAAGCAAGTATGTAACATGAGAGTAACGGAATTATGTTCTAGAGCTGGCCCAGGAAGAGGGAGATTTCTAGAAAAAAAAACAGTTTTTAATGATGGCATTCGTATTTAACGAAGTACAAAAGCGAAATATGGTAAAAATTTACCAGAAAAATTGTAGAAAAATAGTGGCGTTTGGACTTAAGTCAAGTTAAGTTTTATTGTCTATCTACAATTCAAAAGTATCACAAGAATTTTATAATTTCGGGAACGTTAAATGCAGAGAGATATCGACTCGAATTTTTAAAACCATTTGTGAACATGTTGCACGACGACGAACTATAGCAGGGTTATTTCCAGCAAGATGGCGCCCATGCACGTACGACTTTTGAAAACATTAGTTTTCTGAGGCAATTCTTTGTATATCGCATTATTTGTTTAAATACAGAGACAATTTGGACTCCGAGTTTGATTGAGTTTGATTTAATCTAAATTCTAATCTAAAAGCATTGATTCACCGGTTAGTAACGGCCAGTAGTCTATTACTCAAAATTAATATAAGACATACGTGAAAACTTCAAAAGCCCTCCCTGAATCACAATTCCGTTGCTCACACGTTAGATTTCATTCCTGAATAGTATGCTTTAAGAGAGATTCACTGTGTTAAGTAAATAAGTAGCGAAGTAGTTCTAACTAGATGCTATAACAATAGGTCCTGGTTCTAACATTAAAAAGCTCCCAATATGAGTCTCTATTCTGTATTTCCCTGCCTTTTTTTTGAAACTTCATAATGCATATTTTATAACTTGCAATATTTTTTAAATTGCATTTAATCTCCATCTACTTTTTTTACTTGCTTTCTACTAGGCATGATTTCCACTCCACGCTACTTTTATTTCCGAACCAAAGTTATTTCATAAAAGTTCTTAAACACCCCTTTGGATTCTTCATATCTGCCTTTAACTCTTGTAGAACGACGTAATTCGTCGCTTTTTATTTCTTCAATCTATCAATTTTATTCTTTACCATTTGCCCATTATTTATTATTTATTATTTATTCTTTAATTCCCTACCTATCCCTTGTTGTTCCATTCTTTCCTTTTTGAATTTTTCATCACAATCAAAATATTGTCCAGTTTGTATTCCAACACGATTTTATTTTAATATATAGTTTGTTGTCTTTGTATAAGGCCAGTGGAACACCAAACATTTCATAGCAGCTCCGTTCATCTACCGACTGACTAGGCCAGTCGGTCACTTCATTAGGTCATCTACTAACGTCAGCGGTGGTCTGACCTATCCTGGTGTTCACAGCTACTAACTGCTCCTTACACGTCCACATTTACATTGCCACTACTACTACTTACAGACAGCTACTGACTTCTGTTAACAGATCAGCCTGTTCTACCCATTGGCACGTAACTGTCTGTTGCCAACTGCTGCTCCCTATGAACTAGATGCACATTCCTTCTACTATTCCATTATTATCGTCTAGAAGTGTTTGGACAGCCGTCCAAACACTTCTTCTTCTTCACGTTGAATTGAACGTAATGAGAACGCAGGATACAAAGATTAGGAAATAAAGAAATGAATTCGTTAAACAAGAACACGGGAAATCCATGTCGTTCATTGTAATATACAGATTAGAGACATTCAAATATTCGCTTCCCTAATGCTATTACAGCAAAATTCCATTTTCCAAGTTTTTTAAAGGACACTACATGATGCTCCAATTGGAACAAATTTGCTGGGCTGTATGCAAATATTTTAAAAAATCTTTCAGCTAAATTTTGAAATTTAGTCATTGACTGTCAAAGTTGGAAGGTGTCTGATAAACGTAACTGACAACGGATGAATTGAATAAATAATTTGGACGTAGGATACAAAAACAATAGACATGTATTCAAGTATCTAACATTGATTTTTTTTCGTTAAAGAGGCATTTAGAAAAAAATTGTAAGATGGGAAAAATCATGGAATCGGACACCTGTCAACGTTGACAGTCTGTAACCTAGGCTGAAGAGCTATTTCTTACAGCAACCCGTCGAGTGCGGGCACGATTTTATACAAGATTGACAACCAATACGATGACATTAACATGTTGATGTTTTATAAAAAATTTCTTATGACACTATTACATTAACCTTAGGTGGTAGGCAACAACTGCATTAGGGAGCACTAATTGAACTTACGTACGAAGGTACTATCAAATCATCTTTGCATAAAAATAATTAATGATAATGAAAGTTAAAAAGTAAAGATTGGGTTAATGCAGTTTAAACAAGAGGAAAACATGAAAATTAAACAGGGAACAAAAATAATGAAACATTTCTTCAGAGTTACAAACAGTCGAATGAAAGAATTTAAATCCGTTTCTTTAATTATTGTGCACGCCACTGCCCCTACCGAAATGAATGAAAATTTAAAGTTAAGTTAATTAAATATTTCGTTCTGTTAACAAAGCTCGTGCCCTACGATAAAGTATAGACAGCGTTCTAATTTCGATGAAAATGCCTCCACTACACAAAAGTCTCGGCATAATTAATTTCGATAAATAAGCGCGCGTCGCCACGAATGAGGTTATGAAATGCGACCGTTAAAACTTTCGACGTCCCGACATAATCGAGTACTAACGACCCGGCCCCCACCACTCCATAAACAAAACGAGAGGGAAAAACGAAATTTACGACATAGTAAACGACGGACGCGCAACAATTTGAATAAAAATAATCGACCAACAAACTATTTAATTGCATTGTAAAGTTGTCTGAACCTATTAATAAAAGGCGAGAGACGATGATTTTTAATGGTTTTGACACGGATCGTCTTTAAAATAAAACCGAGATGGAAATGGGTGCGCGAGATAACGTGTTTGGTCGTGTTGCGCGTCCGTCGTGCGAGTGTCTATAAACGAGCTGCGATGCATCGAGAGCTGTCTAGGCATGGACTGCGTTGCTGTTGCTGCCTCTGCTGCTACATTCCTACGTTTTGGGATCATGGACATCGTTGACACCAGTGCTCTCATATTCGAACCGCGGCCAGCGCGTTTCTCTCATGCGGCTTGAGGGGAAGGCTAAAAGTGGGGACGGCAGTCGAAACTTCGAAAGGCGAGTTCGGCATCGGGCCGATGCCATCGGCTCGTCTTTCGTCTCGCAATCTAAAAATAGACTCGGTAACGTCGACTTACGCCAAATTAAGATCGCGTAGCCCGCTTCTACAAACGCAATGGAAATGAGAAAAAAATACTACGAAAATTAAAATGAATGATGAATGCAACGGAGAATGATTGCAAGCAATATTTGTTGTTAACAATTTGATAGAAAATTTCTTAATACACGAAAAAATCGATAAAAGACTCATTTTACGTGCTGTTCATATTAAAAGGCATAATATGATGTGAGATTAACAATAGGGCGTTGGGAATTCCTAATATTTCACTGAATTTCAACAATTATCAAATTTCATGTGTCAGCTCTTGTAAATTTTTCGGTACCATTATAGATTTCAATCTACATTGGAGTGCGGAAATTGATGATATATGTTCCCGATTAAATCGTGCATTTAATATATATATACAGTGTGTTTCACTTAAGAGTGTAACACCATCATATCTATTTTATTTTCAGTCCAATTTTTGTAATTGTTTTTTTCCAATCGTAGAATACTTATTGCTCTATTTACTACCAAAAAACCAATTGTCTTCTTTAAATGCAAAGCAACCTGCGATGGCAAAATAAATGGTAAAAATCAAGAAATCACTTTAGGGATTTTTTTTATCGAAAAATCTTACTATTAACAATTGTTCAGAATTACCCAGAAACCTTAAATCCAAAATTTCATGAAAATAAACAATGTAAAAATTTTCCGTAAATACTTATTATTAGCGGCGCCGAAAATTGTATGCTGTGAAAATTTTGTTTGAAATAAAACCTTAACTGTCAAAGTTGTTTAAAATTGTTGTTGTTTAGGTGCAGCCACCTGTGC
Organism: Geotrupes spiniger; assembly: GCA_959613385.1. Classification (NCBI taxonomy): domain Eukaryota; kingdom Metazoa; phylum Arthropoda; class Insecta; order Coleoptera; family Geotrupidae; genus Geotrupes; species Geotrupes spiniger. The sequence goes on from OY390737.1 coordinate 23,579,264, forward strand.
AAATAATATTTACCGAATTGGAATTGCTTTTGAAGAAAATTTTAACATTATTAATTTTCATGAAATTTTGGATTTAGGGTTTTTGGACAATTCTGAACAATTATTACTAGTAAAAATTTTCGATAAAAAAATCCCTAAACTGATTTCTTAATTTTTGCCATCGCAAGTTGCCTTGCATTTAAAGAAGACAATTTTTGGGCGTAAATAGAGCAATAAGTATTCTACGTTTGGAAAAAAAATTACTAAAATTGGACTAAAAATAAAAAAGATATGATGGTGTTACACTCTTAAGTGAAACAACTGTATATACATGCTTGTGCAACACCCTGCAACGCCATATAAAGAAGGCCAATGTAAAGGTGAACACAGGCATGTATCAAATGAAACAATAAAACAGATCTATATAAGAAAGGGGCGGGGGATAGTTTCAACATTGATCAAATAGCTTAAAATAAAAACTAATAATACAATAAAATAAAAGAAAAATAAAAAAATTCAATCAAGAAAGATGCAGGATCATTGTCATAAATTATTATAAATTTTGCTTAAAGTGAGAGAGTCAGTTTTAAAGTTTATAGCGTTAGTGTCTTTTTGTATGTGTATCATCTCCAAAATCAAACGCTTCGTATAGTTGCACTCTTTAGTTATCAAAATCAAAAATGGGTCCTGTGTTTTTAGCATGTTTGGATAAAGCAGTGTCAGTGGCTTTGTTAGATGTTGTACTGTATTTATGTGTATATAAAAATTATTAGTAATTAAAAAAAGATTTAATTTTGTCTAAATTTGCTTTTCGAAATTTTGGATGGAATAATTTAATTCCTTGATCAACAAGGCTATTAATCACACTTCTTTTATATGTTAAAGGTGTTTCGGAATCGAAGTTTATATATCTATTACAGTTAGTTTCCTTAATATACCTATTTGTGAAAATGTTTTAATGTTGGTGTGTGTAATTTGTATATTTAAAAATTTTATGGAGTTGTTTGGTTCTGTTTCCAGTGTAAATTGTAAACGTGGGTGATATGAATTGAAAATGTGTGTTATAGTATCTGATTTAGTAATTGGAATAACGTTGAAAACGATTAGATTTGTTATTTTCCTTATAATATTTTTTGAAATTAGTAATGATGTTTACGCATTTAGACCGAATTGAATTTTGAATATCTGGTTCAATTTCATCAATTGCACTTTCAATGCAAGCGATGATATTGTCAATAGTTAAAGATTTACTAGGAATTGGAAATTTAGGACCTAAACTCTAATACTAATTTCACATTATAAGGGATGTCAAATTATCCAACCACTTTAAGGTACGGTAAGTGTTTGTATTTGTTTATTAAGGATTTTTTCACTGTGTTGAAAATTTGTTCATAATTGTGAAATTGGTCATTAAAGAAACTATCTGCAATATTGTATATGATAAGTATGTATACATGTCAGAATGTAATCGAAAGATGTCATTATTCAAACTTTTCAAGAGTATCATAATATCCGAAATACAGAGATTTAACATTTGTTTGTGAAATTTAGATAGAATAGATCGATATTTAAAATCAATTTTGACACTTAAAAAGATTGAATAATGACAGCTTCGTCTAAAAATTTTGGAATTATATCACATTTCCTGCATCTTACCAGAAAGATGTTTCTATTTTTAAAAGTGTTTAATTCGCCGACTGACTGCTAACGTTACAAGATAGGTACAATTCTAAGTGATTTACAGTCGAGAATTTTTACAATTTATGCTTATATAAATACGCACATAACACAACAGTTGTATGGATAAATAATACTCATATCGAACTAGGCGGCATCATTACAACAAAACGGGCTGATAAAATGTGGGACCCATAATTTTTTGAATTTAATGAAATATTTACAATTTGCCCAGCTTACAATTTTGTAGAAGCAGGTAATAGAGGAGCTTTGCGAGTACTAAATTTTCAAAGATTTATTATTGAAAACGATTACGGAAAGCCTTAGAAGATTTTGAATAATTGGGAAAAATTCCCTCGAAACACATGAGAATGTCAGCAATTTGAGCGGAATGATTCTTTGAAATTTTGAACTTGTGTCCAAAATTCTTTGAAATTTTGGACATAATGAGAATCGTCGAAATGCGTCGAGAAAAATTCCGTCACAATTTGCATAAGTCTATTCTTGCGGCATTTCCTCCTCGGACGCGTACAACGTTAATCCACGTTGCTTCTTATTTGGCGATTTAGACAAAGATGCTGAAGACATATGAGCTAACTGCTTCTCTGTTACCTCGCTGGCTCGACCTGTCTCTTTTCTACTCTTTGCTGCGACTTTTATCGCCACTAGCGCACTAACACTATCGCTTGACAAACTTGAACGTTTCTTGTGGCTCGCAACATCTGTAAACGCGGAAAAAATCCTCTCAGCCGGTGCATTCGAGTGTGGCAAAGAACGTATTAATGCTAACAAAGCCTTTAATTGTGGATACTTGAAATCTCCACTGTTATGTACTGTAAGCAGTATCTCTTTCCACATGTCATCGAATGATAACATGTCCATTTCTTGTCTAATTGAACCGTTTTTATACTCTGAGAACAAGAAACGCCATTCTTTGTTCATTGCCAGTTTTTGAATCACGTCATGGCATTCTTCTCCGAGGGGTACTTCGTCCAAGGGCAATTGATTGCAACTCTCTTCGAATCGAACGTGCCCCGATTGCACATGAGGAAGAAGTGGTTTCCGTATGAAGTGATGTGCCATCCGCGACAAAAATTGAAGGCATTTCTATTGCAACAAATGAACTCGAGTTTCAGAATGTTGAAAAAAGAGGTTTATATCATTAAATTTCGCCAAAACGTACTCCAGAAAAGCTAGATACGCGTGCATCTCGAGGTCATTGAGAAATGCATTCAATTGTTCTAGTTTTTCTAATTTTTTAGAATTACCTTCTTCGATTATCGCTTCGGAGAAGCATGCCTGTAACGACGGCATCAAGAGGCGTAATCTCTTGATGGCGTCGTGACGCCCGAGCCACCGCGTTTTCGAATATTTAACGAGTTTCAGGTCTAAGTTGACAGGCATCGACGAACTCGGCTAAAATTTGCGACCGCTTCGCATAATTCTGGTGGTCAACGATCGACGTCATTGACTCTTCGACTATATTAGGAATTGTTTTTTTGCAGGAATGCTTTGATATTAATGCAAGAGCATGACAGACGCAAGTGATTACGATCACGCTCGGATTCTCCTTACGGAGTAACGCTTTGAAAGACATTTTCTCCGCGTTCATAACCGAAGCGTGATCGCAAGCCATTGCTATAATATTCGAAAAAGGTATTGCATGTTTTACCATGTAATCCTTGAACTGCTTGAAAATACCCGATGCAGTTAATTGTGTTGCGTTTAACTCTAATAGCTTCGGCAATGCCGTAACAACATCGGGTGTCTCTGGATCGACGTATCGCACCAAGAAGGTCAGCCAGCTTTTATTGTTCTGGGTTCCCTTATCGATAAAAATCGCGAATTTAACATTCCTAAGCATCTGAATCGAACGATCCTCTTCGTAACGGCCAAGAACGTTACGTACAATTCCCGAAACTTTGGTCGCGCCCGCAGTCATTTCTTGTAGAATAGCCGGATCTACCTCTTTGAAAAAAATTAAAATTGGATTCATCTGCGCATAAGGAATGCTTAATTCGCTACCTAATCTGACGTAGTCCAATTCAGCGATTCGTACTGAGTCTTTAAAGCTATCGATGCTATATCCTGGACTACTTCGGGGGGAATTTCATCTGCTATCACAATACCGTTCGCGAAACATTGAGCTTTATGTTCATCTTTACTAGCGTGTCGGTCTAAACTCGAAATTCCCCCTCGGCGGTTTTGTATCACATCACATATAATACATTGAAACTTATAGCAGCCCTCTGGAACGCATCGAATCCACGACTTATACCTACTGTCGGTAGTCCACGCTGTGGAAAATGGATGTGAATAGTGCCCTTTCTTTTTTTCTCTAATTCCGCGAGCCAATTCAGCGGCACCAGTTTGGTGTCGCCTAGATGCGATATGAGCGTGGAGATTTCAAGTATCCACAATTAAAGCCTTTGTTAGCATTAATACGTTCTTTGCCACACTCGAATGCACCGGCTGAGAGGATTTTTTCCGCGTTGACAGATGTTGCGAGCCACAAGAAACGTTCAAGTTTGTCAAGCGATAGTGTTAGTGCGCTAGTCGCGATTAAAGTCGCAGCAAAGAGTAGAAAAGAGACAGGTCGAGCCAGCGAGGTAACAGAGAAGCAGTTAGCTCATATGTCTTCAGCATCTTTGTCTAAATCGCCAAATAAGAAGCAACGTGGATTAACGTTGTACGCGTCCGAGGAGGAAATGCCGCAAGAATAGACTTATGCAAATTGTGACGGAATTTTTCTCGACGCATTTCGACGATTCTCATTATGTCCAAAATTTCAAAGAATTTTGGACACGAGTTCAAAATTTCAAAGAATCATTCCGCTCAAATTGCTGACATTCTCATGTGTTTCGAGGGAATTTTTCCCAATTATTCAAAATCTTCTAAGGCTTTCCGTAATCGTTTTCAATAATAAATCTTTGAAAATTTAGTACTCGCAAAGCTCCTCTATTACCTGCTTCTACAAAATTGTAAGCTGTGCAAATTTTAAATATTTCATTAAATTCAAAAAATTATGGGTCCCTCTTCTTGTTAGCCCGTTTTGTTGTAATGACGCCGCCTAGTTCAATATGGGCATTATTTATCCATACAACTGTTGTGTTATGTGCGTATTTATATAAACATAAATTGTAAAAATTCTCGCCTGTAAATCACTTAGAATTGTAACGTGAGCAGTCAGTCGGCGAATTAAACACTTTTAAAATAGAAACATATTTCTGGTAAGTTGCAGGAAATGTAATATAATTCTAAAATTTTTAGACAAAGCTGTCATTATTCAAACTTTTTAAGTGTCCAAATTGATTTTAAATATCAATCTATTCTATCTAAATTTCACAAGCAATGTTAAATCTCTGTATTTCGGATATTATAATACTCTTGAAAAGTTTGAATAATGACATCTTTCGATTACGTTCTGACATTTACATATACTTATCATACAATATTGCAGATAGTATCTTTAATGACCAATTTCACAATTATGAACAAATTTTCAACACAGTGAAAAAATCATACACAAACTTCCTTAATAAACAAATACAAACCTACACCGTACCTTAAAGTGGTTGGATAATTTGACATCCCTTATAATGTGAAATTAGTATTGAGTTTAGGTTGTAAATTTTCATTTCCTAGTAAATCTTTAACTATTGACAATATCATCGCTTGCATTGAAAGTGCAATTGATGAAATTGAACCAGATATTCAAAATTCAATTCGGTCTATTTGTGTAAACATTATTACTAATTTCAAAAAATATTATAAGGAAAATAACAAATCTAATCCAACGTTATTCCAATTACTAAATCAGATACTATAACACACATTTTCAATTCATATCACCCACGTTTACAATTCACACTGGAAACAGAAACAAACAACTCCATAAAATTTTTAAATATACAAATTATACACACAAACACTAACATTTTCACAAATAGGTATATTAAAGAAACTAACTGTAATAGATATATAAACTTCGATTTCGAAACACCTTTAACATATAAAAGAAGTGTTGTTAATAGCCTTGTTGATCAAGGAATTAAATTATTCCATCAAAAATTTCGGAAAGCAAATTTAGGCAAAATTAAATCTTTTTTTAATTACTAATAATTTTTATATAAAATTTACAACAGCTGACATATGAAATTTGATAATTGTTGAAATTCAGTGAAATATTAGGAATTCCCAACACCCTATTGTTAATCTCACATCATATTATGCCTTTTAATATGAACAGCACGCAAAATGAATCTTTTATCGATTTTTTCGAGTATTAAGAAATTTTCTATCAAATTGATAACAACAAATATTGCTTGCAATCATTCTCCGTTGCATTCATCATTCATTTTAATTTTTGTAGTATTTTTTTCTCATTTTCATTGCGTTTGTAGAAGCGGTAAGCGGTGTACATGATTTTAATTTGGCGCGAAAATTACTGCGAAACTCGAAACCTGATTGATGTTGCATAGCCGACGTTATCGCGTCTATTTTAAGATAACGAGGCGACCTCCGCCGAACTCGGTTTCGGCACAGCTCGACTGCCGTCCCCACTTTTACCACTTTTGGCCAGCGGCTTGAGGAGAAGCCGCCAGCGGCGGTTCAAATATGAGAGCACTGGTTGACACATGCACCCAGACCTTGTCAGACACTCTTGACGACAATTGGTGCAGCGGTCTATACGATATGACACTCAAACGCCCACACGCATATTTATTTTCATTTATGCAGGTTATTTTTTAAAGGCGCAGCGGCGTTGAGATTTCCGTGCAAATTGTAATAAATTTTTGAATAACAGACAGATTTGATATATATATTTATTTAATATCGTTAAATAAAACCATCAAAATTAATTTTACTTTAGTATTATTTCCGGTTTAAACGGAAATGCTTCAAATATCTATATGTATATAATGTGATTTTATGAGCTGGGTGTGCGCATCTTTATATAATGTAAAAGATAAAGTAAACAATATAAGTAAATCAATAAATATCAACAACGAAAATATATAAACAGTGCAAATGGACCAAATACCAATAGAAAATTGAAATATCTCGAAATAAAATTGAGAAACAGCAAGTGTATTTTTTGAGTAAAAAGGTTTTTAAGGCACGTTTCTTAAATTACTTTGACAAAAATTTTAATCTTTATCGTTGTTACCATACATCGAGGGTCAATAAAAAAACCGAAAACCAGATAAAATTTTTTGAAGACGTCACGAAATCTGTACTTTTAGTTCATCCCAAGTGACACATGTTGAACAGTCGACCAAAGGGCACCTGTGGTGTTCTGGTTGTAAAAGCAGACGTCCGACTATAAATCATCGTTTCGAAACACGACACAACTAGCCGCATAGTTTTAACACGTATATCGTCTGTTCCAGAACGGTAGAGCAAAACCACACAGACGTGTCCACGAAAACATACCTACCTAGTTATATTCTGATCTATTCACGATAAAAAAACTACGGCTTCGCCGCAGTAACGTTTCCAATAGACGCAGGAGGGCACTTGAATTTCGGTGCGGTAATACGATTTATAAGTGTCAAAATCCAGATAGACTTGGTTTCTAGACGCGTTTCCTTTGTCGAGATGAAGACCCTCGGGGCACCCTCGCCCTGTAGTTAATACGTATCGAGGGTGAACGATATGTGTAGATATACATCATCATTGGGAAGCTTATTGAATTTCAATGTTGTCGATATTTTATAATGTAACCTCGGGGTTGGAGACTTTCGCAAAAATCCGCATTCGAAGCAAGAAATGTTTTAGTTTTGCAATAAAGCTGAATTGTTTGTGATAATCGTCAAGATAAGTAGTTCATGGTGCGAAAAACCTCGAAGAACACATTTATTTATTTAGTGCAAAACCAAAAAGGAAGCTTACATGAAATAAAATAATAAATAGCGAACAGGACTACGAATTGGGGTCCAATGCAAAATACAAATCACGTTTCATGGGATATGTTAGATATAGATGGATGCAAAACAAAAAAGGAAAATAAAAAAAAATGGAAAAGCTTACTCTGCATTGATTCACTTCAGCCTGCACAACTGCATATTAAATTTAATAACGTGAAGAGAAGACAGTGCATGCCTTACAGAATAGAAGTTCGATGCAGCAATGCAAATTTTCGAAAATAAAAAGAAATTATAAAACTTTAATGAACTAAACGTGCAGAAAATGGCCTTACCGATAAGGAAAGGTAAGCGACGAAAGTGCTGATTGTAATAAATTTATTGATAAATTTAAATTTATACGAAATAAAATGAATAATCTTTAGTGTAGGCGAAGCAATCTACAAAGAAAAAACAAACCAATATAGTAAAAATTGTAAAAATGTACATAAACAATGAGCAAGGATATGGAGGCAAAAAATATTTACGAAAATGAGAAGCATTTACCAAATCTAAAGTATAACAGGCAAATCTTTGGGGATATCTATGTAGCAAATTATTCGAATATAGGCCTCACTTACAAAGCAATCGAAATGGTGAAGACACCTTAAACAAAAACAGTAAACGTGGTGTTTAGAAGGCAGGGGACAGTGCACACCATTTCATAATATCTGACTAGTCTGACGATCCTTCAAAAGAAGTAAAACTAAGTCACTAAAGTATGGGAACATGTAATGAAGATGAAGATCATTTACAGCCCCAAAAATCGTTTGAGCAATAAGAAGAATACACAAGAGATATATAATGAATTAAAAATGGCAAAAAGTTGTGAAAAGTGATTTGCTATAGAAAATAGAAGATATGTAGCTTAAAATGATCTGAATTAATTCGAAGGATGTAAAGTAATAAAGTACAAAGTGTAATCAAAATGAGATGAAATGGTATTCGTGAATAGAGATTTTCAAAAATTTTACAAAAAACGTTGGAGAAGGAAGGATAACAGCAACACACAATAAGCTAGCAAATTAAACTAGAGATGGTCAAATTTTTTTTACAGAATTGATAGGAAGCATATTAACTATTAACTTAACTAGAAATACAACAGAAATGCATATGCCGTGAACACTACCAATAACAAATTAATCAATAGTAAGTTCTGCGATTTAATTACATGGAAAATTAATCTCTGGTTTAATTTGCCAGCTTATTGCGTGTTGCTGAAGATCTCCAGGATAGAGTGAAACAGGATTCAACCAGTTTTTCTATATTTTGCTGCATTTCGGTGCAATATGTATATAAATGGCTAAAGACGCCTTGTGGTGTCTCGCCGCTGCCAAAGTTTTCAAAATCCATTAGTCTGAAGCGGAACATTCACCATCGTCCTACTTATTAATTCTTTTGCTTATATCCATAGTTTTCCATTCTCTGTTAGTTTTTCCAGAAGGTTATTCCTCCTACACCCACCACGTTGTAGGTCTTCCTGGTCCTCTTCTTCCTACTGTGCTTTTACCTTCCTCGCTATATCCTTCCATGTTCCTGCAGTATTTCATCGTTCATCCTTAGTTTACATTGATTCTCAATAAGCTTCACTTGTTCCATCACAGTACTTACTATTTGTGTTTTTGCAATTCATTCCCCGTCTTCCTCTTTGTTTAATTATTTTCCTTATATCCATCCATAGTTTTCCATTCCTTGTTGCATTTCTCGTTGGCTTTGGTCAATGTTCCACTTCTCTCAACCACCTTGTAGTTCTTCCTGATCCTCTTCTTTCTACTGTTGCCCCCTATCGAATTAGGTACGCCATCGCTTCTGACCCAGTTCCCCACACATGTCCCAGCAATTTCACGCTGGGTCTTTACTTTCCTCGCTGTGTCGTCCTCACTGAGTTGCTGCAGCATTTCATGGTGCATCATTATCCTACATTCAATATCATTAAGCTTGTCTTGTCTCATTGTTGCTCTTAATATTTTCCTTTCCACAATCCTTATATTCCCCTCATCCTTTTTCGTAAGTGTCATTGTCTCAACCGTGTAATTACGTATTTAGGGTAAATGACAAAACTTTTTTTGGAAAAGAAGAGGGGAAGATTTTAGTTAGATCATTAATAAAAAATGATTGAAGAGATTTTCAATTAAATGCATTTTTTTCTAATTTAGGTATTTTATAAAAATACATTTCTTAAAATCATAAATTGAGTGTAACAATTTTAACTGAATTGCATTTTTCTTATAGGTATGGAAAACATTTAACTACGTATAAAATAAGTTAAAAATTCTAACATTTTAAAAATACTTTAAAAAATCATAAAAATTCAAAAAACCAAACAAAAATGGGCACATTTAGATTAACGTGAGGAAATATGTCGAAATTTACAAAACGCAAAATATATAAAAATCGATACAATTTGAAATATCAATTATTTTCAAATCAACTGCAAAAAAGTGCCTTCATTTTTCATTGTATTTGGTTATTGTTTAAACTATTTTTAATTAAATTTCCATCACTTTTTAAATTTAATTCGACTGAAACCCAAACAAAATTGTGCAATCTTTGGGAAACATAGATTTATCCATTTGACTTTTGACATTTAGATTGTGCAGACTTAGATTGTTCCATCTGACTGTTACCAAAGGTGTACAGGTCAAGGATTCTGAACTTCTAAAAAATCCAACATTGCGATCAGTCGCCTAATTCATTTAAATTATTTTTTTCTACCATTTCTATACACATTGTGAAACTGTTCATTGCAAATGTATCATGAGCTCAAATGTGTTTTGTCAAATATAACACAATTCGCATTTGGCACCAGGTTGCAAAAAAACTCTATTAACTGTAAAAGTTACAATCACAAGCTTACCTTCTGGTCCGTCCACCTCCACCCATATCCGGCGTATCGGCGCTCACCACCATCTGAAACAAACATTTAACGAATTTAATATTTTAATGTATACTGAGAAATGTGTGTTTATTGTAAACCAACTAAACTTGAAACACAATGTATTGTGGATAGATTACTTATGCTATCCCTTAGAACCTACCCAATTACCTCGTTAGAGGGTCAGACGAGAAATAGGACACAATTTTTTGAAACATTGCATGAAGACAAAGTTCTTTTTACGACACTTTAATTATTATTGCAGTTACTATGCTAAAATTTGCTATCGAGAATGAATTCTATATTATATATGTAAAACACATAACTTTATAAAATGGCCGCAGGGAAGATCCAGCATAATACAGCCACGCGATGAATATGATAATTATCCTTGCAGCGACAGTCCTAGTGTTCAAGCAAACCTTAATTAATTAATGGCTTAAAATTTTATTCTGTACGCTCTTAACAATGTTCCGATATTGGTGACCACGAGCAAGTGTCCAAAGTTTAAGGCTCCACATAATCGAAACTAACCTAATGGGTAAAATAAATTTTCACTGCATTTATATTTCATCCACTAAATTGTTACTCAGTTTTTTTTAAGTAATGACAAACACTTAAATTCGAACGAAGAAAGTGAGCTACGAAGAATTAATAAATAATAAATAAGTTGAAATAAAAGGTTAAGTAAAGAGTTTACTACGAAACAAATCTCGAGCGACTTGGCATATAATTTGATACTTTACTATAATTGAAGGATAATCATACTTTACTATAATTGAAGGATAAAATTTAAATAAATCATATGTGGGAAATTAAGGAAGACATAAATAACATCACGAAGATCCACATTCTGTGAAGTCGGTACGAATTAAGTTTCTTCTCGGCTTGGTGTTAAAATCAGCAAGTAAGGTGGAAATAAACTATGAGCAAATCAAACATCAGGGACAGTAATGCAGTAAAAGACAAATTTGTACACAGAGGAGAGGAAAGGCAACAGAAAAAGAGTACAGATCTTAAATATCTAGTCAGCATTCATAAAAGTGGAGAAATAAAAATAAAATAAAAGATAAAAAAATAGTATGCAGTAGTTACGATCAGGAAAATCCTTACATCAAGAAGTATACAAGACCAAGGGAAACTTTCTCATATTCAGACATTCAGACATTAACTGAAAATATAGCGATGAAGATTGAAACATGGAAGGAAAATACTATGACAAATATTCGAAAGAATTAACATTGGAAGAGTGAGAGATAAAGCCCAAAGTAACAAGTGAATAAGACATATTTTGAGAATGAACGAAGTGAGAATGACCAAGGATGTTTTGAATAGAATATCCATAAATTACAAAGAGCAGAACATAACAAGAGTAAGGTGACTTGAACAAGTTAACCAACGAACTGAGAATTGCAGAGTTGAGAAAACAAATAATCAATGTATGTTATCTGTATGGAATAGTTAGTGTACTGAGCTACAACGAGTGATGGCAAAAAAGACCTGAAAATATGTGGAAATAAAGACCCATGGTGCAGGAAGATTAGAACGATGTGCTTCTTTCTGGAAAATAATGAAATAAGAAGGAACACATTTAGAAATGAAGGCAGAATTCAATTGCTATGTATAACAGAGTTGTGTGTAAGGTAGAATCCTGAATATTGAGTGAAATATAAGTAATTCCAAGACTAAGTCGTCGTAATGAGGAGAGAGGTGCTGCATGGATTAAAATTAATAGCAAATGTGGGTTACGTGAATGTGTACTGGATGACGTAATGTGAAGACTTAAATTCAAATTACCCAATTATTTGTACCGTAGCATAATTATTTCATAATTATAGGCCTCGTTGATTACTGTTTTTACCTCTACTAGTAAAATACAATAATTCGAAAATGAAAATATTGATTTTGACAGCATAATATATACTAATGGTACGTATATAAAATTTTTACAATACATTCGTCCTTCGTTTTATTCATTGAGGAAATATATTTTAAATTAGTTTAACAGTAAATAAAAGGCCCGTCAATGCAGTAATAAAACGGCACTGAGATTATCGAGTTATCGGCGCGTTTGCTCGCATACGTTTCAAGACACAAAGCAATTAGTTTTATATTCAAAGGACTGTCATATAAGGAGACTAGACTCGAACGTTCTGAGCAATAGTCATGTGTGCAAGTACGAGTGTCTGGCGCCACTCGAATGTGTACCATGGAATCACCATTTTTCCTCCTTCGTACGGATCCAGCGTTCCAGACGTCGTCGCAGCGCTCCCTCTCGTTCTAGTATGTTCGAGATAATGAGATGACAATTAAACGCTGCGCGCGCTTCGGTTTTCTAAGGCTTCGGCGACAAACGGGCGTAGGTGGCGATGATATTACGGTTCCAATTAAATATTATATACGATTGTACGGTCGTGCTAGCGAGTGTTTTCACATAAGGCCACTCACATTAAATTAAATCGGTTTTACGTACGAACGGTGCGTTTTTAAGACGTGCGTTGGCAGGATTTATTCCCCCTTGAGTTTATTGCCACTTTCGGACGTCCAAGTCGCGTCGTAAGTCGGATAACTTTCCATCATTTGACTATCAAAAGAATGACAATGTCACAATGAAAGTGTTCGGTAAACACCAGGTTGGCTCCTCCCTTAATTATGATTTAGGGGAGGAACTTATTAACTCAAGTTATGTCGTTAAATGAGTTTTAATTAATATGGGGTTTTTGTCAACACAATTTAAAATTATATTTGAGAAAGCAATATATATACAATAGCAATATATATACCCAATATCGACTTGGTGTATTCAAATGAGTTGGAAGGGAGAAATGTAAGAGAATGGACGTACTTGAGAGTAGTATTGATGGAAAACAATAGTTGGGAAGAGCACTTTATCCATAAATGTATGAAGGTGAGGAAAGCGGAAGAGTCCATAGAGGAGGTAGAAAGAAGGAGGAGGGGGGGCAGTGGAGCAGAGAGGGTCGTAGTGGTTAGGATGAAACAGGTGGAAGCGCTGGAAAGGGACGGCAAGATAATGAATCCAAGTTATAATGCTAAATACAAGGATATGAGAGTAATCGGGAGGATACCAAAATATCTGGAATGAGGAAAGGCGGAGGAAGAGGAAAGAAGATTACCAAGATTCAAATGCGGAAACGAGGAGAAGGAGAACTAATATTGAATGAGAGAGGAGTACAAAAGAGAGATATGTGGTAAAGGAAGGGTCGAGTGGTAACATTGGTGGGAGGAGTGTAAAGAGGCGGGATGGAGCAAGGAGGAGAAAGAAGAGGGGAGGAAAATGAGGATGAAGGCAACTAACTAAAATTATGATTGTTACAGGTTATGAGGAAGTGCAGGGAATCGAGTTTTACTTTAAATTATTTTTGCCCCGACATAATAAACTCCGAGTCTTAGCGCTTTATTATTAGCTTACTGTAACTTAGCAGTACAGATCTGACATACATGAGTATGTTATGGATATTGCAATGCTGTATACAAACGTAATTTTTACTGGGAATCCCTGCTATCAAGTTCTTAATAATTACTTAGCTATGCCTCTGTTTCATTACAATAGTATATTTCCCAGTTTTCCTTATTATTTTAATTTTATTTATAATACATTTCCATTTTCAAATTTTTAAATAAGTTTATTTCATCGTCGTTATTTTTCAATAAATTTTCTTAATTCGGTTATTTCTTTTTTACTTTTGTACGATTGTTTCCAAAATTTATACTGCCGCGTATAAAAATTATACAATTTAATATAAATAAATGCAAAATGCACACTTTTCACTTTGTCGTGCTTAAAATAATATTTCAGGATCGATGAGCTTTTTTTATATATCTTGTATATTGCTTTGTGCTTTTTAATAACTTTTGTTAAAATATTGTTTTGTTTCAATTTGCTATATAAATATAAAATATGAATTATTGTTGTCATCATCATTTTTCAATACCTTAGGAAATAGCGATTCGTTAAATTAAATAAAAATATTTATTCGTTATTTTGATGTTCATCACATCATATGTCATTTTAATATTTATCAAATTACTGCTTGTAGTGTTGGTATCGTAATGAATGTTGTGTTTAAAATTAGTCCTGTCAATAAATAATTTTCGGACCGATATATGTTTGGTATCATTGTTGATATAGGGTGTCTTCTCCAAACTTTTGTTCGTTGGTTGCATTAATTAGCTGCTTTTATCCCCGCTATCGCTAAGTGTGGATTTTATTTCATTATAAAATTCAGTGGCGACTTTTTTAACAACAATTAACAGCACCACCATCCCCTTGCATCAGCTAATATCGGGCCAAATGATCCAACCATAAACTGTTATAAGATATTAAGGACTGTTAAGCCAGAGCTTTGTCCTTCTCCAATGTATCGCCTTAAACATATCTATTCCATTGCATGGTTGCAGTTCTTCGCTTAGTTCTTCAACTTTTGTCTGATTTTGAATTATTCCTCGATTAAATTTCCTCGTATGTCAATATTCTCCGTTCCTAAGTTACGAAAAAGAATATGTTAGATTATATTTAGCGTCGTATGCGTCACCAATGTCGCCAGCTGTTTGGCGGGTGACGAGCAGATGATGATTTAGGGTGCCTACCCTCCCCGGTCCTGGCAATGCTACGCGTTCGGTACCCTCGCATGTACTGCTCCTGTACACCCCGCAAAAATAGGGATATCCGCACTTATCAGCATGTTAACTCGCGTCCATCTTTATTTGCCAACACGGCGCACGCACGGTGACCATAACGCACACAAACTGTTGCATGTGATTTGCGTGACGGCGACGTGTGGAAACTCTTCCCGGGCAGAATAATTTTCTCGAAATGACTACGATTTCATTTGTTTCCGATGGGATGATTTGCACTCGCTTTGTCAATCTAATAACCCCCGAATTTGCGTCGAGTGTTTGCGAGCGCGTAACCATATTGATTTAAGATAATTTGTTGTGGTCTTTTCGGCGCGCCCTTGGATCAAATGTCTACGCAATGTTAAAATTATTTAAAAATTTCCATTTCTGTTTGAGGCGCGATTGTATAAACAGAACCGACTGAGACGACATGTGGAACAGGAAGCTTCAGCGGCGTAAATATAAGTATTTTCGAAACTCATGGGCATATGTGGCCATCTGCATATCGTTCGAAGGAGACACGTGCTACGCGTATTACGTCATCAGTCGCGCGCCCGCCATATTCCTTTTTTGCGAGATTAACATGAGGCGATCGATTTTATTACAATTGTTCCGAGTTAATAAAATTTCCTAGATATATTTTACAACTCACTGCTCGTTAAATTGTGTTGTGGCACATACCTATTTATCCGTATTGTGATAATCTGTATAAAAACAAATCGTGTATGGGATCAAAAGATTGTTTTTGGGCCGCACGAAGATGACGATGTGCCTTGATCTTGCTAAAATTTATTAAAATTTTAAAATAGTTACTTCAATAAACAGAAAACCAGTCTAGGAAAAAATTTTGAAAAAACGAACACCTTGAACATCTACGAAGCGACCCACAACCAAATATATAAAGACGAAAAAATAATACGTAACCGTGCAATTCAATTACATAGCTAAATCAAAATTTTTAATTGCTGTACGCAGAAACTCAATGCTAATTTCGAAGGAAGTCCCACTTTACGACTAAATTTGCTTTGGAAGGTAACTTTTTCGTTCTTGAAACGTGAAAAATGCAATCGTTGAGAGTTGAACAAAAGGAACGAGTATCAGTGACGATGACCTCGCTTTAATCAATGTTTTTTATTTTTACATAGTGACCCAGTGGAGAATATATCGATTTGGTATTTAATTAAAAAAAAAACACAATCACACTAGGTTGTGTTGGACTGGATTGGATTGGGTTGAATTCACTTTAGTTGGGTTGGATTGATATGATTGCATTGTGCTTGGTTGGATTGGCTTGATTTGGGTTGGATTGGATTGCATTTGATTGGGTTGGGATTTGTTTGGTTGGGTTCAGTTGAGATTGGATTGCATTTGGTTGGGTTGAGTTGAATTGGATTGGTTGATTGGATTGCAGATGCCATAAATGTAACGAATATTAAAACCGAGAGAAAATAATTATAGAAAAGTAGAATAAAAAACATTACACAAGGTTAATTCATTAACAAATCACAGCTAAAGTATTGAAGTAAAACAAAAACGCTATAAATTGACACATTTTTATACATATTTTATATATAAACATCAACAGCATTTCATGACACGACGCAACGTAAATAATATAGAAGAAACAATGATTATACGTATAAAGTTTAATATTATTTGGCACTTATTTATTGACAGACATTTGTTGTTGATGTAATCAGAATCTTGTATTTATAATTTTGGAATTTATGTATTTTTGTAAATTTTACAAAATGTTCAGAAATTCCAGTTTTTGACTATTAAATCATTTTTTCCATATTTTGCCCAATTCAATATTTTTCGTTTGAGCAAGCTTGCTTCAAATTCCAGACCTAAGATATAATTCGAAACCTCCTGATAACATTTCACATATTTTGTGTAGAATTTAGGCTTTCCTGGTGGCTTCACGAAAAATGTAGGATTTCCAGTTCATCGAGTAAAAAGCATTAGTCGTGTTTCTCATGCGAACAATTAAAGACATACATGTTTGTTCCAAATGAATTTATTGATCCAAGTATAACGCCTTTAAATTCAGTAATGCAAATTTTATATAAATAATCTTTCAGATCACTTATACATATGTAGTATCCAATTTCCATCATCTCGTCATAAATAGTTTTTGCCACAAGAAGTCCATCAGCAATGATGACTGTTTATCTATCTTCTTTAATTCGCTTAAATTGATCACAGTTTTTCCCACACCCGACAAACATTTTGTTGGTTTCTTGGTGGATTAGTTGCACTTTTAGGGTGTGTGGGAAAAATTAATTTGCTGGTAACAATCTCGCATCAAAATGCGGTTCAATAAAAAGCTTCTGAGCGAATGAAATGTGATATTGCGATATCGTCATTATCATTAAATCAATCAATTTCATCTTGGGTGCAATTCTCAAATCTTCACTGTATAAAGAACGTGATCTTCCAGGTCGCAGTGAATCCTCAAGGCTCTCAACATCCGAAGAAATCTTTTAGAACATGTAAGAAGCAATTTCGTTAATCAATTTTCTTCTATTTTATGAAGACTAAAGGTTAATCAGTATAGAGCACCAATGCTGATTAGCCTTGAAAATGGACAAAGCGAGCTGTTAACGTACAAGCTCCTGTTCGCAACAATCAAACTTCAAGCAGAAGAAAATCAATTGATTAGCGGAAAAATAAGCTTCAGAATGCAGTGGTGCCAATCTAATGAAGGACGGCACGCCTTTCTAATGTGATTTTAGATCTAGGGTCCAAAAACCAAAAACTGTAGACGATGTAGTTTTCTTTTTGAGAATATGTGTTTCTTCCAGGTGCTTTTCATCCAGTTGTAGGCCTAGTTATTTTGCATAAATGTATGTGGTATTGGATTATTTTTATACGTAATTGAGTGATACGTTCCTCTTCTACAGGTAGTCTGAGTAGATTTAATAACATTTCCACCTATTGTCCATTTGTTAAACCAAGTAGTATCATCTGTGTATGTATGTAGCTATTGTGGATAATAGTGATATAGTGATATCATTATTATTATTATCATCAGATTAATGACTTTGCCGGTGATGAGGTCATAACTGACGCGTTCTTTTGTTTTTAAATTATTCTCCTGATTTCCTCTTTTAATGGCTTGATTCCAATAGGCAACTGGAGTCAAGCTCTAGAGAAACCTGCATTGCTTAATTCTCTTGTGAAAGAGATTCCGAGGGACTTGGTTGAGTTATCATCTCATCATCATCTAGATGACTTGGGCCTTTTCTATATCACTCTTGGCCCAAGATCGGTTATTTTTGTGATTGAAGATATGTCCATTTTCCATAGAGAATGGTCGGTATCTTTAGAATGGCCAATGTTTTCTAAGTATTTTTGCTCATTTGTTCATTTCATTTGTATTTTACAAAATTTTGTTTACTTTTCTTATGATTGATTTTGCCATGCGGTGCCTTCTCCTCATCACAATGCATCTAACTTTTTTTCATTGACGGTCTCTTTGGCATAGTAAGAGCAATCCATGTGTTTATTTCTAGTTTCAGCTTATTTTCTTAATGGGAGCAGGAACATTGCTTGATTTTGAACTGCTGAGTCAATGTCTCTGTCTCTTTTTCGTGTATATTAATGCTTAATTTTTCTTCTGCCAATTCTTTGTATAACATCCAATATATCAATATTGTACAAGATTTTTATTTATTGGTTATTTTCGTACTGAGTGTTACAAGAAGTGGTGTGTGATCCCGATACATCCCGGATATGGTCAGCTGAGATGTCCCGTTGAGAATCTATTTTATACACAGAATGTTTAGATCAGACAAGCAATTTGAATATCCAGTTGAGAGACAACTGAACTTGTATACAGCTATGAATTTTATAGTTTTTAGCTGATGTTTGGCGTTCCACTTGTCTGCTGCCAGAAATCTACGTCCACGAGTTTTGAAGAAAGCAGAATATATTGGTTCTTGTATTGAGTGATGGGGCGGCCTATGTATAGCAGATATTATAAATGATCGCCGTCAATCTACAATAATTACATCCGTGGCTTGAATGTTAAATGTTTGGTATATTCAACAAAAGCACCTGAACTTTTTGTTTTTTTTTGTTAGACGTATTAATCGGGTAAGTAAATTGATTTATTATTGACTGCTTCCGCTAGGTCGTTAAAATAAATTTTATCTGCATGTTTTGACCCAAAATGCTGTTGCAATTATAGTCATATTATGTCGTCTTTCTCATACAATCAAAAGTTTGTAAACAAAGATGTTAAATGTAAAATTATTGAGATACGATACGAATGCGGTAGCAAATTTAGGAAATGCCCTTACCAGGAGTATAGAACTACCGGCAAGTGAATAATCGAAAGCCCAACATATTAAAATTCTCTAGGATTCGTTGACAACGACGCCGTTTTCGCAATATCGGTTATTGAACGCGTTAAATTCTAATTATCCGGCAAAAGAAAACGGGCTGCATAATGTGCCATCTAGTAGCGGCGATAACCTAATATGGGCAGAAGTAGGTGTGCAAAACGGCTCGAAGAGTCGCTTTTCCACTTCCAAATAAACTCGCCGGCAAAGGCCGTGCCTCTAATGTAAGAGCAGTTTACGCGGTGATAGCGTCACGTGACCTTTAATTAGCCGGTGAGCAAGAGCACAAGGGCGGGCTCGGGGTTGCAGGTCACGCCAGCCCTCCGGGACATCCCCGCTTTGAGGTCCTGATCGATACCAGCGCCGTATTCCACACACTTGGTTATCAAGATACCGATACTACCGACTGGAACCGGGATTAGGAACGAGTCACGACAACTTACGTAATGTCCTTTTTGCATGGCCCCGGCTGATTGATTTTTATAGAATTTCGCGGCGATGTTACTCGGTGACGTTTCAGCGATTTCACCCACATTAAATATTTTCGTTTAAATATTGCAATGAATAGGGCGAGGATTATATATTATATAAACATACATAATACAAGTTTTAAAATATCACGGGGGCGGCAAGTTAATTCCAGAAACAACGACAAATTTGACTGCAAGCATCATGAAATTTGATGCCCAACTCAACTGTATTGATAAACTTCATTTCAAGTACGTAAGAGTAGTCAATCACAACGAACAACGACTAAAATGGGTTAATAATAAACACAATGGTGAATATTTACTCTTTAAACAAATAAGAACAGTAAATTAAATTAAATACTAAATGAAGAGTAATTATGCACTACAAGCCGTGAAAGCCATGTGCTTGTTGGACAATTTTATTCTATTCTTTTCTATTTCTAGTTTTCTCTTTCAAATGGATCTCCATACTTTTTAGATCTTGCTCTTCTACACTTTCTAGACATCTCTTTCTTGGCAATTTATATAGCTGTTAACATTTTTCTTTCTAATCTACCAATGGCATCCTCATCTGCTTTCTTTAGTTAACATGACCCACGGGCATATGTAACGTCTTGCAACGGTTTTATTAATTATCACCTACATTCTTCTCGACGTATTCTTTGATTTCATTAGTCTTTGCAGCATTCCGTACTTCTTGTTACCTTTTTTTAACCTCCATAGTCTTCCAGTATTTAAGAGTTCATCGAAGTGTTCCTTCCATCTTTCTATTATTTGCGTCAGTTCATTCAGTAAGACTCCTTCCTGGTTCTTAAAATAGCTGTTTCTGATATGGTACACTATCGTACACAACATATAGTTTTTATATTTTTTGTGTTTCATCATCGGATCCTGTAACTGCCCCTATAATATTTCTCACGTTAGTAATTAAGTTCATGCTTTCTTTTTACTAGTACATCAGTTTGATTGCACATCCTGTCGTAAGGTGATGTCCATGTCCCTTTATATATTTCTTTCCGTTCAAGTTGCGTACACTATGTTCCTTTATACTGCAATATTATAATTATTCGGTGTCTATTACCATTAGATATTTAGTGCTTACTGTGTACTCCAATTGTTGATCGGTAGATTTCAATATCACATAAACTCTCTGATATTGGTTTACAAGACGTTACCTTATCTTTTTCACCACTTCAAAAAAGTCACATCTTAGATATCTACAATATCAAGTTCTAATTGTTTCTTGTAAGGTTATTTTCATCTTATATATTTTATTTTAAGTGCCCCTTACATACCAGATGCCCATTGAAAATATATCATCTATTTTACCTTCTTTAATTCTTGACGAACTTAGAGTGTTTTTTTCCATGCCATTTGTCCGCCTGGCCGTCCTCAAAGGAGGAATATATCCTCCTAATCCATATTTTTTTAGTTGTTAGCCTGGTTAGCCTCTTCCTTACGGCCCATTTTCTTTAGTTCATTAATCCAGATCCACACCAAGGTTGCAAAAATTAGTTTTTTGTAACCAATCTTCATTGTTTTCCCTTTGCCATTCTCTTCTTTAGCTTGGATTCTTGAATTCATATTTGTTCCTTGCCATTTATTTTTATTCCCATCACCCTCCTTCACTCCTCACAATTCTACCACATTAATCACGTTGTGCTGAGTTTTTATTGTGCGTACTTCCTTAATCTCGTTATTTTCGGTCCTAATTTGCTTTCGAAGAACATTTGTGCCTTCTTTTTCCTGTCCTCCTTGAGGGTCATTTACTTTGTCACTATGTTATATTTCCTTACTGCTTGATCCATCTTGCTTACATGTCCTTCCAACATTTCTATCATATTCAGATCTCAGTGAGTTGGTCCATTTCGATCTTCCATAGCTTTTAATTTTCTCTTATTTCAGCCCTCAATTCCTCATTTCGTATTCCTCATACCCGTTGTATTAACTCTAACTGTGTTTCCTGTTTATTTCCTAATATGTTTTGCAGTACCGTGTGTTTTTCCTTATTATCTTCGTCGGCATAATTCATTTCTATGGGTTGGGTTGGGTTTACGAATCTCATAAACCACCCTTGACTTCCTCAAAATATTTTGAAATAAACTGTACAGCTGTCTGTAAATTGAACCTGCTTGGTGATTATTTGAAGGACATAAGTACTATCATACTCGCAACTTAATTTGAAGTACTATGGGAGAGGAAATCTTGAGTTTATATTCTCTACTATCAATGATTAAATTGAAAGTAAATTATAAAATTATCATTTTATAATAATTATTTTATAAATTCTCAACCAACTAAGTGTGCCTATGAAACACAAGTTATCACTGTAGCACATTTTCAAATATTTTTGAAGTCGTGTTACTTCCAATACTGAAAATTCTTTATGCCTTAAAACTCCAGCATTGCTTACTCTATAATTAAACTAGATGTTCGCAGCCCTCTTAATCGTAGCCGCAAACGCCCGATCAGCCTCCAGGTACACAATGCCCCTGTTGCACTCGCAATAAACGAACAGCTCGGACCGATTCGTTCTGTAAGACGACGCTAATTAACAACGCGAGTGTCGGGAGCCGCGTCGGCAAGTAAGAAACGAATTAAAATATTACGGATTAATCACCGTCGCATAAATTTACATGTTTAGTAAAGCGTTCCAACTCTCATGCCTCCCCCCCTCCCCCACCACGGTAAGTATAGAGTCTTTTAATTATAGCGACGCATTCGTTGGCTTCGCGTCGTTCGACGCCCGTACGTCGGCGTCGACGACGTCGTCTCCACGTCCTTTACGAGGGCGACGCGCGCGATCTCGTCGCGTCGTCGGCGTCGATGACGTGCGGAAAATATTAATTCGACGCGGAAGATCCATCAATCACCCTGTCGCCGGTGCGCCTGAATTTATAAGCTTCTTGTCGTTTCACTTGTTTCGCGTTATAATAATAAAGAATTTCGATCGCTGCGACGCGCCGAGCGTCGAAACGAATTGTTCCCTAATGAGACACTTTTGTCTCGTCTTTGTCCCGACCTATCGAAAAATTCGCAAAATAGCGCTGCGAATCTGCAATTTCCGATTTTAATTAGTCGGTGCGGATCGATCGGGCGATTTGTTCGCCGCTGGTGGTGGCTCAACGCACAGAAGAGGAATCGCTTTGTCCGACTAATTGTTTGAGTCGACGATAATTATAAATTTTGGCTACGGGACATAAAACTTTCTTAGAGGATCTTATGCGATCGGTTCTTTAAGCAACCCCTTGTTTTGTGTTGTAGCGCGTTGTTTTATCTCGGCAATTACCTTCACAAGTTCGAAATTTGTCATCTAACATTGATTTTATTGACGAACATTTGTGTGTATTTGAAATGGATTTTTCATAGCGAAATTTTTTTTACATCCATTAGATATTTGCTAATTTATTCTTCGCTAGATATCTAGGCCCAATTGTCAGATAACGCCCATGTACAGACGATTTTCTGTGGCCGCGGTTTACGTATTAGACATAATCGCACCTACTGGAGCTATCAGTTGGTCAGAGTTGCTGTTAGTATGTGACGTAAGGTGTCAGTAGGCGCAGTAAACTACCACGAAATGTATCACAATTTTTTTGCACGAAAGGCTTGTTTGGAGGTCCTTATAGTTTCATTTGAGCAATAAAAAATGAACAAATGGATGGACAAATTAAAGACATTGACGGGAAAATTGGTAGATGGATAAATATATGTAGAAGTATAAGAGGATCCAAAATTCTGACAGAAACTTGATAGTAGGTCTAAAAAATTAACAAAACATGGAGGAGTTTGTGTCGGACAATTTCCACATGCAAATGAAAAAGAAAAATGATGAAGAAGAAAAGAAATTCTTCAAGGAATATTACAGGACATGAAACATGCATTAATAATAAAATATGCCAAGCAAACTACAGGGTTATATAACGAGAAATGTGGTATAAACAAATTAAAATGACATCATAAACGTGAACTTGAGGTGGGGTGGCACAATGGTACGCTGTCGAACTTCAACTTCAAATTTAGTCAAACATTTGCAGAGCAGTGACCTGGATGTTTTGCAAAAGCTTCTTCATAAGTATCATTTTTTATAACACCTACCCCGTACCAACGATACATCATTTAGACTTTATCGAATTCGCAATGGTTAACATAAAATGTGTATAAGAATTGTCCGTTGCTTGTTGAAGCACATTGGGATACAAACTACAAGGCATGTCACCACGTGCTTCCATGAAATATGAAATTTTAGAATTAATTTGAAATTAGTTTCAGTACGGTATGGTACGCAATACATGAGGAAACACGTCAGGTTTCATGAATGTTAAAGTTAAAGTTAATATTTTGTGCGAATTTTAAATAATTTTGTTATTAATAAAAACAAATTAAAAGTGTTTCACAAACTTCCCAAATTGGTGCCGAAAATTGAAAAATGGAAAGAAGGGCACGAATGATGAGCCACGACAGGGTGCAGTTAGTACTTCATAAGCAGACCACAATATGGCATGTATGGAAGGCCTTATTGGACAAATAATCGAATTTCAATCAGAGCGATTTCAAAAAAATGTTATGTGTGTAGACCTTGTCCATAGAATCGTAAATGGATTACAGCAAAGTATATACGTAATGAGTTTGTCTGAGAACCAAAAATGCTTGCAAATATTCTTGCAATATCACAATAGAGTACAGGTAAAAATGTTGCCATGACACTTGGTGTCATTTTTTCCGAACCAGTAGTTTTCATCGATGTAATTGTATTGAAAGAAGTTTAAGAGCACAATCTTACGGATGTGAGGTAATGTTACCATTTTTTCGTCCAACACCGTTGCTAATAGAATTTAAAGAACCTAGTAACAAATTTAACAATAACTGAACTAATGAACAATCAACACGGTCAGAAAAAACACATAGTCATATACCGGTTATACACGTATTTGAAGGACATCTAAATACAGTAAGCTTATACATATCCAGTTGCGAATATTCGATCAGCACATTTGGTAATCTACAAGACCTGGCTGACCCGATAAATACATTTTTACTTCACGAAGAACAACATTTGGCGTGAGAATTTAAGACAGTTGAGCAAAAAATATACCCATCAGAATGCTAGCACATACAAGACACCTCTAGCTAATTTTGTCCAGAGACCACATCCTAACGTACAACCACGAAATAATTTTGGATTACAATCTGTGTTTGCACAACAACCATCGAAACCATTTAAAACTGAGTCAGTAAACAAATTATTCCAGTTCACCAGCACCACCAAAGCAACCGTCTTTTAGGTTTGCAATGGAGCATAAAAGGCAACCACGATAAACTCCAATGGAAATAGGAAGTGGGCAAACAAGTTGAGGAATCATAGGAAGAAGAAGAGCTTGAAAATGGAGCATACACATTGGAAGCACCTGACGAAGACAATTACTGCTACCCGGAAGAACTTGAATATGACAATTTTTTACAGAATATATCTCAATAAATCAAGAAATATATCAATAATGTACGAAAATGCATATTACGAAAATATTTTTTTTTATTAAGTTTACTTAACATACATCAGTGAAATTACCTCAGTATTACCAGAAATTAAAGCGAAATTTTTAATTGCAATTGAAGCAACAAGGTCAATGATAAATACCTGGAATATGAACCATTTACAATACAAACTGCACAAGCAACAACTCAGCATGAAAATGTAATCACTATACCTTCATGTTCATAAATTCCACATATTCGACTTGGATTATAAATTACACTATTAGAAGATCTATTGTGATATTAAAATATATTTTGAAGAGAGTAAAATTCAAATAGCGAACAAAAATCATTAAAATAGGTGCAGCAGAAAATTGTGACATTATAAAACATCAAATGATTGCATCGGACAAAGAAATTCCTGCATCATTAACAAATCCAAAGGACTTCGGAGCCATAACGGAAATGGTGAATTTTAACAATAACGAGTAGAAATAAACGTAACTAAACCATTGAAAACTGAAACACATAGTGCATATCAATGCAAACGAGTACTATGAAATTCTGAACAAACTTCATCAAGCAATAAGACAAAAAGCTTTCACATGGTGTCATTCTGCTTTACGATAATCAATCTGCAAAATCTGCAGCAAAAGAAATGGAAGATTTTAGAGCATCCACTCTATAGTCCAGACTTGCGATTTCCATCTTTAGGCCACTGAAAAAAGGGTTAAAAGGTAAAAGCTTTCAGCCGGGTACACAAGTACAAAACGCTCTGAAATATTTCTCCAGTCAGCAACCATAAGAATTCTAAGTGAAACAACGGAATGTGTACCTTAATATGGTAATACATTTTTAATAGACCAAAGATAGATTTGAACCAACCTCGTAAGTGGAACTAAGGACAAAGTAAAAAGCAATTGCAAGAAAAAAATTGGAAGAAACTAGATCATAATTTACTTACACAGGAACTAAACCATTAAACTCATATCACGTAGTAAAAAATGAAAACCAATGATAGGTTGAACAACTTTATACTGTGAACATGCAAACAGAAATAAAGCGAAAATTACCGAAAAAGTGCAGGTGACCCTTTCAACGCAAGGGTTCAATTGAAATTGCCCGCAGCTCATCCTTTCAAGTAGATTTATAGTCTTAGGGAACAAAAAAAGGCACACAGGTTAAGATCAGGTGAACATGGCGACTATTTGGACAAGCACAGAAATACATCCAAATGTCTGCAATGGCTGACGCGAGGCACACTTTTCTTCACCTTTCAAGTACGTCTTTATAAAATTCTTGGTTGGCAATTTGCACTGCAGGCAGAAATTCAAAAACAAATCTTCACTTGTCACTTTCTCCCTCTCTAGGGTCGCGTTGTTGACGAGGTTGAAAAGTTTACAGATAATATAGATGTGGGTAACTCCACAGTGTTGCCAGATCGCTCTCCGTGTTTCCCGTTTCATTAATTTTCTGCGATATATCAAATTCTGTTGCCATGTTTTTACAGTTTTTTCTGTTCATTGACTCCAACCTCCTCCAGAGCTTTCTTAGCTTCCTCTAATCCTCTATTTCTGGGTCGTATGATGTAGATGTGGGTAACTCCACAGTGTTGCCAGATCGCTCTCCGTGTTTCCCGTTTCATTAATTTTCTGCGATATATCAAATTCTGTTGCCATGTTTTTACAGTTTTTTCTGTTCATTGACTCCAACCTCCTCCAGAGCTTTCTTAGCTTCCTCTAATCCTCTATTTCTGGGTCGTACCCTTCTTCTCTTTTCACTTTCTCCTCCCAGTAATATTCTCTTAGACCATATTTCGTCGGAGATCCTAGTTATGTGTCCTGCCAATCTGGCTCTTTGCATTTTCACCACTTGAGCGATTTTTTTTTTTTCGAACAATGCTCCTATTTTTCTATTTGCTCTCCTTACAAATTCTTAACTTCATTTAATTCCTCCATACCGAAATAGTATTAAAGTAAATAAATAGCAATTAAAATACATAAAATAAACATAAAGCGAATGCCACTTAGAGCACAGGAGCCTACTTGGAAGTATTAATAGTTAAATAAGTGGTGCATTAGCCTGCTGATGTTACATGGTTCGGAAATATGGAGGATGAAGGAAATTGGATCAACAAACTTGGAAGTCAATGACGCTTATCGCGTTCAGATAAGTGAAATGATTACTTATATTAAACATAAGACAAAATTTATGGTATGATGAAGGAAAGAATTTACAATCTATCCACTTTTATGATCAACTCCTTATAATCAAGTAATAAAAATTATACAAATAATTATATTTAAAGTGAGAATAAATTGCTTACCAAATGGTTAAAATTAAGCATGGAATTATTTATATAACAACTTTAATTTGTCTTAAGAATCTTTCAAAAAGTCAATGAAGAACGATTTTTTTTATTCATACATATGTATTGTTGCCAAAATCATAACATGAAGGTTAACAAATTATTCTAAACATGGTGATGCCAACCTGAGAGCACTTTTCAAATTTTTTTCTTGGTGTGTGCATCAATCAGATCTTTCGATATTGACTAGTTTTTTTGTACTTGAAGCAGGTTTTCTAATGAAATTCGATTAAGCTGTGAATTAAATTAAAAAAATTGAATTTATTTTATTCTTTCCCTTGCCAATGAGAAACAACATATCTAGGATCATTTTTAACTTCTTTCAACTGTTCTCGACACGAAATCACCGGCGTATGTAAATGCCAAGGCCGATTTAAAATCGCAAATTTGACATTAAGCAAATGCACGTAATACCTTCGATTTGACACCGCGTGGAATGTTGCATTAACAGGATAATGCACACATGCACATGCACACAGAGTGGTTGCGCATGCGTGAATAATGGAACCTTGTTACCATGTGATTATTACTAATAGCGGTGCGAGGGGCAGGGGCAGCGGGCCGTAATATGTATTCAATCTCATTGTTTGAGGCTATTGCTTCAATATGCGTGATATATAACGTGTTCGATAATCAACGTATATATCCAATTGCATGCCGTTGCGAGAGGGTTGGGGGTGGGAAGACAGATTCGATGACGCCGATTTGAATATATTATCACTGCGTATGACTGCTTATCAAAGTCAGTGGCGGCGATACCAGTTGGAGTCCAGGGCAGGAACTTTATCTAACTTTAGTTGTAATTCTACTTGGTCTTGATGTATTTTTTTGCATTTTAAATTATTATATATAATAAGATTTTATTCCCCTGTTTTCTAGCAAATTTCAGTAATAAATAGTAAGTGGCTTAAAAAGAAACGCTCAACGTGATTTCAGTGAATTAATTCCGGCAAGAAGATCAAGATAATTTAGAAAAGGCATATTAGTTAAAACCCTTTCGGCCATTTGACATCAAGTAAACTCAAAACATTTAAAAAATCAAATTAACTAAAGTTCCAATTAAATACAAACTAGAAAAAGGTCGAATTATCTTTCCTTTATTGACATATCTTATATGGAAATATATATTAATATTTCTACAAATGACTTGTCAATCGAGTAATTTTTTAATACAAATAGTTTGCTTTTTAAATTTGTTTTCGATGGAATAATAATTGTGTTGTTATTTAGTTAGTGTATTTTCGTGCATTATTTTCACTTTCTTATCGTATTATTATTGTATTATTTTAGCTATGCTTTAGTTTTAGTCACATTATAACGATTTGACAAGTGTACGTGCCAGTTGTGACAATGCATCTGCAAAATCAGTTAGTTATTTTCCATTATTTCGTTACTAATGTTAATCATAATAGAAAATTCTATAAACATTAATTAAACCGGTGTTATATGCAAGAAGAACAAGGTTTAGAATATTGCGCGATCGTCTCACTCATATTGTGATTCCATCAACAAGAAATATCAAAACTAGTTCTTGAACAAATTTGTGTGCATAAATCAGTCAGGAATTCACCGTTCGCTTATTAACCAAACAACAAACTCACACAAAACATTTTAACAGCAGCAGGTATCGATTTAATATATAGGGTGATTCACATTCCAAAAATTTACGAACAGATTTTATCTTTTTATGATAATAGTTATAAAATCAACAAGGCACAATAAATCATATCGTTTTTATTACCAAAATAATTAAAATTGCTTTAATTTAGCGGTTTCTATGGAAATTTAAGAAACAAAACAATTCCATCAGCTTAAGCAAAGGGCCAGTTCGAAACAACAAATGGGCCTCTTCAATACTCAATAATATTAATAAAATGCGGGGATCATTTGTAGACAATTACTTGATTTATCTACAGCCTTATTGAGGTTAGGCATTGTACATATTTGAGGCAACTGTAATGCCAAGCAAAGAAAAAATGCAAGTGGTAGTTCCTAAGTTTTGATAACATACAATATTAACCTCGTTATACATGTATATTTTATACATACGAAGATAACAATTATTTAAATTATAGTTTGGCCGCCAATAATGATTTACTACTGGAATTTTCATTTAAATGGGTAAGTCATTTCATGCCCCATGTTCAGTGGCATGTGCATTGAGTTCACTGCATTCATGTGTGGAAATAACAGTTCAAACATTGGCCGGAAATGATTTTGCAAATTATATCGTTGCACCAAGGAAAGCAAATATTTCTTATCACGACTTAAATAAAATATGGGTGGTTCAAATACTTTAAACATATGTAATTTAGCTGGTAATTTTGCAAAATGTGAATTGGGACAGAAATTGCTAAGACTCAACTTCAGAAATATGGTGAGCAGACTGGAAAAGTAAATCAAAAGTAAGGATGATGTGAACGGAGAACTGGAAAAAGTATAGATGAAAACAATTACAGGAAAAATGCAGAGAATAAATTATCCACGGCTTAAAATTGAAAATTGAAAAATTTGGGCACAATAATATGAATTGAGAGAAATTTGACAACTTTGCAACGACAGTAAGATATGCCTACCTACACGAAGGAAAATTTACCAGAAAACAGCAAGTCAGGAAATTAATAGAACCAAAACTAAGCTCGAGAGAAGCAACCAGACGACAGAACAAATGATGGGAGAAAATACGAAAGGAAATAAAGATAACACGAGATGAAATAATACAATACAACCAAGGTGCATAGGATAAGTACTTAGCAAGGAAGAAGAAAGGACTTCTTCCTTTCTAAGTACCAACAAGGTGTACGAAGCCAATGAAATGGAAAAAAGACGAAGTCCCTGATAAATTTAGAAGGATGAGACACATTGGTAGAAATAAGCAAATCAACCACAAGAAATAGTACAGTTACGTAAGGATATGGAAGAACATACCACAGATTAAGCTCCATCACAACTTTATACCAGATGATAGAGAGTCTCTGAATTAAGTAATTTAAACGTTATTTTATTTACCTACCCTATGGTTATTCACTATTCGTGTTTTTTTAAAAATATATTTATAATGGAGCATTGTCTTCAGGTGTAGTTTATTTTAAATTTACTTGATCACAGAAACTACATTTTGCTTTCCTTGGTTGTCCAGTTTTTGTTTTTATTTATATTGGATTATATTTGTTTGCCTTGGGGATTTCCAGTTTTCTTATAATCTCATATTGCGTATCGAGCAAACTGTGCCTTAAATGAATTCAATAAACTCCCGCATAACGCAAATTCATACAACGCGCTAAATATATTAACGACGACTTTTTGTATGTTACATAATTCTTGCACAACTCATTAATAAAATTACGTGATACACTAGGAAATTCTCATATAACAAGATTTACTATAACGCGTAATGCTAATCTAACCTCTTCTTAAACTTCCTTATATGTTTTGAAGTTTTTATTTGTATTTGAATCATTTTAAAATGGTGCTGTTTGTATCTTCGTTTTTATATTAAAATACTTCTCCCTTCGTGTAAAATCATTCGCTCTTAAGTTAATAATAAATGTTAATGCGATTGGTGGTTAATGAAAAGCTATGCGAATAGTGAGTGCCAAACTAACTCGTTTCGTGTTCTTTTTGCAAATCCAAACTGTTTAACTAATGATCATAGTAATTTAAATAACATGAACCCAGTTTACAGCGAACATGCTAGTGTATTCATTTTTATTAGTTCTCCTTTGTGTATGTGTTGTTTGTTTTCGTGTTCTGCTTAATTTCGTTACTCTTTTCTCCTACCTATTACATACATCATTTTGTTATTTGTCTATCCATCTAATTTTGTTTGTATCTTTCGTTTGTTGTTTTATATTCGTATTTTGAATCATCGCTCACTTCTCATTTTATTTATTTTAGCCATAGGTTGCTTATGTTTGTCCATTTTATTTGTTTAACTTCTTTAATTTAATATTCATGTACCCAAGTTACAGTTTTATTAACGTCTTTTAATTGGTATTTTATTAGGTTTTTTGATTTTTATTTCAGTTAATGTATTTTTTATTTCTTTAGATATAATTTGCTGGTTACGTGTTGTGTTTTCGTTTGATAGAATCGTTGGACTAATTATTAAGTGTCATTTCAGGCCTAGCTTAACATTGACATCTTAATATTCAAACGATGGATAAACAGCTACAAACAAAAGTTTATTTATGCGTTTGGGTGGGCGTAGCAATAAATGACGATTTGTCACCTCCAAATTCCGCCCGAGATAAAAATCCTATCGGCGCTAATGCTCGAAACCGGGCGACTATTAATAATATTCGTCTGCCAGGCCGTCTAATCCCCTTTTGTTACTACCGGCAAGAAAACTGTAACTTCCCGAGTTAGTCTAACCGAAGTTATTTCAGTAATGTACTCCTTCCATTAAGTTTAACCCCGATATCGTAACTCTACGTAAACGGGGTAGCAACTTCCCCACCACGTGGCGATAAGACAAAAGCAAGTTAGGGACTTATTGAATAGAGAGCTTGTATTGTGTCGGTCACAGTGCGCAGCTGCCGTTTGTTCCTATATCCGTGGAGAGCTTGCAGCAGCTCCCTTACGACCGGAGCCGCTGAAAATCTTTATTTACACTTTCTTAGATTTAAAAGTTATGACGATCCGCACAGTCACATTTTCAATATATCAAACAGACGTCGTATCGAAATTTCGTATTTTATTAGTACTCGTAATATTATTAATAATAAAATAATCATAACATTATATTAATAATTTTTTTTAAATGGAAACTATTGACTTGAAACTTAACTCATTGCCTATTTTACCTACATATAAGACATTTTATGAAAATAATTCAAACACACTCTACTGATTAAAATTCTCCCGTCATCCTGTTTACCATTGGCCATGGGTGACACATTTACAACGCTTTAAAATTTCTGATCGGGGCCATTTTTGATCAAACAGTATTTGTCATTCACTTATTTGTTTCATTTCAATTATCCAACAACAAAATTCATGCATTATATATCCTTTAGATTTCTTTCTTTCAAACACTACATTTTGAGAAAGACGACCACGAATGTACTAATATTCAATATGGCGGTTGAAAAACTAAAATTAATTTAGCTGAGAGATGACGAAGCTAGCGCTCATGATTAAAGGCTTATACCTGTAAAACAAAATAAATTGAAAGAAAATGGCACAAAATTGCAAGCAAAGAGCGTTGACGAGCAAAAAAATTATTTATATAATTTGAAAAATGACTACAATGAACGACAATATGCGGATTATTGCAAAAATACGATAAAGTTCAAGTCAGTGCATTTTGTGTAACAATTAGAAAAGGGCAAGGAAAAATTTTCAATTACATTTAATATAGTGTCAATAATAAAAACTGACTGTCATAAGAAATAAAATAAGACACGATATAAACAAATTCAAGGGTGGGGATATCGGAGGGGATAAGGAAAAGAGTTGAGTAGGTACACGAAGCAACCTAGTGTAGGATGAGAGTGGGAAAGAGACGTCAGAGAGTTTTAAGCCTCGGAGAGGGGTGAAAGAAGGTTGTCAGAATTGAAGGAAACGATAAGAAAGGGGCAGGATGTAGGTGTAAAGTTAGGAAAGGTCACTTGCATTCACAGCCGATGTAGTCATTCTAGCAGAGACAGTGAAGGAGCTTCAAGAAATAGCAAAAAGAGCTATAAGAATTCCTGGACATAAAGAGGCTGAAACATATGGGAAGAAAAGCGACGATATCGGAGGAAGGATTGAGAATTAACCTGTGAGGATAGAGGACAATGGTGATATGGAACTTATGCATCAAGAGAATGGGTTGTCGACTGAGCCCACAGCTCTTCAACATATACATTGAACAATTGGAGGAAACAATCAGAAAGGGGTAGGATGGAGGTGTAAAATTAGGAAATGTTAAAATATGGTCACTGGCATTCGCAGACGATATAGCCATTCTAGCAGAGACAGTGAAGGTGCTTCAAGAAATAGCAAAAAGACTAGAATGATTCCTGGACAGAAAAAGGCTGGATCTTAACACAAATAAAACCACAGTGATGGAGTTTAAAAAAGGATGGGGGAAGAGAAAGGAAGTACAATTGCAACATGTTCAGGTGAATGAGTGGAGATATTTAGAGCGAGGGAAAACAATAGCAGCGAGGGGCACATGAAATATATGGGAAGAAAAGCGAAGATATCGGAGGAAGGATTGAGAGGGAGCCTGTGTGGAAAGAGGACAATGGTGACATGGAACTTATGCATCGAGAGTATGGGTTGTCGACTGAGCCCACAACTCTTCAACATATACATTGAAGAATTGGAGGAGCAAAGCGAAAGTAAAATCTGAAATGCGATGTTCAACATAAAATACAAAAGAATTAAAACAGCCTGAAGGAAGCCAAGATACTTAAGGGGATGGAGATCGGCAGAAGAAAAAATATTAGCAAGGTTTAGATGTGGAAGTGAGGAGAAGGCCAACAAATATTGGATGCAAGAGAAATACAAAAGGTGCTAGTTCTGCGGAAACGATTGTTATGAATGATAACATTGGTTGGGGGATTGTGAAGAAATAAGTCTGATGGCAGAAGAAACAAAGAAAGGAAAAGACTGGCGAACAGTTCGGGAGCGAACAGAGAAGGGCTAGAAATAAAAGGGACGAAGAAGGGATATAGGAGAAAGAGAGAAACGGAACAACAGGATGAAGAAAATAAAAATATAAGTGAAAAGAGAGGGGCGGGGTAGAAGGAGATGGAAGAAGAGAGAAGTGGTAGAATGTGAAAGGTGTTTTTTCTTTTTTTATACCACAAACGTATCCAAATTTAACAAAACATTTTGGTCACTATAGTAGCACATATCCCAAGAACGCTATTCGCTTGTAGAGATTGTAATGCGATTGGCTCGTCTACAATTAACTTTCTTATTTTTCGATTACGACATAATACTTTGATGTCATTGGATGAAATGAATTACATTGTTAAACAAGCTAAGTGACATGGTTGCTTTGATTCTTACAACGAACCTATATTGATGAGTGTTTACGCATAATTGTATAACTATGAAACATATTCCAAACTGTCCAATTTTGACCAACTATTGAATATTGGAATATTGGTGCCAAATTTAGAACAGGTTCACCTTGCAAATTACTTTATTTACATGTTTATCTTCACACACGACATATCGTGATATTTAATCTAATCAGCAAACAATATTTAAATAAGTAATTTTGCATTTAACGTTAACTTAATCCCTAACAATTATCGAGTGGACGAATTTGGTTAGGTTGGATTGGGTTGCGTTGGATTGGATTGGTTTGCATTTGACTTGGTTTGAATTGGATTTGGATAGTGTCGGCTTGGATTAGATTCGATTGGGTTAAATCATACTTAATCCCTAACAATCCTCAAGACGTTGGATTGGGTTGGGTTGGATTTACTGTAGTAAATTCGAGCTTCTCTAGCCACATTCATTGATTTTCATGACACATATAATTCAAAAATAATTATTATTAATTTTTCTCTGAATGTCTCATTTTCAATAATACCGTTTCTTGTTTCCTTTGTATTTCCATAAAAACATCAATGCAACTACTTTAAGGCTTCAATTAGTATTCGTCGTTGTCTCTCTTCCATATTAATGCTGGCTACGAGATGGTTACGAAAATGGTTGAAAAGCTATGCGCGATAGAACTAG
The DNA here is from genome assembly GCA_959613385.1 of Geotrupes spiniger. NCBI lineage: Eukaryota > Metazoa > Arthropoda > Insecta > Coleoptera > Geotrupidae > Geotrupes > Geotrupes spiniger. The sequence continues at coordinate 23,614,687 of OY390737.1, forward strand.
AGAATGAATTGGACAACAAATGATAATGAAGAACAAAGAGAAATCCAGAAATCTTAAAAAATAGAGTGTTCATTGTTGATTTGTCACAGAAAAAGAGAGAGAAACACAAACAAATAAGATTGATGGTAAAAATGGGAACTAGGAAGAAGAAATAAGAAGAATGTAATAGAATAGAAGAATAAAGTGGACTATAATAAAATAATTACAAATGGTGTGGAATGGCGAGGGAATAGAAATGTAGAGATGTGAGAAAAAACAAAACCAAAAAACAGACAGGAAGGGCGCAGCTTAAAAAAAAACTAGAGAACAAAGAATTATGTAAAATAGCAACATGCGGAATAAACGTTAAAGAATAAGAATTGATGGAAATTAAGGGAAAAGCAAAAGTAGAATTTATAGCCTTGACAGAAATGAAAAAGAAAGGAAATGGGGCACAGGAGCCTGAGAACGGTGATTTACTGATATATGGGGGAGTGGAAGAATAAGATAGAGCAAGAGCTGGCGTAGCATATCTAATAAGCAAAAGTTTGATACCATATACTAGAAAATGTGAATATATTAGCAAAAGAATATTAATTACAGTTAGGAAGGAAATCGGAAATTAAAACAATAATGGATCGGACGAAGATACATTGAGAGAAAACTCTTGACAAAATAAAATTGGAGACTTCAATGCGATAGTCGATAGTGGAGAGCACGAAGACAAATTAATCAACAATCCAAGAAAATTATTATACTTTTATGGAGGTAAATATCTGGTGATAACCAATACCATGTTCCAGCATTAATGAAATAGATAGATACATACATAGATAAAGGTGAAAGTCCTAACAAGGAAAATATAAAAGTTAATAAACTAAGAAGTGGAGATAATAGAATTAAATATCAAAAAGTGGGGGAAGGAGAAGTATACAAAATAGAATAGTCGAAATGAAAGCTGGAGCAACATCAAAGAAATACTAAGAAATGCCGCAAAGTATGCGGGAGCACGAAAGTACAGATTGATAAGAAAAGAACACCATAGTGGACTGTCGTTGAAAGAAGAGAACTGAAAGGGAAAAGGAAGCTTTTGAGGATATTTACAAGATATAAGGATATTTACAGGAGTACCAGGAAAAAAGAGTAGTGGGAAGTGAAAAATAAAAAAAGAACCAGAAAATGTTCTAAGAGGACTAACATTTGACATTTGAAAATAAACCAGAATATAGACTAAGACAAGTGAATACAAAATAATTCCATTTTTTACATTTTATGCATATATTCGATATGTATTCTTCTTGTTAGTTCATATGAACTTTTATTTCTATTATTTTCTGAGCCCATATTTAGGAACAGTGTTTACCATTTGGACACAATTCAATCAAACCCAACTAGCACAATAATTATAGAGAACGTAATATTAACGCAATAATCTATTCGTTTGTAGTAATAAATTCATTAACTGCCACCAACAAATATTTTCGTATGTTGAAGAAAAACCACCACGCTTTGCTTGAAGTAAATGTGCTCGTCCGCCAACGTAAAGCCACGCCACAAAATGTGTCAATTTTACAAGTTGTAAAGTTTATTGTTACAAAAGTAATTTTAGATAAATAAATATAAATTTAAATAAAAGTATTGACACGAAAAACAATTAGCCAAACCTACAATGTCAACAAAAACCAGGATAAAAGCTCATTACCAAGTTCTGTACAATCGTGAATATGTTACCATGAAAACACTTTGGCGAAAGACCAAATATTTGGTTATATTCTTATACATTCAGACAAAAAGCTCTGGTAGGGTTGAGTTGGGTTGGGTTGGGTTGGGTGTGTTGGGTTGGGTTGGTTGTGCTGTTTATATCATATGTTTTAATAGAAAAGTATAATTCAAAAATATTTTGGACATAATGTAAGCGACTATGTAAGGATAAATATGGAGTGTGTGGTCAGAAACATCCAACATGTAGAAGCACATCAAATATTTTTTGAGTGGCAAAGTACCATGGACGAAAAAACATAAATGGTGGAGCGAATTATAATTTGGAGGCGACGCACAAGAACCAGATATGTGAAGCTTAAATATTAGAAACAGTTGGAGAAGATACTACAACGCAAAGGTTATAAAGGACATAAAGAAAGCAGTGGCTAGCTTCGAATTGAAAATCTAAGAACGGATTGAAAATGGCTGGCGAATGAAGAAGACAAATACAAGAGAATGAATGGAAGAAAAGAATGCCTGAAGAAGCGCGAAGACTTAAAGAGGAAGTAGAAAAGGAAGTGAATTTGCCAGTAAAATAAAAACAATGTTCCCAAACAAAGCAGCTAGAGCAACCAAATTGCTTTATATGATTGGTTTATTATTATCCGTTTATTAGTCATGAATAGTCGTTACGAGTTGAAAATTTTACCCGCTTCTGTTGCCTCCACACTTTAATAAATAATTCATAAACTAGATGCAAAAAAACTTGTTTAATGTGTGCAATAGATTTTTTCTGTTTTGTTTTCGTTTGATTCTTGCAGATTTTCGTATATTTCTTGTATTTTTCCGTTTGTTTAATTGTCGTTTTTCTTTAGATTGTTTTTTTTCCTGTATTAAAATTTCATTATTGGAATCAGTTGGCTGGATTTTTAATATTGTATTTCCGTTGTATATTCCCACGATCGTCCATTTTCTTGGATTTATTTTATTGTGCACAAAGACTTTACACAAAAGGATTGATTGATGATTTATGATTTCAATTGAAAATTTAATCCGTTTTCTACGACAAATCGTTGAGTTCATAATTTAATTTATTTGTATAGCTCGTTGTATTTAACTCCAATAAATGTGAAGCAACTATATTTGGTACACTTATGGTCGGTATGGTGTGTAGGTTGAGGTTTGAGAGATCAATACTGAAATAAAGGTCCCCCGGGAAAGCGATTGCCAAAATTGAAGTTGGAATGCTAACCAACAACGAAATGGTGAATGGATTTGCTGACTCGTGGAGAAGGCAAGAATGAAAATATTATTGCTGGATGTACGTTTATATAATAAAACATGAATATGAAAAATTTACGTCATATCTATTCAAAAAATAGGTCATATATATAATTCGATAGCATTAAGGATCAACTGTTAGTATTAGATGTGGGAACGACACGGAGATTTTGAAGAATTCTTTAGAAAACAAAAATTCCATAAACTATGAAACTTCTACTTCAACTTCAACATTTACGTTCGGGATTTGTGGCGATAATTACACATTTCGAATCATACAGCTTACTACACCAAAATTCTACAGGATCTTCCGAAATACCAAGAACGCAATTGACGGGGCAGTAAAAGTACGTTCCATGAATTCCCTTCAAGAAAACGTTCGCGCCGTCCAATTTACATCTTGGGTAACACACTTATTATTCTAATTAAATTATATCGATTCGAACGGCGCGGGTTTACGGCGGACCCGATCATTCGAAGCAATTGTTTATACGTGCATCAAAATGTTAAGGTAGTTTCTTAATATTGCCGTACTTTCTAATCCAGTTTTCGAGCTGAAAACGTGATTATCGTAATTGAATTACGGACCGTTAGGGCAAGGTCAAAAGTAAATTAATTCACTTGGCCTATTGCATGAAAGTTTATAATTACATTCCACGGATTGATTTCAGCAGCGCGTTCGTTCGCAACTTCGACGGCGGCCAGGAGGATGTTTGTGCGAAGCGCGCCTCGTAAAATGTTGAAATTGTCACAAGCCGTGAACGCGCCAGAACCTGTGCTACTCGACTTGTTATCTGCGGGAAGTTGCAGCAGCTGATAATGCTTTGATAACAAGTGCTGGGGTACAGATTCCAGCTGTTCGTTTTAGATAGCAGGCATCGGACGTTTACGTATAAAAAAGTTGTTTTCGAAAACACATGTTACATATTTTAGATAAATTTTGTAGCTTAGCTCGATTTCAAAGAATGGGGCCATTGTTTCAATCGTAAAGTTAATTGCGATAAAATGTTAACTTATGAAACGTAATAGCTATATTTTCGTTGTGCAACGATAATTATATTAAATGTCGCAAATAAATTAATGCAATTAGTAACACGAACGGAGATTTATGTTGTAAATATGTTATTATTATTGAAGCAGCCTCCAAAATATTATGTCAGTTATGTCAATATTGATATACTTTATCAATACACCTTGATTGCAAAATCATCATACTTACGAGAAGAATCAAATACAAATTTAAAATAAAAGAACGATGAAAATACCAAAAAGACAATTTAGGTTTGGAAGAGTCGACGCGAAATTTTTTTTTTTTGGGAAACAAACAATTTGTTTTCTTTCAGGAGGCAAAGGTATTTTAGCTAAGCAACTTAATTTAATTTTTACTATTGAATTTTACAGATCAAAATATACAAAAGAAGTCGCATGGGATTTTGATACAAATGTCTGATTTTTTGATATGAACTGAAAATTGTTCGTTATTAATTATCTTATTTAATGCACTATTATAATAGTCTTGCCTTAATATTTTTCAACAACATTCGTCAATAAATTTGGCAATAGTCAAAGATTGCACAAACAAGTTACGTTCGCTGAAATCGCAATTATCAATTAAATTGCATTTATACAGCCGCAGCATTCAATAACTCTAGATAACTAGTTGGTAAATATATCTAATAGACACAAAACTGACTTTAATGTCTTTATTATATAAAGTTGATTAAATTAACGAGGAGTGATTTAATTGTAATCTTGTTAAACTGCGCGTAACGTAACCAGCATACGAAGGATTAACGTTCGCATGGCGTTAAACGTCACTAAAACGATCCACATTATCGTATATCAACGCAGAACAGTATTGACCCGAATATCAGTGAAGACTACCCTTGACCTGGAGCGGAAGTTACAGCCCCTGCCACATTCCACACACCTCAGACCACCGAGCGTTAAGATGTCTGACAGATACTCCGGAGGAAAGATAGAGATAAAAAACAACGACGGCGTCCTTCAAAGTCACTCATTCCGTTTCGTTTCTCTTCTTTGCTCGCATCGCTCGTGAACGGATCGTCGTCGTCTGCGAGCCTTAAACAAACCGAAATCTACCGACGCGGCGTGCGTATGTAATTAGCCACTTCAGAGACGCATAATTACACCGTTTATGTAAGTGTCTGAAACGCTAACTTGGAATTTGCGTCAAAATTTGATTTATCATTGGGAGAATCTTTTCATTAAAACCGTGAAGTCAACTGATGTTTGTTTTGGATTCAATTTAAATAAATATTTCAGTTTAAATAGCATTCATGTTTTGTTTGATAAATGTAAGTAATTTCGTTTCTCAATGCATTGACATTCTTTTCACTTTCACTCATAGTTATGAATATAAGGTTTTAATACAGCACATACTCGTACACCTACCTATTAATTGAATTGCGTTCATAAATTCAATGCTAATATAATTTAATGGTCGTTTCGTTTTTTTTTCCTTGCAGAAACACACACATGGGATTTCTTAAGACTTTGCTTTCGCACGCATTCCGAGGCAATATTTCAGAAATATAAGATTCGTTGGCTTTTGTAACTTGACTTTTTTTAAATAATTAAAAACCAAAATGACCCAAAGACCAAGACTTGCCTCTATGTGTGAAAGTCTACGAACTATCAAACAAAATCAAATTAAAGCACTGGCAAAAGACAAAGTAAAGAAAAAAATCTCAAGGAGCCAATTAAAATAATATACAAGTGAAGTAGATTTGACAATAAAACTTAATACTAAAAATGTGGCGAAGTTTCAGATGATTTAAATAAGTAAACAAACCAAATACTCCCAAATATTTGTTCTATCTCATTTCACTTTCATTTTATTGTTAATTTCATTCTTTCCTATTGTCATTACTTTACTTTTCTCAACGTCTAAGTTCTCTAGTAATCTTTTTTTCGTTTTTTACGTTGATCATCAAATCGTCTGCAAGAGCACGTTCTGCTATTTCCATGATCTACATGCCTGTGTTCTCCACTTGTATTTTGTTTTTGTCTTCGTTTCTTTTATTACATCGTATAGAACTACAATGAATAATGTCGGGCTCACTAAGGCTCCTTGTCTGAGTTCGTTATGGATACGAACTCATTTGATTGGAAATGTCACATTCCCATATGCGAGCTTTCATTGTATTCTTATATAGACTGGTAATATTGTTCCTTGGTTTATTATTAATTCCTGAGGTTACCACATACTTCTTTTCTTGGATTACTGTCGAATCATATGGTGCTGTTCCTATTATTTTCTATTAATTGATTCATCGTAAATATGTGATCCTGAGATCGTTTTTTGTTTTGTTCCAACTCGGCTACTTATACAATTTTTCATGTTCCCTCTATGGTTACATGCTCCTGTCACCGCCGCTTTTATCTGTCTCGGTTTTGTAGATCTTTGCTGCCCTGGATCGTATGATTCAGGGTGGACATACCTATTGATGTGGGTCTTCTTTCGTACACACTGTGGCTTGTGTTATAGTCTTATGTCCTCGTTAACAGGAAGTTTGGGAGCAACAGCTGATTGTTTTCACTTCCATTGTGAATTTGTTCTGGAGTTGATCAGATGTATCATCAACATATCTCACCCATACATCTAGTTTAAGTTACGCATGATCCTCTGGTTTCTAGGTGGTCCATGAATAAATTTACTGTATCAAGTGACATCGTTGATATAATGGAATATGTTTTGTAGACAGTGTTCGGTTAATTCTATTATTTGATTAGCAAATTTGTATTTCTGTTGATTACATTTATAGCTTATTTGGTCAGTTTTGTAACATAGATTACAAGAACAAAGATACAATTTTTGCTGATATGAAATTTTAAAGTTTAATCTTTAACATTGTGTTATATACTTATTAATTAAACATTTACATTATTTTATTTTTAGCACTCTACAATTCTTTGATGAGTATTGTGAGCTACACAGCTGGTCACTCAAAAAGTCTTATATACGACATGGCCACTAATATAAGGGAACAATTTAATTCCCTAATTGCTAAAACTAGGGAAAGGAATCAATTATTCTTCTAAAAGAACCTATCAAGGAATATGCTGTTGTTGTTTCACAAAAACATTATAATGCATACAAAATTGTTAATAAAAAGGCCCTTCAAACAACACCGTAAAAGTGGAAACACAAAGAAACCTAAACTTACCGTCAAAAGAAAAAAAAATCAACTGGAAGAAAACAATGAACTTTTAGCAAAGATAAAAATTATGGACGTTACTGCGAGAAACCAGATCTGTCTGGCAAAGAGCTATAGACTACCACAAACTAATATTTATAACTTCAACAGAAACGCTGGTGAATTATCAGAATTTGAAAGAAAGACTAATTAATCAAAATGATTCGAATTTTTGAGACCATGAAATAAGAAAGAGGCTTACTGCACCCAGGAAAGTTAAAAGCATTACCCACCCAAAAATTATTCGAACAGCTGCTCTAAATTGGGGAAGCATGAAAAAATTACAAGAAAGGATTTATCCAACAGTTTGAAAGAACCGATTAGACGATTTGGACTTTTGTTGATATAATCAATCAGTTTTTTTAGCTTCGCCGGACGGTCTTTTTCGAAATTAAGTGTCCGTTTTCTGCGATCGATTTGACTCCGGATGAAAGCATTCAACGTAGAAAATTCAAATAAACAACAATGGGTTTTCCAAATACAGAGACAAATGCATATTTCCAACAAGAATTGTTGTATTCTCGCAGTGACGTTCTCTGGAATAAAGCATGAAATAGTCTAAATTAAAGTACGACAATTTTTGGAAAACCCAAATGGAAGAAAAATGAAAAAAAATATTTAGATAGTGCACTTCCAGAAAGGATCAACATCAGAATTGATCGAAACTTGGATATAAGTGAGCCACCATATGTTTTAGAGGCTACCGAGAAAAAATATTGACAGAAAATAAATGTAATTATCAGAATGATGGATAATTTTTTATTATTCAAAGAACTGATCACGACAAATGAACTGAAGTTTATCCAGGAAGTGGAGGAATATGTTATTGAATTTGCTGTTTGTAACTAGATCTATTAAAGAAAAAATGTTTCACCACATAATATAGTGTAACTTGTAAACACAGTATCACGACATCATGTTAGTAGTTGAGGTGGCGATTCCCAGAACCTCACCATAGATGGTAATGCGCCGTTTCAATTTTAGGTTATCCATATAATTTCAGACGTCTTCAGCCTCTTGTCTAGGTTGTAGTATGTTTTGCCTCTGGACCGATGTGTGATGCTTAAATTATTTTCTTTTTTTTGTTTTGCACCTTACGATCTGCAGTGAAGTAGGCGTGTCATACTTTGATTAATTGTTCAATAAAAATGCCAGGAACATGGAAATAATTTCTAAAATAATGACAGTAGTTAACAAAACAAAGTGTATCAAAGTTTTGAATCATATTTAAAACATACATTGTTAAACTAATAGTACGTGGCATCATGTTCTTATATTTGAATATTTCAGTTTTATTAATACTATAGGCATGAAGTGAAATCAATAGGAAACTATAAGGAGAATTTCAAAGTTTAGTTCGTGGTTAAATCGTGGTTATCATAACGCGAGTGCTCACTATAAACCAAATATTAGCTCCAAAAGTAGTGGTAGAAAAATGGACGAAGTCTCTAACTTCTAATTGTTATGTAACAAAAATGCGATTCATTTCTATATGTTTGGGTAAAGTTCTAGATGGTTTAAATGTAAAAATGTAATGAAAATATAGCATTTAATAACATAATAATCGGTGGACATTTGTCGTAATTTGATTACAATCGTATTATTTTAACAAAAACGGGGAAATTTTAATGAGTATTTCAAAACTAAACAATAAGACTATATACCAAATAAAATGGAGAATTCCATCATGGACAATACTGTGGCTGTTATTTTTCGATATGATCTCACACTGTTTTCGAACTATCGTATAGAGATTAAAAATCCTGAAAAACTAATGCAATGGGTGGAATATGGAACTAAAAGTTGCCACCGAAACGTTGAGTAACCTTTACATTATACATTAATTATAAGGTAGTAATAAATGGTTGAATGTAGACGGCGAGAATTCCTATTAATTTCTTCGAATCTGATGATTTAAAGATTTTTAAAAAGTTTTTGGGTTTATAAGATTTTACGATTTTTAATGATTTACTAAAAATTTAGTTTTATGATAATTTTCAATGACTTTTCAGGCGCCATTTACAATTTCTAGATTTTTTTATTTTTAGATTTTTTATACATATTTATGTATACGTTACAATTTTATGCTTTTACCACTTATTTCATTCACTTTTTACAATTTATACTCTTTTACAAGTTTTTACTTGTCTTTAAAAATATTTTTACATAATTTTATGCATATTGTTGTTTTTGATATTTACTATGTTTCGAATTTAATTCTTTTACAATTTATAAGGATTCTACGATTTTCAGAATTTTGTTACAATCTTTTTGGTATGTTTCGATGTTTTACGACTTGCAGTGAATATTTCAATGATTTTTTCAATTTTTGACGATTTTTATGGTTTATGATAACTTTCAACATTTTGTGTTGTTTTTCAATTTAAGATTTTTTTTCGATTTCTTATGATTTTCAATAATGTCTTCTCGATATAATTCAGTTTGTGTGTTCTCAATATACGATTTTAACAATTTCATTATTTTTACGTTTTTTAGGATTTTAACAATGTTTTCACTGTTTCAGAATTTATTTTTCAATTTATTACGATGCTCAATGATTTTTACAATCTCTAATGATTGTTTAGGTGTGCTTCAACTTTACCATTTATTTATGAATTATTTTTGGTTTTTGACAACTTATAACCATTTTTCATCATATTTTCGAATTTTGTACAATTTAAAACGATTTTTATAATTTGTTGCAAAAAGTTATATATTTCGATTTCTAACAAATTACAAGGATTTATTTCGATTTTTAATTATTTATTTCCATTTTGTACGATTTTTCGATTTTCAAATACAGTTGCTATTTATAACATTTATAACAAGTGTTTGTTTATTAATGCTAACGTTCTTTAAATTCGAATAATTTGATTTATGAAGCTTTTCTTCGACAATTGTGATTCTTTTGCATTTACATTTTCGACTTTAACAGATTTTTATTCTTACGGTTCTTAATTTTTTTGATGTTTCGATTGTTTAAGAATTAGAAAGTTTTCTCGACGTTTACAATATTTACGGGTTTCGACTCTTTTTATAATTTCCAATGATTTTAAAATTTTTTGCTTCGATTATTTAAGATTTTTAAAGATTTATTTTCGACTTTAGATTTTTACCACTAATTCTTAACGATTTCCAATGATTTTCAACGATATTTATAAATGTTAACGATTTTTTGTTTTGATGTTTTACGAATTGCTTTTTGCGATGTTTACGATTTATTTTCGACTTTTTAATTTTTTTACAATTTATAACATTTCGCAGTGATAATTTTTCACGATTTTTTGTGCATGTTTATGATGGCATTAGCGCAATCGTTGGAACCAACCAAAAGTTGTTAAAAATGTTAATATCTTTATATGAACCACTTATTAATAAAAACTAATGTAAAATGTAAATGTAAAACACGATTATAAAATAAATCAATGAAGTTAAAATAATGTGGAAATAACTGAAAAATCAAAAACAAAAAACAATTATCTTCTAATGAAAGCGCAACAAATTCTATCAAAACTGTAATAAGAATGTGCTCGGCATTGAACTATGTACGAAATCACGAACTGTTCGTCAATACATCCATATAGGTTAGTTACATCTGACAACATGAGGCAACTCTGACTACAAAGAATTTTTCAACAGAGATTTTACAGTAAATACTAAATAGTAGCAAATTTTCATGATTCCTATACTTTCTTATACATTAAGTATAAGAAAGTAAAGATGCACCCGTCCTAATAATTTTCGAAAAAATTCTCGATTCTTATAATCAAAAAGTCAAAGGTTTCTATATTAAATACAAAAATAAGCAATAAGTTTCGTGGTTCTTTGGTTATAAGTTATTCCATCCCCGAACATAATTCTAGCGGTTCAGCAAGTTCGAGTAAATAAACAACATATACATTAGCTAAAATAAAATAGCGATTCATCTTCAGTATACACGCAACACCTAACCGGTAGCATTTTCGAAATTTGAAAATAAATGTATCCAAATGTAGAACCTAAACCAGAACGAATTTATTCTAAACATTTCTCAGTTTTAAATCTACTCCATCTCTACATCTTGGTATACAGGTGTTAGGAAAATGTTTGGTAGATGCTACTAATATCATACGAAGAGATTTTGATTTACTTGCTAAGTTGGATTAACTTAGTTAAAACCTAAAAAAAAATTAGCTACAAGAATTTTCAATGTCTAGATGAAATTTATCTGAACTCAACTTTATATTCGCTGATCCAAGTTAATGTAAATTAAATATTAGATTAGATACTATTGGAAATATAGTACTATGCTATGCTTAACGGTATATACGCATTGTTTTGTGAAACAACTTAACTCAATGATTTGGACTCAAAGTCGACGAAGTACGAAATAAATTATTGTGTAGCGAAGAGGATACCTAAATTATATTATAACAAAACAAAACAATGGACAGAAGTTTATCACTGACATGTGGTAATTGTTTAATATAAATATGCAACGCATAGCGGAAGCAAAGGAGTTTAGGAAGCGCGTAATAGCCTTGTCGATGTAAACACTGCTCACAGTTTGATGCATAACAGGATTAATTATGATGGCTAATATCTGCAAATACAATCGATTATCATAAAGGTTTTATTGCACGATTAACGTTTGTAATTAATATGTGAAATTGTGCAGTTTAGTGATTTGCCAGATTTATTACTACAAGTTTTCTAAAGCATTAAATCCGACCCTGTCTCTATTAATATGCATAGAGCACATAAACTATCTTCAGTTACGCCACTGTCAACATAAATTTTGGTACATATTTCAAATACATTACCTAAAACGTAAATTTTAACTTTTCTAAATGAACCTATTAAATAATCTCAATGGACTTTCAGTAGGGGGCTTCCCAACGACGTACAAGGTAAATATTTGGCCGATGGTTCTTACCGATACTGGGGCTGCGTCCGGCGGCGTGGGTACATGGTAAATCGGGCGTGAAGAGACGGTTGACATTTAATCAATATCAGGTCCGTGGACACCACCGATGATTCGGTCACATATCCCTACCACTCCCATGTGTAGAGTAGAATGCATATCAAACCAATTATCTATTTATAAACGGACCGAACGAGAATTTCTGTTGCGCCTCTCTTTATCTCGATGATCCGAACGCGTTCCGGAATTGTTTCATTATCGCCGGCATAAATTTGCTTTAAATTGATTGACACGATTTCGTACGTGTTTGCTTAAAAAATTTCGGACGCAAACTTTTCGCATGTTTCGCCAACTAATTCGGCGGAGTTGGAATGGTTTTTAGCGGCCATTCGTCGCAAAAAGGTGGCGTTTTTGTCAGCGATGAAAGAATTTATAATTAAATTAAACAGAGAAATTACGAAAAAAGTAATTTTGAGTTTCGAAAGTCTAAGTCTAAGTCATGTACATAAACATCACTTTTATTGTTAAGTTTTTTATTATTAGGTTAGAATTAATTATTATTTTGTTTAATTCAGTTATTTATTTCAAAGCAGATATTTCGTACCCTCGTAGATAAATTTAATTATTTCTGACGTGAACATAGATAGATCCATAAAAATATTTAACCTAATTTTGGTCGACGTAGTTATTTTAATACAATAAATTCTCCATTGTAAACGTTGCCAGATCGAAAATATTTCACACGTCGGTAGGCATTTTGAAAATGCAAATTAGAAATTACTCAACAACTTAAGCATCAAATAAACACGTCTTTTTTAACGTAAATAGTTCGTGGATTGTTCCTCGCCATGGCTATTTTCGGTGCATAGCCGTCATATGAGCGAAGCTGATATTTTTGTGCCGCTTTATTTCTGTCAGATTCTTAAATAATCAACAAAGGAACTAAATTTAGACGCTTTGTTATGTTGATTTTATGTAAATGTATGAAAATATTTGGGAATGAGATTACAAGAATTTAAATTACATGCGTAGAGTCGTCGAAACCGCTTTAAGTAAAAACGCCGCATACGTAAATTGGCCTTTTCATTATTTCGGCCGAAATTAATAAATAAAACTTGACTTTAAGTATAGCGTGTCAACAGAATTCAATTAATATGAAGTCAGTTCTTTGAGGCAATATTTCCGGTGTAGATAAACTTAAATTATCATTGTGACACGCATTGCGACCTTTTTATGATTTATAGATTCAATTTTTAATTAACTTTCTGGCACGAGTATTTATTAACAATGCAGTTTTTCGTATTGCAATTTTATGATTTTAATACATTTATGATTCAGATCACAAGCTTTAGTTATCTGTATTTTCCATATGTACACACTGTGTTCCTTTCAATAGAAATAGATTGTCATTGTTTCATTATTATTATTATTATTATTATTATTATTATTATTACTATTATATTATATGTAAGAATTGTACAAAATAAAAGAAATTAATGGCTTAATTAAAACCGTTGTGTGTAATATATTTTCCAAAATGTTGTTCCTCAACTACAAATTTATTAAAAATTACAATTTCCAATCAAGGTCATAACATGAAAAGAAAAAGTACAATAAAATTACAGTAACTGCGAACATAATAACTAAAAATAGATGGACAAAAACAACATGAACAATATTTTTTTTCACAATTTTAATGATATTAAAATTATACAAACAATTAACGTTGCTAGCTCTTTACTTATCTTTTTAACTTTTAGTGATGATTTTCAATTATCGTCACCACAACATATCACTGATTTGTGATTAACTTTAATATAGTTATATTCTAGTTACAAAAACAGAAACATATGTCTACTTAGGGGCAGACGTAAACAGAATTTACATGTGAATGTGGTAAATTTATCAGAATATGTAAACAAACTGCGTTATGGGGGTGAGACAACTGAAGCATTCTTCCTCCAAGTTTAAACACATAAAAACTTCGACTCTCAGTTGAAAAACTCCCATTATATTCCGTTACAGCGAAACATGCAGTTAAATTTTTTGGAGACCCTGTCGCCTACTTTATACGCTTCTGACGATGTAAAACATTTTATTACACATGTTACACACGAGTTAAATTAGAACAGTACGAAAATAATTATTAAAATGTGAAATTTGATACTTTCGAAGCGATTGCCTTCAGAAAAACGTCGGAGGCGATGTTCTGAGACACGCCGTATATGCGAACGTTAATTACCGAACGTGACGTTATTTGATTTATTCGATTTATTCATACGACACGAGTTCGAAATTTATTTTCAAGCGTACGAAATCGTTGACGCCGGAATTATTAATTTATTAAGCGGAATATTTCAAGGTAGCTGACTTTGAACGCGCGTACTCCACAAGTTCATTTAACCTATCGCGATAACCGAAACTGTACGAAATTAAAAAAGCACAACAATAAAAACTACAAGGCAATAACCCCGCAAGACACCGATACGTACCGCAAAAATAATTCGGTATGTAATAGTTTATTGATCTATAAAGTCAGGTACGCTAACTCTCTATTCGTGAACAGGACCGGCGTTAGCTAATTCGTTTATAGATTGCAATAATACATACAAATATATCTCCCTCGTATATTATTTTTGTGGATCTCTTGAACTCGTCAAATATCATTCATCGATTTGACGTATCATTTCAGTTCGAAATTTAATCCATTACGAGCTAAAATAATTTCACCTTTGCTTCGGAAGGTAATGTTGATACTACGAATCAAAATTTAATGATTTTTCGAACGCAACTCAAACCTTTGAAAATTGGAAGCTGCCCCAAAACGATGATACTATGATCGTTGACATATTTGTTCAAAAGTATTGCCCATTTAGTATAAATTTGAGTAACCTGTTAATTTCATACACTTTCAGACTGTACGTAATAATAGACCTTGGCAATATAGAATTCTTTCTCAATGCAATGTCAAAATTTGCTTCTGTAAATCATTTAAGTTGACTTAATTTAAAAAAATATTTTCTTAATTTCACCCCGCTTAGCCATATAACGTATGTTGCAAAAGTTTTGAGAATTTTTTTCAAAGTTCAGGAGGTAGCATCTCCGTTGAAAACAATTCAAAAATCTGCACCATGGTAACCACTCAACATCTTAACTTCAAAATAAAACGATTTTGGTTATGATATAATTTGTAAAAATGTCGAATAAATTAGATATTCGGAAGAGTATTTACAGTCTAGTTGGACGACTTGAAAAGAAAGAAATAGTTCGCCTATATCAAGAACAAAATATTTCGGTTGCTACAATTTATCGAACGATCCGTGAATGTGACGAAGGTATTCCTTGTATAAATTTGCCAAAAAATGGACGTCCAAGAGCGCTGAATGTTCAAAGATTAAAACGACAACCCTCCCAATCTTCCCCAAGCAAGACCTATCGAAACTTTTTGGGCTCAGCTGTGTACCAAAGTTTATAATAATGGCTGGGAAGCTCAAAATGAACAGCAGTTAAGAAGGAGAATAATGCTGAAGATCAGAGAAATTGATTTAGAATCTGTCCAAAATCTAATGAGGAACATTAAGAGAAAGTTGCGAGCCGTGGAAGATCATGGCCCATTAGCAGTACTTTGAAATCATTTTTAGTTTAAGAAATATTGTTATTTTCAGTTGTTCTTATTACAGATTAAATATATTATTGCAAGTTTCTTTTTTAATTTTTTTTTAAATTCTCAAAACTTTTGCAACATACGTTATACTCAGTGACATATAAAGTGCACCACCTAGAAGGGGTGGGAATTTTTGGAACAAATTTGGCAGGAATAGTGGATTAGTCCAGGGATATAGTTGATTAAAATTTGAAACCCAATCATCAAGTAGTCATGGGATTTTTGAGGTTTGTGTCATTTTTTAGAGGTGGTGATAGACAAGCAATTATCGAGTCATTTTTTGAATTTGTTCCACTTTTTCGGATCCCGTTCTTTAGTTTAAAGTGTTTCAAGTGTTTAATGATGCCTAGAGGAAGGAGACCTCAAGTTTACCAGCAGTTGAGTGACGTTGACCGAGGGCGGATTGTTGGTTTACGAGAAGCAGGTTTTTCGTTTAGAGAAATCGGCAACCGTTTGGGACAGCACCACTCAACAATAATGCGTGTTTATCAAGCGTGGTCTGAACATGAGGTTGAACGTCGGAGAAGAGGCACTGGGGCTCAAAAACGAACCAATGAACGTCAAGATAGCCGCTTAAGACTAATGGCCTTGAGACACCGATTCTCTACAACTAGATCAATAGCTGATCAATAGTTAGGTGAACAAGGTCGTCCGATAGGCTTGCGAACAGTTTATCGTCGAATAAGAACCTTTGGCTTGCTGTCTCACCGCCCACATCTTGTGCTGCCCTTCACTGCTCAACATCGCCAGGAACGTTTGGCCTGGTGCACGGAAATAATTCAATGGAACTTGGAGTGGCATCGAGTTGTCTTTAGTGACGAATCGCGATTTTGTTTAGGAATGCATGATGGTCGGATGACTGTTAAACGAAGACGTAGAGAAAGGCGCAATCCTGATTTTTCGATGGCGAGGCATGTTCACCGAACTGTGGGGTTGATGGTGTGGGGTGCTAAGACCGGAATTCCTAGCAGACCAAAACATTAATGTCAACTTCATTCGGGTAATCACAATTCTTGTGCACTAAGCGGTTTGGCATTATCATGTTAGAAAATAAAATTTTCTCCAATAAAATTGGCAAACATTATCACGTATGGCCCAAAAATTTCTGCTACATACATCCTGCTGTTCATGTTGCCCCTTGGAAACATTTGCAGGTCTGTACATCCTGCAAAAGTTATACCTCTTTATACCATAACGCGACCACCTCCAAAAGCCTCTTTTCCCAGAATGATGACACTGAGCATAGCGCTCATTTCTTCGCTGGAATACTCTAACACAACAATCAGAGTCATGCACAATCTGTATTCCGCGGAGAACCATACTTGTTTCCAAGCGGTAATATTCCAGTTACTCATTTTCTTCTGGCTCTGCAGATAATATCGGGAAGACGTCCTGGATGTAAACCAACTTTCAACAATCGTTTTCTTACAGTTTCGAGGTTCGCTTTGAAGTGTTCTGTTCTGGACAACTTCACCTGAAGTCTCCTGTAGTAAAGCGTTCCCAAATAACTAAGCAAAATCGTAAAGACCGATCTTGTAAAGGTGTTGTGATACAGACCTCGTCCACGACGTGAACGATGAGTCTTCAGTTATATCACGACGTAGAAATACTTTCCTGGGCCAATATAACAGCTCCAACACACTCATAGCGGCGTGAAATTCTATTTGAATTGTAATGACAGTGCAATAGATAACATTTTGCATGATTCATTGCGACAGAAAACAAACAATAGTACAGATCTTATTTCAATACCTTTTCCTTAAGTAAAAACAATTGAATGTGTCGTTAATTGTTAAAATTTGCAAAAATGGTGTAAAATGCAAACATTAATAAAAGTCTCCAAAATATTACAAATATTTTTTATTTTGCTTTTCAACTTGCCATATTTTTATTGCTTGTGTTAGGCCCCCTGACGTATCACGAAGTGCAATTTACTTCCCTATTTTGGTGTTTAAGTTTCCTCGCTGTTCCTGAATAATTTTGTCGTCTCGTCCACTTTTTTCATCTATTAATTATATTTTGATTGATTTTGCTTCTATTTCTTATGTTTTGATGTAAGTTTTTATTTTGTATCTATTTCGTTGATTGAGTTTAAATTTGTTTTTTTATTTTCGGGTTTATTAATTTCTTTATATTTGTCTTGTTATATGTTTATTTTGTGACATTTCATTTAATTTGCAGTAACTATTTTATTATTTTTTACTAATTAACAAACATTGATTATAAGTATAGGTTTCTCATTGTTTAATCTCCAACGCAACTCCTAACTTATGATACTTATTATAGGTAGATCGGTAGAAGACGACAAATCACTAGCAAGGTTCGGGCGAGGAAGCCAAGAGAAAGCCAATAAGTACTGGATGGAAGACAAATACAGGAGGTGTAATTTTTGTGGAGTAGTGTGGGACGAATGGGAACACTGGGTAGAAGAATGCAAGGTAATAAAACTGAAAGAAGACGAAAGGAAAAGATTGAAGAAGAAATATGGGAGAAGACGTAGGGAGAAATATTAGATAAAATAAAGGGAAGAAGGAGGAAAGCATGAAAAGGAGGGAAATGGACTAACATGAGGAAGAAAGAACCAATAAACAGGAAAGGGGCAGACAAGGCACAACCACCTAACCGAATTGCACGGGCACCTTACGGTAATTCAGTTTTGTGGCGACCAAATCACGATTTTCGACTTGGATATGATTTTCCTCCTATACACAACTTAAAGCACAACCGACTCCACTGGTTATGTGACTAGTCTAATGATTATGAAGGCCATATTGAACTAGCAACTAAGCACCATTTATTAGTCGATCGATTTCGAATGTGGCGGTGTACGCAGATACCTCAAAGACATCCAAACCATACTTGCCCAAATATTTAGGTGGTTGTCCAAAATCTATTATCGTGTGTCCAAACATATTTAACAAAATATCTTTTCCCTGTGTTAATTGTAGTATTTGGTCACCACCCGACTTCTACGAAATCAGTAGGTAAATTTAATACTTTTGAAAGAGGTCGACTTTATAGTAAGAATGATATTTTTAATACGAATCTCTTGACTACATAGATACTTGAAAACGGAAATACGAAATACAGGACGTTGCAAGAAACCACGAAAAAAGTCTTCTGCGGCACGTGAATATGGAGGCAATCCAACTTCTCAGCAACACTAACTTAGTGAGAAGACTCAACAGGAAGAAGTCTTTCGAGTTATTGAAACGTTTTGTGATACGAACAAAGCCAGTACTTGTATGAATGCAAAAGAAAAGAATGCCACAAGGTGTTAATACAATGTAGACGAAACTACTGGGTGACTTTAAATAATCGATTTGATATCATTGACATTAACATTCGTAGTATGAATGAACATTTGACGTGGCAATTTCAGTGTTCATAGTAACGTGGTCTTCTAGTTTCAAATGCACTAAAACGATCAAGGACGATGTACGTGTAGGTTAACTCATAGGAAGTAAGTTAGAAAGTATCGAAGACAGTTATTTTACGACCAGAACTTAATTGCAAAGTTTCGGTACATTGTGGTGTGAAATTTCAAGTACACTTCATGGACCATTCATCGAATTAATTGGTCACGCGTGCAGTGCACTAGACGCACTTGATTTGTTTGGTTTCACGTACATTTAAAAAAAAATTCACTTTCATATTTAATAATATTTTCATTAATCCTTGTGGACATACATGTCTTGATCAATTGGTTTGGATGTGATTAAAAATTCATATGACATTCGAGTTTATGTAGTTTTTTTTTCCATTTACACTGACGCACACTTTGAGCAATTCATGTATATAATATATATAACATATTCATTTGAAATTAAATTGTGAAAAACTGTGTTGTTATAGTTATTAAATATATGGGCAATTAATAATTTAGTTTGCATTGGAAAACTTCACGTATGTTTCATTATTAAGGCTACGCCCACGACAACTTCGGCATTCAAGTGGGGAGAAGATCAAAGTTCTTTCGACGGATACGTTTAAAAAAATAATTTTTGTTCAAAGGGCTGGTCGACGTTGCGTTATTACTTTCAAACTAATATCCATGCACAGAAATTTCTCCCACAACGTTAACGATTTTGCTAAATGCCAAAATGAAATCGTGTATTTTTCTCTACATTTACCAAATAAAGAATTTTTCCTAATTGGCTCTAATTTTGGAGCCGGCCCTGTCAGCAATTTGACATACCTGACGCGAGATCGGCCGGGCCGTACACACAATCAACTTTTAGATTGTTTACGGTCAACGAATTTGTACATCGCGATGACCCGGTTGCGACCGCGAGACGTCGCCGGCGAAACCGCTTAATTATTCTAAATATATCGCGCGAGAAGTGTGAACGCTCACAAGTGCGCCGAGTAATTGAGAAAACAACAATGTAATGGATTATTTGACACTCGCTCATACATCATATTATACACTACAAATGACAAATTATGGTATTGATATTGGCTGAGAGGCGCCCATTCACGTGTCATGTCAAAGCGTTGGCCGCACTAGGAGAAGATGCACTGTGGGATTACAAGCAATCTTGTACATTTACGTTCTCGTATCTCGACACGTTTCGTTGCTTTAACAATATTATGTTAATTTAATATATTAATAGTTCGTATTTGAAATATTTGGTTATTGTGGACGTTTCTTAAAGTTGTCGTATTAATGAACATAATTTCAACTATCTTTTTCATCAGTGACCTAGCAATAAGTGGATCTTTCAACTTGAGCAACGCAGAAGCCTTCTGTTGATAGCTTCAATGTTCATCACCAACACGTCATTGTGTAACTAACAACACGTACTAAGATCCAAATGTGGATGTACAGCAACGGTTTCCAAAACTCAAACTTTGGACGCAAATCAAAGCAAATAAAGACTCAAACATTTCATTACCAAGACTTTTTATACAAACCCTGTATGAATTTAATTAAATTATTATTGAATGGTGATGGGGATGTGAGGCTATATGAGTTCAATAATCAATGAATTTAATAAACTTTTTTAAACGTTATATTTTTTTCCAATAATTTGCTTCTAATTTTGTTTGAACCAACCCAACCCAACCCAATCCTAACTATCCATTTTAGTATATTTTATATTTCGTAAATTTTCTTCAACTAACTTCTATCAAATTTTCATTTAATGGCCCGTTTTATTTTAATTTGCTTTCTATTAGCTTCGAATTTTCCGCCAGGTTTTGCCATCTTATGATTTCTTAATTAATTTAGTAAAATATGAAACGACATTAAAAGCTATCGCAAAACACTTTAGATTGAGAAAAATATCAATAAATATTGTGCAGATACAACAATGCAGATAGAAAAATCATCAAATTGTGCCCGATTTACCATTCAGAGTCCTTTAGCGTCGGCAAGTGACCAATAATAATAATACCAACGTCAGTTTTACATAGCAGGCTTGCAGATTTACAAGTCAATGGCATTGCCACGCAACAAGTAACACTGAGGTAATCCATAACAAACGCGTACAGTGTAGCAGTATAGTGTTTTACTAACACCAGTGAAAGGGACTGAACTTCGTGTACAACCAAGAGCCAACGAGAAGCAAATAAATATTTTGTTGTTGTTTATTACAAAACGAAATACTGTATAATATTGAACACAGCGATTTATTACACATATGTGCTTCAGTTAGATGACCTTGAGATGATAATTCATAGTTCATAGAAAATCAGGTCAAAAACTGAAATATATTCAACCAAGGGATCGGTATTAAAAATATCGCTCTTAGTAAAACTACATTCAATTTAATGTACCAGGTTGGAGACTATGTTTATTTTAATTTTAAATTAATTCTAATTGATTGATAAATGGTTGTTGAATTGTGTCATATTATTTTAAATTTATAAAAGTTGTATTGCTAATACTGGCAATGTTTTAATATACCTTTTTAAATAGTTTATATGCATCAAATCATTTTACATCCGAGTTATCCAGGGCACATTTCAATTTAAATCCAAACAAGATTATTGTCATATTGTTCATTTTTTGTGTATTTTGACTGAAAGATTTTTTATTTTAACAAATGTTTAAAATTGCCATTAAAATCATTGGATTTAATGTTTCGAATTATTATACGTTATTCAAACATTTTAATTCCATACTTTCCAAATTGTTTGCATTTCGCATATTTCAACGGTGTGCGTTAAATTGTTTGGTTCGTGTGTGTTCTAAAATGTTTACGTTTCAGCTTCGCAGAAAACAGCAGCAAATTAAATTAAATGAAACGAAAGCAGGACAGATAAACGAAGAACACAAGGATAGTATGTTAACGTCGAAAAACAGAAGTCATTATCTTGCGCTCAGTCATTTATTAAAGTAAATATATAGACATGAAACATTATTTATGGACGCGTTGTGGGGTGATTAAAAAAAATCAGTGCATATCTGTCTGCGGCCTTTTCAATTAAGACAGCCGCTTAATCATTAATTATTTAATTAAGAACATGGAGAGCGTTTGCGCTAACTATACGTTAATTATTGACTTATTACTTTCCTGTCATGTCCAACAAATGTCGCATTAGGACGTCATAAATGGAGTTGGTATGCTGACCGGTTGGCTTACCGCCGATCTAAATTGATCTTGTTACATACAGTATCCAATGCACTGCCGGTGATACATTACAAAATTAATTCAACCTGATTTTATGATGCAATAAGAGCTAATAAATAATATATGGGTTAGGTCAGTTTCCTAGAAACAATAACGTATCGACACTTGCCTTAATAATTGATATATGTGTTTGTGTCGTATCGACAAAACCGCAATTATATGTTACGGACAGGAATTTTTTAATGACGAACTTATAGGTATATTTAGGTTATTTTTTACAATGACGTAATTTTGTTGGCACACACGTGAATTAGATCACGTCGTATTTCATATCTTATGTTATAATTAATACACGTAAAATATAATATAAAAAATATTGAAATATTTATCAAAAATATTAGCAAGTTTCGTTAAGAATTCAACCCCTTGGTATTGGCTGTATTAACATATTATCAATGAGTCAACGACAGTTCTTTATTAACCTTAAAGGATTGTAGGTTGGGTTGGTTTGGCAAACCAATGCCACAGCTTTCTACAAAAGCCTACGTATTTCAAGAAAGCTTCTGGTGACTTATAAGTCACGAGTATTATTGCTGCTATCAATGGTTTATTCAAGGCATCGTAACTAACAAATTAACCTTTAGCAAACCAGGTTATCCTGAAAATCCAATGGAACAGTTGGTCTGTACATCGAGCGGCTGTTATGGAGTTGTTTTCTAAACCGAATATAACTATCTGTGGTGGGCGTATTTTTTAGTTTAGTTTCTGTTTATTTAAATAATCAACCTGTACCAATTCTAGAAACTGGTCACATGTGCTTCTAGACTTGTTGGATTGAAATTTTAATTTAAAAATGATGATAATATTATGCCTAGAATTAGCCTCCTCCTCACTTGCATTTCCACCCAATCCAGAATATAGCCCATTCTATAACCTACCTCTACCAAAATGATTAAGCATGTAATACTCTACATCTATACAACTACAATTATCTGTCTTTTCTCGTTCTATTGGATCTATTTTAACGTAAAAAGCTCGAACCATTTTTAGGTTAAAGCATTATGTTCCTTTAACTTATTTCTGAAGTTACCTTGAGGATAGTTCAACCTAATTTGTGGCTTTTCCAGTGGATTATGTGAGTTATTGGGAAACATATCTTTATTTTTTAATGGTCGTTGTCGTAAAACGTGTTGTTTCATTGATCATTGCTATATTCTAGCATAGAATCGCATCTCGTTTTCAGAAAGTCGACCTTTTTAATATAAATGACTAAACCAAGTTGTTGAGGTGTCTTATATTTCTCTATTCATTGTTTTCATTTACAAAGCTTCTATTTAATAATTATGCTATGTTGATCATCTTCTTTTAATGCTTCGATATTCCTTCATGATGTCTTCGTTTAATTTTTTCATTCTTAGATCTTGCTACCTTTCCCGGTAATTAATTTGAGTGCGTAGCTTGTGGATTTCATTATTTCACTTAATATACATTCCCTGTTCCTTACGTTGTGCTTTTTTCAACCAAACCCAACCCAATTAATAATTTGATTACATGTTTTCACAACCCAACCCAACCCAACCTCCTTAAGAAACCAGTTTGAATGAATATACAAATGGACACAGCCTCGAAATTTGAACCTTTGCCCTTTTTGGGGAAATTTTTTTTAAAATTCAAACGCAGTCGTGTTATTACTTGAAATTTTAGGAAGGCAAACGATTAAATTTTATGATGGCTATCGCAAATGATTATTAACATTTTTGACGAACGTGGTGAAATTTGCTCAAATCGACACAATTTTCAGTGAAAATTGCCAATGCGATTTGGGGTTTTGATAAGATTACGAAACATGAAGGAAAGGAATAAGAGGCTGGAATATGGGAGGATGAGTGGTATGGACTAGATATCATGAAGGAAATATGTTTTTCTAGAAAAGGAAACAGGATATATCGAGGAAATATGGAAGTGTCAAGCATATATATTATACCTAATACACCCTTGACACCATTATTCATTATTATTATTAAAATGAATTATGGATTAGTAAGTTAAAATAGAAAAATTCAAGAAAATGAACTATGCAAAAATTAAGAAAATAATGCCGGACACTAGTTAATGAAACATGTACAAGACAGCGGACATAATAAGGAGAAAGGACGATTCCCAAAAGTTGGCTGGTCGTCCATCTGTGCATCCCTCTGATAATTTTAAAATCATCAACATTACGATATGCCATCAAAATATCCTACAAAACATGAAAACTATGGATTTTCATGACAAATCGTGGTTGGTGTATTGCCAGTTATTTTTCGCTTCTTACGATGAAAGCAGGTCGACTCACAGACGTAGACAACTTAGCTGTTAATTTGTTTAGTTAATTGCTATTGCCATAGTTCGAGAGAAAGACGACCATAAAATGTTTCGTAGTTTGTGTACAGGAGAGTACCTTGTCATCCTGACCACGTGCGACCTTATCCCATGGCCATTATCAGACAATTATTTGTCAGAAATTAGAACAGAAACAAATTAATTAACTCTGTGACTGGTGGCATAAAAGATTATAACTTAAAACCTCACGAACATATTCATTGCCCCACTGACATCTTGATTAGAATGTGGTTGTTATGAACTTGAGTAATCCAATTGAAGGCATGGGAAAACTCAAATTGTGGGTTGAAAATTTCCAAAATAGAAAAGTAAGTAAAAATCTATCTTTAATTTATTCCTTATCTTCCAATGATCTCGAATTCTCTTTAGTACCTTCTGTCTCATTCGTTACAAACAATTTCCGACATTTATGATCACGTTCTATATAATATACAATGAGTACGAGATAATAAATTATTGCACTTTTCCAATGTGGAAACTACACATACATCGCCAATTAATTCTCTTTGTTTTATTATTTCACTTGAATGTGGGTACTCAACAGATTTTGACCAACACAAACAAACCATTACATAAAATATGTTGTGGTAACAAGAACTCAAAGATCCAAACGAATATTTGTAACTTTATAATTACCACGACCATCAACTAAATTATATATAACTAAATCAATTATTTCTATGACCACACGTACGAGTACTAATAACGACGCTTACATCATTGTAGTAAATAGTAAATATCAAAGTTAATTTATTCATAATCACTTTGTTTTGTTGAAAACAATTCGCAAAATAAACTTTGATTATTACTCCATTAGCATGTTTTTGTAAACCATTCCAGGTTGAATTTGTGAGGCGTAAAAATTGCAATACAAATCTCAATCTATCAAATCAAAACAGGAAATCAAACGTTTCGCAACTTATAGCCATGAAATTTTACACTCACGCGTATTTACAACTTTTCGCAACAATTTGATTGATGGCACCTGTGGCATAACGTGTATGGCGGACGCGAAAAAAATCGGAAACAAAACCAAGACGAAAGAAAGTCGTTTAAGCGAACCTCGTAATTTGTATGTCATTGCATAGAAATCTCGGAAGAGAGAAGAATATATTAAATATGACTGGATATGCATGCACATAATCCAGTTTGCTTTTTTCGCCTCTTCACGCCGCGGTCTTGATAAAAAGTGAAAGTGTATTTTTACGCACTGTCGCCGTGGATCGTCTTAAGTGAAATATTTTTATAATAAGATGCAAGAAATAATTATTGTTTACGTTAAATCACTTATTGTGTTCTTTCAGGGCAATTAGTATGTGGCGAACTGGCGCGGGCGGTGAGATTTTATGACTATTTTGCAAATTTAATATCAATTGGTTTTGTGGGTTTGATTATTTCTTGCTGATCGCATTGGTAGATCGAAACGATGTCGTTCAAGAGTCCAAACTATTTTTTATGCAAATCTAACATGTTTAATAAATACATTGCATTGTAATTTTGAACAATAAATTACACTGTCATCGTTTTGACAGGTTTAATTTTTACAAATTATATGATTTTGAACTTTATTACAGGCTGGATCAGCAACGATTTTTTTTAAAGTTGTGAACGTATTATTTTGAAATATAAATTCATGTTGTTAAAATATTAAAAAAACAAGGTTTCTTTGAAATAAAATATATGTGATTGCATCGATATATAAATTTAGTGGATTGCTGTCAAAATGTCTGAAATCGATTGTATAATTTAAGGCATCCATATAAAAAAAATTTAAAAATAAAAATCCGCATCCACCAATAAGGCCCACTCTTTTAATTTTGTCAATATTTATTAGACGTTAGCTATTTTCTCACTAATATCAACAGTGATATAATGACAATCGTTGGATGATTCTATTCACATAAATAATTACCCTTTACATGAACTCGAGTTGTATTTTTTTTAATTGAGAATAAAAATACTAACAATGACAGAAGTTAGCAAAAAATTTCGCCGAATCTTCCGTGCAGATGACAAAGGCCATATTTAAAGCTTGATCGGCATTTTAGCTTAAAACTATGTTTGTTTCATTCTACTGCACTTTCTTACTTCTTTCTTCTTTACTTTCTTCGAATGAACAACTGTGGTTTCGAATAAATATTGTTTCCGATGTGAAGGATCTGAAATGTATTTGATATTTCTGATACATCAGAAAGGATTCTTTTTCTTAACATTATAAGACGAAAAAATGAACGTTCAAAGTTCCCAGTGCTGTAAGGGTGCAAAAAATAGTTTTCCTGGGTTGAGATGAGTTTGACAAGAAAACAGCTTCCGAGCAAATCCATTCAATGTAGGCCAACCTAAATGTATATAATCTTACTTTAAAGATTTTGTTACTGTAACAATCTTATTAATTAATGTTAATTATTAAATTTAAGGTTGAATATTTAATTAATAAAAGAAGCTCATGTGAGAGAGCTGGTCATTGACAAATGTTACGAACCGGAGGGCCCAACGTACCAACTAATAATTTAGAAATGATTTTTAAATAACAACTTTATATACAATTTCTGAAATTAAAAAATATCAGTCATCACAAAAGATATACGTTTACATATTTTTACTAAAGTGATATTAATCTTAATAGTAATTAATATGAATAAGTTGGATCTTCTACAAAAAGAATACATTGCGTCTCAGACCTAATTCTAAAACAAATATTTGTGAAAAACTCATAAGTTCACCATTGGATATCCAATTTAACCCAAGTTAACGAAATAATTTTATTTGCAATTAATAACTTTCCATCGCATTTTATTCTTTGTAATCCTATAGCTTTCTACCATGTGGTGTAAAGCATTTTTTGAGTTTATTCCATTATGTGCAACTCTCAACTTGATTCTGTCGTTCGTCTCTTTTCTAATTCCTTTAAATTTTATTCTGCTTTTTTTCTATTCTTTCCTTTCTTTCTCATGGTTTTCCTCTCGTCTCCTTCTGTGATGTGTTTGTCTCTTATAGTTGATTGGTTCAATTTCGAATCTTGCCTTTTCTTGTTCTGTATTCTGAAGAATCTGCATTTATTCTTGATCTATATACTACTATTTAATTTGACAAGACACGAAACTATTTCATCGAATGATGTTTTTTTTGCAATCCCATTTAATTGCAATGTTGATAATCATAACCATAATTTTACAAAATATTAAACTTGCCAACTCGGTATATGATCCATAATTTTCATTAACAAAGGGATTACGTATATATACTTTCCCCAAATAGTTGGTCCATGGACATGACAAAAGCTTGCTACGTTGACAATTGGTAGATGACCGTAATTCATAATTACAGAGACCAATCGGTATTTGGTATCTGTTGTTTCGTGTTTTATGTTGGATACATTTGGTGGTGAACTGCGTAACAATAGGTTTTTCTGGCCAATTTTGCACGAAAATGGCAAAATTTGGGTTAGTTTGTAATTATGGCGATTAATTGCTGACCAGTCCAAAGTCAAACAAATCGATTCCGTCCAAGAATCCAAACTATTTTATTTACAAAAAACTAGCTGTTGAATAAAGGTTCACAGTAATTTTTGCATTTATCCCTGACAATGTTTGAAGATATATATGTGTTAAATCCGTCCGTGTCTTAAGGCCTCTTGTTTTCGTGGTTAGATAGCGCCCAGCGGAACTTTTATATCCGAATTCTGCCGGTATCTGTAGTGCGTAATGTGTGTGGGTGAAATTGTGTTTCTTGATGATTGTGCCCATAAATTTTAAATCGCTCGATCATGAAATTTTTGCATACTTTCAAAAATTAGCGATAAAATGTCACGATCATGGTCCACGAGGTCCAATCCGTTATTAAATTCCAATATAGTGAATTTGTTTTCTAATCGCCGTTTGGAGCCAACGAAATTTTACATTATCCATTAATTTTTTATAAAACTACTCAATTCTTTTCGGGTTGTTTTCAGCAACCAGTCACTCGTTACATTCGTATTAATTAATGTACACTCTTTGAATTTTCTTGTAACTAACGACAGTTAAATGCTAATTAATAATGTTATTGTTTTTCGTGTAGTTTTTTGCAATCAACGAGAATCGAAACGAAATCAATACTCGTTAAACCCTTATTGGTTATTATTTGGTTAAAACCTTTCTTGCCATCATATGCAACGAAATTTTACATTGTCCATTAAATTTATATTAATTGCTATTATATTAATGCTTTTCGGACTGCTTTTAACAACCAACGAAATTTTACCTCGCTCCTTACATTTGTATTTACTTACATCGATCGATACATTCTTAATAAATAATAAAGACATGCTTTCAGGTCGTCTTATCCAACCAGCGAAATTTTACATCACTCGTTAATTTATTCCTCCTAGATCGCTTATAATAAATTTATCATTTATCATTTTCGGTCAACATGTTGCACAGCTGTATTAATTACTCGTGCCTCTAAGATCATCAATACTTTTAAAGAATAAGATATGGTAGACTCGATATCTTCCAACATAATTCGTTGTAACCTGAATGCATCAACCACGAACTATCACAGATGACGTATAAATCCGTGTTACATATATACAAATTGTTAGCGAACAATTGGTTTAGCCCATTGTGGTGTATACATCCCATCGTTGTAACAACAATAATTGCTGCTTTATTGTCTACGTGCTCCTTTGAAGCTGACACGTTTTCTGTCATATGTTTCCACTACAGAAAAGCTTGCGAATTAAAGTCAGCTATGCCAATCTAAATTACGTCGCTAATTGCCGCTGATCTTTAATGTTATCACTTCCCTGAACTGCGCTAACTGAAAATATTTTCTTCGTATAATACACATTATAATAATAAAAAAAATAAAATTGATTCGTTTGTTAAGGATATATATATATATATATATATATATATATATATATATATATATATATATATATAATCTGTTTCCTTATTTCATCACTGCCTCGTGTGAGTCACCCTATTATCCGTAGTAAATATTTATGTCAAAACGTCTTCTAATACGTTTCGTTATTGATTTTTACTGCTATTATAATAGAAATGAATATTAAATGACTTTAATTTGCTGAACACAAATTTAATATATTCGATAAATCAACACAGAAACAAAGATATGACAACAGTGATGGCGACGTATGTGGAATCGAAAAACATTAAAGTAAAAGTAACTTTTCAAACAATGAAAAAATCTTATTATTATTAACCTTCGAAAATTCGTCCTGGATTTTCCAATTATGAGAAACTGAACTGTGTGTCAGTTCAGTCATGGCGAGTTTTTACTTTTTCCTTAAAGCCAGTTTTTTTTTCTCTGAGTTTAACGGTGCAATCATATTAAATTATAATTATATTTGCCATGTTCATTGTACGGGATAGGTAGTACTGTCCGAAATTACACAATTGGATATGAAAGGATATGAAATTATTCTTCACGACACATAAACGGCGGGTTTTCCATATAACAGAAATTTGCAGACAAATCACCCCCAGAATCGATAGAAGGCGTAAAGGAATACCGCTCTCATTAGTTGATATCCTTGCATAACAGGCTCTTAACAATAATAAACAATTCTATCAATTTGAATGACAAAATTTGACTACAATTGTCATCCAAAACTCTTATCTCTATGCTTTCGATGCATACGCGAAAATTTTTGATTTGGGTTGCATTGGTTTCAGTTGGTCCGGGTTAGGTTAAGTTGGGTTGGGTTGGTTTGGTTTATTCTTTTTACAATATTTGGATTGCACTAAGTATACATAAATCCAAAAATAAGAATTCGCGAGAATTGTACAAAAATTGTAATCTGTTGACTAATAAAATAGCGTTGTAATTTGAGTATACATGTTCTTAAGTTCCAGTGTTCCACCCGTCCTATAATAATCCCGAGATTTTTGTACATTTCATTTCAAGTATATAATTTCCAAATTATGGCCTAAATTCACTTTAAAACTCTGAACTAACACCTTATTATTATTTGTACGTAGTTTTCTAATTCAATCGACATAAAATTGTTCTGCCATTTAACAGAAATTGTATCGTGGAGTCGTAAATTCTAAAGTGGTCCCCAAAATGATAAGTTTCCAAGAATCCAAAATTTGCAATCAGAGAATAATAATGATAAAATATGTGAGTACCTCTAGCACTTCTACTATTTTCACGTTAACCAAAGGGCGTATTTGAAATTTTTTATCGATGAGTATACGTCAATCATTTTTTTGCAGCAACGACGACCTCTAGACAACGACGTCATTCTGCCAATTTCATGTACGCATATTGTTGTTGATTCGCAAAAGTTACGCAAATCATCGCAAATTGAAACACCATTATCAATTTTATCTCAGATGTTTATCGCCTACATAAACAACCGCACATCTCAATATTATGCTAGCCGTAAAACCATAATTGCGCATAAAGTCATCCTACAATTGTCGACTTTTATCGACCTATAAAACGCCACATAACTATCGCCTCGAATTCTGCGATTCCTTCATTAAACCGGGGCGAATCGTCGACGCATCTACCGCCGCAATCGCCACATACTCAGGTGTAATAGTAAACTGTTCTCTTTAATTAATTCATTTTTTGTTCGTATTTATTCAGCTCGACGCAACGTAAGGCCATCGGACTGGTATGAGACGCGGTGACCTTGAAATTACTCTGCGTTCCCGATTTCTATTAAGGCTCGCATAACGCCATAAACCACTTCGTGTCGAGGCGACAATTGCCACGAAATTCGCGAACGATCGAGTTACGTCATCTGGTGTTTCATTGGCGCATTGTTGCTAAAACGGTTTCAAGTTTCGAAGAAAAAAATTGCTAGCCCAAAAATTATTCAAAATATCTTTCGTCTTGTCATAGTTTATCTTTGGTTTTTGGCGACTATTTGATTTTGGTAACAAATTTTATTTATTTTTAACATTTTTTTTCATTAATTCGACTTTTGATTTGCAAATTGAATTGTTTGAAAGTTTCATTGCATTTAGACGTTTAAATTTTACGTTTGTCTATGCTCATATTTCAACGATTTAATTAACACATTCCTTCCCCTTTATCATTGTTATTTTTTATAATACACCAATTTAATAATGCCGATGCTTACTTGTTTCGAAATATGTTTCTACAGAGGAACAACTACTTGCCACTGGTGTGGTTTCAAGTGGTTTATAGATATGTATATATAACGAAGTTAACTCCGTTAATGAACTAGTTAGTGAACTGTTAATGATTGACATTAATTTCATCGCAAGAACGCGTCTAATGAAACAATCGATGTCTGGCCACATATAGCAAGCGTGTCGCGATTGTTTTTTCTTTCGCGCAAGTGTTGATGTTGTGGTGCCTTGGAAACGATAAGGCACCCGGTTAATAATTCAAACTTAC
This sequence comes from Geotrupes spiniger, assembly GCA_959613385.1. NCBI lineage: Eukaryota > Metazoa > Arthropoda > Insecta > Coleoptera > Geotrupidae > Geotrupes > Geotrupes spiniger. The sequence goes on from OY390737.1 coordinate 23,646,781, forward strand.
CGTGATAGACAAGCGTTTGTGTATAAGTGCACAGATCCATATCGTATTGCGCGCGTTCCCCAGTCGGAGAAACTCGGTAATTGTATTTAAATAAAGTGCTGGAAACTACCCGTCGCACATGGGCGTAGTAAAGAGAAAATTCGTAGGGGTCATTGTCCTTGCGGTCGGTTTGAGCGTTACGTCAATGCAGCTCCGATAAATATAATAAATAATAATTTTTAGTTTCGTGGAAACACAATGTATGTTTTGAAATGGTGATAACGAACTGACGTCAATAATATATTTTTAATTTCGTTTTACATAAGAACAATGTAATCGGTGATTATTTGAACAGAAACGCGTTTCCATTAAAGATTTACAAAGGCTTAAATAGTAAGCATGCATATGATACAGCAGTATATTTAAAGTGATTTAAAAAACGCCCCTTTTCGGAAGTATGTAAAACATAGTAATTTTTAGTACTTTTTTTATTTTTCTAATACAATGTTTTTGAAAAACTGTGTGAAGTACAGGCCAAATTGAAATATACACATATGCTTCCACCTTCCACATCAATCCCTCAAAATGAAATTAATTTAAAGGAAAAGAAAAAGTGTAAGAAAAATCTAGAAGGACAATTAGAACTTCTAGTAAAATAGGCATTATAATATGGAAAACCTACTTAAGGAGGAAGAAAAGCAGTAAAATATATCCCAAGAACAAACACGTTCAGATATTTAAAAGTCAACTACCGAAACATCAAGAAATATAAACAAATAAAAGTATAATTAAAACCTCGAAAAAGTACGACGACAGTATTAAAAAAAATTAAAACGAGATATGAAAAATTAATGCAATAAATCAAATTATTGCAAAACCAAATTGGAATTTAAAAAGCAGCAAATATTTAGCAATGGAGGCGATCTTCTCTTTTGGCATACTTTGGGCCAATTGTTTACAAACCACTGATACATGCTCAGGATCGATAAAAATATAAGATAAGATTTTTTTAAATTGAGAATAAATCATATTTATAACATTTTAATGTTAATGTTTAATGTTGACATTTTATTATTCTCCTTATTGGTTGGATATCCACAGAAGAATAATGTGTCGATTCAAAGAAAATGCAAAACCGTTAACTGTTATAGAGAAAGTTGTGCAAAAATAATTCGCTATTTGCACAAATGCTACCAATTATAATAAATGCAGAATAATTGTTCAAGAATATTCCGAATAATATTTTTGATTTATTTAATTTCTTTTTCGTTTCTCTAATTCACTAACCCAATTCAACCTGCTTCAACCGAAACAAGTTCAACAAATGTGAGGTGAATGGACACATTGCTGCAAATCTTGGAAGAGGAGTAGCATTTATAAAAATATATATAACATTAGTTTTAACTCTAAATATTCTGCAATATTAAAAATATTTTTTTATTTACTTATGTTTCTGATATCATTTCAACAACAAACAATATAAAATTTATTAATTGTTTTCTGTATTTTAGATTCTTCATTCGTTCCATTTTCATTTCAGTTTATTATTATCATATTGTTCTTCTAATGTTCATTCATAATTTTTGTGGTCTTTGTTTTTTATGTTATTTTAAATACGAACAGATCATCCTTATTGACATGCTTTACATTTCTTTTTTAATTTAGAAAACTACTTATCTAACACTATATATAAAGCAACAATATAAACATAGGAACCGATAGGTTACTGAGTCAGCTTATTTAACCAGTGGTGCCTGAAATTCTTTGATTTCTTAGAAATAAAATATCAGTATAATAGACGTAGTAGTTTATAATTAGAAGCATACACACTACATTTAAAATTAGTACAACTTAAATGAAATCGAGTTTCAACAATGTTGTTTGTTTGAAACAAATCGGAATGTACTTCAAAAATCAAAAATTTTAATAAAAAATTTCGACATTTATGCCCTAAAATGTAAAAGGCCAAAAGTAATTCTTTCAAAGACACCGTTAGTTGAAAAACTTCGAAAACTTTTGATTAAACAAAGAAATTGATTTGCTTAACAAAAGTTTGAAATACAGTTTACCATATTCAAGACCACGATAGATGAAATTATTGTAGGAATTGAAAATTCTATTGAACACTTTGACGACACGTCAAAAGAATTTGTTAGAAGGGCCTGCAATATCAAAATTTCGGAGGGTTTGAATAGAGTCTACCAACTGGTTCAGTTAACCTTTCAGCGGGCGCGCTGTCGTAAAATTTACGACAAATGCGCAAAATCTCTCCCCTCCCCTCATCATTTAACCACGTGTGCCAAGCTCCCATCTATTCCAAGATAGGTATGTCTCTTAACTACATGTGTACGGGTATCAACAATAGTGTTTCTCATCAATAGATATTTTTGAAGTTTCAGTTGAGCATTAATTTTAGACTCTGTCATAGCACATATGTATATTTTCGTTTGAGATAATTCTCAATATGGCCCACAGGCGCTTACTAAAAAAGAGCTGGAAGATATTGCCGAACATTTCTTTGATGATCCAGAGGCAGACGACGAAAATTACTTCCCCTCAAGTGGCAGCGAATTATTGTTAGAAGAAATCGATCAACAAATTCAATACAGTGCTACCGAACAAGAGAACTCTTCAGACAAATCTGAAGAAGAGGCACAAACCATTGAGGAATTTTTTTATTGGAAAAAATAAAACAACAAAATGGCCAAATACAGTGTTTCTTCAAAAACCAAGAAATTGAACATGGTAAAAGTACCCACTGGCGTCACTCAACGAGCTCGTGGTATTGAAAACGAACAGGATGCATTTTTCCAAATTATCGAGTACACAAATATGTACATTGATCAACTGCGAGTTCTCCACCAATATTCCAGAAACGAGATTGTAAAAATATCGACAAGCACGAGTTTATGGCATCGGTGGATATATTATATTTGATTGGTATAAAAAAAAAGTTACCATGCAAACGTGAAAGAAATATTTGCAGGTGATTCCGGAATTCAAATTGCAAGATCTGTTATGAGTTACAAGAGGTTTCTTTTCATCACTCGTTGTCTGAGATTTGATGCTAAAAATACTAGAATCGAAAGGAGGAAAGTATACAAGCTAGCAGCAATTCGTCACTTTTTCCAAGCTTTTGTCAACGACTACAGGTTGGCGTTCAATTTGAGCGAGTATACCACAATTGATGAAATGCTACATCCGTTTAGGGGTCGTTGTGGTTTTATTCAATACATTCCCAGCAAACCAGCAAAATACGGGATAAAGATTTTTGCCTTATGTGATCGCCACTAGTTGATAGCCAAAAGTTTTTACACGTCCGATCTAGAAATATACTGCGAAAAACAACCAGTTGCGCCATTTGCGGCTTCCAATTCTCCAACAGATGTCACTCCGATGGAAAACTCAAACCGAATTTTGACTATCGACAATTGGTACACAAGTGTACCACTCGCTGATTATTTGCTCACGAAAAAAATAACGATTGTGGGCACTATGAAGAAAAACAAAGCTGAAATTCCAAGAGAATTTTTGTCGGACAAAAACAGGGCTATGGAATCCTCTCTATTTGGATTCCAAAAGGAGAAAATGCTGGTGTCCTATGTGCCTCGAAAAATAAATCTGTAATACTACTCTCAACATTACATGACGACGACGAAATAGACCCCAGTCAATCCTTGACTATAACTTGACCAAAGGCGGAGTGGACACTGTCGACAAAATGTGTGCCTCTTACCCGGTCTCTAGAATAACAAAGAGATGGCCCTGTAGAATTTTCCTGAAAAATTTGTCACCGCGACTGATCAAGTCATTTACCTCAAGATGTAAGGGCTTTTCTCAAAGTGAATTTCGGTTGGGCGGTTGAACCGGGAAGAGAAGAAGGAAATCTTCCAAAACGCGGTGTGTGTCGGTCATGTGCACTGGAGAAGAAAAGATCTTCTGCATCAATGTGTTGCCGCTGCCAATCATTTACGTGCAAGAACCATTCTGCAGTTCTGGTGGTCTGCGATAATTCCAAGGATGAGGGTTGACGAATAGGTCGATCAAATATATTGAATTGGATTTTTCGTTTAATTTTTTTAATGAAAAGTGTTTTATTGTTTACGAATATGAAACAAATTTATTTTCATTACTGTCATTACATAATTTGCCTAAATTTGCACAAACCAAAATTTAGGACAAGCGCCCGCTTATGAGAAAATAAATTGCGCGCCCACTGAAAGGTTAATAAGGTATTGAAACTTATTAAAAGGAGAAAGAAATAATTTAATTAATTTAATTAAAAGCTGAATAGGGCAACAATTTTTTTCCGAAAAATCTCACTATCCATAGTGCTGTTTTAATTATAGCAGAAGGATCCTACACACAATTACCTAATAATCCGTGGCAGTAAATGATCAGAACAACTAAATACGTGTTAAAGAATCGTTGAATTAATAAAACTTAGATTTAAGTTGTCAATATCAAACACAGTCTTACCAAAAATGCATTGCTTGTCAAAAATTCACAAACCCGGTAAATCAGTCAGACCAGACAGATCTGAGAGAGAACTGGTGCACAATCGAGTTTCAAAATTTGCCTCAAAAACAAACTTTCTTGTAGTTGAAAATTCAACAGAATTTGCAAATCAAATGAAAAATTTATAATTACAAAGAGGTGAAATTTTGATCTCATTTGATGTTTGTGATTTATCCCATTTCTGTTTCACAAACTTTAGATGAACTTGGAAGAATGACTTAAGTTGAATAATATTGAACCGGGTAAAATCTATACATATTTAAAACTAACTAGATTTAGTATGTCCCAGAATTGTTTTCAAATAAATGGTAAGTGCGAGGGACAAGAATGGGTATCAATCTGTCACCGTTGATCACTAATCTCTTCATGAGTAAATATGAAATGGAATTTAAACAACAAGCCAAGTATGTTCCTAGAGTATGGATTCGGTATGTAGTGCTTGATATGAGTAAATATAATCTAGAAGTGTTTCTCGATTAAGTGAATTTTCGTCGTAAACTTTACCACTAGATACTTTAGTCATAAGAAATATCGATAGAGTAGAAGCTAATGTATTCCGAAAAGAAATCAATGTCAACAGATTCACCACGTCAGATTCAAATCATTGCTTTCAGCATAAAATGGCCACCTTTAATTTTTATCGTTTGAGTTTCCGCCTTATAGAAGTCCCATATGAAAAAAAAACTCAAATTTATCAAAGAAACTACAAGATGTTATAAATTCCACAACTTTGTTACCTCATGAAATTCAGTCAACTAAATTTATCAAACTCCCATATCATCAGGCGACTAGAAATTTTAATGTTTAATGTTATCTTTAAAAACCAAAGTTATAAGGTTTATTTTAGGTCAAATAACACAGTATGGAACCTAGTAGGTAATCTAAGAGACAAGATTGAGGTAAATCAAAAATCGGGAATTTACGCAATTGAATGTGATAAAAATATATATTGGCCCATAAAAACGCGTTATAAAGAGCACATCGCCCATTTCTGATTCGATAGCCCTGAGAAATCTACATGCCTTAGGATCAAAATCTTTAAAATTAGTTAAACCAGTAATACATAACATTGAATTGGATGGCTATGAGAGTTTATATATTAATAAAAATAAAGGAACATTGATGAATTCAGACAATGGGTACAAGTTACTGTAACTGAACATCAACCAGGTACATTAGTCCTTTCGGGTAACCAGTTTGTTTACAGTTGTCACGGGATTAGGTGATCCCATCCTCTCTAAATGTGATTTTTTATTATATAAGTAAGGCGGCCGTCGAGTTGTGATAATTTTATGATATACACATTATTTCCATATACCTTCAGTCACTTGAGATCAGATAGCTTTTGCGAGACCTGGTTCAATTTCTTTATGCCAAATATTAATTTTAAACAATTATTTTGAACTTTTTGTATTTGCTTGGCTGTATCGTTCAAGAGACAACAACCATACACCGGCAGACAATATATAAGTTGAGATAAGACCATATTCTCACAGAGTAAAGTTTTGAGCCTAGTTGATAAATAACTCTGGTATGGATATATTAGTTTTAGTTTGATGTATGCTTTTTGAATATTTTTTGCTATATGTAAATTAAATCTAAATGTATTGTTCATACTCAGGCCAAGATTTCTTGCTTCATTAACAATTGGTATAGAAACATCATCAATTTTGAAATCAATGAAATGATTTATCAGATCTATATTTGGTTTACTTTCAAATATCAACACCAATGATTTTGTTGGGTTAATTGATAGATTGTGACTTCTTGACGTGGAAACAATTTATTGCAAATCCTGATCCAAGCAAGACAATCCACGCCGACAATCTTCGACCTTAAACGTGTGGTACAGCTGTGTCATCAGCATACCTTTGAATATTACATGTTTTTATACAATTATGCAAAGAAATATTATATATTGTACGAAACATCGGTCCAAGAATAGACCCTTGGGACACACCTTTATTAATATATCCGAAATACCACTGGATATTCTAACATATGGAGACCTGTCTGCTAAATACCTACTTAATAGCTCAATGTCGGGGTTTGAGAATCCACCGTGATGAAATATTGTCAATAGCAGAGAATGATTCTGCCAAATGCCAAATGCCTTACTTACTTAAATTTAATACATCGTCAATTAATTTTAAAAGGACGGTTGCACAGCTAAACTTAGCTCTGAACCCGTACTGAGTTTCGGGAATTTTCTCATTCGAATTCAGATGATCTATAATTTGTGTATTTATTACTTTTTCGAGCAATTTAGATAATAACGGTAAAAGGCTGATAGCTTGCAGATCTGCATATATTTCTACCGACAAGACACCTTTGATACTGGAATGACTAAAGCCTTGTTTCCAAATCCCCGGGAATTTACTAGTTAGTAAGCAAGTACTTATAATACGAGTAATGTGAGGAAGTATAAACGGACAAAAATATCAGTTCAAGCGTCAAGGCATCAAAGCCGACAGAATTGCTTTTAATTTGAGTCAATAAGCCAGTGATCGTCTCAATACTTACTGTACTAAAATATATTAATGTAATATTGTCCCTAATTTTATTATTATTTTATAGTAAGGTTGTGGGTAAATTAATTAAGTTTTCTGCTGAAAACATAAATTAACAAGGTATTTGCCGAAATGTACATTCTGATTGAATAAAGTACTGTGTGGTAATCTGAATATTTATTTTAGTTTATTTATCCAACCAGAACAGATCTTCTTTATTGTTTTGTTTTGTTTTATTGTATTTAATATCGTATTTTTTATTTATTTAGCGCTCTACATTTCTTAGTTAATTTGGAAAATGACTTATCTAACACTATAACCGATAAGTTATCGATAAGTTATGGAGTGAGTAGATTGCTTATTTAACAAGTGATGCCTGAAACTTTCAATTTTTTTCATGAAGTGAAATGTTATTAGAACAATGAGATAATACTATTAATTATTTTAATATATTTTTTATTTCATATTTATCGAAAAGTCTTTGTACTGTTAGGTGTTGGACTGTATTACATGTTAGAATTGTACATATGATTTACGTGTCTTTAATTTTTCGTCCTGATTCGTAATTTTGGGAACAAAATCGTAAATGCTGATAATTTGATTGGCTTTTTATTCACATCATCAATTTTGTTCGTTTGCTAATTCAAATTCTTCATAGAACCATGTTTTCAGATTTTTACTAAAGGAAGATTTAGGACGAAAAATGTTTCCCTGAAAGATAGTTTGCTTTTCCCATTAAAATTTTTTTTTAGATTTCAATTTGAATTACATATATAGTAATATAACATTTTTTAATTAAAAACTTTTGGAATCCCAAATTTCCAACATAATATCAACATTTGACCTGTTGCTATATCTCGCGCAAGCCTCCTACAAGCAATGATTGGTGGCTAAGTTTATTGTACAATGCATTATTTTGTATGTAAACAATATATTGTTAATTATTTTTGTGAATAATGGCTATTTATGTAATGAGTACATAATATAGGTTTTATTGGACGAGCCCTATAAGTTATGGACGAGCGAGCTTGCGAGCGAGTCTGATAAATATGTCGAGTCCAAAAAGCCAGATTATGTACGAGTTGCATACATAGCTTTATGTTTGACTCGCAATGAAAGATTTTTATTTTTTAACACACAATAGGTAGGTATGCATTCGCCATAGTTACGTAGTTATCGACGAAAAATATATGTTGACAAGTGTGTGAAACTGCTACTGATTATTAATTTATCGATTCTGATTTAAAAATGGATCTAAGAGAACCAACAGTGCCTTCGGAAGACGTGAAAGAAATGGCGCTTCAGGCGAGAGAACAACTTTTGCCAACCAAATCTAAATCTCTATACGAAAATGTTTAGATTTTTATGTTTAGATTACCGTATGTGGTATTTAAAGAACACATTTTTTTAAATAATTTGACGTGAACAGTAGTCCAAATTACTTTATTATTATGGACAGTCCAATAAAGTACCATATTATGTCCTATATATTTGTTATAAATCAACTGATCACAGTCGAGCCAAACAAACTATTTTTATCATTTTATCACATGTTTATAAACAAACAACCGTTTTGTGCGCTTAAAATCTTAAAGAAATTTGGAATAAGGAACAATAAAAAAAAATACGTACACGTATTATTTGTCAATTGTCCCGAACCATAATCATAATCTGGGCACCCGTACAAGTCGAAGCAATCATTGCACAAAAAACGCAACGCATGACTCATCAGGCAAAGATCACCTAACACAGTCTCTGCGTATCACAGCATGCTTTAAAACTAACGCACAATTAAGCCGCAATTAAAGCGTCGACGTTTCGTAAGAACTTTTTCAACAAATAATAACAATTACAATTATCGTCAAAAATCGCATGTGATGATAATATCTACTTACGATCCGTCTGTGTAGCGGTGGTCTGCCAAGGCCCGTCGACGATCGCCCATCACCATCCGAAAGTCAAACACCTCCGAAACACTACCGCGTTGAATTTAATCGCGAAAGGACATATTGTACCAATATTTTCGAAACATGAAAACGCACGACCCGCACTTGGCGTCCTTTCGCCCGACAACAATCGACGCGACTTTTAAGTGTCCACAATAACGACGCCAAGCCACCTTTGCAATTAACCGAAGATAACGCACTAGCAGTATCGACGCTCCGATTCGGCGGAGGTGGTGAGTCAGTGGCCACTTGATCTTGAACAAAAAATTTTGATTTAGTACCAAATTAACGTCGTAGCGATGGTATAATGTGTGTGTGAAATTTCGCTTAAAATAGTTAATTTTAAACGATAACAATTTTTGAAAATTACTGTTATTTAGAATTTTCTTTGAATTTGTATCAACAACATTTTTAGAGCGTTCATAAAGTAATTAAAAGCCATTAAAAAACTTTGTATTGCTTTGCAATCCAGTCCGCAACGTCACTTATTGTTTCGTCGTCTGACGAAAATCTTTATCTTTATTATCTTTATTTATATTATCTTTCAAATGTTTCTTGAGTTTTGGAACAAAGTTTAGGGTGGGTGATCAAGGAATTCCAAACCAATTTCATTACTTTTAGTAGTGCAATGAACAGTGTGAGCAAAAAAACTCATTTCTAGCCAGTTCTCCGCGGCATCTATTCACAGTTACTAATTAATAATACACTGCTCAAATAATAGTCTAAGGAGCACTTTAGCAAATTTACACTACATAAAGATATTTTTCAAGATTAAAGAATGTGAACTGATTGACATATGATTAACCTTATTTACCTCTGCTTATTTTTTTCTTTTAAGTAGTGCACACTATTTCATATGGATTTGATTCAATGCAATATTATCTCGAGCTTACTTAATTAACTTACTTAATCGATAAACCTAACTACATTTAGGGGCAGTCTTTGGAGTTGAGAGCATCTTTGTATGTTTTCTTCGGGGTTTCATTCCCTCTTATCCATTGTAAGTTTGATTGATTCTGCACAGTTTATTCCTTTGCCGCCTTTCTCACTTCTATTTCTAGGTCTACTACTGCTTTGTTTTCAATTTTCTGGCTTCATATACTTATATGGTTAACATATATTCGTCTAACCCTTGCAAATGCCCAAATATATCAGTTGAATTGGTGCTGTAATTGTTAATTATTGCCTATTTACTGAATTTCTACTTTATATTTGACTCTTTTCCATAAAAAGCTCATGTCTATACTCATTTGTTTCTTTCTTTGTTTTTCGTTGAGTTTATAATTCTCTGCCGTACGTAAGTATGTGTTTCATTACCTTTCCAACAAATTACTGTTTAGTATATTTATTTACGATGCATTGCATACCTCTTCCTCTGCATTACTAAAACTCCCAGATATTTATATTTATTTATTTGCTCTAACACCATTTATTTTTATTATGCTTTAACTTATATATCCTTAGCAGCAGTTTTTCCTTTCCCTGTTTTAATCGCATGTTATTTTTTTAGTAATGTCAATTTTTCATATTGTATTGCTGGCATTTCTCATATTCTAACTTATCTAAGGTATCTTAAAATTATTAGACGTGAACTATATCCCCCGGGTCTATGTAGTTTTGATCCATCGTATCTTGCCATTTCCTTCTATATTTTGCTAGTGCTTCTGTACACTCCACCACAAAGCAGAAAAATCTCTGCTTTGATCTGTCTCATGGTGTAAAAGTATTCAACGCCATACCATCAAAGAACCACCTCTATAATTATGAACTTCTTGTAGGTGTTCAGTATGTTCCCATAGAATAGACCATTCTGCTTCACCACACCCGGAGTGTTGTTCTACCCAAGCTAAACGCAACTAAACACTTACTCAAAAGTTTTGCCGAAAGCGCATATGCTAGCACCGTTTACGACAATATTTCGATCTAAAACTCGAGTGGTTCAACTTGTACGACCTGCAGGTCTCTAGGTATCGGCCCCACAATCTACCAATAAGGTTTCGTGATGAATTTATTTCCGATGTAACTCGTCTTTGCGAAATTCCAGACTACAACATTCCCACACCACGTAACATTTCTTCCCTGATCAAATGTCGGCGCTCTTCAATACAATCAAGGTAAACAATGACATTCAACATGAGAGTTACCAACTTAATTAGTCATAAACATGCACCAAACAAAAATATAAAATTACTGCAATCTACATTGAATTTTCCATCACTAACATCATTAATTCTCATTACAACGTAAGCAAAAGTTGATAATTCATACTTAATACAGATGAATGCCCAAATAATTAAAATATCGTATTTTTTACATAAACTTTCTAGAAAGTGAATTAAAGAGTAAAAACGTCTTGATTCTTAGACTATTTTGAGCAGTGTAAATAATTTAGTTAGCAACTCGTGTATAATATGATCCCGTGAGAGTTCCAGCCTGTTCAAAATATGTTTTCCGGAGTGATCACAGAAATTGAAATCATCCAGGACGGCGCTCATCTCTCACATATGATCTTCCTCTTTCAAATTCCGTAACAGCAAAAATGTCTTCGTACGACAACCCTTTCAAAAATAAATACTGATCGTAAGTTGATTTTTTCAAATTTTCGCAACGATGATAAACCGTTCAACTAATGGATGTCACAGTTCATATCATAGTGTTATAAATATATTCAATTATTTTTTACCACAAACTTTCTAAGCTAACTAGATATCAATACACCCTCGTATGGTGTGATTTTTATGACAAGGCAAATTTGATAACGGAATCACATTGGTAAATTTTAAATAAGGGGAAAGGAGTGTAAGAAAGTGGGATTGGAGAGTGATGGGATTGGAAGATACGACAAACAGAATTGCGAGCCCCGTCGCAGATGCGACTGTTTCACTGTTTTCCATCTAAAAATATATTTTACCCAGAAATATCGAAATTATCGACGTAATTATTCTTAGTGTCAGTACGTAGCTCTTTAGCCGTTAAAAATAAGAATAAATCAAGGTCCAATACTTACAAGATAGCTATGCAAAATTACATCAAAATAAGAATTAGTTTATGACATTAATCGATGACAAGAGGTGGGATTGTTTGTTATCTTTGAACAATGGGAAGAGGAAAAGCGATAGATGAGAACCTTCGTTCAATCATAGCTCGCCTATCAAGAACCTGCAAATCCAACTCGGAAATCAGAAGATTGCTTGATTTGTTCGGATACAGCGTTAGAATTATTGGAAATTGTACAGAACGATTGGTATAAAAATTTCGAATATCAACAAGAGAAAACAAACGTGCCAACTACAAGCAATTGAGAGATCTATGGAGCGAAGCTATTAGAAGGCGCGAATCAACATCTTTACAAACATGTTAAAAAGTTGGTAACATACCAAGATAGATCGATAAGAATACTTTCTGATATTGTTTGACTAAAAATTTGGTAATACAACACAATTTTGAGGCTAAGGAGAAACCATTGTTGGCAACAAAACAAAAGAGGAATAGAGCTGAAAATGAGCTAGAGAACATAGGGGCTTGCTCCATAGACAGTAGAATTCCATCCACTGGAGTGATGTAACCTGTCATCCAGATTGCTTGATGAGGAAAGTGAAATTTCCAGCTTATGTTATGGTGTGGTGTGGTGTGAGAAAGCTTTATTTTATTAATGGAACTGTCAATACGGAACAATCTTTGAACATATTGGAAGATTGACGATGCAGCTAGTCACGTCAAAATCTATAAAATGGCTTTCGGATCATACCATACCACTTTTACCATGGGTTTTCATTAGCCCCGACTTGTCTCCCATCGAACCTATGGATCAGAATGAAAAACGCTTTGTACTCATCCTGCAAGAACAGTGACGGTATTAAAAGAAATACCGCATCACATTTTGGATGAGTTCATGCCAAAAGAGTGCAAAGTTGTAGTGGATACTAATTGCCGCAATAATTCGAAATAAGGGCGATGTTACGCAATAGTAACTAGAACCATTTTTTTTGTTGGTTTAATTTATATTTTCTGATAAGATGCAATTCTAAAATGAATAAAAAGTTCCAATATGTGAAAGTCAAATAAACGAATATTTCTAACTATATTCGCATTCCCATCGTTCACTTTCTGAAAATTGCATTTTCACTCAATGGGCCAAATAATGTGGGACTAGGCTTGTAGAACCAATGAGAGAGTGCTGATACCACATGCTATATAGCGGAGCTGCCTAAAATATGACGAACAGAAGTTCTTTCTATGAGAAAAGCAAAGTTCACAGACAACAAGAGAAAAAATCAAGAACGGTGGAACAAATGTAAGACAGTATGTGAAAGTTCTAGTAGTAGTCCATAGGGAAAGTGCAAACCATAAAGTACAGGTGGTATGATGAGTGCGTGTATATATTTAGCCTCAGGGTACTGAATATGGCTGCTTATATAATGAGACGAAGGTTACTTATACAGAAAAAGCAAACGCCTAATTTGTACATCAAAAAAGATTATAGGTGACCGTTCGCGTTGAAATTGCTTTTATTGTAAAGGACGTGAGTATTGTGCATATACCAATGTCTATCCAATAACAGCAGAACCCAGAAGAATACAATTTACAAATAATATATGAAAAGTTCCACGCTATATGCAATGTTCCAGGTGTGAGTACAATCTAAAGAGGTTTTTCATGAACTGAAGAAATCTAAAATGAATAATTTTGCCAATGAGATCGGATAGAAAGCATTTTGAAGAAGCAAAAAATAAAAAAAAAGATAACATATCATAATTATCACGAAAATAATTATCCCAATGGAACTAGAATGTAACGAAAGCAGAATTAACTATTTTTATGGTTGATGGTGTTCTTTAAAAATATCGAAGATGAACAAGGCCATGTTCCAAATAATCGTCAGTAAATTTCTGGACAGCAAAACTACTTCTACCGTACAAAATGATAAAATTTGAAATTAACGCTAACATCTATCGAGTGAATCCGACAAGAATCGTGGTTCGTCAAACATGTGAGACTGATACATTTTAGGACCCAAAGTCAGAAAACATTTAAATCACTAAAACCCCAATGAAACCAACAATGGAAATAAATCGGGCCCCACGAAATGTTCGTCTTGTGAATACAAAATAGTAATCGTTTCATATCAACAGGAAAACTGATTTGTAATGCAACCTGCAGCATTCGCTAAGCAACAATTAGCACCAGAATTATTTATAGTGTTAACAAACACCATATGGTCGCAGCAAAATGAAATTACATGTTCAAGCCGACAATTCAAAAATCTTCGATACCTGAGACAATAATAAACTAAAACTTGCCACGAATTACACCTGTAGAGGTGTATAAAGAAAGATAGGAAGACCGTGTTAAATAAGGCAAGATTGTAACAACAGAATGTGTAGTCTCATGTATGATATGCAGATTAAGTTTTCGAATCATTGGCAAAGTAAATGTTACATTGCGCGATATTTCAAGAACCAATAGACACGATTTTAATTTCAATGAGACTACATTTATTTTGAGTTGGTTTTGTTATAACCAACGTGGTAAAATTACGTCTGGTTCAAGTATTTAGCAAATATCACCGCGAGAAAAGAATCGGGTTTGATAGACAATGTCTACTTAATAATTAAAGGGGACAGAGGAAAACATTGTTATGAACCATTTTCAAAAAAAAAATAATATTGTATGATGTTCCAAGATGTATATATACCGTGAAACGCAGTTTTGATTTTTGTTACTTTATTATGACCAAAGCACCTGTAGCATTACATGTTATATTTTGAATGATCCTAGATTTAAGCCATTGTGATATTTGACCTATGTGACACTTATTGCAGGTTGAACATGGTATCTTGTAAATTATGTCCGATCTATAACATTGTGGTACTTTGTCCTTAATTCTGGTAAATTGATTATTTATAGGTTTAAAATTATATATACCTATCCATATTAACAATAAGAATAGTTGGGTTGTGAATATTTCATAGGTGGAAAAACCTGAAGATATAAAAAAATCCTTTCATTAGGACCAAACTTCGTCTCAATTGCTCCCACTTTGGTGTATTATTGTCCTGATGTTGAGGATATAACCTCTCCCTCTGACAGACAGAAATAGATTAAGAGCTCGTTTTACTAATAAAATAAAATTTTGTTTGCATTTCAATCCATAATAATTACTCCTGTTCACCGTTATTTTTAATAAAACATGGAGAGTACGAAGAAAAATGTTAGGATTGCTTGGTGATAACAGAACATATTGATAAATTAATGTCTTATAAGCCTCGGTAGAGACAAAAATCAACGATATGGTCAATGAAATTTTCGTCCAAATATTTATTGCACAAGATGTAAGCAGAAAACTTATAATACATACTTCTGAACCATCTTCTTCAGTATTTCCAAATCATACATAGATCTAACAAGTCCAATTGTATGTTTTGTAGGTTTATCAACGTACAAAATTTTATCACATCTTTCAGATATTTAACACGTTCTCTGGGAGAGCGTACCGATTACAAGTTGAACATTGTTTCACATTAGTTGAGGATTCAAATAACTATGAATTACCTAATAATTTTGTTAGTTTGTATTAGTTATGTACGCTGTCAAATACACATGACAATTAATTAAAAATCACTGTGCTTTCAGCCTTGATTTCATCTAAAAAAAATGAGCTACCTTCTGAGTTAATGATTAATAATGGCTACCCTCGTTCCTTAGTTAACAGTTTAATATTTAATGCCCCTCAGATAGAGTACTTTAACGACACAGTTAATATTGAACCCTTCATATACCATTTAGGATATCACGAATAAAATAATTAAAGTATGTAAAATAGATGGGATAGATCGGACATAATTTATAATATACCATGTTCAATCTGCAATAGCTTAAATATAAGATAATTTAACATATAATTGATTGTCTTATCTATAATTATTGTGCTTTGGCGTTCCATTTCTTTGAATTTGATCACTCGTTTGATTTTTCAAACGTTTCTAGTTTAAAATCTTATTCTAAATACAAACATCCTTTAATTTTCAGAAATGTATCACATCACATCAATAACACCAGCAATAATTTCAAATCTGCTTTTCTGTAGATTCTATAATTTATATAATTTCGCGAAATAAATATACTTCTGCTATTTTCGTGAAATTACCTAGAAAACGTTATTGACGACTAACTCAAGGATGAATTAATTATGCCGAGCCGGTGGCAAAACTTTTGCGCAAATCGCTGGTCAAACAAAAACATCGGCGCGCGTTACGCAAATTTGGTGAAAATCCGTCTCGATTGTGTCACTTTCCCCTTTCCGAAGGAAAGTCTGAACAACCGCGCGGTGTATCTAGACTATCGAGCAACGAATTTTTAAATGATGCAAGAGTATTATGCCACTCGCTGTGTGTTATATCGATAATGAAGCTCAGGCACCGTCGAGACATGACCAGGAATTGATTTCTAATGCTGCTTTCACCTGCCTACTGACGCAATCCGCTCCAACTACTCCCACATTTGTAAATCGATATCGCCGTAGTTTTTATCAACTTCGTTCGTCAGACACTAAACACGGTTATACAACAAGTAATTTTCGCGAATTCTTTCGTTTTTTTTTCTTTTAGTCGCTCGTTACGCCGGTCGCGGAGGGGGCCTCGTAACGACCGTTTCTATCTAGACGTCGCGCGACAAGTCGCTTGAAACTGATATAAAAGAATGCGTGATACGACACGTGATCGTCAGAGTTACGCGTTTTGTAATTGTAAAACGTTTCACATCCCATTAAAATGCGAAAGCAAAGTACTTTTGCAAACACTCATTATATGGTATCGATGAAGCTGAAAAGGGAGCTATTTATATGTTAACGCACTCATTACTGAAATTCGCCGGCAGCTTTTTAAATGCGCGAAAATCATTAATCTTACGAGACCTTTGTAGTCATATTTGTTATTCGTTTTGTCTGGGTCGTCTTTGCTGTTTAGAGATTAGACTGAAAATATCAAAAATATCAGCGCAAGCTGCTGAAATAATAACTTCAGCGGGTTCTTTACTATGGATTCTCAAATTTATTGTTGTAAATAATGACAAATATTTTCAATTCGACACAATTACAATACTATTCACAATATCAATTATTAATTTGTTAGTATTTTTACATTTGTGTATAAATCAGCACTACGGGCCTAGTTGACCCATGGATTGGTTGCTTTTTTCCTCCATTCCTGTTTGTTACTTGTTAACCGCTTCCAGTTTGTTATTCCTAGTTTCCTAGTATTCATGCAGTTGCTTTTCTACTGCTTCAATCCATTTTGTCCGCACTCTGCCTCTGTTTCTCCTGTCTATGACACCTCCCATTAATACCTAGTTTGTTGTTCTCTACCATTCTTGCTACATATCGGAGCCATTGCATTGTATGTGCACTCACTCTATATATTCCTCTGAGCACTTTTCTTTTCTATACCTCCAGCGCTTCTTTTTGTCTTTGATTTAGCTTCCATAATTCTCCTAAAAATGTAACTACCTGTCGTATCACAGTTTGATAGATTCTTATTTTTGCACTTCTTGAAAGATTCTTAGACCTGAACATATTCCGCAATGATCCGAGACATTTGTTTTCCTTAACTATTCTTTCCTATATTTATGTTCTGCCCCCGCTGTTACTGGTTATTGTTATTCCAAGTTCAATTTTTCCACTCTATCAATTTTGTATAGCAATTTATCCTTCGTTACAAATTCCAGATTTCTTTCTTGATTTTCATTTTGCCCGCTTTCCATTACCATATATTTCGTTTTCTGTTCGTTTATTTTTAATCCCTTGCCTCCTTTTCTACTCTTTTCATAGCTTCTACCAGATTATCCTTTGTCCTTGCTAAAATTACTATGTCATCCACATATGGCAGTAGTTGCACCATTTGATTGTATATCGTCGATTTTGTTTTTATCCATATCCTCTTAGCACTGTTTTTAACATTTTATTAAATAGGGTGGTTGATAATGGATGGTATGCCTGACTTGAAACTTTCCACGTACGTGCCCATTCGCCAGTACATGTGTTTCATTTGGTGCCGTCTGTACCATACGTATAAATTTGGTTGTTATTCCTACTTCTCTCATTGATGACTATAAGTACCATGCACAGATGCAGATTCTGATCTATGCTATTGATTATACTATATGATATGATTTATTAAAAAAACTTGTCCGTCACAGATCGATTTTTCTTAAAACCGCATTGACACTCTCCTTTCTCTAACTTTGTTATTTCATGTATTACACATACCCAAAAGAGCTATACCCCTATAATTTTCACAGTTGCTGTGGTCTCTTTTTTATGTTCTAAGCATATTAGAGCCTCTTTCCACGCACTTGGCATATTTTCTTGCCCCCCCCAAACTTTTTTTTATAATTACTAATATAATCAGATTAATTTCCAAATTCTCACCTCATACTTTTAACATTTCTGTACTAATTCCGTTCTGCATTGGTGCCTTGTTATTCTTAACGCTTTAAGTATATTTTTTATTTCTTCCATATTTTGTGGTTCCCTCTCTTCTCCTGTCTCCTCTTATTGCTGGACATCATCTTTTTCTTCATATGCCTCTTTCAAATAATCAGCCCACCTGTCTAAACTTTCGCTTGTTCCACCTACTAATTGCCCTTTCTAGTCGTGATAAAATAGAGTTTTGTTTTTGTAATCCTTTTAACAGTTCTTTTAGTTCTTGGTAAAGCTCTCTTGTGTGTTACGCCACATATCTACTTTCGAAGTTTTCCCCCTTATTTCTCCAAATGTCCTCTCTTTTTCTTCCCGCACAGGTCCTTGACCTCCTTTCTGCATTTGTTTTAATATTTACTATTATCGGTGGAATTTTTCTCTCTTTGCTATACTTTCTTTACATTCTTCATCAAACCGTGGATTTTTTATTTAGTGTTCTCCACATTTCAATACTTTCGCCCCCTCTCCCATTATTTTCTGAACCTACGCCCACATCTCTTCTATATTGTTATTATCCTTTGTTTCACAATCGTTATTAATCTTATTTTGAAATTCATTTCTAACTTTTTCCTGCTTCAGTTTTTCCACTTTTTTCTTCACTGTATTGATATTTTTCACTGTCGGTGGTTTTCTATATTTTACTTGTGCTCTTACTAGTATGTGATCACTATCAGTATCTGCACCCGGTAACTTCTTACGTTTGTTATATTCTTTAAAAGCTTCTCATCTATTACTATGTGGTCGATTTAGTTAATGGTTTTCGAATTAGGTGCGACCCATGCTCCTTTATGTATTTCTCGGTGCTGACAGTAGGTTGTTGCTATTCGTAATCATTTTCATTGGTTTCTGAATGTTTACTGTATCTTCCAATAGTTGGCTCGTATATTTTTTCTGTCCCTATTTTCGCACTGAAATTGGCCACAATTATCTTTATATCTTGGAATTTCGTTGTACCTCTGTTCTAGTTCTTCATAAAAAGCATATTTTTCGTCTTTAGCTTTTTCTTCTGTTGGGCAGTGTGCATTATTGATACTAACTTTTAGATATCTACTTTTGAACCTTATCGTACACACACATTCTTTCTGATGTCGGATTAAAATCTACTATATCATCTTTTATTCTTCTGCTAGTTAAAAATCCAATTCCTAATTTGCTGTTTATACCGCCACTACAAAAGAATGCATAGTCTTCTACTTCCACAATGGCATTTTCTTGTTGATTCGCCATTATAACGATACAGTATAATTTTATTATTTTCACCAGCCTGATTAATACTCCTTCATTATATGCTCCACTGGGCATTTCACATGGCTCTATATATTTCTTACGTCTTCCTTTTCTGTGATTAACTATTTTCCTTTTTATTAACTTGGTTCTATCAAATTCCTATTCTGCTTGCTGCATTGACCCTAATTTACTTCTTTTTTATTTCCTTCTGATCTGCTTTCATATCCTCAACATATTTAATACTAATCTAGCTTATCCTCATTTTTATTTTGCTGCTCTGTCGTCGTACTTTGGTTATTTTTATTTCAATCGAAGTGCCCTTCCATTTGTTTTATTGTTCCTTTTTCCTCGCGTCAGTAGTTAGTCGAATAATTATTATCACTATCCGTTGTGTATTTCTTTTCATTTAAACGTAATTATTTCCTTATAAGAACAGTTCTGAGCAGGGGCCTGTCCGTTGTTTATTGCCATTATCGCAGCGCAATAAGAACATTTTTTACGTAATATATGAAAAATATACCCGCCTCCCAAATAAATATATACCTCATTTAAGAAAGCCCAATAGCATACCTTTTAAAATGCGAATCAAATTGCGATCACATAAATTTACTTTGAAGTGAAATAATTGCATGCAAATAAAACCAAGAAAATAAATATCTTTAAGTTTGCATTAAAATATTAGTAACTGCATTAAGCAATGTAGTGAGGATATTTTGGTTCCTTGCCTCAAACATCCTTCAGAAGTTTCATTCCAATAAAAATTGTTTCATGTAATATATGAAAAAGCTCTTACTACTTAACGTTGACCTAATATTTAGGGGTGCTATTTTCGCCCCATAAATGACGAGGACGGCTACTAACTTGTGCAGAAGTTGAAAATGTTGGATAAGTTATTTAAACACAGTTTTGCACTAATAAGTAATAAGTAATGGGCAACTGTAGTTACATACGTTATTGATCGGGTGTAGTTTCGTCAGGTTTAATTTTACATTGATCGTTGATTGATCGCACCGTTACAAATTAGTAGTTCTATTGCTGGCTCCAATAGTGCAAAATTAGCGAAGTCACAAATTACAGTTTTTTTATAAATATGAACAAAAAAGTTTACTTAAAAATGCAAATAAATAAACTTTAATATATCTGTTTAGCCAAGTTTAACTAATGTTTCAAAGATTTTATAGCCTCAGTTTGACAAATAATTTAAGAATGATGTTAGTGGTACCGACAAATTTATTACTATTATTTCAATGCAATAATTTGTGCCATAACAGCCATAAAGGTTTTTGCAGTAAACGCAGTAAATATTACAGCCATAGCCAAAATATATATTGCATTTTCAATAAGAACATTATTTCAGAACAATTTTCAATTGCAATAACTGCATTTTTGTATAAGTTAAATACGTAGTTTATAATGTAAACGTAAATCGATATGGGTTTGCCACAAATCGACCAAAGTTCCAAGTAATCATTATTTCAATTCTCAATAAATATTTTATCTTTCTCATCTTAATTCAATGTTATTATATTAAAAAGAGAATTTTATTTCAACATGTTGAACATGTTCCACATACCTAATGATTTTTATTAAGATGAAGATGCCAAGGACGTCTAGGACACTGATTGTGAAAATGGCGTATTTGATTTAGAAACACCCGAATAAAACAACATTTCTTCGGTAGTACGAAACCAACGCGTACGAAGCCTGCCGTCGAGATTGTTAAATTTTTTATATTGCTCAGAATTGTCACATTTGCCAAATGTTGTAGTTTTATTTAAAAAAATTTAATTGTAAAATATGAAGGAATGAATTATTGGCAAATCCTGGGAAACTTGGTGGTTGTTTACATTGAGTGTCATTCCAGTTTCCAGTCATATCATTGAACAAGTGTATATTTTTCGCTGAATATGGGATACGCCAATTTGTCTATTTATGAACAAAAGTGAATCGGCCGATAAGTGAAAGTCTAATTAAAAGCTCCAGAAAATTAAACCACGTGGATGAATTTTTAACATCTACTGGAAACAGCTAAATCGATTAATATTGAAGAGATTGCCGAGTAAATTATTGATACGGGTTGATGATAAATCCATTTCCAACAATCGAGAGAAAATCGTCAAACTTCTAATCGACCATTAATGTGGATTATTCGAATTCCAGTAATCTTCGAAAAATTGATTTGATTGATGTAAAATTTTCGTTACAGATCTATGTCGCGACCCCGTTTCGACAACCGATTCTTAATCTTCAATATATATTTCACTTTCATCTACCTAATACATAATTTTAAAGCAAAACAATTATATGTAACTATAATAAATAAAAAATACATTAAGACGGCAACGCAGACAAATGATGCTACTCAAACAAAACTAGTTCCACAAATAAATGCAGAGGGAAACACATTCAAACCTACGCACCATGAAAATCCAGCAGAATATTGCGAAATACGAGAAAAGAGTAAGCCGCAACTATTAATCCTTGGTGATAGTCTGGGACGAAATTACAGCGATTTAATAAGAAAAACCGAACATATAAATACATCAGTGATGGGTGTAGACAGACATACATCGAAAAACAGAGAAATTTGATAAATATGACTGCGTAGTAATAATGGGAGGAACAAATTATATTAAACAATGTTTATTCAATGAAACTATCTACGGGCTAGTGGAATTGTTCAGAGGTGTAATGCAGCAAACAATCCATACGACAATTATAATTAGTACAATCCCATTTAGATGCCAAGAATTGACAAATTTTAATTAAATTATTGAACACAGCAATCACAAAAAGTACAAAAGAGCGAAAAAATTTAATTACGTACACATATTTTGTATAAAAAATGTAATTACAATAGAGCATGATTCACAGGATGTATGTATTATATACCGGCCGAAGAGAATTATTGGTAAATCAATGGCGAAATTATAATGGCTAGTAGATCTGGATATGAAATGACAAGAATGGGGAGACGTGGAAAAAATACACGAGAAGAGTTTTTTTTTTAGAATAGAGCAGGTTCAAATCAAGGAATGTAATGAATGTAATTAGCTTATAAAACAGATGGTTTTTAGATGATTGTGATATTCATGCTGGCACTTTAATAGAACACCGGCTTTCAGAAAATAATCAAGATTATGTGAATTTGAAAAACTATAAAATGTGTTCACGTTTCACAAGAACGTGGCAGTTCATGTATTTTTATACGGAAGCACCTTAAATATAAGAAATTGCATCACTTAAAAAGAATAATAATGAATTTATCTACGAAAGCATTAGATTTTCTTCACCTGAATATAGTAAGCATAAACATTTTTCGCTGTGCATCTGGCGATTTTAAAGAATTTTTAATGATTCTACACGACACCTTGCAGCAGATAAAAGTTTTGAATTGTACTATAATTCTGTATGATGATTCAACATCGAAATCAAAAATACACAGGATATAAAGGTGAAGTCTTTGTTGTACATGCTAAAAACATTTAATTAAAAATCCAACAATCAACCAAATCACTAGAAATCACAAAAAGCACGGGAACGATCATTGATAACATTTTTATCAACATTCCGGTTTTCATGGCTCATGTGAACAGATCTCTTAGATCATTTTGGACAACAAATAAAAATAAATTTAAAATTAGATTTGAAAAACCGGTAAATAAAGAAGTAGGAAGAATTTTGAATTGAAAAAATTAAACACAACTAAAACTTAAAAAAGCTGAAGTTGGTTGGAATCAAATAATTAGTTTTGATGATTCCAGTATGAGCACGAATAACTCCTACCAACGATCAAAGATATCATGGAACTTACATGTCCGGAAAAAGTAATCCCTGAACAATCACGACTTAATGACAAAGATCGGATGACAAATGAAATAAGACACTAATGCAAAATCAAACTAAATATATATGAAGAAGTACTATGTGTAACAATTGGATAGAGAAAATATATACTTTACGCGACAGAACTGAAAAAGTCAACAAAAACAATAAAACTAACATAGAATTGCTTAGTGAAATAAATAAATTTTACATAACAGCCTGTGATGAGCTGGAAGTAAATGGCTTACAAAATAATTGTAATTATAACTTTGAACATAGCTGCACATATTGCAGATATTATAAACAACTGCTTTCAGAAACAATATTTCAAAAAAAAAACTAAAGAAACGGTAATTAAACCACATCATAAAAAGGGTGTAGTAGCAGCAAAAATCTTTGAAAAGATTATACTGCATCGTATGATAAGCTTCTCCGAAAAGTACAAGATATTGAAACATAAGCAGAGTGCTTATATTAAACATCGAACAACATCCCGATATCCCGAATATACGTGTGAAATACTTGAAGGACTAAGTAAAACATGAAAAATGGATATATACCATGGCATACTAAATACTTAAAAAACTGAGCTTAATGGGCTTCCGAGGACGCATTCTTAACATCGTGTCATCGGAAAAATAGATCACAGAGTATTATGGCTATGGTACTATGGCTATGTACAGAGAAAAAGGAACTGCTTCGAGGTAAACAGTTTAAAGCTGAATGCAAATAAAACAAAATTTTTGACATTCTCATTAAAAGAAAAGAAAACATAATCATAGCATCAGACAAGAGCACTACCTTTTTGGGCATCAAAACTGATCAGCAATTAAACTTAACAGCTCATATTCAGTGCATTGCTGAAAAATTAAGTTCATTTGAGTTTGCATTACGCATTATTTCAAAATCAGTCACAGAAGCAGCTTTATGTGCCTATAATGCTTACATCCGCTCTCGTTTGTCATGTGGTATAATATTGTGCGAAAACTCCACCCATGTTTCACGAATTTTTAAGTTACAAAAATTCTGTGTTCGAAGTATATTTGGTATAGAGAAGCTTGCAGAGACACTTTAAAAATCAAGAATATTTACTTTAACTTCCCTCTACTTATATGAGTGTGTGAGTTTTGTAAAGAATAATTAGTTAGAATTAATTAAGAAATATGAATTGCAGCACAAGTACAACACCCGAGGTTGTGTAAAGTATGTACTGTGTCTGCAAAAAATGGTGCTCAACGAAGGTTCAGCGAAATGTGATAGCGCAGTAAAAATTTACAACCACCTACCAGAAAATACAAGACTATCAAAACAAAAATTTAAATATCAACTAATTTTTTTTTAAATTTCGCATGTATTGTACGACATGGAGCATTTTATAATGAGAAATGTTAACTATTCAATGTGAAGTTGAATATATTGTATTGTAGTGTATTTATATGGTAATATGGTAATATGGTAATGTTTTACTAAACATTTTATAATGTGTATTTAGGGATATTTTTTGACATGTTCTACGCTATTTTTGGTAAAATAGGATAAGAGATTATAATTAAGATTATTATTATTACAGGGTAACAAACAATGGCTATAACTAATGACCAACTGAAAAAATCCTCTAGTCGGCTGTTTTCAAAACATACTTGAATGAAAATTTTTAAATTATTTTCTTGTATAGTCGTAATTTTTTTAATTACAGATATATTACGCCTAGAAACCTCAAAGGACAGTACGTAAACCCCATTCGTTACATTCATTTACTTACAATAAAAAAATTATTCAAATATTTCCCAAGTTGCCAACAAATTCAGTTTTCAATACCCAAGTTTTCGAATCATATATTCTTATAAAAAAATACAAAACTGTAAGGATAAAAGACGAACTTTTTACGAATATGAATAAATACATTGTAGACATTATATGACTTGTATAAGAAATACTAAAAATTACTGAAATATCAAAGAAATAATCGATATAATTGTGAAGAAACTTCGATTTTTCTGAAGCTTCTCATTTCCCATGAGATCCATTACAATGACCATCAATGCCCATATCTGAAATACGCAGTAACATATTTCTTAACTTTCCTTAAAAATTTTATTTTGACGTCCCTGCAATCGTAACATGTGCCGCAGTCGCGTCGAATTTCAATGCTACCACCAATAAATTATTGCAAACGGCAAGACGCAGGCGGCCGGAGGGAAGGGAATTTAAAACCGTTTAATAAATATTTGCATAAACTGAAAACTATTAACGCCGTTCGATGGAGAAAAAAGTTTCCTTCGCACGAAAGTCGTCCTACCCCGGTCAGACCGGTCTCTTCGCGGCACCAGGATTCTAACTTACTGGTAGTCGCCCGCGGTGGAGCAACTGCTTTACCGATTGAAAAATTAAGCTGCTAAGGAGCTGAGGTCGCCTCTGATTTATGTTCAAGCTCGCTTTACTTATATCTCCAGTTTATAAGAATTAAAATCGTTCTGGCGCGCCAGAGATTTCCGATGGGTTTCTTTCTCTGGGACATTTTTAAGGTGCGATGAAATGCACTGAAAATTTCATTTTTATCCCATTGGATATGATGCATTTGCTACAAGTGCATGTTGACTTTTCCATTTAATGAATTTAGACGAGTTACAAGGTAATAAATGCAAATGATAATAAAAAATGACAAATAAAAGACGACACCATATATAATAATAAATTAATTAGGATCGAAAATCATACCACAACAATATCTTAAAAAAGAGGTAAATCAAGAAAATCATAAACTAATTTACTTGTTTTTCATTGATATTCAACCAAAATAATTAAATCAGCTAGAATATTTAATATATAATTTCAAACAAACTTTTATAATTGTATTTCGCCTGCACCGACCGAATTGATCCCAATATACGAAAAAACACCAGATTTATCAAAGAAATTATCACTTAGCGGTTGCGTAACAGTTTATTTAGAACGAGCCAGATAAGGAATGCAACGGTATTAATATTCGAGACAAAATATTTGAATGAAAAATATGATCTGATTGTAATGTCCTATGCAAGTTGTACCAGTATTTTCATTTTTGCAGAGCTGTGTTACAGTAAAGTTATTAAATAATTTAAAAATCTCAATTAATATGTAATTTCAATACATTAAAAAATGGTGCATATTTATATATGCAAACTTTTGCAGCCATAAAAGTTTATTGCTGTTTGTTCTCATGATTTTTTTTTATCGCCGTTTTAGGAAATTGTTACACATCCGTTAATACATTTTTCTACTAAACCAATTGATTTATTTGTTCTTACTTTGTTTACGTACAAAATCGACGAAGTACTGGGCGATTTAAACATCACAGTTGCAGAAAAAATCAGCTCACCTACTCTTGCAGCAAATGAGACTTTCACGTCAATTTTAAAAAGTTCACGGAAATTTCACTTTTATAGCAATGCACATTTTCCATTGGGAACGCACCACGAAAGTTATTATAAAATATTGTCATTAAAATGATGCAACACGACGATTCTCAGGTACAAGCTGAACTGAATCTTATCGGTTAAAGTGACTGGGTCAAGGTTTAGCAAAAAACTTCGGGTGATTAATTTACATTCGGAAACAATTTGGAAACGTCGCAAAGTGACGATCGGGAGCTGTCCGTCCAAAATAACTGGAGGGGAGAGCAACAATAATTTTACGATTTCCTAAAAAAAACTATTTAGAAAATCGTCACTGTCGTTGGTGCTAATTAAATTTAAGGCGAATTATGAGAAGTCTGCATGCTGCGAAGACGTCATTAGTTGTAGGTTACACTCAGTTATCTATACGAAACTGATGTTTGATTTCTGTTAGTAATTGTAAAACAAAATAAAAAGCAAGTAAGTATTGACTAATAAAACATTTAGTATAACAAAACAAAAAATAAACAACAAAATTAGCCAAAAGATATAATAAATAAATGGAAACTGCAATACTGTAGTAACAAAAAATAAAAAGACAGCGAAGCCAATGAACAAAAAAGGAAATGAAGGAAATACAAAATAAGACAACGATTAAAAATTTAATTCCAGTGAGGAAGGAACCAACATAAACTAAGAAAACTAAACTCAAATAAAAATGCACATTAAAATAAAAAAAATAAACACGAAAAACGATAATAAGACAATAGACAACTAGTAGGAAAAAAATAAACATAATGCAAAATGTTTATTAAATATTGTATAAGAAACAAACATGGTGAAAATATTTATGTATAAAATTGTATCGATAAAACAAATCATTAAGAAATAACATAACAAAAATAATTAAATAAAAATATAATAATATGTAAATTAATACAAAATGAAATCGATTAATTAAATAACAAAAAAGAACGAATAGTGAATTTTAATTTAAAACAGAGAACTAAAAATAAAAATATTTACTAAAATACGAAAACATTAAAACGTTATTTTTATTGTTATTAAAAAAGTGCCGACTGTACATATACTTAACGTTGAAGTACTATGGTCATCTCGGAATAGCCGAGTTCTTGGCCGTTTTGTTAAGTCTTTTATTTTCACATGGTCTTTTTCTGTTAAAACAAGTGCAGCAAATGCAGTTGTATTTGTTGCGATAGCTTGTGTGCCGCATTATAAAGAAAATCAGTTCGTAATTACTACATACATACTTAAGTATACGCGTATCTAATTACTAGCCAATGATATAATAAACAATACGCGCAAGGACAGCGCAAGTTAAGGATTTTGACCTGAATGCATTCGAGTAAAAGGAATCCCAGCTATGCATGACGAACCGAACAATGTGAAAGAAAAAAAAACGAATCGTTGCATAGTTAATTGCGAACGGCCGTTTTCAAAAGTAAAAATTTCCTCGAGAGAGGTGCGCAAACAGCGGTGCTTTCTAAACCAATTAAATGTAGAGTAACTGTCGGTTTGAACTCTCCAATGGTCCAATTAGACGACCGATAGCAGTGAATTTAAACGATTAGTAAATTATTAGAATGGAATTACGTTTAGTTGTTTAAGGTTTCGTTTGAAACCAAACGCGATAAGATTACATTTAACGATTGTAATTTTTTAAACAATAAAAAAACATAGAAAATCCGATTCTAGTAACGGTTTCATATAACGTCAAACTAATCAAAGAAAAATAGTAAAGAGGAAGTCGTAAAGTTAGGGGTAAAAAATAATAAATATTGTGATTATTTAAAGCAAAATAGATGGAAATGGGAGACTAACACTCCAAAGAAATATAAAGAAAGTAATAAAAAGGAAAATATGAAACGTAATTTAAAAATAAAATTTTTTAAAGAACAACATAAAAATCGCATCAACATAAATTACAGGCAAATATAAAAATGAAACACACACAAAATAAGGAAAATATATATAAAGGAACTAAATATAAAGCTTAACAACAAAAGAACAAAAGATGATTGAAAACTTAGTAATAATAAGTGAAAGCAACAAATAAATATTCACACACACACACACACAGGAACTAACAAAAAGGAAAATAGAAATGATCAATAAAATTGGTGAACAAAGAAAATATCATGAAAACAAACTCAAAGCAGTCTAGAGGTAGAAGAAAACGTAAAACAAAAACGAGGGAAAAACGGCAATGAAAAATCAAACGACGAAGATAAAGACCTAGCAAATTAATAAATAAAAAGTAATGGAAAATAGATAGCTAACGACAAAAACAAAAAATAATAAAAATAATCGAAAACGTTAAAAAATAAAACTATGGATAAAGAAAAGAACTGCAAAATAAAATTATGATGATTCGTTCATCCATCTTCGTTGTCCCAAATGAATTTCAAAAATCATTAGATTAAAATCTAAATTGTTTTGTTATTACAATTAAATGTTCTGAAGAGCTAATATATACATTCTACACCCATTACATAAATTAACCGCACACGTTCCTGTATCAAATTGAAGTCTGCTTACATAAAATCCGATGGGCGCTCGATACATTTTTTACATTTGTCGTAACTTAAACATCGACGCGAAGGCAAAATATTTATACGGAACAGTGGAGATTCTAGTTGAGTGGTTATAGATAGATTGTTTATAAATAGAATCCTCATCGCTTGAGCAATATGATTGGCAAGAAACTGTATTGACTTGATTTCGATCCTAGTCCGGTGTAGGTTATATACGTCAATTTAATAATAGAGTGTCTAATTTTAGGCACATTGGTCGTGTGAGTGAGGAACCTCACATTCTGAAGTTATTAGGCCAGAAATTGTGTGCGGAAAACGTCGAATTTGACCGGGTCGTAAAACTTGCCGATAAATTGCATTAATTGCATGCTGCTAATGTGTTAAGTTGGCTGGTGTCGTCAAATGTTAATTTGCCAATATTATCTGTCGTATTAGTTTTACGACGAGATTTAAGAGCATCGATTAAACGGGTCGCAGAACATTAGCGTACTCTGAACAACAAATTCGAGGCAAAAATGGACCGTTTGAAGGAATCAATTGGCGATGTCGATTAATATTCAAATAAAACAATATTTATATGAATAACTAAATCGATAACGTCACATATATGGCACCAGCCGTTATTTGTCAATCGGCGTTAGAAAAAAATCGACGATTAATGTAGCTCGTCATTAATAAATACAAATTGAGGTTAACTGGTCGTGTATTCTTGGAAATTTATCGATTGCACGTAAAAGCCATCACACGCTTATAAAAAGGGTCAAGAATACGAAATTTATAGTTTTCTAAGCAACAAATGTATTGATAAAATGAATCACATTAAAGCTATTTATAGTTCTTAGTAAATGAAATATTGCGGCTTTTGTAATAAATGTTAGTCATATATAACTTTTTACTTTTTTCCATAATAAGAAACTTGCGATTTAATTGCCCCATTCACATATGGGACAAAAAAATCCACACAATATTTCCAAATTTATATGTAACAAAGCACCATCAAACAATCACACGCCACGTAACTAAGTGATATAAATATTTTTTAAATTAATTGAAACAAAGTATATTTATTGAAGATGCAAATTAACACAATAACATTGTTAAATGAAAAATATAAAGATAAATAACTATTCTGTGTATTTTATATGATATACACAGTGGTGTAGGGCGTTCCCCATGCACGAGTTTCCACCAAGTCAGTTTTTTTTGTTCTATAACATGCCACATAGATCCTTTCCTTCTCTTATTTGTGTATTTCTCATTCTATGCTGCATCCTTAGACACTTCTTTCCATTGCCTTGCCATTGCCATTGTTCTATAACATGCCACATAGATCCTTCCCTTCTCTTGTTTGTGTATTTCTCATTCTATGCTGCATCCTTGGACACTTCTTTCCATTGCCTTATTTTATTTTTCTGTCTACCTTAAACAAGATTCACATTAGTTATTGTCTATGTATTGTTTTAAATCTTCCAATTTTATTTCTCTTGTTATTTCTTTGTTAATAGTTCATTGTGTTGTAGAAGCTCGTCCATTTCTTCCATTCTATTTCTTGTTTTCCGTTTTCTTGGTTGGATGTTGTTCGTATGTGTCATAAGTATTACCAAAAGATACAAAATCAAATAGTTTTAAAAACAACGAACTTGTATTAAGAACTACTTGTTCTTGAAGAATACAAACCACGGATTACTCGTTCTGGAAAGCTCCAAGGAGACTGAAAATCCCCAACAACACAATCCTCCAATCAAGAAGGAGGACAACTTCCGCGCTAGAAACTGCAAAGAAAAAACTGAGGTCTCGCGACACATCTAGAAAATGTATCCAAACCATTTCCCTCAGAGATATCGGCCGAAGAAATGAAATAACCAGATGCCTAGACATCACATTCAAAATGTAATTGCCTCTACGTAAGTTCACAATTAAAGGAATAAAACAAGTCATAATGAAAAAAATAAACATACAAATGTAACACCAGGATTTGATGTCGTATCTGTCGTATAAAATATTACAAGAAATGTTTGAAGAATGCTACCTATTAATAGTCTTCACATTCAATGTAATCCTGTAATTAAATATTTCCCCAGCTCGCTGAAAGTTGCCCAAATAATATCGATCCAAGCCAGAAGATGTCACCTCCTACAGCCACATAAACTTGCTGCCAATGCGTTCCAAAGTTTTTGAGAAGCCGTATGTCAAAAACTCAACATGTTAAAAGAAGAAGAAAGACAATCCCAGATCGTCAGTTTCTACTATGTTACTGACACGGTATGATAGAACAAGTTCACTAGATAACCAAATAAACAACGATTGAAACGCATACATATCACAAGTCTTCCATAAGGTGTGGCGACTTGCACGTTAAGCTAAAGAAACTAGTTCCTCAACCATTGAAATCTTATTTCAAAGACAAACACTTTCTTGTAAAAGTGGGCAATGAATGGACCATTGGGTAGCGTACTTGGGCCATACCTCATGTATAGCTCCTGTATACGTGAGACCTACCAACAGCAAGAACCAATACAATGTCACATATTCTGATGGCACCGTCTTAGCATCTGATCCAAAATTTGCCTCTAGGAATCTTCAATATAACTTACAGTTAACATTATTAACTGTCAACTCACACAATCACAAGATGCCCAATACCTCACCATGCATGTACTAGCTCATTTGCTGTAGATCTAGGAAGCAATCTTAAAACTTATTTACATACGGTATCCAACTATGGGGTGCTACCAGTAATTCACACATAGCAATCCTCAAAATGTTCCAAAATAAAGCGATCATTGATGCAACACCGAAATCAATCGATATCATCCAACAATTCAGTGCTCGGTACAGTGAACGGGTCAAAGTATATGCTAATGCACTTGCAAGCACATTATATCATTGGGGATGGTTTTGAATAAAATCAGCGAGTTTTGTTAGTCAGTCAATATACCGCCTATTGTTCAGTGGTTCGCCCTGTATATGACATTCGCCCTCCCCCTTGAAGAAATTGCACACTACACTATTTTTTTCAGAAAATTGAAGGAAATCGAGACGTAAACGTAAACGTAAAGAATGAATGAACTGTCGAGAAGGAGCCGGGAAAATCAAGGAACTGAAATAATTGACAACGGGCAGGGAAAAGGGAAATGTTGTGTAGAAACCCCACAACGACGTCCTAAGGCATAGAAGAAGTTTTGAATATGGTTTAAAGGATTTAAGTTTATAGTTAGCAATTAATTTAAATGTATCTGAGATTTGTATATAATTAAATAAATAAATAAATATTGGAATAAATCATACAAAATTATACTTTGTATTTTGGAATTTAAAAACGTATTAATTTATATTTAATCTCGAAGAATATATTCTAAAAGTTTAACGTAGAATATGTTTTTATTGTGGAACCAGAAGAAAAGAAGCTCTTGATACAATTTCTTTAAGTAGATGGTGGAAAATTAGAACGTACTTTAGATTTGGGACTTAAAGGTATTAAATTTAATGTTAGAATTTAATTTACATTTTATATTTGCTGGTATTACAGTTTAAGGGCACGGAGTTATTAATTATTATAGTTCTGAATTAATTTCAAACTTGAAGAACATCTGAAAATATTTTTTTCAAGAAATGTTATGCAAAACCATAAAATTGCTTCATTTTCTTGTCACAGTGGTAAAAATGAAACATTCTTTCTCTACAAATTGAGAGTACAACTTAATCCGTCTCTATTAAAAAATATTGTGTAATGTCATAGCTCATATTGTTTTCATGCATAACTCTCAATATGTAGACAAAAATTCATATAAAGACTTTTGTATTAAACATTTACTTATGAACTGAGTATGAAGGACAGAAAATCAGTGTCTGTATACTTTTAACTCCCTTTCATTGTATGTTCGCTTTTCCTGTCTCCTCTTTTACTGATTATAAATTAGTCCAGAATAGCCAATTGTTATGCTCGAAACTTGCTTCCATATTATTCTCCACCTTCGCTTCTTTTCATACTAGCAATAAACGGAAAGTTCAAATCTCACGCGAATGCAGGGATTACAGAACAAATGCATTCGATTGGGACTTGTTGACATAACCTACATGACTGAATACGTAACGGAAACATAGGGACAACTGATTTTATTTGCAATGGAAAACTATATGTTTGTAAGAAGCATACACATATATTTATAAATTAACATGTGCTGAACGGAAACCAAACAGCCAAAAATATGCGATAGAGCAACACATGTCAAACGGATTATCAATATAGTTAATTATAGAGGATCGGCGTAGATTCTGACCACTTAGTATAAGAATAGATCCGAAGGAGGAAGTAGAAATCTTAATAAATAGGTAAGTAGTTACCAGATTCAAAGACAACAAAAAAAGGTCCCATATTGCTTTGAATCTCACTTTGTGTGGACATTCCTCTATATTTCTGGTTTACAAGCGACTTGTTTCAAAAATGTACACGATGAGAGGTATTTTGCCCATTTCTGTTTAAAATTCTAAAATAGTGGCCATAGATATCAGATCCCCCTGCATAGTTTCCTGAAACTTACACCAACCATATTTGTAACTCTGCTGAGAGATGAAAACGTGGATGATCAAGGTTCCACGTTTCGGTACGTAAACGGCATACGCTCTTCGTCTTCTAGCCATATCGATAATTTCCATCGGTATTTCATATCAATGAAATTTCAGTTATTTGTATCCTATTTGTATCCTTCGTCCATCATAACAAATAGTGGGCTCAAACATCTTCATGTCTTGATCCTGCTTGTGACACATTCACGAAATTTATAAAAGTATAAGAAAGTTCAGTCCGTAACATTGCAATTTTTTTCTTTATAGATATTTTGATATTTTATTAAATCAAAAAATCAAAAATTCAGCTATGTTTATTACTGATTAAATTGTGATGAAAAAAATTAGGCAAAAATATCAGTATTGTGTATTTCTTAAAAGTTTTCCGTACATTTGAAAAGTCGATAAAATCAGAGAAATTTAAATCAACAGAACCCAATTCAATCGTACCTTGTCCAACCCAACCCAACCCAACCAACCGACAATTTTGATTGATTGGGTTGGGTTAGGTTGGAGGATTTATTTTGTCAAGAGGCTTGAGTTGGGTTGAAGTTGACATAAATCGTGACACAAATAGGAATTAAAATGGACGAAATGAAAATTGTAAAAAATGTTAAGAAAATCACAACAGGATAGGAAACGAAATAATGTGACAACGAAACTACGAATTAAATTAAATGAAAATTGTTTTATTTTAATTTTTGTGCTGTTTTTTGTACGATTTTAACATTTTTTACGTATTTTAGCGATATGTTTTTTTCACATTTTTAAGTATTTTGGATTTGTGTGTTGTTGTAATAACTTTTATTATTTTTATTGTTTTCCTCCGACTTGTTTCTAATTAATTGTCAGAATTTCCCAGTTGAACAGTTTTGGAGTTTTTGAAATTTGAAATTTTTTTATTTTATTCAAATGTTGACCTTTTCAATTTCAATTTCAATTCTTTAAAAGATGTATATTTTATAGAATTGTTATTGAAACAAACTTACTCTTAATTTTTGTTTTTTTTTACAACAATAACAGTTTTTACATTTTTTGCGTTGTTTCTTTTACATTTTATATTTTTTTGAGGTTTTTAGTATTTTTCATTTTTCTTGATATGTCGCATATTTTTTAAATTTTATATTCATTGTTACTTCGACATTTTTCACGACATTAATATTTTTTTACAGTTTTGTATTAGTTTTATATAATTGACATTTGAGTAAATTTACATCTAAATCTAAAATTGCCAAATACATGGAAAGATAGACAACTATAACGAGAACGGGATATAGTTAGAAAAAGCAATGTTTCACCAGCACTTGTGAGATTCTATTGAAACCTTTTACGTCAATATTTTATTGACCCAATTGAGTAAATTTCATGCGAAACGTCTAGGTAGATAGTTTATCATTTAATATCTCCAATTCAGGAAATTGGCGGTAAATACTTACTAAATGTTATACTGTTGAAATCGTATGAAACGGTCAGATAGTTAACTTCTATTTTACTAGTTACATTTATACATTAGAATTACTATTTTTTAATTGAAATCCTTTTGGCTGAACTCTTTACGCCCTCTTAATTATGTGAATTTTTCGTTAATTTATTTTGTTTTACAATTGTTCATAGTTTTGTTTTTAACTTCGTTTAGTTTATATATTATTTATAGTCGTAGTATGTTTTGTACTTCGTGTATTCTTTTTATTTTCCCAGATATTTTCACCCTTAATCGTAACATGCAACAAAGTATAGTAAAGTCAATAAATCAAAGTAAAACATCGTTTGCATGAAAAGCGAATTTCTATGTTATTGTTCACGAAACAATTACTCTCCATTACTAACGTGTTGAATTTTATTTCATAAATTAACATTACACGAAAAACATAACTGAAACACCTTTAATAATTTTATTTTAGTTGGCCACATTTTTTAGTGTACGGGTCGCCATTGGCATTGTATCAATAAAAATCGCTGTGACCTTCACGACATTTTTGGATTAGTGTATTGCGCGCAAATATTTAAAATTACACCGGCCGGATTGTTTAAATATTGGCACCCACGATCTCGAGTTACAAACCAATCCTTGATATGGTGCATACAGGTGTTGCGTCACATCTACGTCACTCCTCAGATGTTGCAATTCCGCTTGATAAAAACCTTGCTAATCTATAATTCTGATATCGTTTTGTTCTCTGGAAGTCATAGCAACCGAACTATTTTCATGGCCTCAGTAAATGGAAATCGTAAAATTTTTCATTATAAATATATATAATTTTTTTTCTCGATGATTATCGATGAAAAAATAAAAGCGCAATGCAAATTTGTAGCAGATAAAGCTGAATTATCGCGACATGCATGCAAGAGGCGACATCTAGTGGTTAAATCGCGCACCAACCGCACTGGCGCAAACCAACACAATCCCCATAAATGTCATCTCCAATGGTGTAATTCAGGTAATTAACTTTTAATGTTTCAAATTTCTAATAAATGATTAATAGGTCGGTGTGCCAGGTGAGCAGCAACCGCGGTTTACCTGCCGGCTTTAGCTCAGAAATGCATTCTAACGGGCCGTAAGCCAACATGTCGTAATGTTTGATTGAGCAAAGGTGCGTATTAATAATAAAATAAGTTTTATTTTCATCGCCCCCTCTAGCTTTTTCTCTGTCAGCGGCATTTAATAGTTTGATAGTCGTGCTAATTTGTTGGCAGCGTACGTGCGCGTTTGAATAGTGCAAAGTACCTGTTTGGCGAACTTATCAACATCAAACATCGCTTTTTGAATGAACAAATAACCGAAAAATGTTTATGGTTTTAGAACGATACCTATTGGAGTTAAACACGTTTGGTAATTGAAATATAAATAGCGACAATATGTTCGTGCAAACAGGTGTTTCGAGTAATAATTTTTAATTGGTAAAGTGCGGTTTAATGGCCGACTTTCTACGTACTTCAAAAATTACCAACTACTAAGAAAACTAGGAAATCAGTGCTAAGAACCAACCAAAGGCTTTATTATTGAAATGATTTAGTTTACCTGAAGATACATATTTAAGTTATATTTCCTATTTGAATTGTAATATTTATCAACGCAAAGTAAGTCAAAAACAATAGCTTTATTAACCCATTATCGTAACTGGACCATACTTTTGACCTTTCTTTTGCTATGTAGCAAAATATTACTGAAAGAACTTAATAGTATGCCGTCATAACTAGATAAATTAGATGAATTACTATATGAATTAGTACTATATCAGTTGCAAAACAATCGGCACACACAAAATAATTCGTGTTATTACCTAACACCTTGAAAACTGTTGTAAGGTATAATCCAATTCAACCTGAAAAATTCGCTGCCCAACAGTGATAATAATTAGCGAATACCAACCCAACCCCTCAGTTGGTTACACAATATAAATTCAAGTAATTGTATGAAATTTATTTTTTATAAATTATTATAACCCTTCCCGGTGTGATTCTTCCACCCTCTTTGGAGTGTGTCAGAAACTGCGATACGAATATGAATCACTCCTTCTTGCTGCACCCTCACTACTCTTATATTCTGCAATAACCAGCGTATATGTGTTTATTTCTTCAGGTTCAAGTTTTCTATTAATTTTCTTTCTCCTTAGTGATGATTTTTTTCTGGAATCCGCATGAACTCGTGTTCGTGTAAGCACGCATCGAAAATTGTTTCACAAACAAACAAAAAAAGGAAATTTTGCAAAGAACAAATATTTATATGGATATGATATATTTTTTTAAACTATTACAAAAATTTCGCCTGAAAATATGCAACAGAATCTATCTACTAGAAGAAACAATGATTATTTTGATGTATCAACTTGTAATAAACAACGAATAATTGTATGAAAAAAAAATAGTCGCATTTGAATGGCAATAATAAAATTCACCAAATCATTTTAAGTGATGTGTTAAAAAGTGACAAAGCGAACGTAACCAAGATAATTAGAGAAGTGACAAAACAATAAAACAAGGACTTCAACAATAAAATTAAATTGAGCATTAACAGCATACGTAATGAATGTACACCATTTTAAATAGTGGAAGCTTCAAATTTTCAAATGTTCTCGGCAAACTTTGTACAAAAGCTAATTAAAAAATATTTCCCTATTATGTTATCCGAAAATCACGAATTTTCCTTAAATTCTTTTCGTCAACAATTTTATGCATAACATGTTATACTACTACGTTTTGATTATGTTGTTTGCGATGAAATAATTCATATATTTTGGGGCACTACGTGGTGCGGTTAAACTCAGTTTTCTAATATCCTCACTGAACAACTGGACAAGTGCGCAAATCATCGCTCTTCCATTCCGATTTCCGAGATACGACATGAATCGGATTTAGCTCGAATTCTTGCTTCAATCATGTTTATGTCTTCAACACATGAAGGTTCGATCTGAAAAATAATAAGGAAATCTTATGCCTCATGGTCAATTAGCCTCAAAAAAAAAACTCTAGATACGCCTAAAGAGTCTGCAGACGAAAATCAGGATTTTGATTGGTACTTATGTTGACAAAGATGTTTAAAATAGTGAACCCATCTTTTTCACAGCTTGAATTGAGTTGCCAAGTCGTTTAGGATAGGTTGGATTGGGTCGCGTTACTAAAAATTCAGCAGAAATGCAAAGCTGTAGGATGAAGGACTTGCTGGCCTATATTACCTCGTTTTCAAGGTTTAGCAATAAACACATATTTCATACTTAAGTGATCAGGTTTTAGGTACTGATTTTCCTGAACTGATGAAACGGTTTAATATATTACATGAAGAACTATACATAAGCAAGCCTTAAAGCAGTACTCCTCCACAATGGACTCACGTACGAGTTTAATTAGAATCTCGAAGCAAAAATTTGGTAGGTGTAATCATATCAAGCTTTAATAGATGGCACAATGGAGACTTTACCATTTGACATTTTTCAAAATACCAACATAGCGATTTTACATCAGAAGCCGAAATGAATGAAAGTGTTTTCATCCATCCAGATATGTCGATACATTTGAATTTCAAACAAATATGGATATTATAGCAACGGCTGGATAGAATTGAACTTGAACTTGAACTTGAGTAAGAAGAAAATCTTGTGTTTGCCTAAAGTTCTGCAAACGAACACCACGATTCTGATTAGAACTTATGTTAAGAGCGATGTTTAAAGCAGCGAGCCCAACTTTTCACGTTATTAAGACGTTTGGATCAGGTTGGAATGGGTTTCATTCGGTTTGGTCGGGTTAGGTTCAGTTTGTGCTAGTAAAGATTCAGCACAACTGCAAAGCTGTAGCATGAAGGACTTGCTGACGCCTACGTTACCATTCTTTCAAGGTTTAGAAATAAAAAAATATATCACACTTTTCTAGAGTGATCTGGTTTTCCTAAACAGAAGAAACTGTTAAAGATATTACATGAACAACTCGACATAAACAACGCTTAAACCAATGCTCCTCCACAAAAAATTTGGTAGATGTAAGTTAGCTTAATCCAGTCATATCAAGCTTTAATTGATGGAACAGGCTTTTCCAAAAGATGGACATTTTTCTAAATACCTGCGAAGCGATTTTGCGTCAGAAGCTTGCATCAATGAAATTTCGTCCACAAGCAAGTTTGACTTTTATTGTTTATTTAATGTGAATCTTTTCGAATTTATATGAAATGAAATAGATAATACTATTAGGAGCTATAAAAACTTGCAACGTCGTAGTAATGATTTTGGAAAAAACTAAATCGTTTCATATGCTATTACTACACTCAACAAATTGTGGAAAACTTTGTGAATATTTCGATGTACACTCTCTTCGAGTGGTATCGAACGAATGAAAAATTTCCAAACATGTAGTTGTGATTACTTCGTGTGCCGATGACGTCACGGCAAATATCCCTGAGAAGTATTGTTATCGTAAGCACAGCAATTAAATTTGAGTGTACAAATTGTATCAAAAACTAGGCATTTGATTGACAATTGGCATTTGTTGTTATTGGAACACGTTCAGATTTTAATTGTTCTCGTATGTCCTAAACTGTCTCCGGTCCATATAAATTTGTATCCACACCAGCATCAAAACTACATCTTTAGCCCCCAATAAATATGTCGTTTAGACTGCATCTCTTTAAATTAACGTTCATGATTATTGAAATGTGTCAAAACTTGATTCATTATTATTTCAACACTCTTCTGGTAATTTTCGTTTCATATAAGTAACTTTAACTAAGTGGTTTGTTCAAGGTATGAGGTATGCTCGGTTGGGAATGATTTTATCATATTTATCATATTTTACATTGGGCATGTGTGCATGGATTTTATTGTGGTCAAACAATTCGCGTATTTCTTTTGTACAGTTTGCTCACTTTTAATCAAAATGTGCTGTTCACGTATGTTCCTTTCACTAACACATCGTCAAGGGCACATATCATATCCTTGTTTTAATTCCACGATTTTT
Source organism: Geotrupes spiniger (assembly GCA_959613385.1). NCBI lineage: Eukaryota > Metazoa > Arthropoda > Insecta > Coleoptera > Geotrupidae > Geotrupes > Geotrupes spiniger. Next base: position 23,687,197 of record OY390737.1, read on the forward strand.
TCCCATTCCTTTGGTGCAATTTCAACGCCGAACATTGTTTGTTTATATTAGGTTTCACAGTCGATTTTTAAATGCAAATATGCTTGTGACACGTCAACCCAACTCAACTCAAGCAAAGCCAATACAACCCAAGCCAACTGAACCCAACCCAACGTAACCCAACGCAACCCAACCCAACCCAATATAGACAAAGTGAGCAACTGGAATATGTTTGAGATAACCATTTCGAAACTTGCGTATGCGGATGCTACTATCCTAAATGCCAAAGATGCTAAACAAATATAAGCGACTGCAATTTCTCAAAATTTACAAATTAGTATCGGAAGATATCATAAAAAATAAGCTAAAGTATCATAAGGTGAATGCCAGGTGGATTCCGCGCTTGTTGACTGAAGAACACAGGTTAAATCGTTTGTTGGAAGTCGCTTTTCCTTTACTACAGCGATATGAGAGAGAAGGATGTGAGTTTTTCAGGTCAATTTTGCCAACAAACGAATCTTGGGTACAGTATTTTACTCCTGAGTCAAAACGTGCAAGCAGCAGTGGTGTCACAGCACATCTCCAAAGCCAAAGAAAGCAAAATTTTTTGAGATTCTCAAGGAGTGATCTTCGTTGATTTCGATAACGTCGTACAATTAATGCAAACTATTATTTGACACCTTTGCGCCATAAAATTAAGCAGGCGAACAAACGAAAAAGAAGAGTTCTGATTGCTTTCTCCAAGACAATGCTCGTCCTCATACTGCCGCAAGAACAATTGAAACCATAAACAAACTTCAGTGGCACCTTCTTCCGTATCCAGTTTTCGTCTCTTAACTTTTTTAATAAATAGATATGTACGTATTTCCTTTTCAATTATTTTTCGGGTTTTAAATCTTTCTGTCCTCTCTACACCCACACCCACTCTCCCGCTTGTTCCTGCAATTTGTCCCTTTGTATTGCCTCTAGAATTATTCTTTTGGCTATATTAAATGTAATAATCTTCAGTAAGAACTAACACCTTGTATATTAGCGCAAACGTTGTAGACTGGAAGAAGCATATCGCTAAATGCATTCACAACTTCAAACATTTTAAATTGGAATAAACGACAGAACGTAAGTTATAATATCATTATACATTTGACTGCAACGACGTGTCCTTTCAGCCAACTAATCATATCGAATAGTGCATCCCATCTCCCATTGAGTAAAGATACGCGGATGTAAAATTCTAAAGCTGTATATCGCCGTCAACTAAAATCAAGTACAAATACGAAATATGAGTAATCAAACTCTACGCTACATTTTCAATATATTCAATTCGGCCAAAATGTAACAATGAAGCAAAATAAATAAAATCAAAATTAGAATACATTTAATGAGCAAAAACTACATAATATTCCTTTGTACTTTCTTATACTTTTTGCATAAGGATGTATAGTAATCATGAAAATTGTGATTACTGGGTTTACCGTTATCACCTTTCTCCATATCTCGAAAAAGGTACGCGTTAGCGAAAAAATGTGTGTAAGTGTACGAAAGTTCATCTTATCAATTATACGATTCATACTTTAAATACTATTTACATCAAAGGCTCTATCTGCATCTATAACATTTTATTGAATGCTTTGAAATTGTTGTCCGTTTAAGGGAATTGCGTAATCAGTGGTAATTGATCCAGTAATAAAAAGATAAAATATCTCCAGAAAAAATTCAAAAAATTTGTTTATAATTTTGTTTCGCTAACACTATAATATTTTAAAATCTTATTAATTGTGTTATCATATTTTAAAACTTTTTATGCAATTTTATTACGCACACTAAATAGTTTTGTGGTTTTTTAACTGATTTGATTAAAATTAATAAAAGTGATAGCTAATTAAACTTCAATATGTAACGTTCAATTAAATTATAATTGTGAGTGTTAAATTATTCTTTGTCGAACAGAGGTGACACACCCGCTGAATACTATAACAACCTCCTGATATTAAATATTCCCGCTCCGGCGATTAATTCTATTAAATTAATTATTTTAATCCAAAACAGGACCAATTCAACATTCTACAACACCTTGGCACGCCATGCGATCGCCAACATTTTTGTTAAACCTAAACTTGCACACGATTATTACACTTAAATACTATTATTATAGATTATCACTATTATCATTGATATTACTATTATCACTGCGTGCGTCGCATCATATAAGGTGTGCGTGCAGTTGAACGACTCGCCCGTTAAAATTAAAATCTTTGTCGCGTCTCTTCATGCAAATCGCGAGTTAATTTCATAATTTAATTTCATTTAATGCGTCTAATAAGTGCTTTTAATGTGGTCTTAATCGGGATCTTTACAGTTTACGCATCTGTAGTTATTTTAACAGGTTCCTTTATCGCGTCTATAAATCACCTTGCATATCAAACACCCGATTGTTTTGAAGTCTAAATTACATAGTTCGCCTGCTTCGCATTTGCATAATTGTTTATATTATATTTTAGCATAATAATATCGAGTTTCTTGTAGGTGCTCGCCGTACGTAATTTATTGCTCGCATGGAAAAGAAGTGAACCTGTTGCGCGGCGCGAATTTTATAACTTTATTGTGCGCACACGCACAGCCTACTACATGTATATGTGCGCACTCCGGCGGATGCGTCAGGGGACAGAGTCGGACTGGGCCATAGAAATCACGTAAACTTGGGTTTTTGTACTCGTCGACAACATACCTTGTTTTTTTTGCCCGCCATACTAAGTTGTTAAACAATTTTTTGTGCAAAATTATTGAGGAACTCTCCGTACGCACATCGTTTACGAACTCGATATATTATACGCAATTTTTTTATTTATCGTGTTGAAAAAATATACAACGATTATGGCCAGCCTAAAACGATCATAGCAACGATCATTAAGCAACTAAGTTAAAATAATTATAAATTGTTAAAGAAAATAATGTCAATCACAACAGGAAACTACAAAATGTAAACATTGCTACATTGATGATTATTAAAGTTAAGTCGCAAAAAGATCATTTTGCTCTTATTATGAGCTCATCAGCAAGAAAATTCTAGATGAATAGTGACTACTATGCTAGTAGTGAATCTTAAAATAACTGAAGTGCAGCTTGCAACTGTTGGAACTTCTGCATGAGGAGCTCGACACCTGTTTACTTAATATTATTATAATCATGGCATGTCAATGCATATTTAATCGATATAGTAATTTTTATTTTTATAGTTTTATTAGTTGATGTCCTTATCATTAAAGGTTTTATTGATTGTTATATCTTAATCCCCCAATTAGATTTCCGTGTTGATTCATCAAAAGTTATCGCTTGATTTCCCATACATTGCCAAATTTTTGCGTGAAGTCTCGAATTGTATTACTACCTGCCCCTATTGCATAAGCAATTTATTTCGATCACATCCAGAACAAACAAATTATTTCAAATACATTTATTCACAAGTAATCACTGGAAATGTTTCACACAAAAACACGTGCATGAAAAATTTGACCCTTACTTTTCCATGCGCGGAGCAATTTATAAAAGTGTCTTGCGGCCTTCCGAATTCGGCAGATTTGAATAACATACTAATCACTCATAATCGTTGACTTCAAAGAAACCTGCGAAAATTTTCAAGACAACACATTATAATTGGTTTGTTGCGGACTTGCTCAATCGTTTAATCGGAACTTAATTTGCTCGAGACATCCGCGATAAATTTGAACGTATTTCGAAAGAGCTCCTTTGATGTGGAAGCGCCGATGATTGACGTTCGGCCGAAGCGACAAAGGTTCTTGGACACCGGGTTTATCATCAAATAAATTATAAAACACGCATGGTGCACGTAAACATCTACCGATAGGACGATTCCACGGCGTACATTTGCGAAAAATAAACGAAATTGACTCTTTGTTACTGATGTTAAGCTACCAAATTCCATGATAAATAAAACGCCAGCAGTTTTCGCCAAAAAATATGTGCAATTTCAAGTTGCGCATTGTAATATTAAAAATTCATTTTCATATTTGAGTTGAGCATAAAACCCAATTAGTTTGTGACAAAATTTGAAATAAATCAATCCATACAATTTTAACTCATTATGCATTTTAACTGTAAAACGAGATTCTCTTCTTCATAACACCGCTTAAACTACATTTATCAAAGATTTATCAAAAATGCCATTGCAAACTTGGCAAAAATAATCGAAAAGATCTAATCTTGTAGTACAAAAAAACAAAATAAATTGACCTATAGAAGAATTTTAAACACCGTATATTTAACAAATGTAGAAAAATATTCTCAAAATTTCTTAAAACGAAAAATGTAATAAAAGTTGAATTCATAAAAGAAAATGCGTGGTTCATAAAAATTGAAAAAGTTGTTATAACTTCGAAAAAAGGCTAAATTAGTTGGGAGAAGTTGTCAAAAATCGAATTTTTTGGCAAATTGTCAAAATCAACAACATTCTCTAAATACCAAAAATGACAAAGAAGTGCAAAACATCAAAATAGTTAAAAATGCAGAGATCGCTCACATTTTCTTTTGAACGTGGTTGTAAAACATTTCACAAGATGTAAAAATGATAAATATTGTTAAAAGCGTGGAAGTCGCAGATTATACGAAATTTAAAAAAAATGCCATAACTTACAAAAAAAGGATTATCGAAAATAATGAAATGCAGAATATCTAATCGTAAAATAAATATTCTTCGTGGTAAGTAAGGCTGTCTTGGCTTAATGGGATACAAGTTTCAGAGGAACTCCAACAACGATGAAACAACCATACAAACTTACTTTTTCCAAACTCCAACAACGATGAAACTATGGTCGTTTCATCGTTGTTGGAGTTTGGAAAACGTAAGTTTGTATGGTCGTTTCAAACTTAGTTTTTCCAAATTCGACCCGCCTTTGATATGGTTCGTTGCATTTTAAATGAAACTATCCATGAACCAACAAATTTATTTTACATAAATACATGAGATAATTAGAACAACAATATCTTAATTAATTAGTATCAAATATACTTTCATAAACAGTTTTCCATGTAATTCTCTTGCCTTCCAACACGTTCAGTCATTGAATACGTAAATTCCAAACATATCAAAGATGTGCAGAAAATCAAAATGGTTTCGTTTGAAAATGGTAAAATGGTCATTTCAAAAGATGCAATAATGATAAATATTACAAGAGTTGAACTTGTAACAAATACAAAAATTGTCCAAAAACAAACATTTTCAAAATTTGAAAAAATTCCATAATTTACAAAAAAAGTCAAAATGTCGAAAATAACGAAATGCAGAATTGCTATCTAATGGAAACATTTTCAACAGAATATTTTATAAATTTTAAAAAATGCCAAATTGTTAAAACTGTTCACAATTGCTAAAAGAAACTCGAAAATTATCAGTTCAAAATGTGTCTAAAATTGTTTATATTATGAAAATATTATTATTAAGTTTTACATGAACGAAATATTCACGGTAAGTGAGACTATCATATATATGGTTAAAATTTTTCCAAATTCAACCTGTTTTTTTTATAGTTCGTTGCATTTTATATGCGAGTATCCATGAACCCACAAACTAATTTCATTTTCCATAAATATCATGAGATGCTTAGAACCACAATGTCTTAAATAATTAGTACCAAAGACATTTATACAAAGACATCTAACTGTACTGTACCGCTCTATGTATTTCCTTGGTTTCCAACAATCTCAGTCATTGAAGACGTAATGAATTGTCTGCATTCGACCACACTCCTACTTGCTCCCTTTAACAAATCTCCCTTATAGGCAATCAAACTCATCAAAAAATGCAATGGTCGTTCCTTTTCGCTCTTCCCCTCCTCCTCTTCATCCTTTTGTTAATCTCTTTCCAAAATTCGCTTTATAACTACCTTTCTCCATATCGGTAACGTAATTAACAACATTTTGTCCGATATAGTGTTCCTCACCCCTCCACACTTCACTATTTCATCCACCTCCACACTTTTCTCAGTAAGCTTTAAATATTTCTTCAATGTCCCATCAATCATTCGATATCCCAACCTTAAGATTTTATATGCACACATTTTAATATTTGTACAAATTTAAGAAATAGAATGTCAAAGATTGCAACTTAAGCCCAACCCAACGACCAAGTATGGGTCAGTTTCAGAGTACCAATGAACAAATCATACACACTATTAGACCCAGCGTTAAAAATTGTTATCCCCTTCGTCCGCATTCGTGCTATCCGTGTACATAATTCGCTTGAAAGGCGTCATAAGCAATTTCTAAGAAGCTTTATAGCCGCCTTCCTCCATTTTGGCAATGCAATTATTCAGCAGGCAACTGGTACCACAAACGAATAGATTTTTTTAAATCGAAATTTGACTTCAGGTAAAACCATATTTCAAACTATAGATTCAAATATAATATGGATTTAACTAAACACAACGAATACTATAAAGTAAGCTAGATTGTAACTTTGAGTGTAGCATACATTGACATAATACAGTTTATATTGTTGACTAAAATGTGGAGTCTAAAATGCACACGTAGCAAGTCTGTGGACGAGGCTGTAGAATAGCTATATGTAAATTAGGTACCAGAAATTAGACGTTAGCTTGCCGTTGGAAATATGATACTGTATACTGTTAAATTTTGTTGTAAGTATATTATACGGTTTGCTGCGGTATAATGGATTATAAATTAGGCTGGAGGCAAGACAGCAACCTAGCAGTATACTGTAATTGTATATAGAAGAAAACTATCGATGAATCTATAGACTAAGTCGATCCAGCAGGACCAATATTAAAGCAGGCTATGTAATACAGAACCGTAAGTTCTATAAGCTGAGAAATTGAAATCAGGGATAATTGTGTATCTTAAGCAATGGGCTATAACCTGGACTGCAGTCCTGTACATTAGAACATCCAAATATGATATATTACAATATAAACTATACATTAAATTGTCTGTGTAGATTTGTGTACTATTAATTTTAATGTCAAATAGGATATAGAGGAGGCTACTGGGTGAGTTATAGATTAGATTGTATACTCGAGACTACAATCTATAGGCGGGGTTTTGTTTTATTAGTATTAATAGTAGTACTATAAATTATGTACACTGGGAAATGTATTGGTACATTATATTAGTTAGTAGTATATGTTGCAGACCAAATTGTCACATCAATGTACTAGACTATAACTTACACTGTAGTACTATAATTTACCATAAAGTTAAAAATATCATGTTTCGTACACAGTATTAAAAAAATAAATTAGATTGGAGAGTAGATGTAAGTAGATCTAAGACACATGTGCACAGTGTTCACCATACTGTAGACTAGGATATAGAGTAAGATGCAGGTGCGATTCTACATTGGACTGACTGCACAGTCGAAAGTAACTTGACAGTATTCTTGATTATATGATTATATCATCAGACAAGGCTATGGTTAGCTAAATGAAACCCAAAAAAAATACAAGAAAAATTAACTGCGTTTTTCCCAAACTAAATTGGGAAATATTCAACTGTTGAAAATCGACTTACTTAGATATAGTTTCTAATTGGGAGTTGAATAATAAAGAGGGTGGAGCTTAATGCAAAAATTATAGAAGTAAAGAGGAAAAGAGGAAGATATGACATGTGCATACACCCAGCGTTGCAACACAAAATCAAAATCAAAATTGTCAAAAAGAAAATGTCAAAATATAACGACGAACATTGTCAAAACGTAGGATTTGTCGAAAATTATAAAAAAAAATTAAAATTACAATTCAAAATATGGTCAAAAAGTTGTCCGAAGTGATAAAAATATGAAAATTGATTAAAACGCAAAAAATATTGTCCCAAACGAGAAAAATCAAAACCGTAAAATGAAAAAATATGAAAATACTAAAAATTTTAAAATGGCAATATTTGCAATACATGTATACATAAAAGTTATCAAATCTCCAACAGGCTACATATTTGAATTCCGAAAAACATATATAATTGCCAAAATATCAAAAATGATTCAAAATGCCAAGATAGCAATGACGAAAGGGTGAAAACTGTCCAGAAAGACTGATATTGTCAAAAAATTTCAAAATTGATATGAAAAATATATAATGCAGCAAATGCATAAAAATGTATAAATCGACAAAAGTCATAATTGATAAAATTTTCTAAAAACGTCTAGAGTATAAAAGGTTTAGAAACATCAAATAAAAAAACATTTTAATTGGCAATAACTGTCAAATGTCGAACTTGTTCAACAGGCCAAATATAATAATGAAATGAAATAATAATGAAAAGGTTGTTCAAAAATTAAAAATTGAAAAAATTTCAACATTAGCAAACATGATGAATTAAAAATGATTCAATTACAATAAGTTAAGTCAAAGGTAAACAAAATAAAAATTGTGCACCGTGCAAAAGTCGCATTGTTCAAAACACAAATGTCACAATTGTCAACATCGTTTGAAATGTACACAATTGCAAAGAATGTCAAAGTTGTAAACAAGAAAAACAAATTACAATTATGAATATGGTCAAAATGAAGGAATTGTCGAAAGCGTCAAAAAACGTCAATGTTAATCTACAATACAACAGTCTACAATAGCAAACAATAGTAGCCAATCAAAAATTTGAAAATAAAATATATATATATATTACTTAAAATGGAAAAATTATTAAAAACAGAAACAAAAAATTAAATTGCTAATATTGAACAAGCCAAAACAGTCAAAACTGTAAAAAAATCTAAAAGATCATAAATCGTATAAAATGTAAGAAAAATCAAGTCAAAATGTGTAAGATGTGAAATAATAAAATTTAAATCAATACTGTCGTTTCATTGTAGAAACGATTAAATTATCAAAAACAAATTATAAAAAATGCCAATAAGAAGTTCAAAATTGGCAGACATAAAAAACGCAAAATTATGGAAAATTGTCTAAAATTCGAATTTGGACGAAAATATAATAAAATTACCAAAGTTGTATGTCGAAATTGTAAAAAGACAGATTTGATTATATCAGGTTTTTAATTTTGCAATCTACATCAGTGTTAACAGATTGATTTGCGACCCCAACGTGCATTTTCCAAGAAATTGTGTACATCACTAAAAGTAGAATGGTTGTCTGTTTAAACTACTTGCGCATTATTTTTAAAGCTTGTGCCATATCAAAGTACAATTATCTGTTGACTTTAAGTATAATTATATATTTATTCCACCTAAGTAAAAACTTGTCTCTTAGTTAAATAAAGTCGTGAGACTTCATTCTATAATTATTGTATTGATCAGGTTATTTTGCACTAAAAGACGTTTATAATTAAAAAAGGTTTGTGGTTTAATTTAAAAATCAAAGATTAATGAAAATTACTATTATACAAATTTCCTTGCAGTATTTTGATCCAACATGCAAATTCTCGTCTCATCTCGTTTACATTTATTTGTCAATGCGAAAATTTTGGGGATTTAATTTATTTTTTTTTACTTACGGATATGTATAAGATTTATTACGAGTGTATTTTTGCATATTTACTATCGCGAAAATCCAATAAGCATCGTTTCAGTATTTATTTCAAACTAAACGTCTTTCATTGAATTTATCTCTTGGTAGAGAACTGCATTCACTATTTATAACTACGTTTCGCGGCGCTTCTAATTAGAACGTAAGGGCGCAATCCGCCAATTCCGATATTATTTTTTGCTAACACGCAATGAGTAAACAAGATCGTCAATAAATCAGCTCTGCACAACGTAATTGATCTGTTAATTTTCAAAAACGCATTAAAACGTTTAGGCGCTGTAGTGGTTTCCTATAATTAAATTTCCATATTAGAAGTGGCGTTAATTTATTGTTTTATGCGCACAGCACATGCCACTGGAAAAATATATGCAGTGCCGGAGTTGGTTGTAGTGCATCTAATAAAAAATCTAAATAGGTTATAAATAAAATAAAATTTTCAATTTTTGGTCTTTTATATTTCTATTTCACTTCATTCATATTTTTGACAACCACATCCGATAAATAAAAAATAAAACGAACTAAAAACAACACTAGAAAGTACACGAAAAGTAAATTAAATATTTTTTTGTTCTGTAGAATCGTTAGTTTTATAAAATTAAAAACGTTATACTTAATAACTAATTTCAATAATGTTTCATTTTTGATTGCTATTGGTACAAATTCATTAGTTTGATGTGACATTGTCCCCCAAACAAAAGAATTAATTCCCAGACATAACAACATCTGTGTAGAATACGTATTTAAATCTCAGTCCTGATAAGCCAGGAAAAAACAAGTACTAAATTAACTCTTAATTAAAGCCACATAAATATCAAAAGTTTCTTGTTTAATCTACCATCGTCAATAATTGAAACTATTTAACATGACCCGTCTCGACGAAAAAAAAATATTAATCGACGTTTCGTAATCAACTCGAACGTAATCTAAACGTGTCCGCACTCGTAAGAATAGAGATCGAAAAATACGGATTAACCACAAAACCTGCTCCTATCGGTCGCTCTCACAAATGATTTCAAACTCATTGACAGCGTGACGTTACCGTTTCCTTTTCAATATAATTAAATTTTTGTGACATTACCAGACGCTACGCGGTGCAGATAACCCGTTTAAAAATTGACCTTTAAACGTACCACGATTCCAGATAAGAGAATGACTCGGTTACAAACAAACAACCATATATCGACATTATCGGCCGCTTCTATGCGTTTCTAAATGTGTATTCTTCTCGCGGCTCCGCCCACCCGTTAATAACCGGTTTAATAAGGTTTTTGTTCGAAATACACTGGAAATTATTCCGTGCGTTTTATTTCGTTCGAGCCGAACGTTTCGAAATATACGAATCAAAAGGGAAGAGATTTGGGTTTTGTTTGCTTGACTGGTTATGCTCTTGGTGTCACAATTTTTTTTCGTGGCTTCGCTTCGAATTATTGGAAATTTTCTCTTAAATTATTCCTGTAACGAACAAATACAAAATATTTCAATTACCACAGTTGGTCGCCTTTAGATACGAGAGTCTACTAATCGTCTAATGGTTATATATACCGTCCGTCTCAGTGCTGCAATTTTCTTCTTAGCTGTCTAGTTTAAAAACACAAGTAACTTCAAATCAAATATTTGTCAGGTATGTGATTCATACTACGAAACACTAAGGCACGCAGGCTGTTTATTCGCAATGTTACTACAAATACGCAAAATTTAAACGAGTATGTGAAGAGCGACAATGGACAATTTATCAGAAACGAATTGGTTAAGATATTTTTGTTTAAACAATGAACAATTTTAATTTAAATCGACTCCAACCAATAAATAAACACGTTTGTTAAACTATTTGATTTTTATTGATTGCAATTGAACAAACATGGAGCCACAAGTAGATGTTAGATGGATTATATAAAGAATTGCTAGAAAGTGAATATGCCAATAAAGGTTTTTATTTATAATGTCATCACATCCAAAATGTTGATCTAATTTTTACACTATGTCTTAAATGTTCCTTAAAACATTAATGCCCGGTTTCACAAACGCTAATCGGTCATTAACAGCTTGTTAACGAATCTTCAAAAGTTTGACGATTCGTTAATGAGTCTTTAATCAATCGCAAATATTTGACAATTGATTACCTTGACGAGCCGTTAAAAGCAAAATTACCATTTTTTGGATTTCACAAACAATAACGAGTCGTTAAAGGCTTGTTAACTAATTCACCATTTGACAATCGTTTGTGAAACCGGGCATAAATATATTATTCTAGCTCCCTTTATCGTGTTCCGTTGTTGTTATTCGTAAAACATCTGAATTTCAATATCGTTCTTTCAGGAAACGTCATGTCGATGATATTTTCACAATTTGAAAAAATGTAGGTCTAACACAAATTTTAATTCTTTATCATCATCTAAATAATTTTATACCACGTTTCTTAAATAATTACTTAAAATCTATTATGCCTCTTTCTCACTAGTATGATATTATTGGATCTCTAAGTTGTCTGTATTACACGACAAAACTTTGTGAACCGAAATTGACTTTATTTAAGAGATACCTAATTATTCACATGGGTTATTAATGTGATTGTTAATTTTATATCTGTAAGAAGATAAATCATTAATTTAATTTAGAACGTGCAACATCTTGGCTACAGCAACGTTAAAGTTTACCACGTATTTATCGGCGCTTAGTCGAGTTGGGTTGGTTAGAATGGTTTTGTTCAAAATTGCATTTCATCGGCCAAGGGGTTTTGGGTTTTGTGGAAAGGTTGGGATATATAGGAGCACTGTGCGATTGTGAAGAGATAAATAAGCCTGGTGTGGGAAAAGAATGAAGAAGAAGTTTGAAAGAGAACGAAGGGGTTCTAGAAACCTTAAGGAAAATAAAAGGAATGAAGGAGTATTGCCGGAAGAAACATCAGGCTGAAGAAAAACACAGAAAAGATAAAATAGAGGGAAATGGACGAAGAAAGAGGTGGAACAGAAGGGAAATGTTAGAGAGAAATTATATAAAGAAATGTTAAAAAGTGAATATGCCATTTTTTTTTCTTTTACTCAAAAAATCGTCTCCTTATCTTCCTGTTAATGTAGGCTATTGAACACTGAGTAAAGGCTTACAAAATTACAAAATTTACTAGGAGAACATCAATATCAATCACAGAGAACACAATGAAACAAATAATAAAGAAATTACTGGAACACCATACTGGCATCATCACACAAAATCGTGACCTATCAATGACTTACTAAAGATAGCAGAGCACACGCAGCGATGCGTTCTCTTATTTCCACAGTCTCGTTATCAATACCTGTACTATAATTAGAAGGTATGATAATTATGTGATGATGGATGCTGAATTTAGTCTACATTAATGGATTTTGAAACAAGGGAATCAACTGGTGAGCTTCGATGTCTAGTGCTATACCAAGAAGGCGATGAAGATGCAAATCCTTGTACTGTTCCAATCCCAAAGTTGTGTGAAGCCAAGTACCCATTTTTGGTATAAAGGGGCTTTAGAAGTCAAAGATCAATGGCGGCTCCACGATTGGAGAGGGGTTGAGGTTTTGTGGACAATATAAATCAGATATTAACTTACCACCGACGCAAAATGGTATTGTAATTAGCCCCATTCGCTATAACTTTGACCAATTAGGGCGGCCAGGCATTCTTCGGATCCAGTTTCGATGTTTAACAATAACAAATGCGAGGTTAGGTTCTCTACGAAACGCGGTTATGTCACCGCTGAATATGTAAAACACAAAAATATCTACGCACCTAACATAAAGCAATAGTACAATAACAAATAATATAACGCACTACTTTTACATTGTGTCATATTAAAAAATGATTACATACATCGTACATAAGAGGAGAGCAATGCCTAAATTATATACATTCGACACCGTATGTTCGAAAAACAAGTTAAATCGCATGAAAGGTTACAAATACGTCACCAAAATATTATCTGAGAATCATCGAGTTTTCGATGATGAAGGTGTGCTTACCGTCTAAGAGTCCTGAATGTAGCGTGGGTTGTGTGAGGCCACGATCGTCCTACCTATCAACGGGGCGGGGAGAGTGTACAGCACTTTTTCTGTATTGAGTTGCTTGACTACCGAATAGGGAATTAGTGAGTTTTTGAGTGGTGGCTGGAATATTAGTGTACTATCTGCCCCAATTATGTACGTATATTTGTAGAATTTAATTCTTCATCGTGCTTGCTCTGTCGTCGATTGAGCTGAGAAAAATTGACTTGTCTCGTACATATGGTACAGATGAGCCACAGCAGTGTAGGACTCAAGAAATTCTTTCACAATCCCGCTTTTGCGTCAAGTCAATTTCTGTATTAAAGCATTTTAATAAAACGAAGTTCAGGGCAAGGCCCTCGTTCGGTGATTTGGATAACTTGTCTTACTCCAACCACCACATTTGCACGTTGAAATCATATGTTGTAATTGATTTGCTATTTATTTTTTGCATGTCAGTAAAATTTATCTTTAGTTACTTAATTCTCGAATATTTTACATTCGATAATTAGTTGCTTTAAATATCATATGATAAATTCTATGTTCGATTTTCGAATTTTAATATGGACTGCACTTTTATATACGTATCAATTATTGCACACTATCAATTATTACTGCACAGTCTGTGGTACCTTCCTGGATGTTCACCCTCTGGAATTTAAAGTACCCCATCTTCACTGACTGATACGGCAATGTAAGTCCATATAAAACATATAGATATCTAGGCACTTTATCTAATTCTTTATTACTTTAAAACATTCCGAAATTATGAAGCTACCTACTGTATCTTAGGCATAATGCATTACCTTCAGTATAATTACTATTGAATCGTTTATAAACAAAGACTTAACTAACTTCAAAATGTACGGTGATTTATACTTCTCACGACCGTACAATCAAAATGACGCTACGTTCGACAATTGGTCATAGATCGCGCAAAAAACCTGTAATTCTGGGAGTGAATTAATAATCTGAATGGTCGATAAATGGACCGTAATAAGTACTGTTCTAATTGAATCACCGTTCCTGGATGCCAAACTAAGGACGTTTACGTCTTTCTGAGCATCATTTACTGCTCATATGGAGCACATATGCTAACGTGGGAATTATCACTAGTTAGTAGAAATAAATCACTAATATAGTAAAGGATTGACGGCACAGTGAGGAGCACAGTGAAAGGGAAAATACCGTGAGCTGAGCTTTATTATGCTACATATCGAGCAACATCATGTGGTACAAGAAATCAAAATATAACAAGCTATCACTATGTGTTTAAACACTTGAAGGAACACAACTCACGGTTTGACAACGAGTCCAATCAGATCCAAGCGATATTAATGGTTCATATACCTTTAATTTACCATTTTCCATTTGCGAACAGTAGGTCCAAAATGGGTTTGATTTATTTTTTGATAATTATTTCCAAATTTACGAAAAACGACAGCCCAATTGACTAAAGAAACCAACATGATCACGCAAAAAAAAAATATTTGACACAATTTGTTGTCCATTTTTTGATTTGGTCCATAAAATTATCATAAGTGTTTACTTAGACTTTTTAAATAGTTTTGCAACACATTTTTTATATGAAGTAAAACAACAATAACTTTGTTTATAATTATGGATACCATGTCGATGTTTAATTTAAGAACATAACTCAACACAACACAACACAAATGCAATACTTGAATTGACATCAAACAGTTCCAATTCAATGCGTCAATTCGTTATGAAAAGTTGTATTAAAAGAACGTAGCCCGTAACCTGCTACATTATTTTGATGAAAACAGAAACTCATAAAAAAAACTTAAAAAAATCATTTGTCGAAAATGATAAAACTGAAATAAGATTGATCTTGTCGTCGAATAATTTCACAGTTCATGTTAATATTGCTGACCAACCGATCACTGTAACCCAATCTAAAACTCATACGTCCTTTGCATTGCCTCTGCGTGTATTTATTTATTATTTCATGGCTGGATTATCAGTATATTTACATTAATCCATTTCAACACTCACGTATTGATTTCTTTCTCGTTGCATTAACCTTATAACGATTGCAAATGTTTAGTGTGGGTCGATTTGATTTTTTTTAATTGTTGTCTTAATATTCATTCGGTTATTTACTTCAAATTCAAATTGCAATTGATTATCAACTTTATCTCATTAAAAGACATATCAAAGTAATAAAAAAATACGTATTTAACAAACAGTTCTGGGCTTATCAGACCACCAACGATATATTCGCTGAAGGTGAGGTAACGCAAATAGTTTGAGTGTAAACGGCATCTAGACGGCAATACACCCATACTGGGGTTGATGTGCAATTACAGAAGTCACTTTTGACCGACTAATTCGATACTGCGATGTGGTTACAGGTCCCGACAGTACCAACTTAGTGATACAAACCGTTTGTAAATCACCAGGCTTACAATGGAGCGTGCTTCGGAGGCCTGACCACCATCCTTCAATGGTATCCTTTGGTATATCAATCCAATCTAAAGAAAGAATGGATGATACGAGAAAGGAACCAATAAAATGGCACAAATTTACTTCTTCTTTACACGATCCAGAAGTTGAATTAAGTTTCTAGAGCTAAATAATATATGAAATAATTTTATGAATTTATGTTATTCCCCAAAAATATAACAAATTATGCATATTTGAAAACATTAAATGTATTTCTGTTCTGGAATTGCTATACATCTGTATTTTGCTTTCCAAACAATAACCAACGACTTTTCCATGAGTAAATTGTTTAAAAATAGACAAATCTACAAAATCCTATCCATTTTTGTTGAAGATTTGTTACCCATCTTCGATTATTTTGTACAGTGTGATTATTTTAAAGTAATGATCAATCACGTCTTTGCCACGTCGTCAATTGGTTAAATATTTTAAAACTGTTAAATAAAAAAAATGCTTTTGTTGAAGAATTGCTGTGCATCTTCAATTATTTTGTTTTTCCACATAACATAGGACTTTTGTAGAGTAGTGATCAATCACGTCTTTTCGAGGAGCACGTACGCCGTCAAATGGTTAAATATATAAATCTGGGAAAGACGTCATCAAAAAATGTTCTGCACTGTTAATGAATGCACGCACGAAAATGTTAACAAACATTTTAGTGCCTTTACATATGTAAAAGCAATAAAAAGATCTCGGACGTAAATCAGTTGGATGTGACGAAACGCCACGATTTATTTTTAATTGTCCACGTAACGCACAATTTCAATTTACGATTGTGTTCCAATGATCTCCGATAAGAGAAAAAAGTCGTAAAAACGGCGACGACAGTGGAGCGATCGAGAGAGGAAAAAAAGACGTCGGTACAAAATAGTGAATTAATAACGCTAAGTTTGTGCGAGTGCGAGCAAGAGAGAGAGGATGGAAAGGCACAAACGAACAGCTGTCGCATTCTTAACTTGACTCGGTGTATAAACATCTCGTTTGCAAATGCATACATAAAGACTGCATATAACTTACAGTGGCACTGATCCTTGTCTGTTTTCGCGGCGTTGCCAAGCGCGTGTTGTATGGCCGTCCCTTTCCCGAACGCGCGAAACGCGTAGCCGTCTCCCTCTAACCGTAATACTATTCTTATTTTTATCCCCTACCACTTGTTTATCTATCTTTGTCCGGGACTTCCTTCGCAATTTAACCTGTGATCAAAGTAACGTAGAAACCGCAGCAGTTGTTCCCCTCAACCCATGAGCGTGTACAAAATTTGGTCGAAAGGGTTCACTGCCCAACAATTTATTTCCTTAAATTGTTTATTATAATAATTGTTTTAACATAATAATATTATTTATTGAAAGATGAAATAAAACAAATCATTGAAAAATAGACGAATTATTGAAATATTTGTAGTAGACTTACGCATTAAGAAATTTCATCTTTATGTGCATTTCTCAACAAGGTACCATGGATTTTTCGTTCTCTTATTTCATAAGAATGCTTTCCGTTTCATTCAAATATATTCAATGATTTTTGAGAGTATAATAATATTGGTGTAATTGAGCATCTACCAAAATACGTCTACAGGTATGTTGGTGCGTAAGATCTCGCGGCTGAAATCTGTAACACCTCTTCTAAGTCAGAGAGACCTAGAATACCTTCCTAAAGATGGCAGATAGGACTCTGCCGAAACGTCGAAGCGACCCTTCGGGGAATATTTCCAGAACGCGGTTGACAACCCGATATATATATATAACAATTTGAAATATTAAATTGCAATAATTCCGCAACAATCATAAAACTACACATTGACAAGTGAGTGTCCTGCGCCCAAAACTATAAAAACTTAAAAACTAAAAGTTAGCAAAGTTGAAAATTATAGACGCACGGACGCCTATGGGCTAAACTCTTCAAATTATCCGGTTACCCCCGCCACCTATCGCCAGTTCTGTCTTGCTTTAGGTGCACGGGGGGCATTGCGTCATTGTTGCATGATATCCCTGCCCTGAGTATCCTCTAACACTTCTTCATTTGTTGACTGTGTGTGATCAATACGCGTTTTCGGCTTAGCTCGTGCACATCCGGCTTTCAGTTGATGTGTATCGCAAGGATCAGGATCAGGACGATCGCAAGGCCGTGACGATTGCCGATTGTCATATCCTTGTGCCGCGGTGGCGGCTCGCCCCGCCGCCTCCCACCCCCTCCGACTGAACTCAATCAAACTAATCAACGCAGCGCGCCGTTAATCAGTTCGACCCTAAAAATAGGTTAGGCGCTGCGGATAATTTTGTTTGCGCTTAACTTAATGACGGAGAAGATAATCGGCGAACTTTTTGGGCGATTAAGTTTCGATGGGGCACTCGTTTCGAAATGAATCGTTTTTATTTAATATTGGGTGCGAGTATGGGATTTTTTAAATTCGCGTTGAATTGCGCACTTCTCGAAAACCGCCACCTGTTGCAGAACAAGCAACAAAAATTGCTAAATATTATTTGCTTCGTGCAATTATATAACAATTGTAAAGTTAACACTACGAAATTAAACCTTGGCGCGGCGACGTCATCGACGTGCCATATTTTAGCGGATATTTGCTTTAAAAATCACACGTAGACGTTCGCAACAGACGAGTTATTTAAAAATACCGCACAATTATAATATGCAAACAAAAGAAATGCTTGGAGGAGCTGGGATTTGAACCCAGGACTTTCAGCATGCGAAGCAGACACTCTACCACTGAGTTACACCCCCAGATACTAAGTATTTTTGCACAAACACTTGGTATACAAAATATAATTTTTATATCATCATTTATTCATAATACGCTCGTTTATATATGACGGAACACAAATAATTCACCTATGCAGTGTATACAACCTACGTTACAGTGGAGTCAACGTGGTCGTCATTATTTGCAATGTTGTGTTTGGTAAACATTTTAATTCACAATTTCTTAATAAATAAACTGCTCGCTATGAATGTCTTCGCTTTTTGTAATATGTATGTTGTGGGTGAAAGTTTATAAATTGTTACAAAATTACGCCCCAAAAGTTGGGCTGAGTTTATTAATCACCAAATTTATTTACCAGTTTTCGAAAATATTTTTTGGAATTGTATACAAACCAAATTACATTTCAGTTGCGATTTTACAATATATTTAATTTAATGTTCCAAAAAATATTTTGAGTGCATGCAACCAAAATATTTTAATTATTTATAATTGGCCGGGAATACATTTTACACAAGTTATTTGAATTCTTTTACAACTTAAAAATATGCCACCATTGACTTAGATACACATTATGATTTTTAATTATATAATTTTCCACACATTATATATCAAAACATAAATATTTTTATATGAATACAACAAATAATTTTAAACAAGTTCTTCATAGTTGATGCTGAAAATTTCTATCAGCTCATTGCGGACTCTGGCAAACAAATCGTTGATTGTTCCATTTTCTGTCGTTTTCAATCGTTGTAGGACAAGAATTTCTTTTAAAATTTCCGTTCCTACCTTTTTACAAGGGCGATCGGTTTCTCTTAGTGATGAATTTCGTGAAGGAGACCAAAGACCTGCTGATACTGATGAGAACATTGCCGCTGTTCGAGCAATGCTTGAGGAAGATCGACGGACATCTTATGAATTTATACGACATCGGACATTGGTATGAGTCAAATCCAAAACATTTTAGATCAACAGTTAGACGTGAGAAAACCTGGGTTGTCGATGGATTCCACATAAATTGACTCCCGATCAAAAAGAACAACGCGTTGAATGGTGCAGAAAAACTCTGGAGAAATTCCAAAGCGGTACTTCAAATTTGGTTTGAAATATCGTCAGTGGTGATGAATCTTGGATTTATTATTATGATACTGAAAAGAAAAGCCAATCCGCTCAATGGGCCTTTCGAACAGAACCGAAGCCTAAGTCCCACAAACTAGCAGTGCTGGTAAGAAGATGCTTGCTAGTTTTTTTTCTAAAACGGGTACTGCTACTTTAACATTAGAAGCTAGACGTACCGTTACTGCCGATTGGTACACAAATGTCTGTTTACCACAAATTTTTGAAAAAGTTCGCGCAAAACGCCCAAAAAGGAAAAATGATTTTACATCATGAGAACGCATCATCGCATACAGCAAAACTAACAACTGAGTATCTGGATGCCCTAAAAGTTAGCACCACGAATCCTCCAGTCCATACAGCCCTGACCAAGCATCTTGTGATTTCTTGTTGTTTCCAAAAATTAAAGATAAAATGCGTGGAATCACTTTTTCGTCATCAGATGAAGCAGTGGAACATTATAAAAACTTAGTTTGTTACGTGTCTTAAGAAGAGTGGCATCATTGCTTTAATGACTGGTTTCATCGAATGCAAAAATGTATTGACGTTGACGGAGTGTTTTAAATTTTTAAAAAATGAATCCTTAGAGATGTGTCTTCCGGGTGTTGCCGTGTTTTTTTGAAGTAAACTTGACGTTTCGCTGATCATACTGTCAGCTTCTTCAGAAGGTTTCTAAAGATTGGTGTTGATATCTTTTTCTCCGCGTTATATATCCGGTCGTTGCTGCGCTTCGTTGATGCGTATCCGTTACGTTCCGTTGATCCGGATCCGTTATCGTCCGCTGATCCGTACCCGATGCGTGTCCTGGGTTCGCCCTTGGTGGTCCTGGCTGCGTGGTCGATGGTTCTTTCTGCGTCTTCCATGGTTCTTGCCGCGTCTTCGATGGTCCTTTCAGTGCCAATTTCCAAACTTTGCTCAGTCTGTACCCATCTTCTCGGTTGAAGTTGTTCGGGGTTCTTCATTATTTCCAAAGATTCTCTCACTATCCGTGGGTAGCATTGACTGTTTCTAGCGAGGATCTTGACGTCGTTGTAATCGATGATATCATTGCTTCCCGTGCGGTAGTGCTCAGCTACTGGGGCTTTTTCTGTGCTACCATGCTCCATGTCTCTGCGATGCTCGTTTACTCTGCACTGTATGCTGCGTCCAGATTGTCCAATATACGATTTCCCGCACTGACATTGAAGCTCGTATATTCCTTTAACTCGTAATCTTGGTATCGAGTCTTTATTTGACGGAAGCAGTTCTTTTATTTTCTTAGCGGTGCCGAATCTGACGACGATATTCTTGTTCTGTGGAGTTTTCTTCAGCCTATCCGTCACTCCGGCAATGTAAGGTAGGTACGCGTATCCTACTGGTTCTTGTTTTGGGTCATCCTTCGTTTTATTCTTAGCCCTGACAAGTCTCTCAATCTCTTGTGATTTGTAGCCGTTTTTCTGCAATGCGTCCTTCACATGTTGGATTTCTTTAGTTTTGTTGCTAGGATCACTAATCCTGTCTGCTCTGCGTAGCAGTGTTGTGATTAACGATCGTTTCTGCTGTGGATGGTAATGAGATTCTGCGTGTAGATATCGGTCCGTGTGGGTCTTCTTGCGGTATACTCCATGTACCAATTTTCCAATGTTGTTGCGTTTTACCAGTACATCCAAGAAAGGTAAGCAGCCATTCTCTTCCATCTCCATCATGAAGTTGATGTTGGCATGTTGTCTGTTGATGTGTTCCTTGGACGTGTGCAGGCTGTCTATACCGTGGGGCCATATCACAAATGTGTCGTCCACGTAGCGGTACCAGCATTTCGGCTTCGTGTCACTAGAGCTGATGGCTTCTTCTTCAAAAGTCTCCATAAAAATATTGGCGATGACTGGTGAGAGTGGTGATCCCATAGCTGCACCGTCCTTCTGCTCGTAGAAATCTCCATTCCACAGAAAGTAAGTGGTAGTTAAACACAATCTTGCTAGGTCGATTATATTTTCTTGGAGTCCCTGCGGTATAAATCGTTGTCTGATTAGTGCTAGGGTTTCTTCTACTGGCACATTGGTGAAGAGAGATTCCACGTCAAAACTCACTAGTATGTCTTCGCTGGTTATTTGATATCCATTTAAAATCTCCACAAAATGTTCGGAGTTCTTCACAAAGCTTGCTAGTTAATCCCACGTACTGTTGCAGTTGTTTGGCAACATATCTGGCTAGTTCATAAGTTGGAGATCCACATGTGCATGTTTTGTGGATTTTCGGCAGTCCATATAATCTTGGAGGCTGAGTTTCTGATGGCAGTAGTTAATCCTTGTTTGATTTTCTAGAAATTTTCAGTGTCGCCCTCGTATTAGTCGCACGTTGCAGTCACGTCGCGTTTTCACGTTATTTACGCGTGCACTTGCGATTTTTATGACCTATTCGCTCAAATTGAAATTTATTTTCGTTTTAGTTCGTTACTTTTAATTATTTACTAAACTGTTTCAAAAGCGTACACGCACATGTCTTGTGCCTAAACTAGTCAAGTTTCTATATACTTTATTTATGTTTACGGAAATATTTAGTATTTTGCAAATATGATTATTTTTGACATAGGTTCCGCGATGGCCATTGAATAGGGGCCCAAAAATGCTACCTACGCCACTGGAATAGAATCTGCCAACAAATCTGGCGCACGCGAAAGATATAAATAAATAAGTAACAAAAGACGTAAGAACGTTACGTTTGGCGCAACACCGTTACATAGCTAACTATTTTTTTCCGAATGAAGCAATCATATATGATTGAAAACAAAAACGTTAAATATAAACTAGAATAATAATAAAACAGTTCTATTTTGCTGATCAATAAAGAAAAAACATTTTATACAAATATTCGAAATCAAATGAAGTAGGTGGGAATGTATAAAGTTCATAGGACATCATAAAAAGTGAGAATCTGTAGCAAATTCAAACACAAACCTCAGAATGGTTATGTGAATGTGATGAAACGAAAAATGCGTTTATAACGATATAAAATAGTAATCAGGAATATTTTGGGTAAAATAAGTATATATTAACCAATATTGGTATGTTTAAGGTTTAAGTTGATTTTCGTGTAAAATTACGCAAATTTGTTTGTTGAATGTAATAAAATTATTGTACTAACACAGGGAATAATTTAATTTACAATATACTACAAATCTGCACAATCAGGCTTTGTGTATCTAAATTGTATTTAAAATTTGGTATTTTTAACATTTTTATCATGAGGCACTGCGTAAATAGCTAATCAGGTGATAAACGTAAACAAAACCATAAATTCTCAACAGCATTGTGATTTCATGTGCCACTGTGAATTCTCGACTCTGATTGACCAAAATTGAAACATCTACGCTTTACACATATATTGAAATATATAATTCCTGCTTTCTAATTCGAATATTTTGACAGTATCAACTGTACACGATTGTTTTTTTAATGTTTGTAGAAAGTTATACAAATTTATTTCACTCCATATTATTACGCGCGCCAAGTCATCGAAACAATATTTCAGAGGACTCATCGATTAAAGTCAAAATAAACAGACGTACGCTCATCCGCAATAGGCAACTAAACTATCGCTCTCTCATTTTCATTGTATTTTAGTCGACACGTCGCTTTTTTAATTAATTTGTGTCGCTTTTTTCATTTGTATCTTTTGTTATTCTGCTGCATTATATTCAGCTTTTTAATTTCATTTTTTTTTGTACCTGTTTGTTTATTTCGTTTGCTTTACGCTGGTTTGGCGCTCTGACGTAAATACAAAGCATGCATTTTGGTTTGCCCCATGTTTTACCATTGTTAGTAATAAGCATTTATATTAAAGAATGGAAAACCATGTCGGAGTATCCGGTTAGGTCCAATTCAAACTTGAATTCTTTGTAAACTTTATCTCTTAAAAAATCAAGCGTCGAAATGGAGATTTGAACCTGCAATCTTAGGATTTGTGGCGTGGTAGTCTAGAGGCGTAGGCGACTACGACTACGCCACCTTGCATGTTTTAATTTTAGATTTACTTCTTATTAATTTTGAGTTTTCTTTCTTCAATGTTACAATTAAAGGAAAATTGAAAATCATATGGAAATACTAGTAACCTACTACAAGGAAAAGCTACTAGCAACGTAACTTGACTTTTGCTTTGAAACTATTTAGCATGTTTCTTTTTTAACTGATAATTAAATGAAACCAAAGAAAATGTATTGACGACGTCGTCCAAGAAAAGCTCAACTGCATTTGCGAAGTTTTCCGATGGAACGTTGCACTTTTTAGCTTACGTCGCCGGATAATTTTTCACGCGAATTTTCTTCCCGGAAAATGATCGCAATCTACGCGCCGCTCGCTCTCACCGCCTGCCCGCCTGCCAAAAGGAGAAAATGCCGCTTGTCATTTGTTATTCTGCGCGCTTTATATTTTCATTTGCCCGAGCGCGCCGCTCGTCTTCGTTTCACTCCGGTGCTTCCCCTCCGGCTCCTGCGCCCTACTCCGGGCCACCTCTAACCGGCGGCGCTCCCACGAAGACCGAGCTTTTCGCCCCCTCGCTCCCGCCCGTCGCCAACGCTCCGACGCGACCCCACGAGAGAGAGTAAATTGAAACTGGGGGAGTGCGCCGTGGAGACCCACACCGAACCCGACGTTTATTTGTTTCCTCACGAAACGTGACGTTCTACTTTAGATATTAGGTTTAATTATTGTGCGCGGCTCAACAACGCAATCCGTAATTCATTATTTTAATGCGGTGCCGGATTGATGGCGACGCTGAACTTTCGTAGATGGTTTGATGGGAGGTGGACGCTCGCGTGATGTTGGCGTTGTTGTTGGTGTTCTTAATTAATGGGCTTCGCTTTTGGACCTAATTAACCTGGCACACATTTGCCTGGTGATAATCTAAAAGAGAATCAAATTGGACTATGCAGGGTATCAATTTGGAGATCATTTGAAGCTGAATCCATTATCGATATATATATATATATATATATATATATATATATATATATATATAATATATATATATATATATATATATTTATATTTGTGACAATCAAATTTGATATAGAAAAATCAATGTCTACCCTGAAAACCCTCAAATGCACACACCATACAACGATCAATGAATCAACACATATAATTTTCCATTTGCGAGGTGACTCTTCAACTTACACACAAAATAATTAATAATAGATGAAGACATCTTTACATTCGAGCCATAAATTGGTGAATTGGTGAATTGCAATTGGTGATTTTTTTTCGTATTTCCATTCATACTCATTTTTATGAAATAAAAAATCGAATGGAAAATTACGATGGTCGAAAAGTCTATTTTAAATAAGAAACAACACAATGTTGTGTAATTTACCCTTTTGTGCTCTTTTTTAATGATGAGTCCTCAACTAGTCTTCTAAAACGATTCATTTATTTACGAAATTCTAATGAGGTAAATGAAATTGAATAAAATCGAATTGGTACGTTCGTTATATATATATATATATATATATATATATATATATATATATATATATATATTCTTGTATGTCGTCCAGGAAATTTGGTAACTTTGTTTTATTGTCAGCATATCAACCTTGTTGAGCAACCACGCCCAAAATCGAGATATCAACGATAATTATTTTATCTCCATCTCACTGATCGTAAATAAAACGGAGTGAAGGGTTTTACAAACACATCATTCCTTATTTTTATTGAATCTAAATTCTAAATTTTAGTTAACCACGACATATTTAAACTATAAAACCAGCAGGGTTTTTTAGTAAAAGAAAAAACGTTACCTTATAATAATATGTTGCATTTCACAGTAAAGAGGAAAAATATATTAAAATAACTTTAACTCCATTTTTTAAAAGCATCACATAATATTCTATAACATTGTCACTAACAAATTGCTCACTATTTATTCATAATAAAATATCAACTAACGTTTAGGGGTTTTTTTATATAACAATCTAAACAAGCATTGTATGTCCCCGAATTGAGTTTACAACAGGTATAATTGACCAGAAATTTTCGAATTGGAATTTCATATTTTGGGATTACTCCCTGCTTGGTCTGAAACTTATTTTTAGTTTACTTTCGATTTTTTTAAATCAAGTAGGCCTTTACAGTTTTGCAAACACTATTTTAGTTCTAGGTGAACTACTTTTTCCGTTCACAGTACGTCAAAGTGTTACTAAGAAAAGTTGTTCAGAATGTAAAGTTGCGGCGTTATGCCAATTTTCAGAAAATTGTAAAATTGTAAAAATATTGTCATTACTTCGCAATGAAATGAGTTTTGTGATATTACTTTAACGATATGAAAGATAACGACCCATAGCATACTACAATAAATACTTGACATGTAATCGATGGTTTTATTAAGCCACCTCATGTCAATATTGCTGTTTCAATTGCAATACTGACCAATATTGCATTTTATCAAAGTAGGCCGATCGTTGCATAACGTCATAGCTTTACATTCTGAACAACTTTTCTTAGTTACACTTTGGCATAATATGAACGGAAAAGGTAGTTCACCTGGAACTAAAATAGTATTTGCCCCCAACTGTAAAGGCCTTGACTTAAAAAAATCGAAAGTAAACTAAAAATAAGTTTCAGGCCATGCAGGGCGGAATCCCAAAACATGAAATTCCAATTCGAAAATTTTTGGTCAATCATATCTATTGCAAACTCAATCCGGAGACATACGGTAGGCCCCAACCTAGGGCATTCCCTACATTTATCATATTTCAACTATATTTTATATATATTGCTGTTAGTAATACTTTCAGGGAGGTTAGCATGATGTTTAAAAATAGTAAGTTGTGCTAAAACAAGGCAGTATTCCCTGTTTGCATAGTTCACAGTAAACTATTATTCAGTATATATTTTTTGAGCCGTGTATTGTGTCCTTGACCAAGCAACACAAGGACATGCAGTTCTTTCCTGGAAATTAATTTATTGTGGATAATTAGTAGACAAGATTTCTGCAAAGTTGGAGTTGTAATTGGTGTTTTCATAATACTATTTTTAGCCATCAAGGTTGAATTCAAATACGAAGGAAACACATCTACAGATCTCTTACGACGAATTATCAATCTTTTCATTTAAATGGACTTAGCAGTTGTTATATTTCAGAGATGTTGATAATTGATATCTTGAAATTTCGCTTCAATTATATTAGATGCATTTACATGCATATAATGTCCTAAGTACGATACAGTACACAGTATATTATATTTGGTTGCTCTTCATTATTTGATTATGAAGAAAAATATTGCAAACAATTCCGTCATCTGGGAAACACCTCGTTATTATCGCATACAAATGTAAAAAAATTGTGACAAAGTTAACAGATTTATACAAACAGCATGTAATCTTATAATGCAATGTTATTGCCGTATTCTATTTTATTAGATGTCGCCTGTGGGCCATATCCATTTCGTGTAATTTATTTTATTATTGTATCATATTATTATTATTGTATTATTGTGCAAGACTTAGTCAGGTTGTTAATGATGATGTCTAACAATACAGAAACACATGGGTATAGGTCTTATCATATTCTTTATCAATCTTTACATTTAAAATTCCCTGAATTTATTGCGAGGCTAAGGTTAATAAAAGTTCGTGACAAAGTTAACAGATTTATGCAAATATGTAAGTATATTATATTAATATTATATTAGCATTCTATTTTTTGAGATGTCATCTACAGAACAAATCCATCTTCATATTAAAACTTCTTACTCATCGTTCAAATTCTGAACAAAACATGTAACTGTGCATTATCTGTTAGCCATTTTGATTAGAGATTAAGTTTTGTTTAATTTCCAGGTTCCGTACAACATTTTCTGAAAATTGTTGGATCTTCTCTAGACAGCTGTACCCGGTGGACCATCTCTAATCTAGGATGATACTTGTAGTTCAAATATAGTATTTGTTGTGATTTTTGTATATTCGTGAAGTCGGAGTGCATACGTGGCGTGATGTTGATTGCATGACCTGCCTTTGGTGTAAGCTGTCAGTAATCTTATCTGGCATTGAATAGTAAAGTTTATATAATGCGGGTTCAATGCTTAACGTTGCAGTTCCTTTGTAATAGTTTGTGCAATTCAGATCGCGTTCTAGTTTCGTAAAATACTTATATCACAATCTCTTTCCCGATATTAACATATCGACGCCATATGCCAATTTTGCAAAATTTTCATATTAAAACTATTTTAAATCAAATTAGTGTTACAACTGATTCATTACAATTACAATTTAGTCAGTTGTTTATATATATGAACGGAAATTTCACCTACACAAAAATAAATTGACAATTTGAAACAGTTTGTGTGCAGTGAGTTTCAAAACAGAAATCCTTAATGCATGAGTGATTAATCCAAATATTTATTCATCCAGTGCATCAGCCAACCTTTCCTTTTGCGCCCGTGCTTATACACCGAGTACTTATTCCCTATCTCTTCATTTCCATGCTGCCACGTTACTTCCTACTCAAATAACCAGATTTTATAGACCTTATAGTTGTGCCTTTCATTGTATTTTATTACATTGTGCTTGTCCCTCCATCTCCACTTACAATTCCACGACTGCTGCCCGGATGTGGGGGCAGCAGTCCACTTCTATCATATTTAGTTCTTCCATTATTACACCTGTTCCAGGCATCCCTCCGTTTTGCCTCCTACTACAAATAGTTCCGTGTTTGTTTCTTCCAGGGCTATGCACGCAGTTGTTCATCCTTCCAGATGCCTCATCTTTTTAATACTTCTATCAACATTCTATTCAGTCTTGGTCCATCAAAATCAAAATAATTTTATTGATTGTTATAATTCTTATGGCTTTAGATGAGTTCTTAACAAACATACATTTGTAAATGCATAACTTTGAAGTTAACACTGATTAAACAACAACAACAACCACAAAAATTAATCACGAGAAACAATAGCTTAGAAATACGACATACATTTCAACATTTAATCCAATTTCAAAGATTCACCGTGGTCTTACCAGAAGAAGTAATAAAGGATTGACTGTTTAAGTTTTATAGTTGCCAAAAAAATATGTAAATGAATAAAAATGTATGAATATAAAATTTGTGAATAATTCACTCCTTTACGTGTCATGCTTTAAAATTATTTTGCAATCACCCATTTCTAAAATACTATTTTTGCTAACATTACATTTTCTTGCCTTCATTTGAAATAAATATTTCAACAAATTCAGGAAGTTTGTATAACCACATTCACAATGAGTGAACCCTTATTATCTTATTCCTGAAATTGTGGAGAAAGCAAAATATATGCAGCACTCCACGCAAAGTTGATGAGGTGTCATATAAAAACGACAACATTATTTTATGTGTATTTTCAGCCCCTCTCTTTAAATAACGTTCATTGTAATTTCATAACTTTAAAAGCGATGCATCACAATATTTTCATAGTTTCGTGTACGATATGAAATGCAAACAGGATCATAGTGGCAACGTTTCATAAACGTATGATAAATTTTAAAATATTCACGCAATTTTTTTTTCTATTTTTTTTGTCTTTTACTTGGAGGTAAAACGTATTTTGTAATTTTATTTAATCTTTGTTTCAAATCGGTCAATGTGACCTAGCAACCAATTTATTAAGTTCGTACGTTTCAAATATTGTGAATTAATGATTTGGGTAGCTCTAAATACTATGTTTTAACTTTTAAAAGATGGCACCTCTTATTGTTCGATCCAATGAGTTGGACAAAGACATGCATATATCCCTAGCACGTACTTACTTGGCTTCATTACGCCATCCCTGAGCCACCTTCTACTTATGTAGTACAGAGTTCAATGTTTTATGATAGTTTATTTTTATCACAGCATATTGAGGGCACTGTGGGCACTATCACCTAGCAATAATAAGGATTACACTATAAATTTGCTCAAAATCAACGTTTCCAAGCATAATACAAAAAACGAGAACCTAAATGACGGAAAGCACAAGTTACATACATAAATGGATGCAAATTATGGTATGAAATACGCATTAATATTTATGAGCGCAAATTGAGCGATTCAATTCATTTTTTAATTCAGCGCCAGTAATAAACTCGTTAAATTATATTTCTTGTTTAAAAAAAAGTGAGTAAACGCATCGAAAGATGCCAAATCATTTTCATTACTTCAATCAATTATAAATAATAAGCAAATTAATAAAATTAAAAGGTAAATAAGTATTTAACGCGTTTTTTATTATTTTTTCGCCACGTTAATGGAAAATTGCACGGCAACACCATAATGGTGACTTTTTAGCTATCGCTCTTTCGATTTATTAGGTTGTCGTAGGACACCACAAGGATATTATTCATACCTTTAGTTAAAGTTGTCATGTCCGTAGAGATTATTTTGGATATAACAGTGGATCCTGTTCATTTCTATGGAGAAGCCATTATCATCAACTCTTTTCTGAGAGCCTTCCGGCAATAAATTGTGCATTCAGGAGCGGATTGGTGAATAATGTCGGTCGGGGCATATGGGCCATTATCAGAAATGCACATTTAGGAATTTATTTTCATTACGAATTAATAATAATTTAACACAAACTGACGGTAAATTGTAATTAACTCCAATTATAGCCAAAACTTATTTTAATCATGCCATTGTATGATTGTAAATAATAAAAGTAAAATGGCTAGTAAACCAATTGGCAATGTTTAAATAATTTTACGAATACAAACAATACATATTAAAGTAAACCAGCACGCATTTCATTCTAACTGGGTAAAGTGAAGGACTATGCAATTTGAAAATTGAAAACTAATCTAATTTTAGTTGAGTTAGGTTGGGTCACCAACCCAATTTAAGTTCCTGTTTGTGTGTGCAAAATGTGCCCTCGGTGACAAATATATTGCTACCTGTTTAACTACGATAGAAATATTATTTGGATACCGAATAATTCAAAAACAAAGTAGAAATAGTAGAAAAAATGGAAATTTATTGTTAAAATTACAGCCAATAACATGAGATTTTTTTATGGGAATGGAGAGTTTTTCATGACATTTATTCCCATGTTCCATTTTTCAAGTGGTAGTGCAAACAATTTAAATTAATTCAATAGTTTCGAAAAATCAGTCCTTCGATTTTCGTTTGACGTTTCATAAAACTGAGGTAGTTAAGTTAACTAAGTCATCCATAGAATTCAGAAAAGTCGAAAGGCCAGCAGGACATACACTGTTCTGAAAACTCAACAAAAATTCTGGATATACGCGATTTAGGAAAGTATTATTTTGGTATATTCCATTTGTGATGATACTTTTCTTTTACTATAAAACGTTGGGCGCCAATCTTGCGACGCCACCAATTTGTTTTAAACAAAAACATCTATAAGTTCATACAATAACTTGTAGCAAGAATCAATAGTCGCAATTGTCCTCGGGGTGCCGGCAACTCGTCGGTGAGTGATGAGTGTAAATCTCACATACAACATGGCGAAAGATAATGTAAAAGACAATATAACTCTCAACCTAAGTACATTCAACCAGTCCAAGTAAAGTTGAACCCAATAATCGTATTATGCAAACCCAAACTTAACAGGAAAATGTAACTGACATCGAAATCTCGGTGAAAATGCCAACTGCATGCAACAAGAATAAATATATCGTTTCAATGAGTTTCTAATTTAATGTAAAACTTAACGCAACCTCAGAAAACCAACCCAAAAACGAACAAATATTTCGTCAAAATTATGAAAATTGCAAATGCCAAAAACGTCAATAGGAAATATTTTTGAAGAAAATTCAATATTGTCAAAGTTGAATTTAACTATTTAGGCGACAGCTATCAGATTTTATTGTTGCACTATTTTTAGTGTTAGATTTTGCACCATTTGACTGCAACTTTGACAAAACGCATTCTGTTTGAAATACTTTATTCTAATTGGTTGCTAATTCTAGTTCGCTAGGAAATGTATACTAACGTCTTCTAGATCATTTCCGTCGTCTATTTGTAATAGCTCGTGGATTTAAACTATGTAATTTTTTTCTTACCTCATCAACAATGTCTTGAGAGTTTCGCTGGGGAATTGATCCTCATTTCTTCGAGATAATTTCCGTACCCCATTTATAATCGCACATAGATTTAAAATTTGTCATCTATAATATCTTGTCAGTTTCGCCAGGGAAATAATTCTTATTCCATTTTTTAATTTAATTGAAAATTTTCGAAACTTAACGTTATCTTGTTCATTTACATAAAACTCATAGACGTTCCTAGTGAAATTTATTTTATTTGAATAAATAAAAAGATAATAATTCAATGTTTCAATAGTAAATAATAATACAAATGCGGTCCTGAAGAGTAGTGTCAATGTATTATTGCAACACAATACATCGTTTCACAAAAAAGAAACATATATGAGCATCAATAACTGCAATATGTCTCATTTAAGACAGCATTACTGATAAAAAAAATAATATTAAATGGTACATGGTATTGATAATTTAAAATAAACATCAGCAAAAATATATTGGAAAGAAATCCTGCCGATGTAGCGTGGATGAGTATCGATTTCTAAATCAACATCAGGATTGAAGATATTTAATAGACCTTCCAAAAAAATCTACAGTGCTCGACTTCCAAAATGGCTCCGTATTAACCAACGACGATCTCACAACATCGTACTCGAACCAGATTCGAACAGGAAACAAAGTAATAACAATGTACGAAGAATACGAAGACAAAGAAGTAGAGCACTAAAACTCTAAGATGAAACTTGAACTTTAGTTAAAATTGGAAAAACGTGGTAACCAGTTGTAACCAAATTCGACAAACAATCTGCATCGTACACGCCTCGTAGATGACTAAGCTCCAATCCTCCGAAGAGACAGGAATTCCGAACCTTCTATAACCCACACCTGGTACTAGCAACGCGGAACGAATATCCAATATAATGAACAATAATAAATCCCAAAACCCGAAGAATTGTTCACTTTACATACACGGACTAACAAAATCTAACACAAAATACAACCAGTACACGAAATTCAAAAATTAAAAATATCTGCAACACCTCGCATCCTACTTTAATAAAAGTATCAACAATCCATCTCGTAATGCTAGGAAGCCTGGGCGGTCCATTTTATATTCGGCGCGAGCAGCTATCTTACTCACTCACCCAAATTCGAGAAATATCGTACAACGATGGCGGAAATCTTAGCTGATGAATACAAATGTTTGTACTATATCAGTCAATAAAATTGTTTTTCCATGAAGCTGGCGAATTAATAACGAACCATAAAATTGTATTTAGGAATTAAAATAAAAAATTATGTTTCCCCAAATTTCGTAACGTAACATATTCTACAAAACTCTGGTCGAAACCCAGAGTCTGCACAGACACAATATTACAGAGTCACAAGCCTAAGCCAACAAAATCGTATACAACCCAACCCAACCCAATTCAGCCCAACCTAACCCAACCCAACCCAACCTAATACAACTCTTCCCAACCCAGCTCAATCCAGCCTTCCGTAAGCAAAGCCCTTACACACCCATGCACAGGCACAGAGGGATAACATGGGATAAATGTAAATTTTCGCTCTGCTTGTTTCAAATTATTAGATACACCTCAATTTTGCACCATACAAATTTAGTTCTTCCGTGATTTCAACAATCACAAACACAATCATTAGCCAAGCCAATATAACTGCCATTATATATAAATTATTTGGATACGAAATTACCAAATTGAAAACTAAAGTAAGAAAATTAATATTTATTTCATTGTATAACAAATATGCAAATTTAATGACATTAGTGCGACAAGATGTAATTTGAATGCACAATATTTATTCCCATGGGTGCATTTTTAGTTTCGCACTTCCAAACTAAAAATATAAATAAAATTAATAATTGTGGCTTTTAGTGTTGGAAAATGTTGCTTTGAATTTCGTTTGACGTTTCATAACATTTTCTACTTCTAATTGGCAGATTTCGCACTGGTAACAGACAGTAACTTTTGAAGGTAGAAAATTTTCAACGTCACTAACTGTCCCTATTAACATCAAATTCAAATTATTATCGAACAATAGCAGCCATAACAGTCTTCGTAATGGAATCCTCGGCTTGGCGGCGTTAGTATTGATTAATTAGAGTCGAGCATTAATTCTTTAGTCATATATTCATACAAACTTTAACCTTAACTTTTCAGACACGATGGTCAACAATTCAGTTCAATCTGCTAGGAGCCATCTTTATAGCTCGTAACTGTCACAGAAACAACGCCACCCAACAAAAAATGTCTTAGCGAGGCCCCTGGCCGTATATCATACCATATCTCACCCACGCTCACCTACACTCATCTCGGCGGCATAACGTATAATCACGCCTTTATACTAAATAAATCGTCGTCGAAGAGTGCGTAAACGCGGAAAGAGGAAACGAAGAATATGGAGGAGCAAAATGAACGGCGTGATAAAAATATGGTCGCATAATAAAGTCATGGCCGTACAGACGTCGTTCAGATGCGAAATTGCGAAATTATACATCACGCTCTATCATTTATACCTAGCCTCAGCGTCGTGTCGGCGTCCCTTTCGTAATTTGTCGGATGGGAATATTGCAGTTCGTAAAAAGAAACGGTTCAGACAGTCGATAACTCAATGCCTTTTCTTACTTTGTCGGGCCCGCTTGCGGAGGCGCGAATGTCGCCAATGGAAAAATCATCTTATAGTTAAGCGTCTCATTATTTAATTACGTTTCGTTTACGTTTGGTTTCCTTGGCGCCCTCAAAACTGTGGCGAACCGAGTAAAATTCTTTAATTTTAATCCAGACTTAAAATCAATAATAAAGTTGCTTATTGCAGAGACTCCTGTGGAAAGCCATCCGGGATTTCACCCGCCCCCTACTGTATCAAACTATCAAAGACCTAACATAGCCAGCGTTCTATAATTAGCTAAGATATAATTCTCCTAACTATGAGCTGAACTACAAGTATGAAGAATAGTTTAATACCGAATGTTGAACTAAAGTACACAAAGACAATGAAAAATAAATATAAACTAGGTGTGTAATATATGACAAAATAAAAAAATTAAAAAAAAAAGATTGTGAATTAAAAGTAAAAACGAACGTTGTAAGCAAAACTACTTAAATTTAAATAAGGAAATTGCTGCCAATATCAATGCAAAGGAAACTCGTAATTTATCAAAATATTAAAATCAATGATAACAATTTAGGTACTTGGACTTCATTAATCACATTTGCTTCGCTTCAAACGCTCGATTTCAAATTATTGCTCTAGAAATACTCTAGGCAGTCAGACATTTGATCCTAGAATTCAAATCTCACTTGCAGCATTGGAATTGTATTTGACAGATATAATTCAGAACGATTAAGACTTAGATTTGAACTTTTAGGCTTATTGGTATAAGGTTTTTCACGTTTCATATCAATTATAAATCGGTCGTTGCCACATAGCACGTTCTAATTATAATAATAACAATTATGTTCGTCGAATATATTGATCAGTTATGTTAGTCAAATTTCAAAATTTCATCGAACACTATGTGTTTGTTGACGATTGGGGGAATCTATTTTTTGCAACAGCACGCGAGAAAATCAGAGCTGCATACATGCATAAGTAAAGATCTCAGAAACTGATTCAATCAATGAATAATTAATCTAACTGCCGCGACAAGAAGTGACCCCAGTCGAATATGGAACGTTCATCATAAACCCAATTATTTACCGACACAGCGTTGACTTATTTTCTACTTACAAACAGAAAATAATTGTTAATTCTGACGCGACGACTAGGCAAGTTCTAAAATATTCAACGAGTACGATCAGACGGATAATGAGGAGGGTTAAACTTTCATAAGCGAAGCGACAGAAACACAACAAGAAAATTCCATTGGAAATAATTCCATTTACCTAAAACATCATTGTTCTTAACGCATTTCTATATTAATTAGACTAGAAGGCTTTCTAATTACAGTATTACATTTTAGATTTATTTTTTATTAGAGAAACTGAGCCTTTTTATTTTATAAAAAATATTTCTTCTTCGTCTTTCATTGAAATGTGTCCACCGACTTTTTGTTTCCCGTTACTTAAGGGATATTGATCAACGTCATGTTCGGTTTTCCTTTCAGTCTCTGTTCATTTGGGTTTCATTTTTTGATCCTTCAAGTAGTTCTACTTGCTCTCATTTTCTCAACATGTCTTGTGCTTACACAATTTAAGGTTTTCTCAAAACTTTTAGTCCTTTGGGTCCAAAATTTTTCGTCCTTAAACTGATGGTCCCGTAACACCGTTGTAGATCTTAATCTTCGCTTCATTATGATGATTTATAATGATCGTAGATCGCCAAAAATATAATTTCCAATAGTTTGACCGCAGAAGAGACGTCTCCTAAACAATATATGTTCATTTATGTGATCATCATTTGACGTTGTGTTTTGTGTAATTATGGCCAACCAACTGCTTTAATTTCGTAATTTACCGGCCGTTTTTCACTTTCTTATACTTTATATATAAGAATGTATAGCAATCGTGAAGATTTTCGACCTCGAACGAGCTAAACAAGCTAAAGCTGTGACACTTTAAACTTAAAATTTGTATATTGCAAGGAAGAAAATGTCCTATATTGAGAGCAATATTTCAACCGGAAATGATCGTTTACTCTTATCACATTTATCCGCATCTAGAAAACGGTACTATTGAAAAAATTATGAAAATTAATTGAAAAGATAAAAAATTGAAAAAATCATTGTCATAAAAATAGTAGAAATTCAAACCAAATTAAATCGACAATATTACCATTTCCTACGAAAATTAAAAAAAAATAAAATGTATGACCCATCAACATTGGAAAAATTTCAAAAATGCCAAAAACATGAGTTGTGCAAATGTCACTGTATAGTGGATAGCCAAACATTTCAAAATTATGTATATGCATAAATATGTAAGAAAAAACAAAACAATGTTGAAAAAATTTTAAAAATATTTTAATTTTAATTCTAAAATTGTAAACATAGCACCAGCTATCCCTAAAGACTTTCGCTGGTGGAATCGTTGGGTAATATTTTGCCTCTATTTTTTTGAATGAGGGCTAATTTTTGCTTAAATTTTAAACAATTTTAACACCCAAAAATTGGATGTGATTTATTTCTAATTTTTGGGAATTTAAAAAATGGGCGGGCAACAAAGCACAAGGAAGTTCACAGTTGAAAACAGATCGTCGACAAGCGCAACTGGAAAAACTGATGACGCAGTAGAAGCACATGGAGAAACCTACAAATGCTGTTAATTTAATTTTTCGGATGAAGTTTTGGAGCGTCTCAGATAAAACAAGGCTGCTGCTAGATATAAAATGGACATAGATGGCGAAGACGAAGAAAAATCCTCATTGACCAACAACTTGCAAACACGTCGCGAAAAGATTAAATTTCCAGTTGAAGGCGCATTTAAGAGGGCAATGGAAATATAGAAATAAAAAAATCTGTCTAAAAAAACAAGTTCATTTGAAACATATTGATGCTGTACAGCAAATCATAAACCATTTGATTTCAAAAAGTTTTGATGTTAATCTAAATTGGCTTAATCATTTAATTTTTTCACAAATTTTAATTTTAATGTGTGATGTAACTTAAAAATAAAAAAATAAATAAAAGAACAGAAAAATGCAACATTTTGAGATATTCGTCAATTTTGACTGTTTTAATTTCTGGCAATTTTGACATTTCATGAATTTTTTTTATTTCAGTTTACTTTTGACACAATTTTGGTTTTTTTATATCAATTGCATATAAGTAAGTTTTATAATCGCCATAAATAACCTTGGCAAAATATTGAAATTATAAACTACTATTATTTGAAAAGTTCCTTCGAAAATGTTGTGTAACTAAGTATAAGGAAGTGAGGACCACTGCAGATTTTTTTTATTTTGCTTTATCCTAAGGTATCTTTAAGAACTACAATCAGTGTCTTTAATTCTGTACGCCTCTTAGACGACTTTCTTCTGCGGTATTCCAATATATTTCCTTGATTTAAGATCGTAAAAATTGTCTTTTCAATTAGTGACCACAATTTGTGTCAACTTACGTCCCTAATCGACGTATCCCATATCAGGCCATGAATTATCTGGTCCAATTCACAAGTCACTTGATGTGCTATGGTTTATCTCATGCATCCTGCTAAGTTAGAATAGTAACTTTTTGCTAAAGTTGCCAACCGTTTTCTTCGTTAGTTTCCTGCCAATTACCAAGTGGAATGTTGTATAAAATATGGACGCTTCTTTCGTATTTGTTACTTGGTGCTTTGTTGCTCAATTGCTTGGTTGCTTCAATGCTTTGTTTCATGACCTAAATTGATTGTGACAATGTTTGTTCTGCATCAAGGCCTGAAACTATGGCGATGTCCTCTGTTGCAATGTTGAATAGTAACGTATATAACATTCATTTGAGGCTTGATTTTTTTGCGATGTATGACCTGAATATGTTAAATTTTAAGATGGTATCATTGTATGTGACTTCTTTAGTTCGGGTTTCGAATGAATCGTTTTCAGTTTCAAATTGAATCTTCTGCTTCGATTGGATCCCACCGACTGCGCCAAAACTGGGTTATTGCTTTCTACGAGAACGAAGGGGTACTTTATTAATTCCAATACAAACAAGAATACGTTATAAAGTAGGCGTTTAAATGTTCATAAACTCATCGCGAGTTGCGAGTGTGTAGATTCCACTACTTTGTCATCTCAGTGAATAGCTCCCATCGTATCCTCTGGCATTTTAACTTTGATACTACGTAGTTTAATTCAGTCATACCGTAGATATTTATCTTTCGCTTAACTATACAAAATAAAATATTAGATTCAGATCCCTGCTAGTTTATAAATAATTTAAATAAGAATGATCGTTAAACGATTTTTGCGAACCCGATCACATTTATACGCCGATATCCCAATTTTGTCGGCGTTGCGACCTTCGAGGGCAAACATAAAAAGAGAGCAGTCTGGAGCTCCAATAAACGCCGCTTCGACAAACAATAATAATCCTGTGCGACATGAGAAGTGTGTCGGAATCCAACAAGTCGCGGCGCCGCGACGCTGTGGGCGGTCAGCTTTTAGGCGCCTCTCCTTCGCGCTCGGTCTCTGTCGGCCGTTTCGTCCGTCGCGCTTTTCCATCGCCCCCATAATTCCCGCGGTCTCGGCGTCCCTGTTCGGCGTCGCCCTCTCGCTCTCGCATCCAGCTGGATCGATATCTCCGCCAAACCCGCCACTTTATGTCCCTTTACTATTTAACTGAGCAACACGCTCGGTTTGCCCAATTTTCGCTGATCATTTAATTAATATTAAAGTTTTGCGCCGGAATTTCATAACGGGGACGGCGGCGCAGCGAAAGTGTAAAACGTGCGCGCAATTACATGCGTAATCAACGAGGTGCGTTAACTTGGCGCAATTTACGTAGGAAATTGACGAATTTAAATGTAAATAAATGATAGAATGTTGGCTGACACTACAAAACCAACAAAATCAAATTTCATAGAAAAAAACATTGTTATCCATACTTTCTTCTTATTAGTAGTAAAGAAATTACTTCATCTCCTAGTAACGGTTTTATCTTAATGTAGTAAAGATGTTAAACTGATACAACTACGACGAAATGAATCAAATCTTATAGCAAACGTATTTTCTAGAACAGTCAATAGGAGTACAACCATTAACATGATAATCACAAAAGATTATAATTTGAATGAGAGCACTAGTTCAATCAGTTGCGTCATTGGTAGGATTACAAAATATTGCAAATTATGGCTTCATTTTAATTTTCCGTTAACAAAGCAATATCGACGACTACTTCGCTACGCTATCAGTAATGTATCTGGTTCAAGCAGGATGATGCACATCACCTCACCTCATTATGGAGGTGAAGTTATCTAAACCAATTTTCCCCTGGCGTTGGATAGGAAGAATGAGTACCATCGAATTTCCAGTTAAATTTCCAGATTTGTATTTGTGGGGTGCATTTTTATTAATGGAACAAATATATTTTTGCTTATTTAACAAGGATGCAAATCTAGAGATATAGCTATAGATGAGTATTTTGATTATTTTTTTAATTGGCGATTATTGAAACTTTTTGAAGCTTTCTATACTGGACACAAATTGGGCACAACGTGAATAATAACTGCAGATTTGAACAAATAGACATAAAAATGATCAAAACCTGTTTTTTACAGTTACTTTTTCTAATTTTTGTATCGAAAATATTCGTAACGATGTATGAGCTTTTTGTATGTATTATTTTTAGTACTTTGTAATCCTTGCAGTTTGATCCTTTTAATTTACAATGTATATAGAGGGGTGTAAAAATTAACGACGTAAACTGGTTTAGTTATTTTAATGCAACATGAATTCGGTTATCCACATGGCAATGCCATGGCAAACCCAACCCGACCCATTGTAGCTAAATTTTGATCAAATGAAAAAACATTGTTGATTTAAAATCTTATTACATCTATTTGGACATATTTTATTAGCACTAATCTATGTAGAAACATAAAAATAGTGAGTGTTCATGGTTTACTTAATTTTGCATCTAAATTTCTGTCTGTAGCTCAGACAAGTCAAATTGGCATAATTTTCGTTTGCCTCACGTTTCATAATGAAACAGTTTTTGTTTCATTTGCACAATTTAATCGTATATCAATGCAGGTTACATAAATATGCAATGTACATAGAGATCGAAGAATGATAAATTTAGATCAAGTCTGTATTGATTTTTAAAGGCGTCCATTTTAATTGGTAATAGTCGAGTTTAAGTCTTTTTGAAAATTGATAAAATTGCAATCCAGTGATCAAAGTAAAAATCTACAAGTAAATGTAATGCGTTAATTCCCACTGCGTCTAGTTCCCAACTGCAGCAATTATTTAACATATTTTTATTTCTCCCATTCATTTTGATTATATTCGATCAAATATAATCAGCAGCAGGTTTTCCTCAATGTTAACCCAGTGACTCTGGCCGTAAGATTTAGTTTATGTACAACGGGCACCTAAAGCGCCTGGCCAAGCCCACGAATGCAGTGTTAGGCGAAATCGCCATGTTCGCAATTGAAACACATTTGTGAATAATGCAGTTGTTAAACGTAAAAGTATGTTTACTATCAGGAAGATGAATATTTCGTATTTTGCGGCATTTCTATTTAGAGTGGATGCGATAAGAACTTGCTCACGTAATTCTAGTTAAAATTAAGGTACTCATTCTGTTTATCGACGGTGTAATTAAAAATAGGGTCACCTGTTTTACCTTGCAATCACATCAAAATCGGAATTCATATATGATAATCTACACAATATATTAAACAAATTTCAAAATGGTACTGTTTATTTTGAATCCAGCTTTTGTAATTTGCATTTGCATTTGCATTGTCTGTGTCAATAAATTTGATTCGTTAGGAGTGATTGGCTCGCGCCAAGAAGTTTTGATGACCACTATAAGTAAAGGTATTTCATCAACTAAGGATCTTATTGCACTCATGTTGTTAAATTGCGAATAGCTAAAACATAAACATTGTATAGTCAAAATTATTAAATTAATTCGACGATTAATTTCTGGGTGCAGATTAAATTTATTAACGCGGTAGTAATTACTAAGCGAAATTTTAGTTTTAGTTTATTGGAAATTGATTTTTTAGATGACTAGTTTTATAATTAAAGCGAAAAGACTGAAATTAATATTTCAATATATTAACATACTTGAATGAAAAATAACTGCAGAAAAAGCAAAGAATGTAATATTAAAAATATTAATTAACATTGAGGATGCGTAATTTTACAATACTACAGGGTTACAATGTCGGTCCTGGGGCTTGACCCAGGAATCCTTGGGAGGACGCTTGAAGTCCTTATCGCTCGTACAATTGGACGCTATGAAAGTCAACGTGTAATTGTGCGCGATGCTTTGTTATAATCCCATATGTCCGATTGACAAGAAAAGTTTCATGTATTTTTAACTTTTTCTTTTAATGTGTATAGGCATATTAACAATTTTGAATGATTTGAAATTAAAGACGATGTTGATATTTTAAGTAGTTATAGTGACTTCTTTATTCACAAAATGCCAGCTGGGTAATAATAAAATCGCTTTGGTTATCTGTCATTGATCGTTTTATCGATGTATAATATAAAAAATGTAATACTAATAAGGACATGCTGCATATACATTTTGTATAAAATGCAATGTTTAAAAGTCATCGACAGAAATACGTTACCATAATTATAAGTATTTATTATTATTATCTTTTTGGCTGCCGATAACATATCGTACATCGATCAATTCATTCGATTTTTTAATGTTATTGTAAATACATTTTCATACTTTGACGCCACATTCTTTTTATACTATGACAAAAATTCTTTAATTGACTATTGCTCTTCGAATCATCACAAAAATGTAGTTTCATACAATGCATATTATTACGAAAATTTTAATGTTTTGCATGAATTAAAGTTTGTTATTTGTTTGCTATTGTTTTTAGAGTTATAAAATTATAGTACAACATCATGCTTATAGCGCAGGTTTAATATACATTATTTGGCAAAACTTTTGTATTGCCTAAGTTTTTTCTTCTTTGGGGCCTTAAAATTAAGTGCTTATTTAAACTTTTTAAAGCGTACATAAATTTATACTGTCTTTTTTCAAAATTGAATATAACGACAACGTTAACATTGTTTTATTCGTTTTAAGGTCCTTAAGAATAGTCGATTCAGATGATACACCATAACCCTAAACATACGTCATATATTTTAGGCAATATCAACTACTATATGTTTTAAACAAATAAAACTCATTTCTTAAAATTCCATATTTTCAATTTTCAATTGCAGGGCGGAAACGATGAAAACCCCTTCCACTTGTTTACGTGACACATGAATGGTGTTGAATACGTAACAGTTACGGCATGCAACAAAAATGCATCACCCTGTACATTAAAATACGTGTAAATAGCATCGATATATAAAACAAATCATAAAATTACTATTTTCTTTTTGCGACTAAAAATAAATATTCCTCGTGACTATATAAAAGCGAACAGTCGTCAGTATCTTTACACCATAAATATATTTTTTAAACGCTGTAAAAAATTTCAATAGTCTCAATTTCAAATCAACGATGTTCACCTGCGCTCCGCGAGACGCAAACGCGTGAAGCTTACGCCGGATTACCTCCGACGTTACTTTTCGCAAATTCAAAAAGCTCATGCGGCAAGCAAATAAAGTGATTTCGGCAAACACCAGATGGTGTATAAAGCTCTCTGCTCCACTCTACCGATTACGGCATAAAGGATGGAGGGGAAGGCCCGAACGCGAACGATACATCACTGACTCCCCCACCACCGCGCCGCGTCACACATTCGACCGGGTTAGATCTCTGCACTCGCGGAAAATTGAGTTTCCCATATTTATTACCGCCGCTATCTGCTTTATATTATACGACGTTACGACGTACAGGTACCACCGTCGTTTATCCGCAACACTGAACTTCGTTTTTGTGGTTGGTGCATATTTTCAGCGCGTAGATTTAGCTAACATTCTCGTATTTATATTTAATAAAGGGGCAAAAAATCTCGCGATTATTTTTTGGGCGCTATTTTGATACGTATCAATATAATTAAAGAAGAAAGGATTGAGGAGAAATCTG
Source organism: Geotrupes spiniger (assembly GCA_959613385.1). Classification (NCBI taxonomy): domain Eukaryota; kingdom Metazoa; phylum Arthropoda; class Insecta; order Coleoptera; family Geotrupidae; genus Geotrupes; species Geotrupes spiniger. The sequence goes on from OY390737.1 coordinate 23,730,657, forward strand.
TGGAGAAAGAGGAGAGGTGATTTCCAAGAGACAATGAAGTTCTGAAATATATGCATAAAAAGCATTCTTATGTACGGGACGGAAATGTAGGGTTGGAAAGAACGTAAAGATTGGAGAGGGTACATATAGGCCAAATAAAAAGGATATTGAATCTGGAGAGATCGGCCCCAGATTAAACAGTTAAGCAGGAGTCACGGAACGAAAGGTTGGGTGTAGAGGCAGGGAAAACGGCAGTGAGGTATGAGATGATAGCGAGGGGCGGGCCTGAACAGAGACTAGTTAGTTGGTATTAAAGGAGCCAAGGAAAAGGGGAAGAAAGAGAACAGGAGTATCCAATTGGGAAGATTGTAGACGAAAATGTACGACAAGGCAGGACTATCAACAGAAGGACAGAAAGGAGAAGAAAAGATGGGAAGCAAGTAGAGAGCGAGATAGTGGAGAGGTGGATGGAAGAGAGTTACAGGAGGTGTAATTTTTGTAGAGAAGGATGGGAGGAATCGGATAGGGTAGGAGAATGCAAGGAAATAAAACTTAATGAAGAAGAAAAGAAGATAGGAAAAGACTGGAGAAGGAATATGGGAGAAGACGGGCGGGGACTAGAGATGTTGGACAAAATAATGAAGAAGACGGAGAAGAGGAAAAAGAGGGTATTGGAATAATAGGACGAAGAAAGGTTTAATATATGTAAGTCCTATGTATGGAAAAAAGTGTAAAAACTGTACCGTAAATTCTTTGACTCCAGCTGTGACTATAGAAGCAATTCACTATGATCCGATGTCCTTTTCGGTCGTAAGTTATCTCTAACGGTTTCACTATAAATCCAAAGAGCCTGTTACATCTCGATCTTATTACATTCAAATATAGGGATTAAATTTTAATGTTGGCAATTTGTATAGCCCTGTGAAGAATAGGGTTATGGGTAGCGTTCTTTTCAATTCGTTTGTATCCAAACAAAAATGTCAATAAATGACTTTTAATGACACTAATTAAGCTGTTACCATAGTGAGTATTTTTTCAACTTCTTTTACGCGTATATTTAGTCGAGTTTCGGTGTTAAATCTCGCCAATGTACGACATCGCCGTGATAAACGTACTAAAATCTTCGTCGTTTTAGGTTATGTTAAGCTCGCGAGGAAGATATTCCGAAACATCCCGTCCGAATCTGAGTTATGAGCGAAACTGATGACACCGACGAACTGATATTGGTACCTCCCGACTTCTTCGCAGTCGAAACGGGCCCGGAAGAACAAATCGCCGGTCCTTACTACACCGTCGTCGACACGTTAATATCGCAGGTGAACAAATTGGAGAATCGCATAAACAGCATCGATGGTAAATTCATGAGTAACTCGCTGGATTACACCGCGCCCAATGCTAACTTGATGTCAGCCGGACGAAAGTACAAGAGTTCAGACGACATAAACAAGGTGACGCGAGAGGTGCATTTCGAGAGCACGCAGAGCACCCCGCAAAAACCGCAAACTAGATTTAAGTTGAGCGAACGTTTCGGTTCCGAGAAATTCATATCGTTCTTTAATTCGGCCGCGCGTTACAAGCAAAACCAGAGAGGCAGAGTCGAGAAAAATGGAAGCAAACTTGAAATGCTGCACGAAATTGACCAGTTTTTGTCGGACTTACAAGTGCAGAAAAAGGAAACTGGTGATAAAATGAATTCTAGTTGTAAATTCGTTGCGAATGGCTCAAAGTCAAGTCTAAATTTGCAAGATCTCAATGTTATGTTGAAAGAAGTTGAATGTCAAGAGAAGGAATTTGACAGGCGACAAAGAGGATGCTACGTTAATGCACAAACGAATCTCGATGCTAATGCACAAAAAGTGAACGCCAATGAGCCTATTTATGAATATAGCAATAAAAATTTTGACCCGGATGGTTTCAGTGATCAAGTTCCTTCGATGTCTGACTTATCGACTTGCAATGAGTCTTTCACTGATAAGGCGGATATAATGAGTAGTAGCAGTGGATCGCAAGTTACGGCCTTGGAAAATCTACCGACCGGTGTTCACAATTCGGATTTATTCAACCCAACGTGTCCAAGAATTGAGTCAAATTACAACAATCAGCCTATTCCCCAAAGAACATCTCCACCAAAAAGGGATTTTAGGAACGTCCGACGGAATATTTTGCAAAATGATCCTGTGGACCACAAGCAGAGACTTATTGGTCTTTCAAATCTCTGGAAACAACGACAAAGAAACCAAGAATACACAAGCAAACAAGCAGATTATTTTCAGAAATTTGAAGAGGAAACATCAAGGAGACAAGTAATTAGTTAAATTCACGTAAAGAATTCCTCAAAATTATTGTTAATGATATAAAAATATCAGTCAGAATGTCTTACAGCACTTAAGCGAATTAAATCATCAAAGTCACTTACAAATACCCAATACTCTAGGACAAAGCATAACTATAATTGTATACCCATGCTCTGCAGAAACAAGCTACACCTTCACTAACCCAAAGTATTTTTGCAGCATTGTGAACAAAAAATTCAACAACTTCAGTTAGCGGTATTCGACCTACAAGATCGTTTGGTAGTGGCCGCCCAAATCGACAAGGCGAAAGATGATGCGATCCTACGGTTTCACAAAGCTTGGGAACAGGTTGCCTTGCGGTTGCAAAGTTTAACGCATGATAGGGACGAAATGGAAAAAGACATGCGTGACATGCAAAACAGAATTGCGGCCGACCTGGCAGAAGCTGCAAAAGTACGTACACTATAATTTTACTTTGTTACAAGCTCCATATTGTTGTGTAGAAAGTTACCACATTGTTTACAAGATTGGTGTGGATATATCTATACTTCACGCGGCGACCAGACAGAGTAGTCACGAGGCGTTCACTCACTGTTCACGTGATAGTTCGTAAAAAGTCAGATTTACACTGCGTCGCCAAATTTGAGTTAAATCGAAAATAAGCGATAATACTGCAAAAATTGCTCATAATATAATAACCGGAATGTTAAAAAAATATTCACAAGTAATTACGTTATTCCTTCAAGTTCAAGAATTTTTAATAAGAACTGTAATTAATTGTTATAATTATTTTAATTGTAGTTAACAATTTATCTCTGATTGGTAGAATAAATAGTGAGTTTAATTTTCAAAGAAATAAAATACTAACAGTATATTAATAAACATTTAATTAAAAAACATACATTAAAAAAACAGTTTCAGTCACTATCTGATTCTGACAGAAACTCATCAGATGCTGAAGAACCTCCCACATTGATAATAAGATGCTCTACTTGGACTTCCATTGATATATCTAACTGCCACATTTTCCGTTCTTCCCCATGTACATGACTGATTGCATTAACCTAATTTTCTGCAGTAACATTTGATAATGCGACATCGAAAAGATTTTTAACATCCTGGTAGAGTGGCAGCCTTAACACTTCTCTATTGGCAGCTTGTGCTAATACATCAATAACATAGTTATTAGCTACCCCCTTATTTTAGCTACTAAGGAAGAAGCTCTGGTTTCACCATCTTCTCCTCATATGGAATATTTTTCTCTGCAGTCACTCCTGGACGTCACTTTTTCTAGTGGCACTTGTTGGAATTTTTGAGATCTTCCTTGAATGGTAATCCATTATCCATTACAATTATGGAGTTTTCCTCCAACGTAGGTAACACCTTTTTGAACTATTCTTTGAAAACAGTGGAATTCATTTCTTCATGGTAGTCTCATGTCTTTCTGGATTCAAAAATTAATGAGCCATTTTTGAATCCTATATGTAGGACAATTAATCTCTTCCATTTACCGGAGGGGTTTTTTAACCCAATTGACAATCCATGGATCAATGCATGTCTTGCACTGGTAACAGACATGTCAGTCCACACTTTTATTACAGTGTGGCCAGCATTTACCCACGCTTCATCCAGGTAATAAATTTTTGCGTCGTTCCTATTTACTGCTGTTAAAATTTTGGCAACGGTGGATGGTTCATTTCTTAAAAAGAATGAATGTAGCATTCATCTAATCGAGCGCTTGCGTTCCTCTGTCACATTATCCAAAACAGCCCCACTTCTATGGTACTTTCGTGGAGAATTAAATTCTGGGTTGTTTTCGTGTTCCTATAGTATATTATATACACTACTTGCTAATATCCCTAAACAAAACCACAAAATGCTGAAAATTCAAAAGGCTCTTATTTGAATGATTATTACCTACAGATTTGGCAGTCAAGTCAATAAGTTTACTTTTTGTCAGTTCAGGATGTTCTTCTTTATATACTTTGAAGGTATTCATAATTATCGTTTTTTTCTTCAACGGAAAAATGATTTCTAGCTCTGTTCGTAGGTGGTGACAATGTAATGTTGTTATTCATTGCTTTTTGGTCATAATAAACACTTAAAAAAAACACGGTAATAGATAAATGAATGTATTTTTTTGGAAATACTCACCACTTATTTAATTGTAAACAGTCTTGAAAACGATTAATTTATGATTAAAATTGTATTACCAACTTTAAATAAAACACAGAACCACTGAAAACACAAGACCAGGTGGCATACAAGACAGCAAAACACTTTATGGAAACTTGACTATTTCGGCTGTGTGCATTGAGTTGCGCCATGCTTCTGTCTAACCATAGGAAACCATCTCCCAAAAATCAGGTGAAGTTCACGCCAGTTTATTACTGTCTGGTCGCCGCGTAAATTATAGTAACAGTTACTTATCTATGAACAGCAATCTAGTCTATAAGCCACATTAGTCCAGACCATGTTCAATTCTTTTCATCAAAGTTTCTGAGAGCTTAATGTAGTGACTGGTATAAAGAAATAACCAGCTGGGACATCAGTGGTATTAATGAATGAATGTGAATGTGAATGAGTGTGAAAGTTAGAATTCCATTAAAAAATATGTATATTAATGAGCTTTTCATCTAAATAGTTACAATCAATTGATTTTTATTCTTGTTGATAAAAATAGATAAAAATTCTAGATGTTGATTATGAACGACTAGCTAGTCAGATAATACATTAAAATTTAACATATTTTTGACTTTGAAATAACTTAAGTGTTTATGTTAATGTGTTAATGTCTGATTCATCTACTACGTTCTTGTGATGATGGAAAGAGTGTTGGAAAATCAGAGATTAATGTACGATAATTAAATAGAGATTTATGAACTACAAAGTCGGTAAAGATAAAAATTTAATAAAACGTATAATTGTTTCCAATAAAATTTTATTGACAGTAAATGTTTCAGAAAGTAACCCATTTTGAAAATGAAGCTGCAAATGCTCTAACTTCAGCCCAAATCAATCAAGACAAGTTAATCGCTGTGGAGAATCATTGCAGTACTTTAAAGGCGGAAATTGATAAATTATCGAACAGAGTCGGTGTCACACAGTCCGATTATGATTTGGAAGTCAATAAAACTAAGCTCTTACTAGAGACGATATCTAAGAAGGATCTAGAATTGCTCGAGGTTAGTATTTTTCAATAATTTTACATCGATTGATCTTGATAATTCGTTGTATTATACTCCAGACTAAAAATGTCTTACACGATGCACGAGGCGAAATTTCTCATAGCAAGAGAGCCGTCGAATTATGTCAGGCGGAATTAACGTTGATGAAAACCCAATACACGCAACTTGAACTAGTCGTGAGCGAGAAAAACGACGTCATAAAACGTATGGAAAAACACAACAAACGATTGCAATGTGAGATAGACAGCCACAAGAAAATCGAAGTATATATTGCCTTGCGTGTTTAAAATTAAATGTGAGTCTGGATTTTTCAGAAAGGTCTGCAGCAAGAATTGAACGATGCGAAAGAATTGAGCGATAAGAACAAATATGAGCTGCGTAATTTCTATCAAGATCAGGTGGAAATTGTGGTTCGTGATAAACTGAAGGAGTTCCAACAGCAGCTGGAGAAAGCGGAGCTCGGTATGCATGGGGAATTGAAAAACAGGGAAGTGGTGATTGCTAAAAGTGCGGCCACGCACATTCAAAAAATCGTTGATAAGTAAATTAATTATTGGAATAATCGATGGCACATTTATATTGATTTCTATTCCAGATATTCCTTGGAGGTAAAATTACTGGAAGAAAAACACAGCGAGGAGATAAGGTTGTATCGCGCCCAGTTGTCTCATACCCACCAATTTGTAGAAAGTTTGCAACATAAATTGCAACAGCAGCAGCAGAAAAAATCAGACATTGCAAAGCAATTGCATAAACTAATGGAGGCCCAGTGGTTGGAGGCTATGAAAATTCTCAACTCCGGTAAAAGCCCCTGTGGAGATCAAGACCAAGACTTAACTCTTACTCAGCTGAATGTACTTAAATCAAAATCTCATAATAACGTGGAAGAGGTATTGTCGCAGGATATTGACAACGAAGTACAAGACGTTATCACTAACAAAAATATACCACCTCTTAAATTTGCTCCTGGTATGTCTATGGATTCGAGTGAATTCGATGAATGCAGATATCCATTGGAAACGCCATTGACGAGTAGACCTAGAAATAAGCAGCAAGTCGAGAATGAAATCCAGAAATTCGTAAACATGGTTAAGATCTAACGCATATTATTGAATGATTGAGTTAATCTTACATATTATATTTCAGCTGCTAAATAAACAACCAGGAAATCCATTTGAAGAAACCGTAAAGGAACCTCAACATGGTGACATGATTTACAACGAATCCGTATGGCAGCAATTTGTATGACGTAATTCTTAAAGACATAAGTAGGTCTAATTATTGTTTTTAGGCTCAAGACGATAGACCTTTCAAACACTCATCAGCAAGAGATAGGAAGTTAAAACCGCCGTGGAAATAATTATAAGTTATTTATTTTAGAATTATAATTTTGATATCATTTGGACTTAATTAAATGCATCATACGTACATTTCTCTAATTTTTAATATTGAAACTAATATTTATACATGCATTTTTATTTTCATAGAAAATGTCTGCAAACAAGAAAAAACAAATTTTTATTTCTAGTACCTTCATATTTGCTACATGTAACGCGTTAGAAGCACAAGAGGATGGGTTTACAAACTCCTCTGTGCCTCGCAAATCTACTATCACAGTAACAATCAGTAACGCATGGTGCGTCCATCGGTTGGACACATCCTGAAATTACGTTTTCGCATGTAGTTTCACAAACTTTACATTGTTCGGATTCGTATTTTCGACATTCCTTGGATTCTGGAAATTTTTAGACAATTAATTAAAAGTTTAGTTTCGAGATATATGATTCTTACCAGTTGTGAATACGAATAGAGTTAAATACAAGGTGAATATGCGACTCATAGTTTGAGATTTGTAAGTGGAACACTTGCCCTAACCCGATATTAAAAACGTTTGTGGTCACATATACAAGTAATTGTTAATTTAAAAGAAAAAACATAAAAATTAAACATCCATTGTTGATATATTCAATATAAATCGTGCATTTCATAATTAAAATTTCATGTTTAAAATTTTTAATTGCAATTTTAATAACTATTTAAAGTGTTGATGCGGAACATTAAATGGTATTCGTAATTTTTTCAATAGTAAAGTAACAACAAAATGTAAGCCAATCGGTTCAAACAACCATTTAAAACTGAATGTATGTTGTGGTAAACAAACTCGTTTTGCTGCGATTGATTTCGAAGATCTTAACAATTCGAGCACCATCTGCTCTCATATATTAAATAAATCCATCACTACATTAAATAAATTGTTATGTACAGGTTCCTTCAGCAAGCCCCCAGCAACATCTTTCCTAGATTTATGGAAAACTCAATTATTTTATTATTTATTAAAAATTAATTACTAAATAAATTAATAACATCGACAACCATAAAATTATCTTCTTTCTTCGAATTGCTTGTTAAGGATCTGCCCATCTATTTAAATAACATTCTAGACCAAAATATGCTTAATATTAAAACAAACAAGATAAATTTACAACATTTATTACAACAACATAATAACTTAAGTAGCTAAATGGGAGGTGGGCCATTTCGGTATTGTCTCTTTAAAATAGGGCGCAAGTGGTACTCCCACGATCTCCAATCCCAATTCACAACGATGGGTTGAAACCCTCTGTCGTACGTATATTGAACAAAAACTGTGCAAAAAATTAGAAACAAAGACCAAACGATGACGCGTAGAAATTTACAGCATGAGTTTATTCTTCTAAAATTTCGAGCCATTGCTTTCCTGAAATAAAAATTAATTAACAATAAAAATAACAATTTGCCAATTGCATAAATTAATGAACAAAAAATGTCCATGCCTATTTTCTAGTATGATTTCTTTGTCTTCCTTAACAACCAGAGATTTGTTGAAAAAATCACTCGGCTTTTGGTACAACTCCATTCTGAAATCAAGCACAGCCGTATTTATTTATTATTTATTTTTATGGTATTTCAAGCATACGTTGTGGATGGGCACTCTTTCGACACCTCCAACTTTTGTCTCAGAATTGCTACGTAATTTACCATAAGACATATTGCCTTTGCCTGCTGGTTTTCCAGATTCAACGCACCGCATCGCTCGGCCGACATGGATATTTGCATGCCAGACTTGAGGATGCTTTCCAGTTTGTCCAAAGTGTGTGAGTGCTGCTCTGCTGAGAGGTACTCCTCCAACAGTTCGGACAGCGCCGACAGCTCCTCGGTGAAAGCCTGCTCCCTGTTGACTAAACATGTCTTTTGCTTCTTGTACCTCTTCCTTAATGAGGCGCCGTCGATGGTGAATGCCAACACCAAGGCGGTGAATTTTTCCTCGATTTCCCTTTCCGACAGGTTCTTCAAGCTGGAAGAATATGTATATAGGCTATAAAAAAGATGTCGCATAAGTATCACCTGATATCGTCACAAAGACCCAAATCCTCAAGGACATCTAGGTTTACATTGGGCGATGCTTCCTGTTCTAATGAGTCTTCGAAACAGAGACCCTAAAACATCAAACAGATACATTCAGAAGATGACAATGTGTAGAGACCAATGGATTTTGACCAAACTGCATTGCGAAAGTTTTATAGTTAGTTTATTTAACAATAAAATACAGACATCAGAGTCTAGCCATGTTGAAACACCACCAGCTATTATTTTTGTCAATGTAAAATGTATATGTTTGATGATTTAAAAGTACACACAAAGACATATATTCTTGGCGATTTAAACCAAAAAAATTGCAGTCACTATTCTACAGCAAAACTTGAAACTTACATGGGTATTACACTCGGTCACTGCAAAATCCTCTCCATTGACCAAATCTTCACAATTCATGTCCAACAATCCAGAAACGTTATCTCCAGAATTGGTTGGTTTTCGTGGCCCACTTGGTTGAAAAATCAAAGTGGCCGGTTTCAAACTAAACTTTCTCGCTGGCCTAAAAACATTCGTTACAAAACACATCATCCTTTAAATTGTCCCACCTTTGATCAGGCTGTTTTACTGCTAGAGTCGCTTCGCGAGTTTGAACTTGCGCGTCGTTTCGCTGCAAGGGACATTTTTTAATTACAACCTAGGAAAACAATCATTAGATTTTTATCTGGGACCCAATAATAGTCTTACGAAATTATCCAAAAGTACAGCAGTCACGTGAACTTGTTGTTTTAACTTGAAGATTTCATCGTACAACGCTCCGTGGGGTTTATAAACTGAACCCACTGATGGTCCAACGTCGAGGTTGTTCAGAAGCTCATCGACGGTCGAAAACGCTTCGAGCGTCGATTTCCAACAATTCGTCGCGTTCAAGGTGGACTGTTCTAAACGCAAACGGCTTTCGCATAACGTCCTTATAATCGTTTTGATGTGACCCAAAGTGTCATTCACGGCGTCTTTTTCCTTGCTCAACTTCGTTTTCAATTCTTTGATTTCTTCGTCTTTTTCGTCGTCTAATCTGATCAAAGAGTAATCTTTGATCAATTTTAAGCAGTTGTCTTGCGATTCGCGCAACTTTGTGCGCAGCTCATCGTTTTCTTGTTTCACAATCGCAATTTCCGCAAAATCTTCTTTGAGTTTCCTGTTTTCGGCCAAACGCGTCATATTTTCCTGTACAAGTTCGCGAGTGGATTGTTTTTCTTTCGCCAATTGTTCGTCTAACATGCCAATTTTTTCCCCCAATATCCGATTTTTCACCTCTAGCTGATCCGCGTTTGTTTTCTTCGTTAACGCAGATTGCATGGACGCACAATTTCTGCAATAATCATTTTCGATGTGTTTCTTGGACAGTTCGAGTTTTTGCGCCAGCAAATATTCCTTTTCGAGCAAAAATTCTTCAATCTTAAGCCCAAATCTATTATTTTCTTGTTCCAATAATGCCGTGCGTTTTAATAAGACGTCCTTTTCTGCAGTTAACGTTTCAATTTCCGCCCTAATTCTAACATTTTCGTTTTTGTATTTCTTCAATTCGTCGTCGTAGAAATTCCGTAGGGTCTCTTCGCCAACGGCCATTTTCCCCTTGCATTCTTGCATGTGAGCGTGTGCAGTAACCAACGCCGATTTCGCATCTTCAATCATCTCAGATTTCTTCGATTTTTCACTTTCCAGTTGCTTATTTTCTAGTGATAACTTCGAGATTTCGTCGTTAATAACCTTGTTTTCTTCGGCTGTGTCAATAATTTTTTTATTCAAAGTTTCAATCGTTAATTTTAAGTTATCGTTATCGCGCAGAAGGGTTTGGTTATCGCTTTCGATTTTCTGCCAGCGTTCGCTTTGATTTTGCAAATCGTGTAGGAGACTCGTTCGTTCATTCAAGGCGTTATTATATTGCTCTTTCGTTTTCTTGCTGTCAGATTTCGCGTTGCGCAGTTCATTTTCCAACCCGTTCTTCCGTTTCAATTCGAGTTTGTATTCATCTTGAAGTTTTTGCATCGCTTCTTCCGTTCGTTTTAATTTTCCGCGTAAATCTTCGTTTTCAACTTTCGCCGATTCCAATTCCCTTTGGACATCCTCAAGACCGTCCAGACTTTCTTCCAAGTCGTCGTTGGTTTTCTTGGTGGTTCTCAAATCCTGCAAATAATGCTCGATGTTGTCTCTTAAATTAGATACGATCTTCTCGTTCGCGTCAATCTTCAACTTGCACGTCGACAACTCCTCATTTTTATTCTCCAATTCTTCCTCCAACGTAGCGTTGACGATCGAAATATCTTTCACCATCGTATTGTTATACGAGATTTCTACCTTCATTTCCTCAATTCGTTCGTTCAAACTTTTCAGGTATTTTTCTTTGTCGTCGATTGTCCTCTTCAAAATCTCGTTGTCGTCAATAAGTTTTTTGTTGCGTCTTTCGAGCAAGACATTGCTATCTTTATACCTTTCACAACTCAATTTGAGATCGACTAATTCAAGGCCCAATTTTTTGTTGTCGATGTCCTTTTTATTTATGGCCATTTTATCCTTTTCGATGGCGGTGTACAACTGCTTGTTTTCTTTGATCAAACTGTGCTTTAATTCGTCAGATTCGAGTTTTTCGTTCCTGTAATCTTCCACTTTCGATTCAAGTTCACCTAGCCGGCTTATTAAATCTTCTTTTTCTCTCAAGATTTCGTCCATGTTGCCGTTGAGCCCCGAAACAAATCTGTCCAGCTCGTCTTTTTGGGCGATCAAATTGTAGTTCTCCATCCTGAGTTCGTTGCATTCGTCTTCGATAAGTTTCAAAGAAATTCTAAAATTGTCCTGCACTGCGTTAAATTTCGTTTCCAAACATTGCAGCTTTTCCAGCGCGTTCGTTTTAAGCGCGGCGCTATCTTTGAGCTCTTTACGCAATTTTTCATTTTCGTTCGTCAAAGTTTTGTAATTCGTCGCCAATTTATCTGCTTCGATTATTAAATTAGCATTTTGCGCTTCGATTTCTTCGTAAGTCGTTCTGTGGTCAGAAGTTTCGGATGTGATTTTACGCAACTGCTCATGTAGCTCATCCAATTTTTCTTCGTAAGTAACCTTCTCGGATTCTAAATTTTCAATTTGTATTCGGAAATTTCGTTTAGTGTTCGCAAAATTTTCCTCGTTCGTTTTGAAGTTTTCTAGTTGCGTTTTAAAATTTTCGTTTTGGGATTGCAGAGAAACTTTGTCGAGCTCAAGGCTTCGTTTGTCGGCCGAGATGGTGTTGATTTCGTCTTCGAATTGCCTCAATTTTTGTTCTAAATTGCGATTGTCTTCGATGAGGGTTTTATTACAGAGTTCAATGCGAGACATTTTCGTCAAAATTTGTTCTTTTTCCGATACCAAATCCTTTTTCTCGTTTTCGTAATTAAGGTGCTTATCAATTTGATTTTCTTCTTTCAAACGCGCTTCCTGGCGAAGGCTTTCGATATCCATGGTGAGTTCAACAATCTGGATGTATTTGACGCTATTTTCGGCCTCTAATGAGTCGATTTTTTCTTGAAAACTCCGGCACCGTTCTTCCAATTCTTTGCGCCCGTCCAACTTCGTATTCATATCGTCGATGATGGTTTTCGCTTCCTTTAAGGAACCTTCCAAGGTGATGACTTTGCTTTGCAACATCAACTCCTTTTGTTGGCTCAACGAGTGACCGGTTTTGAAATCTGACAGCTCTGATAGCACCTTTTCGAGTTGTTCGTGGCACTCGGAATTTTCGCGTTTCAAAGCTTCGATTTCTTCCTTGTGACGCTGGATGATGAACGTGCAATTTTGATGGTGCATCAGCTCACATTGGAGACTCAATATTCTGTGCTCCGCCTCAATCACTTTGATGTTGTGGTCGCACTGGTGCTCGACTGTACGTCGATCAGTAACGGCTTGCGACATCTCTTCGTGAAGCGATTCGTGAGGTTTTTCATCAAAATCGATTTGGTGGATCTTGTAATATGAATCGCCGTCGCAACTTTCTAAGGATCCGATGGACACATTAGGACTTGCAGATGGACTAACTCCTGCTGATGTCATCTCCGCTGCTAATATCTGGTCTACATGGGAAAGATGATAAGTATATAACAAACACGTACTTTATATTCAACAATTTGAAAATTACATAGGTGTAAATGTATTACGTTTGATGAATCAAAAGTCATCAGCGATTAAGCAACGTCAAAATATTGAGTCCTGTCCCAAACAAGTTTCTCTGTGATTTTCCGTATATCGAAACCATCAACTACGTAAAATCGCTGGTAGAGAAAAACTTATTTGGGTCAGAACATTATACTTCACTAACGTTCTGTGTTGCTTAGGAAAACACTGACATGTGATAGTTATGGCAGCTCCCCATTCAGAGTTGTGTATGTTAAACGTGCCCATGTTACATAATTTATTTCCAAAAAAAAACTTACTGAAATTGCCAAAACGCGGTGCTTTTGTATTGCCCAAGTTCAGTAAAGAATTGTTTTTGTCAACTCGCTCTCTCAAGAGCTTCTCCAACGTTGACTTTTCGACTTTCAATCTCTGGAACGAAAAAGACAAATTATAAGTAAGTAAAAAATCTATCAATGTTCGTTCACTACTACGTGCATAAGAAAGATATTAATTTTCAGAGAAAGTATTCATCAAGTATTCAGTACCAGTCCAAGCAGTGCATTGGATTACTTCAAAGATGGACAGATAAAGAAATGAACTGTCGACTACAACGGTAGCCTTGTTACTCGGTAGTTTGTGCCGACGTGGAATTTCACAACTTTTGTGTTGTGTTTTCCATTTCACGATGTATTGGCCAGCACCAGTAAAAGTATAGCAAAAAAACTTCGATCCCACTATGTAAAATATTTTTATAACCGAACATGGAGAAATATTGTCTGTATATTCGTAAATAAAGGTTTTGACTATTGATAAAAAAAATGCCCGCAAAATTAATTCCAATTACTATACCTCATTAGTCTGGTTGCAATGCTCAATTATGTTCTGCTGTCCGGCAATCGTGTTCCTCAATGCAGAGTTTAATTCGTCCATTGATGAAATTTCCTGCTCTTTACCATCGACCTCACTTTGTAGCCTCACTACCGTCTTCACAACTTCCTCGTAGCTCTTATTCATTTGCGCCAACTTCGCTTCTATTTTCACCTTCTGAACAACATTTAATGATAAACGATATCCCATACGGAACCAAACCAATTACCTCCAGCCCAAACGCTTCTAGATCCTTCTTGCACAAATCGTTAGACTTTTCCAGGTCGCACACCGTCTTCGTCAATTTGGCCACCTGCTTCTGAGAACCGCCGAGCGTTTCTTCCAAATCCCACTCCTTCGCTAGCTTCTCTTGAAGCTGTTCATTAGCTTTTTGCTCGCTGCAAACAATAAGGTCGGAAAATAAATCCGCTTAATTTGCGCCACAAAGTTACTTAGCCAATTTCTTCTGTAACTTGTTGATGTCGCTATGCAGAGTTTCGTTGAGTTCAATTGTATTCATCAGCTCTTGGCGCACGCGGTCGAGCTCTTCGTTAGTTTTCTTCTTCTGGTACTCCAGCTCGTTTAATTGTTCGTCGAAATATAACCTGTCCACTCCGAGGGGCGAGTTCATTTCCGCGCAACTGTTAGGGGATGCAGTAGATGATAAATTTACCACGGATTCGACACAATTTGTTAGTACGTCGTGAACAAGGCCTGTCGAATCAACTAAAGTGCGTTCATTTCTCGCGTTTCTGCAATATTCAAACTAGAATTAATGGAAAATATTGAGAATTGGTTTTACGAGAATATTTCGATTATTTTTTTATTTATTTACTACCCGGGTGGCACTGTCAACAGGTTGAACCTAACCCCAAAGTCAGCTTCAAGTGAAAGCGTAATAATCACTGTAAACTTTATATCTGAAAGAAAAATCCAATACCATTGACTGGGATTTGAACCCGCGACCGTTGGGTTAGTAGGCCGCTACATCAACAACCCTTAGAACTTAGACGCAATAAGAATAATTAATTACGATCGGACTGACGAAATTTCTTTATTTTATTTTCATTATTCACCTTGATTTTCTATATAACCTATTTTTCCGATATGTATTTATTTTTTAAAAAAACATAGAAAGATCAATCTAATTATATTAAGGATCTGAAAATGCAAAATTTGAATTACACCCATCGTATCTTGGACCTTCTGACAGCGATGACAGTAAATACGTCAGTTCATATTTAAATTTCCCGCCGAAAATATGCGTTTCCAAACTGTCATTCTAAACGTGTCATTTGCTATATGTCTCAAACATATAGGTACACAGAGTAGATTTATTCTAACCGGTAACTTATAAATCACAAACGGATATCATAAATATCACTAACGTTCATTATAATATCCATAAAAGTCACTTCACTTACCTTGATTCATCAGGTAAATCCGTCCGTTCACCACGTGACATTTTCTTCGTCCAGTCGCTCATAGCCGTGAAAAACGTTTCGCCGTCTACGCGACGATTGAAACCGTCGGGATCCAAAACGCGTTTCAAATCAACCAGGGCGTCCCTGTAAGAAAACGACGCACATCACAGGCACGCCCCCGCAAAGCGCAAATTGAAATCAACTTACAGGTTCTCTTGCAAATACGGTTTTATGTAATCTATGAGTTTCGAAACTAACACCATTCCGGTTCCGTCGACATCGCACGACGAGAAAATATTTTTCATCACTTTACTAGCACCGAAAGGACCTGGTTTCGAAAAAATAACCTATGATATTTGAATTATTAACGTCGTACGTGTTACCGAACCTTCTTGGTCGTCCGCTTTAACGCCCCGTTCACTTTTATTCAGCACCGCCTCGTCGCAATCGCTCATTGTGAAGTGGAATGTAACGACGAATTTAAACTTAAAATTTTAACTGACACTTAGGTTATGTCCGACTGTTGGTTATTACTTTACACGGAAACTACTACTAGCACTATTTTAAATGTAACATTCAACGTTGAACACCGAGCATGTTAACGGTTGTCACAGCGTGAAATTTGCAATCTTCAGCATAAAACCCGGTAAGAATTCAACTACGCCGCGCACCATTGTTTGGTTTAGTTAGCTTGATTTGCTGCTGCGGCCGTGTTGCCAACCCAAATTGAAAATGTTCCCAAATACAGCACAGTCTGAGTTTTATACGACAGGAGAACTTTATAAAAAATTAAACTAATAAAGATACATCTTTTATTGTATAATTCCAGTGGAAACAATCGAAATATAATAAATAAACACTATCTGTACAATAATATGAATTCTTAAATGATCTTCACAACTCGCAGCGCCATCTACAGCAGTCGGTCTGAAAGCGATTTAAGCGGGAATGTTCAAATTTTACCCTCAATATTATTAATGTAATAATTTCGTATTATGCGATATTTAATTACCATATACATCACCAGTGTGTCAAGCATATTTAGCAAACTTAAACATATAGACTTTTATACAACAAATAAAAAATAGTTAGTAATGAATATTTAATTTTAAAACTATGAAATAACACATAACACAATTCGCATTCACTCGTGTCGCGAACTCCACCCTCTTGAGTAATGAACATCATTACTGCTCATTGAATAATATACTATTATTATTGCATTTATTTCAAAATTTAGTGATCATATTAAAAGCACTGTTTCTACGGACATTGGCAGCTCGGAATGCAGTTTCCAACCGAGTTTCGGGCATAACAATTTATACAGTAACAATCATCGTTACATTTAATATTTATTATGGGATATGTTTGTTCCAAAGTTGCACATCCTGTTTGACATGCACTTTTGCATTCATATTTTTCACAATCCAGTATCACTGCAACATAGTTTTACATTCTTAGCGGTGAAGTTCTCGTACATATCTCCGGAGATATGTAATAATTCATTCGCCAATTTTCTGACTATTGCATAATCCTTAGTCCACATTACATATTATGCTTAGCTCCAATACTTTAAACTTTGCACTGTCGAACGTACATACGTCTATATACCATAAATTTGATCGATATTTTACCGTATTTTACAATAAGTTTATCAGGATATTGGCTGTGAGGCATAGAGAGCTGTTGACCACCCCATCCCCCATACTACAATAAAATATATTGCACAAAATAAATAAAATCATATGTTTGTTAGGGGTGATTGGCTGGGGCCAATAACGAGTGCTACCTCGTGAAACATTCACCAATAGCTGAATTCAATAAAAAAATTAATCACATTTTGATCAATGCTATCCCATTTTACGAACTTGCAAAATCTAACTGCAAAAATTACATACTTCAGGAAATAAATGAGCACTTACACATTAAGATTGAAGACCAAGTAAATGAAATAAACAGTTATAAATTAATTGTTGATAAACTAAATGACGTTATCGAAAAACTATCAAACACTATAATAAAATAAAAATTACACTGAAACGTTTACGCAGCCAAGTTATGCTACCCACACAAAACTAGTTCCACAGATAAATGCAGAGGAAAATACATTCAAATCTACGGAACATGAATTAAAATTCAGCAAAGAGTAAAAATTGGTGATAGTCTGGGGCGAAAATTACAGCCATTTGATAAGAGAAACCGAACATATAAATACATTAGTGATGGATATAGTAAAATCTAGATCAGTTAGTGGCATACATCGCAAAACGGAGAAATTTGATAAATCTGACTGGGTAGTAATAATGGGAGGAACAAATGATATTGAGTAATGTGTTGACAGTGAAAGTATCTACATGGTAGTAGAATTGTTCAGAAGTGTAATGCAGCAAACAATGTTAAACTTCTCGGAAAAGTACAAGATATTGACACAGAACCACGTGCTTATATTAAATATCGAACATTATCCCGAGCAATATACGTATCGATGTGTGAGATACTATCCAGAGGAGCTAAGTAAAAGTAAAAAAGAAAAGTTGGTTGGACTATTTATGGATCTATGGAAACCTTTTGATTGCGTCAACTAATTAAAAAACTGAGCTTAATGTATTGCTGAAAAATTAAGTTTGCATTTCCCATTATTTCAAAATCAGAAAATACAGAAGCAGCTGCATGTGCCCATGATGCTTACCTCCGCTCTCGTTTGTCGTATGGCATAATAATTTGGGGAAACTCCACCGAGGTTTCGTGAATTTACAAAAATGCTGCATTCGAAGAATGTTTAATCTAACTCGCAGAGAATCTTCTACAGATACTTTTAAAAAATCAAAAATACTTTAACTTCTTCTACTTATATGAGTGTGCATATTTTGTAGAGAATAATTACTTATAATTAATTAAAAAATATGATTTGCAGCACCTGTCGCTTTGTAAATTCTGTACTGTGCCCGCTAAAGAACGTACTCAACGATGGTTCACCGAAATGTGATAGCGCAGTCCTTATAAATTTACAACCACGTACCAGAAAAGTACTAGACAAAACAAACATTTAAATATGAACTAAAAACATTTTAAATTTCCATGTATTTTATGATATGGAAGATTTTTATACTGAGAAGTATTTTATTGTACTGCATTCAATTGTGTTGTTTGTTTGATATTTTGACTTTGTAATATTGAAATGTTACTAAACATTTTATAATGTGAATTTAGGGATGTTTTTTTGACATGTTCCACACTATTTTTGACAAAATTGAATAAAGAAATTATTATCTTGTACAAACTCTATCGCGATTCATCCAAGAGGAAAACTCTTCTTCAATCATGCTCTTCCCAATATCTTATTTATTGAAATAATAATTGATCCAGTTTTGTTCACTTACAATTCTAAATAGCGATGGGTAAGAATTAAAAAATACCAAAACTTTTTGAAAATTAGCCCACCTGCGTCTTGACGGTGAAAATGCGATGTTTTTTGACACCCCCCCACACCCACCGCTACCGATAATCTTATTTACATTCAATTAAAATTATCGTCCTGGAGTCTCGTGCCAAGATTACCTACCTTAATACAGTGGTCATAAAACCATAAATGAACATTACATTTTATAACAGCTATTGTATCGTCAAAACATAACATATGAGCTTGTAAAAATAATCTAATAATCCACCATAGCAACAAATATGATAGACTGGAGCAATCGGAGTTGAGTTGTCACGAGCCAAGTTTTTTGTAAAATCAATACAAAAATATGTCAAAATAAAAAAACAACAAAGGAGTAGAAATTCAAAACTTAAATAAAACATCAGAAAAATAAAAGAACGACAGTGATAATAATAAACACATTATAATGGGAAACTGAGATGAAACACTTTTTAATCGCAATGTATGAAACACTAATAAGAAAGTCAATGTAGAAGCAAACGCATAAAATACCATCAATAAATATACAAATCAGTCAATAAAAATATTAATAAAAATAAGAAACAGAGAAAGAAAATATATACGTGGAACGATTTAGAACCCTTATTATGAAAATATAAAGTATCAAAGAATGCAGAAATAAATAATACAAAGAATGAAAGAAACCAAATCAAATTAACACAAGTGAAACATAAATATCGAAACAAACAATTAAGGAACCCAATAACCAATTGATTTTTTCAATTTATATAAAGAGTTTATGTGTTAGTAGTAACGCCATTTAGACTCAATACCCCCACACTAAAGCCAGCTTTATTGAAAATAACTTTTAGTTAATGTGTCAAGGTGAAAAAATGTAAAAGCAACCATACTAATGAATCCAAACATTGCAAAAACAACAAATGTATTAGTTCGTTTTATGACTTTTAATCTTGCGACGATAATCTGCCAGCGTCTATAAAATTTTAATCGGCAGTGCAGTATATAAGCGGCCTTAATATTACAATTGCTTAGTTGAAAACATACCCTACAACCATGCGTTTCATAATTATCTTCTTGGCTGTTTGCGTATACATGGCGAAGGCCGAAAGTAAGTATTTTAATCTCTCTATTTAGATACCCATGGCATTATCTTCATAATCATCATCACTCGCAGCAACTAAATGTGTACCATTTAATTGCTCCACATATGTTAGATAGTAGATAGTAGTTCTTCCCAGGTGTTATGATTCTATACCATTTTATAATCTTCTTTGTGCGCCGATCCCATCTCGGGAACGCTGCTTCCCCTTAAGCATTTGATGTCTCTAAGGTACAGGCCCACTGTACACATCCTGCTTATTCCTCATTTCACCTAGGATTATTTTTAAACTTGTCGTTCAGTTCACATATTAATATTAAATATAAATTATTAATTATATAATTAATTATTTTTGGTTTAAAAAAATTTGATATGAAGTTTAAATATTGTTTGTTTGGAAGAAAATAAAAATCATACACATTATTAAAAACATGTAACTTTATGGCTGTGGTTGTAATTGCAACGAATATTGAAAGAGTATCTTGCAAACAAGTTTGATTGAATTTGAATTTACGTTTTCTTTTTTCCAGCTTGCGAAGATGAGAACGCAGAGTACAGCAGCTGCACATCGCCCTGTGCGCTTACTTGCGCTAATCCGACTCCCGGATTTTGCGTTGGCATGTGCAGATCAGGCT
Organism: Geotrupes spiniger; assembly: GCA_959613385.1. NCBI lineage: Eukaryota > Metazoa > Arthropoda > Insecta > Coleoptera > Geotrupidae > Geotrupes > Geotrupes spiniger. The sequence goes on from OY390737.1 coordinate 23,751,043, forward strand.
GCGTCTGCAAGGCTGATTTCGTCTTAAACAGTGATAATGTATGCGTTCCAGTTTCTGATTGTTAATTCGAATTATTACCTATGCTATAACACCATGTCAATGAAACAATAAAAATATTATCTTACCTGCAACTTCTAATTGTTGGATTATTATTGACGCGAGGTAGTCGTCGACAGTTCAATATTTACAAATCACTTAGTCATAATGTAATTATCTCCTTGAATATGATTATTATGTACATTTCTAAAGAAAACACATTTAGCAAATGCAAAGTCAAGTCCCAGCCTACGAATAGGAAGCAAGCTGTTATCACATGGTCGCTTGGTGTTGTAAATAATAAAGAACATAATGTAATCCTTTAGAAATTGTCATTTTTAAGAATTTAAGACTGATGATAAAACTTAACTAAAACTCCTAGTGGTACTAAGGTAAAATCCAAGTTGGTAAAGTTGCCAACACAGGTCTTCCAATAAATACATAAAATGATTTCTGTGGCTAGATTTTATTCAGAATTGAACGAGCTTTCTTAGATTGGATATTCTCAAACACCTGAAAGATTTCAATTGGCAACAAGCTCTCATAAACGTCTAATATATTTAAGCGTGTACCGTGAGGTATTATTTTGAGGCTGTTGTTGGTGATGACGATAACTAATTTAATAATATTATAAATTAAGGATATTTGTTTGCGCTACGTGAACGAAGAAATTGCGTGCACTCGACTCGTGGCGAGTTGTAAGTTCGACGAGAATTTCGAGTACGTCTCTCGCCAATGATTTACGTCGCTATCGTCTGGGCTTTATTCTATCGTTCGAAGGCTTGTTGCAGATAAACTCCTTTAACTATATACACTATTTATTACCAATATTTACAATTTACAATTATTTCACAATTACAATTGGCACTGTTGCGATGTGTTAGCTTGTTTGATAATTGATCAATGCTCAATTGAATAACACTGTTGTGTTACTACTCAAGTTGCCTTGAATAATGATGATACACTGGATGTGTTACTGTGTGTAACTGTTTGTAACTGATACTGTCTGTTTAAGGCAGAAAACGTTCTTTAAATAATAAAGTTCCTCTGTGCCATTGGTGGGAATGAAATGTCCCCACTTTGATGCCAGACGAAGAACTCGTCGTGATTGGTAGAAGAATGAATTTAAGGTGATGAAAGATAGGGAAGTTTTGCCCGACATTTGGTTCACGGTTTCTAAGAGGATTAATCTAAAATCCCGAGGGCCATATAATAATTTAAATGGCCAAGAAAGTTCGGTAATTGTTTATTTACCGTTAGCCGGCCGCATCTGCCGAACCATCTGTACCTGCACAGCAGTGAATTTGGGACTAATTACGTATGCAAAATATTCTAAGTGTCTAAGTGTCTAAACGAAATAATTGTAGCAAATATTTTGCACTGGAGTGCGCGGATCCAAATTGATTTGATTAAATGCTTATGTACATATGTGGGACCGAACAATATTTGAAACTAACTTAATATGTATCATGCTGTCTTTCATAATACTGATCTTTTAGTCAATTATCCTTTGTCATTGCTACAATCGCATACAACCAACGATTATATACCATTTTGAATAAGATTATAAGATATTTATCTGGAGAAATATTAATGGCAAAGTATGATTGGTACGGCTACAGATAATAAGGGGGGATTAATCAATAAAACATGTTGACACAAGTGATTGCGGCTCATTTGTTGATTGAATGGACCCCATATACGTAATCTCTGTTAATATATAGCTTATGAGTTCTAGAAATGATTACCGATATATCGATAATATCGACTTCCGTATTACTTTATATTGTTAAACGCTTACAATATTTGACAAGGTACTTTAATGGGAATATTGGTTGGATTGCCGACATTTAAACTTCGTGTATTTTACAGATTCGAATACATTTACATGAATCAGTTTACATAACATCAATTTATTTATATTACATTGTTATGATTTATGTATAAGATAATAAAAATTGTATAGACAAATGATGTGGATGGCTGAGCATTATGGATAAATTACTTAGTTTTCGGATTGAAACAGTTCAATATTGTCCAATGTCATATTAATTACAATTAGCAGCTGGAGACCCACGCCCCACAGGGGTCTATCATTGCTCCTTTTTTGTTCCTTATTTTGTTTATCAATGACATACGAGAGAGATTGGGAAGATTGGGTGATATTGAAACGAACGATACATATATTACATATCATCTAGACAAGCGGAAGAACAGATTTCTCTAAATCAGAGATGAGAAACTGATGTAAGAGTAATAAACTTATTATATATTCAACAAAAATAATTAAAACAGATTAGTTGACAGTAAGATTGAATAATAAATCAAATACATCAACTCAATGAGACATAATTTTCAGGTTTAAAAATTACTGTTTTTTTTTAATATGACTAGTCAATGTGTAATCAAACTAAATGATGAACTAAATTATGCCATCGTAAACCTAAATAAAATGCACACAACTGTTTTCCCAATAATAGGTTTCGCAACTAGGATGGGATAACCTGAATAATATTTGAGGATGACAGGAGGATACAAACAGATGGGGAAGAATGTGATATATGAATATATGAATATTTCAAGAATCATTATCGTAGAATTGGAAATATCGAATGGCGTAGCAATATTTAATCAGATTGAATTGGCGAAAAACTGCAAAATGTAAACGTAAATTGTCCATTATTGCCCATTATTGAAGTGCCAAAATGATGAAACGAGAGGCAAAGGAGATATAACTGGAAAATCAAACTACAAAAACCGAAGACGATGAATGGGAGAAAGTGCAAACGAATTAAAATAAAATAAAGTAAATAAATAACTGGACAACAAAGATACTACGATACGTGCTAATTGAAAAAAGTGAGGAATTATATGGAGGGAAGATGATGGATGAAAATAGTTGACGAGATATAAGGGGAGAATAAAATACCATATTAATAGAAGATATATGAATGCCGTGTAATAATATAAAATCAGTGATATGAAAGAAAATAAAACACATATGAAATATGAGAGACCGTAAAAATCTGCTGAAAATTGATGCAGTACATTTTGACGATATGCTCAAGGAAAGGGGATGTAATGATAATGAACTAAACGAACAAAAAAATGGATTCCTCTGAATTTTAAAATAAAGTCGTTACCTTGGGGGTGACGGAGATGTAATAACATGTTAATGTTAAGCAGCACAGTGATGCAATGCTTGTCCACTTTGATGATAAGGGTGCAGCCTTTTGTGATGGTACTACTGGCTAAACAAAGATCCTAATTTTCAGTCGTTCAGTTGCAGCAGTTGTAACGTTTTCAAGTCCATATGCAATAACATCTAGCTTACTGGTTGGGTTGGATGGTGGTTTTGTTTACCTGTTGAATTTGATCGGGGCATACACAGCTGTTGCAGGAGCTGTGCCACCTGTTTTCTCTACATTTATATAATATGAAAAAAATAATAGCGCAAGATTACAATATTTTTCGCAACCACCATACGAAGATAGGTGGTGGTCAAGACGTTTGCAAATATTATGTCGTTAATAAAATGACGCAAAAGTTTTTAAATGGACGACCAAGGGTAAGAGGGCTCCAATAACTAACTAAAAATAATTGAAAGAGATCATCAAATTGGATTATGTTTCGTTGTTTTGATTTCCAGTTCTTTAACTTGCTTCTAGTTCACAGTTGAGAATTGCCTTTCATTCTCTTAGATGTTTTGCTTGTTTTGAGCAGTTCCTAGACCAGTAGCATTAATATTACTGCGAGGAGAACGTTCAATAACATATCTCAAATTAAGAAAAAAAGATCGGCCAGTGAAATCGAATAGTTGAGCCTTGCCAAAATATTTTTTGGCAAACTGCCCCAAACTTGTATAGGCGTGGCCCGATTTCAACGAAAATGCAATCGAACTATAAGTAGTTTATTTCGATGATTGTGGTTACGTTTTGTAATTATCACAATTTACGTTTTTTTAACTAACTTTGAGGTTATAATTTATGCAGTCCAGACGTAAAAAGACGTGCATTCTCATAATTCATAAATGGGGGATGCAATAGAATGTGTGTGGTCGAAATACATGGAAAGAATTTGATAAAGGAACAATACCCAAGCATAAAGAAAATGATATAATTTATGCACAAAAATAGAACATGGCGATATGTAATCATCGGTACATTTTGATATATGCAGTAACCAACGAGAAGACACTGGAGATACTGAAGTTCAAGCAAATTTAAAAGCGAAGGAGGCTGAATGGAGAAATGCCATAGCATTTCATGTCAAGGAGTTGGATAGAAAAAACTAAACTAACTAAACTAAACTAAAACTTTCGTTTTTTCTAAATTTACTTATATAGTCTTCAAGAATAGATGTTTAAAATAATGGAAAAATAAATTTTGAACTAAGTAGAGTCAGTCAAAAACAATGATTTATCAATTGAACAAAACGATATTAATAAAAAAAATCAACTATGGAAAATAAGCTCTAAGGAAAAATTACTGCAATGAACGTAAAAGAGAATCAATTAATAACGGCAGATAAGAAGAGAAGCTGAAAAAGTAAGAAATGGTATGGTTTGGGTAGCTGATATGAATGAGATGATCAGAATGATAAAAGAGTCAAATGATAAGGAAGAAAGAGATCAGAAAGACAACGTAGGAAATAGAAGAAGAGGAACATCCAGAAAAAGTAATTTAGAATCTAATGCGAGCATTGAAGCTTTGATGATAAACTTAGGAAAAAGAGGAAAAATCACAAATAAGTAATGCAAAATAGTGTGACGGAATAAAAACAAGAAGGATAAAATAATCACAAGATGAGGATGATGGATAGCAGGAAGACCACGTAGGAAAAAGAAGGACAGGAGTATTCAGTAAAAATAATATAGAATTTAATGCGAGTAATGAAGCTGTGGTGATAAACTCAGAACAAGGAGGTAAAATCATAAAGAAGAAATACATAATAAAGTGTGATGGAATAAAAACAAGAAGGATATTAAGAAGCTATGACGAGGTAAGACGTAAAGCGAAACGGGAAATGAAAACTTCAAGACAAACAGAGAAAGAAACTGTGACGATAAGGAATAATAAGGAAAAAGGTCCCATCAGAACTCAAAGGAAACTAAAATGGTTAACGTTTGTAAACAAGTCTCTCAACATCACAATTCTAACGCAACTTATTCGATTTTTTCCGCTTGAAGATCAAAAAAACTGTTTTTTTCATCAATCTGATGATCTGGTATTTAATTAAATGTCACTAATGTGCCGGGATTTCGCCTGCTCAATCATTACTCCCAATGTTTTTGAATTATTATCTCTTGTTCATAATGAGGTCTCAGTCATATTTCTTCCAGTCTCCGTCTTCTTATACCCTCTGGTTTCCAATCTTATAATGTCTTTGATAATTTTAACTACGTTTGGATAATGGGTCAGTTCATTGCGTTCAAAATGCATCTTTGGATGTCAGAATCAATTTCTTTCTAATGTTGGTTTTAATATTAATTTAAATAAAATTAGTAGGTATTGTTGGATCCAAAAGATTATAGTGTTTTCCAAAATGCATTAGCATTTCATTGTGCATTTCTATAAGGATTTAGCTGGGTGTAATAACTTTAAATCCCCTTTTTCCTGTTATTACTCTCTCTCTCTCACACACACACATACTCTGTATCTCCCTCTCTCTGAATTAAGAAAATCTCTTGTTCAAAATACGCCGGATTTTGTTCAATACCTGGGATGCAGCACCAGTACGATTCGTTCTTTATTCCCAAATTATATAAGAATTGCTAATAAAAAATATATAATCTGGCTAACAATCCATCGACAACTGATTTTAGCAAGTATTTTGGTTGATTTGGTCGATTTCATCGCCTACCGTACATTATGGTGGTTCCAAGCAATGCTTTTCTGTTTATACAATAATCCTGCTTTGAAGATGTGTCACCGTACACTCTGTGTACGGGATGACAGTAGCACGTGGATTCCATAAATATGCCACCGGTTACTCGCGCAATAAATATTTTTTATGGTGTTTTTTTGGTAATAAACCACTGATAGAGTCAATTAAAACTTCGATAATTATTAGCATTTTTATCTATAAAATTTAAATATATCTCGGATATATTGTATATAAACCGGCCCAAACGCCACAACAGTACAGTTGAAGATCTACAAACAATCATGCGTTTCGCAATCATTTTATTAGTCGTTGGTCTGTGCTTAGTGCATGCCGAAGAAGAAGAAGACCGTAAGTATTTTATATATCCAATATTGTGTTTAGCTCATTAACGTTGCAAATTTTATAAGAGATTTTTTTTAAGTTTCTATTTATTAATTGGGGATACCAGGAAGTACATCTTCACTAACCCTTATCCCATATTTCGTTTGTATAGTACTGACATCCAGTTTTCCGTATTTCAGCCTGCTATGACTCCAACGCAACATTAAAGGAATGTAGAAATCAGTGCCAACCTACTTGTGAGAATCCCGAAGGAACCGATGGGTGTGGCGACGAATGTGTACCCGGTTGCGATTGCAATGAAGGTTATGTGTATTTCGAATACATGTGCATCCCGAAAGACGAGTGCATAAGTAATTATTCAAACACATTTGTTTAAATTGTAGTTAACGATTTTTCACCCCAAGGCTGTGATGCTCCTAACACAATTTACACCACCTGCGCAACTAACTGTCCACTGACGTGCGCTAACCCCGTTGAAGGAATGTGCGTCGGCATGTGTGTAGAAGGCTGTACCTGCAAATCTGGTTTTGTCTTAAACGATGATGGCGAGTGTGTTCTGCTTGAAGACTGTTAGTGGATTTTTTTAATGATAATGGGTTAACTATGTAATGGAAATAAAATTTTAACAAATATATGCATAACAATTATGTAGAAATTATTTTGATTCTAGTAACTTACTTTTTTGAATAATCGCAATGTTCGGTAGTTTGAAATAAAGGCTGTGATTGGACAAGTTTTGTAAAATTAGTACAGTACGTCAAATATGAAACTTGTTCGTCGCTCAGGAAAATTGCTAATGAGATAGATGGAGGTAAAGCATTCCAATTAGATGGCATCAGTATTGGTGTTGGAAGATCTTATTGATGTTGATCAATGAAACGTTAGCGACCGTAAAACTTCCAATTGACTGAAAAAAGTGGTTAGGCGAACATTCAAGAAAGGATCACATACAAACCTTAACAATTACAGACTGATATCGATACTCGGCCATTGACAGACGTCTTCTCTGATTACCTCACAAAGGAACAATAGAACAAAAATACCGACAGCTTGCTGAAAAAGTTCTCGGCTCGAATTGAATTGTGTAAATCACGGCTTGCTTATGTACATTCGTATACTTTGCAAACGCTTTCGACTGCATTGACCATAAACTGTTAATGAAAGCATTGGCATAAGGGACAAATTGCGCTGCTAGTTCGAGTTTTACTTACGCGATAAAAGTTTCCCAGTTAGGATCTGAGACGATTATAGTTAAAACACACAGGTAGACAAAGGAGTACCTCTCGGTAGAATTTTCGGTCCCGTGTTGTATGTAATTAATGTCAGCTATGTATATAGCACCTCGTTACCTCCATACGTGCGTTCCTTACATTTTCGCAAACCACACCGCAAACCTGATTATCCATAAAGACCTAGAAACGGCCATACATCGTATAAATTATAATAATAATAAATAAGTTATTGGTAACGATCATTGAGAACAGGATGCTGTGTAAATTAAGAATAATAAGAATAATACAAAATATATACCAACAGGTTCATATTACAGTAGGCTGCAGTAGCGGCGTCCTGATCGTCTATATGAACCTCACTAACAACTAATTAAACTAACTTTTTATGTATGAGTAGTTCGTTTGTGGTAGTCTTTCAATTATTAAATGTACAAAGTCATGTTTCATTTGATCGGTGCACGTTTTCCTGCAACAGAATGCCGCCATGTTGTTTCAAGATGCAAGGTTTCTGAGGCTGCGATTTCAAAACTATATGTAGGCCGAGTTCTGGAAAATCGTGGAGAAGTTGTCGATGACATTTTGGCTTGATCTCGCTTCGTGCCATTATATCAGGAGGATTCTGGAATAAGCAGAATAAAGTCAATTATGTACCTAGAGACGATAATCCTTCAAATGTCCCTCCAGCTCAGTTCAGTAGAAGAATGTTAGTCATTATTGACTAACGGCTTGACGACTTATAAAAACGGTTGGGAGGTCCAAAATGAGCAACATTTGCGGGCACTAATTGTTAAAAAAAATCGGAAATAGGACCCCAACATCACCCAAAGATCAAGACGCAGATCTTAGTGTTCATGTTGCTGATGCAAAGTTAACCATTAATATTCAAGTTTGAATGACTTTTTTATTTTGCTGATTTTTCTTTCTCAAAATTTGTATCTTATACGTCAACTTTGACTTAAAAACAATGTTCCCAAACTAAACACTTCTTCATACCATCATACATGATGAAACTAATATAATATTTAAGCTGATACCTATTTATTCGTTAATAATAATCGAATGATTTAAATAAATATAATGTTGGCCATGAATTTCAAATTACCAGAATCTTATCAGTAATGAGAGATTAGGAAATATATGATAAATGATTTATCAACCGCAAATTATATTTTTTTGTTAATTCTCGCATAGAAAAAGCTCATAATATAATATAATTTTCAAATGAAATGAAATTTGAAGGATCAGACCGTCTCCACAGAAAAGTTACCTCGTTTCCTCTTTCGCACTGTCAACTATAGTCGGTGCTGATCGCAAACAATGAGCAAAATACAAAACCAATATGACACATGAAATGGCTCTAAAACGACGTTTTTTTATTGAAATTTAAAACAAAACATAAAATCCTTTCATCTAATTTGGCGCCCTTTTTTAAACCCAAAGAAAATAAAAATCTCCCTTGCCAAATCCCGTTGCTAAAGATCAAAGTGTATCGCGATTCCGATAATTTACGTTCGTCTTTCAAAATAGTGCAGTTGTCGGTATTTATTCGCGGTAACCTCGATAAGAGAACCGAAAAATCACCGATAATTTTACTATTAAATCTGAGTAATTCGTTGGCATTGTGTACATTTCCTGTTAATCATCGTTCGTCCTATAAATTAACACTGTGTTCGAATACATTTCAGAACAATACAAGCATGAAACAAAGATGAATTGGTTGTTATCTTTAGTTTTGTTGTGCGCACTTGCAAGTGTAAGTTGCCGTTCTTCGCTGTCACTTTCATGTAAGTATGCATTAAGTTTTTAATTAATTGATTGGCAAATAGTTTCTGATTATATTAAAAAATAATGTTTCAATTAAATGGTATTTATAATTATGTCATTATGTATAAAATTAAAGTCATTTATAAACATAAACATAAACATAAATATAAACTAACAATATTAATTACTTATTCGTATTAAATTTTAAGAAAATTCTGTTCGGGCTATGCTGAGATGTAAATATATATTGAAATTAAAAAAAAATTATTATTACATTTATTTAAATATTAATATTCTAATAAATCAAAAAATGCTCAATATACCTAATAAGTGTTGATGTTGAGAACATTATGTTTCATAAAAATATACATAAAAGGAAACTCAAAACATTTAATACCGACTGTTCTAGTAAATATTATTTCTGACATCAAGATTCTTTCCACAGAATTAGTTTAGCTTACTGACGACATCTAATGAGATAGAAACACATGTGTTTGTGTCTCGTTGAATACATTTAATTAAAGAATAAAATCATACCACACTTTTACATATTTCTATAAATCTGTCCTATTAAGTAGAAACTAATTTTATATATTTAAATCTTTAAAAACTCCATTTAACATTTCATGTTACAAACATTTATATATCTCATTAATTTTTTTTTACTTTTAGCATGTCGCGGTCGTAACGAAGTCTATGGTTGTTTCATACCAGGAGGAAACACGTGTCAGAATCCGCCGAACGAGTACACCCAATTCCTGCAATGTAAATACACTTGCGGATGCAAAAAGGGGTATCTTTTGCAAGATGGCACTTGCATCCGCTCCTGGAGATGTCGACCGTTGATCTCTAATAGATCCGGTTCTGGACACACATTTTTAGATAGGAAACCATAAATTTATAGAACATTTTTTTGAAATATATGAGTGTTGCGAACATGTGTAAATTTATATTTGGACCAATTACACGAACACAATCTTCAATTGAAATATAGAGCTTGCTCGTTCCTTCAGGCTTGGAATGATGTGTTAGGGTACATTTAATATTGTATACCAGAGAATCCATAATAAGACAAAATGATTGAAACAAATAGATTCATATATTAATATATAACCATTAAAGCACATTTAGTTTAAATTAAACACAATACACTAACTTTCAGCGCAATAGCTATGCATATACATATATCATGTGCAGCCACGTTAAAAATGTGCACTATCTGTTAAACTCAAATACGTAAAACATACCTTGCTTGTGTAAGTACAATGGCGTAGGTATAATTATTTAAACATTCCACGAGTTCCAAAATTCCAAAAGCTTTGCCAATCAGAGTTCATGATTAGGCTTATGAGTTTTTAAAAATTAATATATTTTTTGTACATAAAACTGTGACTAACGCAAAATAAATCTACAAGGTTAGTCACGTGTAGAAGCTGTCGTATATATATTCCATATAACCAGCCAAAAAAAATACCAGAAAACTGGTAAATCCCCATAATCATAATTAGTTTTTATCAAGTCAATGCGTCGTTTCAACAATGAAATTAGCCTTTTCATTAAACAGTTATCTCAAAAGATTTGTTATCCTTTTTCCATTTATTTCGTTCGTCTTAATATTATTTATTTTTTATTTCTCTCGAGACAATACCGAGTAGTGATTTTAATATTGATCTATTGGAGCAAAACAGGAACGTAGACACTTTCAAAGATATCATAAAGCACATATAATAAAAATGTATAGCAAGGCGAAACCAAAAATAGAAGAAGAAATGACAACAAGACGACTATTCTCCACGGATAAGATAAATATGTTCAAACAAAAGCTCTCTACTGTAGAATGGCTCTACGTTTATCATGAAAATGACACTTCGCAGCATTTACAACATTTTCCAAGACATTTCAATTATATTTCGATAAACATTTTCCTAAACGGAACAAGAGGCTCTCGCAAAGAATTTCAAATGGGCAAAGGGTATTAAAATTTCATGCAAATAAAAAGAAATGTTTGATGTTAACAATATTCGAAAGGGAGAAAATGAGGATGACATCGCCATTTTCTTCATTCTTCTAAGGTGGTCAACAGACTAAACAATTTCTTTATAAATACATGTGATACAGGTAAGTCACACATGTCGCCTTCCGGTGTGACAAAAACTGGTGTAATAATATGCATTTATATTCTACTTCACCGACTGAAATTGCACGAGGTATATAATCGTTAAAAAATATTGCGAGTGTCGGGTACGATGAAATACCAACAGAAGTGCTTAAACACGTAACTGAGTACGTAAGTACAGCAGCAGCGTACATAATAAATGTGTGTTTCGAGCAGGGAGTATATCAAGACTACCTATACTATTCCATAATAAAACAAATTTATCAAAAATGCAATAAAAATGACATTAATAACTACAGACAAATTGCTTTGCCACCAAATATATCAAAAGTATTTGAGAGGGTGATATTCAGTACACCAAATAGTTTTCTTAAGAAATGTGATATTCTATCAAAGAAACAAATCGCACTAAAAGAGCTATATTGCAACTATTATCTGAAGTAGTGCACTGGATTAACGAAAATAAATCAACAGCTGTCATATATATTGATTTGACTAAAGCGTTTGGCAGTATGGATTATATTTTACTTGAAAACAAGCTGTACAATTATTGAATAAGAGGAACCCCCCTAAAGTTGATGATGTCATATCTTGCACGTCAACAACAATCTATCTATTACTGATCCACAGATAAGATCAGACTGGGACGAAGTCAAAAGAGGCGTACCACAAGGGTCAATTTTTGACCTGTTTCTTCTATATAAGAATGACCTGCCTGGCAACTTCAGCTTTCCTACGATTCTATATGCAGACGATATATCCATCGTATATAGAATGGATGACACTGTACAACTTCAACAAAACGTGGCAGAAAAAGCTGCAGAAGGTGTAAGGGTGGTTTGACTAGAATAATTTATCCCTAAACATAAAAAAACGAAAATGGTATTTACGCAAAACAAAAACATCGCAGAATTAAATATAAACGTAAACAACTTTATTAAGTTACCTCAAATCCAAGCGCGAAGTTTCTTGGAGTATTTATGGACAAGAGGCTTAGTTGGAAACAACATGTCGAATACCTAGCCCCCAAAATTCATATGTTCTACAAACACTTGCAATGTCTGCATACTACAGATATAGAAATCCCGTGGATGTCGGAATCTTCATCCTTCAAACAATGCATACGAGCAATATTTAACCTGAAAATCACTGATTCATGCAGATCTTTTTTCATAGGGAATTGTATACTCACCCTACCAATCCTGGAAAGTGCAATGTTCATGAAGAACATCATAGTTTCTTCGAGGACACCGAAAGAATTATAATACACGCGAGTAAGGCTCATTTAAAGTGCACATAAGGGTAAAACACCTACAAAGCCAAAATTAAAACGATATTAGTGGGAAATGGGTTATACAGTTTTGATGTTTTTTTTTAATCGAATTCTAAACTGTTTTTCTATGAAATGATATATAAACTGCACCACCTAGAAGGGGCGGGAACTTTTGGACCAAATTTGGCAGGAATAGTGGACTAGTCCAGGGAAATAGTTGATTAAAATTTGAAACCCAATCATCACGTAGTCATGGGATTTTGACGTTTGTGTAATTTTTTAGAGGTGGTGATAGACAAGCAATTATCGAGTCATTTTTTGAATTTGTTCCACTTTTCAGATCCCGTTCTTTAGTTTAAAGTGTTTCAAGTGTTTAATGATGCCTAGAGGAAGGAGACCTCAAGTTTACCAGCAGTTGAGTGACTTTGACCGAGAGCGGATTGTTGGTTTACGAGAAGCAGGTTTTTCGTTCGGCAACCGTTTGGGACGGCACCACTCAACAATAATGCGTGTTTATCAAGCGTGGTCTGAACATGGGGTTGAACGTCGGAGAAGAGGCATTGGGGCTCAAAGACGAACCAATGAACGTCAAGATCGCCGCTTAAGACTAATGGCCTTGAAAAGCCGATTCTCTAAAACTAGATCAATAGCTGATCAATGGTTAGGTGAACAAGGTCGTCCGATAGGCTTGCGAACAGTTTATCGTCGAATAAGAACCTTTGGCTTGCTGTCGTACCGCCCACATCTTGTGCTACCCCTCACTGCTCAACATCGCCAGGAACGTTTGGCCTGGTGCACGGAAAGACTTCAATGGAACTTGGAGTGGCATCGAGTTGTCTTTAGTGACGAATCGCGATTTTGTTTAGGAATGCATGATGGCCGGATGACTGTTAGACGAAGACGTGGAGAAAGGCGCAATCCTGATTTTTCGATTGCGACGCATGTTCACCGAACTGTGGGGTTGATGGTGTGCTATTGCTTACGGCAGCAGGTCACCCTTGCTCTTCATTCGGGGCAGTATGACCGCCCGACGCTACATTGACGAAGTGGTAGAACCACATGTTCTTTCATATCTTCGAGGGCTGGAAGACCCACTTTTCCAGCAAGATAATGCACGACCTCACGTAGCAAGGGTTTCTCTTGACTTCTTTGAAGAGGCCAATGTTAATCTTTTGCCTTGGCCGCCAAGATCTCCCGATTTGTCGCCCATTGAGCACGTGCGGGACATGATGGGTAGAAGATTGAGGAATCTACCGAACCCACCGTTGAGAATAGAAGCTCTACGGCATGAAGTACAGGCTGCTTGGGATTCCATACCCCAAGAAGACATTGATCACCTGCTGGAATCAACGCCAAGGCGGGTCAATGAGTGTATTAGAAATATGGGCGGACCAACACATTATTAAAGAAAAATCAAAAAGATGAAGTGTTTCCTTCATCAAATTTTAATCAATTGTTACCTTAGACTTAGTCCAATGTTTCTGCCAAATTTGGTCCAAAAATTCCCACCCCTTCTAGGTGGTGCAGTTTATATGTCACTGAGTATATATAAATTCTGTACTGTCCTTTTGCCTTTTTACATTTATTTCCTGAATTAGGTATTATGTATGTACACATTGTCGTACCCTACACCCTTTTGGGTAATCATGGTGCTAATAAAAAATCTTTATTATTATTATTATTAAATATTGTGTAATCTCAGACATTTTCACCAAACAATTTGATTTTGACTTATTTGTCACTTTCTGCATTTAAGCAATTTATATACTTTTACACAATTTTGGAAACGTTAATATTTTTGGTATTTTTATTAACATCTTCGATAATGTAATTTAAGTTTTCCATATTTTTTCCATTTCTTTGCATTTTCGGGAACTACATATTTGACAAGTTTGATAGTCCTTAATATTTTGTTTCACTTTAATCAGTTTTGGACCAAAGTTACACAGTTTTATATGGATTTATGGCATCAAAAAATTGAAGCAATGTGAGATTTTCAGTACATATAAAATGGAATGACGTCACTCAATCAAAAATTGTAAATAGATTTAAAGCTAATCCATATTTGCATAACATTTCTCAATCAAAGAGAATACACCACTAATTTTCAGCGCAATTCCATGCAAATATATCAAGTGTACATATACATATCAGAAATATGCACTCTCTGTTAAAGTCAAATAGTAGAAACATATCTTGCATGTGTAAGTACAAGGGCATACTAATAGGTATAATTTATTTAAACATTCTACGATTGTCTTCAATCTTACCTTAGTGAAACTTTAATTTGAAGCTTTCCCTGTCGGGTGTTCTTTGCAGACTTCAGTTATCGATTGCTTGAGCTCAATTTATGGCCAATGAGTTTTTAAAAATTAATCTGAATTTGTGGGCATGAAACTGTGAGTAACACAAATTAATATGCAAGGTTAGCCACGTGTAGAAGCTGTCGCACAAATATTCCGTGTCACCAGTCAAAAAAATACCATAGCATTGGTAAATCCCCACAATAATATCATCAATTAATTCTTATTGTAGTTATTCAAGAATCGTGTCATGCCTTACTATTATTTATTTTTCTAGTTTTTCTTTAGCCCAAAACGTAAATGATCATGATAATATTAGGTTGATTGAATTAAGAAAATAAACGGTAAAAAAGTCAAATTTGTGAAATTGTTAAGTATAAAATTTGTATAAAAATAATAAATACTGTTGGAATTTGGGGATTTCCAAATATCATAAACGATTCTGTGAGTACGACAAGTCTCGACTTAAATGCAACCTCCTACCATTGAATTTTTGATTATCAAATTTACATTACGTTCAACCTGCATCAATTTTAATATCCATTTACTGTTGTTTTAATTTATTTTGTGTCGGAGTATCTGAACACGCTTTTAACGCTCCTCAAATTAAAATGATTCTCATTCTCTTTTTACGAATTACATTTCGTTGTTATAGCTCATCGATTGAATCTCAGACATTTTCACCAATCAACGACTAACCAAATCCTCGTGTGTGGTACGATTCCCAAAGCTTTGTAATTTTCATTTTAAAAGTTACTTTTTGCATTGTTAATGGCCCAAAGCTTTTCTACAATGTTGACGTATTTGTCAAGGAGAAAGTAGTATTAATGACATATAATAAAATCCATTTATTTTCATACATACTTCAAATTGAAATATTTTTTTATGATCGATTTCAGGCGATTTTTACATTTTTGAGTCATTCTAGGAGGTAGTAATGCAAATAACGTCTTAGATCAATGTTTTGTCGATTTGATGAGTTATTGGCTCATTTATTGAAGTGCACGTACAATGTCTTTGCAATTACTGAAATTTGGTTGACACGCTTATAGCTGTTTATCTGGAAAGTACTATCCAGTAACGATATTGAAAAACTTTGGTTCATGAAAAACTATTGTTTTGATATTGTTTATAGAAGGTCGGATAATCAGTATCGACAATTCGTTGAAGAGCTGGAAATATCGTTTTCAAATTGTTTACCAATATCAGAGCATATGTATATTGTTTTTTGGGCGACTTAAACATTGGTTTATTAAAATTTAGTGATCTGGCTGCTGTCAGTCTAGTGAGTACTTTTAAAGCTGTTGGACAAATCATAAATCAACCTGCAAGATTTTCGACTATTTCTTTGACAGTTACGTTCTTGTTCTGAATTTTGGGGTTCTCAATGTAGACATATCAGACCATGCACATACTGCGGAATTCTCATTAGAGCAACGGTTCCTAAAGTTTTTTTATCACGCCTCCCTTATAATACAATGAGGGTAGAAGTACAAAATACATAATCTATTTTAAACGAATATTGTTTTTTCACACACATGTGGTAAGAAAGAACAAATCAATTAATGACATAGATGAGCTTGCATATTATTGACAAGATTTCCAATTCTTGGTTGAATAGAAGAAATTGCTTTTATAATTCATTTTTATTGCTGCAATTGTAGGAAATGTTATTATCACAGGAGTTCAATCGCTCAATTCATTGGTGAGGTGCTGCAGATGGTGTGATAGTTTTTCTTCATATCAGTATCCTCCAAAACCTCCTTAATGCGCTAATTGCATGCTAACATTTTACGATTCCAGTGTTGCAATTTCTCAACATATGTCGTCATGGCATCCCGATGATAAATTATGTTCGAGTCTGCACTTTGTAATTTCAACTTTAATAAGTTTAACGAATCGAAAATATCTGATAGATAAGCCAATACTCGTACTGCTAGGACACTTGGCTTTCTGAACTCCACATACAATTCAGTTTGTTTTTCTAAAAACAAAATTCCTTACCATCCTGAAGGAATCTTGAATAATCTTGCCTTTTGAGAGGCAGCGGTCTTCCGTATGAAATAACAATGTCTTCTTTTCACAAAAGGGGATTTTTTGCATTGTAGGAACGCCGTCGTGCACATCATCGACGTACCATGAAATGAACCAATGACAAAGAATTCAAGATTGCTGTAATTATATCAATTGCTTTTGATGTTGTCGCAAACTCTTGTTCGTAAACAGTCTCGCTTACATCTCGTGTTCAGAACTCAATTTTAACTAACCTGCTGTTCTTCCTGTAACACATGCGACTTATTTAAAAGTATAACGACGTATTACGTGAACGTGTATTACAGATGGCTCTTCATAAAATTCAAAATTACCAAGATCACGTTATCATTAATTATACTATTGGGACAACAACAACAACAACTCGAAATGTGGCATATTGCTATTGGTTGAAATTAAGTATCAGTTTTCAAAACCATTCTCTAACAAATTTGTTCCTGGATACTTTATTATAGTCATTTTATTTCTGTATCGTTTGTTTTTAATTGCGTTTCTTACTTACAATTCTTGTCGATTAACTTAACGATTTGAAATGTGCATTTGTGCTATTCTGACCATTTTAATAGTAGTACTGTCTTAGTGGACTTTGGCTGTACGAAGCCTTCATGAACTGCCAAATGCCTAAAATTTGGATGTGTTTAGGGTAACTGAACGGTATAACAATTGTATACAGATTACATAATAAGTAACAATTTAAAAAGTTGAAATATCACTAAGGCATATGTCGAAATTTATGGTAATAACGCTGTTTAGAACATCTTCTTATTGGTATGCATGTTCCTGAAGCATCCCGAGCATAATCATCAACGCAATAGCAACCGCTGCTGCACATAAAGTTTACTATAGGACATTCTTGGCCCAAAGTGGCGCACTCCGTTTGACAAGGGCTTCCGCAATGGTATTTTTCATGTGGCCTAGTACATTCTCTTGGGCGGACTGTAAAAGTTACAACAATTAAATTTACTAATAATATTTGTAATAATATAATATATGAGACGTTAAATTAATGTTATAATTATAAGTTAAATTAGTAATATAAAAAAATGTGCCACAATTCATCAGAAAATACTTTACATCTAGATGCGGAATCAGCCATCGCCACGAAACCCACAACCAAAAGCATCAATTTTACATCCATCTTTACTACTTCGCTTCGAATTAGAAACTGAGCTATAACTCCAGTAGCACAAATTTGATTTAAGAGAGATTACATTAAAAAATAATGTTTATAAATCAAATCCCCATAAGAGCAAGGTCACGAAAGTCAAAACATTGATTATTATTTGTGATACTTACATGTAGATGTAAAATGAAAAGAAAGCTTATTTCAGACATGTACTAAAGTCAACGGACTATAAATCGATTTGGAAGCAACTTAAGCAGCTTAATATTTCAAATGAAAATTTTATGCGGACTCGCCCGTTATTTACGAAATTAACAACAACTACATCGGTGTTCCACAGAGCTAAAACCCCTACTGTACCCTGTTGTATACTTGCGATTTAAGTATAAAGACAACTTTGTCATTGTCAAAAAGTCAGCATGGCAAAACTAAAAGAAACGTATGGCATCGGCAGAAAAATGGGTTCGGGGCGAACTAATCTTTCAAACCCTGAACAAGACGAAGTTTTATTTATCATTTGAGAGCAAAGCCCTTTCATTCAGCAAGAGATCACCAAGAATGACCTATCGACTCATAACAAAATTAAGCTATCAACAAGAGGCTTATAGTGTAGAATTATATTTTGTTGTAAATTATATCTATCGGGCAGAACATTTTTGGAACAACGTGATCTTTACGGATGAGATTTTCCAATCCAGCCATGATACAAATTGTCAGTAAGATGAACGGATTTCCCAGATAACTAGTTTATATTCCAGCAAGATAATTGCCCTGTTCACATGTCCAGGGTACTACCTGATGAAGAATGTCTGGGAATATTTAGTGAAAAACATTTATGAGGAAACTTTCGACCTCATAATCAAAATGAATTGTGCGCGGTCATTGAGGACAGTTGGGAGGAATTAAGTCTTGATGAAAATTTTTGTCGATATTTTATTTTACGCATGCCCAGAAGGCTGATTAGGGGCTAGTGGCGCCATGACAAAATATTAGAATTTTGTTGATTTTTTTTGTATTCACACATTACCTATAACCTAACTTGACTGCCTGGCTAGTGGTCGATAAGGTTAATCTAATTTTTTTGATACTGTGGCAAACGCAAAATAACTCTACAAAGCTAGTCACGTGTAGTTGTCGTTGTATAAATATTACAGAT
This sequence comes from Geotrupes spiniger, assembly GCA_959613385.1. Lineage (NCBI taxonomy): Eukaryota > Metazoa > Arthropoda > Insecta > Coleoptera > Geotrupidae > Geotrupes > Geotrupes spiniger. The sequence continues at coordinate 23,770,326 of OY390737.1, forward strand.
AACCAGAGAATTGGCAAATCCCTACAATCATATCTTCATTATTATTATTCATTAGTTTCTATCGAAGTCGAGAAACGCGTCGTATCAACAATTAAATTACCCAGATAAATGATTAATGAGTCATCTGTTAACTCAAAAGATTTATTTTCATTTTTCAATTTAGTCCGTTTGTCTTTATATTATTTACGTTTCTATTTGTTTCTCTATCCAGAAACGTAAATAAATCGCGATATTACTAAATTTTCCAATTAGTCAAATTTGTAAAATTGTAAAATTTTATAAAAATAATAAATAAATGATTTAAACATTCCGATTGCAAAGTGGCTATAAAATTATTAATAACGAAAATGTCGACCAATTTATTCAAAATCACGTTTAATCGAATTTCAAAGTTCCTATACCTAGGAATGTTCGCCTTTGAGTGAACTCACCGAAATTTATTAATAAATTTCAGAACTACAGATTTTTTTAATAACAGATACTTTTTAGCTCTTACATTTTAACGAAAACAAATAAAAATTTATTAACATTTTTTATTGACAAATAGCCTCTTCCCTAGCCACTTTTCTTGGGGCATTGGCAGATTGGTATGCATTTGCCTGACGCATCTCGGGCGTAGCCGTCAATACAATAGCATTCATGATTGCACACAATGTTTCGTATTGGACATACCTGCCCCAAAGTTGAACATTTCCTTTGACAAGCGCTTCCACATGCGTATTTTTCATTTGGTTTGTCGCACACAATTGGATCAGCTATAAAAAAAACAATACTTCAACAACGCGAAACCAAGACAGATGTTATGAGACTTTAGTCCTAAGGTGTTTAGTTAAGATTTTTGATCCAAAACTTTAATCAGTTTTGGATCAAAGTTAGAAACTTTTATATGGATCTACGGCATCAAAAAAATTCTATCGCTATAATTTGTCTTTGAACAAATGTGAGATTTTTCAGTGCATATAAAATAGAATGACGTCACTCAATCAAAAATTGTAAATAGATTATATGATAGGTAGCTAAATATATTCACCACCAAATACGATGTCACTTAAAGTGAAGAGGACAACAATCACTAGCATCAGCTTTAAATCCATATTTGCATAACCTTTCTCAATCAAAGATAATATACCACTAATTTACAGTGCAATTGCTATGCAAATATATGATGTGTACATATACATACACATACATATCAGAAATATGCACGGTCTGTTTAAGTCAAATACTTGAAACATATCTTAAATGTGTAAGTACAAGGGCATATGTATCAGGTATAATTTATTTAAACATTCTACGATTTTCTTCAGTATTACCTTAGTGAAACTTAATTTGAAGCTTTACCCTAGTGTTTTTTTACAGAGTTAAGAGTTATGGATTACTTTAGCTCAATTTAAGGCCTATGGGTTTTTAAAAATGAATCGAATTTTGTGGGCCTGAAACTGTGACTAACAGGAATTAATATGCAAGGTTAGTCACGTGTAGAAGTTCTCGTACAAATATCTGTTACCAGGAAAAAATACCATAACATTGGTAAATCCCCACAGTAATCTCTTCATAATCTTTTGGAAGTGAAGAGCGTTAATATTATTTATTTTTCTAGTTTTTCTCTAGCGAAAAACGTAAAGAAATAATACCAGATTAATTGAATTAAAAAAATACGCGGTATATGTAGTACATTTGTATAAAAATAATAAATAATTTGCCATATGCTATTGGAATTTGGGGATTTCCAAATATAAACGATTCTGTTAATTATCACATTGCATTAAAGCTGCACAGATTGTATGAAATTAAAATGTTTCTCGTTATTACAGACCTTTTTACCAATCCTAATACATTTCGTTGTTGTCGTGTTTATATGTTGTGGAATCTCAGGCATTTTCACCAGCCAACAACTGACTAAATCATTTGTGTCGCACGATCCCTAAGCTTCTGTATTTTTCACTATTTTAAACACTTAGATCTTTTACATTGTTAATGTTGCCAAGCTTGGAGTTTTCACAATTTTAACTTATCTGCCATCTTCTGCATTTTAGACATTTGTTAAAACGATATAAATTTTGGTCTTTTTTTAGCATTTTCGATAATGATATTCTTCAAATTAAGATTTCCACAATTTTCGCTAATTCCTACATATTTGACAAATTTGATAGTTGATATTTTGATACATATGTCATTAATAATACCTTCTCCTTATCCACAAATTTATTAATCACTATAATCTTTACACATTTCATCCACTATGTTGTCATCGTCAAAAAATGTATCTAAAACTAACAAAATAAACATAAAAACCAACACTAATGCTACGAAATAATAAATAAATATGAACTTTTATAAATAAATGTAAAAATTGTGGGCGATCTCGGTATCTGCCGATAATCTGAATGAAGTAAATCTGATTTTATATATAAAAATACTCTCAAATGAATATAATAGAATAGAAGATACATTTTTTAACGATCTTAACTTATTTAAACTTATTATTAGATTCAAATATTTATGGGGCGACACACTTCTGCCAAGTGAGAAGAAATTCTTAAAAGCAAAAAAATGATTGTCCTAAACAATGCCATAATAGACCCAAAACTGGGTTAAAGTTGTTCATAACTTGTCAGCAACCAACAAAAAGCTGTCATAGGAGGGTGGATCAAGAACATTCCAAAACAAGTGGAAATTGTATGAGTCAATCGGGATAAAATACTTGCTGAGGCAGCAAAGGTTATCATAGCATTTAGTGAGGAAGACCTATCGAAACTTGACTAAACTACCTTGAAAAAACATTAGTTCTCATGGAAACGTCGTTCATATATGTAGATGCTGAGGACAAACTGATGAAATGTAAAAAAAATCTTCGGGTAGCGTTACAGTGTTATATCTGCATCATGCATAAGGTCTATTAAAGCTCATTATGATAAATTATGTATAATGCTAAAAAATGTTAAAATTTCCTGAAAAATATTGATATTTTAATACGTCAAGAAACTAGACATGGAAAGTGATGTAATTTCTGAATACAGGTGGAACAGTTTTAATATTATTCTCAAAAGAACGATAACCGGAGCAGGTAGAGGTTTAATGGTATATACTAAGGACACGTACCAAGGGGATCAAGTAAGCGCGGATCTTCTGTTTTGCGAGTCAATTGTCCAAGACATACAACTGAGTGTATATATGATTTTATTTATGACAATTATAATAACGCAATTAAGGAGGCAAGTCATTTACTTAAGACAAGAACAACAAAAAGGTAATTTAAACCATGGATAACGAGAGACCTGTTGTAACAAATGAAGGGACGTGGATAAGCTATTCCACATATGGAAACAATGTAATGATTCGAGCGAACTAAAGATATGTTATAAACATAAAAGATATCAAATAACAAGGTAAATTCGGAAATTGTAAAGGCAAAAAATAACATCATAAACCTGTTTAATGATCTGAAAGGAGAATATACACGGATAGAATTAAATAACTTAGTAAGAAAAAGAAAAGAAAATGACAATGATGGAACAAAAAATAATAACGTTTATGAAAGATGGAAACCTCACTGTAGCAAACAAATGTACTTTATGAATGGCGTAGAAGTTTTACAGCCGTCTGTGACCAGGTTACACGGTTACTTGGAGAGATAAAGACAGTCTATGTTCTTACCTGAAACCACGACGAAGGAAATAACAATTATTCAGCAGATGAAAAGAAATAAAGGCCTGGGTGTGGATGGGTTAAAGATGTCATCATCACATCTTGAAAGATTGGTGGTTGTGATTGTGAGATTCTACGAGATCGACTGCCTACACTCGAATTATCAACATGTGAACCAACCAGCGATGAGTAATTGTGCGTGCAATATTGATATGGTTCAAGAATTTAAATATTTGGTTTGTAATATGTTATTTAGTTTTGAAAGAAATGAATTGGAGCCTTCAGTGCGGTTATAGTCACTATGGAGGAGGAGTTTAAAAAATCAAAATATTATTATTATTATTTATTTATACTTACATTTCGCACAGATGTTCTTCACTCTGGTTTATATTGATATGAACGGGTAGGGTTGGGTTGGGTTTATTATTAGTATTAGCAATATTATTATAAGATTCTTTTATACTAAGTATTTCATTCTTAGTCTAGCCATTAGTTTCTTTCGTCTACCAAACTGATGAATTCGTGCAGTTTTCTTCATTTTGCTCTGTAGTGATCTTTTATGAATGTCCCTTTTAGAATTACTTACCTTGACGATTCTCTTCACTATGAAGATTACCGTTTATTTTGAATTGTGTTTTTTATTTACAAATCCTTTTGATCGTTGCAACATTTATTAATTTATTTCTATTTAAAGTATAATTTAATACATGTATATGCACTGTTTATTGTTTATTTTGGATCGATACACATGTTATCTAATAACGTAAGGATTTGAAATGTGCATTTGATGATATTAATAATAGTGGGCTTAGCTGTGCCAAACCTTCATGAACCTACTTGCGGCATTTGGATTAGTGCGTTTAGTGTAACCGAACGATATAAAAATTGTATACAAATTATATAATTGACAATTTAAAAAGTTAAAATATCCTTAAAACATATTTTGAAAATTATCCTAATAATGCTTCTATGGACATCTGCTGATCGGTATACATGTTCCTGAAGCATCGCGAGCATATCCATCAACGCAGTAGCAATCGTCATTGCATCTGATGTTTACTATAGGACATACTTGTCCTAAAGTAGCACATTCTGTTTGACATGCGCTTCCGCATTGATATTCTTCGTGCGGCCTGGTACATTCAATTGGACCGACTGTAAAATTAAAACAATTAAATTTAATAATAATTTATATTATTACAACTTTAATTTAAAGTTGTAATAGTAAAGTTAAATCAGTTTATATGATAGTGGGTGGAAAATGAAAAACAAAGATACACAATTAGTCGATTATAAATAATTTCAGATTAAAAGCAATTATATAAACAACCAACAGAAAATACTTACTTCCAGATACGAAATCAGCCATCGCTACGAAACCGACAACCAAAAGCATTAATTTTAAATCCATCTTTACTGCTCCGCTTCTAATTAGCAACTGAACTATTATTCAAGGAGCACGAAGTTTGATTTAAGATTACATTAAAAAATAATGTTTGTAAATCCCCATAAGAGCAAGGCCACGAAAGTAACATTAATTATTATTTGTGATACGTACAGCGGCGTAACTAGGATTTCTTAAGAATTTTATTAAATAAACGTCTTGTTAACCTTCAACTTTTTGAGCCTGGACTAACTCGTCGAAATAGTATTAAAATTTAATTGTACTCATCAGTGTGTGGGACCTTAATATCTTGAATATGTTTTGAAACCAGGTCATACATTAGTCTTATTAATTAACTAATTGAAGTATAATTATGTCGTTGTTTATAATAATTAAAGTAAACATGTTGGTTATATTGCTCATTGAAAGATTAGATTTTTTAATTATCAGTAAAAATAATGACGTAATCTTAAATCATAAATGTCTACATATTTGTATTAAAATTACCTTTATTGTTTTGTTATTTTTTATTTGGATGTATATTTTGTTTGTTATTATCTTTTAGATTATTTGTTTCCAGTCTATTCGTATAGAAGGTTTAATTTTTTGCTGTACGTTGAAAACGCACCGCAAAATAAATAAAACTATACCTGGTTTAACGACCAGATACAGAAAAGGCGTGGTCTCGATTGCCGAATTTTGTAGTTGCGTGTTTTGGGATTGAGAAATTCCACCAATAGAAAACTTCGATTCAAACTTCGCGCACTTGTATGGAGATGCATCTAATGGGTATACGCAGTATAATCGTTTCGTTTTTGGTTCATCAGTCTCATAATTTAGAATTATATTTGACACATCAAATACAAACTGGATTTAAATAATATGCAAACTTGGCAGACTCTATATTATTCAATTTTAAGCTGGGCGAAAAATGTGACGCGTGCAGTTTCGTTAACAACTTTTGTTGGCTACCCACTGTCGTATTAGCAACGTATTTATAAAACCTGTTATAAAAACTATGTCGAATTCCACATCCTCGTTTAAATGAATTTTCCTGAAATGCGTAACACTTTATGATCAAATGTGGGATGTAAGGACTAATTTTACAAAATATTGGGACATTAAATTACATTTGAATTTGCTAAAGCAGGGGTTCCCAAAGTTTTTCTTAGGTGGGCCAATTTAATATTACCGAATTTTTTGGCGGGCCAAAAAAAACGGAATAAAATCAAAACAATAACCACGATTTCGTCAATATGGCATAGGCCTGTATTGCTCATGGCAACTGGGTACTGGGTAGGCAGGACAAAGTTTGGTGGTAGTGTGCGGCACACTACCGCATTAGATGCGCCAGAAATGATTAACAGTTCTGTATCTATTTGAGACTACTATATTATATTTCTGTACAAATGTGTAATAACTAGACTAGACATACTACAATAATTTTTTAAATATAAACTAAACAATATAATATATCGTATCCATGTCGCGGGCCAATTCACAGGCTTTGCGGGCCGCATTTGGCCCGCGGGCCGCACTTTGGGAACCCCTGGTCTAAAGCTACAGTACATATTTTAAAATATGTTTTGCTTCCGCAAATTGCGACGAAATAAATTGCATTTTATTTTTATTATTTTAATTGTGGCAAGTTTCACATTCCAGAATCTTGTGCAAGACAGGTCTCCAAAGTAAACGCTATTCCCGATCTAGACTTTCGGATTATAACGTTCTAATTTCATTCAACCTACACCGATTTCAATGGTTTTTTTCGCTAGGAAGACAAATGAGCTGGTTTGATTTATTTCAATAGTATTTCCAGGTTTTCATATATCTTTAAAATGTCATATTAAAATGTTTTTGTTATTTTTACTAACATTAATACATTCCGTTGCTAACGATCATTGTCGGTGTCTTATTCCGATACTGTATTCCTGGCCGACATCCATTTCTTGTAACGCAATTTTCACCATAAAATATAAACACAAACAGAGCATTTGTAAAATGATCGTTAAAAATATATTGCTTCGTCTTCGTTTTGTAATTTTATTTTGTTTTATTTTTTCACAAATAGTTTCATTTGTATTTCTTTTTTATTACATTGCCGATCGGTTACTTCAGTCTTTGATTTGCTTTATTTTGTTTTATTACACTTTTATGTGCCGTCATAAAGGACGTATTCTTGATGATAACTAAAGTACGTGCCTTATCAAAATTATGTGCGACACGCGTTTAATCAAAAGTGTTTCAGAATTAATCTTATCTCTAGGAAAACCACAATATATTGTGAACGTAACGCATTGAATATTTGGCCGGCAATGTCATTGTTTGACAAAAATAAATTACACAACTTTAGGAAATACAAAATTACAGGATTAGCTTTGGACGATAATCATAATAATAGAATGGCGAAGGCCAAAGTACAAAAGGGAATTGGAATAATAAAATGTATTAAAAAACAAAAATATCTAATGTTACCTACATTGCAAGGGCCGAACGAATTAAACATATAAATAAAATGATAATAAAAATAGTCGTAAAGTTTGTTCTTTTTTAGAACATTTTTCCTGTTCCTAACATCTTCTTTTTTGTATTTTGAGGTGTTGAGTTGTGTAGTTGTGCTAGTTGTGCTAGAGATAAAAAAAGGCCACAGCGAACGACCAAAAAAGTACACAAAGCCCACTTTTATATTTAGTGGTCGTAGCTGTGAAAAATGCAAAAGAAAAATAAACAAACCAGGACACTGATGCATGAAAATTACTCACACATGCTATGCAGATGATATAGTCTTAACAGCGTCAAATGAAGAGTAGTTAAAAGAATTTATAGATTTAGAAGAGAGTTAAAGAAAATTTATATGAAAATCACACCAAAACAAGGTGAAAATAATCATGATTGGTAAACAGGAGGCAAACACATGAAAATAATTGGCGAACAACTAGAACAAGCTCAAATTTCAACGAGGATCAAGGAAAACTTTGATATTTGATATGAGAACTGTACTGCAAGTGTGATATGTAAAATGGGAACTGGGAAGAGGAGAAATAAAACGAATGCCAAGGCAGACCTCTATCACCGTAGACCCGAAAGTATATACACTTTAGGAAAGTTGAATTCGATTGGGTTGGGTAAGTGTTAAACATATTTTATTTTATTTTACGTTCCTATAACTTCTATTACCTAATCTCTATGTCCTTTTTTGTTTATTTTAGATATTATTTTTTATTGATTTGACATATATCCAATTTCGTTCGGATAATTGTTCAGGTAACTCACCTTAAACCAATCTCGATTATAAAACCAATTCAACCTTTCGTTTTCTTTTCAAATTTGGATATGGTTTCAAAAGAACCATAGGTGTGTTGTAAATTTAACTTTCATTACATTTTTACATTTTACATTTTTTCATTCTTATATCTGCCTCTTACATGAATTTGTTGAATTAGGTAAGTAGAATGAAAAATATTTAACGTGAATTAATTTAACAGGATATGAAACTTGTTAACCCTGGTTTTAAATAAAATTTTATAAGTGCACACTTCTTGTTATCTTTAGTTGACCTAGAAATGCAACCATATAATAATGACAATAGTTAATTGCCAGTACCGATTAAGGTTTAAACTTTAATGTTCCTCCATAGCAAGTAAAAATAACTAATTGTATAACGATGTCATTAAAATGCCCGAAGAATATTGGAGGAAAAAGTAATGTTGTTATTAACTTTTGTTGACAAATGTTATGCGTCGCATTCGAACCTCAAAAATTTTAATTGCAATTTACAATAGCTACGTTAAGTATTTACTGATTATTACTATTAATTAACAATATTGCACAAGGTATATGAATTAACATATTTTAGTTGCATCGTTATGGGTGTCATATTTATATAGTTTTTGTCTAGTTCTTTTTGTACTTCTTCAATATTTGTTTACGCTGTCAAAGATGTCAATTATAACGAGCGTACGAGTGTACCCATGTACTACCGTACACTAAATAATAAAGAAAGTGCAATTATGGATATGGAAAAAAAACTGGGACATTAATATCACAACGGATTATGCAATGAACTGAAAAATACTTCGATTTAATACAAACTCAGTTTAAAATTTTGTTTGCAACTCAAAACGATTGTGGTGTGACTGTGCAATATAAACGTGAGATAACAATTATTTACTCAATTTGTTTCAAAATTGAAATGTAATTTTCGTTAATGTATTTCTAACGTAAACGCCCCACAATAATTTCTAATCTGATTATCAATCAACCAATTCTTAACTGTGTTATGTAATTTCGTTGACTCGAATGCACAATTTTCTCGTCTTCGTAAATTGAATTATGTAACTCGAATCAAGAATTAATCTAGAATCATTGCTTGTCTGGTGGCAGCAACAAAACAAAACTACCACGACTAAACCACTAAAAATCATAAAGTAAGAAAACGAATGCATTAAGAAAACAACAAAAACAAAACGGACAAATGAAATATATAATCATTTTTCACCATCTATTACTTTACCAATTTAGAATCGCTTGTTTTTCATTCGAAACTGGCTCAAAAATGAAACACTGAAAAGGATTTTTCGACGAATGAATTGAGTGAAAATGTTTCAAATAGAACAAGGGCGGATAATTTCAATTCACGAACTACAAAGAATAACATAAATAAGAACTTACAAAGTCAAAACAAAAACATCAAATGAAATATGTGATGAAATGTATCTTTACTATTTTGCCAATCAGATTCTATTTGCGTTGGGTTGGGTTGGAACATGATTCGAAAATTGAAAACTATGACAGACAACAGGAATTAACGAAAATGTTTAAATCGGCAAGTTGCCAACGAAGACAGACGAAACTTTGGAAGAAGGGTGGAAATAGTTGATAAACAAACTAGGTAGAAAAAGACTAATAAAATAATAAAGTCGAGGCAAAAATAGAAAGTAACGAAGCGGAAACAAAAATGAAATATAAAATATATAACAATCTCTTATCGTTAATAATTTTTCCAACGGTGTTAGAGAATCCCTTGAAGTTTTGGATTGGATGGGAAAGTGAAGCAAACACGAAATGAAATTTAAAACTATTAAATTAAAGAAAATTCAAAATCTGGTCAAAACTAACAAATACTGATTGTCTGTACATCGAAGAATGGGTTCATCTAAAGAGAAAAAGAAATGTTTCGTAGACCTGGACTAGTTTTAAATATATATATTCAGGAATAGTTTTTCCAGTTTAACATTGTATTCTTGCGGTGTCAAGCAAACTTCTTTTTTCTTATGAGAAAATAAATGTGGTTGCTTCGAGATTAACTTATTGACTCATATTTTCCTAATCACCACGTTTAACCTACAAGCTTCCGTTAATAGTTTAAAATTAAATCCGAATGTATAAATAGGTTTAAAACAAATTAAAATTCAAATACAAATGGGCAAAAATTATTTATCACATTAAAATAACTATAATGGTTCAATTAACAAATCTACTGCCTCGTAATAAGAACCTTGAATAGAACCTACTTAAAATAGTTGTGGACTACGTCCTTCGACATAATTAAAATAAAAGCGTACCAACAATTATACAAATGTTACTATTAATTAGTTAAAAATGGTAATAGTTTTTAAGAATCCATCGATTTTTATTCTTACGTAATCAAAGGATTTTATATAAAAGAGTTGTGCGCTCATACATTTCGTAGAAAAGATTTTCGCTGACAATATGCACGTCGTTATTTGTTTAACCATTGCGTTGGCGTTCGCCCCGATAATTGTGAACGCAAATCCACAAAGAGGGGCAAACAGTAAGTTTTTTTATTTATATTTTATTTATATTATAAAATGTCTTATGTAGATGTACTTCTTTGTCAATACGGAGAGTTTTTAAATATTACCTGAAATATCTTGTAATTAATCCGCGTTTTTGGGTTAATTACATTAAATATGAGGAATGAACGTAATGAAATAAATTAATTAAGTAAATGGAAATATAGAATCTGTTACTCACAGGCCAGGTAGCTTGATTGTGTGGGCAAATTGAAAGGGGTGGCAAGATGATAATTATTAATTATCTTTTCGCCTTAAAAGTAGTAGGAATGTCTTTTACGAAGTAACGTTTCAGCAAATACAATGTAAGTAATAAATAACTAATTTAAATTGAGATTAAGCTAGACAGATATAATTCTTTGTTTTAATTTAAACCAAATATATTTATTGTTGTTCAAATGAACACTGTTTTTAATAAAAATTTGATCACGTTTCTTTTACGTGACAATTAAAAGATGAATAGAATTGAAATAAACGCGACGAGCGAACAATTAGTCGCCTCAGGCAAACCAATTTAAAAATTAATGAAAAATGTCTTTACTAAACCAAGAATTTTTTTTAACGCAATTGTTTAAAGAAGATACCAATGAAAGAATGATACCAATGATTGTGTTTTCTGTTCTGTTCAGTTAGGCTGTATTGTCCTGGAATCGATGTGAAACCATGCAGACAACAAACCTACCCAGCCTAAGCCAGGACACAGTTCCTCAGCAAAAAATATACTAAAACATGAAACGAACAGAAAGTGCGTAGAAGGCAAAATTACGAAAAGAACTACTAATGCTCGAAATTATAATAGATATAGGAAACGACAGGATTATATTTGCATAAACTTTAACCTGTGAGAAGAATGAACAATAAAAAAGTGAATAAACATTGAATTCTAATTTTTAGATGAAGAGAAATTTGTCAATACCAGCAACGACATGCGATGGAAATGATATTTGATGCAACGTAACTGATAAATAATGAAAATATCGAAGACAAAGTTTCATATTTTTTGCAAAAGGAAACCGATAATTGAAATATTTCACACAAACAGTCACTGCATAATGTAATACAAAAGTGAATAAGAATGTCAAACATATTTGATCGAACGAAAAAATTAAGAGATAAAAACAAATATGGGCAAATATCCCAGCCCAAATTATTATAAAATTTGGAGGAAAATAATACATAAAAATACAATCAACTAACAAATAATTTAATTTGTCGATAAATATATGGAAATGTACTCTAGAGCACGTAGATCCCTGCAATATAATTAAATCAGGTATTTACTTTACCCGCACTAAATAACGAAGCATAAAGAACGCAATAAGCCATATAACAGTATCAGGATGTGAAAAGGAAGAGATATCCTCCAGCCCATATCACCGTTAGGAAGCGAAATTTGAATCCAGTCTACATCATGAAGTATAAAGTGTATCATGAAGTGTAAATGCAGTTGCCATGAAGTACATAAGGAACCAGGAAATGAATTAAATGAATGAAAGTACAGCTTGATGCTGCAATTGGGATGGTGTGATCATTTGCAAAGAATAGAGAGCTATGATTGCCATTGCAGAAATTTTTGGAAGCTACGGCTTGAACAACAACCTTAGCTTGTAACAAGAATGACTGGCACATGTTCTTGCATGATGTTTAGATTTTTGAAATTCCTCGTCCTTCTTTGTACCCAGGTAGCAGTCTTGCAAGTCCTTGCAATTAGTTTTTTTGATTGTTTGCGTTCCTCACGTAACTTTAGTACATGTCTCAATCGATGTTGTATTATTTTTGTTTGTTTTGTCCTTCTTATCCAGTGCTCGCCAACTTTTTCTTTCATATAGTCTTCATAAATAAGTTTCTTTAAAAAATTCTAATATATCAATTTCTTCCTTTTTAAATGTCTAATAATTGTCTACACATTTTCTTCAGATATATTGTGATGCATTCCGAACCTGATTGCTCTGAATATATTTTAACTCCATGTGTGTGTTATATAACATTCGCATAAAAAAAAAACTAGAAAATTGCCATATTTATAATAAACGGCGCGGAAAATACGAATGACGCAATAAAAGGAGAAATGGTAAAATATCACAATAGTACCATACATACAAATTTTCGAAAAAGAATAGAAATATCAGGAAGTAAAACAGAAATAAAGAAAATGAAACCAGTACTAAGTAATGGACAAGTATTCCAGGCCAACTTATTATAAAATTTGCAGGAAAATAATAATACATAAAAATACAATCAACTAACAAATAATTTAATTTGTCGATAAATCGATACAGAAACAAATATTCATTTAGCATCATCCACGACTTTTGATCTGTTGATTGGCGATTTTACTGAATTGACATGCGATTTAGTTGTCGACAAACTGGAGTTAACTTTGCAGAAGGGGAAATGAAACGTATCAATCCAATCCAACAAAGTTCGTAAATAATTAGACAGTAAATTTTAAGGTTCGTCCACAACTTCCGTAAGTATCGAATTGGGTTGGGTTGCGTGGTAGGCCGACATCAAAAAAATCTGTTGATTTGGTGGAAGAGTATTTTAATATTTTTTTGTCTTAAACAGTTTTAGATCCCATATTACATTTTAAAAACAAGATTTCCTTGAACTGAAATCATTTTAGTCGCTACTTAATGTAAGATATAACTGAATAAGAATACATAAACATATTTGATCGAAGGAAAACAATGAAGAGGGAAAAACAAATGACGTAACATAAATGGAAAATGAGAAGGTCTGTACACGAAGGCAAATTAAACGAATACAGACAACATGAATTAGCTAATGTACTACAATGAAGATGAAAATAAGAACAAATATTCTGGAACTAAAAAACATTAAGTGAACACAGTTGAGTATGAGTTAGCAAGTTAGCAAGGGTCGATGGGTGAAAGTGAGAAGACGAACGTTGAACCAAAACATATATGAAATATGACTGACAATGAAGATAAAAATATCCATAGCTAAAGGTTTGACTCCAACGGACATCAGCATTCGCAGAGAGAGAAAAACAACAACAAAATGGCAATTTTTCAGGCAAAATGATTATTAAATTTTGGAGGAAAACAATGGCCAATAATGGCATCAAAAGTAATAAAAGTTGCAACCATTATTATATCCAGAGAGGGGAAAATATAAAATCAGACATATATAAAAAGACAATCAACTAACAAATGATATTATTTGTCGATAAGCCAATACAAGTTTGGACACATGGTTGGAGATTCGACTGAATTGAGACGGGAAATTGTCCATTTCGTAAAAAAATATGAAATAAATTTTAAGCTGGTCCACAAGTTCCGTTAGTGTCCAGTTGGGTTGGGTTGAGTATGAGGTACAAATTAATTGATTTGTCGAAGAGTGTATTTTTTTGTCATAAACACATTTAAAACATATTACATTTTCTTTAAAAATAAGGTTTCCTTAAAGCGTGCACAAATTTTATTGGAGTATCTTATTACACCGTTCCATGGTCATAGTATGACCTTTATAGTTTGCTCTTTTCAATTGACTGAAAATAAAAAAAATAGGGTGCAATTAAATTCGAGTGCGTCATTAATTTGCATAATCATGCATCAGTATCAATCAGTACAAAACCGTAGTACTGTGATTATTGGATTATTCCATTCGGATAAATAACTGCTCTGTCCATCTGCTTTTATGTACAAACGTGATTAACTATAGCGATGGAACTAAAACAACTGTGATGAAACCTATGCGCCTAAACATAGTTATAGACATGAAATAAATACAAAGTTGTAGACTTGGATGCCTACTCCACAACATCTAAATCTTAGTCGAGACCAGTTTAAATGACACATCTGAAATTTTGATTGATCTTATCGTATAGCAATAAGTAAATTAGAGTTAGATCAACTACTAGTTAGTTCATTTTCATATAATTTTATGGCATTTCATTTCAGTTAGTGCCGTCGATTATGTAACGATTAAGGATAATTATCAGAAACACATGTCGACAACAGTTTTTACATTTTGCATATTTACAGATTGTCCTGGGCCGAACATGATATTTACAACATGCCTCGGATGTACGCCTTCATGTGAAAACCCAGACCGCGTTTGCCCAGCCGTTTGCATGGGTACAGGATGTACTTGCAGACCAGGATTTGCAACGAAAAGGGGAAGTGCAGGTTGTGTTCGCCAAAGTGACTGTTGAATTAGTCGCATGAATCAAATTATCCAATTTTTCCCACAACGCAATATAAAAAAGTAAATACATTTATTCGAATGCCAGAATTTAATTACACACTTCATATAAATCTTTGAGGTTATAATAATCTAATATTAACGTAAACTATTAATTATAGCTTTTTAAAGATAATCCGCACTGTACATAACACTTAACAATTATTAAACTTAGAGAGTCAGTTATTTTTCTTCTTCGGTTGTCTTTTCGGGCAGGTCCTGTCGCTTCCTTTGGTCCTTTTCCATTTCATACGCCGATTTTGAAACCACACTTTAACCTGGAGAAGAGAAATGAGAATGAGAATGAGAATGCCAGCAAGGTGCTCGAAAATCTTAATTACCTGCCTTTCGGTGAGATCCAGCGCCACCGCTATTTCGTACCTTCGGAGTCTCGTCAGGTAGTTCGAATGGGCAAATTCCGTTTCCAGTTCTTTGATTTGGTTTTTCGTGAACGCCGTTCGTTCTTTTCTGGGCTTCGAGCTGCATTCCGTTTGCTTTACATCTGCCCAAAAAGAAACAAATTACGTCAATGTAAAATGTAAATCAGTACCTACATTTGATTATAATTTATGTGATATTCTAAGCGTAAGGTACGACCACCAAATACGTGCGCTCTTTACAGAATAGGTTCTAAGCCTATTTT
Organism: Geotrupes spiniger; assembly: GCA_959613385.1. Taxonomy (NCBI): domain Eukaryota; kingdom Metazoa; phylum Arthropoda; class Insecta; order Coleoptera; family Geotrupidae; genus Geotrupes; species Geotrupes spiniger. Next base: position 23,786,026 of record OY390737.1, read on the forward strand.
ATTACAGAATACGCTCGATCATCACATTAAAGAGGAACATACGTAGCACTATTATGATCCTTGATGTAGGAGATTCTCAAACACTGCTAGAATTAACGCATATAGTCTGATAATTGATCAACTAAATAAGTACTGAATTTATTGCCTCCAGAACTTTTATATAGAAATGAAAATATCGAACTTTCCTCTTAATGCAAAAATCCATGTATTCTACAGTATATCGTTATTACAAATTCAATTGTTTTGGTAATTTATTAATAAATAAATACACAAACAATTATTCTTCAATACCATCGCCACAAAAAGCAAATAAAATAAAACAAATACTTGATTAAAATTGTAGTACCATAACAAATAACAAGTCCATGTGCACATGAAAAGCCATCGCCTTTCAGTCTGCATTACACATAAGCAACGAGAAAAAATCCTGCATGACTAACGATGATCGCGACACGACCACTACCACAAAAAATTGCTTTTTTCTTTCGTACAACTGTAATAAATTTCGTGTAACTAAGTGACGATGCATTAATTATGCAGTTTCCTCGTCACCACCAGTGACGCGTCGCTTATCTCGCTTCTTGCCGGATTCCCTCGCTTCAGCTCCCTGTGAGCGGCGGCTGTCAGATAAGATCGTCGAAATTGCACAACAAAGCACCTTATTTATGCTATGACTAAATTCAGCTGAAATTACGCGTTTTGAACTAGATGCGGACGCTTTGATCTCAAAATATGTTTATTTCATAACCGACCATAAAACGACGGTTTAAATAAACACACGCACGTTCTGCGTTTAAAAAATTCGGTGCATGCGAAGATGCGTGCGCTCGAGGAATGACTAAGCTTTGCGTAAAAACCGAAATGATGTTCATGGACGTAAAGAAGTGGCGACTTTGTTCGACATGAGTTTGCTATGTTTTCTTATAATACTGGAATGTTCGGAATTATAAAAATTATAAGAATGACACTTGTCGGACAACAAAATTATAAAAGGATTCGCGATGGTTATCGCTTTGCATTTAGGAAAGCACTGCGGAGGTTCCGTGCTTAAACTTAATAAAAATACACATATTTGTCGATAATAGGTAGATTTTTAAAGATAATGTTGCTCATTGTATTATTTTCTTTAGCCTTCATTTGTTTTTAAAAAATATGATGTGTGGTGGGCAACAATTTTTCTTAACTATGAGTTTTAGAGAATACTAGAAGTTGATAGATTGACAGATTGATCTGTTGACCTATCGACAGATCGATAGACCGACAGATCGCCAGGTCGATACATCGATAGATTGTACATACGTACTGTTCTTCAATTCCGAAAAAAGTTAAGTCACCAAATGAAATTAACGACTTACAAAGATAATTTAAAAACAGCAACAAATGTAAAGTAAAGCAACCGAAACAGCCAACACAGAATACGAAAAAGATGAAATGGTACTTCATTTACCAAAATTTTACTATGAAGTTACATTTAACTTGGAATCGTATGTAGGTAATGAAAGGGTGATTTTTTAATTTAAAACAGACTTAAACTTCTCTGGAAGAAACTTTTTGCGTCCAGTGCCTACGACAAGGGGTGCTTCGACACAAATAAAAAAGGTTGTAGGGCGAAACAGACTATAAAACACAGCCTACCCGCAAATTTCAGAAGTTTCCATTATTTAAAAGAGAAAATAGGAATGGGAGAACTGAAACGTTGGAAGCTAGATGAACAGAATACGAATTGAGAAAAAAGAACGTGAAACAAGACTAGCTTCGGAACACAGAAAGGAATCAAAATTTAAAAATTTCCAAAGAACCCTCAAATATTAGAAACTTTTATGAATTAATTTATTAATAAAATTCATAATTGTTGTAATGCTTTATTTTTTAACTTTATCAAACACACAATTACCAAAAAATTGCAGACCTAGATATTCTTCATTATGAATGGGGATTTAGAATAAAATAGTTAGCAGATTGGCTGCCAAAAAATGTGGCAATTACCAATTTCGACTCAAAATTAAGAAGTTCCTGAATCAGAGCAAATCACCATACAGATATCATTTGTATGGCCAACTGCAGCTCAACGTTCAGGTTCGTTGTAGACATTTGATTCTCGAAATAGGCTTCATCTATCATACCTTAATACTGACTATAATACTGTCCAGGCATACAACTGATTGATATTTTACAGTCTTTTCTATTGCTTTTCTTCTTTGTTAATTGTGTTTCACAATTTGTTAAATAAATTTCCCGTATATTTTTCTGGTAAGCCATGATTTGAAGAACAAATGCTTTTTCTGTCAAATGTATTGCATTATTCATCAGCTTACTTCAACATTGTGATAATTGTAATGAAAATGTATTCATCACCCAGAAATATTACTAAGTGTTGGGCACCGACAACAAAATCTCATGCTCAAAAGAGCAGATTTGAAATGGATGAAGGTTGCTCATTAATTCTTCAGCAACTGCAAGAAATGTGTTTGATCCAATGGTGAAATATTAATCAGGTTTCATTATCTACAGTTCAGAATTTGGTTCCTAAAAATAGAAATAAACAAGGGCTGTTCAAATAAACCCCCCACCCAAATAACAATAAAAAAATAAAATTTAATATTAAATGAGGTTTATTGAAAAAATGGTTGAACGAATGGATAATTATTATACCCTTTGTTACATAATTTCTTATTAAACTTAAATAATTGAACAGTCGATAGCAATAACGAAATTAATTTAACGAATCTTTATCCATCTTGGTAATATATACTCAGTGACATATAAACTGCACCACCTAGAAGGGGTGGGAATTTTTGGACCAAATTTGGCAGGAATAATGGACTAGTCCAAGGAAATAGTTGATTCAAATTTGAAACCCAATCATCAAGTAGTCATGGGATTTTTGACGTTTGTGTCATTTTTTAGAGGTGGTGATAGACAAGCAATTATCGAGTCATATTTTGAATTGGTTCCACTTTTTCGGATCCCGTTCTTTAGTTTCAAGTGTTTAACGATGTCTAGAGGAAGGAGACCTCAAGTTTACCAGCAGTTGAGTGACTTTGACCGAGGGCGGATTGTTGGTTTACGAGAAGGCAGGTTTTTCGTTTAGAGAAATCGGCAACCGTTTAGGACGGCACCACTCAACAATAATGCGTGTTTATCAAGCGTGGTCTGAACATGGGGTTGAACGTCGGAGAAGAGGCACCGGGGCTCAAAGACGAACCAATGAACGCCAAGATCGCCGCTTAAGACTAATGGCCTTGAGAGACCAATTCTCTACAACTAGATCAATGGCTGATCAATGGTTAGGTGAACAAGGTCGTCCGATAGGCTGGCGAACAGTTTATCGTCGAATAAGAACCTTTGGCTTGCTGTCTTACCGCCCACATCTTGTGCTACCCCTCACTGCTCAACATCGCCAGGAACGTTTGGCCTGGTGCACGGAAAAACTTCAATGGAACTTGGAGTGGCATCGAGTTGTGTTTAGTGACGAATCGCGATTTTGTTTAGGAATGCATGATGGTCGGATGACTATTAAACGAAGACGTGGAGAAAGGCGCAATCCTGATTTTTCGATTGCGAGGCATGTTCACCGAACTGTGGGGTTGATTTTGTATGGTGCTATTGCTTGCGGCAGTAGGTCACCCTTGCTCTTCATTCGGGGCAGTATGACCGCCCGACGCTGCATTGACGAAGTGGTAGAACCACATGTTCTTCCATATCTTCGAGGGCTGGAAGACCCACTTTTCCAGCAAGATAATGCACGACCTCACGTAGCAAGGGTTTCTCTTGACTTCTTTGAAGATGCCAATGTTAATCTTTTGCCTTGGCCGCCAAGATCTCCCGATTTGTCGCCCATTGAGCACGTGTGGGACATGATGGGTAGAAGATTGAAGAATCTACCGAACCCACCGTTGACAATAGAAGCTCTACGGCATGAAGTACAGGCTGCTTGGGATGCCATACCCCAAGAAGACATTGATCACCTGCTGGAATCAATGCCAAGGCGGGTCAATGAGTGTATCAGAAATAGGGGCGGACCAACACATTATTAAAGAAAAATCAAAATGATGAAGTGTTTTCTTTATCAAATTTTAATCAATTGTTACCTTACACTAGTCCAATGTTTCTGTCAAATTTGGTCCAAAAATTCCCACCCCTTCTAGGTGGTGCAGTTTATATGTCACTGAGTATATTGTTCATAGCGAATAACTGCAATTCAAAAATCAAGTGATCTAATTCTCGATTAGGTCTGGCTAGAATTAAATGTGTATGCAAAAAGGATCACTTTCAAATTGATCCATTTTCCTTGCAAACAAGTAAGGAATCAACAACCCAAATTAATAACATTATTTCATTAGCTAATCAAGTCGTTATTATCTCGGTCGTTTCGATCAATAGTCATTATGAGTGCAAACGATGCATAAAATTTCTGGTATACAAAGTTATACATATTGATGTGTAAGTGCCCCACCTTCAGCGACAAATCAAACCCATATGGTTCAAAATACACGGAACTTCATGATAAGAATGAAACTTATTTGCCTCTATGACACACGTGATCTTATTTATCACTATGAAACACGCTATTTAATTATTCGAAAAATAATTAACCTTTTAGTTCATGATTTTGATTGTAAAATTTGTAGTTGCACAAAACATTTTGAAAATTAGTCAACCTGTGACTTTACTGTGAGAAAAGCGTTAGTATCAAGAAAGACGATATCATTATTTATGTTGAATTAAAATTATCGTGCTTGGAGTCTCGTGCCAAGATTACTTACGTTAATGAGACTCTCATAAAACCATAAACGAAAATTATAACATTTTACAACACCTATTATGTCGTCAAAAAGTAACATATGATCCAATAAAACTAATCCAATAATCCACCATGGCAACAAATGTGATAGACAAAAGTAATCGGAAGTAGTAGCTGTGTTGCTATGAGGCAAGCAATTGATAAATTATTTAAATGCAAAAAAAATCATCCATTATTAAATATTGGAAAATAAAATAAGTAAAAATACGAAACGTTATTAAAACGAAAAATTTTGAATGAAAACATAAGTAACAATAAAAAACAGATTATAACGGAAATGAAGATGAAAAACTTTTGAAACATTATCAACGAAATGGTAATAAGAAATATTAAGTCACAAATCAAACGATTACAAGACACTAGAAAAATATTAATAAGTAACTATTGACACAATCTCTGAACATTATCAACGAAGAACAAAATGTAAAAAATTAATAACATAAAATTAAAAGCGAACTAAATATACAGATAACAAACCTTACTAAGTCAATACAAAATAGAATGTACAAACAAATAATGAAGTACAACACATTAAAAGAAAACAATATTCAAAGAAAAATAACTAATTTAAAACATAAAAAGTCGTTTTTTTATTTTATTAGAAAACAGGGAAAATAAAAGTAAAAACATTAAACAAAATTGAACGAAAACTTGTTAACGTGAAATAACAACAAATTAATATAAGTGGAAGATAAGAGTAAATCAAAACATAACACTGGACAGACTTCAAATTAAAATAGTATCATTGACAGGGAACTGCATCGATGCCAACCTAAAGGTTGATAATGATTGTGATTGGATTGCATTATCGACGGTGATTACTGAATCTGTTCAGACTGGCCACTCGAAGAAGAGTTTCATCATCTTGGGCATAAATAAAATAATGCAACTAGTGGAATTAAAAAGTATGTATTATTACTTTGTAAACCTGTCAACCTAATTATAACTTAAGATTTTAACAAAATCACCTTAAGGAAACAAATGGAATTATAAGATGAACGAATAAATTTGTTCACAAGTGTATCCAATTAAAAGGACTAATAATTGATGATAAGATAAGTCACACTTAGATCCGGGCAAGTATTTGAGGCAAATTAATTTGAAAGTTATTTTAATAGAAATATACTTAAGCAATGCTTCACAAAGATCAGTTTCAAAGTATCGAAAATTCAACATCCAATTTTTGGTCAACCATGTCCAACTGCCCCTGTGATTTTTTTATATTATTATTTTTTATGAGCAATGTGTACTTACGGGTGTACGCCGCCCTTAAGTACAAATTGCTTGTTTGTGCGTAGAGCAGCCAATATAATTCATAACGTGGCCTACAACTATACTTTTTCCAATGTTATTTCGCACTAATACATATGTCTTAATATTTAACAATTTATTTTTTCACTCACAAAATTGCATTTTAATATCATGAAAGAGTTTTTACGAGTCCTTTTGATGCTGCGCCATATCTAGGTTTTGGTTAGGTCAGGTTACTTTAGCTTATTTTTTAGCCACACGTATGTACGTTTCCTCTTAAGTTTCTAAAAGTTTGCTAGAAATCCTTATCGTTTTCGTAATCTGTTAATTTTCTTGCACTCATTGCACATTACGTGTAATTATTTTATTATACCTATTATTCTCACAACTCCTTTTACTACTTTGTGCTCCGGATTTTAAAATTCATTGTCATTTTGTGTGAAATCGATTTTCGTCCACCTCGATGGATCGTATCCAAATCTTCACGTTGTTATGAAGGATGAAAATAAATTTATATAAGGCACTTTAAATGCTCGACATTACATAGACAGCATTTTAGAACCAGTTATTCTTCTTAAAAACGTCCAGAAGCTACCTTCCAATAAGGTACAACCTGTTTTTGCTACCTTGGTTAACCAGATCGCTGGATTTACGCTGGATCCGGTAGAACATGTCTATGATATGATGATGTATATAATGTATAAATAAGAGACTCATACACACAATTTCAGACCGTTACGTCTATTCCCTCTATGTAGTGCTTTCTATTTAAAAGCCTTGCTATGCCATTCGTAATTTTCTAAATTACAATTATACTGCCCCCATCCTCGTAATCATGCTTCAATCAAAAAAGAAGGGCTCTGCCATATTCGTACTGACAACTCATTTTCATCTGATCTCAAACGCCCGAAACCTGGAACACAGCAAATTTAATTATATGTAAAAACGGTACAGTTTTCCCTATATTGATCTTTTCTTCGACTCTTTTTTTCTTCTTGGCGATATATGTGGACATATCCAGGCAATCTCGGCAATTGTTTCAAAATATTTGACATCAGATTTCCCAAAAGTTAATTCGGAAAATTCCTGAACTAACTGAAAAAGTTTTTTTAAATAACTTCCATCCACATGAGAAACGTATTTTTCATTTACAGTAATAATTTCTGTAGAATCAATTATCAAAACATAATATGAGCAAAGATTAAACATTATTTTTTCCCAAGAGTGATTTAGTGGTACGATCTGAAAATAATTTTTTTCTCACTTTTATCTTTTGTGAGATAGTATTTTGTGTACCAAGGCCAAAAAGTACTGTTTTTTCGGCCGAGTTTTCTTTACGACCGAGGCGGAGCCGAGGTCGGAAAGCAAACGAGGACGAAAAAACAGTACCTTTTGGCCGTGGTGCACACGAAATTTTTTAGGCGACCCTCATAAAATTTTCAAATTTATTGCAACATTTACTTATAATTTATTGATATAGTTATTTATAACAACTGAACAATTGTACATATTTCTGACACCTTCAGACATGTTTATGTTTTCTTTGTCTACATTCGAAGTTATTTCGGCTTTATAAACAATAATTACCCAATAATCAGTTAAAAAGTCTATTACAAACACGTATTTACTAATGTAAACAAGATGCACAGTTTGACACTGACGGCAATGTGGTTATTTTTATATAATTTCGGAAACTGTCGGTAGATGGCGCCACCCTATTGCGGCCGAAAAATGAAAGCGGACGAAAAAGAGTTACTTTTCGTCCGCGTTTGACGACTGAAATTTCAATTTTTTGTGTCGGTCGCCTAAAAATATTATTATAATCCATTATGAGTTTGACTCCTCCTTCTGGTACATAATTCACATTTTTCAATTCCACTTTTCTGACAAGGCAGATACGTCCATGTTGAATGGTCTTTGTCGAGAAAATTGGTGCTGATATATAAAACGTCGTGAAGAAAATTTTACAACAGGAGTTACAAAAGCTGAAAACTCGGTGTTTGTGAAATACGAAAAATCATTTTCGTACCCAATGTGCCTCTTCAGTTGTTTTTCTTCGTATTCTTCCCCTTGGTCTCCTTCCAGCATAATGTGTGCCATATGTGTCGTAACCGTTGTTGAAGCATACTCATCAAAGTAAAATGCTACCGTTACCTACCCACGATAATATGATTTAATTGCTTCTTATACGAAACCTATAACTATAAAAAAGATATTGTTTATGATGATGCATAAATATTTACGAATGTTTCTTTTAAATGAAGTATTTTTTATGCATTTTTGCTTTCACTCTTTAATGTTAATATTTTTTCCAGTTCTTGAGTTCATGTTCTTCTGGGTCTTCTTGTTGTAATCTTCTCGTCCGAAACTCTATTCTATATTCCTTTTACAATACTACCCTTGTTCATAAGCATAATGTGGTCAAATCAACTAAGTTGTATTTCTTAATTTTGTTAATTATTACTGCAGTCTCCTTGTCCCATCCTTTCTCATTCCGCTCCATTTATTATTCATGAAGTCTTACTTCTGTAGCAGATATTTTTGACTTTATTTTGCTTAGATATTTTTCGATACAGTGACTTTCTCGTCATAATCATCATAATTTGTCTTTTTGGTTATTTCTCGTACGATTGCATTGGTCCAATGCATTTCACATTGCTTTCCATATATTTAGATGCACTTCATTTTCTTCTTTTGATACTACCACAATAGCTCTACGAGTGTCCAAAGAAACCATATTGTGCTCAAGCAGCAACAAATCATGCTCAGTATTCCTTGCGGGATATATACCATATTTCTTAAAATTTAAGTATTTTAAAAACCGTCGTTGAACTCGTTCAAGTTGAACTTTCTGTGAAACGTAAATTGGGCTCCAGACAGTAGAAGCGTACTCAAGCTTGCTACCCGCCAGAGCGAAGTAAAGACTCTTAATGGCATCTTGATCCGAAAAATGTTTAGAGTTCCGCATAACAAATCCAAGAGCACTACCTGCTGACTTACGTACATGCATTACTTGGTCTGTAAACGTTAATTGGCTGTATAATAAATAAATAAAACACCCAGGTCTTTAACTAGGGATTTACACGTCAACACCTGCATATTTATATTATAGTCAAAAGAATAGACTACCTTCTTCTTCGAAAATCGCACCAAACAACATTTATCAGAATTTAATTGAAGTTTATTCTCTTGACACCACAGTGACACTCTATCAATATTCATTTGCAGATGCAATGCATCATTTATGCTATTAACCAGAGCATATATTTTTAGATCGTCGGCAAAGGCCAGTGCTGAGCAGGTTAGAGAATCAAACAAGTCGTTGATAAATAATAAGAAAAGTAGCGGCCCAAAATTAGATCCCTGTGGTACACCTGACGAGGCTATGTATTCATCTGACTTAAAACCATTATAACTTACGTAGTTAATTCTATTACATAAGTATGACGTCATGAATAATATTAGGTTACAATTAAATCCAAATTGGTCAAGTTTGTTTAATAATATGTGGTGATCAATCATATCAAATGCCCCCGAAAAATCTGTATATATTACATTCAGTTGGCTGCGATCCTCAAAAGCAATGCATATGTCCTGAGCAACACACATCAAATTTGTTACTGTCGAACGTCCTCTCATAAACCCATGCTGCACCGGCGATATCCTTGAGCTAATATTCTTATAAATAGCGCTGTTCAAAATTTGCTCAAATATTTTAGCAAAATTGCAAAGAATCGCAATAGGCCTATAGTTGGCAATGTCAGAGTGATCTCCCTTCTTGTAAACAGGATTTATTCTTGCCTTCTTTCATTTGGACGGGAAAGATATAAGATTTAAAGAACCTTAAGGCACATACATTATTTACCCAGCCAAATGCAACCTATTCATGTAATGAACGAAGTCCAAGTCTTGTAATTTTGCAATCTTGCTTCTTGAACTCCACTGAAATTTGAAAGGTTATACAGTCGGCAGCCAAATCAAAATCTTCCACATGTATACAGTCCACCTTATGTGGACTGTGGGACATGCAATACTGCAGGAAATGAAGGACATAGTATTATAATGAACTTCTGATGTGGAGTTGAATAGAGACGAAGATAATATTGGAGGAATAAAGTTTCGTATACAAGTGCAGATAGACCTGTACCAGAAGAAGAAATGAAGTAAATTGGAGGGGTTTCCTAATAATACGAAAGAAGAACAATAAGGAGAAATATTGAAATCAAGTCGTATTTATGCCACCATAACCAATTGGAAGGTGCATATGTATATTTGATGCAAAGATTAACTACGTGGTAATCAAATTATACATTATACATATAAGCACTGCTGCCCATTTAAAAGTTGTACTGTGGGATAAAATTAGACCCCAGCTGATATCAATAGTCTCGCTAATTGTTTTTTTTTAACCATAACAGCTGGTGGTTAAAATTGTAGGTCACAGTATCTCAGAAACACAAACGTCCCTTTCTAATCGTTTCTTGCGTCCCTGCCACATTTTTCAGCGCGTTCTTTTTAAGCTGTCCGCCAGTGTACTAAAATATGCACATTTAATCTGTATTCAGAAAATTGAATTTATTGACAATTTAGGTAAGTTATCTGTCACGCATAAGAAAGCACCACGAATGTCCTTGGTAATTTTCACAAGGAGACCACACACTTCGCACTGCAAAACATTAGAAAGAGGGCACGCCGTCTGAGATTAAGGGATCACGCTGTAGCGCACGCTGTCCCTTTTTTGCCCTGCCAAGAACACATGGGTCAACAGCTTCGGGTAGCTCCCAACCATCAATTCCGTCTGTTTTTACAAGGAAGTGATTTACGACAGGTGGGAGTTATTCCGACGCATGATTTACGCCCTCGCATAAAACAAAAGTGGCCGAGTCCGACGTACGCGATCTCCTCTCGGTCCTGGGCTCCCCGTCGAAGCGGAAGCGACGCGCACCGACCGAGAGAACATGATTCATTCGCATAAAAAGACGTCGATGGGCAGGCATGCGTGTGACGATATGTTTGACATATGCGACGTGAATTCGATGAGAGTTAACATCTTCGTTTACACGCACATTTAGTCGTAAAAGCGTAACGTGTCGTAAAAAGAAAAAATAAAAACTTTACGCCTCGTAGCCATTAGGCGAAGTTGTGTGACGCGGTATTTTTCAAACGTGTCATAATAGCGGACGAGCCAACTGCGCAACGGCGTTAGATCATCTCTCATTTCATTGTTAAAATTTATTTAAAGAAACTTAGACGATACTTTTTTCGACTCGATTTGTAATTTACGCCTTCGATTATTTAGGTCGCAAGAAAAGTGCGACCCAATGAGCCCTTTTGTGTAAAAATGTCCACCACGAATTAAATTGTGGAAATAAGATCGAAATCTATATTATCCCACAGTGAATTTATATTTCCGAAAAAAGGTCTAAGTTGATCATCATTTGTCAATTTATTCGTACACACCATTGTTACTAACATAACATTACATTATCGGGGACCAATGAGACTCGAGAATTTCATTCAAACAAATTTCTGCATACGTTCCTTCGTTCCTTAAAATTTATCGTCAGTAGATGGAAAGGCAGTTTGGTTAAAAAAATATATACTAAATGTCTATTATGGCAAAACTTTTAGTTGTTGGTGAGTATATCATCATATCTTATTTCATTGCTAAAATTTATTTGAAAAAACCTCGATAATACATGTTTTGGTAATTTTCGATTGGTAATTTGCGCATTTACACTTCATTTCTTTGGAAGAAATTGGAAAAAGTATACATGTGATGAAAAACGAAATATCAAATAACAATTAAATAAGTGACACTGTGACGATATTTTATTGGGAACATTACGAAATGTAAGATGTAATTAACTAAGAAATAAGTTATTGTCGCAAAGTAGCAAATACGACAAATAAATATGAATGCAATAAAACTCACGCATTGGATTTTACTATTATAACAGAAGTAAAAGAAGAGTCGCCCACGCCTAAGGGTCTTGTCGGTGCAAGCTTCTCATTGCGGTTGGAACGAATAAAGTATGTCCAAAGTAAATTACGTAGTCTTTTATGTTAAATATACGCAACAACGACTCAACAATGGATGAAAGTGATGCCATTACAACCTAATAAATCATAATTAATTAGGATAAAAAATGACCCCAAAAATAAAAGGTGAAAAGAAGATCGAAAGATGATTAATAGCAGTGATTAGAACAGATAAAATCACACCCATTATGAATTCTTTTGCGATTTCGAAAAAAAGAACCAAACCCAATCAAAACCTTAAAGCTTTTGCCCCAAAAAACCGTCGAAGAAAAAATGAAATAAGTCAGAAACTAACGAATAACATTAATAACGAAATGATGCTAATAAATGTAATAAAAAGGTAAAAGAAAATAAAAATATACAAATTGAAAATGAACGAAAGAACACGAACACAATCAAAAGTATCGAAACATTTGTATAACAAAACCAAAGTAAAAATCGAACGAAATTAAATTAAAGTAAAAACAATAAGATTGGTCTAAGTATAAAAACAAAACTACCAAAAATCAATAAGTATGAAGAATAGAAACAAGTAACACAACAAACAAACAAACCAACGAACAAAAGAATTACTGGTGGATTGCAAATCGAAAAAATAAACTGAAAAATAGAAACAATCTAAATATACACACTAAACAACAGAAACTACATAAATAGCTAGTTTACATATTTTTCTTATTTAATAAAATATTTTATATTATTTACCAAGTAGGAAATTTGGGACAATGAGTTATTGTGTGAGTATTGCCGCCATCTAGACGTCACGTCTTTTCGATCAACAACGTTGGTAACAACGTTCAAAGTAAATTTCAGCAAATGTATTAAGGTGATAACTGTTTGGCACTTTGTGGGCTTATCAGACCATTATACATTCCATACATTCACTGAAGGTTGATCAAGTCATGCAAACATTAGTGACAATGTCTTTACTGCTACATAACTGCTACACACAGACTTATTGTCACTCAAGTTTGCATGACTTAATGCAACTTCACCGAATGTAGGTATGGTGATCTGATGAGACCAAAGAAGGCGAAACAACTGTCATCACCTTAATACATCGGCTGAAATTTATTTTGCGAATGCTACTAAAAATAAACTATAATACATATTTTTAAATTTTTCTGTTGTATTTTTTGTTTTCTTTTTTATGTATTCCATTCTTTTTGTTTTTGTTTCCTCGTATCGTAGTCTCAAACTGGAATCAAGAATGTTTGTGAAGATCTTTTGAAAAATTTTATATTAACGAAATTAAATTAAAATAAAAACAATGAGACTTGTAATGTTAAAAATAGAAAATGTGCATATAGGTAAAAAACGAAAACAAGACCAAGAAATTGTAGTGGCGTCTACCCAAATATTAAATCCATTAAAGATACTACAAAACAAACGAATTTAACAGAAAAACAAACATTAGCCAGAAAAAAAACAAATAGCACGTTCTAAAGAACAAAAGTGGCATACAAATGGAAAACAACAAACTGAAAAAGTAGAAAAAATCTAAATACCACAAAACTAGGATATTTAATTTAATTTGCCACGTGGACCAGTTTTTGAATGCAATTGACAATGTAAAAGTAAATTATGTATTTTTTTAATTCTTTGCTCCTTTGCAATAATGTTTCTGAAGGTTTTCTTTCTAAAAATAAAATAAAAAATAATTTAATATTCTTTGCGTTGAATCCAATACTTTTACTAAATATTGATTCGAAAAAAATATATTGTTGGGTGAAAATAAAATTAAATCACTTGTAAACATACGAAAATAATTAAAAATTGACAGGGCTTGACAACCAATATTTTGATAATGATAACTTTATTAGTTTTGAATACATTTTTGATAATTTCAATAACTGTGAAAGCTCGAAATAGAATGCAATTTGAAAATAGTTTGGAAAATATTTTATATTCAGTTTTATGACTTTTAGGTAGAATTAGTTTTGTCAATTTTGGCAGTTTCAGAACTTTATTTTGGTAATTTTGACAATTGACATATTTTTGACAATCTGTTTTATTTTTCGATAACTTTAAACAATATCAACGCGTTTTTAGAGGGATTTTTATATTTTTTGACAATTTCGATTTTTGTCAAATTTAAAATTTGCAATTCCGAAAATTGCTATAATTTTGAGATCATTTTGCAATTTCGATAATTTCAACTTTTTTCATACATCTCATTTTTATAAATTTGACATCTTTTATCAATTTTTGACAATGTTGAAAGTGTTTAGCCTTGGAACGATTTCCATATTTTTGACAATTTTGATTTTTTACAATTTGCGACAATTAGATATTTTTTACAATTGTGCCAATATTATTTTTTGGATTTATTGACATTATTATTTTGTTCGTTTTGACAATTTCGACTTTTCTCAATTTTTGAATTCCTTGTATTTTATTCCTTTATAGTTTATAAATCTACAATGTTCACAATCCCCAAAAGTTTGATATTTTTGCAGACTTAATGTTTTTGAACAAATTTTTACTTTTTTACACATTTTTTGAATATTGAATAATGTGTCTGTGGTATAAAGGGTAGCAAAAAATTTTGCTACACATTTTCGAAGCGACATGAATAATATTTTTTGAGCAATTACTTCACAGCTTGTCCTTCGATTAAAGGATATATCAATAAAATCTACATTCGATACTAGTATCAGGTTCGCTATTGAGCCGTACCACACAACATGTTTTACTTCTTAGTGGAAATATAAAAGGTTGGTCAAGAACACAGTCAGTATTATCTTAAATTTATAAAATAATTCAAACGTTTTACGGGCGAATGACAAAATGGAAATTTAATAGAAGAAACAATGATTATTTTGATGTATCTCAACCAACAGTGAGCGAAAACGTTTAACATTTGACAATTGGTCGTGACAAACCATAGAGAACCTTTATTAGTTAATCAACAACTGAATTTCAAACAAAGTGGTTTGTGACGACCGTTTTTCCAGTCGTTATTGTCGTAAATTTGCTAATTACTTGCTTTTGTCTCAAAATATCGTACACACGTTCATTCGTTCCATACAATTAACCAAATGAAAATTGAACAAAATCCACCTTGTTTAAAAAACTATTAAAATTCTATAATATTATAATAAAATCTAAGTTATTTGAGATGAAAATAAATATTTTTCTTTCTTACCAGATATATTAGATCCTGGTGAATTTGACGTGGATTTATCTTCAGGAAAACCGCCTTTCAAATTATTCCCACAACCATTTTCAAAAGAATGCTCATCGCCATCGCTTTGCAAGCAATCCCATTCCGCCAGGCAGTTTTCTTCGCCGCCGTTCCCGTAAAACTTATAATTCACTTCCCCCTCATGCAAAAAATCGATGTACCTCTTCTCGTGATTTTGCTCCGTCCTTTGGTAACAGAAAAAGTTGTGATACGGCGAGCCGGCATTCGAATGATGCTCGTTGCCCAACAGATCCTCGATCCCCCTGGCAATCACGTTCTTCTGGTACAAACCGAACGAGCCCTGGGTCTCCTGGTAATCGTGAAACTCTCTGCCGTCGTAAAACGCCGCGTGGTGATTCGGCAGGTAGTTGAAGATAGGGTTGTTGTAAACGGGAGAGTGGAACTGATTGAACACGGTCGGACTGGACGAGGGCACGAAGTGATCGGGCTCCATTTTAACGAAGTGCATTTTTTGGCGAAAATCACGGACGCGAGAGATAACCACAATTACGCGCGCACTCCCTGCTAAAGTAATTATGTCGCATCTTTCAGTTCGACGAGGCGAAGCTGCACGTCGACATCTGCTGCGACAAATTTTTCAGCCACCAATGACGGTAATGTTTCAGTGGTCGTGGGCGTATCTTCACTTAAGTCATTTGTGTATTGGTTAACGTACATAATTTTTTGTGTTAATTTATTTCTGAATGACTGGCGAGTTTATTTTAAAACGACAAGATGTGTCTGCGAGCGCATCTACTAATTGTTAAATTTATTAATAAGCGCTGGTTAGAATTAGAAGTTTTTTAAACGGACGAAAATTCTCACACTTCTAAACGTAAACAGATTTATATTTGATTTGTGAACATTTAAATCTACGTTTGTATTTAGAACCACTATAAAATAGGAGTAGTTTTTCCTCGAATTGTGATTTCAGTTGTGCATTGTTGTGCGTTAACAAATAAATACGAAACACCTAGCACTGTAGATATGTTTTTAATTATTATTTTGATATTTCATCATCATCATCATTTGTGTAAGCTTTGTAACAAATAAACTGGTGTAATGAAATAAATTGATATTTGTTGTATTTTACCCCAGCGTCCACTCTAAAGGAATGAAAAACGTGGAAAGCCTTATCCGAGTAGTTGATCTGATCCAAATCAAATATCTGATTTTTATCTTTGAAATAAAATCCCAGTCAACTGAAATTTGAAATATGGACTATAAACTAGCCTAGAGATCCAGGGATGGTCAACGTGGTGTGTAATACGTGTTATGGCTTTATCGTTGTCTCACTTAAACATTTTAACTATTGAGTAATTTATGTCGTCCAATATAAATTTGTGTAAAAATAAATGATTTTACCCGCACACCGTGGTGAGCCATAATTTGTATATTAATACATAAAAAAATTTCCACCAAAAAATATATGAAAATCCCAAATACAAGCAATAATTGCAAAAATCGTACAAAATCTTTAAAAAGGTAGACAAGAAATCGAGAAATTTGTCAAAAAACTAAAAGCCTACAAAAATCGTTAATAATACATTGATGAAATCTAAAAAATCGGTCTCCAAAATAACAAATACTTGAAAATCTTAATTGTAAAATTATTCAAGAAATTAAAAAATCAAAATTGTCACCAACATCGTATTTTTAATAAATGGCGAACATCGTAAAAATTGACAAAAATCGCCAAAAAATGATAATCGCAAAACTAGTTAAAATTTTAAGTTATATGGTTAATCTTTTTTTCCTATTCTTCTATGTATTTTCGTAGACTCTGTCTAATAATTGATGTCAGTATTTTATAACACGTATTCAGACGCATAATTCCCATGCAATTATGTATGGTCTGCTTTTTTTAATATTGGTGTTAGAAGTCCAGATCTTCCCAGATTTGTACAGATTGATTATATAAAAGTTTCAATAGCTCATCTCCTCCTTTTTTAATTAATTCGTCAGTAATCGATGTATTCTTCTATTCTTCATATGTAGGTCTCTGCTTCACTATTTATGGTTTCCTCTATTTTTGTAGCCTTCTTAAGTTTTTCTATTTACCGTAGAGTTCTCTTTCCGATTTTTTTCTAACCTATTTTTTCTGTTTCTTGATTTTGTATAAATTTGTTGTCATTCTAAATAGCTTCCTGTTGCCTCTGCTATTTGCTATTTTTTCTTGCACTAATTTGTCGATACATTTTGCAACGCTTAGTCGTTTTCATCTTTTTTTCTCTGTGGCCAACTAAGTTTTGTGCCCTACTATTTTTATCCATTTTTCTCTGGAGTCCGTATTAAATTCTCGTTCATCATCGTATCCTTTATTTATTTACTTCTCGTCAAAATTGATAATACTGCAGTCCAGCAAAAGCATCCTTTTGCAACTTTTTGTACTATTCGATACTTCCAATCACCCAGCCCATATACTCGATATTGTCCATTTTTATTATTTTAACTCCGTCTAAAAAAGGACGACTTATTCAAAGTTGGCTGAATGAAAGCGATAAATGTAAACAAGTTGAAGTATTGTGATCATTAAAGAATATAGCAAACAATTCTCTAATAGAGTCATTGGCCGAGCGCAATTAGAATTTGTTCAAAAATCACATTGACAGGTAGAGCTCCGCAATATTTAATCTGGAGAATTTCTGGTATATATAATTTAGTGAAATAGTGTTATTGTGTAAATCCCTGATTATTATATACTTTTCATCTTTTCTTGTTAGCCTTTCTCTTGATGAATGGTCGTTTGTAGCTGTCGCTCTTATAGAATGTTTATATAGTAAGTGACATAGAAATCCGAACACCAAGAAGGAGTTGGAATTTTTTAATAATTTTAACACCACCAAGTCGGCTACCATAGAGGAACAATCGATGAAAAATTCAAGTTAAAAAAAAAACAAAAGAAAACTCGTTTTTATTAATAGTGTGTTTGACCACAACGAAGCCGCGTACACTCATTGAACCGTCTAGGCATGGATCTAATCAGGTGGTCGATATCTGCTTGAGGCACCTCATCCCAGGCTACTTGTACCTCATGTCTCAGAGCATCTAACGTCTGCGGAGAATTGGCTAAATTGGTGAGTCGCCTACCCATCACATCCCAAACATGCTCAATTGGTGATAGGTCAGGTGAACGGGAGGGCCATGGCAAAAGATTAACGTCGGCAGCTTGAAAGAAGTCTAGACTGACTCGAGCTACGTGAGGACGGGCGTTATCTTGCTGGAATATGGGATTTGGCATGGTCGCAAGATAGGGTTGCAGGTGGCGCTCTACAATGTCATGGATGTAGCGCTGAGCATTCATATTGTCTCTAACAAAGACTAGAGGTGACCTGCTTCCATAGACAATCGCCCCCTATACTATTACCCCAACAGTGCGATGCACATGCCGTTCTATCGGAAACTCCAGGTTGCAGCGTTTTCCTCTTCGTCTTTTGACCCTTGCCCGGCCATCATGCATGGCCAAGCAAAACCGGAACTCGTCACTAAAGACGACACTATTCCATTCGACATTCCACAGTCGTCGTTCTCTGCACCAAAGTAACCTCTCCCGACGATGAGCAGCAGTAAGTGGAAGCACAAAATGTACGCGGTAGGACAACAAACCAAACGAACGTATTCGCCTGTAGATTGTCCGCATTGTCATTGGGCGTCCCATTTCAGCCAAAAACTCGTTTCCAATTGCTCGTGAAGTGGCAAAGCGGTCTCGAAGATCTAGCAGACGTAGACTCCGATCCTGACGCTCTGTGGCCGCAATGCGATGATATTGTTTTTCCTACATTGACCGCAGCCACCTGCATAGAAAAAGAACCCTTCGTTCCAGCACTATCAAAATCTCATCATTTTCTATCTTGCTCATGGTTACTATAAATGCGAGGTTTAGTTAAAAAATTCCAACTCCTTCTTGGTGTTCGGATTTCTATGTCACTTAGTATATAATCATATTTTCTGCAGACAATGGGTCCATATCCAACTTTAACAAAGCTTCATTTCAACGTATTGTTCTAATCTTTTCATAAATCTGTTTTTGTTGTAGCTTAAAAGTATTAAAATATTTCCATCGATTTTCTGTATGACACAACTATTGATTGAACGATAATTTTTAACGATATTATTCGATATTTACACTTTCTTCACAAAAATCGATTTAATGAGTTTCAAAACCATTACTGTGTGATCATTATATGTACGTACATACGTGGATCAGGTACTTGTGTTTATATAATTCAATAATTCAATGTGCTCTTTATATAATATATGTATATTGAAAATGTGTCTTGTCAAATATGACAGAAAGAAAAGATGGTCTAATCTTACACCTCAATGGTGTAGTGAACATTAATTAAAACAGGTCCATGAAGACTAACTGGTGGATCGCTAGACAATATTGTTTCTGGGTTATTACCCTTCGTCAGTAGCGATTACCAAGAACCTTAGTTGTTGAAATACCTTTATATGTATATATATATATATATATATATATATATATATAATTCCCGTTAAATATTTTTAAAATTTTGCGGTATGGAGCACCCAACCCAACAGTAAAGCCATGCTGTGATATCTTTTACTTATGTAAGTTACTTATGGTACATTATTAAGATACGTCTTTTAACAATATTGAAAAATTGCACACATTGTATAACGAAAATCCTGAAAAATATTGGTAATATTACTAAACATGCAAAATTGAAATATCACAAAAATTAAAAAGAGTGTGACGTTAATACTTTGGTAATAATTATTCTTGTCAGAAATAACAATTACAGAAAATAACAAAAACTCTGAACATTTTCAATTTGTCGCAAATTATCGAAATCAAAAATTACCCCAAAAAACAAGAAATTAATTTCAATATTGTGAAAATTAACAAACGATGTCAAAATTGCAAAAAAATGATGCCTACGTTGTAAAAAAACTTCAAATTTAGAATATGACAAAAAAATGAATGATGCCTAAGATACAGAGCATCTTATAATGTACTCAATTGTAAAAATGCTAAAAATTGTTAAATTGTTATAGGCCACGATTTGCCGAAAAACCAAAATTACCAAAATAATAGTAAATTGGAGAGTGTGTTTCGGTCAGTTTTCTGCTAAAGATGACAGCATAGTTGTCGAAAAGTACATTCAAATTGAATAAAGTGCTGTGTGGTAAGGGGAATATTTATTTTATTTTAAAATTATCGATAATGTCTAAAATGTTTAAAATTGTTGACTAAATTAACCTTAGTTCGACTAATTTTGTTCTTTATGAAAAAAATGATATTATTTGATCTGTTTTATTGAAATTATTATTATTTTTGTGTTATTTCCACTTATTGACAACATGATCATTTATTTTGTTTTATTTATTTCAAATTCTAATTTCGCTGTTTTTGTAAATTATTATTGTTCTATCACTATCACTCGTTTACATTTCTTCGATTTGGCTTTCAATTTCCATGGATTCCACTTTAATTTTCATTTATAAATTATTTCTTTCCGTTTCAGTCCTATTCAACGTCCAACTTGGCCTTCCAAAGTAAATTGCATTTCAAATTTCATTCTATTGGTAGTATAATTTGAGTTTTCAGTTATTTATTTTAATCGTTTCAATTTTGTTTATTTAACTGTGTTTCTAAATTTCCCTATTCTTTTCCATTTCTTCCTGTCCTGTAGAGGTCTTTTGTCCATTATTCTACATATGTCTACTTTTCCTTCCAGTTATTTATCAATCTTTGTATCGAACTGTGGACGTTTATTGAGACTCTAATTCTAATAAAACCTTCGATTTGGTCCTTTCTCTCCTGCGTTGGGGATGTAGATTTACTATGTTTATTTTCTTATATTTTCCTTTCATTCTTATCCTGCGTGGTCGGTCAGACTGCTTCAAATTCAACCATCGCTTGCTTACATTTGACGTTTGCTATAAGTCCTACTCCCTAATTTTTGTCTATTCTACTATTGAAGAACATATGATCCCTTATTTGCCTTATGGTTTTGTCTTTCTGTTCGTTTCTTGTAGGTCCAGTATATCTATTTCGCATTTCTTCATTATGTTCACTATGTTTTAAGGCGCCTTCTTTAAAATGACGAGTACACGTTCCAATTTCTCATTCTAGTCTTATATTTGTAGTTTGATTGAGTTTTTTGGATGTTTTAATTGTAATACGTCCGCGTTTTATTCCCTATCCACTCCTCGTTGCCTATCTTAATTTTGTTGAATCATGTTTGTACTTCTCTACATTTGCCCTTTCTCCCTTCGTTTTTTTTTCTCGTTCCTTTTGAATTTGTCTCTCTTTTATGGTCAGACCGTTATTAATAAACTATATCATCCTTTAGGTGCCTCAATGTGTGCTTGATCTTCTTTATTGTGTCCTCACCTTCTGCGCTGTTAAATTCCACCAGAAACGTATTTTCTCCCAATTTAGTGGTTCTTATTGATATTTTCACTTTTAGAGTGAGTGAGTGTTTCCATAAATTATCAACTCTTCTTTGAGTTCTCTAGATTCCTTTGCATCCATTTTAAAGCTGAACACTTGATAGCGAGATCTCCTGATCGTGGTCGATCCTAACCTGTTGCACCTTTGATTTTAGGCCAGTGTCCATTTTCTGTTTCATATGCATAATTGTATCCAGTTTTTCCAGTTCCATTAAATTTATTACATCTTTTGAATATCCCAATAATTTTAATAAAGATCAATACTAATTATGGCTATCCATAACTTTAGTTACTACTTTTTTGGTCGATTTCTCATGTGCTGTAGATTTTGTATTCGTATCAATTATATCAATTATATCAATTACATTTTGATTTCAGATAGTGAAACATGTTGTATTTATGTCACCAATACTAACCGTTTTAGACAGAGGTTTTGGTGATTCTATTTTGATGATATATTTAGTAGGAAAATCAATTAAAATCATGACTCTAAAATGCTCTAACATTTATTGATAAAATGTTATAACTATTACGGTTTTTACGATAAATAGTAATCGATATCACCGATTGTTGTAAATAAGTTCATCAGATATTTTCCCCAAGCCAGGGATTCTTTCCAATTTGATTTTTTTTGAACCCCTGCAGAATGTTTCCAAGAATGAATCCAAGATTTTTGTATATGCATTGATTTTTACATTCTTGTTTGATGAAGCTTGTGAATTCGAAAATACAACCCGATAGTTCTTTATAACATGTGCGTATAGTCTCGGTTTATGATTCCCAATCGAGGGATTTTTCCATCATTTTTGAACCCCTGCTGAATCCAAGAATCCACACCAGACTTTTGTATGTGCATTGATTTTTATATTCTTGATTGGAGGAGCTTGAGAATTCGAAAATACAACCTGAACGATCTTCAAAACATGTTGGTATAATCTGGGTTCATGAGGATCTACAAACCTGGCTTTGTTCGTAAAATTCAGCCCACGTAGTCCTCACTTCATTTTCGATCGATTCTTTTATTTCGCACTACACCTCGTAATTGGCTCTACTGTCATTTCGTTCGTTTAATGTTTCCTTATTTACGCAAGCGATTGTTGCTCGAGATGTTTAAGCGATTAATTTCATTCAACAACTCAATGTTGCTCTCAACGATCTATTGTGGGCTCCTATTTATTTAACAGTTGCGTTAAAACAAATGATTGTGATGAGTTCATCCAAGCGTTTTCAGAGGAACAAGGTATTTACACAATTTGTTTTAACAGTTACAAACGATACTCTCTCACACCCATAATTAATTTTACGTGAACTTCCAAGTACATACTTTGAGGCAATAATCGAAATTCTCGCGCACTTCATATATTCTTCAAGTTTTTCGTCACAAAATAACAAACCAGATTAGAGTGCAACTGACGCTTTTCAAAACGACGCACAGTGTTTCAACTAGTACAAGCTAGCGGGACAAAATTATTTCTCCACTTATTTCAATTGTTTATGTATATTCCAGATATCTTAAGCTATTATTTATATAATATAAAAAAATAAAAATGTGTACTGTATGTGTATTAATCGAAATACATATGCAAGACGAAAGTGGTATATATCAATTATTTACAATAACAAGGTGTATAAGTAAAAAAAATAATATTAAATAATTTATATACAAAGGCACGAATTCTAAGCAACTACAACACACAATAAAATAAGAATAATAATTACACTAAAAAAATACATTAACCTACAATCCACCATCAGATGAGTCGTCATCACTGCTCTCCCATCCAGTTGAATATTCAGAGAGTAAATAATCCTGCTCATTTAATTCGTGATGATGACTTACTGATGGTGATTCGGATGGCAATGAAGGTGGGATAATCAACTGCAGAACTCGGACGGCAAAGAAGTAAATTTTCTTCGCGGTAATTCCCTATACGAGTTGATAACAGGATCAGACGTAATTAAAAGCATTCTCAAAAGATCTGTATTTGTGGCAATACGTGACCGTTTCCTGGTGTGCCGCTCACGGAATCTACGACAGTCTTTATTTCTTGCCTCCTGGGCTTCTTCGGAGAGTTGTCCAATGGGAAGAAGAAAAGACTTTTATGCACAGTAATGGGCATGGAATACCACGAATACAGATCAAGGTATAATTTTCTACTATCAACACAAAACTTTTCGAATTCTGTATAATTTATGTCATATCCCGATGACAAGGTTCGTAAAATTACATGAAATCTACGAATAAGGTTTACGTCGTCTAATCCTGTAATTTCGCTGCTTAATTCACCTTTGGAAAAAAATCTACGTGCTGTGTTTCCATCGTTTGTGTTACCATACCCAGGTTTTGGTTTATCTACAATGATACCCATACGATCTTTAAACAGTTTTTGTATCTCTTGTGAGCGTTGCTTCACAATAGCTTTGTCGTTATCTCCCCTGACTTGCCACTTTTTTATTTCTAAACGATAGCTGATGTGAAGCAAACACTCAAACGTGCGGATACATGCAATGTAAAGTAGATAAACCAAATGCAAAGCGTTCTTCGTTGATGGGATACTTCTTTGACTCCTCGTTCATAATAGACGGGGTGGCACCGCAAATATAACACTGTTGTGTTGAAACTGTGTCTGTTAAGGCATTGCACACTTTTCCATCAGTCATTGTCAACAACAAATCGTGTTTAACAGAGATTTGAGATCCATCAACGTCACATAATGTTGGAAGAAGCTGACTTACTTCATCTAAAATTTTAGAAGTTTCTTCTTTCGTAAACTCTTTTGTCTCCTTGGCAAAAATAAACTTAATAGGACGGCAATATAAAGTAGAGGAAGGTCTTGGATTTTGCCAGATCACAGTTTCGCCATCAAGCAGTCTCAAAGGGATAAATGAGTATACAAACAAAAATTCGTCTGTAGCGTTAGGTTCTCAAATTTCTGCTTATACGTGCTATGCCCCGAACTCCCATCACAGCCCCATTTGCTTACCAACGTATAATATGAACGAGGTAACACACTTCTAATGACTTCCGTCTGAGCTTTAACTAATCGTTCAGCCGTTTTATCCAAAATCGCATGAAGTTTAATTTCAGCTCGAGATTCAGTCACAGAAATATATTCGTCAGAAGGACAACAAGAAGCTTTGGACTTACTTAAACTATAAAACGATGGATACACTTGATGTCCCGCTTTCATTGACCACTTTCTTGTTTGCTTATATGAGTGAGAAGTCGATTTCGAGTCCACATAATAAGCTAAAGCTTCGTCTGGTGTTAGCTGCCGACTTTGTTGAGAACACTTATTCTTTTCTGTAGTTTCACTGACCACGACCTTATGGATTTGTTTAGCAACACTTCGATGCCCTTCTTTTCGAGTAGCTAACTCAGCTGCTGTTATAAGTTCACTTGCACTTCGTGATTGCAAAAGATCTTTTACTCTGCGTCTCTTCGTTTTCGTTGATGAGTCTTCAAATGATTTTCTTTTCTGGGTCGCCCTACGGATAGAGCAGCTGATGATGTTGAAGTGCACGGCTGGTTAACACACATCTTTGTTTCCATTCCGGATCCCTCTAACCAATCTTTATGCTTGATTAGAAACATTTCTTTGTTACACTTTAAAGAAGTCCACTTTTGATCGAATTTTGCTGAAAGGCTTGATATTTTCATTTTCAGTCGTTTTAGAGAATCGTCAGCAACATCAGACATATTGAATTTTTTACTTATATAATAAAAAATACCACTGTTTCGTTCAGTTTTGTCATGTTTTAGCCATTCTTCAAAAAACTCCATTTTCGTCACAGTCACGACTCGTTCTGGAAAAAATTGAATAATTTTACTTTCGGGCCTTTTCGGGGTCTATAATATATATAAATCTGTGCCTCAATATTGTAGGTATAACATATAGAAAAATCTAGGTGGATATATGTGGATAAAAAAAGTTGCTACCCTTTAAAGTTTACAATTAATATAAAATTTGCTGGATTTATCTATACATTTACAAATTGATATTACACCAAAAGTATACATATTTTTTATAAAAATATAAGTCATAATAGAGTACATACCTTCAACAGAATATTCCATCACAAAAAATTCGTTTCACTTTGCTACCAATTTTAAAATATGTTATCACAAGTGTGCATAAAATGCAACTGATTTGCAAATGAAAATGACCTCTCTAATGAGGGTTACTTTGACCCCCTGATAAGATACCGTTATGAGGTGATAAACAAATTATTTCTTGAAATTCCTTACCTGGGGGAGGTTGATTACAACTCGTTATATGTCATTCCTGGAAATTACGTCATGAATTTTGTCCCGCTAAAAACTGTGCCATATGCGAACAATTTTAGGCAAATTAGCCACGACCCTTTTATGTTTCCTAGTGGTTAGTTGTTAGGGAGGACTCCACACGTGACTTCCTCATCGATCTATTGCTTTTATTCTAACTTAAATACACTTTTGTTTAATTTTTCCTTATTGATTTATTTGATCGAGATATTAAAATACTAATAATCACAAAGAACTAAAATTAAGATGAGCTCCCGCTTAAAATTAATTTAGGGTACATTCATGGACGAAAGTATGCAAAATTGCAAAATGAAATATGTTGCTCACTCCCAGGGTTAATTTACAAAAAGTACTTACCTAAAATAATATTATTGATCTAATTACGTTTATATAATAATAACTTTCTCACTGATTTTCAACATTTCATTTGAATAAAATAAAGTCGAATACTCTGTCCCAAACTGGTTTAAATATTAACAAAACAAAGAAAAAGAGGGACTGTACAACTGCTAGATCTGAACAAACATTACCGGTGCCCAGTTGAAATACCCACACAGTGTTGTCAACATATAAATTCATTCGGTTGTTTTTGCAGGAATCTTATCAGGTAAGGAGAGATTTACGACGATAACATTTTTAACGTTGAACTGGTAGTGATTTCACGTTTCTGAAATTTAATTATTATTAAATAAAATTTAAAAAACTACATAATTTTAATGAGTTTTAGACAAAACTGCGTCATTATTCAGATACTTTTTTAAACGTGGAACTTCTGCGTCAAGATCATAATTTATAGTAAACAATCTATCACAGGGAGCCGCTACTTTTTTCGTATGTTTACGGCCTCTGGATTAATTGGTGCAGGATGGAGTGAAAATTCAAAGGTACCGACAGCACCGTCGTGTTATGACACGTAGTTTTTTGCTATAAAATGTGAGGGTCGGATTTTGGCGCCGGTTCATTTGTTGTATCGAAAAGGTCGGATATAAACATAAAAAAGTTTATTAATTTTCGTAATTAATCATCGGCAGAAACCCACACTACACATAATTACATAAATACAACTGTTGTCGATCAAAATAGTTAACAGTTTAAAATTTAGATCACGGTCGGTGTGTTTTAAATTTTCGGGGTCTCGTGTGAGCTTAGTTCTAGTGTGTCTCTTGTTTTGTATTTACCAAAGCTTTCAGGAAACATATATTACACGATTGTTAAAATTTATAGTTTCGAAAGTATCGGTTTACAAAACCAACAAAGCTGTTTATGGTGCCACGCAGTCTGGACGTTCAAGCGGAAGTGTCCGCCTTGACATTTTTTACGTTGCATCCTCTGCTCACTACATTTGGTTTGTTGACACTGTAACTAATTGACAAGACATACAGACATCGCCTAAAATACGTTGCATTTATTAGTAAAACTATGCCACCATATAGAGTATATCAAAGAACAAGTGTGGAATAATCGTAAATATTTTTTTTCAAACCAACCTAATCGTGGAATTTTAATTTAAACACCGATGTCAAGTACAGTTGTTCATTCAGAATTTTTATGTGAATTTTATCCACTCATTGTTTCATTCATACGCTTAAACTTGCGGTCAATCAATGTTTGGATTTTGTTCAATTTCGTTCATTCTGAAACACTCTAAGACGCAGTTAATTTCATTTGGAGCCAGATCTATAGATGAACCTAGTATTTGGAAACAGCGGCCGCAATCATTAACTAACGTACCGTAAGTTATTTAAATCAGTTCCTTGAAGTAGGATGCATATCAATTAGAATTATTTTTTTCACTTTCTTATATTGAAGATTTTTATTTAGAGAAAAAGAAAGCGTCGTAAAATCAGTATATCAACCTGAAGTCATGGTGTACTCTACCTTTTCCGCATGCGAGTTGAGCAAAACGGGTTGTGCAATCGCTTATTCACTGTGTTGCGTCTATAACAGTTTTAACGCTCAGTATTTTATAAATAAAATAAAGTTGTTTAAAACATTAAAATAAATAAATGTGATTAGTAATTTTCTTATTATTTTTAAAGCTCATAAGGTATTTTATAAAAAATATATAGGGTGCATAAAAATCAATTATAAATACACTGTTGTTATTATTACATAGAAGTATCTACATCTACGCGACTTTTTGTATAAATTAATTATTTTTTTTTCAAAAATATATAAATTCATTTACATATAAATCAAATCAAAAATCCACAATTTTTGGAATTAGGTAAAACAGAAAACCAACCCATTCAGTTACATGTTCTGGTTACCATGTTTGGTGGAAAATTATTGATTGCATAAAAATATTCAATGCTCAAACAATGTATTTTCTAACGGTCTGTAATTTATCATTACTATCACGTTTTTATTGCTGGAAAGATTTGAAGGAACACCACTGCGTCGTAGAAACCGCAACCTTTAATTCTACTTAGCATGAATGTTCGTTATCGGAAGACTTCTCCTCTGTTACGAAAATAGAAATTACTACACACCTTCTTTACTAAACCGCATCATAGCGAACGTCGTACGTTTCGCATGTCTCCTTTGTCGATTTTTTAATCCGTTCGCCGGAATTTTTGGGCGCGTGGTCACGCAAAATGGTTGTTTTGTTAATTACGATGCGACGGGGCTGTAAAAACGCCGCAAGTTTAATATTGACCGCGGTTGCAAATCTTATGACTTGGCCAACCCTTGTGCTAGTTAGGAGTAACAAATAATTTTTCAGATAAACGGGCTCTTTTAAGCTCCATTTGTTTTCATTTTTATTCTTTTCCAATTTTAATGAATACAAATTTGTTTTTAATTATTTTGTTCTATTTATTATGTTTTGATGGTCGACTTGAAACATGGAAATTTATGATTTCCAAAAATAAAATATCGGCAATATCATACCATACACTGTGAAGAGATACACATTTACATGCAGTGCAAAATAATTGATTTTTTTCAAGAAATTTTTGTGGGAATGGAAACAACAAAAGTTAAGAAATCAGCACAGGATTGAAAAATAACAATGGTGAAATAGAATAGTAGAAAATAAACTTTGGAAAGAATGTAAAAAATAAAGATAACGTAGAAAGTAAACGTAAGCCATACATTCATAACCAATTAAAATAAAACGTCAATTAATATTTAAAAAAAACTACAAAAATTAAAAATATAGAGAAATTAATAAATAAAATCGAAATAAACCCATAGACAAATGACATCGCGAACGAAAAGAAAACAAATTTAACTAACTTTTTATAAAATATTATTAAAATATTAAAATTTAGAGATAGCAATACACAAAACAAACTTACTTCTTGACGATAAAGAGTTTATGCGTGAGTATTAACGCCATCTAGACGTCAACACCCATAGGTAATTGCATTAGTGTTTGTCGACCGATTACGTCTGTTTAGGCTTACAAATACGTAGTCCTTACCAAGGTGAAGTCAGTTGTTTCCCTCTATCTTGAGCTCATCAAACGTTTCTTTTTTCAATTTTGGATAATAATTTCATATTTTTGTATTAAATTCATTAGTTTTCATTTTTATTCATTTTGTATATATTTATACAGTTTATCTATTTAATTATTATTTTATTTTCATTTGTTTCGCTTGTATTTATTTATCTTAATTTTATTTAATGTGTTTTCTTTCAGTTTTATCAATTGATTCCTTTGTTATATAATGGCATGTGCTTCAGTGTTGTTTGATTTAATTGTACAGTCATTTTGTATGTTCCCGTTTCGTAACTTATTTTGAAAACTGTGGCCATTATTTTCGAGGAAATGGGGTTGAAAAGTTCCCTTCGACGAATCTACGACGTAGATTTATTGTCAACCCGATTAATCGATGGTAAACATTGTGATACTATCCATAGCATATGAGTAGGGAACAAGGCTTTAAGGGATTAGTCGATACTTATTTAGTAATTTAATTTAATTAATTAATTTAATTATACAGGTCTGCGAAATACATAAATTAAAAGGGGGGGGGGGGGGATTTGGATTTATTGATGGTGACGAATCCGCTCTCTAGCAGGTTTTGATGTATGTAACTTTAGGTTACGTGGTCGAAAATGATGTCTACAAATCTGCAGTTTACTATCAACTCACCTACCAAGAATTGGCACATGAGGCAGCGCTTACTGGGCAATTCTACAAACACTCAAAGGCATTCCTTTGAGTAATGGTATATCAGGTAAAAGAAATCGCACAGCGGTGCTCGAAAACAGATGCCGTTTTGAAAAATGATCGGTTGCCTCATTAATAAATTTAACCAAAATGACTACTTTTCGATATCATTGTAATCGTTTGTTGATGGTGATTAATTTTGATTTAGTTTTTGCAAATTTAATTTCACTTTCTACTTATAATCATTAGTGATTTTATGTTCAACGATGTTACGATTGACAACGAGGGATGGTAATAGGGTTTCTAAAACGTCCTTTGATTTAGAACTTCGCAATATCCTCTCCGAATAAATTACACGCTGATAACTTCAATGTTTAGTCGATGGTAAAAATTCCTTCCTTTTGTCTAACACCTGACATCGAAACGTGGCTTTAAGGGATTGCTGGGACTAAATTTTTAATAATGATATACGAATAAAAGGGTGACTATTAATACAACAAATTTTAATTGGTAACGTATTCATAACAAGAAGTAACATACAAATTCAGATTGTCATAATTTTCTTGCAAACAATAAGGACCATGCTATGAGATACAAATAAACTAAATTAAATCTAGTAAATTATATTATCATTTTAATTGTTTGTACAAGTAAATTTTCTTCTAGTGAGTAAGTCAACAAATATTTGTTTCCTTTTATAAACTGTGTATAATTTCTGTCACAAAGCGTCCTTGTTGAGCTCGGGTTTCAAAAAAAATCTATACAATATATGTAAAGCTGGTATGAAACATATTCAGACAAGTGAAATAGAAACAACCATAACTTGGCACTTTATTGGAACTTTTGCAAATTATTCTCACCATGATTTACTTTCTAAAGTACGTGTTTTTGAATAACTCACGCCAACATGTAGAATTTTATACCCTATTATTTTTTGCGTTAATTTTCTGTTGATATTACTTCCAGTTTCGTTTTTCGTGTTTTTTTAAGATTTCATTTAATTTTTGTTCACGCATGGACGTTATAATTCAACATGCATTTTTCTTCGTTCTTTTTCAGTAAGGCTATTGATTGTTACAATATTGACACTTTGATATTTCAGATAATTTCCAAATTTTCACAATTTTGATTATAGTTTCGTATTTCGGATTTTTTTACATTTTTAAATATTTGTGCATTGTAAATAATTATAATAACTTTGACAATTTTGATTGTTTTACACATAAATTGTACGCCTTTTAGGTCATTTTGAATTTTTTCACAATTTTGACAATTTAAAATTACATTTTTGTATTTTTAGAACTTGCGAAGTGGTTACAAGTCTCGACGGTACTGACTTGGTATTTTTAGTAATTTTCAGTAACTATGGTTGGTTTTGTACGTCTAACGGTCTCTATATGATGAGTACAATGGAACGAAACGATTTCGACAACGAGTCCAAACTAATTTTGCACAAAAATTCAATAACTTGAATTGTTGTTTGTGTTGTTTGTAGCTTCCTCGTGCGTTCATAACTAGAACAAAACGATATCGTCTAAGAGCTCAAACTATTTTTTTTGTATTTTTATACATTGGATTGTTCTGTAGTAATTGACCCAATTTACTTTTATATTAGTAGGATTTACGAAAAATCCATATTTCCATAAATGGAAACAAATCACAACAACAAAAACAAAAAATCAAGTAAAATAAAATAATCCATTAAATAATAACATAAAACGAAAATTAATATTAAATAAAGACAAGAAATAATTGACAATAAAATGAACAAATTATCGTATATGACAAGACAAAAAACCAATCTAATTCAAGACGAAAATAAAGCTCAAAAGAGCGGAAAAATCGAAAATCAAACCTCTATCCAAACAATTCAACAAACCAACAACCAAGTTAAAACTAAAACAATTAAATCCACAGAAATAAAATTTAAGAAAAAACAAACGACACTGAACAAATTTAAATTCATAAAGTGTACGTAAAACAAAATTTACAAAAATACAAATTTGAAATTAAATAAAGTTTTGAATTGTTGGAAGAAATTATCATTTTGAAGGTGGGTGACCAGAAGAAACAGCTAAATAGAATGAAAACAGAAAAAATATCAATCGAAAATATACGAAACAACAGAGGACGTGGCCGTTGCTCAATGTTTGGCTACAGGTTCCCCACATTGGGCGCTAGGGTTGCACCAACCACCTTGGGGTTGTCGTTGATTTGGGATTGAAATAAACACAACTTGTCACAAAAAAGTATCGGTGCCAAGCTCGTGCGGTTTGGGAGCGATTCAAGCCTCAATCGCCCTACTTCTGAGTCGGGTTGGAGTTTGATAGACTCAGATCTCAATCTGCCTACTCTCTGAAGGCATTTGTGACTCATAATGTACAATTATGAGTCACAAATGGTGGTTAGAGGCTTCTTTTACTTTATTTGGCAATTTGGTATTTAAAGAGACGATGTTGTTACAAATTGGGAATTTTTGTAACTGATACCTACTGATTTTTACTGGTAACTGGTTTTTAGCAGTTCTTGACATTTCATCAACTTCTCCATTTTTAAAAGATTGCCAGTTGCCAATTTTTATTGCTTTACTTGTTGATTTCTTCCCATTTTAAGAAACGTTCATGTTTTTTTTATCATTACGAGAATTATGCTTTTTTCATAATTTTTATAATATTTTAATATTATGTTTCACAATTTTGCTACTCTCGCCAGTTTTATATTTTTTGTCAAGTTTGACAGTTTAACATTTTTGACATTTAAACATAATTGGGTTGCAAGCGTCTGTATGAGTGCATTGACGCCATCTAGACGTTAATACACCCATACTCATGCTGCTATGCAATTACAGGTTCTGTGATTACATCGTTGCCATCAGCAGGAGAGACCGCTTTGTTGAAAATAAATTGCAGTCAATAGTGTTATTTCACTTACAGGTCTAAGACACTGAAGGTTTTTCATTTTTGACTTAAGCAGTAATAAGTCATAAATTTATTTGCTTAATCGACAACTTCGTTCCTTGTTTTTGCATTTTAGATAATTTTAACAATTTTAATTGTTTTACTTGTTCGGTTTTTGCAAATTTGGCAGTTTGACATTTTTGAATTCTTTTAATGTCATTCTCACAATTTTTTTATAAGTTTGCCACCTACAAATTCAAACGCACAATTTCTTAAGATTTTCTTCGATTTCATTAACTTTCAACTGTTTTGCATTCCTTCCAATTACTTTAATTTATTTTGTTTGATTTTTATTTCCATAATTTTCGATTTTTTTTTTTCATTGTAATTAATTAATAGTAATTTTCGTGATTTGTTGATTTAGTTCATGGTAGGTCCCTCATTATACTGACGCAAAACAAAACAAATTTGAAAAAACCCAAATTTTTATGGAATTAATGAGACCAAATGTACTTGAGCTGCTCTTCAAGACAGTAAGTAATATTTTAAAAGAACTCTGTGCATTAATGAGTTTCACAGACCGCCTTATTAATATTGAATACTTTTGTGCACTGAAAAATGTGGGAGTAATGGTATGTAGTCATATATTAACACGTTTTTCTTTGACACTTTATTACCATAAATTTGTCGTAAATACGAAGGGAGATTTTTTTTAATAAACTTCGAGATTATTAATACAAATGTTTTATCAAAGTATGTCGTACAATCGCGCGTGATTGTTTCGCATTTTATTGTTATTATCACGTGCAACGCCGAATTTGACCGTTACGTTTGCTTTCGTGCCAACGCCGTTCGCTTTACAGACCCGCGCCAACGTGAACCTAATGCACATGTCTAATAACGTCGTCCTCCCACGCTGGTGAAAACGAGCGGAATTTCGAAATAAGCACACAATTTGTGGGCACGCACAATAATTTTGTCATTGTGCTAATAAAGATTATGACCTCACTTGCCACCACACACAACACCATGGGCCACACGAACGAATTTTATTGCAGATGACGTCTTCACGAATCAATTGTTAAAAAAAATGCCAACAACGCACAGCGGCGATAACGCACTTAATGTGTTCTTTTAATTACCAAGTGGGCATACCAGTTTATTTTCGCTTTAAATAATAGTAACTTTTTGATCTCCGTTGGATTCGTACTCGCATGTGAGTAATTGGATAAATTGCGGTTTATAATATGACAGGTAAACAGTTGTGAGTAATCAGTGATGTAATAAGACAGCACATGCCGCTGAGCGGTTTGTTTTAGTTTGTTTAACTCGCCAGTTTTCATAAAACACTACGGAGGAATTGTTCTCGTGATTCGCTTTTTGTTTTTGTCTCAAGATGGTCGGACGTGTCCCTAATTACTCGAGTAAGTGCATTTTTATCTATGTTAAGTAATCTGAACGATACACACGATAAATTTTTTGCTTTCAAATTTAATGGCTTCGACATTTCTTCAAGCAAATAAAATATAATGTAATTTATTCAAACGAAACGTTTCAGAATACGCAAGGCCATGTATTAGACGTTTTGCAGTAATATGAAAACATTTCGAAATGTACCTCAAAGTAAATTCTAGATGACATCGAAGGCCGATTAAAAATTTCTTGTGACAAATTAGTTAATTTTGACCTTAAGATAACATTTGCTCCGAAACAAGTGGTCCGTAACCAAATAAGATACGAAAGCGAAAATATTTCATCAAAAAAATTGGATGTGCTAATTTTTCACAATAACTATGTTAACATATTTCTCCATGGATATCATCATGTTGTTTTCTGTTAATGAGGTGATTATGCCTGTTTGTGCAAATATGTATACAAATTGTGACAATAATAATTTATATTTCTTGCCATTGAGTCAAAAGCAATAAATGTTTTATTACCTAGTTTATTAACAATGACTTCCTGCCAAGTGAATCATCATCCTATCATAATGTGTGCATTTCAATTGTTACCTTAACTTTCAAATGCTGCAAAAATTATTATTTGCCATAAGCAATTTTGCTTTATTATTAAAAATAGATCTTATGATGAATTGTGATGGTGACGCGTTCGTTTAATTACTATTAGGAACAAGTTAAACACCAATCTTGTGTAAAATATCCCATTAGAGAAGTAATGCACTATCTAACCCCATGTTTTAAAAAGTGTAATGATTGTGTAAAAGTAAATTGATATAATAATCCGATTTTAAGCCAATTAATGCACATACGCCAATCTATAACAATAACACAATGTCACAAGCAAAATCCGACAAACGAATCCAACTCAACCAAACCCAAGACCAGAGTGAACCAGTCCTTCTTATACCAGACGGTGTATACAACAAACGTGGGTTGGGCGCTGTTTTAAAATTAAAGGGGGGGGGTCGTTTTATCGACTTATTTTTAGACAAAATTTCATCGTCCTATTATTACTGCTGACGACGTCATGACGAAAATAGTCAGAATCGATTCAGCTCAAAACGTCTCATTAGTCCTATTATTTACTTTTAATATATCGTTGAATTTAATTAACACTATTTCATCCTTAAAAATAACAATAAATATAATAAGCACTATCAAATAAATTTCTTCGATTCTTTGACGGTCATTTCGATCTTACTATGATCTCATCATAGAAAGACCAAATGTTGCCCACCAAAACATGTTCATATACAAATGTGCCGTGAATGCATTCGCAGAGTTTGGCAGTAACGTATTATAGAACACAAGACACTACCAGCATAGCATACAAAAATTAAATTCAAATTAGTACAAATTATAATATACAAATAATATGAACATGTAAAAAATGTTTTTAACAATCCAAGGAACATAGATTGGCTTACTGAGCGATTAAATTAAAAACATGATCAACTTTCTGGCATAATTTTATTTTACAATTTATACAGGCCAAGTACAGTGAAGTCGAAAAGTACTTTAACTAAACTAAAAGTTCTTTAACTATTTCTACTTCAACGTCGTATTTCTTTAATAATAGATGAGTAGGTAATATAAATAAAAATTAAATATGTTGCGTGTTACTATGGCATAATAAAAGTTTATGACGTAGAATATATTTTAGTACAGTGTAGGTACTATTTGGATGCATTCATTCATAGAAAATTGCATTTGTAAATATATAACGTCTCGTCGCTTTAAAACTCACCGAAAAGCCTTTTTGCAAAATTAATCTTTTATTGAAAAAAAAAATAGTCGCCAGTAGTTACATTGTCCTGGGTCGTGAGTTTAGTTGGGTTGGGCAGGTTTATTCAAAAAATTCGTCACAAGTTACACTGGGGATATGAAACAATTTGGTTAGGTCGATAGCTTCGAACTGAATAATTTCGAGAATCGTGCAAAAAAAATGCTTTTTGCTTTCTTGTGGTGAACCAGTTTTGGGCTACTTTGTGTATTCATTTAATTTCAACCCATTGGTTCTTTTCTGGTGTTACTTACTATATCATCTATGTTTCCTATTTTCGAGCTCAACTGTTTTGTTCCTTGCAAAGCAAGAAGATCAACTTATATTCAGCGTTCCGTTCATATTTATGACTTTAACAAAATTACGGGTTTCAAGATCACTCAATGGAACA
Organism: Geotrupes spiniger; assembly: GCA_959613385.1. Classification (NCBI taxonomy): domain Eukaryota; kingdom Metazoa; phylum Arthropoda; class Insecta; order Coleoptera; family Geotrupidae; genus Geotrupes; species Geotrupes spiniger. The sequence goes on from OY390737.1 coordinate 23,822,669, forward strand.
TAAATAAAATTTAGTCCAAGGAAATAAGCTTTTGCAAATTTTCCCAAAGGAAAATGTCAAACCATTTAATTGTCGATGACATCGTAAATAAAGCTAAATTATTATAAGTTATTATAAGTATATTCTAATATTCTTTTTGATGTGCTTTTACCAAAGTCTTACATTAATTAATTTCTGATCATTCTGAATTTTGTCTTTTCATTATCGTATTCCACATTTTTACGCCACCTTGTTAGTTGTTTACCATCCAGTTTGGTTTTGCCCCGGACTTTCCAACATATTCGTTTCTGCACATATACATTGTTATTATTTTATTAATTGGTTTCATTTCCATTACATTAATTTTTCGTGTTTTTTTTTCGGCTATCCAACTTTCCTTCTCTCTATATATACTTTGTACTCATGTGTGGTACTTCCACATGTTGATACTAATTATATTTCGTATACGTGAAGGTTGAGTTGGGTTGGGTTGGCATTACTTGTTAGTTTTAACAACTCTGGAGCAAATGTGTTAAGTCGAGAAATTCTTTGTAATTAACCAAATAAAAGACGCTGGTTTGGTATGGAAATATGCCCATCTTCTAATCGTAAAGCGAACCCAATAATTGTTGACGAAACTTTACAACTGTCCTTTAATTTTATTTAAGAATTTCGGTTTTGATTCATTTTTTCGTATGCTCATATTTCTCTTCATATGTTGATCTATTAAAGAATGCTATTTAAATTTTGATGGCCAATATTTTTCAAAATTCATGCTTCACTATTAGACATTTTTGTGAAGTTTCAATTGATTCAGAGTGTCTTTATTCTCAAGTCAGTGCTTTAATTAGATTTGTTAAACCCCTTAACAAATTATGGCACCGTGCCCGAAATTTAATTTATAAATTGAAAAAAAATTTTTCATATAAATTGACGAGACTGTATATTAATTTCTTATGAATGGTTGTATTTATAATAATGCACCGTGGTGTGGTAATAATAAATGTAAAATAATTTCAAGGTAAAGACTACAACAAATTTAAATGCGTGGATTTACAATTTTTGAAATTGTTAAATAACCATTGATCATTGATATAATTAAAATTGATAATATTTTACTCAAAATAGTTAACATAACGTAGGTGAACTTTGATAAATGTACAAAATACAATTGAAATTCAAATACGACGTTTCAAGAACTCTGAATCTGTTGTAGCCTTCCGGATATTTTATGTTACATGAAGACCACGAGAGATTCAGGCAAGTGAGAGTATTTCGAAACATCGCGATCGTGGCAAACTCATATCTTCTAACTCAATTACAAAATGTCAATATTTTTGCAACAAAATTTTTATCTGAATTGAAAGAATGTGTCAACATGCATCATTCTCTCTTGTTGAAAAATTGCAACTTGTTTTATAATATTTAATTTTTATTTATTTTATTTATTTTTTCTTTTATAATTATCAACTGTAGATAAATGCGAATGAAAATCCTAACCAGTAGAAAAGATTAAATTTAAGAAAAAGAAAACTTTCGCTAGCTTAGATATAAAAAAATGGATACGAAAATTATGAAGAAAAATATGAACTTGTTTCAACATTTCGTTGAAATATACAAGTTCATACTGGTGATAGTCGTCGCTCAATTATGTAAGTCTATCTGTAAATTTCTCCATCGAAATAATTGGATTTGTCGTAATTGTACGGCCTAAATTATTGCTACATTTCACACTTCATCCTTCTTACACATAACGTCAGAGACAATAAAATGCTTCGATTAACGTCATTTAAGTCGGCATGTTAATTGCTCGTTAATTACTCCACAACGCCATATATCTCATTTTTATTACCATACTGATATATATTTTACACATTATTTTTTATTTATTGATTTAATTTAATATTATACGACTTATTTTAACTATTTTCAAATTAGATTTTTAATTGTATTTCTTATTGTTTTTAGTAATGGTTCCTTAGCTGTTTTTGAGAACGACTGCTCATCTTCTCAAACACTCGAACCACGTTCGCTATTTTACTTAAGCGTTTATTTTTGCATTTTTTATTTTAAATACAACAATTTCCAATAACATTGAAAAAACTGTTTATGTAAAATACTTTTGACAAATTAAAAATTTACTGTTTCCTTCTTTAATCATGAAACATTATCTTTTTCTGAATTTCTTATAATAGCGATTGTTGTTAAAGATTCAACAGCATTAGATGTCATTCAAATGAAACAAAAATATAAAGCTATTAAAATAATTTAACTTACTGTTACTTATTGAAGGCAGAGGCTTACATAACTCGTAAGGTTAAGGTTAAGTTGCAGAAGTGAAGTTGTTTTGGCAAAGAGTTTTGTTGCAATCGGAAACCAAATGATGGCTAAATTATATTGATATTGGCAGGGTTTACACATTTGTATGAACATGGCATAGGAGTTAAAATCATAACAATGGCGAAAAGACTTTTAATGGGTTTAAAATCATAAATTCATAATTTGAAAAATTGACCTAAAACTAGCTTTAGCTTGCGTCACAGTATTCTTTGTGAAGGAAAAGGGAAAAGAAAATGTGGGCAAAACCTTGCCCTAGTAAATGATCAGAACATATTCACAATCGCGATTTCATAATGAGATTTCAACACTGGATCTTAGGATTACCTAGTGATCTAGATCTCTTTAAGAAAATTTCATCAAAACTGGGATTTTTTACCGTTTCCTGGAGCAATAATAAATTGACAGAGACTGGTTTTTAAATATGAAAATAACTTAAAGTTCGTTCATTCTTTAGTTCGTTCGTTGATTAATTTGTTCGTTCGTTAGTTAATTCGTTTAATTCGTTAGTTCAGTCGAGTACCTAGCAATCGTTTATGAACTTCATCTGTGAATGAAATTTGAACTATAGCACTTTTGAATACCAGGCGATCTATTATATCTTTAGATCACTAGTTCGTTCGTGCATTACATTGTTCGCGCGTTTGTTACTTCATTCATTAGTACTTTCGTTAGCTCATGGGTTAGTATGTTCGTTCGTGCGATAGTTTCATTAGTTCGGTTTGACATTGCCATTTATTTAATTTTACATTCCAATGGGATTTGAAACCTGGATCTTAGAATTACGACGAACTAAATACGAGTATATATTAAAATCTTCATCTAATTTGTTATTGTTTTAACTTTTGGTGAAGTTCCATAATTTTCTAGAATTGTTCACACAGCGAAGTATATGTACAAACGCTTGTTAGTTCGGTCATCCTCACGTTCTTTAGTTCGTTCATTAATATGTTTGTTCGTTCGTTGAATTATTACTGAATTATTCTTTAATTGATTTGTTCATTATTTCCTGTATATGTACACAGCGAAATATTTAGCAATGCTGATGCATTAATACGTTTGTTAGTTCGTACATCAGTATATTCGTTCGTTGAGTTGTTAATTCAATCGTTACTTTGTCGGTTCATTCGTTCGTGAGTACCTTTATTCATTCAATATTTATTTATTATTTATTTATTCATTCAAAATTGGAATTTTTGCTCTTTGATAGAATTGTATAACATGCTCAGCCAAAGAATTATTATCGCTAGTTCGATTGTTCATCAGTACATTCGTTCATTAGTATGTTCGTTCGACCTTTGTTAGTTCGTTGACTGTATGGTTAGTTGATTCTCTATTTAGTTGATTCGTTCCTATACAAATCTAAAGATTTAAAAACACTGATTAATGAGTTCATCAGTTAGTTCATTAGTATGTTCGATTTTTCGTTAGTGAGTTGGTTAGTCTTTTGTTAGTTCGTGTCCCTTCGTTGTTATTTGGATCGTTCGTTTGTTAATGAGTCCGTGCTTAAACACACAGCCAAAGATTTGGACACACTCTATAGTAAGTTCATTAGATCGTTTGTTAATATGTTCGTTAATTCATTGGCTCGTCAGTTGGCCACTTCTTGCGTAGTTCATACGTTAGTAAGGAACTACTGACGATCTACACAAGGGTCTAGTTCGTCAGTTCGTTGGTTAGCACGTTAGTCAGTTCGTTGGGTAGGTGGTTTGTTGTCTTATAAATTGGCCGAATAGATCACTAGACTAGATACTAGGTCACTTTGATTTGTGTCCAGTTTGTAGTTATTGAAATCTACCCCAGCAACTGCTTTAAACGATTATACGAAACGCGAGAAACCTTATCCGGCGTTCAATTCAACGTCTGAAATATAGTTCTAATGACCCCAACTAAGGGACAGCAACAGGTAAGTATCAAAAATACAGTATCTGATATCTTATATCTGGTTATCGTGTTTCATAATCACACAAAGTGACCTATAGTGTGTCCTATCAAGACCTATATGACCCTAGTGTGACCTATTAAGTGAACTGAGAAGAACAATACAAAACTAAATCATATTGCTACAGGAATCCAACCTAGACAGAGATGCAGTTTCGTATTTAGTAGAATGTTTTGATGGTTCCATCAAAATTAGTTTCTATGTATCTTTGCATTTTTTCACATAATCTTCTTCTGGCATAATTTTTGTTTGCGTTATTCTGCGCTTTAATAAAAAAAACTCCCATTATGAGAAAATAAGTGAACAATCTACTTCAAGTCTGTCATTTAACTCAATTTTAATTTTTTTTCTGCATATTGTACCAATTTATATATTATTAGAGAAATTTTTGATTCTGCGAAAACATCAACTCCGATAAATTAACATTTCCAGCCGTGGCGCATTGTTCGAGACGAATATGTTAATAACCCATTAGCCTATTTTACCTCCGATGACCTTTCACTCCCTGAACGTTCCGCTCCAAATGTCATTCAAATTCATTCCGAACGTAAATACGAATGTTGTCATCGACGCGTTTAGCGACAATTAAAGCAAGTCGCAAGTCGGATACACGCAAATGTAATAATTATTTGGAATTAAACAAGCAAACTGGATTGACGACAAATCAGCTCGTCGACGTCGCGTTAATGGGGCGGGAAACGCACGACGGGTTCGATTTCTATTTTTACGAGAGACTGTTTGCTCAATCGTCGGGACGTCACAAATATTGTTATCGCCGTTTTATCATCGTCGACGGCGATGGACACTCCCGCGGTTAATATTTCTTTCTTTCCATCACGATAATTAAAACGGTCAATCCTTTTAAAACGTCTTGTGCGTCGGCCGATGAATCGATAAATATTCTTTGCGATGACCTACATTGGAATTAGAAGAATAAATATGATGAATTTTACTAGAAACTGCAAATTGTTATTGGATTAAAAAGTTTTATAACAATCTTTAAAGGGGCATAAAATTAATTGAAACAGAAGCAGTTTGTACAATAGTTTAATTGATAACGTTTTCCTTCTTATTTCTTTTGCTTTTTCTTGTACTTGTTTGTGTTATTTTTTACACAGACTATTAAATTTACTTTTGGTTTTGCCACATTTTTACTTTATTTATTTTATTATTTATTAGTTTTGATTACTTTTTATAGTACAATAATCTCGTACTTCAGGGGAGAATAAATGTCAGGTACCGTAGATGCAGGAAGTTCCAGTGAGGAAGCAAAGCGCCACCCGTCTTCGAGCAGTCAAACTACAAAGCAGTTTCAAATCTATACTCGATGAAGTTACTTAGAATGACCATAAACTTTAGGTTGAATCAGTATATTAAATTAGTGTTTGGTGGGTGATCCTGGAACAAAATAGTTTATCAAAAGAACATTGCTTCAAGAATATAATGCAAAAAAATATTAAATTAAATAAAAAAATAAAAAAGAAAGTCTGAGGGAAGAAAAAATAATGGAAGAGCTACATGAAATAGACCTCGGCCCACATTGGGGAATTTATTTAAATAAATTATTAACAAATATCCAGACTGATACTTATTCGTGTTTGTCGTTATAATAATAATTACGATTCAGTTATTAACAAATACATACACTAAAAATTTTACAAATAACTTTTACTAGATTTTAAATATCTTCTTAACTTTATTAATTGATTCTTTATGTTGATACTTTTGATGGCATTTCATGGTGGTCATAACTGGACGCAATGATACGCTAGTTAGACTCCGGTATTTTGTGTAGATAACTGATTGGTGGCTGTATGTATTAAACTTTGAAATAAAATAAAATAAATAAAAAAAATCGTTTTGTCTTTACAGACCAGTGTGACCAATATATGGTAAAATTCATTTATTGGCTCAAAAAAATATAGTTACTGTCACTCAACCACATAGTTATTATTAAACCAATTATTTAAATAAATTATTTTTCATATCACTTAAATTGTATTGTGTACTCACAGATGTAAACCAGTTTTTATTGTTCCAAGCTTATCCTTATTTTTCTTGGCTGTTCATTATCCTTTTTCGGTCTTTCTTTCCGCTTCATTTCTATTTTTTTTTCTTCATCCTTTTGTTCCTTTTGTAATTCTTCCAATCACTTAATGCTATCACAAATCAAAACTATTCTTTCACCTTTCTACCCCACCCCCCTTGAAGTTTAGAGTAACTTATTGTTTAGCTGAGATGGTTTCATTAGTACTCGTATTACCGTAACTGGTACTGTTTCTTGAATCAGTTTCATCTTTCATGTCATGTTGCCCAGTCTGTAGTTGCATTTAATGATTTATAATTCAGTCAATCTCCACTATTGTCTTTTATATCGTTAATTAATTGGTGTCTGTGCTACGCAAGTACTGAGCTCTCTTGGTTAATCCAGCATACGAAAAAACTTAACATTGCTATTTGCCCTTTTTGCCCCAGTCACCTTCTTCACGTCTCTTGCCTCGGTACGTCTATCCTTTTATTACATCTTGTTTCATTTCCCTCTCTCTCCATCTTTTTATTTTTTAAATATTTCAAACCGACTCCAAACTACGCTCAAACTTTTCAAGTCTGTACCCTTTTTCCTTTCATCGTCAGCCATACCTATCTCCTCACATTCTTCCGCCCAATGGTTCCATCCCACCCCATTTTCGCAGAATTTAGATCGCCTATATTCATCACTCACCCAATACTTATTTTCTTTCTCTTCATTTCCACAACTGTACCTTACAGTCATTATTTCTTCCACCCTCATTCTGCCTCCTCTCAAAGATTCTGGTTTTCGTTCGTATACATTTAATTCCTTGTAATATGTTGCATCTTGACTTTCTGATTTTACTTTATCTTTCCTGCGTATCTACACGTCATCTCAACCCGTCTTCTCATACATTTTTCTTCCCAAATATTTTTTTTAAGAAACTTTGAGATCCCAAATGACTCTCTCGGATTTAATATCTCCTGAATCTTTTCCCTGCATTCTCTTTGTTCCTGTAATTGGTCTTCCATTCCACACACTTCCTCTCCATACATCAATAATGCAATTATGCATATTATATTATTTCCTTTCTTCTATCTGGAACTTTCTTTTGCACCACACCCCTTTTCATCTCACTGTTATTTTCCTCTTAATGCTTCCCCATTTCCTGAACACGATATTTTTTGTTTTCTTAGTATTTAGTTGGAACCCCTTCTGTCTAGGAATTTTTCCTATCTTTTCGCCACTTATCCTAACCCTGCCTTTGTTTCTGCTAGGATGGCTATGTCATCCTCAAAGGCTAGCGACCGTGTTTTTTTTATTTAAGCAGGGTCCACCAGGTTTGCTAGATACTAACGTGCTTAACGGGCATCCCTGTCGCAGCCCTCACGTCGTTTTAAACTACTCAGACATCGCGTTACTTATCATTTATTAATTATTAACAAATTCCTAGACTCGTTAGACATTTCTATTTTATTTGACTGTACAATAATAATAATTGTTATTATAAATAAGTTACAATCAAATGGATGTATATTAAGCTGTAGGTGTTTTGTATCGGTGATTGATTGGTAGCTGTGCTATGCAAGTAGTCTATATCCTTTTTCCTTTCATCCTATGCCTGCCTACTCACATTTTTCCATCCAGTGTTTCCATCCCACCCTCGCAATCATGTTCTCTTCCTCTCTCATTCTCCATCCTCTCAAGTATTCACGTTCACGCCAGTATACATTTAATTCCTTGTATTTTATGTTCTCTGGACTTCCTAATTTTACCTTCTCTTTTCTGTGCATCTACTTGCTTCCATATGCATTAGTTTCCCCTATCTTCTCATCCTTCTGCCTTTTTATGCATATTTCTCCCATTTTCCTCCCATTTCGATAATATAATAATATAATAATCTATAACTCCCCAATACAATTTTAACCAAGCTTTGCTTTTCCATGCCTCCATCTCCGCCCTTTCATTACTCTTTTACTCCCAACACTTCCGCTCCAAACATAATATACTCCCCACACACGTCTTCCATATTAACATCTCTTCTACCTTGCACTTTTTCTTGCTCCCCAGTTTTGTTCCTCAAGCTCTTATTTTATCTCGCCCTAGAAACTTCTACTGAAAAGAATGAGATTGAAGCTGAATGCTTTTCAATATCCTTCCCTTTCAATCTCACGTTTACTCCACTCTTAATGGTCAGATTTCCTGAACGCCATATTTTATGTTATCTTAGTATTGTCTTTCTTGCTCCACATACTCCTCCTTATTATTAATATTACTAACAAATTCATAGATGGCCAATTGAAGTCCCAAAGAATCCTTTGTCTTTCAATAAATGTCGTATTTTATGCAGGATAACCACCTTTTTTAATTATCAACAATTCCTAGACTAACACTTCCAATTGTGTTTGTCTTTATAATAGTGTAAGTATGCACAATTTATAAGTAAATGCAAATAAAATTCGGAAATTAACGTGAAATAAAAATTAAAAATTAAAATTAATAAAAAATTTTTTAGCTTTTGCGAGTAGTGTAGCCAATGTAACGTATCGTAAAAAAATAAATGTTGGTGCATCGATAAAGACGAAAATCAAACGACGTGCACTGAATATTTCATTTTCTAATGAAAAACTTTCATCACAAATTAATGAATGCATAATCGCTACGTCTTAACAGCCTCGTGCATACCAACAACGATCGATTCACACGATCCATTCACTCGATCTATAATTAGAGATAATTTATACCTACCGATGCAGTTGCGAACAGATTACACGACAAAAATAGCCCGAAGAAAGTTTCTACTAGTATTTTTTTCCAACAAACCGTTACGTGACTCAAAAATAGACCCGCGTAACTCTATTTGCATTCGAATTGCATCGCGCATGCAAAATATTTATATCGATTACGTGCGCCAAAGGCACGTAATCTTTTTTTAAAATTTGATCGCGATAAGGTCGTCACCTGTAAAGTGGGGCCGCGTTTGTTTACGCCACCGCCACCGGCCGGTCCGAGTTGTAAAACGCGAATTGTGGTGCATCGGTTTTTTCGCTATGGATCGCCGACTATCCGTTGCGCTTACTTCCGGGCGTCACAGCGAATCCGACGGCGTCAGTAGCGTCGGACGGGTGGTTCGTGTAACCATCACTTGAAAGAAGTTTCGGGTACGATATGTGTTAATTAAAGCGTGACATTAATTGGTGCGAAAATGGTCGGTTACTACAGCCAAGGTATACATATCCGTGTTTTTTTTTTGTTTCTGTATTTTTATCTGTGACTAACGCTGCATTTATTTTTAGTCACACTGGAATAGTTTTCAGTTTGTTTTTATTTTTTTTTAATTAGTTACTTGTACTACATAAATGTGCCATATTGTTGCAAATATTTTATATGAGTTGCGGTGAAGATTTGCGTTTCGTTGAAATGTTAGTATGTCACCTAAATGTCAGATCGTAAAGGTTTTGCATTGCGGGTGAATTTTGGGATAGAATAAAACTGAGTAACCGAACGAAAATGTCAACCGCATAATGATTTAGTCAATAGTAACGAAAATGTGACTGCTCTTATTTCACGGTCGTAATCATTTAAAAGTTGTTAGAATTCTAGTCTGATTTTTAAATGTACGTACATTGCGCGACTCTAATTAATTAATTACTACGTTGCAACCACTTTGCTGGTTATTTTCTGGTCAAGCGAATTCATTTCGTGCACAGTTTGAAATATTTGGCATCGTCATCGTAACTTTTTCTAGACTAATAATAAATGTTATTATATTACAACGGACGCAAACACATCGCACAAACGCGGAATAAATTCTGTGAATTTTTTATAAAAAAAACTTTGTTGTGGGTTCATTTCAATGCGCATTCCACAACGAGCGCCACTTCGAATGTAACAAATTGCCACAAACTTGCAGGGTGCCATATTGGATACCGATTTTATTGCTGATCATGATTACTTAACATAAGTGGTAGTTGATTATAATTAATGAAATAGATTCTGCTACTTTTAACTCATGAAAATTATCAACTTGAAATTTTCGTTATTTCCTATTTACGTATTTGATGACATTTGAAACTTCGAACTTTGTTTTTGGGGTATTTTTAGCCTCTAACGTTAAAGATTAATAGTAGTACGTCATACTTGAAAACACGCGTATTTTTTCAACTATTGTAAAACATGGCAATCAGTCCTCAAAGAAAAGGGCTTGAAAAATGCCGTTCGTCGGATGGGCGATGGAGGGTTAAAAATTTTAAACAGGGTTATAGTTTAAGTTTTAATTTACGATTGTCCTGTTGATTAGAATATCAACTATGTGCTAGTTAAACTTACATCTGATATAGGATCGATGCTTTAAGGGGATTATTCCGGCCCTTATTTAATGAAAATCAAATGCTCTTTTCCACAAAATTAAGTATCTACGAACAATAATAACATACAGTTGTTTGAACCGCACAGAAATAATAATTACTTGGAACATACTTTACTTTCATTAATATCTGTGCCTATAATGATGTAATGTAGTTAAAACTCGTTATAATACAACTTATAATTGTAATGCTCCCTGTTCAGTGTGAGTGCAAACCTCACTTCCTTTTGGTGATCGGCAATCTTATAAAAACATTTATAAACGGAAACAGGTCTATGCACACATCATATCTGTACTATTTCTTCCTTGTTTATAATTACTTCTGAGATTTATTTGATAGTTAGAAGGGTGGTTGCGTATACTATCTAGAAATCTTTTTAATCAGATCAACGTATAAATGAAATGTGTCTGTTGGTCTTCGTGTACATGCTTACGCATACTTACGCATTGTAAATAAAAATTAAATAATATTGTTCAAACTGCACTAAAAGAATGAGATGGAACTCAACCACCGTTGTTCTAAGGACATGACAAACTATTTCTTAATAACAACTTCTAGTTACGTATTTGTCACTGAAATAATGTCGAAGAAAGCTGCCCGACCCGTGCATGCGATAAGATAACATCGTTTATGAGCACCAATTACCTTTATTAAAAAAAGGTTGGAAAATTCAAGCTAAGGCCATAGGTATTAGTGATAATAGCAGAAACCACAAATATGTACAATTCGAATTCGTATAAATGACATAAAAAGTCGTCATACAAAATTATCGATTCGTCTTTCATCCATCTATCATCCTTGCCATCGCGTTCACTTTTTTAATTATTATCCCTATAACCAAACAACAATTAAATAATGGAAAGTCTGGAACAGAAATAAATTTACGAAAAACTAATAGGAGAAACTAATAGGAAGGATATGTAATATGAGCAGAAGTGATAGGATAAAAATAAAGTTAAGAAAATAAGAAGAAAGAAAAAAGTCAAGTAGGAAATGGGAAGAATTTTCTACTTGGCGTTTTGTCTTTATTTCTTATATTCTTAACTCTTATCGCTCTTTTTTATCCTATGGCTACTTCCTACTCCTGTACTTTCAATCCGTTATTCTCCCTACCCATATTTGTTATTCCTAATATTTTTCTAATGACATTCATTTGTATTGCAGTAATTTATTTTCGCTACGTGCTTTTTTTATGGTTTCGCCCCCCTAAGGAACCTCATGAAACCCAATGTACGCGCTAGTATCAGGTGGATGGCAAATTGAAGTCTCCTCTTGGGATATTTTTCGCCTTGAAGAAAAGGGGGCTTGAGAAGAGTTATTATCTAAAGTTTCTCACCATCGATTGTCAACCCAATCGAATAATTTACCGAGTGATGATTTATTGTCATCAGATACTTTCTTATTAGACTTATAATGCACACTAAGCTTTAAGGGATCATTATGACTTTCATTTAATAACACAAAACATAAAATTACATGTGCAAGGGAATAATTACTTGAAACATCAGCAAAATACTTTAAATTAGTCACTTTTGTTTCATAAATTTTCGCCTGAAAAAAATCTATATGAATTACCCAAAATTCTATAATACTGACTTAATCGTATGTGATATTTTTAATGAATTGAACTGGAAGTAAATCGTTCCAACCTATTTCCTCGGCACTTAGCACACGTTTTAAGGGTTATTTAAAATTCTTGATTCGAATAGTTTATACTAGTCGCGTACCTGTCTATAATAATTTAAAGTAGTCATTTTTGGATAATATTCTGTGAAACATTAACTTTGCACCACCGAAGCCTGGCCAGATACATTGTTCGTTGTTCCAATCTTGCGTGGTGATTGCTCCCCCTCCTCTCTTCGTTATTCTTTAGATAATTTCACCCATTTGGATTACTGATGGCAATTGTGATGTCTGTCGATGTTTATCACTATTGGCAATTTGGCCTCAGCGGATAAAAATATATATTTTAGTAATGTGAATAAAATATATTTATTTCTCCTACAAAATCTACTGAGCCTGCATACTCTTTTCATTTGCCTACAGATCTCTCTTTATCCGAATATTGTTCTGTTCAGCTAGAAGTGTATCCTATTAGATGATTCTATATGAAGGATTGCCGTCGTCCTTATATTCAAATCATCGTCCTTATATTCAAACGTTCTCAGTGCTAGTTGCACATTCTTCTCCCTTTACTTTCATGACTACATTTATTTCGATTTCGTTGCTTTCAATATCCTTTATCCACGTTTTAAATAATTTTTGTATCTCATTTCCTCTTCAAATAACCTCGATTTCTGTCCCTATATTCTCATTACTCCTATGTTCTATATATGCGTTAGTTATTTTCTCCTAGACTCCTATTTTTATATCAATAATTGCAAATATTTTTCCCATTGCACTGTTTCGAATGCTAATTTTAGATCCATAATTATTATGATGTATAGGTTTTTTCATTATTAACTTGCCTTTGTCCTCCTTAAATGTTTGCTCAGTCTACTCCTCTTAGATAGGAAAAGTTTTGTCGTTTTTAAACAATTGCCTTTGGCAATATAATTCAGGGTGGATTTGGTATAAAATCGCTGGAGTCAAGAAGAACTGAAATGTCCATGTATCAGAGTAGTTTTCTGTCTTCAACAAAGATGCCGTGGGCCGGTCTTCGTAAATCGCACCGCGACATATACGTTTTTCTTAAGGACTCTCGTTATTGGGAGTACTAGTACTCAACTGCATCGACTGCAGTCAGAAGCCTAGAAGATTTTCTGAAGTAGATGTACGTTGAATATCAAATTGCGCAATTTTTCTCAATAACCCATGGTAACAAATGATAGTTTTTTTATTACAAAGTTCATCCATGATGGCCGTTAATCAAGTTTTGGAAACTGTACAATAGATATCTTTGAAGCCATATTGTACGTTCTGTGTGATTTCTTTTCGACAAGCATGTACTCAGGATAGACCACTCAACACACACCAACTTAGGTGTGTAGTTTTGCAGGAATACTATATATTTCTGGCTGTGGTAAACATTCGTTGCTTTCCAGTTTACAGGGAAGTGAACTAATCTAAAAGCAACGTTGGTACAATGAGTGATAGTGCTGATCATGGTTTCTGTCTCTTGTTAGTCCTCCGATAGTTCACCGAACGTTCTACTGCTTTGTAGGTTCTTGTCGTCGATTGAGGCGTCACTATATCCATGTCCGCCTAAGTTGCTACAAAACCTTCAACAATAACCAACGTTTGATGTTACAGCTTTAAGTTTATCTCTAACTGATCTGTCTACTGTATACATATAATGAGTTCTTTCAGCGTTCGCTTTCGATTTCTTCAGGTCGAAGACGATGCTTCTAAAGCTGTGTATGTATATGACCTTTGGAAGCTGCAGAGTCGAGTGGATTTTTATCGACTGAACCATACCTACTCGGCACGCCTTCTCTCCTAGTAAATTTCGTCTTTGAAATGCCCACCATATTTCAATAAAATTAATCACATTCCTGGAACTTTATGTTTCGATACGATGATTTTAGGTTAAATATAATCATATCATTATTTATTTCTTTCTCAGAATTTAGTCGATGCCTCGATGCTTTCAATATTTTTCTTCTTGCAATATTAATATATAGTGATTTAGCTAATGAATCATGGGGATGCTTATAATTCGTTCCCCCCATAGGTCCTCTTTGGTTTTCATAATTTGATCTTTGCTATCGCAAATCCGTATTTAATTTCGCTATTTCTATTTTTACTTCTCCGGTACTAGCCACCTCCCTTTCCTCTCCATTTCCTCTTAAAATATCGTGAACGAAATATATGAACGATTTACCTATTGTTTCTATTTATTATGTCCTCCCCATGTGAATCCATACTTTCCAGCCTCGATTACCAACATTCTTTTCTCTTAACATCTCTTTTAGGTTTTTTTCTTCGTCGTGCCTTCAGGGCATAAATTTAAACCATTCCTACCTTCTCCTCGATTTCAAATTCTGCGTACATGACTCTTGGCATCTTTAGTTGCTGACCTCTTTTTATGTCATAAACATTTCAATTCCTTTTTTGCTTACTGCTTGTCCGTCCCTAAATAAATCCTTATATACATATCCTTTGCCTTTTTGTATACATTTTACAATTTCCTCTATTAGTTCTTCTTTTTCCGATCCTCTACGTTCTACCTATTTACTACTTCTGTCAGCATCCTTCCGTTAGTTTTTTGAATAGATTAAATAGATTTAACCGACGACGTCTAATTATATGCGGGCTTGAAACGAGCAAGACAATTAAATTGAAAATAAGATTGGGCACATTTACATTTCGCTGGCATGCGAAGTTATGAGTAAAGTCCAGTTTCTACTATTATTGGAAAAATTCCAAAACATTTCTAACACCCAGTTAATAAATAACAACATAATTTTTCGTCACTTGCCAGACAGGTGTGGGTTGGATATTCAAAATATGCCACTTCAAGGTCTTACGTTGTAATAAAGGATGAGAGGAAAGGCGCCAAAGGCGCCAAAGATCACCACTCCTAGGTATCGAATAGTGTGCCTTGGAGGAAGAGTTTGAGTAAAAAATTGTGAAAATGTGAAAATAATCAATATTGTTCGGTGTTCAAACACGGAAAAAATTTACTGGAAAAATATCGCACACAAGATTATTATTTTTATTATTACCTCAGTAGTGAAAATTAGTAGATTAGGCATAAGCTTGTGTTAAACGATTTCAAAAGGGACATATTCATGGGGAGGAATTATTTATAATATAGGGGATCGATGAAAAAATTAAAGTAGGGGCAAATATCACAGGAAAAAATAACTGGAGGAATATGGGAATAGAAAAAATGCTACAACGAAGCAAACAATAGAAATACAAGGCCCAAGAAGTCGAATCAGTAAATATGACGGCATGTAGCAGAACTGAAATAATGATTTGAAAAGGAAGGCACATGAACAAGAAACTGTAGACAATAAAAAAAAATTAACGCGGGACTTCTATATATAAGAGGAAGATTTTAATGGGCATACACACACTGTCGGCGACTGCGTGCTTCCATGCGGGTGTACGCCCATTAAAATCTTCCTCTTAAATAAAAAAAAAGATCTAACTAGGAGACTGCTTATGCTATCTAAATGCACAGAAACCATATGAAGCAGTGTATGGGACGAAGAAATAATTCTGCTGAGTACGACTAGGATAATAATTCATAAAGTTTGAAATACCCTGGGTTTAGAAAGAAAAAGGAAAGCAATATTCGACATTGGGCTGAAGAAATCATTTCAATTATTATTTCATTATTTCTTTGGCAATAATTGAAGGACCGTAATAGGAACCTAATAATATTCGATTGAATATGTGACTTACATTTACATATGATAATCATATCTTCTTCTTTGGACTCATTGAAAGAGATTAAAGAAATTCGCGAATCCTGGGTTTCAAACTATTGACGCGTAGAAATAATGAGAGTACTATTGCAACAATTCAACTTAACATTCCTACAGCACTTAATGTCTTTTACGACCTGGATGACGTTACTACTTTTTTCTTTATACAACAAAGCAACCAGTTGTCGGTCGACAAAAGATAATAAAATAGAACTTCTATATATTTTTTCCTTCAATCGTAAACGTAGTCTCCTTACCTCAGATGAAAAAGAACCTTAAAGTTCAGACAAAGGTGCAAAAGAGTAGAATTAGAGACTCATCAAAACAATTACACAAGGCTACATATTATGCAAGTAATAATTCAAAATCGATCAATTATCATAATTACCCTAAAACTATGACTTACAAGTCGACGAGTAAATATCTAAAGTGTGCCTAGGTTTGCGTTAAAATCAAAACAAGTTTCTTCGTAAAGACGAAGGAGTTATTTTTACCTCGACGAATTGACGGCGCAAGACGAGAGGATGTATGTTCGATTCGGAATAGTTTCGCGAGTTTATTGTAAGTTGCTCGTTGCGGCCGAAATTACTCTCGTATATGTTACGGATCGATGCATCAGTTCGCAATTGCTAATCCTGCAGTTAGATAAAGCGGAGCTGGTACGCCTTGGCTGCGAATAGGATAGACCAACAGCGTTGTTTTTCTTTTAGTGTCGTGTTAAACTGACTCCGAATTACAATATTCACGCATTATTAATTATTTTTATGATTCTCGTAAAACATGTCGTACACTCTCTATTAAAATTAGAATGCGGGCACGTCTAAATTTACTTCTGATTACAATGCCATTATTGTTTCAACAAAAATTTTGGAAAATCCATAGTGGCACATACATCACTCTGTACGTTTGCACGTCTGTTATCCTACTAGAAGAATATTTTCAAATGCATAATATTAAAAATATACCTTAGATAGAAATATTAAGTGTAATTTTTAAACTCTGCTAAAGATGGTAACTTAGTTGTTGCACGTATCTAGGTTTCCTTTTTTTACAACTCAAATCACCGTCTCCGTCACTTAATTATCAACCTACCTTGTTGTTGCTTCTGTTCTTTTGGTATTACCTTTCTAGTTCTCCATCGTGCTTCAGTAGCACCAAGTGCTGAAAATATCAACGTCGACATGTAGATAACATGGCCACTATTTTATCTTTATGTGACAAATTAAACAGAACTCAGAAAGCTGCTTTGTTGCAGTATAAAAAAATTACATTATCCACACCAGGTTTGGTGTATAAAGATATATACGTAAAAAAACAATAAATCGTAATTATTATCAACGAGTAATAACAATTTCAACAAAACGCTGTTTTGTTTCACCCTCTTGATTAATCCAGTACCCGAAATAGTAACAATTGCTACTTGCCCTGCTTTGCCCAAGTCATATTCTTCAGGTCTTTGCCTTGGTACGTCCATCTTTCTTTTATTAATTTCCCTTTCGCTCCTCCTTCCGACTCTTTATTTCAAAAGTGACGACCTTACAGAATTACAATTAGAATATCTACAATTTCAATTTTTCAGGTGTGCCAACAACTGCAGAGTTGGAAAACAACACCAACCAGAAGAAATACACGGTAAACAGAAGTCCGAAAGGCGAGCTGTTAATATCGAGGCCAGTCTGCGCCCTATTCGTCATGGGTGCCATTTTATTGGCGGCTGTCGCGGCTGTGGTCACGTTCTTACTTTTACCAAGATGTGAGAACGCTTCACATCCGGAATCATTCACAAAAACCACAGAAAGAAACGTAGAAAACGAACCCTTCATAATCAACGAATATGCAAGACTGCCTAGAAGTATAGAACCAACGCACTATAGGTAGGTAAAACTATAAAAAAAATACAAAAAGTTTGCATTCCTATTTATAATAACCTGTTTACGTAAAATATTAAATCAGCTTTTTAATGGCCATTAACATCATTAGTGTTTGTTCCAAACTAAAATGTAATCAATTAGCCAATTAATTTATGAAAATGATTAATGAAACACAACGAAAAAGCTTAGTCACAAGCTTTGACGTAATTAAAACTGTCGTAAGTGGTACAAAATATTAATGAGGAATAGTCGTCAGAAAACAGACAATAAATTACAGTTCTATATAGCGGTCAATAAAAAAAATAATTTATTGTCGGATGATTTGCAATTTCATCCGTGAATAATAATCCGAAATAAATCACAGCTAAATATAAACGATATCGAAATCACGCCTACAAGGTACTGCAGATATTATTCACCTTCTATTTCCTCCCATAAAAATACAATAAAAGTAACATTAACCAAACGTCTCAAGCTCGCAGCTCGCGAAATAGACGCGCGATGTAGCGAAAAGTTATCACTTCAACCTCCTGTTGCCCCACTTTTCACGCGTTTATTTATCCTTCGCAAATCGCTATTGTATTTCTATAAATACGTTCTAAATTTAGACGGCGCGAACGCAACGTATCAATATCGGATTTCCTCGATTTCAGGTTATTCATCAGGCCGTTCCTGGAAAGCGATTTCAACACCTCCGGAAACGTCACCATCTGGCTGAAGGTGAACGAAAACACCAATAAGGTCGTGCTGAACGCCAAAGATCTGCAAATAGGCGAGGATTCCGTCGAGCTGAGGAAGACGAAAGGCGCGAGGGACGTAAAAATCGACCAACAAGTTTTGGACGCAGATAACCAGTTGTTGGTGTTGACGTTGGGGGAGGAATTGGAGCAAGGGGAGGATTACGAGCTAGTGATCAGATTCGCGGGGAAACTGAATGATAACTTGGTGGGATTTTACAGGAGTAAATATGCCGATGTGCATAATAAGACTAGGTAAATGTTTTGGGTGAAATTTTTTTCTTGTGGTGAGTGGTTAATTTTTAGGTGGTTGGCGAGCACGCAGTTTTCGCCAACGGATGCCCGTCGAGCTTTCCCGTGTTTCGACGAACCGTCTTTCAAATCTAAGTACACGATAAGCATAGCTAGGCCAGTGCATATGCTTTCGTTGTCAAACATGCCGAGAAGAGATACCCAAGCAACGTAAGTGTCAGTGGTCAACATCTTAGAATAAATGAATTATTTTTAATATACTTCAATTATAAACAGATATAACGGAATGCACATTGACTACAACGAAAGCCTCTTTGCTCTGTTGTTTGTGCCGGCGGAAAAGCAATTTCATAACTTCCGCATAGTAAAAATCATTTTTTGACAGTTCTTTATGTATGTTACTAACATTTCGCATCCGTAATGAACTGGCAAAAAACTCATTTTTAAAAATCATTTTTTATAATCAATTGTAATTAATGAAAACGTAGACGTAAATACCCACACTCTCTTACTGCTACATAAATGCAGAGGTCGACCAACTAAGCTAATACTATTATTTAAAGACTTGCAATTACGGCGTCAGCAATAACGACCGTTTTGTTAAAAGAAAATCAGCGAATGTATTAAGGTGATGACAGCTGTTTCGCCCTATATGGACTCATCAGCCTTTTTATTCATATGGTCGCTTATATGACTGCCGACACTGTTGCCGTGTTTTCAACAGTATTTTATATTATGCTATACATTCTTTTCCTCTCTCCATCACTTCTCTCGCCAATTCTCGCATCATAGTTAGTTGCCTCGTCCCCTTCCTCCACCGTTTTGCAGTTTACGAACACTGATATCTAATTTTGTGTCTTCTGTACGCAAAATTAATTCTTAACCAAGACTTATTTTTAAGTTGCATAATACATATTTCACATTCATGTTTGTTAGTTGCCTTCTTGGTTCAAATGCGATAGCAAAGTCTGAATCTGCAGTGGTTCGCACTGAACTTTCTTGTACTTAGATAAATTTCAAGCAAACTGGCGCAATTGCGACAAGTGCATTTTTCGAAAGAACTTTTCAACTAGACTCAGAACTGTAGACGCTCTGTATGAATTCAAAATCAAAATAGTCACAATTTTTTCGATGCACGTGTTTGTAAGATAGAATGCCGCCGTTTTGTTTAAAAATGATAGGTCCATGTTCCGGCTATGCGAATGCTAAATGTTATCTTAATCAAAGCACCCGCTTCTAAGATAGAATACCGCAATTTTGTTGTGAACAAAATGAGTCGTCCATTTTTTGATGATGATTACAATTAAATTAAAATTTAATTGTAATTGTAAAAATCAAAAATTAGAATTTGAACTATTTTATTTATTAACACTATTTAATAATTATTTTTGTGACGTCATAGATTTGACAATATATCACAGTGTTAAATTCCGTGTTGCCTCACATTATTCGAGAAATGTCGAAATCCGACTTTGAACGCTTGCCATTTCTAAACTATTACAGATAGGCATGCCGTAGTGGACTAGACAATTCGGTTCTCTACAGTTTTATTGCGTGCAGTTTTGTCGTGCGCGCGGCGTATCAAGTGAAACGTGGCGGCATTTAGCTCACGCCTCGACAAATCAAATTGCCAGATTCACGTTTGATGTGGAAATACGTTCATAATATGCAGCAGAAGATTTAATTAATTAGTAGTGCGTTTGGTGAACATATATAAGAGTTATAAAAAATGATTTTGTATATTTTTGCTATGTCTGACCAATGAGTCTTTTTCGATAACTTCAGGTGCACAAAATTTCCAAATTTATCAGTTGTTTGGCTTCTGCGTTCAATCCACCAATCAACAAATCATATTCCAACATCGCAACGTAAATTACAACCAAATTCTTTTAGGGAGGATAACATCGCTTGGGACAATTTCATCGAGACTCCGCCAATCTCGTCGTATTTGGTGGCGTTCACCGTCCACGATTTTCTGTCGTACAAGCACAACACATCGGACAGGATAACCGTTTGGAGCAGAAACGATAGAATAAACCAGGCGAGCTTCGCGATCAGCCGGGCGACGCAAATATTGCAATACTTCGAAAATTACTTCGGCATCAAATATCCGCTTCCGAAGTTGGACATTGTGGCGCTGCCTGATTTTGGATTTTCGGCCATGGAAAACTGGGGATTGATTAATTTTCGGTAAGCGTAGTTCGCGACGTGTACACCATTTAAGATAAGATCGCGAAAATGTGTAAACAATTACAATCGGGAAAAATAAAACTCAACATTTGGTGATCATTTAATAGAAGTCTCACATGAACGACACTAAATTAATTAGTAGGTAGAGTCGTCAATGTACACCCATAAATAATTTTGGTACTAGGGCTACCTATACTCGGTTTTTAGTTCACAGTGCTTCATATATTAACACCATTGTTAGGCGATAGATCCCTTGATAAATTAACTTCATAACAATTAAAATGTTCACACAACTCGTTGTCGATGATGTTTACAACATTATACACGGGCGCTCGTATTCCTTACAAATATTACTTTAATTCTCTTTCGTCTTCTCTTAATCGATATAAACTTCTCAGTCATGGATTAATTCCTTACACACATTTTCTGTTTATTGCAATAAATAAATTACTTGATTGATGATTAAGTCAGGCACAAAATATGTTCAATTCAAACAATTCTGCTATTTTAAATATTTCATTTAATAAACATCCTTTCGCTGTTTATTTCCTTTGAATTGCTAGTCGACCTAAATGAATTTTCACCATTCAACTTATGTTTAGGTGTTAAGTCATAAATATCTGCAATCATTCATAGTTCGTGTAATAACAAAACAATTTAAGGGAAACAAAATTGCTGTTCGATGAGAAGACATCGACTATACGGCACAAACGAGACATCGCCATAACGCTCACACACGAGCTGGCGCATCAATGGTTCGGAAACTTAGTCACCCCCAAATGGTGGGACGACTTGTGGTTAAAAGAAGGATTCGCCACCTACTTCGAATACTTAGGACTTAATCACGTAAATACCCATGGACATGAACTGTTCGACTGTACCTTTGCATAAATTGACAGGTGGAGCCGTCATGGAAGATAATGGACGAGTTCTACTACTCGGAAACTATGTCCGCTTTTGACATCGACCGTTTGGAGAAGTCCCGACCTTTGCACTTTGACGTGCAAGACAGCAATGCCATCAGGCAGGCCTTCGACGCTATTTCGTACAGCAAAGGTTGGATTTCGGGCAATTGATTATTGTATTTTAATTGTTTTTTGTTTAGGTGCGGCTTTGATAAGAATGATGGCCAATTTTCTGGGGGAAGATACTTTCAGGGAAGGACTGAAGAAGTTCCTTAATAAATATCAATATTCCAATGCGGACCACGACGACCTTTGGAACGCCCTAACTGGACAAGGACATAACGACACTAGTTTAGATTCCAACGTCAATGTCAAAGACGTTATGACAACATGGATCAAACAGGCGGGGCTACCTGTTGTTACAGTAACGGCCAATTACGATGACAATACACTACATTTGAAACAGGTATTTTTTTTATTATTTGTGTTGCATTGTGTGCCTTTCCGTTTTCTAATTCGATTATTTTCACAAAATATATATTGATGTTATTAAGAATACAAAAATATGTATATAAAATTGTATAAAATTTCTAAAATCAATGCGCTCATCGATCCATGGCAGCTCTAGTGTAATCGAGATCATCCAGTTCCAGATCTGTGTAAATATTATATGAGTGCCAGCCAAAACAGAAAACTCCAAATTTAAACATTAACTCGTCATTTTTCTATTTATTACAATGAAATATTTGCACGCTACTCAGGTATTTCTATAATATATTCCAGATTAGTTTTTGATTCGATTTCTTATTATATTTCTATTTTATGTTCACTTATTCTTTCTTCTGTACTGTAGAACCGGTTTCTGCTGCATGGTACCACGAGTGAATCCCCCAAATGGTGGATTCCCATTTCCTACACCACCAGCGACAATCCAAACTTCAGCGAGAGCAAACCAAAAACTTGGCTAAGGAACGAAGCGGAGATGACCATCAAAACCAACCTTAGCGAATGGTACTTGATGAACGTCCAGCAAACAGGTACGTCATAAACGAGAAAAACCTCGTTAATCTAACGGCACGATCTTCAGGTTATTTCATCGTAAACTACGATGAAAACAATTGGTTGCGACTGGTTGAATACATCATGAGTTTTCCGGCGGTCACACGAGCACAGCTGATAAGCGACTCGATGGATTTAGCCAGGGCAGGGCTTTTAGATTATGAAATTCCGCTTAAATTGATCACAGTGATCGGAAAGAGGGATCTAGAAATCACTTTCGTGCCTTACATAACGGCTTTCGCTAAGCTCTCGTTCTTACACAACATCTTGCAATCGACGCCTATATATAATAATTTTGAGGTAAGTAATTAACTAAATAAACAAATAAATTTTTTTGTTGTCCATGTCCGGCGTACAAAACTGAATTTCCTCTTCGTAGATTTACGTCGAATCTACATTCAGGTTTGCGTTTGATAATATCAACTTCGACGAAGGTTCCAACGAAAACTACATCCAGCAAAGGATCAGACGGGCGGTTTTGGAACAAGCGTGCAGGAAGCAAGAATCCAGGTGCTCGCTGGACTCGAGAATTAGATACCGGAAATGGATGACGACCGGACACGCGTAAGAATATCACGGTTTTAATTGTGTAATCGTGCAACGAGATTTTCAGGATTTCTCCTAACGTGCGTGACACTCTTTATTGTACGGCCATCAGAGATGGCGGGGATGCAGAATGGGATTTTGCGTACAAGGAGTATCGCAGGTCGAATTCCGCTTCAGACAAAGTGACGCTTCTTAAAGCGATGGGTTGTTCTTCAAAGCATTCGATACTGTCCAGGTAAAGCGATTTAAAACGACAATCCGTTACTCAAGTATAATAACCGACTGCTTGCAGATATTTACATTTGATGATCAGAAATGACTCTGGAATTAGAAAACAGGACGGAGCTGAAGTGTTTACGTCTGTTGCCAAAAACATTAATGGTTACAATATGGCGTTTGACTTCTTGCGGAACAACTGGGATGAAATAAACGAATAGTGAGTCGTAGCTTTAGAATAACTGTTTAATTCATAATATTGTTAAAATATAAAAAAAACCTTTATTGGCATGTTTCACTTTCCATAATAATACCCTAATTCAATCATCATTGTTGATGGCACCTCTTCTTCTTTCTTCCTTCTGTTGCTGACCCACCTTCTTCTTTTCCTTTGTTCCGTCTTCTTTCCTTCTTTCTCCTACACTCTCCCTCATGCTTCTTCTCCAATCTTTTCCTTTTGCCTTCTCTTCTTTTTCTAAGGTCACCTCCTTCTATCCAATGTTCCCATTTTATTATATTTAGTTCTAAATATTAAAGATATACAATTTATCATAAATAGATGAAACATTACTTAATTTTCATATTACAGTTATGGTGAAGCATTTAGAACCGTCAGTAAAATGGTCGAAGATACTACCATTTACATGAACTCGCCAGTTCACTTGCAACAGGTAATTAGTTACATCACATTAAACCTCGAATTAATAATTTTTTATTTTTC
Source organism: Geotrupes spiniger (assembly GCA_959613385.1). Lineage (NCBI taxonomy): Eukaryota > Metazoa > Arthropoda > Insecta > Coleoptera > Geotrupidae > Geotrupes > Geotrupes spiniger. The sequence goes on from OY390737.1 coordinate 23,847,180, forward strand.
AGCTTGAAACGTTTAAGAAGGAAAACAAATACAATCTGAAAGCCACTGAACAGGCTTTTGATAATGCCATCGACACGGTCAAGGCCAATATAGCATGGATGAAAAACAATTACAAATCTGTCGAATCTTGGATATCTAGTCAATTCGCCCATTACAATAATTAGCGACAGTAACCATAATCTTCCGAGGCGTTCAGTTTCCATCACTCTTTTTCATTTTTTTAATATAATGTAGATAATCAATGGAAATGTAGTATAAAATGATAGGACACATAAGAATAACAAAAATACGTATGGATTGAAAACAAATCTAATCTCCGCTTTATACCGATATTATCATTTGCAATTATTACACTTAGTACATAATCATAGACTAATTATTAGAAACTCGACAAAGCAACTGCTGTAACGTCAAATTGGATTTAAATTACCTTGATCAAGGTTTGCTTACATTTAAGTGTACGTATTTATTTAACAAGTTCAACTTATAAACTTCTGTATAAGCTATTGTTGATGCCTCACACAACACTAAACTGTAAACCACACTTACACGCTATGCTCTTAGTGCATATTTCATGTTGATATTCTTGATAGCTTTAAAGGATATCGTCAATAATTTTCATGGTGTCAACACCCCACTCGTTTACACTTAACATTGCCGAAACAACAATATTTTTGTTATATGCGGTGAAAAAAAAGATTTTTTATTAAAGTAAATATTCAAAACGTTACATTCCATTTGCTGCTATTTATATCAGTCTCTTAGTTCCTGTCACAGTCTCAACACCTTCATCTATACTTTCCAACAATTCACTTAATTTCTATATATAAATCTCACATTTATTTTCTTCATTTGAAAAATATCTACACAGAAGGCGTACAAATTAATATTCAAATTATATTCTACATACTTACAGATACAGACTCGTATGGTATTTTCTATTATGGTACAATATGATTCCAACTCTGTCATATACACCACATTCATGTAATTTTACTGTTAACACCACCTGTACTGTCTTATTCTCTCTTCAAAACTGTTTTAATTAAATAAAAAATATCAGCCTGAATTTAAGTTTCAATATTTTGAAAATTGTCAAGTCATTCTTATGCACATTTCCAAGACGTTAAATTTAATTCATTCGCATTTTACTCATTAGGATATATTAAGATTAAAAATAAATGCCTATTTATATCTCCTACATTTATATTTTTAAATTATTGACTTGTAGATTATAAATTAGTAAATAATACAACTTGTATTTGTTATCTAATTATTTCTCTTATTTTAAACAATTTTATTTCAGTATTTTGGAGGTGACACGACTTCAATTCTGTGGTAAATTCATTAAAAGGTTTTTCGGTTGAACGTCAGTTTCCCAATTACGTAACTCACCAATTTCGAAGGATTTATATTAGGTGTGCGCGCAAAATAACCACAAAGTAACAGTGAATTAATTTTATTACTTCAATTTCAGTACAATTTGTTAAAGATTCCATAACCATATTGTGGAACGAATACAATGCTAGAATAATTATTACTTAAAATAAGAACAATTCATGTTTTAGAATATAAATCGTATGGAGTAAACGAAAACGAGAACGCAACGAATACTGGAATGTTTGAGAAAAACGAAATCGCTACAAGTTCGAAAAATCACTTTGCCAAATTTCACGAAAAAATGCACTTCAATCATAGTCACACCGAAAAATTTGAAAATCGAAATTTAGCAAAGCGTAAAACAACCACCAAAAAATTTTCATAACCAAAATAATTGTGACACACAATACCATCTCATTTTTTCTATCCTAAATAATAATACTGTTCAGTTTTTCTATTATTAATGGATTATATATGTATATACGAATACTTACGCAGTTTAGTTTTTTTTTAATAAGAATTTAGAGCATCTACAATTTATATTAATAGATATAACGTAATGGAAACGTACTATTAGAGTTAACAACGATCGAAATGTGATGCGTAACATTTAAAAGAAGCAACTATTAAAGAGATGTTAATTTACTTATTTTTCTCCTCTTGATAAACTATTTTCATATAATTCAACACTTTCACATATATATAGGTACTGTTGAAAATTTAGACAAAACAAAATAACTGTGTTATCACAAACAAATCACTATCTAACCTGTAGGGTATTGACCGATAAATCATCTTGGTTTTTGATTCATAGGTTGAGTTATTTTTCATAATTGCATGATTATTTTAAAATCACGATTAATTTATACCTGCTAATTTACTTCGTAAATTTCTCATGTTATTACGATCAATTGCAAAAAAATTGAGGAAGAAAGTCTAATCTAGAAATATGATATAAATAAATAAATAATAGGATACATATTTTCGAAGTATGTCGATTATAATAAACAGAAATTGTCTAATTACATTTTTTGAACGAATTAGACGTTTAATTTCTTAACTCTCTTCTTGCAAAACATATTAATTTTTTTTATTTATTTAATTCAATGTATTACATGTATGTATATTAATTTTAAGTCGTCAAACTTGAGTGAAACCTTAGAAGTGATTCTAATCAACAAAACCAAGTCGATGCATCGGGCAAATCACTATTTTGTACTCACGTAAAGAAAATTAAATCCATTTTTGTACCTACGACCGCCATTATTCGTCCATGATTTTCGAATAAAACAATAGATAGGGCGTGGAAGTAGAATTGTGTTTGTCGCCGAGCAGATCCTCGAGTTCCTGACTAGTGATGGGTCGCACGTTCTCATCGTCGCACTCCAGCCACATGTCCTGCTGAAATTCCCCGCTCCACATTTCCTGGCCGTTCCTGCGCGCGTAGTTGTTTATGACGTTCTCAACCACGTTCTTGTTCATTTTGATCCCGCAGCAGTTTTTACTCTTGCAAAGGCGTACGCCGTTCAACACGGAGTTTTTGTACGGCAGGCCGTTTTTCGAATCGACGCCCGAACCCTTTGGCTTGAAATATTTGAGAATGTTCAGCGATTTCTCGCTACTGCTCGCCGACAGACTTCCTTTCGGAAGATCTCGTGGGCAATCCATGTAGTCGTCGAACTGATCGGAGGTTCTAACGTATGCGATGTAATGACCGGAAGCCATCGTGCCGCCTAAATGCATTATTACGCAGCACAATTGATAATGGTGAATGGGGAAATCTTCAGACAGTTGGCAACAAGTTTCGCAAAAACAATCCATTACTAGTGGCGTCGGCATATAACTGTTCACTTTTTGGACACCCGCAGCGGTCGTCGTGAACCTATAACAAAAAGGTATCACACTAAATAATTTCTAAAGTACTTCGCAATTAATTCAAACAAGCCATGCAAATTATAAACTATAAAAGCACTGTTCAATATAAACAATGTATTAATGTGTTGAGATATAAGTTAATTGCTTTCAAAGAACATAAAGATTTTTTCAATTTCCCATAAATATCAAAGGGTTTGAATAATAACCCTTACCTTTTTAACTGCAACACCATAATATTAGGCAATTTCTCAAACGAAACCTCCCGACTAGCTTCATTGTACCTTTTACACTTTTCGCACAAATACTTGTTGGAATCGCACAATTTCTCATACGTAACGCAAGCCCTTCTGTAGATGTCACTGGGATTTTCGCCATCGGCCTCGTTCGACACCGTTATAGGAACGGGAATGTCATAGAAAGGTTCCTTACGTTCCGTCACACTCTCGCACTCCAAACATCTCGTTCTTCGTAAGGTGACGCCTTCGAAATCTTCAGCGACGAAATTATATCCAAACTTCTTCTTACCGTTATCGGAGTTACCATCAACTGAACTCGCATCGTCAGTGTCCGTGACACAAACACCGTTGCTTTGCTCTTCCGTTATCGAATCTTTTACCGGCTTGTCCTTTTTCTTTTGCGTCTTCTTCCAGGATTTTCTAACGTTCCACAGCTTATTTCCGCTCGATGGGACCTCGCTCTCCGTCAAAATCTCTGGGTAATGTTGTATCTGCTGCGCCAACAAATCACAAGTTTCCCTAATGTTATCCAATAAATAAACGAGTAGTTCGTGAGCGTCTTGCTGGTGATTTCCCTCGAAGATGTAATTGGCTTCGCGCACTGCTTGCAAGAAGTCATCCGGTCGCAAGGCATCAGAAGGATCTTTCTTGCGATTTTCCTCCAGGTTGTGTAATGTTACGAATAACTCGTGGAATTTTTCGGTGACTATTTGAACTTTTGATTTAGGTATCACATCGTTGGCGTTGCCCAACGATAGCAGATCTTTGCTGCTGGTGCTTCTCGAGCTCGGCCCCGAAATGGGGCCGGCGCTGCGCCCCAAAGACGAACTCTTTGCCTTATTTTGACTTAGACGTGTACTGACCTTAGATAAATCGTCGATTAAGTGATGCAAATTGTGTAAAAAGGTTGGTGCAAATCTTAACGTATAAATTACACTATTTAGGAAACAAGTATTGCCAGTGTTCGCCAAGGTGGCGACTGGACACTCGTTGACAATATCACCGGAATTGCGGTGGTGATCATTCGAGCGATATCCATTTATCATCTTGCTGGTTGCTCGTTTCTTGTTGGGTCGATTTGTCTCGTCGTTTTTCCTCTTACACTGGCCAGTGCTCCAGTGTGAACTGATATTTCTATCGATGAAACGTTTCGACAAAGATAATTTGTTGCGAACGGGTATCACATCATCTTCTAGAACTGTCATCTTCTTTCGTAAACCTAAAAAGTGTGTAATGGTAACGAAAAAAACGTACTTTCACATGCACCGCTTCGGATTATCAATAATTGTGCCACAAATTACACGGACGAAACGGCCGAATAAGGTCATAACTTACATGTGTGATTCAGATGGGCGTGTTCACAATTTGCTTTTTCGGCGTTCTGTTTGCGTGGAAAATGTTAAAATTTGAAGCCTTCGTGAAAAAATTATACAAACATTACGCGACACACGAAATTGCAACGGCTACGATTCTGTCATGGATTAATGCATGTGTAGAAAAGAAAAATCCCTGACTGAACAGCGGGAATTTTGAAATGTCATACGTTTATCGTCAATTACTTTTCTTGTTTCATCGATAGCTTATGTTACAGCGGATATATGTACTTTATATTGTCTAAATACTCATATACGAATATAATAGTTTAGTTTTTTTTTTAGAAAACGTTGCTCAACGACCAAACCCCGCATGGGCGCAGTTAACAGGTTGGCCATGTGATTTTGCCACATCGCATCCTGTACATTTGAAAAAATAATTCATCCACGGTTGCAGAATCAATAAATTTTACACTTTTATAGATCTAATTAGCGTTTCTTAAAATATTTGCGTTTGTAACGTGGATTTTCTACAAACGTGTGAACATATTGATTTTACGGTTACTTGCTGCGTAGAAACTCTCACTTTCATTTACAGTTTCGCGGTGGCCAATGAGTGATTTCAATTACAAATTAATCATTGTATCATTGTATGCCGTAAAATGACAGTATTTTCTGAAATAGCATCGAATAGTAATTTCATGTAAAATGGAAATTGATATATTTTCTCACGTTGGCAGTAAAACTGGTGCGTCCACCTCGTGGCAACTCCGCAAAACGTATTTTTCATAATTTCCCCTCTGGTGGGGACAGTCCCTACTACTAAAAATTAACAACAAAATTAACAAAAATATTTTTATTAATATTCCTCCCTAGTAATACAAATAGCTGTGCCGCACTTGCATGAATGGAGTTAAACTTTCTACAACGTTCCAATTCTTTTTTAATAGGCCAAAATTAACTAATATTAAATTTTACACGTTTTCTTTTACATGTGGAAGTCACTGTTTTCATTTCATAAATAGAATAGGTTTGCATTTGTGTTCTTGGGAGAAATACTGCCTTTGTTCTCGCATTGCCTGCCATTCAACTCCAAAGAACGATGTTCCAAATGCACATTGAACCGTTAACTTGGTTTTCAATTACATGTGCAAATAGGTTTGTTACCATTGATGAATTGAATTGAAGTTGGATTGGACTACTATCAAAGTCAAAGTAATAGTCCCCTGTGTTTGAAGACCTATATCAAAGAAACCGCTTCGCCGAAAAAAAAATTGAACATATCTTGTTACAACCGGCAATCATTTCTACGTAACATACTGTAAGTTCAAAGGTGCCGCTACGTTTAGAAGTAATCATTAGGGAAGTGCAAAAAAGCATCCGATTTTTGCGATATCTAACGGATAGCCGACTATACAATTTTTTTCCTACTTAACCGTTCAACAACAAAAATTGAAACTTCGACTGGACGTAATCTGATATGTTGTGCACAGAGTAGAAATTTAATTTTTTCAACATTATACATACTTTAGCCAGAAATCGTAGTTTTCGAGATCTCTGTTATCTCCGTTACAAGATATCGCATAAAAGCTGGATGTAGTTCTAAGGAAACCTTAACTTGTACCTATCTCTAAACACGTATTGAAATTTAATTGTACCCGTTATTTAAAATTTTTAAAGTGAAATGATGTTTGCGTAATTATTGATGATCGCGTAGGCTCTTATAGCATTTTTTCTGCGAGGACCGGACTCTACGCTTCGCCACCAACACGACGATATGCAACATGTGTATCTGAATTAAATTCAAAATTTCAAACAGTTCACTTATAATATATATATATATATATTAAAAATGTATCTTGTCAAATCTGACAGCAAAATGTAAAATTTACACGAAAGATGGCCTAATCTTACACCTCAATGGTGTAGTGAACATTAATTAATACAGGTCCATGAAGACTAACTGGTGGATCGCTAGACAATATTGTTTCTGGGTTATTACCCTTCGTCAGTAGCGATTACCAAGAACCTTAGTTGTTGAAATACCTTTACATGTAGTGGCCATCAAAACTTCTTGGCGCGAGCCAATCACTCCTAACGAACCACTGACAACAGAACACTGACGAGACGATACCTTGTCTAACACCTTGCGGAGACTAAACAAGAGACGACTGTCAAACGTCCAGTGTCAACATATAAAAGGATTGCTGCAATTAAGTTCAAAAACAATTCAAATTAAAAATGTATCTTGTCAAATCTGACAGCAAAATGTAAAATTTACACGAAAGATGGCCTAATCTTACACCTCAATGGTGTAGTGAACATTAATTAATACAGGTCCATGAAGACTAACTGGTGGATCGCTAGACAATATTGTTTCTGGGTTATTACCCTTCGTCAGTAGCGATTACCAAGAACCTTAGTTGTTGAAATACCTTTACATGTAGTGGCCATATATATATATATATATCCATATTAAAATTATAACAATTATTAAATAAGCGTGAAGGTATTATTGACATACAAGAAAATCCACGGCTCTGTTAGTGCAATTATTAAAGTTTATTTAATGCCAAACCGTTTCTTTGAATATAGGCCTTCAGAAACAGTCGATTGTTATTTTTGCGCCGATAGTAAACAAATGCGGTCAATTCATCCTCATCCGGCTGTTGATTGTAAACACTTAATAACATGATAATAAATATACATGTGGTAAATAATGATAACAGATTCATATAAAAGCACGAAATGTTATTTATTTGCCAGTTACTGAATATCTTTATTATTAAAGAAGTCAAACAAGTAATAATAAAGATAATATAAAGTTTTTTCAAGACGAAATAGATAAGAATGGGCCAACTATTGATGTGAAGAAAGTCGTGGAAATAACAGCTAAAGCTGTTGGAGTCACCATAAGAACAGTTAAAATAGTAAGTAATGAATTTGAAAGTGAAGATAGAGTAAATCATTTTACACCAAAAAAGGAATTGAATGTAATTTTGCAAGGGGTGATAAGGAGAAAGGTATTCAACTTTTATATGGAACGGAAATTTCCGACTGTAAAAGAACTGTACTCTGAAATTACAAGTTCCAGATTTACCCGAATTTTCATTAAACAAAATGAAATTTTCAATTAGAAAATTAGATAGTAAATCAGTGTTAACGGAACACCCACACATAACTGCTCAGAGAACTAATTTCTTGACATTTCTTCAATGGTACAGAAATCAGGGATGGGAAATCTTCTACACGGACGAAACCTGGTGTGGTGCAAATCATGTTCGACAGTTCGGATGGGTTGAAAAAGTTAATCCGGATAATAAGGATACTTTTGACAATTAACGAGGTGTAGTCCAAAAAGTAAACGGTTATAGAGGCGGTATAGAGCGACCATCTGGTGCAGGCCAAAGGGTAATTATTTTGCATATTGGTATCATGAATGGATTTTTGGATAAATGCCGTAAATGCTTTATAGGCGAAAGAAGAATGCAAAAGCCGACTATAATCACGAAATGAATAAACAACATTATGAGGAATGGTACCGACACATGCTGTCGGTAATACCGGCAAAATCAATAATTACGATAGATCAAGCTCCTTATCATACAACGCTACATCCAGATTTTAGGAACCCTACTTTATCCTGTAGGAAAGATGACATGATTGCTTGGTTACTGAAAAATAAGGTGGCACTTCCGGAGGGAATTACTAATTTTCAAAATTGACTAAACCACAGCTGTTTGTCTAAGCCGCATCGTTATTAAAAGGTACTAATATTAGAAACTATTGCAAACCAAGTAAGAGGAAATGATGTGAAATTATTGTGCTTACCTGTAGCTCATTGCTTCAATGCTATTGAATTAATTTGGGCATACATGAAAAATACAGTTGCAACAAGAAATAATACTTTTAAAATTAAGGTATCGAATTTATGTCAGGAAGCTTTGAACGATGTTTCAACGGATATATGGAAGAATTGTGTTGAGCATTGTAAGAAAATTAATTTTCTTACAATGCTCAACACAACTTCCATATCTCCGTTGAAACGTCTTTCAAAGCTTCCTGACATAAATTCAATACATCCTTAATTTTAAAAGTATTATTTCTTGTTGCAACTTTATTTTTCACGTATGCCCAAATTAATTCAATAGCATTAAATTCGCAATGAGCTGCAGGTAACCACAATAATTTCACATCGTCTCCTCTTACTTGCTTTAGGAGAAGATGACGATGATGAATTGTCGGACGAGTCAAGTGGTAGTTATGATGACGAACAATGGAATGATGAAATTGATACCGAGGATGCTCCCTTTCCTCATTGCATCATAGAGGATGTTACACAAGGTAGTCGTATTGCTAACAATTCCGATACGGCCGAGTCGTCTGCCATAAGCAACTCTGCTCAATTCATGGGTAACGTAATCGGCGCCGTTCAAAGGTAATCTAATCTGACTATAGGACCACAACAAATCCAAACAACCACTTCGTTCAGAGACTTTATACCGAAATAATACGACTATTAATAACATTATGAATATGCCGATTTGTCAAGAATGCATTCGTTCTTATACTGGACCTGTTGTAGTATTTTTCATAATATATATGTAAGCGTACATTATAATTATTTTCTACAATAAATATTACATTACCGTTATGACTAATTATTATTTACGTTGCTAAAAAAGAAAATAAATAAGCTCAGAAAATAATCCAAACAAGTTTGAGTACCGCCCTGGCAGAATTACCCAGCGCTAGACCGAAACCGCTTCCTTCGGGGGGGGGGGAATCTGCGCGAACTTTATTGGAACACGTATCTCGCGCCCAATAATCAATTAATAGTTACAATTAAATTTCAATACGTATTTCGAGATCGGCACAAGTTGGAGTTTCCTTAGAACTACATTCCGCTTTCGTGCGATATCTTGTAACGGAGATAACAGAGATCACGAAAACTACGATTTCCGGCCAAAGTATGTATAATGTTGAAAAAATTACATTTCCACTCTGTGCACAACATATCAGTTTACGTACAGTCGAAGTTTCAATTTTTTTTTTGTGAACAGTAAGTAGAAAAAAATGTAAAGTCGCCTATCCGTTAGATATCGCAAAAATCCGATGCTTTTTTGCACTTCCCTAATGATTACTTCTGAACGTGCCGGCACAAAAACTTTCGAGTATGTTACGTAGGAATGATGCCGGTTGTAACAATGTATATTTCACAGAGGACTATTACTTTGGCACCGATAGTAAGTACATTTTTATTGCTAAACCATATTTAAAGTAAATTGTAACTACATGGATTTAATTAGAGATATATTTATCATGAAGGTAGCTTCATTGCTTGTGCAACTTGACAAAACAAAAGACATGAAGTTAAAATATTTTAATGTTTAAATATACTATACAATAATAAGTTACTTAAATTTACTGTTTATAGGTCCTCAGCAAATCATTCACGCCGTGTAAGTTGTCTTTATGCCACTGGGCGTTCAATTTCGCAGTTTCCAACGCCTGTTCAACCCCGTTCTTAATTTCATTGAAATATTCATTATTCGACTGCGTAAAGTTCCTCAGCTGGAATTTCGAAACATAAGCATGTTATTTAATTGCACGTAAAAATCTTACCCATTCGTAATCGTTATCACTAGTCATATAAGTAGCCAATAAAGAAATAATCGACGACAACTTATTTATCGTGGGCTGTAACCTGAAATTTAAATCGTAAGTATATCGTATATTTTTCAACGTTTCCGTGCTACCTTTCATAAAGTTTCTTAATGTTCTCTTGTAAGAAATTGCGTGCAATGTAGAATCCAGAATCGTTGGTTATGACAGACGCAAACACAGTCGTTATGTCTTGTTTTCTGATGCCCGAATCGGATTCTATTGTCCATTCCAGGTATCGCTGGAGCAACCAGTTCTGACGGGTGCAGCCCAAAGATTTCAAAATTGCATTTTTCTCCGTCGCAACGTTAGACGTTAAATATTGGCCCCATAAAAAGTTCCACTCGTGCTCTGTGCCGTATTTAATTCCATTGCAATAAATAACTCCTCGCAGATCTTTCGGAATTCTGAAACAATTATCGAAATTAAGAAAACAATAATAAAAAAAAGACACACGTACTGTTCGTTATCTTTCGGATTTTCTTGCAGATTTTTGAACAAATCTTTCGATTCCATCACACAATGATCGACGTTGAATTTGCAAGCGGTTGCGGTAACGAGGACCCGATGTTGGATGCTGTCCAATCTGTTGTCCTTTTCCTGTAACTTGTGGAAGCCACCGATCCTGCCGAAGATCGGCCCAATCATTTTCCTCATGTAATCCTTAAACTGTCCGTACGTCGAGGTCCTTTTCAGGAGACTATCGATGACGTTGATGCTCTTCAATGCCGCCTTCCAAGGTAAATATTCGTTCTCGCGTTGGAGGTAACTGACCACATCGAAGAAGATTTTATAATCGAGTGCACCGATCCAAGACAAACTGGCGGCGTCGTCGATCAACAGAACCCTATTCAAGATGGGAATTTTCTGGAAAGAATCGCTTTTCAGGGCAGATATCAACAAGTTCCAGTTCTTTTCGTCGTAATTAACCCTGTATAGACCAGAGGCTCCTATGTTGAAGATGATCCATTGGTTATCATCGGCAAAGGCGGTCAAGTTCTGTGTCTTTTCGTTCGCTGGTAACCAATACTTTGGTTTGGTTACCGTGAACTCCAATTTATCTTCACTGGTGTAACTCAACGGCACCCACCAATAAGGAGAGGATGACCTTTTTTGAACGTTGTCGCGAATGAATCTTTCCTATAAACGAAATATCATAATTTGAACGTGTGTGAAGCTCACTTGCACTGCGAAATTTAGGAAAATTTAATTTTAAAAATTTTAAAAGTACCTCAAACATACATGGTCCATACTTTTTTGTTTAAAAAAGACAAGGTAAACAACATGGTGTGAATTTCGCTTAAATATAGATGACATATGTTGGTTTTAATCATGGGTGTTTTAATTTAGTAAAAAATGAGCTCACATATACATGAAGTCAATTGTTAATAATATAAAGAGATTAAAATACCTGGTGCACTTCTATGAGATTTTGACCATATTTCCTAGTAACAGTTATGACTGGATATCCAGTCTGCAACGTCCAAGTATCCATAATTGTCTTCGTAGTTAAATTTAATGGTAAAACTCCATTCTTATGCGCTTCTTCCGTTATCGAAGCCCACAAGTCATCTTGCTCGGCGTTATCGTACTTATGCAGTTTCAAGTAATTACTGACACCCTCCCTCAACGTTTCCTGTCCCAAAAAATTCGCCATCATATGCAATAAATACGACCCCTTCTTGTAAGATATGGTGTCGAAAATTTCAGCGATTTCCTTCGGATTTCCTATGGGCACGGACACCGGATGGGATTTTTGCAACGAGTCGAATGAGAACACCGACAAGAGATTATCGACGGTCTCCTCCTTCAACGAATTCCACTCAGGAAACAAGTTATCGACCGCCACCGCCGCCATGTAGGTGGCGAAGCCCTCGTTCAACCAAAGATCCGTCCACCATTTCATCGTGACCAAGTTACCGAACCACTGGTGAGCCAGTTCGTGCGCCACCACGCTAGCAACCGAAACCTTATTCGAAACCGAAGACACCTTCGAGTCGTACAGCAAATACGTCTCCCTGTAAGTTATGAGACCCCAATTTTCCATGGCGCCCGCCGAAAAATCCGGAATCGCTATCATGTCCTGCTTGGGAAGGGGGTAATCGATCTTGAAGTAGTCTTCGTAAAATTCCAAGATTTTTGGACCGATGTCTTTGGCGAATTCCACTTGCGACAAGGCGTCCTTTCTCGCCCACGTCCTGAAGGTGACGTTGTTGCGGGACTTCGGCGACGTTTCGAAATCGAAATCGGAAACCACGTACGCCACGAGGTACGTTGACATCGGAACGGAGGTCTCGAAGACGTCCCACTCCCATCCCTGCTTTTCTTTCCTAAGTTCACGAAACCCGATTAAATTGCAATTATCGTAAACGCAATTTACTTACATTTCTTCAGTTTTGAGCAAAGGCATGTTGCTGATGGAACTGTACTTCTTGTGTTTGCCCAAGCTGATCGTGAATTTCGCCTTCATGGCGGGTTCGTCGAAGCACGGGAAAGCCCTCCTCGCATCGGAAGGCTCAAATTGAGTCACGGCCAGCCATCTGGTCTCGTTGGTCGCTTTATCCGTGTACTGGCTGCGGTAGTAACCGGCCAGGCCCTCTTCGATGTCTCCGGAGAATGGGATGTAAATTTCGTACCTGTGGCCTTCTTTGAGGGCTTCGGCCAAATTAATGATAAGAAAATCGTCATCTTCGACGAACTCGACGCCCGAAATTTTAACGTTTTTCTTCTTCTTCGAGTGCAGGGGCTTGACGTAGATTTCGCCGTCGTGGATTTTCAATTTTTTCGAGTGCAGCGTGATCTTGTTGGTTGCACCGCCGCAAACTGCCTAAACGGTAATTTGATTGTTATTTTTTACCAGAAATTGCATTAAATTTACATTACAACGGCATCCAGGTTAAAAAAAAATTATACTGAAACACCGCAACTTTTTTGCTTCGATAATTCTTCGTATTTTAAATTTCGTGTCATATGACAATAATAACCACAATTATGTAATGCAGATTAAGTTCGCACGCAATAACGTCGTTTCGTTTGACCTTTGCGAAAAATTAAAGTACATGCCAACACGGTGTGTATGGATTCCAAACAAATACGCGCATAATTTGACTTTTACACCGTCTTGCTGTGAGGGCAAAAACGAAACGATATTTTAAAATTATATCCGTTAAATTGTTTCTCATTTCTTGGTACTCTTTAGTTCCTTTTCGATACTACAGTTATCATTATAGCTTTTATGGTATTTCAGTCTGTTTAGTTAGTTTCCTTCTGCTATTTCGTCTCCATTTGATTATTAATTTCTTCCATGGATCTGTTTTACTGTCTTTTTATTTTAATCTACTTTAATTTTCTTTAATTGATGTTGATTTTTAATGATTTCTGATTTAGATTTGACATTTAGTTTTGGATTTGTTCGTTCGCTTAAATCCAAGAAAAAATCACGAAAATCATGTGCGCTTTTTTTCGGAATGAAGTGCCTCCCCTTGATTATTTGAACTTTGTACCTTAGGATTAGTAATCTCACAATCAGATCCTACTAATTACACACATGACCATTTAACTTCTATTTCTTCTTCTATTTTTAATTTTCGTTTCATTAACACACTATTTTATTTCAGTTATTTTGCTTCTCATTTGATATAATAGCGTTTCTATTGATTCAGAACATTTTTTACTTTGTGTTTTACATTTAATGTCCTTAATGTATTTTATTCCAACATTTGCTCTACAGGATCATGGGAAACGTTGAAAATGTACGCACTTACAAATAAAATCCCAATGCTCAGCCAAGATTTGGTCCATTGATCATAGTATTACTAGCCCGGCAATCAGGACCTTAGGCCATTAATCTTATTAAGTGCATTCGTAGTTTTTTTTATTACTATTTATTGCCATTTCATTAATAAATAGTTTTCCATCTTTCTTTCTTCATTTTGATATCCCTTTTAATATTTAATATGTAATGTTCATTCGTGGCTCCAATGGTTTATTTGCTTTCTTCTAATTATTTTTTCATTCGCTTTGTGTTGATGTTTTCCATTCGCTTACATTCTTTTTCATGTACTTGATTTATTTATTTATTTATTGTATCATTTCGTTGAACTTAAGCAAAGCCAATGAACGACAAATTCACATTCTAATTTAGTGCGCGGCGATTCTGTTTGCCACTTGTATGTACTTTCGCACAGCAAACTTTCTTTTCATCAAGGTTTTCAAACAGAGAAAGTTTGTTTATAAGGAGAGACAAATTGTACGCTTGACTGAGCAGAACAAAGACGTATCGAGACACATTTATAGCAGTTACATAAATTCATATTAAACACGTGCGTATGCATCAATTCCCTGGTTTTGTTCAATCTCGCATAATTGACAAATAGCTTCGTTCCGATTCGTTTGTTTTTGATA